>CM075651.1:20002500-25002500 GCA_037953625.1 Crotalaria pallida | reverse complement strand
TCTGAAAAATCTGCACATAATCAATTATCTCTCAATCACATCCGAAAATTAGTCACTGTTGCTTCATATTACTATTCACCCCCCCTCTAGTAATTGCTTAGCCCGCTTGTTGGTTTCCAACACATACATCCCAAACTACAATAAGTTCCAAACTGCAAAAGGTCGAAAATAAGACATGTTATAAAATAAGTAAAGTCTAGGCTAATAATATAAATGATCCATGTTGCAACATTCTCAAAGCATTAGACCTAACATCTTCTTGGTCGAACTTGTCTTCCTTGGCCTCTACCTCCATCACCTGCAACCTCATTTTCAGCCATATCTTCCCGATCTGCCCTGCTACCTCTAGGAATCCGACCCCCGCGTCTTCTGGATTGAACACGAGGAACATCTTCGTTGATCGGCCGGTTACATAGTGCCATCACCTCTTGATATACATCATCCGGCAACAAGGCCCTCTGCGGTCCGATTAGGCTCCCAATCCTCTCCAACCTATCCTGATATCGAACCTGTAGAAATATAAATGTTAGTATTGGATTATAATATGAATAAGAACCATTTATAATATCAATATTACTTACATTGTGAAGCTCATGATTCTGAACCCTCGTAGATCTCGGAAAAAGATAAGGGTGACAATATTGATGTACCCAATCGATATATCCACTCTCCACCTCATCGGGTAATCTCACACGGCGTCCTCTATCCGGCTCTTCAACCACATATTGGGCCCAATCTTCAAATTGTTCAGCAATGATATCCAATGATGGGGTCGCTACTGGTGGTGAAGGAGGTATACCTTGAACGTATCCAAATTGTCGTAGGACACGTTCAAGTAGATATGCCTCTCTGTCTCTGCCGCATCGAATCCATCCAGAATAGAAACTGATTTCCTCAAACGGTCGAGTAGCACGGTGCTCTAGGTCAAACGGCTGCCACTTTACTTGCTCTATACAAAGGATCTCTAAATGATGTCTGTAATTGCCCTACAAGCTTCCTGATCCTACGCTTTGATCCCATTTCAACACTCTCGACATGTTCTCCTCATAATCTTCTCTTAGGATAGAGCAACCGATCTTAGGAAAGTATTCTTTTATCCAAGCCTATTTTCGACAAATGAAAAAATAAATGAAAAAATAATCAAACAAGAAATGAAAAAATGAAAATGCAAATTAACAACCAATACCTGAAGCAACGTCATGTAACCTCCCAATTGCTTCACATTCTTTTTGCTCACATTTCGCAGCTACCATATAAATGAGCCAGTGCGCTTGCTCCCCAAGCCCATGTATGTACAGTGTTAAGATCCTCGAAGGCTTGGGCGTACTGCATTCCAATGTATGTCATGCTTTTGTCAATGAACAGAGTAGCCCCAACCAAACTAAGCAAATAACATCGGGCAGCGAGGAGATATCGACCAGCAGCAACATGGTCATGAAACCAATTTCGGAGAGTGATAAAAAGAACAGCTCCTCCACGATTTTGTTTGGCTTCAGCAGCAGCGGCAGCGGCATCAATACCCAAATGTTGTGTCATCATCAAAGCACCGTCTTGAGCATTTGGCTTTTTCCATGGCAGCAGTCTTCCTGAAACTGGGATGTGAAGAATGGATGAGACGTCGTCCAAAGTGACGGTCATCTCACCAACAGGAAGATGAAAGGCGTTGGTGTTAGGATACCAACGCTCTGCAAAACAAGTCAACAATTTCTTGTCAACTTGTTCGTAAGAAGCGCCGACAAGTGCTACAAGTCCGGAATTTGTAACAAATGCACGCAATTCACCCGGCAACTCATTCACACGTGGCAAGACCCATTTCCTGTTGGTGCCTCTACCCAGAACACCACGTTCCTGTGAAAAAAAAAACCAACATTAAACAAACGTAGTTTAACAAAACCAAACATAAAGATTGAACACATTAAAGATTTAGTCTTGACAAAGTTTATTTAAGCATACTTACTTTGCCTTGCCAAATTTTATGAGCCACGTGGTCTGTATAAGATTTGAGTAAACTCGTGTCCTGAGGGTCAGGAATCTCTTCTGCCTCCTGATCATCCTCAGCGTATGACTCATGGTCATCATCGTCATCATTTGCATCCTCCTCATCCTCATCCTCTTGGCCTTCGTCACCGGAATCATGTGCGTCCTCTTGGCCTTCATCCTGCGCATCCTCAGCTACAGCGGGTTCAGGTACCGGAGGTGGTGATGTATGTGATGGATCGGGAGTGGGTTTGGGATGGCTTGGTTCATGAGGAGGTAAGGCTGGTTCGGCATCCGTAGCATTAGGAGGTGGTGATGAATGCGATTTAGGCAATGGATCGGGAAGGCTTGATTGAGGCGGTAAGGCTGGTTCGGCATCCGTAGCATCAGGAGGTGGTGATGAATGCGATTGAGGCAATGTTTTGGAAGGTGACAATTCAGGTTGAGGAGCCGATTCAGATGCCTTTTCTGCAGCATCCGATTCTGCAGGAATCGATTCCGATGCATCTTGAGGATTTTGCATACGCGTAGCCACCTTTTCCCTCCTATGTGATGCAGTCGGTGGTCGCCTACGCTCTTCTGCCCGTCGTTTACGTTCCTCTTCTTCTAATCTAATCGTCTCCGCTGTACGCTTGGTTCTTGCCATGACTGAAATTTAAAAAATAATTAGTGCATGACTATTTAAAGTATAAGTATTTAACTGGTTGCTAATGAAACACAAAACAAAGAACAACAAAACCAAGAAAAGGCAACCAAATCTAATAATCCAAACGTGCAAACTTAAATAAGAACTGATTTTTCCAAAAATATTCAATTTTCTTTACTTGAATTACTGATTTTGCATCATTACTAATTTTGAGCACTAATTTACTAAATAAGCACTGATTTTGCATCATATACAGGAAGTTGAACAACAACTTTACCCACAACATCACATAGAGTAGGTCTTCAAATTGACTCATTTGGTATTGAAACAATGGAGCATTTGTATTAAAACGAATTAAAAAGCAGTGAAAGCAAGATGGGGATTTTTGTCATGAAACACAGAAAAAAATCATCAAAATCAATATACCAACAATAACAAAACCAAGAACATTGCTCATAACATACATAGCAGTAACCCAATTTTCAAACAATGGAGAAAACCCAAATTAAAACCTAAAATCAAAATCCCTAAACCAAGAACAACAAAATCAGAAACAAACACCTGAAATCAAAATCAATATACCAAAAAAAAACCAGGAACATTGCTCATAAAATCAATATACCAACAACAACAAAACCAGGAACATTGCTAGCAGCAGAGAAGAACAAAATAAACACTGATTTTGATGCAGAAAAAAAAACGAAAATAAAGAACACGAAAAGAATCATAGCAGAGAAGAACAATATAACAAAAAAAAAGAAGAAAGAAGACCCGAACGAAGAACAAACGCAAAAGAAGGAAGAAAGTTGCAGAAAAAGTTGCAAAAAAAAACGAAGAAGAAGGAAGAAGAATGAGCAAAAAAGAAACGGAATACATACCTTCAAGATAAGGAAACGAAGAGAAGCACGATGAGGAGGGGAACTGGGACGAAACGGCAGTGATGGTGGAAAACTCGAATGGAAGAGTAAGGGAGGAAGCGCATCGGTTTAGAGGGAAGAGAGTTGAGGAAGTGGGGTTTGGGGTTTGGGAAATAGATAGTGGATTAAAATGAGGGTATTAAGGAATATTTGTAAAATGGGGGTTTGGGGACTAACCTAAGGGGTTTGTAGACTAATTTTCTTAGGCAATTAGGCCTTTCATTTTCTGAATCCTTATTTATAAAAAAAATGCAAAGCGATGTTGTTTTGCTTTGTTACTGTTTAAAAAAAATAATACGTAACCCGCCTGGTTCATCAAATACTGGTCGTAGGGGTGTAAGTGGTCCGGTCCCAGATCGCGAGACCGCTCGAATTGAACCGGATCGGACCAAAAAATATAGTTTGGTTTGGTCTCGTGGTCTGGTCCGACCTCAAAATTTTTAGACCGTTAACTTGTGGTCCGGTCTATGATCTCGTATTTTTTGAGACCACAAAGACCGGTCCGGACCGGTTAATGTAAAAATATAAAAAAATCACGGAAGTTTCCTTACTTTCCTAGGCCCAAATCTACTGAGCCTCACTACTCATCCCTCACAAATCTCATCTCTCTCATTCTAGTAAATCATAGTGGTCATCGATGCTCTCATCACAACTTGTCGTCGCTCTCGTCACCGTTCGTTGTCGATCTCGTCACCGTTCGTCATCGCTCTTGTCACCCTCTCTCACAGCTCGTGATCGCTCTTCACTCCTCCCCTGTCGCCGCTGCCGCCACTCCTTGCTGGCTCGCTCCTCCTTTTCCGCCACTCGTCGCTCTTCACCACTCGTCGCCTCTAGCTCTGTTATTCAAGTAAAAATATAAGTTTATTTTTCCCTTTTTCAATGAGGTTTTGCCTTGTTTTTCAATTAGGTTAGGTTTTCAATTACCGTAGAAAATGTTTGTTGTTTAGTGTTTAGGTTTTCAGTTAGGTTAGATTTTGCCTTGATTTTGCCCTTTTTTCTATCATTGTTGTACATACGTATAGCTAGGTTCTGCACTGGGTTATTTTGGATTCAGTATTTGGCACTGGCTATTTTGATTTTTGGATGTTAATTTTGGAATTAATGACCTGTACAAATATTTAAAATGTTAACGTGTTAAATAGACAGGATCGAACCATTTGTTAATGGTCTGGTCCGGTCCAATCTTTGTATATTTAATATATCGAGACCGAACTAGACTGGACTATATTAATTTAATTGATCCGGTCTCTAATATCCCTCAAAGACCGGATCGGACCAGACCATTATACCCCTAACTGGTCGGTTTAACGGTTCTTCGAAATACCAGCCGGTTTTAACTAGTTTTGTCCGATTTGCTACATGGCCGATAAATTGAAGTACAACACCAGTTAGGTGTTCGGTTCACCAATTTTTCGATTGAACCGACCGATATGATATGGTTTTTATAACTATGGTTTCAAGCACCCTAAAAAAGAGAAGATTTTAAGAGGATTTTTTTTTTTGAATTTGTGAAAAATAAAATAGACAATAATAAATCTTTGCCTTATCTTTGTTTGGATTAACTAGAGCATAACATGTCTTTCAATTCTAATAGTTCACTTTTGAAAAATTAATTTTAATTTTATTTATAACATTTTTGCCAATTATATTATTAAAAAATGCTTTTATATAATATTAATTAACTTTTGTTAATTTTTATAAAATTTTTAAGAAGGTCTTATAAAAATATCTTGTGTGATTATTTTCATTAAGGGCATGTATTTGAATCTCTAACTTAGTATCTATCTAACTCACAAATTTTAATCATTATTTGATAATTTTAATAGTTCGTATTTTAATGGTTTAGTATCTACTCCCTCCTGTTGTAAATGTAAAATCATTTTGAAATTTTTTTTATTTATTTTATTTATAAGATTTCATTCCAATTTCCAGTAACATTAAATTATATATTTTCAAAAATACTCATATTAAATAAATATTTTTTAGAATCTTAATAACAATTATAAAGATAATTTTGAAAAAATATATTAAATATTTACATTTCTCATACCACTAACAAAATTAATCCACTTTTTTACTGGGCGTAAATTTTTCCAAACAAAAAATCTTACATGTAGGATTTGAAAGAGTTTAACTTAAGAAAAGAATTTAATAGGCTTATTTAACATTTTAGTCCCTAAATTTATGTCCTCTTTTGAAATTGGTCCTTAAACTTTTTTTCGATCCTTTGGTTTCCTGAATTTTGTTTAATTTTTGGAAATGGTCTTTTCGTCACTTAAGTGATGATATAGCCGATGACATGTCACGTCACTTACACAATATCGATGAGTGACATGTTATGTAGAGCCACGGACACTACATGATTTTTTTATTAAAAAAAATAATTTCTTTTAAAATTTATTAAAAGATTCGATTTTCTTAAAAAAACAATTTTTAATTATTTTAATAAATTTTAATTTTTTTAAATTTAAAAAAAAATCATGTGCCACCATCTGGCACATTACCTATTGATGTGGCGAAGGTGACGTGACATATCCTCGATCCTATCACCATTTATGTGATGAAATGATCATTTACAAAATTTGAGCAAAGTTTAGGGACTCAAAGCATCGAAAAAAAATTTAAGGACCAATTTCAAAAGAGCACCTAAATTCAGGAACTAAATTTAAATAAGCCAATTTAATAACTTAAATTTGTTAGCCGGAAAGATGCTCCAAATTACTAAGATAAATGATCCAAATACAAAATGTCAAAATATTAAAAAAATTTAAAATGCTAACAAGTACTCTAAGAATATTTTTTTAAGAAGTTAAATAAAATAAAAATTCATTTAAAAATGTAGTTTTTTTATAAATTTTTTTTTAGAGAAATGGAGTTGAAACTTATAATATTTTTTTCAATTCTTTAAAATCTTAACAAATATCCTTCTTAGCAAGACTTAAAAAAAATTTAATAAATAAAAAATTATGTTATTCTCTATCCTAAAAATCAAGTCTAAGAAATTAAAAAGTGCTTCTTCCATTTCATTATGTTTGGTCTTTTAGGTCTGGGCAGACAGATTAAGAAAGTGTTAATTATTGTAAGTATTATATATAACTTGTCCAAAATGCCCATATTTAATTCTTATTCAAAATTGTAGTATTATTTAATTTTTATTAATAAGTCATTAATTAATGTATAGCGGTTTAAAGATGAGAAAGATGATAAAGGTAGAATTAACGATGAGTAAGATAAATGATTGAATGAAAGGTTAAAATTGGGAAAAAAAATATGTTTATGTATTGAGAATGTAGAAGGCCACACAATATGAAATAAAAAAAAGGACTAAAAGACCAAACACAATGAAACATGGGAGTAAATGTTTGTCATGTAATAGCATGACTTTGATTAAATAAATACTCCATCCGTCCCCATATTTTGGTAAAAAAAAAATGCAAAAGAATTTGTCCCATATTAAAGTAGTAAAAAATAAATGAAAAATCTTAAAGATTGTATATTGTATCACTGATTGATAAGTAAATAAAGAAAACATATCCAAAAACATTTTTTTGAGGCAATATTGAAATATGTATTAATTGTAATGATATGAAAATTTGTATAATGTTAATTTGTAATTAATGAGTAAATCATACATTATATTAAATAGATACTCTCTTATTATCATTGACTTGGTTAACTTTTACCAAAATAATGGGACGGAGGGAATACATTATTTGTTTCTTTACGTGATAATTAGCCTTTATGGCTAAATATATCAAAATTAAAAGAAATACCAGCACTTTGGGTTATATACCTTTCTTAACTAGGGAGCCAACTCCACAAACATCCTCTTTTTCTTTTCTTTTTTCCTCATATAAAAATATTAGCACTTATTTAAGTTTTTAGTTCTGAATTTAGGTATTATTTTAAAGTTAGTTTTAAAAAAAATTCAAATATATTAAAAATAATTAAAAGTTTTATTTTTTAAATATTAATTATTAATTAAAGCTGCTAGTGGAAGAAGTCTGGAGCAAACATATCAGTCTACATCTGCCTCATATTATTCCACACACTCTCTCTCTCTCTCTCTTTTCCACACACTTTCTCTCTCTTCGTTTTCTTTATCATTCTTCTCTGTCACCAGATCTTGACTTGAGCTGCAGGCTAGAAAGAAAGAGCACCACAATCCCCACATTCATTCTGCACCAAGAAACATTCGTTTTGAAACATGGGCCTCTCCTTCTTACCCAAACCAACTTCTTGCATTTTGTTCTTGTTTCTACTCTCTTGCACTTGCTTCACTTCATCAGGTTCACCCCATTATTATTGTTTTTTCTCACTAGTCTTGATTTTTTCATTGCTTCTGTGTTCTTGTTTCATGGGTTGTCAAGTTTTATTTAGCTGCAACACCGTTTCCAGTTATTGTCACTCTTCATATATAGTTCATGTGTTGATTATTTGTTTAAATGAATGCTTGTGAATTATGCAACTTTTGGGTCTTTAAATTTGATCAAGAAAGTGGGTTTTTGTTCAAATCTGGAAACTTTTCCAACTTTTATTAGCTCCGGAGGTTTTTACTGTTGATACCAATTGTTTGAGTGGAAAATTTGGCGTTTAGCTTCCTTCATGGCTGAAAAGATTTATTTATGGAACAAAGAGTTATATTAAATTTATGATTAATTGATCTGATTCATATGTGAAGTTCATCACAGTGTTAAATCTCTAGGATGTGATTACATTGAAATGGAACGTTATCTGATATCTTAGGTGTAAAGGGTTGTGTTGTGTCAATCATCATATGGATATTTAAATATGTAAAAATTATGGAATATCAGCCCTTGACTTGAACAGTATGTTTGTTTCTGTTTTTGGATCATTGCTACTTAAGCAAGTCCATTAATTGTGTTTGCCTAACATTTTTTGAAGTTTTCATGTCCTATCATTTTCATTGTTGTTCAATGTGTAGTATGTTATATGAAGATTTGAAGGTTCAACAACATGTTCTTTGGTTTCTCTCCTCTCCTTTTAATTACTTTCCACTTTTGGTTGGTTGTTTATCTTTTCAGAGGCTTATGATCCCCTTGACCCAAATGGAAACATCACAATCAAATGGGATATTATAAGCTGGACACCTGATGGTTATGTTGTAAGTAACTTTTTTTCTTCTCTATTTGAAGCCAGCCAGCTGTTTTACAATTACACTTGCTGTTGAAATGTTTGTCTTGTTTTCTTTCTACTGTTTGTCACATCGGGCAACATAACTAGCTCAAAAATTTTGACATTAAGAAAATAATATTGTTCTAATTAGAAATGTGTCAGGGTTTGAATTTCTTATCATGCTTCTGACCTTCTTTCAAAGGATTGTTTAGTGTGCATTTTCTATTTAAGTTGCAAAATTATGGAATAAATTCAAATATGTACATGAACAAATTTGTTTATAGCGGTTTCAATAGCGTTGGGGATGGATTGGGTTTAATTCTGTTCCCTTAGTTATTTAAATATTTATGAAACAATTGAATGGGCAGGCTGTTGTTACCATGCACAACTTCCAACAATATCGTCATATCGCAGCACCTGGCTGGTCACTGGGATGGACATGGGCAAAGAAAGAGGTGATATGGAGCATGATGGGAGGGCAGACCACTGAACAAGGGGACTGTTCAAAATTTAAATCAAGTCCCCCTCATTGCTGTAAGAAGGATCCAACAGTTGTAGATTTACTTCCAGGCACACCTTACAATCAGCAAATTGCAAATTGCTGCAAAGGTGGGGTACTCGGTTCATGGGCGCAGGATCCAGACAATTCAGTTGCATCATTTCAAGTCAGTGTGGGTAGAGCGGGAACCACAAACAAAACTGTCAAAGTGCCCAAAAATTTCACCTTGAAAGCTCCAGGACCAGGTTATACTTGTAGTCCAGCAAAAATTGTGAGGCCCACTCAATTCATTCAAGCAGACAAAAGGAGAGTGACCCAAGCACTCAGTAAGTTAATGAACTTTTATGCTCATTTTCGCAGTTATCAATAAATATAATTTTAGTCCTCCGCCTCCTGTCCACCCGATGTCATCCATCAACAAAGTTGCTTTTGTTGGTAACATAATCTGGTGCTCAAGTGATCTGAGTTTATGGTTTTTATGATTTATGCAATTTATGTTAGTCCTTAAAATTACTTTGATTTATTGCAGTGACATGGAATGTGACCTGCACATATTCACAATTTCTTGCTCAAAAAACTCCCACTTGCTGTGTCTCCCTCTCGTCATTCTATAATGATACTATTGTACCATGCCCAACATGTGCTTGTGGCTGCCAGGGAAACGCATCTCGGACAGGGACCTGTGTAAAGTAGGTTTATATCTCTCATGGCACTGTGATTTCCTTCTAGAAACTAAGATTATACATTCATATATTTCTTTTCTCTGGTTACAGTGGAGATACGCCACATTTGGCATCAGTTGTTTCCGGGAAGAATAATAATGCACCTTTGGTCCAATGTACTAATCATATGTGTCCTGTCAGAATCCACTGGCATGTTAAGCTCAACTACAAGGAGTACTGGCGAGTGAAGGTCACTATTACTAATTTTAATTACAGGATGAATTATTCTGAGTGGAACATTGTTGTTCAACACCCAAACTTCGACAATCTGACTCAACTGTTTAGTTTCAACTACAAGTCATTAACTCCTTATGGATCAATAAGTAAGTGCGATCCTAACATTCTTTCTCATTTCAAGAACTTGTTATCTTTCAGACTCAAACTACTGATGAATGATTGAATAAAATGAGCAGTCTTAATGAGTGGGAGTATATGTTACCACACTCTAGAATTATAACGGGTTGTCTAATTTATAGAGTAATTAAGTTCTGGTCCTAGTTTCTGTATGGAACAAAGTTCTCATGATTCTTCACCATAATACATCAAAACATTTACACCTTATTTTCCTAAACTACAAGTTCACATAATGACTGATGTAAGTTGCTTTTAACAGATGATACAGCAATGCTTTGGGGAGTCAAGTTCTATAATGATTTTCTCAATCAAGCTGGCCCTAATGGTAATGTACAATCAGAGCTGCTCTTCAGAAAGGATAAATCAACTTTTACTTTTGATAAGGGTTGGGCTTTTCCTCGGAGGATCTATTTCAATGGTGACAACTGTGTGATGCCACCACCTGATGCTTATCCATGGTTACCTAGTGCTAGTTCTCGGCAAGAGGCTTCCCTGCTTGCTTTAGTGATGTCTTCTTTGGTAGCCTTGGTATTTTATGCATACGCTTAAAGTTCCTATTACACTCAACTATGCATTAGAAAGTTTTCATTAGACCAGCTTTGGCTCATTTGTGATGTCTATTTGGAATTTCAATCAAGCGGGATGATGACATTCAGTGGGAATTCAAGATTAGCTCAGGTGTTCTGAGTTATTACAAATGATTGAGCATATTGGTGTTAGAATTTGGTTGTTATTTTCCTGTTGTAATGCATTGATGTATTTGTCCTTATTTTATTTGTAAAAATGTAACTAATAAATGTATACACGGCAAAAAACCACTTGAAAAGATATACTTCGTGAACCATATGTGGGTTTGAAATGCTAATGGTCTTTTTACTTGCAGCTTCCTACCTGGTATCAAAATATAAATTATTATTTCTTTTTTTGGTATCATACTCAATATCGTCCATGAAACAGAAAAACAAAGATTAGGTATTCAATATGCCATTGCAATACAAGCATTTACAAGATTCTGACAAAACCGGTGATTGGAGCAATGGAGCTAATAGGCTACATTTAGCATCCATTTGTTGCTCATTAATCACAAAACACATATTCATGAGTCTGGCTTGGTGGTTGGAAAAAAAAATGCCTTAGATTCTTCATACCTGTTGTCACTATATCTGTATGTAGGGAAACATGGCTTCAGAATTTTACATGAAGATTCTCACTTGCTTATGTACCAATTCACCAAACAGCTAGCAAGGCAAGCAATGAGAAAATGAATACAGGGGTAAAGTTTAGTAGGTTTGTGGGGGCAGAATTAGGGAGGAAAGGGTATGTATCAGGTGAGGGTAGCATGCATTCTTCTCCATTAAAGTAGACCTTCCGAGGAAATGCCCATCCCTGCTTGAATGTGAATGTATCCTTGTCTTTCTGAAGAAGTACTTCTGATTGAACATTCCCTGATGGTCCAGCTTCCATTAGTAAATCATTATAATATTTCATGCCATAGAACATACCTGTGTCATCTGCATACAAAACGAGAATAGACTAGATTAGATTAGTTAGTCTTGAAGTTATTGACTTGTAAGACATACTCTGAAGATGTATTTGTTGCCACTCACTTATGGACTCATAAGGAAGGATAGGCTTGTAATCAAAGCTGAAAACTTGGGTGACATTGTTAAGATTTGGATGCTGAACAGCAAGTGTCCAAAGGGAGTAATTCATCCTGTAATTAAAATTTGTTACAGCAATCTTGACTCGCCAATAGTCTTTATAGTTTTGCTTCACATGCCAGTGTACCCTGATAGGGCACATATGATGGGTGCACTGCAGCAATGGTTCATTGTCTTTCTTTGGAGTATGAACCCCCATCATGCTGAGAAATTTAGAGTCACTCCTGCATGCCATACCCCAACATGTGAGAACAACTAAAATTTTTCATAAGTTGTCTAGTTTCTATGATGGGATCATTAGTTTTTCCAAAATATCAGACTTACTTGACACAGTTCTTCTTGTTATGGCAGCCACAGGCACATGAAGGACAAGGGGTAATGGTTTCATTATAGAAGGATGACAGTGATACACAACAACTTGGATTTTTTCTAGCCAGAAATTGTGAGTATGTGCAGGTAACATTCCATGTCACTGCATTAAATAAAACAAAAGAAACACTGACAATTGATGAATGTTGAAGTTGGGGAGGAAACTGATATTTCTAAGTTGGAGAACTTACTCAGCGCTTGTGTCTTGCGGCGTTTGTCAGGTGTAAGGAAAGTGGTGGATGGAACGATCTTGGCAGGGCCACAAGTGTAGCCTGGTCCTGGAGCCAAGAGAGTGAAGTTCTTGGGAAGTTTAACTGTCTTGTTTGAGGTACCAGCTTGTCCAATACTCACTTGGAAAGATGAGACAGCTGATGAAGGGTCTTGGCCCCATGCTGCTACAACTCCACCCTTACAGCAGTTTGAGAATTGCTGGTTGTAAGGTACACCAGGGAGCAAGTCCACAACTGTTGGAGTTTTCTTGCAGCAGTGAGGTACATTACCTTTGAACTTAGAGCAGTCTCCTTGTTCTGTGGTTTGAGCTCCTACCATAGACCATATAACTTCTTTCTTAGCCCATGACCATCCCAAGGTCCATCCAGGGTTCATGATGTGCCGAAATATTTGGAAATTGCTCATTGTTACCACTGCCTGTTCAAAAAATATGAAAGACAAAAACATACGATTTGATTTAGATGAAGGTTACATCCAATTGCTTGCTATGCTAAAAATATCAATGTTTGTGCATTAATGTGAGAATATATCTTAGATAGCATGTCATTACAAGTTTTTTCTTGTTCTCTTTCTTTCTACCCATTGGGTGGAACTAAAAGATTATACTTTTTAGTTGTTTGTCCTAATTTGTTTATAAAATATACCAAATACAAAACATAAACTTTTTTTTTTAATAAATATGCCAAACACTTGTCAAAAATCGTTTCATCATTTTATGGCATGTTTACGAATTGACAAATGATAAACTCCTATCAAATCGGTCTACAAATCATCATAACCACACATGAAGCAGAAATGTGTCATTGGATGATACTTGACTCATTAATGATTGGTTTACAAGTCAGATGTGTTACCTTCTTAATCATATTCATGTGATTATGAGGGTTTCTAAGCATAATTGTTAGGAAAATCTATTGCTACCTCCGTCCCTAATTATAAGGCCCTCTTGGGAGATTTCGCGTCCATTAAGAAAGTGGAATAATTTAGTTAATTGTATTGGAAATGTGAACTTTTGATATGTATTTTCAAAACTTACCCTATTAATATTATTGAGAATCTAAAAAGTGTTAAATAAATATGAGTGTTTCTGGAAAAAAATAATTAATGCTCATTGAAAATTGGTAAAGAACCTTATAAATAGGAACAAAATAAAAGTGTTAAGAATGCCTTATAATTAGAGATGGAGGGAATACAGTATTTCTTTTGTGAATTTGATCTCCTAGTGCACCTCAGACACTAGGCCTAGCTATTTGTCGGAATTTTATGTGGCCTACGCTAAAAAATATAAAACAAGTCGCAATGCAGTTTGAACTGTACCACATAGCCATCTGGTGTCCAAGACACAACATCCCATTTGATCGTTATGTTTCCATTTGGATCCAAAGGATCATAGGCAGCTATAACCAGAAAACATCGAGAAATCAGTTGAATATGTATGTGAAAATGGACAGGCTATAAGAAAATAATAATAACAATAATAATAATACAAGTGAAAGTGAAACTAAAATTAGCAAAGAGGGGAACTTTTTCTTTCACCTGCATAAGATAACAGCACAAGAACACACAGAGTTGATATGAAAAGCCTCATTCCCATAATATGTGCCTTTGATGTTATCAACCGTGTCAATTGGCCCCAAGACTTGGCGATCTTTTTTCACTAAGAATGAAGTATCTTCAACTCAATGCAATGGCATTGGATGTTTAGTATTGAAAAAATGAGTCTTGAAGGGAATTCTCATTGGGATTCAATTCAAGTGATGGCTCACCTAATGGTTGTTAAGTTGCTTGCAAATTTATATTATTTCTATCATTGTCTCATATTTCAGATCACTGTTTAACTTCCCATATCTTAAAGCAACGGCCACTGACCAGAATAATAGGCGGGAGATGAAAAGAGTGAACATAACGCTTCAGCGGTTGTGCTTGAAGTGGCAGTTGATTTGTTCTGATGGGTTAGTAGGCACACCATAATATCAATTTATTAGGTTAACTCTTAGACCATATAGATAAATTCTTCAAGACTTTGACGCATGCGAAACAAAGTATTCTTACATTTATTTTGATGTTAGAACATTAGAAACATCAAATTCTCAACATCATATTTAATACTATCCATACTCCCTCCGTCCCGTTATCTTGGTAAAAAATGCAAAAAATTGTCTCATATTAAAGTAAAAAAATAAATGAAAAATCTTAAAAATTATATATTGTATCAATGATTGATAAGTAAGTAAGGAAAACATATTTAAAGATTTTTTTTAAAGCAATATTGCAATGTGTATTAATTGTAATGATATGAAAATTTGTGGAATATTAAATTGTAATTAATAAATGAATCATGCATTATATTAAATAGATACTCTCTTATTTTCAATGACTTGTTTGACTTTTACCAAGATAATGGGACAGAGAGAGTATATTTTATGAGTATTACTAACCAGTGCCATGAGGGTATTGGTTAAGGAATCCATTAAGGAAAAAATTGCATGGGTAATCTATGTCCACTAGTTCTCGATGTTGTAAATTTAGCATTTTCCAAGATAAAACTACATCTTTTACTCTCTTAACCAATGCCCTAAGGACATTCTTTAGCATTTTCCAAATTTTTTATGTCAAGGGTTGTTTTCCTAACATATATCCTATAAGCCATGTCCGAAGACTTTTTTTGTCCATAGTATGAGTTTCATTTCCAATTTTCAATGGCATTAATGTTTTTTTCACAAACACCTCTATTTATTTAACACTTTTTACATTCTCAATAATAATTATAAGAGTACTTTTGAAAAATATATCAAATATACCACTAACAATACTAATTAAATTATTTTAAAGGGTGTGAAAATTGGTTAAATAAGCTTATGATAAGGACCAGATGGAGTATCAAAATTTAAATGCGATAATATGTATCAGTTGATGTAATTAATACACATAAATTTTATAAATATATTAATTTTCAATACAAAGTTACTAAGAGTTTCTTAAATAAACAAAAAAAAAAAAGATACTCCCTCCTAATATGCGGGTAGTGCATACCCATGCCCATACTCGTGGATATTTGCGAGTATTTGTGTGGGTAACGGGTATTCGCGGGTTTTAAACTTTTATTATATAATTATATATTTTCTAATAATCATTATATATAAAAATAATTATTAGATGAATAATTACATACATATGATAAATATTTATCATTATAATTTCATCTTTAAAATTCAATATCAAATATAAATAAAAGAAAATTTATATGTTCTCAAAATAATAATATATATATATATATATGCGGGTATCCACGGGCCGGGTATCATAATACCCATCCTCATCCCAAGGGAATAATACGGGTACCCGTTGTAGGTATTTTTGCGGGTACCTGTTGGGGTTCTGGCAAGTATACCAGATCGTACAAGTAATATAATGATAAATAGAGTATTGTTCCCAACGAGGACTAAAATCGATTAAAACAATTTTCACCTAAATTTAGTTATTAAATGAAATTCAAAGGACGATTCAATTGACTTGAAAACTTAGAAACTAAATTAAATTATAAAATAAAAATGCAAATTAAAAATAGTTGTAAAAAGATTTGGGAAAACTTGGATGGGCATGTTTCATTGTAGGTTCCAAAAGTAATTGTTAACAAATCAATGAATTTCCTAAGTATTGAACCAATTTTGCAAGGTAAAAGCCGCCTAATTCCTTAGATCAACTTTGTTTCTTAGTAATTTAATCTCTCTTAATTCCTTAAGTAGAACCTTAAATCCTAATCTAACCAATTAATGTTCAAGAAAAATTATTAAATAGTTAATTACCTAATTCATAGACATAAATATATCCCTATATGCAATTGAATTGTTTGATTAAAGGTCTAAATCCTAATTCAATATTCCTATTCAATTAGAATTAACAAATCACAATCGACGTCAAAATTATGATGAACAATTAAAACATAATAAAACACAATACTTAATGGAAAAACATCAATTCATTAAACAAAAACTACATAGGTTCATACAAATCCACATGTTCCCAAAAAGAAGTTTAGTTACACATAATTAGAGAAGAAGAAAGAAGAATAATGAAAATCATAATGAGAGACACGAAATTACCCCCACTCTCCAATCACAAAGTGCAATCCTTCAACTTGCCTCCAAAAGCTCTCTCACTATATATGCCTCTCTCTAAAATTATGATAACTCACTCAGAAAACCTAAAAATCCCTATTAAAAACATTTAGAAACCAAATTCCCATCTAATTCTGAAAAGATCAAATTATTATCTTTAATTTAATGTCGCGCGCTTGAGCGCACGGATCCGCACTTGAGCGCGCCTCTTCATTTTGCACACGAATTGAACATTTGACCCCTTTTTAGAGGACTGACCCCACGCACGCTTGAGCGTGCATCTACCTGAGAGAATTAGTAATTTGCACCCCAATTATTGACAAGCTGACCACACGCGCTTGAGCGCATGTGACCTGCGCTTGAGCGCACGTGAGCTTAATTCACCATTTTGTCCTTCTTTGCTCCAATTTCATAGTTTCAAGACTTGTTTCTTTTTTCTTCAGCTCCAATTCATCAAATTATTGCTCCAAAACCTGAAATTAAGACAAAAAAGGTACAAAATCCTAAAAGATCTCATTCCAACTCGTTAATAGATAAAAACTCAATCTTTTTCTACAATTACTTTAGAAACAAACCAAAATCACTAAGAAAGAGAGTAAATTATCATCCAAAAACATCATTTATTGAGCCCAAATCAGTTATTTTGCCCATCCCTACTCCCTTCGGTTTGAATTATAAGAAAAAAGAACTAATTTTATGCTTATTAAGGAGGTTAGTTGATTGTATTTAATTTTCTCAAATTTATATAAAAAAATAGAGGAATTTTAAGAAAGTAATATTGAGAATGAAACAAATATTAAATAAGATAACAATTTTCAAGGGATGTTTTAGAAAAGTGGCATTAGAAATGAATCAAAATTTAAAAAAGTTAATTAGTTTTGCTTATATTTTAAAACAAAAGACGTATTTATTTTTCCTTATATTTCAAATCGGAAGGTGTATCACGTGATATCGCAATATTTTTTTATGGGTGATATTGGTGTCCATAATATCATTATTTTGATGTGTAAAACATTATTCTTTTACATTTAATAAGGTTAGTTCATGAAAGTAGGTCTAATTTGGCTCTTTTTAATCAATATTGGGTCCCTATAGTTGATACTGGTTCCTCAAGAGGGTTCTCACAAAAAGGGATAAACAAGTTAGACATGAGACGAAATGAAATGCTTGTGTTATTGTCCTCAGGTGTCCACAGCTTGATCATAATAAGTTACATCTGTCGCTTTTCTAGATCTTGCCGACTAATTTTGTGAACAACCTCTTCATGGTGTTGCTTTTATTTCGACGTTGAGTCAGAGACATGAGTTTGAAGCAAGCAAGCTGGGTAGGTAGGGACAGGTAGGGAGTTCCTTTCTTATCAAAAGGACGCCCCAGCTGCTCAATAAATCCTTGAATGCTTCACTAGTTAAATTTCTCAGATACTTGCTAACAGTGGTGGAGCTTGGAAAAAATTTCAGGGGTGCAAGTTTTATTTGTAAATATTTATCTTAATAATTTGTAAGTTTGACCAATTGAGAAGCTTTATTTAGATGGTATTTGATGCCTTAATTGTTCTACCAGGTCAAGGGTTCAAGTCCTTTGCCTTATGAAGCAAGGAGCACTCGAGCCCTCAACCTAGAGAAATCTAATACATCAGGCCAACTGATGCACTAAACACAAGTTGTACTATGAATATATATAAATGAACTTATAAATTTTGACTGCTCCTTCCATCCTCCGCCATTGCTCGCTAATATCTGGTTCTCAAGAGCATCCGAGTGGGTAGAGCCTGTGAAATATTGAATGTTGAAGTCAACAAACTGCAAATTTTAGTGATAATGTGGATGGATAATATTTTTTTTACTAGTTTGCATTTAATTACTCCATTTGTTTCATATATAATGTATAGATAATTTTTTTCCATATGTATTGTTCCTTTACAAATTCAATGCATAATTAATATTGTTTTTTCCTAACTGTTATGGATCGGAATTATGCACCTAGCTAAACCGGTATATATATCGGTATGAGGCATGAGTGGCCCAATCCGTCATCAATCCGGTATACCGATATCAGGCCTCAGTGGCTCAATCTGTCATCAAAAAGGTATACCGGTATGAGGCCTCAAATGCCCAATTCATCACCAAACCGGTATATCGGTATGCGATCTTGATGACCCAAATCGTGACAAGATCATCATACCGATAATACGTGTAGGGAATCCAACGATCGTTTTAGAGAGTTATTGTTAAGCTTAGGGTTCCATTAATTATGATACCCGCCATAAAGCAACTACCGTTAGCGGGAATCTTCCCAACCCATCATTAGGGTGGCTCGCAACGGTAAGCGAGGAGCCCTATATAAGCATAGTAGGACAAGACTGTATGTATCTAACTTGCTCACACAAACACACACACTAAGAAAATCGACAGGAGACCGGTTATCCTGGTATTCAAGGTTTTCCTCTCTCGTCTAACAGAAGTAGAGGAAAGATTGGATACTTGACTGGTTAGCTCAAGTCCAAGAATTCCACGACAGAGCACTAACTATACTCTTATTTATTACAACTTTTTTTTTTACCTTCAATATCTTTTTCTCTTTTTAATAATGATTACATATGGGTTTTATATTTAAAATATCCCAAATTCTTGCATCATTTAAATATTTCTTAATATTTGTGCATAACCTTAAAACATATTCCCTCCGTCCCATAAAAATGGTAAAAAATGACTAAATTTTTGTCTCAAACTATAGTTAAAATAATTAATGAAAAGTTTAGAAATTGTAAACTTTGAATTATGATTGGCTGATTCATGCAAAATGCATTAAATATATTAGTTATTTGATAATTGGTTGATGTGTTAGATAAACCATTAAATGCATGTCTCCTTAATTTTTTGACTTTTGAATTTTTAACCATCTTTGTGAGACGGAGAAAATACCAAATATAATGAAACGGAGGGAGTACTAAATAATCATGAATTTTATTATAATTTTAGCATGTCTTTTATTCCCATTTCATTTGGAAATATTTCTTATAATTTTGATGGGTAGATTAATGATTTTGGAAGCTCATGCAAATGGCTACTACAAACCGTTGGAACCAAAAAAGGGAAAGGAAATAGGACCTTTGAATCTCATATATGTAAAAAAGCACTTTGCTTAGAAATCCTCTTTTTTTGTACTACCTAGAGGATTTGAACGTAGGCACATGCTAATTTGCTCTCCTTTGAATTTTTGTTAAAATGCTCCCTTATATCAAAATCGGTAACATGTGATTTTTTATCGGTAAATGTAATATTCTACGTTTCAACTAAGACGTAGGGGTAATTTTTTAAACACCTACGACGTCCCACATGAGACATATGAGCATTTTTATTTGAAACACACACTATGTCCTAGCATGAATGTAGGTAGTATTAAATTTTTTTAAAAGCACCCTACGTCTCATCTAAGACGTATGGGTCAATATTATTTTTTATTTTTTTAATTTTTTTAATGCATATTTACTCATAATATTTTTTAATATAGATTTTTAATACATATTTATTAAAAAAATGTAACCCCTGCGTCTTAGTTGAGACGTAAGACTTTTTTAAAAGAATGAATTAAATTTAAATTTAACTCCTACATTTCAGCTAAGACGTAGGAGTTAAATGTTTTAAAAACTCCCTACGTCTCAGCTCAGACGTAAGGGTGAAAATTTTTAACATTTTTACGCCTAAACAGAGGCGTACATAATAATAATAAAAAAAATACAAAACCTATGTAAGTCTTGTTTGTGAAGTAAGTCTTGTTTTTAACATTATAGTGAAAACAAATTTTTTTTGGTAATTTGAAGTTCTTGCGTATTGTTTGTGACGCACTGGTGATAATAGTTTTAGCCCTTACATCTTGGTTGAGATGTAGCTTTTGTATATAATTTTAACACCTACGTTTAAGATTTGACGTATGTATTAATTTTTTTTAAAGTCCTACGTCTCAACCAAGACGTAAGTATTAATTTTTAGCCTTTACGTCTCAACTAAGACGTAGCTTTTGTATATAATTTTAACACAAAGCTTTGACGTATGTATTAATTTTTTTAAAACCCCTACGTCTCAACCAAGACGTAAATATTAATTTTTAAGCCTTACGTTTCAACCAAGACGTAACTTTTGTATATAATTTTAACACCTACGTCTTGTATAAGACGTAAGGCTTGATGCAAATTTACCTATCCTTCCGTTAGCCCTGAATTATTATGGTCCGTTCATTCTTTTTAAACATCATCCAACAATACAGAGAAGGGGGAGCATTTTAAGAAAACATATTTTTGAGGGGGAGCATTGCATGCTCCACTTTTGGGAGAGCAAATTAGACGGAGCTTTGAATGTAAAACTGGAAGCTATGTTGTGTTTTGTATCCCAACAAATGAATGAAGGCAATAGCCAATTTCGATACATAAATCAAGTATAAGGCAAGTAACGGAAGTTATACTTAAAAAGGGGAGCGAGGAGGGCAAGGATTCCTAAGTTAATAATGGTCAATGGCATGGTGACGTTTGATGTGGTGCCATATTTTTTGGCACCACCGGTGGTTCCATGGATATGAACCATTGATTATAACGAAATACACAATGACCGGTTCAGATGAATTACCTACTGAGTGGTATACAGGTAAAAATACAGATATGTATTTATGTTTAAAATTTTTTTTACAAAATACGAAATCAGGAAATGGGCTGGATTATTGAAAGGGTTTATGTCTTATTTCTTTGGGCCATTGTCTGATATTTCACTTCTCCTCTTCGTTGGCTCCTTCTTTGGATGTTCGGCCGGCTCCTCTCTCTTTGTATCTGTATCTCAACCAACGAGATCCTTCGGTCTTCAGCCGCTGAGAATCGGTGTCTAAGCTTGTTATGAGAACAATTGGTAACTTTGCTTAGATTATAGCGATTGTTTTGATGGTTATTGGTCTTCAATTTTGCAGGTTCCTGATAATGGTCCATGGAATTACAACTTCATGGGGGTGAGGCACTCATCAGGGATGAAGTATGGAATTACAACTTCAAAAGTTTGATATGCATGATATCAGTCCCATTTTTAGCAATTAAAGCTGATAATGTGGTGAAACAAAGCCAATTCAATTCAAATACCCAACATGTTTGGTTCAGCTCAATTTAGTCGCTTTGTTTTTTTTAAAGAACTTTTAATCATAAGCTATTTAAAAACCAAAATAAGATAATTCATGCACACAAGCATGAAACATGAAGCTGATGCTTTAATAAATTGGCACCAGGTGTTACCATGCAATAATTAAGCAAAGAATGCAATTTCTGAAAACTACACAATCAGTATTGAACATATGAAATCGTTTCATCTTTTCTGAACAGTTTTGTGTTCTCTTAAACCACATGTTTTGGTTCCTTCTCTTCTAAGATGTAGTCCGAACGAGATTCAAGGAACTATGCTACGAAGAAAGAAATAGAACAAGAACATTAAACGAAGTTGATTTACTTTGCTCACATCTTCAACCCAGGATTTACTTTGCTCACATCTTCAACCCAGGAGAGAGACTCATTGAACTTGAGACAAAGGGGAGGGGATGAAGATCTGGTTTGATGGAAGGACTCACTCAACAATCAGATCTTCCGACAAGGGAGGGAGTATAGAGTGTAAACGTAGGCTTTTAATTTTAAGGGCTAATTTGTCATTTAAATATTGAAGTTATTACCTGTAAAATTTGCAACTAAGCCCAGTTATTACCTATAGCAACAGGTAAATATATGTTCTCACCGGTGGGGACGTAGGTATACATCCCCACATTAAAAGCGCCCCAATGGCATACACTTAAAAGAACATAAGTTAGCATATAAGATAAAAAGGCCCAACAGAGGTTCTTAGTATAAGTTAAAAAGAATACTCACTTCATCCCATTATCTTGACAAAAAAATAAAGTTTTTTTGTCCCAAACTAAAATAAAAATAATTAATGAAAAATATTAAAAATTGTATAGACGGTATGACCCTTACCATGAGGAAAGGCACCAAGTGCACTCGGGTGAATATAGGGTATTGTGGAGCATATGTGGATACATACTCATGGATTTTGATGAAGACAATTCAAGCTTGAAGAAAACAAAGAGTACATTTATTAGAGAAGGCTTTATTATTCTATTTCATTCTTATATTTAGACTTGTGATAATTAGGCTTGTAATAGGTTATTATTAGCTTTTTATCGAGTTGGTTTTCATGAGTTTTGCTGATAAACTCGATTTAACTGGTTAGAATTTTTTCCATTCGGTTAAAATTAGTTAGATAACAAAACAAAAATCAGTTTTATAACACAAAACCAAAGGGAACCTTCATTATTGATATTCATCATCTTTGAAAAACAGAAAAACTCTAAGAAAACGAATCTTTTCAGATCAAACACATTCTTTGTCAATTTTCATGTGAATTACCAGAAAACTCTCATATACTCTTCTCTAAAAGTGCTAAAGTGAAATCTCAATTTGCAATATTCTTTTCAAGTCAAATTGAGATTTCTAGCTATGAATCTTGTTCGGAATTCAATTGATATTCTGCAAATTAAAGTGCAACTCAAGAATCAACAAAAACAAGTTGAAGAATCTAAAACAATACTTGAAGGTTTCAAGTTGTGTAGGTTATTGCATGAAGGTTTCAATTAGAGGAGAAGAAGAAAAAGAAGATTGGATTAGGGATTTAACCAAGGTTCGGGATCTCCAGAGAGGTGGTGTTAACTGGAAGTTGAAATCGACAAAAGGGCAAGAATGTCGGATGTAAAAGTGACATCGACGGAAGTGTACTTAAACATTTTTGTTTAAAAGTGACTTCGAAGGAAGTGAACGTACAACCCGACAATGGGTAGATTTTGACAAAAGGGTGTGTGCCGACAACATAAGTGATGTCGAAGGAGGTGTACTTAAGTCTCGTGACTTAAAAGTGACTTCGAAGGACGTGTACGTGTGTCGACAGAAGGAAGAGGCGGAAACAAGAGGTCTGTGTCGAAGGAATGTTGGCGCAAGAATAGAGGAAGTCAGAGCCATCATGTCAACATTGGGAACAGAAGGGTAATTATGAAGGCATTTAATGCTCCTTGTGGCTATAAAATCCCCATTTCTGAAACTGGAAAAGCCACGAGATAACATGAAAAAATACAAGGAATGCCTTCATGAATTCTGGAAAGAAGAAAAAAGATTCAAATTCCACATAAGCATGAGTTCATGAAAGATCAAACATGTGAGATTAAGGTGTTCGGGTGTTGAAAAGAAAATGAGGGAATCTTCACCCCGAATACCTCCTTTATCCTCATGAATAGTGAAAGACCAAACATGCGGGATTACATAGAACCAATTTCTGATGCATCAGATCGATGCAAGTAACTTCGAATTGGAGGAAGCATTGAACTTGATACATAAGACTTGGCGGAACCTTTGTAACCCCATAGGCCAAGGTTTGTGCCCTGCTAGGGTCGACTACGGCCGTCTTTCCTATTAAAGAGGTAAAGGAAAAAAGACCTCTGACGACATTCTACTAGAAGTGTCGGAGGCATGTCTTTTGATTGAATGCTGGTGAAACAGCAATTAGTCAAAATACATGTCACCGATATCAATCGAATGCGTCTGAGGCCGACAGCAGGCCGTAAATCTATTCCGACAGAAGGCCTGTTTGTCGAAAGGAATTTGATGTCGGTTGGCATCTCAGAACCAAGAGGCAGGAGCACAACAACGTCAATGCTTCGAGCAACAAAGAGACTTAGACAAGAGTCAAATGGTTGCAGTCGAAGAAGAGTGCTGGTCGAAAGGGTCTCAGCAAAGATGTCACCACGGAGTCTGACAGAAGTATCCACTAAGCCCAAACCACGATGTGGGAAGTTACATCGTGGGGGATAGTGTAGTGGGTAGTTTTTAGATCGTGGGTTCTGCAGTTATGCAGAATGTAACATCCCAAATTTTAAACCCGAAGATAAATAAATAAATAATAATTAGAATAATTAAAAATGAAAATAACAAACCACAAATAGGTATTCCAAATGAGAATTCTAGTATTAGAAGAAAATAATAATAATAATACTAAGCGAATTAGAGAGGAAAGGAGCGTTAAATCGAAGTTAGGATCGGGCTAGAAAATAGATAATTCGATAATAAACATAATAACAAGGGAAATATTAAAATAAAAGATTTAAGACTCCAAACACAATTTCCACCGTTGGATATGAAGATATGATTTTTAGGAAGTTGCTCGTCAAATTTGAGCAAGATCCGACGGTGAACGAAGAAGTTATGGAGGTTTGAAGTTCGGACGAAAATAGAAAAATAAAACAGCAGTATCTGATCATTTCGCTTAAGCGAAAATATTTCGCTTAAGCGAAACTGATCCAGTGGCAACATAGAAGAGGTTCGCTTAAGCGAGCGGATTTCGCTTAAGCGAAAAACGTTCGTGTCCATTACTGAAGGCCGTTCGCTTAAGCGAATAAATTTCGCTTAAGCGAAAATAGCTCGAGTGGCTTTAAATCGAGGGGAAACCCTCTTCTTCAACCACTCTCCCCCTTTGTTTCTCTCTCCTCCTCCGATCCTCCTTCTTCCTCCCTCCTCCACGGCCTCCACCGCCGCCCTAAGCCGTCCACCGTGGCCACCCTTCTCACTCCCTCAAACCGTCTCTCCCTCCTTCCCTCACCAACTCTCTCTCTCTCTCTCCTCCCCACTCACAGCCGCCACCTCCGGCCGCCACCGCCAAGGACCCCCGCCACTATCAAGACCTCTCCCTCTCCTTGTTTCTCTTCCCTTGACTCCGATCTCTCTCTCACCCACAAGCTTTTTCTCTCTCCCTCTCCACCCATATACACCGCCGCCCCTCACCACCGCAGCCGCCACTCGCGGTGGTGACCGCCACCATCACCAAACCACCATAGCCTCTCCCTCCTTCCAAGCTCTCCCTCTCAACCACGAGCTCTCTCTCTCTCCTCGGATCGCACCGACGCCGTTACCGGTCCGTGATCGTGCTGGGCTCGTGTCGGTAACCTCGGAGCTCGAAGCTTTGCCTCGGTTTAGTCACGATCGTTCCCCGCTAGCGAGGAGCAACACCGACGCCGTCATCGTCGCCGAGCTAAAATCCAGGTTCTATTTAAAAAGCCCGAGGTAAGAGGGTTCGCGTTACCTTTGCTTAAGAAGTAAATTCTAGGATGCTATAGTGGTAGCTAGGAATAGAGTAATTAAAAGTATGTTAATGAACCTTAGGGTATCCCGTTGATATTGATAAAGTAAATAAAATTGTGACAAGAAACCACACCCTAGGGAATAAAATGTATGTGCGTAGAATAAAGCTCGGAGTGGATGAGCGTATTTAAGGATATTAAAATAGTTAATATAAAACGAAATGTAGGAAATCATAAAGTAAAAGCTATAGGGGAAGTAAAGGGACAAAAAGGGTAAAAGAGAGTCTATAATAAGGAATAATGAATGCACGCGGAGTAAATTAGGGAATAGAAATAAAATGATGAATTTTATTTAAAAGAAAATAGGAAAGACGACGAGTGGGTTAATAAATAACTAATAAAACAGAGAGAGAGTATGATAGTAGGGAAGTTAGAATAGAACGCTAGAATAAAATAAGGCAACTAAATGGAGCCAATAGGATAGTCAAAGAAAAAGGAAATTAATGGAATAGGGATAATCAGTGAAGTAACAATGTGAGTTAATAGAGTAGTTAAATAAACTGGAGATAAAGAATTAGTAATAACAAGTTAAGTAGTAGTATAAGATAAAGGAACCAAAGAAATGACTAAGAAGTAACAACGAGAATTAAAATATAATATATATAACCAAGTTAAGTAGAGTTGGATAAAATCGAGGGAAACTAACCAAAAGAAAAGAGCAAAGTAGAAAATGTAGAAAAATGAGATAAGCTATGAACGAAAATAAAGATCAAAAGATTGAGACAAGTATAAAAGAAATACTTAAATTATAAGAAGAGAAAAGATAAATAATTAAGAAAGAATAAAAGAGAACGACTGATGGTCTGTTGGACTCAGTCATGATAAAAGATAAACGGCTGATGGTCTGTTGGACTCAGTCATGATAAAAGATAAACGGCTGATGGTCTGTTGGACTCAGTCATGTTAAAAGATAAACGGCTGATGGTCTGTTGGACTCAGTCATAAGAAAAGGAAACGGCTGATTGTCTTTTGGACTCAGTCATATAAAGGAAAAAGGGCTGATGGTCTTTTGGACTCAGTCACCTAAAGGAAAACGGCTGATGGTCTTTTGGACTCAGTCATATAGAGAAGGAAAACGGTTGATGGTCTTTTGGACTCAGTCATGATAAAGATAAAGGGCTGATGGTCTGTTGGACTCAGTCACCAGGAAAAAGAAAAAGATAAAGAAAAGAAAAAGTAGAAATGATTAGAGAACTGTTAGAGAATCAATAATTAAAAGAATGCGAGAATAAGTGAAAACTAAAAGAGATTAATTATACGAATAATTATGAATAAAGTATATTAATAATTATGTAGGCTTAGTTATTTGCTATGTCCTCTTTTAGAATTTATCTTTTGAAGTTCTGTGTAATGCTACCCTTCTTGATATAATTTTACAGGTACGGAAGTGGAGCTTACACCGTTGCGGGCCGAACTGGAAACCCTCCACCACGTGGAGTGTGGTTATGATACCAAGAGGGGATTTTTATTCTTAATTGCATTAAAAACTGTAATATTTTGTAATTTATAATGTGTGTAGTTATATGCCCTGAAACTGATGCTGATCGGGCGTTAGGACCTGAACTGGATTTTAATCTATTGTGTTTATGTTTTCAAGTAATTCTGGACTAACAGGTTTTTAGAAGGAAATTTTTGGGAAGTCCGTAAAACAGAGGAAACTCTGCCGGATTTTCGTAAAACTTTTCAAAGAAATCAAAAGTTAAAAAGAATTTTCAAACTCTGATTTTTATTAAAAACAAAAATTAACTATTAAAAGTGAGGATGTTACATTTATGGTATCAGAGCAATTTCCCTCGACCTTGGAGTTTGGACTCACAACTCCTATTGGTTACTCACCCCGCGAGTAATCAAGTGATAGTGTCAAGTCTTAGAATAGATAAATAGGTACACTTAATTTAAGAGTTTTTAGTTAATTGTGGAATAACGTGTTCTTTTTCCAGAACTTAGTCACCATGCCTCGGAGACGTACTCGTGATGATAGGATGGCCGCGATACTTGAGAATCTAGTCCAGATGAACCAGAACCAGGCTGAAACCGTAGCAACAGCCGCAACAGCAACAACATCCGCACTCCAACAACCACCAAACCCAATCGACATTGATTGGCTAGCTAGGTTCAGGCAGAACGACCCGCCCAAGTTTGAAGGTGGCTACAATCCTGACGCAGCACAAAGATGGCTCCAAGAATTGGAGAAGATTTTCCGCACAATGTCACCGCCCACGGATCAGATAGTCCCTTTGGCGGCGTACATGCTCACTGGAGAAGCTGAGTATTGGTGGGAGCGTGTACGAAGGGAAATGGAGATCGCTAACCAGGAAATCACCTGGGATGTGTTCAAAATCAGGTTCTTAGGGAAGTATTTCCCGGAAGATGTCCGCCGAGAAAAAGAACTGGCGTTCTTGACCCTGAAACAAGGGAATATGAGTGTTGGAGAATATGCTGCACATTTTGAGGACCTCATCCGATATGCCGGAAGCTATAGGGATGCTGATGAAAGGACTAAGTGCGTTAAGTTTGAGGACGGGCTTCGCACTGAGATTAAAATCGCCTTTGAGTATCAGAATGTTGCTAACTTGTCTGACCTGGTAAACATGGCTAGCACCTATGAAAAAGGATTGAGATAGCAGAGGTTGGAGCAACGAAACAGGAGTACGCAGGGTGCTGGAAGTTCTACCAGGGGAGAAGGACCGATGCAAGAACTAGGTCCACATGCTGATATTGATGTTATGGCAATGGTTCCCAGGGATGCGGACCATAATGTGGCTATTCCAATTGCTAGGCCCTTATGTCCACACTGTGGGAGATCTCACAAACGATTGTGTTGGCCTATGAATCAGCTAAGGAAGGAGGGTCTTTGTTATCACTGCGGACAGTCGGGACACCGTGCTGCAGACTGTCCTGGGAACACGCAGAGCGATGAATGAACTCACCCGAGGTACTTTTAGTGTTAACTATATACCAAATATTTATTTAAAAATGTTTTGCATAAAGCATATATATATTTGACTTAACTTAAAAAGAAATCAATACATGATAATACATTAGTTAAAGTTTCACCGAACACAGTGATGGTATTGCCACTGGTAGAATGTAAGGTTAGAACTGATCACTCTGATTCTTACATCTTCTAGGGGACGATAACATCAACAAAATTGACGATGATGTTGCTATTGATAGATGTGAGATTGGGACTGATCACCTCGATCTTCGCAACTATTAGTGGTCGATATCATTGACACTTTCCAACCAAAAATCAGGATAGACAGATAGGAGCCTTAAGCCAGTGCACCCACTTACTAGTAGTGTAGCCGCAAACAGAACACGCGAGAGAACCGAGCCGAGCGAACCCGTAGTAACCGTCTTTAGACTTCATGGAAAGTCAAACTAAAAGCCCAAAACACATCAAGCATTTTATTAAGAATCCGAAGTGGTTATTCGCGAGAAAGGCGAAACTGGATAAATAAGTAGGGTATCCACACCGAGACCGACCCAAGTAAACTAGTGAATCGTGCTCACCATTAGAAATTAGAATTCACTTAAGAACTTAGTCCAGTTTCCAAGCTATTCCCTCAAAGGAAGCAAGTTTAGCCATTGCATCATGTGCCTTCACCAAAACCAAATCAAATCAGCGGTAGTTTCATCGGAAATGCATCTTTCGATGATTCTCTGCTGAAAACTCACACTTAAGGATAATCTCCATTGTCTTCTTGCTTGACATGTATCCAGTACATCCTGGGTCGTCGTATGAAGACTATGAAACCCATCCTTGAGTGCTTCGTGTTTCTTCTTTTCATCTTCACTCTCTTCAAGTTTCAAGCATCTCAGATGTAGAGGTGATAATTCACCAAGACGTAGAAACCCAATATAGTTCTATGATTACTGATGGATAACCATCCACATGTCCCTTCTAACCTTGGACATCGGTCGAGAAGCTTACGTGCGAAATTCTGAATAACGAACAAGCATACCCCAAGCATGGATATAATTAAGTATGTCAATGCTAAGTGGGGGAGGATTTCAATCCAAGGAATGGAAGATGGAACTTTAACAACAAGAAAATTGTGGATCCTATCCGAGTAACTAGGTGGAATGCAGAACGGTAACGAAGCGTAAGGAAGATTGCATCGAGCCGGACTCAATGTCCGACGATCATACCATAACCTTGACCCTTAAGTGAAATCGATCCATAGGAACCCCGTACCCAATTGAAATCGTTAAACAAACAAAAAGGGATGTATCACCGGAGTAAAATACAAATATAGCTAAGGTGGATTTGAAGGGCGACCTCACTAGACTCACTTAAAGGAGTAAGAACGAAAACGTAAAGAGTGGAGTCGCGAATTGGAGTCTCACTTAAGAAGTTATGTCGGAGCACCGCAAATGATTGTCTCAGTCTCTTAAGATTCTGTGTATTACGCGAATTTCTGAGTTACTGAGATAAACCATACCTGAGGCGAATAATTACACCGCAGAACTATTAACTTAGAACACCCTCAAAGGGAAGATTGGAACCAAAGGAATTGAAATGACATGAGTGGAAACTATGTCAAGGGATACTCCTCCAAGTTAAGGGACAATTGAAATTTCGGGGACGAAATTCAAATAAGTGGGGGAGAAATGTAACATCCCAAATTTTAAACCCGAAGATAAATAAATAAATAATAATTAGAATAATTAAAAATGAAAATAACAAACCACAAATAGGTATTCCAAATGAGAATTCTAGTATTATAAGAAAATAATAATAATAATACTAAGAGAATTAGAGAGGAAAGGAGCGTTAAATCGAAGTTAGGATCGGGCTAGAAAATAGATAATTCGATAATAAACATAATAACAAGGGAACAATTAAAATAAAAGATTTAAGACTCCAAACACAATTTCCACCGTTGGATATGAAGATATGATTTTTAGGAAGTTGCTCGTCAAATTTGAGCAAGATCCGACGGTGAACGAAGAAGTTACGGAGGTTTGAAGTTCGGACGAAAATAGAAGGAAAATAGAAAAATAAAACAGCAGTATCTGATCATTTCGCTTAAGCGAAAATATTTCGCTTAAGCGAAAATATTTCGCTTAAGCGAAACTGATCCAGTGGCAACATAGAAGAGGTTCGCTTAAGCGAGCGGATTTCGCTTAAGCGAAAAACGTTCGTGTCCATTACTGAAGGCCGTTCGCTTAAGCGAATAAATTTCGCTTAAGCGAAAATAGCTCGAGTGGCTTTAAATCGAGGGGAAATCCTCTTCTTCAACCACTCTCCCCCTTTGTTTCTCTCTCCTCCTCCGATCCTCCTTCTTCCTCCCTCCTCCACGGCCTCCACCGCCGCCCTAAGCCGCCCACCGTGGCCACCCTTCTCACTCCCTCAAACCGTCTCTCCCTCCTTCCCTCACCAACTCTCTCTCTCTCCTCCCCACTCACAGCCGCCACCTCCGGCCGCCACCGCCAAGGACCCCCGCCACTATCAAGACCTCTCCCTCTCCTTGTTTCTCTTCCCTTGACTCCGATCTCTCTCTCACCCACAAGCTTTTTCTCTCTCCCTCTCCACCCATATACACCGCCGCCCCTCACCACCGCAGCCGCCACTCGCGGTGGTGACCGCCACCATCACCAAACCACCATAGCCTCTCCTTCCTTCCAAGCTCTCCCTCTCAACCACGAGCTCTCTCTCTCTCCTCGGATCGCACCGGCGCCGTTACCGGTCCGTGATCGTGCTGGGCTCGTGTCGGTAACCTCGGAGCTCGAAGCTTTGCCTCGGTTTAGTCACGATCGTTCCCCGCTAGCGAGGAGCAACACCGACGCCGTCATCGTCGCCGAGCTAAAATCCAGGTTCTATTTAAAAAGCCCGAGGTAAGAGGGTTCGCGTTACCTTTGCTTAAGAAGTAAATTCTAGGATGCTATAATGGTAGCTAGGAATAGAGTAATTAAAAGTATGTTAATGAACCTTAGGGTACCCCGTTGATATAGATAAAGTAAATAAAATTGTGACAAGAAACCACACCCTAGGGAATAAAATGTATGTGCGTAGAATAAAGCTCGGAGTGGATGAGCGTATTTAAGGATATTAAAATAGTTAATATAAAACGAAATGTAGGAAATCATAAAGTAAAAGCTATAGGGGAAGTAAAGGGACAAAAAGGGTAAAAGAGAGTCTAGAATAAGGAATAATGAATGCACGCGGAGTAAATTAGGGAATAGAAATAAAAAGATGAATTTGATTTAAAAGAAAATATGAAAGATGTGGTGACTCAATGTATAATAACAAATTATTTGATATTCTCAAAACGTAACTTTATTTATATAATAAAGGTTGTTCGTATAGGAACTTTATGGAAAAACTTTTTCTTATTATACAACAAGTTCCACATCCCAAAAGCTTTGATTCGAAAATACATTACTTTTCAAAAATAATCGGTTGAGTACCAGTTTTGTACCTTCAGCAGAAACGATTTTCAAAATGATTTCTGTGGTTGTAATTGGAATAATTTTTTTTTAAAGATCATAATATCTACACAACCATAGCCCATCTATATATATATAAACTCAGGTACCCAAATATCAGAGATAAAAGTCGAGGTAGCAAAATATAAGGATACAGACCAGCAGATATAAAATAACAACTCTCATAGACCCTCTCAACTATATACAATATATCACAAATCAAAATAAAAGAGTCTTCATGAGCTGAGCCATGATCCACCCACGCTGATGTCTGATCCCTGGTCTTCCAAAAGCTAAACACCACATCCTAATATGATCCCCATACTGCACATACTGTCAAAACAAAACACCACATCACTGACTGTCCGCAGCTGGTCCATCCACGTCCTCTACGGGGTCCTCCTCCTCCTCCTCGTCCGACACCACAGGGGTAGAAACGCGACGCACCGGCTCCAGGGAGGGTGCAAAGCGTACCCTGGTGGTCGGACCAGGACGAGGAGTGGCCGTAGCAGTAGCCTCATCAGAAGTAGAGGGACGTGTACGGGTGGCAGGGCGTCGGACACGTAGGTTATAAAAACGACGTCCATGATGTGGGGGTGGAGAACCAAAACGATAAGTGTAAGCTGGTGGAATGTGCAGTATGTAGATCATGGGGATGCGAAGCCTACGAGGTCGCACTCGAGCAAGGGGGTTAGGATGACGAAAGATCACGTCAACCTCACCCTCGAACACAGCTCGGTGCTCCTCGTAGTCCCACACTCCTCTACGGAGCGGGCGTAACTCCACGTATGTCAGGTAACGAGCCATCACCTGCAAGGGCATAGGGAGTTAGCAAATACTAACACATAATAAAATAGACAAGGTACAGTTCTAATCAAGTAAGACCTTATTTATTGCAATTAATATAACTTATAAATTTTTAGTCAACCATGTTAAACACCAACATCAAGACTTAATTATAAATCAATAGAATATGCAGTCGTGATGCATCTAATTTTATCAATGCATGATTGTTGGCCAACTACAACAAATAGGCTTCCGTGGCACCTTAAAATAAACATGCCCGATACCCATACTGAGTATCTCATCGAACTCGACCCACAAATAAATCAACACCTCTAGAGCTCTTAGAAATGTTGTCGACGTATCCCGTAGGACTACGCCTCATCGAGTCCGGCACCCAATGACATGCCCACACGCACGTGTGTATTTCCGGAAATAGAAGGTGCAACCCCGGTCACCGACACTCCCCCGTGAACCCTTTGGAGCAGACACTCAGGTCCCTCGAGTTCAACCGAAAGGATATGCCCACGCCTCTCGGACGTGTCTCCACTCATGTGGGAACTCAAATAATGCGGATGCTATGCATGGTTTGACCATCAATACAATTCAGTGTCATTTAAGTTGTTTGAAGTTGGGACTTGGCATAGTTGAACTTTATTTAACGTACTCTGACTTCAATCAATTTCAGTTCAGTCCTTTAATTGATTCAAACCCTTTGATAATCAATCACATCATTAAATTCTGATCCTTTCACAAAAATTCAATCACTAATCGATTAACATAGTCCATTAATCGAGTATTGCACTAGATTAATCGAGTAATCTTTTTGTATCTTTCGCATTACTCGATTAACAGATCTATTACTCGAGTAGTACTACATATATTTCCAATTATTCAAAGTTTAAGATGTTACTCAATTAATACATCAGATTAATCGAGTAATCCTCTTGTACCCATCAGACTGATCAAAATTTTCACGCATTACTCGAGTAACAGCTCGGGTTACTCGAGTAAATTGTGCAGAAAAACACTGCTGAACTGGTTTTTATATGCCAAACTCATGCCAATCCAATTTTTACCAAAACTAAGCTTCAAACCAACTTAAATACAATATACTAAACTTGTTCATAGCATCAATTTCAGGGATTAACATCAAAATCACAGATTCATCACAATTTCCCCCAATTTTGACCTAAAACACAACCTCACATACCAATTCATTAATTACTCAATTTCAGATCAAATTGAAGGTTCATTTAGCTTTAGATATCAACATCTAACATGTTCCAATTCAGTTTTATGGTCAAATTGGCCTCCAAGTCATTGTCCCCTAACCTAGTGCCCTTTGAACCTCATGGTGGTTCAACCAATACTCAATTCAATACCTCAATCTATTCTAGCATTAGTAAAGCTTCTCCCTTACCTCAATGAAGCTTTTTGAATGCAAAGGCAGCAAAGAAACTCACAGAATCCACCAACTCCCAATGCTCTGTTTTTGGTTCCAAAACAGGTTCAGCAGAGCAAGTTCGGGTGATGATTTGACAAACCAAACGTGCATGAAAATGAGCAAATTTGGTCAATAAGGAAACTAGACATTGCAAACTCTAAATAGAAATCAAATTGGCACGATTTGGAGTCCTCTACATACCTAAATCGAAGCCTCCAACTTAGCTCCTTACCACTGAAATTTCCCAACTTCAGTTTCAAGAGTCCAACTTCGAGCAATTCGTTCTCCTTGCTCCAGCCACCAAAACACACAATTCTTGTCTCAAATTAAAGGTCTTGTGACAAGCTTGAAGAAGGTATCAAGCTCATCAACTGTGTATGGGTAGGGATTAAGAACGAAGATGAAGAACAGAGGGTGTTCAAACTAAAATTCAGCAGAGTTTCCCTTCTTTTTCTTATTTTCTTATGATTTCCTCAACCCAAAAGCATGAATTTATAGCCAAGAATGGCTATCATGCACACCAACACGTGTTTCCATCAACTCTAGTCGGTGCTAGGTGTAAATAATTGAATTACTCAACTTGTTGAATCATCAAACGCACTATCTTCAGCTTCAGCACCACTGTTACTCGAGTAAATTGATCGGGCTACTCGAGTAATGCACTCAGATTTTCAAAAATTATTATTTTATTCACTTTCCCTCCAAATATCTTTCCAATATTACCTCTTAGGTCCTTTTCAAGGACTAAACTGCAAAAATCCTTATTTTTAGAGCCCAAATTATTTTCTCTCACTTTTCCTTGGATAATTCTTCTAATATAACAATAAATTAATAAATAAAACTAACTAATTCCATATAATTAGTTTTATTTAAATATTCCTTTTATTTATTTAGGAATAAAAATTGGGATATTACATTTCTCCCCCACTTACAAGAATTTCGTCCTCGAAATTCCGCTTACAAAAACAGCTCAGGATAATCTTTTCTCATCTTATCTTCTAATTCCCAAGTTGCTTCTGATACATTTGCATTTTCCCAAATAACTTTGACTAATGGAATTTCTTTTCCCCGCAACTGCTTCATTCTTCGATCTTCAATTCTGGCAGGGATTGTCTCAAAAGTGAGATTCTCTCTCAAAGCCACATCATCAGGTTGAACTTCAATTACTGAATCAGGATCTGGCACAAATTTCCGTAATTGCGAAACATGAAACACATTATGGAGATTAGACAAAGACGGAGGCAAAGCGAGCTGATAAGCGACAGGACCGATACGCTTGAGTATCTGATAAGGACCAATAAACCGTGCTGACAACTTCTTTGTCTTCAAAGCTCTCCCAACACCAGTTGTCGGTCTTATGCGAATGAAAACATGATCGCCCTCTCCAAACTCCAAGGGTCTTCTCCTTTTATCCGCATAACTTTTCTGTCGGCTTTGCGCTGTCTTCATCTTTTCTCTGGTCATTTGAATCTTCTCAGAGGTTTCTTGAATAAGCTCAGGTCCAATAATTGTTTGCTCCCCCACTTGGAACCAACATAGGGGAGTTTGACACTTCCTTCCATACAAAGCTTCGAACGGTGCCATTCCAATACTGAAATGATGACTGTTATTGTAGGTAAACTCTATCAGAGGCAAGAGTTTATCCCAACCTTCCTGACTTTCCAACACACAAGCTCTTAACAAATCCTCAAGAGACTGGATAGTCCTTTCCGACTGACCATCAGTCTGAGGGTGATAAGCAGAACTCATTCTCAGCTTTGATCCCAGAGACTGCTGCAAACCCTTCCAAAACTTCGAAGTAAATCTCGGATCTCGATTCGAAACAATACTTGAAGGTATACCATGTAGACGAACAATCTCCTTGATGTACAACTCAGCAAACTTTTCCATGCGATAGCGCATATTAACTGGAATGAAATGCGCCGACTTGGTCAATCTATCAACGATTACCCAAATCGCATCATGTCCTCCAACAGTCCTTGGTAATCCAAACACAAAATCCATTGATATGCCATTCCATTTCCACACAGGGATATCCAATGGTTGCAATTCACCACCTGGCTTCTTATGCTCAGCTTTTGCCTTCTGGCAAATCAAACAAGAAGCAACATACGAAGCAACATCTTTCTTTAACCCAGACCACCAAAACAGCTTCTTCAAATCTTGATACATTTTGGTTGATCCCGGATGAATACTCATCCGACTTTTATGTGCTTCGTCTAAGATTAATCTTCTTATCTCCAAATCTTTTGGAATACAAACCTGATTTTTGAATCGGAGAATTCCATCACTTCCAGCCTGGAAGTTTGGTTCCTTCCCTTCCAACATGAGCCTTTTCTTCTCTTGCAGTTCTTCATCTATCTGCTGAGATTCCCGAACTTGAATCAGGAATTCATTGGTAATTTGCAACTTACCAAGCATAATGCATTCTCCTTCCACTTGCATCGTCATACTTAGATCACGAAACTTCTCGATTAAAGAAAATTCCTTGATCATCATTGAGCTTATATGGAGAGTCTTCCGGCTTAAAGCATCAGCTACTACATTTGCTTTACCGGGATGGTATTGGAGCTCGAAATCATAATCCTTAATAAACTCCATCCAACGCCTTTGCCTCATATTCAACTCTTTCTGGTCAAACAGATACCTCAGACTCTTATGGTCACTAAATAACTTGAAGGTAGTGCCATAGAGGTAGTGTCTCCAAATTTTCAAAGCAAAGACAATAGCAGCGAGCTCTAAATCATGCGTCGGATAGTTGACCTCATGCACCTTCAACTGCCTGGATGCTTATGCTACCACTTTTCTATCTTGCATTAAAACACATCCAAGTCCTTGCCTCGAAGCATCGCAATAAACATCGAAGCTTCTATGTGGGTCAGGCAATACCAACACTGGTGAGGATGTTAACTTTTCCTTTAACAACTGAAAACTTTCCTCACACTTAAGATCCCACAAGAAAGGTTGCTCTTTACGAGTCAACTTAGTCAATGGCAAGGCAATCTTCGAAAATCCTTCGATGAATCTTCGATAGTATCCAGCTAAACCCAAGAAACTACGAACTTCCGTCACAGTCTTTGGCTGTTCCCATTTCAGCACAGCTCCAACTTTAGCTGGATCTACAGCGATGCCTTCCTTGGTGATAACATGTCCCAGAAAGTTCACCTTGTCCAACCAAAACTCACACTTAGCAAGTTTGGCATACAATTGCTTCTCCTTCAAGACCCCCAACACGATCTTGAGATGTTCCGCATGATCCTCGGGACTCTTGGAGTAGATAAGAATATCATCAATGAACACTACCACGAACGAATCCAGATAGGGTCTGAAAATCCGGTTCATATAATCCATGAAGATAGCAGGAGCATTCGTTAGCCCAAACGGCATAACCGCATACTCATAATGACCATATCTTGATCTGAAAGCCGTCTTCGGAATGTCTTCATCCCGAATTCGAATCTGATGATATCCCGACCTTAGATCGATCTTAGAAAACACTGAAGCTCCTCGGACTTGATCCATCAGATCGTCAATCCTTGGCAAAGGATACTTGTTCTTGATTGTGACCTTATTCAGCTGACGATAGTCCACACACATCCTCATGCTTCCGTCCTTCTTCTTAACAAACAACAATGAGGCTCCCCATGGCGAAACACTCGGCCTTATCATTTGCTTATGCAACAATTCTTCAATCTACTTCTTCATCTCGGCCATCTCCGGTGGTGCCATCCTATACGGAGCAATAGAGATAGGTCCGGTTCCAGGTACGAGATCGATTCCAAACTCAATTTCACGCTTTGGCGGTAATCCTGGAATTTCTTCTGGAAACACTTCCGGAAAGTCTCTAACAACCGGAATATCCTCAATCTCCACTTCCTTCTTCTTTTCCACAATTGAGGAGAATAGACAAACATACCCCTTGGGTTCAAAACTTAGGGATTCATGGTTTCGGAACTGGATCGTTTTTTCATCACAGTCTAAGATAACTTGATTTCGATGCAACCAATCCATTCCTAGGATCACATTTATCTTAAGCATGGGTAAAAGGATTAAATCTACTGAGGATATATGGTTTAAGACCATTACCTTACAGTCTTTGCAAATCTTAGAAACAACACAAGGGTTGTTGGTGGGGTTTTCAAGCTGTAGATGATAGGGTGACTCAGATACTACTAACTTTAAGCGATGTACACACTCATAAGACATGAAAGAGTGCGTGGCTCCGGAATCAAACATAACAACACAGGGCTGGTCATTAAGAAGATAGATACCTTGGCTCAGGCCAGATGATGGGGTTGATTCAATTCCACTTAAAGCAAACACCTTTCCAGCAACAGTGGGCTTGCTTCCTCCCTCCTTCTTTATCGGCTCCTTGCATTCACGAGAATAGTGCCCTTTCTTTCCACAATTATAACAAAGACCATGCTGAGCAGCATAACAATTGGTTCCGAAATGGAAACGGTTACACTTCTCGCACTTACGATTGCTTGCTGGAGAAGTACCTTTACCACCATTCATTTCCTTCCCTTTTCCTTTATGATAATAAGGACCCTTACTCCGGTTGTTGAAATTCTTCTTCCTGATGGGTCCAACCCCTGATTGATTCCTCCTTTGAGCCTCTTCTTCTTTCTTATCATCTTCATAAACTCGGCACATCTCCACTAAAGCAGGAAAACTTCTCACCTTCTGATATCCAAAAGCAGACTTTATCTCCGGCTTGAGCCCATTTTCAAACTTGATGCATTTGGACCTCTCGTCCGGGTTGAGTTGGTAGTACGGAGAATACTTGATAAGCTCCTCGACCTTTGCTGCGTATTCCCCCACACTCATGTCTCCTTGTCTCAATTGCATAAATTCCAACTCCTTCTTCCTTCTTTGATCCTCAGGAAAGTATTTATTGAGAAATTTCTCAACGAACACCTCCCAAGTAATCAGCCTTCCTTCATAATTCAGAAATTGCATGGTGTGATGCCACCAATTCTCAGCTTCATCACACAACATGAAAACTGCAAACTTCACTCTTTGAGCATCAGTGCATTCCATAGTGCGGAAGATCTTGTTCAACTCCTGAATCCAACGATTCGCTTCCTCAGGTTTGTGACCTCCTTCAAACTTTGAAGGTTTAAAGCGTCGAAATTCCGAGAAAGTCTTCGACTCCTGGTTCTCTGCTTGCATAGGCTGAGGGGGCGGATTAGATTGTTGCTGACGCATATTAACTAATACCTCAGTCAACCTCTCTATGGCCTCGGCCATATGATTGTTATTGTTTCTAGTAGACATCTTAAGCCTGCACCGAAGATTCTACATCAAGCTAAGATTCTACAGGAAGTATGCATATCACACCTCTTTTCAATTCTAAAACTAAATAAAATAGACGCTAAAGCAAGCATCTAAAACAGATATTACCTTTTGGAGATCACAGATCAACATCAGTTCGCAGGATCACAGCTCTGATACCAACAAGTGTGGTGACTCAATGTATAATAACAAATTATTTGATATTCTCAAAACGTAACTTTATTTATATAACAAAGGTTGTTCGTATAGTAACTTTATGGAAAAAATTTTTCTTATTATACAACAAGTTCCACATCCCAAAAGCTTTGATTCGAAAATACATTACTTTTCAAAAATAATCGGTTGAGTACCGGTTTTGTACCTTCAGTGGAAACGATTTTCAAAATGATTTCTGTGGTTGTAATTGGAATAATTTTTTTTAAAGATCATAATATCTACACAACCATAGCCCATCTATATATATATATATAAACTCAGGTACCCAAATATCAGAGATAAAAGTCGAGGTAGCAAAATATAAGGATACAGACCAGCAGATATAAAATAACAACTCTCATAGACCCTCTCAACTATATACAATATATCACAAATCAAAATAAAAGAGTCTTCGAGAGCTGAGCCATGATCCACCCACGCTGATGTCTGATCCCTGGTCTTCCAAAAGCTAAACACCACATCCTAATATGATCCCCATACTGCACATACTGTCAAAACAAAACACCACATCACTGACTGTCCGCAGCTGGTCCATCCACGTCCTCTACGGGGTCCTCCTCCTCCTCCTCGTCCGACACCACAGGGGTAGCAACGCGACGCACCGGCTCCGGGGAGGGTGCAAAGCGTACCCTGGTGGTCGGACCAGGACGAGGAGTGGCCGTAGCAGTAGCCTCATCAGAAGTAGAGGGACGTGTACGGGTGGCAGGGCGTCGGACACGTAGGTTATAAAAACGACGTCCATGATGTGGGGGTGGAGAACCAAAACGATAAGTGTAAGCTGGTGGAATGTGCAGTATGTAGATCATGGGGATGCGAAGCCTACGAGGTCGCACTCGAGCAAGGGGGTTAGGATGACGAAAGATCACGTCAACCTCACCCTCGAACACCGCTCGGTGCTCCTCGTAGTCCCACACTCCTCTACGGAGCGGGCGTAACTCCACGTATGTCAGCTAACGAGCCATCACCTGCAAGGGCATAGGGAGTTAGCAAATACTAACACATAATAAAATAGACAGGGTACAGTTCTAATCAAGTAAGACCTTATTTATTGCAATTAATATAACTTATATATTTTTAGTCAACCATGTTAAACACCAACATCAAGACTTAATTATAAATCAATAGAATATGCAGTCGTGATGCATCTAATTTTATCAATGCATGATTGTTGGCCAACTACAACAAATAGGCTTCCGTGGCACCTTAAAATAAACATGCCCGATACCCATACTGAGTATCTCATCGAACTCGGCCCACAAATAAATCAACACCTCTAGAGCTCTTAGAAATGTTGTCGACGTATCTCGTAGGACTACGCCTCATCGAGTCCGGCACCCAATGACATGCCCACACGCACGTGTGTATTTCCGGAAATAGAAGGTGCAACCCCGGTCACCGACACTCCCCCGTGAACCCTTTGGAGCAGACACTCAGGTCCCTCGAGTTCAACCGAAAGGATATGCCCACGCCTCTCGGACGTGTCTCCACTCATGTGGGAACTCAAATAATGCGGATGCTATGCATGGTTTGACCATCAATACAATTCAGTGTCATTTAAGTTGTTTGAAGTTGGGACTTGGCATAGTTGAACTTTATTTAACGTACTCTGACTTCAATCAATTTCAGTTCAGTCCTTTAATTGATTCAAACCCTTTGATAATCAATCACATCATTAAATTCTGATCCTTTCACAAAAATTCAATCACTAATCGATTAACAGAGTCCATTAATCGAGTATTGCACTAGATTAATCGAGTAATCTTTTTGTACCTTTCACATTACTCGATTAACAGATCTATTACTCGAGTAGTACTGCATATATTTCCAATTATTCAAAGTTTAAGATGTTACTCGATTAATACATTAGATTAATCGAGTAATCCTCTTGTACCCATCAGACTGATCAGAATTTTCACGCATTACTCGAGTAACAGCTCGGGTTACTCGAGTAAATTGTGTAGAAAAACACTGCTGAACTGGTTTTTATATGCCAAACTCATGCCAATCCAATTTTTACCAAAACTAAGCTTCAAACCAACTTAAATACAATATACTAAACTTGTTCATAGCATCAATTTCAGGGATTAACATCAAAATCACAGATTCATCACAATTTCCCCCAATTTTGACCTAAAACACAACCTCACATACCAATTCATTAATTACTCAATTTCAGATCAAATTGAAGGTTCATTTAGCTTTAGATATCAACATCTAACATGTTCCAATTCAGTTTTATGGTCAAATTGGCCTCCAAGCCATTGTCCCCTAACCTAGTGCCCTTTGAACCTCATGGTGGTTCAACCAATACTCAATTCAATACCTCAATCTATTCTAGCATTAGTAAAGCTTCTCCCTTACCTCAATGAAGCTTTTTGAATGCAAAGGCAGCAAAGAAACTCACAGAATCCACCAACTCCCAATGCTCTGTTTTTGGTTCCAAAACAGGTTCAGCAGAGCAAGTTCGGGTGATGATTTGACAAACCAAACGTGCATGAAAATGAGCAAATTTGGTCAATAAGGAAATTAGACATTGCAAAGTCTAAATAGAAATCAAATTGGCACGATTTGGAGTCCTCTACATACCTAAATCGAAGCCTCCAACTTAGCTCCTTACCACTGAAATTTCCCAACTTCAGTTTCAAGAGTCCAACTTCAAGCAATTCGTTCTCCTTGCTCCAGCCACCAAAACACACGATTCTTGTCTCAAATTAAAGGTCTTGTGACAAGCTTGAAGAAGGTATCAAGCTCATCAACTGTGTATGGGTAGGGATTAAGAACGAAGATGAAGAACAGAGGGTGTTCAAACTAAAATTCAGCAGAGTTTCCCTTCTTTTTCTTATTTTCTTATGATTTCCTCAACCCAAAAGCATGAATTTATAGCCAAGAATGGCTATCATACACACCAACACGTGTTTCCATCAACTCCAGTCGGTGCTAGGTGTAAATAATTGAATTACTCAACTTGTTGAATCATCAAACGCACTATCTTCAGCTTCAGCACCACTGTTACTCGAGTAAATTGATCGGGCTACTCGAGTAACGCACTCAGATTTTCAAAAATTATTATTTTATTCACTTTCCCTCCAAATATATTTCCAATATTACCTCTTAGGTCCTTTCCAAGGACTAAACTGCAAAAATCCTTATTTTTAGAGCCCAAATTATTTTCTCTCACTTTTCCTTGGATAATTCTTCTAATATAACAATAAATTAATAAATAAAACTAACTAATTCCATATAATTAGTTTTATTTAAATATTCCTTTTATTTATTTAGGAACAAAAATTGGGATATTACAAAAGACGACGAGTGAGTTAATAAATAACTAATAAAACGGAGAGAGTATGATAGTAGGGAAGTTAGAATAGAACGCTGGAATAAAATAAGGCAACTAAATGGAGCCAATAGGATAGTCAAAGAAAAAGGAAATTAATGGAAAAGGGATAATCAGTGAAGTAACAATGTGAGTTAATAGAATAGTTAAATAAACTGGAGATAAAGAATTAGTAATAACAAGTTAAGTAGTAGTATAAGATAAAGGAACCAAAGAAATGTCTAAGAAGTAACAACGAGAATTAAAATATAATATATATAACCAAGTTAAGTAGAGTTGGATAAAATCGAGGGAAACTAACCAAAAGAAAAGAGCAAAGTAGAAAATGTAGAAAAATGAGATAAGCTATGAACGAAAATAAAGATCAAAAGATTGAGACAAGTATAAAAGAAATACTTAAATTATAAGAAGAGAAAAGAGAAATAATTAAGAAAGAATAAAAGAGAACGGCTGATGGTCTGTTGGACTCAGTCATGATAAAAGATGAACGGCTGATGGTCTTTTGGACTCAGTCATGATAAAAGATAAACGGCTGATGGTCTGTTGGACTCAGTCATGTTAAAAGATAAACGGCTGATGGTCTGTTGGACTCAGTCATAAGAAAAGGAAACGGCTGATGGTCTTTTGGACTCAGTCATATAAAGGAAAAAGCGCTGATGGTCTTTTGGACTCAGTCACCTAAAGGAAAACGGCTGATGGTCTTTTGGACTCAGTCATATAGAGAAGGAAAACGGCTGATGGTCTTTTGGACTCAGTCATGATAAAGATAAAGGGCTGATGGTCTGTTGGACTCAGTCACCAGGAAAAAGAAAAAGATAAAGAAAAGAAAAGAAAAAGTAGAAATGATTAGAGAACTGTTAGAGAATCAATAATTAAAAGAATGCGAGAATAAGTGAAAACTAAAAGAGATTAATTATACGAATAATTATGAATAAAGTATATTAATAATTATGTAGGCTTAGTTATTTGCTATGTCCTCTTTTAGAATTTATCTTTTTAAGTTCTGTGTAATGCTACCCTTCTTGATATAATTTTACAGGTACGGAAGTGGAGCTTACACCGTTGCGGGCCGAACTGGAAACCCTCCACCACGTGGAGTGTGGTTATGATACCAAGAGGGGATTTTTATTCTTAATTGCATTAAAAACTGTAATATTTTGTAGTTTATAATGTGTGTAGTTATATGCCCTGAGACTGATGCTGATCGGGCGTTAGGACCTGAACTGGATTTTAATCTATTGTGTTTATGTTTTCAAGTAATTCTGGACTGACAGGTTTTTAGAAGGAAATTTTTGGGAAGTCCGTAAAATAGAGGAAACTCTGCCGGATTTTCGTAAAACTTTTCAAAGAAATCAAAAGTTAAAAAAATTTTCAAACTCTGATTTTTATTAAAAACAAAAATTAACTATTAAAAGTGAGGATGTTACACAGAACGTGCGAATTTGCTTTGTAATTAGTTTCCGGATTCCTATACCTATAAATAGGAAGTCCTTAGGTTGTAATCGGGGTCGGTTGCTATGTTGACACACATAGGTCAAAATCCTAGACGTCTCACCAGAGCAGACAAACGGAGAAACGTCATTATAAAGAACCTCAGGCTTCCACCCCTTTTTAAAATTCAATGCAATCTTTACTCTTCCATGCACTTTTTAATTATCTGCAATTTACTTTACTGCAAATTTTAATCGCTTTCATTTCGATTCCCAGTCATTTACTTTACTGCACATTTTAATCTCGCCGCATCGTGTTCTTGGTGTCGGTTTCTATTTTCAGTCGCATTTTTAACGCTTTCCAACCCCAAATATCAAAAACACCAAAAAATACGGTCAAGTTCCTTTGCAAGATTACCACATAACCTGTCGTTACCCACACCCCTTCCATCACCGTCAGTTCGCAGGCGTCAGACGAAAAACCCACAAACAGGTGGTCAAAAGGTTTTTGACGCACGTGAGATTGTATCACTAATCATTGCGATTTCTTTTAATTCTTATAGCAAATCACCCAAATCCGAAAGGGTGGACTGGATGTAGCTCTCGGTTGGTGAGAGTGAACCAGTATAAAACTCCTCTTGTGAATCTCTCTAAACTTTATCTTTCTAATCACACCATTAGGTTTAGAAAAGGGGTTTTTTTTCGAATCTTTTATGAAAACTTAACTTTCAATCAAAGTGGATTAAAATCTGTTAGGATCGGCCTCAAATCTTGAGAGGGGGGTGAATCGAGTTTTATTAAATTTATTGGAAATTAATCGAATGATACAAAAAAATAGTTTTATGGAGATATTAAATATTTGAGCGTGAAAGCGAAACCATAAATATTAAAATAGTAGCAGTCCTTTGTTGCAGCCTCCTTCTTCCTCCATCACAAAATTACCACTATGACCTACTTCCACCATAGAATCACCTCCACTATCCACCTTCATCAAAGCCATCACCATTGCCACTCGTTTGAGCTAGACTCAAAACCGTCACCATTCACCATGGGTATTGTTGGGCCATAACTGGTTTTGATCTTTCAATTTTTGAAGGTTCCGTTGCTACTAATATGAGAAAAGGTCGGAAATTTTAGAGTCTCTTATACCAAAATTCAAAACCCGGATTATGTTTTTTTTTTTTTAAAAAATTGTGAGAATGAGTAGGAGATGGAGAGAGAAGGGGAAATGGAAAGGGGAGAGTACTAAGATTTGACAAGTTATAGCTTGGTGTCCAAAGTCAAGGCATCATATATATGTGAGGTCGTTAATCCAAACTGTTGAATTGTTGGTGTATTAATTTAAGGGATGAGATTTTGTACTCACTGAATTTCAAACCGCTGCTCACGGGTAGCACGAAATGGGAGTTTGCCTTATTTATTTTCCGTCCCGTTATTTGGGAATGTATGTAGTTTTCGTTTTCTTTTTAGTTGGGTCTGTCGTTTTTGTTTTCAGAAGTCATTTTCTTTTTACTTGGGTATGTCTGTCATCGGTATTAGTTATTTGGATGTTGGGCATAGTTTTTTTTTAAATTTTTTTTAAACTTTAGTTTTAATAAATGGAATATAATTATAATTATAATAAGGCTTAATTAAAATTTTAGTCCCTGAACTTAGGTGCTCTTTTGGAATTAGTCCTTGAACTTTTTTTCTGATGCTTTCGGTCCCTGAACTTTGTTTAATTTTTTTGTAATGGTCATTTCGTCGCTTAAGTGATGATATAGCCCATGATATGTCACGTCACTTTCAGAATATCCACGAGTGACGTGTTATGTAGAGCCACGAGACACTACATGAGTTTTTTTTATTAAAAAAATAATTTTTTTTAAATTTATCCAAAGATTTGATTTTCTTTAAAAAAAATACAATTTTTAATTATTTTTAATAAATTTGATTTTTTTTAATTTAAAAAAATCACGTGGCATCATTTAACACATTACCTATCGATGTGACGAAGGTGACGTGACATATCATCGATCATATCACCACTTAAGTGATGAAAGGACCATTTTTAAAATTTCAGCAAAGTTTTGGGACTCAAAGCATCGAAAAAAAATTTAAGAACCAATTCTAAAAGAGCACCTAAGTTCAGGAACTAAAATCTTAAATAAGCCTTATAATAATTATAAACAGAGTAATGATTTTACAGTAAATTATAAAAAAATCAGTAATACAGTGGTTAAATTATAATCAATACTGTTATAAAAGCCAATCAATCATTTCCCGACGGGAAATACCAATTGACCAATTTGCAAAAGGCGGTAGAGTTCCCTCCACCACCCACTTTCCGCCATTTTAATAGAGTAAGGCAAATAAAAAAAATTAATGGACATAAATAATGCACTATGCCCAATTACTCCCTCCTATTACACGTTATTACACTAATAATAATTGGAAGACTTTAAAGGCTTCCTGAAGAAGCCAACTTTGGATGAAGGCAGATAAAATATATGATGAGATTAAATCATTTAATATTTTACTAATAGTATTAAAAAAAAAAAGGATGTTACAATAATCTATACTTCTTCAGACTCGAAATATAAGCAACAAAAAACATATCTTTCTTGGTTTAAAATATAAGCAAAATTAACCAATTTTTTTAAATTTTATTTCATTCCCAATGTCACTTTCCTAAAACATCCTTAGAAAATTGTTATCTTATTTAATTTTTGTTTCATTTCCAATGCAACTTTTCTAAAATACCTATATTCTTTTATAAATTTGAGAAAATTAAATACAATCAACTAATATCCTTAATAAGCGTAAAATTAGTTAGTTTTGCTTATAATAAAAGCCGGAAGGAGTATCTATTATTATCTATATTCTATATTCTATATCTATATTTTTTATTATAAAAGCCCATCGGTATCTCTTAGGCGGGAAAACAGTAACATAAGTCGCAAAAGCCAAGCGGCAAAACACGATCAGCCAAGGCTACTATACTATATTTTATTTTATTATTTTGCACGGTAGAGTTGAAAAAGTGTGCATAAAAAAATAACTCTTTTTATTACACTGTGTTACTCTCTCCAATTCTATTTATAAGATCTTTTAAGCACCCAGTTTGTTATTATTACGTTAAGGAAATATATACAAATATTAAAAACTAAAAACATAGATGTACCGTAAATTAATTTTTTTTATAAAAGCAGCACTTTACTTATTGGAATTAAGTTGCATACAGGGTAATCAATTACTCTCTTCGGTCCATATTATAAGCACCCTTTTTGTGAATATGAGACAAAAAGGGTGCTTATAATATGGACCGGAGGGAATAGTAACTATTTTTAAATTACAAAACAAGTGTAGTATAATTATTGGCGTTATTAGTTGTCATTGATAAAATTTATCTAATTTTTTAATTATTTATTTTCTCTGCTTTAACTTTTAGCTAGGAATGCACAAGGTTCCAGAAATGAAAAGTTTTATAAATTATTGGGTACAACTATTTAATTGTAAAAAAAAAATTCATGTACCTTAAATATGATTTGTACTAAAAAAGAATTTCATGTACCTTAAATATGACCAAAATCCAATGCAATTTCATGTTTCCTTACATTTATTTTTTAATTTTCCTATTCATTCAGTAACTGATCCTTCAAAGCAAGAAAATGAAAGAAATAACATAGGAAAATGAGGAATCTTTAAAGTATTAAACTATTTATAAATGAAGTCATTTAAAAAAATATAGAACATAAGTGTAAAATATCATAGCTTGGTAATCGTACCTAATATTTAAAAACCAGTGCACGGTAGAAGCATCATTGTTTTATATTTTACTTGTTTGGACATTATATGTGTCAGGAAGCATATAATAAAAAAAATTCAAATTCACATAACAAAAACATGTACATAAAAAGAACACAGAAAATTCAAAGCTGATTTTTTTAATATATAAGATTTATTAAAAAAAAATAGTCGAAGCACCAAAAACCAGTGCATGGTAGAAACATTACTTCCATAAAAAAAAAAGTAGTACTTGTTGAGTACTTCTCCCGGCACCCACACCACTTAATATATTAGATTTATTAAAATAAAAAAAATTAAAAAAAAGAGTCAGAGCACAAAAAACCGATGCATGGTAGAAGCACCCTTGTTTTATATTTTACTTGTTTGGACCATTACATGTGTCAGAAAGCATATGATAAAAAAAATTCAAATTCAAATAACAAAAACATCTAAATAAAAAGAACACAGAAAATTCAAAGCTGATTTTTTTAATATATTAGATTTATTAAAATAAAAAAATAAAAAAATAGCCGGAGCACCAAAAACCGGTGCATGGTACAAACATTACTTCCGTAAAAAAAAGAAGAAAGAAGTAGTACTTGTTGAGTACTGTTCCCGGAGCCCACACCACTTAATATATTAGATTTATGAAAATAAAAAAAAAATAAAAAAAGAGTTGGAGCACCAAAAATCGATGCATGGTAGAAGCACCTTTGTTTTACATTTTACTTGTTTGGACCATTACGTGTGTCAGGAAGCATATAATAAAAAAATTTAAATCCAAATAACAAAAACATGTACATAAAAAGAACACAGAAAACCCAAATCATATTTTTTTAATATATTAGATTTATTAAAATAAAAAAATAAAAAAAACAGGCGGAGCACCAAAAATCGGTGCATTGTAGAAGCACCATTATTTTATATTTTACTTGTTTGGACCATTACATGTGTCAGAAAGTATGTAATAAAAAAAATTCAAATCCAAATAACAAAAAGATGTACATAAAAAGAACCCAGAAAACCCAAAACATATTTTTTTAATTTATTAGATTTATTAAAATTAAAAAAAAATAAAAAAAAGTCCGGAGCACCAAAAACCGGTACATGGTAGAAACACCTTTGTTTTATATTTTACTTGTTTGGACCATTACTTGTGCCAGGAAGAATATAATAAAAAAAATTCAAATCCAAATAACAAAAACATGTACATAAAAAGAACACAGAAAACTCAAAGCAGATTTTTTTAAATATATTAGATTAATTAAAAAAAAAACCGATGCATTGTAAAAGCACCCTTGTTTTATATTTTATTTATTTGGTCCATTACTTGTGTCAAAAAGCATGTAATAAAAAAATTCAAAGGTGAGTCAACGAAATTGTACCAGCTAAGAATAAATTAAAATAAAGAGCTTACAACATGGACCTCTCCGTACCACTTTGTGCTTTTTCTGCTGTAACGGAAAATGTAACACTCCTTGTATATCATCTTACTTTATAAGAAAAGTAATAAGTTTGTGATTACTTGGACTTTTTGTTGTTGGAAAAAGATTTGAAAATAAGAATTTATCCCTTCCCTTGAAAATTTATTTTCACAAACACTTGATTGATAATGAAGGTGACTTAGTAAAATCAGAGTTTGCGGAAACATAGTAAAATTAGCATATTATACTCCCAAAATATATCAAGTGTACCAAGTCCATTAATACCAAATAAGTATTATTATGAAACTGAATTCCTCTTATGATACCTCTTTCCAAAATATGTATCATATAAATTCTATTAAAAATAGAAATGTTATAGAGCTGGTCACTGGTCCTTTGTCCAAACATCCTTCTGGTCGGATCCTCGATATCTGCACAACGGGTTCCCAACCCACATTTTCTACACTCTGCATGCACCTAAGAGACATCTCCCCTTACTGATTCTTGTGCAAGCTAGATGCACGATCAACACCTAAGAAGAGCATGGGGTTAGCTATCCATATTCGCATAATTAAATGAGAATAAAACTAACAACCACAAGTCAACATGTAGCAAATCATGATGCATAATCATATGAGCACACCCGATTAATCATAATAGTTCTTTCAATGCAGGTGGCATGATGCATGATTTCCTTCCACAACTGAGGCCTCTAAAAGTCCATCTTGGACGTCCATCCAATACTCCGTTGTGTTCCCGGAACACTGACATTCGTTCCCAGAACGTAATGCCAAACCATACTTGGATAAATACGCAACACTCCCAGAGTGTGCACCACGTTCCCAGAACGTGTAGCAAACCATACTTGGAATAATAAGCACCACTCCCAGAGTGTGCACCACGTTCCCAGAACGCATAAAAACCAGGTCCCGGACTCTGGCCACATATCTATAATGTGTCATCAAGTAGGTTGCATATCAATGTGTTCCCAGAACACTAACATACGTTCCCAGAACGTATAAAACCAGGTCCCAGACACTGGCCACATATCTATAATGTGTCATCAAGTAGGTTATAATTTGGTACTCCCGGAGTACCCTCCTCATATTCCCAGAATATGATAATCGTTCCTACCAACCAAACTTCCATTCTATATGAATGCACAATCATCAAGGTTGGTTTTATCTTTAATTCTATTATTATACCAATGTGTTCCCAGAACACTAACATACGTTCCCAGAATGTATCGCAAACCATACTTGGAATATAATCAAGCACCACTTCCAGAGTGTGCATTACGTTCCTAGAACGTATCAAAGAAACCATGTCCCAGACAATGGCCACATTCCCAGAATGTGTCATCAAGTAGGTTGCATCCGTTTAGTACTCCTAGAGTACAGGGTCAAGTACCCCGAACATCACAAACCATTCTTGCCAACCTATTTCATTACCTTTTTCTATGCATGCATTGCATACATAATTACTAAGGTTGGTCTTTCCATTAATTCCATTATTATGACTTAGAAAACACAACTTCTGAATGATATCTTGTGGTATGGCTTTACTCATAAAATTCACCTTTGAATTTAAATTTAACATATGCTCATAGATCTGGATTGAGAGAATATAATTCTTACTCAAAAACTTAACTTTTATTTTTAAGTTTTCAGGTACTAACCGGTTACGTCATCACCTAACCGGTTAGAATTACAGACCTGAATACAAAACCATTGCTTTTCAAAGAATTTTTCCTTGATTTCTCTACTCAATCCAATAACAAGGTCTTAGCATAACAGAATACCTCAAGTCCAACCATAATATCATTCAAAAGATCTAAGTCATAATCCAATTTCATTTATGCATAATTTCTTCTTGAAATTATCTCATTACACTAAGGTATTAACTCTTTAACTTCAATATGAGCCATAACAGTATATTCAACTTATCTTCAGATTGTTTCCAATGAAATTAAGGCCTAGATTTGAGTAGCATCAATAAGACCACAAGACTGATTTTATAAACTTATTTTCTTTTACAATTTTACAGTGTCTAACCGGTTACAATTATCGAGTAATCGGTTAGATTGTGCAGACAGCACACTGAAATATGAGGTTTTGCAAACCATTCTTTTCATTACTCAAATCTAACCAATTTCAACATTCAAAAGAGTTCATATACCTTAAGTAAACATGTTTAATCACAAAAACACATTCACCTTGCATGCATTCAATTAAGATACTCAAATTGCACATAATTGCACATATTTCACAACTTAATGCATTAATTCACATAATATCCAATTAAGTCATGAAATCAACATCAACATAGCTTGCATGCATCCAGATAACATTCCTCAAAACATCAATTGAGCTCAAATTGGCCTCCAAGCCATTTAACCATTTCAACTTATGCCCTTTGAGTCTCTTGGTGACTCATCCTATATTCTACCACAATTTATTCTCATTCTAGCAAATAGTAAGTTTCCCCCTTACCTCTAAATTGTGCTTGATCCAAAACATTGCAGAGAGAAAGGCTCCAACACAGATTTCCATTAAATCCACTTCATGCTGATAGAGTTGGACAGGGTACCAAAACCAGGGAAACTGACATGCAAAACCAAATTAAGAATTGGGGAAAATGGTCAAATTGAATTCTCTGCAACATGCACTAGAGGTAGGAACAGATTTGAAACTAGAAGGGTTTGTGTGCTTACCAAAATCGAGCTTCAAAGTCAGCTCCAGAAATCAGAAGCTGAGGTTTGACAGCATCAACACCTCAACTTGGCAAGCTTCATTCTCTTGATTCAGGGACTCTCAACTCACAAACTTTATATCAATACAAAGCCCTTGATTCAAGCTTTGTAATGGTGTATCACTCATGTTCTAACTCTCAGAAACGAAGGAGAATTTCAGAGACGAATCTCAGAACCCTAAACAGAGCATCAGCACTTCAGATCAACAAAATGAGCCAAAATCTCGATCAATTGGGCTATTTATAGAGAAATCAGGCTAACATGCATGTTGACACGTCCTACCCCACCAAGAGAAGGATGAATTCGTGGCAGATTTCTGGGTTTTGGCTTGATTACTCATCAAACGCACTAACCCAGTTTTCTGAGTTCATCGTGTAACCGGTTACAGAGCCCTTCTAACCGGTTACATGCTGATAAAATTCAAAAATTAATAATTTAATTACTCTTTCTTCAAAAATTCTTTTAATATTGCAATTAGGTCCCAACCCAAGGACTAAATTACAATATTCACATTTTTGTACAAAATAACCGTATAAAAATATATCCTATATTTTTATACATAAAAACACATAATGTACAAAAACTAAAACCTTCAAAACTAATATAAATCAATTATAAATTAATTGTGATAATTAATTTCTCGGTTATTTGGGAGACAAAAATTAGGGGTGTTACACTACTCCCCCACTTAAAAGGAATTTCGTCCCCGAAATTCATCTTCTGAAATTTTACGCTTTCCCAAAGTGTTTTTATACTAGAAACTTCATCTTGTTTTCAAAAATTCGTTCTTTAGGGTCCTCCCCCACTTAAAAGAGTTTCGATATAGTTCTTTTATTTCGAAACATTTCTAATGAAACCTTTCGCTTTAAAATTCTTTGCATAAAAACTCTTATGTGAAGAAATTCTTTTAAAAGGAATACTCTTTTGAGTAATACACTTCACATAAACATTCTTCAATAAAACACTTTTCACCAAACTTTTTGGAAAAACTTTTTGGGCTGCGCACTCTGATCCCTCGAGCACGATCAAAGAAACATTTGTATGACTTTATTCCTTAATAGTTTGAGACATTAGGGTGATCAGTCCCCATATTCAAACCATTAATAACAAAATCATCCCTTTCAGATATAATCTTTCACAAAAAAGACCATACAACAGGTCTTTAAGTTAGATGAACTTAAAGATAGGGTAATTATCACTATCAGACTTAGTTAGATAGTCAAGTTCTAGAGACATTTCCGTTGGGGAGACAAAGATTTGTCCTATCCCGGTGGTTGTTAATCTCTCTAGCCATAACTGATCTTTCTATTTCTGTAGTGTCCACAAATATTATCACATCCAACTGTGATAAGGGTTTTGGTCACAGAAAGATTGGAGTTGAACTTCCAACAGGATATTGATATTCTCAAACGATTAGATTAACGTAGTCGAAAACATTTAACTACGTTAACTCAGATCAAAGGAAGAGATAGGCTTGGGTTGTCTACGTTAGGATCACACTCAACTCTCATCTCAGCCGGTGAATTCTTCTTGTGCTGGATTCGTCCATTCCTTTCTCACCTTTTCCTTCAAGACAATTCGGTGAGTAATACTCCAGCTTCCTACAATCGGAATTGACTATTCCCTTAGGTATATCACCACTAAACTCAAAGTGATGTGCCTCACAGTTTTTACCTCGAGATGCACGAATGTTCCCTTTCCTATTTCCTCCTTAGTCACTTTTCTCCAATCGAGGATTCCTTAACCTTTATATTTCCGTGGTAGATATTCTCCCACTTACCTTTCCTCTTTCTGCCATTGGGCCTTTATTTCATCAATCTTTCCCTTATTCTGAATTCTGATACTTCTCGCATGAAATTCATGTATTTTCCCGTAGTCCTCATACATGCTTACCAGCATCGAGAAATTCCTTATTCCTTGATAGTTGATAGCTTACTTGGGTTCGAACATAATCTATTCTTGAAATTCATGCCTTTGGACCTCTCTTCTAGGTTGTCCTAGACAACACTTCCTAAATCCCTTACTTCCATAATATATTTTCTAATATCCATAATCACAGCCTTTAATTCTAAAGATTAAATCTCATTCGTTTCTTCATAGAGATCTAACTTTTTTTTTTCCTCAAAAGTCAACTTCTCTTTCTTCTCTTCATCTTCTGGTGGTTATTCACGAATCCGATTCAGGAATTTGTTGGTGATTGGCAACATTCCCAATCTAATACTAGAGGGTTCCTCTTGGGTTATCAGATTTAGGTCTCTAAATTCCTCGATCAGGATAACCTCCTTAACCATCATTGAGCTCACAAGAATAGCCTATCAACTCAATCGTCTGCAACTACGTTTGCTATACCAGGATGATAATGGAGCTCAAAGTCATAATCTTTTAAAAACTCCATCCATCGCCTTTGTCTCACATTCAACTCTTCCCCTTCTTATTGTCATTCATACTTTCGAACTTCAAACTTGTTCATGAATCACAACCTTCTTATCTTAATGCTTATCGTCTCTTTTGCATCGTCCAGCTAAATCCACTACCTCCTCCAATTGGAGTAGCTCCTTAATTTCAACTCTCGATTAGTCCATAAATATTATGATTCAATCCTCTTAAATCAATTTTAATGATGAATCAAGGCATTAAGTTATTTTACCACATTAAATCCTTTTCTTAAATTTTTACTTAGATAATTGACATTGAGTTTGGATTGGAGGAAGATGTTTATTGATACCAAAAGTTCCTTCACAAGGACTTAAATTTTTATTTTAAACTTTCAGATTCTAACCGGTTACAAGAAACTCTAACCGGTTATGAAGTATAGTTTTAGAAATAAAAACCAAAGAATTTCAAAACCATTTTCTTTACATCATCCAATCCAACTCAAAATAGGATTTATTCATAATCTAATACCTTGATTCCAACTGAATCCATCACTGAAATGATTTAAATCATAGTCTACTCACAATTTCCATAATTCCTCTTAGACTAATCATATTATATTGGGGTATAGTCCATCACTACCCCACCATAATTAAACAACATCCAATCATTTCATTACAATCAGTTGATCTTTCCAAGTCAACTTGGCCAAAGGCCATGCGATCGTAGAAAATCCCTCAATAATCCGGCGATAATATCCAGCCAGCCCTAAGCAACCTCTCTCCTCAGTCACAGTCTTAGGCTGTTTCCATTTCAACACTAAACTTACCTTTGCTGGATCCATCGCAATTTCTTCTTTAAAGATCACATGCCCTGCGAACGTAACTTCGCTCAACCAAAACTCATCTTTGGCGAGCTTAACACACCACTACTCCTCTTGCAGGATTCTCAACACAATCCCGAGATGTTCTTCATGTCCCTTCGGATTCTTAGAAGAAACCACAAATGAATCCAAATATAATCTAAAGGTCTCATTCTTATAGTCCATAAAAGAACAAGTGCATTAGTCAATCCAAACGGCATTACTTCCTACTCATAATGTCCGTATCGAGATAAAAAATGCAGTCTTAAATGTATCCCTGTCCCGAATCCTGATTTGGGGTTAATCCAACCTCCAATCAACCTTAGCACTTTTCTACGTGTTTCTCCCATTTGACCATTCCCGATGGTACCATATTATAAAGGTAGTAGAGATAGAATCAGTTTCAAGAATTGACTTGATTCCAAACTCTATCTCTTTACCCAAAGGTAAACCTGGCATCATTTCCTACAACCAGGATTTCTTTAACCCCCTTTTTCTTTTAATATTGCTTCCCAGAAGCAACATATGGGTTCATTGGATTCCTGATTCGAAACTTGGGAATCCCAATACAGGGTTGTTCTATCGTCATTAATCATGATCACTTGATCCCTCGGCTCCCAAACCGTGCTTAAGATCAAATGTACTCATGACACAGGTACATAGACAAAGTCTAATAGAATGATCCAGACGTACCATGGAAATGACTACAAGAAGATTTGTAGGAGTCTCCACTTGAGATAGCAGATTGGGTAAGGCATTGAGCAACTTTGATCACTACCCTTATCCAAAAGGAACAAAAGAAAGGATAGCTTTAGAGTTTAACAAACTCTGCAAGGTTGATCTTTAAGAAGATCACTGCCCTACACTCGGTCTGAAAAGTTGATTAACTTTGACACGAGTGAGGGTAAACACTCCTCCTCAGAGTCGAGGACTCAACTACAGCTCCTTAAAATTTCCTCATCACTGGTTCTATGAAAACATAATAAACCAACACTGTGGTTTTGGGTTTACAACATGTCTAAAGAGAAGCATACGACTATCATACTTCTACTTAGACTTCATAGAACACTTCTTAATAGCAGAACGAGCTATTTATCTAGAGCCATTACCCATAACTTTAGCTCTAGCTTGGAAGTATATGAAAGCATACTTCCCAAGAAACATTGCAGATATCGATGACCAGCGTATTGGACCACACACCCAAGGACCAAGAGTCAGGACCATTGCTCTGATACCATAAAAGTGTAACACTCCTTGTATATCATCTTACTTTATAAGAAAAGTAATAAGTTTGTGATTACTTGGACTTGTTGTTGTTGGAAAATGATTTGAAAATAAGAATTTATCCCTTCCCTTGAAAATTTATTTTCACAAACACTTGATTGATAATGAAGGTGACTTAGTAAAATCAGAGTTTGCGGAAACATAGTAAAATTAGCATATTATACTCCCAAAATATATCAAGTGTACCAAGTCCATTAATACCAAATAAGTATTATTATGAAACTGAATTCCTCTTATGATACCTCTTTCCAAAATATGTATCATATAAATTCTATTAAAAATAGAAATGTTATAGAGCTGGTCACTGGTCCTTTGTCCAAACATCCTTCTGGTCGGATCCTCGATATCTGCACAACGGGTTCCCAACCCACATTTTCTACACTCTGCATGCACCTAAGAGACATCTCCCCTTACTGATTCTTGTGCAAGCTAGATGCACGATCAACACCTAAGAAGGGCATGGGGGTTAGCTATCCATATTCGCATAATTAAATGAGAATAAAACTAACAACCACAAGTCAACATGTAGCAAATCATGATGCATAATCATATGAGCACACCCGATTAATCATAATAGTTCTTTCAATGCAGGTGGCATGATGCATGATTTCCTTCCACAACTGAGGCCTCTAAAAGTCCATCTTGGACGTCCATCCAATACTCCATTGTGTTCCCGGAACACTGACATTCGTTCCCAGAACGTAATGCCAAACCATACTTGGATAAATACGCAACACTCCCAGAGTGTGCACCACGTTCCCAGAACGTGTAGCAAACCATACTTGGAATAATAAGCACTACTCCCAGAGTGTGCACCACGTTCCCAGAACGTGTAGCAAACCATACTTGGAATAATAAGCACCACTCCCAGAGTGTGCACCACTTTCCCAGAACGCATACGTTCCCAGAACGCATAAAAACCAGGTCCCGGACTCTGGCCACATATCTATAATGTGTCATCAAGTAGGTTGCATATCAATGTGTTCCCAGACCACTAACATATGTTCCCAGAACGTATAAAACCAGGTCCCAGACACTGGCCACATATCTATAATGTGTCATCAAGAAGGTTATAATTTGGTACTCCCGGAGTACCCTCCTCATATTCCCAGAATATGATAATCGTTCCTACCAACCAAACTTCCATTCTATATGAATGCACAATCATCAAGGTTGGTTTTATCTTTAATTCTATTATTATACCAATGTGTTCCCAGAACACTAACATACGTTCCCAGAACGTATCGCAAACCATACTTGGAATATAATCAAGCACCACTCCCAGAGTGTGCATTACGTTCCCAGAACGTATCAAAGAAACCATGTCCTAGACAATGGCCACATTCCCAGAATGTGTCATCAAGTAGGTTGCATCCGTTTAGTACTCCTAGAGTACAGGGTCAAGTACCCCGAACATCACAAACCATTCTTGCCAACCTATTTCATTACCTTTCTCTATGCATGCATTGCATACATAATTACTAAGGTTGGTCTTTCCATTAATTCCATTATTATGACTTAGAAAACACAACTTCTGAATGATATCTTGTGGTATGGCTTTACTCATAAAATTCACCTTTGAATTTAAATTTAACATATGCTCATAGACCTGGATTGAGAGAATATAATTCTTACTCAAAAACTTAACTTTTATTTTTAAGTTTTCAGGTACTAACCGGTTACGTCATCACCTAACCAGTTAGAATTACAGACCTGAATACAAAACCATTGCTTTTCAAAGAATTTTTCCTTGATTTCTCTACTCAATCCAATAACAAGGTCTTAGCATAACAGAATACCTCAAGTCCAACCATAATATCATTCAAAAGATCTAAGTCATAATCCAATTTCATTTATGCATAATTTCTTCTTGAAATTATCTCATTACACTAAGGTATTAACTCTTTAACTTCAATATGAGCCATAACAGTATATTCAACTTATCTTCAGATTGTTTCCAATGAAATTAAGGCCTAGATTTGAGTAGCATCAATAAGACCACAAGACTGATTTTATAAACTTATTTTCTTTTACAATTTTACAGTGTCTAACCGGTTACAATTATCGAGTAACCGGTTAGATTGTGCAGACAGCACACTGAAATATGAGGTTTTGCAAACCATTCTTTTCATTACTCAAATCTAACCAATTTCAACATTCAAAAGAGTTCATATACCTTAAGTAAACATGTTTAATCACAAAAACACATTCACCTTGCATGCATTCAATTAAGATACTCAAATTGCACATAATTGCACATATTTCACAACTTAATGCATCAATTCACATAATATCCAATTAAGTCATGAAATCAACATCAACATAGCTTGCATGCATCCAGATAACATTGCTCAAAACATCAATTGAGCTCAAATTGGCCTCCAAGCCATTTAACCATTTCAACTTATGCCCTTTGAGTCTCATGGTGACTCATCATATATTCTACCACAATTTATTCTCATTCTAGCAAATAGTAAGCTTCCCCCTTACTTCTAAATTGTGCTTGATCCAAAACATTGCAGAGAGAAAGGCTCCAACACAGATTTCCATTAAATCCACTACATGCTGATAGAGTTGGACAGGGTACCAAAACCAGGGAAACTGACATGCAAAACCAAATTAAGAATTGGGGAAAATGGTCAAATTGAATTCTCTGCAACGTGCACTAGAGGTAGGAACAGATTTGAAACTAGAAGGGTTTGTGTGCTTACCAAAATCGAGCTTCAAAGTCAGCTCCAGAAATCAGAAGCTGAGGTTTGACAGCATCAACACCTCAACTTGGCAAGCTTCGTTCTCTTGATTCAGGGAATCTCAACTCACAAACTTTATATCAATACAAAGCCCTTGATTCAAGCTTTGTAATGGTGTATCACTCATGTTCTAACTCTCAGAAACGAAGGAGAATTTCAGAGACGAATCTCAGAACCCTAAACAGAGCATCAACACTTCAGATCAACAAAATGAGCCAAAATCTCGATCAATTGGGCTATTTATAGAGAAATCAGGCTAACATGCATGTTGACACGTCCTACCCCACCAAGAGAAGGATGAATTCGTGGCAGATTTCTGGGTTTTGGCTTGATTACTCATCAAACGCACTAACCCGGTTTTCTGAGTTCATCGTGTAACCGGTTACAGAGCCCTTCTAACCGGTTACATGCTGATAAAATTCAAAAATTAATAATTTAATTACTCTTTCTTCAAAAATTCTTTTAATATTGCAATTAGGTCCCAACCCAAGGACTAAATTACAATATTCACATTTTTGTACAAAATAACCATATAAAAATATATCCTATATTTTTATACATAAAAACACATAATGTACAAAAACTAAAACCTTCAAAACTAATATAAATCAATTATAAATTAATTGTGATAATTAATTTCTCGGTTATTTGGGAGACGAAAATTAGGGGTGTTACAGAAAACGGATGTCAAAGTTTTTACATTTTACATATAAATTGGAATATGGTTATATTTAATTGTTTGTTGGTCCTTGGCCACTGGAAACTGATAGTCAAAAGCGAGTCAATGGGAATCACAGTGCCTTGACTTTTGGCACCATGCTACAACGACCCCTAAGATTTGGAGATGATGTCAAACTTGACAAGCTCATTGTACTTCAAGAAAGATTTGGGAGTAGGAGTGGTGTGAGACAATTGGGAGAGGCACCTTGCAACAGATTATGATGATGATGATTTGAGAATGCGGTTCAAGATGGAGTTTGTTTAAAAAAATTTTATTTAACTAAAAATATAAAAATATTAAATTTTTTGTTTTACATTTTGAAAAAAAAGTTTCTTCGGCTACGGGGTACCAGATAACCAACCTCCTGCATCTGAGTAGGATTCTAATGTTACGTTACATGTCATCGAAATTGACCAGAATTGGTAGTAGGGGTATATGACGAACCCAGAAGTAACTTTGAGGAGTCAAACATTGAAAACAAAAAGTATAAGAATATCTGACAAAAGTACCCCAAACTTCATGGATCTTTGACATAATTAAGCCTAATAATAATGTGGTGGAGGGGAAGTGGTAAAGGGTAGTTTGAGTCTTTATGAGTTAAATTAAATTATGGGGGTTTAAGGATAAAAAGTGGGGTTCCAATTCCACCACTCTTAAAATTTTACCACATTGATTACAAAACAGGGTGCTTCTATTATACTCCAGGTTACCATACTCCGAGTAATTTTTTTTAATTTTTTTTAGATCTAGTAAATTAAAAATATGTTTTGAGTTTTCTGTTTTATTGATATGTCTTTTTTTTATTATTTGGATTTAATTTTTTTTATTATCTGCTTTCTGACACAATTAAAAAAATTATATTAAGTAAATCTGCATTAAAAATTGACATATTTTAATAAATCTATGTAAGAAATCTGTATTAAAAAATATTCTGAGTAAATCTGGGTTAAAAAAATTTATGTATGAAAAACGGGAGCGGCATAGAAATTTCCTACGTGATGTGTTTTTACTTGTTACTAGTAAGTAAACCCGTCCTCAGGATGGGTCATAACGAAAAGTGTGTAATAATAAGGTATAAAAAAATAATGTGTAAAAATGTTGTTAGTAAAAATTGTTGATAAAGAAATAATGTGTAAAAATTGTTAGTAAAAACAAAATAACAATAATAGTGCATATCACGAAAATATGCAACACAAAATTATGCAACCAAAACAAAATAAGAGTGTTGGTACACACATTTTGGCCATAACCTTATTCAACTTATTTTATACTTTGAGAAGATTAATACTAAATTATACTATAGCTTTGCATTATAGTAAGAATAAAATTAATGAAAAAACCTTAAAAAAAAGTGTGCTAAGAATAGAAAATTATAAGCAAAGATTTGTGAAAAATTTGATTAGCTTCGAATCCAAATGACATGCCAGAGAAGTTTGTCTCCTTCCATGAGATGAGAAAGGCTTTTTTGTCTATAATATCCAAGAGCAATCTAGAATGGAGTATTAAACAACTACGCAATTGGTCTCATGCGATTTTTTTTTGCATTCAACCAATAAAATGTCAAATCAAATACTGTAGTAATAAAATTATGAATACAATGTGAGAAAGAGAGACCTCTAAGTCTAAGTTTGAGAGTATTCACAGGATGACAGAGTAGTGTTTGATTAAGGAATGAACTACTCCATGTTTCTAAAGAACTACCAAATTCCAAAAGATACCATCATGGTTTTCATCATAATGTTTCTTTCCGTACTCCGAGCAAAATACACCTTACAACAAACACTACTATTATTGATTACGCAATCTCTATCCTTTTACACTTCAAATCAACACTATGATCTTTACCTTTACAAAGATCACACCAATCACTTGGTCTTCTATGGCTCCTGAGCTTCCAACTACAAATCCACCATAAACAAATGTTAGTAAAATAGTAAAAGAACAAAAAACATTGATTAATCCACTATATATCTCTCTCTATATTCCCCTCATGAAATTTTCCATGAGGCACATTGATCATGTTATATATTCCCCTCTGGAAGAAAAATATCAAACCACTTAAATCTTTGCCATTGTTGTTGATTTTACAACATCATCATATGTATTTGAGGTTTCTATAAATGATGGTAAAATATGAATAATATGATAGAAACTTTAAACATATATGCAAGGTAACTGCAAAATAGAGGTCATTTAATACATCTAAAATGATCAAGCATTTATCAAACACATAATAGGCAAGTGGCAAAAAAATAGTAACTTAAAGAGAAAGTATCAAGAATAAGAGGAATTTTGAAACATAACCAAAATAACATTTAGACAAATGAAAAATTGAAACTTTAAACATATCTAAACAAATAAGGCCAAGAATCTCACCTTCCTCACAAGCTCGAACATGCTACACTTCAATGGTGTTCTTTATGACAGCTATGGTGTAGTGGGTCTAGAGTACTCAGCCAACAATACCCGTAAGAGCTTTTAAATCTGAATTCAACACCTTTCCCGTTAATCTGAACCCTCAGCATTTCAACGTAACAGTTCAAAACCATTATCACAAAATCAAAAAAGATGAAATTAGTAAATAGATGAATGGAAAAAGATTAGATGCACAAAAAATAATAAACCAAATGGAAATCAGAAAATGGAAATAAATGAAAATAGATCGAGAAAGGGGAAGAACCTTGCAGAAGTAAAAACCATAACCAAAGCCTTAACTTTCATTAAAACCTTGCAGAAGTAAAAATCATAACCAAAGCCTCAACTTTCATTAAAACCTCGTAGAATTAAAAACCTTGCAACCTCTAATTCACTATCAAATAGGCCAAGATATATATATCTTTTCGGGCAATCAATGAACCCAAAAATTTGAATTTTGGTTTATCAGAAAATAAACTATGCTATTGAGAACTTAAGCACAAGGTACAATCTAGTTTCACCTTTTAAAGGGATTAAATAGAAATTTCAGGTATGACTTAAATGCAAATACAATCAAGATAAAACACTTGAGAAAAGAAGGCAAGCTGATCAAAGCATGTCATTTTAAAACACTTAAATGTCATGATTTTATTTTCAGCAAACATCCCATGCTTCTCAATATGGTCAAGACAAGTAGAGAAAACAATTCCATGCTGACAACATGATTAACAATATACCTGACAACATGATTAACATCATGGTTTGAAACACACAAAATATAACTTGTAGAACAGCATGAGTAACAATGTACCTGACAGCATCAAGACATCCAGAGCAGAAAATTCCATGCTCAAGTATTTCAGCCATATGATTCAAACTGCATACAGGCAGCCCTTGCTTTTATAGAGCTTGAATACTTGCTTTATCTTATGCTCATATCTTCTGTGATCTGCACAAAAAAGAAACACAATTAATTTAATAATGTGAAGCTAATTGTATTGGTTATAGTACTTTAGATTGTACCTTTTATCTAAAGGATAATTTTACTCAAGCTAACATCAAAATTAACTCCTATTTTCACATCAAAATCATTTTAGGAAATCTCATCAAATAAATTGACAACATCTTTGTAAAAATAAATCATTCAATGTGACAAAATCTAAAACTTGTGCTCACCATAGAGGAAACAAAGATAAAAAGGCTAACCCACAGGCATCAAAACTTGAGAGCTACCAAGCCACAACCCTGCTTTTCATATCAATGCTCACATAACATCATGGCACATCCCTGTAAGCAAAAAGAACTCAAGTTAGGCAAGACCAATAAGCCAAATCACATAAGACCAAAAACCTTAATATCAAATCCATATCCGGCACAACCAACTACCGAGGACAAAGACATTTATTTTTACCAGTACCCACTCACGTGCAACCCAACAGTCACAGACAAGGACAAAAGCAAATAGAGACAAGTTGTTTGTTTTTAATTAAACACAGTTTCAAATTTCATAAAAAAAAATATAAAAAGAGAAACCTCCTTCCCTGTAGACTATAGTGAAACCTCACCACCGCATAGCCACCTCCGCATATTTGCCATTGCAACGAACCACCAAGAGCCACCCAAACAAAAATAAAAGATATAAGGAAAAAAAACAGAAAAGAAACCCTTGAACAAAGAACATACCAAATAAGAAAACCCTTAATCGAAACCCCTTCATAACCTCATACCTTAGCTTATTTCAACCGTTACAATAGATAATGCCCCAACATTCTCAACAGTTACATGATAATCCATTGGTTGGTTCCAATACCAATTGCAAAAGTTGATGGTTGGTTTTTTAGCACTATACCTTTTTACACTGCACTGCACTCTATTTCACTCTGTACCTAATGTAAGAAACAAAAATACAATTCAGCTTTTATAATACATGGGTAAAAAAAGAAAACAATCAAAATAAAGTTAATTTGCATGTTTGATCTTCGCCTGATTAGAGTTTTTGAGGGATGATTTTACTCAAACTTGATAACACTATTTTCATATTACAACGATCTTGTCACTTTTGTTTACCATTGATGGGCTAAAATATCAAAGATGATACTTACCATAATGTGTAATTTGCTCTTCTTAGTACTCACCAAGGTTCCTGTCATGTTTTCATTACAAAATAATAATAAATTAATGCAAGGAGCTAAGCATGAAGATAAAATAAACTCTCAATTCACTCCTTGACTTATTTTATCACATTTTATCATGCTTTACTCTTACAAAAAAATGCAACCATTTCAGATTAGGGTTTGTGAAAAATGCATAAAGAAAATAGAAACTAACCATTTCTTGAGATTAAAATATCAAAACTTTCTGAATATCACAATCAATGAGTAACTCTCAAAAATCATGAAGTTGCAACCACCAATTCCTGCAAATAAACACATGAATCAAGAATAAATTGGAGTTAAAAAAGAACATAACAGTAACAAAAAAAACATCATGACTCACTTGATTTCAAAGATCACTCAAAAAGAGCTGATAAAACATCTGAAAATCCAAAAGTGGAGCTGATAAACCCATTTAAAATATGTAATAAGAAAATTTAAAACTGAAGTTACAACCCCCTATAATTTGTATACCATGCATATAGCTTGAAGATTTTGAGACACTTTAATCACACCTTCGAAAATATAGCTCAAACTGAGAATAATGGAATTCTTACTACAACATGCAACATAAATTGAAGTTAATAAGATGAAATCACAATTTTTAAATCAATGGGGAGACTTTACCTAAGCTATCATTAGGGCTTGCACCCCTCTTCCTCTGTACATTACTTTCAGCTTCCATGGCACTATTTCATTCACCTTAACACAACGATTGAGGTGAGCCCCAACCTTAGTTACACAAAACATAGTAGTAAGAAGACTGAAAACAAAACTTAGTTACACAAAACTTATTAACCTTTAATTTTCTAAGACACTAAATAAGGACAAATAGACACTAAATATAGATATAGTTACACATTTCAAGTAACATTACACATCCACATATCAACCGAGCTAAAGAACATAATATAAAAACTAACCCATAAAAACTAACCCATAGATTAAACTTGTGTAGTCAAGTACATAACTGATTGCATATAAATGCTATATAACATCAATTTTGTAAATTAAAACATTTAGCATCAAAAGCCCTAAATGAGAGATTCTCAAAACCCTAAAAATTCAAAGTTCTCTAAAATCAAATAAAACAACACCCAAGAATGCCCAAAGCATGAGGATGAAGAATATGTATTCAGTTTTTTAAACAAAGAAACCAAATATTATCAATATCAAATCCAATAATTATAAGAACTTCAAACAAAATCAAAAACGAATGGATAAAACTTAGATTCACTTGTAGTGGTAGTTGGGAAGTTGGAGAGGAGCATGAGACGAAGAAAACGGAGGTAGCCCCGTCGAATTTCGACTACCTCGCGGCGGTGGCTTGACGGTGGACAGCGGCGGTGGGGCGCGTGGTTGATGGCCCGGCGGACCGGAAGAACCGTGAGACCAAAACCCCGTCCTCCACTTTGCGAACGGCGATGGATCAGAGAAGATGAGAGCATGTGTTGATGAGAGGGAGTGGAGAAAGAGAAAAAGAGAGACGCGTGTGTGTGAGACAAAGAGAGAGAGAAGCGTGAAGAAGAAGAGTTAAGAGGGAGTGTATTTTTAGATTACCCTTTCTCTTTTTGGCACTTTTATCATTCTGCCCTGGAACTCCTCTTTTAAATTTCAAAATAGCCCGCTTTTTTCACTCAACAACATGGGCTTCAGCATACTACTATTTGCCACCCAATGCAAATTATAAAAGTATAGATAGATGAGTACTTGGTAATACTACTTGTGGGGTTGCATAATGAATGTGTACATAAAAAGAATTCAATAAAAAAATCAAACCCAAATAACAAAAATATCTACATAAAAAGAACCCAGAAAATCCAAAGCATTTTTTTAATATATTATATTTATTAAAAAAAACATCATATAATAAAAGAGCCGGAGCACCAATAACCGGTGCATGATAGAAGCACCCTTGTTTTATATTTTACTTGTTTGGACTATTACCTATGTCAGGAAGTATATAATAAAAAAAACTTCAAATCTAAATAACAAAAACAAGTACATAAAAAGAACACAGAAAACTCAAAACATATTTTTTAATGTATTATATTTATTAAAAAAGATAAAATAAAAAAAAGAGCCGGAACACCAAAAACCGTTGCATGGTAGAAGCACTTTTGTTTTATATTTTACTTGTTTGAACCATTATCTGTGTCAGAAATCATTTAATAAAAAAAATTCAAATCCAAATAACCAAAAACATGTACATAAAAAGAACACAGAAAACCCAAAGCATATTTTTTTAATATATTCTATTTATTAAAAAAAAGAGTTGGAGCATCAAAAACTGATGCATGGTAGAAGCACATTTGTTTTATATTTTACTTGTTTGGACCATCATATAATAAAAAAATTTAAAAATCCAAATAACAAAAACATGTACACAAAAAGAACACAGAAAACTCAAAACATTTTTTTTAATATATTATATTTATTAAAAAAATAAAATAAAAAAAAAGAGTCGGAGCACCAAAAATCGTTGCATGGTAGAAGCACCTTTGTTTTATATTTTACTTGTTTGGACCATTACCTATGTCAGAAACCATTTAATAAAAAAAATTCAAATCCACATAACAAAAACATGTACATAAAATGAACACAGAAAACCCAAAGCATATTTTTTTAATATATTATATTTATTAAAATTATAAAATAAAAAAAAAGAGTTGGAGCACCAAAAACCGGTGCATGGTAGAAGCACATTTTTTTTATATTTTACTTGTTTAGACCATTACCTATGTCAAGAAGCATATAATAAAAAAATTTCAATCCAAATAAGAAATACATGTACGAAAAAAGAACACAGAAAACTCAACATTTTTTTAATATATTTATTAAAAAAATAAAAAAAAAGAGTCGGAGCACCAAAAACCGTTGCATGGTAGAAGCACCTTTGTTTTATATTTTACTTGTTTGGACCACAAAACTTATGTCAGGAAGTATATAATAAAAAAAAACTTCAAATCTAAATAACAAAAAACATGTACATAAAAAGAACACAGAAAACTCAAAACATATTTTTTTAATGTATTATATTTATTAAAAAAAATAAATTAAAAAAAGAGACGGAACACCAAAAACCGTAGCATGGTAGAAGCACCTTTGTTTTATATTTTACTTGTTTGAATCATTACCTGTGTCAGAAATCATTTAATAAAAAAAATTCAAATCCAAATAACCAAAAACATGTACATAAAAAGAACACAGAAAACCCAAAGCATATTTTTTTAATATATTATATTTATTAAAAAAAAGAGTTGGAGCACCAAAAACTAATGCATGGTAGAAGCACATTTGTTTTATATTTTACTTGTTTGACCATCATATAATAAAAAAATTTCAAATCCAAATAACAAAAACATGTACACAAAAAGAACACAGAAATCTCAAAACATTTTTTTAATATATTATATTTATTAAAAAAATAAAATAAAAAAAAAGAGTCGGAGCACCAAAAACCGTTGCATGGTAGAAACACCTTTGTTTTATATTTTACTTGTTTGGACCATTACCTATGTCAGAAACCATTTAATAAAAAAAATTCAAATCCATATAACAAAAACATGTACATAAAAAGAACACAGAAAACCCAAAGCATATTTTTTAATATATTATATTTATTAAAATTATAAAATAAAAAAAGAGTTGGAGCACCAAAAACCGGTGCATGGTAGAAGCACATTTGTTTTATATTTTACTTGTTTGGACCATTACCTATGTCAAAAAGCATATAATAAAAAAATTTCAATCCAAATAACAAATACATGTAAAAAAAAGAACACAGAAAACTCAAAACATCTTTTAATATATTATATTTATTAAAAAAAATAAAAAAACAAAAGAGTCGGAGCACCATAAACCGTTGCATGGTAGAAGCACCTTTGTTTTATATTTTACTTGTTTGGACCACAAAACTAATGTCAGGATCGGAAGTATATAATAAAAAAAAACTTCAAATCCAAATAACAAAAAACATGTACATAAAAAGAACACAGAAAACTCAAAACATATTTTTTTAATGTATTATATTTATTAAAAAAATAAAATAAAAAAAAGAGCCGGAACACCAAAAACCGTAGCATGGTAGAAGCACCTTTGTTTTATATTTTACTTGTTTGAACCATTACCTGTGTCAGAAATCATTTAATAAAAAAATTCAAATCCAAATAACCAAAAACATGTACATAAAAAGAACACAGAAAACCCAAAGCATATTTTTTTAATATATTATATTTATTAAAAAAAAGAGTTGGTGCACCAAAAACTGATGCATGGTAGAAACACATTTGTTTTATATTTTACTTGTTTGGACCATCATATAATAAAAAAATTTAAAATCCAAATAACAAAAACATGTACACAAAAAGAACACAGAAAGCTCAAAACATTTTTTTTAATATATTATATTTATTAAAAAAATAAAATAAAATAAAAGTCGGAGCACCAAAAACCGTTGCATGGTAGAAGCACCTTTGTTTTAAATTTTACTTGTTTGGGCCATTACCTATGTCAGAAACCATTTAATAAAAAAAATTCAAATCCACATAACAAAAACATGTACATAAAAAGAACACAGAAAACCCAAAGTATATTTTTTTAATATATTATATTTATTAAAATTATAAAATAAAAAAAAGAGTTGGAGCACTAAAAACCGGTGCATGGTAGAAGCACATTTGTTTTATATTTTACTTGTTTGGACCATTACCTATGTCAAGAAGCATATAATAAAAAAATTTCAATCCAAATAACAAATACATGTAAAAAAAAGAACACAGAAAACTCAAAACATTTTTTTAATATATTATATTTATTAAAAAAAATATAAAAAATTAAAGACTATTGGCGTGGGTCCCACGGTGGGTTTCCCACCTATGGAATACCCACGCTGCTGTTGTATTAAAAAAAAGAAAAGAAAAGAAGGAAGTACTCATATGAGTACTCGGGTGGGACCCACGATGGTATAAAGTAATCTTTTTTTTGGGTACTGTAGATGAACAGTGCCAAAAAGGTGGGCTAATTTGGGCGGCAAAACCACAAGTGTATCCACCATTTTTTTTAACAATGTAGATAACAAGTTTTATTTATTTATCTTCTGTCTTTATTATAAGCCCTCTTTTTATAAGGAAAATGAGGCTTATAATAAGGACGAGAAGGAGTATAATTTTCTCTAGTCTTTAATATAAGAATCTTTAGGAATTTTTTTATTGTCAAATTTATAATATTTTTTTTTTCAATTTCAAATACATATTTTTCACAAATACGCCTATTTACTTTACACTTTTTATATTCACAATAATAATATACAGATAGTTTTTAAAAAGTATATCACATATTGACTTTTCAAATGTCACTAACCATATTTATTAAATTCTTTGATAAACGTGAATTTTTTCCAAAGGGTCTTACATTAAAATTGCATTATAAATTGATACATTTGTAAAATTTATATTCTTTAATTACATCGGTTCCCTATGCAGATTTACCAAAAATGTGTCATAGATCGAGAAAATAATAGAAAAACGTTTTTTTAAAAAAATAACTTATCTAGAACATTTAAATTTGCAAGAATGTGAATTATTATTTTTTAAAATAATGATTATAGTTCAAAAGAAAATATATTTACATTAGCAAATTGAAAATTCGTCCTTCATTGTAATAATGGACAAATTGAATTCATTTTAGGCATAAATTAATTAATTTGCATTTTCTAAAGTTTATATTCTTTAAAGGTTTTAATTGTTAAATCATTGATATACTTACATAATAAATTTTATAAGAGTAATATGTTAAATTGGTGCCTGACTTTGTAGGCACCGATCAATTTAGTCCCTGAGATTTTCGAAATTGCAAATTAGTCCCTGAGATAGGAACATGTCAATCATATTAGTCCCTGACGTTAATGATCGTCAATGGACCTTAACGTGGACTCGTTTTGGCAAAAAAAAACAAATAAAGACCGTTTAGTATTTGTAACACTCATTAGATACACGTTTTAATATAAAATAAAATGAATATATTTATGATAATTGACTTGCCTGTGTTGAAAAATCGTGATATGAAAGTTCTTTCTATTGAAACTTAACTATGATATTTGGATTTAATCTTATATTCGTAGAACTGAGTTCGATATGTGTTTGAAAACCTTCATGATAGCTTGAATAGAAAGTAGAAGTTTCTAAATCGTAAAAATACTTGGTAACTTGTCAAGAAAATAGATTTATCTTGAGAGGTTGTATTCATCAAAGTTTGGTTGATATCGAACTCAAATATTACAATCAGAGTTAGCGGAAAACATAATAGCTCATTTCATTATTTATATCTGAAAGAGTTAAGTACAATAAATCCGTAAATATCAGATAATGTATTAGCATAAAGAAACTTGAAATTTCATTCTTTATCACATCTCTCAAAGTATGTATAATATAAGTACTATTAATATAGAGATGTTTCAGAGCTGATCACTGTCCTTTGTCCCACCATCCGCTCCGACAGATTTCTGATGGCTGTACACCCGGATAATAGTTCATCTCTTTCTATTTTCTGTGTACACTTAAGGGTCTCCTACCCTCAATGCTCTTTTGAGCTATCGGGATGTTGGATCACAACCTAATAAGGGCACGGGAGTAAGCATACACATTGGCATAGTAAAATCAGACAGATATAAGGAAGGTTTAACAATCACAAGTATTCAATTATCAAACAAGAATGCAAGTACATATGGGCACACCAATTTTCAACATTATATCTCTTATAATGCAGGTGACATGATGCATGATTTCTATCCACAACCGAGACCTCCATCATCTTTGATATCTGTCAATAGACATCTCAGTGTTCCCAGAACACTAGTACGTTCCCAGAACGTACTGCGGAATTGCTTTAAGTGAAACTTAGCGCTCCCAGAGCGACTATCAATTACCAAAATTGACTAAGTATATACATCACTTAACATAAAACATTGATCAACACACTCCCAGAGTTGTTATCAATATTGTTGGTCAAAGCGTTCCCAGAACAGCTACCAACCAGCAATCCGCACAATTTAGTACTCCCAGGTACAGGGTCATGTTCCCAAAACAACACCCAATCTCCAACCTAATCTCCATTCTCTATGAATGAATGCACACACAATTATTAAGGTTGGTTTTTATCTTTAATTTAATTATTGTGATTTAGAAATATCTCAAACTCTCCTTTGAATGATTGATTTGAGGTATAACCTTTGACATAAGAATTCATCCTTAAATAATCTTAAAAACATGCAATTAGACTTGGATTGGGAAAAACTTAACCAATGGTATCAAACTTTTCACTTAAAAGACTTATCTTTTATTTTTCAGTTTCAGGTACTAACCGGTTACAGTTTCAGACTAACCGGTTAGAATTACAGACCTGAACCTACTAACCATTGGAATTAAGAAAAACCCTTTTCTTGAATTCTCTACCCAATTCATAAACAGAGTCTCAACATTGTTATATACCCCAAACCCAACTGATTTCATCATTCAAAAATCTAAATCACAATCCAATTCCAATTTAGCATAATTTCCACTTGAAATTATCTTTTAACATTAAAGCATTGACTCATCAATTACAATCTGAAACAAACAGTGCTCATTGATATGATTTCAGATTGGTTTCAAATGAAATTAGAGTATAGACTTGAGTGCAAATGGTAAGAACACTGGGCCAATTTCAGAAAATCATTTTCTTTGAAAACTGACAGTATCTAACCGGTTACAGATTCAGAATAACCGGTTAGATTCTGCAGTATGTACACTGCAAAAAGGGATTTTGCATACCATTTTCTAGCATACTCAAATCTAACCAATTTCAGTCATAAACAGAGTTCACATACCTTAACATAAACATGATTAACCACAGAAACATATTCATTTTGCATGCATTCAATTTAGAGCATCAAATTGCATATAACTCAACATAAACACAACTTGATATCACAAAAATCATAGTAAGCATTTAGATTCTATTTCAACCATCAAAATCACTTGCATGAATAATACCAAACCTGCTCAAACAGATTTGAGCTGCAAAAATGGCCTCCAAGCCTTTGTTCTCTATAGCCTATGCCCTTTATGAGTCTCATGGTGACTCAACCTATGGTTTCACATAATCCAATCTCATTCTAGCAAATGAAAGCTTCTCCCTTACCTCTAAGTTGCGCTTGTTGAGTATCAGCACTAGTTCCTTAAGGAAGAACACGAATTCCTTAAGCTCTGCCTTCATGCATGACAGTTTCAACAGGGTTCCTAAATCAGAGTTTTTGACATATGAAATGGACAAGCAAATTGGGGAAAATGGTTAGACTTTATCCTATGCAACATGCACAAGCTTAAGAAACAGATTTGAGACTCAGGGAGTGTATGTACTCACCAAAATCAAACCCTAAAGAGAGTCCCACGAATTCAGTTCTGGTTCTGGACAGACTTGATCCTCAAACTTCCAAAGCTCAAAACTTCTTCAATACTCACTCTCAAAGCACATTCTATACATCAATACAAAGCTTGATCAAGCTTTGTAATGGTGTATCACACTCGGTCTGATTCTCAAAGATTAAAGAGAATAGAACAGAACAAAGATGGAACCCTAATCAGAACACAGCATCAACACTCAACATCAAAAACCCCCAATTTGATCCCCAAATCGTGTATTTATAGGAAAACTCGATGATCATGCAAGGTGACACGTATTCCCCACTACAAATCGAATTGTTTTCATGGCAAAACGTGGTTTATTCAAATGGTTACTCATCAAAATCCACTAACCAGGTTCTGAGTTCATCGTGTAACGGGTTACAAAGCCTTTCTAACCGGTTACATACTGATAACATTTCAAAATTAATAATTTAATAACTCTTTTCCCAAAACCTTTTTAACATTGCAATTAAGTCCCAGCCCAAGGACTAAATTACAATATTCACATTTTTGTACAAAATACTCTTTATAAAAATATATCTTATACTTTTATATTTCCAAACACATAATGTATAGAAACTTAAACTTTTATAACTAATAAGAAAACAATTATAAAATCATTGTTATAATTTATTTTCTTTGTTATTTGAGAGACGAAAAATTAGGGGTGTTACACTACTCCCCCACTTAAAAGGAATTTCGTCCCCGAAATTCATCTTATTTGGCTTCTCTTTAAAAAAAATGTATTTTCGGGTTCTCCCCCACTTAAAAGAGTTGCAATATAACCCTTGTATTTTGAAATATTTCCAAACTAAAAAATAAGGATTCTTCGTACCAAATTCTTAATATAAAAGAATTCTTTCAAAGAAATACCTTTTTGAATAATATGCTTCACATAACATTCTTCAAATAAACATTTTTCGAGTAACTTTCGAGGAAAACTTTTTGTGTTGCGTACTCTGATCACTCGAGCACGAATGAAGAAACATTTGTATGACTTCGTTTCTTAATAGCTTGAGACATTAGGGTGATCAGTCCTAATATTCAAACCATTAATAACAAAATCATCCCTGTCGGATATAATCTTTCGCAAGAAAGACCATACGACATGTCTTTAAGTTAGATGAACTTAAAGATAGGGTAATTATCACTATCAGACTTAGTTAGATAGTCAAGTTCCAGAGACATTTCCGTTGGGGAGACAAAGATTTGTCCTAGCCCGGTGGTTGTTAATCTCTTTGATCTTAACTGATCTTTCTATTCCTGAAGTGTCCACAGATATTTATCACATCCAACTGTGATAAAGGTTTTGATCACGGAAAGATTGGAGTTGAGCTTTCCACAGAATATTGATATTTCAAACAATTGGATTAACCTAATCGAAAAACATTTGACTATGTTAACTCGGATCAAAAGAATAGATAACTCGGATGGTCTATTATCAAAATTAGACTCAACTCCTTCTCACTAAATAAATGCTTCTCGTGCCTGATTCGCTGGTTTTCTATTCGTTTCTTTCCTTTACCTTCAAGTCAATCCGGTTATCTTGAATTCTTGTAGTCGAACCCGACTATCCCTTTACATCCCTCAAAATTTACACCAAGCAATACGCTTCAATTTAACCATTTGAGCACTTGCTCCATTTTTCTGAAAATAATGCAATGGTATTCAAATATACAATTGCATATGGTATTTAATGATATTAAAATAGGTATGGTATATAAGATAAAATTTATGTTTATTATAAGCTTTGCAAATTTGCCTTGCATATCATAAGAAAATGGTGTTTGATGGGATAGGGATTTCAGAGTGTTTCGATTAAATATAATACGAAAAAGGTTTTCCAACATTTCATCATGTTTAATACAATTAAAGGTTTTGTTTTTGACATGGAGTTCTAAAATCTGCAAAATTTTCAGTCTTAACTGGTTCAAGTTACAGTACGTAACCGGTTACTCTGAAATCTAACCGGTTAGAGCACTGTATCAGACCAGTTGCAGCAGTTTTGAAAACACGATTTTTCTTATTCTCTCCCTCCTAAAACACGATTTTCACTCTTGATTCTCTCCTCTCCAAGACTCAAACCCACAAAGTCTTAGTTCTCATCAATTCCTCCTCCTCCAATCATCACAATATCGGTTCTCATCCTATTCTCCCACGTCTCTAACATTATTTGGTGTTCATCTCCCTGTTTCACCTTCCCCATTTCTCTCAGAACCCTAAAACGAGCAGACCATGTCTGTCATTCCTCCTTCCCGTCGCTCTAGGGTTAAGACCACTGCTACAAGACCCCCTAGGAGACCTAGGATTGAATATTATAGTGATGAAAAATGTGAGGAAAGGTTTGAGAGTTTCATGAACAGGGGCTTTGGACTCAAGAGGCAGATGAACTTCAGATGGTGTGCAAACAACAACTTTCAATTCCAGGGGCTTTATGAGTATCAGGGGTTAACATCTTTTCTGGAGTTGAAAGGCTCAATTTTCCCAAGACTGATTAGGGAATTTTATGCCAACTTTAGAGAGTATGAAGGGGGCCATCAGTCCAAGGTGAATGGGGTGATATTTGACATTACCCCCGCTGATTTTCTGATTGTGGGTGGACTTCAATCAGAGGGTACTTACCCCGGTGATCCGGAAGATAATAGGCTTAGTACATGCAACATTGAGGATGTTTATAGGACTAGTTTAAGAAGCCTTGATTTGTACCTAACTGGTCCACGTAAGTCCGTAGGGAACATGACTATAGAGAATAGGATGATTCTCTATATCCTTACCTATTTGTTGACTCCTAGGACCACTTCCAACCACTCTCAAGCCATGGCAACTGATCTTAGGTATATGTTTGCTATCAAGAACCGAATCCAAGTGAATTGGGTTCGGGTGATATGTGCTTACATGTCACAAGCCTCCAACTCGACAAGTGGGTGTCTTCCTTACCCTTTCTTTGTGAGTCGCCTCATTGAGCACAAAGGAATTCCCATTCCGGAGGATGAAGAGTTCGAACCTAGTGAAGGTTTAACTTGTATCAATGATAGGGTTCTTCACTCTATGGGAATTCGTCAGCATGAGGCAGACAGAGTTTGGAAATGGAATGCTGACATTAAGGCTTTAGATGCTGCAACAGCCGCTGAAAGAGAGCAGCAGAGGCAAGAAGAAGGTACATGGGTTGTGCCTGAGGATACGGCTATGGAGGATAGGGTTCCAGCTTCGGGTGGTGGTGAAATTCCGATGCATTCTACTCAGCCTCATTCCACCTTTGATGTTGGTGGAACTTCCGGTCATGCGGATGGGTCTAATGTTCATTCATCTATGGAAGAAAGGCTGAATGCTAGGATAGATGCTGGTTTTTCTAGGGTTGAAGGGCGCCTTGATAGGGTGCATGGATGAACAATTTGCGAATCTCAATATTCGTTTGGATTCTTTGGGCACCAATATGGAGAATATACATTTTCTTTTGCGCACATTTGGGTGTTTCCAGGGTCCCCCTACTCCGCCTCCTGCATCTCCTCCACATGAAGATTAGTGGCTTAGGATCTTAACTCTTCTGTCTTGGGTCATGATTATGTAATCCTTGTAGTTTATATTCCGGTCTTTTAGTCTTGATAGTTTTGGGTTTCAGCATGTTCCTGGTGGTATTCCCATGTATTTTGGCTGAATTTGTTAACCTGATGTACTTACAACTTATGGTTCATGCTTAGCACTAATATTCCTTTTGTGTTGCTACCAAATGAGCTTTTACTTTGGTATATATATATATATAGCTTCTCGTTATCTAAAACTTGCATGACAGATATTCTAAAATTTCAGCGTTGCACTTGGTCCTTATAGTTGGCTCATTTGGTTTATAAAATATGCAACAGATTAAGGGTTTGGTATGATTTTGTGATATGATACACCTATTGTGTTTTCAAAATCTCACACCATAATTTTCAAGGCATAGGGTATAGCTTTCAGTTGCTAAAATCAGTCAAAACTGATTCTGCTTTGTTACTGCAGTTTTCTGCATAATGTAACCGATTACAAAACCAGCTAACCGATTAGATTATGCAGCAGAATAACTGGAGTGAGGCAAAACGACTCAAACAGATTTAAACCCAGTTTTTAATATCTCAATAGAACAGTTCAGACACCTATTGGAAACAACTGCAAGAGGGTTTGTAGGAATTTCTATTGTGAGATGGCAGAATGGGTGCAATATCTAGCACTCGGATTGTTATCTTTATCCATCAAAAACAGAAAGATGGATAGCTTTCAGAGCTTACCAACCTCAATAAGATTGAGCATTAAAAAGATGAATGCGTCACCCCAAATCTAAGAAATTGGTTAGTCGTTACACCATTGAGGATAAACACTCCTCTCCTAGGTTATCGACTTAACTGCAACTCCTAAGGATTCCCTCGTCACTGGTTCTTTGTGACCATAGTAAACCAATACTTTGGACCTAATGTAGCAGCACATTTAAAGGGAAACAATACAACCATCATGGTTTCACTTTGGCTACATAAGACACTTCCAAAAACAGTCTAGACCGCTTACCGAAGGCCATCAAATATAACCTTTGATCTAGATAGAAGTTCGTGAAAACATACTTCACAGCTATCGGAAATCAGCGTATTGGACCATACCTCTAAGGACCAAGAATCAGGACCATTTCTGTTGATGTGCCAGCAAGTGGACTGGGTCAACGAGTAATATAGTCTGGAAGACCGAATATCATCCCACAGGGATTGCAAATTGTTTCTAATAACTTTTCACCAATTCGTAATTATTAGTGCAACTTGTTATTGAAATTTAGAAGGAGAAGAAGAATAATAATAAAAAAAATAAAAAGATTGAGGAGATAAGATGTATAGAAAGCAATAGAAAAAGGTTAGGAACTTGGTTTCATTGTATGATTCACTTATTTTAACTATGATTTATATTTTCCTTTAATTATCCTTCAATTCATGGACTATTCCTCTCAAATAGCAATAGTTAGATGTCTCTAACATTACCCTTATTTTCTATATATTTAATTCTTGATCCCTCAACAAATTACAATATAAGAAAATATCTATTCAGCACAAGGGAATTAAAAAGCCATATAATCATCCAATTATATCCCTATATTTTGGACTGATTATACCATTAATTGCATGGCCTATTCAAAATCCCAACTCCCGTTGCTAATTAAGAAATCCAAAACATAAATTGTGCGGGTTTATGTAATAAAAACTCAATTAATGCATGAATTAAAAACAGCAAAATACTAAATAATAAATTAAAATAAGTTACATCATACAATTTACACCATGTTCCTAACAAGAGGTTTTAGTTACACATATAGTGTGATGTCCCTAGGCCGGAAGCACCATATGAGGTGTTTGAGGGTTGTTGCAGCTGACGAGGGTGACCCCGGTCCTACGTATCCCATGAGAGGGGAATCCAGCCACACGTAGTTCTTAGGTTGAGAGAGACATTACCTTAGCCCCTAGGGAGAGGGGGATATATATAGGAGAGCTGGTTGCCCTAATGGGCTTGCTTGAAGCCCAAGTAGGGCCAGCCTGTAATGAGCTATGAGTGGATGAGCTGTCCTTGTGGATAAGGAGGGAAGACGTCATCATGTCTTTGGTGTCGGACTTGGGAAGGTGTCAGACTTGGGCGTCGGACCTGAGTAGGAGTGTGAGGTCGGCCCGTATCTGGTGTCTGGTCGGCCGTCGAGCCTTGAGCTCGGCCCAGAGCACAGAGGGGTGAGAGCAATGATGTCGGCCCGTGTCTGATGTCTGTTCGGCCGTTGAGCCTTGAGCTCGGCCAAGCATACAGAGGGCCTGCTGAAGGGTCCTCAGGTCCTGAGTGAGGGCCACGTGGAGCTCGGCTAGGCCGAGTCCACCACATATAGAAATAAAGAAAAAAGAAGCAAAGAGAAAACCTCATATCATAGACAATACAGGTTAACTCTCCAAGAGACCTTCAATCCTTGTGCCTTGCCTCCTTGCTCTCAATAGATGTTACTAACCTCTCTCTCTAATCCTAATTGAATTCTATGATCTTAAAACCTACTGAAAACTATTTACAAATCCTCTATTTAAAGAGTAAAACAAATCCTAAAATAAATCTTAATTAAATCTAATAGATAAGGTCCATGTTTATCTTCTAATCTCTGACCAAATCTAAGATATGAAGCCAAATTAGACTTCTCTTCTTCTATTTTGTTCAGAATCCGGTCAAATTGGGCCTCCAACAGGTACGCGCGCCCCAGGCGCACGCGACCTCGCGCCCCAGGCGCGCAGGTCTGATGACAATTCCTTTTCTTCACAGACGCGCCTCAGGCGCACCCGTCCCCGCGCCTCAGGCGCGCGGGACCTACTCCGACTCCGTTTTGCTCCGTTCTTTTTCCATTTGCAAGATCTTTTCGTCCTCTTTTCAGGTCCATAAATATTTTATCCATTTAAGCTCTAAAAAGTACCTGAAACACTAACAAATGGATCAAAACGTTCAAAGGACCCTAAACTACTAAAAATAATTAAAATCTAATAAAAAGTCCTAAATTTGCTAGAGAAACAAGCCAAATACATAGTATAAGGGAGTCTAAATCATGCTCAAATCTATATATATTGGACCCAAATCAATTGCTCTGATACCATAAAATGTAACACTCATTGGATACACGTTTTAATATAAAATAAAATGAATATATTTATGATAATTGACTTGTCTGTGTTGGAAAATCGTGATATGAAAGTTCTTTCTATTGAAACTTAACTATGATTTTTGGATTTAATCTTATATTCGTAGAACTGAGTTCGATATGTGTTTGAAAACCTTCATGATAGCTTGAATAGAAAGTAGAAGTTTCTAAATCGTAAAAATACTTGGTAACTTGTCAAGAAAATAGATTTATCTTGAGAGGTTGTATTCATCAAAGTTTGGTTGATATCGAACTCAAATATTACAATCAGAGTTAGCAGAAAACATAATAGCTCATTTCATTATATATATCTGAAAGAGTTAAGTACAATAAATCTGTAAATATCAGATAATGTATTAGCATAAAGAAACTTGAAATTTCATTCTTTATCACATCTCTCAAAGTATGTATAATATAAGTACTATTAATATAGAGATGTTTCAGAGCTGATCACTGTCCTTTGTCCCACCATCCGTTCCGACAGATTTCCGATGGCTGTACACCCGGATAATAGTTCACCTCTGTCTATTTTCTGTGTACACTTAAGGGTCTCCTACCCTCAATGGTCTTTTGAGCTATCGGGATGTTGGATCACAACCTAATAAGGGCACGGGAGTAAGCATACACATTCGCATAGTAAAATGAGACAGATATAAGGAAGGTTTAACAATCACAAGTATTCAATTATCAGACAAGAATGCAAGTACATATGGACACACCAATTTTCAACATTATATCTCTTATAATGCAGGTGACATGATGCATGATTTCTATCCACAACCGAGGCCTCCATCATCTCTGATATCTGTCAATAGATATCTCACTGTTCCCAGAACACTGGTACGTTCCCAGAACGTACTGCGGAATTGCTTTAAGTGAAACTTAGCGCTCCCAGAGCGACTATCAATTACCAAAATTGACTAAGTATATACATCACTTAACATAAAACATTGATCAACACACTCCCAGAGTTGTTATCAATATTGTTGGTCAAAGCGTTCCCAGAACAGCTACCAACCAGCAATCCGCACAGTTTAGTACTCCCAGGTACAGGGTCATGTTCCCAGAACAACACCCAATCTCCAACCTAATCTCCATTCTCTATGAATGAATGCACACACAATTATTAAGGTTGGTTTTTATCTTTAATTTAATTATTGTGATTTAGAAATATCTCAAACTCTCCTTTGAATGATTGATTTGAGGTATAACCTTTGGCATAAGAATTCGTCCTTAAATAATCTTAAAATCATGCCATTAGACTTGGATTGGGAAAAACATAACCAATGGTATCAAACTTTTCACTTAAAAGACTTATCTTTTATTTTTTAGTTTCAGGTACTAACCGGTTACAGTTTCAGACTAACCGATTAGAATTACAGACCTGAACCCACTAACCATTGGAATTAAGAAAAACCCTTTTCTTGAATTATCTACCCAATCCATAAGCAGAGTCTCAGCATTGTTATATACCTCAAACCCAACTGATTTCATCATTCAAAAATCTAAATCACAATCCAATTCCAATTTAGCATAATTTCCACTTGAAATTATCTTTTAACATTAAGGCATTGACTCATCAATTACAATCTGAAACAAACAGTGCTCATTGATACGATTTCAGATTGGTTTCAAATGAAATTAGAGTATAGACTTGAGTGCAAATGGTAAGAACACTGGGCCAATTTCAGAAAATCATTTTCTTTGAAAACTGACAGTATCTAATCGGTTACAGATTCAGAATAACCGGTTAGATTCTACAGTATGTACACTGCAAAAAGGGATTTTGCATACCATTTTCTACCATACTCAAATCTAACCAATTTCAGTCATAAACAGAGTTCACATACCTTAACATAAACATGTTTAACCACAGAAACATATTCATTTTGCATGCATTCAATTTAGAGCATCAAATAGCATATAACTCAACATAAACACAACTTGATATCACAAAACTCATAGTAAGCATTTAGATTCTATTTCAACCATCAAAATCACTTCCATGAATAATACCAAACCTGCTCAAACAGATTTGAGCTGCAAAAATGGCCTCCAAGCCTTTGTTCTCTATTGCCTATGCCCTTTATGAGTCTCATGGTGACACAACCTATGGTTTCACATAATCCAATCTCATTCTAGCAAATGAAAGCTTCTCCCTTACCTCTAAGTTGCGCTTGTTGAGTATCAGCACTAGTTCCTTAATGAAGAACACGAATTCCTTAAGCTCTGCCTTCATGCATGACAGTTTCAACAGGGTTCCTAAATCAGAGTTTTTGACATATGAAATGGACAAGCAAATTGGGGAAAATGGTTAGACTTTATCCTATGCAACATGCACAAGCTTAAGAAACAGATTTGAGACTCAGGGAGTGTATGTACTCACCAAAATCAAACCCTAAAGAGAGTCCCACGAATTCAGTTCTGGTTCTGGACAGACTTGATCCTCAAACTTCCAAAGCTCAAAACTTCTTCAATACTCACTCTCAATTCACATTCTATACATCAATACAAAGCTTGAAGATCAAGCTTTGTAATGGTGTATCACACTCGGTCTGATTCTCAAAGATTAAAGAGAATAGAACAGAACAAAGATGGAACCCTAATCAGAACACAACATCAACACTCAACATCAAAAACCCCCAATTTGATCCCCAAATCGTGTATTTATAGGAAAACTTGATGATCATGCAAGGTGACACGTATTCCCCACTACAAATCGAATTGTTTTCGTTGCAAAACGTGGTTTAATCAAATGGTTACTCATCAAAATCCACTAACCAGGTTCTGAGTTCATCGTGTAACCGGTTACAAAGCCTTTCTAACCGGTTCCATACCGATAACATTTCAAAATTAATAATTTAATAACTCTTTTCCCAAAACCTTTTTAACATAGCAATTAAGTCCCAGCCCAAGGACTAAATTAAAATATTCACATTTTTGTACAAAATACTCTTTATAAAAATATATCTTATACTTTTATATTTCCAAACACATAATGTATAGAAACTTAAACTTTTATAACTAATAAGAAAACAATTATAAAATCATTGTTATAATTTATTTTCTTTGTTATTTGAGAGACGAAAAATTAGGGGTGTTATAGTATTGTTCAAATTAATTCTTGGCTTTATGGATCATTAACGTCATGGACTAATATGACTAACGCATTCCTATCTCGAGGACTAATTTAGAATTTCGATAATCTCATGGACTAATTTAACCGGTGCACACAAAGTTAGAGACCAATATGACATATTAGCGATTGTCTTTTATGGAATTTTTTTTAAACACATGATAATTTAATAAAATTAGAATTTATGTTTTTTTTATATAAAAATAATTATGAAAAAATTATAGTATAAATAATTAAGAAAATGTAATTTATAGTTATTTACTTATTACTAATTAATAAAAAAAATCTTAATGTAAAAATTATAAATAATTTTATTATTGAAATCCATATTTGAAAATTTATTATATATATATATATATTACTCAAACAACAAAATTAAAAAAAATATACAGTTATTCAATTATCATATGATATACTCAAGTATAAAACATATTTGAGTAAGGAAATGGTTAAAAAAATCAATTGTAGATAAAAATTATTGAAAAATGTGATTTTTTATGTTTGAAAAAAAATATAAATGTAAACTTATAATTTTTTTCCTATATCTAATTCGATGAAAAGAAAATAAGTGCCCTGTTTTAGCAAGACCCGTAATATATTTTTTTAACCAAAACCTACAAAACATATCTCTTTGAAACTGGCTACCGTAGGTTACAAAACTGGTCCACAAGTGGGCCTTTGATCAGGGCACCAGGCTATAAAGCTTCTCATAAGAAAGGGAAAAGAGCATACTAAACTGCGGCAGGGACTAGAGGGCAATACTGCACTAGCTTTGACCACAAACTGATGCAGCAAGGACTATAAGATGAATCCGTTCATTCAATATTTACTACTCCGGCTCTTAAATATAAAATCAAATAAAAAAAATTTGTCTGTGGACTTAAAATTTAACTAATTTTCTATTCCTTATATAATTTTATAAAATATTTTAATAAAATAGTTGTATTATTTAATTTTTGTTTCATTCCTGATACATGTTTCTTAAACGAGTTAATTTTTAATGAATTCAAGAAAATTAAATATATTCAACTAACATGCTTGTGTAAATTTTTTTTTTCTTATATTTAAGACTAGAGGAAGTATAAATTATTTTAACTAAATAATATTATTATTAGAAATATTAAAAATATAAAGATTTAATATGCTTTTTTTTAAATAATTCATATAATTATTATTAATATTCTTAAAATTTTTGAATAAAAGTATTTATGTCAAAAAAATTAATGCTATCAAAATTAGAAAATAAAACTTACATTAAAAAAATAAAAAAAAACCTTACATATAATGATATAATACAGGGAGAAGTACATTTGTTAACGTAATTATGGGCTTAGCATTACTTCCTGATATCTTTCACGCCCCGCATTGAACTGAAATACAACCTTTCAAGTTACAACTTGCGGCTCACAGTAGAGCTATAAATGGTTAAAAAAAATTGGGAACAAAATAGGGAAGACGAAGAAGCTAATTTCATTCATTTTCTATTGTATGTTAGAACATTTATCATACCAAAAAACCTACTATTAGCAATTTCTCATTGCTGCAAATACATATTGTACTTAGTTAGAGTAAGATGAGACCCTAATGTGCAGTCCATTTGGTGCCTCAACTCTTGGAAATTTCATTAGCTCATCTCCTCCAACTTCTTCCCACCTACAAGTGAACATTAACTAGTATCATATATCAGAAACTGCATATAATGGTACTATCTCCCTTCGTTCATAAATAATTATTATTCTTTTTTTAAAAAAAATTGTTCATATTTAATTGTTACTGTATTTTAGAAAATTAATGTAACAATAATTATTATTTTTATTACAATTTTACTCTTTCTAATTATTAAGAGAGATAATAAATGAATAAAAAATAATCAATTATTATAAAAAGATAAAGGGTAAAATAAATCTTAGAAAAGTAAGGTGAGGAAATTGATATAAGGACAATTATTATCTTATTTAGGTAGAAATGCAAGAGGAAGAGAATAATGTGATAAATACTTGAATGTTCTTATTCAATTCTCTTAATTCTAGGAGCTAATAGTACATCTATATATACAAGAGGAAAACGAGCTGCACCTAAAGAAAAAACAGCTAATCATTACTAACAAAAGAATAAAAATAACTAAATGCTCAGAAGAAAATGCTAGCTAACTTGGAATTCTATTGGTGATGCGACTTGACCACCAAGAATAGCATAATTTGTTCATCAAGGCACAATTTTAACAGCCCCCCTCAAGCTGGATTGTGGATAGACAACAAGCCTAGCTTGGAATGTATGGACTTGAACTGTTTAGGAGCTAATGCCTTGGTGAAGATATCAGCCAATTGATCTCTGGTAGATATAGGCATGAGGTGAACAGACCCTTTTTCAACTCTTTCACGAATGCTATGACAGTCCAATTCTATGTGTTTAGTGCGTTCGTGAAAAACAGGATTTTGAGCTATATGAATGGCTGAGTGATTGTCACAATAGAGCACAATTGGCATAGAAATTTGTAATTGGAGATCTGTGAGTAAGTACAGTAGCCATTGTGCTTCACAACCTCCGAGAGCAAGTGCTCTGTATTCTGCCTCTAAGGAAGATCTAGATACGGTTCTTTGCTTTTTGCTCTTCCAAGATATGAGGGCTGATCCTAGGAAGAAACAAAAGCCACTAGTTGATCTTCTTGTGTCTGGACAAGATGCCCAGTCAGAGTCAGTAAACCCCTTCAGACTTAAATCTGAATCTGATGGAAAGAACAAACCAAGACCAGGATCCATTTTAACAAATTTTAATATTCTTTGTGCTGCCTGGAAATGGATATGTGAAGGGGAACTCATATATTGGCTAAGCAAATTTACTGCATACATATGTCTGGCCTTGTGTGTGTCAGATACAATAACCTGCCAATGAGTCTTCGGTAGCCATTCACATCAGAATAATTAGGGTTCTGTTCCTGCTTGAATTTAATGCTATTGTCCATAGGAGTAGAATTAGGCTTGGATGCTAAAAGACCTGAATCTTCTAACAAATCCAAGGCATACTTTCTTTGGCAGATATGCAATCCTTTTCTGGTTCTAGCAACCTCAAAACCAAGAAAGTATTTCAAAACTCCTAGGTCCTTTATACTGAACTTCTTATCCATAATTTGCTTAAGATTAGTGATCTCATTCATGTCATTTCCTGTAAGCACCAGGTCATCAACATACACCATAATTGTTGTGAAAGATTGACCTGAACTCTTCACAAACAGTGAATAATCAGCCCTGGATTTTTTATAACCACAGTTAATCAGAACAGTGGTCAACTTGGTGTGCCATTGCCTACTTGCCTGTTTCAGCCCATAAAGTGATTTACGCAGTTTGCATACCATGTTGGGATTTGGCAATTCAAGTCCTGGAGGAGGTTTCATGTACACTTCCTCAAGTAAATCTCCATGCAAGAAGGCTGTGTTTACATCTAGTTGATGAATATGCCAATTTTTTGCTGCTGCAACTGCAAGGAGAACCCTTATGGTGGTCATTTTCACCACTGGACTGAATGTTTCTGAGTAGTCTAGGCCTTCTGTCTGAGTATACCCTTTTGCCACTACCCTAGCCTTATGCCTCTCAATACTTCCATCTGCTTTGTGCTTAGTTTTAAACACCCATTTACAACCTATTGCACTCTTTTCTTTAGGAAGTTCAGTTAGTGTCCAGGTGTCATTTTCTTCCAGAGCTAGTAACTCAACTTTGATAGCTTTTCTCCAGCACTCATATCTTACTGCATCTGCATAGCTAACAGGTTCTACAGAGGTGGATACAGCAAGTGTGTAGGCTTTATGTGCAGGTGAAAGTTTATTATATGAAAGGGATTGAGAAATTGGATACCTCACATTACCTAAAGATGAATGTTGTGCTGAACCTGCAGTGGCCAACATGCAGTGATAATCCTTCAAATAGGTTGGAGGTCCTCTTAGTCTATTAGACTGTCTGAGAGCAGGTTGGTTGTTTGGATTTGGTTCTGGTTCTATTTCATGTTCTGAGTCCAATTCTAGTTCATTATGATTATTGTTTTCATGATTTGGTTCAGTATCATTAGAGCCTGATTGTTCAACATAAGGGTCGTTGTTATTTGGTGATGTAGGTTCAATTTGGTTAGGCAAATGATTAAAGGCATTATGTGGTGTAAAGTCTAGAAAATTGTCTGAGATAATTGAGGTAGAATTTGGTGAGGGATTAGTGTTTTGTGTTTGGTCAGAATTGAAAGGAAAAATGTGTTCATAAAAGGTCACATTCCTATTGAGAAAAATTTCATGATTTTGTAGATCATACATGATGTATCCCTTCACACCTTGTTTATAACCAAGAAAAACACACTTTCTTGCTCTTTTATCTAGTTTCTTTCTATGTCCTGAGAGTGTGGAAGCATAACACAAGCATCCAAAGATTTTTAGGTTTAGGATATAAGGACTTTGAGAGAAAATGACTTGATAGGGAGATTTATTGTGCAGGTAAACACTTGGCAGCCTATTAATAAGATAAACAGCATGCATCACAGCAAAGTGCCAAAGGGATTTTGGAAGAGAGGATTGAAAGAGTAAGGCCCTTGCAACCCCTACGATGTGTTGGTGTTTCCTTTCCACAATTCCATTTTGTTGTGGAGTTTCAACACAGCTAGTTTGATGGTGTATTCCTTTAGTGGCATAAAATTCAGGATTTCTAAACTCTAAGCCATTGTCACTTCTTATAATTTTTACTTTCGAATCAAATTGTGTTTCTACAAGCTGAACAAAGTTCTTAACAAGGGTTGCTGCCTCAGACTTGAGTTTCATTAGAAATAGCCAAGTATGTCTACTTTTGTCATCAACAACGATCAAAAAATATCTATGGCCAAAACAAGATGGAACGGAAATAGGACCCCAAATATCAATGTGTATTAAATCAAAACAGTTAATAGAATTGGTGACAGATTCATTGAATGGCAATTTCTTATGTTTAGCAAAATGGCAAATTTCACAAGGATCTTTAGTTCTAGAGCACTCAACAAAGGGAAATACATCATGTAAAGCTTTCAACTTAATATAAGAGGGATGTCCTAAACGAAAATGCCAAATGTTGTTGTTATAAGAAGTGAAATTGGAAATGCAGTGAAATGACTGACAAACTGGTTTCTGAAAACATGTACTTGAGGACTTAAGTGCATAAAGGCCACTCCTAAGTTCAGCTGCACCAATCATCCTCATAGTAGAGAGCTCCTGTATTTGATAGATTTTATCAAGAAATGTCAGTTTGCACTGTAATGAGCTGGTTAGTTTTGAGACTGAAATTAAGTTAAAATTGAACTCAGGTATGTACAATACATCTGTGAGAAACAATGATGTACTGAAAACAACAGTGCCAGAAATTTGTGCTATAACTTGACTACCATTAGGAAGTTTCACAGTAACAGGTTTAATTCTTTTGTGATTTTGGTATTCTGATAAGGAAAAGCACACATGATCAGTTGCCCCTGTATCAAGAATCCAAGGAGTGGTTTTGACTATATTGATGCATGAAAAAGTATATTTGTTACCTGATGAGTTAGGTTTGTTATTTTGGTTTGTGTTTTGGTTTGAATTTGAGGTAAATTGGTTTACAGCATGCAGATTTAGTGTGCTAGAGTTCTTAATCAAAGCCATGATGACCTTATGTTGTTCTGGAGTAAAAGCTTCACCTGAACCTTGCTGAGGTTCCTTGTGATTTTCTTGTTCATAATCACAATCCTCTTGATCATCATTCTCTAATGTTGCACAATTGTTTACATTGGTTGTCCTTTTGTTGCTGTTGTGAGGAAAACCATGTTTTCTGAAGCACACATTTTCTGTATGCCCATTTCTGTTGCAATAAGTGCAATATTTTTTATTATATCCTCTTCCTGCTCCTGCAGTGCTGTTCTGACCAAAATTAGAGGGAGCTTTGCCTAGAATTGAACTTGAATTTCCTCCTGAGGTAAACCTGTTGTAAGGCTTTCCTCTACCTCTTCCTCTGCCTGCATTGTTGTTATCATTCATGTTCATCAGTACTTTCTCCTCAATTGACAGATTCATCTGCCTTTCTTGTTGAATTAATAGAGAAAACACTTTATTTATTCCAGGCATAGGATCCAAAAGCATAATCTGAGATCTGACATTAACATATTGGTCATTCAAGCCCTTCAAAAATCTAATGACATAATCACATTCCCTGTAGGCTCTCATTATAGGCACCAACTCACATTTGCACTTAACATCACAAGTACATGAGGGGATTGGCCTAAAGTTGTCAAGTTCTTGCCATAAGCTTTTCAGCTGAGTAAAGTAAGCAGTAACACTCTGGGTTCCTTGCTTGAGTGAGTAAAGTTCCTCCTGCAACTCACAAATTCTGAAAACATCTCCTTGGTAAAATCTCTCCTTGAGATCTGACCAAATTTCTGCAGCATTCTCCAACCACAGAACACTCTGTGATATGGACTTATCTAAAGATTGGTTTAACCATGATACCACAAGGGTGTTACATCTATCCCAAGCTGGAAAGTGAGAATCATTAATGTGTGGTTTCTCCAAAGAACCATCCACAAATTTCAGTTTGTTCTTTGTTTTAAGAGCTAAAGTCATAGACCTAGACCATGTATGATAATTGTCTCCGGTGAGTACCGATGAGACTATAAGAGCTCCAGGATTTTCATTGGGGTGAATGTAGTAGTGGCTAGAAGGATCTTGGTTAAAATTCGTTTGATTCTCTCCCATAGTGTAAAAAAATAATAAGATAACAATGTCCTTGAAAGGGTTGAGATGGAATAAGAAGAGAGTACAACAAAAGTACTAAAAGAAGAATAAGAAATTATCAAAGAATGCGCAACAGAACTCCTAATGGAGCTCTGATACCATCTTAGAAAAGTAAGGTGAGGAAATTGATATAAGGACAATTATTATCTTATTTAGGTAGAAATGCAAGAGGAAGAGAATAATGTGATAAATACTTGAATGTTCTTATTCAATTCTCTTAATTCTAGGAGCTAATAGTACATCTATATATACAAGAGGAAAACGAGCTGCACCTAAAGAAAAAACAGCTAATCATTACTAACAAAAGAATAAAAATAACTAAATGCTCAGAAGAAAATGCTAGCTAACTTGGAATTCTATTGGTGATGCGACTTGACCACCAAGAATAGCATAATTTGTTCATCAAGGCACAATTTTAACAATAAATATTGATTTACCGAAAAAATATATAAAGGAATATTCAATTTTCAAAAGAAAAAAGCTAAATCAATTTAAGAGAGGAAACAAGTCACCTTTTGCTCACCTGTATCTAGTTACAAAATAGTGTAAGAAAGTGGAAATTTCTGCTATCCCCAATTCTTTCCCTGGACACTGTCTAGTGCCTCCTCCAAATATCAAGAAATGGCTATGTGACTCTAGACTGTTACCCTGCATTTTTCAGTTGGTAATAATAATCTTGCTTATGGAGCTTTCATGCACCAGAAAAAATATAATAAGATGAGATTGTGTTACGAACCAGCCATCTCCATGGGTTGAATGTTAGTGGATCATGATATAAAAATGGATCATAATTTATCTCCCTGGTATACACATATATTCTCCACCCTTTGGGAATTAAATACCCTGAAAACATATATAAGTATAAATAGATTAAATTTAATAGGTGCAGTAAACCCTTCTGATTTGCCCTCTTCAGGAAATATGCTTATCATGAATAATTGCCACACTATCTTCTGTAAAATACTCCCTTCTATCCTTATTATAAATATTTTTTTATCAATTTTCCCGCTTTTTAAAAAAGTTAGTTAGTATTATTAATGGTATTGAAAATGTAAATATTTGATACACTTTTTTCAAAGTACGCCTATTATTATTATTAATAATTTAAAAAGTGTTGACTAAATAAGGGTGTTTGTAAAAAAGAAATAATTAACGTCAATTAAAATTAGAAATGAGATTTATATTAAAAACAAAAAATCATCTTTAAAAGGGGCTTTTATTTAGAACTAGAGGGAATACATATATGATAAATCAACCTACAAAATCAACTTACAAACAAACCTACATCATAAGAAAGTGATATGCGTCACTTGTTAACCAATCAATAATAAGCAAGTGACACATATCACTTTCTTTGTGATGTATACCTACTTATAAGTTAATTTGGTAGATTAATCAATCATTTTTATACATGAAAGCCCTCTTCTCAAACTATGACATTTAAGCTAAAGTTGTAATCCAAAAAGTTTACTTACTAGAAAAGGCACCTTTTGTGAAAAACTAGTTAGTCAAGTAGGGGAATTGGTTTGTTGGGGACTTGGGGTGTTGAACTGGTGAACAATGCGTTGTGCACAATCAATCAATAGTCAATAGTATAGGTTCTATCTCCTAGGGATACATTTGTTTCCCGTTTACTGCTTTGCATGCTTTATACTATGTGCTGTTAATGTGGCTGGAGGAAGCCAAAATGTCAAAAGCAGCTCCTAGAACCCCATAAAACTCGAATACAACAAAAGCTAGACTCAGGAATAGGCCTAATAAAAAGTACAGTAAAACCCACCATTTAGTTCCATGTCATGAGTTGTTTTTCTCAGAACCCCATTAACTATTGTAGCTAATCTCGAGGTCTCAAATATCACCTGCAATAGACAGATTACAGATATGACAGACAACTTCAAGGTTCTGATAGAATATTTCAAAATCCAAAATGAACACTGTTTTTCAAAAGACAAAATTCATACCGCACGAGTAAATCTCATTGACTTGAGATCGTTACAATCAATTGGATCCTCTGGCTTTTTCCTGTCTCTTATGGCAAAATGCTCTTTCTGTTAAAATATAAATATTCAGGAGAGAGTAATCTTGTATATCTAAGATAGTAAATCTAAATAACTTTCTGAACAAAGTAAAAATCCAAACTCCAAAGTGTTTAGAAATTGTCTAATACATAAAACATTGTTTATGCAATTTGCTAAAGTATGCGGTAGGTTACTCTTAACATTATTGATCTTATGTGACTTCTTTTGAAATGAAATCAGTATGCAGTGCAGTAAATTCGCTTTGTTTGGTTGTGCAATAAGAATGAGAAAAATAAATAAATTTTGTAGTTGTTTGATATAAGTGAAAATGAGAAGAAATAGGAAAAAAAATCCTTTTGTTTGGTGAAAGAGGAAAAATGAAAAGAGAGAAAATAATAAATTTGTTGAAAAACTATTATAACATTGTTTTATATAATAAAAATAAATATATTTATCAAAAGAGAGCATTTTGATATAAAAATGAGACACCTGAAGAAAAACTTCTCTTCATTCTCTCTTCAACATGTGAGAGAAAAATTTTGTATAAATCGTACTTACTTTTCACCGTCTTCCCATTTTCTTTCCTCAACCAAAAAAAAAAAATCTTATTTTTCCTTATTTTCTCTCCCGAAACTCTCTTTTCCAAAACCACAACAACCAAACAAAGGCTAAGTGTCAGGTTATAGGATTAAAATAAATAAAAGAATCCAGTAACTAACAAACTGACCACAAGAAAGCTAAGCTACAGTAATATACCTAAGAAAGCAACAGGATTTTTGCACTTACTCTGATTTCGTCAAGAACTTTGGGATGGTCATAAAGGTACTTCACGGCCATCATAGACGTAGTTGAAACAGTTTCATAACCAGAATAAATAATCGTAATAATTAGATCAATGATTTCCTCATGACTTAGTTTGTATCTATTTTCATCTCTACCCATCAAGCAACCAAGCATGTCCAGGTGGGTATCTTGGGATGCTCTCCTTTCCTCTAGGAGCTCATTCAGAATGCTGATAATATTATTCCTTGCCTAAAGAAACGCATAGTGATGAGGTCCGTATCAATCTCTCATTGTAGAATGGAGTAGCAACATATAAAGTATAAAGTATAAACAAAAGAAAAACAAATTCAACTTGATACTTAAAAGAAACATACTCTCTCGTCAAAAAAATATGATAAAAAATTATAAAGAATATTGACCTAAATAGAAGTAATAATAATGAATAAAAATACTTTGTTGAAATTGTATTATATTTATACAAGGCAAATGCTAACAAGTGTTCTTAGTGCACTTGTTAAGAAGCTAACTATAGCAAAAGTTCATTTTTTGATGTACACCAAGGGTATCCTCCGACCGAAAACCAATTCCCTCCGAGACGTAGAGATCATCGAAGTGGTTTTGTCTCTACCAACAAAGACTTTTTCATGCCTACAGCAGGGATCGAACCCCTGACATCATGCTTAAGAAATTCAGTTATCTACCAACTGTGCTAGGCTTTGTTGGTAGTAAAAGTTCATTTAAACTTGCATTTTTTTAGATTTTCTAAAAATATTATGTGCACTTATAATTGTTTTTCTTATTGTAAAAACCTTAACAAGTATGACACTGGTTAGCAAGACCCATTACATAATTAAATAATTAATAAATTATGCATTAAATTATTAAATTGATGATCCAAAGATATGTGAGACAAAAATATTAAAAGGATGCTCAGTTAATATTTTTTAACTTATCAAAATTTTTCCTTTTTTGAACGGATGGAATATAAAAATGTTTGGTGATCTTTTGGTCCACAATCAAAGTAGCACTCTAGGATATATTTAGGACAAGTTTGACAAATTTTGTCTAGGAAAAAACGTGTGTCCATAAAACTTTTTAATGGATTTGAGTCTTAATTCTGAAAGAAATGAAAGATGCACGTGCATCTTTATTTCCATATGACATATCTAAACTTTAATTTTACAAAATTATTTTAAGAATAATTATTCTTTACGGTGTTAAAAAAAAATTATTTTTTATACTCCCTTCGTCCCATTAGACAAAAAAAACATAAAAAAAATCTTCCTTTATTATTTTTCGAAAATGCTAACAATTGTTCTAATGATATTATTTAAGCAAGCAAAAGAGATATCTTTACCTAATAAAATGATGCATTTAATATTTCAAGAAATGTTAAACTTAAGTTTTTAATATTGACCTACTTGTTTTGGAATGCTTCAACAATATTTTGAAGACACTTGTTAACATAATCATATTTTTCTTTTTTACTTTGAAAATTTTTGCCATCTCTTTAACGCAAGGGATTATATTAGGAAAAAAATATATAGTTCATATTTACTACTATTGTATGGATAATACTTTGTCCATCCTATAAGAATGATAAAAAATTGCAAAACTCGACAAAATTAAAGAAATATGCATTTAATAGTTTATCTAACACATCAATTAATTATAAATAATTAATTTAATGCATTTTAAATTGATGAACCAATCACATTCAAAATTTGTAATTACTATGTTTTTTCCATTAATTACTTTAATTTTAGTTTTAAGATAAATTTTTTAATATTTTTTATTCGAGGGAGTAACATAACTCATTATTTTGTTGAAATTTAGTAACTCTTTAATTTTTATTGAATAGTACGGCTCCTAGAAAAATAAAAGACAAAAATGATAAGACAAATATTGATTTAATATAGAAAGACACGTTAAATATACTTTTTAATTTACTTGTTACAATTTTAAAAATTATTATTTTTTAAGGGAAAGAGTAAACATCAATAGATAAAACTCAAAAAGGTTCTTACCTGTAATCCACGGCTATAATTCGTGCCAGGAAAGTCAATTGGCAATGAGAGGGTTCCTAAAACTAGTTTAAAGAACTCTGTCATGAATGGTTGAGATATTGAGCTAGATTCCATTCCCGCAATCTGCTTCAGGGATGATAGAAATGCCATCTGTTCCAAATATTTGACAATTTTTAGTGTTATATATATTGAAGCTTTCTGAAAATGTTAATATTTGTTTATAATATTGAGCATGAATGATCCATGTCCATAAACACAAGATCTTGCGTGTGAGACCAATTTGTGTTCGTGGATCTGTATCATTCACGTCATATCACTGATTTGGCGTCACTTCACATTACGTGACTGCTGATATAATGTTCCGCTAGCCACATAAGCAAATAACAGTTTTTTTCATAATGAAGTGTGTTAAAACCAAAATGTTTGAAATATTAAGGACTAGTCTCGGTCAAAATAAGTTTTAGGGATTAAAACCAAAACACGCTGAACTTTTAAGGACGAAAACTATAAATAAGTCTAAATTTTTTATATGACGATTGATGATACAAAGTTACAAACCTCTTTAGTTTTGTCTTGAATGTTGATGACTTTGTTATCCCAATCACTTAGGTGGGTTTTCATGAACTCATCAATTTTGGGTAAAAGCTGATCTCTGATCAAGGCAGGGCTAATGATAGAAAGCAATGCCCCTCTCATGTACTTGTGGGTGGAGCCATGAACAGCAGCAATATTGCATTTTCCTAAGATATCTAACATAGATTGTGGGTATCCAGGAACAAGCCCTTTTGCCTCATTCATCAGTATGTATCTATTAAGCTCTGGATCCATGGACACAATGGTAGGACAGCCCAGTATGTGGGATTTGAAAAAACTGCCATACCTGCCACATAGACCAAAGGGAAAATAATGTTACAACCTTTTACCATATGGGAAAGACTAGAAGTACATGAACAGTGATTATCTTACATCCAGTTAAATTAATTTCTGATTTTCAGTAATTTGAGAAAATATGAACAAGAAAATGTTTGGATAAACAGGCATGTGAATGTCATTTCTTAAGGATAATAGTTAGATTTTAAACCAAAGTCTATTTCCACTTTTTTTTCTCTCTTCACCCACCTTAGCCCAAAAATAATAGTAGAAGAGAAGAGAGTTTATTGGCTTATATAATCTTTATAATGTTTATTGGCATATTCCAGTGAAAGAGGCTAATACAAAACCATTCCATGATTGAAATGCCATGAAACTTTTCCTCCCCAAAATGGGATATGCTAGGCCTAGAACAGTAGAACCTACCAAAATGATAAAAAACTCAATTACTGTAATATATCAGAGTGACATGCAGGGAATGGTAATGAAACAGCTTATTTCATTAAAGTAAATGCTTAAATATAAAACAAGTCATACCCAGTGCAGTGGAATAGGCTGCAAACCAAAGCAACTTTTCCCACTTATAATGAAGAGAGTAGTAGTTACCTTGCTCTGTGGATTTTCATGAAGTTTGGACCTTGCTTGAGAAACTCAGTTGTCTCCCCAAAAACAGGCCAGCCCATTGTGCCTGGAGGCAAACCTTTCATCATGTACCTTACTTCATTCCACCTCAATATTACAAAGCCAAAACAGAACACCAACACCAAACAAAGAATCGCCATGAAGATTGCCATTAGTGCTCCCACTACAGAAAAACTAACCCACAAATAGAGACTTGAAGAAGTAAAAGCTTGCTTTAGTTAGAGTCACAAAAAATGTGACCATACACACGTCTATATAATAACTAGATATAGGCCTTGAGCAATAGGTAGTAGCATCCCCTATTGGAGGACTTGGTGATTTAAAATAAATAAATTAAAGATTTTTTTAATCTCACTTCTAATCTAGAGATGTTTTTTTTTAAATAAAATAAAATAAAATAAAACTTTTTCTCTCTTAAATATATCATTTCTTATCAAATTTAGTTATTTTTGGATTTTTATCCTCAATTTCAAAATTTGAGGTTAAGCAAATTCATAAATTAATAAAACCCCCAAAAAGTGATATAAGAGAATGAAAAAGTTTAAGCTTAATTGCATTTTTGGTATCTCAATTTTGTCAATTTGACGAATTTATTTTTCTTATTTATAATTTGACGAATTTAATCTCTCAATTATCAATTTGTGACGATTTCGGTTCTTCCATATTTAACAAAATTGCTTAGTTAAGTACACTTGTACTTTGGAGAGGGATCTCAAGGGGAGTGAACAACGCAACTTAACATACATTTGCAGTATTCAATGATTTTATGTATAAATAAATTCAGACACCTGTTCAGGATTTTTAAGATTTTAAGCCCGAAATGTTTGTTGCTTTTATAGAGGGAAGAGAAGAAATGGGGTTAAGGGTCGGTTGGGACCTTAGGAGGATGTTGATTGATGATTGTTAATGAAGTAGAAACTGTAAACTATTTACTGCTTCGGTTTTTTTTGTACAAGGTGTTGGGTTTATATAGGAAACTATCAGGGAATATGAAAAGAGTATATAATTTATAGACAATAATGTTTCTCCAATAGAGAAGTTATTTCTCTAGTCAAATCAAATAATGACATGTGGTCCCAATTTTTCTTTTGGAAGTTTTTAATTTTTTAATAAAAATATATTAAAAATGATTCATCAATTTATAAAAAATATTAAACATGCATCATTTATTAATTGACAAGTGATATATGTCACTCTCTTATGATGTAGACTTATTTGTAGGTTGATTTTATAGGTTTATTTATCCTATTTCAGAAAATATTTCATTAACAACACCAAAACAGAGAAACTTGTAGAAACATCATTTAAAAAATCATCTTGCACAAAACAGTTCCACCTTTTATTTACCATCGTCACCACTCACTGTCGCATCACCTTCCATTGTTACCACATTCTATTGTCACTATTCACCACAGACCGAAAATGATAAACTCGGCAACATCCATTCTCACCTTTGCACCATTGTCACGCCACCACATTCGCACCACATGTCCCTTCTTCCTTCTCCTCTCTCCCAACTTTCATTTAAGGGCACAATTTTCCCAATTTAAGTTTAATTAATTTGAATTGGTTTAATTAGTGCAGTTTGAAGTGTTTGTTACAATTGTCTCGGAATTTCTACAATTTAACCATTCAATTGTTCGAATATAATCTTGTAGTGCTTTATTATTATACTGTAATTAAGAATACTTTTGTAAAAATAGTAATCAACGGATATAATTTTTTACTATTATTGATATATCAAAATAAAATCTTTTATAAAAATTGATCAAAATTGGAGTTACATATGTACCAAGCATAATATCAATAAACACTTTTTTTTCTCTTCTCTGCAAGAACATGTTTTAACTTGATAAGAGACTGATATGTGGATTGGACCTAAAATATTGGGGAAAACAGGGAGTAGGTCATCTTATAATTAGATAATAAAGACATAGTTAATTTTACAACACGTAATCAAATAATCCTTTATATCACACAATCGTTTGGTCTTATTCATAAAGCATGTCATTTAGTGTTACACCCCAAAATTTAAAACCCCAATTAGAAATTATAATTATATGTAATTACGTTAATTATTATGAAAATTATAACGTAATTATAATATGATTGTGATGATTAGAATATAATTGTGACAATTATAATGTGAAATTAATTAAGAAATAATTAAAAGAAATTATTTCATTAATTAAAATATTCCATTTTATAAAGATAAAAGAAGTATTTAAAAGGAATTGAGAAAGAGGAAAATTTGAATTAACAGGTACAATGGAGTAATCGGTTACTGGATCTGCTAACCGGTTAGTCACTCTAGAAAAATCTGAAAAGTGCATTTTTCAAATCTAATATTTCCCTACTGTTTTTACTTAATATTTTTAAGTTTAAAATTTATTTTTATTATTAAAAAGGTTATTTTTGGAGTTACTTCCTTTTAGCATCAATTTAATACCAAGTAAAGAATTTAAAATCAACATCAACGTATTGATTGTGATTTGAATCATGCATGGTGTTAAGGAGTTAAGATAGGATAGTAGGAAAAGACACATTCGATTGTATTAAATCGGTATGAGAATACGCGGAGATTAGGTTTATGACGGTGATACGGCAAATAACCGTGAGAATTAATTATAGGTAAAATGGTCCTATGATGAGTGAGTTATGCAGACTTGACTCGGGATAATTTTACAATGACTATAATTAATTCTATCGATCTCTAGGGGTATTTCGTGACTGCGGAGAACGGTCTTTAGTATAGTTTACACACGAGTTGTACTTGTATACTTGGTGGAAAGACGTTTACTCCCAGTTGCTTTTCCTATTTAGTATTGTTGGTATGTTGTCGTCAAACATACGTGGAGCGTTTTGGTACTTTTTCTTAAAACGTTAATTGGATCGTTTAGTACGTTTTCGATAAAACGTAAATTGAATCGTTTGGTACGTTTTCGATAAAACGTAAATTGCTAAAGTGCATGATATTGGTAAAATATCACAAAGGAGATTGCATTAAGCATTCGCATCGCATTGCATTGCACATGCACTAGAAAACATACATTATTGTTTGATAATTATTGATTGATTATTTGAGTTTGCTTATATGCTTACGTGACTTTAATTGCTACTTGACTAATTGTGTTTGTTTATTCTTAGTCCATTTAATTATTCATTTTACGTGAATGACAATATCTTACTCCCTTTGCCCTAATTGTTTGTTAGGTGATGTCTCGATACCTGGTTTGCCTGGAGATGCGTCCCGTGAGAGGGACGTGGGAGTATGAGGAGCGTAGAGCCACCTTCGAGGGGGAGGTGGAACTGATCTTTCGCCACCCAAAACCCCTGGCCTATATGCGTCCTCGTCGGTTATGCATACCTATGATATATGCTCAGCATATACCTCCTGCTTTTACTTATCGCCATGGTACTCCACCACCCTAGCCTGCACGCCGTCGTTCGCATTTTCGTTTTTGACCAGCTGCTCTCGCTCGCACTCCTCAGGAGAGAGTTGCACCTGAGGATCCTTCTCGTCTGGGTCCATCTCGGACTGTGAGATTTGCACCATCACCTGAGCGCGTGCCTCCGGTGGTTCAGGTGGACTCTGAGGAGGAGAATCTCGAGGAGGGCGAGAGTGAGCCAGCTGGGGGCCGGACAACGATGCACAAACTGGGAGGGGGAGTGATCAGGTAGTTCCATCGACTGGGAGCTAGTGGATGGTTGATGAGCTGTGAGGTTATATGCTAGGCTTACATCATTAGTATGTAGACTGACATAGTATATTATAGATTTTTGAGGACTGCTCTGAGTTACACTTTTATATATGTATATGTACGTTGACTGAGATTTATTTAACTCAGAGTTATGATGCAATATCATTTTTGGCCGAAACAATGTAAAATGATGTACATTACATCAAACTCTTTTATGTGGAATATAAAAGAAGCAGTTATGTAGTAATTTTCGGTTCAAATTATTTCCTATTTTTATGCACCATCATAAAAACATCAACACTTTTTCATTAAAACACACTAATCATATGCATTTAACATAATATCATTTCAGTAACGACTTAGGTCGTTACACTTATGGTATCAGAACAATGGTCCCGACTCTTGGCTTTGGAATATGGCCTTACATACTAATCACTAAAGTATGTTAGTATTAAAGTGTGTTTAGTCCTAAGATTATTTGTTGACTCAGTTCATAGTGTAGGTTACTATGGCTGCTAGAAACAATAATCAAATTGCTGAAGCATTAGATCGAATCTCGAGAGTATTCGAGAATATGCAGCAACGCCCAGCAGGCCCGCAACCACCTAGAAACCCTGTTCCAGTTGAATTTCAAGGCATTTCGGAATTTCGTCAATGCGATGTGCCAAAGTTTGGAGGAGGACATTACCCGGATGAGGCTCAAAAGTGGATTCGTGATTTGGAAAAGATTTTCCGGACCATGAATTGCACTGATAATCAGAGGGTGACTTTTACCACTTATGTGCTGACGGATGAAGCCGAGGATTGGTGGAATCATGTAACATCCCAACTTAAAAGAATGTAGAAATTATTTAATATCATAAAACTTTATCATTATTTTTAAATTTTACAAAAGAATTTGTGTGAACATTTTAAAATATATTGGGATTATACAAAATGGAATCAAATTTCATCAATCTGAATTCTTTCCTTTGCATTCCGCAGTGTGAACCTCTGGTTCCTTGCTTGCTTCCAACAGTACGTAAAATGTTAAGCCACAAGGAGTGAGATATTTCTTCATAATTTAAGCAAAAGAATTAAAGGAATTCATAATGAAAATTGAAAGGAACCAAAAGCACTTTATGTTAATCATATATTATTCTCATTATATATAATTAGAATATAATTCTTTTATTAGTATCAATAGTTTTATTGTTTATTCTTGTACAGCTTTCATATATCAGCCCATATTTCCAAGTATCTCTTTATTTCTACCATAAATTAGTACGAGTATAAGATCATGATTTTCTAGTTAGTTAATATATTTTTATTCATTTGTATGAATATGTCAATTATAATTTGGATATCAATTAATCATTGAGGCATAATAACAAACACCTTACTTACATTGGATCTCAATATATATTGGTAACATATTTATAAGCATCTTCTCATTTATCTTATTTGGTTTATGCCTATAGCACTTCTAATGATAATAATTTATAATTATAATCACAATCACCATACATTCACATACAATATTACTAATTTATACTATCAAGAATATAATGTTCATAATTCATGCATAATTATATACTCAACTAAAGTCATCTATCCTAAGGTTTAATTAACCGTTTGAGCTATAGTATTCAATTCTCTTTCCATGTAACTTAACTACTATATCTAAGTTTAATTTTTATCCTTTACTACAATTTCTATTACAAATTTCTTTAACTCTTAGGCTTAAATAATAAAGAAATACTCCTCCTTACCTTGAATGAGGAGAAGGAGAGCTAGAGAACTTTGTTTAAAATTTTAAGGCCACTAACTCTTGCCTTATGCTCTTTCCATGTGCCTTTACTCTTAAACTCCTTCTCTTTAGTTTAATTAATGGAAACTCCAAGAGCATGGAGGAATAAGGGTCATTAGAAGGAGGAAGAGTGGGATGGAGATGGGGTTTTATGGAGAATATATGAAATCATGGTTAAAGTTGGTGGGGAAATTGATTATTGATGCTAATTTTTGTTGTTGGGTTTAAAATTGGATGTATTTAGGTTTGTTTGTGCAAGGAAACAAGTGTTGATGCATGGAAAATGGCTTTTGGTGCGAGCTGGTGCGGATTGGAGGTGGCTAGTGCGAAAAAAGGTCCTGATTTCTGGTGTTGGTGCCTTTTAATAGGCACCGTGCGCCTGGGCGCACCAAGGTTCTAGAGAATTCTAGCACCAGCGGGAGATTTCTGGTGCAGCCGGTGTGTGCGCGCCTTTGCGCGGGTGTGTTTTTAAGCACCAGAATTTGGTGCATCGGTGCGTCTAGGCGCACCGGTTCATGCCTAGGCGCACCAGTTTGCCCCGAAATGACGATTTTCACATTTTTAGCCCGATTTAAGGATTCCTAACCCTTCCTAACACTAAATCAAATACATATAACATCAAATATACTTTCAAACACAGCAATCATGTTTTCCTTTCATCGAACACACGCTCACTAAAACACAAAAACCCGGAAGTTCTTATAAACGAACTTCTGACGCACTTTGTTAAACTCCTGTTCTTATTCACATGGCTTATGGTAACCCTCTAATTTCTTACTCCACAATTATTAATCTTCGGGACGTGATCAAGTGATCAGATAACGTTTAAAGCTTCTGAAACCTAACTTGTTTCATAATCTTACGACATACGAGTCGAATGAACTTATCTCTGGATAACGTTCGTTATACTTTCAAGTATTCAATTTACCCTTAACGTCCTCTAGCTACATACTCGACCAAGTTCAATACAGAATACACATTTTAATTTTTTGGCATTTATGCACTCCGATCACACCTTATATATTTTGATCAACCCAAAACACAACATTTTCAAAATTTAAATTTTTATTCAAGATCAATTCTCATCATAATTCCACATAAATTTTACATATGCATAATTATTCTTATTCTTTTAAGAAAATCAAGTCATTACAAATCACACTGCTCAACTCCTAGCTGCTGAAGGAAGGGTTGTAACTTGGAATACTTTTGTAGAGAAATTCTTCGAAAGGTATTTGCCCGAGGATGTAATGAGAAAGAAGGAAATTGAATTTCTTAAGTCGATTCAAGGGGACATGACAATGGGAGAGTATGCTACTAAGTTTGAGGAACTGAGCAAGTATTCTCCATACTATCATGATAACCTCGATGAGCGTTCGAAGTGCATTACGTTTGAAGACGGACTGCGACCTGATTTGAAGTCTACTTTCGGGTACCAAAATATTCGAGGTTTTTCAGCCTTGGTGAACCAATGCAGAGTATATGAAGCATATAAGAAAGTTGAAGAAGAGTTCATGCGAGCTAAGAGGAATCAACAAGGATATGGACCGCAGCGTCATAAGGGTAAGAATCAGCATGGTAAAGGAGGAACTTACCATCAGAAGAACAAAGGTAAAGCCAAAGCGGAAGTCAAGAGCCCAACTCCTCTATGTGACAAGTGTAAGAAGCATCATTTTGGAACAACTTGCTGGACTCCTATTTGCTATAATTGTGGAAAGCCTGGTCATCTTTCTCGTCATTTCAAGGAACCAAGGAAGGTGGAATCTGTAAGGTCTATCGTTTGATAAAAATAATTTCAGTTATTTCGGACTGAGTTGGAAAAAATCCGAATATGAAAATTTCTTTAAAGGTGGTACTTCGAGTTTAAGTCGTGTATATGAAACTGAATTCGGTAGAAGGAATAATTATTTACTAAACATTTTAAAAATCATTTTGAGATAACTCTAGTAGCACAAAATAGTTTTCGAGAATAACTTAAATGTAAGGTTATCTCAAGAAATCGACTATACGAATACCTCCTTCATACCGAACTCATCTGATAAAATCAGAGTCAGCGGAATATATTAAAGTAGTTCATTTATATTTTTGGAGTTTATAAATTATAAGGTATGTCATTGATCCTTAACATCAGGTGTAAAAAACTCTATGAGCACCACAATTATATTAAAGTATGAAGTCGAAGTTCTCTTTCTGATACATCTCTTAAAATATATACAGTGTATTTATTATAAAAAAATAGAGACGTTTCAGAGCTGGTCACTGGTCCTTCATCCATTCCTATACCTGGTCGAGTCCTCAAGAGTTGTACAAAGAGTCTATATCCCATGATGACTATATACTTCATGAACCTAAGGATCATCCATGATCATTGATCTCTAAAAAATCTAGGTACCTGGCCAACACCTAATAAGGGCAGGTGTAACACCCTCACTTTTAATTAGTTAAAATTAGGTTATTAAAATTCGTACTTGAAAATTTCGACGAGAATCCGATAGAGTTTCCTCTGTTTATCGGACTTCACAAAAATTTGCATCTTTTAAACCTGCTAGTCCAGAATATTACAAAACCTAAAATTATATTCATCTTCGGCTACCTCGCACCGATGCCCTTTTCAAAAATAACATAAGTTTCTGGGCTTCTAAAAAAAAATTAAACCATAATAATTACACCAAATTAATTTAGGTTCTCTCTTGACTAAATTACACTCTACGGTGTGGAGTGTACTCCTGTTCGACCATGACTTGTGTAAGCTCCACTTCTATACCTGTAAACATATAGCAAGAAGGGTAGCATTACACAGAACTTAGGAAATAATTTCTAAGAAGTCATAATAATAAACTAAGCCTAACATTTATATTTACATCGTAATAATCATAATCATTTTCAAGTATTTCACAACACAAACATGCATCATTCACAATCACAATATATGGCATTTCCTTCAAAATTATTTTCTTAACTTTCTTTTTCAGTTTTCTTAGTTTTTCTCATCTTTCCTCTTTCCTTTCTTCTTTTCTTTTCTTTCTTGTCTTTTCTTATAATGTACCATTAGGTATTTTTGCATGCACCTGTTAGGATGGTGTCTTCACCCAATAGGATTTCTTACCTTCACCCATGATTTTCTTACCGCATAGACCATTAGCTCGTTAGGGCCTTTTCTTTGTTCTTTTCTTTCATGCTTTCTTACACGCTTCATTATTTATTTTTATCGATTTACCAGGCAGCTATTGATCTCTCGCGGGTTCCAAACATCTAACGAGACTTTGGATCTATGTGATTTACTTACCTGAGGGAGGACTTCACCTATTGGGAATTCGAGTCTATTCCTTAAAATAGACTCTGTCCTAACAAGGCACCTAATGGGTACGGATACTTGACAAGCAATCAATAGCTGCTGCCTTTTGTTTAATTCATTTATTCCAATGACAATCTAGTCCAGTTTAATTCAAATTTTTACACCATAATTAAATACCAACTGGATATCATCCAATAATCAATAAAAATAATCAAAACAATTAATCAATTCATAACCAATTTTAAGTTCACAAAAATTAACCAAATAATCAATTAACCAATAATCAATAAAAATAATCAATTCATCAAAACATAAGCGTGTTCATTTCTTTAATTTAATAACAGACTTATTATCAACGTTAACTACCCTATTGTTCATTATTCTAATTAATCTTTTCTACTCCTAGCCACCACTATAAACAACCTAGAAATCATGCCCTAAATTAAAGCAATACAACCCTCTTACCTGGGAGTCCTGACAAAAGGAACAATATCACGTTTACGTCCGAGCTTTATTCGAGGGTCAGGGTCAACAATGGATCTAAACAGGGACACACGTTAAAACTAATTGTAACATTAAAAATATATGTATATATATATCAACTAAATTCATTTTTGTCAAAATAATAGATATATATCATTATACAATAAAAATATATCATTTTTCCTCAAAACATCTCTTTATTTGAAAATATAGGGATAATAAAAATATTGATAGATCGTCGAATAAATTACATGGATGGGTAGAGGGAGTTGAGAAGCTTATTTACCTAAGAAGGATTTGAGATTGAACAGTTGGATCTTGAATTATTGGACCGGAAAAACAAGTAAAAATCAAAATTTCCCTTCTGCCTTCTCCTCTCTCTGTTCCCGTTTTTCTTTCTTTTTAATTTTACTTCTTTTGCTCTTCTCACGTTATGGTGCTGTTTCTTTTTCTTGCTCATGGGCCTTATGGCCACACTTTCTCTTTTTTTTTTTTTTTTGGGATGGGACGGGGTACTGGGTAGATTAGGAAATTATATATATATATATATATATATATATATATATATTTTATGTAACACCCTTACAATTACTACCCTTAATTCTCAAGTATTAAAAATGTGTACTTAAAAATTCTTTTTTAATATAATAAAATCACCCGTCAAACGGACGAAGTTTTGCCTGTTTCTCAGACTTTTCCAAATTCTAACCTGTGAATAACATCATCAATATAAACAACCAACATCCAGCAGGGCTGCACCTCATGCACATAACATATAAAAGCCCCATGGGCGCAAAATATAACATCCAGTATCAGTAATCAGAGTTTAAGCGGAATATAAATATTAGGTGCAACTAGCATAATGCTCAACCCATAGTTATGCCAAAAATAATATCCTAAGCCTCATCAAAATATATAAGCATCACATATACAACAAAAGAATAGAGAGGCTTAGGCCCAATGTAATCCTAAACCCAATAACAACCATACTCTCCCTGTGAGGGAGAGCACTCCTGCTCGGTCGGGGGCTGTGCTAACTCAATCTCTGTACCTGAAAGATGGTAAGGGAGTGAGCATTGCACATGAAATAGAAAAGCAGTTTATAGATAGACATAACAACTCACCAGGCCAAACACACTTAGCATTTATTCATATAATCACATTATCATTGCAAGCATACCACATTTTCCAATTCCATCATTCTACAAGTGCAGGTTCCCTCTTAGTTAATTCATTTCCACCTTATGAATCCCTTTTAATTATTTTCCCCGTTTTCAAATAAATCCCGTTATATCCCCTTACCTTTTTCCTTCTTCTTTTCCCTTTATTTACGGTGTATGTATGTCTCCACCAAATCGAAGGCCTACATACATACACCAATCACGATGTATGTCTCTACCAAATCGAAGGCCTACATACATCGCTTTTCCTTTACCGTTTACCTTATTTTATCCATTGTCCTTTCCTTTTTCCTTTTTATTTAGGGTGTATGTATGTCTCCACAAAATCGAAGGCCTACATACATACACCAATCACGATGTATGTCTCCACCAAATCGAAGGCCTACATACATTGCTTTTCCTTTACCGTTTACCTTATTTTATCCATTGTCCTTTCCTTTTTCCTTTTTATTTAGGGTGTATGTATGTCTCCACCAAATCGAAGGCCTACATACATACACCAATCACGATGTATGTCTCCACCAAATCGAAGGCCTACATACATCGCCCCGTTTACGTTGTATTGTCTTCCCCAAATCGAAGGCCTACAATACAACCCAAGTTTTACGATGTATCGTCTCCCCCAAATCGAAGGCCTACGATACACCACCATATTTATCCAATATTAGTTGTCCATATTATATGTCATTATTTTGCCTACCAATTCCGTTTAATATTTATCAAATCATTCCAAGCACAAACACCATCATATTTATAACCAAATAGCCACAATTCACTTTCCTAATTAACACCATTCCAATATTTAAGAAATGCCAAATAGAGCACATAATTACATCCACCACTATTCATGCACATCACTTTTCACATAAACAATTAGTGCAAATAACAACAAAATTCACCTTCTCATATAATCATGCATAATCACATTTTTCACTTATCCGGATTATTGATTCAAAGTCCTATCTTAGGGGTTCATGCCATTTATTTTCCTCAATTAAAACCTAACCTCATTCTCTACTTCTTAGAATTCCATAATTAATAATTAAACCTATTTTCAACATTTCCCTTAGTTTCTAAATTGGGATTTCTAATTTCCTACCCTAACACATAAACTCCTAACCAACCATTATATCTAAACACAAACCCTTTCCTAGAACAAGCCAATGCTCACTATATCCACCCCCTTACCTTAACCAAGTAGAGGTAAGAATAAACCTTCCAAGCCCTAGTTTCAAACACTTCACAAATGAGCTCCAATGGCAAGAGAGTGAGGAGAGTGATCTTTGACTTCCTTAAGCCACAAAAACGAAGTTGAACATAAGATTTGTGACACACAAGACATGGGGTTCGAATTTTCTTACCAAAAGAGGGAAAACAAAGAGAAATTCGTATGGCCCTAAGAAAAGAAAGGAGAAATGAGCCTTACCTATTAAGCTTGATAATGAGTTGATAAGCTTGATGAGGAAGAAGTTGAACAACTTGGTCTTGGTGGAATGGAGGGTGAAATCCGTATGGGAGAAGAGAGGAAGAGAAATTCGTGTGAGAAAGGGAGGAGAAAATGAGTGATGTTGATGATGGAGAGAAGAGGAACTCTTGATTTGATGAAGGGAAGAAGCAATTTGATGAGGATTTAAGAGGTTTGAGGTTGGGAAATGATGAACCCTAACTTTTCCCAAGAGGTTCGAGTGAGGATTTTATGATTTTTTCCAAATGAACTCAGCCAAATGCCTTAAAAACTGATTCTGCAGGTCGTGGACATCGATGTCCACCTATGGATATCGATGTGCAACATCGATGTGCACAACAATGACATCTATGTCCACAGATAAAATCTGACAGCAACTTTCGCATTCAAACAGCCATAACTTTTTCGTTAACCGTTGGATCTTTCTCAAATTTGGAGATAAGCTCCCTAATGACCCCAACTTCACATCCAACGGTGGGTTTTAGGTGTTAAGCTATAAATCCTACAATCCAATCTCCTAGGCTTATGGTTTTCCTAACTTGACTTACTACTTCTTCCTTTCCTAAACCAATATTATTATTATTAATCTTTTCTAATGCTTGAACACTTCCTTTAATACCTATTTATGGTTTTATTATTATTATCTCAATTATCCCAAACTATTATTAATTTATTTACACTTGGGTTTAAAATTTGGGATGTTACATTTCTCCCCCGCTTACTAGAATTTCGTCCCCGAAATTCCGTTCAATCCCTTCAAATGGAGAACCATCCCATTAGTAAGCTCTGACTACGGTTTTCACTTCCCTTCGTTTTTTTTACACTTTCCGCTCCATATATGGTTAAGGTCATGCCCATTTCAACACTTGTCTTCTAACACTACGTGTTATCTCTATCTGCACAAGGTCATCAGTTTTTCTTATTATTAAAGTTTCATCTCCCATTCCTTGGATTGAAATCCTCCCCCACTTAGCATTGACATACTTGATTATATCCATTCTAGGGGGTATGCTCATTCGTTGCTCAGAATAGAGTACACAGGTTCCCAACTGGTATCCAAAGCTGAAAAGAGGGCACGTGGATGACTATCTATTGGTGGGCATAGAACTATGTCGGGTTTCTACGACTTGGCAAATTCTCACCTATGCATCTGAGATGCTTGAGGCTTGAAGAGAGTGAAGATGAAAATAAGAAACATGAAGCACTCAAGAGTGAGTCTCATGGTCTTTGCAAGATGACCCAGGATGTACTGGATACATGTCGAGCAAGAAGACAATGGAGGTTATCCCCAAAGTGTGCATTTTCAGCAGAGAGTCGTCGAAGGATTCGTTTGCTATGGATCTGCGGCTAATTGATTGGTCTCGGTTAACCGGGGTCCCATCAAATGCACAGAGTCCCAAAAGACTTAGATTATCACTTGCGGTGTTCCGACATAACATCCTGATTGCGATTCCACTTCGCGACTTCACTTTTATCCCATTCACCTTCTACTCTTTCAAGTGAGTCTAGCAAAGTCACTCTAAAAATCAATCTTCACCATGTAACACCCTCACAATTATATAGTTTAATACTAATAATTAAATTGATTTTTAAATAGGACTTGAAAATTTCGTTTTAAAACTTACTGAAAATCCGACAGAGTTTCCTCTATTTATCGGACTTCCCAAAAATTTAGAGTTTTCACCTGTCAAACCAGTATAATCTAGAAAAACATTTCAACTTCTAAATATAATAATTAACTCTACCAGCCCTAACAACGACATATAACCAACTCGGGCTTACAGTGATTAGATTATTTCAAAAAAACCAAAATAGATTAATTATAATAAAATGACTATCATACACTCTAAACTAAATTACACTCCACGGTGTGGAGTGCACTCCTGCTCGGCCAATAATAGTGCAATCTCAATCTCTGTACCTGTAAAGGATAGTAAGGGAGTGAGCATTGCACATGAAATAAAATTGCAGTTTCCATATAATCATAATCAATCCACTAGGCCAAACACAAATAGTAAAGTAATAACATACAACATTTACACGACTAATCACAATCAACCTCTTCCTACTCTTTCTATTCCTTATCATTATTCCATATTTACTTTTTCCTCAACAAGCCCTTAATCGACATTAATACTTATTACCATCTCCTGTATTCCTTGTCATATTCATTTCTACTACCTTAATCCTTTTTCATATTTATTTTCATTACTTTTATCCATTTTTCCTTTATTCCTTTTTCCATTAGGCGTAACCTCAAAACAGAGATCTACGCTTTCCCTTGGGTGTAACCTCAAATCAGAGATCTACACATGGTGTATGCAACCACAAACAGTGATCTGCATACACTTCCTTTCTTTCCTTTTTAATTGTACACCACTAGGAATTTGGTTACCCGCTAGGTAATTGGCACACCTGTCTAGGGACTTGAAACACCTGCCCAGGACTTTACACCCATCCATACCATAACCTGTAGGACTATGTACATATTTACCATTCCATTATTTATTTCAATTATTGGTGTGGAAAATTGATCCTGTGGGTCACCCGGCACCTACAGGGCGATTTGGCCTGATGGGTAATTGGCCTGGCAGGTAATTGGCCCTAACAAGTAATTGGAACACCTAGCCGGGTACCTAGTGTTCCGGGCCCCACTGATCAATTTCCACTTTGGTTACCTTTACCATTACTACTCAGTCAATAGGCCAATACATTAATTATAACCAACAACACAATTCCAACAATAATCACAAGTAAGTATATTTATAACTCATTTCAATTACTTCCAGTACACAAAGATTACTCATTTCAAATGACCACAAATAAACACTTATTATCAACAATCAACATCATAATCCATTCCAAATCCAATAAGCACATAATGCACACTATCCATGTTGTCATTTTGAAATAATCACAAATAAATATTTTATCATCAATAATCATAACCATTTACCAAGTCTTTACATAACATTATAGCCCAATAGTCATAAACCTTCACATATAATTTCACATTTAAATTCCACATTACTTTCCCTTTATTAATTATGATTTCCTAAATGCATTTCTACCATGTTCACCATTCCCTAAATTTACTATCCAAGATTCTACCCTTAGTTTTTATAAACACATAACTCCTAGAAAATCACTATAACCATAGGGATACCCAATCTTAGATCAACCAATGCTCACTATAATCCACCCCCTTACCTTGCTTTTCCAAAGACATGCTCCTTTTGTGCGACACTGTCCAAAAATATCCTAGCCCATTGCTTACACGTGGCGACAAGTTCTCAAGCTCCTTCGTCGTCTAATCATATTATATAAAATAAATAATAATCAATATAATGCACCAAGGCCTACTCATAGACTATAGATAAACAACCACACATACACTTTTATTTACTAAACCAATATCGGCATTGGATTTGTGGTTTGATTCAATACGTTATAAAAATATATTTTTCATTACACGTGAAGTAGATTAACAAAAGGGGATCCTTTGGTGTTCTCAAAAACAGATTTTAATATAAGTTAGTAAGCTAATCTCAAGGTGGAAACACGTCAAAAATATATTTAAAACAAATACTTTCAAACTTTACGTGATAGGGAGTTTATATTTGGAAATCAAAACAAACTTCTTCGAAATCACCAAACTGATAAATATCAACATATCATATATCGACAAATTATCAAATCAACAGATTGTTTGAACGTAATTCATAAACCCAAGTCAAATGGAAATTAAACTTAAAATCATTGTGTCTCGATAAAATAGTACGATTCTTTATTAAAAAGACCTTAACTTTCAGAACTTGTATAATCTTTCAAAACGAACCGAAATCACGTAACTTTGATAATAACTCACAAAATCAAATGTTAATTTTACTTGACACTATTAATTCCGAATTGAAAGGAAATGCCTCGATTTAAAATAAGTCCAAATTACATTTCTAACGTTCAGGCAATTATACTTCCTTTCAATTCGAAATCAAAGTTAAAGCCTTTAACCCGAATTAATGTATGTCAAACATATATCGAATTCCTATTTAATTGGTGTATTGTTAGTTCAGGGACAATCCAGCCCAACTAACCCACAACTCAATTACTTAGGAACCCAACATATTTAACCAAAAATACTTTTAAAACTAATCGTTCGACATAACCATTAAACCGGTTTTACAACAAGTCAAGGCAACTAACTGAGTTATTATCAACAACAATGTATTAACTTTAAATACAAAATCATAATACCATCAAATTTCCCAAAATAATAATAAGGTTTTCGAAACACTAACTTTCCCAAAACAATTTAACACTAAATAATTTCTACCAATATTCATTAAAATTTGTATTAATATAAAAATTAAAACATATCATAGAGTCATTAGAAAAGTATTAGGGATTTACCCCTAAGTCCGATATTCGAAGCACCACCGAGAACGAGGATGGTTCAGTCCTAGCTCCTTCATTGGTCACGGGTACGATGGTACCGGCGTCGGTGCAAGCGGTTAGGGCAGCAGCTCCTTCAAACGCACCCCACGGCTGTGACGGTGACAGATCGGTGGCCCACGGTGGTGATAGCAGCGACGATACGAACCGAAGAGAGGAATGAATGTTGGCGGTGCTCCACGACGGCAGCAGCAGCCAAAAATCAGTGGCGGCGGCAGCGGCGTCCTCCATGGCAACGCAGCAAGGGACAGCGACAGCTTGGAGCTAGACGCAGACGGCGCGAAATCGCGACCCAGGGAGAGCAAGAGTCGCGGCTGGAGGGAGGAGAAATGATGGTGATGGCGGTCCGATTTGAGGAGGAAGGGAGTCGCGAGCGGCGGCACGAGCTTCGTGGCGGCGTGGTGCTCGCGATTCGTGAGGAGACCGGAACGGGGAGGGAACGACGAGAGAGAGACGCGAGTGAGGGAGGCTGAGAGCGAACGCATCAGAGGAAGACAAGCAGCGGTGGCCCTCTGGTGGTGGTGGTGGCCGAGAGAGATGGGACCAAGGTAGAAGAAGAATGGAAGGGGGGGGGGGGCGGCTGCTGTAGTTTTAGGGTTTCATACCCCCTTTGCACACCCACAGTCACGTTTTCTTTCTTTCTATTCTTATTCTTATTTTTTTTTTATACTAACACACCTTTTATTTTATTTATTTACTATGTTTTTTTTTTAAAGAAATACATATGTAGATATAAATATACTAATATAAATACAAATTGTTTTTAAACCCAAAATACTATTAGTAAGATTTAAACATATACTTACATTTATTTATTTATGCAATCAAATCTAAATAAATACCACTAATATAACTTTAAACAATGATTAATAATATAGGAAAATTACAAAGTTAATAATTTGAAATATTAAAACAAACTATTTATTTAATTAATACATCAAAAGCAAGGTGAAGTATGTGATGTAAAGAATATATATATTTTTATGAGAATACTCAACACTCAAATAATTTGATTTCAAGAATCAATTATTTAATTCGATAAAAACTTAAATTATATTAGGGAATAAAATTAGGGATGTTACACACCACACTCGCATTCTACTTCGATGCTACTTCCTTCCCATTCGTTCAGTAATTCCAATTTGGGATAGGAATTCCTAAAGATTGATTACATTTGAGGGTCAAGATCAAGGTCTAGTTGTTGTTTCTCAGTTCGGTGTTATTTTGGGGAGGTATTGTTTTACCTTTAGTTTAACTCTCCTTCGATCCTCCGCGAAGTGTCTGGAATTATCTGTTTAGTAGTCCTATGGCTTACGGTATGATTACGAGTTATTGTCGCTCGGATAGGATCCGAATTGAGTCGTCACGTCTCCCCCACTTAGTATCAACATACCTGAGTAAGTCGAAGGCAGGGAAGAAACTGAGTTGATTCCAAGAATTGATTAGCTAGGCTCTTCATACCTACGCCTACGACTAAGTTCTCATGCAAGTTAGAGGGGTGGTTCGATCATTTAGTTGGATGTTCTCGGTGGAAATACAGAATATGAGTGTCTTGAACGGGGTTGGTTTGCGAATCACTGTTTACGAGTCTTAGTAAAGATCTTATAGGATTAACGTTCAATCGGGCTTTCGACAGGGATAGAATTCCTAGATGGTTTATTCGGATTTCAAATAGATGATTGCAATAATATAGCATGTCAATAAACGCGAAGACCGAGGTGGTCAGTCCCAATCTCACATTTATTAACTGTACATCACTACGTTATTGAATGATAGCATTATCTCTTAACAGATGCAAGAGAAAGGATGACCAATCCTGACCTTACACTCTATTAGAGAACGACACTATCACAAGGTTTTTGGTTAGGTCTCTTGTTACGGTCTTACGACTAAGTAAGGTTTTTCCTACATGTTCCTTTATATGGTACTCATGATTGGATTGAAGATGAGCCTTTCTTAAGTTTCACAACTTCTAGAAATACAGGATTAGGAATTTAAAATTCCAAGAGAATTGATTTAGGATGTTCTACATTGAAACTTAATAAAGATTCAGATTTGAAAGTACCTAAAGTGTCTATCTAAATTTTTGAATCGTCTCATACCTTTTGTTGTTTTAGCCCTGATCTCCTTAAGTAGCTGTACCGCAGACCTCAAGGGTGTGGATCAGGAAACTGATATTGTCGGAATGTAAGGTTGAGACGTCCAGGACGAAGTCCTACGTCATTGAGTAATCCCTCTGGGGCTGTGTCTGGTATGATTGCCGACACACCATGAAAGATGTGACGAGACTCGCCACCGAATATTAATACATCACCCGATTCCAAGATAATTCTTTCTTCTATCCTTGGATCTCTCTGGTCTCCATAGAGAAACTCAGCCGAGTCACCAATGCAAAGTGATACTACCGGTATCCCCCTTTGCAAGCTTCCAACACTTTCGTCACGGTCCTGATGGAGACCAAGCTTTCCATTTTCTTTATAGAAGTTGACAATGCAGACATCAGGGGACATGGAAGGAAGTATGTCCTCCAGTTCACTTACACCACATTCCTTCTCCATCAAAGATTGTGCTTCTTGCATCGCTCCCATAACCCGCTGAATAAAATGATCAGGAATATTGGGTGGTTCGCTTCCATCAGTTACCCTTTTGTGTCCATATACTCGGGTTTGAGGATTCCAGTCTAAGCCGAGGCACATCATTTTCAGTCGGAGTCTGGCTCCACTTGTAAAGCCTGGTTGGTAAAAGCCTCCAGGGCCTAAGCCCATCTCACGACAGTTCTTTACTACGCCCACCTGTTCTTCATGAGTCAAGTGTTGCTTCAGGAGAACCATTCCCGGTCTCAAAGTTATGCTCTTCTTCTCATCAACTTGTATCCCCACGTGTTGCTCCTGGTTTCCCATAGTCGATCTATGCTTACTCATTGCAGAAGTTTGCCCTTCTTGAAAACAGATGTAATATGGCTTGGATTTCAAAGATTCAGCAGGGGAATTGATCTTACGATCAGTAGCCGAACTGCTAGCAGGAGAATGGGAGAGTTGATTCTCCATGTTGCTACAATGTGGCAACAAAGGATTCTGTTGATGCAGACATGTACATAATTTAGTACATAACTACATAGGGTTTTATAACTATAAACCTAAGTAACTAATATAGAACTTGACACTATTTCCTGGTTACTCTCTTGGAGATTAACCATTGGAGATGTGAGTCCACACTCCAAAGGCCGAGGAAAAGCTGCTCTGATACCATAAATGTAACACCCTTACAATTACAACCCTTAATTCCCAAGTATTAAAAATGTGTACTTAAAAATTCCTTTTTCATATAATAAAATCACCCGTCAAACGGACGTAGTTTTGCCTGTTTCTCGGACTTTTCCAAATTTTAACCTGTGAATAACATCATCAATATAAACAACCAACAGCCAGCAAGGCTGCACCTCATGCACATAACATATAAAAGCCCCATGGGCGCAAAATATAACATCCAGTATCAGTAATCAGAGTTTAAGCGGAATATAAATACTAGGTGCAACTAGCATAATGCTCAACCCATAGTTATGCCAAAAATAATATCCTAAGCCTCATCAAAATATATAAGCATCACATATACAACAAAAGAATAGAGAGGCTTAGGCCCAATGTAATCCTAAACCCAATAACAACCCTACTCTCCCTGTGAGGGAGAGCACTCCTGCTCGGCCGGGGGCTGTGCTAACTCAATCTCTGTACCTGAAAGATGGTAAGGGAGTGAGCATTGCACATGAAATAGAAAAGCAGTTTCTAGATAGACATAACAACTCACCAGGCCAAACACACTTAGCATTTATTCATATAATCACATTATCATTGCAAGCATACCACATTTTCCAATTCCATTATTCTACAAGTGCAGGTTCCCTCTTAGTTAATTCATTTCCACCTTATGAATCCCTTTTAATTATTTTCCCCGTTTCCAAATAAATCCCGTTATATCCCCTTACCTTTTTCCTTCTTCTTTTCCCTTTATTTACGGTGTATGTATGTCTCCACCAAATCGAAGGCCTACATACATACACCAATCACGATGTATGTCTCCACCAAATCGAAGGCCTACATACATCGCTTTTCCATTACCATTATCTTATCCAATTTTATTCACTGTTTCCCTTATTCATTTCCTTTTTATTTACGGTGTATGTATGTCTCCACCAAATCGAAGGCCTACATACATCGCTTTTCCTTTACCGTTTACCTTATTTTATCCATTGTCCTTTCCTTTTTCCTTTTTATTTAGGGTGTATGTATGTCTCCACCAAATCGAAGGCCTAGATACATACACCAATCACGATGTATGTCTCCACCAAATCGAAGGCCTACATACATCGCCTTTCCTTTACCGTTTACCTTATTTTATCCATTGTCCTTTCCTTTTTCCTTTTTATTTAGGGTGTATGTATGTCTCCACCAAATCGAAGGCCTACATACATACACCAATCACGATGTATGTCTCCACCAAATCGAAGGCCTACATACATCGCCCCGTTTACGTTGTATTGTCTTCCCCAAATCGAAGGCCTACAATACAACCCAAGTTTTACGATGTATCGTCTCCCCCAAATCGAAGGCCTACGATACACCACCATATTTATCCAATATTAGTTGTCCATATTATATGTCATTATTTTGCCTACCAATTCCGTTTAATATTTATCAAATCATTCCAAGCACAAACACCATCATATTTATAACCAAATAGCCACAATTCACTTTCCTAATTAACACCATTCCAATATTTAAGAAATACCAAATAGAGCACATAATTACATCCACCACTATTCATGCACATCACTTTTCACATAAACAATTAGTGCAAATAACAACAAAATTCACCTTCTCATATAATCATGCATAATCACATTTTTCACTTATCCGGATTATTGATTCAAAGTCCTATCTTAGGGGTTCATGCCATTTATTTTCCTCAATTAAAACCTAACCTCATTCTCTACTTCTTAGAATTCCATAATTAATAATTAAACCTATTTTCAACATTTCCCTTAGTTTCTAAATTGGGATTTCTAATTTCCTACCCTAATACATAAACTCCTAGCCAACCATTATATCTAAACACAAACCCTTTCCTAGAACAAGCCAATGCTCACTATACCCACCCCCTTACCTCAACCAAGTAGAGGTAAGAATAAACCTTCCAAGCCCTAGCTTCAAACACTTCACAAATGAGCTCCAATGGCAAGAGAGTGAGGAGAGTGATCTTTGACTTCCTTAAGCCACAAAAACGAAGTTGAACATAAGATTTGTGACACACAAGACATGGGGTTCGAATTTTCTTACCAAAAGAGGGAAAACAAAGAGAAATTCGTATGGCCCTAAGAAAAGAAAGGAGAAATGAGCCTTACCTATTAAGCTTGATAATGAGTTGATAAGCTTGATGAGGAAGAAGTTGAACAACTTGGTCTTGGTGGAATGGAGGGTGAAATCCGTATGGGAGAAGAGAGGAAGAGAAATTCGTGTGAGAAAGGGAGGAGAAAATGAGTGATGTTGATGATGGAGAGAAGAGGAACTCTTGATTTGATGAAGGGAAGAAACAATTTGATGAGGATTCAAGAGGTTTGAGGTTGGGAAATGATGAACCCTAACTTTTCCCAAGAGGTTCGAGTGAGGATTTTATGATTTTTTTCCAAATGAACTCAGCCAAATGCCTTAAAAACTGATTCTGCAGGTCGTTGACATCGATGTCCACCTATGGATATCGATGTGCACAACAATGACATCTATGTCCACAGATAAAATCTGACAGCAACTTTCGCATTCAAACAGCCATAACTTTTTCGTTAACCGTTGGATCTTTCTCAAATTTGGAGATAAGCTCCCTAATGACCCCAACTTCACATCCAACGGTGGGTTTTAGGTGTTAAGCTATAAATCCTACAATCCAATCTCCTAGGCTTATGGTTTTCCTAACTTCACTTACTACTTCTTCCTTTCCTAAACCAATATTATTATTATTAATCTTTTCTAATGCTTGAACACTTCCTTTAATACCTATTTATGGTTTTATTATTATTATCTCAATTATCCCAAACTATTATTAATTTATTTACACTTGAGTTTAAAATTTGGGATGTTACATTTTAGGTTTTGTTTTTATTTATGGGTCAATGTGTGTAAGTGTTTTGGATTTTAACCAATAGTTTGATGATTCCAAAAATAAAATACACTTAAGTAAAACAATATTGTACTTTTAATCATTCAAAACTGATTGAAAAATAATAAAGTTACCAGTCCCTCCGGATAGCTATTGCGTAAGAAAAATTATCGAAATTCAAAAGTAAATATATTTTCTCAATCCTGATATTAAACTTGATAAAATATAATATTTATAATTTTGAAATAGAAGATCATTATATATAACTTATACGAGTAATATATTAAACCAGTGCAGAAGCTAAAAATAAAACAGCCTCCGAACACTATGAGAATTTACAGGGACGCTCAAAATATTAAATTAAACATATCTTTTTAAAGAAACTATTTGTGAAAATGCCTTTAATGCCTGTCACTTGAGCTCCCTGTCAACTAAATAAAAGTACTACTTTATTTTTGGAAAACGTATGACAACAAATTTATTCTTATTTTGAATAGAAAACATATTTCAATAAAAATGATGAAATCAAAATTTTATTACAACACTCAAATCTTGAAAACATCATATTAAATCATTTAATTATTTTGCTAAAGGTATTAGAAATAGCGGGATGTTACAGCAGGGAGGTAAGCTATACTCATTCGCATAATCAAATGAGAATAAAGTTCTAACATCCACAAGTAAGTAATTCATCATGATCGAGATGCATATACACATGTACCAAATAGTCAAGTGATATGCACAACTTATGAGCAAGCCAATTTAATTTATAATCAATCTCATTAATTGTATGACATGATTCTTGCACACTATCTCTCCAGTCCTGAGATTCTCCAACTAATGCACTCATGCATGACCATCCAAACAACCCGTATACGTGCTTGAACGTATAGTGAACCTGCTCGGAATATAATCCATAACGTCACAACCAAAGTGCACGTCGCGTCACCAAGACGTAGAAACATCCCACCATGCTGCCCCCATTACCAAAATGTGTCATCGAGCAAGACACACGACTATGCCTGGAACATGGTCCATAATATCAATATCGATGTGCACATCTCGTCACCAACACGAATACCCAACGTTCGCAGCAACCAATGCTGGCCACATTACCAAAATGTGACTACAGGCAAGTCGTAACCACATTGGTACTCCCAGAGTACCCTCCTCATGTTCCTCGAACATGACTAAATGATATGCTATCACCACATCACCATGCATGAATGCACACAAACATTCCATTTAAGGTTATTCTTGAATCTCATTATGGGCGACATGCAATTAATATATCAATGAAGCATTTCACCTTCCATGTTTAACATGATAACAAATTTATCAAACGAAATATCACATCATTCCCTTTTAAGTGTCGTTAGGTTTAAATAAGAGTGATTAGATTAAAAATGGTATTTTATCAACATTATAGTAAAAAGACTCGAGTGGTAGCTTCAATATTCGAGTAGTTCATCAATTTCATGAAACTGTGTACCAAACTGCCCAGAATACTCGAGTATTTCACAAAATACTCGAGTAGTTTACAGTCCAGAATACTCGAATGTTTCACAAAATACTTGAGTATTTCATGATCATCTGGGAAACTTGCATCAGACAATACTCGAGTATTTTACCAAATACTCGAGTATTAAAATACTCGAGTATTTCTGATAGCAGATACACTACAACTTGGTTTTAACATACCATTTTCAATTCTAACCAATTCTAATTTAAACCAATGATCAAAAGAACTTTGTTTACTTATTTAAAACTTGTCTCAACATAGAGATCACATCAAACCACAAAAAATCAAATCATGCTTTCATTTATGCATAAAAACCACATATAATGCAACTCAACATAGCATTATCAAATTTACTCACATTTAGCATGAAAACAGTGTTTGTACAGTATAAATGCAACATATTAAACTTGCTCAAAATGAATTTTAAGCACAAAGGGGCCTCCAAGCCGTATTCCTATTTCAATATATGCCCTTAGAGTCTCATGGTGATTCTCCCTACTTTGTAATGCATTTCATTCTCATTCTAGCAAATGGTAAGCTTCCCCCATACCTTAGGGTCACGATTGAACAAAACTTGAGGAGAGATTTTCAAGGGAACACCATGCACCATTGCTCCTCATCAAAACAGAAACACTTTGACAGTGTGCAAGAACCAGAGGAATTGGAGCATGAGATGGACAAACAAATTGGGGAAAAAGGTTAATAACTCATCTATGCAACACTAACATTTAAATCCAACAAGTTTCAGACCAAGAGAAAGCTGGAGCAAGCTTACCAAAATTGAAGCTCAAAGTCAGCTCTCTGAATCTGGAAATTTGGTTTGGCAGATTCCAGCACCTAACTTCCCAGGTTCATAACTTTACAACCAGAGACTCTCACCACACAAATTCGGTATCAAATTGAAGCTCTTCGAAAGAGCTTTCCAATGGTATATCAGTCATGTGCTAACTCTCAAAGATGAGAGAGAATCGAAGGCACGAAGTTGGCGGCGCCAAACAGAATTCTGGTTTTTGGTTGATTTGAAGCTCTATCTTGCCGAGCTCATCACTCTCTCCACACTCAAAATTAGCTCACGATTTTTGATTCTTTTCAAAGCTCTGGATGTGAGCTTCGAAACGGTGTATAATTTGTTCTAGGAGACTCAGGAACGAAGACGAATTGAGAGTGAGAACTCAAGAACCCTAAAAACTCGATTTTGAGCTTGGAAGCTTATGTGTTGGATAATAAATCAATTCACCACCCTTAAGGAAGAAGATTGGAGGTTTATACAAGGAGGACACGAGTCCTAGAACGTGGCTAGAGGTGGTATGCGTGTCAACACTGATAAGTTGGGATGAAAACGTGGCAAAACCAAGCTTCTCCATGGCTGGACAACAGCAGAAACGCACTAACAATGGCTGTCTGCTCCAGAATACTTGAGTATTTAGCCTAAATACTCGAGTATTTTGGCCATTTTTCACTAAAAACTTTGTTTAATTAATTTTTAATTCCAAAAGTCTTTCCATTTTTTCTTTGAGGTCCTTTCCAAGGGTTTAATTGCAAGACTTAATATTTTGAAGCAAAAATCTAAACCAAAAGTTATTTTCACATAATATATATAATAAATATATATATACAATGCAAACCAAAAATCAAACATGAAATTGTTATTTATTTATTAAACAATTATATTAACATATTTATTCGGAAGACAAAATTAGAGGTGTTACAGAATCTGGGAATGCAGATAAGAAGCCAACCATCTTTGGGAGAGTCTTTACACTCAGTGGTGTTGAAGCTAGCCAATCAGAAAACCTTGTACAAGGTAATTTTCTCCTAAATATCCAACCTTGTAACTTTTTGTTTGATTCTGGAGCCACACATTCATTTGTTTCATATGATTGTGCTAATCGATTGAAATTAACTATAATCAATACACCCTATAAGCTTGAAGTGTCTACCCCTACTAATCCGGTAGTCATTGCCTCTAAAGCCTGTTTGAATTGCACTGTTCAGGTGTTAGACCGAATAACCAAAGTAGACCTCATTTGTTTGCCTCAATCACAATTAGATGTTATCTTGGGAATGGACTGGATGTCCATGAACCAGGTGCTCATTGACTGTGATTGAAAAACCATTAACTATCGTGATGCGATAACCAAGGGATGCATCAAGTTAGCCTGTGTGAAGGTAGAGAAGGAAGTGAAGATTGAAGATGTTCCTGTGGTAAGGGATTTTCCTGAAGTCTTTCCAGAATAAGTCCCAGGATTGCCACCCAAGCGTGAAATTGAGTTTAGCATTGAGTTAATTCCTGGAACTGGTCCGATCTCAATTGCACCTTATTGAATGGCGCCACCAGAGATGGCTGAGTTAAAGAAGCAAATAGAAGAAATGTTACAGAAACAATTTATCAAACCGAGTGTTTCTCCTTGGGGTGCACCGGTATTGTTTGTTAAGAAGAAAGATGGAAGCATGAGGATGTGCGTGGATTATCGACAATTAAACAAAGTAACAATTAAGAATAAGTATCCATTGCCGAGAATCGACGATTTAATGGACCAAGTTCGAGGAGTGTAACATCCTGATTTCTATTAAGCTAATAAGTATTTTTAAGTATGTTTTATTTATTTGAGGACGAAATATGAAAAATGACTTGCAACGATTTTTCCTAGAATATACATATAAGTATATAATTATGTTGAGCGAATATAATTAAGTACAAGTGTTTGTAAGTATTTTCCTAGCGTGTATAGGTATGCATGCCTTGGAAATGATATGTGTGCATATATGAATATATAGCATGTATAGCTAGGTTGTGTATATATAACTGTTGGGTGCATAGGTATAAGTAGTATAGTGGTCTCGTGTGTTTAGGTGTATGTTTAGATTTATAGGCGATCGTAGTATAAGGTTTGAGTGGGGAAGTGTGTTGAAGCCGGTAAATAGGCTTGTAGCGTGTGTAGATTAGAAGTTGAATGCCTTGAATTGTGTAGATTCGAGTACCGAGGTTTCCAGCACCCGAAGGATCGTCCTTAGAGCCTTGACCTTGACAGAATGATTAAGTAGTGAATTCTAGAGTTTGAGCTTCGAGTGTAAGTATGACCTTAGTGCCAGTACTCGGAGAGTTCTGTCGGAAGCATGATTCGACGGAGTTTCGAGAAATAATGGGTTTTTGTGAGGTAATAGGATTTTATCCGACCATTTTGGTTATGCCTCGAGTGTGGTTGGTCTTAGATTAATGAGGCTAAGAGTTGTCTTAAGTCGGTCGGATTTGATAAGGGTTAGAAAAGAGGTTAAGTCGAGCTTTTGGTTATAAGTTCGTTTAATTTCTTGTGTTTGTGAGTTATGTGTTTATTATTATAAAATCATGATTTTGATGTTTGATATGTGTTTTAAATGTTTTGGGTATTTGTTTTAGTGTTAGGAAGGGTTAGGATCCTTGGAATCAGGTCAAAAAGGGTGAAAATCGGGTATTTGGGGCTGTTGGTGCGCCCAGGCCCGCACCGGTGCGTCCCAGACGCACCAGGTGCATGAAACACGCACCAGTTCAGTGGCTTTTTCGCCCAGGCGCGCCACACCACCGCCCAGGCGCGCGACGGGAAGCTAGCGCGCACCAGATGCATTGAACGCGCGCGCAGGCGCGCCTCACCCTGCACCCAGGCGCGTGGTCGCTCTTCCTCCGCACCAGCCAACATAAAATGACGCACCAGCCTCTCTCTTGTCATTTCCTTCGTCCTTCTCTCTCTCTACCTCCCCCAAATCACCTTCTTCCTCCTCCAACAACCCAAGACTCAAGCTCCAACCCTCTCCCATGGCATATCTCTTTCTCCACCATGTTTCCTTCTTCTTCTCCTCTTTCATGGAGCCTTTCTCTCTCCACATGAATCTCTCCCTCTCTTCACATACCCACAAACAATACCCAAACCCCAAGCACCCAAACTTTAATTTCTACCCTCCTCCATGGATTTAACCTTGATTTTGGGTTAAATCCTATACATAAACACTATCCCTCTCTTGTTTAAGCTTTCCCTCTCCTCTAGTGGTATTTCTCTCACCTAGGGCACTTTCTCTCTCTTATCCAATCATGGAATCATTTGGGAATCGGACTATAGAGCGGGAAATTGGATGTACCGAGGGTATATTCAAGGTCCTTGGAGCTTCAATCAAGCTTCCTCTCTCTCCGTGGTAAGGGGAGTCTCTTTTCCGCACTTTGAGTTAGGGATAGTTAGGGTTTATAATAGGATTTGGGTTTAATGGTTAGGTTGGGTTATGGGAGATGGATTAAGAGGTAATTAAAATCAATAAATGAAGGGTAATGATCGTGTATTTGGTTAACTTGTGATTTTACTAGAACTGTTAAGTTTAATTCCTTTGTATGTATTAAAGTAGGAAGTGAAGAACCCTAGGGAGCTGATTTATTTTAAGTACTCTGAGACATACCTGAGTATGTCGACTGGTTTGCGAATATATGTGAATTTTTTTAGGTTGTATGAGTTATTTTGATTTGATGATGGATAGTGGGTGATGTGAATGGCTAATTAAAATAATAGGAAGGATAATGAGAGCATGAAAAAGGAAATGTAATGGAAATAATAATAATGGAAGAAAGTAGTGATTATGATATGTAACTTGAATAGGATTAAAGGTTATGAGTTGGTTTTATGCTAATAAGGGAAAATGGATATAAATGCTAATTGTGTAATGTGACCCTTAATGGGAGTAATTGGAATTGTTTATGATTATGGATGATAAATGCTTATTTACGAATATATGTGTGATTACTTGGAAAGGATTATAATTATGCATATTTATGATTATTGGTGGAACTTTGTGTATGGTTGATAATTAATGGAATGGACTGTTGATTAAATGAAAATGGTAAAGGTAACTAAAGTGGAAACTGATCAGTGGGGCCCGGAACACTAGGTACCCGGCTAGGTGTTCCAATTACCTGTTAGGGCCAATTACCTACCAGGCCAATTACCCATCAGACCAAACCGCCCTGTAGGCGCCGGGTGACCCACAGGATCAGTTTTCCACACCAATAATTTGATTAAATAAATGGAATGGTAAAAGTACATAGTCCTACAGGTTATGGTCTGGATGGGTGTAAAGTCCTGGGCAGGTGTTCCAAGTCCTTAGACAGGTGTGCCAATTACCTAGCGAGTATCCAAATCCTAGTGGTGTATGGTAAAAAGGGAAGTGTTTGCAGATCACTGTCTGTGGTTGCTTACACTGTGTGTAGATCTCTGCTTGGGGTTACACACATTAATGGAAAATGAATAATGGAAAGGTAAAAAGTAAAAAGGGAAGTTTATGTAGATCTCTGTTTGAGGTTACATAAATGAGATGGGGTGTATGCAGATCGCTGTTTGTGGTTGCATACACTGTGTGTAGATCTCTGTTTGGGGTTACACACAATGGTAAGGTGTAGATCTCTGCTTGAGGTTACACACAATGGAAAAGGAATTAATGGAAAAGGAAATAAGAATGGAAAAAAGTAACGTAAGGGTAATGGAAAGGATTAAGGAAAGGAAAATAAATAATGGAAAATGGATAAAAAGGAAATGTATAAAAGGGATTGAGAAGATGATGAATTGGTTGATCCCTAACTTGATTTGATTGTTATTCTTGAGTCTATATTATGAGCTTTATATTATCCTCTGATTCACTGTGTTGTGAAAAGGTCTCACCCTTATGTGGTTAACATTTTAGGTGATTGCTAAGGAGCTTGTGGATCAGAGTGCGCAGCGAGAGACCGGGAAAGAAGGAAACTTTATTTTGGGTGCTACTATATTGTAAATGGATGCCCAAAGTTATTGTAAACTTAATTTGTGAAAGGAAATTTTTAAATACACTATTTTAAATATAGACTTTTAATTATTATTTTGTATATAAAATAAGGGTGTTACATTTATGGTATCAAAGCAGTTTCTTCCTTTCGGCCTGAGGGAAAGTTGTCCCTATCTCGCTGCGAACACTCTCATCTCAAGCTTCTTATCTAAAGGTGAGACTTGTACAAGTGGAAATTTTGATGTTAAAGTGATATTCGAGTAAGTTTATGTTTGCAATGGGAAATGACAACAATTGTTAAACTAAGAAATTTTTATGAAAGTGAAAAGAGAATCGAATTCTTTGGAAACTAAGCAGGACCCCTTAGTGATTCAAAGAATTAGATATTCTGAGTATTCACCCAATTGCAAACAGGAAACCTAAGTGGTATGAACACGATTAGTCGAGAGCATAAATGTTGAGTTTTTGGACTAATCGAAAGTAAAAGTTTTATACAAAGGAAATCTAATTAAGCATTCGAACATGTAGTACAGGAATTCAACCGAATTGCGAGGATTACTACCACCGATTAAATGTAGTGTTGGAAATGGCCAATCCGACATTATATCTATTGGGAGGTGAAGTCACCGACATTCAAGAGTTTGTGTACTTTCGTGAAGTTGTAAACGATTTCCGATGTATGAAACCTTAATGCCAATTATATGATTCTCTTTGTTTCGTTGTGTTTAATTGTTTACTACTTGAATACGTGGGTTTGACAAGTAGTTGGGTATCAAAGTAGTTGGATGGAGATTTGAAATGGAACCATATAGATTTTTATAAGCTAGAATCTCGATGCCAATCTAATCAAGGGATTAAATTCACATTGATTTGACTAGTACCTGAGAGAGCGAAAAAGAATGCTTAAAATTAAACTAATAGTCAGTTCCATTACTAATCTCGATTCGACTAACTGTGACACCAAGTGTGAAATAAGCATTGAGTACTGACCAATTGAATTTGAATCGCTGAACCGCACCAATTTGTTTTGCGAATATAAAAGGACTTTTGCATAACTTGTGGAAGCGGATCAAACTCAATCGAAAGGTCCTCGATATATGTTTATATGCGGAGTAGTTTAGCATTAAAGTAAGCTGGCGGAAATTAGAAGTGGAGCTAGGAGAATTCAAATAATTTATTATCTTGATGCTAATCTAACCGAGTGACTTAGTTTGCATCGGTTAGACTAGAATCCCTGAAAAACAATCGAAAACATTCAAGTTGAACTTGTAGCTGATTCCACTACTAATTTGATTCTGGTAACTTTAATACTAAACGGAGGATAAGTATGGAGTGCCTATCGGTTGGACTTGAACCCCGAGTTATGAAAATAAAATTTATTAATGGGAAGAGGTTTAATTGATCGGAAAAAGGGTTTAAATTCAATCGGGAGGTTCTCAAGTCGAATTTTTATTAGATTGATAACATAATAGGTGTATGCATGTATAAGTGTTGATTGCTTCATTGTTATGGTAGTTTACTTGATTGTGGTTTTGTGTGGTAAGTATATTTGTGTATTTGGTTTTAATTCCAAATTCCATTTTGAAAAGGCTTTCCGGTATAAGTGGAAACTCCTATTTTCATATTTAGGATAATTAGTGAATCTGTTTGTATACGTGTATATCTGCATATAAAACGTTTTTCTGGATTTGTTTTAAAAAGGTTCTCAAACTAAAATTTTGGGGAAAAAGAATATTAATGTATATATATATGCATGCATGTTCAAGTATGTATATGTAAATTTTGTTTTCCCTGTGCTGTTTTCGATAAGGATTTCTTGGAAATCTGCAATGTTGGCTCTTTCCCATGACATCCACCGTAGGACCATAGAGTAAACGAAAGGCCGACCAAACTAGTAACTACAGAACCAAGGCACTAGCAAAACCTTTATTCCTAAAGCCGAATAGAGTGACTTGTCCCAGGACCAGTGAGTATCTTAAGGAAGATAGCAAACCAAAACCGAAGTTGAATGATAGACTAGGTCAGAAGTAACACATCCTTATACCCTCCATTTTTTTCCAAAGATTTGGAAAAAGGCCAAGACAGCCAGTAAATTACCAAGCCTGTGATGCCATAGTTGAACTGTAAGTAAGGGCTGTCAACACCTATTAAGACCAAAGAAATCACTAGTTAAGACAATACCTGATGAGGAACCACCACACCTCGAACTAGATCCAACCACATTGGAACGATCCCCGAAACTTAAGGAAGTGTGATACCTAGTGGAATGAACCAAAAGAATAAAGACCTGTTGGATAGAACCAACTTAGGGTACCAACTAATGCTTTTCCCGGAATCTCCGAAGTTATCTTAGTGGTCAGAAGTACCATTGAGGACCTAAACGCCTATTAGTCAGTGACAATCTCCGCAGAACCATAAAATACCTTTCCTTTCAATAGAGAAGAACACCGACCTTGAATTTGAAAGAATAGCAAAAGCCTAAGTGGGGGAGCACATCGTGGTTAGAATCGGAGATTTGTGGAGATTTCTGAGAAACCATTATCTTTATTATTATGACTTTACTATGGAAACTTAAATGATTTTCCTAAAACTCAAAGTATTTTGTTTTTCTAAAGGGTTTCAAACAAAACAATTTGATGAAGCCCCCTCCACTTCTTTTTATGTTTTCAAAAGTGAATTTCGGGGACGAAATTCCCATAAGTGGGGGAGAAATGTAACATCCAGATTTCTATTAAGCTAATAAGTATTTTTAAGTATGTTTTATTTATTTGAGGACGAAATATGAAAAATGACTTGCAACGATTTTTCCTAGAATATACATATAAGTATATAATTATGTTGAGCGAATATAATTAAGTACAAGTGTTTGTAAGTATTTTCCTAGCGTGTATAGGTATGCATGCCTTGGAAATGATATGTGTGCATATATGAATATATAGCATGTATAGCTAGGTTGTGTATATATAACTGTTGGGTGCATAGGTATAAGTAGTATAGTGGTCTCGTGTGTTTAGGTGTATGTTTAGATTTATAGGCGATCGTAGTATAAGGTTTTGCTGGAAACCAACAAGCGGGCTTAGCAATTACTAGAAAGGGGGGGGGGTGAATAGTAATATGGAAGCAACATTGACTAATTTTCGGTGCAATTAAAAGATAATTTATCAAAAGCTTGTTTTTCTGAAACTGGGCAATTTACTCGAGTGAAATGAAGAACACTCGAGTGAAAGTCCACGAAATACTCGAGTGAATTGAAAAACACTCGAGTGTTTTATGCAGAACAGAAAGGAGCAGTTTCAGAGAAATTTAGCAAAATGATTCAATTTCTTAAAGACTAATCCAGGGCAGATATAAATCAAAGTAGAGGGCAATTAAACTAAGTTAAAACAAGTTGAAAACAAGTTAATTGCAACCAATTGCTACTAGAATTATAAAAGCCCCTTTCTAGAGAACTTAGGGTTTGTATTTACTTGAAAATTAAGAAAGCTATAAAAGAGAGAGACAACACCAATTTTATCCTGGTTCACACTCAATATAGAGTGCTAATCCAGTCCCCCTAATCAACTTAGGAGTTTCTACTAGTAATCAAATTTTTAGAAATTACAAGGATAAATTGAGATTCCTCACTCAATCCTAACCCTTTTCAAGAGTGTACCAAACTCTTGAAATTTCTACCCCAACTTGATTTGGTGATGAAGAGTCCCTTCTTCTTAAGCTCCTTGGAACCTCCAAGAGCCCACCAAGCTAAGAATCCTCTTAGTCTTTGTGCTTGAGAACCTCCCAAGGCTTGAGAATTTGGATACCTCACCAAGTATTTGGATACCTCACCAAGATTTTCTAAACAAGCTAAAGTGTTTGAGTGTTTGAGAATTTTACAAAAAATAATTCTCTTACAAATGAAGCACACTCTCTTAACTCACTAAGACAAATAATAAAGATGAATGCTTGGTTGAGTTTAGAGAGAGAAAATGATTTTAACACTTGAGCGATAGAGAGAATCAATGATAGAATGTAAGCTTGTTCACTTGGATAATGGCCACTATTCAGAATATAAGTAAGGGGACAAAAGGGAAGGAAAAACCAAGTTATTCTTCCTTTTTGTCCTCTTCTAACGTTTAAAAAATTTGCTGTCAGACCTAAATCACTCGAGTCTTTTTGGAAACACTCGAGTGTTTTGTGGTCAACTCTGATAGTGTTGCCTTTTTACTTTATCCAACGGCTATATTACTGAAAATTCATAAATCACTCGAGTGAATTGAGAATCACTCGAGTGAATTGGTCAATGTTGGAAAAATTAAGTTTTCTAACATTGTTTTCAATTCTCTTCTCAAGTCTGATTGGTTTTAATCTCAACCTTTCATGCATGAATATTATTTGACCTTATGTGAGAATAAAAACCTAAACTACCCACTCTCATAAATAAAATACATTAAGAATAAATGAGAATGAATAATTAAACTAAGCACTTGATCTTCTTTATTGTTGGGCTTGCATTCTTCAAATTAAGTCCATAATTTAATTACATTGTCATCATCAAAATTAATCCACCTTAATCAGAGATTTGATTTTACAATCTCCCCCTTTTTGATGATGACAAAATAATTAAACTTCTAGCACTTGAGAGCTCCCCCTCAATCTAGGAACCTTTTTAACCTGTACAATCTAGAAAATGCCAAGCACAACGTAATACAATAATAATCATAAACAAGTGCTCATTGGTATCAGAGTAAGAGCATATATCATCAGAGTGTAAACAAGAAAGCGGAAAAATAAACAAGAAAGCGGAAAAAAATATGCTCTTTTCTCTTTAATCTCCTTTCTCCCCCTTTTTGTCATGATAAAAAAAAATAACATTTTGGAAACAAAGGTGGAGAATGAAGGATACCAATAAGAAAACTTTCCCTTAAGAGTAAATAAGAATCAAAATATGACTATGAAGCAATATTGAAAAACCATGAAGGAACATGAAATCCATGAAGAAAACATGATTAATGCACAAACATCATTAATGCACCATACACAAACCATAAAGCATGAGTTTAAAAAAAAGGTACATCAGACTATAACTGATGAATTCACTCGAGTGAATTTTAAAAACACTCGCGTGTTTTTCAGAAAACCTGAAAAACACTCGCGTGAAAATGAATTCACTCACGTGTTGGCCGAAAGATGGATTTTCAGAAATCTGAAGTTCACTCGAGTGAAATGGGATTCACTCGAGTGTTGGCCGAAAATACTCGAGTCTTTTCAAAAAGACTCGCGTATTTTCCATCAGACCTGCTCAAAAACTTTTCCAATTAAAACTGATTTAATTTTGAATTAAAATTACTCGAGTGATTTAAGAAACACTTGAGTGTTTTTATCAGTTATGCTGAAAATCGCAGTTTTAAGACACAAAACACAAAATTCACCACATGTAATGAAAACAACAGATGGGAAACTTAATCACACACAATTAAAGACACAAATTCATAACATCTCAAGGTAATTTCAAACAAGTATCATCACACACTAAATTTAGACATACTTGGTGATTTTCAGATGGCACAAATCAATTAGTTTATACTTCACTCCTCTAAAATACCAAGTTCCCTTCTTATATGATAGAAGGTATCCCTTGGCAATGGTTTTGTAAAAATGTCCGCTAATTGATTTGTGGTACTTACAAATTCAATTGTGCAATCACCCTTTTGAACATGATCCCTTAGGAAATGATGTCTAATTTCAATGTGTTTAGTCCTTGAGTGATATACCGGATTCTTAGTTAGATTGATGGCACTCGTGTTATCGCATTTTAATGGAACACTTTCTAATTTTAAACCAAAATCCGATAATTGTTGTTTCATCCACAAGAGTTGAGCACAACAACTACCGGCGGCGATATATTCCGCTTCGGCGGTGGAAAGAGCAACACAAGCTTGCTTTTTAGAAAACCATGACACTAATGAACTTCCCAATAAATGGCAAGTACCACTAGTGCTTTTGCGATCAAGCTTGCATCCCGCAAAGTCGGAATCCGAATAGCCAACTAAACTAAGACTAGCATCCCTAGGATACCATAATCCGGTGTTAATTGCTCCTTTAAGATATTTAAAAATATGTTTAACTGCGGATAGGTGTGATTCTTTAGGATTTGCTTGAAAACGGGCACACATGCATACACTAAACATAATATCCGGTCTAGATGCGGTAAGATATAGAAGACTACCTATCATGCCCCTATATTTACTAACATCAACCGGTTTACCTATGTTATCCTTGTCTAGGTAGCATGTTGTGCTCATGGGAGTGTATGCTTCTTTGCATTTGTCCATTCCGAATTTTCCAAGGAGCTCCTTGCAATATTTTCCTTGATGCACAAAAATCCCCTCCTTGACTTGCTTGATTTGAAGTCCTAGGAAGAACTTGAGCTCCCCCATCATGGACATTTCAAATTCCTTTTTCATCAAATTAGAGAACTTTCTACACAAGGACACGTTAGTGGCACCAAAGATAATATCATCTACATACATTTTCACTAACAAAATGTCCTCTTTGGTTTTATAGATGAATAGTGTATTATCAACCTTTCCCCTTTGAAAGCCATTTTCTAATAGAAAGGTAGTTAATCGATCATACCAAGCTCTAGGAGCTTGTTTTAATCCATAAAGTGCCTTTTTCAACTTGTAAACATGGTTTGGAAACTCATGACTTTCAAAACCGGGTGGTTGATTAACATACACTTCTTCATTTATGAAACCACTCAAGAAAGCACTCTTGACATCCATTTGATAAAGAGTAAAATTCATAATTGATGCAAAGGCAAGCAAGATTCGGATTGCCTCAAGACGTGCAACCGGAGCAAAGGTCTCATCATAATCAACACCTTCCTCTTGGTTGTACCCTTGGGCAACAAGTCTCGCTTTGTTTCTTATAATCAAACTTGATTCATCAAGTTTATTTCTATAAATCCATTTTAAACCAATTATGGTATGATCATCGGGTATAGGCACTAATTCCCAAACATCATTTCTAACAAATTGATTTAGCTCTTCTTGCATGGCCATAACCCAATGTTCATCCATAATTGCTTCCTTAATTGAATTTGGTTCGATTTGAGAAACAAAGGAAACAAAATGACAAATGTTTTGAATTGACCTACGAGTTAATACTCCCTTTGAAAGATCTCCTATGACATTGTCAATAGGGTGAGCTTTCACCGTTTACCAAGCCGGATCAAGTTCATCTTTGACTTCTCCTTCATCCTTTGATTTTTCCATCTCTTTGTCAACATTTGAAATCTCAAGTTCATCATCACTACCCTCACATAAAACACTATCTTCTTTCGAAGACTCAATAAAAACAACATGAATTGATTCTTCAATAGTCATAGTTCGTTTATTATAAACTCTAAAAGCTTTACTATGAGAAGAGTAACCCAAAAATATTCCCTCATTCGATTTAGAATCAAATTTTCCAAGTTGATCTTTTCCATTGTTTAAAATGTACACTTTGCATCCAAAAACATGGAAATGGGATATATTGGGTTTTCTACCTTTGTAAAGCTCATAGGGGGTTTTCTTTATCATGGGCCTAATTAAAATTCTATTCATTACATAACAAGCCGTATTAACGGCATCGGCCCAAAAGTATTGAGGTACTTGAGAATCATTTAACATGGTTCTAGCAAGTTCCTCTAGCACCCTATTTTTCCTCTCAACAACTCCATTTTGTTGTGGAGTTCTAGGTGCCGAATATTGGTGCTCAATTCCATGCTTATCACAAAATCTATCAAATTTATAGTTTTCAAATTCACCTCCATGGTCGGTTTGAATAATAATCACTTTTTGATTTACTTGGTTTTGTGCAAGTTTAATGTGGCGTTTAAAAGACTTGTAGGTCTCACTCTTAGCACTTAAAAACAATGTCCATGTAAATCTTGTAAAATCATCAACAATCACCAAGGCATAGTAGTTGCCACCAAAGCTTTTTACTTGAGAGGGTCCAAACAAGTCCATGTGAAGCATTTCCAATGGTCTTGTTGTGGACACATCATTTTTGGAACCAAAATGATTTTTAGTTTGTTTGCACTTCTTGCAAGGAGTGCAATCACCTCTAATTTGAAAATTGAGCTTTGGTAACCCAACTACTAAGTCTTTGGATTGAAGAGTCTTAAGTTGATTTACATTAATGTGAGCAGTCCTACGATGCCATAACCAAGTATCACTTTCTTTGCTAATTAAACATTTTGAAACTAAAGAAGTGATATTATTCAATTCAACCATGTAAGTGTTATTAGACCTTTGTCCAACAAATTTGATAGATTCATCTTTGTCACTTTTTATGAGACAATGAGTAGAGGTAAATAATACATGGTTACCAATATCACATAATTGACTAATGCTCAAAAGATTATGTTCTAATCCTTGAACATAAAGTACATTATCAATAACCAAGTTGGAAGAATTACCAATTTTACCTATACCAAGTATTTTGCCTTTGTTGTTGTCTCCATATGTGACATATCCCTTTTCCTTAGGAGTAAGCTCAATGAAGTGTCGCTTATCTCCCGTCATGTGCCTAGAACATCCACTATCAAGTATCCAAAGTTGCTTTCCGGTTCTAAGGCACACCTCTTCCTCACTCTCATTGTCTTTTCTTTCACTACTTGAGGAGGCTTCATTGTCATTCTTGGCCATGAGGCATAGCTTGGCTTCCTCATCATCCGAACTACTTGAGGATGACTTGGAATCCTTTTCCGGTTCATCCCAAACAATGTAAGCTCTTTTCCCCTTGCCATCTTGAGTCTTCCTCTCATTCTTTCTCAAGTGGGTGGGACATTCCATTTTTATGTGTCCTATCCCACCACACTCATGACATTTCACACTCTCACTTGAGCTCTTGTTTCTTTGCTTGTTATCCTTGGATCTTTTGTCTTGAGATCTCTTGTCCTTAGAGAATGATGAACTACCCTTTTTGCCTTTGAGGAATTTGCTGAACCTCTTGGCAAATAAACCAATCTCTTCCTCATTTAGAGCATGATCGGAGCTTTCACTTGAAGATTCATCTTCATCCTCTTTTGACATTTTGGTTGAGGCTTTTAGAGAGATGCTCTTCTTTTTCTTGTCCGAATCTTCATTTAGGTGAAGTCTTGATAGTTCCATCTCATGTTCTTGGAGCTTTCCAAACAAGGTGGTCAAGTCCATAGATTTTACATCCTTAGCTTCCTTGATGGCGGTCACCTTAGGTTGCCATCTCCTATCAAGACATCTCAAGACTTTGTTAGTAGTTTCACCATCTCTAAATTCCTTTCCTAAGCAAATCAATTGGTTAACGATATGTGTGAACCTTGTTTGCATATCATTGATAGACTCATTAGGGAACATATGAAAGAGCTCATATTCATGAGTTAAAGCATTTAATCTTGAGTCTCTAACTTCACTAGTTCCCTCATGAGTAATTTGCAAGGTATCCCACATTTCTTTAGCCGATTGACATTGTGAAATCCTATGAAATTCATTTTTGGACAAAGCGGAGAAGATGATATTTTTAGCTTTTAAATCATATGAAACTTTATTTTTATCAACTTCATTCCAACTTGTCCTAGGAATAACAATGGATTCACCATTAATCACTCTTCTAGGAATATAAGGACCTTTTTCAATTGCATCCCAAATATCGGTGTCTATTGCTTCTACAAAGACTCTCATCCTAACCTTCCAATAAGAATAATCTTCACCATTGAAGAATGGAGGTCGGTTAAGAGACATAGACCCTTCTTGTTGATTGCTAGAGCCCATTGTTTCCAAAAGGATCTTTTTCGAAAAAGCTTTTACGCTCGATCTTTCGACCGAGCTCTGATACCACTTGTTGGAAACCAACAAGCGGGCTTAGCAATTACTAGAGGGGGGGGGGGTGAATAGTAATATGGAAGCAACAGTGACTAATTTTCGGTGCAATTAAAAGATAATTGATCAAAAGCTTGTTTTTCTGAAACTGGGCAATTTACTCGAGTGAAATGAAGAACACTCGAGTGAAAGTCCACGAAATACTCGAGTGAATTGAAAAACACTCGAGTGTTTTATGCAGAACAGAAAGGAGCAGTTTCAGAGAAATTTAGCAAAATGATTCAATTTCTTAAAGACTAATCCAGGGCAGATATAAATCAAAGTAGAGAGCAATTAAACTAAGTTAAAACAAGTTGAAAACAAGTTAATTGCAACCAATTGCTACTAGAATTATAAAAGCCCCTTTCTAGAGAACTTAGGGTTTGGTTTTACTTGAAAATTAAGAAAGCTATAAAAGAGAGAGACAACACCAATTTTATCCTGGTTCACACTCAATATAGAGTGCTAATCCAGTCCCCCTAATCAACTTAGGAGTTTCTACTAGTAATCAAATTGTTATAAATTACAAGGATAAATTGAGATTCCTCACTCAATCCTAACCCTTTTCAAGAGTGTACCAAACTCTTGAAATTTCTACCCCAACTTGATTTGGTGATGAAGAGTCCCTTCTTCTTAAGCTCCTTGGAACCTCCAAGAGCCCACCAAGCTAAGAATCCTCTTAGTCTTTGTGCTTGAGAACCTCCCAAGGCTTGAGAACTTGGATACCTCACCAAGATTTTCTAAACAAGCTAAAGTGTTTGAGTGTTTGAGAATTTTACAAAAAATAATTCTCTTACAAATGAAGCACACTCTCTTAACTCACTAAGACAAATAATAAAGATGAATGCTTGGTTGAGTTAGAGAGAGAAAATGATTTTAACACTTGAGAGAGAGAGAATCAATGATAGAATGTAAGCTTGTTCACTTGGATAATGGCCACTATTCAGAATATAAGTAAGGGGACAAAAGGGAAGGAAAAACCAAGTTATTCTTCCTTTTTGTCCTCTTCTAACGTTTAAAAAATTTGCTATCAGACCTAAATCACTCGAGTCTTTTTGGAAACACTCGAGTGTTTTGTGGTCAACTCTGATAGTGTTGCCTTTTTACTTTATCCAACAGCTATATTACTGAAAATTCATAAATCACTCGAGTGAATTGAGAATCACTCGAGTGAATTGGTCAATGTTGGAAAAATTAAGTTTTCTAACATTGTTTTCAATTCTCTTCTCAAGTCTGATTGGTTTTAATCTCAACCTTTCATGCATGAATATTATTTGACCTTATGTGAGAATAAAAACCTAAACTACCCACTCTCATAAATAAAATACATTAAGAATAAATGAGAATGAATAATTAAACTAAGCACTTGATCTTCTTTATTGTTGGGCTTGCATTCTTCAAATTAAGTCCATAATTTAATTACATTGTCATCATCAAAATTAATCCACCTTAATCAGAGATTTGATTTTACAGGTTTGAGTGGGGAAGTGTGTTGGAGCCGGTAAATAGGCTTGTAGCGTGTGTAGATTAGAAGTTGAATGCCTTGAATTGTGTAGATTCGAGTACCGAGGTTTCCAGCACCCGAAGGATCGTCCTTAGAGCCTTGACCTTGACAGAATGATTAAGTAGTGAATTCTAGAGTTTGAGCTTCGAGTGTAAGTATGACCTTAGTGCCAGTACTCGGAGAGTTCTGTCGGAAGCATGATTCGGCGGAGTTTCGAGAAATAATGGGTTTTTGTGAGGTAATAGGATATTATCCGACCATTTTGGTTATTCCTCGACCATTTTGGCATATCTCTTTCTCCACCATGTTTCCTTCTTCTTCTCCTCTTTCATGGAGCCTTTCTCTCTCCACATGACTCTCTCCCTCTCTTCACATACCCACAAACAATACCCAAACCCCAAGCACCCAAACCTTAATTTCTACCCTCCTCCATGGATTTAACCTTGATTTTGGGTTTAATCCTATAAATAAACACTATCCCTCTCTTGTTTAAGCTTTCCCTCTCCTCTAGTGGTATTTCTCTCACCTAGGGCACTTTCTCTCTCTTCTCCAATCATGGAATCATTTGGGAATCGGACTATAGAGCGGGAAATTGGATGTACCGAGGGTAGATTCAAGGTCCTTGGAGCTTCAATCGAGCTTCCTCTCTCTCCGAGGTAAGGGGAGTCTCTTTTCCGCACTTTGAGTTAAGGATAGTGAGGGTTTATAATAGGATTTGGGTTTAATGGTTAGGTTGGGTTATGGGAGATGGATTAAGAGGTAAATAAAATCAATAAATGAAGGGTAATGATCGTGTATTTGGTTAATTTGTGATATTACTGGAACTGTTAAGTTTAATTCCTTTGTATGTATTAAAGTAGGAAGTGAAGAACCCTAGGGAGCTGATTTATTTTAAGTACTCTGAGACATACCTGAGTATGTCGACTGGTTTGCGAATATATGTGAATTTTTTTAGGTTGTATGAGTTATTTTGATTTGATGATGGATAGTGGGTGATGTGAATGGCTAATTAAAATAATAGGAAGGATAATGAGAGCATGAAAAAGGAAATGTAATGGAAATAATAATAATGGAAGAAAGTAGTGATTATGATATGTAACTTGAATAGGATTAAAGGTTATGAGTTGGTTTTATGCTAATAAGGGAAAATGGATATAAATGCTAATTGTGTAATGTGACCCTTAATGGGAGTAATTGGAATTGTTTATGATTATGGATGATAAATGCTTATTTACGAATATATGTGTGATTACTTGGAAAGGATTATAATTATGCATATTTATGATTATTGGTGGAACTTTGTGTATGGTTGATAATTAATGGAATGGACTGTTGATTAAATGAAAATGGTAAAGGTAACTAAAGTGGAAACTGATCAGTGGGGCCCGGAACACTAGGTACCCGGCTAGGTGTTCCAATTACCTGTTAGGGCCAATTACCTACCAGGCCAATTACCCATCAGACCAAACCGCCCTGTAGGCGCCGGGTGACCCACAGGATCAGTTTTCCACACCAATAATTTGATTAAATAAATGGAATGGTAAAAGTACATAGTCCTGCAGGTTATGGTCTGGATGGGTGTAAAGTCCTGGGCAGGTGTTCCAAGTCCCTAGACAGGTGTGCCAATTACCTAGCGGGTATCCAAATCCTAGTGGTGTACGGTAAAAAGGGAAGTGTTTGCAGATCACTGTCTGTGGTTGCTTACACTGTGTGTAGATCTCTGCTTGGGGTTACACACATTAATGGAAAATGAATAATGGAAAGGTAAAAAGTAAAAAGGGAAGTTTATGTAGATCTTTGTTTGAGGTTACATAAATGAGATGGGGTGTATGCAGATCGCTGTTTGTGGTTGCATACACTGTGTGTAGATCTCTGTTTGGGGTTACACACAATGGTAAGGTGTAGATCTCTGCTTGAGGTTACACACAATGGAAAAGGAATTAATGGAAAAGGAAATAAGAATGGAAAAAAGTAACGTAAGGGTAATGGAAAGGATTAAGGAAAGGAAAATAAATAATGGAAAATGGATAAAAAGGAAATGTATAAAAGGGATTGAGAAGATGATGAATTGGTTGATCCCTAACTTGATTTGATTGTTATTCTTGAGTCTATATTATGAGCTTTATATTATCCTCTGATTCACTGTGTTGTGAAAAGGTCTCACCCTTATGTGGTTAACATTTTAGGTGATTGCTAAGGAGCTTGTGGATCAGAGTGCGCAGCGAGAGACCGGGAAAGAAGGAAACTTTATTTTGGGTGCTACTATATTGTAAATGGATGCCCAAAGTTATTGTAAACTTAATTTGTGAAAGGAAATTTTTAAATACACTATTTTAAATATAGACTTTTAATTATTATTTTGTATATAAAATAAGGGTGTTACAAGGAGCCTCAATCTTCTCTAAAATCGATCTGAGGTCGGGGTACCATAAGATTTGAGTTTGAGAAGAGGATATTCTCAATATGGCATTCCAGTCCCGATATGGCCACTACGAGTATGCAGTGATGCCGTTTGGATTAACCACTGCTCCTACAGTATTTATGGATTATATGAATTGAGTCTTCCGACCTTATCTCGATTCTTTTGTAGTAGTATTCATTGATGATATAATAATCTACTAAAAATATCCGGAAGAACATGAAATTCACCTTCAAATGGTGTTAGAAGTGTTGAAGGAAAAACAGTTATATGTTAAATTCTCGAAGTGTGAATTCTGGTTGGAGAAGATTAATTTCTTAGGGTAGTGGATCCAGCTAAAGTTGAAGCTATGCTGAAATGGGAAAGGCCCAAGTCACTTACAGAAGTACGTAGTTTCTTGGGATTAGCTGGATACTACAGAAGATTCATAGAAGGATTTTCGAAAATTGCCCTTCCTATGACATGTTTAACCCGTAAAGAGAAACCCTTCGTCTGGGACGAGAAGTGTGAAGATAGTTTCCAGAGTTTGAAGGAAAGGTTGACATCATCTCTTGTATTAATATTACCTGATCCACATAAAAGTTTTGAGGTATTTTGCGATGCGTCAAAACAAGGATTAGGATGTGTGCTGATGCAGGAAGGTAAAGTTATTGCTTACGCATCAAGACAATTGAAGGCACATGAAGAAAATTATCCTACTCATTACTTGGAATTGGCAGCAATAGTGTTTGCATTGAAGATTTGGAGACACTATCTGTAACACCCCGATTCGGCAACTTGAAAACCACAGTCACTTAAATTAAATGTAGTGAAAATTTGGGCCAATTTTTTATATTTTTAAAACATGTATATCAGGATCATGAGAACACTTAAGATTTCAAAACTTAGTTACGATTAAAAACTCATGTTCTCACGTTTCATAAAATCTTTCAAGTTCCAAATCGAGATGTCACAAGACACCGCACTTTGAAACTATTTCACAAAACATCATTTAATTACACAGCCCATTTACTTGTTTCAAAATATCAATACTGAATAAAATTTCAGCCGGGGTACAGTATGATAAAGCTATGGTAACTAAGAACTTGCAATGGAATACAATACTCTGAGGGGATTACCTATCATCTAGTCACATACACTACGACACGCCATCGAACTCTGAGCCTTGGCAGATCGAACTCTCAGTCATCTTCGTTTGTCGGAAGATCCTGGGGCCTGTGGGTATCAATCCTCATTGTTGAGACACTTCTCCCGTGTCGACCTCAGACCACCAAGCAGAATCGTCGTCCTCTGCCACCTCTGGAGTCTCTTCCACAGAGTCGTCTCCTTTCAACGGAGATGCCCTATCTCCTGATTGAGCTGAAACCTCGCGGTACTTTCCATCTAATGACCATACCAAATTTTTCAAATACAATGTAGAAATACATGAGAGAGTGAGCTACCCAAAACAGCTATGTCGACTATGTGGAATTACAATAGGCAAATATTAAGACAAGACAATAGACATCAAACAATCCAAAACAACAACAAGATCATTATCATCATATAATTAAAACACAATCTTATATTCAACTTTTTAAAACAACTCTCTCAATATCTTTCTCTTAAAACTTCCACAACTCTTATCAATTCTTTCTCCAATCCTTCTTCGATCATGATTCCCAAACTTATCAATAATTCCAAGAATCTTTCCTTTTATTTGTCTTATAAATCTTATTAAATACTTGAGATCTTTAATGTACTATTCTTTTGATTATTTTCAATCTCTTAAGTCTTATCGTTCCGGTTCGCTCAATGATGTGGGGAAATCATCATTGAGGAAGACACACACGTCTACATCTCCTCGGTCATCCACCCAACTTAGTCGGAAGCAAACAGGAGGACAGGACCTTTACCACGCGGGCACGACAGCTGTCTCAACACTTGGCTCCAAGCCAGGAGAGCTATAGATAACTCGGGTACAGTCTCAAATCATTTCAATTCATTTCATATCAATTCATATCATTTCATATAATCAAGGCTCACTGTAGAAAACTCGGGTACAGTGGCAATCACAAATGCCCCGTTCCAGTCCCTCTCACCGTTCAAGATTTGCAATCTAGGGGGCAACAGTATTTTCTAGTTGGCCTGCAGAACTTACCACGGCGTTGGACCCAGTCCCTACCACGTTCGTATGCCACATGTGGAGTTCGTTCCGCCTAGAAACATACTCTAGACTTCTTGACGTTTCACCGTCATTGTCCTCCCCTAATGCAATCTCCACCTGAGTATCCGCAGATACCCATGGTTCCTTCCTCTCCACTACTTCGATACGACACTCATGCCTCACCTCGTTTGTTAATGCCTTTTAAAGTCTTTTAAAGTTTTAGAGTTTTAATTAGAGGCTTAATCCTAATGGTCGGCTCATCCTTGGTGCATCCCTTCAACGGGTCCCGACCACTAATCGCGATCCGCTCCCCAAGGAGTCTCAGCAGCATCTTGCCTCAAATCTCTTTCTCTTACATCTCATCAGCATTATCAGCATCTTTCTCATCAATCATTGCTCAGCATCATCAGCATCTTTCCCAGCATCATAGCTCTGCAGCACCATCAGCATTGTTCACCTCAGTTTTCGCTCAGTAGCACCATCATCATTATCCTCCTCAATTGTTGCTCGGCAGCACCATCAGCAGAACCATCAACACCACGCTTCCGCTCGCCTCATTGGGTATTTCTTATTACCATCACGAACATCATCTTTCATTTCAATTTATCTCTTCTTAATTTTCAGCTCATGTCTCTTTTTCAATTACTGTTTATCTCTTTCACAATTTCATTCACATCACAATTTATCTCTTTCTCATTCGCTCTTATAACTTATCCATATCTCTTTCCTCTTTTCAGTCTTAATTCCTTAGCTCCACAATTTCATGTTTATCAATTCATTATTATCATTCCACATACTAAGAAAATCAATAGCTCATGCATAACTATTAAAAACAGAACATCATACTGTTTAAGCAAAAACATATCAATCATTGACAATAATCGATCTCAGCGATTAGTATGGATAGCCCAACAAACAACAAACAAACAATGGCTATCCCACTACATCGCCTAACGAGATCGGGGTCCAATCTTTGAGATGATTGGACGCCTTAATAAGTTACCTAAATACCACGGCATCTTAAGGGGAGCCCCTCTCTCACCTCGATGACGAAACTTTTGAAAGCTTTCCAAGATTTCCCAGTCGCTTGCCTTGCCTCGTGTCCTTCGCGTCCGTCACCCGAACTAGAACATTTTTCCCCGTGCGTTAGAACGTTTTCGACAAATTCGTAATCTTGTTTTAAAAACACTTTGAAGTAATTCCTTTCTTGAAAACACGTTACCCATATCCAAAGATTTTAAATCCAAATCAAATTTCTAAATAAAAAAGATTTTCAAGAAAACTTTGAAACATCCCTAAATTAATCTCTTTATCAAAACAGACTCCATTTGTCTTAGTTTAAAAACATTCCGGTTATAAAAATCATTTTCCTTAATCATTAAACAAAATTCAGAACTCCAGAAAATAAAATTTCAGGACCACATCAAATTGATCAAAGAAGGTCATATAAAATTTCAAATCAATTTAAGTTGTTCAACTTACACTTTTTAAATAAAACACTTTTTAATTTCTTTGAAATCCAAACATAAATTTTTCACAAGTAAATCCCACAAACAAGATTCATAACAATTCCAACACATTCAATTGGCACAAAGAACAATCACATAAAGTTTCAAAGCATTCACAAACTTACACACAGAAAGTCACAATTTTTAATCATTTAAAATCACTAATTAAATTATAATTTTGATAAATTAATTCAATTACTCTTAAGAAAATAATTTAAATTAAGCCTTGTGATTAACTCACCAAGGACCGAATTATCAAGGTCATTATTTTTCTAATCACTAATAAATTTTAAAACTTGAAATCATTAAATTAACATTACAAAAATCCCATTTCACATAGTTAAATCTACTCATTCATTTTTATTTCTAAAACCACAAAGATTAAAGGAAACACACATCACTTTTACCAAACACCTAGCATCATGCACCTAGGAATCTAGCCATTATCATAGGTCATATCATGAAGAGAATTTCTCAACTACATGAACATGTATTAGCCGAATCATGCACATAAAATTTTGCAAGGATTTAATGCACAAATGAAGATATAAAATCATGAAATCATTTTCCTTATTTTGGCTAAAAATCGTGAGCATGCAATAGGGAAAATTAACAATTTTAGTTCATTTTCAAAACAACAATTTGAGTCACAAATCACTCCAAAGATTCACATATATTTCTTTTAGAAAATTTAATTATTTCATACATACACTTTAAAGCTCTTATATTAAAAATAGTTTCATTATGCATGCATTCAAATAACAAACAAACATAGCCTCCTATCTCTTTCTAGGTTGGCCGAATCTTAATCATGTAAAAAGACAAGGTTTTCACTCATTTTTCAACACACACAAAATCACATAACTTCAACCAAGGCATGTAAATCTTCAAGGCAACTTTCAAAGCAACAAACTACATCAAGTCATGTAAAGCAACACATTACATCATTTATCCACATCTCATGCACAAATAAATTCAAGTTCATCCCTTTTTCTTAAACCAAGATAAAGATCTTACTTTAATTTCATGAAAATAACATGCATGTTCTAGAAATCATTAGATCTAGCCTTAGGATTAACATGCATCCAATTTTTACAAAACAAAAAGCATAGATCCTAGTTTCATCACACATGGCCGAATAGGCTCTTACACAAATAAAACATGTACAAAAATAATCACTTAATCAAATCATGTTTATACTTGAAAAATCATTTTAAAACTCGCTTCTTTAATTTTTTTTCTTGGAAACCGAAACACGTATTAAATAAAAACATAATCTTTTCTTTTGAATTTAACATGCAACTTCAAAGATCTTAACTTTTCACTTCATAAATCAAGGATCATCATCAAACAACATGCAAGGCCAAAGACTTAAACTTTTTCACAAATCACTTTTTAAATCACATATTTATTTATCAAATAATCATGGAGACACATCATAGATCACGGTTTAACAAAAATATTTAACATGCAAAACCAAAGAATTTCACTTTATTATTAATCAAACTTAGATCATGGATTTACTTGTCAAATAACCCACATAAACACACATAGATCACGGTTTAGAGTAAGAAAATTCAATATGCAAGAAAGTTTGTTTTAGGTTTCATAAAAATCTTAGTTTTCTTTAGATCTTTAAGATTTTGTTAGAAAAACATTTAGATCTAACAAGAAAATCCTCAACCGAACATCAAGCATAAAGTCTAACATATTACAAATTATTTTGAGTCCTTAAAGTCCAAAATCAAAAGAGAACAACACATAAAATCCTCTTTCAAACCATAAAATTAAACATGCAAGAAGAAAAGAAAATAGATCTACAAACTAGAAGAGAAAATCTAAACTATTACAATCTTCCTCCTTGATCTTCGATTCACCTACCAAGAAAAGGGTTGGTCTTCTAGTTCTACACTCTTGATCTTCAAGGATGAGACTTGGTTAAGCTTCAAACGTCCTTCTTCTTCCTCCTAAGCTCTCGGCCAACTCTCTCTCTCTCTCTATTTCTTTTTCTTTTTCTCTTCAAGGGTTTGATGAGGCCCTTAGAAGTGTGTTTGAAGTGGAAGTGAAGAAATGGGAAGAAGAATGGAAATGAATCAAGGAAATGAACTAAGGCCACTCATATATATATAGGCCACGAGTTCCTCCCTCTTTTTCCCTTAGGTCTTGGTTTGGTCATGCACAAATGGGAGGGGCGGTTTTGTCCTCAAAAAATTTGCATGGGTGGAGGTTATCAAACTTAGGGGGACATGGTGGAGGAAATTAAGGAACTAGGTCTCTTAGGTTTAGTTACCTTTTGGCTAATAGTTAGGATTTAGTTACTAACTTAGTTACTTCATGGTTCTAGCTCATCCTATTTGGTTTCTTGTTCAACAATTTAAACTCCTAAGCTTATACATACATACGTATATACATGCACACATACACATACATACATACAACCGTAGCATACACACATACACACATGTCATGCACTTTTATTTTCTAATTACACTTAATTAAAATATTATAATTACTAATTCATACCATAATGCAAATATCTCTTAAAGAATCACATTCATACAATCATTTTCTTGCAGCACTCATTAAGCACGCATTAAACCAAACACACATCACATAAGACAATAAATTTATTTTCTACAAAACAAATCCTCAAAATTTCGTACTTTATAAACTCAGAAATAAATTTTTATAAATCAATCCAGAAAATTCCAAAAATTACATTTTTAAAATCTATGTTTCAAGACGATCGTTTTCGTATAAAGATCATAAAATTCCGAGTTACGGTTAAAAAAGATACGAATTTTCAAAGATAACAAATCCAAAAACTTCATTTCAAGTAAAAATCACCTTTTAATAAAATCACAACTCATTTCTTATAAATCAAATCAACGAAATCATTCACTTCTCGTCTATAAAAACATTTTGTTTATAAAAATCCATGAAAATCAACACTTTATTTCTTTCTCACGTAAAATACTTTTCTGAAAATCTCTTATAAAACAGAACCCCAAGGTTTATTTTGACGAAATTCGTTTACGCACGTATGGGGAAAATGCGGGGTGTTACACTATCTTTATGGAACCACATTCCAAGTGTTTAGTGATCACAAGAGTTTGAAATATCTCTTTGATCAGAAAGAGCGCAATATGAGGCAACATCGTTGGATGGAATTTCTAAAAGATTATGATTTTGAACTTCATTATCATCCCAGAAAAGCCAACGTGGTAGCAGATGTGTTGAGCCAAAAGATCCTTCATATGAGTGCTATGATGATTAAGGAGTTAGCACTAATTGAAGAGTTCAGAGATTTGAGTTTAGTGATGCAACTGGAAGAAGGCAGCATCAAGTTGGGAATGTTGCAGATTACTTATGAGTTTTTAACTCAAATTGGTAAAATGCAACAAAGAGATGCAGATCTCCAAGAGAAGAAGAAGTTATCAGCCGAAGGAAAAGAACCAGACTTTCAAGTTGGATCAGACAGAATCCTTCGATTCAAAGGACGAATTTGCATTCCGAATGACCATCAGTTGAGGAGAATGATCTTGGAAGAGGCACATAAAAGCAAGATGAGTATCCTCCAGGATCGACCAAGATGTATTAGGATTTGAAGAAGGTATTCTGGTGGTCGGGATTAAAGAAAGATGTAGCTTCTTATGTCGCATCTTGTCTAATTTGTCAAAAGGCAAAGATCGAGCATAAGAAACCTGGTGGAGAATTGAAACCTTTGGAGATTCCCCAGTGGAAATGGGATAACATCTCTATGGATTTTGTATCTGGATTGCCTAGAACTTTTTTGGGTCATGATGCTATTTGGGTAGTCATAGATAGATAACCCAAATCGGCACATTTTATACCGATGAATATGCATTATTCCTTACAGAAGCTAACTCAACTCTATATAAAGGAGATTGTTCGTTTGCATGGCATACCTTCTAATATCGTCTCTGATCGAGATCCAAGGTTTACCTCAAGAGTTTGGCAAAGTTTGCATCGAGCTTCGGGAACGAAGCTGAGTTTGAGTTCTGCATACCATCCGCAAACAGATGGGCAGGCGACTATTCAGACATTAGAAGATCTCCTAAGGGCTTGTGTACTGGAATATCAAGAAAATTGGGAACAGTTGTTGCCATTAGTGGAATTCACTTACAACAACAGTTACCATGCAAGTATTGGAATGGCACCGTTTAAAGTGTTATATGGAAGGAAGTGTCAAATGTAACATCCCAAATTTTTAATCCCTAATTAATGAAAGTTTAATTATAAATTTATTTATAATTAATTACTTTTATTTTAATCCTTGATTAAAATTTGTTTATTATGCATGTGTTTGATAAGAGAAAAATATGTAGAAATGACTAGATAATTATTTTTTAGGGGAAAATAAGGTTTTTGCACATTAGTTTTTATTTTAGGACCTAGAAGTAATATTAGAAAGGTTTTGGAGGGAAAGGAAATAACATATTTATTTTTCAAAAACCAGCCAAAAGACTCGAGTCTTTCTGCCAAGACTCGAGTATTTTAGTCAGAGTTGCACGAGTTAGTGCGTTTGATGAGTCATCACCCAACGATTCCCACGAGTGACACGAAAACAGCTCCATCAACACATCCATGGCTTCGTGGTGAGCTGCATGTAACCTAATCTAGTCTATAAAAGCCAATTGAAACCGATTTGAAGATCATTTTGCCAAATTTGTGAAAGACTTCGCAGTTTAGGGTTCTTGATTTCTTCTGTTCGATTCTCCTTCGTTCTTAAGAGTTGAAACACAAACTATACACCATCGTGAAGCTCACGTCCAGAGCTTCACAAAGATACCAAAATCGTGAGCTGAGAGTTTGTGTGCTAGGAGAATTGAAGCTCGAAAGTTGGGGTCTGTTTGTTATCAAAACCAGAATCGAGTTTTTGGAGCTTACTTTAGTCTTCGATTTTAGTAAGCTCGTGAACCCTTTTGTTTCCAAATTGGTTTTATTCTCTCATGCATGTTGCAGAGAGTAGATTCTAATCATTTTCCCTAATTCTTATGCATGAATGGTTGGTTAAAATCTCTGGTTTTGTGACCCTGTCGAAACTGTGTTACTGTCAAAAGGTTTTTGGGGAAGTCTAGCTTGGGAGCTAAGTTTCTGCAAAATTCTTGTTGATTCAAGTTTGAAAGGTAAGGGGAAAGCTACTTATACACTAGATAGAGTTTAAAATATGTGAATTTGATTAGAGAGTCATCAAGAGACTCTAAGGGCTTAGTTTAATATAGGATTTTGGTTTGGAGACCAAAACATAAAGTGTTGATGCTGAAAACAACTTATATTTGATGTATGCAAGCTGTAGGAACACTGTTTTTGTGAATAAATTGCATGCATATTGATTTGGTATGTCAAATGTTGAATTATGTGATTTTTATGCATAATGAATGAGATTGAATTAATCTCTGTGAATTGATGTTATTATTTAGTTGAAACATGTTTCTTATGCATAAATGTGACTCTATTGATCATTGGTTTTAGTTAAATTTGGTTAGAATTGAAAATGGTGTGTTGAAACCCAATTCTCTGTATTTTACTGTCAGCAAAGACTCGAGTGTTTGACTCAAGACTCGTGTATTTCTGGTGCACCAGTGCATCTGATAGCACCAATATTCGAGTACTTGAATCAAAACTCGATTATTTTTTGATACAGCGTTTGGAACATTTTAATGAACCACTCGAGTATGAATGAACCACTCGAGTATTCTGGGTTGATGAACAACTCGAGTCTTTTGTGAACTACTCGAGTATTCTGGCAGACTAAAACACAAATTTTCAAAAAGCTGATGAACTACTCGAGTCTTTTGGATAATACTTGAGTCTTTTTGACCAGAACACTGAAAAATGCCATTTTTAGTTTAACTAAGTTTATTTTAAACCTAATGACACTTATAGTGAATGAAATCATGTTTCAAGAATGAATGATGTGATCAATTACATGTTGCACATAATAAGATTAATGGAACATTTATGTGCATTCATACATGGTGATAAGGCGATAAGAATCGTTTGTCATGTTGTTGATAACATGAGGAGGGCTTCTGGGAATGCCAATTAACGGCTCGCTTGATGACACATTATGGTTGACGATGTGACACTGCTCGAGGAGCACGTTATGTATCATTTCCAAGCTTGTCGTGTACATTCAGGATGGAATGTACGAATGTTGTACAACTAGGAGTACAACGTACTGTTGAGTACAAATGTGAAGTCAAAGGATGGACGTCAGAGAGTGACATAGACTGATGGAGTTAAGATTTGAGAGTTGGACTCATACATCATGCCACTCATCCTTAATTAATTCAACGTTAATTATTTGTAATTAAGTGTGAGTATCCTACTTGCATCAAGTATTTGCTAAGTGTTAACTGTGATTGTTAACTAATTTGATTCTATCTGTTCATGCTTATATTGCTTATACTTTTATTCTCTATCCATTATGTGTATAGTATTGCTTATCCACATGCCCTTGTAGGTGATGTCACGATACCTCGCTTGTATCGAGATCCGCCCACTTCCTAGTGGAGTTTGGATCTATGAGGATCACCGAGCAGTGTATGAGGTTGAGGTGGAGATGACCTTCTACCACCCTAATCCACTAATTTGGATCTATCCTTGTAGGTTCAGGATCCCCATCATATATACTATGCATGTACCTCCTTTTCACACTTACCATGGACCACCTCCCGCTCGACCAGCTCGCTCGTACCCCAGTTTTTGATTCAGACCTACCCGCTCACACCCCTTTTCTACTAGAGTCGTTCGAGAGGAGACTCCACTATCTGATCCGAGGAGTCCTGTTAGGGTAACACCTACACCTGACCCTGTACCCAGTGGTAGGGTACCTACTCCGTTGGGTGAGATTGAGGAGGATCCTATCAAGGACGAGAGCGGAGGCGAGCCTGTTGAACATTCTACCGGGAGTCAATGGAGGGATAATGATCCATAGGTATATGCATAGGATAAGTGATGTGGATCAGGGATCCGGTGTTTCTGCTGCTGTGGAGGAGTTCTACTGATGGTTGATGATGACTACTACTACTACTACTACTCATGCTACGAGATCAGCTCTGGAGTCTTTTATTTTGATTATGTAGATATTGTATATATTATCTTTTGAGAACTCTAGAGTATTGATCTGCTTTGGTTATGTATATATTTTACTTTGGACTTGTACTGTTGGTCTTGGAGACTTACACTATCTGGACTACGTACTCACTTTATTTTGATATATGTATACAAATCTATGTTTAAATTACAATTTTGTTTCATAGTCCTATTATTTTCTCTTACTCTGATAACAATTTAAAGGAATTCGGCTATGGTGTTTCGAAATGGTATCAACTACGTTAGATGAAATAATGGATGACATCACTTATGTTTTGAACGTATGAACTATAATTTATTCTATTAGCCAAAGAGGATGCTATCTAAATTTGGAAATGTCATGGGATTAAATGAGTTCTTAATTAAGGTAATCGTCGAATTCAATATTTATAGTAATATGTATTCTATACTCCAAGATCCAATATTTTGGTTTGTGCACCCGCTTCTTTTAGAAAATAAAAAGGAAAAATTTAACCCTCTATTTTCTACATTTAAGGAAGTCCATATCTTTTCGATGTAAAAGCATAATAATTACTTTAATAACTTGTGGTTAATTTAAGGGTGTCACATCAAACTCCACTATGCTGGTTTCAAGTGGGGGAGAACTCAATTATTGGTCCCGATATTGTGCAAGAGACCACAGAGAACATCAAGATAATTCAGGATAAGATGAAGGCAGCTCAGAGTCCCCAGAAAAGCTACACGAATCGAAGAAGAAATTCTTTAGAATTTAGAGTAGGTGATCACGTATTTCTGAGGGTGGTACCAACAAAAGGAATTGATCGTGCCCTTAAACCAAAGAAGCTTTCGCCAAAATTTGTTGGACCATATCAAATTCTCGAGAGAGTAGGTCCAGTCGCCTACCAGATTGCCTTACCCCCTTCTCTTGCAAATCTTCACGATGTTTTTCATGTCTCGCAACTTCGGAAGTATGTGCATAATCCTGAAGCTGTAATTCAAATTAAACCAGATATTTTGCCGATCAAGGAGAATCTCACGTTTGAAGCTGGTCCTGTGCGAATTGAAGACCGAAGAATGAAACAGCTGAGAGGAAAAGAGATTCCATTAGTTAGGGTTTTGTGGAATCGAGGTGATGTGTCTGAATCAACCTGGGAATTAGAGGATCGTATGCGTAGAGAGTATCCTGAGTTAATTCAGTAAGTCGAATTTCGGGGACGAAATTCCTGTAAGTGGGGGAGAAGTGTAACACCCCAACATTTAAATCCCCAATTAGAAATTATATTTATATGTAATTACGTTAATTATAATGAAAATTATAACGTAATTATAATATGATTGTGATGATTAGAATATAATTGTAACAATTATAATGTGAAATTAATTAAGAAATAATTAAAGGAAATTATTTCATTAATTAAAGTATTCCATTTTATAAAGATAAAAGAAGTATTTAAAGGGAATTGAGAAAATAAAGGAAATAAAATAAAATATTCAAAGATTTTTTTTAGAATTGTGCTCACTAACCGGTTAGTGAAATGAGTAACCGGTTAGTGTGTCTCTGCAGTCAAAAATAGAGGCGGTGATATCAAAAATCACTGAATCGGAACCACGTTTTTGCCACAAAAAGGTGCCAACAATGCCTAAAATTAGTCATTTCATGACTTGTGGACGAAATTAACTAAGGTAAAGGTGAATTAATTTAATCTTTCCATAAAAATCTTACAAACCAAGCTCAAAAGCTCAGTTTTTCTGGTGTGGCTGTGTCTGAGCTCGTGTCCCTGTTCTGGTCCAAAAACCCTCACAAATTCCATACCAAAACAAAGCTCTCTCATCCCTCTTGAAGTATAAACAAACCCCACTTTATTTGGTGAACTGTAGAGGAAGTTATATTTAAGCCTTGCAACTTGACCCTGTGGTGCTGAAAAACAGAGCACGAGTTTGTCTCTGGGGCTCTCTTTATCTAATTCGTTTGGTAAGATCAGGCTACCTTTGAGTCTCAAATTTGTGTTAATCTCAAGTTCATGTATCCTATTTTGAGTTCCGATCCTTATTCACGAGTTCATCTAGCTGATTTTTATTGAAAATCTCTAATAAATAACCCTTGTTGAAACTGAAAACAGAATATTGCAGCTAAACCAAATTTGTTCCAAAACATGTCAATCCTAATTTCTTGCTTTCCAATCAGTCTCAAAAGCTTCAATAGGTAAGGGAGAAGATAGTCATTTGCTAGAATGATTATTAAATGACTTGGAATGTAGAAGAGCTTTACAAGCTCAAGGGCAAGAGGTTTTGAATTGGGACTTTGGATTGGAGGCCATAATAGGGTATAAAACTAATTTAAACATGTCATAATAACTCAATATGAGCTAAAGAAACTGAAAATATGACTTGAATGGTTCCGGAAATGATTTTCCTATATTGAATGCCAATTATGTGATTATGTGCATACTTGGTAGATTGTGTATGAATTTCCTGAAATTGATGTTTATTATTGGTGTAAACATGTTTAAATATGCCCAAGAATGTTTGATGAATGATTGATTAAGATTGAAATTGAAAGGATATTGAATTGATGCTTAAAAGTGGCATTTTAAAACTGTGAACTGCATAATCTAAGCAGTTACTGATTTTTCTAACCGGTTAGATCACTGCAGAACTGAAAAAGAGGGAAATTTGAATTAACAGGTACAGTGGAGTAACCGTTTATTGGATCTGATAATCGGTTAGTCACTGTAGAAAAATCTGAAAAGTGCATTTTTCAAATCTAATATTTCCCTACTGTTTTTACTTAATATTTTTAAGTTTAAAATTTATTTTTATTACTAAAAAGGTTATATTTGGAGTTACTTCCTTGTAGCATCAATTTAATACCAAGTAAAGAATTTAAAATCAAAATCAACGTATTGATTGTGATTTGAATCATGCATGGTGTTAAGGAGTTAAGATAGGATTGTAGAAAACGACACATTCGATTGTATTAAAGCGGTATGAGAATACGCAGAGATTAGGTTTATGACGGTGATACCTCAAATAACCGTGGGAATTAATTATAGGGAAAATGGTCCTATGATGAGTGGGTTCTGCAGACTTGAATCGAGATAATTTTATAATGACTATAATTAATTCTATCGATCTTTAGGGGTATTTCGTGACTGCGGAGGACGGTCTTTAGTATAATTTACACACGAGTTGTAATTGTATACTTGGTGGAAAGACGTTTACTCCTAATTGCTTTTCCTATTTATTATCGTTGGTACATTGTTGTCAAATATACGTGGAGCGTTTTGGTACGTTTTCGTTAAAGCGTAAATTGGATTGTTTGGTACGTTTTCGATAAAACGTAAATTGAATCGTTTGGTACGTTTTCTATAAGACCCTATATTTTGGATAAATAAATAAATATTTAGTATTTAAAATAATAATGTTATTATATGGAATAAAATAATGAATTTTCTGAAATTAGGTTAAAATACTCGAGTATTTTGGAGAGGACTCGAGTATAATCACTAATTGCTTGAAAAATTTGAATTTTAGTCAAAAGACTCGAGTCTTTCAGGGAAGACTCGAGTCTTTCAGGGAAGACTCGAGTGTTCTTTGAAATTGCTGAAAAGGACTCGAGTACTGGGAAAAAGACTCGAGTAATTCGAGCAGTTTGGTTGAGTGTATAAGTCGGTTCTCGTTTGAACTTCGCACCAAAACGCGTTTTCTTGAGGTTCCAAGCACAGAGCTAGACCTTACTTCGAAGGAGGGTAATCCTAGACTATATATAGGTGATCAATGAAGCCCAAACACCCTCAAATCTCTTTAAACCCGAATTGTTGGCAAAACTTCTCTGTTTTGTGGAGCTCACTTGAATCCTTTAATTCTTTCTCAATTCTCATCCTTTTTGCTTCGAAACCTAAACACAAACTGAAGTTCTAATTCCAATCTTGAATTAGAACCAGAAATCAATCAAAATAACCTCCTGTAGATCGAGTTATAGGCAACCAAAGTTGAGGTCTTGAAGCTGTGAAAAACAGAGCAACTTTCAGCATCAAGTACTCATCTTCCTTGAATCCGTTTGGTAAATCCAGGAACCCTTTCGATTCCAAACTTGTTTCCATTTAAAGTTAGCATTTCCTAGTTTCTAAAGCTAACTTGTTTCATTCTTTTTCATGTCTTGTTCATCGTGAAATTGATAACCAAAGTCAGTCAAGTGCAACCTTTGTGCACCAGTCCAAAAACCAAGTTTGAATTCAATCACTCTCTTAATCAATCTATCCTTTCTTTAGCTTCTCTGAGGTAAGGGAGGAGTTACCTAAATACTAGAATGAGTAATTTCAAGCTAGAAATGTAGGAACCATTAAAGGTTCAAAGAGGGATGCAACTTGAATTGGGATTCTGACTTGGAGGTCAGAGACCCATAATTTTATGACTCAAACAAGTTTAAATGCACCTAATCAAGCTCACTGTAAGGTGTTTCGAAATTAAAATCAAGTGGAAATGAATTTCATATTTTAAAAATGGATATTTGCAAGTTTTTATGCAATCTGTGATTTGATGTTATTTGATGTTGTTTCAGTGGTTTTTAAGTGTTCTAATATGTTTATTTTATGTGCCTGAGTTGTTGTTTTGCATAGGAATTGAGACATAAAGCAAGAAACTCGAATTGGTGTTGAAAGTGCAGAAAACTGGTGCTGTTGCAGCAAAAAGACTCGAGTAGTTTAAGGAAGACTCGAGTGTTCTGGAAAACTGGAAGAACACTCGAGTGGATCTTTAAGGACTAGAGTATTTTTGCATGAACAATTCGAGTAGTCAAGAACTACTCGAGTAATCTGGAAAATTTTCAGAAAACACTTATTTATTATAATTTCACAAAGGATTAACTCGTCTAAGCTCCTAAATTACTAAATCCTAAATATTTTTCTTTTATACTTAAAACCTAATCCCGTTGGTCGATAACTATCCTGGAGGTATCCTACTGGAATTTTATTCAGTGGTTGATTATTTCCCTACAGGAGTCCCAACGGAAGTGCGTACACCCATCTGGTTGATATTATCCCTAACGTCCTAGTGAAAGTTTTATTCACTTGGTTGATATTTTCTAAGGGAGTCCCAATGGGGTCGTTGCAATAAATATCCGCCAATAGGAGACTAGGCCCCGACAGATTATTAAATAAATGATTATATGCTATTCCTAAAACTATCACAAAGTGGTTGGACCGCTAATGGATTCTTCTGCAATAAAGAATTGAGAGCAAGTAAACCCATCATGAGATGGCTATGCCTCTGATGGTATTTTTCGAAAAAGCACCAGCCCCAGTGTATCATCCCGAAATTTAATTCTAATAATAATTAGAATCGGAAGCAAGGATTATCCAAAAATTGATTTAAAATGATGGATTAGGAATTCTCTGAGTGTCATAAAGGAATCAAAAAGTGTTGGCATCGGAAGAGAGATTTAAAGAAAACCAAACGAGTGTTAAAAGTCGGCGTTTTCGGTGTTATAAACACCATAAATCAGGATATTCAAAATAAAAGAACTACATCTCTAAACATGAATTCCACCGTTGGATATGGAGATAAGTGTCTTAGGAAGCTTGTCTCCAAATTTGGACAAGATCCGACGGTTAACGAAGAAGTTATGGCACGGTCAACATAAAGTCTACAGATCCACGCTCAACATAAAGGAAACAAAGAAATAACTAAGAATTAATAACGAGAACTAAAATATAATATACATAACCAAGTTAAGTAGAGTTGGATAAAAGCGAGGGTAATTAGCAGTAAGAAAAAGAATAAAGTAGAAAATGTAGGAAAATGTGATAACTCAAATGAAAAGGATAAACTAAAAGATTGAGATAGGCATAAAAGAATTACTTAAGTTATAAAAAGAGAAAAGATAAATAATTTAAAAGGAAAAGTAAACGGCTGATGGTCTTTTGGACTCGGTCGTAATAAAGGTAAACGGCTGATGGTCTTTTGGACTCAGTTATAATAAATGAACACGGCTGATGGTCTTTTGGACTCAGTCAAATAAAGGAAAACGGCTGATGGTCTTTTGGACTCAGTCATATAAAGAAAATGGCTGATGGTCTTTTGGACTCAGTCATAAAAAAAGGAAAAATGGCTGATGGTCTTTTGGACTCAGTCATAATAAAAGGTAACGGCTGATGGTCTTTTGGACTCAGTCATAATAAAAGGTAACGGCTGATGGTCTTTTGGACTCAGTCATAACAAAAGGTAACGGCTGATGGTCTTTTGGACTCAGTCATAATAAAGGAAAAACGGCTGATGGTCTTTTGGACTCAGTCATAATAAAAGGTAACGGCTGATGGTCTTTTGGACTCAGTCATAATAAAAGGTTACGACTGATGGTCTTTTGGGCTCAGTCATAATAAAGACAAGTGGCTGATGGTCTGTTGGACTCAGTCATAAGGAAAAAGGAAAAGATAAAGAAAAGAAAAAGAAAAAGAAAAGGAAGATAAGAAGAAAAAGAAAAGAAAAGAGAATATAGAATTGATCAGAAAACTAAGAGTGAGAGCATAAGAGAAAAACAAAAGGAAATTAAAGATATGGATATTTATGAATAATGTATGTTAATAATAATAATGTAGGCTTAGTTTATTGCTATGTCTTCTTATAGGATTTATCTTTCTAAGTTCTGTGTAATGCTACCCTTCTTGTTATATTTTTACAGGTACAGAAGTGGAGCTTATACGAATCATGGCCGAGCAGGAACACATTCCACCACGTGGAACGTACATTTATTATGAGAGGACCGTTATTTTATAATTTATAATATGTTGTAGTTGTATTGCCCTGAAGCTTGTATTAATTGGGCGTTAGGTTTGATCTGGCTGTAGAACTATTATGTTTTATGTTTTTTTAAATAATTCTGGACTGACAGGTTTACAACAGGAAATTTTGGGAAGTCCGAAAAACAGAGGAAACTCTACCGGATTTTCGTGAAACCTTTTATAAGAAATCAGGTTTTAAAAAGGAATTTTCTAACACCAATTTTAATGAAATTTAAAATTAACTAATAAAAGTGAGGATGTTATAGCTGCGGCCGCACTCCATCAACCACCAAACCCAATTGGCATCGATTGGCTAGCTAGATTCAGACAGAACGACCCACCCAAGGTTGAAGGTGGCTACAATCCTGATGCAGCCCAGAGATGGCTCCAAGAGTTGGAAAAGATTTTCCGCACAATGTCACCGCCCGCGGAGCAAACAGTCCCTTTGGCGGCGTACATGCTCACTGGAGAAGCTGAATATTGGTGGGAGCGCGTACGAAGGGAAATGGAGATCGCTAATCAGGAGATCACCTGGGAAGTGTTCAAAATCAGGTTCTTAGGGAAGTACTTTCTGGAAGATGTCCGCCGAGAAAAAGAGCTGGCGTTCTTGACCCTGAAACAAGGGAACATGAGTGTTGGAGAATATGCTGCACATTTTGAGGATCTCATCCGATATGCCGGAAACTACAAGGATGCTGATGAAAGGACTAAGTGCATTAAGTTCGAGGATGGACTTCGCACCGAGATTAAAATCGCCTTTGAGTATAAGAATGTTGCGAACTTGTCCGACCTGGTAAACATGGCTAGCACTTATGAAAAAGGATTGAAACAGGAGAGGTTGGAGAAACGAAACAGGAGTAGGCAGGGTGCTGAAAGCTCTACCAGGAGAGAAGGACCGATGCGAGAACCAGGCCCATATACCGATACTGATGCTATGGCAATAGTTCCAAAGGACGTGGACCATAATGGGCTGCCCCAATTGCTTGGCCCTTATGTTCACGCTGTGGGAGATCTCACAAACGTTTGTGTTGGCCTTTGAACCAGCTAAGGAAGGAGGGCCTCTGTTATCACTGCGGACAGTCGGGACACCGTGCTGCAGACTGTCCTAGGAGCACGCAGAGCGATGAATGAACTTACCCAAGGTACTTTTAGCGTTAACAATGCACCAAATATCTATGTAAAGTATTTTGCATAAAGCACGCATATTCAAATTTAACTTAAAAAGATGTCCATGAGCGTTAGTACCTTAGTTAAAACTCCAGCAAACTCAATGATGGTATTGCCACTAGTAGGAGGTAAGGTTAGAACCAATCACCCTAACTCTTACACCTGTTAGAGGATGATACCATCAACAAACCCGAAAATGATATTGCCATTAATAGATGTGAGATTGAGATTGATCACCTCGATCTTTGCACCTATTATTGATCAATGTTATTGACACACTTCATTTAAAACCGAAAAGAATTCCTTCTAAATTCTTTGTGTAGCAATAGAAAGTAGAGTAATAGAGTGTAGAATCCTTGAGAGACTCGAGCGAACCTTGTAGACATCCTAAAACTTGCCTAGAATCTAATCAAGTCCCGAATGATTCCCTCGGAAGAAGCAAGCCCTAACCACTGCATCAGGTACCCTTACCGAGACCAATCAAATCAGCCACAGATCCATAGAAAACGCATCTTTCGATGGCTCTCTTCTGAAAATGCACACTTTGGGGATAGCCTCCATTGTCTTCTTGCTTGACATGTATCCAGTACATCCTGGGTCGTCTTGCAAAGACCCTGAAACTCGTTCTTGAGTGCTTCATGTTTCTTCTTTTCATCTTCACTCTCTTCAAGTCAAGCACCTCGGATGTATACGTGAGAATTTGCCAAGTCGTAGGAACCCGGCATAGTTCTGTACCTACCGATAGGTAGTCATCCACGTGCCCTTTTTCCAGCCTTAGATACCGGTCGGGAACATATTTGCTCTATTCTGAGCAACGAATGAGCATACACCCTAGCATGGATATAATCAAGTATGTCAATGCCAAGTCGGGGAGGATTTCAATCCAAGGAATGGGAGATGGAACTTTAATAATAAGAAAACTGACGATCCTATGCAGATAGAGATAATACGTAGTATTAGAAGACAAACGTTGAAATGGGCACGACCCGAACCACATATGGAATGGAAAGTAAAAACCGAAGGGGAGTGAAAACCGTAGTCAGAAGCTTACCAATGGGATGGTTCTCTATTCATGGAATCGAACGGAATTTCGGGGATGAAATTCTAGTAAGTGGGGGAGAAATGTAACATCCCGAAATTTAATTCTAATAATAATTAGAATCGGAAGCAAGGATTATCCAAAAAGAGATTTAAAATGATGGATTACGAATTCTCTGAGTGTCATAAAGGAATTAAAAAGTGTTGGCATCGGAAGAGAGATTTAAAGAAAACCAAACTAGTGTTAAAAGTCGGTGTTTTCGGTGTTATAAACACCATAAATTAGGAAATTCAAAATAAAAGATCTACATCTCTAAACATGAATTCCACCGTTGGATATGGAGATAAGTGTCTTAGGAAGCTTGTCTCCAAATTTGGACAAGACCCGACGGTTAACGAAAAAGTTATGGCACGGTCAACACAAAGTCAACAGATCCACGCCCAGGCGCGCCAGCCGCACGCCGAGGCACGCGAGCGCGCGTCAGACCGGAGCACACAGCCACTTTCTCGCCCAGGCGAGCGGGAGGACGCGCCCAGGCGTGCGATGCGAGTCTGATCCGCGCCAGCACCTTAAATGGTGCGCTGATTCCCCCATTTCCCCCATTCCCAACCCCTCCTTCTCTCTCTCCACTCCCTCTCTCTCTCCGCCCCAACCACCTTCTACCACCGCCGGAGCCACCCAAAACCGCCACCACCTTCTTGACCCTTCCTCCTCTTCATAGATCTCTCTCTCTTAGCCCTTTCTCTCTCCTTGCTCTCTTTCTCTCTCTCCCTTCCCACCACCGTGGCCACCGCTATGGCCACCAACCACCACGGCCCACCACCACGCCGACCACCCACCACCCTCACAAACCCCTTTTCTCTCTCTCTCTCTCTCTCTCCCTTTGACCCTTGCTCTCTCTCCCCCTTCCCTCTATTTGGTCTCTCTCTCTTCACGGATCTCACCGGCGTCGTTACCGACCCGTGATCGTGTCGGGCTTGTGTTGGGTGCCCCGAAGCTCGAAGCTCTTGCCTTGGTCCAGCCGCGATCGTTCTCGCTAACGAGGAGCAACACCGACTCCGTCATCGTCGCCGAGCCGCAAACCAGGTTCTATTTAAAAGCCCGAGGTAAGACGGGTTGCGTTACCTTTACTTAGAAAGTAAATTCTAGGATGCTATAGTGGTAGCTAAGAATAGGGTAATTAAAAAGTATGTTAATGAACCTTAGGGTAGTCCCCGCTGATATAAAGGAAGTAAATAAAATTGTTAATAGAAACCACACCTTAGGGAATAAAATGCATATAATTAGAATAAGGTCCGGGATGAACGAGTGTATTTAGGATATTAATTCGGTTAACATTGGATGAAAATATAAGAAAGTATAGAATATAACCAAAGGGAAAAGTTAGGAAAAACTAATTAAGCGTGAGTGTAAAAGAACAGAGAGTAATTGAATAGGCAAAAAGAGTAGAATAAATAAACTAAAAGTGAGATAAAAGAAGAGTTTAAATGCGAAGGCAATAGGTATGTGCGGAGTAGAATTAGTTAATAGATGTTGAGATTAGAAAAATAGAAACGAGATAATAAACTAAATTTCAAGTATAAATAGGAAACCGGTAAAAGAAATTAGTAAATAGATAATAAGACGAGAGAGAGTTCGATAATAGGGAAGTTAAATAAAATGGCATAATAAAATAGAGAAACTAAGTTGAATTAATAGGATAGTTAAATAAAATGGAGTTAATGAAATAGGAATAATAAGTTAAGTAATAATGTGAGCTAATAGAGTAGTTAAATAAACGGGAGTTAATGAAATAGAAACCATAAGTTACGTAATAGTATAAGATAAAGGAAACAAAGAAATAACTAAGAATTAATAACGAGAACTAAAATATAATATACATAACCAACTTAAGTAGAGTTGGATAAAAGCGAGGGTAATTAGCAGTAAGAAAAAGAATAAAGTAGAAAATGTAGGAAAATGTGATAAGTCAAATGAAAAGGATAAATTAAAAGATTGGGATAGGCATAAAAGAATTACTTAAGTTATAAAAAGAGAAAAGATAAATAATTTAAAAGGAAAAGTAAACGGCTGATGGTCTTTTGGACTCGGTCGTAATAAAGGTAAACGGCTGATGGTCTTTTGGACTCAGTCATAATAAATGAACACGGCTGATGGTCTTTTGGACTCAGTCAAATAAAGGAAAATGGCTGATGGTCTTTTGGACTCAGTCATATAAAGGAAACGGCTGATGGTCTTTTGGACTCAGTCATAAAAAAAGGAAAAACGGCTGATGGTCTTTTGGACTCAGTCATAATAAAGGAAAAACGGCTGATGGTCATTTGGACTCAATCATAATAAAAGGTAACAGCTGATGGTCTTTTGGACTCAGTCATAAAAAAAAAGGAAAAACGACTGATGTTCTTTTGGACTCAGTCATAATAAAGGAAAAACGGCTGATGGTCTTTTGGACTCAGTCATAATAAAAGGTAACGGCTGATGGTCTTTTGGACTCGGTCATAATAAAAGGTAACGGCTGATGGTCTTTTGGACTCAGTCATAATAAAAGGTAACGACTGATGATCTTTTGGACTCAGTCATAATAAAGACAAGTGGCTGATGGTCTGTTGGACTCAGTCATAAGGAAAAAGGAAAAGATAAAGAAAAGAAAAGAAAAAGAAAAAGAAAAGGAAGAGAAGAAGAAAAAGAAAAGAAAAGAGAATATAGAATTGATCAGAAAACTAAGAGTGAAAGCATAAGAGAAAAACTAAAGGAAATTAAAGATATGGTTATTTATGAATAATGTATGTTAATAATAATAATGTAGGATTAGTTTATTGCTATGTCTTCTTATAGGATTTATCTTTCTAAGTTCTGTGTAATGCTACCCTTCTTGCTATATTTTTACAGGTATAGAAGTGGAGCTTACACGAATCATGGCCGAGCAGGAACACATTCCACCACGTGGAACGTACATTTATTATGATAGGATCGTTATTTTATAATTTATAATATGTTGTAGTTGTATTGCCCTGAAGCTTGTATTAATTGGGCGTTAGGTTTGATTTGGCTATAGAACTATTATGTTTTTTGTTTTTTTAAATAATTATGGACTGACAGGTTTACAACAAGAAATTTTGGGAAGTCCGAAAAACAGAGGAAACTGCCGGATTTTCATGAAACCTTTTATAAGAAATCAGGTTTTAAAAAGGAATTTTCTAACACCAATTTTAATGAAATTTAAAATTAACTAATAAAAGTGAGGATGTTACACCCAGCTAAAAGAAAATATAATTGAGAGATAATGAAATGAGATGCTGATGAGAATAATGAAAAGAAAAGAAATGAAATTTGAATAGGGCACTGTCATGCATGGAGTTGCTCCGATTTCGATTGTGGAATCTAGCATAGAATAGAATGGATACCATGGCCTTGAAAAGTGCTGTGATGCCATAGCCCTGAAGGAGCTATGATGATTTGGATACCGTAGCATGAAGATGCTATGAAGGCTAGTTCCCAATCAATCGTGATGCATGGGATATGGATACGCTCCAGTTCGATGAAAACATAGGTTTGAAATGGATACCCGAAAGGATGCCGAACTGTGAAGCATGAACGAGAAGTAGGCATGCATCATGTCACTAATGAGATTAAAATGTGTTAAATCAGTTTGAGCATACATTTACACTCTTGATGCTATTTGATTACATGTGTTTGTTATTTTTAGCCTCTGTTATGCTCATTTGTTATTGTATTTAGCTATGACTCACTCCTAATCCCTTGTTGTAGGTCATGGCCAGGAATATGATATGCGTGGAGATGAGGCCGCTCCCTAATGGGGAGTGGAACTTCGAGGATCATCGAGCTATTTATGAAGGGGACGTGGAATTCACTTTCTGTCACCCAAACCCATGGTCTCGAATGCGTTCGCGTCGTACGAGAATCCCAATGATGTACATTATGCACATTCCGCCAAATTTTGTGTTTCGCCATGGAACACCACCACCACCAACACGTTTCCGAGGCGCACCCTCCCACCAAGTCCATCACCCTCTGAAGAAAGAATTATTTTAGAGGTTCCTACTCCCTCTCGTCCTTCCACTAGAGCCCGATCTCGGACTCCGGTTTATGTGCCATCTGATCCGGCACATGAGGAGGAAGAGGAGGAGGAGGATCCGATAGAGGATGAGGATCCGGTGGAGGATGCTGATCCGGTGGCGGATGATGATTTCATGGACAACTCAACTGGAAGTCAGTGGGGAACTGATGATTGAGTTGAGTTCTGGACGGTGGAATGTGGATAGTGTAACTCATCAGGTTTCTCTTACTTATATTATGCTTTGAGTTTCGAACCTATTGCTCTAGGTTGTTATAAGTTTTGTTGTAATATATGTAATATAATGTAATGACCTAGAGTATTTAAGTTAAGTTTAATGTTGTTAACTTTTGATGTAATGAATATGTATTTTTGACTTTAAGAAGAAATATAAAGTTGATGTTTTCCTTCATGAGATTTTGAATGTTTTCCGCAGGAATTGAAATGGGTGATGACTTGACTTATGATAAAAGGGAAAATAAGTGAAAAAACTGGTCGTATTTTTGAATATAAGTATTTTATTTAGAATAGAAAGTCGGGTCGTCACATTTAGTGGTATCAGAGAAATGGTTCAACTCTCGGCCTTGGAGTGTGGCCTTACACACTAACCATTGCGTATTATAGAATATTGATTGTATTTTGAGAGATAGAATAGCAGAATCTAATTAAGTTTTCCCCTTTGGATTCTGTAGGATAAGATGGCTGGACGAAATAACGCTAACATTGCTGAGGCTCTAACCCGTATGGCTGCGGTTCTGGAAAACTTGCAGCAAGCCCGTCCTCCTAGCAATGGAACCCCGGCGGAATTTCAAGGCCTAGATTCGTTTCGTAGATGTAAACCCCCTGGCTTCTCGGGTGGCCGTTGTCCCGAGCAAGCTCAGTTCTGGCTTGCTGAGATGAATAAGATCTTCCGAACGTTGACCCTCACGGAAGCTCAGAAGGTCACGTTTGCGACCTACATGCTGAATGGTGAGGCTGCAACTTGGTGGGAACAGACGCGCCAGTTCTTGGAATATGATCATCGCGAGCTCACTTGGGAAGTCTTCACGGAGAAGTTCTTAGAGAGGTATTTTCCGGATGATGTTAGGATCCAGAAGGAGATGGAATTCCTAGACTTGAGGCAAGGCAGCATGACTGTCGATCAGTACGCTGAGAAATTTGAGGAGCTGATGAAGTACTCTCCGTACTTCCAATATCATCCTGACGAATACTCGAAGTGCACGAGATTCGAGAATGGGTTGAGATCGGACATCAAGTTGGCTGTGAGCGTGCAAAGGATTCGCCACTATCCAACATCGATTAGTGCATGTCGCATCTTCGAAAAGAATAGTTTCAAGAGGGAAGCCAGACAAGGAGGCCATGGACCACACCGACATCTTCACAAGAATAATCGTGGGAATCATGGAGGCCCTTATTCGCATAAGGGGAAAGGAAGAGGACCGCCCTCTGGAGCCGTCAGTCTTCCGGCACCGACGGAGATTTGTAGCAAGTGCCAACGTTCCCACCCTGGTCAAGAGTGCTGGAGAGACAAGCCACCAGTTTGCTTCAATTGTGGAAGGACCAGTCATATTGCCCGTGCATGCCGCCAACCCGAGCGCCAAATCAATCAAGGACAAGGGAGCAAGCCCTGGGTTAATGGAAAGGTGTTCACTATGTCCGGAGCAGAAGCAAAGCAAGCCGACAATCTTGTGCAAGGTAACCATTTCCTCAATGGCATGCCTTGTCACTTTTTATTTGATTCTGGAGCGACACATTCTTTCATCTCTGAAGAATGTACCAAGCTTTTAAGTTTGTTTGTCTCGGAGACACCATTTAATCTGAGTGTATCTACCCCCACGAATGCTCCTGTTGTTGCCTCAAGAGCATGTGTCGGATGCGTTGTTAGCATAGGAGGTCAGATTTCTCGTGTAAATCTGATCTGTTTGTCGTTATCCAACCTCGATGTTATCTTGGGCATGGATTGGATGGCGTCCAATCATGTGGTAATCGACTGCAAGGCTCGAACGATCGTGTTCCCTAGTGTGGAATTTCCTGCCATTCAACCGGGAGGTTATGTGTGCCTATTTTCGACCGTCGCTGAAGAAAAGAAGGACGAGGTGAAGATCGAAGACATCCCAGTTATTCGAGATTTCCCCGAAGTTTTTCCCGATGAAGTACTCGGTTTTCCGCCGCATCCAGAGATAGAATTCAGTATTGACCTAGTTCCCGGTACTGGTCCTATCTCTATTGCCCCGTATCTCATGGCTCCAGCGGAGTTAGCTGAGTTGAAGAAACAAGTGGAAGATTTGTTAGAGAAGCAGTTCATCAAACCAAGTGTGTCGCCTTGGGGAGCGCCAGTCTTGTTTGTAAAGAAGAAGGCAGCTCAATAAGGTTACGATCAAGAACAAGTACTCGTTGCCAAGGATCGACGATTTGATGGATCAAGTGAAAGGAGCATCTGTGTTTTCAAAGATTGATCTGAGATCGGGTTACCATCATATTCGTGTGAAGGAGGAAGATATTCTGAAGACTGCTTTTCGGTCACGCTATGGACACTACAAGTATGTGGTGATGCCATTTGGTTTGACCAATGCACCTGCAATATTCATGGACTATATGAATAGAGTGTTCCGATCCTATCTGGATTCCTTCGTGGTAGTGTTTATCGATGATATTCTCATCTATTCAAAGAATCCGGAGGAGCACGCTAATCATTTAAAGATTGTTTTGGAGACTTTGAAGGAGAAGAAATTATATGCCAAGCTGACCAAGTGTGAATTTTGGCTTGAAAAAGTCAACTTCTTGGGACAGATAATTTCGAAGGATGGTGTTGCTGTAGATCCAGCTAAGGTGGACACAGTTTTGCAATGGGAAAGACCAAAGACAGTTACTGAAGTTAGAAGTTTTCTTGGGCTAGCCGGATATTATCGGAAGTTTATCGAAGTTTTTTCCAAGTTAGCTCTTCCATTAACTCGTTTGACCCGGAAGGAGCAACCTTTTGTTTGGGACGAAAAGTGTGAAGTTAGTTTCCAGACGTTAAAGGGCAAGTTAACATCGTCTCCAGTGTTAACTCTGCCCGATCCTCGAAAAGGCTTCGATGTTTATTGTGATGCGTCTAGACAAGGTTTGGGTTGTGTCTTGATGCAAGAAGGGAAAGTTGTTGCTTACGCATCTCGTCAGTTGAAGGTGCATGAGGAAAACTATCCTACTCACGATTTGGAATTGGCTGTCATTGTCTTTGCTTTGAAGATTTGGAGACATTACCTATACGGTAATACGTTTCAAGTATTCAGTGACCATAAAAGTTTAAAGTATCTCTTCGATCAAAAGGAACTGAATATGAGACAACTTAGGTGGATGGAATTCTTGAAGGATTATGACTTCGAATTGCATTACCATCCCGGCAAAGCTAATGTTGTGGCCGATGCTCTAAGTAGAAAGATGTTGCACGTCAGTACGATGATGGTGAAGGAAGCTTAGTTAATTGAAGAATTCCGAAACTTGAATCTGGCAGTTCAGTGTAAGCTGAAATGTATCAAGCTAGGAATGCTTCAAGTGACAAACGAATTCCTTACTCAAGTGAAGGACTTGCAAAAAGAAGATGGAGAATTGGTAGAAAAGAGAAGATTGGGTGTAGATGGTGTAGAAGCTGATTTTTGAATTGGAGCTGATGACATCCTAAGATTTCGAGATCGTGTGTGTATCCCAGCTAATCAGGAATTAAGGAGAGCAGTTTTGGATGAAGCACACAAAAGCAAGCTGAGTATGCATCCTGGAACGACGAAGATGTACCAAGACCTGAAAAAGATGTTTTGGTGGCCCGGATTGAAGAAAGATGTTGCGTATTATGTTGCGTCTTGCCTGGTTTGCCAAAAGGCGAAGATTGAACATAAGAAACCTGGAGGATAATTGCAACCTCTGAGCATACCGGAATGGAAGTGGGATGGAATCGCAATGGACTTTGTGAGTGGTTTTCCCAGGACAAGAGAAGGTTTCGATGTGATTTGGGTCGTGATTGATCGTTTAACGAAGTCAGCTTATTTTATTCCCGTCAACATGCAATATCCGTTGGAGAAGCTTGCAAGACTGTACATCAAGGAAATCGTTAGATTGCATGGAGTTCCTTCAAGTATCGTATCGGATCGTGATCCTCGTTTCGTGTCCCGATTCTGGCAAAGTTTGCATCAAGCTTTGGGAACGCAGCTAAGGATGAGTTCAGCTTATCACCCGCAAACAGATGGTCAATCGAAAAGGACGATTCAATCTCTTGAAGATCTGCTTTGAGCATGTGTTTTGGAATATCAAGAAAGTTGGGATCGTTTGTTGCCTCTTGTGGAATTCACCTACAACAACAGTTACCACGCAAGCATCGATATGGCCCCGTACGAAGCTCTTTATGGAAGGAAGTGTAGAACCCCACTATGTTGGTTCCAAGTGGGGGAGAATGCCCTCATCGGACCTGAGTTAGTTCAAGAAAAAACCGAGAAGATCAAGGTTATCCAAGAGAAGATGAAAACTGCACAGAGTAATCATAAGAGTTATGCCGATCAGCGAAGATCCAAGCTAGAATTTCAACAAGGAGATCATGTATTTTTACGAGTGGTGCCGACAACTGGTATTGGAAGAGTAATGAAGCCAAAGAAGTATCTCCAAAATTTATCGGCCCTTATCAGATTTTGAAACGAGTTGGTCTTGTCGCGTACCAGATCGCCTTACCCCCGTTTCTGTCCAATCTGCACAATGTATTCCACGTCTCTCAGCTTCGTAAGTTTGTCAAAGATCCATCTTCGATCGTTCAGTTGCAACAAGATGTGATACCATTGAAAGAGAATCTCACGTTCGATGTTGGGCCAATGCGAATAGAAGATCGGCGAATCAAGAAGCTGTGAGGGAAAGAGATTCCGTTAGTGCGAGTCCTTTGGGGTCAGAATGGAGTATCTGACTCTATGTGGGAATTAGAATCTAAGATGAGAGAGGAATATCAGCATCTTTTTATGTAAATCGGAATTTCGGGGACCAAATTCTATTTAAGTGGGGGAGGATGTAAGACCCTATATTTTGGATAAATAAATAAATATTTAGTATTTAAAATAATAATGTTATTATATGGAATAAAATAATGAATTTTATGAAATTAGGTTAAAATACTCGAGTGTTTTGGAGAGGACTCGAGTATAATCACTAATTGCTTGAAAAATTTGAATTTTAGTCAAAAGACTCGAGTCTTTCAGGGAAGACTCAAGTGTTCTTTGAAATTGCTGAAAAGGACTCGAGTACTGGGAAAAAGACTCGAGTAATTCGAGCAGTTTGGTTGAGTGTATAAGTCGGTTCTCATTTGAACTTCACACCAAAACGCGTTTTCTTGAGGTTCCAAGCACAGAGCTGGACCTTACATCGAAGAAGGGTAATCCTAGACTATATAGAGGTTATCAATGAAACCCAAACACCCTCAAATCTCTTTAAACCCGAATTGTTGGCAAAACTTCTCTGTTTTGTGGAGCTCACTTGAATCCTTTAATTCTCTCTCAATTCTCATCCTTTTCCTTCGAAACCTAAACACAAACTGAAGTTCTAATTCCAATCTTGAATTAGAACCAGAAATCACTCAAAATAACCTCCTGTAGATCGAGTTATAGGCAACCAAAGTTGAGGTCTTGAAGCTGTGAAAAACAGAGCAACTTTCAGCATCAAATACTCATCTTCCTTGAATCCGTTTGGTAAATCCAGGAACCCTTTCGATTCCAAACTTGTTTCCATTTAAAGTTAACATTTCCTAGTTTCTAAAGCTAACTTGTTTCATTCTTTTTCATGTCTTATTCATCGTGAAATTGATGACCAAAGTCAGTCAAGTGCAACCGTTGTGCACCGGTCCAGAAACCAAGTTTGAATTCAATCACTCTCTTAATCAATATATCCTTTCTTTAGCTTCTCTGAGGTAAGGGAGGAGTTACCTAAATACTAGAATGAGTAATTTCAAGCTAGAAATGTAGGAACCATTAAAGGTTCAAAGAGGAATGCAACTTGAATTGGGATTCTGACTTGGAGGTCAGAGACCCATAATTTTATGACTCAAACAAGTTTAAATGAACCTAATCAAGCTCACTTTAAGGTGTTTCGAAATTAAAATCAAGTGGAAATGAATTTCATATTTTAAAAATGGATATTTGCAAGTTTTTATGCAATCTGTGATTTGATGTCATTTGATGTTGTTTCAGTGGTGTTTAAGTGTTCTAATATGTTTATTTTATGTGCCTGAGTTACTGTTTTGCATAGGAATGGAGACATAAAGCAAGAAACTCGAATTGGTGTTGAAAGTGCAGAAAACTGGTGTTGTTGCAGCAAAAAGTCTCGAGTAGTTTAAGGAAGACTCGAGTGTTCTGGAAAACTGGAAGAACACTCGAGTGGATCTTTAAGGACTCGAATATTTTTGCATGAACAACTCGAGTAGTCAAGAACTACTCGAGTAATCTGAAAAATTTTCAGAAAACACTTATTTATTATAATTTCACAAAGGATTAACTCGTCTAAGCTCCTAAATTACTAAATCCTAAATATTTTTCTTTTATACTTAAAACCTAATCCCGTTGGTCGATAACTATCCTGGAGGTATCCTACTGGAATTCTATTCAGTGGTTGATTATTTCCCTACAGGAGTCCCAACGGAAGTTCGTACACCCATCTGGTTGATATTATCCCTAACGTCCCAGTGAAAGTTTTATTCACTTGGTTGATATTTTCTAAGGGAGTCCCAATGGGGTCGTTGCAATAAATATCCGCCAATAGGAGGCTAGGCCCCGATGGATTATTAAATAAATGATTATATGCTATTCCTAAAACCATCACAAAGTCGTTGGACCACTGATGGATTCTTCTGCAATAAAGAATTGAGAGCAAGTAAACCCATCATGAGATGGCTATGCCTCTGATGGTATTTTTCGAAAAAGCACCAGCCCCAGCTAAAAGAAAATATAATTGAGAGATAATGAAATGAGATGCTGATGAGAATAATGAAAAGAAATGAAATGAAATTTGAATAGGGCACTGTCATGCATAGAGTTGCTCCGATTTCGATTGTGGAATCTAGCATAGAATAGAATGGATACCATGGCCTTGAAAAGTGCTGTGATGCCATAGCCCTGAACGAGCTATGATGATTTGGATACCGTAGCATGAAGATGCTATGAAGGCTAGTTCCCAATCAATCGTGATGCATGGGATATGGATACGCTCCAGTTCGATGAAAACATAGGTTTGAAATGGATACCCGAAAGGATGCCGAACTGTGAAGCATGAACGAGAAGTAGGCATGCATCATGTCACTAATGAGATTAAAATGTGTTAAATCAGTTTGAGCATACATTTACACTCTTGATGCTATTTGATTACATGTGTTTGTTATTTTTAGCCTCTGTTATGCTCATTTGTTATTGTATTTAGCTATGACTCACTCCTAATCCCTTGTTGTAGGTCATGGCCAGGAATATGATATGCGTGGAGATGAGGCCACTCCCTAATGGGGAGTGGAACTTCGAGGATCATCGGGCTATTTATGAAGGGGACGTGGAAGTCACTTTCCGTCACCCAAACCCATGATCCCGAATGCATCCGCGTCATACGTGAATCCCAATGATGTACATTATGCACATTCCGCCAAATTTTGTGTTTCGCCATGGAACACCACCACCACCACCAACACGTTTCCGAGGCGCACCCTCCCACCAAGTCCATCACCCTCTGAAGAAAGAATTATTTTAGAGGTTCCTGCTCCCTCTCGTCCTTCCACTAGAGCCCGATCTCGGACTCCGATTTATGTGCCATCTGATCCGGCACATGAGGAGGAAGAGGAGGAGGAGGATCCGATAGAGGATGAGGATCCGGTGGAGGATGCTGATCCGGTGGCGGATGATGATTTCATGGACAACTCAATTGGAAGTCAGTGGGGAACTGATGATGGAGTTGAGTTTTCGACGGTGGAATGTGGATAGTGTAACTCAACAGGTTTCTCTTACTTATATTATGCTTTGAGTTTCGAACCTATTGCTATAGGTTGTTATAAGGTTTGTTGTAATATATGTAATATAATGTAATGACCTAGAGTATTTAAGTTAAGTTTAATGTTGTTAACTTTTGATGTAATGAATATGTATTTTTGACTTTAAGAAGAAATATAAAGTTGATGTTTTCCTTCATGAGATTTTGAATGTTTTCCGCAAGAATTTAAATGGATGATGACTTGACTTATGATAAAAGGGAAAATATGTGAAAAAAAATGGTCGTATTTTTGAATATAAGTATTTTATTTAGAATAGAAAGTCGGGTCGTCACATTTTCGATAAAACGTAAATTGAATCGTTTGATACATTTTCGATAAAATGTAAATTGCTAAAGTGCATGATATTCGTAGAATATCATAGAGGAGATTGCATTAAGCATTCGCATCGCATTGCATTGCACATGCATTATTGTTTGATAATTATTGATTGATTATTTGAGTTTGCTTATATGCTTACGTGACTTTAATTACTACTTGACTAATTGTGTTTGTTTATTCTTAGTCCATTTAATTATTCATTTGTACGTGAATGACACCGTCTTACTCCCTTTGCCCTAATTGTTTGTTAGGTGATGTCTCGATACCTGGCTTGCCTGGAGATGCGTCCCGTGATAGGGACATGGGAGTATGAGGAGCGTAGAGCCACCTTCGAGGGGGAAGTGGAACTGATCTTTCGCCACCCAAACCCCCTGGCCTATATGTGTCCTTGTCGGTTCCGCATACCTATGATATATGCTCAGCATATGCCTCCTGCTTTTACTTATTGCCATGGTACTCCACCACCTCAGCCTGCACGTCGTCGTTCGCATTTTCGTTTTAGACCAGCTGCTCCTGCTCACACTCCTCGGGAGAGAGTAGAACATGAGGATCCTTCTCGTCTGGGTCCATCTCGGATTGTGAGATTTGCACCATCACCGGAGCGTGTGCCTCCGGTGGTTCAGGTGGACTCTGAGGAGGAGGATCCCGAGGAGGGCGAGAGTGATCCAGCTGGGGGCGACGATGCACAAACTGGGAGGGGGAGTAATCAGGTAGTTCCATCGTCTGGGAGCCAGTGGATGGTTGATGAGTTGTGAGGTTATATGCTAGGCTTACATCATTAGTATGTAGACTGACTTTTAGTATATCATAGAGTTTTGTGGACTGCTCTGAGTTACACTTTTATATATATATATGTGCACTTACTGAGATTTAGTTGACTCAGAGTTATGATGCAGTATCATTTTTGGCCGAAATAATGTAACATGATGTACATTATATCAATCTCTTTTATGTGGAATATAAAAGAAGCAGTTATGTAGTAAATTCCGGTTCAAATTATTTCCGATTTTTATGCATCATCATAAAAACATCAACACTTTTTCATTAAAACACACTAATCATATGCATTTAACATAATATCATTTCAGTAACGACTTAGGTCGTTACAATGTCCACTCATTTGGAACCCTCATTAACAAACAAATTATTGCAAGTCTATATTAATCTGGTCCTATTACATAAATATCTTATTCAACACGTCGTTGAGGTACTATTCGTTCATGCTATTTCTAAATTCCTTGTTCATATCCTTATTTCCATCTTAGCTTTATCATTAAGTAAAATAAAAATCAAGGAAGATATTAAATAAATAGCATTATAATTATTTCATTTAATAAGGGTTGTTCTGCATTAGATAATCGGTTATCCAGTTGATTAACTGGTTATTCTGCCTAAAAATCATCACCAGTGTGCACTTTTGAACAGGATAACTAGTTACTGTACTTAGGTAATCAATTGTCTATATGTGTTTTCCCTCAATAACCACATAACTCTGCCACAATAATGGATTAAATCCTTTTGGTAACCAATTATGTAGATAGAATTCAGTTTAATTTGCTCTTATTCATGAGGATTTCAATTATTATTCCTTTCTAGTGATTCCTTAACAGTTAATAATCATGAGAATAGAATCACATCCATTTATTCATTTCAGTTTGGGAAACATATTTCATGATTCCACGTAGATAATCTCTAATCTATAACAAGTACATAAATAATTTCATTCATATGTATTCACATCCTTATGAAACCAATTAAGTACCTATATATATTCACATGATCCTTATTTCTTATTCAGTTCACTCATATATTTCTAATCTCCTATATTTCATGATTTATAATTTGATGCAGAGATTTGATCTTTCTCTCACATCCTAACCTAATTATACATGATTTCAATAATTATAATTCATTTATTGATTTATCATTTACATGCTAAAGCAATTTCAATATGTGTTTCTATTATACTTCAATCAACATCCATTTCTTTTAAACTTATAGCTAATATTCGATCACTATCCTAATTATCAGGTGACTTATCCCATACCTTAACTTATGAACTTGTCTTGGAGTCATTAACTTCCTTCACCAGTATCGCCCAAGGTCCTTTCAACAATTTTTGAAGTTCTTGTAACTCAATTTCTTGTCTTTCAAGATAGGAAAGGCTACTTTTTTGTTTGGGGGAGTTTGTAGAGCATGAGAGGTGATTTGGAGTTGGTATGGGATGCTTGAAGGCTTATGATGCCCCAAAGTCATTGCATAGGGGTATTTATAGGCTTCAAAACAGTCTTTGGGAGGAAATTGCCAGAGAATTTCCTTCATCGCCATTAGTATTCTAGAGAGTTCTAACAAGATAACCGGTTATCTATCAGTTAACTAATTATCGAGTGCCTTTTTGCCCAATTTTTCTCTCTGATAAACGGTTATCTCAAATGGGTAACCAGTTAAATGCCTCAATTTTATAGAGAATTAACCAAGCTCTAAACACTTGAACAAATCTCCAAATGCAGGGGTTACAGCTCCAAGCATGGCCCGAGCAGTCGAACGGGTCATTGTCTCGGCTCCGACACAATGAGAAAACCCCACCAATCAACCACCTCCCATCACTACGTTGCCACCACCACCACCCCTAGAGACCATCCCCGAGCAAGAAACCGAACAAGGGCGCCTTGGTCACCCCTTCACCCTATACATCTTGGCATTTCAAACTCCCCAGCGTTACTTGGGACCGACCAATATTCCTCGCTATGCTGGAACAACTAACCCAGAGGACCATATTGTTCCTTATGAGTCAGCAATGAATTTCTATGGAGGGGGGAAACAGGATGAAGTGCCGATCATTTTTCATGACACTCAAACCCCCAACGTTAAACAGGTATATGCCGAGTATCGCTCAACCCAAGTTCGACCATTCCTTAGCTGGGGTCTTGCTCGTCACCCAAGGCCCCCAGCCAGGGGATTTTCGCAATTCCCTGATCAAAAACCCCCCAAGGATATGGCAAAACTCAAGCAGCGCTCTAAAAAGTTCATTAGTATGGCAGAATTCAACAGAAGTAAGAAAAACTGGCAATCGAGGAATGAGGACGAGGCTGGTTCGTCCCAAGCAAAGTCGAGAAAGGATGACAGATTTATATCTAACAAGAAAGACAGAAAACCTCCCCCCCCCCCAAGAACAAGTATGATGAGTACACTCCACTCACTATCCCAAGAATTCAAATCTTTAGAGAAACAATGCACACGGAACTACGCAATGTACAGAGGCCACCAACCCTTAGGAAAGCCGCTCAACGCAATAAGTCAAAGTATTGCGAGCACCATGGGGGCTACGGCCATACTACTGATGAGTGTGTGTGGCTTAGGGATTTGATAGAAGAGATTACCAGAGATGGAAAATTGCAACAGTATATCCGAGACGCCTTCAACCGTAAATCAAGAAAGAGATCCCCATCCCCCGACAAGTTCGCGAGACGATCAAGGCGTCGGAGTCCATCTCACGATGATAAAGCCGGCGGTCCGTAGAAGATCGATCTCATAGCAGTCAATGACTCGAAAAAATCTCCGATTGACTTCCAATTAAATTAATACATATGAAAAACGTCGCCGCACAATAATTAATTTAAAATAATTAAATTAATATATCTATAAAAACAATTGTTACGATGCAAAAAATATAATTAACACAATAATAAAATACACGCAACTATAACAAATATATAGGCAGCAATAGTAAATGAAGAAAGTAGAGGTAGAGAGATTGCACTAGTGATTTTTTTACTGGTTCAGTCTTCCCAACGAAAGGCTTACGTCTAGTCCCTTGGCAATGTGCCTCGGTATTTGTTGTTATTACTCAGTTTGGACTCATGTCCCGTTTACAGCTAGAGCGTCCCGCACACTACTCGGTTCGACCTTTTGTTAGGGGCCTCGAATACTTACAAGGGTTCCTCACCCTTAACACTCAGAGGATGCCACACCCTTACGCTAGGGACGCCTCTCCCTAGACGTGAGATAGCCTAACTACTAAGTGTTCCACCATTCGTCAAGGACCACTACCCCAGAACAAGACATGGGTGCCTCACCTTAAACACACGAAGGTGCCACACCTTAATTCTAGGGATCCACTCCCTAATAACTATGGGTAACACACCCTTACAACAATGGATATGCTAAGGTTGAATAACAATAACAACAATAGCACTCTCAATATTGCGAATATTACAACTTGAAGCACACTGATGGCTATGGTAAAATATTCAGTCAAGCTTAGGCCAATACTCTTAAAATGGAGAAGGAGAAGAAGCAGAGCGTTAAACTTCTCTCTCTAAACTTGGTTTTCAAAAATATGATCAGTTAGTATTTTTTTGAAAAAAAAAATTGATTTTAAAATAAAATCTTATCACTTGGAATAATTTTGAATTCAAATTAAGAATCAAAATCAAATCAAAACAGATATGGAAATACTTTAAATTGATTCAAAAAGTGAATTTGTAAATTATAAAGATTCTAATCCGCTAATTTAAAATTCGAAATGGATCAAAAGTAAATATGAAACCAAATGAGAAATCAATCAATTAAATTCCAAATCATTTTTGAATTATTTCAAACAAGTAATTGATTACTTAAAGAAAGTAATCGATTATTTTAAGTCCAATCATCGATTACTCTGATTACTCAGTACAAAAATAATCGATTCGTTGAAAATCAGTAATTGATTCAAAAGCCTCTGGATTTTGTATGATACAACAATTCCAATCAATTATTTGAGCAAGTAATCGATTACTTTCAAGAAAAAGTAATCGATTTGAAAGTAATCGATTTATCAAGATCAACTAACCGATTATGAGCTCTCTGGTTTTTGTATGATGCAGCAGAAGTAATCGATTATTTAAAGGAAGTTATCGATTATTCTTACTTAAAATTGTAGAAATCATTTTTGATAAACCAGAAAGTGTAGCCAGAGGTTTTTCCAAAAGTATTTTCACAGAAAAAATCATGAAAACAATTTTCATAAAATACATTTAAATAAAAAATCTTCTCCAAATTCCAAGATAGACCTAAAGACAAAAGTGAAGAAAACTACCTAGCCTTATGTTGATACCCCATTATTCGGTAGCCCAAAGTCACAAGGCCCAATCCATATGGAAGTCCAAGATCACCAAGCCCGAGGTCACTGCACAACGAGGGCACCAGGAGAAAGCGTGCAAATACCAGGAGCTGCTCAAAGCGCTACGCCCAGAGCGACAGTCATGAAGGCGTCATATTCTGACGTCACAACCAACAGGAAGAGCAAGGTGTGTCGATGCCAATGAGCACAACGTACCCTCTCAGGGCGCCTCGGGTGATATGGAAACTTGGGGAGAAAGTCATGATAAATGAGGGCGAACAGGAAACGGAGCCTGTGGAAGGCGTACGCGTACAGACAAGGGATTTCGGTTCCCTAGATCATGAGGAGCGTGCATGAGAAGCCAGAGCATCTTGGCTTACCTCATGCAGCCCTCTCCCAGAGGAATGACCAAAAAGGCAAACTTTGTAGACTCCACACTGTGAGCAATAAATGACAAAGCTTAAAGAGGTAAAGGAGACAAAACGGATACTGAAGAGAGCAGCCACAAAGAAGGAAAAGGGAAATGAACCAGTGGACCAAGGGAAGAAAGGCAGAGACCGAAAGGTAAGAAGGACCCTATAAGAGGAACCCTCCTCCAACGTACACAAAAACAACAACAAGGAGAAAAAAGAAGACTCAGCACAACTCAACTCAAAAACTAACACCACTGAAGTGAGACCCAACTGAAACACAGAGAGAGCGTAAGAAAAGGGGATGGAATAGAAGCTTCTGCTGAAGCCTAAGTTTTAGAATATAGAGGAGAGTGTAAAAGGCGAAGGCGCACACCCCTCACCCTGTAAAAATACCACAAGTGTGGAACCCCTACTCTGGCATTTGTCTCTCTGAACCCCCATTTCAAAGTAATAAAAGCCTAAAGCTTCATTAAGTTTACGAACCCATTATCTTTTCATTAATCATTCATTTATCGCACAAAGCGGTCAGAAACAATTGGCGACTCCACTGGGGAAGCTATGGCTTCCAATCACGAAGGAAAGGGGGCTCATGTTGTGCAACAAGCATCTGTAGGAGACGTTGCTCCAAAGGTGGTGCCTGTGATCACCGTGTAAGATCCATGAAGAATGTTTTGATAATGACAAAAGGTTTTGAACAAGCTATAAAAGGTTTTGAAAAAGCTTAATGTGTTGATCAAGTTCAAGCTCAACAAGCAACAACAAACATCAAGTTATGAAGAGAGAGCCAACTCATGAAGACTTAGTTTGGTAGTTTATGTTTTATTGTTTTATCTTTTGCCTCACAAGTCTTTTAGTTTATGAGTTTGGGTAGAGTTTATTAGAGGGTAGTGAATCTCTTTTGAATGCATGATTATATCATATTTTGAGTATTCACTTTGCCTAAAATCAATAGGTGGCTTAAAGGTTTGAAAGAAAAGGTTTAGTTTTTGAGAAAACAAGTTTTAAGTGATTTTTAATGTTAATAATCGATTAACAGATTATGATAATCGATTAACTGTGTATTTTGAACTGATAATCGATTAGAAAACTTTTGATAATCGATTATCTTGACTTTTACTCGATTAGAATTTTGCAGCCTTGCGCAAATACTCGAGTGTTTTTGATTTTACGCAAGTGTTTTGGGTTTTACTCGAGTATTTCTTGTTTTACTCGAGTAGATTTATTCAGCTTTGCGCACTTACTCGAGTAGCCACTTTATTACTCGAGTAAACAAGGTCTGTAACTGTTTTAAATACGTTTTTCACTTCTCAAAAGCTATTCTAAGTTGCTCCAACTTTTGGGTATTCTATATAAACCTTTTCCTAATCATTTCTATTAACTAGAATCATTTTGATACACAATTTTACAAAGAATCAAAGCCACACTATTCTCTCTCACTCTCTCAAGATCAAAGCACTCATTTTCATATTCTTTGATCAAGAACCTTGAATCTCTCATGTTGATCTTTTCATAGCTTTTGAAAGAGATTCATAGGATTGTTATTTTGTTTTCATTTGAGTTGTAATCTTTTCAAGAGGCAAGCTATCTACAACAATTGGAAGTCTTGGTTGTGAATCAAGCAAAGTTATATTGGAAGTCTTGAAGAAGCATTTCATCAAGCACTTGGAAGCCTTGTTTTTGTTAACAAGCAATTGGAAGTCTTGTAGTGAAGCAAGCATTGGAAGTCTTGTTGTGGGGTATCGGCAAGCAAGAGAAGAGGTTAGATTAGATATCAATAGGGTTACAAGGCAAGGGTGTGGTATCTCTTGTAGGCTAGCAAGAAGGGAGTCTTGTGAGGCATTTACTTGTAATTTGAGAAACTCTAATTCCTCATAGTGAAGAATCTCTCTTGGTTGAAGAGGGGACTGGAGTAGCTTTCAAGTGGATGAAAGTGAACTAGGATAAATCACTGTGTCGTATCTCTAAACTCTGTACTCTTTACAATTCAAGTCTTTAATTGTGTTCTTGATTGAAAATCTAGAAAAAGTGATTTTTCTATATTTGATTGAATTGAATCTTTATTGTTCAAATTAATTTGGGAAAAATCATTTTCATAACTAGGTTAATCAATAAGAATATTGGTGTTGATTGTTTCCGCTTAATCTCTGATATAATATCTGTTAATTGATTGATTTTCATTGGTTTTAATCGTTTAGATATGTTTCTTGCGAAAATCTTTCAAAGTTTCTATAACACCTATTCAACCCCCCCTTCTAGGTGTTCTCCTAGTGTTTCCTAGTTATTTCACCCACCGATTGTAGTTCTCACACACCGTTCAAAACCCGACGACCAGTCATGCAAGTCGCGGGACGGGACAAGGCTCTAGAAGGTTGAGTTTCAGCCCAGCCAACCAAGGAAGCGATAACACTCGCTCTCCCTCAGACACTCCAGAGGATGACCAAGAGCCTCAAGAAGAAGAGCCAGGCGGCGACAAGGAAACGCTGAGTCACATCAAAATCCCCCACATAGAAGGCAATTCCAACACTCAAGTCGTGATATCAGCTGCGCTACTCAACTCTCTGGTGGCGAACCAAGGCGCACTATCTGAAATAGTGGCGGAATACAAAGCCCAGTCTGCCAAGGCAAGAGAAGAAAAGGAGGCCCTGAGCGCAAGATTGAAAGAAGAGGAGGAGGCGCGCAGGGAGGCGGAGTTGGCGAAGGCAAGAGCAAAATCAGAGGAGGAATTTCAGCACGAGACAAGTGGAAGGCGAGAAAGCACAGAAGACGCTCTGGTAACACAAGCAGAGTTGAAGCGCATCCTACAGGCGCACAAGGGAGGACAAAATATGGTAATAAATCTAAACCCTCCTTTTACCGCTGATGTAGCTGCCTATCGCTACCCACAAGGGTATGCGCCCCCAATGTTCCGAAAGTTTGACGGAACCAGGAGCGCGCGTGAGCACTTGATGACGTATGTGGATGATCTTGGAGTATACAGTGCAGACCACTGTTTAAGGTTAAGGGAGTTTTCAAAGTCCCTTGTTGGGCGCGCCTTCACTTGGTATTCCAAGTTGCGCCCAGCATCAATTCGGACTTGGGAGGAAATGACTATAGAGTTTTGTAACAAGTTCTTGGAAGAGGAAGGCGCTATCCATATCATGGACCTTGGTCGTGTAAGGCAGCGAGCAGGAGAGAGTCTGACCGCCTTCATCAAAAGATACAGGGACAGAGCGCTACACTGCAAAGAGACTCTCCCTGAAGCGGACCTAGTTTATAGGTGCATTAAAAGCATTGAAGATGGCTCGCAAATATTCTTGGCACTTAGTAAGATCACCACTTTTTTCGAGTTGCTTGGGAGAGCGATGGATGTTATCGAGGCCATGAAGAAACAAGGAAAGAGAACCAAGGACCAAATCGCCTTTGACGTGAACGTTGTGGATGACAAAAGGAGGAAAAGTTACAGAACCATGCCGCCTCCCAAAAACTATGAAAGGAAGGAACCCCCGCCAAAGCTCCCAATCTCTAGGGAACTTACTTATCAGTTGGTGGAGGAATGGCTAAAGGAAGGCATTCTCACTAAAAGGGCGACAAGACCCCCTCTGACACGTGAGGAGTACGATAATCCAGAATATTGCATTCTACACAGGCAAAAGAGTCACAGTACTATGGACTGTTATGTCATTAGGGGCGTGTTTCAGAAGCAGTACGCAGCCGGAAAGATACTGCTGCCAGAGGGTGAAGACGAAGAAAGTCTAGGCGATCATCCCTTACCTAGACACAACGTGAATGTTATCCTCTCCCACGGCGACAACTTGTTAGAGGAGATTGAAGAAGAGCTGGTGGAAAATGAGCTGAGGAGGAGACTTGTGAACACCAGAGGGTTCAGAGCCCTATTTGACCAACTAAGGTTGGGAGCTGATGTCAGAGAAGAAGCAGCGCATGCCCTGGCTGATGTGATAATCAGAGGAGGAGCAAACACTAGTGCCGCCTACGCACCAGCAACCGGGGTAGCCAGGGCGCATGCCTCGGCGGTGATGTTTAGAGAGCCGCAGCGAGCACATCCAGGATTTTGCCACAACAGGCCGCTGTTCGTGTAGGCAACTGTCGAAGGCGTACATGTCCGGCGCGCCCTCGTGGACAACGGATCAGGAGTAAACATCATTCCGACCCATATATTTGTAAAACTGGGAGTTGCTAAAGAAAGACTCAAAAAAGCAGAGGCAACACTAGGGACTTTCAACGGAGGAACAGTCATGGCAAGGGCGTGCGTGGTACTCAATCTGGAGGTAGGACCCATAAAAACTCTGAACACTTTTCACATTGTTGACGGGGAACCTAGCTATCATATCCTGCTGGGATGCCCTTGGATTCATCTGCATGGGTGTGTCCCCTCCACGCTGCACCAATGTGTGAAGTCAATGTATAAGGGACAGGACATTGAAATCCCAGCAACGAATGCGCCATTTGACGCTTCGGAGTTACATTTAATCGATGCCACAGTGTTTGATGAACTAGCTCCCCCTGGGACCAATAAGATTGGACGAGAGCCCAAGCTCCCAATCAGGGGAAAAGAAAAGATGAAAGAACCAGAGAAGAGACAGTCAGTGTTCAAAAGACTCCGCTTACCAGAAGAAGAGGAAAGCGCACAGCAGCAAATGACCAAACCAAGATTCAAACTGCAAAAGCAACACCTTCCTGGAGGGGGGGCCAGGTGGGCCATCCTCTAGGAACTCGCGGGGCCAGCCAAGCCAAAACTAAGTGACTTGGCTAGCCCCACGCTCATGGGCGTCATAAGAGGGGAAGCATGGTTTGCATCGACGGAGGAGGTTATGCACGCCCAGCAAAAAGGGGATGAAGCCAATGGTCCATAAGGTTTGGAAGAAGTCAATGTAGGGGAAGAAGGCGAACACAGGCCTCTCTTCATTGCCTCTTCACTCACCCCGTCTGAAAAGGCGGACTTGGTCGCCTTGCTGAAAGAGTTCAGAGAAGTATTCGCCTGGAGCTACGAGGAGATGCCGGGACTCAGCCCCAAGCTAGTCACTCATAACTTGGCTATCAAAGCTGATGCGATACCTGTAAAGCAGCATCCCAGAAAGTTTAGCCCCGAGATTGAGAAAGCGATAAAAGACTAAGTGGAGAAATTATTGGAGGCACGCTTCATCAAGCTGATACAGCACCCCATTTGGTTGGCCAACATAGCCCCTGTGAAGAAAAAGAATGGCTAGATTAGATGTTGCGTAGACTTCAGAGATTTGAACAAGGCGTGCCCCAAGGATGACTTCCCGCTGCCACACATAGACTGCATGGTGGATGCAACAGCCATGCATGAACGCTTTTCCTTTATGGATGGTTTCAGCGGCTATAATCAAATAAAGATGGCAGAAGGCGATGAAGAAAAAACCACTTTCAGAACCCCAGTAGCAAATTTCTACTACTTGGTGATGTCGTTCGGCCTTAAAAATGCCGGAGCGACATATCAAAGAGCAATGACAGCGATCTTCCATGACATGATGCACGATATAGTAGAAGACTATGTTGATGACATAGTGGTCAAATCAAGGAAGAAAGAGCGACATTTGACACATCTAAGAGCTGTCTTTTCCAGATGCAAGAAGTACAAACTCAGAATGAACCCTCTCAAGTGTAAATTTGGGGTCTCTTCTGGTGAGTTCCTGGGGTTCAGAGTCCATAAGGAAGGCGTCTCAGCCGATGAAAGGAAAATCAAGGCAGTCAGGGAAATGAAAGCGCCCCGCAACAAGAAGGAATTGCAGCAAATGATGGGGAAATTGGGCTACATCCGCAGATTCATACCAGCCATGGGGGAATTGTTAGGACCTATGAGGAAACTTCTCAAGGGCAAGGAAGCTTTCAACTGGGTGAAGGAGCATCAGGACGCTTTTGATAAAGTGAAAAAAGCTTTAGTAACACCACCGGTGATGATTCCGCCTCAAAAGGGGATACCACTCAGAGTATATCTGGCCACTACCCAAACAGCGATCAGCAGACTCTTTGCACAAGAAGTTGAAGGTGCAGAACACCCTGTGGCTTACTGGAGCAGAATGCTGAAGGAGGTAGAATCCAGATATTCCAATCAAGAAAGACAATGTCTCGCTTTGGTGTATGCCGCCCAGAAGTATCGTCATTACTTTCAAGCGCACACCATTCATGTGATGACTAAGGCTGAAGGAATCAAGTACCTATTGCAAGGCACCATCCTCACAGGACGAATAAGCAAGTGGGCGCTCACGCTGACAGAGTATGAAATAACCTTGGTGACGCCCACGACGCTTAAAAGTCAGGCCTTGGCTGATCTAATGGCCATCTGCGCAAACCAAGAAGAAGAGGGAGCAATAGAGCCTGTCAACGTGTGCACAGAACCTGAGGTGTGGACTCTGATGTTTGATGGCTCGCCCTCAGCACCCAAAGGCGGAGCGGGAGTCACGCTGACAAACGAGAAGGGAGAGGAGCTAGCCTTCGCCTTCCAATTGGAATTCCAATGCACTAACAACGAAGAAGAGTATGAGGCTCTCCTCTTGGGACTTGACGTGGCTGAGGAAATAGGAGTTCAAAGGCTCATTGTGAAAGGGGATTCCAACCTGGTGGTGAAACAGTTGAAAGGAGAGTACGGAGTAAAAGAAATGTCCTTGGCGCTATGCAGAGAGAGAGCGTACCAAGCATTGGCAAGGTTCGAGATAGAATCTCTCGAACATGTGCCACGGGCCGAAAACAGAAAGGTTGACGCTCTCGCAACTCTAGGAAGCAAAGTAGGCATAGCAGAAGGCGAACATTTGGTACATTTCAGGAAGGCGTACCAACCCAAGATCCAAAGAGATGCACAAGCAGATCAAGCAAGGAAAGATTGGAGAGTCCCAATCATGTGGGAGCTTCACAGCAAAGCATTAACGAAGGCGTCCAGGGACTTTTGCCTTCTGAAAGGGGCATTGTATAAGAGAAGTACGGAGGGGTTGCTCATGAGGTGTGTCGCTGAGGAAGAGGGAAAACAGAAAATGACGAGCCTTCATGAGAGCATATGTGGACAAGTTGGCCCTGGCCTATACAGGAGAATGCAAAGGTTGGGAGTGTACTGGCCGGACATGAAGGCGCGTTGTGATTCGTTCCAGAAGACGTGCGGTCAATGCCAAGAGGCCAAAGAAGAACTGGAGGTCCGCCTGGTGGATGAGGAATGGGCTAAGACAATCCGAACATACTTGGAAAGCGGCGTCTTGCCGGAGAACCACATGGAAGCGGAAAGGGTCAGGAAGAAGTCAGAATATTATTTCATTGAGAAAGGCGAGTTGTTCAAAAGAGGTTTCACCGGAGAGGCTCTCAGGTGCATTGGGAAAGAAGAGCGAAACAAAGTCATGGAGGAAGTCCACGGAGGATCTTGTGGAAGGCACCAAGGGGGTAGATCGCTTTGGAGCGAGTTGTTGAAAATCGGCTATTATTGGCCAAATATGAAAGGCGACGCCCTCGATTTCGTGAGAAAGTGTGAGCAATGCCAGAGGCACGATAACAGAATCCATGCACCCTCTCTCTCCATGAAGGGCCTCATCTCACCTTACCCTTTCCACACGTGGTCAATGGACTTCATTGGTCCAATTGACCCGCCTTCTGGAGGAAAGAGATGGATCCTGGGGGCAACAGAACACTCCACCAAGTGGGTCGAAGCGGCGGCATTCAAGAAAGGTGACGCTGACGCTACTACACAATTTATCAAAGAGCACATTATCTGTCGCTTCGGGATACCCAAGAGAATAGTATCTGACAACGACACTCACTTCATCAATAAGAAGGTAGAGCAATTATTGGAAGGATACGGGATTGTGCATCACAGGTCCACCCCCTACTACCCACAGTCCAACGGCCAAGCTGAGTCCACAAACAAAACACTGATCAAGATCTTGGCCAAGACAGTGGAAGACACGCCTTCGGACTGGAGCGAATACTTGCCACTCGCCCTGTGGGCATATCGCGTGACTAAGCACAGTGCGACAAAGGCAACACCTTTCTCCCTGGTGTATGGGGCGGAAGCGACGCTACCAGCAGAAGTGGCGGTCCCCTCGGTGAGGATGATTGCCGAAAATGAAGGCGGGCTGGAGGAGCGAACGCTATCCCTGGAAGGCGCCAGAGACAAAGCGCATGAGGAGTTGCTTAAGCACCAGAGGCGCATAATGCTGTCATATGAGAAGATGGTGAGGCCAAGAATGTTTGCCGAAGGCGAGCTCGTGCTGAAGGCGACAGACGCAGTCGTGAGGAACCTACATACGAGCAAGTGGATGCCAAAATGGGAAGGACCTTACATTGTTCAAGAGGCGCATCCTAATGGGTATTGTTTCTTACTTGAACCAGACACTCAAAGAAAAATAGGGCCTTTAAATTTCAAGTATGTTAAGAAATATTATGCTTAGCCCACTGTATGATATAATGAAAGAGCAGTAGTCCTTACTTTCTGTGGAAATCTAGGAAGTAACTTATTCTGTACGCCCCTAACTAATGGATGAAAGATTGAAAACATTCTCCTCATGAACTATCTCCTTAGAAATATGTTAATATGAAATATGCATGCTGAAAGTAAACACGATTCAAACAAATAATGTGATGACATACATACGTCTGCTCATCAAAAAAAAAGAAGGAGAACAGTCTCAAAGTAAAGAGCCAAAATGCCAAACGCGAGGTCCAACACCAAAAAAAAAAAGAGGAATGCATATGCATATGCGTTTGACAGGCTGAAAGTAAAGTGTTGGGCCATACCGCAGGCACAAGCGCCTTATCGCGGTACCCGGATAGACCTCCTAAAAAAAATTCCGGGACAGACGCGGGCGAAGTACGCCATATCGCGAGACTAGAAAAGGTCCCGGGAAACAAGGGCCCTAGTCTGAAACGCGGGCGGAAAAATCTGTAAAAGAGGTTGGCTAACACAAGATCTGAGGCGATCCGTTAGTTTATAAAGCCCAAAGCGGCAAAATCTGAAAAAGAAAATATGCCCAAGCGCTTTCGAAACAAGTTTTGGCACCAATGACATGAGGGGCCACTGTTCAAAAAAAAAACTTGTAGTATAATCAAAGCGCGCTTCTGGGAAACAAAATTTGGCACCAATGAAATGAGGGGCCACTGTTCGAAAAAGAAAAAGCGTGCCCAATGAGCACCTCGAGGAAAATTTGGCACCGATGACATGAGGGGCCACTGTCCAAAAGAAACGTGCCCAATGCGCACCTTGAAGAAAATTTGGCACCAATGACATGAGGGGCCACTATTCAAAGAGAAAAACGTGTCCAATGCACACCTTGAAGAAAATTTGGCGCCAATGACATGAGGGGCCACTAAAATTCGCCGAAAACTCGAAAGCGTCTAAAGCGCGCTCAAAAGGAGAAGAGAAAGGAAAAGAAGAAAAGAAGAAATGTACGCCATCAAATACGAAAGCGATGTAAGTCTTACTAAATCCGAAATTTCTTCTAAATATGAAATGTTATATAATGCTTATGAAGAAATGCATGAACATCTCAAGAAACTAGCTTCGAAAAATATTGAAAGGAAGAAGCTCATTTTGAAACATCAACAAGAGATTTTAGAACTTCAAAAACAAGTTGATGAGCTTAATCTTCAAAATGAAACTCTTGATCTTATATATGCTAGTTCTTCTTGTGATTGTGCTAGTAGATTGAATATTGTGGTTGATTATGAGAATTGCAAGTTGCTTAAAGATGAAAATGTTATTTTGAAAAATAAGCTTGCAAGTTTCACAAATGGTGACATTAGATTGCGCACATTGTTAAATTTTCAAAGAGAAAATTCAAACAAGTTTGGTTTGGGTTATACTAATGCTAAGAGTAAATCTCATAGAAATATTGTTGATTTTTCTAAAGTTGATTTTTCAAATGCACCAACATGTTTCTTATGTGGTACTCATGGACATACTTCAAATGTGTGTTATATTAAAGTGCATGGTATACCTAAAGGAGATTTTGTTTGGATGAAAAAGGGTGAGAGTCCCTACACTAACAAAATTGATCCAAAACCATTTGGATACCAAAAAGCAAAACATGATTGTTTTTGTAGGTATGATTGAAGAGCAAAAGGACTTTCATGTGATATTCATTCATTTGCTTCTTCAATTGCTATTAAGGAGAAAATCCTACAAATTGGTAACATTCGATATTATACAATTGGTATTTTCAATTTGATATTGTTGGATATTGCTCATAGTTCTCTCAATTAGTATTATTTCTCTTGATGTGATATTGTTTATATTATTGAGATAATACTATTGGTATCAATTTCTTACAATTGTTTTACAATTGGTATCATGTTATTGGTATACAATTTGTTATAATTGATATCATTGAGTAATCATTAGATGATTATCATGCTTTGGTTGTTATATCTTATTAATTTCTCTATTTTGGCTTAGATCTTATATTTCAATTGGTATATATTTCTTTTTGATAATGCCAAAGGGGGAGAAATATGATGTTTTGAAAAAGGGGAGAAATATTATGTTTTGATCATTTTGGAGAAATGAAATGGTATATTTGTTTGGAGAAAGGTTTGTTTTTGTTGTTTTTATGTAGGTTGAGAAAAGTTGTTGGAGATAGGGGGAGAATCAAGCTTAACTCAATTGGATTTCAAATGTCAAAAGCATTTATTGAGGGGGAGCAAGAGTCTCACCAAGTGATCAAATGGTTCAAGTATCAACAACTTCAATGAACTTCATAACTTCAAAACATGTTTGTCATTTTCAAAAAGGGGGAGATTGTAAGATCCATGAAGAATGTTTTGATAAATGCCAAAAGGTTTTGAACAAGCTTAAATGTGTTGATCAAGTTCAAGCTCAACAAGTAACAACAAACATCAAGTTATGAAGAGAGAGCCAACTCATGAAGACTTAGTTTGGTAGTTTATGTTTTATTGTTTTATCTTTAGCCTCACAAGTCTTTTAGTTTATGAGTTTGAGTAGAGTTATATAGAGGGTAGTGAATCTCTTTTGATTGCATGATTATATCATATTTTGAGTATTCACTTTGCTTAAAATCAATAGGTGGCTTAAAGGTTTGAAAGAAAAGGTTTAGATTTTGAGAAAACAAGTTTTTAAGTGTTTTTTGAATTGACTACTCGATTAGCCACTTGTTTACTCGAGTAGAATTTTGCAGTCTTGCGCAAATACTCGATTAAGGGGCTGATTACTCGATTAGAATTTTGAAGCCTTGCGTAAATACTCGAGTAGTAACTCAGATTACTCGAGTAGTGAACACTGATTACACTTGTTACTCGAGTAATGACTTGGCTACTCGAGTAACACGAGTTGTTACTGTTTTTAAATGAGTTTTTCACTTCTCAAAAGCACTTCTAACCATTCCTAACTTTTGGGTATTCTATATAAACCTATTTCTAACCTTTGTGAATCATTATTACAATTACCTATCATTTTTATATCAATTTTACAATGAATCAAAGCCACTCTATTCTCTCTCACTTTCTCAAGATCAAAGCTTTAACTTTTACATTCTTTGATCAAGAACCTTGAATCTCTCATGTTGATATTTTCATAGCTTTTGAAAGAGATTCATAGGATTGTTATTTTGTTTTCATTTGAGTTGTAATCTTTGCAAGAGGCAAGCTATCTACAACAATTGGAAGTCTTGGTTGTGAATTAAGCAAAGTTATATTGGAAGCCTTGGTGTGGCATTTCATCAAGCACTTGGAAGCCTTGTTGTGAAGCAAGCAATTGGAAGTCTTTGAAGAATCTCAAAGCACTTGGAAGACTTGTTGTGGGGTATCGGCAAGCAAGAGAAGAGGTTAGATTAGATATCAATAGGGTTACAAGGCAAGGGTGTGGTATCTCTTGTAGGCTAGCAAGAAGGGAGTCTTGTGAGGCATTTACTTGTAATTTGAGAAACTCTAATTCCTCATAGTGAAGAATCTCTCTTGTTAAAGAGGGGACTGGAGTAGCTTTCAAGTGGATGAAAGTGAACCAGGATAAATCACTGTGTCGTATCTCTAAACTCTTAACTCTTTACAATTCTTGTTATTAATTGTGTTCTTGGTTGAAAACCTAGAAAAAGTGATTTTTCATAATTGATTGAATTGAATCTTAATTGTGCAAAATTGATTTGGGGAAAATCATTTTCATAACCTAGGTTAATCAATAAGAATATAGGTGTTAATTGTTTCCGCTGAATCTCTGGTTATACATGTTAATTGATTGATTTTCGTATTTGATTGAAAAGTGATTAATTCATTAACAGAGGCATTAATCGATTAGTTCATGTCATTAATCGATTAAGGCTAAAGAATTTTTGTGAAAATCATTTGTTTTAATCGTTTAGATTTGTTTCTTTCGAAAATCTTTCAAGGTTTCTTTTACACCTATTCAACCCCCCTTCTAGGTGTTCTCCTAGTGTTTCCTAGTTGTTTCAACCACCGATTGTAGGTTCTCACAGATGAATGGTTAAAGGAACACTCACAAACCGAAGAGGAAGCCGGAGACGCAGCAACCTGAGCGACTCTGACAGGGGCAAGCCGAACGGAGGGAATCTCGCTCGCAAGGCGCCCCTCGGAAGAATTCGCAGCGTCTTTAGAAACTTCAACTACGTTAGCAGAGCTCGGAGTGAAGCCAGTATCGCCCTCATTAACAGCGCGTTCTTCAAGAGAAACTTCAGCAGTGGCATCAACTTGGCTTTCCTTGGGGGCAGGGGTGTCCACCACCACCACCTCGACGTCCAAACCACCGAAAACAGCATCAACAGGAATACCCTCACCTATGACAATGTCAGAAACATTTGCAGCAGCAACACTTGTAGCAACGTTCGAAGAAACGTCAGCAGGAGCGTCCTTGGAAGCAGTGGGAACGCTCTTTGGGACCTCAATAGGGGGAAAGGAAAAATCACCAACCGCAACGATTTCCAAACCAGAACCAACATTACCAACCGGTTCGGGAGCAACACCAGAATGAGTAGGAACACTAACGGCGACGGCCTCCAAAGCGGAAACGGCCGACAAAGGTTGCACAAACAAGGGTCTGCTGACCTGACCAAAAGGCACATGAGTGGCGAATCCGGTGGGCGCAGCGCCTCCACTAGCAGTGGGTTGACGGCGAAAGTCCGAAGCATCTGCACGGTCAAATGGTGGAATTGTTGGAGAGCTAACAGAAGTGCTAATGGGAGTCGGAAGGCTCTCAGAAGCCTGAGGTGAAGGCGAAGCCGAACCACATCCGCCAGAACCACCTACAATGAAACAGACAAACGGAATAGCGGAAAATGAAAATGTGCATTAGTGCTAAAAATCTGAGAAATGCAACAACAATAAAGAGCAGAAAGGCCGAAGGGGAAAGAAAAGAGCCACGGCGAAGGAGAAAATGGGAAGCAAGAGGCAGAACCTAGGGGGTTTTCCTCATCAGCATCGTCGCTCTCACCCTCAGAAGAATCACCATCTTCTTTTGAAGTGTCATAATAAGCTAAGAGAGCGTCGCCCGAATGATCTTCATTGTCGCTCTCAGCTTCAACTGAATCGACACGAATAGGAGAAACAGGGGCAGGAGGTGTATTGTGAAGCTGCAGACGGGAAGACCGACGAGAAGGCGCAACTGCAACAGCCTTCTTCCCTTTCTGAGAGGGTGCAGCATTTTTACCCCCGCCTTGAGAAGAAGATTTAGGAGCAGAAGAAGCCGGAGAAGAAGCCTGTTTCTTACCTCGTTTCGATATTACAACAACGGAGGGCGAGGACGCAGTAGCTTTACGCTTGCGCACGGAAGAAACCGCTTCAGCTGAAACAAACAAGGCAAAGTATGAAAACAGAGCCAAATGGATGAAACAGTAATCAATAAAACAAACGAGACCAGTAAAAAGACTACCTTTTCCTTTCTTCACAGAGGTAGAGTAATAAGGATCATTACACACAATAGACAAAAGAGCAGGGATGGTACGCTTCGGAGTAGCTTCAAAACTCCGGAGATGTTGTAAAATGTCTTTATGGGATGTCACCCAACTGCGTAGAACGCCTTCAACGTGAAGGGGAGGGATATAAACCAAAGGGGCACTTGAAACATCAGGATCAGCATCAAAAAGAACAGATGGGATGGTTTCATGTAAGGAAACTTGATCAATTAAAAGGACACACGGAGGTTGATCGCGCCCAAACTGCCTCGCAACGCGATCAGGGCGATACACAAAGGGCCACAAAAGCACCCCCATTGGCGCTCTTGTTATCCAAGGGAACAAAACCAGGAAGACAGCGAGCAGTCAGAATCAGTTTCCACAGGTCATACATACCCTCAGTATAATTTTGAGCATTATTTCTGGAGGTAAGACGCTCCTCAATATACAAGGGGTGCAAGGGGTCACACCCTTCCCAAATGTGGTCTAAATAGGGGCGAAAGACGAACTGCTCCTCTAGATCAATGACAGCAACTAAAGGCTCTCTAGGACAACCTTTGGTCCAACACCAGGCGCGAGGCTCAAGGCCAGAGGCGTCATCAGAAGGGGCAAGCCTAACCGGACCATATTCAGGAAAGCGCTCAAATAAAAAGTATTGAAGGAAAGCCAAATCAGCAAAAGAATTGATAGGAAAACGACCATGAGAAATTTGCATTTGTTCAGAAACTTGATCGAGGCGAGCATACAAGCCACCCAAATAAAACGAAGAGAGGGGAAGACGCGTTCCCTCAGCTAAAAGACAAGCGAGTAGGAAGACATAAGGACTGACAGACTCCCATGGAGGGCCTGGAAACACATACCTGCTCAACCAGAAGGCGACAAAAGCAGCACGGCGAAGCCTCTGATCCTTCACAGGACCAGGATGAAATTTGCCATCATGGAGGTCGCCGTAAAAATACTGAACCCAGCTAGCAAACGTGTATTTGAGTGAGGAGCGCTGGCTTGCTTTCTGCTCTTTAGGGACCAAATTCCCTGTACCTCTGACTTTCTGAGAGGAAGAACCTTCGGCAAGCGAAGCGCGCCTCTGCTGCAGCAACTCGTGGGAGTGCTTGGCGCTGGCAATGGAAGCCGCCTTCAACTCCAAGGCCAAATCAGAAAGGCTCTCATCCACTTTTGTTATGTCAAGATCAACGTTCCCAAAAGAAGGAAGCTTCAATAAGACAACTACGTCCTCCAGCGTGGGAGTGAACTCGCCCCAGGACGTCAGGAATGTGTGTGTCGAAGAGCACCAGCGCTGGATCAAGGCAAACAAGTCATCCGGCCTGCGATTAGCGCCAATCCGAGGAGACACCTTGATCGCTTCGGCTATTCCAAATTTCTTGAGAACCTCCACGAAGGGAGGGTCACTCGCAAACACTTGATTGATCCAGTCCTGCCAGCCGGTAGTCCCGCCAATACGAACATTAAAGTTCAGGTCCACCCAGGGAAACTCTGCACGGCGAAGGCGAGAACGAAGCAGTGAAGGACCCAACTCACGGTGGTCCCTGTGGTAAGAAGGAGAATAAATGAGCTTGGCAGTGTCATCAGGAATCACCATCGCTGTAGTAGGAGGACCGTTGAGAAGGTCACCGGATTCGGGGAAGGGGCCAAAAGGAAGTGTCGCCTTCACCCCTGTCGCCCAACGGCGGTGACCAGCGTTTATGGGATAAGAACGAGGGCAAGGGAGACCTTGCATGAAGCAATAAGTGATAGGGTTTGGGAGAGAGATCTCCTCCTCAGCCTCTTCAAGAGTGGCGTCATCCTCAACTTCAACGGGGGGAGCAGATTTCGACCTTCCCATGATTAGGGGTGAGTAGTGACCAGAAAGAGAACTTAAGATGAAGAGAGAATCCGAAATAGAAAGAGAGAATGGCAACGCTGAAGAGAAAGGTGGTAGCAAAGTTCTCTACCGCCAGGAAGAAACAAGGAAGTAAAAGAGGTTTTGAAAGAAGGAGTGGTTGAGGAAAAAGAGGAATCGAAGAGTTTGAAGGAGGGAGTTTTGAACTGTAGAGTGGGAGAACGTGCAAGTAACCGCTGGGTATCCCCCTACTTACACGTGGAACGAAGAATAAGAAAAAAGGAACAGGTGACAGGGCAACAAAAACGGGATTTGCAGTAAAAAGGAAATCCCTTCCTTTTCACTGCAAAGGGGGCAATTGTTGATACCCCATTATTCGGTAGCCCAAAGTCACAAGGCCCAATCCATATGGAAGTCCAAGATCACCAAGCCCGAGGTCACCGCACAACGAGGGCACCAGGAGAAAGCGTGCAAATACCAGGAGCTGCTCAAAGCGCTACGCCCAGAGCGACAGTCATCAAGGCGTCATATTCTGACGTCACAACCAACAGGAAGAGCAAGGTGTGCCGATGCCAATGAGCACAACGTAACCTCTCAGGGCGCCTCGGGTGATATGGAAACTTGGGGAGAAAGTCATGATAAATGAGGGCGAACAGGAAACGGAGCCTGTGGAAGGCGTATGCGTATAGACAAGGGATTTCGGTTCCCTAGATCATGAGGAGCGTGCATGAGAAGCCAGAGCATCTTGGCTTACCTCATGCAGCCCTCTCCCAGAGGAATGACCAAAAAGGCAAACTTTGTAGACTCCACACTGTGAGCAATAAATGACAAAGCTTAAAGAGGTAAAGGAGACAAAACGGATACTGAAGAGAGCAGCCACAAAGAAGGAAAAGGGAAATGAACCAGTGGACCAAGGGAAGAAAGGCAGAGACCGAAAGGTAAGAAGGACCCTATAAGAGGAACCCTCCTCCAACGTACACAAAAACAACAACAAGGAGAAAAAAGAAGACTCAGCACAACTCAACTCAAAAACTAACACCACTGAAGTGAGACCCAACTGAAACACAGAGAGAGCGTAAGAAAAGGGGATGGAATAGAAGCTTCTCCTGAAGCCTAAGTTTTAGAATATAGAGGAGAGTGTAAAAGGCGAAGGCGCACACCCCTCACCCTGTAAAAATACCACAAGTGTGGAACCCCTACTCTGGCATTTGTCTCTCTCAACCCCCATTTCAAAGTAATAAAAGCCTAAAGCTTCATTAAGTTTACGAACCCATTATCTTTTCATTAATCATTCATTTATCGCACAAAGCGGTCAGAAACACCTTACAATAATAGTCCTATAGACGGATTAAGACAGGTATTAGACACTTGATTCCTTTGAGACTAACTCCATGGTTTTCTTGATTAACTTCAAGCTTAAGTCTTCTTAACTTTCCAATCACTTGAGTCATCTTGTCAACCTCCTTAGGATCATTGCATTGTTCTGCAAAACATAACTTAATCCTTGGAGAGCATGGTTAGTCCATATTTGAATTATTATGCATGATATAGTCCATTTATCAATTAAGCACATAACATAATTCATGCAAATAATTTATTTGACATTTGTCATCATCAAAACATAATGCATTTCACATCATAAAATCTAACATTTACTGCATCATACAAAATCCAGAGAGTCATGAATCAATTACTTTTATACATATAATCGATTACTATATGAAAGTAATCATTTACTTTAAAAAAACTGTAAAACAACACTGGAACAATTTCATTAATTGTTGAATTATATTTTGATTTACTTCTGATCATATTTTCGATTATAAATGTGTTGATCAATTTTCAAATAATTCATTCACTCTGTTTTTCTAAAAATACCCTCCTTCACTTTTCTTAATCCTACTTTTTAGAAAAACTCAAAAATCATGTTATTATTCTTCTTCTCTATTGTCTAGGCATAAGTGTGCTTAAGTAATATTCCATACTATAGCCATAGAACTTCAAGTTGTATTCATCTGCACTATTTATAGTGCTTCAAGTATATACGTATAATCTTATTTTTCTCATAGTTGTTAGGGAGAGACTTTCTAGTGATAAGGTAAGGCACCTTCAATGTAATAGGGTGAGGAATCCTATTGTTTGATTGGGGTTCTTATGAAAGATCGAACCGATTATCTTGTGCGTCACTATGGGTTGTATTGGAGTTCAAAACTTCAGTTGGTTAATAACAACAAATCCGAAGCACGTTGCTGAGGGCCTAGATGTAAGATTCATTGGAACCTTGACATGAACGTGGGGCTCACCGAGGAGGCCGAACTAAGATAAAAATCCTTCGTTTGGATTCTCTTTATCCCTTAACTCGTTTATATTTTCTTTGCGATTATTTTTGCTATGATTATTATCATTTGCGCACAACTCTCAATGTTTCATATATTGGAAAAATTATTGCTTATGCTTATTCCGATCCAAAATTATCTTTCAACTTTCCTTTCATTCTAATAATTTTCAATAAAATTAATAAAACTCGATTCACCCCTCCCCCTTCTCAAGATTTGAGGCAAATTCCAACAAATATCACCCAATCGAAAATTGTATGTAGCTTGTCTTAGGCAAGAGGAACCCCTCAAAAGCCAGATTGACTAGCAGTATCGAACGATAGTGAAACCCTTATTCATACACAAGCATCAGCGAATACTACAAACTAGAACTACATTATCTTAAGTCCCAAAAATTAGGGATCAAAGAATACGTAGGACGAAGGTTATTGCCCTGCCAAACTATACTAACTATTTCCTAAATGTCTTGTGTAACATCCTCTTTTTATTTAAGCTAATATAAGTATGTGAAGTTTTAACCTTGATTAGGAAGAGTAGTTAAGTGGCATTCATGCATTATGTTTAACCTTAGAATCGTGGAGATCAAGTTAGGAAAACCATAAGCTTAGGAGATTGGATTGTAGGATTTATAGCTTAAAACCTAAAACCCACCGTTGGATATGAAGTTGGGATTATTAGGGAGCTTATCTCCAAATTTGAGCAAGATCCAACGGTTAACGAAAAAGTTATGGCTGTTTGAATGCGAAAGTTGCTGTCAGATTTTATCTGTGGACATAGATGTCCTTGTTGTGCACATCGATGTTGCACATCGATATCCATAGGTGGACATCGATGTCCACGACCTGCAGAATCAGTTTTTAAGGCATTTGGCTGGTTTCATTTAGGAAAAAAATCAAAAAGGCTCACTCGAACCTCTTGGGAAAATTAGGGTTTATCACCCCCCAACCTCCAACCTCTTGATTCCTTCATCAAATCATCTTTTCCCTTCATCAAAGCAAGGTTTCAACTCTCCTTCACCATCAATCTCTTCTTTTCCTCCATCAATTCACGGTTCTCTCTCTCCATCTCTCACCTCCACTTTCTCTAAATCAAGGTAAGAGGGGAGATATACTTTTAATTAGAGGAAGGGCATGATTTTAGTAGTTAGCTCATAATCTTAGGCATGTTTTTGATTGTATATGGATTATTAGCTTAGGAATTCCCAAATTTCTAGGTTGTGGCTTGCCTGAAATTTTAGGGGTTTATGTTTGATTATGCTTGAATTATAAATGGTTTGGAATATGTTATTATGCTTCTAAATTTATGAGTATTAAATGGTAATGATATGGACTTTTATGTTGGAAACCTAAACTCTCATATTATGGAAATGAATATGTGTTAATAATTGGATTAAAGGAAAACTATTAAAAGATTTAGAAACACGTAATTAATGAAGTGAGGCAGGACGGTAGGAAATTGGAAAAGATACGAGAACATTTTATGGACCGAAGGACAGTCATGTGAAGGTTCCATAGAATAGACGGACGAGAATGGTATAGTGGCGAGATTGTGTTAAAATCACAATCACTAGAATTATTGTAGTTGGACTTTGATCTACCAAAGGACGTGGAAAATGCACCACGTTGGGGATTGGTCCTACGCGCCCTATAATAATTCTATTGGTCACTTAAACATTTCTGGACTAGTGCAAAGTGGTTCCCGCTATAGCCAATTTGGGTAAACAGCCCAAATTGTACGAAGGACGATCACGTGAAGTACTGTGCAAGCATTGGTTGGGGAACACTTACTCCTAGTTGATCTTTTCCAATAGTGCGGAGGGTGATGTGAGGTTTTATGGAAACCAATGGGATATGGTTATATTATGGAAATTCTGGAAACTGTGGAAATTATGGAAAGGAATAATTATGGAATATGGCACAATTCTGGAATATTGCATATTTATGTATCATTGCATTATTTCTTACATGTTTTTGTAACATGTATATTATTATGTCTTATTACTGCTTTTATGTGTTTCCTTCGATTTTGAGCTATATCTTACCCTCTGTGTTGACCATTTTAGGTAATGAGGCTGGAGATATTTCTGCTTTCCCTGAGGCCGAGGACGGGTACACTCCTCCTAAGGAAGTGTAACCCATCTCTTTATGGATCCACTCTTTCAGCTGACCTATGCTCTAATATCATGTATTTTGGAAAATATTATGTATATGAACTTTTAATGTAAATTTCCGGATATCACCACTTATGGACTTTGTTGGAAAAACTTATATGTATATGTTTTTTTGAAATGGTGATACTCCACATTTTTGATGTGTAAAACTTAACTTTGGGCTGGATGTGGCCTTGACTGATGACTTGTATAAGTACATACTTTGTTATGAATGAATATAAACATATACTTTTGAATGTTCTGGCTGACAGGTGACAGGTTTTCTATAAAGGGAAAGCTCTAATTTTAAAACAAACCCTGTCAAAATTTTTCTAAGATTTTTTTATAAAATAATGGTATATAGGATTAGAATTCTAGGTGTTACATTTTATGGTATCAGAGCAAAGGTGGCATTCCTCGGCTATGAGTATGGGATTACCATACTCCCAAAGTGTTACTCACCAAGCGAGTAATCACTCAATTTTTATAAGTTAATAGGAAGTAGTAAGTTAGTAGAGTCTTAGTAGTAATGCTGGGTTATTTGTTATTCATTGGTGATGATGGTACTAATCACACATGAATATCAGATGGCAGGTAGATCTAATCAAGTCTTTGAAAGACTTACTGAGGTCCTTGGTAATCTTACCCGATCTAATGATCGTCAAGCTGAAGTCTTGGAGAATCTGGTTCAAGCCAGTGCTAATCAGGCCAACCAAAGGCATGAGCCAGCTGTTGCAAATGGAATTGCTGAATTTAAGAAGATGGACCCTCCCAGATTTGAAGGCGGCTTTGATCCTATGAGAGCTCAGCTGTGGCTGCAAGAATTGGAAAAGATCTTTCGATCTTTTGTTTGTTCCGATGAGGAGAAGGTGGCTTATTCTACTCACATGCTAGTTGGTGATGCTGAAGCCTGGTGGGAGGATACCAGGAGATTTGTGGAGGCTGAAGGAAGTGTTATCTCATGGGAACTCTTCAAGGAGAAGTTCGTAGAGAAATACTTTCCAGAGAATGTTCGCCGCAAAAAGGAAATTGAATTTCTGGAGCTGAAACAAGGGGCGATGAGTGTCGGATGTAACATCCTAAACTTTGATTTTAAGGAAATTATTGATTTAAAACCTTAGAAAAATTGGAAAAATGATTTAATGAATTTTGCCAAATATGTGGGTGGTGATTATAGGTCCTAGGAGTTGTATAGGAGGTATATATGGCCTTGGGCAGGGTCATATATGCGAGATCGGGAGTAAAATCGGCGTTTTAGGTGTTAGAAATCAACCGAAAAGAGAAAATTAGAAATTTATTATGGGAAGCTAAGAAAATAAATTCCACTGTTGGATGTGATGTTTAAGGGGTGAAGAATCATGTCTAAAAATTTGGACTCGATCCGACGGTCGACGAAAAAGTTACGGCGAATCGAAGGTTGGAAACCCTGAAACTCGCCCAGGCGCACCAGCCATGCGCCCAGGCGAGTCACTATTCATTTGGCGCACCATCCAGTGGGAAATCCGCCCAGGCCAGCCCACCGTTCGCCCAGGCGGGCGCAACACCACTCCAGCGCACCAGGAGCGTGAGTTGGCGCACCAGAAAATCCCCCAGCCGCACCATTTCCATTTCTGACCGAGCCAGCTACGCACCAGCTTGGTTCTGGTGCAGTTCTCTCGCCCAGGCGAGGAAATGGCTCGCCCAAGCGAGCTGACACGCACACCAGCCGCACCATAAATTCTGTTGGCGCGCCAGAGCCCCCACCAGCACGCACCAGGTGCACCAGCAGCACCAGCTGGTGCTTGAGCTCACCCAAGCGAGTATAAAGCTCGCCCAAGCGAGTGGCGCAGACCAGATTTGATCTGGTGCGTCCAATTAGAACTTGGGGGCCAAGTTGTGGCCTCTTGGCCACACGATTTTGCTTTTCTTTGGCAAGAACAAGCACCCAACAACAAGAACACCACTCTTCATCATCAACACCATCTCTTCATCCATTTTCCCTCCATCTTCAACACATTTCCATCATCAAAACCACCAATCCCACCATAAACACATTGTTTTGGGCACCTCAAACCCAAAACCACCAAGCTCCACCAAGCTTTCACCATGGGTGTTGATTGAAGCTTCATCCTCTTCATCTTTTGGTCCACACGAATTACTCCCTTCTTCATTCTCTTTGGATTTTCAATTTTTCCACCATTGATTTGGGTAAGTGAGCTTCATGCCATGAGTTATTTCCTTTCCATTTCAACTTTCCTTGATTCATAGAAATTTAGCTCTAAAACCCTAGGATTCTTGCACTTTTTGCTATTTAGGGATTGTGTTTCAAGCCTTCCAACTCAAATCAAGGCAAGGACAAAGATCATTCCTCTTGTGCTCTATCAAGTAGGGTTGTCTATCATCACTTCATCATTTCCTTATTGTGGTGGCAAGCTAAGCTTTGGAAATTCAAGTTTCCAAGATTTTGAGCTAGGGCTCACTAAGGTTCTATTTACTCTTTGCTAATTTAAGGTAAGGAGTGGGTTATAGTGAGTATTACCTTACTCTGGGGTTTAGTTTACAATATGCATATAATGGGTACTAAGATATTTGTGTTAGTTTAGGTTGATATGATATAGAATAATTGTTAGAATAGAATTTATGACTTAGGGAATTTATTTTGATGTTGATATATTGCATTTTGTGATTTGGTGATGTTGATGAATTAAACGCTTATGTTGTTTAATAATTTGAGTTGTGATATTAAGATGAATTGTGCTGATTAAGTTATAAAATATAATTGTGATCATTGGATAGTGGAAATGGGTAATGTGGTGGTTAATTTTGAGTAATGGAAATTTGCTAAAGAATTGATAATGATAAAGGAACTAAATGAATTATACCCGGACGCAGTAAGTCGTTATCGCACGGGGGTGCGAACGCAGTAGGTCGTGACCAGGGGAGATTGTATTATACCCGGACGCAGTAAGTCGTTATCGCACGGGGGTGCGAACGCAGTAGGTCGTGACCAGGAGAGATTGTATTATACCCGGACGCAGTAAGTCGTTATCGCACGGTGGTGCGAACGCAGTAGGTCGTGACCAGGGGATTGAGAAACACACCCGGACGCAGTAAGTCGTTATCACGCGGTGGTGCGAACGCAGTAGGTCGTGACCAGGGGATTGAGAAACACACCCGGACGCAGTAAGTCGTGAGTGCACAGGAGTGCAGACGCAGTAGGTCGTGACCAGGGACAGATAAAAAGGAATATAAATATGATTAAAACACATGGAACGAAAGACTTAAGAAAATGTTAAATAAAAATCGATTTGAGAAACTAATGAATACTTGAAATTGAATTGTGGTGAATTGACTCTTATTATGTTGTCATTGAATTGTTATTTGTGTATGGCTTAGTGTTGCATTATGTCTTAATTGGAAACTGCCTCCCCATTTTATATGTAATACTCACTCCTTACTATCACCACAGGTACTGAGGAAGAGTTTGCACCTGAGCAGGCCGAGCAGGAGTACTCTCCCTCTCAGGGAGAGTAGGTTACCTTTAGATATGTAGGACTTGGGAATGTCCTGGGCCCGATGATGTGAATCATTTTTTTTGTATATAATTGTAAATAGCTTTTTGGGGGCCCAGGACGACTCCTTTTGGGAAAGGGGTATATTTTGGGGAAAAACTGTCTTCCTAAAACTTGTTTATGTTTCCGCTAACTCTGATGTTCATGCTATGAAGTTTTAAACTTGTTTCTGATGCGTGCACGTAGATGCACTAGCTGGTATATATATATATATATATATATATATATATGTGTGAATAGCCCTGCAGGCTTTGTTATGTGAAAATATTATTGTTAATCAGGTTGCAGGAAAACAGGAATTTTTGGAAAAGTCCAATAAACAAATGAAACTCTGTCCGTTTGACGGAAGATTTTCATTCGGATTAAAAGTAATTAAGAGTTTTCCTAATCAATTCATGAGTCGAAAAAGGAATTTTCAAGTTGCTATTTTAATTAAGGGTATAAAAAGGGTAAATAAACTTAGGTGTTACATTTTATGGTATCAGAGCAGTTTCCCTCGGCCTTTGGAGTTATGAGCTACTCCAGTGGTTACTCACCGAGCGAGTAATCGGTAATTATAGTTTAGAGTCTAGAGTTTATTGATAGGATGTTTATACTACTAATTATGCTATTAAGCATTAACTGTCGGCCTTGTGCATGACTAAACAGAATGGCTGGTAGACGGATCGATAATGATGGGATCCGAGCTATTTTGGAGCAGATGGCTAAGATGCAACAGGATCAGGGGAATAACATCGCAGCAGCAGCTGCAGCAGCAGCAACAGCAACAGCAGCTGCAATGATTCCTCAACCCCCAGCTCCAGTGGCTATTGATTGGTTGACGCGGTTCAGAAAGAACGATCCGCAGAAGTTTGAAGGCGGTTTCAATCCCGATGGTGCATAGTTATGGTTGCAAGAGATCGAGAAGATCCTTAATACTATGGCACCACCGGAAGAACAGAAGGTTCTGCTAGCACAGTATATGCTGACTAGTGAAGCGGAACATTGGTGGCAGCAAATGCGGAGGGGTTTGGAGGCGGACAATCAGGCGATTACATGGGACTTGTTCAAGAGTCATTTTCTGGGCAAGTACTTTCCGGAAGATGTTCGGAGAGAGAAGGAGATTACTTTTCTGCAGCTCGTGCAAGGAAACATGAGCGTCGGAGAATATGCTGCTAGGTTTAAGGACCTAATCTGTTATGCGGGGAGTTACAGGGATGCCGATGAGAGGACAAAGTGCATCAAGTTTGAGACCGGACTGCGTTCTGAGATCAAAATGGCTTTTGAATATCAGAACATCAGCAACTTGTCTCAACTGATCAACATGACCAGCACGTATGAAAAGAGCAGGAAGCAGCATGCAGCTGAGAAACGCAGCAAGAATGTACAAAAGTCTGGAGGTCCTATCAGGGACAAGAGTTCGGTGCAGCGACCAGGTCCTTACTCCCAGCCTAGAACAGGCCCGGCAGTGAGTACCTATGATCCTATTCCGACTTGTCCACATTGTGGTAGACACCATAGGGGAGATTGCTGGACATTGGATCCGAGTAAGGGTCCAACCTGTTACGAGTGCGGGCAGCCGGGTCACATTGTGATGAATTGTCCAAACAATGCAGTTAACAAAGAGGTGAATGTGGCTAAGGTTCAGAAAGCTGGTGATAATCGGGTGACTCGGAAGGGCAAGGTGTATACTCTGGACGGCGAGGAGGTTACTGATGCTGATGAACTGATTAGAGGTACCGGTTATGTTAATAGTATTCCTTGTGGTATTCTCTTTGATTGCGGAGCCACTCATTCATTTACTTCTTCCGATTGCATGAAGAAGTTAGGGTTGTCTGCAATAGAAATTCCTTATAAGTTATCTGTTTCTACACCCACAAATTCTTCTGTAGTCACATCAACTATGTGTTTGGATTGCCCACTTCGAGTATTGGAGCGGGAATTCAAAGTCAATCTAATCTGTTTGCCTCTAACTAAGCTTGACATCATTCTGGGCATGGACTGGATGTCTCGGCACCATGTTCTGATTGACTGTCATCAGAAATCAATTACTATTAGTGATCTGTCTTTATCTGCCCTGGAAATGAATTGGGAGACAGAGATCGGTCAGATTCCTATAGTCTGCGAGTTTCCGGAAGTCTCCGAATGTTCACCGATTATAGGCAATTGAATGCGGTGACAGTGCTGTTAGTGAACCTGGCCACGATGTCACCATTGATGGATAAGAGATTGGGATGGGCACCTCAATCTTTTAGTTATTAATCGCCAATATCATTAGGGAAGCTTTAATTAGCCAAACCATAACTTGTATTCTTCATTGAGTGCAAGAGTCCAGTGGCATACTAAATGCTAGAAGGTATGCCGATTCCAAGTGGGGGAGTAGAACCAAAAGGAAGTGAGTGTTGTAGTTAGAAGCCCCTTTGTCTGGGATGGTTCTCCATTTGAAGGAATTGAACGGAATTTCGGGGGCGAAATTCCAATAAGTGGGGGAGAATTGTAACATCCTAAACTTTGATTTTAAGGAAATTATTGATTTAAAACCTTAGAAAAATTGGAAAAGTGATTTAATGAATTTTGCCAAATATGTGGGTGGTGATTATAGGTCCTAGGAGTTGTATAGGAGGTATATATGGCCTTGGGCAGGGTCATATAAGCGAGATCGGGAGTAAAATCGGCGTTTTAGGTGTTAGAAATCAACCGAAAAGAGAAAATTAGAAATTTATTATGGGAATCTAAGAAAATAAATTCCACCGTTGGATGTGAAGTTTAAGGGGTGAAGAAGCATGTCTAAATATTTGGACTCGATCCGACGGTCGACGAAAAAGTTACGGCGAATCGAAGGTTGGAAACCCTGAAACTCGCCCAGGCGCACCAGCCATGCGCCCAGGCGAGTCACTATTCATTTGGCGCACCATCCAGTGGGAAATCCGCCCAGGCCAGCCCACCATTCGCCCAGGCGGGCGCAACACCACTCCAGCGCACCAGGAGTGTGAGTTGGCGCACAAGAAAATCCCCCAGCCGCACCATTTCCATTTCTGACCGAGCCAGCTACGCACCAGCTTGGTTCTGGTGCAGTTCTCTCGCCCAGGCGAGGAAATGGCTCACCCAAACGAGCTGACGTGCACACCAGCCGCACCAGAAATTCTGTTGGCGCGCCAAAGCCCCCACCAGCACGCACCCGGTGCACCAGCAGCACCAGCTGGTGCTTGAGCTCGCCCAAGCGAGTATAAAGCTCGCCCAAGCGAGTGGCGCAGACCAGATTTGATCTGGTGCGTCCAATTAGAACTTGGGGGCCAAGTTGTGGCCTCTTGGCCACACGATTTTGCTTTTCTTTGGCAAGAACAAGCACCCAACAACAAGAACACCACTCTTCATCATCAACACCATCTCTTCATCCATTTTCCCTCCATCTTCAACACATTTCCATCATCAAAACCACCAATCCCACCATAAACACATTGTTTTGGGCACCTCAAACCCAAAACCACCAAGCTCCACCAAGCTTTCACCATGGGTGTTGATTGAAGCTTCATCCTCTTCCTCTTTTGGTCCACACGAATTACTCCATTCTTCATTCTCTTTGGATTTTCAATTTTTCCACCATTGATTTGGGTAAGTGAGCTTCATGCCATGAGTTATTTCCTTTCCATTTCAACTTTCCTTGATTCATAGAAATTTAGCTCTAAAACCCTAGGATTCTTGCACTTTTTGCTATTTAGGGATTGTGTTTCAAGCCTTCCAACTCAAATCAAGGCAAGGACAAAGATCATTCCTCTTGTGCTCTATCAAGTAGGGTTGTCTATCATCACTTCATCATTTCCTTATTGTGGTGGCAAGCTAAGCTTTGGAAATTCAAGTTTCCAAGATTTTGAGCTAGGGCTCACGAAGGTTCTATTTACTCTTTGCTAATTTAAGGTAAGGAGTGGGTTATAGTGAGTATTACCTTACTCTGGGGTTTAGTTTACAATATGCATATAATGGGTACTAAGATATTTGTGTTAGTTTAGGTTGATATGATATAGAATAATTGTTAGAATAGAATTTATGACTTAGGGAATTTATTTTGATGTTGATATATTGCATTTTGTGATTTGGTGATGTTGATGAATTAAATGCTTATGTTGTTTAATAATTTGAGTTGTGATATTAAGATGAATTGTGCTGATTAAGTTATAAAATATAATTGTGATCATTGGATAGTGGAAATGGGTAATGTGGTGGTTAATTTTGAGTAATGGAAATTTGCTAAAGAATTGATAATGATAAAGGAACTAAATGAATTATACCCGGACGCAGTAAGTCGTTATCGCACGGGGGTGCGAACGCAGTAGGTCGTGACCAGGGGAGATTGTATTATACCCGGACGCAGTAAGTCGTTATCGCACGGGGGTGCGAACGCAGTAGGTCGTGACCAGGGGAGATTGTATTATACCCGGACGCAGTAAGTCGTTATCGCGCGGTGGTGCGAACGCAGTAGGTCGTGACCAGGGGATTGAGAAACACACCCGGACGCAGTAAGTCGTGAGTGCACAGGAGTGCAGACGCAGTAGGTCGTGACCAGGGACAGATAAAAAGGAATATAAATATGATTAAAACACATGGAACGAAAGACTTAAGAAAATGTTAAATAAAAATCGATTTGAGAAACTAATGAATACTTGAAATTGAATTGTGGTGAATTGACTCTTATCATGTTGTCATTGAATTGTTATTTGTGTATGGCTTAGTGTTGCATTATGTCTTAATTGGAAACTGCCTCCCCATTTTATGTGTAATACTCACTCCTTACTATCACCACAGGTACTGAGGAAGAGTTTGCACCTGAGCAGGCCGAGCAGGAGTACTCTCCCTCTCAGGGAGAGTAGGTTACCTTTAGATATGTAGGACTTGGGAATGTCCTGGGCCCGATGATGTGAATCATTTTTGTTGTATATAATTGTAAATAGCTTTTTGGGGGCCCAGGACGACTCCTTTTGGGAAAGGGGTATATTTTGGGGAAAAACTGTCTTCCTAAAACTTGTTTATGTTTCCGCTAACTCTGATGTTCATGCTATGATGTTTTAAACTTGTTTCTGATGCGTGCACGTAGATGCACTAGCTGGTATATATATATATGTGAATAGCCCTGCAGGCTTTGTTATGTGAAAATATTATTGTTAATCAGGTTGCAGGAAAACAGGAATTTTTGGAAAAGTCCAATAAACAAATGAAACTCCGTCCGTTTGACGGAAGATTTTCATTCGGATTAAAAGTAATTAAGAGTTTTCCTAATCAATTCATGAGTCGAAAAAGGAATTTTCAAGTTGCTATTTTAATTAAGGGTATAAAAAGGGTAAATAAACTTAGGTGTTACATCGGAGAATATTCAGCAAAGTTTGAGGAGTTAATCTGATTCTCTCCTTATTTTCATTTCCATCCAGATGAAAGGTCCAAGTGCACAAAATTTGAGAGCGGTCTTCGCCCGGAGATTAAGATGGCTATCGGATATCAGAATATCCGTAGTTATCCTCAGTTGTTGAATATGTGCCGCACATATGAAGATGATCGGAAGGCGAAGGAAGCTCATAAGAGGAGTTTGCAGGTAGCTCCCAAAACCCATGGACCAGTTCGAGGCAGGGTTAAAGGACCGGCGGTTAGAATGAATCCTTACCCCATTCCAAAGGTAGCTGATGTGAAAGCGCCAGGGGTAGCTTCAGGGAGAGCATCTCCTATTGTTCAGAATCCTTATCCTATGTGTCCTCATTGCAATAAGCGCCACATAGGAGTTTGCCGGAGATTGCTAAATCCAGGGAATCAGATTGTTTGCTTCTTATGTCAGCAGCCAGGGCATATTGTTAGCAATTGCCCTCAGAATCAGAATGCAAGTAGAGGAGGAAATGTTATCAAGTCTGGAGCTAATCCTTCCACTGCTTATGGAAAAGTCTATACAATGTCTGGAGCCCAAGCAGAAGAATCAGAAGAGTTGATCAAAGGTACATGTTATCTGAATGGTTTTCCTTGCAGCATGTTGTATGATTGTGGTGCAACCCATTCCTTCATATCCTTAGATTGTGTTCATAGACTAAAATTACCTGTCATAGAAACACCTTATAAACTAGTAGTGTCAACCCCCACAAACCCTTCTATTATTACTTCAAAAATGTGTTCCAACTGTAACCTTAAAATCCTAGACCATGAATTTCAAATTGACCTTATATGTTTACCCTTAACCCAATTAGACATAATCCTAGGTATAGACTGGATGTCTAGTAACCATGTAGTCATAGACTGTCACAATAAAACCATTATCTTCAGCCAACCTAAAGAACCAAAACTAGAATTAGCCACCATGGAAGCTGAATTAGTTCCATCCCTTTCTCAGAACCCAATAGTGAATGAATTCCCAGAAGTTTTTTCGGAGGAAGTTCCTGGATTACCACCAGTGTGGGAAGTAGAGTTTAGCATTGATTTGGTGCCAGGGACTGGACCAATTTCTTTGCCTCCTCATCGAATGGCTCCAGTGGAATTAGTGGAATTGAAGAAGCAATTAGAAGATATGTTGGAGAAGAAGTTCATAAGGCCGAGTGTCTCACCCTGGGGAGCTCCAGTACTCTTTTTTAAAAAGAAGGATGGAAGCCTCAGGTTGTGTGTTGACTACCGGCAGCTTAATAAAGTAACCATCAAGAATAAGTATCCTTGCCGCGAATCGATGATTTGATGGATCAGTTGCGTGGAGCAGCAGTCTTTTCTAAGATTGATCTTCGGTCCGGCTATCATCAAATCAGAGTCAAGGAAGAGGACATCCCCAAGACTGCATTTAGATCACGGTATGGCCATTATGAATATGTGGTTATGCCATTTGGTCTAACCAATGCACCAGCTGTGTTCATGGACTATATGAACAGGATTTTCCGACCTTACATGGATTCCTTTGTAGTAGTCTTTATTGATGATATCTTGATCTACTCAAAGAATCCCAGTGAGCACCAAGAGCATCTTCGGATAGTCCTGCGAACTTTGAAAGAGAAGCAGCTGTATGCAAAGCTTTCCAAGTGTGAATTTTGGCTCGAGAAAGTAAAATTCTTAGGCCATGTGATTACTAGTGAAGGTATCGCAGTGGACCCTGCAAAGATAGAGGCTGTGTTGAAGTGGGAACAGCCCAAAAATGTGACTGAAGTCAGGAGTTTTCTTGGTCTGGCAGGTTATTATAGGATATTTATCAAGGATTTTTCTAAAATAGCCTTGCCATTGACAAAGTTGACCAGGAATGAGACTCCATTTAGGTGGACTCCCAAGTGTGAGGATAGCTTCTTGGAATTGAAGAGCAGATTGACTTCTCCGCCAGTCTTAATCTTGCCTGATCCTCAGAAGAACTTTGATGTTTATTGTGATGCATCAAGGCAAGGTCTAGGCTATGTTCTGATGCAAGAAGGTAGGGTGATTGCCTATGTTTCCAGGCAATTGAGACCTCATGAGGAGAATTACCCTACTCATGATCTGGAGCTAGCAGCTATTGTTTTTGCTCTTAAGGTATGGAGGTATTACTTGTATGGTACAAGGTTCAAAGTGTTTAGTGATCATAAAAGTCTCAAGTACCTGTTTGATCAGAAGGAGCTCAATATGAGACAAAGGAGGTGGATGGAATTTTTGAAGGATTATGATTTCAATCTGCAATACCATCCAGGAAAGGCTAATGTTGTGGCTGATGCACTTAGCCGCAAAACCCTCCACATCAGTAGCATGATGATCAAAGAGTTGGAATTGATTGAGGAATTCAACAACCTCAATCTTGGAGTCCAATTCAAAAAGAACAGTATCAGTGTTGGTATGCTCCAAATTACCAATGATTTCTTGGATTCAATTCGGCAGAAGCAGTTAGAAGATGTCGAATTGCAGGAGCAGAAGAGAATGGCAGTATCCAGGAATGAACCTGATTTCCAGGAAGGGAAGGATGGAGTCCTGAGGTTCAGAAACAGGATATGCATTCCTTCCAACCCAGATTTGAAGAAAGCACTCCTGGATGAGGCTCACAAGAGTAAGTTGAGCCTGCGCCCTGGAACAACAAAAATGTATCAAGATCTTAAGAGGATGTTCTGGTGGCCCGGAATTAAAAGAGATCTGGCAGAATATGTGGCAAGATGCTTGATTTGTCAAAAGTCCAAAATAGAACACAAGAAGCCAGGTGGAATGCTACACCCACTTGAAGTTCCAATGTGGAAATGGGATAGCATAGCTATGGATTTTGTGTCGGGCTTGCCAAGAACCAATGTCGGTCATGATGCAATTTGGGTGATAGTGGACAGATTGACAAAGTCTGCTCACTTCATTTCCATTAGTATGAAGTTTTCAATGGAAAGGTTAGCCCAGCTTTATGTTAAGGAGATTGTCAGGCTGCATGGAGTTCCTTCTAATATCATTTCGGATCGTGATCCCAGATTTTTATCAAGGTTTTGGCAAAGTCTTCAACAGGCTCTGGGGACAGAATTGAGACTCAGTTCTGCCTATCATCCTCAAACTGATGGACAGACTGAGCGCACTATCCAATCCTTGGAGGACTTGTTGAGAACTTGTACCTTGGAGCAACATCAGAGTTGGGAACAGTTATTGCCTCTAGTGGAATTTACATATAATAATTCCTACCATTCTAGTATTGGAATGGCTCCCTTCGAGGCATTGTATGGAAGGAGGTGTAGGACTCCCCTATGTTGGTTTCAAGTGGGGGAGAATCAACTCATTGGACCTGAGATTGTTCAAGAATCAACAGAGAAGATCAGAATGATCCAAGAGAAAATGAAAGCAGCACAGGATCGGCAAAAGAGTTATGCAGATAAGAAAAGGAATCCAGTGGAATTTGCTGAAGGTGAGCATGTTTTCTTGAAAGTGGTGCCGACTGCAGGTGTTGGAAGGGTGTTGAAGCCCAAGAAGCTCACTTCGCGATTCATTGGGCCGTATCAGATTTTGAAGAAAGTTGGAAAAATGGCCTATAGAATTGCCTTGCCACCCCAGCTATCCAATCTACATGATGTGTTTCATGTTTCGCAGCTTCGCAAGTACATCTATGATTCATCCCATGTCATTCCAGCAGAAAAAATTCCTTTAAGGGAGAACATGACCTTCGAAATGCAACCAATCCGAATCGAAGATCGGAAAGTTAAGCAGCTTCGAGGTAAAGAAATCCCTTTAGTGAAAGTGGTATGGATTCGCAACAATGTTGAAGAAGCAACATGGGAGTTGGAATCTAAGATGAAGGCATCTCATCCGCATCTCTTCAGAGCTAGCTGAATTTCGGGGACGAAATTCAATGTAAGTGGGGGAGGATTGTAACATCCTCTTTTTATTTAAGCTAATATAAGTATGTGAAGTTTTAACCTTGATTAGGAAGAGTAGTTAAGTGGCATTCATGCATTATGTTTAACCTTAGAATCGTGGAGATCAAGTTAGGAAAACCATAAGCTTAGGAGATTGGATTGTAAGATTTATAGCTTAAAACCTAAAACCCACCGTTGGATATGAAGTTGGGATTATTAGGGAGCTTATCTCCAAATTTGAGCAAGATCCAACGGTTAACGAAAAAGTTATGGCTGTTTGAATGCGAAAGTTGCTGTCAGATTTTATCTGTGGACATAGATGTCCTTGTTGTGCACATCGATGTCCACGACCTGCAGAATCAGTTTTTAAGGCATTTGGCTGAGTTCATTTAGGAAAAAAATCAAAAAGGCTCACTCGAACCTCTTGGGAAAATTAGGGTTTATCACCCCCCAACCTCCAACCTCTTGATTCCTTCATCAAATCATCTTTTCCCTTCATCAAAGCAAGGTTTCAACTCTCCTTCACCATCAATCTCTTCTTTTCCTCCATCAATTCACGGTTCTCTCTCTCCATCTCTCACCTCCACTTTCTCTAAATCAAGGTAAGAGGGGAGATATACTTTTAATTAGAGGAAGGGCATGATTTTAGTAGTTAGCTCATAATCTTAGGCATGTTTTTGATTGTATATGGATTATTAACTTAGGAATTCCCAAATTTCTAGGTTGTGGCTTGGCTGAAATTTTAGGGGTTTATGTTTGATTATGCTTGAATTATAAATGGTTTGGAATATGTTATTATGCTTCTAAATTTATGAGTATTAAATGGTAATGATATGGACTTTTATGTTGGAAACCTAAACTCTCATATTATGGAAATGAATATGTGTTAATAATTGGATTAAAGGAAAACTACTAAAAGATTTAGAAACACGTAATTAATGAAGTGAGGCAGGACGGTAGGAAATTGGAAAAGATACGAGAACATTTTATGGACCGAATGACAGTCATGTGAAGGTTCCATAGAATAGACGGACGAGAATGGTATAGTGGCGAGATTGTGTTAAAATCACAATCACTAGAATTATTGTAGTTGGACTTTGATCTACCAAAGGACGTGGAAAATGCACCACGTTGGGGATTGGTCCTACGCGCCCTATAATAATTCTATTGGTCACTTAAACATTTCTGGACTAGTGCAAAGTGGTTCCCGCTATAGCCAATTTGGGTAAACAGCCCAAATTGTACGAAGGACGGTCACGTGAAGTACTGTGCAAGCATTGGTTGGGGAACACTTACTCCTAGTTGATCTTTTCCAATAGTGCGGAGGGTGATGTGAGGTTTTATGGAAACCAATGGGATATGGTTATATTATGGAAATTCTGGAAACTATGGAAATTATGGAAAGGAATAATTATGGAATATGGCACAATTCTGGAATATTTCATATTTATGTATCATTGCATTATTTCTTACATGTTTTTGTAACATGTATATTATTATGTCTTATTACTGCTTTTATGTGTTTCCTTTGATTTTGAGCTATATCTTACCCTATGTGTTGACCATTTTAGGTAATGAGGCTGGAGATATTTCTGCTTTCCCTGAGGCCGAGGACGGGTACACTCCTCCTAAGGAAGTGTAACCCATCTCTTTATGGATCCACTCTTTCAGCTGACCTATGCTCTAATATCATGTATTTTGGAAAATATTATGTATATGAACTTTTAATGTAAATTTCCGGATATCACCACTTATGGACTTTGTTGGAAAAACTTATATGTATATGTTTTTTTGAAATGGTGATACTCCACATTTTTGATGTGTAAAACTTAACTTTGGGCTGGATGTGGTCTTGACTGATGACTTGTATAAGTACATACTTTGTTATGAATGAATATAAACATATACTTTTGAATGTTCTGGCTGACAGGTGACAGGTTTTCTATAAAGGGAAAGCTCTAATTTTAAAACAAACCCTGTCAAAAATTTTCTAAGATTTTTTTATAAAATAATGGTATATAGGATTAGAATTCTAGGTGTTACATCTTGATTTTCACTAACCAGAACAACAATATGTTACCCCGCTCTTTATTCATAATCTCGTATTACTTCCCTTGTTTCAAGGTTTTAACTTCTGATATATGGATATTATAGTGGTAATTATATAAAATTATCCTCTTTTGGGAGATGTTCTACTTTGCCAATGGGAGGAGGAAGACAAGGGGTAGCGTTTGGTGTTAGCGGTGGAAAAAATTTTGTTGATACACTACCTCTTAGTGTCTATGAAAAAATTAGTGATATGTTTGGGGCTTAACGTATTGAAAAAAAATTATTGATACTTTAGGGGGTTAATATATGTTAAAATTTTAAAGCTTGTGCGGTTCCCCTAACATACGGGCATAAAAAAATACTCATAGAAGAGTAATTGAGAAGAAAAAAAACTTAATTTAGGGTTCAAAAAACTATGATTAAATTGTCACTTTGGTCCCAGAAATTGCACCAAAATTCACTTTGGTCCCCAATATTAAAGAAATTGCTTATTAGTCACTCAATTTATAAATTGTTACTCACTTTAGTCCCTCGATTATGTCGTTGTACATGTTCATTAACAATAAGCTGATGTGGCCCGTTAAATGGCCAAAACGACGTTGTTTAGGCCTAAATGACATGGTTTTTACTTTAAAAAAAATTAGTGCAAAATATATAAATAAAAATAAATAACCCCTTAGTCTCGTACATCTTTCTGCTTCTTCACTAACATTAAGCCACATTCAACATCAATGGCTATCCTTCAATCACCTCCACAACCTAACAACCTTCAATCGTTCAACCAGCTCCCTCATTCCCTCCTCTCATGCCTTCTCCCTCTCACCCTCAACCCGAATCATCCTCAATCACTAGAGTCATTATCGATCCTCCTTATTCACTATAGTTACCATCGATCCACCCTCTTCAGTCTCAACTTCATCGATTCTACTTTCTCAAGCTCGTCCTTCAACACTATTTCCCAAAACAACCACATGCATCAGAATATGGTTGTCATCGTTGTCGTCGCTGCCTTTGGAAGATGCCCGGCATAGCCATATATGTGAGTATGTTCTCCTTTGTGTTTTGGTATGTTGCAAGTTTTTTTGTTTGCTTAGCCTAATTCAATTTGTTTTAGAATCACCCCCGCCTTCATTCTTTGCCTTCCATATATTCTTGGTTTGTTTTGGTTCTCCTCTGTGTGTAAATTTGTTCTGAGTTTGTTTAGGTTAGCTTGATTCAGTGCCAACTCGTCAAAGCTGATCTTCTCCGTTTTGTTTTACAGTAATTTTAAATACAGTTATAATTCAATTCATTTGTGATGTTAATTCAATTTGCTTAGGTATTTTGATTTTTAAAATTTTTTGTTCAATTATTTCTGTAAATCTGAAAAATAGTCATTGATATTGATCATGGCTTGATGGTAATGAAGAAGCAGAAAGTATACGAGATTAAAGGATTTTTTTGTGTTTATTTTTTAATATTTTTTCGTCACCGAAAACGACGTCATTTAGACCTTTTAACGGTTACGTTAGCTTGTCGTTAACGAACATAAATGATGACATAATCGATAGACTATTATGAGTAACAATTTATAAATTGAGGGACTAAAAAGCAATTTCCTTAATTTTGGAGACCAAAATGAATAGTGAGTGCAAATTCAAGGATTAAAGTATCAATTTAGTAAAAAAAAACAAGAAACCATATAGTATTAGGTTCTTGGCCCAAGTTTTTTATAATTGTGAAAGTGGATTAATCTAGTTAATAAGATTAGAGAAACAACAACGTAAACGAGTTAAACACCATATATTGACCCAAAATCTTAATAAATTAGGTTCTTGGATATTTTTACCTGTTTAATTTACCATTTTCTACTCAATGTTAGACTGGTTTTTATCTATCAAATCTAGTAAAAAAATTGGTTTAAGAGTTAAAACTAAGCCACATGTAAAGATAAACTCGAACAAGAAACTTTTGTATGCTAGAAAACAACTATGTTCAAATCAAAAACATACATACACGATATAGCGTATGTTCGGTGTTGCGTTGTGAAGGTTAACTCGAATAAGAAACTTTTGTAGGCTAGAAAACAACTATGTTCAAATCAAAAACATACACGATATGCATGTTTGGTGACGCGTTGAAAATTCTTCAATGCACGTCCAAAATATAAAAGCTAATATTATATGCTTTAACTGAACGCGAATATATGGCCCAAATTGCGTTTCTAACGCAATACCAAACATAGGCGTACATACACAAACTTGAAGATAAGCATGTAACTCCTTAATGAATTTTTATGTTTTTTTAAACACAATTAATCAACCATCCATGTTGACTTCACAATCTCTGTATGCCACCAAGTCACAAACACTGCTACAAAATATATTTTTCAGACCACTTCATCAAGACTGGTTCTGTGCGGAACCAGTCGGGAAGTTGGAATTAATTTAAACCAAACTAGTTCATTTAATTGACCAGATTGAAAATATATTAATTGAAACTGGTTTTGATGCGGAACCGGTCTGGAAGTTGGTATTGGTTCATACCAGAGTGGTTCATTTTGACTAACAGTTTGACAAATAGATAAATTGAATGCCTCGTGCATCGCACGGGAAAGGGTTCTTAATTAAAAAAAATAAAGCCTCGCGTATCTATTTTTAACTCTCTCTACAAAGCACCATCGTCGCCCCTACCCCTCACTTTCTTTCTCTCTCTCGTCTCTCCTATAGGGTTGGTCGCCGCCCTCCAGTGCCACCCAGACAGCCACCACCGTCGTGAGGGGAGGCTTGCAAATCGCGATTTGGCCTTCGCCTCTGCCTCCTTCGCGCTCTCTCTTTCTTTTTTTCTCTCTCTCTCTCTCCACCTATGGTTATCGCGAGTTGCGATCGAAAAACCCACCCACCATCGCTGTTGGGAAGACCGATCATCGATGTCGCACCCTCTCTCTGCTAGCCTCCACCGCCTCCAGCGTTGCGACGAATCGGGACCACCCGCAACCCAGCCGTTGTCGCTGCTTCTTACATCGCTGTTCATCATCTCCACCACCTTGAAGCTTATGGCGTCTTGCCTCACCATCGCTGTTGGGGAGTCGTACGAATCACGAACCGGACCACTGGAAAGCCATGGCCTCCATCTTCTTAGTTCGTCGTCGGCATCTTCTGCGGGTTTGAACTGAACCGGTGGCTATGGGTCATTGCTCGCTACTGTGTGCCACCACTTGTAGTGGTGCTGCTGTCAGAACTAGAATTGAACCTATCTAGTTACCTCTGTTGCTTCAAAAATCAGTTTTGAGGGTAAATCCGTAATACCTTTTAACTGCTTTGTATTGTATTTTAATAATAATACTAATTTTAATATTATAAGTGGTAATTATAAAGTGTTAGATTGTTTTGGAAATTCGAATTCAGAATAGTAGTTTGATTAGCATTTGATTTGATTAGCACTCTCTTCCAATTCAGAATTTATAACGTCAAGTAACTTTAGCATTTGATTTTGTGAGTTATTATCAAAGCTACTTGGTTTTGATTTATTTTTGATTGACTATGTTAGTTTTGAAAGTTATAGAGTTTACAATAAGAAACCATTCTATTTTATCGAGAAAGCAATGGTTCGAACCTGCCCATGTTCTATTGTTTGTCAAATTTTAACACACTGTTACAATGGTTTGGTCTTTACTTTACACTCTAATTTTATTTTTAACACACTGATATTTCTTTGCTGATGCTAATACTCTGATTCATAAAAAATACATATCAATTTATCAAGCATGTGCCTAAATCTAAGACTTATAAATTTATTGTATTATCCAAAAAAGTATAATCTGCCTTGTCCTCTGAATTTGGCTTTATATTTTTGGTCCTGCTGCCTTGTCCCTCTGAATTATCTTTTTCTGCATTATATCATAATTTGAAACTTTGAGAAATATTAAACCGAAAGTAAGTTCATTCACTTATGTGTTTCATGCATGTCTAACTTCCTTGTCTATCATTCTCAATTAATTTGTACTAATATTCACCTATTTCAATGCATTTCCATTATTTTGTTTCTATTACTCCAATTGATGAGGATAATATTAAACCTCCAGTGATGGACTAGATGCTTTAGTAGCAGTAAGCAATGATTCCTATCCTATTCTATCTTTGTGCTTTATCATTTAGATCATATTTTTTTCTCTATTGATTATTTATCTTATTGGTTTCTTTTCTTTTTGTTTGCAGAAAACAAATCCTGTAACACCAAGTGACCAACTTGAAGTAGATGGTTAGACACTTAGTTTTTTCTTTCATTATTCATGACATAGTACTGTTTTAATTAATATTGATGGAGTCATTTTCTTGATAACATGTATGGGCCGGTCATTCCCAGTCGCTGGCACCTAATCCACGTGTTGCTTCAAAATCAGTAAAGAAAGTGAGTCCTAACTCATGTGAAAAAATATTAATGCCCAATTTTCACTAGTGAGGTGGGGTGTAGGATGAGCATTAGAAAGGCAGATTGCTTGATTTTTAACTATTGCTATTATCTCGGGGGCTGCATTTTTGGCTTTATATATATATATGAGGTCACATATTATTTTTTTGATAAACGTACTATTTTTAGTGTCCATTGCATGAGTTAGCAAACAAATTGAGAATTTCAGTAACAGGAGTCTCAAAGCAACCTGCAAATATTATGTACTCTTACCATGGAATGGGATTATCTGTTGGTACCATGATTGCTGGATGGGATGAGATGGTAATTTACATGTTCCAATTACTAGGTGGCTTTCACTATGCTGGTCCTATGCTCCTATTGTGCCTCATACTGGATCAATTTCCAGGGCCCTGGTTTGTATTATGTTGATAGTGAAGGAGGAAGAGTGAAAGGCACTCAATTCTCTGTTGGATCTGGTTCATCATATGCTTATGGTGTATTGGGCAACGGGTTAGTTAAACTGTCTTGCTTTTCTATAAATCATTTAGAAGCTATATTTTTTTGTTAAATTTCATCAACATTTTCCTTGATGCTAGATATAAATATGACCTATCAACTATGAGGCATGGGTACTCCTATCTGACTGTCGTACAGGTATCGAGTACGTACCCGTACCCGATGTACGTACCGGGTACGTAACCAAACAAAAAAAAATTAAAAATTGAGTACTTGAATGGGTACGTCTGGGTACTTGAATGGGTACGTACCCACCGGACGTACCCTCCATGTGGGTATGTTTGAACACAATTTTTTTACCAAAGGATATGTTTTGTTCGCAAGGATAAGGGAAAACCATTTGTTTAAATATTTTTCAATTATCTTCTCACCCTATTTCATTTTAATCTGAAAAAACACTCTCAAATCTAAAATCTTTTTCTCCTCTCATTGACTTGATCTCCTCCATCCCTCACTATGCTTGACCCAGTCCACCGCTCGTTGTGTTTGACCCCCTCCACCTCTCGCAGTACCCCTCATTATGCTTCATCTCCTTCATCAGTTTGGTGTCTCCCTCTAAACTCTCTCCCCTTTCTCTATTTCCCCTTTTTCTGTTTTGTTCTCTTGCTAACTGGTACTTCTATTTTTCATGTTTTATAAATATTCTCTATTTTCTTTTTCTTTGTTGTGATTGAATAATGAATACTATCTTGATTTAAAGCAGCAATGAAAAGTGGTTTGATGCATATATTTTGTTTTGATTTTTTTTGCACACCAAGTGTTTAAATTAGTTTAGGAATTCAACCACTCTTCTTTTTTCCTATTATGCACCGCTTTTTCCCCTATTTTGTGTTATTTTTGGATATTTTGATTTTTTATTAATTGTTACATAGTGCAAACATTACAGGTTGTGTGGTAGGAAATTATTAATTCCCATGAATTTCAACTTGTTGATTTTATTTTTATTTATGCAATTTTCTATTTTTAAAATTTATATATAATTATATTAATAAATATATATATATAAGAACGTACCTGTACCCTAATTTTTTTAAAAATGTCGTACCCCATACCCGCACTCGTATCGGGTACCGGTACCATACCCGTACTCATGCAACACAGCCTATCAATTGAGGAAGTTGTTGATCTGGCTCGTCATGAGTATCCCTATAATCTCATATAGCATACCTATAATATCATATTTTGATATCTCCAGGGTAACTCTCAATGTAGCTTGCACTAACATGTATCTCCCTCTATTATGCCTTGAAATAATATATACCTATTTGTAATGATTTTTAACTTTATTGCATCCCTTAGTGATCATGTGAAGTTGGAAGTCCACAAGTTGCAAGACTTGAGAAAGGTGTAATTTGAGCTCTGCTGCTGTAGTATTCTTTGTTGTTGCTCGGTTGCTATAGTATAATTTGAGCTCAGCTGTTGTAGTATTCTTTGTTGTGCTTGGTCCATGTGATGCTTATACTGATAACTATCTACTATATTAATTTATACTGATTAATATGGCTCACCACAATGGAGGCAAGTGTTGCACTGAATTTGGCACTGAATTTCCATGTCTTTGTGATAAAAGTATGTCTTGTGCTTATAGTTGGTATATTCTGCATTTTTGTTTGTTCATGCTGATTCTAATCAATTGGTTATGACTGTTGCTGTTGAAAATTGGTGCTAAGTTAGATCCTTTTGTGTTTCATTGTTTTTTTTTTTCTTTTTGGTAATTGCTGATGAAACTTGATTGTTACTGTTCCCAACTGGTTTGTTGCTTGGTTTTATTGGTATTCACCTCATCTCATTGGTTTGTATCTTTTATTTGTCTTTTACATGTTCTCAAACAAGCAAATGGTATTGATTGCGGCTATTATGTGTTGAAATTTATGAAGGACATTGTGCTACATCACGAGGATAATAAGATTCCTCAAACGGTTTGTAATTGAATTGGTTATATTATTTTTTTGGTTATATTATTATTATTATTATTCAATTACATCGGTTATATTAACATTGAAATTGGTTATATTATTACTTGGTTAGAGTATTATGACGATGGCCGCAACTCTAGCAATGATTATTCTTTGGTATGACATAAATCATTTAATTTGTTACATTGGTCATCCATTATTTTTTTTGTGCAGGTATCACTATCCAATATCACTATTTTTCGCTGCGGACATATGATGTGGAAAATGATGATGCAAGCTTTATCTATTTTTTTGGTGAACGATGCAAACTTTATTTAGATATTATGAGATTATTATTATTATTATTATTATTATTATAATTATTATTATTATTATTATTATTATTATTATTATTATTATACGACTATGGTAGCAAAACCATATCCATCTGAGTTATTTAGCTTGACTAAATTAAACTTTGTTGACATTATGAGCTAGTAATTCAAGATTTTTAGCTACCAACAATACTATAGGTTTTACATACACTATAAACAATTAGTAAATGCAAATGCATGTTTCATTTCTTTTTGCCTCTTGTTTTATTATGCCTATATATTGTTCTCTTTAATTTGATACATCTTTCTTTTTTTTGGTACAAGATACATCTTTCTTTTGATATAATATATATATATATATATATATATATATATATATATATATATGCATGCATTGCTTCTTGGCAAGAATTTTAAATTCCTACGAGCAGGCCTAGATGGGATGACTATAAATATGAAAAGCATTACTAAATTGGTATACGTTCAAAAATTGAGACTGGCCGGTTCAAAAATTAATTTAGATCGGTTCAAAATAATAAACGAGAGTGGTTCAAAAATTAATTCAGACCGATTCAAAAGAATAATTCAGACCGGTTTCAAAAGAATAATTCAAAGCGGTTCAAAAATTAATTCAGACCGGTTCATAAATTATTTTAGAGCAGTTAATAATTCAGAGCGATTCATTTTTAAATTAATTCAGATCGGTTCAGAAATTAATTCAAAGCGGTTCATTTTTTAATATTTATTTTTAAGTTTCAGAACGGTTAATAAGCAGTCTCGTTAATGTAAACAAGACCGGTTCATAACTGCTCTTGTTTAACATGTATTTCTTACAGCACAGGCTTTTAGACCAATGCGAAACTGGTCTGAAACATAGTTCGAAACCGATCTATAAAAAACTTATTTCTAGCAGTGAAACCACACAGTATCTATTGATGAATTTTAATGTTTTTTTTAACACAGTTCATCAATCATCCATGTTGACTTCACACCACCAAGTCACAAACCACACAGCAGAATAATTATAGGACAAAGACAATATAAATTATTTTATCCTTCCATAAATATAAGATCTTTTTATAATTTTTCTTTTGTCTTTATTTATAAGATCTTATACAAATTTTCAATGATAATTAATTACTTCTTTTTCACAAATATCTCTTTTTAGATTCTCAATAATATTAATAAAAGTAGTTTTGAAACTATATATAAAATGTTAACATTTTCAATACCATTAACTAAATTAACTAACTTTCTCAATGGTCATATAATTTAACAAAAATGTCTTTTATATAGGATAGGAGGAATTGTAAATCAAGTTCTCAAAGAAATCATCTTATTATGAGGAAGCTAAGATGGAACATAAAGTTTGGCTACACGCCCTTGATTAGCTTTCACAAAGTAAAAGTTTCAAATTTATGAGCTGGATAGTCCATCAATTTATTCATGTGCACTTATTATTTAAAATTGAAAGAAAAAATGGCACATACAATCAGGCTGAAAGGTTCAACAAGTTTTTGAAAGGTCGCCCAATTCTGCTTCAAAGTAAGGGCCCTTATTCAAGAAATTTCCCTTCAGCTCTCCAAATGTCATAGGTCGGTATTTAGGTGGGGAAGTTGAAGTTGTGAGAGGCTTCGCAGGTTCTATAACTGATTCTTCTGTTGGGTTGATGAAATACGCAATAGTGTGCCTCGAAGTGCTTGAATTTGTCACAACCCGGTGTTCAGCACCAATGAGCCTTCCATTGCTAATGACCTATATCATTACCATAAATTTGAATTTTGTTGTGCAATGCGTAGCCAAATGTAGTATAAATACTAATTCTTACATGTTATTCCTCGATTCAAATTCACCGGTGCCATATACAAAAATACGTCTTTTATAAAGTTTTATGATCGGGTTGATTTTCAACGAATTAATTACTCCTTTTTAATTTTAAATATAAGGAAAAAACTTTTTATATTTCTTGAGGAAGTTAGTTAATTATATTTAATTTTTTCAAATTTATACAAAAATAGATGTATTTTTTATAAAAGTAACACTAAGAATGAAATAAAACTTAAAACTTAAATGAGATAATTACTTTTTAGAAATGTTTTAAGTAAGTAGAATTGAAAATAAAATAAAATTTAAAAAAAATAGTTAATTTTCAAATTAAAAAAAAAACAAGTTTTTTTCTTATATTAAAAACCAGAAAGAGTATATTATTCTAACATGTTCAATCTTTTTCTATGATTCATTAATTTTTTTACTATTATCTACATAAATAAGAATATCGAATAGTAGCAAATAAAAGAAATATAATAATTAAAAAATAATTTCATAAGAGAGTATGAGATCTGTTATGGACCGTGGCTAGATTGGGTTGACCAAGTTGACCAAGTTAACCAAGTTGACTAAAGTGAACAAGATAACCACGTTGGTCAGGTCCAGGAACAACTAAATAAGCAGAAGGACCAAGCCCATATTGCACAAGCCTTTATTCTGATCCAGGTTATCTAGGGCTGACCGTGTCACGTCTATCGCCATGACTCCCAGCTAGGGGTGGAAACAGGCCAGACCAAGCCAGGCTTTGGCCTTAACCAGGCTCGGCCTATATAAATTATTCAAGCCTGGCCTAGCCTGTTAGCCTATTTAAATTAATTTTACAAGTCTGAGCCTGACTTGTTACAAAGTCTGGTCTGGCCTATAAGCCTATTTACAAAGCCTACATATTCTAAAATTGTTAACTAGACAAAAAACCGGACCGAACCAACCGATTCAACCAAAAAATCAATGAACCTGCCATAATACATATTTCCTATGTTACTAGAACTGTTCAATGATTGAACCAGCTCTAAACCAATAAAAATGGTCAAAAACCAAAAAATTAAAGGTTCAACCGGCTTTCCCAAAAAAATAAAAAAATTCTTGAATAATTTTTTCAAACTTTTAAGCTATCCAAAATAAGCCAAGTGGCCCAATTAGAGAATGAAGCTCATAGAAGTTCTAGTTTACCATGAAGTTGTAAAAGTGATCAATTTTATATGGAAAGGCACAATCTTCAACTTTCTAACTAGACTATGTGGGACTTCTACTATGAAATGAACAATGTGGGACTTGTGCTTCTAGTCTCCTACTATGAAAGGACTTTCTAACTAGACTATGTGGGACTTCTATTATGAAATGAACAATGTGGGACTTGTGCTTCTAGTCTCCTACTATGAGAGGACTTTCTAACTAGACTATGTGGGACTTCTAGTTTTGCTCTTGTTTTATAATAATATGCAAGTCCCACATCGATCATTTCATTGAGTAATTGCCTTGTGCTTGGCTATAAAACCAAATGCAATAACTTGATATGATTACTAATATTTAATATAATGAACAATGTGGGACTTGTGCTTTTAGTCTCCTATTATGAAAGGACTTTCTAACTAGACTATGTGGGACTTCTAGTTTTGCTCTTGTTTTATTATAACTATGCAAGTCCCACATCGATCATTTCATTGAGTAATTGCCTTGTGCTTGGCTATAAAACCAAAGGCAATCACTTATAATGAATACGAATATTTAATATTATGTATATATGTATATATATATTATAATATTATATATATATATATTATATGTATTATAATAATAAGATTATATAGGCCGGCCTGTTAAGCTAAATAGGCTTTCATGAAAGCTTAGGCCTGGCTTGTTTAGGTTATATAGGCTTTTTCAATAGCCTGAGTCTGGCCTATTTGCAAAAAAAGTCTGGCCTGGCTTGTTATTCGGCCTGTCATAGGCCCCTATAGGCTGGTCTGGCCTGTTTCCATCCCTACTCCCAGCATGATCGCATATCTTAACTGATAAGAATATACCCTGACCCTGGTCATCCTAATTCTTATATATACATGCTGAACTCTCAGGTATTCTCAACTTAACTCTAAACACAACAAGATCGATAAATAAAAATGCCAGGAATGAGTACAACGTCATACTAATATTAACAAATCGTGTACAGTATAGTTGAGAAAAGCTTCTATGTCATTTAACGAGGAAAAGCATCAATATCTTTCTATTTAGACCAACATCTACTTGTTTGTACTTACATGTCATATTCTAAATATTATTTTACAAATTTTCAAATTTTTAACTGAACCACTATTACAAATTAAAAAAAAATTAAAGTAAACTCAACAATAACAAAAAAAAAATTAAAAAACAAAACACAAATCTAATTCTAATTTTCTATCAAAACACTCAGTGTTACAACTTAATAAAAAAAACTTAAGAAACAAAAAAAAAAAAAAAAAAAAAAAGCCTATCCTAATTTACATAACAAGAACAAAGCAAAAATGTCCGAGTGTATGTAAGAGAAAGTGACCGAGAGTGAGAGAAATCCTAATCCTATTATGTGTCTACCATCCTCCTATTCACATATTCATCTCATTCAAGTTGTCTTCATTTTGTTTACAGTGCTATCGGTGTGTGTAGGTCTATATTTGATTACAAAGAGAATGGTTTCAAAATCCAAAACCATACCGTTTTCAAAAGATACTTGCAAGTTTGGAACCTAATTATGTTGATAATCAGCATGTTCTTCCCAAATGTTAGGTTTTCCCTCACATTAAATATTGCATTTTGTTTGAGATATAATTTTTTATGAGTCTTGAGAAGCTATAATCGTTTCTGCTCGGTTTTAAAGTTCTTATTTTTCTTCTAGAAAATGGATTAGGAAGATTAAGAAAAGAAGAAGAAGATTGGGTTGGAGATCCATTAAAAAACACCAAAATCTTGAATAAACTAGCAACAAATAATATTCCTACAGTTTCAAACATAAATAAAAAAACAAAAAAAAAATCCAGAAAGATATATAAAAGCTCGCATATATTCATTCTCATATGGATAAGATGAATATGGTCGAGTTCATATTGGGATTCACAAATATTCATATGTAGTTTTGTTTTTTTTTTTTATAAATCAATTTAGGATTTTTATTTAAAAATTAAATTTTAAATTGTAAATATGATTGAGTTAAAGTTTTTAAAAATTTGAATTTTGTTTTACTAGTAAATAACACGACACCTCATACAACGACTAGACGCTGACAATATTAAATTGTCATTCGTGTTACACAATGATTAATTAATACATTTAAAAATAGCATAAATGCCTTTTAAAACTTAATAAACAGCACCAAAGCAAATATATAATTGTTCACTAACCCATAAACAACTGATCTATAGTGTTAACAACTAATCCCGTTAAAAAAAAAAAAAAAAAAAAACAACTAATCTTTTTTGTTTTGCACCCTGGTATCCGATCCACTGGGTCGACTAATCCAGTTCGAGGGGGTCCCGAGGTTAAGGTTTTATTTCTCTCCCAACGTTGTTGCGGGGGATCGAACCGTGGTTCGCCCTACCAAGTGCAGCCCCTGGCACCACTGCACTACAATGTAAATATGTAATATTAACAACCCATATATCTATAATTCCGTTTAGGAAATTTCTTTAACTTATTTATAAGAATAAATTTCAATTTTCAATGTCATTTTTTTACTTTTTGTTTAAAGTAGTTTTATTTACTCAATATTTTTTAAAAATCATATTAATAATATAAAGGTAGTTTTGAAAAAATATATTTATTATTGACATTTATAATATTGTCAACAATATTAACTCACTTCCTTGGTAGAAGTAATAAGCTTCCTTATAAATATATTATATTATAGACCATGAGAAATATTTAATATTATCCGGTCCTTAATATAAGATTTTCTTGAAAAGTTTTACGTTTATAAAGGATGTACTAAGATTGATAAAGTTTGGTATGTTATTTTTAAAATATCCCTACGATAATCATTGAACATAATAATTATTTCTCTCTTTTAATTGGTGTACCTTTTTAATTATTTATCATTTATACTATCTACATTGTAAGAAAACAAAAAAATAAATGTGAAATTCTATTTTCAATAAAAAAATCATATTTTCATAAAGAGATAATTTTGGAAGAAAAAAAAAGTGAAAAAAGATTTTATATTTAGAAACAAATTTTTATTCAAAAATGACTTGTACTATATATTTAAGATATGAGGAGTATCAAACGAGTAATATGTCATATTAGTCCCTGACTTTGTAAGCGTCGGTCAAGTTAGTTCCTGACTTTATCGAAATAGCAATTTAGTCCCTGAGATTTCATTTTAATTCACATACTATTAACTGGAAGTTGAAATCGACAAAAGAGCAAGAATGTCGGATGTATAAGTGACGTCGACGGAAGTGTACTTAAACATTTTTGTTTAAAAGTGACTTCGAAGGAGGTGAACGTACAACCCGACAAAAGGTAGATTTCGACAAAATGGTATGTGTCGACAACATAAGTGATGTCGAAGGAGGTGTACTTAAGTTTCATGACTTAAAAGTGACTTCGAAGGACCTGTACGAGTGTCGATAGAAGGAAGAGACGGAAACAAGAGGTCTATGTCGAAGGGATGTTGGCGCAAGAAAAGAGGAAGTCAGAGCCATCATGTCAACATTGAGAACGGAAGAGTATTTATGAAGGCATTTAATGCTCCTTATGGCTATAAAATCCCCTTTCTGAAACTGGAAAAGCCGCGAGATAATATGGGATTAAGGTGTTCGGGTGTTGAAAAGGAAATGAGGGAATCTTCACCCCGAATACCTCCTTTATCCTCATGAATAGTGAAAGACCAAACATGTGGGATTACATAGAACCCATTTCTGATGCATCAAATCCATGCAAATAACTCCGAATTGGAGGAAGCATTGAACTTGATACATAAGACTTGGTGGAACCTTTGTAACCCCATAGGCCAAGGTTTGTGCCCTGCTAGGGTCGACTGCAGCCGTCCAGCCGTCTTTCCTATTAAAGAGGTAAAGGAAAAAAGACCTCTGATGGCATTCTACTAGAAGTGTCGGAGGCATGCCTTTTGATTGAATGCTGGTGGAACAGCAATTAGTCAAAATACATGCCGCATTTATCAATCGAATGCTTCTGAGGCCGACAGCAGGCCGGAAATCTATTCCGACAGAAGGCCTGTTTGTCGAAAGGAACTTGATGTTGGTGGGCATCCCAGAACCAAGAGGCAGGAGCACAACAACGTCAATGCTTCGAGCAACAAAAAGACTTAGACAAGAGTCAAATGGTTGCAGTCGAAGAAGAGTGCTGGTCGAATGGGTCTCAGCAAAGATGTCACCACAGCGTCCGACAGAAGTATCCACTAAGCCAAAACCACGACGTGGGCAGTTACATCGTGGGGGATAGCGTAGTGGGTAGTTATCAGATCGTGGGTTCTGCAGTTATGCAGAACGTGCAAGTATGCTTTGTAAATAGTTTCCGGATTCCTATGTCTATAAATAGGAAGTCCTTAGGTTGTAATCGGGGTCGGTTCTTAGGTTGACACACATAGGCCAAAATCCTAGACGTCTCACCAGAGCAGACAAACGGAGAAACGTCATTGTAAAGAACCTCAGCCTTCCACCCCTTTAAATTCAATGCAATCTTTACTTTTTCATGCACTTTTCAATTACCTGCAATTTACCTTACTGCAAATTTTAATCGCTTTCATTTCGATCCCAAGTCATTTACTTTACTGCAAATTCTAATCGCTTTCATTTCGATTCCATGTCATTTACTTTACTGCACATTTTAATCTCGCCGCGCCGTGTTCTTGGTGTCGGTTTCTACTTTCAATCGCATTTTAACGCTTTCCAACCCCAAATATCGAAAACAACAAAAAATACAGTCAAATTCCTTTTGCAAGATTACCACATAACCTGTCGTTACCCACACCCCTTCCATCACCATCAGTTCGGCAGGCGTCGGACGAAAAACCCACAAACAAATTGGCACGCCCAGTGGGACAGGTTCAGAGTAACTTGTATTCATTTGCATGCGTTTGAGAAGTGGAATAACTTTGCCATCTTCATCTTCAATGGTTGTTACAAGTCAAAGTGGTCAACAGACCACTGTCATTTCGGAGATTATTACACCTACCGTTTCGACAAGTGCTCCTCAAATGACCAGAGGAAGCGGTTCCGTCGTGGAATCAACTGTCGTGACTGCGATTCAACGGCCAAATAATGGCCCGAATGGGGGTAACCTCACTAGTGGGTTTACTTTTGGTAGCAATTCGAATAGTGGAGGACAAGTTCCTCCTTATGGTTTGCCACCTGGTTTCGTTCCAGGGTCAACCTTAACGTGGCCACTAAGTAGTTCAATTGGCAGCACTAATACGACCACGGGGGCCACTAACATGGCCTTTATGCGTTCTGCCACGGATATGGCTGGCACAAGTAACGGTTCAAGATACATGCCTATCAATCCTGTCACACATATTCGTCAACAAATCGAAGAGGCCAATGTTCAATTGGTTGACCAATTGACAGCTCAATTAAGTTCAGTGATCAACCCAGCGATGTTGGTGACAAATGAGACTTGTGGGAAAATTTCTCAATACATGAAAAGATTAAACCAAGTCTTGGGAGTCGATGACAATGAACACAACGAGTCCGTCAATACTCCACTTGTAGATAGGAATCTACAAAGGCCAATCTTGGCACAAGGCTACCCTGATGGTCAAGATGTACGACACACTGCTCGAGTGTCGTCACCTCAGCAAGACAGTAGAGTTACGACTTCGTGGGATCATGTTCGTACTAACCCGACTTTTAGTGCAGGTAATGCGATGCCGGAAAACCATCAAGTGGTGTTCCATCCCGGTGTCGAGGCACCACAACATGTTCAAAATCCGGCGCAAGTTGCATTCATGCAAAGAGGAGAAGATCTTCAAGCGGCGTTAGCAAGGCAGAATTTGGCTAGACATCTACTCCGACAAGGAAGAGAAACACGGGTCGAGCCAGATGATGTAAACCGTATAGTCGAACAAGCGCTGAGTCGGATTGGGTTCAATGTCGGCATGGCTAATCAGCCAGGCTTTAATTCACCCTTTCCGGAATGGGTACAACTGGCAGAAATCCCGAGGGGGACGAAGGTGCCGAAGTTGTCAAAGTTTGCTGAAGAAGCAGGCGAATCTACTGTCGAACACATCACACGTTACATCATCGAATTGGGTGATTTTGCCGCTGATGAGGCAATCAAATTGCGGCTATTCCCTAGTTCTTTGACAAAAAATGCTTTTTCATGGTTCTCAACATTACGATCTAATTTTATCCATGCTTGGACCCAGTTGGAGAGATCTTTCCACGAACAATTCTATAGAGGCGAATTGAGAGTTGCCTTAACAGATTTGTTGAGTGTGAAAAGGTTTGCTGGGGAGCCTATCGACGATTACTTGTCGCGTTTTAGGCAAATGAGGATTAGATGTTTTACTCCGATTCTTGAACCGGAAGTAGTCAAGATGGCTGTAACCGGTTTAGAATATAATATTAGAAAGAAATTGGTTACCCAACATTTGTTGGATTTAGCTCAATTGGCCGCTTGTGTGCGGCAGATTGAAAATCTAAGAGATGAGAAATTGAAAGGAAGAGATTCCAAAGTTCCCAAGAGAGAACGGATTCATTATGTCGATTCTCAGCCTTCTGACGGGGAGGCATTCGACGATGGTTCGGAGGTGAACGTGATAGAGTTAGGAAGCGAAAAACCCACTACACCAAAATATGGATTTAACAACGCCCATTTAACAACATTTTTGAGAAGGATGTTGTTGAAAGTTCACACGGAAGTATTAACAACGTCGTCTTTACTTTGTGTTGTCTATGAGAAATAAATGACAACACTCTCTTCACCAGGCGTTGTCAATATCTTTCCATTCCAGCACTTCCATATAAGACAACATTATTTTAAAAAGATGTTGTCTTTTCTCCTCACATATGACAACACCATTTTTAGCGGGCGTTGTTAATTTGTTTCCACTCTATATATCATAATTATATTATTTACGAAATTTTTTTTATATATATAATTTAAAGTAGATTTATTTAAGGTAATTACCCTATGTGAAAAATATATTTTTTATACTTTACTTTGATATATTCAATATTAAATTATTTTTAATACTTCCAAATTTCTAACTTCATGATTATTTGTCTATATGTACTCCCTCAGTCCTTTATTATAAGACCTCTTTGGATATTTTTACGTCTATTAAGATTGATAAATTTTATACTAAAATTGATATGTTGTTCCAAAAATACCATTTTACCAATAAATTGAATATAATAAATTTTTTGATTTTTCAATACTTACTTTACCTCCATCACCTACAACATTAAAACTACAAGTTTTGCAAAATTTTTGCATTTTCCAATATAATTTTAATTATGTCTTCTCCTTAAAACTTAGAATATTATGATTAAATGTCAAGGGTAATTTTGGAAAAAAAATTAGAAGAGGTTCTTATAATTAGAACCTATTTTTTTTTACTCAAAACCCAAAGGGCTTCTATAATAAAGGACGAAAGGATCAGAGTATTTATTTGATGTTTAAAAATTTATTATTACTCTAGCATATAGATACATTTATTAATTTTATTTGATGTTTAAAAAAATATGATTTTGGGCTTAAATGGTTTAACTGGGACTTCGGCTATAATGCTTATTTACAATTTTTAGATCATAAATTAGGTCGTGGTTAAAATGTTAAATGTAAATCAAAAGACACTCCCTCTCTGAATCTCTGCTCATTCTCAACTTACTCACTCCCTCCCTCCCTACTCTCTCTATACGCACTCTACTCTCTCACTCTCTTCCAAACCCTTATTCCCTTCTTTCTCACGCATACGGCAGCGACGGTCTTCTTTCTCTACTCTCTTGCCACGCCCTTCGAAATCCTTATTCCTTCCTCACTCTCAACGGTCTTCCCTCTGCACTACTACAAAATTGACAATTAAAGGCGGTATTTTCGGGGCGGTTCGTTAACGGAACTGCCCTCTTTAGTTTAAATTGATTTAAGAGAATGATTGTTTTCTTTAATCAGCCTTAAAAATCTATTTAAAAATATTAAAATCAAATAAAATGCAAAAAATTATAGATAAAAGTTCCGTTGTTGAACCGTCTACTTAAACCTTACATTAAAAAAAAAGACACCCTAAAAAAGCCGAGTAACATTCCCACCAACACAAATTTTACTTTAAGTGTTGATTGCCCTCCAACACTAAACACGCTAGCTACACCGCCAAATTTTGTCCAACAACAACACACACTCTCACCTACCATTAGGGTTTTTGATTTTCACTCATTGGTGAAGCGGAAGCAGCACCGGCGGCGGCGACGCGGTAGTCTCACTCTCTCACGCCGCTCCAATCTCCTTCCTTCACGAACAAGCCCCGCCGACACCTTCGAATTCACCTTCTCTTCTCTTCTCTTCCCTCGACATCCTTCATTCTAATAGCTAGCACCACTGCAAAGAAGCGAACCACCATCGCCATCGCAGTCTGCTTCATCTCGACGTATATCCTCTGCTATTTCTCTTTCTCTTTCTCAATTCAATTCAATTCATATACATTGCTTGAGACAACTTTTGAGGATTATTTTGAGGTGTTTGTATCCAATGTAGGATTTTGATATTTTTGTTTGGAGTTGAAATCCTTTTGATATGTTTTTTGTGCTTAATTTTGAATCTGAAATCTGCAGACACTACAGTGATGCTAAATTCAAAGGTTGAAGGAACTGATGCAAAAACTGAAATTTCACTTTAGAAACGATAGATAGATAGATGGTGTCATTCCAGTTTTTGATCTTGGTTTGGTCCTTCAGTTTCAAATGAGATCAGTTACTTGCTTTGGTCTTGAAATTTAGTTGTTAAGTCTATTTTGAATATGAATTTGCGTATGGATTATGTTTGAGTTAGTAAGTTAGTGTCTATGCTTAATTCAAAGTTACAATACCATTTTGAATTTTAATTTCAATTTGAAGAAAGGGATCCATTACTGAATTTTTGTTTGAGACTTGTTAACTGATGTAAAATATGAAATTTGATTTTGATTTGGTTCCATATTTGGATCCATTTATTTCCATTCTAAATTTAAATTGTCGAAGGGGGTCTTTGCGCTTCAAACTATATTGCTATTGATCTTCGTCTTGTAATATTTAATTCTATCTTGTTGTCCAATGTCCACTTATGAGATTCCCGTTTTAAATTCTGCATCTTGCTGTTTAAGATTGATGTGTTGCTTTTGGAACAGGGGAAAACTTACATAATTGAGTGTTTTTACTATATCAGATTTTGTGTATATATTTTTTTTTTCTATAAAAAGAATTTAGTGAAGTTGGATTATCTATGGAGGGCAAAATTAAATTGAAAGGTGCTGTATTTTATTGGAAAATATTGGGCTCTCACGTTTCTTATATATATATATATATATATATTTGTGGATCCTAGAATGCACTGATTCAGTTTTCAATTATATAATAGGTTTTCTATTGTTTGGTTGCAGGAAGATTACATTGCATGGGTATGTGACCAAGATGCATATGCATTGAGTGGTCAGAAGTGCTCTACACAGTCATTGTTATTTATACATGAGGTGATGACATTTTCCATGGTTAAATGTTCTCTAGAACTAGCTGAAGTTGTAAATTTGATTTACTTTATGTTGTGTGTCTTACATTCAAAGAGGTGTATAATATTTCTAATTCCTGAGTTTTAATTGCTATTGTTCAGAATTGGTCTCATACTTCCTTCATATCTAAATTGAAAGATCTTGCTGAGAGAAGAAAGCTAGAGGCTCGGTTCTCACCGTAAGGGTACACTTTTTTTTTTTTTTTTGCTTATTCTATTAGTCTACCAACCTAGGATTAATATCTAAAACTGTTGAGGCCCCCTTGCAGTTTAAGTATCATTCTAGATGATAAGGTGATTAATATCAAAACCACTTTGTAACCTTCTTAAAATCTAAACATAAACATGATAAGGTGACTATGAACTTTGAAGGGGTTTTGCTTTTCCTTATTTATTTCTAGACACTGTTGTTACTTTCTTTTCTTTTCTATTTTCTTTTCTTCTATATCAAGCATAAGCTAATTAAGCATCCTCTATACCAAGATTTTTTGAGCAAAGTATTTATTATACATTGCTTATATTTTAAAGTTCTAAGGGTATCTCTAATTGTGTTATTTTTCATTTAAGGATTGTTGCTTACATTTTTTAACTGTCTTGACAATTTCAACTTTAGCATATGAAGCTAATAAAAGTATGTGGTGTTCACTTGCAGGCAAAGGTGGAACTGAAAATTTGTCTTATAAAGTGGGGGATTATGGTTTTTTGATGATGTTGTCGTCTCATTTTAGCTCTGCATGGAAGAAAGCTCACATGCTATGTAGTGTTGGAAATTTTATTGTAAGAGGGACTAAGAAAGCTCATATGCTATGTACTTTCTTAGTAAAACTTTGAAATTGATGTAGACTAAGGTAGTTTTCGATTTTGTTTGTGGAAAGTATGTCGTGTACTTATTTACTCTATTTGTAATGAAATTTTTATTCTAAAAAAAATTATTATGTTGACCTTAATTTTTTATTTAGATATTTATTTATTTCTAATTGTTTATTATTTTTTAGAAAGTTTCATGATTAGTGGAAAAATATTATAAAAAATTGGTGTTGATTTAACCACAAATTCATTTATGGTTATATATATAATTTTTTAAATTTACTTTCTTACTTAGTCACGGTTATAACTGCAACTAATACAAAAAAAAAATTGCAGCAAAATGAATATAAGACAACACCGTTTTAAAATAGTGTTGTCAATGCTTTAGTTTCAACAACACCGTTTTAAAACAGCATTGTCCATATTTTAGTTTCAACAGTGCCTTGTGAAAACAGTGTTGTTAATGTCTTACTTTCAACTGCATCATTTAGAGACGGTGTTGTCAATACTTTTGTTTTCAACAACGTCATATCAAGACAGTGTTGTCATTGCTTTCGTTTCAACAACGTTGTTTATTTGCGTTGTCGTTCTTTTAACAACGCAAGCTTTGACAAAGCCCGAAATGCGTTGTTGAAAAGCCAAAATTGGCGTTGTTGATCCTTAATTCTGGTGTAGTGACCTTACACATGTTCCGCCTTGAGACCATCCAAACCCGTTAATGAAAATTTATATAAGAAAACATACACTTTCGACGTTTCTAAAACTGAACAAGTTTTTGACGCGTTGTTAAAGGATAAGCAAATTAGATTGACGGAAGGCCATAAGTTGCTGAAAAAAGAAGAACTGAAAGGAAGAAAGTATTGCAAATATCATAACAATTGCACTCATAATACCTATGATTGCTTTGCTTTCAGGGACTTAATTCAATAAGGAATCGACTAAGGAAAGCTGAAGTTCTTAGAAAAGGATATGAAGATCGACACTGATCCCTTCCAGAAAGAAGTCAACGAGGTTGATTCTCAAGGGGTGTTTTCTATCAGTACTCTATCACTGGCGTACGACGCAGAAGTGTTTCCGGAAGTCGGAGAGTCATTCCGACATTTCTGTAAAAGGAAGCAAGTTGGAAACCTTCAAATTTGCCCAAGATGTCAAGTGGTCTATGATCGAAAGACTGCGACACAGAAGGAGAATGAATCCAAAAGAGAGGATTTGAGAAAGAAGATAAGAGCTAGGATCCAGGAACGGGAATACATCCGACGAGAAACGTCCCGAGAGGCCCGTCGGCCTTTGTCCAGTCGAAGGATTTATGGAGGACGTTCCTCGAGGTCAGCTGCACATGACCAACTCATGCAGAAAATGCAGCAATGAGGGTCAACATCCGGATCGATCTATGAGGGATTGACCCAGACTCAGAAAAGGAGGCTCCAGAGGATATGCAAAGCAGAGGCTGAAGAAGTTAATATTGACGAGTTACCCACGAATGATCAAGGGTGCCTAGTCGCAACTATGAAGCCGAAAACGGCTAAAAGTCGACAAGGAGGCAAACAAAAGCAGAAATGGGTGAAGAAGTCTGAGGGATCTAATCAAATGAGTGAATCATATGAGGGGGACTCTGAAGACAACTTGGACATCATCGTCAATGATCAAGACATGATAGATGCCCAAAGTAAGAAAATTAACAGCCTCTCAATCAATAATGTCGGCTTACCTTTCGACATGCCAGGTGGCCATGCACAAGAAGAAGGAGATGAGAGTGACGGATCCGACGATTCGTATTTGAGTGATGAGGTGCCAGGTCTCCCTGAATGCCTTTTCCTTTTGGATAGGCTCCATTTGGAAGTAGATATCGGACACATTGCTCAGTTCGAACCATTGGAAGAAAGTAAGAGAGAACACTTGAGGCCTTTGCATATCAAGGCCATTGTTGATGGCAAACCTCTTAATAGGGTATTGGTGGATGGAGGGGCAGCCGTCAACATTTTTCCATGGAATGTGTTTAAAAGAATGGGAAAAGCATAGTCGGATTTGATACCGACAAATGTGGTTGTAGTCGGTTTCACAGGGAAAATTGCTCAATCACACGGTGTAACGATGTTGAAAGTCGAGGTGGGATCAGTCGTAAGGGATACTTTATTTGTTGTGGTCCCATCCAAGGCTAGCTATAACCTACTGCTAGGCAGGGATTGGATTCATGCTGTGGGGGTCGTTCCTTCAACGACCCATCAGAAGCTGGTTCTATGGAACCAGGAAAACAAGGTGGAAGTCATTGCTGCAGATGATAGTCCATGCTATATGCAGCAAATGCACGTAGACTTCAAAGTTTACAATCCAAGCATCAAGCCGATTCAACTTGATGCCGAACATTTTCAGAAGCCCATAGTAGACAAGTGCCTAATGGAAAACTATGGGATCTCGATTGTCGAAATGGACAAGGCCGTCGAGCAGCGGCCTTCGAACAGCAACGATGGTTGATCGACAGCTAGAGCGGCTGTCGGCCTACGTGGCCGACAGAATGCAATGCACCATCCAGACAGGTGCATTCCAGGACTGTATTGTGGATGACATCCCTTTGGGATTCGAAAGAGGGTGGACAGATGAAGAATCTCGATTCATCAGCGAGGATCCCAGAGATAAAGTGAATTTGGGAACGGCTGAGAAGCCGAAACCCATTTACATGAGTTCGTTGTTGAAGGAGGAATTCCGACAAAAGCTCATTGATCTCATCAGAAAGAACAAAGATTGTTTTGCTTGGGAATATGAAGATATGCCAGGACTCGACAGGGAATTAGTCGAACACAGGCTGACTTTACGGCCTGATCATAAAGCAATCAAGCAGGCAGTTCGACGTTTCGCACCTGATGTAGTCCTTAAGATCAAAGAAGAAATAGAAAGACTGCTGAAAGCGAAGTTTATCAGAACGGCGAGGTATGTCGAATGGATGGCAAATATAGTACCTGTTGTAAAGAAGAATGGGAAAATGCGACTTTGTGTCGATTTCAGGGATCTAAATAGTGCCACACCAAAAGACGAATATCCGATGCCGATAGTTGATATGCTGGTAGATTCAGCGTCTTTTCATGAGGTAATGAGCTTATTAGATGCTTTTTCAGGATACAATCAGATTTTTATTGTTGAAGGCGATGTGTCAAAGACTGCGTTTAGATGTCCGGGGGCAATAGGAACTTTTGAATGGGTGATGATGCCATTTGGACTCAAGAACGCGGGAGCCACGTATCAAAGGGCAATGAATTTGATTTTTCACGATATGATTGGCAAGTTCTTGGAGGTTTACATTGACGACGTGGTGATCAAGTCAAAGACCCAAGAAGAGCATTTGGAGAGCCTGGAAAAGGCGTTTAACTGAATGAGGAAGCACAATCTAAAGATGAATCCAATCAAATGCACTTTCGGAGTCACCGCTGGCCAGTTTTTGGGGTTTCTTGTTCACAGAAACGACATTGAAGTCGACAAGAACAAAGCCAAAGCGATCATAGAAGCATCTCCTCCGACCAACAAGAAAGAGGTTCAGTCGTTTCTTGGCAAGGTGAATTATTTGAGAAGATTCATATCAAACTTTTCGGGAAGAACTAGAGCCTTTGCACCTCTTGTGAAGTTAAAGCAAGAAGAAGATTTTAAGTGGGGACCGGAGCAACAAGCGGCGTTCGACGATTTGAAGTTATATTTGTCAACACCACCAGTAATGATGCTGCCTCAGCCAGGTTTTTCTTTAAAATTGTATATATCAGCTTCTGATTACACCATAGGTAGCATGTTAGCTCAATAAAATGAGAATGGTGTAGAGAGAGCTATATTTTATTTAAGTAGAGTGTTGAATGATGCCGAAACACGGTATGGTGCCATAGAGAAATTATGTTTAGCACTCTATTTTTCTTGTACAAAGCTTAAACATCATATGAAAAGTTTTCATGTTTTAGTTTTGTCGAAGTCTGACGTTATTAAATACATGCTATCCAAACCAATTATTCATGGTAGGATTGGCAAGTGGACATTAGCGTTAACCGAATTTTCACTTCAATATGTACCATTAAAAGCCGTTAAAGGCCAAGTAGTAGCCGATTTTTTGGCAGATCACCCATGTGTAGACATGGCTTTATCTGTTAGTTATGTCAGCTTGAGTCCTTGGACGATGTATTTTGATGGATCGTCACATAAAAAAGGGGCAGGAGTTGGAATCTTGCTCGTATCCCCTGACGGAATTCCTACGGAATTTATGTTTAACCTCAAATACCAATGTTCAAATAATGAAGCTAAGTATGAGGCCATCTTAATCGGCCTTGAAATATTAATTTTCTTAAAGGCCAAAAATGTGGCCATAAAAGGAGACTCTCAGTTAGTTATTAAGCAATTGGTTAACGAGTATAAATGTTTAAGTCCAAAATTGGCCAAATATTGCAATATGGCACAGAAAATGATGTGCCAATTTGACGATGTTTCGGTTGAACACGTATACCGGTGTCATAATCAAAAGGCCAATCACTTGGCCCAAATTGCATCTAGATACCGTATATCGAAAAAGGTTTTGGACAATGCGACTCGGATTGAAGAGATGTTATATCCCCCTCACGAGAGAGAAGTGATGGTGAATGCATTGGCATCCAGCGACGATTGGAGGAAACCCATTGCCGATTACTTGGCAAATCCGTCTTCTAATGTCGAGTGAAAATTAAAGCTGAAAGCTACCAAGTTCACGTTACTGGGAGGTGATTTATATCATAAATCAGTCGATGACAACTTGGAAGTGTGTCTTGACAAGGAAGATGCTTTCATAGCCTTGGCAGAGGTTCATGAAGGAATATGTGGAGCGCATCAAGCTGGTGAAAAGATGAAATGGGTCCTCCGAAGGCAGAGTTTTTTGGCCTACATTAATCTCGGATTGCATGAATTTTGCGAGATCATGTGAAGAATGCCAAAAGCATGGCTACATTCAGAATGTTCCAGCAGGTGAGTTTCACTCAATCATCAAGCCATGGCCTTTTAGAGGATGGGCACTAGATGTCATTGGAGAAATCGTTCCACATTCTTCAAAAGGCCATTCAAGGATCTTGGTAGGTGTTGATTACTTTACCAAATGGGTGGAGGCGATACCTTTGGTAAAGGTCGAACAAGAGCAAGTGATTGATTTTATTGAAGACCATATTGTCTGTCGATTTGGGATCCCAGAGACGATAACCACTGATCAAGCATCTATTTTCTTGGGAAGCAAATTGAAAGGATATTTGGCATCAAGAAGGATCAAGTTATTGACTTCAACACCTTACTATGCACAAGCCAATGGACAAGCGGAAGCAGCGAACAAGTGGATTATTAACATTATCAAGAAACAAATTAAAGGGAAACCACGAAATTGGCATGAAGCTTTGACACTTGCGTTATGGGCCATCCGAAATTCTCCAAATGAAGCAACGGGTACGACTCCTTACATGTTAACATACGGCCACGAGGCCATGTTACCAGTCGAAATAAACTTGGAATCGGTGCGATTTCAGAGGCAACATGAAATGCCTGTGAATGATTATTGGAATTCCATGTTTGATGAATTGAACGAGGTGCACGACGAAAGACTTTTGGCGTTAGAAAATATTATGCGACAAAAGGAAAAGATTGATAGATATTATGACGCCAGAGTTAAGTTTAAGTCGTTCTTATCGGGTAAATTAGTATGGAAAGTAATCTTACCCATCGACAAGCGTTCTAACGAATATGGCAAGTGGTCACCAAAATGGGAAGGACCATTTCAAGTATTAAAGGCTTTTTCGGGCAACGCATACGAATTAGTCGAAGTCGAATCGGGAAAGAAGATTAAAGTAATTAACGGCAAGTATTTGAAAAGATATAAGCCGACAATGACAGAAGTAAATATGCATTAAACCAAATTGCAAATCCATACGAAAGAATCAAGGTGCAAAAATAGTACAGCAAAGGAAAACAAAGGTTCATCCGAACAAATTATTAAAAGAACGCCATTCTCCGGCGAAAGCATCTCGACGTCGGAGTCCAGCCCTGTACTCTTGCAAATGGGTACCCAAAGCATCCGTAATCTGCTGATAGGGAGCCACCAAGGTGACAACTTTGGCAGCCAAGTCTTGTCGAGTGGCCTTTGCAGCTTCCATATACTGGGTCATTTCCAATTGATCTTTCTCCCGACGGGCCAACTCGTCTTTCAGTTCTTGAATCTTGGCCTCATTCTCTTCCAATCGTCGAAGCGTTTCATTGACCTTAGAAGAACAATCTGCGTCCTCTCGTTCCGAATCCATAATTGCTGCCTCCATTCAGTTTTGATTTGCTTTGACATCTTCATAAACTTCGATGTCTTTCAAGATCTTCGGACCTTAAGTAGTCCAATTGTTCACAAACCGCTACAGGCTGGTTAATTTGGATTCGACATGTTCTGGAACAGGATGCTATAAGAGTGAATTGATAGTAGAAGACAAGAGTTCAACAGTTGTAGAATCGGCCAATAGCTGATCAAAGGGCCGACAATAGATGTTCTTCAAGGTTACCATCATCTGATCCGTAACCGATTCGGTGTCCCTTAAAGGGGAACTCATGGCTTCTTCAACAGAGCGTGCTTTAGCCATTAATTCACTAAGAGTAGAAAAAGCAGTGTAGAAAAAGCAATAGAATGAGACACCTAAATCGAAGGAGCCATGGTGCTAGGTGGAGGATTGCAAGAAGGAGCTTCAACAGAAGGAACAGCGGCGGAAGTAGATGTGCAAGGAATTGATAAGCTGCCGTCAAAACCTTCAAGTTGGACTGAATTGTTGGGAATCTAGGAAAACAAGAAAAGAAATTTGGTAAGGTCACTTTAATCCTGCATAAAGGGCGAATTGGTAAATTCGTGAGTGCCTCAAACGAAGGGCCGCATGCATTAGTGGTCTCAGGTCCCACGACAACAACAGGAGAGTCCATAACTTGAGTGTCAATAAGATCAAGAGCTTGGGTGTCGGCAATATCTTGATTAGAATTCTGAACGAAAACTTCAACCGCAGTTGACGATGAAGTATCATCAAGACATCTCTGCATGGAAGCCTCAATGGTGTTCAACCTATCAACTTGTTCTAGAGGAACTTCAACATGAGGGTCATCAGAAGACAAGTCATCCATAATTACTTGCCGACGAACAGGGCGCCGTTGTAAATGGAAGCTGGTGTCTTCGACAATATCTTCTTCATTGAATGGATTAAGTGCTGGAGTCGGGAGGAATTCACCGGCATGAGGGTCATGATGAGAAACATCGACAAACAGATTAGCCACAGCATCGTGTGTTCTTTGAGTGGTAACATGAGGAGATGGTTCCCTGATGACGATTCCCTTGGCTTTTGGACGAGGATGCTGCTGAGGTTTGGTCGAAGGATTTGAAGAAGGATGAACCGGAGGAGCCGACGTGGCAGTAGACACTTGAAGCTTCTTTGATTGAGGACGCACTAAAGAACTATCAGTCCTTTCAGGATCGACTTGAGGTTTACTCGTTGGTTGCTCTGTTCGTCCCTTGTGTTGTCTCTTGGCTTCGACGAAATCATCAATGGCATTGGAATGGCGCCGCTTTTTAGGTTTCTTCGGTGATGAAGGGTCTCCACCTTTCTTTTTCGACGCGTTGGCCTTAATTGCCGCAGAATAATCAATGAGGTTCGGCTTAGCCACTGCAAAGAAAACGACAAATCAGAAGGCAGAAAAGAAAAAGGAGTCTAAAATACGACAAGTTAAGTGTCCATACCAGATTTGTCGGCCGCCACGTCTGTCGGAGTCCTAGCACTCATTCTCTCAACAATAGTATCATAGTCCACGTGGTACGTGTTGAAGTAAGATTGCCACCAACGCACAAAATTCGGACTAGCTAAGAAACAAGGAGTAAAGCCGACAAGATTAAAACGGCTGGTGGAGGCAAGGTTCTTCGACACGAACCTATTCAACACAGTTTTCCAAGAAGATTTATAGTCCATCAATTGACCATGGTGGAATTCATGTGATACTGATGAAAGCATAGGTGCAGGCAACCCTTGACAAAGACCGAACTGTCTCGCCACACAGTTGGGATAATGCAAAAATACTTCCTTTTCTTCCTAGGCAGATGAGTCGGGCAAACCACCGAACAAAATCCTTTGACTCAAATAATGTCCCCAAAGGACATCATTCAATTGCCTCTCCTCAACATCGGAACCGGGAAAAGGAAGACGGAACCATTCAGGTCCTAGAGCCCTATCAGCAAAAGGGGAAAAATCAATGTCCTCTGACGACATGGAGATGTTGGCAAAGATCTTCATAAAATGAAGAAAACTGTTGGTGCGAGACGAAAGGGTAGGAACATCATAGTTCGCCATCAAGCAACCATAGTTGAACAGGAAACGACAAACGCTATCATGGGTGAAAACTAAATGGTGCTTTAGAATGGCATTCAGCCATAAATGTAGAAGCCAAGTGGGGCCTCTGACATTAGTCACCAGTTGTTTGTTGAGTCTAATAGTGTCGGAGACATGGCTGATCGTTGAGTACAACTTCGCCAAAAGCAGTTGACTTAAGGCCACTTTTCTTTCTTCATGCAAAATCGTGGCCAAGGGCACTAAAGATTTATTGATCTGTCGGGATTTGGTGCAAAAAACGAAAGCACTGAGCCAAACCGTCAGAAATTCCACATGTTCTTTGTCACTAACTGTCGGGTTGTCCTTATAAGCATCCAATCGCGAATCAACATAGTTGGTAAAGGCGTAGGACCCACCACTAATAGACACAACATTGTTAGGTTTGCTCTCCACAATCAAGAGTTCTCCGTCAGGACGAAGACTAGTCAAGGCGGCAACATCGAAAAGTGTTGGAGTCATCATGCTGTAACGAAAGTGGAAGCAGTTAGTTCGGCGACACCAAAAATAACATGCAGCGCCGAAGAGACCATCGTCATAGCGCAAACCGGAAGTTGTCAGAATAAGAAGGTCTTCAAAACCGACCCTCCTCCACGATTTGTTCTTATGAGGCCGTAACCTTTCAAGCCAATCCAAAAATCTAGGAAATGGCTTTACATTTCGTAAAACCCTGCGAGAATATTCTTTGTCGAAGTGGCAAGTATATATAGGGTTAAGAGTGGCTACAGGTCGAATTTCGTCAGGATTGGAAAGAGGAAAGTTGGTACTCATAACAGGGTCTTGCGCCTCCGATGGAGTCATTAAGGGACCCAAGAAAGCAGGAGAAGGATTGACGGGTTCACCATCAGGAGGAATGAAAGAAGTCACGGGAATGATCAGACTTCGTTCATGGTATTGGACATTCAAATCGATTTCAGGATCAAGAACTCCTTGGAGAGCCATATTTAAAAAAGGGTTTTAAGAGGAAAAGGGGTTTAGGTCAAAGAAGAAAGAGATGCAGTGGAAAGCAAGAAACGTGAAAAGGAGACAATGATAAGCGATCAAGTTTAAATAGGAAGTGAAAAGACGTGTAAGACCAACGCAATGGTCCAATCAAAAGCGTCGGTTCAAAAAGATAAACTCAACGTTCCAGAATCCTAATGATGAAAGGACAGTTTGAAAAAATACAACTTTTGGCATCCTCTGAAAAGACGTGTCGAATACCAAAACTTGGGGGGCCTCTGTTAATTGGAAATTGAAATCGACAAAAGGGCAAGAATGTCGGATGTATAAGTGACGTCGACGGAAGTGTACTTAAACATTTTTGTTTAAAAGTGACTTCGAAGGAGGTGAACGTACAACCCGACAAAAGGTAGATTTCGACAAAATGGTATGTGTCGACAACATAAGTGATGTCGAAGGAGGTGTACTTAAGTTTCATGACTTAAAAGTGACTTCGAAGGACGTGTACGAGTATCGATAGAAGGAAGAGACGGAAACAAGAGGTCTATGTCGAAGGGATGTTGGCGCAAGAAAAGAGGAAGTCAGAGCCATCATGTCAACATTGGGAACGGAAGAGTATTTATGAAGGCATTTAATGCTCCTTACGGCTATAAAATCCCCTTTCTGAAACTAGAAAAGCCTCGAGATAATATGGAAAAATACAAGGAATGCCTTCATGAATTCTGGAAAGAAGAAAAAAGGTTCAAATTCCACACAGCACGAGTTCATGAAAGATCAAACATGTGGGATTAAGGTGTTCGGGTGTTGAAAAGGAAATGAGGGAATCTTCACCCCAAATACCTCCTTTATCCTCATGAATAGTGAAAGACCAAACATGCGGGATTACATAGAACTCATTTCTGATGCATCAAATCCATGCAAATAACTCCGAATTGGAGGAAGCATTGAACTGGATACATAAAACTTGGTGGAACCTTTGTAACCCCATAGGCCAAGGTTTGTGCCCTGCTAGGGTCGACTGCGGCCGTCTTTCCTATTAAAGAGGTAAAGGAAAAAAGACCTCTGATGGCATTCTACTAGAAGTGTCGAAGGCATGCCTTTTGATTGAATGCTGGTGGAACAGCAATTAGTCAAAATGTATGCCGCCAATATCAATCGAATGCTTCTGAGGGCGACAGCAGGCCAGAAATCTATTCCGACAGAAGGCCTGTTTGTCGAAAGGAACTTGATGTTGGTGGGCATCCCAGAACCAAGAGGCAGGAGCACAACAACGTCAATGCTTCGAGCAACAAAGAGACTTAGACAAGAGTCAAATGGTTGCAGTCGAAGAAGAGTGCTGGTCGAATGGGTCTCAGCAAAGATGTCACCACAAAGTCCGACAGAAGTATCCACTAAGCCCAAACCACGACGTGGGCAGTTACATCGTGGGGGATAGCGTCGTGGGTAGTTATCAGATTGTCGGTTCTGCAGTTATGCAGAACGTGCAAGTGTGCTTTGTAAATAGTTTCCGGATTCCTATGTCTATAAATAGGAAGTCCTTAGGTTGTAATCGGGGTCGGTTGCTAGGTTGACACACATAGGCCAAAATCCTAGACGTCTCACCAGAGCAGACAAACGGAGAAACGCCATTGTAAAGAACCTCAGCCTTCCACCCCTTTAAATTCAATGCAATCTTTACTTTTTCATGCACTTTTCAATTACCTGCAATTTACCTTACTGCAAATTTTAATCGCTTTCATTTCGATCCCAAGTCATTTACTTTACTGCAAATTCTAATCGTTTTCATTTCGATTCCAAGTCATTTACTTTACTGCACATTTTAATCTCCTTGCGCCGTGTTCTTGGTGTTGGTTTCTACTTTCAATCGCATTTTAACGCTTTCCAACCCCAAATATCGAAAACAACAAAAAATACGGTCAAATTCCTTTTGCAAGATTACCACATAACCTGTCGTTACCCACACCCCTTCCATCACCGTCAGTTCGGCAGGCGTCGGACGAAAAACCCACAAACACATACGTCCCTATCTTTATCCCATTTTAAAGCAAATATATCCCTGCGATAATGACGGCAGGGACTAACTTGATCGACGTTCTCCTATTTCAGGGACTAAATTGCTATTTCGATAAAGTCAGGGACTAACTTGACCGACGCTTACCAAGTCAGGGACTAATCTGACATATTACTCAGTATCAAACATATAACTAAAGTAATCTTTTTAAAGTAAGTCACTAATGACTTTCATTTTTTGAGATGCATGCACTAATGTCAATACTAGAGTTTATAAACCATGAGTTAGATGCTGGAGAAATACCTGTAACATGAACCCCATGTTAACCACAAAGGCACCTGGAATCGGCTCGACAGGAATCCATGCCCCATCTTTGAAGACTTGAAGTCCAATGATCCCTTCTTCTTGAAGCAGAAGGGTAAGAATGTTAGGATCTTTGTGTCTAGATGCCCCCAAGGTTAAACCTGGTTCTGGGCAAGGAGGGTAGTGATGAGATATCACTACCGGTTTTGCAGTGAGTTCCCCGTAGAAGTATTCTCGATCAAGTCTCAGTCCTTCAGAAATCAGCTCCAAGATTTTTAGCCCCAGTGTTCTTAGTTCTTGGGTATATTTCCCCACAACTTCTCTGAAAAGTGCCAATAAAAGTTAATTAGTTAAATGGTTCCAGAATCATAATATTGTCTCCCAAAACAACATTTTTTTTATGGTACTTCTCCTAAAACATGTTATCTTCAATACTTTCAAACAAATAGAAAGGCAAAATTAGTAAACCGATTGTTTAAGTTATTTAAAAAAAATCTATAAGATTTTCCTTAAATAGGTCCGATAAAGTGTTGATGTCCAATAAATCTATCTTTTCCTTGAATATTGATTGTTAAGTGACACGTGCACTTAATGGATGGTATCATATTAAAAAATTAGTTTAAAAATATTTTAAAATTATTTTATAGTTACAATTTATATTTACAAAAATAATAAATTTGTTCAACATTCTACACTTGCATATCTTTTTTTGAAAGGAGAAAAAAACATAGAAGACTAATTTTTATCCAGAAAATAACTTAAAAGGAACAAATATAATAGTTTTACCCAAATAAAAAACAATGACAAAATAATCAGCGAGGATTGACTAATGGACAAAAACAATACACCCCGCTAGATTTGTGAAAAATTTAAAAAACCCTTCTCTTTTCTTCTCAAAAACTCTTCACCCACCACTTTTAATTTCTTTCCCAAACTCTGTTTCAGCACACCTCACTCCTTCAACCACTCAATCTTCCACATTCAACCCCTCTCCCCCCAATCTCATGGTCACCAACTCCACCGGCATTCACCATCCTCTCAAGCATTCACGAGTCACGACTCTCTTTTCAAAATCAAAAGATTTGGCATAAAAATGTAATATTTCATGGCACTATAGCACAATTTACTTCACCACTGCAAGATTCTACGTTGCATGCACCATTTTTAAGGATCTCGAGTTTAGATCACGATTTTGTGTATAGTTTATGTCATGAACACAAATTACGACCAATAAATTAAAAATTGAAAATTGGGGAGGGTCGTGACCCTAGCTTATGTCCTTATGATTTTGATCTAACTGTGAAACAGGATCATGATCATGTTAAAATCAAAAAATTCTCAAGTCTAGAATAAACCTCATGAGCCAAGCTCTTATACAAGTTGTGAGTTTTGTTCACGATCTTATTTGCCCAAAATTAGGGCCAGATATTTAAGATTATAGCTCGTAAGACTTATTTAGTTTAACCCATTGAAGAATTTAAGTTCTTGGCCGGTCCCAATTTTTCGATTGGGTTTAGTCGAAATATTTTTCGACACTCCTGAGTCGGAAATGACATTTTTTAAATTGACTCCCTTATTGAAAAATGGATTTTTAAAAATTGAAAATGTATTTTTTTAACTTGGTAATGTTAAAAATGTTCAATTGAATCCCATAAAAAAAAAAAAGTAAGAGCGGAGAATAAAAGAATAGAGGCTAAGAACTAAAACTCCCCCATAGAAAGACATGCTTTTTAATCTACCCCTAAATATTTTTCTTTGGATATTTAAGATTAAGGCCTATAAGCCTTATCTTGAGAAGGTGAAGGGTGTTTTTTCAAATGTATTTTTGGAAGTTTTGAATGTTAAGAAGGTTAATCACTAAAATGGGGGTCAAGAGTAAGAGGGTTTTACTTCGGTACCCTTTTAAAATAAAGGGTTTTGGTACCCTCTCATATTTATTCAAACAAATTATAACAACTCTAATATACTATCATGTGAAAAAACGTATAAGTTTAATAAAATTTTAATTTGTAATCAAATATGTTTGATCTTATTTGCAAGATATTTTAACTAAATCAATTCACAATCACTCTCAAATCATCAACCTTAATATCAAGTTTTTATTCATCTTCGGGCTAGCAACATCAACATCATGCCACTATTATCAATCTTCTTGCTAGATAACCATGAGAATAAGAACACTTCACTGTATTTTTTATCAGCTTAAAAAATTGTATTACTGCAGTTGAGACATAATCTTCCGCACACAAGAATATATGTTCTCATCTAAATTTAGCGCAGATTTTTGAGCACCAAAAATATATAAAAGGTGGAGAACATCTAAACATATAATCTTCGGTCTTTATTGAGTGCCAAAAATATCTCGGTGTAAATTTCATTGGCTTTATTGACATGGTAGTATATTGTACTTGTCATGATTTGATTGGAAAAATATGAGAGGGTACCCGTTATTTTGAAAGGATACCGAAGTAATAACACCCCAAGAATAAAACCGAAAATAACAATTTAATGTAATAAAAAAACTGAAAAGAAAGAAAATAAAAATAAATGGAGAATATTTTGGCGATAAAAGTTAAATTAAAGTAAGGTTCACATCAAAATCTGGTCGAGATCATTATATACGATTATTAATGGGCATCATAATTTGATTGAGATTCATGTATATTAGATTTTAAAGTGCAAGTTGTATTTTACAGATCCCTTCTCTTTTTTTTTTTTAAATAATTACACAGGTTGACCCAATATATTATAAATTAAATGTTCTCCACTTGAACATTATTATATGCAAAGGAGGATATATGTAACTAATAAATATAAAAACAAACATTCATATCTTGTTTTGTTATAAATATTAGGGCTTGATTACAAATTTTAAAGTTTAAGTATTATCCAATTACAAATGATTTTAAATTTTAGGGACTCAATTACAAATTTATAAAGTTTAAGAACTTATTTAAAAAGTCTCAAATAGTTCCAAGATTTACAGATTAATTTAACCTTTCTAAAATGTTACTGTGACGAAACAAAACTGTCCGTGAACCAAATTTTTGACTATTAACGAAACCCTGTACATACATCAATGTTTATATTATAATTTCGACTATTGAATCTTGAAGACAAATATTTTAAAAAAAATAAAAATAAAAATCGCCACCGCTACTTTGAGTTGTCGCATATCATGTATTAATATTATTTGAAATTTTGTTAAAATGTAAATTAGTAAAAATAATAATTTAATAACCATGCAAAATTTAATCAATTACCATTGTTATCCAATCTCCAAATCAAAACTAAAACGCAAAAATATATTTATTAATGAGTGTATGATAGGAAGAAAATACTTCCTACCAAGAATACTCAACTATTCTACTCCTAAAGAAAGTTAATAAAAGATAATAAAGATAAATTGCATCATTTTTCATTGACTGTTCAATAAGGAATACAATGCTTATATAATGAAATAACAAACCCTAGAAGTAATAAGCACCACACAAGTGGCAAGATCCTAATAACTAAGAACATTCTAGAATTAGAAATATTTAATAAACTATTTAATATCTAACTATAATTATCCTACTCCCTTTCTCCATATGGGTCAAATAACCCATTTAACCCTTACTTGACCCAACCTCCTATTATTGCCAACCCCTTGAAAATCAACCTTGTCCTCAAAGTTGAATGTGGTATGCAATTGTTGATAAAATTTGAATTCAACCTTAGTAGAAGAAATAAGGCACGAATTATGAGTAGCCCCATTGACATAATTGGCTTCCCTTTTATCAAAGGAATAGTGTGGACATCATGTGGGAAGGCTTCAACATCGTGGCAATTAATTGGGCAATTTAATTGAGCAATGGCAAATTTACAAACCAATTGGGATTGAAGATTTTGTAAAAGTAAACTCATCACTTGAGGGCTATTCCATGTGATTAAGAAATGCAAAGGCCCAACAATGTTGCCTTCAGTATGAACCCAAAGAGAAATGGTAAATGGGGTCACACATGTATTGGGGCAAAGAGAAAATGAGAATATACCAAGATGAAAAGAGTTGAAATTATGGGGCATTGAAGAGGCAAGAAACCGTGTGTGGGGTCCATGCCAAACAAATGAATCAACGGGAGGACTTATACTTTTTGGCACTTTAATTATGGCTCCAGAACTTGAAGAAAAACTCCAGATCTGAAAATAAAAGCACCAATTAATTTTATCCAGATCTGAAAAACTCCAGATTGCATCATCTTCTTCCCAAACAAGTTTTCAGATTCAACATCATTTTCTCCTACCTCTTTAATTTCTTCCTTGACTGCAACTATTCCTTCTGAACCCTCCAAACTATCACATGGAAACTCAAGCTTTGACAGCAGATATGGTGGCTTCACTGGTGGTACACAGTGGCTTAAATAGTTCGCATCCCTTTTCTCATTTTCCTTGGCCAGTGATGGAGGCGGCGTGGAAAGCTGCGGAGCACTCGGCTGTTTCCACGGCGGAGCTTGCGGTGGCTCGCGATGAGGCATGGCGGTGCTCTCCTCCTCGCTCTCCTCGTTCTCGTCAGGGGCTATATCCAGCGGCTTAGATGGTGGTCTCCATGGTGGAGCTTGAGGCAGAGATTGTGGATCCCTCGGTGGAGCTCGTGACTGTGACAGTGACGACGACGGAGGAGGTGTTGTCCTCGGTGATGGAGGCGGCGCTAAAAGCTACTGCGCACGTGACTGTTTCCACGGCGGAGCGTGCGGCGGTTTCCATGATGAAGTATGGAGTTGCCGCCGCAAGAGCCATGGTGGTGCACGAAGAGGCTCACTCTCGCACCACTGCTATTGGCGGCGGAGTCACGGTGGTTGATGGCAAATCTGTTTCAGAAAGGGATGAAGGTGCGGCGGTGGAAGCCGACGGCGCTTCATCGGTTGATGGGGAAGGTGTAGTGGCTTCCCCTTTTTCTTCATCTTCAGTTTTGGAGAGTTTTGTTTCTGTTGGGATTGGAAATGAACAAAAGGATAACATGTTGGTTGCTGAAATATGGGAAAAGGTGATGTTGATTGTGAGGGCAGTGCATAAAATGACTTGGGAAAGGGTGGTGGCTCTTGAGAAGTGTCAGATCTGAAAAAATTGGGTGGTGGTTTAGGGGTTAGGGGTTGAGCATATGGTGGATGATAAGTTTGTGTAGGTGGTGGTTGCTGTGGTGTTGGCCAGGTTGGAAATGAAGATAGATAAGAGTGTAATGGTGAAATATACTGGATTTGAGAATAAAAAGGTGAAGGTGGATACGGTGGTGGTGGTGGGTACACACATGGTGGTGGTGAGGCTGGTGGGTAGATGGTGGTGTTGGATGGGGAAGAAGGAACCCAAACATAGTCATTGACTCACTGTAGCATAATCCATTGCTCTGGGAGGATGGTGAATTTAAGAATGAAAGCACCATTTGATAGGAAGAAAATACTTCCTACCAAGAATACTCAACTATTCTACTCCTAAAGAAAGCTAATAAAAGATAATAAAGATAAATTGCATCATTTTTCATTGACTGTTCAATAAGGAATACAATGCTTATATAATGAAATAACAAACCCTAGAAGTAATAAGCATCACACAAGTGGCAAGATCCTAATAACTAAGAACATTCTAGAATTAGAAATATTTAATAAACTATTTAATATCTAACTATAATTATCCTACTCCCTTTCTCCATATGGGCCAAATAACTCATTTAACCCTTACTTGACCCAACCTCCTATTAGTGTACATTGTTGATGTAAATTTTTTTACATTGTTGATTCATTATTCATCATTCATTTGTATTATTTTTAACTAAAAGTCAACAATTATAAACATGTAAATACACCGAGAGTATAAAAAAGTTTTACACGGTCAGTGAATTAACTATTTTCTCTTTATAAAATATTAAAAAATTAAACGAGCTTTTTTTTTTGCAAGAAAAAAAAAAGCAAGGCAATGGAAAAAACCTACCGAAATCCAAGTGGTTTCTCAGGCCAATACTGCACGAATTCTCCCGAAGGAATCTGTAGTGAATCCTTCCAATACCGAGCCACATCACTGCAGTTCCTTCCACTACCTGTATAGAGCTTGCAGCTTCCATTTGGATCTTTAGAGCTTTCACTTATCCTTTCGTTGACAGGCATGGCATGGAAATCCTTGAAAATCCTCAGTGCATTGTCCATTAACTCCTTATGAACTCCATGGTTGATAACCTGCATGCATCACAATACTTCAAATTAACCTAACATGGAAGCAAACGTGCAGTGGCTGCATGCCTATTGCTCCTTTTTTGTAATAAATACCAAAAATGAGTAATATGTCAGATTAGTCCCTGACTTTGTAAGCGTCGGTCAAGTTAGTCCCTGACTTTATCGAAATAGCAATTTAGTCCCTGAGATAGGAGAACGTCGATCAAGTTAGTCCCTGTCGTCACTATCGCATGGATGTATTTGCTTTAAAATTGGATAAAGATAGAGACGTATGTGAATTAAAATGAAATCTCAGGGACTAAATTGCTATTTCAATAAAGTCAGGGACTAACTTGACCGATGCTTACAAAGTCAGGGACTAATCTGACATATTACTACTCTCTGGTTTCACTTTAAATGTCTTTAGCATTAAAAAAAAAGAAAAAAGAGACAAAAGACCCATAGTGGTTCCTAGAATTTTTCACATTGTCAAATTTGGTTCCTAAAAATAAATAAAGTCCTAAAATAGTCCTTAAAAATTTTGATTTGCGAGACAATTTGGTCCCTAAACAAATTAAGTCACCAAATAGTCCCTAATTTTTTTTCTATGACACAAATTGGTTCTTGAAAATTTTGACTTCACGTAAGGTCGCCATCAATTGTGTTGGTTTGAGTCTGCTTGATAATCCTGATCGAGAAACTCAAATCAATACATCTAACTTCACCTAATTTAGTCCAAATTTCTAGGGATTAAATTGTTCTGCGAAATTATTTTAAGGGACCAAATTGCCTCATGGAAACAATTTCAGGGACTATTTGGTGACTTTATATTTTTTGAAGGACGAAATTGTTCAAGAAACAAATTTTTAAAGACTAATTTGGGTCTTTATTTTTTCGAGGACTAAATGTGATCACATGAAAAAATTCAAGGACCAATTTTGGCATTTACTCTAAAATTTTTTTGCCAAAAGTGTCTTTTTAGAAATTATTGATATAACATTAATTATTCTTTTTATATTTTTATCTTCATCTAATTAGAAAGAGAGATTTTTTATAACTAAAAGTTTAAATGAATTGAGTTCTGGGGTTCATCTGGGCTAAGGTAGCCTCCATGTTACAATGGTACGGTGCTTACAGATTATCCACTAACACTGCCCTCACATTGGTAGGTATCGAATCCAAAATCTCTCACAATCCCGAACTCAACCTTTGCCAATTGAACCAACGGTTGATGGCAAATAAGAAGAAAGATAATAAGTAGAAAAATGTAAAAAAAAAATATAATTATATAAGAGAGACAAATGGCAAAATTGGTAAATACCAAATTAATTTAATTCAGAAAAACATATTAACTACATTTTTTAATCTGACTACTATATCCCAAAAGGACACTTAGGCTCTGTTCGACAACACGAGTTAGGAGCTTTTTAGCTAGCTAGGAGCTGTTAGATTCAGTCAATAAGCTACTAGTCCCGTTCGGTGAACACAAATTAGAAGGAGCTTATAGCTTTTAAAAAAGGAGCTTGTAGTTTGTGAAAGCTAGCTTTTAGAAAGCTACTTCAAGTAGCTTTCTAGAAACTAAACTAGCTTTCAATAATTCATATACCAATTATATCCTCAAACAAAATTTAAAATTATTTTACTACCCTTTAATTAGTTATTAATTATAATTTAATAATTTTGTTATAATTAATAAATTAAGAAAAAAATGAATTTAATTAATTATAATTTAATAATTTTTATATTTTATTAATTAATTAACTATCTATTTATTAAAGAAAAAATTGAAAAATTAAAATAATAAAATGTTGCATGTCCTTTTTGGTCATTTAATAACTTTTAGCTACTTCAAAAGCTAGTTTTGCCGAACAACACTATTTTAAATAGTCAGCTAAACAACTATAAGCTCCCAGCTACGAGCTCGCAGCTCCTAGCTAGCTTAACAGCTACAAGCTAGAAGCACATAGCTACAAGTTACAAGCTTACAGCTACAAGCTAGTTTTGCCAGACAGACCCTTAGAGTGGAACGATGGGAGTAATAATTAATTCTTTGATGGTGTTTTAGGTTGGCTTAACTTTAGCTCCGGAAATTAATGATAAGAAGTAAAAAAAATATAAAGATAATGGGAGAACTAAGTGCGTTATCTTTTTAAGTATTTATATTTTTGGCTTAATTATTGCATAATTGGTCCTTTATCTTATTTATTAGATTCAATTTGGTCCTTTATCTTTTATTTGCAATTTACTAGTCCTTTATTTTTTTTAAAAGATTCAGTTTGGTCCTTCCGTTAAAATAAAGTTAAATGAGAAGGAAATATTCCCCCTTCTAGGTTTAATTACATAATTGGTCCTTTATCTTATTTATTAGATTCACTTTGGTCCTTTATCTTAATATTCCAAGAATATTCTCTCTTCTTTTTCCTCTTCCTCTTCCTCTGCTCCTTACAGCGGTGGCAGCCACCATGGGCTCACACCCTCTTCCCTCGAAAATCATTAAATTTCTTTAAATTTCTTCAACATTCTTCAATTTTTCACGATTTTTAAGCTTTATTTTCATTATTCCTCAAACAAATTCGTGTTTTTCGTTCTTTTTCCACAAAATCCGAATTCTAGGGTCCCTTTTCTAAAACCTTGGTTATCAACAATGGTCTCCTCCTCTGGACCCGTTGGAAAACGTGTGAAAACACGTGCAAAACGCTTCAACAACTTCAATTAATTTCTAAAAATGACGGGGACAGTGGCATGGGCGGTGGCGGCGACGCCCATGGTGGCTGCCCCCATTGTAAGGAGAGAGCAGAGGAAGAGGAAGAAGAAGAGGGAATATTCTTGGAATATTAAGATAAAGAACCAAAGTGAATCTAATAAATAAGATAAAGGACCAATTATGCAATTAAGCCTAGAAGAGGGAATATTCTTGGAATATTCCTTCTCATTTAACTTTATTTTAACGGAAGGACCAAACTGAATCTTTAAAAAAAAATAAAGGACCACTAAATTGCTAAAAAATGATAAAGGACCAAAGTGAATATAATAAATAAGATAAAAGACCAATTATGCAATTAAGCCTATATATTTTTATTTTTCATTGTAAAGAAACTCTTTATAGCTTCTTACCATCATCCATGAGGGTGGAGGTTAAAAAATAATTTTTTTTTAAAAAATTGTTACTCCCTTCGATTCGAGTTATAAACAAAAATAAAAATAATTAATTTTACGCTTATCAAGGATGTTAGTTGATTATATTTAATTTTCTCAAATTTATAAAAGAATAGAGATATTACTCTCTCCGTCCCACAAGGATGGTAAAAAAGGGCAAAAAATTTTGTACCAAACCAAAATTAAAATAATGAATGAAAAGCTTAGAAATTGTGAACTTTGACTTGTGATTTGTTAATCAATGCAAAATGCATTAAATTAGGTATTTGATAATTGGTTGATGTGTTTATTGTGTTAGACAAAACATTAAATGCATGTCTCCTTAATTTTTTAACTTTTTTAATTTGTAACCATCCTCGTGGGACGGAGGGAGTATTGGGAATGAAACAAAAATTAATTAATCAGGATAACAATTTTCTACGGATGTTTTAGGAATGTGGAATTGAGAATGTAATAAAATTTAAAAAAAATTGGTTAGTTTTGCTTATATTTTCAATAAAAAAAGTATTTTTTTTGTTATATTTAAAATCGGAGGGAGTAACTTAGTGATCACTGTATGTGTCTTTTGAGAACTAGTACGATGTTTTACACATTTAAATTTGGAAGAAACGTATTTAATATTTAAATTAGAAAAAATTAAAGTAGAAAATCAACCTATAATAAAAATAATGTATTTAATAATTAAGAGTTATTTTTTTTATTTTTTAATATTAACTTTACACTTTAATTTTTTTTTTAAAAAAAAAACCTTTTTACTACTCCCTCCGATTCATAGGTAATGTATTGTAAGGTTATATATACATGAATTTTAAAAAATGGTTAAATGATTTAAAAAGTTGGAGTATTTCAAGTATAATACCTTTATATAATCATTCTTGCGAATGAAAAATAGAGTGTGATAAACAAAAGCATGTTGAAAAAAAAACATTAATTATATATTGAATTTTGTTATAAAAAAAAAAAACAATACATATAAAATATCAAACAAAAATTTTACAAACACAACGACAAATGAAAAGGAGGGAGTAATATTCGTACCATTCTCCAAATGAGTTCATGACCCATCACATGCAAACACTTAAATATGATGAAGAAGAGGACACATGGACGTGGACAAAACAGTGAAATGAGGCAGCAATGAAAAATATGTTACCTGGAAAAATCCATACTTCTCGGCTGAACTTATAATGTTTCTAATGATATCAGCTCGATCATGTCCACCAAAATCAATCACCGGAATTTTCTCTTCACCGTTGATAACAGAATTTGCAGGCCTTTTTTCGGGTGGATGCACGTAAGAGAGTGGCACAGAGGAATGAAGGTTGTACCAGGTAGACACAAACTCGCTTTCCATGTTCTCAAAGCTTATTAGCTACCTTGGATCACCAATAGTGTTTTTTTTTTTTTTTTTTTTTTAAAACTAAAAGTGTATTCTCTCTGGTCTTAAATATAAGAAACAAATACACTCTATTTGAGGTCTCATATATAAGCAAAAGTATAAACTAACTTTGCATTTCCAATATAATAATTCTTAAAATATCTATATAACATGGTTGTAACATTTAATTTTTTTTTCTTTCCTAATGCAAATTTCCTAAAGTAGTCAATTTTTCTATGAATTTGAGAAAATTAAATGCACTCAACTAACTTAAATGTGAAATTAGTTTTTTTTTTCTTATAGTTGAGATTGGAGAGTGTAATGTTTTTCTAATTCAATTTTTTAAATGTTTTTCTAATTCATCGAATATTACGTTAATGTATTTTTTTTCCATTTGAATCTATCATTTTTTTGGTTTACATGGGAGGTCTGGGACTAGAACCCATGACCTGAGGATGGGAAAATCCTAAATGTCCCTGCATTCTCCTTTTAGATTAAAAATACTATCATTAATGTATTCTCCTTTTTTAAATCGAATATTACATTAATGCATGCATTCTACTTTTAGATTAAAAATACTATATTCATAGAATTTATTTAAATGCCGTAATAATAATAATATAAAATATATAGTTGGTACACCAACCGTGTAAAGTTTTTTTATACGGTTCATGTATATAATCGTTGACTTTTATTTAAAAGTAATACAAATAAATGATGGATGATAGATCGACAGTGTAAAAAATGTTACACTATTAGTACACACATTAATCTCCAAATAATATTAACATATTTGGAATTATTTGGAATGAAAAATATTATCATATTCAATGAATTTTTGTCAAAATTTTTTGGAAAATGATATCAAGTGCATTTAGGACACTTATAAAGAAATTTTATGTAATTGAAAAATATTGAAAAATTGTAGTTTTTGATATTCTCATGAAAAAAACAAAGGACTTGTATTTTTTTTCTATATCCAAAAAACTTTAAAAATAAATCTAAAAGCACTTATTAGGACACTTGTGAACAGACCCTAAATTTTTTATAAATCAAAATTGTATCAACGTAGCACCGCAATAATGCACAAATCCACAAACACAATGTGGTTCTCGGTTTGCATTAAAAAAAAAGTGAACAAACGAATAAACTCCATTAAACCAACCCAAATTTAATTTTTATTCTACAATGTATTTGTTAAGATTAATCGAATAATGGTCCATACTTATATCGGCCATAACCATAGTTATACAAGTAATGGGATTAACTCACTTTTCCAAAAAGTGAACAAACGAATAAACTACATACAATTAAACCAACCCAAATTTAATTTTTATTCTACAATGTATTTGTTAAGATTAATCGAATAATGGTCCATACTTATATGGTTTCTCTTGTTTTTCCTAACTTTACCTAATTTCTATCTTTAAAAATTTTAATTTAGAAAAGTTATTTTCAAATGCATACTTTCCTTTTGTTGTTATACACCCAGGATATCTTTTAACCGATAGTTGAAGAGTAATCCCATTCGAAACATAGATATCATCGAAATGAATTTTGTCTTTACCAATAAAACCTTTTTATACAAACAATAATGATCAAATCCTAACAACATGCTTAAAGCAACCAATTATCCCCTAATTATGCTAGGCTTTGGTGGTCTATATTTTCTTTTTAAAACAAATTAAACTATTATTCTTAGAAAATGATGTATTTTCCTTATAAATCAGCTTACAAATCTTCTTAACCGCATCAACATGACAAATGTCGCTTATATATAGATCAAATATTTATGAGATAAGTATCACTTAGTAACACATGTGACTTTTCCTAATAGTTGAGAAGAATTTGAAGGCTAATTAAGTATGAAGGTATAATATTTCTCTTTTCTTTATAGCTACTTTCCATAAGGCATGAAACCGGGTTGGGTCTGTCTGGGTTGGTTTCACCATATGTCAACTCCACATCCATGGAGATCATGTCGGGTGTGGGTGCGAGTTTAAGGAAAGCAAGGATAAAAAAAATTAAAATCCAACTCCATCCTCTCTAGGATTCAAAGAAACCCATGGATAACCCACTTGATTATGTTCAATTTTTTTTTTAAATTATTTTAAATTTATATCAACATATCATAATTCAAATAATATATAAAAATAAACTTCAAGAATTTTTAAAATATCCAAAAACTCAATAATTAATTCATGGTTTTATCCAAATACGTTAGTTTAACTTCACTATTTAACTATTATTGTAATATAAATTTTAATTTTTATATTAGTTAGGACGGGTTTGGAAATTCACTATCTAAATATTATTGCAAATATATATTATTTGATTTTTATATCAGGAAAAGTTGTAACACCCTTATTTTATATACAAAATAATAAGTAAAAGTCTATATTTAAAATAGTGTATTTAAAAATTATTATTTTCACAAATCAAGTTTACAAATTAATATTGGGCATCCATTTACAATATAAGTAGCATAACCATATCGTTTCCTTCTTTCCAGTCATCCGCTGCGCCACTCTGATCCATAAGCTCCTTATCAAACACCTAAAATGTTAACCACTAAGGGTGAGTCTTTTTCACAACACAGTGAATCAGAGGATAATATAAAGCTCATAATATAAACTCAAGAATAACAATCAAATCAAGTCAGGGATCAACCAATTCATTCCATTCCCATTTCCTTATACATTCCTTTTTATCCATTTTCCATTATCCATAATCCTTTATTTCCTTAATCCTTTCCATTACCATTACGTTACCTTTTCCATTCTTAATTCCTTTTATTTTAATTCCTTTTCCATTGGGTGTAACCTCAAGCAGAGATCTACACCTTACCGTCGTGTGTAACCCCGAAACAGAGATCTACACACTGTGTATGCAACCACAAACAGTGATCTGCATGCACTCCATATCATTTATGTAACCTCAAACAGAGATCTACATAAACTTCCCTTTCCCTTTTTTACCTTTCCATTATTCATTTTCCATTAATGTGTGTAACCCCAAGCAGAGATCTACACACACAGTGTAAGCAACCACAGACAGTGATCTGCAAACACTTCCATTTTTACCGTACACCACTAGGATTTGGATACCCTCTAGGTAATTGGCACACCTGTCTAGGGACTTTGAACATCTGCCCAGGACTTTACACCCATCCAGACCATAACCTGTAGGACTATGTACTTTTACCATTCCATTTATTTAATCAAATTATTGGTGTGGAAAACTGATCCTGTGGGTCACCCGGCGCCTACAGGGCGGTTTGGCCTGATGGGTAATTGGCCTGGCAGGTAATTGGCCCTAACAGGTAATTGGAACACCTAGCCAGGTACCTAGTGTTCCGGGCCCCACTGATCAGTTTCCACTTTAATTACCTTTACCATTTTCAGCTATTCACAAATCCAGTCCATTCATTAAGTATAATCATCATCACCATTCCATCAATAATTCACAAGAAGCATAATGGTAATCCATTTAAATCAACATCACATAAAATCATAAATAAACCCTTATCATTCATCATCAAAGACAATTCCAGAGATTCATATTTAGATCACCTTCCACAATTAGCCTTTACTCCCATTTTCCTTTTGAAGAATCTATGTGTATGGAGCTATGTTTTGATGAGGAAAACATTGTGATGAAATCAAGTGTAAGCAAGACTAAACATTGTGATGAAATCAAGTGAAAACATGTCTCCCAAAAAACAAAAGCAACAAAGTTCAAGAGCTATAAATGTTTCAAAGAAAAGAAAAAGAGAAGAAGAAAGCAAGTTTTACAAGAAGAGAGAATCAACTAATCTCTAGACACGCAAGCAAGGAATCAAAGTTTCATAGAGTTATTTTATATTTTGCTTTGAGTCCTTAGGTTGTTGGGTAGAGTTAGTTTTGGGTAGTGAATCTCAATTAATTAATTTTGATCAAATTAATTTTGAGTTTCATAAAACCAATTAATTAAAATATGTTGATGCATAGTTTTCAAAATGTTTTTTAACTATTTTTTAGAATGCATCAATAAGTGGCTAAATATTTTAATTAAGGTTGGAAAGAATTGGTTTTAATAGTTAAAGTTTTGAAAATATTTTTTGCTAAATTAGAAAACAAAAGTTACAGTGACTAACCGGTTAATCATACCCAGTAACCGGTTAGTGACTGTTAAGTTTGTTAAAAATTCAGTTTTATGTTTTCATTCTTTATGGGTATCTATATAAACCATTCTTACACCTTAATGAAAATATAGAATCATTCAAATACGTTTTATATCCAGAGAAACAAGCCACACACTCTCTCTTAGATTGAAAAGATCAAAAGCTTTCTTTTACATCTTGTTATCATCTTTTCTAAAAACACAAGAATCTCATAATCAACTTGTTCATTGTTATTTGATTGAGATTCATCAGGTTCTGATTTTCTGTAATTCGATGGTGTTGTAATCATTGCATTCAAGGAAAAATAGTCTACAACAAATTGAAGAAAAAGGAAGTCTTGATTGAGGAACAATCAAGCAAAAGGAAGTCTTGATTAAGGTGTAATCAAGCAAAGTGAAGGTTTCTTGGTTGAGGAATAATCAAGGAATTGAAGAAGTCTAAGTGGATAGAGATTCACATAGCAAGAGGGTAGAATTAGAAGATCAAGGAGGGTTGCATAACAAGAGTGAGGTATCTCTTGGTAGCTATCAAGTGAGGAATCTTGAGAGGCTTAGCTTGTAATCAAGGATCTTTAATTCTAGTGAAGAAATCTCTCTTTGTTGAAGAGGGGACTGGATGTAGCTCTCAAGTGGGTGAGAGTGAACCAGGATAAATCTCTTGCGCACTATCTCTTCCCTAATCTCTTTAATTTCTGCATTATTCATTGTTCTTGCATGAAAACCTATAAAAGTGATTTTCAAATTAATTGAATCAATTTGTTAGTAATTGTACAAATTAATTTGGGGAAAATCATTTTAAAACATCTGTTTAATTATTTTAATTCTTGGGTTGAAGTATTTATGCGTTTTACTCTGAGTTCTTGATTGAATTACAATTATATTCAAAACTGGTTCAGACACTAACCGGTTAGTAAGCTTAGTAATCGGTTAGTCACTGACATTTTGGTTAAAGAAATTCTGTTTTAACCATGTTTTATTTGAGCTTTGCGAAAATTGCTCAAGGTTGTTTTAACACCTATTCAACCCCCCCCCTTCTAGGTGTTCTTACGTGTTCATACTATACCACTTGTATTCCAACAAGTGGTATCAGAGCTTTGGTCGGTTAAGATCAAAGTTTAAACGCTTTTACCGGAAAAGATCCTTTTGGTTTACAATGGATAGCATGAACATGTTTAATAATCTGAATATTTTAAATGTTGATGATAAGACTATGAAATTGCTAACGAGTAAATTCTTGGAGTTTATGAAAAGTGAAGGAATTTTGCTTGTTCAAGAAAGAAGAGAAGAATCAAGTTTCTCACATAAACACAAGTCAAAAAGAAGAAATTTCAGCAAGCAAGATGCTACAAGTTTCAACCAAGACAATAAGACTAAGAAGATTTCAAAGGAAAAGCTCAAGTGTCATGAATGTAGAAAAGAGGGACACATCAAATTTGAATGTCCTCAATACTTGAAGAAACTTGAAGATGACAAGAAGAATAACCAAGAATTCAATTCAAAAGTGAATGAAGTTGTGCAAGGTATTTCGGAAGAAGATGGATTCTCAAATTCATGTTTCATTGCATTGCTCGATGAAGAGGCTTCTCAAAGTGACAAAACCATCTTACTTGATAGTGATAGTGATTATGAGGTATCCTCTTGTTCTTCTTCTAATTCAAATTCTCCATCCTATGATACTTTGTACAATACATATGAAGAAATGCATATTGAATTTGAAAGACTTGTCAAAGTTTATGAAAAACAGAAAAAGGTTATTTTGAAGCATTGTAACACCCCGATTTGACAACTTGAAAATAAAATTTCTTTAATTAATATAGTGAAAATTTGGGCCAATTTATTTTTTTCCAAGTGTTATGCAATACGAGAACGCTTAGATTTTCAAAACACAGTTACAATTTAAAACTCATGTTCTCACATTGCATAAAACCTTTCAAGTTTCAAACCGAGATGTTACGAAACATCGCACTCTGAAACTTGTTTTCACAAAACACATTTAAAAGCCCATTTCATTTGTTTTAACCATAAAACTTAATCTCGGTTATCCAGTTTTATAAAACATAATTCGGGTGCACATGTGGATGCAGCTAATGATGTCTAAGTACCTGGTAAGGGAGTACAATACTTGGGCGCAGATATGATGACAGCAAACTTCCGCCGACATGATACTCCTCGGCAAGGTCGAATCATCCACCATCGAATCCTCGAGTCGGGTTTGACCTTCTTCTTCTTTGAGACTCCATCTCGGTCGTGTCTTCGTAGACCAACACTTGAGGCACCGACTCTCAGGATCATCTACTTACTCTGTCACCTGTGGACATCATCGCGGAAGTCCACAGGGAAGGGGGAAAGACAGAGAGAGTAAGCATTCCGAACGACGAATCGTCGACGGTGTGGGTTTATGATAGGCAAAATATTAAGACAATACAAGCACACAACGATACACATTCACAACACAACAATACATCAGATAATTATGCAGGATGCATGAGGATGCGATGCAATCATCACATTGTCTAATACTTTATCCTTATCTTAAGGGAATCTCTTAATCCATTATCTCGCAAAGTCGAGTCTCTCAGCAATTCGTTTCTCAAGGTCGAAGTCTCTCAGTTCACATATCTCGAGTCCATCGTATCGAAAATCAAGCTTTAGGGTTTCGGATTCAGGTCTACATCTCCTCATAATCCATCCACCTAGTCGGAAGCAATCAGAAGTACAGGATCTCTACCACTCCGGCTTCAGGAGACTACGCCAAAATATAATATAAAATGCCCGGGAAAATAATGTCATGACAAAGGGGCGTCAACCTCCACCGAGTTCAAGCATCCCTCTTCTGATCCTGATTTAGTCAAGGGGCGTCAGTCATCTGTCTAGTGATCATGCAGTACTTCAACTACGACACTGGACTACTCACCCCTACCCGGGATGGTCAACCCAGGTCCCCTGTAGCTTTTCCCGCCTAGACAGACTCCTCTTCAGGCTTCTTGACGAGTCACCGTCATTGCCTTCCCCTATCCCAATCATCAAGTGATTACCACGCAGGTAAACACCGTATCTTCCTCTCCACTACTTCGGGTAAGGGTTTTAGAACGAAAAGGTTCTATTCGATTTGTCCTACTGTCGACCCATCCTAAGTCTCCTCCGTCATATAGCACCAACCATATGCGAGTTGCTTCTGATGGGACTCGACTACTATGTTTGATGAGCTCCGACCCATCCAAAATCACATTCGACACATAGCTCCGACCATGTGCAGGATATCCACAATCTCTCTGACGGGCTACAACCCATTCAGAGTCAACCTCGCCATATAGCTACGACTATATGCGGAATATCAAACATCATTCTGACGGGCTACGACCCACTCAGAACCACCATCAGCATACGGCTCCGACCATATGCGGGATATCCATCAAACATTGATAGATAGGCTTCGACCTATCTCAACTCGCTCTCAACATATGGCTACGACCATATGGAGGCTATCTCAACATATGGCTACGACCATATGGAAATCATCTCAACACATGGCTACGACCATGTGGAAACACTCTCTCAACACATGGCTACGACCATGTGGAAACACTCTCAGTAAGTGGCTACGACCACATAGATATACTCTTTATAGAGTTCAGCATCCGTTGTATCCATACTTGAAGACCTCATCGTTGTCACAACATCAGCTCGATTCACACATTCGGCGCATCTGCATCATCCGGTGCCATCACGCGTTCCACCCCTTGGAGTTTCGCTCGAGTCGTTGGGGGATTTCTTATAGTTTTTCTATGTCTTTCTATTCTTATCTTATAACGCGGGATGATGCAACATGCATATGCAATGACAATATAGCCAGCAATATAACTCAGTATAAACAAATATTTCAATCAATCAATACCATGTAATGGTATAGGTCTGAGTCTTCGTATACCTCAACACAAACAATCACACAAATTGTCGGGTATACTACTAGCTACGTTAGACCTTTACTCCGACTTTGAGAGAGTACGGAGTGTCCTAATAGATCACCTAAATACCACGGTGTCTTAGGGAAGCTTCTCTCTCACCTCAATTCCAGCCATTACTTTGTACGAAATCGTTGCGGTTCCCCTCAACTGTCAGCTGCTCCAGGTTCTCGATTTATATGCACCTTGTACTAGATAGGAGACACTAACGTTACTAGTCTATCTAACTAATCGTCATACTCGGAAATCAAAACGTGTTTTTGAAAACTCTTTTCACTTCTTGTCGGATGTAACACCCCAAAATTTTAATCCCCGATTAATGAAATGTTAATTATAAATTAATTATAATTAATTATTTCCATATTAATCCTTGATTAAAATATGTGTTTATATAGTTGGTATATGTGTGTGAATTGATTTAATAAATATAATAAATGCCTAAGATGAGTATTTTGCATATTAGTCCCTGGGTTGGGACCTAGAGGTAATTATAGGAAATATTTTGGAGGGAAAGTAAATAAAATAATTATTTTTCAAAAATTGGGAAAAATACTCGAGTATTTTCTAAAAAAACTCGAGTATTCTGGGTCAAATTGCACGAGTTAGTGCGTTTGGTGAGTCAGCACCAACGATTCTCGTGTGTTGACACGAAATCGTCTTCTTCAACACGTCCTGTGCTTCGTGTCGAGCTGCATGATTGTTCAATCGAGCTATATAAGCTGTGGTTGACGAATCAATTCCTCTATTTGCCAAATTCGTGGGTTTTACTTCAAGTTAGGGTTCCTGGATTGTCCTCTTCGATTCTCTTTCTCAAAGTCAAATTGAAACACAAATCATACACGAATACAAAGCTTACATCTTGAGCTTTGTATAGAGAGTAAAATCGTGAGGATTGAGTGAGTGTGTTGAGAGAATTGGAGATGAGAAGTTGGAGCTTGTTCTGTCAAAGTGTTGCTTGGAGCTCACTTTGATCTTGATTTATGGTAAGCTCACGAATTCTTGAGTCTCAAATTCGATTCCTTTAGTTAGATTATGTTGCATAGAGTCCAGAAAATCTAATTTCCCCAATTTAATCTTCTGTTTCATGTACAAACCAATTCCATTTTGGTGTGGTACTCAAAATGCTCTGCATGTGGCATTTGAAGTTGGTCTGAGAATTTTGGAGCCTTTTTCTTGTCAATACTTGTTTGGAAAACATCTGAGAGGTAAGGGGAAGTAATTATATTCACTAGATAGAGTTTAATTTCATTAAATGTGTTAGAGAGCCACCAAGAGGCTCTAAGGGCTTAGTTTGAATAGGAACTTTGGTTTGGAGACCAATCCATGCTCTATGACTGTGATGAGCAAGTTCTATATCATGCATGCAAGCTTAAATGAACTTTGTTTCATGAATATTGTGCTTATTTTGCAATTTGAAGTGTTGAGTTGCTAAATTGTATATTTCATGCATAATGGATTGATTCTCTGTCAAATTTGTTATTTGATATGAAATGAGTATGTTAACATGTTCAATATGTGGTATATGAACTATTGTGATCACTGTTTTGGGTTAAAAATGTTTAGAAATTGAAATGGTATGTAAAAACCAAGTTTCACTCTGTTCTGTCTGCAGATACTCGAGTATTTGGCTTAATACTCGAGTATTTCGTGGTGCACCAGAGTGAAAATTGGCACACCAACTTGGGAATCAGATTGAACACTCGAGTAATGTATGAACTACTCGAGTATTCTAGGTAATGGAATACTCGAGTATCTCATGAATTACTCGAGTATATTTATGAAGACCTGAAACCCTAAATCTCTGAAAAGACATGAACGACTCGAGTATAATTATGAACAACTCGAATAGAATCTGGAAAATGATAAACTACTCGAGTATTTTTAGTCAGATACTTAAAAATACCATTTTCAATTCTAAGTCATTTTGTAACTCTTAGAAGACAATAAACCAAGTGATACTGGACTTAGAGGAAATTGATTGACGTTATGATGTTTTCATTTGAATAATGATACGTTGCTCGGGAGGCACGTAATGTATTAATAAAAGGATAAAACATCAATCAATCTCTTTTAAGTAAGGTAATGCATTCATTCTGGAGTTTGGTTGGTAGGACGTATATCATGTTTTTGGTAAACATGTGGAGGGCCTCTGGGAGTGCCAATACGCTTGCTTGATGACACGTCGTTGACGTGGTCGGCTGAGGGAATGTCGATATGGTTATACCGTTTGGATGACGGTCCGTTTGGATGACGGGATATGCTCGGGTGGCATGGATACCAAGCTTGTCGTGTACATTCTAGGTGAATGTACGAATTGTTGTATACCTAGGAATACAACGCACTGTTGAGTGCTGGGTTGTCAGGGATGGACGTCAGAGAGTGACATAGTATGATGGAGATAGGCTTGAGAGCTAAAGTCATGCATCATGCCACTCATTTAAATTAATGATGATAAATGAAATAAGTGTGAGCATCCTATGTGCATTCACTAACTGCTAAGTGTTATATGTGATTGTTGTTATTTGATGCATGTTTACATATTCATATTGCACAATTTATTCTCTATTGGTTACGTGTATAGAATTGCTTACCCCTATGCCCTTGTAGGTGATGTCTCGTTACATTGCTTGCATCGAGATCCGGCCACTTCCTAGTGGCACATGGATCTATGAGGACCATCGCGCGGTGTTCGAGGGTGAGGTAGAGATTACCTTCTACCACCTGAACCCGTTGATCCGATTCCATCCTCGTAGATTTAGGATTCCCATCATATACACTATGCATGTACCCCCGTTTTACACTTACCATGGACCACCTCCCACGCGACCAGCTCGCTCTTACCATAGTTTTCGTTTTCGACATACCCGCTCTCACCCTTTTACTTCGAGAGTCGTCCGCGAGGAGACTCCCCCTTCTGATCCGAGGAGCCCAGTCAGGGTTTCACCATCCCCTGACCCGGTACCCAGTGGTAGGGTACACTCTTCCTCGGACGAGATCGAGGAGGATCCGGTGGAGGACGAGAGTGGGAGCGAGCCTGTCGTGCATTCTACTGGGAGTGACTGGAGGGACGATGATCCCTAGGTATATGCATATGGTATGTGATGAGGATCAGTGGGTCCGATGTGTGGATGCTGTGGAGGAGACTTGCTGCTGCTGCTGTGTTGATGATGATGCTACTACCTTTCTACTTGTGTTTTTGGAGACTGCTACTACTACTACTACATCTGATGCTGCCGGATCTATGTGATTACCCCTGGAGTTGTATTTTGATTATGTATATATATATAGTGTAGATATACTTTTGGAATACTCTAGGGCTGCAATTACACTGTGATGTAGATCCGTTTTTATGGACTTGTACTTTTGGATCTTGGAGACTATCATGATGGGACTATGTATTATGACTCTTATCATATGTGTATAAAACCTATGTTTATATTACTATCAGTTGCATAGTCCAATAATTTCCGCTTACTCTGATTTAATCTATTTAAGAGCTCGGCTATAAATATTATTTGATGGCATTAATTTTATCAAACAAAGCATGGGTAACTTTGATTACTTGTATGATACAAAGAGGTTTCCAAAGAGCGAATGTTACCCTATTTGTGAAAAGGTTTTAGAGATCGCCGAACTCGATACAAATGTTTTGAAATGATTTAAAGTTTATTCTCCAAGAATTCCAAATGACGATTTGTGCACCCGCTTTGAAAGAAAATCTTATTTTCCCTATTTTCTTAACACTCACAAGTCCATACATTATCCAATATGAAAGCTTAATTACTTTATTATATTTGGGTAATCCGGAAGGGTGTCACATCGGACAACCGTAAAACGTAAAGATTTTCTCAAATCAAAATCCAACTTTTTCTTAAATCACGTACCATTTAAAACTCAAACTTAAAACCAACAAAACACATCTTCAAGATTGAAAAACAATTTAAATAAATCTGGACAGCAAAGATGCAAGTCCATAAGCCACTCTTTAGAAAATCCGGAAATACCGTAAAATTGCACTTTTCAAACCAACTTTGTCCTATATTAAAAACACAACTTCAAACCACTTTAAAAACATTCCAGAACAAGAAATACAACTTAGAAAAATCCTGGACAGCGTCATATGCTAAGTCCCAAGTTCATTTTTCATTATTCAAAACCAATTTAAATCCATAGACAAACCAAGTATCTTGAAAACAATTAAATAAACACCTTGATTAACAGTTTTCCAACCAAATAAAGCAATGAAACATATAGGCACATATAAATTGAATCATACTCATGTAAACACTTTAAATAAAACAAATTGGTTGTTGGTCCATTCCGGACAACCACAACCAAGATTCGAAAACACTGAAAAATCGTTATTTAATCTCTTTAATATTCCATGTTAAAATGATCATTTGAAATGATTTATTTTCAAATATAACACTTATGAAATCAAATAAAGCAGCAACCAATAAGTCAAATACTTCTTCAAATAATCAAATTCTTTTTCAAAAATCACTGAACTTTAAATGATCAATTATAACATCGTGATTTATCAAATAACTCATTTTCCTTCACTTCTTTTATCAAATAAACAATTTCCAAAAACACTTAAACAAAGAAGTTCAATTAACATGAATCAACTAAAACAAATCATTTAGCACATAGCACATAGCACATTCTCAGATCATAATTTCAAACTAATAGCCTAGACCGAAACACCGTAAACAATCAATCTTGCAAACTTAATCATGCATAGTCTAAACATATCATCAAGCAATCATTCATTCAATTACTTCAAGACATAATAACCATCATACAAGTCCAGCCAAGTCACAAAGCAAAGCACAAAATTCATGTTTGTCAAAAACATTTAAATAAAGCTCTTGTTCAATTACGGGAAAGCAAAAAAGATAAAATTTAAAACTACATTAAGTCAACTTGTTTAATTCTCAAAACTTCCATAAAATACCAATATAGGTTAAATTTAATCATATAAAATTTCCAAGTCATTTGAACAATCTTAAGTTAGGTTTCCAATCAAATTTTGCATAAAAAGCATGATGGAACTGTTGCTGACCTGAGGCCAAAATGCCATAATTAAAAATAGTGTTTCAACTCCGAATTGCATGAAAATTGGTATAAATCTTCCTTACACAATAAAGATCACCTCATAAAAATTTCAGATTATTTGGAGTTGTGAAAGTCATATTTTTCTAATTAAGTTTGTCATTGAGTCTGGAAAATCTGAACCAAACGGTTCACTGTTTTTCCTTTAGTAAAATTATCAAATCAACTCCAAATCTTCTCAAATTTTACCGAGAGCATCTAGAGAGGTTCAGGAAGCTATCATAAAAATTTCAAAAAATTTAGAGTAGCACAAGTTTTAAAATTCTATCCATCTTTAAACTGAAAAACTCGTTTTCTCAAAATCGTCTTCACAAAATTGGTTCTCATAGAAATAGGAAATCACTTCTAAAAATCATTCAAAAATTCAGAGAAGCTCATTTTATCATACTTAGATTAGTGCCAAAATTTCAGAATCATTGAACATGCACAAATATTATTTATCAAGATTAAAAACACACATATCCAATTTTCAGCACAAAGCTTTATCAAATAAACTTGTTCATTCATTTCAAACATTACATAACCACAAGTTGTCAAGTTGAACATGCATATATCTTAATCAAATAAAGAAATCAAACTCATGAACACATACAAACCGAATCATGCCTCACATAAACACTTAGACAAATTTTCATTTAACTTTCACTTAATTACATTAAAACCGTATGCATCATTAGTCTTTTAAAAATCATTTCTTCAAGGAATAGTTTTACAAATCAATATATAGTTTCATGACATGAACATATATATTCAAGAAAATTTAGCTCCAAAGTTAAGGTCCGAACCGTGACCTTAACTAGGTTTTCTCAGAAACATTTTTCAAAGATTAAAGACTTCTAAAAACAACTTCAAATCCAATAACAATTTCACATCATTCATCAAGCAAGTAAAAATATAATCCTAGCATGCATTTTACATGAAACCGTGGTTATCATGGCAAATCACACAATTTACATTCACTCAAAACATCATTACATCTCAAGATCATCACATGCAAGAGTTCAAGAAAAAGAAAATCAAGCATCCATGCATGACAACATAAAACCGTGACCAAAATAAGGAAAACATCAAGAAGGTTCAATTATTTTTAGAGATCTTAACCATCAAAGTCCAAATATCAAGAACACCATAGATCGAGTATAACCCTTGTCATGCATGAAGTCACAAACACTAGATCCTTGGAAAACTTTTCATGAAAACTTGAAATCAATCCCTCTTCCAAAACGTTTTCTAGAATTAAAAGAGAAAACTCAAGATCATGAAGAAAAACATTTTCTTATAAAAACTTTTAGGATCAAGTTTAGAGAAATAGCATGCATCACACTTTTTCAAACAAAATCAAAGTTAAGAAAGAAAGAATGGAAGAGAACAAGAATCAAAGAAAAAGGTTTTAAGCTTTTAAGATTATAAAACAAATCCTTACTTAGTTAAAACTTTTTAAGAATTCAAGTCCAAAATCTTTGGTTTTCTTTCCTCTTCCTCATGGCTCACTCACTCTTCCTCTAAGGTCCATGGTTTCTTCTCCTCCTCTTCACTAATTTGGCTTGATCTAGCTTAGATCATGAAGATTACAAGGTGTTGAGGTTTGGCTCTCCTCCTCCCTCAATTCGGTCTCACTCTCTCTCACTTTCTTCACCAAGAGTTTGATGATTCTCTTGGTATTATGTGTTTGGCTTTGGAAAAAAATGAAATGGAGTTTGTGTTTGATGAAGGAATGAAGAGAAATTCCTTCTCTTCCTCACGGTTTGGTGTGTTGATGGGTGTGTGTGTTGGTGTGAATGAGAGAAAGAAGAAGTGATGAAGAGGTGAGAATGAAGAATGGAAACAACTCACTCCCTCTTCATACGGTTTTGGTCCCTTTTCTTGTTCTCTTCCACTTTTTCTTAATTGCCAAGAAGGGTTTGCATGGAGGGTATATTTGCAATACTTAGGGATTAAGGCATAAACTTGGAGACCAAGTTTTGCCTCAAGGCCCCCCCACGGCCACCTTCCTCTTCCTTTCCTATTTTCTTCATTTTCTTCTTTTCTAGGTCATGCTTATGTCATGGTGATGATGTCATGGTTTGACTAAGGTGTGCTACTTGGCAACCATGCAAGTGAGCTTAGTGGCTTGGTTGAGCATGTGGCCATTCGGCCATAGAGTGATTAAGGTGGGGTGGATTAGCTTAATTAGGTTTAAGGCACTAATTAGGGTGCTAATCATGATTAGGGTAGGATTAGGTTAATTAATCTTGGTTTAATCCACTAATCCTTAGTAATTAGGCTTAATCAAGGATTAAGGTGTTAATCAAAAACTTAATCATGGGATTAAGGAAAACTAATCTTGGATTAGCTCACTAATCTTGAGGGTTTAGGGTTTCAAGAAATAATTAAGCACTCAATCAAGGATTAAGAGCTCGATTAGGGTTTTATCCACGGTTAGGGCATCAATTAGGGTTTCTAAAGGTGATTGGACTTGATTTCTTGAAACTTAGAAAAATAATTTCCATCTTGAACCATAAAATCATAGAACCGATTAAGAAAACAAAATCTTAATCAACCACAATCAATCAAGCATACAAGGTCACACACATAAGCAATCCGAATTTCAAACATAAGAACTCATCATGAACTCAAAACTCTTTTAAATCAATTCTTTAATTAACTAGGTTAAGTCCATAAAAATGCACAAAGAGATTCATTTCTCAAATGAAATCACAAATAATAAAATTATTCCATACTCAATAAAATCATTTGCTTGAATTCTATAAAAATCTTTTGTTTACCAAAATACCATAAAATCAACAACCGATTACGTAGTCGAATAAAACACTCATTAAAATCCTTTGTAAAACAACATTTCAAAATTCTTCTTTGGTGAAAACTTATTTATCGTCGTTAGGAAAATAGGGGATGTCACAAGCATCAACAAAATATTGTTGAAATGGAAAATTATATAAATGAGTTGAAGCTTCAAAATGAATCTTTGAATCTTAAAAATTCCCCCATTATTCATGATTGTGAAAATTGTAGTAATGCTGTCCCAACTTGTGAGAAATGCAAAATGCTTGAAAATGAAAATGACATTTTGAAAAATAGACTTGCATCATTCACAAGAGGAGATAAGCATTTAAACAATTTACTTTCTAGTCAAAGGAATTTTTCGAATAGATCCGGATTAGGCCATGTCCATGGAAAGAAAAGAAAAATAAATGTTGTTGGCTCATTTTCTAAAATTGATCTTTCAATTAAGCCAACTTGTTTTTATTGTGGAAAACATGGACATACAAATAATATTTGTGAAATAAAAAGGTTTGGAGTACCAAATGGATTATATGAATGGGTTAAGAAAGGTCAAAGTCCTTTATCTAACAACAATGGACCCAAAACCATTTGGGTACCAAAAACCAAGGCTTGAGTTATTTTGTAGGTATGCTTGAAGGGAATGTGCTATGACTTGGAAATATTTCAGTACCTTCAATGCAAATTAAATGGTAGAAACTCATATTTTCAAATATCTCAAGTAAGTCCTTCAACCATGATAATATAATAGAATTTATCTCTTTCATGGTGAATGCCTTTTATCAACTTTTGTGCACTTGTTCAATTGACTAATGTTGTTGAAATTGAATAGATGGATTGAAATATATTTGATTTAATGTGCTAGCTGATGAATATTGAATTTGTATGGTTTAATGGGAAAATATGTGTTATTATGAGTTTTTGCTCTCTTTATTGTATATGTATGCAAACTTATATGACATTGTGTGAGTTAATATGAATTATGAGTTTATGAGGTTTGGAAAACTTTTATTATTTTTTTTATAAAGATTTTTAATGTTTAAATATATGATTTTTTTTGTGTGAAAATTGTTTTTGTAAAATTTCTGCAATTTTCACTGACTGGTTACAGTGACTAACTGGTTAGTGAACTTACTAACCGGTTAGCACGTAACAGATCAGAAAAATAAAAAGCTTTTTCAAATCAGTTTTCACTCATTCTTTTCTCTTCCTCAAACTCGTTTTTCCCCTTTCTAAAACCCTAGCACACGATTTCCTCTATCTCTCATCAAATCAATCTAGTTTCTTCATTGTTTCATCATATCTCATCATCATCATACACGTTTTCATCACCCATCATCTTATTTGTGCCCAAAATCCGTTTTCCCCCTCTCTCAAACCCTAGACCGAAGCTCTCTCTCATCTTCAACCATGTCTTCCTCAAAGAGAACAAGGGTAAAGAGCACAGCAAACAGGCCTTCAAGGAGGAACATAGATGATTTCTTTGAAGAAACCAACTGTGAACAGAGGTTTGATGGTTTCTCTTCTAGAAAGTTTGGGTTAATTAGGTGGATGGATTTTGATTGGTGTAGTGCTAATCTTTTTGATTTCCATAGGCTCCTAAATTTTCAGGGTCTTAGGAGGTTTTTAGAACTGAAAGGCAAAATTTACCCTAGGTTAGTAAGAGAGTTCTATTCTAACCTTACTCTTAGAGATGATGTCTTTCACACCAAAGTAAATGGAGTTGTTTTCACTGTGACTGAAGAGGATTTCCTTAGTGTTGCTGGTGTTAGGGCTATAGGTACCTTCTGGGGGGATGATCATGATGAAAGAATAGCACAGTGTAACCCGGAAGATGTGTACAGTAATAGTCTTAGGAACGTTGGCTTGTACTCTGCAGGGGATAGGAAGGCTGTAGGAAATTTGACTGTGGACGATCGGTTGATTGTGTATGTTATTACATACATTCTTACCCCTAGAACCTCTACCAACCATTCTCAGGTTTTTGAAACCGATTTGAGGTATCTGTATGCTATTCAGAGTAGAATTCAAGTGAACTGTGTAAGGATTATGTTTTCTTTTATGAAAGACGCAGCCAAGTCGACTAGTGGTAGTCTTCCCTATGCTATTTTTGTTAGCAAGCTCATAGAAAGGAAGAATATCACCATTTTAGCCGCTGAGGAGATTCTTGAGCATTCTCCTTCTCTTCACTGCATTGGGCCTAGAGTCCTTCATTCTGCTGGTATTTAACAACACAAGAGGTTGGATAATCGTTGGAAGTGGAACGATGACATTGCCTTGTTGGATGCTCAATTGGATGAAGAAGAAAGGCAACAAAAAGAGAATGAGGATGCTGCTCACGATGTCATATGGTGAGCAGCGATGACAGTGATGAAGATGAAGATGAAAATGAGGATGAGGATGGAGGTGATGATAATGCTGCTGAGATGGATGAAGGTGATAATGAAGAAAATGCTGGTTCAGTTCCGGTTGCTAGTTCTCAATCTAGAACTACTCATGATGTTGGTGGTTCAGGTTATGCACCTGGCTTGTTTGATTTTGCAGCCTTGGAGGAGCGTCTCAATGCACGGATTGATTCCGGTTTTGATCGGATCAATAGTCGGATGGATGGATTCCAAGCAACTTATGAGAGAGACATGGAACGTCTCATGTTTTTGATGAGGACTTTTGGATCATCTTCCGCACCTCAAGCGCCTCCTCCCAGTGAAGACTAGTGGCCTTTAGGATTGCATTAGTATCATATTTTAAATCTGGTTTTTCTATGTATTTTGGTGGTTTTTTAATGTAATTTGGTTTCATGTATTTTCAGCTTGATTTAAGACATATGGTTATGTACTTTGGCTGGTTACTTTATGGTTTTGTAATGAACCTTTTATGAATGAATCTATGTTTATGTTAATTTCAATTATGTTTCATTTTTGGTTCATTTTATTTTGGTCAAATATATGCCTATTAATTCTGCTGAAAAGTGCAAATGCATACTGCCATAATGCTTTGTTTGAAATTTCAGATTTGAATATGATTCTTTGATACACTTTTGTGACTCATACATAATGAGTTGGATCCTTAAATTCATGTTGTTCTCCTTTATTATGGTCCAAATGTATGTATGTAACCTGCATGATTGGTATTGGCCTTGATTTGATAAGTTTTGGAAGTTACAAAGTGGTCATATCAATTCTGCCATGATTTTCTGGTATCTGACAGGTACTAACCGGTTAGTACCCTGTGTAACCGGTTAGTGTGGCAGCCTGACAGCAAAATAGTGCGTTTGTCAGTGTATTTTTGGCTCAAATGTCGTTTATTCAATCTGCACATGATGAATTACTATTTGATTAATACTTTGGACATGTGTGGTGTGCTCTGTCATGAGTTTTTAGTTATAGTACATTGATATACATGCAAATAATCACTGCAATTTACAGCTTTTCACAACTGATTTTTAACATGATTTTATAATTCATATAGTGTGTAATTGATTGTAAATTTTCTATGACTTTGAAGTATTCCATGTATGCATTATATTTACTCTCTGAAAACTCATTTTTAAATGCATTGGATACTAGTTTTGAAGTCTCAAAGTCAGGATTTTAATTCTGATTTTTGCAGTGTTCTGAACTGCAGAGGCTAACCGGTTAGTAGCCTTTGTAACCGGTTAGTAACTGACAGTTAGCAGATTTTTTTTTAAAATTAATTTTCTTTCACCTTTGGCAATATTTTATACTTCTTTTATGCTTTTTGATCATGCCAAAAGGGGGAGAAAGGTGTTGTTTTGTTCTTTTATGCAGGGGGAGAAAAGTTGTTGATATCTTCAACATATTTTCAAGGCTTATGTTGAGGGGGAGCATTGATTCATTCTATGAAGTTTGAAGCAAAAGGAAAGCAAAAGCAAAAGGAAAGCAACTGTTCATTAATCAAAAACAAATTCAAAACAATGTTTGTCATCATCAAAAAGGGGGAGATTGAAGAATCCATGTGTATGAAGCTATGTTTTGATGAGGAAAACATTGTGATGAAATCAAGTGTAAGCAAGACTAAACATTGTGATGAAATCAAGTGAAAGCAAGTCTCCCAAAGAACAAAAGCAACAAAGTTCAAGAGCTATAAATGTTTCAAAGAAAAGAAAAAGAGAAGAAAGCAAGTTTTACAAGAAGAGAGAATCAACTAATCTCTAGACACGCAAGCAAGGAATCAAAGTTTCATAGAGTTATTTTATATTTTGCTTTGAGTCCTTAGGTTGTTGGGTAGAGTTAGTTTTGGGTAGTGAATCTCAATTAATTAATTTTGATCAAATTAATTTTGAGTTTCATAAAACCAATTAATTAAAATATGTTGATGCATAGTTTTCAAAATGTTTTTTAACTATTTTTTAGAATGCATCAATAAGTGGCTAAATATTTTAATTAAGGTTGGAAAGAATTGGTTTTAATAGTTAAAGTTTTGAAAATATTTTTTGCTAAATTAGAAAACAAAAGTTACAGTGACTAACCGGTTAGTCATACCCAGTAACCGGTTAGTGACTGTTAAGTTTGTTAAAAATTCGGTTTTATGTTTTCATTCTTTATGGGTATCTATATAAACCATTCTTACACCTTAATGAAAATATAGAATCATTCAAATACGTTTTATATCCAGAGAAACAAGCCACACACTCTCTCTTAGATTGAAAAGATCAAAAGCTTTCTTTTACATCTTGTTATCATCTTTTCTACAAACACAAGAATCTCATAATCAACTTGTTCATTGTTATTTGATTGAGATTCATTAGGTTCTGATTTTCTGTAATTCTATGGTGTTGTAATCATTGCATTCAAGGCAAAATAGTCTACAACAAATTGAAGAAAAAGGAAGTCTTGATTGAGGAACAATCAAGCAAAAGGAAGTCTTGATTAAGGTGTAATCAAGCAAAGTTAAGGTTTCTTGGTTGAGGAATAATCAAGGAATTGAAGAAGTCTAAGTGGATAGAGATTCACATAGCAAGAGGGTAGAATTATAAGATCAAGGAGGGTTGCATAACAAGAGTGAGGTATCTCTTGGTAGCTATCAAGTGAGGAATCTTGAGAGGCTTAGCTTGTAATCAAGGATCTTTAATTCTAGTGAAGAAATCTCTCTTTATTGAAGAGGGGACTGGATGTAGCTCTCAAGTGGGTGAGAGTGAACCAGGATAAATCTCTTGTGCAGTATCTCTTCCCTAATCTCTTTAATTTCTGCATTATTCATTGTTCTTGCATGAAAACCTATAAAAGTGATTTTCAAATTAATTGAATCAATTTGTTAGTAATTGTACAAATTAATTTGGGGAAAATCATTTTAAAACATCTGTTTAATTATTTTAATTCTTGGGTTGAAGTATTTCTGCGTTTTACTCTGAGTTCTTGATTGAATTGCAATTATATTCAAAACTGGTTCAGACACTAACCGGTTAGTAAGCTTTGTAACCGGTTAGTCACTGCCATTTTGGTTAAAGAAATCATGTTTTAACCACGTTTTGTTTGAGCTTTGCGAAAATTGTTCAAGGTTGTTTTAACACCTATTCAACCCCCCCTTCTAGGAGTTCTTACGTGTTCATACTATACCACTTGTATTCCAACACCTTTATTATCATCTAATCCATTCTTAACCTTAAGTCCTATTCAAGTTACATATTAATAACACTTCTTTAATCATTATTAATTCCATAGCATTTCCTTCTCATCCTATCAATTGTCCATTTTTCATAATCCCATTATCTTCCTTATTATAATTAGCCATTCACATCACCCGTTATACATCATCAAATCAAAATAACACATACAACCTTTAAAATTCACATATATTCACAAATCAGTCGACATACTCGGGTATGTCTCAGAGTACTTAAAATAAATCAGGTCCTTAGGGTTCTTCACTTCCTACTTTAATACATACAAAGGGATTAAACTTAACAGTTCCAGTAATATCACAAATTGACCAAATACACAACCATTACCCTTCATTTATTGATTTTAATTACCTCTTAATCCATCTCCCATAACCCAACCTAACCATTAAACTCAAATCCTATTATAAACCCTAACTATCCCTAACTCAAAGTGCGGAAAAGAGACTTCCCTTACCTTGGAGAGAGAGGGAGCTCGATTGAAGCTCCAAGGACTTTGAATCTACTCCCGGTTTATCCGATTTCCCGCTCCCTAAACCGATTCCCCTCAGATCCTTGGGATTGGAGGAGAGAGAAAGTGCCCTAGGTGAGAGAGAGAGAGAGAGAGAGGGAAAGCTTGGAGAGAGGAAGAGAGAGACACCATGGAAAGGGGAAAGGAATGAGAACACATGGGTTAGGGGTGGATCTTCATGGAAGGAGGATTTAGAGGGAAGGACTAGGTGTTTGGGTGGGTGATTATTGGTTGTTGATGGAGATTGGGTGGAGAAGGAAGGTAAAGTCATGAAGAAAAGAGAAGGAAGGAGGAAGCACCATGGATGAGAGGAAGGGAGAAAGACACATGGGGAAAGAGTGATTTGCCATGGGAGAAGGTTGGAAGATGAGCTATGGAGGTTTGGTGGGTGTTGGGGGTGATTTGGGTGGAGGAGAGGGTGAGTGGTGCCGAAAAATGAAGGAAAGGGGAGGGCTGGCGCGCGTTTTAAAGGATCTGGTGCGTTGAACTCGCACCCGCTCGCCTGGGTGCGGAAACGCGTGCGCCTGCGCGTGCAAGCTGCGCATCTGATGCGCGCTGATCCACACATCACGCGCCTGGGCAAGGTTGGCACGCGCCTGGGCGAAAAAGCTCCTGAACTGGTGCGTCTGATGCACCCTGGTGCGCCTGGGCGCACCCTGACTTCAAATCGCCATAACTTCTCTGATAACCGTTGGATCTTGCTCAAATTTTGAGACAAACTTCCTAAAATCCCAAACTTCACATCCAACGGTGGGAATTGAGTTTAGAGCTATGGATATTTTATTCCTAATTTTCTTTTACCGGACGAGTTCTAACACTTAAAACCCTGATTTAACTCCCGATTTCACTTCTATAATTCTACTTCTTGCTACCGATGCACCCTACGCAACCCCTAGTACTTAAAATTACCAATCACCTTGCTCCCAAAATTCTTTAAGCAGTTAATCTACCTATTCTCTACACTATAAACCTATTAACTCACTAATTAGGCTTGGAATTTAAATTAGGGATGTTACAAAAGTTTCAAAGCTTTTAGTTATAATCTTTTTAAAGCAGATTTCGGGTTTGGGCAAGAATTGATTTTCCCCATCAAAAGCGGCCAAGATTGGATAGTTAGCAACAAATATGGATTTAACTATCATACACCTGCTTTTCATACATCATATTTGAAAACTTAAATATTTTAATAAAAATAATGTGAATTCTCCAAATACATTTTTGTTTCACATCAGATGATTGAAGTGATGACACTGTTATGCTTCTCATGCATCTAATCTCCTCCTATTGTATAAATGAGAACCCATTTTCTGCATCAGACCTGAAGTAATCGATTACTTGCCCAAAGTAATCGATTACTTTGCTAAAATAATCGATTACTTCCACCAATTAATCGATTATTCTTGCAGCATCATATAATAACCAGAGCATTGATAATCGATTACTTTGCCCCCAAGTAATCGATTACCACCTGAAATAATCGATTACTCCTTAAGAATAATCGATTACAATTGATGCAGCATCAAAGGGATTCTACCAGAGGGCATGTAATCGATTACTTCCCCACAAGGTAATCGATTACCTTGCCCAAAACTCCTATTATGACAAATTCTAACTCTAAGACACTACCCTAAACTACTACACAGGGTTTACTATGGTTTTCCTAAAAAATTCTCACTTAGATCTTCCTAAAAAATCTTGAAATTAAAATTAGGGATGTTACACTCCCCATCAAAAGTCAAGAGAACCAAAGACTTCAAACAAAGGGATAAAAGTACCAATGATGGAGTCAAATGTCATGAATGTGGTGGCATTGGTCACATTAAAATGGAATGTGCCACATTCTTGAATAAGAATGACAAAAAGACCTAGGAGGCCAAGGGCAAGAGAGCTTACATTGTTTGGGATGCACCGGAGAAGAATAATGAATCTTCCTCAAGTAGCTCGGATGATGAAAATGCAAACCTTTGTCTCATGGCTAAGAACAACAATGAGGCCTCATCAAGAGCTAAAACCAAAGTTAGTGAAAGCGATGATGAGGTAACTTCAAACTCTTCTTGTTCTTCTTCAAACTCCATTTCTTATGATGATTTGCAAGAAGCCTATAATGAAATGCTAATTGAATTTAGAAGGCTTGCTAAAATTAATAAGGAAAAAGGAAAGAAAATTTTGGAGTGTCAACAAGAAATTGTTGAATTGCAAAAATCTCTAAATGAGTTGAAACTTCAAAATGAATCCTTAGAACTCATTAATTCTAGTAATCAAGGTGATTGTGAAAATCGTGAGGAAACTATCACTCAATGTGAGAAATGTGATGAACTCAAAAAATAAGTGAAAGAATTGAAAAACAAACTCACAATCTCAAATAGTGATAGATTCCTCAACCGGTTATTAAACTCTCAAAGAAATAACCATAATAAAACCGGTTTAGGATATGTTCATAAAAAGAACAAAAAGTATAAGGTGGTTAGCTCATTTTCTAAAAAGAATTCATCAAAGAAACCAACTTGTACTTATTGTGGAAAATGTGGACATATCAACATTGAGTGCCATATCAAGAAATTTGAAATGAAAAAGGGCACCTATATGTGGATTAAAAAGGGAGAAACTCCCAATACTAACCCTAAGGGACCCAACATAATTTGGGTAGCCAAAATGAGCAAATAGTTGCATTTTGTAGGTGTGCCTTCGAACGGGAAAGGAATTGTGGTATCTAGATAGTGGATGTTCAAGGCACATGATGGGAGATAAGCGGCAATTCATTGAGATTACTCCAAAAGAGAAGGGTTACGTCACTTATGGGGACAACAACAAAGGCAAAATTCTTGGTATTGGTAAAATCGGTAACTCTTCCAACTTGATTATTGATAATGTGCTTTATGTTCAAGGATTAGAACATAATCTCTTGAGCATAAGTCAATTATCCGATATTGGTAATCGTGTATTATTTACCTCTACTCATTGCCTCATCAAAAGTGACAAAAATGAATCTATCAAAATTGTTGGCAAAAGGTCAAATAATACTTACTTGGTTGATTTAAACAAAGTCACTTCTTTGGTCTCTACTTGTCTAGTGAGCAAAGAAAGTGACACTTGGTTATGGCATCGTAGGACCGCACACATTAATGTAAGCCAATTGAAGAAATTACAATCTAACGATCTAGTAGTTGGATTACCAAAGCTAAATTTTTCTATTGAAGGTGTTTGTTCTCCATGCAAGAAGTGCAAACAAACCAAAAACACCTTTCGATCAAAAACGGTGATGTCCACAACAAGGCCATTAGAAATGCTTCATATGGACTTGTTTGGACCTTCATAGGTAAAAAGCTTTGCTGACAACTACTATGCCTTGGTGATTGTTGATGACTTTTCTAGGTTTACTTGGACTTTATTTCTATCTACAAAGAGTGATACCTACAAATCTTTTAAACATTATGTTAAACTTGTGCAAAACCAAGTGAATCAAAAAGTAATTCCGTCTCTTTTGTTTCTCAAATCGAACCTGATTCTGTTCAAAAAGCGATTGAGGATGAACATTGGGCTATTGCTATGCAAGACGAGCTAAATCAATTCATCAAAAATGATGTTTGGGAATTAGTTCCTAAGCCCGATGATCATACTATAATCGACACAAAATGGATTTTCAGAAATAAAATGGATGAATCGGGGATAATTATCCGAAACAAAGCGAGACTCGTTTCTCAAGGCTACAACCAAGAGGAAGGTATCGATTATGACGAAACCTTTGCTCTGGTTGCTTGGCTTGAAGCAATCCGAATTTTACTTGCTTTTGCATCTATAATGAAATTCACCCTGTATCAAATGAATGCAAGAGTGCTTTCTTAAATGGATTTATAAATGAAGAAGTCTATGTGAAACAACCTCCCAGTTTTGAAAGCCATGAATTTCCGAATCATGTTTATAAACTTAAAAAGGCTCTTTACGGATTGAAACAAGCTCCTCGGGCTTGGAACGATCGGCTAAGTTCCTTTCTTTTAGAACAAGGCTTTGAAAGAGGGAAGGTCGACACTACCTTATTCATTTTTAAATCTAAAAAGGACATTTTATTAGTACAAATTTATGTTGATGATATAATTTTCGGTGCTACTAATATGTCTTTGTGTAATAAATTCTCAGCTCTAATGAAAGGTGAATTCGAGATGTCAATGATGGGAGAACTTACATTCTTCCTCGGTCTTCAAGTAAAGAAAGTCGAAGGAGGCATCTTTGTGCACCAAGGAAAATACTGCAAAGAGCTCCTGAGGAAGTTCGACATGGAAAATTGCAAGAATGCAACAACGCTGATGAGTACCTCTTGCTATCTCGACAAGGATGAGTCAGGTAATAAGTGCACTATAGAGGAAGTTATTAGCTCTGCAAATTGACCCTGTGTTGCTGGAAAAACAGAGCATAAACCAGTTTCTGGAGCTCACTTTCTTGATTTCGTGTGGTAAGCTCAAGCTACCTTTGAGTCTCAAACTTGTTTCAATCTCGAGTTAGTGTATCCTAGTTTTGATTCTAATCCTTTCTTACACGTTTATTTCACTTATTCGAGTTGAAAATCTCTGATCAATACCCCCTGTTGAAACTGAAAACAGAGTTGCAGCTGAGGTGTGGTTTTATCTCAAAATCGTGTTGAGCTTTTCCTTTGCTTTCAAATCAGTCTCTACAGCTACAATAGGTAAGGGAGAAGATATTCATTTGCTAGAATGATTATTAAATGGCTTGGAATGTAAAAGAGCTTTACAAGCTCAAGGGCCATAGGTTTTGAATTGGGACTTTGGCTTGGAGGCCAAAATAGGTTATAAAACTCATTCAAGCATGTCATATTAACTGAACACGAACTAAAGGAACTATAAATTTAACTTGAGAAGCTCTGAAATTGATTTTGACATATTAAGTGCCAAATATGTGATTATATGCATACTTGATGATTTATATATGAATCTCATGAAATTGATGTGTATAATTGATTTGAACATGTTTAAATACGCTCAAGAATGTTTTGTAAGTGATTGATAAGGATTGAAAGTGAAAGGTTTTGAATTGATGTATAAAAAGGCAAATTTTGTCACTAATGCTGCAGTGACTAACCGGTTACTGCAACTTCTAACCGGTTAGTTACTGTAAAATTGGAAAAGAGGGAAATTTGAATGTGACCAACCGGTTACATGAATTTCTAACCAGTTAGACATTGTACAGATCCTGAAAAATGTATTTTTCTTTAATCCAACATTTCACTAATATTTTAATTAATTCTTTTAAAAATAAAAATTTATTTTTTTACTAATAAAAAGAATATTTTGGGGTTATTTCCTTTTTACATCAATTCAATACCAAATAAATAAATTAAAGTCAATCCTAATATTTTGATTGTGATTGAAATCATGCATGATGTTAAGGAGTTAAGATAAGATAATAGGAAAAGACACATTCAATTTAATTAAATCGGTATGAGAATACGCGGAGATTAGGTTTATGACGGTGATACGTCAAATAACCGTGGGAATTAATTATAGGTGAAATGGTCCTATCAAGAGTGGGTTCTGCAGACTCGACTTGGGATAATTTTACAAAGACTATAATTTTATTCTATCGATCTCTCGGAGTATTTCATGATTGCGGAGGACGGTGTTTAGTATAATTTACACATGAGTTGTAATTGTATACTTGGTGGAAAGACGTTTACTCCCAATTACTTTTCCTATTTAGTGTGAATCGTTAGTACGTTGTCGTCAAACGTACGTGGAGCGTTTGAGCGTTTTCGTTAAAACGTAAAATTTGATCGTTTGAACGTTTTCGATAAAACGTAAATTAAATCGTTGAGGACGTTATCGATAAACGTGAAATTGCCAAGTGCATGATATTTGTAAAATATCACAGATGAGATTGCATCGAGTAATTGCATCACATTGCATTGCACATGCATTAGAAACATACATTATTGTTTGATATTTCTTTGTTTACTAATTATTAACTTGATTATTTGAGTTTGTTTATTTGCCTATGTGATTTTAATTTCTACTTGAGTAATTGTGTTTGTTTATTCCTAGTTCATTTAATTATTCATTTGTATGTGAATGACACTGTCTTACTCCCTTTGCCCTATTTGTTTGTTAGGTGATGTCTCGATTTCTGGCGTGCCTAGAGATGCGTCCCGTGAGAGGGACATGGGAGTATGAGGAGCGTAGAGCCACTTTTGAAGGGGAGGTGGAGCTGATCTTTCGCCACCCGAACCCCTTGGCCTATATGCGTCCTTGTCGGTTCCGCATACATATGATATATGCTCAGCATATACCTCTTGCTTTTACTTATCGACATGGTACTACACCGTCCCAGCCTGCACGTCGTCGTTCTCACTTTCGTTTTAGACCAGCTGCTCCCGCTCGTACTCCTCCGGAGAAAGCTGCACCTAAGGATCCTTCCCGTCTGGGTCCATCTCAGACTGTAAGATTTGCACCATCACCGGAATGTTTTAGGAGGAAAAGTACGAAACAAGGAAAGTATTTGAGGGATGTATCATGTATGGATTGATAAATTATACTCCCTCCTCTCTCAAATATAAGCAAATAAAAACATCTTATTAATGATCTCAAATATAAGTAAAACTTAACCAATTCTCTATTTCTATGAATTTGAGAAAATTAAATGCACTCAACTAACTTAAATGTGAAATTAGTTTTTTTTTCTTATAGTTGAGATTGGAGAGTGTAATGTTTTTCTAATTCAATTTTTTAAATGTTTTTCTAATTCATCGAATATTACGTTAATGTATTTTTTTTTTCATTTGAATCTATCATTAATTTATTCTCCTTTTTTTAAATCGAATATTACATTAATGCATGCATTCTACTTTTAGATTAAAAATACTATATTCATAGAATTTATTTAAATGCCGTAATAATAATAATATAAAATATATAGTTGGTACACCAACCGTGTAAAGTTTTTTTATACGGTTCATGTATATAATCGTTGACTTTTATTTAAAAGTAATACAAATAAATGGTGGATGATAGATCGACAGTGTAAAAAATGTTACACTATTAGTACACACATTAATCTCCAAATAATATTAACATATTTGGAATTATTTGGAATGAAAAATATTATCATATTCAATGAATTTTTGTCATAATTTTTTGGAAAATGGTATCAAGTGCATTTAGGACACTTATTAAGAAATTTTATGTAGTTGAAAAATATTGAAAAATTGTAGTTTTTGATATTCTCATGAAAAAAACAAAGGACTTGTATTTTTTTTCTATTTCCAAAAAACTTTAAAAATAAATCTAAAAGCACTTATTAGGACACTTGTGAACAGACCCTAAATTTTTTATAAATCAAAATTGTATCAACATAGCACCGCAATAATGCACAAATCCACAAACACAATGTGGTTCTCGGTTTGCATTAAAAAAAAAGTGAACAAACGAATAAACTCCATTAAACCAACCCAAATTTAATTTTTATTCTACAATGTATTTGTTAAGATTAATCGAATAATGGTCCATACTTATATCGGCCATAACCATAGTTATACAAGTAATGGGATTAACTCACTTTTCCAAAAAGTGAACAAACGAATAAACTACATACAATTAAACCAACCCAAATTTAATTTTTATTCTACAATGTATTTGTTAAGATTAATCGAATAATGGTCCATACTTATATGGTTTCTCTTGTTTTTCCTAACTTTACCTAATTTCTATCTTTAAAAATTTTAATTTAGAAAACTTATTTTCAAATGCATACTTTCCTTTTGTTGTTATACACCCAGGATATCTTTTAACCGATAGTTGAAGAGTAATCCCATTCGAAACATAGATATCATCGAAATGAATTTTGTCTTTACCAATAAAACCTTTTTTATACAAACAATAATGATCAAATCCTAACAACATGCTTAAAGCAACCAATTATCCCCTAATTATGCTAGGCTTTGGTGGTCTATATTTTTTTTTAAAACAAATTAAACTATTATTCTTAGAAAATGATGTATTTTCCTTATAAATCAGCTTACAAATCTTCTTAACCGCATGAACATGACAAATGTCACTTATATATAGATCAAATATTTATGAGAAAAGTATCACTTAGTAACACATGTGACTTTTCCTAATAGTTGAGAAGAATTTGAAGGCTAATTAAGTATGAAGGTATAATATTTCTCTTTTCTTTATAGCTACTTTCCATAAGGCATGAAACCGGGTTGGGTCCGTCTGGGTTGGTTTCACCATATGTCAACTCCACGTCCATGGAGATCATGTCGGGTGTGGGTGCGAGTTTAAGGAAAGCAAGGATAAAAAAAATTAAAATCCAACTCCATCCTCTCTAGGATTCAAAGAAACCCATGGATAACCCACTTGATTATGTTCAATTATTTTTTTTAAATTATTTTAAATTTATATCAACATATCATAATTCAAATAATATATAAAAATAAACTTCAAGAATTTTTAAAATATCCAAAAACTTAATAATTAATTCATGGTTTTATCCAAATACGTTAGTTTAACTTCACTATTTAACTATTATTGTAATATAAATTTTAATTTTTATATTAGTTAGGGTGGGTTTGGAAATTCACTATCTAAATATTATTGCAAATATATATTATTTGATTTTTATATCAGGAAAAGTTGTAACACCCTTATTTTATATACAAAATAATAAGTAAAAGTCTATATTTAAAATAGTGTATTTAAAAATTATTATTTTCACAAATCAAGTTTACAAATTAATATTGGGCATCCATTTACAATATAAGTAGCATAACCATATCATTTCCTTCTTTCCAGTCATCCGCTGCGCCACTCTGATCCATAAGCTCCTTAGCAAACACCTAAAATGTTAACCACTAAGGGTGAGACCTTTTCACAACACAGTGAATCAGAGGATAATATAAAGTTCATAATATAAACTCAAGAATAACAATCAAATCAAGTCAGGGATCAACCAATTCATTCCATTCCCATTTCCTTATACATTCCTTTTTATCCATTTTCCATTATCCATAATCCTTTATTTCCTTAATCCTTTCCATTACCATTACGTTACCTTTTCCATTCTTAATTCCTTTTATTTTAATTCCTTTTCCATTGGGTGTAACCTCAAGCAGAGATCTACACCTTACCGTCGTGTGTAACCCCAAAACAGAGATCTACACACTGTGTATGCAACCATAAACAATGATCTGCATGCACTCCATATCATTTATGTAACCTCAAACAGAGATCTACATAAACTTTCCTTTCCCTTTTTACCTTTCCATTATTCATTTTCCATTAATGTGTGTAACCCCAAGCAAAGATCTACACACACAGTGTAAGCAACCACAGACAGTGATCTGCAAACACTTCCATTTTTACCGTACACCACTAGGATTTGGATACCCTCTAGGTAATTGGCACACCTGTCTAGGGACTTGGAACACCTGCCCAGGACTTTACACCCATCCAGACCATAACCTGTAGGACTATGTACTTTTACCATTCCATTTATTTAATCAAATTATTGGTGTGGAAAACTGATCCTGTGGGTCACCCGGCGCCTACAGGGCGGTTTGGCCTGATGGGTAATTGGCCTGGCAGGTAATTGGCCCTAACAGGTAATTGGAACACCTAGCCAGGTACCTAGTGTTCCGGGCCCCACTGATCAGTTTCCACTTTAATTACCTTTACCATTTTCAGTTAATCACAAATCCAGTCCATTCATTAAGTATAATCATCATCACAATTCCATCAATAATTCACAACAAGCATAATGGTAATCCATTTAAATCAACATCACATAAAATCATAAATAAACCCTTATCATTCATCATCAAAGACAATTCCAGAGATTCATATTTAGATCACCTTCCACAATTAGCCTTTACTCCCATTTTCCTTTGTTATCATCTAATCCATTCTTAACCTTAAGTCCTATTCAAGTTACATATTAATAACACTTCTTTAATCATTATTAATTCCATTGCATTTCCTTCTCATCCTATCCATTGTCCATTTTTCATAATCCCATTATCTTCCTTATTATAATTAGCCATTCACATCACCGGTTATACATCATCAAATCAAAATAACACATACAACCTTTAAAATTCACATATATTCACAAATCAGTCGACATACTCGGGTATGTCTCAGAGTACTTAAAATAAATCAGCTCCCTAGGATTCTTCACTTCCTACTTTAATACATACAAAGGGATTAAACTTAACAGTTCCAGTAATATCACAAATTGACCAAATACACAACCATTACCCTTCATTTATTGATTTTAATTACCTCTTAATTCATCTCCCATAACCCAACCTAACCATTAAACTCAAATCCTATTATAAACCCTAACTATCCCTAACTCAAAGTGCGGAAAAGAGACTCCCCTTACCTTGGAGAGAGAGGGAGCTCAATTGAAGCTCCAAGGACTTTGAATCTACTCCCGGTTTATCCGATTTCCCGCTCCCTAGACCGATTCCCCTCAGATCCTTGGGATTGGAGGAGAGAGAAAGTGCCCTAGGTGAGAGAGAGAGAGAGGGAAAGCTTGGAGAGAGGAAGAGAGAGACACCATGGAAAGGGGAAAGGAATGAGAACACATGGGTTAGGGGTGGATCTTCATGGAAGGAGGATTTAGAGGGAAGGACTTGGTGTTTGGGTGGGTGATTATTGGTTGTTGATGGAGATTGGGTGGAGAAGGAAGGTAAAGTCATGAAGAAAAGAGAAGGAAGGAGGAAGCACCATGGATGAGAGGAAGGGAGAAAGACACATGGGGAAAGAGTGATTTGCCATGGGAGAAGGTTGGAAGATGAGCTATGGAGGTTTGGTGGGTGTTGGGGGTGATTTGGGTGGAGGAGAGGGTGAGTGGTGCGGAAAAATGAAGGAAAGGGGAGGGCTGGCGCGCGTTTTAAAGGATCTGGTGCGTTGAACTCGCACCCGCTCGCCTGGGCGCGGAAACGCGTTCGCCTGCGCGCGCACGCTGCGCATCTGATGAGCGCTGATCCACACATCGCGCGCCTGGGCAAGGTTGGCGCGCGCCTGGGCGAAAAAGCTCCTAAACTGGTGCGTCTGATGCACCCTGGTGCGCCTGGGCGCACCCTGACTTCAAATCCCCATAACTTCTCCGATAACCGTTGGATCTTACTCAAATTTTGAGACAAGCTTCCTAAAATCCCAAACTTCACATCCAACGGTGGGAATTGGGTTTAGAGCTATGGATATTTTAATCCTAATTTTCTTTTACCTAACGAGTTCTAACACTTAAAACCCTGATTTAACTCCCGATTTCACTTCTATAATTCTACTTCTTGCTACCGATGCACCCTACGCAACCCCTAGTACTTAAAATTACCAATCACCTTGCTCCCAAAATTCTTTAAGCAGTTAATCTACCTATTCTCTACACTATAAACCTATTAACTCACTAATTAGGCTTGGAATTTAAATTTTGGATGTTACAAAAGTTTCAAAGCTTTTAGTTATAATCTTTTTAAAGAAGATTTCGGGTTTGGGCAAGAATTGATTTTCCCCATCAAAAGCGGCCAAGATTGGATAGTTAGCAACAAATATGGATTTAATTATCATACACCTGCTTTTCATACATCATATTTGAAAACTTAAATATTTAAATAAAATAATGTGAATTCTCCAAATACATTTTTGTTTCACATCAGATGATTGAAGTGATGACACTGTTATGCTTCTCATGCATCTAATCTCCTCCTATTGTATAAATGAGAACCCATTTTCTGCATCAGACCTGAAGTAATCGATTACTTGCCCAAAGTAATCGATTACTTTGCTAAAATAATCGATTACTTCCACCAATTAATCGATTATTCTTGCAGCATCATATAATAACCAGAGCATTGATAATCGATTACTTTGCCCCCAAGTAATCGATTACCACCTGAAAGAATCGATTACTCCTTAAGAATAATCGATTACAAATGATGCAGCATCAAAGGGATTCTACCAGAGGGCATGTAATCGATTACTTCCCCACAAGGTAATCGATTACCTTGCCCAAAACTCCTATTATGACAAATTCTAACTCTAAGACACTACCCTAAACTACTACACAGAGTTTACTATGGTTTTCCTCAAAAATTCTCACTTAGATCTTCCTAAAAAATCTTGAAATTAAAATTAGGGATGTTACACTCCCCATCAAAAGTCAAGAGAACCAAAGACTTCAAACAAAGGGATAAAAGTACCAATGATGGAGTCAAATGTCATGAATGTGGTGGCATTGGTCACATTAAAATGGAATGTGCCACATTCTTGAATAAGAATGACAAAAAGACCCTGGAGGCCAAGGGCAAGAGAGCTTACATTGTTTGGGATGCACCGGAGAAGAATAATGAATCTTCCTCAAGTAGCTCGGATGATGAAAATGCAAACCTTTGTCTCATGGCTAAGAACAACAATGAGGCCTCATCAAGAGCTAAAACCAAAGTTAGTGAAAGCGATGATGAGGTAACTTCAAACTCTTCTTGTTCTTCTTCAAACTCCATTTCTTATGATGATTTGCAAGAAGCCTATAATGAAATGCTAATTGAATTTAGAAGGCTTGCTAAAATTAATAAGGAAAAAGGAAAGAAAATTTTGGAGTGTCAACAAGAAATTGTTGAATTGCAAAAATCTCTAAATGAGTTGAAACTTCAAAATGAATCCTTAGAACTCATTAATTCTAGTAATCAAGGTGATTGTGAAAATCATGAGGAAACTATCACTCAATGTGAGAAATGTGATGAACTCGAAAAAGAAGTGAAAGAATTGAAAAACAAACTCACAATCTCAAATAGTGATAGATTCCTCAACCGGTTATTAAACTCTCAAAGAAATAACCATAATAAAACCGGTTTAGGATATGTTCATAAAAAGAACAAAAAGTATAAGGTGGTTAGCTCATTTTCTAAAAAGAATTCATCAAAGAAACCAACTTGTACTTATTGTGGAAAATGTGGACATATCAACATTGAGTGCCATATCAAGAAATTTGAAATGAAAAAGGGCACCCATATGTGGATTAAAAAGGGAGAAACTCCCAATACTAACCCTAAGGGACCCAACATAATTTGGGTAGCCAAAATGAGCAAATAGTTGCATTTTGTAGGTGTGCCTTCGAACGGGAAAGGAATTGTGGTATCTAGATAGTGGATGTTCAAGGCACATGATGGGAGATAAGCGGCAATTCATTGAGATTACTCCAAAAGAGAAGGGTTACGTCACTTATGGGGACAACAACAAAGGCAAAATTCTTGGTATTGGTAAAATCGGTAACTCTTCCAACTTGATTATTGATAATGTGCTTTATGTTCAAGGATTAGAACATAATCTCTTGAGCATAAGTCAATTATCCGATATTGGTAATCGTGTATTATTTACCTCTACTCATTGCCTCATCAAAAGTGACAAAAATGAATCTATCAAAATTGTTGGCAAAAGGTCAAATAATACTTACTTGGTTGATTTAAACAAAGTCACTTCTTTGGTCTCTACTTGTCTAGTGAGCAAAGAAAGTGACACTTGGTTATGGCATCATAGGACCACACACATTAATGTAAGCCAATTGAAGAAATTACAATCTAACGATCTAGTAGTTGGATTACCAAAGCTAAATTTTTCTATTGAAGGTGTTTGTTCTCCATGCAAGAAGTGCAAACAAACCAAAAACACCTTTCGATCAAAAACGGTGATGTCCACAACAAGGCCATTAGAAATGCTTCATATGGACTTGTTTGGACCTTCACAGGTAAAAAGCTTTGCTGACAACTACTATGCCTTGGTGATTGTTGATGACTTTTCTAGGTTTACTTGGACTTTATTTCAATCTACAAAGAGTGATACCTACAAATCTTTTAAACATTATGTTAAACTTGTGCAAAACCAAGTGAATCAAAAAGTAATTTCGTCTCTTTTGTTTCTCAAATCGAACCCGATTTTGTTCAAAAAGCGATTGAGGATGAACATTGGGCTATTGCTATGCAAGACGAGCTAAATCAATTCATCAAAAATGATGTTTGGGAATTAGTTTCTAAGCCCGATGGTCATACTATAATCGACACAAAATGGATTTTCAGAAATAAAATGGATGAATCGGGGATAATTATCCGAAACAAAGCGAGACTCGTTGCTCAAGGCTACAACCAAGAGGAAGGTATCGATTATGATGAAACCTTTGCTCTGGTTGCTTGGCTTGAAGCAATCCGAATTTTACTTGCTTTTGCATCTATAATGAAATTCACCCTGTATCAAATGAATGCAAGAGTGCTTTCTTAAATGGATTTATAAACGAAGAAGTCTATGTGAAACAACCTCCCAGTTTTGAAAGCCATGAATTTCCGAATCATGTTTATAAACTTAAAAAGGCTCTTTACGGATTGAAACAAGCTCATCGGGCTTGGTACGATCGGCTAAGTTCCTTTCTTTTAGAACAAGGCTTTGAAAGAGGGAAGGTCGACACTACCTTATTCATTTTTAAATCTAAAAAGGACATTTTATTAGTACAAATTTATGTTGATGATATAATTTTCGGTGCTACTAATATGTCTTTGTGTAATAAATTCTCAGCTCTAATGAAAGGTGAATTCGAGATGTCAATGATGGGAGAACTCACATTCTTCCTCGGTCTTCAAGTAAAGCAAGTCGAAGGAGGCATCTTTGTGCACCAAGGAAAATACTGCAAAGAGCTCCTAAGGAAGTTCGACATGGAAAATTGCAAGAATGCAACAACGCTGATGAGTACCTCTTGCTATCTCGACAAGGATGAGTCAGGTAATAAGTCGGTAGATGTAAGTAAATATAGAGGCATGATAGGAAATCTTTTGTATTTAACTGCATCTCGGCCATATATAATGTTCAGCGTTTGTATGTGTGTTGCAACACCCCAAAAATTAATCCCCGATTATAAAATATAATTATATGTAATTACGTTAATTATTATAAAAATTATAATGTGATTATAATATAATTATGATGATTAGAACATAATTATGTTTTAAAAAATTAAGAAATAATTAAAGGAAATTATTTTATGAAGGTAATTATTTCTTTTTGTAAAAATAAAGGAAGAATTTAAAAGATATTAAGAAAAGAAATAAAATATAATATCTTAATATTTTTCCAGTTCTGTGTCTCACTAACCGGTTAGTGATATGAGTAACTGGTTAGTGCTCTCAGCAGAACAAAGCTGAGACAGTTTGAACACGAATTGGAAAAGGGGAACACATTTTTGGCTTAAAGATCAGCCACCTTTACTTGCAACACGTCTCATCTCTGCCAGGAACGAGTGGTGGTGATTGTTAATGACTTAAACCAGTCCTAAGCCACACAAACTCATTTTCAACACTCTATATACTCAAATTCAGAACCCATTCACTTGCGTTGATTCGTTTTCCTTCTCTGAAGCACCAACACACACACACAAAACTTAAATGAAATCAAAGCTCTCTGAACCCTCTTGAATTAGAAACAAGTCCCACTCGATTTTGTGCACTATAGAGGAAGTTATTAGCTCTGCAAATTGACCTTGTGTTGCTGGAAAAACAGAGCATAAACCAGTTTCTGGAGCTCACTTTCTTGATTTCGTGTGGTAAGCTCCAGCTACCTTTGAGTCTCAAACTTGTTTCAATCTCGAGTTAGTGTATCCTAGTTTTGATTCTAATCCTTTCTTACACGTTTATTTCACTTATTCGAGTTGAAAATCTCTGATCAATACCCCCTGTTGAAACTGAAAATAGAGTTGCAGCTGAGGTGTGGTTTTATCTCAAAATCGTGTTGAGCTTTTCCTTTGCTTTCAAATCAGTCTCTACAGCTACAATAGGTAAGGGAGAAGATATTCATTTGCTAGAATGATTATTAAATGACTTGGAATGTAAAAGAGCTTTACAAGCTCAAGGGCCATAGGTTTTGAATTGGGACTTTGGCTTGGAGGCCAAAATAGGTTATAAAACTCATTCAAGCATGTCATATTAACTGAACACAAACTAAAGGAACTATAAATTTGACTTGAGAAGCTCTGAAATTGATTTTGACATACTAAGTGCCAAATATGTGATTATATGCATACTTGATGATTTATATATGAATCTCATGAAATTGATGTGTATAATTGATTTGAACATGTTTAAATATGCTCAAGAATGTTTTGTAAGTGATTGATAAGGATTGAAAGTGAAAGGTTTTGAATTGATGTATAAAAAGGCAAATTTTGTCACTAATGTTGCAGTGACTAACCGGTTACTGCAACTTCTAACCGGTTAGTTACTGTAAAATTGGAAAAGAGGGAAATTTGAATGTGACCAACCGGTTACATGAATTTCTAACCAGTTAGACATTGTACAGATCCTGAAAAATGTATTTTTCTTTAATCCAACATTTCACTAATATTTTAATTAATTCTTTTAAAAATAAAAATTTATTTTTTTACTAATAAAAAGAATATTTTGGGGTTATTTCCTTTTTACATCAATTCAATACCAAATAAATAAATTAAAGTCAATCCTAATATTTTGATTGTGATTGAAATCATGCATGATGTTAAGGAGTTAAGATAAGATAATAGGAAAAGACACATTCAATTTAATTAAATCGGTATGAGAATACGCGGAGATTAGGTTTATGACGGTGATACGTCAAATAACCGTGGGAATTAATTATAGGTGAAATGGTCCTATGAAGAGTGGGTTCTGCAGACTCGACTCGAGATAATTTTACAAAGACTATAATTTTATTTTATCGATCTCTCGGAGTATTTCGTGATTGCGGAGGACGGTCTTTAGTATAATTTACGCATGAGTTGTAATTGTATACTTGGTGGAAAGACGTTTACTCCCAATTACTTTTCCTATTTAGTGTGAATCGTTAGTACGTTGTCGTCAAACGTACGTGGAGCGTTTGAGGTTTTCGTTAAAACGTAAAATTTGATCGTTTGAACGTTTTCGATAAAACGTAAATTAAATCGTTGAGGACGTTATCGATAAACGTGAAATTGTCAAGTGCATGATATTTGTAAAATATCACAGATGAGATTGCATCGAGTAATTGCATCACATTGCATTGCACATGCATTAGAAACATACATTATTGTTTGATATTTCTTTGTTTACTAATTATTAACTTGATTATTTGAGTTTGTTTATTTGCCTATGTGATTTTAATTGCTACTTGAGTAATTGTGTTTGTTTATTCCTAGTTCATTTAATTATTCATTTGTACGTGAATGACACTGTCTTACTCCCTTTGCCTTATTTGTTTGTTAGGTGATGTCTCGATTTCTGGCGTGCCTAGAGATGCGTCCCGTGAGAGGGACATGGGAGTATGAGGAGCGTATAGCCACTTTTGAAGGGGAGGTGGAGCTGATCTTTCGCCACCCGAACCCCTTGGCCTATATGCGTCCTCGTCGGTTCCGCATACATATGATATATGCTCAGCATATACCTCTTGCTTTTACTTATCGACATGGTACTACACCGTCCCAGCCTGCACGTCGTCGTTCTCACTTTCGTTTTAGACCAGCTGCTCCCGCTCGTACTCCTCCGGAGAGAGCTGCACCTAAGGATCCTTCCCGTCCGGGTCCATCTCAGACTGTGAGATTTGCACCATCACCGGAATGTTTTAGGAGGAAAAGTACGAAAGAAGGAAAGTATTTGAGGGATGTATCATGTATGGATTGATAAATTATACTCCCTCCTGTCTCAAATATAAGCAAATAAAAACATCTTATTAATGATCTCAAATATAAGTAAAACTTAACCAATTCTCTATTTCCAATACAATAATTCTTAAAATATCTCAAAAAAGTGGTCATATCATTTAATTTTTGTTTCATTCCCAATGCATATTTCCTAAAGTAGTCTATTTTTTATGAACTAAAGAAAATTAAACACACTCAACGAATTTTCTTAATAATTATGAAGTTATATATATATATATATATATATATATATATATATATATATATATAAAAGACGGAGGGAGTACTATTTAGTATGGTTTTGTACTTTTGTTGTAGAATGTAAAAAAGTAATGTCGGATAATAAAACAAAAAGTAAAGTCGGAAAACTTTAAAATTAATTCTTACAATACTAAGTTAAATGTATTATTTTTAGGTAGATTATACACTTTTTATTATTTAAATATCATTTTTAAGGTAAGGAATAGAAAAATTAGATATTCCCTCCATATTTATATATATATATATATATATTTATGTCCATTAAAAAAATTTAATTAATTTAGTTAATTATTAATTATATTAAAAATGTGAGTATTCGATATGTTTTTCAAAATTATACCTATAAATATTATTAAAATTTTTAAAAATATTGAATAAATATAAGTTTTTGTGAAAAGAAGTAATTAATTATCATTAAAACCTAATAAAAAAATCTTATAAATAAAAATAAAATAAAATTTCAAAACGATATGTTGAGGGAGGGAGTAAAATAGTAAATAACAACTTATCACCAATCTCTTCTTCTCGAATTAAAGTTATCATCAATATTTTTTTTTTTTTTTTTGGGTGTAAAAGTTATCGTCAATTTGGGTTAAACGGACATGGCCATTATTCTTCTATATTGCGTCGTTGTTTGCATATAGTTTTTTTTTTTTTCCTAAAAATTTATCCAAAACAAGAGGCTAGCCCCTGGTTTTCGGTAACGTCAACATAGTATACTTTTCCTTTGAACAAATTAAAAAAAAGAAATCCGCGGCTCTTCATTAGAAGTCGAATTTGTACGGTTCTCACTACGATAGTACTGTATACTCCTCAATTCGTTCCTATTTATATGTTATATTTTAAACAAAACATATCCCAAAATCCAAACATTACTCGTTCCTTATATTTTCAATATATTAATCATGTTTTTCTTATTATATATTCTTTCTCTTTCTATAATCATTAATTTTTTTCCACTACTTACGTAAATTAAGAGTTATTAAATATGGATAAATAAAAAAAATATAACATTTATTACACTTTTGAAATCCTCAAAAAACAAATAAAAAAAAACAAAAAATCTCTCTAAAAAAGACTGATAAAAAAAAAGAGGCTGTATACATTTACCAATAGCACACAGGTATTTAAGGCATGAAATAAAAATAAAATAAAATAACCATTGCCTATAGCTGTATCGGAAAAAAAAAAAAACAGGTATTTAAGGGACAAAGAAACCATCTTTCCTTTACGGCTTTACCCAAGGCAGAGAAAAGAAATCACTTGTTCAAATATATTATCAAAAAAAATATAATGGGACGCTGGATGAAACCGGAGGTACCTTATTTCTTCTAATTTATTAATCTCATGTTTATGTGTTGTTTTCTCCTTTAACAAATAGCTTATTATAAGTTCATAATATTTATAAGTATCGGCACATGCCCTGTATTTATGCGTGTAGGTTTACCCTCTGTTGGCTGCGATGACCTTTGTGACCAGCATGTGCGTCTTTCAGCTAACAAGAAACATGCTCCAGAACCCAGATGTTAGGTACAATTGAATCTCAGAAAAAATATACTTGACTCAAATTCATGAATTGAAATCGTGTGAATAATATCATTATTTTAGAACAAAACTTGGGTGTTATATTTTATGTGTTTGCCATATTATTTTTCAATAAAATTCGTTTATATATAATAAGTTAATAACGTATTATATTTCTATTAAAATGTTATGAACTATGTTATCGAAGAAATTACAGCAATCACTATATAATAAAAAGTTAAAAACTATACCCATGTTTTTTTTTTCTAACATTAATTGGTTGTTTTGCTTATTTGGATTGAAAATTCTTGACATATAGGATTAGCAAAACTCGACGCAGCATGGGAGTGTTGGATAACAAAGAAGAGGGAGAAAAATATGCTGAGCATGGACTAAGGAGGTTCCTACGTACCCGACCGCCAGAGATTATGCCTTCTATCAACCACTTCTTTAGCGAAGATGAATGAAGGAATGTGGCAAAATATATAGAATATCAAAATAATTCAAGTGATTTTTTCAGTACCGTTTGCATGAGTTTTGACATATAGGATTTGGTGTTTCCGGCTTTCACCGAATGGCAGTCTCAATTAAATAATCTTTAGTAATCTTGTTTACGTAAGTTATTTTATGTAAGGTTTAAATTTGCTTTTGGCACAGGTAGTATAATTTTATATGTCAAAATGAACGGATTGATAAAAAAAATAAATTTAATAAAAAATTATAGTATTTTTAACATATGCACTGACATAAAGTATAAGAGAAGTGATGGATAATATATAAGTTGTAGTTTTAATTTATTCGTTACGACTATAACAGTAAGGATCTTGAAATTACATGACTTTCACATATTATAGAGATAATAAAGAATATAATTACTAACCTCTATCCATTGCTATACTTGAGAGAGTTCTCCAACGTCTTTGACCAAAAGCCAGGAAACAAGGTTTCTATTCCTTTGCCGTCTCTACTATTCTTTTTGTATCGTATGTGATGGTAAAAGAGAGAATAAGTTAATAGTCAGGAACATGACATGTTTCTCATAAATAGGTAAAACCCTTATCTCTTATCCATTGGCTTCCATCAAGCTAATGGGCCTTTCAGAAACAATCCCCTTATTATCTAAATATGATTTAGCCCATTAAGATTTAACTAATTATTTACTAAACACAATTCAATACATGTCACATGCACATCTCATGAAACATACTAAGATATAAAAATCTTACATTCTCCCACTTGGCTCATGTGACATAATTCAACATTATGGTTTAATAAACAAAATAATTAAACAAACAATTAATGCGCATTTATATAGCTAAATCATTCTATAATTAGATACTCGATTAATCATAGTTAAAGATAGGAACTAATTCGGGTCATAGCGGTTGTATGTCATTTGTTCAACATAATTCCTTCCATGTACCACAAAATAGTCTTTTCCTTAACACGATCTATAATTGGGAAATACATAATTGGTCCATAATGTCTTTATTCAAGACAATACCTGTTTACATTATTACTCTAATACAATAATGCATGCCGTTCTAGAGAACAGGTAATCAGAAACATATCAAACATATCATAAATGAACTCAGCGTGTCAATTACATCATACATAAGGATGTCAATATCAAATTCAATTTTACTTAACAACAGTAATGCCTATACTTTCAACATGTTCAATAAATGTTTAGGCAATAACCCTTCTTTCAAGGGATTAACAATCATAAGATTGGTGCTAATATGCTTTATTGACAATTTTGTTTCTGATCTCATTCTTTAGAGACAAATTACTTCATTCACATACTTTTAGCACCTTTATAGTACTTGTCATTGATGCAAAACACCACAGTACGTTTTCAGCGGCTAAGCAATATTGTCGACAGTTCTAAGCCCCGAAATAAAATTTTTGCAGTCAATTAGTTTGAATTGTAACCTCAAAACTTGTTACAAATTCAACATTCTGATCACCTCAATGTGATCATTTATTACAGAAGTAAGCATGCATTTATTCGTTCCATACTAATAACTCAATACTTTATGAGTATAGATAATACTTCCTTAATGTAAATTTTATTCATTCTAAATCATTCTAGTACTTTAATGATATATGCTTTATGAGATAAGCCTAACAATTCATGTGACATATTCTAGAATATTCATTTTCTAATCACATGGCTCGACTCACCTATATCTTTCATTCAAAGTTACTAGAAAAAACTTCTTAGTCTAGTGTAAAAAAACCAAGATAATAAGTTGCAAACAAGATATAATAACATACAGAATCAACATAATAAACTCACTCCCACTGACCTTCAGATACTTACACAAGTTAATTGTGTTTCCTTAAATCTAAAAAGAACAATAGTATCATTGACTATCTTTCAGATACTATTGGTGGGATGTATGTTTAAATTTGTATATTAATTTCCTCAAATTTGCGCATTATGTGTTCATTCTTTTCAATTGAGAACTACATTAGTGGGTCATCCACATAAACATCCTCCTCTAAAATTCATAAAGGTTGTTTTCACATTCTTCTACTGCAGTTCCAAATCACTACGGACTACATATGCCATGATGATAATATTGAATAAATTCTTTCAGGTAATTGGTCAAAATACCTCATTAAATGTCAATACCAACTTTGCGAGGGAAATCATTGACAACAAATTTGGCCTTGTAACGTTCAAGGTTGTCACGAGAGTTATATTTGGTCCAAAAGACTCACTTACCCCCCAACTCTCGTGTAACCTTTAGGCAATTCTACAAGGTCTCACATATAAAAATATTTATCAATATTATCATAACTTACGACTTGTAAAACAACACATCGTTATCATTAATGACTAAGTCAAATTTATATTATTGTAGATAAACCACTTAAAACATTCGAAATAGCAATTTCTTTTCTTTCTTTGTTTTTTTAATACTATTTCTCATGGTTCTTCTACAATAAAATCATTGTGAATGGTGAATTCATTTCGTACTTTATTGTTATACGATTCAATAATAAAATAAACTATTGTTGAGGTAGAAGAACAAATTACAAATTACATGAACTTGCACTCTAACTCCGTTAATTTCCACGTTATGTGGAACTATACTCCCACTAATTTCACAATTCTCAGTAAACCTGTCATTCACAATTTCAATGGTTCTTATGCTATGGTTAGAACAATAAGGTCTATACCTTTTGATTTATATGGATAATCAATGAAATACTCACTGATGTTTTATATCCATTTTCTTTTCTGGCGGATTGCAATCCTTGTTTCTGCCTACAAACTTAAACATACAGGTGCCTTAAATTGGATATCCTATAAACACAGCTCAAAATTGTCTTTGGCACTGTCTTACTAGGACCCTGTTCAATAGACAAATGGCAGTTTCAAGACATACATTCACAAATGCGGGTAAAGACTAAATATCATACTCCTAACCATATTCATTACTGTTCTGTTATGCCCTATATACACCATTTCGCTGCAGTGTAACTGGCATACACACAAATTACTCAATTCTTGAGGAGTTTAACGAACAGTCACAGATGTTGCCCATTTTAATTAATTCTTTCATGTTAGTCATCATCTCTATCGTAATTGATAACATTCATCTATATGTACTTAACTTTCTACTTTATTCAAGTAAATTTTCAAGACATAATTATAACATGAATAGTTATCAATTAAGATGATCACATACCTTTTCCTTTCTAAAAAAGAAAGTTAACATCAGAGGTCCACAAGTTTTGAAGAACACATTTTCAAGAAGTTGGATCCTTCTTGTGGCTCCTTTCTTTGTGTCTTTGGTTTTTCTTTCTTTTAATACAATCTGCACAAATAATTAGGCCAATAAAATCCAACTATGGAAAGAATTCTGTTCCTTATAAAGCTTTTCATTCTTTCCTTGGATTTATGACCCAAACACTTATGCCACAAATTAGTAAAATATCATTTAAAATTCATCAATTTATATAATTATCACAAAGATACAAATACCAATGAGATGATTATAATTAAATAAATTGAAACAACCATAACCAGACATAGAAGAGTGTCTAGTAACATCAATCCTAGATAATGAACCAAACTCCTAGAAAAACTAGGTACCTAAAAGGTCTCAAATGAGTCTAGGTGATGCCCAATGTCAAAGATTAAACATTAAATCCTAACAAGTTCTACTAGAACCTTCACTTTATTCCCACAAACACGTACTTTACATGTGGGTTTATGGTATGGATTAAACAAAATTCATTATGCTAGAAACATGTTTCGATTAATCCAGGATCATTCCACCAAATTTTATGTGGATCTTTGATTAAGTTTGACTCAAACATACATAAGCTTTAAACTTATCTTTTATAGAATCAAGATTTTCATTTTATGCACTTCTTCTGAATTCAACATTTTTGCACAAAATGACATTTATGATAATGAGGTTCTTTCATATGAATTTTCACGTATGCCTCATTAATTCTAAGTGACCCTTTGTCCTTATCATGTTTCTTCACAAATTTATTTTCAGCTCCTTAATGTCCTTATTAAATGTTAGATAAAGATATTTCTTATATTATTAAGTCTTGTTTCCTCTTAAACTAAGATATTGTGCAATTTACTGCACAATCCATTATCTTTCATGGCGTTATAGCTCATTCAAAAACAAGTAACACTCAATCGGTAATGAGCGAAGATAAACTATAATAAGAAGTTCTCATCCACAACTATTTCTAAGGACTCAAACTTAAATATTGTTGCAATAATTTTAATTTTAATTATACGTTTATAAATAATACACAAATCACCAAACTTTATGGGGTTAGGGTACTCATTAATGTCCCAGAAAGAGACTCACAAAAATATTGGACATTCTCTCACAAAATTCACTTATTTTTAAAGTACTTTCAAATTTGGAGAGAATTATCTTAATATTATCTGCAACACTTATCCTCATGAACATAACATAAGTGTTTGTCAAATCTTTCTAAAAATTACTCAGATTTTATAATAAACTTTATCTTTATTGTTTCTAACACCATTAATAGCAACAAACTTTTCTTTAACTGATAAAAAAGACTTGCAAACTCTAGTCAGAAAGTTTAGCAAATAACATTGACACATACAAGTCATGAGAATGCAGAAAATTAAGAACATGTACTACCTAACATAAATGTTTTGAGACATAAGGTACATGTTACTTAAACAATTAATGTACACTAATGCTCTCCTTTGGGTTTCACATTAGTACACGACATTCAAACATAATGATGCTAATAAAATTAATAATCAATAATTGGCAATGATATAAGCACCAATTAGTATTATCTATTGTCTTTGGATGTATAAATAAACCAATAGCACAAAATATTGCCTACAGTCATGTCCATTAATTATAAGAACAACTAATCAAACCTTTGGGCGATCCATAAATGCCTTATAACAATGAACTACAATATACCCATAGAACATCAAACCATTATGTCATTCATATAGCATCAAATCTATGAGTAATTGAAAATCATCATATGATTTGAAATTAATTATTATATGATTTAGAATTAATTTAACTTTTCAGGTTTGACCACTTTGGTGATTAACTAACCTATCATACATTAATTCAAATCAATCTGTGATATAATTTAATAATAAACTACTAAATTATCAATACATAATATCCAGAAATATATATATATATATATATATATATATATATATATATATATATATATATATATATAATGCGTGAAGCCGTGACTAGCTTGTTTATACTCTCATAAGGCAGTATCACGTTAGTGACCAACTATTATATTAATCAAAAGCCATTATCAACACAATTCACGATTTCTAGAAAGAAAACACGTACTGATTATATTTGGCGTTATCACGATAGAAATCACGTACTGATTTCAACACAATTCACGATTTCCAAAAGAAATCACTTGGAAATCACGTACTGAGATTATCGTATTGCAACATTAGAAAAAATATTGATATATAATGCATATTGCCTGAAGCCGTGAAACGCCTGAAGCCGTGAACTTTAATTTTATATTGGAATCTCCGTGGAACACTGGAATAGTATTACTACTAGATTGCCAAAACAATTCACAATTTTCAAGGCTCTAGTTGAAAATCACCATAGTATATCATAATTGAAATCAAATTCATTATTGATTTTCAAAATTAATCGGAGAAATAAATTTTTTTTAACAGGTATGAAATTAAACTTTCGCGGAAACCATAATATCCTTAAATACAATAATTAGGGTTCATATTAAATTAAATCCCTAAATACAATAATTAGGGTTCATACCACTTTACAAAATTTTAATTGGAAAGTCATGAATTTCTCAACCTATTGCTCTGATACCACATATAAGTTGTAGTTTTAATTTATTCGTTACAACTACAACAATAAGGATCTTGAAATTACATTACTTTCACATATTATAGAGATAATAAAGAATATAATTACTAACCTCTATCCATTGCTATACTTGAGAGAGTTCTCCAACGTCTTTGACCAAAAGTCAGGAAACAAGGTTTCTATTCCTTTGCCGTCTCTACTATTCTTTCTTCTGTATCGTATGTGATGGTAAAAGAGAGAATAAGTTAATAGCCAGGAACAAGACAATGTTTCTCATAAATAGGTAAAACCTCTATCTCTTATCCATTGGCTTCCATCAAGCTAATGAGTCTTTCAGAGACAATCCCCTTATTATCTAAATATGATTTAACCCATTAAGATTTAATTAACTATTTACTAAACACAATTCAATATATGTCACATGCACATCACATGAGACATACTAAGATATAAAAATCTTACATAATAGTCATATAACAGTTATTTGGGATATTTGCAGCATTAAGTTTTTAAGGTTTTGGATTACATTTAATCTTATTATTTAAAAATATTAGCGCTGGACTTCTATAATTTGATTAAGAATAGATAAAATTTCGATTTCATTCTATAATCAAAATTATTAAAATATATTTAGTTCTCTATATGATATATTTTATCTCTTCTTGCCAATAAAATTCTCATTTTGCATAATATTAAAATCAAGCTACTTGATTTCCTCACGAATTTATTAATGTAATTCTCCTTCATGAGGACAACGGTTTGCTTCATCATAGTGATATATTTCTGTGGACTTAATCCTATTGGCATTCCCAAATATTTAAATAGGAATTGAAGTTACACCAATTCTACAACGTATGAAAGTAGGGGCCGTTTCCATGAACTCATCCGTCACATTGATTCCAAAGATATTATTTTTATGTATTTATTTCGTGGTAAAAATTACAAAAGTTAAAAAACTAACAATCAATTAATGATTTTTTAACACATTAATCAATTATTAAATAACTAATTTAATATATTTTGTATTGATTAATCATTACAATCCAAAATTTGCAATTTCTAAGTTTTTTTATTAATTATTTTAAATTTAATTTTAAAAAATATATTATTTTTTACCAGTTTTATGAGACGGAGGAAATAAATTAACTGTCATGCCCGGATCTACTTCCAAGCCAAGAAGAACCACTGTAACACCCCAATTACCTTTAAAAAAAGATAATGTATTTTCTGGACTTTGCTAAAACGTGACTTATTATTATTTTATTTTTTTTATAACAAGTATAAATGAATGCTGGAAATTTTTAACAAAACCTCAATTCAAAAGGATGCTTCACATATTTAAAACCTAACAATCTTTATGCCATGCCGGATGGTAAAACATTTTGTTTTATTAACAACTTATTAATAAATCCCGAAATCAACATAAGCATTCATGTTAGCATTTGATCTTGTAATAAATAAGGTCTTATGCATTTGGACCACCTCAGGCTTTGCTCGAAACTAAATAGTCCAAGCAGCCACCAACAAAGCCCAGCACAGTTGGTAGATAGCTGAGTTCCTTAAGCATGATGTCAGGGGTTCGATTTCTACCGTGGACATGGAAAAGACTTTGTTGGTAGAGGCAAAACTCACTTCGGTGATCTCTACACCTCGGAAGAGATTAGTGTTCGATTGTCGGCAAGAGGATACCCTTGGTGTACACAAAAAAAAAAATAGTACAAGGAACCTGGACAAAATACGATCAATTACATAAATTTATTTATTACAAAATGCAAGACATCTATGTAAATATTTTTCATAGACTCTGTAACCCACACTGGAATCAATTTCAAGGAATAATATAAGGGATTGCTTAACCTCAACCCTTAGGGCTGAGGATAAGAGGTGAAAAAGTAGAAAAAATGTCTTGGAAAGCTAACCCACTAACTTTTAAAGTCTTAAATATTTATTTTTTCAATGCAAAGATACTTTTTATAGCTTCTTATCCTCAGACCTAAGGGCTGAGGTTAAGAAAATCCATAATATAATAATACTAACATTTCTCAAAAGTAAATCAATGGGCAGAAACATAAATAATCCAATTTTGAATAATTTTCGACGAATATATAACAGCAAAGTAACTTAAAATACTTTCAAAAGGCAATTTAGAGTTTTATTGGAAACTTAATCAAATTCTTATTCTTCTTAAAAGAATACAAATCACGATCAAAGGTTTCTTGCTTTTGAAAAAACAAAATTCCAAAAAATTCAAAGCTTGATTTTAAACATTTCAACCCAAATTGAAATTAACACCAACTTCAAGTCAATTGACCTAGCGACTCTCCCTACAGCACAGCTAACGGTCCGAACAATAAACCAAAATGCTATCTGGAACAATAGCTGACAAGGCAGTGGATCCAAGTGGAAGGAATGTTGCTGAAAACATGACCAGAGGCACCGAGGGAATAATTGCCAATGATGAGGCCGTTATGACACATAGCCACGAGGCTGTATCACATGGAAATGAGGGCACTGAGACACACGTGAGGGCCAGGAAATTAAAGAGAATGTAAGGTTGAGGGACTACCATGTGGGGTGGAAAGGGTAAAAAAGAACAATTAGTTTGTTAGAAGGTAGGCAATAAGTGAGTGAGAAATTCCTTGTCCCTCTTAGGTTCTTCTTGCTCATTGTTGAGCTCACTGTACTGCATATAGTATTTTGGTACTTGCTGGGATCCCATTTGTACTCTCAACCTTGAATGAATCATATATTTCTAGCTTTTTTTCTTGTGTTCTACGTTACTGCATTCTTATAATTGACTTGTTCTGTTAATTATCTACATTCCTTACTTCTACGTGCTACACTATCATTCCAAGCATAACACTAGGAATTTCGATTATCATCTAGATCCACAATTCACATTCCATCCTTAAGGCTATCTCGTTAGCTAGATTGTATGAGGACAAATACACTTTTAGACCCAGATCCTATCCTACTAATTCTCCTAAACCTCACACTACTAACCAGCCACAAACTCCCTCACAGTCTTACACAAATCCTACACATAACCCAATATTACAAACCCCTAACCAAAGGCCAAACCCACCCAAACTGAGACCAACCAATGTGAAGAAATTATCTGCTGTTGAGATTCAGATGCGTCAAGAAAAGGTCTCTGCTATACCTGCGATGTAAATTTCACTACCACTCACAAATGCCCCAACAAGTAATTTATGTACCTGCAGATTGATTATGGTGAGGAGGAGGAGTTGCAGGAACCTGAACTTGACAGCTCTACAAGTTCCTTATAACACCACCTTTCCTTCAATGCACTGAAAGGTGCAACGGGTGTGGGTACTTTGAGGTTTAAGGGTGCTATACACGACATGACAATTGAGATCCTGTTAAATAGTGGGAGTTATGACAACTTTCTACAGCCAAGGATTGCCTATTGTCTCAAACTGCCAGTTGAACCACTCACCAGCCTGCAAGTCATGGTGGGAAATGGGAATGCCATGACTACTGAAGGAGTTATCAGGGAGGTTACATTAACTGTTGAAGGCCATGATCTTAAACTACCAGTGTATTTGTTGCCTATTTCTAGTGCTGATCTTGTTCTTGGTGCTGCTTGGCTAACCACACTCGGCCCAACATTGCTGATTATAGTGCTATGACTATCAAATTCTATCTGAACAAGCAGCTAGTTACCCTGATTAGTGAACCACATGCATTGCCTAAACATGCGGAATTTCATCATTTGAGAAGATTGCACAACACTAAGGCTATTGGTGAACTTTTCACTGTGCAAATTACTCATACTCAATCTCAACCTGATGACGAACTTATCATTCCACCCAACACTGCCCCTGAATTAGCTACTCTCTTGCACAAATTTAGAGTTGTGTTTGCCAAACCAACAGGTCTACCACCTCATAGGTCACAAAATCATTGCATTCCTTTGTTGCATGACACACCTGTTATTAAGGTAAGACCTTATAAATATCCTCACAGTCAGAAGGAACAAATTGAGCACATGGTGCACCAGATGCTAGAGGAAGGCATCATCATTCCTAGCACAAGTCCTTTTTCCTCTCCCATCATTCTTGTTAAAAAGAAAGATGGTGCTTGGAGGTTTTGCACAGATTATAGGGCTTTGAATGCTGTCATAATCAAGGACAGTTTCCCTATACCCACTGTAGAAGAGCTTCTTGATGAATTGTATGGTGCAAAGTTCTTCTCAAATCTAGACATACGTTCTGGCTATCATCAAATTTTGGTAGATCCTGCAAATAGGTTCAAGACTGCCTTCAGAACCCATCATGGTCACTATGAGTGGTTAGTGATGCCTTTTGGCTTAACTAATGCACCAACTACATTCCATTGCCTAATGAGTGATGTTTTCAAAGGGTTACTCATGAAATTTGTCTTGGTTTTCTTCGATGACATCCTGGTTTACAACCCTTCTTGGTCCACTCACTTAGCACATTTGGAAACTGTTCTTCAATTACTGCAGCATCATGAATTATATGCTAAATTGTCTAAATACTCTTTTGGCCTAACACGAGTGGATTACTTGGGCCACACTATTTTAGGTGATGGTGTTTCCATGAACAATCTGAAAGTGCTTGCAGTCATGCAATGGCCTCTGCCTCAAAAAATTAAGCAGTTGAGGGGATTCCTGGGCCTAACTGGTTATTAAAGGCGTTTTATTAAGGGTTATGCAACTATAGCACAACCACTCACTGACTTGCTCAAAAAGGATAATTTCCAGTGGACTGTGCAAGCTACAGATTCTTTTAATGCACTGAAACAAGCCCTCACTTCTATTCCTGTTTTAGCCTTGCCAAATTTTTCTAAACCCTTTGTTCTTGAAACTTATGCTTCTGGTGCTGGCATTGGTGCTGTTCTTAGTCAAGACAAACACCTCATTGCCTTCTTCTCTAAGAAACTATCACCTAGAATGCAACATCAGTCTGCATATACCAGGGAGTTTCATGCCATCACAACAGCCATTGCTAAATTCAGGCATTATCTGTTAGGCAACAAGTTTATTATTCGAAGAGATTAGAAGAGTTTGAGATGCTTTCTGGATCAGACTCTACAAACACCAGAACAACAAGCTTGGCTTCATAAGTTCCTTGGTTTTGATTTCACCATTGAATACAAACCTGGAGCTGAAAACCAAGATGCCGATGCCTTATCCAGATCCTTCTTTATGGCATGGTCCCAGTATGAACCTACGTTGTTGCATCAGATCAGTCAGCTAATCCAATCTGACACTGAGTTACAGGACCTCATTCACGCATGCCTCCAAGAAACTAACACAAACCCTCATTATTCTGTTCATCAGGGTCTTCTCTATTGAAAACATAGATTAGTTGTTCCTAAGATTCCTGATTTGATTCACACCATCTTACAGGAATTTCACAGTTCTCCTATGGGTGGGCATGCAGGCATTGCAAGAACCATGGCTCGAGTAGCTTCACAATTTTTCTGGCACGGTATGCTTAAAGATATTACTCAGTTTGTCAAGGACTGCATTGTTTGTCAGCAAGCCAAGGTTTCCAATACTTTACCTGCTGGATTACTTGCACCTCTTCCAATTCCCAATCAGATTTGGGAAGATATTGCCATGGACTTTATAGTTGGGCTACCTCCATCTCAGGGTTTCTCTGTCATTATTGTGGTGATTGACAGACTTTCTAAATATGCACACTTAGCTGTATTGAAGGCTGACTTCAACAATAAGCAAGTGGCTGAGATTTTCATGAGTACTATTGTCAAATTGGATGGTTTTCCTAGAACCATAGTTTCTGACAGGGACAAGGTTTTTACTAGCCAATTTTGGCAACAATTGTTCAAGCTCAGTGGCAAACCCTTACTCTGAGCACTGCATACCATCCACAAACAGATGGACAGTCTGAAGCATTAAACAAATGCATTGAAATGTATCTCAGATGCTTCTGTTTTGATAATCTTAAGGGCTGGTCTAAACTCATTCCATGGGCTGAGTATTAGTATAGCACAACTTTTCATACAAGCTTGCAAACCACTCCCTTTAAAGTAGTTTATGGCAGAGAACCACCTTCACTCATCAAGTACTCCCTCGACTCATCTGATCCTCTAGCTATTCAGGAGCTGCTGTAACAGAGAGATACTGTGTTGGCTCAACTTAAACTGCAACTTATTAAAGCTCAGGCTCGCATGAAAAAAATATGCTGACAAATCACAACTTCACAAAGAATTTCAGGTAGGAGACTTGGTGCTAGTAAAACTTCAACCATACCGACAAAATTCACTAGCCTTGCACAAGAATCAGAAGTTAGGGATGAGGTATTTTGGGCCTTTTCCAATTGCAGCAAGGAATGGGACAATGGCCTATAAACTTCTCTTACCTGCAGAAGCCAAAATTCATCCTGTATTTCATATCTCCCAGCTTAAACAATGCATTGGATCAGGCCATCCTACATATATTCCTCTTCCACTGACTACAACTGAGCAAGGTCCTATTCTGCTACCTCATTCTATTTTACAAAGAAGGGACATTATCAGGTGCAATACCACAGTTCCCCAGCTACTAGTTCAATGGGAAGGTATGACTGTTGCTGACATCACTTGGGAGGATTTAATCGAATTTCAAGAGGCCTATCCTCATTTCAACCTTGAGGACAGGGTTGTGGTTGATGAGGGGAGTATTGTAACAATAGCTGACAAGGCAGTGGACCCAAGTGAAAGGAATGTTGATGAAATCATGACCAGAGGCACCGAGGGAATAATTGCCAATGATGAGGCCATTATGCCACAGAGCCACGTGGCTATATCACATGGAAATGAGGGCAATGAGACACACGTGAGGGTCAGGAAAGAGAATGTAAGGTTGGGGGACTACCATGTGGGGTGGAAAGGGTACAAAAAGAACAATTAGTTTGTTAGAAGGTAGGCAATGAGTGAGTGAGAAATTCCTTCTCCTTCTTAGGTTCTTCTTGCTCAGTGTTGAGCTCACTGTACTGCATATAGTATTTTGGTACTTGCTGGGATCCCATTTGAACTCTCAGCCTTGAGTGAATCATATATTTCTAGCTTTTTTTTCTTGTGTTCTATGTTACTGCATTCTTATAATTGACTTGTTCTGTTAATTCTCTACATTCCTTACTTATACATGCTACACTATCATTCCAAGCATAACACTAGGAATTTCGATTATCATCTAGATCCACAATTCACATTCTTGAATGATTCTTCTATAAGTTCCAGAGAGCAAAAAGTACAGAGCACCACTTTAATTCTATCATGTGGTAAGCTCAATCCCTTATAAGTTCTTATTTCTATTGCCGATTTCAATATTCATAGCATAGGCTTAATACTATTTGGTCTCACGCATTTTCATTGCTGGACCATGATGAACTTTGCAACCAAAGTCACAAAAAATTTGCCCTAATTCTGAAATCACCAACTAGATTCTCAACGTGCCAACTTTGTAGCATTAGAGTGATAAGTCTGGTCCACCAATTGTCCATATCTTTGGTTCCAATTAAAGATCTCACAACCTAGTTTTGAATCTAATTTATATTTTGTATTTTCATGACCAAATCGTGATGAATACTGATGCTAAAGTTGCATAAAAAGTGTCCTGTGTAAGCTATCCAGAAACATGAAACCAAACCTCCGCTTTTATTTCCTTGCTTTCTCTGGGAATCCAAGTAAGGGGGAGGGAGTTATTCTTGAAGCTTGAATAAACAGCTAAGGGCTTGAAGTGTAGCCAAACTTTACTAAATATTAGGGACAAATAAATGAGGAATCACACTTGGTTAGTTGCCTTCAAGGACAACATAATCAGTAATTATGAATAAGGGCATGAAACTTAGTTAACTTTGGAGTTAAGGAACTCAAAATCTGAACTACGACTAATGAAATCAAGACTTAAAAATAGAAAGTGTTGTTGAATATATGATTATATGATATATGTGTTATCCTTATTAAATCTGTGACTTTAGGCATATAAATGATGTTTCATCACTATAATAATGTCCTAAGAGTACGTTATGAAAGTTAACTTAGCAACACTAAATAAATGCAAGTGAAAAAGGCTTGAAGAGCCCTTAAACAGTATGGATAATCTATTATTCGGGTCTGATAATCGATTATCGGGTTGCATTGTTTCCAAAATTGAAATGTTTACACCAGATAATCGATTATTGGTTTCAATTAATAGATTATTATGTTCAAACTTGCACAAAAAAAAAGAAGTTAAAGGGTTCTAACAATTTCTTTAGGGGATTCCAAGCCTAACATGGAATTAAGAAGTCACCTATACATACTTGCATGGTGAAAGGAGACATTATGGATAACTGAGAAAAGATTCACAGAGGGTTTTGGGATTCCAAACTGGAGGATGAAAGAGGGAAGTAGGTCTAAGACGGTGATTCGTCAACGACGATGGGAATTATTATGGGTAGGACGGTCCTAAGTTGATCTGGTTGAGCTAACCTTGCCCAGGATAGCCATGCGTTAACTATGATAATTTTATCGGTTCCTTTGACATACCAGGAACGGTGGAGGACGACACTTCGCATGGCGTGTCCTAAGAGGGGACTTGTGTCTTCGTGTGGCTTTCAGGCTCAAGGCATGCATTGGTAGCATGTTTTTTACTCATGGTTGCTTTTCCTAAGATGATTGGGAGGATATATAATGTGAAGGGTTGTTATACTATGAGCTCATATGATGTATATTGATAATGAAGAAGAAATGTTTATGATTAGACCGATGAAGTTGATAAGAGATCACAACATCACTTTAGTAAGTCTGATCTGCTAGGATAATATCTGTGACGTGCACCATTTCATTGTTATGTTACTTGCTAATTGTGTATGTGAACTTTAAGTTTCTTATTGTTTATTTATATAGTCTTTCGACAATAACTCACTCCATTTCCCTTCTTGTGTGTTAAGTAACCACGTCTGCCATGGATTTGATTTGTGTGGAGATGAGACCCCTTTCCCTCTGGGGAATGGGAAATTGAGTATGATCACGCTACGGTGGAAGAGACGTAGAGATCACTCTGCTTCACCCCAATCCTCGGTCTCACCTGAGGCCAAGTCATATGAGAGTTCCGATGATTTATAAACAACACGCTCCACCCTAATACAGCTTCCGATGCACTGATGCACCACCCGCTCGTCGCAGGCCAGCTCCTTTTCCGCGTAGGGGAATGTCCTCACCCTCATCCTCCAATACTAATAGGGTCCCGACTAACCCACCTCCTCGTGGCGTAAGATTCACGTCCCCACCAGGATATCACGCTAGTTTTCCAGGGATTACAAACAGAGGGGTAGGTCCGGGGGATGACCTAATGGTCGATAAGGAGGAGGAAGACCCAATTGATTGGCCTGAGGGGAGCTAGTGGTGGATGGGGGTCATACTCGGGCGAAGGGTGGAACATCGGAACACAAAAGGGAAGACTGCAACCAAGGCTCTAGGTGTAACCTAGAGTTAGATATAAATATGTAAAATATGTAATTAGTAGGTGTGTGCTCTGGGAGAGGAGAACCCTCTCTCAATCTTTGTAAGAAAACAATAATTATAATATAATGGTATGATGTTTTGGGTTAATTATCTTCCCTTGCTCATGAATGTTTGTTTGAGTCACGTAAACAATGTTAAGTAAGAAAAAAAAATAGTGCACTTAAATTTATAATTAATAATTAGAAAGTTGGGCCGTTACAGAGAATGATATGATAAAAGAAAATCCTGTGATTGGATACAGAAAATAGAAACCAAAGATTAGATTCGGGATCTAGTCATTAGATTGGATGTGAGAAAAGCATGCATTCATGTAATAACATAACAAGATAATATTGTGTGAATAAAATTGTTTGGTTTCATGTATAACACCCTAAATTTATAAACCTTAATACCAATATTTTTTTAAAAAAATTTTTGTTTTGCAAGAGTTTAATTTATATTTTCAATATATCCATTTTATAAAATTAGGTACCTGTCAATGCCAGAATTATAAGTGCTCACATTTATGCACATATCATTACTTTATCAACCTAGCATTGAACCCCAGATAGTTATTTTACATAGTGGGTTCAAGCTTCTCAAAGTCAAGTAAAATAAATATTTACATATGTACATCAAAACATAAGCCCTAGGTTAGCTAATTTATCATATTCAAAAGATAAAGGTTCATAATCCTTTTTACATAGTATTTTATATAATCATAACTAATGTAATACCCGCAATTTTTCCTATTTGAATAAATTATATTTTTATGATTAAAATACTATTGTATTTCTTTTCGATAGGGATAAATGAATTTATTTAAGTTCTATGATTTATAAGGAGCTATGATTTTAATGTTATTAATTTATTTTTTTTTATGAAAAGGAGTTTTTTTGGTTTACGAGGGAAATCTCATCGTCATTGCCGCACATTGACGACTCTGATGGGCAACCCCGCCTCCAGGTCATAGCCTGCAAATTGCCCGGAGGAGAACAACCACTCCCGAAGGAGCGACAGGCTCATATCGCCGGGATGAGATTCGAACTCGTGTCCTTGCGGACCAAGGACAAAGTCCCGAGTCAGGTGTGCTACACCTCGTTGGTTATGAAAAGGAGTTATTAAAATGTTAATGTGTCAGATTTCAGTTTTTGGAATTTAAATATGATAGGTTGATTTTATTTACGTCAGCAATAGATTTCGATTTATTTATTTATTTGATTTCGTTATTACGATTTCCAAAGGCATTACGTTTTCATTTGAGACCCGAATGAAATGATGTTACAGTCAAAGTGATTATACAAAAGTGGAATTTAATTTTATAAAGTGAATGCTTAATTTTTATAATTTGTGAAGGATTAGTATTTTGAGGATTTAGTATACAAAGTTTTATTATTATTTTGTTTTGCAATTTGTTGAGGCATGATTTTAATGCATCCCATAAGACTTTAAAGAAAATTTTCATTTCATCATCAAAGGATAGCAAACAACCATTTATTTCCAAAACTAAGTTCTTTTATCACAAACCATTTCAAGTTATAATCATCTACACAATCTCTAATCCTTAGGTCTTATGTTATTATTACCTAATCCTTTACTTTAAGCTAAGAAAACAACTCCTCCCTTACCTTGGTTGATGAGAGGGAGCGCCCTAGAGAGGGAAAGCTTCTCCTTGAAGCTCCTCCCTTACCTTGCTTAATCCTTCTCCTATATTTCTCTTGCTTCTAAATTCTTCTCCTTCAATTTATTTATGAGAAACACAAGAGGATTGAAAGATGGAGATTATGGGAATGAGAGGGTTAATAGTTTGATGGAGGTTAGAGAAGGGATTTGGAAGAGGAAGAGGATTATTGAGTGTGTGATTGAGACTTGGAGTAAGTTTCCATTTGTTCTTTGGATTATGGTGAGGGAATTCAGTCCTTAGGGTTAGGAAAAGAGGATATGAGTGATTTGGGGAGAGAAGCTTCTAGAAATCTAGAAGCTTCTAGCTTTCTCTCCCTTGTTCGAGTCTTATGTCCAAACAGAGTCGGTGTGCGCTTGAGCGCACCTCACCCGCTCTTAGGCACGCGTTTGTAGCACCACTGGTGCGCCAAGTTCCACACCAGGCGCACTTGGGATGCTAAAATCATGAAAATAAATGTATGTTACTCAAATTAAAGTTTTGGGATGTTACATCATGCATCATATGCATTCTTATGTGCTACCTGTGTTTGTTCACTTTTTGTTATTCCAATTGCAATATATATAATCATAAGATAATAGCTTGCTCCTAGTTTCCCTTGATGTTTGTTAGGTACCGAAAGTGTGTTCACATTTCCTGCAACTGAGAAGGACCAAACCCCTTCAAGAAAGGGAGGGTGAGTTAGATACTTAGTCTATGTTCGACTAATAATATTTTAGTATCATTTCGAGACTTGAAAGCACGGCTATGGGTGTAACAGATATAGTTATATGTTTTGTTGTATTATATAACACCCCGATTCGGCAACTTGAAAACTTCAATTACTTAAATTAAATATAGTGAACATTTGGGGCCATTTTTTTTTAAACATGTAATACGTAATCATGAGAAACTTGGGTTTTCAAAACATGGTTACATTTAAAACTCATGTTCTCATGTTGCGTAAAACCTTTCAAGTTCCAAACCGAGATGTCACAAGACACAGCACTTTGAAACTCGTTTTCAAAAACATCATTTAAAACGTAGCCCGTTTAATTGTCTCAAAGCATCAGTATTAATTAAAACTTTTTCCTGGGGTACAGTATGATAGAGCTAGGCAACTAAGAAATTACAATGGAGTACAATGCTCTGAGGGAAATTACCGAGCTTCTAGTCATACACACTAAGACTTGTCGTCTAATTCCGAATCTTGGTAGATCCAGCTCCCGGTCTGCAAGAGTTGTCCTCGTTCGTCGTTTCCAAGAATTTCCTCCATGATCTCTTTCTTCAGGGACGAACTTCTATGCTCCTCCTTGCAAGGGCATAGATGGATCGCTACACACTACGCCATCTACCAGTTGCAATATCAGCAATTGCCGATACGACAACATGGTAGGAGAGAGTCAGTGTTCCGAACACTAACGGGTTGACCATGCGGTCTCAGGGTAGATTCAATAGAAAGAAAGGCAGGTAACACAACAGAACAATGCAACTAGAACAACATAACATAGATATTTTACAATCAACATATATATATATATATAACCTGTTATGCACATAGCATGTATGAACCATATATAACAAAAACATATCATAATATACCAAACACATTAATATCATCACTCATCACCAAATCATTCATTACGCTTACTTCACAAACTCTTTATTAAACTTTCAGAAATGCTTTTCTTCTGGAACCTTTCATTACATGATACTCACAAATCTTTTCCATTCTTTCTTCCATCATTACCTCAAGATTTATTATGCCACGAATCATTTCTCGTGCTTGTCTTATAATTCTTATTCAATACTTGATATCTTTAATGTACTTTTCTTTGGTACATCTTGGTCTTTTAAGTTTTATCGTTACGGTTCGCTCAATGATGGGGGAACATCATCATTGAGGAAGTCACACATGTCTACATCTCCTCGGTCATCCACCCAACCTAGTCAGAAGCAAACAGGAGTACATGACCTTTACCACGCGGGCACGACAGCTGTCTCACAAACAATTGGTCCCAGACCAGGAGGACTACAGCCTCAAATCAATTCAATCATATCATTTCATTCATATCATATAATCAAGGCACGCTCTCAGCGGCAAATCTCAAATGCCCCGTTCCAGTCCCTCTCACTGTTCTTGAAAAGCCATAGGGGTGACAGCACTATTCCGGTTCCGGGTGCAGAACTTACCACGACATTGGACCCAGTCCCTACCACGTTCGTATACCACTTGTGGGATTCGTTCCGCCCAGAATAGTACTCAAGGAAACGTGACGTTTTACCGCCCGAGCCTACCCTATTGCATTCACAACCCGAATATCCCTGATATCCGGGGTACCTTCCTCTCCACTACTTCGATACGACACTCATGCCTCACCGCGTTTGTTAATGTCTTTTAAAGTCTTTTAATGTTTTAACGTTTTAATTAGCGGCTTAATCCTAACAGTCGGCTCGTCCTTGGTGCATCCCTTCAACGAAGCCCGACCACTAATCGCAATCCGTTCCCTCTAAGAATCTCAACGGCATCTTGCCTCAAATCTCTTTCATCTCAATGTCATCATTCTCGTCAGCTCATGCTCAGCATCATTCTCATCATCATTGATCAGCAACAGCATCATCAGCATCACTCTCCTCGGTTGATCCTTAGCAGCACCATCAGCAGCATCATCATCACCACGCTTCCGCTCGCCTTATCGGGTAATTCTTGTTACCATCTCAGACGTCATCTTTTTATTTCATTTCTCTCGCAATTCGTTATTAATTCTCTTTTATTCATTATTTATCGTTTTCACAATTTCGTTCGCTTCGCGTTCTATCTTTTTTCTCAATCATTCTTATAATTCTTATCCGCACTTTCTTTCTTCTTTAGTCTTAACTCATCACTTATTTCTTACTTAATTATTTCTCATATCTCTTATTCGCGTCTCTTTTCTCTTTTCACCCTTATCTCATTATCGTTTCATTATTCAGACATAATCACACAATTCCTAAACAGAATGAAGTATGCACAACAAATAAACATGTAGTAAGTAAACAAGCAGGTAAACAGCTAACACAAATATCTATATCACCTAATTCGCAGTACTCTCACAATCCATCTATTCGGATTGTGAGCAACCACGTTGCGGGACCACAACACTCTCACTCACTTGGATGACGAAACTTCCTAAAGCTTTCCAAGGTTTCCAGTCGTTATCCTTGCCACGTTTCCTCCGCGTCCGACACCAGAACTAGAACATTTTTCCCCGTGCATTAGAAACGATTTCGATAAGTTCTTTATTTCGTTTTGAAAATACTTGAAATAATTCCCTTTTTAAAAGCACATTACCAATATCCAAAAAGGTTTCAATTCCAAATCAATTCTTTAATAAAAAGGGGTGACAACACTATTCCGGTTTCGGGTGCAGAACTTACCACGGCATTGGACCCAGTCCCTACCACGTTCGTATACCACTTGTGGGATTCGTTCCGCCCAGAATAGTACTCAAGGCAACGTGACGTTTTACCGCCCGAGCCTACCCTATTGCATTCACAACCCGAATATCCCTGATATCCGGGGTACCTTCCTCTCCACTACTTCGATACGACACTCATGCCTCACCGCGTTTGTTAATGTCTTTTAAAGTCTTTTAATGTTTTAACGTTTTAATTAGCGGCTTAATCCTAACAGTCGGCTTGTCCTTGGTGCATCCCTTCAACGAAGCCCGACCACTAATCGCAATCCGTTCCCACTAAGAATCTCAACGGCATCTTGCCTCAAATCTCTTTCATCTCAATGTCATCATTCTCATCAGCTCATGCTCAGCGTCATTCTCATCATCATTGATCAGCAACAGCATCATCAGCATCACTCTCCTCGGTTGATCCTTAGCAGCACCATCAGCAGCATCATCATCACCACGCTTCCGCTCGCCTTATCGGGTAATTCTTGTTACCATCTCAGACGTCATCTCTTTATTTCATTTCTCTCGCAATTCGTTATTAATTCTCTTTTATTCATTATTTATCGTTTTCACAATTTCGTTCGCTTCGCGTTCTATCTTTTTTCTCAATCATTCTTATAATTCTTATCCGCACTTTCTTTCTTCTTTAGTCTTAACTCATCACTTATTTCTTACTTAATTATTTCTCATATCTCTTATTCGCGTCTCTTTTCTCTTTTCAGCCTTATCTCATTATCGTTTCATTATTCAGACATAATCACACAATTCCTAAACAGAATGAAGTATGCACAACAAATAAACATGTAGTAAGTAAACAAGCAGGTAAACAGCTAACACAAATATCTATATCGCCTAATTCGCAGTACTCTCACAATCCATCTATTCGAATTGTGAGCAACCACGTTGCGGGACCACAACACTCTCATTCACTTGGATGACGATACTTCCTAAAGCTTTCGAAGGTTTCCAGTCGTTATCCTTGCCACGTTTCCTCCGCGTCCGACACCCGAACTAGAACATTTTTCCCCGTGCATTAGAAACGATTTCGATAAGTTCTTTATTTCGTTTTGAAAATACTTGAAATAATTCCCTTTTTAAAAGCACATTACCAATATCCAAAAAGGTTTCAATTCCAAATCAATTTTTTAATAAAATGTTTCCAAGAAAAACTTCTTAAAACAATTTATTTTTCCAAAACAGAATCTATCTCTTTTAGTTTAAAACACTTTGGTTGAAAAATCATTTTATTGAATGAAATCTTAAGAAAACAACTTTTAGAAAATCTTTCTTAGATCAAATACAAAAATTCAGGAAGGTAAAACTTCAAAACCAATCAATTGATTTATTAAATTTCTAAACTTCATAACATTATCAAACACTGATCAAAGAAGGTTTCTTTAAATTTTTCAAATCAATTTAAGCCATTTAAATCACACTTTTTAAATAAAACATTTTTCACAAATAAATTTCACAAACAGTATTCAATACAATTCAAACAGCACAAGAACAATCACATGCACATTTCAAAGCATTCTAATCATTCACAAACATATACACAGGAAGTCACATTTTTAATTATTTAAAATCATTAATTAAATTATAATCTTAATAAATTAATTCAATTATTCTTAAGAAAATAATTTAACTTAATCTCCTAATTAACTTAACAAACCGAATCACACATGGTCATTAATTTCTAATCACAAATAATTATAACAACTTAAGATCATTTAGTCATCATCATGCAAATTTCTTTTTACATAATTAAATCAAATACAAAAAGAATTAAAAGAAACACATATTATTTTCATCAATCACATAACACTATGCATCTAGGAATATAGCTATCATCATGGTCATTTTATGAAAATAATTTTCCTATCATTCAAACACATATTAACCGAACTACTCACATACAATTTGTAAAGATTTAATGCACAAATAAAAACATAGAATCATGAAATCATTTCCTTCATTTTAAGCTAAAAACCGTGAGCATACAATAGGGAAATTATCAATTTTAATTCCTTTTCAAAACTTAATGTAGAATCAAAAAGGTTTTGATGAAGATAAATAAATCAACAAGTTGTCCTTGATGAAGACAAAGCAACAACAACCATTTAGAAGTTTTCCATTTCCCGCTCCCTTGTAATATTTTATATTTATGTTGAGTGTGGGTGGTAGACTTAGGATGTTACTCAAGCGATTATGAGTTAGTTAGCATGAATACTAGTTAAGTTAAATATTTGAAAAAGCTTAGAAAGGGACTAGGTGCTTTTGAAAATCATTTCTGGTCTTTAATTTTTATAAAAGTAGCAGTAACTACTCGAGTAGTTGGTGCACTACTCGAGTAGTCTGCATTGATGAAAATTAGTCTGCTCACTGTCTCCACAAACTACTAGAGTAGTCTGTTGACTAATCGATTAGTTCTCAAACTAATCGATTAGTTGCTGAACCAATCGAGTAGCTTGAGAAACAGTGAGTCCACAAATTTTCTCACTACTCGAGTAGTGCTCCAACTACTCGAGTAGTACGTATCAGATCTGTCAGTATTTTAATTCTAATATGGCTGTTGAAGAGGCAATCAAGGGAGAATCTTTCCTAATTAGTTTTCTAAGGCTCGTCCCTGATTCTGACGATTTGAAAACTCAATATAATGATTACCTCTTCAACAAGAGCGATACGGATCATCTTGAGCAAAAACGTTTTCAAACCTTGCACCCAAAAAGAACCTTTGATCCAATCCCTTTCTAAGAATCAATCTCTTTCTAGTATTCTAGTTTTCCTACTCATTGTCAATTGAGATTGTTTGGAGCCGCTTCGCTGTGATTTGATTACTCCATTGAAGAAAGGAAGGAGAACTTGAAGATTTCAAGAGGCTCGATTGCTAAAGGGAGAAGGTGTTCTTGAAGGTTTCAAGAAGCTCTCTTTGTGGAAGGTTGAAGAGGTTCTTCAACAGAGAATCAATTGAAATTGGGGTAAAGTTCAAGAGTTTGGTACACTCTTGAAGGGTTAGGATTAGATTGAGTGAGGTTCACTAATTAATCCTGTTTGTATCCAATTTAATTGATTATTAGTAGACACTCCCTAAGGTTTAGGGGGGACTGGACGTAGCTCTCAAGTGGGTAGCGAGTGAACCAGTATAATAATTCCATGTGTCTATCTTTTATTGCTTTAGTTTATTTCTGTTATTTAATCTTTCTTCAGAACCTTAAGTTAGCAAATCATCCGCTTCTGTTCTTGGTTTCGTGTTAGCGAAATCCTTATTTTGAAAACTCAGTTCACTGTCTGAATTTACACGCACTACTCGAGTAGTCCATCAACTAATCGAGTAGTTCATTCATTTTTGGACAGAAAATTATTTTTGTTTTAAAACAGTAAGCGCGTAATTTGTTATTATCAATTACATTCGAAAAATTAGTATCGTTACTTCAATTTACTATTCACCCCCCTCTACTAAATTGTTAGGCCGCTTGTTGGTTTCCAACAAGTGGTATCAGAGCTCGGTCGAAAGATCGAGTGTAAAAACTTTTTCGAAAAGATCCTTAAGGAAACCATGGGCTATAACAATCCTTTTGGAGGGGAAGGCTCTTCAATAAACCGTCCTCCACTATTTAATGGTGAAGGATATGCTTATTGGAAAGCCAGAATGAAAATATTTATTGAAGCGATTGATATTGATGTTTGGAATGTAATTGAAAATGGTCCCTATATACCTAAAAGAAAAATAAATGATGAAGTTGTAGAAATTCCTAGGGCAAGTTGGAATGATGATGACAAAAAGAAAGTTTCCTATGATTTGAAAGCTAAAAACATCATCACGTCCGCCTTGTCTTATGATGAGTTCTTCAGAGTTTCACATTGTAAAAATGCGAAACAAATGTGGGACGTGCTACAACTTACTCATGAAGGGACAAGCGAGGTTAGAAGGGCTAGATTAAATACATTAATGCATGAATATGAGTTATTTCGCATGCTCCCTAATGAGTCAGTTAATGACATGCAAAAGCGATTTACTCATATCATAAATCATCTCATAGCTCTTGGTAAAACATTTCTTAATTCTGAAGTTATTAACAAAGTATTGAGATGTTTAAGCAGGGAATGGCAACCCAAGGTCACAGCTATCATGGAGTCAAAGGATTTAGACACCTTGGATCTTGCAACCCTCTTTGGAAAGCTTCAAGAGCATGAGATGGAGCTAGGACGTCTAACTTTGCATGAGGAGTCAGATAAGAAAAAGAAGGGAATCGCACTAAAGACCACCACAAAATCAACTAAGGTATGTGATGATTCCTCTAGCTCTTGTAATGACTCCGAATCTAGTTTAGATGATGAAAGTTTTCAAAAACTAGCAAAGAGGTTCCGTAAATGTTTTAAAAATAAAAATGATTTAAAAAGAATAAAGGAACCTAAGGACTCCTACCATAGAAATTGTTCTTCAAAAGATAAAATTAAATGTCATGAATGTGGTAAGAGAGGTCACATAAGACCTCATTGTCCTGAGTATCTTAAGAGACATAAAGATGAAAAGAAAAAGGGCAAAATAGCCTACATAGTGTGGGATGCACCGGATGAAAACAAAGAGACAAGCTCAAGCACATCAAGTGATGAGGAAGAAGCCAATCTTTGCTTGGTGAGTAGATTTGATGAAGGCGCATCATCAAGTTTCACTTCAAGTAAGCAAGGAACCGAGGTAAATTCCAATTCCGAATCTGAGTCTCATGATTATGAAGAATTATATAATGCTTATGTTGAAATGCATAAAGAATTCAAGAAACTTGCTAAATTAAATGACAAAGGAAAAAGACCTATTTTGAAATATAAAGAGCAAGTCTTGAATTTAGAAAAATGCATTGATGAGCTAAATAGTAAAAATGAAGCACTTCAACAAAGCATTGATTCTTTGAAAATTCAAGAAATCCCTCCTTGTGAAAGTTGCAAAAGTCATGAACATGAAGTTACAAATTTGAAAAACACTATTGCAACTTTATCAAGAAGTGATCAAAGATTAAATCAACTTCTTGAAAATCAAAGGAACAATACAAATAAAACCGGCTTAGGATACATGAATGCCAATAAAAAGAATTTTAGAAAAGTTGGTTCTTTTTCAAATGTTAATTATTCTAAAAAGCCAACTTTCTTTTATTGTGGCATTCATGGACACACCTCAAATATTTGTAGAATTAAATATCATGGTGTGCCTAACGGTTATTATGTTTGGATTGTGAAAGATGAAAATCCCGATAAGCCCAAAACAATTTGGGTACCCTCAAGCAAAACTTAACTTTTTCAAGTACTTTTGGAGGGCTATGTGCTAAATTGTTTTTTTTAAATTGCCTCTTCATAAGTATATTTGTTTTAGGGGGAGAAAAGTTTTCTTTTCGGGCTATAAATCAACAAGTGCTATCATTGCTCATAATCCAACAAGTGTTATTATGTTCTTCCTTTGGCATATTGCTCTTAATTTAGGCTCCTTTTTTATCATGCCAAAAGGGGGAGAAATGGTGTTGTTGTTTATGTTGTGCAGGTTTATGCTGTTGCATAAAGTCAGGGGGAGTTTATGCAAAACAACAAGGTTTATATTATCAAGGATTTGTCATCATCAAAAAGGGGGAGATTGTAGAATCAAAAAGGTTTTGATGAAGACAAATAAATCAACAAGTTGTCCTTGATGAAGACAAAGCAACAACAACCATTTAGAAGTTTTCCATTTCCCGCTCCCTTGTAATATTTGATATTTATGTTGAGTGTGGGTGGTAGACTTGGATGTTACTCAAGCGATTATGAGTTAGTTAGCATGAATACTAGTTAAGTTAAATATTTGAAAAAGCTCAGAAAGGGACTAGGTGCTTTGGAAAATCATTTCTGGTCTTTAATTTTTATAAAAGTAGCAGTAACTACTCGAGTAGTTGGTGCACTACTCGAGTAGTCTGCATTGATGAAAATTAGTCTGCTCACTGTCTCCACAAACTACTCGAGTAGTCTGTTGACTAATCGATTAGTTCTCAAACTAATCGATTAGTTGCTGAACCAATCGAGTAGCTTGAGAAACAGTGAGTCCACAAATTTTCTCACTACTCGAGTAGTGCTCCAACTACTCGAGTAGTACGTATCAGATCTGTCAGTATTTTAATTCTAATATGGCTGTTGAAGAGGCAATCAAGGGAGAATCTTTCCTAATTAGTTTTCTAAGGCTCCTCCCTGATTCTGGCGATTTGAAAACTCAATATAATGATTACCTCTTCAACAAGAGCGATACGGATCATCTTGAGCAAAAACGTTTTCAAACCTTGCACGCAAAAAGAACCTTTGATCCAATCCCTTTCTAAGAATCAATCTCTTTCTAGTATTCTAGTTTTCCTACTCATTGTCAATTGAGATTGTTTGGAGCCGCTTCGTTGTGATCTGATTACTCCATTGAAGAAAGGAAGGAGCACTTGAAGGTTTCAAGAGGCTCGATTGCTAAAGGGAGAAGGTGTTCTTGAAGGTTTCAAGAAGCTCTCTTTGTGGAAGGTTGAAGAGGTTCTTCAACAGAGAATCAATTGAAATTGGGGTAAAGTTCAAGAGTTTGTACACTCTTGAAGGGTTGGGATTAGATTGAGTGAGGTTCACTAATTAATCCTGTTTGTATCCAATTTAATTGATTATTAGTAGACACTCCCTAAGGTTTAGGGGGGACTGGACGTAGCTCTCAAGTGGGTAGAGAGTGAACCGGTATAAAAATTCCCTGTGTCTATCTTTTATTGCTTTAGTTTATTTCTGTTATTTAATCTTTCTTCAGAACCTTAAGTTAGCAAATCATCCGCTTCTGTTCTTGGTTTCGTGTTAGCGAAATCCTTATTTTGAAAACTCAGTTCACTGTCTGAATTTACACGCACTACTCGAGTAGTCCATCAACTAATCGAGTAGTTCATTCATTTTTGGACAGAAAATTATTTTTGTTTTAAAACAGTAAGCGCGTAATTTGTTATTATCAATTACATTCAAAAAATTAGTATCGTTACTTCAATTTACTATTCACCCCCCTCTACTAAATTGTTAGGCCGCTTGTTGGTTTCCAACACTTAAATCAACACAACAAATTAAATCACAAACCCTCACACATATTTTCTTTTAAATTTATTTCTTTCATGCATGTACTTTTAGGACCCTTAGATTCAATTAACTTCATCATGCATGCACCCTAGATGAGACACAAATTTAGCCCTCTACCTATATCTAGGTTGGCCGAAAGTCAACATGTACAAAAACAAGGTTTTCATACATTTTTCAACACACACAAAAACACAAAAATCAAATCACATCATGTAGGTTTTCAAGACTCATTTTCAAAGCATCAAACTACACAACTCATTCACATCCACATGCATCAATTTTATTAAAACAAAATCTTTTTCAAACATGCATAAAAATAAACTTAAGATCATAACTTTTCTCAAGCCAAAAGTAAAGATTTACTTTTTTTAACTTCATGTACATAAAATCACTAGATCTAAGCTTAAAACATACATGCATCCACTTTTCACAAAATAAAAACATGGTTCCATTTTAAATCAAGCATGGCCGAATGGCCTTCTAAAAAAAATAAGACATGCACATAGTTAAACACTTAATCAAATCATGCTTGAACAAGAAAAATCATTTTAAAACTTGGTTTCTTTACTTTTTCCTTAAAACCGAATCATGCATGAAAAGAAAGTACAATCTTTTCTCTTGAAAAATAACATGCAATTAAAGATCTAAATATTTTTCATTCACCACACAAGAATAACCACATACACTCACACTTAGATCAACTAGGATCATCACAAAAATATCACGCAAGATTGAAGACTTGAACCTTTTTATTTATCAAAAATAATCATAAGCATATATCAAGATCATCACAAATTTTACACGCAAGACCCAATACTTAAATAGTTTTACAAATTAAGTTTAAATCATGAAATTATTCATCAAATAAACATGGAAATACATATAGATCATGGTTTAACAAAAAGATCTAACATGCAAAGCTAAAGAATTTTACTTTATTATTAACTAAACTTAGATCAAGCAATTTCTTATCAAATAATCACATAAACATACATGGATCACAGTTTAGAGTAAGAAAATCAAACATGCAAGGAAGATTTATTTTAGGCTTTATGAAAATCTTAGCTTTTCATTAGATCTTTAAGATTTTAGTTTGAAAAACATTAGATCTTTTAAGAAAACTCAACCGAAACACAAAGCACAAGTCTAACATATTACAAATTAAGTTTAAGTCCTCAAAGTCCATGATCAAAAGAGAACAACACATATGTTCATCTCTCAAATCATAAAAATTAGCATGCAAGAAGAAAGAAATAAAGATCTATAAACTAAAAAGGAAAACTAAACTATTACAAAATCTTCTTCTTGATCTTCGGTTCCTACCATGAAAAGGGTTGGTCTCCTAGCTCCTAATACTCTTGATCTACAAGAATTCTCCTTGGTTTAGCTTGGATCATCTTCTTCCTCCTTCTCCATACCCCACGGCCTCCCTTCCTCTCTCTCTCTCTCTCTCTCTCTCTCTCTCTCTCTCTCTATTTCTTTTTCTTTTCTTTCTCTAAGAGTGGAATGGGTCTCTTAGAGTGTATTTGTGTTGGTGGAAGAAATGAGAATGGATGAAGTAAAAATGGACCAAGGCATCTTCTATTTATAAGCAAACCTAAGACTTCCCTTTTTGCCCTTTACATAATTCGGTCCATGCACAAAATGGGAGGGCAATTTTGGGCTTTCAAAATTTTGCATGGGTGCATTTTATCAAATGCAAGGAGACAAGGTCTTGTGGGCTAGGTTTTAGGGGTCATTCTAGGGCTAAATAGTAGTTAGGAAATAGTTAGGGTTTTGGTCATTTGGTTTGGTTTGGTTCTAACTAAATTTTCTCATGGTTATGGCTTTACTTACTCACCGAGCTTCTAGAAAATTATACTCTAGCTTACACATACACACGTACATACATACACATATACACGTATCATATACACACATGCACATACATACCGTAGCACACACATACATACACACATTTCACATTTTATTTTCTTAATCTTATTTATTCAAATTCATCAATTCACACAACAAGGCAATTAATTCAAAGAATTATCATTCACACACTTAGTTTCATGCATCACACAACACATACACATTAGATTAATCACACATCACATAAAAATTCCAAGCCAAATTAATAACTTCATTTTCTTTAAGACACAAATTCCAAAATTCGTATTTCTTAATTCTGAAAATAAATTTTTGTAAAACCACCCAGAAAAATCTGAAAATTACATTTTTAAAGTCTATGTTTCAAGACGATCGTTTTGATATAAAGATCATAAAAATCCGAGTTACGGTTAAAAAGTTACAAATTTTCCAAGTTAATAACTCAAAAACTTCATTTTAAACAAAAATCACTTTTTAGGAAAAACCACAATTCATTTCTTAAAAATCAAATCAACAAAATCATTCACTTCTTATTTATAAAAACATTTTTGTTTTATAAAAATCTTTGAAAATCATTACTTTATTTCTCTCTTGCGTAATATACTTTTCTGAAAATATAATCTCAGGGTTTCTTTTTGACGAAAATCGTTTACGCACGTACGGGAAAAATGCGGGGTGTTACATTCTCCCCAACTTGAAGATTTCTCGTCCTCGAGAAATACCGTGTAGAGTCTGTCTGATCTGTGGACACGTAACTTCTGGAAAAAAATTCTTTCCCTTTTAACTGCAGCCCTCGCCGTATCTTCGAACATGAACTATCTACCCGTCGTTCTTAAGAGCGAATCAAACGGATCACTTGCAAAAGTAATCCCTCGAAGAACTTTCAATAACAAATAGGGTCGGTGAAAAACGATATGGTTTCATTGACAACAGAGGACTAATGGGTTCAAAGGCATCAAAACAGTATTCAAAGATGAAAGGGTTATGTTAATTTGGGGTCAAGACACCACCACACCCGGGGTTAAACCCTTCTCATCAGTTCAAGCCTAAACGATCTACTCCTCAAAGACCTCACATCTCCAACTACTCCCCAACTTAAATGACACATACCTCTACACACCACATTCATGATTACAAACTTAACCTCTAAATACTCATATCCTTCACCACTTCTTGGTCAATCTTACAAAATTCTCCATCACTTAGCTCCAATCTATCCTCTTATTACCTTACTTCCCACCAAATAATTGTCCTCTTCAGACTTCTACGATCACCATTAAATCTTACTCTTACCCTATCAACCACTAATCCTCAAGAACATACACCGTCTCACTCCTTATTTCTAACACTGGATCATATAACTTAGACACTCTAAACCTTTTTCCATTTTCCACAATTTTCCTCAGTTCTAAACCATTAAAATTCCTCAACTCCAAGACCTATTATCCATTACTACATCAAATCCTAGCTTTTTACCTAACCTTGGATCAATACTTAAGGATTCTAACCACAAATTTCACCGTCTTATCCGTTCGACTTTACCATATCATCACTTATTCACCGCTATCTAACCATTTACCAACTCAAATCAATACACCTAGGACTCTAAATTCTAATCATCACCTTAATTTCTTCCTCATCTTAGCACCATCTAAACCATCATTTCGACTATTTCGATATTAAAGCTCTTAGTCCTAGTCACTTTACATAACTCACCACTCTTCTAAGACTCAAAAGGGTACTTCTATTCTCTCCAAGACTCATACTCCCTTCATCCATATTTACTATTCCTTATTCTCCTTGGTCCTTACAACTTCTACCTAATCAACACTTTACCACTTACTCCCCGGTTTAGGAATATCTACTCGACTCGGGACAGGGGGTCAGGGTTCAAGAATCTCATCAAAGTTTTAGGAAAAGAACAAATGTCTGATCCAAAACAAAAGAAACTTTGGGTTCATCAACAATCAGAGTTTTGTCAAGAACATGGTCTAGGGTTTTCAGAAAAGGCTTTCTCAAACGTCATGCCAAAGCAAGTTGGCACGCATAGGGTTCACACAAGAAAGGCTTCAACAACAAAAGAGTGTTCTAGTCACAAGACAAGATCTCAAATGCTTAGAGGTTATTTCGAACAAAAAGGGATTTACATCAAAGAGAAGTTCAAAGAAAAAGAAGATTCGAATCACGTATCGATACTGATCTCTATTCCTCTTCTCTGCTGTAGACGAAAACCGGTCCACTCCAGGAAAACATCCACGTACTCTTAGCGTTCCTATTCTTATCTATCGATGTCTTAATACTAATGCATACACAGAGACACACAACAGAGTATGTAAGTCCATGCATAAGGTTATTTAGATTAACCATTGCTCTGATACCACAACTGTAACACCCCGATTCGGCAACTTGAAAACTTCAATTACTTAAATTAAATATAGTGAAAATTTGGGGCCATTTTTTTTTAAACATGTAATACGTAATCATGAGAACACTTAGGTTTTCAAAACATGGTTACATTTAAAACTCATGTTCTCATGTTGCGTAAAACCTTTCAAGTTCCAAACCGAGATGTCACAAGACACCGCACTTTGAAACTCGTTTTCAAAAACATCATTTAAAACGTAGCCCGTTTAATTGTCTCAAAGCATTAGTATTAATTAAAACTTTTGCCTGGGGTACAGTATGATAGAGATAGGCAACTAAGAACTTACAATGGAGTACAATGCTCTGAGGGAAATTACCGAGCTTCTAGTCATACACACTAAGAATTGTCGTCTAATTCCGAATCTTGGTAGATCCAGCTCCCGGTCCGCAAGTAGAGTTGTCCTCGTTCGTCGTTTCCAAGAATTTCCTCCATGATCTCTTTCTTCAGGGACAAACTTCTATGCTCCTCCTTGCAAGGTCACAGATGGATCGCTACACACTACGCCATCTACCAGTTGCAATATCAGCAATTGCCGATACGACAACATGGTAGGAGAGAGTCAGTGTTCCGAACACTAACGGGTTGACCATGCGGTCTCAAGGTAGATTCAATAGAAAGAAAGACAGGTAACACAACAGAACATTGCAACTAGAACAACATAACATAGATATTTTACAATCAACATATATATATAACCTGTTATGCACATAGCATGTATGAACCATATATAACAAAACATATCATAATATACCAAACACATTAATATCATCACTCATCACCAAATCATTCATTACGCTTACTTCACAAACTCTTTCTTAAACTTTCAGAAATGCTTTTCTTCTGGAACCTTTCATTACATGATACTCACAAATCTTTTCCATTCTTTCTTCCATCATTACCTCAAGATTTATTATGCCACGAGTCATTTCTCGTGCTTGTCTTATAATTCTTATTCAATACTTGATATCTTTAATGTACTTTTCTTTGGTACATCTTGGTCTTTTAAGTTTTATCGTTCCGGTTCGCTCAATGATGGGGGAACATCATCATTGAGGAAGTCACACACGTCTACATCTCCTCGGTCATCCACCCAACCTAGTCGGAAGCAAACAGGAGTACAGGACCTTTACCACGCGGGCACGACAACTGTCTCACAAAAAATTGGTCCTAGACCAGGAGGACTACAGCCTCAAATCAATTCAATCATATCATTTCATTCATATCATATAATCAAGGCACGCTCTCAGCGGCAAATCTCAAATGCCCCGTTTCAGTCCCTCTCACTGTTCCTGAAAAGCCATAGGGGTGACAGCATTATTCCGGTTCCGGGTGCAGAACTTACCACGGCATTGGACCCAGTCCCTACCACGTTCGTATACCACTTGTGGGATTCGTTCCGCCCAGAATACTACTCAAGGCAACGTGACGTTTTACCGCCCGAGCATACCCTATTGCATTCACAACCCGAATATCCCTGATATCCGGGGTACCTTCCTCTCCACTACTTCGATACGACACTCATGCCTCACCGCGTTTGTTAATGTCTTTTAAAGTCTTTTAATGTTTTAACATTTTAATTAGTGGCTTAATCCTGACAGTCGGCTCGTCCTTGGTGCATCCCTTCAACGAAGCCCGACCACTAATCTCAATCCGTTCCCCCTAAGAATCTCAACGGCATCTTGCCTCAAATCTCTTTCATCTCAATGTCATCATTCTCGTCAGCTCATGCGCAGCATCGTTCTCATCATCATTGATCAGCAACAGCATCATCAGCATCACTCTCCTCGGTTGATCCTTAGCAGCACCATCAGCAGCATCATCATCACCACGCTTCCGCTCGCCTTATCGGGTAATTCTTGTTACCATCTCAGACGTCATCTTTTTATTTCATTTCTCTCGCAATTCGTTATTAATTCTCTTTTATTCATTATTTATCGTTTTCACAATTTCGTTCGCTTCGCGTTCTATCTTTTTTCTCAATCATTCTTATAATTCTTATCCGCACATTCTTTCTTCTTTAGTCTTAACTCATCACTTATTTCTTACTTAATTATTTCTCATATCTCTTATTCGCGTCTCTTTTCTCTTTTCAGCCTTATCTCATTATCGTTTCATTATTCAGACATAATCACACAATTCCTAAACAGAATGAAGTATGCACAACAAATAAACATGTAGTAAGTAAACAAGCAGGTAAACAGCTAACACAAATATCTATATCGCCTAATTCGCAGTACTCTCACAATCCATCTATTCGGATTGTGAGCAACCACGTTGCGGGACCACAACACTCTCACTCACCTGGATGACGAAACTTCCTAAAGCTTTCCAAGGTTTCCAGTCGTTATCCTTGCCACGTTTCCTCCGCGTCCGACACCCGAACTAGAACATTTTTCCCCGTGCATTAGAAACGATTTCGATAAGTTCTTTATTTCGTTTTGAAAATACTTGAAATAATTCCCTTTTTAAAAGCACATTACCAATATCCAAAAAGGTTTCAATTCCAAATCAATTCTTTAATAAAATGTTTCCAAGAAAAACTTCTTAAAACAATTTATTTTTCCAAAACAGAATCTATCTCTTTTAGTTTAAAACACTTTGGTTGAAAAATCATTTTATTGAATGAAATCTTAAGAAAACAACTTTTAGAAAATCTTTCTTAGATCAAATACAAAAATTCAGGAAGGTAAAACTTCAAAACCAATCAATTGATTTATTAAATTTCTAAACTTCATAACATTATCAAACACTGATCAAAGAAGGTTTCTTTAAATTTTTCAAATCAATTTAAGCCATTTAAATCACACTTTTTAAATAAAACATTTTTCACAAATAAATTTCACAAACAGTATTCAATACAATTCAAACAGGACAAGAACAATCACATGCACATTTCAAAGCATTCCAATCATTCACAAACATATACACAGGAAGTCACATTTTTAATTATTTAAAATCATTAATTAAATTATAATCTTAATAAATTAATTCAATTATTCTTAAGAAAATAATTTAACTTAATCTCCTAATTAACTTAACAAACCGAATCACACATGGTCATTAATTTCTAATCAGAAATAATTATAACAACTTAAGATCATTTAGTCATCATCATGCAAATTTCTTTTTACATAATTAAGTCAAATACAAAAAGAATTTAAAGAAACACATATTATTTTCATCAATCACATAACACTATGCATCTAGGAATATAGCTATCATCATGGTAGTTTTATGAAAATAATTTTCCTATCATTCAAACACATATTGACCGAACTACTCACATACAATTTGTAAAGATTTAATGCACAAATAAAAACATAGAATCATGAAATCATTTCCTTCATTTTAAGCTAAAAACCGTGAGCATACAATAGGGAAATTATCAATTTTAATTCCTTTTCAAAACTTAAATCAACACAACAAATTAAATCACAAACCCTCACACATATTTTCTTTTAAATTTATTTCTTTCATGCATGTACTTTTAGGACCCTTAGATTCAATTAACTTCATCATGCATGCACCCTAGATGAGACACAAATTTAGCCCTCTACCTATATCTAGGTTGGCCGAAAGTCAACATGTACAAAAACAAGGTTTTCATACATTTTTCAACACACACAAAAACACAAAAATCAAATCACATCATGTAGGTTTTCAAGACTCATTTTCAAAGCATCAAACTACACAACTCATTCACATCCACATGCATCAATTTTATTAAAACAAAATCTTTTTCAAACATGCATAAAAATAAACTTAAGATCATAACTTTTCTCAAGCCAAAAATAAAGATTTACTTTTTTTAACTTCATGTACATAAAATCACTAGATCTAAGCTTAAAACATACATGCATCCACTTTTCACAAAATAAAAACATGGTTCCATTTTAAATCAAGCATGGCCGAATGGCCTTCTAAAAAAAATAAGACATGCACATAGTTAAACACTTAATCAAATCATGCTTGAACAAGAAAAATCATTTTAAAACTTGGTTTCTTTACTTTTTCCTTAAAAATCGAATCATGCATGAAAAGAAAGTACAATCTTTTCTCTTGAAAAATAACATGCAATTAAAGATCTAAATATTTTTCATTCACCACACAAGAATAACCACATACACTCACACTTAGATCAACTAGGATCATCACAAAAATATCACGCAAGATTGAAGACTTTAACCTTTTTATTTATCAAAAATAATCATAAGCATATATCAAGATCATCACAAATTTTACACGCAAGACCCAATACTTAAATAGTTTTACAAATTAAGTTTAAATCATGAAATTATTCATCAAATAAACATGGAAATACATATAGATCATGGTTTAACAAAAAGATCTAACATGCAAAGCTAAAGAATTTTACTTTATTATTAACTAAACTTAGATCATGCAATTTCTTATCAAATAATCACATAAACATACATGGATCACGGTTTAGAGTAAGAAAATCAAACATGCAAGGAAGATTTATTTTAGGCTTTATGAAAATCTTAGCTTTTCATTAGATCTTTAAGATTTTAGTTTGAAAAATATTAGATCTTTTAAGAAAACTCAACCGAAACACAAAGCACAAGTCTAACATATTACAAATTAAGTTTAAGTCCTCAAAGTCCATGATCAAAAGAGAACAACACATATGTTCATCTCTCAAATCATAAAAATTAGCATGCAAGAAGAAAGAAATAAAGATCTATAAACTAAAAAGGAAAACTAAACTATTACAAAATCTTCTTCTTGATCTTCGGTTCCTACCATGAAAAGGGTTGGTCTCCTAGCTCCTAATACTCTTGATCTACAAGAATTCTCCTTGGTTTAGCTTGGATCATCTTCTTCCTCCTTGTCCATACCCCATGGCCTCTCTTCCTCTCTCTCTCTCTCTATTTCTTTTTCTTTTCTTTCTCTAAGAGTGGAATGGGTCTCTTAGAGTGTATTTGTGTTGGTGGAAGAAATGAGAATGGGTGAAGTAAAAATGGACCAAGGCATCTTCTATTTATAAGAAAACCTAAGACTTCCCTTTTTGCCCTTTACATAATTCGGTCCATGCACAAAATGGGAGGGCGATTTTGGGCTTTCAAAATTTTGCATGGGTGCATTTTATCAAATGCAAGGAGACAAGGTCTTGTGGGCTAGGTTTTAGGGGTCATTCTAGGGCTAAATAGTAGTTAGGAAATAGTTAGGGTTTTGGTCATTTGGTTTGGTTTGGTTCTAACTAAATTTTCTCATTGGTTATGGCTTTACTTACTCACCAAGCTTCTAGAAACTTATACTCTAGCTTACACATACACACGTACATACATACACATATACACGTATCATATACACACATGCACATACATACCGTAGCACACACATACATACACACATTTCACATTTTATTTTCTTAATCTTATTTATTCAAATTCATCAATTCACACAACAAGGCAATTAATTCAAAGAATTCTCATTCACACACTTAGTTTCATGCATCACACAACACATACACATTAGATTAAGCACACATCACAAAAAATTCCAAGCCAAATTAATAACTTCATTTTCTTTAAGACACAAATTCCAAAATTCGTATTTCTTAATTCTGAAAATAAATTTTTGTAAAACCACCCAGAAAAATCTGAAAATTATATTTTTAAAATCTATGTTTCAAGACGATCGTTTTGATATAAAGATCATAAAAATCCGAGTTACGGTTAAAAAGTTACAAATTTTCCAAGTTAATAACTCAAAAACTTCATTTTAAACAAAAATCACTTTTTAGGAAAAACCACAATTCATTTCTTAAAAATCAAATCAACAAAATCATTCACTTCTTATTTATAAAAATATTTTTGATTTATAAAAATCTTTGAAAATCATTACTTTTTTTCTCTCTTGCGTAATATACTTTTCTGAAAATATAATTTCAGGGTTTCTTTTTGACGAAAATCGTTTACGCACGTACGGGAAAAATGCGGGGTGTTACATATTATATGTATAATTATCTATTAGCCTAGAGTTACTTTGACATTTTGTTTATTTAAATGGTTGTTTTATGAGACAAATGACCTATGATAGTTTTTATGTGATGTTATGTAAATGATAATACACAAGTTTTTGGTTAGTGTATTTTCATAATATGTCTTTGAAAGTGTTCCATCTAAATCGGACGGGCGTCCCTTATCTAGGACAAAGGTTCTTGTGAAGGATATTTAGTCTAATGAGAGTATGCTCGCGGTCCCACATAACCATTTGAACTAGATTTTGGGGATCTAGATTACGTAGTTCTATCAGGGATCAATAAATAAATATAAATATGTTCATTTGTGTGTGTTAATAAAAGGGAAACCCTAACCCATACACATACTCCTCCTTCTCCGTGGGTCTCTTCTCACGGCACCGATTTCTGTTCGCGCCGCCGCTCACCTAGCCGCTGTCGCCGTCGCCCGCAACCTCCCTCTTCCGGCGTCTCCATCTCACGCTCTCCCTCTTTCCTTCTCCTCCCTCGCATTTTTCTCTCTCTCGATTGGGATGCGAATCGCAACCCACCAATCTTTGTCGCTACAGGATCGAAGCACTGCTCAGGTACAACGGTCATCGCCATCCTGTGCCTCTCTCTCTCTTGCCTCGGGCCTCTTTCTATTCCCACTGGTTCTCGCTGCCACCGTCCTAAGTCACCAGCCATGGTTGAAGCTCGTGTCTTTCACCTCGACCTCGCCTCCACCGTGCACCATATGTGTTTATGCTGGTTCAAATTGAACCACGATTATTGGAAACGATGGACTGCCTCGGAGCTACTACTGATGTTGCCTACGGTTGTTCCTTCAACAGTTGATTTGAGGGTAAATCCCTAATATCTTTTTAGAGTTCTTTGTTTATGGAATGAAATTTCTTGTTCTCTGTTTTTTTTAGAAGTATTTCTTGTGCTTCTAGTTTATGGAATTAAATTTTTTTTGTTATAAAAAATATTTGTGACTAAGTCGTAAATTCTAATTAGATCCTTCATCATTGATGCTTATGTATGTTCTATTTAGATTCTTGTCACGACTGTCCCAATAAAACAAGGCCATAAATTGAGAATTGTCAAGGGAATGGTCATAAGTTATTGCTTTAATTTTAAATTAAAAAAATAAAATAGAACAGAATGTGATTGCATCTTAAGATACTAGTTAGTCATAGTTGCAAACTTGTAATAGTACACACCGAATTCACATATTAGATACTACTATACTAGCATTCACATTGGATGATTATGTTTTATTAGACAGGTTGCAGGAGGTGATGGCACAGTTGGTTGGGTATTAGGATGTCTGACAGAGCTATCAAGAAAACTCTATCCTCAGTATTTATTATGATTGAGTGACTTTGTGGTGCCTTTTCTTTGGATAATATCTTTTCATTCATTGGATGGAGCTACTACCAAAATAATGTCATGGAGGCAAAGGTAAACAAGGTTTGAAGCTGTTCACATTTCTATTCTTTTGGAATAGGGTTACTCTTTGGTGTTCTGCCCATTATCTATTTATTGGCTCTTCTTTGTGAGGCATTCATAGGGATTGGCATGCTTTGTTGGGTAAATTTGTCACATAGATTTTAGTTTCTTCTTTTTGGTTTGTTTGTGAGGATGCTATACTCTTTCTTTTCTTCTGATAGTAATTCTTTTTTATTATCAAAAAGAAACTGTTTTCACAAATATAACTCTGGATAGAGTATGATGAAATATACATAATTTTGTATGAGTAAGGAATCATATTTCAGCTTGAAATCTTGACCTTTTTCCTTTAAACGAAGCAAAAGTTTGGGCATGCAGCACTTGTCTTAACTCTTAAGTGTTATGAGGCTTCTTGCTTTCTTTTAGAATAGATACAGCTTATCATTTCCGAGGAATGAAATTTGGCACCTGCCATAACAATGTCTTTGTGTCTGACAGACGCTACTGATTAACAAACAGCAATATGAGCCATTGTGTTAATCTAGAATTGTGATTCTCAAACTTTAAATGCTTTTTTGGAAATAGAATGTATGCTAAAGCGAATAATCTTTAGTTTTGTCTATCTCTCTTTGAGGAAAAAAGGGCTCCAAAGTTCCATGTTCGTAAACTTGTGATTATATATGCACAAGTATTTGGTTATAGAAGAATGAGGAGATTTGTCATATTGTAAGTTTCACAAGACAAAGGTGGCCAATTATAATTCTACGTTGGGCTGCTGCTCGGACTTTTGCAGATGAGTGCTGTTCATGATAGTGTAACTCAGTTACTGTCCATCTTTCAATAGTGCTACAGTAGTGTGGTAGCCAGACAGGGACAGATCCAGAAATAATTGATGGGAGGGGCTGGACTTCTCTAAAATATTATTATTTTGACTAATTTCTGCATATCTTATCTATAAGTAAATAATTATATTGTTCAAACTATTTTAGGCAAAGCATATGATAGATTCCATGATACAAACAAAGAATTTTCAAAAAATATTTGAGAACATCAACATAAAAAATCATAAATGTATAGAAGAGGGAGGAGCCTGGGTATTAGAATTAGTCAAAGTTATTAGATAGAATCAGTTTGTTAGTCATATTTGTTACCGTACATTACTGTAGTTTGTTACATATGTTACTGTTTATAAAGACAGATTGTAAATCTTTTTGTAATCAATTCAATGAATTCATTCATTCATCCTTTCTCTTTAATATGGTATCATAAGTGATTCTTCCGCCACTCTTTCTTCCTTGTTGAAGTGATTTTTTTTCCTTTCTCTCTTTTCTCATCAATGGCGCTCGATTTTTCCCTTGATGATGTTTCCAGTCCTTATTACATTCACCCTTCTGATAACCCAGGCATTGTCTTAGTCTCCCAGCCACTGCTTGGTGATAACTTCAACTCCTGGCAGCGATCCATGAAAATGGCTTTGCTTGCTAAAAACAAATTTGCCTTTGTCGATGGTTCTCTTCCACGTCCTACTGACGATAACCCTCAGGTTCTTGCTTTGTGAGAGAGAAACAACAACATCGTGTGTTCTTGGCTTCTTAACTCAATTTCCAAAGAGTTAGTTGCTAGTGTGATTTACTGTTCCACTGCTGCTGCAATTTGGGGGGACCTCCATGATCGTTTTCAACAACAACATGGACCGCGAACCTTCCAATTAAAGCGTGATTTGGTCACTTTACAACAAGGTTCTTTAACTGTGAATCAGTATTTCACCAAATTGAAATCAATTTGGGAAGAGCTTCAAGATTTTTGGCCTAATTGTTCTTGTGATTGCGGTGCTGTTAAATTTTTGCTGATTACTTTAATAAAGAGTATGTGCTGTTCTTCTTGATGGGTCTCAATGAATCTTATTCTCAGATACGGAGCCAGATCTTGATGATGGACCCTTTGCCCCAGCTCAATAGAGTTTTCTCACTTGTTATCCAAGAAGAGAGGCAAAGGGAAGTGTCTCTTAATGCTACTTCTGGTTCTCAAATTGCTTTTGCTGTTAACCATTCCCATTCAAATTCAAGACCAGTATCTGTTGTTAAAGGGAAATTTGTCAAGAAAGATAGACCCAAATGTACTCATTGTCACATGCTTGGTTACACTGCAGATAAGTGCTTTAAGATTCATGGCTATCCTCCTGGTTATTTCACTAATACTGGGAATTCTGGCAAGAATTCATATTCTGCTAAACAAGGAAATGCTGTAAATCATGTTTCTGCTTCCTTGAATTCGGCTTCAGACATTACTGTTCCTGGCGCGAGTTTTACATCAAACCAATACAAAATGTTGATTTCAATGCTTTCTTCTCAGTTGCAGAATTCTGAGCCTTCATTTGTTCCTGATATTAATACAGGTCTTGTGTTATCAACATCTACTTCCTTTTCTGCAAATTCATTTCCAAAATCCACTTGGATATTGGACTCTGGTGCTTCCTGTCATATTGCTTGCAGTCTCGGTTCCTTTCTCAGTCATACTCCAGTTCACAATTCTTATGTTACCTTACCAAACCATTCACAAATTCCTGTTCATTCTATAGGAAGTGTTGCTTTAAGTGATCATTTGATTCTACATAATGTTCTATATGTTCCTCATTTTCATGTTAATTTATTATCAGTTAACTCACTCTTGACTACTTCTAATTATTCTGTTTTGTTCTCTACTGACTCCTTCCTCATTCAGGATCACAAGAGCAAGAAGATGATTGGCAAGGGTGATTTCATTCAAGGACTTTATGTTTTTCAAGCAACACCATTTCTGAATTCTAGTTCTTTTCCTGTTTCCCATAGCTCTAGTAGTTTTTCCCCTTCATTTGTAAATCATGTTTCTCCTCATGTTTGGCATGCTAGACTAGGTCATTTATCTCTGAATTGTTTGAAAGCTCTCAATAAAACTTTAGATATTTCCATTCCTGCAAGTTGTTCTTTTCATTCTTGTTCTGTTTGTCCTTTAGCAAAACAAAAAAAAAACTTCCATTTCCTTCAAACAATCACTTTAGTGATTCACCTTTTGATTTAATCCATTGTGATATTTGGGGTCCTTTTGCTAATCCTACACATGATAACAAAAGATTTTTCTTAACCTTAGTTGATGATAACACAAGATTTACTTGGATTTATCTCATGCAACATAAATCAGAAGCACCCTCTCTTATTAAGCAATTTGTTCACTTAATTCAGACACAGTTTAATGTCACCATTAGACCATTCAGGTCTGACAATGCCAGGGAGCTATGTCTTCATGATTTTTTTGCAGAAAAGGGAATTCTTCATCAATTTAGCTGCGTTGAGACACCACAGCAAAACTCTGTTGCTGAGAGAAAACATCAGCATTTATTGAATGTTGTCAGATCCTTGTATTTTCAGTCAGGTGTTCCACTAAAATTCTGGGGTGAATGTGTGCAGACTGCAGTCTTTCTTATTAATAGGACACATACTCCTTTGCTAAAAATGAACTGCCCTTTTTCCTTGCTATATAATAAATTGCCAAATTACTCCGCATTGCGTATATTTGGTTGTTTAGTGTATGCCTCTACACTACCCTCACTTAGAAATAAGTTTACAGCAAGAGCAGAACCCGCAGTTCTGATTGGATATCCACTTGGTTACAAAGGCTACAAATTATATAATCTTCTTACTAAGAAGATATTTATTTCAAGAGATGTGGTTTTCCATGAAAGTGTGTTTCCTTTTCATCTCAACACTCCTAAAATACTTCAGCCTGATCCCTTTATGGATATTGTTCTACCTGCCATTTCTCCAGAAAGCATCTCCTATGATCATCACTCATCTTATAAAGCTGTAGTTAATGAACCTGCTCATACTGCTGATAATTCTTTTTCTAACACTGATGTTTCAGCATTGCAGCCTGTTCATGTTGTTAACAACAATCAAGTTGTTGTAGCTGATGACTCTCTAGTCTCTGATGCTGTACTTCCTATTTCTGAGCAGCCAAATCCTGTTGTGCACAATGACCTAGATCTGGTCAATGCAGCACCTGATCAACCTGTACATTAGCTTCGCAGATCAACTAGAAATCACAGACCACCAGGTTATCTGGCTCAATATAACTGTAATGCTGTAACAACTTACCCCATTACTGATTATCTCAATTATGATCGATTATCCAAACCTTACAGGAACTTTGTTTTTCAAGTTTCTCAAGTCTATGAGCCACAATATTATCATCAAGCTGTCAAATTTGCTCATTGGCAACATGCCATGACAGATGAATTGGATGCTATGGAAGCCAATGGTACTTGGGAACTTGTCCCTCTTCCACCAGATAAACACACCATAGAGTGTAAATGGGTTTACAAAGTTAAAACAAAACCTGATGGCTATGTTGATCGCTACAAAGCAAGATTGGTGGCTAAAGGGTATACTCAAGAGGCTGGCATTGATTTTAATGCTACTTTTTCACCTGTAGCTAAAATTTCCACAGTCAGAGTTCTCTTGTCTCTTGCTGCCATCAAAAATTGGCATCTCTTACAGCTTGATATTAATAATGCCTTTCTGAATGGAGACTTGTTTGAAGAAGTATATATGGATATGCCTTTAGGTTACAAACCTAAGGGGGAGCAGCCAACCTGTACACCTAAGGGGGAGAAGCTGGTTTGTAAACTCAAAAAATCCATTTATGGCTTGCGACAGGCATCCAGGCAATGGTTCACTAAATTTTCAAGTGCTTTGCTAAATCAGAATTTCTCTCAATCCAAAAGTGATTATTCCTTGTTCACTAAAGGGACTGGATCCAGTTTTGTAGCTTTACTAGTATATGTTGATGACATCATAGTGGCAAGTCCTTCTCAGTCTGTAGTGCAAACAGTGAAGAAGACCTTGGCTGACATTTTTAAACTAAAGGATCTTGGCAAACTGAAATATTTCCTTGGTTTAGAAATAGCTCAGTCCTCCAAAGGCATTTATTTGTCACAAAGGAAGTACACAGTCACTATTCTAGAATATACTAATTTTCTCAATTGCAAGCCAGCAGAGATACCAATGGATCCAAACCTTAAGCTAACAGCAAACTCAGGAGAACTATTGCCAAATCCTTCTCAGTACAGGAGATTGATTGGTAGACTCCTATACCTTACAATCTCTAGGCCGGACATCTGCTTTGCTGTACATAAATTGAGCCAATTTATGTCAGCACCACGCACACATCATTTAGATGTTGTACATCACATTCTCAGATATTTGAAGAAATCACCAGGTCAGGGAATTTTCTTTTCAGCATCCTCTTCTATAAACATCAAGGCTTATTCTGATGTAGATTGGGGCAGCTGTTTAGACACGAGAAGGTCCACAACAGGCCAATTTGTTTTTATTGGTGACTCTCTAGTATCATGGCAATCTAAGAGGCAACGTGTAGTTTCTAGATCCTCAGCTGAAGCTGAATATAGAGCTGTAGCAAATGTATCTAGTGAAGTCACTTGGCTCATAGCAATCCTCAAAGATTTTGAGATAGAAGCTGGTCCAGCATTGGTATTTTGTGACAATAAATCTGCCATTCATTTAGCTAACAACCCCACGTTCCATGAGAGGTCCAAGCACATTGAGATTGATTGTCATCATATTCGTGAGAAAGTGCAGAATGGTACAATCAGATTGGTGCGTGTTAAGTCTGCTCATCAGTTAGCTGATATACTCACAAAACCAGTTCCTGCTTCAACCTTTAACCTTCTAATGTCTAAGTTGGGAATTCGCAATATCTACTTCCCACCTTAAGGGGGAGTATTAGAATTAGTCAAAGTTATTAGATAGAATCAGTTTGTTAGTCATATTTGTTACCGTACATTACTGTAGTTTGTTACATATGTTACTGTTTATAAAGATAGATTGCAAATCTTTTTGTAATCAATTCAATGAATTCATTCATTCATCCTTTCTCTTTAATACTGGGCCCATGCTTGCCCTCCCCTCCCGGCTTCCCTGTAGCCTGAACAGCAGCTTAGCACATAACTAAAATGAATCCCTTTTGTCTTGCATGAATAAGTATATGTTAAGGAAGAAACAAAGACTACTGTAATCTCAGCAGAAGAAGAAAAACAGAGTAAAAAGTGATAAATAATAAGGAGTCATTCATTAGAGCAGTAGTCACCATTTCGTTTTTTGGCCAGTGATTGACTGATTTTGTCCTTTTTCTGTACATTTGGGTGTATCTTTTTTACTGACATTGGTTGCATCTTATTTATGTACAGGTGTCTCGTTGAAGACTCAAGAACTCTATGCACTTGTTTTTCTTCTCGCTACTTGGATATATTTACTAATTATATATCCCTATATAATACCCCTATGAAGTTGATATTCTTGGGAAGCTCATTTTCTATTGTATGGTACATGAGGTACCACAAGATTGTTCGTAGGACATATGACAAAGATCAGGATACCTTTCGCCATTATATTCTTACACTGCCCTGCCTGCTATTGGCTCTAGTTATCAATGAGAGATTCTCATTTAGGGAGGTTAGTATGCAACTGCTGTTAATTGTTGCCTGTAACTGTTGAGTAACTATTTATATATCCTTTTGGGTTTTATAAAGAGTTGATTATGCATTAAATTAACTTTCCTTTACTTCCCCAAAACATATTTTTACATGGAATAGGTGATGTGGGCATTTTAGGTGATGGCACAGTTACTGAGTCTCTTAAAGATGATTTAATAAGTTTTAGTCTATAAAGGATTCTGACTATTCTTTGTTGTTTTGGTTGCAGATTATATATTCCGGTTACAGTTGCACTCAGGGTTGGTTCTTCACACCTTGCACAAGTGATTCAGGTTTAAGGTAGTATTCAGTGTTATCGAAATCGTACGATTCACGATTCGAATCGTACGATTCGATACGATTCGTATGCAAAACGAAACGCATCGGTGCTATGAATCGAGAAGAGCCCAGAATCGACGATTCTCATGTTTGAATCGTATGATTCGTTTCCGAATCGTGAATCGCATGAAGAAAACGATTCACAAAGAGGGGGTCTGAAACGGGTTTCTTGACAGCAAGTGGGTAAACCCCGACCCGGCCCGGTTTAAACCTGACGTTTCAGGTTTTTTTTAGCCCCACCTTGGTCAAAACAACAAATAATGAATGATATTAAATGCATATTGATTGAAAACGGTTTTCAATGGCTGCTAAATTGCTGATTGCAATTTTCATGGGATGCATTCTTATATAGGAATAAGAAACGTGCAGCCACTCTCTCCTCATTCAAATTTGATTTCCTAGACAACTGTGGCCAATTATAATTGATTGATTATTTCCTATTTAAACCAAATAATGGCTGATGATTTCTTCAATCAGTTTTCATTCCCTTCTTTCTTTATTCCTTCTCAAAAAGGTGTAGGTGCAGCCACTCCCTCTTCTCTTCTCTTTCATTTTGTAGAGTGCAGACCCTGCTTCATTTTGCAAAGTGCAGACCCTGTTTCAGCCACCCTGCTTCTTTGCTCACTTCTCTTTAATTCCTTCTCTGCTCAATTATCTTTCTTAGGCTAAATAGATGATGCACATGCACTACTTATGCTAAATGATGAGAGCAGTGATACTGACACTGTTTAATGCTTATGATTTATAAATTTTGGGATGTTTTTTCTTAATATATAATGCATATAAGCATAATATATCATTCAATTGCTATATTATAAGTTATTTCTTATATGTTCATGAATCCTACGATTCGATATGATTTACGATTCAAAATTTAGCCTAGCGATTCACGATTTGAATCGCGATTTGACAACACTGGTAGTATTGCTTTTGCTTTATCTATGTTTCTATTTGAACTTTAATTACTACCTTAAAATATTCAGAAATAAAAAAATTCTTAAAATTCCTCTTTGGCATTAAGGAGCTTAGAAACATTTTGCCTATGCATGATTTCCTTCCCTCACTCACTCTTAATTGTTTGGTAATTATATTACGTGTCAAGAATGCTATTGTGGTGATTGCCAATTTGCCACTGATTTTTGATCATTTCATACTGAATATGTAAACTTTGCTTAGTTAATTAAGTTTGTTAATTGTGTTTTTCAAATTTACTGATGTTTGACTGAAAAGGATTTTTTCTTTACTTTCAGAGAGACTTTGTTGAAGCTAATGAAGTCAAGGATGAATGGACAACATATGTTCTTGACGAGCTATCTTAGCTTAGTTTTGAATTTAGGGCACCATATATATTTTTGAATGTGACTATGTAGCATCTATATGATCGAGCTTGTTTAGCGTTTTGTATGTATGGAGCCATTTGTTTTGGTTTGGGATTTATCTATAATAAATGTGTATTGACATTCACGTTTCTAATGTATATAATTATGACATTTATTTGTGGCAAAAAAAATGTTGACAATTTATTTAAATATATGGATATAGCAAATATTATAAATTAATATATATATATATATATATACAGACACTAAATAGCAAATATTATAAATTAAAAAAAAAGATATATATTCACTAAAGATCCCGGTTCATTTTAAAAAACTCAACAGTGATCATATATATTAAAGATCCCGGTTCATTATTAAAAATCAACAGTGATAATATATATTATTGATCCCGGTTCCTTGTTTTTTATTGATCCCGGTTCCGTGTTTTCTAAAACACCTGGGATCACAAGTATCAGACTTGTTATACCAGGGGATACAATCCCGGTTCGGAACCGGGATCAATATGCATGCGGAACCGGGATCTTTTAACATTTCTGTTGTAGTGGCTATTTGTAAGCTATATAGCCATGAATCCCGATATACTGTGTCTTATGGGAAAAGACCTGTTGCGGGTAGGACGCTATCCGTAAGCAGTATTTGACCAGATTTGAAGTTTTGACCATGGTAATCGATTACTGTCTTTGGTAATCGATTACCTAGGCTTTTTCTTTACCAAATACAAATTTCACCGTTGGATTTGAAGATAAGAGGGTTGGGAAGCTTGTCTCCAAATTTGGGCACGATCCGATGGTTAACGAAGGAGATATTGTCCGATCTTTGAATGATATTTTACTTAAAATATTACTTTTTCAAATATTCTATTGAAACCTTTCTTACCAAAACTTATTTTTATTTCCAAAATATGTTCCCTTATATTTATTTTTCCCAAAATACTCCCCTTAAAATAATTTTCCATAATAAAATAATTCCTTTTTATTAAATCATTATTTAAAATATTTTCCTATATTAATAATCATCATGAAAATACATTTTTATTTATTTATTTTTTTTATAAAAATGAGGGACATCACACAATGAATGTAGGTTAGTAGAAACCCAATGAATGTAGGGACATCACACAATGAGCACCAAAGTTAGCTTATGTCCTTGAAAATGAAAGAGGAATACTTTTTTTTTTTTTTCATGACCGGAGTGTCCACCGCCGATCGCAGTGACTAATCTCCTCGCTGGCTTGTAGGCATCTCTAATGGGTGGGACAGCTGGCCCCGAGATTTAACGCTGCTGCATGCACAAGGCAGGATTCGAACACCTGACCTTGCTTAAGCGTGGATCAATCCCTACCACTGAACCACACGCTTGGGGTTGAAAATGAAAGAGGAATACTATCACTAATCCTCCTTGACTTTTAGTTCGTATAACCAAACAAATAATGCATGAAAAAATTATTACATTGCTAAAATAAACTCAAAGACTAAGATTGAATATCATAAATTACTAAATTTTATAAAAAAATCAAAAGAAATCAATTAAATTAATTATAAATTCAAAAATCAGTTCTATGTATGACCGAAATTATACTATGGTAATCGATTGTCTTTTGCCATAATCTTTTTTTTTTCCACATTTTGAGAATTTAAATTACATAATCAGTGTTTATCTCTCAATTGATTATCGTATGTTCATAATCGATTATTTTCCAAAATTTCATTAGGATAATCAATTGTTTTATAAGGATAATTGATTATTGTATTATTCTCTTGTAATTGATTAGAGGTAAAAGAATTGATAAAATGAAAAATTAAAAGTGAAAAAAAAATAATTATGTCTTGAAATCGTAAAAAAAAATCATGGAAAAAATATTACTTCTTCCATTCCTATTTAACTGTCCATTTTTGGAGAAATTTTTTGTTTCTTTTTATCTGTCCTTTTGAGGATTTTAAGAGTGTAATAAATGTTATTTTCCATGTTTACCCCTATTGGTTTGTGTAAGTAGTGAAGAAAAAATAATGATTAGGAAGAGAGAAAGGGTATAGTGGAAAAAAACATAATTAATGTATTTGAAATCTATGTAATGATTATATTTCTTAAAAGATGTGTTTTGTTTGAAATATGACAGATAAATAGGATAAGCGAAAAAGTAATAGACAAAATTTTAAAAATGGAAAGAGTAGTAATAAACTCGGCCAAACATTTGTGCGCAGAAAATTTTGAAGTCAGCTGTCGTTGATTATTCACCATCACACCAAATCAGATTTGGGAAAAAGGATCTTAATCTCTCTTTCATGACATACACGTGCACCTAAATACCTCTAATGTGGTCTTCTTTGAATGGTACGCTTGAATGCGAAGAAGACCTATAAAGCTATCTTTACTTCCAGCACTATCAAATTAAATCAAGCATCTCATACCATGGCCTAAGAATGTTTAGATGAACCAAAGATTAGCATAGATATAAAAAATCTGTTTTATTTTATTAAGTGATTAATAATCCCATCCCAACTTTTTTTTAAGAATGTAAGAAGTTTTGTTGGATGATTATTCAAGAAAATTTGACAAAATTAAAATGATTAGTCGCATAGTTACGCAGCTATATATCTATACTATTATATAAAGAAAATCCTTTTTTAATTGCTTTATAACTAATTTTTGTACATAATTTTATTATTCCTATTATACCCTTCTTAATTGAAAAAATTACCACCTCTTTTTCACATTGTAGTGTAAAATTAAACTGATATAACAGTTTCAGTAACTTGCAAAAGAAAAAAAAATTGTTGTGCAACCTGTTGATGTCCATTATTCCTATATAATACAAGTAACTACCAGCAACCTGTATAGTTTTCGCTACTAGCATTTATACCCGTGCGATACACGGAGTGTGGTTCTCTAGTATATATATAAATAAAAGAAAGAATATATAGATGATCTTGAAGTTTCTATGTATCTTTCGGCAAAAAGCTTTACATTATTCAATTGTTTCAGTTGACGTCAATACCTATTTATGGACAAAACACCTTGCACTATCATACAGGTTAAGCAATTAAACAATGTGCTAACTAACCAAATCTGCTACTAAACACAGTAGGAAGGCCACGTGTTGGCTAAGTGACTCGCCCTTGACAAAGTCATGTTCCCCATTATGCCTAAAATTGGAATCCTATGATGAAAATTAAATTAGTTTCATTGAACAATTTTAAAGCGCAAGACCAAGGTTGGCAAAAAAAAAATTAAAACAATTAAGAAAAATAAAGTATGCTTTGCAAATACTCCCTCCGTTCCTTTTTAAGTGTCGTTTTTTGGAGAGTTATTTTGTTTCTTTTTATCTGTCATATTGAGAAATTCAAGAGTGTAATAAATGCTATTTTCCATGTTTGCCCCTATTTAATAAGTCTTGGTTTACGTAAGTAGTGGAGAAAAATTAATGATTATAGAAAGAGAAAGGGTATAGTGGGAAAAAACATAATTAATGTATTAAAAATTTAAGTAATGATTGATTTTTTTAAAGGACGTGTTTTTTTTGAAATATGACAGATAAAAAGGAACGGATGAGCAATCAATCTCAATGTAACGGCCTTAGCTTCTAGTAGTTTACGACATACTGCCTAATGTTTTTAATTAACAATATACAGTAGTTGTGTACACTCAAGGTGGAACTTCCATTTTCAAAAAATAAAAAAGGAAATATAATAATAATAAGGGGCAATGAATTGAACTCGTGTTTTTTTGTTTTTACTAAAATAGAAGGTGATCACTCAAAAAGTTGGACGTGGATTCTTGAACTATTTAAAAAATTCTAAATATATTTTTAAATTTTAAAATAATTTATAATAAGTTCTTGAAATTTAACGTTTGTATATGAATGTTTGAACTTAAAAATTATTTATCTTTAAGTCCTTAATAAAGTAATCTTTTATTTATTTTGCCTGAAACAATAATATAATCTTAAATAAATATATACATTAAATGAAAGGTGCTTTTATACTCATTTCATTTACAAAATAGAAGATAGTTTTTTTTTTGTAAATAAAAAATTTTATTACCAACGTGCAAAATTTAGCACCAAAATACAAAACTCAACAACTAGACTTGATTAAATTACCCCCTATTATGTAGATTGCAATTTATCAAGCTAGGAAAATCACAAGGCTTCTTGCAGCCGAATTACAATAGAGTTCTGAATTTTTCGTAAAATCAAATACTAAGCTAAATCTAAGAGCTAACTCACGCTTAATAAGCATAAACACTTGAGACAAGTTTAGTTGTACAGCTTGGAAGCATCTTTTGTTTCTCTCGGTCCAAATATAATAAACAAGAGCAGCATATGTAGCTTGAATCATCCTCCTTCTGATTTTGTTCCTGCTGAAAGCAAATCTAATCCAATGAGTCCATGATTGATACTTTGTGTAGTACTTATCAATGGCTAACTAGTCACAGACCAAACTAACCAAGTTTGAGCTCCAATTACAATCAAAGAAAAGGTGCATCATTGTTTCCTGATGAGAATTGCATAACACACAAGTCTGATCAATCTGTGCAATCTTGTCCTTTGTTTTTAATTGATTATGAGCCATAAGACAAGCTATAAAACAATGTCTTGGAACTCAAGCTGCAATCCAAATGAACCTGTGCAAATTAAATGTTTCTTGCGCACCAATCAACCAGTCATAACCTGATTTCACTGTGTAAACACCTGTAGCAGACCATCTCCATGTGTTATTCATGTAGCCAGAACAAAGCTTATCTCTGATTTTGATAATTTGCTTCCAATGTCACCCATCAGAAGCTTTACTTTCATAGCACCAAAAATCTAGGTCCTTGAGGTAGATTGAATTGATCCATTTGATCCATAAGGTATCATCCTTATTTTCTAATTGCCAAATCTGTTTCCCAACTGCTGCCATATTCCAGATCCAAACATTTTTAAATCCTAGACCACCATGCTTTCTACTTTTGCAGAGATGCTCCCAAGCAATAGCAGCAGATCCACTTCCCCAAAGGAAATCCTTACATTTCCTTTCTATGGCTCTGATGATTGCTTTAGGAATCAGAAATACTGATGCCCAGTAGCAGTGCAAAGTCATAAGAACTGAATTGATGAGTTGACACCTTCCTTGATATGAAAGATGTCTTGAAGTCCATGTTTGAATCCTAGCTGTTATCTTGTCGACCAGAAGATTGCAGGTAGCAATAGACCATTTGGATGATGATATAGGCAAGCCAAGGTATCTGAATGGAAATGTACCCTTCTGAAAGCCTGTTAAATTCAAAATCTCATTCTAAACATTATCTTGCATTCCTGCGATGAAAACCTGTGATTTGTTGCAATTAGCATAAAGACCAGATGCCTCTGAGAACTGATTTAGAGCTTCCATTAGAATTTGCACACTGTCCCTCTTCCCTTTGAAAAAAATCATTAAATCATCTGCAAATGCAATGTTCACATGCCCAATATTCTTGCATAAAGGATGAAATCTGAATTTCTGATTCTGAGATGCCAACAAAAGCTTCCTAGTGAGGATTTCCATCACTAAGACAAACAAAAGAGGGGAAATGGGATCCCCTTGTCTGATTCCTCTATTGCCTTTAATACTGCCAAATTGATTACCATTTATGCAAAGAGTAAAAGATACTGATCTGACACAGTTCATAATCCAGAGAATAAATTTGCTTGGAAATTTTAAAGCATACAACATGTTTTAAATAAAATTCCAATCGACCATGTCATAGGCCTTTTTAATGTCAATTTTGATGAGGCATCTAGGGGAAATATTTTGTCTGCCATAAAGTCTTAATAGTTCTTGTGTGATGAGAATGTTATGCAGGATACTGTAGAGTTTTGATGTTTTGATGCTACCAAACTTATGCCAAGCAACAACATTCAACAAAGAACATTCAACAAAGCAAGCATCACTCATGAAGATTAGAATTAGATTAAGTTTATTTTATTTCTAATCAATGTAATATTTTATTTTGCATATCATGAGAGTGGGTGATAGCTTTAGGAATCTCAATTAGATTTATAATATTGTTTGATTAATAGTGAAGAAAGATTAATCTTGATAAAATAGCTCTAAATAACGTATTTGTCAAAGTATATTTGAAAAGCTTTATTTTTAATCACTTTTTACAGTGGTTAATCGATTAGCAAGTAAGGCTTAATCGATTAACTCAAATAACTGTACAACACTGATTGTGTTAATAAAGGTTAATCGATTAGTGTGTTACATGTTAATCGATTAGCACGAATTAACACAGGTTAATCGATTAGTGTGTTTACCTTAATCGATTAATTGCTGTTGTTTCTGAAAAATAATATTTTGTTTAAAAAGACTTCATTTCTACTTTGACAAGGTTACACACTCTTTCATAATTTTCATATAGAGAAACATACTTTCAGATTTTCAAGAGCTATTACTACTTTTCCTTTGTGATATCAAGATTCAACAACTTTCAATTTTCTTCACTCATGATCTTTCAATATTCTAAGTTCTATTGAGATTTAAGTTTTCTAGCTTTCTAGTTTTTAGTTTTGTGTTGAAGCAATTAACAACAAGAAGGTTGTCACATTCAAGCTTTCAACAAAGAAGTGAAGAATTCACAATTCAAGACTTTGAAGAATCTCAAAGCGATTGGAAAAGGAATTTGGTTGGAGAGCATCCTTCAACAAATTCAAGAGGACAAGATACGGATTCAATTGGGTAGATTATCAAAGAGATTGGTACTCTCTTTGAAAGGGTTAAGATAGGATAACTAGTGAGAGTTGCATCTTAACATTGTATTCTAACAATTGAAGTATCTAGTAGAAACTCTTTATCTTTTGATAAAGGGGACTGGAGTAGCTCTCAGTGGTAGAGAGTGAACCAGGATAAAATCTTGTCTTCCTTGCTTTTATTTCTTCTAGTTTTCATTAACCAAGAACAATTGAATTAGGTTTAATTTTGGGTTTTTCAATACCTTGTTAATTAACCTAAATTGGCTTGGTAAATTTACTTGATATTGTTCAATCATTCATTCATCATTTGTTGGTGCATCAAGGCATTGCAATCTCCATTGAATTTCGATTAAAACTGAAATTGCATCAGATACTGTTCAGATTAATTGATTAAGTCGATTGTTAATCGATTAATTTTTAAGTTGCTTTCGGCATTAATCGAGTAACGTCTTAGTTAATCGATTAGTTTGAAAGTAAGCTTCGGCATTAATCGATTAATATTGAAATTAATCAATTAACCAGTACATTTTTGTAAGAAAATTTATTTTCTCAAATCCATTCTCTTTGGTGATCGAAATATTTGTATTAAGGCTTCAAAATTCTATTCACCCCACCCCCCCCCCCTCTAGACTATTTTGAGCCGCTTGTTGTTTTCCAACAGATACTCCTCACTTCTATGAAAGCAGTTTGATTTTCATGTATTAAATCAGGTAATACAGATTTCAATCTGCTACATAGAAGTTTAGAGATGCATTTATATATAGTAGTGCAACAAGCAATTGGCCACAAATCAGTAACAGAATTTGGACAATTAATTTTGGGAACCAGGACCAACTTGGTAGCATTTACCTTCTGCAGCAGTTTACCATTACAGAAAAAATCATGAATTGCAATGCAAACATCCTCACCAACAATATGCCAAGCATCTTGGAAAAAACCTGATCCAAAGCCATCAGGTCCAGGGCTTTTATCCCTGTGAATTGCAAACATACAACTGCTGATTTACTCATTAGAGAAAGGTCTGAGTAATGCTAACTGTTGAGTAGCAGATAGACATTTTCCCATGGCAATTTCCTCATCTGTGATTGACCACTGTCTCTGTCCACCAATAAACAAGGATCTGTAATAATCCTCAAAATCCCTTTGAATGCCCATAGTGTCATTGCAAATCTGACCCTGGTTGTCTTCAATTCTCAACACACGATTTCTGTACTGCCTGTTATTGATTGACTTGTGAAAGAAGGCAGTGTTTTGATCACCCTCCTTGAGCCATATTTCCTTAGCCTTTTGTTTTAGGAAAGAAACTGCTTTCTGTTGCACCTGCTTATACTCATTATAATTTCTCCTTTCTTCTGACTGTAATTGAGTGTTAGTAGGGTCTGCTACAAGCTTTTCCTGAAGCTCCTCAAGTTGACATCTCATCACAATTTCCTTCTTGTCAATCTGCATAAATTTCTCCTTATTCAACTGAGATAGTTGCTTCTGTAATAAATTGAGCATGGTGCTAATCTGAAACATGTGGTGCCCCTCCATCTCAGTTTCCCAGACCTGTTTTAATTCACAATTCTTTCAAAGTCTGAATCAGAAGACCACATATTAAAATATTTGAAGGGGGCCTTGTTCCTGATAAGATTCTGATTCCATCATACCACCACGGGACTGTGGTCAGACAAGCCTCCCTGCATGCATTCAGTTTGAGCATCTGGCCAGATTGCAATCCAGTGTTCGTTGATTAGAGTTCTATCTAGTTTACAAAAAACTTTATCCTTATGCTGCTGTTTATTATCCCAAGTCAGGTGATTAATTACCATAGTAATTCATGTCCTGTAGATGACAGTAATCAACACAATCTCTAAAATAAGCCAGATTATTAATATCCACAAGGTTGCCCCCAATCTTTTCTTGAGGATCAAGGAAAGTATTGAAGTCCCCCATAATGAGCCAAGGTTTATCCATGCTATCACTAATCAATTTAATAGCATTCCACAGCTCTTTTCTGATATGATAATCATTACTAGCATACACCATAGTGGTCATGGATTCCATCATTCCTTGCTTCTCCTTTATCTGGCAGTGAACATACATATTGCTCACCATGATGCAACACAGAAACATCAAACATGTCTGGTCTCCAAAGCACCCAAATTCTGCCCCTAGGATTAGAATCCAGATCCATAAAAGAGCCCCAATCCGTAGCTATTCTGTCTCTTGTTGAAAGAAAATTAGAACTTTTAAGTTTATTTTCTAAAATTCCAATGAAACCAATCTTGTTATTCCTGCACAGTCTGCTAATCTCATCTTGTTTTGTAGGGTGATTAGCTCCCCTAATGTTCCAGGCTGCGAGATTATCCATATTTTAGTTGAACCGGATTATGTATAGGTTTATTACCCCTAACCTTTTGCCTAGTTGCTCTTGCTTGTTGTGCTTTGATTCCTGGTGGATGACTACATTAGATGTCAAATTTTACGTGTACAAATAAAATTACTATTTTATACTAATGTCTTACTAATGAAAAAAATAGATAGACAGAAAGAATTTTGCCCCCTTAATTACTTAATTGGTTTTCCCTGTTCAATTTGGAGTAATTGGGTATAAAGTGACTTTCGGATATAGTCTAATACCAAAAAAATTCATATTTCAATCTAAATTACGGACTAGTTTAATCATACACTTGTAGCATAACCATTGGATCAAAAGCCATTTTCAAGGGAACATCAACACAACCCACTTCAACCTTTTATTTATTTTTATATTTGGTTTTGGGTCTATTAAGATCAGGAAAATGTTTGTTTGACATTCGTATTTGACATTAGAGAATGAGACTTGTCTTTTTGGATAAAAAGTGGTGAATCCTATAAGAAAGTAAAACTGCAGGACCCATGCATCCGTTTTTGCCTGAAAAGATAAGTATCTCGTATAATGTCAAATTCTAATGTTTATATAACAGAGTTGTGAAGATTACGATTAATAGTGCATATATATGATGATCATTCTACTTTGGCTTAAATATTTGTACTTATTTACTACCTCCAGTACGGCAACTCAAGATTTTCTTGATCCACTTGCACCACTCTAATTGGAGAGGTAACAAAGCTGTGAAGCACCACGACTCTGAACAAAAGCTTGAGGGTATCAGCTGACATCACAATAAAAAAAAACAAAGGAAAAATTGGATTCAATGTTCTCAATGATTATATCTATTAGATAATTGTTTATAATCGATCGAATAATTATTAGATAAATTGTAGATATGTCCCATCGCGCGATGGTATATATTGAGCTAGAGCTTTAGCAAGAAATGTCAAAGAAATCGTAGAGAAAAGTAACAACAGCATAGGTGATAGTGTAATCATTATTGTGGATATGATGGGTTCTCAAGCAGCACAGAAAGGGTGGAAGAAAGGGCCTTGGACTCATGAAGAGGACAAGTTACTTAGTGAATATGTCACCTGGCATGGGGATGCAAGGTGGAGTTCTGTGGCCAAGTTTACAGGTAAATAAATTAAATTTATCGGTTCCATATTATCAACATTTTAGGCATTAGCATTAGCATAAATTAGATGTTATTTGTATTTTCGGGAGTTCATATCTGTGGTGACAATTTCTATTTTGGATAAAAAAGTAAATGCCTCGTAATAAAAAAAAACTTACACTTATTTTTTTTCCTTAAAATAAAAAGTTTAAGATGTGTGCACTGTCGGTGCATCATCCACTGTTCATTTGCATTACTTCTATTTAGAAGTCAAAATAATCATACATTCTTGAATGATGTACTGACAGTGTAAAAAATCTTTAAACTGTAATTGTAAAAACTATTTTCTCTAAAATAAAAGCTATCACTCTAAATATTAACTGCCTGAATGTATATTTGTTAGCAAATGACACTCTTCCACATCAAGGGTGTGGCGCATATAATTAGCGGTTCAAATTGGGAACGTACGCATAAATACCAATGTGTTTGGTTCCATTTAATTTTCTTGAAATGCTAATGAATTTAGGTATGAAAACACTTTTAAACATGGTTTAAAGAGTGCAACGGGTGACATGTATTGCATTCCTTTCTCTCTTTAAGATAATAAAAAAGGATAAATGTGTAACCGGCCGGAAACTAATTTCACCATTTTGTTTTATAGTATGGGTTTTTTAATTTATGCACAGGATAAAAAATGGTAAATAATAAAAATAAAACCAACCTTTTTCATACAAAAATTATCTTTTTAAATTGATTTTTAAGGTTGAGATTGACGAAGTCCTAATATTTAACTCCGTTTTTAGAAGAAAAAAAAGAATAAAATTAAGCATCAATGATAGGAAATCGTAATCATGCATGGTTTTGTTAGGTTGTTTTCTCTAAGCTATAGCACACCCTTAAATTGACATGAAAAATAAATCTCTATATAATTCTTTTTTCATACATGCCTATGTCTAATATACTTTTTTTTTAAAATTTTTTATAATGAGTTTCAGGGTTAAATAGGAGTGGCAAAAGTTGCAGGTTAAGATGGGTAAACTATTTGAGGCCCGGTCTCAAGAAAGGCCAGTTAACTCCTCTTGAAGAAGGAATCATTATTGAACTACATGCTCTTCTGGGTAACAAGTAATAAAAACCATCTCATTACTTATCTCTCTCTAAATTATTTTTTCACTAATCTTACATGCATATCCAGATCTAGAATTGATATCGCATGCACATCTGTTTGTCATATATGCTGAAATAATTTATTTTTGCATATAAGACAAACATATGTATATCCAGATATCAATTCTGGATATAGATATTAATTCTGAATTTACATATAACAATACTCTTGTTTTTTTCCCTCTATCTTTTGACATACTTATTATTTTGCTGTGAAATACCGCAGGTGGTCTACAATTGCAAAGTACTTGCCAGGTAGAACTGATAACGAGATTAAGAACTACTGGAGAACCCACTTCAACAAGAGAGAGAAGAAACCTAATAACAAGAAGCAAGAATGGAAGAAACAGAAAGCAAAGGTACAAATACCTCTGGAGTGCAATATCAAAAACGTTTTATCTCAAGCGGAGACAAAAATGGAAGCAAAATCATCTGAGATGGAAGAAAACAATAAAAAAGAGATGGGCTTCTTCATGCACCCAACAATAGAGCAGCAACATAGCTTCAATTTAATGCACCAAGAGTTCACGTCCTCATGGCCAGAAACTTTGGCAAATGATGATGATGACTTGTGGTTTAGTTTATGGGACTTTAATGAACCACTGGATTTTGAGGATCTTGTAAACCAGTTCAGAAACCAAGCTACCTTTGGAGCTGGAGGGGGACACCGCGCAAAACCAAGATAGAACTTATCCTCGTTTTGATGTTGGATGTTGAATTATAAGTCTTTATTCTATCTATATAATAATGTATGGATGTATGGAAAAATGTGCGTTGCTATTGCATCTGGTTCATCAGGTCAATCATATTATTACTACTACTATTTTGGATTTTCGTACAGTGGTCGAATAATCGATCTTAATGTTTCCCGTGCTTCATGTAAAAATTGTAATGCATGCCCTAATAAGATTATATTACATTATACATCTATACTTGTATATTTGTATGTTTCACCAAAATACTTTCCTATCCGGACATTATACTCTCTTCTAGGGAAGACACTAGTACAAAATATATTTTTCAGACCAGTCCATTAAGACCGGTTCCACACGGAACCGGTCTGGTTATTGGAATTAGTTTTAACCAGATTGATTCATTTGAATAATCAGTCTGAAAATATATTAATTGAAACTGCTTCCGATGCGGAACCACTCTTAAAATTAACATTAGTTTATACCATAATGGTTCATTTTTACGACCAGTCTAAAAAATAGATTAAAAAAAAGAGTTTTTCTCTTTGAACCCCACTAGTGACTTTTTGGCCCCCATTTTGCTTTTTAATGGACTATTATGACCTTGAGTGTTTTTTAACTTCCGACTCTAAAAAGTCGGAAAAGTCATCCCGATTTTCGTTAGGCGGAAACAAAATTATCACTTTTCCGACAAGTAAAAGTCGGAATTTTTTTTGATAATTTCCGACTAAGTACAGTCGGAAATAAATTTGTTTCCATCTAGGCTGTTCTTGTTATTTTTATGATTTTGCAGGTGCTTCTATGTCGCAAAATCATACAGTGTGGAAAGAGGGCTGAAGCATATGCTTTGTTTGTACTGCCGTGCTCATGCCTTAAGAAAGCTGCAAAAGTTAAATGGTGGTAAGGTAATTTTAAGGATTTCATTTACAAGACAGGTTGAAAGACACTATTGATCAATGCTAGCACTGTTAAAAATAACAAGAACAACTTAGATAGAAACAAATTTATTTCCGACTGTACTTAGTCGGAAATTATCAAAAAAGTTTTCGACTTTTACTTGTTGGAAAAGTGATAATTTTGTTTCCGCCGAACGAAAATCGGGATGACTTTTCCGACTTTTTAGAGTCGGAAGTTAAAAAACACTCAAGGTCATAATAGTCCATTAAAAATCAAAATGAGGACCAAAAAGTCACTAGCTAGTGGGATTCAAAAAGAAAAACTCAAAAAAAAAACAAACTCGCGTTCCCTTTTCGTGGTTCTGGTTCTAGAGAACCCTGAGAGTTCCCTTTTTGTGCCGCCAAACCCTTCCTCCACCTAGGGTTCCTTTCTCTTCTTCCCTCATTCTCTTCCTCGGTTCCATGTTTCCTTCGCCGCTCAGCCGCCGCCAACCCGCAAACACCAAAGACCATCTCCGTAGCACGAAGCTCGCGTTCGCCCTCTCCACCGTTTGCGCGCCATGTAACACCCTATAATTAATTACCCTTAATTCCCTTATATTAAAAATATGAACTTAAAAATTCATTTTTAAATTATAAAAATCAACCGTCAAACGGACGGAGTTTCGTTTGTTTATCGGACTTTTCCAAAAACTTTAACCTGATAAACGCATGTATATAATATCAACAATAGCCAGCAGGGCTCAAATATAACCATATGCAGCACATAGTTGCCCCATGGGCTCAAGTGTAAATCATTTTGTCAGAGTGTCAGCAGAAATGCAGAGTATGCAAATCAAGAGGCCATATCTGCAACTATGCCCAAAACGAATCATAAACCATGCACAAAAGAAACTATCCTAAGCCTCTCTCTCAAAAATCATATACAGCCCATATACGTCAAATAGTATGGAGGCTTAGGCCAAAAGTAAATGTCTAAATCCCAACCCTACTCTCCCTGTGAGGGAGAGTAATCCTGCTCGGCCGATCCTGGTGTATACTCCAACTCAGTACCTGAAAAATGGTAAGGAGGTGAGTATTACACAATAAAATAGGGAAGCAGTCTCTATTATGCTATACTGAACCACCAGGCCAATCACATATAGTCAAATAAAGCACGTTTCACAATTAAGCACTCCCAATGAGAGGTATACACATATCAGATTTATTTAGTTCTTATTAAGCTATGCTAAGGCATAAATTCATAAATTCCATCTTGATTCAACAGTGCATTAATCATAAAACAATAATTGTTAAACCTTTTCCATTCAATTTACCATGTAGCACACTTTAAATTTCAATTCTCTATATTATCATCATAATTCATTCTTTCTCTTCTCTTTCCTTTATTTCATTCATAAAATTTATTTCGAACCAATGTACTTCACCTCCACACCGGAAGGTACCTCATACATTTGAGCCTATGGGTACTTCACCTCCACACCGGAAGGTACCTCATACCATTGTACTTCACCTCCACACCGGAAGGTACCTCATACCGTTGTACTTCACCTCCACACAGGAAGGTACCTCATACATTGTGGCCTATGGGTACTTCACCTCCACACCGGAAGGTACCTCATACCATTGTACTTCACCTCCACGCCGGAAGGTACCTCATACAATTTGGCCGGTGGGTACTTCACCTCCACGCCGGAAGGTACCTCATACACCACTAAATAATTTCGGATCTTTAAATCTTTGAATTTCGTTTCCAATCTCCTGGATTTTCATCAATTATTCATACCATTTTATTTTCATTTTTCTTAGTCTATATCAACATGTTCAATACCACTCATAATTTCCAGGCTCAATATAATTTAGCACAATGTTCTCCACTTAAATCAATTTCAAAATCACAATTGCAAATAACCTCACCTATCAATATTAAATCAAATATCAAGTCACATTTGCACATAACATCACATATCAATATACTTATAGGCATAATCACAGTGTAATATATTACTAACTATCCTAGGATTCCTTATCAAAACTAACAAACACCTCCTAGCAACCCAACATAAACATAATACAACCTACCCCCTAGAATAAGGTAACACAAACCTCCTTACCTCAAGCTCCTAGAGATAGAGAGAGAATGGGAGCCTTGGAACAAGCTTGAGAAATAGCCACAAGTCAAATGGATAGGGAGGAACCTAAAATCAATACAATAAAGGGACAAATTGTTAAGCCTTTACCCCAAAATCATGAGGGAAATTCGTGCCCCATTCAAGGTCCCTCGAGGAGGATGATTAAAGCTTCATGGGAGGAAGAGGGAGAAAGAGATTCGAGTTCTAGGGAGAGAGAAATAGAAGAATCACAAACACAAACACTTACTTGAAGCAAAAAGGAAGGACTTGGGTGATGAAATTGGAGTGATTCCCTTGTGGATTGATCAATTGGAATGAGTGGATTAGTGCCCTAGGAGAGAGAGCTTCGATTATGGCAAGAAATAACGCGTGCTGCACTTTATTATTTTCTGCATTTACAGCGTTTAATCGAGTATTACTCGATTAAATTTCCCCCCCCTTCAGGTCTTAATCGATTAAGCTTCAGCTTAATCGATTAAGTTGCAGGATTTTCAGCACCCCGACTTTGAACGGCCATAACTTCTTCGTTAACCGTTGGATCTTCCTCAAATTTTAAGGCAAGCTTCCCCACATATCCTACTTTACATCCAACGGTGGAATTTATGTTTTGAGCTACCAATCTTATTATTTTAATTTCCTAAGTTCCTATGTTTTAAACCTAAGAGTGCATGCAAATTTGGCTAAGTTTCTCACCCATGCTCTCATTTCTTCTACCCTAAGACCATCACAACATAAATTACAATATAAATAAAGTTTGGGATGTTACACGCCACCTCTGAGGTTGGGGGAGACTCGCGAATCGCAAGCCACGATGGTCCAGCTACCATCACCACCGCCCTAAGCCTCTCACTCTCTCTCTTCCTCGTTCTTTTCTCTCTCAGCCTCCTCCGTCCTGCTCTCTCCCTTCATCGCTCTCCTCCTCGGTTTTCGCCGCCGCCACGGAACCGAGCTCCAGCGCCGGCCATCGCCGTTGATGCGTGAATCGCGACCCTCGCCCCAAAACTTGCGACCTCCATCTTCATGCCTCTCACGTTCGCGAATCACGCCCAACCTTCACCTCCTTGCGTCGTGTGTTGCTGATACGGGTACACAACCGAACTGCTGCGGTTGGGGGATGTTTTGGTGCTTGTCGTATTGCCTCGTTCAGAGCAAGAAACGATCCATGGATTGACCAATGAAGATGATGTTGTGGGCCAAATGATTCGGATCAGTTTTTCCATGAACCGTACGGGTTGATGCTGATACTTTCCTTGTTCTTGTTGTCAGTACACCAATTCTAATTCTTTAATTTGCAGCATCTGACTTTTTTTTTTAAATTTATATGTTATCTATTTCCCTTGGCTCATAAAGTAGAAACAATCTGTTGTGACAGTCAAGGAAGATTTGCAGAAGTTAGCATATGAGGCAAATGTTCTGCAATCACTTGCAAAATTGTGCTTTACATCCCAAGCGTCTTGAAGGGATATTTCTAGTCGTGGTTCATCTTTGCTCAAAGCTGGAGTGCTGCAGGTCTAAGTTTCTTTCATCTATTTGTTGTTAGTAAATCTCATATGTTTGTTGTTAGTAACCAGTTTTTCTCGTGACACATGATTGTCTTCTTTGGTAAAATAGTAGCAGATGAAGGTTATAAAGAAAAGCTGCAGTTAGCCATTTCTATAGCAAGTCATTAGAGTTTAGTTTCTTAACATCTTTCCTTTTTAATAGCACCATATGAGGGAGTTCACACAACCATATGGAATGGTGAAACGTAACAACAGATACATGATTGGATATAGTGGGATATGACACAAGTTAAGAATACTGAAACCAGTAGACTTCAAAAGTTGATTATTGAGGTTTTCATTATATATTTTCCTCCTTTTATGTGTGATCTTGTCATGTTGGGGCTCATGAATGCAGTTTCTCTTTATTTTTGTAATGCATGAGACAAGAATCTCTGTTTTTCCATGCTTATATCAGTTATATGTGCCTGCAGTTATTTTCTGGAACAATTTTATTAACTGCTTGTCCCATTCCAGGGTTTTATAGATCCATTTTTGGAATGGTCACTGGGTTTCAACTGTCTTCAAAAATATTTGATGGCTTTTTCAATACAAGTCTTGAATCAATTAGTTGATGCCTTAATTCATGGTGATGAAAAAGTGTTGCAGCTTGCATTTTCTTAAATAGTGTCTCTCGCTCAATCAAGGTATACAACTCACAAGGACATAAAGTCTTGTATGTTTTCTACAATTTTTTCCTCATAAAATGCCATTCATAACTTGAGTGCAAGTTTTCTACACTCAGATTGCATTTGGTTTTGGAACACTAAATGACGAATGGGGAATGAGCATTGTATGGTTTGTTGCATTATTGATTTAGCTTGAAGATACTTCCTTATAAGTGGACAAAGGACAAATGGATACTTCTACTTCTTGAATGATATATTTTGATTATCTTGCTAAAAAAATAAGCTGTGAGATTGCATTTGCTTCCGTTTGAATGCTTTGTTTGGTTTTGATTTTGTTACGTTCAAGTTTCAAATGGTATTTTAAGTTGGACAGCTTATGCAAGAGGCTTCGGAAGTCTCGTATTCAGTTTTAATTATGATTGTGGAGTTTTGTCTAGTTTAAAGGGTTAACATGAGACACAGTGACTGGCATGCTTAAGTTAAGAAAGATATCTCATTTTCATTGCAGGCACTAATAAAGTCAACTAGCAGACCTAGAGATTCATTACTGCCAAAAGATGAACCAAAGTTGGCAGTTCCCCTCTTATTGCTTATTGCTCAGCATTGTTCACAGTAAGCTCAAAAACTTGTAAATGCTAAAATAATTGCTGAAAATCGTGTTCTCAAGATTTAATATTTTTGCAGGGTTGTCATCAATGCAGATGCACCCTACATTAAGATGCTTAGCAAGCAGTTTGATAGGTGCCATGAAACTCTTCTTCAATATGTGGAATTTATTTGCAGTGCAGTTTCACCAGCATCAAGTTATGGTGTTCTTATTCCCTCACTCAATGACCTGGTCCACCTTTATCACCTGGACCCAGAGGTTTGTCTCCCCTTTCTATTTCCCTTATAAACTTCCTACATGACTCGTCATAACTGTCGAATGGTTTTATCGCTATTTCTGTTTTTTCTGTTCAGTTATTGCATTTATGGTACATTGTTCTTTCCTCGAATCTGATTTTAATGTTGGTCTTGCTGTGCTGAGCATAGGTTGCTTTCTTGATTTATCGCCCTATGATTAGACTTTTCAAGTTTGAAAGGGCTCCGCATGTTTGCTGGCCCTTGGATGATAAGAATGCTGCAAGTGACACATCTACAAAATTTGAGTCTGATCCTGCAGATCATTCTAGTAGTATGGTTCTAGATCTTGGTTCTTCTAAAAAATCCTATAAGGTTATAATCGCCACCTTTTTTCCCTTAACTCCCTCAACTTTTCCTACTATGCTTTGACATGAAACTGTGTTTTGGTGTTAAGATGATTTAGATTTCATTCCATCTGATGAACTCAAGTCTAAAAGTACACATTTTGATCTGCATCGTTATGACTTTGATTTTCCACATTTAAACTTTGATTTGTTATTTTGTTAATATTTATTTAATCTCTACTTCGTTATGACTTATGAGGCACTTACTTGTTGTAGGTACAATATGATTGAACAAAGTCTTGTTAAGGAACCAGTATTTCCATTCTGGCTTAATCGTAAACCAGAAAAAGATCAAGGGGGTGAGCTTGTTTTTGGTGGTGTTGATCCTCTGCACACTTCAAATATGTTGTTGAACAAGAGTTAGAGGTTCCGTCCTTCAAAGAGTATAGCCTAAGTAAACTAAGTGAATAATATAATTCTTTATGTATTTTTTTTATCTACTACTTTTTTAGGTTTTTATGGTTTTTTATATATATGTTGTGTAGATAAACAATTTGAAGTGGTTATGTTTGTAATTGTATACCTATCTTTGAGTATTTATATTTTTTTAATTTAAATCAAGTTAATTTAAATGAAGTGGTTAAGTTGTATTGCTGGGGCTGTAAAAGAAAAAAGGCATATTGAAGTTAATTCAGATCGATTCAGAAGTTTTTTCAGACCGGTTCAGCAAATTGTTTCAGATCGGTTCAGAAAATTGTTTCAGACCGGTTCATAAATTTGTTTTAGACCGGTTCATAAATTTGTTTCAGACCGGTTAATAACTAGTCTCGTTAATGTAAACAAGACCGGTTCATAACTGCTCTGGATTAACATGCATTTTTTACAACAGGGGCTTTTAGACCGGTTCGGAACTGCTCTGAAATACGGTTCGAAACCGGTCTGAAAAAACTTATTTGTAGTAGTGATGCACAACTAAGAAGGGAAAGAGATGAGAGAGAAGTTTTGAGAGAAGGTTAAACCGAAGCAAAAATAATTAGCAACTTATTTTACTTAATTAATAAGTTAAGTTATATCGATTGTTCAATTTGGAAGATCAGTAACAACGTAACAACACAAAAGTTACTTGTAGGAAAAGTTTCACTTTTGTTATTTCATTTTTGTCATTAAAACATTTAAGCATGTCATTGCTTTTGTAACCTATATGAGTGATGTCTAGTTACATTGTTAAACCACAATTCAAGTAGTGAATGAAAAAAAGAGTTCTCTTCCTCTTAGTTTGTATGTAGCATGAGTTTAAGAAAATTAAAGCTAATTACCTTGGTGAGTTAAATTAGTAATTGTGACATCAAATTGGTATCACAACTGGTTAAGTCTAGTGCCAATTTGTTAGAGTTCAGGAGGAAGTTTGCCAAAATTTGTTATGACTATTATTATTAATAGTGAGAGATGACAAACAATTTCAATATTGTTTGGTCTAGTCCCAAATTAGATGGAAAACTCGATTATAACTATTGGGAGAAGTTGATGTCAACTCGTTTAAAGGCCGACGCTCACAATATTTAGAGTCTTGTAGAATCAGGCAATCTAGCAGGGGCTGGTGCAGCAAATGAGAGGAGAGATCAATTGCCGCTAACACAAATTCATCAAGGAGTAGATTATTGGGTGTTTGGAAAAATAGCTAATGCTAAAACCGCTAAAGAAGCATGCATGAGACATATTTAGGTTGTCATAGAAAGGTATGGATCGGATAAAGATCAAAAATCAAAGTTGCAATCATTGTGTAAAGAATATGAACAATACTAGATGTCCAGCTCGGAAAGTGTTGAACAATACTTCTCACAGTTCACGGATCTTATAAAAAAGAAGAGGATGTATGGAGAAGAGATTTCAGATAGCAAGATGGTGGAAAATGTCAGAATTGACCTCAAACCTCGATTGGAGAGGGGGGGTGAATCGAGTTTTTTTAGTTTATTAAAAATACGTGAATGGTAAATAAAAACTTGTTTTTAGGAGAGATTAAATTTGAAACATGAAAGCGACACATTATATAAATAATATAAAAAGAGTAGTGCGGAAGCGATTAAGATAAATAAAGCAGAAAATAAAGAGATAAGGGAAAAGGAACACGCAAACCAATTTTATATTGGTTTAGCCTTTCCAGCGAAAGACCTACGTCTAGCCCCCAAGCGACCCGCTTGAGATTTTTATAGCCTTGAAATTGAGTTCCACCGAATTACAACCAGAGTGCCCCGCACAATACTAGGATCCACCTTTCGTTAGGGACCTCAATAAAAACACACAAGGGTTCCTCACCCTACAAGGATTTGATCCTTCACACCTAGGGAGTCACTCCCTACAACTAAGGTTGAATATAAGGATTGATGTGAGTGATTATAATAATGTGTTCTTGAAAATACTGATACAACAATTAAGCTTCTATGATAATGAAGTCAAGTCACAAGAGTATAGGCCAAAGAAAGGTTTTCTTCTTCAGAAAAATATGAATGTGATAAACTTGATGAAGGAGAAGAGAGAAAGAGAGAGAGCGTGAGGTTAGAGAGAGAGGAAGAGTGAAATCAGATTTTTGAAGAAAATAAAATAAACCTTGTTTTCAAAATCAAAAGCAAATCATGGAGATTGTAAAACTTAAACCCAAGATTTGATTTTTAAAACAAAAAAAGAATTAATTCAAAAATCATATCAGAATTCGAATTTTGAAAATAAATCAGAATCAAATAAGTAAAAACAAATCTGGAAACAATTCAGATTGATTCTGACATGGATTTCAAAAAGACTTAAAAGTAATCGATTACTTCTCCAAGGTAATCGATTACAACCTTTCAAGAAAACAGAGAATTCAACTTTTTAAGAAAGTAATCGATTATATATCCAGAGTAATCGATTACAAACCTTCAGACAGGAAGGTAATCAATTATCATAAGAGTGTAATCGATTACAATCTCTCAGGTATAAATAAAAGGCTACAAACATGAAATAATCGATTATCTAATCATAAGTAATCGATTACAACTTCTCAGATCAATAATCCTCTGAAATAATCGATTAGCATAGATTAGGTAATCCATTACAATCTCTTAGGTTACAAGTTTTAAGCATGGTAATCGATTATCCTTGGAAGGTAATTGATTACTTCTGCTAAGTTTTACAAACTTGATTTTCATAAGCGGAATTGTAACGAGAGGTTTTCACAAACAATTTTCACCTAAAACTGGAAAACATACTTAAAACATTTTTATGAAAAACTCTTTTTCTTCTCTTTTTGAAAAATTCTTCTTGGCCTTATTCTTAGATTATTGACTTCATTACCTTACATAAAATCCTATGGGTAGAGGGAAACCACTAAGGTCTTCATTTGCTTGAACTTGAACCTTGTGAGCTTGTTTGACTTTTAGCATAGCTGTTTGTAATCATCAAAACATTCCATAATGAAACTTGAAGTCCTTGGGAAAGCTTGACTTCCAACACTCCCGCTTTTTGATGATGACTAACTCATTCTGATATAACCTACATGACAAATGTTAATCAAGCAAATATATATAATATAATCATATCCTTAACCCCAAATAGGAAATAGAACTAAAAAACAGGCAGATATATGATCAATATACAAACTCCCCTTGAAGAGATGCATAAAACGCTTTAAAACAATTAAAACAACATCTCATAATCTTTTCCCCCTTCGTCAACATCAAAAGGAGGGAATCCAAAGGAGGTGTCTGAAATATGCAATAAAATCCCCATGAAACACTGAATAGATACATTAGTAATAACAAGGGAGTAAATAATGCATGAACACACATTCAACTAATAAGTGATGCGCAAGTTAAGTCGAGTTCTCCACGAATAAAAAAGAAATTTTATTTTAGAAGCGGTTTAGTAAAAATATCGGCTAACTGCTTTGTGGTGTCCACATACTCAATCACATAATCACCTTTATAAATATGATCACAAATAAAATGGTGTCAAATCTCAATGTGCTTTGTGCGAGAGTGTTGCATTGGGTTTTTGGTAATATTGATTGCACTAGTGTTATCACATTTTATAGGAATGTGATATAGACTTACACCAAAGTCTAGGAGTTGTTGTTTTAACCATAAGATTTTTGCACAACAGCTACTCGCAGCGACATATTCAGCCTCAGCCGTGGATAGGGCTACACTAGATTGTTTCTTGCTAGCCCAAGATACTAACGAATTACCTAAGAGGTGACATGTGTCGCTCGTGCTTTTCCTAACTACTTTAAACCCAGCAAAGTTAGAATCAGAATACCCAACAAGGTTACAAGTGGAACCTTTGGGATACCATAAACCCATATCAGTTGTGCCAGATAAGTATTTCATTATCCTTTTTGTTAGAAATCAACGTGGAAGAACGTTGAAGAGTTTTGATGATGCCAAACAAGGACCTATCTAAGTTTCAAGCAAGAGCTTCAAGATGTTATCTCTCCGTTCTCATTAGGAAATCAATGAAAGGCTAGAGTAATTGTGTCACTTATGTTTAGGCCCATATGTAGAGTTATTGGAGAAGAACCTTTTAAATCTAAAAGAGTTTTGTGAAAATGTTTTAAGTTATATTTTCAGTTAAAAATGTTTTTGAAAACATTTGGTTACATACTCTGCTTTAAAAATTCATTTTTTATGAGAATAAGCAGAAGTAATTGATTACCTCTCTTGGATAATCGATTACCATGCCTCTGAGTAGTGACCTGGGAGTTTTAATTGAAAATAATTGATTACCTGTTTTAATAATCGACTACCTTCCTCACAGGGAGTAGATAATCGATTACCTTGTTTAAATAATCGATTACTGTCTTAAAAAGTTGATTTCACTGTTTTCACAGAAAAGGGATAATCGATTACCTTGGAAAAATAATCGATTACTTTTAAGTATTTTTGAAATCCGTGTCAGAATTAGTCTTAAATGTTTCCAGATTTGTTTTTACTTAATTGATTCTGATTTATTTTCAAAATCCGAATTATGATTTGTTTTTTGAAAATATTCCTTTTTTAGTTTGAAAATCAATCTTAATATATTTCAAGATTTGATTTTGATTTTCTTTTTGAATTTGATTTATTTCCAAAATTATAATTGATTTGATTCTGATTTCATTTTCAAATTCAAAATTCAAATATCCTAATCAAATCTTTTATTTAAAAAAGTTTTTCTCTCTTTCTTTTTTGAAGAACCATTCTGATCACATTTTTTTATATAACGCTTTTCACGTTCAGTGCTCTTCTTCTTCTTCTCCAACTCTATGTCTTGACCTATGCTATAGTAGTGAAACTATTACTTTGCCATTAGAGCATATATTGTTGTATCCGTGTTATTTAGAACACACCTTTGTTAGAAAGCCTAATTGTTGTATCAGCACTATTTAGAGTGCAATATAGTTCTTGTACCAAACTCTTATCATAAACATTGTTGTAAAGGGGTGTGTGACCCTTAGCTATTAGGGAGTGGCTCCCTAGTTCAAACGTGTGGCACATTTGTGTTTGTAGGGTGAGGAACCCTTGTTGGGTATCTGTGGTAGTGGCTAGACAAACAGTGGGGCACCTAGTAGATGGGTTACCTTAATATGAGGGTGTGACATCCTCTGTTTGTAATTGGGACGTGAGGCGTTCTTGATTATAATTGATAAAAGCTCAAGCGGGTCGCTTAGGGACTAAACGTAGGTCTTTCGCTGGAAAGGCTGAACCAGTATAAAATATCTGGTGCAATCTCTCTATCCCTTATCTCTTTATTTATCGTTGTTATAGTTTTTTTTCGGTAAAAGAAATACTTCATTAACACGTGCAACGTTCAGAAACAATAAAAAACGTCATAAGCAAAAGCCTTGCCACCTTCTAGGAAGGGTTCAAGGCTAGTGCATATGCCTGAAACCCAAAACTATTTTGCCACCTTCTAGGAAGAGTTCAAAACAGGCAAAGGTGTAAAGAATATACATAAATAATACTAGAGTTCCCGTCTAATTCTATCAACTAAAACCCTATTCCTCCAATCTAAAAAATTTGGAAAATAAAAAGTAATCCTATGAGCAAACTCTCTCCTAATCGTACTGAAAATAAGCTGCACACTTCTCTTCTGATTCCTAAAAGTGCGATTGTTCCTTTCCTCCCATATGTGATAAATCAATGCTGCAAACATAGCAAAAACACACTTGCAACATACCTTATCCTTAAAAGCATGGAAAATCCTCCTTGTCCAGTTGTGGTACTTGTAAGGACACCTTTCAATTCCTATCCAGAGACAACAGTAATCAAAGAGACTACAGCTCCAATTGCATTCAAAAAATAAATGATCCCTAGACTCAGCAGATGAAAGACATAAACAGAAATGATTAGGGATAGTCATAAAACATAACCTGTCCAAAGTTTGAAGCTTCCTAAGAGCGGCAAGCCAAGCAATAAAACAATGTTTTTGAACATTCACACTATTCCAAACCATTATATGCAACGGAAAAATCCCTTGTTGGTCTTTGAGCACCAAGTAATCACTCTTGACCGTGTAAATGCCATCCTGAGTCCTACTACAAGTATCATTACTGAAGTCTGGCTTTAATTTATCTCTGACCTTTAGAATCTGCTTCCAGTGCCATCCAGATCCCTGAGTTGAGTTGCATTGCCAGAAATTAAATCTTGCTCCTTTATATAAACCGAATGCATCCATCTCACCCAGAGCGTATCCTTCTTCATAGCCAAACCCATAGCTTATCTCTTTATTTGCCGTTGTTATAGTTGCTTATGTGCATTGTTATTATATTTATCGTTATTGCGTCATAACAACTATTTTCTTAATATATTAATTTAATTGTTTTAAATTAATTGTTTTAAATTAATTAGTGCGGTAACGTTTCCAGTTGTTATCGTTTTAATTGTGCCTCGTATTTTAGTTTTTATATAATTATTATTATTATCCACTTCCGCGCAATCGCTTTTCAACGTTTTATTGTTTTCCGCTGCAAAACTTATTTAAATTTGTTTAAAACGATTTAATTCAAATATTTACCAATGATTTTATACAAACCCAATTCACCCCCCCCCCCCCCTCTTGGGTGACGGCTGCCAATCCTAACAATTGGTATCAGAGCTTCATGCTCTGTTTAAAGGCTTAACAACCCGAGTTGAAAGATCCAATGAAATTGGCAGCTTTTGGGATATTGTTTTTTGTTTTACCATGGAGGGATTTGCATTCGATGAAGCACCAAGTTTTGATGGAAATAATTTTCATTATTGGAGTGCTAGAATGAAAATATTTTTACAATCTATTAGTTTTTCGTTTATGGCATGTTGTTCTTAATGGTTTTGATTTTTAGCCAAAACATGTTTTAAATGATTTTGATGAAAAATCTTTTTCTTTGAATATTCAAGCTATGCATATTTTGAAAAATGCTTTGAACATTGATGCATATGCTAGAATTGAAAATTGCTTAAGTGCTAAGGATATTTGGGACACATTGAATACACACTATGCTACTAATGATCTTCGTGAAAGTGTTAGTATCCACAGGAAAGAGGAGAAGATTGATACTGATATTGAGCATGAGATGTCAAACTCCTTGGATGAAGATGAAACTGAAAGCGTGGGGAGTAGCTCAATAAGCGATGAGGATGAACTAGAGAGACTATTTGAAAGCTTCATGGACTCAATGGAGGAATCAAGCTTTTCAGATGAGGAGTCAATGTAAGATGAAAATGAAACATCCGATTACTTGACCCATGAGGACCTTGAGGTAAATAGTTTATGTTCTAAAATTCTGCAATATGCATATAATGATTTGAATGATGATTTGATATCTTTGGAAAATAGAAACTTGGACTCTTGACAAAAATTATCTCTAATTGAAAATGAAATTGATATTTTGAAAAAAGGAGATATTTTTGATAAAGAGATGTTTTTAGAAAATAGCTCCTCAACTATTTTTGAAAATTGCTTAGATATTGAAAAACAAGATGAGGATGCACTTTTTGAATGTAATAACATTGAAAAATCTATTTGTTCAAATTCTTTACTTGATGAAATTGAAAATAATGTGGATATCCAAAAATCAAGTAAAGTCGTTGACAATAATATTTTTACATGTGAAGTCAAAAATTCCAAGTTTCATGAACATAATTTTGAAAAAGTCAAACCATCGTCCAAACCCATTATTTGCATTTATTGTGGTTGTGTTTAGGACATATTTCTCATTTATGCTTATATCGTAAAAATTATTATATGAGAAATAATTTGCAATGGGTTCCAAAGTTACCTAAGGAACCTAAGACTAACCCCGAAGGACCCAAGATGAAATGGGTACCAAAAGGTTCTTCTAATGTCTTAAATGTGCAGGAAATTAAAACAAAAGGTGAACCAATTGGACAAGGTAAGGGGAAGTCAATGAAAGTAATGGAAAAATGGTCCAAAGATAAGCAACATGATCAAAGAAGGAAGATGTTCTCAACCAAAGCTTCTAGTATGCAAAAATGTAAAATCATAAGGTCTAGTGTAACACCCCTAATTTTCGTCTCCCAAATAACCAAGAAATTAATTATAACAATTACTTTATAATTGATTTATATTGGTTTTGAAGGTTTTAGTTTTTGTACATTATGTGTTTTTATATATAAAAATATGAGATATATTTTTATATGATTATTTTGTACAGAAATGTGAATATTGTAATTTAGTCCTTGGGTTGGGACCTAATTGCAATATTAAAAAGGTTTTTGAAGAAAGAGTAATTAAATTATTAATTTTTGAATTTTATCAGTATGTAACCGGTTAGAAGAGCTCTGTAACCGGTTACACGATGAACTCAGAAATTGGGATTAGTGCGTTTGATGAGTAATCACCTAATTAACCCAGAAATTGCCACGATTTCTTCCTTCCTTGAGTGGAGATAGACGTGTCGCCTTGCATGTTACTCCAATTCGTCTATAAAAGGCTGGATTGCTGAAGGATTTGGGGTTGATTCTCTGAATTTAGGGTTGAAGCTCTGTTTAGGGTTTGTAAGTTCGTCTCTGAAATTCTCCTTCGTTTCTGAGAGTTAGAACATGAGTGATACACTGTTACAAAGCTCACATCAAGGGCTTTGTATTGATATAAAGTTTGTGAGTTGAGAGTCTCTGAATCAAGAGAACGAAGCTTGTAAAGTAAGGGTGTTGGTGCTGTCAAACCTCAGCTTCTGGTTTCTAGAGCTGACTTTGAAGCTCGATTTTGGTAAGCACACGAACCCTTTTGGTTTCAAATCTATTCCTACCTCTAGTGCATGTTGCAGAGAACTCAATTTGACTATTTTCCCCAATTCTTAATTTGGTTTTGCATGTCAATTTCCCTGGTTTTGGTACCCTGTCCAACTCTATCAGCATGGAGTGGATTTAATGGAAATCTGTGTTGGAGCCTTTCTCTCTGCAATGTTTTGGATCAAGCACGAACTTAAGGTAAGGGGGAAGCTTACTATTTGCTAGAATGAGAATAAATTGTGGTAGAATATAGGATGAGTCACCAAGAGACTCAAAGGGCATAAGTTGAAATGGTTAAATAGCTTGGAGGCCAATTTGAGCTCAATTGTTGTTTTGAGCAATGTTATATGGATGCATGCAAGCTATGTTGATGTTGATTTCATGACTTAATTGGATATTATGTGAATTGATGCATTAAGTTGTGAAATATGTGCAATTATGTGCAATTTGAGTATCTAAATTGAATGCATGCAAGATAGATATGTTTATGTGGTTGAACACGCTAGTATTAAGGTAAGTAAACTCTATTTATGAACGAAATTGGTTATATTTGAGTATGGTAGAAAATGGTATGCAAAACCTCATTTTTCAGTGTATGTTCTGCCTAATCTAACCGGTTAGTCGAAATTTGTAACCGGTTAGATACTGCCAATTTTCAAAGAAAATGAATTTCTGAAATTGGCTAAGTATCCATACCATTTGTACTCAAGTTTAAGCTAGAATTCCATACAAAGACCAATCTAAAACTATGTGTTTGAGCACTGTTTGGTTTAGAGTGGAGGTGATGAGTTAATACCTTAATATCAAAGGATAATTTCAAGAGGAAATTATGCATAAATGAAAATTGGATTATGACTTAGATCTTTTAAATGATATTATGTGTTGAACTTGAGGTATTCTGTTATGCTAAGACCTTGTTATTGGATTGAGAAGAGAATTTAAGAAAAGATTCTTGGAAAATCAGTGGTTTTATATTCAGGTCTGTAATTCTATCCGGTTAAGTGATGATGTAACCGGTTAGTACCTGAAACTTAAAAATAAAAGTTAAGTTTTTGAATAAGGGTTGTTAATACCAATGATTATATTCTCTCAATCCAGGTCTATGAGCATAAGTTAAATTTAAAATTCAAAAGTGAATTTTATGAGTAAAGCCATACCTCAAGATATCATTCAGAAGTTGTGTTTTTCTAAGTCATAATAATGGAATTAATGGGAACATGACCCTGTACTCTAGGAGTACCCAACTGATGCAACCTACTTGATGACACATTCCGGGAATGTGGCCATTGTTTGGGACATGGTTTCTTGGAGACGTTCTGGGAACATGATGCACACTCTGGGAGTGGTGCTTGATCCTATTTCAAGTATGGTTTGCGATACGTTCTGGGAACGTATGTTAGTGTTCTGGGAACACATTGGTATAATAATGGAATTAAAGATAAAACCAACCTTGATGATTGTGTATTCATGCATATAGAATTGAAGATGGGTTGGTAGGAACGTTTATCATATTCTGGGAATATAAGGAGGGTACTCCGGGAGTACCAAATTATAACCTACTTGATGACACATTATAGATATGTGGCCAGTGTCTGGGACCTGGTTTTATACGTTCTGGGAACGTATGTTAGTGTTCTGGGAACACATTGAGATGCAACCTGCTTGATGACACATTGTAGATATGTGGCCAGTGTCCGGGACTTGGTTTTTATGCGTTCTGGGAACGTGATGCACACTCTGGGAGTGATGCTTATTATTCCAAGTATGGTTTGCTACACGTTCTGGGAACGTGGTGCACACTCTGGGAGTGATGCTTATTATCCAAGTATGGTTCGGCATTACGTTCTGGGAACGAATGTCGGTGTTCCGGGAACACAAGGATGTATTGGATGGACGTCCGAGATGGACTTTAGAGGCCTCAGTTGTGGAAGAAAATCATGCATCATGCCACCTGCATTGAAAGAATTATTATGATTAACCGGGTGTGCTCATATGATTATGCATCATGATTTGCTACATGTTGACTTGTGGATGTTAGTTTTATTCTCATTTGATTATGCGAATATGTATAGCTAACCCCCATGCCCTTATTAGGTATTGATCGTGCATCTAGCTTGCACAAGAATCAGTAAAGGAAGATGTCCCTTAGGTGCATGCAGAGTGTAGAAAGTGTGGGTTGGAAACCCGTTGTGCAGATATCGAGGATCCGACCAGAAGGATGTTTGGACAAAGGACCAGTGACCAGCTCTATAACAATTCTATTTTTAATAAAATTTATATGATACATATTTTGGAAAGAGGTATCATAAGAGGAATTCAGTTTCATAATAATACTTATTTGGTATTAATGGGCTTGTTACACTTGATATATTTTGGGAATGTAATATGATGATTATACTATGTTTCCGCAAACTCTGATTTTACTAGTCATCTTCATCATTAATCAAGTGTTTGTGAAAATAAATTTTTCAAGGGAAGGGACAATCCTTATTTTCAGATCTTTTTCCCACAATAACAAGTCCAAGTAATCATAAACTTATTACTTTTCTTATAAAGTAAGACGATATACCAGGAGTGTTACACTTTTATGGTATCAGAGCAATGGTCCTGACTCTTGGTCCTTGGGTGTGTGGTCCAATACGCTGGTCATCGATATCTGCAATGTTTCCTAGGAAGTATGCTTTCATATACTTCCAAACTAGAGCTAAGGTTATGGGTAATGGCTCTAGATAAGTAGCTTATTCTGCTATTAAAGAGTGTTCTATGTAGTCTAAGTAGAAGTATGATAGTCGTATGCTTCTCTTTAGACATGTGGTAACCCTAAAACCATAGTGTTGGTTTATTCCGTTCTCATAGAACCAGTGATAAGGAAATTTTAAAGGAGTTGTAGTTAAGTCCTTGACTCTGGGGAAGAGTATTTACCCTCACTAGTGTTAAAGTTAATCAACTTCTCAGGTCGAGTGCAAGGCAGTCATCTTCTTAAGGATTAATCTTGTTGAGTTCGTTAAACTCTAAAGCTATTCCTTCATTTGTTCCTTATGGATAAGAGTATTGATCAAAGTTGCTCTATGCCTTATCCAATCTGTTATCTCAAAGCAGAAGATCTTACAAATCTTCTGGTAGTGGTTTCCAAAGTATGTCGGAATCGTTCTATTAAGGTATTAGACTTTGTCTATCTACCTGTGTCATGATTTCATTTGATCTTAAGCACGGTTCGGGAGCCGAAGGATCAGGTGATCATGATTAATGACGATAGAACAACTCTGTATTAGGATTTCCAAGCTTCGAATCTGGAATCCAATAGATCCATGTGTTTTCTTCTGGGCAGTAGGGAAGGAAAAAGTGGGTTGAAGAAATCTTGGTTACAAGAAATGATGTTAGGTTCACCCTTGAGCAAAGAGATAGAGTTTGGAATCAAGTTAACTCTTGAAGTTGATTCCCTCTCTACTACCCTTACGATATGGTATCATCGGGAATGGTCAAAAGGGAGAAACACGTAGTGAAGTTGCTAAAAGAATTGGTTGGACCAGGTTAAAGGAGTCTAAGTGTTTTCTAAGATTGATTGGCGGTTGGATTAACCCCAAATCAGGATTCGGGGCAGGGATACACTTAAGACTACATTTTGATCTCGATACGGACATTATGAGTAGAAAATAGTGCCGTTCGGATTGACTAATGCACCTGTTCTTTTATGGATTATAAGAACAGGACCTTTAGATCCTATTTGGATTCGTTTGTGGTTTATCCTGAGAATCCAGAGGAGCATGAGAAACATCTCAAGATTGTGTTGAGAATCCTGCAAGAGGAGTAGTTGTGTGCTAAGCTCACCAAAGATGAGTTTTGGGTGAGCGAAGTTACGTTCGCAGGGCATGTGATCTTTAAAGTAAAGAAGTTCTTAGGGCTGGCTGGATTCTATCGCCGGATTATTGAAGGATTTTCTAAGACCGCATGGCCTTTGACCAAGTTGACTTGGAAAGATCAACTGATGGTATTGAATGACAGGATGTTGTTTAATTATGGTAGGGTAGTAATGACAGGATGTTGTTCAACATGAGCTGTCGTAGAGGAGCAAGGATAGGTCGGCTTGCTATGGAGAGATAGCAGTAGTCTGAGTCTCTTCCTCGGTTGACACCGCCATGAACGATGAGCTCGGCTAATCCGAGCTGACAACGGATTTCGCGTTTTGTTCCCTTCTAACCCCTTTAGCTCGGCTGGGATCGGTCCGAGGTTCTACCTCTACTTATCTGGTCGGCCTAAGCTTCCCATTATCTCACGACCTTATACGATTTCTACGGCTTAATCCTATCCTTAAATAAGTATATATACATATATATATATATATATATATATATATACCTTAGAAATTTATTATATTGATATTAATTTTCAGGATGTTACACCAAGTGGGGGAGAACTTGGTAGTCCAACGCAGGTCTCACCTAAACGATGATGAAACGAGAGGGGATGATTCTCCATTTGAGGAACCCAACGGAATTTCGGGGACGAAATTCTAATAAGTGGGGGAGAATTGTAACATCCCAAATTTTAATCCCAAATATAATTAGAATAATAGCGAGATTAAAATAATAGTAATAATAACCAGGTTAAATGAGTGTTAAAAAGGAATCTTTTAGCGTTAGAACTCTATAATAATAGAAAATTAAGAATAAAATACTTAAATGATTTAATATGATAATTTTAAAATTTGAGTGTCGTAACAAAATTTTGATTTCATCATTATAATTGAAATATATTTTCTAGCCAAAATAAGTATAAATTTGTTATCATAAGCTTTACAAAAATGAAAGAGTAGTTTTATTTAGTTTAATTAATATTTTAACAGGGAGCTCAAGTGGCAAGCCTTAGAGGCATTTTTATAAATAGCTTCTTTAGAAAAATATGTTTAATTTGATATTTTGAACATTCTTGTAAATTTTCATAGCGTTATGAGATTGTTTCATTTTTAGCTCCCAGATTAATTTTAATATATTGCCGGTATATGTTATATTTAATGATTTGTTATTTCAAAATTATAAATATTATATTTTATCAAGTTTTATACCAGAATTGTGAAACTATATTTATTTTTGAATTTCGATACTTTTTCTTACGCAATAGCTATCTGTAGGGACATGTAACTTTATTATTTTTCAATCAGTTTTGAGTAATTAAAAATATAATATTATTTTACTTAAATGTATTTTATTTTTAGGATAGTCAAACTTTTAATTATAATTCAAAATACCTACACACATTGACCCACAAATGAGAGCACATTATTAAAATATATATAAAAACCTAATTCTACCCAAGCCCCTGTACCCACCCCCAAAAGAAAAAAAAAATTAAAAAAAAAATATATAAAAGTGTGGCAGCTAAGGCCACCACGTGAACACATGGAAAAAGGGGCACAATACTAAAATGAAGTAAGAGATGAGAAACTGAAAGGAGACTAAAACAAGGCAGTGTCTAGCATGGACCTTTTTGAGTTTAAGTTTGTAAATGTTGCAGAAAATTTTCACGGTAAAAAGGTAAAAATGGCATGGTAAAAAAATGGTTAACTTGTTTTACCTGTATAACCGGTTTTACATTTAGGTCCCTCTTTGTGCCACGGAATTATTATTTGATTTGTCACTTTCTTCTTAATTTTTTTTTTTGTTGTTGAACACACAGATCTAGATTTGTTTCGTGGGTGTTCTTTGGTCCCGTGTTTTCTTCTTCTTCCGCCGCCTCCTCTTCCATTTCCTCTTCGTGCGCCGGCTTCTCTGTTCTTCTTCATTTTATTTGTCTGTTCTTCCTCTTACTTGAGTGAACTTCCATCTTCTTCATTTTAGACTCAATCAACCCAGTGATTTCAATCAGTATTCAGAATGGGGTGATTCCCAAGCTATGAAAGTACCAAAATCAGGAACATGAAAATTTTTAGTTATTAAATAATAAATTACTCCGGAATAAAGTTTATTGTGGTAACGTGAAATTTTTTTTTAAGAATAGCTAATCTGATGCATCATTGGATAATGATAGTACTACGGGTCTCTCTATAAAGTTGTAATTGGACTTAGATTGTAGAAAAATTTGCATGTATTAAGGTGTTTGCGTTTTGCAGAAATTAAATTCAATAATAACCCATTATCTGAAAATTTGTGAGATTTCTACCTATTACGAGTTGCTTTGATGTACAGTATAAAAAAAAATAGTAAATTTTTACTTATATAATATACTGTCTGATTTTATTTGTAAGTTTTTTTTTTAGATTTTTCTCTTTCACTAACATTTTGTTTAGTTCTACGGAAGAAAATGGAAAGTGAGAAATATAAAAGAGAGAAGCAGGAGAGAAAGATTTTGGTGAGAAAATAAGTAGATTTTATGTTTATTTGATACGAGAGAAAATGTGAAGAAAAAAGAGAAAATGTTTGATAAGAGACAAAATAGTTAATATAAAAAAATAAAAAAATAAAAAAAGAGGACAGCTGTGTAGCAGAAGCGTAGTAGTGTAGTAGCAGTGTAGCTTTAATTATTATCATATTTAGTATTGATTTTTGTCTTGTAATGCAATTTGCCCTTTTTCTTTCCATTCTCTTGGCATATGATGGAAGAAAAAGTTTTTTTGTGTGGGTCCCACCCTCTTTTCTCTTCTCCCTCATTTTCTTCCCTCAACCAAACAGAAGAAAACATCTATTTTGCGAATCAGAGAACAAGAACCTGAGGATTGGTGTTTTGAAAAAAAATGGTGGGGAAATTGTTATTTTGCGATGGTGTCATGCTTTTCTTTGAGTTAGCACCCCCAATCAAGGGTTGTTTGATAGGGTTTAGGGACCAATTGGTGGGGTTTGAGGGAACTAATCAACGTTTGATTGATGGGGTCTAGGTACCATATAGTGGGGTCTGAGTGAACTAATGAAAAGCTGGTTAATGGGGACCAACTTCTAAACGATGGGGTTCCAAGGAACAAATTAAATAGTATGAATCTTTGTTTGCTTCACTCAAATCCAAGGGTTGTTTGATGGAGTCTAAGGATCAATTGGTGAGGTTTGAGGGAATTAATTAACATTTGATTGATGGGGTCCAAGTACCAGATAATGAGGTTTGAGGGAATAAATAGGATGAATCTTTGTTTGGTTCACTCGAATCACACCAATCAAGGGTTGTTTAATGGGATCTAAGAATCAATTGGTGAGGTTCGAGGGAACTGATAAACATTTGGTTTACTCAAATCCCACCAATCAAGGATTATTATCTTCTATGTCAATTAATCCACCAGTTAGTCAATTCAGAATCTTTGTTTGGTTCACTCAAACATGAAAATAATTATTTTTGTTAGTCGATTAGGGTTTAGGGTTAGTTTTAGGATTAGGGTATAAAAATATTATTCTAAATTAGACCATTAGTGAAATGTCTTTAAAACCATTATTCGATTCAGATCTAGATAGTTAATTTTTACTTATATTTAAGACCATTAGTGAAATGTCTTTTTTTTTTTATAAATGAGACCAGAGGAATATATAAAAGACAAGAGGGAATGTTACTTATAAAAAGGTACTCTCTTCGGTCCTTATTAAAAAAATATCATTTTGATATATTTTATATCATTTTTATAAGTCGTTTTAAAGTATCTAAATATCATTGAAAAGTTTATTCCAAGTACAAACATAATTTTATTAGGTGATAAAATTATAATTACAATAAAGAGATAAATAAATAAAACTGTAAAATTTTAAACGGGATAACTTTGGAATGACAACAAATTTTTTATAAATTTTAGAATAATAATTATTTTTTTTAATCCGCATAAATAAGATAAAAGTGACTTATAATAATGGACAACTTGCATTGGAAAAAAATAAAAATTAAATGGACAACTTGATATTTTAAGAATTATTATAACTGAAATATAAAAGTTAATTTACTTTTGCTTATATATGACACTACTAATGGAGTGTTTTTTTTAATACTCCCTTCGTCTTACAAGGATGGTTAAAAATTTCAAAAGTCAAAAACTATGAAGACATGTATTTAATGGTTTCTCTAACACACCAACCAATTACTATATCAAACAATTAATTTAATGTATTTCATTAAATTAGCTGTCACAATTCAAAGTTAACAATTTTAAAACTTTTCATTAATTATTTTAACTATAGGTTGAAATAAAAAATTTAATACCAACATGGGTTGGGACGAGTGGTAAGTGGCTCGGTCTCGCTTAAGCAAGGTCTCGAGTTCGAGTCCTTGTGAATGCAGAAAATTCATGTTGAGAGACTCACCTGCCATAGCCAAGCACGCGACCCGGGTCGGATCTGGATGTACCTAGGTAATACTTAGGGAACCGGGTCCGGATGTACCTAGGTAATACTTAGGGAAAAATATTTGAGATTACTGGGTATGCTAGGAGAGTGGTGAACGTTTCAGGTGGTCCTGCCGCGTATTCCTCACCGGTGGTCCTCGTGCATCACAGCCATAGATCCCAGGCATACAGACAAATCCACGGCTCAGAATTCCTACCGGATTACTGCTGTACATAGTAACCGTATTTGAGCTATGTTTAATTTTTTAAATGAAAATACGACACTAGTTGTTATACATACTGCACGCAGAATGTATTTGAATTTAATAAAGTTATGAATATTTATGTATTTAGATATTTCAGAATTTATATAAATAATACAAAAAAATATTGGTAAAAAAATTGGTGTATTTTGAAATATACTGTAAATATTATTTCCGTCTCATTATTATAGTAAAAAAATGTAAAAGAATTTGTACCATATTAAAGTAAAAAAAATAAATAAATAAAAAATCAGAAAGATTGTATATTTTATATTTTATTTTCAAATGAACTTAGTCAAGTGTACCCCACTTCCTAATGAACTTAGTCAAGTGTACCCCACTTTCTAATGAACTTAGTTAAGTGTACCCCACTTCCTAATGAGTTGAACCACATAAAATAATAAACTTAGTCATGTGTACCCCATAAAATAATGAACCTAGTCATGTGTACCCCACTTCCTAATGAACTTAGTCAAGTGTACCCCACTTCCTAATGAACTTAGTTAAGTGTACCCCACTTCCTAATGAGTTGAACCACATAAAATAATGAACTTAGTCATGTGTACCCCACTTCCTAATGAACTTAGTCAAGTGTACCCCACTTCCTAATGAGTTGAACCACATAAAATAATGAACTTAGTCATGTGTACCCCACTTCCTAATGAACTTAGTCATGTGTACCCCACTTCTTAATGAACTTAGTCAAGTGTACCCCACTTCCTAATGAGTTGAACCACATAAAATAATGAACTTAGTCATGTGTACCCCACTTCCTAATGAACTTAGTCATGTGTACCCCACTTCCTAATGAACTTAGTCAAGTGTACCCCACTTCCTAATGAGTTGAACCACATAAAATAATGAACTTAGTCATGTGTACCCCACTTCCTAATGAACTTAGTCAAGTGTACCCCACTTCCTAATGAACTTAGTCATGTGTACCCCACTTCCTAATGAGTTGAACCACATAAAATAATGAAATTAGTCATGTGTACCCCACTTCCTAATGAACTTAGTCATGTGTACCCCACTTCCTAATGAACTTAGTCAAGTGTACCCCACTTCCTAATGAACTTAGTCAAGTGTACCCCACTTTCTAATGAACTTAGTTAAGTGTACCCCTTCCTAATGAACTTAGTCAAGTGTACCCCACTTCCTAATGAACTTAGTCATGTGTACCCCACTTCCTAATGAACTTAGTCAAGTGTACCCCACTTGCTAATAAACTTAGTTAAGTGTACCCCACTTCCTAATGAGTTGAACCACATAAAATAATGAACTTAGTCATGTGTACCCCACTTCCTAATGAACTTAGTCAAGTGTACCCAACTTCCTAATGAACTTAGTTAAGTGTACCCCACTTCCTAATGAGTTGAACCACATAAAATAATGAACTTAGTCAAGTGTACCGCACTTCCTAATGAACTTAGTAAGTGTACCCCACTTCCTAATAAACTTAGTCAAGTGTACCCCACTTCCTAATGAGTTGAACCACATAAAATAATGAACTTAGTCATGTGTACCCCACTTCCGAATAAACTTAGTCAAGTGTACCCCACTTCCTAATGAACTTAGTCATGTGTACCCCACTTCCTAATGAACTTAGTTAAGTGTACCCCACTTCCTAATGAGTTGAACCATATAAAATAATGAACTTAGTCATGTGTACCCCACTTCCTAATGAACTTAGTCATGTGTACCCCACTTCCTAATGAACTTAGTCAAGTGTACCCCACTTCCTAATGAACTTAGTCATGTGTACCCCACTTCCTAACGAACTTAGTTAAGTGTACCCCACTTCCTAATGAGTTGAACAATATAAAATAATAAACTTAGTCATGTGTACCCCACTTCCTAATGAACTTAGTCATGTGTACCCCACTTCCTAATGAACTTAGTCAAGTATACCCCACTTCCTAATGAACTTAGCCAAGTGAACCCCACACTCTAATGATGTAAACCACATAAAATAATGAACTTAGCCAAGTGAACCCCACATTGTAATGAACTTAGCCAAGTGAACCCCACTTTCTAATGAACTTAGCCAAGTGAACCCCACACTCTAATGATGTAAACCACATAAAATAATGAACTTAGACAAGTGAACCCCACATTCTAATGAACTTAGGCAAGTGAACCCCACTTTCTAATGAACTTAGCCAAGTGAACCCCACACTCTAATGATGTAAACCACATAAAATAATGAACTTAGACAAGTGAACCCCACATTCTAATGAACTTAGACAAGTGAACCCCACTTTCTAATGAACTTAGCCAAGTGAACACCACACTCTTATGAAGTAAACCACACTTTCTAATGAACTTAGTCAAGTGAACCCCACTTTCTAATGAACTTAGCCAAGTGAACCCCACATTCTAATAATGTAAACCACATAAAATAATGAACTTAGACAAGTTAACCCCACATTATAATGAACTTAGTCAAGTGAACCCCACTTTCTAATGAACTTAGCCAAGTGAACCCCACACTCTAATGATGTAAACCACATAAAATAATGAACTTAGCCAAGTGAACCCCATATTCTAATGAACTTGGCCAAGTGAACCGCACACTCACTCTTATGATGTAAACCACATAAAATAATGAACTTAGACAAGTGAACCCCATTTTTTAATGAATTTTGCCAAGTGAACCCCACACTCTAATGAACTTAATCAAGTGAACCCCACACTCTTATGAAGTAAACCACATAAAATAATGAATTTAGACAAGTGAACCCCATTTTCTAATGAACTTAGCCAAGTGAACCCCACACTCTAATGATGTAAACCACGTAAAATAATGAACTTAGACAAGTGAACCCCACTTTCTAATGAACTTAGCCAAGTGAACCCCACACTCTAATGATGTAAACCACATAAAATAATGAACTTAGCAAAGTGAACCCAACATTCTAATGAACTTAGTCAAGTGAACCCCACACTCTTATGAACTTAGCCAAGTGAACCCCACACTCTAATGATGTAAACCACATAAAATAATGAACTTAGCCAAGTGAACCCCACATTCTAATGAACTTAGACAAGTGAACCCCACTTTCTAATGAACTTAGTCAAGTGAACCCCACACTCTTATGAAGTAAACCACACTTTCTAATGAACTTAGCCAAGTGAACCCCACACTCTAATGATGTAAACCACATAAAATAATGAACTTAGCCAAGTGAACCCGACACTCTTATGAACTTAGCCAAGTGAACCCCACACTCTTATGAACTTAGCCAAGTGAACCCCACACTCTAATGATGTAAACCACATAAAATAATGAACTTAGCCAAGTGAACCCCACATTCTAATGAACTTAGACAAGTGAACCCCACTTTCTAATGAACTTAGCCAAGTGAACCCCACACTCTTATGAAGTAAACCACACTTTCTAATGAACTTAGCCAAGTGAACCCCACACTCTTATGAAGTAAACCACACTTTCTAATGAACTTAGCCAAGTGAATCCCACATTCTAATTAACTTAGCCAAGTGAACCCCACACTCTAATGATGTAAACCACATAAAATAATGAACTTAGCCAAGTGAACCCCACATTGTAATGAACTTAGCCAAGTGAACCCCACTTTCTAATGAACTTAGCCAAGTGAACCCCACACTCTAATGATGTAAACCACATAAAATAATGAATTTAGACAAGTGAACCCCACATTCTAATGATGTAAACCTCATAAAATAATGAACTTAGCCAAGTGAACCCCACATTGTAATGAACTTAGCCAAGTGAACCCCACTTTCTAATGAACTTAGCCAAGTGAACCCCACACTCTAATGATGTAAACCACATAAAATAATGAATTTAGACAAGTGAACCCCACATTCTAATGAACTTAGGCAAGTGAACCCCACTTTCTAATGAACTTAGCCAAGTGAACCCCACACTCTAATGATGTAAACCACATAAAATAATGAACTTAGCCAAGTGAACCCCACATTCTAATGAACTTAGCCAAGTGAACCGCACACTCACTCTTATGATGTAAACCACATAAAATAATGAACTTAGACAAGTGAACCCCATTTTCTAATGAATTTTGCCAAGTGAACCCCACACTATAATGAACTTAATCAAGTGAACCCCACACTCTTATGAAGTAAACCACATAAAATAATGAACTTAGACAAGTGAACCCCATTTTCTAATGAACTTAGCCAAGTGAACCCCACACTCTAATGATGTAAACCACGTAAAATAATGAACTTAGACAAGTGAACCCCACTTTATAATGAACTTAGCCAAGTGAACCCCACACTCTAATGATGTAAACCACATAAAATAATGAACTTAGCAAAGTGAACCCAACATTCTAATGAACTTAGTCAAGTGAACCCCACACTCTTATGAACTTAGCCAAGTGAACCCCGCACTCTAATGATGTAAACCACATAAAATAATGAACTTAGCCAAGTGAACCCCACATTCTAATGAACTTAGACAAGTGAACCCCACTTTCTAATGAACTTAGCCAAGTGAACCCCACACTCTTATGAAGTAAACCACACTTTCTAATGAACTTAGCCAAGTGAACCCCACACTCTAATGATGTAAACCACATAAAATAATGAACTTAGCCAAGTGAACCCTACACTCTTATGAACTTAGCCAAGTGAACCCCACACTCTTATGAACTTAGCCAAGTGAACCCCACACTCTAATGATGTAAACCACATAAAATAATGAACTTAGCCAAGTGAACCCCACATTCTAATGAACTTAGACAAGTGAACCCCACTTTCTAATGAATTTAGCCAAGTGAACCCCACACTCTTATGAAGTAAACCACACTTTCTAATGAACTTAGCCAAGTGAACCCCACACTCTTATGAAGTAAACAACACTTTCTAATGAACTTAGCCAAGTGAATCCCACATTCTAATTAACTTAGCCAAGTGAACCCCACACTCTAATGATGTAAACCACATAAAATAATGAACTTAGCCAAGTGAACCCCACATTCTAATGAACTTAGTCAAGTGAACCCCACACTCTTATGAACTTAGCCAAGTGAACCCCACACTCTAATGATGTAAACCACACTTTCTAATGAACTTAGCCAAGTGAACCCCACACTCTTATGAAGTAAACCACACTTTCTAATGAACTTAGCCAAGTGAACCCCACATTCTAATGAACTTAGCCAACTGAACCCCACACTCTAATGATGTAAACCACATAAAATAATGAACTTAGCCAAGTGAACCCCACATTCTAATGAACTTAGTCAAGTGAACCCCACACTCTTATGAATTTAGCCAAGTGAACCCCACACTCTAATGATGGAAACCACATAAAATAATGAACTTAGACAAGTGAACCCCACATTCTAATGAACTTAGTCAAGTGAACCCCACACTCTTATGAACTTAGCCAAGTGAACCCCACACTCTAATGATGTAAACCACATAAAATAATGAACTTAGCCAAGTGAACCCCACATTCTAATGAACTTAGACAAGTGAACCCCACTTTCTAATGAACTTAGCCAAGTGAACCCCACACTCTTATGAAGTAAACCACACTTTCTAATGAACTTAGCCAAGTGAACCCCACACTCTTATGAAGTAAACCCCACTTCCCAATGAACTTAGTCAAGTGTACCCCACTTCCTAATGAACTTAGTCATGTGTACCCCACTTCCTAATGAGTTGAACCACATAAAATAATGAACTTAGTCATGTGTACCCCACTTCCTAATGAACTTAGTCATGTGTACCCCACTTCCTAATGAACTTAGTCAAGTGTACCCCACTTCCTAATGAACTTATTCAAGTGTACCCCACTTTCTAATGAACTTAGTGAAGTGTACCCCACTTCCTAATGAACTTAGTCAAGTGTACCCCACTTCCTAATGAACTTAGTCATGTGTACCCCACTTCCTAATGAACTTAGTCAAGTGTACCCCACTTGCTAATAAACTTAGTTAAGTGTACCCCAATTCCTAATGAGTTGAACCACATAAAATAATGAACTTAGTCATGTGTACCCCACTTCCTAATGAACTTAGTCAAGTGTACCCAACTTCCTAATGAACTTAGTTAAGTGTACCCCAATTCCTAATGAGTTGAACCACATAAAATAATGAACTTAGTCAAGTGTATCGCACTTCCTAATGAACTTAGTAAGTGTACCCCACTTCCTAATAAACTTAGTCAAGTGTACCCCACTTCCTAATGAGTTGAACCACATAAAATAATGAACTTAGTCATGTGTACCCCACTTCCTAATGAACTTAGTCAAGTGTACCCCACTTCCTAATGAATTTAGTCATGTGTACCCCACTTCCTAATGAACTTAGTTAAGTGTACCCCACTTCCTAATGAGTTGAACCATATAAAATAATGAACTTAGTCATGTGTACCCCACTTCCTAATGAACTTAGTCATGTGTACCCCACTTCCTAATGAACTTAGTCAAGTGTACCCCACTTCCTAATGAACTTAGTCAAGTGTACCCCACTTCCTAATGAACTTAGCCAAGTGAACCCCACACTCTAATGATGTAAACCTCATAAAATAATGAACTTAGCCAAGTGAACCCCACATTGTAATGAACTTAGCCAAGTGAACCCCACTTTCTAATGAACTTAGCCAAGTGAACCCCACACTCTAATGATGTAAACCACATAAAATAATGAACTTAGACAAGTGAACCCCACATTCTAATGAACTTAGGCAAGTGAACCCCACTTTCTAAGGAACTTAGCCAAGTGAACCCCACACTCTAATGATGTAAACCACATAAAATAATGAACTTAGCCAAGTGAACCCCACATTCTAATGAACTTAGACAAGTGAACCCCACTTTCTAATGAACTTAGCCAAGTGAACCCCACACTCTAATGATGTAAACCACATAAAATAATGAACTTAGCAAAGTGAACCCCACATTCTAATGAACTTAGGCAAGTGAACCCCACACTCTTATGAACTTAGCCAAGTGAACCCCACACTCTAATGATGTAAACCACATAAAATAATGAACTTAGCCAAGTGAACCCCACATTCTAATGAACTTAGACAAGTGAACCCCACTTTCTAATGAACTTAGCCAAGTGAACCCCACACTCTTATGAAGTAAACCACACTTTCTAATGAACTTAGCCAAGTGAACCCCACACTCTAATGATGTAAACCACATAAAATAATGAACTTAGCCAAGTGAACCCTACATTCTAATGAACTTAGTCAATTGAACCCCACACTCTTATGAACTTAGCCAAGTGAACCCCACACTCTAATGATGTAAACCACATAAAATAATGAACTTAGCCAAGTGAACCCCACATTCTAATGAACTTAGGCAAGTGAACCCCACTTTCTAATGAACTTAGCCAAGTGAACCCCACACTCTTATGAAGTAAACCACACTTTCTAATGAACTTAGCCAAGTGAACCCCACACTTTTATGAAGTAAACCACACTTTCTAATGAACTTAGCCAAGTGAACCCCACATTCTAATTAACTTAGCCAAGTGAACCCCACACTCTAATGATGTAAACCACATAAAATAATGAACTTAGCCAAGTGAACCCCACATTCTAATGAACTTAGTCAAGTGAACCCCACACTCTTATGAACTTAGCCAAGTGAACCCCACACTCTAATGATGTAAACCACACTTTCTAATAAACTTAGCCAAGTGAACCCCACACTCTTATGAAGTAAACCACACTTTCTAATGAACTTAGCCAAGTGAACCCCACATTCTAATGAACTTATCCAAGTGAACCCCACACTCTAATAATGTAAACCACATAAAATAATGAACTTAGCCAAGTGAACCCCACATTCTAATGAACTTAGTCAAGTGAACCCCACACTCTTATGAATTTAGCCAAGTGAACCCCACACTCTAATGATGTAAACCACATAAAATAATGAACTTAGACAAGTAAACCCCACATTCTAATGAACTTAGTCAAGTGAACCCCACACTCTTATGAACTTAGCCAAGTGAACCCCACACTCTAATGATGTAAACCACATAAAATAATGAACTTAGCCAAGTGAACCCCACATTCTAATGAACTTAGACAAGTGAACCCCACTTTCTAATGAACTTAGCCAAGTGAACCCCACACTCTTATGAAGTAAACCACACTTTCTAATGAACTTAGCCAAGTGAACCCCACTTTCTAATGAACTTAGCCAAGTGAACCACACACTCTAATGATGTAAACCACATAAAATAATGAACTTAGCCAAGTGAACCCCACATTCTAATGAACTTAGTCAAGTGAACCCCACACATTAATGTGTCGTCCAATTGTTTTTTATTTTCAATATTAATTGCGAATTTTTCCACCAAAGATGTAATTAGTTATTAATTGAATGTGGTTTGTTCTTCCTATTTAATTGCACCGGATGATCTAATCAGTTAATAATTTTATCCTTTTAACATTTTGTTATCATAAAAGAACTTCACAATAGCAGATCAGGCATCATATATTTTTTTTTATTGTATTGTAGGATTTATTTTTTAAATGATAACCGGTTTTTTTTTTGGAGTTTTATATTTTACTTTTTTTTTTATCTTATTGTAGGCTTTAATTTTTAACTGCTAACCGTTTTTTATTTTGAGTTTTATTTTATTTTTTTTAATTTATTGTTGGCTTATATTTTGTAATGCTAACCGTTTAATTTTTTCACTTGATTAAGTACCTTAAATAGTGTGGTTCACTTCTTTAACTTGTTTAAATAGTGGGGTTCGCTTGATTAAGTTTGTTAAATAGTGGGGTTCACTTGTTTAAATAACTTAAGTAATAGGGTTCTCTTGTTTAAATAGTGGAGTTCACTTGATTAAGTACCTTAAATGTTGGGGTTACTTGGTTAAGTATATTGTATGGTGGGGTTCACTTGTTTAAATGGTGGGGTTCACTTGATTAAGTACTTTAAATAGTGGGGTTCACTTCTTTAAATGGTGGGGTTCACATGGTTAAGTTTCTTAAATAGTGGGGTTCACTTGTTTAAATGGTGGGGTTCACTTGATTAAGTACCTTAAATGTTGGGGTTCACTTCTTTAAATGTTGGGGTTCACTTAATTAAGTATCTTAAATGGTGAGGTTCACTTCTTTAACTTGTTTAAATGGTGGCGTTCACTTGCTTAAGTTTTTTTACTAAGGATGTTTTTGGAAAGTGATGTTGAGAATGAAATAAAATTTAAGAAAATTGATTAATTTCACTTATATTTTAAACCAAAAAAAATATGTTTTTATTGCTTATATTTTAAGCCGGGGAAGTATTTTTTAAGTCAGTCTTTTAATCTTCGGTCAAAATGAAAAGTTAAATTTATTTTCTGGTGCATTCGTTCTCTGTGTTGACCACCTTGATAATCGTGTAAACATGCCTATCCACATAAATTGATTGACAACTACTTTTCATGGGAGGCAGAGATTCGCTGTCTGACATGTAAAGACTAAAGATACATCATTGCCTTTACGTGTAGCAGCATACAAAGTTTTTAAATTAAAGCTCTTAATTTTTTATGGTGTTTTTATTTTCTAGGAGGCATTTATTGGTCCTATTTATAAGTCATTTTGTATTTTCTAGGAGACATTTATTATTATTTTATCTTATTTGCCCTTTGTTCATTAATGTGAAGTAATACATTGTGAAATCTTCAATGCAAATTAAGAGGGTAAGATTGTAATATTGAAGTATTTTTTAAAGTTTCAAGAAATCTAACTACTCTCGTTGTTCTGTGTGATTGGTAAAGGACCTTATAAATAAGGACAAAATAAAAGTGTTAAAAAGACCTTATAATTAGGAATGGAGGGAGTACATTACTTTATTGATACGTGTAATTTGATTAAATATACCCTGTAATAAAAATCAGAAGGAGTTATAATTATCGGTGTACACACATGAATACATGATTTGGTTGTTGAGGATTACAAAGAGATTTAAATTCTTTTGGATTGTAGCTGAGCGGTCTCTCTGCAAAATTAAATAACTTTTCTATGCTTTACATTATACTCCAAAGTGTTTGAACCCGTGAACCATATCTGACTAAGCTGTACGTATCAGATTTTGTTATAACTTAGTATATGCAATAAATTTATACTTCCTCTCGTCCTATTTATAAAACCTTTTGGAGTTTTTATTTTGATCCTATTTATAAGACCCCTATTCAATTTTCAATAGCATTTAATCACTTTTTTCCACTAATACCCTTATAAGGTCAACACTTTTTAGAATTCCAATAATAATTATAGGTGTAATTTTGAAAAAGTATATCAAATTTTCACATTTCTAATGTCACTAACAAATTTATTCACTTTCTTGGTAGGGGTGAAAAACCCCGAAAAGGTCTTATAAATAGGACCGGATGGAGTATTACATAATAATTGAATGCCAAGAAACCTACCACAACCATAATATTTAGAGCATTTCATTATTTACCTACCGCATTTATAACAACTAAGTTTTTAATTTACTATTAAGGTAGAAGTATCAAATATATAATAACATCTACGTGACCATTTTATGTTTGCATGAGAACTTCTCTAAGTATGGATTCTAAATATGTGGTTTTTGAGGGTCGCGAGCCTGGGATATACTCATCATGGGCAGACTGTAAGGCTCAAGTTCACAGATTCAGTGGATGTGTGTTTAAGAAATACCCTTCTGCTGACAAGGCTTGTGAGGCATGGGAGGAATATCAAAGATTGCATGACCAGGGTGGAGATTCAGAGTCTTCCTCATCTCGTGGCTCAGTTCGAAATAGACACGCTGCAAAGAGAAGCCAAGAGAATGACACTGTATTTCTTGATGATTTACGTGATGTAATGTCTTCAATTGCAGATGAATATGACATTCAAGGAGACACGGTCAAAGGTACGTAATTCAAGTGAGATATATTCATGTTATATATTCACGTGAGATATAACTCTGTTCGTTTGTTGTTGCAGTCCCGAGTGCAATTGAATTTGCTGAGGAACGTGAATTTGAAGTTGGGGTGCTCGACTTCAGCATGCAGAAATGGTTAGAGAGAGTTTGCCAAACTGATTGAGCATTTTATTTCCTATTTTTCCTTGCATTATTTTACTCCTATTATTGATACTTGTTGCCTATTTGACATTGTTTAGCTTGATTTAGTGATTTAGAGTTTATTGGACTACTATTCTGAATATTGTTTAATTTGAGATTATTTAACCTAATTAATTCTATTTCTATTTTCAGGTCATATTTGGCACAAGGGCTTTTTGGACATTTTGGGAATGAAGATTTAATGTTGGAAGAGAAGATATATGATGAAGTGAAGATTGTAATCTATCTTTAGGATTAGTTGAGATTTAGTTATATCTTTTAAGATTTAGATTTTATCTATAAGATATTTTTTAGATTTAATTTAGAGATTAAGCTTTCCTTAGGATTTGGGCCCATGATTTAGGCCCATTTTGTGATTTAAAAGCCAAATTCGTGTAGACCCGAGGGAGCCATCTATCATTCCACGTTTTTTACATTCTCTCTCATAGAGAAGGCTTAGTTTTGCTCTCCAAGCTTGTGGTGGCTGCTAGGGTTTCTCTCTCTTCTCTTTTCTACACGTTTTTGGTATTTTTCTTCATGGAAGGCTAAACTCTTAGGTTAAATCCCTTTGGTAATGTATCACATGCTCTTGAGGTTTTGTTCTTAATGCTATTTCGTTTTTATTCACTGTTTTCATGCTTATTGATATGTTATGGTTCGTTTAGTTCCATTATATAGAGATAATCCATGTGTATGAATGCTTAATTTATGCAAACTCGTAAAAAATCCATGCTTTGGCTTTTAATGCTTAATTAGAGATTTGGGTTTTGGGGTGAGAATTGAATTTTCGCTTAGTATTTAATTCTCACGAGTTGGACAGTGAAGAGGAAAGAAATTGATCTTTTGTGACCGATGATAGAGTTGTGAACGCGAGCCAAAGGGGTTTATCCGCTTTTCCTTATCTGTTTCTTCGTTTTGATTTAATTCTGTTTTGATTTCAATTATTCAATATTCAATAAAAAAAAACCCCCTGTTTTCTATGCATACTATGTGTTCGACCTTTTGCTTGATAAGATATTCCTTGGGAGACGACCTAGGAGTCACTTCCTAGTACTATACTTAAACTATTTTTATTTGTATCGGGTACGGCCTCGATCAAATTTGGCGCCGTTGCCGGGGAATATCGGTTCTTGCCAAGGTCATTAGTAGTTAGTTAGTGTCGTAGTTAGTATAGTTATTATAGTGTGTCCTTTCTGATTCAGGGTCTAGTAGTCAATTCTGATAACCGGTTGAAGTTGCACTGTTTGCTGTTTTGCTATTTTGTTGCAATTAGTGTATTTGATTGATTCTGTGGTTGCTAGTTCACATAGTTGTGGGTGGAATTTTTGCATGAAAATTTATATCCACACTACTTTTATCATATAAAAAGGTTTCGAGGCACCACGATCACTCAGATCATCACTGGTTGTGAGTTCCAGAAAAATTTTCCAAGTTTTAGCAGCACTTTCTTCAAATCGTCGCAACTTTTGACCCGTAACTCGGAATTTGACGAATTTTATATCAAATCGAAGGGAATTTTCTGAATAATCTGATTTTTCTGACTTTGTCAGAAAACTCCTTCGTCTGGATCCTGAAAAAGCCGTTTTACTATTTCTTTTTTATTTTACAAGTTTTATTTTCTTAGTTTTTGGTCTCTGATTTAATTGTTTGACTTGGTTCCCTTTTGCATTTTGTCCTCAAACTTTTTGTGGTATGTTTTCATGATTTTAGGGTGCTGAAAAAAATAAAGGAAAAAATTTTAAAAAATAAAAAATTTTGTTGCCTATTTTGGTCATGTATATTAGTGACAGTTTGCTATGCTTAATGGTGTTCTGTTCAGTACATGACTAGGGGCAACCCAAGCTACTTTCATCCATATAACCCTGAAATTGATAGAACTTATCACATACTAGTTAGACAAAATAGGAACCAGTCCATAGGTAGTGAGTCTATTGAGTCTTTACATAGTGAGTCTGCTTCTTTTTCTTCTATTCCTATAAATTCTGATTCTTATTCTGATTATTCTGAAAATATGGCTCAACCTCCACCACGTGAGAGGACATTGAGGGAGCTGGCTGCACCTGATTTCACTATTGAAGATTTGTGCATCCAGTATCCCGATGACACGTATGAGCTAAGGTCTGGACTAATTCATTTGTTGCCCAAGTTTAATGGTCTTGCAGGTGAGGATCCTCATAAACATCTCAAGCAGTTCCATATTGTCTGTGCTACTATGAAACCACATGATGTGCAAGAGGATCATGTTTATCTTAAGGCATTCCCACACTCCCTAGAGGGGCTAGCCAAGGATTGGTTGTACGATCTGGCCCCTGGTTCTATCACAGTCTGGGATGACCTGAAGAGGGCATTTTTGGAGAAATTCTTCCCTGCATGCAGAACAACAGCAATCCGAAAGGATATATCAGGCATCAGGCAACAAAGTGGAGAAAGTCTCTATGAGTATTGGGAGAGATTCAAGAGACTGTGTGCGAGCTGCCCCCACCATCAGATATCAGAGCAGCTGCTTATTCAATATTTCTATGAAGGTCTCAACCTCATGGAGAGAAACATGCTTGATGCTGCAAGTGGTGGTGCCCTAGGAGACATGACACCTTTAGAAGCCAGAGTCAAGATTGAGAAGATGGCTTCCAATTGTCAACAATTCCATGTAAGGGGCAACAGCGATGCAATCATAGTGAGAGGAGTGAATGATGTTGGCACAAGTTCTGGTAAGGTTGAGAAGCTTGAACAGAAGATAGATTCACTTACAACTTTGGTCACTCAATTGGCCATCAACCAGAAGAAGTTGTCCCTGCCTGCTAGATTATGTGGCATATGCACATCCGCTGAGCACCCCACAGATGCATGCCCTTCTGTGCAGCAGCAGCCCACGACTGGTGCTGACCAACCTGAGGCATATGCCGCCAACATCTTCAACAGTAGAAACCAGCAGCCACAGAACTTTGATCTCTCTACCAATAGATACAACCCTGGTTGGAGGAACCATCCCAACCTGAGATGGTCTGATCAGCAGCAACCTTCACAGGTTCAATTTCAGAACAATTCTAGACCACCATATGTACCTCCTCCAGTCCAGCAACAGAGACAACAACAGGCTAATTCTGCACCACCAACTCCTAGTACTGAGCAGCAGCCTTCATTGGAAGAGCTGATGAAACAGATGACCATGCAAAATCTCCAATTCCAACAGGAAACTAGAGCATCCATTCAAAGACAAGAGGCCTCCATTCAATCTTTGACCAATCAGATGGGACAGATGGCAACAGCAATCAACACTATGCAATCTCAGAATTCTAACAAGTTGTCATCCCAAACAGTGATCAATCCAAACCAGAATGTGAATGCCATTAGTCTAAGGTCAGGGAAGCAGATTGTCACACCCACACCAGAATCTGACCTCAACAAAGATGATCTAGTTTCAACCAACAAGAAGAGCCAAATGGTCGAGGAGAGTGAGCACACAAGTACCAGAAAATCCCATCCAGCTCAGCCTTCCACAAGCACAACACCTGCTGCTGCCCAACAAACACCCCCCATTCCTCTTCCTTTCCCACCAAGGGGGGTGACTCAAAGCAAGAAAATGGAAGAGATTGACAAAGAGATACTTGACACATTCAGGAAGGTGGAAGTCAACATACCCCTTCTTGATGCAATCAAGCAGATTCCAAGGTATGCAAAGTTCTTGAAGGATCTATGCACACACAAACGGAAGCTCAAGGGCAATGAGAGGATCAACATGGGAAGAAATGTCTCTGCTCTTATAGGTAAACCCGTCCCTCATATTCCTGAAAAGTGTAAGGATCCTGGAACTTTCTCTGTGCCTTGTATCATAGGTAATACTAAATTTGAGAATGCTTTGCTAGATTTAGGAGCATCTATTAATGTTATGCCTATGTCTGTTTTCAAGTCTCTTTCACTTGGACCCCTTCAACCTACGGGTGTGGTTATTCACTTGGCAAATAGATCTGCTGCCTACCCCGCAGGTTTGATAGAGGATGTCCTGGTTCGGGTTGAAGAGCTTATCTTTCCTGCTGATTTTTATATTCTTGATATGGAAGAGGAAACCTCTCGTAGTGTTGTCCCTATCATATTAGGGAGACCATTTTTGAAAACAGCCCGAACCAAGATAGATGTGCATGCAGGTACACTTTCCATGGAATTTGATGACAGTGTGGTTCGATTCAATATTTTTGATGCTATGAAACATTTTTCTGATGACCACTCTGTTTTTCATGTTGACTTGATTGATGATCTGATTGATGAGCATGTTCTAGACTTTTTGCATGATTATGATTTGCCATCTTTCACTAGCTCATTTACTTGTTCTGCATGTTCTGATTCCGAAATGTGCACTGCATGCATTGAAATTGACCAGTTTTTAAATTCTGCTTCTGCATCTGTTGATTCATATGATATAGATTCAGATCATGCTAACCCCATTTCTGTTTTGCATGAGTCTAATTCACTTGTTCAGGTGCAGGCGGCAGAATCCAATTCTGCTGCTCCTTTAGTTCCATCTGTGATGCAGGCACCTTTATTGGACCTGAAGCCCCTTCCTCCTCATCTCAAATATGCTTACTTGGAGGCTGAGCAGAAACTTCCAGTGATCATCTCTACCTCCCTTTCTGTTGATCAAGAGAAGAAGCTTCTGGATGTGATTAGAGCAAACAAAAGAGCAATAGGATGGACTTTGGCAGACATACCTGGTATTAGCCCCTCCATGTGCAGGCATCGGATTTTATTGGAGGATGGGGCTAAACCAGTGAGACAACCCCAGAGACGGTTGAACCCCCAGATTCTTGATGTGGTGAAGAAAGAGGTCACCAAGCTGCTGCAAGCTGGCATTATCTACCCCATTTCAGACAGCACTTGGGTATGCCCGGTTCAAGTAGTTCCCAAGAAGTCTGGGGTGACAGTTGTCAAAAATGAGAAGGATGAGCTGATTCCCACTAGAGTGCAGAACAGTTGGAGAGTCTGCATTGGTTATAGGAAGCTCAACCAGGCGACCCGCAAGGATCACTTTCCTCTTCCCTTCATTGATCAGATGTTGGAGCGCCTGACAGGTAAATCTCACTATTGCTTCTTAGATGGTTTCTCTGGTTATTTCCAAATCTGTATTGCACCAGAGGACCAACATAAGACTACATTTACCTGTCCTTTTGGTACATTTGCTTATAGGAAGATGCCTTTTGGCCTATGCAATGCTCCTGGCACTTTTCAAAGATGTATGATGAGTATTTTTAATGACTTACTTGAGCATTGCATAGAGGTCTTCATGGATGATTTTAGTGTATATGGTTCCTCTTTTGATGCATGTCTTGATAGTTTGTCTAAGGTGCTTAATAGGTGCATTGAGACTAACCTTGTCTTGAATTTTGAAAAATGTCATTTTATGGTAGAACAAGGCATAGTCTTAGGGCACATTATTTCGCATAAGGGCATAGAGGTTGACCCTGCTAAGCTGCATGTAATATCACATTTGCCTTACCCCTCTTGCGTGCGAGAGGTGCGTTCTTTTCTTGGCCATGCAGGTTTCTATCGCAGGTTTATTCAGAACTTTAGCAAGATAGCCCTTCCACTATCCAACTTGCTTCAAAAGGATACCACATTTGAGTTTGGAGACCAATGCAAGAAGGCATTTGATGAGCTAAAGAGAGCACTCACCACCACTCCCATCATCCAACCACCTGACTGGACTCTCCCATTTGAGCTCATGACCGATGCCTCGAATTATGCTTTGGGAGCAGTTCTCTCCCAAAGGGTTGGTAAGATGTCTCATGTGATTTATTATGCATCTAGGACTTTAGATTCAGCACAAGTTAATTACACCACAACTGAAAAAGAGCTGTTAGCCATTGTCTTTGCATTTGATAAGTTTAGATCATATTTGTTAGGTTCTAAGGTTGTGGTGTATACTGATCATGCTGCCTTGAAGTATCTTTTGAAAAAGACAGATTCCAAACCTAGGTTGATTAGGTGGATGTTGCTCCTCCAGGAGTTTGATCTTGAGATTCAGAATCGGAGTGGTGCACATAACCTTGTCGCAGACCACTTGAGCAGAATAGAGAGAGAGGAGGATGCATTTCCTATCCGGGATGACTTCCCGGATGAGCAGCTTTTAGTTTTGCATGTTTCACATCCCCCTCCCCTTACTCCTTGGTTTGCTGATATTGTAAATTATATAGTTGCATCTGTTTTTCCACCCTTGGCATCCAAAGCTCAAAGAGACAAATTGAAGAGCGATGCCAAGTATTATGGATGGGATGACCCCTATTTGTGGCGTTTTTGCAGTGATCAGGTCATTCGCAGGTGCATTCCAGACCAGGAGATCCAATCGGTTCTCCAATTTTGCCATGCTTCACCAGTTGGAGGCCACCTTGGCACTCAAAGGACAGCACGAAAGGTGCTGGATTCTGGATTTTATTGGCCTACCATCTTCAAGGATGCAAGCAAAATCTGCAGCTCATGTGAGCAATGTCAAAGGGCAGGAGGCACCCTATCTTGGAGGCAACAGATGCCGCAACAACCTATGTTGTTCTGTGAGGTGTTTGATGTCTGGGGTATAGATTTCATGGGCCCCTTTCCTGTTTCTTTTGGTTTTTATTATATCTTACTTGCTGTGGATTATGTATCCAAATGGGTGGAAGCTAAGGCCACCAGGACTAATGATGCTCAGGTTGTTGTAGATTTTGTCAGGACTAATATCCTTTGCAGGTTTGGCATACCTAGAGCCATAGTCAGTGATCAAGGCACACACTTCTGCAATAGATCCATGCAAGCTTTGCTCAAGAAGTATGGGGTTGTGCACAAAGTTTCTACACCATATCACCCCAAACCAATGGGCAAGCTGAGATTTCAAACAAAGAGATCAAGCGGATTTTGGAGAAGATGGTGAAGCCTAATAGAAAGGATTGGAGCACACGATTGGAGGATGCTCTATGGGCCCATCGGACTGCTTACAAGGCACCCATAGGGATGTCACCTTATCGGGTTGTTTTTGGTAAGGCATGCCACCTGCCTGTGGAGATAGAGCACCGTGCATATTGGGCTGTGAAGCAATGTAACTTAGCTCTTGATCAAGCGGGTGAGGAGAGGAAGCTGCAGTTGAGTGAGCTAGATGAGATCCGTTTGGAGGCCTATGAGAATTCCAAGTTCTACAAAGAGAAGACCAAGAAGCTCCATGATAGCTCAATTTGCAGAAAGGAGTTCTTGGTTGGTCAAAAAGTGTTGCTCTACAACTCTAGGCTTGGAATCATGAGTGGAAAGCTCCGCTCTAAATGGATTGGACCGTTTGTAGTCACCCAGGTGTTTCCTTATGGCACTGTGGAGATCAAGAGTGAGTCCACAGACAAGAGCTTCAAAGTCAATGGCCACCGACTCAAGCCTTTCCTAACCTCTCCTACTTTGGATGATGCACCTGTGGAGGAGGCCTCATTGGTCGATCCCATTTTTGACCCACCATGATTTCGGGAGTCTTCTTTTCTCCTTCCTTACTCTTTTTATTGCACTTGTCTATATCTGTCTGATTCTGCTATTTGTTTTACATTGAGGACAATGTGTGATTTAAGTGTGGGGGGGAGAGTAGTTTAGGTTGCATATTTTTGCTTTGATTTTTTTAGGTTTTGCTAAGTTTTGGGCATTTTCTTGCATGTTTTTGCTTCATTTTAGTAGAGTCTTGGTATCTTGTGTCTGAATTCATGCATTTCTGTGTGTAAAGTTGCTTTTGATAATTAAGAGGTGGTAACACTGTGATAGAATTGTCCCTTTTGTGAGGATTCGAGCCTTAATTGTGGGTGGATTGCTATATATGCCACCTAATTTTTCTTTCATGTGTGATTGCACTCTGGATTACTTGCACTCTAGAACTTGACTTGACTCTTGTTGATACTTGATATTCCCATGCACATTTTGAAATGATTTAGGCATTGTTTTTTCTTGAATAAGCCACTAGCCATATGAGCCTACCTTGAATGAATTTATCCTTTGATAGCCCCTTTGAGACTTTATATCCCTTTTCTTTGTTCTTTAGCTCATTACAAGCCTATGACTGAAAAACCATGATTGTCCTAACCTTAGGGAATGTTGGAGCTTTGGAATTGTTTTGGGAATGGGTATTAAGTAAGCGAGGGTGCTTTGTTCTTCATCTCTTGTGAGTTCTGGGTTTTGCCTCTATGGTCGGTGATGTAATTATTATGGCTTTATCTCATTATGCCATTTTTATTGTTTCTTCTTTTCTTTCGTTCATGAAGTTCTGCAATGTAATGCAATTCAAAAAAAAAAAAAGAAGAAGAAAAAAAAATGGAATAAAAGGTTGATTGAGGCATGGAGAATTGGAATTAGAGGTTGTTGTTATGTTTACCATTTCATTCTGGGGTGGATTGTGCTTATTTTTTTACTTGTTCCCCATTGCTCCTCTATTCCCTGGGTTTTAGCTACATTTCCCATATTTTTATCCTACCCTGTCCTTGGCCCTATTACAACCCTGAAAAGACCTTTTGATCTTAATGTGCATGTGTATTGATTGTTGATGTTAGAGGCTTGTCAAGCTTATGGTTGTGTTTGTTTTTCATGATGTGCCTTGAGTATAAACACTGATTAACCTTAAACACTTGAGTGTAAACACTATTGAGTGATCCTTGTGAGTTTCTATCATCTTTGTGACTACCCTCTTGATGTCATTGGTTTTCTTTGCATATTTGAAATAATTGGATGATGTTCATGAATGCCTTGATTCTTTGGTCCTTATTTTCTTCGTGTGCTCGATTTTGCCCATTTCTTTGCATTTCCTAGAATTCATTGTGAAGTATGTAATCTCTTAGGTTTGCATTCATTAGTTGTAGTAATCTTGTTGCATGATTCACTTTGGTGCATATTGATCTTCTCAGTCCTAATTCTTAGTTTTGCCCAGGAGTGCAAAAGGATAAGTGTGGGGGTATTTGATGAGCATTTTATTTCCTATTTTTCCTTGCATTATTTTACTCCTATTATTGATACTTGTTGCCTATTTGACATTGTTTAGCTTGATTTAGTGATTTAGAGTTTATTGGACTACTATTCTGAATATTGTTTAATTTGGGATTATTTAGCCTAATTAATTCTATTTCTATTTTCAGGTCATATTTGGCACAAGGGCTTTTTGGACATTTTGGGAATGAAGATTTAATGTTGGAAGAGAAGATATATGATGAAGTGAAGATTGTAATCTATCTTTAGGATTAGTTGAGATTTAGTTATATCTTTTAAGATTTAGATTTTATCTATAAGATATTTTTTAGATTTAATTTAGAGATTAAGCTTTCCTTAGGATTTGGGCCCATGATTTAGGCCCATTTTGTGATTTAAAAGCCAAATTCGTGTAGACCCGAGGGAGCCATCTATCATTCCACGTTTTTTACATTCTCTCTCATAGAGAAGGCTTAGTTTTGCTCTCCAAGCTTGTGGTGGCTGCTAGGGTTTCTCTCTCTTCTCTTTTCTACACGTTTTTGGTATTTTTCTTCATGGAAGGCTAAACTCTTAGGTTAAATCCCTTTGGTAATGTATCACATGCTCTTGAGGTTTTGTTCTTAATGCTATTTCGTTTTTATTCACTGTTTTCATGCTTATTGATATGTTATGGTTCGCTTAGTTCCATTATATAGAGATAATCCATGTGTATGAATGCTTAATTTATGCAAACTCGTAAAAACTCCATGCTTTGGCTTTTAATGCTTAATTAGAGGTTTGAGTTTTGGGGTGAGAATTGAATTTTCGCTTAGTATTTAATTCTCACGAGTTGGACAGTGAAGAGAAAAGAAATTGATCTTTTGTGACCGATGATAGAGTTGTAAACGCGAGCCAAAGGGGTTTATCCGCTTTTCCTTATCTGTTTCTTCGTTTTGATTTAATTCTGTTTTGATTTCAATTATTCAATATTCAATACAAAAAAAAACCCCTGTTTTCTATGCATACTATGTGTTCGACCTTTTTCTTGATAAGATATTCCTTGGGAGACGACCTAGGAGTCACTTCCTAGTACTATACTTAAACTGTTTTTATTTGTATCGGGTACGGCCTCGATCACAAACCTTAACCAAGGCCGAGCCAATCTACAAGAAGCATGACACATACATTCTTGATGGGCAATCGTTTTGTCGGTATTATGTTTGCGTTAAGACACGTTTAATTGAAGGAACTCAGATCATGTTGGGACGGTTTGCAACAACTGATATCTATGCTCGAGAAGATGCTGCACTTATAATGATGCGACGATTGCTTGATTTCACCGGTAAAAAGATATTGGACTTCAATTACTACAACATTAAAATACAAGAAGAGTATGTGAAGAATTTGGAGGCTGAGAATTTCGATCTCATCATCGAGAATGCAAAGCTGAAAGATGAAATTTGTGTCATGAAGACCAAGTTTGGCACCCCAGAGGTTTAACTTAAGTCTAGGATATTGCATGCAATTTGATCGTTAGACCTTTATGTTACAAGAATATTATTAAATTTTTTTTTGCTTTATGTGTTTTTGTGGATTTTAAGATTACTACGTTGGTTTGTAATATTTTATTTTTATTTGGAGCTTATTTTATTTTTATTTTTTATTTTTAGAAAATTATTTTATTACTGTAGTAAGTGTGCATGTAAATATTGTAACAGCCCAGCCCCAGCCAACCGTACGGTACTGGGCACTGGGGCCCAACGCACCGCCACGTGGATATTGTCTGCTTTGGGCATCCTTCACCCTCACGGTTTTGCTCTTGGTCTCACACTAACAGTAAGCCCCAAAACGCGTCCACGTGAGGTAAGGTATCCACATCCTATATAAGGCATGCTTTGTTCTCCTTACCAGCCGATGTGGGACTAAGGCTTTACCTTACATCCACCCCCCTTGGAGGCCCAACGCCCTCGTTGGCACATCGACCCGGCCCTGGCTCTGATACCATAAATGTAACACCCTAGGATTTTTACCCTTAATTCCCCTTTAATAAAATACGGACTTAAAAATTTCTTTTTAATTATATTAAAATCAACCATCAAACGGACGGAGTTTTGTTTGTTTTTCGGACTAATCCAAAATTCAACCTGTGATAAACAATTTCAAATAAACAACTAATAGTCAGCAGGACTTCAGATTATATTTTCTAAATCATATCAGGGCCCAATGTGCTCCAAATATATCAGAGTGCATACTATTCAGAGTTTTCAGCGGAAAATAGTAAGTTAGAACCTCAAAAACCAAAGCGTAATATTTTATCAAACAAAGTGTCCTAAGCCTCACTCAAAAGTATACATTACATTTTCTTCAACAGAACATAGGAGACTTAGGTCTATAATGTACTCTAAACCCATTGTGAATTCAATGCTCCTAATTATGTGGATTATGTTTTGATGATGACAAAATAGTTAACAAATCATGCCTTGAAGATATTGCAACATCAACATCAACAAGAAGTCAAGAAAAGAAGACAAGTGCCCAATCATTCTCAATCAAATATTAATTGTAAATTTCTAATTTATGTTGAGAGTGGTTGAGAGTGGGTAGAAATAGTTAGTCTCTTCTAGGAATAAATTTTTATATGATTATTAAGTTGAGATTGACCAAAAATTAATACTTGAGAGGAAAAATAAAATTGAAAAATAATTTTTCCCATATCTGATCAAAATACTCGAGTATTTTGAGAAAGACTCGAGTATATACTCGAGTATTCTTCGAAAAAGTCGAGTATTTGTGCCAGGTCAGCAAATATGACCGTTAGTCTGGTTCATGCACCAATTCACTCGTGACCGACCAAAAAGACTCGAGTATTTACCAAAAGACTCGAGTATTTTTGTCCAGTCAGCAAAAATGAACGTTGGAGAGACTCAAAAACCCAATTGAGGGCATTTGAATCTCATCAAACCCCAAGAGAGTATTATGAACCTTATTGTAAAATTGATCTTTGAATTTGTGCAAGAACAAACAAGACAACAACACATTATTGATCACAAGCTTTCATAATTTCCTTTTCTCAAGTGTTAATTCCCAAAAAGCTCAACTTCTCACTCATATTGTCATTTTATTCCAAGTTGAGTTTTAGGCCTCAATTCTTACATTGAGCTGTGCTTATTTGTGCTAATCCATTGTGAGATTAGTAATACACGGACAAAAAGCTTGATTATTCAAAGTCTTGGATTGTTCCCAAGCAAACCCTAAGTGGCTTAGGGTGTTGGAAGTCTTGAGAGGTTCTCAAGCACAAGACTAGGAGGTTCCTAGCCCGGTGGAGTTTCTTGAAGGGAGTTCAAGGAAGCTTTGTGAAGAGTTCTTCAATCACCGGAATCAAATTGGGGTAGAAATCAAGAGTTTGGTACACTCTTGAAGGGTTAGGTTGAGTGAGGCCATTTTCAAGCAATCCTTTGTAATTTCTAACAATTTGATTATTAGTAGAAACTCCTAAGTGATTAGGAGGACTGGATGTAGCTCATTGTTGGAGTGAACCAGGATAAAATTGCTTGAGTGTTGGTTTATTGCTTTTAATCTACTTTCTAGCTCAATAGACTTAAGTCATTTCAATCAATTAGGATTTATACAATTAGGTAGCAAGTTCAAGGAATCTTTGTGTTTAAAAGTTATTTAGATTGCTTGCTATTCTGTTGGATAAGTTCCTGTTTAATATTGAATTGATTTGAGTTAAAATTGCTGAATTTTCGTTTCTGGTTTTTCTGCTATCTGATAGGAAAAACTCGAGTATTTCAGAAAAGACTCGAGTTGTTCATCACTGAAAAACTCGAGTATTTCACAAAAGACTCGAGTCTTTTGTGTCTGATTCCAGAAAATTCAGTCTTAGCTCCATTCTTCAATTACCAATCGAAATATTTGGTATTAGTACTTCAAAATACTATTCACCCCCCCTCTAGTATTTGCTTAGCCCGCTTGTTGGTTTCCAACAAGTGGTATCAGAGCTCGGTCGAAAGATCGAGTGTAACAACTTTTTCGAAAAAGATCCTTTTGGAAACTTAATGGGCTCTAGCAATAACTTTGGTGGAGAAGGAGCTTCAATAAACCGTCCTCCACTATTTAATGGTGAAGGATATGTTTATTGGAAAACTCGCATGAAAGTTTTTATTGAAGCAATTGATATGGATATTTGGGATGCAATTGAAAATGGTCCTTTTATTCCCAAAAAGAAAATAAATGATGAAATTGTTGAAATTCCAAGGAGTAGTTGGAATGATGATGAAAAGAGAAAAGTCTCATTTGATTTAAAAGCTAAAAACATCATCTTTTCGGCTCTATCCCATGATGAATTTTATAGAGTTTCCCAATGTAAATCGGCAAAAGAAATGTGGGATACTTTGCAAGTCACACATGAGGGAACAAGTGAGGTTAGAGATGCAAGATTGAATTCTCTAACTCACGAATATGAATTGTTCCACATGTTGCCAAATGAAACCATTAGTGACTTGCAAAAGCGATTCTCTCACATTGTTAATCATTTGATTTCCTTGGGAAAAGTATTTCGCAATGGTGAAACTACTAACAAAATTCTAAGATGTCTTGATAGGAGTTGGCAACCCAAGGTAACCGCCATCAAGGAATCAAGAGACATAAATAGCATGGACTTAGCCACTTTGTTTGGCAAACTCCAAGAGCATGAGATGGAGCTTACAAGACTTGGGATGCATGAGGAATCGGACAAAAAGAAAAAGAGCATAGCACTCAAAGCTTCAACCAAAGCTACAAAAGAAGTTGAAGAATGCTCTACAAGTGGAGATTCCGATGGTGAACCAAATCAAGAAGAATTTGGGATGTTTGTGAAAAGATTCAACAAATTCTTCAAAGGGAAGAAAGGTGGATCTTCATCCAATTTTAAGAGAACCAAAGACTCCAAACAAAGAGAAAAGAGTACCAATGATGGAGTTAAGTGTCATGAATGTGGAGGGGTTGGTCACATAAGAATGGAATGTGCCACATTCTTGAAGAAGAATGACAAGAAGACCCAAGAGACCAAAGGGAAGCGTGCATACATTGTTTGGGATGCACCGGAAAAGAGCAATGAATCATCTTCAAGTAGCTCCGGTGATGAAAATGCAAACCTTTGTCTCATGGCCAAGAACAATCATGAGTCCTCATCAAGAGCTAATCATGGCATGAGTGAAAGTGATGATGAGGTAACCTCTAGCTCTTCTTGTTCCTCTTCAAACTCCATTTCCTATGATGATTTGCAAGAAGCCTACAATGAAATGTTAATTCAATTTAGAAGGCTTGCTAAAATCAATAAGGAAAAAGGAAAGAAAATTTTGGAGTTTCAACAAGAAATTGATGAATTGCAAAAATCTATAAATGAGTTGAAACTTCAAAATGAATCCTTGGAACTTATTAATTCTAGTCATCAAAGTGAGTGTGCAAATCATGAGGAGATTATCACTCCATGTGAGAGATGTGATGAACTTGAAAAAGAAGTGAAAGAGTTGAAAAACAAACTCACAATCTCACATAGTGATAGAAACCTCAACCGGTTGTTGAACTCTCAAACACATAATCACAACAAAACCGGTTTAGGATATGTTCATAAAACGAACAAAAAGTACAAGGTGGTTGGAACATTTTCTAAGAAAAATTCATCAAAGAGACCAACTTGTACTTATTGTGGAAAAGTTGGACATATCAACATTGAGTGCCATATTAAGAAGTTTGAAATGAATAAGGGCACTTATATGTGGATTAAGAAGGGAGAAAGTCCCAACACTAACCCTAAGGGACCCAACATTGTTTGGGTACCCAAAGTGAACAAGTGATTTCATTTTGTAGGTGTGTCTTCGAACGGGAAAACAATTGTGGTATCTTGATAGTGGATGTTCGAAGCACATGACGGGAGATAAGCGGCACTTCATTGAGCTTACTCCAAAGGAAAAGGGTTATGTCACTTATGGGGACAACAACAAAGGCAAAATCCTTGGTATTGGTAAAATCGGAAACTCTTCAAACTTGATTATTGATAATGTGCTCTATGTTCAAGGATTAGAACATAATCTCTTGAGCATAAGCCAATTATGTGATATTGGCAATCATGTAGTTTTTACCTCTACCCATTGCCTCATTAAAAGTGACAAAGATGAATCAATCAAATTTGTTGGTAGAAGGTCAAATAATACTTACTTAGTTGATTTGAACAAAGTCACTTCTTTGGTCTCTACTTGTTTAGTGAGAAAAGAAAATGACACTTGGTTATGGCATCGTAGGACCGCTCATATAAATGTAAACCAATTGAAGAAAATTCAATCTAAAGATCTAGTAGTTGGTTTACCAAAGCTAAATTTTTCTATTGAAGGTGTTTGTTCCCCTTGCAAGAAATGTAAACAAACTAAAAACACCTTTGGATCAAAAATGGTTATGTCCACATCAAGGCCATTAGAAATGCTTCATATGGACTTGTTTGGACCATCACAAATAAAAAGCTTTGGTGGCAACTATTATGCATTGGTGATTGTTGATGACTTCTCTAGGTTTACTTGGACTTTATTTTTAACTACTAAGAGTGAGACCTACAAATCTTTTAAACATCATGTCAAACTTTTGCAAAACCAAGTAAATCAAAAAGTAATTATTATTCGTGCCGATCATGGTGGAGAATTTGAAAACCACAAATTTGATAGATTTTGTGCTAAAAATGGTATTGAGCACCAATTCTCCGCACCAAGAACTCCGGAACAAAACGGAGTGGTAGAGCGGAAAAATAGGGTGCTAGAGGAACTTGCTAGAACCATGTTAAATGATTCTCAAGTACCTCAATATTTTTGGGCCGATGCCGTCAATACGGCTTGTTATGTTTTAAATCGTATTTTGATAAGGCCCTCTTTGGATAAAACCCCCTATGAACTTTACAAGGGAAGAAAGCCAAATATATCTCATTTTCATGTCTTCGGATGCCAAGTTTTTGTTTTAAATAATGGAAAAGAACACATTGGCAAGTTTGATTCCAAATCCGATGAAGGCATATTTTTAGGCGATTCTTCTCATAGTAAAGCTTATAGAATTTTCAATAAAAGAACTTTAACTATTGAGGAATCAATTCATGTGGTTTTTAATGAGTCTTCAAAAGAAGATAGTGTTTTATGTGATGCTAGTGAAGATGGCATTGTCTTTTCAAAAGAAGAAAAAGAGAGAGAGAATTCAAAAGTTGATGAAGGAGAAGTAAGGGAAGAACTTCCTCCAACTTGGAAATCGGTCAAGGCTCATCCTATAGACAAAGTCATAGGAGATATGTCAAAGGGAGTACTTACTCGTAGGTCTATTCAAAACATTTGCCACTATGTCTCATTTGTTTCTCAAATTGAACCCGATTCAATTAAAAAGGCCATTGAGGATGATCATTGGGTTCTTGCTATGCAAGAAGAATTAAACCAATTTGAAAGAAATGAAGTTTGGGATCTAGTCCCTAAACCCGATGATCATACCATAATTGGTACTAAATGGATTTATAGAAACAAACTTGATGAATCCGGGTTGATTATAAGAAACAAAGCTAGACTAGTAGCTCAAGGGTACAACCAAGAGGAAGGTATCGATTATGATGAGACCTTTGCTCCGGTTGCACGTCTTGAAGCAATCCGAATTTTACTTGCTTATGCTTCAATCATGAAATTCACTTTATATCAAATGGATGTTAAAAGTGCTTTCTTGAATGGATTTATAAATGAAGAAGTGTATATCAAACAACCCCCCGGTTTTGAAAATAGTGAATTTCCAAACCATGTTTATAAATTGAAAAAGGCACTCTATGGATTGAAACAAGCTCCTAGAGCTTGGTATGATCGATTGAGTTCCTTTCTATTAGAAAAAAAGTTTCAAAGAGGGAAGGTTGATAATACATTATTTATTTATAAAACCAAGGATGACATTTTGTTAGTACAAATCTATGTTGATGATATCATTTTCGGTGCTACTAACGTGTCTCTTTGTAGAAAGTTTTCAAATTTGATGAAAAAGGAATTTGAAATGTCAATGATGGGAGAACTCAAGTTCTTCCTAGGCTTACAAATAAAGCAAGTCAAGGAGGGGATATTTGTGCATCAAGGGAAATATTGCAAAGAGCTCCTTGAAAAATTCGGATTGGACAAGTGCAAGGAAGCCTACACTCCAATGAGCACATCATGCTACCTAGACAAGGATGAACAAGGTACACCGGTTGATGTTAGTAAGTATAGGGGTATGATAGGTAGTCTCCTATATCTCACTGCATCTAGACCGGATATTATGTTTAGTGTATGCATGTGTGCTAGATTTCAAGCTAATCCTAAAGAATCTCACCTATCCGCAGTTAAACATATATTTAAGTATCTAAAAGGAGCAATTAACACTGGTTTATGGTATCCTGCTGATGCCAATCTTAGTCTAGTTGGTTACTCGGATTCCGACTTCGCCGGATGCAAGCTTGATCGCAAAAGCACCAGTGGTACTTGCCATTTCTTGGGAAGTTCATTGGTGTCATGGTTTTCTAAAAAGCAAGCTTGTGTCGCTCTTTCTACCGCCGAAGCGGAATATATCGCAGCCGGTAGTTGTTGTGCTCAACTGTTATGGATGAAACAACAATTATCGGATTTTGGTTTGAAACTTGAAAATATTCCGATTAGATGCGATAACACGAGTGCAATCAATTTGACTAAGAATCCGGTGTATCACTCAAGAACTAAACACATTGAAATAAGACATCACTTTTTAAGAGATCATGTACAAAAGGGTGATTGCACAATTGAATTTGTTAGTACCACAAATCAATTAGCCGACATTTTTACAAAACCTCTACCAAGGGACACCTTTTATCATATTAGGAGAGAACTTGGTATTTTAGATGAAGCTAATATAGGCTAATTGCATTGTGTGTCATTTTTGGAAAATCACCATATTAGTCTTACTCTAATGTGTTATTGATTCTTAGTTAAATTGTCCTTGATGATATTTGAAATTGTATATGTTAATTGTGTGTGATTCTGTACTGTATTCCAAGTTGGTAATGAAGCATTTGTGTTTGATTTGTGTTTGGTCTTTTAAAACTGAGTTTTTACTTTCTGTTCTGTCAAAATACTCGAGTTTTTCCAAAAACACTCGAGTATTTTAATTCAAAATTAAATCAGTTTTAAATTGAAAAAGTTTTTAATCAGGGTCTGAGAAAAATACTCGAGTGTTTCTCAAAAAACTCGAGTCTTTATTAAAAATACTCGAGTGTTTTTCGAAACACTCGAGTCTTTCGAAACCCCAATTTTTGAACTTTCAGACCAAACTCGAGTATTTTCCAAAAACTCGAGTATTTTGCGTTTTTTTGAAATTTGAACTTTCGGACCAAACTCGAGTTTTTAAGTTTTTACTCGAGTTTTCTGGGAAAATCTGGGCTGAGTCACGAACGACTCGAGTATATTCTCAAACACTCGAGTATTTTTCAACGAACAACTCGAGTATTGTTGAATATACTCGAGTATTCTGGACCGTTTATATATACTCTCAGCCTTCCAGACTCGAGTTTCTGTGACCCCTTTTCTCTTCTCTCTCGGTTTTCTCATATCTCTCTCCTCAAAACTCAGTTTTTCCTCAAAGTTTTGTCAAATCTTACTAGTTTTTCATCCTCTAAACTCTTCTCTCGATTTTATTCTCCTCCAGATGCTCCAGCTCCTTCGATGTTTTGATGATGTTGACCTTTGGATTTTATCTTTGTTTTCATTCTGTTTTTATCATGTTGGTCTTTGTTACATTTTCTGTATTTTGAGAACTTGGTGTTTTGAGACTTTGGGTTTATTATTGCACCTTTGATTTGGACCTTTTATGATGTTTTTATGTTAATGAATTTGGTCTTCATTATGATGTTTGTGCAAAGCTTCAGGGGGAGCTCTTTATCGTTATTATATCTCCGTTTTATTTGCATAGTTGGTTATGGGGTTTTCCGATTATGCACCTCTCCTCCCTTGATCTTTTTCCTAAATTGTTACATCTTTCTTTTTGGCGTATGACAAAAAGGGGGAGAGATATTATACACTTGTCTTGATATTGTTGCACCTAAAATTCTCTAATTATGGTATATACTCTGATAATTGTTAAATTCTCTAATACCATAGGCTTGGTGCTAAAATTAAATTGTCATAACATCTTGCTCAAGCTGAATTTTTAGATAGGTGAAAAGTATCATATAGTGAGGGGGAGTTGCATCTTCAAATGGATCAATCTCAACAAATGGATCAAGTGTTAATTATTTTGTCATCACCAAAAAGGGGGAGATTGTGAATTCAATGCTCCTAATTATGTGGATTATGTTTTGATGATGACAAAATAGTTAACAAATCATGCCTTGAAGATATTGCAACATCAACATCAACAAGAAGTCAAGAAAAGAAGACAAGTGCCCAATCATTCTCAATCAAATATTAATTGTAAATTTCTAATTTATGTTGAGAGTGGTTGAGAGTGGGTAGAAATAGTTAGTCTCTTCTAGGAATAAATTTTTATATGATTATTAAGTTGAGATTGACCAAAAATTAATACTTGAGAGGAAAAATAAAATTGAAAAATAATTTTTCCCATATCTGATCAAAATACTCGAGTATTTTGAGAAAGACTCGAGTATATACTCGAGTATTCTTCGAAAAACTCGAGTATTTGTGCCAGGTCAGCAAATATGACCGTTAGTCTGGTTCATGCACCAATTCACTCGTGACCGACCAAAAAGACTCGAGTATTTACCAAAAGACTCGAGTATTTTTGTCCAGTCAGCAAAAATGAACGTTGGAGAGACTCAAAAACCCAATTGAGGGCATTTGAATCTCATCAAACCCCAAGAGAGTATTCTGAACCTTATTGTAAAATTGCTCTTTGAATTTGTGCAAGAACAAACAAGACAACAACACATTATTGATCACAAGCTTTCATAATTTCCTTTTCTCAAGTGTTAATTCCCAAAAAGCTCAACTTCTCACTCATATTGTCATTTTATTCCAAGTTGAGTTTTAGGCCTCAATTCTTACATTGAGCTGTGCTTATTTGTGCTAATCCATTGTGAGATTAGTAATACACGGACAAAAAGCTTGATTATTCAAAGTCTTGGATTGTTCCCAAGCAAACCCTAAGTGGCTTAGGGTGTTGGAAGTCTTGAGAGGTTCTCAAGCACAAGACTAGGAGGTTCCTAGCCCGGTGGAGTTTCTTGAAGGGAGTTCAAGGAAGCTTTGTGAAGAGTTCTTCAATCACCGGAATCAAATTGGGGTAGAAATCAAGAGTTTGGTACACTCTTGAAGGGTTAGGTTGAGTGAGGCCATTTTCAAGCAATCCTTTGTAATTTCTAACAATTTGATTATTAGTAGAAACTCCTAAGTGATTAGGAGGACTGGATGTAGCTCATTGTTGGAGTGAACCAGGATAAAATTGCTTGAGTGTTGGTTTATTGCTTTTAATCTACTTTCTAGCTCAATAGACTTAAGTCATTTCAATCAATTAGGATTTATACAATTAGGTAGCAAGTTCAAGGAATCTTTGTGTTTAAAAGTTATTTAGATTGCTTGCTATTCTGTTGGATAAGTTCCTGTTTAATATTGAATTGATTTGAGTTAAAATTGCTGAATTTTCGTTTCTGGTTTTTCTGCTATCTGATAGGAAAAACTCGAGTATTTCAGAAAAGACTCGAGTTGTTCATCACTGAAAAACTCGAGTATTTCACAAAAGACTCGAGTCTTTTGTGTCTGATTCCAGAAAATTCAGTCTTAGCTCCATTCTTCAATTACCAATCGAAATATTTGGTATTAGTGCTTCAAAATACTATTCACCCCCCTCTAGTATTTGCTTAGCCCGCTTGTTGGTTTCCAACACCCATAACACCCTACTATCCCTGTAAGGGAAAGTACTCCTGCTCGGCCGGGGGCTGTGCCAGCTCAATCTCTGTACCTGAAACTGTAAGGGAGTGAGCATTGCACAAGAAATAGAAAGCAGTTTCTAACTAGACATAACAACTCACTAGGTCAAACACATTTAGCAATTAAGCATATATTCACATATTGCACACCGTACTCATTACAATATTTATTCCACATTTCCATTCTCATTATTCATTTCACCATCTGTTTCCTTGTATTTATTTTTCCCCATTTCCAAATAATTCCCTTTTTAAACCCTTACCTTTTCCTTATTTTTACGGTGTATGTATGTCTCCACCAAATCGAAAGCCTACATACATACACCAATCACGATGTATGTCTCCACCAAATCGAAGGCCTACATACATCGCGTTCCCATTACCATACCTTGTCCAATTTTATTCCCTGTTTCCTTTATTCATTTCCTTTTATTTACGGTGTATGTATGTCTCCACCAAATCGAAGGCCTACATACATACACCAACCACGATGTATGTCTCCACCAAATCGAAGGCCTACATACATCGCGTTTCCATTACCTTTACCTCATCCAATTTTATTCCCTTTTTAAATTATGTGTCCCTCAGGTCAGAGGTCAACACCCATTCATTATAATCCATTTTGTGTCCCTCAGGTCAGAGGTCAACACTCCAATACATATTTTATTCGGTGTCCCTCAGGTCAGAGGTCAACACCCATTCATTATAATCCATTTTGTGTCCCTCAGGTCAGAGGTCAACACTCCAATACATATTTTATTCGGTGTCCCTCAGGTCAGAGGTCAACACCCAACCCATTATTTAATCCGGTGTCCCTCAGGTCAGAGGTCAACACCCAACCCCTTATTTAATCCGGTGTCCCTCAGGTCAGAGGTCAACACCCATTCATTCCAATTCATATCGTGTCCCTCAGGTCAGAGGTCAACACATTTTACCATTCATATTGTGCCCCTCATATCAGAGGTCAGCATATTCATCACTTTCCATTATTCGCCACCTCAACTCAGAGGCCAACGCACTTAATCACACCACCATATTCATTACCTCACATCAGAGGCCAAAACATACTTTCATATTCTCACATCAACAATTACATCACATTTAAACACAACCACACACATTCAACAACTAATCATTCATGCAAATTCCTCATTCACTTCCTTTCTCAGTTATCACAATCATATCCAATAGCATTCTCATTCATAGTCCAACATTTATATTACACTTCATTTCAATTTACATATTTCACCGTCTCACATTTTCGCTTTAACACCACATATTAAAATCATCTCTTACTTTTTCTTAAACATAATCCTCTTACTTCCATTTCCCATATTCACAAGTTCCATTAATAAGCCTTGACTTTTGTTCACAATTAATAATACTTAACATTTAAACTCATTTAGCAATTAAATACAAATACACACATTCATCACATTTAATTGTTTCCATTCCCTTTCTTCCTATATCAATTTATTCCCCAACACATACATATATTAGCTACAACAATTAATTATCATTTAATTCACAACCTTGCAAATAAAACCAATAATCACAGAGACCATTTTTGTGTCAACTTCATTATCAATTACCCAATTCCTCATTTAATTCAACTTAATTAATAACCAAATTTCATTTATCAGATAATTCATTCTCATACTGTGGGGTTTCCTTTTCCTAGTCATAACACACAATCATTATGCATACTTAATTAATTAGAATTTCATATTCAATAACCTAGGGATTTATAATCTAATTTTCTCCCCTAACACATAACCCTAACAAGCATTATATACTAACTAGACCCGACTCTCTAGAACAAGGCAAGCTCACTATATCCACTCCCTTACCTTAACCAAAGAGAGAGAAAGTGGAAGAACCCAAGCCGTAGCTCCAAGCGCTCCCAAAACCAAGGGCTCCGCACGCACGAAAATTGAGATAGTGATAATAATCTTCCCTAAGCCAAAGGAATGGAATGATAAAGAGATTATTGCCCCTTTTCCATAGAGAATTCGGATTTCCCAAAGAGGGGAAAGAGAGAGAGAGAGAGAAAATCCACATTAGAGAGAGAGAGGAACTTCAATAATCATGGATACTTACTTGGAGAGACCAAGGGAGACTTGATGGGGGACCTTGGAGTGATTCCCTTGAAGCTTGATGGATTTGGGATGAGAGATTGTGTGCCCTAGAGAGAGAAATTTCGTGCATTATGGCCAAAAGCACGCGTGAAACGCTTTTATTTTTTTCAGTTTTAGCAGCCCTTACTCGATTAAGACCTCCCCCCCTTCAGGCTTAATCGATTAAGCTGCAACTTAATCGATTAAGTTGTAGGGTTTTCAGCACCCCGACTTTGAACGGCCATAACTTCTTCGTTAACCGTTGGATCTTCCTCAAATTTTGACACAAGCTTCCTCACATATCCTACTTCACATCTAACGGTGGAATTTGTGTTTAGAGTTGTAGATCTTTTATTTTGAATTTCCTAATATCGGGTGTTTATAACACCGAAAACTCGATTTTTAACACTCGTTTGGTCTTCTTTAAATTTGCTTTTCGATGCCAATGCTCCTTGACTCCTATATGGCACTCAAAGCATTCCTAATCCATCATTTTAAATCCCTTCTATGAAAATCCTTTCTTCCAAATCTTACTATAATTCTAATTATTGTTAGAATTAAAATTCGGGATGTTACATTTCTCCCCCACTTATTAGAATTTCGTCCCCGAAATTTCGTTCAATTCCTTCAAATGGAGAACCATCCCAACATGGGTTTTCTAAACTACGATGCACACTGCACTAGGTCCTACTCCCCCACTTTGAATCGGCATACTACCTTGCTTAAGTACGCCACCAGACTCATGTGTCCAATGAAGAATACAACTCGTGGTTTAGTTTGGTTAAACTAGAAGCAAAATTCTCTAAGGTTTTTGAGGTTTACTCCGATATCGGTCAAACATTGCAAGAGTTCTAATCACAATCTACCTGGTGATCTACACTTAGGCATTATTCTTAAGTCCTAAGCAACCACACTCATTGACAAGTAAACAGTTAGCAATTGCCTGGCAATCAAAATTCAAATATACGCACCAACATTTCATATCAGCGCATAAGTGCAAGCACTAACCTAGCAACCTCTACTTGATTCTAATCTAATTTCGATCTACCTGAATCAGCCCTAGAACTCAGGTCTAAATCCATGCACACATCTTAGATAAGCTGCACACATTTCAAATGCAATCCAAGAAGAGTTTGAAACTTTTCATGGTTTCCCATGATTTGTTTTACACATTCAAGTTATGCATGCCAAGATAAAACTTTGATAAAATCACCTACTTGCATGGTTTCAAAGTTTAATGATTAAAACCTCATAAATTCAAAGTATGTGCGCTTTTATGAACATCAGAATAGTGTTCGGAAATTCGTTTGTGCATTTATGCATTTATAAAATTACAGGGACATGCCGAAAGCATGCATGCGTTCATCTATGTTTAGAAATTTTGCTTATCTTACAAGAAAGGCACTTACATATGCATAAGTCAAAAAAATAGCACATCAAAAAATATTGATGTGGTGGTGTGTCGATAGGTTCATTATTCTTGAAAAATCAAGTTCCTTTCTTGATGGACAACCATTTTGATTTGTTTTACGTAAAATCCTTAGGAAAAGATTAAATCAGGAAAAATTTATTTCACACTCTAAAACTTTGATATGTTCATGCCAGATTAACTTGGGTGAAGTTCCAAAAACTAGTTTTATAAAGCAAAGCATATCTCTTTGTAAAGGATTTTCTCCATCTAATTTCGGGAGATTTAGGTGAAGGATTATGACCTTCCTCAAAATTAGCAAACTCAATGAGAATGGGAGTATGTGGTTTACTAGAAAATTTATTTCGATGATTCTCAACAATCAAAATAGTCACATTCCCTTTGACTTTGCGTTTGACGATTAAGCTCCATTCCGAATCGAGTAAAGTCACATAGAAGGGTTCCTATTTAATCAGCATGGGGATCGATTAAAAGAATAAATTAGTTCACCGCTTGATTACTTAGGAATCCTTGGTTGACTCACTAGCTTTTCAAAATTTCTCTACACAACTTAGTACTCAATTTGGAAGAATTTATGGTTCCATTAGAACAGAAAAATTCATTTTTGAATTCAATTTCAAAACATGAAAATTCATTGGGGTTACTATCACGCTTGAAAAATAAGTCGAATGGTTCCTGATTTTTGAAATGATTATGCTTGAGAACCAAGCGATTTGTTGATAGCAACACCATTCCATGAGGATGTTTGCGAAAGGTTTTATGCTCCAAACAATTTTCATCATGCACATGTTTCAGACAATAACAATTATCATTAAAATGCAAAATTCATCATGTAGGAAAACACAAGACAATACATAGCATCGCATTCATTCATTTCTAAACACATAACCTAGCTCTATTCAATCACTTTGGATTTTAAGCACCTAATGCCTAATCTTAGGACCATTACTATGTACTATCTTGGGGTTTCTTATATTCAATTCTAGATGTATGAATACTAGCAATCTATCATAGCTAACTAGGATTCCTAACGAGCTACTCCTCTTATCTTAAGACAAGGCAATACTTCCTATTATGTGTTGCAAATACATTTTTGAAAATTAATGTCATTTAGAATTGCTCAATTGATTTGGAAACCCACTCAATAACACTTGATTTACGAAAACATTGTGAAAGTGGGGTTCTAATCCAATTGAGTCAATCCATTTGGAAAGTTATAAGTTTAATTTAAATTTAATTGAGAATGTAAACTGCCTACATGGAAGCGAACGACAAGAAGTTATAAGGTGGACGGTGAGGAAGTTGGGAAAGACATATGCGGAGGCACGTGAATGATATGTGATTAGGAATTATCGTGGGTGGAACTTTGATCTCCTAGGAGGGCATGGACTGGCCATCCATGTCGGGAGATTGGTTCTGCGTTAACTACGGTAATTCTATTGGTCACAGAGTCATTTCGGGACCGGTTGAGGGTGGTTCCCTGCTATAGCCAATTTGGGCCTTCAACCCAAATTCTACTGGACTGTAATTGGGGCCTAGTAGTGTGCAAGCAGTGGTGGAGGGACACTTACTCCCGGTTGGTCTTTCCCTGAAGTGAAGGGTGAAGTGAGGAATTGGAATGGAAAGCAACAAATAATGAATGTCTCATACAACAATGCAAAGAATAAGAGTGCAAGTGAATAAGAAAGAGTGAAAAAGAGATAAAGAGAGAGAAGAGAAAAGAGAGGAGAGACAAAAGAGGGATAACTAAGAAAGAGTGAATGGAAAATGTTGAAAATTAAGAGTGTGACTAGAAAATAGTGATGGAACGAATCAATAAAAAGGTTTTGTGGAAATCTGAAAGGAATAAAGAACCCTTAGTATTGAACCAACAGAATGTGAAAATGGAAGTGTTTATATAGTAAAGTGATTTAGTAATGAGCACAGTTACCACCAAAAGAATGTGAAATTGGGACTGATCACCCCAATGTTAGCATTCCTTGGTTGGTAAAAGTTGTAGAAAGTTTAGAAACCCAAATAATGAAGAAAAAGAGAAATGATTTATTGATAATAAGTGGTGCTACTCCTTTTGACCCTCTATATTCTTGATATGCATAAGGGATGCCGAAGAGTGGAATAATAAAAATGATGTTACAATGATGAGAATGAATTAAAACCAATGTTAATTGGATTGTTTTGAAGAGAAATTAAAAGTCACATATTAAATTGCAAGTTCTTATTCGTTTGTGCATAATACATAAATTATATATGAATATGATGCTATACTTGCTGAATTTGTGCATGAACCAATGTATTCATATGTGATATTAATCTGTTTTGTGTTGAAAATGGTTAAAGTAAAGTATATTGAAAGTTAGTATTTCAAACCTTAAGTTAAAAATGCAGATTTTGGAGGTGAGCATCGATATCTAGAAGAGGATATCGATGTTGCATATCGATGTCCAGAAGGGGACATCGATGTGACCCCCCTTCAGTTTTCCCTCCAAAAATTTGTATTTATAATTCTAATTAATGGGAGACTTTTCTAATCAATTAGAATGATCCTAAAAGGTGGAAATACTAAATTTTAATATACGTAACCTTAACCTATCATATTTGTACATTATGAATTGTATCTTACAAATGCATGTAGTGTTATATGCTTATCTTAATGATAGATAATTATGTATATTAATGTATAATTGCGAAGTGAATTTATAAAAAAAAATGGAACCAAGAATTTACTTTCATTCGCTTGAAAAGTCATGGAGGATTATGGGAGAATGGTAAGAAAGGATGGAAGTTAATAAGGGTTCACTATAAAACAAAATAAAAACACGTAATTAAATAACTATAAGCACCGGTTAACAAAATCTTACTAGAATAATGAAGGGAAATAAAGAAAAGAACAAAGTAATAATAATAAGTGTTGAAAGGCAATAATATGATAACTTAAAACTCAAATGAAGACATATGATAGTAAAAGATTCAAAGAGGAAGAAAGGGAAGAATTCAAAGAATATCTATACAGATATCAATTATGTTCTCAAGTATTAGATGAATTATATACAATAGAAAATTTTGTAATTTAAGAACAAAATAGGAGTTAGCAAAATCCTAAGTGGGGGAGCTGAGTCTCTCACGATGTTTCTCTATCATCAAAGAGATTAAAGTTACCCCAGAGGAAAATCATGTAAGCACTGAATTTTATGATAACTTAAATCAAATTAAATTGCAGATCTCAAAGAAATGGCGGAAGGAAACGAAGATCTAACGGAAAGAATAACCGTTATATTAGGAAATCTTATTCAAGCTAATCAAAACCCTGAGACAACAAACTTCCAACGACTTACTGAATTCTGTAAAGTAAATCCTCCTAAATTTGAACGTGGTTCTGACTCAATTAAGGCACAAAAATGGATTCGAAATTTGGAAAAGATCTTCGCCATAATGGATTGTTCTGACACACAAAAAGTCTTATGTGCCACATATGTATTAACTGAAGAGGCGGATAATTGGTGGGAAAATACTAAACGACTGATAGAAAGAGAACCCAGAGAAATTACTTGGACAATATTCAAAGAAAAGTTCTTAGAAAGATATTTCCCAGAAGAAATTCGAAGTCAAAAAGAAATGGAATTCCTCGATCTGAAACAAGAAAATATGAGTGTGGAAGAATACGTGGCCCGATTCGAAGAACTTCTCCGATACTCAACATATTATGAATCCAACCCCGACGAGAAGTTCAAATGTACAAGATTTGTAAGCGGTCTTCGACCCGAAATTAAAGTAGCCTTTGGGTATCAAAAGATCAGAAGCTTCCCAGCATTAGTGAATATGTGCCTTACCTACGAAAAAGATTTAGAAGTTCAAAAGAAACATGAACAAAAAGGCAAGGAACCCTTGATACAAGAAGAATACTGCACCATGAGTATCAATGAAATAGGAAGCAAGAAGAAACCAGATACTGAAGAATCTGAATCATCCAACCCCTCCCAATGCGGAATTTGTCAAAAACACCACTTAGGAAAATGTCGGAAGCTACGAGTAAGATGTAATCATTGCAAGGAGTCAGGGCACTATGGCAAACACTGCCATAATAAAAGAAAGAGGAGCTATATATAGTTTGTTAAAGTTGGAATAACCATTCCTAATTCTATATTTATGAAGCATCAAGAAACTTTGTTAAGTAATCATAAGAACCCTAGATGTACTAAAAATGAATGTAATTATGTAGCTCGAACTTAATTATAAAACTTCTAGTTAGAAATTATAAACCTTTTTAAATAAATATTTTGGAAGGCCTCACCCCACTCTTAAGTCGAATTTCGAGGACGAAATTCCTATAAGTGGGGGAGTATTGTAACAACCTGATTATCGTGACATAATAATCAAAATTATATATCTATATATGTGTGTAACATCCTGAATCTTTAAACTAGATAATTGAAATAGTAATAATATTGAAAATGATAATTTAACTTTAGAACATTTAAGGTAGTGAATTAGGAAGTTTTAGTATTGCTTATGGGATGAGGAAAACAAACAAAAGAATATTAAATACAACGTTAGTAATGTTAAGAACACTTTATATTGGAAAATTTAAAATAAAAGATTTACATCTCTAAATGGAAATTCCACCGTTGGATGTTAAGTTTATTAAGTAAAGAAGCTTGCTTTAAAATTTGAGCAAGATCCAACGGTTAACGAAGGAGATATGACAATTTGAAAATCGGAATCAAAACCTGATACATGGATATTGTAACGCCCTAATAATTACTACCCTTGATTCCCAAGTATTAAAAATGTGTACTTAAAAATTCCTTTTTAGTTTAGTAAAATCACCCGTCAAACGGACGGAGTTTTTTCTGTTTTTCGGACTTTCCAAAATTTAACCTGTAAATAACAATACCAACATATATATAATCAACAGCCAGCAGGGCTGCACCTCATGCACATAGAAAACAAAAGCCCCAATATACATCCAGTATCAGTTATCAGAGTATAGCGGAATATGTGTACTAGGTGCAACTAGCATGATGCTCAAAATATAGTTATGCCAAGAATAATATCCTAAGCCTCATCAAAAATATATGGACATCACATACACATCAAAAGAATAAGGAGGCTTAGGTCACATATAATCCTAATCCCAATAACAACCCTACTCTCCCTGTGAGGGAGAGCACACCTGCTCGGCCGGGGGCTGTGCTATCTCAATCTCTGTACCTGCAAGATGGTAAGGGAGTGAGCTTTGCACATGAATAGAAAAGCAGTTTCTTGATAGACATAACAACTCACCAGGCCAAACACACTTAGCATTTATTCATATAATCACATTATCATTGCAAGCATACCACATTTTCCAATTCCATCATTTTACAAGTGCCGGATCCCTCTTAGTTAATTCATTTCCACCTTATGAATCCCTTTTAATTATTTTCCCTGTTTCCAAATAAATCCCGTTATATCCCCTTACCTTTTTCCTTATTCTTTTCCTTTTATTTACGGTGTATGTATGTCTCCACCAAATCGAAGGCCTACATACATACACCAATCACGATGTATGTCTCCACCAAATCGAAGGCCTACATACATCGCTTTTCCATTACCATTATCTTATCCAATTTTATTCCCTGTTTCCCTTATTCATTTCCTTTTTATTTACGGTGTATGTATGTCTCCACCAAATCGAAGGCCTACATACATACACCAAATCGAAGGCCTACATACATCGCTTTTCCTTTACCGTTTACCTTATTTTATCCATTGTCCTTTCCTTTTTCCTTTTTATTTAGGGTGTATGTATGTATCCACCAAATCGAAGGCCTACATACATACACCATCGACGATGTATGTCTCCACCAAATCGAAGGCCTACATACATCGCCCCGTTTACGTTGCATTGTCTCCCCCAAATCGAAGGCCTACAATACAACCCAAGTTTTACGATGTATCGTCTCCCCCAAATCGAAGGCCTACGATACACCACCATATTTATCCAATATTAGTTGTCCATATTATATGTCATTATTTTGCCTACCAATTCCGTTTAATATTTATCAAATCATTCCAAGCACAAACACCATCATATTTATAACCAAATAGCCACAATTCACTTTCCTAATTAACACCATTCCAATATTTAAGAAATACCAAATAGAGCACATAATTACATCCACCACTATTTATGCACATCACTTTTCACATAAACAATTAGTGCAAATAACAACAAAATTCACCTTCTCATATAATCATGCATAATCACATTTTTCACTTATCCGGATTATTGATTCAAAGTCCTATCTTAGTGGTTCATGCCATTTATTTTCCTCAATTAGAACCTAACCTCATTCTCTACTTCTTAGAATTCCATAATTAATAATTAAACCCATTTTCAACATTTTCCTTAGTTTCTAAATTGGGATTTCTAATTTCCTACCCTAACACATAAACTCCTAGCCAACCATTATATCTAAACACAAACCCTTTCCTAGAACAAGCCAATGCTCACTATATCCACCCCCTTACCTTAACCAAGGAGAGAGAGAGAGTGAACCCAAGCCCTAGCTTCTAGCCCACAAAAATCAAGAGCTCCAAAGGAATGAGAGGGATTTGAGTGGTCTTGAGCTTCCTTAAGTCACAAGAACAAAATAAACATGAGATTGTGGAGCTCCATGAAGTGAGGTTCAATATTTCAACAAGATGAGCAATTGAAAGGGGAAAATTCGTATGGGTCTCAAAGAGAGAGAAGAAATTCGTGTGGGGGTATGAAGAGGGAAAGGAAACTTACCAAATGTGCTTGGGGATGATCACTTAAGGGTGAGAAGCTTGAGGAAGAAGGAGAGCATCAACTTGCTCTTGGGGACCTAGGAGAGAGACGAATTAGAGAGAGGATGGGAGATGGTGGTGTTGTGTTTATTGTGTGGTGTGTGGAGGTGGTCACCCACTTCTATTTTTTTAGCACCAGAAAGGAGCCATCGTGTGGCTGGGAGGAAAGAGCTTGGCCACCAAGCTTAAATCTGATGGCTGGGAGCTGCCCAGCAGATCGCGCGCCTGGGGCGAGTGCAGCGCGCACCTGGGGCGAGTCTGGCACCAGCACCAGCACTGGTGCGGCCAGGAGGGAAACTGGTGCACGTCTGGTGCGCCAAACACGGATCTGGTGCGCTGGGGCGCGCTTGGGTGCACGAGGGGCGCGCTGGGGCGCAAATCTCCCTGGATTGGTGCATCAAGTGCACCCTGGTGCGCCTGGGCGTGCACCAGAATTTCCAAACTTTGATTCGCCGTAATTTTTTCGTTAACCATCGGATCGGGCCCAAATTTTTAGACAAGCTTCTTAATCCCTTAAACTTCATATCCAATGGTGGAATTTAATTTCTTAGCATCCTATAATAAATTTCCAATTTTCTTGTACCGGATGATTTCTAATACTTAAAACGCCGATTTAACCCTCGATTCCGCTTAGATAATTTTACCCCTCGCTACCAGTGGCTCCTATACAACCCCTAATGCTCATAATTGCTACTCACTTGTCACCCAAAATTCTTTAAGCAATTAATTCTTTATTTTCTTAGGTTTTAAGTAATAATTTCATTTTAAATAAAACTTGGGATGTTACAATCCTCTCCCACTTACCAGAATTTCGTCCCCGAAATTCAGCTGTCCTGAAACAACTGAGGATAAGACTCCTTCATCTTGCTCTCCAGCTCCCAAGTAGCTTCTTCTACGTTGTTTCTGTTCCAAATCACTTTCACCAGTGGGATTTCCTTACCCCTGAGCTGCTTAATCTGCCTGTCTTCAATTCTGACTGGAAGAACCTCAAAAGTAAGATTCTCCTTCAAGGGCAAATCGTCAGCTTCTACCACATGAGAGGGATCATGAATGTACTTCCTCAGCTGAGAAACATGAAATACACCATGAAGCCTAGACAAGTGTGGAGGCAAAGCAATCCTGTACGCCAAAGGCCCAACTCTTTCCAGAATCTCATAAGGTCCAACAAACCTCGGAGTCAGTTTCTTTGACTTGATTGCCCGACCAATGCCAGTGGTAGGGGATACCCTCAGAAACACATGATCACCCACATCAAACTCTAGGGGTCTCCTACGCTTATCTGCATAACTCTTCTGCCTATCCTGAGAAGTCTTCATCTTATTCTTTATCATAGTGATCTTCTCAGTGGTTTCTTGCACCAATTCTGGACCAGTCAACAGATTTTCACCAATTTGGAACCAGCAAAGAGGCGTTCTACACTTCCTACCATAGAGTGCCTCAAAAGGTGCCATGCCAATACTGGAGTGAAAACTGTTGCTGTAAGTAAACTCCATCAATGGTAACAACTGCTCCCAACTACCAGCCTGTTCTAGAACACAAGCCCTCAACAGATCCTCCAAAGTCTGAATAGTACGCTCCGACTGCCCATCAGTTTGAGGATGATAGGCTGAACTAAACCTCAACTTAGTACCCAAGGCCTGCTGAAGACTCTGCCAAAATCTGGATAGAAACCGTGGATCACGATCAGACACAATACTAGAAGGCACACCATGAAGCTTCACTACGTCCCGAATATACAACTGTGTCAGCTTCTCCAGTGTGTACTTCTTATTGATCGGAATAAAGTGAGCACACTTTGTTAAACGGTCTACCACAACCCATACACCATCACAACATGCAGCAGTTCTGGGTAGACCTGTCACAAAGTCCATGGCTATGCTATCCCATTTCCATTCAGGGATGTCAAGTGATCGCAACGGACCGCTTGGCTTTTGGTGCTCAATCTTCACCTTCTGACAAGTCAAGCAGTGAGACACATGGTCGGCCACATCAAACTTCAACCCTGGCCACCAATAGATCCTCTTCAAATCCTGATACATCTTTGTTGTACCCGGATGGAAACTCATTTTTGTTTGGTGAGCTTCCCACAATATGTCTCTTCGAATCTCGAAGTCCATTGGAACACATATTCTACCTCTGAATCTGATGATTCCATCTGCACCCTTGGTGAAATCAGGTTCCTCTTTACTTGCTGCTACTTCCAACAGCTTCTGGAGCTCTTCATCATATGCTTGCCTTTCCTTTATCAAATCCATCAACTCTCTAGTGACCTGCAACATTTCCAGAACAATACTCTTCTCTTTCACCAGCATGTTCAAGTTGAGATCACTAAACTCCTGCATTAGCTGCATCTCTTTCACCATCAAGTTGCTAACATGAAGAGTTTTGCGACTCAATGCATCGGCTACCACATTAGCTTTACCCGGATGGTATTGAAGATGGAAGTCATAATCTTTCAAGAACTCCATCCATCTCCTCTGTCTCATATTCAGCTCCTTTTGATCGAAAAGATAACGGAGACTCTTGTGGTCACTGAACACCTCAAACTTTGTGCCATACAAGTAATGTCTCCAAATTTTCAGGGCGAACACCACAGCTGCTAATTCCAAGTCATGAGTCGGATAATTCTGCTCATGTTGCCGCAACTGTCTGGATGCATAGGCCACAACTTTGCCTTGCTGCATAAGCACACAACCCAATCCTTGATTTGAAGCATCACAATACACATCAAAGGGTTGGGTTGGTTCCGGCAAAATCAAAACCGGTGAACTCGTCAATCTCTTTTTCAGCTCTAAGAAACTGCTCTCACACTGCTGTGACCATTGATAAGGGACATCTTTCCTGGTCAACATTGTCAATGGAAGAGCCAGTTTGGAGAAACCTTCAATGAATCTCCGATAGTAACCTGCCAAACCCAAAAAGCTTCTGATTTCTGTGACTGTTGTGGGCCTCTCCCACTTTAACACTGCTTCCACCTTGGAGGGATCCACAACAACTCCCTGTGCGGAAATCACATGCCCCAGAAAATGAACTTCATCCAACCAAAAGTTACATTTAGACAGCTTGGCATACAACTGCTTTTCTTTGAGGACCTGCAGCACGATCCTCAAATGCTCCTCATGTTCACCCGGACTCTTAGAATAAATCAGGATGTCATCAATGAACACAATGACAAAAGAATCCAAGTATGGCATGAAGATCCTATTCATGTAATCCATGAATATTGCAGGAGCGTTGGTCAATCCAAAAGGCATCACCACATACTCAAAGTGCCCATAACGCGTCCTGAAAGCAGTTTTTGGAATGTCCTCTTCACGGATACGGATCTGATGGTATCCCGATCGGAGGTCAATCTTAGAGAACACGGATGCGCCCCTCAACTGATCCAACAAATCATCAATGCGAGGGAGCGGATATTTGTTCTTTACTGTCACTGCATTCAACTGCCTGTAATCAGTGCACATCCAAAGGCTACCGTCCTTCTTCTTGACAAAAAGGATAGGAGCACCCCAGGGTGATACACTTGGTCTGACAAGTCCCTTTGCTAATAGCTCCTCCAATTGCTTCTTCAATTCTTCCAATTCCGGAGGCGCCATTCTGTAAGGTGCAATAGAAATTGGACCTGTACCAGGTTTCAGATCAATACTCAACTCAACTTCTCTTCTTGGAGGTAATCCGGGAATCTCCGTAGAAAAGACTTCCGGAAACTCACGGACCACAGAAATTTGACCTACATCAGATACTTCATCAACTTCTATGGCAGACAAAGAAGAATCACTAAAGATGACTGCTTTCTTACGACAGTCAATTATAACATGATGCTGAGCCATCCAGTCCATACCCAGAATAACATCTAGTCTAGTCAAAGGCAGACAAATAAGATTGATTTTGAATTCCCGCTCCAGAACTCGGAGTGGACAATCCAAACACATCTTAGAAGTAATTACTGAAGAATTTGTAGGAGTAGAGACCGACAATTTATAAGGCATTTCTATAGTAGACAACCCTAGTCTCTTCATGCATTCCATAGAAATAAATGAATGGGATGCACCACAATCAAACAAAACACCACAAGAATTGCCATTAACATGACAAATACCTCTGATCAGCTCATCATCATCTGTCACCTCTTCGCCATCTAGAGTGTACACCTTGCCCTTCTGCATTGGCTGACTCCCACCAGATTTCTGTGCACTAGCCACATTGACCTCTCTCTTCACAGTATTTTTAGGGCAGTTGGAAACAAAGTGGTCGGGCTGTCCACATAAGTAACAAAGTCCATCTCTTCGACCCATATTCCAGCACACCCCCTTGTGTTGCCTCCCACAATGTGTACAAGTAGGAACAGGACCAAGAGTTACTGCAGATTGCCCTGCTCCTCTAGGGACTGAAGGTCTGGGATTAGAATAAGGACCAGATTTCTGCATAGGACCCTTGCCCCTAATAGGACCAGACAATTTCTGTGATGCTCTGCTTCGCTCCTCTGCTTGTTCCTGCTTGAGAGAATTTTCATAGGCACTGGTCATGTTCACTAGTTGAGAGAGATTAGAGATTCCTTGATAGACAAAAACAGTTTTGATCTTGGAATTGAGACCAGCCTCAAACTTGATACATTTAGTGCGTTCATCCGCATCCCGGTAGCTGCCCGAATAGCGAATGAGATCCTCGAATTGAGCTGCATATTCTCCAACACTGAGGTTCCCTTGTTTCAGCTCAAGAAAAGCCACTTCTTTCTCCCTCCTTACATTTTCCGGAAAGTACTTTCCCAGAAAACGGACCTTGAAAAGATCCCATGAGATAAGCTCATTAGCTGCTTCCAAACCTCTCCTCTGTTGGTCCCACCAATGTTCCGCCTCACCAATCAGCACATATTCCACTAGTCGCATATACTGATCACCCGGTGGTTGCAGCGAGCAAAAAATCTTTTCCATCTCCTGGAGCCATCTTTGAGCTCCATCGGGATTGTAACCCCCTTCGAACTTCGGCGGATCGCTTTTTCTAAAGCGGCCCATCCAGTCAATCTGGACTGGAGGTGGTGGAGGAGGTTGTAGTGCTGCTGCTGCAGCTGTCGTAGCTAATGCAATGTTTTGGGCTTGATTCTGCTGCAGATTTGCCAGATTCTCAGCTTGTTGCTGTTGAGCTTGGGCTTGGTTTTGCTGCAATTGAACCAGAGTTTCGAGAATTGCAGCAATTCTGTCATTGTCAGCCCGTCTCCCTGCCATACTGTTGAGTCATGGAGGGACAACCAGTTAATGATAAAACAATTAAACAAAACTATTAATATCCTACACTTCAACTTAGACACTCAAACTAAGTACTTTGGTTACTCGCTCGGTGAGTAACCATAGGAGTAGTGAGTTCATACTCCAAAGGCTGAGGGAAACTGCTTTGATACCATAAATGTAACGCCCTAATAATTACTACCCTTGATTCCCAAGTATTAAAAATGTGTACTTAAAAATTCCTTTTTAGTTTAGTAAAATCACCCGTCAAACGGACGGAGTTTTGTCTGTTTTTCGGACATTCCAAAATTTAACCTGTAAATAACAATACCGACATATATATAATCAACAGCCAGCAGGGCTGCACCTCATGCACATAGCAAACAAAAGCCCCATGGGCGCAAAATATACATCCAGTATCAGTTATCAGAGTATAGCGGAATATGTGTACTAGGTGCAACTAGCATGATGCTCAAAATATAGTTATGCCAAGAATAATATCATAAGCCTCATCAAAAATATATGGACATCACATACACATCAAAAGAATAAGGAGGCTTAGGTCACATATAATCCTAATCCCAATAACAACCCTACTCTCCCTGTGAGGGAGAGCACACCTGCTCGACTGGGGGCTGTGCTATCTCAATCTTTGTACCTGCAAGATGGTAAGGGAGTGAGTGATCGAGGCCGTACCCGATCAAAATAAAAGGTGTTTATTCTGTAGTACTAGGAAGGTGATCCTAGGTCGTTTCCCAGCGAATATCGGTCTAGGCAAAGTATCAAACACGTAGTGTGCAGTAAAATGGGGGGGGTTTTTGTGTGTGACAAATGTGAAGAACAAAACATAAACAGAATATAAAAACTAAGAAAATCAGAAACAAAAGCGGGCAAACCCCTTTGGCTACGTACACTACTCAATCCTAGCTCACTAAAGATCGATTCCTCTCCTCTCCTCTGTCCAACTCGTGATAACCAAATACTAAGCGAAAATTCAGTTATCACTCCAAACCCTAACTTCTAATTAAGCATCAGAAACCAGAATTGGAGTTTTTACGAGTTAATACAAATTAAGCATTTATATTCATGTATTATCTCTACGAAATGGAATTAAGCAAACCACTACACATCGATAAACATGAAAACAGAGAAGAGAAAACGAAATTGCATTAATAACAAGAGCTCAAGAGTAGATAATACAATACCAAAGGGATTAACCCTTGAAGTCTAGCCTTCCATGGCCATAAATGAAGAAAAACGAGTAGAAATGGGGAAGAACAAAACCCTAGCAGCCACCACCACTTGGGAGAGCCAAGAGAGAAGTTCTAACCTAGAGAGAGAGTGAGAAATCTGAAATGGGAGTGTGTCTTGGGGGTTACACGAATTTCCCCTCTTTAGACACAAAATGGGCCTAAAACATGGGCCCAAATCCTAAGAAACACTATTCTGAACATTACAATTAAAAAGGGACCTAAATGCAAATTACAATCTTCACTTCAATACTTCAATCTTCATTTCCAAACTTCCCAAAGTGTCCTTGTGCCAAATATTACCTGAAAATAGAAATAGAATTAATTAGGCTAAATAATTCCAAATTAAACAATATTCGAAATATTAGTCCAATAAACTCTAAATCAATAAATCAAGCTAATCAATGTCAAATGGGCAACAAGTATCAATAATAGGAGTAAAATAATGCAAGGAATAATGGGAAATAAAATGCTCATCAAATACCCCCACACTTATCCTTTTGCACTCCTGGGCAAAACCAAAAGATAGGACTATGAAGATCAATATGCACCAAAGTGAATCATGCAACAAGATGACTACAACTAAGAAATGCAAACCTAAGAGATTACATACTTCACAATGAATTCTAGGAAATGCAAAGAAATGGGCAAACTCAAGCACACAAAATGGTTAAGGATCAAAGAGTCAAAGCATCCGCGAACATCATCCAATTACTTCAAGTATGCAAAGAAACCAATGACATCAAGAGGATAGTCACAAAGATGATAGAAACTCACAAGGATCACTCAAAAGTGTTTACACTCAAGTGTTTGGGGTTAATCATTATTTACACTCAAGGCACATCATGAAAAACAAACACAACCATAAGCTTGACAAGCCTCTAACATCAACCATCAACACACATGCACAAAATGATCAAAAGGTCTTTTAAGGGTTGTAATGGGGCCAAGGACAAGGTAGGATAAAAATATGGGAATGTAGCTAAAACCAAGGGAATAGAGGAGCAATGGGGAATAAGTAAAAAGTAAGCAAAATCCACCCCAAAATCAACTACCACTAATTCCAATCCTCTTTGCCTCAACAACCTTTTATTCACTTTTTGTTCTTTTTTTTTTCTTTTTTTTTTCTTTTTATTTTTGCATTTTTTTTTATTTTTTTTTGTAATTTTGTCTTCTATTTTTTTTGTTTTTGAGAGATATACAAAAAGAAAAGAAGAAACAACACAAATGGCATGAAGATGAAGCCATAACTATAACAACCAATGAGGCAAAACCAAGAACTCAACCAATTAAAGCATAAAGCATACTTCTTACCTAATACCCATTCCCAAAACAATTCCAAAGCTCCAAAATTCCCTAAGGTTAGGACAATCATGGTTTTTCAGTCATAGGCTTGTAATGAGCTAAAGAACAAGGAAAGGGATAAAAAGGCTCAAAGGGGCTAGCAAAGGATACATTCATTCAAGGTAGGCTCATATGGCTAGTAGCTTATTCAAGAAAGAAAGTGCCTAAATCATTTCAAAATGTGCATGAGCAATCAAGTATCAACAAGAGTCAAGTCAAGTTCTAGAGTGCAAGTAATCCAGAGTGCAATCACACATGACAGAAAATTAGGTGGCATATATAGCAATCCACCCACAATTAAGGCTCAAATCCTCACAAAAGGGACAATTCTATCACAGTGTTACCACCTCTTAATTATCAAAAGCAACTTTACACACAAAAATGCATGAATTCAGACACGAGATACCAAAACTCTACTAAAATGAAGCAAAAACATGCAAGAAAATGCCCAAAACTAAGCAAAACCTAAAAAAAATCAAAGCAAAATATGCAACCTAAACTACTCTCCCCCCACACTTAAATCACACATTGTCCTCAATGGAACACAAATAGCAGAATCAGACAGATATAGACAAGTGTAATAAAAAGAGTAAGGAAGGAGAAAAGGAGACTCCCTAAGTCATGGTTGTTCAAAAGTGGGGTCGACCAATGAGGCCTCCTCCACAGGTGCATCATCCAAAGAAGGGGTGGTTAGGAAAGGCTTGAGTCGGTGGCCATTGACTTTGAAGCTCTTGTTCGTGGACTCACTCTTGATCTCCACAGTGCCATAAGGAAACACTTGGGTGACTACAAACGGTCCAATCCATTTAGAGCGGAGCTTTCCACTCATGAGTCCAAGCCTAGAGTTGTAGAGCAAAACTTTTTGACCAACCAAGAACTCCTTTCTGGAAATGGAGTTATCATGAAGCTTCTTGGTCTTCTCTTTGTAGAATTTGGAGTTCTCATAGGCCTCCAAGCGGATCTCATCTAGCTCACTCAACTGCAGCTTCCTCTCCTCACCCGCTTGATCAAGAGCTAAGTTACATTGCTTCACAGCCCAATATGCACGGTGCTCTATCTCCACAGGCAGGTGGCACGCCTTACCAAAGACAACCCGATAGGGTGACATCCCTATGGGTGCCTTGTAAGCGGTCCGATGGGCCCATAGAGCATCCTCCAATCGTGTGCTCCAATCCTTTCTATTAGGCTTCACCATCTTCTCCAAAATCCGCTTGATCTCTCTATTTGAAATCTCCGCTTGCCCGTTGGTTTGGGGGTGATAGGGTGTAGAGACTTTGTGCACAACCCCATACTTCTTGAGCAAAGCTTGCATGGATCTATTGCAGAAGTGTGTGCCTTGGTCACTGACTATGGCTCTAGGTATGCCAAACCTGCAAAGGATATTAGACCTGACAAAATCTACAACAACCTGAGCATCATTAGTCCTGGTGGCCTTAGCTTCCACCCATTTGGATACGTAATCCACAGCAAGTAAGATATAATAAAAACCAAAAGAAACAGGAAAGGGGCCCATGAAATCTATACCCCAGACGTCAAACACCTCACAAAACAACATAGGTTGTTGCGGCATCTGTTGCCTCCAAGATAGGGCGCCTCCTGCTCTTTGACACTGCTCACACGAGCTGCAGATGTTGCTCGCATCCTTGAAAATGGTAGGCCAATAAAATCCAGAATCCAGCACCTTTCGTGCTGTCCTTTGAGTACCAAGGTGGCCTCCCACTGGTGAAGCATGGCAAAATTGGAGAACCGATTGGATCTCCTGGTCTGGAATGCACCTGCGAATGACCTGATCACTGCAAAAACGCCATAAATAGGGGTCATCCCATACATAATGCTTGGCATCGCTCTTTAATTTGTCTCTTTGAGCTTTGGATGCCAAGGCAGGAAAAACAGAAGCAACCAGATAATTAACAATGTCTGCAAACCAAGGAGTTTGGGGAAGGGGATGGGAAACATGTAAAGATAAAAGCTGCTCATCCGGGAAGTCATCCCGGATAGGAAATGCATCCTCCTCTCTCTCTATCCTGCTCAAGTGGTCTGCGACAAGGTTATGCGCACCACTCCGATCCTGAATCTCAAGATCAAACTCCTGGAGGAGCAACATCCACCTAATCAACCTAGGTTTGGAATCTGTCTTTTTCAAAAGATACTTCAGAGCAGCATGATCAGTGTACACTACAACCTTAGAACCAAGCAAATATGATCTAAATTTGTCAAGTGCAAAAACAATAGCCAAAAGTTCTTTTTCAGTTGTTGTGTAATTAACCTGTGCTGCATCTAAAGTCCTAGAAGCATAATAAATCACATGCGACAGCTTACCAACCCTTTGGGAGAGAACTGCTCCCAAAGCATAATTTGAAGCATCAGTCATGAGCTCAAATGGGAGGGTCCAATCAGGTGGTTGGATGATGGGAGTGGTGATTAGTGCTTTCTTCAATTCATCAAATGCCCTCTTGCATTGGTCTCCAAATTCCCATGGGGCATCCTTTTGAAGCAACTTGGAAAGAGGAAGGGCAATGTTGCTAAAGTTCTGAATAAACCTGCGATAGAAACCTGCATGACCAAGAAAAGAACGCACCTCTCGCACGCAAGAGGGGTAAGGCAAATGTGATATTACATGCAGCTTAGCAGGGTCAACTTCTATGCCCTTGTGCGAAACAATGTGCCCTAAGACTATGCCTTGTTCTACCATGAAGTGGCATTTTTCAAAATTCAAGACAAGGTTAGTCTCAATGCACCTGTTAAGCACCTTAGTCAAATTATCAAGACATGCATCAAATGAGGAGCCATAAACACTAAAATCATCCATGAAGACCTCTATGCAATGCTCGAGCAAGTCAGCGAAAATACTCATCATACATCTTTGAAATGTGGCAGGAGCATTGCATAGGCCAAAAGGCATCTTTCTATATGCAAATGTGCCAAAAGGACAGGTAAATGTGGTCTTATGTTGGTCCTCTGGTGCAATGCAAATTTGAAAATAACCAGAGAATCCATCTAAGAAGCAATAATGAGATTTACCTGCCAGGCGCTCCAACATCTGATCAATGAAGGGGAGAGGGAAATGATCCTTGCGAGTCGCCTGGTTGAGCTTTCTGTAATCAATGCAGACTCTCCAACTGTTCTGCACTCTAGTGGGAATCAGCTCATCCTTCTCATTTTTGACAACTGTGACACCAGACTTCTTGGGGACAACTTGCACCGGGCTCACCCAAGTGCTATCTGAAATTGGGTAGATGATACCCGCTTGGAGCAGCTTGGTGACTTCTTTCTTAACCACATCAAGAATCTGGGGGTTCAATCGTCTTTGGGGTTGTCTCACTGGTTTAGCCCCATCCTCCAACAAAATGCGGTGCATGCACATGGAGGGGCTAATTCCAGGAATATCCGCTAAAGTCCATCCAATTGCCCTCTTGTTCTTTCTTATCACATCCAGCAGTTTCTCCTCTTGATCAACAGAAAGTGAGGTAGAGATGATCACTGGGAGTTTCTGCTCATCCTCCAAGTAAGCATATTTGAGATGAGGAGGGAGGGGCTTCAGGTCCAATGAGGGTGCCTGCATAATAGATGGAACTAAAGGGACAGCAGAAATGGATTCTGCTGCCAGCACCTGAACAAGTAAATCAGACTCATGCATAACAGATATGGGGTTAGGGTTAGCATAATCTGAATCTATAACATATGAATCATCAGATGCAGTAGCAGAGTCTAAAAACTGGGCTATTTCAGTGCATGCGGTGCACCATCCAGAGTTAGTGCATGATGGACAAGTAAATGAATCAGTGAAAGATGGCAATTCAAAATCATGATGCAAAAAGTCAAGCATATGCTCATCTATCAAATCATCAAGCAAGTCCACATGGAAAACAGAGTGATCCTCAGGAAAATGTTTCATAGCATGGAAAATGTCAAATCGGATCACACTGCCATCAAACTCCATGGAAAGTGAACCTGAATGCACATCTATCTTGGTTCGGGCTGTTTTCAAAAATGGCCTCCCCAAAATAATAGGAACAGCATTACGGGGAGAGTCATCTTCCATATCAAGTATGTAAAAATCAGCAGGGAAGATCAACTCTTCAACCCGAACCAAGACATCCTCTATCAAACCTGCGGGGTGGGCAGTACTTCTATTTGCCAATTGAATCACCACACCCGTAGGTTGAAGAGGTCCAAGAGAAAGAGACTTAAAAACAGACATAGGCATGACATTTATTGATGCTCCTAAATCTAGCATAGCATTTTCAAACTTAACATTGCCTATGATGCAAGGTATAGAGAAAGTTCCAGGATCCTTACATTTTTCAGGAATGTGAGGGATAGGTTTACCTATGAGAGCGGAGACATTCCTTCCCATGCTTATCCTCTCATTGCCCTTGAGTCTTCTCTTATGAGTGCACAACTCCTTAAGGAACTTCGCATACCTTGGAATCTGTTTTATTGCATCAAGAAGGGGTATGTTGACTTCCACCTTCCTGAATGTGTCAAGAATGTCCTTGTCCACCTCTTCCACCCTTTTGTTTTGAGGCACTCTTGGTGGGAATGGAAGAGGAACAGGAGGAGGTTGTAGGACAACAGCAGGGCTTGTGGTTGAAGTCGAGGAGGGTTGAGTTGGATGATTCTCTTTGGTGCTAGCATGCTCACCTTCATCTACCACTTGGCTCTTCCCTTTAGAGGAAGCTAGAGCATCATTGTTGAGGTTAGGTTGTGGTGTGGGTGTGACAATCTGCTTTCCCGACCTCAGGTTGATGGCACTCACATTCTGATTCTGAGGGTTGATCACAGTTTGGGATGGCAACTTGTCAGAATTTTGAGATTGCAAGTTGTTGAGAGAAGTTGCCATTTGACCCATCTGATTTGTCAAAGTCTGAATGGATGCCTCTTGTCTCTGAATGGATGCTCTAGTCTCTTGTTGAAATTGGAGGTTTTGCATGGTCATTTGCTTCACCAACTCCTCCAAGGTAGGTTGGTTGGATGGAGGGGCTGATGGTGCAGGATGAACCACTTGCTGCTGTTGGTGCCTTTGCTGCTGGATTGGAGGAGGTACATATGGTGGTCTACTCGGTCCAGCGGTGTTCTGAAATGGAACATTAGGAGGAGGTTGTTGTTGTTGATCAGACCACTTCAGATTGGGATGGTTCCTCCATCCAGGGTTGTATCTATTGGAAGAGAGGTCATGATTATGTTGTTGTGGGCCTCTATTGTTGTATATGTTTGCTGCATAGGCCTCGGGTTGGTCACCACTTGTCATCGGCTGTTGCTGCTGAAGGGAAGGGCATGCATCTGTGGGGTGCTCAATGGATGTGCATATGCCACACACTCTAGCAGGAAGTATCATCTTTTTCTGATTGACAGCCAATTGTGTGACCAATGTTGTGAGAGAATCAATTTTCTGCTCAAGCTTCTCAACCTTGCCCGAGTCTGCACCAACATCATTTACATCCCTCACAACTATTGCATCACTGTTGCTTCTTGCATGGAATTGTTGACAGTTGGAAGCCATCTTCTCAATTTTGCTCCTGGCTTGTAAGGGTGTCATATCTCCCAATGTACCACCACTTGCAGCATCTACCATGTTTCTTTCCATGAAGTTGAGACCTTCATAAAAGTACTGGATGAGAAGCTGCTCTGAGATCTGATGGTGAGGGCAGGAAGCACACAACCTCTTGAATCTCTCCCAATAATCATAGAGACTCTCTCCATGTTGTTGCCTGATACCAGAAATTTCCTTTCTGATTGCAGTGGTCCTATTTGCAGGGAAGAATTTTTCCAGAAATGCCCTCTTCAAATCATCCCAGCTTGTGATGGAACCAGGGGCCAAGTCAGATAACCAATCTTGTGCTAGACCCTCTAAGGAATGTGGAAATGCTCTGAGACAGACATGATCCTCTTGCACATCATGTGGTTTCATTGTGGTGCACACTATATGGAATTTCTTGAGATGCTTATGAGGATCCTCACCTGCAAGACCATGAAACTTGGGCAACAAATGGATTAGTCCTGTTCTAAGCTCAAAAGGAACATCCTCATCAGGATACCGGATACACGAGTCTTCAATAGTGAAGTCAGGTGCAGCCAGCTCCCTAAGTGTCCTTTCCCTTGGTGGGGGTTGAGCCATGTTATCACAATATATAGAATCAGATTGAATAAAAGTAGAAGGAATAGAAGAAATAGAAACAGAATCAGAATTAGATGGACTATAAGATGACTCTGACTCACTACCTAATGACTGATTCCTATTTTGTCTAACTAATCTGTGATAAGTTCTATCAATTTCAGGGTTATAAGGATGCAAATAACTTGGGTTGCCCCTAGTCATGTACTGAACAGAACAGCATCAACCATAGCATACTGTAACAGATATGCATGACCAAAATCGGCAACAAAATTTATTATTTTTTAAAATTTTTTTCTTTATTTTTTTCAGCACCCTAAAATCATGAAAACATATCACAGAAAGTTTGAGAACAAAATTCAAAAGGGAACCAAGTCAAAGAATTAAAACAGTGACCAAAAACTAAGAAAATAGAACTTGTAAAATAAAAAAGAAACAGTAAACAGGCTTTTTCAGGATCCAAATGAAGGGGTTTTCTGACGAAGTGAGAAAAATCAGATTATTCAGAAAATTCCCTTCGATTTGATATAAAATTCGTCAAATTCCGAGTTACTGATCAAAAGTTATGCCTATTTATAGTAAGTGCTGCTGAAACTTGGAAAATTTTTCTGGAACTCACAACCAGTGCATATCTGAGTGTCTGTGATGCATCAAAACACTAATATATGATGAAACAAGTGTGGATACCAATTTTCTTGCAAAAATTCCACCCGCAGCTATGTTGAATGGCACTCACAGAATCACTAGAATAGCATCAGTTGTGCAGAACAGCAAATCAGCAAACATGGCAACTTTCAAACAGTTATCAGAATGCTTATTCACACACTAACTACACTAACTAATCTAATTAACTACTGTATGATCTTTGGCAAGAACCGATAGTCCCCGGCAACGGCGCCAAATTTTGATCGAGGCCGTACCCGATCAAAATAAAAGGTGTTTATTCTGTAGTACTAGGAAGGTGATCCTAGGTCGTTTCCCAGCGAATATCGGTCTAGGCAAAGTATCAAACACGTAGTGTGCAGTAAAATGGGGGGGGTTTTTGTGTGTGACAAATGTGAAGAACAAAACATAAACAGAATATAAAAACTAAGAAAATCAGAAACAAAAGCGGGCAAACCCCTTTGGCTACGTACACTACTCAATCCTAGCTCACTAAAGATCGATTCCTCTCCTCTCCTCTGTCCAACTCGTGATAACCAAATACTAAGCGAAAATTCAGTTATCACTCCAAACCCTAACTTCTAATTAAGCATCAGAAACCAGAATTGGAGTTTTTACGAGTTAATACAAATTAAGCATTTATATTCATGTATTATCTCTACGAAATGGAATTAAGCAAACCACTACACATCGATAAACATGAAAACAGAGAAGAGAAAACGAAATTGCATTAATAACAAGAGCTCAAGAGTAGATAATACAATACCAAAGGGATTAACCCTTGAAGTCTAGCCTTCCATGGCCATAAATGAAGAAAAACGAGTAGAAATGGGGAAGAACAAAACCCTAGCAGCCACCACCACTTGGGAGAGCCAAGAGAGAAGTTCTAACCTAGAGAGAGAGTGAGAAATCTGAAATGGGAGTGTGTCTTGGGGGTTACACGAATTTCCCCTCTTTAGACACAAAATGGGCCTAAAACATGGGCCCAAATCCTAAGAAACACTATTCTGAACATTACAATTAAAAAGGGACCTAAATGCAAATTACAATCTTCACTTCAATACTTCAATCTTCATTTCCAAACTTCCCAAAGTGTCCTTGTGCCAAATATTACCTGAAAATAGAAATAGAATTAATTAGGCTAAATAATTCCAAATTAAACAATATTCGAAATATTAGTCCAATAAACTCTAAATCAATAAATCAAGCTAATCAATGTCAAATGGGCAACAAGTATCAATAATAGGAGTAAAATAATGCAAGGAATAATGGGAAATAAAATGCTCATCAGTGAGCATTGCACATGAATAGAGAAGCAGTTTCTAGATAGACATAACAACTCACCAGGCCAAACACACTTAGCATTTATTCATATAATCACATTATCATTGCAAGCATACCACATTTTCCAATTCCATCATTTTACAAGTGTCGGTTCCCTCTTAGTTAATTCATTTCCACCTTATGAATCCCTTTTAATTATTTTCCCCGTTTCCAAATAAATCCCGTTATATCCCCTTACCTTTTTCCTTATTCTTTTCCTTTTATTTACGGTGTATGTATGTCTCCACCAAATCGAAGGCCTACATACATACACCAATCACGATGTATGTCTCCACCAAATCGAAGGCTTACATACATCGCTTTTCCATTACCATTATCTTATCCAATTTTATTCCCTGTTTCCCTTATTCATTTCCTTTTTATTTACGGTGTATGTATGTCTCCAACAAATCGAAGGCCTACATACATACACCAATCACGATGTATGTCTCCACCAAATCGAAGGCCTACATACATCGCTTTTCCTTTACCGTTTACCTTATTTTATCCATTGTCCTTTCCTTTTTCCTTTTTATTTAGGGTGTATGTATGTCTCCACCAAATCGAAGGCCTACATACATACACCATCGACGATGTATGTCTCCACCAAATCGAAGGCCTACATACATCGCCCCGTTTACGTTGTATCGTCTCCCCCAAATCGAAGGCCTACGATACACCACCATATTTATCCAATATTAGTTGTCCATATTATATGTCATTATTTTGCCTACCAATTCCGTTTAATATTTATCAAATCATTCCAAGCACAAACACCATCATATTTATAACCAAATAGCCACAATTCACTTTCCTAATTAACACCATTCCAATATTTAAGAAATACCAAATAGAGCACATAATTACATCCACCACTATTCATGCACATCACTTTTCACATAAACAATTAGTGCAAATAACAATGAAATTCACCTTCTCATATAATCATGCATAATCACATTTTTCACTTATCCGGATTATTGATTCAAAGTCCTATCTTAGGGGTTCATGCCATTTATTTTCCTCAATTAGAACCTAACCTCATTCTCTACTTCTTAGAATTCCATAATTAATAATTAAACCTATTTTCAACATTTTCCTTAGTTTCTAAATTGGGATTTCGAATTTCCTACCCTAACACATAAACTCCTAGCCAACCATTATATCTAAACACAAACCCTTTCCTAGAACAAGCCAATGCTCACTATATCCACCCCCTTACCTTAACCAAGGAGAGAGAGAGAGAGAGTGAACCCAAGCCCTAGCTTCTAGCCCCCAAAAATCAAGAGCTCCAAAGGAATGAGAGGGATTTGAGTGGTCTTGAGCTTCCTTAAGTCACAAGAACAAAATAAACATGAGATGTTGGAGCTCCATGAAGTGAGGTTCAATATTTCAACAAGATGAGCAATTGAAAGGGGAAAATTCGTATGGGTCTCAAAGAGAGAGAAGAAATTCGTGTGGGGGTATGAAGAGGGAAAGGAAACTTACCAAATGTGCTTGGGGATGATCACTTAAGGGTGAGAAGCTTGAGGAAGAAGGAGAGCATCAACTTGCTCTTGGGGACCTAGGAGAGAGACGAATTAGAGAGAGGATGGGAGATGGTGGTGTTGTGTTTATTGTGTGGTGTGTGGAGGTGGTCACCCACTTCTATTTTTTTAGCACCAGAAAGGAGCCATCGTGTGGCTGGGAGGAAAGAGCTTGGCCACCAAGCTTAAATCTGATGGCTGGGAGCTGCCCAGCAGATCGCGCGCCTGGGGCGAGTGCAGCGCGCACCTGGGGCGAGTCTGGCACCAGCACCAGCACTGGTGCGGCCAGGAGGGAAACTGGTGCACGTCTGGTGCGCCAAACACGGATCTGGTGCGCTGGGGCGCGCTTGGGTGCACGAGGGGCGCGCTGGGGCGCAAATCTCCCTGGATTGGTGCATCAAGTGCACCCTGGTGCGCCTGGGCGTGCACCAGAATTTCCAAACTTTGATTCGCCGTAATTTTTTCGTTAACCATCGGATCGGGCCCAAATTTTTAGACAAGCTTCTTAATCCCTTAAAATTCATATCCAACGGTGGAATTTAATTTCTTAGCATCCTATAATAAATTTCCAATTTTCTTGTACCGGATGATTTCTAATACTTAAAACGCCGATTTAACCCCCGATTCCGCTTAGATAATTTTACCCCTCGCTACCAGTGGCTCCTATACAACCCCTAATGCTCATAATTGCTACTCACTTGTCACCCAAAATTCTTTAAGCAATTAATTCTATTATTTTCTTAGGTTTTAAGTAATAATTTCATTTTAAATAAAACTTGGGATGTTACAGATATCGATATCCATAGTCATGCATCGATGTTGGATATCGATATCCACCTTGATCAAATTGATATCCACGAGTTCTGAGGGCCAAAATCAAGGTTTTAAGAGGCAAATCAATGAGGAATAACCATAGAAACTCGACCCATTTCTCCTAGGCTCTGGAAAATTCCAGCATTCTCTCCACATCTCCACCATAAACTCACCTCTAATCCATCCTTGATCATAGACTTTCATCACCAACCTCTTAATCATCATCTTCAACCTCTCTTTCTCCTTCTAAATCCATACTCCATCAACCATAATCTTCACTCATATGCCACTTCCAAGCCCTAACCGAATTAATTGAAGAAGAGGCTAGGAACTAAGGGGAATCATAGAGGAAGAGGACATTTAGGAGGAGAAACAACATCATCTAGCTTCTAAACATATATTCCCCTCCTAAACCTCCATTGAAACCCCTTCACTTTCATACCCACATCTCTAAATCCTCACTCTCATGGACTGCCTGAATTTTGTTGTGGAAGAGGAGCTTAGAAGCTATGAAATCAGCTGGGAAAGGATTAATTAAAGAGGATAAACAAACCCTCACAGCCATTGAAGCTTAGAGAGGAGCTTTCTCTCACCAAGTCATTCCCTCTCCTCAACCAAGGTAAGGGGGAACTGTTTTCCTTTTAGAATAGAGATTAGGTTTTGGAATGTGTAAATGACCATATTAAACATTAGGATAGATGAACCTGTATGTCACCTACCTGTGTAGGTGAATTGAACAACTCTATGAATGTTTAGTATTGAAAACTTATAAATTTCACTAATTACAGGATAGTGTAATTAAGGTGTTAGAAGAAATGCCTAAACAAACTCTAAAGTCTTAGAAATAACTAAAATACTTAGAAACAATATCTAAGTAATACAAAACTATCAAGACAAGTTATCGAAATACTAACCCTGTATTTGATACTAAAGCATTATAAAAATCTAATTGAGAAAGAAGGAAGACCATTATAAATGAATAAACTTTAAACACGTTATGTTAACTAACGAACATATGAAATACTGATAAAAATATGAATAAGAAGTCATTACGTTACAACTTAAGAGATTGGTTGTAATATAATACAGATACCATTAGAAAGGAATAAAAACTATTATGAAACTAAAGTAAATACTTTAAGACTCAATCTATAGTTAAACCTATGATAACTATGTGTTTTATAATGAAGATCTTTACATTAAAAGATAAGTAAGAATGTCATTAATACAATTGTACCCAAAAATGTAAAATGAAAATAATTCATTCCTTATATGAGGAGATAGAAATAAATGTGGCTGGAATTAATAGTGTAATAAATGTGGCTTAATGATTTTGTTAAGTGAATATGCACGTTATGTTTGTATGAGTTTCATTTACTTATTTCATTTCTTAATTTCTATTCTACTGTGAAAGGATGTTACCCCTTGTGGTTTAACATTTTAGGTAATGCTTGGAGGAGTCAAGGACCAGAGTTTCACATCGCAAATGACGAAGCACGTCCATTTCTTTTCAGTCTTGTTCTAATATTAAGTTGTATATCCCAACTTTTTGTAACTAAACAATTTGTATTTTAAATAATATTTTCTTAATATAAGTTTATCTTTCCTTAATTAACTTGGGATGTTACACATGCATCATACCACATCAAAGCTTTCTCTTCTCTCTTTTTGGTCTGAAAACCGTGAGCATCTTAAAATAAAATAGCAAATCTTAATTCATTTTCTCATCATGAAATTCAGACATCCACCTTAAAGAACAAAATCTTTATCTTTATACTTAAATTCTTAAAATCACTTCAAACACACATACATAGCATTTCAAACCACTCAAAAATCCATGCATCACGTATACACTCATCATGCATACACATAAAATGAGGATCAAGTATAGGTTCCTTTTTCTAGTCATAACCGAATCTCATCATATACAAGACAAGGTTTTTTTGTTCACAATTTTCAGACACCAATGACTTATGACACTTAAACAAAATCATGCACGTATGGAAAATAACCTTTTAAACATATCATCCTATTTTGAGCATCATGACCGCAATAATCATTAAAAGAAAAGGAATATCTTTGCTAGAATTTCAATATGTTAACTTCTTTCAAATCAAGCTATATCAATGATTATTCAAATCCATTAGTCTTATCTTTTAAATCAACATGCAAGGTAAAATCAATTTACTTCCTTTATCTTTTAACCAAAACCGAATTGAGTATGAAAATAAATACTAGATCACTTCTAAGTTTTTAAACAAAGATCTAGACTCACATAGGCTTAAAATCCATAGATCCATCAAGAAAACATACATGCAAGATAAAATGAACCAACTTTGATATTTAGGGAGGTTAAAACCGTGAGCTTCACATAAAATTTTAACAAACTTTAATTTCATTTCTTTAACTTATAACAACACAATAAAATCAAGTATCATATCAAGATCTTTATCTTTCAAACCTTTATAATTTCATGCATGTACTTTAAATCCTTAGATTAATAAATCTCATCATGCATGTAACTTAAATGATGATTAAACATGATTTTCTATTCTCCCTAGGCTTGACCGATTGTCATCATATAAAAAGACAAGATCTTTGGTTTCATTTTCAACATGCAAGGTTCAAGACTTATAAAGCACACCATGTTCTTGTTTATGCAAAACTTTAAAGCACCATTTCCTTTTGCAAGCATCAACCGAATCATCATCATCATATAAACAAAATCTTGTTTCAATTTTTTTTTACATGCAAGCATAAAATACTTAGATCAAACTCTTTTTATACTAAAAATCATTTTTAAAGCTTGTTACCTTAATTTCTCTTCAAAACCGTGACATGCATCAAAGAAAAATTAAATCTTTTCACTCAAATTTAACATGCAAAACTCAAGTTCCATGCTTTATCATAGATCAAGCACAGATCATTACATGCACATAAAAATCAAGGCAAACAAACAAGTCTAAGCACAAACTCTAGTCAAAACCGTGATAAGAAGAGCACAAGTTAAAGATCCAAACTTTCTAGCACTAGTATTCATGATCAACTCTTAAAAACAACATGCATGTAGCTTAAACTTCAAGATCACATCAAAACAAACACATGCAACCATATATTTTTAAGTTTAAATATAGTTCATCACAAAGTCCTTTACAAACATGATTAAATAGTCATTAAACAACTTGAAAAGCTCAACAACTACCTTAAACAAAATCACAAATCTTAAGCTTCAAGATCTCTCTTCTTCTTCTGGGTTTTAGCTTCGGTGTCTTCTCTCCTTTGGGTTGATGGGTGATTTTATTCTTGGTCTTTGAATAAAGAAAGTGATTGAAGAAAGAAATCAAGGATGATATGTTGAGAAACTTGGATCTTCACTCTCCTTTTCCTCTTCTTCCTCTCGGCCTCACTCACTCTCTCTCTCTCTCTCTCTCTCTCTCTCTCTCTCTCCTCTTCTTATTTTTTTTGGTGTAAGTCTATGAAGCAAATGAATCAAGAGGGTGTATGAATGAGGGAGAAGAGGGGTATTTAGAGGGGCATGGTTTTGGGCTTGGGTTTTAGGGTTAAATGGGTTAGAAGCCCCAAAAAAATTAAGGGTAATTTAGGAACTTCAATTTCAAAGCCAAGGATAGTTTTGGTAATCCGAAATGTTGCATGCAAGAGTATTTGAGTGGTGAGCAAGCTAGAGCAATTTAGGGAAATAAATCAAATCATGCATCATATCACTTTCTTAAAGATATGTTATTTTATTCCTATTTATTTTATCATTCCATGCATCACACAACACATACATATGCACATACATATACATTGCATTTTCATTTTCTAAAATCACCTTTTCATATATAAAAGAGATTCTCAAAAGAAAAAGTTCATTAGAGATCAAAAACTATTTTTCATGATCAATATCTTCAAAATTCGTACTTTACAGATCTGAGAAATAATTTTTGTAAATAAACCCATAAAATTATAAAAGTTACATTTTTGAAATATACATTTCAATACGATCGTTTTCATATAAAGATCATAAAATTCGGAGTTACGGTTAAAAAGTTATGAATTTCTGAAGTTTGTTAAATCTATTAAAGTTCGCAAGGAAATTCATTCCTATAAGAAATCACCAACAATAAAATCACAACTCACTTCTCATTAATTAAATCAGTCCAAACTCAATAAAATCATTTGCTTGAGCTCCATAAAAATATTTGTTTACCAAAACTCCATAAAATCGACAACTTCTTACGTAACCGAATAAAATACTCACTAAAAATCATTTGTAAAACAATATCTCACAACTCCTCTTTAATGAAAATTTATTTATCTTAGTTAGGAAAATACGGAATGTCACACTATGGAATTCAAAGCAAGTTGAGGAGTGGATTATAAGTTTGAGAGCTTGATGGAGTTATTTATGTGATTAATGTTGATAGGAAATGGATTTGAAGATGGAGTTTAATGGGTTTTGAAGATGGGTCTCGAAATTTCTAGAGAGAAGTAGAAGGAGGCCAAAACTTTGGGGTATAACACGTGAAAACAAGGTCAAGATCACGTTTTTAAGCTGTCTGCAACAGGTATGTTCTAATCGATTAGAACCTGTTACATTTCACTTTCTTTTGCTTTTAAAAGGCCGTATTTCATTCGTTAATCGTTACATCTTGCTCAAATTTGAAAGCAAGCTTCTCCATATACTTATCTTCCCATCCAATGGTGAAATTTATATTTAAAATTGTAAATATTTTATTTCTAATTTCCTAATATAAAGTGTGTCTAAATGATCCTTATGCATATTTAAGGCATACTAAGGCTATAAACACTAAATTACTAATTTCTAACACTTTCTACATAATTATAAACGTAGGATGTTACCAACATAACCATTACAAAAAGGAAAATTTTTAGGTTGAAAAGTGTAGTTTATGTTAAAGTTCCAATGCTCAAAATTGAAATTCTAGCTTAACAAATCCCTACAGTGAGTTCTGCCTTGATTAAATGTATTGTGAAACTTATTAGTTGAAGAAGGTATTATGATTTTGAATGAATTTTAGTTAATAAGCAACATCTGTAAAATTAATTTCATTTAAGTTGCACAAAGGCATTCAAACATGAGTTTTGTTATTTGGACTCCTACATCTAACACCTATACAAACACCTTATACGTACTTTATATAGTTTTTGTCTTTTAGTGATCCTTTTGTTCTTTACTCATTTTCTTCCAATGCTTCTAATATTTTTCTGAATACACTTAATATTAATTTATGATCTTGTATAATTCCTGTTTCAATATCTATTGGGATGTGATTTTCAACTTTACTAATAAATTTTTCTATTTTATTTTTTATTATTGTTTTCCAGTAAGGTATATCCTCAATACTTAAAGTATTTTGGATAATTTCTACCATTTGTATGCATGTTTTTTTACTAATATTCATTTTTTTTACTTTACTTTACTTTGTGATCTTTCTAAAATCCATAGTGTGGATATTTATTAATATCTTTGTTTAAGTTTTTATAGAGATTCTTTTTACTTGTTAATACTCTTTTTTCTCTTATAATCTCAAGATATCTCTTTGTAAACATCTTTGTACTGGCTAATTTTAATTCTAATATCTCTAGCTGTTTTTTAATTATGTTTATCATTTTTGTATTTTCTTTATGAATTCTTTTTAATTCTTCTATCTCATTAGAATATTCCATTAGAATTTTAATTTTCACTAATTGAGTCTAAAAATTCATAGTAATTAGTTTCATCTTCTAAGAGTCTTTCCCTGGTGAACTCGTTTCCGAGCTCTGATACCAGATATTCTTCGGGACCTATTTGTATTATAATGTTAGCTAATTCTATAATTTTTTCTAAATCATGCGGAATTATGGACATTTATTGTAAATGTTCTTTAATGTTTTCTATAAAGTTTGGATGATTTTCAATTTTTCTTTTTAATGCTTTAACACGCTGATATCTATAAAAGATTACATTCTTGTTTAGAGTCATTCTTCTATAAATATCTTTTCTAACTATATCTAAATCCTTCCATTCTTTTTCTTTTATTATTTGTTTCTTAACATTTTTAAAAATATTTATTCTTATTTTCATAAATTCTAAAACTTCTGTTAAAATAACTATCCAGTTTTTCTCAGGCATATTTTATTCTGAATACCAGTATTCATCATCTAAATCTTCATTATTAAATAAATGTTCATCAATATATCTATCTAGTGCTTTATTTATTTCTGAAGTTATAACATTTAATATTATTTCTTCCTTTATCCATTCATTTTTTATCATTTCATTTACTTCTCTAATAGGAGTTAAATAATTTATCACTATTAGTTTTTCTGATGCTTTTAGTAACCAAAATTCTATTTGTTTATTTCCTAATTTATAATAATATAAATTATTTAATTCTGGATAATGAGGAAACCGCAATTGGTGGTTGGAGAGACTTAGGAACCCTAGGAAAACACCTAGAAGAGGGGGTTGAATAGGTGTTGAAGCTACCTTGAAAGATTTTCGAACAAAACAAATCGAAACAATCAAAACAAATGATTTTTGCAAATTCTACAGCACTTAATCGATTAACCTGCAATTTACTCGAGTAGTACTCGATTAAACTTGAACTTAATCGATTAGATATGACAGAAAACAGAAAAATCAATTTTTCATTCGAATACGAAAATCAATCAATTCACATGCAAGATCAGAGATTCAGCGGAAATGATTAACACCTATATTCTTATTGATTAACCTAGTTATGAAAATGATTTTCCCTTTATCAATTTGAACAATTAAAGATTCAATTCAATCAATTATGAAAATCAATCTTTCTAGGTTTTCAACCAAGAACGCAATCAAATGACTTGAATATAAAGAGTAAGGGTTTAGAGATACGACACAGTGATTTATCCTGGTTCACTTTCATCCACTTGAAAGCTACATCCAGTCCCCTCTTCAAGCAAGAGAGATTCTTCACTATGAGGAATTAGAGTTCTCAAATTACAAGTGATTGCCTCACAAGACTCCCTTCTTGCTAGCTTACAAGAGATAACCGACACCCTTGCCTTGTAATCCTATTGATCTTCTCTCTAATCTAACCTCTACCCCTTGTTGATAATCGACACAACAAGTCTTCAATTGCTTGATGATAAACCACACACCAAGGCTTCACTTGCTTGATTCACAACCAAGACTTCTTCTTCTTCAATAAGAATGCACTTGCTTGATGATAAAATCGACACACCAAGACTTCTTGTTTGTTGTAGTGGCTTGCCTTCTTGCAAAGATTACAACACAATAGAATACACAAAACAATCCTATGAATCTCAATCAAGAGTTATGACAATTCACCATAAGAGATTCAAAGGTTCTTGATCAAAGAATATAAAAATAGAAAAGATTTGATCTTTAAAATTGAGAGAGAATAGAGTGGCTTGATTCTTTGTAAAACTTGTATGAAATGATTCTAATTTCTCACAAATAATAGGAAAAGGTTTATATAGAATACCCAAAAGTTGTAGTACTTGAAAAACTGTTTTTGAGAAGTGAAAAACGTATTTTAAAAATCAGTTCAGCAGTACTTAATCGATTAAGCAAGTCGTGTACTCGAGCAGTACTCGATTAAGTTATCACTTAATCGATTAAGTTGGTACTGCACATGTTCAAAACTTGTTTTCTCAAAATCCAACCTTTCCTTTAAAACCTTTAAGCCACCTATTGATTCTAGGTTAAGTGAAAACTCAAATTATGATTAAATCATGACTTATGAATGAGATTCACTACCCTCTATAATAATCTACCCAAATAAAAAAACTATGAAGCTTGAGAGGCAAAAGATAAAAGAAATACAAATACACTCAAACTTAGGTCTTCATGAGCTTGCTTTCTCTCTTCTTCATTTGATGTTTGTTGTTGCTTGTTGAGCTTGAAACTTGATCAACACATGTAGCTTGTTCAAAAACACTTTGTCATTATCAAAACATTCATCATGTTCATCATGGAACTAACAATCTCCCCCTTTTTGAAAATGACAACCCATGTTTTGAAATCGCTTGAAGTTGTTGATGCTTGAAACATTTGATCACTTGAGAAGACTCTTTCTCCCCCTCAATCAATGCTTTAACACTTGAATCCAATTGATAGAAGCTTGATTCTCCCCCTATCTTCAACAACTTAGCTCAACCTACATAAAAACAACAAAACAACCTTTCTCCAAACAAACATCTAAAAATCATATTATATTTCTCCCATGTTTCAAAACATACCATGTCTTCCCCTTTGAGAAACATTTCATTCAATTCAAAACATAATATTTCTCCCCCTTTGGCATTATCAAAAAGTAATATATACCAATTGAAATATAACATCTAAGCCAAGGTAAGAAATCAATGATCATTTCTTCACAACATTGATACCAATTGAACAAATACAATAGAGCTATACTTTGAAATGTGATATCAATTGGTAAGAGAATATAACAATTGAAATATGATACCAATTGAGAACTAAAATATCATAATATCACTTAACAAAGAAGATATCAATTGTAAAGAAGTATCAATAATCACAAATATTTGATACCAATTGTGATATTTCTTTAATAACAACCAAAGCATGTCACTATATCATGATAACCATCTATGAATCAACTCAATGATACAAATTGAATTAACTAAACATTTAGAAAAGTAATATCAATTGAGAATATACCAATTGAGATAATATATCAATATCAAATATTACCACTTTGTAGGACATTCACTTGAGATGCAAGTGTGATACCAATTGAAGATGTGAATATAGACATTCATAGTTGAGACCAATTGAGAACATGTGTCATTCATTTGCATCTTCAATCAAACCTACAAAACAATCATGCTTTGCTTTTTGGTATCCAAATGGTTTTGGATCCATTTTTGTTAGTGTAGGGACTTTCACCCTTTTTCATCCAAACAAAATTTCCTTTAGATATACCATGCACTTTAACATAACACACATTTGAAGTATGTCCATGAGTACCACAATAGAAACATGTTGGAGGATTTGAAAAATCAACTTTAGAAAAATCAACAACATTTCTATGAGATTTACTCTTAGCATTAGTATAACCCAAACCAAACTTGTTTGAATTTTCTCTTTGAAAATTTAACAATGTGCGCAATCTAATATCACCATTTGAGAAACTTGCAAGCTTATTTTTCAAAATAGCATTTTCATTTTTAAGCAACTTGCAATTCTCACAATCAACCACAATATTCAATCTACTAGCACAATCACAAGAAGAACTAGCATATATAAGATCAAGAGTTTCATTTTCAAGATTAAGCTCATCAACTTGTTTTTGAAGATCTAAAATCTCTTTTTGATGTTTCAAAATGAGCTTCTTTCTTTCAATGTTTTTCAAAGCTAGTTTTTCAAGTTGTTCATACATTTCTTCATAAGCATTATGTAACAATTCATATTTAGAAGAAATTTCGGATTTAGATTCACTTACATTGCTATCCTCGCTTTGATAACTTGATTCATCATTTGAACTTTGTTCTTCATCATCTACTAGAGTTATCAAGTTGAGACAAGCGGCTTCTTCATCATCCGATGAACTACTCGATGTGCTTTTCTTGTTATCTTCATCACTATCCCAAACTATGTATGCTCTTTTAGATTTAGAATTTTTCTTGTCTTTCTCCTTCTTCTTGAGATACTTAGAGCATGAGTACTTGAGATGACCGGGCTTTCCACATTCATGGCAAACTACACCTTCTTTTGAAGTTTTGGTCTTATAGTGTGGGGAATCCTTCTCTTTACTTTTGTCCTTGTTCAACCTTCCTTTTCTCCTTAGAAACTTGTCAAACTCTTTTAACAAAAGTTTCATGTCTTTTTCATCAACATCGGAATCGGAATCTTCACTATCATCATCATCAGAACTATCTTTCTTTTTATATGCACTTTTGACTCTAAGAGCAAGTCCTTTCCTTGATTTGTTCTTATCCGACTCTTCATTGATACTTAATCGTCCAAGCTCCATTTCATGTTCTTGAAGCTTTCCGAAAAGTGTTGCTAGATCCATAGCATCCAAATTTTTAGATTCAACAATAGCCGTTACTTTTGGTTGCCAATTCCTGTCTAAACATCTCAACACTTTGTTAGAAAGTTCACCTTGAAGAAAAGTTTTACCAAGAGCAAGTAAATGATTTATAATGTGAGTAAAACGCTTTTGCATATCATTTATAGATTCATTTGGAAGCATATGAAACAATTCATAATCACGCATTAAGACATTCAATCTAGCTCTCCTAACCTCACTAGTTCCTTCATGAGTCACTTGTAAAGTGTCCCACATTTCTTTAGCACTAGAACATTGAGAAACTCTAAAGAACTCATCATAGGATAAAGCGGATGTGATGATATTCTTTGCTTTATAATCATATTGAACTTTCTTTCTATCATCATCCTTCCACTTATCCTCGGGAATCAATTGTTCTACACCTTCAACTAAACTAGAGGGGATATGAGGACCTTTTTCAACTACTTTCCAAATTTCACTATCTATGGCTTGGATAAAGATTTTCATTCTAACTTTCCAATATGCATAGCCTTCTCCGGCAAACAATGGAGGACGACTTATTGAAGCACCTTCACCACCAAAGGGATTCATGGAACCCATTGCGATTTTCTTAAAGGATCTTTACGAAAAAGCTCTTATGCTCGTGTCTTTCGACCGAGCTCTGATACCAATTGAGGAAACCGCAATTGGTGGTTGGAGAGACTTAGGAACCCTAGGAAAACACCTAGAAGAGGGGGTTGAATAGGTGTTGAAGCTACCTTGAAAGATTTTCGAACAAAACAAATCGAAACAATCAAAACAAATGATTTTTGCAAATTCTACAGCACTTAATCGATTAACCTGCAATTTACTCGAGTAGTACTCGATTAAACTTGAACTTAATCGATTAGATATGACAGAAAACAGAAAAATCAATTTTTCATTCGAATACGAAAATCAATCAATTCACATGCAAGATCAGAGATTCAGCGGAAATGATTAACACCTATATTCTTATTGATTAACCTAGTTATGAAAATGATTTTCCCTTTATCAATTTGAACAATTAAAGATTCAATTCAATCAATTATGAAAATCAATCTTTCTAGGTTTTCAACCAAGAACGCAATCAAATGACTTGAATATAAAGAGTAAGGGTTTAGAGATACGACACAGTGATTTATCCTGGTTCACTTTCATCCACTTGAAAGCTACATCCAGTCCCCTCTTCAACCAAGAGAGATTCTTCACTATGAGGAATTAGAGTTCTCAAATTACAAGTGATTGCCTCACAAGACTCCCTTCTTGCTAGCTTACAAGAGATAACCGACACCCTTGCCTTGTAATCCTATTGATCTTCTCTCTAATCTAACCTCTACCCCTTGTTGATAATCGACACAACAAGTCTTCAATTGCTTGATGATAAACCACACACCAAGGCTTCACTTGCTTGATTCACAACCAAGACTTCTTCTTCTTCAATAAGAATGCACTTGCTTGATGATAAAATCGACACACCAAGACTTCTTGTTTGTTGTAGTGGCTTGCCTTCTTGCAAAGATTACAACACAATAGAATACACAAAACAATCCTATGAATCTCAATCAAGAGTTATGACAATTCACCATAAGAGATTCAAAGGTTCTTGATCAAAGAATATAAAAATAGAAAAGCTTTGATCTTTAAAATTGAGAGAGAATAGAGTGGCTTGATTCTTTGTAAAACTTGTATGAAATGATTCTAATTTCTCACAAATAATAGGAAAAGGTTTATATAGAATACCCAAAAGTTGTAGTACTTGAAAAACTGTTTTTGAGAAGTGAAAAACGTATTTTAAAAATCAGTTCAGCAGTACTTAATCGATTAAGCAAGTCGTGTACTCGAGTAGTACTCGATTAAGTTATCACTTAATCGATTAAGTTGGTACTGCACATGTTCAAAACTTGTTTTCTCAAAATCCAACCTTTCCTTTAAAACCTTTAAGCCACCTATTGATTCTAGGTTAAGTGAAAACTCAAATTATGATTAAATCATGACTTATGAATGAGATTCACTACCCTCTATAATAATCTACCCAAATAAAAAAACTATGAAGCTTGAGAGGCAAAAGATAAAAGAAATACAAATACACTCAAACTTAGGTCTTCATGAGCTTGCTTTCTCTCTTCTTCATTTGATGTTTGTTGTTGCTTGTTGAGCTTGAAACTTGATCAACACATGTAGCTTGTTCAAAAACACTTTGTCATTATCAAAACATTCATCATGTTCATCATGGAACTAACAGATAACACTTTTTAATCATAATTTTTTCTCTATTTCTAAAAGTTTTTCATTTAGTGCTCTAATTTCTGAATTGGTTCTTTCTAATTGTATTTGTTTATTTATAGGTAGAAACAATTCTTCTGACTCTTTTTCTAGGAACCTTGGAGTTCTTAATGAAATTAAAGGGGTAAAGAGTTCATTTATATGGATTAAATCCTTCCCTTTAAATTCTATGCTATGGTGGCTATTACTCAAAGCGTAATTAACCCTGTAACATATCGTAAAAGGAGAATTTTCTTCCTTCATGAAATCTTTCTTTAATAGTTCATAATGAAAAACAATAGACCTGTTTAGATCCTTGTCTAATAATGAAAGTCCTATTTGAAGGTTTACATCAAATTTAACTTTTCCTTTCTTAAGATTACAATGCCCTTGAGCAATAATTGCATCCTTTTCTTGAATAAATCTATTATCTAGAAGTTGAAGTTTCATAGGCGATTCAATGCCCTTCATATAAGTACTTTTGATTATCACCTGTATGGTAGATATATGTATATATTGGATTTTTGACCTTTCTTCTATTTTTAACCTTTTAATTTTTTCTTGAATATGATTCTTATTTATGACCGAAATCATAACATCTCCATAGGTATTTTCTATAGGAACTGGTATTTCTCCTATCATCATTCCAAATTTTAGTATATTTTTTTGTGAAAAGGTATTTCTTAAGGTTATTCTAATGTTTCTCTTAAAATTGTCATCTTCTTTAAGGGTAAAATCTTCTTTTTCTATGTTTCTATCTATCAATTCGTCTAGGAAATATCCCTGTTGATCTTCTTGCTCTTCTACTATGCAACTATTCATAAAAACGGATAGATTTCATACCTGATGCGTGATTTTGTTGAGAGTTCTTTGGTAGGGCTGGTGCTCCAGAGTATTACCTCAACACCGAGCAAGCTTGATGATCCAGAGTATTACCTCAACACCAAACAAGCTTTTTTACTTCTACAAATATGGTAGAAGAGAAGGAGAGTGTTTACACAAACTCACAATATTTTATTAACTGATTTTCAAGCTCTGAGGACATAGGAGCCTCAGTTCTCCTTTATATAGAAACCATGAGTTGGATAGGCACACACGCAAGCCTTCTCAACCGCTTATTTTTAATGATCCTGATTTAGCATATCAGAAGATAAGATTCCTACACGATAAGATCAAGTAGTGGGTGACTCATAGTGGTCCCCATCTTATCACTATAATTATTACATTTTTGTAGTTTTGTGCCGACAGTTTCTATTCGCTGACTGGTGACACATCTTCGAGTATTTTTTCTTCATGGCACATTTGACAAACGTGCCCTTTAAGAACCTTGAGCCTGTTACAAAGGGCCTCCTTGAAGTGGGTTGATGTTTGTGCAACTAGGCCTTCAATTGCTGCAATTGGTCTCTCGAATTGGGCTACAAATTTCAAATCTTCTTCTGAAGCTGGGTTCTTGTTGGTTGTGTACAAGAGTGATGTAGGACTTTTGTATAGAATTTTGAAATTCTTCATGTCACTTCCTAGCCGAAGTGTACTAATGTATAGTCCAATTATAGATTCTAAAACATGGGCTTCTGATATTTGTTCTTCAGGAGATGGTTCAATTGGGGCATAATCTCCATTGGATATACCAATTTTAATTAAGCTCATTGATTCGAACTTTAGCTTTTTGTCTTCGAATCTCGGATAATTTGAAATAAAATTAAGAAAAATTTCTCTTCCCTGAGCAAACGTGGAATTGAAACTTTTCACGATGTTCTTGAGACTTTGAGGAAACATTTTTAGTTCTTCTATTTCTTTTTCTTTTTCTTCTTGGATATATAGTGTGTCTATTAATCCACACTGGTAGAATTCGAAGATTGTTTCTTTATTAGCCCCCTTCATTAATATCACCTTAGGACCAATACTTCTTCTTCTTGGATAGAATCCTTCGCCAGCCATTTCTGATGTGTAGTTTGTTACCAGTTTCCACATTATTTCAAATTTTTCTATGGTTAGAGGTGTTGCAGTTTGAATTGCCATTCTGATTTTTTCGATAGAACTAGTTGGCACTTTCCCTGGTAGGATAATTCCTTTGAATTTTTCTTTCATTATATTACTTGCTGCTGTTACTTCCTTATAAGCATTTTTATATGCGTTTTTTGCTTCTTCTTTTGAATCATATCCCTTATATGCATAGGGTTTATTAGTTACATGGGATTTCACAATTTTCCAATTTTTTAGACTCCTTTAATTGGTCCATCAAAAATGACATACCATTTTTCTTTTCTTGTTTCTGGTTCATTTATTTTTTCTTTTTCTTGTTCGACTAAATCGAACCAATTTTTCTTCTCTTCTTTTTTTTTCTTTACCTGTTAGGGTGTTGATTGCTGTATATATCTCCCCCCTCTCTCCTTCGAGGATTTGAAGTTGTTCTTTCATTCTTTCGATTTGTTCATCTTTTTGTTTGAGCTGGTTCATTAGTTGCTTGATTACACTTTCCATTCTCTTGTTAGCGTGTCTGCGAAGCTGTTTTTTCTGATTTGATGTAGGGATTGAACTGGTGCAATTTTAGCTGCCACCTGATTAATCTTCATTTCTTGTAATCACCTTGGAGTTTGTATCTCCAAAAACCTGTTAGATACTGAGAGTCAGTTCGCAATTCGAATCTTGTAGATAGAAGTTGGATCTTCCATTTTTCCAAGATTCTTAGGCAAGCTAACGTTTCTTTTTCTGCTATGGTGTATCGTGTTTCAGCATCTGTAAAGGTGCCCGATACATATCGACATAGCTTTTTTTCAAGTTTCTCCGTAGGGAGTTTTCTTGGATCAGTATCCTCTCTTTCAGAGTCTGCATGATTATTCTTTAAACGAGTATTCTCATTTTCAGAGATTTCCTCGCAGTTCTGGTTACCATATTCGTCTAGTTGTAGTAGCTCTTTCCCATTAGGAATAGCTGTCATACACCCATCCCATATGGTGTCTGAGGCGTCAGTCTCTATAATCAAAAAATCTTTTTCTGTCGGATTATAGAGTTCTGGCAAAAACCTTGTTTTTTCTTTAATAGTTTTTACTATCTTTGTGTCTTCTGGAGTCCATTTCCAAGGAACCTTTTCAGAAATTTTCTTTTGCAAAATCTTTCGTTCCTGTGATAAATTTAAAAAAAATCCTTGATCGGCAACATAATTCAAACATCCTAAGAATCGTTGAATTTGTTTTCGATCTTGTAGTTCATCAGGAAATTTATAGATTTTTTCTGCTATATGTGACGACAAATTTAAAGCGCCGTCTTTTCCTATCATTAGCCCTAGGTATTCTATTTCTTGCTGTAATAACTTAGATTTCTTTTTAGAAATAACGATTCCTTTTTCTTTAATTCGATTTAATACTTTCAAACATGCTGGTATATGTTCCTCCTTTTTTCCTTTAGTAAAAATAATTATATCATCAATATATGCAAGACATATATGTTCTAATCCTTGTAAAGAACTATCCATAAATCTTTGGTAAATTGATGGTGCTTGTTTTAACCCAAAGGGTAAAACATTCCACTCATAGTGCTTTTGTGGAGGACACAAAAAAGCGGTCAGAGGCTTTGATTCTTCAGCTAATCTTAATTGATAATATCCTGATTTAGCATCCAACGATGAAAACCAGTTACAACCTTTGATTTTTTCTAAAATATGATCTTTCCTAGGTAGTTTATAAGAATCACCAATTGTCGCTTTGTTTAGTTTTTTGTAGTTAATAACCATACGCCTTCGTCCTCTTTTTATTTCATTATGATTTTCTACATAAAATGCGGGTGCGGAGTGTGGACTAAAGCTTTCTCGAATTAATTCTTTTTCAAGAAGTTCTCTACATTCTATTTTGAATTCCTCAATATCTCTGGTAGAATAGGGTATTCTGTTAGGGACATTTACTTCTGTTTCAGGGTTTTTTAGCTTTATTATAATTAATTCCTTATTTTTATTTTTTATTGGGTCTAAGGGGTGATCACTGTTGGTTTTGGCCTCAAAATCTCGAGAGGGGGGTGAATCGAGTTTTATTATGTATTGAAAAAATCGTAATAAATTAAAAAATGATTTGAGATGGAGAGATTAAACGTTCGTAATGGATCGCGAAAACGATATAAATAATATAATAATTGAGTAGCGCGGAAACGAAAAAGAATAAATATGCGGAAAGTAAAAGAGAGAGGGATAGAAAAGCTTGCACCGGTGATTTTTATACTGGTTCAGCCTTCCCGTCGAAAGGCCTAGTCCAGTCCCCAAGCGACCCGCCTGAGAGTTCTTATAACCAAGAAATAGAGCCGCACCCTATTACAACCAAGAGCACGCCGCACACTACTAGGAACCTCCGTTCGCTAGGGGCCTCAATCACACAGCAGGGTTCCTCGCCTACGAACGCCTCAACGTTCAACTATGGGATTCTCTCCCTACCACTAAGGTTTAGAACGATTACAATGAAAGTGATTACAATAGCTTTTTGTGTTCTCACAATACGGATTCTACAATATGCTCTTATGATAATGAAAAAGAAGTTTCTCTTAGGATTTACTCAGCCAACAAGGTTTGTTCTTAAAAAAATTAGAACAATGAAAACTAGAACTCTTAAAGAAGAAGAAGATGAAGAACGTGAGAATGAATGAATAAAAAAATCACTGAACGTAAAAACTTGTTGAAATGTTGGAGTGATCTTATTTAAAAAGAAAAAAACTCTTTTGAATCAAAAACGATTTTGAATTAATAAAACAAAATCAAAATAGAATAATAAAAGATTTGTAATAAGTTTTAAAATCAAAATAAAATCAAAACGATTTTCGAAATAAAATAAAGATTTGATTCTTTAAACCAAAAAGGAAATAATTCAAAATTAAAATCACTTTCGAATTTTATAAAATATATCATAATCTTTTATATAAAAACAAATCAGGAAATAATAAAAATGATTCTGACACGTTTTTCAGAAAATCAAGAAGTAATCGATTACTTTAAGGAATAATCGATTATTTCTACAAAAATAGAAATTCTTAAATACATTTGAAAAACATGTAATCGATTAGGCTAAGAATAGTTAATCGATTACATCACTCCTGTTCATTATATGATGCAACCATGATAATCGATTACACTGAGGAGTTAATCGATTATTAAGCCTCTGGTTTGCATATGATGCAACATCATGTAATCGATTACTACAAGACTTGTAATCGATTACTAAGCCTCTGAAAAATATATGATGCAACAAATATAATCGATTACTTGACTGTTGTAATCGATTACTTTCATAAGAAAGTAACTGATTAACAAAATTCAATTAATCGATTACAGCTTCTCTGATTTTTCTATGATGCAACTGAGTTAATCGATTACTTTGAGAGATAATCGATTACTCTCCTTTGCAGTCATATAAATATGCAGAGTTTTGTAACATCAAGTATTTCCACTAAGGTTAAATGCAGAAAAACATTTTATATGCAGAAAACACGTTTTCTTCTTTTATTCTAAAATGAAAAACTATGTTGGCTTTGTAACTTCTAAGTAAACTACAACTTCATTACCTTACATTTGATCTAAGGAGAAGGTTTCTATTCTAGGCTTGCTTGAGTCTTCAATCTTGAGACTTGACTTGCACTTGTGAGCTTGAACTTGAGTTGACTTGTTATCATCAAAACATATATTTGCATTACTTTGAAGTCCATAGAGAGTTTGAAGCATGCCTTCCAACCAGCTTGACTTCCAACAATCACTACACACTTGTTGTAGTGCTTCTTCTATTCTTTCAGTTTCTGATAGAGAATATAATTCGTCAAGAATAAGATATATCCTATTTGTATATTCTGAAATTATTTTTAAAATTTCATTCTTTGTAATTATTCTTGTTTTTACTTCTTTGGAAGTTTCTTTTGATATTAAGTCCCACCAATGTAGACTAATATTATTTTTTCTTTGTATAAAAGGTTCATATAACTTTAAGAAATTATTTCCTAAAATTATATCTATTCCTGAGTCATGTATGTAAATATATCGTTTTTGCTTCGAAAACATGATTCTCTATTTTTATATCTTGATTTTCTAGAAAAAACCAAATTTCATGGATAGATTTATCAGCTACTATAATATTTTTTGGTTTTTGTAATTTCTTCCAATTTCTTGAGATAGTTTTTCTTGCGAAACATAATGTTGCACCTGTGTCAACATATGCTAGAAATCTTTTATTTTCTATTTCAACTTTTATAAAAGTTGCGTTAGGATTACCATTCCTCAGAATCCTGCTCATCTTCACTAGAGCTGCAGAACTCTAGAAGGCTTTCATCTGAATCAATTTCAGAATCCTCTATTGGTTCATAACCTATATTGTAAGCTATTCTTAAGATTTCTAACTTCTTTTTGTCCTTCCCTTTCTGAGGGAAAGCATTGGCATAATGACCTTCTTCGTTGCATATCCAGCATCTACATGATGTTTTTTTTCTAGTTGGACAGTGATTTTTGTCTTGATTTTTTTAATTTCTATTCCTAAAAAATCTTTTCTTATTCCATGATTTTTTATATTTAGATTTATTAGATTTTCTTTGTTTCCAATTTTTATATTTTCGTTTTCTAGTAGGGATGCAACCATAATCGCCTACCTTATTTCTAAATTTGCTACAACACAAACTTATTTGTGCTTGTTTTCGTGCAGTTTTTTGTGCACATTCCTCTTGTACCCATTGATCAAATACCATTATTCTTCCTCCTAGTGTATCCTTAATTTGCCCTAATTCTATTTGTTGTTCAAATAAGGATTTAACATTTTTACTGACTTGGTGAGGTAACTTATTGTAAAAAAGTTCGTTTAATCCTATTTTTTCTCTTATTTCTTTTCTTATTTGATAATAGTATTTTTTATATTCACATATAAAATTTTCTAAGTAGCACATGTTACAAATTCTTAAATTGGTTAGATGCCATATAGCTCTATTCCTTTCTAAATCTTTGGTTTCAGTTTTATTAATTTCTTTTCCAAAAAATTCTTCTATTAGGATTTTATAGACTATATCTATTACTGGTGTTCGACTATCTTTTATTAGTTCCTCTACTTCTTCTCGCTTGAAATCTTGCAAAAAATCAGATGCAATTCCTCTTGTTTTGTACAAGATAAAATTCCATTGATTTTTTCTATCAAGGGTTTTTAATTCTTCTTGTAGGGTTAACATTATTCCTACTTCTTGGTACCATGTAGTTATGATTTTTTCTTGTTCTATTTTGCAGTCAATATCTAAAATATTTTCTTTTGTATTTATATCAATTGTTGGGGTATATTTTTCAGGAACTTTTCTAAATTTCGATTCCCAAAAACGACTAAATGATTCGGGTTGTCCTTCTGGATCTATTTTTGTTCCAGAAGTCTGTCCTTCTTCAGTTTTTACAAAATTAGGTTGTTCATATGGGTTTGAATCATATGTATTTTCTTCATTACTTTCTAATTCATCTGTTTCATAATCATAAACTAATTCTTTGGTTTCATCATTTAAGTTTAATGTTGCCATTAATTGTCCTAAACTATTCATTTGTTCTTGGAGTTTTTCTGATAAATCTTCCATTTAATGTAATGGAGGTTTATTAAACATTCCTTTATCTGAAAGGATTATTATTTGACTTTCTTTTTCTTCTCTTTCCTATCTCATTTTGTTAAAAAAGGATGTAAGTTCTTCTTTTATTAAATATCTTTCTTTTTCTTGTATTTCATTTAATAATTTTATTATTATTTCTAATTTTTCAAAAATTTTTATCTCACTCATTTTTATTCTGAATCTTTGTAATCCGAATCATTCATAATTCTAGCTTCTTCATATCTTTGTTGCCTTTTATATTCATTAAACAAATTTTTTAATTGTCTTTCTTTTAACATTATACTTTCTAGCTGTATTTTTATTTTTTCCTCTTCTATTTCTTTCATATATTTTTCTTCTATAAATTCCTTTATGTTATTCGGTAATTCTAATTTATATATTATTTTTAATTTTTCATTTTGTAAATTTTTATTAAAACTTTCTTCTCTTTTAAAAATAATATCTTCAAATCTTTCTTTTTCCAATTTTTGCTCAGACTTTTTTAGTTGCTTTTTGTTTGGGGCCACAAGTTTTTATCTTTTTGCTTTGGATATTATATGGTATTGTATTTTATTCGGTGTGGGTGTCTAGTTTTGTTGTCCAGAAAACATTATTCTTCAAACATAATAGTCCGTTGAGGAATGTAAGAAGGAAAGGGGGAAATTTTTCAGCAAGAGGCTCCAAGTCTACATGGCAATAAAAACTACCAGTATTTCTAAATGACAGTCACATGATTCATAACAATTTGCAAGAGAGTGTCTCTGATACCCTAGGAAAGAAGAACATCTACATTTTCACTTTTCAGAACATGACCAAAAGGCATATCTGCCATTAAAAACAAGCAAATCAACAGAGTTAAAAAAATAATAAAATTAAAGGTGATATGGCTCCTTTGAATTTCATCTATGATTGAGAAGCAACATATACAACAGAGAACCTCAATAAACTTAAAATTTATGTCAGGAGGAACATCAAACAGAGTCGGGAGGCAGAGAAGTGTGATCCTAGTACATCTATTTGTATGTACCTCTTTGTGTTTTGTCTCTCCGCTATATATAGACACTAGCTTTCAACACCAACAGATACAAAACAACAATTGGACTTGATTACTTCAAGGTTGGATATAATAAAAAAAAAAACAAGGAATGAAGATGGTTATGGAAACAGAGGAGACTATCTCAAGAACTGGATCGATAACGACGGTGACGGTGCATGGGAGTATCTATAAGCCTTGTCGAAAAGCTCAAGTTTAGGCGCTCGGACAAAGTTGTGAAGCATGACCTATGTTGTTAGGAGTTTCACGTTGAGTAGTTTAGGAAGCGCAAAATGATACTTAATGTTAGAAGTAATTTTAAACCAATAAACAAACAAAAGATTAGTTAAGATTAGTTGGATAAGTCAATTACTATTACTAACTATCGTAATAGTATTTTTAGTTATTAAATATGTTATAAATAACAACATTATGTTAGTGTGTAATTCAACTCATAATTAATAAGAACATTTTTTATCTCACTTTTACTCTCTATTTGCAATCCGTGAGTGTGTGTGAGTTCTGTTATTGTTCCAACAAATTGTTATCTAGAGCCAAAGTTTGATTGAGGGATCCTTGCAACACACACGAAGGGACCAACGAGCGCCAATTTCTCAGCAAATCTTCCCACCTTGAATGGAAAGTGTAACACCCTGTTATATTTAATACTTTTAGTAAAATAATTAAACGATTTAATATGATATTTTTAAGATTGAAGTGTCGTAACAAAATTTTGATTTCATCATTATATTTGAAAAATGTTTCCTAGTCGAAATAAGTATACATTTGTTATCATATGGTTTTCAAAAAAAAAAATACAAGGGTACTTTTAATTAGTTTAATTAATATTTTGACAGAGAGCTCAATTGGCAAACCCTAGAGGCATTTTCATAAATAGCTTCTTTAGAAAGATATATTTAATTCAATATTTTGAAAGTTCCTGTAAATTTTTATAGCATTCTAAGACTGTTTTAATTTTAGCTCGCGGACTGATTTTAATATCTTACCGGTATAAGTTATATTAATGATTTATTATTTCAAGATTCTGAATATTATATTTTATCAAGTTTGACATAAGAATTGAGAAAATGTATTTACATTTGAATTTTTATACTTTTTCTTACGCAATAGCTATCTATAAGGACCGATAACTTTATTATTTTTCAATCAGTTTTGATTAATTAAAAATACAATATTGTTTTACTTAAATGTATTTTATTTTTTGGATCATCAAATTTTTAATTATAATCCAAAATATCAATACATATTGATCACAAATGTGAACAAAACATAAAATAAATTATTTTCCTAATAATCTACCCTTTGCCCCGCTGGAACCCACCCCAAATTAAAACAAAAAAGAAAGAAAGAAAGAAGGAGAGACACAGAGAGAGAGTGAGACTTCAAGCAAGAAATGCATGAAAGAGAAGGAAAAAGAGCGAAGACGGAGGGACGAGAGAGAAAGAGGACTCTACAGAGTTTTTCAACTTCTCGATCCAATAATTCAAGATCCAATAGTTTAATCTCAGATTTTTCTTAGGTATAAAATCTTATGAACTCCCTCTATCCATCTACCTAATTTATTTGACGATCCATCAATGTTTTTATTATGCCTATATTTTTAAATAAAGAGATGTTTTGGGAAAAAGTGATATATCTTTATTGTATAATGATATATGTTTATTATTTTAACAAAAACAAATTTATTTGATATATATATATATATATTTAATGTTATAATTAGTTTTAACATATGTTCCTATTTAGATCCAACACGTTACTGGGGATCCTGACCCTGGAGTAAGTTGCAGTTATAAAAGTGACTCTATCACTATGATAGGAAACCAAGGTAAGAGGGGGTTATTTGTCATGAATTAGGGAAGAGATTTAATGATAATAATAGGGATATATGTATGTGTAGTTAAATGGTTTATTAGAAAGTAGAATTAAATTGATATTAGTTATTGAGTTTATGCTCTCTTTATTGGTAATAACTTGTATATTTGATATGTCAACTTGTATGTGTTACTATACAAATATGTGATCTTGGATTATATATTGCTATGTTAATATATGCTCTTGGATTATGAATGATATAAATATGTATTTCTTGTGTGCTTGCCAATTATTAAATTTAATTATTAATAGTTAGACACAATTTAGGATGAAGGAATTTTTACTTGAAAGTGAATCAAATCAATTATAATTTTCCAAAGAATAAGTGAATAAGAGGTTCAAATTCAATTAGAAAGGGCTTTATGACATGCATCATACATGGTGAAAAGGTGGACGTTAGGGTATGGGAAAAACATACGTTTTTATTCGTGAGGGCAAGAGTGACTAGATTGTGTTATTGAAACAATCGCCGAGAATTATTATGGAAAGCTTTGATCTTCCAAAGGGCCGAGTTCATTACTCGTGTCGGGGATTGGATTTACCGGAACCATAATGATTCTGTCAGTCACTTTGGCTCTTTGTGGCCGGTCGAGGGTGATCCCTACTATAGCCAACTTGGACGAATCAAACCAAGTTGTATGAGAAACCCCAAAAATGGGGTGAAGTACTGTGAAAGTAAGTTAGGGGTTGGGGGATGCTTACTCCCGGTCGATTTTTCCCAGGAGTGGAGGGGTTGTGTGAGGAAAATGCAAAGTGTGTGATAAAAAGTAAATGAAAAGTGAAAAGTTAAAGAAAAAGGGAAAAGTCATGCATATGCATATTCCAATGATTGAATCCAATAAAAGAAAGATTACAAAGAAAAGAAAAGAAAAGAATGTCATTGGATTCAATGAATGAACAAAAGTGAGGGACGTACTTGCATATTGTGAAATGATTGTATGATACACAATTGCATCACTATTATGTTGTATTATGACATATGATAAAAATATGTATGTTTATGTGAATGTTGAATGCACATGGATATGGTTTATTATTGTTGTTAAATGTCTTTCTTAATTTATGTTTCAAATAACTCACCTCTTAAATTGACATTTTTAGGTACACCATCGGAAAGACGTTCATGTCTCTCACGCCGAGAAAGGTATACTCTCAAAGAAAGAGAGTATACTATCCATTCTGACTCCAAAGTCATAATGAAAGTGCAACCATGACTAGGATTTTAATTTGTGAAAAGTTTTATTATACAAATAGGTATCGTTTGTTAAAATTTTATTCATATGTAAATTCAAGTTTTTATTATAAAGCCTTTGGAAAAACATTGTATAAAGTTTATATTTAATGATAATAGTCATAAAGGGTATTCAAATATCCTCTCTTTTTATGATAAATACTTATATATAATTATCTGAATTGTTCTGGTTGTGACAGGTGAACAAAATTAATTTAGGAAAAGTCCATATTTCAAGCGGAACTTCGCCAAATTTTTTATAAAATCCAAGTATTTTCTCATGAAATTACTACTTTTAAGTAATGTATTTTGAATTAAAAAGTAGGATGTTACATTATGGTAGCAGAGCAATGGTTGCAATCCTCGGCTGTGGAGTATGGATTTTCATTTCTCCAATGAGTTACTCCACATGAGAGTAACTGATAAATAGTTAATTAAGTGTTAGAATTTCAGTAGAAATACGAGTATGAGTAGTTGATTAAGTTAATTTGTAAGTCTTTAGTAATACTAGAATAATGCTAGTATCTTTTAGCTAACCTTAATGAGGTATCTCCAGTCTAAAGTGGGCTAAGCTCAATTCTCCAAATGTGACTTTGTCATATATAGAAACGGACAGAAAGTCAAGACTAAGGAAAGTGAAAACCCCCAACGGGTCAGAGCATGAAATTGCTTCCCCAACGGGAAGGACTAATCCTTAGTTTTGAATTAAGTTTGCCAATTCCAAATATGACAAGGAAAATGAAACTTTAATTTAAAATGAAATTATAAAGCTCTCTTTAGAACGGATGTTGAGTTATTTGTTATATAATTGGAACTCAAGTAGTACGAAAAATGATCTTATCTTCAATACAATTAAGAATCGAGATTTACATTTATTGATCGATAGATAGTATCATTGAGTCCTTGAGTTCGACAAAATATTTTTTTTTTGAAAATGTGCAATGCCTAAAGATAGGAAGAGTAGTATGTGTAGGTTTCTATGTTTTGATGATATCAAACGTATTTCAAGCAACAACATTTCAACAAGGAAGCTACACTCATGAAGATTAGAATTAGGATTTATTTTAATTCTTAATCAATGTAATATTTTATTTTATGCAATGCATATCATGAGAGTGGGTAGCTTTAGGTGATCTTAATTAAGCTTATAATATTGTTTGATTAAGAGTGAAGAAAACTTAATCTTGATTAAAATTGCTCAAATTAAAGTAATTGTCAAAGTACATTTGAAAAGCTTTATTTTTAATCAAAGTTTGTACTGGTTACTCGATTAGCATGATAGGCCTACTCGAGTAGCACGTGTTAACATAGGTTAATCGAGTAATGAGATAATCATTAATCGATTAGTATGTTTTAACACTGGTTAATCGAGTAGTGTGTTAATCATTACTCGAGTAACACGTACTGTTTCAGAAAAATTTAAAAAGACCTCATTTGTACTTGGACAAGGTTACAAACTCTTTCATAATTTTTCATATTGAGCAATATACTTTCATTTTTCAAGAGCTATTACAAAACTTTCTTTCAGAAATCAAGATTCAATAATTCTCTCTATTCTTCACTCAAGATCAATTCAATATTCTAAGTTTGATTTAGATCAAGATCTTTCTAGTTTTCAAATGTGTGTTGAAGCTATTTGCAACAAGAGGTTGCACAATCAAGGATTCAACAAAGGTGAAGAATTTCACAAGTAAAGTATTTGAAGGTTGTCAAAGCAAATTGGAAAGGATTTGGTTGGAAGCATCTTCAACAAATCAAAAGAAGACGGACAAGGAATTCAATTGGGTTAGAACATCAAAGAGTTTGGTACACTCTTTGAGAGGGGTTAAGATAGGATATCTTTGTGAGAAGTTGCATCTTAACATTGTAATTCTAACAATTGAATTGTCTAGTAGAAACTCTTTATCTTTTAGATAAAGGGGACTGGAGTAGCTCTCAGTGGTAGAGAGTGAACCAGGATAAATCATCGTCTTCATAGTTTTCTTTTCAAGTTTGCATTAATTCAAGAATAATTGAATTTAGGTTAGAATTGGGGTTTTTCATATCTTTGATTAATTGACCTAAATTGATTGGTAAATTTACTTGTATTTGTTCTAGTATTCATTCATAATTTGTTGAATCATCAAGGCATTGCGATTCTAAGAGAATTCTCATCAAAACTAAATCTGCATCGTTTTTCTACCCAGATTACTCGATTAATCTGTTCATTAATCGATTATTTTCAAAGTAACTTGCGGCATTACTCGAGTAACTTTTGTGTTAATCGAGTAGTTCAAAAGTGACTTGCGTAAATTACTCGATTAAGCTTAGCATTAATCGATTAGTCAGTATTATTTTTGAAGAAAAATTCGTTTTCTCAAAACCATTCTCTACGGTGATCGAAATATTTGTACTAAGGCTTCAATACTCTATTCACCCCCCCTCTAGACTATTTTGAGCCGCTTGTTGGTTTCCAACAAGTGGTATCAGAGCTCGGACGAAAAATCTGAGCCTTAACAAGCTTTTTCGAAAAGATCCTAATTTTTGGAAACAATGGGCTCAAATTTTTCTTTTGGTGGTGAAGGAGCTTCCATTAATCGCCCCCCACTATTCAATGGTGAGGGATACGCTTATTGGAAGGTCCGAATGAAATTTTTTTATAGAAGCCATTGATATAGAAATTTGGAACGCTATAGAGAATGAACCTTTTGTTCCTCAAACTAAAGTAAATGATGCTGTTTCTGCAAAACCAAAATCGAGTTGGTCGGATGATGATAAAAAGAAAGTGCAATATGATTTAAAAGCGAAAAACATCATCACGTCCGCTCTTTCATATGATGAGTTCTTTAGGGTATCCCAATGCACTGATGCAAAACAAATGTGGGACACACTACAAGTCACACATGAGGGCACGACTGAGGTTAGAAGGGCTAGGCTTAACACTCTCATGCATGAATATGAGCTCTTTCGTATGTTGCCTAATGAAAATATAGGTGACATGCAAAAGCGCTTTACGCATATCATAAATCATCTTTCTGCTCTTGGAAAAATACTAACTAATGGTGAAGTTGTTAATAAAGTTTTGAGATGTCTTAGCAGGGAATGGCAACCTAAGGTGACGACCATCATGGAGGCTAAGGATCTAGACGAAATTGATTTAGCAACTATATTCGGAAAGCTTCAAGAGCATGAAATGGAGCTTGGGAGATTATCCATGAATGAAGATGCCGATAGAAAGAAAAAGGGGATTGCTCTTAAATCAACTTCAAAATCCCTAAAGGCACATGAGGATCACTCTCAAGTGGATGAATCGGACTCCGAAATAGATGATGAGACTCTTGGCTTGTTAGTCAAAAAGCTTGGACGGTTCCTTAAGAAAAAGAGTAACTTCAATAGGAATAGATCAAGAAATTCTAAGGACACTCAACCAAGGAATAAGACTAACAAAGAAAACATCAAATGTCATGGGTGTGGGAAGCTTGGTCACTATAGATCAAATTGTCCAACTAACTCTAAAAAGTCCGAAGGTGACAATTGGAAGCCCAACTCATCTAAAGGAAAAAGGGCTTACATAGTGTGGGATGAACCGGAGAATCAATCATCATCTATCTCATCGGAAGATGAAGAACTTGCAAACCTTTGTTTGATGACGAAGCTTGATGAAGAAGCATCTTCGAGCATGAAATCAAGTGAAAACGTCAATGAGGTAGATTATCTTCCCGATGCTAGCTCTAGTTCTAATTCCCCCTCCTTTGATGAATTGTATAATGTGTATGTAGAAATGCATAAAGAGTTGAAGAAACTTGCAAAAATAAATGTTGAAAGAAAGAATTTCATCTTGAAGCAACAAGAAAAATTTTGGAATTACAAAACTCCCTAGAGGAGCTTAAGCTTCAAAATGAAACACTTGAACTCATTTATGCAAATTCTACATGCAATTGTGATTTGAAAACAAATGATACCTTATCTTGTGATAATTGCAAATCTCTAGAAAAAGAAGTTTTTAATTTGAATGATAGAATTGCAAGGCTCACAAGAGGAGACACATGCTTAGATCATTTGCTTTCTAATCAAAGAAATAATAGTAATAGAGCTGGACTTGGTTTTACCAAACCTAAAAATCAACATTTTCACAAAGTTGGAACTTTCTCTAAAATCAATTTTTCAAAAAATCCAAGTTGTCATTATTGTGGGATTTTTGGGCATACCACGAATAAATGCAACATTAAAAGGTTTGGTATACCAAGTGGAAAGTATATTTGGATTGTTAAGGGGACTTCACCCCATGCTAACATCAAAGGACCCAAGACAACTTGGGTACCTAAGTCAACCAAATGATATTGTTTTTGTAGGTGTGTCTTCGAACCAAGGAACGTAGATGGTACTTGGATAGTGGGTGTTTGAGACACATGACGGGAGACAAAACGCATTTCATTGAGCTTACTTCTAAAAGTGGTGGTCACGTGACTTATGGTGACAACAACAAGGGCAAAATTCTAGGAGTTGGTAAGATTGGTAACGTATCTAACCTTGTCATTGAAAATGTCCTATACGTAGAAGGCTTAGAACACAACTTGCTTAGTATAAGCCAACTATGCGATATGGGCAATAATGTGACTTTTACTCCGGAATTATGCTTTATTAAGAATAGTATAGATGATAGTGTTAAGTTTGTTGGTTGTCGCTCTAATAACACTTACTTAATTGATTTGGATGAGATAACTTCCTTATTTTCAAAATGTTTTAAATCTTTTGATGATGAAATTCGTCTTTGGCATCGACGAATTGCCCATGTCAATGTGAATCAATTAAATAAACTTTTACGAAAAGACCTAGTAATTGGTTTGCCTGAATTAAATTTCAAGCTTGATAGCATTTGCGACTCATGTCAAAAGTGCAAGCAAGTTAAAAGCTCTTTTAAACCTAAATATGTGATAAGCACAACAAAGCCATTGGAGCTAATCCACATGGATTTGTTTGGCCCATCACAAGTTCGAAGTTTAGGTGGCAATTACTATGGATTTGTTTTAGTAGATGATTTCACTCGATTCACATGGACTTTGTTTTTATCCGCAAAAAGTGAAACATACAAAAGTTTTAAAAAGTTTGCCAAACTCATCCAAAATCAACTAAGTTTGAAAATAGTGACTATTAGAAGTGACCATGTATTTGTTCTTGTTAATGTTAGTTTTTAGCACTATTATGAGATTTTATATAGTTTAGACTTTACTCTGATTTTGGCTTATTATTTTAGTCTCTACTATATTTTATTCTCTATATCATGGTTATTACACTTACCTTCCACTTTTGGCAAAGGACTTTTCTTATTAACTTTAAATCTTTTTAATGATGCCAGAAGGGGGAGAATATTTTGTTGATGTTGTTCTTGTAGGATAAGTTTTATTATATTTTTCCTAAGTGTATTACATTTAGGGGGAGTATTTTAAAACTTAGTGCTTAATTGAAAAGGAGGTTTATCATCATCAAAAAGGGGGAGTTTGTAGGTTTCTATGTTTTGATGATATCAAACGTATTTCAAGCAACAACATTTCAACAAGGAAGCTACACTCATGAAGATTAGAATTAGGATTTATTTTAATTCTTAATCAATGTAATATTTTATTTTATGCAATGCATATCATGAGAGTGGGTAGCTTTAGGTGATCTTAATTAAGCTTATAATATTGTTTGATTAAGAGTGAAGAAAACTTAATGTTGATTAAAATTGCTCAAATTAAAGTAATTGTCAAAGTACATTTGAAAAGCTTTGTTTTTAATCAAAGTTTGTACTGGTTACTCGATTAGCATGATAGGCCTACTCGAGTAGCACGTGTTAACATAGGTTAATCGAGTAATGAGATAATCATTAATCGATTAGTATGTTTTAACACTGGTTAACCGAGTAGTGTGTTAATCATTACTTGAGTAACACGTACTGTTTCAGAAAAATTTAAAAAGACCTCATTTGTACTTGGACAAGGTTACAAACTCTTTCATAATTTTTCATATTGAGCAATATACTTTCATTTTTCAAGAGCTATTACAAAACTTTCTTTGAGAAATCAAGATTCAATAATTCTCTCTATTCTTCACTCAAGATCAATTCAATATTCTAAGTTTGATTTAGATCAAGATCTTTCTGGTTTTCAAGTGTGTGTTGAAGCTATTTGCAACAAGAGGTTGCACAATCAAGGATTCAACAAAGGTGAAGAATTTCACAAGTAAAGTCTTTGAAGGTTGTCAAAGCAAATTGGAAAGGATTTGGTTGGAAGCATCTTCAACAAATCAAAAGAAGACGGACAAGGAATTCAATTGGGTTAGAACATCAAAGAGTTTGGTACACTCTTTGAGAGGGGTTAAGATAGGATAGCTTTGTGAGAAGTTGCATCTTAACATTGTAATTCTAACAATTGAATTGTCTAGTAGAAACTCTTTATCTTTTAGATAAAGGGGACTGGAGTAGCTCTCAGTGGTAGAGAGTGAACCAGGATAAATCATCGTCTTCATAGTTTTCTTTTCAAGTTTGCATTAATTCAAGAATAATTGAATTTAGGTTAGAATTGGGGTTTTTCATATCTTTGATTAATTGACCTAAATTGATTGGTAAATTTACTTGTATTTGTTCTAGTATTCATTCATAATTTGTTGAATCATCAAGGCATTGCGATTCTAAGAGAATTCTCATCAAAACTAAATCTGCATCGTTTTTCTACCCAGATTACTCGATTAATCTGTTCATTAATCGATTAATTTCAAAGTAACTTGCGGCATTACTCGAGTAACTTTTGTGTTAATCGAGTAGTTCAAAAGTGACTTGCGTAAATTACTCGATTAAGCTTAACATTAATCGATTAGTCAGTATTATTTTTGAAGAAAAATTCGTTTTCTCAAAACCATTCTCTACGGTGATCGAAATATTTGTACTAAGGCTTCAATACTCTATTCACCCCCCTCTAGACTATTTTGAGCCGCTTGTTGGTTTCCAACAGTATGTGTCAGCTAAACCTTATAGGCTCCGAGTATTCTTTATCAGAGTGCGTAGCGGAAGTTCTTAACCATCATATCAAAACTTTTTCAATGGATTTTGATTACTAAACTTTGTTTCTGGTAAAACTTATCTCCTTGATTATTGTCCATTGGTTTTATGATAAGGCTGCTATTAGTAATAATTTGCATAGTAATGTTTTGTACTATATTATTTTTAAAGTGTAACTTGAATTTAAATTTTGTCAAACTGATTGTTATGTCGCATAATTATTTTTAAGAGTGCCTTAGTGAATGTGTGGAATTCCTAAGTAACTAAACTGTGGCATAGTGTTTTTAAATTGACCACCTGTTAGTTAAATAGGAACCAAATGTAACATCCCTAATTTAATTCCAAGCTTGAATATTGAATTAATAGGTTTAAAACATAGGGAATGGGTAGATTAATTGCTTAAAGAATTTTGGGAGCAAGGTGATTAGTAATTATAAGTACTAGGGGTTGTGTAGGAGACATTTGTAGCAATGGGAGAATTATCTAAGCGGAATCGGAGGTTAAATCGGCGTTTCAAATGTTAGAAATCAGCCGAAAAGAGAAAATTAGGAATTTATTATAGGATGCTAAGAAATTAAATTCCACCGTTGGATATGAAGTTTAAGGGATTAATAAGCTTGTATAAAAATTTGAGCCCGATCCGACGGTAAACGAAGAAGTTATGGCGAATCGAAGTCTGGAATCACTGGTGCACGCCCAGGCGCACCAGGGTGCATCAGGTGCACCAACTCAGGGGCTCCAGCGCTCGGGCGGCCACACCTACGCCCAGGCATGCCCCTGACGCCCAGTTCGCGCACCAACCAGAAAATGGCGCGCCAGAGTTCCCCATCCCCCGCACCAAACGCACGCATCCCGCACCAGCTTTATAAAGCTGTGCACCAGTCCCTCCCTCCTCACTTCCATCCGCACCATTTCTCCCTCCCTCACCCAAAACCGCCCAGCACCACCTCCAGCCACCACAAGAGCCGCCAAGGGCCGCCTCCCTCCTTGCTCTTCCTCCTCCCCATAGATCCACTCCCTCTCCTCCCTCTTGATCTCTTTCTCTCTCACCTCCATGACCCATTCTCTCTCTCTCTCATCTAGGGCTTTGCTTCCTCTCTCCTCCAACCACCACCATACCCACCACCACGAACCACCACCCACCACCACAACTATGAGCACCCCTTCCTCTCTCTTTCCTTATTGATTTTGAGTTCCCTTTCTCTCTCCCTCTTTCCCTCTATTTGGTCTCTCTCTCTCTCTTCCTGACCTCACCGGCGTCGTTATCGACCGTGATCGCTCCGGGCTTGCGTTGGGTACTCCGAGGCTTGAAGCTTTGGCCTCGATCCGGCCGCGATCGTTCTCACTAACGAGGAGCAACACCGACGCCGTCATCGACGCCGAGCCACAACCCAGGTTCTTTTTAAAAGAAAAGCACGAGGTAAGAAGGGTCGTATTACCTTTATTTAAAAAGTAAATTCTAGGAGTTTATAGTGGTGACTAAGAATAGGGTAATTAAGGAATAAGTTAATGAACCTTAGGGTAGTTCCCGCAAAAATAAATGGTGTATTTAAATGGACAATGGAATAAATTGAAGGTGCATAGAATGAGTTCCGGAGTGAATGCATATAATAGAATATTAAAAGAGTTAATATGGAATGAAAGTGTAGAACAAACGCAAAATAAAACCAAGGGAAATTAATTAAGGGAAATTAGAGGAGCGTGAGAGTAAAAGAGTATGGAGTGTTTGTAATAGGCGAAGGGTGTAGAATGAGTTAAAACTAAAGGTGAGGAAAAATAGAAGTTAGAGTGCGAAAGCAATAAGGAAGCACGAATGAAAACTTAGTTAAGAGTGGTCGGGTAGTAATGAAATCGAAAGGAAAATAATAAACTAAATTCCAAATACAAGAGGGTAATAGGTAAAAGAATTTAGCGATAAGGTGATAAGACAACTAGAGCGAATGCAATTATGGTAGTTTAATAGAATGAGGTTAGAGGAAAGCTAGAGTAATTAATAAAGAGAATAAGGAAAAAGGGAAAAGAAGAGAAGAAGAAAAAGAAAAGAAAGGGAAAATGAAAATAATTAAGAGTTAGTGACGAGAATTAAAACATAATGTATATGGCCAATTCAAGCAAAGTGAAATGAGAATGAGAATCATTAATGAATAAGAATGTACTTAAAATAAGAATGCACCCACAGGCCAACTTGTATGAGGTACCTTCCGGTGTGGAGGTGAAGTACAACGGTACGAGGTACCTTCTGGTGTGGAGGTGAAGTACCCATAGGCCACAAAGTATGAGGTACCTTCCGGTGTGGAGGTGAAGTACAATGGTGCGAAATACATTTTAAAAGGGAATGGACCGAGCGACAGGAGGTCGGTAGACCCTGTCACTATAATAAAAAGTAAAATGGCGGGAGGTCGGTAGACCCTGTCACAAAGATAAAAGTGAAATGACGGGAGGTCGGTAGACCCAGTCACTATAATAAAAAGTAAAACGGAAGGAGGTCGTTAGACCCTGTCACCATAATGAGAAGTAAAATGGCGGGAGGTCGGTAGACCCTGTCACAATAATAAAAGGTATAAAGGCGGGAGGTCGGTAGACCCTGTCAAAATAATAAAAAGTAATAAGGCGGGAGGTCGGTAGACCCTGTCACAATAATAAAAAGTGATAAGGCGGGAGGTCGGTAGACCCTGTCACAATAATAAAAAGTAATAAGGCGGGAGGTCGGTAGACCCTGTCAAATTAATGAAAAGAATAAAGGAACGAAAAGGTAATCGGCATGTGGGCCAAGTAATGGAAAATGAATAAAGAATGGAAATGAGAGAATGATAAGAGAACCAGAGATTAAACGAATATGAGAATAATTAAAGGACTAGAAGAGATTAACTAATGAATATCGTATGCTAAGAATTGGGTAGGCTTAGTTTATTACTATGTCTCTTTTAGGATTTATCTTTTTAAGTTATGTGTAATGCTACCCTTCTTGCTATATTTTGCAGGTATCGAAGTGGAGCTTACATGGAATATGGCCAACCAGGGTTTTCATTCCACTACGTTTAATGTTTATTGGATATTAAGAGTGGATAATTATTTTTTGTAAATTATATTATGAATTAGTAGCTTGCCCTTAAAACTTGTACTAATCGGGCGTTAGGATCTGTTATAACTATTTAACTGTAGTGGTTTATGATTTTAAATATTTCTGGCTGACAGGTTTTAAGAAGAAAAATTTTGGGAAGTCCGGAAAACAGAGGAAACTCTGCCGGATTTTTGTAAAACCTTTTAAAGGAATTAAGTTTTAAAAAGGAATTTTCTAACTCCAATTTTTATAAAACCTAAAATTAACTAATAAATGTGAGAGTGTTACACCAAACACATGCGACATTTCGGGAAGGAATTTTGAACTTCAAATTCAAATTAAAAAGGGAGTGCAATTACTAGATTTTGAATCGAGAAGCATAACCCTTTGTGATTTGGACTTGATAGTCTCAAATGACTATTATGTTTATCCATTTAACTTATATAGGATTAAATGAAGATAAACTGTTTCTATTAAACAAGCTATGTTTTCAGAACTAAATTTTTGAACTGTTATGAGTTGTTTTATGAAATTATATAAGTATTGTGGATGAACAAAAGTATGATAGGTACCACATATTTCATTTCGATAATGTTTTGGATAAAAATAACTCATAAACCAAAGAATATTTTCCATCTTATATGTAATATGATTTTAAACGAATACTATACTACTCTTTAACAAATATTTTTTTTTTGTGAAATATAATTCGTTGAATGTTAAAGTAACACCTTTAACACTTTTCATAGAAGTGTTGATATTCAAAACTTAGATAGCATGAGAAAGAGGGCAAGGAATGTGGGTTGGGATTTATAGAAGAGAAGTAGTATCTCGCGTGAAACCAAGCTAATGAACCAAATAGGAGACCTTGAACCTCATAGGAAATAGTTAATCATAAGTATAGAAAGAAACATTTTGTTAAGAAGCCTTTCTGTTTTAGGTGGAGAGTTAGAATCTAGTTAGGTTTGGGTAGCAAGTCATAATGAAGGTCTAAGTTAGTTTGTTTGTATATCTAAGTTGAATCCTTATAGATACAAGAGATTGAATTCTATTTATATATGAAAGTTAGTTTATATATGAAATTGTCTGTGATTCCAAATTTATTTATAACTATATATCATATCGAATTTTCAAAACCTATTACTTTATACCAATTTTATAGTAACTATTAATTTCAATTATTGTTATGCTCTGAATACTCTTCAACATCAATCTTTCTTTAAGAAAATTTTAAAACGAGATGAATTTGTAACTTTTAGAAATGCTTTCTTTTAATCTTTAGAGATATGAAATATGTGAACATTTAATCTTCTTTCTGATATAATTAAATAACCTTTGTTAAGTTTGAGATTATATTTCTTTATTATCGATTGACAATGTTTTATGATAATACAGGACTAAGTATATAAATATTATTTTGATATCACATATGTTTCAGATTTCTAAATCACCACTTAATTTTTAGAATCCCTATCCTACTATATTTTAAGATATATTTATTGAAAAATTCCTTAAGAATACCATATCTTATCCCTAGTTGTAAATACAATAAGAATGTATTTGAATGAAAGCTAAAGTGTGTAAGTGTTTTCTTTTCATACAAAAAGATTTATTTTTGAACTTTATACTAACAATTCATGTAAGGATTTTGTTTCAGTGAAAATTAAGTTTTTATCCCATAAAAGTAATAATGGTTGTCACTTACTGTGAATACAACGTTTCAAATTTTGTTATATAAATAGGTATCGTTTGTTAAAGTTTTATTCATATGTAAATTCAAGTTTTTATTATAAAGTCTTTGGAAAAACATTGTATAAAGTTTATATTTAATGATAATAGTCATAAAGGATATTCAAATATCCTCCCTTTTTATGATAAATACTTATACATAATTATCTGAATTGTTCTGGTTGTGACAGGTGAACAAAATTAATTTGGGAAAAGTCCATATTTAAAGCGGAACTCCGCCAAATTTTTTATAAAATCCAAGTATTTTCTCATGAAATTACTACTTTTAAGTAATATATTTTGAATTAAAAAGTAGGATGTTACAGAAAGAATTGGGATCAATGGCGCGTGCAGATGAAGGCGATTCTTGGGTATCAAGAAGTCACAAAAAGCGTAGAAGAAGGGTTCCCAACGCTCACAACCGATGCCACAGATGCGCAGAAGGCACTTTAGAAAGAAAACAAGAAGAAAAACTGTAAAGCGACCTTCTTATTGCATCAATGTGTTGATGCGGCGCACTTTGAGAAGATTGCATGTGCTGCATTTTCGCTGGAAGCATGGCAAATTCTGGAAAAATGCAGCGAAGGCGCAAAGCAATTGAAGAAGGTGAGACTCCAGACGATGCGATGACAATATGAATTAATGCAAATGGAGAACAATAAGAAAATAGCTGAGTTCTTCAACAGAATTATCTCCCACACGAACGCGATGAAGAATTGTGGTGAGAAAATCACAGATCAAACCATTGTTGAAAAGATCCTAAGAACCCTCAACTCCAAATTCGACTGTATAGTTGTAGCTATAGAAGAATCCAAGAAGCTTGAGGAACTGAAGGTAGAAGAACTACAAGGTTCTCCCGAGGCACATAAACAAAGGCTCATTGAGAGGGATTCAGAGAAGCTTGGTTGTAACACCCTACTTTAATATTACCCTTAAATAACCAATACTGGAAAATAGTGAACTAAATTTCTTTTTAAAACTTTGACTTATAAAAATCTCCGTGAAAACGGATGGAGTTTCTGTTGTTTTATGGACATTCCAAAAATTCAGTTTTTCATGTGAATCTATCCTAATCAAAATATTCATTTCATTTAGAAAGCCGGCAAGGCCACATATATCAAATCATCTTGCTTCAAATGCATCCACATCAGAGATAACAACAAATATAAACAAGTTTGGAGTTGTTCAATGTAATACCCGCAATTTCCTCAATTATTTTCTGTATTTAAAAATGAAATAGAAATTTATTTATTTGATTTATTGGTTGGAATTTTATTTCCCTAATTTAATTAGATTAGTATTTGATTTGACTTTTCATGAATTTATTAATTTGTGAATTTTTGTGTTTTTATTTATTTAAAAACCGTGGAAATTATATTTATTTTATTTAAATTAGATTTTTATTTTGTACTTCCTTTAAAGTGGAGAAGGAAAATTTTATTCCCCTCTTATATGTGTTGTACGGCCAAGCCCTAGAGTAGGGAGAAAAATTTTAAGCTTACCCTATAAGTTAAGTGAGGAGATGTATTTAGAGCCAAAATTCAAATTCAAAATGCTTTAATTATTTGTCTTCTCCATTAAGCACTTAGGAGACAAAGCAATAATGACCCACTTAATTATGTCTCCCACTAAGCTAAAGTTGTCTTAAAGCCTACACTACAAAAATTCCAAACGAGCCCTTATGACCCCTTGCATATTCGACCCCCTCTTTTAAGCCATAGACCCTAACCTGAATTTTCTATAAATACCTGCCCTAATGTTTAAGACCACCCTTATGCTTCATAAGTCTTAAGAACAAAAAAAAAAGAAAAAAGAAGAGAAAGAAGAAGGAGACCGTGGAAGAGGGGGAAGGAGAAAAGCTTGATTTTGTTGCTCATTCTCATGAACCTAGGTATCAAGCTTTTAACTTGTGTTCTTCTTCTTTTCTTCCTTATTTTTCGGTTTTTCTTCATGAGCTTCCAAGAAGGATTTTTGTTGTTCAATGCTTAAAGCTTCTTGCATGTTGATTTTTCTTGTTCCACTTGACCTTCTATGCTTGATAATATATGTATTTAAGCTTGAAAGTAAAAAAATGAGCATGCACCATGTTTGATGATGCTCACGGTTTTGACCCCATTTTGTGCAAAATAATGTTTGATCTTTGATTTGTGTTTTTATGTTTGATTAAGAGTTGATTGATGATGTTCATGAGCTATGAGTTGTTGTTTTGCAAAAATTTCTCTCAATTCTTCATTGCATGTCATGGCCTAGGGTTTCAAATTGGGGGAAATAAAATTGTTTTCTTATGCATGTAATTGATTGATGATTCTTGCTATTTATTAGTTATATTTTCGATTTCTATATGAAAATGCATGAATAAATGAATTTTGCTTTGATTTGTTCTTCCTAGGGTCATACAGTTTTGACCTAGAATACATGCATGTGTGTTTAATAAATTTTGATTTATGATTTTGTTCAAGAATGTGTATAATCTATATATGTGCATGTGTTTATTTGATAAAAAAAAGTATGCTCCTGTTTATGTGTATATATATATATATATATATATATATTCGGCCTAGAGCATGAGAAAATGAATGAATGATTTTGTTTGGTAAAAGTTTATGTCTTTGTTCTTGCATGTAAGTATATAAGGTCAAGGCATGGAAATATGAATAGATGATTTTGTTCACTACAAGAAATACCCCTGATTTCCGACGGATTTTTTCCGACGGATTTTTTTCCGTCGTTAATCATGTTTTTTCCGACGGAAATATACGTCAGTATTTCCATTTCCGACGGATTTGGTTTTTTGTCTTTTCCGACGGATTTATCGACAGAAAATCCGTCGATAAGTTGTTTTTTTTAAAAATACAAACTTATTATTTTCTGACGGTTTTTTTGACGGATTTTCCGACGGATATTTATGACATATTTTCCGACGGAATATTCCGTCGATAATGCTTAAATTAAAAAAAATAAAAAAATAAATCCGTCGGAAAATTATTTCCTTAAAAAAATATAATTATAAATCTTTAGCAGAATTTAAAAAATTAAATAACATGTTACAGGTGAGATTCGAACCCTTTTAAAAAAATTTAAGCCACAAACCACTAGGCTAAACAATATCATGTTGTTTGCTTTATAAATATTTTAAATGAATACGTATTTTTTAACCTTTAGAAATTAAATCTTTTAAAAAATAAAAAGAAGGGTTCAATATATCACTCCTCACTCTCAACAAAAAGAACTTATCAACGTTGCAGACTAAGGGTTCACCACTGCGAATTTTATCCTGGTTTAAAATATATATATATATATATATATGAATTTTAGGTTTTTTTATTTATAGGTTATGGATGCACAACAAGTGTTTGTTGAAATGTCATTTATAATCTTGCTGTTAAATGTTAATCTACTCACATGGGTTTGATCACTGTTATTACTAAGTGGGTTTGATGTATTTTTAATTTTCTCTCTATGTTTCTGTCTTCTGTATGTGTTAATTTGGTATAATTTTCTTATCTGCATTCTATAAGTTAATTATTTGGGTAAAAAAAACTTTTTACACCATGTTTGTGTTTTGATTAAATCATGTCATTACTCTAAAAATATAAATAAGAATTTCCATTATACCTCATAGTTTGAGTACCTAATAGGATTGTTGACTTGTTAGTTGAACTTATTCTTAAATCCTTTGATTCTTCATTTGGAGACATCTCATCAAGTTCATTTTTAAGATGATCATTCTGTTGTGCATTGTTAATAGGCTTCATAGGTAATAAATGAACGGCCGATGTTCTTAGCTTATAGCTTTTGAGTTGGAGTATTCTACCCATGAAACCACGCCCCAATTCATTTCCCACCTTGTTCTTGCTATTGACCTTCCCTGACATGTTTTGTTTTTGTTTTTGTTTTTTTACTACTCTCTTCGTCCTATAAGGATGGTTAAAAAATTCAAAATTCAAAAATTAAGGAGACATGCATTTAATGGTTTGTCTAACACATCAACCAATCATCAAACAACTAATTTTATGCATTTTGCAAGGACCAACCAATCACAATGCAAAAATAGTGAGCACAGAAGCTGAAACAATTGTGATGTTAATTGTGATGTGATGTTAGGGATTTGTGATGCTTTTTCCTACTATGAGAACTTTAACAAGACCCATATAGTTATTAGTTATATTGGAGAAAGTAAGAAAAAGAATTGTACCCAAAAAAAAGAAAGAGAAAGAAGAATTTAAGTTTAGGAGAAGGTAAGGTGTATTTCTAAGATGAATGTACGCAAATATTAGAAAACTGAAAAGTGAAAAGTAAGGTTAATATTAAGGTATATCCTTTGTATATAACATTTTAAAGATTTTCAAGGTATATATACCCTTTGTGTATAACATATTCAAGGTAGGGGTGTTCAAAACCGAACTGGTCCAATTAAAAACCGCAAACCAAACCGAAAAAACCGAAAATCGAAAAAACCCCATTTATTGTATTTTCTTGGACTGGTTTTTGAAAAATCGATGGTTCAGCTTTTGGTTTCTGTTGTAAAAACCGAACCATGCTTTTTTGCCAGGCTTTTTTTGCGAACAGGTCAGACTCATGATATTAAAAAAGCCTATATAGTCTAAATAGGCCAAGCCTAAAAAGCCTATCTAGTTTAATTATTTAATTAATAATATAATTATATAAAAATAATATTTGTATATTTTAAAAAAAATTAATTAAAGAAAAAACCTAAACCTAACCCTAAAATCACTACCCCTTCACATCCTAACCCTAAGTGACCAGTCACCCTCTCTCATTTTCTTCTCAAACCGCCGCTCTCTCCCCTTCTCACCTCCAACAGCGCTTCTTCTCACCTCACCACCACCACCACCGTCTGCCACTCTCGCGTCCCTCTCTCATTTTCTTCTCACCAGCCTCACCTCACCAACGACACTCTCTTCCCTCACCACCACCACCATCGTCGTCCGCCACTATCGCGTCTCCCTCCCTCTCCATCGCGAATCGCGAAGTGCTCATGCCAATGTTTCTCCCTGCTCAACCCGTCGCTTCGTGTCTCACTCCTTCTCCCTCGAGAGTCACGAAACGCTGCTCGTGCCACTGCTCAGCCCGTCTCAGTCGCCTCTCCGTCGCGTCTCAGCCCGTCGCCTCCTTCCTCCCGCCCCTCTCGTTCCAGGTAAACATTATGTTGCTGCTATTGTTAGTAGATCTTGTTAGTAGATTTTCCATTTTGTATTCTAAATTTGTTAGTTAGACGAATCAACGGATGAAGAAGAAATCTTAGATATGATAAAATGGAGATCTTGGACTTGGCTAAGGTCAAAATGCAATCACTTTACTTATGGTCTCTGTAATTGACATTCACTGTATTTGGAGGACTCTGTATATTGTATTTGTCTTTGGAGCTCATTAGGAGTATCTTTTTTCAGTGGCTTGCTAATTTTTGGCTACTGCTGGCTCTTTTGTTCTTCTTTTTGGTCTCTTTCTCATGTATCTGTAAGTGGACTTCTTGTCCACATAAATAAAATCTTTTGTTTATAAAAAAATAGTAGATTTTGTATTCTGAATTTGTGATTTGTTACTAATTAGTAGATTTTGTAGTCTGAATTTGATTATGAATTTGTTACTAATTAGTAGATTTTTTGTTACATCATCAAAATGATATATATACAATTCAAAGGACACAAATATCTGATGCATCATGTAATAAGAAATCTCAAATATCTGATGCAGCAATGACCATTAGGTAACTTCCCACTATCATAAACTTTAACATATAATTGATAATTGAATATCACTTGCTTAGGTTACAAAGTACGGTACAACGAAATCCTTACCCTGTAACACCCCATATTTTTTAACCACTGATTAATATAATGTTAATTATAAAGCTTATTTATAATTAATTATATTTATTAATATCCTTGCTTACAAAGCGATTTATTATGAATGATGATATTAGATAGTTTTTAATATGAGAAAATAAAGTTTTTGCATATTAGTTCTTGCTTTAGTACCTAAAAGTAAATTTAGGAAAGGTTTTGGAGGGATAGAAAAGAAAATAAATATTTTTCAAAAACTGGTCAAAATACTCTAGTAGTTTTGAGAATACTCGAGTATTCTGGTCAGAGTTGGACGAGTTAGTGTGTTTTGATGAGTCACCACCGAGTTTTCGCCGTGTTGACACGAAATCAGTCCTTCAACACGTCTGAGGCCTTTGTGTCGAGCTGCATGAGCTTGGTGGAGGACTATTTAAGCCATGGTTGATGAATCAACCAACCCATTTGCCAATTTCGTGAAGGATTTCACATGTTAGGGTTCCTGAGTTCGATCACTCAATTCTCCTTCCTTGAGTAGAATTGATTTGCAAATCATACACTAATACAAAGCTCACATCTCGAGCTTTGTATAGACACCAAAATCGTGAGTTGAGATTGTGTGAGCTGGGAGAATTGGAGCTCGAAAGTGAAGGGTTGTGTGCTGTCAACCAGTTTCTGGAGCTTACTTTGGTCGTTGATCTTGGTAAGCTCTCGCACTCTATGAATCTAAAACTTCTTTCTCTAGTTAGTATGTGTTGCATAGAGTCTAGAGAAACTAATTTCCCCAATTCTTATTGTTGTTTTATATGTCAACCAATTCGACTTTGGTGCTCTGGTCAAACTGTTCTGCATGTTAGTGCTTGAAGTCGTTTTTGGTGTTGGAGAGCTTTTTCCTGCAAAGTGTTTGTTGAATCACGTCTGTGAGGTAAGGGGAAAGCTTTCTATTCACTAGATAGAGTTTAAATTGCATGAATTTGATTAGAGAGCCACCAAGAGGCTCTAAGGTCTTAGATTGAATAGGGAAATTGGTTTGGAGACCAACCTGTGCTCTAAAATGGTTTTGAGCAAGTTTAATATGTTGCATGCAAGCTATTGGGAACTTAAAACCTTGAAAATTCTGAGTTTTATGCAAATTGATATGTTAAGTTGTGAATTTTCATGTTTTATGCATAATCTTGTGATTCTCTGTCAAATCTGTAATTTATGTGTTCTAAGAGTTTGAACATGCTTAGTATATGGTATATGAACTCTGTTGATCGTTGGATTGGAATAAAAATGGTTAGAATTGAAAATGGTATGTTAAAACCAAGTTTCCAGTCTGTTCTGCATGAAAAGACTCGAGTACTTGGCTTGGCACTCGAGTATTTGGTGATAAAACAGTGTGTCATTCTGCTCCAGCACTCGAGTATCAGGTCCAGGACTCGAGTACTGATTAATGTAACAAGAATACTTTCTGATGAATCACTCGAGTAATGCATGAACCATTCGAGTATTCTGGAATTGATAAAGAACACTCGAGTATTCATGAACTACTCAAGTATTTTTAAAGAACTGAAATCTGACTTTTCTGAAAGGCATGAATGACTCGAGTGGCCATGAACCACTCGAGTAATCTGGAAAGACTGAAGAACTACTCGAGTATTCTGAAGAACACTCGAGTATTTCTGCTCAGAACATTAAAAATACCATTTTTAATTCTGAATCATTCTGTTAATACTTAAGTGATAATAATCCAAGTGATCTAAGACTTAAAAGAAATTGATTGATAATATGTTTTTTTTCCGTTTGGATGACGGGACGTTGCTCGGGTGGCACGTTATATATTATTAATTGAGATACACCAATCAATTCCTTTAAGTTAAGATATTGCATTCATTCTGGAGTTCGGATGATAGATCGTTTATCATGTTTTGGTAACATGAGTAGGGCCTCTAGGAGTGCCAACTGGTGGCTTGCTTGATGACACGTTATGGTTGACGACGTGGCCAGCATAGTGAGATGCTGATGATATGGTTATTCCGTTTGGATGACGGGACATTGCTCGGGTGGCACGTTATGTACTATTTCCAAGCTTGTCGTGTACATTCTTGGTGAATGTACGAATGTTGTACACCTAGGAGTACAACGCACTGCTGAGTGCTGGACGAAGTAAAAGATGGATGTCAGAGAGTGACATAGATTGATGGAGATAGGATTGAGAGCTAGACTCATACATCATGCCACTCATTTAACCCAAAGTTGATAAATGAAATAAGTATGAGCATCTTACTTGCATTAAATACTTGCTAAGTGCTAAATGTGGTTGTTGATTATTGATGCATGTTTACATATTCATATTGTACATTTATTTATGCTCTATGTATTATGTGTATAGAATTGCTTACCCCTGTGCCCTTGTAGGTGATGTCACGTTACATCGCTTGCATCGAGATCCGGCCACTTCCTAATGGCATATGGATCTACGAGGATCACCGAGTGGTGTTCGAGGGAGAGGTAGAGGTTACCTTCTACCATCCCAACCCGCTGATCTGGTTTCTGTAAGAACTACAATCGGTGGGTGAAATAACTAGGAGACACTAGGAGAACACCTAGAAGGGGGGGTTGAATAGGTGTTAGAGAAACTTTGAAAGATTTTCGAAAGAAACGAATCGAAACAATTAAAACAAATGATTTTTACAAAAAATTTAAGCTTTTAATCGATTAAGTATGCAATTAATCAATTAACATACGAAAGGCTTCAAATGGTTAATCGATTAATACTTCAGTTAATCGATTAGTTACGAAAGCTTGATTTTGGTTAATCGATTAACAGCTTCAGTTAATCGATTAATCACTGTTAAAACTGAAAAAATCACTTTTCAATTGAATACGAAAATCAATCAATTAACACGTAAGATCAGAGATTAAGCGGAATTGATTAACACCAATAATCTTATTGATTACCTAGGTTATGAAAATGATTTTCCCAACACCAATTTGCACAATTAAGATTCAATTCAATCAATTATGAAAATCAATCTTTTCTAGGTTTTCAACCAAGAACATATGAAATGACTGGAATGTAAAGAGTTAAGAGAATAGAGATACTGCACAGAGATTTATCCTGGTTCACTCTCATCCGCTTGAGAGCTACATCCAGTCCCCTCTTCAACCAAGAGAGATTCTTCACTATGAGGAATTAGAGTTCTCAAATTACAAGCAAATGTCTCTCAAGACTCACTTCTTGATAGCCTCCAAGAGATACCACACTCTTGTCTTGCAACCCTATTGAATCTAATCTAACCTCTTCCCTTGCTTGCCGATTCCCCTCAACAAGACTTCCACTTGCTTGATGATACCACACACCAAGACTTCCAATTGCTTGTTAACCCAACAAGACTTCCAAATGCTTGTTATCACAACAAGACTTCCAAAATGACTTTGCTTGATGAACAACCACCAAGGCTTCCTTGTGTTGTAGAATGTTTGCCTCCTTTGCAATGATTACAACTCAATGAAAACAATAACAATCCTATGAATCTCTTTCAATAGCTATGAAAATATCAACATGAGAGATTCAAAGATTTTTGATCAAAGAATGTAAAAGTTGAAAGCTTTGATCTATGAAAGTGAGAGAGAATAGTGTGGCTTGATCTTTGTAAACTTGATGTAAAAAATGATGCTTCATAATCACAATGATTAGGAAAAGGTTTATATAGAATACCCAAAATTTAGGAACACTAAAAACTGATTTTGAGAAGTTAAAAACGTATTTTAAAAACCAGTTTTACAGGTCTTAATCGATTAATACATGGCTTAATCGATTAAGCACTGCTTAATGTGTGTGTTAATCGATTAGCCTCTGTCTTAATCGATTAACCACTGTTCAAATCAATTAAAAACTTGTTTTCTCAAAACTAAACCTTTTCTTTCAAACCTTTAAGCCACCTATTGATTTTAGGTTAAGTGAAAACTCAAATTATGATATAATTATGACATTGATAGAGATTCACTATCCTCTAAAGACTCTACCCAAACTCATTAAAATAAAAGACTCAAACTAGAGATATTACAATTAAACACAAACTAAGTCTTCATGAGCTTGCTCTCTCTTTATCATTTGTTGTTTGTTGTTGTTTGATGAACTTCTCCATACTTGAGCTTGATCACAAACACTTGTAGCTTGTTCAAAAACCTTTGTCATTACCAAAACATTCTCACTGGATCTTACAGTTTCGTCCTCGTAGGTTTAGGATTCCCATCATATACACTATGCACGTACCACCCTTTTATACTTACCATGGACCACCTCCCACACGACCAGCTCGCTCATATCACAGTTTTCGCTTTCGACCTACCCTCTCACACCCTTTTTCATCAAGAGTCGTCCGCGAGGAGACTCCCCTATCTGATTCGAGGAGCCCTGTTACGGTCTTGCCATCACCTGACCCTGTACCCAGTGGTAGGGTACCCACTCCATCGGATGAGATCGAGGAGGATCCTGTGGAGAACGAGAGCGGAGGCGAGCCTGTCGTGCACTCTACCGGGAGTCGGTGGAGGGACGATGATCCCTTGGTATGTGCATATGGTAGATGATGAGGATCAGGGGATCCGGTGTGATGGATGCTGTGGAGGAGATATTGCTGCTGCTGATGATGTTGGATGATGACTACTGCTGCTACCTGGATATTTCTACTACTACTACTGCTGCTACCTGATCTATGTGACCAGCTCTAGAGTGTTATATTTTGAGATGTATATTTATTGTAGATATGCTTTTGAGTACTCTATAGTTATGGTTACTTTTGGACATAGATCTTTTAGTATGGACTTGGAGACACCATGGACTATGTATTTCATGACTTACTTATATATGTATATATACCTTATGTTTATATTACAACTGTGCATAGTCCTAATATTTCCGCTTAGTCTGATATAGATTATTTAAGAATTCGGCTACGATATTTGAAAATGGTATCAGTTCCGCGAAACGAAAGATTGGATGACATCACTTAATTTTTACTATGTAAATACGATTTCAAAGTATCGATGCTATCTGGATTGTGAAAAGGTTTTCTTGTTTTAAAGAATGCTGAATTTAATATAAAGTTTAAAATGATGTCATTTACATTCTCCAAGAATTCCATGTTTTGGTTTGTGCACCCGCCTTCATAGAAAATATGAAGAAAATTTTATTTCCTACATTTTCTAAATACTAACAAGTCCATAACTATTACGAGTAATAGTACATTTATAGTATTAATTACTTGTATTATATTGAGGTGTCACACTGAGTGGTATCAGAGCAAAAGTCAGATCCTGTAGTAGTCGAAGTAGTCTCAGCAAGGTAGTCATCAACATTAAGCAGGTATCCACATGGCATATTTATTACTTTGAATGCTAGTATCTTGCTTATTTTGAGCACTAGATACAATTGAATGTTTTGTTTGAAGTTTTGGTTATAGCCTTAGTATAGGTGGTGTGATGAATGTTTCTTTAGTTCATCACATGTGACCATAAGTCCATAGCACAGGTCTATTATGGCAACTAGAAACCAAAATCATACAAACGCGATGTTAGAGAGGATTACCGCGGTGCTGGAGTCTATGCAGCAACAGCAATCTCAGCAACCACCTCAACCGGTTAATCCACCTCACCAGTTTAATATGGGTAATACCGAGGCGAAGAGTTTGGCGGGGATTTTAGGAGTTGTAGCCCACCTAAGTTTGAAGGAGGATTTAAACCTGAGGAGGCTAATAAATGGATTCATACCATGGATAAGATCTTTAGAACGTTGGATTGCACGGAAGCTCAGAAGGTGGCATATGCAGTCTATATATTGGAAGATGAGGCTGAGAACTGGTGGAACCATACGGTTCAGCTCCTACATCATGAAGGAAGGAAGGTTAATTGGGGTGTATTTATGGAGAAGTTTCTCAATAAATACTTCCCTGAGGATTTGAGGAGAAAGAAGGAAGTGGAGTTCTTACAGCTGAAGCAAGGAGACATGAGTGTGGGTGAGTATGCAGCCAAGTTCGAGGAATTGATGAAGTATTCTCCATACTACCAGAACAACCCTGATGAAAGGAGCAAGTGTATCAAGTTTGAGGGAGGCTTAAGGCCTAAGCTGAAATCTATTTTCAACTATCAACGGATTCAAAGCTTTCCTGCACTTGTGGACATGTGTAGGATGTATGAGGATGACAAGAAAGCTGAAGGACTGCAAGCATCAGAGAGGAAAGATAGCCAGAATTATGGACCTCAGAGGCGCAAGGGTTTCAACAATCGAGGCAAGGGTCCGTATGATCGTCGAGGAAAAGGCAAAGGAAAAGTGGGAGGTAGTGATGGAAGGAATTTCCGAAGCAAGGCTCCCTTCTGTGACAAGTGCAAGCACCGTCATCATGGTCGTTTTTGTTGGGGAACAAGTAGTTGCTTTAACTATGGAAAACCGGGACACTTTGCGAAGGACTGCAAGGAACCGGCCAAGGCTAATTCAAGAGGGGCAGCTGACAGGCCCGTGGTTCAAGGAAGGGTTTTCACGCTTAGTGGTGTGGAGGCAAGCCAATCCTCTAATCTAGTGCAAGGTAATTACTTGCTAAATGGTCAACTTTGTAATGTGTTGTTTGATTCTGGTGCAACGCATTCATTTGTTTCATATGAATGTGTAAATCGTTTGAGTTTACCAATATCTGAGTTATCATACACTGTTAAAGTAGAAACTCCTACTAATGCTCCTGTAGTTGTTTCTAGAGCATGTCTTAACTGTTGTATAGAAGTGTTAGGACAAACCTCTAGGGTAGATTTGATCTGTTTACCCTTATCGCAATTAGATGTAATCTTGGGAATGGATTGGTTAAGTCGAAACCAAGTGATCATTGATTGTGATAGAAAAGTAGTAATCTATAGAAACCCAAAACCTTCAGGCTATATGTGTTTGTTCAACACTGAAGTGGAGGAGAATGGCCCAAGGATTGAAGAGATTTCCGTTGTCCGAGATTTTCCTGAGGTATTCGCTGATGAGATACCTGGTTTGCCACCGAAGAGAGAGATTGAATTTGGAATTGATTTAGTTCCGGGAGCTGGTCCCATTTCTATCGCTCCTTATAGAATGGCACCACCGGAAATGGCTGAGATGAAGAAACAAATTGAAGAGTTGTTAAAGAAGTAGATGATCCGACCAAGCGTATCGCCTTGGGGTGCTCCGGTTTTGTTCGTCAAAAAGAAAGATGGTAGTATGAGGATGTGTATCGACTACCGGCAGTTGAATAAGGTCACAATCAAGAACAAGTATCCTTTACCAAGGATAGATGACCTTATGGATCAAGTTCGTGGGGCTTCAGTATTTTCCAAGATTGATCTGAGATCGGGGTATCATCCGATCAGGATTAGAGAAGAGGATATCTCTAAGACTGCATTTCGATCCCGATACGGGCATTATGAGTATGTTGTGATGCCGTTCGGATTGACTAATGCACCATCTATTTTCATGGACTACATGAATCGAATCTTTAGACCTTATTTAGATTCATTCGTGGTTGTGTTCATTGACGATGTCCTTATATATTCCAAGAGCCCGGAGGAGCATGCTGAACACTTGAGATTAGTGTTGAATGTCCTAAAGGAGAAGCAACTGTACGCCAAACTTGAAAAGTGTGAGTTCTGGCTGGAGGAAGTTAAGTTTTTAGGACATGTAATCTCAAACAAGGGAATAGCGGTTGACCCGGCGAAGGTAAGCTCAGTTTTACAATGGGAACAACCGAAGTCGGTCACGGAAGTGAGAAGCTTTCTTGGTTTGGCTGGCTACTATAGAAGATTTATAGAAGGTTTCTCGAAGATTGCGCTACCCTTGACAAAGTTAACTCGGAAAGATCAATCATTTATATGGGATGAGAAGTGTGAAAGGAGTTTCCGAGAGTTGAAGGAAAGATTGACATCATCTCCTCTGTTGATTTTTCCTGATCCGCAGAAGAATTTTGAGGTGTATTGTGATGCATCGAAATAAGGTCTTGGGAGTGTTTTGATGCAAGATGGGAAGGTAGTTGCTTACGCCTCGAGACAGCTAAAAGTTCATGAAATGAACTATCCTACTCATGACTTAAAGATGACAGCTGTTGTCTTCGCTCTAAAGGTTTGGAAGCACTATCTATATGGCACTACGTTCCGGGTGTTTAGTGACCATAAGAGTTTAAAGTACCTCTTTGACCAGAAAGAGTTGAACATGAGGCAACGTCGATGGATGGAGTTCTTGAAGGATTATGAGTTTGAGCTTCATTACCATCCTGGGAAAGCAAACGTTGTGGCGGATGCATTGAGTCGAAAAGCAATGCATATCAGTTCGATGATGGTCAGAGAAGCTGCATTGATAGAAGAATTTAGAGATTTGAGCCTGACGATGCAAGTGGAGCCGACAAGTGTCAAGATGGGGATGTTGTAGATTGCTAATGAATTCTTGCAAAGGATTCGTGAGTTGTAACAAGAAGATGATGAGCTTAAGGAAAAGAGGAAGCTTATGGAAGAGGGCAAAGAATTAGAATTTCAAGAAGGGAAGAATGGAATCCTTCGTTTTAAAACAAGGATTTGTGTGCCCGACAACTCAGAAGTAAGGAGAATGATTATGGATGAAGCGCATAAGAGCAAGATGAGTATGCATCCGGGAGCTACCAAAATGTATCAGGATTTGAAGAAGATATTTTGGTGGCCTGGTTTAAAGAAAGATGTGGCTAGGTACGTAGCGTGTTGTTTGATGTGTCAGAAGGCGAAGGTGGAACACCAAAGGCCAGGAGGATAATTACTTCCCTTAGAGATTCCGTTGTGGAAATGGGATAGTATCTCAATGGATTTCGTATCTGGATTGCCAAGGACATCTACTGGTCATGATGCAATCTGGGTGATTGTATATCGCATGACGAAGTCAGCGCATTTTATTCCAGTTAATATGCGCTACTCTTTGGAAAAGCTCACTCAGTTGTATATCAAGGAAGTTGTTCGTCTACATGGTGTGCCATCAAGTATCGTGTCAGATCGCGATCCGAGGTTTATATCAAAATTTTGGCAGGATCTACATAGAGCTCTGGGTTCAAGATTAAAGTTGATTTCTGCATACCATCCTCAGATTGATGGTCAAACGGAAAGGACTATTCAGTCACTGGAGGACATCTTAAGAGTCTGTGTTTTGGAAGGTCAAGGAAGTTGGGAACAAATGCTGCCGCTCGTAGAATTTACTTACAACAATAGTTATCATACGAGCATTGGAATGACACCATTTGAAGCTTTGTATGGGAGAAAGTGTCAGACACCATTATGCTGGTTTCAAGTGGGGGAGAGCTCTCTTATTGGACCAGATTTTGTGCAAGAGACAACTGAGAAGATTAAGATGATACAAGAGAAGATGAAGACTGCTCAAAGTAGGCAGAAGAGCTATGCTGATAGGAGGAGGAAACCCTTAGAATTTGCTGAAGGTGACCACGTTTTCATTAGAATAGTACCAACCAAAGGTATCAGTAGAGCCTTGAAAACCCATAAACTATCACCTAAGTTTATTGGTCCCTATTAGATTCTTAAAAGAGTTGGTCCAGTAGCCTATCAAATAGCGTTACCCCCGTCATTAGCTAACCTTCATAATGTATTCCATGTGTCTCAGTTGAAAAAGTATATTCACGATCCCACCATTGTTCTTAAAATCCAACCTGATGACCTAGAAATACGCGAGAACCTAACCTTTGATGTCATGCCTATCCGTATTGAAGATCGAAGAGTCAAGCAGCTTAGAGGGAAGGATATTCTTTTGGTCAAGGTTATCTGGATCTGTGGTGATGTATTGGATGTATCTTGGGAATTAGAGGATAAGATGCGTCAGGATTATCCTGAGTTGTTTGTATAAATTGAATTTCGGGGACGAAATTCCTTGTAAGTGGGGGAGTAGTGTAACACCCCAAAATTTTAATCCCTGATTAATGAAATGTTAATTATAAAATTTATTATAATTAAATATTTCTATTTTAATCTTTGATTAAAAATCTATGATTTTATTATTAGTGGATGTGTGAATTTATTTGGTAATTATATTTGTGCATAAAATAAATGTTTTGCATATTAGTCCCTGATTTGGGACCTAGAGGTAATTATAGGAAACGTTTTGGAGGGAAAGAAAATAAAATTTATATTTTTCAAAAAAACTGACCAAAATACTCAAGTGTTTCTGAAAAGACTCGAGTGTTCTGGTCAGAGTTGCACGAGTTAGTGCGTTTGGTAAGTCACCACCAACGATTCTCCACTGTTGACACGAATACTCCACCCTCACACGTCCATGGCTTTCGTGTCGCCGTGCATGGACCTGTTCTTTTCCTATATAAACCAAAACTCAGATTGTGAGGCATTTGGCCAATTTGTTGAAGATTGCATGTGTTTAGGGTTCCTGAATCGTTTCCTTCGATTCTCCCTCTGTGTTTAGAGTTAAGATACAAATTATACGCCAATACAAATCTCATGTAAAACTCTCACTTTTATTAGTAATTTTTAGGTTTTAATAAAAATCGAAGTTTGAAAATTTCTTTTTAACACCTAAATTCCTTTAAAAGGTTTTACGAAAATCCGGCAGAGTTTCCTCTGTTTTCCGGACTTCCCAAAAATTTTCTTCGAAAAACCTGTCAGTCCAGAATTGTTTAAAAAACATAAACAACAACAGATTAAAAGTCATAACAAATCCTAATGCCCAATTTGTACAAGTTTCAGGGCAAGTTACTAATTCATATTATAAATTACATTAAATAATTATCCACTCAAAATATGTAAAATACATTCCACGTAGTGGAACTTAAAATCCTGCTCGGCCAGCACTGGTGTAAGCTCCACTTGTGTACCTGAAAAATATTAACCACACAGGGGAAGCATCACACAGAACTTAAAAGAGAGATTTCTAAGCAGATATATACAACACACCAAGACCATTCAAGCCTATTCTATACTACTTAATTCATGTTCTTTATTTTCACTCTAACCTTTTTACTCCTTTTTTATTTCCTCTAGTTCCTATATCAATTCCATTGTTTACCTTCTTATTTCCCATTCCAATGTCCATTCTATTATTTATTTTTCCTATCTATTACCATTCTCATTGCCCTTTTCCATTAATATATATATATATATACATATACATAATACGACCTTATCCATTTCCATTAACCCTTTTTATTTTTCCTAAATCCTTTCCATTATTTTGTTCATTATTCTTTCCATTTAATTCCCTTACCCTTTTCCATTTTTATTTCCTTTTTCCCTTATTATTGTGTGTAACCCAAAACAGAGATCTACACACCGGGTTTGCAACCACAAACAGTGATCTGCAAACGCTCTGTATGCAACCACAAACAATTATCTGCATACGTATGCAACCACAAACAGTGATCTGCATACGTGTATACAACCACAAACAGTGATCTGTATACACCCATATCGTTTATGTAACCTCAAACAGAGATCTACATAAACTTCCCTTACTTTTTTTATTACTTGGCCACAGGGTCAATACAACCACCTGCACCGTGCCACAGGGTCAATACAACCACCTGTGACGAGTACCATTTTATTAGGCCACAGGGTCAATACAACCACCTGCGCCGTGCCACAGGGTCAATACAACCACCTGCGACATTTACCATTCTATTAGGCCACAGGGTCAATACAACCACCTGCGCCGTGCCACAGGGTCAATACAACCACCTGCGACATTTACCATTCTATTAGGCCACAAGGTCAATACAACCACCTGCGCCGTGCCAGAGGGTCAATGCAACCACCTGCGACATTTACCCTTTTTATTTGGCCACAGGGTCAATACAACCACCTGTGCCATTTAACATTTAGTTCTCACTACTAACTCGTTTTAGTCCTTTCCCTTTTACTTTTAGTCCCTTAATTCTCTTAATTCTTTTAATTTCTTTTAATTACTTCCCTATTCCCTTTCTCTTCTTTTTCTTCTTCTCTTCCTTTTCCTTTTTCCTTTTACTAATTATTCAAGTTTACATCCAATTCCACTTAGCGTTAGTATAGTCGTTATATTTTAATTCCCTTTTCTAACTCTTAATTATTTCTATAATTTCTCTCATTGGTTCATTTCTAAATTTATTTTCCTCTTCACCATTTCTATTCTTTTACCACACCCTACCAATGTAATTAATTAGTTATTCTGATACTTACCTTTTTATTCATCACTATTGGTTTCCCCCTATTTACTCCATCTATCTTTCTTCATTATTAGCAGGTTACCCTAAGGTTCGTTAGCAATTAACATTTCCCCCGATCCTAGCGATAGATATAACTACCCAGAAATACACCCCTTAAGGACTGGTAATGAAACCCCTTACCTCGGGTGACGAAGGTAAAAAGAGAGAACCTCAACTCTGAATAGGGAGCGGCGATCCGTGAAGCTTTAGCGATCCGAGCGATGAACGGGTCGACGGGGATCGACGCCGGTGGTGAGAATAATCCCGGCTGAACCTAGGCAAGAGCTCCAAGCTTTGGCGCACCCGACAGAGCCCAGCACGGTCACGAGTCGGTAACGGCGCCGGTGTTGCTCTCAAGAGAGAGGAAGGAAAGGGTGATCTGAGGAGGAGGAGAGGGGCTATGGCAGGGAGAGAGAGGCGATGGTGGTTCGTGGCAGTGGCGGCCGGAGGTGGGTGGCTCTCGGTGGTGGTGGTGGCAGCAGCAGTGGCCGGAGGAAGGGAGGAGGGAAGAGCGAGAAAGAGATCCAGAGGGAGGAGAGGGAAAGAGAGGATCTATGGGAAGAAGGAAGGACAAGGAGGTGGGGTGGCGGCCATGAGCTCCGGTGGTGGTGGTTGGAGGAGGTGCTGGGCGGAGAGAGAGAAAGAGGGGTTGAAATGGGGGTTTCAGCCCCCAAAACACGATTTTAAAGCTGCAGGTAGCAGAATACTCGAGTATTTCTGTCAATACTCGAGTTTTTTGACAAAATACTCGAGTATTTAACAAAATACTCGAGTAAAATGACCAGATACTGCTAGTTTGCTTTTCTATTTTTCAACTATTTTCTCCCAACTTCAAATAGCCATAACTTCTTCGTTCACCGTCGGATCTTGCTCAAATTTGACGAGTAACTTCCTAAAAATCATACCTTCATATCCAACGGTGGGAATTGTGTTTTGAGTCTTAAATCTTTTATTTTGAATTTCCTAACGTCGGGTGTTTTTAACACCGAAAAATCGATTTTTAACACTCGTTTGGTCTTCTTTAAATTTGCTTTTCGATGCCAATGCTCCTTGACTCCTCTATGGCACTCAAAGAACTCCTAATCCATAATTTTAAATCCCTTCTAGGATAATCGTTACTTCCAAATCTTACTATTATTCTAATATTTATTAGAATTAAAATTCGGGATGTTACATTTCTCCCCCACTTATTAGAATTTCGTCCCCGAAATTCCATTTGGTTCCTTAAATGGAGAACCATCCCATTGGTAAACTCCGGACTACGGTTTTTACTTCCCTTCGGTTTTTATTTCCCGCTCTAGGTGTGGCTAGGTCCATGCCTATTTCATGGCGGGTCTTCTAATACTACGTATTATCTCTGCCTACACAGGAGCGTCAGCTTCCTTATTATTAAAGTTCCATCTCCCATTTCTTGGATTGAAATCCTCCTCCACTTAGCATCGACACACTTGATTATATCAACGCTAGGGGGTATGCTCGTTCGTTTCTCATAATAGAGTACGCAAGTTCCTTACCGGTATCCAAGGCTGAGAAGAGGACACGTGGGTGACTATCTATCGGTAAGCATAGAACTACGCCGGGTTTCTACGACTTGGCAATTTCTCACCTTTGCATCTGAGATGCTTGAAGCTTGAAGAGAGTGAAGATGAAAAGAAGAAACATGAAGCACTCAAGAATGAGTCTCATGGTCTTTGCAAGATAACCCAGGATGGACTGGATACATGTCAAGCAAGAAGACAATGGAGATTATCCCCAAAGTATGCATTTTCAGCAGAGAGTCGCCGAAGGATGCGCTTTTATGGATCTGCGACTAACTGGTTGGTCTCGGTCAATCGGGGTCCTATCAAATGCACAGGGTCCCAAAAGACTGAGATTATCACTTGCGGTGTTCCGACATAACGTCTGGATTGAGATTCCACTTCGCGACTTCACTTTTATCCCGTTCACCTTCTACTCTTTCAAGTGAGTCTAGCAAAGTCCATTTTAGAATCAATCTTCACCACGTTCACATTCTACTCCGATGCTACTTCATTCTCATTCGTTTGACAATTCCAATTCGGTTAAAGGATTCCTAGAGATCGATTCCACTTGAGGGTCAAGGTCAAGGTCTAGTTTTTCCTCTGGTTTAACCCTTATTCGATCATTCGCAGAGCGTTTGGAATTATCTATTTGGTAGTCCTATAGCCTTTGGTATGGTTACGAGTTATTGTCACTCGGATAGGATCCGAATCAAGTTGTCAAGTCTCCCCCACTTATTATCAACATACCTGAGTAAGTCGAAGGCAGGGAGGAAACTGAGTTGACTCCAGGGATAGATGAGCTGGGTGCTTAATTGGTTGGAGAGGTGGTACATGGATTTAAGTTGACCGTTAATCGGTCTAATCGGTGTGGTTTCGAATTTTCTATGATATGACGACTCTTCATACCTACGCATGCGGCTAATTCTCATACGAGTTAGAAGGGTGGTTCAATTACTGAGTTGAATGTTCTCAGTGGAAATACAGAATAAGAGTGTCTTGAATGGGGTTGGTTTGTGAATCACTGTTCATGAGTCTTAGGAAAGATCCTATAGGATTAAAGTTTAATTGGGCTTTCGACAGGGATAGAATTCCTCGATGGTTGTTTCTGATTTTTCAACTAGATGATTGCAATAATATAGTATGTCAATAAACGCGAAGACCAAGGTGGTCAGTCCCAATCTCACATTTATTAACTGTACATCATTGCATTATTGAATAATAGCATTATCTTTTAACAGGTGCAAGAGAAAGGATGACCAATCCTGACCTTACACTCTATTAGAGGACGACACTATCACAATTGAGCTTGGTGAAATTTCTAACTAAGGTTTTAACACTTATCGACTCCTTCTAGATTGCACTACTCACACTTATTCTAGGCAAAGACGCTAAAGTAATCAGTTGATGCAACATTAACATGAAAAGTACCTTGGATAATTTCATTCCTCGTTCTACGTGACCATAGGACAGTTTGCAGCACGGTGTCCGGGTTGCCCGCATTGGAAGCAGAGACCTTCCTTTCTACGCTGTTCAAGCATCCAACACATACGAGTATGGGATCCTCCACAATGTGGACATGGTGGCCTTGTCCTTGGAGCGGTCGCACTCTGTCCCGCATTCTCTGGCACTACTGCTCTGGTGCGGTTAACAGCGTACGTACCTGATCCTTGAGCCAGTCCCTTACCCTTGTTGAGACCTACTTCATTTGGTATATTCTTGCTCCTTTCCTCTACTTCCTGCTGATTCAAACTCTTCTCATAAGCGCTAGTCATATTCACCAGCTGAGAGAGGTTAGCTATACCCTGGTGCACAAAGATAGTCCGAATTCTGGCATTGAGACCTGTTTCAAATTTAATACACTTGGTGCGTTCGTCTGCGTCCCGATAACTGCCAGAATAGCGAATCAGATCTTCAAATTGAGCCGCATACTCACCGACATTCATACTTCCCTGCTCCAGCTGCAGAAAAGCGATCTCCTTTTCCCTACGAACATCCTCAGGAAAATACTTCCCCAGGAAGTGAGCCTTAAACAGATCAAAAGTGATATCCTGATTGGCTGCCTCCAATTCTCTTCGCACTCGTTCCCACCAATACTCTGCTTCATCAGTCAACATATACTGCGCTAGCAACACAGTTTGTTCAACAGGTGGCGCCATGGTGCGAAGGATCTTCTCAATTTCCTTGAGCCATCGCTGAGCTCCATCAGGATTATACCCTCCTTCGAACCTAGGCGGTTCGCATTTCCTAAATCGAGCCATCCAGTCAATTTCGACAGGAATGGGTGGTGGATTCAATGCTGCTGCTGCTGCGGCTGCGGCTGCTGCGATGTTTTCATCTTGGTTCTGTTGCATTCGGGCCTGATTCTGATTCACTTGAATCAGATTCTCCAATATGGCAGCCATCCGCTCATTTTCGGCACGTCGTCCAGCCATACTGTTAGGTCATGAAGGGAACAGCCAATTAAAGACCGAATACTTAATCAATAACCTAATTATCCTAATCCTAGACTTAGACTCTTACTAAACAAATCAGTTACTCGCTTGGTGAGTAACCATCGGAGATGTGAGTCCACACTGCAAAGGCCGAGGAAAAACTGCTCTGATACCAAAATGTAAAACTCTCACTTTTATTAGTAATTTTTAGGTTTTAATAAAAATCGGAGTTTGAAAATTTCTTTTTAACACCTAAATTCCTTTAAAAGGTTTTACGAAAATCCGGCAGAGTTTCCTCTGTTTTCCGGACTTCCCAAAAATTTTCTTCGAAAAACCTGTCAGTCCAGAATTGTTTAAAAAACATAAACAACAACAGATTAAAAGTCATAACAAATCCTAATGCCCAATTTGTACAAGTTTCAGGGCAAGTTACTAATTCATATTATAAATTACATTAAATAATTATCCACTCAAAATATGTAAAATACATTCCACGTAGTGGAACTTAAAATCCTGCTCGGCCAGCACTGGTGTAAGCTCCACTTGTGTACCTGAAAAATATTAACCACACAGGGGAAGCATCACACAGAACTTAAAAGAGAGATTTCTAAGCAGATATATACAACACACCAAGACCATTCAAGCCTATTCTATACTACTTAATTCATGTTCTTCTTTATTTTCACTCTAACCTTTTTACTCCTTTTTTATTTCCTCTAGTTCCTATATCAATTCCATTGTTTACCTTCTTATTTCCCATTCCAATGTCCATTCTATTATTTATTTTTCCTATCTATTACCATTCTCATTGCCCTTTTCCATTAATATATATATATATATACATATACATAATACGACCTTATCCATTTCCATTAACCCTTTTTATTTTTCCTAAATCCTTTCCATTATTTTGTTCATTATTCTTTCCATTTAATTCCCTTACCCTTTTCCATTTTTATTTCCTTTTTCCCTTATTATTGTGTGTAACCCCAAACAGAGATCTACACACCGGGTTTGCAACCACAAACAGTGATCTGCAAACGCTCTGTATGCAACCACAAACAGTTATCTGCATACGTATGCAACCACAAACAGTGATCTGCATACGTGTATACAACCACAAACAGTGATCTGTATACACCCATATCGTTTATGTAACCTCAAACAGAGATCTACATAAACTTCCCTTACTTTTTTTATTACTTGGCCACAGGGTCAATACAACCACATGCGCCGTGCCACAGGGTCAATACAACCACCTGTGACGAGTACCATTTTATTAGGCCACAGGGTCAATACAACCACCTGCGCCGTGCCACAGGGTCAATACAACCACCTGCGACATTTACCATTCTATTAGGCCACAGGGTCAATACAACCACCTGCGCCGTGCCACAGGGTCAATACAACCACCTGCGACATTTACCATTCTATTAGGCCACAAGGTCAATACAACCACCTGCGCCGTGCCACAGGGTCAATGCAACCACCTGCGACATTTACCCTTTTTATTTGGCCACAGGGTCAATACAACCACCTGTGCCATTTAACATTTAGTTCTCACTACTAACTCGTTTTAGTCCTTTCCCTTTTACTTTTAGTCCCTTAATTCTCTTAATTCTTTTAATTTCTTTTAATTACTTCCCTATTCCCTTTCTCTTCTTTTTCTTCTTCTCTTCCTTTTCCTTTTTCCTTTTACTAATTATTCAAGTTTACATCCAATTCCACTTAGCGTTAGTATAGTCGTTATATTTTAATTCCCTTTTCTAACTCTTAATTATTTCTATAATTTCTCTCATTGGTTCATTTCTAAATTTATTTTCCTCTTCACCATTTCTATTCTTTTACCACACCCTACCAATGTAATTAATTAGTTATTCTGATACTTACCTTTTTATTCATCACTATTGGTTTCCCCCTATTTACTCCATCTATCTTTCTTCATTATTAGCAGGTTACCCTAAGGTTCGTTAGCAATTAACATTTCCCCCGATCCTAGCGATAGATATAACTACCCAGAAATACACCCCTTAAGGACTGGTAATGAAACCCCTTACCTCGGGTGACGAAGGTAAAAAGAGAGAACCTCAACTCCGAATAGGGAGCGGCGATCCGTGAAGCTTTAGCGATCCGGGCGATGAACGGGTCGACGGGGATCGACGCCGGTGGTGAGAATAATCCCGGCTGAACCTAGGCAAGAGCTCCAAGCTTTGGCGCACCCGACACGAGCCCAGCACGGTCACGAGTCGGTAACGGCGCCGGTGTTGCTCTCAAGAGAGAGGAAGGAAAGGGTGATCTGAGGAGGAGGAGAGGGGCTATGGCAGGGAGAGAGAGGCGATGGTGGTTCGTGGCAGTGGCGGCCGGAGGTGGGTGGCTCTCGGTGGTGGTGGTGGCAGCAGCAGTGGCCGGAGGAAGGGAGGAGGGAAGAGCGAGAAAGAGATCCAGAGGGAGGAGAGGGAAAGAGAGGATCTATGGGAAGAAGGAAGGACAAGGAGGTGGGGTGGCGGCCATGAGCTCCGGTGGTGGTGGTTGGAGGAGGTGCTGGGCGGAGAGAGAGAAAGAGGGGTTGAAATGGGGGTTTCAGCCCCCAAAACACGATTTTAAAGCTGCAGGTAGCAGAATACTCGAGTATTTCTGTCAATACTCGAGTTTTTTGACAAAATACTCGAGTATTTAACAAAATACTCGAGTAAAATGACCAGATACTGCTAGTTTGCTTTTCTATTTTTCAACTATTTTCTCCCAACTTCAAATAGCCATAAATTCTTCGTTCACCGTCGGATCTTGCTCAAATTTGACGAGTAACTTCCTAAAAATCATACCTTCATATCCAACGGTGGGAATTGTGTTTTGAGTCTTAAATCTTTTATTTTGAATTTCCTAACGTCGGGTGTTTTTAACACCGAAAAATCGATTTTTAACACTCGTTTGGTCTTCTTTAAATTTGCTTTTCGATGCCAATTCTCCTTGACTCCTCTATGGCACTCAAAGAACTCCTAATCCATAATTTTAAATCCCTTCTAGGATAATCGTTACTTCCAAATCTTACTATTATTCTAATATTTATTAGAATTAAAATTCGGGATGTTACATCTCACGTCACGATCTTTGTATAGAGATCAAAATCGTGAGCTGAGAGTGTGTGTGGTGGAAGAATTAGAGCTTGGGAGTTGGAACTTGTTGCTGTCAAGTTGGTTCTGGAGCTTACTTTGATCACTGATTGTGGTAAGATCATGCATCTTCTGAGTCTCAAATTGATTTCTATAGTTAGTATGTGTTGCATAGAGTTTAGAAATACTAAATTCCCCAATTGTTATATCTGTCTTCTTTGTCAACCAATTCAATTTTGGTGCTCCACTCAAACTGCTCTGCATGTTGGTGCTTGAAGTCGTTTTTGGTGTTGGAGGAGTCTTTCCTGCGAATTTTCTTTTGAATCTCAACTGTGAGGTAAGGGGAAAGCTTTCTATTCACTAGATAGAGTTTAAATTGCATGAATTTGATTAGAGAGCCACCAAGAGGCTCTAAGGGCTTAGTTTGAATAGGGAGATTGGTTTGGAGACCAACCTATTCTCTAAATTGGTTTTGAGCAAGTTTAATATGTTGCATGCAAGCTATTTGGAACTTAAAATCATGAGAATTATGAGTTTTATGCAAATTGATATGTTAAGTTGTGAATTTTCTAATTTTTATGCATAATCCTATGAATCTCTGTGAATTCTGTAATTTGATGTGTTCTAAGTGCTTGAACATGTTTATTAGATGTTATATGAACTCTGTTGATCATTGGATTGGATTGAAAATGGTTAGAATTGAAAATGGTATGTTAAAACCAAGTTTCCAATCTGTACAAGAGTACTTTCTGATGAACCACTCGAGTAATGCATGAATCACTCGAGTATTCTGGAATTGATGAAGAACACTCGAGTATTCATGAACTACTTGAGTATTTTTAAAGATCTGAAATCTGACTTTTCTGAAAAGCATGAACGACTCGAGTAGCCATGAATTACTCGAGTAATCTGGAAAGGCTGAAGAACTACTCGAGTATTCTGAAGAACACTCGAGTGTTTCTGCCCAGAACATTAAAAATACCATTTTTAATTCTGAATCATTCTGTTAATACTTAAGTGATAATATTCCAAGTGATCTAAGACTTAAAAGAAATTGATTGATAATATGTTTTCTTTCCGTTTGGATGACGGGACGTTGCTCGGGTGGCACGTTATATATTATTAATTGAGATACACCAATCAATTCCTTTAAGTTAAGATATTTCATTCATTCTGGAGTTCGGATGATAGATCGTTTATCATGTTTTGGTAACATGAGGAGGGCCGCTGGGAGTGCCAACTGGCGGCTTGCTTGATGACACGTTATGGTTGACGACGTGGCCAGCATAGTGAGATGCTGATGATATGGTTATTCCGTTTGGATGACGGGACGTTGCTCGGGTGGCACGTTATGTACTATTTCCAAGCTTGTCGTGTACATTCTTGGTGAATGTACGAATGTTGTACACCTAGGAGTACAACGCACTGTTGAGTGCTGGACGAAGTAAAGGATGAACGTCAGAGAGTGACATAGATTGATGGAGATAGGATTGAAAGCTAGACTCATACATCATGCCACTCATTTAACCCAAAGATGATAAATGAAATAAGTATGAGCATCTTACTTGCATTAAATACTTGCTAAGTGCTAAATGTGGTTGTTGATTATTGCTGCATGTTTACATATTCATATTGTACATTTATTTATGCTCTATTTATTATGTGTATAGAATTGCTTACCCCTGTGCCCTTGTAGGTGATGTCACGTTACATCGCTTGCATCGAGATCCGGCCACTTCCTAGTGCCATATGGATCTACGAGGATCACCGAGCGGTGTTCGAGGGAGAGGTAGAGGTTACCTTCTACCATCCCAACCCGCTGATCTGGTTTCGTCCTCGTAGGTTTCGGATTCACATCATATACACTATGCATGTACCACCCTTTTATACTTACCATGGACCACCTCCCACACGACCAGCTCGCTCATATCACAGCTTTTGCTTTCGACCTACCCACTCACACCCTTTTTCATCGAGAGTCGTCCGCGAGGAGACTCCCCTATCTGATCCGAGGAGCCCTGTTAGGGTCTCGCCATCACCTGACCCTGTACCAAGTGGTAGGTGTAGTGGACTTGTAGTAAACCGAGCGATGACCGACCGAAGCTTCATTGTTACGATTGGTATGATGCTACAACAGGGTAAACGGTCAGACACTTACACCGATCAAACTGGGTTGTTATGTGTAGGGTACGCACTGATGAGGTTACCACCGAGCACAGGACTCTCAATCTTATCCTTATCGTTTACAGCCTCATCTAGCCGTAACTACTCCTAGATTCCCATGACTCTTGGTTAGATAAAACAGCATTGGATAGAGTTTATCACTTACAGGGTTTATGGATATTATCTTATCATATCCTATACAAATCCTAGTTGAATTCTTCCTCTTTAGAAGCCTTATCAAGACGGCCCACAGTACACAGGTAATCCCCTATAAGAACCACCAGGCTATAGGGGCTAAGGTACGTCATCTCATCCCTAAGTTGACACTAGCACACACATTGTTGACTAGGGAGAACCTGATTATCCCAACTGGATATTCAGAAATCCTAAAGAGTCCTACATTAACATCTTGGCTGAGATCATTCTTCAAGGCTCTTCCATAGCTTTAAGGTTGATCTTAGTTAAGGACACGACATTGGCGCCGTCTGTGGGAACCGAATAACATATCATTCCCACCACCACCATGGTCACTACCAGAAGTCAGGTCGGTGATCTCCGTGAACGCATCGCCCGCACCCGTGGCAGGCCCAGGAATGCTAATAATAATGAGCCACAGCCTCACTCTGCGGGCGATCTGCGTGACGTCCTCAACCATAATCATGGAAATAATGGGCAACCACCACGAAGATCTCATTCTGGGCCAGGGAATAACCCCCAGCCACAAAACCATTCGCAAAGCCAACCACCGCCAAACCAAAGCCAAAATCGTAGTGGAGCTCATGCGGTACACCCCCAAACACCACAATCTTCCCATCCTAGGGCTGGGAGCAATCCCCAACCCCTTCAGGTTTTACGTACCATACAGCCTCCACCGCCGCCACCTCCTCCAACACCACCTCCCTCTACCCATGGTGATTCAAGTAGCACAGCCTCTACCACACGAAACACTCATAGAACCACTGGAACCCGAGCACACCATGGGCGTAACACCCAACGTACCCCTCCAATCCCACATAACCCTGATCATATAAGTACAACACCTAGAACCAGACTGAATCCAAGTAGATCTGCTCCGGGAAACTCTCGTCATAGCCATTCCATCAACAGATCCTATGCAACTACTGCCTCCGCTCGGGCTCGGGAGCAAGAGATGATCAATATTCTTAATAGGCAGACCACTTTAATCGAACAACAAGGACGTGCTATTGTCGACCTTCAACAACAAGCTATGGCGAGGATTGCTCAACATCAATCAACCTCTATTCCACCACAAAACCAACCAACCATGGACCCACAACCAGCCCCGATAATGCAGCTTCCCCCACCAAATTTTCATGTTAACCCCTCCACAAATCAAGATCAGGTCGGTTTCCACCCTGGTCATCCTTTCACTCAATATATAATGGCGTTTGAAACCCCTCAAGGATACTTGGGCCCCTCTAATGTGGCACATTATAACGGTCTAACTGACCCAGTGGACCATATTGTGTCTTATGAAGGGGCAATGAATTATTATGGGGGCGGTGAACAAATGAAATGCCGAGCATTTTCTATGACACTCGAACCCTCGGTTCTAAGGTGGTATTCTTCCCTCCCTCCTAACTCCATTAATTCCTGGGAGGAGATGAAGCGTGTATTTCTTAACAGATATACTGCTAGCTGCATTCAACCCAAATCCGACCATACCTTGGCATCTGTTACACAAAGGCCGGATGAACCATTGAAAGATTACTTATCACGCTTCCACGCGGAAGCAAGTTCCGTTCCACGGTTAGAGCCAGGAGTAGCAGTGCTACTATTCACACAAGGTTTGCAGTTTGGGGATTTCAGAAAATCTCTGATTGGTAAACCTCCAAAGGATATGGCCGAGTTGAGACAACGGTCAAATAAATTCATCAACTTGGAAGAATTTCACAAGGGACAGAAGTTCAGAGAAGATAGACAACGAACCGATCCCCAAGGACAGAACAAACAAAAACGTGACGAACGTTTTGGTGGGAGACAAGACAGAGATAGGAATGATCGGGACTGACGGGTTCCCCCAAGGAATAAGTTTCAAGATTACACTCCTCTAACAGTTCCGAGGAGTCAGATTTTGAGGGAAACTATGCAGACTGACTTACGCTCTGCCCAAAGACCGCCGTCTTTACGAAAGGGCGCACAGCGTGATAGGTCGAAATACTGTGACTTCCACAGGGGTTATGGCCATACCACCGACGAATGCATCTGGCTGCGAGATCTGATCGAGGAGATGATCAGAGATGGCAAGTTACAGCAATACATCAGAGATGCAGCTGGCCGAAGAAGCAGAAACAAATCTCAATCCCTAGTAAAATCTAAACGCCAGAGAAGTAGGTCACTAGATGATAGAAACGCAGGAAGACAGAAAACCGAATCCGCTCCAGTACCTGACGCAAACGCTAGCAAAAATGAATTCTTGGTCAACACTATTGCAGGAGGTTTTGCTGGAGGAGGGGAGAAGAAAGCTGTCAGGAAGAAGTACATCAACCAAATCTTGGCAGTTAGCCAGAAACCGATTGCCAAAAGATCAACAAAAAACATTCCCATCATTTTTGACGACGAAGATTTGGATGGAATCCTTCCGGGCCATAATGACCCCATGGTGATAACTGCTCTGATTGGCAATTACGAGGTAAAACGAGTTTTTATTGATCAAGGTAGTTCGGCAGATATAATGTTCTTCCCATTATTCAAAGCTTTAAAACTCAGGGAGTGTAATCTCACTCCCTTTGAGGGAGAACTAATTGGTTTTACTGGAGACACCGTTGAGCCAAAGGGCTACATCCAACTTCCTGTAACTCTCGGACAACAACCTTCGGCTAGAACCGAGATAGTCAAGTTTTTAGTGGTTGATTGTCCAGCTGCATATAATGCCATACTTGGGAGAACCTCGTTGCAAGCATTTGGGGCAGTTGTATCAACAGTTCATTTGGCTATGAAGTTCGTCGGAACTGATGACAGAGTGGTAACGGTCAAAGCCGAACAAGATGCAGCAAGAAAATGTTACAATGCCAGCTTGGGGAAAGTGAAAAGCAAGGATTCGAGCAATCTGGAAAGAGTTTCTTTGGGTAAGGGAAATGTTAACCTGGCGGACCTGGATATGCGAGACCAATCCGACAGAAATAGACCGACCCCAAAGGGACAATGGGAGTTCTTGACACTATTTGACGACCCCCTCAGGCAAGTGAAAATCGGTTCTGATTTGCCCGCATGCGTTAAAGAAGAATTGGCCGCACTATTAATCGTGAATAAAGATTTGTTCGCTTGGACATCAGCCGATATGCCAGGAATCAACCCCAATTTTATTTGTCACAAGTTAAGCATCATTCCGGGGTCGAAACCAGTGGCACAGCGTAAAAGGAAAGTTAGTGCGGAAAAGGCCGTAGCAATTGAGGAAAAAGTCGCTGAACTACTCCGAGCGGGTTTCATTAGGGAGATTGACTATACAGACTGGTTAGCTAACACCGCCTTGGTCAAAAAGCCCAATGGAAAATGGAGAATGTGTGTTGACTACACAGACTTGAACAAAGTCTGTCCTAAAGATCAATACCCACTCCTTGTTATTGACAAACTCGTCGACAGTTCAGCTGGTTACAAACTCTTATCATTTATGGATGCTTACTCTGGTTACAACCAGATTCCAATGTTCCCTGCCGACCAGGACAAAACTGCATTTATTACCGATAGGGCAACTTACTGTTACAATGTTATGCCCTTTGGGTTGAAAAATGCGGGAGCTACTTATCAGAGGATGAGGAACAAGATTTTTCAAGGTATGATCGGCTCGAACATGGAGGTGTACATAGATGACATCATTGCAAAAAGTAGACAGCAAGAAAATCATGCCAAGGACCTTACAATAATACTTGACCGAGTGAGAAAATACTCCATGAGGTTGAATCCGGAGAAGTGTGTATTCGGAGTCCCAGCCGGTTCTTTCCTCGGTTTTATGTTAACCGAGAGAGGAATTGAGGCCAATCCTGATAAATGCAAAGCAATCCTTGACATGAGGAGCCCAGCTAATCTTAAAGAAGTTCAACAACTCACGGGCCAAGTGGCGGCACTCTCCAGGTTCTTGTCCCAAGCCGCTCGGAAAGCCTTGCCGTGGTACCAGCTCCTTAGGAAAAACAAGGATTTCCTTTGGGACGAGCAATGTGAGCAAGCTTTTATTCAGTTAAAAGAGTATCTTTCCAGCCCACCGGTCCTCCACAGCCCTCTTCCTGGTGAGAACCTCATTCTATACATGTCAGTGGCCGAAGTGGCGGTCAGTTCGGTTTTGGTACGAGATAATTCAGGTACTGAAGCTCCAATATATTTCGTTAGCCGAGCACTTCAAGGATAGGAATTGAGGTATCAGAAGCTGGAGAAACTTGCATATTGTTTGGTCACGTCAGCTCGGAGATTGAGACAGTATTTTCAGGCGCATAGAATATTGGTAAGAACCGCTCAACCTCTCAGACAAGTTCTTCACAAACCCGACCTAGCTGGCAGAATGGTCTCATGGTCTGTCGAACTTTCTGAATTCGACATTACCTACGAACCAAGGAAGGCAATGAAATCTCAAGCGCTTGCTGATTTTGTTACTGAGTTCACAGATATCCCTTCGGACAACTCTCAAAATCTTTGGTCAGTTTATGTGGACGGATCAAGTAATAGAAAAGGCGCAGGGGCTGGAGTCATCATTGAGAACCCCGAGGGATTGTGCATGGAATACTCATTGAAATTTGAATTTCAAACATCGAACAATCAAGCAGAATACGAGGCAGTTCTTGCAGGCCTCAAGATGGTTCATGAGTTCGGAGCAGAGCAAGTGTCAGTGTTCAGCGATTCACAACTGGTAGTTTCTCAGATTAAAGGTCAGTACTCGGCAAAGGAGCCCATTTTACAAAATTATCTTGAAGAGGTAACGCGAATCATCTCAAACTTTTCCGAATTTAACATTTCACATGTGCCGAGAGATTCGAATTCCAGAGCCGACATTCTATCCAAATTGGCAAGTAAAAAAGGGTCGGAAAATAACAAAACGCTGATACAAGAAACCATTCCCCGACCTAGTGTCATTCTGACGGTCTCATTATCTCAGTCATGGATGGACCCAATTCTTACTTATTTGCAACATGGGTTCATCCCCCAAGATCAGTCGGAGGCTCGAAAATTGGTTAAAAAGGCCGCTCAGTACACAGTTCTAAATGGAGTCCTGTACAAGAGAGGCTTTGGATCCCCCATGCTCAGATGTGTCAACCCATCCCAAGCTGAGGAAATATTGGAAGAGATTCACGGTGGAATTTGCAGTCACCATATGGGAGGAAAGTCCTTGGCAAGAAAAGTAATCCGAGCGGGCTATTTTTGGCCTACACTGCAGAAAGATGCTATGGAACATGTTAAGAAATGTACTCAGTGCCAACTTCATAGTGACATCTATCAAAAACCTGCTGAAGAGTTGCACTCTCTCGGTGTACCTTGGCCCTTTTACCAATGGGGCATGGACATCATCGGAAAATTTCCCACCGCACCAGGCCAGTTTAAGTTTGCAGTAGTGGCTATTGATTACTTCACCAAGTGGATCGAAGCAATGCCATTAGCAACAATCTCAACAGCTCGGATTCAGTCTTTCTTCGTCAAGGAGGTGATTTCTCGATTCGGAGTTCCACATGCCATAGTCACAGACAATGGATCACAGTTCGCAGCATCTCACTTCCAACAATTAGCAGCCGACCTAAACATCACTCACTATTTTAGCTCTGTTGAACATCCACAGACAAATGGTTTAGCCGAGGCGGCCAACAGAACCATCTTGGATGGGATCAAAAAGAAGCTCGGAAATGCTGCTGGCACTTGGGCAGATAAACTTCCGAGTGTCCTATGGTCACACAGGACAACAATACACTCGTCCACAGGTGAAACTCCTTTTCGTTTGACATACGGCTGTGACGCAGTCATTCCAATCGAAAAGCGAATTCCTACCTTCAGGACACTTGAACGTCCTTCGGAGACAAATGACCATTTGATCAGTGAGGAGCTTGTTTTATTGGAAGAAGTTCGAAAAAATGCCGCAGCCCATGAAAGCAAAATGAAGGAGCGACAGGCTCGGGAATACAACAAGAGGGTTCGTCCAAGAAGCTTTGAAGTTGGTGACTTAGTCCTTCGTCAAGCTGACATTAGCAAAGGAAATGCTGGAGTCGGAAAACTCCAACCAAAATGGGAAGGACCATATCGAGTGAAGGCTAAATCTGGATCTGGGGCATACAAATTGGAGTCTCTCTCGGGCACGGAAATCGATAACACATGGAACGTTGCCAAACTCAGAGCTTATTACAGTTAAGCTCATACTTTGTTTTTTTTCACTTTTTATAGATAGGTAAATTTGTTGCTCAGTAATGTTTAGGTCAAATAAACGAAGGGTAGCATCCTTCTTAGATTAGTGACAATTGTTAGGAATTAGATTGATAAGAATTTGTTAACAGATGAGCAACTTCATTTTTTGTTTATCAATAAATGCATCAATTTATTCGAAATCCTCGTTTGAACATTGTGAAGTAACACGCGACTCATTTGCTTCGGCTAGCCACCGAGCCAAATCGAAGTACAACTCCTAACAAGAGTTCAGCAACGTACTTATAGAACACCCGAATCCAGGAAACTACTTTCCTTATTTCGCGGTCCGAGGATCCCACTTCGGCTAAAGTTGGCGATCCAAGTTCTACTCACAATGAATTGTGTATTTATAAATTCTCAAAATTTATCTTACAACTCGCTAATTGGCAAACACTGGAAGCGTGACGAACGAAAACAAAAGCAATGATAATACGTGTAACACCCCGATTTATATTTAAAAGTTTAACAAACTTAGTGAAAATAAAATGGTGAATTAAAAATTTTCTTAATACAAGACAAGTTCATAAATACAAATTGGGGAATTCATTCATAATATACATCACTTCAACTGGAATTCCCTTCTTTCGAATTGTTCGCTGCGCACCCTGATCTTCAAGCTCCTTGATTATGCACCTAAAATGTTAACCACTAAGGATGAGACCTTTTCACAACACAGTGGATTAAGAGATAGTAAAAAGGTATATAATAAAAACTCAAGGATAATAATTAAATCAAGCCATGGATTAACAAAATGAATCACATTCACTTATTAACAATTTTTAAATATATTCCCATATTCATTCTCTTTCCATGTTTCATAAAACTGTATGTCACCTCACGGTCAGAGGCCAACAACCCACTTATACATTGTATGTCTCCTCACGGTCAAAGGACAACATACAAACCACATATACATTGTATGTCTCCTCATGGTCAGAGGACAACATACAAACCATATTCTCTTTTTCTTTTTATTTTTGCACCACTAGGAATTAGCGCACCTGCTAGGCAATTCGGCACCTACTAGGGACTTTACACCTGTCAGGACTGAGACACCCATTAGGCATCACCCGTTAGGACAACGCAATTAATTACCTTTCCATTAATTATCCATTTTTCACAATTCCAGTTCACATGTTATTATCTTTTTCAGGTGGTCATGCAGTGTATTGATCCATTGGCGCACCGACGCCTAACGGGAATTTAGGACCTAATGGGCAATTCGCCTGACAGGCAATTAGGCCCTAGCAGACAATTCACCACCTAGCAGGGCATCTAGTGTGCCGGGGCATCCAAGGATCAACTACACTGCATTCCTTTTATTCCATATCACAACTCATTCACAAAAGTCAAGCACAACATACACACCATTCATCAAATACTCGGAGAATTGCAAGTAATATCAAATATTCATTTTCACCACTTTTATCGGACCCAATCATTCCTTTAATTTATAAATCAAACCATAATTTACCAAGTATTTCACAAATCACATATTTCCAACATTCTTCACACGCAAACATTTCAAGTTATATCTATATATAAATTCATTTCAAATTCCAGTTTATTGTTTCTTTTTACATCACATTTCCATTTTCAATGTTTATAAACACACCACCGATTACTCACATATAGGGTCACATTTCGAATAATCACATATAAAACTCTTAGCGAGCATATCAATTTAACAACCATCAACCAATATCACAAATCAATCGACATACTCAGGTATGTCTCAGAGTACATTGAATGTAAGTCAACTCCCTAGGGTTCTTCACTTCCTACTTTAATATTAATAAAAAGAGAATTTGACATAAACAATTTAATTACTATAAAATCAACCATAAACATACTAATCACCCCTAAATCAACTTTAAATTAAAGCCATTTTGCTAACCACAACCCGGTCTAAGTATTAAACTCAAATCCTAATATACACCCTAACTATCCCTAATCCAAAGTGTGGAAAAGAGACTCCCCTTACCTTGGAAATCCTAGTCATAGAGGCAGAGTCATTTTTACATCCGCGACTTGCTCCGGAGTCAGGGTTAATAATAACGTGCTGGATATATATATATATCAAATAAATTCATTTCTGTCAAAATAATAAATATATATCATTATACAATAAAGATATATAACTTTTTTTTTTCCAAAACATCTATTTATTTGAAAATATAGTGTTAATAAAAATATAGACGGATCGTCGAATAAATTACATGGATGGATAGAGGGAGTTGAGGAGATTATATATCTAAGAAGGATTTGAGATTGAACGGTCGGATCTTAAGTAATCGGACCGAGAAAATTGAAATTCCAAAGTTTTGCTCTATCTCTGTGTCGCCCTTTCTTTCTCTCTCCGTAGCACTTTCTTTCTTCTTCTTATTGTTTTTGCTCTTTCACTTAAGTTTTGTGGACCTTGCTTTTGTTTCTCGTGGTGGCCTTCGGGCCACATGTTTTATATATATATATTTTTTTTCTTTTGGGTTACGGTGGGGCTGGTAGATTTAGGAAAATATATACATTTTAACAACGTGCTCTTATTTGTGGGTCGATGCATGTAGGTATTTTGGATTATAACTAAAATTTTGACGATCCAAATCATAAAATACATTTTAGTAAAACAATATTGTATTTTTAATTACTCAAAACTAATTAGAAAATAATAAAGTTACCGGTCCCTCCGGATAGCTATTGCGTAATAAAAATTATCAAAATTCAAAACTAAATATATTTTCTCAATCTTGATATTAAACTTGATAATATATAATATTTAAAATTTTGAAGTAGAAGATTATTATATATAAATTAAGCCGGTAATATATTAAACTAGTCCAGAAGCTAAAAATAAAATAGCCTCCGAACACTATGAAAATTTACAGGGACGTTCAAATATTAAGTTAAACATATTTTTCTGAAGAAACTGTTTATAAAAATGCCTCTAAGGCTTGCCACTTGAGCTCCCTGTCAAAATGTTAATTAAACTAAATAACAAATTTTTCTGAAGGCCTATAGCTTGGAAAACGTATGATAACAAATTTTTACTTATTTCAATTAGGAAACGTATTTCAAATATAATGATGAAATCAGAATTTTATTCCGAGACTCAAATATTGAAAACATCATATTAAATCATTTAATTATTTTGCTAGAGATATTAGAAATAACAGGATGTTACAATTCTCCCCCACTTATTGGAATTTCGTCCCCGAAATTCTGCTCAGAATCCTTAATTGGAGAACCATCCCGGAAAAAGGTTTCTAAGCTATAGGCCTTACTTCACTTTGGTTCTACTCCCCCACTTGGAGTTGGTATACCATTCAGCATGAGTACGCCCCTAGACTCTTGCACTCGTTGAAGAGTGCCGACTGTGGTTTAATTTGGTCAGTCTCGAGGCTAAGATTTTATCAGGTTTTCTAAGGTTCACTCTTCCTGCGGCTAATTTTTCAAGAGTCTCACTAGAAAGACTCTCAAAGGGTCTTGGACTCTCAAAAATCAGGTTTGGCTTCCCAAGGAAATCGGAAATGATTTCTAAGATCAGCTGGTTTCCCTCCGGAATTCTACATCGAAGGTTGGAAAGGGTACTAATACGCTCTAAACACTATTACCCTAAAGGGTTGATTATACTCTAACTCCAAAATCTATCACTTATCCTATTCCTAGGCCCTAATCAACCACATCCATCATTCACACAAGCATAATTCATATAAACATCATTCAGATTTCAAACATTCACAACAATAATTCCACAACATCACACTCTTCAAACATAATCATGACTCAACTACACTTCCTCTTAAGCTAGTCAAAGTCTACACTGCATAACTTAGGGCTAAATCCTACCTCTACACACACATTCATAACAATCATCACACATTTGAAAATCGTTTCAAAAGGGGTTAGGGGAATAGGATTTGCATGGATTGCAACCAAAAATGCATTTTCATCAACTCAACACCCCAATGTTTTTGAAAATCTTGAAAATAATGTCCCTGTACATAATAGAACATCATGGTAAATTTTCAAATCAATCAGAGTTCATTAGGTTCATTCTCGACCCTACGACCACTTTGTCAAAGATTTGTAATGGTCGGGGGTGAACCTATGTCAAATTCACTGAAAAATAGTAGACAAACTCTGATTGGCCTCAAAATTTAAAGGGACATCACTTATACTTAGCCCAAGATTGTGTAAAATTGTCAAACCAATCAGAGCACGTTAAATTCGCTTTGTTTGAAACACTAACTTGCTCCGTTTGGCTTGTAATGTTACATGAAACAATGAGTCAACCTTAGGGTGTTTATATCAAATCTTCCAAGTCAAACAAATATCCTAAACCCAAAACTTGGTTTTCCATTTATGTAAAAACCCTGGTTACCCACAGACACCTAACTACAAACACAATCTTTTTAAACTCCTTGGTTTGAACAATCACTAGGTATGGGGATTTAAAATTTAGGAAGAAGATCTCATACTAGTGAAACACTTAGAAAAGCAATTTTACATTTACAAAACAAAATTCTTTAAAAATTCGGTTCCTCTCTTGATGAGGAACATTTAGTTTCATTTGAAAAGTTCAATAAAACCTTCAATTGTGCATATTACCATAAAGAACTACCTCCATCTAATTTCGTAAGATCCTAGAAGAAGGAGTGAAAGTACACTCAAAATTGGTAAACTCAAAGGAAAAGGGAATATACTTTGGACTTGAGAAAAATTCAGTCGAGTTCATTTTCAAAAGTTGAAACAATGATATTCCCTTTTACTTCCAGTTTGAAAATCTGAGTTTCATTCCGATTTGATTTTGGATCGCATACGAAGGGTTCCTATTTAATCGACGTATGACTTGGTTAAAGACAAATGAATTAATTCACTACTCGATTACTTAGGAATCCTTGCACTCCTTACTATTTTCTTAAAAATTTGTTATGCGACCTCACGATCCATTTGGAATGATTGTGGTTCGGTGCAACCTTTTGAAATTCATTTTAAACACTCGCATAATCAAACAAGCATTTATCATGACATCCAATCACGAGCAATCAAACAAAAATTCGTCTTTCATATATTAATATCAAACACATATATCAATCAAACATACACAAACATAATCAGTCTTATCCTGAATACAATTTCCAAAAACAACACTCTTAGTCAATGCTTAGTGGAAAATAGTTTGGAACTTCCAAGCATGGGGATGGAAATCGAAAAGTTCTTAGTTTCAAAATTGTTTGAAAATATTTTCAAAAGTTTAAACTCATCCCCACATAAGCATAGACTTTATATGTGCATATATATTCACTACCATGAATCTAGACTAAAGTGATGCGAGAACCTCTAGATTGAATTCCAACCTCTTTCTCAATTAAAGAAACCTCTTTCCATTTATAGAATCTTATAGTTATACTCGGGGTTCAAATCCAATCGATAGGAACTCCATACTTATCTTTCATTTAGTATTAAAGTCATCAGAATTAAATTAGTTGTGGAATCAGCTACAAATTTAATACAAATGTTTTTGTTGTTTTTCATGGATCCTAATCTAGTCGATGTGAACTAAATCACTCGGTTAGATTAGTATCGAGTCAATAAGTTATTTTGATTTTCATGGTTCCACTTCTAATTTCCGTCCTTTTACTTTAACGCTAAACTTTCCAGCATATAATTCGAGAACCTTTCGACTGGGTTCGAACCACTTCCCAACTTAGGCAAAAAGTTTCTTTTATAGTCGTAAATCAAATTGGTATGGTTCAGCGGTTTAAATCCGATCGATCAGTACTCGATTCTCATTTCACATTTGGTGTCACAGTTGCTTGAATCAAGATTAGCTATGGAACCGATCATTAATTTATTTTTAAACATTATTTTTCGTTCTCTTAGATACTAGTCTAACCGATGTAAATTTAATCACTCGATTGGATTAGTATCGAGGTCATAATTCATTTAATCGATGCAGTTCCATATCAAATCTCCGTCCAATTACTTTGACACCAACCAATCAGCAGACACCTAACCAATCATACACAATACAGAAGCAAAGCAAAAAGGAACAAAATAACTAACATAAAAGTTTTATACATAAGAAATCATTCACTAATTCACGATAGTGCACAAACTCCTAGATTCTGACGACTTCACCTCCCGATAAATGCAATATCGGATTGGCCAATTCCGACACTACATTACATCAGTGGTGGTAGCCCTCGCCATCCAGTTCAACTTTCAGTACTTCGTTTTGATTAGCAAGATTTCCTGTGTAAGAAACTTCGACTCTCAATTAACTCAAAACTTGAAATTTTCACCCTTAAACAAAATCATCTTGCATCAATTAAGCTCTCTGTTTGCAATTGGGTAACACTTACAATATGCGATTTCTTTGAATCCCTAAGGGATCCGCTTAGGTTCCAAAGAATTCCATTCTATTTTCTCTTTCATATAAAATTTTATTAATTTGTCACTTGTTCGTATTTCCCATTTGCAAACACAAACCTACTCAAATATCACTTTAACATCAAAATTTCCACTTATATGAGTCTCACCTTTAGAGGAGAAGCTTGAGATGAGAGTGTTCGCAGCGAGATTGGGACAACTTTCCCTCAGGCCGAAAGGAAGGAACTGCTCTGATACCATAAATGTAACACCCCGATTTATATTTAAAAGTTTAACAAACTTAGTGAAAATAAAATGGTGAATTAAAAATTTTCTTAATACAAGACAAGTTCATAAATACAAATTGGGGAATTCATTCATAATATACATCACTTCAACTGGAATTCCCTTCTTTCGAATTGTTCGCTGCGCACCCTGATCTTCAAACTCCTTGATTATGCACCTAAAATGTTAACCACTAAGGGTGAGACCTTTTCACAACACAGTGGATTAAGAGATAGTAAAAAGGTATATAATAAAAACTCAAGGATAATAATTAAATCAAGCCATAGATTAACAAAATGAATCACATTCACTTATTAACAATTTTTAAATATATTCCCATATTCATTCTCTTTCCATGTTTCATAAAACTGTATGTCACCTCACGGTCAGAGGCCAACAACCCACTTATACATTGTATGTCTCCTCACGGTCAGAGGACAACATACAAACCACATATACATTGTATGTCTCCTCACGGTCAGAGGACAACATACAAACCATATTCTCTTTTTCTTTTTATTTTTGCACCACTAGGAATTAGCGCACCTGCTAGGCAATTCGGCACCTACTAGGGACTTTACACCTGTCAGGACTGAGACACCCATTAGGCATCACCCGTTAGGACAACGCAATTAATTACCTTTCCATTAATTATCCATTTTTCACAATTCCAGTTCACATGTTATTATCTTTTTCAGGTGGTCATGCAGTGTATTGATCCATTGGCGCACCGACGCCTAACGGGAATTTAGGACCTAATGGGCAATTCGCCTGACAGGCAATTAGGCCCTAGCAGGCAATTCACCACCTAGCAGGGCACCTAGTGTGCCGGGGCATCCAAGGATCAACTACACTGCATTCCTTTTATTCCATATCACAACTCATTCACAAAAGTCAAGCACAACATACACACCATTCATCAAATACTCGGAGAATTGCAAGTAATATCAAATATTCATTTTCACCACTTTTATCGGACCCAATCATTCCTTTAATTTATAAATCAAACCATAATTTACCAAGTATTTCACAAATCACATATTTCCAACATTCTTCACACGCAAACATTTCAAGTTATATCTATATATAAATTCATTTCAAATTCCAGTTTATTGTTTCTTTTTACATCACATTTCCATTTTCAATGTTTATAAACACACCACCGATTACTCACATATAGGGTCACATTTCGAATAATCACATATAAAACTCTTAGCGAGCATATCAATTTAACAACCATCAACCAATATCACAAATCAATCGACATACTCATGTATGTCTCAGAGTACATTGAATGTAAGTCAACTCCCTTGAGTTCTTCACTTCCTACTTTAATATTAATAAAAAGAGAATTTGACATAAACAATTTAATTACTATAAAATCAACCATAAACATACTAATCACCCCTAAATCAACTTTAAATTAAAGCCATTTTGCTACCCACAACCCGGTCTAATTATTAAACTCAAATCCTATTATACACCCTAATTATCCCTAACCCAAAGTGTGGAAAAGAGACTCCCCTTACTTTGGAAATCCTAGTCATAGTGGCAGAGTCATTTTTACATCCGCGACTTGCTCCGGGGTCAGGGTTAATAATAACGTGCTGGATTTAAATAGGAACATATGTTAAAACTAATTATAACATTAATATATATATATATATCAAATAAATTCATTTCTGTCAAAATAATAAATATATATCATTATACAATAAAGATATATAACTTTTTTTTCCAAAACATCTATTTATTTGAAAATATAGGGATAATAAAAATATAGACGGATCGTCGAATAAATTACACGGATGGATAGAGGGAGTTGAGGAGATTATATACCTAAGAAGGATTTGAGTTGAGCGGTCGGATCTTGAGTAATCGGACCGAGAAAATTGAAATTCCAAAGTTTTGCTCTATCTCTGTGTCGCCCTTTCTTTCTCTCTCCGTAGCACTTTCTTTCTTCTTCTTATTGTTTTTGCTCTTTCACTTAAGTTTTGTGGCCCTTGCTTTTGTTTCTCGTGGTGGCCTTCGGGCCACATGTTTTATATATATATATATTTTTTCTTTTGGGTTACGGTGGGGCTGGTAGATTTAGGAAAATATATATATTTTAACAATGTGCTCTTATTTGTGGGTCAATGCATGTAGGTATTTTGGGTTATAACTAAAATTTTGACGATCCAAATCATAAAATACATTTTAGTAAAACAATATTATATTTTTAATTACTCAAAACTAATTAGAAAATAATAAAGTTATCGGTCCCTCCGGATAGCTATTGCGTAATAAAAATTATCAAAATTCAAAACTAAATATATTTTCTCAATCTTGATATTAAACTTGATAATATATAATATTTAAAATTTTGAAGTAGAAGATTATTATATATAAATTAAACCGGTAATATATTAAACCAGTCCAGAAGCTAAAAATAAAATAGCCTCCGAACACTATGAAAATTTACAGGGACGTTCAAATATTAAGTTAAACATATTTTTCTGAAGAAGCTGTTTATAAAAATGCCTCTAAGGCTTGCCACTTGAGCTCCCTGTCAAAATGTTAATTAAACTAAATAAAAGTACTACTTTATTTTTGGAAAACGTATGATATCAAATTTTTACTTATTTCAATTAGGAAACGTATTTCAAATATAATGATGAAATCAGAATTTTATTCCGAGACTCAAATATTGAAAACATCATATTAAATCATTTAATTATTTTGCTAGAGATATTAGAAATAACGGGATGTTACAATACGTCAAATAAAAATGTCATTATCATAAATCGCAAGTTGATATAAACTGTTCTAAATGACGCTCGAATAGCACGAGCAATCGAAAGACATAGAAAATTGTTCGGCGTAGCAAAAGGTTAAAGACAAATTGTTGTAACATTAGCAAGTTAAAAACGCTCAGAAAACAGCGAGCAAAAGCGAAAATCAACAAAACAGCAAAGATTAAAAAGTTCAACATCACTCCTCAAAGTCAGATAAAGCTACGTTTGAATCATCAAAATTTGGCGCCTCAGACAACTCCTCAAGGGGATTGGAAAGATCTTCTGCCTGCAGATCTACCTCGGCCCCGGTCTCAAGGTCGACCAACTTCCCATTTTGAACAGCATGAAATGGATGAGCCCCGACCACCCTGAACTCTAATTCAGGGTTCAGAAATTGAACTTGCTTGATGGCCGAGACAAAGGAGTCATCCACTGCTTTTCCCCAATTGTAGAAGTTAGTTGCTGCCTTCTTCTTGTGGAAAAGTGCTTTCTCCTTCAACTTCCGAGCAACTGCTGCAGACTTTTCAACCTCAGATTTTAGTTCATCCATCTTCTGCTGATGCGCTTGGAGTTCTTTCTTCAGAGTCTCCTCGGCTTCGTTCTTCTTAACTTCAGCTGCTTTTTGAGAAACCTTTAAGGAATCTCTCTCCTTAATCAATTCTCCCTTATCGGCCTTCAAGTTCTCCAGTTCATTCTTCACTCGGGTCAACTCATCCGAGAGACTAGCCTCTTGAGCAGCTGATACCTCACGAGCTTCCTTTTGCTCAACATTGTAACCAGAAAAGAGTCCCTCAGGGTGCTTAGCCAAAAAATAAGCGAGATTGGCACCTCGAAGAAGATATTTTGCAAAGGTCATATTGCAACGAGACCACTCATCAATACTCAAATTTCCAAACCTAGAACAGTCAGTCTCAGATAAGATATATTTCCCAAACCTCTCATCAAACTGCTGATCCCATATGGATGTTTCCCGAAGGGTCGCAGCAAAAGTTGGAGCAACATCAGTAGGAGTAGCAGTAGTTCGAACACTTGGTCCTTCAGCCCTTGGGTTGGCACCCTCTGGCACTTTCTCTTTTCCCTCATCCAGTCGTCGGCGACGGATTAAAGGTTGGAGAGGAGAAGTAGCTTGAACTTGACCACTAGGGGCCACTGAGACAGTAGAAGCAACAACAACCACGTTTGTGGCTTGGTGAGGAGAAGCCTCGGGAGCCGAGGAAGAAGGAGTAGGGGTGGAAACACTCAGGCTTGGAGTGCTCAGACTCGAAGATCCTGAAGTAGCAGGTGTCTTCCTCTTCTTGCCACCTTGAACAAGAGCTGCCATACGCTCAGCCATTTTTTCTGCAAAGGAAACAAAGAAACATTAGAGCCGATCAAATCACAAATATAAAAGCAAAAAATAAAGCACTATACCAAGCTCGGTCTTAACGTCCGAAGATGGGATGTTCATGATATCCCTCGCCTCTATCATGCCAGCTTTCTGCAAATACCTTTCAACCTCCCGACACACATCCTTTTCATACTCAACAAGTTCTTTCCAGTCTGATGAGTATGAAGCAATCGATCGATTAAAGAAGCTGGCACTCCATTGGAGAGGAAATCGGGGAAGTGGTCGTCTTTCCCCTGGTCGAGTGAACCAGCAGACGCCATTACCAGTAAAATTATACTTAAAGAAAAAAGGTTTAAAGCCCTTCCAAGATTCAGAATATTTTGTGAAAAGAGCGTATCCCCTACGAGATTTCAGAGAAACCCAGGGTTTCTTTGCCGAACCTTTCTCGAAGGAATTGCACTGAGGAGCAAAAAGGTGAAAAAAGATATTAAGGTTGCAACTCCAATTCATTGCCGAGCAGACTTGTTCAAAGGCTTTTACAAACGCCCAAGCATTCGGATGTAGTTGAGAAGGAGCCACTCTTAAGAAATTCAAAATGTCCATCACAAAATCCGTAAAAGGCATTCTTATCCCAAGCCGAGTAATCACTTCTTCGTAAAAATAGAAAGTTGTACTACCGACCAGAATTTTGGTACAAACTCTCTCGTTCTTACCCACTGGAGTAATGGAATACAAACTCCCAGTATTGTCTCCTGGACACGGCAAAATTATAGCTCGAGTTTGATCTAGTGATCGTTGTGTTGTAAGCTCAGATTGTGTACCAAGAACCTCTCGGTCCACCCAATCATACTCAGCCCAATCTGTCGGAAGTGGGTAGAGATTAGGATTAGTAACACACTTCCTCTTCATACCTGAGGAAAAGGGGGCACACTTGGAGTCAGAACCACAAAAACTTGATTATGTTTGATCAAATACTTACGGTCGGTTGGGAAACACCTCCCTTTCTGGGCAGAATTTCCCCAAAACCAATTGAAATGTCTAATACCTCTATGTTGCCTCCTTAACTTCCGCTGTTCTACTCTCTCGGCGATCCTATAGTGAATCACACCCTGTCTGAACTCTCTCAAAGTCTGAGGGAAATGCATGGATATTGGTTTAACACAAATTTCTGGGTTCCCTCCTTTATATGTTCTTGGCACATCAGAGTTTACGGATTCCTCACTCATGGTAAATGACGCTTCAATACCAACCCTAAGAAGTTAAGTGCAGAAAAGTATAAAGCAAACCTAAGAAATACTACAACGATCACTCAATAGGTGGTAAAGCGGATAAAGAATTGCGAAGGGCAAGTGGGGAATCACAGCAACACCAACAAACAGCAACGATTTGGGGTTTTCACTAAACCCAGAAAACAAACCCTAGAACAATCTCAACCCAGAAAAACGAACAACACCCGCAAAACCCAGAAAAACAAGCAGCACCCACAAAACCCAGAAAAATAAATAAACCCAAAAATGGAGAACCCAAGAACGATCTTTTCAAAAAATCAGAGAAGAAGGGCTGGTAAAAATACTTGAAAAACAAAACCCTACATATACAAACACAGTAAAAAAGCAGAAGCAATCGCATGCAAGACATCACAGAAGGAAGAACACGCAAGACAACATTCAGAGAAGAAAAAAAGAAATTAATCAGAAAAAGAAAGAGTACGGTACCTGCTAGCCAAGTATTATCAAGTGACAAGAAAAATACGAAATCAACACCGAGAAGCGCACTCAGTATGGTGAAGAGAATCGAAGTAGTGAATAAGAACGTCTTTGGAAGATTCTGGCATTGTTTGACAAAGATTTCAGAGAAATAAATAAACAAGAAGAAAGAGAGTTCGAAAAATGCTTGAAGAAATGAGTAAGTGAGAACACCGCCCTTTGATATTCTTTCTAAAACTTCCCTCCACTATCTCAAAAGGTTTGGGCCTAAGGCGGAAAAAGCCCGTTTAGCGTTGAAAATGGAGTACGTGGCACCTCTGATGGATTTGAAATCATAACGTTACATTTTCCAATAAAGTTAAGGACCCGTGTAAGCACAGGGAGAAGCGGAAGGTCACTCTGGGGTCAATCAAGCGACAGCCTTGATCAAAGTGCAAAAATGCTCGGACCTCTCTTTCAATCATCAAAAGTTCAGTCGGAAAAAGATCTGTTCGTCTCAGAAGCTCGCCAGGGCTCAAATCACCCAACCGAGCTTGGGGGGCTTATGTAGTGGACTTGTAGTAAACCGAGCGATGACCGACCGAAGCTTCATTGTTACGATTGGTATGATGCTACAACAGGGTAAACGGTCAGACACTTACACTAAGCAAACTGGGTTGTTACGTGTAGGGTACGCACTGATGAGGTTACCACCGAGCACAGGACTCTCAATCTGATCCTTATCGTTTACAGCCTCATCTAGCCGTAACTACTCCTAGATTCCCATGACTCTTGGTTAGATAAAACAGCATTGGATAGAGTTTATCACTTACAGGGTTTATGGATATTATCTTATCATATCCTATACAAATCCTAGTTGAATTCTTCCTCTTTAGAAGCCTTATCAAGACGGCCCACAGTACACAGGTAATCCCCTATAAGAACCACCAGGCTATAGGGGCTAAGGTACGTCATCTCATCCCTAAGTTGACACTAGCACACACATTGTTGACTAGGGAGAACCTGATTATCCCAACTGGATATTCAGAAATCCTAAAGAGTCCTACATTAACATCTTGGCTGAGATCATTCTTCAAGGCTCTTCCATAGCTTTAAGGTTGATCTTAGTTAAGGACACGATAGTAGGGTACCCACTCCATTGGATGAGATCGAGGAGGATCCTATGGAGAACGAAAGCGGAGGTGAGCCTGTCGTGCACTCTACAGGGAGTCAGTGGAGGGACGATGATCCCTAGGTATGTGCATATGGTAGATGATGAGGATAAGGGGATCCGGTGTGATGGATGCTGTGGAGGAGATATTGCTGCTACTGATGATGTTGGATGATGACTACTGCTGCTACCTGGATATTTCTACTACTACTGCTGCTGCTACCTGATCTATGTGACCAGCTCTAGAGTGTTATATTTTGAGATGTATATTTATTGTAGATATGCTTTTGAGTACTCTAGAGTTATGGTTACTTTTGGACATAGATCTTTTAGTATGGACTTGTATCGGATCTTGGAGACACCATGGACTATGTATTTCATGACTTACTTATATATGTATATATACCTTATGTTTATATTACAACTGTGCATAGTCCTACTATTTCCGCTTACTCTGATATAGATTATTTAAGAATTCGGCTACGATATTTGAAAATGGTATCAGTTCCGCGAAACGAAAGATTGGATGGCATCACTTAATTTTTACTATGTAAATACGATTTCAAAGTATCGATGCTATCTGGATTGTGAAAAGGTTTTCTTGTTTTAAAGAATGCCGAATTCAATATAAAGTTTAAAATGATGTCATTTACATTCTCCAAGAATTCCATGTTTTGGTTTGTGCACCCGCCTTTATAGAAAATATGAAGAAAATTTTATTTCCTACATTTTTAAAATACTAACAAGTCCATAATTATTACGAGTAATAGTACATTTATAGCATTAATTACTTGTATTATATTGAGGGTGTCACAGACCAGCTTCTTCTTCCTCTCTCTCGGGGCGATTTTCCCTTCCAAACCCTAGATCCTTCCACTCCAAAAATCCACCTAAAAATCCAACAAATCATCATCATATATTTGATCCCCATCACACATAAGCACTCAAACCTTCACCAATCTCTCAATTTTCCTCTCAAAAAACCATGATTTAATGAGTTAGGGTTCAAGAGCTCTAACACCCATTTTTTATTTCCCTCATTCCAAGCTCAAAGTAAGTTTGATTCAAGCTTTTCTCCCCTCTTCATTCATGTTACATGAATTTTAAGCACACATCTCTAACTAACTATGTCTCTTTTGTTTCATGGTCCACTTTCTCTCTCCTCCATAACTTGAAGCTTTCTCTCTCTACAAGGTTGAGGTAAGAAGGTGGCCTTACCTCTATTTAGGACATAATTTCTAGGTTGTATATAGTTATGACTACGAATAAAAAAGATTAGTTATGAGAATAAACAATAGGGTAGTTGAGGACAACAATAAGTTAGGGATGAAGATATAGAAAACAAACCCACTTGAATGTTGTGAATGTGTGTTTTATGATGGTGTTGGTAATGTGTGGAATTGTCATGAAAATGTTAAGTGATGAATAGTGAAGGTGATAAAAGATAATATAAGTTTGTTTGGGTAACTCGAGAGGGTAAAATAAATTAGGATAAGTGATATAAGCTATAACTAGGATATGGGAAAAGATGAATGGAACCCAATGTGATATTTATGAATATATGTCTAAATGGTATGTGGTCATGCATGTAGAATGATGAATGAAATTATTTGGTATGTTGAAATGTTTGAGGGATTGGGAATTTGAAATGAACCTAAGATATTTATAGTAATGAGAAGCATAATTTAAGGGGTGTCTCGGCATGTATGTGTATATATATGATGTACGAATGAATAATAGATAATGGAAATAATGCTAATAAGGAACCTAGAATGATAATAAGATGTGTAAACAAGAATTGGAATCAAGTTATAATTAAGAAGATAGAAAAGGAAGTAAGAAGTTGTAATAAGGAAATGATTAAGAATGTGTGTTGATTGTGAATGTTTGAATTGTTTGTTAACTATTACATGAAAATAAGAAAAAGATTATAAGTTAATAATGAAAGGAAAGAAAGAGGAGGATAATTAAGAGAAATTAAAATGAGAAAAAGAAAAAAAAAAAGATAAGAATTAATAAGAAATGAAAGAGAAAGACTTAATGAACAAAGAAAGAATAGACTTAAAAAAGAAAGAAAGAAAATGACTGATGGTCTGTTGGACTCAGTCATAAAGAAAAGAGAACGACTGATGGTCTATTGGACTCAGTCATAAAGAAAAGAGAACGATTGATGGTATGTTGGACTGAGTCATAAAGAAAAGAGAACGACTAATGGTCTGTTGGACTCAGTCATAAAGAAAAGAGAACGACTGATGGTCTGTTGAACTCAGTCATAAAGAAAAGATAACAAAGAAAAGAAAGAATAGAAAAGAAAGAAAAGAAAGAGAACAAAATAAAGAATGAGATAAAATAAATAGAGAACTAAGAATGAAAATAAACGTGAGAATTAGAGGGCAGTAAAGTGAACTAAATGCGACAATATAAATAAGAAAAGTAAAAGAAGTTAAAATAAAATAAATGTGAATGAATGTATGAAAATGGTATGTTTGTTGTGCATCAATAATAATGTAGGCCTAGTTTATTTACTATGTCTTATTAGAGGTTATTTCCTAAGTTCTATGTAATGCTACCCTTCTTGCTATTTTTCTTACAGGTACAGAAGCGGAGCTTATACCTGTTCAGGTCGAGCAGAAGTACACTCGACCACGTGGAGTGTAGTGTTGTCATGAAAGGACTATAGTTTATATTATAAATGTTATTTTGGAAATTTAAAATATGTATTAGTATATGCCCTGAACTTGTATTAATCGGGCGTTAGGATTAAACTGGTTGTAGTATTATTATGTTTTATGCTTTAAAATTACTCTGGTCTGAAGAGCTACAAACAGGAAATTTTGGGAAAGTCCGAAAAACAGAGGAAACTCTGTCGGATTGTCGTCGAAATTTTCAAGTACTGTTTTTAATAAATCTTAAATTAACTAATAAAAAGTGAGGGTGTTACAATTTGGTATCAGAGCAATTTTCCTCAGCCTTGGAGTGTGTACTCACAACTCCAGTGGTTTACTCACCAAGCGAGTAAACAATAGTTAGTGTCAAGTCGTATAGTAGCTAAATAGGTATATATATATATATATATGTGCATTAACTTGTCTTCTCCTTCAGGATTAGACATCATGGCTCTTAGGCGCACTGATAATGATAGGATTGCTCAAATTCTGGAGAACTTATTTCAGTTGAACCAGAATCAGGCAGAGACGGTTACAACGGTTGCAGCTGTAGCAGCAGCAGCAACAACAGTTGATCGGCATCTCCACGCACCACCGGCCCAAGCCGACACTGATTGGCTGGCAAAGTTTAGAAAGAACGGGCCGCCACAGTTTGTTGGTGGCTATAACCCTAATCGAGCACAAAGATGCCTGCAGCAAATGGAGAAGATTCTCCGCACCTTGAGACCGCCCATAGAGGAGAAGGTTCTTTTGGCTGAGTACATGTTTACGGGGGAAGCTGAATATTGGTGGGAGCGTGTGCGAAGGAAAATGGAGATCGCTAACCATGAAATCACCTGGAATGTGTTCAAAATCAGGTTCCTAGGGAAGTATTCCCGGAAGATGTCTGTCGAGAGAAAGAACTGGCGTTCCTGACTCTGACATAAGGGAGAATGAGTGTTGTGTAACACCCCTAATTTTCGTCTCCCGGATAATAAGGAAATTAATAATAAAAGTTTTATTATTAATTTATATGAATTTCCAAGTTTATGTTTTGTATTTAATTAGCCTAAAATATAAAAATAAGTTGAAATATTTTTATATGGTAGATAAATGCAAAATATAAGGATATTGCATTTTAGTCCCTGGATTAGGACCTAAATGTAATATTGAAAAGTTCTTGGAGGGAAAAGATTTAAAAATATTGATTTTTAAATTTTGTACTGATCTAACCGGTTAGTAATGCCCTGTAACCGGTTAGACGATGAACTCAGAAACTGGGTTAGTGGAAATTGATGAGTAATCACTTGGTTAATTCGATTAATCGCCACGAATCCCACTCAATTCATAGTGGAGAACGCGTGTCGCCCTGCATGGCACACGAGTTTCTCTATCTAAGCTGGTGTGGTTGATGAATTTGGGGTTGATTTCTCTGAAACCAGAGTTGAGAGGCTGTTAGGGTTCCATAATCGTCTGAAGCGATTCTCCTTCTTCTTTGAGTGTTAGAGAGTGAGAGATACACTTCTGGAAAGCTTAAATCAAGGGCTTTCCATTGATATAGAGTTTGTGAGTCAAGAGTGATTGTGGAGGGAGAAATTGATCTCAGAAGTTGGAGTTGGGAAAGTTGAAGTTCTGGGTTTTCTGATTCGGGAAGCTTGGTTGAAGACTGGATTTTGGTAAGCACGGTCAATCCTTAAGTCTCAAATCACTTTCATTCCTTAGTGTATGTTACCTATATTGAGTTCTAATGGTTTTCCCCAATTTTTTTGACCAATTCCTATGTCAAATTTGCTGGTCTTTGAACCCTATTGATGGAAATCGTGGCTGGGAGCAGAACTTAGGATTTGTGAGGAGATTATAGATTTTCTTCAAGTTCAGAAGTTATACTCATAAAAAACAACTTAGAGGTATGGGAGAAGCTTACCTTATACTAGATTTAGACTAAAATCAAGTGATTTAGGATTTGAGTTAACAAAAACTCAAAAGGGCATTATGTGTTTAAAGCACAAAGGCTTGGAGGCCAAATTCTGACTCAATTCTGTTTTGAGCAAATTTAAATTGATGCATGCAAGTGATTTTAAGGTTTAAATCAGAAATTAAATGTTGATTATGAGTTTTGTGGTATTGAATTGCGTTTGTATTGATTTTTATGTAAATTGATACAATAAGCTTAATGCATGCAAGCTAAATGTGTTTCTGGGCATGAACATATTTTTCTTAAGGTATATGAACTCTGGAAATGTTGAAATTGGGTTAGATTTGAGAAATGAAAAGAATGATTTGTCAAAACTCTTGTTTTAGTGGACTGACTGCATAATCTAACCGGTTACTCGATAATTGTAACCGGTTAGACACTGTAAAATTTGAAAAGAAAAATCAGTTTCTAGATCAGTTCTGAAGTCTTACAAATTTTGCTCAAATCTATACTTTAATTTCACTAGAAACAATCTGAAAATGAGTTGATAAAACTGTTTTGGTTCAGATTGAAGTGTAAGGGTTAATACCTTAATTTAATGAGATAATTTCAAGAGGAAATTATGCTCTTTTGGAAATAGAAGGTGATTTAGACTTTTGAATGATAAACACAGTGTTTTGAGGTATAAAACAATGTTAAAACTTGTTTATAGATTGGGTAGAAAATTCAAGAAAAAGGGTTTTTTCTGAATTTCAATGGTAAACAGTTCAGGTCTGTAATTCTAACCGGTTAGCCTGAAACTGTAACCGGTTAGTACCTGAATCTGAAAAATAAAAAGTTAAGTTTTTGAATACCATTGGTTATGTTTTTCCCAATCTAAGTTTAAAGGCATGTTTTTGAGATAATTCAAAGGAGAATTTTGTGCCAAAGATTATGCCTCAAATTAATCATTCAAAAGAGAAGTTGGAATATTTCTAAATCACAGTAATTAATGTAAAGATAAAACCAAACCTGATAATTGTGCATCCATATAGAATGGAAGTTTGGTTGGTAGGAACGTTTATCATATTCTGGGAATATGAGGAGGGTACTCCGGGAGTACCAAATTGTAACCTACATGATGACACATTTTGGGAATGTGGCCAGTGTCCGGGACCTGGTTTTTATGCGTTCTGGGAACGTATGCGTTCTGGGAACGTGGTGCACACTCCGGGAGTGATGCTTATTATCCAAGTATGGTTTGGCATTACGTTCTGTGAACGAATGTCAGTGTTCCGGGAACACAAGGGTGTATTGGATGGACGTCCAAGATGGACTTTTAGAGGCCTCAGTTGTGGATAGAAAATCATACATCATGCCACTTGCATTATAAGAGATATAATGTTGAAAAATTGGTGTGCTCATATGTATTTGCATTATTATCTGTCCATGACATACTTGTGTTTGAAATTTTAGTCTTTATCAATTATGTATATGTGTATACTTACTCCTTGTGCCCTATTTAGGTGATGGCCAGATACCTAGCCTGCATCGAGATACGCCCTATCCCCAGTGGCATATGGACGTATGAGGAGCACCGTGCCACTTTTGAGGGGGAGGTGGAGATCACTCTCTACCACCCTAATCCTCTGGTGCGAGTGCGACCTCGTCGATTTAGGATCCCTTTAGTCTATACTATGCATGTTCCACCCTTTTATACATATAGAGGACCACCACCGGCTCGACCTGTGCGCCGTTTTCATAGTTTTCGTTTCAGAGCTGCCACTCGTTCTCATCCTTCCTCCCATAGAGTTGTCACTGAGGAGACTCCTTCTCCTGGTCCTACTGATTTCGAGAGGACTGCTTCTGTAGATCCTAGACCCAGTGGTCGGGTATCTACACAGTCGGGCGAGGTCAAGGAGGACCCTGTGGAGGATGAGAGCGAGGAGGAGGTGCATGTTGAGCTGACTGTTTCTGCTAGAGGTGGACCCGCTGGTTCATAGGAGCCTGCATAGCGTGGATGTTTTGGAATCCTAGATCCTAGGGATAGAGCTGTGGAGGATCTGAGGAGCTTCTGAGGACACGGATGACCTGCTCTGGGACTTCTACTTTTGGATTATATGATATATTGTATATATTTTGAGAGGTCTTAGAGTGAGGTTTATTTTATGCAGTTGTTATGTATATATTTCACCAAACTTGCTATCTCGACTTTCACTACTTGCTACTGATGATACTTATGGGGTTTATGTTATGATATACATATATATGATATGTTTTATTTACCTCAGCAGTGCCCCACAAGTATTACTTTTTACTTCCGCATACTCTGATTTTAATTCAAAAAGGATTTCGGCGACAAGTTTATATTTTATATAATCGATTAAACTCAAGAGACTAATAGCATATTTTATGAAGGACTACGAAAAGGTTTTACTATGTTTAAGGAAATATTATCTCGAGAGTCTTTTTCTAATTAAGATGTTATTAAGCCGAATTCAAATATTTGTGCAGATTAAAAGTGTTTATAATCGAGCAAGTACAAATTAAAAAGGAAAAATTTTCTAGCCCTAATTTTGATAGCAAGTATTTCAATCATTTGGAAATATTAATTATTTTCAAGATGTAAAACGAGAGTGTCACACCTTGGAGAATATGCCACACACTTTGAGGATCTCATTCGATATGCCAGAAGCTACAGGGATGCTGATGAAAGGACTAAGTGCATTAAGTTCGAGGATGGGCTTCGCACCGAGATTAAGATCACCTTTGAGTATAAGAATATCGCGAACTTGTCCGACCTGGTAAACATGGCTAGCACTTATGAAAAAGGATTGAAACAGAAGATGTTGGAGAAACGAAGTAGGAGTAGGCAGGGTGCTGCTGGGAGCTCTACCAGGGAAGAAGGACCGACACTAGAACCAGACCCATATACCGATAGTAATACTAGAGTAATGGTTCCCATGGATGCGAACCATAATGTGACTGCCCCAAATGCTAGGCCCTTATGTTCGCGTTATGGGAGATCTCACAAATGTTTGTGTTGGTCTTTGAACCAGCTCAGGAAGGAGGGCTTTTGTTTTCACTGCAGACAGTCGGGACACCGTGCTGCAGACTCTCCTAGGAGCACGCAGAACGAAGAATGAACTTATCCGAGGTACTCTTAGCGTTAACAATGTACCAAATGTTCACTTAGAATATTTTTGAATAAAACATACATGTTCAATTTAGCTTAGAAGAAATCAATGAGTGTTAGTACATTTGTTAAAATTCCACCAAACTCAGTGATGGTATTGCCACTAGTAGAAGGTAAGGTTAGAGCTGATCGCTCTAATTTTTACATCTGCTACGGGACGATAGCATCAACGAACTTGATGATGGTGTTGCTATTGATAGATGTGAGATCGGGACTAATCACCTCGATCTTCGCAACTATTAGTGGTCGATATCATTGACACTTTCCAGCTAAAATCAGGACTGACAGATAGGAGCCTTAAGCCAATGCACCCATTTACTAGTAGTGTAGCCGCGTATAGAACTCGCGAGAGAACCGAGCCAAGCAAACCCTGTAGTGATCGTCTTTAGTCCTCATGATAAGCCAAACTAAAAGCCAAAATTCACCAAGAACTCGATTAAGAATCCGGAGCGGCTATTCGCGAGAAAAGCGAAAATAGATGAGTTTGTAGGGTAACCACGCCAAGACTGACCCAAGTGAACCATGATAAATGTTTCAATTCGTGGAAGTAAACCTCTTTCTTCTTATTCTTCTTGGTACTGAATCAACCTAGATGCAACAATTTCAATCTTTACCGAATTTGTTCTTGCTTCAACCAACCAAGGAAAGTTAGAACCATAATTTGTTGCATTCTACAAGAAACCCTCTAATTGCATGATCTTAGACTATTTTTCTTAAAGCAAGAGCACAAATCCCTCGTGGAATTCCAAAGATTATGTTTTCTTACGTTGTTAGATTCTTATGCTCCTCATTGGAAATCGTATGAAGGACGATTAGAAGCTAACACATTCAATTCCCTGCTCCCTGGCATTGACATATCCAGGTATGTCGATACCAAGTGGGGGAGAACTTAGTGACCAAACCAAGATCTTGTCTAGGTAACAAACGGAAACGAGAGGAAGAGTAGGACGAGAACAAGAAGTCGAATGGGTTTGGGAGTATCCCAAGTTCAAGAATGAAACCGAAGGGGCGTAAAGACCATAGTCGAAAGCCTTGTCAAGGGATGGCTCTCCAATTATGGAACTGATCGGAATTTCGGGGACGAAATTCTAATAAGTGGGGGAGAATTGTAACATCCCGAATTATAAATACCAAGAATAATTAGAATAATAATAAGATTAGGAAAAATAATTATGCTAAAAAGGATTTAATTTGATGGATTAGGATTCCTTTGAGTGCCAAAAGGAAGTTAAGAAGCATTGTCATCGGATAGGAAATTTAAAGAAGACCAAACGGGTGTTAAGAATGGTGCTTTCGGTGTTAAAAACACCCTTCATTAGGAAATTAAAAATAAAATATCTACAACTTTAAACGTAAATTCCACCGTTGGATGTGAAGATAAGTGTCTTAGGAAGCTTTTCTCAAAATTTGAGCAAGATCCGACGGTTAACGAAGAAGATATAGCGATTCGAGTGCGAGACCTTCAGGCCACGCCCAGGCGTGCCATCACCCACGCCCAGGGCGCCAGTCCCGCACGCATCAAATCAGCAGATGTCGTGCACCCAGGCACGCCAGGTTCCACGCCCAGGCGCGCACCAGAGATAAAGGCTGGTGCAAGCACACCACCACACACACGCACCAACTTCTTCTTCCTCTTTCTTGGGGCGATTTTCCCCTTCCAAACCCTAGAACCTTCCACTCCAAAAATCCACCTAAAAATCCAACAAATCATCATCATATATTTGATCCCCATTACACATAAGCACTCAAACCTTCATCAATATCTCAATTTTCCTCTCAAAAAACCATGATTTAATGAGTTAGGGTTCAAGAGCTCTAACACCCATTTTTTATTTCCCTCATTCCAAGATCAAAGTAATTTTGATTCAAGCTTTTCTCCCATCTTCATTCATGTTACACGAATTCTTAGCACACATCTCTAACTAATTATGTCTCTTTTGTTTCATGGTCCACTTTCTCTCTCCTCCATAGCTTGAAGCTTTCTCTCTCTACAAGTTTGAGGTAAGAAGGTGGCCTTACCTCTATTTAGGACTTAATTTCTAGGTTGTATATAGTGATGACTAGTAATAGAAAAGATTAGCTATGAAAATAAACAATAGGGTAGTTGAGGACAACAATAAGTTAGGGACGAATATATAGAAAACGAACCCACTTGAATGTTGTGAATGTGTGTTTTATGATGGTGTTGGTAATGTGTGGAATTGTCATGAAAATTTTAAGTGATGAATAGTGAAGGTGATAAAAGATAATATAAGTTTGTTTGGGTAACTCGGGAGGGTAAAATGAATTAGGATAAGTGATATAAGTTATAACTAGGATATGGGAAAAGATGAATGGAACCCAATGTGATATTTATGAATATATGTCTAAATGGTATGTGGTCATGCATGTAGAATGATGAATGAAATGATTTGGTATGTTGAAATGTTTGAGGGATTGGGAATTTGAAATGAACCTAAGATATCTATAGTAATGAGAAGCATAATTTAAGGGGTGTCTCGGGATGTATTTGTATATGATGTACGAGTGAATAATAGATAATGAAAATAATGCTAAGGAACCTAGAATGATAATAAGATGTGTAAACGAGAATTGGAATCAAGTTATAATTAAAAAGATAGAAAAGGAAGTAAGAAGATGTAATATGGAAATGATTAAGAATGTGTGTTGATTGTGAATGTTTAAATTGTTTGTTAACTATTAGATGAAAATAAGAAAAAGACTATAAGTTAATAATGAAAGGAAAGAGAGAGGAGGATAATTAAGAGAAATTAAAATGAGAAAAAGAAAAGAAAGAAAAGAATTAATAAGAAATGAAAGAGAAAGGCTTAATGAACAAAGAAAGAATAAACTTAAAAAAAAAGAAAGTGAACGACTGATGGTCTGTTGGACTCAGTCATAAAGAAAAGAGAATGACTGATGGTCTATTGGACTCAGTCATAAAGAAAAGAGAACGACTGATGGTCTGTTGGACTCAGTCCTAAAGAAAAGAGAAAGATTGATGGTCTGTTGGAATCGATCAAAAAGAAAAGAGAACGACTGATGGTCTGTTGGACTCAGTCATAAAGAAAAGAGAACGACTGATGGTATGTTGGACTCAGTCATAAAGAAAAGAGAACAAAGAAAACAAAAGAAAGAAACGAAAGAGAACAAAAGAAAGAATGAGATCAAATAAATAGCTAAAGAACTAAGAATGAAAATAAACGTGAGAATATGAGGGCAGTAAAGTGAAGTAAATGTGGCAATATAAATAAAAAAGTAAAAGAAGTTAAAATAAAATAAATGTGAATGAATGTATGAAAATGGTATGTTTGTTGTGCGTCAATAATAATGTAGGCCTAGTTTGTTTACTGTGTCTTCTTAGAGGTTATTTCCTAAGTTCTGTGTAATGCTACCCTTCTTGCTATTTTTCCTACAGGTACATAAGCGAAGCTTACACCTGTGCAGGCCGAGCAGGAGTACACTCCACCACGAGGAGTGTAATGTTGTCATGAGCAGACTATAGTTTATATTATAAATGTTATTTTGGAAATTTAAAATATGTATTAGTATATGCCCTGAACTTGTATTAATCGGGCGTTAGGATTAAACTGGTTGCAGTATTATTATGTTTTATGCTTTAAAATTGCTCTGGTCTGAAGAGGTACAAACAGGAAATTTTGGGAAAGTCCGAAAAACAGAGGAAACTCTGTCGGATTTTCGTCGAAATTTTCAAGTACCGTTTTTTAATAAATTTTAAATTGACTAATATAAAGTGAGGGTGTTACATGCTACTAATAAATGCTACACCCAACTCCTAGGCCAATTCAAATTTTAAACTTGCTTCCACATCAAGAAAAAAATATGAATACTCCTCCTCTTGCCTACTTGGACGGTTTCCACACTCAGCACTCACAGAAAAATTAAAAATTTTATCATTTCAAGATAGGTATAAAAATATATAATTCATGTAGGTCCAAAAATTAAAATTTCTAAAGTTTTAGAAACTTAATAACATAAAAAAATTCCAAAAATAAAAAAATTTTGTGCCATACCATTATGAAATTTCATTTATAAAAATTCCTACTCTACATTTTATTGTGAGCATTTTGATATAAAATTCATAAAATTTGGACTTACCATGAGAAAGTTATGAATTTATGAAAATTCACTACTCTATCTCAAATAAACCAATAAATAAAAAATTACAATTTAGGAATTATAAAACATTATTTTATGAAGGTTAAATCATGTAACTTATATTTTTCTAAGTTACCATATGCGTATATCACAATGCTTTCCTAAACCATATACATATATGCATAAATCATGTTTCTCAAATAATTTAAATTAACTAATCCAAATAAATAAAATAAACTCATTAAAATTAAAATATCATTTTATGAAAACAAATTTATGTAACTTAGATTTTTCTAAGTTACTATGAACTTATATAACAATATTTTCCAAAACTATGCATATATATATATATATATAATGTGTGTGTATATATATATATAATATTAAATAAATAAAAAATTTTAAGATATGCACCCTGATAACTTCCTAAAAATAATTAAATTAAGTATGGAAAAATTGTGGGTCTTACAATTACAATATAAGAATGTCAAATTGTTATGACATTGTATATTGTTTGCCTTCAGTTGACAACGGAGTCACCCAAATTTGTGGGATAAGATCCCCATTGCAAAATTGATTAAAAAAATGAGAGATCAAAGGAAGGTGCATAATCCTACAGGGTTTTTGGGAGATCTAAACTAACCACATTTTGGGATAAATATTATGGGCCCATATATGATGAATTTGGTAGATCTAGACTCTCTTTTATGTCCCCAACTCATCCCCATTTTTAAAGATGAGATTCCAAGTATCACGAAGCTATGACACAAGTAAGGATTAGCCTTTCCAGTGCATAGTTCAAAATATTGGTACAATCCGAGTGGTACACTGTCTACGACCAAGGAGATACGAAATCTCGATAATGATAAAGTAGCGTACCCCTTACTTATGGCTTTATCAAACCCGGTTGTGGGTTTAAATTTTTTTTCTGATATGCAGTGCGTGTGTGAAGGAGCATACCAACCTATCAAAAGAAAAATGACAAAGCCGCACATAAAGATGCAAAATAAAGCTTCAAAATAGGCAAACAACAAATATATATATTCTTCTAACCTAGCGTGTGTTAGAGAAACAAATATAAAATTATGCAAATAAAATATATACCAAACATAATAAGAAGGAAAAAGGTAAATTTAACACATAATCCCAAAATAATTATTCACAAGATCCATTAAATTAGGCCTGACTCTCTTGAATGTGTCTCTAGTGGAGTTCGTCAACTGTCGCGACCGTTCTTGAGCTTGGCGCAAAAAAATTAAAATTTAGGATAGAAGTGGCCACCAATGTTTTTTAATTTTTAGAGATGAGAGGGAAAACATGGAAAAACCCAAATAATGGTAATATTAGGTCTGCCCAAAAGGGGTGATAGAGAGCTGCTTTGACTATGGGGCGCGTGTGATAACGGACGGCTCTGATTCAAAGGAGTTGTGATCACGTGTGGATGTGGGTTTACAGGCCACGAAGCACTCACTAACGATTGATATTTTTCTTCAATAATAATAAAAATAATGAATAAAAATAAAAAAATGACAATAATGATAATAAAATAAAAAATAAATAAAATTGGTAAAAATAAAATAACAATAATAATAAATTATTTTCTTCACTACCTCAGTTCCTCTTTCTTTGTCTACTCTTCTCCAATTTTGTTGTACTAACCCTTTTTTTATTTTTATTTTTATTTTTTTCGCACTCTATTACTTTTTTTTATATATATATCACCTTTTCCTTTCTCTATTATGTTATATGGCTTTTTCTCTATTATGATCTTTCTCCTTAGTTCCCCTTTTCCGTTGGTATATGGGGAGTGTTTATAACAATGAAGGGACTCTCCACTCCTCAAGCATAATTATTGGTTCCAACTCACTTAGGTCAGAGTTATTATCTCTTTAGCAACTTTGGAGTTCCACCTACATTTGTTGAGCATTGACAGAATGATTCTGTTTTGTTTTTTTCGCTTTTTCCTTTTTTTTTAAAGTAAAAATTAAGGTCAAATTTATTTATTTTAGATATTTTGTCGAGGTTTTGACCCTTTTATGACTTTAAATTAGGAGTCCAACTGAAACAAATTGTACCCTTTCGGAAAGCTCTTGCCGCATAGATAACGAATCTACTAACCTTTTCTTTTAAAAAAACAACTTTTTCAATAAAGTATCTTTTCACAATTAATTAATTATTTTTTTTTATTTTTTATTTTTAATAAATTTTTTTTTAATTTGAAGAGTGAAAATAACCTCATTTTAAATTTTTATTTTCCTCAAACACCCCACTAAAACCAAACAAAGGAAATTCAAATTATTATTATTTTTTTTTATAGCCAAAGAAATTAAGAAAATTCTCGGACCCCCCTTTTATATTATTAAAAATAATGGTTTAAGATAAAAATATAGCCCAGACAAAATTGGGTGTTCACAAGGTTCATACCAAACTTATACAAAACATACATATACTATTAACTATCACTACAAGAAAAATGCAAAATAGCGAGGGATTTTAGCGAGGGCAACTTTCCGCCGCTAATCGGTCCCTAATTAGCGAGGGACATGCGAGGGTTTAGCGAGCAAAAGCGAATTTCCTTGCAAAGAGATGAACGTTTGAGAACGTGAAAATAATAATCATTTTGCGACGGATTTGCGACGGACTTGCGACAAATTAGCGAGAGTTTATTTTAAGCAATTTTGGCGAGAGACATTCTTCTCGCAAATCCGTCGCTAGGTAGTTTGCGAGGGCATGTTTCCGTCGCAAGCCGGTCGCCACGAATTCCTTTAAACAGCATTTGCGACGGAATTGCAACAAATTAGCGAGAGATTATTGTAAGCAATTTTGGCGAGGAACAGTTTCCTCACAAATCTGTCGCTAGGTAGTTTGCGAGGGCATGTTTTCGCGCAAGCCGGTCGCCACGAATTCCTTTAAACAACATTTGCGATGGAATTGCGACAAATTAGCGAGAGATTATTTTAAGCAATTTTGGCGAGGGACATTTTCCTCGCAAATCCGTCGCTGGTAGTTTGCGAGGGCATGTTTCCGTCGCAAGCCGGTCGCCACGAATTCCTTTAAACTTCCAAATTGTTGGCGAGGGAATACTTTCCTCGCAAAGCCGTCGCTATGAATACATTTTTAAAATAATGAAGTTTGCGAGGGCATATTTCTCTCGCAAATCCGTCGCCACAAATTCCTTTATGCTATCAAATTATTTGCAAGGGAATATTTTCCTCGCCAATCCGTCGCTAGGTGTGACGCTCTTATTTAATATAAGATTTATAAAATAGGTTAAGCTTACATTTGTATTTATGAACTTGATTTATACTTGTAACATCCCGAATTTTAATCCCGAACTTAATAAGAATAAGAGGGCTTAAGTGTAGCGGATCGGACCTCGGTTCGACCAAATCCCATCTTAGCCGACCAAAAAGCGACGTTCCGGGTCATAAGCCGATCTCGTCTCACCTCACACCCCTTGTCAGTAACCAGTATTCTCGAATTTAAAGGACTCTGGACTGACCAGTTAACACCGAGCTCATCAGTAGTACCGAGCTCATGAGAACCGAACATGTAGCGCTGAGCTCATGAGAACCGAGCATGTAGCGCTGAGTCCATGAGAACCGAGCATGTAATGTTGAGCCCACGAGGACCGAGCACTTAGTACTGACCTCACTAAAAATCGAACAGTCAGCACCGAGCTCATGAGAACCAACCTCGACTCGTTTGACAACCCTTAGTAGTGAGTAGCCGAGTATATCGAGACGATCCGTGACGGACGATTATACGCACCTACCTCGGCCATATCCCGTTGGCAACAGCAAGTCGCCTTGTATTAACTGACTATAAGTTCGGCCTTCTACCGGCCGACTAGCGAGAGACTAAGCCAACCTTGATCCCGACGCCATGATATCTCGACCTCCATGCGCCGAGCATTTCACTTTACTGTCTTATTTCGAGAGGGTGCTCCCCAGAAACCGAGCACCGAGATCTTAACACAGTCCCTATAACTCCAGTCCGATCTATTTGACCATGCGCCGACTAGTTAGCACTCAGTTACGAGCACTGACCACTATCTGGTCGGATTCATAACACACCAAGCTGGAGCCGAGCACTTGTGCTCGAACAAATGGCTCGCACAGCGCTGAGCGTGCACACGTCAGACATCCTTTCAATCACTGTTTGTGGCTTCCTCAGGAAGCCATTAATTTATAACAACACATTTACCAAACTTCTAAGAGAAGCTTCTTACTAAGACCACATGTTACAAAGCTTCTAGGAGAAGCCTATTTTGTTGACCACTCATTCCCAATCAAGGCAAAATAAAACAATAACACAACAAACAATTCATTCATTCCTTCGTTGTTCTCATTCCTTCTCCTCCAAGTTCTAAGAGCTTTCTCTCTCTCTCTCTCTCTCTCTCTCTCTCTCTCTCTCTTTCACTCAAGAACAACTTCATCATCATCATTTCCACGACAACTCTAGCAAAATCAAGAGCAAGAATCATCAACAAACATCATCCTCATCAAACCCTTATCAAGAGAACGAGTTGAAGATTACTTTCCTTTCCTCCTCCTCTCACACGAATTTCCCCATCATCATCAACAACGCACGCCACTCTCCCTCCCTATTTCCATTGGTTTTCAAGCTCCATAGCTATGGAGATTCATATATGTTTATGCCTCCCTCCCAAGACCAAGTGAAACCGAGCTCCCTTCCTCCTTCACAATCTCCTCTTGATCAAGTTCCTCTCCATCTCATTGTTTCTTGGTTGAGACATCTCAAAAGGTTCAAAGGGCTAAGGATTTAAGAACTAGGGCACAAAGTAAGGCTAAGACTCAAAGACTTCCTTATCTCCCATCATCTTTGAGGTAAGGAGTGGGTATTACCTTATCTTAGGGATTGGTTTTTAATGTTTATATAATGCTTGCTAAGAGTTGGGTGTTAGTTTTAGGATTTTGCACATTAGGGTAGTTGATAGAATTGATAACTGGAGCTTAGAAGTTAAGAAAATGATGATAGTTGTGAAATTATGTGTGATGATGATATGTGATAATATATGTGTTTATTTCTGTGAAATGATTGAATTTTAATTGGGGATGATAAATTGATTATGGATCTTAGAAAAGGTAATTATAAAGAATTAGTAAGCGAATGGTGAAAATGGATAGGTGATATAAACAATTACATGGGTAAGAGGAAAGTTAAGGTATATCGATAATAGAACTGACGAGTGAGTATTGGAATGGAAAATAATAAATGGAAGAGATGATTAGTAGTTAATGTTTAGAGGGAAGTAGACGCGATAATAAGTATAACTATGCGAGGTCGACTGCGATAAGCCGCGAACCGACCAGGCGCGACGATAAGTATAAATATGCGAGGTCGGCTACGATAATCCGCGAACCGAGTAGGCACAATCATAAGTATAAAAATACGAGGTCGGCTGCGATAAGCCGCAAACCGACCAGGCGCGATGATAATGCGAGGTTGGGTGCGATAAGCCGCGAACCGACCAGACGCGATTATTAAAAATATGATGAAATATGGGTGTAACACCCCAAATTTTCATTTCCGAATGTAATGAAGAGATAATTATGAAAGCTATTCAAAATAATTTCCTTTAATTATAAATATTATTTTTATAATTAATTTGGAGTTAATTACTTGGTTATGTGTGTGCTTGTGATGGTAATTTTGCATTAGGAAAAATGTTGATAATTAATAATAAGTGAAAATAAGATTTTGCATATTAGTCCCTGATTTGGGACCTAGAAGTAATATTAGAAAGATTTTGGAGGGAAAGGGATTAAAATATTTATTTTTCAAATTTGATAAAAAAGACTCGAGTATCTGGGAAGAACACTCGAGTATTTCAGTCAGTGTTGCACTCGTTAGTGCGTTTGGTAAGTCAGCACTTGACGATTTCCAAACGTTGACACGAAAACAACCCCTAGACATGATAATGGCCTTCGTGTCGACATGCATGAACATCAACTCTATGTATTTAAGCTTGTTGGTTGACTAAGATCAACCATTTTGGTCAATTATTCCAGAATTCGAGCTCTAGGGTTTCTGATTTCGTTCCTTGTGTTCTCCTTCGATTCTGAGTGTTAGTGAGAGTGTTATACACCATTGTAAAGCTCACATCACGAGCTTTACAAAGACATAAGATTTGAGAGTTGTGGTTGCTCGAGGAAGGAGAATCGAAACTCGAAAGTGAGGTGTCCTTTGCTGTCAAGTTCAGAAAACTGAAGTCTGGAGCTTACTCGGAGCTCTGATTTTGGTAAGATTATGAACTCTCCAATCCCCAAATTCCTTTCTACCTTTAGTCCTTCTTGCAGAGAATTGTTCTTAATCGTTTTCCCCAATTTCTAAACTGTCTTTGCATGTCAAAATCTATGGTTTTTGGGCTCTGTTCAAATGTTGCTGCATGCAAAGGATTTTGTGGGTTAGAGCACTCCAGTCAATTTCTCTGCAAACTCTGTGTTGTTTCACGGCTTAGAGATAAGGGTGAAGCTAATTGTTCACTAGAATAAGTTTAATAAGGGTGAAACTCTTTGGGCATAGTTTGAAATAGGTTTGAGGCTTCGAGGCCCTTCTGAGCATTAACTTTGGTTTGAGCAAGTTTGATATGCTGCATGTGTACTGTATGCAAGTTATTTTCATGCCAGAAATGATTAGAATGGAAATTGGTATGTCAAGTTGCTCAAAATGTGGTTTTTATGCATAATTGATGCTCAGTTATGATTCACTGTAATACAATGTAATTTTCGTGTTGGAACATGTTTAACTTACATATTGTGAGCTCCGTTGAGCATTGGTTTGGGTTGGATTTGATCAGAATTGAAAATGGTATGTTAAACTCATGTTTTCAGTGTTATCTGACTGTCAATACTCGAGTATTTGACTCGAGACTCGAGTCTTTTAGACGCACCAGTGCGTCTGGTGGCACCAACACTCGAGCCTCTGACTCAGAACTCAAGTATTGACTGGTGCTAAAAATGAATTGTCCTGATGAACAACTCGAGTCTTGCATGATCTACTCGAGTCTTCTGGGCTGAAGGAAACTCGAGTATTTCATGAACGACTCAAGTATTTTACAAGAACCTGAGAATGGAACTTTCCTGAAAATCAAGAACCACTCGAGTATTTTTGCACAGAGTTAAAATTCTACTCGAGTCTTTTAAATTATACTCGAGTCTTGTTAATTAAAATGCTATCAAAATACCATTTTCAACTAAGTCAAATTTCAAGTAAGTTAAGGATGAATTACCAAGAAATGGGTCACGTTCCAAGGAGGATATATTGTGTTAAATTACATTCTTATTACATGAGTGAACATATAATACATGTTGCACATAATAAGATTAAAGGATAATCTTAAATTGGACTTTGATGTGCATTCATTCATGGTGTTATGGCGATAGGATATCGTTTTCATGTTTGAAGAACATGAGGAGGGTACTCTGGGAGTACCAAATTGGATACACCTTGCTCGATGACACATTTTGGTAATGTGGGCAGTCATGCGGTATGCTGCTGCGTCTTGGTGGCGCGATATGCACTTTGGTAGTGCTATTGCACTTTGGTAGTGTTGTAGCATCTTGGTGACGCGACATACACTTTGGTAGTGTCGTCATGGATTATGGTCCGAGCAGGTGTAGTATACGTTTTTTTTTTAAAACGTATTTGGAATGTTTGGTTGGACGTCCACAAAAGTGATAGATGGAGAATCTCAAGAATTTGAGATAGTGAGCATGCATCATGCCATTTATTTAAAGGAATTAATTATAAATGGAAATTTGGTTTGCTCATATGTATATGCATATCACTTGACTATTTGGTATATGTGGTTGTTTACATGCTTTAATTATTCTTATTCAATAATGTGGACTATATTGCTTACCCCTTATGCCCATTGTAGGTGATGGCTCGCTATCTAGCTTGCATCGAGTTGCGCCCACTCCCTAGTGAAGTGTGGTACTACGAGGACCACAGAGCCACTTTTGAGGGAGAGGTAGAGGTGACCCTCTATCATCCCAACCCCTTGGCTCGAGTCCGTCCTCGTAGGTTTCGCATACCGATTATTTATACCCTGCATGTACCCCCGTTTTATACATATTATGGACCACCCCCTGCTCGACCAGCTCGTCGATTTCACTCTTTTCGTTTTCGAGCAGCTACTAGATCTCACCCCTCTACTTCCCGTGTTATCCCAGAGGAGACTCCTACAGCTAGTCCGATGAGTCCAGATCATGGGACTCCTTCTGCTGACCCAATGCCCAGTGGCAGGGCACCGACTCAGTCGGACGAGGTGGAGGAGGACCCCGAGGAGGCAGAGAGTGAGGGGGAGCCAGTTGAGCACTCCATTGGGAGCCAGTGGGGAGTTAGGGATCCACCGGGTGATGCATAGTAGATAGTTGGTGTGCGGGCTGTGTGGAGTTCTTGCTAGAGACCTGATGGAGGAGGATCATGCTGGAGAGGAGGATCGTCAGACTACCACTCTGGGATTTACGCATTTTGCTCTGTAGTTATATTGTATATATTTTTGAGAGATCTCAGAGAGGTTGTCTTTTATTTTGTTAGTTTTATGGACTTGTACTACCCAAACTTTGCTACCTCGACTTTGATGCACCTTGGCTGTTTTTACATTATATGTATGTATATATATATATGACTTACTGGTTCTATATCTATCAGCTCAAGGTTCATAATTTGCTTCCGCAATACTCTGATCTTAAATTGTTTTTTTAATGTTTCAACTATGGTTTCACGATAAAATCTTATCAAAGGAAAAGTTTTTATATACTATACCAAACATCATTTTTATTCAAGTATTCAAAACCAAGTCCATATAATATAAGATTTACGTTAATATAAGTATATGAATACTTATTCTCTTGAAACCTAAAGCAAGAAAGAGTGCGTCACACCTTTTATGGTATCAGACCAAAATGGTCCTAACTCTTGATCCTCGCAAGCATGATCCGACTGAAAGGTTCTCAATATGAGTAATGTTCTATCTGTTTCTTCTAGCTTAAGTATTATGAGTGTGTTACCTAAGTTAGAAATTGATAGCTTATTGAAGGTTAGATAGACCTTAATGATCCAAGTCCATAGTGCAGGTCTACTATGGCGGCACGTTATAGAAACCATACGAACGAGATGTTGGATAGGATTACTGTCGTGTTGGAAAACATGCAGCAGAATCAACATCAATATCAGCAACCGCATCAGCCAGCTAATCCGCCTCCGGGGAGTGTAGTAGCAGCTGAGGCTAAAACTTTGTCTGATTTTAGGAGTTGTAATCCTTCAAAGTTTGCTGGTGGATTTAAACCTGAGGAAGCTAACAAGTGGATATTGGAGATGGACAAGATCTTTAAAACCTTGGAATGTTCGGATGCTCAGAAAATAGCATATGTTGTTTTTATGCTTGAAGGAGAAGCTGAACATTGGGGGAACCATACGGTAAAACTATTGGCTCATGAAGGAAGAGGAGTAACCTGGGAAGTATTTATGGAGAAATTCCTAAACAAGTATTTTCCGGAAGATTTGAGAAGGAAGAAAGAGGTTGAGTTTTTACAACTCAGGCAAGGCAGCATGAGTGTGGGTGAATATGCTGCAAGATTTGAGGAATTAATGAAATACTCTCCTTATTATCAAATGAACCCTGATGAGAGGAGTAAGTGTATTAAATTTGAAGGAGGACTGAGACCTGAACTGAAGTCAGTGTTCAGTTATCAGAAGATTCAAAGTTTTCCTATGTTGGTGGACATGTGTAGAATGTATGAGGATGACAAGAAGGCTGAGGCATTGCAATTGGTGGAAGAAAAGAAGGAACAACAAGGGTATGGACCACAGAGGAGAAAGGGACATGAACATCGCCACAAGGGTCCTTATTCTCATAAGAACTGGGGAAAAGGCAAGGTGTCTGATGACATAAACAATTCTTACAATAAAGCTCCTTATTGTGAGAAGTGCAAACGTCATCACTTTGGAAGATTTTGCTGGACTCGCGATGGATGTTTTAACTGCGGGAAACCTGGTCATTTTTCTCGCGATTGCAAGGAACCCCCGAAGAGTAACTCAAGAGGATCTGCGGATAAGCCTGTGATTCAAGGGCGGGTTTTCACTCTTAGTGGTGCTGAAGCTAATCAGACTCCAGAGCTCGTGCAAGGTAATTTCATGCTTAATGACCATCCTTGTAAGATTTTATTCGATTCAGGAGCCACTCATTCATTCATTTCTTTTGAATGTGTGAATCGTTTAAAGCTATCTGTATCTGAATCACCCTATTGTTTGAAGGTAGAAACCCCTACTAATTCCCCTGTGATCCCATCAAGGATATGCCTTAATTGCAGAATTAAGGTATTAGATCGAGTCTCTTGTATAGATTTGATCTGTCTACCGTTATCCCAACTAGATGTTATTCTGGGCATGGATTGGATGGCTAACAATCATGTGATTATTGATTGTGATAAGAAAGCGATTTTGTATAAGGACTCAACTCCCGAGAAGTATCTCTGTTTGTTTTCTGCTGTGGGGTCAGAGAAAGACAAAAAATCTGTTGAGGAGATTCCAATCGCTCGGGATTATCCAGAAGTATTTCCAGAGGAGATGCCGGGATTACCACCGAAGAGGGAGATTGAATTTGGAATTGAGTTGGAGCTGGTCCCATTTCTATTGCTCCTTATAGAATGGCACCACCCGAAATGGTCGAATTGAAAAAGCAGATAGAGGAGCTACTGAAAAAACAGCTTATTAGACCGAGTGTGTCACCATGGGGAGCTCCAGTTTTGTTTGTGAAGAAGAAGGATAGGAGTTTGAGAATGTGTGTAGATTATAGACAGTTGAACAAAGTGACTTTAAGAATAAGTATCCTTTGCCAAGGATTGATGATCTGATGGATCAAGTTAGAGGAGCTGCAATATTCTCCAAGATAGATCTGAGATCTGGGTATCATCAGATCAGAATAAAGGAAGAAGATGTTCCTAAGACTGCATTTCGATCGCGATACGGACATTATGAGTATGTTGTAATGCCGTTCGGATTGACTAATGCACCAGCTGTTTTCATGGATTACATGAACCGGATTTTTAGACCATATTTGGATTCATTCGTCGTGGTATTCATTGATGATATCCTGATATACTCTAAGAATTTGGAAGAACATGCTGAACATCTTCAGATAGTATTGAAGATTCTTAAGGAGAAGCATCTCTATGCCAAACTGTCCAAGTGTGAATTTTGGCTAATAGAAGTGAAGTTTTTGGGGCATGTGATTTCAAAGGAAGGTATAGCGGTTGATCCAGCTAAAGTTGATTCGTTCTTGCTGTGGGTACAGCATAAGTCAGTAACTGAGGTCAGAAGTTTCTTAGGACTGGCCGGCTATTACCGAAGATTTATCGAAGGATTCTCAAAGATCGCACTACCTCTCACCAGGTTGACTCGGAAAGATCAATCGTTCATTTGGGACGAAAAGTGTGAGAGAAGCTTTCAGATGCTAAAGGAAAGATTAACATCCTCACCAGTGTTAATCTTACCTGACCCTCACAAGGAGTATGAATTGTATTGTGATGCATCGAAACAAGGGCTCGGAGGTGTATTGATGCAAGAAGGAAAGGTCGTGGCATATGCATCTCATCAATTGAAGATTCACGAGGTGAATTATCGCACCCATGATTTGGAACTTGCTGCAATAGTTTTTGCCTTAAAGATATGGAGGCATCATCTCTATGGCAGTACATTTAGAGTGTTTAGTGACCACAAGAGTTTGAAGTATTTGTTCGATCAGAAAGAATTGAACATGAGGCAGCGTCGGTGGATGGAGTTTTTGAAAGACTATGATTTCGAGCTCCGTTATCACCCCGGCAAAGCCAATGTGGTAGCAGACGCTTTGAGTCGGAAAACAATTCATGCAAGTTTGATGATGATTAAAGAGGCTGCTTTGATTGAAGAGTTTAGGGATTTGAGTTTGGTGATTCAAGTGGAACCAAACTGTATCAAGATGGGTATGTTGCAAATCTCTAACGAATTCTTGGCTCGAGTTTGTGAATTGCAACGGGAAGATGAAGAATTAAAGGAAAAAGAGAATTGATGATAAGAGAAAAGGAGCCTAATTTCTATGAAGGAATGGATGGGATTCTTCGTTTCAAAACGAGAATCTGTATACCAAAGGATCGGGAAATTAGGAGGTTAATCTTGGATGAGGCACATAAGAGTCAGATGAGTATTCATCCAGGATCAACCAAATGTATCGAGATTTGAAAGGTATGTTATGGTGGTCAGGACATAAGAAGGATGTAGCGGACTATGTGGCATCTTGTTTGGTCTGTCAGAAGGTCAAAGTAAAACACCAGAAACCTGGAGGGGAATTACAACCCTTGGAGATCCCTCAGTGGAAGTGGGATAGCATTTCCATGGACTTTGTAACAGGGTTGCCTAGGACAGTTGCAAAACATGATGCAATCTGGGTAATTGTGGATCGTTTGACTAAGTCGGCGCATTTCATTCCGGTGAATATGCGCTATTCTTTGGAGAAGCTTACTCAGATTTACATCAAGGAAGTAGTACGGCTGCATGGGGTACCTTCCAGTATTATTTCAAATCGTGATCCGAGGTTTATGTCAAGATTTTGGTATAGTCTACAGCAAGCCCTGGGAACAAGACTTAAGATGAGCTCAGCATACCATCCTCAGACGGATAGGCAGACGGAAAGAACCATTCAAACGTTAGAAGATCTTCTGCGAGCTTGTGCTTTGGAAGAACAAGGAAATTGGGATCAGATTTTGCCATTGGTGGAATTCGCATACAACAATGGGTATCATGCGAGTATTGGAATGGCACCGTTTGAAGCATTGTATGGAAGAAAGTGCCAAACCCCGCTATGTTGGTTCCAAGTGGGGGAGAACTTACATTTGGGTCCTGATGTGGTCCAGTAGACAACTGAAAAGATTCGAATGATTCAAGAGAAAATTAAAACAGCTCAGAGTCATCAGAAAAGCTATACAGATCAGAGGAGAAGACCTTTGGAGTTCTCAGAAGGCGACCACGTGTTCCTTAGGATTGTACCAATGAAGGGAGTGAATAGAGCCTTGAAACCTAAAAAGCTTTCGCCTAAGTTTAAAGGTCCCTACCAGATTCTTAAGCGAGTAGGCCCTGTAGCTTACCAAATAGCTCTACCACCATCTTTGGCCAACCTGCACAATATTTTTCATGTCTCCGAACTGAAAAAGTATGTGCACGATCCAACCTCAATCCTTCGGATTCGTCCTGATGATTTAACCTTACGAGAAAACTAACCTTTAAGGCTGGCCCAATTAGAATTGAGGACAGAAGAGTAAATCAGCTTAGAGGGAAGGAGATTCCACTAGTCAAAGTATGTTGGCAAAGTGGAAATGTTTTTGAGGCAACTTGGGAATTGGAAGATAAGATCCGTAAGGATTATCCTGAGTTGTTTACGTAGGTTGAATTTCGGGACGAAATTCCGATTAAGTGGGGGAGTAGTGTAACATGTAACACCCCGATTTGGTAACTTGAAAACCATAGTCATTTTGAGTGAAAATTAGGGGCCATTTTTTTTTAATGAGTAGTGTTCAAACTGAGAACATCTCTTATTTACAAAACATAGTTTCATACTCATGTTCTCAAGTTGCACCGACTCTTCCAAGTCCCAAACCGGAATGTCACAAGACATTACGCTTTGAAACTCACCATCCAAAACATTATCTAGAATAGAATAGCCCATTTGATTTCATGTCAAAATATCCATACAAAGATTAAATTGTTGGGGTTACAGCAGGACCAGGTTGCTAAGAACTCATGGGTAATTACATACTCAAAGGGGAAATTACCTACTCCCTAGTCATATTCCTAAATCCTTCCCTAATCTTGCTTTCCAAATCTGCCATACCACTCGTCATCATCCATCCGTAACTCCTCAGGACTAATGATCCAGCTCTCGTCGCTAGAGTACACCTCTGCATCCTCGTCAGACCAGAGGTCGGGATCCTCCTCCTCTACGACCCTAGTAAACTCCACCTCAGCATCGTCATCCTCACAATCCGTCTCCTCCTCTGCAGCAGCCTCCTCTTCTGCTAACTGTAACTCAGCTCTTCTACGCGGAATCGTTATATAGAACATCTCGAGAACAGACATAATGTTGTTGGCGCCTCTTCTGGGAGTCGCTCCTATCTCCCGCAACTGCTGGTATCGTACCATATTGGCAATCTAAACCCGTACGATTTTACACAAGACGGAATAGATAGAGTAGAGAGAGTGAGCAACCCAAAACGGCAATGTCGACTATGTGGGATTATATTAGGTAAATATTAAGACAAAATAAATACAAAGGCAAACATAAATCCAGCAGTAACATAAGGTAAATCAAAACAACATATATAATCATCATGATGTACCCTTACATAATCACCCAATTACTCATTTCAGTATTTGCAAGCTCAATACAATCGCATCCTTCACCATGATACTTATCTTCCATTCTCTCTCCTTTCCTCAAACTCATCAAACGTTTCAAGGGTAGCCCTATCCACTTCCACTCTTGGTTTTTAGCATTTTCATTATCATTATTATTTTAATCATCATCACAAATATCCTTGGAATATCTTGGTTATTAAGTCTTATCAATTCGATTAGCATCAATGATGAGGGGGAAACATCATTGTGCTCACACTCGTCTACATCTCCTCGGTCAACCTCCCAACCTAGTCGGAAGCAAACAGGAGTACAGGACCTTTACCACGCGGGCACGACAGCTGTCACAATACATAATGGTCCCAGACCAGGAGGATCTCGTCCTCAAATCACATCAATAACATTAAGGCTCACTGTCCACGCAGTGGCAAAACACAATGCCCCGTTCCGGTCCCTCTCACTGTTCTCGATTTGCAATCTAGGGGGCGACAGTATGTTTCTAGTGGGCCCGCAAAACTTGCCACGACATTAGACCCAGTCCCCACCACGTTAGTGTGCCACTTGTGGAATTCGTTCTGCCTAGAAACATACTCTAGACTTCTTGACGTTTCACCGTCATCGTCCTCCCTTAATGCAATCTCGTCCTAAGTATCCGTAGATACTTATTGTTCCTTCCTCTCCACTACTTCGATTCGACACTCAAGTCTCACCGCATTTATAAATGTCTTTTAATAGTCTTTTAAGGATTTTAAATTACGGCTTAGTCCTAATGATCGGTCCATCCTTGGTACATCCCTTCAATGAGACCCGATCGCTAATCATACGCATCTAATCCCCCTATAGCTCACACAATATCACCTTACTCATCACAACATTATTGCATCATCTTTCTCTTTCTCAAGTCATAGCACATTGCTTTCCTCAACATTAGCATCACTATTCCAAGCCAATTGAAACTCAGCACGCCATCATTGTCCTCCTCGCCAATGGTGATTTAGCAGCATCAGTAATTCCCCTCATTCATTCCAAATTTCCAATTACCATTTACTTCTCATACAATTCAATCTCGTCATATCTTGCCACTCTCTCTCCCTTATTCACTCTCATTATTCGAACCCATTATTCTTTTCTTATCATTCTTAGCTTATGATTTTCATAATTTTATTACTAACGCACCATTGAACGATTCCCAACAATATCACATAACTATAACAAATAAGCGAATCATAAAATAGGTAAATAGCACAACATGAACAATCAGAAAACATATCATCATTCTTATAAACCAATCTCAGTCGTTTGGGTGGATAGCTAGACCAAACCACGAGTGCTATCACATACACCACTACACTAAATGAGATTGGAGACCAATCTTTGAGATGATTGGACGTCCTAATATGTTACCTAATTACCACGGCGTCTTAAGGGAATTCCCCTCTCTCACCTCGATGACGAACGTCCTATAGCTCTCCAAGGTTTCCCGACCATCTCTCCTCGCCTCTTATCCTTTCGTTCATCGCTCAACTAAGACATTTTCCTGTGCATTAGAAACGATTCAATACATTCTTTTAGCTTGTTTTGAAAACAATATCTCTTTTGAAAACTTGTTATCATTATCCAAGATTTCCGAATTCAATTCAAATTCATGATTAAAACAGTTCTTAATAAAATCTTTGAAAACAATTCAAAAACACTCTTTTATTCAAATAAACTTCCTTAATTGAAAATGTTAGGTTAAAACACTTATCGAATGCAAGAATTAAGGATAAGACTCTAGAACTCCATTAGTTAGTTCGTAAAATCCAAAACATTCATCATTCACTTATTGCAAAACACACGTAGGTTTAAGAAAACAGTTAATTAAATTACAACACTAACACACAAATTCAATTATGCACCAGAAGATAATTTAATCTTATTTCTTAATTAGATCATGGAAAAACCGAATTGTCTATACTCAACAATTCCTAATTATTAATAATTTCTAAACCTTGAAATCATAGAATCACATTATGAAAATCAATTTATTTATTTTCAGCCCTAAACCGAAAAGAAGAAAGAAATTTAACACATCACTTCATCAAATATAAAATAGAATACACACATAAGGTAGCCACTCTCCATAGTCATTTCAAAAGAAAGTCCTTCTAAGCCCCTAGACACACAAAACCGAATTACCTCAAGTAAAATCTTGCAAAATGCTACACACCTTCAAAGACATAAAACCATGGAATGATTTTATTTCTTTCAAGACCAAACCGTGAGCATCATAGAAGCATTCAACAAGTTTCATTTTCATTATTATCAATTTAATTCAAGGTAATAATCACAACCACAAATTACTTAATGTGTACGTCTTTTAGGTTCCTTAATGAGGCTAACCTTGGTCTAAATGCAATCCAAATAATGATTAAGCACACTTTCCTACTTTCTATCTCAAGACCGAATACTAGCATGCATAGGACAAAATCTTAATTCAATTTTCAATGCACTAAAGTCAATTAAAGCAAACTATATCACACCAACATGCATAAGCCATCATGAGATTCCTTAGATTTTTAGCAAAACTCAAACTTATAATTTTTCTTAAATAGAAACATGGTTTATGACTTGATCTCCTAAAAAGATTGGCATGCATGGACTTAAGGCCACTAAGCCCATTCCTAATACACACATGCACCTAAAAATCATGCATCAATACATTTTTAGCACTCATGGCCGAATGGCCTTCATATCAATACCACAAATTTAAACCAAGTCTTTAAATCAAATCATGTTCATAAGAAAATCATTTTAAAGACCATTACCCTATTATTCCTACTAGGCCGTAGCATATATATAGGAGGACTTAATTTCTTTTCTGGGAAATTTGACATGCAAACCTCAAAATTCTTAATTTGAGTTAACACACACATGGATTAAAACATGCACATATGCAAGATCAACCAAAAATCATTACAAATCAACATGCAAAGCTAAAAATCCCTATTATCTTCTCAAATAAACTTGGATCATGAAGTTGTTAATCAAACATTCACATATGTACATATAGATCACGGTTTGAGCACAAAAAGGTCAACATGCAAGGGGTTTCATTTTAGTTTTTATAAAAATCTCAAGTAGTGAGTTGGATCCCTTTAGAAGTTGGTTTAGAAAATCATGATGAACTACCTAATGAAGCCATAACCGAAGCTTTAAGGGTCCATAATGTTCACATATTTACAAACCAATATAAAAGTCCATGATAAAGTCTAGATCATGCTTGCACTCATCTCTCAAGTTATGAAAATAAACATGCAATGGAAAGAAAAGAAGGAAAAATTACAAGACCAAAAGAAAATCCTAATTCTCATGGTTTTCTCCTTGATCCTTAAATAACCTACCACGAAATTGAGTCTTCTAGCTTCTAGGGTTCTTGCTTTCTAAATCCAAGGTCTTGCTCCAAATCTCCTTCCTCCTTCTTCGTGTCACTCACGGCCACCCCCTATCTTCTCCCCTCTCTTTTCTTTTCTAAGGATGTGTTGGTTCCTTAGGAAGTGTTTGAGTTGTGTTTGTGAAAGAAATGAAGGAAAGTAAGGAAATGAACTAAGGCATGGTTGAATATAAGGGCACCGAAATTACCTCTTTTGCCCATGGAATGGGTTTCGGCCAAGGCACTAAGTGGGAGGGTAGTTTTGGGTTATTCAAAGTTTGCATGGGAAGGGTTCCATCAAAGGGGTACATAGTGCATAGACTAGGGCTAGGCTTCATCATGCTTAGTCATTTCAAACTCTCATTTTCCACTCTTCTAATCCACTTGTTGGCTTCTAAGCCCTCCATGTATTTCTCTTCCCCAAACTCAAGAATCTACCCCAACACACACACACACACTCTCCTCACCGTAGCATCACACACATGCACACACATCATGCAAATTTCATTTTTATTTTCTACCTTCATTTATTCAAAACCCTATGATCATCAATTCATGTAACTTATGCAAGCATTTTCAAAGATCATATGCACAAACACACACACACACACAAGGCCGTAGTATCATTCACACACACACAAACACACTTTCATTTTTCAAGCAATATTCATATAGTACATTGAGCACCCATCATAAATTGATTTCATGGAATAGAAATAGATTTAATTTCCTACAAGAACATATTTTATTATAAAGAGAATTTAGGCCTTTTTAAGTAAAATGATCATCTATGCACATAATTTAAAGTCTCCAAAAATCAAACTTCCATGCAAAATGAAAAATTTCCAAAAGACAAATCTATTTAGAATCGTTAGCTTCCAAAAATTATTATTTCTAAAAATTTCGTCCTTTTTAGTTTCCAAATTAAATTTTACAAATCAACCCCAAAGATTATAAAAATCACATTTTCAAGGTTCATGAATATCCAAAAATGCAAATTTATTTTATAGAGAAATCATCTTCTTTGGAAAACCCTTTTTAGAAAACAAAATTTCAAGTTTTTGTTTTAACGAATTCGTTTATGCCTGCACGGGAAAATGCGGGGTGTTACATAACACCCCAAATTTTCATTTCCGGATGTAATGAAGAGATAATTATGAAAGCTATTCAAAATAATTTCCTTTAATTATAAATATTATTTTTATAATTAATTTGGAGTTAATTACTTGGTTATGTGTGTGCTTGTGATGGTAATTTTGCATTAGGAAAAATGTTGATAATTAATAATAAGTGAAAATAAGATTTTGCATATTAGTCCCTGATTTGGGACCTAGAAGTAATATTAGAAAGATTTTGGAGGGAAAGGGATTAAAATATTTATTTTTCAAATTTGACCAAAAAGACTCGAGTATCTAGGAAGAACACTCGAGTATTTCAGTCAGTGTTGCACTCGTTAGTGCGTTTGGTGAGTTAGCACTTGACGATTTCCAAACGTTGACACGAAAACAACCCCTAGACACGATAATGGCCTTCGTGTCGACATGCATGAACATCAAATCTATGTATTTAAGCTTGTTGGTTGACTAAGATTAACCATTTTGGTCAATTATTCCAGAATTCGAGCTCTAGGGTTTCTGATTTCGTTCCTTGTGTTCTCCTCCGATTCTGAGTGTTAGTGAGAGTGTTATACACCATTGTAAAGCTCACATCACGAGCTTTACAAAGACATAAGATTTGAGAGTTGTGGTTGCTCGAGGAAGGAGAATCGAAGCTCGAAAGTGAGGTGTCCTTTGTTGTCAAGTTCAGAAAACTGAAGTCTGGAGCTTACTTGGAGCTCTGATTTTGGTAAGATTACGAACTCTCCAATCCCCAAATTCCTTTCTACCTTTAGTCCTTGTTGCAGAGAATTGTTCTTAATCGTTTTCCCCAATTTCTAAACTGTCTTTGCATGTCAAAATCTATGGTTTTTGGGCTCTGTTAAAATGTTGCTGCATGAAAGGATTTTGTGGGTTAGAGCACTCCATTCAAGTTCTCTGCAAACTCTGTGTTGTTTCACGGCTTAGAGGTAAGGGTGAAGCTAATTGTTCACTAGAATAAGTTTAATTGGTAGGATTTTATGTGTGGAGTCACCATGAGACTCTTTAGGCATAGTTTGAAATAGGTTTGAGGCTTGGAGGCTCTTCTGAGCATTAACTTTGGTTTGAGCAAGTTTGTTATGCCGCATGTGTACTGTATGCAAGTTATTTTCATGCCAGAAATGATTAGAATGGAAATTGGTATGTCAAGTTGCTCAAAATGTGGTTTTTATGCATAATTGATGCTCAGTTATGATTCACTGTAATACGATGTAATTTTCGTGTTGGAACATGTTTAACTTACATAATGTGAGCTCTGTTGAGCATTGGTTTGGGTTGGATTTGATCAGAATTGAAAATGGTATGTTAAACTCAAGTTTTCAGTGTTATCTGACTGTCAATACTCGAGTATTTGACTCGAGACTCGAGTCTTTTAGACGCACCAGTGTGTCTGGTGGCACCAACACTCGAGCCTCTGACTCAGAACTCAAGTATTGACTGGTGCTAAAAATGAATTGTCCTGATGAACAACTCGAGTCTTGCATGATCTACTCGAGTCTTCTGGGCTGAAGGAAACTCGAGTATTTCATGAACGACTCAAGTATTTTACAAGAACCTGAGAATGGAACTTTCCTGAAAATCAAGAACCACTCGAGTATTTTTGCACAGAGTTAAAATTCTACTCGAGTCTTTTAAATTATACTCGAGTCTTGTTAATTAAAATGCTATCAAAATACCATTTTCAACTAAGTCAAATTTCAAGTAAGTTAAGGATGAATTACCAAGAAATGGGTCACGTTCCAAGGAGGATATATTGTGTTAAATTACATTCTTATTACATGAGTGAACATATAATACATGTTGCACATAATAAGATTAAAGGATAATCTTAAATTGGACTTTGATGTGCATTCATTCATGGTGTTATGGCGATAGGATATCGTTTTCATGTTTGAAGAACATGAGGAGGGTACTCTGGGAGTACCAAATTGGATACACCTTGCTCGATGACACATTTTGGTAATGTGGGCAGTCATGCGGTATGCTGCTGCGTCTTGGTGGCGCGATATGCACTTTGGTAGTGCTATTGCCCTTTGGTAGTGTTGTAGTGTCTTGGTGACGCGACGTACACTTTGGTATTGTCGTCATGGATTATGGTCCGAGCAGGTGTAGTATACGTTTTTTTTTTAAAACGTATTTGGTATGTTTGGTTGGACGTCCACAAAAGTGATAGATGGAGAATCTCAGGAATTTGAGATAGTGAGCATGCATCATGCCATTTATTTAAAGGAATTAATTATAAATGGAAATTTGGTTTGCTCATATGTATATGCATATCACTTGACTATTTGGTATATGTGGTTGTTTACATTCTTTAATTATTCTTATTCAATAATGTGGACTATATTGCTTACCCCTTATGCCCATTGTAGGTGATGGCTCGCTATCTAGCTTGCATCGAGTTGCGCCCACTCCCTAGTAGAGTGTGGTACTACGAGGACCACAGAGCCACTTTTGAGGGAGAGGTAGAGGTGACCCTCTATCATCCCAACCCCTTGGCTCGAGTTCGTCCTCGTAGGTTCCGCATACCGATTATTTATACCCTGCATGTACCCCCGTTTTATACATATCATGGACCACCCTCGGCTCGACCAGCTTGTCGATTTCACTCTTTTCATTTTCGAGCAGCTACTAGATCTCACCCCTCTGCTTCCCGTGTTATCCGAGAGGAGACTCCTACAGCTAGTCCGATGAGTCTAGATCATGGGACTCCTTCTACTGACCCAGTGCCCAGTGGCAGGGCACCGACTCAGTCGGACGAGGTGGAGGAGGACCCGAGGAGGCAGAGAGTGAGGGGGAGCCAGTTGAGCACTCCAATGGGAGCCAGTGGGGAGTTGGGGATCCACCGGGTGATGCATAGTATAGATGGTGTGCGGACTGTGTGGAGTTCTTGCTGGAGACCTGATGGAGGAGGATCATGCTGGAGAGGAGGATCGTCAGACTACCACTCTGGGATTTACGCATTTTGCTCTGTAGTTATATTGTATATATTTTTGAGAGATCTCAGAGAGGTTGTCTTTTATTTTGTTAGTTCTATGGACTTGTACTACCCAAACTTTGCTACCTCGACTTTGATGCACCTTGGCTATTTTTACATTATATATATATGACTTACTAGTTCTATATCTATCAGCTCAAGGTTCATAATTTGCTTCCGCAATACTCTGATCTTAAATTGTTTTTTTAATGTTTCGACAATGGTTTCGCGATAATATCTTATCAAAGGAAAAGTTTTTATATACTATACCAAACATCATTTTTATTCAAGTATTCAAAACCAAGTCCATATAATATAAGATTTACGTTAATATAAGTATATGAATACTTATTCTTTTGAAACCTAAAGCAAGAAAGAGTACGTCACAATGGGAATGAGAAAAAGATAAATAAAATCTGAGAAATTAAGAGAGGAGAAATATTATGAGAATAAATAAGTGCGAAAGTGAATATGATGAGAAAACTGATAATCTGTTTTTGATATGTCTGTGAGCATGTTATGGGTGATTATGTGATTATGTGAATTACTTGGATTACGTGTTCTTGGCTTAGTCGGTTATTATGTCATGTTACAAACTGTTATTCTTACTTTATGTATAATGCTCACCTCCTTACCATTTTTTACAGGTATTGAGCCTGAGCACGAACATACCCCGGCCGAGGAGGATTGCTCTCCCTCATAAGGAGAGTAAGTTTTATTAGTTGGGTCATGTGTAGTGTCCTGGATCTTTGGGATTTATGATAATATTGTTTTGATACTTGTATAATTTGTAGGTGTTTATTTTGGGGGTTGGTCCAGGACCATTTTCTATGGGTAGAAAGTATATTATGGGGAAAAACTTAAACAATTCCATAACTTGCTTATACTAGCTGCTAACTGTGATGTTCATATCCTGGTGCTATGTTATATGATGTTATGCCCTGCTGGCACTCTGGAAATTATATTGAATTTGTTTATCAGGTTTATGAAGAAAAACTAAATTTTGGAAAGTCTGATAAACAAAGGAAACTCCGTCCATTTGACGGGAACTTTTTATAAGTCAAAAATAAATTTTTAAATTCATTATTTTTGTGGTAGACCGACCCTCGGTCTACCCTAAAACGCCCTCGGCCGACCAGAATACTCACTGGCCGACCAGAATTCTCATTCTGCCGGGTCACGCATCTTTGGGCCGAGCACATGCCATAGGACCCACCCTAACGACTCTGGACCGAGTACAGGGACCTCTTCCCTTAAAGAGTCCAAGCTAAGGGCGCGTGAGCCTAGCTCGCCAACCAGATAAGACTAACCGCTAACAGGATAAGGATGAATGACTCATCCCTTATCCTATAAAGGGACACGTCAGCCCTACTGGACCTCCGTACAGGCCCATAGGGTACAACACCGCTCCCCCTATAAATAGCTGTCTCCAGCTAGGGGCTCAGGTACGTTTTTTCTCCCTAATCATACACTAGCACACACTCGTGATTAGGGAAACCCTAGTTATCCCAACTGGATAGCTAGCATATCAACAAAATCACACAGTAACATCAGACCGTATTCTAGCTCTTAGGTCTTCCATACCCTTGAGCTAGGGTTATACTCTGAACATTGTGTCTAGGACATTACATTGGCGCCGTCTGTGGGGAACGGTAAACTGCTATTCCCACCCCAAAATGGTAGAGACGCGAGGAAACGCAACATCGCGTGGCGCAAACCGCCATGCAGGGCGAAACCATCAGAATTTGCAAGAAGGCAGTGGTGACAACGGCGGAGATCTCGATGGGAGAAACCCTCCACATCCCAGCATGCCATCAGTAAGACAAATTCCAGCCCGGAGCCACCACTCCGTTCCAGCTCGCACGCACAGTGGTCCTTACACCGTCCATTCCAGGCAAACAAACCCCCAGAACCAAAATTCTCTTAACCCCAATCATGCACAAAACCATGGATCAGGCCGATCCATCGACGCCCGTGTTTCTGGAGATGATAGGGATCACTCCCGTGGTCAAAGGGAGAGCCAGTTGGAAGAAATCATTAAGCAACAAGCTAAGATCCTAGAACAACAGGGAAAGGCCATCGCCGATCTCCAACAGCTCCATATGCAGGCGGTGGCCGGAGGGGTGTTAGCAACTCAGCTGATCCCCCACCCAACCACCACTCTACCTCCACCACCCCCCATAAACCCAATCTTAGAGGACACATACGAAACCGACCACGCTGCTCATCCTGGCCATCCCTTCACTCCGAGAATCATGGCATACGAGACACCCTCAGCCTTTCTCGGCCCAACGAGTGTTTCCAAATATAACGGGTTAACCGACCCTTTGGAGCATATCTTGTCTTTTGAAGGAGCTATGAACTTTTACGACGGTGGAGACATGATGAAATGCAGAGCTTTTTCCATGACTCTCCAACCACCCGTCTTAAGGTGGTACTCAGCCTTGCCCAGGAACTCTATTAACTCCTGGGCAGAGATGAAGAGAGTTTTTCTGAACAGGTACACCGCTAGTTGCGTCCAGCCGAAGTCCGACCACGCGCTAGCGGGCGTTATACAGCAGACCGAAGAGCCGTTACGGGAGTATCTCTCACGTTTCCATTCGGAGGCAGGGACCGTGCCTAACTTAGAACCAAGCTTTGCAGTCTTTCTCTTCACTCAGGGTATCCGAAACGGAGATTTCAAAAATTCACTTGTGGGCAAACCGCCGAGGGATATGGCGGAGCTAAGACATCGTTCTACTAAGTTCATAAACTTAGAAGAATTCATCAAATGGCAAAGAAACAGAGACAGAGGCGAGCGGGGAGAGCCATCCTCCCAGGGGAGATCAAGAAGAGACGAGAGAAGGGATGACCGAAGGGAAGATCAAAGGAGGGGACCCCGGGGGGAAAGGAGATTTGGACCTCCCCGAGGGAAATTCGAGCAATACACCCCTCTCACAGTCCCAAGAAGCCAAATTCTGCAGGAAACAATGCAGACTGACCTCCGAGCAATAGAAAGACCACCCCCCTTGAAGAGAAGCCAGCGGCAAGATCGCTCCAAATTTTGCTCGTATCATGGTGGGTATGGGCACACGACAGATGAATTCACTTGGCTCAGGGATGTGATCGAGCAGTTAATCAGGGACGGCAAGTTACAGCAGTATGTCCGGGAAGCACTTGACCGACATACTCGAAGAAGAACTCCATCCCCTGACAGGAATGGTCGGCCGTCAACCAGGCAAGCCGATCAAAACACCAACCAACAACAACCAACCAATCAGCAGCGAGTGGCCATGGTAGAGGTTGCCACGACGGATCAATCCCCGCAAAACCTACGAGTCAACACCATTGCTGGAGGTTTTGCGGGAGGAGGAGAGAAACGGTCCGACAGAAAGAAATATATCAATCAAGTCCTTGCAGTTCACAACCATCCAATCCGAAAGAGAACCACAAAAAGTATTCCCATTAGCTTTTCTGATGATGATCTTGAAGGGGTGATCCCGGGTCATAACGACCCTATGGTCATCACTGCTTTGATCGGTAATTACGAGGTTGCCAGGGTATTCGTCGATCAGGGTAGCTCGGCAGATATCATGTTCCTAAACCTTTTCGAAGCACTAAAATTAAAAAACTCGGACCTGACCCCCTTCGAGGGAAAGCTGATCAGCTTTACTGGGGATGCAGTGGTTCCCAAGGGACACATCCAGCTGCCAGTGACCCTCGGGAACCACCCTTCGGCGAGAACCGAGATTATCAAGTTCCTTGTTGTCGATTGCCCTTCAGCATACAATGCCATCCTCGGCAGGACATGCTTGCAGGCCTTCGGCGCGGTCGTGTCAACGGTCCATCTGGCTATGAAGTTTGAAGGTACTGACAGGACTGTAGTTACCATCCGAGCCGAGCAGGAGAAGGCTCGACTGTGTTACAATGCCAGTTTGGCAAAGATCAAGATTCCAGAACAAATCCAGCCAACGTTAAGTTTGAACAAGGGAAGTGTACTCTTGACGGATCTAGATGTTAGGTCCGATTTGGATGATTCAAGACCTACCCCTGAAGGAGAGTGGGAGTTCATTGTTTTGGATGAAAAACTACCAGACAGAAGAGTGAAACTAGGAACCAACCTTCCAGAAGAAATACGAGCAGAAATGCTCGAGCTTTTAAAGAAGAATAAAGATCTTTTCGCTTGGACCTCGGCAGACATGCCGGGGATTGATCCGAACTTGATCTGTCATCGGCTCAGTGTTTATCCGACCGCCAAACCGGTCGCCCAAAAGAAGAGAAGGGTTGGCACCGAAAAGGCGGTAGTGATAGAGCAAAAGGTATCCGAGCTCCTTTCCGCCGGGTTCATAAGGGAGGTTAGCTACTCGGAATGGCTCTCCAACACCGTTCTGGTCAAGAAATCGAATGGGAAGTGGCGCATGTGCGTCGACTATACCGACTTGAACAAAGCATGCCCAAAGGACCAGTACCCCCTCCCCATCATTGACAAATTAGTGGACAACTCATCTGGCTACCAACTCTTATCTTTCATGGATGCATACTCAGGATATAATCAAATCCCGATGTACCCTCCTGATCAGGAGAAAACGGCCTTCATCACTGAAAGGGCAACTTACTGCTACACGGTAATGCCTTTCGGGTTGAAAAACGCTGGCGCAACCTACCAGCGTATGATGAACAAGGTCTTCTCGGGAATGATCGGACCTACTCTTGAGGTGTACATTGATGATATGATAGCTAAGAGTAAGAAGAAGGAGGACCATCCTCGGGACCTCGTGGCTATTTTTGATAGAATCAGAAAAGTTAACATGCGCCTGAACCCTGATAAGTGTACCTTTGGGGTCCCAGCCGGGACCTTTTTAGGTTTCATGCTCTCGGAGAGGGGGATCGAGGCCAACCCGGAGAAATGTCAAGCTATTCTGAACATGCACAGCCATCTAATGTCAAAGAAGTTCAAAGGCTAACTGGTCGGATGGCGGCCCTCTCCAGATTTCTCCCTCAAGTAGCCAAGAAAGCTTTACCATGGTACCAGTTACTCAGAAAAAACAAGAACTTCCATTGGAACGACTCTTGCGAACAAGCGTTTACAGAGCTCAAGCAATACCTCTCGGCCCCTCCCGTCCTCACCAGTCCTCGGGAAGGGGAAACTTTGTTTTTTTATTTGTCCGTAAGTGAAACATCTGTTAGCTCGGTTTTGGTCAGAGACGACTCGGGAACCGAGCGTCCCATCTACTTTGTCAGCAAGGCCCTCCAGGGGCCTGAGATAAGATATTCCAGAATTGAAAAACTCGCCTTTGCTTTGGTGATTGCTGCTAGGAGACTCCGGCAGTACTTTCAGAACCACCCCGTAGTACTCAGAACAACTCAGCCAATCAGGCAGGTCCTCAACCGACCAGACTTGGCTGGAAGGATGGTGTCGTGGTCTGTTGAACTATCTGAGTTCGACATCACCTACGAGCCAAGAAAAACTCTCAAGTCCCAGATTTTAGCAGATTTTGTTTCAGAGCTATCAGATTCTACTTATTCCAACCCCTCCCAGCCATGGAAAATTTATGTTGATGGCTCCAGCCACAATAAGGGGGCAGGAGCAGGGATAATCCTTGAAAACGCAGCTGGCATTTGTGTGGAGTACTCCCTCAAGTTTGACTTCCCCACCTCGAACAACCAAGCAGAGTACGAAGCGGTGATAGCCGGCTTGCGCATGGCCCATCAAATGGGGACGTCAGAAATTGAAGTTTTCAGTGATTCCCAGCTAGTTGTATCTCAAATCAAAGGTGAATTCCAAGCCAAAGAACCAATCCTTCAGAGATATCTAGAACAAGTCAAAGCTCTCACAGATCTTTTTCCCCAATTCTCCATCACCCACATCCCTAGGTCTTCTAACAGCCGTGCAGATATCCTGTCAAAGCTCGCCAGTACTAAAGGACCAGAGAACAACAAAACCCTAATCCAAGAAACTGTTCACCAGCCGAGTGTTATCTTAGCTGTGTCTCTAACCACCAGCTGGATGGACCCCATTAAGCAGTATCTCCAGTTCCAAATCCTACCTACCGATTCCTCCCAAGGAAAGAAGATAGTAAGACAAGCGGCTCAATACACCATGGTCGGCAACATTTTGTACAAACGGGGAACAGACTCCCCAATGCTAAGGTGTCTGGACCGAGCGGAAGCTGATCTGGTACTGGCCGAGGTTCATGAAGGAATCTCGAGCCACCATGTGGGTGCCAAGGCATTGGCTCGCAAAGTGCTCCGAGCGGGCTACTACTGGCCTACACTCCTCAGCGACGCCTCGAAAAATGTTAAAAAGTGCGATTCCTGTCAGTTCCATGGAAATATTTTTCAACGCCCCCCAACGGAGCTACATTCCATGATTGCACCATGGCCCTTCTATCAGTGGGGCATGGACATTATAGGAAAATTCAAAACAGCCCCGGGGCAGCTAAAATTTGTGGTGGTCGCAGTTGACTATTTCACAAAGTGGATTGAGGCCGAGGCGTTGGCTACAATCTCCTCCGCCAAAATTCAAAAGTTCTTTTTCAGACAAATCATCACCCGTTTCGGTGTCCCACACACCTTGGTCACCGACAATGGTACCCAATTCACTGCTAAGGTTTTCCAAGAACTTGTCAACCACTTCCATATCACCCATCACTTCTCATCCGTCGAGCATCCGCAAACCAATGGACAGGCTGAAGCTGCAAACAAAACCATCATCGACGGTTTGAAGAAAAGATTGTTGGATGCCGAGGGTTCATGGGCTGACCTCCTTCCCGAGGTATTATGGTCAATCAGAACGACCATACACACCTCAACAGGAGAAACCCCGTTCCGACTAACCTACGGTTGTGACGCTTTGTTACCTATTGAAACTCGGATCCCTACCTTCCGTATATCCGAGCGACCAATAGAAGTAAACGAAGATTTGTTAAAGGAAGAGTTAACCCTCAGCGAGGAAATCCAATCTCTAGCCTCGGACCGAGAGAAAAAAGCTAAGGAAAGACAATCCCGAGAGTACAACAAATGGGTGGTTCCGAGGAGTTTTGCTGTGGGAGACCTGGTCCTTAGACGAGCTGACATTGGACTGAAAAATTCAAGAGAAGGGAAGTTGGCTAAGAACTGGGAAGGTCCCTACCGAGTGATCTCGAAGACAGGCTCGGGGGCCTACAGACTTGAAACACTAACCAACCAACAGTTGAACAACTCCTGGAACGCCACCAAGCTCAAACCATACTATAGCTAAATGGGAGCCACAACACTGTCTGCAAAGATGAAATTTTATCATTTTAAATTCCTGTCATTTATCTTTAGCATGATCTTAATTATCCTTTTTTGTATTTGACTCCTGTTTACAAATGGATCAAGGAAATTCGATGAAGCTTTTAAATTCTCGTATTCTCTTACTGTTAACGTACTATCCATTTCCCCTCGGCTCGCCACCGAGGCGAACTTGGATGTTTATGCATGACCTTCTAACAAGGACATATAAACTAACAATTGCAAGTACTTTGATGAGATGCCCGGCCAAAAACTAAAAACAGTTTCGTAGTGTCGAGGACCGAGGATCCCACCTAGGCCATAGGTCGGAGATTCGAAATCTAAAACAACAGTTTATAACGAGATAAAACACAATACTAGATCATAAAGAACAGAATAAGATTCGCTTCTTACAAGAACAATGTTGCAAAATATAAAAAAAAATACAGCAAAATACATCTCCAGGGAGTTAATCCTCGTCTTCGGACAAGGCAATGGATGACCCATCAAAATCTTCTTCACTTTGCTCCAACTCCAGGGGGTTCGGCAGGTTAGGTGCTGATAAATCCACTTCAGCATCATCACGATAATCGATCATTCGATCACCGTCAACCCCATAATATGGGCTAGTCCCAACCACTCGGATTCCAGGGTTCAAGAGCATTAACTGTTTGACAGCATTCACAAAAGAGTCGACAGCACCATGATCCCAGTTGAAGTGGTTCTTGCAAGCCAGTACCTTATGCTTCAAAGCCTTCCGACGAGTTTTGATCAACTCCCTCTGCACTTCGCCCAGTTCCCCTTGTAACCTAGTCACTTCCGCCTCCGACCTCGTCAAACGACCAGCAACACCTTCCAGCTCGTTAACCCTTTGACAAGCTTCAGTCAGCTTCGCCTGGGCCGCCTGCAGCAACCTTCCTTTCTCAGCATCCTTTCCAACCGTATCCTCCAGAGCCTTTAGAGCAGTCTCCCGAGCTCTCTCCGAAGCGTCAAATCTTCTTTGAAGCTCAGCGTTTGCCTCCGTTAGAGCTCGGAGATTTGCCTCACTTTCCCTCACTTGGCTTAGCAGATTTTTAGTTTCAGCAGCAGCAGCTCTTCTCTTCTCTTTCTCAGCCGACGAGAGGGTGGCACTGATGTCTTCCGCATTTTTGCTTAAATGAAACATATAGCTGGCGGCCCTCAGCATGTTTCGGCCCAAAAGGTCACAATGGCACCTTAAGGTGTTTACCAACTGATCCGACAACCTTTTTTCATCGTTCGGCGTGTAAACCAAGCCGATGAATTTCTCATTTAGCTTCCTAGCCCAAACACTCTCCTCGTCCGGGTCAGACATATCGAACCACAGATTGGTCCTTTGAAGGTCGACAACCTTCGTCTTCACCACCTCCACAGCCTTGCCTTTGCCTTTATCCAACTTAGCCCTTTTGGCAAGAGGCACCCGATCCTCTTCATCCTCCTTTCCTTCCACTTGCACCAGCGGGATTCCAGTAGCTATTCCCCCCCCCCTTTGTCGGTGAAGGACGAACAACCTGCACCACCTCGACCTCGGAGGGACAAGTTTCGGCGACAGTCACCGAGCGAGTGGCTTCCGAGGACATGTCTCCACTCCGAGAACCACTTGACCCAGCAGCCGCCTTTGCTTTAGCAAGTTCCTTTATACGAGCAACAGCCTTGTTTTCCTTAGCCATTTTTTCTGCAAAACCAAGAATCCAAATGTTAAAAAAAAAAAAAATTTATATATGTACCAAGCTCGGCTTTTATAAGCTCCTGGGGAAAAAGAATGATCTTCTTGATATCTACTGGACCATTCCGTCTAAGATAGGAAAAGAAGGTATCACAAGTGATCCTCTCGGCTACAGATAGCTCGGACTCGTATTGATACTGATAAAGTTTGGGGTTGCGGTTAAAAAACTCGGGTGACCAAGACAACGGAAACCGAGGCTGATCACCCTCCATAAACCAACAGTCCCCGTTTCCGACGAATTGATACTTAAAGTATAAAGGCTTAAAAGTCTTCCATGAATCTGTGAATTTATCGAAGAGGGCATGTCCGTTGCGTGCTTTCAACGACACCCACAATCTTTGGCGTGACCCCTTCTCGAAGATGTTCACTTGCGGTATATACAACCATAGAAACGCTCGGAGCGAGCAAGTCAACTTTTGAGCTTCGCAAAACTTTTGAAAGGCTCGGATGAAGGCCCAACCGCTAGGATGTAGTTGAGTAGGAGCCAAGCGTAACCGACGCAACAGCTCTATTTCTATTTCAGTAAAGGGCAACTTCACCCCCAGCCGAATGACAACTTCTTCATACATGAAAAACTCTTTGCGATCCGCGGTGATCGCCGTACACACTCGGTCGTTGGCTGCCGGTGAGCTTATTGCATAAGATGTCCCAGTTTTATCCGTGGGGCAGGGGAGTATGTGGGCTCGGATATGACTTAGATTACTGTTGACCAAAGCCGACGGGGTTCCAAGCACCTCCAAGTCAACCCAATCATAATCTACAGAGTTCGGAGGCACAAGGAACTCCTGAGGATGTGTGATGCACCTTCGAACCATACCTGGGGAAAGGGAATACTCGGCGTTAGAATCTATAAAATCAAGATTTTTAAACAACCTAGCCCTAGGTTTATTAGTCCTATAGCCGAGCCTGCTACACCTTCCCCTAACCCTAACAGCTTTTCCCCAGAAGGGTTTCTCCCAGGAACGGTTCGAAGGGCGGCGGGATAGTTGGGCCCGCTCTTCTGCCGCTTGATACAACAGTTTCCTACCTTCCTCCTCCTCGGGGTTCCGAGGGTAATCTACTGATAGTGGTACTTCGGCCATCGGATCTACCATGCGATGGCGGAAGGGTGAGGGCAGAAAGTCCAGCACCTCCAGATCGGAAGACGAAGAAGAAGAAGAAGAAGAGGAAGAATCCTCAAGATCACTCAAACCCAGAATCCTAGACCACTCCTCATACTAAAGCCAATTAATACTCATAATGAAATCTAAACTTACCCAGAAATAAGCCCAGAAAACTAAAACACAGGAACAAAATCTGCAACCAAAAACCCAGAACCTACGGAGAATATGATTCAGCAGAGAAGGAAAGAAAAGCGAAAAACAGGAACAGAAGAAGAAAATCAAAATACCTGAGAATTGGAGATGAGAACTGGCACGAACGAACTGGGGAATCAAGAACAGAAGAATAATGGCGTAGGGAAATTATAATCCAAAAGCCAATGAGACGAATTTCAGAGAGAAGAGGAGTGTCAGAAGTCTGAGTTTGAAGGAAAGTATGAAAAAAGGAGGAAAAGAGTAGTTGAAGGGGTTGTTTCCCCCCACGTTTGAAAATTTGGGCCTAATCACAAAAGCCCAAAAGCCTACATCGCGCCACTAAAAGGACACGTGGCGCACAACTAATGGAAAGAAGCATCTCGAAAACCCAAAAGGCAGCATGCACCATCATGACCCCTCTGACACAAGGCAGGACGTGTCATAGAAGGACATCCAAACGTCCTTTCAGTCAGTCAATGGGACAGCGAGGCAGGGTGAGCTGTCCTGAACTCATTATCCCCTACCGAGCTTAACCCTCGACACCTTGAAGGTCACATACGAAGAACTCTCAGCTCGGCTCAAGACTCGAAAAGTCTTACCGAGCTAAGGGGCTTATGTGGTAGACCGACCCTCGGTCTACCCTAAAACGCCCTCGGCCGACCAGAATACTCACTGGCCGACCAGAATTCTCATTCTGCCGGGTCACGCATCTTTGGGCCGAGCACATGCCATAGGACCCACCCTAACGACTCTGGACCGAGTACAGGGACCTCTTCCCTTAAAGAGTCCAAGCTAAGGGCGCGTGAGCCTAGCTCGCCAACCAGATAAGACTAACCGCTAACAGGATAAGGATGAATGACTCATCCCTTATCCTATAAAGGGACACGTCAGCCCTACTGGACCTCCGTACAGGCCCATAGGGTACAACACCGCTCCCCCTATAAATAGCTGTCTCCAGCTAGGGGCTCAGGTACGTTTTTTCTCCCTAATCATACACTAGCACACACTCGTGATTAGGGAAACCCTAGTTATCCCAACTGGATAGCTAGCATACCAACAAAATCACACAGTAACATCAGACCGTATTCTAGCTCTTAGGTCTTCCATACCCTTGAGCTAGGGTTATACTCTGAACATTGTGTCTAGGACATTACAATTTTCAATAATGGGTTATTAAGAGTAGTTAATGTAAGGTGTTACAATAATCGAAAAGAATATTGGTGTAATTAAATCAAGACAGAAAATATTTGAATTGTGAGAAATCGGATAAGGTTTTGAGACAACGTTTCCTTCTAATTCAAATAAATTAGTTACTTAAAATTCATTGTTATCTCAATTGAGGTTTTAAAATATTTTCTTTATGATCCAAATCAAAGTAAGCGGAAAATGAAAATCGTAGTACTCTTGAACCTTTTTACACTAAACACATATTATATATATAAGAGAAAAGTGGTTCAAGGGTACATGATAGTAGCATAGTAAAAGTTGGGTCTAAGTAACAGGCCCAAAGTACAAGTCCATAATAAAGGTAGACCATCACTAAAAAAAACTCTCCCTCACACTATATACACTATATCACAAATCAAAAATGCAGAGAGTTTCAAAAATGGTCCAATGATCCTCCTCCAAAAGTCCTCCTCCAACAGTCTGTTAGGTCCAAACTACAGCAGTGGCAAAATGTGTCCCTCGTCCCCACCATCCACCTCATGCATCTCCCGGTGCATCCCCATCTCCCCACTGGCTGCCAATGGAGTGCTCGACTGGGTCCTCCTTGACCTCATCCGACCCCTCCTCAGGATCCTCCTCTATCTCATCCGACGGGGTTCGTGCCCTTCCATTGGGCACCAGGTCCGCAGCTAGAGACCCATGAACTGGACTAGTCGGATCAGGGACGGGAGTATCCTCTCGAACAACACGAGAGGCAACAGGGTGAGATCGAGTGGCGGCCCTAAAACGAAAACTATGGAAGCGTCGAGTAGGTCTCTGAGGGGGTGGTCCATGGTTAGTGTAAAGAGGGGGAACATGCATGGTGTAGACAATCGGGACTCGGAACCTACGAGGACGGAAACGAACCAGAGGATGAGGGTGGAAGAGGGTCACCTCCACCTCCGCCTCATACGTGGCCCGATGGTCCTAATAGTACCACACTCTATTAGGGAGCGGGTGCAGCTCGATGCAGGCTAGGAATCTCGCCATCACCTGAAAGGGCATAGGGGTAAGCAAATACAATTCACATAATCAAATAAGAGTAACAAGAATATAAACACTCACATCCAACATATACCAAATAACATGCACGTGCATATGTTCGAGCCATTTTCAATTTTAATTCTTTATGATGGCATGATGCATGCTATCTAACTCTCAAGTCCTGAGCTTCTCCAGCTATCACACTAGCAAACGTCCATCCAAACAGCCCGTATACGTTCTCATAACGTATAGCGAACCTGCTCGGAAAATAATCCATAACGCCACTACCAAAGTGTGTGTCGAGTCATCAAGACGTAATATCCATATCAATAGCATCCCACAGTGCTGCCCACACTACCAATAGTGTGTCATCGAGCAAGCCGCACGACTATGCTTGGAGCGTGGTCCATGACACCACTACCAAAGTGCGCGTCGCGTCACCAAGACGTAATATCCACGTTAATAGCATCCCAATGTTGGACACATTACCAATAATGCAACATCAAGCAAGTCGTAGTCCAATTTGGTACTCTGGAGAGTACCCTCCTCATGTTCCATGAACATGATAAACGATAACTTATCTCCTTATCACCATGCATGAATGCACATGAATAACTCAATTTAAGATTATCCATTAATCTCATTATGTGCACATGCAATAAATAATTCCATCAATGAAATATATCAACTTCTATGTACAATAAAATTTATCAGATGAAGCGTTATTTCATACCCCTTGGGTGTCATTTAGTTTAAACAAAAGTGGTTAGACCAAAAATGGTGTTTTTCAAAATTCTTAGTAAAAACACTCGAGTATTAGTTTGGGGACTCGAGTAGTTCATCAGTTTTCTGAATCTGTGCATCAGACTGCCCAGAATACTCGAGTCTTTCATAAAATATTCGAGTTGTTCATTAGAAGACTCGAGTATTTCACCAAACACTCGCGTATTATGTGCAAATCTAGGTAGCCTACGTCAGGAAATACTCGAGTATTGTCCCAAAGACTCGAGTATTTTTTACAGCAGATACACTACAATTTGGTTTTAATATATCATTTTTTATTCTAACCAATTTTAACTTAAACCAATGATCAACAGTGCTTCATTTACCCATTTTAAACATGTCTCAACACTGAGATTACATCAATTCATAAAGAATCAAAGACATTCATTGATTATGAATAAAAACCATATTTTAAACAACCTATGGCACCAAAATCAATTCTACTCATAATTAACATGAATTTAGTGTTCATTCTTTTCATTTACCACATAGTGAACTTGTTCCCACACTGAGTTCATAATAAATCACAAAGAATTCCAACAATCCATCATTCATGCATAAAAACCATGAAAACCACAACTTAACATAGCATAATCAATTTTTCTCATATTAGTCATGATTTCAGATTCCCTACGGTCCACATGCAACATATTAAACTTGTTCAAACTGAATTTTAAGTTCAAAAAGGCCTCCATGCCATAATTCTATTTCAATCTAAGCCCTTAGAGTATCATGGTGACTCCCTACTCAAATTATAGCATGTTAATCTTATTCTAGTGAATGTATAGCTTTCCCCTTACCTCACAAACGTGAATCAACAAGAATTTCACAGATACTTAGCTTCCAAGCTGGATTTTCCCAAAAACCGTTTGACAGCAACACAGTTTGGACAGGGTCATAAGACCAGAGATTTTGATCAATAAATTATGCAAAAGAATTAGGGAAAATGATTAGTAATTATTCTCTGCAACATGCATGAGAGAATAAAACGAATTTGAAGTCAAAAGAGTTCACGAGCTTACCAAAATCGAAGACCAAAGTAAACTCCAAGAACCAGTTTTCAGTTTTGACAGCAAAATGACCCCAACTTTTGAGCTATGATTCTTCTCACACACACACACACACACACACACACTCTAAGCTCACGATTTTGGTATCTTTGTGAAGCCCTGAATGTGAGCTTCACAATGGTGTATAATTTGTGTATCAACTCTCAAGAACAAGAGAGAATCGAACAAGAGAACTCAGGAACTCTAACACACGAATTCTACATGAAATTTAGCAAAATGAGAGCTTGATTCATCAACCATAAGCTTAAATAGATGGCTAAGGTATTCATGCAGCTCGACACGCACACGAAGACGTGTTGAGGAGTTGTTTTCGTGTCAACTCATGGGATATTCGAGTGGGTGACTCACCAAACGCACTAACTTGTGCATCTCTGTCCAGAATACTCGAGTCTTTTCATAAAGACTCGAATCTTTTGGCCAGAATTTGAAAAATATTATTTTATTTCCTTTCCCTCCAAAACCTTCCTAATATTACTTCTAGGTCCTAAAACAGGGACTAATGTGCAAAAACCTTATTTTTACAAGAAAAAAATAATTATCTAATCATATTTACATTTTTTTTCTCTTACCAAACACATGCATAATAAACAACTTTTAATCAAGGATTAAAATAAAAATAAAAGTAAAAATAAAAGTATTTAATAATTAAATAAACTTTATAATTAAACTTTCATTAATCAGAGATTAAAAGTTTGGGGTGTTACACTAGGTATGCATTTTAATGAAATAAAGTTTGCGAGATCATCTTTCTCTCGCAAATCCGTCGCCACAAATTCCTTTACGTAGTCAAATTTTTGGCGAGAGAATAGTTTCCTCTCAAATCCATTGCTACAAATACATTTGTATGACAATAAAGTTTGCGAGGCATGTTTCTCTCGCAAATCCGTCGCCACAAATTCCTTTATGCTATCACATCGTTTGCGAGGAATAGTTTCCTCACAAAGCTGTCGCTACGAATACATTTGTAAAACGATAAAGTTTGCGAGGGCATGTTTCTTTCGCAAATCCGTCGCCACAAATTCCTTTATGCTATCAAATCGTTTGTGAGGGAATATTTTCCTCGCAAATCTGTCGCTAGGTATGCATTTTAATGAAATAAAGTTTGCGAGGACATCTTTCTCTCACAAATCCATCGCCACAAATTCCTTTATGTAGTCAAATTTTTGGCGAGGGAATAGTTTCCTCGCAAAGTCGTCGCTACGAATACATTTATAAGACGATAAAGTTGGCGAGGGCATGTTTCTCTCGCAAATCTGTCGCCACAAATTCCGTTATGCTATCAAATCGTTTGCGATGGAATATTTTCCTCACAAATCTATCGCTAGGCATGCATTCTAATGAAATAAATATTATTTTTTAATATTTGTTATTTCTAGGTGTGTGTACATATATATATATATATATGCATCCTAAATCATAAGTATAATATCTCTGCCCAAATTAAATCCATAATAACATGATTACTTTCAAAAATTAAACCCTAACCACTGTCACCATTGGGAATAACTTTAACCTTAACCCTACCCTAACCATTTTGTCCCCAACATCCACCACCATGTCCATAGTTCACCACCACCCGACGACTAATGCAACTTCATTAACCACCAAAACCACGTCCTCCGTTCTGACCACTGCCATAATAACAAACCTGGTTGAATCCAAAACAAGTAGGAAACAGTAACCTAAAACGAGTTGATCCAGATTAAATTGGTAAAACTGGTTCCGGTTCAACTAGTATATATATATACATGAGATAACTTGAGAGCAGAAATGCACTAAGAATTGAGCATAAATGCAAAAATAGAGAGAGACAAAAAAGAAAGAGGCATAGGAGCAAAAGGAAACCCTAATCATGTGTAAGTTCACCAAAGGAGCTTGTTTCAATGAAGATGCATGGAGCCATTAGCCGAAACAAAGGAAAGTGATGGTTTTTGACCATAATCCCTTTCATATTTTCTATACTTTGATGTCATTACTACAAAATTGATATTTAAGGCAAGTATTTATTTTGTTGTTTAAGCATTATTCCGTTAGTTAAAATGTCACTACTACAAAATTGTTATTTAAGCATTGCTGAAGAGGATTTTTGCCAACATGATCTAAAATTTTTGTTCTATAAAAAAAAAGTAACTGGATTGTCCTCTTATTTGCCGACTACGTGGACAAGCTATGTTTATAGGAACCTTGTCCTAATTACACAGAGCATGAGGATTGAAATTGCAGCATTAGGAACAATGAAAAAGATACTAATTGTGAGCATAAAAATTTCATTTTAATTAGAAAGATGGAGTAAGCTGTTAGAATAATTGATAGGATTGGCAGCCGTCACCCAAGAGGGGGGTGAATTGGGTGTTTATGAAAACATTGGAAAATATTCGATTTAAAACTTTTTCAACAAACTTAAAGAGATTATGCAGCGGAAAACAATATAATGTTGAAAATCGATTGCGCTTAAGCGAATAATATTAATAATAATAGAAAAACTAATATGCGCGGCACAATTAAAAAGATAACAACGAGAAACGTTACCGCGCTAATTAATTTAAAACAATTAAATTAATTATTATGAAAATAATCGTTATGATGCACGAATGATAAATATAACAACAATGCACATGCAACGATAGTAACGAAAATAAAGAGATGAGGGATAGAAGAGATTGCACCGAAGATTTTATCCTGGTTCGGCAAACCCCGGCCTACATCCAGTCCCCAAGCGACCCGCTTGAGCTTTCACTATACCAAAGACGCCTCGCGTCCCCAAGTACAACCAGAGCACCCCGCACGCTACTAGGAACCTCCGTTCGCTAGGGGCCTCAAAACACAACCAGATAGCCTAACTACTAGGTGCCCCACCGTTCGTCTAGCACTACCCACACAACAAAGGGTTCCTCACCCTACAACCACGAACGCAGCACGTTCGTACTAGGAGATTCACTCCCTAGTCACTAAGGGTTACACACCCCTTACAACACTGGTTAAGGTATGATTGATTGGGTACAAGACCTATATTGCACTCTTAATAGTGCAGATACAACAATATAAGGTCACTCTAACAAATATGTGTTTTAGATAAAACAGATACAACAATATAGCACTAGGATAATGAAGTCAAATGAAAAACGTTACAAGGCCAACACAAGGTTTTGTTTTCTTAAAAAAAATATCTGAACGTGAAGAACGGAGAATAGGAGAAGAAGAGAAAAGAACGTGATTATCAGGAGATGTAGAAGTGAAATGATTTTCCAAAACAAAATAAATAGAGATACTTTTGAAATCAAAATCAAATCAAAAAATAAAATAAAAGATTTAAGAATTAAAACCAAAGATTTGAATTTTGAATTTTGAATTTGAAAATAGAATTAAAATCAAATCAAAAACGATTTTGGAAATAAAATAATTTAAGTTTTAAAATCAAAACCAAATAAAAAAGATTTAGAAAATAAATCAAGGATTTGATTCTTAAAGCAAATAAGGAATATTTTCAAAAATAAAATCAAATTCGAATTTTGAAAATAAATCAGAATCAATTAAGTAAAAACAAATATGGAAATAAATCAAAATGATTCTGACACGTTTTTCAATAAAAGTTGAGGTAATCGATTACTTGAGGGAGGTAATCGATTATCCCTTTAAAAATAGAAACTTTGAAATTCATTTTAAAAACCAGTAATCGATTATCACATGCATGTAATCGATTACTTCACTTCTGTTTTATATGATACAACTCATATAATCGATTACCACTATTCTAATAATCGATTACAGAGCCTCTGATAATTGTATGATGCAACATCATGTAATCGATTACTACAGAGCTTGTAATCGATTACTAAGCCTCTGAAAAATATATGATGCAACAATTCTAATCGATTACTTGAGCCAGGTAATCGATTACTCTCATAAGAAAGTAATGGATTAGCAAAGTTCACTTAATCGATTACAAGCTCTCTGATTTTTCTATGATGCAACAAGGTTAATCGATTAACTCAGTCAAGTAATCGATTACTCCTTCTTGTATACATAAAAATATTCAGAGTTTTGTAACATCAGATATTTTCACCAAAACTAAGATAAAAACTGATTTTCACAAAACTTCTTTTTCTTCTCCTTTATATGAAAAATATTTTAGAAAAACTTATATTGGCCTTTTAACATATTATAAACCTTGACTTCATTACCTTACATGATGTCCTAAGGGAAAAGGCTAAAATCTTCATTTGCTTGAATCTTCAACTTCATTTGCTTGAGTCTTCAACTTGAAGCTTGGACTTGAATGATGAAGATCTTGTGATTGCACTTGATATGAACTTGAGAATCTTGAGTTTGTTATCATCAAAACCATATAATGATTGCACTTGAAGTCCTTGGGAAAGCTTGACTTCCAACACTCCCCCTTTTTGATATACAAGTTTTATACAAGCAAATGTATATATAATAAACACATCCTTATCCCTAGAACACAAACAATACAACAAGGATACAAAAAGGATACTCTCTGTAACATCCTAACTTTTTTACTTTAAAATCTATTACACAAAAATATTGATTTATGAGAGAATATCTGGGATTTTATAAAAATTTTGGCGGAGTTTTGTCTAAAATATGGACTTTTCCAAAATAAATTCGTTGTACCTGTCAAATCCAGAACAGTTTATACATATGAATAAAACCTATAATTGTATTATATATAGTTGTGACATACTTAAAAATTCATCAAAGGGAGGATATATGAATATCCTTCACAACCACTAATATATTTAATTAAAATCCTTATAAAATCCTTTTACAAAATGGAAGTGTGTTTAAGTAAAACTGGAATTTCACTACATTGTATAGAGCTAAGTCATTTACACTATAGAATCTGGGAGTGGTTGCAACATTAATTCGACCAATAGGTCATAATCATTGGCATACTCTTTTATCAAGAGTATACCTTGCTCGGCATGTATCATATGTGAATCCTTCTTCATTGTACCTAAAATAGTCAACTTAAGAGGTGAGTAATTTGAATTTAAATCAAAGAAAGCACTTAAAAACAATAATAAGGCATAAATAAATGCATCATCAAAATATAAATAACATTAATATATTTCTAAGTATAATCACATATTCATAGTTGGATGAATGCAACGTCGCTCATTTTGATTTAATCCTTGAATCCAATATTATACTTTTTCATTTCAGTGCATTTACTTTATTCTTTTCATTGGATCCAATGGATTAAACCACATAGATGTATATGCAAATGTATGCTCATCTTATGCATGTACTTCTTCTTCTTTACTTTCACTTTGACTTTACTTTTCTTTGCTTTACATCACACATTTTCCTCACATCACCCTCCACTCCGGGGAAAAACCGACCGATAGTAGTACCCCTCCAAACACATGGTTTGCACAGTACTTCACCCCTTTTTAGGGGTTCATCATACAATTTGGTTTGATTACACCAAATTGGCTATAAAAGGGATCACCATTGACCAGCCACGAAAAGCCAAATTAACTGACATAATTATTATGGTTGCGTAAAACCAATCCCCAACACAGGTTGCGAACCCGTGTCCTTTGGAAGATCAAAGTTTTCCACAATAATTCTCGGCGATTGTTTTAATAACACAATCTAGTTACTCTTGCCTTCACGTTATACGTATGTTTTTCCCCTACTCCTAACGTCCACCTTTTCTCCATGCATGATGCAAGCTTATAATCTTATCCTAATTTAATTTGAACCCCTTATTCTTTTATAAATCATGTTGTTTTGGATTCAAACTCAATTAAGAATGCTTTATTCCAACTTGTACACAATTATTTCCAATTAAGTATATTAAGTATTAGGTGTAACATATAAACATATTTACTTTATTCATAGTTCAAAGGACATTAAATACAACAACATATAATCAAAGATATTTAGCACACATAGCATAATGTATATTTCAAAGCATAAGCACATATAATACACATATACATCAAGCATATACCTAGGGTTTTCAGGATATAATTCCTATCAAGTATTTCTAACACCTAACAAACACATACATATACACTTAATTATACTCTTATTACTATGATTAAATCCTCCCTCTAATTTAAACCAAAGTACTCCCTCTTACCTTCTTGGAAAATATAGAGAAAGTGAGAGATTGAGAGACCACTACCCTCCTAGCTTTGCTTGATGTTCCTAGCCTTTAATCCTTGCTCTTTATCCACTCCTAAGCTTTCTTTCCAAGTTACAAGACAAGAATTTGAAGATTTGAGAAGTTAGGGATTAGGGTTTGATTTGGGGTTTTGAGAGGATTTGGGAGAAATTGTGATTTTAGGGGTGGAAATTGGTAGGGAATTGATATGGAGTTAGTATATGATGATTATTTGATGGAGTTTGATGTTGATTTGTTGATTGGAATGGATTAGGGTTTGAGAGAGAAAGAGTTCGAGCATGGAGGAGAGAAAAATGGTGTGTTGAATGGCTCATTTTCGTATTTATTATTTTGCTGATCTGTCGAGTCTTTTTGGAAAGACTCTAGTCTTTTTATCCAAAATACTCGAGTCTTTCTTGAAAGACTCTAGTCTTTTGCCCAGTTCTCATATATTCATTTCCTTTCCCCTTCAAACTTCCATAACTTCTTCGTTAACCGTCGGATCTTGCTCAAATTTGAAAGCAAGCTTCCTAATATTCTTATATTCATATCCAATGGTGGAATTCATCTTTTGAGTTGTCAATCTTTTATTTTTAATTTCTTATTATTATTATTATTTAACTATTAATAAAATTTGGGGTGTTACATGAGCATCACACTCTAATGCCTTCTAATTGCTCTTAAACTATTTCTATATATTCTATACATCCTAAACACTAAATTACCAAATTCTAACATTTCTACGCTTATATAAAACTCAGGATGTTACAATTCTCCCCCACTTATATGAATTTCGTCCCCGAAATTCAACTAGTCTCAAATAGATAGGGAGAAAAGGTTAAATGACCTAATTGAGAATTAAGGCTTCCTAAGGTTGAGTTTTCGTCAGTATCCCTATTTCTTTTGATAGGGAAATGGATTTCATTCGACCTACAGAGGTATTCACTAATTTGGAGATTGCTCCCCCACTTATAATACAACCTAGCTTGAGGTTTCAATAACATTACTACTATACTTTTGCTAATTAGGCTCATAGCTAGATTGACTTTCCCTAATTAATGGAAAGTCCATACATTTTAGAATATTACACACTATTATACAAACACCAAACATAACAATATATCACATAAATTATATATCATCGGACTACAAACAGTTTAATAACACACAACTATATTGTTTATAGAAAAACCCTTTCTAAATTGACATTAATATTAGGATAGTTTTCAAAAGTAAAATATCAATGAACATTAAAATTTGAAATTCAATTCTCATTACACCAAAGTATTGTTTTGTATGAAAGAAAATAATACTACAGTTTAACACAAGGAAATGAAAATCAATCCATTGAAAATAATTACAACTAGATGATTCAACTAAATTTGAAATACAATGATAAGACGGATCATTACTACAGTCGTGGAACTAAAGCTTTATTTTCACAAAGCGAAATCTTGGACATAGATCACTAGTATAAAGTTCAAAAATAAATCTTTGGTAAAAAAGAAGAAAACAAGTTCACATTTTGACTTTCATTCAAACACAATCTTATTGCATTTTATAACTAGAAAATATCACACTCTTAATAAAATTTGCAACAAATATGTTTTTGAGATTATGGGAAAATGGAAATTTTCAAAAATTAAAGGAAGATTTTGAAAGTAAAGACCGTAAGAAATCTCCAGAATAGAACTTGTATATTTATTCTTATATCATTAGGAAAACATTTGTCAATTTATAAAAAGAGAAACTTAAACTAACAAAACCAATTGACTATATAAAATAGGATTAGATGCTTACATATTCCAAGTGATTAGAAGATTAGAAAGTGTAATATAAAAAAATACAATTCATGTTATTCATAATTTCCTTAAAGGAAGATTATTACTGAAGAATATATATATAAAGTAGGAAGTGATAGATAATAAGAGTTATCATGAAAAGAGTATAAGGTGATGAGTTTTTGAAAAATTCGATTTAATAAATAGCCATGAACAAGGTTCAAATCACAAGCATACTCACATAAAATTCAATTATTCAAATATACACAGAATTCAGTAATAATATATATATAACGAAATATATAAGGACTCAACTTAGGTATACATTTAAACTAACTTAAACCTTCAATTGTACTCACTAGTTATGTCTAATCAAGTTCTACCTCTCAATTTAACAGAAACTTTTCTTAAAGTAAAACTTTTAACTAGGCCTATGCTTAGCTATTCTTCCTAAGATTCAAGGTTTTCTATTGGGTTCCTTAGGTTGTGACTTCACCCAAGCACTTCTTATTTTCTAAAACTCTAGCTTAACTTCTCTCACAAGATCTAAATTTCTTATACCAAGACTTCTATAGAAAATGCTAAAGTTGTTACTTTAACATTTAACAAACTATATTTCTTAAGATAGTTCAGGATGGTTTTGAAAAATTTTATAGTTCTAAAATATAGCTTGTTCAATAGTAACAAAACATTTTCTTTAAGTCCTACGCAACTTAAGGGAAAGGCATAACATCCACTTTCCTAGTTTAAGTTCTATACAAGGTCTTAATTCTAAACTAGATGCATTGCCTTTAACCGACCTTGATACCTTCCTTTATATTATTCAAATTACACTTTTGTAAAAATTGCTAGATGATAATTCACAAGGTAAAGAATTGATAATTAGTGACATAGTAACTATCAAAGGTTGTGTTTCCTTAAAATAATGAAAACACATTGTTCATTAAAATATCATTTGTATAGATTGATAAATCATTTCCATTCAAAACATTAACAAATTATTCAACAGTGAAAAACATATTGAAAATTAAAAATTCAAGTCCTTCGTATAATTTCTAAAGCAATTCATATCAGTTTTGAAGCCAATTCGCAATTCTTGAGGACTCATTTTACAAAGAGAAGCATAAAGTCCTAGGGTTATCAAATCTAACAAAAGGGAATGTATTCTATGGTAAAAATAAATTTTCATTTATATTTTTAAATTTCAACAATTTACATTCCTCTTTGTTTTGGATTTAATATCCGAATTTCATCCCAATTTGACTTATGTCGCATAATGTGGATTCCTATTTAATTGGGATGTGGTTTACTTCAAGAGTAAACTACATCATCGCTCAATTACTTAGGAATTCATGTTATCATCGGTATATTCTTAAAAACTGGTTGTGTGACAAATTAGTCAATTGGCATGGTTCAAATCAATGTAATATGTTGAAAATCATTATAAGTATGAGTATTCTTAAAATTTATTGCAGCTCATGATATCATTAATTTTGTTTATTTAAAACATTTATATAATTTCACAAAACAATTCGTAATAGTTTAGGAAACTTTGGTTTTAAAACATAACTTGTTCAATGGAAATAAAATGTCTCCTTTAGTCCTGTACGAACATAGTAAAGAGACATCATCGTCATTTGGAATTACCAAGTTCAATTTATAAAGGGTATGCTTCTCCATGTAAATCTTATTTCAAAATGTAATGATTACATTCCCTTTTTAAATTGAATTTGAAATTCCAAGTTGTTTCAGAAAAAAATAACAGTTAATGGATTCCTACTTAACTAACATGTGATCTATGAAAGAACTATCATACCACATCTTAGTCATTTAGGAATTCTATATACTTACTAAGGTATTCTTATAATCAAAATACAATGTGGAAATTTAGAAGGTACTTAAGTATTACTAAGGATGATACTTAGTAATCATAATTAAAGGCAAACGCATTGGGTTGACATCTATCCACTTCCGCTGCGCACTCTGATTAAGAATGCTCGGAGTTTGCAGGGTTTGGATAGCCTACATTACTTTTCTAATTCTTAGGTATAGAGGTTTGAAAAAAAAAATCATTTTGTTGGATTCAAGGACTCAATGATTTCATCTATCAATAAATACAAATCTCGAGGTGATCAGTCTCGATTTTACATTACATTGATGATAAGATCATTTTCTGTCTTACTTGAATTCTACTTATATCAAATAGTTTATCATCCATTCTAAAGAGGGCTTTATTAACCAAAAGTTTCATTTCCTTCATCACATTTGGAATTGACTTACTTAATTCAAGACTAAGGATTAGTCGTCCCGTTGGGGTAGCTTTTTCATGCTCTGCCCGTTGGGAGTTTTTACTTTTACTTAGTCTCTACTTTCGGTCTCTTCTTTGATATGACAAAGTTACATTAAAATTTTGAGTTTAGTCCACTTTAGATTGGAGATAAATCACTAAGATTAGATAATAGATATAAACATTATTCTAGTATTACTAAGGACCTATTGACTTACCAACTACCTATACTCACCTTTCTACTGAAGTTCTATAACTTACTTAACTATTAATCAGTTACTCTCATGTGGAGTAACTCATTGGAGATATGGAGATCCATACTCCATAGCCGAGGATTGCAAACATTGCTCTGATACCATAATGTAACATCCTAACTTTTTTACTTTAAAATCTATTACACAAAAATATTGATTTATGAGAGAATATCTGGGATTTTATAAAAATTTTGGCGGAGTTTTGTCTAAAATATGGACTTTTCCAAAATAAATTCGTTGTACCTGTCAAATCCAGAACAGTTTATACATATGAATAAAACCTATAATTGTATTATATATAGTTGTGACATACTTAAAAATTCATCAAAGGGAGGATATATGAATATCCTTCACAACCACTAATATATTTAATTAAAATCCTTATAAAGTCCTTTTACAAAATGGAAGTGTGTTTAAGTAAAACTGGAATTTCACTACATTGTATAGAGCTAAGTCATTTACACTATAGAATCTGGGAGTGGTTGCAACATTAATTCGACCAATAGGTCATAATCATTGGCATACTCTTTTATCAAGAGTATACCTTGCTCGGCATGTATCATATGTGAATCCTTCTTCATTGTACCTAAAATTGTCAACTTAAGAGTTGAGTAATTTGAATTTAAATCAAAGAAAGCACTTAAAAACAATAATAAGGCATAAATAAATGCATCATCAAAATATAAATAACATTAATATATTACTAAGTATAATCACATATTCATAGTTGGATGAATGCAACGTCGCTCATTTTGATTTAATCCTTGAATCCAATATTATACTTTTTCATTTCAGTGCATTTACTTTATTCTTTTCATCGGATCCAATGGATTAAACCACATAGATGTATATGCAAATGTATGCTCATCTTATGCATGTACTTCTTCTTCTTTACTTTCACTTTGACTTTACTTTGCTTTGCTTTACATCACACATTTTCCTCACATCACCCTCCACTCCGGGGAAAAACCGACCGATAGTAGTACCCCTCCAAACACATGGTTTGCACAGTACTTCACCCCTTTTTAGGGGTTCATCATACAATTTGGTTTGATTACACCAAATTGGCTATAAAAGGGATCACCATTGACCAGCCACGAAAAGCCAAAGTAACTGACAGAATTATTATGGTTGCGTAAAACCAATCCCCAACACAGGTTGCGAACCCGTGTCCTTTGGAAGATCAAAGTTTTCCACAATAATTCTCGGCGATTGTTTCAATAACACAATCTAGTTACTCTTGCCTTCACGTTATACGTATGTTTTTCCCCTACTCCTAACGTCCACCTTTTCTCCATGCATGATGCAAGCTTATAATCTTATCCTAATTTAATTTGAACCCCTTATTCTTTTATAAATCATGTTGTTTTGGATTCAAACTCAATTAAGAATGCTTTATTCCAACTTGTACACAATTATTTCCAATTAAGTATATTAAGTATTAGGTGTAACATATAAACATATTTACATTATTCATAGTTCAAAGGACATTAAATACAACAACATATAATCAAAGATATTTAGCACACATAGCATAGTGTATATTTCAAAGCATAAGCACATATAATACACATATACATCAAGCATATACCTAGGGTTTTTAGGCTATAATTCTTATCAAGTATTTCTAACACCTAACAAACACATACATATACACTTAATTATACTCTTATTACTATGATTAAATCCTCCCTCTAATTTAAACCAAAGTACTCCCTCTTACCTTCTTGGAAAATATAGAGAAAGTGAGCGATTGAGAGACCACTACCCTCCTAGCTTTGCTTGAAGTTCCTAGCCTTTAATCCTTGCTCTTTATCCACTCCTAAGCTTTCTTTCCAGGTTACAAGACAACAATTTGAAGATTTGAGAAGTTTGTGTATAATCAAGTCTCCGATTAAGGCGGATTAATTTTGATGATGACAATGTAATTAAATTATGGACTTAAAGTGAAGAATGCAAGCCCAACATTAAAGAAGATCAAGTGCTTAGTTATTTATTCATTCTCATTTAATTTTAATGTATTTTATTTTATTTATGAGAGTGGGTAGTTTAGGTTTTTATTCTCACATAAGGTCACATGATAATTATGCATGAAAGGTTGAGATTAAAACCAATTAGGCTTGAAGAGAGAATTGAAAACAATGTTAGAAAAACTTAATTTTTCCAACTTTAAGCAATTCACTCGAGTGATTCTCAAAACACTCGAGTGATTTATGAATTTTTAGTAATATAGCCGTTGGATAAAGTAAAAAGGCAACCCTATCAGAGTTGACCAAAACACTCGAGTGTTTTCAAAAAGACTCGAGTGTTTTGGGTCTGACAGCAATTTTTCTAAACGTTAGAAGAGGACAAAAAGGGAGAATAACTTGGTTTTTCCTTCCCTTTTGTCCTCTCACTTATATTCTGAAGTGTTGACCTCATTTACTACAACAAGCCAATACTCTTTCATTGACTTCCATCTCTCTCAAGTGTTAAAATCTTTTCTCTCTCTAAACTCAACCAAGCATTCATCTTTATTGTTGTCTTAGTGAGTTAAGAGAGTGTGCTTTAATTGTAAGAGAATTATTTGTTGTACAATTCTCAAACACTCATACACTTCTTGTTCTAAAAATCTTGGTTGGTAACCAAGTGTACCTAAGTGGGTCTTAGGTTCATTCAAGACTTGAGAGGTTCTCAAGCAAGGGCTAAGAGGCTCTTAGCTTTAGTGGAGCTCTTGGAGGTTCCAAGGCGCAAAAGAAGAAGGGACTCTTCATCACCAAATCAAGTTGGGGTAGAAATTTCAAGAGTTTGGTACACTCTTGAAAAGGGTTAGGATTGAGTGAGGAATCTCAATTTAGCCTTGTAATTTCTAACAATTTGATTACTAGTAGAAACTCCTAAGTTGATTAGGGGGACTGGATTAGCACTCTAGATTGAGTGTGAACCAGGATAAATTGGTGTTGTCTCTCTCTTTATAGCTTTCTTAGATTTCAAGAAAAACCAAACCCTAAGTTCTCTAGAAAGGGGCTTTTACAATTCAAGTAGAAATTGGTAGCAATTAAATTGTTTTCCACTTGTTATACCTTCATTTAATTGCCCTCTACTTTGATTAATATCAGCTCTTGCCTAGTCTTTAAGATATTGAATCATTTGGCTAAATTTCTCTGAAACTGAATTTTTCTGTTCTGCATAAAACACTCGAGTGTTTTCCAAATCACTCGATTATTTCGTAGGTTTTCACTCGAGTGTTCTTAAAATCACTCGAGTAAATTGCCCAGTTTCAGAAAATCAAGCTTTTGATCAATTATCTTTTAATTGCACCGAAAAATTAGTCACTGTTGCTTTCATATTACTATTCACCCCCCCCCCCTCTAGTAATTTCTAAGCCCGCTTGTTGGTTTCCAACAATTGGTATCAGAGCTCGGTCGAAAGATCGAGCGTAAAAGCTTTTTCGAAAAGATCCTTTGGAAACTATGGGCTCTAGCAATTATCAAGAAGGATCCTCTTCAATAAACCGCCCTCCATTCTTTAATGGTGAAGGGTATGCTTATTGGAAGGTTCGGATGAGAGTTTTTATTGAAGCAATAGACACCGATATTTGGGATGCAATAGAGGATGGTCCATATATTCCTAGACATATGATAAATGGGGAAGTCGTTGAAATTCCTAGGAAAAGTTGGAGTGATGATGATAAAAAGAAAGTATCCGATGATTTAAAAGCTAAGAACATCATCTTCTCCGCTTTATCCCATGATGAATTTTATCGAGTTTCTCAATGCAAGTCGGCTAAGGAAATGTGGGACACTTTGGAAGTCACACATGAAGGAACAAGTGAAGTAAGAAATGCTAGATTAAATTCTTTAACACATGAATATGAATTATTTCACATGTTCCCGAATGAATCTATTGATGACTTACAAAAGAGGTTTTCACATATCATTAGTCACTTGATTTCTCTAGGAAAGCAATTTCGTGATGGTGAAACTACTCACAAAATTTTGAGATGCCTTGATAGAAAATGGCAACCAAAGGTCACCGCCATCAAGGAGTCCAAGGATTTGAACACTATGGACTTGGCAACCTTGTTTGGGAAGCTCAAGGAACATGAGATTGATCTATCAAGACTTAGCTCACATGAGGAGTTGGACAAAAAGAAGAAGAGCATCTCTCTCAAGGCCTCAACCAGAGTTGTAAAAGAGGTTGAAGATGACTCTACAAGTGAGAACTCCGATCATGCACTCAATGAGGAGGAAATTGGATTATTTGCGAAAAGATTCAATAAATTCCTCAAGGGTAAGAAGAGTGGCTCATCATCAAGAGATAGAAGACCCAAGGAACAAAAATCAAAGAACAAGACTTCAAGTGATGTAGTGAAGTGTCATGAATGTGGAGGCATTGGACATATAAGGATGGAATGTCCTACATACTTGAGAAAGAGTGAAAAGAAGACCCAAGAGGGGAAAGGCAAGAGAGCTTACATTGTGTGGGATGCACCGGAGAAGGAAGCAAACTCATCATCAAGTAGCTCGGATGATGAAGTTGCAAATCTATGTCTCATGGCTAGAAGCAACAATGAAGCCTCAAGTGTCAAGAGTGAAAATGAGGATGAGGTATCATCTCAAAGTTCTAGCTTTTCCTCTTCCTCTATTCCTTATGATGATTTGCTCAATGAGTATAATGAAATGTTAACACAATTTGAAAAACTAGCTAAGGTTAACAAGGAAAAAGGAAAGAAAATTTTGGAGTATCAAAAGGAAATCAATGAATTGGAAAAATACATAAATGATTTGAAACTCCAAAATGCATCCTTAGAACTTGCTAGCTCTAGTCATGTTTGTGATTGTGCAAATCCTAAGGAAACTATCACTCATTGTGAGAAATGTGACTTTCTTGAAAATGAAATAAAAGATTTGAAACACAAACTCACAATATCAAATAGTGATAGAAACCTAGACCGGATAATTAACTCTCAAAGAAATTATTCAAACAAAACCGGTTTAGGATATGTTCATAAGAAAAGGACAATAAAAAGGTTGGTTCATTTTCTAAAATTGATTATTCAAAGAAACCAACTTGCTTTTATTGTGGAAAGTTTGGACATACAAACAATAGGTGCCACATAAAACGTTTTGAAATTCAAAAGGGCACTTATGTTTGGATTAAAAAGGAAGAAGCACCAAAAGCTAACCCAAAGGGACCCAACATAATTTGGGTACCCAAAATGAGAAAATGATTGTGTCTTGTAGGTGTGCCTTAGAACCGAAAAGAAACCGTGGTATCTTGATAGTGGATGTTCAAGGCACATGACGGGAGATAAGCGGAACTTCATAGAGCTTACTCCTCAAGAAGGTGGATATGTCACTTATGGAGACAACAACAAAGGCAAAATTCTTGGGATTGGTAAAGTCGGTAATTCTTCCAACTTGGTTATTGATAATGTACTTTATGTTCAAGGATTAGAACACAATCTTTTGAGCATTAGTCAACTTTGTGATATTGGTAACCATGTATTATTTACCTCTACCCAATGTCTCATAAAAAGTGACAAAGATGAATCTATCAAATTTGTTGGCAAAAGGTCTAATAACACTTACTTGGTTGAATTAAACAATATCACCTCTTTGGTTTCTACTTGTCTAGTTAGCAAAGAGAGTGACACTTGGTTATGGCACCGTAGGACCGCTCACATTAATGTAAATCAATTAAAGAAACTACAATCAAAAGACTTAGTTGGATTACCAAAGCTAGATTTTAAAATTGAAGGTGATTGTACTCCTTGTAAGAAGTGCAAGCACACCAAAAACCATTTTGGTTCTAAAAATGATGTGTCCACAACAAGACCATTAGAAATGCTTCATATGGACTTGTTTGGACCTTCTCAAGTAAAAAGCTTTGGTGGCAACTACTATGGTTTGGTGATTGTTGATGACTTTTCTAGATTTGCATGGACATTATTTTTAAGTGCAAAGAGTGAGACCTACAAATCTTTTAAACGCCATGTTAAACTTGTGCAAAACCAAGTAAACCAAAAAGTAATTACTATTAGAACCGACCATGGTGGTGAATTTGAAAACTACAAGTTTGATAGATTTTGTGATAAACATGGTATTGAACACCAATATTCCGCACCAAGAACTCCGGAACAAAATGGAGTGGTAGAGCGGAAAAATAGGGTGTTAGAGGAACTTGCAAGAACCATGCTAAATGATTCTCAAGTACCTCATTATTTTTGGGCCGATGCCGTTAATACGGCTTGCTATGTCATGAATAGAATTCTAATTAGGCCCATGCTCAAGAAAACCCCCTATGAGCTTTACAAAGGAAGAAAACCAAATATATCCTACTTTCATGTTTTTGGATGCAAAGTTTATGTGCTAAATAATGGAAAAGATCATCTTGAAAAATTTGACTCCAAATCCGATGAGGGAATATATTTGGGTTATTCTTCACATAGTAAAGCATATAGAATTTTTAATAAAAGAACTATGACTATTGAAGAATCTATTCATGTGGTTTTTAATGAGTCTTCGAAAGAAGATGGTGTTTTAAGTGATGGTTGTGATGAAGGTTTTGAGTTTTCAAAAGAGGAAAAAGGGAAGGAGATTTTAAAGGATGAAGGAGAAGTCAAAAATGACCTTGATCCGGCTTGGAAAACGGTGAAAGCTCACCCTATTGACAATGTCATAGGAGACCTTTCAAAGGGAGTATTAACTCGTAGGACAATTCAAAATATTTGTCATTTTGTTTCCTTTATTTCTCAAATCGAACCAAATTCAATTAAGGAAGCAATTTTGGATGAACATTGGGTTATGGCCATGCAAGAAGAACTAAATCAATTTGTTAGAAATGATGTTTGGGAATTAGTGCCTATACCCGATGATCATACCATAATTGGTTTAAAATGGATTTATAGAAATAAACTTGATGAATCGGGTTTGATTATAAGAAACAAAGCTAGACTTGTTGCCCAAGGGTACAACCAAGAGGAAGGTGTTGATTATGATGAGACCTTTGCTCCGGTTGCACGCCTTGAGGCAATCCGAATCTTGCTTGCCTTTGCATCAATTATGAAATTTACTCTTTATCAAATGGATGTCAAGAGTGCTTTCTTGAATGGTTTCATAAATGAAGAAGTGTATGTTAAGCAACCACCCGGTTTTGAAAGTCATGAATTTCCAAACCATGTTTATAAATTGAAAAAGGCTCTTTATGGATTAAAACAAGCTCCTAGAGCTTGGTATGATCGATTAAGTACCTTTTTATTAGAAAATGACTTTCAAAGAGGAAAGGTTGATAATACCCTATTCATCTATAAAACCAAAAAGGACATTTTGTTAGTGCATATATATGTAGATGATATTATCTTTGGTGCCACTAACGTGTCCTTGTGTAGCAAGTTCTCTAATTTGATGAAAAAGGAATTTGAGATGTCCATGATGGGGGAGCTCAAGTTCTTCCTAGGACTTCAAATCAAGCAAATCAAGGAGGGGATTTTTGTGCATCAAGGAAAATATTGCAAGGAGCTCCTTGGAAAATTCGGAATGGACAAATGCAAAGAAGCCTACACTCCCATGAGCACATCATGCTACCTAGACAAGGATGAACAAGGTACACCGGTTGATGTTAGTAAATATAGAGGCATGATAGGTAGTCTCCTATATCTTATCGCATCTAGACCGGATATTATGTTTAGTGTATGCATGTGTGCCCGTTTTCAAGCTAATCCTAAGGAATCACACCTATCCGCGGTCAAACATATTTTTAAATATCTTAAAGGAACAATTAACACCGGATTATGGTATCCTAGTGATATACTAGTCTTAGTTTGGTTGGTTATTCGGATTCCGACTTTGCGGGATGCAAGCTTGATCGCAAAAGCACTAGTGGTACTTGCCATTTATTGGGAAGTTCATTAGTGTCATGGTTTTCTAAAAAGCAAGCTTGTGTTGCTCTTTCCACCGCCGAAGCGGAATATATCGCCGCTGGTAGTTGTTGTGCTCAACTCTTGTGGATGAAACAACAACTATTGGATTTTGGTTTGAAACTTGAAAATATTCCTATTAAGTGCGATAACACGAGGGCAATCAACTTAACTAAGAATCCGGTGTATCACTCAAGGACTAAACACATTAAAATTAGACATCATTTTCTAAGGGATCATGTTCAAAAGGGTGATTGCACAATTGAATTTGTAAGTACCACAAATCAATTAGCGGACATTTTTACAAAACCATTGCCAAGAGATACCTTTTATCATATAAGAGGGGAACTTGGAATTTTAGATGAGTCAAGCATTAGCTAATTGATTTGTGTTTGTGAAAAATCACCAAGCATGTCTCATTTCATGTGCATTGGTGTTTGATGAACAATTGGACCTTGAGATGTTATAAATCTATGTTTTAACTGTGTGTGATTATGTTTCCTATCTATTGTCTTCATTATTTGTGGTGGATTTTGTGTTTTGTGTTTTAAAAACTGTGTTTTTAAGCTTCACTGATAAAAAGACTCGAGTGTTTCTAATATCACTCGAGTAATTTTAATTCAAAATTAAATCAGTTTTAATTGAAAAAGTTTTGAGCAGGTTTGATGGAAAATACTCGAGTGTTTTCTAAATCACTCGAGTGTTTCGGCCAACACTCGAGTGAATCCCATTTCACTCGAGTGAATCGCAGTTTTCTGAAAATCCAATTTTCGGCCAACACGCGAGTGAATTCAAATTCACGCGAGTGTTTTTCAGGTTTCATGAAAAACACGCGAGTGTTTTTAAATTCACTCGAGTGAATTCATCAGATTTAGTCTGATGCTGCTGCGATTTTGCCCAGATCTGCACGAACTCTTCTCTCTCCATACTCGAGTTTTCTCAGCTCTCTCACCTCTTTCATCACATACTTCACCCAAAATCAATATTTCTTTCATTTTTAAACAAGATTTCATCTTCTAAACTCATTCCCATCCTTTATTTCACATCAAATCCACATTTTTAACCCCCAAATTCATCATTCCCTTTCAAAACCCTAACTTTCAAAAACCCCAATTTTCTCAAAATTTCTTCTAGTTTTCAATTATAAGTGCAAATGGCTTCATCATCAGATATAAGAAAAGGGAAGAAGCCTAGAATGGAGGAACCAATTGAAGAGGAGGATGATTTCTACCATAGAGCCAATTGCATTGAGAGGGAGAGAAAGTTTGCTTCCAACGATTATGCTACTCAAACATGGGTAAATGAAGCTTATCTCAATAGTAGAGGATTCCCTTTTGTAGATGCCCTCAAAACTCAAAAGCTTATGGGTTTCAAATCGTTTAATGGCCCTATTTACATTAGGCTAGTAAGACAATTTTATGATAACTTTAGGCCGGTTGGGAATTCTTATGAGACCTCCGTGTTACGAAAACGTTTTGAGGTTACCCCCAAGGCTTTATTCCAAGTCTTTGGGATTTCACGATCGGGCGAAGGTACATCAAAAGGGGATGTTGACCCTATTTTCCGAAAATTACTCCGCCCCGATCGTGCATATCTCAAGGGCGAGAAGAGAGCGAACCAAATGACCGCCGACAATAGAGTCCTTCACTATATTGTTAGCCATATTTTGTTGCCCCAAACTTCTCCAAATTACTCCCGCCCTATTCAAATTGAACTTAGAGCTATGGATGCCATTTTAAATGGTAATGTTTTGAATTGGGCTTCCATTATCCTTGCCAAGATGAACCAAGCCTCCGACTCTAAACCCAAGCAACACCTCCCTTACCCAATGCATGTGTGCAGACTCCTTCAACATTTTGATGTTCAAATTCCTGAAATCGAGTCTGTTGTTCGTCTACCTGAGAAGACTCATGCCTTTTCTGACATTTCTTTGGGAAAGATGGACATCGAATACTACGGTAATCGATGTTTCTATTTTTATGAGGTGGCTATTATGAAGGCTCAGGGGAATGTTCAGCAGGCTGCGGATCAGCTGGGTGTTGATTCTCAGCAGCTAGAGGAGGAGCAGGCTGCTTTTGAACAGCAGGCCGGAGGGAGTGGGAGTGTGCCCCATGATGACCCTACTGATGGAATTAATTTTGATATGCCGGAGTCCTGGAACTCCCAATTTGCACAGCACAGGGTCTATATGGATGCGAGGCTGGATATTTTTGATGGGAAGTTTGCCTCCATGGGACATCAGGCTGAGGAGTTTAGGAACATTATGACTGGTCGGGCTGATAGGATTGATGGACGCTTGGATGCTTTGGAAATCCAAGCTCAGGAGCAAAGGGCAACCTTATTCGACATGAGAGCTCAGATGGACCTCCAGCATTCTGCTCTTCATGGTAGACTTGACGCACATTCCGATCGTATGGATGCTAGCTTTAGCCATGTGCGCTCCGACCTCAGTCAGATTCTGTCAGCTCTTGGGCGATTTCAGCCATATCCTCGCGATGATGATCAGCAGCCACCCTCTGTCTGAGTCCGGATGTTCCTTTGCACTTCTTGTTTTTTTTATGACTATGTCTTTATTTTAGCTATGTTGAACTTTTTTGAGTATTTTGTTGTTTTTGGAGTTGGGTGTACTTTGATTCAAACTCTAGTTTTATGGTCTATTTATGGTTTGTTGGAATGATGAATTTATGACATCTATGCATTACTCATGTTTTCTTCATCATTTTCATGTTCTTCAAAGTTTCTTTATTGCTTCATAGTCATATTTTTCTTATTATTTACTCTTCAGGGGTAAGTTTTCTTATTGGTATCCCTCATTCTCCACCTTGTTTCCAAATTGTATCTTTTTTTGATCATGACAAAAAGGGGGAGAAAGGAGATTAAAGAGAAAGAGCATATTTTTTTTCCGCTTTCTTGCTTATACTCTGATGACTTATGCTCTTGCTCTGATACCAATGAGCACTTGATTATGTTTATTATTGTATTACGTTGTGCTTGGCATTTTCTGGATTGTACAGGTTAAAAAGGTTCCTAGATTGAGGGGGAGCTCTCAAGTGCTAGAGGTTTAATTATTTTGTCATCATCAAAAAGGGGGAGATTGTAAAATCAAGTCTCCGATTAAGGTGGATTAATTTCGATGATGACAATGTAATTAAATTATGGACTTAAAGTGAAGAATGCAAGCCCAACATTAAAGAAGATCAAGTGCTTAGTTATTTATTCATTCTCATTTAATTTTAATGTATTTTATTTTATTTATGAGAGTGGGTAGTTTAGGTTTTTATTCTCACATAAGGTCACATGATAATTATGCATGAAAGGTTGAGATTAAAACCAATTAGGCTTGAAGAGAGAATTGAAAACAATGTTAGAAAAACTTAATTTTTCCAACATTAAGCAATTCACTCGAGTGATTCTCAAAACACTCGAGTGATTTATGAATTTTCAGTAATATAGCCGTTGGATAAAGTAAAAAGGCAACCCTATCAGAGTTGACCAAAACACTCGAGTGTTTTCAAAAAGACTCGAGTGTTTTGGGTCTGACAGCAATTTTTTAAACGTTAGAAGAGGACAAAAAGGGAGAATAACTTGGTTTTTCCTTCCCTTTTGTCCCCTCACTTATATTCTGAAGTGTTGACCTCATTTACTACAACAAGCCAATACTCTTTCATGGACTTCCATCTCTCTCAAGTGTTAAAATCTTTTCTCTCTCTAAACTCAACCAAGCATTCATCTTTATTATTGTCTTAGTGAGTTAAGAGAGTGTGCTTTAATTGTAAGAGAATTATTTGTTGTACAATTCTCAAACACTCATACACTTCTTGTTCTAAAAATCTTGGTTGGTAACCAAGTGTACCTAAGTGGGTCTTAGGTTCATTCAAGACTTGAGAGGTTCTCAAGCAAGGGCTAAGAGGTTCTTAGCTTTGGTGGAGCTCTTGGAGGTTCCAAGGAGCAAAAGAAGAAGGGACTCTTCATCACCAAATCAAGTTGGGGTAGAAATTTCAAGAGTTTGGTACACTCTTGAAAAGGGTTAGGATTGAGTGAGGAATCTCAATTTAGCCTTGTAATTTCTAACAATTTGATTACTAGTAGAAACTCCTAAGTTGATTAGGGGGACTGGATTAGCACTCTAGATTGAGTGTGAACCAGGATAAATTGGTGTTGTCTCTCTCTTTATAGCTTTCTTAGATTTCAAGAAAAACCAAACCCTAAGTTCTCTAGAAAGGGGCTTTTACAATTCAAGTAGAAATTGGTAGCAATTAAATTGTTTTCAACTTGTTATACCTTCATTTAATTGCCCTCTGCTTTGATTAATATCAGCTCTTGCCTAGTCTTTAAGATATTGAATCATTTGGCTAAATTTTTCTGAAACTGAATTTTTCTGTACTGCATAAAACACTCGAGTGTTTTCCAAATCACTCGAGTATTTCGTAGGTTTTCACTCGAGTGTTCTTAAAATCACTCGAGTAAATTGCCCAGTTTCAGAAAATCAAGCTTTTGATCAATTATCTTTTAATTGCACCGAAAAATTAGTCACTGTTGCTTTCATATTACTATTCACCCCCCTCTAGTAATTGCTAAGCCCGCTTGTTGGTTTTCAACAGTTTGTTGGAAGTCAAGCTTGCCCCAAAGGACGTATAGAGTAATGCTAGAAGGATTCTAGAAGATAATGTTTTGATGATTACAAACAAGATTCAAAGTTTCAAGCATCAAGCTGCATCAAGTTCAAGCATCAAGCTTCAAGGCTAAAGTCAAGGCTCAAGCTTCATGTTCAAGTTTAGTATAGCCTGACCCATAGGAAATTTGTAAGGTAATGAGTTTTTATTACAAGTGTCTAATGGCTAAAATTAGTTTTTCATGTGAAGGAGAAGAAAAGAACTTTTTATGAAAAATGTTTTAATTGCAAAATATGTTTTCATGAAAATCTGTTTTTAACTTAGTTTATGAAAAATGTTTTTAATTGCGAAAATAGTTTTTCTAAAAACATATTTTTTAAAGACTTAACTGATTCACTGTGAAAATATATCTTGACAACCTCTAGCTGGACTTCTCTAAATTGTGAAAATCTGTTAAGACAAGTTTTGACAGAGATAATCGATTACTCTTTCAAGATAATCGATTATTTATGTTGCATCATAGAAAATCCAGAGAGAGTGTAATCGAGTATTTGAACCTGGCTAATCCATTACTTTTTGTATGAAAGTAATCGATTACTTGGCACAGATAATCGATTACTGGAGTTGCATCATATATTTTTCAGAGGCTGTGTAATCGATTATTTGACCAGTGATAATCGATTATATCAGTTGCATCATATATTAAACAGAAGTGAAGTAATCGATTAAATTCTATGTTGTAATCGATTACTAGTTTTTCAAAAGAATTTAAAAGTTTCTATTTTTAAAGGGATAATCGATTATCTTCTTGAAGTAATCGATTACCTCAAGTTTTATTGAAAAACGTGTCAGAATCATTTTGATTTATTTCCTGATTTGTTTTTACATAATTGATTCTGATTTATTTTCAAAATTCGAATTTGATTTTGTTTTTGAAAATATTTCCTTATTTGTTTTTAAGATTCAAATCTTTGATTTATCTCCTAAATCTATTTTATTTGTTTCTGATTTCAAAATTGATTTTATTCTATTTTATTTTATTCTTTAAATCTATTTGATTTGATTTTGATTTCAAAAATATTATTTTACTTATTTGATTTCATAAAATCAATTTTGAATATTTCCGGATTTGATTTCATTCTTATTTTAAATTTGATTTATTTCCATAATCCTTTTTTGATTTGATTCTGATTCTTTTTCAAATTCAAAATTTGAATTTCAAATATTTTTCAAATCTTTATTTTTATTTCTTAAATCTTTAAGATTTGTTTTTGATTTTAAACATGTGTTATTTGTGTCTTTAAAATGGTTTTGAATCAATTTCATTTTTGCTCTCTCCAATCGTTTTTCTTCTGAGCGCTTCTTCTTCTTCTCCTTCTCCAATTCTCTGGTTTTATTGTTGATATCCATTTGAGAAGAAAACCTTATATTGGCCATAGTTCTTGTAATTTAAATTCAGCACCACTAGAGCTTTATTGTTGTATCAGTGTTATTTAGAACACAACTTTGTTAGAAGCCTATATTGTTGTATCAGCACTAAGAAGAGTGCATCATAGTTGTTGTACCCAACTCATACCGTAACCATTTGTGTAAGGGGTGTGTGACCCTTAGTGACTAGTGAGTGAATCTCCTAGTGCGAACGTGCGGCGTTCGTGGTTGTAGGGTGAGGAACCCTGCTGTGTGGGTAGTGCTAGACGAACGGTGGGGCACCTAGTAGTTAGGCTATCTGGTTTATTGAGGTCCCTGGCGAAAGGAGGTTCCTAGTAGCTTGCGGGACGCTCTGGTTGTACTTGGGGACGCGTGGCGTCTTGGTTTAGTGAAAAGCTCAAGCGGGTCGCTTGGGGACTGGAGTAGGCTGCTTTGCCGAACCAGGATAAAATCTCCGGAGCAATCTCTTCTATCCCTTATCTCTTTTATTTATTGTTGCGCATATTTTTATTGTGTTAATTATCTCCTTCGCAACGTAAATATAATATATATTAATTAAATTATTTTAAATTAATCAGCGCGCGTTAGACCTTTCGTTGTTATAGTGTTTCTTATCTTCGCGCGTAATATTAATCGTTGTTATTATTGTTTGCTTCCGCTTGCATAATCGTTTTCATCGTTTTTAAGAGTTTTCCGCTGCAAAGTTTATCTTTTTTATTGAAAAAGTTTTAAATCGAATATTTTCCAATGTTTTTGTAAACACCCAATTCACCCCCCCCCCCCTCTTGGGTGTCGGCTGCCAACCCTATCAATAATTCTAACAATTGGTATTAGAGCTTCATGCTCTGGTAAAGGCCTAACAGCCTGAGTTAAAGATCCGTTGTAGATTGGCAGAGTTGGGATATTTTATTTGTTTTAATATGGAGGGATTTTCATTCGATGAAGCACCATTTTTTGATGGAAATAATTTCTACTATTGGAGTGCTAGAATGAAAATATTTTTTCAATCTATCAGCATTCGTTTATGGAATGTTGTTGTTTATGGTTTTGATGAAAAATCTTCTTCCTTGAATTTTCAAGCTATGCATGTTTTGAAAAATGCTTTAAACCATGATGCATATGCTAGAATTAAGAATTTTGATTGTGCTAAAGATATTTGGGATTGTCTAAACACATACTATGCTACTAATGGTATCTTTGAGCATGATAGTACAGATGTTGAGCATGGAATGACAAAATTCCTGGAAAAAGATTCTGATGATGAAAGTGAAAGCGTGGGGAGTAACTCAACAAGCGACTGTGATGACTTAGAAAGGATATTTGAAACCTTTATGGACTCACTGAAGGAATCAAGTGACTCGGATGCGGAATCAATGGCAGATGAAATTAAAACATCCGACTACTTGGATCATGAGGACCATGAGGTAATATCAATTAGTCCTTGTTCTAAATCTCTACAATTTGCATATAATGATTTGAATGATGGTTTGATATCTTTAGAAAATAGAAACTTGGACTCTTTACAAAAACTCTCCTTGATTGAAAATGAAATTGATATTTTGAAAAATGGAGATATTTTTGATAAAGAGATATTTTTAGAAAATAGCTCCTCAACTATAGTAACATTGAAAAATCCATTTGTTCAAATTCCTTGCATGAAAATGAAATTGAAAATGATGTTGATATTCAAAAATCAAGCAAAGTGTTTGACAATGAAATTTTTCAATGTGAAGTTAAAAATTCCAAGTTTCATGAAAATAATTTTGAAAAAATCTTACCATCATCCAAACCCATTATTTGCAATTATTGTGGTTGTTTAGGACATATTTCTCATTTGTGCTTTTATCGTAAAAATTTTAACTTGAGAAATAATTTGCAATGGGTTCCAAAGGCTTCTAAGGAACGTAAGACTAACCCCAAAGGACCCAAGATGAAATGGGTACCAAAGAGTTCTTCTAGTGCTATAAATGTGCAGGAATCCAAACAAAAAGAAGAACTAAGTGGTCCAAAGAAAGTATTATGGGGTGTACCTAAGAAAACAAGAAGTGCATGGGTTGAGAAAAGAAACAAGCCTAAGGGTGATCCAAGTAAAGGAGAAAAGAAGAAATTATCAAGGGTGGTACCTAAGAGGACAAGAAATAAATGGGTCGATCAAAGGAGAAAGACGCCTACCAACACCAAAGCTTCACATGAGAAAAATGGAAGAACCAATACGTTCAAAAATCAAAAGGTGGAGCAATGGGTAATGGCAAGAACTTCCTTGGTCAACAAACCTAAGGTATTTATCCCTTATTCCTCTTATATCAATGACTATACAAAGGTATACTTGGACTATTCAAATTTTTATTCATACTAAGGTGGATCATGAGTACTAATTTTTTTAAAATATTCTTTATTTTCATGATCACTCTTTAGTTGGATTAAATCATGTGTGCTTTACACCTTTTTTTTGAAAATTCTTTTTAGCACATGATTATTTTTGGTATAGTCCTAGATATCTGTTATATATAGTGTGTTATATCATGTGTGGCTAAAATTTTGTTGTTATCTTCTATCACATGATTACACTTTATATGTAATGATATTGCATTGATATATGAGGACATGCTTGTATTAGTAAGGACATGTTTGGTACGACATGGACTTATAACATAAGCATGGTGTTATTTCTTTTTATGATTAGTGCATATGTTTTATTTGCTTATTCATATTTTTGCCTCCTCAATATCTTTGATATTTGTGAGGAAATGTAACTAATCATAGAGGATCCAAGCCCTCGGATACCAAAAGTATTATCTTAAGTGGTACTGCAGGTGATATTTCAAGCACAAGAGGATTCATGTTCTATGGATTTAAATGAAAAGATACCAAAGAAGGACATGAACTTAATCAAGGGGAATGCAACATGATGGACACAAATGAAGTTCGCATCAATCTATTCTATAAGGGGAGACCTAAAGAAAGAACTCCACAAGTGCACAAACATCCCCTATAACATGGAAAATTAGCACACTTGATAAGTATCACTGGTCCTTATTTTTGTTTAAATATTTCTTGATACTTATCTTTGTGATATATGCTCAATATATGTTATGGTTATCTGAATGCTGAAATTTTTTATGATTTATTCCTTCTGTGCTATATTTGTGCATCCATTTTTTTTTAAGAAAATTAAAAATTATTATTTTCAGCATATCATATCTCTTGAGCTTTATCTAGGTGACTACATGGATTACATGTTCACTGTCTACCTCTTGTGGGCATACTTGATAAGATGCTTCGAAAAGTCATTATTAGTGTTATATGCATGTGTTACTAACTCCTAAGGATCCAATTATGTTGGATACCAAGAGAAACGTGTTAATTATTCTTGCAGATATTACTACAAGTATTAGTATGTAATGTTCTCTACAAACTCATGCTTAATGAATTCAAATGGAAGGAGAATTGAGCAATACTCAAGAACTTGAAAGTGATTTTGCAATTTGTAATTGATCTCTTGGAATGGAAGAAGTGCAACACATTGCAAGGGGAAATTCCTTCAAATACTGAATGTTGAATCTCAAATTGGAAGGAACTCCAAAGCCAATTGTCCCTATTAAATGGGAAAGCATCACCGACGATAAGTATCACTGTCCCTTTATTATTTTTATCATGTGATACTTGTTTATGCGATATATGCCTTATATGACAATATGTGTTATTATGAATTATATGTTATTATTGTCATGGCATATAGGATTCTAAAGTTTTGATGATAGTGAGCATTCACATGTTTTTATGATGCATTTTTCATCTCCCTTCATGTTATGTTTATTTTGGAAAAACCTTTTAGAAAGGGGGAGAAAAATATTATTTGTATACTTGCATTAAAACATGTTTTGCTTCTTCATCCCATTTTTACATCATGCTGTTTTGTATTGTGTATTGGGAAGAAATTTTTTTTTGTATCCCATACTTATTTTTGCTGATGTCAAATAGGGGGAGTAAATATGCATAGAGACCTCCCTTGTTATTATTAATGTATCTATTCAGTATTTCAGGGGGAGTATAGTACAAAGGGGGAGAAGAACCCTAATCCTGTTAAAGTCTTCTCACCACCTTTTTGATGTTGACAAAAGGGGGAGAAGAATTCTGAGCTTCATGTGCATACTAACCATATATGCAGGGGGAGGTTATGAGAATGAAGAGAAACTATTTCATGGCTTAATCAATTATTCTCTATATTCTCTATTTGTATTTAAATTTCCTATGATATTATTGGACTATATTGTGCTATACTTGTTGCTTAACGCTTGTGATGCAGAAACTCAGAAAAGGGTTTGTCATCATCAAAAAGGGGGAGTGTTGGAAGTCAAGCTTGCCCCAAAGGACGTAAAGAGTAATGCTAGAAGGATTCTAGAAGATAATGTTTTGATGATTACAAACAAGATTCAAAGTTTCAAGCATCAAGCTGCATTAAGTTCAAGCATCAAGCTTCAAGGCTAAAGTCAAGGCTCAAGCTTCATGTTCAAGTTTAGTATAGCCTGACCCATAGGAAATTTGTAAGGTAATGAATTTTTATTACAAGTGTCTAATGGCCAAAATTAGTTTTTCATGTTAAGGAGAAGAAAAGAACTTTTTATGAAAAATGTTTTAATTGCAAAATATGTTTTCATGAAAATCTGTTTTTAACTTAGTTTATGAAAAACGTTTTTAATTGTGAAAATAGTTTTTCTAAAAACATATTTTTTAAAGACTTAACTGATTCACTGTGAAAATATATCTTGACAACCTCTAGCTGGATTTCTCTAAATTGTGAAAATCTGTTAAGACAAGTTTTGACAGAGATAATCGATTACTCTTTCAAGATAATCGATTATTTATGTTGCATCATAGAAAATCCAGAGAGAGTGTAATCGAGTATTTGAACCTGGCTAATCCATTACTTTTTGTATGAAAGTAATCGATTACTTGGCACAGATAATCGATTACTGGAGTTGCATCATATATTTTTCAGAGGCTGTGTAATCGATTATTTGACTAGTGATAATCGATTATATCAGTTGCATCATATATTAAACAGAAGTGAAGTAATCGATTAAATTCTATGTTGTAATCGATTACTAGTTTTTCAAAAGAATTTAAAAGTTTCTATTTTTAAAGGGATAATCGATTATCTTCTTGAAGTAATCGATTACCTCAAGTTTTATTGAAAAACGTGTCAAAATCATTTTGATTTATTTCCTGATTTGTTTTTACATAATTGATTCTGATTTATTTTCAAAATTCGAATTTGATTTTGTTTTTGAAAATATTTCCTTATTTGTTTTTAAGATTCAAATCTTTGATTTATCTCCTAAATCTATTTTATTTGTTTCTGATTTCAAAATTGATTTTATTCTATTTTATTTTATTCTTTAAATCTATTTGATTTGATTTTGATTTCAAAAATATTATTTTACTTATTTGATTTCATAAAATCAATTTTGAATATTTCCGGATTTGATTTCATTCTTATTTTAAATTTGATTTATTTCCAAAATCCTTTTTTGATTTGATTCTGATTCTTTTTCAAATTCAAAATTTGAATTTCAAATATTTTTCAAATCTTTATTTTTATTTCTTAAATCTTTAAGATTTGTTTTTGATTTTAAACATGTGTTATTTGTGTCTTTAAAATGGTTTTGAATCAATTTCATTTTTGCTCTCTCCAATCGTTTTTCTTCTGAGCGCTTCTTCTTCTTCTCCTTCTCCAATTCTCTGGTTTTATTGTTGATATCCATTTGAGAAGAAAAACTTATATTGGCCATAGTTCTTGTAATTTAAATTCAGCACCACTAGAGCTTTATTGTTGTCTCAGTGATATTTAGAACACAACTTTGTTAGAAGCCTATATTGTTGTATCAGCACTAAGAAGAGTGCATCATAGTTGTTGTACCCAACTCATACCGTAACCATTTGTGTAAGGGGTGTGTGACCCTTAGTGACTAGTGAGTGAATCTCCTAGTGCGAACGTGCGGCGTTCGTGGTTGTAGGGTGAGGAACCCTGCTGTGTGGGTAGTGCTAGACGAACGGTGGGGCACCTAGTAGTTAGGCTATCTGGTTTATTGAGGTCCCTGGCGAAAGGAGGTTCCTAGTAGCTTGCGGGACGCTCTGGTTGTACTTGGGGACGCGTGGCGTCTTGGTTTAGTGAAAAGCTCAAGCGGGTCGCTTGGGGACTGGAGTAGGCTGCTTTGCCGAACCAGGATAAAATCTCCGGTGCAATCTCTTCTATCCCTTATCTCTTTTATTTATTGTTGCGCATATTTTTATTGTGTTAATTATCTCCTTCGCAACGTAAATATAATATATATTAATTTAATTATTTTAAATTAATCAGCGCGCGTTAGACCTTTCGTTGTTATAGTGTTTCTTATCTTCGCACGTAATATTAATCGTTGTTATTATTGTTTGCTTCCGCTTGCATAATCGTTTTCATCGTTTTTAAGAGTTTTCCGCTGCAAAGTTTATCTATTTTATTGAAAAAGTTTTAAATCGAATATTTTCCAATGTTTTTGTAAACACCCAATTCACCCCCCTCTTGGGTGTCGGCGGCCAACCCTATCAATAATTCTAACAAAGTTAGGGTTTAGGGTTTGATTTGGGGTTTTGAGAGGATTTGGGAGAAATTGTGATTTTAGGGGTGGAAATTGGTAGGGAATTGATATGGAGTTAGTATATGATGATTATTTGATGGAGTTTGATGTTGATTTGTTGATTGGAATGGATTAGGGTTTGAGAGAGAAAGAGTTCGAGCATGGAGGAGAGAAAAATGGTGTGTTGAATGGCTCATTTTCGTATTTATTATTTTGCTGATCTGACAGAAATACTCGAGTCTTTTTGGAAAGACTCTAGTCTTTTTATCCAAAATACTTGAGTCTTTCTTGAAAGACTCTAGTCTTTTGCCCAGTTCTCATATATTCATTTCCTTTCCCCTTCAAACTTCCATAACTTCTTCGTTAACCGTCGGATCTTGCTCAAATTTGAAAGCAAGCTTCCTAATATTCTTATATTCATATCCAACGGTGGAATTTATCTTTTGAGTGGTTAATATTTTATTTTTAATTTCTTATTATTATTATTATTTAACTATTAATAAAATTTGGGGTGTTACATGAGCATCACACTCTAATGCCTTCTAATTGCTCTTAAACTATTTCTATATATTCTATACATCCTAAACACTAAATTACCAAATTCTAACATTTCTACGCTTATATAAAACTCAGGATGTTACACTCTCCCCTGTATAGATGCATTAGATATAACAGATAAATGCTTCGCATCCTTGCATCATTCATGAATTCTTCTCCCCCTTTTGTCAACAGCAAAAAGTGGGTTCAGAATTCTTCACTTGTTGTTATGCTTGAATTTTTCTTCTCCCCCTTTTGTTATCCATTAGATATGCTATGAAGCTCAGAATTCTTCTCCCCATGAGTAAGCTTGACTTCTCACTTTTCTTTTCATGGGAGTTATCCTTTTATTTTGTCAACGACATTTGGTTCTCTTCCCATTTTGTCTTCATTAAGCCCATCTCTTTTGTAAGGGAAACATGTCTTTTGTCAAAAATCTCTCCCCTTTTGATCAATTAAACCAAATGCTAAACTCCCCTGAAACACTGGGTAGAAGCATTAATAATAACAAGGAGATTTATTTCATACGATACTCCTCCTATTTGACATCAGCATAAAGAGTTATGGGAAACAAAAATTTTTTGTCCCAATACATGGTTTAAAAGTGCATGATGTCAAGATAGAGTGAAAAAGCAAACATGTTTTCATGCAGATTTGAAAAAGTTTTTCTCCCTCTTTCTAAAAGAATGATTCAACCAAGCATGTTATAAAGGGAGATCAAATGCATCAATAAAACATGTGTATGCTTACTATCATCACAAAAATTTGAGAGTCCTATATGCCATGACAATAAATATTCAATGCACTTCAGCACAAAATATCATGTAGCACATATCATAAGTAGAAGCATCATAAAGAAATAAATAAAAGATCAATGATACTTATAGTGATGATTTGAAATCGAGAGCTTTGGAGTTCCTTCTATTGATAATTTCATCATGTAGCAATTTGAAGGATGTCTCCTCTTGTTCAATGTATTGAACCTTTTTTTCATTCCAAGAGATCATCTGGATATTGCCGTATCACCTTCAAGTATTTGAGTATTGCCCTTGTAACACCCCGCATTTTTCCCGTACGTGCGAGAACGAAATTTGTTAAAATAAACCCCGAAGTTCTGTTTTATGAAAGATTTTTGGAAAAATTGCTTTACGTGGATAAGAAATAAAGAGTTGATTTTCAAGGAATTTTATAAAACCAACTGTTTTTATAAATATAAAGTGAATGATTTTGTTAATTTGAAAAGAATTGTGATTTTTTTCTAAAGAGAGATTTTTGTTTGAAATAGAGTTTTTGGGTCTGTTAACTTGAAAAATTTGTAACTTTTTCACCGTAACTCGGATTTTCGCAATCTTTATATCAAAACGATTGTCTTGAAAGGTAGACTTTAAAAATATAATTTTCAGAATTTTCTGGGTTGATTTGTAAAAATTTATTTTCAGAATTAGGAAATACGAATTTTTGGATTTGTGTTTTAAGAAAATAAACTTATTGATGTGGTTTGAATTTTTATGTGAAATATGTTTGATTTAATGTGTGTGTACTGTATGATGCATGGATATGATTGTATGAGTGTGAGTTTTGAATTAATTGCCTTGTTGTGTGAATTGATGAAGTTAAGTAAATATGATTAAGAAAATAAAGTGTAAATTGTATGTGTATACATGTATGTGTCACGGTTTGTATGTGAGTGTATGAATGTATATATGTGTGTATGTGTGTGTATGCCGTGTGTATATGTGTATAAGCTAGGACTAGAAGCTTGTAGACTAAGGAATTGGAAAACCAATCAAATTAGTAACCAAACTAAACTAGTAACTAGGTAACCAAACTCTAACTATGGCCAACAAATCCTTAAGCCTAGATTGACTTCTAAGAACCTAGCCATGCTACCTTGTTCCCTTGCTTTGATAAAATCCACCCATGCATCTTTTTGTGATGCCAAAACCGCCCCTCCCAATTGAACAAGGACCAAAAAATTATTAAGGGCAAGGAAGGGAAATTCGTGGGCCTCTATATATCCAAGAAGCCTTGGTTCATTTTCCTAACACCCATTCATTTCTCATTTCCACCAACACTAAACATCTCTCTAAGGGAATCATTCAACTCTTAGAGAAAGAAAGAAAAGAAAAAGAGAAGAAAAATAGAGGGGGTGGCCGAAACATGAAGGGGAAAGAGGAAGGAGATCCAAGCCAAAACCTAGGAGTTTTCCTTGAAGATCAAGAGCCTTAGGAGCTAGAAGACCAATTCATTTCATGGTAGGATTTGAAGATCCAAGAGAAGACTTGTAATAGTATAGCTATTTTCTTTTTAGTTTGAAGATCTACTTCTTTTTCTTCTTTGCATGTGATTCTTATTTGTTGATCTTACTTGATCATGAACTTTAAGGACTCTAAACTAATTTGTAATATGTTGATATTTTGTTTTATGATCGGTTAAGGTTCTTTTGTTAGATCTACTAATTTTCTAACTAAATCTTTAAAGATCTAAAGAGAATTAAAGTTTTTGTGAAAACTAAAATAAACTTCTTTGCATGTTAAATTTTCTTGCTCTAAACCGTGGATCCTATGTGTTTATGTGATGATTTGATGAATCAATCCATGATCTAAGTTTGTTTGTAATTTTTGGTCTTTGCATGCTAGATCTCCTTGGTAAACCGTGATCTAAGTGTATGTTTGTGAAGTAAATCTATGATCTAAATTTAATAAATAATAAAGTGAAATTAAATGGCTAGAATGTTGTGTGTATGTGTTGATCTTGAGTATTTATGCTTGAAAAGCTTTGATCTTTAATTTGTATATTTTCTTCTTCATGGTTTATGTAAGAATTGTGTTTAAGTTTGTGTGTTTGTTTTGATTTCTCTTGCATGTCTATTTTCTTGTTTAGATCCGTGATCTATATATGGGTTTATGTGGTTATTTGATAAATAAATTCATGATGTAGTCTTGCATGTTAATTTTGTGTTGATTGTAGTTGTTTTGAGTATGTGTATGTAAGTATTTTGTTAGGTGAATTAAAAATGTTTAGATCCTTGATTTGCATGTTATTTTCAAGGGAAAAGTTTGTGTTTCTCTTATATATATATGATTCGGTTTTAAAAGATTAAAGAAACTAAGTCTTAAAAATGATTTTCAAGCATAAACATGATTTTCATTGAGTATTTGATTATGAGACCCTTCGGCCATGATTAGGGAAAAGTGAAATTTATGCTTTTTATTGGGTAAAAGTTGATACATGTTTGTTGTAAGGTTAAACCCATTGATTTCAAGTGCATGCAAGTTATTTTTGGAAATTTAAAGTGTAACTATGATTTTTATAAATTAATGAAACTGAAATTTATTTTGTGAAGGTTGATGTGAATAAATAATGCGATATGTTTTGATGTGCTTATCATGATTCTTGCATGTTGAAAATGAATGAAAAACCATACCCTTTTTCATGATGATGTTTCGGTCAAGCTAGGAAAAATAGAGCTCTAGGTTTGTTCCCTACATGGGTTGCATGCATGGAAAGTTAATTGACTTTAAGGTTTAAAAAAAACACATGTATGAAATAACTAAGTTTCTAAAAGAAATGCATGTGGATCCTTGTGGTTCAAATTGTTGCTTGGTTCTTTTAAATGAAAATAAATTGAAGAATTGCTAATTTTCTTCTTTGAGAGCTCACGGTTTTAGCACTAGAATAAATAAAATGATTTTATGATTATATGTTTGTATTTGTGCATTAAATCTTTGTAAAATTTCATGTATAATATTCGGCCTATGTATGTTTAATTGGTAGGAAAATTATTTTCATAAAATAACCATGATGATAACTCTATTCATAGGTGCATGATGTTTTGTGAAAGTGTTGTGTATTTCTTTGAATTCTTTTGGTTTGATCTGATTGTGTGAGAAGAATTTTTATGGTGATAAATCAAAGATTTTTAGTTTTAAATTTATTTGTAAGTAGGAATTATTATCTATTAGCAATTCGGTTTTTATTAAAGTGATTAGAAGATTGAGTTATTTTCTTAAGTGAAATTAAATCAATTTATTAGGATTATGATATAACTAATGATTTTGAGCGATTAAAAGTATGATTTGTATGGTGTGTGCTTGTGAATGCCTTATATGCTCTAGAACTTGTATGTACTGGTTGTGAGAATTGTTTGTAAAATTTATTTGTGAAAAATCTTTATGTGTATTTTAAAGAAATTAAAAATGTTTTATTTAAAGGGGATGATTTAAACAATTTAAATCAATTTGAGATTTTGTGTGACCCTCTTTGATTAGTGTTTGATAATACCTTGAAGTTTGGAAATTTAATATGGTTTTAAAACTTTATTTTCTGGAGTTTGAATTTTGTTTAATGATTCAGGAAAATGGTTTTTATAATCAGAGTGTTTTAAATTAAAAAGAATGAATTTGTTTTAATGAAGAAATTATTTTAACTATTTCAAAGTTTTCTTGAAATCTTTTATTTGAAATCTGACTTGGTTTTGGAGTCTTTGGATATTAACAATGAGTTCTTAAGAAAAGAATTATTTCAAAGAGTTTTCAAAAACGAAACTAAGAAATTATCGAAAACGTTCTAACGCACGGGGAAAAATGTTCTAGTTCGGGTGTTACATCGGACGCGAAGGAAACGTGGCAAGGTTAGCGACTGGAAACCGTGGAGAGCTTTCGGATGATTCGTCATCCAGGTGAGTGAGAGTGCGGTGATCCCGCAACGTGGTTGCTCGCAATCCGAACAGATGGATTGTGATTATACTGCGAATTAGGCAATAGAAATCCGTGTGCTAAATGTTTACTTGGTTTAGTTACATGCTAAATGTTTACTGGTTGTGCATTTTTAATTCTGTTTGAAATTGTTTGATTATGTCTGAGTAGTGAAACCATAATAATGAAACCTTGAAAGTGATGAGATGAGATTAAGATGAGAAAAGAGAATGCGAATGAGAGACATGAGCATAATTAAGTGAAAGATACGCGATAAGTAAGACCACAGAAAAGGTTGTTGGAATGATTGAGAAAAGATAAAGCATGATGTGATTGGAATACAAAAGAGATAAAGTAAGAAAGAAAGTGAAAGTTGAGTGAGAAGGAATGAAACATCTGATGAGGCGAGCGGAAGCGTGGTTGTGAAAATGTAATGTGGTTGGAAGTAAGATGTGATTCCTCGTTCACGTTTTTGGGAAGAAGCTTAGTGTTGAGTTGAGCTTGCTCCTCCATTAACACTCACCCAAAAATGTGAGTTTTTGAAAATGGTTTTGAAAAGAGATTTTTGAAAAGTTTTTGTGAAAATGATATTTTGTGAAAGTTTTTGGAAATATTATCTTTTGAAAAAGTTTTGTGAAATGAGGCTTTTGACATTGTTTTGTGAAGTAAAAGTTTTGTGAGATCATGTTTTCGAAAAGTTTTGTGAAAAGATATTTTGAGAAACACGAGGAAAAGATGCTGATGGTGTTGATGAGGAATATGTTGAGAATGAGCTCATGAGAATTATGATGATGAGATGAGAATGTGATTTGAGGCCAAGGGCCATTGAGATTTAGGGGGAATGGATTGCGTTTAGTGGTCGGGCTTCGTTGAAGGGATGCACCAAGGACGAGCCGACTATTAGGATTAAGCCGTTTAATTAAAACTCAAAATTTTAAAGGACTTATAAGACATTTATAAAAGCGGTGAGGCATGAGTGTCATATCGAAGTAGTGGAGAGGAAGGTACCCTGGATATCAAAGATATTCGGGTTGTGAATGCAATAGGGTAAGCTAGGGCGGTAAAACGCCATGAGGCTTTGAGTACTATTCTGGGCGGAATGAATCTCACATGTGGCGTACTAACATGGTAGGGACTGGGTCTAATGCCGTGGTAAGTTCTGCACCCGGGACCGGAATAGTGCTGTCACCCCTATGGCATTTCAGGAACAGTGAGAGGGACTGGAACGGGGCATTTGTGATTGCCGCTGAGAGCGTGCTTTGATATATACGTGAATTGATATGATATGATTTGAGGCAAGGCCTCCTGGTCTGGGACCATTTGTTGTGTGACAGCTGTCGTGCCCGCGTGATAAAGGTCCTGTACTCCTGTTTGCTTCCGACTAGGTTGGGTGGATGACCGAGGAGATGTAGACATGTGTGAGCTCAATGATGTGTCCCCCTCATCATTGATGCTAACCGAGATAATAAAACTTAATAGACAAAGATGTTTCAAAGAATAGTATATTAAATTACCAAGCATCGAATATGAATTATAAGAGGAGTATATAAGAAAGAATTCTCAAGATGATTGTTAAGTGTGGAAATTGTGATGGAAGAAGATTTGATAAAAGTTATGAAAGTTCATGAGAAAGATTCTGAAAATGTGGTTATAAGGGCATGAACGATTTAAGTGGTTATGAATGATGTGTTTAGAACATTATGCTAAGTTTTGTTACATTTGATTCCTATCTGCTATGTGCGTAACATGTTATATATGTTATGTTGTTCTAGTATATTGTTATGTCATTTGTTTATCTTTATGTTAAATCTACCCGAGACCGCATGGTCAACCCGTTGGTGTTCGGAACACTGACTCTCTCCTACCGTGTTGTCGTATTGGCAAATGCTGATATTGCAACCGGTAGACGGTGTAGTGCCAGGAAAGGCAAGTACCCGACGATTCTCTGAGTGAGACTCTTGCGATGCTTGGAGGCGACAACTCTGCTGGTGGACCGAGAGTGTGGGCGGCCAAATTAAAATGCGAAGATAAAGAGATAGTTTTGGTGTGCATGACTAGAAGCTAGGCAATCCCCTCAGAGCTTGTATTCCAATATAAGTACTTAGTTACCTAGCTCTATCATACTGTAACCCGGCAACTGTTTTATGCAACACTGATGATTCGGAAATAGTTAAACGGGCCAAGTTTTAAATGATGTTTGAAAACAAGTTTCAAAGTGCGGTGTCTTGTGACATCTCGGTTTGGAACTTGAAAGAGTTGTGCAATATGAGAACATGAGTTTTAATTGTAACTGTGTTTTGAAAATCTATATGTTCTCATCCTGTGCGACACATGTTTTAAAAAAAAATGGCCCTAATTTTCACTATTTTGAGTTTAAGTTTTCAAGTTGCCAAATCGGGATGTTACAGAATGGTATCAGAGCGAAGGTTAATCTAAGTAACCTCTGCGTGGACTTACATACTCTACTGTGTGTCTCTGTGTGTGAGTTAGTGTTAAGATCGCAATAGAAAAGAATAGAAACGCTAAGAGTGCGCGAATGTTTTATGGAGCGTGTCAGTATTAGTTTACAACAAAAGCAAAGGAGCAGAGATCAGTGTCGTCATGAGAAGCCGATGTGCGATTCGAATTTTCTTTTGCTGAACCATCTTTGAGGTGAACCTCTCTTGTTTATGATGACCCTAACCTATGAGATTTGTCTTGTGACTAGAACCTTTCCTTTCTTGTTGAAACTTTTCTTATATAAACCCTATGCATTGCCAAATTGCTTTGGCATGGCGTCTGAAGGAACCTTTTTCTGAAAGACCTAACCCATGATCTTGATGAAGCCTTGATTATTGCTGAACCCGAAGTTTCTTCTTTTGATTGTGACCAGACATTTGTTTTTCCTAAAGTCTGGATGGAAAATTTTGAACCCTGACCCTGTACCCGGTTAAGTAGATAGTCCTAGATTAGAAGATGGGTGAGAAGTGTTGAGTAGTTGAGTTGATAAGTGGTTGGATAGTGATAAATAAATGATGATATGGTAAAAGTTGAACAGATAGAGTGGTGGAATTGTGGTTAAAATCCTTAAGTGTTGACCCAAGGTTAGGTAAAAATCTAGGATTTGATGTGGTAATGGATAATAAGTTTTTAAATTAAGGAAATTTAATGGTTTAGAATATAAGGAAAATTGTGGAAAGTGGGAAAGGGGTTTAGAACTGTCTAAGTTATATGATTGAGTGGTTGAGATAAGAGTAAGGTCGTGTATGTTTCTTGATGGATTAGTGGTTGTTAGGACAAAAGGTGGATAAAATAGTGGCTCTAGGAGTTTGGTTAAGGCAAGTATATGGTGAGAAGTAAGACAATCCGAGGATAGATTGAAGTTAAGTAATGGGAAATTTTGTAAGAATGATTAAAGGGTAATGAAGGATAGGAGTATTTAGAGGTAAGTCTGTGATGATGAGTATGGTATAGAAGGATATGAGTTACTTAAGTTGGGGAGAAATGGTAAATGTGAAGTTTTTGAGGTGTAACTCGTCTAGGCTTGAACTAATGAGAAGAGTTTAACCTTAAGTGTGGTAGTGTCTTGACCCCGGATATCCGTAACCCTGTTGTCTTTGAACCCTGTTTTGATGCCATTGAACCCCTTAGTTCCTTGTTGACCATGAAAATTGTGAATGTTTCATCCCTCATATTGTTGTTGAGAGTCTTTCGAGAGATTACTTTTGCAAGTAATCCGTTTGATTCGCTCATAAGAATGTTAAGTAGAGGGTACGTATTCGAAAGATACGGCGGTGACTACGGTTGGAAAGGGAAGGAATTTCGTCAAGAAGTTACGCGTCCACGAATTAGCCGGAATCTGCGTAGCATTTCTCGAGGACGAGAAATCTTCAAGTTGGGGAGAATGTAACACCCCGCATTTTTCCCGTACGTGCGAGAACGAAATTTGTTAAAATAAACCCCGAAGTTCTGTTTTATGAAAGATTTTTGGAAAAAGTGCTTTACGTGGATAAGAAATAAAGAGTTGATTTTCAAGGAATTTTATAAAACCAACTGTTTTTATAAATATAAAGTGAATGATTTTGTTAATTTGAAAAGAATTGTGATTTTTTGTCTAAAGAGAGATTTTTGTTTGAAATAGAGTTTTTGGGTCTGTTAACTTGAAAAATTTGTAACTTTTTCACCATAACTCGGATTTTCGCAATCTTTATATCAAAACGATCGTCTTGAAACGTAGACTTTAAAAATATAATTTTCAGAATTTTCTTGGTTGATTTGTAAAAATTTATTTTCAGAATTAGGAAATACGAATTTTTGGATTTGTGTTTTAAGAAAATAAACTTATTGATGTGGTTTGAATTTTTATGTGAAATATGTTTGATTTAATGTGTGTGTACTGTATGATGCATGGAAATGATTGTATGAGTGAGTTTTGAATTAATTGCCTTGTTGTGTGAATTGATGAAGTTAAGTAAATATGATTAAGAAAATAAAGTGTAAATTGTATGTGTATACATGTATGTGTCACGGTTTTTATGTGAGTGTATGAATGTATATATGTGTGTATGTGTGTGTATGCCGTGTGTATATGTGTATAAGCTAGGACTAGAAGCTTGTAGACTAAGGAATTGGAAAACCAATCAAATTAGTAACCAAACTAAACTAGTAACTAGGTAACCAAACTCTAACTATGGCCAACAAATCCTTAAGCCTAGATTGACTTCTAAGAACCTAGCCATGCTACCTTGTCCCCTTGCTTTGATAAAATCCACCCATGCATCTTTTTGTGATGCAAAAACCGCCCCTCCCAATTGAACAAGGACCAAAAAATTATTAAGGGCAAGGAAGGGAAATTCGTGGGCCTCTATATATCCAAGAAGCCTTGGTTCATTTTCCTAACACCCATTCATTTCTCATTTCCACCAACACTAAACATCTCTCTAAGGGAATCATTCAACTCTTAGAGAAAGAAAGAAAAGAAAAAGAGAAGAAAAATACAGGGGGTGGCCGAAACATGAAGGGGAAAGAGGAAGGAGATCCAAGCCAAAACCTAGGAGTTTTCCTTGAAGATCAAGAGCCTTAGGAGCTAGAAGACCAATTCCTTTCATGGTAGGATTTGAAGATCCAAGATAAGACTTGTAATAGTATAGCTTTTTTCTTTTTAGTTTGAAGATCTACTTCTTTTTCTTCTTTGCATGTGATTCTTATTTGTTGATCTTAATTGATCATGAACTTTAAGGACTCTAAACTAATTTGTAATATGTTGAGATTTTGTTTTATGATCGGTTAAGGTTCTTTTGTTAGATCTACTAATTTTCTAACTAAATCTTTAAAGATCTAAAGAGAATTAAAGTTTTTGTGAAAACTAAAATGAACTTCTTTGCATGTTAAATTTTCTTGCTCTAAACCGTGGATCCTATGTGTTTATGTGATGATTTGATGAATCAATCCATGATCTAAGTTTGTTTGTAATTTTTGGTCTTTGCATGCTAGATCTCCTTGGTAAACCGTGATCTAAGTGTATGTTTGTGAAGTAAATCTGTGATCTAAATTTAATAAATAATAAAGTGAAATTAAATGGCTTGCATGTTGTGTGTATGTGTTGATCTTGAGTATTTATGCTTGAAAAGCTTTGATCTTTAATTTGTATATTTTCTTCTTCATGGTTTATGTAAGAATTGTGTTTAAGTTTGTGTGTTTGTTTTGATTTCTCTTGCATGTCTATTTTCTTGTTTAGATCCGTGATCTATATATGGGTTTATGTGGTTATTTGATAAATAAATTCATGATCTAGTCTTGCATGTTAATTTTGTGTTGATTGTAGTTGTTTTGAGTATGTGTATGTAAGTATTTTGTTAGGTGAATTAAAAATGTTTAGATCCTTGATTTGCATGTTATTTTCAAGTGAAAAGTTTGTGTTTCTCTTATATATATATGATTCGGTTTTAAAAGATTAAAGAAACTAAGTCTTAAAAATGATTTTCAAGCATAAACATGATTTTCATTGAGTATTTGATTATGAGACCCTTCGGCCATGATTAGGGAAAAGTGAAATTTATGCTTTTTATTGGGTAAAAGTTGATACATGTTTGTTGTAAGGTTAAACCCATTGATTTCAAGTGCATGCAAGTTATTTTTGGAAATTTAAAGTGTAACTATGATTTTTATAAATTAATGAAACTGAAATTTATTTTGTGAAGGTTGATGTGAATAAATAATGTGATATGTTTTGATGTGCTTATCATGATTCTTGCATGTTGAAAATGAATGAAAAACCATACCCTTTTTCATGATGATGTTTCGGTCAAGCTAGGAAAAATAGAGCTCTAGGTTTGTTCCCTACATGGGTTGCATGCATGGAAAGTTAATTGACTTTAAGGTTTAAAAAAAAACACATGTATGAAATAACTAAGTTTCTAAAAGAAATGCATGTGGATCCTTGTGGTTCAAATTGTTGCTTGGTTCTGTTAAATGAAAATAAATTGAAGAATTGCTAATTTTCTTCTTTGAGAGCTCACGGTTTTAGCACTAGAATAAATAAAATGATTTTATGATGATATGTTTGTATTTGTGCATTAAATCTTTGTAAAATTTCATGTATAATATTCGGCCTATGTATGTTTAATTGGTAGGAAAATTATTTTCATAAAATAACCATGATGATAACTCTATTCATAGGTGCATGATGTTTTGTGAAAGTGTTGTGTATTTCTTTGAATTCTTTTGGTTTGATCTGATTGTGTGAGAAGAATTTTTATGGTGATAAATCAAAGATTTTTAGTTTTAAATTTATTTGTAAGTAGGAATTATTATCTATTAGCAATTCGGTTTTTATTAAAGTGATTAGAAGATTGAGTTATTTTCTTAAGTGCAATTAAATCAATTTATTAGGATTATGATATAACTAATGATTTTGAGCGATTAAAAGTATGATTTGTATGGTGTGTGCTTGTCAATGCCTTATATGCTTTAGAACTTGTATGTACTGGTTGTGAGAATTGTTTGTAAAATTTATTTGTGAAAAATCTATATGTGTATTTTAAAGAAATTAAAAATGTTTTATTTAAAGGGGATGATTTAAACAATTTAAATCAATTTGAGATTTTGTGTGACCCTCTTTGATTAGTGTTTGATAATACCTTGACGTTTGGAAATTTAATATGGTTTTAAAACTTTATTTTCTGGAGTTTGAATTTTGTTTAATGATTCAGGAAAATGGTTTTTATAATCAGAGTGTTTTAAATTAAAAAGAATGAATTTGTTTTAATGAAGAAATTATTTTAACTATTTCAAAGTTTTCTTGAAATCTTTTATTTGAAATCTGACTTGGTTTTGGCGTCTTTGGATATTAACAATGAGTTCTTAAGAAAAGAATTATTTCAAAGAGTTTTCAAAAACGAAACTAAGAAATTATCGAAAACGTTCTAACGCACGGGGAAAAATGTTCTAGTTCGGGTGTTACATCGGACGCGAAGGAAACGTGGCAAGGTTAGCGACTGGAAACCGTGGAGAGCTTTCGGATGATTCGTCATCCAGGTGAGTGAGAGTGCGGTGATCCCGCAACGTGGTTGCTCGCAATCCGAACGGATGGATTGTGATTATACTGCGAATTAGGCAATAGAAATCCGTGTGCTAAATGTTTACTTGGTTTAGTTACATGCTAAATGTTTACTGGTTGTGCATTTTTAATTCTGTTTGAAATTGTTTGATTATGTCTGAGTAGTGAAATCATAATAATGAAACCTTGAAAGTGATGAGATGAGATTAAGATGAGAAAAGAGAATGCGAATGAGAGACATGAGCATAATTAAGTGAAAGATACGCGATAAGTAAGACCACAGAAAAGGTTGTTGGAATGATTGAGAAAAGATAAAGCATGATGTGATTGGAATACAAAAGAGATAAAGTAAGAAAGAAAGTGAAAGTTGAGTGAGAAGGAATGAAACATCTGATGAGGCGAGCGGAAGCGTGGTTGTGAAAATGTAATGTGGTTGGAAGTAAGATGTGATTCCTCGTTCACGTTTTTGGGAAGAAGCTTAGTGTTGAGTTGAGCTTGCTCCTCCATTAACACTCACCCAAAAATGTGAGTTTTTGAAAATGGTTTTGAAAAGAGATTTTTGAAAAGTTTTTGTGAAAATGATATTTTGTGAAAGTTTTTGGAAATATTATCTTTTGAAAAAGTTTTGTGAAATGAGGCTTTTGACATTGTTTTGTGAAGTAAAAGTTTTGTGAGATCATGTTTTCGAAAAGTTTTGTGAAAAGATATTTTGAGAAACACGAGGAAAAGATGCTGATGGTGTTGATGAGGAATATGTTGAGAATGAGCTCATGAGAATCATGATGATGAGATGAGAATGTGATTTGAGGCCAAGGGCCATTGAGATTTAGGGGGAATGGATTGCGTTTAGTGGTCGGGCTTCGTTGAAGGGATGCACCAAGGACGAGCCAACTATTAGGATTAAGCCGTTTAATTAAAACTCAAAATTTTAAAGGACTTATAAGACATTTATAAACGCGGTGAGGCATGAGTGTCGTATCGAAGTAGTGGAGAGGAAGGTACCCTGGATATCAAAGATATTCGGGTTGTGAATGCAATAGGGTAAGCTAGGGCGGTAAAACGCCATGAGGCTTTGAGTACTATTCTGGGCGGAATGAATCCCACATGTGGCGTACTAACGTGGTAGGGACTGGGTCTAATGCCGTGGTAAGTTCTGCACCCGGGACCGGAATAGTGCTGTCACCCCTATGGCATTTCAGGAACAGTGAGAGGGACTGGAACGGGGCATTTGTGATTGCCGCTGAGAGCGTGCTTTGATATATACGTGAATTGATATGATATGATTTGAGGCAAGGCCTCCTGGTCTGAGACCATTTGTTGTATGACAGCTGTCGTGCCCGCGTGGTAAAGGTCTTGTACTCCTGTTTGCTTCCGACTAGGTTGGGTGGATGACCGAGGAGATGTAGACGTGTGTGAGCTCAATGATGTGTCCCCCTCATCATTGATGCTAACCGAGATAATAAAACTTAATAGACAAAGATGTTTCAAAGAATAGTATATTAAATTACCAAGCATCGAATATGAATTATAAGAGGAGTATATAAGAAAGAATTCTCAAGATGATTGTTAAGTGTGGAAATTGTGATGGAAGAAGATTTGAGAAAAGTTATGAAAGTTCACGAGAAAGATTCTGAGAATGTGGTTATAAGGGCATGAACGATTTAAGTGGTTATGAATGATGTGTTTAGAACATTATGCTAAGTTTTGTTACATTTGATTCCTATCTGCTATGTGCGTAACATGTTATATATGTTATGTTGTTCTAGTATATTGTTCTGTCATTTGTTTATCTTTATGTTAAATCTACCCGAGACCGCATGGTCAACCCGTTGGTGTTCGGAACACTGACTCTCTCCTACCGTGTTGTCGTATTGGCAAATGCTGATATTGCAACCGGTAGACAGTGTAGTGCCAGGAAAGGCAAGTACCCGACGATTCTCTGAGTGAGACTCTTGCGATGCTTGGAGGCGACAACTGTGCTGGTGGACCGAGAGTGTGGGCGGCCAAAATGCGAAGATAAAGAGATAGTTTTGGTGTGCATGACTAGAAGCTAGGCAATCCCCTCAGAGCTTGTATTCCAATGTAAGTACTTAGTTACCTAGCTCTATCATACTGTAACCCGGCAACTGTTTTATGCAACACTGATGATTCGGAAATAGTTAAACGGGCCAAGTTTTAAATGATGTTTGAAAACAAGTTTCAAAGTACGGTGTCTTGTGACATCTCGGTTTGGAACTTGAAAGAGTTGTGCAATATGAGAACATGAGTTTTAATTGTAACTGTGTTTTGAAAATCTATATGTTCTCATCCTGTGCGACACATGTTTTAAAAAAAATGGCCCTAATTTTCACTATTTTGAGTTTAAGTTTTCAAGTTGCCAAATCGGGGTGTTACAGCCCTGTTCTCTTTTCACTTGAATCCATTAACCAAGTTTGTAGAGGACGTTGCATACTGATACTTGTAGGAATACCTGCAAAACTAATTAGGTGCATTTTCTTGGTATCCAATAAATTTGGATCCTTAAGAATTAGTAACACATGAATATATCAAACATGCTGAAAAATAATTTTTCCTTCAAAAAGATTTAAAAAAAATGTCGAAGAAGGAATAAATCATTTTAAAATATTTCAGCATAAACATATGTATCACAAAGATAAGTAACATAAAATAGTTAAAAAAAATAAGAATGGTGATACTTATCGTTTGTGGCACTTTCTCAAGTTATAATGTTTGTGTGTGCACTTGTGAAGTTCTTCCTTTAGGTTTCATGTCCTTATTGCATAGATTGAAGAGAACTCCACTTGTGTCCATCATGTCGCATTTCCCTTGATTAAGTTCATGACCCTCTTTGGTATTCTTTCGTTTAAGTCCATAGTGCATGAATCCTCTTGTGCTTGAAATATCACCTGCAATACCACTTAAGATAATACTTTTGGTATCCAAAGACTTGGATCCTCTATGATTAGTTACATCTCTTCACTAATATCAAAGATATTGTGAAGGTAAATATGAATAAACAATTTAAACATATGCACTAATCATAAAAAGAAATAACACCATGCTTATGTTATAAGTCCATGTCGTACCAAACATGTCCTTACAAATACAAGCATGTCCTCATATATCAATGCAATATCATTACATATAACGTGTAATCATGTGATAGAAGATAACAGAATTTTTAACCACACATGATATACCACACTATATGTAACAGGTATCTAGGACTATATCAAAAATAATCATGTGCTAAAAAGAATTTTCAAAAGGTGTAAAGCACACATGATTTAATTCAACCAAGGAGTGATCATGATAATTAAAAATATTTTTTTAAAAAAATTTAGCACCCATGATCCACCTTAGTATGAATAAAAATTAGAATAGTCCAAGTATACCTTTGTATAGTCATTGATATAAGAAGAATAAGAGGTAGGTACCTTAGGTTTGTTGACCAAAGAAGTATTCTCCTTTACCCATTGCTTCACTTTTTGATTTTTGACCATGTTGGTTCTTCCATATTCCTTGTGTGAAGCTTTGTTGTTGGTAGGCTTGACTTTCCATTGACCGACCCATCTATTTCTTGTCCTCTTAGGTGCCACCCTTGATAATTTCTCCTTTACTCTTCCACGTGGTTCATGCCATTGCTTCTTACTTGAGGTCCTTGACCTTATGATTTCACCTTTTTGCACGTTAGAAGCTTTGGTTGTGAACATCTTTCTCTTTTGACCATATTGTTTATTTTTGGACCATTTACCCATCACTTTCATAGACTTCCCCTTTCCTTGTCCAATTTGTTCTTCCTTTGGTTTAATTTCCTGCACATTCACAACACTAGAAGAACCTTTTGGTACCCATTTCATCTTGGGTCCTTTGGGGTTAGTCTTGGGTTCCTTGGGTAACTTTGCAACCCATTGCAAACTATTTCTCATGTTATAATTTTTCCGATAAAAGCACAAAAGAGAAATATGTCCTAAACAACCACAATAATTGCAAATACTGGGTTTGGATGATGATTTGACTTTTTCAAAATTATTTTCACGAAACTTGGAATTTTTCATTTCACATTGAAAAATATTATTGTCATCCACTTTACGTGATTTTTGGATATCCACATTATTTTCAATTTCATCAAGTAAAGAATTTGAACAATTTAATTTTTCAATGTTACTTTCAAAAAGTGCTTCCTCAACTTGTTTTTCAATATGTAAGCAATTTTCAAAAATGATTGAGGAGCTGTTTTCTAAAAATATCTCTTTATCAAAAATATCTCCATTTTTCAAAATATCAATTTCATTTTCAATCAAGGAGAGTTTTAGTAAAGAGTCCAAGTTTTTATTTTCTAAAGATATCAAATCATCATTTAAATCATTATATGCAAATTGTAGAGATTTAGAACAAGGACTAATTGAAATTACCTCATGGTCCTCATGAGCCAAGTAGTCGGATGTTTTAATTTCATCTGTCATTGATTCCGCATCCGAGTCACTTGATTCCTCCAGTGAGTCCATAAAGGTTTCAAAAATCCTCTCTAAGTCATCATAGTCGCTTGTTGAGTTACTCCCCACGCTTTCACTTTCATCATCAGAATCTTCGTCTAGGGAGTTGGTCCTTTCACGTTCTATAGCAACTTCTTGTTGTTCCTTCTCCTCTTTCCTGTGGACACTTACACTTTCAACAAGATCATTAGTAGCATAGTGTAGATGTAAAGTGTCCCAAATATCCTTAGAATTTTCACAATTTTCAATAATAGCAAATGCATCATGGTTCAAAGCATTTTTAAAAATATGCATAGCTTGAAAATTCACGGAAAATTTTTTTCATCAAAACCATAAACAACAACATTCCATAAACGAATGCTGATAGATTGTAAAAATATTTTCATTCTCGCACTCCAATAGTGAAAATTATTTCCATAAAAAAATGGTGCATCATCGAATCAAAATCCCTCCATATTAAAACAAAAAAATATCCCAACGCTGTCAATCTACAACGGATCTTTAACTCAGGTTGTTAGGCCTTTACCAGAGCACGAAGCTCTGATACCAATTGTTAGAATAATTGATAGGATTGGCAGCCGTCACCCAAGAGGGGGGTGAATTGGGTGTTTATGAAAACAATGGAAAATATTCGATTTAAAACTTTTTCAACAAACTTAAAGAGATTATGCAGCGGAAAACAATATAATGTTGAAAATCGATTGCGCTTAAGCGAATAATATTAATAATAATAGAAAAACTAATATGCGCGGCACAATTAAAAAGATAACAACGAGAAACGTTACCGCGCTAATTAATTTAAAACAATTAAATTAATTATTATGAAAATAATCGTTATGATGCACGAATGATAAATATAACAACAATGCACATGCAACGATAGTAACGAAAATAAAGAGACGAGGGATAGAAGAGATTGCACCGAAGATTTTATCCTGGTTCGGCAAACTCCGGCCTACATCCAGTCCCCAAGCGACCCGCTTGAGCTTTCACTATACCAAAGACGCCTCGCGTCCCCAAGTACAACCAGAGCACCCTGCACGTTACTAGGAACCTCTGTTTTCTAGGGGCCTCAAAACACAACCAGATAGCCTAACTACTAGGTGCCCCACCGTTCGTCTAGCACTACCCACACAGCAAAGGGTTCCTCACCCTACAACCACGAACGCAGCACGTTCGTACTAGGAGATTCACTCCCTAGTCACTAAGGGTTACACACCCCTTACAACACTGGTTAAGGTATGATTGATTGGGTATAAGACCTATATTGCACTCTTAATAGTGCGGATACAACAATATAAGGCCACTCTAACAAATGTATTCTAGATAACACAGATACAACAATATAGCACTAGGATAATGAAGTCAAATGAAAAACGTTACAAGGCCAACACAAGGTTTTGTTTTCTTAAAAAAAATATCTGAACGTGAAGAACAGAGAATAGGAGAAGAAGAGAAAAAAACGTGATTATTAGGAGATGTAGAAGTGAAATGATTTTCCAAAACAAAATAAATAGAGATACTTTTGAAATCAAAATCAAATCAAAAAATAAAATAAAAGATTTAAGAATTAAAACCAAAGATTTGAAATTTGAATTTTGAATTTGAAAATAGAATCAGAATCAAATCAAAAACGATTTTGGAAATAAAATAATTTAAGTTTTAAAATCAAAACCAAATAAAAAAGATTTAGAAAATAAATCAAGAATTTGATTCTTAAAGCAAATAAGGAATATTTTCAAAAATAAAATCAAATTCGAATTTTGAAAATAAATCAGAATCAATTAAGTAAAAACAAATCTGGAAATAAATCAAAATGATTCTGACACGTTTTTCAATAAAAGTTGAGGTAATCGATTACTTGATGGAGGTAATCGATTATCCCTTTAAAAATAGAAACTTTGAAATTCATTTTAAAAACCAGTAATCGATTATCACATGCATGTAATCGATTACTTCACTTCTGTTTTATATGATGCAACTCATATAATCGATTACCACTATTCTAATAATCGATTACAGAGCCTCTGATAATTGTATGATGCAACATCATGTAATCGATTATTACAGAGCTTGTAATCGATTACTAAGCCTCTGAAAAATATATGATGCAACAATTCTAATCGATTACTTGAGCCAGGTAATCGATTACTCTCATAAGAAAGTAATGGATTAGCAAAGTTCACTTAATCGATTACAAGCTCTCTGATTTTTCTATGATGCAACAAGGTTAATCGATTAACTCAGTCAAGTAATCGATTACTCCTTCTTGTATACATAAAAATATTCAGAGTTTTGTAACATCAGATATTTTCACCAAAACTAAGATAAAAACTGATTTTCACAAAACTTATTTTTCTTCTCCTTTATATGAAAAATATTTTAGAAAAACTTATATTGGCCTTTTAACATATTATAAACCTTGACTTCATTACCTTACATGATGTCCTAAGGGAAAAGGCTAAAATCTTCATTTGCTTGAATCTTCAACTTCATTTGCTTGAGTCTTCAACTTGAAGCTTGGACTTGAATGATGAAGATCTTGTGATTGCACTTGATATGAACTTGAGAATCTTGAGTTTGTTATCATCAAAACCATATAATGATTGCACTTGAAGTCCTTGGGAAAGCTTGACTTCCAACATAAGCTTGTGTCAATGTAAAATCCATGTGAACTATATACTTACATGTCTTACAATGTTTAGATTCCTAGAACAAAGCTTGCCTAATCGAAGCACCACATGAATAGGAATCATGGAATTGGAATTTGTGACTAGCCCTTCATAGGATTTACCAGCAGTTCTAAAATGATAACACTTCCCAACTAATGACTATAAACAAAAGAGTCATTGGTAAATCCCTAATACCTTTTTATTTTCTCTGTGTGGTGTTCTAATAATAATAATAATAATAATAGTGATAGTATTGGTAATAGTATTTGTCTTGGAAAGTTTTATCAATTGGTTTATTTCTATCTTTATTTGGACGATACTGCATTGTCACTCAATTACATTTTCTCCTTTACTCTGCTTAATAAAAAGTTCTTATGACGACAAACTTCTTAGTTTGGTCTAGATAAATGGTCAAAGTGTAAGGTTGATCATCTACATATGTTGTAACTGATTAATTGCTATTATCAGGAGCCTTAGGAATTGCAACTTGAAAGGGACACATGTAACACTCCTTGTATATCATCTTACTTTATAAGAAAAGTAATAAGTTTATGATTACTTGGACTTGTTATTGTTGGAAAAAGATCTGAAAATAAGAATTATCCCTTCCCTTGAAAATTTATTTTCACAAACACTTGATTAATGATGAAGGTGACTAGTAAAATCAGAGTTTGCGGAAACATAGTAAAATCATCATATTACATTCCCAAAATATATCAAGTGTAACAAGTCCATTAATACCAAATAAGTATTTTTATGAAACTGAATTCCTCTTATGATACCTCTTTCCAAAATATGTATCATATAAATTTTATTAAAAATAGAATTGTTATAGAGCTGGTCACTGATCCTTTGTCCAAACATCCTTCTGGTCGGATCCTCGATATCTGCACAACGGGTCCCAACCCACACTTTCTACACTCTGCATGCACCTAAGGGACATCTTCCTTTACTGATTCTTGTGCAAGCTAGATGCACGATCAATACCTAATAAGGGCATGGGGGTTAGCTATACATATTTGCATAATCAAATGGGAATAAAACTAACATCCACAAGTCAACATGTAGCAAATCATGATGCATAATCATATGAGCACACCCGGTTAATCTTAATAATTCTTTCAATGCAGGTGGCATGATGCATGATTTCCTTCCACAACTAAGGCCTCTAACAAAGTCCATCTTGGACGTCCATCCAATACACCGTTGTGTTCCCGGAACACTGACATTCGTTCCCAGAACGTAATGTCAAACCATACTTGGATAAATCGCATCACTCCCAGAGTGTGCATCACGTTCCCAGAACGTGTAGCAAACCATACTTGGATAAATAAGCATCACTCCCAGAGTGTGCATCATGCTCCCAGAACGCATACGTTCCCAGAACGCATAAAAACCAGGTCCCGGACACTGGCCACATTCCCAGAATGTGTCATCAAGTAGGTTGCATATCACTGTGTTCCCAGAACACTAACATACGTTCCCAGAACGCATAAAAACCAGGTCCCTGACACTGGCCACATATCTATAATGTTTCATCAAGTAGGTTACAAATTTGGTACTCCCGGAGTACCCTCCTCATATTCCCAGAATATGATAAACGTTCCTACCAACCAAACTTCCATTCTATATGAATGCACAATCATCAAGGTTGGTTTTATCTTTAATTCTATTATTATGCCAACGTGTTCCTAGAACACTACATACGTTCCCCGAACGTATCGCAAACCATACTTGGAATATAATCAAGCACCACTCCCAGAGTGTGCCTCACGTTCCCAGAACGTATCAAAGAAACCATGTCCCAGACAATGGCAACATTCCCAGAATGTGTCATCAAGTAGGTTGCATCAGTTTGGTACTTCTAGAGTACAGGGTCATGTTCCCATTAATTCCATTATTATGACTTAGAAAACACAACTTCGGAATGATATCTTGAGGTATGACTTTATTCATAAAATTCACCTTTGAATTTAAGTTTAACATATGCTCACAGACCTGGATTGAGAGAATATATCATTGGTATTAACAATACTTACTCAAAACTTAACTTTTATTTTTAAGTTTCAGGTACTAACCGGTTACATCATCACCTAACCGGTTAGAATTTCAGACCTGAATACAAAACCATTGATTTTCAAAGAATCTTTTCTTGAATTATCTACTCAATCCAATAACAAGGTCTTAGCACAACAGAATACCTCAAGTTCAACACATAATATCATTCAAAAGATCTAAGTCATAATCCAATTTTATTTATGCATAATTTCCTCTTGAAATTATCATTTAATATTAAGGTATTAACTCATCACCTCCAATCTAAACCAAACAGTGCTCAATCACATAGTTTTAGATTGATCTTTGTATGAAATTCTAGCTTAAACTTGAGTACAAATGGTATGGACACTTAGCCAATTTTAGAAATTCATTTTCTTTGAAAATTGACAGTATCTAACCGGTTACAAATTTCGACTAACCGGTTAGATTAGGCAGAAAATACACTGAAAAGTGAGGTTTTGCATACCATTTTCTACCATACTCAAATCTAACCAATTTCATTCATAAATAGAGTTCACATACCTTAATACTAGTTTGTTCAACCACAGAAACATATCTATATTGCATACATTCAATATGGATACTCAAATTGCACATAATTGCACATATTTCACAACTTAATGCATCAATTCACATAATAGCTAACTAAGTCATGAATCCAACATCAACATAGCTTGCATGCATCTAGATAACATTGCTCATAACCACAATTGAGCTCAGATTGGCCTCCAAGCCACTTAACCATTTTAACTTATGCCCTTTGAGTCTCTTGGTGACTCATCCTATATTCTACCACAATTTATTCTCATTCTAGCAAATAGTAAGCTTCCACCATACCTTAGGTTCGTGCTTGATCCAAAACGTTGCAGGGAGAAAGGCTCCAACATAGATTTCCATTAAATCCACTACATGCAGATAGAGTTGGACAGGGTACCAAAACCAGGGAAATTGACATGCAAAACCCAATTAAGAATTGGGGAAAATAGGCAAATTGAGTTCTCTGCAACATGCACTAGAGGTAGGAATAGATTTGAAACCAAAAGGGTTTGTGTGCTTACCAAAATCGAGCTTCATAGTCAGCTCCAGAAACCAGAAGCTAAGGTTTGACAGCACCAACACCCTTACTTTGCAAGCTTCGTTCTCTTGATTCAGGGACTCTCAACTCACAAACTTTATATCAATACAAAGCCCTTGATGTGAGCTTTGTAACAGTGTATTACTCATGTTCTAACTCTCAACGCAGACTGAGAATCGAATGGAAGAACTACGGAACCCTAAAACAGAGCTTCAGCAATTCAAGAGCAAAAATGGGTTTCAATTCATCAACACAAGGCTATATATAGCAAAATCAGAACTCCATGCATGTTGACACGTCCTTCCCCACTAAGATTAAGGTGATTTCGTGGCGAATTCTGGGTTTAAACGCGTGATTACTCATTAAACGCACTAACCCAGTTTCTGAGTTCATCGTGTAACCGGTTACAGAGCCCTTCTAACCGGTTACATACTGATAAAATTCAAAAATTAATAATTTAATTACTCTTTCTTCAAAAACCTTTTTAATATTGCAATTAGGTCCCAACCCAAGGACTAAATTACAATATTCACATTTTTGTACAAAATAACCATATAAAAATATATCTCATATTTTTATATATGAAAACACATAATGTACAAAAACTAAAACCTTCAAAACTAATATAAATCAATTATAAAATAATTGTTATAATTAATTTCTTGGTTATTTGGGAGACGAAAATTAGGGGTGTTACACACATTCCTGATTTAAGCAAGAAACCACATTCCTGATTTAAGCAAGAAAGAGTCAGAGAAGTAAAAGGAAACCCTAATCATGTGTAAGTTCACCAAAGTAGCTTGTTTCAATGAAGATGCATGCATGGTGCTATTAGCAGAAACAAAGGGAAGTGATGATTTTTTACTTTAATCCCTTTTTTATTTTCTATACTTTGATGTCACTACTACAAAATTGTTATTTAAGGCCAATATTTATTTTAAGGGCGGTTCCGTTAGTTAAAATGTTTTAAGAGAAAGGTTGTTTACCCTAATTGATCTTAAAAATCTAATTTTCAAAGGCGGTTTCTGTGCAGTATCTCCTTTGTATATTTTATTTAATAAATGTTAAAATTAAATAAAATTCAAATCACTATTAAAGAGAATTTGTTTGTTAAAATATACTCGTTTATTATTGAGTAAGTGGTGATAAAATACTATAGCAACATAGTTTTAACTTCATTCCCATAACAACACTATTATAAAAACTATTTAAAATAACCAAAATTTTAATCCCAATTTTGTGTATAACTAGGATCAAATATAAATTGTAATAAAAAATAATCAAAAATAAAAGATTCTAATACAAATCCACTAAAAATTTAGAGGGATTGGTCAAGGCCCAAGCGGGAACTAAATAAAAAGGCAAAACGACATAAAAAAACGTTTGAGTTACTATCACAGTAGTCTCACTGATAAAAAATAATCAAAAATAAAAAATTCTAATACAAATCCACTGAAAATTTAGAGGGATTGGTCAAGGCCCAAGCGGGAACTAAATAAAAAGGCAAAACGTTGGAGTTACTATCATAGTAGTCTCACTGATAAAAAATAATCAAAATTAAAAAATTCTAATACAAATCCACTTAAAATTTAGAGGGATTGGTCAAGGCCCAAGCGGAAACTAAATAAAAAAAAGGCAAAAAGACATTAAAAAAAATGTTTGAGTTAGAACAACACATACAGTCATATACTCCCTCTGGTCCTATTTATAAGACTCTTTTTGGGGTTTTTATTTTGGTCATATTTATAAGACCCCTTTTCAATTTTCAATAACATTTAATTATTTCTTTCCACTAACACCCCTATAAAGTCAACGCTTTTTAGAATTTCAATAATAATTATAGGGGTAGTTTTGAAAAAGTATATCAAATTTTCACATTTTCAATGTCACTAATAAATTTATCCACTCTCCTTGGTGAGAGTGAAAAACCCCAAAAAAGTTTATAAATAGAACCGGAGGGAGTACTAAACAAAAAAAAACACACACAGTCAAAAAATTAAGCGCCAACCTAAATAAAAACTTGACGAGTGCCTTTTCATATTTCCCCTTTTCCACCATAAGATCATTTCCCTTCCAAGCATCGAAACATGCGTTAGAATGCTCCAACCCCAGCTCACGACCTCGACCTGTTGGTGACTCGGCGCACGACCTCCACTCCATCCTCCGCTCTGCATGCCTTGTAACATCCCGAATTTTAATTCTAAGAGTAATTAGAATAATGATAAGATTTGGAAGTAAGTATTATTGTAAAAAGGATTTAAAATGATGGATTAGGAGTTCTTTGAATGCCATAAGGAAGTCAAGAAGTATTGGCATCAGAAAGGAGGTTGAAAGATGAACAAAAGAGCGTTAGAAGCAATGTTTTCGGTGTTGTAAACACCCTATATTAGGAAATTAAAAATAAAATATTTACAACTCAAAACGTAAATTCCACCGTTGGATGTTAAGGGTAATATGTGAGGAAGCTTGCTTTCAAATTTGAGCGAGATCCGACGGGTAACGAAGAAGTTATGGCATTTTGAAATGCCAAGGAAAAAGAGAACTGGTCAGACTACTCGAGTAGTACCAGAACTACTCGAGTAATTCACCAATTACTCGATTAATTCACTGAGTAATCGAGTAGTTGGGAGAGAAAAAAGTCCAGAAAACTTGGACTACTCGAGTAGTCCACTGACTATTCGAGTAGTGCGTACTGCATCAGAAATAAAGCGTGCTTGGGGTCTTTTTCCTCATTCATTCCTTTGTCTTTCTCTCTCTAGGGCACGAAGCTCTCTCTTCTCTCTCTCTAATTTCATCCTCAAATCCTCCCTTAGATCCATAATAAACTACCAAAAATAATCCCCATCACACACTAACACATAATCATTCATCAATCTCTTCTATTTCCTCTCACCCACTTCAATCCCCAATTTTCTCTCTCCATCCTTGAAGCTTCAAGAACACCCACCATGGAGAATCATCACATCTAAGTAAGTTGATTTGAGTTTCATTCCTTTCTCCTTCAACTTACACAAACTATCATCAATCTCTAATCGTTCTTGCTTTGTTTGGTCATTGTGGGTATAGTTTCTCTCTCCTCCATAGCCTTGAAGCTTTCTCTCTCTACACCATGGCTAAGTAGGATCAAGCTCTCCTCCTCACTCTCACTACACACTTGGAGGCTATTTGATTGAAACTCAAAAGAGGAAGATTTCAAAGAGTTAGGGTTTGGTACTCCCTTCTCTCTCTACAAGGTTAAGGTAAGGGAGTGGTTATAGTGAGCATTGGCTTGTTCTAGGAAAGGGTTTGTATTTAGATATAATGGTTGGCTAGGAGTTTACGTGTTAGGGTAGAAAATTAGAAATCTCAATTTAGGAACTAAGGAAAATGTTGGAAATAGGCTTAATTGGCAATTATGGAACTTTAGGAAGTAAAGAATGAGGTTAGGTTTTAATTGAGGATAATAAATGGCATAAACCCCTAATTTAGGACTTTGAATCAATAATTGGGACATGTGAACAAAATGTGGTTATTGTATGATTATATGAAAAGTTGAAGTTTGGTTAATGTTTGCACTCTAATTGTTTATGTGAAATGTGAATTGTGGCTATTTGGTTATAATTATGATGGTTTTTGTGATTGGAATGACTTGGTAAATATTAAATGGAATTGGTAGGCAAAGTAATGGCATATAATATGGACAATTAAAAATGCATAAATTGGTGGTGTATCGTAGGCCTTCGATTTAGGGGAGACGATACATCGTAAAAATTTGGGTTGTATTGTAGGCCTTCGATTTGGGGGAGACAATACAACGTAAAAGGGGCAATGTATGTAGGCCTTCGATTTGGTGGAGACATACATACACCCTAAATAAAAAGGAAAAAGGAAAGGACAATGGATAAAATAAGGTAAACGGTAAAGGAAAAGCGATGTATGTAGGCCTTCGATTTGGTGGAGACATACATCGTGATTGGTGTATGTATGTAGGCCTTCGATTTGGTGAAGACATACATACACCGTAAAAATAAGGAAAGAGGTAAGGGGATAAAATTGGACAAGGTAACGGTAATGGAAACGCGATGTATGTAGGCCTTCGATTTGGTGGAGACATACATCGTGATTGGTGTATGTATGTAGGCCTTCGATTTGGTGGAGACATACATACACCGTAAAAATAAGGAAAAGGTAAGGGTTTAAAAAGGGATTTCTTTGGGAACGGAGAAAACGAATAAAAAGGAATCAAATGGTGGAAATGAACTAACTAAAAAGGGAACCGACATTTATAAAATAATGGAATTGGAAAATATGGTATGCTGGCGATGAATTTGTATTTATGTGAATAAATTGCTAATTGTGTTTGGCCTGGTTAGTTGTTATGTCTATCTAGAAACTGCTTTTCTATTCATGTGTAATGCTCACTCCCTTACATTTACAGGTGCTGAGATTGAGCAGGCACAGCCCCCGGCCGAGCAGGAGTACTTTCCCTTACAGGGAGAGTAGGGTGTTTTGGGTTTAAAATATAATATGGACCTAAGTATATTATAATATTTGGATGTAAATTTAATATGTATATTTTGATTGAGACTTAGTGTATTTTGTTTTAACAAAGTTATATGTTTTGATTATGACACTCAAACTTAGTATTTTCCGCTATTACTCCGATTAATTAATGCACTCTTATGTATTTGGAGCCCTTTGGGCCTTGATATGTTTTAGAGATATAATCTGAAGCCCTGCTGGCTATTGGTTGTTTATTTGAAATTGTTTATCACAGGTTGAATTTTGGATTAGTCCGAAAAACAAGCAAAACTCGGTCCGTTTGACGGGTGATTTTATTATATTAAAAAGGAATTTTTGAGTACACATTTTTTTAAACTTGGGAATTAAGGGTAGTAATTATTAGGGTGATACATGCCTTCCCTCCAACCTTCTCTCGACTTCGACTTGGTGAGTAGCAGTTATGATAATAAAACCCCAAATCCCCAAATCTCTCGAAACCCCCTTCTCTTTTCTACTCTTTTCAATTAAAAAATAAACGGGAAATGGATGTGATATGAAATAGGGGGAAGTGTTATGCCAAAAGACATCTTCACCACCCAATTTTTCCACTCTTTTGTTGTGATATGAAATGGCCGTGACTTATTTTTGCTTTCAATTTTTCTTTTTTTAATTTATCTACTCTTTTCAAATCCTTATGTTTCTGTTTGCTTCTTGTTTATGCATCATGTAGTTTCTATTTTCAGCCTTATTGTTTCTTATTTTTATTGGGTTTAGGAATAACGATGATGATTTTGTTGTTTTCTCACTTATGCATGTTTATTCTTGTTGATTAGTAGTTTTATCTATTGAAATGGTCCAATATTTGAAACCTTTATCCTGCATAACCCATTTTATCAAAATTTATAAATTGATTAGTGAAAAATGCTAGTAAGCACTAGCTGTAACAAATTGAAAATACAAAAATCCTTACCACGGAAAAAACACGTGTGGTGGTGAAAATGATAAAGTGGGTTTGATTTATTCTAGTATAGGAGAATTCGATTTAAATTGTTAAACCGTAAAAGATGCTGATACATACATGTGCATAACTGTATATAGTCCGTATCCCGGGCAAGAACAAGCTATTCAAGCTAGTTAGCTAAAGAAATTAATCATCCCCTGGTTTTTCACATGTCAATTCGCGAAAGTTAAAAACATTTTGAGCTAGAGTGTACCTACAGAAGGAGGAATATGTTCCCTAATGTGGATAGATTCATAAATTCTGTTCGGTAGGCCATAACCCTTTTTAATTGGACTTCCATTCACAGTACATTTCTTAATCATGTCAAAGTCCCCAAATTGAAATAAATAAGTACTGTACATTTTTAAATAGCAGCAATTTACACAACAATAATAATTTACACAATAATTTACACTTTTAGAATGGTTAGTTCAGGTAAAAACAAAGCTTCAATTCTCATAACAATAATTCTAACAATATCATGTCGGCAAATCCAAAACATGAAATCTATCAACTTCCCTGTATCTTGCATGGTTATTATTAATTTAAACTTCTTGTGTGCTATGAATCAATGCCATATATTTTAATAAAACTTGTGGTCCTGTGGTGAATACAACTGGTACCATAACAACCCAAAATCTAGTTCATTGAAAAATACGGGTTAACAAAAACTTTTTCTATAAAGAGTGTGAAAACCAAAAGTACTTTTTCAGAGAGTAATATTTCTTTTACAAAATATTCTGAGTGTAAAGCATGGATAATACAAAACCCCAAAAATCCTTTTTACACCCAGAGCATTGGTCTTCACAACTCGATCCTTCTGCAAAAGGATTTGGATGACAAGACGCCATCCTGGCTGTTCCTTCTAAACAATTTCCACTCTTACAGGAAAGGCTTCAATCATGTCCCTTGAGAGAACTTACCACCACAAACATGGTAGATGGGAGTAAGTCACTTGTCATATCGCCTAAGCAGATTATATGATTGGTCAATCAAAAGCATCGCATACATCAATTCAACATAATAAATGCATGCTCGTGAGTCTTATTAAACAATATAATCATTAATCATTAATCTTTCATGGTATGCATGCACGTCTCTCAAATCATTTCTCCATAATCAACTCTTCCAGGAAAACAACACTCTGGGATAGGCAATCGTGCGCTCGATGTTTCTACAACCTGTATAGCGGCCACACCATTCTATACTAGAACCCCATCGACCATGATCTTAAAATGATACAAGGGGATGATCCCTGAACCATTGTCCACCAATAATTCTAGGTCCTTGTCATTTCTACGGAGGCGGCCACACCGTTCCAACCGTCTCATGTAGCGGCCACACCGTACTACATGGTTTCCAATCCCGCATGCACCTCACTTATATACGATTCCCTTTACACCATGCATGAGATGTGTCACACATATATTAATCATCACATTATACACATGGCGGCCAAACCGTTCCATGCCTTCATATAGCAGCCACACCGTACTATATGGAATCACACACATATGGCGGCCACACCGTTCCACATGTCTTCGTATAGCGACCACACCGTTCTATACAGGATCCCATCACACTTACCACACATATGGCGGCCACATGTCTTCGTATAGCGGCCACACCGTACTATACGGAATCCTTTTAGCATAATGACCTCTTGCAGGAGTTAGTTCATAACATATGGAAATCAGGATGATCTCACTTATCCAGTTCACATATCCAAATCAAAGCAACAAGCTCTAATGCCTTTGGATTGGATCCTCATAATCAACATGCATCACCACTCTTGCATTATCATTAATACTCCTTAAGTCATTATCTACTTATGTTCCAAAACATTAATTATCCCGTAGGCTCAATCGTTTATCATCAAACACACACTCCTTAGATTGAGACATTAGACTTACTCCACTCATCATCATGAGGTAATAATTTATTTCTAATGTCCTTCAAGCCATTAACTTCATATGTTCTAAGACATTGATTACCAAGTAGACGCAATCATGCTTACCAAACCCTTCCTCAACATCATACCCAGATCATGAATTATCAATCACATTCTATATCCTCAAAGTAGTCATGATCATTTTTAATCCAAAGAGGACATGTTGATTACTTCACAACTCATATCATATGAACCAACTTATCTGAAAGTTAAACTTAAATAATTGCTTCTTAATCATATGCATCATATAAATATGTAGATATGTCGCAACAATCAACAATCGCATATAGCACTTGGCAAGTATCTAATGCAAGTAAGATGCTCATACTTATTCCATTTACGAGTTTTCAGTTTAACTGAGTGGCATAATGTATGAGTCTAGCTCTCAATCCTAATTCCAAAATGAATGCAATTTCTTAACTTAAAAGAATTGATTGGTATATCTCAATTAATAATATCTCATATTATTAATTCAATCATTTCATACCATCATCAATAAACTTCTTTTAAGTCTTAGATCTCTTGGATTATTATAATATAAGTATGAACAGAATGATTCAGAATTCGAAATGGTATTTTTAAGTTCCTGGGCAGAAATACTCGAGTGTTCTTCAGAATACTCGAGTAGTTCCTCAGCCTTTCCAGATTACTCGAGTAGTTCATGACTACTCGATTCGTTCATGCTTTCAGAAAGATCAGATTTCAGATTCTTAAAAATACTCGAGTATTTCGTGAGTACTCGAGTGTTCTTCGTCAAATCCAGAATACTCGAGTGACTCATGCATTACTCGAGTGGTTCATCAGAAAATGCTTTTGTACATCAGTCGATACTCGAGTTCTGGGCCTGATACTCGAGTGTTTGGGAGCAGGAGATACACTATTTTAACACAAAATACTCGAGTATCGTGCCAAGTACTCGAGTCTTTTATGCAGAACAGACTAGAACTTGGTTTTTACATACCATTTTCAATTCTAACCATTTCTAATCCAATCCAATAATCAATAGAGTTCATATACCATATAACAAACATGTTCAAACACTTAAAACACATCAAATTACACAGAATCGAATTTGAGCACCAATTATGCAAGAAATCACATTTTCAACAACTTGCCATGCCAAATTCAATTCTGAGAAATTCTAACTCAATCTAATGGTCAAATGAACTTTATTTACATATTTAAAACTTATCCCAACACAGAGATCACAGCCATTCACAGAGAATCCAAATATGCTTCCATTTATGCACCAAACCACACTTTATGCAACTCAACATAACATTCTTCCATTTACCCACATTTAGCATGGAAACTGAGTTTGTACAGCACAAGTGCAAAATTTAGAACTTGCTCCAAACTTGTTCAGGGTCCATTATTGGCTTACCAAAAGCATACCACATCAAGGACATATTTTATCACATTTATCAATTATAATTCAATCAAACTCATGAGTTCCTTTAACTTAATTTCATCAATTCATTTCAGACATTAATCATGTTATAAATCAAGTGACCAAGTGATTGTCTGAACCTCCAAGTCCAGCAAGCATGTCTTGGTCCAATTCACTTAGCACACACAAAACTAAATTCACAATCTATAATCCTAGCAATATGAATAACTTCTCCCATACCTTGGACAACACTTAGACAAACTTCAAAACACCCAAGAACAGCAGCAGCCACCAACACCAGCTCAAATCACTTTCAGCCACCAAAGAGCAGAACAGTGTGAGCGGAGTCCAAAAACCACAGTTGAAGATCAAAGTAAGCTCCAAGAACCAGTTGACAGCAAACACACCCCCACTTTTGAGCTTCGATTCTTCTAACACTCAAACTCTCAGCTCACAATTTTGGTGTCTATACAAAGCTCGAGATGTGAGCTTCGTATTGGTGTATGATTTATGTATCAATTCTCAAGAACAAGAGAGAATCGAATCAAAGAATTCAGGAACCCTAACTTCGAATTCTCAGAACAAATTGGCCAAATGAGTGATCTTCATCAACAAGTGAGTTTAAATACTCGAATTCATAGCTCATGCAGGTCGACACGAAGCCATGGACGTGTTGCTGAGTTGATAACGTGTCAACTCGTGAGGTATTCGAGTGAGTGACTCACCAAACGCACTGACTCGTTCCTCACTGTGCAAAATACTCGAGTTTTTTCAGAAAGACTCGAGTCTTTTTGCCAAAATAGTAAAAATAAATATTTTTATTTCCCTTTCATCCAAAATCTTTCTATTATTGTTTTTAAGTCCTAAAACAGGGACTAATACGCAAAAACATTATTTTAACATATTAATGATTTCCAAATCATTTTCATGCATAAAAAATCATTTATAATAAAAATAATTAATTACAAATAAACCTTTATAATTAATTTTCATTAATCAGGAATTAAAAATTTGGGGTGTTACAGGTACTTCATCTCAAGCCTTCCCTAGAGCAAGGCGTGATTACACAGGTGCTATAGGATGTGCTATGAATCAATTCCATAAATTAAACTGCTACATTGGTTCAACATTGTTTATTAGACTTGTTTCTCAATGTATGGCAACTATTAAACTACAAAATTAACCAAGTTTTGATGTTTATTAGACTTTAAAAGCCTTTTAGTTAAATTGACAAATTAAAGTTTAGTTAACTAGATCCAAATGTTGCTGCTAATTTTCTTTTTCAGCTTTACATATTCAAATGTTTCCTTTTAAAGTTTAATAACCTTATTAATTTTGGTATTTGCTGCATTAAAGTTTAGTTAAAGTTGATGCATTAAAGTAGCTTTTTAGTTAAATTGACAAATTAAAGTTTAGTTAACTAGATCCATATGTTGCTGCAGATCAACTTTATTAGATTCAAATGTTGTTGCAGATTTTCTTTTTCACCTTTACTAGATTCAAATTTTGAGAAATCAATGTCATTTTGATTTTTTGTTTTATTTTAACTGTTACTAACCAAGTTGTCTTCACTGTTTCATTTTGGAGGTTAATGCAATGCAAATCATGTCTTCACATTTTTATTTGGTTGATTAACTTTATCAATGCTACATACTATTATTTTATTCCAAATTTGGACTGTACTTTTCCACATCATGCACTCTTTTTCATTTCCCCCCATGAATTTAATTCCTTGCTGATTCAATTCATTTCCTGAAGGAGTTTTTAAATATAATTTGTACTGCTATTGCATTTTTCAACTATGATTTCTTACTGCTATTGTATTTTTTTAACTCTTTATCAAATACGATTTCTTACTGCTATTGTATTTTACTGCTATTGCATGAATTTAGTGTTACTTGAATTATCTGTTTACTAGTGTTACTTGAATTATGTGTTTGTTAGTGGTCAGTTTAGTTTTACTCCTATTTGTGCATTTATTTGTGTTGAAAATGAATGTATGTGTTGGGATTTTTTTTTTTTGAAATTTTATGGAATGGTTTTTGGTTTGGTAGTATTATTGGTTTTTTCTCTTGCCTCCAATTTAAGTTCTGGATGCTAAACCGCAAATTTCCTTGGCAAATAGCTATTTTTTCGGCACTGTTCCTAAACATCATGGTAAGTAATAATTTTGGAAATTACTTTTATGAGGATGCCCAATCCTGCACCAGTGTGAAAAAGATATTCCAAACATATGACTACTACTTTGCTTAACAATTTTATGGTACGTAATAACTTTGGAAATTATTTTTATCTTTTTGTTTTGGCATGTTATCTCAATATAATTTTTGAAGTGTGTCACCGCAATTAGTTTTAACTTCACTATTTGTATTGTCGAGTCACATTGAACAAAAAAAAAAGATTGATGTTCTAGTACCTTGCAATGCTTTGGCTATCCCTGCAGTTGTATTTCTTCTTGCAATTTTCTTCTTTGGCAGATGTTAGCTTTTAAATATTTTGCACCTACCTACCAATATTTAGTGGCACCCTTAATGCTTTTCATTATAAACCTTTCTTTGCTTCTTTTTCATTTATTTCTTTCCAGTTGTTTGACATGGACAAAATAATAAAGGTTTGAGCACATTTAGTGGCAGAATTAATGGTGATGTTGTAGAACTAAATTCATTTGCCTATTCTCATAATTAAGGAATTTGAATTAATGAAATGGGTGTTAATAACATCTCCCTACTTCTTTCTTAGCACATGGTGTACATTATCACATCCTTTTATATTAGTTTTTATTGGCATGTTCTTGTTGAAGTTCATAAGCTTTGAGGTTGATGAGATTGAGTATGGTCGCAACCATGGTGTTTGTGTTGAGTATGTTGTTTGTTTATCTTCTTAATCACCTCTTATTATAGATAATACTTTATGATTTAATTTATATGTTTATAGATGAGTCATGATTTTGCAACATATTATGATCGTCGTGAGGCACCTAAAATTTGGAACATAATATGTGCGGAACGATATTCAGATCACTTGTGTAAGCTGAGGACCAGTGTATTAAAACATATTAACTCAACTAATTATGTTGATTTAATGGGTCATACACCTCCAAAAATGCGGGAAGAGGTGTGGGATGGCTTGGTTGCTGAGTGGATGACAGAAAAGTGGCAGAAGAAATCTCTTGCTGGGAAAGCCAATAGGACTGCCAAGCCTAAATGTAACATTCACACTGGAGGATCAAAAAGCTTCAAGAAACATTACGATGATCTAGTTAGTTAAATAATATATGTACATGTTCCTGAATTGGTTGTTAATGTTCAATGTTCAATGTCTAATTACTAATTATTTATAATTCAATGTTTAAAAATTTTTTAGCAAAAACAATTGTATTCTTTTTATTTTTTATTTTTTGTATTTTATTATTCTTTTTTTGGATTAGTAATTCAATGTCTTCCTTATCATGCTACTTCAGAATTAATTGTGTGCATTACATAGATTATATAATAGTTATTTTACATTTTTTTTCATTCCACTAATTGTGTTATTTTAATGTAATTTATCTTTTTATATAAAAAAAAATAATGTTATATGTTTTATGTTATTACATACAGAAAAATAAAGCAACCGGTCCTGTTGATTACAAAGATCTATATGGTAAAGTTCATAAAAGGAAAGATGGAGAATATGTGTCTAAAAAATCCAAGAGCATTGTGGTATGTGTTTTTATAATTATCTTAGTTAACTACTTTACTGTGTTATTACTCCCTCCGTCCCATTATCTTGATAAAAAAAATGCTAAAAAATTTGTCTCATATTAAAGTAAAAAAATAAATGAAAAATCTTAAAGATTGTATATTGTATCGATGATTGATAAGCAAGTAAGGAAAACATATTTAAAGATTTTTTTTGGAGACAATATTGTAATATGTATTAATTGTAATGATATGAAAATTTGTATAATATCAATTTGTAATTAATGAATAAATCATGCATTATATTAAACAGATACTCTCTTATTTTCATTGACTTGTTTGACTTTTACCAAGATAATGGGACAGAGGGAGTATTTGTTGGTATTTGAAAAATTGAGAAATTAATTGATTTATTTGTTTTAGGAAAATTATAAAAACAAAATAATTGAGAAGTATGGAGAGGAAGCCTCATCTTATCCTGAGGTGGGTGAGGACATATGGACTGAAGTTGCAGGTACTAAATGGAAGGGTCGTGTACATGGTATCGGGGCCTTAGATTCGGTAGTTCGCGGCTCTACTCGAGCTTCATCATCCTCCGGGGTTATAGGTTCATCGCATTCTACGGCTATGACAAATGAAGAGATCACAAATGTCATAACTTCTATGGTTCAGTCACAGATGAGCACCTTGCAGACACATTTTCAGGTACAAATGCAATCACAACTATCATCATTTTTTCAGACCTTACAAACTCAGCTACGTGGATCATCTCAGCAGCAGAATAAAGATGATGAAGATTATCATGTTAACTTGAGTTAATTTTTTTTTATTATTATTAATATTTTGTTAAACATTCAATATCTATTTCTTTTTAGATTTTAGTATTTAAGTATTTTGTTTTATTAGTATTTTGTTTAGACTTGAATTTTTTATTTTATTCTGAAACTTAAATGATGCATTTTTTGATTTTGATATTTTATGATATTTAGTATGATATTTAAATAGATGAAGTCATTCAACAAAAGTATGGTGAATTTATAGGTATTGAAAAGTTATAGTATCGAATGATTATTGATGAAATTTGATTTTGCTAAAAAAAATTTAGACAAGTTTACAACTAAAAAAACAGGGAGAACAATGTGGAATAAACTTATAGCGATGAATTAGAATGGAAAATAATTTTTTTGCGAGGAATTGATAGCAATTCTTTAATACGGGTTTGCAACCCATTTTGCGAAGAACAATGTCAATTTGCAAGGGATATTTTATCGCTGATATATTAGGGAAGATAAGGTTTCGCGAGGAATTAATCCCTGGCAAATACAATTCGTTCCGACCAATTAGCGAGGACCTCTTGTCAATAATTAGCGAGGGATGAAAATGCGGGAAAGATTTGTGACAGATTAAGCCCTCGCAAATAGAATTCAGCCAAGAGGAATTTTTGGTTGCTAATTTTCGCTCAGGACCGACAGAAGAGATATGCCGTCAAGAGAAGGAAACCCTTGAACTTCATCGAGGGAGATCATGTATTTCTTCGGGTATCCCCTATAACGGGTATCGGCCGAGCTATCAAATCAAAGAAGTTGACCCCTAGGTTTGTCGGACCGTACCAGATATCGGAGAAGGTCGGACCAGTAGCATACAGAATCGATCTACCTCCGCACTTGTCTAAGCTCCACGATGTGTTCCATGTCTCGCAACTTAGGAGATACATTCATGATCCCTCGCATGTGATAGCAGTGGACGAACTGCCGCTAAGAGACAATCTGACCTTCGAAGTCCTACCAGTCCGAGTTGGAGATAGACAAGTCAGACGACTCAGAGGAAAGGAAATCCCCTTGGTCAAGGTAGTATGGAATCGAAATGGTGTGGAGGAAGCTACTTGGGAACTCGAGGAGAAGATGAAGCAGTCATACCCGCAACTGTTCAATGCCGACTGAATTTCGTGGACGAAATTCCTGTAAGTGGGAGAGGAATGTAACATCCCAAAAATTGATATTAAATAATATAATTTTAATATATAAATATCTATTTAATGATAGGGTTAAGCCTTAGAAATTGTACAAGGTTAGAAGGGTAGTATGAGCATAGGCTGACCTAGGATGTGAGATTAAGGCCTCGGCCCGATCTCGGCCAAGCTAGACAAGATTGTGTGCTTCTGAACCGAGCTGAAAGGGAACCCAACGTGAAACCCATTGTCCAGTCCGGATTAGCCGACCTCAGCGCACCTCACAGTAACATCCGAGAAGGAGGCTCGGACTACTGCAGTTCCTACGAACCAAGCCGACGTGTCCCAGCCGACGTACTCTATCCGTCACATCCTAGCTCTTTCGTGCCAGCTCATGTTGAGCTGTTGACCCTTTGGTTTCCGTGCCATCCGTACTATGTACTATCTTTCACTTTATGTCATTATCACTGCTTTATGTCCTTTTCAATGTACTGTTCTTGGCTTCCTCAAGAAGCCAATGAATCCTGTCCACATATTCAAGCTTCCTCAAGAAGCTTCCAATGAGAGCCACACAAATATCTTCCACATTTGAATAAAAGAAAATCCCAACACATAACCCATAACACTTCTCACTTTTATTCCTCTCTCTCTTCCCTACGTCTCTCTTTCCCTTTTCTCTCAAAGTCCAGCAAACAACAACCCAACATATCTTCTTCTTCTCCTCTTCTCACGAACATTTCCCTCTCTTCCACCAACCAGAGACCTCCTCCCCACCGCCTTCTCTCCCGACCCGGACTCCCCTAGACCGCCGTGGAGTTCGTGTGTAGATTGGTGGAGCTCGTGTGCAGCTTGGAGTAAGAAGGATTCAAGGGTGCTAAGATCAAGGACAAGCAACAAGGAACCATTCTCAAACTCTCAACTCTTATCTCACACGGTTTGAGGTAAGGAGTGAGTGTTACCTCTACTTGAGTTTGGGTTACTAGGGTGTTCATAAAGGGTACTAAGAGTGAGTATTAGATTAGGGAATGGACATAGGTTAATGTTAGAAGAGAAATGGTAAGAAGGGAAAAAGGGGAATTAATGAATGAACTAGAAACATGGATTTTAGGTGAAAATGGAATATCAATTTTGATTACCTGCTATATTTCATATGTTGTATTTTATATGATGGATTGACTAAATGTTTTGTGCATACGGTTGTTGTGGTATAAGTGTTTATGAGCTTTGATATTTGGTGTTTGTATCTGTGGCCGAGCCGAGAGAGGGTGAGAATGGGGAATGAGAAAAATGGTAACCAGGGTGGATCGAAAAGACAAACTAATGAGTTACATAATGAGTTAGGTAGACGAGATAGATAATAGGATTAATGGAATCGGGAATGGGTGAAGGGTTGAGCCGAGATAGGTGCAAAGAGGAATAAACTAAAGAGGTAAACTGAGGTGGGCCGAGCTAAAAATAATGGTTAATAAGATAAAGGGAATTAAAGAGAAATGGTTGTGTGGTCGGGTCATAGCAGACGCGTACTGGGTGAATGCATTGATCGCGTAAGCCGAGCATTGTGGTGCTCGCAGCTGTAAGACGAGCATGGTGGTGCTCGCATTTATGACACACAAGGTTCCGAGAACGGAATCGGTACGAAGTGTTCCTGGTCATAGCAGACGCGTACTGGGTGCGTGCATTGATCGCGTAAGCCGAGCATTGTGGTGTTCGCAGCTGTAAGACGAGTATGGTGGTACTCGCAGTTATAGACACTCCTTACTCCATAGAATGATCGGCGGTAGTGTTCCTGGTCATAGCAGACGCGTACTGGGTGCGTGCATTGATCGCGTAAGCCGAGCATTGTGGTGCTCGCAGCTGTAAGACGGGTATTATGGTACTCGCAGTTATGGACGCTCCAATATCCGACTCAAATGGTGTAAGACATGCACAGGGTGTATGCATCCGAGAAGAGTAAAAGATTGTAAGCTATGTCAAAGTGAAATAATAAGTAAGGAATCCGCGATAGAGATGGTAATCAGAGGTAAGAGAATGTAAACCGAGGTATAGCTATATGGAGTTAACTGGTTGATGATGTGAGCCGAGCCAGAAGAGGTTGTGGGTTTGCGAACCGAGCTAAATGTTGATATATGCATGAGATATATGGGTTTGATTACGTGTGATTTAATTGCTATTTGACTACTTGTGTTTGGCTTGGTAGTTCGGTATGTCATCTTAGAAACTGCTTATTTAAGTTCTGTGTAATGCTCACCTCCTTACCATTTTTCAGGTACTGAGCCCGAGCAGACGTAGTCCCCGGCCGAGCAGGATCACTCTCCCTCTCAGGGAGAGTAAGTTATTTTAGAGTCAGATAGGTGGATGGGTCTCGGCCAGTTGGGCCGAGCTAAAACACTGATTGTATTTTGAATGACCGAACTGAATGTACTTAAACTTATACTTTATGTATTCGATGCATTTAAGTCTTCCGCTTTATTAGCTCTGATGTCTTTGTTATTAATGAAAGGAAATATTATTTTGGCAAATATCATATCCATATTAAAAGAAATTTTAAATCCTAATTTTGGGGTAATTAAGGGTAATTATTTCATAGGGTGTTACATTTTTGGTATCAGAGCAGTTTCTCCTCGGCCTATTGGAGTTACAAAGGACTCCAGTGGTTACTCACCAAGAGAGTGACAAATAAGTAAAGTCTAGAAGTTTAAGTTAGACTATAGAGCTCATGGGCATATATGTTTATATATACATAATTACTTGATTAACCGGTGGTTAATTGGCTTTCGCTCCATGACCGAGCAGCATGGTTGGGAGACGAGCTGATAACGACCGAATTGCTGCTGTGTTGGAAACTCTGGTTCAACTACAGCAGAACCAAGCGCAGGCTCAGCAGAATCAGGCTGAGAACCTCGCTCAAAACATCGCCGCAGCCGCAGCAGCTGCAGCTGCAGCCCTTCAGCCTCAACCTCCGGCTCCGGTCGAGATTGACTGGATGAGCCGATTTCGGAAGAACGAACCGCCTCGGTTCGAAGAAGGTTACAATCCCGATGGAGCTCAGAGATGGCTCCAGGACATTGAGAAGATCTTCCGATCTCTGCAACCTCCCTATGAGTACAGGGTGAGGTTGGCCGAGTTTGTGCTGGTTAATGAAGCCGAGCACTGGTGGGATCAACAGAGCCGAGGACTGGAAGCGGCTAATGAGGTCATCACTTGGGATTTGTTCCGAGCTCGCTTCCTCAGAAAGTACTTTCCCGAGGATGTCAGGAGAGAGAAGGAGCTCGCTTTTCTCAAGCTGGAACAGAGAAACTTGAGCGTTGGGGAATATGCCGCTCAGTTCGAGGATTTGATCCGTTATTCAAGAAGCTACCGAGATGTTGGTTAGCATACCAAGTGCATCAAGTTTGAGTCTGGTCTCCGTGACGACATTCGGCTCGCATTCGAATATCAGAACATGGCCAATCTCTCGCAACTGGTGAACATGGCTAGCACCTATGAGAAAGGGCTTAAGAGAAAAGCTGACGGAAAGAGGAGCAAGTCGGCACAGAAAGGAGTGGGTCCGATTAGAGGAAAAGGAGCTGTCCAGAGATCTGCCCCATATGAGAATCCGAACTCCAGAATGTCAACAGCTCCGAGGAGTAGTGGTCAAATGGTGGCTGTTCCTGGCCCGTATCCGATATGCCAACATTGTGGAAGGCAGCACCGGGGGGAATGCTGGAATCTGGATCCGAGCAAAACCAGAGGATCCTGTTTCCGATGTGGCAAGCCTGGCCATTTTGCAGCTCGGTGTACCGAGAATATTGTGAAGGAAGAGGTCAATGTGACCAAGGCTCATCAGACTGGTATTAACCGACCTATGCAGAGGGGCAAAGTTTACACTATGGATGGTGAAGAAGTGACTGATGCTGACGAACTGATCCGAGGTACTTGTTGAGTAAACAGTATTCCATGTGCCATGCTATTTGACTGTGGAGCTACACATTCTTTCATTTCCCTTGACTGTATGAATAGACTAAAACTATCCCCAGTAGAAATGCCTTACAAACTATCCATTTCTACCCCAACCAATTCTTCTGTAATCACTTCTAAAATGTGTCTAGAGTTCCCTATCCAAGTATTAGACAAAGAATTTAAAGTCAATTTGATTTGTCTACCTCTAACCAAGCTAGATATTATCCTTGGCATGGACTGGATGTCTCGACACCATGTCTTACTCGATTGCCGAGAAAAGACCGTAATCTTTAGTGGCCCTTCTGTTGCGAAGTTAGAGACAACAGAGGAACCGACCTTAGACCAAATTCCTGTGGTCGGAGAATTCCCTGAGGTTTTCTCGGACGAAATGCCTGGCTTACCGCCGAATAGAGAAGTAGAGTTCAGTATAGACCTCCTTCCGGGAACTGGCCCGATCTCAATTGCTCCATACAGAATGGCGCCTCCCGAGTTAGAAGAGCTTAAGAAACAGCTGGAAGAACTTTTGGCCAAAAAGCTAATCCGACCAAGCGTATCGCCGTGGGGAGCCCCAATCCTGTTTGTGAAAAAGAAAGATGGTAGTCTCAGAATGTGCACTGACTATAGGAAGCTCAACGCGGTAACGGTGAAGAATAAATATCCCCTCCCTCGGATTGATGACTTATTGGACCAACTCAAGGGAGGGTCGGTGTTTTCAAAGATAGATCTCCGATCTGGATATCACCAAATCCGAGTCCGAGAAGAAGACATTCCGAAGACAGCCTTCCGATCAAGGTATGGGCATTTTGAGTACATGGTTATGCCCTTTGGACTTACCAACGCCCCAGCTATCTTCATGGACTACATGAATAGAATCTTCCGACCTTACCTGGACTCGTTTGTGATATTCTTCATTGACGATATCCTCATCTACTCCCAAAATCCGAGTGAGCACGAGCAGCATCTGAGAACGGTGTTACAGGTTTTGAGGGATAAGAATCTTTACGCTAAGCTCTCTAAGTGTAGCTTTTGGCTCAACGAGGTTCATTTCCTCGGACATGTGATATCCGAGCAAGGTGTAGCAGTTGATCCCTCCAAGGTGGAAGCGGTACTTAAGTGGGAGAGACCCAACTCGGTCACTGAGATTAGGAGTTTCCTCGGTCTTGCAGGGTATTACAGAAGATTCATTGAAGGATTCTCTAAACTGGCGCTGCCGTTGACCTCGTTAACTAGAAAGGATACCCCATACCAATGGTCCGAGGTGTGTGAACAGAGCTTTCAAGAGCTAAAGAAAAGGTTGACGAGCTCGCCCGTGTTGATTTTACCCGATCCGACCAAAACCTTTGACGTATTTTGTGACGCCTCAAAGTAGGGCCTTGGCTGTGTGCTGATGCAACAAGGAAAAGTGGTGGCGTATGCCTCTCGGCAAATTCGGCAACACGAGCAGAACTACCCTACGCATGATCTCAAATTGGCAGCAGTAGTGTTCGCCCTTAAGATCTGGAGACATTACCTATATGGCACGAAGTTTGAGGTGTTCAGTGACCACAAGAGTCTCGGCTACCTATTCGACCAGAAGGAGTTAAATATGAGGCAGCGCAGATGGGTAGAATTCTTGAAGGACTATGATTTCAACTTGCACTATCATCCTGGAAAGGCCAACGTGGTGGCCGACGCACTGAGCAGGAAGAGTCTTCATTTGAGCAACATGATGGTCCGAGAGATGCAGTTAATGCAGGAGTTCAATGACCTTAACCTAGGCATACAAAAAAAGGAAAACAGTGTGGTACTAGAAATGTTGCAAGTAACCAATGATTTCGTGGGTTTCATTAAGGAAAGGCAGGCCGCCGACCTATAGCTCCAAAAGCTATTAGAAAGAGCCGGAGACAAGGATGAACCTGATTTCACTAAAGGATATGATGGTCTTGTGCGATTTCGAGGCCGAGTTTGCATTCCCATGGACTTTGAAGTCCGGAGAGAGTTGATGGAAGAAGCCCACAAGACGAAGATGAGTCTTCACCCAGGAGCCACAAAGATGTACCAGGATCTGAAGAGGTTGTTTTGGTGGACGAAGTTGAAGACCGATGTGGCCGATTATGTGTCTCGATGCTTGACATGTCAGAAAGCCAAGATCGAGCATCAGAAACCAGGAGGATTGCTCAAGTCGTTGGAGATCCCTCAATGGAAGTGGGACAGCATTTCGATGGATTTTGTATCCGGTCTACCGAGGACGAGAGCAGGGCAGGAAGCCATTTGGGTTGTGGTGGACCGACTTACAAAGTGCGCTCATTTCTTGCCGATCAACATGAAGTACAGCTTGGAGAAGCTGACGCAACTGTACATAAAGGACATCGTCAGACTCCATGGTGTTCCGAGCAGCATAGTGTCGGACCGTGATCCTCGCTTCTTATCTCGATTCTGGCAGAGTCTGCAAGAAGCCATTGGTACAAAGTTGAGATTTAGCACAGCTTACCATCCCCAAACCGATGGACAATCTGAGCGCACCATTCAGACTCTTGAGGACTTGCTGAGAACATGCGTGCTTGAACAGTCGGAAAGCTGGGAAACACTATTGTCGTTGGTCGAATTCACCTACAACAACAGCTTCCATTCAAGTATCGGAATGGCTCCTTTCGAAGCCTTGTATGGTCGGAAATGCCGAACGCCGCTATGCTGGTTCCAGATAGGTGAAAACTTGTTGATTGGTCCCGACATTGTTCAGGAGACAACTGAGAAGATCCGAATGATACATGGGAAGATGAAAGCCGCTCAGGACCGACAGAAGAGCTATGCCGACAAGAGAAGGAAACCCTTGAACTTCATCGAGGGAGATCATGTATTTCTTCGGGTATCCCCTATAACGGGTATCGGCCGAGCTATCAAATCAAAGAAGTTGACCCCTAGGTTTGTCGGACCGTACCAGATATCGGAGAAGGTCGGACCAGTAGCATACAGAATCGATCTACCTCCGCACTTGTCTAAGCTCCACGATGTGTTCCATGTCTCGCAACTTAGGAGATACATTCACGATCCCTCGCATGTGATAGCAGTGGACGAACTGCCGCTAAGAGACAATCTGACCTTCGAAGTCCTACCAGTCCGAGTTGGAGATAGACAAGTCAGACGACTCAGAGGAAAGGAAATCCCCTTGGTCAAGGTAGTATGGAATCGAAATGGTGTGGAGGAAGCTACTTGGGAACTCGAGGAGAGGATGAAGCAGTCATATCCGCAACTGTTCAATGCCGACTGAATTTCGTGGACGAAATTCCTGTAAGTGGGAGAGGAATGTAACATCCCAAAAATTGATATTAAATAATATAATTTTAATATATAAATATCTATTTAATGATAGGGTTAAGCCTTAGAAATTGTACAAGGTTAGAAGGGTAGTATGAGCATAGGCCGACCTAGGATGTGAGATTAAGGCCTCGGCCCGATCTCGGCCGAGCTAGACAAGATTGTGTGCTTCTGAACCGAGCTGAAAGGGAACCCAACGTGAAACCCATTGTCCAGTCCGGATTAGCCGACCTCAGCGCACCTCACAGTAACATCCGAGAAGGAGGCTCGGACTACTGCTGTTCCTACGAACCAAGCCGACGTGTCCCAGCCGACGTACTCTATCCGTCACATCCTAGCTCTTTCGTGCCAGCTCATGTTGAGCTGTTGACCCTTTGGTTTCCGTGCCATCCGTACTATGTACTATCTTTCACTTTATGTCATTATCACTGCTTTATGTCATTTTCAATGTACTGTTCTTGGCTTCCTCAAGAAGCCAATGAATCCTGTCCACATATTCAAGCTTCCTCAAGAAGCTTCCAATGAGAGCCACACAAATATCTTCCACATTTGAATAAAAGAAAATCCCAACACATAACCCATAACACTTCTCACTTTTATTCCTCTCTCTCTTCTCTACGTCTCTCTTTCCCTTTTCTCTCAAAGTCCAGCAAACAACAACCCAACATATCTTCTTCTTCTCCTCTTCTCACGAACATTTCCCTCTCTTCCACCAACCAGAGACCTCCTCCCCGCCGCCTTCTCTCCTGTCCCGGACGCCCCTGGACCGTCGTGGAGTTCGTGTGTAGATTGGTGGAGCTCGTGTGCAACTTGGAGTAAGAAGGATTCAAGGGTGCTAAGATCAAGGACAAGCAACAAGGAACCATTCTCAAACTCTCAACTCTTATCTCACACGGTTTGAGGTAAGGAGTGAGTGTTACCTCTACTTGAGTTTGGGTTACTAGGGTGTTCATAAAGGGTACTAAGAGTGAGTATTAGATTAGGGAATGGACATAGGTTAATGTTAGAAGAGAAATGGTAAGAAGGGAAAAAGGGGAATTAATGAATGAACTAGAAACATGGATTTTAGGTGAAAATGGAATATCAATTTTAATTACCTGCTATCTTTCATATGCTGTATTTTATATGATGGATTGACTAAATGTTCTGTGCATACGGTTGTTGTGGTATAAGTGTTTATGAGCTTTGATATTTGGTGTTTGTATCTGTGGCCGAGCCGAGAGAGGGTGAGAATGGGGAATGAGAAAAATGGTAACCAGGGTGGATCGAAAAGACAAACTAATGAGTTACATAATGAGTTAGGTAGACGAGATAGATAATAGGATTAATGGAATCGGGAATGGGTGAAGGGTTGAGCCGAGATAGGTGCAAAGAGGAATAAACTAAAGAGGTAAACTGAGGTGGGCTGAGCTAAAAATAATGGTTAATAAGATAAAGGGAATTAAAGAGAAATGGTTGTGTGGTCGGGTCATAGCAGACGCGTACTGGGTGCATGCATTGATCGCGTAAGCCGAGCATTGTGGTGCTCGCAGCTGTAAGACGAGCATGGTGGTGCTCGCAGTTATGACACACAAGGTTCCGAGAACGGAATCGGTACGAAGTGTTCCTGGTCATAGCAGACGCGTACTGGGTGCGTGCATTGATCGCATAAGCCGAGCATTGTGGTGTTCGCAGCTGTAAGACGAGTATGGTGGTACTCGCAGTTATGGACACTCCTTACTCCATAGAATGATCGGCGGTAGTGTTCCTGGTCATAGCAGACGCGTACTAGGTGCGTGCATTGATCGCGTAAGCCGAGCATTGTGGTGCTCGCAACTGTAAGACGGGTATTGTGGTACTCGCAGTTATGGACGCTCCAATATCCGACTTATATGGTGTAAGACATGCACAGGGTGTATGCATCCGAGAAGGGTAAAAGATTGTAAGCTATGTCAAAGTGAAATAATAAGTAAGGAATCCGCGATAGAGATGGTAATCAGAGGTAATAGAATGTAAACCGAGGTATAGCTAGTATGGAGTTAACTGGTTGATGATGTGAGCCGAGCCAGAAGAGGTTGTGGGTTTGCGAACCGAGCTAAATGTTGATATATGCATGAGATATATGGGTTTGATTACTTGTGATTTAATTGCTATTTGACTACTTGTGTTTGGCTTGGTAGTTCGGTATGTCATCTTAGAAACTGCTTATTTAAGTTCTGTGTAATGCTCACCTCCTTACCATTTTTCAGGTACTGAGCCCGAGCAGACGCAGTCCCCGGCCGAGCAGGATCACTCTCCTTCTCAGGGAGAGTAAGTTATTTTAGAGTCAGATAGGTGGATGGGTCTCGGCCAGTTGGGCCGAGCTAAAACACTGATTGTATTTTGAATGACCGAACTGAATGTACTTAAACTTATACTTTATGTATTCGATGCATTTAAGTCTTCCGCTTTATTAGCTCTGATGTCTTTGTTATTAATGAAAGGAAATATTATTTTGGCAAATATCATATCCATATTAAAAGAAATTTTAAATCCTAATTTTGGGGTAATTAAGGGTAATTATTTCATAGGGTGTTACATCCCTCGCTCATTAGCGATGAATGAGACGCGTCGGACTCGTTCCTTGCAAATCCGTCACAAATCCGTCGCTAATTCGATTTTGAGACGGAATTGCGGCAGATATTTTCGTCGCTATTTTGCATTTTTCTTGTAGTGTATCCAGCCTATAGCCAATGGTACAATCCAAAAAGTTCAAAAGAATCGGTCCATATTGGACTAATTTCTCATACTCCTTTAAAAGAAGGAGTATGAGTCTCCTCAACCTCAAGAAGTGTAAAGTCACTTCCAGTACCTAAAAGGGTAAGAAGGGAATCAGACATTTCATCAAAGAATAAGAATCAGCATTTGCGTAACAAAATACAATAATTGATAACAAACATAACAATCATAAGCAAGCACAATCACCCGTCATTCATGTATGCATGATGAATTCACAAATATGATATATGCATGTGAATGCATGCTTGTCTCTCAAAACTATCCAATCATTAGATCCCTTATTCATTCGAATCCATTCTGTGAGTTCTATCCTTTTCAGTTCTCAATCTGGATTTCTTTTCATTGGATCAAATCATTGGATTTCTCTTTTTATTTATTCTCCAATCCAAATTCCTCATTCTTTTCTCAATCCTTTTCCCCACATCACCCTCCACTTCGGGAAAAGACCAAACCAGGAGTAACTATCTCGCAACCAGTGCTTGCACAGTACTTGACCTCTCTCGGATACAAGCACAACTTGGGGTGCGAATCTAAATTGGCTATAGTCGAGACCACCCTTAACTGGTCATGAAGTGCCTGGGTTATTGATATAATTGTTGTGGTTATTGCATAACCGGTTCCTAACATGGGTAGCTAATCCGGTCCTCTAGTGGATCAAGGTTCTACCCGCTAACAATTCTCGTGGTTGTTTCATTAGCACAGCCTAGTAACTGTATCACTCTCAATTTTCGGTTCAAAGAACCGTCATGTCATGTCTTTCCCATACTCTTACTGTCCTCCCTTATATCTCCATATATGATGCATGATATTACTCACTCTTGATTGAACTTGGACTATATCATTCAATCACATTTCTATCTTGCATACTTTTAGTGTGCAGATACTCCTTCTATTTATTTCCACTCTTCTAAGTCCAAGTCCAATTAAGAGCGTTTACCCTTTGTATAACACTATCATAGGCCCTTAGGCTATTAGAGTTGTATTAGAAGTTGGTCCCTTAGTATTTATATGAATTGCTGTCAAATTCCTTATTCTATTGCATATGTAACCGGTTACAAGGATGCTCTAACCGGTTACACATGTATTTTAGACAGCCTCAGCCTGCTTGATTTATGCAGTGTAATCGGTTACATGACAGGCATAATCGGTTATACTGCATCGGGTTCTATTTTCTGTTTTTGTGCATCTTTAATCCCATAAATCCAACTTTAATCCATTTCCAATGTCCTAGGATGGTGTTACACCTATATAACTCCCTATTCTCATGCATTTCATGCTAATGCATAATCATTCATTCAAATCCTCAAATATCATTATAATCAAACTAAGGTCTAATGGCATAAGATCCTCAAAACAAAACAAACTAATTTCACCAACGTGGGGTTGATCAAGTGGTAGCTCAATTGGTCCCTTAACCAACTGGTCTCGAGTTTGAGCCTTGGGTATGGAGCAACCCTCGCTGGGAGACCCCTACCGCTTAGTGCGAGCTCAGTTGAGTCGGACCGAATGAGTCGGATTTTGGGTAAACAAGATCCGGGTATCGATTGGTGTACACCAAAAAACAAACTAATTTCATATGTATATTATCACAAGTTCATATCATTCTTATTCCATCATATCATAATCATATTAACATATATCAAACTCTTATCCAATTCATTAATATGGTTCATACTCATAAATAACCACACATAATCAATTTCATAATCATTTCTTTGTCATAATCAATTAATCGTTAAACGCACGATCAACTCATGTCATTATTCCATTTGTATTCAATTCATAATCAGTTTCATTATAATCCATTTCATTCCAATATATTCAAGAAACCCTCGATTCATAACATACAAAGTCAAAAATCTTTCAATACATAATCAACTCAACACACATTTATGTTTATTCCTAAGCTCATAATCATGATACTTATCTTAGTAATTCATTTATTCATGCCTATTAATTCACTAACCAAATCCTAATCCTATTCTAAGATAAATGGCTCCTCCCTCACCTCAAGGAAAAAGGAATAACCAAGCCTAACTCTTATTCTCCTTCCTTGGACTTCAATTCACTTCTTGCCTAGTCTTCAAACCCTCTTACCACTGATTTTCCATCAAGGATCAAGCTCTAACTTGGTTTGGAATAGTTTGGAAGCTTTGAGAAGGTATTGGAAGAGTTGGGAGTGTTTTAGCTTAGGAGAGTGAATGAGGTTGCATAATATGAACCCTAACTAGAGCCTAGGGTTTTTATAGAGGTTTTGGACCACCTTTAAGGTGGAAAAATCCAAAAAAAATTCGCACACCACCTTTATTTTTGGCCTTATCTGTCTGTCATAACTGGTTATCGAGCTGTTCAAACACCAAACTGTTCCAGAAACCACTATATAATTGATTATGTGGAGTTTTTGGCAATGAAAATTCCTATTTTTAACTATTTTAATCCCTTTTCATAATACCAAAGGAACCCAAATATTTAACATTTATAATTTAATCATTTTCTTATTATTAGATTTAATATTTTCTATCATTTCTTAATGCTAAAGAAATTACATGATCACACTAGCGAAATAAACTTACATTTTATTTATTTTCGTAAAAAGTACATCGTTACAAGGGCCAACTGTTATGGACCATTACTGGATGAAGTTGATCATGTTGACCAAGTTGATCACATTGACCAAGTGGCCATGTTGGTTAGGTCTAGCCTAGATACTATTGGATTAGCTGAATGACCCGAGCCCAAGTTGCCCTAGTTCTTATCCTGATCTACGATATCCAGGGTTGACCGAGTCATGTCTATCACCGTGACTCCTACCATGATCGCTTCTCCCAACTGATAAGCTGATTAGGATGACAATAGTTTTGGAGAATCTCACCATCTCAACAACCTGATAGACTTGATTTCGTTGAGAATAAACCTTGGTCACCCCTCATAACCCTATGTATAAAGAACTCTCGGGTATTTCCAACTTATTTTACATAAACACGCACTAATATAATATTGACCCAAGTTGTTATGTTCCTTCACTAGGAGCTAACCACCAATTTCATACATCAAAACCAGTCCAGGCATCATCTTGAAAACATGAACTAGAACACCTTTGATATCACAAACACATCAACAGACTAATAAAAATTTGCGCATTCAGGGTTTGACTTAGGGTTTGACTTTTCTCTGCTAGGGTTTTCATTTTGCCACCTTGCTTGACTCGCGGTTGATCTTCGATCACCGCTGTTTGCCAACATGGCAAAAAAGAAGGGTCGGCCACCTAAGTCCCCCTCTACAAAACACTCACCTACCACAAACACAATTCCCAAAAACCATGACCTAGAGACGCTGGATGAAGAAGACTTCGAAGATATTGATGACTTGAGCCCTAAGAAAGCTTTATCAATCCTAAAAAAGCTGGATGAGCTGAGAGCAAAAATTAAGGGGAAGGCCATTGTAGATGATAGTGCAGAAACTTCGAAGAACATGGAGGAGTTAACGCAGAAAACAAATCCAGGAGTTATCGCAGGACAAGCAGATAACAATGTCAATCAAGAAGAGCGTATAGGGGTTTCAGTATGGGACTCGTTTGACATTACAAAATTACGTAATGCTGGAGAGAAGCTTAATTTTGTGGAACCCAAAATTAAGGAAGGGGTTGCTGTGGGGAAAATTGAGGCTGCAGATATAGAAAGTGAAGAGAAGTATTGGCAACAAGCGATTGTGTGCTATGTGTTAGGAGCAAGGCCTCCTTATGCGGTTCTGAATGGATATATAAGGAAGATCTGGGGTCAACATGGGATTGATAAAGTGCTCATGAATGGTGATGGCACAATGGTAGTAAGGTTTAATTCCATGGAGGCTAGGAATGTTGTCCTAGAAATTGGAATCTTTCATTTTGACAAAAAGCCCCTAATTATTGCTCCTTGGACAGGGAAACCAGTGTCCAAAAGCTGTCATGAAACGGTTCCAGTATGGATCCAATTACCAAACCTCAATCTTATGTTTTGGGGTGCAAATGCTTTGAGTAAGATTGCTAGCCTTGTGGGAACACCTATTATGGTAGACAATGTTACCAAGGAAAGAAATAGAATTAATTATGCTAGAGTGCTCGTGGAGGTTAACCCCACAATCTTGCCAGATGAAGTGTTCTTTGAAGATGAAAAGGAAAATATTATAGCTCAAAAGGTTGAGTATGAGTGGAAGCCAGTTATATGTGCCACTTGCTCAATGTATGGCCATGACAGCAAGGTGTGTAGAAAACAAACAAAGAAGGTGTGGGTTGAGAAAAGGAAGCCCTCAAGAGAGGACACTGAGAAGCTTGATGATGCCCTAAAATTGAGTAAACAGATCCAGGAAGGGATGATTCCTGATGAGAATATACAGTCAGCTTCACAGGCAGTTATGGAAGTATTGGAAGATCAATGTGAGGAAGAAGTTGTCAAAGAAATTCAATTAGCAAGAGGGAAGGATGATGATGAGGAGGTGCAAGCTGGGAAAGATCAGAATGAAGGCCATTGGACTCCAGTGCAGACTAGAAGGAAGACTCAGGGTAAGTTGAATAAGGGGGAAAGCTCAACCCTCATTATTAATATATAGTGTAGGTGCTTGGAATACCAGGGGATTTAACCAACCCCTGAAACAAAAAGAGGTTAAAAGGTTGGTGAATAAATGTAAGTTAGGAGTTATGGCAATTCTAGAGAATAAGATCAGGGCTAGCTCATTTGATGTTATCAGGAATAAGATGTTTATGGACTGGGGGTCATTTATCAATTTGGATGATCATCCAGTGGGTAGAGTTTGGGTGGTGTGGAAGAAGGATATGTTTCATGTAGAGGTGATTAGTCACTCTAGTCAATTTGTTCATTGTAAGATAGAGATTATTCATGAGAATATAATCTTCTATGCTACATTTGTCTATGCTCACAATGATGTAGAGAGAAGGGCTGAAATGTGGAGTATGCTGAAGGAGATAGGAGAGGTCATGCAAGAGAAGTGAGTAGTGTTAGGAGACTTTAACAGCTGCCTCTATGTACAAGAGAAGTTGGGGGGCCATCAGTTAGATGTCCAACAAACTGAAGAATTCAGAGATTTTGTTTTTCATTGCCAATTAGATGATATGAAGTATGGAGGGTGTTTCTATACGTGGGATAACAGACAAGAAGGAGAGGATAAGATCTTGTGCAAGATAGATAGAGTGTTGGTGAACTCAGAGTGGTGCAGAGTGTGGCCTGAAGCTTACACAGATTTTCTAAACAATGGCATTTCTGACCATAGTCCTATGGTTATAAATTGGAACACTAATGTTAACTCTAGAAGGCACAGTTTCAAATTCTTAAACCACCTGACCCTAGATTGTGAATTTATGAATACTGTGACTCAGAATTGGGCCAAGGATGGTGAGGGTTGTGCTATGTTCAGACTCATGAGGAATTTGAATAGAATCAGACCTAGTTTGATTGAATTGAATAAGAGAAAATATGGTGGTATTGATGCAAGAGAACTGCAGGCAAGGGAAAAGTTGGATATTATTCAGGAAATGCTCTAGGGGGACCCTATGAATATTCATCTCCAGAAAGTTGAAAAGGAGGCCAGAGAGGAGCACTATGAGGCCTATAAAGCTGCTGTGGTTTTTTTGAGGCAGAAATCTAAGCAGGATTGGCTGTGTGATGGGGACTTGAATACTAAATACTTTCACCAAGTTATTAGACAGAGAAGGTATAGGAACAGGATCCTAAGAATTCAGGATAGCAATGGTGGGGTGCATACAAATCCTGAACATATTGCTCAGGCTTTTGAAGACTACTATAAAGAGCTTTTCTCAGATATAAGCAGACCTCGGGGTATTACTAGTGAGGAAATCAATCAAGGAAAAACCCTTAGCACTGAGCAGCAGATTAACTTAATTAAACCTTTTGAGGTTGAAGAGATAAAACATTGTTTTGAGCAAATGGGGAATGATAAGGCCCCTGGGCCTGATGGGTATGGGGCAGCCTTCTATAAGGTAGCATGGCCAGTGATTGGTGAGAATGTGGTTGAGGCAGTGCAAGAATTTTTCCACAGTGGCAAGCTTCTTAAGGAAGCTAACCAGACCTTGCTTGTTCTTATCCCTAAGAGTGATTGCCCAAATCTAGTAAGTGATTTTCGTCCTATTGCATGTTGTAATGTGATTTATAAAGCTATTGCTAAGCTTATCTGTAAAAGGCTTCAGGACTGTCTGCCTCATGTGATTCATGAGAATCAAGCAGCATTTGTGAAGGATAGATCTATTCTCCATAATGTTCTTATAACTCAGGACTTAATCAGACTCTACAGAAGGAAAAATATTTCACCAAGGTGCTTGATGAAAATAGATTTAAGAAAGGCATATGATAGTGTCAATTGGGAGTTCATTCAGAGGAGTATGGAGGCCTTAAGATTTCCTGAGAAATTCATAAGATGGGTTATGGTTTGTGTTAAATCTGTTTCTTTCAGGTTGGTTATCAATGGAAATATACACAACAGATTTACTAGCTCTAGAGGGCTAAGGCAAGGAGACCCCATGTCCCCCTTAATTTTTGTTTTGGTGATGGAGATGTTAACAAGAAAGCTCATGTTTGCTGCCAATGACAGAGAGTTCAAATTCCACCCCTTTTGTAAAAGAATTGGGTTGGTGAACTTAGCCTTTGCTGATGACCTTATGATTTTTTGCAAGGCTAATGAAAGTAGTGTGAGGATCCTACACAGAGCATTCTATGAGTTTGCTAGAAGTTCAGGGTTATGTGCCAATCAAAGTAAATCACAGATCTATATTGCTGGTGTTAGTGAGGAAGGCTGTCAAAGCTTGGTGAATCTAACAGGTTATAGGGCAGGATCTTTTCCTTTTACTTATTTGGGTATACCCCTTACTGCAAAGAAGTGGAGTGTGTCTACGTGCAAAGTACTGGTTGACAGAATAACTAAGAGGTTGAATATGTGGACTACTAGAAACCTTTCTTTTCAGGGGCGTGCTCAGCTAATACAATCAGTCTTATTAACTATGCATGTCTATTGGGCCACAACTTTTATCATCCCTAAAGAGGTGATTAGGGGAATTGAGAAAGTCTGTAGAGGCTTCCTATGGGGTAAGGACCAAACTGGGAGAGCTAAAGCGCAGGTGGCATGGGATGTGGTGTGCAGGGATAAGAAGTATGGAGGCCTGGGATTTCAAAACATAAGTCTGTGGAACTTAGCAGCCATTGGTAATCAAGCATGGCAGATCTGGACAAACAAGATTTCACTATGGCTACGGTGGATTCAAGCTATCTACTTAAAGAGGAGATCGTTTTCAACTATGCAAGCTACACAAGCAAATAATTGGCATTGGAAGCAAATACTGAAAGCTAGAGACAAATTGGGGGCAAAATTTACAGAACTAACAGGGAAAGATCAACAATATACAATAAAGGAGGGGTATATGTACCTGATTGGAGCGCAGCAAGCTTTCCCTTTTCATACTCAGGTCTGGAATTCAGCGAGCATTGCAAAGCATAATTTCATCTTTTGGCTCCTTGTTCACCGAAGCTTGAAGACGAAGGATAGACTTTCTTTTTTACAAATTTCACCTCTGTGTGAACTATGTGAGGGTGTGGTGGAGACATGCAACCACTTGTTTTTCGAATGCAAGTGGAGCATGGAGCTGATTCAGCTTGCTGGGAACTGGATAGGGGTTGATGTGTCAAGCTATAGGTACCCTAACTGGCTGAGATGGTTGAAGCATGGATTCAGAAACAAAGAGAGGAAGAAGATTGTCACGGCTGTGGTGGCAGCGTGCATCTATGGAATTTGGGGGGAGAGGAACCGGCGAACATTCACACAGACTCGACTTCAACCAATACAGGTGTTGAAGATGATTCAGAGTGAGCTAGCACTAAAGTTAGCTAGTGTTAGTTGCAACTGGGCTTTTATTAGTGGCCCAAATAGAATTATTTTGGACAGAATAAGAGCTTTTGTTTAGGCCTGATCAGTTTTGATTTTTTGTACTTTTGGATTATTTTTGGAATAATGTAGATCATAGAACCCTTCCTAGAAGGTGGCTATGGACTATATTATTGCCTTGTTGATGTATTTTTTTCATTTGCTCGTTGGTAATGCAATTTTTTCTTTACCAAAAAAAACATAAAAGCATCATTTTTGAAAATCAATAATGTTATTTTTAAATTTAGTTCTTACAACTAATTTTAAATTATGATTATGTTTGAAAAAAAATCTCAAAACATAATTTTAATCTAAACCAAACACCCCTTATGGTTTACAACTTCTATTTTGGATTTAAAAAAAATGAAGGATGATACACTTTATGTTTCTTATAAGAGTGAAGTATCAACTTCGTCCCTGATATTTTTTCAGTGTACCAACTTACTCTCTGAGAATGTGCAAATACCAACTTTATCCCTCAAGATTTTCGAATGTATCAATTTGGTCCTCCAAGATTTTCAGATGTACCAATTTGATCCTTGAAACATACGTAAAAATTTTGGTAGACTTAGTTCGTAAATCTAAAAACCTTGGGGGACCAAATTGGTACGTCCAAAAATCTTGAAAAATATATATAAATTTATAAATTTTCAGAGACTAAATTGATACAATAAAAAAAACATTAGAAAGGAAGTTGTTACTTCTTTATTCAAAATACAGTTCTTATACTTGGTTGTAAGATCTAGAATTACAATCAATAATGTTGTTAAATGATATCATTTGTACAAAATTCAACACTGATTTTGGGTTACCAAAACTCAGTTTCTAAACCACTAACTGGATGCGTGCCAAACATGAACCAAGCATTATTTAACTAAAAATATCTTAAACATTTATTCATGTGCTTTTTGACTATATGAAGTACGTGCAACTATATACGTCAAGTATTGTCTTCTATGTGAAATGCAACTAAACTCTCAAGTCCGTCAAAGGGCTTACGAAGTTACGAGTTTGTGTTTTTTGTTTTATTTTTTTTTTTTTATAAAAGTTTTTGGTTTTTAATTACCTCAATCAATTACAGAAGACTCAGCAGGCTGCGACATCAACTCATTTCTTACCACTCTCCAACGTCCAACCCCAACTCGACAAAGCATGGTACCTTAACTCTCTCATCCAATCACAACTCGACAACGCATCGTACCTACTAATCCATTTTCTCTCGTTTCATCTTTACTCTCGATTTATAGTCACATCCCTTCTCTCTCTCTATTTTGTCCTTTTTCTATCTTCCGTTCACAATTAAACATGTCAATTTCCAATGCACAAAAATAGACAAATTTTAATCCTTTTTTCATCTCTAAACGTAAATATTTCGATTAATCTCTCACAAAATTAAAAATTAATTAATATTATTAATGTTATTGAATTTGTAATATTTGATATAATTTTTCAAAATTTATTCTATAATTATCATTATGATTCTAAAAAATATTGAGTAAAGAATGAAGTAAAAATAAGTATTAAATTCTCTCCATTCTTTATTATCATTTTTTTAAAAAAATTTATCCAAATTTATCTGTTTCATTTAGAAACTACAAAATATAACAAATGTTATTTTAAATATTTATCCATATTTAATAGATATTTTTTTTAAAGAAAATTCCATTACCACAAACAAATGAATACACAAGTCAAAGTCACTAAATCATAGTGTTAAAAGAGACACTAGATCCATAGACAAAAGAAAACTATAACTCTAAACAAAGCCTAAAAACTAGAGAGTTACTTTTCAGCCCTCACCCATTACTCTTGAACCTCATTTTCTTCCGTCTCTTGAGAGGTGGAAGTGTAAAATTAATGGCTTTTCCGCCTTCCATGAGGCGGACACCAAAAAAAATTACACTTCCGCTTCTCAAGAAGTGGAAGAAAATGGGGTTCAAGAATAATGGGTGGGGGCTGAAAAGTAACTCTAAAAAACTAAAGCACTATTCTGCCAAGTTCTGAAATTACGAAACTTAAAAGAAATTTTATAAGCTACTTCCTTTCTAATTTGCTTGAATGCTTGAATATTTAATAGATATTGGCTTACATAAGTATTGACTAAAAATAATTACATGGAGAATGAAAAATAATATGTTAGGAAAAACATAATTAATAAATTGAAAATTAAAGCAATTTTTTAATTTTATACAAGATATTTTGTTTTTTCTAATAGAAAAATAAATAAAAATAAAATAAGTAATTAATGTCTTTACAAATTAAAATAAAACTTAAAGAAAAAAAACAAAATTATAACACTAAGTGATGCTTATTGCCTTTCAAAAAAAAAAACTAAGTGATGCTTATTTTCAGAGTCCCACAGAATTCTATACTATGCTATAGATAGACACCCTTCACTTTCGCTTTCACGCCCTTCTCTCTGTCTTGCTTCAGGTGAATAATAATACTCTAGCTTCTCCTAGGGTTTCCTTCTTTATACATCTGTCTTTTTATGTATCTTTCTTGTGCTTCAGTGTTTCTCGTTTTGGTTAATTGATATTGATTAGTCCTTCTATCTTAGAACAAAAAGAACTGATTAAATACCAAAAAAAAACCAAGCAAGATGGGAAGAGGAAGGGTTCAGCTGAAGCGGATCGAGAACAAAACCAGCCAGCAAGTGACGTTTTCGAAGCGTAGAACGGGACTTCTCAAAAAAGCACATGAAATCTCTGTGCTATGTGATACTCAAGTAGCTTTGGTTATGTTCTCTAGCAAAGGCAAACTTTTTGAGTATTCCTCTGAACCCAGGTTAGTGCTTCTATATCCCTTTAAAAAAAAATAACTTACAGTGCTTCTATATTAATTTCTTATACCCATTGAATTTGCTTCAGCTTAATTAGTGTTAATTTATTTATTTTTTTTCATTTTTGTTCCTAAGCATATATAAAATACTTTATTGAGATATAAAAACTTGAGAATAACTCTCACGTGATTATCATAAGCGTATATGCTTAGATTGATTTTATAATTGTTTGTTTGTTTATATATGCTTAGATTGATTCTATAATTATTGAATGGTTGTTTTGAATCCATCTTTTTTTTTTTTTTTTTTGTTGTTGTTAATAACATTCTTAAGGATCTTCTACCAAAAAACATTCTTAAGGATTTTTTTTGTTAGCATCCTAATTCTTTAGTGTTGTTAATTACTTTTAAGCTATAACTACGTGTATGATACTTTCTTTTCTATCGTGAATTTTATTCGTCTTATGTTTGTGTTTTCTGTCATTCTCACATTACCCCCAAACTGAATTAGTACTATTAGTTTTGAAGATGCCACCACCTTCATTTAAAAAAAAAAAATTGTCACCTTTTTGCTTCCATTTTTGCCCTAGTAGTGTACAAGTACCCCATCAGGGAAGATTTCCTTGTTACCTTTCAGGTAAAATGGTTCTTTAATTACTTGAGGATAGACATTGTAACTAGATTCGAATTTGTTAGAAGTTTGAATATATAGCTAGCTATATCATATTCTAAAGTAGTAATTTAAATAAATTAACATAATTCTTTTTGTGGGAGTCCACTAAAATGTTGTTTCGGTACAGTATATCCTTCTTAGACTCATAGACATGACACTGCATTCTAGGGCTCCACGAAGATTAACACGTCTCATATGTAAATGGTGCCATGCTGAGGTCCAACAAAATATATATATATATATATATATATATATATATATATATATATTACATTCTTTTTTTTATAATAAACGGGGTCAAAGACCCAAAAGAACACTAACAAATCACACGGGAGAGGGAGACTCCATAGGCATATATATTACATTTTTTATCTCAAATATAAGCGAATACTCCTTCCGTTCCAAAAAATGGTTAAAAAGGTTAAATTTTTGTCTCAAATTATAATTAAAATAATTAATTAAAAGTTTAGAAATTGTAAATTTTGAATTGTGATTGGTTAATCGATGCAAAAGGCATTAAATTAGTTATTTGATAATTGGTTAATGTATTAGACAAATCATTAAATGCATGTCTACTTAATTTTTTTACTTTTGAATTTTTTAATCAATCTTGTGAGACGCGGAGAGAGTAAAAGCATTTCATTAAAGGTGTTAAATATAAATAAAATTTAACTAATTTTCTATTCTCAATACAATCATTTCTAAAATATCTCAATGAAATAATTGTATCATTTAATTTTTATTTCATTATCAATACATGCTTCTTTGAGTAATTTATTTATTAATGTATTCGTGCAAATTAAACACACTCAACTAACTTTCTTAATTGTATGAAGTTAATATTTTTTCTTATATTTAAAATAAAAAGAATCCAAATAAAAAAATTTAAATATGCATTATTTATGATCGTTATTTCTCATGTATGCCAAATTTTACAGTATCATCTAATAATAATAAAGTACTATATCTTATTGTGGAGGCATTTACATCTTGATTTTGACACCTACTGAAATGTATTTATGTTACTCCATCCTTCCGATTTCTAATATGAGGGGGAAAAAATTTATTATTAGTAGTCTCAAATATAAATTAAAATTGACTATTTTTTAATTTTTAATACAATTATTCTTTAAATTTCTTTATAAAACGATTGTATCATTTAATTTTTATTGAAAAAATAGGTTATGCACTGACAGTATAAAGTTTTTTGTTACACCATCAGTACTTCATCTACCATACATGTGTTTATGGTGTTGATTTTAAAAAAAAAAAGTAATATAAATTAATGTTGAATGATGAAATATTACACCGTCGATACACACTCATTAATTTCATTTTTATTTCATTATTCTCAATGCAAGTTTTATAAAATAGTCCATTTTTTTTATGAATTCGAAAAAATTAATTTCATTTAATTAACTTTCTTAATAAATATAAAGTTAGCTTTTTTATATATATATTTGAGATGAAGAAAAAAGTATATTATTTAATTCTGTGTTGTTATATTAATTCTAATAGTTTTGGTTATGAAATAGTAATTGGTGCACTGACAGTGTAAAGTTTTTGTATATCATTAATGTATTATCCATCATCCATATATTTATCATTATTGATTTTTAATTAAAAATAATACTACAAATGAATGATAGATGATAAGCCGATAATGGATGTAAAAAAAAAAATTGCATCAATGTACACTCTTTAGTCTTTAATCTCTTGGGTTATTTGTTGACATCACCTTGAGAAATGTAAGGTTAAGCATGTGAAGCAAGCATTGTACAAAATAAATATCATATTTGAACAAATATGTGTGGTTTCTTCAAAGTCAAGACGTAAAATTATTATTTATACCAAAAAAAGAGACGTAAAATTATTTCAAAAAAGAACACCAATATATAAATGTTGTTTTACATGTGAAATTGATTTCTATAAATATTGATATTTTTAAAATTAATTTCTACATTAAAAAATTTGTTTTTAGCCCCTGTTTTTTATTTTTGTTTTCGTCTTGGTTTATGTCGTTAATTTTGGATGAAAAATGTTGAGGTGTCCTAAAAAGACAAGGATCTATCAAAACCAAAAGTAAACGAAAAAAGTTAAAGGATCAAAACCATAACCAAAGGGAAAAATAGAGACCAAAATTTTTAGATAGTTAAAATATGCCGAACAAAATCAAAAATACATTTGCATTATTCTAAATCATAAATGACAACAAGAACAAAACCAAAACAGAACTTAAAAACAGAGAAAAAATAATAAAATATAAGTATTAATTTTATAAAAAAAAATCAATATTTACAAGAAACAATTTGATATTTAAATCCTTTACATTCAAATAGTACAAAACTATATAAGTCATAAATTTAAAGACAGAAATAATAATAATAATAATAATAATAATAATAATAATAATAATAATAAATAATGTATCTGAAGATTCTCACAAACATGGTCCAGATTCAGACATAGTCACTTCATTGTGCAAGTACATGATCTATCATTCATAATTCCATATTGATATACTATAAAATTCGCAAAATTTCTGTTTATTAGATTCCTTAAATTAATTGTGCTTCACATCTGTCCCGTACATTTATTTTTCCTTAAATTATTCCATCAAATTCATATTCGTTCACCGAAAAAAAATTCATATTCGTTAGTAACATTCATTGATACCAATTTAAAATTTTTCTTAATACCATTAAAAGCTAGTAAACCTTTCATTTTTATTAATAAGTCATTTGGTTAAGATTTAGTTATTTTTAAGGCTTAATTATGTCACAAGTCCCTGAAGTTTGGGGTACTTTTGTCAGATACACTTATTCTTTTTTTTTTCGATGTCTGACTCCCCGAAGTTATTTTTGGCTTTGTCATATACCCCTACTAACAATTATGGTCAGTTTTGCTGACATGTAACATCATAATCCTGATCAGACGCAAGTGTCCCGTGGACGAAGATCCTTTTTTTAAAAAAAATTAAAAACTAAAAAATTTAATATTTTTATATTTTTAGCTAAATAAAAAAAGAAAAAAAAAGAATTGAAAAGAGTGGTCGTCTTCGCCCGTGTGACATCACGCGACACCACATAACCAACATCCCGCGTCTGATTAGGATTTTGATATTACGTGTCATCAAAATTGGCCAGAATTGGTGGTAGGGGTATATGACAAACCCAAAAATAATTTCGGGGAGTCAGACATTGAAAAAAAATATAAGGGTATCTGGCAAAAGTACCCCAAACTTCAGGAACTTGTGACATAATTAAGCATATTTTTAACTATAAGTCACTTTATAAATTATAGTCAATATAAAATAATTAAAATATTAAAAATATACTTCTAATAATTTCAGTTTATATCATATTCCATTCCCATAACTATTTTTACATTTCCTGTGATAATGACCACATTGTTTTAGACTGTATAGAGGTAATTTTACAATTTTGATATATATATATATATATATATTTGATAATTTTAAGGATAATAGTTATTACTAACTACTTTTTTTAATCTTGTGAATTTATTAAAAATGCCTTATAAATAAAAACAAAGGAAGTATCAATTTAATTTCTCAAATTGGTCTCAAATTTTTCGTTTACACCAAATTGTCCCTCAACTATTTTAGTCAGTTTTAAATAAGGTCCTCGTTTTTAAAAGGTGTTAGAAAATTTTAAAGTTATGATGAACAGTGTTAATTGATATGAATTTGAGCGATTTTTTTTATGCAAAAAGGAATCATAAATGGACCAATCAACATGAAAAAAACAATTAGCTTAAGAGATAAAAAAATAATTTTGTAATCCAAAAGTTATCTATGTTTAAGTAAAATCAAGTCATTCGTGAATGAAAGGTGTTGATAAAGTCAAAATCTTTAAATTAAATCAATTACATTCATAATATCATTTTAAATCATATTACCTCATTTTCTATATATAAGATTCTTTTAAAACTTTCACTTTGTCCCTATTTATAAGACCTAATACCAATTTTCAATGACAATCAATTACTTCTTTCCATAAACATCTTTGTTTACTTAACATTTTATAGATTCTCAATATTATCAATAGGGGTAATTTTGATAATACATATCAAATATTCTCATTTTCAATACAATTAATTAAATTAATCAACTTTATTAATAGTCATAAAATCTACCAAGAGGGTCTTATGTATAGGGATAGTGGGAGTATTATTCCTAAATGTTGAAGATGAGAAATTGTAAAGAGTATTTTTAAATTAAAGAAAAAAATGTAAATATTTTATTAAGAGATAATATTTTTTTTTACCTTTTTTTAATTTCTTATCATCAACCCAAAGTGTTGATTGGGGTTAAGCAAACCCAATTAAATTTATCTAACTTTTTGTCTAGTAATTTATAAGAAAATTATTTAAAAAAAAACAAATTAGACCTATTCACTATGCCCTTAAATTTAAAAACCATCAAACCCAAATGGTTAATTGTGGAATATCACTTAATAAAATTAAAAATTATTACAATTTTCTTTACCAACTAACTTTGGAATTTGCTTTTTTAAGTAACACGTTATTTTTTTATCAGCAAAACAAATTTATTAAAAATAAAACAACAGAAGTACTTCAAATAAAAGCATTATAAATTGTTCGGATCATAATGATAACATACATCACACGAAAGTCTCCTCCAAAGTAACAAACTAGACATAAAATAAGTTTTACATGAGTTACACCTTTTATGAGTATATCATCCCTCTTTCATGATGTAACTTTATTTAATGTTGTTTCTTATCATCAATCCTCCAAAATCTACTTGAAACTAAATATCTCAACAACATATAAATCTTAACCTCATTCCTCCACTAACGTGAAGTATTCCAATGGATTTAAAGTCCAATATTTATATGAATAGTACCTTCATGATATTCCTTCTTCTATAATTAACCAAAAATTTATGCTTATTGACTCTATCAAATTTTCAACATTTATGGTATCTCTTTCAAAAACCACTTTCTTCCTTTTATGCAAGATGCTCCATGTTGTAACTATCCAAAGATTGATCATTCTTTTTTAACTTGAGCACTCTAATTGCAAACTTTTAGACCATGTTGCTGGGAGAGGAATTTGAATTCCAAACCAAGAATAACATTGCTGCCAGAGTCTGTAACTGTGTGGAAATACCTTCCGTGCTAGACATGGCATTTTGTTGGTGCATTGTTTGTCCATAAAATCTTGAAAGTCTCCTTTTGAATATGCTTGTACGTGGTTCAGTTGATGTAGACTGAGATTTGCTGATTTAACTATATATTCTCCATCCTTGTCATATATATATTCATCTCCCTTCATTTCATTGCTTGAACTAGTTTAACAGCTTCTAATTCCTTACATAATAATTCTAATTGTTGTTCTTCCCAACTAAATAAGTCTCTTCTCCATTTGAATTCCCAATGCCACACCCTTTTACTCGTATCACCTTATTCATTCACTACTGATTTCTTATTAACTGCCACACTATATAATGTAGGAAACTCTTCCTTCAATACTGTTCCATACTCTAACCACCTATCCTCCCAAAACTCAATTTTACTCCTTTCACCCAACCTTCTTTTAATGCCTCTCTTAAACCAACCTTCAACCTCTCCCTCCACTCTTCCTATCCCTCTCCGTCAACCCGATCTACCCTTAAACACCACATTTTGCCTTCCATAAAGCCTCCCCTCTCCCATTAATCGCCATCTCCACTCACATAAGCTCTATTAAAAATCGCCAAATCTCTCACCCTTGATCCATCCTCCCATTTTGATTTACATACATCCTCCTATTTTACCCAACACAATTTCCTACTCTCACTTCCCACTCCACAAAAAATTTCTTTGAATTTTATTTATATTTTTAATGACACATTTTGGAACTAGAAAAAAATGAAAAATAATACAAAGGCATAGAAGAAATTAGCAACTTAAGTAGAGTGATACGGCCATAGAAAGAAAGTGTGCTTCCGCTTTCGGATGATAATTTCTTTTGTAGAGCTTCCATAACAGGATTCCAAGTATAAACACGTCCAGGATTCACACTAAGAGGGAAACCAAGATATTTAAATGGAAGGGTCCCAATTTCACAGTGAAGGCATTTCGCCCAAGCTCTTACTCCAGCGTCATCACACGTTATTTATGTGACGCTCTCTTTTTAACTTCAAAATAATTAATATTTCCAAATAATTGAATACTTGCTATCAAAATTTGGGCTAGAAAATTTTTCTCTTTTTTAGAACTAGTACTTGCTCGTTCATAAACCCTTTTGAACATAAATCATTTTTGAAAGTTCGGCTTAACAATATCTTAGTTTCGAAAAGGCTCTCGAGATAACATTTCCTTAACTATAGAAAATACTCTTCATAGTTAATATTAAAACATACTATTTGCCTCTCGAGTTGAATTTGAATATATAAAGCAGAAACTTATCGCCGAATCCTTTCTCAATAGAAATCAAAGTTCGCGGAAGTAAAAGTAATACTTATGGGGCACTGCTGAGGTAAAGAAACATCATATATATAAGTCATAATATAAACCCCATCAGTATAGTCAGTAGCAAGTGATAAAAAGTCGAGATAGCAAGTTTTGATGAAACATATACAGGCCAGCTGCATAAAATAAAAGCTCACTCTAAGACCTCTCAGATATATACAATATATATAACAAAATCCAAAATAGAAGTCCCAGAGCAAGTCATCCGTGTCCTCAGCTGCTCCTCAGATCCTCCACAGCTCTATCCCTAGGATCTAGGATCCAAAACATCTACGCTATGCAGGCTCCTATGAACCAGCGGGTCCACCTCTAGCAGAAACAGTCGGCTCAACATGCACCTCCTCCTCGCTCTCATCCTCCACAGGGTCCTCCTCGACCTCGCCCGACTGTGTAGAGACCCCACCACTGGGTCTAAGGTCTGCAGAAGCAGTCCTATCCAAGTCAGTCGGACCAGGAGAAGGAGTCTCCTCAGTAACAACTCTATGGGAGGAAGGATGAGAACGAGTGGCAGCTCTAAAACGAAAACTATGAAAACGACGCATAGGTCGAGCCGGGGGTGGTCCTCTATATGTATAAAAAGGTGGAACATGCATAGTGTAGACTAAGGGAATCCTAAATCGATGAGGTCGCACTCGCACCAGAGGGTTAGGGTGGTAGAGAGTGATCTCAACCTCCCCCTCAAAAGTGGCACGGTGCTCCTCATACGTCCATATACCGCTAGGGATAGGGCGTATCTCGATGCAAGCTAGGTATCTGGCCATCACCTAAACAGGGCACAGGGAGTAAGTATACACATATATATAATTGATAAAGACTAAAATTACAATCACAAGTATATCATGGACAGATCATAATGCAAATACATATGAGCACACCAGTTTTCAACATTATAACTCTTATAATGCAAGTGGCATGATGTATGATTTTCTATCCACAACTGAGACCTCTAAAAGTCCATCTTGGACGTCCATCCAATACACCCTTGTGTTCCCGGAACACCGACATTTGTTCCCAGAACATAATGCCGAACCATACTTGGATAATAAGCATCACTCCCGGAGTGTGCACCACGTTCCCAGAACGCATACGTTCCCAGAACGCATAAAAACCAGGTCCCGGACATTGGCCACATATCTATAATGTGTCATCAAGTAGGTTATAATTTGGTACTCCCGGAGTACCCTCCTCATATTCCCAGAATATGATAAACGTTCCTACCAACCAGACTTCAAGTCTATATGGATGCACAAATATCAGGGTTGGTTTTATCTTTACCTTAATTAATGTGATTTAGAAATATTCCAATTTCCCTTTTGAATGATTTATTTGAGGCATACACTTTGGCATAAAATTCTCCTTTGAATTTTCTCAAAACATGCCCTTAAACTTAGATTAGGTAAAACAAAGTCAATGGTATTCAAAAACTTAACTTTTTATTTTTCATATTCAGGTACTAACCGGTTACAGTCTCAGGCTAACCGGTTAGAATTACAGACCTGAACTGTTTACCATTGAAATTCAGAAAAACCCTCTTTCTTGAATTTGCTACCCAATCCATAAACAAGTTAAACATTGTTTTATGCCTCAAAAATTACAGTTTTATCATTCAAAGGTCTAAATCACTTTTCACTTTCCAATGAACATAATTTCCTCTTGAAATTATTTCATTAACTTAAGGCATTAATTCTAATCTTTCAAATCTGAACCTTGACATTATAACAACTCATGTTCAGATCAGGTATAATGAGATTAAAGCATAGATTTGAGCAGAAACCACTAAAATTTCAAGACTGATTAATGAACTGACTTTTCTTTGAAATTCTGCAGTGTCTAACCGGTTACGAATATCGTGTAACAGGTTAGATTATGCAGTCAGTCCATTAAAACAAGAGTTTTAACAATTCATTTTTTACTTTTCTCAAATCTAACCAAATCTCAATATTAACAGAGTTCATATGCCTTAAGATAAACATGTTTATACCCAGAAACACATTCAAATTGCATGCATCAAGTTTATGATATCAAATTGCATGAAAATTCACATAAACACAATTTAATACAACAAAACTTATAATAGGCATTCAAATTCAGAATTCAGCTTCCATATACTTTGCATGCATCAATATAAAGTTGCTCAAAACCACAGTGAACAAAACTTTGGCCTCCAAGCCTTTGTGCCATATTGCACATAATGCCCTTTTTGAGTTTTGTTAACTCAAATCCTAAATCATTTGAATTTTAGTCTAAATCTAGTATAAGGTAGACTTCTCCCATACCTTAAGACTGAGTTTGATGAAGATTGACACAGAACTTGAAGAATCTCCACAGATTTCTCACAAACCCAAGGTTCTGTTCTCAGCCACGAATTCCACCAACAGGGTCCAAAGACCAGAAGTTTTGACATAGCAAATAGCCAAAGAAATTGGGGAAAACCATTAGGACTCAAAATAGGTAACATGCACTAGGAAATAGAAAAGGTTGGAAGCTTAATGGTGGCTGTACTTACCCAAAATCAGATCTTCGTGTTGATACCAAATTCAGCTCCAAGAACAGGAATGACAGAGAACTCAGTTTCCAACTCCTAGCTTCCCAAATTGATTCCTCCTTCCACACACAATCTTGACTTACAAATTTGGTATCAACACGAAGCTCTGGATGTAAGCTTCGTGTTCGTGTATCACTCAGAGTCTACCTCTCAGAATCAAAGAAGAATTTCAGAGATGAAGCTTGGAACCCTAAACAGAGCCTCCCTTCTCAATTTCAGAAATCCAACCCTAAATTCGTCCACAAGACAGGCTTAAATAGAGAAATTTCAATGCCATGCATACCGACGCGTGGTTTCCACTGATCTATGGTTGATTTCGTGGTGATTAATTGGATTAATCAAGTGATTACTCATCAAATTCCACTAACCCAGTTTCTGGGTTCATCGTCTAACCGGTTACAGGGCATTGCTAACCGGCTAGATTAGTACAAAATTCAAAAATTAATATTTTTAAATCTTTCCCTCCGAGAACCTATTTAATATTACCTTTAAGTCCTCATTCAGGGACCAAAATGCAATATCCTTATATTTTGCATTTATTTGCCCTATAAAAATATTTCAACTTATTTTTATTTTTAAGGCTAATTAAATACAAAATATAAACTTGGAAAATTTCTATAAATTAATAATAAAACTTTTTATTATTAATTTCCTATTATTCGGGAGACGAAAATTAGGGGTGTTACAATTTACCACCAAGATACTTTTATGAGCTGATCTTCGCGCTTGAAACTAGCTCAAAACATCTCATACTCTCTATGGTCAATATATTTTGTACATAATTTCAGCCATAAATATTGTATTATCCGCATGCTATATACGTAATTTCAACTCCATCTCTACCAACTTTGAAGCCTCTTAACAATCCTTTTTCTTCCGCACTCCTAATCAATCTGCTTAAACTGTTATCAGAAAAAGAAATGGTGTCATGGGATCACCTTGTCTGAGTCCTTTTTGCATTGGGAACTCTTTTGAGCCGGTCTCCTCATCCTTCTCGCATCATCAATAGTTAATATGCTATTACTAACTGTCAAGAATGGATCTTCCTCCAATAAAAGCTTATTGAGCTTATGAGATTACACATCCGATCACCTCTTTCAACCTCCCAACAATTAACTTAGCAATTACCTTATACAGCAACTAACTAAGGAAATTGGTCTAAAATGATTAAGGCATGATGGATTGTCAACTTTTGGAATTAACCTACAAATGATGAATTACTCCCTATAGGAAAGCATCCATTTGAATGAAAATCATGCAGCACTTTTAAATGGTTCCAATATTTTTTAATAAAGGAAAAATTATACCGATCTAACCCTGGGCTCTTATCTCCATCACATGACCACACTGCATCCTTTATTTTTGCTTCAACGAACTCCTTTGTTAAATTTTGAGCATCTTGTTTTGCACACCATCAAGAATTGGTCTATTCCAAAACTCCTGCTTAAATCTTTGTTGGAAGACTTCTCTAGCCTACTCTTTTATCACTTCAGGCTCATTCATCCAAACTCCATTTACATTGACTCCTTGAATCTCATTCCGCTTCATACTTCTGTTAATTGTTGCATGAAAGAATTTGGAGTTTGTATCACCCACCTTTATCCATCTTTATCTTGACTTTTGAAATAAAAGGCATTCCTTCAACTTAGACAACCTCGAAAATTCTGAAGTAGCTGCCCTTTTCAGTTCTAATTCTACATCATTTAGTTCATTTTCATCCGCCTTCACATCCCAATAGTTCATTTTTTCAACCTCCTTTTCTATTATCTGATCCAGCAAACCACACTTGTTTCGATTCCACTTATTGATAACTCCCTTCAATCTTTTCAATTTCTCCTTTAAAACATATGCGCCCCAACCGTTTATTGACAGCTTCCCTCATTCTTCTCTCACCAAATCATCGAACCCCGATTTCTCGAACCAAAAATTATTTATCCTGTTTGTGGAATCACTACATTAACCACTCATCATTTATTAAAAATCTGTCCAGTCTGCTCCTGTCTGCGGAATCACGTTATTTTCTCTTCTAATAATGTAGTTATAGAAAAAACAAAATAAAAATCTTGAGCATTCCGTTGGAAAATTAAAGAGTTAAAAAAATATTATCTAATCAAGGTATATTCATGTCAAATCATCAAGAAGTAATAGAGCGGAAGTGTACTTATATATATATATATATATCCTTCAAGGATATGATGAACGTTGTTCGAACTTGTTTTCGATCTACTGTTCATATCCATTTCCATGAAAGAACATGTAGGTTATTTGGTCTTTCAAGTCATGAATGCACAATTACTCACGAACCTTTTCTAATGATGTAATGTTAGAGTAGACGAGAATTGAATTCATATGACTTGAGGACCATAACTTATTTATAATAAGTTCATAATCTTTAATTTCGCAAAGGGTTATGACTTATGGCTATTGAAATTTTCGACTCATCAACAATTCATATCAAATAAGATGTCCTCAATCCCAATACATCAAGCCTTCAAAATCACCTTTAATAGGACTAATTAATCTTTATGATAGCATATAATACATGATCAATGATATATGTAAACTTATATACTAGATAAATATAACACATTCAAGTTTTTTCTTTTTTTTTTTTATAAAAAAAAATTCATTCCAAGAAAGCTAATAGTACAAGTTGTACTACCGGCTAAAGAAAAATACAGTTTGATCCAAAGAATAGAAAATTAAGAAAAGCAAACCCCAGCCATGGAGAGGCATATTGCAGACACACAAAAAACCCTTCCCTACTACCAGTATATCAAAATAGTACTAAATATGGAAGAAAAAAAAAACTAACTAGCCCCCACCCATGTGACAATACTGCAGCAAAATACACATGTTTGTACACATATAAATCTTAAGATGTGCATCATGCATTTTGTACACATTCAAGTTATTTCTATTTGTTTAATTTCTTATTTTGACATGTGGGACAGCATGGAAAACATCCTGGAACGATATGAGAGACATGGCCATCCAAAACATGCTGGAGCTAACTATGAATCACAGGTACGTCATTAAAAACATAATTTTTTTATGATTAACATCTTACATTAAGAAAGCTTCCTAAATCCTAACACAAAACCCAAAACCTAGCTTTTTTTAGGCAATTTATTTTTTAGGAAGGGAAAGAAAGTGTATTTACCTAGACTTAAACCTAAACTTTTCAACTAAGCTGGCAAGCTGTTTCTCCTTCTATGTTTCCTTCATACGCATTTAGTGTACCTGTGTTAAAATTTTATACTACAATTTTCTAGAGCATATCATAAGCATGTAGTCATATTAATAGCCGGTTGATTATATTGTATAATAGATATTTAATTAGTAAAGCAAACATAGAAATCTAGAAAATTAAAGAGAGTGGACACCACCATTTCATAAGCACGAAGCCTATAAATTGCTAATTAATAATTATAACACATTAGCAAAGTATGTCTTTATTAAAATCTACTTAATTAGTGGATTACTCTAGTGGAAACTGGTTGAACGCCACAAAAATGTGAAGTCCAAACACCACCTAATTAGATTTCGACAAAGAAACATACTTATGTATTTAGCACTGGACCAATAACTTGCTAATTAATAATTATAACATTATTTAACATTTTGCAACATACGTATGATTTGAGTAAATTTGATAGAGTGGACCCTTTTGATTAAGTGGATTCCATATTAAACCTATAGAATCTACTCAATAATAATTTGTGTTGAAAAGTGTATATTTATTAACGCTAGTAAGTATCTATTTAATTGTACGTTACAGTTCTTTTGCTAAACAGTTTCTTTTTACATAGATATATATTATTTTCAGTTATTTAGATAGGCCTTATAAATAGATATTATTTTAAGAGGATTTTACATTATGAGCTTTGGCCTTTGAGTAATATAAGAATAAATTTGAAACGTAAAAGAGAAAGATGGAAGCTTTTAATAAAAAAAAGCACGGGTAAAAAATATAGAAAATATAAAACATAAAAAATGTATAAAAAATTCAAGATATTAAATATATATTGAAAATATACATCAAACTCGTGCAAAGCACATGTTTGATATCTAAGCATTAATTGCATTTTGCAACCTACTTTACATATAGATATAGATAGATAGATAGATTTTTCTCAAAATGAAAATTCACATAAATATTGATATATAATATTATATATTCTAAAAAAAAGATAAAATTAACTATCAATTAATAATTATTGCAAAATCATAGTTAGATGCTCTAATATATTAAAAGTAGGAGTGATTAATTTTTTTAAAAAAACATAAATATTGATATATAAGATTATATATTCTAAAAAAAAAAGAAAAAAAAATAGCTATCTAAAAATTCTAACCATCTAAACGCACAAAAAGATAAAATTAGCTATCAATTAACAATTATTGCAAAATCATAGTTTCATGCACTATTATAGTATTAAAAATAAGAGTGATTAACTAATTTTTGTTTAAATCATAAATATTGATATATAATATTATATATTCTAGAAAAAAGAAAAAAATAGCTATCTAAAAATTCTAGCCATCTAAGGCACGAAAAGATAAAATTAGCTACCAATTAACAATTATTGCAAAATCATAGTGAGATGCTCTAACATATTAAAAATAGGAGTGATTGATTAAATTTTTTTAAAAATCATAAATATTGATATATAATGTAACATCCCAAATTTATATAATACAAAATAATTAACAAAACATAGGTCTATTATTACAAAAGTTGAAAAATATCGGGATTTTAGAAATTGATATTTAGAACGACATAATATAGTTCTCCCTTTTCAGCCTTCTCTACTGCGAAATCCGTTGTCCCGATGTTATCTAAGATGTAAAACCACGAGGAGTGAGACATTTTTATATAATTTAAGCAAAAGGATTAGAAGAGATCATAATAAAAAATCAGAGAACGCAGAAAGTCAATATAACTATGCATTTGTCATACTTAGGTTCATTATCAAAATAGCATTACACCAAGTCTTTGATCAAATAATCCATGAGAAAATATTAATAACATTATCTATTTACAAGTCATATATCAAACGCGCTCACCCTATATATTTTAGTGTTTCTAGTTAAATCAATTAGAACCATATTAATATAAATTACCCATTCCGAACAAACAATACAATTGACATAATTAGTAAGAACAAGCAACTAATGTTCACTAATAGTCAAACAAGCAGAACAACCGCACACAAGAAATCAAACCAGTAAAACAAACATGCACAATTAATTAACACACTCAGGTGTGTTTCAGTTTTACCTAAAGTAATTCGATTTCTTAGGGTTCTTCACTTCCTACTTTTAGGTTAAAAATACGAATAATAATATAATTCTTCATTATATACTTTATTAATTATACTCTAATAATCTCAAATCGAAATTATAATTTTGATTTTTAGCTCTAACTTACTACCTTTCTTCCCCAATTCCATTATAAACCCAATAATCCATGTGCTTAAATAATAGAAAATGACTCCTCCTTACCTCTAGGGTTCCATTAGAACCTGATTTAAGGCACAGCAAGGAGGTTCTGATTCCAGCCCACGACGATCCATTTTACCCCGAACCAAACCATGGTAGCACCGATTTGACTCGGTTCATCCCAAAAACCAGCTACCCGTTTCGATTCAACACAGTTCACGATCGAACCGGTTCAGACCACACCCACACAACATCCATAGCTTCAAGCTCCTCCATGGTAGCAACAATGGTGTTCTCAAGACCGACGGCAGCGGCGGCCATGACCTCAACGACCGGCGATGACAGCAGCACACGAACAGGGAGGAACAACGATATTCATGGACTCCTTTACGGCGGCAGCATCAACCACGAGCGACGGCGGCACACGATGGAGCGGAAGGAAGCGAGGAGTCGCGATCTCCTTCGTGGCTGCGACGGTCAGATTTGACAAAGGAGGGAGTCGCGATTCGCGACTGGACTGGAGAGGGTTTCGAACTTAGAGATGGCGGCGGTGATGGTGGTGCGGCGAGCGATGATGGCTTCAGGGAGAGAGAAAGAGACAGAGCGGAACGAAGAGAGAGAGAGCAGGACGAAGGAGAGTGGGAGGGGCGGCGGCGGCGTAAACCCCCCCTTTGGTCCAGGAAAAAAAATAAGGTTTTCACCCTTTCCCTCCTTTATCATAATATTATTATTATTATTATTATTATTATTATTATTATTATTATTATTATTATTATTATTATTATTATTATTATTATTATTATTATTATTATTATTATTATTATTATTATTCATTTACTCTCTTTAACTAAAAGAAATACCAATAGTAATAGGAACTAAGCATTTTCTAAATCTATTTAGGAAAACTTCAAGGTAATGGCTTAGTTATAAATTAGGAGACTTAAATAATTACTTTTCATATTGCATTGAATATATCAAAAGCAAGGTAAAATATAAACAATGTATTTTTTCCAGATAGGATTATTACTTTAAAAAGTATCAACAAATAGAATTTAATCATCAATTGAAATATTAAACATATATATAAGGTCGTAGAGTCAAAAGTTTGAAAAGCACTAAACTTAATAATTCATTATTGAATATATCAAAAGTTAAGCACTAAACATTTATTCTAACATGGTAACTTTCTTTAAATGAATTTACATTAAAGTATGCTAATAAAATATTCTAATCGGTCCGATCCCTAAAGTCCATTAAAAACCGGACCGGATCAGACCGGACCGTTACACCCCTAATTAGCAATAGGATAAGGAGGGAAATGGACGGCTGAGATTTAGGAGGGGAATTAGGAGGAAAACAATGATAAGCAATAGAACTAAGGAGGGAAATCATATCTGCTACCCTCAACTTCTCATATTTTATATTATGTTGATGATTACTCAAAGATATATTGTGTAAAAAAAATAAATAATCCCATTGGTCAAGCAACCAAGTGTTGTTGTGATAAGATATGATGTTATCCTCATGAATTCCATGTAATTCACGTCATAAGTATTTGACATCATTCCCATGTAGGAAAATTGGTCTTTCGATCACTTCAAGCTCATGGCTAAAGCCGAAGTCTTAGAGAAGAACATAAGGTACGTTGTTTAGACTTCATGGTAACATGTAGATTACTTTCAACTATGGATTGTTTTAAAACATCATGTCATTATACACTTTTGAATGATCACAATTCACACACATATAATGAGTCTTGCTGGCCACCCATTTGCTTGCTTTATTTTTACTAAGAACTCTTTTTTTTCATCTCATCATCAGCACTAAGAACACTATTATTTGAAGTAGTAATGAACTTTATTTTACAAAGTTAAGTTCGATTTTCAAAGGCAAAAGAAATTTCTAAGAATAATACAAACGTACGTGAAATCTGTAAGGTAAAACTTTATTTTTCCTTATGGGATGAGATGATTAAAATCCAAGAGTATTAATTAATTAGGGCGGTGAATGAATGGCACCTTAGTTATGTGATATGATGCTTCAATTTCAAGAGTATTATTGAGTGAATGATACATATATAGTTTACATCATCTACAATGTAGGAACTTCGCGGGACATGATCTGGATCCTTTGAGTTTGAAAGAGCTTCAAAGTTTGGAGCAACAGCTTGACACATCTCTAAAGCGCATCCGAACAAGAAAGGTGATGAATGCTTTTTGCTGATTCATTTTCAAGAATAAAATAGAAACAACCGAAAAAAAAAATGTAATCTTAAATTTTGAATTTATCACAGTATATTTACCCTTATGCATGCTACTTTTCTACGGGTTATCCTAAACTCTATTTTCTTAACTAAACAAGCTTTTTTTTTTTTTTTTTAAGAATATTTTATTAAATAAAAACACGGCAGGGGGTACAAGGCATACTAAGCAAGCTATTAATTTCTCAAAGTGAAATCTTACCTTTCCCTTGAATTTCAACTTTGAATCTGTAAGAGCATCTAAAAGAAACATTTTCTCTTTTTCTTTGTATAGACCACACAAGGCCTCTCAAATATCAAATATTTTGAAGTTCTATATGAAAATAAATAATTAGACTGTTTTAAAGTTGTGATAATCTTTAGATAATTGAGGTATTTGTTTCGGGTATCTGATTACTGAAAGCCAAAAATTTAATTTATTAAAAATTTGAACAATGTACAAAAATAGCAAATTCATAACACAAGCACAATATGCACAACATACGAATATCGCACAACGTTCGTACTAATTTATCTTTATATTACCAAATTAGTTAACTAGTCACTGATTTAAAACTTAAGTTATTGAACACTATATTTTATTGTAGAATTGATAGTTTTTTAACATCACTTAACTAAACTAATGTAAACTTACTATCAAGTATTAATAAATCTTTGTTAACTGATTTTTCAGTTAAAAACAAAAAAAAAGTGAAACAAAAATTATTTAGTTTTATTAGACTACATTTGAGATGTAATTTTTTACTATAAACTCACGATCTCTGGACACAGCCCTAGGACTCTTGAAAATGAGAAAATAGAAAATAATAAGTTCATATATTTTGATTATTTTTTATAATCAAAATATTTTATCTTTTCTATAAAATCTCAATTCATTCTCAAAATTATTAACGAACTTTCACAAAGATGTTACTCATCTTTATACCATCCGGTCTCTTTTTTAAGCAAAAATAACTAATTCACACCTATTAAGAAAGTTAGTCGAGTGTATTTAAATTTCTCAAATTCATAAAAAATAGACTATTTTAGTAAATTTATATTGAGAATGAAACAAAAATAAAATGACTCAACCACGTTGTAAGGATATTTTAGGAATGATTGTATTGGAATAAAAAATTAGTTAATTTTTGCTTATATTAGTGAAATGTCTTTTTTACTTATAAATGTGACCGGAGATTACTTTTGAAACAAAATAAGTCCATCATAAGTTGCATTGGGATCCTTACAATTAGAAATCTCACGCAATTCCACATTTTTGCACATGTTGTAAGAGGACTCGGACTAGCCCACACATGATTGCTTGTTCCATTATACTCATGATACCAAGAGTACTTATCATCTTTCTCGTCATCGTTAAGTGACGATTTCAATGTTGACTCTACTTTTGAAACAAAATAAGTCCATCATAAATGACGATTTCAACGTTTACATATCATCCAAGATTGGTTTCATTTTCGACATTATGCCATATTTATGACAAGTTGACAACTACAATCACATTTATAATAATACATCTAATTAGGTCTCGGTTAATTATGTTGCCTCCATCTTTTAGCTTCTTTGTCTTCCAAGACTTCCATTGTAGGGTAATTTTACTGCCTTTAATGGAGGTCCTCAAGATATCACAAGATTGTTGTACATCTCAAACATGGGTCATTTTAGCTTCGATGGATGAAAGTAAGGTTGTTCGTTGTTTGATTTTTTTTTTTTTTTTTTTTTTTATGGCATGGTTTTTACGAAAAACCAAACTAAACTAAAGCACATAATATGGGATTTTTTTTTTATTTTTTTTTTGGGGGGGGGGGGTTGGTCAACCGGCTTGACATGCTAACCTCATTTTGAGGTCAGATATAACCTTTCTCTGCAACCTCCAATGCATCTTGACAACCTAACTAGGCTTTCATGCTAATAACATCAATTGGCTCAATTGTATTAGGCAAGATGAGGGAATTGAAATTGATTTAAGTCATTACTCGTCGTTTCTGGACTCTTAAGTGTTTCATCAAAACTATATTCTAGAACTGTAGCTCTACTTTGTTGGAGAAAGAAGAAAACTGCAGGGGAAGTTGATATCTGTTTCTTTGCACATTTGATACAGGACTAAATCAGTCCAATATTCATGCTAAAGCTAGAGATACCCTTATGTCATATTCAAAATTGCTCCACCTAGTACTAACTGCTGTGACATGTGGCAAGAGAGTTCTAGAAGAGAAGTAATTCTAGGAAATGACTTGAGAATTCGAAGAATTAATTAAGAGTAACAAGTAGTAGGAATTCCTATGAAGAAGAAAGGAACTTGAACTATGTTGTTGCACAAGAAAACAGAGAACAAGAGTTTAGATATTACAGTTTTCACAAAATGAATAGCTAAGTAACTAACTTGAGAATGAAGCTATTAATAGAATAGATTGTACAAGCGCAGGTATAGATTGAAATGGAACCTGGGCTGCAGTTGTCCACTTAAAATTCTCTTTCTTAAGCATAACAGTCAGCATTTTAGCCACAGTGCCATAACCCTTCACAAAGCGCCTGTAGTTAAGCTTGGCCTGGAAATCCTCTTACCTACTTGTTCGAGGCAGTGGCCAATTCTGTATTATTGCTGTGATCTTAGAAGAATCGGTAGCAACACCCACTGCAGATATAAAATGGCCTAAATACTCCACCTAGGCACTCCAAAATAACATCTGGATTGTTTGGCATAATTGATTTTCTCTGATTGCAGCTAGTACCTTTTCTGAATGCACAAGGTGTTCACTTAGTGTACTAGCAGTGTATGACTAAATCATCAAAAAAATACCAATAGATATTTCCTTAGGAATTCTTTGAAGTCAATATTCATCAAACTCTGGAAAGTAGCACAGGCATTAGTGAGCCCAAAAGGTATTACTACATTTTCAAAATGGCCACTGTGTCCTGAATGCAGTCTTACATATATATCAATAGGTTCCATTCTCACCTGATGATAGCCAGCTCTTATGTCAATTTTAGAGAAGATGGTAAAGCCAAGTAATTCATCGATGAGATCATCAACTACAGGACTAGGAAACCTATCCTTAATTGTGCCTTTGTTCAGCTCCCTGTAGTCAACACACAACCTCCAAGAGCCATCTCTTTTGCCAACTAACACCACAGGACTTGCATAAGAACTCTTGGTCTCCAGAATTTAGCATTTCTTGCACCAGTTTATCAATAATACTTTTTTGCTGTTTTGCATACTTGTATGGCCTTTTATTCTCAGGGTCTGCATTTTGCATCAATGGAATTTATGATCATGGTCTTCCCCGTAAGGTGGAAGTTGTGTAGGAGTAGCAAAAATATCAGCATAACTCTTCAATATTTGATCAATTGAGCCAGGTATTGCAACTTGATTAGTATCAGTGGATAAGGAATGCGACAGGTATCCCTCTTCCACACAATCTAGTATCATGGATAAATGCATCCCTTTATCCACTAATTTCTCTAGTTGCAAATTCTTGACTATTTTACATCCAATTGTGTTGCCCATCTCAATACATGCCTTCTTCCCTGCACCGAGAACTCCATACTCAACTTGTCAAAATTCCATGTTATGTCTCCTAAAGTAACCAGCCATTCTATTCCCAGGACTACATCACAGGCACAGCAACCCAATGAAATCAACAAAAAATCTCAAGTAAATGTGGTTTGTTGGAGTGTCCAACTGAGATTACTTACCATGGAAGAAGTTTGCACCTTTGTATCATCCGCAATAGTAACCTTCAATGGTTTCAACTCCTCAATCCTGCATCCAATTCTTTCTGCCACGGTGTCACATGAATGTCTAGGAAATTATGAGTGTTATCACTATCAATTACGATGTGTTAGGGTTTCGTTTATATATTCCAGTGACCCTCAGAGTCCAATCAAAGCATTCACAGAAATTTGAGGCTCATCAAAATGCCCTGTATCTACTTCCTCAATTCTGTCATTTCCAGTATCTTCCTCCTCCACTTCCTCAACTTCTAACAAATGAATTAGCAGCTTTTTTCCCCCTCAAACAAAAAATTTGCAGCTTTTTGTGAGTGAATGTATGCTCTGCATTGTAAGGTTCATCAAAAGAAGTAGCACAATCCCTTTGACCTTCTTTGAAGCATATAAGCTGGAGTTAAGCTTCTGCTGAATTTTGGCTTTGGCATAGGCTGTTCTAATTCATAAGAACTCTGCGGTTAAGCACCAAGCACTGATTTGCTACTGTGTTGGCCTTTACTTTCAGATTGGTATTCACACTGGAATCCTAGCTATTAGCAAACTCAGAGTTTGGCCAGAGCAAATGCTTTTCTTAAAGTTTGGGGTTGAAACATTATCACCATCATTTGACGTCATTCTTCAATTCTCCCAAGAAACTTAAGGTGTATTCTTCAGACAAGTTTAATCTAGTAATTATAGCATCAATATCCTCGTGATACTCAGTAATGGTACCTTTTTGTCTCAATTTTATCAATTCTGCCATAGGATCATCACACACCTACCACCCAAACCTTTCAATTAGAATTTCCATGTACTTCCCCCAGCTAGTCAAAGAGCTAGCCCAAATAGATCTCACATAAGCGTGGTGCCATTTTAATGTTTTTCCTTCTATGCATAATTGCTAGTTTCACTTTTAACCTCTTCCGGAGTGTCATCAATCATAAAATAAATCTCACACTGATATAACCACTCCTTCACTTTACTACCATCAAATCAATTCTAGACAATCGAGTGCGAAGCGAATATGGAGAAAGTAAATTGTAATCACCTGAATTATGATGGTGATCTCCTGAGCTAAAATAGCGATCTTCACGCAATTTCTAGGATTCGTGATTCTTCTATTCATGGAAGAACCTTCCTCATTTGCATTCTTCTTAAGTAACTCCTTACTGATATTTTTCTGCAAGGAACCAGCAAGTTCTGCCAAAAGCAATTTAAGCTTTTCTGAAATGCGATTCTCCAAGCAACTCCTCAATCGTTCTTCAATTTCTCTGACTGCAGCTTGAGTTCGCATAGCTTCAGCCATTTCCCAGGGGCAAAAAATAACTCTAGATACCAATTTATAGGGGTGTTACAGACGATAAGTAATTCTAGGAAATCACTTAAGAATTTGAAGAATTAAGAGTAACAAATAGTAAGAATTCCTATGAAGAAGAAAGGAACTCAAAATATCCTATTGCACAAGAAAACAGAGAACAAGAGTTTAGAAATTACAGTTTTCACAAAATACATAGCAAACTAACCAACTTGAGAAAGCTATTTATAGAAGAATAGCTTGTACCCAAGCGGGAATTGGGAAATGACAGTTATAACTGTCTTAGCTGTCATTACAGCCAATAACTAACTAATCAAATAGTTATTAACTACTCATCACAAATGATCTCTATCAACATATTTTTAGGAAATGTCAAAGATAAAAGCATAGCTTTTCAAGAAACAAAGGAATGGCTTATGCATACCTTAGTGACTAAATGCATGGTTAATTTTCTAATTATTTTTTTGTAATTCCTCTAATTTTCTAATTATTTTTTTGTAACTCGTCTAATTTTCTAATTACTATTTCTTTCATCTTTAGCTGGCTGATCTGTGTGATTTGTGCAGAACCAAGTTATGAATCAATCCATCTCAGAGATGCATAAAAGGGTAAGAGTATTGTGTGGGGTTGGTGGGTGACTGAGTATTGTCCACAATGCATGACTTGTAAAATAAGTTGCTTAAATGGGACATTCAGCTACCCAAAAGTTCTCTAGTCACAAAGTGTCTTTGGCATATAAGTTTGGAACAGAATCTCATGCAAAGTGACAAGGACGACATGTTAAAAAGGAAAAAAGTCATATTTGTAACAAGCTAATTTAATTATATTGTTCTTCAATAGGGAGTCAGTCATATGACATTACTGGAATTAATGCTTGGATGTTAATGCTTCAACTTTGTTTCTCCTTTACCTTTTTGGCTGAGTTTATCAAATTAATTTTTTCCTTGTAAATTGAAATTATTTTTCTTACCACTGAAAGTTTGTGCATCAAAACATTTGGAAAGTTAAATTTTGTTGTGCGCACATGACAGACAAGGACATTGCAGGAGCAAAACAGCATGCTAGCAAAGGTAAAAGCAATATATTCCACTAGTAACATTTCATTCTAAATCTTCTATACAAGAAAGGATTTGAAAAAACAAAAGTAACTTTTATTTCATTTATGACTAGATGAAGGAGAAAGAGAAGAGACTGACTGAAAGTTCACACAAAGAAACCCTAGACCAATATCCATTGCCCTTCAACTTGTCTTCTCAAAAGCAACTTCCACTACAAAGTCAAGTTCCTTCTCTAACTCTCAGGTACCTATCTTGCTTCTCTCTTGAAAGCAGCAGGTATAGGAAGAACCTTCATCGTCAAATCTTAGCCTGTAGATTCTAGGTGATTCAAAAAAAATAGTTCTAAATTGTAACATAAGGACGACTAAAATTTAAACATGAGTAAAAGCATTATTTTAACAACGCTACAACTTATTGGCAGAAAATAAAAATGGACACGTGGCACTTTAGACCTTAAATGACACTTTCAGATTGCAATTTGTCCAATTAAATGACACTTTAGACCTTAAACAAGCATGATGCATATGATCCAAATGTCAAATATAGGAACCAAAAAACATGGATCCTTACAACAGAGGAAATTCCCCTTTAAACTGAAATATAGCAGGAAAAACATGCAACAACTTTGAAGAGATGTAAAATTTCATACTTGTGAAGTTACCTTATATGGTTTGAAGTGTATACATCAATCCCTGCTACATTCCTAGTTACTATTACCGAGAATTTTTCTCTTTAGTCTTAAATTGAGGAGAGAAAATGGATAACTAACAGAATTTGATAAACATGGAATAAACTAAAAATACAACATGAATGTGATGATTTCACCAGAAGCTGCCCACTTTGCAGAGTTTTATTAGCAATTGATATAAACTATTGTTGATTTCAGCAGAAGTTACCATTAATTTATCCTACTTCCTAGTGCCTTGCTGAAAAAAACTGGGAAGACCCCTAATGATAATAGACTGAACATTAACATTTATATCACAGCATCTATAAATGAAAGTAATTTTCAGCATGTGTATATGTATATATTGTTTGAGATGATAAAAAAGTGCCAAAATGGTGCAGTGGGACTATACAAGCAAGAGCATCACTGGAGGAAACAGTTGGAGCTCGAACCAACCTTGAAAGCAATACACTCTTCCCACCATGGATGCTACATGGTTGACTAGTTAGACTGACATGAATCTGTCAAGTATGCATATGATGAATGTTTAAGGCATCAACTAGGTTAGAATAACAACATGCTAGTGTTTAATGACTGCTTAAACCTCTTCTTGTATTTGCTGTGGTCTTCATATTTGAACGTAATGGGAAACTAGTCTCTGCTACTGAGAAAGAACATTTAGGTAAAATGTTTTATAATGACTATGTTATGTGGGTACAATGCTTAGATTTTTTTAAAAACACATGATGTACTACTTACTCTCTCTAGTGCTGGAAGGTGAGCATGCATGTACAGATGGCCCTGATTACAGGTTACTGGTTATACAGGCAAAAAAAAAGGCAATGATGGTAATTTGCAGAAAAAGGTCTATTTTCTTCACTGCCATTGCCACTGCCACTCTACCCCTACAACTTTCTCTAAAAAATCATATCAAATCCCAAATATCAAAACACCTGCCCCAACCCAAAAAGATGAACCAATAAAAGATTTCATTTGTCAATCATATTTACAGCCAGACCACAATCATGACATAACACCCCACATAATCCAAGACCCACCATGAAACCATGTCCAATCGAAATTGCCACACAAAACCTTGAACTTATGAATTGAGAAACACAGAAAAGAAGAGAAAATCTGAATTAAGATAAATATGTTTTACCATCAGAAAAGCTAGTAAACAACATAAGGCACAGTCATGCAGCTTACCTGACCGGGCACCTAGCGCACGCAGCTTTATGCAACCATTAACAGGACAAAAATGGTTTTCTAATCCAGATGCTAGTTTCTCAGTGTTCCTATACTTCAAACAAGCAACTATGCCCTTTTACATAAAGAAATATAAGGATACATAATTACTAATTACCAACCCTACCAAGCATTAAAGCAAAGTTTGATTTTGATAGTGTTGACGTAATTTTTTTACAAGAAATCAACTGTGTAGATATTTCCCGTAAAATTGGATATGTTGGTTTAATGATGTCTTGTGATGGATCTAAGATTGTAGGCTTTCCATAGCTTTGCTGGTTATGACATCCGGTTAGAAGAATTGCTTGCCATAAGGAAAGGTCAGGTTCTAGCTTGGCAAGGTTTTGTGTGATTCTATGGAAGCAGTTCCTCTGGAAAACTGGGAACCTGCTCCTTTATTTATGTGTATGCTGTGATTATCAGTGATGAATCATCTATTAAGAATGGACTGGGATGTTCAAGTCTCTCATTTGTTTAGAAGCAAATTAATGCAATGATGTTTTGCCTAAATGGGGTTCAAAAATCTGCATTGAAGACCAACTGCCTAAGTTATTCTCACATTATTCTTGTCACCCAAAATATGCATCCTACCATACTGAATAGTATTTTATAAGTTTAGAACTTACCCTGGCTGAACAGACCAGGGGTTTTTTCTTGTGATTTTTCTCATTTAAAACACCTTGACTTAGCGTAGTTGGCCGTTGCATTTTCTAATCCATAGCAATTACTGGATGATACAAATAGTTCATGAAAATCAAACTAAACAGAAGAAATGCATGTTTGGTTTGGCGATGGAAAATCACGTTATGGCTCAAAATCACGTCGAATGTGAAGCAACTGTGAGTAGCTTCAACTTCCCAAAATCAATTCTAGGGGAATCCAACGTGCATCCAAACATGCACGAAGTAAATATTGCTACATAAAAGAAGAGATCCAAATTTATACTTGCATATTCATGGTCTAATCCTTATTGAATTGGTATTAAGCTGTGCAAATGGATACATATAGAATAATAATACAGTTACACTTCTGAATACACGGATTGCATTACAAGAATAAATTATTAGGATAAATGATGATTAATACTAACTTCATTTGTTGTCAGATTTTACTGTCCATCTCTATCTTTTCACGATCACCCCCAGTAAGCAAATACTCTCTGCAATACGCAAGTTGCCATAAGATCATCATTTGATTCATTGAGAAAACATCAAAGCCAAAATAATGAAAGAAACATAAACTAAAGGGAAACAATTGTATCATATTAGCGCAAGCGACAAATCAATGGAAAAAGGTCATTGTATATATTATTTTAAGGCAGCTCCTCATGGTGATGAAGCAGCTATGGCCACATCCAAAAAAAAAAAAAAAAAACCTTGTCATTTGCTTGTGTTTTTGGAATACACACACACACACACACACACACACATATATATGAAGCCTGGACCTCATCGCTGTGGTCTCCACTATATATAAATGATCTAGCTCTGCCGGTGTGTATGTATTACACGCTAGCGCTTTTCAAAAACATACTAAAAAGCAACCTTATGTAATTTTTCCTATTGGGAATCACGAGTAACTTTGGGGGAAGACAACAATGAATTACCAAAAATCAATGATATTCTAATCAAGTTGCAATTTATATAAATGATAACATCACACAAAATACCTGAGTCTTCCACAAAGGCGTGCTAAAGCATCTGATCCAGTTCTAGAAGCAATATCCTCAACCTTAGCAGCATTTGATAAAGTCAAACAATCTGCAAGAACAAACTCACACAACTCCTTTAGTGAACAAGCATCAGTCAACACAGCTGAATGGCCCCCACCAGCAGCTAGTTTTCGGATCTCCCCAACACACCTGTGATACAGAAATTTTAGCATAAAAGCCTATGCAATCATAACTAAGTTACTTAAACTACAAATACTTACCAGTCAACAGGTGATGGATACCAGGCATATGTAGATTTCTCATTGGCTGCTTGACCATAATTGTTGTAACCCCAACCATGGATTCGGCCATCCTTCATAGTAATAAGAGTGTGGGAATGCCCACATGCAACAAGTTGCACATCTTTTGGAACAACTAAAACTGGAATGTTTCTGAAAAATGTCTGGGAATCATTAGCAACACAAGAGAACAATCCAGTTTGGGGACCAAGGCCTAACTGACCAGATTGACCGCCACCCCAAGCATAAAGTGCTCCTTCTTTAGTCACAGCACATGTATGTACCCCACCGCATGACACATCTCTTATGGAAATACCATCAAGGGAAACCACCCTCCTTGGGAGTAGCTCTTTATCTCCGTACTGGAGTGAAGAATGCCCAAGTTGGCCCATATTTCCTAGCCCCCATGTGTAACTGGTCCAAGGAAAAACATAATAAGTAAGGACATATTATCACAAGCTAAAATTTAACAAGTAATCATTATTTAGTTGGATCCCTTACATACAACTGGAAGAAATAATTCCTCACACACACAAGACGATGGAAGAGAGGGAAGGAAGGAACATAAAAATATTAAGGATAAACGGCTCATTTGGTCTCTTACCTTATTATTCACTATCAAATTGGTCCCTCATGAATTTTTGGTATTATATTGGTCCCTCATGTTTCTTTCCGTTTGCACCATTCGTCCCAAAGTCACTGTTAATCCTACATGGACCAATATGATATACACACATGGCATTTCTCCCTCCAACGTGGACCAATATGATACAAACACGTAGGAACAGTGACTCTTGGATGAATGGTGCAAACGGAAAGAAACGTGAGGGACCAATATAATACCAAAAAAACGTGAGGAATCAATTTGATAATGAAAAATAAGGTAAGGGCCCAAATAAACAGTTTAGCCAAATATTAAAACTGTTCGTTAGACTAGAATTGGACTGCAAAGGAAAAATTAGACAGATTTGAAAAAAAAAAAAATATAACAAATCTACTTTTACCACTTCCCCCTTCCCTCCCATCCACAGAAAAGAAGGTTCCAAGAGTGTGAAGATCAAAAGAACTCTGCAGAGTTGTTTCAAAGTGTGATCATAAAAGTATTCTCCTTTTGGTAAATGAGTAAAGGACTGGCAGGAACTGAAAGGAAGGGAAGTAGCTTGAGCTCTATATGTCTTAAGAACAAAAGAGATTAACTCCACCCCATAATATATGCATATTCTTTTTCATGGATATTACAAACCCAAAATAGCTCAGTGTTCTCAGCAACTACTACTATCTAACACCATAATGGTCGTGTTCATACAACCATCACTCAATAGTGAAAAAATAATAATACTTCGCAATAAATCATGTGTGCATGTCGATAGAATAACAAACCTTCTCGCAAATTTATTCAAACAAGACCCGGACAATATTAAGGACACTTAAATAGGATATAACACAGTTGGCTCTAGGAATATATTACTACACTCAACTATAGTTTTTTATGGTTATAACCAAGCCAAGGGAATAGAAACTTGCATAATAGATGCAGCATTTCCATTGCATCTTGTCTCCTGATGTCAGATTCCCTAATGTGTCATGTGGAAAACCACAATTCTCATGCTTAAATTTATAACTATCTCCATCTAGAAAGTCCTTCAAATCACTTACGCCTCGCCCTTATCAGATATGGCTGCTGTGTGATATTCCCCACATGACACTTTGGTAATCTTCACAAGCTCAGGTGCTTCATCAAGGAACTTAGCATAAGAACTTATAATACGAGCCCCCTGCAATCCTTCACAAGTAACACCTCTGCCAAGTTGACCATACTCATTGTAGCCTGGTTTATGGAAACAGTGAGAAAACTTCAATTAGCATGTGGCAAGAAACCTACTTTGAAAATGCTCATGTTTACTTTCCTACATTCAATGCTCATTCAATTTCCAAGCCTCTAAACATGGCAACTCCATTAGGGTAATCACTTACACAAAATCACACATAAGTACTAATATACTTAGAAAGAAAATAAAGAGAAGCAATAACTGACTCACCCCAAGCCTGTAGAAGGCCTTCCTCAGACAAAGCAACCACATGGGCAGCTCCACAAGACACTTCACGAATAATCTGTATGTATGATGACATGAATGATGGGAAAACATAAAGTAAACAGGATTAGAAAACAGACAGAAAAATGAAAAAGTATTCTACTACATCATAACAAATTGTATCCTCGCAAAGAAAAGGACGAAAATTTATATATTCCAGTTTAATTAAATAATTAAACTAAACCAAAGATGAATGTGATAGACCCATTGTAGTCAAGAAGAAGTGAAGACAATGAAAAGACTGTCAACAGTAAAAGTAAATAGGTATAAATGATTGTGAGATAACCACCAGAGAGGGGATATAAATGGGTTAGGAGGTAAGAGAAAGAGAAGCGGCAGAATTATGTGGCAGTCTGTTAAAGAAGAGAGGTTCGTGGGTTATTCAATATATTTACTGAGCTGAAGCAATTGTGTGGTAGTTAGTGGAGGGAATAAAAAGAGAAGTGGGTGGGAAGGGAAAAAGATAAAGACAAACTATACAAGGGAGGAAAAGGTGGGAGAAGGATCAAATCATTTTAGTGAAGATTTGAGGGCTTTGGGCAGGGAGGAAGAAGACCATCGAAGCTCTGCAGTGTCTATATATCTTTTTCTTTTCTTTTTTTTCCTTTTCTCTTTTTTCATTCAGTCTTTTTGAGAGGCTCCTCTTTAAGGAGTTGATCTCCATAATTTCTTAAAGAAATCCATGTTCCTATCAGAATGGGTTCATTTATATACATACTTCACATTAAGGGAACTACAAATCAGACAAAAAATATCAAGAAGTAATTACATTCACAGGTGCAATTTCATGAAACCTCGGCAACAATTGTTCTCCTTCCTAGGCCTAGTTAATAATTAGACTAAGGAATAGAATTTGTCAATTTGCATATAGTAGAAAAATATGCTGACCTTTTTATACTAACTTCAAAAGTAAGGTAAAAGCTATATACTAATAGACAACATTCAGAAAAACCTAAATCATAGTTAGGAATGGCAATGAATCATAATCAACCATTCTATAAGTGAAAAGGTATCAAGCATGCATATCCAACTAAAAAGTCAGATTAGATGGCATGCTTGACTCTTGGAAAGAACAAGGCAAACCATAAGAAGGAGCCTGGAAAGACGCCATTATAAGCACACTTTTTAACTCCTCTCTTTATTCATATACAAAAAGCATAGCAGTGGGACCTTGGATCTATTTACATATAAAAAAACTAAATGAAAAAATAATCAGGACAATCAAATAAACATTTCTTCATTTATTTAAGTCATAATGAATGCATGTATACATATAAATATACATCAGTTTGCGCACAAACATATGTACTTACAGTGTTAGGTTCGAAGGCCCCCCAGAACAATCTAGGAAAATTTGACCCCTGTAAAAGAAACAAGAAAATGAAGTAGAATTTCTGACACATTAGGAAAGTTGTATTATGATGGGAAACCATAGTTCATCTTATTTATCTTACTTATCCTATGATATGCGATAAATGAGAAGGAAGATTAACAGTTACATATTTAAGGCAGTTATGCCATTAAGATATTATATCTATTATCTATTACTTCTATAATTAAAAAAACAGTGTGTTTTAACTAATGGTGGTTGGCATAAATTAGCCTTTCCCAACATATCCCTATTAGTTATCAAAATCAAAATCTACAATAAAAAAAGGTCAAGTTGTGATCTTTAACTATAAAGAAATTTTAAAAAAATAAAAGAAAAAACAACACGGAAACTGCTGGCAGTTTTTATAGCAAGGGAACAATTGAAAGGGGAATAACATACCAATTTGGAGGCATAAATTCACACCAACCATAACTTCAGCAAAGCAAAAATATAAAAACTGTTGTTTCAATCTTAAGCTTTTGGAGGCATAAATTTGAAGCAAACACCCTTTATAATTATATAATTGAGGCAAAGCAAATACAAAATATGGATTAACAAACATAATTATTTATGACAAAAGCATGATAATAAAAATGCAGATCGACGCCGTGCCTGTCAAGACGCTAGTTATATATTATATATAGCTATATGTTTAAAGCATAGTCAATGCGGTCAGTTATTATTATGTATTGTAGTGTAGAGGTTATCTAAAGCAGTTATGGCTATTCTGTTTTGTACAACAGTCTGGTTGTTGAACTATTTCTGACATCCAGAAGTCAGTTTCTCGTGGACAAGAGTCATATCCTAGTATTTCTACTTTTATGCTATTAATCTATTAAATTTCATATTTATAATTCTGGGTTTCTATCATATTAACCATTAGAAAAGCTATTACCTGATTTTGTCCCCAAACCCAGAGCTTTCCAGTTGATATGGTACCATCATTGTCACGAGGTTCCGCAATGCAAGCAGAACAATGTGCTCCACAGGACACAGATTTTACAAACTCTGAATCTAGTTGTTTTACTTTTTTCGGATGTTTCCTTCGCTCCTCAGTTCCATCCCCCAATTGACCAAAGTCATTAGCACCTGGGATTAGGAATATATGCATGAGTGTTAGACTGTAAGCACTTCTGTTTCCTAACAAGTAGGAATACATACTACCGATGACAAACAAACTCACGAGTAGATATGTAAATTTAAAAGGAAAACATTCCTCTAAAGTTAGTGACTATTAGTAATTAGTAACAAATTATGAAACAAAATTAATCCGAATACAAGGAAAGAACTACAGTGGAGGTTGTCTCCATTTACACAAACAACATCCCATATTTGAAATGGGAACGGAAAGTCTGATGAGATATGTTTTTCCTACAAAATTTCCTGCTAGCACTCCTCAGTGTGTATTGGACTCCCCTCCCAAAACTAAACCTATACTTCTAGTCCTTCTACTATGTAAACAAACATACATACACCCCTGGTCCGAAAAAAACAGTTCTGACGCAATAAAATACCGAGTATACGAAAGAATGGCAGAATAATAAGAAAAACAAAAAGGGTAAAAAAAGTCCAAAGTCCAAACCCCAAGTAAAAAGAGAGCCATCGGAGGCTATTGCCGCTGTATGTTCACGACCACATGCGACATCCAACCATTTTGCATTGAAACCAGCTGGGCATCCAAACAGTTCCGGAGGCAGCTGTTTCGGAATCCTCAGCTGATCCTCTTTCCCGTTTCTCCCTGTCTGACCAGATTGATTGTATCCCCACACATAAATGGCACTCTTCCTTGGAACACTTACAGGTTTCGTGGTGCCCAAAATTTCATCAATATCCATAGGTCGTTGACCTTATACTTTAAACGAGGATGCGGAAAAAAAAAAAATTAAATTAAATATATCAGTACAATTTGTAATTTGCAACCAACAATAACAACTATATTACACAGAAACAAAGCAGCTATAACACATGCTTTCAACAGCAATGATTTCAGTTTCACGCCCATCGGATATCCGAAAGTAGATAAATTTCGGATAGTCCATCCGAAAATGAAAAAAATAGCCTTTCGTATAGCCTATCCAAAATATGTTTGGGGTGTAAACCTAAAAAAAGTGGGTGTTATAAAAATCTCCCAAATAATGAAATTCGAAACTACATTGTAAATTGTAATGCTTAAACATATTGTGAATAGAAGCTAAGTTAACACAGAAAAATGAAAGATCTAAATAACACATGATATGAAGCATAAAATAGGAAAATAAATCCCCAAAACAATGAAACTCAAAAACAAGTACTTTTCCATACTTCAATTAAACGAATACAAAAATGAAACTGAGTTAATCATTCAACTTCTTAGAAAATTGAAGAAGAGAAATTGATTTGATTTTGTTTTAAGAAGCAAATCCTTCATTATGGGAGTTTGTTAACTATGTCGAGTAATCACCAAATAATAATAAAATAGAGACAGGGTTTCGAATCCAATGTGAGAAATGAATGAATGAAACGAAGCGTTTTGAGAGAAGGATAACTAACATACCGAAAGGGAGAAAAAGACAGAAAGTTGAAAATGAAGAGAGATAAGTGGAAAGGAATAGAAAGAAGAAAAATTGGAAGGAAAGAGAAAGAGAGAAGTAAGAAAGTCAAGGTTAAAACGGAGGCCACAAGTGTCGTGGTTGCAGTAGCGTTAGCCTTCGAGTCGGGGAAGTTGCTGGTTTCCCGGTTCTTACAGCAGCTGGCATCAAAGTCGAGAAGTTCAATTAAAAAAAGTGAATCCACTTTGGTCTCTCGATTTTGCACAATACAAATTTGGTCTTTGACGTGGTTGTCAAAATCTAGAATCTATGTAGACTCATTTTGCCTAGGTAAACTCGAGTCGTAAACTCGTTTCACAAACTCGTACGAGTTTACTTAAAAAAAATTACATCTATATTAATAACATATGGCCTATTAATAATCAATATTCATAATTTCAAGCTTAATATAATAACAAAATATAATAAGATATTAGTCATTGATACTAATAAGTAATGTAAAATAATTTATCCATCAATATTCAAACTTCAAATTCAAAACATAATAAAATAACATATCAGGTGTAATTTTAATTTCAAGCTCAACATAATACTTCTTAACAAAAAAAATAATGAAAATTAATTGTCAATTTCTAAGCAAGTGTTCTTTAGTTAAAGTAACATTTAAAAACATTGACAAAGTAAATGAGTTTTGATTTATGGATAACACTAACAAAGTAACACTGAAAATTGAAAAGGGGAGAATGCATTTATGTTTAAAATTTAAAACTTAAAATGATTTCTATCAAGCATTCATCAGATTATAATACCAGGTTAACGAAGAAGAAAAAAGGGAAAACGAAAGTAAAGGAATAAAGGGATAAAGTTAGAAAGGCATGGGGTGTGGAGTGGGCGAACGTGCGACAGAAGGAGATGAATTGAAGATTGGAGAAACTTTTGAATAAGAAGGAGAAGAAAAGACTGATTTAAGGGTTTTTTTACCCAAAAACGCAACAAATACGATAAAAATAACCTAGAAGATTTTTTTTAAAATAAAAAAAATTGAAAAACGATGTCAGATTGGACGTTTAGGGGTCAAGAATGCTAATTCGCTAACTGGGCCATAAACTCGTGAGTTTACAAGAGTCTACCAGTATCCACCCGAGTCCACCTGAGTCACTTCACTCCGAGTTTCCATTACTTTCAACTCGTTTTCCATAGGTAGATTCGTAGATTCGTAGGTTTCTAAGTATTAACACTAGTTTTTGACAACCATGGTCCTTGACAATTTATAATACCACATTTAGTTCCTCAAAAAAAAAATTTCATACCAATTTTGTCTCTAACCTTTTTTTCCATACCAATTTCGTCCCTTAACATTTTTTCCATACCAACTTGGTCCCTCAATTTTAAGGATCAAATTGGTAATATGAAAATCTTGAGGGGACTAAATTGATATGAAAAAAAGTTGAGGGGCCAAATTAGTATGGAAATTTTTTTTAGGGATTAAATGGGGTATTATGAATTGTCAGGGACTAAATTGATACTGTGCAAAATCGACAGGGACCAAAGTGGGTATTTACTCCAAAAAAAAAAAAGACCAAAGAGGTATCTAAAATTCTTTGCATAGTCAAATTTGGTCCCTGAAAAAAATAAAGTCCTAAAATAGTTCTTGAAAATTTTGCATGGGAGATAATTTGGTCCCTAAAAAATTAAGTCACCAAATAATCCCTAATGTTTTTTTTAATGAGACAAATTGGTCCTTGAAAATTTTGACTTCACGTAAGGTCGTCGTCAATTGTGTCGATTTGAGCATGTTTGATAAATATGATTGAGAAACTCAAATCAATACCTCTAATTTCACCGATTTAGTCCAAAGTTCTAGGGATTAAATTGTCCCACAAAATTATTTTAGGGGACCAAATTGCCTCTTGGACCAAATTGCCTTATGGAAGAAAAGTTCAAGGACTATTTGGTGACTTTATTTTTTTCAATGATGAAATTGTCCAGTAAACAAATTTTTCAAGAACTAATTTGGATCTTTATTTTTTAGGGACTAAATGTGGTCACATAAAAAAATTCAGGGACCAATTTGGGCATTTACTAAAAAAAACAGAATGAATACACATTCCTCCGACTTTTTTTTATTATCTATAAACTGTTTATTTGGATGGATGGTATAGATGAGATTGAATGGAATGGAAATAGTTGAAATGAGGTTTTCATTATTTGAGGGTTGCAAATGGAATGGAAATTTTTCACTCCAAACACTTAAATTCATTACGTCCATGTAACACCTCATCTTAATTCATTTTATTTTAATGCAAATAGTAAAATTTAAGAATAATTTTCGCAAGGTTCTGTTTAAAATATGGACTTTCCCCAATTTAGAAAACCTGAAACCTGTCAGAACCAGAACAGTCCATATATAAAATTTACATATACATATGCATTCACAAGCATTTAAGTACATTACCAGTACAAACCATTTTAAGTTAAAGTTCTTAAAGATTTTACAACATACCAAAAATAGGTTGTGATGCAAGTGAGTTTCTCAAAAAGAAAGGATATTAAGATATCCTTCACAACCATGACATTTGCAATTACAAATATTTACATCCAAAAGCTTATAGTTATTCATATATGTATATGAAACTAAAGTATGAAAGATGCATCACACTCCCCCTAGACTGTGAGTGTTCTCGACAGAGGGAACAACGGGTAGCTCATCGTCATGTGTACCTAAAATGTTAACCACAAAGAGGTGAGTAATTTGAATTTAAATCAAAGAAAACACTTAATAACAATAATAAATCATAATTAAATGCATTCACATACACAAAGTAAATTTCACATTTTCATCATCAAAATATCATGCAACATAAACCTTATGAAATGCATATTCAAGCATTCACATGGGATGCAATGCAACGTAGCTCATTTTGTTTAATTCTTGAATCCAATGTGTTACTTTTGCAATTCATTTCATTTACTTTATTCTTTTCATTGGATTCAATAAATTAAATCACATAGATGCATATGCATGCGCTTTTCTCCTTTTCTTTTCTTTTACTTTTCATTTCTTTTTGCTTTGCTTTCTTTACATCACACATTTCCTCACATCACCCTCTACTCCGGGGAAAAACCGACCGGGAGTAAGCATCCTTCAACCTATAACTTACTTGCATAGTACTTCATCCCATTTTTGGGGTTCCTCATAAACTTGGGTTGATTTGTCCAAGTTGGTTGTAGTAAGGATCACCCTCGACTGGCCAAAATGAGCCAAAGTAACTGACAGAATCACTATGGTTTGCATAAAACCAATCACTAACACGGGGAGTAAACCCGGTCATTTGGAAGATCAAAGTTTTCCATAGCAATTCTCAGCGATTGTTTCAATAGCACAATCTAGTTACTCTTGCTCTCACGTTATACGAATGTTTTTCCCCTACTCCTAACGTCCACCTTTTACTTCATGCATGATGCAAGTATTTTAGGCTTTATCTAATTGAAATTGAGCTCTTTATTCTTTGGAAAATTTTAATTGTTTAGGCTCAAAATCAATTAGGTAATGCTTTATCCTAATATGTGCATAATTTTCCCTAATCAAGTTAGTAACTAACAAACACACAAGTGATATGTAATTGCATAATTCCCACATCAAAGACATTTAATCATGGAATCAACATCTAATTCAAAGAATTAGCATGTAAGACATACAAGAAAGAGAGCACACACTTAGGGTTTTTATACCATAATTCATATCAAATTAATTTCTATGTCTAACAATTCACCTATCTACACTTAATTATACTCTTATTATTATAATTAAATCTCTTCTCTAATTTAAAACAAATTACTCCCTCTTTACCTTCTAGAGAGAGAAAGAGAAAGTGAGTGATTGATGTAGAACCACTCTCAAATCTCCAATCCAAACTCCTTAGCCTCAAATTTCTTGTTCTTTATCACTTTCTAAGTCTCCTTTCTAAATTATATGGCAAGAGTTCAAGGATTTAAGAAGTTAGTGTTTATGGGTGATGTTGGGGATGAGAGGAGAGGGAGAGAAATGAAGATTTTAGTGAGAGAAAATCATATATTATTTGAGGTGGGGAAGTGATTTTGAGTGATGATTTGTGATAATTTTTGGTAGATTTTTGAGATTGAAATTTAGGGTTGAGAGAGAGAATCGGCCAAGAGAGCATAAGAAGAAGAATGGTGCATTTTGGTCATTTTCGCATATTTATTTTTGTAGATCTGGGCAAAGTATCCGGATATCTATCAAGATATCCAGATACTTCGAGTTTTTTTACAAAACCTTCCTAAAAATAAAATACATACCAAAACATTAAAATTTCATTTTCTTATAATTATCTAACGTAAAACTTCTAATTACTTAATCAAATTAAGCTATTTGTACTAACTAAAACTTTAAGTATAATTGAACTCTAGCTAACTAATGCTTATAACTATTGAAATTCTATTATTTAAGGAAAATAAATACTTAATAAAATTGAGGATGTTACATGTAACACCCCGATTTGGAAAACTCGAAATAAACAATATCAATTACTAACTAATTTGTTCATGAAAAATAGGGTGAAATTTTTTTTTCCTCAAGTATAAAACTCATCAGTCGAGTTTCCAAAACAAGGTATTACAGCTAAATCCATTTTCTTAAAAGCACTTACTATTCAAACGTTACTAATTATAGTGAAAAGAGTGGGGATTCATGTTATGTATAGAAAGATTGTCATTGAAAACGGTTCACTGAATTTCTAAAAGTAATTTGATATTGGTGACTTCACTTTCAACAGATAAATAAATAAATCACGTACAGAAAACATAACCGATTGACTTAAAATGATTTGTCTGTCTGATTACGATAGTCCTTCAGAAAATAGTTTAGTAACAGATCATAAAGGTTCTTCATAAGTAGTCACCATAGTTCAACAGTACCAGTCTTACATAACTCTTTACCTTAACAAAAATAGTTCGAAAGAAAAGGGGTACACTTGATATATATATATCAGCAAGGGTCCATCGAAACCTAATTATAAACTACTAAGCAGCATCTCCTTCTCGATTCGGGACATAAGTTCCCAAAAGCAATCTCCGTCACCCAACAGTAGCCATCTCACCGGCGCATCACGATCAGCAAGAATTTCTTCCAGGAGAAGCAGCACCAGCTCCACCATCTTTTAGAACCAGAAGTTCACCATCACATGCGCACAAGAAGTTGAGAGAGTAAGTTACCCGAATGGAATTACTCCCATCGACTTCTTGGTTATACACTAGCGACGTATATCAGAACATAACAATCATACAAACAAATAAATATGCATGATGCATGAGGATGCAATAGTCGCATTATCTAACGCTTTATCTTTCACTCAAGGGGATATCTTAATCAGTTCATCTCATGGGATCAATGTCTCTTTGTCCATATTTCTCGAGTCCATAACATCGGGAATTCAGGCTTTATGATTTAGGTCTACATCTCCTCGGAATCCATCCACCTAGTCGGAAGCAATCAGGAGTACAAGATCTCTAACCACACCGGCTTTTCACGGATGGCGCAGTAAATGAATATATATAATGTCCCGGGAAATAAAGTGGGCACATCCAGCCGTGTTCGAGCATCCCTCTCACTGATCTAGATTTAGTCAAGGGGGCGTCGGTCATCTGTCTAGTGATCATGTGGTACTTCATCCACGCCACTGAGTTACCAGCTCCGACCGGTTAAGCTAGAGCCCCTATGGTTTTTCCCACCTAGACAGAGTTCTCAAGGCTTCTTGACGAATCACCGTCATTGCCATCCCCTCTCTTAATCATTCAGCTTAACACCACAAGGGTAATTCAGGTGTATCTTCCTCTCCACTACTTCGGGTTAGGGTTCTCAGTCATGATGTTGTACTCGGTTGTTCCAACGTCGACCCATCCTAAGTCATCTCCGTCATATAGCTCCGACTATATACGGAATGCTTCTGTGGGACTCGACCAATATGTTTAACGGGCACAGACCCATTTTGAATCACTTTCGGCATATAGCTCCGACTATATGCGGGATATCGACAATCATTTTGACGGGCACCGACCCGTTCTGAATCACCTTCGGCATATAGCTCCGACTATATGCGGGATGTCGATAATCATTTTGACGGGCACCGACCCACTCTGAATCATCTTCGTCATATAGCTTCGACTATATGCGAATTATAAATCAATCTTTGATAGATAGGCTCCGAACTATCCTAAGTCATTCCAACATATGGCTACGACCATATGGGGACCGTCTTTGTGGAACTATGCAATCGTTGCGTCTGGGTCCAAAGGCATCATCATCGTCCAGACACTAATCCATTAGCCATGTCGTCAGCTCGATGCACGTATGCGGGCGCATCAGCATCATCCGGTTCCATAACGTGTTTAATCCATTAGAGTTCCGTTCTATTCTTTGGGGGATTTCTTATAGTTCTAATGTCTTTGCTATTATTAACTTATATCGCGGGATGATGCATTATGCTCATGCAATGACAATATAAGCAACATTATATCTCAACATAAGCACATATATCAATCAATCAATAGCATGTGATAGTATAGGTCTGGAGTCTTCGTATACCACGATACAAACAAAGCATACAAACTATCGGGTATACTACTAACTTCAGTAGACCTTCACTCCGAATTTGAGAGAGTACGGAGTATCCTAATATACTCACTAGACACCAAAGTGTCTTAGGATAACTTCTCTCTCACCTTGGTTTGCAGTTACCGATTCCACAAGTTCCGAATGATCCGCTTCCTTCCTAGTCTGCTCGACTCCAACTTCTTCTAAGTTCCGCAAGATAGACACAAGAGTATTAAAACTTTATTCAATATTACTCTTGAACTTATTCTCAAAATAACATAGGAAAAAATCAAACTTTGTCTTCATATAAAACCAAAACATCAATTCTTTTGCTCAAACTTGTCCAAAACCAAACACTAACTTTTATACTTTAAATTCATGAGAAAATGATCAAATAAATTAATTTAATTCAAAAGTTTCTTTGCTGGTCTCTCTTGGACAGCAATGAATTCAACTCCGAAAACACCGAAAAATTGCACTTTTCAAACCAACTTTATCTTATATCAAGTACTCATCAAAACTCAACTCCAAATCACTTTGAAAACATTTTTAAATAAGAAATGCAACTTAGAAAAATTCTGGACAGCATCATATTCTAAGTCTCAAGTTCACTTTCCATTGTCCAAAACCAATTTAAATCCATAGACAAACTAAATATCTTGAAAACAATTAAATAAACACTTTGATCAACAATTTCTCAAGTTCAAACACTTAAAATCAAGTGTGGGCAGCATGATGCTCAAATAAAACAAATTACTTAAACACTTTCATGCACTTCAAGAATCATTTCTACATTATTTAAAAAAAAAAATCTCAAACAAACATTTATTCAATCCACAAACTAACTTTCATTTATTTCAAACATTACGTAACCATAGGTCATCAAATTGAACTTAAACAAATTTCTTCTCAACATGCTCACATACTTATTCATGCACATATCCCAATCAAGTGAAGTAGTTAAACTTATAGGCACATACAAACCGAATCATACTCACATAAACACTTAGACAAACTTTCATTTAACTTACACTTTATCAATTCTAACTTAGCATATACTTACACATAGAACTCAAAATTAGCAAAATTTCATCTCATTACACTTAATCATATCAAAACCGTATGCATCATTTGTTTTTCAAAGACTATTTCCTCAAAGAATAACTTCACAAATCAACACATAGTTTCATGATATCAACACACATATACTCAAGAAAGTTTAACTCAAAAACTAAGGTCCAAACCGTGACCTTTGACTAAGTTTCTCAAAAACTTTTCAAGAGTTCAAGACTTCTAAAAACAACTCCAAATTCAAAAACAATTTCACATGATTCATCAAACAAGTAGAAATATAATCCTAACATACATTTATTTACCAAACCATGAGCATCACTTAAAAATCACAACATTACACAAATTTTTATTCATCCAAAACATCATCAAACTCCAAGATCATAACATGGATGTGATCAAACATAAGGAAAATCAAACTTTCAACCACAACAACATCAAAACCGTGGCTTTGTTCATGGTTTTCTCAAAAAAATTTCTTAAAGGTTCAAACTTCCAACACATACTCACAATCTCAAGATATTCACATGCACATATCACAAATCCATCATCAAAACCTCTAACCCAAAAATCAATCACAACCGTTGCCATCATAAGGAAAATCACTAAGAAAATTCAGTCTTTTTCAAAAACCTTTGCATGCATGTGAAGATCAAACATAGATCTCTTGAAAAATCCTTCATGCAAACTCAAAAATCAAAGTTTTTCAAAAACATTTTAAGAAATCAAGAAGAAAATGAATGAGTTCATGAGATAACTTAAGATCATGAAAGAAAAATGCTTACTTAACAAAAGCTTCAAAATCAAGCTTAGAAATTAACATGCATGTAAATAAAAACACTAGATCTAGCTTGGAAACAAACATGCATCAACATTTTCAAGCAAAAATCAAAACTTTAGAAGTAAAAACATGAAAACCGAAAATGAATTAAAGAAAAGAGGTTAGGAACCTAAGGAAATACCTGATCAAGCTTGAAACTCTATTAGGGAAGCCAAAATCCTCCTTCTCCTTCTCCCTCAAGGCTTCGGCCTTCTCTCCCTCTCTCTCTCTCTTAATTTCTTTCTCTCTCAACACTTTGTTTTCTAGCTCTAGAATGAGTAAGAATGAGGAAGAAAAACCAAGTGAAGGGTGTGTGTGGGTGTTTATATACACATGATTTTGGGCTTGGGCTTGTTTTCCTCTCCCTCCCCCACGGCTACACCTTTTTTTCCTCCTTTTCTTTTTCTCCTCCATGTCATGCTTGTGTCACTATGGTGACATCATGAACTTGGCTACCAAGTTAATAAACTTGGAGACCAAGTATGCAATAGTGTCCACAATGCACATGTGAGTGTGCATTCGGTTTTGGGAGGTTAAGGGTAGGTTAGGTTGATTAATCTAGGTTTTAGGTGCTAATTAGGATCTAATCATGATTAAGGTAGGGTTAGGAAAACTAAATTAGGTTTAGTTCACTAATTCTTAGAGTTTAGGGCTTAATCAAGGATTAAGGTACTAATCAAGGACTTAATCCATACTAGTATAGGTTTAGGGAAAACTAATTCTAGGTTAGTTCACTAACGTTAAGGGTTTAGAGTTTAAGAGAGTGATTAAGTACTTAATCAAGGATTAGGAACTTGATTAGGGTTTAATCAAAGACTAGGGATGCTAATTAGGGTTTTTAGAGATGATTCTAGATTAAAGGTATGATAAGATGATTGGACTTTGATTTTTGAAACTTAGGGTAGAAATAATTTTCCACTTTAATTACCATAAAACCGTATGCATTAATTTAAGAAGATAAAATCTTAGTCAAAACCTTAGGTAATATAATTCATCGACAACCTTAGAAAAACAAACACAAGTGGATTAAATTCCAAAGTGTAGAAATCCATCATGAAATCAAACTTCTTTAATCAATTCTTAAATCAATTAGATTAAATCTATTAAAGTTCACAAAGAAGTTCATTCTTATAAGAAATCACCAACAATAAAATCATCTACTTGAGCTCCATAAAAAAAATATTTGTCTACCAAAATTCCATAAAATCGACAACTTCTTACGTAACTGAATAAAATACTCATTGAAAATCCTTTGTAAAACAATATCTCAAAATTCCTCTTTAATGAAAATTTGTCTATCTTAGTCGGGAATATACGGGATGTCACATCCTCCCCAACTTGAAGATTTCTCGTGCTCGAGAAATGACGTACCTGTTTCAAACAAGTGAGGGTACGAATCCCTCATGCTACTCTCACGCTTCCAAGTAGCAGTCTCGCCATTCACAAAACTCCAGATAAACTTGACCAGAGGGATGTCCTTTCCTCATAGAGTCTTTACACTTCGACCGTCTATCCTTAAGGGTAAGGTCTCGTACGTGAGATTTTCCTTAAGTTGTATAGAGTCGGGTTCGATGATGTGAGAAGGATCACTAATGTACTTTCTAAGTTGTGACACATGAAAGACGTTGTGTAGGTTGGAAAACATTGGGGGTAAGGCAATTTCATAAGCTACCGGTCCTACACGTCTCAGGATTTGGTAAGGTCCTATGAATTTTGGGGTAAGTTTTCGGGTTTTAAGCACTCTGCCAATCCCAGTAGTTGGTACTACTCGCCTGAATACATGATCCCCCTTCTTTAAACTCGATAGGAGTCCTTCTCTGATCATAGTAGCTTTTCTGCCTGCTTTGTGCACTTCTCATCTTCTCCTGAATCATTTTAATCTTTTCTATTGTTTGTTGAACCATTTCTGGACCCAGAACTAGATTTTCCCCAGTTTCAAACCAACATAACGGCATCCTGCACTTCCTTCCATACAAAGCCTCATAAGGGGCCATCCCTATGCTCTAGTGATAGCTGTTATTGTATGTGAATTCAATCAGTGGCCATGGAGCATCCCATTCTCCTGCTTGCTCCAGAACACAGACTCTAAGGAGATCCTCTAGTGATTGAATGGTCCTTTCTAATTGTTCGTCCGTCTGAGGATGATAAGCTGAACTCAACTGGAGTCTTGTCCCAAGTGCAGCATGTAGACTACTCCAAAACTTTGAAACAAATCTCGGATCTCTATCTGATATGATGTTTGAGGGTACCCCATGGAGTCTCACTACCTCATTGACATATATGGTTGCCAGTTTCTCCAACGGGTACTTCACATTGACAGGTAGGAAATGAGCGCTTTTGGTTAATCGGTCCACAATTACCCAAATAGCGTCAAATCCTCTTCGGGTCTTAGGCAAAGCAGTCATAAAATCCATGGAAATACTGTCCCATTTCCAACTTGGGATTTCCAATGGTTGTAACACTCCGCCGGGTTTCTTGTGTTCGACCTTAGCTTTCTGACACACCAAACACCTTGACACATACTCCGCTACTTCTCTTTTCATACCAGGCCACCAAAACATCTTCAAGTCTTGGTACATTTTGGTTGCTCCCGGATGGATACTCAACTTACTCTTATGAGCTTCTTCCAAAATCATTTCCCTTATTCCCTTGTCTTGTGGCACACAAATTCGATCCTTATATTTTAATACTTCATCAGTTCCTACTTGAAATTCAGTCTCTTTCCCTTCTGAAACCAACTGCTTCTTTGTTTGTAACTCTGGATCGTTTGATTGCCATTCCTTGACTTGTTCTATAAACTCGTTCGACACAACCAGCATTCCCAGTGTCATACTTCGTGGATTCATCCTGACTTCCAAGTTCATATCTCTGAATCTCTCGATTAACTCCATCTCTTTCACCATAATTGCAGACACATGAAGAGATTTCCTATTCAAAGCGTCTGCTACCACGTTCGCTTTCCCCGGGTGGTACTGTAGCTCAAAGTCGTAATCCTTCAAAAATTCCATCCATCGCCTTTGCCTCATATTTAACTCCTTTTGATCAAAGAGATACTTAAGACTCTTATGATCACTAAATACCTCGATCCTTGCTCCATAGAGGTGATGTCGCCATATCTTTAGAGCAAAAACCACCGCAGCTAACTCCAAGTCATGAGTTGGGTAATTTTGCTTGTGAACCTTCAGTTGTCTAGAGGCATAAGCTACGACTTTTCGCTCTTGCATCAGGACACAACCCAAACCCTGCTTCGACGCATCGCAGTAGACACTAAAACTCTTATCGGGGTCAGGTAAAATAAGTACTGGGGCTGTAGTTAATCTCCTTTTAAGCTCCTGAAAACTCTCCTCGCACTTCGTTGTCCACACGAACGGCTGTCCCTTCCTTGTTAACTTCGTCATTGGCAAGGATAATCTTGAGAATCCTTCGATGAAACGCCTATAATATCCTGCCAAACCGAGAAAACTTCGGATTTCTGTCACCGTCGTTGGCACTTTCCAGTCCAGCACCGCCTTTACTTTGGCCGGATCTACCGCTATTCCTTCCTTTGAGATTACATGACCCAAGAAATTCACTTCTTCCAACCAGAATTTGCACTTCGAGAGCTTCGCATACAACTGCTTTTCCTTCAAAATTTGTAGAACTGTCCTCAAATGTTCCTCATGTTCCTCCTTGTTCTTGGAATAAATGAGGATATCGTCTATGAATACTACCACGAACGAATCTAAGTATGGCTGAAAGATTCTGTTCATGTAGTCCATAAACACTGCAGGAGCGTTAGTCACTCCAAAAGGCATGACTAAATACTCGAAATGCCCATATCGGGTCCTAAAAGCAGTCTTCGGAATATCATCTTCCTTTACCCGAATCTGGTGATAACCCGATCGAAGATCGATTTTCGAAAACACCGCTGCTCCCCTCAATTGATCCATCAAGTCATCTATCCGAGGCAGGGGATACTTGTTCTTGATCGTTACCTTATTCAGTTGGCGATAGTCGACACACAACCTCATATTGCCGTCCTTCTTCTTAACTAGCAAAACTGGAGCTCCCCAAGGTGACACACTAAGCCTGATGAGTTGCTTTTCTGCCAACTCCTCGATCTGCTTTTTCAGCTCAGCTAGTTCTACTGGTTCCATTCGGTAAGGTGCTCTAGAGATTGGTCCAGTCCCCAATATCACATCGATTGAGAACTCGACCTCTCGAACAGGTGGTAATCCAGGAATATCGTCAAGGAAGACTTCTGGGAAGTCTCGAACTACAGGCAGTTCTTGAATGTGATTGTCCACATCGACATCCAAAGAAGTTGAGAGCATGTATACATGGGCTCCCTCTCTCGGAGAAGCCATGACTTGATTGGCAGTTACGTGCTTTGGTAAGGAATCGTCAGGGTTTCCAAAGGTTAGGGTTTTAGTGAAAAAATTCAATTGAACATGGTTAGCGGATAACCAGTCCATCCCTAAGATAACATCAATTTGGGATAGGGGTACTGTTATCAGGTCAGTAGGAAAAGTCCTATCATTTATCACTACAGGACATTTAGGACAAAAAGTTGAAACTGTGACCGGGTCACTAGTAGGGGTAAATATAATCAGATCATACGGTAGGGAATCTACCATTAAGTGCAACCTACTCACAACATCATCAGATATAAAAGAGTGTGTGGCACCCGAATCATACAACACATTTAAGGAATTCTCGTTTATAAAACATGTACCTTGGATGAGACCATCATGGTTTGAAGCCTCTGCACCGATCATCATAAACAACTTTCCCCTAGTTTGTGGCCTTGAAGCATTTCCAGCATCACTCCCTTTCCTGGGGTTGGGGCATTGCCTTGCATAGTGGCCAGATTCTTGACAGATGAAACAAACTGGCTTGGGTTTACACTCATTACCAAAGTGGCGTCTGTGGGTCGAGCACAGAAAGAAGGTGATGTTTCAGAGTTCCTATCAGTAGTGTTGTTGTTGTAGCGATTTCTACTTCCATTGTTGCTCCAAGTGTTGGTGTTCCTATTACCCCGGATGCCATTGTTGCGATTGTTATTCCTTCGGAACCTCGATTCTCTATACTGATTGTCCCTTCTTCCTCCAGATCGATCGTAGGGTCCTCGCCCATGTTGGGCTCCTTGCCTCGTATTCTGATAATTGGGGGTGTTTCTCACTGGTCCATGGGAACTCGAGGGTACATCAGTCTTATTGCCCATTGATGAGCATTTTATTTCCCATTATTCCTTGCATTATTTTACTCCTATTATTGATACTTGTTGCCTATTTGACATTCTTTAGCTTCATTTAGTGATTTAGAGTTTATTGGACTAATATTCTGAATATTGTTTAATTTGGGATTATTTAGCCTAATTAATTCTATTTCTATTTTCAGGTCATATTTGGCACAAGGGCTTTTTGGACATTTTGGGAATGAAGATTTAATTTTGGAAGAGAAGATATATGATGAAGTGAAGATTGTAATCTATCTTTAGGATTAGTTGAGATTTAGTTATATCTTTTAAGATTTAGATTTTATCTATAAGATATTTTTAGATTTAATTTAGAGATAAGCTTTCCTTAGGATTTGGGCCCATGATTTAGGCCCGTTTTGTGATTTAAAAAGCCAAATTCGTGTAAACCCTGGAGAGACCTTCCATTCACGTTTTTTACATTCTCTCTCATAGAGAAGGCTTAGTTTTGCTCTCCAAGCTTGTGGAGGCTGCTAGGGTTTCTCTCTCTTCCCTTTTCTACACGTTTTTGGTATTTTTCTTCATGGAAGGCTAAACTCTTAGGTTAAATCCCTTTGGTAATGTATCACATACTCTTGAGGTTTTATTCTTAATGCTATTTCATTTTTATTCACTGTTTTCATGCTTATTGATATGTTATGGTTCGCTTAGTTCCATTATGTAGAGATAATTCATGTGTATGAATGCTTAATTTATGCAAACTCGTAAAAACTCCATGCTTTGGCTTTTAATGCTTAATTAGAGGTTTGGGTTTTGGGGTGAGAATTGAATTTTCGCTTAGTATTTAATTCTCACGAGTTGGACAGTGAAGAGGAAAGAAATTGATCTTTTGTGACCGATGATAGAGTTGTGAACGCGAGCCAAAGGGGTTTATCTGCTTTTCCTTATCTGTTTCTTCGTTTTGATTTAATTCTGTTTTGATTTCAATTATTCAATATTCAATACATAAAAAACCCCCCCTGTTTTCTATGCATACTATGTGTTCGACCTTTTGCTTGATAAGATATTCCTTGGGAGACGACCTAGGAGTCACTTCCTAGTACTATACTTAAACTGTTTTTATTTGTATCGGGTACGGCCTCGATCAAATTTGGCGCCGTTGCCGGGGAATATCGGTTCTTGCCAAAGGTCATTAGTAGTTAGTTAGTGTCGTAGTTAGTATAGTTATTATAGTGTGTTGTGTCTGATTTAGGGTCTAGTAGTCAATTCTGATAACCGGTTGAAGTTGCACTGTTTGCTGTTTTGCTATTTTGTTGCAATTAGTGTATTTGATTGATTCTGTGGTTGCTAGTTCACATAGTTGTGGGTGGAATTTTTCCACGAAAATTTATATCCACACTACTTTTATCATATAAAAAGGTTTTGGGGCACCACGATCACTCAGATCATCACTGGTTGTGAGTTCCAGAAAAATTTTCCAAGTTTTAGCAGCACTTTCTTCAAATCGTCGCAACTTTTGACCCGTAACTCGGAATTTGACGAATTTTATATCAAATTGAAGGGAATTTTCTGAATAATCTGATTTTTCTAACTTTGTCAGAAAACTCCTTCGTCTGGATCCTGAAAAAGCCGTTTTACTATTTTTTATTTTACAAGTTTTATTTTCTTAGTTTTTGGTCTCTGATTTAATTGTTTGACTTGGTTCCCTTTTGAATTTTGTCCTCAAACTTTTTGTGGTATGTTTTCATGATTTTAGGGTGCTGAAAAAATAAAGAAAAAATTTTAAAAAAATAAAAAATTTTGTTGCCTATTTTGGTCATGTATATTAGTGACAGTTCGCTATGCTTAATGGTGTTCTGTTCAGTACATGACTAGGGGCAACCCAAGCTACTTGCATCCATATAACCCTGAAATTGATAGAACTTATCACAGACTAGTTAGACAAAATAGGAACCAGTCCATAGGTAGTGAGTCTATTGAGTCTTTACATAGTGAGTCTGCTTCTTTTTCTTCTATTCCTATAAATTCTGATTCTGATTATTCTGAAAATATGGCTCAACCTCCACCACGTGAGAGGACATTGAGGGAGCTGGCTGCACCTGATTTCACTATTGAAGATTTGTGCATCCAGTATCCCGATGACCCGTATGAGCTAAGGTCTGGACTAATTCATTTGTTGCCCAAGTTTAATGGTCTTGCAGGTGAGGATCCTCATAAACATCTCAAGCAGTTCCATATTGTCTGTGCTACTATGAAACCACATGATGTGCAAGAGGATCATGTTTGTCTTAAGGCATTCCCACACTCCCTAGAGGGGCTAGCCAAGGATTGGTTGTACGATCTGGCCCCTGGTTCTATCACAGTCTGGGATGACCCGAAAAGGGCATTTTTGGAGAAATTCTTCCCTGCATGCAGAACAACAGCAATCCGAAAGGATATATCAGGCATCAGGCAACAAAGTGGAGAAAGTCTCTATGAGTATTGGGAGAGATTCAAGAGATTGTGTGCAAGCTGCCCCCACCATCAGATCTCAGAGCAGTTGCTTATTCAATATTTCTATGAAGGTCTCAACCTCATGGAGAGAAACATGCTTGATGCTGCAAGTGGTGGTGCCCTAGGAGACATGACACCTTTAGAAGCCAGAGTCAAGATTGAGAAGATGGCTTCCAATTGTCAACAATTCCATGCAAGGGGCAACAGCGATGCAATCATAGTGAGAGGAGTGAATGATGTTGGCACAAGTTCTGGTAAGGTTGAGAAGCTTGAACAGAAGATAGATTCACTTACAACTTTGGTCACTCAATTGGCCATCAACCAGAAGAAGTTGTCCCTGCCTGCAAGATTATGTGGCATATGCACATCCGCTGAGCACCCCACAGATGCATGCCCTTCTGTGCAGCAGCAACCAACGACTGGTGCTGACCAACCTGAGGCATATGCCGCCAACATCTTCAACAGTAGAAACCAGCAGCCACAGAACTTTGATCTCTCTACCAATAGATACAACCCTGGTTGGAGGAACCATCCCAACCTGAGATGGTCTGATCAGCAGCAACATTCACAGGTTCAATTTCAGAACAATTCTAGACCACCATATGTACCTCCTCCAGTCCAACAACAGAGACAACAACAGGCTAATTCTGCACCACCAGCTCCTAGTACTGAGCAGCAGCCTTCATTGGAAAAGCTGATGAAACAGATGACCATGCAAAATCTCCAATTCCAACAGGAAACTAGAGCATCCATTCAAAGACAAGAGGCCTCCATTCAATCTTTGACCAATCAGATGGGACAAATGGCAACAGCAATCAACACTATGCAATCTCAGAATTCTAACAAGTTGCCATCCCAAACAGTGATCAATCCAAACCAGAATGTGAATGCCATTAGTCAAAGGCCAGGGAAGCAGATTGTCACACCCACACCAGAATCTGACCTCAACAAAGATGATCTAGTTTCAACCAACAAGAAGAGCCAAATGGTCGAGGAGAGTGAGCACACAAGTACCAGAAAATCCCATCCAGCTCAGCCTTCCACAAGCACAACACCTGCTGCTGCCCAACAACCACCCCCCACTCCTCTTCCTTTCCCACCAAGGGGGGTGACTCAAAGCAAGAAAATGGAAGAGATTGACAAAGAGATACTTGACACATTCAGGAAGGTGGAAGTCAACATACCCCTTCTTGATGCAATCAAGCAAATTCCAAGGTATGCAAAGTTCTTGAAGGATCTATGCACACACAAACGGAAGCTCAAGGGCAATGAGAGGATCAACATGGGAAGAAATGTCTCTGCTCTTATAGGTAAACCCGTCCCTCATATTCCTGAAAAGTGTAAGGATCCTGGAACTTTCTATGTGCCTTGTATCATAGGTAATACTAAATTTGAGAATGCTTTGCTAGATTTAGGAGCATCTATTAATGTTATGCCTATGTCTGTTTTCAAGTCTCTTTCACTTGGACCTCTTCAACCTATGGGTGTGGTTATTCACTTGGCAAATAGATCTACTGCCTACCCCGCAGGTTTGATAGAGGATGTCCTGGTTCGGGTTGAAGAGCTTATCTTTCCTGCTGATTTTTATATTCTTGATATGGAAGAGGACACCTCTCGTAGTGCTGTCCCTGTCATATTAGGGAGACCATTTTTGAAAACAGCCCGAACCAAGATAGATGTGCATGCAGGTACACTTTCCATGGAATTTGATGACAGTGTGGTTCGATTCAATATTTTTGATGCTATGAAACATTTTTCTGATGACCACTCTGTCTTTCATGTTGACTTGATTGATGATCTGATTGATGAGCTTGTTCTAGACTTTTTGCATGATTATGATTTGCCATCTTTCACTAGCTCATTTACTTGTTCTGCATGTTCTGATTCCGAAATGTGCACTGCATGCATTGAAATTGACCAGTTTTTAAATTCTGCTACTGCATCTGTTGATTCATATGATATAGATTCAGATCATGCTAACCCCATTTCTGTTTTGCATGAGTCTAATTCACTTGTTCAGGTGCAGGCGGCAGAATCCAATTCTGCTGCTCCTTTAGTTCCATCTGTGATGCAGGCACCTTTATTGGACCTGAAGCCCCTTACCAGGTATGTCTGCCAAAGTCCATCCTATTGCCCTTTTGTTTGCTCTAATCACATCCAGCAGCTTCTTCTCTTGATCAACAGAAAGGGAGGTAGAGATGATCACTGGAAGTTTCTGCTCAGCCTCCAAGTAAGCATATTTGAGATGAGGAGGAAGGGGCTAAACCAGTGAGACAACCCCAGAGACGGTTGAACCCCCAGATTCTTGATGTGGTGAAGAAAGAGGTCACCAAGCTGCTGCAAGCTGGCATTATCTACCCCATTTCAGACAGCACTTGGGTAAGCCCGGTTCAAGTAGTTCCCAAGAAGTCTGGGGTGACAGTTGTCAAAAATGAGAAGGATGAGCTGATTCCCACTAGAGTGCAGAACAGTTGGAGAGTCTGCATTGATTATAGGAAGCTCAACCAGGCGACCCGCAAGGATCACTTTCCTCTTCCCTTCATTGATCAGATGTTGGAACGCCTGGCAGGTAAATCTCACTATTGCTTCTTAGATGGTTTCTCTGGTTATTTCCAAATCTGTATTGCACCAGAGGACCAACATAAGACTACATTTACCTGTCCTTTTGGTACATTTGCTTATAGGAAGATGCCTTTTGGCCTATGCAATGCTCCTGGCACTTTTCAAAGATGTATGATGAGTATTTTTAATGACTTACTTGAGCATTGCATAGAGGTCTTCATGGATGATTTTAGTGTATATGGTTCCTCTTTTGATGCATGTCTTGATAGTTTGTCTAAGGTGCTTAATAGGTGCATTGAGACTAACCTTGTCTTGAATTTTGAAAAATGTCATTTTATGGTAGAACAAGGCATAGTCTTAGGGCACATTATTTCCCATAAGGGCATAGAGGTTGACCCTGCTAAGCTGCATGTAATATCACATTTGCCTTACCCCTCTTGCGTGCGAGAGGTGCATTCTTTTCTTGGCCATGCATGTTTCTATCGCAGGTTTATTCAGAACTTTAGCAAGATAGCCCTTCCACTATCCAACTTGCTTCAAAAGGATACCGCATTTGAGTTTGGAGACCAATGCAAGAAAGCATTTGATGAGCTAAAGAGAGCACTCACCACCACTCCCATCATCCAACCACCTGACTGGACTCTCCCATTTGAGCTCATGACCGATGCCTCGAATTATGCTTTGGGAGCAGTTCTCTCCCAAAGGGTTGGTAAGATGTCTCATGTGATTTATTATGCATCTAGGACTTTAGATTCAGCACAAGTTAATTACACCACAACTGAAAAAGAGTTGTTAGCCATTGTCTTTGCACTTGATAAGTTTAGATCATATCTATTAGGTTCTAAGGTTGTGGTGTATACTGATCATGCTGCTCTGAAGTATCTTTTGAAAAAGACAGATTCCAAACCTAGGTTGATTAGATGGATGTTGCTCCTCCAGGAGTTTGATCTTGAGATTCAGGATCGGAGTGGTGCACATAACCTTGTCGCATACCACTTGAGTAGAATAGAGAGAGAGGAGGATGCATTTCCTATCCGGGATGACTTCCCGGATGAGCAGCTTTTAGTTTTGCATGTTTCACATCCCCCTCCCCTTATTCCTTGGTTTGCTGATATTGTAAATTATATAGTTGCATCTGTTTTTCCACCCTTGGCATCCAAAGCTCAAAGAGACAAATTGAAGAGCGATGCCAAGTATTATGTATGGGATGACCCCTATTTGTGGCGTTTTTGCAGTGATCAGGTCATTCGCAGGTGCATTCCAGACCAGGAGATCCAATCGGTTCTCCAATTTTGCCATGCTTCACCAGTTGGAGGCCACCTTGGCACTCAAAGGACAGCACGAAAGGTGCTGGATTCTGGATTTTATTGGCCTACCATCTTCAAGGATGCAAGCAAAATCTGCAGCTCATGTGAGCAATGTCAAAGGGCAGGAGGCGCCCTATCTTGGAGGCAACAGATGCCGCAACAACCTATGTTGTTCTGTGAGGTGTTTGATGTCTGGGGTATAGATTTCATGGGCCCCTTTCCTGTTTCTTTTGGTTTTTATTATATCGTACTTGCTGTGGATTATGTATCCAAATGGGTGGAAGCTAAGGCCACCAGGACTAATGATGCTCAGGTTGTTGTAGATTTTGTCAGGACTAATATCCTTTGCAGGTTTGGCATACCTAGAGCCATAGTCAGTGATCAAGGCACACACTTCTGCAATAGATCCATGCAAGCTTTGCTCAAGAAGTATGGGGTTGTGCACAAAGTTTCTACACCATATCACCCCCAAACCAATGGGCAAGCTGAGATTTCAAACAGAGAGATCAAGCGGATTTTGGAGAAGATGGTGAAGCCTAATAGAAAGGATTGAAGCACACGATTGGAGGATGCTCTATGGGCCCATCGGACTGCTTACAAGGCACCCATAGGGATGTCACCCTATCGGGTTGTCTTTGGTAAGGCATGCCACCTGCCTGTGGAGATAGAGCACCGTGCATATTGGGCTGTGAAGCAATGCAACTTAGCTCTTGATCAAGCGGGTGAGGAGAGGAAGCTGCAGTTGAGTGAGCTAGATGAGATCCGTTTGGAGGCCTATGATAATTCCAAGTTCTACAAAGAGAAGACCAAGAAGCTCCATGATAGCTCAATTTGCAGAAAGGAGTTCTTGGTTGGTCAAAAAGTGTTGCTCTACAACTCTAGGCTTGGACTCATGAGTGGAAAGCTCCGCTCTAAATGGATTGGACCGTTTGTAGTCACCCAGGTGTTTCCTTATGGCACTGTGGAGATCAAGAGTGAGTCCACAGACAAGAGCTTCAAAGTCAATGGCCACCGACTCAAGCCTTTCCTAACCTCCCCTTCTTTGGATGATGCACCTGTGGAGGAAGCCTCATTGGTCGATCCCATTTTTGACCCACCATGATTTAGGGAGTCTTCTTTTCTCCTTCTTTACTACTTTTATTGCACTTGTCTATATCTGCCTGATTCTGCTATTTGTGTTCCATTGAGGACAATGTGTGATTTAAGTGTGGGGGGGAGAGTAGTTTAGGTTGCATATTTTTGCTTTGATTTTTTAGGTTTTGCTAAGTTTTGGTCATTTTCTTGCATGTTTTTGCTTCATTTTAGTAGAGTCTTGGTATCTTGTGTCTGAATTCATGCATTTCTGTGTGTAAAGTTGCTTTTGATAATTAAGAGGTGGTAACACTGTGATAGAATTGTCCCTTTTGTGAGGATTTGAGCCTTAATTGTGGGTGGATTGCTATATATGCCACCTAATTTTTCTTTCATGTGTGATTGCACTCTGGATTACTTGCACTCTAGAACTTGACTTGACTCTTGTTGATACTTGATATTCCCATGCACATTTTGAAATGATTTAGGCATTGTCTTTTCTTGAATAAGCCACTAGCCATATGAGCCTACCTTGAATGAATTTATCCTTTGATAGCCCCTTTGAGCCTTTATATCCCTTTTCTTTGTTCTTTAGCTCATTACAAGCCTATGACTGAAAAACCATGATTGTCCTAACCTTAGGGAATGTTGGAGCTTTGGAATTGTTTTGGGAATGGGTATTAAGTAAGCGAGGGTGCTTTGTTCTTCATCTCTTGTGAGTTCTGGGTTTTGCCTCTATGGTCGGTGATGTAATTATGGCTTTATCTCATTATGCCATTTTTGTTGTTTCTTCTTTCCTTTCGTTCATGAAGTTCTGCAATGAAAAAAAAATTGAAAAAATGAATGATGAAAAAAAAAGAAAGAAAGAAGAAGAAAAAAAAAGAATAAAAGGTTGATTGAGGCATGGAGGTTTGGAATTAGAGGTTGTTGTTATGTTTACCATTTCATTCTGGGGTGGATTGTGCTTATTTTTTTACTTGTTCCCCATTGCTCCTCTATTCCCTAGGTTTTAGCTACATTTCCCATATTTGTATCCTACCTTGTCCTTGGCCCCATTACAACCCTGAAAAGACCTTTTGATCTTAATGTGCATGTGTGTTGATTGTTGATGTTAGAGGCTTGTCAAGCCTATGGTTGTGTTTGTTTTTCATGATGTGCCTTGAGTGTAAACACTGATTAACCTTAAACACTTGAGTGTAAACACTATTGAGTGATCCTTGTGAGTTTCTACCATCTTTGTGACTACCCTCTTGATGTCATTGGTTTTCTTTGCATATTTGAAATAATTGGATGATGTTCATGAATGCCTTGATTCTTTGGTCCTTATTTTCTTCGTGTGCTCGATTTTGCCCATTTCTTTGCATTTCCTAGAATTCATTGTGAAGTATGTAATCTCTTAGGTTTGCATTCATTAGTTTTAGTAATCTTGTTACATGATTCACTTTGGTGCATATTGATTTTCTCAGTCCTAATTCTTAGTTTTGCCCAGGAGTGCAAAAGGATAAGTGTGGGGGTATTTGATGAGCATTTTATTTCCCATTATTCCTTGCATTATTTTACTCCTATTATTGATACTTGTTGCCTATTTGACATTCTTTAGCTTGATTTAGTGATTTAGAGTTTATTGGACTAATATTCTGAATATTGTTTAAATTGGGATTATTTAGCCTAATTAATTCTATTTCTATTTTCAGGTCATATTTGGCACAAGGGCTTTTTGGACATTTTGGGAATGAAGATTTAATTTTGGAAGAGAAGATATATGATGAAGTGAAGATTGTAATCTATCTTTAGGATTAGTTGAGATTTAGTTATATCTTTTAAGATTTAGATTTTATCTATAAGATATTTTTAGATTTAATTTAGAGATAAGCTTTCCTTAGGATTTGGGCCCATGATTTAGGCCCGTTTTGTGATTTAAAAAGCCAAATTCGTGTAAACCCTGGAGAGACCTTCCATTCACGTTTTTTACATTCTCTCTCATAGAGAAGGCTTAGTTTTGCTCTCCAAGCTTGTGGAGGCTGCTAGGGTTTCTCTCTCTTCCCTTTTCTACACGTTTTTGGTATTTGTCTTCATGGAAGGCTAAACTCTTAGGTTAAATCCCTTTGGTAATGTATCACATACTCTTGAGGTTTTATTCTTAATGCTATTTCGTTTTTATTCACTGTTTTCATGCTTATTGATATGTTATGGTTCGCTTAGTTCCATTATGTAGAGATAATCCATGTGTATGAATGCTTAATTTATGCAAACTCGTAAAAACTCCATGCTTTGGCTTTTAATGCTTAATTAGAGGTTTGGGTTTTGGGGTGAGAATTGAATTTTCGCTTAGTATTTAATTCTCACGAGTTGGACAGTGAAGAGGAAAGAAATTGATCTTTTGTGACCGATGATAGAGTTGTGAACGCGAGCCAAAGGGGTTTATCCGCTTTTCCTTATCTGTTTCTTCGTTTTGATTTAATTCTGTTTTGATTTCAATTATTCAATATTCAATACAAAAAAAACCCCCCTGTTTTCTATGCATACTATGTGTTCGACCTTTTGCTTGATAAGATATTCCTTGGGAGACGACCTAGGAGTCACTTCCTAGTACTATACTTAAACTGTTTTTATTTGTATCGGGTACGGCCTCGATCACCCATGTTCTTCGCTTTGAGTGCATCCTCAAAGACTCTGCATCTGCTCACTAAGAGCGGAAAGCTGTCGATCCCCATGTGTATGAAGGCCATCTTAATCTCAGTCTTGAGTCCATCTAGGAACTTTGCGCACTTTGACTGATCATTTCCGGGTTGATTGTAGTGCAGCACGTACTTCACTAGTTCCTCAAACTTCGCAGCATACTCGCCGACCGACATGTTTCCTTGAGTCAAGTGCATGAACTCTATTTCCTTCTTCAACTTCATATCGATGGGAAAATATTTCTCCAAGAACCTTTGCTTGAAGGAGTCCCAAGTGACAGCTTGCTGTTGAATCTCCATAACTTGCTTAATATTTTCCCACCAGTCAGATGCCTCCTTGGTTAGCATGTAGACCGCATAGGTCACTTTCTGAGCATCGGTGCATTGCATAGCGGTGAAGATCTTTTCCAACTCCCTGATCCATTCATTAGCGTTATCCGAGGCATATCCACCGACAAATTCTTTAGGACTCCTCTTGCAAAACTCATCTAAACCCCTATACTCTTGAGGTCCTAAGTTTTGGTTTTGATTGTTCTGTTGGGCCTGTTGATGCATCATGTTGAGATTCTCACTCATGCCCTGAACTGCAGCAGTCAGATCGTGTAACATGCCCTTGGTGTCCCGAGCTGCTCCAGGAGCATGTCTACCTCTTCCTCTTCTAGACATCGTAAGCTATATTCATTAACGCACTTACAGTTTAATACACTTACTAACACATCTAGTCACACAACTTAAACACATCTGGAGATCACACAACAGAGAACATGTAAGGCCATGTTCAGGCCACAAGGACAACCATTGCTCTGATGCCACCAAGTGTAACACCCCGATTTGGAAAACTCAAAATAAACAATATCAATTACTAACTAATTTGTTCATGAAAAATAGGGTGAAATTTTTTTTCCTCAAGTATAAAACTCATCAGTCGAGTTTCCAAAACAAGGTATTACAACTAAATCCTTTTTCTTAAAAGCACTTACTATCCAAACGTTACTAATTATAGTGAAAAGAGTGGGGATTCATGTTATGTATAGAAAGATTGTCATTGAAAAACGGTTCACTGAATTTCTAAAAGTAATTTGATATTGGTGACTTCACTTTCAACAGACAAATAAATAAATTACGTACAGAAAACATAACTGATTGACTTAAAATGATTTGTCTGTCTGATTACGACAGTCCTTCAGAAAATAGTTTAGTAACAGATCATAAAGGTTCTTCATAAGTAGTCACCATAGTTCATCAGTACCAGTCTTACATAAATCTTTACCTTATCAAAAACAGTTCGAAAGAAAAAGGGTACACTTGATATATATATCAGCAAGGGTCCATCGAAACCTAATTATAAACTACTAAGCAACATCTCCTTCTCGATTCGGGACATAAGTTCCCAAAAGCAATCTCCGTCACCCAGTAGTAGCCATCTCACCGGCGCATCACGATCAGCAAGTATTTCTTCCAGGAGAAGCAGCACCAGCTCCACCATCTTTTAGAACCAGAGGTTCACCATCACTTGCGCACAAGAAGTTGAGAGAGTAAGCTACCCGAATGGAATTACTCCCATCGACTTCTTGGTTATACACTAGCGACGTATATCAGAACATAACAATCATGCAAACAGATAAATAAGTATGATGCATGAGGATGCAATAGTCGCATTATCTAACGCTTTATCTTTCACTTAAGGGGATATCTTAATCAGTTCATCTCATGGGATCAATGTCTCTTTGTCCATATTTCTCGAGTCCATAACATCGGGAATTCAGGCTTTATGATTTGGGTCTACATCTCCTCGGAATCCATCCACCTAGTCGGAAGCAATCAGGAGTACAGGATCTCTAACCACACCGGCTTTTCACGGATGGTGCAGTAAATGAATATATATAATGTCCCGGGAAATAAAGTGGGCACATCTAGCCGTGTTCGAGCATCCCTCTCACTGATCTAGATTTAGTCAAGGGGGCGTCGGTCATCTGTCTAGTGATCATGTGGTACTTCATCCACGCCACTGAGTTACCAGCTCCGACCGGTTAAGCCAGAGCCCCTATGGTTTTTCCCACCTAGACAGATTTCTCAAGGCTTCTTGACGAATCACCGTCATTGCCATCCCCTCTTTTAATCATCCAGCTGAACACCACAAGGGTAATTCAGGTGTATCTTCCTCTTCACTACTTCGGGTTAGGGTTCTCAGTCATGATGTTATACTCGGTTGTTCCAACGTCGACCCATCCTAAGTCATCTCCGTCATATAGCTCCGACTATATACGGAATGCTTATGTGGGACTCGACCAATATGTTTAACGGGCACAGACCCATTTTGAATCACTTTCGGCATATAGCTCCGACTATATGCAGGATATCGACAATCATTTTGACGGGCACCGACCCGTTCTGAATCACCTTCGGCATATAGCTCCGACTATATGCGGGATGTCGATAATCATTTTGACGGGCACCGACCCACTCTGAATCATCTTCGGCATATAGCTCCGACTATATGCGAATTATAAATCAATCTTTGATAGATAGGCTCCGAACTATCCTAAGTCATTCCAACATATGGCTACGACCATATGGGGACTGTCTTTGTGGAACTCTGCAATCGTTGCATCTGGGTCCATAGGCATCATCATCGTCCGGACACTAATCCATTAGCCATGTCGTCAGCTCGATCCACGTATGCGGGCGCATCAGCATCATCCGGTTCCATAACGTGTTTAATCCATTAGAGTTTCGTTCTATTCTTTGGGGGATTTCTTATAGTTCTAATGTCTTTGCTATTCTTAACTTATATCGCGGGATGATGCATTATGCTCATGCAATGACAATATAAGCAACATTATATCTCAACATAAGCACATATATCAATCAATCAATAACATGTGATAGTATAGGTCTGGAGTCTTCGTATACCACGATACAAACAAAGCATACAAACTATCGGGTATACTACTAACTTCAGTAGACCTTCACTCCGACTTTGAGAGAGTACGGAGTATCCTAATATACTCACTAGACACCAAAGTGTCTTAGGATAACTTCTCTCTCACCTTGGTTTGCAGTTACCGATTCCACAAGTTCCGAACGATCCGCTTCCTTCCTAGTCTGCTCGACTCCAACTTCTTCTAAGTCCCGCAAGATAGACACAGGAGTATTAAAACTTTATTCAATATTGCTCTTGAACTTATTCTCAAAATAACTTAGGAAAAATTTAAACTTTGTCTTCATATAAAACCAAAACATCAATTCTTTTGCTCAAACTTGTCCAAAACCAAACACTAACTTTTATACTTTAAATTCATGAGAAAATGATCAAATAAATTAATTTAATTCAAAAGTTTCTTTGATGGTCTCTCTTGGACAACAATGAATTCAACTCCGAAAACATCGAAAAATAGCACTTTTCAAACCAACTTTATCTTATATCAAGTACTCATCAAAACTCAACTCCAAATCACTTTGAAAACATTTTTAAATAAGAAATACAACTTAGAAAAATTATGGACAGCATCATATTCTAAGTCTCAAGTTCACTTTCCATTGTCCAAAACCAATTTATATCCATAGACAAACTAAATATCTTGAAAACAATTAAATAAACACTTTGATCAACAATTTCTCAAGCTCAAACACTTAAAATCAAGTGTGGGCAGCATGATGCTCAAATAAAACAAATTACTTAAACACTTTCATGCACTTCAAGAATAATTTCTACATTATTTAAAAAAAAATCTCAAACAAACATTTATTCAATCCACAAACTAACTTTCATTTATTTCAAACATTACGTAACCATAGGTCATCAAATTGAACTTAAACAAATTTCTTCTCAACATGCTCAAATACTTATTCATGCACATATCCCAATCAAGTGAAGTAGTTAAACTTATAGGCACATACAAACCGAATCATACTCACATAAACACTTAGACAAATTTTCATTTAACTTACACTTTATCAATTCTAACTTAGCATATACTTACACATAGAACTCAAAATTAGCAAAATTTCATCTCATTACACTTAATCATATCAAAACCGTATGCATCATTTGTTTTTCAAAGACTATTTCCTCAAAGAATAACTTCACAAATCAACACATAGTTTCATGATATCAACACACATATACTCAAGAAAGTTTAACTCAAAAACTGAGGTCCAAACCGTGACCTTTGACTAAGTTTCTCAAAAACTTTTCAAGAGTTCAAGACTTCTAAAAACAACTCCAAATTCAACAACAATTTCACATGATTCATCAAACAAGTAGAAATATAATCCTAACATACATTTATTTACCAAACCGTGAGCATCACTTAAAAATCACAACATCACACAAATTTTTATTCATCCAAAACATCATCAAACTCCAAGATCATAACATGCATGTGATCAAACATAAGGAAAATCAAACTTTCAACCACAACAACATCAAAACCGTGGCTTTGTTCATGGTTTTCTCAAAAAAATTTCTTAAAGGTTCAAACTTCCAAAACATACTTACAATCTCAAGATATTCACATGCACATATCACAAATCCATCATCAAAACCTCTAACCCAAAAATCAATCACAACCGTGGCCATCATAAGGAAAATCACTAAGAAAATTCAATCTTTTTCAAAAACCTTTGCATGCATGTGAAGATCAAACATAGATCTCTTGAAAAATCCTTCATGCAAACTCAAAAATCAAACTTTTTCAAAAACACTTTAAGAAATCAAGAAGAAAATGAATGAGTTCATGAGATAACTTAAGATCATGAAAGAAAAATGCTTACTTAACAAAAGCTTCAAAATCAAGCTTAGAAATTAAAATGCATGTAAATAAAAACACTAGATCTAGCTTGGAAACAAACATGCATCAACATTTTCAAGCAAAAATCAAAACTTTAGAAGCAAAAACATGAAAACCGAAAATGAATTAAAGAAAAGAGGTTAGGAACCTAAGGAAATACCTGATCAAGCTTGAAACTCTATTAGGGAAGCCAAAATCCTCCTTCTCCTTCTCCCTCAAGGCTTCGGCCTTCTCTCTCCCTCTCTCTCTCTTAATTTCTTTCTCTCTCAACACTTTGTTTTCTAGCTCTAGAATGAGTAAGAATGAGGAAGAAAAACCAAGTGAAGGGTGTGTGGGTGTTTATATACACATGATTTTGGGTTTGGGCTTGTTTTCCTCTCCCTCCCCCACGGCTACACCTTTTTTTTTTCTCCTCCATGTCATGCTTGTGTCACTATGGTGACATCATGAACTTGGCTACCAAGTTAATAAACTTGGAGACCAAGTATGCAATAGTGTCCACAATGCACATGTGAGTGTGCATTCGGTTTTGGGAGGTTAAGGGTAGGTTAGGTTGATTAATCTGGGTTTTAGGTGCTAATTAGGATCTAATCATGATTAAGGTAGGGTTAGGAAAACTAAATTAGGTTTAGTTCACTAATTCTTAGAGTTTAGGGCTTAATCAAGGATTAAGGTACTAATCAAGGACTTAATCCATACTAGTATAGGTTTAGGGAAAACTAATTCTAGGTTAGTTCACTAACGTTGAGGGTTTAGAGTTTAAGAGAGTGATTAAGTACTTAATCAAGGATTAGGAACTTGATTAGGGTTTAATCAAAGACTAGGGATGCTAATTAGGGTTTTTAGAGATGATTCTAGATTAAAGGTATGCATTAATTTAGAGATGATTCTAATAAGATGATTGGACTTTGATTTTTGAAACTTAGGGTAGAAATAATTTTCCACTTTAATTACCATAAAACCGTATGCATTAATTTAAGAAGATAAAATCTTAGTCAAAACCTTAGGTAATATAATTCATCGACAACCTTAGAAAAACAAACACATGAAATCATAACACAAGTGGATTAAATTCCAAAGTGTAGAAATCCATCATGAAATCAAACTTCTTTAATCAATTCTTAAATCAATTAGATTAAATCTATTAAAGTTCACAAAGAAGTGCATTCTTATAAGAAATCACCAACAATAAAATCATCTACTTGAGCTCCATAAAAAAAATATTTGTCTACCAAAATTCCATAAAATCGACAACTTCTTACGTAACCGAATAAAATACTCATTGAAAATCCTTTGTAAAACAATATCTCAAAACTCCTCTTTAATGAAAATTTGTCTATCTTAGTCGGGAATATACGGGATGTCACATCCTCCCCAACTTGAAGATTTCTCGTGCTCGAGAAATGACGTACCTGTTTCAAACAAGTGAGGGTACGAATCCCTCATGCTACTCTCACGCTTCCAAGTAGCAGTCTCGCCATTCACAGAACTCCAGATAAACTTGACCAGAGGGATGTCCTTTCCTCGTAGAGTCTTTACACTTCGACCGTCTATCCTTAAGGGTAAGGTCTCGTACGTGAGATTATCCTTAAGTTGTATAGAGTCGGGTTCGATGATGTGAGAAGGATCACTAATGTACTTTCTAAGTTGTGACACATGAAAGACGTTGTGTAGGTTGGAAAACATTGGGGGTAAGGCAATTTCATAAGCTACCGGTCCTACACGTCTCAGGATTTGGTAATGTCCTATGAATTTTGGGGTAAGTTTTCAGGTTTTAAGCACTCTGCCAATCCCTGTAGTTGGTACTACTCACCTGAATACATGATCCCCTTCTTTAAACTCGATAGGAGTCCTTCTCTAATCATAGTATCTTTTCTGCCTGCTTTGTGCACTTCTCATCTTCTCCTGAATCATTTTAATCTTTTCTATTGTTTGTTGAACCATTTCTGGACCCAGAACTAGATTTTCCCCAGTTTCAAACCAACATAACGGCGTCCTGCACTTCCTTCCATACAAAGCCTCATAAGGGGCCATCCCTATGCTTGAGTGATAGCTGTTATTGTATGTGAATTCAATCAGTGGCCATAGAGCGTCCCATTCTCCTGCTTGCTCCAGAACACAGACTCTAAGGAGATCCTCTAGTGATTGAATGGTCCTTTCTGATTGTCTGTCCATTTGAGGATGATAAGCTGAACTCAACTGGAGTCTTGTCCCAAGTGCAGCATGTAGACTACTCCAAAACTTTGAAACAAATCTCGGATCTCTATCTGATATGATTTTTGAGGGTACCCCATGGAGTCTCACTACCTCATTGACATATATGGTTGCCAGTTTCTCCAACGGGTACTTCACATTGACAGGTAGGAAATGAGCGCTTTTGGTTAATCGGTCCACAATTACCAAAATAGCGTCAAATCCTCTTCGGGTCTTAGGCAAAGCAGTCATAAAATCCATGGAAATACTGTCCCATTTCCAACTTGGGATTTCCAATGGTTGTAACACTCCGCCGGGTTTCTTGTGTTCGACCTTAGCTTTCTGACACACCAAACACCTTGACACATACTCCGCTACTTCTCTTTTCATACCAGGCCACCAAAACATCTTCTTCAAGTCTTGGTACATTTTGGTTGCTCCCGGATGGATACTCAACTTACTCTTATGAGCTTCTTCCAAAAGCATTTCCCTTATTCCCTTGTCTTGTGGCACACAAATTCGATCCTTATATTTTAATACTTCATCAGTTCCTACTTGAAATTCAGTCTCTTTCCCTTCTGAAACCAACTGCTTCTTTGTTTGTAACTCTGGATCGTTTGATTGCCATTCCTTGACTTGTTCTATAAACTCGTTCGACACAACCAGCATTCCCAGTGTCATACTTCGTGGATTCATCCTGACTTCCAAGTTCATATCTCTGAATCTCTCGATTAACTCCATCTCTTTCACCATAGTTGCAGACACATGAAGAGATTTCCTATTCAAAGCGTCTGCTACCACGTTCGCTTTCCCCGGGTGGTACTGTAGCTCAAAGTCGTAATCCTTCAAAAATTCCATCCGTCGCCTTTGCCTCATATTTAACTCCTTTTGATCAAAGAGATACTTAAGACTCTTATGATCACTGAATACCTCGATCCTTGCTCCATAGAGGTGATGTCGCCATATCTTTAGAGCAAAAACCACCGCAGCTAACTCCAAGTCATGAGTTGGGTAATTTTGCTCGTGAACCTTCAGTTGTCTAGAGGCATAAGCTACGACTTTTCGCTCTTGCATCAGGACACAACCCAAACCCTCCTTCGACGCATCGCAGTAGACACTAAAACTCTTATCGGGGTCAGGTAAAATAAGTATTGGGGCTGTAGTTAATCTCCTTTTAAGCTCCTGAAAACTCTCCTCGCACTTCGTTGTCCACACGAACGGCTGTCCCTTCGTTGTTAACTTCGTCATTGGCAAGGATAATCTTGAGAATCCTTCGATGAAACGCCTATAATATCCTGCCAAACCGAGAAAACTTCGGATTTCTGTCACCGTCGTTGGCACTTTCCAGTCCAGCACCGCCTTTACTTTGGCCGGATCTACCGCTATTCCTTCCTTTGAAATTACATGACCCAAGAAATTCACTTCTTCCAACCAGAATTTGCACTTCGAGAGCTTCGCATACAACTGCTTTTCCTTCAAAATTTGCAGAACTGTCCTCAAATGTTCCTCATGTTCCTCCTTGTTCTTGGAATAAATGAGGATATCGTCTATGAATACTACCACGAACGAATCTAAGTATGGCTGAAAGATTCTGTTCATGTAGTCCATAAACACTGCAGGAGCGTTAGTCACTCCAAAAGGCATGACTAAATACTCGAAATGCCCATATCGGGTCCTAAAAGCAGTCTTCGGAATATAATCTTCCTTTACCCGAATCTGGTGATAACTCGATCGAAGATCGATTTTGGAAAACACCGCTGCTCCCCTCAATTAATCCATCAAGTCATTTATCCGAGGCAGGGGATACTTGTTCTTGATCATTACCTTATTTAGCTGGCGATAGTCGACACATAACCTCATACTGCCATCCTTCTTCTTAACTAGCAAAACTGGAGCTCCCCAAGGTGACACACTAGGCCTGATGAGTTGCTTTTCTGCCAACTCCTTGATCTGCTTTTTCAGCTCAGCTAGCTCTACTGGTTCCATTCGGTAAGGTGCTCTAGAGATTGGTCCAGTCCCCGGTATCACATCGATTGAGAACTCGACCTCTCGAATAGGTGGTAATCCAGGAATGTCGTCAAGGAAGACTTCTGGGAAGTCTCGAACTACAGGCAGTTCTTGAATGTGATTGTCCACATCGACATCCAAAGAAGTTGAGAGCATGTATACATGGGCTCCCTCTCTCGGAGAAGCCATGACTTGATTGGCAGTTACGTGCTTTGGTAAGGAATCGTCAGGGTTTCCAAAGGTTAGGGTTTTAGTGAAACAATTCAATTGAACATGGTTAGCGGATAACCAGTCCATCCCTAAGATAACATCAATTTGGGATAGGGGTAATGTTATCAGGTCAATGGGAAAAGTCCTATCATTTATCACTACAGGACATTTAGGACAAAAAGTTGAAACTGTGACCGGGTCACTAGTAGGGGTAAATACAATCAGATCATATGGTAGGGAATCTACCATTAAGTGCAACCTACTCACAACATCATCAGATATAAAAGAGTGTGTGGCACCCGAATCATACAACACATTTAAGGAATTCTCGTTTATAAAACATGTACCTTGGATGAGACCATCATGGTTTGAAGCCTCTGCACCGATCATCGTAAACAACTTTCCCCTAGTTTGTGGCCTTGAAGCATTTCCAGCATCACTCCCTTTCCTGGGGTTGGGGCATTGCCTTGCATAGTGGCCAGATTCTTGACAGATGAAACAAACTGGCTTGGGTTTACACTCATTACCAAAGTGGCGTCTGTGGCATCGAGCACAGAAAGAAGGTGATGTTTCAGAGTTCCTATCAGTAGTGTTGTTGTTGTAGCGATTTCTACTTCCATTGTTGCTCCAAGTGTTGGTGTTCCTATTACCCCGGATGCCATTGTTGCGATTGTTATTCCTTCGGAACCTCGATTCTCTATACTGATTGTCCCTTCTTCCTCCAGATCGATCGTAGGGTCCTCGCCCATGTTGGGCTCCTTGCCTCGTATTCTGATAATTGGGGGTGTTTCTCACTGGTCCATGGGAACTCGAGGGTACAGCAGTCTTATTGCCCATGTTCTTCGCTTTGAGTCCATCCTCAAAGACTCTACATCTGCTCACTAAGAGCGGAAAGCTGTCGATCCCCATGTGTATGAAGGCCATCTTAATCTCAGTCTTGAGTCCATCTAGGAACTTTGCGCACTTTGACTGATCATTTCCGGGTTGATTGTAGTGCGGCACGTACTTCACCAGTTCCTCAAACTTCGTAGCATACTCGCCAACAGACATGTTTCCTTAAGTCAAGTGCATGAACTCTATTTCCTTCTTCAACTTCATATCGATGGGAAAATATTTCTCCAAGAACCTTTGCTTGAAGGAGTCCCAAGTGACAGCTTGCTGTTGAATCTCCATAACTTGCTTAATATTTTCCCACCAGTCAGTTGCCTCCTTGGTTAGCATGTAGACCACATAGGTCACTTTCTGAGCATTGGTGCATTGCATAGCGGTGAAGATCTTTTCCAACTCCCTGATCCATTCATTAGCGTTATCCGAGGCATATCCACCGACAAATTCTTTAGGACTCCTCTTGCAAAACTCATCTAAACCCCTATACTCTTGAGGTCCTAAGTTTTGGTTTTGATTGTTCTGTTGGGCCTGTTGATGCATCATGTTGAGATTCTCACTCATGCCCTGAACTGCAGCAGTCAGATCGTGTAACATGCCCTTGGTGTCCCGAGCTGCTCCAGGAGCATGTCTACCTTTTCCTCTTCTAGACATCGTAAGCTATATTCATTAACGCACTTACAGTTTAATACACTTACTAACACATCTAGTCACACAACTTAAACACATCTAGAGATCACACAACAGAGAACATGTAAGGCCATGTTCAGGCCACAAGGACAACCATTGCTCTGATACCACCAAGTGTAACACCCCGATTTGGAAAACTCGAAATAAACAATATCAATTACTAACTAATTTGTTCATGAAAAATAGGGTGAAATTTTTTTTCCTCAAGTATAAAAGTCATCAGTCGAGTTTCCAAAACAAGGTATTACAACTAAATCCATTTTCTTAAAAGCACTTACTATCCAAACGTTACTAATTATAGTGAATAGTGTGGGGATTCATGTTATGTATAGAAAGATTGTCATTGAAAACGGTTCACTGAATTTCTAAAAGTAATTTGATATTGGTGACTTCACTTTCAACAGATAAATAAATAAATTATGTGCAGAAAACATAACCGATTGACTTAAAATGATTTGTCTGTCTGATTATGCAGTCCTTCAGAAAATAGTTTAGTAACAGATCATAAAGGTTCTTCATAAGTAGTCACCATAGTTCATCAGTACTTGTCTTACATAAATCTTTACCTTATCAAAAACAGTTCAAAAGAAAAAGTGTACACTTGATATATATATCAGCAAGGGTCCATCGAAACCTAATTATAAACTACTAAGCAACATCTCCTTCTCTATTCGGGACATAAGTTCCCAAAAGCAATCTCCGTCATCCAGTAGTAGCCATCTCACCGGCGCATCACGATTAGCAAGTATTTCTTCCAGGAGAAGCAGCACCAGCTCCACCATCTTTTAGAACCAGAGGTTCACCATCACATGCGCACAAGAAGTTGAGAGAGTAAGTTACCCGAATGGAATTACTCCCATCGACTTCTTGGTTATACACTAGCGACGTATATCAGAACATAACAATCATACAAACAGATAAATATTCATGATGCATGAGGATGCAATAGTCGCATTATCTAACGCTTTATCTTTCACTTAAGGGGATATCTTAATCAGTTCATCTCATGGGACCAATGTCTCTTTGTCCATATTTCTCGAGTCCATAACATCAGGAATTCAGGCTTTATAATTTGGGTCTACATCTCCTCGGAATCCATCCACCTAGTCGGAAGCAATCAGGAGTACAGGATCTCTAACCACACCGGCTTTTCACGGATGGCGCAGTAAATGAATATATAATGTCCCGGGAAATAAAGTGGGCACATCCAGCCGTGTTCGAGCATCCCTCTCACTGATCTAGATTTAGTCAAGGGGGCGTCGGTCATCTGTCTAGTGATCATGTGGTACTTCATCCACACCACTGAGTTACCAGCTCCGACCGGTTAAGCCAGAGCCGCTATGGTTTTTCCCACCTAGACAGATTTCTCAAGGCTTCTTGACGAATTACCGTCATTGCCATCCCCTCTCTTAATCATCCAGCTGAACACCACAAGGGTAATTCAGGTGTATCTTCCTTTCCACTACTTCGGGTTAGGATTCTCAGTCATGATGTTATACTCGGTTGTTCCAACGTCGACCCATCCTAAGTCATCTCCGTCATATAGCTCCGACTATATACGGAATGCTTCTGTGGGGCTCGACCAATATGTTTAACGGGCACAAACCCATTTTGAATCACTTTCGGCATATAGCTCCGACTATATGCGGGATATCGACAATCATTTTGACGGGCACCGACCCACTCTGAATCATCTTCGGCATATAGCTCCGACTATATGCGAATTATAAATCAATCTTTGATAGATAGGCTCCGAACTATCCTAAGTCATTCCAACATATGGCTACGACCATATGGGGACTGTCTTTGTGGAACTCTGCAATCGTTGCATCTGGGTCCATAGGCATCATCATCGTCCGGACACTAATCCATTAGCCATGTCGTCAGCTCGATCCACGTATGCGGGCGCATCAGCATCATCCGGTTCCATAACGTGTTTAATCCATTAGAGTTTCGTTCTATTCTTTGGGGGATTTCTTATAGTTCTAATGTCTTTGCTATTCTTAACTTATATCGCGGGATGATGCATTATGCTCATGCAATGACAATATAAGCAACATTATATCTCAACATAAGCACATATATCAATCAATCAATAACATGTGATAGTATAGGTCTGGAGTCTTCGTATACCACGATACAAACAAAGCATACAAACTATCGGGTATACTACTAACTTCAGTAGACCTTCACTCCGACTTTGAGAGAGTACGGAGTATCCTAATATACTCACTAGACACCAAAGTGTCTTAGGATAACTTCTCTCTCACCTTGGTTTGCAGTTATCGATTCCACAAGTTCCGAACGATCCGCTTCCTTCCTAGTCTGCTCGACTTCAACTTCTTCTAAGTCCCGCAAGATAGACACAGGAGTATTAAAACTTTATTCAATATTACTCTTGAACTTATTCTCAAAATAACTTAGGAAAAATTCAAACTTTGTCTTCATATAAAACCAAAACATCAATTCTTTTGCTCAAACTTGTCCAAAACCAAACACTAACTTTTATACTTTAAATTCATGAGAAAATGATCAAATAAATTAATTTAATTCAAAAGTTTCTTTGCTGGTCTCTCTTGGACAGCAATGAATTCAACTCCGAAAACACCGAAAAATTGCACTTTTCAAACCAACTTTATCTTATATCAAGTACTCATCAAAACTCAACTCCAAATCACTTTGAAAACATTTTTAAATAAGAAATACAACTTAGAAAAATTCTGGACAGCATCATATTCTAAGTCTCAAGTTCACTTTCCATTGTCCAAAACCAATTTAAATCCATAGACAAACTAAATATCTTGAAAACAATTAAATAAACACTTTGATCAACAATTTCTCAAGCTCAAACACTTAAAATCAAGTGTGGGCAGCATGATGCTCAAATAAAACAAATTACTTAAACACTTTCATGCACTTCAAGAATCATTTCTACATTATTTAAAAAAAAAATCTCAAACAAACATTTATTCAATCCACAAACTAACTTTCTTTTATTTCAAACATTACGTAACCATAGGTCATCAAATTGAACTTAAACAAATTTCTTCTCAACATGCTCACATACTTATTCATGCACATATCCCAATCAAGTGAAGTAGTTAAACTTATAGGCACATACAAACCGAATCATACTCACATAAACACTTAGACATATTTTCATTTAACTTACACTTTATCAATTCTAACTTAGCATATACTTACACATAGAACTCAAAATTAGCAAAATTTCATCTCATTACACTTAATCATATCAAAACCGTATGCATCATTTGTTTTTCAAAGACTATTTCTTCAAAGAATAACTTCACAAATCAACACATAGTTTCATGATATCAACACACATATACTCAAGAAAGTTTAACTCAAAAACTAAGGTCCAAACCGTGACCTTTGACTAAGTTTCTCAAAAACTTTTCAAGAGTTCAAGACTTCTAAAAACAACTCCAAATTCAACAACAATTTCACATGATTCATCAAACAAGTAGAAATATAATCCTAACATACATTTATTTACCAAACCGTGAGCATCACTTAAAAATCACAACATCACACAAATTTTTATTCATCCAAAACATCATCAAACTCCAAGATCATAACATGCATGTGATCAAACATAAGGAAAATCAAACTTTCAACCACAACAACATCAAAACCGTGGCTTTGTTCATGGTTTTCTCAAAAAAATTTCTTAAAGGTTCAAACTTCCAAAACATACTTACAATCTCAAGATATTCACATGCACATATCACAAATCCATCATCAAAACCTCTAACCCAAAAATCAATCACAACCGTGGCCATCATAAGGAAAATCACTAAGAAAATTCAATCTTTTTCAAAAACCTTTGCATGCATGTGAAGATCAAACATAGATCTCTTGAAAAATCCTTCATGCAAACTCAAAAAACAAACTTTTTCAAAACCACTTTAAGAAATCAAGAAGAAAATGAATGAGTTCATGAGATAACTTAAGATCATGAAAGAAAAATGCTTACTTAACAAAAGCTTCAAAATCAAGCTTAGAAATTAACATGCATGTAAATAAAAACACTAGATCTAGCTTGGAAACAAACATGCATCAACATTTTCAAGCAAAAATCAAAACTTTAGAAGCAAAAACATGAAAACCGAAAATGAATTAAAGAAAAGAGGTTAGGAACCTAAGGAAATACCTAGATCAAGCTTGAAACTCTATTAGGGAAGCCAAAATCCTCCTTCTCCTTCTCCCTCAAGGCTTCGTCCTTATCTCCCTCTCTCTCTCTAAATTTCTTTCTCTCTCAACACTTTGTTTACTAGCTCTAGAATGAGTAAGAATGAGGAAGAAAAACCAAGTGAAGGGTGTGTGTGGGTGTTTATATACACATGATTTTGGGTTTGGGCTTGTTTTCCTCTCCCTCCCCCACGGCTACACCTTTTTTTTCCTCGTTTTCTTTTTCTCCTCCATGTCATGCTTGTGTCACTATGGTGACATCATGAACTTGGCTACCAAGTTAATAAACTTGGAGACCAAGTATGCAATAGTGTCCACAATGCACATGTGAGTGTGCATTCGGTTTTGGGGGGGTTAAGGGTAGGTTAGGTTGATTAATCTAGGTTTAAGGTGCTAATCAGGATCTAATCATAATTAAGGTAGGGTTAGGAAAACTAAATTAGGTTTAGTTCACTAATGCTTAGAGTTTAGGGCTTAATCAAGGATTAAGGTACTAATCAAGGACTTAATCCATACTAGTATAGGTTTAGGGAAAACAAATTCTAGGTTAGTTCACTAACCTTGAGGGTTTAGAATTTAAGAGAGTGATTAAGTATTTAATCAAGGATTAGGAACTTGATTAGGGTTTAATCAAAGACTAGGGATGCTAATTAGGGTTTTTAGAGATGATTCTAGATTAAAGGTATGATAAGATGATTGGACTTTGATTTTTGAAACTTAGGGTAGAAATAATTTTCCACTTTAATTACCATAAAACCGTATGCATTAATTTAAGAAGATAAAATCTTAGTCAAAACCTTAGGTAATATAATTCATCGAAAACCTTAGAAAAACAAACACATGAAATCATAACACAAGTGGATTAAATTCCAAAGTGTAGAAATCCATCATGAAATCAAACTTCTTTAATCAATTCTTAAATCAATTAGATTAAATCTATTAAAGTTCACAAAGAAGTTCATTCTTATAAGAAATCACCAACAATAAAATCATCTACTTGAGCTCCATAAAAAAAATATTTGTCTACCAAAATTCCATAAAATCGACAACTTCTTACGTAACCGAATAAAATACTCATTGAAAATCCTTTGTAAAACAATATCTCAAAACTCCTCTTTAATGAAAATTTGTCTCTCTTAGTCGGGAAAATACAGGATGTCACATTACAGGGTCTCATTTGAAGGAAAATACGGAAAATACTCCTCGATCTCATTTGAAGGAGTAGGTACCCTACCACTGGGTACAGGGTCTGGTGAAGACGTGACCCTAATAGGACTCCTTGGAACAGATGAGGGAGTCTCCTCTCGAACGACTCTAGAAGTGAAAGGGTGTGTGCGGGTAGGTCCGAGCGGTGTGATACGAGCAAGCTGGTCGAGCGGGAGGTGATCCATGGTAAGTATAAAAAGGCGGTACATGCATAGTGTATATGATGGGAATCCTAAACCTACGAGGACGGAACCGAAACAGTGGGTTAGGGTGATAAAAGGTAATCTCTACCTTCCCCTCATACACCGCTCGGAGATCCTTGTAGATCCGTATGCCACTAGGAAGTGGGCGGATCTCGATGCAAGCGATGTAACGTGACATCACCTACAAGGGCACAGGGATAAGCAATTCTATACACATAATGGATAGAGCATAAATGTTTAAGCATCTTAATTATGCATAGATAACTCCAAATCAATTAACAGCCTTAGTTAACACTTAGCAAACACTTAATGCAAATAAGTTGTTCACACTCATTTTAAATATCAACCTTAACTTAATTAAGGATGAGTGGCATGATGCATGAAATTCTTCATTTTCTGAGATTCTCCATCTAAATATCCTCACAGACGTCCATCCATAACAATAGTGTATTCCCAGAATACAACAAATATGTTATCATAACGTATGGCGTACTAGCTCGGAAGTGATAAAAACGTCACACTATCTGGTGAACGTCACGTCGCCAAAACGTAAACCTATCACTTCACAATATACAATGGGAGTGATAAACAACGTCACCACATCTGATGAACGTCACGTCGCCAAAACGTAAACCTTATCACTAGTGATACACAACAGAGGTGATAAACAACGTCACCATGTCTGATGAACGTCACGTCGCCAAAATGTAAACCTTATCACTTGTGTACATCACACCGTTGAAACATAAAATCAACAGTATATCGCATACTGCCCACATCATCCACCTTAATGTGTCATCGAGCTAGCAACAACATTTAGCATTCAAAGAGGTCCTCCACATGTTATCATAACATGATAAACGATCTAGCATCCGAACTCCAGAATGAATGCAATTTCTTAACTTAAAAGAATTGATTGGTATATCTCAATTAATAATATCTCACATTATTAATTCAATAATTTCATACCTTCATCAATCAATTTCTTTTAAGTCTTAGATCACTTGGATTATTATCATTTAAGTATTAACAGAATGATTCAAAATTAAAAATGGTATTTTTAATTTTCTGGGCAGAAATACTCGAGTGTTCTTCAGAATACTCGAGTAATTCTTCAGCCTTTCCAGATTACTCGAGTGGTTCATGGCTACTCGAGTCGTTCATGCTTTTCAGAAAAGTCAGATTTCAGATCTTATAAAAATACTCGAGTAGTTCACGAATACTCGAGTGTTCTTCATCAATCCCAGAATAATCGAGTGGTTCATGCATTACTCGAGTGGTTCATCAGAAAGTACTCTTGTTACATCAGTCAATACTCGAGTTCTGGACCTGATACTCGAGTGTTGGAGCAAAAAGACACACTGTTTTATCACAAAATACTCGAGTGTCAAGCCAAGTACTCGAGTCTTTTCATACAGAACAGATTGGAAACTTGGTTTTAACATACCATTCTCAATTCTAACCATTTCTAATCCAATCCAATGATCAACAGAGTTCATGTATCATATATTAAACATGTTCAAGCACTTAGAACACATCAAATTACAGATTTGACAGAGATTCACAAGATTATGCATAAAACATGAAAATTCACAACTCAACATACTAAATTGCAATATACTCAATAAACTTGTGAATTTAAGTTCAAAACAGTTTGCATGCATCATATGGGACTTGCTCAAAACAACTTTAGAGCACAAGTTGGTCTCCAAACCAATTTCCCTATTCAATCTAAGCCCTTAGAACCACTTGGTGGCTCTCTAATCAAATTCATGCAATTTAAACTCCATCTAGTGAATAGAAAGCTTTCCCCTTACCTCTCCGACGTGAATCAACAGAGGCTTTGCAAAGAAAAGCACCACAACACCAGAAACCACTTCAAGCACCAACATGCAGAGCAGTTCGAGTAGAGTACCAAAACTGAATTGGTTCACACATGAATCAACAATAAAAATTGGGGAAATTAGTATTTCTAAACTCTTTGCAACATGTGTTAAATGAAGAAACAAATTTGAGACTCAGAGAGTGCGTGAGCTTACCAAAATCAAAGATCAAAGTAAGCTCTAGAAATTGTTGACAGCAAACGAGCTCCAACTTTCGAGCTTCGAATTTCCCAAAACACTCACTCTCAGCTCACAATTTCGGTGTCTATACAAAGCTCGAGATGTGAGCTTTGTATTGGTATATGATTTGAGGTTCGAATTGTAACACCCCACATTTCCAGTGCATGTAGAAACGAATTTCCTAAAAATAAACATTGAGATTTGTTTTAAAGAAGTGATTTCCTTATGAAATTAATTTGCAAATTTTGTATAAGTGATTTCGAATTTCCTAAAATTAAATTGCAAAATTGTTTTGGGAAAAATCTTGGGAGAACAAGCTTTGAGAAAATATAATTTTTTTTGAAAAATAATGAAGTTAAGTGTGATTTGTGTAATGATTCCTTCTCTACATGAAAGTTGATTTCTAGGTATGTGCATTATATGTGAGTGATTATGTTATTTAGGAAAGCTTAAATTTTCTTAGGCTAAAAATATGTTCTTATAGGAAACTAAACAAATTGCCATAACATGAAATTAAATATAATCACTATGATATAAGTTTAATTTGATATGAGTGTGTAATGTTTGAAAAATAAATGCATATGTACTTGTGTATGTGTAAGTGCTACAGTCCTATGTGTGTGCATGTGTGTATAATTTATGAATTCATCTTAATACATGCTATAATCAAAAGAATAGGAAATAAAAAATAAAATGCATGATGTGTGAATCTACATGTGTGTGCTACGGTGGTGTGTGAAGGTATAAGGCTTAGGAGTTTGAATTAGAAGAGTAAGGGAAATCTAAGGAGAAGCTTAGGTGTCAACCAAAGGGATTAGATGAGTGGAAGAAAGAGTGTTGAAGTGACTTTTACATCATGAAACCTAGCCTAGTCTAATCAACTTACTTCCTTGCTTCCAACCCTTCCCATGCAAACTTTCATAAAACCCAAGATTGCCCTCCCATGTAATGTGTTGGCCGAAACCAACCTCAAGGGCAAAAAGGGCCACTTCGGTGCTCTTAAGACCCCAAGCCTTGTTTCATTCCTTTACTTTCTTCACTTTCTTCATTTTACCAACACAAACCAAACACTCTCTAAGGGACTAGCCAACCCTTAGAAGGAATACATAGAGAAAAAGAGAGAGAAGAGGTGAGGCCGTGGAGGACACCAAGGAGGAAGGAGGGGGTCTAACCCAACACTTTGCATTTTCCTTAAAGATCAACAACCCTTAGAAGCTAGAAGACCTCTTTTCTTGGTAGGTTATTCGAAGAACAAGAAGGAAACTATGAGGATTAGGATTTTCTTGTGGTTTTGTAAAATTTCTTTCTTCTCTTTTCATTTTATGTTCATTTACATAGCTTAGGTTTCATGGATCTTTGAAATTTGGATGTAACTAAGTGGACTCAAGGACTCTATGTGTTTCGGCTATACTCTCTTTAAGTAGATCTTGATGGTTTTTGAAGCAAATTCTTAATGAATCTAAATAACTACTTGAGGTTTTCTGAAAAACTAAAATTTAAAACCCCATGCATGTTGGATTTTCTTCTTAACCGTGATCAATAAAGGTTTTGAGGGTGGACCGAATATAAATTGCATGATCTAGGTGTGGTATGCTAGAAAGTCAAAGATTTGTGTATTGCATGTTGAATTTCTATACCCAATTCGTGATCTATGTGCATGTGTGTAAGTGTTTGGTAAACTTCATCATGATCTAAGTGTGCTTTGTGTTGGATTGGAAATTTTAAGTCTTGCATGTGGGATTTTTTTTGTGCTAAATCCGTAACCTAGGAAGTTTTTGTGGAAGAAATTAGATGAGAAAATCATGATCTAGGATCAATTGAAAACGAAGTGAAAATTTATATCTTGCATGCTTGATTTTGGTGCTTAATCCGTGACCCATGAGTGCATGCATGAGTGTTTAATTAATCATCTCATGATCTAAGCTTAATTTGAAGAGAAACTAAGGATTCTTAGTCTTGCATGTTAAATGGCAATAGTTTTGGGCTAAGTTTGTGTGTGTATGTTCTAATCTATGTCTTATGAAGAGAACCTTGAAGCTTGCATGTAAAAGAAATTGAGTTTTTCTCTATGCATGTCTCGGCCTAAGAGAAACAATTAGAATAATGGCTTTTAATCATGACATTTTTATGAACATAAGTTGATTTAAGAAATTGTTTAACTCTAGTTGTTGGTGTGAAGGCCATTCGGCCATGTGTGTTAAAAATATTTTGGTACATGATTTAAGAGTGCATGTATGAATTAGGAATAGATTTAATGATTCTAAGTCCATGCATGTCATCCTTTTTAGAAGATTAAGTTATACTTCAAATCCTTGTTTTAGAAAATTGTAAGTTGTATTTTAAAAAGTCTAAAGTCATGAAATGATCCATGCATGATGTAATATGGTCGCCTGCTTGTCCTTAGTGCATTGAAAAGTAAATTAGGATTCTTGCCCTATACATTCAAGTATTTGGTCTTGAGAAAAGTGTGTAGGAGAGAGAGTCTGATCATCATTTAGATTGCATATGGATTAGGATTGACTCAAATTAGGAGCATAAAACTACATTCCCACATGACATGATTTATGGTTTCAACTTTAATTGCTTAAATGAAACTCAAGTTGCACAATTCTCCCACGAGTCTCACGGTTCAAGTCTTAAGAAAATAATAAATGAAATAATTCCATGATTTCATATCTTTGGTAGTGTGCTATGCATAGGTAGGATTTCATTTGAACTATTCGGTTAGTCTTAGAATGAATAAGATGATTGCATTATGTTCTTGGTGATTTGATGAATTATGATGCATTTTGCCTGAATAACCTGAAGCATATTTGTTTGAACACTGGAAATGATATTTTTGGTGCTATGCCATGAGGTGTTAATTTCTATAATTCCTTTTGGTTCAGGGACAAAAAGTAAGTGTAACTAATTGAACTACTTCTCATGATATGAATTCTTAGAGATTATTGGCGTGCAATTCGGTTCTTGATGTAATTAAGAAATTAAATTGGAACTTACCTTCCTTGTGTTTGATTAAATTCATGTGTGTTGGTGCTAATTCAAGTGGTTAATCTCCTTAGCTTAGGAGTGTGATGCCGTGAGTGAATGCTTTAAATGTGGTGAATTAATTTATGTAATCCTAAACTTTTATCTTTTATCTTTTATGTTTTGAAAAACATTTTGAGGCCTATGCTTTTACTATGTTTTAAGAATGAAAGAAAATTACTTTTTATTTCTCCCAAATACTTTTCCTAAAGATTTGTTTTAAGCATGAAATTTAAATTGAGTTTGAAAACCTCAAGCCGTGATAACTTGTTTTCTAAAGAGAAATTGTTTTCAAAGCAAATTAAAAGCATACATCGAAATTGTTTCTAATACATGAGGAAATGTCTTAGTTGAGCGAAGGATGAAAGGGCACAAAGCGAGGAGTGATGAGCGAGGAGTCTCGGAGAACCTTAGAACGTTCGTCATCAAAGGTGAGAGAGGGGCATATCCTTAAGACGCCGTGGTAATTAGGTAACATATTAAGACGTCCAATCACCTCAAAGATTGGACATCCAATCTCATTTAGCGTAGTGGTGTACGTGATAGCGCTTGTGTGTTTGCCTTAGCTATCCACCCGAACGACTGAGATTGGTTTGATATGATGATGTGTTTACTAGGTATTTATGTTGAGTTATTTGTTTATCTTATGCTTGGATTCATTGTTATCTGGCTATGATATTGCTAAGTATTATTCGAATGTATGCTAAATATGAAAATTATTAAGAGCAAAGATAAAGATAATTGATTCAAAAGACGAGATTGGATCGTGAAAGGAGAAAACGATGCTTATGGAGAATCGAACAGAATGAAAGAAATGATGATGCCACTGAAAACTAAATTCGAGGGTGAAAGATGTTCCTGAGGCTGCCTAGTCCAGAGTGATGACAAGAGTAATGATGATGCTACGTGATAATATCTGATTGTGAGAATGATGATGGCAATATTGAGCCAAGATTGATGACGAGTACAAAGTTGCAGTGATATGTGAAAAAGAACGATGAGGCAATGATGATGTGATGATATAAGTGATGATACGTGAACCTTAGGGGGATTAGATGCGAATGATTAGCGATCGGGTTTCATTGAAGGGATGTACTAAGGATGAACCGATCATTAAGAATAAGCCGTAATTAAAACTTTTAAAAGACTTTAAAAGACATTTATAAATGCGGTGAGGAATGAGTGTCGTATCGAAGTAGTGGAGAGGAAGGAACGATAGGTATCTGCGGATGCCTAGGACGAGATTGCATTAGGGGAGGACGATGATGGTGACTCGTCAAGAAGTCTAGAGTACTTTTCTAGGCGGAACAATTCCACAAGTGGCGCACTAACGTGGTGGGGACTGGGTCCAATGCCGTGGCACGTTCTGCTTTCAAAACTAGAATAAGTACTGTCGCCCCCTAGATTGAAAATCGAGAACAGTGAGAGGGACTGGAACGGGGCAATGTGTTTGATTGTGATATCACATTTGTTTGAGGCAGAGACCTCCTGGCTTGGAGCCATATGTTTGGACAGCTGTCATGCCCGCGTGGTAAAGGTCCTGTACTCCTGTTTGCTTCCGATTAGGTCGGCTGGTGTACCGAGGAGATGTAGACGAGTGTGAGCACAATGATGTCTCCCCCTCATCATTGATGCTAAGCGAATTGATAAAACTTAAAGAACCAAATAATTCAAAGATGATGGTGATAATGATGATATTCTCTTGATAATGATAATAATAGAATGAATAAGACAGATGAGTTTGGTGATGTGTATATTCTGATAGTATGGTCAAACAAGAATGAGATATGTGAAGAAAATAATATGATGTATGATACATGCACAGATGATGAAGGAAATGAATAAGTGTATAAGCGTGTGTTTATTTGGTTAGATGTCTGGAATATCTTGATTTACTTTATGTACTTGTTGTTGTGTTTATATTTTATTGTCTTGATATTTACCTAATGTAATTCCACAAAGTCGACATTGCCGTTTTGGATTGCTCACTCTCTACCCTATGGATTGTGTTCTGTGGAAATTGTTTGGTCTCTAGATGGCCAACATGGTGAAGTTACAACAGCTACGAGAGATCGGCGTGACTCCCCGGAGGGAGAAGAGTGTCATGACTACCTATCAGTTGATCTACGAAGAAATCCCTCGTCTAAGGGAGGAGATGAAGAAAGAAGAGAAAGCGGCTGAAGAAGGAGAAGAAGAGTACGAGTCAGAGGAGGAAGAGGAAGAGAAAGAGGACCCTAATTTATGGTCGGACAGAGACGACCCAGAGGACTACTATAGTGACGGGAGCTGGGACATTACCCCAGAGGATCTTTTAGCAGACGATGAAGAGTGGGAACGTAAGCTTGAGCAGCTTAGGAGAGAGCGTGACTAGCTAAGTAGGTAATCCCTTTTGAGTATGTATTCACATGTTAAGATTCTTAGCAACCTAAAAGTATCCTGATGTAACCCCAAAGGATTAATATCCATTTTGGCACTCTGATGTGAAAATCTAATGGGCTACTTTAAATATCTTACATTTTAAGAATCGAGTTTCGAAGCGAAGTGTCACGTGACATTCCGGTTTGGGACTTGAAAGGGGTGGATGCAATTTGAGAACATGAGGGTTTTTCTGAAATTACATTTACTTGGGAAAGTAGTGTTCTCAGCTTGTGCCATCCTTGTTTTGTAAAAAAAAAATGGCCCTAATTTTCAGTAAAAAAATGATTGTGCTTTTCAAGTTGCCAGATCGGGGTGTTACACGAATCAACACTGAGAAGGAGAATCGAACAAAAGAAATTGGAAACTCTAATACATGCACAGCTCACAAATTCGACCAAATGGAGCTGAAATCTTCAACCAAGAGGCTTTCATAGCAATCTAAGAGGTCCATGCATGTTGACACGAAGACAAAGACGTGTTGATGGTGGTGGTTTCGTGTCAAACGGCGGTGACTCGTTGGTGGTGACTCACCAAACGCACTAACTCATGCAACACTGACCAGAATACTCGAGTCTTTTCAGAAATACTCGAGTATTTTGGTCAAATTTTGAAAAATAATTATTTTATTTTCTTTCCCTCCAAAACCTTTTTAAAATTACTTCTAGGTCCCAAAATAGGGACTAATGTGCAAAATACTGATTCTCGCATAAACATTATTATCAAATCATATTCACACATTTACCAATGACATATACATAGATTTTAATTGAAGATTAAAATAAAAATAATTAATTATAAATAAGTTGTATAATTAACATATTATTAATCAGGGGTTAAAAATCTGGGATGTTACAGTTTACCGGTATGTGAGGTCCTTAAAGGGCCCAAATACTCCTCAAAACCGGTTTACCGGTATGAAAGGTCCCTTAATGGCTCAACTCCCCACAAAACCGGTTTACCGGTATGAGAGGTCCCTTAATGGCTCAACTCCCCACAAAATCGGTTTACCGGTATGAGAGAAAGATCATCCATTCTCTGAACAAATAATGAATTTTCCAATGCCAAAGAATCTTAAAGCCCCAGCCAACGTGGATTCTTACTTTGGAAATTCGGATCCCCAATAACACATAGACAGTTTTCTGGTGGCAATGTCCTGTCAAGGGGATAAGGATGCGTATAAATGTCTCACTTTCCCTTTAACTTTGAAAAAGGCAGCATTAAGCTGGTACTCAAAGCTGGAGCCCAATTCAATCAAATGCTGGAAGGATTTGGCGGCAAAGTTCCTTGGTCATTTCACCACAAGCAAGGAATAGCCAAAATATGAGCATTACTTGTCCCAGATTAAGCAAGGGAAAGAGGAGTCATTAAGGGACTTCCTTACTCGGTTCAGTTCAGAATATCTATCTATTAGTGACATTGAAGCCTCTGTGGCACTCCACTTGTTGATGAAGGCTTTAAAGCCTAGTGAATTTGCTGATCATTTGGTAAAATGCAAAGGATTAGGACTATGGATGAAGTCATTGAGAGGGCAGAGTAATACATCAATCTTGAGGAATACTAGATGGCTCAGGATAATTGCGTTTCTAGTGGATTTGGTAAGAATTGAGATGCTTTTTTTTTCAAAAGGAGGTGAAAAAGGGCATCGAGGTGGAGAAAGATTTGGGAGAGGACATTTTGGAGGAAGGAAACCAGAAGGTAAATATGATGATTACACACCCTTGAATGATTCTAGATCTCAGATTCTTCGAGAAGTTATGAATGCAGAACTGATGGAGGTGGACAGACCACCCCTGTTAAAGAGGCCACCAATGAAAGAAAACTAGTGTAAAGATGCAGCTGGCATGGAGGATATGGGCACGATGATGATGAATATGTACAACTCAAAGATGCATTAAAAACACTGATCAAAAGAGGAAAGTTAAATAGGTATGTCCGGTTTTCTAGAGGAGGACCCAATGAGCGTGCCCCTATAAGAAGGACAAGGAGTCCAGTCAGGAGAAGGACAAGGAGTCCAGTCAGGAGAAGGACAAGGAGTCTAGACAGGAGGAGAACTCGTACACCTTCAAAAAGAAGTAGAACCCCGAAACGTGAACAAGTTGGGGATTCAGTTCAAAAAGAAGGTAACAATAAAAATTAGTAATGAAGATTTGGAACTAATCACAACCATTGCAAGGGAAAGTGAGTCTATAATGTCCCAAAAGCAGTAGTTAAAGCTAGCTATAATGGCGGTTACTTCCTCTAGTAAATAGAAGGATTCTCACCCACCAATTATGTTTACCGAAGTGGACCTGAAGGGAGTCATTCCCTAGCATAATGACCCATTGGTGGTTACAGGGATAATTGACAGGTTCCGTGTTTATCGTATGATGGTGGATCAAGGAAGTTCTTATGATATTATGTTCTTTGAGCTATTTGACCGTTTGAAGTTAAAGCCTCAGGACTTACACCCTTGCCATGGAATTGATTGGCTTTACTAGAGCAACCATTAGGCCTCGTGGATACATAGATATCAGGTTAACTCTAAGAACACCTTCTTGTTGCAGAACTGAGAAAGTACGCTTTGCGATGGTAGATTGCTCATCTGGGTATAATGCAATCTTAGTGCGCTCCACCTTAAGGCATTTGAGGCATTTGTTTCTCCTCTTAAAATGTCCATGAAGTTTCTAGGAAAGAAGGGGTCGATTATCACGGTGTGAGCAGATCAGATGCAGGCAAAAACCAGCTACATAGCCAGTTTGAAAGCAACCAAGGAGAATGCCAGAAAACAAGCATATATAAAGAAAGGTAAAGGAGTAGCCTCCTCTTTAGGAGTAATGATGGTAGACCTGGATATGAGAGAAGACATCAGGGAGGAGCGTCCCAAGCCCGAAGGAGAGCTAGAAAAGGTCCAAATTGGAGACACTCCTGAACACTGGACTCAGATTGGGAAGAATTTGCCAAGCGAAGAAAAAACTAAGCTGGTTACTGTAAGGACTACAATCGGTGAAGAAATGAACTAAAGAAACTAGGAGAAAACCTAGAAGGGGGGGGGGGGGGGTTGAATAGGTGTTAAATAAACCTTAAAAGATTTTTGCACAAAACAAATCGAAACGATTAAAACAAATGATTTTCACATAAACAACAGCTCTTAATCGATTAAGGTGTGGGTTAATCGATTAACACCTGATAGCACAACACGAATTAATAGATTAAGCAACAGGTTAATTGATTAATCACTGTACCAAACAGAAAAGTCACTTTTCAACCGAAACCGAAAAATCAATCAAATATCATAGAATATCAGAGATAGCGCGGAATTGATTAACACAAAGATTGTAAATAATTATCTAGATTATGAAAAAGGTTTTCCCCAAATCAATTTGATATAATAAAACTGTAGTGGACAGGACCTACGAACCGACCACGTGCCCTTAACGCCGACCATTTAGGGACAATTATAATGCCCTGCCGACTTGGAAGTTCAAGAGGCTCTGCCGACCACTCGCTGACATCAGGCTACTCCGCCACCGCGTGCCGAGCATCTCGCCTTATCTGTCTTGGATCAAATCGATGCCTCCTAGGACCCGAGCAGCCCACATGACTTAAAGGATAAGCACAAGATCCCTAGTACAAGATAAGGATGAATGACTCATACCACTTATCCTCTAAGAGCCACGTCAGCCCTACTGGGCCAAACAGGCCCGTAAGGCACTACCACGCTCCTCCTCCTATAAATACACCCCTTCCACAAGGGCTAAGCTATGTTCTCTCTATCTTAAGAACTACGTGTGGCTTGATTCCCTTTTCACTTGGGATACGTAGGACTGGGGTCACCCTCGTCAGCTACAACAACCCCCCAAACACATCGTGGTGTCTCCCTAACATCCGAACACTGCATTGGCGCCGTCTGTGGGGATCGATAAACTTGGATTCCCATCCACAATTACAAAAAAAAATAAAAATAAATAAAAGAAGAAAACAACGTGTTGCATCGATTGTTCTCAAAGGGGGACCATCCATGGTTGCCGTCACCGGTGGTTGCTGCCGCTGGTACTGTTCGCGGCCGCTGGAAATCTGAGCAAGGCATCCTCATACCCCCACCGTCTCTGCTATGTCCGGGTTTGGTGGAGTGGTGCGGCGGTGCTTGACCCGGTGCGATTCCGGCATCACGGTTTTGAATTGATTTCGATGGTAGCAAGGCTTGGGTTTGGAGCAAGGCGATGCTAAACCGCCATCATCAACAACACACGGGGTGCTTCCACCGCCAACGATGAGTCCACCGCCAACCCTTCCTAACCGTCCTCTTCTTCCTCTTCTTCAACGGAAACCGCCGCCTCTAGCAACCAAAAGCACTTCAACACGCTGTCGCACCCACAATCACTGCCACCAGCGTGGACAGAGCAGCGAGTGCCGCCATCGCGAAGACCTCTCGCACTTCGGTCCAGATCGGTGCTTGAAGACCTCTCGCGCTTCGGTGCCACGATCTCCGCCGTTCTCGGCCACTCTGGTGGCACCCCATCTTCTATTGCAGCATCGCTCCCCTCCCTGGCATGAAATCTGCGAGCACATCGCTTGCCCCTGTTGGCTGCCGCCACCGTATACCGCACCATCCATGGTAGTCTTCGGTTCCTTGTTGGCCGCCGCTGCTGCATAGAAGCGAAGACGAACCCGCTGCAGAGAAGAGAAGACGATGCAGAGCAAGGATGACCTAATGGGCCTTAGGCCCAAGTCAAAGCATAAAAAAAAGGCTATTAATAAAGAAACTGAAGCATGAAGCAGAGGAACAACTCAATACCCCATTCCTAGATCAGGGAAGTTATCTTTTTTATTAATGTTTATCATTTATATTCCTATATCAGTATCATTATGTTATCTCAATTTATATCATGATACCATTATCTGACTACATGAATAATTTAACTCAAGTACTCTTATACTTGGCTCATGCAATTTATAATTAGCACAACAAAGTTATCTTACAATTTTGCTAATTATTTTAACTACATGTCGTTTATTATTTATTATTTAATGGTTATAAATTGTCAACCTTGAACGCAATAACTAATTAATTATTATTTTCGTACACACATGCAAGGTACATGTATGATGGCTTTAGCCACTCAGTAAACGATCTAAATGATCCAAACTATACGGGCTTATTCGATACAGGTCTAAATAGGCTGAAGTTAATTTAAGGAAAATGAAGGTCAGGCCTCGATGCTCAACAAAAGCTCATTTAAAAAGGATTGATAAAAGACTTCAAACGGACATTTCTCAATCTGACATCCCTCACCTCACTGAATCAGGGAAGGAATTCTTGTTCCCATATTATTTTCCTATTTACTCGGCATTTTACGTGATTACTTTGCACACATGCTGATATTAATTTACCTGATGGAATACTTCCGACAAGTGGTTTTAGTGCTTAATCCCTTTAATTTCATTACTTCTCACTTATTATGTACTCGTGATTTTTTATACATGTTGATGCTAGACGTATTGTTATGCAAACTTCCTTGCTGCTGAATGTCCTTAAATGTCTGTCTTTCTTGTCACGATAGGTTAATAATATTTAATATGCCTTGCCTTTTAAGTGATACTAGGCAGTTTCCGACAATCGTGCATTGTCGTTTTTCATGATTTAGTGCTTTCATCATTTGATTTGTTGTCATTAAATTCTCTGACATATTTATAAATGTCATTCATTACAATTATTGCCCGTGATATGCCTAAAATCATGCACCTTTTCGTAGGCAACCTTGTATGCTTGTGCAGTATTTAATTGCCATTATCACATTTGTCACATGTGATCCTTTTTAATCATGCTACTTTATACTCACTTGCCAATAATTTTCATTGTTGCTATTCAATTATTATAGATTGTCAAATTAACGACGATCACTGATTATTGTTCTTAAATATGTAATGTAAGGTTCAAGAAAGGATGGTCGGACATATCGAAAAGGAAGGCTGAGCAGCTAGGATTCTCTCTAGAGTTGACGGGACCAACACGACCCCATGATATAGAACAATCTAAAAGTCAAAACGGTTATCGTAAAAACATCTCGTGGCACGGATTACTGTCATCATCACTTCGAGATAATTACAAAGGCTTTGTGGCCATGGCTCACGCAAGCATGTGCTCCTGTAACAACCCGTCACGAGGCTAGCCTAGAACGGGCACTACACACCCACGACGGTTAAACTGTTACAAGTCATGCTAGCGGGGCCTCTGCCCACAATGAACTCTCGATCAACAAAATGACATGTGAAGCCACAAGTTACGGTCAATTAAGGGCATTACCACGACCAATGCAGGGAAGTTAATTTCTTTTACTTAAATCATTGTAATGGTATTGATTATGTACAGCATTGCATGCCAATGATACTGTTAATTATTATACTTATTAACATTATTTGGTTTAATACCACCAATTGCTCCGACATATTTTTGATACACGTGTCGTTTATTATTATTACGTGTGATATTTTTAGAATCATACTATTTATATACCGATATTTTATTCTGTAAACTTGCCAATAATTCTCATTATTGCAATTTAATTATTATACATTGTCAGTTCAAATGACGATTACTAATTATTAATTTTGTATGCATATACGAGGTACAAATATGGGTAAATAGTCCATTTCAAGGTTTTCATCAATGGGCAAACAACTTTTCTGAGTGTTGGGAGCACCTCAACATGTTCGAAATCAGTTGATGATGGAGAGGATACTAGATACTAGCCTTCTCCCTTCGAATTCATTACACGATTGTCACCACTTCTCCATCGGTTTCCTACCAGATTCCTACACCCATATCAAGCTATGGTATCAACTGACCAATGACATCCTCGAATTGATCGGTCCTTTCTGCCATGACACCCTTGCCTCTCATGGTCACCAAAAGCCAAGAGACGATCCCTATCAACATCTCTTCTCGAGATCCCAGCACTGCTCACAAGGGCTATATAATGGTTCGCTCAAAATGGCATATAGGGTGTTTGGTAGGAAGAGGATGAAGAATACCAAGCAAGCACACATTCCGGTAGAAGAAGAAAGGTCTCAAGGCCAAAATGACACCGAGCGTATAAACGTTCTTGCCAAAAAGGATGCCGAACACATCAACATTCGAAAATAGTCTAACCACAAAGACAAACAGGGAAGGATCTTTCTCGTTATCTCATTTACGTCATTTACATTACATGGTTTAAGCGTCATATTCATTATTATTGAATCACCTGTCGCGTATCACTATATTCTTTTTGCAGCATATCATCTTTTAAAGGCATATGTTATTTTAATTCATGCTTGCATCTGACCTGGGAAATTTTCCAATTCAATTACGCGCTTTGATAGTCATTTTTATGAGAACCATAACTTGGTACAAGTATCATTGTACATGATTTATGACTCATAATTAACGGCAAAATAGCTCATACTTGATATTCTAATAGCTGTATTCATACATCATGTAAAGGTACAAATTTGATGGTCGAAACTACCGAGCGCGATAGCCCGATCACGATGGCCAAAGATGATTCGAGTGTTTCGCACATAACCCAGGTCAGGATTCCTATTATCTGAGAACATGCACAAGCCGACCACAGGTCTCATGATTCTCGGACGTTTTCTCTGGTATGGATATCATCGCGACCCTAACTAGTAGTAGAATGGTTCTGGATGCCACCCCTCAGTGCTCTAATGAAATCATGTCGGCTCCGACCGAACACACAATAAAGACTACCCGCCCTCACAACTTGCAAACATTCAACCCCGTCACGATGCTCTCCTACATAGGTCTAAATCCGCAAGCCTCTCATACAGACTTGGATGAATCTGCCTAATCGGCAGATCTTTCTCTGCGGATGAATCTGATTTAGTTGGGGAAGTACACTCGGATTAGGCAATTCTGCTGCACATTCATTCCCTTAATCACCAATCCTTCTGATGTTTCCTCGGCTAGTACTCCTGTTCTCGGGTTAAAGGTTTTGAGAAGAAAAAGACGGAGGCATGTCCGACAACTCAGAGAACAGTCGATCCAAATGCAAGGATATAACACTCCTCTCGCTTGATCAGAGAATTAATCTTTCCTTATCCTAAATTTAATTCATTACTCTTTATTACATTTATGTTTTATATCTTAATTACGCATATTGGCTTCCATAAGAGATGGTTGTAATTATTGGCCATAAGCGGTACACATGGTCGCTTTATTTATGCTACGAATATCATACTACCTACATAGTGTCTGAATATGACTCATAGTTTGCAAAGGGAATGCATCACTCTCGTCAAATAACATAGTTATATCTCATTTCCAATTTAATATTCTAATTCCTATCTCTGTATATATGATGAAAGGTACAACTATGGAGATACAAGTGGCTCAGGATCTCTAAAAGAGTCTCGCATCATTCATCCACTCTCATGTTCTGACAATTGAGAAGATCGTGTTTTAGTCAACACTCATGCATCTATCGAACACAACAGGGCCTTATCAGACATCCTTCGTCGATATTATGCAAAGGAGATCCATTTCGGCTTTGTTGTTCCGAGCTTCCCTTCGATGACCTTGTAATAAGGATCTGACAGACTATTCCGACTTTCGAGGGGTTCAGCAGTTATAGTTGACTAACAGCATTGACGAAAGAATCAACGCTACTTTTCTCCTATCCACAAGGAGTTTTCTCATACTGTTCCTTATGTATCAATGGCTACGCCTGTAACTCCATCACCCTCATCCGAACCTTTCCCAGATCGGTTCTGTTTGTCCTCACGTGACCGAGGAGCCCTAAGTCTTCCTTGATCTCGGCTTTGTTGAAGATGATCTCACTTTTTGCCCTCTCGGCGTCATTATTTGCCTTCTCGGCATCCCCTGTGACATCCCGCATTTTCCTGACTTAAATAAATCAATGAGATTTTATTTGAAGTGAATTTTAAGAATTTAAGAAGGATTTTTTTAGATGAATGTTTTATGAATTTGAAGCAAGTGATTTTTAATTGAGTTTGAATTCATGAGAACTAAGTTATGGCTTTGTCATTTGAGATTTCTTGAAGAAATGAATTTTCTTTTATGACCAAAATGAATTTGGTAACTTTGAAAATGCATATTTTCAACCGTTATTCGGAAAATTATGATCTTCATACAAAAACGATCATGTTGAAAAGTAGAATTTAAATCTGTAATTTTTATGATTTTCTGGATTAATTTACAAAATGTTATTTTCCAGATTTGTAAAGTGCGAATTTCGAATGTATTGAGTGTTGAAAAGTATTTAGAGACCTCAAATAAATTATTCCTTTTGGAGATCTTTTATTTATGTAAAAATATGGTTTTAGAAAACAAAACGAAGCTTATATCTATAGTCAAATAGTGCAGTCTATTAATTTCCTTAAGAAATATATCTTTGGAATTTTTGAGTTTGTGAACATTAGTGTTTTCTTATCATGGGAGTAAAATAAATTATATGCAAATTTAAATATTAGGTTTGAGATGAATGAGTGCATTATTTGATGTGAATATGAGTGTGTGTATGATGTAGGATTTTAAGAAATATAATGCCCTAAAGTATTGTATATATGTTTGATTATGTGTTAGATGTATGCATTGAAATTTTAAGAGATTCCATGATTAAATTTTGCATGCTTGAACTTGTTCTTTCTCAATCAAAATGAAAGGAAATTTTATTTCCCTCCTATATGTGTGTATTCGGCCATGTAGGAACCAAGGTGGACCAAATTGAAGTTTATTTTCTTAGGAATTAAGGGAGTAGGATTTAAAGGGGAATTAGTAGAAATATAAGGTGGTGAGTGTCATGATGAATAGAAAGAACTTCTTCCTTAAATCACTCCACCATGTCTCACCAAGACAAGACCCTTCCCATGCAACAATTAGGTTGGACCAATTTGCCCTTGAACTTGCACCTTGGACCGAGGTTAGAAGAGGAAAATCCATACCCTTGCCTTTGCCTATATATATAGCCGTGTGTGTGTGTGAAGTTGGCTAGTTGATTCATTTTTCATTTCCTTCATTTCATTCCTCATTTCTTCCACAAACACACTTGGTCCAAGAGCACAACAAGCTCTTGAGACCTAAAGAAAAAGAGAGTGAGGCCGAGAGAGAAAGAGAAAGAGAGAGAGTGAGGTGATCCAAGTTCTCAACCTTTCATCCTTGATTTTCATTCCTCAATCACTTCCTCCTTCAAACTCAAGAAGAAAAACCACCCATCAACCAAAAGGAGAGGAGGCCGAAGCTAGCCCTAGGAGAAAGAGGGGGAGATCTTGAAGCTTGAAGTTAAAGTTTTAGTTTAAGGTAGTTGTTTAAGTTTTTGGAGAGTTTTAGTGTATTTAACCTTGTGTTGTAAAGGACTCTATGATAAACTTTGTTTGAACTTAAAGTTTTGTGATGCATGTGTTTATTTTTGAGTGATCTTGAAGCTTAAATGACATGCATGTTCTTTCTAAGCCTTGATCATGAATATTTGTGTTTAAAAGTTTTGATCTTTAACTTGTAATCCTTCTTCATCACGGTTTGTGTAAAGTTTGTGCTTAAGTTTATTTATTTGCCTTGATCTTCTCTTGCATGTGATGAATTATGGTTGATCTTTGAAAAAGCATGAAGCTTGAGTCTTGCATGTTGATTTTGAGTGTAAAGTCTTGGTTTTTCCTTGATGCATGTCACGATTTTAAAGAGAAAATAAGGGTAATAAGTTTTAAAAATGATTTTGGTGAAAAAAAGGATTTGAAACAAGATTTTTGTGTATAAGAGGATGATGATGATGATTCGGTTGGTGTTTTGAGAAAGGAAATAGTACTTTAAAAGTTTTGCATAAATAAGAACATAATATGATTTATGAGTTTTGGACCTAGCATGTGAAAATGAAACCAAAAGATCTTGCCTTCTTGCATGATGTCATTCGGCCAAGCCTAGGGAAAGTAGAAAATCATGTTTAATCATCATTCAAGTTACATGCATGGTGAGATCTATGTAATTTAAAGATTTTAAGTACATGCATGGAATCATTAAAGGTTTGAAAGATAAAGATCTTGATATGACACTTGACCTTATTGTGATGAAATAAATTAAAGAAATGAAATTAAAGTTGGTTGAAGTCTTGCATGAAGCTCACGGTTTTAACCCCCAAATATCAAAGTTGGTTCATTTTGCTTTGAATGTATATTTTCTTGAAAGATCTATGGATTTTAAACCCATGGAAGCCTAAATCTTTGTTTAAAGACTTGGAAGTAATTTTCATGTTCCATTCGGTTTTGAAACAAATCTTATTCAGGTCATTTTTATTTTCTTGTGTGCTATTGTTTGAGTTGGCTTTGAGCAAATAAGGTTGATTTGGTATGTGATTATATTATTAAGAGTTTGAATCATTTTCTATGCTCAAATCGGTTTTGGCCAAGAAGTAAAAGAAATAAATTGATTTTCCTTTGCTTGATTGATTTAAAGATAAAACTAATTGATTTGAAAGATGTTAACATGATTTTAAGTAAGGATACTCTTTTTCTTTAATCATCATTTCGGTTGTGATGTTCAAAGTAGGATAATGTGTTTAAAAAGTTATTTTTCATATGTACATGATTTTGTTCAAGTGTTAAAAATCATTCGTGTTTGAAAATTGTGAATATAACCTTGTCTTATTTATGATGAGATTCGGCCATGCTTAGAAAATAGGAGCATATGCTTGATTTTTGTTTCATGTGCATGCATGATGAGTGTAAAGTGATGCATGGATTGTGAGTGGCTTGAAATGTTAAATATGTGTGTTTGAAAATGATTATAAGAATTTAAGAAAAAGAATAAGAGTAAATTTAATGTTTTATAAGGTTAATATTTTTAAATGGTTATTAACTTAACCCTTGTGTTATTTTCTTTGGTTTAATTCGGTTTTGAAGGAAATAAAGTAAGTAAGGTGGTTTGATTAATTGAAAAAGTATTGCCTTAAAAGATTTCCATGTGATTATTGAATTGTATGGTTTTAATTTAATGGTGGGTTGTATATAAAAACCCTTAAGATAAATGTGGCCTTTATGTGAGCCAAGGAATTATTTATGTTTTGTTTTACTAAGCAAGTATTTGAAAAGAATATTGTAAGTTTTAAATTCTTAAGTATGTTGCTAAAAAAATGTTTTACTTGATTCTGATTGAGAATTTAAATCAAAGTTGATTTCAAATTTTTGAGAAAGAGAGAATACTCCAATTTCAAATAAGGAGTTTTGATTATGTTGTTTTGTTTTCGAAATGATCGTATGAGAATGATTTTAATAAAAGAGAAATGTTTTAGTTGTCAGTAACGATCGGGAAGTGGATACGAGCATCGCGTTGGAATTCAAGGAGCTTAGTGGGAATTTCTGCCGGTAGAGGTGAGAGAGAAGTTTCCCCCAAACACCGTGGTATTTAGGTAACATATTAAGTTGTTTCGACCATCTCAAAAGTCGAAACTTAGTGGTTCTGAGTCAGTAGCACAATGGCAATTGTATTGTGGTGTGGCCACCTGTGTGAAGGAGACAAAGACCACGTGAGATTATGTGATGAATTATGTGATGATGTTTGAATGCTAGTATGTTGTTGTTTGTTTAATGCAGAAATTATTATGCATGATGAGATCCGAGTTGTTATTGATTATGATGATGATAATGAAAATAATGATTATGAGAATAATGTTGATGATAATAATGATAAGTAAGAAATGTGAAAAGAACTATGACGTTGTTCTGGAAAAGAATCAAGTGATGAATAGAGATGTGAAATTGAAAGGAAAGAGAAGTAAGTGATGTAAGAATGATCGAAAAGAGATATGAGCAAAAGTTTGAGAAAATAATAAGATTTGAGATAAATCGAAAAGTTTAAGGAAAGATGATAAGTGTTGAGATCTGAGAATGTTTCAGTTGAGCAATGATGCTGAGATTGTGCGTATGATATTGAGGTTGCGCTTATAATGCTGAGATGTGCTCGAGGACTCATGGAGGATGATGATTGCAAAGTATCAAGAGGATGCAAGAGATTCACGAGATTTTCCTACGGGAACGGTTGACGTACTGTGATGCCAAGTGGCTATGGAAAGTGAAAGAAATATGTGATGTTCAAGCTTTGTGCTACGATGAGGAAAAGCGGATTATCGATTAGTGGTCGGGACTCGTTGGAGGGATGCACTAAGGATGAGCCGACCTTAGGATTAAGATGTTAATTAAATATTAAAAGACTTTAAAAGACTTGGATTAACGTGGTGAGTTATGAGTGTGATATCGAAGTAGTGGAGAGGAAGATACCATGAGTATCAGGGATACTCAGGTGGAGATTGCATTAAGGGAGGACGATGACGGTGAAATGTCAAGAAGTCTTGGGTACTTTCTAGGCAGAACAAACTCCACATGTGGTATACGAACGTGGTAGGGACTGGGGTCCAAAGCCGTGGTAAGTTCTGCACTGCAGACTAGAATAGTACTGTCGCCCCCTAGATTGCAAATCTTGAACAGTGAGAGGGACTGGAACGGGGCATCTGTGATTTGCCACTGTACCCGATTTTTCTACAGTGAGCCTTGATTATATGATATGATTTGAATTGATTGAGACTATACCCGATTTTCTACAGTTCTCCTGGCTTGGAGCCATTTATTGAGACAGCTGTCGTGCCCGCGTGGTAAAGGTCCTGTACTCCTGTTTGCTTCCGACTAGGTTGGGTGGATGACCGAGGAGATGTAGACGTGTGTGCTAACTGTGTTAAACGACCCCTCCTCAATGATGATTAATTTTTCCCCGCATCATTGATGGATACGAAATCATAAGACTTAAATAAGAAAAGAAGAATTGTATAATGTTAAGATATGAATCTAAGAATAAAAGGATGGAAAAGTATAGGAGATTATGTGAAAGAGGGATATGGATTTGAATAAGAGAATCATTGAATGTGTTGTGGACAAGGATAAGTAAGTTGGTTGTTGATGATAAGAAATAATATGAGAATGCTTTTATATGTTGTTTGTGTATATGATGTTGTTATTTCTTAATATCTTGCCAATTGTAATTCCACACTGTTGGCATTGCTTGCTTGGGAATAATTACTCTCTCTCGGTTTCTGTTTTGTGTGCTTGTTTATATGATGTTGATCCCTTAGCCTATGGACCCTGTCAAGTTTACTTTTGACATCCGAGATGAAGGAAGATGGGAAGTTAACTATAGAGGTTGGGAGTGGCGTGGAGTCACTGAGGTTCGTATCTTCGACCCCAACCATACTCTGCAAGGGACAGCACCTGATGCTCGCACCTGTTGTTTCGTGCTTTCGGACTTGCAGACTGGTGGACCAGCTGATTATCATGGTGGGCATCCGATGCCTTTGCCCGCACGGATTGATCCCGAGGCCGAGGAGCTAGAGGAGTTGGATGATGCTTTGGATGATCTACCGGATGAGGCGTTTGAGGCTATGCAAGAGGACGAACCAGATGAAGATCCAGAAGAGGATCCTGAAAAGGACTTAGACTATCCGGAGGCCGAGGTGTTCGAGTTCGACCCTAGTGAGGCACCTCCTGTGGATCCTTCAGCTTCAGCTTAGTGGGCCTGGTGGTAGTTCTTTATTTTATTAGAAGTATGATGTTTCCCTGTATTTACTTAGTTATCATTGCAGTACCAACGTGTAACCCCAAACTTATGTTGATGAAGCAAGTTTTTATTTTATATCAATGATTAAGTTATGAAAGAAGAAGGGCTATTGTGAATGAAATTAAAAGGAGCAAGTTTCAAAGTGCGATGTTTTGTGACATCTCGGTTTGGAACTTGTAGATGAACATGAGGCGTGAGAACAACAATTTTAAAGTCAAAAGAGTTTTGGAAACTTACGGTTCTCATGCTCATGTTGCTTGCTCATGTTAATTGTTCAAAAAAAAAAATTTGGCCCATATTTTTACTACATTTTATAAAAAAAGGAACTATGTTTTCAAGTTTCCAAATCGGGGTGTTACATCCCCAGCATACTCCCTCTGCTTGTCAAGTTTCCGATCATGTCCTCCCATGTGTCAGCATATTTCCGCTAGCGGGGGAGTAAGGACTTCCTCCCGAGCGGCCACATTTTGTCTCATTGCCCGCTGCTTGGGATTCGCAACGTACTCCAAGCCCGAGCGGCCACATTATGTCCCATTGCCCGCTACTTGGGATTCACAACGTACTCCAAGGCCTTGGAGTCATCTGGGAAGAACTGTAACAAGGAAGTTTCTATGCTCGCCATACGTTGACGATCATTGTCGCTTTCCAGTACCTTTGGAGATCTCTCGTCGAGTTTTTGGGCTTATACCGAGTTTGAGGGTGCCTCGGATATCAGCATCAGGCATCTCAGTTCTTATGAACTCAACACAAGCCTCTTCAAGCTTTATGGAGTGGGGAGCTTGCGTTGTAATGGAATAGATACATAGCCGTCATAGGCTAACCTAGATACTGACATCATATGATCATCTCCCTTCCTGTAAAGGATGTTACAACATTTCCGACTATCACCATCAGATTTGGTTACAACATTTCCGACTATCACCATCAGATTTGGTATCCACCTCTCTCATCGAGGGCTTACTTTAATTCAATCACTCACTATGGATCACGTTCTTACGCGCTTGCTACGATCTCTGCTAGCCGGCCATATCGGCGTGCTACAAGTGAAAACGGGGATTGCTACCAGATAAACTTGGCCATCGGCTAAATACATTTCGGATCGAGGAAATACACCTCGGCTAAGGTCATCATTTCCGACAGCATCCCCCATAAACGTGACGATCCAATTTGTGATGAGACTCTTGACACACCTCAGTACTCAACGGGGTGTAAGAGTCTCCTACCGGGTTATTCTCTCAGTGTCATTATTCGAGCACAAAGAATGCTATCAACCATCTGCGATACTCTTCAGGAAAAGGGTCTTGGCTTCAGACAATCTTCTATGTCACCACCAACCCTCGGAAATCAGACGTCTGATCGGCCCAACACGAAAAAGATCTAAACTCGGCACTTAGTATATATGACACTTCCCGAGCTGGGGGGCTTATGTAGTGGATCGGACCTACGAACCGACCACGTTCCCTTAATGCCGGCCATTTAGGGACAGTTATAATGCCTTGCCGACTTGGAAGCTCAAGAGGCTTTGCCAACCACTCACTGATATCAGGCTACTCCGCCACCGCGTGCCGAGCATCTCGCCTTACCTGTCTTGGATCAAATTGGTGCCTCCTAGGACCCGAGCAGCCCATATGACTTAAAGGATAAGAACAAGCTCCCTAGTACAAGATAAGGATGAATGACTCATCCCACTTATCCTCTAAGAGCCACGTCAGCCCTACTGGGCCAAACAGGCCCATAAGGCACTACCAATCTCCTCTTCCTATAAATACACCCCTTACACAAGGGCTAAGGTATGTTCTCTCTAACCTAAGAACTACGTGTGGCGTGATTCCCTTTTCACTTGGGATACGTAGGGTCGGGGTCACCCTCGTCAACTACAACAACCCCCCAAACACATCGTGGTGTCTCCCTAACATCGGAACACTACAAAAACCTAATTCATTCAATTATATGAAAATCAATCTTTTTTAGGTTTCCAATCAAGAACAATACGAAATTGCAAAAATTAAAGAGATTAAGGGAAAGAGATACTGCACATAGATTTTATACTGGTTCACTCTCCTACTCAGAGCTACATCCAGTCCCCTCTTCAACAAGAGAGATTTTCTTCACTAAGGAATTAGAGTTCTCAAATTACAAATAAAAACCTCTCAAGATACCCCACTTGATAGCCTCCAAGAGATAACCCCACTCTAGTCTTGCAATCCTATTGAATCTCTAATCTAACCTTCTTCTCTTTCCAAAAGTGGATACCTCACCACTTGCTTGATGACACACCAAGACTTCTTCTTCAATTTTCTTGATGAACAACAACACCAAGACTTCTTCTTTGTTGTATTGAAAGCTTTCCTTCTTGCAATGATTACAATTCTAAGAAAAAACAATAAAACCTATTGAATCTCCTTCAAGAACTATGAACTATTAGAACTTGAGATTCAAGAGCTTCTTGATTAAAAGATATGAAAATAAGAACTTTGATCTTTGTAAAAGTGAGAGAGAATGATGAGAGAAAATTGCGTCTTGATCTTTTCTAAAATGATGTGAAAATGAAGTAACTAACTACAATGATTAGGAAAAGGTTTATATAGAAGACCCATAAGGTTTGGAAAACATAAAAACTGATTTTGCAATGTGAAAAACTGATTTAAAAAGCAATCAAACCCGTTTTAATCGATTAAGGCTTTAGACTAATCGATTAAGCACTTTTTTACACAAGCTAATTGATTAATTCATCAAGCTAATCGATTAGTGCCTGAGAGCTCAAATTAGCTAATCGATTAAGGACCATCCTAATCGATTAATGGCTGTAAAATCACTTCTAAAAACTTGTTTTCTCAAATTTAAACCTTTTCTAAAATACCTTTAAGCCACCTATTGATTTTGGTTATGTGAATTACTCAATATTAATATAATCATGCACTTGACTGAGATTCACTACTCAACTCTCTAAACTTACCCAAACTCTAAGACTCAAACAAAACTATAAAAACAATATACACATTGAATCTATGAGCTTGCTCTCTCTTCATCATTGTTGCTTTTTTTCTTTGTCATTTGTTGATCTTCTTCATGGTTGAGCTTCTTCAAAACATTGTCTTCATCAAAACCACTTGGATCATGCATACTCTTCATATGCTTTACAGTTACCTTGTTAAAGGAAAACAAAGACCTTTTCGCCTAGACAACAGTTGATATGCCTGGATTGGATCCTGAATTCATTTGCCACCGCTTATCTGTAGATCCTACTTTTAGGCCAGTGGCTCAGCGGAGAAGGAAGATGGGAGATGAACGTCAAAAGGTAATCTCTTTAAGTGTGGAGGAGTTTTTACAAGCATGCTTCATTAGAGAGGTCCCTTACACCACTTTGTTGGCAAATGTGGTGTTGGTAAAGAAGGCTAATGGAAAATGGCACATGTGCGTCGACTATACAGATCTGAATAAAGTATTCCCAAAAGACACTTATCCTCTTCCTAACATAGATAAGTTGGTGGATAGTTCAGCTGGTTATCAGTTACTGTCCTTCCTGGATGCTTACGCCGATTATAATCAGATACCTATGTTCAAGGATGATAAAGTGAAAACAACGTTCATGACCGATAGAGCAGCCTATTGCTACATTGTAATGCCTTTTGGTTTGAAAAATGCAGGTGCCACTTATCAAAGAATGATGGATAAAGTCTTCGGTGATTTGATAGGACCAACCCTAGACGTTTAAGTTGATGACATTATCGTCAAGTCAATAGTTCAGGAGAATCATAAATAGAATCTTGAGGTTGTCCTTGTCAAGGTACGTCAACATAATATGCGATTAAATCCACTAAAATGTGCCTTTGGTGTTACAGCTGGGAATTTCCTAGGTTTCATGCTTACTAGCAGAGGAATAGAGGCTAACCCAGAAAAGTGTGATGCTATCACTCGAATGAGGAGCCCAAGTTCAGTAAAAGAAGTCCAGCATTTGACGGGACATATTGCAGCATTGGCAAGGTTCCTGTCCAAATCCGCTTACAAGTGACTTCCGCTATTCCAATTGCTTAAAAAGGATAAAGGCTTCAAGTGGACGGGTGAGTGTGAAGCAGCCTTCCAAAAACTTAAGTATTACCTCTCAAATCCTCCTATTTTGAGCAAACCTGGACCATGTGAAACTTTGTATTTGTATTTATCTGTTAATGATGAGGCAGTAAATGCAGCTTTGGTTAGGGAAATGGAGGAAGGGCAAAAACCAATGTATTTTGTCAACAAGATATTGCAAGAAGCAGAGAAGATGTATCGAAAAGTGTAAAAGATGGCGTACGCATTGGTAGTCACAGCCCAACGCTTGAGGCAGTGCTTTCAATGTCATCCAGTGGTGGTTCGAACTGATCAACCCATTCAACAAATATTACAAAATCCCGACTTAGTAGGTCTCATGATTGCCTGGTCAGTGGATTTATCAGAGTATGGAATCAGTTATGAGTCAAGAACAACCATCAAATCTCAGGTTCTGGCAGATTTTGTACCGAAATTGACACCAAAAGCAGAGCCTAAGAGTTGGAACCTTTTCGTGGATGGATCCTCCAATCCTACAAGAGGAGGAGCTAGTATTATATTGGAGAATACCCAAGGAGTTTCTATTGAATATTCACTGAGGTTTGATTTCCAAACTTCCAATAACCAAGTAGAGTAAGAAGAATGCTTAGCTGGTATGACGATGGCTAAAGATCTTGGTGCACATTCTATCCTCCTGTACAGTGATTCACAGCTCGTAATCTCTAAGAGTCAAGGAGATTTCCAGGCCAAGGAGCCATTGCTTTAGAAATATCTCACAAAGTGCAAACAATTGGTGAAAGCATTTGAAGAGGTGGACTTCCAGCATATCCCAAGGGAGAAAAATTCAAGAGCTGATATTCTATCAAAACTCGCAAGCACCAGGAAACCAGGAAACTTCAGGTCAGTGGTGCAGCAAACTATATCTCACCTTAGTACAACACTAGCGGAGGAAGATGAAGATTCATGGGCCTCTCCTATCTTAACATACATGTTTCATGGTGTTCTTCCGGCAGAGGAAACCGCATCCAAAAAAGTAAAAAAAATGGCTCCTCATTTCATTATTCAGGATGGTTTACTCTACAGAAGAGGTTTTTCTTCACCCTTCCTCCAATGCTTATCTGAACGAGAAGCTGAGATAGCCATAAAGGAGGTGCACGAAGGTAGATGCAGCCACCATCTTGGAGGAATAAATTTAGCAAGAAAGATATTGAGAGCTGAATTTTATTGGCCTACAATCCAACTGGATTCCATGAATCATGTCAAGAGGTGTGATATAACATCCTTAATTTTATTCTAAGTGTAATTAGGATAATAACCAGCTTAGAATAAATGATAATTATTTCCAAGATTAATTAAGGTGATTGATTAGGATTATTTAGTGTTATGATGTAGTTAGATAGCCTTAACAAAGAATAAGAGGTTGAAGGATGGGAAAATGAGTGTTAGAAACAACTTTTTCGGTGTTTTAAATACGTTATATTAGGAAATTAAAAATGTAAGATTTACAACTCTAAACATAAATTCCACCATTGGATGTGAGGGTTAGTATGTAGGGAAGCTTGCTTTCAAATTTGAGCAAGATCCGACGGGTAACGAAGAAGTTATGGCATTTTGAAGTGCAAAGAAAATAAATAAAATGGGAACCAGTGGACTACTCAAGTTGTCAGTGGACTACTCAAGTAGCACGCACCTGGACAGCAAAAAATAAAAACGTGTGGAGCACTGATTTGGGTCTAATATATGATGTTTTTGGACTTAATTTGACTCCTTTTGCTTTGGTTTTAGCTTGTTTCTTAGGTGTTTTAGGTAGATTTAGTTTAGTTTTTAATTAGTTTAGGAAATTTTATCCCTTGAACGTTTTGATCCTTTTTGGGTATGTTTCAGGTACTTTTGGAGCTTAAATTGAAGAAAATAAATATGGAGTTGGAAAGAGGACGAAAAGACCTTGAAAATGGCGCAAGAACGGAGCGAAACGGAGTCGGACCAGGTGCCACACGCCCAGGTGCGCGCACCACGCTAGCCAACAGCAACAGCACCTGGCGCGCCCAGGCATGGAGCCTGGGGCACCCGGGCGCGTGTCCCCTGGTACAGGCCCATTCGAGCCTGTTTTGCTGATTTCTGATGGGATTTGCTTAGTTTTTAGGTTTTTCTAATTTATATAGGTTTAGAATTAGTTCTTAGGCAGTTTTAGAGAGGGAGATTACACAATCCTTGAGAGAGAAAGTGCTTGGAAAAGACGATTGGAGATCAACAACGGAGGAATCCGGTTAAAGATTGAAGATTAGCGGAGTAATTCAGAATTGTCTATGATTATGGGTTATTCTTCTACTCTTTGTTTTTCATTCCCAATTATGTGTAACTAAAACCCTTGTTAGGAAGATGGTGGATTTGCATGGATCTTAAATAGTTTATAATTGTTATGAATTGATGTTTTTCATTGAATCAATTGTTTGATTGTGCTTTTATTTTCAACATAAATCTGGATCCGTTTATGTTTTGGGAACCTAATTCTTCAATTGGGCAATTAGGAATTGGGTATGACCATAGCAATCAAACATTATAATCGTCCAATTTGTAGGGATACTTTTAGGGATTATATAACATATTTAATTCCAGAGTTCTTAATTGATGACTAATTGGTTGGTAATTTTTTAAGGGATTAAGGGTTCCAATTGAATAGGAAACACAATTGTTAGAGGAATTTAATAATTGTTACAGCTGGAATGTTGTTGATTCAATAGGAAAACAGAGATTCATAACTAGTAAATTATGTACTGCAATGAAACTATATTCCTAACGCTTTTCCTATCCTATTCTCAACTTATTAAATTCGTGCTTTGTTATTAGTTTTAGTTTAGTTTTAATTTTTAATTAATCAAGTCAAATTTCAATTTAAAAGTAGTTTCAAATTTCACTAGTAATTATAATAAGGTAGAAATTATTGAAAACAATTTGCAATCCTCGTGGGACGATAATTTTACTTCTACTATATTACTTGTGCACGATCTAGTATACTTGCTAGAGAATCCAACAAGCACGAATTGCTCCATTCTTTCTCCCTAAGTAATAACCCAAAACTTCTCAAGCAAGCCGAAAACTCCATAGCCGTCACCCAAGGTTTTCCACCATCTTCTAAGCCTTCCCTCATCATCTCCATCATCATCACCGCCATCTCCACCTTACTTTCTCTCACTAAAACCATAGCCATGGCTTAGTTTCTCTATCATGCCTCAAGGAACTTCTCAAGAGCAAGCAAACCATCTTCCTCCCTCAACCCCACCTTTTGACAAGATACCCACTCATTCATTGGTTGCTCTCTTTCAGTGGCAAGCTAGGATCAAGTGGCTCAAGTTCTATAGGTTCTAAGGCTAAGGAGAAACACTAAGGCTTGAGGTTTTTTCTCTCTCTCTCTCTCTCTCTTCGGTTGAGGTAAGGAGGGGGTATTACCTCTACTTAGGGAATAGGTTCTAGATTGTATATAGTGGTAGCTACGGGTAGGTGAATAAATAGAATAGTAAATCTTAGGGTAGTTGATAATACTATACTTTGGAATAAATAAATAATATAGAGAAACTCATTTTATGCTTAGGAAAAATATAGGTTGAGGATAAATAGTTGGGTTGGGACTGGTTTGAAGAATAAAGAGTTGGTAAAATAATTATATTTGCTCTAATTACTTCTAGTATTTATTACATCTGGACTGCAAGAAATTGGAGCATATTTAGGAAGATAACTCTTTCAAAGGAAGATGTGTGTTGTCGAATTGAATTTGATATAAAGCATAAGTTTCGATTTTGTTTAGCCAAGCAGTCCTCAAATTAAGAGAGGAATTTATTCCTGCAAGTAAGCATGAATTAAGGGTGGGTAATTTTTTTTGTTAATGTTTTGTTTTTTGTTGGCTGAAGTGCTGAGCTGGTTAGGATTTTGCTTCTTTAGGCTTTTGTTTGTATTGGTTTGTTGTTTGGTAATCAATCATCTTTTACCCAAAAAAAAAAAATTGTACTCCGATAATTTTTCACGCAACAAATGTTTTTAAACAATGCTTTAACTTTCTGGATAGTGAAAACATGGTTTTATAAATTTCAGTATCAAGTAATTGATTACTCGGTTGTGATAATCAATTACTTTTGTAGCATCGAACAAAATTCAGAGAGTTTGGAATTGATTACTTGAACTTGGCGAATCAATTACTTTTGCTAAGGAGTAATCAATTACTTAGGTCAAATAATTGATTATTTTTGTTGCATCATACAAAATCTAGTGTGTTTTGAATCGATTACTTTTTTGCAATGAATTGGTTATTCTGAACCAAAGTAATCGATTACTTTTGTAAGTAATCGGTTACTTGGATAAAAGTAATCGATTACTTTGGAGTAATCGGCTACTTGGATTAAAGTAATCAATTACTTTGGGATGTAATCGTTTACTTATTTGAAAAATCAGAATAACGACCCTGAATCAATTCATTAATTGTTGGGTCATTTTTTATTTATTTGTGATCGCTTTTCATCAATAAAAATGTGATGATTGCTTTGTAAAATCGATTAACTTATTTTTGATTTACTTTTTCCAAAAGCCTATTATTCAAGTTCTTCCCAATCCTTATTTTTGGAAAACTCAGAGAAACATCTTCTCCTTCTCCATAGTCTGAGTATACCTTGTACTTGAGTGATATTTTGTACTATTTCCATAGAATTTCAAGTTGTATAATTGTCATTAATTAGAGTGCTTCTCTATTGTTACTGTCGTGTCCTTAACTAAGATCAACCTTAAAGCTATGGAAGAGCCTTGAAGAATGATCTCAGCCAAGATGTTAATGTAGGACTCTTTAGGATTTATGAATATCCAGTTGGGATAATCAGGTTCTCCTTAGTTAACAATGTGTGTGCTAGTGTCAACTTAGGGATGAGAAGACGTACCTTAGCCCCTATAGCCTGGTGGTTCTTATAGGGGATTACCTGTGTACTGTGGGCCGTCTTGATAAGGCTTCTAAAGAGGAAGAATTCAACTAGGATTTGTATAGGATATGATAAGATAATATCCTTAAACCCTGTAAGTGATAAACCCTATCCAATGCTGTTTTATCTAACCAAGAGTCATGGGAATCTAGGAGTAGTTACGGCTAGATGAGGCTGTAAACGATAAGGATCAGATTGAGAGTCCTGTGCTCGGTGGTAACCTCATCAGTGCGTACCCTACACGTAACAACCCAGTTTGCTCGGTGTAAGTGTCTGACCGTTTACCCTGTTGTAGCATCATACCAATCGTAACAATGAAGCTTCGGTCGGTCATCGCTCGGTTTACTACAAGTCCACTACATAAGCCCCCCAAGCTCGGTTGGGTGATTTGAGCCCTGGCGAGCTTCTGAGATGAACAGATCTTTTTCCGACTGAACTTTTGATGATTGAAAGAGAGGTCCGAGCATTTTTTCACTTTGATCAAGGCTGTCGCTTGATTGACCCCAAAGTGACCTTCCGCTTCTCCCTGCGCTTACACGGGTCCTTAACTTTATTGGAAAATGTAACGTTATGATTTCAAATCCATCAGAGGTGCCACGTACTCCATTTTCAACGCTAAACGGGCTTTTTCCGCCTTAGGCCCAAACCTTTTGAGATAGTGGAGGGAAGTTTTAGAAAGAATATCAAAGGGCGGTTTTCTCACTTACTCATTTCTTCAAGCATTTTTCGAACTCTCTTCTTGTTTCTTCATTTCTCTGAAATCTTTGTCAAACAAAGCCAGAATCTTCCAAAGACGTTCTTATTCACTGCTTCGATTCTCTTCACCATACTGAGTGCGCTTCTCGGTGTTGATTTCGTATTTTTCTTGTCACTTGATAATACTTGGCTAGCAGGTACCGTACTCTTTCTTTTTCTGATTAATTTCTTTTTTTCTTCTCTGAATGCTGTCTTGCGTGTTCTTCCTTCTGTGATGTCTTGCATGCAATTGTTTCTTTCTTATTGTGTTTGTATATGTAGGGTTTTGTTTTTCAAGTATTTTTACCAGCCCTTCTTCTCTGATTTTTTGAAAAGATCGTTCTTGGGTTCTCCATTTTTGGGTTTATTTATTTTTCTGGGTTTATTGAGTTTGTCCATTTTTCTGGGTTGAGATTGTTCTGGGGTTTGTTCTCTGGGTTTAGTGAAAACCCCAAATCGTTGCTGTTTGTTGGTGTTGTTGTGATTCCCCACTTGCCCTTCGCAATTCTTTATCCGCTTTACCACCTATTGAGTGATCGTTGTAGTATTTCTTAGGTTTGCTTTATACTTTTCTGCACTTAACTTCTTAGGGTTGGTATTGGAGCGTCATTTACCATGAGTGAGGAATCCGTAAACTCTGATGTGCCAAGAACATATAAAGGAGGGAACCCAGAAATTTGTGTTAAACCAATATCCATGCATTTCCCTCAGACTTTGAGAGAGTTCAGACAGGGTGTGATTCACTATAGGATCGCCGAGAGAGTAGAACAGCGGAAGTTAAGGAGGCAACATAGAGGTATTAGACATTTCAATTGGTTTTGGGAAAATTCTGCCCAGAAAGGGAGGTGTTTCCCAACCGACCGTAAGTATTTGATCAGACATAATCAAGTTTTTGTGGTTCTGACTCCAAGTGTGCCCCCTTTTCCTCAGGTATGAAGAGGAAGTGTGTTACTAATCCTGGTCTCTACCCACTTCCGACAGATTGGGATGAGTATGATTGGGTGGACCGAGAGGTTCTTGGTACACAATCTGAGCTTACAACACAACGATCACTAGATCAAACTCGAGCTATAATTTTGCCGTGTCCAGGAGACAATACTGGGAGTTTGTATTCCATTACTCCAATGGGTGAGAACGAGAGAGTTTGTACCAAAATTCCGGTCGGTAGTACAGCTTTCTATTTTTACGAAGAAGTGATTACTCGGCTTGGGATAAGAATGCCTTTTACGGATTTTGAGATGTACGTTTTGAATTTCTTAAGAGTGGCTCCTTCTCAACTACATCCGAATGCTTGGGCGTTTGTAAAAGCCTTTGAACAAGTCTGCTCGGCAATGAATTGGAGTTGCAACCTTAATATCTTTTTTCACCTTTTTGCTCCTCAGTGCAATTCCTTCGAGAAAGGTTCGGCAAAGAAACCCTGGGTTTCTCTGAAATCTCGTAGGGGATACGCTCTTTTCACAAAATATTCTGAATCTTGGAAGGGCTTTAAACCTTTTTTCTTTAAGTATAATTTTACTGGTAATGGCGTCTGCTGGTTCACTCGGCCGGGGGAAAGACGACCACTTCCCCGATTTCCTCTCCAATGGAGTGCCAGCTTCTTTAACCGATCGATTGCTTCATACTCATCAGACTGGAAAGAACTTGCTGAGTATGAAAAGGATGTGTGTCGGGAGGTTGAAAGGTATTTGCAGAAAACTGGCATGATAGAGACGAGGGATATCGTGAACATCCCATCTTCGGACGTTAAGACCGAGCTTGGTATAGTGCTTTATTTTTTGCTTTTATATTTGTGATTTGATCGGCTCTAATGTTTCTTTGTTTCCTTTGCAGAAGAAATGGCTGAGCGTATGGCAGCTCTTGTTCAAGGTGGCAAGAAGTGGAAGACACCTGCTACTTCAGGATCTTCGAGTCTGAGCACTCCAAGCCTGAGTGTTTCCACCCCTACTCCTTCTGCCTCGGCTCCCGAGGCTTCTCCTCACCAAGCCACAAACGTGGTTGCTGTTGCTTCTACTGTCTCAGTGGCCCCTAGTGGTCAAGTTCAAGCTACTTCTCCTCTCCAACCTTTAATCCGTCGCCGACGACTGGATAAGGGAAAAGAGAAAGTGCCGGAGGGTGCCAACCCAAGGGCTGAAGGACCAAGTGTTCGAACTACTGCTACTCCTACTGATGTTGCTCCAACTTCTGCTGCGACCCTTCGGGAAACATCCATATGGAATCAGCAGTTTGATGAGAGGTTTGGGAAATATATCTTATCTGAGACTGACTATTCTAGGTTTGGAAATTTGAGTATTGATGAGTGGTCTCGTTGCAATATGACCTTTGCAAAATATCTTCTTCGAGGTGCCAATCTCGCTTATTTTTTGGCTAAGCACCATGAGGGACTCTTTTCTGGTTACAATGTTGAGCAAAAGGAAGCTCGTGAGGTATCAGCTGCTCAAGAGGCTAGTCTCTCGGATGAGTTGACCCGAGTGAAGAATGAACTGGAGAACTTGAAGGCCGATAAGGGAGAATTGATTAAGGAGAGAGATTCCTTAAAGGTTTCTCAAAAAGCAGCTGAAGTTAAGAAGAAGGAAGCCGAGGAGACTCTGAAGAAAGAACTCCAAGCGCATCAGCAGAAGATGGATGAACTAAAATCTGAGGTTGAAAAGTCTGCAGCAGTTGCTCGGAAGTTGAGGGAGAAAGCACTTTTCCACAAGAAGAAGGCAACAACTAACTTCTACAATTGGGGAAAAGCAGTGGATGACTCCTTTGTCTCGGCCATCAAGCAAGTTCAATTTCTGAACCCTGAATTAGAGTTCAGGGTGGTCGGGGCTCATCCATTTCATGCTGTTCAAAATGGGAAGTTGGTCAACCTTGAGACCGGGGCCGAGGTAGATCTGCAGGTAGAAGATCTTTCCAATCCCCTTGAGGAGTTGACTGAGGCGCCAAATTTTGATGATTCAAACGTAGCTTTATCTGACCTTGAGGAGTGATGTTGAACTTTTTAATCTTTGCTGTTTTGTTGATTTTCGCTTTTGCTCGCTGTTTTCTGAGCGTTTTTGACTTGCTAATGTTGCAACAATTTGTCTTTAACCTTTTGCTACGCCGAACAATTTGCTATGTCTTTCGATTGCTCGTGCTATTCGAGCGTCATTTAGAACAGTTTATATCAACTTGCGATTTATGATAATGACATCTTTATTTGACGTATTATCATTGCTTTTGTTTTCGTTCGTCACGCTTCCAGTGTTTGCCAATTAGCGAGTTGTAAGATAACTTTTGAGAATTTATAAATACACAATTCATTGTGAGTAGAACTTGGATCGCCAACTTTAGCCGAAGTGGGATCCTCAGACCGCGAAATAAGGAAAGTAGTTTCCTGGATTCGGGTGTTCTATAAGTACGTTGCTGAACTCTTGTTAGGAGTTGTACTTCGATTTGGCTCGGTGGCTAGCCGAAGCAAATGAGACGCGTGTTACTTCACAATGTTCAAACGAGGATTTCGAATAAATTGATGCATTTATTGATAAACAAAAAATGAAGTTGCTCGTCTGTTAACAAATTCTTATCAATCTAATTCCTAACAATTGTCACTAATCTAAGAAGGATGTTACCCTTCGTTTATTCGACCTAAACATTACTGAGCAATAAATTTACCTATCTATAAAAAGTGAAAAAAGACAAAGTATGAGCTTAACTGTAATAAGCTCTAAGTTTGGCAACGTTCCATGTGTTACCGATTTCCGTGCCCGAGAGAGAGACTCCAATTTGTATGCCCCAGATCCGGATTTAGCCTTCACTCGATATGGTCCTTCCCATTTTGGTTGGAGTTTTCCGACTCCAGCATTTCCTTTGCCAATGTCAGCTTGACGAAGGACTAAGTCACCAACTTCAAAGCTTCTTGGACGAACCCTCTTGTTGTATTCCCGAGCCTGCCGCTCCTTCATTTTGCTTTCATGGGCTGCGGCATTTTTTCGAACTTCTTCCAATAAAACAAGCTCCTCACTGATCAAATGGTCATTTGTCTCCGAAGGACGTTCAAGTGTCCTGAAGGTAGGAATTCGCTTTTCGATTGGAATGACTGCGTCTCAGCCTATGTCAAACGAAAAGGAGTTTCACCTGTGGATGAGTGTATTGTTGTCCTGTGTGACCATAGGACACTCGGAAGTTTATCTGCCCAAGTGCCAGCAGCATTTCCGAGCTTCTTTTTGATCCCATCCAAGATGGTTCTGTTGGCCGCCTCGGCTAAACCATTTGTCTGTGGATGTTCAACAGAGCTAAAATAGTGAGTGATGTTTAGGTCGGCTGCTAATTGTTGGAAGTGAGATGCTGCGAACTGTGATCCATTGTCTGTGACTATGGCATGTGGAACTCCGAATCGAGAAATCACCTCCTTGACGAAGAAAGACTGAATCCGAGCTGTTGAAATTGTTGCTAATGGCATTGCTTCGATCCACTTGGTGAAGTAATCAATAGCCACTACTGCAAACTTAAACTGGCCTGGTGCGGTGGGGAATTTTCCGATGATGTCCATGCCCCATTGGTAAAAGGGCCAAGGTGCACCGAGAGAGTGCAACTCTTCAGCAGGTTTTTGATAGATGTCACTATGAAATTGGCACTGAGTACATTTCTTAACATGTTCCATAGCATCTTTCTGCAGTGTAGGCCAAAAATAGCCCACTCGGATTACTTTTCTTGCCAAGGACTTTCCTCCCATATGGTGACTGCAAATTCCACCGTGAATCTCTTCCAATATTTCCTCAGCTTGCGATGGGTTGACACATCTGAGCATGGGGGATCCAAAGCCTCTCTTGTACAGGACTCCATTTAGAACTGTGTACTGAGCGGCCTTTTTAACCAATTTCCGAGCCTCCGACTGATCTTGGGGGATGAACCCATGTTGCAAATAAGCAAGAATTGGGTCCATCCATGACTGAGATAATGAGACCGTCAGAATGACACTAGGTCGGGGAATGGTTTCTTGTATCAGCGTTTTGTTATTTTCCGACCCTTTTGTACTTGCCAATTTGGATAGAATGTCGGCTCTGGAATTCGAATCTCTCGGCACATGTGAAATGTTAAATTCGAAAAAGTTTGAGATGATTCGCTTTACCTCTTCAAGATATTTTTGTAAAATGGGCTCCTTTGCCGAGTACTGACCTTTGATCTGAGAAACTACCAGTTGTGAATCGCTGAACACTGACACTTGCTCTGCTCCGAACTCATGAACCATCTTGAGGCCTGCAAGAACTGCCTCGTATTCTGCTTGATTGTTCGATGTTTGAAATTCAAATTTCAATGAGTATTCCATGCACAATCCCTCGGGGTTCTCAATGATGACTCCAGCCCCTGCGCCTTTTCTATTACTTGATCCGTCCACATAAACTGACCAAAGATTTTGAGAGTTGTCCGAAGGGATATCTGTGAACTCAGTAACAAAATCAGCAAGCGCTTGAGATTTCATTGCCTTCCTTGGTTCGTAGGTAATGTCGAATTCAGAAAGTTCGACAGACCATGAGACCATTCTGCCTGCTAGGTCGGGTTTGTGAAGAACTTGTCTGAGAGGTTGAGCGGTTCTTACCAATATTCTATGCGCCTGAAAATACTGTCTCAATCTCCGAGCTGACGTGACCAAACAATATGCAAGTTTCTCCAGCTTCTGATACCTCAATTCCGATCCTTGAAGTGCTCGGCTAACAAAATATATTGGAGCTTCAGTACCTGAATTATCTCGTACCAAAACCGAACTGACCGCCGCTTCGGCCACTGACATGTATAGAATGAGGTTTTCACCAGGAAGAGGGCTGTGGAGGACCGGTGGGCTGGAAAGATACTCTTTTAACTGAATAAAAGCTTGCTCACATTGCTCGTCCCAAAGGAAATCCTTGTTTTTCCTAAGGAGCTGGTACCACGGCAAGGCTTTCCGAGCGGCTTGGGACAAGAACCTGGAGAGTGCCGCCACTCGGCCCGTGAGTTGTTGAACTTCTTTAAGATTAGTTGGGCTCCTCATGTCAAGGATTGCTTTGCATTTATCAGGATTGGCCTCAATTCCTCTCTCGGTTAACATAAAATCGAGGAAAGAACCGACTGGGACTCCGAATACACACTTCTCCGGATTCAACCTCATGGAGTATTTTCTCACTCGGTCAAGTATTATTGTGAGGTCCTTGGCATGATTTTCTTGCTGTCTACTTTTTGCAATGATGTCATCTATGTACACCTCCATGTTCGAGCCGATCATACCTTGAAAAATCTTGTTCATCATCCTCTGATAAGTAGCTCCCGCATTTTTCAACCCAAAGGGCATAACGTTGTAACAGTAAGTTGCCCTATCGGTAATAAATGCAGTTTTGTCCTGGTCGGCAGGGAACATTGGAATCTGGTTGTAACCAGAGTAAGCATCCATAAATGATAAGAGTTTGTAACCAGCTGAACTGTCGACGAGTTTGTCAATAACAGGGAGAGGGTATTGATCTTTAGGACAGACTTTGTTCAAGTCTGTGTAGTCAACACACATTCTCCATTTTCCATTGGGCTTTTTGACCAAGACGGTGTTAGCTAACCAGTCTATATAGTCAATCTCCCTAATGAAACCCGCTCGGAGTAGTTCAGCGACTTTTTCCTCAATTGCTACGGCCTTTTCCGCACTAACTTTCCTTTTACGCTGTGCCACTGGTTTCGACCCCGAAATGATGCTTAACTTGTGACAAATAAAATTGGGGTCGATTCCTGGCATATCGGCTGATGTCCAAGCGAACAAATCTTTATTCACGATTAATAGTGCGGCCAATTCTTCTTTAACGCATGCGGGCAAATCAGAACCGATTTTCACTTGCCTGAGGGGGTCGTCAAATAGTGTCAAGAACTCCAATTGTCCCTTTGGGGTCGGTCTATTTCTGTCGGATTGGTCTCGCATATCCAGGTCCGCCAGGTTAACATTTCCCTTACCCAAAGAAACTCTTTCCAGATTGCTCGGATCCTTGCTTTTCACTTTCCCCAGGCTGGCATTGTAACATTTTCTTGCTGCATCTTGTTCGGCTTTGACCGTTACCACTCTGTCATCAGTTCCGACGAACTTCATAGCCAAATGAACTGTTGATACAACTGCCCCAAATGCTTGCAACGAGGTTCTCCCAAGTATGGCATTATATGCAGCTGGACAATCAACCACTAAAAACTTGACTATCTCGGTTCTAGCCAAAGGTTGTTGTCCGAGAGTTACAGGAAGTTGGATGTAGCCCTTTGGCTCAAAGGTGTCTCCAGTAAAACCAATTAGTTCTCCCTCAAAGGGAGTGAGATTACACTCCCTGAGTTTTAAAGCTTTGAATAATGGGAAGAACATTATATCCGCCGAACTACCTTGATCAATAAAAACTCGTTTTACCTCGTAATTGCCAATCAGAGCAGTTATCACCATGGGGTCATTATGGCCCGGAAGGATTCCATCCAAATCTTCGTCGTCAAAAATGATGGGAATGTTTTTTGTTGATCTTTTGGCAATCGGTTTCTGGCTAACTGCCAAGATTTGGTTGATGTACTTCTTCCTGTCAGCTTTCTTCTCCCCTCCTCCAGCAAAACCTCCTGCAATAGTGTTGACCAAGAATTCATTTTTGCTAGCGTTTGCGTCAGGTACTGGAGCGGATTCGGTTTTCTGTCTTCCTGCGTTTCTATCATCTGGTGACCTACTTCTCTGGCGTTTAGATTTTACTGGGGATTGAGATTTGTTTCTGCTTCTTCGGCCAGTTGCATCTTTGATGTATTGCTGTAACTTGCCATCTCTGATCATCTCCTCGATCAGATCTCGCAGCCAGATGCATTCATCGGTGGTATGGCCATAACCCCTGTGGAAGTCACAGTATTTCGACCTATCACGCTGTGCACCCTTTCGTAAAGACGGCGGTCTTTGGGCAGAGCGTAAGTCAGTCTGCATAGTTTCCCTCAAAATCTGACTCCTCGGAACTGTTAGAGGAGTGTAATCTTGAAACTTATTCCTTGGGGGAACCCGTCGGTCCCGATCATTCCTATCTTTATCTTGTCTCCCACCAAAACGTTCGTCACGTTTTTGTTTGTTCTGTCCTTGGGGATCGATTCGTTGTCTATCTTCTCTGAACTTCTGTCCCTTGTGAAATTCTTCCAAGTTGATGAATTTATTTGACCGTTGTCTCAACTCGGCCATATCCTTTGGAGGTTTACCAATCAGAGATTTTCTGAAATCCCCAGACTGCAAACCTTGTGTGAATAGTAGCACTGCTACTCCTGGCTCTAACCGTGGAACGGAACTTGCTTCCACGTGGAAGCGTGATAAGTAATCTTTCAATGGTTCATCCGGCCTTTGTGTAACAGATGCCAAGGTATGGTCGGATTTGGGTTGAATGCAGCTAGCAGTATATCTGTTAAGAAATACACGCTTCATCTCCTCCCAGGAATTAATGGAGTTAGGAGGGAGGGAAGAATACCCCCTTAGAACCGAGGGTTCGAGTGTCATAGAAAATGCTCGGCATTTCATTTGTTCACTGCCCCCACAATAATTCATTGCCCCTTCATAAGACACAATATGGTCCACTGGGTCAGTTAGACCGTTATAATGTGGCACATTAGAGGGGCCCAAGTATCCTTGAGGGGTTTCAAACGCCATTATATATTGAGTGAAAGGATGACCAGGGTGGAAACCGACCTGATCTTGATTTGTGGAGGGGTTAACATGAAAATTTGGTGGGGGAAGCTGCATTATCGGGGCTGGTTGTGGGTCCATGGTTGGTTGGTTTTGTGGTGGAATAGAGGTTGATTGATTTTGAGCAATCCTCGCCATAGCTTGTTGTTGAAGGTCGGCAATAGCACGTCCTTGTTGTTCGATTAAATTGGTCTGCCTATTAAGAATATTGATCATCTCTTGCTCCCGAGCCCGAGCGGAGGCAGTAGTTGCATAGGATCTGCTGATGGAATGGCTATGACGAGAGTTTCTCGGAGCAGATCTACTTGGATTTAGTCTGGTTCTAGGTGTTGTACTTATATGATCAGGGTTATGTGGGATTGGAGGAGTACGTTGGGTGTTACGCCCATGGTGTGCTCGGGTTCCAGTGGTTCTATGAGTGTTTCGTGTGGTAGGGGCTGTGCTACTTGAATCACCATGGGTAGAGGGAGGTGGTGTTGGAGGAGGTGGCGGCGATGGTGGAGGCTGTATGGTACGTAAAACCTGAAGGGGTTGGGGATTGTTCCCAGCCCTAGGATGGGAAGATTGTGGTGTTTGGGGGTGTACCGCATGAGCTCCACTACGATTTTGGCTTTGGTTTGGCGGTGGTTGGCTTTGCAAATGGTTTTGTGGCTAGGGGTTACTCCCTGGCCCAGAATGAGATCTTCGTGGTGGTTTCCCATTATTTCCACGATTATGGTTGAGGACGTCACGCAGATCGCCCGCAGAGTGAGGCTGTGGCTCATTATTATTAGCAATACTGGGCCTGCCACGGGTGCGGGCGATGCGTTCACGGAGATCACCGACCTGACTTCTGGTAGTGACCATGGTGGTGGTGGGAATGATATGTTATTCGGTCCCCATAGACGGCGCCAATGTCGTGTCCTTAACTAAGATCAACCTTAAAGCTATGGAAGAGCCTTGAAGAATGATCTCAGCCAAGATGTTAATGTAGGACTCTTTAGGATTTCTGAATATCCAGTTGGGATAATCAGGTTCTCCCTAGTCAACAATGTGTGTGCTAGTGTCAACTTAGGGATGAGAAGACGTACCTTAGCCCCTATAGCCTGGTGGTTCTTATAGGGGATTACCTGTGTACTGTGGGTCGTCTTGATAAGGCTTCTAAAGAGGAAGAATTCAACTAGGATTTGTATAGGATATAATAAGATAATATTCATAAACCCTGTAAGTGATAAACCCTATCCAATGTTGTTTTATCTAACCAAGAGTCATGGGAATCTAGGAGTAGTTACGGCTAGATGAGGCTGTAAACGATAAGGATCAGATTGAGAGTCCTGTGCTCGGTGGTAACCTCATCAGTGCGTACCCTACACGTAACAACCCAGTTTGCTCGGTGTAAGTGTCTGACCGTTTACCCTGTTGTAGCATCATACCAATTGTAACAATGAAGCTTCGGTCGGTCATCGCTCGGTTTACTACAAGTCCACTACAGTTACTCAATTCATATTATTATTAGTATACTATGGTGAGGCACCTTATTGGTTTTTGGTTAAGGTTCTTTACGAATGGTAAGACACCTAGTAGTTAGGTATCCTTAAAGTCTAGGGAGAGGCATCCCAAGTGTAAAGGTGTGGCACCTTCATTGTAATAGGTTGATGAATCCTATTGTGTGATTGAGGTCCTTTACAAAAGGTCGAACCAAGTAGTTTGCGGGGTGCTCGAGGTTGTGTTGGGGTTTGAAATTCCAATTGGTTAATAGTAGCAAATCCAAAGCACGTTGCTCAGGGGTAGGACGTAGACCTTTTCGAAACCCAACGTGAATGTGGGACACACCGGGGAGGCTAAACCAAGATAAAAATCTGGTTTGCATTTTTCTCTATCCCTTAACTCCTTTATTATCATTGCCCGTAATTTCATTGTTTTAAGAGTGGGGCTGTTGGACTAGGCTTGATACTAGCAAGTATACTAGATCATGCACAAGTAATAAAGAGTAAGTAAATTATCTTTCCACTAGGGGATTGTGAGTTGTTTCCTATTAATTCTTACCTAAGGGTAATTAGAAGAGAAATCTATAAACTTTTTACCATTTATTAAACAAACCATTAAAAATAATCTAATTAAAATAGGGTTTGTGAGACAGATAGAGAAATGCGTTAGGAACTAGTTTCATTGCAAGACTTATTTATTACTTATGAATCTCTATTTTTTATTAAACCCACGACATCCCAGAGGTAATAAAAACCAGATCCCTCTGTGAATTTATGTTTCTTATTCATATGAGAACCCTTAATCCCTTAAGTGATTTTGACATACGAATAACCATTAATTAAGCACACTAGAACACACACGTCATATATGTTAGTTCCATGATGAACATGATGAATGTTTTGATAATGACAAAGTGTTTTTGAACAAGCTACAAGTGTTGATCAAGTTTCAAGCTCAACAAGCAACAACAAACATCAAATGAAGAAGAGAGAAAGCAAGCTCATGAAGACCTAAGTTTGAGTGTATTTGTATTTCTTTTATCTTTTGCCTCTCAAGCTTCATAGGTTTTTTATTTGGGTAGATTATTATAGAGGGTAGTGAATCTCATTCATAAGTCATGATTTAATCATAATTTGAGTTTTCACTTAACCTAGAATCAATAGGTGGCTTAAAGGTTTTAAAGGAAAGGTTGGATTTTGAGAAAACACGTTTTGAACATGTGCAGTACCAACTTAATCGATTAAGTGATTAACTTAATCGAGTACTACTCGAGTACACGACTTGCTTAATCGATTAAGTACTGTTGAACTGATTTTTTAAAATACGTTTTTCACTTCTCAAAATCAGTTTTCAAGTGCTACAACTTTTGGGTATTCTATATAAACCTTTTCCAATTATTTGTGAAAAATTAGAATCATTTCATACAAGTTTTACAAAGAATCAAGCCACTCTATTCTCTCTCATTTTCTAAAGATCAAAGTTCTCATATTTTCATATTCTTTGATCAAGAACCTTTGAATCTCTTATGGTGAATTGTCATAACTCTTGATTGAGATTCATAGGATTGTTTTGTGTTTTCTATTGTGTTGTAATCTTTGCAAGAAGGCAAGCCACTACAACAAACAAGAAGCCTTGGTGTGTCGATTATCATCAAGCAACGTTCATTGAAGAAGAAGAAGTCTTGGTTATGAATCAAGCAAGGAGAAGCCTTGATGTGTGGATTATCATCAAGTAATTGAAGACTTGTTGTGTCGATTATCAACAAGGGGTAGAGGTTAGATTAGAGAGAAGATCAATAGGATTACAAGGCAAGGGTGTCGGTTATCTCTTGTAGGCTAGCAAGAAGGGAGTCTTGTGAGGCAATCACTTGTAATTTGAGAACTCTAATTCCTCATAGTGAAGAATCTCTCTTGGTTGAAGAGGGGACTGGATGTAGCTTTCAAGCGGATGAAAGTGAACCAGGATAAATCGCTGTGTCGTATCTCTAAACCCTTACTCTTTATATTCAAGTCATTTGATTGCGTTCTTGGTTGAAAACCTAGAAAGATTGATTTTCATAATTGATTGAATTGAATCTTTAATTGTTCAAATTGATAAAGGGAAAATCATTTTCATAACTAGGTTAATCAATAAGAATATAGGTGTTAATCATTTCTGCTGAATCTCTGATCTTGCATGTGAATTGATTGATTTTCGTATTCGAATGAAAAATTGATTTTTCTGTTTTCTGTCATATCTAATCGATTAAGTTCAAATTTAATCGAGTACTACTCGAGTAAATTGCAGGTTAATCGATTAAGTGCTGTAGAATTTGCAAAAATCATTTGTTTTGATTGTTTCGATTTGTTTCATTCGAAAATCTTTCAAGGTATCTTGTACACCTATTCAACCCCCCCTTCTAGGTGTATTCCTAGGGTTCCTTTGTCTCTCCAACCACCAATTGCGGTTTCCTCAATATAAGCCCTAGCTGTATCCCTACATACTAGGAGGTTATAAAGTTTGGAAGAATGATCTATTCTAACCCTCTTGTTGGATTAGAGATTCAAAACAAAACATAAAGTGGCCAATTTCATGAATTGGAACTAAAACACAACCAAACAATAGGTTTTGAATGAAAAACATCAATTCATAAATATATAAACTCAACAATACAAATCCACCATGTTCCTAACTACAAAGGTTTTTAGTTACACATTACAAAAGAATAAATTAGAAGAAACAGAATAGAATGTCCTATCATAGACAATAAGGATTACCTAAACTCTTCTCCTTGAATGAATGCACAAAATATGTGAGCTCCCTCTTTCTCTAAAAGCTACCTCAACCTAATGATAAAACCTAGAATATATAGAAAAAACTAATCCTAAAACTAATCTATCAGAATCCGTAAAAATCAAATAGATAAGCCCAACTCGTAGGTCCATTCATGCCACACGCGACTAGGCGCAGCATCCTCACGCCTAGGCGTGGCTTCGATTTCCTTGCCTTATTCTTCTCACGTCACTGTCGCGCCTAGACGCGACATACCATGCGCCTGGGTGTGACTTTCTCTGAATTTGCTGAGTTTTTCTTCATTAAATTCTGACTTTTTGCACCCCAGCTCTTGACATTTAAACCCCAAACGTGGGACACATTTAAGAGCATCATTTCTCTCCATTCTAACTCCAATCTTTAGGTCTTCAAAGCTCCTTTCCATTCTAAAACATAAAATCATCTTATTAAAGCTCCAAATACCTGAAATCAAACCTAAAACAGATCAAAACGTTCAAGGATTCTAAATTACCTAACTTTCCTGAAAACATAACAAAAACCTATTATTCACTGAAAAAACAAACCAAATCCGTAGTAGAAGGGAGTTAATTAATGCTCAAAAACACTATATATCAGACTCTTATCACTCCCCCAAACTTAGCATTTTGTATGTCCCAGGCAAAAGTAAAGTAAAGATTCCAGAACACAAAACCTTTTCTTAAATCATATGTGCACACCTAAGCTAAAACATCAGACTCATGACTCTTACACCTTTCTTCACAAGCAATAACTTTCATCAAAAACTGGTTAGAGAAATAAACTCCAAAAGAACGAGAAACTAGTGAACACTCTCAACCTCACTGTGTATATCTCTCATGTGTATCAAAGGTTATATCAATTCACTCAAGTTCATCCAATGACAATGTGTTACCATATGCTTGACCATAGACACAAATCTCCACTGAAATTATTGAATACATGCAAAAATCAAAAGGTCTTTATTTTGGTTGTAATGAGGCCATGGCTAAAAGTGTAAGATGGGATAAAAGAAAGAAGGAATAAAGCTAAGGGCTAAATGCAAAAACAAATTTCCCTCAAAAATCATGAATGAGCAACGAATACAATTAAGACTCACACTCACATCAAGACATTTCGTTCTTCTTTACTTTTCAATTTTTCCTTCTATTCTATTCCTTTACATTTATTTTTTTATATTCATTCATTTTTTTCAACTGGAAGAGAAATAGAACTCATAACACTTTGCACCATTTTAATTCACTTTCCTTGAGTCATTCCTCTCAATTTCTCATTCAAAATTCCTAAGGTACTCAGAAAAATAATACAATAGATGCAGGGTACCAAAGAAAAATCAAAATATCTCAATAAGGTTCAAAATGGGCAACTAAGGGAATATGTAATCAATTCAAAACATCTGAAGGCCACAAAAACACTATCCTAAGTGCCTTAATCATCTAAATGCATTCAAACAATTATCAATCTCAAAATGGTCAATGGTCAAGTTCTAGAACACAAAGCCAAAGTGTACACACTCATGAAATAATTAGGGGTCTAAATCACAATAAATCAACATAAATCACATACCCCTGTCAAGTGTATAGGCTCAAAAATCTCACAGGCTAAACAGTCAGTTCCCTAATAACCAATTCCAAAACAGTTTATCAAAATAACCAGTTTTCAATAAAAATTACTACTCAATCCAAAACATGTTGCTAGCTAAGAATCAATGAATCCATGCTTAGATCAAGTTTAACATATGAAACTAAGAACGGTCACTAGTCTTATGTCTCGAATAATCATCTACCGTTACACCAAGACACAAACCAACACAAAAATATGGGGAAACAATTCAAGTCTAAAAAGTCAATTTTTATTTTGTCTCCTCCCCCAAACTCAGAGGTTAGCTTCTCCTCAAGAAAACAATCTAACCTAAACTACAAAATAAAAATAAAACTAAAAATGCCCAGAATCACTTCTCTATCACATCTGCTGTAAAATCAACACCAAGGAAGGTTGATGCTTTCTCAAACTTATGTACCTGCAGGTCAAAGGACTCGTCACTTCCCTGTCACAAAAGCACCTACCAAGGGGATATCATCAACTCCCCCTGCTACAACGTATAATATATAGATAACAGATGCAATAATTAAGCAAAACCAGTAAAACCACACACATGTGAATAAAGAAAAGAAAAATCCTAGAAACAAACTGTAACACCTACAATTAATTACCCTTATTTACCCTTAAGAAAATAGTGGATTTGAATTTTTCTTTTTAACTTATAAAAATCTTCCGTCAAACGGACGGAGTTTCGTTTGTTTTACTGACTTTCCCAAAATTCTGGTTTTTCCTGTAACCTGATAAGCATCAATAAACCCATATTTATCTGAGGCCAGCAGGGCCCAAAATATGTTTTAGTCCACTCTTTACATTATTTCAAAGGAATTACAAATAATTTCTCAAACTCTTAGTTTTCTCAAAATATAGTAAAAGAAATACAATAAATTTTCCCAAGGGAACCCATGACCAATAGGTGGTCGCTGATTACTATACACACTCCACGTGGTGGAATGTAATCCTGCTCGGCGAGACACGTGTATGCTCCTTCGGTACCTGTAAAAATATAGCAAGAAGGGTAGCATTACACAGTACTAAGAATAATAGCTTCTAAGAAGCATAGCTGACAAACTAGGCCCTATCACATTAGAAGTTATCTATTAACCTAACATTCTTTTTCAGGTAATCACATACTAGTTCATCTTTGATAACTTAAGCCTTATGTCCATACTACCTTCCTAGCGATACTACTTTCAGTCTTAAGCTTACTTTTCAATTCAATTAAATTCACATTTCATTTTCATTTTGTCCCTGGTCACGACCTACTGCGTTCGCACCACCGTGCGATCACGACTTACTGCGTCCGGGTATGTTTCTCAAATCCCCTGGTCACGACCTACTGCGTTCGCACCACCGTGCGATCACGACTTACTGCGTCCGGGTATGTTTCTCAAATCAATCTTGCCTATTCATTCTTATACATCATTTTCATAAAGTCATTTATTCCTTCCACTTTAATCATATTCATAATTCTTTTCAATCCGTCCCTGGTCACGACCTACTGCGTCTGCACCCCTGTGCACTCACGTCTTACTGCGTCCGGGTATGTTTTCATTTCTCCCTTGGTCACGACCTACAGCGTCTGCACCCCTGTGCACTCACGTCTTACTGCGTCCGGGTATATATTTTTCATTCTCCCCTGGTCACGACCTACTGCGTCTGCACCCCTGTGCACTCACGTCTTACTGCGTCCGGGTATATATTTTTCATTCTCCCCTGGTCACGACCTACTGCGTCTGCACCCCTGTGCACTCACGTCTTACTGCGTCCGGGTATATATTTTTCATTCTCCCCTGGTCACGTCCTACTGCGTCTGCACTCCTGTGCACTCACGTCTTACTGCGTCCGGGTATGTTTTCATTCTCCCCTGGTCACGACCTACTGCGTCTGCACCCCTGTGCACTCACGTCTTACTGCGTCCGGGTATATATTTTCATTCTCATTTTCCATAATAACATCACATTTTCACATGAATATTCAAGCACAAACACCATTTCAATATCACTTATTATCACCCGACCGTTATTGTCACATTTACACTTAACAAATTAAATCAAGCACAACATCCATCAAATTCCTAGTCACTCAATCACCATCCACTAACTTATAATTCATTTAATAATAAACTTCACTTACTTTTTCCCAAGCTATTTATCCTTAATCCGTTCTTTAATTACCCGCTCCTAATTGTCCATTAAATTCGAATTTCTCTTTTATTACTTAGCCCTTCTTAAATGATTTGCCTACGTTAACACTTAACCCGTTCTTTGCTTTACGAGACATCCAAAACAAGCACGATATGATAACACACCAATAACAAGTAACAATCAACAATTAATAAACCAAAAAGTCGACATACTCAGGTATGTCTCAGAGTACTATAAATTAAGTCAACTCCCTAAGGTTCTTCACTTCCTAATTTAATATTAACAAAAGAGAATATTAACAAAAACCGTTTAATTAATATTAAATCAACCATTAACACACTAATTACCCCTAAGGTTCATTTCATGCCCTTTAGATATTCCTAAGGTTTATTCTTTTAATTAATTAACTACGCCTAGTCATCATTACAACAACCTAGAATCTATATCCTTAGGAAAGGTAACGCAAACCCCTCTTACCTCAACCGACGAGTCCAAAGAAAGATCCTTGACCCGAGGCTCCACACTTCGCACCGATTAATGCCGAAGTTCGCCGACGAGACTGGGCGGTGATCCTACAAGCCTTTTTAGTGACCGAGGGCAAGACCGAGTCGGTTCCAGTCGGTGCCGGTGAATGTCGGTATGTCGGTGGCCCGTGGCGATTAATTCCTTCTACCCCGGTGATGTCGAAACCGCCGCGAGGAGAGAGAGAGAAAGGGAAGGGCTTGATGAGGCTCCTTGGTTTTCTTAAACTTCATGGGAATCAAGAAGGGAAAGGATTGAAGCTTGGTGCTTCGATGGAGAGAGAGACGGCGTCGGTGGTGGGAGGAGGAAGGAAGTTCATACTCATTGCCATGACTTGGAGCTAGGACTATGGTGTTGCTTGATGATTGAAGGAAGAAGAAATGGTGATGGTGCTTGGTTGCCTTAGGTGGGGAGCTACGGTGGAGTTGGGAGGTAAATGAGAAGGTGCTTCCATGGGCTTAAGACTTCTTGGTATGGGGTTGAGCAAGAAGAAGAATAGTGATGGTGGTTGGGTTCTTGGGTGAGAGGGATGAAGACGGATGGAGCAATGGAAGGGAGGAAAGTGGTGCTTGATGCTCCATTCTTTTTGGGTCCTGGCGTGAGGGAAGAGGCTGATGAAGTAAGGGGTTGGCTTCCCCTTTAAGCCACCAATTTGTGGCTGCCCAAGAGCAAGGAGTGCCTTCCTGCGCACCAGATGCAACTCCCGCGCGCCTGGGCGCGGGTCATGGCGCGCCTGGGCGCGTTTCCTACTGATCCGTGCACCAACTGATGCCCCGGTGCGCCTGGGCGTGCCCTGGGGGGTCCTGACTTCAAATCGCCATACTTTTTCAATAACCGTTGGATCTTGCTCAAATTTTGAGACAAGCTTCCTAAAATCCTAAACTTCACATCCAACGGTGGGAATTGGGTTTAGAGCTATGGATATTTTATTCCTAATTTTCTCTTTTCAGTTGATTTCTAAGATCTAAAACTCCAATTTAACCCCCGATTTCGCTTAGATAATTTTGCCCGTTGCTCCAAATGTCTCCTATACAACCCCTAGTACTTATAATTACTAGTCACCTTGCTCCCAAAATTCTTTAAGCAATTAATCTGCCCATTCTCTAAACTATAAACCTATTAATTCATTAATTAGGCTTGGAATTAAATTAGGGATGTTACAATTCTCCCCCACTTATTAGAATTTCGTCCTCGAAATTCCGTTCAATTCCTTCAATTGGAGAACCATCCCAACAAGGGTTTTCTAAACTACGATGCACTCTACACTAGGTTCTACTCCCCCACTTTGAATCGGCATACTACCTTGCTTAAGTACGCCACCAGACTCATACGTCCAGTGAAGAATACAACTCGTGGTTAGACTAGAAGCAAAATGCTCTAAGGTTTTTGAGGTTTACTCCGATGTCGGTCAAACATTGCAAGAGTTCTAATAAAAGGATTTTCAATAAACCTCAGGTTTCTAAAATCGAGAGCAATTTCTCCATTAGATTGGAGATGGCTTCTAAGGTCAATTGGGTTTTTCCCAGACATTTTACTTTAAACATCTGGCAATGGTGCTAATCAAATTGGTTCCTAAATTCTAGGCTTGATTGGTCTTGTGCCATTTATAGTCCTCAGATGACATCAATCATTAATAAACATAAGATTAGGGGTATCAGTCTAATCTCACATCCATCAACGATAGGGTCATTGTCAGATTTACAAATAGCACTATCACTCAAGAACTGCCGCATTCAAATCAATCCGAAACCATTTCTATACTTGATCTAAACGGCAGCATTGATAGAGATCTAATTATAATCTACCTAGTGATCTACAACTTAGGCGCTATTCTTAAGTCCTAAGCAATCACACTCATTGACAAATAAGCAGTCAGCACATACATGACAATCAAAATTCAAATATGCACACCAACATTTCATATCAGTGTATAATTGCAAACACTTATTTGGCAATCTCTACTTGATTCTAATCCAATCCCGATCTACCCAAATCAGCCCTAGAACTCAGGTCTAAATCTATACACACATCTTAGATAAGCTGCACACATTTTCAAAATCAGTTCAAAAAGAGTTTGTAAAATTACATGGTTATCCATGATTTGTTTACACATTCAAGTTATGCATGCCAAGATAAGACTTTGATAAAATCACCCACTTGCATGGTTTCAAAGTTCAATAATTAAAACCTCATAAATTCAAAGTATGTGTGCTTTTATGAAAATCAGAATAGCGTTCGGGAAATTCGTTTATGCATTTATGCATTTATAAAATCAAAGGGATATGCCGAAAAACATGTATGCGTTCCTTATTCTTGAAAAATCGAATTCCTTTCTTGATGAAAAACCATTTTGATTTGTTTTACATAAAATTCTCAGGAAAAGATTAAATCAGGAAAATTTATTTTACACTTTAAAACCTTGATATGTTCATGCCAAATAACTCGGATGAAATTCCAAAAACAATCTTTGTAAATCGAAGCATGTCTTTTCGAAACAAGTTACCTTCATCTAACTTCGAGGAAACTTAGATGATGGAATATGAAATTACTCAAGATTAGCAAACTCAATGAGAAAGGGAATATGTGGTTGATTAGAAAGTTTACTTTGATGCTTCTTCATAAATTAAAATAGTTCCATTCCCTTTGACTTTGAGTTTGGAAACTAAGCTTTATTCTGAATTGAGTAAAGTCACATGGAAGGAGTTCCTATTTAATTGGCGTGTGGCTTGTTTTAAAAGAATGAATTAGTTCACCGCTTGATTACTTAGGAATCCTTAGTTTATTAATCAACTTTTCAAAATTTCGTGATACGACTTAGTACTCAATTTAGAATGATTTCCGATTCTGTTAAAACATTATTATTCATTTTTGAATTCAATTCCAAAACATGAAAGTTCATTGGGGTTACTATCGCACTTGAAAATCGAATGGTTCCTGGTTTTGAAATGATTATGCTTGGGAACCAAGCAATTTGTTGACAGCAACACCAATCCATGAAGAAGTACGCGAAAGGTTTTATGCTCAAAACAATTTTCATCATGCACACGTTCAGACAATAAAAATTATCATTAAAATGCACAATTCATCATGTAGGCAAACACAAGACAATACATAGCATCACATTCATTCATTTCCAAACATATGACCTAGCTCTATGCAATTAATTAGGATTTTAAGCACCTAATGTTTAACTTAGAACTATTACTATGTACTATCTTAGGATTTCTTATATTCAATTCTAAATGTATAAATACTAGCAATCTATCATAGCTAACTAGGATTCCTAACTAGCTACTCCTCTTATCTTAAGACAAGACAATACTTCCTACACTTCCGTTGCGCAACTCTGATTCTAAAATACTTACGCATACGGAAACCTATGACAAGGACCTCTAATTCTCCTAAATTTGGGATCTCGCTAAATTCCCAAAATACTCGCCGAAACTTAAGGACAGGATGATGATATCCTCCAATATGTGTACACTTGAGGTGATCAGGCTCAACCATACATCATATCGATGATAAGACCATTCTCATCTTACTTAAGTTTGAAACACATAGCCTATTAGTTTTAAAACATTGAAATCTTGCTTTGTGTGTCACATTTAGAGTTGGTTTACTTAGCGCGAAACTAAAGATTAGTTCCTCCCGGTGGGGTAGCAACCTTGTGCTCTTGCCCGTTGGGGTATTGCTTTCCTTAGCCTCGTCATTCATCCACCTCTAAATATGATTTATCGTTCTCACAAGATTTCAAGTTTAGCATGGTAAACTGAACATGATTTACCATGCTTTTCGAAAGAAATCGTCAGATGCTAATTGCGCTCCTCAAATCACTCCACAAACTTAAAAGAATTTAGAGTAATCACTATGCTAGACTCAGCAACTATGCCTATTATCATGCTACAACAACACCTGACTAGACCACAAAGCAGTTTAACATTTAACTACAAGTCACTCGCTTGATGAGTAACTACAGGAGTAATCAGTTACTCCCTTCGGGCCGAGGAAAAACTGCTCTGATACCATAAATGTAACACCTACAATTAATTACCCTTATTTACCCTTAAGAAAATAGTGGATTTGAATTTTTCTTTTTAACTTATAAAAATCTTCCATCAAACGGACAGAGTTTTGTTTGTTTTACTGACTTTCCCAAAATTCTGGTTTTTCCTGTAACCTGATAAGCATCAATAAACCCATATTTATCAGAGGCCAGCAGGGCCCAAAATATGTTTTAGTCCACTCTTTACATTATTTCAAAGGAATTACAAATAATTTCTCAAACTCTTAGTTTTCTCAAAATATAAAGCAAAAGAAATACAATAAATTTTCCCAAGGGAACCCATGACCAATAGGTGGTCGCTGATTACTATACACACTCCACGTGGTGGAATTTAATCCTGCTCGGCGAGACACGTGTATGCTCCTTCGGTACCTGTAAAAATATAGCAAGAAGGGTAGCATTACACAGTACTAAGAATAATAGCTTCTAAGAAGCATAGCTGACAAACTAGGCCCTATCACATTAGAAGTTATCTATTAACCTAACATTCTTTTTCAGGTAATCACATACTAGTTCATCTTTGATAACTTAAGCCTTATGTCCATACTACCTTCCTAGCGATCCTACTTTCAGTCTTAAGCTTACTTTTCAATTCAATTAAATTCACATTTCATTTTCATTTTGTCCCTGGTCACGACCTACTGCGTTCGCACCACCGTGCGATCACAACTTACTGCGTCCGGGTATGTTTCTCAAATCCCTTGGTCACGACCTACTGCGTTCGCACCACCGTGCGATCACGACATACTGCGTCCGGGTATGTTTCTCAAATCAATCTTGCCTATTCATTCTTATACATCATTTTCATAAAGTCATTTATTCTTTCCACTTTAATCATATTCATAATTCTTTTCAATCCGTCCCTGGTCACGACCTACTGCGTCTGCACCCCTGTGCACTCACGTCTTACTGCGTCCGGGTATGTTTTCATTTCTCCCCTGGTCACGACCTACAGCGTCTGCACCCCTATGCACTCACGTCTTACTGCGTCCGGGTATATATTTTTCATTCTCCCCTGGTCACGACCTACTGCGTCTGCACCCCTGTGCACTCACGTCTTACTGCGTCCGGGTATATATTTTTCATTCTCCCCTGGTCACGACCTACTGCGTCTGCACCCCTGTGCACTCACGTCTTACTGCGTCCGGGTATATATTTTTCATTCTCCCCTGGTCACGTCCTACTGCGTCTGCACTCCTGTGCACTCACGTTTTACTGCGTCCGGGTATGTTTTCATTCTCCCCTGGTCACGACCTACTGCGTCTGCACCCCTGTGCACTCACGTCTTACTGCGTCCGGGTATATATTTTCATTCTCATTTTCCATAATAACATCACATTTTCACATGAATATTCAAGCACAAACACCATTTCAATATCACATATTATCACCCGACCGTTATTGTCACATTTACACTTAACAAATTAAATCAAGCACAACATCCATCAAATTCCTAGTCACTCAATCACCATCCACTAACTTATAATTCATTTAATAATAAATTTCACTTACTTTTTCCCAAGCTATTTATCCTTAATCCGTTCTTTAATTACCCGCTCCTAATTGTCCATTAAATTCGAATTTCTCTTTTATTACTTAGCCCTTCCTAAATGATTTGCCTACGTTAACACTTAACCCGTTCTTTGCTTTATGAGACATCCAAAACAAGCACGATATGATAACACACCAATAACAAGTAACAATCAACAATTAATAAACCAAAAAGTCGACATACTCAGGTATGTCTCAGAGTACTATAAATTAAGTCAACTCCCTAAGGTTCTTCACTTCCTAATTTAATATTAACAAAAGAGAATATTAACAAAAACCGTTTAATTAATATTAAATCAACCATTAACACACTAATTACCCCTAAGGTTCATTTCATGCCCTTTAGATATTCGTAAGGTTTATTCTTTTAATTAATTAACTACGCCTAGTCATCATTACAACAACCTAGAATCTATATCCTTAGGAAAGGTAACGCAAACCCCTCTTACCTCAACCGACGAGTCCAAAGAAAGATCCTTGACCCGAGGCTCCACACTTCGCACCGATTAATGCCGAAGTTCGTCGACAAGACGGGGCGGTGATCCTACAAGCTTTTTAGTGACCGAGGGCAAGACCGAGTCGGTTCCGGTCGGTGCCGGTGAATGTCGGTATGTCGGTGGCCCGTGGCGATTAATTCCTTCTACCCCGGTGATGTCGAAACCGCCGCGAGGAGAGAGAGAAAGGGAAGGGCTTGATGAGGCTCCTTGTTTTTCTTAAACTTCATGGGAATCAAGAAGGGAAAGGATTGAAGCTTGGTGCTTCGATGGAGAGAGAGAGGGCGTCGGTGGTGGGAGGAGGAAGGAAGTTCATACTCATTGCCATGACTTGGAGGTAGGACTATGGTGTTGCTTGATGATTGAAGGAAGAAGAAATGGTGATGGTGCTTGGTAGCCTTAGGTGGGGAGCTACGGTGGAGTTGGGAGGTAAATGAGAAGGTGCTTCCATGGGCTTAAGACTTCTTGGTGTGGGGTTGAGCAAGAAGAAGAATAGTGATGGTGGTTGGGTTCTTGGGTGAGAGGGATGAAGACGGATGGAGCAATGGAAGGGAGGAAAGTGGTGCTTGATGCTCCATTCTTTTTGGGTCCTGGCGTGAGGGAAGAGGCTGATGAAGTAAGGGGTTGGCTTCCCCTTTAAGCCACCAATTTGTGGCTGCCCAAGAGCCACGCGTGCCTTCCTGCGCACCAGATGCAACTCCCGCGCGCCTGGGCGCGGGTCATGGCGCGCCTGGGCGCGTTTCCTACTGATCCGTGCACCAACTGATGCCCCGGTGCGCCTGGGCGTGCCCCGGTGCGCCTGGGCGTGCCCTGGGGGGTCCTGACTTCAAATCGCCATAACCTTTTCGATAACCGTTGGATCTTGCTCAAATTTTGAGACAAGCTTCCTAAAATCCTAAACTTCACATCCAACGGTGGGAATTGGGTTTAGAGCTATGGATATTTTATTCCTAATTTTCTCTTTTCAGTTGATTTCTAAGATCTAAAACTCCAATTTAACCCCCGATTTCGCTTAGATAATTTTGCCCGTTGCTCCAAATGTCTCCTATACAACCCCTAGTACTTATAATTACTAGTCACCTTGCTCCCAAAATTCTTTAAGCAATTAATCTACCCATTCTCTAAACTATAAACCTATTAATTCATTAATTAGGCTTGGAATTAAATTAGGGATGTTACACAAACTGTTATTACACCATAATGGTTTGCATCAAAAAGAAATAAAAATACTAAAGTCTGATAAAAAGAAAAATGAAATACAAGGGTCTAAATAACAAAATCCATAAAAATCATCAGCAATAAGCACTACATACCACTACTCATCTTCCTCCTCCTCTAATGCATCCAGTAATCCAAAATCTTCCTGCGTGTATGCAGGCACATCAAAGGAGTAACCCTGATCCTGGCTCCAGCTCCGTATAAAGTCATGAACAGCCTGGTTCCTCCTCACCTCACAACGAGAGAACTTAGCAGCTCGTAACTGCCTCCTCAATATCCTATCCTGCGCATCCTGTACCTTGTCAATCTTAGTGAGGATATGTGTCCGTCCACCCTTCAGATCCTCCTGCTCTAGCAGAATTTGCTGCATCATCTGCATCATCTCTTCCATACCACCCTGCTGCGAAGCCGGTGGCATAGAAGGACCTGCCCCCATATCCTGCACTAAAGGTGGTGGAAATTGCTGTGGTTGGGCCTGTGGTGGTGGTGGTACTGCAACTCTCCCCTCCCGAATGGCTTTCCGAGCCATCTCCATATAATTGTCCCAAGTCGACCCCAACATCTGCGGAGATCTTTTCAGATCTCGGAAATCTGCTGCAAAATACACATCAAAGGGCGTACAAAGCTTGTGGATCACCCATGGGAAACCCACATAATCAGTCGATCGGGTAGCAAACTGGTGCATCTTCTCATAAATAATGGACCCTGCGTCCACTACTATACCATTAAGCAACGCATACACCAGCCTACATACGCTAGGCTGAATCTCGGTGTCATGATAGGCGGGTAATAAATTATGAAGCATAAACTTCACCCAAAACCGAGCAAGGTCTATCAAGCTCTTCTGATAAACATGTCTAACCTGGCCCTGGTCATTCCTATTCCAATCCCTACCCTCTAAAAATAAGTTCCTTTTCAAAGCATCCAGGGGGTAGGAATCATCATCATAGAGGCTCTGCCATGAAAACAAAGCAGAGGCAGCCTCAGGTGGGTACTCCGATAACATCATAACTCTGCGGATAGACTCCGCATCATACGACACCTCCCTACCTCGAACATAAATAACCCTCGGGGCCTTTGAATTTTGTGACCTCCACCAAGCATTGGCATAGAACTCCCACACCAACGTCTTGCTAAAATACTCATCCGTTTCACCAACCCATTCCACCCAGTGATTCTGTTGTAAACACTCTCTAACTTCAGCAACCTCTCTCACACCCTGAATTTGTCTACCCAAGTTACCCTCTGGTAATTAAAGCATAGAGGTTTCAGGAACAACACCTTTCTTTGTCATCTTGTCATCATAAAAACCAGTGGCTTTGGTATGCTCAAAGGTTTTTCCCCTTCCTAGTGTTGCTACCAACAGCCACCCTCTTACCATTAAGCATATTTGGTTCCCTCTAACAATTTATCGAACACTTGGTGGGAACTAAAAATTCAACAAAAACTAACCACAAACACTAACTCTCAACACCCCAAACTAACCTAAATCAACTCAGAGTGCAGTAGATAGTAGAGACTGAGTGTTCTTACCCACAAAAACTTGAAAAATTCATGCACTTCACACACCCTTAGAGAGAAACCAAATTGATGAGGGAGAGGGAGAATGAGACTTTTCATGCACAATGTAGCACAACTAGAGGGATAAAATCACTTAGCAATTGATGAATGTTGAAGATATTGAGAGAATTAAAGAGAAAATTGGTTGGATTGGAAAGGATTTGGTGAATTGGGGGTTAGGGTTCTTGAGAGGGTTTTAGGGATTTGGAAGGAATGAATTTAATGGGGCAAGAAGCCCCTGGGCGTGGCTATATGCGTGCCTCCTGCGCCTAGGCGCACCCCTCCTGCGCCTAGGCGCAGACCTTGCTGTGAAACCCCCTTATTTTTTTAGCACTTGGACCCCTCTTTTTGGACCTTGGACCCCTGTTTTAAAACACCAGACTTGGATTTTTAATTTCTTCTTCTTTTTTTTATATAATAGAAAAGGGAAACTAAAAACACACCAAAAATCATTCATGAAAAATAAAAAAAACTACCTAAAAACTAAAAATTACTTTCAAATCCACCAGTTGCTTAATCAGTGAGCCATCGGCTTAATCAGTCATCCACCGTCTTCTTAATCAGTGAGCCACCAGCTACTGCATCCACCATTCCCTTATTGGACATCTTCGATCAGTCATAGAACAAACGGATCTGCAACCAAGTTGGCATAGCATGAGTAGGACACTTCTTAAGCATCTGATTGTAGCGTTCCCAGGCCTCGTGTAATGGCTCATTATCCTCTTAAGCAAAGGAATTGACATCTTGACGAAGCTTGGCTTGCTTTCCTGCTGGGAGGAATTTGTCAATGAACTTCCTAAGCAGTACTTCCCAGGAGGAAAGATTTCCAGGTGGCTGATTACGAACCCAGTTGTATGTCTTTTCCTTCAGAGATAAAGGAAACATCCTCATCCTGATAGCCTCCTCCGAAGCACCTTGGATTTTGAAGAAATCCAGCATACCCAAGAAATTAGCTATATGATCAGTTGGATCTTGATGTGGCGCTCCACTGAATTGATCCTGCTTGATTAGATGAATGTACTGTGGATCAATCTCAAAGGATTCAGCAGTTATGGCTGGCCTGACTATGCTAGAAGTGCAAATATCTGGATCAACCTTTGCATAGTCAGCCAGTGTCATTCTTCTGGGTGGAGGCGTAGCTTGCTCAGTCTCTCTTTCAGTTCTATCAGCACCTCTTTCTGCTCTCTCAGCCATCTTATCCTTCTGTTCTTTCCTTTGCAAACGGGCGTGTCTCCTCCTACTTCTTGCACTCTTGTCAATCTCAGGATCAAATGGAACAATTCCTTTACCACCTGCAGAACGCAAATGCATAAAGGGTTAACCAGCACCTATTAATAAAGAAAAAGAACAATTAAGATAAAAGAATTGAGATCTAATAAATTTCTATCTAATTACACCTAAGTACCAAAAATTAATTGGAATCGAATTCCAATCCCCGGCAACGGCGCCAAAAACTTGTTGGACTAGGCTTGATACTAACAAGTAATAAAGAGTAAGTAAATTATCGTTTCACTCGGGAATTATGAGTTGTTTCCTATTAATTATCACCAAAGGGTAATTAAAAGAGAAATCTATAAACTTTTTACCATTTATTAAACAAACCATTAAAAATAATCTAATTAAAATAGGGTTTGTGAGACAGATAGAGAAAGGCGTTAGGAACTAGTTTCATTGCAAGACTTATTTATTACTTATGAATCTCTATTTTTCATCAAACCCACGACATCCCAGAGGTAATAAAAACCAGATCCCTCTGTGAATTTATGTTTCTTATTCATATGAGAACTCTTAATTCCATAAGTGATTTTGACATACGAATAACCATTAATTAAGCACACTGGAACACACACGTCATATAAACCCTAGCTGTATCCCTACATACTCGGCGGTTATAAAGTTTGGAAGAATGATCTATTCTAACCCTCTTGTTAGATTAGATATTCAAAAAAATATATAAAGTGGCCAATTTCATGAATTCGAATTAAAACACAACCAAACAATAGGTTTTAAATGAAAAACATCAATTCATAAATATATAAACTCATCAATACAAATCCACCATGTTCCTAACTATAAAGGGTTTTAGTTACACATTACAAAAGAATAAATTAGAAGAAACATAATAGAATACCCTTTCTGTAACGGCCCGATTTTTGTAACTCAAAATAAATAACTTTTATTTATTAAAATTGCCAAAAAATGAGGCCAAATTTTTTTTTTCGTGTAAAACATTGTTGAAAAGTCATTGGTGTATTTAAAATCCCTTTTGCTGAAAACCGAGTTGTTACTAAAACAGTTCCTTTCATAAAACTTTTCTCTTCATAAAATCATTTAGTTCCAAGAACATTAATATTCATAACTGATTCCAAAAGATTACATTGTTCGCTCTTCCAACGTAAAGTACTTCACTATACAGGACTTAGACTTAGCTGAATTACATAAATGGTTCTTCGCTCGGTAATCCTTTGACTCACGCATTCACAACAAACCTAAACTCATGACGCTATACTTAAGCTTTCCTATCGAAAGCAATCGGGTGAAGTTCCTTCTTCTTCTTATGTCTCTTCTTCACTCCTGAGGATGATGTCGTCCGTGTTGATGTCCCGCCGTTACCATTTGACTCTAACACCACTCCGTCTAGAGTCGTAGAGTTCCCTTGCATCTCATACCGCACCTTCTCTTCGTAGCTCCTATATCCTCGTACGGTGACTTGCCCCAGGTGCGGCCCCAAATTAGCTCCGCTCAGCTGATGCTCCGAATCGGGAATCACAATCTGAGTGTGGTCGATCCATTCCCAACCATAAGGAGTGTGCTTCCAACCATTTCCGTGTCATTTCCAAGTAACGATCTCCATCTGATACTCCATCTGCCCGTTGAGATACCAGCAACACCGATATGCCAACGAACAGGAGAGAGTAAGCGATCTGAACGATGCATCGTCGACGGCGTGGGATTACAGTAGGCGAGATATCAAGACAATACAAACAAGACAAGCAACATACATACAACATAGCATTCCATCATCTTATTATTATCATTATCATCATTACTATCACTATTTCCATCATTATTATCGCCTTTCATTTTATTACCAACTTATTTTCAATTCTTATACACATTCTTTCTTTCTCATTCATTTCTCTCTCATAATTATACATCTCTTCTTATCCAGTCTTATCAATTCACGGCCTTCCATGATTGGGGAATGTTAAATTATCATCGAGGTATTCATTTCGTTGCCATCGACACACACGTCTACATCTCCTCGGTCATCCACCCAACCTAGTCGGAAGCTAACAGGAGTACAGGACCTTTACCACGCGGGCACGACAGTTGTCTCAACATCAATTGGCTCCAAGCCAGGAGAACTGTAGAAAACTCGGGTACAGTCTCAAATCAATTCATATCATTTCAATTCATATAATATCAAGGCACACTGTAGAAAACTCGGGTACAGTGGCAAATCAAGTTGCCCCGTTCCAAGCCCTATCACTGTTCTCGAAATGCCATAGGGGTGACAGCACTATTCCGGTTCCGGGTGCAGAACTTACCACGGCATTAGGACCCAGTCCCCACCACGTCTGGTTACCACATATGGAATTCGTTCCGCCCAGAATAGTACTCAAGGCCTCATGACGTTTTACCGCCCTAGCCTACCCTATTGCATTCACAACCCGAATATCCCTGATATCCGGGGTACCTTCCTCTCCACTACTTCGCACTCTCATACCTCACCGCGTTAATGTCTTTTAAAGTCTTTTATCTTTTTAATTAACCTAAGGTCGGCCCATCCTTCGTGCATCCCTTCAATGAGTCCCGACCACTAACTTTGCACAATCTTTTCTCATCAGAGCACAGAGCTGGGTTCACATCGTCATACTTGCATCTTACTTCACAACTTGTCTCAACAATCTCATTTCATCATCTTTCTCAAAATCTTAAATCATAAACTTTTCTTAAAATCTCAAATCATAAATTTTCACAAAATCTTATCTCATAATCTTCTCAAATCTTGTTCCATAACTTTCTCAAAATCACCTTTTGTAATTCCCTCAAAAGTCTCGTTTCGCAAAATTTTCTCAAAGTATCATTTCACAAATTTTTCAAAAATCCTTACTTCACAATCTTCTAAAAACTTTCTTTCATCACTTTCCAAAAATCTCTTATCACAAAATTTCTGAAATCTCTTTTTTCAAAATTGTTAAAAACTTCAGTTCACAAACCTTTCTTGAAAACTTACTTCATAGACTTTTACAAAATTTCTTTTCACAAATTTACTAAAACAAATCTCGTTTCAAAAATTCTTATTTTCAAAAAAACTTTTTCAAAAACCGCAATTCACAAACTTTTCTTAAAACAACATTTCACAATTTTCTCAAAAACTTCATTTTAAAAACTTTTCGTAAAAACCTCATTTTGTAAACTTTTCACAAAATCTCCTTTCACAATCTTTTTCAAAATACCATTTCACAAACTTTTTCAAAAACCTCCGTTCGTAAACTCTCAGAAATCTCATTTCAAAAACTTTTCGAAAAATATTGTTTCCGTGAGTACTAGTGGAGGAGCAAGCTCAACTCAACACAAGTCTCATTTCAACAACATCCACAAAGGAGCCCAGCTCCACTCAAATCACGTCTCATTTCAGTAATCACACCACATCACTTTCCCAGCTCTGGCTTAACCTCATTCTTATCATCAAATTTGTCCCCAATCTCACTTCTTTATCTCTTTATTTCCTTTTCCGCACTTATCTCTTTTCCAAACTATCTCATATCTTTCATCACTATTCATTTCTCTTTGTGTCATTTACTTTCACCAACTTATTTATTTCATTTTCATTTTCAGGACGTAACAGACGTCCATCAGCATGTTATTAATATTAATCAACAATATTAAACATCATCATGCATAACTAAATAAATAAATTCAAGCATGCTATTTCACATCATCAACACACAAGCATCACACAACAACAATGTGGTCTTGGTCTCCTTCGTATAAGTGGCCACACAACACAAACAATTGCCACTATACTACTGACTCCGAACCACTTAGTTCTGATCTTTGAGATGATACGGAACGCCCTAATATGTCACCTAAATACCACGGAGAGCTTCTCACCTGAGGTCCAGCAATTAAACGTACACTGTAACATCCTGAAAATTAATATTAAATATAATAACCTTAGATGTGTATATATATATATATTATATAATGATTTATTTAGGAATAGGATTAAGACGTAGAGTTGTCCAAGGGTCGTAGGGTGATAGGGAGCATAGGCCGACCAAGCATGTAAGCGTTAGACCTCGGACCGACCCCGGCCGAGCTGAATGGGGTCAAACCTATTGTCAAGCTCGGATTAGCCGACCTCTGCGCACCTCACATTATTATCCGAGAAGGAAGCTCGGACTACTGTTGTTCCTCTATACCGAGCCGACGTATCCTAGCTCCTCCGTGACAGCTCATGTTGAGCTGTTGGCCCATTGGGTTTCGCACCATCCGTACTATGTACTATCATTCACTTTATGTCACTATCATTGCTTTATGTCCTTTTCAAGTCACTATTCATGGCTTCCTCTAGAAGCCAATGAATCCTGTCCACACATTCTAGCTTCTCCAAGAAACCTCCAATAAGGACCACACAAATAATTCCCCTAATTGAATAAAAGAAAATCCAATACACAACACATAACACTTTGCATTTTCACTCTCTTTCCCCTACGTCTCTCTCTCTTTTTTCTTCTTTGAAGTTCCAGCAACAACCCAACATATTTCCCTCCCTCTTCTCACCCACGCGCCTCCCTCTCTTCCACCAAGTGGTACCAACCGGAGACCCTCCTTCCTCCATTCTTCTTTCCGTTTCGGACGTCCCTGGAGCAACCGGTGTTGTGGTGGCAGCAAAGAGCTGGGCCGTGGTGGTGTTGTGGTGGCAGCAAGGAGGAAAAGGATCCAAGGGGTGTGAAGCTCACAAAGTCAAGCATCAAGGAAAGCCATTCTCAACTCTCAACTCTTATCTCACACGGTTTGAGGTAAGGAGTGAGTGTTACCTCTACTTGAGTTTGGGTTTCTAGTATGTTCATAAAGGGTATTAAGAGTGGGTGTTAGATTAGGGAATGAACATAGGCTAATATTAGAGAGGAAAGGTGAAAAGGGTAATGGGAACCAATGAATAAACTAGAAACATGAGTTTTAGGTGAAGAGGGAACATTATTTTTGGTTATATGCTTATATTTACATGATGGACTGGTTAAATGCTTTATTCATATTGTTGTTGTGGTATAAGTGTTTATGAGTTTTGATATTTGTTCTTTATATCTATGGCCGAGCAAAGAGAGGGTGAGAATGGGAAGTGAGAAAATGGTAAATATGGAAAGTAGGAGAGTTAGAGTAATAAGTCAGATAATGAGAAAGGTTAATAGAAAAAGGGAATGGATAACGGGGTGAGCCGAGAGAGGCCGAGCTAAAAGAAATGGTTAAAAAGGTAAGAGGGATTAAAGAGAAATGGTTGTGTGATCGGGTCATAGCAGACGCGTACTGGGTGCGTGCATTGATCGCGTCAGACGCATACTGGGTATGTGCAGCTGTAAGACAGGTACTGGGTACTCGCAATTATGATTCACACAAGGTTCCGAGCACGGAATCGGTGGGATGTGTTCCTGGTCATAGCAGACGCTTACTGGGTGCGTGCATTGATCGCATAAGACGCCGAGATGCGTCGCTGTAAGACGGGTACTGGGTGCTCGCAGTTATGGACACTCCTTACTCCATAGAATGATCGGCGGTAGTGCTCCTGGTCATAGAAGACGCATACTGGGTGCGTGCATTGATCGCGTCAGATGCATACTGGGTATGTGCAGCTGTAAGACGGGTACTGGGTGCTCGCAGTTATGGACACTCCGATATCCGACCTTAAATGGTGTAAGACATGCACTGGGTGTATGCATCCGAGAAGAGTAAAAGATTGTAAGCTATGTAAAAGTGGAATAATGAGTAATGAATCCGAGATAGAGATGGTCTACCGAGGTAAGAGTGTAGTGGCCGAGAAGCTGAGTGTAAGAATTAAGGAAAGGGTATAAGGGGAATTAATCGGATGAACCGAGGTATAACTGATGTGAGTCGAGCTAAATGAGATTGTATGATATGAGCCGAGCTAAATGAGATTGTATGCATGTGAGCCGAGCTAAATGAGATTGCATGATGTGAACCGAGCTAAGTGATGATGTATGCATGTGATATATGGTTTGATTACTTGTTATTTATGTGCTAATTGACTACTTGTGTTTGGCTTGGTAGTTCGGTATGGCATGTTAGAAACTGCTTATTTAAGTTCTGTGTAATGCTCACCTCCTTACCATTTTTCAGGTACTGAGCCCGAGCAGACGCAGTCCCCGGCCGAGCAGGTTCACTCTCCCTCACAGGGAGAGTAAGTCATTAGAGTCGGATAGTCTGGATGGGTCTCGGCCAGTTGGCCGAGCTAAGACACTATTGCATTTTGGATATTGAACTCGGTGTAACTATGTTGTTTCACTTTTAATTGTTGATGTATTAAGTCTTCCGCTTTATAACTCTGATATTTTTGTATCAATGAAAGGAAATATTATTTTGGCAGTTATCATATTCGTCTTCAAAGGAAATTTTATATCCTAATTTTCGGGTTTAAGGGTAATTATTATATAGGGTGTTACATACACGATCTCCGCGGATCCTTGTCGCTGCCAGCTGCCCCCAATCCCTCGTCTTAACATTCCTCGTATTAAATAAAACATGTTCACGTTATTAATTTTACATAAGAGATCTTTTCTTAACTCAATACACATTTCGTTCCTCGTCGGGAAACTTAAAAACATCATTGTTTTCTCAAAACAGCTTTAACATTTTTCTAATACTTTAAATACTTTAAAAACATTTGAAAACATCATATAAAATAATTTAAACCATTTAATTTGGTTGCTGGTCCATCTTGGACAGCCCCTTAATCATGTTCGGAAACACCGAAAAATGCACCGTTTTTAATCCTGCTTTTTCTCAAATTAATTACCACTTGAAAACTATACTTTAAATCACTTGAACACATTTTTAAAGTTAAGAAACGAATTTAAATGTTTCTGGACAGCAAAGATTCACTTCGTAAAATCTCTTCAATAAAAACCCAAAAACACCGTAAAAGTACTTTTTGCTTTAAACAATTCTTTAGCTTAATAAAAAAAGGGTTTGACTTGGGGTTGACTTTTCTCTGCTAGGGTTTACTCTCAGCCACTCTGTCTTGACTCGCGGTTGATTGCTGATCACCGCCGCTTGCCTCCATGGCAAGAAAGAAGGGACGCCCTCCCAAGTCCCCCTCATCTCATCATTCCCCCACCACAAACACAATACCAAAAAACCTTGAGCTTGAGAAACTGGATGAAGAAGACTTCGAAGATATTGATGACTTGAGCCCTAAGAAAGCTGCATCAATCCTACAAAAATTGGATGAATTGAGAGCAAAAATCAAGGGGAAGGCGGTTATAGAAGAAGAAGTAGAGGACTCTATTAACAAGGAGGAGATGACGCACAAAACCCCTACTAAACAGGCGGATCTCATCATCAATGAGGAACAACACAGAAGGGCTTCTGTATGGGATTCGTATGACATCACCAAACTACGTAATGCTGGTGAAAAGCTTAACTTTGTGGAGCCTAAAATCAAGGAAGGGGTTGCAGTAGGGAAAATTGAGACTTCGGATAGAAAGTGAAGAAAAGTACTGGCAACAAGCGATTGTATGCTATGTACTTGGAGCACGGCCTCCCTATGAAGTACCGAATGGATATATAAGAAAGATATGGGGACAACATGGCATTGACAAGGTTCTCATGAATGGTGATGGAACAATGGTTGTAAGATTTAACTCTATGGAGGCTAGGAATGCTGTTCTGGAAATTGGAATATACCATTTTGACAAAAAGCCCCTAATCATTGCACCTTGGACAGGGAAACCAGTGTCCAAAAGTTTTCATGATTCGGTTCCAGTTTGGATTCAATTACCAAACTTAAACCTCAAGTTTTGGTAATGCACTGAGCAAGATTGCCAACCTTGTGGGAACACCTATTATGGTGGACAATGTTACTAAAGAGAGAAATAGAATTAATTATGCCAGAGTGCTTGTGGAGGTTAATCCCTCAATCTTGCCAGATGAGGTGTTCTTTGAGGATGAAAAGGAGAATATTATAGCACAGAAGGTTGAATACGAGTGGAAACCAGTCTTATGTGCTGCTTGTTCCAAGTATGGCCATGACAGTAAATTGTGCAGGAAGCAAACCAAGAAGGTATGGGTTGAGAAAAGAAAGCCTTCAAGAGAAGACATAGAAAATGTGGATGATGCTTTGAAGCTTAATAAACAGATTCAAGAAGGAAAAGTCCCAGAAGAAAATATGGAGACAGCTACACAAGCAGTTATAGAAGTTCTTCAAGACCAATGTGAGGATGGAGAGACGGTTTCTATGGTCAAAGAAACCCAGATAGACAGAGAAAATGAAGAACAGGAGGTACAAAATTTGAAGGATCAGAATGAAGGGCAGTGGATACTAGTGTTAACCAGAAGAAAAGCCCAGGTAAAGTTTAATAAGGGGGAATCATCTGCCCTCATTATTAATGGATAATATAGGAGCTTGGAATACCAGGGGATTTAACCAACCCCTGAAACAAAAAGAGGTTAAAAGATTGATGAATATGTATAATGTAGGTGTCATGGCTATACTAGAAAATAAACTTAGAGCTAGCTCATTTGATGTGATCAAGAATAAGATGTTGTTGGAAGTCAAGCTGGTTGGAAGACATGCTTCAAACTCTCTATGGACTTCAAGTTTTATTCAAGTATGTGTTTTGATGATAACAAGCCAACTCAAGTTCAAGCTCACAAGTGCAAGTCTCAAGATTGAAGAAGCAAGCTTAAGAATAGAAACCTTCTCCTTAGATCGAATGTAAGGTAATGAAGTTTTTGTTTCCTTAAAAGTTACAAAGCCAATAAGAGGAGAGAAGAAGAAAAACGTGTTTTTGCATATAAAAGTGTTTTTTCTGCATTTAACCTTAGTGAAATACTTGATGTTACAAAACTCTGTATATTTGAATGTTTGCAATGAGAGTAATCGATTATCTCATAAAGTAATCGATTAACTTTGTTGCATCATAGAAAAATCAGAGAGGCTGTAATCGATTAACCGAATCTTGTTAATCAGTTACTTTCTTATGGAAGTAATCGATTACATTAGTCAAGTAATCGATTATAATTGTTGCATCATATATTTTTCAGAGGCTTAGTAATCGATTACAAGCTCTGTAGTAATCGATTACATGATGTTGCATCATATGCAAACCAGAGGCTCAGTAATCGATTAACTCCATAGTGTAATCGATTATTATGAGTTGCATCATACAATGAACAAGAGTGATGTAATCGATTAACTATTATTAGCCTAATCGATTACATGTTTTTCAAATGTATTTAAGAATTTCTATTTTGAAGGAATAATCGATTACCTTCAAAAAGTAATCGATTACTTCATGTTTTATTAAAAAACGTGTCAGAATCATTTTTATTATTTCCTGATTTGTTTTTATATAAAAAATTCTGATATATTTTACAAAATTCGAAAATGATTTTAATTTTGAATTATTTCCTTTTTGGTTTTAAGAATCAAATCTTTATTTTATTTCGGGAATCGTTTTGATTTTATTTTGATTTTAAAACTTATTTCAAATCCTACTTTATTCTATTTTGATTTTGTTTTATTTATTAAAAATCCTTGTTGATTCAAAATCGTTTTCCTTTTTAAATAAAGATCACTCCAACATTGAAAATAGTTTTTTCCACGATCAGACTTTTTAATTTTCATTCATTCATTCACGTTTCTCTCTTCTTCTTCTTCTCAAGTCTTATGCTTTTCATCGTTCATATTTTTCGAAGAGAAAAACTTATATTGGCTGAGTAAACTCTAAGAGAAACTTCTTCTTCACTATCATAGAGCATATTGTTGTATCAGTGTTGTGAGAACACAAAAAGCTATTGTAATCACTATCATTGTAATCGTTCTAAACCTTAGTGGTTAGGGAGAGAATCCCTTAGTGGACGTGTGATACGTCGTAGGGCGAGGAACCCTGCTGTGTGATTGAGGCCCCTAGTGAACGGAGGTTCCTAGTAGTGTGCGGGGTGCTCTTGGTTGTAATAGGGTGCGACTCTATTGCTTGGTATAAGAACTCTCAGGCGGGTCGCTTGGGGACTGGACTAGGCCTTTCGACGGGAAGGCTGAACCAGTATAAAATTCACCGGTGCAAGCTTTTCTATCCCTATCTCTTTTACTTTTCGCATATTTCAATTTTTACATTTCCGCGCTACTCGTTTATTATTTTTCTATCGATTTCGCGATCCATTTCGAACGTTTAATCTCTCCATCTCAAATCAATTTTTTATTTGTTACGATTTTTTTCAATACATAATAAAACTCGATTCACCCCCCCTCTCGAGATTTTGAGGCCAAAACCAACAATTGGCATCAGAGCTAGTCTCTTGTGTTAAGACTTAACAGTCTCAAGAGTATGGCTTCAAACTCTCTGTTTGGAGGTGAAGGGAGTTCTATTAACCGTCCTCCCATGTTTGATGGGGTAGGGTACGCGTATTGGAAAGCCCGTATGAAAATTTTTATTCAAGGAGTTGGATTAAAAGTTTGGGATGCTGTTGTAAATGGTCCCTATGTTCCTACCTATGTGGTTAATGGTAACACCGTCGATAAGCCTATGGCTGAATGGACGGAGGAGGAGGAACGTAGAGTCTAGTATGACTTGAAAGCGAAAAATATTATAACATCTGCTTTGAGCTATGATGAGTTTTTCAGGATATCGACATGCGAGACAGCACAACAGATGTGGGATACGCTGGAAGTCACGCATGAAGGTACAACTGAAGTTAAGAGGTCAAGAATCAACACGTTGACTGGTGAATATGAGCTATTCAGAATGAAAGATGGAGAATCGATTCAAGAGATCCAAAAATGCTTCACAATGATTGTAAATCAACTGACGACATTGGGGAAGAAATTCACCAATGAGGATCTCATAAACAAAGTCCTAAGGTGTTTGGGAAGAGAATGGCAACCCAAAGTGACGGCGATTGCTGAATCGAGAAATCTATCAACTATGACGCTGGCAACTCTCTTTGGGAAGTTACAAGAGCATGAAAGCGAACTAAAAAGGTTGGCTCAGCATGAAGAAGAAAACAAGAAAGTTAAAAGTTTGGCATTCAAGGCTGAAGCACCTGCTGTTGAAAGTGACTCGGACAAAGAATTATTGAATGATGAACACATGGGTCTATTGGTGAAAAAGTTCGGGAAATTTCTGAGAAAGAAGAATTTCAACAGAAGAGACAACAACAAGAGTGGAGGCTCAACCATCACATGTCATGAATGTGGCAAGCCTGGTCACATTAGAGCAGACTACTACCAGTTGAAAAAGAAAGAGAATTCAGAAAAAGGCACCTCAAGTTCAAAGAAGGGAAAGCAAGCATACTTGGCATGGCTGGACAATGAAGAAAGTTCGGATGAAGATTCAGACGAACAAGAGGAAACCGCCAACATATGCTTGATGGATCATGAAAAGGAGGTAACCACTGAAATAAACTTTTCTTATGATGAATTACAAGAAGCATTTGAAGAATTGCATGAGGAATCGATGAGGTTTTCCTTATTGGTTTCTCTAGAAAAGAAAAATTCAGCCTCTCTTTTAGAAAGAAATAAAGAACATAGTAAAGAAAATGAATTTTTGAAAAATCAAAATAAGGAGCTGAATTTGACTTTGAAAAGTTCTTCAAACACTTCGAGTAATGACATTAAATTCAAAGCTAGTTCTTCTTCTTGTAAATTCTTCAAGGACTTGGTTAAAGAAGTTGAAGATTAAAAAGAAACCCTTGCTAAATTTACAAAAGGTAGAAATACTTTAAATTTAATGTTAGGGAGACAAAAATGTTTCTTCAATGGAGCGGGTTTAGGATATCAACCCGGTAGACATCAAAAGAAATTAAGTACCATTTTTGTCCCTGCTAGTAATCATAAGAAACCTCTTATTATTTGTCATATTTGTGGTAAAAAGGGTCATGGTTCACATGAATGCATACACCGAAAAGTGAAGTTCGTTAAACCGAACAATGAAACTAGAAGGTGGCATGATTTAAACTATGGCTATACTAACGCTCAAGGACCCAAAAAGATATGGGTATCTAAAAAGAAACCTTGAAATCTTTGTTTGTAGGTTACTCCGGAAGAAAAGAAGTCATGGTGGTACTTGGACAACGGATGCTCAAAACATATGACTGGAGATAAATCTAAATTTTCGCATCTCGTGCCTAAGGACCAAGGACATGTGACTTTCGGAGATAACAATCAAGGAAAGATACTCGGAATTGGTAAAATTGGTACTTCTCCTAACCCTTGCATTGAAAATGTTTTACATGTTGAGGGCCTAAAACACAATCTGCTAAGTATTAGTCAATTGTGTGATAAGGGCAATAGGGTTATATTTGATTCTGATAGATGTATTATCGAGGGAAAAATTGATAATCTTATTAAGCTAATTGCTCGCAGGATAAACAATGTTTATGTTATTGATTTTGATTTAATTCTCTCAAATGATGCGAAATGTTTATTATCCAAAGAGGATGAATCGTGGCTATGGCATCGTAGAATAGGTCACATCCACATGGCTCATTTAAATAAAATTTCTTCTAAAAACTTAGTAGTTGGTTTGCTAAAGCAAAAATTTTCTTTTTCTGAAAAATGTGATCCTTGTTCAAAATCAAAACTCACAAGGGCAAATTTTTCTTCTAAAAACCTTGTTTCAACCCAAAGGCCCTTGGAACTTTTACATATGGATCTTTTTGGACCTTGTCAAACGAAAAGCTTTGGTGGCAACTATTATTGTTTAGTTATTGTGGATGACTATTCTAGGTATACGTGGATGCTTTTTATTACCCATAAAAATGATGCATTTCATGAATTTAAAAAGCTAGCCAAGATTATTCAAAACCAATTGCATTTAAGCATTGCATCCATTAAAACTGATCATGGTGGAGAATTTGAAAATCATCTTTTTGAAAAGTTTTGCGAAAAACATGGAGTTAAGCATTATTTTTCCGCTCCAAGAACTCCTGAGCAAAATGGGGTTGTGGAGAGGAAAAATCGTTCATTAAAAGAGCTTTCAAGAACAATGCTTAATGACATGAATTTGCCTGCATACTTTTGGGCCAATGCAGTGAGTACAGCTTGTTATGTTATGAACCGTGTTTTGATTAGGCCTATTTTAAAGAAAATCCCCTATGAGCTGTACAAGGGGAGAAAACCAAATATTTCCCATTTTCGTGTTTTTGGATGTAAATGTTATGTGCATAATAATGGTAGAGAAAATCTAGGAAGTTTTGAGGCTAAAGCTGATGAGGGCATTTTCCTTGGATATTCTGCTTCGAGCAAAGCATATAGGATTTACAATAAATCTCGTAATACTATTGAAGAATCTATTCATGTATCATTTGACGAATCCGATCCCAGAAGGTTGGGAAAGGTATCTGTTAATAACATTTCAGGTATTCTTGGAGATTTATTCATCGATGAGGATGAGGAGCCAAATGCAAAAGGAAAGGAGCATTCCGAAAGCAATGGAAAATCATATGAAACAGTTGAGGAGAAAACTCAAGAACAATCAAAGGAACTCAACACTGAATTGCCTAAGGACTGGAGAACATCGAGGCACCATCCTATTGATCAGATCATCAGAGACATTTCAAAAGGTGTAAGTACTCACAATTCTATTAGCAATCTGTGTAACTTCTTTGCATTTGTTTCTCAAGTAGAACCAAAGAATTATTCTGAGGCTATGCTTGATGAGCATTGGCTTTTGGCAATGCAAGAGGAATTAAACCAGTTCGAAAGAAATCAGGTGTGGGAACTTGTTCCTAGGCCTGAGTCTCATCCGATTATTGAAACCAAGTGGATTTATAAAAATAAACTTGATGAGGCTGGTTTAATTGTTCGAAACAAATCTAGGCTAGTTGCACAAGGTTACAACCAGGAAGAGGGGATAGATTATGAGGAAACATTTGCCCTGTTGCTAGGTTGGAAGCCATTAGACTGCTTTTAGCTTTTGCATGCATTTTAGACTTTAAATTATATCAAATGGACGTAAAGAGTGCCTTTCTTAATGGTTTTATAAATGAAGAAGTTTATGTGTCTCAACCTCCTGGCTTTGAAAGTTATGAACACCCAGATTATGTTTATAAATTGAAAAAGGCTTTGTACGTTTTGAAACAAGCTCCTAGAGCGTGGTACGACCGTCTTAGCAAATTTTTATTGGAAAATAACTTTCAAAGAGGGAAGGTTGATAACACACTTTTTATCAAAAAGAAAGGAAAGGACATTCTTTTAGTTCAAATTTATGTTGATGACATTATCTTTGGTGCTACTAATGAAATCCTTTGCAAGGAATTTTCTAGTATGATGCAGGAAGAGTTCGAAATGTCTATGATGGGCGAACTGAACTTTTTCCTGGGATTACAAATAAATCAAGCGAAGGATGGAATCTTCATTAGTCACACAAAATACTGCAAAGAATTACTGAAAAAATTTGGCATGGATAAGACCAAGGCAGTAGCAACACCAATAAGCACATCCTGTTACTTGGACAAAGATGTAACAACCCGCATTTTCTGGACTCAAATAATTCGATGAGATTTTATTTAAAAATGATTTTTCAGAATTTAAGAAAGGTTTTCAGTGAAATGTTTTGGAAAAATGATTTTTATTTGAGTATTATTTCATTTTGGGAAACGAATTTTCCTATTTGATTTGAGGTGTAAATAAATTTCTTCATTCTTTTAAAAACCTTTAATTTAAGTGGAGGTATGGTTTTATTTCAAATTTGAGTAAAGTTATTTTGAGATTAAATTAGTAAGATAAATCGATTTCCTTATAGTTGTATTTTTGAAATTTTGGAATTTTTGGATGTGTGTTTGTGTGATGAATTATAAATGTAAATTTTAATTAGTTAAAATAAATGAATGCACGAACCATGTGGATATGAATGCATGTAGGATGTATATGTGTGTGAGCCGTATGCATTGAAGTATATATATATATATATATGATGTGAGTATATGTGTGAAGTGTGCCGAGGTATGATGCCTCAAAATGTTATGTGCATGAGAAAATATGTGTTAGATGTATGCATTATTTCATGATCCTATACTACGTGTTAAGTGTATGCATGGTCTAATGATTTTATGCTATGTGATGGTAACTTGAAATGAAAATGTATGTGTATGTGTGTGAGTGTGTTTCGGCCGAAGTGTAGAGAAGAGGAACCAAATAGGAGCAATTTTCTTACCCATTAAGGAAATAGAAAAGAAAATAAGAACTAGGAGGAGAGAGTGTCCTCTTAAGTGGCAAGAGTATAAGGATTAGGAGGGAGTAGGGTGGTGACTCATGATAGCTATGGAAGTCTTTCTTCCACCCTTGCCTCACCTTGACATGACCATTGCCATGCAAACTTTGGGATGGTCCGAATTACCCTTCCACCAAGCCATAGAACCGAGGCTAAGATGGGAAAATTCCAAGCCCTTTCTCTTGCTCTTTAAGCCGTGGGGATGAGAGTGTGTTGGCCAATTCATTTTCATTCCTTCATCTAACTCAAACACTTTGTCCAAGAGTATCATCAACTCTTGAGACTTTAGAGAGAGAAAGAGGGTGAGGCCGTGAGAGTAAGGAGAGGAAAGAAGAGTGTAAACCCAAAATTTGTAACCCAACCTTCTTCAATTTCTTCCCCAATCACCTTCATCTTTAAGGATCAAGGAGAAAAGCCACCATCAACCTTAGAGAAGAGGAGACTGAAGCACAACCCTAGGAGGATGAGAAGAGGACTTGAAGTTTGAGGATTTTAGTTAAGAGATCTTGATCTAAGGTAGTTATTTAAGAAAAGTTTAGTATAGTAATTTTGGTCTTGTAAAAGGACTTTAATAAGGACATTTATTTGATGTAATAATTGTGATGCATGCCTTTATTTTCTTATGATCTTAAAGTTTTGATGTCTTGCATGTCATTTGTTTGATTTCATCTTGAATAAGTGTGCTTAGATGTTTTAATTTTCAATTTAGTTCTTCACGGTTTTGAGTAGATTTTGTATCAAGTTAAGTTTTGTGTTGATTTGGTGATGCATGTGTTTAATTTTTCATGATCTTGAAGCTTGAGTGCCTTGCATGTTATCTTTGTGATTTGATCTTAAATATTTGTACTTGGATGTTTTAGATTCTTACATGTCCTTCACGGTTTTGCCTAGGATTTGTGTTTGAGCTTGTGTTTTGTCTTAATCTTGCCTTGCATGTCTTGATCTAAATGTTATTCTTGAGAAAATGTAGAATTTGAGTTTGTGTGCAAACTTTGATTTTCTTTAGTGCATGTTACGGTTCCCTAGGAAAAATAAGCATGAAAAGTTTTCATAATAATTTTGGTGAAAATTTATATGTATAATAATGATGATGATGATTCGGCTAATGCTTTAATAAAAATAAAGATGTTGTCCTAAAAGTGTTGCATGAGTTGATCTTGATTTGATTAAGACATGTGAAAATAAATTTGTAAGATTTCCCTTTATGCATGTAGTCATTCGGTCTAGTCTAGGAAATCATGCTAGATCCTTATTTCCATTACATGCATGTTGAAATTTGCCTTATTCAGAGATTTTAAATGCATGCATGATGAGATTTACATGATCAAAGAATTTTAAGTACATGCATAAATTGTTCCTAAACCTATGGGACTTGAATCTTTGATGGAAAACCTAAAAGTAAATTTTATGTTCCATTCGGTTTAGGAACAAGCCTTAAGCCATTTTATTTGCCTATGTGATGTAATTTCTAACTAATGAAAATTTGTGAGAGGCTCACGGTTTTGCATGTAAGAGAGTCTAGGTTAGTTCATTTTATTGTGCATGTGTGTTTTATGATAAGGATTAAGGATTTCTAAACCTATGGGACTTGAATCTTTGATGGAAAACCTAAAAGTAAATTTTATGTTCCATTCGGTTTAGGAACAAGCCTTAAGCCTTTTTATTTGCCTATGTGATGTAATTTGAAATTAGCTTGGAATGAATGAAATTGATTTGGTGTATGATGGTGATTTCCTTGAATTTCATTCGGTTTTAGAATAAATCCCTTCCAAATTATTTTTATGTTAACTTTGTATAAATGAAATTGGTTCGATAAGCGATTGTATTGAGTGATTTTCCTTTTTGTTCTCTTCGGTCTTATGATGAAAATAAAAGAAATAAATTGATCCCTTCTTTGTGTGTAGATAATTAGTATGATTTTAATTAAGAGTGTCCTTTTCTTTAATTATTTAGGATGTTTACAAGAAGGATAACATACTTGTCATATGTGCATGTGCTAATGATCATTAGGCTTGAGCATGAACTTTGTTTCATATAGATAGAATACGACCATGTATAGGAAATAGGAGCATGTGTTTTATTTTGCCTTATGTGCATGAATTTTTGGATGGTTTGTAATATTATGTGTGTGTTTGAATGATTTAAATATTCTTGAAAGGTTTTAATTTAATTGTATATTATTTTCCTTTGATTCGGTTTTAGAGAAAATGAAGTTAATCAAATGACTTGGTTAATTGAAAAGTGTTGTTTTGAAAAAGATTTTTCTTATGATTTCTGAAGTTCATGGTTTTAATTTAATAAAGATTCTTTTTAAGAAAACCTTAAGATAAATGTGTCTCTTTTTAAGAAGCCAAGAAATTATTCATGTTTTATTAAGTAAGTTTTTGAAAAAAAAAATGATAAAGTGATTTTGTTTTGGGATAATTATACAAGAGCAATTTCTAATAAGAAAGAACTATTTGAGTTCCAGTAATAATCGGGAAGCTGTTACGAGCGTCGCATCGGGAATCAAGGAGCGTACCAAGAGCATAATCGTCGATTGAGGTGAGAGAGAAGTTTCCCCTAAACACCGTGGTCTTTAGGTAACTTATTAAGTGTTTCGACCATCTCAAAAGTCGAAACTTAGTGTCCTGAGTCAGTATGAGTGAGTCAATGATTTATTTAATTGTGTCTGCATTTTAATATATTGTTTAGTTGCTTACTCATAAAGTTAATTATGTATGATGAGAGCGGATCGGTTGTGAAACATGAGAATGTTGTGAACGATAGTAATAACGAATAAAAGACGCATATAAGTGATAAGAGATGGTAAATGAGTAAAGAATGAAAGACTAAGTGATGAGAGCTGAATGTTGAGCCAGAGCTTGGGGTGTCAATGTGGAATGATTGCTTTCTGAGGTCTAGCTACGAGGGGATATAAGGGTGATGTTGTGGAGTGGAACTTCTTTGTTCTTTGGTTTTAGTCTGGGAACTAGTGTTGAGTTGAGCTTGCTCCTCCACTAGCGCTCAGCAGAAGGTTATATTCTTGCAAAAGAGATTTTGGAAAGGATTTTGAAAATAAATTCTTAAAAGGATCTTTTGAGGTAGGTTGGAGGAAGAGGAATTTCGAAATGATTTTCTAAAAGAGGTTGAAAAATCTCAATTTTGAAAACTGTTTACGAAACATCATTTTTGAAAAGAGTTTATAAACCTTATTTTGGAGTCTTTATTTTTGAAACCTTATTTCTTTTGAAACATTCTTGTTGGAAAGGATATTCGGAGAAAGTATATTTTTGGAAGAGGCATTTGAGAAGTCTTGTTTTTGAAAAGAGATTTGTAAGACATTAGTTTTTGGGAAGGATGGTGAGATCCTTATTTGAGAAAGATTTTGTGAAACATTATTTGAAAAGAGGTTGTTGTGTTGGATGATGAATTGAGGAGATTGATGTGTCATGGAAAGGCCAGCTCTGTGCTATGTTGAGATACAAATTGTTCTGAGAATATTAGCGGTCGGGTTTCGTTGAAGGGATGCACGAAGGACGAACCGACCTATAGGATAAGCCTTAACTATTAAAAGACTTTTTAAAGACATGTATTAACGCGGTGAGTTATGAATGACCCGAAGTAGTGGAGAGGAAGGAACGATAGGTATCTACGGATACTTAGGACGAGATTGCATTAGGGGAGGACAATGACGGTGATACGTCAAGAAGTCTAGAGTACTGTTCTAGGCGGGACAATTCCACAAGTGGCACACTAACGTGGTGGGGACTGGGTCTAATGTCGTGGCACGTCCTGCTTTGCAAGCTAGAACTAGTACTGTCGCCCCCTAGATTGCAAATCGAGAATAGTGAGAGGGACTGGAGTGGGGCATTTTGTTTGCCACTGCGAGGCAGTGAGCCTGATTATTGAATTGATATTATTGAGGTTGAGTCCTCCTGGTCTGGGACCATTTGTGTTGACAGCTGTCGTGCCCGCACAGTAAAGGTCCTGTACTCCTGTTTGCTTCCGATTAGGTTGGGTGGTGTACCGTGGAGATGTAGACGAGTGTGCTAACTTGAAAGTGTTTTCCTCAATGATGATTTTAAATCCCTTGCATCATTGATGGTTTCGAATTCATAAAATTTAAATAAGAAAAGAAAGAAAAGAATATATATATATATACATTAAAGTATGGTTGTGAATAATCTTTGAGAGGAAGTAGGAAAGTGGATGATCCTGTATGGTGATGAGATCAGAGTACGCAGCGGAAGCTTTTTATGGAATACGATGAGAACATGCATAATGTGGTAGTAAGGAAAGAAAGGTAGTAGTATGAAGTGAGTATTTCTAAGATTATATTTATTTGTTATCTGGTTTGTCTATCTTAATATTTTACCTACTGTAATTCCACACTGTTGGCATAACATGTCTGGGAATACTTACTCTCTCAATTTCTTCTGTCTGTGGCTATGTACCTACCCCTATGTTGTCAACCCATAGTTTATGGACCCGGTTAAGTTCACATTCGAGATTCGCGACGAAGGCCGATGGGAAGTAAATCGCCGTGGTTGGGAATGGCGTGGAGTGTCTGAAGTTCGTATCTTCGATCCCGACCATACCCTTCGAGGGACCGAACCGGATTCCCGTAGATGTCGTTTCGTGCTTTCGGATCTACAAGTTGGTGGACCGGCGGATTACCATGGTGGGTATCCAATGCCTTTGCCAGCACGTATCGACCCTGAAGCGGAAGAGTTAGAAGAATTGGATGAAGCCTTGAACGAATTATCGGACGATGCGTTTGATGCCATGGAAGAAAGTGAACCCGAGGAAGATCCCGAGGAGTTCATGGAAGAGGAATATCCGGACGCGAGGAGATCGAGGTCGACCCGAGTGAGGCACCTCCAGCTGATTCTTCGTCATCACCTTAGGAGATTCGTTGGTAGTTCCTTTTCCTTATCTTGAAGTATTATATTTCCTTGTATTTGCTATGCTAAACCTATATGGTATCCTGATGTAAACCCCGATCTAATTCTAATGAATGATATTTATGGGCACCACTAACTCTGATTACAAAAGTTAACGGATGGTGACAGTCGAGTGGTGAAGGTTCAAGTTGCAAAGTGTGGTGTCACGTGACACTTCGATTTGGAACTTGAAGCTTAGTATGATATGTGAGGACTCCACCTTTAATTAAGTAGTTTTGAAAATGTAACAGTTCTCACAATCATGCTGCTCAACTATGTAAGAAAAAAAAAATTGGCCCATATTTTACCTTATTTTGTACAAAGAGAAAAGTGGTTTCAAGTTGCCAAATCGGGGTGTTATAGATGTGGTATCAGAGCTGTGGTTTAGCACTGAGTGGTGAATACATGGAATATATACTTCATAGTGTGTCTCGTGCGTTAGTCTAGAGTGAGTAGAAACATAAGCGTCAGGAGTGTGCGAATGATCGTTTGGGAGCACCAAGAATTGCCAGCAACCTAGAACCGTAGCTCATTTCTCCTTGGACTTATCCTTCCTTGATAGAATCTTTGTTGTTGATCCCTCTTGTTCAAATTAACCCTTGAACTTTTGCCCATCTAAAGTCTTTGAAACCCTTTCCTGTTGTTTGTTAACCTGACGAATTTCTAAATTAATTTTGATTCAAACCCACTTCGTGAAGTTCAATTCGTGAACTTTCCCTATGACCCAGCCGTTGATTTTTCAATATCTTGGTAATGACTTATGCCAGTCAAGTAGTTGTCTCTGAATTAGGAATGGATTTTGAGGTGTTCTTAAAGGAATTAGCAGTATTTAAGAAAAGGTAAGGAGTAGATTGCATGAGAAAGGGAAGGCGTATTGGTTAAGGCATAGAGTAAAGATGTCTTTGGGTATTCGGTGAGATCGAAGATTGTGTAAGTTGGTTAGAAATAGGTGCGAATATATCTAGAATTTTTGGTCTAGGTAGTAGTAAGGCAGTAGGACATCCGAGGGAGTAGGAAGAGCTAGTAGTCTTAAAGTTGAAATTGGAAAAGGACGAACGATGTGGTTGAATACGAATTGTTGTTAACGGTAGGAATCGGGTAGGAGAAGCGACGGATTCTTCCAGCTAGAACCCCTAAGTGTTGATCAAATGAGGATGGACAAGGAGAGGGTGTTGCCTTGGTCAATAGAGTAACCGTAAGTTATGGATCAGAGTGGCCTCAATAGGAGTGAAGACCTTGCTAGTCAAAAATTGAAAGAGATTCAATGGATTTAGGCCTTAGGATGAAGATTTGAAGGATGGAAAAAGAGTTAGGATGCTAAGTTATTATGATCCGTTGGAGAAAAGAAAAGTGGAGTGAAGCATATATTTCTTGAGGATTAGTAGCGAATAGGATGAAGTTATAAGGATGAGTGTCCAGTGGAATTTAAGGGTATGCCAAAGATTAAGAGTTAATGGAGTTGAGTTATATCCAAGGTCGAAGTATTCGGTAATAAGGGTCATCAAAGTTGGGGAGTGAATAGAGATCCGAGGTCTTAGAGTAACCCGAATAGGTTGGAGAATTCCTAGGAGAAAGTAAGTGGAAGGAGTGACCATGGAAATAGTATCCGGATTGGCATAAGCATTACATTAGTTTCTTTTGAGTTGCTAACTGTTTCAGCAGCATTGGACAATCTTGAGAATTTAAATCGTGTAGCCAAGCCTTGTTGCTTTTACACCATTGTATTTGACAATGGACGAACCTCAGAGATTGTTTAGATAGGAATGATTTAGGATTCTTTTGAAGACAATAGATAAGCGTTTCGTTGCAACGGTTAGCTCATCGGAGAATGAGGAAGAAGATTGCTATGAGGAGCTACGCACTCATGAACAAAGACAAATTCGCGCATCATTTCTCGAGGACGAGAAATCTACAATTTGGGGAGAATGTAACAACCCGCATTTTCTGGACTCAAATAATTCGATAAGATTTTATTTAAAAATGATTTTTCAGAATTTAAGAAAGGTTTTCAGTGAAATGTTTTGGAAAAATGATTTTTATTTGAGTATTATTTCATTTTGGGAAACGAATTTTCCTATTTGATTTGAGGTGTAAATAAATTTCTTCATTCTTTTAAAAACCTTTAATTTAAGTGGAGGTATGGTTTTATTTCAAATTTGAGTAAAGTTATTTTGAGATTAAATTAGTAAGATAAATCGATTTCCTTATAGTTGTATTTTTGAAATTTTGGAATTTGTGGATGTGTGTTTGTTTGATGAATTATAAATGTAAAATTTAATTAGTTAAAATAAATGAATGCATGAACCATGTGGATATGAATGCATGTAGGATGTATATGTGTGTGAGCCGTATGCATTGAAGTATATATATATATATATATATATGATGTGAGTATATGTGTGAAGTGTGCCGAGGTATGATGCCTCAAAATGTTATGTGCATGAGAAAATATGTGTTAGATGTATGCATTATTTCATGATCCTATACTATGTGTTAAGTGTATGCATGGTCTAATGATTTTATGCTATGTGATGGTAACTTGAAATGAAAATGTATGTGTATGTGTGTGAGTGTGTTTCGGCCGAAGTGTAGAGAAGAGGAACCAAATAGGAGCAATTTTCTTACCCATTAAGGAAATAGAAAAGAAAATAAGAACTAGGAGGAGAGAGTGTCCTCTTAAGTGGCAAGAGTATAAGGATTAGGAGGGAGTAGGGTGGTGACTCATGATAGCTATGGAAGACTTTCTTCCACCCTTGCCTCACCTTGACATGACCATTGCCATGCAAACTTTGGGATGGTCCGAATTACCCTTCCACCAAGCCATAGAACCGAGGCTAAGATGGGAAAATTCCAAGCCCTTTCTCTTGCTCTTTAAGCCGTGGGGATGAGAGTGTGTTGGCCAATTCATTTTCATTCCTTCATCTAACTCAAACACTTTGTCCAAGAGTATCATCAACTCTTGAGACTTTAGAGAGAGAAAGAGGGTGAGGCCGTGAGAGTAAGGAGAGGAGAGAAGAGTGTAAACCCAAAATTTGTAACCCAACCTTCTTCAATTTCTTCCCCAATCACCTTCATCTTTAAGGATCAAGGAGAAAAGCCACCATCAACCTTAGAGAAGAGGAGACTGAAGCACAACCCTAGGAGGAGGAGAAGAGGACTTGAAGTTTGAGGATTTTAGTTAAGAGATCTTGATCTAAGGTAGTTATTTAAGAAAAGTTTAGTATAGTAATTTTGGTCTTGTAAAAGGACTTTAATATGGACATTTATTTGATGTAATAATTGTGATGCATGCCTTTATTTTCTTATGATCTTAAAGTTTTGATGTCTTGCATGTCATTTGTTTGATTTCATCTTGAATAAGTGTGCTTAGATGTTTTAATTTTCAATTTAGTTCTTCAAGGTTTTGAGTAGATTTTGTATCAAGTTAAGTTTTGTGTTGATTTGGTGATGCATGTGTTTAATTTTTCATGATCTTGAAGCTTGAGTGCCTTGCATGTTATCTTTGTGATTTGATCTTAAATATTTGTACTTGGATGTTTTAGATTCTTACATGTCCTTCACGGTTTTGCCTAGGATTTGTGTTTGAGCTTGTGTTTTGTCTTAATCTTGCCTTGCATGTCTTGATCTAAATGCTATTCTTGAGAAAATGTAGAATTTGAGTTTGTGTGCAAACTTTGATTTTCTTTAGTGCATGTTACGGTTCCCTAGGAAAAATAAGCATGAAAAGTTTTCATAATAATTTTGGTGAAAATTTATATGTATAATAATGATGATGATGATTCGGCTAATGCTTTAATAAAAATAAAGATGTTGTCCTAAAAGTGTTGCATGAGTTGATCTTGATTTGATTAAGACATGTGAAAATAAATTTGTAAGATTTCCCTTTATGCATGTAGTCATTCGGTCTAGTCTAGGAAATCATGCTAGATCCTTATTTCCCTTACATGCATGTTGAAATTTGCCTTATTCAGAGATTTTAAATGCATGCATGATGAGATTTACATGATCAAAGAATTTTAAGTACATGCATAAATTTTCTTAGGTGTTTTTGACATGATTCTTGATTTTTGGTGTTAAGGAATTAAATTTCTAACTAATGAAAATTTTGTGAGAGGCTCACGGTTTTGCATGTAAGAAAGTCTAGGTTAGTTCATTTTATTGTGCATGTGTGTTTTATGATAAGGATTAAGGATTTCTAAACCTATGGGACTTGAATCTTTGATGGAAAACCTAAAAGTAAATTTTATGTTCCATTCGGTTTAGGAACAAGCCTTAAGCCATTTTATTTGCCTATGTGATGTAATTTGAAATTAGCTTGGAATGAATGAAATTGATTTGGTGTATGATGGTGATTTCCTTGAATTTCATTCGGTTTTAGAATAAATCCCTTCCAAATTATTTTTATGTTAACTTTGTATAAATGAAATTGGTTCGATAAGCGATTGTATTGAGTGATTTTCCTTTTTGTTCTCTTCGGTCTTATGTGTAAGATCCATGAAGAATGTTTTGATAAATGCCAAAAGGTTTTGAACAAGCTACAAGTGTGTTGATCAAGTTCAAGCTCAACAAGCAACAACAAACATCAAGTTATGAAGAGAGAGCCAACTCATGAAGACTTAGTTTGGTAGTTTGTGTTTTAATGTTTTATCTTTTGCCTCACAAGTCTTTTAGTTTATGAGTTTGAGTAGAATTTATTAGAGGGTAGTGAATCTCTTTTGATTGCATGATTATATCATATTTTGAGTATTCACTTTGCCTAAAATCAATAGGTGGCTTAAAGGTTTGAAAGAAAAGGTTTAGTTTTTGAGAAAACAAGTTTTAAGTGATTTTTAATGTTTATAATCGATTAACAGATTTTGATAATTGATTAACAGTGTATTTTGTACTGACAATCGATTAACAAACTTTTGATAATCGATTATCTGAACTTTTACTCGAGTAAAACCTTTTTCACTCGAGTGAAATTTATGCAGCTTTCGTATTACTCGAGTAACACTCATTTCACTCGAGTAACTTGATCAGATATGGTTTTTTAAATACGTTTTTCACTTCTCAAAAGCCATTCTAAGTGCTCCAACTTTTGGGTATTCTATATAAACCTTTTCCTAATCATTTCTATCAACTAGAATCATTTTGATACACAATTTTACAAAGAATCAAAGCCACACTATTCTCTCTCACTCTCTCAAGATCAAAGCTCTCATTTTTATATTCTTTGATCAAGAACCTTGAATCTCTCATGTTGATATTTCATAGCTTTTGAAAGAGATTCATAGGATTGTTTTTGTTTTCTATTGAGTTGTAATCATTGCAAGAGGCAAACATTCTACAACAAAGGAAGCCTTGATTTTGTGAATCAAGCAAGTTTAGTTGAAAGTCTTGAAGAAGCATTTCATCAAGCATTTGGAAGGCACTTTGAAGAATCTCAAAGTACTTGGAAGTCTTGTGAGTGAAGCAAGAAAAGAAGACTTGTTGTGGGGTTATCAACAAGCAAGTAGAGGTTAGATTAGATATCAATAGGGTTACAAGGCAAGGGTGTGGTATCTCTTGTAGGCTAGCAAGAAGGAAGTCTTGTGAGGCATTTACTTGTAATTTGAGAAACTCTAATTCCTCATAGTGAAGAATCTCTCTTGGTTGAAGAGGGGACTGGAGTAGCTTTCAAGTGGATGAAAGTGAACCAGGATAAATCACTGTGTCGTATCTCTAAACCCTTAACTCTTTATATTCAAGTCTTTAATTGTGTTCTTGATTGAAAACCTAGAAAAAGTGATTTTTCTATATTTGATTGAATTGAATCTTTATTGTGCAAAATTGATAAAGGGAAAATCATTTTCATAACCTAGGTGAATCAATAAGAATATTGGTGTTGATTGTTTCCGCTTAATCTCTCATATAATATTTGTTAATTGATTGATTTTCATTGGTTTTAATCGTTTAGATTTGTTTCTTGCGAAAATCTTTCAAAGTTTCTATAACACCTATTCAACCCCCCTTCTAGGTGTTCTCCTAGTGTTCCTAGTTATTTCACCCACCGAGTGTAGTTTTCCAACAATTGGTCTCAGAGCTCGGTCGAAAGACACGAGCATAGAGCTTTTTCGTTAAGATCCTTAAGGAAACTACAATGGGTTCTACGAATCCTTTTGGTGGTGAAGGTGCTTCAATAAATCGCCCTCCTATGTTTGGTGGAGAGGGTTATGGTTATTGGAAAATTAGGATGAGAATCTTTATAGAAGCTATAGATGTGAACATTTGGGAAGCCATTGAAAATGGTCCTTATATTCCCTCAAAAGATGTAGAAGGTGTGCTTACACTTACTCCCAAAGATAAGTGGACCGATGATGATAAAAGGAAAATTCAATATGATTTAAAAGCAAAAAATATCATCACCTCCGCTCTATCTTATGATGAGTTCTTTAGAGTCTCCCAATGTAAAGATGCCAAAGATATGTGGGACACCTTGCAAGTCACACATGAAGGCACTAGTGAAGTTAGGCGTGCTAGATTAAATTCTTTGATGCATGAATATGAATTGTTTCGTATGTTGCCTAATGAATCTATATGTTTTATGCAAAAACGTTTTACTCATATTGTTAATCATCTCATTGCTCTTGGTAAAACTTTCGTGAATTGTGAACTTGTTAACAAAGTTTTAAGATGTCTAAGTAGGGAATGGCAACCCAAGGTTACCGCAATTGTTGAATCAAAGGACTTGGACACAATGGACTTAGCAACACTTTTCGGAAAGCTACAAGAACATGAAATGGAGCTTGAACGTTTGCAAATGCATGAAGAGTCGGATAAGTACAAAGAAAGAAAAGGAATTGCTCTTAAATCTCAAAGGTCATATAAAAAGGAAGAGAGTTCCGATGATGATGATAATGAAGATTCCGATTCGGATATTGATGAAGAGGAGATGAAGCTTCTACTAAGAAAGTTCAATAAAATTCTAAGGAGAAAAGGAAGGTTGAACAAGGACAAAAGTAAAGAGAAGGATCCCCCACACTAAAAGACCAAGACATCAAAAGAAGGTGTAGTTTGCCATGAATGTGGAAAGCCCGGTCATCTCAAGTACTCATGCTCTAAGTATCTCAAGAAGAAGGAGAAAGAGAAGAAAAATGCAAAACACAAAAGGGCATACATAATTTGGAATAGTGATGATGAACAAGACAAGAAAAGCACAACTAGTAGTTCTTCGGATGATGAACATGCCGCTTGTCTCAACTTGATAGCTCAAGTACATGAAGAGGAAAGCTCAAATGATGAATCAAGTGAGCAAAGTGACGAAAGCGATGTAAGTCTTACTAAATCCGAAATTTGTTCAAATTATGAAATGTTATATAATGCTTATGAAGAAATGCATGAACATCTCGAGAAATTAGCTAAGAAAAATATTGATAGGAAGAAGCTCATTGAGGAACATCAACAAAAGATTTTAGATCTTCAAAAGCAAGTTGATGACCTTAAGTTAGACAATGAGACTTTGCATCTTATCATTGATAATTCTACTTGTGATTGTGCTAGTAGATTGAATATTGTGGTTGATTGTGAGAATTGCAAGTTGCTTAAGGATGAAAATGCTATTTTGAAAAATAAGCTTGCAAGTTTCACAAATGGTGATATTAGATTGCGAACATTGTTAAATTTTCAAAGAGAAAATTCAAACAAGTTTGGTTTGGGTTATACTAATGCTAAGAGTAAATCTCATAGAAATGTTGTTGATTTTTCAAAGGTTGATTTTTCAAATGCACCAACATGTTTATATTGTGGTACTCATGGACATACTTCAAATGTATGTTATGTTAAAGTGCATGTTATACCTAAAGGAGATTTTGTTTGGGTGAAAAAGGGTGAGAGTCCCTACACTAACAAAAATGGATCCAAAACCATTTGGATACCAAAAAGCAAAGCATGATTGTTTTTGTAGGTATGATTGAAGAGCAAAAGGACTTTCATGTGATATTCATTCATTTGCTACTTCAATTGGTATCAAGGAGAAAATTCTACAAATTGGTGTTATTCTATTCATGCTTTGGTTATATTTCTTCTATTTTGGCTTAGATCTTATTTCAATTGGTATATATTTCTTTTTGATAATGTCAAAGGGGGAGAAATATGATGTTTTTGAAACAAAGGGAGAAATTTTTAAATGGTATGTTTGGAGAAAGGTTGTTTTGTTGTTTTTATGTAGGTTGAGCAAAGTTGTTGAAGATAGGGGGAGAATCAAGCTTACTCAATTGGATTTCAAATGTCAAAAGCATTAATTGAGGGGGAGCAAGAGTCTCACCAAGTGATCAAATGGTTCAAGCATCAACAACTTCAATGAACTTCAAACGATTTCAAAACATGTTTGTCATTTTCAAAAAGGGGGAGATTGTAAGATCCATGAAGAATGTTTTGATAAATGCCAAAAGGTTTTGAACAAGCTACAAGTGTGTTGATCAAGTTCAAGCTCAACAAGCAACAACAAACATCAAGTTATGAAGAGAGAGCCAACTCATGAAGACTTAGTTTGGTAGTTTGTGTTTTAATGTTTTATCTTTTGCCTCACAAGTCTTTTAGTTTATGAGTTTGAGTAGAATTTATTAGAGGGTAGTGAATCTCTTTTGATTGCATGATTATATCATATTTTGAGTATTCACTTTGCCTAAAATCAATAGGTGGCTTAAAGGTTTGAAAGAAAAGGTTTAGTTTTTGAGAAAACAAGTTTTAAGTGATTTTTAATGTTTATAATCGATTAACAGATTTTGATAATTGATTAACAGTGTATTTTGTACTGACAATCGATTAACAAACTTTTGATAATCGATTATCTGAACTTTTACTCGAGTAAAACCTTTTTCACTCGAGTGAAATTTATGCAGCTTTCGTATTACTCGAGTAACACTCATTTCACTCGAGTAACTTGATCAGATATGGTTTTTTAAATACGTTTTTCACTTCTCAAAAGCCATTCTAAGTGCTCCAACTTTTGGGTATTCTATATAAACCTTTTCCTAATCATTTCTATCAACTAGAATCATTTTGATACACAATTTTACAAAGAATCAAAGCCACACTATTCTCTCTCACTCTCTCAAGATCAAAGCTCTCATTTTTATATTCTTTGATCAAGAACCTTGAATCTCTCATGTTGATATTTCATAGCTTTTGAAAGAGATTCATAGGATTGTTTTTGTTTTCTATTGAGTTGTAATCATTGCAAGAGGCAAACATTCTACAACAAAGGAAGCCTTGATTTTGTGAATCAAGCAAGTTTAGTTGAAAGTCTTGAAGAAGCATTTCATCAAGCATTTGGAAGGCACTTTGAAGAATCTCAAAGTACTTGGAAGTCTTGTGAGTGAAGCAAGAAAAGAAGACTTGTTGTGGGGTTATCAACAAGCAAGTAGAGGTTAGATTAGATATCAATAGGGTTACAAGGCAAGGGTGTGGTATCTCTTGTAGGCTAGCAAGAAGGAAGTCTTGTGAGGCATTTACTTGTAATTTGAGAAACTCTAATTCCTCATAGTGAAGAATCTCTCTTGGTTGAAGAGGGGACTGGAGTAGCTTTCAAGTGGATGAAAGTGAACCAGGATAAATCACTGTGTCGTATCTCTAAACCCTTAACTCTTTATATTCAAGTCTTTAATTGTGTTCTTGATTGAAAACCTAGAAAAAGTGATTTTTCTATATTTGATTGAATTGAATCTTTATTGTGCAAAATTGATAAATGGAAAATCATTTTCATAACCTAGGTGAATCAATAAGAATATTGGTGTTGATTGTTTCCGCTTAATCTCTCATATAATATTTGTTAATTGATTGATTTTCATTGATTTTAATCGTTTAGATTTGTTTCTTGCGAAAATCTTTCAAAGTTTCTATAACACCTATTCAACCCCCCCTTCTAGGTGTTCTCCTAGTGTTCCTAGTTATTTCACCCACCGAGTGTAGTTTTCCAACATTATGATGAAAATAAAAGAAATAAATTGATCCCTTCTTTGTGTGTAGATGATTAGTATGATTTTAATTAAGAGTGTCCTTTTCTTTAATTATTTAGGATGTTTACAAGAAGGATAACATACTTGTCATATGTGCATGTGCTAATGATCATTAGGCTTGAGCATGAACTTTGTTTCATATAGATAGAATACGGCCATGTATAGGAAATAGGAGCATGTGTTTTATTTGGCCTTATGTGCATGAATTTTTGGATGGTTTGTAATATTATGTGTGTGTTTGAATGATTTAAATATTCTTGAAAGGTTTTAATTTAATTGTATATTATTTTCCTTTGATTCGGTTTTAGAGAAAATGAAGTGAATCAAATGACTTGGTTAATTGAAAAGCGTTGTTTTGAAAAAGATTTTTCTTATGATTTCTGAAGTTCATGGTTTTAATTTAATAAAGATTCTTTTTAAGAAAACTGTAGTGTCCTTGAACACTATGTTCTTAACCCTCTGAGTGCCCAAGATTATGAAACCAGGAGCCCTAAAGAGGATCAAGTGTTAATATGTGACTTTGTGGTGTTTCTGCAGTTCCAGTTGGGAAAAGCAGGGTCTCCCCAGTCAACAAGTGTGTGCAGAGTGTCAACTTAGGGATGAGAGTACATACCTGAAACCCTAGCTGTTATGAGCTATTTATTAGGTTTGGAGGAGGCTGATATGGGCCGTATGGGCCCTGTATCAGGGTTGAGCTGAGCCAGGATTCTGTGAGATAATATCGGAAGTTTATGCTCTTGGAATCTGGATAGGATCAGCTCATGATCTCATGTCTAGGCTGTTAGCGAGAATCTAGGAGGGATTCGCGGAGGGGATAAGAAGCTTGAACGAGTCTGAGTCTTTCCACCAGCCGACGGTACGTCTCGATCCTAGAGTCCCGAGCTTGATGAGTGGAAAACCGTTTGTAAGGCTCGGCCCCATCAAGTCCGAGCCTGGTCCTTTTGTGTGCTCGGAGTCAACGAGTCCAAGCGAGGGACGTTTGTGCAGAGCAAACCGAGGGGAGGGCCCTTGAAGAGTCCCTTAAATAAGACTTGAGTCCTTATACGGTCGGCAGACCCTACAAGCCCCCCAGCTCGTAAGACTTTATAAAGTCTGTGACGAGGTAGCATGTGTTTAGGGTTGGACCTTCTAGATGTCTTAGTTCGAATGTGTGACAGCTGTCCGAGGTGACGTTTTGGTTTCTCTAGGTACGGCGCGTTCTCTTGTAAGTTCTGCCAAATCATTGCAATTTTTGAAATTTGAAAAAGTGTCTGTTGAAACTGCCACGTCTCATTCAGCGAGTGGTTGCATGGGTTGATGGGCTTTCGGCCCAAATGCGTATCGTGGGGGGAAACTGAAAAGTTTCCTTCATTAGTTCGAATCCTCTTACTACCCACACTCATTTTCCTTCTCACTTCAGAATCTTCTCAAATCATAATCCCCTCATTCTCTCTCCAATCTCCTTTCCACCGTCTCCGCCTTCAAATCCACAACATTCTCCCATCATCCTTTCCAACAACTAAAGCAGGTAACTTCCTTTACTCTTCTGTTGGAAGTCAAGCTGGTTGGAAGGCATGTTTCAAACTCTCTATGGACTTCAAAGGGATACAATTATATGTTTTGATGATAACAAACCAACTCAAGTTCAAGCTCACAAGTGCAAGTCTAGAAGATTGAAGACTCAAGCAAGCATAGAATAGAAGCCTTATCTTTAGATCAAATGTAAGGTAATGAAGTTCTGTTTCTTTAAGTAGTTACAAAGCCAATAAGTTTTTCATTTTAGAGAGAAGAAGAAAAACGTGTTTTTGCATGAAAAATGTATTTTCTGCATTTAACCTTAGTAAAATAATTGATGTTACAAAACTCTGTATATTTATATGTGTGCAAGAGGGAGTAACCGATTATTTGCTTAAGTAATCGATTAACTTTGTTGCATCATAGAAAAATCAGAGAGGTTGTAATCGATTAAATGATTTGTGTTAATCAGTTACTTTCTTATGGAAGTAATCGATTACATTGGTCAGGTAATCGATTATAATTGTTGCATCATATATTTTTCAGAGGCTTTGTAATCGATTACAAGGTTTGTAGTAATCAATTACATGATGTTGCATCATATGCAAACCAGAGGCTTAGTAATCGATTAACTCCTCAGTGTAATCGATTATTATAGTTGCATCACATAATGAACAGGAGTGATGTAATCGATTAACTATTCTTAGCCTAATCGATTACATGTTTTTTCAAATGTTTTAAGAATTTCTATTTTTGTAGAAGTAATCGATTATTGCTTCTATGTAATCGATTATTTCTTGATTTATTGAAAAACGTGTCAGAATCATGTTTATTATTTCCTTATTTGTTTTTATATAAAAGATTCTGATATATTTTATTTTATTTCGAAAATGAATTTAAATTTGAATTGTTTCCTTTTTGGTTTTAAGAATCAAATCTTTTTATTATTTCGAAAATCGTTTTGATTTTATTTTGATTTTAAAACTTATTACAAATCTTTTATTATTCTATTTTGATTTGTTTTTCTTAATTCAAAATCATTTGTTGATTCAAAACCTTTTCTTTTTAAATCAAACACTCCAACATTTTTCACGGGGAGATAATTTTTCATTCATTCACGTTGCACGTTTCTTCTTCATCTTCTTCTCTAAACTTGTGCTTTTTATTGTTCATACTTTTTTTGAAGAACAAACTCTTATTGGCTGAGTAACATCTAGAGAACCACTACTTCACTATCATAGAGCTCATTGTTGTATCTGTGTTTTGAGAACACACAAAGCTATTGTAATCGCAATCGCATTCATTCTAAACCTTAGTGATTAGGGAGAGAATCCATTAGTGGACGTTGTGATACGTCGTAGGGCGAGGAACCCTGCTGTGTGATTGAGGCCCCTAGCGAACGGAGGTTCCTAGTAGTGTGCGGGGTGCTCTTGGTTGTAATAGGGTGCGGCTCTATTGCTTGGTTATAAGAACTCTCAGGCGAGTCGCTTGGGGACTGGACTAGGCCTTTCGACGGGAAGGCTGAACCAGTATAAAATCACCGGTGCAAGCTTTTCTAACCCTTATCTTTTACTTTCCGCATATTTACTTTATTTACGTTTCCGCGCTACTCGATTATATTTTTTCTAACGTTTTCGCGATCCATAACAACGCTTAATCTCTCCGTCTCAAAACTATTTTTTAAATTGGTACAAATTTTTCAATACATAATAAAACTCGATTCACCCCCCCCCTCTCGAGATTTTGAGGCCAAAACCAACATCTTCTTATTTCCGTTTCTGCAATTTCCTCCTTTTGTGCGATTTCTGCTTCCTGTAAAGGGGTTCTGGTTCTGGGTTTTGCAGGGAGTCTGGACTTTAGGGGATTTCTGGGTCTGAGTGTTGTTTAGGATTTCTGGGTAACTTGGGATTTCTGGGTAAGTAGTTAGCTAATCATGAGAGGATGGAGAGGTTTGCGGAGAATTTATCGTGAACTTTGCAGGAGATTAGGAGAAGAACCCTCTAGTGATAGTGATTCGAGTTCTTCAAGTTTTTCTGGTTTTTCTGGGAATTCTGGGAATGAGGGAAATTTTGATATCGATGATTCTATACACCCTTCTACTACTCCCCCAACTAATCAGGGATCCACCGAGGTAAAACCGTTAGCTGTAGAATACCCATCAAATCCCGCAGATGAGAATAAGTGGTTGTTAGCTTACAGATTTGCCGAGCGTCGAGCCCAAGTTAGGCTTAGCCCCGACCCTGACACCAGGGGGAAAGAACCTTTGGAGAGTCCACCAGGGGAGAGGGGAAAAAGTCCAGGGCTCGGCCTTAAGTTAAAAATAAAAACTCGTGCTATAAAAAATCCTAACGCCGAGCCTTTTGCTTTTTCCCCAGATATGGTGGAACGCAGGTGTGTTACCAACCCTGAAGAATATCCTCTGCCGCCTAATCATGCGCAGTACGATGCTGTTTTTGATCGGGAGGTACTGGGGACGAGACCTTCATTGTTGACAACAAATAGTCTTAATCATCTTCGGCCAATGTTAACACCTCCGAGCGCCGATGGAAATACCTCAAAATTCGTATTGAGACCTTTGGGAATCGACGATCGGATATGCTTCCAAGTACCGAAAAATCGTCAATATTTTTATTTCTACGAAGAAATAGCAACTAAAGTTGGTATTCGCTTGCCCTTTTCCACCTTCGAGGTTGAAGTCCTCACTCATCTAGGAATAGCTCCTAGCCAATTGCATCCAAGTGGGTGGGCTTTTGTCCGAGCCTTCCAACAATTCTGCGACGTTGAAAACTTGGTCGCCACAGTACGATCCTTCTTTTGGTTATATGCTCCCCAAGTAAATAAGTTTGGTGATTCCAAGGGTCTTTGGGTGTCCCTAAAGGCTCGGAGGGGGCATGCCCTTTTCGCCAAGGTGACAGACTCTAGGAAATCTTTCAAACCTCTCTTCTTCCAATACGAATATACTGGAGCCGAAGTATGTTGGTTCATGGAACGAGTTGAAGAAGATGGAGTGATCAAGGTCGTGCCTCGGTTTCCACTGGGTTGGACGACTAACATTTATAACCGAGGATCCTCCTTGTATCAATTCGACTTTAAGGCGGATTTGACAAAAGCCGAAAGGCGATTATGCGACCATGTTTGGGAATACCTTCAAGCTAATGGTCAAATTGATACCAAACGAATTCTGTTGAAAAAGACACGAGACGAAGTAAAGGCGGAGCTGGGTACTATGCATATTTTTTTTTTTTGTGCTGATCCATTTTTTCTTACAGAAACAATGGGGAAGAAAGCAACTAAGGCCAAGAACAGGGAAGCCCGAGCAGCTAGAGTATCACAATTGGCTGCAATCAGAGCTGCCTCTGGCTCCCCAAACATGAGTCAATCTTCTGAACCGACCCCTCCTGAAAGTCCGACCATTATCCCCAACGCCATTCCGACTGTTAGGATCAAAGGTGTTGAGCCGGTGATTAAAGGGGATCGTATTGTCGACGCTGTAAACGTCGAAGTGGAGGCTCAAACAACTTCTCAAGGCACTCCCGAGCGTCTCTTCAAGAGGTCTCGGCTGGAAAAAGGAAAGGGTCTTGCTGGAGATTGGCTTAATTTGAGCAAGTCAAATAAAGGGGTAGAGATTCCAGAGGGAAAGGAGGAAGTTGCTGCCAAGACAGTGTGGCACCGAAAGATGACTGATACACTTGTTGCTACTGTCATTCCTCCCGAGAATGCTGAAGTGATTGAGGCCTGGACCCTTGGGACTTGGGAGAACAACTGTAAGTCGTTGGTGAAGAGTCTCTTGAGGGGTGCGAGCATACTTCATCACCTCGGTCATCATGGAGACGACGCTCATGCTGGGATAGCCCCCGAGGAAAAGAAGAAAAGGACCAAGGCAGCCGAGCGGGAGGATTATTTACAACTTCAAGTTGAAGGTCTTAACAAGAAGTTGCAAACCTTGGCAGCTGAAAACGAACGGCTGAAAAAGGTGGCACAAGATGCTGAAGGTGCCAAGGTTAAGGCCGAGGAGACACTCCAGGGGGCCGAAGATAGGATAAAACGTTCGGAAGAGGTCCTGAAAAAGGCCGAGGAAGACTCTACTTCTCTCCGAGCGGAAATAGAGAAGGCTCAGAAAGCGGAGCAAGCTGCTGCCGTGGCTCAAGAGCGGCATGAGTATGCCAAGGATGAGATTCTGGGGCTCCGTACTTCTTTGGATAAAATGAAAGCAAAAGCTCTCAAGCACAAGAAAGCAGCCCAAGAGCACCTATACAACTGGGATCATGGGTTCGAGGACTCCTTCTACAATAGTGCCGAGCAACTCCGCGTTCTGAATCCTGGTCTCGTGACCAAGGGTGCTGATCCTAATTTTTCTGTGAAAAATGGTCGAATAGTCGGCCCAACCGGGACTCCCATAGATCTGAACAGCGCCGATCTGCCTGATCATTTGGCTGAGGATTCCGAGGGGGACGATGCCGATGATGCCGAAGGTGAAGAAGAAGAAGATAGATTTGATGCCGATGGCATTGTACTGTCCGATTTAGAGTAGCTTATCATTTTGCTTTCCCTCTTGTAATTGCCCCAGTAAATGGGTTTGAACTTTTATTGTTGTGTTTCGTTCAGAATATTTTATAATATCCGTAATCGTGTTATGCTTCTTTTTATGCTCTTTTGTTAAGAATTCAAGTGTTAAGACCTCGGAACTCCAGCACTTTAGCCGAGGTGGGTTCCTCTATCCGCGATATAAAATGATTTTATGAAATCATGATTTAATCGGGAATCTTATTTAAAGTACTTGACGAGTTATAAGCCCTTGCTAGAACTGTTTATAATCGTTCGCGTCATAATCGGTGGCTAATCGGTTACGAGGAAAAGTACGTGATACAATGAATTCAATAACGAGAACTTTTATTCATTTGAAGCAAATTACAATGGGCTCGGAGTTTCACCGAGCGTACACATTATTAAAAAAGAATTCAAAAAGCAAAATGTAATAAAGCAACTAAAACTATTGAAAACGAAATGAAAGACTAACTGTAATAAGCTCGAAGTTTCACCACGTTCCATGTGTTGTTGATGAGGGCACCCGAGAGGGTTTCGAGTTTGTAGGCTCTTGTTCCAGTCTTGGAGGCAACTCGGTATGGTCCTTCCCAGCTTTGGGCCAGTTTTCCGTCCTTTGCATTTTTGAGACCAATATCAGCTCTTCTCAAGACAAGGTCGCCTACCTCGAACTCTCTGGATACGACCGAGCGATTATACCCCTTTGCTTGCATAATCTTGGCATGCTTTTCTCGTTCGGCCGCTAAATCCCTGACTTCTTCCGATAAGACAAGATCCTCACACAATAAAGTGTTGTTGAGGGGATTCGGTCGTTGCATAGCTCGGAATGAAGGGATGATCTTCTCAATGGGGATGACTGCGTCGCAACCATAAGTGAGCCGATATGGTGTCTCTCCTGTTGAAGTTTGTATGGTGGTGCGATACGACCAAAGCACTTCGTGCAAGTTTTCCAACCAATTCCCTTTCGCGCCTTCGAGTCTTTTCTTGATCCCCTGGATGATAGATCGGTTTACAGATTCTACTTGGCCATTAGTCTGAGGGTGCTCGACCGATGAAAAGTAATGTTTTATACTCAAAGCATTGACTAAGTCTTGGAACGCCTTTGCCGCGAATTGGGTTCCATTGTCGGTCACCAGCACTTGTGGCACTCCAAACCGAGCCACAACTTGTCTTTCAAAGAACTTATGCACCTTGGCCGAGGAGATGGTTGCAAGAGGCTCGGCTTCCACCCACTTAGTAAAATAGTCAATGGCCACTATCACCCACTTTAGTTGTCCTGGAGCGGTGGGGAATTGTCCAATCAGATCCATTCCCCATTGATAGAAAGGATAGGGGGATGAAAGTGAATGGAGTTCCTCAGCCGGTTTCTGATACACATCACTGTGAAATTGACACTTGTCGCACCTCTTCACATGGTTGATCGCATCCTGTTGAAGAGTCGGCCAGTAGTATCCTGCCCTTAAAACCTTTTTAGCCAGTGACTTCCCCCCAACATGATGACTTCCGATGCCCCCGTGGACTTCCTCTAAGGTCTGTTTTGCTTCGGCAGGGTCTAAACATCTAAGCATTGGGCCGCTGACCCCTCGGCGAAACAGGACTCCATCGACTAAGGCAAACTGTGAAGCTTTTCTGACGAGTTTCTTGGCCTCTATTGGATTACTTGGAAGAACTCCTTGTTCGAAATAGCCTGTTATCGGAGCAATCCAGCTCGGATCCAGCGAAATAGAGAGGACAACGCTAGGTCCATGCACCATTTCTTGGATCAACGTTCTGTTGTTCTCAGAACTCTTTGTCGAAGCAAGTTTCGAGAGAATATCCGCTCGGCTGTTGCTCTCCCTTGGGATGTGGCAGAATTCGACCTTAACAAACTCCGAGGATAGGAACTTCACCTTCTCCAAATACTTTTGAAGAATTGGTTCCTTAGCCTGGTAGTCGCCCTTGACTTGTGAAACTACGAACTGAGAATCGCTGAAAATTTTCACTTCTCGGGCCCCTACTTCCTTTGCCATTCTCAGCCCGGCCAATACGGCTTCATACTCCGCCTGATTGTTCGAAGTTGAAAATCCAAACTTCAAAGAATATCCGAGGGTGATCCCCTCGGAGTTCTACAATATTATTCCTGCACCAGCCCCTAGTTTGTTACTCGATCCATCAACATAAATATTCCAATCCAAGTTTGAGCTCGTCAATGGCTCAGTAAACTCGGTAAGAAAATCAGCTAAGGCCTGAGATTTCATTGCTTTCCTCGGTTCGAAAGTGATTTCAAACTCGGAAAGCTCAATGGCCCATGTCACCATTCTTCCTGCCAGATCAGGTTTCTGAAGTATTTGGCGGATTGGCTGAGCTGTTCTGACTGTGATATGGTGGCTCTGAAAGTATTGACGTAATCGTCTAGTTGTGATGACCAGACAAAAGGCCAATTTCTCCACTTTATGATACCTCAACTCCGGTCCCTGAAGAGCTCGGCTGACAAAATAGACGGGGGATTCTTTGCCAGATTCCTCTCGGACCAAAACCAAACTTACTACCGAATCTCCTACTGATAAGTAAAGGAACGGAATTTCTCCATTCACCGGACTAGACAAGATCGGGGGAGACGCCAAGTATTGCTTAAGGTCAGTAAAGGCCTTTTCGCATGCCTCGTCCCATTCAAATGTCTTTTCTTTCTCTTTCCTTAACAGTTTGTACCAGGGGAGGGCCTTCCTAGCTGACTGAGATAGGAATCTCGAGAGGGCCGCAACCCGTCCTGTCAATTGTTGGACACCCTTGACATCTGACGGACTCTTCATATAAAGAATGGCTCGGCACTTTTCTGGATTCGCCTCAATTCCGCGCTCGGTAAGCATGAATCCGAGGAAGGCCCCTACTGGAACTCCAAACGTGCACTTTTCCGGGTTCAACCTCATGTTAAACTGTCGGACCCTTGCAAAAATTTCCTTCAAATCCTGAGTGTGATCTTCTTCCTTCAAGCTCTTTGCAATCATATCATCTATGTATACCTCCATTCTCGGCCCAATCAAAGGGCCGAATACCTTGTTCATCATCCGCTGGTAAGTTGCCCCAGCGTTTTTCAATCCAAATGGCATCACATTGTAACAATACGTGGCCCTTTCTGTGATAAACGAAGTCTTCACCTGATCCAGGGGATACATTGGGATCTGATTGTACCCCGAATAAGCATCCATAAACGAAAGCCTTTGATAACCCGCCGAGCTATCCACTTGTTTATCGATGCAGGGAAGTGGGTATTGATCCTTAGGACAAACTTTGTTCAAGTCTGTGTAGTCCACACACATTCTCCATTTCCCATTGGACTTCTTCACTAGCACGGGATTGGCCAACCAGTCAGTATACACCACCTCCCTGATAAATCCTGCTTCTAGTAGCTCGGCTACCTTCTCATCTGTTGCCTGTGCCTTCTCAGCTCCGACTCTTCTTTTCTTCTGACAAACTGGCTTGGCTCTAGGATACACGCTCAACATATGGCAGATGAAGTTCGGATCGATTCCTGGCATATCCGCCGAGGTCCAGGCAAACAGGTCCTTGTTTTTCACCAGCAACTCAGTCAATTCTTTTTCCAATTTCTTAGAAAGGCCAACCCCCATCTTGACGCAACGAGAATGATCGGGGCCTAAAATCACCCTTTTGAAGTCCCCTTGAGGGGTCGGCCTAGTTTCATCCTCTTCCCTTACGTCAAGATCTGCCAAGTTGACACTTCCTTTGTTAAGCGGCTCTTGCATGATCTTCTCGTCATCAAGCTTCAACTTGCCCAGGCTGATATTATAGCATTTCCGAGCCAACTCCTGTTCGGACCGCATTGTTACTACCTTGTCATCAGATCCTGGGAATTTCATGGCCAAGTGGACTGTCGATACAACAGCACCAAAAGACTGGAGTGTAGTTCGGCCAAAGATGGCGTTGTAAGCCGAGGGAGCCTGGACGACTAGCCATTTCACCATTTCAGTCCGAGCAGAAGGTGGTTCCCCCATAGTCACTGGGAGATGGATGTGGCCTAAGGGAACAATTGAATGTCTTGTGAAGCCAATCAAACTTCCCTCGAATGGGGTGAGATCAGATCTTCTCAACTTCAATTTCTCAAACAGATCCAGAAACATGATGTCTGCCAAACTTCCCTGATCGACAAGAATCCTTCTAACTTCGTAATTGCCGAGCCTGGCTGTAACTACCATTGGGTCATTATGGTCTTGTAATATATCCTCAAAATCCTCATCACTAAAGCTGATGACTATGTTTTTCTTCCTGGGCTTTTGGATTGGTCGGCTGGCCACCGAAAGAACTTGTCCCACATACTTCTTGCGATCACATTTCTTTTCTCCTCCTCCTGCAAATCCTCCAGCAATAGTGCCAATGAGAAAGCTATTCTTTTCCTTCTCGGATGGTTGGGTAGTGGCCCCCCTTGCAGGTGGTGAAGGGCTTCTAGTTCTTTTTTGCTCGGTTTTGGGTGGGGATGGACTCTTTCCCTTGGAGCGTTTGCGTAACGCTTCGCCAATATATTGTTGAAGCTTACCATCCCTTACCAACTCCTCGATTAAATCCTTCAACTGAGTACACTGGTCGGTGGTATACCCCCATCCACCGTGATGATCACAGTATTTCGTTCTATCCTTTTGGGCTGCCTTTCTCAAAGCTGGTGGACGAGTGATGTTACGCATCTCTGTATGCATAGTCTCACGAAGGATTTGACTCCTCGGGACTGTCAACTGGGTATATTCATCGTACTTGCCTTTTGGAGGCAGTTTTTCCACTCTCTCTCTCTCTTTTGTCTTTCCTTCCCCTCTCTCGAAAACGATCATTTTGACGAACGTCGTTTTGACGAGGAGGTCGTTTCTCATGTCGTCCTTCGCCACCCCTTGCTGCAGTACTGATCCTACGAAATTCCTCTAGATTAACGTATTTCCTGGATCTTTCCCTATGTTCGGCCATGTTCTTAGGTGGTTCCCCAATCAAACAATCCTTAAAATCTCCATCCTGCAACCCTTGAGTGAGTAAAAGAACCGATACTCCCGATTGTAGGCCTGATATGCCATTGGCCTCTTGCTGGTACCGAGCTAGTTAGTCGCGTAGAGACTCGTCGGGTCTCTATGCAACTCCAGCTAGTGAATGGTCTGATTTGGGCTGTGACATACTGGCCGTGTACCTGTTTATGAAAGCTTGTCTAAGCTCGGCCCACGATCGGATCGAATTGGCAGGTAGAGAATTGAACCATCTCAAAGGCGCCGAGCCCAGAGTCATCGAAAAAGCTCGGCACTTCATAAAATCCCCTCCTCCATAAAACATCATAGAGGACTCGTAGGCAGCTATGTGGTCCATCGGGTCAGTTGTTCCATTGTACCGAGGAATATTCTGATGACCCACATAAGTCTGCGGGGTTTGGAAAGCCATAATCACAGGTGTGAAAGGGTGTCCAGGATGGGGTTCTCTAGTAATACGCTCTAGGGTTAAGTTTAGGTTGAGGGGTGGAGGTGGGGGAAGATTGCTCGGATTACCATAGGCCGCGTGAGGGCCTTCCTCGGCAATCCTTGCCATGCTCTGCTGCTGAAGAGCAGCAATGGCTTGGTTCTGCTTCTCAATTAAAGAAGTTTGAGTCCTCAAAATCTCCATAATCGACTCCTCTCTCCTTCGTGCCGAAGAAGTAGTCATGTAAGATCTGCCTTCCGTTTCAGAACGCTGACCACCTTGAAGAGTTCCGAAACTACCTCTAGTCAAATGAGGTATCTCCCTGTTGGTCCTGTCGGCCCTGGAATGATCACGCCGATCAGCCCGTTCAACTCGCCGATCCTCATCGGTTCGTGAGCCAGCAGCAGCCCGACGAGACTGACGTCCAGAATCAGCTGTGTCACGCCATTCTGACACGTGGCCATCAGGGACGGTGTGGGGGTTGGACTGCCCTCCGCCGCCTTCACCAAGAACTTGACCAGTTGGAGGAACCGTGGCTTGTGGCTGATCCGCAGTTGGAACAGGCAGACCTGTCTGAACGTCAGTCGGATTACCTCCAGTTGGTGCTCCCGGAGCAATTTTGTCCCTCACGTTTCTCCCGGTCTTGGGAGGCCTCCCCCGGAGGCGACGGCGGAGATCTTCTTCATTACCATCGTTGTTATTGTCGCTTGCCATGAGATCAGTGGGTGGGAATACTGGTTATTCAGATTCCCATAGACGGCGCCAATGTAGTGTCCTTGAACACTATGTTCTTAACCCTCTGAGTGCCCAAGATTATGAAACCAGGAGCCCTAAAGAGGATCAAGTGTTAATATGTGACTTTGTGGTGTTTCTGCAGTTCCAGTTGGGAAAAGCAGGGTCTCCCCAGTCAACAAGTGTGAGCAGAGTGTCAACTTAGGGATGAGAGTACATACCTGAAACCCTAGCTGTTATGAGCTATTTATTAGGTTTGGAAGAGGCTGATATGGGCCGTATGGGCCCTGTATCTGGGTTGAGCTGAGCCAGGATTCTGTGAGATAATATCGGAGGTTTATGCTCTTATCTGGATAGGATCAGCTCATGATCTCATGTCTAGGCTGTTAGCGAGAATCTAGGAGGGATTCGCGGAGGGGATAAAAAGCTTGAACGAGTCTGAGTCTTTCCACCAGCCGACGGTACGTCTCGATCCAAGAGTCCCGAGCCTGATGAGTGGAAAACCGTTTGTAAGGCTCGGCCCCATCAAGTCCGAGCCTGGTCCTTTTGTGTGCTCGGAGTCAACGAGTCCGAGAGAGGGACGTTTGTGCAGAGCAAACCGAGGGGAGGGCCCTTGAAGAGTCCCTTAAATAAGACTTGAGTCCTTATACGGTTGGCAGACCCTACAAAAACCTTAAGATAAACGTGTCTCTTTTTAAGAAGCCAAGAAATTAATCATGTTTTATTAAGTAAGTTTTTGAAAAAAAAAATGATAAAGTGATTTTGTTTTGGGATAATTATACAAGAGCAATTTCTAATAAGAAAGAACTATTTGAGTTCCAGTAATAATCGGGAAGCTGTTACGAGCGTCGCATCGGGAATCAAGGAGCGTACCAAGAGCATATTCGTCGATTGAGGTGAGAGAGAAGTTTCCCCTAAACACCGTGGTCTTTAGGTAACTTATTAAGTGTTTCGACCATCTCAAAAGTCGAAACTTAGTGTCCTGAGTCAGTATGAGTGAGTCAATGATTTATTTAATTGTGTCTGCATTTTAATATATTGTTTAGTTGCTTACTCATAAAGTTAATTATGTATGATGAGAGCGGATCGGTTGTGAAACATGAGAATGTTGTGAACGATAGTAATAACGAATAAAAGACGCATATAAGTGGTAAGAGATGGTAAATGAGTAAAGAATGAAAGACTAAGTGATGAGAGCTGAATGTTGAGCCAGAGCTTGGGGTGTCAATGTGGAATGATTGCTTTCTGAGGTCTAGCTACGAGGGGATATAAGGGTGATGTTGTGGAGTGGAACTTCTTTGTTCTTTGGTTTTAGTCTGGGAACTAGTGTTGAGTTGAGCTTGCTCCTCCACTAGCGCTCAGCAGAAGGTTATATTCTTGCAAAAGAGATTTTGGAAAGGATTTTGAAAATAAATTCTTAAAAGGATCTTTTGAGGTAGGTTGGAGGAAGAGGAATTTCGAAATGATTTTCTAAAAGAGGTTGAAAAATCTCAGATTTGAAAACTGTTTACGAAACATCATTTTTGAAAAGAGTTTATAAACCTTATTTTGGAGTCTTTATTTTTGAAACCTTATTTCCTTTGAAACATTCTTGTTGGAAAGGATATTCGGAGAAAGTCTATTTTTGGAAGAGGCATTTGAGAAGTCTTGTTTTTGAAAAGAGATTTGTAAGACATTAGTTTTTGGGAAGGATGGTGAGATCCTTATTTAAGATTTTGTGAAACATTATTTGAAAAGAGGTTGTTGTGTTGGATGATGAATTGAGGAGATTGATGTGTCATGGAAAGGCCAGCTCTGTGCTATGTTGAGATACAAATTGTTCTGAGAATATTAGCGATCGGGTTTCGTTGAAGGGATGCACGAAGGACGAACCGACCTATAGGATAAGCCTTAAATATTAAAAGACTTTTTAAAGACATGTATTAACGCGGTGAGTTATGAGTGACCCGAAGTAGTGGAGAGGAAGGAACGATAGGTATCTACGGATACTTAGGACGAGATTGCATTAGGGGAGGACAATGACGGTGATACGTCAAGAAGTCCAGAGTACTGTTCTAGGCGGGACAATTCCACAAGTGGCACACTAACGTGGTGGGGACTGGGTCTAATGCCGTGGCACGTCCTGCTTTGCAAGCTAGAACTAGTACTGTCGCCCCCTAGATTGCAAATCGAGAACAGTGAGAGGGACTGGAGTGGGGCATTTTGTTTGCCACTGCGAGGCAGTGAGCCTGATTATTGAATTGATATTATTGAGGCTGAGTCCTCCTGGTCTGGGACCATTTGTGTTGACAGCTGTCGTGCCCGCACGGTAAAGGTCCTGTACTCCTGTTTGCTTCCGATTAGGTTGGGTGGTGTACCGAGGAGATGTAGACAAGTGTGCTAACTTGAAAGCGTTTTCCTCAATGATGATTTTAAATCCCTTTCATCATTGATGGTTTCGAATTCATAAAATTTAAATATGAAAAGAATATATATATACATTAAAGTATGGTTGTGAATAATCTTTGAGAGGAAGTAGGAAAGTGGATGATCCTGTATGGTGATGAGATCAGAGTACGCATCGGAAGCTTTTTATGGAATACGATGAGAACATGCATAATGTGGTAGTAAGGAAAGAAAGGTAGTAGTATGAAGTGAGTATTTCTAAGATTATATTTATGTGTTATCTGGTTTGTCTATCTTAATATTTTACCTACTGTAATTCCACACTGTTGGCATAACATGTCTGGGAATACTTACTCTCTCAATTTCTTCTGTCTATGGCTATGTACCTACCCCTATGTTGTCAACCCATAGTCTATGGACCCGGTTAAGTTCACATTCGAGATTCGCGACGAAGGCCGATGGGAAGTAAATCGCCGTGGTTGGGAATGGCGTGGAGTGTCTGAAGTTCGTATCTTCGATCCTGACCATACCCTTCGAGGGACCGAACCGGATTCCCGTAGATGTCGTTTCGTGCTTTCGGATCTACAAGTTGGTGGACCGGCGGATTACCATGGTGGGTATCCAATGCCTTTGCCAGCACGTATCGACCCTGAAGCGGAAGAGTTAGAAGAATTGGATGAAGCCTTGAACGAATTATCGGACGATGCATTTGATGCCATGGAAGAAAGTGAACCTGAGGAAGATCCCGAGGAGTTCATGGAAGAGGAATATCCGGACGCGAGGAGATCGAGGTCGACCCGAGTGAGGCACCTCCAGCTGATTCTTCGTCATCACCTTAGGAGATTCGTTGGTAGTTCCTTTTCCTTATCTTGAAGTATTATATTTCCTTGTATTTGCTGCGCTAAACCTATATGGTATCCTGATGTAAACCCCGATCTAATTCTAATGAATGATATTTTTGGGCACCACTAACTCTGATTACAAAAGTTAACGGACGGTGACAGTCGAGTGGTGAAGGTTCAAGTTGCAAAGTGTGGTGTCACGTGACACTTCGGTTTGGAACTTGAAGCTTAGTATGATATGTGAGGACTCCACCTTTAATTAAGTAGTTTTGAAAATGTAACAGTTCTCACAATCATGCTGCTCAACTATGTAAAAAAAACATTTGGCCCATATTTTACCTTATTTTGTACAAAGAGAAAAGTGGTTTCAAGTTGCCAAATCGGGGTGTTACAAAAGACGAAGGAGGTAAATCCGTAGAAATTACAAAGTATCGAGGTATTATCGGATCCCTTCTCTATTTAACGGCAAGTAGGCCGGATATATTGTTTAGTGTGTGTCTTTGTGCCCGGTTCCAGTCGAATCCAAAAGAAACGCACATGGTTGCTGCCAAGCGTATAATGAAATATCTGTCTGGCACAACTGATATGGGTTTGTGGTACCCTAAAGGTTCATCTTGTAATCTTGTTGGGTATTTTGATTCTGACTTTGCTGGTTGCAAAGTAGATAGAAAAAGCACTAGCGGCACTTGTCATCTTCTTGGCAATTCCTTGGTATCATGGGCTAGCAAGAAACAGTCTAGTGTGGCCCTATCTACAGCTGAGGCTGAATATGTCGCCGCAGGTAGTTGTTGCGCACAGATTTTGTGGCTGAAATAGCAACTCCTAGACTTCGGCATAAGTCTAGATCACATTCCCATTAAATGTGATAATACCAGTGCTATTAGTATCACCAAAAACCCAGTACAACATTCTCGCATGAAGCATATAGAGATTCGACATCATTTTATTCATGATCATATTCAAAAGGGTGATTGCATTATTAAGTATGTTGATACTTCGCGGCAGTTGGCTGATATCTTTACGAAACCGCTTCCAAAAGAAAATTTCTTTTTTATTCGTAGAGAAATTGGTTTAACTTATGCATCTCACCTCTTTTGAGTATGTGAGTCTATATATCTCTCTTGTTATTATTGATGCATCTTCTTAGTGTTTCAGGAGGAGATAGCACATCTTTTTGATGATTACAAAAGGGGGAGAGATATTCTGATATACATGACTAAGACATTCAGGGGGAGATACTCTGAATGATGCACAAATATAAGCATCTATACAGGGGAAGAAGAATTTGATATATTATATTTCCTGTATTTTGTGTTCTAAGGAAGGTTTTAGTATTTTATATATATATATATATATATATATATATATATATATATATATACTGCTTGTATAACACTTGTGATGCAGATGATAAAGAGCATATCAGAATGGTTGTTTGTCATCATCAAAAAGGGGGAGTGTTGGAAGTCAAGTTGGTTGGAAGACATGCTTCAAACTCTCTATGGACTTCAAGTTTTATTCAAGTATGTGTTTTGATGATAACAAGCCAACTCAAGTTCAAGCTCACAAGTGCAAGTCTCAAGATTGAAGAAGCAAGCTTAAGAATAGAAACCTTCTCCTTAGATCGAATGTAAGGTAATGAAGTTTTTGTTTCCTTAAAAGTTACAAAGCCAATAAAGTTTTTTCATTTTAGGAGAGAAGAAGAAAAAAGTGTTTTTGCATATAAAAGTGTTTTTTCTGCATTTAACCTTAGTGAAATACTTGATGTTACAAAACTCTGTATATTTGAATGTTTGCAATGAGAGTAATCGATTATCTCATAAAGTAATCGATTAACTTTGTTGCATCATAGAAAAATCAGAGAGGCTGTAATCGATTAACCGAATCTTGTTAATCAGTTACTTTCTTATGGAAGTAATCGATTACATTAGTCAAGTAATCGATTATAATTGTTGCATCATATATTTTTCAGAGGCTTAGTAATCGATTACAAGCTCTGTAGTAATCGATTACATGATGTTGCATCATATGCAAACCAGAGGCTCAGTAATCGATTAACTCCATAGTGTAATCGATTATTATGAGTTGCATCATACAATGAACAGGAGTGATGTAATCGATTAACTATTATTAGCCTAATCGATTACATGTTTTTCAAATGTATTTAAGAATTTCTATTTTTGAAGGAATAATCGATTACCTTCAGAAAGTAATCGATTACTTCATGTTTTATTGAAAAACGTGTCAGAATCATTTTTATTATTTCCTGATTTGTTTTTATATAAAAGATTCTGATATATTTTACAAAATTCGAAAATGATTTTAATTTTGAATTATTTCCTTTTTGGTTTTAAGAATCAAATCTTTATTTTATTTCGGAAATCGTTTTGATTTTAAAACTTATTTCAAATCCTACTTTATTCTATTTTGATTTTGTTTTATTTATTAAAAATCCTTGTTGATTCAAAATCGTTTTCCTTTTTAAATAAAGATCACTCCAACATTGAAAATAGTTTTTCCACGATCAGACTTTTTAATTTTCATTCATTCACTCACGTTTCTCTCTTCTTCTTCTTCTCAAGTCTTCTGCTTTTCATCGTTCATATTTTTCGAAGAGCAAAACTTATATTGGCTGAATAAACTCTAAGAGAAACTTCTGCTTCACTATCATAGAGCATATTGTTGTATCAGTGTTGTGAGAACACAAAAAGCTATTGTAATCACTATCATTGTAATCGTTCTAAACCTTAGTGGTTAGGGAGAGAATCCCTTAGTGGACGTGTGATACATCGTAGGGCGAGGAACCCTGCTGTGTGATTGAGGCCCCTAGCGAACGGAGGTTCCTAGTAGTGTGCGGGGTGCTCTTGGTTGTAATAGGGTGCGGCTCTATTGCTTGGTATAAGAACTCTCAGGCGGGTCGCTTGGGGACTGGACTAGGCCTTTCGACGGGAAGGCTGAACCAGTATAAAATTCACCGGTGCAAGCTTTTCTATCCCTATCTCTTTTACTTTCCGCATATTTCAATTTTTACGTTTCCGCGCTACTCGTTTATTATTTTTCTATCGATTTCGCGATCCGTTTCGAACATTTAATCTCTCCATCTCAAATCAATTTTTTATTTGTTACGATTTTTTTCAATACATAATAAAACTCGATTCACCCCCCCTCTCAAGATTTTGAGGCCAAAACCAACAGATGTCTGTGGAATGGGGATCCTTTATTAACCTAGAGGACCATCCAGTGGGAAGAATCTGGGTTGTGTGGAAAAAAGACATGTTCCATGTGGAAGTGATTAGCCACTCTAGCCAATTTGTCCATTGCAAAATAATTCACATTCCAGAGAATATAAGTTTCTATGCTACATTTGTTTATGCTCACAATGATGTTGATAGAAGGGCTGATATGTGGAAGGTTCTGAAGGAGATAGGAGAGGTTATGCAAGAGAAGTGGGTCTTAATGGGTGATTTCAACTGCTGCCTGAATGTGCAAGAGAAATTAGGGGGACACCATCTAGATATTCAGCAAATTGAAGATTTTAGAGACTTGGTCTTTCATTGCCAATTAGAAGACATGAAGTATGAAGGATGCTATTACACATGGGATAACAAACAAGAAGGTGAGGATAGAATTCTATGCAAGCTTGATAGAGTGTTGGTGAATATGGAGTGGTGTAGAATTTGGCCAGAGGCACACACAGATTTCATCAATAGTGGCATTTCAGACCATAGTCCTATGGTTATAAAATGGACTACAAACGAAAACAGTAGAGGGCACAACTTCAAATTCCTTAATCACCTTACCCTGGATAGTGAATTTATAGAATCTGTGAATCAACAGTGGAGACAAGAGGGAGAGGGGTGAGCTATGTTCAGAGTTATGAGAAATTTGGAGAGAATCAAACCTGGGTTGATTGAGCTAAATAAGAGGAAATATAGAGACATTGATACAAAATAATTACAGGCAAGAGAAAAGCTAGATGTTATTCAGGAGATGCTTCAGAGTGATCCAATGAACATTCACCTTCAGAGAGTTGAGAAAGAGGCCAGAGAGGAGCACTATGAGGCCTATCAGGTTGTTGTAGTCTTCTTGAAGCGGAAGTCAAAACAAGAGTGGCTGTGTGAGGGGAATTTGAACACTAAATTCTTTCATCAGGCTATCAGGCAAAGAAGATACAGGAATAGAATTCTGAGAATCCAGGATAGCAATGGAAGGGTGCATACTAATCAGGAGCATATAGTGCAGGCTTTTGAAGAATACTACAAAGATCTAATCTCTGATGTTAGCAGGCCTTGGTGTATGACAGTTGAGGAAGTTCACCAAGGGAAAATCCTAAGCCCTGATCAACAACTTAATCTTATTAAACCCTTTGAGGTTGAAGAGATCAAACAGTGCTTTACTCAAATGGGGAATGATAAGGCCCCTGGGCCTGATGGTTTTGGGGCTGTCTTCTATAAGGCAGCTTGGCCAGTAATTGGAGCAAATGTAATTGAGGCAGTGCAAGAGTTTTTCTCAAATGGAAAATTACTCAAGGAAACAAACCAGACCCTGCTTGTTCTAATCCCTAAGAATGACTGCCCTAATCTTGTAAGTGATTTTCGTCCTATAGCTTGTTGTAATGTGATATACAAAGCTATTGCTAAACTAATTTGCAAAAGATTACAAGAGTGCTTGCCTTATCTGATTCATGAGAACCAAGCAGCATTTATAAAGGACAGATCGATTCTTCACAATGTGCTAATTACTCAAGACTTACTCAGACTCTATAGAAGGAAAAATGTGTCTCCAAGGTGCTTGATGAAAGTAGATCTAAAAAAGGCGTATGACAGTGTCAATTGGGATTTTATCCAGAGAAGTATGGAGGCCTTAAAATTTCCTGAAAAGTTTATAAGATGGGTTATGGTTTGTGTTAAATCTGTTTCATTCAGGCTGGTAATCAATGGCAGTACTCATGGTAGATTTACTAGCACTAGAGGGCTCAAACAGGGAGACCCAATGTCTCCCCTCCTTTTTGTTAGGAAGCTGCTTTATGCTGCTAAAGATAGGGAGTTCAAGTTTCACCCTATGTGCAAAAGAATAGGTTTTATAAACTTGGCGTTTGCAGACGACCTAATGATCTTTTGTAAGGCTAATGAAAGTAGTGTGAGAATCCTGGATAGAGCATTCTTTGAGTTTGCTAACAGTTCTGGCCTAAGTGCTAATAAGAATAAGTCACAGATGTATATTGTTGGAGTTAATGATGACTTACATCAGAGATTGGTGAATATAACAGGGTTTAGTAGTGGTTCATTTCCCTTTACTTATCTGGGATTACCTCTAACAGCAAAAAAGTTGAGTGTGGCTACGTGCAAAGTGCTGGTTGACAGAATCACTAAAAGATTAAACATGTGGACTACTCGTAATTTATCTTTTCAAGGGCGTGCTCAATTAATTCAATCGGTCCTCATGACCATGCATGTCTATTGGGCCACTACTTTTATAATCCCTAAAGCTGTGATCAGAGGAGTTGAGAAAGTGTGTAGAGGATTCCTAGAGGGAAAGGATCAAGCTGGTAGAGCTAAAGCGCAGGTTGCTTGGGATTTGGTGTGCAGAGATAAGAAGCATGGGGGTCTGGGGTTCCAAAACATCAGCCTCTGGAACCTAGCTGCTATTGGGAATCAAGCATGGCAAATTCGGACAAACAAAATCTCTCTCTGGCTTCGATGGATTCAAGCAGTATACTTAAAGAGGGATTCGTTCCTAACTATACCGGCATCTCAGACTAGTAATTGGCATTGGAAGCAAATCTTAAAAGCAAGAGACAAACTGAACACAAAATTCACAGATTTGATAGCTAATCAACATCATTACTCTATCAAGGAGGGGTATGAATACCTGATTGGAGTGCAGCAACTGTTCCCATTTCACCGACAGGTCTGGAATAATTTGAGCATAGTGAAGCATAACTTCATTTTCTGGCTTCTTGTTCATAAGAGCTTGAAGACGAAGGACAGACTACCATTTCTCCAAATTTCACCTTTGTGTGAACTTTGTGGAGGTATGGTGGAGACATGCAGCCACTTGTTTTTCGAATGCAAGTGGAGCAAGGAGCTACTTAAGCTTGCTGGGAATTGGATTGGGGTGGATGTATCATACTATAGATTTCCTAATTGGATCAGGTGGCTTCAACATGGATTTAGAAACAAACAGAGAAGGCAGATAGTCACGGCGGTGGTGGCAGCTTGTGTTTATGGAGTCTGGATGGAGAAGAACCGCCGTGTGTTCAGACACAAACTGCTTCAACCAACTCAGGCGCTTGTTCTTCTTCAGAGTGAGATAGCTGTGAAATTAGAGAACATTCTTAGGAACTGGGCTTGTATTGGTGGCCCAAATAGCATTATTTTTAATAGAATAAGGGCTTTAGTGTAGGCCTGCTTTTAAAGTAGTATTTTTTGTTGTTTTTTTTTGGGATAATTTAGGCTCCTAGAACCCTTCCTAGAAGGTGGCTAGGGGCTAGATTATTGCCTTTTTGATGTTTTTTCATTTGCTCGTTGATAATGCAATTTTTTTTTTACCAAAAAAATTCTTTAGCTTTAAAACAATTACTTTAAAATTCAAGCTTTTATCATAAAACGAGTTTTGGACAGCCATAAACAGAATCCAACAATTTCAAGTAAATCAAATCGAACTCATCCGAAATCAATTAATTTCAAAACCAGTTATACACTCGAATATTTTCTAAACATTAACTAACACACCAACAACAACACACTTTGATTTATTTTCTTAACTTGATTTAAATTAAAATCACATCAAAGTCCTATCTTTTAAATTAATATGCAAGGTAAAATTAATCTACTCCCTTTATCTTTTTAATCAAAACCGAATTGAAAGAAAAATAATCACAATGCAATTTCAAACAATTTGATTTAACATAAATCCACAAGACATACTCATTACCCCAAGTCAATTCATGAAAAAGAATCCTAGTCTACTTATCTAGCATAGGCCGAATATCCAATCATGATCAAGACAAGATTTTTAGGTTCATTTTTCAACATGAAAAAATTTAAGGTTCATGGGTTTAAATCATGCACTTCCTTACACAAAGATTTGGAAACATTATTTCCTTTTCTAAGCATGAAACCGTGTCATCATCATCATTCACAAACCAAGTTTTTATTTTGATTTTCTTGCATATACTTTAGAAATCCTTAAATCAAGAAGAATTTAACATGCATATGTCTTTTTCATGAAAACAAAACATGATCTCTTCGTTGTTGGGAAGAAGGAGGGAGTTTTTTTTTTAATCTTCTCTGAATGGAAGCGGGGTGTGTGAATATGAGAAAAAGAAGAAGGTGGAGTAAAAGGGATGATGGAGAAATAAAAAAATATTGATTTTTTTTATCAATGATAATTTTAAAAATAAATTAATAAGTGGGGTGTGTAAAGTCTAGAGTGGGGTGGCAAAAGCCCCACTCTTGTTTTAATTACCGCTTCCTCAACGTATCGGTTCATCGACCCTTTATCATCATTTATATATTTTTTAAAATTGTTAGAATTAATTAACGCCCGTTAACGTTTTCATTCTTATTAATCAATTGTTTTCATTGTTATACGTTTTTTCTGCATATATTCTTTGTAATATTAGAAAACGATTTACTTTTATAATTTTTCAAATTTTTATAAACACCCAATCCCCCCTCTTGAGTGATGGTTGTCAATTCCAACAAAAATTGGGTATCCGTAACAATTGGCACAAAAATAGCCTTTAGGTAATTGCTCAAAAGTTACAAGTTAATCAATTACTAAAAAATCTGCTGTGCGTCAGGAAATAACTAATTGCACTAAATCATGAGTCAGTAATTAAGTATCAATAACCTTGTAACCGATTATCAGCTTTATAAAATGTGTTGATTAATGAGTAGGTAGTCACTTATCTAGAACTCTAATAACACCTCAATGAAATAGTTTTTCACAAGATCAAACCTTGTCACATGCCCTCACATATTATTAATTAATTTTTATGTGATTGATCTAGCTACATACTTAATGGCTTTAATCCTCATTACATCTTAGGTTATTCTAAGACTTAAAAAATAATAAACAAGTAGAGCATAATGTCTTAAAATCGTCATTAATGTTGTTGTTGTTGAATTCAAGTGGATAACATAAATGTAGTTCCTTATAATCAAAACTTGTGATGACATACCAAGAACATGCTAATACAGGGTATTGTAAAAAGGTTCAATAAACTGATCACAATTGTGGTCAGATTGCAAGGTTCTAAAATTAACCACTAATATGAGACTTCTGACATCTTCAACACAATAAGGCCTTAATGAAATAAAAGAGCTTGCATATTGGATTCTTGGGATTGAAGATGGTATTGGAGGAAGTAATGAAGATGGAAAGTCCGAAATCGAGATTCCAAAGGATCTACTAATCTATGAATCGAAAGGATTGCTTGCAAGTTTAGTAAATTTTGACTATCCTGATATGTTACACAACTTGGCAAATTAGAAAATTTTTGAAGAAAGGGCAATAATTGCACTATGCAACACCTAATATTTTTACCCTTATAACCCCGCTATTAAAAATGTGAATTTGAAATTTCTTTTTAATTTAATAAAAATCACCCGTCAAACGGACGGAGTTTTGTTTGTTTTTCGGACTAATCCAAAGTTTAACTTGTGGTAAACATTTTCAAGAAAACAAACAATAGCCAGCAGGGCTTCAGATTATATATATAAATCATATCAAGGTCCAATGGGCTCCAAATATATCAGAGTGTCAGCAAAAATACTAAGTTTGAGTATCAAAAACCAAAACATATAACTTTATCAAAACAAAACATCCTAAGCCTCACTCAAAAATATATATATGATAAATTTACATCAAAATAATGTAGGAGGCTTAGGTCCATAATATACTCTAAAATCCCATAACACCCCTACTCTCCCTGTAAGGGAAAGTACTCCTGCTCGGCCGGGGGCTGTGCCAGCTCAATCTCCGTACCTGAAAAATGTTAAGGGAATGAGCATTGCACATGAAATAGAAAGCAGTTTCTAACTAGACATAACAACCCACCAGGTCAAACACAACTAGCATATAAAGCACACCATCACATATATAACACCATTCACATTTCATTATTTTCATGTTCATTATTCATTCCACATTTCCATTTTCTTTATTTCATTCAAGTTCCATTTCCTTTACTTTTTATTCTCTTTACATACTCTCTTTATTTCAGTACATCACCTCAAATCAGATGCCAATGTACAATTTTCATTCAACACATTTATCACCTCAAACAGAGGCCCTCATACTTTTCCTTATTTAAATTATGTGTCCCTCAGGTCAGAGGTCAACACTCCAATTTCTTAATTCATGGTGTGTCTCTCAGGTCAGAGGTCAACACACCAATAGTTTATTTCTTTCGGTGTCCCTCAGGTCAGAGGTCAACACTCCTTCACTTTATTTCATTTTGTGTCCCTTAGGTCAGAGGTCAACACACATTCACTTTAATTCATTTGGTGTCCCTCAGGTCAGAGGTCAACACACTTTCACTTAATTTATTTTGTGTCCCTCAGGTCAGAGGTCAACACTCATTCATTTTATTTCATTTCGTGTCCCTCAGGTCAGAGGTCAACACATTATCATCATTCTCATTATAAACACTTCATCACAATTTAAGGAACGTTACCTCAAATCAGAGGCCAACGAATTTACCACATTCTCAATATTCGGCACCTCAATTCAGAGGCCAAGAATTATTCACTTTCTTGTTCATTCGATCATAACACATTTAGTCATAGTTACACTTATTTATAATTTCCCATTCATAACTTATCCATACTCATTTCCCATGTTAATTACCGAATCCTCTCAAATAGCATTCTTGTTCTCAGTTAAACATATGCATTACATTTAAGCACAGTTATACAAATTTAGCCTTAGGGAGCAAATATACACAACCAACTCATGCTTGTCACATAATTAACATCATCGTTTCACATTTAATTTACATGTAATCATTTTATTCCCATTTCCACCTTTATACACATTTATCAATTAGTGTACAAATATATTCAACCAAAACATACCTATTATCACCTTCTCATAGTTTTGCTTTAACATCACGTATAATCTTTTCCATTCCATTTTCTTCCTATATCATTTTACTCCATAGCACATACATATATTTGCAACATCAGTCAATTATCATTTAATACAAAACTTTACAAATAAAATCAATAATCATAGAAATCATTTATGGTAACTTCACTATCATATTACCCAAAATCCTCTTGTACTTCCTTATAATCATTATCCAAGTTTCATTTATCAAATAATTCATTTTCATATCATTGGGTTTCCTTTTCCTAGTCTTTGCATCCAACATCATGCATATTTAATTAGTTAGAATTTTATATTCAATAACCTTGGGTTTTATAGTATAATTTTCTCCCCTAACACATAACCCTAACAAATCATTATGTACTAACTAGAACCCACTCCCTAAAACAAGGCAAAACCCACCCCCTTACCTCAAACACTTGGAGATAAGGTAATTTTACTTGCTCTAAGCTTGAGAGCCTTGCCACCAAATGAATTAGGACCCAAAGGAAGAGGGAGGAACCTAATATAAGAGCCATAACAATAAAAGTTAGCATTTATGCCATAGTTTCTTGCCAAAATCCAAGGAAATGTGAAGCTTCCATGGCCTAGAGTTGAAAACCACCATGGAAGGGATGAGAGAGAAAGGGAACTCGAATTAGAGAGAGAAAGAAGGAATCCATGGCATTAAACACTTACTTGAAGTGAAGAAGGAAGAGATTTGTTGATGGAATGAAGATATCCCACTTGCTCTTGGTGGATTTGATGATGGAGAATGGAACCCTAGGGGAGAGAGGAAGAGAGAATCGAACTTGGAGAAGAAAACACATGTGGTTCTTTTTTATTTTTTTCCAGATCAGATCGTGTTAATCGATTAACCCAGTGGTTAATCGATTAACCCTTGTAAAATGGCAAAAATCAGTTTTCTGACCTTAATCGATTATCAGTTTGCACACTTTCTGACCTTAATCGATTAGCCAACAGGTTAATCGATTAAGCTGCATAATTTTGCAGTATCCAGTACTTTGAAAGGCCATAACTTCTTCGTTACCTGTTGGATCTTCCTCAAATTTTAAAGCAAACTTCCTCACCTATTCTACTTCACATCCAACGGTGGAATTTAAGTTTTGAGTTGTAAATCTTATATTTTAAATTTCTTAATATCCTATGTTATTAATCCTAAAACAAGCCTTTAATCCACTATTTTTAACTTAATATCATTATTTCCTTCACTCTAAGCTTAACCCATCATCAATTATACTATGAATTGGATTTGGGATGTTACAATCCTCCCCCACTTATTGGAATTTCGTCCCCGAAATTCTGTTAAGTTTAGTAAATGAAGAACCATCCCAATGGTAGGGCTTGTGACTCCTATCTTTACTTCCCTTCGGTTTCTTCCGCCACTCTTTCGATTTGCCCTTACCTAGACAGAATTTAGATTAGGGTAGGAAGTGCTCCCCCACTTGGCATCGACATACCCAATTACCGCTATGCTAAAGGATGTGGGATCGGGTGAATCCGCTTCCGATCGTCCTTCGGATAGATGTAAGGCAGGAGTTGCATTAGCTAGATACGGAAAAACTCAAAATATTTAGCATTCCGGAATAGTTTTATAATCTTTCCCAGAATAGATACCCTGGGATCGTGGCATACGAAGATTTTTGTAGGATAGAACGCCTTAGAGTTTGTCTTCTCACAAGGATTGACTATCACCGGTAAGATTTAGAACCTTTCAAAAACACAAGCGTTCATGAACAAGAAGCACCCCAAAAGGTTAAGAGTTTCCCCCAATGCTTAGTTGATTAGAGAAAACACAACTCCTACTAAATGCTCAGCAATCAACTTCTTACGTGAATCGATCAAAAGAATAGGAAGGAAGGAATCCACATCAGTCTCAAGATTTACCCAACTACCATAGGATGGGTACGACAAACTTGCCGTTGGATGGGTCAATTATTAAGATTGTTTGGTCTTAACTCAGGGATTTTACAAATTTGGCACAACCGGCTATTCTTATGAATGGTTATCTAAGAACCGGGAAAAGATTCGAAGCAAATGTCAAATTTCTCAAGATCGGTTTGGTGGATATAATGGTTAAGAACAATTTCTGTAGAGTTTTTCTTAACTTATCCTAGGGTTTAGCAGTTAGCTATACTACTTTGGAACAAGTAGCATACACCCAAACTTCCTTTCTTTAGCATTATTTTCTATCTACTCTCTAACTCTATAAGAAGCTTTTGAACGAATACTTCTAGATTAGGTTGGCTTCACTAAGAATTCTTTCCTTGGAAGTCACTACTTTGGTTGTCTACCTTCACTTTAAAGGTTACAATGATAGCATTTATTGATAGATGCAAGAATTGAGGTGATCAATCACATCCTCACGTCTACCAACAACACATCACTATCGGGTTCTGTCAGTAATGTCATCATTTAACAAATGCAAGGATTAGAGTGATCAGTTCTAACCTTACATTACATCAAATAACAACATCACAACATAATATTGGTCACTTGATACTAGAATTCTCAAACTTAAGAATTCCTTATATGGTCTTTCATACGTTATCTATAAGAACAGGGTTGTATTTGGAAAGGTAGATATACAAAATGTTTTAAACACTTCAACCCTGAGACATTACTAACTCACTATTTAGCTAACCAAAGAGTAAACTAACTCCACAACAATCGAACTTAAAAGCATTACGCAAGAACTTGCCAAGCATTAGTTACCTGCGACCATATCAGCTGGGTCCACCTCGTCACCCTCTACGGTGAATAATTTCCCCTTCTGCAATGATGGACCACCACGAGCCTTCTGTGCCTTAGCAGCATTGATCTCTTTCTTCAATGTGTTCTTAGGACAATTTGAAGCAAAATGTCCGGGTTGTCCACAGTGGAAGCATAACCCCTCCTTTCGCCCCAATGTCCAGCACACTCCCCTATGTGTAAGGTCCTATATTTTAATATATGAAATAAAAGTATTTTATCAATATTAGTATCATTAAAATAGTTAATTTTCCCTGTTTTAGCAAAAACACTCGAGTATTTCAGGTAAGACTCGAGTATTTTAAGTAGCTGTTTGGAAATTTGAATTTTAAATAAACACTCGAGTATATTTGAAAACACTTGAGTATTTCGAGCAGACCTGAAAGTGTATAAGTCGGTTTTCATTTAATTTTCGCACCAAAACGCGGTTTCTCGAATCTTCAAGCACAGAGCTGGACTTTACTTCAATTTGAAGCATTCCTAGGCTATAAATAAGTGCTTAGTTGAAGCATCCAACACCTTTAATCATCCAAAACCCGAATTTTAAGTTTCAGACTTTCAGTTTTTCAGAGCACACTTTGATCTCTGATTTCTCCTTCGTTTCTCAATCAAATCCTTCGAAACCAAAACACAACTCAAGGTTCTAGTTCCATATTTGAATTAGAATCAAGAATCACTTCAAATAAGCCCCTGTAGTTCGAGTTCTAGATCATCAAAGTTTGAAGTTCAAAGCTGTAAAGCAGAGTAGTTTTCAGCATCAAGTATTCATCTTCATTGAATTCGTTTGGTAATTTCATGAACCCTTTTTGTGTCAAACTTGTTCCTAATTGGAGTTAGTATATCCTAGTTTGGTAAACTAACTTGTTTCACTCTTTTTCATGCCAAATCCGTGGTGAAATCTGTGGCCAAAGTCAGCCTGTTCAACCCCTTTTTCACAAGTCCAGAATTCGAATTTTCGATCCAGCCAATTTCCTTGTTGTTTAATCTGTTGTTTAGCTTCTCTGAGGTAAGGGAGGAGTTTTCTAATTGCTAGAATGAGTAATTTCAAGCAAGAAATATAGGAACCTCACAAGGTTCATCAAGGGATGAAGTTGGAATTGGGGATATGACTTGGAGGTCATAAACCTAAGGTTTTCTGATTCAAACAAGTTTAAATGGACCTAATAATGCTTACTGGATTAATTTTTGAAGTTAAAATCAAGTGGAAACGAATTTCATATATTGAATTGGTTATTTGCCAAGTTTGCATTGATTCTGTGATTTGATGATGATTTATGTTATTATGTACTTGTTTATGTGTTATAACATGTTCATTATATGTGTTTATGCCTCTGTTTTGCATAAGAATGGAAAAACAATGCATGGAATTCGAATTGGAACTTAAAATGCATAAACCGGTGCTGTTGCAGTAAAAACACTCGAGTCTTTTGAGAAACACTCGAGTATTCTGGGTAAATGAAGAACAACTCGAGTCTTTCTTCAAAGACTTCAAGTATTCTGGAAAAAAATGAAGAACACTCGAGTCTTTTATAAAACACTCGAGTATTTTTGACCAAAACTAAAGAAAATACTCACTTTTCTCAAGAATATTAAATACTTAATTCTTATATGTTTTTCCATTGGTCGATTATTATCCTGAAAGAGTCCTACTGGAATTTTATTCAGTGGTTGATATATTCGAACAGGAGTCCCAATGGATAAATGTATAAGTTTATTTGATTCTCATTGGTGAATTTTTAATCCTGGAAGAGTCCTACTGGAATTTTATTCAGTGGTTGATATATTCGGACAGGATGTCCCAATGGAAGTGCGTACACCCATTTGGTTGATTATTTTTCCCACGTCCCAGTGGAAGTCTTTACCCACTTGGTTGATATTTTGGGAGTCCTAAATGGGGTCGTTGCATTCACTAATAATAAAATGATTAACTCCTATCATATAAAACCATCACAAAGTGGCTAGGCCGCTGATGGAATTTTCAGAAAGCACTAGCACCAGTTAATGCTAAAAGAAAGGATGGACTTGAGATTGAGAAGGATTATGAACTTTGGGTCTCTATATTGGAGACATGGTGTTCAAGGATGTGATTAAATAATAAAAAGAAAGAAGACGAAAGGTTTGTGTGGCATTATCATGCATGGGGATGGAGTTGCTCCGATCTAGATTCGGAACATCGGTATAGGTTAAATCAGAATATCCCTAGCACAAGGATGCTAGGAAGACCGAGTTCCCAATCGATCGTGACGCTTGAATGTGAATCGCTCCGGTTTGATGAAACATAGGATTGAGAATATCCCGAGCCTGAGATACTCGGATGCCAAACCGCACAGCATGAATGAGGAGTAGGCATGCATCACGACACTAATTAAGATATTATAAAAGACGGTTTGAGCATATGTACTTGCATCTATTATTGCTATTTGAAAATTTGTGCTTGTTATTTCTAGCCACTGTTATGCTCATTTGTTATTGCTTTTAGCTATGACTCACTCCCAGTCCCTTGTGTAGGTGATGGCGAGAAACATGTTCTGCATGGAGATGAGGCTGCTCCCTAATGGGGAGTGGAATTTTGAGGACCATAGGGCTACTTATGAGGGGATGTGGAAGTCACCTTCCGCCATCCTAACCCATATTCCCGTATGTGTCCGCTTAGATCGAGAATCCCAATGGTTTACATCATGCACATTCCGCCAAATTTTGTTATGCGAAATGGAACCCCTCCACCATCACCAAGACGATTTCCGCGACGCACTATTCCACCGAGTCCAGCACTCTCCTCAGAAAGAATCATTTTAGAGGTTCCTGCTCGTCCTAGCCCTTCCCCTCGAGTTCGATCCCGAACTCCAATATACGTGCCTGATGATCCGGCACAAGAGGAGGAGGAAGAGGAGGAGGAGGATCCAATCGAGGATGAGGATCCGGTGGATAATGCGAATCAGATGGTGGATGACTTTATGGACAACTCAACTGGAAGTCAGTGGGGAACTGATGACTGAGTTAAGTTGTGGGGTGGAATGTGAATGATATAACCCATCAGGTTTTCTCTTATCTATACTATTTTATATCATGAGTCATGAACCATATGCTCTAGGTTATTATGAATTTTGTTGTAATATATGTAATATAATGTAATGGCCTAGAGTGTTAAGTCAAGTAATTATGTATTTTGTTTAAATGAAGAATGTGGTATGTACCCCTTTTTAATATGAATGAAATATGATGTTACATCACTTGTCTTCATGACTCGATGTTTATATAATTCCTCAAGATTTGATAATGGATGATGACTTGACTTTTAGTTTCAAAGAAAAAAAATGGTCGTATTTTCTGAAAATAAATGTTTTACTTTGGAATGAAAGTTGGGTAGTCACATTTAGTGGTATCAGAGCAATGGTTCGACTCTCGGCCTTGGAGTGTGGCCTTACACACTAACCATTGCATATCATGACATGATGTTTGTAGTATAAGACTAGAATTCGCAGAATCTAATTAAGTTTCCCCTTTGGATTCTGTAGGACTAGATGGCCGGAAGAAATAACGCTAACATTGCGGAGGCTTTGACCCGTATGGCTACAGTTCTGGAGAATATGCAGCACAACCATCCTCCAAGCAATGGAACCCCAGCGGAATTTCAAGGCTTAGATGCCTTTAGGAAGTGCAAACCCCCTAGCTTCTCGGGTGGTCGTCGTCCCGAGCAAGCTCAGTTCTGGCTTGACGAGATGAATAAAATCTTTAGAACGTTGACTCTGTAGGAATCGCAAAAGGTCACGTTTGATGCTTATGTGCTCACTGGTGAAGCTGCTACTTGGTGGAACCAAACTCGTCAATTCCTGGAGTTTGATCAAGTAGAGTTTACTCGGGGGATCTTCATAGAGAAGTTTCTCGAGAAGTATTTCCCGGATGACATCAAGCTGCAGAAGGAAATGGAATTCCTCGATCTAAAGCAAGGAAATCTGACGGTTGACCAATATGCTGAGAAATTTGATGAGCTGATGAAGTACTCGTCGTACTTCCAGTATCACCCCGATGAACATTCCAAGTGCACGCGATTCGAGAATGGACTGAGATCCGACATCAAATTAGCTGTGAGTGTGCAAAGGATTCGACACTATCCAACGTTGGTTAGTACTTGCCGCATTTTCGAAAGGAATAGTGTCAAGAAGGATATTGGACAAGGAAGTTTTGGGCCACATCGCAATCAGCATAGGTATGGTAACAAGAGCCGGAGAGGTCCTTATCCACAGAAAGGAAAAGGAAGTGCATCATCTTCTGGAGTACCCAGTCTCCCAGCCCCTGGTGCAATGTGCAACAAATGTCAGAGATTTCATCCTGGGAAGGAGTGTTGGAGGAACCAGCCACCGATTTGCTACAACTGTGGAAAGACTGGTCATATCGCTCGTCTCTATCATCAACCTCAGCGTCAGAACAATCAAGGTACGGGAAACAAGCCATGGGTTAACGGGAAGGTTTTTACCATGTCCGGATCAGAGGCGGAGCAGGCAGATAATCTCATGAAAGGTAATCATCTTCTCAATGGCATGCCCTGTCGTTTTTTATTCGATTCTGGTGCTACGCATTCTTTCATCTTTGAGGAATGCGTTAAGTGTTTGTGTTTACCTGTTTCGGAGACACCGTTTAGACTTAAGGGGTGTACTCCTTCGAATGTGCCGGTGACTACGTCAAGAGCATGTTTTGGGTGTGCAGTCAATATAGGAAGTTTGTCCTCTAGGGTAGATTTAATCTGTCTACCGTTACCCCAGCTTGACGTTATTTTGGGAATGGAATTGTTAGCAACTAACCAAGTGGTGATCGATTGCAAGACTCGAACGATTGTTTTTCCCGGTAAAAAGTCGCCCGAGGTGCAACCTGAAGGGTACGTATGTGTGTTTTCTGCGGTAGTAGAAGAAAAGAAAGATGAGCCGAAGATAGAGGAAATTCCGATTATTCGAGATTTTCCCGAAGTGTTTCCTGATGAAGTTCCCGGTTTGCCACCGCATCGAGAGATAGAATTCAGTGTCGATTTAGTTCCGAATACTGGTCCTATTTCTATCGCTCCTTATCGTATGGCTCCAACCGAATTAGCAGAGTTAAAGAAGCAAATAGAAGATATGCTGCAGAAGCAATTCATCCGACCCAGTGTGTCACCATGGGGTGCGCCTATTTTGTTTGTCAAAAAGAAGGATGGATCCTTGCGAATGTGTATAGACTATAGGCAGTTAAATAAAGTCACTATAAAAAATAAGTACCCATTGCCTAGAATAGATGATCTGATGGACCAAGTTAGAGGAGCGTCCGTATTTTCGAAGATTGATTTGAGGTCAGGGTATCATCAAATCAGAGTAAGAGAGGAAGATATTCCGAAGACAGCTTTTAGATCAAGGTATGGACACTACGAGTATGTGGTGATTCCTTTTGGTTAAACCAATGCTCCTGCCATATTCATGGATTACATGAATAGAGTGTTCCGACCTTATTTGGATTCCTTTGTTGTGGTGTTTATCGATGATATACTCATCTATTCAAAGACCCCGGAGGAACATGCCAATCATTTGAAGATTGTCTTGGAGACTTTGAAGGAAAAGAAATTATATGCCAAGTTAGCCAAGTGTGAATTTTGGCTTGAAAAAGTCAATTTCTTGGGGCATGTGTAACACCCCGCAAATTCCTCGTGCTATTTTAAATAATTAAAAGATCTAATTGGAGAAAATGTTTTTGAAAGGGTATTTTCTTGAAGTGAATTTCTTATTTTATAATTTTAAGTGGTGAATAATTTTGAAGAAATGATTATGTGTTGGATATTTTTGTGTTTTAAGGAAATTGTGATTTTATCAAAGAATGATTTCTATTTGAAATGAAATTTTTGGGTTTGTTAACTTTGAAAATCCATATCTTTTTAACCGTAACTCCGAATTTTATGATCTTTATATGAAAACGATCGTATTGAAATGTAGATTTCAAAAATATAACTTTTATAATTTTCTGGTTTGGTTTACAAAAATTTATTTTTGAGGTATTTAAAGGACGAATTTTGAGAAAATAAATTAGTAAAAATGGTTAAGGACTTCAAATGAATTTTTCCTTTTGAGAATATCTTTAATATATTAAAATATGATTTTTGAAAATGAAATGAGGGTCATAATTATAGCCAAATGGTACAGTTTATTAGTCAAAGAGAAAGTGTGTTTAAGTGTTAATATTTATATTTGATTATTGAAGGAGAAATTATTTCATGACTAATTGTGTGATTGAGTGGGATTGCAATGTGTATGTATATGTGATTGTGTGTATATGTGTGTATGTTACCCGTATGTGTGTGTATGCATGAACCTAGGATTTTTTAAGCAAGTAACCAAGTGAACTAACTAGAACCATAACCAAACTAGATTAGAAGAAAAAACCCTAACTAGAAACCAACTACCCATTAGCCCTAAAATGACCCCTAATACCCTAGACTATCCTACCTTGTCTCCTTAAGTTTGATAACCTCCAGCCATGCAAGTTTTTGTAAGGACAAAATCGCCCCTCCCATTTGTGCATAACCAAGACCAAACCAAGGACAAAAGAGGGACTTCACGGTTTGCCTATAAATACTTGTGGCCTTAGTTCATTTGTACCCAACTTATTTCATTCCTCTCATTTTTCATTTCCACACACACATTTAGTTGAGAGCAACATCAAGCTCTCAACCTTAGAAAGAAAAGAGAGAGAGACCGTGGGTGAGAAGGAGGAAGAAGAAGAAGATTTAGCCAAAACCAAAGACCTTCCTTGAAGATCCAAGAACCTAGAGCTAGAAGACTTTGAGTGTACGAGGAATCTTAAAAACGAGGGATTGGGGCAGCTGGCAGAGACAAGGATCCAAGGAGAGCGTACGCATTAAATTGTTGGACCTCAGGTGAGAGAGAAGCTTTCCTAAGACACCGTGGTGTTTAGGTGATATATTAGGACGTTCCGTATCATCTCAAAGATCGGAACTTAGTGGTTCGGAGTCAGTAGTATAAGTGGCAATTGTTTGTATTGTGTGGTCACTTATACAAAGGTGACGAAGACCACATTATTATTGTGTGATGATTGTGTGAAATAGCATGCTTGTATGTTTATTTATTTAATTATGCATGATGATAATTATATTGATGACTAATGTGAACAACACGCTGATGGACGTTTGTTACGTCCTGAAAACAGAAATGAAATAAATAAGATTGTAAAGTAAAGACATCATAAGAAAGAAATAAGAAATAAGAATATGAGATTTATTGGAAAAGAGATAAAGCGTTCAGATTGGGGACAGATTTGATGATGAGAATGAGATTAAGCCAGAGCTGGGAAAGTGGTGTTGTGTTGATATGTGAAATGAGTGGTGATTTAAGTGGAGCTGGGCTCCTTTGTGATATTGTTGAAGTGAAACTGGTGTTGAGTTGAGCTTGCTCCTCCACTAGTACTCATTGAAACAATATGTTTTCGAAAAGTTTTTGAAATAAGGTTTTTGAAAAGATTTATGGAAAGAGATTTTGAAGAGGTTTTTGAAAATGAGTATTTTTGAAAAAGGTTTTTGAAATGAGATTTTTAAAGATTTGCGAAACGAGATTTTTAGAAAACTGGTGAAATACTATTTTAAGAAAATTTGTGAAAAGAGGTTTTGGAAAAGTCTATGAAATAAGTTTTCGGGAAAAGTTTTTAAAATGAAGTTTTTGACTGTTTATGAAAAGAGATTTTTAGAAAAGTTGTGGAACGAGATTTTTTAGCAAGTCATGAAAAGAAGTTTTTAGAAAGTTCGTGAAATAAGATTTTTGAAGAAGTTTGTCAGAGTTTATGATTTGAGATTTTAAGAAAAGGTTTTGCGATTTGAGAATTTGAGAGAGATGATGATATGAGATTGTTGAGACAAGTCGAGTAATAAGATGCAAGTGTGATGAGGTGAACCCAACTCTGTGCTCTGATGAGAAAAGATTGTGCAAAGTTAGTGGTCGGGACTCATTGAAGGGATGCACGAAGGATGGGCCGACCTTAGGTTAATTAAAAGATAAAAGACATTAAAAGACATTAACGCGGCAAGGTATGAGAATGCGAAGTAGTGGAGAGGAAGGTACCCCGTATATCAGGGATATTCGGGTTATGAATGCAATAGGGTAGGCTCGGGCGGTAAAACGTCACGTTGCCTTGAGTACTATTCTGGGCGGAACGAATTCCATATGTGGTAGTCAGACGTGGCGGGGAGTGGGTCCTAATACCGTGGTAAGTTCTGCATCCGGAACCGGAATAGTGTTGTCACCCCTATGGCATTTCGAGAACAGTGGAGAGGGACTGGAACGGGGCATTGTGTTTTGCCACTGCGTGGACAGTGAGCCTTGATATTATGAAATTGAATTGATTTGAGGACGAGATCCTCCTGGTCTGGGACCATCTATGTGTTGAGACAGCTGTCGTGCCCGCGTGGTAAAGGTCCTGTACTCCTGTTCGCTTCCGACTAGGCTGGGTGGATGACCGAGGAGATGTAGACGTGTGAGACGATGGTGATGAAAGGAGTACTTCGATCATATTATGATTTCTCCCCCAATCATCGAAGGTTATGACTTGATAAGACTTGATAATGAAAATTGAAAAGTAATAAAGAGATTGATAATAGTATGATTGAAGTCCCCTGGAATGCTGAGGGCAAGAACGGAATTGAGATATAAAGGTAAAAGATTTTCAAGTGAGATTGAGAAAATAGTTGAGGAAGAAGGAATGTTAATAAGTTTTTTTCGTGTCCTTAACTAAGATCAACCTTAAAGCTATGGAAGAGCCTTGAAGAATGATCTCAGCCTAGATGTTAATGTAGGACTCTTTAGGATTTCTGAATATCCAGTTGGGATAATCAGGTTCTCCCTAGTCAACAATGTGTGTGCTAGTGTCAACTTAGGGATGAGAAGACGTACCTTAGCCCCTATAGCCTGGTGGTTCTTATAGGGGATTACCTGTGTACTGTGGGCCGTCTTGATAAGGCTTCTAAAGAGGAAGAATTCAACTAGGATTTGTATAGGATATGATAAGATAATATCCATAAACCCTGTAAGTGATAAACTCTATCCAATGCTGTTTTATCTAACCAAGAGTCATGGGAATATAGGAGTAGTTACGGCTAGATGAGGTTGTAAACGATAAGGATCAGATTGAGAGTCCTGTGCTCGGTGGTAACCTCATCAGTGCATACCCTACACATAACAACCCAGTTTTCTCGGTGTAAGTGTCTGACCGTTTACCCTGTTGTAGCATCATACCAATCGTAACAATGAAGCTTCAGTCGGTCATCGCTCGGTTTACTACAAGTCCACTACATAAGCCCCCCAAGCTCGGTTGGGTGATTTGAGCCCTGGCGAGCTTCTGAGATGAACAGATCTTTTTCCGACTGAACTTTTGATGATTGAAAGAGAGGTCTGAGCATTTTTGCACTTTGATCAAGGTTGTCGCTTGATTGACCCCAGAGTGACCTTCCGCTTCTCCCTGCGCTTACACGGGTCCTTAACTTTATTGGAAAATGTAACGTTATGATTTCAAATCCATCAGAGGTGCCACGTACTCCATTTTCAACGCTAAACGGGCTTTTTCCGCCTTAGGCCCAAACCTTTTGAGATAGTGGAGGGAAGTTTTAGAAAGAATATCAAAGGGCGGTTTTCTCACTTACTCATTTCTTCAAGCATTTTTCGAACTCTCTTTCTTCTTGTTTCTTCATTTCTCTGAAATCTTTGTCAAACAAAGCTAGAATCTTCCAAAGACGTTCTTATTCACTGCTTCGATTCTCTTCACCATACTGAGTGCGCTTCTCGGTGTTGATTTCGTATTTTTCTTGTCACTTGATAATACTTGGCTAGCAGGTACCGTACTCTTTCTTTTTCTGATTAATTTCTTTTTTTTCTTCTCTGAATGTTGTCTTGCGTGTTCTTCCTTATGTGATGTCTTGCATGCGATTGCTTTTGCTTTCTTATTGTGTTTGTATATGTAGGGTTTTGTTTTTCAAGTATTTTTACCAGCCCTTCTTCTCTGATTTTTTGAAAAGATCGTTCTTGGGTTCTCCATTTTTGGGTTTATTTATTTTTCTGGGTTTATTGAGTTTGTCCATTTTTCTGGGTTTTGTGGGTGCTGTTTGTTTTTCTGGGTTTTGCGGGTGTTGTTCATTTTTCTGGGTTGAGATTGTTCTGGGGTTTGTTTTCTGGGTTTAGTGAAAACCCCAAATCGTTGCTTTTTGTTGGTGTTGTTGTGATTCCCCACTTGCCCTTCGCAATTCTTTATCCGCTTTACCACCTATTGAGTGATCGTTGTAGTATTTCTTAGGTTTGCTTTATACTTTTCTGCACTTAACTTCTTAGGGTTGGTATTGGAGCGTCATTTACCATGAGTGAGGAATCCGTAAACTCTGATGTGCCAAGAACATATAAAGGAGGGAACCCAGAAATTTGTGTTAAACCAATATCCATGCATTTCCCTCAGACTTTGAGAGAGTTCAGACAGGGTGTGATTCACTATAGGATCGCCGAGAGAGTAGAACAGCGGAAGTTAAGGAGGCAACATATTAGACATTTCAATTGGTTTTGGGGAAATTCTGCCCAGAAAGAGAGGTGTTTCCCAACCGACCGTAAGTATTTGATCAGACATAATCAAGTTTTTGTGGTTCTGACTCCAAGTGTGCCCCCTTTTCCTCAGGTATGAAGAGGAAGTGTGTTACTAATCCGGATCTCTACCCACTTCCGACAGATTGGGCTGAGTATGATTGGGTGGACCCAGAGGTTCTTGGTACACAATCTGAGCTTACAACACAACGATCACTAGATCAAACTCGAGCTATAATTTTGCCGTGTCCAGGAGACAATCCTGGGAGTTTGTATTCCATTACTCCAGTGGGTGAGAACAAGAGAGTTTGTACCAAAATTCCGGTCGGTAGTGTAACATCCCCAAATTTACTAAGTGTTTAGGTGCCTTAGTGAATAGAATTGCCCTAAGTGTCGTAGCATTCTTAGGTTTCGATTTCAGTTGAAAACGTTAATTGGTATTAGAATTAGTGTGTGATTAAGTGTTTAGAGTGTAGCATTTAGCTAAGAATATATTTGTATGAAGCAGAAATAAGTTAGAATAGGTTTAGAGTGAAGAGAAAGGAATGTGTTAGGTTAAGATTGTGATTTAGAAAGGTTATTTAAGAGTTAAGAGCATAGGACTTTAGGAAATTTAGAATAAAAGATCCATATCTCTAAACCCAAATTCCACCGTTGGATGTTAAGATAAGTGTCTTAGGAAGCTTGCCTCAAAATTTGAGCAAGATCCGACGGTTAACGAAAAAGTTATGACACTTTGAATTTCAAAGGGATGGTGGACTAAACCAGTTAATCGATTAAGCCTTGAGCTAATCGATTAAGATTTTTACCCTTTGCGGCATTAATCGATTAATGGTATGGTTAATCCATTAACCAGTGCTTTTCAACTCGAAGTATCCGGATACTTAGTGATGTATCCGGATACATTGCAGCAGATCAGTTTTATAAACACGTTTTGAAGCAAAAACCTCATTGTTTCTCTTCCTCTTCTTCGAACCTCTTGCCTTCTCTGCCCTAGGGTTTGCAAATCAACACATCAACATGAAATAACAACAAATCATCATCACCAATCATCTCCCCATTGATTCCCACCGATTTCCCCTCTCTCAAAGATCAATTTCTTCTCTTTTCTTAAAATCCCCAATTCCCAACTCAAACCCTAACTTCCCCAATCCTTTCCATAGAGTCGTGCAATCTTCAAGGGAGCTTAGGAAAGTGTTAAGGAGCATGGAATGGGAGTCTAGAAGCTAGCTTAGAGCTTGGTGGTGGAGCACCAACTCAGCCCCGAATCCTCCTCTTCTCTCCAACAGGTAAGGGGTGTACTTTGGTCTAGTATTAGAGGAAGGGTTTAATTATAGTAATAGAGTTATAATTGGGTATATTATTGATTGGTTAGGTTGATGGGTAGGAGGGTAGAGTATAGTTAGGAACCCTAAGTTTTAGTGAGATGTTATTAATGTATGTTTATATTAATTGATTTTATAAATTGTTAAGTAGGAAGTGAAGAACCCTGGGAAGGTGATTTAAATTACAGTCCCTGAGACATACCTGAGTATGTCGACTGATTGTTGATTGATATTGTTTGTATTAATATTATTAAAGTGTATATAAGTAAACTGTAAATGACATTCATATAGTTATGCATCAAATAGGGCCAAGTATTTCTCAATTGAGTTTAAACCAATTAAATGACATTTTCTAAAGAACAAAGAGAGTCTTAAATTCAATTGAGAAACACTTAGGATATTGGATCATGCATGGTGAAAAGGTGGACGTTAGGAGTAGGGGAAAAACACACGTCGCTTCGCGATTGATGAGGACAAGAGTAAATGTTATGAATTATTATGGAGAACTTTGATCCTGCAAAGGATACGGGTTTGCTTCTCGTATTGGGGGTTGGTTCTATGCAAACCATAATAGTTCTATTTACTTTGGTTTCTTTGGGCCAGTCGAGGGTGATTTCTGCTAAAGCCCGATTTGGACAAATCAACCCAAATCGCATGAGGGACCTTCCTAAGTGGAGGTGAAGTGTTGTGCAAGCGGGTGAGCGAGGGACCTTCCTAAGTGGAGGTGAAGCACCCAACTAGAGGTTGAGAAATGCTTACTCCTGGTCAGTTTTTCCCCGGAGTGGAGGGAGGGTTGTGAGGTGGTTGTGTTATTATTGTTATGGAAAAGGGAAAGTGTATAGGTACATTGTGTGAGGAACCCTCCTGCGGGGAGAATGTGAAGCACAATGTACCCAATCGTTAAAAAGTGTTAAAGGTTAAAGTGTTAAAAGTGTATAGGTACATTGTGTGAGGAACCCTCCTGCGGGGAGAATGTGAAGCACAATGTACCCAATCGTTAAAAGTGTAAAAGTGTTAAAATTAAAGTGAAAAGTGTGAAAGTGAAAGGGAAAGTGTGAATGAATTGTTATAGGAATTTAATTCGTTGAATCCGATCAAGTGTTAAAGTGTTTAAATTGAAATGAAATGTTTAATATCGGATTCAGGGATTAAATCACCTAAGTGTGACGTTAGTAGAGCATAACCATGTGATTGTGCATTAATGCAGTATATTAAAGATATAAACATGTAGTATAGTCAAACTGGATAGTGTTATAATGTTGTACTTGATAAGTGAATTGTGATTTGCCTAATGTTATTGTTGTGTGCGAATATACCTATTTATGATTTATTACTATTTTTTTAAACGTTTTCTTTGATCTAGATTTCAAAGTACTCACCCTTACAGTGGACATATTAGGTACACCAAGGAGACAGGCACATGTGAAGATCAAGGCCGAGAAATTGATACTCTCCTTCGGAGAGTATATGGTTAGGGTGACCTCACGGTCCCAATAGTAGGGCAACCATTCATAAGTTAATTTGGTAATAAGTAGATTTTGTAAATGTAATTGTAATTAATGATTTTTATTTTGTTTAAGTATCTTTGTGAAATTGTAAATTTACATGTATATCCTTTATTTTGTCAAGTTTTAAAGTATGAAGTAGCATTATTCTTTTTGAACTGAAAGTTATATTTTACTGGATTGAAAACTGTTCTGGACTGACAGGTTTAATTCTATTCGGGGAAAGTCCATTTTATAAAGGAAACTCTGTCAAAATTTTTATAAACCCCGAATATTTTCATAAACAAATATTAAATTAAAGTATTTTCTCAAAGTATAAAAATGTAGGATGTTACAGGTAGTACAGCTTTCTATTTTTACGAATAAGTGATTACTCGGCTTGGGATAAGAATGCCTTTTACGGATTTTGAGATGGACGTTTTGAATTTCTTAAGAGTGGCTCCTTCTCAACTATATCTGAATGCTTGGGCGTTTGTAAAAGCCTTTGAACAAGTCTGCTCGGCAATGAATTGGAGTTGCAACCTTAATATCTTTTTTCACCTTTTTGCTCCTCAGTGCAATTCCTTCGAGAAAGGTTCGGCAAAGAAACCCTGGGTTTCTCAGAAATCTCGTAGGGGATACACTCTTTTCACAAAATATTCTGAATCTTGGAAGGGCTTTAAACCTTTTTTCTTTAAGTATAATTTTACTGGTAATGGCATCTGTTGGTTCACTCGGCCGGGGGAAAGACGACCACTTCCCCGATTTCCTCTCCAATGGAGTGCCAGCTTCTTTAACCGATCGATTGCTTCATACTCATCAGACTGGAAAGAACTTGCTGAGTATGAAAAGGATGTGTGTCGGGAGGTTGAAAGGTATTTGCAGAAAGCTGGCATGATAGAGACGAGGGATATCGTGAACATCCCATCTTCGGACGTTAAGACCGAGCTTGGTATAGTGCTTTATTTTTTGCTTTTATATTTGTGATTTGATCGGCTCTAATGTTTCTTTGTTTCCTTTGCAGAAAAAATGGCTGAGCGTATGGCAGCTCTTGTTCAAGGTGGCAAGAAGAGGAAGACACCTGCTACTTCAGGATCTTCGAGTCTGAGCACTCCAAGCCTGAGTGTTTCCACCCCTACTCCTTCTGCCTCGGCTCCCGAGGCTTCTCCTCACCAAGCCACAAATGTGGTTGTTATTGCTTCTACTGTCTCAGTGGCCCCTAGTGGTCAAGTTCAAGCTACTTCTCCTCTCCAACCTTTAATCCGTCGCCAACGACTGGATAAGGGAAAAGAGAAAGTGTCGGAGGGTGCCAACCCAAGGGCTGAAGGACCAAGTGTTCGAACTACTGCTACTCCTACTGATGTTGCTCCAACTTCTGCTGCGACCCTTCGGGAAACATCCATATGGGATCAGCAGTTTGATGAGAGGTTTGGGAAATATATCTTATCTGAGACTGACTGTTCTAGGTTTGGAAATTTGAGTATTGATGAGTGGTCTCGTTGCAATATGACCTTTGCAAAATATCTTCTTCGAGGTGCCAATCTCGCTTATTTTTTGGCTAAGCACCCTGAGGGACTCTTTTCTGGTTACAATGTTGAGCAAAAGGAAGCTCGTGAGGTATCAGCTGCTCAAGAGGCTAGTCTCTCGGATGAGTTGACCCGAGTGAAGAATGAACTGGAGAACTTGAAGGCCGATAAGGGAGAATTGATTAAGGAGAGAGATTCCTTAAAGGTTTCTCAAAAAGCAGCTGAAGTTAAGAAGAAGGAAGCCGAGGAGACTCTGAAGAAAGAACTCCAAGTGCATCAGCAGAAGATGGATGAACTAAAATCTGAGGTTGAAAAGTCTGCAGCAGTTGCTCGGAAGTTGAGGGAGAAAGCACTTTTCCACAAGAAGAAGGCAGCAACTAACTTCTACAATTGGGGAAAAGCAGTGGATGACTCCTTTGTCTCGGCCATCAAGCAAGTTCAATTTCTGAACCCTGAATTAGAGTTCAGGGTGGTCGGGGCTCATCCATTTCATGATGTTCAAAATGGGAAGTTGGTCGACCTTGAGACCGGGGCCGAGGTAGATCTGCAGGCAGAAGATCTTTCCAATCCCCTTGAGGAGTTGACTGAGGCGCCAAATTTTGATGATTCAAACGTAGCTTTATCTGACCTTGAGGAGTGATGTTGAACTTTTTAATCTTTGCTGTTTTGTTGATTTTCGCTTTTGCTCGCTGTTTTCTGAGCGTTTTTAACTTGCTAATGTTGCAACAATTTGTCTTTAACCTTTTGCTACGCCGAACAATTGGCTATGTCTTTCGATTGCTCGTGCTATTCGAGCGTCATTTAGAACAGTTTATATCAACTTGCGATTTATGATAATGACATCTTTATTTGACGTATTATCATTGCTTTTGTTTTCGTTCGTCACGCTTCCAGTGTTTGCCAATTAGCGAGTTGTAAGATAAATTTTGAGAATTTATAAATACACAATTCATTGTGAGTAGAACTTGGATCGCCAACTTTAGCCGAAGTGGGATCCTCAGACCGCGAAATAAGGAAAGTAGTTTCCTGGATTCGGGTGTTCTATAAGTACGTTGCTGAACTCTTGTTAGGAGTTGTACTTCGATTTGGCTCGGTGGCTAGCCGAAGCAAATGAGTCGCGTGTTACTTCACAATGTTCAAACGAGGATTTCGAATAAATTGATGCATTTATTGATAAACAAAAAATGATGTTGCTCATCTGTTAACAAATTCTTATCAATCTAATTCCTAACAATTGTCACTAATCTAAGAAGGATGTTACCCTTCGTTTATTCGACCTAAACATTACTGAGCAATAAATTTACCTATCTATAAAAAGTGAAAAAAGACAAAGTATGAGCTTAACTGTAATAAGCTCTAAGTTTGGCAACGTTCCATGTGTTACCGATTTCCGTGCCCGAGAGAGACTCCAATTTGTATGCCCCAGATCCGGATTTAGCCTTCACTCGATATGGTCCTTCCCATTTTGGTTGGAGTTTTCCGACTCCAGCTTTCCTTTGCCAATGTCAGCTTGACGAAGGACTAAGTCACCAACTTCAAAGCTTCTTGGACAAACCCTCTTGTTGTATTCCCGAGCCTGCCGCTCCTTCATTTTGCTTTCATGGGCTGCGGCATTTTTTTCGAACTTCTTCCAATAAAACAAGCTCCTCACTGATCAAATGGTCATTTGTCTCCGAAGGACATTCAAGTGTCCTGAAGGTAGGAATTCGCTTTTCGATTGGAATGACTGTGTCACAGCCGTATGTCAAACGAAAAGGAGTTTCACCTGTGGACGAGTGTATTGTTGTCCTGTGTGACCATAGGACACTCGGAAGTTTATCTGCCCAAGTGCCAGCAGCATTTCCGAGCTTCTTTTTGATCCCATCCAAGATGGTTCTGTTGGCCGCCTCGGCTAAACCATTTGTCTGTGGATGTTCAACAGAGCTAAAATAGTGAGTGATGTTTAGGTCGACTGCTAATTGTTGGAAGTGAGATGCTGCGAACTGTGATCCATTGTCTGTGACTATGGCATGTGGAACTCCGAATCGAGAAATCACCTCCTTGACGAAGAAAGACTGAATCCGAGCTGTTGAGATTGTTGCTAATGGCATTGCTTCGATCCACTTGGTGAAGTAATCAATAGCCACTACTGCAAACTTAAACTGGCCTGGTGCGGTGGGGAATTTTCCGATGATGTCCATGCCCCATTGGTAAAAGGGCCAAGGTGCACCGAGAGAGTGCAACTCTTCAACAGGTTTTTGATAGATGTCACTATGAAATTGGCACTGAGTACATTTCTTAACATGTTCCATATCATCTTTCTGCAGTGTAGGCCAAAAATAGCCCGCTCGGATTACTTTTCTTGCCAAGGACTTTCCTCCCATATGGTGACTGCAAATTCCACCGTGAATCTCTTCCAATATTTCCTCAGCTTGCGATGGGTTGACACATCTGAGCATGGGGGATCCAAAGCCTCTCTTGTACAGGACTCCATTTAGAACTGTGTACTGAGCGGCCTTTTTAACCAATTTCCGAGCCTCCGACTGATCTTGGGGGATGAACCCATGTTGCAAATAAGCAAGAATTGGGTCCATCCATGACTGAGATAATGAGACCGTCAGAATGACACTAGGTCGGGGAATGGTTTCTTGTATCAGCGTTTTGTTATTTTCCGACCCTTTTGTACTTGCCAATTTGGATAGAATGTTGGCTCTGGAATTCGAATCTCTCGGCACATGTGAAATGTTAAATTCGGAAAAGTTTGAGATGATTCGCTTTACCTCTTCAAGATATTTTTGTAAAATGGGCTCCTTTGCCGAGTACTGACCTTTGATCTGAGAAACTACCAGTTGTGAATCGCTGAACACTGACACTTGCTCTGCTCCGAACTCATGAACCATCTTGAGGCCTGCAAGAACTGCCTCGTATTCTGCTTGATTGTTCGATGTTTGAAATTCAAATTTCAATGAGTATTCCATGCACAATCCCTCGGGGTTCTCAATGATGACTCCAGCCCCTGCGCCTTTTCTATTACTTGATCCGTCCACATAAACTGACCAAAGATTTTGAGAGTTGTCCGAAGGGATATCTGTGAACTCAGTAACAAAATCAGCAAGCGCTTGAGATTTCATTGCCTTCCTTGGTTCGTAGGTAATGTCGAATTCAGAAAGTTCGACATACCATGAGACCATTCTGCCTGCTAGGTCGGGTTTGTGAAGAACTTGTCTGAGAGGTTGAGCGGTTCTTACCAATATTCTATGCGCCTGAAAATACTGTCTCAATCTCCGAGCTGACGTGACCAAACAATATGCAAGTTTCTCCAGCTTCTGATACCTCAATTTCGATCCTTGAAGTGCTCGGCTAACGAAATATATTGGAGCTTCAGTACCTGAATTATCTCGTACCAAAACCGAACTGACCGCCGCTTCGGCCACTGACATGTATAGAATGAGGTTCTCACCAGGAAGAGGGCTGTGGAGGATCGGTGGGCTGGAAAGATACTCTTTTAACTGAATAAAAGCTTGCTCACATTGCTCGTCCCAAAGGAAATCCTTGTTTTTCCTAAGGAGCTGGTACCACGGCAAGGCTTTTCGAGCGGCTTGGGACAAGAACCTGGAGAGTGCCGCCACTCGGCCTGTGAGTTGTTGAACTTCTTTAAGATTAGCTGGGCTCCTCATGTCAAGGATTGCTTTGCATTTATCAGGATTGGCCTCAATTCCTCTCTCGGTTAACATAAAACCGAGGAAAGAACCGGCTGGGACTCCGAATACACACTTCTCCGGATTCAACCTCATGGAGTATTTTCTCACTCGGTCAAGTATTATTGTGAGGTCCTTGGCATGATTTTCTTGCTGTCTACTTTTTGCAATGATGTCATATATGTACACCTCCATGTTCGAGCCGATCATACCTTGAAAAATCTTGTTCATCATCCTCTGATAAGTAGCTCCCGCATTTTTCAACCCAAAGGGCATAACGTTGTAACAGTAAGTTGCCCTATCGGTAATAAATGCAGTTTTGTCCTGGTCGGCAGGGAACATTGGAATCTGGTTGTAACCAGAGTAAGCATCCATAAATGATAAGAGTTTGTAACCAGCTGAACTGTCGACGAGTTTGTCAATAACAGGGAGTGGGTATTGATCTTTAGGATAGACTTTGTTCAAGTCTGTGTAGTCAACACACATTCTCCATTTTCCATTGGGATTTTTGACCAAGACGGTGTTAGCTAACCAGTCTGTATAGTCAATCTCCCTAATGAAACCCGCTCGGAGTAGTTCAGCGACTTTTTCCTCAATTGATACGGCCTTTTCCGCACTAACTTTCCTTTTACGCTGTACCACTGGTTTCGACCCCGGAATGATGCTTAACTTGTGACAAATAAAATTGGGGTCGATTCCTGGCATATCGGCTGATGTCCAAGCGAACAAATCTTTATTCACGATTAATAGTGCGTCCAATTGTTCTTTAACGCATGCGGGCAAATCAGAACCGATTTTCACTTGCCTGAGGGGGTCGTCAAATAGTGTCAAGAACTCCCATTGTCCCTTTGGGGTCGGTCTATTTCTGTCGGATTGGTCTCGCATATCCAGGTCCGCCAGGTTAACATTTCCCTTACCCAAAGAAACTCTTTCCAGATTGCTCGGATCCTTGCTTTTCACTTTCCCCAGGCTGGCATTGTAACATTTTCTTGCTGCATCTTGTTCGGCTTTGACCGTTACCACTCTGTCATCAGTTCCGACGAACTTCATAGCCAAATGAACTGTTGATACAACTGCCCCAAATGCTTGCAACGAGGTTCTCCCAAGTATGGCATTATATGCAGCTGGACAATCAACCACTAAAAACTTGACTATCTCGGTTCTAGCCGAAGGTTGTTGTCCGAGAGTTACAGGAAGTTGGATGTAGCCGTTTGGCTCAACGGTGTCTCCAGTAAAACCAATTAGTTCTCCCTCAAAGGGAGTGAGATTACACTCCCTGAGTTTTAAAGCTTTGAATAATGGGAAGAACATTATATCCGCCGAACTACAGTGATCAATAAAAACTTGTTTTACCTCGTAATTGCCAATCAGAGCAGTTATCACCATGGGGTCATTATGGCCCGGAAGGATTCCATCCAAATCTTCGTCGCCAAAAATGATGGGAATGTTTTTTGTTGATCTTTTGGCAATCGGTTTCTGGCTAACTGCCAAGATTTGGTTGATGTACTTCTTCCTGTCAGCTTTCTTCTCCCCTCCTCCAGCAAAACCTCCTGCAATAGTGTTGACCAAGAATTCATTTTTGCTAGTGTTTGCGTCAGGTACTGGAGCGGATTCGGTTTTCTGTCTTCCTGCGTTTCTATCATCTGGTGACCTACTTCTCTAGCGTTTAGATTTTACTGGGGATTGAGATTTGTTTCTGCTTCTTCGGCCAGCTGCATCTCTGATGTATTGCTGTAACTTGCCATCTCTGATCATCTCCTCGATCAGATCTCGCAGCCAGATGCATTCGTCGGTGGTATGGCCATAAGCCCTGTGGAAGTCACAGTATTTCGACCTATCACGCTGTGCGCCCTTTCGTAAAGACAGCGGTCTTTGGGCAGAGCGTAAGTCAGTCTGCATAGTTTCCCTCAAAATCTGACTCCTCGGAACTGTTAGAGGAGTGTAATCTTGAAACTTATTCCTTGGGGGAACCCGTCGGTCCCGATCATTCCTATCTCTGTCTTGTCTCCCACCAAAACGTTCGTCACGTTTTTGTTTGTTCTGTCCTTGGGGATCGGTTCGTTGTCTATCTTCTCTGAACTTCTGTCCCTTGTGAAATTCTTCCAAGTTGATGAATTTATTTGACCGTTGTCTCAACTCGGCCATATCCTTTGGAGGTTTACCAATCAGAGATTTTCTGAAATCCCCAGACTACAAACCTTGTGTGAATAGTAGCACTGCTACTCCTGGCTCTAACCGTGGAACGGAACTTGCTTCCGCGTGGAAGCGTGATAAGTAATCTTTCAATGGTTCATCCGGCCTTTGTGTAACAGATGCCAAGGTATGGTCGGATTTGGGTTGAATGCAGCTAGCAGTATATCTGTTAAGAAATACAGGCTTCATCTCCTCCCAGGAATTAATGGAGTTAGGAGGGAGGGAATAATACCACCTTAGAACCGAGGGTTCGAGTGTCATAGAAAATGCTCGGCATTTCATTTGTTCACCGCCCCCATAATAATTAATTGCCCCTTCATAAGAATGTGGCACATTAGAGGGGCCCAAGTATCCTTGAGGGGTTTCAAATGCCATTATATATTGAGTGAAAGGATGACCAGGGTGGAAACCGACCTGATCTTGATTTGTGGAGGGGTTAACATGAAAATTTGGTGGGGGAAGCTGCATTATCGGGGCTGGTTGTGGGTCCATGGTTGGTTGGTTTTGTGGTGGAATAGAGGTTGATTGATTTTGAGCAATCCTCGCCATAGCTTGTTGTTGAAGGTCGGCAATAGCACGTCCTTGTTGTTCGATTAAAGTGGTCTGCCTATTAAGAATATTGATCATCTCTTGCTCCCGAGCCCGAGCGGAGGCAGTAGTTGCATAGGATCTGCTGATGGAATGGCTATGACGAGAGTTTCCCGGAGCAGATCTACTTGGATTCAGTCTGGTTCTAGGTGTTGTACTTATATGATCAGGGTTATGTGGGATTGGAGGGGTACGTTGGGTGTTACGCCCATGGTGTGCTCGGGTTCCAGTGGTTCTATGAGTGTTTCGTGTGGTAGGGGCTGTGCTACTTGAATCACCATGGGTAGAGGGAGGTGGTGTTGGAGGAGGTGGCGGCGGTGGTGGAGGCTGTATGGTACGTAAAACCTGAAGGGGTTGGGGATTCTCCCAGCCCTAGGATGGGAAGATTGTGGTGTTTGGGGGTGTACCACATGAGCTCCACTACGATTTTGGCTTTGGTTTGGCGGTGGTTGGCTTTGCGAATGGTTTTGTGGCTGGGGGTTATTCCCTGGCCCAGAATGAGATCTTCGTGGTGGTTGCCCATTATTTCCACGTTTATGGTTGAGGACGTCACGCAGATCGCCCGCAGAGTGAGACTGTGGCTCATTATTATTAGCATTCCTGGGCCTGCCACGGGTGCGGGCGATGCGTTCACGGAGATCACCGACCTGACTTCTGGTAGTGACCATGGTGGTGGTGGGAATGATATGTTATTCGGTCCCCACAGAAGGCGCCAATGTCGTGTCCTTAACTAAGATCAACCTTAAAGCTATGGAAGAGACTTGAATAATGATCTCAGCCAAGATGTTAATGTAGGACTCTTTAGGATTTCTGAATATCCAGTTGGGATAATCAGGTTCTCCCTAGTCAACAATGTGTGTGCTAGTGTCAACTTAGGGATGAGAAGACGTACCTTAGCCCCTATAGCCTGGTGGTTCTTATAGGGGATTACCTGTGTACTGTGGGCCGTCTTGATAAGGCTTCTAAAGAGGAAGAATTCAACTAGGATTTGTATAGGATATGATAAGATAATATCCATAAACCCTGTAAGTGATAAACTCTATCCAATGCTGTTTTATCTAACCAAGAGTCATGGGAATCTAGGAGTAGTTACGGCTAGATGAGGTTGTAAACGATAAGGATCAGATTGAGAGTCCTGTGCTCGGTGGTAACCTCATCAGTGCGTACCCTACACGTAACAACCCAGTTTGCTCGGTGTAAGTGTCTGACCGTTTACCCTGTTGTAGCATCATACCAATCGTAACAATGAAGCTTCGGTCGGTCATCGCTCGGTTTACTACAAGTCCACTACAGTTTGGTAAAACAAGGAAATAATGATGAGAATAATGATAATGATATGCTTGATTGTGGTGTTGTATGTATGTTGTATGTTGTATGCATGTATGCATGTATGGTCTTGATATCTCGCCTACTGTAATCCCACACCGTCGATGATGCGTCGTTCGGATCGCTTACTCTCTCCTGTTCGTTGGCATATCGGGGCTACTGATATCTCAATGGGCAGACGGAGCATCTTATGGAGTTCAACACTTTAAAAGAGTCGAAGCTGGAGTTTAAAGACAACGAGAAAGCGGCGACGGAGGTGGCTTTATCTTTGGGAGCGGAAAAAGGGCGCAAGAAGAAAGAAGAAGCTTCATCCGAATATCTTCATCAGAAGGAAGCGAAAGTAGTGTGTTTAGGTTAAGTCGGTGAGTTGTGTTTTGAGTCAAGGATTACCAAGCAATGTGCCACTCATGTAATCAAGCTAAGCTTTGGCATTCTGTATTGAGGTCCACTTTATTTTTGGAAAATCGAACAATGTAATCTTTTGGAAAATATCATGATTTGGAGATAAGTCTTTTCGTGAAAATGAAAATGAAAATGTTATGAAAATGAATGTTTTAGTAACAACTCGGTTTTCAGTAAAAGATGTTAAAGTACACCAATGACTTTTCAATCACGTCAAAAAATAAATTGGCCTCATTTTTGCAACTTTAGTAAGTAAAAGTTAATTATTTTTGGTTTATGAAAATCGGGCTGTTACAGCATGTAATTTCAAAGGATGGTGTTGCTGTAGACCCAGTTAAAGTAGAAACGGTGTTGAAATGGGAGAGGCCAAAGTCTGTTACTGAAGTTAGAAGTTTTCTTGGTTTAGCCGGTTATTATCGGAAGTTCATTGAAGGATTTTCTAAGTTGGCTCTTTCTTTAACCCGCCTGACTAGGAAGGAGCAACCTTTTGTTTGGAATGAGAAGTGTGAAGTTAGTTTCCAAACTTTAAAGGACAAGTTAACATCATCTCCAGTGTTAACTCTGCCCGATCCCCAGAAAAATTTTGATGTTTACTGTGATGTATCAAAACAAGGTTTAGGCTGTGTTATGATGCAAGAAGGAAGAGTTATGGCTTATGCGTCGCGACAGTTGAAGGTGCATGAGGAGAATTATCCTACTCATGATTTGGAATTAGCTGCTATTGTCTTTGCTTTGAAAATATGGAGACATTACCTGTATGGTAATACGTTCCAAGTATTCAGTGACCATAAAAGTCTAAAGTATCTTTTTGACCAAAAGGAACTGAATATGAGGCAACGTAGGCGGATGGAATTCTTAAAGGATTACGACTTTGAATTACATAACCACCCCGGCAAAGCCGATGCGTTGAGTAGAAAGACTTTGCATATGAGATCGATGATGGTGAAAGAAGCTGAATTAATTGAAGAATTCCGAAACTTGAATTTGGCAGTTCAGTTCAAACCAAATTGCATCAAGTTAGGAATATTACAAATCACAAATGAGTTTGTGGGTCAAGTCCGAAACCTACAACAAGTGGATGAAGAGCTTCTAGAGAAGAAAAGACTAGGGATAGAAGGAGTGGAACCAGATTTCCAATTAGGATCTGATGGCATTTTGAGATTCAAGGATCAAATCTGCATTCCGGCGAATCAAGAACTAAGGAGATCTGTACTAGAAGAAGCCCACAAAAGCAAGCTGAGTATGCATCCTGGATCAACGAAGATGTATCAAGACCTGAAGAAGATGTTTTGGTGGTCCGGATTGAAGAAAGACGTTGCGTCTTATGTTGCGTCTTGCCTTGTTTGCCAAAAGGCGAAGATTGAACATAAGAAGCCCGGAGGAGAATTGCAACCTTTGAGCATACCAGAATGGAAATGGGATGGAATAGCCATGGATTTTGTAAGTGGTTTTCCGAGAACAAGAGAAGGTTTTGACGCGATTTGGGTCGTGATTGATCGCTTAACGAAATCAGCTCATTTCATTCCCATCAACATGAAATACCCGTTGGAGAAGCTTGCAAGATTGTACATCAAAGAGATTGTTAGATTGCACGGTATTCCCTCGAGTATCGTATCAGATCGTGACCCTCGTTTTGTGTCTCGCTTCTGGCAGAGTTTGCATCGAGCGTTAGGAACGCAGCTAAGAATGAGTTCGGCTTATCACCCGCAAACGGATGGTCAATCGGAGAGAACGATTCAATCTCTGGAAGATTTGCTCCGTGCTTGCATTTTAGAGTATCAAGAAAGTTGGGATCGTTTGTTGCCGCTTGTGGAGTTCACCTACAACAATAGCTACCACACAAGCATCGATATGGCTCCGTATGAAGCCCTCTATGGAAGAAATTGTAGAACCCCACTATGTTGGTTCCAAGTGGGGGAGAACACTCTCATCGGACCTGAATTAGTTCAGGAAACGACCGAGAAGATCAAGGTTATCCAAGAAAAGATGAAGATTGCACAGAGTCGTCAGAAGAGCTATGCCGATCAGCGTAGATCCAAGCTCGAATTTCAAGAAGGAGATCATGTATTTCTGCAAATAGTGCCAACAATTGGTATTGGGAGAGTGATGAAGCCGAGGAAGCTGATACCGTAGTTTATTGGTCCTTATCAAATCTTAAAACGAGTCAGTCCCGTTGCTTATCAGATCGTGTTACCGCCTTCTTTAGCTAATCTCCATGATGTATTCCACGTCTCTCAGCTTCGCAAGTTTATTCAAGACCCGTCTTCAATTGTCCAGTTACAGCCAGATGAAATACCTTTAAAGGAGAATCTGACATTTGAAGTCGGACCAGTGCGAATTGAAGATCGTCAAATTAGAAAGCTGCGAGGAAAGGAGATTCCTTTAGTGCGAGTTCTTTGGAATCAAAAAGGAGTGTCAGAATCAACATGGGAATTAGAATCTAAGATGAGAGAAGAGTACCCACATTTGTTTATTTAGTCGGAATTTCGGGGATGAAATTCTAGTAAGTGGGGGAGAATGTAAGGTCCTATATTTTAATATATGAAATAAAAGTATTTTATCAATATTAGTATCATTAAAATAGTTAATGTTCCCTATTTTAGAAAAAACACTCGAGTATTTTAGGTAAGACTCGAGTATTTTAAGTAGTTGTTTGGAAATTTGAATTTTTAAATAAACACTCGAGTATATTTGAAAACACTCGAGTATTTCGTGCAAACCTGAAAGTGTATAAGTCGGTTTTCATTTAATTTTCGCACCAAAACGCGGTTTCTCGAATCTTCAAGCACAGAGCTGGACTTTACTTCGATTTGAAGCATTCCTAGGCTATAAATAAGTGCTTAGCTGAAGCATCCAACACCTTTAATCATCCAAAACCCGAATTTTAAGTTTCAGACTTTCAGTTTTTCAGAGCACACTTTGATCTCTGATTTCTCCTTCGTTTCTCAATCAAATCCTTCGAAACCAAAACACAACTCAAGGTTCTAGTTCCATCTTTGAATTAGAATCAAGAATCACTTCAAATAAGCCCCTGTAGTTCGAGTTCTAGATCATCAAAGTTTGAAGTTCAAAGCTGTAAAAACATAGTAGTTTTCAGCATCAAGTATTCATCTTCATTGAATTCGTTTGGTAATTTCTGTGAGAAACCTACAATCGGTGGGTGAAACAACTAGTAGACACTAGGAGAACACCTAGAAGGGGGGGTTGAATTGGTGTACAAGATACCTTGAAAGATTTTCGAAAGAAACAAATCGAAACAATCAAAACAAATGATTTTTGCAAAAACTCTCAGGTTTACTCGAGTACTCTGATATTTACTCGAGTATTACTCGATTAAATTCTCTCTTACTCGAGTAGATCTGACAGAAACTGAAAAATCACTTTTTCAATCGAATACGAAAATAAATCAATTAACAAGTATAACCAGAGATTCAGCGGAAACAATTAACACCTATATTCTTATTGATTAACCTAGGTTATAAAAATATTTTCCCCAAACTTAATTTTGCACAATTAAGATTCAATTCAATCAATTATGAAAAATCACTTTTTCTAGGTTTTCAACCAAGAACACAATTAAAGACTTGAATTGTAAAGAGTTAAGGGTTTAGAGATACGACACAGTGATTTATCCTGGTTCACTTTCATCCACTTGAAAGCTACATCCAGTCCCCTCTTCAACCAAGAGAGATTCTTCACTATGAGGAATTAGAGATTCTCAAATTACAAGTAAATGTCTCACAAGACTCCCTTCTTGCTAGCCTACAAGAGATATCACACCCTTGCCTTGCAACCCTATTGATATCTAATCTAACCTCTTCTCTTGCTTGCCGATACCCCACAACAAGTCTTCCAATTGCTTGTTCTTCAACAAGGCTTCCAAGTGCTTGATGAAATGCTTCTTCAAGACTTCCAATGAACTATGCTTGATTCCACAAAATCAATGCTTCCAATGTTGTAGAATGTTTGCCTCTTGCAATGATTACAACTCAAATGAAAACAAAATAACAATCCTATGAATCTCTTTCAAAAGCTATGAAAAGATCAACATGAGAGATTCAAGGTTCTTGATCAAAGAATATGAAAATGAGAGCTTTGATCTTGAGAGAGTGAGAGAGAATAGTGTGGCTTTGATTCTTTGTAAAATTGTGTATCAAAATGATTCTAGTTAACAGAAATGATTAGGAAAAGGTTTATATAGAATACCCAAAAGTTGGAGCAACTTAGAATAGCTTTTGAGAAGTGAAAAACGTATTTAAAACAGTTACAGACCCTGTTTACTCGAGTAAAATAAGTGTTAATCGAGTAATACGAAAGCAAGATAATTTTCACTCGAGTGAGACCAAAAATACTCGAGTAAATGTGCAGATAATCGATTATCAAAAGTTTGTTAATCAATTATTAGTTCAAAATACACTGTTAATCAATTATCAAAATCTGTTAATCGATTATTAACATTAAAAATCACTTAAAACTTGTTTTCTCAAAAACTAAACCTTTTCTTTCAAACCTTTAAGCCACCTATTGATTTTAGGCAAAGTGAATACTCAAAATATGATATAATCATGCAATCAAAAGAGATTCACTACCCTCTAAGAGACTCTACCCAAACTTATAAACTAAAAGACTTGTGAGGCAAAAGATAAAACAATAAAACACAAACTACCAAACTAAGTCTTCATGAGTTGGCTCTCTCTTCTTAACTTGATGTTTGTTGTTGCTGTAGGATTCTCATGTTTTGATGCTAACAATCTCTCTCCAAGCAACAACATTGGCAACAAGCAAGCTACACCACATGAAGATTAGAATTAGGATTTTTATTAATTCTATTTCAATGTAATCTTTATTTTATGCAATGCATCTCATTGGTGTGGGTAGCTTAGGTGATTTTAAGAATATTTAAATAATGTCTGATTAAGAGTGAAGATACTTTAAATCTTGATTAAATAGCTTGTGAAAATCATTTTAGAAAAACTTTGTTTTTATTCAGATTCTGATCAGTTTACTCGAGTAATGAGTATTGGTTCACTCGAGTAATTTATGTTCTGACAGGTTAATCGAGTAATGGTTTACACATCACTCGAGTAACTTAATCTGACATGTTTCACTCGAGTGACGTTGTTTGGTTTACTCGAGTAATTCAATCAGTGTTGGGAAAATTTTAAAAGGACTTAATTTTCTCTTTCAAAAATATAGACTTTCATTCTTACAATTTTCTAATACACTTTGAAAAGTAATTCAAGAGCTATTTTACATCTTTCAAGAGCTATCAAGATTCAACAAAGAACTTTTCATTCTTCACTCTATTTTCTATCATTGTTCAAATATTCTTGAGATCATATTTTTGTTCTTAGTGGTTGTTGAAGATTTGCAATTTGTGATTGCATCATTGAAGTTTCAACACAAGTGAAGAATCTCACAAGGAAGACTTTGAGGATCAAATCAAAGCAAGAAAAGAGGATTGGTTGGAAGCATCTTCAATCAATTATCAAGGAAATCTAGAATACTCAAAAGGGGTAGATTAGATCAAAGTGTTTGGTACACACTTTGAGTTGGGTTTTAAGATAGGAGAACTAAGAATCTAGTTGCATCTTAAAACATTGTAAAATCTACATTTGAAGATTTCTAGTGAAGAATCTCTCTTGATTTAAGAGGGGACTGGAGTAGCTTTCAAGTGGGTGAAAGTGAACCAGGATAAATCCTTGTGTCTCTTTTGTTTTCATTCCTTGTATTTCATTAATTCATTAACATTTGCATTTTTAGGTTAGAATTGGGGTTTTCTTAATTCTACTAAATTGATCTAAAATTGCATGTTAATATTACTTGAAATTGTTCATATTAATCATTCATAATTTGTTGAATCATCATAGCATTGTTATTCTTGAAGAACTCCATTGAAAACAAAGTTTAAATTGAATTTTACCCAGTTTACTCGAGTAAAGTTCTTGTCACTCGAGTAATCTGCTTTCAGTTTATAAACATTACTCGAGTAGGTTTTCTGTTACTCGAGTGATTTAAAATTTGCTTTCGTAATACTCGAGTGATTTGCTGAATACTCGAGTGAAATTATTTTTGGTTGCGTATTACTCGAGTGAAGGCTTGAGTTACTCGAGTAATCTGAACTGAATTCTTAAGAAAATTTATTTTCATAAAACCATTCTCTTAGGTGGACGAAAAATCTGTAATAAGGCTTCAATATTCTATTCACCCCCCCTCTAGACTATATTGAGCCGCTTGTTGGTTTCCAACAAGTGGTATCAGAGCTCGGACGAAAAATCCGAGCCTTAAAAAGCTTTTTCGAAAAGATCCTTTTTACTTGGAAACAATGGGCTCAATTTCAAATCCTTTTGGTGGTGAAGGAACTTCCATTAATCGTCCTCCACTATTTAGTGGTGAGGGTTACGCTTATTGGAAGGTCCGCATGAAAATTTTTATTCAAGCCATAGATATGGAAATTTGGAACGCCATAGAGAATGGACCTTTTGTTCCTCAAACGAAAGTAAATGATGTTGTTTCAATTAAACCTCAATCGAGTTGGGACAATGATGATAAGAAGAAAGTTGCATTTGATTTAAAAGCTAAAAATATCATCACGTCCGCTCTTTCTTATGATGAGTTCTTTCGAGTATCTCAATGTGTTGATGCTAAACAAATGTGGGACACATTACAAGTCACACATGAGGGCACTTCGGAGGTTAGAAGGGCTAGGCTAAATACACTCATGCATGAATATGAACTCTTTCGTATGTTACCTAATGAAAACATAGGTGACATGCAAAAGCGGTTCACTCATATCATTAATCATCTTTCTGCACTTGGAAAAGTTATATCTAATGGTGAAGTTGTTAATAAGATTTTGAGATGTCTTAGCAGGGAATGGCAACCTAAGGTGACGGCCATTATGGAAGCTAGAGACGTGGATCAAATTGATTTAGCAACTCTATTCGGAAAGCTTCAAGAGCATGAAATGGAGCTTGGACGGTTATCCATGAATGAAGATGCCGATAGGAAGAAAAAGGGGATAGCTCTTAAATCAACTTCAAAATCCCTTAAGGCACAAGAGGAAAACTTTCAAGTGGATGACTCGGACTCCGATATAGATGATGAGACCCTTGGCTTGCTAGTTAAAAAGCTTGGTAGGTTCCTTAAGAAAAAGGGGAACTTTAATAGAAATAGACAAAGAGATTCTAAGGACTCACAACCAAGAAATAAGACTATCAAGGATCACATCAAGTGTCATGGATGTGGAAAGCTTGGTCACTATCGATCGAATTGTCCAACTCATTCTAAGAAGTCGGAAGGTGACAACTCAAAATTCAATTCTTCTAAAGGAAAAAGGGCTTACATAGTATGGGATGAAGTGGAGAGTCAATCAACATCTAGCTCATCGGATGATGAAGAACTTGCAAATCTATGTTTAATGACAAAGCTTGATGAAGAGGAATCTTCGAGCATTAAATCAAGTGAGAACGTCAATGAGGTAGATTATCTTTCCGATGCTAGCTCAAGTTCTAATTCTCCTTCATTCAATGAATTGTACAATGTGTATGTAGAGATGCATAAAGAGTTGAAGAAACTTGCTAAAATAAATGTTGAAAGAAAGAATTTCATAATGAAGCAACATGAAAAGATAATTGAACTTCAAAAAGATTTAGAAGAACTTAAGCTTCAAAATGAAACTCTTGAACTCATTTATGCAAACTCTACATGCAATTGTGAATTGAAATCAAATGAGACTCCATCTTGTGAAAATTGCAAGTCTTTGGAAAAAGAAGTTTTTAATTTGAATGATCGACTTGCAAGGCTCATGAAAGGAGATAGTTCTTTAGATCATTTGCTTTCAACTCAAAGGAACAATAGCAATAGATCCGGTCTTGGCTATACCAAACCTAAGAAACGCAATTATCGCAAAGTTGGTGGATTTTCAAAGAATAAGATTTCTAAAAACCCAACTTGTCATTATTGTGGAATCTTTGGGCATACCACGAATAAATGTAATATAAAGAAATTTGGTATACCAAGCGGTGAATATATTTGGATTGTTAAGGGGACTTCTCCTCATGCTAACAACAAAGGACCCAAGACCACTTGGGTACCTAAGTCAACCAAATGATATCTTTCTTGTAGGTGTGTCTTCGAACCAAAGAGCGAAAATGGTACTTGGATAGTGGTTGTTCGAGACACATGACGGGAGACAAAACGCACTTCATGGAACTTACTCCAAAAAGTGATGGATTTGTGACATACGGCGACAACAACAAGGGCAAAATTCTAGGAGTCGGGAAAATCGGTAACGTATCTAACCTTGTCATAGAAAATGTCCTATACGTAGAAGGCTTAGAACACAACTTGCTTAGTATAAGCCAACTATGTGATATGGGCAATTATGTGACATTTACTCCGAAATTATGCTTCATTAAGTCTTCTATAGATGATTGTGTTAAGTTTGTTGGTCGTCGCTCTAATAACACTTACTTAATTGATTTGGATGAGATAACTTCACTGTTTTCAAAATGTTTCAAATCTTTTGATGATGAAATTCGTCTTTGGCATAGACGAATTGCTCATGTGAATGTGAATCAATTGAACAAACTTTTGCGAAAAGATTTAGTGATTGGTTTGCCTAAACTAAACTTTAAGCTTGATGGCATTTGTGACTCTTGTCAAAAGTGCAAGCAAGTTAAAAGTTCATTTAAACCTAAAAATGTGATAAGCACAACAAAGCCTTTGGAGCTAATCCATATGGATTTGTTTGGCCCTTCACAAATTAAAAGTTTAGGTGGCAATTACTATGGATTTGTTTTAGTAGACGATTTTACTAGATTCACATGGACTTTATTTTTATCCGCAAAAAGTGAAGTTTATAAATGTTTTAAAAAATTTGCCAAACTCATCCAAAATCAACTAAGTTTGAAAATTGTGTCTATTAGAAGTGATCACGGAGGTGAGTTTGAAAACACTAGGATTGATGCGTTTTGTGATAAGTTTGGTATTGATCATCAATTTTCGGCCCCTAGGACTCCGGAGCAAAACGGAGTTGTAGAAAGGAAAAATAGAATATTAGTGGAACTTGCTCGTACTATGTTGATAGAATCAAATGTTCCTAAATATTTTTGGGCTGATGCGGTAAACACCGCTTGCTATGTGCTTAATAGGGTTCTTATTCATCCGCATTTAAATAAAACACCTTATGAACTTTTAAAAGGGCGAAAGCCAAATATCTCACATTTTCATGTTTTTGGGTGTAAGGTGTTTGTTTTAAATAACGGAAAGGAACCGGTCGGCAAGTTTGACTCTAAAGCCGACGAAGGCATATTCATAGGTTATTCAACTCATAGCAAAGCATATAGAGTCTACAATAAAAGAACATTAACCGTTGAGGAATCCGTGCATGTTGTATTTGATGAATCTTCGAAAGGAGATTGTGTTGTTTCTTGTGATGATTATATAGGTACATTTTTGGATCATGAGAATTCAACACCACAACAAATGGAAGAGAATCAAAATGAAGATCGAGAGGTGCAAGCACAAGATAAAGACTTAGCACAAGAGATACAACCTCAATTACCAATAGCTTGGAAGTCCAACAAAAATCATCCGATTTCTAATATCTTAGGTGACATTGCGAAGGGAGTGGTAACCCGACGCACTTTAAATAATTTTTGTTATTATGTTGCCTTTGTATCTCAAATAGAACCTAAGAATATCAAAGAGGCTCTTCAAGATGATCAATTGATTATGGCCATGCAAGAAGAATTAAATCAATTTGAAAGAAACCAAGTTTGGGAGCTTGTGCCAAAACCCGATGATCGTCCTGAAATTGGTACTCGGTGGGTCTATAGGAATAAGTTAGATGAATCGGGTATTATTGTTAGGAATAAAGCTAGGTTGGTAGCACAAGGTTATAGTCAAGAAGAAGGAATCGATTACGATGAGACATATGCTCCCGTTGCTAGATTAGAAGCTATTCGTATTCTTCTCGCTTTTGCTTCAATTATGAATTTTAAATTGTTTCAAATGGATGTTAAGAGCGCCTTTCTTAACGGATACATTCAAGAGGAAGTTTATGTGTCACAACCTCCCGGATTCGAGAGTTTTGAGCATCCGGACTACGTTTTCAAACTGAAAAAGGCTTTGTACGGTTTGAAACAAGCTCCTAGAGCTTGGTACGACCGACTAAGCAATTTTTTATTACAAAAAGGTTTTAAACGAGGTACTGTTGACACTACACTTTTTATTGAACGTTCCGGTAAGGATATTTTATTGGTTCAAATATATGTTGACGATATTATATTTGGTGCTACTAACGATAACTTGTGTAAGAAGTTTTCAGAATTGATGCAAAGTGAATTCGAGATGTCGATGATGGGAGAGCTTACATTCTTTCTTGGCCTTCAAATAAAGCAGCTTAATGATGGCATTTATATTCATCAGAGTAAATATTGTAGAGAGCTTCTCAAACGTTTTGGAATGGATTCGTGCAAATCCGCTTCTACACCAATGAGCGTTGCATGCTACCTAGATCAAGATGAGGCTGGAAAAGCGGTAGAGGTAACGAAGTATCGTGGTATTATTGGTAGTTTGTTATACTTAACTGCATCTAGGCCTGATATCATGTTTAGTGTATGTATGTGTGCACGTTTTCAAGCAAAACCGAAAGAGTCGCATCTAACTGCTGTCAAAAGAATAATGAAATACTTAAAGGGTACAACGAATACTGGACTTTATTATCCTAGGGATGCTTTTCTAAAACTTATAGGATATTCGGACTCTGACTTTGCCGGTTGTAAAGTTGAGCGAAAAAGTACAAGCGGAACATGCCATTTAATTGGTAATTCACTTGTATCGTGGTTTTCTAAAAAGCAAAATTGTGTAGCTTTATCAACCGCGGAGGCCGAATACATAGCTGCAGGTAGTTGTTGTGCTCAAATTTTATGGATGAAGCAACAATTATCTGACTATGGTTTAAATTTAACAAATATCCCTATAAAGTGTGATAACACTTCGGCAATTAATTTGACTAAAAATCCAGTATTACACTCAAGGACAAAGCATATTGAAATTAGGCATCACTTTTTGAGAGATCATGTTCAAAAAGGTGATTGTGTTATTGAGTTTGTTCAAACTTCGGATCAATTAGCTGATATCTTTACAAAACCATTACCAAGGGACACATTTTATAAGATTCGAAGAGAACTTGGTATTTTTGATGAATTAACTATTAGCTAATTGTATTTGATGCTTTTTATACTCACCTTCAAGCCTATTTCAATGTGACTTGTATTTTGAGTTGTTGTATCTTATTAAAGTGTTTATTTTTTTTATGCAGTTATGTGTGTATGTTTTCTATAATATGCTAATTGCTTTATTTGTATGTGTGTTACTTGCTACATGCTAAGTGTTTCTCTGTGTTTGTGCATGAAAAATGATTTTGCTGAAAAATTGAAATTTTTGAAATTCTGGACAGTTCACTCGAGTAACAGAAATTTCACTCGAGTAATTTTAAAAACTCTTTCGTATTACTCGAGTAATTCTGTCTGTCACTCGATTAATTTTAAAATGACTTGCGTATCACTCGATTAAGTTCATCCATCACTCGAGTAAAATCTTTTTATCTTTCGGCATACTCGAGTAACATACTCTTTCACTCGAGTACTGCTCGAATCACTCGAGTAACGTATGAACATTACTCGAGTAACTTACGTGATTTTAAAAGCTGAACTGTTGAAATCTGCATCATTTTCACGATTTTTTCTCTCTCTTGTTCGTCTTTCTCTCTTCTCTCTCATACGGATCTTCATCAAATCATCATCTTTCAGCCACAAAACTCACAAATCATACAAATTTCTTCCATATTTCATCATTATATCATCATTTCTACTCCTTTCATTCATCAATTTCACCAATTTTATCCAAAAATCCGAAAACCCCAAATCAAAACCCTAACCTCTCAAAACCGAATTTGCTTTTTCTGAATCAATGGCTTCTTCCTCTCACTATCAACCTCCTCAAAAGAAAGCAAAGCAAGGAGCAGGTCGTAATGATACTTGGTTTTTTGGAATCAACCGAGATTTGCGGGAACCGGCATTTATCAATCGCTCTTTTGGTCTTACAAGGTATGTTAAATTTGCTTGGTTGCATAAGGAGCAATTTCCGTTTGTAGAGGATTTAGAATTTCAGAATTTGCAGAGGTTTTTGGAATTTGAGACTCATTATTACCCTAGGCTTGTCAGACAATTTTATCAAAATTTTACTAAGCTAGATGGTGAGTATCAAACAATGGTTAGAGGACATCATTTTGTTATAAAGCCTGCGGATTTGACTATGATGTTTGGTTTAGAAAACAAGGGAACTTTTATTGGTGATACTGAATGTCTGGATTTGGATGTGGATACTAATAAGATTTATACTGATTTGTTGCGTACTGGTGAATCTTGGGGTGATAGAACTACTAGAACTGTATCACCTTTGCATGCTGTGGATAGGGTGCTCATGTATATTATCTCTTATTGTTTGATTCCAAAATGCAATCAAAATTATGCTCAATTGGGAGATGATGATCTTACTTTGTTTCATGGGATTAAAAAGAGGTATGAGATGAATTGGAATAAAATGTTTTTAGCTCGTATGGAAGCTGCTGCTCAATCTCCTCCTACCCAATTCTTGCCATATCCTATGCATGTCACCAAGATCATGAGGTATTATCGTGTTCCAATCCCTGATGATGAGCCAGCTGAAAAGGAAAAGAAAAATAACTGGTGTCTTAATGATTCGCACATTAGTTATATGAAAATTGCTTGGCATAGGGACAGTCGCACTTGGTTATGGAAATCACAGATTAAGGAAATGGCTGAAGCTGCAAAGGCTGCAAGAGTTTCAGGTACTAGGAAAAGGAATTTACTTGGTGATAGGGCTGGTGCATCCTCTTCTGTTCCTCCTACTTCTACTGATCCGATGGATACCGATCGTATTGAGGACTATATCGATTTGGATAATCTTGGTACTCCATTTGATGCACAAGCTGCTCATGAGTCATTAGTTGAGCACATCAATGCTCAATTCACTCAGTTGGAGATGAGACAGGATGTGAAGAATATTGCCATGGAGCATCGTTTGATGGATTACATGTCTGGATTATTTTCTCATCATTTTCCTCCTCCACCACCTGATTCCTAGACCTGTGGATGCTGATGATGTTTGCTGTTGATTTCTGTTGCATGTTTCATTTGCATATTCTCTGTTTATGTTTCTGTTTCATGTTTCTGACTCTGTTGCTACTATGACTTTAGGACCTTGTGTATGGTCTAGTTTGTTTAGTTTTCGTTTTGATTATCTGCTATGATTTGCTGCATAGTGTGATGCTCTGATACTCTGATTTCTGGTGCTATATTCGTTGTTCGTTTATATTCGTTGTTTATATACGTTGAGGCACTATTGTGGTTTATTTTGGTATTGTCTTTATTGTTATATATTTTCTATACCATTGTGAACTACTTACCTTCAACTTTTGGCAAAGGACTTTTCTCAAAAATATTATCTTTTTAATGATGCCAAAAGGGGGAGAATATTTTGTTGATGTTGTTCTTGTAGGTTAAGTTTTATTATATTTTTTTCCTAGATGTTTTACATTTAGGGGGAGTATGTTAAAACTTAGTGCTTAATTTGAAAGGAGGTTTGTCATCATCAAAAAGGGGGAGTTTGTAGGATTCTCATGTTTTGATGCTAACAATCTCTCTCCAAGCAACAACATTGGCAACAAGCAAGCTACACCACATGAAGATTAGAATTAGGATTTTTATTAATTCTATTTCAATGTAATCTTTATTTTATGCAATGCATCTCATTGGTGTGGGTAGCTTAGGTGATTTTAAGAATATTTAAATAATGTCTGATTAAGAGTGAAGATACTTTAAATCTTGATTAAATAGCTTGTGAAAATCATTTTAGAAAAACTTTGTTTTTATTCAGATTCTGATCAGTTTACTCGAGTAATGAGTATTGGTTCACTCGAGTAATTTATGTTCTGACAGGTTAATCGAGTAATGGTTTACACATCACTCGAGTAACTTAATCTGACATGTTTCACTCGAGTGACGTTGTTTGGTTTACTCGAGTAATTCAATCAGTGTTGGGAAAATTTTAAAAGGACTTAATTTTCTCTTTCAAAAATATAGACTTTCATTCTTACAATTTTCTAATACACTTTGAAAAGTAATTCAAGAGCTATTTTACATCTTTCAAGAGCTATCAAGATTCAACAAAGAACTTTTCATTCTTCACTCTATTTTCTATCATTGTTCAAATATTCTTGAGATCATATTTTTGTTCTTAGTGGTTGTTGAAGATTTGCAATTTGTGATTGCATCATTGAAGTTTCAACACAAGTGAAGAATCTCACAAGGAAGACTTTGAGGATCAAATCAAAGCAAGAAAAGAGGATTGGTTGGAAGCATCTTCAATCAATTATCAAGGAAATCTAGAATACTCAAAAGGGGTAGATTAGATCAAAGTGTTTGGTACACACTTTGAGTTGGGTTTTAAGATAGGAGAACTAAGAATCTAGTTGCATCTTAAAACATTGTAAAATCTACATTTGAAGATTTCTAGTGAAGAATCTCTCTTGATTTAAGAGGGGACTGGAGTAGCTTTCAAGTGGGTGAAAGTGAACCAGGATAAATCCTTGTGTCTCTTTTGTTTTCATTCCTTGTATTTCATTAATTCATTAACATTTGCATTTTTAGGTTAGAATTGGGGTTTTCTTAATTCTACTAAATTGATCTAAAATTGCATGTTAATATTACTTGAAATTGTTCATATTAATCATTCATAATTTGTTGAATCATCATAGCATTGTTATTCTTGAAGAACTCCATTGAAAACAAAGTTTAAATTGAATTTTACCCAGTTTACTCGAGTAAAGTTCTTGTCACTCGAGTAATCTGCTTTCAGTTTATAAACATTACTCGAGTAGGTTTTCTGTTACTCGAGTGATTTAAAATTTGCTTTCGTAATACTCGAGTGATTTGCTGAATACTCGAGTGAAATTATTTTTGGTTGCGTATTACTCGAGTGAAGGCTTGAGTTACTCGAGTAATCTGAACTGAATTCTTAAGAAAATTTATTTTCATAAAACCATTCTCTTAGGTGGACGAAAAATCTGTAATAAGGCTTCAATATTCTATTCACCCCCCCTCTAGACTATATTGAGCCGCTTGTTGGTTTCCAACAGTTGCTTGTTGAGCTTGATCTTGATCAACACATTTGAAGCTTGTTCAAAACCTTTTGTAGCTTGTTCAAAACATTTTGGCATTTATCAAAACATTCTTCATGGATCTTACAATTTCATGAACCCTTTTTGTGTCAAACTTGTTCCTGATTGGAGTTAGTATATCCTAGTTTGGTAAACTAACTTGTTTCACTCTTTTTCATGCCAAATCCGTGGTGAAATCTGTGGCCAAAGTCAGCCTGTTCAACCCCTTATTCACAAGTCCAGAATTCGAATTTTCGATCCAGCCAATTTCCTTGTTGTTTAATCTGTTGTTTAGCTTCTCTGAGGTAAGGGAGGAGTTATCTAATTGCTAGAATGAGTAATCTCAAGCTAGAAATGTAGGAACCTCACAAGGTTCATCAAGGGATGAAGTTGGAATTGGGGATATGACTTGGAGGTCATAAACCTAAGGTTTTCTGATTCAAACAAGTTTAAATGGACCTAATAATGCTTACTGGATTAATTTTTGAAGTTAAAATCAAGTGGAAACGAATTTCATATATTGAATTGGTTATTTGCCAAGTTTTCATTGATTCTGTGATTTGATGATGATTTATGTTATTATGTACTTGTTTATGTGTTATAACATGTTCATTATATGTGTTTATGCCTCTGTTTTGCATAAGAATGGAAAAACAATGCATGGAATTCGAATTGGAACTTAAAATGTAGAAACTGGTGCTGTTGCAGTAAAAACACTCGAGTCTTTTGAGAAACACTCGAGTAAAAATGGCTCGCTCCAGCAAAAATGGTACTCGCTCCAGCGAATATATTTTCGCTCAAGCGAAAGTGGTTCGTGCAAACCCTAAATTCCCAAATTGAGTTTTTCGCTCAAGCGACAATATTTTCGCTTAAGCGAAAATAGTCTGATGCAGCTTAAAACGCGTTTTGGTCTTCTTCCTCATTCACTCCCCCTTTGCTTTCTCTCTCTAGGGCTTGAACCCTCCTCTTTCTCTCTCTAAATTCCTCCTTTAATCTCCACCCAAATCCATACTAAATCATTATAAATCAATCCCCATCACATACAAACCTCATATCCTTCATCAATCTGTCTCCTTTTTCTCCCTCTCTTCAAACTTTCTCTCTTTCTCTCTCTCCATGGAACCCACACACTATAAACCCCTCCAAGTACCCAAACCACTATTTCTAACCTCACCCATGGATTTAATCTTGATGTTAAGTTAAATCCTATACATAAACACTATCCCTCTCTTGATTAAGCTTTCCCTCTCCTCTATTGGTGTTTCTCTCTCATCTAGGGTTTCTCCCTCTCCTCAAATCATGGAATAAATTGGGAATCGATCAAGGGAGCAGGAATCCATGTAGATTGGAGGTAGAATCTAAGTCTTTGGAGCTTCAATTGAATCTACTCTCCCTCCAAGGTAAGGGGAGTCTCTTTTCCACACCTTGAGTTAGGGATAGTTGGGGTATATAATAGGACTTAGGTTAAGTAGTTGAATTGGGTTGTGGGTAGCAAAATGGCACCGGAATAGAATTGGTTTAAGGATGATGAATGTATTTATGTTTTAATTTAAATATTTAATTGATATAATTTGGTAAAAACAAAATCCCTTATGTATGTTGTTAATGTAGGAAGTGAAGAACCCTAGGGAGTTGACTTATATTTAAGCACTCTGAGACATACCTGAGTATGTCGATTTATTTGTGATATATGTTGTTTGTTGAGAATTGCTATTTTCTTTGTGTGTGTTAAAAGAGTATATTTATGATTAAGTATTAAACATGAGATAATAGATAATGCAAGCTAGTAGGTGGTAAAGAGAACTAGTGTTCATAAGGATATTACATGGCTTAATTGATAGTTGTTATTTAATGATGAATATGTTGATTGAGAATGCTTGAAGTTGGGTTACAGTCTTAGTTGGATTATATATATATAAGTTTATGTTTACATTGGTGAATAGTGTTGGAGTTGTAAAATGATGTTGAATATTGGTGATTGTGTGATGTTTGGAATTTAAAATGTGTGAGTGCATGAATGTAGATACTTGCTTCTTGTTACTGAATAACTAAATTGAGTTATAAAAGAGACTAAGCTGCAGCTATGATTGATCCTTGGGATACATCAACCCATTAGGTGCCTTGTTAGGTGACAAGTTACCCATTAGGTACAAGTTACCCATCCAGGTGAAAATGACCCATTAGGCCCCGTAAATGACCCGTTAGGCGGGTGTACCCAATGGATCAATCATGCTGCACAAATAATAAGGGAATATAAAAGAGAAAGAGTACCAGTGGAAGTAAAAGAGCTAAAATTATGTTTTTAGTCCTAACGGGTGTCAATCGTGGCCTAATAGGTGGAAATGACCTGGATTGGGTGAAAATCCTAGTGGGTGAGAAATGACCTAACAGGTGCGCTAATTCCTAATGGTAAAGAAAAGATGAAAATGTTATGAATGAAGAAGAGATGTGTGTATGTTGTCCTCTGACCATGAGGAAACATGCGAGGTTTTATGTTGGGTGTGGTGTCCTCTGACCGTGAGGAGACACATGTTTTATGATCTATAATGGAAAAATGAAAATGATTCTGGGAATGTGAAAGTGAAGCATTTTGTTAATCATGGCTTGGTTTGATTATGATGCTTAAGTTGCTATTATGTGCTTTTTACTATCTTATGATTCAATGTGTTGTGAAAAGGTCTCACCCTTAGTGGTTTTCAGTTTAGGTGAATGTCAAGGAGCTTGAGGATCAGAGTGTCGCAGCGGAAGATTTGGAAAGAAGGAAATTATAAGTTGAGCTACTCATATTGTAATTGAAATACCCAATTTCATATGTAAATGTGATTTAGTAAAAAAGAAAATTTTAAGCTCCCAACTTTAGTTATTAAACCGTTTAAATGATATTTTTATATAAAAGCTGGGTGTTACAAGCTGTTTTTTTTTTTCTTTTCAAAATTTATAAAACATCTTATCTCTTATTTTCATTTTATTTCTTCAACACTTCTTTTAATTTTTTTTTTGTTCTGTTTTTTCAATACTATTTTGTAGGGGTGTAAGTGATCCGGTCCGAGATCGCGAGATCGCTCGGACCGGACCGAAATATGCAGTCTGGTCCTGTCTCACAGTCTGATCCGATCCCAAAAAGTTCAGACCATACTTGAACGGTCTGGTCCACGATTCCAGATATTCTTAGACCGCTGGGACCTGACCGGACCGATAGGGTTAATAATTAAAAAAAACCTACAGAACTTAATACTAATAAATTATAGCAATGTTATTTAATAACTTATTTATTTGGCACTAAAAAAAAAGCTCTCTTCTCTCTCTTCTTCTCGTGGTAAACCTTGTTTACCACTGAAGCCGCCATGGCTAAAAAGAAGGGGAGGCCGCCAGCTACTCCACCATCCTCTTCCGAAAAGGTTGTAGCATGTGATTCTGCTATTGATCCTTTGCTAGATTTGTCTCTTGTGGAAGAGGAGGATTTTGCAAAAATTGATTGCTTGGACGCTAAGCAAGCGCAGCAACTTCTGAACAGCCTTGATGTGATAAAGGCAAGAATCAAAGGGAAGGCGATCGTGAAACCTGCACAAGGAGGAACAAATGTGAATGATAATGATGGTGAGGGTCCAATATATCAAACCCTAATCCTAATTCTGCAGTTGTGGACAATCAGAACCCTAAGGTTATAATCAGGATTCCATGAATGATAATGTAGCCAGAGCTGCCTCTGTGTGGGCATCTTTTGACATCACTAAACTTAGGAATTCAGGGGAAAAATTATCTTTTATTAAACCTGATTTGAAGGATGGGATTTCTATTGGTAAGATTGAGCCTTCTGATGTGGAGAAAGAGGTTGAATTCTGGCAGAATGCTATTGTTTGCTATGTCTTAGGTGCTAAACCGCCTTACTCTGTGTTAAGTGGTTTCATTAAGAAGGCTTGGGGGCAATATGGCATTGACAAAATTTTAATGAATAATGATGGCACTATAGTAGTCAGATTCAATTCTTTGGAGTCCAGAAATACAGTATTGGAGATAGGGGTGTTTCATTTTGACAAAAAGCCTATAATTCTTGCACCTTGGACTGGCAGACCTATGTCTAAGGGTCAATTGGACAGAGTTCCAGTTTGGATCCAGTTTCCTAACTTAAGTTTAAGATTCTGGGGGGCTGCAGCTTTGAGCAAGATTGCAAGCCTGGTAGGGCTGCCAATTATGGTTGATAAAGTAACATTAGACAGAAACAGGATTAATTTTGCAAGGGTGTTGATTGAGGTGGACCCTGCCACTCTTCCTGATGAGATTTTCTTTGAGGATGATAAAGGGAATATTATCACACAACAAGTCAATTATGAATGGAAGCCTGTCTTGTGTGGTAATTGTTCTATGTATGGCCATGATAGTAAGATGTGTAGGAAGAATGTGAAGAAGCAATGGGTGGAGAAGAAGAAGCCTACTAGAGAGGATATTGAAGATCTAGATTCTAGATTAAAATTAAAGAAGGCCTTAGAGGTAGATTTGATCCCTCAGGAAAACAGAGAAGCAGCCATAGTCCAAGTCAAAGATTTGTGCAAAGGAGATGAACATGTAATGGTATTGTTTGAGTTGGGACAGAAGGATCAGGGTGGTAGTAATCAAGGCCAGACAAGCAATGAGGATGATAATGCTCATGATGAAAACAGTAGTGGTGAGAAGGACAATCAAGGATGGACTCCTGTGAAAACTAGGAGTAAAACTTCTTCTAAGGTAAATTCTAAAAAGGGAGAGGCTTCTCCCCTTTTATCCCATGGATAAAATTGCTGCTTGGAATATAAGAGGGCTTAACCACCCCTCTAAACAAAAGGAGGTTAGGAATTTTTATTTAAAGAATAAAGTAGGTTTATTAGGTGTTTTGGAGAATAAAGTGAGGACCAATTCTATAGCCATGGTTATGCAAAATATGGCTCCTGGATGGGGTTACTTTTCAGATGCTGACATTTGTTCTGTGGGTAGGATTTTGGTGATGTGGAAGAAAGATATGTTTGATGTAATGATTATGGCAAGGTCAGGCCAGTATACTCATTGCTTGGTTACTTACAAAGGTGATAATTCCAAATTCTATATTTCTTTCATTTATGCTTCTAATGATGCAAATGAAAGAAAGGAATTGTGGAATCTAATCAAAGGGTTAAGCTCTTATGTTGATTTGCCTTGGTTGTTGATTGGGGATTTTAATTCTATGGCTGACCCTAGTGAAAAGGATGGTGGTGTGCCTCTTCAGGTGATGCAATGTGAGGATTTGAGAGATTGTTTTCAGTCATGCATGCTTGAGGATATGAAATACAAAGGTAGCTATTACACTTGGTGTAATAATCAGGAAGGAAGGGCTAGGATTCATTGCAAGCTGGACAGAGCAGTTGTTAATCAACTTTGGATTGATAAATGGCAATTATCAGAAACTAATTTCATGTTGCCAGGAGTATCAGATCATTCTCCTATTTTGGTGGAATGGTGTGAGCATAGTGAGAAAACAAGATCAGGTTTCAAGTTCTACAACATGTGGTCTACTCATCCTGAGTTTTTGACTCTTGTGAAGTCAGGCTGGTCTATTTTAGTGGAGGATTATACTATGTTCCAGGTTTCTCAGAAGCTTAAGAAGCTAAGGAGAGTCTTATCTGAGTTGAATAAAAGATGTTATGCTAATATTGTTGGTAAGGAGGCTGAGCTTAAGGAGAAGATGCTTGTAGCCCAGGCTCAATTGTTGATTAATCCTAATGATCCTATTATTCAAGTTGAAGAAAGGAGGCTTTTTAGTCAGCATAGGCAAGCCAGTGCTGATGCTCATAGTTTTTTAAAACAAAAGGCAAAAATAGATTGGTTGCAAGAGGGCGATCAGAACTCTAAGTTTTTTCATCAAGCTATTAAGCAAAGGGTCTACAGGAACAGAATTATTTCTATAAAGGATGCTCAAGGTGGTATTGTTTCTGGCCAGCAGCAAATTTCTGAGGTCTTTGTTGACTACTATAAAGGCCTTTTTTCCAGGAAGTCTGGGTACAGATGGCAAGAGGATGTTGTTAATCAAGGAAGGTGTTTGAGTATTGAGCAGCAGATACAGTGCATCAAATCTTTTTCTAATGAAGAAATCAAGAATGCCTTTTTCTCTATTAATGCTGATAGTGCCCCTGGTCCTGATGGATATGGAGCTGGTTTCTTCAAGGCTGCTTGGAAGGTTGTGGGTAATGACTGTATGAAGGCAATTAAAGAGTTTTTTCAGTCAGGGAGAATGTTGAAAGCTATAAATTCTACTACCCTAGTTATGGTGCCTAAAACTGATTGCCCAAATTCAGTAACTGACTACAGACCTATAGCATGTTGTAATGTTATTTACAAATGCATTTCTAAGCTTCTCTGTTCTAGATTGAGTTTGATTTTGCCTAGTATCATTCAAGATAACCAAGCTGCTTTTGTGCAAAACAGAAGTATTGTTCACAACATTCTAATTACACAGGAGTTGCTAAGGCTCTATGGTAGACGTAATGTGTCTCCTAGATGCTTAATGAAGATAGACATTCGTAAGGCGTATGACACTCTGGATTGGAATTTTATTGAGGACATGTTCAGAGCTTTTAAGTTTCCAGAAAGGTTCACTAACTGGGTGATGGCTTGCATATCATCTGCCTCTTTTCAAATCAGTATCAATGGCAATGTTTCTGAGATGTTTCATGGATCTCGTGGCATTAGACAGGGGGATCCTATTTCTCCTCTAATTTTTGTTATGGCTATGGAAGTTCTAACCAGAGGTTTACAGAAGGCAGCCCTTCATAGGAACTTTAGGTTCCATCCTTTGTGTAAGGATAGCAAGCTCATCAGTTTGGCTTTTGCTGATGACCTTATGTTGTTTTGTAAAGGTCATCCAGCTAGTGTGAAGATTATTTGTGATGGCTTAAAGGCCTTTTCTCAGAGTTCTGGTCTTTGTGCTAATGAGGAGAAATCTAAATTATATATGGCTGGATTAAATGAGACCAAGCAGGATGAGCTCATAGGCATAACTGGATTCTCTAAAGGTTCCTTTCCTTTTAGATATTTAGGTATGCCTATCTCAGCAAAAAAATGGTCTAATAGCTCTTGTCAAATTCTGGTGGATAAGGTCAGTAGCAGGATTAGATACTGGAGCTCAAGAAATCTTTCTTATCAGGCTCGGTGTTGCTTAATTAACTCAGTGCTCATGTCCTTACATGTGTATTGGGCTAGTAATTTTATTATCCCTAAAGTTGTGCTTCGTGAGGTTGAGAAGAATTGCAGAGCTTTTCTGTGGGGGAAGAATCAAAATGGTCACTACACAGCAGGTGTAGCTTGGGAATCAGTATGCACTCCTAAATCTAAAGGTGGGTTAAATTTTAAGAACACTATTTTGTGGAACTATGCAGCTGTGGGCAAACAGATTTGGCACTTAATCAATAACTCAGAAAGTCTATGGATCAGATGGGTTAGCTCTGTCTACTTAAAAGATTCAGATTTTTGGGGTTATGTTTCTAAACCTACTGATAGCTGGCATTGGAAGCAAATAATCAAGGTAAGAAACAAATTAAGTTCTGGGTTTGTGAATAATACCTGGACCTTAGCTCAATCTGGTGAATTCTCGGTTTCAAGCGCTTATCAATTCTTGTTGGGTCCTCTTCCTTCGTTCCCCTAGCATCGGTTTGTGTGGAATCAAGTGTCAGTTCCAAAGCATCAATTCATTGTGTGGCTAGCTATGCACAAACGATTAAAGACTAAGGATCGATTGCATGTACCTGATCTTCTCTGTGTGTTTTGTGGGTTAGAAATTGAAACGCATGAGCATTTGTTCTTTGATTGTGTGTGGACTCGGTCGATCCTTGAGGAGTGCTGCAACTGGTTCTGCTTGAATGTCTTGCATTACAAATTTCAGAGGTGGCGTTGTTGGATTCTGCGTGCTTTTCCAGACAAGAGAAGAAGACGAACAGTGTATGGATTATTTGTCAGCATCATTTACAATTTGTGGACAGAAAGGAACAAGAGGTTGTTTACCAACCAGCTGCAATCTAAGGCCCTGATGGTGACACGTATCAAGCATGAGGTGGCTGTGAGAGTTAATTATTGTTATCCTATGTTTATTAATTGGTCTAATAAGGTCCTTGTAAATAGAATTAGAGCTATACTTTGATCTTGGCATTTTTGAGGCTTTGAACCCTTCCTAGAAGGTGGCAAAGTTCTTTTAAATAGCCTTTAGTTTTGTTTTATATTTTCATGTGGTAATAGATTTTTTTCTTCTACCAAAAAAAAATGTTATTTGAAAATCTTATTTCCTGCCATGTTATTTGCATATACACCAAAAAAATTTCTGCCATTCATTTTAGATTTTAGTACGTCTGCTTAATAATTTACCTGGTGCACCAAGCAGTTGATTGAAGGATAAAAACACAGAACTTAATAATTTAAAGTTCATTTTTTTCCTTTTTTGTGCATGTAATATTACATTCTAGTATTGTAGCACCGTTTGCACTTAATACTGATTTTCAGTGTGCAGTATGTATTATGCTATTTTTTTCATATTTTTGCATGATTTTAAAGAAAAAAAAACAGGAAAAAAAAGCAAATAGGCCGGACCGGACCATTCATAAATGGTCCGATCCGGTTCGGTCTTTGAGGGTAGATAATGTTGGGACCGGATCTTACTAGACCATACTAAATTGAGCGGTCCGACCCGTAATATGACTCACAGACCGGACCGGACCGGACCGTTACACCCCTACTATTTTGGGATTACTTTGTCAAAAAAAATGAGAGTTCATGCTATTTTAAAATAAGACCTAGCGTATATGACTCATGAGTTGATAGAGTACAAAATGTCATCGTTTGAGTACTATGTATTAAGTTGGTGAGATAAAAATGGTTAATAAAATGCCTCTGGCATCAAATGACGGTATCAAAATGGCATACCATATCAAATGAGTTCATACCTATCAATACTGCATTTTTTTGAAGTTGATGGTGGTGGATTCAACAAACAGAAATGGGGTTTTAGTGAGAAATTTTTTTAATTATTGTGGCTATTTAGAATATTGTACTATACCGTTTTTTTGTGTACTCCCTCCATCTTTTGCAACTGTTTATCAGTTACTAACACAAGAATAACTACGCAAAGACACAAATTGCTACAAAATATATCACGTCTTTTACAATTTTTTGTGTACTCCCTTTTATTCAAAAGCGAGTGCCCTTTCCTTAAAAGCAAAGTAATTTCTGTTTGACATGTTTGCAGTAGAAGTGCAACACGTGTTTTGTTGATAATGTAAAACACAGGAGATTCAATTGAGTTTGTTTTTTCTTCATTGAGGTATAATTTTTTGTTATTTGCAATGTACTCTTTTAACATTAACTTTTATGTGAGCATTTGAGTTTTATAAGGGTTAGGTGAGAATTTAAGTTATTTGTAAGGGTATTTGTGGTCAAAACTAATTTTAATAAACTAAATCCTACTCCTAGATTTCTTATATGTTAAGGTGGATACCAAATATCATAAAAACATCTCTGCCTTTATAAATAATTAGAGTAAAAGTATAATTACAGAATCAAAGATTACATGTAGCAACTGCCTATATATTTACTAAGAAACATTACACACTATTTAGTTCATCCACCATGACCCATATATGGAGAAATAAATATGCAGTAGTGTTGAGGTCAACTGTTGATCCAAGTACAAAATTCATATTATTTTTTTGGTAAGAGCCGAATTCGTGTTAGATATGGCATGACTTTACCTTTCTAGTAAGTGATTACACTAATAATAACTTTAAATGTTGGGCATAATCATGTAGTTTAAAGAAACAGGCACTAATGAAGATGGCACATGATAGGGGTGTAAGCGATCCGATCCCAGACCACGAGATCGGTCGGATCGAACCGGATTAGACCATTATTATATGGTCTGATCCACGGTCTCACTATTTTTGAGACCATTAAGACCGGACCAGACTGATTAATTAAAACTTAAACCTAACTTACTCACTGCCTCACACTCAGTCACTCACATGTCACATGTGCAATATTAGTCCATAGTATTGGTCACTGCCTCACTCAGTCACTCACTCACAGGTGTTGAGTAGTATGTTTTCTGTAGCTGTATATGTATGCACAACAGCACAAACACCAATCGTTTTCCCTCATCCTCTTGAGTCTTGCCCAAGATTCCAACAATTATAAACGACGTAGTGACAAATAAATTCATTCAACAATTACAAAAAACACAACCTAAACATGGTACGAAACATTACAGCACTTATTAGTCCATATGTTGGCATCAACATTTTAATGGCAAATTTTTTAAAAATTTTTGTTGTTTGCCAAGTAATTAATTATGTGCCAAATAGACCGAACCGGATCGGACCGAACCATTTATGAATGGTCCGATCTGGTTTGGTCTTTGTACTTTAAAAATGCCTAGACCGAACTAGAATGGACCATGTTAATTTAATTGGTACGGTCCCTAATATCCATCAAAGACCAGACCGGATCAGACCGTTACACCCCTAAAATATGATATATATTCATTCTGGCATTTTATCAAGCAACGTTAATGCAAGTTAAAAATGACGGATGTCACTTGAAACAATTAAGAAGTCAGAAAGAAAAAAAAATATGGAACAATTTTTTGTAGGTAATAACTCAATCTAAAAAATTATGATTAAAGCAATTTAATTTAATAAACCGCTAATAACACATACCAAAAGCCTAATTTTTTGTTGTGCGCTTCATTCCAACCCTTATGACAACAAACATTTATTTCTTCTTTCTTCATTAGATGAAGGGTGTGCGCGAGAAGCACAAAAAATAATATCTATGACTATGAAAGAGAGAAGATATGAACAACAGATAAAACCAGAAACAATTGATTATTGAGTATTATGATGGTATAACCTTGGAAGAGAGAAAGTAGAGAGAGAACAAATAGAAGTAGATAGAATGCAATGTAAGGAGGAAAACAAATAGAAGCAGTAATTGTCGTTGTGATAGGAGAAAGGCATGGAAGTTTTGAAAATTGATAATTAGTTTGTGATTTTGTCCTCTTTTTTTTATTTATTCATTAATTTTTGTTTTTTTATTAGAAGGTAGTAGTAACTAAAATAAAATAATGTGGACACCAAAGCCTTTATTAATAGTTTATAGATTATTTCCTTTTTAAGTATGCATGATACAATAACAAAGATATAATGTAAAAGGCTAGCATGAGGAGTAGTGTATGACCATATGCTCACAACTACATTTGTTTTTGGTGTACTAAGGGCTGCTAAAAGCCCAAACCAAAAGAAAAAAACAAGAAGCTTACACATTTGACGCAATAAGCATTATGCTAGGCACTGCCATTGTAGCATAATGATTAGAGGCTTTTCAACATACTACAAAGATACATAATTTTGTGTAAACCAAAACCCTTAGAAAAGTGGGCGCTTTTAATGTGGAGACGTAGGTACGTGTACCTACGTCTCCACCGGTGGGAACGTATATTGACCTGTGTCTATAGGTCATAACTGGCTTGAGTTGCAAACTGTACAGATAATATTTTCAACTATTAACTGACAAGTTTGCCCTTCAACAAGGAACTCGAGCAACTCCCTGCCTTGACCAAATCTGCCTTCATCTCTTTCTCTTTATCTCAAGTGCAATGAGTCTCTCTCCTGGGACGAAGATCTGACTCATCTGAGCATAGCAAATCGACTTCCTTGAATATTCTTCTCCCTCCATCGAACCAGATCGGGCGGCAGCATATCCAGCTTCGAGATTCTACTGTCCAGCTCGAGTTCGAGTTCTCCTTTTCCCTCTACATACCCTGATAGGCGAGGTCCACCGCTAAGGTTAGTAGTTTGCATTTCAACCCTTCGTGTGTGGCTTTGCTCTCTTTGAACTGCAAACTTACCCGATTAGATGTTTGGTATAATGTTTAGTAGATTGCATTTCACCCCTTCCTGATATTGCTATCATGTTTGCTACCATATTTAATTTTCAAATGAAGTTAATAACATTTGATAATTTGCCCCAAATGATTGCATTTCACCCCTTACTGGCCACGGTAGGTTAGTTTTTATTAAAATTTTACCCAAATGACGTTAATAACATTCCAGAGGACTGAAATGTGCCTGCTTTATTTTCTTTTATTGAACCCTAACTTTTCATCTTGCTTTTATGATCTGAAATTGATGAATCTTGTTCGAATGAATATTCTAAATTATGTGCAGCTAAAATGATTGCATACTGACAATTTCATCAACATTCTAAAATTTGCAGGATTTCTATTCAATTTAGTTGGGATTATATTGGCAATTGTTATGCCTGTTGCGTTTTCTTTACTGAGATTGCAGTTCTCTACTCAAGCAATGAATTGGTAGGTATATTTAAAGTATAATTTAAATCAGAGAGAAAATGTTGCATCGTTAGTTTCCATGTAATGGATCATATATTGCTTATATTTACCGAAATCATTTTTATCCTATAAACTGATAAAGTAATTGGTGAAATCATAATATGCATCCTTCAATTGTCCAGAGGCTTATGGCCACAACAATATTTTCCATGTCACTCTTTTTTATTGGAATATTTACTCATTTTCCTGTTGTGTTTTTCACCTCCACATCCAACAAGTTAACAGTGCAGTGCCTTAGGAAGAAACATTTTTAGGTTTCAAATGATTTTTTTTTTGTTATGACTTATAAGAATGTGATTTTAGCTTTTTTATGTTTATTCCGTGCTTGTACATACAGGTTCTAGAATGTGTAATTAAATATAGATGGAATGCGTTACCTGTTGAGCAGCAGGATGGGATGAAAATTTTCACCTTGATAATTTTATTTTCTTAAAAGCCATTCTCTTTTTAGTTCTTGAGGGATATGAAAATAGTTCATGTTGACAGCTTTTATAAGTTCTGCATATAATAACTTTGAGTTTTGAATGTTGCTGTATAAAGTTTGATATGAATAGAACAAGTCCATGTCAAAGATTTTCTTGAAACCCCTGCATTTTTGGAAGGGCTTAGGGAAACCCCTGCATTCTATGAGAAAAAGTAAAACATCAATGTAATCTAATTCCCACTAAAAGTCTCAATATAATCAATATCTTCAAGACTATTACAGTTGGAGATAGTTGGATAGTGAATTATGTAGAACTTTTTATTATCCAGCTCATTAATTGTATTCTAGCAGTTTTTGTCCTAGGCAGAATTACTTTTATTAGGTATGTCTCCTTTCCCTTTTGTAAGTGAAATATTTTACATCACCATTAAGTGTCTAACAAGTTTCCTTCTGTTCAATTATAAACGCCCTCTGTTACTGACCTTGTATTAGTTGAGATTGGCTGCTTTATCTTTGCCATATTTTAATGGTCAGGCGTCAGGTCTTGTTTAGGCAAAATACTAAAATATGTACTTCTAATGTGTCTCTGTAGACAGGATGCCTGTTATTTTGGGTGACAAAGATTCAACTGATGTCTGGCTAGGAAGTTCTGCTTCCAGTTATAAGAATGTGTTGAAGCCATATGAAGAATCGGATTTGGTATTAGCCTTACAAATATAAAGAGGTTTTGAAAAAAATTTTGTTTTCATTCTTAGTGTGAAACACTGTTATTATCTGTCTGACATGAAAGTTGTTCAAGTTTGGTATCCCTTCATTTTTATTCTTGGTTTACCAATTTTTTTGATCTGCAGGTGTGGTACCCAGTGACACCTGGTATGGGCAAGCCATCATTTGACGAACCTGAGTGCATAAAGGAGGTATCAGTATGATGACAATTGAACATTCCTTTAATGATGTTTCTCCTCAATTTGACAGAGGTATGCTCCACCCTTTTAAGTGCTAATAATTTCATCTGAATTTGTAGATATCATTATTCATTTTTTTTATATTTGTAGGTGGCATCCCTACAAATTGGGAATTACTATGATGTGAAATATGTCAAGATGTATAATATATTCATAGGCCAATTACAGGTGTGTTTGATTTGTCTCCTTTATGTTAGATATACCACATTAATATTCATATGATTCTATTTTGGCTACAAAATTCAGTTTCTTTGATTTTATGCTATTTGTTGTTTGATTCTTTTGCAGCTACTCCTTATATATTCTTGATAGATTGCTGGGCTCTGAAAGCATGATGTGGTGGAAAGATAGAAGAATGTATTTTTGATTCAGGAGGGAGAGAATTTTCAGCTTATTTCTTTCTTATTAGAATTACTTCTTGTCTTGCATAGTAGTGGGCAAACTCTGTATTCTTGATGTATAGTAGTGGGTTTTTGTTTCACGGTGCTGTGTTGTATATATATACTAGTTGATATGCCTATATTGTGGTTTTTATAATATAATTTTAGCATCTAGTTATGTCTCCATTATTATTATTTTCGGTATTAGTTTTATTATTCATGTGTTTTTTTAATTGAGACCGGTTCAAAACACTAGACGAGATTGGTTCATATTTTATTTGAGACTGGTTCAAAACACTAAACGAGACTGGTTAAAAATACTAAACGAGATTGATTCATATTTAAATTGAGACCTGTTCAAAACACTAAACAAGACTGGTTCATATTTTAAATGAAATCGGTTCCAATTTAATTTTCAGACAGGTTCGGAACCAGTCTCTTTATTTCCAAATGAGACCGGTTCCGAACCAGTCTCGTTTAAACATATGAAACAAGACTGCCGATTTTAAGACTGGTTCGGAACCAGTATCATTTGATGTGCAGAACCGGTCTGAAATGGTCAATCCGTACTAGTGCAAGGAAAAAATAAGTGGTGAAAATATTTTTGTCACCTGATTGAGTTTTCTTCATAATTCGAATTAACCAGAATTGAATATACTCCTTCCATCCCAATATCTTGATAAAAAATGAAAAAGAATTTGTCCAATATTAAAGTAAAAAAATAAAAAATAAAAAATCTCAAAGACTGTACATTGTATCAATGACCGATAACTAATCAACGAAAACATATCTAAAAAAAATTTTTGGATGCAAAATTGTGATATGTATTAACTGTAATGATAAGAAAATTTTTGTAATATCAATTTGTAATTAATCAATGAATCATGCATTTTATTAAACAGATACTCTTATATTTTTATTGACTTGTTTGATTTTTACCAAGGCAATGGGACGGTGGAAGTATTTAACTTTTTAAAATATTTTCTTCCTTAAAACAATTTAACCTGCTATTAGATTAAACTATATTAAAAATTAATACGGTAAACAAATTCTTTGTGTGGGTAAAAAAAATTTATTTTGTTTGCCCAAACAAATATTTTTTCAATTGTCAATTTGCCTATTGGCCCAAAAAATTCCGGCAACTCCAGCCCATTATACCACTTCCTATTAAACATTTTTTTAATAAAGAATACATGTACATGTACTTTTACCCGTATAGCAGTTATCAGGTAAAGGATCTCAACCTTCCATTTTGTATTTTGTCCAGATCATTGACTAAAACACATGGAACCACCGGTGTGGTGCCAAACATCAAACGTTGACTAGAGAAGTTGAGGTTAGCTAAAAAATGTGCACATGAATTTCCCTCCTTGTAAGTATGACATATTGGAACTGAAGTTCCCAATCACGAGTTTGCATTTGGCTGATCCAAGCAAGAAGACCATTTTCAGTGGGCGGTTTTAATGTGGTGCCGTATACATACGGCTATACGGCACCATGGGTGAGTCCGGTATTTGACCGGTCCATGTGGGTCAGTGATGGATTTAGTAGCAATTTTAACCGATATTATTTTGCAATAACTAGAAAATACTTGTTCTTAAAGCACTCGAAAATCTGAAGTCCTCCTTGAGATGAAACCTGCATATTAAATCAAATCTCAGATCTCAAAATCAGACCGTGTCCCCGGAGCTCTCCCCTGTGACGCATCATTTTTTGGGTCCAACACGGTTGGGATACTTCTTCAATACGAGAGCGACACAGTTTCAGCCCAGCTTGATTTTTTTTTTCCAAAAATAATAAACAAAAACTCTTTCCCATTCCTTTTCAAATGGCTCAAGGATTAGAAATTTAACATTTTTCTAGCAAAAGGTCTCTCAGTCTCTTGCTTTGTCATCCATCTCCAGTCTCTCTTCCACATCCGTGCCTTCGTCTTCCACCTTCACTCTCCCTCTTTTCTGATTGCAAGGAAGAGGAAGGTTCACTTCTAGTTGTAGATCAGACCTCGTGACGGTGACACACTTCCACACTTAAAGTTCCATAGCAACACACTCTTATCACAAGGTAAAGTTCCAAAGTCCAAACTATCAGATCTACACGTGTATCACTGTCTATCACCCATTCTTTATGGTTTATAGATTATAAGATTATTAGTTTATTATTATGTTCATAATATAGTCACAATGTTACGTATAATATATTATATAAACAAGTCTGAATATAGATTATTAAATTAATATATAATAATATGTTGTTTCTTACTTTTTTTTTATAGATTATTAAAGTTATTGTTAATGTATTCTAATCATAGTTTCTCTTCTCTTTTTATGTTTCTTAGGGAATAAATGGCTCAAGAGGAAAGCTCACCTTAACTTCCCGCAGAAGTGATCGCAGATAATGATCTTTGTTAGTTCTTATTAGGAATGAAAGGATGTAACCAGTTTCAAATTCTAAGTTATCTGTGTGGAAACTCAAGTGGAATGAAACTATTCTTATTTTTATTGATTATGAGCTTTCATGTTTAATTATTTGTTCAACCAAACCAATTTATTCTCCTTAATCTTTTGACTTTTTTTAATTTGTTATCATCCTTGTGGAACGGGAGGAGTAAATATTTTCAATAAAATTGTTATAATGTTATAATAAATCTTTTAAATTGTTTATAAAAATTTTAACTAATTAATTGTACCCTGATAATATAGAATCCTAATTGACCCTATGAGTCAATTTATTTTATCCCTGAATATTATTTTTAAAAAAATATGCTATTTATGTAATGAATGTTATTTTATCTCAATTTTTATAATTTATTATAAACGTTATTATCTACTTTTATTTTATCAGCTAAAACTGTTTTTATTAATAATACTCTTTTTACGTTATAATTGCTGGATTATCTCCAATTTTATAAATTATTACAGTAACTGTTATTTTCTACTTTTATGTAATACTGACCACATAATTTTCCGGACACAAAACATGCTTTTTATGTAATACTAAATGTTAACTTATCTCAATTTTTGTAATATATTATTACCATTAATTACTACTTTGGAATTATAATTATACAATAGATTTTTATACTCCTTTCGGTCTTTATTATAGGTCATATTCTAGAAGATTTTTTTGTCCTAATTATAAGTCACTTTATATTTCCTGTAAAAAGGGGACTTTGAAAAGTGTAGAGTTAATAGGGGTGTTTGTAGAAAAAAAGTAATTAAATGCTATTGAAAATTGAAATGAGGTCTTATAAATATGACCAAAATAAAAACCCCAAAATAAAAGGTCTTATAAATAGGATCGAAAGGAGTATTTTTTTGGCCTTATTAATTGCTTTGACTATCTATGCATTTTTTGTTGCTCATTAATGAGTGTGAATTTTCCAAGAAAAGTTAAAAGCGTAAAATTGTACGAATGTTACAATATATTCTCATAGAATTCATAAAATTAACTACTTTACTTGGTATGTGTAATTCGGTTAAGTATACCCTATAAAAATGATCGGAGGGACTACAAAATATGCTTCCCGTGTAAAAAATGTTACTACCTCCGTCACTACCTCTGTCTCTAAATATAAGACTTTTTTGACATTTTTATTTTGTCCTTATTTATAAGATCCTATATCAATTTTCAATGATATTAATTATTTTTTTCCACAAACACTCCTATTTAATTAATACTTTTTAAATTCTCATTTCCTAGTAATATTAATAGGGGTAATTTTACCAACGAGTTGTTGGTGCAGTGGTGCCAAGGGCTGCACTTGGTAGGGCGAACCACGGTTCGATCCCCCGCAACAACGTTGGGAGAGGAATAAAACCTTAACCACGGGACCCCCCTCGAACTGGATTAGTCGGCCCAGTGGGCCGGATACCAGGGTGCAAACCAAAAAAAATAGGGGTAATTTTAAAAATACATACCATAATTTCACATTTTGAATATTATTAACTAAATTAATCAACTTTCTTAATGAAACGTAAAATTTTTCAAAGGGATCCTATATATAAGAACGGAAAGAGTATAAAAATTTGGCTAGTAAAATAAATAGAGCATCAGGTACAATTTTCTACAAATATTTAAATAGAATACATGAGGAGTAACCAACAAAACTAACAATTTCAAATAGAGTGGCCAAGATTTTGGTATGCAATACGTATAAAAATATGTTGACATGTACACAAGGTTACCGGTTGAATAATGGCAACCCTTAATCCAAATTTTTAACAAAATCAATGGCTAAAAGACTTGTCCTCACCAGTGGTGCCAGAAAACTTGGCACCACATCAAACGTCGCCATTTTCAGTATTGGTCACCATAGAGCTATCCTTCAGTTGGTTGATAATGGCCAGAGAATCACATTCTACAATCACTTTTTTCATCCCCTTGTTTCACACCACTTGCAAGCTGTAGAGTAAGCCCCGTGATTCTGCCATATAGGAAGCGCAAAAATCAATATTGTAACAATAGCCAAATAACCACTTTCTTGTATCATGTCAAATGATATCAGCATGCTTTGTAGCATCGGGTTTCTTTTTGAGGCTCCATTAGTGTTAAGCTTAGAGTCTGTTTGTTTTTGCGGTGGAAACTCACGTTCAAACAAAAGCTATACTTGAAGAGCGGTTGTAAACGCACGTTTGGTGCTCTGAAACGCACGAACAAACAGGCTATTTAATCTAGCCATTGGGAAGAGGATCCCAATTCTCAAAGTGCATCCCCATCTTTCTAATTGAGTGCTTCATGTGTAGTTGGAAAGCCCTATCTAAGTCGAGAAACTTTTGGAGGTCAATCTAGTAGCGATAAGTAAGAGGGCTTAAAAAAAGTTAGAGTGAAGGAACACTTTGGTCTCTCAAGTATTTTGATAGGGACACTTTAGCCCTCAACAAAGTGACTAACGGAAATTGGACAGGGACTAAATTGTCACTTTTGGAAAACTTTGGAGACTAAAAATGACTTAAATTTCTTGAGGGACTAAAGTGTCCCTGTCGAAAAATTTGAGGGACCAAAGTGTCCCTTCACTCAAAAAGTTAAAGTGCTCATTTGATCCCTTATCTAATTTTCACTGTCATATTGATCCTTCACTCTTTTTTTTTTATCATGTTGGTCTTTCACATTTGTTTATGTTTGCACCGCTCGTCCCAAAATCACTATTTATCCTACGTGAACCAGTATGATACGTGTGCACATCATTTCTTTCTTTAACATGAACCAATGTGATACAGACACGTAGTATGAACATTGACTATGGGACGAACTGTGTGAACAAAAAAAATAGACCAAAATGATTAAAAAAATATGAAAGACCAATTTGATAAAAAAAATAATAGACTAAATAAACAATTTATCCTTTAAAAAAAACAAAAACACATCTTTCATAAATTTAATAAAAACATTATTGCACTAAAGAATTTAAAATATATATATATATATATATATATATACATAGAGTACTCCCTTCGTTCCTAAATATAAAGTCTCTTTCGGAGATTTCACGTCCATTAAGAAAGTGAAATAATTTAATTAATTGTATTGGAAATGTAAACTTTTGATATGTAATTTCAAAATTATCCCTATTAATATTATTGAGAATCTAAAAAGTGTTAAATAAATAGAGGTATATATGAAAAAAATAATTAATGATCATTAAAAATTCTTATGAACTTTATAAATAGAAACAAAATAAAAATGTCAAAAAAAATTTATATTCATGAAAGGAGGTACTCCCTCCGGTCCTATATATAGGACATATTCTAGAAGCAATCTTTGGTCCTATATATAAGACATTTTGTATTTTCTATGCATCATTTATTGTTTTTTCTCTTTTTTGCCCTTATTAAATGCATGTGTTTTTTGTTGTTCATTAATGAGTGTGAATTTTTCAAGAAAAGTTGAGAGGGTAAAATTGTAATGTTACAATATATTCTCATAGAATTCATAAAACTAACTACTTTTCTTGGTCCGAGGAATATGGTTAAGTATGTCCTATATATAGGACCGGAGGGAGTATTATATAAGAAAAAAATGGCAAACAAATCGGACGAAAAAATAAAAATAAAAAAAAAGAAAGAAAAAGAAAAAGGAAGGCACGAATGGCACGATCTTTTTGACTTTTTGTCACTCGATCAAACCCAAACAATTTCAATTCCAAGCCCTGGCAAAGATCTTGAATTTTGGTGCTTCTCCTCCTTTTCGAACAACATTCCTACACTTCCGGGTATTCTTCCTTTTTCCCTTACTTTACTATCCCATTATATTTATGTTTTATGTACTACTCTGTCTGCAAGTTTTCTTTATTGATTTTCTGGATTGTTTTTTTTTTGTTTTTTCTGAATCTGGTCATGAAATTCGTTTGGTGCTCGAGTTGCTGACAATCACATGCTTGTGAAGCTTTGTTTCTTTTGAATATACGTACTACCTCTATGCAAATCCATCCATTCCACTAATATTGATCGCTAAGTCACATTTGACACCATAAAGAAAAGGCTAAATGTTCTCTTATCTTATTTTTCAATTTCAAATTGGTCCCTTACGTTTTTTTATATCATATTGGTCTCTTATGTTTCTTTTCACTAACAATTTGGTCCTGAATCACTGTTCATGCTATGTGGACAAATAAGATACCTACACGTGTCATTTCTCTCTCCAACATTAAAAAAGTGGACCGATATGATGTTGATCGTAGGAACCAATTTGATAACAAAAAGAAACATGAGGGACTAATATAACACCAAAAAACGTAAGACGCCAATTTGAAATTGATAAATAAGGTAAGGGACCAAATAAGTAACTTAGCCAATAAAAAAAGTGAGTTATCCACTTAGTCCAAGATGTGTTTTTACTATATCAATTTAGTCCATAAATGTTTATAAATAGACATTGAGTCCTTTAAGATTTTTGGATATACCAATTTGGTCCCTCAAGACTTTTTTACATACCAACTTGGTCTCTCATGTTTTAAGGATCAAATTGATACATCCGAAAATCTTGAGGACAAAATTGGTACATTCAAAAATCTTGAGGCACAAAATATGTATTTATAAATTTTTAGGGACTGACTGGTATAGTGAAAAAAACATCAGGAACTAAGTTGGTACTTCACGAAAAAAGAAATTTAAAACATCATTAAACCATTTTTATAGGATAAAATGTATTTGAAGGGTTAGGAACTCATCCATTTGTAAAGTCACTTGAAGGAATTGGGAAGTTATCCCATGACCCCTGTTATTAGTTTAGCCTTTACTCCCTCTTTTCCTATTTATCTTTTTTATTTCAAACAAAACACACCCTTTAAGAAATCTAATCATTACTCAGATTTCCAATACATTAATTATGTTTTTCCCCACTATATCCTTTCTCTCTCTATAATCATTAATTTTTCTCCACTACTTATGTAAATTACGGTTTATTAAATAGGGGCAAACATGAAAAATAACATTTATTACACTCTTGAAATCCTTAAAACAACAAATAAAAAGAAACAAAAAATCTCTCCAAAGAAGGACAAATAATAAGGAATGGAGGGACTAACTTTTGAACAAAACTATAGATGGATGAAATATGTGGTTATGGTTCAATATGAGAATTTGAAAAGTTAGGTGCTAAGAGATGAAGTAGATATGAATGGACATTTATGAGTAATGTCTTAAAATTATAAGGTAATAGATGATTTTTCCTCCTTGTCATGTATGAAGTACAAACCTGAACATGATAGAATAGAAACACTGGGTTGGAAAACCTTAGGAGCTAAGTGGTATATTAACATAAACAATTAAAAGACATATATAGCAAGAGTGGTTTATACTAAGCATATGACGAAGGTTCGGCCTTAGCTAGAGCTAAGTGGCTGGGTCAGGGTCAGTATTGAAAGCATAGGTCGACTATATCCAATTGATTGGTTAATTTAGTGACTCATCCATAAGGGTAGCCACATCATTTTGAGGGAAATTTGCACTGAGATGATGAAAAATATAGTCTGGTGTGTCATTGGTCTTTCAGTGGTAGTGGGCCTAACTGCCTAAGAAACCTAAATAAGTGAAAGGGGCCCACATACATGTTAAAAAATCTAAGCGCAAGTGAGCCCTCGTATCTTCTTATCTCAGTTCTCTGTGAGTAGCGGGCGGTTTTTGCTGTCGGGTGTTACAAGGCTTCCTGCCTCTGTTAAGATCAGAATACAAAATTGAGAATGAATAAGAATAGGATATTAAGCAAAGCTTCATAAAGTTAACTAGTAACTACATAGTTAATCATGAAATTAAATATAACTTTGACAAACATGAACTTTTTTAAAATTAAAATTATTAAAGGGAAATGGTAATAAGCTGCTAATTAAATTTCTATGAAATGGTTATTGATGAAATATAATCACGATCTTAACTCAAGTCTGATCATGCTCAACAATTGTAAGGAGACATATCTATTTGTTGTTATGGCCAAACTTGTCCCCTCTTATAGGTTTCCACTCTCCCAGGAATGAGTGCTAATAGTTATGATTTTCAAAATAGGCTGAGCATAATATGCTTGTACTTTTAGCAGAATCTGTGAGAGTACTAGCATGCCTCTTGCTTTATCTTGAGAATGCTATATGACCTGATTTTATGTGATAAGTCAGGCCTACTGCAGTAATATTTTCATAATCATCAACAAATAAGATATCCAATTGTCAAATTATAACATGGACATAGAGAGAAAGCATCGTGTTCTTCGTCATAGTCGTCTTGATATTTATATATGTTTTAGAAAGACTGCAGATACAGCAGGATCATGGCTGAGACAAACAGTGCCACCTCTGAAAAGAAGCTTGTACGAATTGATATTAGTTCTGACACTGTATGCCCGTGGTGCTTTGTTGGAAAAAAAAATCTAGACAAAGCCATAGCTGCTAGTAAGGATAAATACAACTTTGAGGTCTAATACTCTCTCTCTCTCTCTGCATGTATGTGTGTGGCCTAGGCCCAAATATGTTTGGCATTTTCAGTGCTAATTTTCTGTTGATATGAATTTACAGATAAAATGGCATCCGTATCAACTTGACCCTAATGCCCCTAAAGAAGGTATTGACAAGAGGGAGTATTACAAAAAAAAGTTTGGATCCCGATCAGACCAGATGGAAGCTCGGATGTCAGAGGTTTATATTTGTTAATCATTTGTTGAATGACATTTGTTGTTGCTGGTTGTATAGTTTATAGTTCATCTCATCAGTGAATTTAATTAAGCCTCTTTGGTATTTGGCAGGTCTTCAGGTCTGTTGGTCTGGAATATAGTATATCTGGACTCACGTAAGACTAAACTTGGTTTGCAATTCATCAATGGACAAAATTTGATAAAACATCTGTTAACTGCAAAGTGGAGATTTACAAAGAAGAGTTGTCTAAACTGGACCCAACTAACATTGTCTTAATTATTCACAGGGGAAACACTTTGGACAGCCACAGACTTATATATTTTGGTGGACAGCAGGGTCTTGGCAAGCAACATGATCTGGTCGAAGAACTTAACCTTGGCTATTTCACACAGGGAAAATACATTGGTGACCTGTAAGTACTTTTTTTGGTCGGTGTTCAAAACTTATTTTTTTTAATTTAGTGATCTTTGTTTTTTCATGCTCAATTAAGTCACAAAAGTTAATGGACCTTTAACTGTATTGCTTTTAGCCATTAGGCACTCCTTAATGGGATATTCTTCATTAGAGATATAAACCATTCTTGGGTTTCCACCTAACTTCAGTTTTTAAGAAGTGTTGATCCTTAACATCGTACCAGCGGATCTATGGCCAAATTGTTAGGAATTCAATTCTTCCCACGCTCGTTCTTCTAAATAAAAGTTGACTTTCAGTGCAAGGAAAAATGGGGGCGTATGAAAGAGTTATAAAACCTTTTTGGATTCTTTACTTAACAGCTTAAGCTTTTAGGTAGAGTTGGTCCTTACATTTTGAATAGTCCTTCGAACTGCCAGCCATCAGCATGCATTTCAGTTGCTAAAACTGTTGTGGTTTAAGAATGATCATGGATACTCATTTGACACTAGGTGATATTTTTGCTTTCATTTCTTTATGGTTTAATATCTCATGTTTTAACTCACTGCTTGGGTAAATTGAAGCCGCAAACGAATTTCTTCTGCAGAGTTTATTATATTAAGGTCTATGTGCTTTGCATAATATTATTAAAAAGACTACAAGAGCGGAATTAGTTGTCATATTTTCTATTAAAATTCATATATAGGAAATCAGTGTCATATTTTCTATTAAAATGGGATGATATGTGGTCACTTGTGGTAGGATTTAGCTAATACTCCCTCCGGTCCAAAATATAAGCACCCTTTTTGTGAGAGAGAAAGGGTGCTTATAATATGGACCGGAGGGAGTAATATTTTTTGCAGAACATTTGTTACATGTGTCTTCGAATCTGGTTCCTAAACTTACAGGCATTATCATTTTCAACTTGGATGCAGGAAGTTTCTTCTGGAATCTGCTGATAAGGTCGGTATAGAAGGGGCAGAAGAGTTTCTGAAGGACCCCAACAATGGGCTGAAAGAGGTAGTTTTTATATAAGCAAACTCTTATTCTTTATTTAAGTCCAAATGGTAACTAATATAAATAAATTCCACTGAACTATGATTTGGAATTATTAGTTGTTCCAACTTTAAATGCTTAATGTTTTTTATTCTTCCTTTTGATGTTAACATCAAAGTGGCAGTGAGGTCTTTTTAGTTGTTAGTTAGTCAGTCAAGTGTTCAAAATTTTCAGTTTTGAAATGACAATAGATTGCAGATTCTGATAATTTTCATGTTCAACTTAGCAATTGAATGAGAACTCACATGACCACTGTTCTTGCTTTTTATGAATCTACCTAGGTTGTGGAAGAGCTGAAAACATACTCAGGAAACATTAATGGTGTTCCATATTACGTGGTAAGTGTTTAATATCCAAGTTATATATTGTTCATGTTCATAATGATCAGCACAGAGAAGTTGACACATTTAATCATTTGGCAGATTAATGGGAATCAAAAGTTGAGTGGTGGTCAACCCCCTGAGGTCTTCTTGAGAGCTTTCCAAGTTGCTACAAGCTGATTTTCAGCACCTACATGTTTCTATTGTTCTCTGTAATAATATAATATAAGGGTGAATCCTTAAAATAAGAAATTAGCCATTGGCATGATGAAACATGAATCCTTAAAATATCGTATCAATTATGAACTTCACTTAAGACAATGTAAAAAGAAATTAGCCATTGGCATGATATTGTCTTGTATATGCCTCGATTTCTGGATTTTCGCATCTTCGAATGTAGTAATAATAAACAGATTGACCATTTCTTTGCTATGTATTCCATCTGTTTGCAATATAAAAAGAGAAAAAAATATATTGGTTTAAAGTATAAAAAAAGTTAATTTTTTAAAATTTTGTTTCGTTCCAAATATTATTTCCCTAAAATATCATGGTCATTTTATTTAATTTTTGTTTTATTCTTAGATACTTTATTAAAATATCTATATATAGGAGTGAAGTATCATTTTGGTTCCTCATGTTTTTTTCCTTTAAAAGGTTTTACAAAAATTCGGCAGAGTTTCCTCTGTTTTCCGGACTTCTCAAAAATTTTCTTCTTAAAACATGTCAGCCAGAAATATTTAAAACATAAACCATAACAGTCCAATAGTCATAACGGATCCTAGTGCCCGATTAGTACAAGTTTCAGGGCAAACTACTAATTCATATTATAATTTACAAAAAGTAGATGTCCACTCAAAGTATTTAATATACATTCCACGTAGTGGAATGAAAATCCTGCTCGGCCGCATTCCATGTAAGCTCCACTTCAATACCTGCAAAATATAGCAAGAAGGGTAGCATTACACAGAACTTAAAAAGATAGATCCTAAAAGAGACAGCAATAAACCAAGCCTACACAATTTTTAGCATATACTATTTATTTAATTTATCCCTTCTAGTCCTTTAATTATTCTCATATTCGTTTAATCTCTGCTTCTCTTATCATTCTCTCATTTTCATTCTTTATTCATTTTCCATTACTTGGTCCACATGCCGGTTACCTTTTCGTTCCATTATTCTTTTCATTAATTTGACAGGGTCTACCGACCTCCCGCCTTATTACTTTTTATTATAGTGACAGGGTCTACCGACATCCCGCCTTATTACTTTTTATTATTGTGACAGGGTCTACCAACCTCCCGCCATTTTACTTCTCATTATGGTGACAGGGTCTAACGACCTCCTGCCGTTTTACTTTTTATTATAGTGACAGGGTCTACCGACCTCCCGTCATTTCACTTTTATCTTTGTGACAGGGTCTACCGACCTCCCGCCATTTTATTTTTTTATTATTGTGACAGGGTCTACCGACCTCCTGCCGCTCAGTCCATTCCCTTTTAAAATGTATTTCGCACCATTGTACTTCACCTCCACACCAGAAGGTACCTCATACTTTGTGGCCTATGGGTACTTCACCTCCACACCGAAAGGTACCTTGTACCGTTGTACTTCACCTCCACACCGGAAGGTGCCTCATACAAGTTGGTCTGTGGGTGCATTCTTATTTTAAGTACATTCTTATTCATTAATGATTCTCATTCTCATTTCACTTTGCTTGAATTGGCCATATACATTATGTTTTAATTCTCGTCACTAACTCTTAATTATTTCCATTTTCCCTTTCTTTTCTTTTTCTTCTTCTCTTCTTTTTCCTTTTTCCTTATTCTTTTTATTAATTACTCTAGCTTTCGTCTAACCTCATTCTATTAGACTACCATAATTGCATTCGCTCTAGTTGTCTTATCACCTTATCGCTAAATTCTTTTACCTATTACCCTCTTGTATTTGGAATTTAGTTTATCATTTCCCTTTTGATTTCATTACTACCCGACCACTCTTAACTAAGTTTTCATCCGTGCTTCCTTATTGCTTTCGCACTCTAACTTCTCTTTTTCCTCACCTTTAGTCTTAACTCATTCTACACCCTTCGCCTATTACAAACACTCCATACTCTTTTACTCTCACACTCCTCTAATTTCCCTTAATTAATTTCCCTTGGTTTTATTTTGCGTTTGTTCTACACTTTCATTCCATATTAACTATTTTAATATTCTATTATATTCATTCACTCCGGAACTCATTCTATGCACCTTCAATTTATTCCATTGTCCACTTAAATACACCATTTATTTTTGCAGGAACTACCCTAAGGTTCATTAACTTATTCCTTAATTACCCTATTCTTAGTCACCACTATAAACTCCTAGAATTTACTTTTTAAATAGAGGTAATACGACTCTTCTTACCTCGGGCTTTCTTTTAAAAAGAACCTGGGTTGTGGCTCGGTGTCGATGATGGCGTCGGTGTTGCTCCTCGTTATTGAGAACGATCGCGGCCGAATCGAGGCCAAAGCTTCAAGCCTCAGAGTACCCAACACAAGCCCGGAGCGATCACGGTCGACAACGACGCCGGTGAGATCCGGTGGAGAGAGAGAGAGAGAGAGAGAGAGAGAGAGCAAACCCTAGAGGAGAGAGAAAGCTTAATCAAGATAGAGATAGTGTTTAAGTGTAGAAGCTAAACCAAATCAAGCTTAGATCCATGGTTAAGGCATTAAATTGAAGTTCGGGTGCTTGGGATTTGGGTATAGTATGTGGGTTCAAGAGGAGAGGGAGAGAAAGAGAAACTCCATGGGAGAGGGAGAAGGAGAAAGAAACCATGATGGAGAAGGAGAAGAAGAAGGAAATATGGAGGAGAAGGGATATGCCATGGTAGGAGGGTTGGAAGTTGAGTCTTGGAGGTTTGGTGGGTGTTGAGGGTGGTTTGGGGGAGGAAGAAGAAGGCTGGTGCGGAGGAATGGGAAGAGGAGGGGGTTGATGCACCAAATGGTGCTGCTGATGCACTAAAATAGCGCCAGCGCGCCTGGGCGGGGAAACGCGTGCGCCTGCGCGCTCGCTGCGCATCTGTGCGCGTGCCAACTTCCTGTCGCGCGCCTGGGCGCTGGTGTGGCGCGCCTGGGTGGAAAACTGACTGGGCCGGTGCATCTGGTGCACCCTGGTGCGCCTGGGCGTGCACTGTTGCGCCTGGGTGTGCACCGTTGCGCCTGGGCGTGCACCAGTGATTCCCGACTTCGATTCGCCATAACTTCTTCTTTAACCGTCGAATAGGCCCAAATTTTTGGACAAGCTTCTTAATCCCTTAAAATTCATATCCAACGGTGGAATTTAATTTCTTAGCATCCTATAATAAATTCCTAATTTTCTCTTTTCGGCTGATTTCTAACATTTGAAACGCCGATTTAACCTCCGATTCCGCTTAGATAATTTTGCCCATTGCTACAAATGTCTCCTACACAACCCCTAGTACTCATAATTACTACTCACCTTGCTCCCAAAATTCTTTAAGCAATTAATCTACCCATTCCCTACATTTTAAACCTATTAATTCAATATTCAAGCTTGGAATTAAATTAGGGATGTTACAATTCTCCCCCACTTATTAGAATTTCGTCCCCGAAATTCCGTTCAATTCTTTCAAATGGAGAACCATCCCATTAGTAAGCTTCTAACTACGGTTTTTACTTCCCTTCGATTTTTACTTTCCTCTCCATATATGGTTAGGGCCATGCCCATTTCAACGTCTGTCTTCTGGCACTACGTACTATCTCTATCTACACAGGGTCGTCAGTTTTCTTATTATTAAAGTTCCATCTCTCATTCCTTGGATTGAAATCCTCCCCCACTTAGCATTGACATACTTGATTATATCCATGCTAGGGGGTATGCTCATTCGTTGCTCAGAATACAGTACACCGGTTCCCGACCGGTATCCAAGGCTGAAGAGAGGACACGTAGGTGACTATCTATCGGTAGGCATTGAACTATGCTGGGTTTCTACGACTTGGCAAATTCTCACCTATGCATCTGAGATGCTTGAAGCTTGAAGAGAGTGAAGATGAAAAGAAGAAACATGAAACACTCAAGAATGGGTCTCATGGTCTTTGCAAGATGGCCCAGGTTGTACTGGATACATGTCAAGCAAGAAGATAAGGGAGGTTATCCCCAAAGTGTGCATTTTCCGCAGAGAGTTATCGAAGGATGCATTTTCTATGGATCTGCGTCTAATTGATTGGTCTCGGTCAAGGCCTAAATGGTATTTCTCAATTCGGTGTTATTTTGGAGAAGGTTTTGTTTTATCTCTAGTTCAACTCTCATTTGAGTCTCCGCAAGGCGTTTGGAGTTATCTGTTTAATAGTCCTATGGCTTATGGTATAATGACTAGTTATTGTCGCTCGCATAGGATCCGAATCGAGTCGCCAAGTCTCCCCCACTTAGTATCAACATACCTGAGTAAGTCGAAGGCAGGGAGGAAACTGGGTTGATTCCAAGAATTGACTAGCTAGGCTCTTCATACCTACGCATACGGCTAATTTCTCATACGAGTTAGAAGGGTGGTTCGATCATTTAGTTGGATGTTCTCAGTGGAGATATAGAATAAGAGTGTCTTGAATGGGGTTGGTTTGCGAATCACTGTTCATGAATCTTGGTAAAGATCATATAGGATCAAAGTCTAATCGGGCTTTTGACAGAGATAGAATTCCTAGATGGTTTATTCGAATCTCAACTAGATGATTGCAATAATATAGCATGTTAATAAACGTGAAGACCGAGGTGGTCAGTTTTAATCTCACATTTATTAACTGTACATCACTGCGTTATTGAATGATGGCATTATCTTTTAACAGGTGCAAGAGAAAGGATGACCAATCCTGACCTTACACTCTATTAGAGGACCACACTATCACAATTGAGCTTGGGGGAATTTCTAACTAAGGTCTTAACACCTATCGATTCCTCCTAGAGTACACTACTCACACTTATTCTAAACAAAGACGTGAAAGTAACCAGTCGAGGCAGCATTAACATGAAAAGTACCTTGGCTAGATTATTCGCTCCCTTCTCCGATACGTCCAGGACAGTTCGCCCCAATATGTCCATATTGTCCGCATATATAGCAGAGACCCTTGTTCTTGTGCTGCTTCAACAACAAACACAGACGCCTGTGGGGCTTCCCACAGAGTGAACATGGTAGCCTAACTCCTGGGGTATCCCCCTTCGGGGCCACATCACTTGGCACTACTGCCCTAGCGTTGGTGTCAAATCATGGACCTGATTCCGGAGCCAATTCCTTGCCCTTGTCAAACCTCTCATGATCTGACATTCGTTTGAGACCCTTTTCATATGTGCTTGCCATGTTGACCAAGCGAGCCAAGTTATCAATGTTGTGATACTCACACGAGAGGCGAATATCACTCCTAAGTCCAGCTTCAAACTTAACACACTTGCCAGGTCACTTGCATACCGATAATCAGAAAAACGGATGAGATCTTCAAACCGAGCTGCATAGTCCCCAACTGACATAGAACCTTGAGTCAATTGGAGAAAAGCAATCTCCTTTTCCCTTCTAACATCTTCAGGGAAATACTTCTCCAAGAAAAGATCCTTGAACACCTCCCAAGAAATCACTGAGTTAGCTGCCACCAATCCTCTCCTCTGCTGATCCCACCAATGTTCTGCCTCATTGGTCAGCATGAATTCAGCTAGTCGGACATGCTGCTCCATTGGTGGTTGAAGAGAACGGAGAATCTTCTCCACTTCTTGTATCCACCTTTGAGCCCCATCAGGATCATTTCCACCTTCAAAATGAGGCGGCTCACACTTCCTAAATCGTGTCATCCAGTCAATTTCCACTAGAGATGGCGGAGGAGGTTGCAAAGCTGCTACTGCGGCTGTTGCTGCTGCTGCTGCTGCAGCTGCCATCTGCTCACCCTGTTGCTGTTGCATCTGAACCAGATGCTCTAGAATAGTGGCAATTCCATCATTACTCGCTCGTCTTCCAGCCATTCTGTTTAGCCAGGGAGAGCAGATCATTAAGGCTTAATACTCATATATATATACATACATATATATATATATATACCATAGTATAAACATCCTATTAATACCTCTAGACTCTTAATATGTACACCAATTACTCGCGGGGTGAGTAATCATTGGAGTAATAAAACTCCAAGGCCCAGGAAAAACTGCTCTGATACCAAAATGTAACACTCTCACATTTATCAGTTAATTTTAGGTTTTATTAAAATTGGACTTAGAAAATTCATTTTTAAAGCTTAATTCCTTTAAAAGGTTTTACAAAAATTCGGCAGAGTTTCCTCTATTTTCCGGACTTCCCAAAATTTTTTTCTTAAAAACTGTCAGCCAGAAATATTTAAAACATAAACCATAACAGTCTAATAGTCATAACAGATCCTAGTGCCCTATTAGTACAAGTTTCCGGGCAAGCTACTAATTCATATTATAATTTACAAAAAGTAGATGTTCACTCAAAGTATTTAATATACATTCCACGTAGTGGAATGAAAATCCTGCTCGGCCGCATTCCATGTAAGCTCCACTTCAATACCTGCAAAATATAGCAAGAAGGGTAGCATTACACGGAACTTAAAAAGATAGATCCTAAAAGAGACATAGCAATAAACCAAGCCTACACAATTTTTAGCATATAGTATTTATTTAATTTATCCCTTCTAGTCCTTTAATTATTCTCATATTCGTTTAATCTCTGATTCTCTTATCATTCTCTCATTTCCATTCTTTATTCATTTTCCATTACTTGGCCCACATGCCGGTTACCTTTTCGTTCCATTATTCTTTTCATTAATTTGACAGGGTCTACCGACCTCCCGCCATTACTTTTTATTATAGTGACAGGGTATACCGACCTCCCGCCTTATTACTTTTTATTATTGTGATAGGGTCTACCGACCTCCCGCCATTTTACTTCTCATTATGGTGACAGGGTCTAACGACCTCCTGCCGTTTTACTTTTTATTATAGTGACAGGGTCTACCGACCTCCCGTCATTTCACTTTTATCTTTATGACAGGGTCTACCGACCTCCCGCCATTTTATTTTTTTATTATTGTGACAGGGTCTATCGACCTCCTGCCGCTCAGTCCATTCCCTTTTAAAATGTATTTCGCACCATTGTACTTCACCTCCACACCGGAAGGTACCTCATACTTTGTGGCCTATGGGTACTTCACCTCCACACCGGAAGGTACCTCATACAAGTTGGTCTGTGGGTGCATTCTTATTTTAAGTACATTCTTATTCATTAATGATTCTCATTCTCATTTCACTTTCCTTGAATTGGCCATATACATTATGTTTTAATTCTCGTCACTAACTCTTAATTATTTCCATTTTCCCTTTCTTTTCTTTTTCTTCTTCTCTTCTTTTCCCTTTTTCCTTATTCTTTTTATTAATTACTCTAGCTTTCGTCTAACCTCATTCTATTAGACTACCATAATTGCATTCGCTCTAGTTGTCTTATCACCTTATCGCTAAATTCTTTTACCTATTACCCTCTTGTATTTGGAATTTAGTTTATCATTTCCCTTTTGATTTCATTACTACCCGATCACTCTTAACTAAGTTTTCATCCGTGCTTCCTTATTGCTTTCGCACTCTAACTTCTCTTTTTCCTCACCTTTAGTCTTAACTCATTCTACACCCTTCGCCTATTACAAACACTCCATACTCTTTTACTCTCACACTCCTCTAATTTCCCTTAATTAATTTCCCTTGGTTTTATTTTGCGTTTGTTCTACACTTTCATTCCATATTAACTCTTTTAATATTCTATTATATTCATTCACTCTGGAACTCATTCTATGCACCTTCAATTTATTCCATTGTCCATTTAAATACACCATTTATTTTTGCGGGAACTACCCTAAGGTTCATTAACTTATTCCTTAATTACCCTATTCTTAGTCACCACTATAAACTCCTAGAATTTACTTTTTAAATAGAGGTAATACGACCCTTCTTACCTCGGGCTTTCTTTTAAAAAGAACCTGGGTTGTGGCTCGGTGTCGATGACGGCGTCGGTGTTGCTCCTCGTTATTGAGAACGATCGCGGCCGAATCGAGGCCAAAGCTTCAAGCCTCAGAGTACCCAACACAAGCCCGGAGCGATCACGGTCGATAACAACGCCGGTGAGATCCGGTGGAGAGAGAGAGAGAGAGCAAACCCTAGAGGAGAGAGAAAGCTTAATCAAGAGAGAGATAGTGTTTAAGTGTAGAAGCTAAACCAAATCAAGCTTAGATCCATGGTTAAGGCATTAAATTGAAGTTCGGGTGCTTGGGATTTGGGTATAGTATGTGGGTTCAAGAGGAGAGGGAGAGAAAGAGATGTTGGAAACCAACAAGCGGCTCAATATAGTCTAGAGGGGGGGTGAATAGAATATTGAAGCCTTATTACAGATTTTTCGTCCACCTAAGAGAATGGTTTTATGAAAATAAATTTTCTTAAAAATTCAAATCAGATTACTCGAGTAACTCAAGTCTTCACTCGAGTAATACGCAAGCAAAAATAATTTCACTCGAGTATTCAGCAAATCACTCGAGTATTACGAAAGCAAATTTTAAATCACTCGAGTATCAGAAAACCTACTCGAGTAATGTTCATAAACTGAAAGCAGATTACTCGAGTGATGAGAACTTTACTCGAGTAAACTGGGTAAAATTCAATTTAAAACTTAGTTTTCAAAGGAGTTCTTCAAGAATAACAATGCTATGATGATTCAACAAATTATGAATGATTAATATGAACAATTTCAAGTAATATTAACAAGCAATTTTAGATCAATTATGTTGAATTAAGAAAACCCCAATTCTAACCTAAAAATGCAATTGTTAAAGAATTAATGCAATACAAGGAATGAAAATAAAAGAGACACAAGGATTTATCCTGGTTCACTTTCACCCACTTGAAAGCTACTCCAGTCCCCTCTTAAATCAAGAGAGATTCTTCACTAGAAATCTTCAAATGTAGATTTTACAATGTTTTAAGATGCAACTAGATTCTTAGTTCTCCTATCTTAAAACCCAATTCAAAGTGTGTACCAAACACTTTGATCTAATCTACCCCTTTTGAGTATTCTAGATTTCCTTGCTAATTGATTGAAGATGCTTCCAACCAATCCTCTTTTCTTGCTTTGATTTGATCCTCAAAGTCTTCCTTGTGAGATTCTTCACTTGTGTTGAAACTTCAATAATGCAATCACAAATTGCAAATCTTCAACAACCACTAAGAACAAAAATATGATCTCAAGAATATTTGAACAATGATAGAAAATAGAGTGAAGAATGAAAAGTTATTTGTTGAATCTTGATAGCTCTTGAAAGATGTAAAATAGCTCTTGAATTGCTTTTGAAAGTGTATTAGAAAATTGTAAGAATGAAAGTATATCTTTATGAAAGAGAAAATTAAGTCCTTTTAAAATTTTCCCAACACTGATTGAATTACTCGAGTAAACCAAACAACGTCACTCGAGTGAAACATGTCAGATTAAGTTACTCGAGTGATGTGTAAACCATTACTCGATTAACCTGTCATGACATAAATTACTCGAGTGATCCAGTACTTATTACTCGAGTAAACTGATCAGAATCTGAATAAAAATAAAGTTTTTCTAAAATGATTTTCACAAGCTATTTAATCAAGATTTAAAATATCTTCACTCTTAATCAAACATTATTTAAATATTCTTAAAATCACCTAAGCTACCCACACCAATGAGATGCATTGCATAAAATAAAGATTACATTGAAATAGAATTAATAAAAATCCTAATTCTAATCTTCATGTGGTGTAGCTTGCTTGTTGCCAATGTTGTTGCTTGGAGAGAGATTGTTAGCATCAAAACATGAGAATCCTACAAACCCCCCCTTTTTGATGATGACAAACCTCCATTGCAATTAAGCACTAGTTTTAACATACTCCCCCTAAATGTAAAACACCTAGGAAAAATATAATAAAACTTAACCTACAAGAACAACATCAACAAAATATTCTCCCCCTTTTGGCATCATTAAAAAGATAATAAAGTTGAGAAAAGTCCTTTGCCAAAAGTTGAAGGTAAGTAGTTCACAATGGTATATAAAATATATAACAATAAAGACAAGACCAAAATAAACCACAATAGTGCCACAACGAATATAAACACACAACGAATATAGCACCATAATCCAATAATAGCAGAGTATCACACTAAGCAGCAAATCATAGTGTAAAGCAAAAAGACATCAACCATAGCAAATAAGCAAACGAAACTAACCAAACTAGACCATACACAAGGTCCTAAAACATAGTATCAACAGAGTCAGAAACATGAAACAGAAATCAAGCAGAAATATGCATATGAAACATGAAATAGAAATCAAGCAGGCAAAACATCATCAGCATCCACAAGTCTAGGAATCAGGTGGAGGAGGAGGGAAATGGTGAGAAAATAGGCCAGACATGTAATCCATCAAACGATGCTCCATGGCAATATTCTTCACATCCTGTCTCATCTCCAACTGAGTGAATTGAGCATTGATGTGCTCAACCAATGACTCATGAGCAGCCTGTGCATCAAATGGAGTACCAAGATTATCCAAATCGATATAGTCCTCAACACGATCGGTATCCATCGGATCAGTAGAAGAAGGAGGAACAGAAGAAGATGCACCAGCCCTATCAGCAAGTAAATTCCTTTTTCTAGAACCTGAAACTCTTGCAGCCTTTGCAGCTTCAGCCATTTCCTTAATCTGTGATTTCCATAACCAAGTGCGACTTTCCCTATGCCAAGCAATTTTCATATAACTAATGTGCGAATCATTAAGACACCAGTTATTTTTTTTTTCCATTTCAGCTGGCTCATCATCAGGGATTGGAACACGATAATACCTCATGATCTTGGTGACATGCATAGGATATGGCAAGAATTGGGTAGGAGGAGATTGAGCAGCAGCTTCCATACGAGCTAAAAACATTTTATTCCAATTCATCTCATACCTCTTTTTAATCCCATGAAACAAAGTAAGATCATCATCTCCCAATTGAGCATAATTTTGATTGCATTTAGGAATCAAACAATAAGAGACAATGTACATGAGCACCCTATCCACAGCATGCAAAGGTGATACAGTTCTAGTAGTCCTATCACCCCAAGATTCACCAGTACGCAACAAATCAGTATAAATCTGAGTAGTATCCACATTCAAATCCAGACATTCAGTATCACCAATAAAAGTTCCCTTGTTTTCTAAACCAAACATCATAGTCAAATCCGCAGGCTTTATAACAAAATGATGTCCTCTAACCATTGTTTGATACTCACCATCTAGCTTAGTAAAATTCTGATAAAATTGTCTGACAAGCCTAGGGTAATAATGAGTCTCAAATTCCAAAAACCTCTTCAAATTCTGAAATTCTAAATCCTCTACAAACGGAAATTGCTCCTTACGCAACCAAGCAAACTTAACATACCTTGTAAGACCAAAAGAGCGATTGATAAATGCCGGTTCCCGCAAATCTCGGTTGATTCCAGAAAACCAAGGATCATTACGACCTGCTCCTTGCTTTGCTTTCTTTTGAGGAGGTTGATAGTGAGAGGAAGAAGCCATTGATTCAGAAAGTGCAGATTCGGTTTTGGGGGTTAGGGTTTTGATTTGGGGTTTTCGGATTTTAGGATAAAATTGGTGAAATTGATGAATGAAATGAGTAGAAATGATGATATAATGAGGAAATATGGTAAAAATTTGTATGATTTGTGAGTTTTTGTGGCTGAAAAATGATGATTTGATGAAGACCCGTATGAGAGAGAAGAGAGAAAGACGAACAAGAGAGAGAAAAAGTCGTGAAAATGATGCAGATTTCAACAGTTCAGCTTTTAAAATCACGTAAGTTACTCGAGTAATGTTCATACGTCACTCGAGTGATTCGAGCAGTACTCGAGTGAAAAAGAATGTTACTCGAGTATGCCGAAAGATAAAAAAAATTACTCGAGTGATGGATGAACTTAATCGAGTGATACGAAAGTCATTTTAAAATTAATCGAGTGACAGACAGAATTACTCGAGTAATACGAAAGAGATTTTAAAATTACTCGAGTGAAGAAATCTGTTACTCGAGTGAACTGTCCAGATTTTTAAAAATTTCAATTTTTCATGCAAAAACATTTTTCATGCACAAACATATAGAAACACTTAGCATTTTGCAAGAAACACACATACAAATAAAGCAATTAGCATATTATAGAACACATACACACATGACTACATATCAAAAAGTTAAGAAACACTTTAATAAGATACAACAACTCAAAATACAAATCACATTGAAATAGGCTTGAAGGTGATTTCGAAAAGCATCAAATACAATTAGCTAATAGTTGATTCATCAAAAATACCAAGTTCTCTTCGAATCTTATAAAATGTGTCCCTTGGTAATGGTTTTGTAAAGATATCAGCTAATTGATCCGAAGTTTGAACAAACTCAATAACACAATCACCTTTTTGAACATGATCTCTCAAAAAGTGATGCCTAATTTCAATATGCTTTGTCCTTGAGTGTAATACTGGATTTTTAGTCAAATTAATTGCAGAAGTGTTATCACACTTTATAGGGATTTTTGTCAAATTTAAACCAAAGTCAGATAATTGTTGTTTCATCCATAAAAGTTGTGCACAACAACTACCTGCAGCTATGTATTCGGCCTCCGCGGTTGATAAAGCTACACAATTTTGCTTTTTAGAAAACCACGATACAAGTGAATTACCAATTAAATGGCATGTTCCGCTTGTACTTTTTCGCTCAACTTTACAACCGGCAAAGTCAGAGTCCGAATAACCTATAATTTTTAGAAAAGCATCCCTAGGATAATAAAGTCCAGTATTCATTGTACCCTTTAAGTATTTCATTATTCTTTTGACAGCAGTTAGATGCGACTCTTTCGGTTTTGCTTGAAAACGTGCACACATACATACACTAAACATGATGTCAGGCCTAGATGCAGTTAAGTATAACAAACTACCAATAATACCACGATACTTCGTTACCTCTACCGCTTTTCCAGCCTCATCTTGATCTAGGTAGCATGCAACGCTCATTGGTGTAGAAGCGGATTTGCACGAATCCATTCCAAAACGTTTGAGAAGCTCTCTACAATATTTACTTTGATGAATATAAATGCCATCATTAAGCTGCTTTATTTGAAGACCAAGAAAGAATGTAAGCTCTCCCATCATCGACATCTCGAATTCGCTTTGCATCAAGTCTGAAAACTTCTTACACAAGTTATCGTTAGTAGCACCAAATATAATATCGTCAACATATATTTGAACCAATAAAATATCCTTACCGGAACGTTCAATAAAAAGTGTAGTGTCAACAGTGCCTCGTTTAAAACCTTTTTGTAATAAAAAATTGCTTAATCGGTCGTACCAAGCTCTAGGAGCTTGTTTCAAACCGTACAAAGCCTTTTTCAGTTTGAAAACGTAGTCCGGATGCTCAAAATTCTCGAATCCGGGAGGTTGTGACACGTAAACTTCTTCTTGAATGTATCCGTTAAGAAAGGCGCTCTTAACATCCATTTGAAACAATTTAAAATTCATAATTGAAGCAAAAGCGAGAAGAATACGAATAGCTTCTAGTCTAGCAACGGGAGCATATGTCTCATCGTAATCGATTCCTTCTTCTTGACTATAACCTTGTGCTACCAACCTAGCTTTATTCCTAACAATAATACCCGATTCATCTAACTTATTCCTATAGATCCACCGAGTACCAATTACAGGACGATCATCGGGTTTTGGCACAAGCTCCCAAACTTGGTTTCTTTCAAATTGATTTAATTCTTCTTGCATGGCCATAATCCAATGATCATCTTGAAGAGCCTCTTTGATACTTTTAGGTTCTATTTGAGATACAAAGGCAACATAATAACAGAAATTATTTAAAGTGCGTCGGGTTACCACTCCCTTCGCAATGTCACCTAAGATGTTAGAAATCGGATGATTTTTGTTTGATTTCCAAGCTATTGGTAATTGAGATTGAATCTCTTGTGCTAAGTCTTTATCTTGTGCTTGCACCTCTCTATCTTCATTTTGATTCTCTTCCATTTGTTGTGGTGTTGAATTCTCATGATCCAAAAATGTACCTATATTATCATCACAAGAAACAACACAATCTCCTTTCGAAGATTCATCAAATACAACATGCACGGATTCCTCAACGGTTAATGTTCTTATATTGTAGACTCTATATGCTTTGCTATGGGTTGAATAACCTATGAATATGCCTTCGTCGGCTTTGGAGTCAAACTTGCCGACCGGTTCCTTTCCGTTATTTAAAACAAACACCTTACACCCAAAAACATGAAAATGTGAAATATTTGGCTTTCGCCCTTTTAAAAGTTCATAAGGTGTTTTATTTAAATGCGGATGAATAAGAACCCTATTAAGCACATAACAAGCAGTGTTTACTGCATCAGCCCAAAAATATTTAGGAACATTTGATTCTATCAACATAGTACGAGCAAGTTCCACTAATATTCTATTTTTCCTTTCTACAACTCCGTTTTGCTCCGGAGTCCTAGGGGCCGAAAATTGATGATCAATACCAAACTTATCACAAAACGCATCAATCCTAGTGTTTTCAAACTCACCTCCGTGATCACTTCTAATAGACACAATTTTCAAACTTAGTTGATTTTGGATGAGTTTGGCAAACTTTTTAAAACATTTATAAACTTCACTTTTTGCGGATAAGAATAAAGTCCATGTGAATCTAGTAAAATCGTCTACTAAAACAAATCCATAGTAATTGCCACCTAAACTTTTAATTTGTGAAGGGCCAAACAAATCCATATGGATTAGCTCCAAAGGCTTTGTTGTGCTTATCACATTTTTAGGTTTAAAAGAACTTTTAACTTGCTTGCACTTTTGACAAGAGTCACAAATGCCATCAAGCTTAAAATTTAGTTTAGGCAAACCAATTACTAAATCTTTTCGCAAAAGTTTGTTTAATTGATTCACATTCACATGAGCAATTCGTCTATGCCAAAGACGAATTTCATCATCAAAAGATTTGAAACATTTTGAAAATAGTGAAGTTATCTCATCCAAATCAATTAAGTAAGTGTTATTAGAGCGACGACCAACAAACTTAACACTATCATCTATAGAAGACTTAATGAAACATAATTCCGGAGTAAAAGTCACATAATTGCCCATATCGCATAGTTGGCTTATACTAAGCAAGTTGTGTTCTAAGCCTTCTACGTATAGGACATTTTCTATGACAAGGTTAGATACGTTACCGATCTTCCCGACTCCTAGAATTTTGCCCTTGTTGTTGTCGCCGTATGTCACAAATCCATCACTTTTCGGAGTAAGTTCCATGAAGTGCGTTTTGTCTCCCGTCATGTGTCTCGAACAACCACTATCCAAATACCATTTTCGCTCTTTGGTTCGAAGACACACCTACAAAAAATATCATTTGGTTGACTTAGGTACCCAAGTGGTTTTGGGTCCTTTGTTGTTAGCATGAGGAGAAGTCCCCTTAACAATCCAAATATATTCTCCGCTTGGTATACCAAATTTCTTTATATTACATTTATTCGTGGTATGCCCAAAGATTCCACAATAATGGCAAGTTGGGTTTTTAGAAATCTTATTCTTTGAAAATCCACCAACTTTGCGATAATTGCGTTTCTTAGGTTTGGTATAGCCAAGACCGGATCTATTGCTATTGTTCCTTTGAGTTGAAAGCAAATGATCTAATGAAGTATCTCCTTTCATGAGCCTTGCAAGTCGATCATTCAAATTAAAAACTTCTTTTTCCAAAGACTTGCAATTTTCACAAGATGGAGTGTCATTTGATTTCAATTCACAATTGCATGTAGAGTTTGCATAAATGAGTTCAAGAGTTTCATTTTGAAGCTTAAGTTCTTCTAAATCTTTTTGAAGTTCAATTATCTTTTCATGTTGCTTCATTATGAAATTCTTTCTTTCAACATTTATTTTAGCAAGTTTCTTCAACTCTTTATGCATCTCTACATACACATTGTACAACTCATTGAATGAAGGAGAATTAGAACTAGAGCTAGCATCGGAAAGATAATCTACCTCATTGACATTGTCACTTGATTTAATGCTCGAAGATTCCTCTTCATCAAGCTTCGTCATCAAACATAGATTTGCAAGTTCTTCATCATCCGATGAGCTAGATGTTGATTGACTCTCCTCTTCATCCCATACTATGTAAGCCCTTTTTCCTTTAGATGAGTTGAACTTAGAGTTGTCACCTTCCGACTTCTTAGAATGATTTGGGCATTTTGATCGATAGTGACCAAGCTTTCCACACCCATGACACTTGATGTGATCCTTGTTAGTCTTATTTCTTGGTTGTGAATCCTTAGTATCTCTTTGTCTATTCTTATTAAAGTTTCCCTTACTCTTAAAGAACCTACCAAGCTTTTTAACTAGCAAGCCAAGGGTCTCATCATCTATATCGGAGTCCGAGTCATCCACTTGAGAATTTTCCTCTTGTGCCTTAAGAGATTTTGAAGTTGATTTAAGAGCAATCCCCTTTTTCTTTCTATCGGCATCTTCATTCATGGATAACCGTCCAAGCTCCATTTCATGCTCTTGAAGCTTTCCGAATAGAGTTGCTAAATCAATTTGATCCACGTCTCTAGCTTCCATAATGGCCGTCACCTTAGGTTGCCATTCCCTGCTAAGACATCTCAAAATCTTATTAACAACTTCACCATTAGTTATAACTTTTCCAAGTGCAGAAAGATGATTTATGATATGAGTGAACCGCTTTTGCATGTCACTTACATTTTCATTAGGTAACATACGAAAGAGTTCATATTCATGCATGAGTTATTTAGCCTAGCCCTTCTAACCTCCGAAGTGCCCTCATGTGTGACTTGTAATGTGTCCCACATTTGTTTAGCATCAACACATTGAGATACTCGAAAGAACTCATCATAAGAAAGAGCGGACGTGATGATATTTTTAGCTTTTAAATCAAATGCAACTTTCTTCCTATCATCATTGTCCCAACTCGATTGAGGTTTGATTGAAACAACATCATTTACTTTCGTTTGAGGAACAAAAGGTCCATTCTCTATGGCGTTCCAAATTTCCATATCTATGGCTTGAATAAAGATTTTCATGCGGACCTTCCAATAAGCATAACCCTCACCATTGAATAGTGGAGGACGATTAATGGAAGTTCCTTCACCACCAAAAGGATTTGAAATTGAGCCCATTGTTTCCAAGTAAAAAGGATCTTTTCGAAAAAGCTTTTTAAGGCTCGGATTTTTCGTCCGAGCTCTGATACCACTTGTTGGAAACCAACAAGCGGCTCAATATAGTCTAGAGGGGGGGTGAATAGAATATTGAAGCCTTATTACAGATTTTTCGTCCACCTAAGAGAATGGTTTTATGAAAATAAATTTTCTTAAAAATTCAAATCAGATTACTCGAGTAACTCAAGTCTTCACTCGAGTAATACGCAAGCAAAAATAATTTCACTCGAGTATTCAGCAAATCACTCGAGTATTACGAAAGCAAATTTTAAATCACTCGAGTATCAGAAAACCTACTCGAGTAATGTTCATAAACTGAAAGCAGATTACTCGAGTGATGAGAACTTTACTCGAGTAAACTGGGTAAAATTCAATTTAAAACTTAGTTTTCAAAGGAGTTCTTCAAGAATAACAATGCTATGATGATTCAACAAATTATGAATGATTAATATGAACAATTTCAAGTAATATTAACAAGCAATTTTAGATCAATTATGTTGAATTAAGAAAACCCCAATTCTAACCTAAAAATGCAATTGTTAAAGAATTAATGCAATACAAGGAATGAAAATAAAAGAGACACAAGGATTTATCCTGGTTCACTTTCACCCACTTGAAAGCTACTCCAGTCCCCTCTTAAATCAAGAGAGATTCTTCACTAGAAATCTTCAAATGTAGATTTTACAATGTTTTAAGATGCAACTAGATTCTTAGTTCTCCTATCTTAAAACCCAATTCAAAGTGTGTACCAAACACTTTGATCTAATCTACCCCTTTTGAGTATTCTAGATTTCCTTGCTAATTGATTGAAGATGCTTCCAACCAATCCTCTTTTCTTGCTTTGATTTGATCCTCAAAGTCTTCCTTGTGAGATTCTTCACTTGTGTTGAAACTTCAATAATGCAATCACAAATTGCAAATCTTCAACAACCACTAAGAACAAAAATATGATCTCAAGAATATTTGAACAATGATAGAAAATAGAGTGAAGAATGAAAAGTTCTTTGTTGAATCTTGATAGCTCTTGAAAGATGTAAAATAGCTCTTGAATTGCTTTTGAAAGTGTATTAGAAAATTGTAAGAATGAAAGTATATCTTTATGAAAGAGAAAATTAAGTCCTTTTAAAATTTTCCCAACACTGATTGAATTACTCGAGTAAACCAAACAACGTCACTCGAGTGAAACATGTCAGATTAAGTTACTCGAGTGATGTGTAAACCATTACTCGATTAACCTGTCATGACATAAATTACTCGAGTGATCCAGTACTTATTACTCGAGTAAACTGATCAGAATCTGAATAAAAACAAAGTTTTTCTAAAATGATTTTCACAAGCTATTTAATCAAGATTTAAAATATCTTCACTCTTAATCAAACATTATTTAAATATTCTTAAAATCACCTAAGCTACCCACACCAATGAGATGCATTGCATAAAATAAAGATTACATTGAAATAGAATTAATAAAAATCCTAATTCTAATCTTCATGTGGTGTAGCTTGCTTGTTGCCAATGTTGTTGCTTGGAGAGAGATTGTTAGCATCAAAACATGAGAATCCTACAAGAGAAACTCCACGGGAGAGGGAGAAGGAGAAAGAAACCATGAAGGAGAAGGAGAAGAAGAAGGAAATATGGAGGAGAAGGGATATGCCATGGTAGGAGGGTTGGAAGTTGAGTCTTGGAGGTTTGGTGGGTGTTGATGGTGGTTTGGGGGAGGAAGAAGAAGGCTGGTGCGGAGGAATGGGAAGAGGAGGGGGTTGATGCACCAAATGGTGTTGCTGATGCGCTAAAATAGCGCCAGCGCGCCTGGGCGGGGAAACGCGTGCGCCTGCGCGCGCGCGCTGCGCATCTGATGCGCGTGCCAACTTCCTGTCGCGCGCCTGGGCGGAAAACTGACTGGGCTGGTGCATCTGGTGCACCCTGGTGCGCCTGGGCGTGCACCGTTGCGCCTGGGCGTGCACGAGTGATTCCCGACTTCGATTCGCCATAACTTCTTCGTTAACCGTCGGATCGAGCCCAAATTTTTGGTCAAGCTTCTTAATCCCTTAAGCTTCATATCCAACGGTGAAATTTAATTTCTTAGCATCCTATAATAAATTCCTAATTTTCTCTTTTCGGCTGATTTCTAACATTTGAAACGCCGATTTAACCTCCGATTCCGCTTAGATAATTTTGCCCATTGCTACAAATGTCTCCTACACAACCCCTAGTACTCATAATTACTACTCACCTTGCTCCCAAAATTCTTTAAGCAATTAATCTACCCATTCCCTACGTTTTAAACCTATTAATTCAATATTCAAGCTTGGAATTAAATTAGGGATGTTACACTTAAGTCCCTCCATCCACTCTGCAAATTGCCTCAACTGCGGACTTAAGTGTCCCATAAAAAAATCTTTAGGGACTAAAAGTGAATTTTCATACTTTGAGGGATTAAAGTGTCCCATCTGAAGAAAAAAAAGTGGTACTTCACTCATTTTTTACTTTTTTTTTTATAAATTTGATAAAATTAAATGCAATTAATCAATCTTTTGTGAAATTAATTTTTTTTCACCTTATATTTCAAATAGGAGGGAGTAATTGACAAATGCGTCTTTAAGTACTGACCTATGGCCAACAATCGTTACTTACATGCTTGAATGTTTGGATTTTCTTAAATTTTACATAAAAACTTTAGCCGAAAGCTGTCCTCGTAGAATTTTGATTAGGTTAAATTATATTGCATATCCTTGAACTATTTTAGAATTTTTAAATAGGTTTTAAATTTTAAAATCATTTGTAATCGGATCCTTTTGAACTTTAAAATTTGTAGATTAGTCTCTAATCTTTAAAATCATTTATAATTATGTCCCTAATTACTTTTAAAATAAATGTGTTTTTCAATCAATTAAAATTTATTAATTTTTAAAATGTGACTCCTCTAAAGTACATTTTGCTTAAAGTGCACAAATCTAAATAATTCAATATGATAAATGGTTGATATCATTATACTCAATAATTGTATCTACATCTGAATTCGATCGAGATTCATGCACATTAGACTTCCAAGTGCAAGCTACATTTTAAACGAAACCACTATTATGTGGATATTCTCGACTTATCTACAATTGTTTGCAAAATGATGATACTTATGGCTATAAGAAAAATCACCAACTATCCACCTCTCATTTTATTTATTTATCAATCATAACAATAATAATTATTATTTAAGGAAATCAGATTAAGAAGCCAATTACAAATTGCTTAGAGATTGAGGACCTATTTACAAATTTTGAAGTTCAAGGGCCCAATTACAGATTATTTTAAAGTTTAGAGACTTGATTGCAAATTTTTAAAATCTAGGGACCTATTCAAAAATTCTCAAATAATTCGAGGACGTTACAGAATGATATCACCTTTTGATTATAAGATTTTATCAATACATATAAAGAGGGTTTCATTTACACCAAGTAAAATTATATCGGCTCTTATACACCATATGTTGATTAATAACTATATGTCATCTAGATAATGTGTCAAATTTGAAAAAATTTAAACATACATTCAAATAGCTCCATTTTCATTTCCTTTAATATATATATATATATATATATATATATATATATATATATATATATATAATATCATTAATCTTGACATATATAAATGAAGTACTAAATAATTTTGGATTTTATGAAATTTGATATAGACGATATACATGATAAGAACTTTCAATCTAACGGTTTATTCGGGTTAAATTTGACTTAGTGTAAAAATTACGAATGATGAAAAAGTTAATATAATTTAACTTGGTGTAAACAAATGAATATCTCCTATGTTAAATTAACAAATGATTTGGCAATTTAGTTTTGGCTAGAAGCATCTCATTCCCAACTAGTGTTGAAGTTCCTAAACAAGCTCCTGAACGCATTGATCACACTATATTTTTGTCATGAGACTGATATAACAGCACTTTTAGATAAATGACTGACATTCCTTGAACTAGTTGATCACTCTATTCTCATCCTGAGACTGATATAGCAGTTTTTAGAGAAATGTCTGGCATTCCTTTCATACTTTCTTTATAAAAGTTAATTTGATCATGATTATAAAGCAAGTATAGAAAAATGAGGGAGAATGTGAAAATATATTCTCCCCCTCTTTAATCAAATGAAGGACAACGATCCCGTTAGAACTCCATCCTTGGTGCAGTTATTTATAGGAATATGTTGTGTTATGAGGTGTACGATATGAGTTAGACAAAATGCCAAAAATAAAAGGCTTAATTATGTCACAAATCCTGAAGTTTTGGGTACTTTTGCCGGATACCCTTATTTTATTTTATTTTTTTCAATGTCTAACTCCCCGAAGTTACTTCTGAGTTTGCCATATACCAATTTTGATCAATTTTGCTGACATGTAACATCGGAATCCTGATCAGACGCAGGAGGTTAGTCATTTGGTATCGCGTGATGTCACACGGACGAAGACGACCTCTCTCTTTAATTTTTTTCTCTTTTTTTATATAACTAAAAATATAAAAATATTAAGTTTTTTAGTTTTTAAATTTTTTAAAAAAAAGGATTTTCGGCCACGGGGCACCAGATGCTTATCCTCCTGCGTATGATCAAGATTCTGATGTTACATGTCAACAAAATTGGCCAGAATTAGTAGAGGTATATGACAAACTCAGAAATAACTTCGGGAAGTCAGACATTGGAAAAAAAAAAAGAATAAGGATATCTGACAAAAGTACCCCAAACTTCAGGAACTTGTGAGATAATTAAGCCAAAATAAAATCTAATGATGAATAGACCAAAAGAAAATGGTCATGTACATGTAACTGACAAAAGCAAGGGATGAAATCCTTCTATTACATGGTGAAACTGTTGAAACCATGACACTTTCCATCTAAAACAGAATGCCTTCTTCATAAAGTTTAGGAGGAAAAAGTTAAAATAAAGAAACAACTTGAACGAGATTGAACTTGTAATAATGGTTAAGCAAACTTGTATATTTACTGTACATTACAAGTGCTTGATCTGAAGTATTCACAATGATGTCTATACTCGGATTCTTTCTTTTCCTTTTCCTTTGTTGCTGGCTTCATCCACGATCCAAACCTCATAATCAGGATTAAGTCGTTTCATCGAATACCATCACCTACACGAAAACAAAAAGTCAAATAACTACCATGATTCATTAAGCTCCAGCTTATGGTGAGGCATTTAGCTTATCAACATAGAATTCAAACTATGTCAGAAACGAAGAAAATATTATTAAATTATATACAGATCTCCAGCCATGTTCAGCTCAAATATGTTTACATGCAGTAATTACAACACTTTGATCAATTCAAATATAACAGTATCGTTATAAATGATTGTGCGTATTTTGCAAAAAAAAAAATATTATTACTAAGCTTACACACGGAAATTGATAAATTGAGGGGAAAAAGGACAGAAAAACTATGGATGAAAATATTAAAAAGGATTTAAATCTTAAATAGCCTATAAAAAAACTGGTTTTGATGAATCAGAATACCGTCATTTGGTACTTGTAGCGAGTGGTAAAAGGCTTTGATTGGAGTCAAGATCCTCTCCTTTTCTCAAGGAAATAGAAGGAATATCATCCATTGAATAATTTAACAATAAGTTAAAATATAAAATTAAATGTTTTAAAAACATAACAGCCACTGGATGAAGGAAGTGGACAAAAAAATGGAGTGTAGTGGATCTGGAAAATAGGAAATGTCCCTGACCTAGGGGACCTCAAGACCAATGACTAATGGTCCTGAAATCTGAGTGAGATCACCTGTCCCTGACCTAGGGGACCTCAAGACCAATGACTAATGGTCCTGAAATCTGAGTGAGATCACCGGTTTATGTGTGACGGTAATGGAATATTTCTGAGTATTCAGTTATAATACCCAGGGTCTCCCTCTGTCAACTAAGAGTGTGTGCAGAGTGTCAACATAGGATGAGAAAACCTTACCCGATCCTAAGGCATGAGGATGCCTTTTATAGGATGTGCGGGTATGGGCCTGTGGTGAGGTCCGTTAGGGTTACCACGTCAGGCTCGGTAAATATCTAATAATTATCTGTGGCTATCTAGAGGATAAACTGCGCAATACTGTGTACCGGAGAGCCTGGAAGGTTCAGTTGGTCTCATGTCTAGCCCGTATTAAGTGTAGGGTGTATGGCTCGACCTGTACGGCGTCCCGAGATCATTGAATGCCTACCCATCCCTAGTTGGGCCACTCGATGAGCTCCTGATGGAGGCCGAGTGTATGGTCGGTTGGCAACCATGTAGGGGGGTCCGATCTGATGAAGATCAGGTCGGATGGAATGCTCTCATAGAAGGTCGGTTAGAGCCAGCTGGTCCTAGCCCGTCCGAGGTCGGGTTAACTGATAGAGTTCCGACCTGTGCGAAAGCCAGGTGAGCTTTGATGATGAAGCGCCGATCTTGCGTTCGGTCTTGGTTTGTCCTACAGGGACTTGATGTCTAGTTGGCCCGTGCAGTTAGTCCGAGTAATGGGCGATAAGCCTTCGAACTGTCAGACGTTGAGCCTTGAGTAAAGGGACCTGGGTCGGTCAAGGAAGGTCTCAGTTCGGTTAACCCTACAGGCTACAAGCCTCCCGAGCTGGCGTAGGCTTGGAGAAGCCTGTGCCGAGCTTAAGTTGATGAGAATTCGATCTGGCGCCTTGATCTTGTCTCCTATCTTTTCAGTTGCCCGTGGTGACGCTAGGGTTTCCCCAAATAAACACGCGTCCAAGCTATGTTTTGAAAAGAGGGAAAGGTAGTAATGAGTGCTTTAAGAAAACGGAAAGTAATAATGAGCACCTCTCCGATTCCCACTGTTCTTTCTGTAACCTCCCCACGCCTGTGCCACGTGGCTCTCACGGGTGGTGGGGTGTTTAGAGGTGGAGTCTATAAATCTTCTCCTTTTGGTGCATCCCTTCGTACCAGTAGCCTCTTTGAACCGTTCTCCTTCTGTACCTTCTTCTTGAAACGTTGTTTCTGTCGTTGAATTTTTCCCACATTTTTTCTCTTCCTGCTTTTTGAGATGGGTATTGCTTCTTGATTTTTAAGAAATGTTCTTGCCCTTTTCCACTAGAAAAGATCCTTGGGGAGTCACTTTTTCACATTTCTTGTTCTTTCTTTTTTTTTTTCTTTTTTTTTTCCTTTTTTTTTCTGGATTCCCCAAGTCTTCTGGAGTTCCTTTGGAAGTTTCGTTTTGTCATGGCCCTTGGGGGGATCGCCCCAAGGTGGCCCGATGAGGAGGATGCAATCTTGAAGTCTGAGTGATTGGCAGAGAAGAAGTTGGCTGATGCCCAACCGACTTTGGTTGATGTTCGAAAGGCGTCTAGAGGAAGCACCAACTGTTTGGAGAAGATGTGCGTGAGGTTTCTGGACCCCAAGGCGGGAGGTGCCCGTTCGGAGAAGATGGGGCGTAACATTCCTGGACCGAGGGGGGTGAGGGGATTGTTTCTTCGCAGCTCAGGGTTTGCAAGTGCTTTCCCCTCACCCTTGGGTCGATGGATGTCTTTCCTCCATCCCAGGCATATGGATGCTCTCCTTCCGCCTTTTCGTCCATTTTGTCGTTACTCCGGTCTTCCCTTCCACCTTTGCTCTGTGGATGGGGACTGCTAGTAGGCCTTCCGCAGTTGAGCGTGCTTGAAATCTTCATGTAAGATCCGTCTGGGATCCTGTTTTGTAAGCCGCTTATGGCCCATGCATTAATGAAATGAAGCCTTTCTCGATTTCATTGTTGTCTCTTTGCTACTTGTGTTATTCTGCTTAGAGATCTTGAAAACTTGTAGGTTTGAACACTGTTGATTCCCAGGTTGTCGCTGGAGTATTCGAACAAGTTCCGAGGAAGCTTCACCATCCTTTCCGATTTGGATGATGAGTTCCTTTTTGCATGTATTTTGTGTACTCTTTTTTCTAAGACCTATTTATAGGTCTTGTTCGAGCAAGTTGCAAGCAGTCTTCGTCATTTGATGACGAGCCCCGAACTTGGGTTTGTTCTTATATTATTTTTGTTAGGACTTGTTTTTAGGTCCTGTTTGGTAAGCTTTTGTTAAGACCTGTACATAGGTCCTGTTTTGTAAGCCGCTCATGGCTGATATTTTGATCAATCAATGAAACGAGTAATCTTCGCATTCACTGCTGTTATTTCTTCGCTGTTTAAATTCTGTTGCTTAAGAACTTGAAACTCAGACCATTAGCCATGGTTGGTTTCTCGGACCGCAAGTAACCGCTCCAATTGTGGGTATTGATCGGTGTAGCGTTCGGATATCTTTTGTAAATGCCAATGTTATGAGCTCGTAAGCGAAATTAGAGCCTTGACAATAAAGTCCTTCCGCTAGGTTCGGTGGCGAGCCGAACGTAGGGAAAGCTAGTACGTAGACAACAAAATTTAAGCAAAGGTATTTATTTATGAGTCACGCATGTATGATAATACGATGGCTTTCATGTTTGAGTAAGAACAGAAGAAGCTCTTAGCTGTAGTAAGCCTTGAGCTTAGTGGCATTCCAAGTGTTGCTGATGGCTGCACCAGAGAGCGTTTCAAGCCGATAACTACCCGAGCCGATCTTCGAAAAGATTCGATATGGTCCTTCCCAATTGCAGGCAAGTTTACCATCTTTAACATTTTTCAGCTCGACGTCAGCCCTTCGGAGGACCAGATCTCCTTCCTCAAAAGATCGTGGATTAACCGACTTGTTGTACTCTCTAGCTTGCCTCAACTTGGACTTTCTTTCCTGCTCGGCAGCAAATTCTCGGACCTCATGACTTAGGATGAGGTTTTCCCTGAGAAGTCTGTTGTTAGACTCGTGGATGTTACCCATCCTGAAGGTCAGTATTTGCCGCTCGATAGGAAAAACGGCTTCACATCCGTACTTCAGGGAAGTTTCACCTGTCGAGGTTTGCATGGTCGTTCTGTATGACCATAATACTTCAAGGAAGTTTTCCACCCATTTGTCTTTTGAACCTTCCAGCCTTTTCTTGATTCCCCGAATAACCGACCTGTTGACGGCCTCAACCTGACCGTTGGTTTAGGGGTGTTCAACCGAAGAAAAGTGATGTTTGATCTTGTAGTCTGTCATCATATCCTTAAAGGAGCTCGAAGTGAACTGTGTCCCATTGTCAGTTACCAACGAATGTGGAACACCGAATCTGGATATTATGTTATTCTTGAAAAACTTCTGAATCTTGGCTGAAGAGATAGTGGTAAGAGATTTTACTTCTACCCACTTGGTGAAATAGTCTATTGCCACCACCACAAACTTGAATCCACCCGGTGCAGTAGGGAATTTGCCGATTATGTCCATTCCCCGTTGGTAGAACGGCCAGGGGGCGGACAACGTGTATAGCTCTTCTGGGGGTTTTTGATAGACGTCATTGTGGAACTGACAACGTTTACATCTTTTGACGTGGACTATCGCATCCCTCTGCATGGTTGGCCAATAGTAACCTGCTCGGATCACCTTTCTAGCCAACGATTTTCCTCCGACGTGGTGGCTCCCTACTCCCCCATGGACTTCTGTCAAAACTTGCTCGGCTTGAGCTGGATCAAGGCATCAGAGCATTGGGCTGTCAACTCCTCTTCGGTATAACACCCCGTCGAGTATAGTGTATTCGGCTGCTTGCTTTATTACTTTTTTGGCTTCTGAGGGATGTTGAGGGACGATTCCTTGCTGAAGGTAGGCAATGATAGGGGTCATCCAATCCGACGACAAGGAAACGGCTAGGACAACGTTCAGTCCTGTATCAGTGAATGGTGGCCTGAGCCTTTGGCGCTGGCGAGCTTGGAAAGTATGTCGGCTCGGCTGTTGGACTCAGGAGGAATGTGAGTGATTTACAAGTGTGAAAACTCGAAGGTTAGGAATCTGGCCCTGTCCAGATACCTCTGAAGGATAGGTTCCTTGGCCTGGTACTTGCCTTTGATTTGAGAGACCACCAGCTGTGAATCTGAAAAGATCCGTATCGTGGTAGCCCCCATTTCCTTGGCGAGCCTCATCCCGACGAGAACATGTTCATACTCAGCTTGGTTGTTAGACGTAGAGAATTCGAACTTGAGTGAATACTCTAAGCTAACTCCTTCGTCGTTTTCCAAGATAACCCTAGCTCCTACACCTTTCAAATTACTGGACCCGTCGACATAGAGGGTCCAGCTCTGGGAGTTCGATCCTGTGGAAGGTTCGGTAAACTTCGTTACGAAGTCGGCGAGGACCTGTGATTTTATTGCTCTTTGCGGTTCGTACGCTAGGTCGAACTCGGATAGCTCAATCGACCAGGAAACCATTCTTTTGTCGAGGTCGGGTTTTTACAGTACTTACCTTATCGGCTGGTCGGTTCGAACTACGATCTTGTGGCTCTGGAAGTATTGTCTTAACCTCCTCGCCGTGATTATGAGGCAGAAAACTACCTTTTCTAGCTTGGATTATCTCATTTCAGGGCCTTAGAGTGCTTTACTGACAAAGTAAATGGGTGACTCCATTTTGCCTGATTTTGTCACTAACACCAAGCTAACAGCGTGTTCCCTTACTGAGAGGTATAGATAAAGGATATCCCCTTCATCCGGGCTCGTCAGTACAGGGGTGTCAACAAGTACTCCTTGAGTTCGAGAAAGGCGGTTTCACATCGCTCTTCCCACAAGAACTCCTTGTTCTTTCGAAGGAGCTGATACCATGGGAGGGCCTTCCTGGCGGATTGAGAAGGAATCTTGAAAGTGTAGCTACCCTTCCGATTAACTGTTGCACTTGCTTCACGTCGGCGAGGCTTTTCATGTCCAGGATTGCTCGACACATTTCAGGGTTTGCTTCGATCCCCTTTCAGTGAGCATGAACCCGAGGAATGAGCCCGCCAGTACTCCGAAAGTGCACTTTTTAGGATTCAGACGCATAGTGTTGCTTAACCCAATTTAAGATGGTTGCCAAGTCCTGTGGATGGTTTTCTTTTTTCCTTGATTTTGCAATCAATGCCTTATCAAAAGACATGATTTATGATAGGCCTTTATGGCGTCGTTTGATCCATGTAGCCGACCTCACCTAGTGGGACAAAGGCTTAGTTGTTGTTGTTGTTGTTTGCAATCATGTCATCCATGTAGACTGTCATCTTGTCACCGATGAGCCCGTCGAACACTTTACTCATCATCCTTTGGTAGGTCGCGCTTGCGTTTTTTAGACCAAAGGACATGACGTTGTAACAATAAGTAGCTTTCTCTGTGATGAAAGTTGTTTTCTCTTGGTCCGGGGGTACATCGGGATCTGGTTATAACCCGAGTATGCGTCGAGGAAGGAGAGAAGCTGGTACCCAGCCGAGTTGTCAACTAGCTTGTCGATGAGGGGAAGTGGATACTGGTCTTTGGGACAGACCTTGTTGAAGTCGGTGTAATCCACGCACATCCTCCACTTCCCATTTGACTTTTTGACCAGCACTGTATTCGCTAGCTAGTCGATGTAGTTGATTTCTCGGATGAAGCCTGCTTCTTCGAGCTCGGCCACCTTATCTTCTACAGCGGCAGCTTTCTCGCTTCCCACTTGTCTCTTTTTTTGGACCACCGGTTTTGCGTCTGGGTATACGCTTAATCGATGGCAAATGAAATTTGGATCTATCCCTGGCATGTCGGCTGACGTCCAAGCGAACAACTCCTTATTGACGCTTATTGACGCGGAGGAAGCTTGCCAGCTCCTCCTTGATAGGTTGGGGAAGTCCTGCACCAATCTTGATTCGATACTATGGGTTGTCATCTAAAAGCACGTACTCCCACTCCCCCTCGGGGGCGGGATGTGTCTCGTCTTCTTCGCTGCGAACATCCAGGTCAGTAAGGTTAACCCTTCCCTTACCGAGTGGGGGCTTCTCTAGCTGCAGTGGTTTTTCTGCCTTCCCTTCCCCAAACTGGAGTTGTAGCACTTTCGTGCTTCTACCTGGTCAGCTCGAATCGTGACCACTTGTCCATCAGTGTCAGCGAACTTCATGGCTAGGTGTATGGTGGAAACCACTGCGCCGAAAGCATGTATATATGGTCTACCCAAGATACCGTTGTATGATGAAGGGCAGTCGACCACGTGGAAGTTAATCATCTGCGTTTGAACAGACGGTCTTGCTCCCATGCTCACACACAAGCGGATCCGACCCAAGGGGAATACTGCATCCCCTGCGAACCCTACCAGAGGTCCTGACACTGGGGATAGATCTGATCTTTTTAAGCCCAAAGATTTCAACAGGGGTTCAATGTGGACCGTGTAGTTTCCTACCGCGGCGGTGATGACCATGGGGTCATCATGATCCCTCAGGATGTTGTTGTAGTCACTGTCGCTGAAGCTAAGCAAGGCGGCGGCCTCTCTCTTAACCATTTTTGTGGCCTTTCGCCCATGGATCTGGCCAACGTAACGCCTTCGCTTAGCCTATTTCTCGCCTCCACTCGCGAGACCTCCAGCGATCGTGAGGATCCCAGGTATACCTGGGTCCTGATGCTGTTTTGGAGGGGGCTGGACAAGCGGGTTGTTAGCGTTCAGAACAAGTTTGGTCATCTTCTGACGGTGATTGGGAATCGAAGTTTAACGTTCCCACAGACAACGCCAATGTAATGAATCTGGAAAATACGAAATGTCCCTGACCTAGGGGACCTCAAGACCAATGACTAGTGGTCCTGAAATATGAGTGAGATCACGGGTTTATGTGTGATGGTAATGAAATATATCTGAGTATTCAGTTGGAATACCCAGGGTTTCCCTCTGTCAACTAAGAGTGTATGCAGAGTGTTAACATAGGGATGAGAAAACCTTACCTGACCCTAAGACATGAGGATGCCTTTTATAGGTGTGCGGGTATGGGCCTGTGGTGAGGCCCGTTAGGGTTACCATGCTGACGTCAGGCTCTGTAAATATTTGATAAATATCTGTGACTGTCTAGAGGATAGACTGCGTATCAGAGCCTGGACGATTCAGTTGGTCTCATGTCTAGCCCGTATTAAGGATGTAGGCGGTATGGCTCGACCTGCATGGCGTCTCGAGGTCAGTTGAATGCTTACTCATCCCCAGTTGGGCCATTCGGTGAGCTCCTGATGGAGGCCGAGTGTATGGTCGGTTGGCGACCATGTAGGGGGGTCCGACCTGATGTTTCATCATGTCGGATGAAATGCTCTCAATCTGTAGAAGGTCGGTTAGAGCCAGCTGGTCCTGGTCCGTCTGAGGTCGGGTTAAATGATAGAGTTCCTACCTGTGCGGAGGCCAAGTGAGCTTTGATCATGAAGCGCCGATCTTGCGTTCGGTCTTGATTTGTCCCAAAGGGACTTGATGTCTGGCCGGTCCATGCAGTTAGTCCGAATAATGGGCGATAAGCCTTCGAACTGTCAGGACGTTGAGCCTTGAGTAAAGGGATATGGATCGGTCAAAGAAGGTCTCAGTTCGGTTAACCAGAGAAAGAAATGGAGAAGGAATATCATCCATTTGATTGTTGTTGCAAGATGTAAGATATTCTAACAAATATTAATGATTTTTGTCCAGTTACAACACTAATGTTTGACTTGTCTAACAACACTAATGATTTTTGGCCCCCTTGTCTATATCAAGAGTTTTGCTGTGCACTGGTTTACATATTTAAGGAAGGGGATACCGGAGATGACATGGGAAACCGTGAAGGAGGAAGTCCTTAATTCAAGGACCATCAACAGAAATGGGCAGAATATTTCCCAAGTTCTTATCAAATGGAAAGCACAAACAATGACTAAAGCAACATGGGAAGATTCCAACCTTATTCGAGGTCAATTTCCTCATTTTCAACCTTGAGGACAAGGTTGTTCACAAGGCTGTTCATGCTTGGGGAGTATTGATAGGAATAAAGGTTATTAAGGTTTTATATTAAATTAAATATTAAATATTAAATAAATAAAATAGACCTAGTAAATCTGAATTAGTAGGTAGTTATAGGTGGTTATTGAAGTGCATTAGGAAGTTATTGTCTAGCAGTTATGCAATTATGTTTAAATATGTTGTGTGGACTAAATTGATTATTGAGAAGAATTGTTATTTGTGAAGAGTTGAAGGAGGAGACTCCTTGTTATTAGGGGAAACCCTGTGTTGTTAACCATTAGAAGGAGGAAACTCCTTCTTAGGGGAAAACCCTGTAGTTGGGGTACTGCACTTTTGTACTCAAATCTGGCCTAAAAACCAAATTACATCAATAATATTCAAAAATTCTGTGTATTAATTTCTTGAGTCTATCACAGTCAATGCATGAAATTCCACCTGGTGGGTCTGGGGTGGGCATATGAACTCTTGATCTCTAAGTCACAAGGCAACAACTTTACCATTGCACTGAGGCTCAACCTCAGTGAGACATACAACAAATAATATGATAAGAAAGGCATGTATTAGAGAGAAAGTAGGAGCAGTTCCACTTGAGAAAATGATGAGAAAAGCTTTCCTACTCTGCTTTGTCATGGGAGGAGAAGACCAATAATGGCCTCATTAAGAAGAGTTAATCATATGGAGGACTGTTTGATGAACAGAGGTAGAGGAAGCAGAGATAAAGAACCTTTTGGACATAACCCATTTGCATTATTTGATTCTTGTAGCTTATTCCACCTAAAAGGCTTCTGTTATTTTATAAAAGAAAAAGGCTTATGTTGTTCTTTATCAATAATTTTGAAAATAATATTTCTTCAAATGAAGTTGTATAATCGGAGAATCATTTCACTTTTTGCAAATTGAAAGTGTGAAGGAGTGGAACCTGTCATCTTTTACTTATTATTTATTATTTATATACTTCTATATATTATATTATATCACTTTTTTTATAATCCCATCCATTCCACAAGTATTAACATAGTATTTGCAATTTGAATTCACACAGTTTAGGTGGAATAACCGAACCAGTTGTGCCGGTTTCTGGTCGAGCTTACTGGTTCAGCCTGATTCTCAGCCCATTAATTTTGGTGTGATCTATTTTATAAAGTTAATGCTGTTGAACTAAAATTCACTTCAGTAAGAAAAAACATTACCTTCCCGCAAACTGGACAGGTGTCACTTCTCTCCATCCACTCATAAATGCAACCAAGATGAAAATGATGAGAGCATTTTGTCACTATCTTTGGATTCTCTTGGGAGTATTCTGCAAAAAATTATAATTGCAGAAACATAAGAATATATCAGAGGTCTTGTTCTCTTGATAGTGTGTTTCCTGACACAACAACCTTCTCTTTGCAACAAGCATCATATTTTACAAGCACAACTAGTAATTGGAATTAAAAGATTGGCCTCCTAGACTAGTGTTAAAGAACTACAAAATTAGCTAACCTACACCACAAAGAGAATGACATGTGTCACTTGCTTACTATTGATTGGTTAACAAGTGACACATGTCACTTTCTTATGGTGTAGGTTGATTTTGTTGGTTGATATATCATTACTCTTTTTTAATTGGGCCAACTGACTAAAGATCCACCATATATAGCTACCTATATTTGTCTATTTATTTATTGTTTATTTAAGTCATGTAAATAAATGCCCTTAAGAGTTAAGACACTAATATAGGAAAGTGTGACTTAAGCTTTTTGTATATTTCAAATGCAAACTTGTTTTATAATTATTTATTATTATTGATGCACGATTTCTATTTTGGCATACTTAACTAGTTCTCTTAGTATATTGGAAGATTATTCAAAATATTTCATTTTGCGTCTTCACAATGTACGGGATGGAAGCTATACACGACAATCTCACAATAAAATCCAGAATAAGTAAAGCAAATAACAATAAAACATTCAAACTTATCAGTATAAGTCAACACTCAACACATGCGTCAAAATCATCCTAGAGACATTACATCATGCATACATAACTAAGTATAACAGGGGTCTTCTAATGAAAATTCAAGTATAAAGGTAAATCTCTACCTTCAAGACAAGTTGGACACACATCCTCCTCTTCCGATGAAGAATAGACGAGCGCAGCTCCAGTTGTAAGTTTTGCTGATGAAAGTCTTAATGAGGACTTAGAACGGTATTCCTTAGATCCATCTTCAGCAGCACTATCTTTCCATTTGCCACCAGGATTTAAAGATTCTGGGTCCACATCTACATCACTTCTTAGAGGTTCTGACTCCTCATTTGAATGACTTGAACCCTTCTCACGTCTCGAAACCAGTTCATCATGTTGTGAGCGGAACAGACTGGGGTCTGCATCATAAGGCAAGGGCCTTGGAGGAGAACGGTACATGTCAGACAGTGAACTTTCAAGTGATGCTGTAGTAGTCATGGATGCCGCTCCATCTATAGATGAAGGAATTGCATGCACTTCCCCTCTACGGAATATTGATGCATACTGAAATTTGAGTTAGATTAAAAAGGGATGTCAAGATACCACATCCTGAGATTTGATTACAGACCAAAATATTTTCAAATTGCTATCTACTAAATATTAATGTAAATGGTGATCAATACAATGAATTTACCAAAAAGTGCACCTGAAGATGTAACAGGTTTGCCACCTCACAAGTTTGCAAAAAATGCATCATGTCATTATCATGATGGCAGGCATCAAATTCAAATTATGGACAACACCACATAATGACATACTCCCAAAAAGTGAAACAGAAAGGGTAGGAAAAGGGAGTTTGGATTTAGAGACATACCACATTCAAAAGGTTCTGCATGAAGTAACCAAGACATACACAGTTCCTAAATACAGGATTATTTGGATTCGCATAATCTTCAAAATCATCAACATTTAAACAACAACAAACAGAACCCATTCGATCCAGTCTCAATATCTTTCTCTTTTTATCTTAGATTTTATTCTGCTGCTCAACTCAACAGATCACTATTGATGGTGATATAAGTAGGCTTTGAGAAAAGGATCCTCAAACTGCACAGCACAAACTATGCTTTAATAAATAAACGAGAGAGGATTCTAAGCTCGCAGAAGTCCCACTGCCTCCGCAAACCAGTACCCTCCCTCTTCAGCTCAGATGATCTGCAGTTATGGATAAGCAGACTCCAATTCTCTTCCTCACCTGAAAAATAACAGAAAACTGAATAAAAAAACTGAAACAAAAAAAAAAGAGGTAGTAATAGAAACTGTCATTCATGTCATAAACAAAGCAAAACCAAGGTTCAAGTAGCGTTTGGCATGCAGACAAAATGGAACTGAGTGGAACAGAACAAAACAAAGTAGTTTCGTTCTCTTCTATTTTGTTCCACCCGAAAAAAGTGCCATCATTTAAACCTCATGTCATTCTGCTCTAATTTATAAAAGGGTCTTGCTAACAAGTGTCCTTAGGGCACTTGTTAAGGATACTAACAATGAAAAACAATCATAAATGTACATTCTTTCATGTCTCGAAAATACAAAAAACCATATTTTCCCATGAGTTTTTACTATGTTTGATTTCTTAACAAATGCATCAAGGGCACTTGTTAGCATTTGCCTTTATAAAATGCACCAAACATATGATGGAACTCAAATTATATTATGTCCCGTCCTAACACGCAACCAACCGTTCTATATACCTATAGCTCTACGAAACACTACTTCACTGTACAACACCAAGTGCCAGTATTGAGTAATGCAACTAATGCTCAATCATAAATCAGGACTCTGAGAAAAAGTGTGATAAAACCCAGAAATTAGTATAAATAAATAAATTTCAGAAAGAAAACATATTAAAATCTTCGAGTCTTTCGGATGAAGGGAAAGCTATACTTTCTATTTATTTTTTTTCCCTTAAAATTATGAAAAATTGATTCTTTGCTTCAGTAGCAAGCTATTACTATGCTACACGCCTCATGATCACTGTTTTCAGACCATAACCTAGAGAGAAAAAAAACATACAAGCAAAAGATGCATGCCCTTGAAACATTAATTTACATGCAAATCATCATCCTTAAATTTTCCAATAAAGAAAGCACCGAAATTGATGAAAACAAATAATGCCCAGGAACGATCAATACAATACGGCAATTGGGGAAGCGAGGAAAAGGACAAAGATGGAATATTTGAAAGGGGGGAAGGGGTTACCTGAGACAGAAAGAGAGAACGGAAAAAAAAATGAAATTTTTAGATGATGAATTATTGTTGTTAAGGGGAAGAGAAAGAAGAAAAAAACAAAGAAAGAAAAGGAGGAACCTGAAATTGGTGGATAGATTATAGAGAGAAGTTTTGATCAGGAAATCGGAATGAATAATATTAAAAAGGGGGAAGCGTGGGGAGGTTTTTGGATTTTTGGGCGAATTCAAAGGAAGGAAAACATAAAGGAATTATCTTTCTCTATTTTTCTGTAAGTCTCCTTTGTATTGCCGGTGTGTGCCTTGGCCTCCTCGGTGGGTGGTTGGGTGGGTGCAGGATTCCACATTCTCAATTTAATTATTCCATCAAGTACTCAACATATAATCCTTTATTATTACGGACACACTTTGTGGAGTTTTTTCGACAATGACATTTTGGTCCCTCAAAAATTTTAATTCATTTTTATCTTTCATGTTTTTCAAAAATACCAATTTAATCCCTCATGTTTTCCAAAAGTATCAATTTAATCTCTCAACGAAGTAGCTAACAAAAAAAAGAACAGGGACTAAATTGGTACGTTTGGAAAACTTTGGGGACTAAAAATAAATTAAATTTCTTGAGGGACTAAAGTGTCCCTGTCGAAAAACTTGAGGGACCAAAGTGTCCCTTCACTCTTATTATTATTATTTAGAGTATATTTCATCCATAAATACAACACTCTTTTAATACTTTTATTTTGTCATTATTTATAAGATTATATATCAATTTTAATGATAATTAATTACTTCTTTTTACGAAGATTTTTATTTACTTAACATTTTTTAAATTTTCAATGCTATTAATAGTGGTAGTTTTAAAAATACATATCAAATATTTACATTTCCAGTACCATTAATTGAATCAATTTTTTTTAATGGATATAAAATATATTAAGAGGATCTTATATATAAAAACCGAAGTAATATTGTGTATTTAACCAAACTAGAAGTTGACATGTCCTCGGGACAAGTCTTAATAACAACATTTTATAAAAATTAAATATAGCCTAAAATATTATTAAACAGACATTTAATAATTTGTCAAACACGGTAAAAAAATTTCAAACACATGAATTCGTCAATTATAATTTAATTTAGTATTTATGTGTGTTTTAAATAATAAATCTATATTAAGGACAGTTTTTTTTAGAGAAGTGCTATCTAGCACGAATTCGTAGCCAATAAAAGAGGGCGTGAAGTATTCAAGAGGTGGCTGGTGAAGCAAAACGCAAATTTGTTTTGAAAGAAAATAAAATTTGTATGTCGTTTGTGAAAATATTCTTCGTACTAAGAAGCACTTCTCTTTTTTTTATTATTTTTGAGTATACAATAATTATGGTTCGGAAGGAGTGATATGGTGTAACGGTTCGGTCCGATTCGGTTTTTGATGGATATTAGAGACCGAACCTATTAAATTAACATGGTTCGGTATAGTTTGATCCAAACATTTTTTTATGTACAAAGACCAAATAGGACCGAATTATTCATAAATGATCCGGTCCAATCTAATCCGGTCTATTTAGACCATTATTAATTATTAATTACTGAATGAGCAACTACTAAAGAAATGAATCATATACTCCCTCTGGTCCTATTTATAGGGCATACTTAACCATATCACACGGACCAAGGAGGGTAGTTAGCTTTCTTGAAACTTTAAAAACATACTTTAATATTACAGTCTTACCCTCTTAACTTACATTGGAAATTTCACAATGTATTATTTCACATTAATGAACAAAGGGCAAATAAGAGAAAATTGCAATAAATGCTTCCTAGAAAATACAAAGTAACTTATATATAGGACAAAAAATTCTTCTAGAAAGTGATCTATAAATAGGACCGGAGGGAGTACCTTCCTATCCGTACATAGCCCAGTAGCCCACAAAGGCCGAAGGCCAAAAATGTTGCTACCGGAAAAATGTCTTAACAGAGATCATGTTATTTCAATTTATTCTTGACTATTTGCCACTCCATGTGCCTGCCTTTCCAAAATAACTTCATAATTCCAACTATTAATATAATTAATAATTAACTACTTGTCAAGATGAGCAACTACTAAAAACGTGCTTCAAAGGCCAAAAACTTCAACACGTCTGTACATAGCTTCTTGTATTTTTTTTTTATGAGATATTTCTCTGATAATAATATGATAATAACATGGATCCACTCTAGTAGGTTTTAGTTTTTAGCTTATCCGTTTTCAACGATCTCAAAAATAATGAGACCATAGACTGGACCATATAACAATGGTCTCAAAAATTTGCACAGTAACATTTTCATATTTACTCTTTCAATTAATTTCGCCCGTATTAGTTTTTATATTATTAATATTATTATCAGCTTGCGCATAATCGTTTTCATTGTTATATGAGTTTTTCGCTGCAAAGTTTATTTAGGCCCCATTCGGGGTGGTTTTCAGTTTTGAATTTAAAAATTTTTAAAAAAAAAACAAAACTAGTTTCCGGTTTTATAATGTTTGTTTCAAATTTTTTTGGTTTCCAATTTTCAAAATTATTTTCAAACTTATAATTTATATAGCGCTCCTACCATGTTATGCATCACCATATACACCACCATCTTGTATATTACAGCCACTATTTAATCACAACTTACATGTGGTTGTTGTTATTTGGAGGTGGTGGTCGTTGTTATAATGGTTGCAGTCTAGAATAATAATTTTTGTAGTGTTGGTAGACGGAGAGATAGTGGGGGGGTGAGGATGTGGTGATGGTGGTGGTGGTGGTGGTGGTGGTGGTGATGGCGATGAAAGGTGATAGTTGGGGTAGACATGGTGTCAATGGTGGTGTCATTGAGGGATGGTGATGGTTGAGTTGGTCGTGATGGTGGTGGTGGTGCGAGTGGTGATGGTGGTGGTACAATGAGGGACAATGATAGCAGGTGAGGATGTGGTGGTGGTTGCGGGGGTTATAAGGTGGTGGTTATCATCAGGGACGGTAGTGGTTAGGGTGGTTGTGGTGCTCATAGTGGTGATTGGGGTTTAGACAATCACAGTGGTATTAATTACTTGGGGGCAGTCATGGTGGTAACCGTGATCACAGCGGTTATGGTAGTAGGAGTAGTGATTATGATGATGATGATGGTTGAGTGACATAAAAGATGATGTGGTATAAGTTTGCAACTCAAAACTGAAATTATATATGAAACCATTATTTGTTGTTTTGATAATAGAGGTGAAATTGTTCTGAAAATGAATAAAAAATCATTTCAGCTCAAATTTTGACGAACATATTTTGTTTTGAAAATACAATTTTAAGACCAAAAATCAGAAACTGGCAATCACCCCGAACAGGTTAATTAGTTGAAAACGATTTAAAAAAAATATTTGACAGTGTTTTTGTAAACACTCAATTCACCCCCCTCTTGGGTGACGGCTGTCAGTTCTAACAGTTGGCGGAGTGAACGGAGGGACTTAAGTGTCCCATAAAAAATATTCAGGGATTAAAAGTGAATTTCCACGTTTTGAGGGACTAAAGTGTCTCATTTAAAAAACATGAGGGACCAAAGTGGTACTTCACTCTTTATTTTAACACTTTCATCATCAATTATAAGGTACATACAGTGGATATAAGCTCAAAATAGATATAATATGATATAACAAGTTTTAATTTTGTTGTTGTTCCTATAATATTTGGATATGGATATAGCAAGTTCACTCTCTGTATAGATAATGATGTTAGGTCTTTTCCATTATTCTAAAATCATTTGGATAAAATTAGTATACAAGAATATATGTTTTAGTAAAAATAAAATATTTTTTATCATAAAATATTATTACATTTTCTTGTAAAAAATTATTTTTAAAAATATTTTATCATATTATTACAAATTAAAAACATGCATCAAATACACTTGAAATTCGTGTGAGATACCCCTAAAGGATATAAAAGTCTTTTTTCAATCACCACAAAAAAACGGGCAAATTGCGACGGTTTATGGAGGTCTTTTGCGGCGGTTCTCTAACTCACGCAGAAATGACAGTCAAGAATCATATTTTGCAGCAGAATTTTGACTCAAAATTTGCGGCGGTTCAAAACCCCCGCAAATTGCAAATATGAAATTCCATTAAAACAATTGCGACAGTTATAACCGTCGCAAAATACCTATATATTTTTATAAAACAATTGCGACAGTTTATAACCACCGCAAGATGTTTGTTTATGTTATGAAAACAATTGCGATGGTTAAAACCGTCGCAAAAATGCCTATTTCTATTTTATAAAAGCAATTGCGACTGTTCTTAACCGCCGCAAGTATATATACATTTGCGACAGTAAAACCATAAATTGAAGAAGATTTGAGTCAACAAAAAAATGGACTGGAATAAGGTGAAGCATTTAACTGTTTGTGACAAGGAAACAAGTAAAAAGGGAAGTTATATGCAGTAGTTTGAATGCCAGAAAGTCCAAAATGCTTGCTATTCCTAGCAAATACACGAGCAAGACTTGTGCACTAATAAGTTCAAAATAGATTGAACCAGGTTTGGATGAACCATACTCTACTCAAACACCACCTGAACCTAAGAGGTGCAAGGAGACTTGATCTGGTTATACAGTCATAATAACAAGATGATAATTAAGAAAGAACTGAGAATTTTGATAGAGCTATTTTGTTATGCAGATTACCTTGTACCAAGTCAAGGGCTGATTCTTAGGTAAAGTAGATTGTGAATTCCATTGTCTAGAATTTCCACTAGGCAGATCTAAGTCTTCACCTTTAAGTCCAACCTGCATTCACAAAATTAAAGTGTGTATTATACAACTGCAATCAAAAAGGAAAAATGGGTTCCAAGTTATTTCAGCTGTATCTCTTCACTTAATGAAGTCATCCAAATGAGAGTGGAAAAAAATGGCTTTACAAGGAAACTGAAGTACACCTAGCTTTTGTAAAGAGGAAAAGGAAAAAAAATTAAAGAAAACTCTCTCATCCTACAGCATACATGGTACATATTCAGTAAACTAAAAAAGAAATCTCATAGACACATTGATAATGTTTTTATTTTTACAAATAGGTTGCAAAATTTAAGATTTACAGTATTAGTCTATACATGCTAAGTATGAGCTGAGTAATATTGCACTGCGTACATAGGACATTATGAATAAGGTAAACAAGTCATGCATAAATAATGCTATGTGAACTAATATGCTCTGCATTATTATTATTATTATTAAAGAATGGTACCTTCGTTGGTCCACAAGAGGAAAACATATACTAGTAATATAGTATCATATATATTAGACAGCTAAAGCATAAGAATAACAAGACAAGGTATGGAACTTTACAGATACTATTAGTAACCCGGTACTTGAATTTGGAACCTATACTTCAACTGTTACAAGATAATTACTGAATAAGAAATCTCTTTTGTATTTATATAATTTAAAACCTTTAAAAATTTCATATTGTAAAATATGTCCCAAGTCTATCTTTGGTTGAGTGAATAGAACAAATATACTACTAATGTCTTAATTAATAACTATACTCCTCATCATGCAAGGAATTACATACCTTCCGATCTTTTAGGTTCCTTACTATCATCAAGATTGCAGTAATAATTGTATTAAACTTGCAGAGTGCATTTATAGCAGATTGGTCAGAATCTACATTGTGATAAAGCATTTAAAGTTCTAACTTCTAACTACTAAAAATCAAGCAAAATTTCTCTGCAATTGATGAAACCAATCAACCAAGACATAATGAAAGCAACATACCTGCAAATTGCAATGAGTTCCTTATCATATTTTCAGATTGCTCAGTTTTGTAATTTTTTTATTTTTTTTCTGAAAGTGATATTGGGGGTTAAGGTTAATCAATCATGTCGAGGGCACAAATTAAACTGAAGAAGAAGACACTACTAAGAACAAGAGAAATTAAACTTAAGAAGAGAAATCAAATGATTAACCTAAAACCATTGAAGAACAGATTCTCTTGCTTCATCATATCCACAATCTTAGCAGTGAATTGCTTCATTTCAGCCTGGACACAGTTCACAGTTCATAGTTCAAGTTTTACATCATAGTAGGAAGCATGTGCATCAAAATGAGATAAAGGGATGCATAGATGAACAGAGGAGAGAAGGGAGATCACAATCGTAGCCTAGGCCATACAAAGTTACAAGCACATCTCAAATGGAAGAGAATAACTATGACTATACATGAAAAGATAAGATGAAATCTTGCAAGCCAATTTAAAAAAAAAAGACAACAGACAATTGAGAACTGCAATAACATTGATTATTTTTTTGTTATGAAAACCTCATAGCCATAGAGAATAGGATGTGACCACAAACCAGTTATGCATATTCAGTAATGCATTTTGTCTTGACATATTTGTTTTTGCATTGATTAGTTTCATGGTAAATTTTAACTTGTTATTTGAATTTTTTTATATAATTTTTTGGCTTCAGGATGCCTTTTATAGTGTTGGTCCTTTTCAAAGAGTTTGAAAAAATAAGTCAAGAAATGCACTCTGCTCCATACCCCTAAAAACATAATAAAATGAACTCCCCTAGAAACTCTAAATGTAGCAATAACAGAGGCGAGTTCTTTAAGTTAAGAATAAACTGTATCTAGCCTAGGCATTTATCCTTAAATGCACGACTGGAGATCCACTCCTCAAGTGATGCCTGCAAATAAGAAAGAGAAGACTTACGCATAGAAGTAACTACTGAAAGATAGAATCAGAAAATAATACTTATTCACGTCGCTTATGTCAACGTTTCAAGAAATTGAATTTATCCTACTGACATAAGACAACATCCACTAAATGCATGTTATACAGATTAAATAGGGAACCATCCACTAAATGCATGTTATGATGTTCATACATACCTCAATTATAATTGGCTTTTCATCTTTCATTGCCTTTTTCAAATCACCAGCCAAACCTAGAAACCAAACATCAATTTAACATATGAACACAGTTAGCTATAAAGGGAAAAGAATAACCAGTGATTCTGTCAAGAAATAGATTATTTATAATGATGATAATCAAATTCAATTCTTTTTCTCTTTTATGTGAGCAGAGAGAAAAAGAAGGATAGGATGGTAGGTTGGGACTTAGCAAAGAGCTAGTAACAACATAGATATTATATACTAAACTTATATATAAGGGCAGTATACTAAACTTATAGGAAATAGTGAAGTGCACCACAAGTAAAGAAACACATGTGCAAATGCATTGAAGAATGTTCATGTGTATATGCTTGTGTATAGTTTCAGATTCTGGATTTGGAAGAAGACTAGACATGAGAACCATCAGTTCAAATGTCCACACTTTCAAACTGTTGAAGGTTAATGACAAAAAATATGTTGCATCAAACCTCTGAAGAATATAGTTTTTAGCAAACGATTACTTGTGTGTTAAAAAAAATTACCAGAGCATAAAAGCAGAAAAAACGATGAGTTTAAGGAAGTGAAGGCCATTGTGTAAGGGCCTCCATGAAAAGCCTGTCCATGATTGTTTGCAAGAAGAAGAGAACTTCACATATAAAAGAAATCAACACAAGATTCAGCCAGTAAGATATGGAATTGGATAAAGTACACATAATGGTTATGTAAAAGAGAAAAAACTGATACATATATAAATTTTGGTTTTGATATATACAATATAAGGTGTTATATGTAAAGATATATAAAAGTATAAATGCATAAAACTTACCTAGCCCTTTTTTGAACTTGTTTGTTTGCTCAGCCAAACGAATCTTTTTCAGCATATACCTACCACTGATAAAATCATCAAAATGAATATAATAAATGATTATGCTAGTTGCAAATGACAAGCCAACAATTATTGAGTTCACTGAATTTTCAATCCAAGCAATCAGACACCAAAATCTCTAATTGGAAACGAACAAAAAAAATTGAAACATAAGGTTTCAAATGAGGATGCCTTAACACTTCAGGTGCCTGTAAAAAATGATGAGAAACATTAGAATCAACACTTCCATCAATATTAATCACACAAGGCAGGCTCAGCTGAACTCACTGTTGGTCTATGTTCCCCATCATGCCCTTGATAATTGTATCCAAATCATTGAAATCTATTGTGCTTGAAATATCTATGTCCTAGGTAACTACAAAACCAAAAAATATAGACAAAACAGATGGAACTGAATGCACAAAATCAGAAACAGAGTTGAACAAGTTCCAAAACTGATTTTAAGGGTTCCTTTTTCTGAATTTTAGGGTTCAAATGTGAAGGATTTTTCTTGTGGTTTTCTCTTTGCTATTTGAGGAATACATAACTCACTCACCTCATGCACAACAACGCCTCACGAGTAAGAACATTGGTTCAAAATTTTGAACAGAGTTTCAGCTAAGGTCAAGAAATAGGATGAATGGTTTAGGCATTTTTTCAAGTACTTAAGATGCATTCAAATTAGAGAAAATAACCACATATATTAGTCACTATGTTAGAACAAAAACCCTAAAGCACAAACTATATAGGACCTACAACCAGCAATTGAATCAATTTTGAAACCCTAGAACTCAAAAATGCAAACAAAAAAATTGGAGGAACATGAAGCTGAAGCAGAGAAATCAAATTTTGAAACCCTAAAAATAAAAAATGGAAACAGAAGAAGCAGGAGAACTCACCAATTGAGATTAGAGTGAGAGTGAGAGTGAGAGATTAGAGAAATGAATGAGAGTGAGAAAGGAACTCACCGATGCTTTATGGAGTGTGCGGAACGAGAAGATGAAGGGAGTGTTACGGCAGAGAAGGAAGAGTGAGAGTGAACGCGAGAAGGCCAAGGAGAGAAGGGAGTGACACTGCGGTGGCATACCAGCGAGTCGTACGTGCAAGAGTGGCAATTTACGGCAGTTAATAAACCCACGCGAATTTTGAGTTTTAAATTAGTCACCGACGACGGTTGTATGAACCGTCGCAAATAATTCGCCACAAAGCACCCTATTTCTCGTGGTGAATCTTAAACATAACATTTTCGTTAATAAACTAACAATTTATTACAAGGAGGAGGTGTAAGTGTAATGTTGATTATTAACGAGGGGAGGTGAGGGTCATTTTCTAAATTAGTGGGGGTGTTTGTGTCGTTAGTGTAAATCTCAAGGGTAATTTCCCCCAGAAAATAAAATAGTAGATTAAACCAAATGTTGAAGATAAATCAAACTCTATGCTTGTCACCAAAGCTTCTAAGTTTCTTTAAAAAAAATACTTTTGCACTTTTGAATAAGGAAAAATGGCAATTTTGAATAAGGAAAAATTATCTTGAACCCCACATATGTAAGAATGTTTTGATTTTTCAAAACATGAAGGTTGATCTCAATTTATTTAAGCATAATATAGAATGTTACTACAACAAAACAGCAATAAAGCAGCAACAACTACTTTATTATGAATGCATAACAAAACATGATTATTATCATGAGTACTTTAAATTACTAATTAAATTAAAACTGAAATCAAAGTTAAAATCAATAAAGCAGCAACAATAACAACCAGTTTAATTATTACAATAGTAACAACGGCAAGCAGCAGCAACATGCAAGCAATAAAATTCACAACATACTTAATCAAATATGGCTAATCAACAATACAATTTAATGAGGAATGCCTTACACAACAAATGAAAGATCTCATTTACATACTTAATCAACAATAAAATTCACAACATTTAAGTAATAATATTAGTTTGAACAACAATCATATAACCAATATGAAAGGATAGACATTTTGGGTGAAAAAACAACCTTAGATTTTACTTGAAAGAGATCTTTTCATTCTCGACCACTATATTGGCATCCTTCAAGTCAAGTTGTGCAGAATTAGGGAAATATCTTGCAAGTTACCCCTTCTGTTTTTCTCATCCGATAAGCAACAAATAACATATCATAGTAGTCAATATTTGGTATGTACGTAGTATTAGGCCTTATACTACATACCAAATATGGCCTTAAAAAATATATTAAAAAACCGGTTAAGCAAAACAAATAGAGTGGAAACCCTGGGTTCTCTATAAGGGTCAGAAGGATCATTTGTTACTAACCAACCAAGCCTCCATCCAAGTACTATCCAACAGTGAGAACAGAAACAACATATAAAAGATTAAAAGTCACGTTACCAAACCAAAACATAGAAGGAACAATGATAAACGATTGAAATTGTGATTGACAACTTTTATCGATCGAACAATTGATAGGCAAGTGAAAAAACTGAAAAGAACAGAAGCATAAAATTCTCTCATAATTTTCTTCTCTTGAAACACAAACATCAAGCATCTCCAAATGCTGAGAAATACCAAAAAAAAAAAAGCCAAATGCAATGAACAAATAGAATAAAATGAAAGAAATTAAAAACTTGCATATAAAAATAAAAGACTTTCCATGTTGTGAAATCCCACCATAGTACTATTTAAATATAGAGGATAACACCAACAGGAGTTGGCTCAGTTGACATTGTGGAACCAACTGAGATCCCAGGAATGGGATCCGGGGGCTAGTGGCCTCGGGTTCAATTCCTAGGAAAAACACCTCGTTGGGAGAAGTACCCTCATGATCTCAAAGTGGATTAATCTCAGGAACCCCAATTAGTAGTGGTGGACCCCTGGAGATACTGTGGGCTTGCAAAAAGCATAGACCTAAAAAAAAGAATAAATGTAGCGGATAACAACTGAGAATGCCGTGAGACTTCTACAATCATATCACATATCTTCGTCTAGTGAGTTTCATGATGCAAGTCGGTATCCACATTTCTAATCTAATTGTATCACCTTTCATTCAAGTCCAAAAAAAATTAAATCATCCCTACATATAGAACATTATTTGTGCATAAAATTGAAAATTATAAAGAACCAAGAGTGACTCATGCGAGGCATCAGGCAAGCAACCTAAATTTCATCCTTATCATATCATAAGATCACAAAGGCCAAAGATAAATGTTGCAATATCACGAGTCTATGTTAATAAAATACCACATGACTCTTAACAATCAAATTAATGTAGTTTAGCACAAAATTTTCACCTCACATCCAATTACTTTTGTATAGAGTAATGTAACAAATCCCAAAAAAACCCATTGAGGCCCCTTTTGTTAAGGATATATATATATATATATATATTCTAAGATACTCTAAAAAAAGTGAATTTTTTTAGAAGCTGACAAATTGAGTTTCTCATAAAAGTTTGAATTCCAGCTTTTCTTTGCTTCTGCTTTTTTAGTTAAAGCCTAACCAAACATGTATGTAAATGTCATAAGTGATTGTTTAATTAAAAAAAACACTTAATCCCCAAAGTCATTTCCAATATTAGTACATCACATGAATAGACAACTATTATGTAAATGCTGAATTTTCAGCTTTTTTCTAGCTTATGCTTTTCCTTAAAAGCCCAACCGAATTTCTTTAAGTAAAAAAAAATCATTTTTTAAAAGGAAAAGAAAAATCTACACACTTCCAATATTAGCAAAGAATAGCAATTTCAGGTCTTCTTAATAGTATTTTTTGAGGCTAAAGAAAGAGCAAAACTTGTACATGGACATGACCAATTTGATCTTCCTCCCAACATAAAGGCTTCAACTCAAACAATAAAACCAATCCATGCTATTACATAAAGATCAAGACGACACATCATAAAGTAATAAAACAAATAATGATAAATAGGGCTTATCATAAAAATAGAAAATTAAATAAATAAAAGACCAGTCTCAAGACAAGTCATGCCATTACATAAAGATAAAGCTATTGAATTTGAACAAAACCTATTCACTTGTAGGACTTTTCACAAACAATTGGTGTTCCATTCTCTAAACAAAACAAAACATGTTAATAGGAACAATATCATCAAAACAAAGACTCAACCATTGTATTTATTCCTATATAACCATCAATTATGAACATACCTTTAGCCTCTTGAACTTCATTGAAGAGCTTCTTTCTTTGTATCTTTTTTCGATGTACTTCACTTTTAGATCATCATCATCTGCAAAAAAGACGTCTCCTCGAAACAGCATGATTTCAGAAAACAAAGATCCAACTCCACTTTGAACTCAGTACGCGACCATACTCAACTAAGGAGAAGGCCTCGACTTCAAACAGTCTTATATGTCCTAACTACATACCTTGGCATTAGCCTCTCAGCTTACACCAAGCTGAGGGTATATGTAGTGGAGCATATTTGACTTGCCGAGTCGAGTTCACAAAGTTAACATAAAGTCAATGAAATATTCTCATATTCTGGTCTTGATTATCGCCCATCATAAACGTTGCTAACTAAGCACCATTAATATTGCAGAATATTCCCCTTATTTCACTTCTCTTATCTGCCTATCAGACCCAGTCCAACCGAATCAGGTCATCGGTCATCCTACTCCCCTATAAATACAACACTTATCACAGGGGTCAGGTAGGTTCTCTCAACCCTTCTACTATGCACTACGACGTGTGCCTTGATTTCCTTTTCACTTTAATACGTAGGATCGGGGTCATTCCTGCCAAATACAACAACCCAAAAACATATCATGGTGTCTCCTCGATAATCGACGTGTCCTTGTATTCACCTCAGGCTGCCATCGTGACAACGATAGAGTGTGTTGGAACCATTTCTCATCAATGTCTTTGTTATCTAGTGTATGACAAATACTGGACAAGATAAGAGTTATCATACTTATATCCTATTCTGTTCTCTATTCTATCGTGCCCTTATCATATCCTAGCCACCAAACGAGCCGTAATAGTTTAATATTATGAGTCTCCTTAGTATTACTCTTATTCTTCTATAACACTATTCTTATATTGCAAAGCCATGAGTTTGGTTTATTTGTTGCCGTTGTTACATTGAAGGAAGACAATTTGTTAAGATTGGGTAAGATGAAGCCATCTAACCCGTTGTGTCATTTCATTCAAGAAGGATGAATAATTAGATTGTAGGGTGATGCTAATTTGCTCCCTCCGAAGTTTTTTTTTTTAAATGCTCCGTGTAGTCTGTTCACCGATAAAAGTAAAATGGTTATTTGCAACTTGATCCAACATATAATATTATTAAGAGTCGTCAATACTATGGTGTTGTAGCTTTCCTGCACACTATGTCATGTCTCAACCAAACTATAATCAAGCTGCTGCAATACTAGTATGACACTAGTATGATAAGTGAAACTTACGTTTCACCTGGGACGTAAGGTTATAATTTTTAAAATACCTTACGTCACAGTTGAAACGTATGTAGAGTTATTAAAAAATTTTCACCAGACGTAGGTATTAATTTTTTTAAACCCTTCCGTCTCAACCAAGACGTAACTTTTGTATATAATTTTAACACATACGTTTACGATTTGGCGTATATATTAATTTTTTTTAAACCCCTATGTCTCAACCAAGACGTAAGTATTAATTTTTAGCCCTTACGTCTCAACCAAAATGTAGCTTTTGTATATAATTTTAACATCTATGTCTAAGCTTTGACGTATGTATTAATTTTTTTTTAAACCCCTACGTCTCAACCAAGACGCAAGTATTAATTTTTAGCCCTTCCGTCTAAACCGAGATGTAGCTTTTGTATATAATTTTAACACCTACGTCTAAGATTTGACATATGTATTAATTTTTTTAAACCCCTACATTTTAACCAAGATATAAGTACTAATTTTTAGCCCTTACGTCTCATCCAAGACGTAGCTTTTGTATATAATTTTAATACCTACGTCTAAGCTTTGACGTATGTATTAATTTTTTTAAACCCCTACATCTCAACCAAGACGTAAGTATTAATTTTTAGCCCTTACGACAAAATAAATTATTTTCAATACGTCATACCTGAGACGTATGGGTTTTTGTAAAAAAAAAAACCATGTACGTCTCTTCTTGGACGTAAGTGGTTTTCAAAAAAAAAAAATCAATTGCACGTATAAGTGGTATTTTTCGAGTGGGCAACAAAAAAAAATAAATTACCACTACGCCCTCGCTGGGACGTACGTTGTGTGTAAAAAGTTGCACATATGTTCATTAACCTTTGTTCCCGTTACCCATGAATTATTTTAGTCCGTTGGTTTTTTTTAAACATCATCCAACGACAACGAGAAGGGGGAACATTTTAACAAAACATGTTTTTGTGGGAGAGCATCGCATGCTCCACTTTTCGGAAGGAGCAAATTAGACAGAGCTTAGATTGTAAGGCAATAGTCAAAGATGACCATTACAAAACCATTCCTCACTTTTATTTTAACCAAATCAAACTATCTTGTTGAGTTTGCATATCACCTTCAACCTATCTTGTATGAAGCCAAGAATCTTTTCGAGCAATTTATTAATAATAACCTCATGCCATGGAAGATACATTCAATTTTCCTCATTTAGGTTCGAAGAGGTCGAGGACACCAAACTTGGCATTGTCAAATTTGATATGATTGGATTTTAGGCGAAAAATGATTTTATTCGATCCAATTCAATCCAACTTTCTATAATTGAATTGGATCGAATTGGTATTTTGATCATATCTAACCCAATCCAACATTGGCTCACCTTTAATCTTAAAAGTTCTTATAAATTTCAGTTATTCATTGACATTGGGTATTACAAAATTGTCAAATGCTAACTATTATCATAATGTTAAGGGTTCTTGTGAAAGACCTTAGTATTGCATTTTTTTTTAACCTTTTGAGACTTAGGGGTGGTCATGGTTTGGATTTTTTCAAAAAATCAAACCAAATAAATGGTTCAACTTTTGTGAGTGAATTGAACTGTTTTACATAAATTGGTTTAAAATCGGTTCAAAGCCAATTTAGTATCCGAACTAGATTTAAACCATTTGACACTAAAATAATTGGTTTAAATCATGTTTATATAATTAAAAAAAATGGTTTTAACCATCTTTGTTTCTATTTTCTCCATCGCTGATCACCTATCCCCCACTTATCTCATCACTTACCACCCTTATGCATCATTATAACCTGAACATGAATAAGGGATTAAACGAAAAAATGAAGCATGGAAGCATGCAAACCAAGGGTATGATCGATCCAAATAGTGGCAGTGTAAACCATAGCAAATTAGCAATGATTGTGTGTTACCAAATTGTTGTTGTGAACAATAGTGTAGATCATAAGTGATGGAATCACCAATCTAAGAACTAGTGAAGACAACAAGTTATCGAAACTACTTCTTTGAGTGACACTTCATTTTCCAGCTCCTCTCATCGTCATCTACCTTGGCTGCCATCGTTACGTCAGAATGTGTTGTCTGTGCATGTTGAATTCCGATTCATGAGCTTTGTTCACTGGACCGCTATTGCAAGTCTTCAATAGATTTTTTTTGTGTGCACCAAGGGTATTTTCTAGCCAATAGTCAAAAAATAATCTCCTTCGAAGCGAGTTTTGGTTCTACCAAAAAAGTCTTTTTTATACTCACGACAAAAATCGAACCTCTAACATCATACTTATCTTGAATAGATTTGAACATCCTTAATAGTCAAGTTAATTTTACCAACTTTGGGTGGGTGATCTTGCTTACAAAATTCTCCCCCCTTCACTTCCCTCCTCTTCAGTAAATTGGACATCATCCATATTAAATTTTTGAATTGAAAAAGACCCTCTCCTCTTGCCGTCCCCTGCATTCCACAATTCTTGAACAACACACAACACTGTCAACACCCACTGAAAGATCAAACTCGCTTCTTCACTCTCACCAACCAATCAATTTCTCAGATCTAACCAGCACTTTACCGTTGGAACAACTTCCTTCAACCATTTCACACTCCCTACTGCCAATGCAATCATAATATCATAACCCTAAAACCCCTTTTATGATGCAGGCCGCACCATCGTCGTCTTCGTCGATTGCTGCAGCGGCGACGCCTGAGGCAATACTGGAATGGCTGCACAAGGAAATGGGATACCGGCCCCTCGCCCAGTACCACGGCGCCGCCGGGAAGTCGCATTTACCATCGGTCGAGTCGCTTCGCAAGATTTGCCGTGGGAACATGATTCCGGTCTGGAACTTCTTCATAACCCGTGCCAAATCGGAGAAGACGGTGCACAACATCCGCCGGAACATTACGGTCCACGGCGGAGATGGCGACGGAGGAGGTGGCGGTTTGGTGAGTGCTGCGGGAGGGAAGAAGGAGGAGGGGAGGGGGAAGGGGAGGAAGAAGGAGAAGGTGGTGGCCGAGGAGGGTTCGGGCGCGGCGGAGACGAGGGAGGCTGCGTTGCAGGAGCGAGATTTGGCGGCGAAGGAGGTGGAGAGGTTGAGGAACGTCGTGAGGAGGCAAAGGAAAGATTTGAGGGCGAGGATGTTAGAGGTTTCGAGGGAGGAGGCTGAAAGGAAGAGGATGCTTGATGAACGAGCTAATTACAGGTTTTTGATTTCATTGTGTCTATCTCTTTCTTCAATTTGTCCACCTGAGATAGAAAAAGGCAATTACAGGGAAAATTTCAATTGAGTTAATAGTCACTATATTCCTCAAAAGATACACTAGTTATCAATTTAGTCCCCCAAAGATCAATTTGGAACCACATTGATTGATCCTTTTAGGGAATTATTTGATGATCATATGAATATTTCGGGGACTAAAATTTACACTCCTTGATGCCATGTTGATTTTTGGGGGACTGAATTGATGACCAGTGTATCTTTTAAGAACCAAAATGACTATTAACTCATTTCAATTTGGTTTTGTTGTGCACTTGTGCTTCCTCGAGTCCTGGAAAATTCTTCAATACTTGGTTCACGATGATAAGTTTGTATTTGCAATTATTATTAAAATGGTCTATTTTGGAAAGCCTTATTGGGAAGTTTTTGATTATAACCTATTTTGAATCCCAAATAAGCTAATCTAAACACACTTATTCTGTGGGTTGTTGGATTAGATGAGCAAAGGTTGACCCTTTTTGTCATGAGTACTAAAAGGTCACCCCTTCATGCTATATTTAGTTGTAGAAACTAGAAACTGTTTGTGTTTATGTTGTAAAAAATTTTGATATCGTTTTGAGCAATAATGTAGGCATCTCATTATTGCTTGTTAGTGTGAGAGTTTAAGACTTTGTTATTGTCAGCTACTGTGAAGAAAACTTACTGTGTAATTCTGAGATTAGATATGATGTTGACAAGGAGGGTTATGCCCTTTTGTCTATGCTAATTATATGTTTGAATGGAAAAAAAAAAGATTTGCTTATAATGATTCTGGCATCGGATGGTTGATACACGTGCAGGCACAAACAAGTGATGTTGGAAGCTTATGATCGGCAGTGTGATGAAGGTGCAAAAATATTTGCTGAATATCATAAACGTCTCTGTTACTATGTAAATCAAGCGAGGGATGCTCAAAGATCGGATGTGGATTCTTCTGTTGAAACTCTAAGCAGTTTTAGTGGCAAGAGTGAGAAGGAAGCTGTTTATTCTACTGTCAAGAGCAGTAAATCTGCAGATGATGTCATTCTCATTGAAACCACAAGGGAAAAGAATATTAGAAAGGCTTGTGAGTCTCTTGTAGCTTACATGGTTGAAAAAATACGGAATTCTTTTCCTGCTTATGAAGGAAGTGGCATTCATTCAAATCCTCAGGCAGAAACAGCTAAGTTGGGCTTTGATTTTGATGGGCAAATTCCGGATGAGGTTAGAACTGTTATTGTAAATTGTCTAAAGAGTCCCCCCCAATTGCTTCAGGCAATGACTGCATACACTATACGGTTGAAAAGTCTAATCTCCAGAGAAATAGAGAAAATTGATGTTAGAAGTGATGCAGAGACCTTGAGGTATCAGAACATACATAATTTTTTCTTTCTGTTCTGTTGATGCCCTTGTTAACCCCTGTGATTATAATTTTCGAATTTCAGACCTTCTGTTGAAATCACTATCGTTGTTACTGTAACTTTCTTAAAAACCTTTTAGTCAGAATTCAGAAATGCCAATTTTGAAAAGCATGTTTAAGATGTATACACTGATTTAGTTCCCCTTCCAATCAGGAAAAAAAAAAAAAATAGCGTGAATGAAGTAGTTGTATGCATTTTATGAATGTTCTATTAATTTTACATTATTACCTAGGATATGACTTCTTCTAGCTGTTATAATCCAAACTTGCATTTTTCAATCAGGTACAAATATGAAAATAACATAGTGATGGATGTTTCCTCTTCTGATGGGAGCTCTCCTCTACTGTATGGCAATGGAAAGATTGGGGTTGATGTGCCTCCGGGAGGAAGTCAAAATCAGCTTCTTGAAAGACAGGTCTTTTATTTTTCCTTAAACTGCACAGTTTTTTCTTCATAAGTTGAGTTATCGAACTGGTGCTATACCTCTGTTCACAGAAAGCTCATGTTCAACAATTTTTGTCTACGGAAGATGCACTGAACAAGGCTGCAGAATCAAGGGACTTGTGTGAAAAACTTATGAAACGTCTGCATGGAGGCACGGATGTTTCTTCACGCCCAATTGGTATTGGAAGCACATCCCAGAATGTTGGAAGTCTAAGGCAACTTGAGGTATTGATTATTGAAAGTTATAGTGCAGAATTTCTTCACCCTCGGATAATTGATTTGTGATTTGTCTATATGACAAATGATGGCTGGTCTATCTCTCCACGTCTAATTATTTTAAGTGGTCCATGAAATTGGCTTGATATATTGGTGTTGTTCTGAAGTAACATATTTGATGTTTTCTGTAAAATCATATTCAGACAAAGGGGATTTTGGCAAGACTTGTTCGTTTAAGATTTATTTTTATTGTTGTCGTCATGGCTTAATTTAGGACGTCCAGGCATTTACCCTTGTCTTTGATAATTATTTGTTATTTAAATGTAAAAAAGTTCCCCCCTTTTTATTTGAGGGGTAAATTCTGGAATGTTTGCTTTTTATAAGTTTAAATATTTTGTTTAGGTTTCCCTTTTTATTTGCAGATTACATTTTCCATATGTTTGTAGGATTCTGAGCTGTTACTACTACTAGTCAGAAGAGAAAAGGAAATCCCCCCCCCCCCCCCCCCCCCCCCCCCCCACATTTTCCATATGTTTGCACATCATCATTTGAGCTGCCAGTTAATTTCTTCTGTGTTCAGCTAGATGTTTGGGCCAAGGAAAGAGAAGCTGCTGGCTTAAAGGCAAGTTTAAATACCCTGATGTCCGAGATACAACGCTTGAATAAGTTGTGTGCAGAAAGGAAAGAAGCTGAAGATTCTCTGAAAAAGAAGTGGAAAAAGATTGAAGAGTTTGATGCTCGTAGATCAGAACTGGAGACCATATATACGGCACTCCTTAAAGCAAATATGGTAAGGTTCTATTACTTCAGTATTCCTTGTTAATTAAATTTAACTGTGTCGCTGGAGCTTATCCATAGGTACTAGTGTTGCCCGTTTGAACTGTAGGACTGTTACTGGTTTTAACTAAATATAGCCATATGTGGATTTGTCTGAGTGGGTACATTAATGCATTTTCTGTGAATTGATATGTTTATTGACTATTTGATACAATGGATATTTCATAAGTTTTTGTTATCTTGTTCCTACTTGCCATTAATTGCATTCATTTCCCTTGATTGATTCCAACGCATCATTGTTCTTGTTAAATTTCCCCCCTTTTCTTTTATAAAAATAAGCAGTTCTTTGATTAGTTTTTACATTTTGCTTTGTCGTTTTTTTCCCATATTATAGGATGCTGCTTCATTTTGGAGTCAGCAACCATTAACTGCAAGGGAGTATGCTTCAACCACTATAATTCCAGTGTGTACTGCTGTTGTTGAGATTTCAAATAGTGCAAAGGATCTTATTGAGAAAGAAGTGTCTACCTTTTATCGGAGTCCAGATAATAGCCTCTACACACTTCCTTCTACTCCACAGGTTATAATGCTCAAACAGATAATTTGTTGTTCATGCTAACATATGTTAGAATTAAATAATGCTCTGAGTTAATGAAGGTTTGATATATGAAGTTGCTTTACATGGTCTACTTTTGGATTTTCCAATTCTACCCTTTTGTAATCATAGGTTCTGAGTTCGTTTAAATGCATACGTGACAGGGACTGGGTGTCTAGTCTTCAACACAATCCACTCAGTTTCTCCTGACGAAAGAAACTTTATTAAATATAATATAAGATATTAAGATGGGAAGTATATACCTTAGAACCACATAACCTGCTACACTGCCACAGAATTTCACTCTCCTTGCTTTTACCAGAAGCTTTATAATAAACCATTAAAAACTACTCCAAAGTAAAAAGACACCTCCATTCTGCTTGGTTTTTAACATGTCTAAGAATGGTTCTCTGCATCAAGATGCTTGAATTCCATTTAACTGATCTCTCTCATCTGGGATGATGGCTATTAGATTTTGTGATGGGTTTATATTATGTCGTAAATTTGGTGATATAAAAATTCACGTGTCGGTGACCTTAGAATTCTTGTAAGGAGGGTAAACTTTAATGGCTTTAGAAGAGATTTGCTTTAGATATTTTAATCATTTTCTCATATATCGAGATGTACTTCGACCTAAGTTTACTTTCTATTCTGGTTCAGGCACTGCTCGAGGCCATGGGTACCAGTGGGCCACCTGCACAGGAAGCAGTTGTAAATGCAGAAATAAATGCAGCTATTTTGACAGCAAGAGCTGGTGCTCGGGATCCATCAGCAATTCCGTCAATATGTCGTGTTTCAGCTGCACTTCAGTATCCTGCTGGTTAGTATAGATTGTTTCTGATTTTCTGATAGGCTCTTTCCTGGTGTGCTTATAGGACGGAACGTCCTGCATTCCCTGTTCATTGTTTTGGCTGAAATAAAATTGTCTGAACTCTGAACCATGTCTAAAGCCTAGATAAGCACCTCAAACTGTTAGTTTTGGCACCTTTAGAAAGAAAAAAATAGTCTAAATATTTAAATCAAAATTAATTTTATATGTTTAAGTAGACGTTTATGTTTTATCCAAAAATTGACATACCTTAGCCTGTATCCTCTTGTGTATGTTGTATTGTAATTATATAATAAATATAAGCATACCAGTACTTGTTTCACTATTATTCTTGATATAAATTTCTAGGCATGCATTGATGATTCTCTACAGTATATAATATATAGCTTCTGCTAGAATGATTCTTCTTTTCTGAGGGGAATCTGGTTTCTGTTGAATAAATTTATTTATTAATTTGTCTCCTTGTTTCATGATTGTATAAGTTGACGATAAAAATATGTTTTCCATTAATTTATTCCTATAGCAAAAGTAATTAGCCGCCTATGTAAAAGTAGCTGCAATTGATGTTTTACTGTTAGGAATAGCATGTTTTTTTCTGTATTTTTTTAGGCTTAAATACCAAATTGGTCCCTGTAAATATTGACTCCTTTGAAATTGGTCCCTGCAAAAAAAAAGTTTTGGTTTTGGTCCCTGCATTTACAAAATGTTTTGGTTTTGTTCCCTCTTATTAAATGTGAGTACAAAACGTGATGCATTACACTATATGACCAGTTAAGGATGGTATTCTTGCATTAATTCTCAAGCTTAAAAAGACAATTTCCATTACGTAAGAGAACCAATTCAAAAACGATGACAATAGAGTGACCAAAATCTATGAAATCGAATAACAGAGGGACCAAAACAAACTACCAACATAATTATGGGGACCAAAATTTAACAGGAGGGACCAAAACCAAAACGTTTTGTAAATATAGGGACCAAAACCAAAATTGTTTTTTGCAGGGACCAATTTCAAAGAAGTCAATATTTACAAGGACCATTTTGGTATATAAGCCTTTTTTTATATTTTGTCGAGAAAATTAATTTACTTGTAAATACTATTTTCAGTAAGGGATGTGCGTAACTTACTATATATAATATAATACCAATACAGTAATTATTTTCGCTTTAGAAATTGTAATTTGAATAAAATATCTGTTTATTCCTGCCAGCATATAAACCCAGTGCATGAGGCTCCCATTTGGTGGGGTCTGGGGAGAGTAAATGTGTGCAGCCTTATACCTGCCAATAAGTAAACAATATTATAGCATTTGGAATGAGGTAATAAAAAGGTTTCAAGCTTCCAAAATATTTGACACTAAATTTGATATGGTATTTTATTGTTTGAAATCGATGTTACTATTTCATATTTTTTCATTAACTTACAATTTGAGGAATAATTTAAAGTTTTGTTGTGCTTGCTATGCATTTATGCTGGCTAAAAACCGTTATAATTCAGTAAAGGATGTTCTTGTTAAATGGACAGGTTTGGAGGGTTCAGATGCTGGTCTAGCATCGGTGCTGGAGTCTCTGGAGTTTTGTTTGAAACTTCGTGGTTCTGAAGCTAGTGTGTTGGAAGATTTGTTGAAGGCTATTAATCTTGTCCATATTAGACGGGATCTCGTTCAAAGTGGTCATGCCTTGTTGAACCATGCTTATTGTGTTCAGCAGGAATATGAAAGGTAAATATGAATCTAAACCCAAAATCCAGCATACATTTGTGGTTAACATTTTCAGTAAATTCAAATTGATGCATAAGCAAGAGAAAGATGCAGGGTTAATTTATCTATCATCTCTTTTCAATTTCATGGTTTCATACCTTTATAATTTGTTGAAAACTTTTTTATTCTTCTTTTGTCCTGTTTTTTCTATTGTAACGCTGGATATAATAATGCAGGACAACAAGTTATTCTTTGAATTTGGCTGCAGAACAAGAGAAAACTGTTATGGACAAATGGTTACCCGAACTTAAGACTTCTGTTTTGAGTGCTCAGCAGAGCTTGGAAGATTGCAAATATGTCAGGGGTTTGGTGAGTTACTCTTCTTATCATGAGTAGAGTTAGTTTGATATCCCTTAAAATACAGGTGAAAAACTCTGGAATCAATTTTTCATATGGAGTTCATGCTTGAGTCTTTCAGCCCCATTTTCTTATGAATATGCAAAATTTCTGTGTTACTCGAATGAAATTTATGCTAAGCATGTGTACTCTAATTCACACGTTGCAGTATAAAAAAGTTCATGTGAGTTGTTTAATTTGTTATGACATCGGAATCTTTGATGTTCCTTTCTAAATATTAGATTTCTATTTCTGTTTTTAAGCTGTTACCTCTTCTGCAGCTTGATGAGTGGTGGGAGCAACCAGCAGCGACAGTTGTTGACTGGGTAACTGTTGATGGGCAAAATGTGGCTGCGTGGCATAATCACGTGAAGCAGCTTCTTGCATTTTATGATAAGGAGCTATTGTGAATAAAGGTATAGAGCACCTGTAGTGAACAAAATCTTGTGAACTCTCATTTTTCTAACTATTTACCACTTTGCTGTCAACATTTAAGACATCAGTCTGTAGTCTTGAGCGCCGGTGCAGTGGGTACTTCAAGCAGTGATATTGACTGGAAAATGCGAATGTCTTTTCTGGTAAGTTTTTCTTTTGGGGTGGAAATGTGGAAGCAGCTGATTTTTTTTATTGATAGAGGAAAGCCATAAGAACAAGAAAAAGACCTCTCCTGTACTTGATTTTTTCCATGGGTCCTCCTTCTTATCATTTTAAATTTTAGGCGGTGAGTTGGTGTGTTCGTTTTAATGGGCATGATTAATGACATTGAATGGCAGTGCAATATCTTCTGATTGTAGAGCTTTGTAATTTGTTTTATTGTCTGGCAGCTAATTGAAGTTGAAAGCGCTGAGTTTTCTTCATTACACACTGCTTTGATCTGGTGTATACGACTAGAACCTTATAGAAAAAAGTAGAATTTGCTGAGGTGATGTGAGTGAAGTATGGTAACGTTTTATAATTTTGTTTTGGTAGCACAAAGTGTCTCCACCTTCTGAGTGAAACGAATGATGTCAGCAACTCAGATCCTTTCCAGAATGTATGGTAATGTTTATTAATTGTATATATCTTGTACATGTATCTTTTGGATGCACCGTGCGGGTTTTATAATTAATACCTAACCCCCTAACTCCCAATCAGTGATCTAAACTCACAGTTGCATGGTATGCGGTAACCTAACCTTTTACATCAGTACTTCTTAAGAAACTAGATGTAGTAGATTGTATAGAAAGATGCGTTTTTTAAGGTTCTCGAGAGAAAGATTAATGTTGACTTATGATTTGTTTTTTACTTCTAGTAAATTTAACAAGTGCTCTTAGTACATTTGTTAGCAAAATCCTTATTATTACTACATTTGAGGTAAATCTAGCTAGACATGTGATACAATGAAATTTAATATGCAAGCACCTAAGATTAACAAGAGAATCCTTTAACTTTTGTGTTTTGAATGCAAATATTTTTATCGGCAATTGCATACTAAACAAACATGTGAGAAAGGCAGGTAAAACCAAAATTTTGGAAATTCTTGTGCCATGGGATGAGACCCAGCCCTAAAAGATGAAAGAAAGACTTGGGTCTGTGTTTTGAACTTAGGAAAATGCAAAGAGATGATATTATTTTAAGAAATGAATTTTGGATTTCGACTGCGAGTAAACTTAGATTTTTAATATAATTTTTAATATATTTCTTAAAAAGCATTGGTTAGCATGATAGTGCAGCAACCATTAAATTTGGAAAAGTGATAGAAAATGAAGCAAGCAAAATATGCATTTGTTCTAGACGAGAGGGTCTGCATAAGTTTGAAGTGTGATTGAGAGTGGGTCTCTAAATGAACGCTACCTATTATGAAGGTAAGCTGCCTCTAATTTGCTCCTCCCAACAAGTGGAGCATTTTATGCTCCCCTTGAAAAACAAGTTTTGTTAAAATGCTTTCCCTTGTAAAAATCGTTGGATCAATGTCAAAAAGTATAATGGTTCAAATTAAATACAGGTAACCTGAAGTATATGTTATAGTATTTTAATTTCAAAAATTCATAACTTTCAAATCATAAGTCCGAAAATTATAAATTTTATATTAAAACGATCATATTGAAACGTAGCATTTGAAAACGTAAAAATTTTATTTTTATGGGTTAGTCTACGAAATTGTTTTTTGGGTATTTAAATAAACGAATTTCTTTCTCTGGTCCTATTTTCAATGACATTAATTACTTCTTTTTCACAAACACCCTTTTCTACTCAACACTATTTAGATTCCCAATAATAATTAATGTAAAAAAACAGTTTTTTTCCGATGAAAATAGGTTTTTTTTGTTGTATTAAAAAAAATAGTTTCAGTTAAAAAAAAAGTCACAATTAAAAAATAGTTTCGGTAAAAAAAATATAATTATTGCAATAACATTTAATTAATTTTTTTTATATGCACCATTACTAACTCCGCACTATTTATACTCACAACAAAAATTATTGCGGTCCTTTAGAAAATGTATATCAAATTTTCATAGTTCCACTACCATTCAAAATTTTCAACATTCCTCGGTGGAAGACTAAAACCGCAAAAAAAAAAGTTATAATTAAGACCAGGGAGTTGTGAAAAACATACTCCCTCCGGTCCCTATTAAAAACACCATTTAACCAATTTCACTCCTTTTAATAAAGTTAATTAATATTGTTAGTGGTATTGGAAATGTAAATATTTGGTATACTTTTTCAAAAGTACCCCTATAATTATTATTGAGAATCTAAAAAGTGTTGAGTAGAAAAGGGTGTTTGTGAAAAAGAAGTAATTAATGTTATTGAAAATAGGACCAAAGAAAGAAATTCGTTTATTTAAACACCCAAAAAAAATTTCGTAGACTAACTCAGAAAATTTTTTTTTACGTTTTCAAATGCTACGTTTCAATACGATCGTTTTGATATAAAAGTTATAATTTTCGGACTTATAATTTGAAAGTTATGAATTTTTGAAGTTGAAATACTATAACCTATACTTCAAGTGGTCTTTATTTAATTTGGACCGTTGATACTTTTTGGCATTGATCCAACGACTTTTACAAGGAGAAGCATTTTAACAAAATTTGTTTTTTAAGGGGAGCATTTTAACAATAATTTGGGAGGGAGCAAACTAGCATCACCCATGAATGTAAAGAATGGTACGCTTGACTTCTACGCTGGATGGAGAGTAAAGAAAGAAAAAGTGAATTTCAGGCTTATTTGATCCATAAAATATATTTTTTTAGATAGTGGAAATAATGGAAAAATTGTTTTCACCCTCTCCTTTTATATATATATATATATATATATATATATATATAAATATAAAAGATGAAAGACTAATCTTTCGAATTCTTTTATAAATATTTGCAACTAATATGATACTTTATGAAAAAAGGGAAGAGAGATTATAATAATGTACAGGGAGAGAGAATAAAAGCCAATATCAACTTGCTGATTATGAAGCAAACGATGTATCCATATTCGCTATGTATTGGATATTTGGATATTAATATAAGTGTGATATTTTTGGGTACGTATTGATTTATTATTATTTTAATCTTAAATTTGGTTCATGTATTGTTGTATCGAGTACACATCGAATATGTCTGACTACATTTTGAATATGCTTCATTCCAAAATTGTGTCTTATTTGCTTGGGAATTTTGGTATTTTCTTTTTTCTCTTTTTACATTTACACCGTGATTTTAAATTTAACTTACATAATCAGGATGTCGTCCTTCTATCCCAAAATATTTTGAGCATCAACTTTTCATCCGAATACACTTTATTATATGTCATTATTGTCAATATTATTTGTTTGTATATTTTTTTATGGATCTTGCTAACATGTTAAGATTATTAAAAGGGAAAATATTCATAAGTTAATTATTTCCTCTCTCAAAAACACAAAAATGTGCATTTTCTCATAACTTTTCATCTCATCTAGTTTCTTGACAAGTACTCTAAGGGCTCTTTTTAACATTTGTCATTTTTTATTTATATTTATCTATTTTTTTTTAATTTATAATATCGTACGCATATTCTAGTTTTTAAGAAAATGAAGTACCACGTACTCGTACCATACCCATATCAGTTCAAGATAGCTTGCAGATAGGTGTGTAGGTGGTTCATAACCAAATCACGAAACCGATGAAAACCGAAACAATCCAAAATTTAAGGTTTGGTTCAGTTTCGTGATTTGGTTCGGTTATTTTAAAAAGAAACTATTACTATTTGGTTTGGTTCACGATTTCTAACTTTCAAATACCATATAAACCAGATCGAACCAAATCTGACACCTATTAAAAAAATGGCTTATATGTGTTAAGTCTTTGAATTTTAGGGCGTTTTGTCACAGACCGTTATTCTTTTTTTCTTCAATATCTAGCTTCTCGAAGTTACTTCTAGATTTGTCATATGTAACATCTAAGATTTTAATCCCTGATTTATAATATAATTATATTAGAAAATATAATTAGCAGGCATCACTTGCATTCTGGTTATCTTATTTGTGTTTGTTTACTTAATAGTTATTCAATTACAAATCTGATTATGTGATGCAACAATGACTTACTCCCATTTCCCTAAATGTGTGTTAGGTTTGGATTTGGAAAAGAGTCTGCTTCCTGCAATCCGTCAAGTCAAATGCTCAAATGGAGAAAGGAGATATCTGAAAGATATTTATTATGTTCTATTCAATTGTAACCTCAGAATGAAATGTATTTTCAAAGGAAATTATTTTTTTAACCATTTTTCAATATAGGAATTATTATTTTCCGCTGGGATATTTTTAAAGAAATTATCTTTATTCCTTTTATGAAATTCGAGGTGTTACAGTTTTGTACAAACATGTTTGTAAGATCCCTCACTTGACAAGCACTCTTCACAAAGGATACCTTACCTTTGCTATACCAACTCCCACAATATTTTTATCTGCCCTTGTGAAGAATCACCACTAAGAAGATATCTCACTTCGTAGCACACTCTTGAATAGGACATACCTCACCCTAACACGCTCTTGATTTTGGTGATATCGCACAATTTAATTGCGTTACCTTTCTAAAGTACACCTTATGTGCAATACACAACTCCAACAACTAACTCTGGAATCTTGAATCTCAATAGATGAACTATGAACAATTATGAGTATTGAGATAAAGAATGAATGAGAAGAATGAATATGAAGATTCTCATGATTCTTCTTGAAAAATAATGGCTTAAGTGTTTTTGTGAATTTGAAAATATGAAAACTCTCTTAATCATACCCTTTCACAATGGGTATTTATATGTCAAGTTGGTTAATGAGTTGGTTTGTTAATTAATCTAATTTTGGCACAAAATTGACAGGTTAATCGGTTACAACATCTTGATAACCGGTTATTATCATGTTCCTTAAATCTATTCTTAGCCAACACTGAAGCTGATAATCAGTTACCTAATCTCGATAACCAGTTATCAGTTTCAAAACTAACGGTTTTAACAATTTACAGTCACGATAATTGGTTATCTGACTTGGCTAATCGATTAACGAATGTTAAAATTTTACAAACAATTAACCTTATCAAATGTAACTTGACTTATATATAAAAACATAAGTTCTAAACCTATTCTTAAGGCAAATCATAATGCATACTTTTGTTTGAAAATATTTTTAAATATTTATAAAGTCATGTAATGAATCATTTCATGATTATTCAATGTAACATCCTAGATTTTCAATATTAAAATAAAATATAAATATTTTTAAGTGTATTTGTTATTCTGTGTTATTACAATCTTAATTAAGTAATTAGAAATAATTGAAAAGGAAAAAAAGATTAAAAATTAATTAAAAATAATTAAGAAGTAATAAAATATGGATTTTGGGCAAAAATATCTTCGATAAACGATTAAAGAAAGCCAATAATCGGTTATCCTGTAGAATTCTGGGCTAATTGAAGAACGATAACAGGTTACTAGTAGTGAATAACCAGTTATTTCAGGCAAAATTGTGAAAAATAACATTGATATAACTAATTACTCAATGAGATAATTGGTTAGCCTGTCAGAAATCGAGAATTATCTAAAGATTTCAAGGTCGGTGGAGGAAAAATCTTGGATATTTCCTCCCTTAGGCGGTGCCAATGCTTATAAATGCCCTAGGGAAATATTTTGGGGCACCACAAGCCCTCACACACCCCATATCAACTCCATATCACCTCATATGCTCTCCAAACTTTCCCAAACATTAACATAGCTCCTCCTAACTTGATAACCAAGAAATTAAAATGAAAAAAGTTAAGGAATTTCCGAAAGCGAGCTAGGGGACTACTAAGGAAGTAAGAAAGCAATGATTAGTAGTTCAAAGCTAAGGTATGAGAGAAATTGTCTTTTAATTAGGATAGTAATTGAATATTATATTTAAAGAGAAATGAGTTGCATTATAAACTTGTGCTTGCATTATAAACATGTTCCGATTAAATATGCTTAAGTAAGAAAATGACACATTAACATTGAAACTAGAATAGAATAGTTGCATTAGTATGTGTAAGATATATTAAGCATATGGTTATAAGGATTTTATTAATATGAGATTGATTTGGATATATATATATATATATATATATATATATATATATATATAATATTGTATAAGTCTATGTTAATTGTATCTTAAGAATTTGTGAACGCGTATGAAACAAATTAATAACGTGTGTGCATAGTGAATTAAAGGATGTTTATGTGACGGTATAAAGATACATTGCCATAATAAAATATACCGATAAGTATGACCTTGTAACACCCTTAATTTCGTCTTCCGAATAATTATAATATTGTAATTATTATAATTATATGTTAAATAAATGATAAGTTCAATGTTTGATTATTAGAAGGCTTGTTGGAGGAAAATTCAATTAAAATTAAGTTTTTCAAATTTTCCTGCCGAGGTAATTGGTTTTTGTAGTGTTTCTCGGCCATGGTTTTGTAGCGATGCTCGGCTATGGTTTTGTAGCGATTCTCGGCCATGGTTTCTGTAGTGTTGCTCGGCCATAGTTTTTGTAGTGTTTCTCGGCCATGGTTTTGTAGCAATTCTCGACCATGGTTTCTGTAGTGTTGCTCGGTTGTGGTTTTTGTAGTGCTGCTCGACCATGGTTACAGTAGTGTTGCTCGGCTATGGTTAGTGCGTTTGTTTGATGACTAATCATCTGGTTAATCCAGGAATTTGACACGTAATTTCCCCATTAACACATCCCTAAACGCGTGTCATCATGCATGGGTATTCAATTCTTCTATATAAACCTTGTTGTTACCAACAGGAACTCATTTTGATCAAGTTTTGAAGCTTTTCCCTTTGGTTATAGTTCTTAAATTCTCTCTTCCCGTTTTCCCTTGATTATGAACTAAAACACCTAAATCATACACGGTTGTAAAGCTCATATTTCGAGCTTTGCAAAGATACCAGGAGTGAGGATTGGGAGTGAGTGTGGAAGAAAATCAAAGCTGTCAAACTCAGTACTAAGTTTCGCACAAAACTGAAGAATCGATTTCAGGAACTATGTTTGACGTTGATTTTGGTAAGCACACGAACTCTCTTATCCTCAAATCTATCTCTACCTCTAGTACATGTTGCATGGAGTTTAATTTGTCTCTTGTCCTTAACTTTTGATTCGGTTTTGCATGTCAATTCCCTGGTTTTTGCACTCTATGCAACACAGTACTGCACGTAGAGGATTTAGTGGATTTCGTTGTTCTAGCTCATTTCTCTGCAATTTCTGTTGGAAACCCGACCTTGAGGTAAGAGGGAAGTTGTACATTCACTAGAATAAGACTAACATGTTTGATTTTAATTAGAGAGTCACCATGAGACTCTGAGGGCATAGATTGAAAATAGAATTGGGGCATGGAGGCCTCTCCGAGATTGTATTATACTTTGAGTAACACGAAATGTTGCATGTGTGTTGGATGAAAATTGTTTACATGCCAAATGTTTATATAAACGAATTTGGTACTTTGAGTTGTGCTGTATATGATTCTCATGCATATCTGATAATGGCCTGTATTCTGTATGATGTCAATTGAAATGAAACCGAGCTAATCAGATCGGTGGCCGACCAAAATAATCTGAGCTAATCAAATCAGTGGTTGAACAAATAATCCGAACCGATTAGATCGGTGGACCGAATGAAATGAACCTGAGCTGATCAGAGCGGTGGCCGAACAAAATAATCTGAGCAGATCAGACCAGTGGTAGAATAAATAATCCGAGCTGATCAGGTCGGCAGATTGAATATAATGAATCCGGGATGATCAGATCGGTGGCCTAATAAATTAATATGAGTTGATCAGGCCAGTGGTCGAACGAAATGAATCCGAGCTGATTAGTTAAGTGACCGAGCATAATAAGATAACGGCTAATGCATAATTAAAGGGAACTTTTGTGCATTCATGCATGGTGGAATGGTGTTAAGATCGGTTTTCATGTTCGCGGAACATGAGGAGGGTACTCTGGGAGTACCAAATTTGGACTGCGACTCGCTTGTTGCCATATTTTGGTAATATGGCCGGCATTGGTTGCTGGAACGTGGGTTCTCCATCTTGGTGACGAGACAAGCAAAGTCACGCGACTTGCTCGATGACACATTTTGCTAATGTGGGCAGTATTGTGGAATGCTGTTACGTCTTGGTGACGAGACGCACACTTTGGTAGTGGCGTTATGCATTATTCCGAGCATGTTCGCTATACGTTATGAGAACGTATACGGGTTGTCAGGGATGGACGTTAGCTTGAGTGATAGCCGGAGATTCTCAGGGATTGAGAGATAGAAAGCATGCATCATGCCACCATAATTAAAGAATGTAATTATGAAATTGGGTTGATCATTTTCATAAGCATGTTGTATGTCTGATGGTGATGTAAATGTTTAAATTCCTGTTACTCTTATTTGATTATGTGAATTGTATTTGCTTACCCTCGTGCCCTCGTAGGTGATGGCGTATTACCTGGTCTGCATCGAGTTGCGCCCACTCCCTAATGGAGTGTGGTACTACGAGGACCATCGAGCCACGTACGAGGGAGAGGTCGAGGTGACGATTTATCACTCTCATCCTCTGGTTCGTTTCCGTCCTCGTAGGTTCCAAGTCCCAATCGTCTACATCATGCATGTTCCCCCTTTTTACACTTATCACGGACCACCCCCACAGAGACCTGCTCGGCGCTTAAATAGTTTTCGATTTCGAGCTGCCACCCGATCTCATCCTGCTGCCTCTCATGTTGTTAGAGAGGATACTCATTTCCCTGGTCCGATTAGTCCTGTACATGGGTCTCCTCTGGTCGACCCAGTGCCTGGTGGAGAGGCACGGACCCAACCGGACGAAAATAATTGGGGCATGGAGGCCTCTCCGAGATTGTATTATACTTTGAGTAACTCGGAATGTTGCATGTGTGTTGGATGAAAATTGTTTACATGCCAAATGTTTATATAAACGAATTTGGTACTTTGCATTGTGCTGTATATGATTCTCATGCATATCTGATAATGGCCTGTATTCTGTATGATGTAAATTGAAATGAAACCGAGCTAATCAGACCGGTGGCCGACCAAAATAATCTGAGCTGATCAGATCAGTAGTTGAACAAATAATCCGAACCGATTAGATCAGTGGACCGAATGAAATGAACCCGAGCTGATCAGAGCGGTGGCCGAACAAAATAATATGAGCAGATTAGACCAGTGGTAGAATAAATAATCCGAGCTGATCAGGACGACAGATTGAATATAATGAATCCCAGCTGATCAGATCGGTGGTCGAATAAATTAATATGTGCTGATCAGGCCAGTGGTCGAACGAAATGAATCCGAGCTGATTAGTTAAGTGACTGAGCAAAATAAGATAACGGCCAATGCATAATTAAAGGGAATTTTTGTGCATTCGTGCATGGTGGGATGGTGTTAAGATCGGTTTTCATGTTCATGGAACATGAGGAGGGTACTCTGGGAGTACCAAATTTGGATTGCGACTCGCTTGTTGCCATATTTTGGTAATATGGCCGGCATTGGTTGCTGGAACGTGGGTTCTTCGTCTTGGTGACGAGACAAGCAAAGTCGCGCGACTTGCTCAATGACACATTTTGGTAATGTGGGCAGTATTGTGGAATGTTGTTACGTCTTGGTGACGAGACGCACACTTTGGTAGTGGCGTTATGGATTATTCTGAGTATGTTCACTATACGTTATGAGAACGTATACAGGTTGTCAGGGATGGACGTCAGCTTGAGTGATAGTTGGAGATTCTCAGGGAGTGAGAGATAGAAAGCATGCATCATGCCACCATAATTAAAGAATGTAATTATGAAATTGGGTTGATCATTTTCATAAGCAGGTTGTATGTCGGATGGTGATGTAAATGTTTAAATTCCTGTTACTCTTATTTGATTATGTGAATTGTATTTGCCTACCCTCGTGCCCTCGTAGGTGATGGCGTATTACCTGGTCTGCATCAAGTTGCGCCCACTCCCTAATGGAGTGTGGTACTACGAGGACCACCGAGCCACGTATGAGGGAGAGGTCGAGGTGACAATTTATCACCCTCATCCTCTGGTTCGTTTCCGTCCTCGTAGGTTCCAAGTCCCAATCGTCTACACCATGCATGTTGTAACACCCCTAATTTTCGTCTCCCGAATAATAGAAAATTAATAATAAAAAAGTTTTATTATTAATTTATATGGTTTTCCAATTTTATGTTTTGTATTTAATTAGCCGGAAATATAAAAATAAATTGAAATATTTTTATATGGCAAATAAATGCAAAATATAAGAATATTGCATTTTAGTCCCTGAAATAAGACCTAAATGTAATATTGAAAAGGTTCTTGGAGGGAAAGATTTAAAAATATTAATTTTTAAATTTTGAACTAATCTAACCGGTTAGTAATGCCCTGTAACCGGTTAGACGATGAACCCAGAAACTGGGTTAGTGGATTTTGATGAGTAATCACTTGATTAATCACGGAATCGCCACGATTACAGCCTAAAATTAGTGGAAACCACGCGTCAACATGCATGCTAATCCAATTTGCCTATAAATTGTGGAATTCCAGAGGTGTTGAGGTTGATTTCTACTGATCTGTGTTGAAGAAGGGAAATTAGGGTTTCTATTTCGTTCTGGGCAATTCGTCTTCTTCTCTGAGTGTTAGAAAGTGAGAGATACACTTTTGGAAAGCTTAAATCAAGAGCTTTCCATTGATATAAAGATTGTGAGTCAAGAGTGTGTGTGTGAGGAGGAATCAACCAGCAAAGCTAAGTGTTGAAAACTGGACTCTGTCTCTTCTTAGTTCGGGAAGCTGTATTTGGACTTTGATTTTGATCAGTTCAGGTAACCTCTAGGTCCCAAATCACTTTCATTCATTCGTGCATGTTACCTAGAGCAATATCTAACTGTTTTCCCCAATTTTCTTGGTCAATTGTTATGTCAAACCTTCTGTTCTTTGGACCCTGTTGATGAAAATCATGGCTAAGAGCAGAACCTTGGGTTTGTGAGAAATCTGTGGAGTTTTCTTCAAGATCAGTGGTAATAGTCATCAAGATCAACTTAGAGGTATGGGAGAAGTCTACCTTATACTAGATTTAGACTAAAAATCAAGTGATTTAGGATTTGAGTTAGCAAAACTCAAAAGGGCATTATGTGTTTAAAGCACAAAGGCTTGGAGGCCAAAATTCTGGCTCAATTCTGTGTGAGCAAATTTCAATTGATGCATGCAAGTGATTTAAGGTTTAAAATCTGAAATTAATTGTTGATTATGAGTTTTGAGGTATTGATTGGTGTTTGTATTGATTTCTATGCAAATTGATACCATAATCTTGATGCATGCAAATTGAATGTATTTCTGGGTATGAACATATTGCTTTTAAGGCATATGAACTCTGAGAATGTTGAAATTGGGTTAGATTTGAGAAATGAAAAGAATGATTTGTCAAAACTCTTGTTTTAGTGGACTGACTGCATAATCTAACCGGTTACTCGATAATTGTAACCGGTTAGACACTGTAAAATTTCAAAGAAAATCAGTTTGTTAAATTAGTCCTGAAGTTTTAGTGGTTTTTGCTCAAATCTATACTTTAATTTCATCAGAAATAATCTGAATATGAGTTATAATGTCATGGTTCAGATTTGAAGGATAAGAATTAAATGCCTTAAGTTAATGAGATGAACTCAAGAGGAAACTATGTTCATTTGGAAAGAGAAAGTGATTTAGACTTTTGAATGATGAAAACAGTGATTTTTGAGGCATAAAACAATGTTAAACTTGTTTATAGATTGGGTAGAGAATTCAAGAAAAAGGGTTTTCTGAATTACAATGGTAAACAGTTCAGGTCTGTAATTCTAACCGGTTAGCCTGAAACTGTAACCGGTTAGTACCTGAATCTGAAAAATAAAAAGTTAAGTTTTTGAATACCATTGGTTATGTTTTTCCCAATCTAAGCTTAAGGGCATGTTTTTGAAATAATTCAAAGGAGAATTTTGTGCCAAAGATTATGCCTCAAATAAATCATTCAAAAGGAGAAATTGGAATATTTCTAAATCACATTAATTAATGTAAAGATAAAACCAACCCTGATATTTGTGCATCCATATAGACTGGAAGCTTGGTTGGTAGGAACGTTTATCATATTCTGAGAATATGAGGAGGGTACTCCGGGAGTACAAAATTATAACCTACTTGATGACACATTATAGATATGTGGCCAGTGTCCGGGACCTGGTTTTTATGCGTTCTGGGAACGTATGCGTTCTGGGAACGTATGCGTTCTGGGAACGTATGCGTTCTGGGAACGTGGTGCACACTCCGGGAGTGATGCTTATTATCCAAGTATGGTTCGGCATTACGTTCTGGGAACGAATGTCGGTGTTCCGGGAACACAAGGGTGTATTGGATGGACGTCCAAGATGGACTTTTAGAGGCCTCAGTTGTGGATAGAAAATCATACATCATGCCACCTGCATTATAAGAGATATAATGTTGAAAAATTGGTGTGCTCATACGTAATTGCATTATGATTTGTCCATGATATACTTGTGTTTGTAATTTTAGTCTTTATCAATTATGTATGTGTATACTTACTCCCTGTGTCCTGTTTAGGTGATGGCCAGATACCTAGCTTGCATCGAGATACGCCCTATCCCTAGTGGCATATGGACGTATGAGGAGCACCGTGCCACTTTTGAGGGGGAGGTTGAGATCACTCTCTACCACCCTAACCCTCTGGTGCGAGTGCGACCTCGTCGATTTAGGATCCCATTAGTCTATACTATGCATGTTCCACCCTTTTATACATATAGAGGACCACCCCCGGCTCGACCTATGCGTCGTTTTCATAGTTTTCGTTTCAAAGCTGCCACTCGTTCTCATCCTTCCTCCCATAGAGTTGTCACTAAGGAGACTCCTTCTCCTGGTCCGACTGACTATGATAGGACTGCTTCTACAGATCCTAGACCCAGTGGTGGGGTCTCCACACAGTCGGGCGAGGTCGAGGAGGACCCTGTGGAGGATGAGAGCGAGGAGGAGGTGCATGTTGAGCCGACTATTTCTGCTAGAGGTGGACCCGCTGGTTCATAGGAGCTTGCATAGCGTAGATGTTTTGGATCCTAGATCCTAGGGATAGAGCTGTGGAGGATCTGAGGAGCTGCTGAGGACACTGATGACTTGCTCTGGGACTTCTACTTTTGGATTTTGTCATATATTGTATATATTTGAGAGGTCTTAGAGTGAGGTTTTATTTTATGCAGCTGGTCTGTATATGTTTCACCGAACTTGCTATCTCGACTTTTTACTACTTGCTACTGACTATACTGATGGGGTTTCTATGTTATGACATATATATATATATATATATATATATATATATATATATATATATATATGATGCCTTATTTACCTCAGCAGTGCCCCATAAGTATTATTTTTACTTCCGCGAACTCTGATTTCTATTTTAAAAGGATTCGGCAATAAGTTTATGTTTTATATATTCAAATCCAACTCGAGAGACAAATGATATGTTTTAATAAGAATCACAAATAACGTTTCCTATGATTAAGGAAATGTTCTCTCGAGAGCCTTTTTGAAATTAAGATATTACTAAGCCGAATTCAATTAATAGTTCATGTTAAAAAGGGTTTATAATCGAGCAAGTATTAATTTAAAAAGGAAAAAAAAATATCTAGTCCTAATTTTGATAGCAAGTATTTCAGTCTTTTGGAAATATTAATTATTTTCAAGATACAAAATAGAGCGTCACACATGTTCTCCCTTTTTACACTTATCATGGATCAACCCCACAGAGATCTGCTCGGCGCTTTCATAGTTTTCGATTTCGGGCTGCCACCCAATCTCATCCTGCTGCCTCTCGTGTTGTTAGAGAGGATACTCATTTACCTGGTACGATTAGTCCTGTACATGGGTCTCCTCTGGTCGACCCAGTGCCCAGTGGAGAGGCACGGACCCTATCGGACGAGATAGAGGAGGATCCCGAGAAGGGGTCGGATGAGGCCGAGGAGGACCCTGCCGAGCATTCGACTGGTAGCCAGTGGGGAGTTGGGGATCCACCAGATAATGCATGAGGTAGTGGATGGGGACGAGGGACATGTTTTTGCTGTTGCTGGAGCTCGGATCTGAAGGTTTGATGGAGGATGACTTTTTGGCTTCTGTGGAGGATCACCGGACCATCCTAAAACTCTCTTTATTTTGATTTGTATTATATTTTGTATATAGTGCGAGAGAGGGTTTGTACTGATGGTCTACTTTTCTTACTTATGGACTTGTACTCGGCCTATAGCCGAAACTTATCTTTTATGAAACTTTTATCTTGCACTCTTGAGCTACTTCCCATATGTAATTATAAGCATATAAATATATATGTTTTTATGAGTCCAAGGATTCAAGAGTACTGTTAGTTCCAATTTCCGCTTACTCTGATTTGGATTGAAAGAAAACTAATCTTTTTACGAAGATCAAGTTAACGTGGCCTTTTAATGACTTGCTTAATCTCTCAAAATATTTTCAAGGTAAAACAAACGTTAACTCAATCTTGATGGAAGTTTTATGAACTAGTATTATCAAGATCCAATTTTTTTTGAGAAATCCGAACTAGATTCATTTTAAAACCAAGTCCATATAATAAAACTATTTTACTAATCTTATTTGTATATAAGAACGTGGAGTGTGTGACAATTTGTGGTATCAGAGAAAATGGTCCTAATTTATGATCCTCGGAAGCATCCTCCAGTGTGAAGGTCAACTCTATGCAGAGTATTTTCGTATATTGAGTGTCTTTATGCCACTCTTTTTACCCGCTGCTCCTTCTAACAACTTCTGAAGCTCTTCATCATTGGCATGTCTTTCTTTGATCAAATCAATTAACTCATTTGTAACTTGTAGCATGTCCAGAACAATGCTTTTCTCCTTCATCTGCATATTCAGATTGAGGTCACTGAATTCCTGTATCAGCTGCATTTCCTTTACCATCAAGTTGCTAACATGTAAAGTTTTGCGGCTTAGTGCATCAACCACTACATTAGCTTTGCCCGGGTGGTACTGAAGATGGAAATCATAATCTTTCAAGAACTCCATCCATCTCCTTTGTCTCATATTCAAATCCTTTTGATCAAAGAGATAACGGAGACTCTTATGATCACTGAAGACTTCAAACTTAGTGCCATACAAATAATGTCTCCATATTTTTAATGCAAAAACAACAGTTGCTAACTCCAGATCATGAGATGGATAATTCTGTTCATGTTGCCGCAACTATCTAGATGCATATGCTATGACTTTGCCGTGCTGCATAAGCACACAACCCAAACCTTGCTTTGAAGCATCACAATAAACATCAAAGGATTGGGTCGGATCCGGTAAAATTAAAACCGATGAGCTAGTCAGTCTTCTCTTCAACTCTTGGAAACTGTTTTCACATTGCTGAGACCACTGACAAGGAGCATCTTTTCTAGTCAACATAGTCAGTGGAAGAGCCAACTTGGAGAATCCTTCAATGAATCTCCGATAATAACCCGCCATGCCAAGAAAACTTCTGATTTCCATCACTGTGGTGGGTCTCTCCCACTTTAATACTGCTTCCACCTTGGAGGGATCTACAGTAACTCCCTGTGCAGAAATAACATGACCCAAGAAATGAACTTCACTCAACCAGAAGCTACACTTAGAGAGCTTGACATAAAGTTGCTTTTCTTTGAGGACTTGCAGCACTATCCTCAAATATTCCTCATGCTCACTTGGACTCTTAGAATAGATGACAATATCATCAATGAACACTATTACAAAGGAATCCAAATAAGGCATGAAGATTCTATTCATATAATCCATGAATATTGCAGGAGCGTTTGTCAAACCAAAAGGCATCACAACATACTCAAAATGCCCATACCGCATCCTGAATGCAGTTTTAGGAATATCATCCTCACAGATACGAATTTGATGGTATCCCGATCGGAGATCAATCTTAGAAAACACTGCTGCACCCCGTAGTTGATCAAGCAAATCATCAATGCGAGGGAGCGGATATTTATTTTTCACCGTCACCGCATTCAACTGCCTGTAATCAGTGCACATACGGAGGCTACCGTCCTTCTTCTTAACAAAGAGAATCGGAACACCCCAGGGTGATACACTTGGCCTAATCAACTTCTTGGCCAACAATTCCTCTAGCTGCTTCTTCAATTCTTATAACTCAGGAGGTGTCATTCTGTACGGTGCTATAGAAATTGGGCCAGTACCAGGCTTCAAGTCAATACCAAACTCTACTTCTCTTTTTGGAGGCAATCCGGGAATCTCTGCAGCAAAGACTTCCGGAAATTCACAGACTATTGGAATTTGGCTGACATCAAATATTTCATCCACTTCCATGGCAGGTAAAGAAGAATCATTAAAGATAACAGCCTTGTGACGGCAATTAATCAGAACATGATGCTGAGACATCCAATCCATTCCCAAAATGATATCTAACTTGTTCAGAGGCAAAAAAATTAGATTCACCTTGAAATCCCGCCCCAAGACTCGGAGTGAACATTCTAGACACATTCGAGTAGTCTCCACAGAAGAGTTAGTAGGTGTAGAAACTGATAACTTAAAAGGAATTTCTACTGTTGACAACCCTAGCTTCTTCATGCAGCTAAAAGAAATAAAAGAATGCGATGCTCCGCAATCAAACAATACTCCACAAGTATTACCATTAACAGAACATGTACCTCTAATCAGCTCATCCTCATCTGTCACCTCTTCGCCATCAAGAGTGTAAACTTTGCCCCTTTGCATGGGCTGACTTCCACCAGCTTTCTGTGCCTTAGCAACGTTGACCTCTTTCTTCAAAGTACTCTTAGGACAATGAGAAGCATAATGACCGGGCTGTCCACACTGGAAACAAAGCCCCTCCCCTCGGTTCGGGCCAAGACTCCAGCACACTCCCCTGTGATACTTCCCACAATGCCGACAAAGCGGGGGAGGACCAAAAGTAATTGCCGCCTGCCCTGTGCCTCTTGGTGTTGCAGCCTTAGGATTAGAATAAGGACCAGTTCTCTGAATAGGACCCTTGCCTCTAACAAGACCAGTCGATTTCTAAGTTGTCTTGCTCCTTTCCTCTGCCAGCTCCTGCTTAAGAGAATTCTCATATGCACTTTCCATGTTCACAAGTTGAGAGAGATTAGCTATCCCCTGATAAACAAAAGTAGTCCTGATCTTGGCATTGAGACCAGATTCGAACTTGATGCACTTGGTGCGTTCATCTGCATCTCTATAGCTGTCTGAATAGCGAATCAGATCCTCAAATCGAGCTGCATACTCTCCGACACTGAGATTCCCTTGCTCCAATTTGAGAAAAGTAATCTCCTTCTCCTTTCGAACGTCTTCCAGAAAATACTTTACTAGAAAGCGGATCTTAAAAAGATCCAATGTAATCATCTCATTAGCTGCTTCCATACCCCTCCTCTGTTGCTCCCACCAATGTTCCGCCTCACTAGACAAAACATACTCCGCCATCCGAACATACTGATCCACTGGTGGTTGAAGCGAGCGAAGGATTTTCTCTATTTCTTGAAGCCATTTCTGGGCTCCATCCGGGTTGTATCCCCCCTCAAATCTTGGCGGATCACTTTTCCTGAATCGCGTCATCCAGTCAATATCAACGGGAACATGTGGTGGATTCAATGCTGCTGCTGTGATGTGTTCAGCTTGATTCTGTTGCATTTGTGCCTGATTTTGCTGAAGTTGTGCTATATTTGCCGCCTGATTCTGGTTCACTTGAATCAGATTCTCCAATATAGCAGCCATCCGATCACTCTCGGCACGTCGCCCAGCCATACTGTTAAGCCATGGAGGGAACAACTAGTTAAAGATTGAGCACTTAGTCAATGATATAAATATCCTACTCCTAGACTTAGACTCTTACTAAACAATTAAGTTACTCTCTTGGTGAGTAACCATTGGAGATGTGAGTCCACACTCCAAAAGGCCGAGGGGAACTGCTTTGATACCATAAATGTAACACCCTATTAATAATTACTCATAATTACCCCAAAATTAAAATATGATCCTTAAAATTTCTTTTAAAACTATTTGATTTATAAAAATCTCTGTCAATTCGGACAAAGTTTCCTTTGTTTATTGGATAATCCAAAACTAAGTTACCTGTGTAAATCAAATATATTTCATTTCTTCCAGGGCCAACAGGGCCAAAATACCAAGAGTATGAATTACATCCACATCATAATTTAATTACATCAGAGATAGCAGCAAAATAAACAAGTTTTGAAACTATAAAAGTTTTCCCAAAATAGTGTTCTTCCTACACACAGGAAGAGTCCTGGATAACCCATGAAGAATGAAACTTTACATTGCACTTACAAAACAAAAACCACAATATATATATATATATATATATATATATATATATATATATATATATATATACTAATCCCCCCAAAATAACCAGGACAACAAAATCCTGAACAATCACTAATCTACTCTCCCTGTGAGGGAGTGTACTGCTCGGCCGGGGGTGTACAAGTTCAATCTCTGTACCTGTAAAAATAGTAAGGGAGTGAGCATTGCACATGAAATAGGAAAGCAGTTTCTCATTAGACATAATTACCTACTAAGCCAAGCACAACTACCAAATAGATCAGATAGCGTTCATTGTTCACACACACATCATGCAATCACACTTTTAGCAGTTCATTCCCATTTTCTTAATTAGTTTCAATTACTATCATTTACTTCTCTTTTCATTTCTCACCTTTTCAACATTTTCATCATTTATTTCCATTAGGAATTTGCGCAACTGTTAGGTCATTTCTCACCCATTAGGAACAATTTTCACCCAATCCAGGTCATTTCCACCTATTAGGCCACGGTTTCACCCGTTAGGACTAAGAATATTTTTAACTCTTTTACTTTTCTTAGTACCCTTTCTCTTTTATACATTCTTATTATTTATGCAGCATGATTGATCCATTGGGTACACCCGCCTAACGGGTCATTTGAGGGGCCTAATAGGTCATTTTCACCTGGATGGGTCATTTGGACCTAATGGGTCATTTGTCACCTAACAGGGCACCTAATGGATCGGTGTGTCCCAAGGATCAATCATAGCTGCAACTTAACCATTTTTATAACTCCATTTAGTTACATTCAAGTTATTCATCATTTACATAATCATTGGTCTACATCAAATTTCAATATAAACACAAATGTAGGGATTTCCAACCATTATACAAATTTCATATAACATCAAGTACTCACATACTTAGCAAGCATTTAGCATCAAGGACATTTAGCTTCAAATACACATCAAATTTCTATGCATTCTCTAAATTCACTTTTTATTTCTTTATCTAAATCAAATGTTCTATTTCTTTACTAACCTAGAGTTCTTAATAACACCATAAAAACAAATAACTCCTAGCAAGCTCTTATGAACTAATTAGAATCTCTTCCCTAGGACAAGCCAATACCCACCCCCTTACCTCAACCAATGAGAAATAAGGGAAAACCTTCCAAGCCCTAGCTCCTAGTACCACCACCAATAAGCTCCAATGGAATGGGAGGGAGGAGAGTGATCTTGACTTTCCTTAAGTCACAAAAAACGAAAATGAACATGAGATTGTGGCACTCATGAGATGGGATTCGAAATTTCATCAAGAGAGGGAAAGGAGGGAGAATTTCGTATGAACAAGAAGAAGAAAAGAGGAGAAATGTGATTTACCTACTAAGCTTGATGATGACTATTAATGGTTGATGAGCTTGAAGAGGAAGAAGAACTCCACTTGGTCTTGGTGGAAGAAAGGGGAAAATCGTATGAGGAGGAGAGGGAGGGAGATGGTTGATGATGAATGAATGAGAGTGAGAATGAGGAGTGTGTTTTGTTTATTTTGTAAGGGAAATGATTTTTGTGGCCAGAAATTAAAGTTGCCATAAGAAGATTCCCATTGTGTGGCCAGAAACGCGTTTTTCTTCTAGCAGTTCAGATCATTTTCGCTCGGGCGAGTGATCTCGCGCTTGAGCGAAAATTGTTCAGTCAATCAGGGTTGATCACGAGCTGTTTTCGCTCGAGCCAAAGTATTTTCGCTGGAGTGAGTATCATTTTCGCTAGAGCGAGTATCATTTTCGCTGGAGCGAGCTAGTTCTCGCTGGAGCGAAAACTACTCAGGAACTTGGGGTCTGAATTAGGCTATTTCGCTTGAGCGAGGAAATTTTCGCTCAAGCGAGGACTTAAAAGTCTGTCTTTGCACACTTTATATTGCTATAACTTCTTCGCTACCCGTTGGATCTTGCTCAAATTTTAAGGCAAGTTTCCCCATATATCCTACTTCATATCCAACGGTGGAATTCATGTTTTGAGCTACGAATTTTATACTTTAAATTTCCTAAAGCCCTATGCCTCTAACTTCAAATTATCCTTCTAATGCACTAAACTAACTTATTTTCATCATTCTCTTCACTCTAAGTTAATTAACATAATAATTTGACTTATAATAAAATTAAGGATGTTACAAAACTCAATTTACCCCCCCATTTTGGGTGACGGCTGCCAATCCTAACATGAGTTTGGCTGAGTTTTCCTTTGTTAAATTCTGGCTTTTTGCACCCCAACTCTTGACATTTAAACCCCATCTTGGGCCACACTTAAGAACACTATTTCCCTCCATTCTAGCTTAAATCTCCAGGTCTATCTTCAAAGCTCTTTTCCATTCCAAAGCATTAATCATCAAATTAAGCTTCAAATACCTGAAATCAAACCCAAAACGGATTAAAACGTTCAAGGATTCTTAATTACGTAACTTTCCTAAAAACATAACAAAAACCTAATATTTAAGAAACAATTGGCACTTGCAGCAACTTATGTGAACAATGCTTTTCTTCATGGAGACTTAGAGGAAGAAGTTTACATGAAGTTACCTCCTGGCTTATCCACATCTTCAGCAAAACCACATCAAGTTTGTAAACTGCAAAGGTCACTTTATGGGCTCAAACAAGCCAACAGGCAATGGTTTGCTAGATTGTCTACTTTTCTGATTTCTGCTGGCTATGTTCAATCACTCCATGATCATTCTTTGTTTCTTAAGTCTTCTTCCACTAGTTTCACTGCTCTACTTGTGTATGTGGATGATATCTTATTAACTGGAACTGATCTAGATGCTATCAAGTCTATCAAACAATCTCTTGATGCCACTTTCAAAATCAAGGATTTAGGAGAACTCATATTCTTTTTGGGCTTTGAAGTTGCTAGAAACAAATAAGGCATAGCAATGAATTAGAGAAAGTATGCACTTGAGTTAATTAATGATGTTGGACTTCTGGGCTGCAAGCCTGTTAGCACTCCCATTGATTCCAATATTCATCTCAGTGCTAATTCAGGATATGTCCTTAGTGATCCTTCTGCTTTTCGAGGCTTAGTGGGCAGACTTCTGTACCTCACTAACACTCGACCTGATATTACATTTGTTGTCTAACATCTAGCTCAATTCATGCATCAACCTGCTGATTTACATTTCAATGCAGCTCTCAGAATTCTCAAGTTCCTCAAAGGCTGTCCTTCTCTTGGTCTCTTCTTTCCAGCAAATTCCACAGCTCAATTGAAAGGTTATACTGACAGTGACTGGGCCTCATGTCCTGATACTAGACGCTCAATCAGTGGCTACTGTATGTATCTTGGTTCTTCTCTTAATTCCTGGAAATCCAAGAGACAGAAAACACAGTATCTAGAAGTTCTTGTGAAGCTGAATATAGGACCATGACTTATACTGTTCACGAAATTCAATGGTTAACGTATCTATTACAGGATTTTCAGATTCCCATTCATGCTCCAGCAGCTTTGTATTGTGATAATCAAGCTGCTCTTTACATTGCTGCAAATCCTGTTTATCATGAGCGTACTAAACACATTGAAATCGATTGTCATATCGTTCGTGAAAAGTCTAACTCTGGCCTTATCAAATTGCTGCCAATTCCAACTGATCTTCAGTTAGCAGACCTTTTTACTAAAGCTCTTAGTCCTCAGCTCTTCAATGGTTATGGCTCCAAGCTGGGTTTGCTTGACTTGTATGCACCTCCAGCTTGCGGGGGTATTAACTCAATGAATGTAACAGTTGTTACTTGCTGCGCAAGTAACAACAAACTAACAATAGCAAATGTACAGATTCAATGTATCTATTAACTAATCATTCATAGTGTAGTTAGTTAGTTACAATGCCAGCCGAATGGCAGCTGGATTAGTTAGTTGCTGACTTAGTCAAGTTAGTTAGATTAGAAACTAACTATATATACAGCCTTGTAAGAACTTTACAGTTGAGTAATACAGATTTCAGAAATTCATTTTACTTTCTCTCTTCTAGATTCTTCTTTCAAGCATTCTCTCTTCGGATTCAACAAGAGTTGAATCAGTTTTCTTACACATTCTCGAATCTTAGATATACATCTAAATATTTATTTTAAAGGCTTAATTATGTCACAAATCCCTGAAGTTTGGGGTACTTTTGTCAGATACCCTTGTACTTTTTTTTCAATGTTTGACTCCCCGAAGTTTTCTGGGTTTGTCATATACCCCTACTACCAATTCTGGCCAATTTTGATGACATGTAACATCATAATCATAGTCAGATGCAAGAGGATGGTCATGTGGTGCCGTGTGATATCACACGGGCGAAGACGACCTCTCTCTTCAATTCTCTTTTTTCTTTTTATTATTTAACTAAATATATAAAAATATTAAGTTTTTTAGTTTTTTAAATTTTTTTAAAAAAAGGATCTTCGCTCACGGGACACCAAGTGCTTAACCTCCTGCGTCCGACTATGATTATGATGTTACGTGTCAGCAAAATTGATTAGAATTGGTAGTAGGGGTATATGACAAACCCAGAAATAACTTCGGAGAGTCAAACATTGAAAAAAAAAGTACAAGGGTATCTGACAAAAGTACCCCAAACTTCAGGGACTTGTGACATAATTAAGCCAATTTTAAATGTACATAAATCACCACTGTAATGACAATTTCCATTTATATTCTTTTCTCTCTTGTCCGCGATATCCTGAACTACTCCATCAGTCCATCCAAGTCCACAGTGCATTTCTCATCTTAAACTCCCAACGGCTATTCTAGATAGAGTAATATACACTCACATGCATATCTGCAACACAGGGCTCTTACACGTTGCACCTCTGAATTTGAGAAACCACACAGGTCATGCTAACATAGTTTCTACAACCCTCAATGTAAATCCAGCAAAGGGCACACATCCTATCCTATATGTCTGTCACCAGTCATGTCTTGCTTGCTTCTAGATCATGTGGCTACACTCTTAGTCTCGTGAACCAACAGGGTCCCAACCATATACCACACACCTTTTGTCACTTTTCATTCGCACAAGAGAACAAACTTGCAAATTAAAATGAAACAAACAAGGGAGAAAATATTAGTCGGTATAATGATTACCACGTTATTCATAGTTCGAACAATTAAAAGCATAATACATGATTAAATATATTTAAATGGTTACTTTAACTAATAACTTATGTACTGATAAAATTAATTTTAAAGAGTAAATTTTTTTTATAGGCAAACTATTTTTTTGGTTTTTCTTTTTATGGGGATAGAGGAAGGGGAAATTTAATTCATCAAATGGTGGCGCTTGGAATCAAAACCCAGAACTTCCAACTCCCAAACTTTAAGACTTGGTACATAATCATGTGACTATCCATGAGAAAATTAACATGAAAAAATGATATATTTGATAAATTAAATAATAATTTTTAGTTTTTCAATACAAATTTTCTATTATACTTATCCTATACATCAGTGTGCAAGTTACATAAATTCATAATCAAAATATTAAAAAAAAAATAAACATAGAAAGAAAATGAAAGAATAATATTTTTATTATAAGTCATGTTATTATTAGCTAGGATAACAAAAAATATGCGTGATGGTCAAGTCCAATTAATAATTTAGCTTCTTTTTATCCAACTTTTTCGACCCTCTAAATTTCAATACCTCCTTTCTTAGCTGTTTGGTGGTGGGAAAACAAATCTACATTTACTGCATTTTAGTTTACAGTTGACTGGTTTTTGCATGATAGGAATAAATAGCCTTATTATGTGTCGCTCTATAAAAATTTGTTCGGTTTCATTATCTTTATCATAGAGAGCCATAAGGAAAGAAAATAAATCATTAATGAAATGCAAGAAATAGGGATAAGAGCATGCACTTTAATAGTTTATAAGATATAGACCCTCACCGATTAGTGTTTACTCATCAGACAAGAGTTTCTGAGAGAATAAACCTTAGATTCTTAGAATGTCTTGGTTCCTTGCAACACTGCTCCTCAGTCTCACATATTGTACTCTTTCTGAGGCTAGCCATGACAAGAAACTTCCCTCTGCTGTTGTGGTTGGCACTGTTTACTGTGACACATGTTTCCAGCAAGACTTCCCCATGGGTGGCCATTTCATTTCAGGTCAAAAATAAACAATACTTGCATTATTTTTACTATGTTCAATTTCATGTCCCTAGCTATCAGGCTATATTTTTGTGGTTAATGTAATGTTGTTATATTTTGTTGTGTGCAGGTGCATCAGTCGCTGTAGAATGCAAAGATGGGAGTTCAAAATCAAGTTTCAGGAAAGAAGTGAAGACAGATGAGCATGGAGAGTTCAGAGTGCAGCTTCCTTTCTCAGTGAGCAAACATGTGAGGAGAATCAAGGGATGTAATGTGAAATTGGTAAGCAGCAGTGAGCCTTATTGTGCTGTGGCCTCAGCAGCTACTTCTTCTTCACTACATCTCAAGTCAAGAAAGCAAGGACTACACATATTCTCAGCTGGGTTTTTCTCATTCAAGCCTCTAAAACAACCAAATCTCTGTAACCAAAAACCAAGTATTCAACACACCAAGGGACTTGATTCTGTGAAATCATTTTCTCCTCCAAATATTGACCCATCATTTCCACCTCCACTTCAAGATCCAAACACACCTGGTGCTGGTGGTTTACCTACACTAACTCCTCTTCCTAACCTACCACTTCTTCCACCATTGCCACAACTCCCTCCTTTGCCACCCATTCCAGGAATACCAGTACCAGGGTCACCACTAGTCCCTGCTCAGTCTTCAGATCAGAAAGTAGTTAAACCTCAAAACCTTCCCATTTTTCCTCCTATCCCATTTATCCCACCACCAATTGTTCCCAACCCACTTCAACCACCACCCTTGATCCCCAATCCACTACAGCCACCTCCTCTAATTCCCAACCCATTACAGCCACCTAGCCCACCACTTATCCCTAACCCACTTCAACCACCACCAAGTCCAACACCACTCATTCCTAATCCATTTCAGCCTCCTCCATCATCACCACTGTTTCCTTACCCTCCATTGTTCCCTCCACCTAGCAGCCCTGGCTCACCGCCTGCTTCCTCAACAAAGATAGTTTCTCCTTAATTAAGCAGCCGATATCGATGCATAAATAATTCCTTCTACATGATGAACTTATTTGCTTTTTTATGAAAATTGTAGCCTTATTTATATCTATAATTCCTCAAAATTCCTAAAATTGAAGCTTTGTTTAATTTTAGTCCTAAAAGTTATTTTGTCATGAACTAATTTTTAATTTTCTAAATGTTTTGATTTGGGTCCTTGTTTTTAAGAAAATTCTGGTATCAGTTGATGTGGCTAGTCAAACACAAAATCAGCAAATCAGCAGTCACGTGGTTTGAGATATCGTCAAATAGATCCACGTATGCAAAATAGTGGTATACGCAAAATTATTCCATACATAGAATTTTGTATTTATGGAACTGAATCATCTATGTCACACTATCTACTTAGTGTCACCTTACACCACATGACCGCTATTGTGGTGTTCTATTATCTGCATCACCAAATAACATTTTTGTAATGTTGTGGATCAAAATCAAAATGTTTGAAAAATTAAGGACTAATCTCTGTCAAAATAATTTCTAGATACCAAAATTGCTGAACTTTTTGGATTAAATACATAAATAAACCAAAATTGTAATATTGGTTATGAATTAAATACAAAAACATGGGGGGATATGCATTTATAGATGATTAATGTATTAATAAGTTTAAGGATATGATCCTGCCGGACCTTCTTCAATATTGCAAAAAATTATTATTATTATTATTATTATTATTATTATTATTATTATTATTATTATTTATGTTTTAGTTTCCAAAAGTTGAATTTCTTATAATACTTTAAGTTTGAGGGAATTGCCAACCATAAAAGAATCATCAATATTGAGAAATTAGAAAACTAAAAGCATAATGAGTTGATGAACATTGAACAACAGAAGTCAATAAAAAACCAATTCTACAGCTTGGAACTTTCCAGGATTGCATCAAGTAATGCACTGAAATAATTAAAAAGGTAAAAAAGAGGGATGAGAGCATACCTTGAGTCCTAGTGGATCACTAATGTACCAGAAATCATCATAAACCATTAGATTCAATTAAACAATTAGATTTCTTATTCAAATGCATAAAATTGAAATTTTTAGAAGAATAGGTGGCAAAAAAAAAAAAAAAAAAGCTTAACATACTTGAAGGCTGCTCATGATAAGGAATTCCTCGGGGGTACAGATCGTAGTCAACTATAGCAAGGCCAAGGCATGGAGGGGCCAATTAAGAAAACGGAAGGGAGTTGTGCATACCTGTGAATCAGCATCAGCATAAGAAAAAAAGACGACCACTAACCTGAACGATAAAACAAAACGGAAGGGAACAATTTTACATCGAGATTACGGTATCGTGATGCACCAACGAACCATTTAGAAAATCCAAAATACCATGCACACCAAATGAAAGAATTCTTGTTAATACTACATAGAGAGCAAATGCAATAGATATTAGGAATTAGCTTTTGTATCTCGGCATAATAAAAGTATGATAGAACTTGCATACCATAATGTATAACCGAGTTGAAGACAAATTTTGGTCCAAATGAATAACTCTAAAGGGATAATTGATGAAGTCATAAGGACATACTTAGTTGTCATAGAAGCGAGAATGGTGTCTCTAGGATTTGTCAAATAGGACTGGAAAATATACATGATCTAACAACACTAAAAATTATGAAATATGATGTATATTATTATTACCTGTGCACACCAAACATGTCATCCAAATACACTCAGCCGCTCTCAACAGTTATTGCCAATCACATTGAATTCCAGGAAAAAGATCACTTAAAAATCTCATCCTTAATGGATATAGAAAGTGGCCATCCCTGATGGCTAGCCTTTAAGACCATTAGACCAACATCCCAAAAGAAAAGACAAAATCAGGTTAAAAAAGGCTACAATCTGAAATTACAATAGCAAATAGATAACTATTATGTAACAGAAAAAAAATATTGCCATTAATTTTAATGTACAACTATGACAATATATATCAGACTGCTAATAATTAATAAAACATTGATCATCATGTTTTCTTTTTCACATCAGAAAACTTAAATGTAATGTATTCCGTTGCAGGGATGTTAATGACATATCCTCCAAAGATGGTACTTAGACTAATAATATATAAAGGTATAAAAAAGAAAAAAAGAATGGTTCTAGGTAGCTGAAGAACTGTAAAAACAGTATGGTGATATTAACCAAGAAAACAAAGAAAAAGCAACTTGCTTTAGATGTTCGATGGGTTTTAGAAAAATTCAGTTTTAGTACTTAAAATCTTATCATGAGATCAAATCATCAATATAAATGAAAAAACTGAATAAAAGAAGTGCTGCTACTTACCATGAAAACCACTGCTACCTCTTGAGAGACTAATCTGATAACGATCTAACAAAGAAGCCTCCTCCTCCTCGGCAAAAAAAGCCATTTTGGCATTGTGCCAAACACTTGACGGGCTTCACATTAAATGGCACACACATTATAAAATTGAATTAACCCCACATGTTAATGCTTAGGTAAATCTCATTAAACGGACAGGGGTTACTGTTAGATCATATTAATAATGAACCTACCTGCACTCAGATCATATTAGCGTTGGTGAAGGGCAAAACGTCGCCGTGACCATTGACTGCCAGGGAATACACGACGGCTTCTAATGGAAACTCAGATGGTGATGACGGCAACTATGGCAGATTCATGACTGCAGGGGCTTCGCGACAGAGAAGGCTGAACGCGACAACAATGATCGAGGTCGTCAAACTTAAGATGGTGGCATCTATTACGAATCTGGACCAGGGTTTGTGTGGTGGTGTGATTTCAAGGAAGGGAATGAAGTATGAGGGTTTTGGAACCTAAAGAGGGAACTCTTGAACAATAAGAGGGAAACGAAAATCAAAACTGAAAAAATGGAGGGAGGCAAAAATCAATTAATTCTCATGAAGGAGGATTCATGCACCGCAGGAATAGGGGCAACCCATCTCCCCCTCAAACATCGGTAGCCTCCAAGGATAGGGGCAACAGTGACATTGCTCCTTTCTCTCTCCACCAACATAAATGCAGCACTGCCTCTCTGAACCAAGGAGTTGAAGATTGGGGCGTGGAACTCACCGAAGAGAGAGGCATTGCAACTGTAATTCCTTTTGCCAACAAAAAAGCTTCTCTCTTATTATGTTTATGGATTTATTTATTTTGGGTAGGGGGAAAAGTGGGATCTGAACTAGATGGCCTCTGCTTTTGCTCAAAGGCCAGTTGAACTTTCTGAGGATACTTCCTTTCTGCCCTCTTAATGGTTGTTTTGTCATACACTGTGAAACTTGGGGCAAACCTGAATCTGCATCTCAAAGATAAAGGCAAGCAACAAAAGACATGACTATTCAATAACAATAACTTAAGGTTATAATAAGTTTCATTTATTTCTTAACTTCATGGAAAAAAATACAGGCACCTGAAGTCCGTCAATATGGAAGCATGAAATTATGGAGCAAGATGTTCAAATCTACAAACCCTGTAACAAAAGCAGACCACAAAAAGGGAGGGGGTGCAATTGGGAGAACTGATAACAGAGTATGACTTGAACTCACTATCGCAACAGAAACTGTCTTATGATGGGATTGGCTGCAAAATTTGGCATGATATTTAGAAAAATTCTCAATTCAATAAGAACAGTTCACAGTGCCAAATTTAGAATACCATTAATTCAATCAAACTAGAAGTTGCGTTCCTAGAAATCTTTACACCTTGGAGTCATAACATCTTCATAGGGAAAATCTATTGAAAGTACAGGATGTGGTCGGTCCCTCAAGTTTCAGTGTTCTACAATAGGTGACAAAATGAGAATTATGGATAAATTATCAAAGCTCCAAACCATCTAATCAAACATATTGATTTAAATATATAGATAATTTATCCTGCAAAAATATCCACAAGTAACATAATGGGTTAATGTGTTATTGGCATAACCAGGAATCATATTTGAAATGGATTACTCCTCAAATCAAATAAAAAATATTGTACTTGACTACATCAGTTACCAGTAATCACCACAGGAGCAAACCCCATGACGAAAATGATGGAACCGATTTATATCTCTTATAACGATTTCTCGCTGCACAACTTTTGAGACCAACTTTATAACAGTATGACAATCCACACATATACGAAGATTTTTAATGATACGAATAGAACATGCGGGTGGAGTTCGAATCAGTCCGAAAGCCAGTGCTAGTCTTTCACTATGCACCCACAAGAGACGCTCCTTTTCATCATCCTCCACATCAAGCAAAACAACATTGCGATCAGGAACATATCCGGCATCCCTGGTTTTCATGTTTAACCATTCCAGCATTGCATATATTAGTTTATTGTCAGGATGAGAAGTGTCACCCACACAAAAATAGTGTACCACACCTTGGTTCTCCACCCAGCTTAAACCTGGTTCTTTCTTAACTTTTTTCTTTTGCATATTTTTTCTAACAGAAGCGACATTGTCCCATCTCCTTGCAGTCGCATACATGTTTGACAGAAGCACATGCGTTGCATCATCCTGGGGCTCCATCTCCAGTACGTGTTGGGCACAAACTCTTCCTAGATCTACATTCTTATGGATAACACAAGCACCAAGCAATGCACGCCACACCATAACACTGGGCTGAATCGGAATTTCTTCAATCAGCTTCACTGCCTCATCAAATTTTCCAGCTCTTCCAAGAAGCCAAACCATACAAGTATAATGTTCTATACATGGTTCAATGCCATACTCCTGTAACATTGACTTAAAGTGAGCTTGTCCTATGTCTAATAATCCTGCATTGCTACATGCAGACAGGACACCTACAAAAGTTAGTTTATTGGGTTTGCAATTAGTCTGTCGCATCATGCCAAATAAATTTAAAGCTTCTATACCAAAACCATGCATAGAGTACCCACAGATCATAGCATTCCAAGAAACTTCATCTCGCTTGCTCATCTTATCAAATATTAGGCGGGCATCGTTAATTCTTCCACATTTGGAATACATATCTATCAAAGAATTTGCAACTACACATTCTTTGTTATATGTGGTTTTGATAGTTAAGGAATGAATCTGAAGCCCTGGCTCTAATGCAGCTAAACTGGCACAGGCACGGAGAACAGTTGAGTATGTCACTTCAGTTGGCTGCATGTCATATTCAAGCATATATGAAAATAAATTCATTGCTTTCTCCCCATCCCCTAACTGCACATAACCAACAATTATTGTGTTCCAAGTAACATCATTCTGCTCTGGTGATTCCACAAATAATTTCACGGAGTTCTCAATTTCACCACTCTTGGCATAAACATCCATGAGGGCATTTGACACAAACACATTTGAGTCAAAACCAACTTTTATCACGTAAGAATGAATTTGCCTTCCCAAATTGAGCAAAGACAAAGAGGCACAAGCTTGCAGTACGCTAGCAAATGTAAAATTATTTGGAACAACAGATGTTTGCCTCATACGAAAAAACAACTCCAAAGCCTCCCTACTTCTGTCACTCTGAGCATACCGTGATATCATCAGACTCCAAGGAATGAGATCATTTTTTGGCATATCCTCAAAAAGTCGTTGTGCACCAACAATTTCTCCAGACTTCGTGTACAATTCGAGCAACACAGTGCCAACAAAAAGATCCTGATCATAGCGAGCTTTCAAAGCACATCCGTGAACACTTTTCCCAACATCAAATGATTCGAGACCAAGACAGGACTTGAGCGCTCCAGAAATGGTAAAATTGTTCGGTCGGTACCCCATAATCCTCATCAGGCAGAAAAGTTTCAATGCATCCTCATAGAAGCAATTCTCAGCATAGCAAGCTACCATCCCAGTCCAAGAGACCATATCCTTGCAACTAATGTCATAAAAAACTTGACGAGCAACCTCAACATTTCCACAAACAGAGTAAGCATCAATAAGGGCTGTCCCAACAAATGCATCAGAGTGATGTCCAAGTTTAAAAACACACGCATGGATGCTCATACACATGTCAGCACAATCCATGCTCACAAGCAACTTGAGAAGAGTAGTAAAAACAAACTGGTTCAGCTCATATCCTTCTCTAAACAACCTGTGTTGGAAAGCAAGGTAGAGGAGGGAGAAAGTCGAGAGACATAAGAGAACTAAAAGAGATTGAAATGAGATATTCCAAGGTACTATAGGAGCAAAAAACAATCAACTTGTATACCATTTAATGTGCACCATCTCAGCTCAGCTGTAGCATTAAAAGTAGGGGACACTGCACTAGCTCCCTTTGAGTTTTGGCTTAATTACACCAGACATTCCTCTTGTTTCAAAAATTACAATCGCCTCCCTTTTAGGGTCAATGTAATTTCTATCATCCTTCGGGGAGGTGATACCATAAACTCAAGTGAGATTAGTATAATCTTTAGAAGAAAAGAGGTTCAGTAATGTAATTAATCCTAACTTTAGAGGGGAACAGTGTGGGGTTAACTACTTGCCTACATGACACACCGAATGCTACGGAGTACAAACTTTTCCTCAAAAGCATCTAAGAATTTCTCCATTAGAATTTTACTTAATAGTGAAAGTGTGTAAAATAAAACCAATAGCATGGCTTATATAAATGTAACCAACTGATAATATTATATGGGGAAATGACACTGACCTCCGTTGCGGTTTGGCTTAACTATACTTAACACCTCATTTGTTTCAAATATTATACTATCCTCCCTTGCAGCAAGTCAGTTAATTTCAATAATCACCTTTAAGAATACGTAAGTGCAATGATAACGATTAACGTGAATCTTTTAGTGTAACTTTTTGAATGTAGGATATGATTAAGCTAAACCTCACAAGAGGTAGTGTAACCTCAAATAGCTTATCAGAGACGAGTTTATGAACTTGTAGCTTTATTGAAATATGCCCTTTTACCAAACAGCAACAAGTAGCTTAATTTTATGAACTACGTATTTGATAGTGTTACCAAACACACAGTAAATGTACCTGAGAATCAAGTCAAGAGCACGATGGAATTGGCGAGAGAGCGAGTAACCCTGAGCCAACGTAACGAAAGAGATGGTGTTTCTATGAGGCATTTCATCGAACAGTTTGGACGCATCGTCCAAGTACTCGGACTTCACATACATGTTGAGGAGAATGTTGCGAGCAAACAAGTCCAAAGAAGCGCCTCGTTTGAGAATGTCGCAGTGAATGCGCATCCCGGAGGTGGGGTTGGCATGTTGAATTGTTAGTCGAAGCATGTTGGCGTAGGCATGGGAATGGGAATCGAATGGTGAGGTTGAAGCGATGCATGGTTGGTGATATGAGGAAAAGAAGAAGCATGGCGTGGTGTGGTTGGTCTTGCAATGCGATGATGATGATGACGCTAATTGGATTATCCGTGATAGTTTTGTATCACGCAACAATCTGATCATGGGAAGAAACTATATGAAAAACAATCATATAACTGAAATGGAGTTTAGGTGCCCCTATACTGCGGTCAACGACTCAAAAAATTTGGGAAATTCCAATTGCATCCGAAAATATGCTATTAGTCGCCCAATTAAAATTTTTGGCATGACGTCTTGTATTCCCACGAAAAATATCTGGTTAGGAGAGTTAGTCACGCAGCTTGCTTCGGATTAGTTTTAAGGGCTTCCTGATAAAAAGTACTTTTGAAGATACCGATGGTTCCACGCATTAATCTTGATATTAAAAGTGCTATACGTACCAAAAAAAATTTTGGCATGAACTACAGATAATATCTTTAGTTATATACACCTGAACCATTTTTTTTATTCCATAACAGAAAATAGTACAAGTAGATCCAACAGTACAATAATAAAGAACATATTTTCCGTGCAATAAAAATTGCTAGAAAAGACTAGATACCCAGCCATAACAGCAAACTCACTGTGGATCAGGATCATCATCAACATCTAGCTTCAAACTCTAACAAGAGATTCAACAATCTTTGTTTCCAATATAACTATCACAATGATGTCGGAAGTAAGTACAGTTCGGCGACAAAGAATCTCAGATCCGAGGAGGTAGAGCCACTGGACAGAGGAGAAGACAAAGATCTAGAAGGGAAAAGTTGTCCCGAATATCAGTCTTCTAGTTATTGGAGAAGATAGGAAGGTCATCAGATCTCTGGACAAACAAAAAACCTTCCCACACTCAAACACACAAACACACAAAAACAAAACCCAGATGAAATTTGGACAATAAAAACCACACCACTTGCACAAATACAAGATTATTTAACCCATATATAACTGGGAGAGAAAAAAACTCACACACCAACCTCTCTCCCTCCACTTCCACCGCTATCACAAAAAAGAGGAAAAACGGAGAAGAGAATAGAAGAAGATTGAGGAAGAAGAGAGAAGGCAACTTCTCTCTAATTTCTAGGATTAGACTTTTTTTACACCTAAACCATTTTTACTCTACACACATATTATTTTTACTATTCAAACCACTCATTCACTATCTTCTTTTCTCACTCACACCCATTTATTTCTTCTACATTTTCCTTCTTCATTCCTCCACCATTATACACACCTATATTATTTTTAGTTTTTACTATTCACACACATCTAATTTATACTTACACACTCATTCACCCTCTTCAATTCCTTTCTAACTCATACTCATTTATCTCTTCTGCATAATCTTTGTTCACTCCTCCACCATCACACATCATCACACTTTTTTCAAAAGTACCTTTCGAATAAAGAAAAAGCTTCATCATAGGTAAACCCAACCCATTGTTTACCTCTATTTTCTTATTTGATTTATGTGTTTCCTAATTTCTTTATGCATAAATGCAAACATTGGAAGGCCCTTTCGATTGAAAGTTGCTTCGAATGGAAGCTAAATTCGATTGGAAGCTCCTTCCGATATTTACATTTATGTAGAAAAACAAAACGAATTGAAAAATCAGATACAAAAATAGAGGTAAGGAGTAGGTTGACCTCCAATGATGCTATTCTTTACTTTGGAAGGTCCTTTCGAAAATAGTGTGATAGTGGTAAATGGTGAAGGAGTGAAGAAGGATGAGAAGAAAAGGAGGAGGATGAGGATGTAAAGCATATTGATGGATGAGAGTTTAAGTTATAAAGAAAAAGAGAGAATAAGTGTGTGTAAATAAAAATTAGATGGGTATGGATAGTAAACATGTGATTGATGTGAGTAAAGTAAAAATGGATTGATTGTATATAATTAAGGGTATTTTCAGTAGTTTATGTCAAAGTTCTTAATTGCTTCAGGTGCGGATAGCACTCTCTGGGTACAATTAGAATTTCCCAAAAATTTCTCTCTCATGATAATACTCTTATCTTTCTATACGTTTTTACTCTTTTTTCTTCTTACATTAGAATGCTTTTGAGATATTTTTGAAACTACTCCCTCCATAAAAAAATAAAAAATGAAAAAGAATATTCCAAAATAAAATCTCAATAATAAATAAAAATACTTGAAAATTGTATACCATTATATGTAAAAATCCCTCAATTCTAAATTGGAAATATTGTATATCCTTAGACATTGTATCTGATGATTTTAAACTGAAATTAATTTATATTTTGTAATTATGAACCAATAAATTTATATTGTATGATGAATACGGTAGTATTTTTTGTTTCATTACTAACATCTATAAAGTTTTTTATATTCTATACACATGAGATACACAAATATAAAACGCAAAATGGTAATGAAAAGCTAAAACATCATTTTTTGCATCATTCAAATCATCACTACCTCGTAAAAACTTTTTTTAAAAAAAATTGATTATCTTATGCATGTGGTGTATAGGTTAAAAAAATCCCGTAACACCACGAAAATCATTCAATTCTAAATATTGTAATTAAGAGATTTTAGACGTCGTTTTGTAAACAAAACGAAATACTAAAATTTTGACTGCATCATTGATTTTAAAATATTATTTCTAGTAAGAAAAAATTTAAGTTTGCTTAATTTTGGTTTTTAAGTCTTAAACAGTGCAGAAAAGCCGATAAATTGTAGTTTTTAAATTCTGCTGACACCTTTATAAAAATAGTATAAAAAAATAATTTTGTTTTGTATCTGTTATGAATTAATGAAAATAAGAAAACATAAGAGAATGAGGAAGAAAAGAGAATGAGAAAGAAACTGTATTTCACTTCTTGGGGTCAAAGTTTACAATACATATGAATCATATATTTTTTAGGAAAAGATGAAAACCTATCATAAATTTGTTTCAACTAAAGATAAACATAAAGTAGGGATAAACTCAAACTATGATAGAGTCATCCACTTATTAGATAAATATAAATTGTTCATAACACTCCTCCTTGGATGACTATTAAGAGAATATGCCTCTTTAAAAACCTTCCAAAGAAAAATCCCATGAGAAAAATTAGTGAAGGAAAAATAGTACATCATTCTTCTTACGCAATTGGATGTTGCCTCATTAAAAACTTTGTCAGGAAAATCCATCGAGAAAAAACCGTGACTAAGGAAAAAAGAGTGCAGTGCATATTTATTTCTCCCCCTAATGCAAACAATTATCTCTAAGATACTACACCATTACCTTCGCATCATAGGTTTCATGATATACCAAAATTTCATTAAATATTGAATTTGTAATTCAAGACAAAATTTTCTTCTTTCCAAATCCTTTATTTCAAACTCTTTCTTCAAGCAATTTACAACATTTGGAAGCTCTTCAGGAGTTCTAATAATATTCAAATCATCAACATAAACATGAATTATAACAAAATTCTTGTCACATCTTTTCATAAAAATATATGGACAAATTCGACCATTTTATATCCTTCCTTGATTAAATATTCACTTATACGATTATACCACATCTCAATTTACTTCAAATCATAAAAACTTTTATTCAATTTATCATACTAAAATGTGAGCTTAACTTCATTCCAACATCTTCCTGTGAATAAATAACAATATCTTGCTAAAAAATTAATATAAAATGACATATTAAGTCACCTACGACATTTAACAATCTAACAGAGATTAGAATATAAATTAGTTGTTATTTATCAAAGAAAATCACTTTAGAAGTTGTTTCCCCAACTTGATAGGCACAAATTCAATTTGCTAAATGTTCGATCTTCAGGCCGAGGTATTTCATTTTGAAATGTTTCCTTTAACTTTAGGTAATTCAAATAATATTGAAATAAAAATACATAGATACTAAAATAAAAACACAACATGTATAAATTGCATGACATGATATCATATATATAAATCAAACAATGCATAACTAAAAAAACATAAATTATTAGCTAAATATAAATAGATATATACATGTATATATCAATATCATTAATTCTTCTGTGATTTCTCATATTGGTATAATGATATCATTCTCTAGTGAACCATGATAATGACTATAAACATATAATGCATTTTATATTTCTTAGAATTAAAACTTCGAGTCTATTAAAAATCTCTTGGTGTTTGAATTATACGTTCAAAATTATTGCATTTTGCAATTTAACTAATTAAAGAGCACATGTCAACATTTTACACTTTATGCTTCAAACATTTTAATTATCCATGGATATGGTTCAACCATATTAAATAGTTCAAGCATATGCTTCGAGCATATTGAATCCTTAAGGGGTATTCATATATATATATATATATATATATATATATATATATGTTATTAATCAAGTTAGCCATAAAAATTTGCTATAACATCATTTGACACAAATTGAATCCTTTATATATTGCCAGACTAATCAAGTATCGAAAAATACTTACATCCACTGCATCCACCACAGGGAAGTATTATTCCTCATAATCAATGTCAGGTCTTTGTGAAATTCTTTGGACAATCAATCTTGCTTTATACTCCCTTCGGTCCTTATTATAAGCCACATTTCTCTCTCACAAAAAGGGTGCTTATAATAAGGATCGAAGGAGTATCTCATAATTTCTTCTTTACAATTTCGCTTATGTACAAAAACACATTTGTATCCATCTGACTTTACACCTTTAGGTGTACGGACTATAGGTCCAAATACCTGTCGCTTTTCAAGCGAATTCAATTATGCCTCAATTGTGTCTTTCCATTTTGACTAATCATTTCTTTGTTCATATTCCTTAATAGACTTTGATGCATGATCCTCATTTATACCATTTAAGTGCTATATCATATATGTAAATGCATCGTCAACGTTGACTTCATTTCGGCTCCATTGTATTTTAGTCATGACATAATTTATTGAGATCTCTTTGTTTTCACACTTTTTAGGTACCTGAGTTTCTTCTTGAACTGAATTATTAAATATGTCGAATGACTCTTCAGGAGTATCTACATCCTCGAATTGACCATCTTATTTCTTTGCTCCTTTTCTTTTTCGAGGATTTTTGTAATTTTTTTATTTTTCTATTTTGGAACCGATGGATCTGCCACATTTCAAGCGTGCCTCATACTCATTTGCAATTTTAATTTGTCCAAGAGGGACATCAATTTCATTGGAGCATTAGCAGCTCAAATATGTGACTTAGTCACTCTTTTTAGGTTAGTAAATGCGTCTGACATTTGGTTATCTAAATTTTGCAAATGAATTATCTTTTGAACTTAAGTTCAAATTGTTTTGTTCGAGGATCAAGATAATATAACGATAACTCTTTCTAAATAATTTCTTTTTCCAACTGCTTATTTTCTTCCCCAAACGTTGGGAAAACAAATTCATCAAAAAAATGATCGAAAGTCGATCCATGAATGACTCTCTTGTTGTTGGTTTGAGTTATTTTATCATGGATGAAGATTCATATCCAACATATATTCCCAACTTTCTTTGAGGTCCCATCTTAGTGCGTTGTGGTGGAAAATATACAGCACATCCAAAAGTTCTTAGATGAGAAATATTAGGTTTCTGACAAAAAACCATTTGTAAAAGGGGAAACTCGTGATAATTTTAATGGCTTGATGCGAATCAGTGCCATACATGTTCCCAATTAGTAATGGCAATAGACATGCAATAGTTAATAACTAGATTTTGGTTGATACTATTGAACAAGTGTATATCCATAATTATATTGACAAATTCTTCTCTTTATCATAATGGCAGTAATCATTTTCAATAGAAAAATATTAGAATTTTACATCTCTAATATTTTTAAAACATGCCAATAAAGAAGCACATAAATTTTATGTCGTGAGATTACCGCATTCTTATAATTTCATATTGAAAAACAAAACGACAAGATACATGTACTCATTTAGGATAAATTTTTCCACTTATGCATATTCTTAATATGACAATAGCTATAAAAAATTTATAACTAACCTCAGAAAATTTACTACTCAACATGTGTTTAAAGTCAAGAAAATAGAAGTGACATAAGATACATAAGATATGAGTCAATTTGATGAAACATAATTTCTTTTCTTTTCACATTATGTCATATTTCACAACCACACCAAGAAATTCAACCACAGATGGAGTAGAAAATAAGAACAATTGAACAACAACAGAAGATCACTCAAATCAAGGTTTCCACCATGGCATTGCCTTCCAACATTCTGTGTTGCTGCCAAAACTCCAAAATTAAAAGCAACACAAAGTAAGAGCATAGAACCAACCAACAGTAACAACTACACAATAAATTATAAAGACTAATTAATCAATTTTGAAGTCCGGAATTCTAAGAAATTTTTAATTTGAGAACTTGAATCAACTAGTGAGTCCCCGACACAAATGTAAACAAGATTTTTCTTTCTTAAAAAGAAAAAAGAATCAACCACTCCTAATTACCGCATTTCAACATGCACCTCAAATTTCAATAAGAAGTCAAGGAAAACTCAAAAAGACAACAGAGTCAACATGCAATGAATAGCTTGAAAGAGAAAATCAACATATTTGGGATTAAGTATTCAGGGTGAATAAGGAAGAAGAGTGGTTATTTTAATATAAAACATAGGCATAATTTCTTTTCATTTGCTCGAAGAGTTGATTCCAGATTAAATAAAATTTATAAAGAAAAAAATTAAGGATTAACAAATTCAAGAACTATGCAAAAATTATCACATCATAATACTCATGAATAAGTTGTACACCACACAATAATGGAATGCAGGAAAAAAAAAATGTTTTCTTAAGGCCACAAAATTTTCTACACGCTTTCATTACTTATTTCTAATACCAATTTCATCAAATGCATAAATACAATTGTTATGGACCAGACTCTTGCACCCCCATGTACCGGCAATTCGGCCAAGATGACCCATAAAGACTCAGTCAGGTGCAAACCGGTATACTGGCAATTCGGCCACAAGGTCCCAAGAGGCTCAATCTGGTGGAAACAGATATATCGGCAATTCGGCAAAGAGGCCTTAATAGCCCAATCGTGCTGATACCGGCATACCGGCAAAAGGCCTTAGTGGCCCAATCATGCTGATAACGGCATACCGGATGCTGATACCGGCATACCGGTAAGAGGTCTAAGTGGCCCAATTATGCTGATACCGGCATACCGGATGCTGATACCGGCATAACGGTAAGAGGTCTAAGTGGCCCAACTATGCTGATACCGGCATACCGGATGCTGATACCGGCATACTGGTAAGAGGTCTAAGTGGCCCACTTACGCTGATACCAGCATACCCTCATACCTGTATCCTTCTCCAACGATCTGATTCCCACTATTATATCGTTATATATGCCAGACGTCGGCTGCACGTGTGAAGGAATCCGAGGAAATCCGTTATCCCCTTGCGCATTGGATCCTACACGTTATGATACCCACCATTACACTCTGACTGTTTGCAGGAAACCTCACCTGCCTCATGATGGCAGCAATCAACACCATTTAAGCGGGTATGCCTATATAACACCTGGTAAGACAAGCAGGTATGATCCATCTCATCTCACACAAACACACACACCACCCCCAAAGTAGAATGACCAGAGTGTGAGTATCTTGGTGTCCAAGGTGCCCACTTCAAGTTTGACATCAAGAGTGGGATTGCCGAATTCTTAGCCGAATAGACTAAGATCAGTAAGTCCACGACAGAACATTGGCGACCACAGTGGGAGCGAGAAATCTATTCCCACTACCTTTTGAAGAAAACCATGTCAAACCGGTCACAAGGAAAACGTACAGAACCCAACCACCATAGTGTGGTGGAACTGAGAAACCAACTAAGTGGAGGACAAACATCTTCACAACAGAAGGACTTAAGGGAGCAGTTGAGTGAAGGAAGAAGGCAGGCCGAAGCTGAGCGTTCAAAGCCTGAGGGACTCACTCATCATGGACGAGAGAAATCGCAACAAAGGCCCCACACTAGAGGAGGAAGCCCTTCACATTCCCGTCATGAGAGTAAAGGATCATCTGGTGGATGTTCATAGAAGAAAGCAAGCCTTGAGACAGAATTGGCCCGTCTGCTTAGACGATTGGATGAGCAAGACAAACTTCTGAGAGAATTGAGGAAAGGAACATCTCAATCCGGTATAGGGAAAGTGAATGAGGTCGAATTAGCTGGAGAGCCGGAAGAAAAAGACCATCCGTTTTCTGAAAGCATAATGGCATTCCCCATGCCTGAGAATCTCAAAGCTCCAGCCAATGTGGATCCGTATTTTGGGAATTCAGACCCGCAGGAACACATAGATAGTTTTCTGGTCGCAATGTCATGTCAAGGGGCTAGGGATGCGTATAAATGTCGAACCTTTCCCTTGACTCTGAAAAAAGCGGCTTTACGTTGGTATTCAAAGTTGGAGCCTGACTCAATCACAGGATGGAAGGATTTGGCAACCAAGTTCTTAGGGCATTTCACGACAAGCAAAGCACGACCAAAATCCGAGCATCACTTGTCCCAAATTAAACAGGAAAAGGGAGAGCCATTGAGAAACTTCCTCACACGCTTTAATACAGAGTATTTGTCTATCAGTGACATAGAGGCTTCGGTGGCCCTTCATCTCTTGATGCGCGCTCTAAGACCAGGAAATTTTACAAACTATTTGGTGATGCACAAGATCAAAACTATGGACGAGGTGATGGAAAGGGCTGAAAAATACATCAATTTAGAGAAGTACCAGAAAGCTCAGGATAGTTTTGCCAAGAAGGTCTTATAGACCACTGTCGCATTTTTAGCTTGCTTATGTTTTGAAAGAAGGTCATGTGGACCATTGTCTTGTCCAAGTTATGGTAGTTATACACAATTTCAAACTTGTGTTTCCATTTTATTCGTGAAAATTCCATGAGTTGCAGGGTTAATAGAAAAGCCGAATTAAGTGTTATACCCCCATGAGCTGGTCATTTCAAACCGGTTTCCTTCAATCAAAGACCCCATGAGTGAGTCTAATCTTTTTCAGAGTCAAAGAGTGCCTCATATCAGCATTAGGAATTCTACACCTCGGTTTAAAACATGAGTTGTTAATACCATGAATCCGGCAAGACGGTCAAAAAATCCAAATCTGAGTATAAGAATTCAGTATCCAAAGCTAAATACACCACTTATTTGACTAGCCATCAGATAAGGAGAGAAAAGTGTAGAAGATGTTCTTGCATAAAAATGAACACCATCCATGTATCTAGTATGGTCCTTGTTAGTCTTGAATGTAAAAGGCTAATAAGTTAAATGGAGAACCATTCGTTGGCTAGAATAGGATTTCCATGAATCAGCAATTGTATGGATACATAAAGACAAAAGAAGCCGAGTTTTTGCTCGGATCAATGCACCTTGAAACCATGACACCGGTATAACCAATGACCTTGGAAAAAGAAGCTCTGGATAGGAATGGGAGAATGGAAGGCTTAATGAAGACACTTAGAATTCATGGCTCACATTCATGAACCATGACTTGGGGGGCTACTGTTATGGACCAGACTCTTGCACCCCCATATACCGGCAATCCGGCCAAGAGGACCCGTAGAGACTCAGTTAGGTGCAAACCGGTATACTGGCAATTCGGGCAAAAGGTCCCAAGAGGCTCAATCTGGTGGAAACCGGTATACCGGCAATTCGGCAAAGAGGCCTTAATAGCCCAATCGTGCTGATACCGACATACCGGCAAGAGGCCTTAGTGGCCCAATCGTGCTGATACCGGCATACCGGATGTTGATACCGGCATACCGGTAAGAGGTCTAACTGGCCCAATTATGCTGATACCGGCATACCGGATGCTGATACCGGCATAACGGTAAGAGGTCTAAGTGGCCCAACTATGCTGATACCGGCATACCGGATGCTGATATCGACATACTGGTAAGAGGTCTAAGTGGCCCACTTACGCTGATACCAGCATACCCTCATACCTGTATCCTTCTCCAACGATCTGATTCCCACTATTATACCGTTATACATGCCAGACGTCGGCTGCACCTGTGAAGGAATCCGAGGAAATCCATTATCCCCTTGCGCATTGGATCCTACACGTTATGATACCCACCATTACACTCTGACCGTTTGCTGGAAACCTCACCTGCCTCATGATGGCAGCAATCAACACCATTTAAGCGAGTATGCCTATATAACACCTGGTAAGACAAGCAGGTATGATCCATCTCATCTCACACAAACACACATTCCACCCCCAATGTAGAACGGCCAGAGTGTGGGTATCTTGGTGTCCAAGGTGCCCACTTCAAGTCTGATATCAAGAGTGGGATTGCCGAATTCTTAGCTAAATAGACTAAGATCAGTAAGTCCACGACAGAACAACAATATATAAAGTTTATATATTCTTTTGTGTCGGAAACATACCACATTTAAATTCAATCTAAAATATTGAAATAATAGTTGAAAGACTTACCTTTCCATAAAGATGCAATACAAGAACAAGATGACCGACGATAAAGAAGATAAAGACGATGGCTTTGTTGGGAAATAGAGGACGTAGCCCGCTTTGCTTTGCTTTAATTTAAGATCATTCTTTTATACTTCGCTTCGCTTTAACACCCTTTGATGAATCACCTTTTGATAAACTAGAACAATCGTACTACCTGCTTCGCTTGAACACCATTTGATGAATCACCTTCCTTATTGATTTGATTTTGAAGAACTAGAACAATCGTGCTGATAACGTAGTGGATCACGAATAAATATACCAAGTTTCAAAGGTATATGTAAAATTTTATTTTCAAAATAGTTTAGTATATATTATCAAAATTAGTTGTTCCAATATTTATTTTTGTGAACTTGAGGACAAGGAGTTTTAGTGCATTATTTTTTTTAATCTTTTATACAAGTATGTGTATATATTAGACTCAATTAAAAAATAAAAATCAAAACATAGTTTATGATGTAACCTTTTCTTACTTGTTTTACATTAATTTGCAATATTAACTTTAATAGAGTATTTTTATGGTGGAAATAGTTTATTTGAAATGTTCTACAAAATGTTTCTTCCATACTCTACTAGTTATACAAAATTTTTCTTCTATTTAGTATTGCTAGAAGCCGTTGTTAACACTGTATTCGTGAACGATGATAATTTAGAGCTCTAAAAGAGTCGTTATCCAGAGGTTGTAGGGTTAACCAATAATAAATCCTACCGCTACAGGATAAGCATGAGCTCTCTAATACAGGATAAGGGTGAATAACTCATCCTTCTTATCCTCTAAGAGCCACGTCAGCCCTACTGGGCTGAACAGGCCCATAAGGCACCACAACACAACTTCCCCTATAAGTATCGCCATGCTATAGGGGCTAAGGTATGTTCTCTCATCCCTACTCTCAAGAACTACGTGTGGCTTGATCCCCTTATCACTGGGGGTACGTAGGACCGGGGTCACCCTCGTCAGCTGCAACAACCACCAAAACACATCGTGGTGGATCTATTTCTCAGATCCACTACATTGGCGCCGTCTGTGGGAACGTTAAACTTCGATCCCCATCCACGTTAAACAAAAAAAAATGATCAAAAAAAAAAAAAAGGAAGAACAACGTCAACAACAACGAGTTCCGGGTGTCCTTGTGGCAGTGTTCTTCATCGCTGTCGCATTTGGTGTGACGGTGTGGCGGCACCGCAACGGTGTCATCATCATCAACAAATGAACCATATCGACGGAGCCGTGTCACGGTGGCCATTGCTTTCTTCAAGCTCTCGGTACAGAGCATCCCAAAGCCACGTTTCTAAATGCGCCGTGTTGCTGGTGTTGTTCGCCTGACACTGTTCGCCTGGTGCTGTTCATCTGATGTTGCTGCACTTCCCTGGTGACCACTCTCTTCGACTCACTGCCACCACCCAAGGCAACATAGCAAGCATCTCTCGATCCTGCGACCATCACCCATGAGAAGCCCAAGTTCGAGCGATGCCCGCCTCCAACCCACACTCGGTCGCGATGGCAGTGGTGGCCCTTCTTGCCGTTCTCGCCGTTCTCGCCGTCCCTGGCAGCGGTCGCGATGCGCGCCTACAAGCACAAACGATTCACGCCACTCCGAATCAGTCATGACTTCCCAGCAGATGCAGCTTCCGTCGCTTTCGTCAAGGGCGACTCCCTTCGCCGCGCCGGTGCGTCCCCGTGCTTACCGCCGCCGCCGCAGTGCATGGCAGCACCCTTGTGTGCAGCACACAGCTGCTGCGAACCCACATTAGGGTTTCAGCCCTAGTGGGCCTTGGGCCCAATACCAGAAAAAAGGAAAAATAAATTGTACAGGCCTCAACAGGCCTTGACAAAAAAAAAGGGCCTCAATAGGCCCTAAAAAAAATAGGAAAAAAGAAAAAAAGGAGCCTCAACAGGCCCTAAACAAAAAAAAAGAGAGAGAAAAGGGCCTCAATAGGCCCTAAAAAAAAAAGGGCCTCAATAGGCCCTATAAAAAAAAGAGAGAAAAACGACAAAAAGGGGCCTCAACAGGCCCTAAACAAAAAAAAAAAGAGAGAAAAGGGCCTCAATAGGCCCTAAAAAAAAAAGAGAAATGGGCCTCAACAGGCCCTAAACAAAAAAAATAATAAAATAAAATAAAATGTGGACGACAACAAACAAGGAAGTAACTTTTTTATTCAATTGTCAATATCACTTATTAGCGCATGATTAATTTGATTACATGTCATTTATTAATTGCCAATAAATATTATAAATTGTCAATCTTGAACGACAATAACTAATTAATTATTGTTTTCATACACACATGCGAGGTACACGTATGATAGCCCGAGCCAGGGAGTAAACGGTCTAAATGGCCCAACCTATACGGGCTAAACAGGATTGATAGAGGGTCAGGCCTGGATTGATAGAAGACTCCAAACCGACGCTCCTCACCTCACTAAAATCAGGGAAGGAATTCTCGTTCCCACATTATTTTCCTATTTACTTGGCATTCTATGTGGTTATTTTGCACACATGTTGATATTAACTCAACTGACGCAATATTTCTGACATGTGCTTTTAATACTTAGTTCCTTATAATTCCTTTACATATCGCTTATTATTTGAGATATATATCGCGCATTCTCATTTTTCATGAATTAATGCTTTCATCATTCGACTTGTTGTCATTGAATGCTTTGACATATTTATAAATGTCCTTCAATTACAATTATTGCGCATAATATACCTGAAATTATGCGTCTTTTCATGGGCAATCCTGTCTATTTGCACGATATTTAACTATTGTCTTTTCAGTCACGATATTATTATATTATTATGTGTGATATTACTAAATCATACTACCTCTACACCGATATTATACATCGTATCTTTGCCAATAATTGTCATTATTGTTGTTTGATTGCTATAAATTGTCAATTTAACGACGATTACCAATTATTTTACATATGCGAGGTACGAGTATAATAGCCCACTTCTCTAAAAGGCCCATTTCGAGTAGTGACCTTTTTAAACAAAGCCCATTCCGAGCTTCAGACTGCCAAAAGATATCCTCAAAATTAATTGGTGCTAAACTGCTCAGTCACTATTGGCGTCCAATATTAGTATCTTCAACGTGTCAAAGCCTGCCACATCCTCGCACCCTCTGCCATGACACCCTTGCCTCTCACGGTTACTTACAGCCAAAAGACATCCTTGTTAACATCCCTCATCGGGATCCAGCGTTGCTCACACGAGTGTTACACAGTGATTCACCCATAATGGCGTACAGGGGTTTTGGAAGAAAAAGGGTGAGGAATACCAGCTAACCACACATTCTAGTGATAGAAGAAGAAATGCCTCAATGCCAAAAGGATGTCGGGCATATCAACATTATTCAGAAATAGTCTAACCACGAAGACTAACAGGGAAGGATCTTTCTCATTATCCCATTAATATTATTTCAATTTCATGGTTTAATTGTCATATTCATTATTATTGAATCACTCACCACATGACATTTGTTATCTTAGATGATAATCGTAATTAACAGTGAACTAATTCATACTTCGCTAATTAATGTCATTACATATCATCTATTACTTGATATTCTAAATCGTTGTTTTTATACATCATAAAAAGGTACAAACATCACGATCGGATTTGTCGAGCATGATGACCTATGTTAATTCGAGTCCGAGTATGACGACCCAACACCCAGTGATCTAAGTCGGATCCCAGCTTCTCCGAGGAACCACACAATGCTGATTCCATACCCACAACTCGCAAATATTCAACCTTCGCTCAGCGTTCGCCTACACAGATCTGAATCCGATAGTCTCTCAAAGAGGCTTGGATAAACACGATCTAATTGGCAGAAAACAACTCACACCTTAAAGGATTACTTAACTCGGCACAAGCCTCTTCAGGCCTTATCTGAGTAAGGGGGTTGGTTATACATTGGAGTAAAAGTTTGCTCCAGCCTTGTTAATATGATGATCTACCAGCTTGCCTTCTCTACCTGAGCTTGCTTCCTCGGCTTCATTCTTTCCCTTCTCGGAATCCTCGGCCGCTTCATCATCTCGATAAACTTTCGATGACTTCCACTCGAGTGACCTTATTCGACCATGAAGCTTACTGCTCGGCTGGTAGAATGGACTCCGACTCTACAAAATAATCCGAGAAGAACTGAAAAGCCCTGAGCAGCAGATGCTCTGGCAATATTTGGGTGCCTTCGCACCACATCTTTAGAACTTCTCACCGAGCTTTCGAACCTATACCGAGTCCGAGGCCCACTTTGATCCCCGAGCGTTTCACAGACCTTATGAACTCGACACAAGCCTTTTCAGGCTTTACCGAGTAGGGGACTAGTATGTGATGAGGCATATACATAGTTGACATTGGCCGACCTTGATACTGGTATTATATGATGCATAAGTTACTCGAGATCAAATGTCGTGCCAAAGAGGACCACCACGTCCCATGAGGCACCAAATTGATCATTTACTGTCCTTATTAAGGACATATGTTAAACTCACTCCGGATCATGTTCTTACGCACTTGCCCACGATCTCGGTTAGCCGGCCAGATCGGCGAGGCTACAAGTGAAAACGAGGATTGCGACCCGATAGCTTGGCTTAGCCTCTCGGCTCATATATGGCTCAATACATCGCGGATCGAGGAATACACCTCGGCTAAGGTTGTCATTCCGACAACAATCCCTCGTAAACGTTACGGTCCAATTGGTGATAATCTTGGCACACCTCGAACTCAAATAACAGTTTGAGTCGCGCCAGCATACATGGCCACAAGCCTTTCGGCTTTCACCATGGCAAGCGCATAAAAGGATGTCTCCTTAAAAATGACGTGACTTTTAAAACAATAGTCCAATTCGACTTTGGCTACACTCATAACTTCATCACACTCATCTCGGAGCATCCCCAAATCCATTCTGGAACTCCCCCCGCGGGAACTCGGTTCGAGATGTTCCTCACCGAGCTTATACTCGGTTCGAGATGAGCCTCACCGAGCTGGTGGCGAATCCTACCGGCGGGACCTCGGTTCGAGATGAGCCTCACCGAGCTTGTACTCGATTCGAGATGTTCCTCACCGAGCTTGTACTCGGTTCGAGATGAGCCTCACCGAGCTTGTACTCGGTTCGAGATGTTCCTCACCGAGTATGGGGGTACTCTTTCAGTTTCATCATCCGAGCACAAAAGAGCACTATCAACCATCTGCAACACTCTTCCGTGCGGAAGACCACGCCTGCAAACAATGTTTTATGTTACCACCAACTCTCAGAAGCTCAGCACAGGCTCTTCGAGCCTATACGAGCTTGGGGGGCTTGTAGGGTTAACCAATAATAAATCCTACCGCTACAGGATAAGCATGAGCTCTCTAGTACAGGATAAGGGTGAATAACTCATCCTTCTTATCCTCTAAGAGCCACGTCAGCCCTACTGGGCTGAACAGGCCCATAAGGCACCACAACACAACTTCCCCTATAAGTATCGCCATGCTATAGGGGCTAAGGTATGTTCTCTCATCCCTACTCTCAAGAACTACGTGTGGCTTGATCCCCTTATCACTGGGGGTACGTAGGACCGGGGTCATCCTCGTCAGCTGCAACAACCACCAAAACACATCACATCGTGGTGGATCTATTTCTCAGATCCACTACAGAGGTATTGAAATTTTTTTCAGTTTACACGTATATAGTACAATTGAAATACCTCATATCATAAAACCAAAAGTTTATAAACTAGAAGTTTATAAATTATAATAATTTTTTTTGTTTGGCCTAACTGGTTAGACCATCCCGGATCAACTATATGATGCGAAAAGAATAAAAAAATAATTAAAACTTATGTTGATATCCAATGAAGAAGTCGAAGTTTCTTCAATCTGATTATCTCAATGTGCTAATAAATTTTTCCAAAGAAAGTTTATTCGACCATCACCATAAAATTTGGATTGAATCTGGAATGAATACAAGGTGATATTTATGTGTCATTACTTCCATCTGTTAGAATTCAACGTGGAAGAACGTTGAAGAGTTTTGATGATGCCAAACAAGGACCTTTCAAAGTCAAAGTGCAAGTCAAGTTTCAAGCAAGAGTTTCAAGATGCTATCTCTCAATTCTCATTAGGAAATCAATGTAAGACTAGAATAATTGTGTCAATTATGTTTAGGCCTTATTTAGAGTTCTTGGAGAAGAAGCGTTTTAGATCTAAAAATATTTTAATTGCAAAAAATGTTTTAAGTTAGTTTTTCGGTTAAAAATGTATTTGTGAAAACCTATGGTTACATACTCTGCTTTAGAAAATAAATTTTATGAAAATAAGCAGAAGTAATCGATTACCTCTCCTGGATAATTGATCATTATGTTTCTGAGTTGTGACCTGGGATTTTTAATTAGAAATAATCGATTACCTTATTTTATAATCGATTACCTTTCTCACAGAAAACAGATAATCGATTACCTTGTTTTAAATAATCGATTACTTCCTTAAAAATGAATTTTACTGTTTTCACATAAAAGGAATAATCGATTACCTTGGATAAGTAATCAATTACTTTTAAGTATTTTTGAAATCCGTGTCAGAATCAATCTTAATGTTTCCAGATTTGTTTTTACATAATTGATTCTGATTTATTTTCAAAATTCGAATTTAAATATTATTTTGAAATAATTCCTTTTTTGTTTTAAGAATCAAATCTTTGATTTATTGTTTAAATCTTTTTTATTTGTTTTTGATTTTAAATCTTATTTTATTTATTTGATTCCAGAAAATCAATCTTTATATATTTCCTGATTTGTTATTGATATGATTTTGAACTTGATTTATTTCCAAAATCGTTTTTTGATTTGATTTTGATTTCAAATTCAAAATTCAAATATTTTCAAATCTTTTTAAAAGGAGTTTATCACTCTTTCAATCTTAACGTTTTTTTTTCTGATAACATTTTGAGAAAACCTTTTTCACGTTCTTCTTCTTCTTCTCCATATTCTCTGAGTGTGTGGCGTATGCTATAGTGAAACCATTACCATAGCCATTAGAACTTAATTGTTGTATCCGTGTTATTTAGAACACGCATTTGTTAGAAAGCCAAAATTGTCGTATCCGCACTATTAGGAGTGCACTATAGTTCTTGTACCAATCTCTCAACCATAACCGTTGTTGTAAAGGGTATGTGACCCTTAGTGATTAAGGAGTGAATCTCCTAGTTCGGACATGTGGCACGTTCGTGTTTGTAGGGTGAGGAACCCTTGTTGTATCTGGGGTAGTGGCTAGACGAACGGTGGGGAACCTAGTAGAAAGGGCTACCTTGGGTTCTAGGAAGTGGCTTCCTAGTGTTGTGTTTTTGAGGTCCCTAGCGAACAGTGGTTCCTAGTAGTGTGCAGGGCGCTCTGGTTGTAATTGGGGACTCGAGGCGTCTTTGGTTAATTGATAAAAGCTCAAGCGGGTCGCTTGGGAACTGGACGTAGGTCTTCCGCTGGAAAGGCTGAACCAGTATAAAAATCCTGGTGCAACTTTCTCTATCCCTCATCTCTTTATTTTTCGTTGTTATCGTTGATTATTCGTTGTTATTATATTTATCGTTATTGCATCGTAACAACTATTTTATCAATATATTAATTTAATTGTTTTAAATTAATTAGCGCGGTAACGTTTTCGTTTTTATTCTACCAATTGTCGCCGCGCGCATTAGTTTTTATATAATTATTAATATTATCCGCTTCCGCGCATTCATTTTCAACGTTTTATTATTTTTCCGCTGCAAAGTTTATTTAAATTTGTTGAAAACCATTTAATTCAAATATTTATCAATGATTTTGTAAAAACCCAATTCACCCCCCCTCTTGGGTGACGGCTGCCAATCCTAACACCATCATGTGGATCATTTAGGTATTTTATATTTTTAATTGACGGATGGTCACATGATTCTTCATTGGCAATTTGCAACTAGAAGTTTGCGAGATTACTCGTGCTGATAACGTGTTATGAATGAATGAAAATAAGAAGACATAAGAGATTGAGAGAGAAAAGAGAATCAGGGAGAAATTGTATTTCACTTCTTGGGTCAAAGTTTACAATACATATGAGTCCTATTTTATAGGAAAAGATGAAACTCTATCATGAATTTGTTTCAACTAAAGATAAACATAAAGTAGGGATAAACTCAAACTATGACAGAGTCATCCACTTATTAGAGAAATACAAATTGTTCATAACAATATCCATATTATGATTAATATTTAATACTCTATCGTAAATTTTTATGCGATTCTAAGAATTTTGATTTTTATCCCGGACATTAGTCATTTGTAAATAGTATAGTAAAAATCAATCAATTTACAGTTTTTTATTCCAATTTGAATCTTTATGATATATTCTATTATATGACAATATAAAATTAATTTATCAATTTTTGAGATTACTTTAGTTTCAAAGAAAATTCTATTTAACCCTCAATTAAGTTTTATATAACTTTTTTGTTTAAATCCGAATCAAATAATTCAAGAGTTGATTTTTTTTTTACAAAAAATAAAACCCAAATCACTCAATTCATCTCATATATTCAGCATACTAGGAGAAGGAGATTCATCCATTTTTGTAAACTATCCCCAACTCATTTATGGGAAACTCAATATTAGCTCTTGATCTCATCTTAAACCAGTATCCATTGGACAAATAACTCTAACCTAGAGTCTAACCTGTGAGTCGTATGGTTGCCTATAAAAGAGTTCATTGCTTTCTCTCACAACCTCACTTGGCTGCCCAATTGTAGTGTCCTGGACCGGGAACGGTCTTGTGGCTATGGAATAAACCAAAGATCCGATCCCAATCTAGTGTTAATGTAGGACCTCGTGGGATTTTCTGAATATCCAGTTGTGATAATCAGGATCTCCCCAGTCAACAGAGTGTGTGCTGGTGGCAACTTAGGGATGAAGAGAACGTACCTTAGCCCCCATAGCCTGGTGGTTCTTATGGGGGATTACCTGATACGTGTGTCTCTGGGATTGTCTGGTGAAGCCCGCGAAGAAGGAGTGTTCAATTGGGACTAGTCAAGGTTCTGATAAGGCCACCGTTGATAATCCAGTAAGCATTGAACTCTTATCCTTATCCATAAATCTGTCAAGCTGTGCGGGAATATAGGAGAAGTCGTTAGGTTGATTGAGACTGTAAGCGATAACGATAAGGATGCAGGTCCTATGCTCGGCTGTAATCTCATAAACATGTAGCTACCCCAAGTGTCCCTAGCTCGGTGTTTATGTGATTCCGACCCGAAGTAGGTCGGTGTTTGTTGCTCTTGCACACAACTGGTCGATGTGGAAAAGACTTGGTCGATCCAGAGTCTTGTTCACTACACCAATGAAGGAAATTGGTGAGGAAATTTTACTCCCACAATTTCACTTCATAACTTTTATACCCAATACACACACACACACACACACACTCTTCCATTTATTTTTAGACTTATCATCATAACTCATCTCTTTTTTAAAATTTAGAACTAGCAAATTGGCTTGTGCGATGCACGAGCACTTAGACGATGCCCTCCATAGCTGGTTGGTGGACTCAACATGATATATACTTATTTAATTTTTTCATGATTTATTATTATAATATTAAAGTGATAATTCATGTTAATGGGAAATAGAATTTACTTGTCAAAAAACCTCAATGCATGAATGTTAATTCAATAAATATCCATTTAGGTAAAACCAAAGCCCCCACATATTAAAATCAAAGCTAGTGCTTATTTGGTTTTATATTGTTTAATATTCCAATTCTGCTTGCCATATTCATTCTTTAATTTACCTTGTGTAGAACAGCAAGGAAGTGGCAAGTAATGACTATAAACTCAATAAAAAATCATTGCACATAAAGATACAAACTATGAAGTATGAACAAACTGAAACATAAAATCAAGTTACTTCCTTTTCCATTTGCAGTTTTCTTATATAAGATTGCATTGGCTTCCATTAAAAAGATAGTAATTAAGTTGCAACAACTTGAATGCCAACCCCCCATTGGAAGTGGTTTTTCTCTTTCATTGGATTGAAACCACCGTATATCCTTGTTACCCTAAACAAAAGAAAGCATGCTCAACAAGTATTAAGAAAATGATACCATGTGAGTAATCATTCTATAACCATATTGTCAAATAATCCTGTAAGTAGTTCCTGAAAAACCATCAAAGCATAGCTACAACCAAATATATGAAAACACAGACACATGCATTCTTAGATGGATCTGGAACATGTTAAGAAAATTGCACAACAAGAAAAAAATGTAAATATGCATTACTCACAAAGCAGAATTTTGTCGAACACTTTATGTGCATTTCTTACAATCAAAATCAATCACTCAAACAACTAACAATGAAATTCCTGTTTCATAATCAATTAGAGTAATAGAAATGAAACACAAAAATTAGTACTCTAAATTTTGCCAAAACCAATATGACTATTGCATCAAACAGTCAGAAAATGAGCATGTAGAAACTAACACACATTCAAGCAAGAAATGAAAAATAGAGTTAGAGATGGTACCACCATTAGCTTGAGCATGCAAAAACTAATTAAACACACATTCAAGTAAGAATGGAGAATAGAGTTAGAGATGGAACCACATTTAGCTTTTATATTTACCTTGATTTTAAATATAGAGTATAGTTCCATTCAAATATTGTGCTGGAATTTTTATTGTTTCAGCAAGTGTTTTTGACAACACTCTTCCATATTTCACCACTACAAAAACAGAAAAACTAATATAGTTATTGAGATATTTCAATGTAATCATTACCACAAGATCACACAGATAAAAACTTCATCTAACATTTATCCACACATTCATACCTCATTACATATTTACCTGAATAAGCATTGACCATTCCTCCAACAGCTCTTAGCATCAATTCAGCTGAAGATTAAAGTGTGATAACTAAATCAATTGTTTGTTTTGATAAATCAATGGCAAAATTATTAGATTGATCACTTAAGTTATTTTTTGGTTACAAATCAGTCTTTTAAGTTTTTTTTATTTCAAATAAGTCCTTTCTGTTAATTTTCTCCGTTAAATGAGACATGACAACATCAGAAATTTATTTTTAAAAAATATTAAACCATTTTGTTAACACGTGGCACCATTAGTTGAGTGACATGTGTCACTTAAAGAAAAATTAATGGAAATGATGGATTTGTTAGACCGCAACAATTTATAGGACTTATTTGAAACAAAAAAACTTAGGGAAATAATTTGTAACCTAAAAATAACTTAAGGGACCTGTAATGTTTTGAAATTTTTATGCAATTAATACAAATATAAGTTTTATATTTTGCGTTAGTTTAATAAATTCTTTAATATTAAGAAATATTATAAAAATAATTAACTTGTAAATAATAATATTTGGATTTCTTAGGTGTTAAAAATAGGATTAAAATGATCTTGTCTTCTTCTTAAAAAAAAATGGGGGTCTGTATCCCGTAACCAGTTATTGACAATAGACAAACTAAGATTTAAGGCAGTTTAGGGGGAGAAAACCCTAGAATTTTCTAGGCTTATCCCCAAGTTGGTTCCCACTCTCTGTTTAAGCCTAAATACACGAATCCTCACCCCTGTATTGCAATTTCATTCACTTCCTAGCTCATACTCAAACAAAACCTTCATCAAGCTTTCCAAATTCAAACTAAACTCTTCCAACATCTCCCAAAACCAAGTGAAATTCGGTTTCTATAGAGAAAAAGTGAGAAGAAGTATTGAACATCAAGGAGAGGGCATAGGAGTAAGAGGGAACACTTAGTGAAGCAAGGCTTAGGAGGAAGATTTCACATCAACTCTATTTCTCCTCTTTTTTCCCTAAGGTAAGGGAGGAACCCTCTTTCTCTTAGAATATGATTTAGGATTTTGAATTTAGAAATTGAATTAGGTATTGATAATGAATTATGAATTATGGTTGTTAGGGCTGATACCTACCTGAGTATGTTGATAGAGAAAGGAATTGAGGTATTGGATTTATTATGTGATTAATTGCTCGTTAGGATTAGTATTGGTTAGGGTGTATGCTTAATCAAGAATTTGAATTAATTAAGGCTATGGATTAAAGTTAGTAATTGAATAACAAAAGTTGGAATATGATGTTAGGTTGAATTAGTATAATTTGGGTGAACATTGAATTTATGTTTGGATTTGAAGTATTTGATATGAATATGTGAACTTTGATTTGATGCTTAAAATTGAAATATTTGACATGTTAAATGTTTGGATTGAATATGTAAACTTTGAATTGATGTTTGAATTTGAAATATATAACTTGTCAAATTGTTTGAATGAAAATGGTCGTCTACTTGAATTGATAGTAAATGAAATATGTTCTTGAGGCATATTTGATGCAAGTTGAAGTTAAAAATGAAGAAATTTTGAATTGTGGTTTGATATTTGAAATCAACATTGTAAGAACCTACAATCGGTGGGTGAAATAACTAGGAAACACTAGGAGAACACCTAGAAGGAGGGGGGGTTGAATAGGTGTTAGATAAACCTTGAAAGATTTTCGAAAGAAACAAATCGAAACGATTAAAACAAATGATTTTTACAAATTTCTTCAACTTTAATCGATTAAATCAATGACTAATCGATTAATGCCGAATGATTGATTAAAACTAATCGATTAATGCAAACAGTTAATCGATTAATAAATGTAAAACTGAAAAATCACTTTTCAATCCAATACGAAAATCAATCAATTAACACATATAACCAGAGATTCAGCGGAAACAATTAACACTTATATTCTTATTGATTACCTAGGTTATGAAAATAATTTTCCCCAAATCAATTTTGCACAATTAAGATTCAATTTAATCAATTATGAAAATCAATCTTTTTCTAGGTTTTCAACCAAGAACACAATGAATAACAAGAAATGTAAAGAGTTAAGAGTTTAGAGATACGACACAGTGATTTATCCTGGTTCACTTTCATCCACTTGAAAGCTACATCCAGTCCCCTCTTCAACCAAGAGAGATTCTTCACTATGAGGAATTAGAGTTCTCAAATTACAAGTAAATGCATCACAAGACTCCCTTCTTGCTAGCCTACAAGAGATACCACACCCTTGCCTTGTAACCCTATTGAATCTAATCTAACCTCTTCTCTTTCTTGTCAATTCCCCTCAACAAGACTTCCAATTGCTTTGAGATTCTTCAAAGACTTCCACTTGCTTGATTCACAACCAAGACTTCCAAATGCTTTGAGATGCTTCAAAGACTTCCAATTTGCTTGTTTGCTTGATGAACAACCAAGTCTTCCTTTGTTGTAGATAGCTTGCCTTGTTTGCAATGATTACAACTCAAATGAAAAACAAAATAACAATCCTATGAATCTCTTTCAAAAGCTATGAAATATCAACATGAGAGATTCAAAGATTCTTGATCAAAGAATGTAAAAATGAAAGCTTTGATCTTTGAAAGTGAGAGAGAATAGAGTGGCTTGATTCTTTGTAAAATTGATAAGAAAATGATAGGTAATAATCACAAAGGTTAGGAATAGGTTTATATAGAATACCCAAAAGTTAGAAATGATTAGAAGTGCTTTTGAGAAGTGAAAAACGCATTTTAAAAACCAGATCTGTACGTGTTAATCGAGTAGCACAGGTCTTAATCGAGTAATCCATGTGTTAATCGATTAACTGCGCAAGCCTTCAAAAATCTAATCGAGTAATCAAAGTGTTAATCGATTAGTTTAAGTGTTAATCGATTAGTTTAATGAAAAATCAATTAAAACTTGTTTTCTCAAAAACTAAACCTTTTCTTTCAAACCTTTAAGCCACCCATTGATTTTAGGCAAAGTGAATTCTCAAAATATGATATAATCATGACTATGATAGAGATTCACTACCCTCTAATGACTCTACTCAAACTCATAAACTAAGAGACTTGAGAGGCTAAAGATAAAACAATAAAACTTAAACTACCAAACTAAGTCTTCATGAGCTGGCTCTCTCTTCATCACTTGATGTTTGTTGTTGCTTGTTGAGCTTGAACTTGATCAACACATTTGTAGCTTGTTCAAAACCTTTTGGCATTTATCAAAACATTCTTCATGGATCTTACAAACATATATGGCATGCAAATATGAGATACTTGACTATGATTGTGTGAAATAGATTTGATGACATGATGTGGTTTTTAATGGAATGTACATGAATTAAAGTTGAATGACTTGACATAAATAATTGTGTGATGTGGCATATTTATACACAAAATCTAAGGTTATTGCAAAGGAATTGGTATTAGACTCATGTAGTCAAGTATGATGCATTACTTGAATGTGTAACATCCCGATTTGGTAACTTGAAAATATTCTTTCTTTACGAAAAATGTAGTAAAAATCTGAGTATTTTTTTTTAATTTTTTGATAGGGTCTATGACATTATTAAAAAATTGATTTGCACAAAAGTATTTTGTAGGGATAACCAATGCGGCACTCTAAAAAATATACTTTATTTGAAAATATTAGACTAAAGTATACGTTTAGCTATTAAGTAAACTTACAAAATTTTCGTGAAAACTTTTTCCTTTTCCAAAAATAATTTCCTTTATAAAAACTGCTTTTGTAGACTACTTTCGAATTCAATGAAATAGTTGTGTACTTGATTTGAGTTCAGCGGAAACGATTTTAAAAAAACCTTTGTGTTGGTTGCAAGTAATTAAAAGAGATATCAAAGTCAACACGCAACCGGAGCCCATGCATATGTATATAAAACCAAGTACATGCAGTGAAAGTAGTCAAGAGTCGAGATAGCAAAGTATAGAGATACAGACCAGTAAGTATAAAATAACAACCCTCACGTACTCCTCTCAGAATATATACACTATAATAACTCAAAATAAAGGAGTATGCTGAGAGCTGTGCCATGATCCACCCACACTGATATCTGATCTCTGAGTCCTCCAAAAGCTGCAACTACTACGTCATACTATGGATCCCATCCTGTCCATACTCAAGGGTCATCATCACGCCACTAGCTACCAGTAGAATGGTCCGCAGCTCCCCCGTCCTCGTCCTCCTCGGGGTCCTCCTCCTCCTCCTCGTCCGGCACTGTGGGTGCAGCAGTGTGAGGCACTGCATCAGGTGAAGGTGCAAAATGCACCCTAGTGGACGGACCAGGGCGAGGAGTGGCAGTCTCAGTGTCACCACTAGTGGAAGGACGAGTGCGGGTAGCGGGACGCCTAACACAAGAGTAGTAAAAACGATAACCAGGACGTGGTGATGGTGGTGGAGTATCATGACGATAGGTATAAACCGGTGGTACGTGCAGGATGTAGACCATAGGAAGACGCAGCCTACGAAGTCGCACGCGGACCAGAGGATTAGGGTGATGGAATATGATATCCACATCACCCTCAAAATCGCCCAACGACCCTCGTAGTCCCAAACGCCGCTACGGAGCGGACGAATCTCGATGAATGCCAGAAAACGAGCCATCACCTACAAAGGGCTAGGGAGTCAGCAATTACTAACACATAATCAAATAGAAAGCGATAACAAATTAATTTACAGCCCAAAATAATAACCTTATCAAATTATTTTTGCATAATGGAAAGTCATAGTTTCTTAATTTCATTATTGATACTCATAAATAATAAACATTTATTTTCCAGTCTTAATTCTCAATATACATCATGAACATTAAGATTGTAATTAATAATGATAATAATCATCATAAGCAATGTTAATGCCTCTTGTCTATCAATGCATGATCGTTGGCCAACACAACAAATAGGCTTCCGTGGCACCTTTAAAACATGCCCGGTACCCCCAATGAGTACCTCTCGGACTCGGCCAACATTAATTGACACTTTTAGAGCTCATAGAAGTGACGCCGACGTATCTCGCAAGACTATGTCTCTCGACCCCGGCGTTTAAAGACATGCCCACACCCCCGTGTGTATTTCTGGAACAAAAGGTGCAACCCCGGTCACCGACATACCCCGACGTCCCCACGGACGCCCATTGAAACCCAGTTGACATTCACACGAATGCCCCTCGAGTTCAATCAACTATGAGGTATGCCCACGCCTCACGGACGTGTCTCCACCACTGTGGGAAACCAAAATGCAAATGCTATGCATGAATCCACAAGCATAACTCACCTTAAGTGTCATTTAAGTTTACTTGAGGTCATATAATATATGCTTTGGTATTCCAATTCATCACTTCCATAAAACTTTGTCAATAAGTTTCAGCTTCAGCCTTTAATCGATTAGAAGGCCTTGTTAATCGATCTCGAAATTGGATTTTTTTCTCATCACAGTTATTGATGACTTGGTTTCGGTTTAGCCAATCCATTCCCAAAATCACATCTATCTTAGGCATAGGTAGACAAATTAATTCTACGAAAGCTGTATGGTTTAAGACCATCATCTTGCAATCCTTACAGACTTTAGAAACAATAACAGAGTTATTGGTAGGGTTTTCTAATTGTAGTTGATAGGGTGAATCGGTTACTACTAACTTCAAACGATTCACACACTCATAGGATACAAAAGAGTGAGTGGCTCCAGAATCAAACATTACAATAAAGGGTTGATTGTTAAGAAGATAGATACCTTGGATTAGGTCAGAGGATTGATTCATTTCAGTTCCACTCAGAGCAAAAACTTTTCCAACCACAGACGGTTTGTTGGCCCCTTCTTTCCTCACAGGCTCTTTGCACTCACGAGAGTAATGCCCCTTCTTACCACAATTGAAACACAGTCCATGTTGTGCAGCATAACAGTTGGTTCCATAATGAAAGCGATTACACTTCTCACACTTGCGAGAGCTTGACTGAGAAGTATCCTTTCCACCACTTGTTTCCTTTCCTTTTCCTTTCTGAAAATAGGGACCTTTGTTTCGGTGATTGAAATTCTTCTTTCTGATTGGTCCGAATCCAGATTGATTCTTCTTTTGTGCCTCTTCTTCCTTCTTATCATCTTCATAGACTTGGCACATTTCCACAAGAGCAGGAAAACTTCTTATCGTCTGATATCCAAATGCCGACTTAATCTCCGGTTTAAGTCCACTTTCAAACTTGATGCATTTGGACCTTTCATCAGGGTTAAGCTGATAGTAAGGAGAATACTTAATGAGTTCATCGAACTTTGCTGCATACTCTCCTACACTCATGTCTCCTTGTTTCAGCTGTATAAATTCCATTTCTTTCTTTCGCCTCAAGTCCTCAGGAAAATATTTGCTGAGAAACTTTTCAACAAATACTTCCCAAGTAATCATCCTTCCTTTATAATTCATCAGCTGCATGGTGTGATGTCACCAGTTTTCAGCTTCTCCACTAAGCATAAAGCTAGCAAACTTTACCTTCTGGGCATCTGAACACTCCATAGCACGAAAGATCTTATTGAAATCTTGAATCCAACGATTCACTTCCTCAGGCTTATGACCTCCTTCAAACTTTGACGGTTTAAAGTTTCGGAATTCAGTAAAAGTCTTTGATTCCTGAGTCTCTACCGGATAGGGTTGAGACAGCGGATTAACTTGTTGTTGGCGCATTCCAACCAACACCTCCTTTAACCTCTCTATGGCTTCAGCCATATGATTATTGTTTCGATTAGACATCTATACCTGCACTAAGGTTTTCAGGTCAGACTAAAACTCCTAATAAGAAGCATGTGTAACATACCTCTTTTCTATTCTAAAGCTAACTGAAATAGATACTAAGACAAGTATTACCTTTTTGGAGACCACAAATCAGAATCAGTTTGCAGGATCACAGCTCTGATACCAACAAGTGCGACACTCTCAAAAATATACTTTATTTGAAATTATTAAACTAAAGTATACGTTTAGTTATTAAGTAAACTTATAAAATTTTTGTGGAAAACTTTTTCCTTTTCCAAAAATAATTTCCTTTATAAAAACTGCTTTTGTAGACTACTTTCGAATTTAATGAAATAGTTGTGTACTTAATTTGAGTTCAACGAAAAGGATTTTAAAAAAACCTTTGTGTTGGTTGCGAGTAATTAAAAGAGATATCAAAGTCAACACGCAACCGGAGCCCATGCAAACGTATATAAAACCAAGTACATCCAGTGAAAGTAGTCAAGAGTCGAGATAGCAAAGTATAGAGATATAGACCAGTAAGTATAAAATAACAACTCTCACGTACTCCTCTCGGAATATATACAGTATAATACAACTCAAAAGAAAGGAGTATGCTGAGAGCTGTGCCATGATCCACCCACACTGATATCTGATCTCTGAGTCCTCCAAAAGCTGCAACTACTACGTCTTACTATGGATCCCATCCTATCCATACTCAAGGGTCATCATCACGCCACTGGCTACCAGTAGAATGGTCCGCAGCTCCCCCGTCCTTGTCCTCCTCGGGGTCCTCCTCCTCCACGTCCGGCACTGTGGGTGTAGCAGTGTGAGGCACTGCATCAGGTGAAGGTGCAAAATGCACCCTAGTGGACGGACCAGGGCGAGGAGTGGCAGTCTCAGTGTCACTAGTGGAAGGACGAGTGCGGGTAGCGGGACGCCTAACACGAGAGTAGTAAAAACGACAACCAGGACGTGGTGATGGTGGTGGAGTACCGTGACGATAGGTATAAACCGATGTACGTGCAGGATGTAGACCATAGGAAGACGCAACCTACGAGGTCGCACGCGGGCCAGACGATTAAGGTGACGGAATATGATATCCGCATCACCCTAAAAAATAGCCCGACGACCCTCGTAGTCCCAAACGCCGCTACGGAGCGGACGAATCTCGATGAATGCCAGAAAACGAGCCATCACCTACAAAGGGCTAGGGAGTCAGCAATTACTAACGCATAATCAAATAGAAAGCGATAACAAATTAATTTACAGCCCAAAATAATAACCTTATCAAATTATTTTCGCATAATGGAAAGTCATAGTTTCTTAATTTCATTATTGATACTCATAAATAATAAACATTTATTTTCTAGTCTTAATTCTCAATATACATCATAAACATTAAGATTGTAATTAATAATGATAATAATCATCATAAGAAATGTTAATGCCTCTTGTCTATCAATGCATGATCGTTGGCCAACACAACAAATAGGCTTCCATGGCACCTTTAAAACATGCCCAGTACCCCAATGAGTACCTCTCGGACTCGGCCAACATTAAACGACACTTCTAGAGCTCATACAAGTGACGCCGACGTATCCCACAAGACTACGTCTCTCGAGCCCGGCGTTTAAAGACATGCCCACACCCCCGTGTGTATTTCCAGAACAAAAGGTGCAACCCCGGTCACCGACATACCCCGACGTCCCCACGGACGCCCATTGAAACCCAACTGACATTCACACGAATGCCCCTCGAGTTCAATCAACTATGAGGTATGCCCACGCCTCACGGACGTGTCTCCACCACTGTGAGAAACCAAAATGCAAATACTATGCATGAATCCACAAGCATAACTCACCTTAAGTTTCATTTAAGTTTACTTGAGGTTATATAATATATGCTTTGGTATTCCAATTCATCACTTCGATAAACCTTTGTCAATATGTTTCAGTTTCAGCCTTTAATCGATTAGAAGGCCATTTTAATCGATTAAACGATTAAATTCTGATTTTTATTACAAAACTTGATCTGTTAATCGATTATCCAACCTAATAATCGATTACCCATGTATAAAATTCCAAACTGATGAGACTTTACTCGTGTTAATCGATTAACAATCGAGTTAATCGATTAAATATATCAGTAAAACAGTGCTGAAACTGGTTTTTGAATACCAAACTCATACCAACTCAATTTTCCCAAAACTAACCTCAAGTAAAACTGAAATATATCATATTAGACTCATTCAAAACATCAATTTCACCAATTAATCACAGATTGACAGAATTGCTTAATTTCCCCCAATTTTATCAAAATCACAACCTAACATGTCAAATTTTGATTCAAGCCATTTCAGTCCAAATTGATCATTCCTACAGCTTCTATGGGGATATTCTAACTTGCTCCAAATTAGTTTTTAGGTCCAATTGGCCTCCAAGCCATTCTACCATATCCTAGTGCCCTTTGAATCTCATGGTGATTCATCCTAAGTTCAATTCAATACCACAATCTATTCTAGCATTAGTAAAGCTTCTCCCTTACCTTAATGAAGCTTTTTGAATCAAATTTCAGCAAGAAAAGTGCCAAAAACTCCAACCTCTTAATGCTTTGTTTTCAAGTCCATGATAGATTCGGGTAAGCACATTCGGCAGCAAATTTGACAAACCAAATGGACATGAAAATGAGAAAATGAGATCAGAATAGAAACTACGAATTGCAAGCTTTGATTAGAAACCAATTTGACATAAAATGGTGACTTATACTCACCACAATTCCAACTCAAAGCAAGCAACTCGAATTCTGAAACTGCACACTTCAGTTTCAAGCACTCCACTTCACAGATTAAGTTCTCCTAGCACAATCCACCAAATCGCACGATCTATAGCTTAAATCGAAGGTCTCTCTGCATGCTTCAAAATGGTGTGAAGCTCACAGCAAGTGTGTGGGTAGGGAAGAAGAACGAAATCAAAAACCAGAGGGTGTTTGAGGTAGAAATTCTGCAGAGTTTTGGCATGAAACTCCTTCTTCTACCAATTCCTTCGCTCATGATCCTTAATTTATTGCCAAAATCAATCATCATGCATGCCAACACGTAGCAGGGACGTGGTTTGGCATTGATAGGTGGCAAATTCAGGTTTTCCCAGCTGGTTGAGTCATCAAACTCCACTATCTTCAGCTTCAGCACCATCGTTAATCGATTAACACCTCCCGTTAATCGATTAACGCGCTCAGTTTTTCAAAAATTAATATTTTATTCACTTTCCCTCCAAATACCTTTTCAATATTGCGTCTTAGGTCCTTTCCAAGGACTAAACTGCAAAAAATACTATTTTTGAGGTCCAAAATATTTTTCTTGCATTTTTCCCTCAATTAATTCTTAAATATAACCATGATTAATAAACAAAACTAATTAATTCCATATAATTAATTTAGTTTAAATATTCTTTTATTTACTTGGGAATCAAAATTCGGGGTGTTACAACCAATATCATCCAGCTTGACTTTACAAGGTCGAACACGAGATCGACTCACCATCAGTGAATGGCTTACCTTACAGGTCACAACTATATCAGTTAACCCGACCTCAAGAAGATCCAGAAAACTAGTCTAACCAATTTTCTACAGGTTGAGACCATCTCATCCGACCTGATATTCATCAGGTCGGAGCCTTACATGATCGCTAAGCCGAACATAAACCGGGTTGACCTCTTATAGTCACCTAGTTGGCCAGCTTGGCAGGGCAACTCGGAACTTGATCCCAAGATCGGATACGAACCCACCCTTCTTCCTAGCTCACAGCTTAGACATACGACCTGCTGAATAGTCATGCACTAGTGCAACTTTGCGCTGTCCTCCACCAGACAAAACACAGCTGTTTACTGACAGGGCATGACGCCAGCATGGTAACCCATACGGGCCTTCATAACAGGCCCATCCCCGTACACCCTATAAAAGGCATTATCATACCTTAGGGTCAGGTAAGGTTTTTCTCATCCCTAAGTTGACACTTTGTACACACTAGTTGTTGACAAGGGGAGAACCTGGGTATTCCAACTAAATACTCACAAATATTCCATTACAGTCATACATTAAATCCTGGTTTCACCTAGATCTTAGGCCATTAGTCATTGGTCTTTGGATCTGATAAATCAGGAACATTTACCCATTTTTCACATTCACTACATTGGCACCGTCTGTGGGGATGATAAATTTCGATTCCCATCCACTATAAGAAGATGACAAAATCAGATCTGAACACCAACGACGTCCTAGTCCAACGCTCCCCTAAACCTTATCAGATGCCCGAGATCTTTACGATCGCTGGGGGCCTCGCGAGTGGGGGATAGGAACGTGCTGGGCGTAGACGCTACGTAGGTCAGATTCGCAACCAGAAGGATTCAAAGAAAGTCAGGAGGGAAGCTATTATTCCTCTTACTTTCGTTGACGACGATTATGGCAACATCTTAAGAGACCGCGATGACCCCATGGTTATTACAGCCGCAATAGGGAACTACACGGTCCAATATAATATTCGAACCCCTGTTGAAATCCTTAGGCCTGAAAAGGTCAGATCTATCCCCGGTAACACGACCTTTAGTAGGTTTTGCAGGGGATAAAGTCATGCCTATGGGGAAAATCTGCCTGCCTGTAAGCATGGGAGTAGGACCTCCTGCTCGAACGCAGATGGTCCACTTTCACGTGGTCAACTGCCCTTCATCATACAACGGTATTCTAGGTAGACTATGCATACTCACTTTCCGGGCAGTAGTTTTGATCATACACTTGGCCATGAAATTCCCTGGCACCGACGGATAGGTGGTTACGATTCAAGCTGACCAGACGGAAGCACGAAAGTGCTACAACTCAAGCCTGGGGAAAAGAAAAGCAGAAGAATCATTACGGCTAGAGAAACCCCAGCTTAGTAAGGGATGGGTTAACCTTACTGACCTGGACGTTCGCAACGAAGAGGACGAGACTAGGCCCGCCCCCGAAGGGGAATGGGAGTATGTGCTTTTGGACGACAATCCAGAACATCGAATTAAGATTGGCGCAGGGCTCTCCCAACGTGTTAAGGAAGAGCTGGAAAAGCTCCTCCGTACCAACAAAGAATTATTTGCTTGGATGTTAGCAGATATGCTAGGGATAGATCCAAATTTCATCTGCCACCGATTAAGCGTATACCCCGATGCAAAACCGGTGGTCCAAAAAAAAAGAGACAAGTAGGTGGTGAAAAAGCTGCCACAATAGAGGAGAAAGTTGCCAAACTCAAGGAGGCAGGGTTCATCCGAGAAATCGACTATACTGATTGGGAGGCAAACACAGTACTCGTCAAGAAGTCGATTGGGAAACGGAGGATGCGCATAGATTATACCGACCTCAACCGGGTCTGCCCGAAGGATCAATACCTCCTCCCCCTCATCGATAAGTTAGTTGACAACTCGACTGGATATCAGCTCCTATCTTTCTTGGACGCGTACTTGGTTTACAACCAAACCCCGTTATCCCCCCCCCGGCCAAGAAGAAACAACTTTCATTACGGAGAAAGCCACTTACAATCACAACGTCACGCCCTTTGGTCTCAAAAATGCAGGCGTAACCTACCAAAGAATGACGAACAAAAGTCCTCAATGGACTCATTTCTTAAATTTGTATCCAATCAGGGGGATTAAAGCAAGCCCTACAAAGTGTTGAGTGCAACACCCCAAATTTTCATTTCCGGATGTAATGAAAAGTCGATTATGAATATTATTCAAAATTATTTTCTTATATTATAAATATTATTTTTATAATTAATTTAGCGTTAATTACGTAATTATGTGTGTGCTTGTGATAAGTGTTTCTGCATTACAAATCTTTTAATAATTAATAATAGGTGAAAATAGGGTTTTTGCATATTAGTCCCTGATTTGGGACCTAGAAGTAATATCAGAAAGATTTTGGAGGGAAAGGGAATTAAAATATTTATTTTTCAAAATTGACCAAAAAGACTCGAGTATTTGGGGAAAAAACTCGAGTATTCTGGTCAGTGTTGAACTCGTCAGTGCGTTTGATGAGTCAGCACTCAACGAATCCCTTTCGTTGACACGAAGCCCACTCAAGTTGGCTTCCTGGGTGTCATGTCGACTTGCATGGAGGCTCGATTGATGTATAAAAACCGACCGTTGGCGAGATTTCCCTCTTTTGATCAAATTGCTTCAAGAATTCGAGCTCTAGGGTTTCTGATTTCGTCTCCTTATATCTCTTTCGATTCTGAGTGTTAGAGTGATTATTATACACCATTGTAAAGCTCACATCAGGAGCTTTTCAAAGACATAGAAATTGTGAGCTGAGGGTTCGTGTAGAGGAAGAATTGAAGCTCGAAAGAGAGGGAGCTTGTGCTGTCAAACTGGGAAAAACTGAAGTCTGGAGCTTACTTCAAGCTCTGATTTTGGTAAGTGTATGAACCCTACGACCCTCAATTTCATTCCTACCTTTAGTCCATGTTGCAGAGAATAATTCCTAACCAAATTCCCTAATTTTTAAACTGAAATTGCATGTGTAAATCCCTGGTTTTTGGACTCTGCTCAAATGTGGCTGCATGCAAAGGGTTTTGGGGGTTAGTGTTCCTGCCAATTTCTCTGCAAGTTCCCTATTGATTCACGGCTTAGAGGTAAGGGTGAAGCTAATTGTTCACTAGAATAAGTTTAATTCATTGCATTATAGGTGTAGAGTCACCATGAGACTCTATGGGCATAGTTTGAATTAGTTTCTTGGCTTGGAGGCCTATTTGAGTGTCAAAATTGTTTAGAGCAAGTTCTAAATGTTGCATGCAAACTATATTAAGGTTATTTTCATGCTGTAATTGTTTGGAATTGAATTTGATATGTAAAGTTGTTGAAATTGTGAAATTATGCATAATTGGCACTCAAGATCAATTCAGTGTAATGTGATGTTATTTTTGGGTTGGAACATGTTTATTTTATGTCATATTAACTTTGTTAAGTTTTGGTTTTGATTAAATTTGAGTAGAAATGAAAATGGTATGTTGAAACTCAGTTTTCAGTACATTCTGTCTGCTAACACTCGAGTATTTAAGACGCACCAGTGCGTCTGATGGCACCACTCACTCGAGTCTCTGACCCATGACTCGAGTATTAGATGATACTTGTAATAAACTCTACTGATGAACTACTCGAGTTGTGCATGATCCACTCGAGTCTTCTGGGTTGATGAAGACTCGAGTATTCCATGAACCACTCGAGTATTCCAGAAAGACTTGAAACTTTAATGTTACAGAAAATTAAGAACAACTCGAGTCTTTTCAAGAACCACTCGAGTATTTTAGTGTATGTTAGAACTCTACTCGAGTCTTTTAAAAACCACTCGAGTCTTTTGAAACAGAATGATCAACAAATGCCATTTTCAATTATGCCAAGTTTAATCAAATACAATAATCATGTTCCAAAAGAGGTTATGATATGTTAATGCTTGTATTGTTGATTATATTGCATGTTGCACATTATGAAATTAATGGATAACCCAAGATGGGATGTTGTGTGCATTCATGCATGGTGATGTGGTGATAGCATATCATTTGTCATGTTCGAGGAACATGAGGAGGGTACTCTGGGAGTACCAACTTGGTTACGACTTGCCTGTAGTCACATTTTGGTAATGTGACCAGCATTGGTTGCTGTGAACGTTGGGTATTCGTCTTGGTGACGAGATGTGCACATCGATAATGATATTGGTATTATGGACCACGTTCCAGGCATAGTCGTGTGGCTTGCTCGATGACACATTTTGGTAATGTGGGCAGCATAGGCGATGCTGTTACGTCTTGGTGACGCAACATACACTTTGGTAGTGTCGTTTGGATTATATTCCGAGCAGGTTCACTATACGTCCGAGGCACGTATACGAGTTGTTTGGATGGACATGCATGAGAGCATTAGTTGAAGAATATTAGGACTGGAAAGGTTGTGTGACATCATCATGACATATCATTTGTGACATTGACTATTGAATAATTTGGTTTGTGCATATGTTGTACTTATCTCTGGTCCATTGTTATACATGTTGTATATCTTCTTAACATTATGCTTATTCCATTATGTGAACTATATTGCTTACCCCTTAAGCCCACTATAGGTGATGGCACACTATCTAGCTTGCATCGAGTTGCGCCCACTCCCTAGTGGAGTGTGGTACTACGAGGACCATCGAGCCACCTTTGAGGGGGAGGTAGAGGTTACCCTCTATCACCCCAATCCCTTGGCTCGTGTCCGTCCTCGTAGGTTCCGCTTACCCATTATCTATACCCTGCATGTGCCCCCGTTTTATACTTATCATGGACCACCCCCGGTTCGACCAGCTCGTCGATTTCACTCTTTTCGTTTTAGAGCAGCTACTAGATCTCACCCCTCTGCTTCCCGTGTTATCCGTGAGGAGACTCCTTCAGCTGGTCCGATGAGTCCAGATCATGGGACTCCTTCTACTGACCCAGTGCTCAGTGGTAGGGCACCGACTCAGTCGGACGAGGTGGAGGAGGACCCTGAGGAGGCAGAGAGTGAGGGGGAGCCAGTCAAGCACTCCACTGGGAGCCAGTGGGGAGTTGGGGATCCATCGGGTGATGCATAGTATGGATGGTTGGTATGTGGGATGCTTGGAGCTTCTGGATGGAGACTTTGAGGAGGAGGATCTTGTTGTGGAGGAGGATCATCAGACCACCACTCTGGGATTTTTTTATCTTTTGCTTGGTAGTTATATTGTATATATTTTTGAGAGATCTCAGAGAGGTTGTCTTTTCTTTTGTCTATGGACTTGTACTACCCAAAACTTTGCTACCTCGACTATCATGTACCTTGACTACTTTTACCTTTTATATTATATATATATATATATATATATATATATTATATTTTCATATGCTTACTGGTCTGATATTTCATAACTCAAGGTTCATGCTTTACTTCCGCATACTCTGATGATAACTCTATTCGAAAGTATTTCATTTTTAAAGTATCGCGATATTAATAAATCCTTTGCTATTTGGAGTATCAGAAAGAACTCATTGGAATAACTTGTATTAAGATTTTTTATGTATCCTCTATAATAGTTATAAATCAAGTCCATATTATTTTTCCTCATATCTTTATTAAAAGTATATAAAGATTTACATTATTGGATTTAAGAGTGAGTGTCACATCGAGCAGCCCTTGACATGAAAGGCTACAAAGATTGTTCCCCGAAACAGAACAAACACAATGACAAAGATCCTACCGAGCTCCCCTCCGAGCCCGCTGCCGATGCAGAGAAGCTTGTGCTTGATTTCGCACTTCGAATACATTTGCCAACTATACGTAGACATTTGACAATGTCCCCCTCTTCTCTTCAGTACCACATACATTAGAAATAAAAAGAACCATGCACTACCTTCTATCCATGATCCTGGATTGCGATCGCAGAAAATTTCGCGATACTCGAAATCACTCGCCAAATTTCCTTGCCATATTCCGAATGCGAAGAACTGTGTCGGTTCCCTGAAGATCGGCATGGCTTCCACCGTCTCGAGGGAACTGTAGGGTTATCCAATAAATGAGAAATTCAAGACCAACCGACAATTGACGCTCAAGGTCACATTCTGACCCCAACTCGACAACACCAAGATCCCCTCCATGATCTGAGGATTACGTGTTTGGCTCCTGCTTCAGATACAGGTGCCAACTAAGCGCAGACCCTTGACAGCCTTTTTGTGTGACATACATCCAAAGCATCAGGAACTACATGCCACTCATATCTCCTCGGATTGATCAAGCAAATTGTGGCCCGAGTAGGATTTGAGCCTGAGTCTCACGGATAGCCGTCATAGCGCTTAGTCACTGAGGCAAATCTTCCTTACATAAGTCTCCTATTTTGGGACAACCAGTCAACGAAGTTCGTTTGGAAAGGATCGACACAAGACTTCAAACCAACGATCTTCAATCCGACATCCAGACAATCCTAACCTCAACTAATCAGGGAAGGAATTCTCGTTCCTATATTACTTTTCTAGTTACATGTCATTTTAAACTTGATATCATGAGGTTTTGATTTTTTTCCATTAATTTCATGACATGCCTCTTTTTGGTTGATATGTGATTGCGCAAACTCCCTTGTCGCTAAAAATCCTCAAATATATTCCTTTCCTGTCATTATAGGATAATAATATTACCGCTTTCATCCGATCTGTTATCATCACGTACTCCAACATGTTTATCAATGTTGTTTATTATTGTGCATGATATATTTGGCATCGTGCATCTTCTCATTGAAAACCTTGTACAATTGGGTGACACCCATTATATTTGCTACGTGACCTTTTCTCACTAATATTCACTCACCAATTGTCCTGGTTATTGCAATTCCATTATTGCGCATTGTCGATTTAAATGATGATTACTAATTAATAATTGCATATGTATACGAGGTACAAAAATGGGCGGACAGTCCACTTCAAAGTTCTCACCAGGAGACTAATGGCTTTTTCGAAGTACAGAAAGGGCCTCCACATTCTGAAAATCAAATTGATGGGGGAAAGAACGCAGGTGGCAGGGGTCGACACGCCCAAACCTCGCCAAAGCTTTGTGTTACTCTTCGATCTCATACTCGGTTCCTAATCCTGGATACATGTAACAGGCGCGACGAGCCCTCGTCAGGTGCCCCCTCTCCTTACATCCAAAAACTTGGGGCATGAGGAACCGAGTACTAGCCTTCCTCCTTCAAATTCATTACGCTGTTGCCGCCACTCTTCCACCAATTCTCGACCAGATTCCTACATCCACAAAAATTTGTCAGGCTGTGGTATCAACCGATCGATGATTTCCTCGAATTGATCGATACCCTACAACTATGTCCATATAAACCTACTCTTGACCTCAGGGTCAACTCAGACTCCTGGTTCAAGTAGAAGCTTCTAGCATCCTCACACCTTCTACCATAACACCCTTGCCTCTCATGATCCCTAAAGCCCACAAGAAGATTTGTGTCAGCATCTCTTCTCCAGATCCCGGCATCGCTCACACGGGTGCTCCAAAAAATGGTTCAGCCATAACGGTATACATGGTGTTCGGTAGAAAGAAGATGTGTAATACTAAACAAGCACATGACCCAACGAGAGAAGAAGAAAGACCTCAATGCCAAAGTAACACTGAGCATACCAACACCCACGCCAAAAAGATGCTTGACATATCAACATTCAAAAACGGTCTAACCATGAAGACAGACAGGGAAGAATCCCTCTCGTTACCTCATTTACATCATGGTACAAATTTGGTCAGAACCACAAAGCATGATGATCTGAGCACGGTGACCAAGCTCGTTTCGAGAACAGTTCAAACGTCTTGGACACTTTTTCTCGGCTCCGATCAAAACACCACGAAGACCCTGACCCCACAACTTATAAACATTCAACCCTGTCACGATGATCTCTTATACAACCTTAAACAGAATTGGGATGAATCTGACCTGATCGGCAAAGCATCCTTGGAGGATGGATTTGATTTAGTGGGGAAAGTATACTATGATTGGGTGGTTTTGTTGCACACTCAAACCCCCCCGGTCTTTCGCAATGATTTCGCTGACATAATTGCATTGTCTACACGCGTAGATCATGAAGACCTCAATTACAGTTGACACTCTCCCTCTCGGGCTAAGGAATGTATTGACCCTCAGCAACTTAAGCTCGGCACAGGCCTTTCAGGCCTCCACTAGCTTGGGGGGCTTGTAGGGAAAACCAACATTGCCAACACTCAATTGGGCGAATAAGGATCCGCTCGGACTCCTGAGGGGCTCGGCAGTTACAATTGATCAAACGACATTAACGAAAGAGTCAATACATTCTTTCTCCTCATGCCTGGTCGACTTCATTTTTTGCCAACACTCAATTGGGCGAATAAGGATCCACTCAGACTCCTGAGGGGCTCGGCAGTTACAGTTGATCAAACGACATTTACAAAGAGTCAATACATTCTTTCTCCTCATGCCTGGTCGACTTCATTTTTCGCCTTTTCGGCACCCCGAACATGAAAACCATTGTATTCAAAATACATTTGTGTTCATGAATAAAACCTTTACTTAAAATATGTCGTCTACGTACTAGTCTTCCTTACGTTTCGCTCGCCACTAAACCTAACGGAAGAAATTATGGCCAAAGCTCTAACCCAGCTTACGAGCTCATAACATTGCTAAGTACAAAAGATACCCGAACGCTACACCGATCAGTATCCACGATTGGAACGGCCTACTCGGTGTCCAAGAAACCAACCATGGCTAACGGTCTGAGTTTCGAGTTCTTAAGCAACAGACATTTAAACAGTAAAGAGACCTAAACAACAAAAACGTAAGCCGTAAATCGACTTACATAACGGGACCTATAAACATGTCCTAAACAGAAACTTATTATCAAACAGAACCTGTCAACAGGTCCTAACAAAAAGCAACACGAAGACAAAACCCGAGTTTAGAGTCCGTCATCAGAAAAAGATGACTGCTCGTAACTTTCTCGTACAAAACCTGCGGACAGGTCCTAGCAACTCGAAAGGGATCAATAAAAAGGCCTTAGAAAAAATGACAAAAAAAGTACATACAAAAGGGAACTTGCCTTCCAAAGCAAAAGATAGCGGAATTTTCACGGAACCTACTCGACAAGCCGGAAACCGATAAAGTTCGAAGTGACGAGATTCAAGAATTTTACAAACAACAGGATTCATGAAAGAAACAACAGAAAAAGCTCCATTTTATTAAGGTGTACATGCCAAAAACGGCATACAAAGTAGAATCCTAGAACATAAAAATCAAGCACGCTTAACTGTGGAAAACCCATCAAAACCAACGGTGGCTATCTACAAAAGAAGAACCCCCACAGGTCTTGGATGGAAGCATGAAAGCAGCCATAAGACGAAGGCAGAAGTGGAGCATCTAAACCCCTTCAATAGAGGGGAGGCCTCTATGAATAGAGGTTCTGAGCCAGAGCAGCGGCAAAGGCAGACGGAAAAGGCGGAAGGAGAGCATCCATAAACCTCGGATGAGGATAAAGCACCCAAGGACCTTGGTATGTGGGAAAAGCATTTGTAAACCCAAGTTGGGCAGACACAATACCCCCGCCATCACAAGGTTCCGAAATGTTACGCCCCATCTTCTCCGAAGAACACTTGCCACCATGGGGCTCAAAAACCTTATGCCTCATCTTCTCCAAACAGATATCTGTTGGAAACCAACAAGGGGCTAACAATCGAGTAGAGAGGGGGTGAATAGGAGATTAAAGCAAGTATATTGATTTTTCGAAATCATTGAAAAACACTTGACTTTTTGTTCGTCTGTTTGATAGGAATGTCGAGCTGCTGTCGTGTAGACGCTGGTTAATCGATTAACCAATTAATTAAATGAAGTGGTTAAGTTATTAACCAAGCTGCTGCACACTAGTAGCTCGGTTTTTACAACTTAAAAAGTGATGAGCAAGAACCCAAGGCAGTGAGCACGAATTAGCCAATCAACTGCTCGGTAGAAATTTAAAACAGCACCAAATCAGAATAAGAAAATTAAAGAGATTTTATACTGGTTCACTCTCACCCACTTGAGAGCTACGTCCAGTCCTCTCTACAACCTTAGAGAGATTTTCAATTAATCAAATCAAATTGGATACACGGGTTTTACAAGCGACCCACGCTATACCCCAGGATTTACAATAGACCCACTATAAACCTATCCTGTTCGAGAGTGTACCAAACTCACGAACACTACCCCAATTTGATATTGATTCTGCTGAAGCCCACGTTCAGTATTGCACAACCGAAGCTTCTTGACCAACAAGAACCCACTTCGAAAACAGAGTACAGAGATGATATGAGGTTGGCTCCATTCTAAACACTCACTAATTTTGATTTTGAAAGTTTAGAATTCAAGTGAGTAAACAGTTTGGTGGGAATGTCAGAGAGGATTGAAACAAGGTTTCAAGTGTGAAAGTTTTTCACTCTCTGTTTTTCAGAAAAATAAAGACCGTTGTGATTTGGAAAAGAAGATTGAAAATTTCAGTTTTGCTTGCAAATTTTGTGTGTCTCTTGTGTTATATGTATTTCTGTTGGAGAGGAACCTCTTATATACTCCCTCTCTAATCTCTGAGAAAAGAGAGAGAAGGAGGACCTACGAGAAACGTAGGTTGTTTCCGTTCCAACGGAAATAATTATGTCAAATCACAGTATAAATGGTCATTCCCGCTTTAACCATTGGTTAAACTCAATTTGAATTTTAAACTTAGAAAAGCACGTGAGTTTAATCTTAAGACACCTACGCAACATTTAAAATAATTTTAAAAGGTTGAAGGTTGAAGTTGAGTGGAGTTGAAGAGTGCTGTTGATTTGATGAAGATGATGAGCAGTAAAGTCGGGCTTGACTTCATTTGAGCTTTGAGGGTAAGATAGCTGAGCAACTTAACAGAGTTGACCTGTCGCTGACATGACGACAGTTCGAGATTCGGAAGCTTCGCCGAGATGGCCGGGATGATCTTTCGCCGACTGATTTGCATTGAGAGCGAGAGCTCAGATTTGATCAGGTCCGAGCGCTTCTGGTCTATTCCATTTGATTTCATCAAAGGCCGAGAGCCGAGCTAAATTCATTTGAATCCATCAAGGCTGAGATCCGAGCGAGACATCAATTTGCACCGAAATGAATTGAATCGAGCTTCTGCTCAACTTCAGTTGAAAATGCGCTGACGCAAACTGAAAGCCTAGATCCAAGATCAACAGAGCATGCCGAGTTGATTTAATGAGCTTGGCCGAGAACCGCACAACGACATTTGTTATCATCAAAATCTCTTTGATTTAACAATATCTACTACCTTGGTGCCTTCTCCATTCTCCTTGTGATCATCAACCAAAGCTTGAGGGGTATCAAACAGCTTCTCCATCACTGACCGCTCAGACTTTAAGACAGCATCCTCCTCATTTGACCACCCATGGGCGATCCCTCCAAGGGCCATGATAAGGCGAAACTTCCAAGAAGATAAAAAGAAGCTTAAAGGATCCAAAAGACTAAGGGAAGAAGAATGAAGAGGAGAGATAATAAAAGGAGAATGGTATATGAAAAAAGTGACTCTCCAAAGATTCTTTCAAGAAAGAGAGGGCAAAAACTTTTCATAGACAAAAGGCGAAAAGGAAGAATTGGATGACAGTAACAGTGACATAAAAAGGGCGAAAGGAAAAAATCACAAAAGAGGTCACTGGTACAGAAGAATACACCAGAAGAAGAAAATTTATAGCCACCATCCCCTCACTCATAAAAGCCACGTCGCATAAATGTGGAGCGGTACAGAAGAGGCATCGGGAACTGGAGAGACACTTATTACTACTTTCCGTTTTCCCAAAGCACTCATTACTGCTTTGAATGAAAATAAATTTTGATCAAAGAACACGTTCCTTTTGTTTGGGTTTAATGATCTTAACGGACTCTATACTTCTCTTTGTAAAACAAATCTTCGGTTTTTAAAATTTGGTTCCAAGAACGATATGAACTATTTTGGGAACCTATACAAATGCTATGGAGGTTTAATTGTTCGACATGTCTTTCACTGTCGAATGATTTTATTAAAGTTTTTGATGAAAATGATTTATGAATAATGAAGTGTTTTCTTTATCTTAAGGAGAACACAACCCTTGAAAGTTACTTTATCACCAATTATCAAATATTTTTCTTGTGAATTATTATTTAATGATTTATACAAAAATGTGGAAATGAAAAATTTGAATAAGATAAGGGAAGGTATCAAGGTTGGTTAAAGGCAATGCATCTAGTTCAGAGTCGAGGCCTTGTATAGAACCTAAACTAGGAAAGTAGATGTTATGCCTTTCCCTTAAGTTTGCATAATTCTCAAGGGAAATGTTTTGTTACTATTGAACAAGTTATATTTCAGAACTATAAAATTTTCAAACCGTTATGAATTATCTTATGAAATATAGTTTGTTGAATGTTAAAGTAACAACTTTAACATCTTTTATAAAAGTCTTAGTATGAAAAGCTTGGATCGTGTAAGAGAATTTAAGCTAGAGTTTTAGAAAATAAGAAGTATTTTGTGTGAAATCACAATCTAAGGAACCAAATAGGAAACCTCGAATCTTATAAAGAATAGCTAAGCATAGGCCTAGTTAAAAGTTTTAATTTAAGTAGCATTTCTTTTAGGTTGAGAAGTGGAACTTAGTTAGACTTGATTAGGAAGTATCAATGAAGTTCCAAGTTTAGTCTGATTATATATATCTATAGTTCCAAGTTCCAAGTTTAGTCTGATTATATATATCCAAGTTCCAAGTATCAATGAACTATAATATTCCGAGCAGGTTCACTATACGTCCGAGGCACGTATACGAGTTGTTTGGATGGACATGCATGAGAGCATTAGTTGAAGAATATTAGGACTGGAAAGGTTGTGTGACAGCATCATGACATATCATTTGTGACATTGACTATTGAATAATTTGGTTTGTGCATATGTTGTACTTATCTCTGGTCCATTGTTATACATGTTGTATATCTTCTTAACATTATGCTTATTCCATTATGTGAACTATATTGCTTACCCCTTAAGCCCACTATCGGTGATGGCACACTATCTAGCTTGCATCGAGCTGCGCCCACTCCCTAGTGGAGTGTGGTACTACGAGGACCATCGAGCCACCTTTGAGGGGGAGGTAGAGGTTACCCTCTATCACCCCAATCCCTTGGCTCGTGTCCGTCCTCGTAGGTTCCGCATGACCATTATCTATACCCTGCATGTGCCCCCGTTTTATACTTATCATGGACCACCCCCGGTTCGACCAGCTCGTCGATTTCACTCTTTTCGTTTTAGAGCAGCTACTAGATCTCACCCCTCTGCTTCCCGTGTTATCCGTGAGGAGACTCCTTCAGCTGGTCCGATGAGTCCAGATCATGGGACTCCTTCTACTGACCCAGTGCCCAGTGGTAGGGCACCGACTCAGTCGGACGAGGTAGAGGAGGACCCTGAGGAGGCAGAGAGTGAGGGGGAGCCAGTCAAGCACTCCACTCGAAGCCAGTGGGGAGTTGGGGATCCATCGGGTGATGCATAGTATGGATGGTTGGTATGTGGGATGCTTGGAGCTTCTGGCTGGAGACTTTGAGGAGGAGGATCTTGTTGTGGAGGAGGATCATCAGACCACCACTCTGGGATTTTTTTATCTTTTGCTCTGTAGTTATATTGTATATATTTTTGAGAGATCTCAGAGAGGTTGTCTTTTCTTTTGTCTATGGACTTGTACTACCCAAAACTTTGCTACCTCGACTATCATGTACCTTGACTACTTTTACCTTTTATATTATATATATTATATTTTCATATGCTTACTGGTCTGATATTTCATAACTCAAGGTTCATGCTTTACTTCCGCATACTCTGATGATAACTCTATTCGAAAGTATTTCATTTTTAAAGTATCGCGATATTAATAAATCCTTTGCTATTTGGAGTATCAGAAAGAACTCATTGGAATAACTTGTATTAAGATTTTTTATGTATCCTCTATAATAGTTATAAATCAAGTCCATATTATTTTTCCTCATATCTTTATTAAAAGTATATAAAGATTTACATTATTGGATTTAAGAGTGAGTGTCACATCGAGCAGCCCTTGACATGAAAGGCTACAAAGATTGTTCCCCGAAACAGAACAAACACAATGACAAAGATCCTACCGAGCTCCCCTCCGAGCCCGCTGCCGATGCAGAGAAGCTTGTGCTTGATTTCGCACTTCGAATACATTTGCCAACTATACGTAGACATTTGACAATGTCCCCCTCTTCTCTTCAGTACCACATACATTAGAAATAAAAAGAACCATGCACTACCTTCTATCCATGATCCTGGATTGCGATCGCAGAAAATTTCGCGATACTCGAAATCACTCGCCAGATTTCCTTGCCATATTCCGAATGCGAAGAACTGTGTCGGTTCCCTGAAGATCGGCATGGCTTCCACCGTCTCGAGGGAACTGTAGGGTTATCCAATAAATGAGAAATTCAAGACCAACCGACGATTGACGCTCAAGGTCACATTCTGACCCCAACTCGACAACACCAAGATCCCCTCCATGATCTGAGGATTACGTGTTTGGCTCCTGCTTCAGATACAGGTGCCAACTAAGCGCAGACCCTTGACAGCCTTTTTGTGTGACATACATCCAAAGCATCAGGAACTACATGCCACTGATATCTCCTCGGATTGATCAAGCAAATTGTGGCCCGAGTAGGATTTGAGCCTGAGTCTCACGGATAGCCGTCATAGCGCTTAGTCACTGAGGCAAATCTTCCTTACATGAGTCTCCTATTTTGGGACAACCAGTCAACGAAGTTCGTTTGGAAAGGATCGACACAAGACTTCAAACCAACGATCTTCAATCCGACATCCAGACAATCCTAACCTCAACTAATCAGGGAAGGAATTCTCGTTCCTATATTACTTTTCTAGTTACATGTCATTTTAAACTTGATATCATGAGGTTTTGATTTTTTTCCATTAATTTCATGACATGCCTCTTTTTGGTTGATATGTGATTGCGCAAACTCCCTTGTCGCTAAAAATCCTCAAATATATTCCTTTCCTGTCATTATAGGATAATAATATTACCGCTTTCATCCGATCTGTTATCATCACATACTCCAACATGTTTATCAATGTTATTTATTATTGTGCATGATATATTTGGCATCGTGCATCTTCTCATTGAAAACCTTGTACAATTGGGTGACACCCATTATATTTGCTACGTGACCTTTTCGCACTAATATTCACTCACCAATTGTCCTGGTTATTGCAATTCCATTATTGCGCATTGTCGATTTAAATGATGATTACTAATTAATAATTGCATATGTATACGAGGTACAAAAATGGGCGGACAGTCCACTTCAAAGTTCTCACCAGGAGACAAATGGCTTTTTCGAAGTACAGAAAGGGCCTCCACATTCTGAAAATCAAATTGATGGGGGAAAGAACGCAGGTGGCAGGGGTCGACACGCCCAAACCTCGCCAAAGCTTCGTGTTACTCTTCGATCTCATACTCGGTTCCTAATCCTGGATACATGTAACAGGCGCGACGAGCCCTCGTCAGGTGCCCACTTTCCTTACATCCAAAAACTTGGGGCATGAGGAACCGAGTACTAGCCTTCCTCCTTCAAATTCATTACGCTGTTGCCGTCACTCTTCCACCAATTCTCGACCAGATTCCTACATCCACAAAAAGTTGTCAGGCTGTGGTATCAACCGATCGATGATTTCCTCGAATTGATCGATACCCTACAACTATGTCCATATAAACCTATTCTTGACCTCAGGGTCAACTCAGACTCCTGGTTCAAGTAGAAGCTTCTAGCATCCTCACACCTTCTACCATAACACCCTTGCCTCTCATGATCCCTAAAGCCCACAAGAAGATTTGTGTCAGCATCTCTTCTCCAGATCCCGGCATCGCTCACACGGGTGCTCCAAAAAATGGTTCAGCCATAACGGTATACATGGTGTTCGGTAGAAAGAAGATGTGTAATACTAAACAAGCACATGACCCAGCGAGAGAAGAAGAAAGACCTCAATGCCAAAGTAACACTGAGCATACCAACACCCACGCCAAAAAGATGCTTGACATATCAACATTCAAAAACGGTCTAACCATGAAGACAGACAGGGAAGAATCCCTCTCGTTACCTCATTTACATCATGGTACAAATTTGGTCAGAACCACAAAGCACGATGATCTGAGCACGGTGACCAAGCTCGTTTCGAGAACAGTTCAAACGTCTTGGACACTTTTTCTCGGCTCCGATCAAAACACCACGAAGACCCTGACCCCACAACTTATAAACATTCAACCCTGTCACGATGATCTCTTATACAACCTTAAACAGAATTGGGATGAATCCGACCTGATCGGCAAAGCATCCTTGGAGGATGGATTTGATTTAGTGGGGAAAGTATACTATGATTGGGTGGTTTTGTTGCACACTCAAACCCCCCCGGTCTTTCGCAATGATTTCGCTGACATAATTGCATTGTCTACACGCGTAGATCATGAAGACCTCAATTACAGTTGACACTCTCCCTCTCGGGCTAAGGAATGTATTGACCCTCAACAACTTAAGCTCGGCACAGGCCTTTCAGGCCTCCACTAGCTTGGGGGGCTTGTAGGGACAACCAACATTGCCAACACTCAATTAGGCGAATAAGGATCCGCTCGGACTCCTGAGGGGCTCGGCAGTTACAATTGATCAAACGACATTAACGAAAGAGTCAATACATTCTTTCTCCTCATGCCTGGTCGACATCATTTTTCGCCAACACTCAATTGGGCGAATAAGGATCCACTCAGACTCCTGAGGGGCTCGGCAGTTACAGTTGATCAAATGACATTAACAAAGAGTCAATACATTCTTTCTCCTCATGCCTGGTCGACTTCATTTTTCGCCTTTTTGGCACCCCGAACATGAAAACCATTGTATTCAAAATACATTTGTGTTCATGAATAAAACCTTTACTTAAAATATGTCGTCTATGTACTAGTCTTCCTTATGTTTCGCTCGCCACTAAACCTAACGGAAGAAATTATGGCCAAAGCTCTAACCCAGCTTACGAGCTCATAACATTGCTAAGTACAAAAGATACCCGAACGCTACACCGATCAGTATCCACGATTGGAACGGCCTACTCGGTGTCCAAGAAACCAACCATGGCTAACGGTCTGAGTTTCGAGTTCTTAAGCAACAGACATTTAAACAGTAAAGAGACCTAAACAACAAAAACGTAAGCCGTAAATCGACTTACATAACGGGACCTATAAACATGTCCTAAACAGAAACTTATTATCAAACAGAACCTGTCAACAGGTCCTAACAAAAAGCAACACGAAGACAAAACCCGAGTTTAGAGTCCGTCATCAGAAAAAGATGACTGCTCGTAACTTGCTCGTACAAAACCTGCGGACAGGTCCTAGCAACTCGAAAGGGATCAATAAAAAGGCCTTAGAAAAAATGACAAAAAAAGTACATACAAAAGGGAACTTGCCTTCCAAAGCAAAAGATAGCGGAATTTTCACGGAACCTACTCGACAAGCCGGAAACCAATAAAGTTCGAAGTGACGAGATTCAAGAATTTTACAAACAACAGGATTCATGAAAGAAACAACAGCAAAAGCTCCAATTTATTAAGGTGTACATGCCAAAAACGGCATACAAAGTAGAATCCTAGAACATAAAAATCAAGCACGCTTAACTGTGGAAAACCCATTAAAACCAACGGTGGCTATCTACAAAAGAAGAACCCCCACAGGTCTTGGATGGAAGCATGAAAGCAGCCATAAGACGAAGGCAGAAGTGGAGCATCTAAACCCCTTCAATAGAGGGGAGGCCTCTATGAATAGAGGTTCTGAGCCAGAGCAGCGGCAAAGGCAGACAGAAAAGGCGGAAGGAGAGCATCCATAAACTTCGGATGAGGATAAAGCACCCAAGAACCTTGGTATGTGGGAAAAGCATTTGTAAACCCAAGTTGGGCAGACACAATACCCCCGCCATCACAAGGTTCCGAAATGTTACGCCCCATCTTCTCCGAAGAACACTTGCCACCATGGGGCTCAAAAACCTTATGCCTCATCTTCTCCAAACAGATATCTGTTGGAAACCAACAAGGGGCTAACAATCGAGTAGAGAGGGGTTGAATAGGAGATTAAAGCAAGTATATTGATTTTTCGAAATCATTGAAAAACACTTGACTTTTTGTTCGTCTGTTTGATAGGAATGTCGAGCTGCTGTCGTGTAGACGCTGGTTAATCGATTAACCAATTCATAAATGAAGTGGTTAAGTTATTAACCAAGCTGCTGCACACTAGTAGCTCGGTTTTTACAACTTAAACAGTGATGAGCAAGAACCCAAGGCAGTGAGCACGAATTAGCCAATCAACTGCTCGGTAGAAATTTAAAACAGCACCAAATCAGAATAAGAAAATTAAAGAGATTTTATACTGGTTCACTCTCACCCACTTGAGAGCTACGTCCAGTCCTCTCTACAACTTTAGAGAGATTTTCAATTAATCAAATCAAATTGGATACACGGGTTTTACAAGCGACCCACGCTATACCCCAGGATTTACAATAGACCCACTATAAACCTATCCTGTTCGATTGTGTACCAAACTCACGAACACTACCCCAATTTGATATTGATTCTGTTGAAGCCCACGTTCAGTACTGCACAACCGAAGCTTCTTGACCAACAAGAACCCACTTCGAAAACAGAGTACAGAGATGATATGAGGTTGGCTCCAATCTAAACACTCACTAATTTTGATTTTGAAAGTTTAGAATTCAAGTGAGTAAACGGTTTGGTGGGAATGTCAGAGAGGATTGAAACAAGGTTTCAAGTGTGAAAGTTTTTCACTCTCTGTTTTTCATAAAAATAAAGACCGTTGTGATTTGGAAAAGAAGATTGAAAATTTCAGTTTTGCTTGCAAATTTTGTGTGTCTCTTGTGTTATATGTATTTCTGTTGGAGAGGAACCTCTTATATACTCCCTCTCTAATCTCTGAGAAAAGAGAGAGAAGGAGGACCTACGAGAAACGTAGGTTGTTTCCGTTCCAACGGAAATAATTATGTCAAATCACAGTATAAATGGTCATTCCCGCTTTAACCATTGGTTAAACTCAATTTGAATTTTAAACTTAGAAAAGCACGTGAGTTTAATCTTAAGACACCTACGCAACATTTAAAATAATTTTAAAAGGTTGAAGGCTGAAGTTGAGTGGAGTTGAAGAGTGCTGTTGATTTGATGAAGATGATGAGCAGTAAAGTCGGGCTTGACTTCATTTGAGCTTTGAGGGTAAGATAGATGAGCAACTTAACAGAGTTGACCTGTCGCTGACATGACGACAGTTCGAGATTCGGAAGCTTCGCCGAGATGGCCGGGATGATCTTTCGCCGACTGATTTGCATTGAGAGCGAGAGCTCAGATTTGATCAGGTCCGAGCGCTTCTGGTCTATTCCATTTGATTTCATCAAAGGCCGAGAGCCGAGCTAAATTCATTTGAATCCATCAAGGCTGAGATCCGAGCGAGACATCAATTTGCGCCGAAATGAATTGAATCGAGCTTCTGCTCAACTTCAGTTGAAAATGCGCTGACGCAAACTGAAAGCCTAGATCCAAGATCAACAGAGCATGCCGAGTTGATTTAATGAGCTTGGCCGAGAACCGCACAACGACATTTGTTATCATCAAAATCTCTTTGATTTAACAATATCTACTACCTTGGTGCCTTCTCCATTCTCCTTGTGATCATCAACCAAAGCTTGAGGGGTATCAAACAGCTTCTCCATCACCGACCGCTCAGACTTTAAGACAGCATCCTCCTCATTTGACCACCCATGGGCGATCCCTCCAAGGGCCATGATATGGCGAAACTTCCAAGAAGATAAAAAGAAGCTTAAAGGATCCAAAAGACTAAGGGAAGAAGAATGAAGAGGAGAGATAATAAAAGGAGAATGGTATATGAAAAAAGTGACTCTCCAAAGATTCTTTCAAGAAAAAGAGGGCAAAAACTTTTCATAGACAAAAGGCGAAAAGGAAGAATTGGATGACAGTAACAGTGACATAAAAGGGGCGAAAGGAAAAAATCACAAAAGAGGTCACTGGTACAGAAGAATACACCAGAAGAAGAAAATTTATAGCCACCATCCCCTCACTCATAAAAGCCACGTCGCATAAATGTGGAGCGGCACAGAAAAGGCATCGGGAACTGGAGAGACACTTATTACTACTTTCCGTTTTCCCAAAGCACTCATTACTGCTTTGAATGAAAATAAATTTTGATCAAAGAACACGTTCCTTTTGTTTGGGTTTAATGATCTTAACGGACTCTATACTTCTCTTTGTAAAACAAATCTTCGGTTTTTAAAATTTGGTTCCAAGAACGATATGAACTATTTTGGGAACCTATACAAATGCTATGGAGGTTTAAATGCTCGACATGTCTTTCACTGTCGAATGATTTTATTAAAGTTTTTGATGAAAATGATTTATGAATAATGAAGTGTTTTCTTTATCTTAAGGAGAACACAACCCTTGAAAGTTACTTTATCACCAATTATCAAATATTTTTCTTGTGAATTATTATTTAATGATTTATACAAAAATGTGGAAATGAAAAATTTGAATAAGATAAGGGAAGGTATCAAGGTTGGTTAAAGGCAATGCATCTAGTTCAGAGTCGAGGTCTTGTATAGAACCTAAACTAGGAAAGTAGATGTTATGCCTTTCCCTTAAGTTTGCATAATTCTCAAGGGAAATGTTTTGTTACTATTGAACAAGTTATATTTCAGAACTATAAAATTTTCAAACCGTTATGAATTATCTTATGAAATATAGTTTGTTGAATGTTAAAGTAACAACTTTAACATCTTTTATAAAAGTCTTAGTATGAAAAGCTTGGATCGTGTAAGAGAATTTAAGCTAGAGTTTTAGAAAATAAGAAGTATTTTGTGTGAAATCACAATCTAAGGAACCAAATAGGAAACCTCGAATCTTATAAAGAATAGCTAAGCATAGGCCTAGTTAAAAGTTTTAATTTAAGCAGCATTTCTTTTAGGTTGAGAAGTGGAACTTAGTTAGACTTGATTAGGAAGTATCAATGAAGTTCCAAGTTTAGTCTGATTATATATATCTAAGAAAATTAGTCAATCACTTCCTACTTTATATACTCCTCCATGGTAATCTTCCTTTAAGAAAATTATGAACGAAATGAAGTTGTAATTTTTGAAAGACTCTCTTCTAATCTTCTGATGACTTAGAATGTGTAAGTATCTGATCTTATCTTATGTAGTTGAATGGTTTTTGTTAATTTGAGTTAGACTCTTCTTTTTATCAACTGACAAATGTTTTCCTAATAATGATAGAGGAGTAAATATACTAATACTTCTTAGAAATCTCATATGTTTTTTTTAAATCATCACTTAATTTTTTAAAGACTTTTATTCTACTATAATTTTAAAATACATTTGTTGAAAATTTATTAAAGACATCATATTTTGTCCCTAGTTGTAAAATATAATAGGAATGTGTTTAAATGAAAACTTAAGTGTGCACATGTTTTCTTTTAGTTAAAAATCTTTTCGAGTTTTATGTTAATGATTCACGTAAAGGATTTTGTTTTTGTGAAAATTTAATCTTTAGTCCCAGGAAAGTAATGATGATCACTTTGATTACAACATTTCAAATTTGTTTGGGACACCAACCTATAACCATTTTCAATAAATCCTATAGAAATATAAAACAATTTGAGTATAGCTAAATATATGTATTGATTGATTCCTTTCTTGTTTTCGAATTGTGATTTCGTTTTCTTCTTAAAAACATGATACTTTTGCTTGATGAAGCTGAATTTCGTTATTATATATATATATAGTAAATCAAATACTTATAATTCGTAGTAGCATTTTAATTATATATATAACTATGTTTGAACACTATTCTGATACTAATATAAATTTGTAAAAGTACTTATGTGAATAATGTGATTGTCTGATAGCGAATTAAATTTTAATGTGATGATTTATATTTCTTGTGATCTTATGCTAAGTTTTGTGTTTGAATGATAGTATGTTGTGTTTCAAAAAAAAATCTTGAACTTTCAATCAATTAGTGAAAGTCAATCTTGAAATGAACCTTATTAGTGAAAGAATAGTAATATCAATGAAACCTTAACCTAAGATGCATTCTAAGTGGGATAGCAAATCCTTAGACTAGTGATTAAACCTTATTTAAGATAAGGTCAACTATTCAGGTAAACCGAATTTCGGGGACGAAATTCATATAAGCGAGGGAGATTGTATCACCCCGCTATTTTTAATACTTTTAGTAAAATAATTAAATGATTTAATATGATGTTTTCAAGATTGGAGCGTCGTAACAAAATTTTAATTTCATTGTTATATTTGAAATATGTTTCCTAATCGAAATAAGTATAAGTTTGTTATTATACGTTTTTCAAAGATAAAAAAGTACTTTTATTTAGTTTAATTAATATTTTGACAGAGAGCTTAACTGGCAAGCCTTAGAGGCATTTTCATAAATTGTTTCTTTAGAAACATATGTTTAATTTAATATTTGGAACGTCCCTGTAAATTTTCATAATATTCTGAGACTGTTTTATTTTTAACTCCAGGACTGATTCTAATATATTACCGGTGTAAGTAATATTTAATGACTTATTATTTCAAGATTCTGAATATTATATTTTATCAAGTTTGACGTCAAAATTTAGAAAGTGTATTTATGTTTGAATTTTTATACTTTTTCTTACGCAATAGCAATCTATATGGTCCGGTAACTTTATTATTTTTCAATCAGTTTTGATTAATTAAAAGTACAATATTGTTTTACTTAAATGTACTATATTTTTGAGATCGTCAAAGTTTTAGTTATAATTCAAAATACCTATATACATTAACTCAGAAATGAAAACAAAACATAAAATAAAATATATTTAATTCCTATAACTACCCCACCGTCCCACCCAACCCCACTACCTACTAATCTACTGTATACATACAAAATGCCCAACCCCACTACCTACTGTATACGCTAGAGAACCACTTCCCGTGCACCGCATGAGTATAAACGCTAGTAGTGAAAACCATACAGGTTGCTGGTAGTTACTTGTATTATATAAGAATAGTGGACATCAACAGGTTGCACGGTAGTTTGTTTTTCCTTTGCAAGTTACTGGAACTGCTATAGCAGTTTAATTTTACATTACAATGTGGGAAAGAGGTGGTAATTTTTTCAATTAGGAAGGGTATAATAGGAATAACAAAATTATGTACAAAAATTAGTTATAAAACAGTTAAAAAAAGGGTATTCTTTATATAATAATATAGATAGTATAGATACAAAATTCCCAACCCCCAACCCGTCAGAATGAGAAGCAAATACAAAGAATGAAAATAGAAGAAAGAAAGAGAGGGTGACAGAGACGAGGAAATCTTAGGTTTTCTTTATTTTTCGGGTCCAATAACTTAAGATCCAACTGTTCAATCTCAAACCTTTTTTAGATATATAATCTCCTCAACTCCCTTTATTCATCTATGTAATTTATTCGATGATTCGTTAATATTTTTATTATCCATATATTTTCAAATAAAGAGATACCTTAGGAAAAAAGTGATATATCTTTCTTATATAATAATATATATTTATTATTTTAACAAAAATGAATTTATTTGATATATATATAGATATATATATATGTATATTTTTAATGTTATAATTTGTTTTAACATATGTCCCTATTTAGATTCAACACGTTATTGTGGACCCTGACCTTGGAGTAAGTCGCGGTTATAATAGTGGCTCTGTTGCTATGACTAGGATTTTCAAGGTAAGAGGGAATTATTTGGTTTAGATTAGAGAAAGGATTTAATGATAATAATAAATATATAATTAAGTGTATATAAATTGTTGAGTTTTGCTCTATTGAATTATGTGACTTATATGTGATTGGTAGGAGTTTAGATATAAACGAGGTGAATATGTGTTTGTGGTAGAAGAATGATTAGCTAGGTGTTAGAATCTAATTGATATGAATTAGTGATTATGACTTAGGTCTATGTTTTCTTTATATGTATAAATGATATGTTTGATACTTGTACTTAGTATTAATTATGTGAATATAAGGAATTAATTATATAGTGATTAATGACTTATTTAGTTACTAAAGTTAATTAATGATTATTATACATGAATTTATGTTATTGTATTCCTAATTGAATATGAACCCAAACAAAAATAATTTTCAAAAGAATAAGGGTTCACAATTCAATTAGAAAGTTTTTAAGTAAATGTATCATGCATGGTGTAAGGTGGACGTTAGGGTAGGAGAAAAACATACGTTTCTATTCGTGAAGGCAAGAGTAACTAGATTGTGCCATTGAAACAATCGCTGAGAATTGTTATGGAAAACTTTGATCTTCCAAAGGGTCGGGTTCTCAACCTGTGCCGGTGATTGGTTTTATGCAAACCATAATAGTTCTGTCAGTTACTTTGGTTTTTTGTGGCCGGTCAATGGTGATCCTTGCTATAGCCAATTTGGACGAATCAAACCAAATTGTACGAAGAACGATTCGTGAAGTACTATGCAAGCAAAGGTTGAGGGGTACTACTATCTGTCGGTTTTTTTCCGGAGCGGAGGGCGATGTGAGGAAAAATGTGTGATGTAAAGCAAAATAAAAGTGAAACAAAAGAAAGAAGAAGATCATGCATAAAAAGAGCATGCATATGCATATGCGATTTAATTAATTGAGTCCAATAAAGAAAGAATCAATGTAAAGAAATTAACATGAAAGAATATGATATTGAACTCAATGATTAGGTCGAAGTGAGCGACATTGCATTCATCCCAAAGTGAATGATTGATTATGTATTCTTATATTTCTATGTTATTTTGTATTCTATGATGCAAATGTGAAATTGGAATAATAAGTGTGAATGCATTTACTTATGTTTTATTATTGTTATTAAATGTTTTCTTTAATTTAAATTCAAATGACTCACCTCTTAAGTTGTCATTTTTAGGTACCATGGAGAAGTACTTTCATACCCTCTATGCCAAGAAAATTACACTCTAATTGAAAGAGAGTATATTATTGATTGTGACCCTCTGGTCACATCTCTATTGCAATCGTTCTAAGATTTCTTTATGTAAAAAGTTTAGTTTTATAAAGACTTATTAAAGTATTAAATTTTATTCTTATCCAGGTACATCTTTATTTTGTAAAAGGACTTTATAAGGATTTCGAATGAATGTATTAGTGTTTGTGAAAGATATTCATATATCCTCTCTTTGATGAATTTAAAGTATGTCCCAACCACTTACTATGTAATTATAGATTTTATTTATATGTATAAAATAATCTGGATTTGATATTTCAAACGAAACTCTGCCAAAATTTCTATAAAAATGTTAAATTTCTCTTGTAAACATTACTGTTAAGTATTATATTTTAATTTAAAAAGTAGGATGTTACACGACCATCAATGACACTTGGAATGCCACGAAACTCAAGGCATACTACAACTAAGAACTTCTTCACTTCTTACTCCAGCATAAAAACCATTGTATTTATCATACATGTGTGATTCATAAACAAATACCTTTGCTTAAATTATGTTGTCTACGTACTATCTTTCCCTGCGTTCAACTCGCCACCGAACCTAGCGGAGGGACTTTATGGTCAAGGCTCTAATTTCGCTTACGAGCTCATAACATTAGCAAGTAAAAAAGATACCCGAACGCTACATCGATCGATACCTACGATTGGAGCGGATACTCGCAGTCTGAGAAACCAACCATGGCTAACGGGCTGAGTTTCGAGTTCTTAAGCAACAGAATTTAAATAGCAAAGAAATAACAACAGTGAATGCGAAAATTACTCGTTTCATTGATTGATAAAAATATGAGCCATGAACGGCTTACAGAACAGGACCTATGTACAGGTTTTAACAAAAGCTTACCAAACAGGTCCTAACAAAAGTAATACAAGGAAAAACCCAGGTTCGGGGCTCGTCATCAAACGACGAAGACTGCTTGCAACTTGCTCGAACAAGACCTATAAACAGGTCTTAGGAAAAAGAGCAAAAAATACATGCAAAAAGGAACCCATCATCCAAATCAGAAAGGATGACGAAGCTTCCTCGGATCTTGTTCGAATACTTCAGCGACAACCTGGGAATCAACAATGTTCAAACCGACAAGTTTTCAAGTTCTCCAAAAAGAAGAATTCAAACAGCGAAGAAACTGCAGTAGTGAAATCGTAAAGACTTCATTTCATTAATATATGGGCCAGGAACGACTTACAAAACAGGATCCTAGAACGGATCTTACATGAGAATCTCAAGCACACTTAACGATGGAGAACCTATCAAGACTAATGGAGCCTGTCCACAAATCCAAGACGGAAGAAGAGCACCCATAAGCCTCAGATGGAAACAAGAAAGAATCCAGAGAACCAAGATGGAAGGGGAGCATCTATAAGCCTCAAACGGAGGGGGAGCCTCCGTGAGCCGAGGTGCAAGGCCGGCACAATGGCAAAGTGGACAGAAAGGCGGAAGAATTAGATATTTGAAAGTAGATTCATTTAAAGTAATTACCCTGTTTGAAAAATATACTCTTTATACCTCATACTTCACCTTGCTTTTGGTGTATTCATTAAATAAATAGTTTGTTTTAATATTTCAAATTACTAACTCACTACAAGAATTTTCTCGAACAGCTACAGAATTTTGCTAGGGAATTATTCCATAGCAATTCTATAGCAACTCAGCTACGGATTAGATACGAAAATAATTTTCGTGGTTAGTTTTCAATAATATTAAAACCATTTATTACCATAAAAACAACTATGGAACAACTATGACTTAGCTAGAGAATATTGTTAATTATATAATATTCCATAGCAGATTAGTTTGCTAGGAAATGTTCCGTAGCTGCTTTAAAAATTTTATGTTTTATTACATTTCTCTAATTTTTAGCTTACACCGCTAATTTTTTCACTCTCCCGCTCGTGTCACTCACTTTCCTACTTCTCCCAGGTATGTTGCCTCTCCCTCTTCCTTCCCTAATAACTCTCGTTCCTTTCTCCTCCTAACAGCCATCCTCCCTCCTCTTCCTTCCCTCACTAATAACTCTCTCCCTCTTCTTTCCCTCACCGCCGGCCACTTCCCTCTTCTCATCACCTTCACCGCCGGCCACCTCCCTCCTTCACTCCCACCTCCCTCCTTCACTCCCACCTCATCCTTCCTTCCTTCCCTGCTTCCAATCATTCAATTTCAATTTGAACCCCACATTCTTGTCTCCAATCGATAAATTTAACTCTCAATCATCAATTTCACTGTCAATCGAAACTTCTATTTGGGTAGTTTTCTCTATTTCCCTTTTTTTCATTCTTCTTTCTTTTTTCTCTATTTTGCTTTTTCTTTTGTGTTCTGCTTGTACAGATGATGATTCGATTAAGAGGGGATTGTTGATTCGAAAGTGTGGGTGTGGGTTTGGGTATGGCGCATTGCAGCAACTTCGCTTCGGTTCTCTCCTCACTTCTCAAGTCTCAACCCAATTCTAAAATCCCGCCAAGTACTCCTCCCTCCTTTTCACTTCCCTCTTCTTTCTTTTATTTTCTTTTCATATAACCGAGTAACTCACTCACTCACTCATTTGGTTTCTCTCTCTCTCACAGTATTTGTTGGTAGGAAGAAGATCGATCAGCGGCAGCAGCAACAAGAGAAGGGGGGAGGATAAGCGGTGAACATAACGAACGTGACGGTGCTGGATAACCTGCTTCCATCCTCAATCCCTTTCAGTTCGAGATCTCCTACGAGTCTCTCACCCCTCTCAACGATGGTACTCTCTCTTTCTCACACTCTCTCTTTAGGGTTTTCCTTCTATTAACCTCTTTCTTTCTTTCTTTCTTTATTACTCAATCAATCCAATCCATTTCTATTCAATTTTATTTATTTTTAATTAATAATTATCAGTAATTTCTTACTTTATTAAATTTTTGCAGATACATACATATTCATCCATTGATTTGATAGAATACAGATTTGTTTATTTGTTTGTTTGTTGGTGCCTTGTTATTACTGCTATATATGCTGATCTTTATCCCCTGCCTGCGTGCAATGCATCAACAAAGAGAGAGATAATACACATGTATCAAAAATAATCAACACAAATAGTATAACATACATACATTCATCTTGTTTGTTTGATTGATAGATTGTCACCACTGTTGCTTTGCTTTTGATGCTCTGCTTTCATGCCCAATGAATTAATTAATGAATACAACTTACTTACATACAAACTTGGAATGGAAGCTCACTTATGTTGGCTCTGCCGAGGATGAGACTTATGACCAATTATTAGAGGGTGTCCTTGTTGGCCCCGTCAATGTTGGTAACTATCGCTTCGTTTTGCAGGCATGCCACTCCTCCTCTGCTTCTGCTCACTTATGTTGGCTCTGCCGAGGATGAGACTTATGACCAATTATTAGAGGGTGTCCTTGTTGGCCCCGTCAATGTTGGTAACTATCGTTTCGTTTTGAAGGCATGCCACTCCTCCTCCTGCTTCAAAGATACCAAATCCTTCAAAGATTCTTAAATTTTTAAATCAAAAATATTTTGCTTTCTAATTTCTATTGTGATAACCTACAATAATGTTGGATAACTTAGCTTGATTGCAACAGTTGAAATTTTCTTGATTTCATCTATTGTATTTAACTTGGATCCCTTATTTGAGGAACTTATTTGTGTGGTGTGTTTCTATATCGCCAGAAAACCGTGACTCAAGTGATCTCAATATAGGATCTGCATCTTATATGCCTTGATCAGATTCAGATCATGTTAGTTTTATCAGTCCCTCATTTTATTTAATTTATCGCCTTGGCACTTATTGTTTCCAAGTCTCTATGAAGTTTTTTTTATTAGTACATCTATAACTGATTAGCACTCATTTAGCAGTAGCAGACAAGTCTTAACTATGCATTATAACTTTGATCTTAAACATGTATCTGATGAGGTGGTTTTTCTAATCACAAAATAGAAGGGAGACTTAACTATGCATTATAACTTTTCTCTTCAACAAAGTTATTGTAACTGATGTAGGTTATGTTTGCTTATTGATTGATTGTTTGCCCATCGTTACCCTCTTATAATTTTTGTATTGCAAATAATTGTTTGTGTATGTTTCTCTGATAATTTGTATATTTAGGGACCAGCTAATCTTGTCCGAGATTATACCTGCTGGCAACGTGAGCATGAGTGGCGGCAAGATATTGCAATTGTTACAAAGTGGCTACTGGGGTGTCACCGGTACATGTTTGTAGGGTTAACCAGTATTCTCAGTAATCACTGTTGGACGAACGAATACCGAACATAAGGTCGGCATAATGACAAGCCTACCTGGCCTCCGCAAAGGTCGAAATGTCAACTAACCCGATCTCGAATGGACCAGGAGCAAACAGCCTTGACCGACCTCCCACAGGTCGAAGGTATCTCATCCGACCTGATCCCCTACATGGTCGATAACCGACCATACACTCGGGCTCCCTTCGGAGCACACCGAGTGTCCCAACTAGGGATGGGTATGTAAGATCCATGAAGAATGTTTTGATAAATGCCAAAAGGTTTTGAACAAGCTACAAATGTGTTGATCAAGTTCAAGCTCAACAAGCAACAACAAACATCAAGTTATGAAGAGAGAGCCAACTCATGAAGACTTAGTTTGGTAGTTTGTGTTTTAATGTTTTATCTTTTGCCTCACAAGTCTTTTAGTTTATGAGTTTGGGTAGAATTTATTAGAGGGTAGTGAATCTCTTTTGATTGCATGATTATATCATATTTTGAGTATTCACTTTGCCTAAAATCAATAGGTGGCTTAAAGGTTTGAAAGAAAAGGTTTAGTTTTTGAGAAAACAAGTTTTAAGTGATTTTTAATGTTAATAATCGATTAACAGATTTTGATAATTGATTAGCAGTGTATTTTGAACTGATAATCGATTAACAAACTTTTGATAATCGATTATCTGAACTTTTACTCGAGTAAAACCTTTTTCACTCGAGTGAAATTTATGCAGCTTTCGTATTACTCGAGTAACACTTATTTCACTCGAGTAAACAGGGTCTGTAGCTGTTTTAAATAAGTTTTTCACTTCTCAAAAGCCATTCTAAGTGCTCTAACTTTTGGGTATTCTATATAAACCTTTTCCTAATCATTTCTATCAACTAGAATCATTTTGATACACAATTTTACGAAGAATCAAAGCCACACTATTCTCTCTCACTCTCTCAAGATCAAAGCTCTCATTTTCATATTCTTTGATCAAGAACCTTGAATCTCTCATGTTGATATTTCATAGCTTTTGAAAGAGATTCATAGAATTGTTTTTGTTTTCTATTGAGTTGTAATCATTGCAAGAGGCAAACATTCTACAACAAAGGAAGCCTTGATTTTGTGAATCAAGCAAGTTTAGTTGAAAGTCTTGAAGAAGCATTTCATCAAGCATTTGGAAGGCACTTTGAAGAATCTCAAAGTACTTGGAAGTCTTATGAGTGAAGCAAGCAAAGAAGACTTGTTGTGGGGTTATCAACAAGCAAGTAGAGGTTAGATTAGATATCAATAGGATTACAAGGCAAGGGTGTGGTATCTCTTGTAGGCTAGCAAGAAGGAAGTCTTGTGAGGCATTTACTTGTAATTTGAGAAACTCTAATTCCTCATAGTGAAGAATCTCTCTTGGTTGAAGAGGGGACTGGAGTAGCTTTCAAGTGGATGAAAGTGAACCAGGATAAATCACTGTGTCGTATCTCTAAACTCTCTACTCTTTACAATTCTTGTTATTAATTGTGTTCTTGATTGAAAACCTAGAAAAAGTGATTTTTCTATATTTGATTGAATTGAATCTTTATTGTGCAAAATTGATAAAGGGAAAATCATTTTTATAACCTAGGTGAATCAATAAGAATATTGGTGTTGATTGTTTCCGCTTAATCTCTCATATAATATTTGTTAATTGATTGATTTTCATTGGTTTTAATCGTTTAGATTTGTTTCCTGCGAAAATCTTTCAAAGTTTCTATAACACCTATTCAACCCCCCCTTCTAGGTGTTCTCCTAGTGTTCCTATTTGTTTCACACACCGAGTGTAGTTTTCCAACAGGGTAGGCATCCGTTCGATCTCAGGACGCCGTACAGGTCACGCGCCACACACCCGACATCCATAATACGAGCTAGACATGAGAAGGGACATGCTGATCTGTCCAGGTTCAAGAATATGAAGCGTTACCCTTATCCAGGGAAAATACCAGATATTTTGTAGATATTCCATGAACCTGACGTCAGCATGTAAACCCTAAAGGGCCTTGCCCTTTGTGCCCTATCCACCCGCACACCCTATAAAAGGCATAATCATGCTTTAAGGTCAGGTAAGTTCTCTCATCCTTAAGTTATCACTCGCCACAAACTCTGTTGATAAGGGAAGACCCTGGGTATTCCAACTGAATACTCAGATATATTCCATTACCGTCACATATTAACTCCTGTTCACACATAGATTTCAGGACCAACAGGTCTTGAGGTCCCCTTGAACAGGAACATTTCCTATTTTCTGGTTCCACTACATTGGCGTCGTCTGTGGGAACCGTTAAACTTTGATTCCTAACCACATCGAAAACATAAAGAAAAAGCACCAAGATCAAAACTTTCTTCCTTCCTTCCACCCTACCTCTGCTGACAAGATGGCTGAAAACCACACGAATGCTGATGGGGGTCGTGGAGGCCCCTCTCACAGCCGTACAGGACAGGGGGGACGGGGTCGTAGGGCCCAAGTGGAACCCCTCTCCCCTCCGTCTTAAGGTCACGGAGGCACCGCCACCACCTCCGCAGAACCACGCGGGGGAAGGGCTAGGCCCACCCAAGAGCAGGCAGAAAGCTCCTCCCCAACGACAGATGGTGGAGGGGCTGACGGCCTCTGTCGACAACACCACCACCTCCAGGATGCAACCCCCCAGGCTCTCAGCGTTGGCTAGGATTCGCCTCCCCAGCAACGAGGGGAGGAGAGTAGGTCCCTCTCACACTTGCTTCGCTGCCCAGGTGGTAGCCACAGAGCGAGGACCCACCAAGGCCTCGAGTCACAGACCCCGCTCTCGCGAAAAGTCACGGTGGTCTGATTTGAGGTTCAAAACCCTACAACGGGGACAGAGGGCGAAACGATCAGAGGGCCATTCTCGTCTCTCTACAGGGTCTGCCAGGGTCACTAACGAGATCATGGAAGTACTGAAGCGTCAGACGGCCATGATAGAGCGCCAAAACTTGGTCATAGCCTACCTGCAGCAAACAACAATGGCGCAGATTACACGTGCCAATCAGCACGAAAGCCCCACACTTGTGGGAGGACCTATAGCAGACATGCCTCCACCCCCACCTCTTAACCCGAATAAGCCACCACCACACAGGATTTCCTCATCTTTTCCCAATACCTTCCCGACATCGGTTGTCCATCCCGAACAGTATCTGATGGGACATTCCTCTCACCCAGGCCACCCCTTTTGCGACGAAATCATGGCCTTCAGGACACCTCAGCAGTATCCTTGGAAAGCCAACATTCAGAGGTACACCGGCACTACCAACCCTGCTAACCATATCACCAACCATGAGTCGGAGGTACTGTACTACGGCAGCGAGGACGACATGAAGTGTCGGTCCTTTCCACTGACCCTCAGCGAAGGTGCGCTGACTTGGTTCGGCACTCTGCCACCGAGATCCATCCGATCTTAGGATGAACTAATGCACGCCTTTCTAAATAGGTACTCCACCAGCTTGGCACCCCTGAGATCGGACCACACCCTAGCAGGGACCACCCAAAAATTGGGGGAAACGTTGAGAGAGTACCTTACGAGGTTCATGAATGAAGCCGACAAGATTCACTCGTTGGAACCTCGGGTGTCGGTCCTGCTTTGCCTACAGGGGCTCCTTCCCGGGGAATTCCGTAACTCATTGATTGGGAAACCACCCAAGACCAAGAACGAGCTTCACGAGAGATCGCTGAAGTTCGTAAATCGGGAAGAGTTCCACCGAGGACAGGCAGCGCGCCTGGCGAGCAGGGACCAAACAGAGGGCCCGGGAGAAGAAAAGGGAAAGGAGAAGAAGGAAAGGAGGGAGAAGAAAACATCAATCCCCAAGGGTAGATTCTGTGAATTCAATGCTCCTAATTAGGTGGATTATGTTTTGATGATGACAAAATAATTAACAAATCATGCCTTGAAGATATTGCAACATCAACATCAACAAGAAGTCAAGAAAAGAAGACAAGTGCCCAATCATTCTCAATCAAATATTAATTGTAAATTTCTAATTTATGTTGAGAGTGGTTGAGAGTGGGTAGAAATAGTTAGTCTCTTCTAGGAATAAATTTTTATATGTTTATTAAGTTGAGATTGACCAAAAATTAATACTTGAGAGGAAAAATAAAATTGAAAAATAATTTTTCCCATATCTGATCAAAATACTCGAGTATTTTGATAAAGACTCGAGTATATACTCGAGTATTTATAGAAAAACTCGAGTGTTTGTGCCAGGTCAGCAAATATGACCGTTAGTCTTGTTCGTGCACCAATTCACTCGTGACCGACCAAAAAGACTCGAGTATTTACCAAAAGACTCGAGTATTTTTGTCCAGTCAGCAAAAATGAACGTTGGAGAGACTCAAAAACCAATTGAGGACATTTGAGTCTCATCCAACCCCAAGAGAGTATTCTGAACCTTATTGTAAAATTGCTCTTTGAATTTGTGCAAGAACAAACAAGACAACAACACATTATTGATCACAAGCTTTCATAATTTCCTTTTCTCAAATGTTAATTCCCAAAAAGCTCAACTTCTCACTCATATTGTCATTTTATTCCAAGTTGAGTTTTAGGCCTCAATTCTTACATTGAGCTGTGCTTATTTGTGCTAATCCATTGTGAGATTAGTAATACACATACAAAAAGCTTGATTATTCAAAGTCTTGGATTGTTCCCAAGCAAACCCTAAGTGGCATAGGGTGTTGGAAGTCTTGAGAGGTTCTCAAGCACAAGACTAGGAGGTTCCTAGCCCGGTGGAGTTTCTTGAAGGGAGTTCAAGGAAGCTTTGTGAAGAGTTCTTCAATCATCGGAATCAAATTAGGGTAGAAATCAAGAATTTGGTATACTCTTGAAGGGTTAGGTTGAGTGAGGCCATTCTCAAGCAATCCTTTGTAATTTCTAACAATTTGATTATTAGTAGAAACTCTAATGAGCTAAAGAACAAGGAAAGGGATAAAAAGGCTCAAAGGGGCTAGCAAAGGATACATTCATTCAAGGTAGGCTCATATGGCTAGTAGCTTATTCAAGAAAGAAAGTGCCTAAATCATTTCAAAATGTGCATGAGCAATCAAGTCTCAACAAGAGTCAAGTCAAGTTCTAGAGTGCAAGTAATCCAGAGTGCAATCACACATGAAAGAAAATTAGGTGGCATATATAGCAATCCACCCACAATTAAGGCTCAAATCCTCACAAAAGGGACAATTCTATCACAGTGTTACCACCTCTTAATTATCAAAAGCAACTTTACACACAGAAATGCATGAATTCAGACACAAGATACCAAAACTCTACTAAAGTGAAGCAAAAACATGCAAGAAAATGCCCAAAACTAAGCAAAACCTAAAAAAAATCAAAGCAAAATATGCAACCTAAACTACTCTCCCCCCACACTTAAATCACACATTGTCCTCAATGGAACACAAATAGCAGAATCAGACAGATATAGACAAGTGTAATAAAAAGAGTAAGAAAGGAGAAAAGGAGACTCCCTAAGTCATGGTTGTTCAAAAGTGGGGTCGACCAATGAGGCCTCCTCCACAGGTGCATCATCCAAAGAAGGGGTGGTTAGGAAAGGCTTGAGTCGGTGGCCATTGACTTTGAAGCTCTTGTTCGTGGACTCACTCTTGATCTCCACAGTGCCATAAGGAAACACTTGGGTGACTACAAACGGTCCAATCCATTTAGAGCGGAGCTTTCCACTCATGAGTCCAAGCCTAGAGTTGTAGAGCAAAACTTTTTGACCAACCAAGAACTCCTTTCTGGAAATGGAGTTATCATGAAGCTTCTTGGTCTTCTCTTTGTAGAATTTGGAGTTCTCATAGGCCTCCAAGCGGATCTCATCTAGCTCACTCAACTGCAGCTTCCTCTCCTCACCCGCTTGATCAAGAGCTAAGTTACATTGCTTCACAGCCCAATATGCACGGTGCTCTATCTCCACAGGCAGGTGGCACGCCTTACCAAAGACAACCCGATAGGGTGACATCCCTATGGGTGCCTTGTAAGCGGTCCGATGGGCCCACAGAGCATCCTCCAATCGTGTGCTCCAATCCTTTCTATTAGGCTTCACCATCTTCTCCAAAATCCGCTTGATCTCTCTATTTGAAATCTCCGCTTGCCCGTTGGTTTGGGGGTGATAGGGTGTAGAGACTTTGTGCACAACCCCATACTTCTTGAGTAAAGCTTGCATGGATCTATTGCAGAAGTGTGTGCCTTGGTCACTGACTATGGCTCTAGGTATACCAAACCTGCAAAGGATATTAGACCTGACAAAATCTACAACAACCTGAGCATCATTAGTCCTGGTGGCCTTAGCTTCCACCCATTTGGATACGTAATCCACAGCAAGTAAGATATAATAAAAACCAAAAGAAACAGGAAAGGGGCCCATGAAATCTATACCCCAGACGTCAAACACCTCACAAAACAACATAGGTTGTGCGGCATCTGTTGCCTCCAAGATAGGGCGCCTCCTGCTCTTTGACACTGCTCACACGAGCTGCAGATGTTGCTCGCATCCTTGAAAATGGTAGGCCAATAAAATCCAGAATCCAGCACCTTTCGTGCTGTCCTTTGAGTACCAAGGTGGTCTCCCACTGGTGAAGCATGGCAAAATTGGAGAACCGATTGGATCTCCTGGTCTGGAATGCACCTGCGAATGACCTGATCACTGCAAAAACGCCATAAATAGGGGTCATCCCATACATAATGCTTGGCATCGCTCTTTAATTTGTCTCTTTGAGCTTTGGATGCCAAGGCAGGAAAAACAGAAGCAACGAGATAATTAACAATGTCTGCAAACCAAGGAGTTTGGGGAAGGGGATGGGAAACATGTAAAGATAAAAGCTGCTCATCCGGGAAGTTATCCCGGATAGGAAATGCATCCTCCTCTCTCTCTATCCTGCTCAAGTGGTCTGCGACAAGGTTATGCGCACCACTCCGATCCTGAATCTCAAGATCAAACTCCTGGAGGAGCAACATCCACCTAATCAACCTAGGTTTGGAATCTGTCTTTTTCAAAAGATACTTCAGAGCAGCATGATCAGTGTACACTACAACCTTAGAACCAAGCAAATATGATCTAAATTTGTCAAGTGCAAAAACAATAGCCAAAAGTTCTTTTTCAGTTGTTGTGTAATTAACCTGTGCTGCATCTAAAGTCCTAGAAGCATAATAAATCACATGCGACAGCTTACCAACCCTTTGGGAGAGAACTGCTCCCAAAGCATAATTTGAAGCATCAGTCATGAGCTCAAATGGGAGGGTCCAATCAGGTGGTTGGATGATGGGAGTGGTGGTTAGTGCTTTCTTCAATTCATCAAATGCCCTCTTGCATTGGTCTCCAAATTCCCATGGGGCATCCTTTTGAAGCAACTTGGAAAGAGGAAGGGCAATGTTGCTAAAATTCTGAATAAACCTGCGATAGAAACCTGCATGACCAAGAAAAGAACGCACCTCTCGCACGCAAGAGGGGTAAGGCAAATGTGATATTACATGCAGCTTAGCAGGGTCAACTTCTATGCCCTTGTGCGAAACAATGTGCCCTAAGACTATGCCTTGTTCTACCATGAAGTGGCATTTTTCAAAATTCAAGACAAGGTTAGTCTCAATGCACCTGTTAAGCACCTTAGTCAAATTATCAAGACATGCATCAAATGAGGAGCCATAAACACTAAAATCATCCATGAAGACCTCTATGCAATGCTCGAGCAAGTCAGCGAAAATACTCATCATACATCTTTGAAATGTGGCAGGAGCATTGCATAGGCCAAAAGACATCTTTCTATATGCAAATGTGCCAAAAGGACAGGTAAATGTGGTCTTATGTTGGTCCTCTGGTGCAATACAAATTTGAAAATAACCAGAGAATCCATCTAAGAAGCAATAATGAGATTTACCTGCCAGGCGCTCCAACATCTGATCAATGAAGGGGAGAGGGAAATGATCCTTGCGAGTCGCCTGGTTGAGCTTTCTGTAATCAATGCAGACTCTCCAACTGTTCTGCACTCTAGTGGGAATCAGCTCATCCTTCTCATTTTTGACAACTATGACACCAGACTTCTTGGGGACAACTTGCACCGGGCTCACCCAAGTGCTATCTGAAATTGGGTAGATGATACCCGCTTGGAGCAGCTTGGTGACTTCTTTCTTAACCACATCAAGAATCTGGGGGTTCAATCGTCTTTGGGGTTGTCTCACTGGTTTAGTCCCATCCTCCAACAAAATGCGGTGCATGCACATGGAGGGGCTAATTCCAGGAATATCCGCTAAAGTCCATCCAATTGCCCTCTTGTTCTTTCTTATCACATCCAGCAGTTTCTCCTCTTGATCAACAGAAAGTGAGGTAGAGATGATCACTGGGAGTTTCTGCTCATCCTCCAAGTAAGCATATTTGAGATGAGGAGGGAGGGGCTTCAGGTCCAATGAGGGTGCCTGCATAATAGATGGAACTAAAGGGACAACAGAAATGGATTCTGCTGCCTGCACCTGAACAAGTGAATCAGACTCATGCATAACAGATATGGGGATAGGGTTGGCATAATCTGAATCTATAACATATGAATCATCAGATGCAGTGGCAGAGTCTAGAAACTGAGCTATTTCAATGCATGCGGTGCACCATCCAGAGTTAGTGCATGATGGACAAGTAAATGAATCAGTGAAAGATGGCAATTCAAAATCATGATGCAAAATGTCAAGCATATGCTCATCTATCAAATCATCAAGCAAGTCCACATGGAAAACAGAGTGATCCTCAGGAAAATGTTTCATAGCATGGAAAATGTCAAATCGGATCACACTGCCATCAAACTCCATGGAAAGTGAACCTGAATGCACATCTATCTTGGTTCGGGCTGTTTTCAAAAATGGCCTCCCCAAAATAATAGGAACAACATTACGGGGAGAGTCATCTTCCATATCAAGTATGTAAAAATCAGCAGGGAAGATCAACTCTTCAACCCGAACCAAGACATCCTCTATCAAACCTGCGGGGTGGGCAGTACTTCTATTTGCCAATTGAATCACCACACCCGTAGGTTGAAGAGGTCCAAGAGAAAGAGACTTAAAAACAGACATAGGCATGACATTTATGGATGCTCCTAAATCTAGCATAGCATTTTCAAACTTAACATTGCCTATGATGCAAGGTATAGAGAAAGTTCCAGGATCCTTACATTTTTCAGGAATGTGAGGGATAGGTTTACCTATGAGAGCGGAGACATTCCTTCCCATGCTTATCCTCTCATTGCCCTTGAGTCTTCTCTTATGAGTGCACAACTCCTTAAGGAACTTCGCATACCTTGGAATCTGTTTTATTGCATCAAGAAGGGGTATGTTGACTTCCACCTTCCTGAATGTGTCAAGAATGTCCTTGTCCACCTCTTCCACCCTTTTGTTTTGAGGCACTCTTGGTGGGAATGGAAGAGGAACAGGAGGAGGTTGTAGGACAACAGCAGGGCTTGTGGTTGAAGTCGAGGAGGGTTGAGTTGGATGATTCTCTTTGGTGCTAGCATGCTCACCTTCATCTACCACTTGGCTCTTCCCTTTAGAGGAAGCTAGAGCATCATTGTTGAGGTGAGGTTGTGGTGTGGGTGTGACAATCTGCTTTCCCGACCTCAGGTTGATGGCACTCACATTCTGATTCTGAGGGTTGATCACAGTTTGGGATGGCAACTTGTCAGAATTTTGAGATTGCAAGTTGTTGAGAGAAGTTGCCATTTGACCCATCTGATTTGTCAAAGTCTGAATGGATGCCTCTTGTCTCTGAATGGATGCTCTAGTCTCTTGTTGAAATTGGAGGTTTTGCATGGTCATTTGCCTCACCAACTCCTCCAAGGTAGGTTGGTTGGATGGAGGGGCTGATGGTGCAGGATGAACCACTTGCTGCTGTTGTTGGTGCCTTTGCTGCTGGATTGGAGGAGGTACATATGGTGGTCTACTCGGTCCAGCGGTGTTCTGAAATGGAACATTAGGAGGAGGTTGTTGTTGTTGATCAGACCACTTCAGATTGGGATGGTTCCTCCATCCAGGGTTGTATCTATTGGAAGAGAGGTCATGATTATGTTGTTGTGGGCCTCTATTGTTGTATATGTTTGCTGCATAGGCCTCGGGTTGGTCACCACTTGTCATCGGCTGTTGCTGCTGAAGGGAAGGGCATGCATCTGTGGGGTGCTCAATGGATGTGCATATGCCACACACTCTAGCAGGAAGTATCATCTTTTTCTGATTGACAGCCAATTGTGTGACCAATGTTGTGAGAGAATCAATTTTCTGCTCAAGCTTCTCAACCTTGCCCGAGTCTGCACCAACATCATTTACATCCCTCACAACTATTGCATCACTGTTGCTTCTTGCATGGAATTGTTGACAATTGGAAGCCATCTTCTCAATTTTGCTCCTGGCTTGTAAGGGTGTCATATCTCCCAATGTACCACCACTTGCAGCATCTACCATGTTTCTTTCCATGAAGTTGAGACCTTCATAAAAGTACTGGATGAGAAGCTGCTCTGAGATCTGATGGTGAGGGCAGGAAGCACACAACCTCTTGAATTTCTCCCAATAATCATAGAGACTCTCTCCATGTTGTTGCCTGATACCAGAAATTTCCTTTCTGATTGCAGTGATCCTATTTGCAGGGAAGAATTTTTCTAGAAATGCCCTCTTCAAGTCATCCCAGCTTGTGATGGAACCAGGGGCCAAGTCAGATAACCAATCTTGTGCTAGACCCTCTAAGGAATGTGGAAATGCTCTGAGACAGACATGATCCTCTTGCACATCATGTGGTTTCATTGTGGTGCACACTATATGGAATTTCTTGAGATGCTTATGAGGATCCTCACCTGCAAGACCATGAAACTTGGGCAACAAATGGATTAGTCCTGTTCTAAGCTCAAAAGGAACATCCTCATCAGGATACCGGATACACGAGTCTTCAATAGTGAAGTCAGGTGCAGCCAGCTCCCTAAGTGTCCTTTCCCTTGGTGGGGGTTGAGCCATGTTATCACAATGTATAGAATCAGATTGAATAAAAGTAGAAGGAATAGAAGAAATAGAAACAGAATCAGAATTAGATGGACTATAAGATGACTCTGACTCACTACCTAATGACTGATTCCTATTTTGTCTAACTAATCTGTGATAAGTTCTATCAATTTCAGGGTTGTAAGGATGCAAATAACTTTGGTTGCCCCTAGTCATGTACTGAACAGAACAGCATCAACCATAGCATACTGTAACAGATATGCATGACCAAAATCGGCAACAAAATTTATTATTTTTTAAAAATTTTTTCTTTATTTTTTTCAGCACCCTAAAATCATGAAAACATATCACAGAAAGTTTGAGGACAAAATTCAAAAGGGAACCAAGTCAAACAAATAAGTTACAAACAAAAAAGAAGAAAAATAAACTTGTAAAATAAAAAAGAAATAGTAAACAACCGAATTTTTGGGGCCTTCCCATTATCGAAATTTCGATTTCACAATTTCATTAGCTTATTTGGAAAATTCTCTTCGATTTGATATAAAATTCGTCCAATTCCGAGTTACGGATCAAAAGTTATGGCTGTTTGAAATTCGTGCTGATAAAACTTGAAAAAGGTTTTCTGCAATTCACAACCAATGATGATCTGAGTGACAGTGGCTTAACAAAACATCATCATATGATAATAGTAATGTGGATATAAATTTTCGTGCAAAAATACCACCCACAACTATGTGAACTAGCAACCACAGAATCAATCAAATACACTAATTGCAACAAAACAGCAAACAGCGCAACTTCAACCAGTTATCAGAATTGACTACTAGACCCTAAATCAGACACGACACACTATAATAACTATACTAACTACGACACTAACTAACTACTAATGACCTTTGGCAAGAACCGATATTCCCCGGCAACGGCGCCAAATTTTGATCGAGGCCGTACCCGATCAAAATAAAAGGTGTTTATTCTGTAGTACTAGGAAGGTGATCCTAGGTCGTTTCCCAGCGAATATCGGTCTAGGCAAAGTATCAAACACGTAGTGTGCAGTAAAATGGGGGGGTTTTTGTGTGTGACAAATGTGAAGAACAAAACACAAACAGAATATAAAAACTAAGAAAATCAGAAACAAAAGCGGGCAAACCCCTTTGGTTACGTACACTACTCAATCCTAGCTCACTAAAGATCGATTCCTCTCCTCTCCTCTGTCCAACTCGTGATAACCAAATACTAAGCGAAAATTCAGTTATCACTCCAAACCCTAACTTCTAATTAAGCATCAGAAACCAGAATTGGAGTTTTTACGAGTTAATACAAATTAAGCATTTATATTCATGTATTATCTCTACGAAATGGAATTAAGCAAACCACTACACATCGATAAACATGAAAACAGAGAAGAGAAAACGAAATTGCATTAATAACAAGAGCTCAAGAGTAGATAATACAATACCAAAGGGATTAACCCTTGAAGTCTAGCCTTCCATGACCATAAATGAAGAAAAACGAGTAGAAATGGGGAAGAACAAAACCCTAGCAGCCACCATCACTTGGGAGAGCCAAGAGAGAAGTTCTAACCTAGAGAGAGAGTGAGAAATCTGAAATGAAAGTGTGTTCTTGGAGGTTACACGAATTTCCCCTCTTAAGACACAAAATGGGCCTAAAACATGGGCCCAAATCCTAAGAAACACTATTCTGAACATTACAATTAAAAAGGGACCTAAATGCAAATTACAATCTTCACTTCAATACTTCAATCTTCATTTCCAACATCAACATCAACAAGAAGTCAAGAAAAGAAGACAAGTGCCCAATCATTCTGAATCAAATATTAATTGTAAATTTTTAATTTATGTTGAGAGTGGTTGAGAGTGGGTAGAAATAGTTAGTCTCTTCTAGGAATAAATTTTTATATGTTTATTAAGTTGAGATTGACCAAAAATTAATACTTGAGAGGAAAAATAAAATTGAAAAATAATTTTTCCCATATCTGATCAAAATACTCGAGTATTTTGATAAAGACTCGAGTATATACTCGAGTATTTATAGAAAAACTCGAGTGTTTGTGTCAGGTCAGCAAATATGACCGTTAGTCTTGTTCGTGCACCAATTCACTCGTGACCGACCAAAAAGACTCGAGTATTTACCAAAAGACTCGAGTATTTTTGTCCAGTCAGCAAAAATGAACGTTGGAGAGACTCAAAAACCAATTGAGGACATTTGAGTCTCATCCAACCCCAAGAGAGTATTCTGAACCTTATTGTAAAATTGCTCTTTGAATTTGTGCAAGAACAAACAAGACAACAACACATTATTGATCACAAGCTTTCATAATTTCCTTTTCTCAAGTGTTAATTCCCAAAAAGCTCAACTTCTCACTCATATTGTCATTTTATTCCAAGTTGAGTTTTAGGCCTCAATTCTTACATTGAGCTGTGCTTATTTGTGCTAATCCATTGTGAGATTAGTAATACACATACAAAAAGCTTGATTATTCAAAGTCTTGGATTGTTCCCAAGCAAACCCTAAGTGGCTTAGGGTGTTGGAAGTCTTGAGAGGTTCTCAAGCACAAGACTAGGAGGTTCCTAGCCCGGTGGAGTTTCTTGAAGGGAGTTCAAGAAAGCTTTGTGAAGAGTTCTTCAATCACCGGAATCAAATTGGGGTAGAAATCAAGAGTTTGGTACACTCTTGAAGGGTTAGGTTGAGTGAGGCCATTCTCAAGCAATCCTTTGTAATTTCTAACAATTTGATTATTAGTAGAAACTCCTAAGTGATTAGGAGGACTGGATGTAGCTCATTGTTGGAGTGAACCAGGATAAAATTACTTGAGTGTTGGTTTATTGCTTTTAATCTACTTTCTAGCTCAATAGACTTAAGTCATTTCAATCAATTAGGATTTATACAATTAGGTAGCAAGTTCAAGGAATCTTTGTGTTTAAAAGTTATTTAGATCGCTTGCTATTCTGTTGGATAAGTTCCTGTTTAATATTGAATTGATTTGAGTTAAAATTGCTGAATTTTCGTTTCTGGTTTTTCTGCTATCTGATAGGAAAAACTCGAGTATTTCAGAAAAGACTCGAGTTGTTCATCACTGAAAAACTCGAGTATTTCACAAAAGACTCGAGTCTTTTGTGTCTGATTCCAGAAAATTCAATCTTAGCTCCATTCTTCAATTACCAATCGAAATATTTGGTATCAGTGCTTCAAAATACTATTCACCCCCCTCTAGTATTTGCTTAGCCCGCTTGTTGGTTTCCAACAGATTCGATGAGTACACTCCCCTCACGGCCTCAAGAAGCCAAATTTGGAAGGAGAATTTGGCCACCGAGCTAAAGGGGGTTACAAGGCCTCCAGCCTTGAAGAAAGGGCACCAAAAAGACAGGACTAGGTACTGCGAGCATCATAGTGGATATGGGCACACCACCGACCAATGCACCTGGCTCAAGGATTTAATCGAACAGATGATCCGAGAGGGTCGGCTCCGCCAGTACACCAAGGATGAAGGAGACAAGAAGAAGAAAGATCCACCCAGGCGAAGGAGCGGGTCTCCTCCCAAGAGGGATAGGGAGAGGAGCCCCACTCCCCAGGCAGCCACCAAAAAACCAACAGAACAACCAGAAGGTGACGCCGAAGATTCCCTGCACGATTACCGAGTCACGATAATCGCGGGAGGGTTCGCAAGCGGTGGAGAAAAGAGGGCGGACCGAAAACGGTACGTCAGCCAAGTCCTATCAGTGGGTAGAAGACCCGAGCAACCAAAGCTGAAGGGAAAGAACTGCCGAATCATGATGACCCCATGGTCATCGCCGCTCGCATTGGTAGGTACCAGGTCGAAAGACTTTTGGTTGACCAAGGGAGCTCGGCAGACATCATCTTTCTCCTTGCCTTCAAGGCCATTAAACTGAGTATGTCCGACCTCACCCCGACGGAGGGACATCTCATCGGTTTTACTGGAGACAACATCGTCCCCTTAGGACACATCTACTTGCCAATCTGCATGAGGAATGGTACTTTAGCACGAACCGAAATGATCAAATTCCTTGAGGTCGACTGCCCTTCGGCCTATAACGGCATTCTGGGCAAACCATGCCTTTTTGCATTCTGAGCTGTAGTCTCTACGGTCCACTTAGCACTGAAGTTCGTTGGGACTGATGGCCAGGTTGTCACCGTTCGAGCGAATTAGGGTACAGCTCGCAAATGCTACAACGCGGGCTTGAGCAAGACCAAGAATCAGCAAAAACACTCAACTGCAGCGAGCGAGCCGACGGATACCCAGAAACCACCAGAAAAACAAAAGACGACGACCAGCCGAAGTAACTCCTCTCCAATTAGGTAAAAAAAGAAGAAGAAGAAGGGGGTACAGGGTCCTTGGCGTGGCTCAATCAAATTCTTGGCACAGCTCAATCAGCCCCCGACACAACTCAATCAGTCCTTGGCACAACTTAATCAGTTCTTGGCACAACTCAATCAGATCCCACCAGGATCTCAATCAAACCAAGCTGGAACAACAGCTCCTAAAGAGAGAGGGATAGTTAAACCACAACCCCATCTTTCATTTCCCATACCACTACGATTTACTCGTACCAATTATTACGGGAAATATATCTATCTTCGAGCTACACTCAAGCTAATTTTGTAACCCTCCCCATCAGCAAACAGTGATTTTAATCTTTCTCTTCATGAACTCGTGTAATAACGTACTTAATCCTTACGCGCAGCAGGCCACTGACGCCTAACGCCGAAACTTTATACATAACTCATAAATGAGTGTATAACATTAAAAGTACAACGATGCCCGAGAAACAATCTAGTCATCTAACATGACTAACGCGCTAGTCTAGACATTTTACTATGGCTAAAAACGCGCAATAATTAGGACAGAGAAGCCAACCTTGGCCAAAGGTATGTGTTTCTAGTTCATAAACATACAGTTCATACAGAGAAAAACAAAGTCCATTTGCTCAAAAATAGGCCTCAACATTCTTACAACGGGTTTTTACAAAAAGAGAAAGTACATAACCCACAAACGGGATCTCTAAAAAAGAAAAAGAAAAATCAGTCCTCAACATCCGAGAGCACAACGAAGTCTCTGTCAAAAGGGACGTGGGGTGCGGCCTTGGGAGGATCGGGCAGGTTGGGAGCGTTCAAGTCAACTTCAGTTTCGGTATGACGACTAATCAACTTCCCATCCTCCACAAAAAAATACGGATCAGCCCCCGAGACCCTCAAACGAAGACCACCATTAAGCAATTGCAGTTGTTCGATTGCATTTGAAAACTGAACTCCATGACTCTGCTCCCAATAAAATAGATTCTCGGCAACATCAACCTTGTGTTTCAGAGCCTTGCCTCTCATCCTCTCAAACTGACTTTGAAGACGAGTAACCTCCTCGGAAAGCCTTTTGGAAGATTCGGCGAAGGACCTTTCCAGGGAAGCATAGTCGGCCTGAATCTTCTTCAGATTCTCCTGATTAAGGCAATCGCATTCCTCCAAGGTAGCCTGGATCTCCCTCAGCCCCTCTCGAGAAGAATGCTCCTTGTCTTCCTGATCGGCTTGAGCCTTCTTCGGCTTCTCTTGAGCCTGGCTCTCCCGCTCTTCCAGCTGCTGCATAGCATTGGCCTGCTTCGTCTAAATCTCGGTCAGCCTCACTATTTCATCTATGTAATTGGCTTCCCAATCTATGAACATCCTTCTCCTCTCCCTCTCCTCAGCCGAGAGGGAAAAAGAGATTTTACCAGCATGATTGGCCACACAATAAAGTAGGTTGGCGCTCCAAAGCAGGCACTTCGCCATCAGGTTGGCCTCCTAGCACCTTGAAATCCCATTCTGGTCACACCACCTTTGGTCATCAAAAGTCGATTTGATCATATTTCGAAGTTCCCGAGGAATGACCTCAGGACCCCAGACAGTAAACTCCTTTGCTGAAGGGTCACCAGAAGACTCTGAAGGTAAGGGATCCGAGCTGGAGAAGATCTTTACCCGATCAGGGCCCGCCCTCCTTCTCAGAGACAATGGCTGATCATCCGATGATACCTCCTCTCGCACGTGACCGATAAGAGAAGGACCAGGGGCTTTGGTATGAGCATGAGGGGTAGGCCGCGAAGAGGAGGCATCAGCTAAAACTTGGTTTGGGAGAATTGGCCGAGGGGAAGCCTCAGCCGAATCTTGCCTTTGACGCTTCTTCCCTCGAACAGCTTGGGTAGGGGCTGAGGAACCGCGAGGTCCGGTAGAGGACGGAGCTCGTGGCGTTCTCGCCGGAGACCCTCTTCGCGGCATCTTAAACTCGGTAGACAGGTCCACTAAAAGAAAAACAAACAGGGGTTAAAAAAATGCATGAATAGTACGAGGCCAAGGCCTACCAAGCTTTATCGAAACCGAGTCAGGGGAAGGACAATGATTTGAAGCACATCTACTTGACCACTCTCCTCACGATACTGGTGAAGACTAAGACAGGCATTCTTCTCCAGCTCGGACATCCTCATCCAGTCAGGCTCGAACGCCCCGAGTCGGTGCGTGTAAAAATCCTGAGACCAAGCCAAGGAAAACCTAGGCTGATCTCCGTTCATGAACCAGCATTCCCCCCGACCAATAAACTGATACTTGAAATAGAAAAACTTGAAGGACTCCCACACCTCGCTGCAATAGAGGATGCCATACCCGGGGCAAGCTTGAAAAACCACCCAAGTCCTCCCAGCGCCTCTCCCTTCGACTATCGCTAGATAGGGATGATACACAAAAAGGAAGACATTGACGCTGAAGTCAATGGCAACAGCAGTGCAGGAGACTTGGAAACCCCGAACAATTGCCCAAGCATCAGGGTGAAGTTGGGAGGGAGCTACCCCTAGGCGGCGAAGCAAGTTAATCTCGAAGTCCGAGAAAGAAAGCTTCACTCCCAACCGAGGTATTGCCTCCTCGTAAAAGAAGAATTCTCGAGCACTGCGCGACAAAGGACGACATACTCGTTTGTCATCACTAATGGGGGCCACAGCGTAGGCACTCCCAGTATTGTCAGTAGGGCACGAAAGCATGAACGCCTTAACATGCCCTAGGCTCGTGGCACGTGATACAGTGTCGTGTATGTCAAGATGAACCCATCTGCATCTGTTGGCATAGGAGGGGGGCACGAGCCGATGAGCATCATCTGATGAGTTACGTGTCATTCCTGGGGAAAGCATAGAGGTCGGATTATGGAAGGTGTACAAGTTACAGGGTTCATGCGAATCCTACTTTCGCCACCATCCTAGCCTACTTCCTAACTCCCGCAAAGGGACGACTTCTCTCTTCAGCCACATTTCGAGAACCCCCCTTCATTGCTCCACATGAACAATGCGGAGGGACCCCTTCAAACTCCCGTCTGAGGAACTCGGCATTCAGCAATTCACTAACTCCTTCAAGGAAGCACAAAGAGCACCCCCTGGGGGGCTCAAAAACATGAAGAAGAAACCCACCAACTCCCCAAATCCACCGGCATGGTGGGGAAGGAAGAAAAGCCTCCCTGACACCACTACCGTCACTATCATCCCCCAGTAGAAACAGCACCCCCTCTAGATGAAACACCACCAGGGAAAACCAAAAAAATAAATAGAAATAGAAAAACAAAAAAGAAAATAGAAAAAAGAAAAAAAAAGAGATAAAAATAAAAAAGTACCTGGAAACTATAGAGGTTGAAAATGGAAAACTGGGGGGGAGGTAAGATAGTAATGGCGCAGGAAAGGAGAAACCGCAAAAACCAGAGAGGCAAAGCAACGGAGAAAAGAATGGGAAAAAATAAAACAAGAAAGAAGGAGGAATTAAAGAAAAAACTGCCCTTTGAGATTCCTTGAGAAGCCCAAGGAAAAGGCCCAGTCCACTAGAGACAGGGACGCGTGGCGGCGCGGGAAGGAAACAACTGGCAAGAATTCAAATTTCGAAAAAAGACACATCATTGCAAGTTACCTTCCCCACGTCAACACACGTACCCACGATGCCACTTTCCCAGAAGAAAGGAGAACTCCTTCCTACTCTGATCCCAACAAGACAATGAGGCAGATGCTCGGAGGCCCGAACATCCTCTTAAGCTAGGTACAGGCTCTTTCAGGCCTACACCAGCTTGGGGGACTTGTAGGGTTAACCATTATTCCCAGCAATCACTGTTGGACGAACGCATACCGAACATAAGGTTGGCATAAAGACAAGCCTACCTGGCCTCCGCATAGGTCGGAATGTCGACTAACCCGACCTCGGATGGACCAGGAGCAAACAGCTTTGACCGACCTCCCACAGGTCGAAGGTATCTCATCCGACCTGATTCTCATCAGGTCGGACCCCTACATGGTCGATAACCGACCATACACTCACTACAAGAAAAATGCCTATTACCGACGGAAATATCCGTTGGAAACAGTCCAAATCCGTCGGAAATACATGCTTTTCCGACGGATTTCCGACGGACGTCAATCAGTCATAAAAAAGGGCGTTGGAAAACTTTCCGACGGATATAGACATCCGTCGCAAATACTAACGGACTGATCCGTCGAAAAAACCGTCACAATGCATGATATTTTCGACGGAAAATCCGTCGGAATTGACTCAAAAATAACAAATGAAATTTCCCACGGATTAATCCGTCAGAAAAGTTTTTTTTAAAAAAAAAAATTAAAAATATGTGCATACATCACTAAAAGCTTCTCTGTTTCTCTTGAAGCCATCATTAAAAGTTCAAAAACCAGAAAAAATAGTCAAAGCATTGTTAAATTACAATAATAGCAATCAATTTCAAAACATTTGGCACTTGGGCAACCAATTAAATGAGGGTGTTACTACTCCACAATTAACCAATCACTGTAATTTTAGTTTTGCCTTTGCAATTATAAAGTTGTGTCAAAGCTGCAAATACTCAATGTTCTAAGTTCATTTCAACTTGAATCAACAATTGCCCAAGGAATTAAAAACCTTTCCTATCCACACTCATCATTCCCTTACGTTTGTGTTTATTCTATCTCTTGAAATCTCTCTATACCCTTCTCCTACATTTTTGTGTGTCCCCAACAACAACACTTTGCCTTGTTCCTTTCACTTCTTCAATCCATTTCTTTCTCTCCAATCCAGCCTTCACTTCTTTGCCATAAAACCAGAGCAGAGCAGAAAAAAGAATATAAATGTACAAATAAATAGAAAATATGCAGACAATAATGGTAGAACATCACTTAAATCATGCAAGCAGAGAATTATACTACACATATATCTCAACATATGAAGAGCTTTTTTCTTACTTGCATTTTTTCTAAACAAAAGTAAAAGAGATATTCCAATTTATTACTCTTATATATCAAAGATCAATCAATGAAGATAGACTTGGGTAACAGAGAAGCAAAAGAATTGGACCCTCACTAAGGCAATAGGTTAATTTGCTGAAGCATTATTTCAAAGCTTCTTCAATTTAATTTAAACAATCCAGATTCTACTAAACAATACATAATGTTAGGATCAACTTGATGAATATGTATATATATATATATATATATATATAGAACACAATTCCTGTACTGAAATATGCTCAAATGCCTCAAACAAATCCATTTCTACAGTCAAATCATTACTCAAAAGCAAAGAGTGAAAATCACCATGCCTTTAGAAAGTCCAAGGTTTTATAGTAGTAGTTAAGATAACATAACAGAAAACATAGCATGATCTGCAGTTGATAACCATGGATTGGCCTCATTGTTTTATTATTTTTTAATTAAATGAAATTTGTGATAGCTCGATCTTAGCCTTTATTATGGCTTCGACAGGGGATTTAGATATATAAATAGAATAATAGATATAAACCTGTGCATTGCTTATTTGCATGAGTGCCTAAAATCCAAAACCATTATGATTAAATAGATATATGAAGAATCTCACAGAGGATACAAGATGAGATTATATAAATAATGAGTACACAGTTAAAGAAATATGAATTTGCTTACTACCCCTTTCTGTTATGCTGCATAAAATGTGAAGTTTTAAACAATGAGAAATGTAGCTACTAATATAAGAGAGCATACATATGTAGAGACTTCATATATTATTCTCTTTTCAGGAAAAATTAAATTAGTATGCATGTGATTAGTTGGCAGTGAGTTAGGAATTGGTTCAAAAGAATAGACATGTAGAATTTTTTATTGATAATGATTGCACCTCCCTCCAAATACAAACTAACTCCAAATAAGTTGTACTTAGTTACAATGTTGCCTAACCATTTCACTTATATTCAGTAAACTGGCCCCAGAAACTTACTAAGAGCCACGTTTCATTTACTTCGCATTTGGTTATTTTAGCTTCATTCATTCCCCCAAGTTTGTGTTTGCTAATATTAATACCCCCATCACCTTTATTCTCTCTTTAAGCCTAAGAGCTAATCTCTTATTTTGGTAACTAACTCCCTAAAGTACCAAACTTTGTCCACATTATGGTACCAAAAATGAGTCACGATGCATAACAACAGTATAATATAAAATCAGTTTAAATACAACCATGCAAAGTACAATAAAAACACATCACTATGCCAGGAACAATGATGCTTTCTAACTATCTACCAAGGTCTAAGAATAGCTAACAATCATTATAGTCAGAATTAATTATCACTGTTCACTGAAAGCACCCAACACCCAGACTCAAATCATGTTGTTCACATGTTACTATAAAATGGCTTATGCTACAATACAACACATGAACACACAACACATCTACTCCAAAAATTAACATACAGCACATGAACCCAGCTATACCAAAAAAACATTGTCCATTCAAAACCATAAATAAAGTAAGAGAAAGAAACACAAAAGCAGTAAACAGACAAGGTAAACGATTGAAACCTGTGAAAAGCTTGAAGGTAAACAGACAAGGCTTACTTCTTCTCCGTGTAACTCACATTCAATTGCACGCTGATGACTATCCAATCAAACACACATTACAACAAAGAAATAACCTCAACTTCCAAAAAACAAGAAAAAATTTACAAACGAAAAAACAAAAAAAAAGTAATAATAAACTCACTCTTTCCATTGAAATGAACTGAGATTGGTTGCTGAAATTGAGGGTAATTAAAGGAGATCCTGAGATTGGTTTATGAAATTGGGGGAAATGGGTTGCTGAACTCTATTGCCTTCAAACCCACACACAATCAATTGCCTTTAAACCCATACACATTAGAACACTTAAAAGAGATTAAGGGAAACGAAATTAATAAAACAATCAACGATGTAGAGAGAAGAAATAAATTCACCGTGAACGAGAGAAAGGAAGGAGGAGAACGACGCCGTGACAGGGAAGGGAACAACGATGCCTGAATGAGCTTAGATCTGAGAAGTGAGCGAGAGTGTGTGAGAAGGTATTGTATTCGGTCAACCCATAGAAACTGAAAATGACATTGTGTTGTTAGCTTGTGACAAGGAGACTGAAACAAAGGCAAGGTAGGTAGTTTATCTCTGATCTCTGATAATTAGAATTAAGGAGTAGTGGATGAGAGAGAGAAGTAAAGAGTGGGTGAGAGAGAGAAGAGAAGTACGGAGTGGGTAGTGTGTGTTTCCTTTTCCTTTTGTTTCTTTTATTTTTTTAAATTATTTTATTAAAGTAAATTTTCCGACGGAATTGTACATCAAAAACACGAAAACGTTTTTTTTATTTTTTTAAATTAGTTTTCCGACAGATCCATCTGTTGGAAAGGGGTAAAAAGTTATTCGTCAAAAAATTCGTCGCAAAATTCGTCGAAAAAACCTCTCCGTCTGAAACGCCGTCGGAAAATCCGTCAGAAAGAGGGAAAATTAACTAATCCGTCGGAAAAGCGTATTCCGACAGCTTTTTCTGTCGCAAAATACAAAAAATATTGACGGATTAAATTCCATCAGAAAAATCCGTCAGAAAACCACTATATTTCTTGTAGTGACTTGGGCTCCCTTCGTAGCACACCAAGTGGCCCAACTAGGGATCGATAGGCATCCGTTCGACCTCGGGATGCCGTACAGGTCACGCGCCACATACCCGACATCCTTAATACGGGCTAGACATGAGAAGGGACATGCTGAACTATCTAGGTTTAAGAATATGAAGCGTTACCCTTATCCATGGAAATACCAGATATTTTGCAGATATTCCATGAACCTGACGTCAGCATGTAAACCCTAAAGGGCCTTGCTCTTTGGGCCCTATCCACCCACACACCCTATAAAAGGCATAATCATGCTTTAGGGTCAGGTAAGTTCTCTCATCCATAAGTTGTCACTCTGCACACACTTTGTTGACAAGGGGAGACCCTGGGTATTCCAACTAAATACTCAGATATATTCCATTACCGTCACGTATTAACTCATGTTCACACATAGATTTCAGGGCCAACAGTCACTGGTCTTGAGGTCCCCTTGAACAGGAACATTTCCTATTTTTCCAGTTCCACTACAATGTTTAACCAGTCTCCCACTGATGTACTGTTCAAATTTTTTGTACATTTCTTTTTATAAAGTCTTTCAATCATTTTATTTCTCTAACTTTTCCTTTGAACTTGTATTGTTGTTCAAGAGATGTTGTTCAAATAATTTCCTTTTGATATAATGAGCAAATAGTTCAGCATCTGCATATTATCATTCATCAGACCATAGTTTCAAAATGTTATCCTGTAATACGGATCCCTTTTTTGCAGGTAGATCTTAAGCAGTGACATGAGACTATCAACACTATTCTTTTACTTATCCTTAAATTGAACATATGAGAGCATTGTTGTTTTGTTCCTCTTGTCATTATTTCCTCTCTTTTGATTTGTCTTTAACTTGTGCTATTGATTCTTCCATTCCTCCTCCATACAGTCGATCCGATGAATGGTTTATAAAGTTTCTCTATAAGGGCTTCTTTATCATTCTTTCATAAGAATGTTTCTTGATTTAATGTGTTTCCTTTGATTAATTTTTCATCATGTCTATTTGATTAAGCGTAGTAAGGAATTTCTATTGTTGATATTTATAATGTGTACATCTTATGATTATGAGCACTTGCGCAGATATCTTAAACTTATGATTCTATGTTTGTTTAATCGATACATGCAACTGTTCTGATTTCAGCTAGATGGCCCAATTTTCTATGTTTGTTCTGTGTTCTCGTGGGGCTTAGTTCAACTTCATTGGTCCCAGTTTTGTGAACACTAAATTCGCAATGAGGAGCACAAATTTTGATTGTGGTTTAAAATTTTATATTCTTCTCCTTGATGTTTTTGCAACGAGTTGATTTGATCGTGTTTGATCACTTCATATGGGAATGCCTATTTTTGGCTTGTTGGCTATTGAGAAACATCTGTATTTGGCATTAGATTCAAAGCATATTTGATGTTTGAGATAAATCATGCATGATGGCATAGTGATTGCCATCATTTTGGGAGCAGAGCATGCAAAATCGAGCAATGAATCTTAGAATAATTTCCTCGGGTCTCTAGAAATCTATACATATTAATTGATCTTGATGTTGTCTTACAAGTTATGGGTTTCTAGATTGTTGAACCTCATGTTTGTCCTGTTCTCCTATGCGTGTGGTGTAAGATATTGCTTCTATTGAACTATTAAAATGGTAAAATATTATAGAGCTATTAAATCCAAAGAGAAAAATAAAATATTTGCTTGAAATTGCATATCCATAGAATAATAGCTTTAGAAAAACTAGAATTGCAAGCAGTTATGGAATCTCTACTGAATAGCTAGGAAACAGAACTAGAGAATTGGAATTGGTACAAAATTGCAATTCAATGCAATGACGCTAAAGAATAGCTAGTGTAGACACCCAATTTTGTCCGGGGTCAAAAATTATATTTTCATAAATATTTTGTTTTGGTAAGATTTTTATCCTCAAGTTTGTATAATTGAATTTTATAAATAAAATTAAAATAAAAAGAGTTTGTTTGGATCCATTATTTTCTAATTAATGTGTATTAAGTTATTTTTGGGATTTATTTAAAAAAATAAACAAAATAAAAAGTGCATTGAAAATTTTTGAGAAGAAAAATTAATTGAAAAGATTGTGTCCAAAATTTTGACAAAATCAATTCAAAAGATTGAAAATCAATTATTTTTAAAAAGAGAAAGATTTTGATAATTAATTAAAAATCAATTTAGAAAATTTTGAGAATCATTTCAAAATCATTTAAAAAATTTGAAAAATCAATTTGAGAAATTAAAAATCAATTTGATTTAATTAAAGGTTCTTTTTTTAATCATAAATATTTGAAAAAGATTACAATTGATTTTTGACAAATTAAAAAAATTTTGAAATCAATTTGAATTTAGTTGATGATATGTTTTATTTGGGAGGAGTTGAGAATCAATTGAAAATCAAGTAAAATTTTTTGAATCAATTAAAGAGGATCGAGAATCTGTGACACCCTTGTTTTATATCTTGAAAATAATAAATATTTCCAAATACAGAATACTTGCTATCAAAAATTTGGTCTAGAAAATTTTTCCTTTTTAATTGGTACTTGCTCAATTATAAACACTTTTAACCTTGACGAATAATTTGAATTCAGCTTAATAGTACCTTGTTCAAAAATTTCTCGAGACAACGCCTTTTATTCTCAAAACATAATCCTTAGCGTTGATTAAAAACATATTAATTGTCTTTTGAGTTTAATCAGATTTGTAGAATATAAACTTATTTGCTGAATCCTTTTTAACCAAAATCAGAGTATGCGGAAGTAAAAAATAATACTTGTGGGGCACTGCTGAGGTAAATAAAAACATCATATATATATATATATATATATAATATAAAACCCCCACCAGTATCACAGTCGCAAGTAACAAAAGTCGAGATAGCAAGTTTTGGTAAAACATATATATAACCAGCTGCTCAAAATAAACCTCACTCTAAGACCTCTCAAAAATATGTACAATATATGACAAGATCAAAATAGAAGTCCCAGAGCAGGTCATCCATGTCCTCAGAAGCTCCTCTGATCCTCTGCAGCTCTATCCCTAGACCTAGGATCCAAACATCTATCTATGCAGGCTCCTAGGAACCAGCAGGTCCACCTCTAGCAGAAACAGTAGGCTCGATAGGCACCTCCTCCTCGTCCTCATCCTCCACGGGATCCTCCTCGACCTCGCCCGACTGTGCAGAGACCCCACCACTGGGCCTAGGATCTGCAGAAGCAGTCCTCTCAAAGTCAGTCGGACCAGGAGACGGAGTCTCCTCTGTAACAACTCTATGGGAGGAAGGATGAGTACGAGTGGTAGCAAAACGATGAAATCGACGCACTGGTCGAGCCGGGGGTGGTCCTCTATATGCGTAAAAGGGTTAAACATGCATAGTATAGACTAAAGGGATCCTAAACCTACGAGGTCGCACCCGAACCAGAGGGTTAGGGTGGTAGAGAGTAATCTCCACCTCCCCCTCAAAGGTGGCTCGGTGCTCCTCGTACGTCCATATACCACTAGGGATAGGGCGTATCTCGATGCAGGCTAGGTATCGGGCCATCACCTAAACAGGGCATAGGGAGTAAGTATACACATATACATAATCAATAAAGACTAAAATTCCAAACACAAGTATATCATGGACAGACAATAATGCAAGTACATATGAGCACACCAATTTTCAACATTATATCTCTTATAATGCAAGTGGCATGATGCATGATTTCTGTCCACAACTGAGGCCTCCAATATCAGTCCATCTTGGACGTCCATCCAATACACCAATGTGTTCCCAAAACACTAACATACGTTCCCAGAACGTATGCTAAACCATACTTGGACAATTAAACATCACTCCCAGAGTGTGCATCACGTTTTCGGAATGTATAAAAACCATGTCCCAGACACTGGCCACATTCCCCGAATGTGTCATCAAGTAGGTTACACAAATTTGGTACTCCCGGAATACCCTCCTCATATTCCCAGAATATGATAAACGTTTCTTACCAACCTATTTTCCATCCTCTATGCATGAATGCACAATTACTAAGGTTGGTTTTTATCTTTAATTTAATTATTGTGATTTAGAGATATCTCAATTTCTCTTTTAAATGATTAATTTGAGGTATAACTTTTGGCACCAAAATTCATTCATGAATTTACTTAAAAACATGCCATTACCCTTGGATTGGGCAAAACTTAACCAATGGTATCAAACTTTTTATTTAAAAGACTTAACTTTTAATTTTCAGTTTCAGGTACTAACCGGTTACAATCTCAGACTAACCGGTTAGAATTACAGACCTGAACCTATTAACCATTGAAATTCAGAAAACCCTTTTTCTTGAATTCTCTACCCAATCCACAAACAGAGTCTTAGCTTTATTATATACCTCAAATCCCACTGATTTCATCATTCAAAAGTCTAAATCACAATTCAATTCCCATTTAGCATAATTTCCTCTTGAAATTATCTTATGACATTAAGGCATTGACTCATCAATTACAATCTGAATTAAACAGTGCTTATTGACAAAAATCCAGATTGTTTTCAGCTGAAATTAATGTATAGACTTGAGTGCAAATGGTAAAAACACTGGGCCAATTTCAGAAAATCATTTTCTTTGAAAATTTACAGTATCTAACCGGTTACAAATTTCGAATAACCGGTTAGATTATGCAGACTGTACACTGAAAAGTGAGGTTTTGCATACCATTCTTTCCAATACTCAAATCTAACCAATTTCAACAATCAATAGAGTTCACATACCTTAATAATAACATGTTCAGCCACAGAAACATATTTATTTTGCATGCATTCAGTTTAGATACTCAAATTGCTTATTGTAACATCCCCAAATTTACTAAGTGTTTAGATGCCTTAGCAAATAGAATTGCCCTACGCGTCGTAGATTTCTTAGGTTTCGATTTTCAGTCGAAAACGTTAATTGGTATTAGGATTAGTGTGTGTTTAAGTGTTTAGAGTGTAGTAGTTAGCTCAGAGTGGGTTTATATGAAATAGAAGTAAGTTCGAATAGGGTTAGAGTGAAGAGAAAGGAATATGTTAGGTTAAGATTGTTGTTTAGAAATGTTATTTAAGGATTAAGAGCATAGGACTTTAGGAAATTAAGAATACGAGATCCATAGCTCTAAACCCAAATTCCACCGTTGGATATTAAGATAAGTGTGTTAGGAAGCTTGCCTCAAAATTTGAGCAAGATCTGACGGTTAACGAAAAAGTTATAGCACTTCGAAGTACAAGGGTTTAAGTGGGCTGAACTGGTTACTCGAGTAACACTGGAGTTAATCGAGTAATGGTCGAAGGGTGCAATTAAGTTACTCGATTAACACTTGAGTTAATCGAGTAAGGCCGAATGATGCTCACGAATTAATCGAGTAAGCATGCGACTAATCGAGTAAGGCCGAAGGCTGTTCTAAGCCAAATTTACATGGGTTACTCGATTAACCAAGTGGTTAATCGAGTAACCACCATCAGATCAGCTTAAAAACGCGATTTTTGGGTGCTGAACTCATTTCCCTCTTCCTCTTCTTCGAAGTTCTTCTTCTCCTTCCCTCTTTGGCTCTTCAATCCATCAAGTTAACATCAAAAACTCAAGACATTAACACCCCACATCATCTCCCTCTCAATCCCCAATCATTTTCCCTCTTTTAAATCTCAATTTAATCCCTCCTTCTCAAAACCCCCAAATTGAACCGTAAACCCTAAAGTGTGCAATTGGAGCTTCAACTCATCCTAGGAGCTTGAGGAGTCATAGGAATCAAGAGAGGAAGCACATAGGAGCTTGGATTGGAGTGGGTGTTGGTGCTCCCTCAATCTCTCACTTTCTCCTCTTCTCTTCAAGAGGTAAGGGGTGTACTTTGGTCTAGTATTAGAGGAAGGGTTTATTAATAGTAATAGAGTTATAATTGGGTATATTATTGATTGGTTAGGTTGATGGGTAGGAGGGTAGAGTATAGTTAGAAACTCTAAGTGTTAGGGATATGTTATTTATGTATATATGTTATATTAATTGATTTTTATAAATTGTTAAGTAGGAAGTGAAGAACCCTAGGAAGATGATTTAAATTACAGTCCCTGAGACATACCTGAGTATGTCGACTGATTGTTGATTGATATTGCTTTTATTAATATTATTAAAGTGTATCTAAGTAAATGGTAAATGACATTCATATAGTTATGCATTAAATAGGGCCAAGTATTTCTCAATTGAATTTAAACCAATTAAATGACATTTTCTAAAGAACAGAGAGGGACTTAAATTCAATTGAGAAACACTTGAGATATTGGATCATGCATGGTGAAAAGGTGGACGTTAGGAGTAGGGGAAAAACACACGTCGCTTCGCGATTGATGAGGACAAGAGTAAATGTTAGGAATTATTATGGAGAACTTTGATCCTGCAAAGGATACGGGTTTGCTTCCCGTATTGGGGGTTGGTTCTATGCAAACCATAATAATTCTATTTACTTTGGTTTCTTTGGGCCAGTCGAGGGTGATTTCTGCTAAAGCCCGATTTGGACAAATCAACCCAAATCGCATGAGGAACCTTCCTAAGTGGAGGTGAAGTGTTGTGCAAGCGGGTGAGCGAGGGACCTTCCTAAGTGGAGGTGAAGCACCCAACTAGAGGTTGAGAAATGCTTACTCCTGGTCGGTTTTTCCCCAGAGTGGAGGGAGGGTTGTGAGGTGGTTGTGTTATTATTGATATGGAAAAGGGAAAGTGTATAGGTACATTGTGGAGTAATATGTCAGATTAGTCCCTGACTTTGTAACCGTCAGTCAAGTTAGTCCCTAACTTTATCGAAATAGCAATTTAGTCCCTGAGATAGGAGAACGTCGATCAAATAAGTCCCTGTCGTTACTATCGCAGGGATGTATTTGCTTTAAAATGGGATAAAGATAGGGACGTATGTGAATTAAAATGAAATCTCAGGGACTAAATTGCTATTTCGATAAAGTCAGGGACTAATTTGACCGATGGTTACAAAGTTAGGGACTAATCTGACATATTACTTGTACAATGTGTGTGGAACCCTCCTGCGGGGAGAATGTGAAGCACAATGTACCCAATAGTGTGAAAGTGTTAAAAGTGTATAGGTACATTGTGTGAGGAACCCTCCTGCGGGGAGAATGTGAAGCACAATGTACCCAATCGTTAAAAGTGTAAAAGTGTTAAAAGTAAAGTGAAAAGTGTGCAAGTGAAAGGGGAAGTGTGAATGCATTGTATAGGTGTTTTAATTATTCGAATCCAATGCAAAAGTGTAGAAGTGTTAAAATGAAATAAAGTGTTCAATGTTGGATTCGAGAATTAATCCACCTAAGTGTGACGTTAGCAAGGCATAACCATGTGATTGCGCATTAATGCATGATATTAAAGAAATATATATACGATATAGTTAAACTGGATAGTATTATGATGTTGTACTTGATAAGTGAATTGTGATTTGCTTAATTGTTATTGTTTGTGTTTGGATATACCTATTTATGATCTATTACTGTTTTTAAGCGTTTTCTTTGATCTAGATTTCAAAGTACTCACCCTTACAGTGGACATATTAGGTACACCAAGGAGACAGGCACGAAAGGATCAAGGCCGATAACGGTATACTCATAGTAGAGAGTATATTGGTATAAGTGACCCAAGGGTCACGAGGTTGAGCAACCATTCATAGGTTATATTGTAATAAATAGATTCTGTAAATATATATTTGTAATTAAGGATTTTATTTTGTTTAAGTGTTTTGTATATTGAACAGTTATATGTACATTTTTATTTTGAATTGAAAGTTTTATTTTACTCGAATTGCAAACTGTTCTGGACTGACAGGTTTAATTCTATTTGGGGAAAGTCCAATTTTTAAGGGAAACTCTGTCAAAATTTTTATAAACCCCGAATATTTTCATAATTTAATATTAAATTAAATTATTTTCTTAAAGTATAAAAATGTAGGATGTTACAGTTGGTATCAGAGCAATGGTTGCAATCCTCGGCCCGGAGTATGGATTCTCCTACTCCCAATGAGTTACTCCACATGAGAGTAACTAATAGGTAGTTGAATAAGTAGTGCACTCTAGTGTTTCTTGCATGCATGCATCATTAGTGGGAACGCGTATAGTTTATTAGGGTGAGTCATAGTTTAGTATTCATAGGAGTATATCTTCAATTTAAAGTGGGCTAACCAAATTTTTCAAAGTATAACTTTGTTGTATTTAGAAATGAACAGGGAGTAGAAACTAAGGGGAAGGAAAACTCCCAACGGGACAGAGCATGAAATTTCTACCCCAACGGGAAGGACTGACTCTTAGTTTTGAATCAATTGTGTCTATTTTAAATATGACAAGGAAGTGAGATTTCGCTTTAAGATGAAATTTCAAGCCTCCTTTTGCATCGAAGATGAGTCATTTTCTTATTTGATTGGAACTCAAGTAGCACGAAAACAATTTTGTTTCCAATGCAATATAGAATCGAGACGGATCCCTCGCATTTTGTATTCATCGGAAGATGACATTGTTAAAGTCCTTGAACCCAACCAAATAATTGTTGGATTTATTTTCTAAGTTTAAGAATAGGGTCGGTACTAGAAATTGCCTAGTTTACCTTCCGAGCATTCTTCATCAGAGTGTGCAGCAGAAGTGATTAGGAGTTAATCTTTTGCAATTGCCTTTAACTACAATTACTAAGCGTCGACTTAGTAAGATCTAATTGCCTTCACAGTTCCACATTATATTTCGGTAATAAATGTATTCTAATTTTGTTTTTAGAATATGAAAGCGTTTTGCAATGGACTTTTCACAAGGCTCTATTTTCAAAAAGTATTAATACTATAATTTGAAATGAATGTCAAGTACAATAATGTTTTCATATTTTTTTCGAAGTATGAAATTGATTCACACTCTGATAATTGATCGAATGTCGCAACCTCGATTTTCAAGAAAGTTTTACTCCTAATGTGAATTCCTCGTTGATTGAATGATAGTGTAATTTACTCGTAAGTTACACCCATTATCAATTGATAGGAATTCAGTTAAGGCGACATAAGTCAATTTGAATCTACAAACTAAAATGAAAGGAAAGGCATTCACGGGGATTTGGAAAGGTGAATGACATTAAACTTTTGACCGGAGAATCCGTTCTTTCATTTGAGTTTGATGACTATAGAGGATTCTCATTTTCTTTGACAAAGGAATCCTCAAGCTTCAGAGTCAATTGCAAATGGTTGTGAAATGATTTTGAAAACTTATATGAATGATTTGAACTTGTAAGTGCTTGACATGTTTTTCCTAAACAATAATTTTGTGTGAGTTTTAAATAAACATAATTTACAAAAGTATAAAGTGTTTTCCACATTTTAAAGGAAATGCAAATTCTTGAAAACTCTTTTATCACCAAGTACCAAACCTTTACATCGAATTTGGTACTTCATTGTTTCTATTGTAATGTGGAAGTGGAAAATGTAAATCGAAGGTAGTAAGGTAAGTTAAAGGTAATATGACTACCCTAGAATCAAAGTCTAGTTTAGCACCCGAACTAGAGTAGTGGATGTTGATCCTTTTTCCTTCAAGTTCACATAGAACTCCAAGGAAATTATTGTACTTGTTGAACAAACTGTATTCCGGAAGTGCCGACTATTTTCAAACCATAATTAGCTCTTCCACGGAATGTAGTTTGTGAATGTCCAAGTTCTAGTCTCAACATCCATTATAGAAGTTGTAGCACCAAAGTCTAGTTAGTAATAAGGAAGTTTAAACTAGGACTTAAGAGCGAGTCTTAGTTGTGCGATCTTAAACCTAAGGAACCAATTAGGAAACCTTAAACCTTAGGGAGATTAGTGAGTGTAGTACTAGTTAAAGTCTTACATTGTAAAGTTTCTTTTAGGTTGAATGTAGAACCTCAATAGTATTCCTTCATAGACTGGGTGATAGAAGTTAGGTTCGATCTTAGTGAGTCATAGAGTTCGGACATAGTTGTGTAGGCATATAGATGTGCATATAGGAAGCGGTTTTCAAATGTTTTCGAACGCTGGAATTTTATATATATGTATTTACAATTTTAATCTTATTAGGACTATATGTTAAGTCCAAACGTTTTCATAAACCTTTTCTTATGATTTTGGGTAGTTCCCCAACTTCCAAAATTCCTTCAAGTCTTTTGTTTACTATTTCGAATCGATTTTGACTAAGATTATTTTTCTACCTTCTACTAAAAGTACTTTTAAAAAGAATACTATATTAGTTTTTATTAACCAATTATCACATCAAATTTTCAAAGTTAAATTGACTTGTGTTTCCTCACATGGTAATTTAGAATTTCTATCTTTCTCTAGTATATATATATTTTTCAAAGTAATCTTTTTAGAGAAAACCTTACAAGTGATAAGCTTGTAATAGAAAACAACAACTTATTTTCTATACCTATGATTAAAATGTATTTTCCATCACCTGTCTTAAATATATTTCCAATTTTCTATGGATACATATATATAGTATTCAACTATTTAAGTTTCTCAATGGATGTTTACATTTGTTTTGGGAAAGCCGATTCATTTAACTATTTCCTTTCAAAACCTTATTTTCATCCATACGCCAATCATAACTCCCTGTGATCCTAAGGGAGCCTTGCTATTTGCAAACTTTTCAAACCCTTTTCTCCTCCTCAATGCAAAACTCCTTTTGGTGTGTATGGATTGTTTTTACCTGATCTTGTGTTGAACTGATGTTTTGCTTTTCTTTTAAGAAATGTACTCCTTAATAAAGTTTAATTTAAATTTAAATGATGTTTCTTTTACTCAATTTATGTTTGATTTTAAAATGAAAATTTTTATGTATTATAATACTTTGATGCTTTGTTTTGTATTTGATTTCCCCTTTAACTTATGTTTGAATTATAATTTTGTGACATTGACTTTTCTTAAATAATAAATGTTTTGTGTCTTGATTGTCTCTCTCTGTATCGTGTGTGAGTATGTGTTGTGAAAGTTTGAATGTTTAGATTCTATTGAATAGTGTTAGGTAGTGTTGGATATAGGACTAAGTAGGTATGTATTGCCAGGTTTTGCCCCTAGGCTTCGAACTTCATGTTTTGAACCTTAAGGAACTAAGTGGGACTTTATGGTAAAAGTCTCAATGGCAATCAAGTAGATATAGTAATAGGAACCCAACCGGAGTCGTATCCTAAGTGGGGGAGTGAATTCCCCAAAGTTATGTCTATCCTGAACTAGGTTAAGACCTTTCCTTCAACCGAGCATATAGCTCCATATATCCTTTCTTTGAAGTGAGCCGAATTTCGGGGACGAAATTCATATAAGTGGGGGAGAATTGTAACATCCCCAAATTTACTAAGTGTTTAGATGCCTTAGCAAATAGAATTTCCCTACGCGTCGTAGCTTTCTTAGGTTTCGATTTTCAGTCGAAAACGTTAATTGGTATTAGGATTAGTGTGTGTTTAAGTGTTTAGAGTGTAGTAGTTAACTCAGAGTGGGTTTATATGAAATAGAAGTAAGTTCGAATAGGGTTAGAGTGAAGAGAAAGGAATGTGTTAGGTTAAGATTGTTGTTTAGAAATGTTATTTAAGGATTAAGAGCATAGGACTTTAGGAAATTAAGAATAAGAGATCCATAGCTCTAAACCCAAATTCCACCATTGGATATTAAGATAAGTGTGTTAGGAAGCTTGCCTCAAAATTTGAGCAAGATCCGACGGTTAACGAAAAAGTTATAGCACTTCGAAGTACAAGGGTTTAAGTGGGCTGAACTGGTTACTCGAGTAACACTGGAGTTAATCGAGTAATGGTCGAAGGGTGCACTTAAGTTACTCGATTAACACTTGAGTTAATCGAGTAAGGCCGAATGATGCTCACGAATTAATCGAGTAAGCATGCGACTAATCGAGTAAGGCCGAAGGCTGTTCTAAGCCAAATTTACATGGGTTACTCGATTAACCCAAGTGGTTAATCGAGTAACCACCGTCAGATCAGCTTAAAAACACGATTTTTGGGTGCTGAACTCATTTCCCTCTTCCTCTTCTTTGAAGTTCTTCTTCTCCTTCCCTCTTTGGCTCTTCAATCCATCAAGTTAACATCAAAAACTCAAGACATTAACACCCCACATCATCTCCCTATCAATCCCCAATCATTTTCCCTCTTTTAAATCTCAATTTAATCCCTCCTTCTCAAAACCCCCAAATTGAACCCTAAACCCTAAAGTGTGCAATTGGAGCTTCAACTCATCCTAGGAGCTTGAGGAGTCATAGGAATCAAGAGAGGAAGCACATAGGAGCTTGGATTGGAGTGGGTGTTGGTGCTCCCTCAATCTCTCACTTTCTCCTCTTCTCTTCAAGAGGTAAGGGATGTACTTTGGTCTAGTATTAGAGGAAGGGTTTATTAATAGTAATAGAGTTATAATTGGGTATATTATTGATTGGTTAGGTTGATGGGTAGGAGGGTAGAGTATAGTCAGAAACTCTAAGTGTTAGGGATATGTTATTTATGTATATATGTTATATTAATTGATTTTTATAAATTGTTAAGTAGGAAGTGAAGAACCCTAGGAAGATGATTTAAATTACAGTCCCTGAGACATACCTGAGTATGTCGACTGATTGTTGATTGATATTGCTTTTATTAATATTATTAAAGTGTATATAAGTAAATGGTAAATGACATTCATATAGTTATGCATTAAATAGGGCCAAGTATTTCTCAATTGAATTTAAACCAATTAAATGACATTTTCTAAAGAACAGAGAGGGCCTTAAATTCAATTGAGAAATACTTGAGATATTGGATCATGCATGGTGAAAAGGTGGACGTTAGGAGTAGGGGAAAAACACACGTCGCTTCGCGATTGATGAGGACAAGAGTAAATGTTAGGAATTATTATGGAGAACTTTGATCCTGCAAAGGATACGGGTTTGCTTCCCGTATTGGGGGTTGGTTCTATGCAAACCATAATAATTCTATTTACTTTGGTTTCTTTGGGCCAGTCGAGGGTGATTTCTGCTAAAGCCCGATTTGGACAAATCAACCCAAATCGCATGAGGAACCTTCCTAAGTGGAGGTGAAGTGTTGTGCAAGCGGGTGAGCGAGGGACCTTCCTAAGTGGAGGTGAAGCACCCAACTAGAGGTTGAGAAATGCTTACTCCTGGTCGGTTTTTCCCCAGAGTGGAGGGAGGGTTGTGAGGTGGTTGTGTTATTATTGATATGGAAAAGGGAAAGTGTATAGGTACATTGTGTGAGGAACCCTCCTGCGGGGAGAATGTGAAGCACAATGTACCCAATAGTGTGAAAGTGTTAAAAGTGTATAGGTACATTGTGTGAGGAACCCTCCTGCGGGGAGAACGTGAAGCACAATGTACCCAATCGTTAAAAGTGTAAAAGTGTTAAAAGTAAAGTGAAAAGTGTGCAAGTGAAAGGGGAAGTGTGAATGCATTGTATAGGTGTTTTAATTATTCGAATCCAATGCAAAAGTGTAGAAGTGTTAAAATGAAATAAAGTGTTCAATGTTGGATTCGAGAATTAATCCACCTAAGTGTGACGTTAGCAAGGCATAACCATGTGATTGCGCATTAATGCATGATATTAAAGAAATATATATGCAATATAGTTAAACTGGATAGTATTATGATGTTGTACTTGATAAGTGAATTGTGATTTGCTTAATTGTTATTGTTTGTGTTTGGATATACCTATTTATGATCTATTACTGTTTTTAAGCGTTTTCTTTGATCTAGATTTCAAAGTACTCACCCTTACAGTGGACATATTAGGTACACCAAGGAGACAGACACGAAAGGATCAAGGCCGAGAACGGTATACTCATAGTAGAGAGTATATTGGTATAAGTGACCCAAGGGTCACGAGGTTGAGCAACCATTCATAGGTTATATTGTAATAAATAGATTCTGTAAATATATATTTGTAATTAAGGATTTTATTTTGTTTAAGTGTTTTGTATATTGAACAGTTATATGTACATTTTTATTTTGAATTGAAAGTTTTATTTTACTCGAATTGCAAACTGTTCTGGACTGACAGGTTTAATTTTATTTGGGGAAAGTCCAATTTTTAAGGGAAACTCTGTCAAAATTTTTATAAACCCCGAATATTTTCATAATTTAATATTAAATTAAAGTATTTTCTTAAAGTATAAAAATGTAGGATGTTACACTAATAATTCCACATAAACACAACTTGATATCACAAAACTCATAATAAGCCTTTAGATTATGATTCAATCATCAGAATAACTTGCATGCAGATTATCAAATTTGCTCAAAAAGAATTGAGCCACAAAAATGGGCTCCAAGCCTTTTAACCTAATCACATAATGCCCTTTTGAGTCTTTGTTGACTCAAATCCTAAAACACTTGATTTTAGTCTCAATCTAGTATAAGGTAAACTTCTCCCATACCTTAGGATAGTGTTTGATGAGTAAGTACACTGAGATTGAATAAAAATCCACAGATTCCACAAGAACCCTTAGTTCTGCCCTTAACCACGATTTTCAGCAACAGGGTCCAAACACCAGGGATTTTGACATAGAGATTGACCAAACAAATTAGGGAAAATAATTAGGACTTGCTCTAGGTAACATGCACTAAAGAATCGAAGTGATTTGAGGCTTAAAGATTATTTGTACTTACCACAATCAAAGCTTAAACCTAGCTTCCAAGACCAAGAACAATACTGGACCAGTTTTTCAAGCTGCAACTTCAGAGGTCGATTTCTCCTTCCACACACACTTTTGGCTCACAATTTTTATATCAACACGAAGCTCTGGATGTAAGCTTCGTGTTTGTGTATCACTCAAAGTCCCACTCCCCACACAGAAGAAGAATCAAACCAGACGAATCAAGAACCCTAAACAGAGCAATTCCTCACACTTGGGCAAAAATGGCCTCAATTCGTCAACCATGGAGCTTTAAATAGAGGGATTTGCTTAACATGCAGACCGACACGCGTTTCCCACTATGAATCGAGTGGGATTAGTGGCAATTAAGGGGATTAATCAAGTGATTACTCATCAAACGCACTAACCCAGTTTCTGGGTTCATCGTGTAACCGGTTACAGGGCATTACTAACCGGTTAGATCAGAGTAAAATTTAAAATTAATACTTTTAAAACCTTTCCCTCCAAGAACCTTTCTAATATTACATTTAGGTCCTAATCCAAGGACTAAAATGCAATATCTATATTTTTGTATATGTTCACCATATAAAAATACCTTCACCTATTTTTATATTTCAAGGCTAATTAAATACAAAACATAAACTTGGAAAATCTATATAAATTAATAATAAAACTTTATTCATTATTAATTTCCTTATTATCCGGGAGACGAAAAGTAGGGGTGTTACAGAATCAATTTGGTTGAGTTGAGATTTTTTTTTATTGCATTTTTTTATTCAAATCAAAAATTCTTTTGAAAGGATTATCCTCTTTTTGAAATGATTAAAATCAATTCAAATTTGGACAATCAATTCAAAAGATTGAAAATCAATTCTTTTTATATTATTTGAGAATCAATTTGATTTAATCGAGGATTTTCTTTTAAAATCAAAAATATTTGAAAAGAGATTATCATTATTTTGAAAAGATTTGAAATTGATTTTTAACAAATTTTTCTTAACTTAACTTCTACTATAAATAGATGTTTTCCCATCACTTTGGAAAAAAAAAGGATTTTGGGGGGAGGAGGAGGAAATTTTTTTGAAGAGAGGTGCATAGAAAAAAATATAAAGTTGGGCGAGAGGTGCACATAAATAAAAAAAACACTTGTGTCCAATGAGACTCGTACGTGGTACTCCATTTCCGCCGCGTCCGGTTTGTTTTGTTTTGTTTTTTCCTTTCTTTCGGTTTCCGTGCTAAGCACTCAAATTCAAAGTTTGCTGCACAACTCCCTCCGTTGCAGCATCAGGTTTGTTTGTTTTCTATTATTTTTATTTATTTATTACTCTTTCTTTTTTTCCTTTTAAATTTATATTTTATTTATATATAATTAAATAATAATAATTTAAAGTGTAGTCATTTTTTGTATTGTTATCTTAGATTGGTTGTGTTTTAGTGACACAATTTTTCTCACCCAACTTTAATATTTGTGGTGAGATCTTTTGAACTTCTTCTCTGCACCAAAAATAAATATATAAAAATAATTTTATTTACAATTATAATAAATTAAAAATGTAGATTTTTTTAATTGTTGTTTTAAAATTTGTTGCGTTTCGGTAAGTCGGTTTTTCTCTCCCAAATTCAGTGGAGAGATCTTTCGGGTTGTTTCTCCGCACAAAAATATGTACACATAAAAAATAATTTTTTTATATAATTAAATTATAAAATTTGAAAAAAAAAAGTTTTGTTAGATAAAAATTAAATAGATTTTATTAATAAAGTTTTAACAAAATGTGTTTTGGAAATCCACCTTTTCTTGCCTAAATGATAAGATCTTGTGCATATTTCCTCTTTGCATCAAACATTTTTGTAATAAAATTAAAAAACATTAAAAATTAATTTAGAACTACGTAGCCTTGATTCCTCATTTTATGAGGATACGTAGGATCAAGGGCAACCTTGTCAGGCACAACAATAAAAAACAAATATTTTTTGGCAAACCAATTATTTAGGTCTTTTAATTAAAACCAATCAAAGGTACCATTTTCAAATGGACGAACGGGGTACTAATACCTTCCCCGGCTCGTAACCGACTCCCGAGCTCAGATCTATCTAGTTCGAGACCAAGTTTTATCCGTTTTAATTAATAATTACTTTTTCCGCGTTTTTGCAACAAAATGCGGTGGCGACTCCATATCGGGTCAGTCGACCCCCACTCGTAGGCGAGGCCCTGAGGGCGACCCGGAACCCCGACCGCGACAGCTGGCGACTCCGCTGGGGACATAACATTAAAAAGAGAGTCAGGCCTAAATGATTGGTTATTTTTAATAGACCTATTTTTTTAATTGGTTTGCCTTTAATTAATTGTTTATGGTATATATTTTTTTTATTAATTTTACATATTTGTTTAGTTGTATATTTATTCTTTATTGCAATATCTTTTGTTTTTTTTAATTTAAAAAAAAAAGGTTTGTATGCCCCCGAAATAGGTTTTTTACACGAATCTTTGCACACACGAAAACCCTATACCCGGGTATTATTATTTAAACCATATGTTTAAGGGTGCTTTTGCCCTACCTTTGACTTACCAAGTGTATGGTCTCTTGTAGTGTGCGAAAGTACCACTCGGATTGGGAACCATTTCTCGTAAGCACGACCTTTACGAGGTGTGTCCTACCTATTTTGGGAGGCGTAGCCAAGCTCTTGTCGATAGTTTGCCAGGTGGGTCCTCACCTTAAAGAGGGAGGGCGATCCGAGGGCCTTTAGAAGTCCAGAACCACCATGGAGTACACTTTGTGTAGCATTCTATTTTGAAACTTGAATAAGTCAGTCATGGTTCCCCTTCATTCACTATCAAAGATTAAGAGGTGTCAAAACAGTTAATCTGTTACCTATTTAACCTTCGAAAAAGCTGTGGGGATTGTGTCAATCAAAAATTAAAAAATATATATTTTCTTTTTCAAGTTATCAAATTAGAGTGTTACACTTTAGCTATACGATAGAACAATGTCGTAGGACTGTCATCAATAGACATCCCTAAAACCTTGTAGGATCTACCATGTGGGGGCATATTCTTCCTTACCCTGCTACTATTATTTGTCGTAAGTCGGGGACTACCACCCCGCAAAAAAAAAACATAAAAATTTTGTAACTCATTGCTATCAAGCCTGAATGATATAAGAAATGCCATTGCACGTTGGTATCCTTATGCCATGAGGAAGGCCTTTTCTTTGCATGCGCATTAAACCCGCAGTAGGGCCCACCACCCTAAGGGTAAATTTCATTTTCATATCCATCATTTCACTTAGGATAATCCCTCGTTGTTCCAAGTGGGCCCGAACTATATGGTTATTGTCAATTCATTATGACATCCCGTATTTTGTAATGAAGCCTTAATAGCCCCCAATTAGGGCCACTTACCCTAGGGGCATGCATTTGCATTTGTATCATAATAATTCATTACAATAAGACAAATAAAAATTTTGGAGTGATCCATCGTCGTTCCGAAGTTGGCCAGAACTATATGAATGCTACCAACCCATCCTGATACCTCATATTGGTAATGAAGGCTTAATCGCCCCCAAATAGGATCTTTTGGATTCTAAGGGCATTGCATCATACATTTTTGCATCATCATATATTCATATTCATATGCATCATTCATAAAAAAAAATTAAAAAAATTGAACAAGCCAAGGTTTCATCCCTATTGCTCTCACATACCCTTATCGGACCAGACATAGGACCACGACTAAGGCAGATGTGAGTGAACGTGTTGAGAAGCTTCAATCGAAGAGCCCTAAATGAAGGAACAAATGACCAAGATGAGGCAATCAATCAACTAGAGGAACAAGATCTGTCAAATGCTATAACTGATGTTGGAGGGTAATAATCAAAGGGAATGAACGACCCATCACAATTCCTTGAAGTTTAACCCTTATTAATTTACTTAATAATGGGCAACCATGCTTTCCATTCTCTCTTCAATAATTGTGGGTCATTTTTTGCCATCTCAATGTTGTTCCTTAAAGAAATTTTCATTTTCGTTGAATATCTCTTTAACAATTATCTACTAATATTTTGATCATGTGAATAAATCATCTCACCACATTCCCATACTAAAAAAAACAAAATTGATTCTTGCATTAACTTGAGATATTTGATTCAAATTTGAAATTAGAGGAAGGATGATGCAAATGTAAGACCCAAAATAGTGTGGACTCTCAAGCAAGTCCTTCCAGTGATACAAGGCTTTGTTGAATTCCCAAACACTGAGGAGATATCCCTAGTCACCCCGTTGAGCCTAGACATTTTGAAGCGGAGATCATTTCTCTCAAACCAACAACATGTGATAAACCGGGATGGGTAGTTTTCAACAGTTTTTGCCAACATGCAAATATCAAGAAGGATTACTGTTTCTTTTATAAACCCAAACGCATATCATCCATTGTCCACCCCATTGGGCCTCAACAGAAAAATTTTCTTCTTTTAAACCCAAAAAATATTTTACCCGAGTATTAATGAGAATGGCAAAACTGTTCGTATGGTCCCCTAAGTTATTTATTTGTTCCAATCTGGTCCCCTAAGTCATTTTCGTTTGAAAGTGGTCCCCTAACTCTTATAACATTAGCATTGTTAATCCTTTCCGTCCATTACCTCCTAACATCGTCTATTTAAGTTGACGTGGCAGCCAGAGTGCCCAATGTAGGCGATCCACGTGTACCCTCCCTTTTACCACGTTAAAAGTTTAAAATGGTGGAGTCAAACGACACCGTTTTGGTGCTTGAAGCCACTCACTTCATCTTCTCCTTTCTTCCATGAGAAGTCGTTATGAGCTAAGAGAGAAAAACACTAAACTTTGGAGGGAAAACAGAGGGTTGATAGGGAATTTGCTAAGAGAAAACGAACTGCAACATTGTTGTTGATTATAAGCACGATAGGGAGTTCGTTCATGGACGAAAAGGACTAACGGTGCTAACGTTACATGAGTTAGGGGACCAATTTCAAACGAAAAAGACTTAGGGGACCAGATTGGAAAAAAAAATAACTTAGGGGACCAAACGAGTAGTTTTGCCAATGAGAATCAAATCAAGAAAGACAATTTATGTGGTCATAAGTTCAATCACAAAAGAGATCCACAATGGAAGTAGGCAAGCACAAAGAATTAAGAAAAAAAATAAGCAAAAAGTGAGTGTGATTGTCTAAATAAGGAAAAGCCCATGGATCTAGTACATCATGAAAAGAACAATATCAACACTTCGGAAAGAAGATTCTCATTAAAAACTCAACATAAAATTTTGGGCCTTTATATCCGTTGTAACACCCCAATTTGGAACTACAATTTTCACTAAAAATTTGCGTCATTTTTTTTAAAACATCCATTATAAGTTATTATTATTCGAAAAAGATTTGCATGTTATTAAATAAATAACTTAGTCTCCGAAATATTTTCTTAACTCATTTTCCAAAAAGAAGGGTCACGTTACCACATCATTTATTTTGCCATTCTTAAAAATACGATAGTTGTAATTGAGGAATAGTAAATCATTTCATTCATTAGAAAATATTCAACATAACATAAAAGAGTTTCGGCTCACCAGGACATTATCCTCAAAATGAAAGTACTGAACCAAAATACGAAAAGATAAAATAAACTCCCCATTGGGGTTACATAAGTTTCATCAGAGAGAGCTGCCATCCTAGACTGAAAACAAAACCTAGACCACAACACAACAATCACTACTCATCATTGCTAAGATCCTCCACTGGGTCCTCCTCGGGATCTTCTTTGGGATCCTCCTCGAGGTCTTCCTCCTCTCCAACATTATCATTAGCAGGTGGAACATCCTGAGCCTCATGAAAGTTCCTAGGCCCTCCGGGCATTAAGTCCCTCAAAAGAAAACGAACCTCCGCACGATCAGTAGCGACACCTCGAAGTACATGGTCTCTATCCTCAAAACTCAGTATAGTAGGCCCCTCCCATATCCAGCCGGTAGCAGTCCTACTCCAATGTCCCCCCGCTAGAGGAGACATTAGCAAACTCAAAACTCGCTCCACCATCTAATGTTCGACATACAAGAGAAACAAGAAGAAGAGAAGAAGAGAGAGAGTTAGCAATCAGAATGAACAAGTCATCGACGGCATGGGCTTATTCCATGGATCACACTAGGATCAAACACATACCACTTTAACAAGGCATAACTTATTATCTTATCAACATATCATGATTATCACGTGTTCACCATATCATATCGTTATCACTTTATCATTATAACCTTATCATTATATCATAACTTAATATCATTACTCAATGGTAAACTTTCCATTAAGTCTTTTCATAAGATAACCATCAATGATTTAGGGAGGGAAATCATCAAGGTAAGGGTAGATTAGCACACACAATACATTTTCTCCTTCAATATCCAACCACAACCTAAGTCGGAAAGCAGATGGGATGCACAGGAATCCTAACCATGCTGACATTGAAGTCAAAGGGAACGTACCGGCTGAAACCACGCTCTGTTGGCCAGCAAAACAAAACACAATATCATTTATAATTTCACAATTTCACAAAATCAGTGACTTCTAGTCCCATTCGGATTCCCTCTACACCATCTAAGATTTGCTCAAGGGGGCGACAGCTCTATCCCTAGTTCGCGTTGCAGTCCTCGCTACGATCAACGCCCAGCAGGTGACCTTGACCATTGTAACATCGTCCCGCCTAGGGAAGCGCTCTTAGGCTTCTTGACGTTTCACCGTCCTTTCCCTCCCCTATTGCAATCACCACTCGAAGATACACCGGTCTCCAAGTATACGGTATCTTTCCTCTCCACTACTTCTCTCTCAACGCGTAGTTAGAAAGGATTTAAGCTTAAAGTCTTTTAAGTCTTTTAAGTCTTTTATTAACCTAGTTTGGTCGACCCATTCTAAGCCTTACTTCTAACGGGCCTCGACCTCTAAGGGTAACAACAAATACCTCCCTATGGTACAGTGGATTCCACAAGACTTGCAACCACGACACAGTCATCCACGTGGCCAGTCACTTAAAGGGGATGTACAACAAAAATTATTGTGCCGCTTGCATCATCACTGTACACTAGTATTGTTTTCGATTTTCCACAAGATTAATCATTCTCTTTCTTTTCATAGAAATTCTAAATATACCAAGTCCTTTTCATAGGAACAACCTTCAAATATATCAAATAATCTTTCATAGAATGAACCATGATTTCATAAACATATCCAAATACATTTGATACTTTATCACATGTTCTCTTATCATTTTCAAAACCATATTCAGCAGAATAACTTTTGATTATACAACATGTCATATCAAAATAAAATCAGACAATCAATATAAAGTTACTGTCGCAACGTAGGACGACTAAGCACATCACAATCAATTGTCGTCTCGTATCTTGACATATAACTTTGGATTCCGACTTTTGAGATGGTCGAAATCATCCTAATGTTACCATAGTGCCATTATGTCTTAAGATAGCTACTCTCTCACCTTGGTGTGAAGCTAAAGGATTAGTGTCCTCTTGAATTGAATTCGCGTTACTTGATTTCGAACGAGAACCTTTTACCAAATATAACGTTATAAATAACTATACCAATTTAAAATGAGCAAACCCACTCAAGGTACATAACTTTTAACAAATACAAATTCTTCAAAAAATTTGGAAATCAAAAAGACTTATATTAAAATATTCAATACTTGAAATAAACCATTCCTTTTCCAAGCAAAAATCAAAACCTTCTAAAACATTACTAAATAAAATCTTTAGAGCTATTTATCAAATTAAAAAAAATCACTTTTAAAAGACATTCAACAATTATCATTCAAGCACTCATACAAGTCAGACAACAATTTACTAAACAACTAGAACATTAAAGCATACATTCACAACATCACTTTCATAATTCCTTTTTAACTCTATACACTTATACTAAAGGTCCTAACATAAAATTTACATACTAATTTATTCTAAAACAATTTCTATAGTTGATGCAACTAATTTAAAATTTTGGACAACATACACTACAAGTCTTAAAAATCACTTTTTTTTCACAAATGATTTATCAAAAAGACATGCCACTTTTTCCTAAAATTTCCTTACAAGTTCCATTATAAAAATTTGATTAAATATAAGTTTAATAAAATATTTTTTCTTGCTGGACAGCCACCAAAATTCAGTTGCATCACCTCTAAAAATTGAAACAAACATGTTCTAACATTCATATACAACCATATACATATCATAAAGTCTAAAAATACAATTTGGCTTACTAAAATAACAATTTCTTATTAATATCAAATTCTGGACAGCAAACAAATATATTTATAAAAGTCATTCTATTTAATAAAAATACATACTTTTAATCCATACTTTATACAATACTTATACGTATATAAATTAAGCAATGCAAACACATACAAAAATTATCATTTGGGGCCTCATAATTCCATAAAATATTATTTTTCAGAATTAAAATTTTTAATTTTCAAATATAAATTATTTTTCTATAAAATACATAATTTATTTCTTGTATACACATCAATAAACATACATACGCATCATATAACCACTTAAGCAATTAGGAAATCAGCAAAAATTATTCCTTCCTACCAAAAATAATTTTCGGTCCTAATAATAAAAATAGAAGAGTATTATTAATTTATAAACACATATATACCTTATTCATATAATTTCATACCTTCCAAAATTTTACTTTAAACATCAATTTAAATAGAAAATAAACACTTTTGAGTAAGATTACTTTTTGGACAGCAGTTAACATTATAGCTTATATACATTACCAATTCATATAATCACATAAACAACAAGTCCAATTAATCACCGTTTACCCATATCAAATACCATCAAATACACATAATTACCAAAAAAAATAACATATATAATTTGCTATTATTATTAAAAAAAACTATAGGCCTCACGGCCTAAACACACACACCCACAATCTTATTATTTTTTTTGTTCATCATCACTTACTTATTATTCATGCTTTCATACTTATATTCATAATCAAAACAACAATACAACAAAGATTAAAACAATAATTCCTAAAACATACAAAAAATTTCAGAATATTATTTCCTTATCATAAAAAAAATTCAGTCATCAAAGGCTAAAAAGGGGAGATCATTTTCTCTTTAAACAATTTTTGTTTTGTCCCTTTTCAATCCTTATTCATTTGACCATCAACCAAATTTCACACTAACAATCCATAATTCATCTTATATCAAAGAAGAGATTAGAGATTTTAGTTTCACAATCTCATAACCATATAAGAATATAAGAAGTTTATATATTTGTTTATTTAACAAAAGAATAAAGAATAAGAGCGTAAAATTAAAACAAAAATTAAGTTTTTAGGATTACCTCTTCTCCTTAGCAAAGAAGAGCTTCAAAGTGAGTATGAAATTTTTTCCTTCCTTCCCAACAAGAGTGTCACGCCTATACCCACTCTCTCAAAGCCTTTCTCAAATTTTTTTCTCTCAAAACAATTGTTTGTTGTGTGTAAAAGAATGAGGGGTCTTAGGCTCTATTTATAGGTGAAGTAGAAAATGAACTCACCCAAAAATGAGGTGATATACACGCCCCTTTCACCAGAAAATGAGTCAAAGAATTTAAATTTTTACTTTAACCAAGTCTAGGAACATGTACATGTATTTAATGTGATTTTTCCATCTCCTATAAGCTTTAAACCCAAAGATTCTTCTAGGTAAATTTTCAGAAAATATCTCCTCCCTTTCCTATGCATTTGGACGGCACCCCTAGTCAAGGTGGGAAGAACAAAATTTTCATTTACTCACTTTGAATCCACCTCCCTTCTATCCAATTAAATTAAAGTTTTTTACTTTAAAATTAAAAAATAAATAGGAAAATAAAATAATCTGGATGGTGCAGCCAATAATCTTTTAAATAAATATCTGAACATAAAAATTAAAATATTTTGAGGTCCAATAATTAATTCTAGACTTTAAAATAATTTTTCCAAGCTTAAAACAAAGAAATTCGTACTTAGACTGTACATATATATTTTTTTTGCAGGTTTCCTAATAAAAATTTTATTTTCACAAATTCAAATTCTGCACTTCAATACGATCGTTTTCATATAAAATTTATAATTTTTGGACTTACGGTTTGAAAGTTATGAATTTTTGAAGTTTTAAAGTTATTTCCTCCAAAAATGCATTTCATAAGCTTTCAAATTAATTTATAATTCAAAAATACAGAAATTAAATTTTATATGGACGATTCAACCAATAAGGGATTTTTGAAATATATTTTCCATGCACATAAAAATGTTTTTGGGTCAAAGAGTCATTAAATGCATCAGAATCATATTTTCAAACTTAAAACTCCAAAATTCGTATATTACAGTAGTAGTGATAAAATTTCGAAGACTCTAAAATAAAAATAAAAACTTTACATTTTTCATAATCTATATTTTGATACGATCGTTTTGACATATAATTTGTAATTTTTGGACTTACGGTTAAAAAGATATAAATTTCTGAAGATTGAACACCGTAATCCTTCAAAATCATTTCACATTCTAATATCATTTAAATAAAATACTATACCTTAAAAATATTTTCATCCTAAGAATACAATTTAAATACATTAAAGAAAACATTGGTATGCATATATGTATATATATATTTCACGTGCATATATATATATATATATATATATATATTTATAAAACCTACGCTTTTAAATAAATCCAGGTATCATGATTTATCAAAAATCAAATATAATATTTTAAATTCAAATATAATTTCACAAATAAATTGGGTAAAATTGTGGGTCTCACATCCGTCCTTTCATTAGCCACATCATTACCTCCAGACCACGTTACAACCTTCTGGAAAATCCTCTAGATGATTTGATTGTTGTGCAAAATCTATTGAAAAAATAAGGAATTGAAGAGAAAGGAGTAAGGAGGGGAAGGGAAATAAAATTTTGAGCCTTATATCTTTTTATTGTCGACCCTTAGCCAGGACAAATTACAAGCTTTAAAAGACCTCGTTGAGGATTGGTTTACTTGAGTTACACACAATGGCGGAGAAATGTTGACTTCATTAAACCTAATTGAAACTTTGATGAAATATATCTCATTTTTAATGCATGAATTAATTACTCCCATCATACAAATATTTTTCATGTTCAGATGATCATTACATTAGTATTTCTTGTTAAGAAGGTATGTGAGAAAAGAAGTTGAAAGGAACTCGATTGGTTTAATATAGTTATTGGAAAGCGCCCGACTGCAATTTGCCACAATTGACTATACTAGAAAAATGATGAGGGCTCATGCTAAAGTGATTATGGCCTTGAGATTTCCAGAGGATGAGGTTGTCTTCAAATGATTGTTCTTCAACAGAAACTGATGGTCTCTGAATTATGAGGGATCTTTTGTTCTTTGAGGAAGTCCTAACCTTGAGCAAGATGAATGAAGAAGATTTTCAATTTTCAATCAATTCAAAACCAATTAAGAAATGTTGTGTTTGAAAAATAAAAGAAAAAAGTTAAAAAAAAAGAGAGCTCGCTAGGTTGAAAATCCTGAAAAAGGACGACCTAGGAAAAAGTTAGAGAGATCCGCTAAGTCATAAAACTCGAAAGAGGCGGCTTAGGCAAAAATTAGGATCATAAGATAAAAACCCGCTAGGAACCTACATTGGGTTTCCTAGGCAAAATTTAGGGAAAAAAAATCCTCCAACGCAAACTAGTTTGTTTTTAACAAAGAGATATTGGAAATTGCAAATAGAACCAGAAAAGAAGTCCTGAAGGTTGCAGTGGGGCCATTTTGAAGATTCTCTACCCTCGGTGAAACATTTCCCAAACTGGGGCAGTTTTGAAAAGTTTTGTTGCTAGCCAAGCATACTGGGGCAGTTTTGGAAATTTTTAACAAGCCCTAGAAGGAAATACTGGGGCAGTTTGAAGAGAGGTCAAGCGGATTGTTCGTTCCTTTGCAAATATTGTTAATATAATCAATTGGGGCAGTTCTGGAAAATTTTGTTGAATAAATCCTTGAATGAGATACTGGGGCAGTTTTTGAAGAGATTAATTATTGAGCTCTAGATGAAAGATATTGGGGCATTGTTTTAAAAAAAAAAATTGATTCCCCAGTAAATATTTTAAGCACAATGCACTGGGGAAGATTTTGGACAACTTCAGGTTGTTTGAAGATGATTGATTATTGACAAATATTTGATTGTTGAGCTGTCAAAAGATGTTGTTAAAGAAAAAGGTTGTCAAAGATTCGCTCGTGCCTGTCTTGATCAGATTTTGGTATGGCCCAATATTGGTTTTCAAGAGCAATAGAGTTGAGACCAGTTTATCTTGCTGGAAAAACCACAAAAAAAACCTTTTTGCGTTTTAGACCCATTAATTCCTGATGGGTTTACATTAGAAAAAAGTTAGAGTTGCATTGTTGATTCCAAATCATATTCATTTCATTGTCATTCACATCATTTGTATTGAGTTCATTTTGCATTATGCATTTTTGACATCATTTTCACCAGTTACATTATCCATTGCATTATACCAGTTGCAACATATCAGTTTTTCATTAAGAATATCATTTGCATTGATTGCATTCTATTCATTACTATTTTCATTGTTTGCATCACCATAACTTGATTATTCAAAAATAATAATCCTAGAAGAATCATCTTGGGTCCTTTGACGCCCGACACAAACGCCGAAAGTCATTTTGATGTTAGCTGGGCTTTTTGATGCCCCGACAGAAATGTCGAAAATCATTTTGGGTCTTTTGACACCCAGCATAAACGCTAAAGTCATTTTGATGTTGGTTGGACTTTTTGATGCCCCGACAGAAATGTCGAAAATCATTTTGGGTCTATTGACGCCCGGCATAAACGCCGAAAGTCATTTTGATGTTGGTTGGGCTTTTTGATGCCCCGGCAGAAATGTCGAAAAATCATTTTGGGTCTTTTGACGCCCGGCATAAACGCTAATGTCATTTTGATGTTGGTTGGGCTTTTTGATTCCCTAACAGAGATGTCGAAAATCATTTTGGGTCTTTTGACGCCCGGCACAAACGCTAAAGTCATTTTGATTTTGGTTGGGCTTTTTGATGCCCCGACAGAAATGTCGAAAATCATTTTGGGTCTTTTGACACCCAGCATAAATGCTAAAGTCATTTTGATGTTGGTTGGGCTTTTTGATGCCCCGACAGAGATGTCGAAAATCATTTTGGGTCTTTTGACGCTCGACACAAACGCTAAGGTCATTTTGATGTTGGTTGGGCTTTTTGATGCCCCGAAAAAGATGTCAAAAATCATTTTGGGTCTTTTGATGCCCGAGACAAACGCCGAAAGTCATTTTGATGTTGATTGGGCTTTTTGATGCCCCGACAGAGATGTCGACCGGCACAAACGCTAAAGACATTTTGATGTTGGTTGGGCTTTTTGATGCCCCGACAAAGATGTCAAAAATCATTTTGGGTCTTTTGACGCCCGACACAAACGCCGAAAGTCATTTTGATGTTGATTGGGCTTTTTAATGCCCCGACAGAGATGTCGAAAATCATTTTGGGTCTTTTGACGCCCGACATAAACGCTAAAGTCATTTTGATGTTGGTTGGGCTTTTTGATGCCCCGACAGAGATGTCGAAAATCATTTTGGGTCTTTTGACCCCCGGCATAAACGCTAAAGTCATTTTGATGTTGGTTGGACTTTTTTTGATGTCCCGACAGAGATGTCGAAAATCATTTTGGGTCTTTTGACGCCCGGCATAAACGCTGAAGTCATTTTGATGATGGTTGGGCTTTTTTATGCTCCGACAGAGATGTCGAAAATCATTTTGGGTCTTTTGATGCCCGGCAAACGCTAAAGTCATTTTGATGTTGGTTGGGCTTTTTGATGCCCCGACAGAGATGTCGAAAATCATTTTGGGTCTTTTGACGCCCGACACAAAGGCTAAAGTCATTTTGATGTTGGTTGGGCTTTTTGATGCCCCGACAGAAATGTCGAAAATCATTTTGGGTCTTTTGACGCCCGGCACAAACGCTGAAAGTCATTTTGAGAATTATTTATTGTATACTTTTGTAATAGGTGTGATGTCCTAGACGGTGAGGACCTCCAAGGGTATAGGAGATGACCTTCAAAGGAGCCTCTGTCTAGGGTTGATATGTGATGTTTGGTGGGAGTCCTCTAGTGGCCAAGGGAGAGAGCCAAGGAGTAATCTTAATCACTGGTGTGTGAGGATGGCAATTAGGGTTAGAGGACGTACCTGAGCCCCATGTAGTACGGAGCTACTTATAGGGGGGAGCTGGTTGCCCTAACGGGCTTGCTTTAGGCCCAAGTAGGGCCAGCCTGTACTGAGCTATGAGTGGATAGGCTGTCCTTGTGGATAAGATGGTGAGTTGTCCTTGTGGATAAGGTGGTGAGCTGTCCTTGTGGATAAGAAGGGAGACGTCATCAAGTCCTAGGTGTCGGACTTGGGAAGGTGTCGGACTTAGACGTCGGACCTGAGTTGGAGAGTGAGGTCGGCTCGTATCTGACATCTGTTCGGCCGTTGAGCATTGAGCTCGGCCAAGCACTCAGAAGGCTTCCTGAAGGGTCCTTAGGACTTTGGCGAGGTCGTCTGAGGACCTCAGCTAGGCCGAGTCCACCACATAAGCCCCCCAGCTCGGTCAAGGCCAACTGAGCCTTGTTCCGAGGTTCTGGTTTAGGACCTTTTGCCAAGTCCACCTCATAAGCCCACCTCGTAAGGGCCGAGTTCGCCACATAAGCCCCCCAGCTCGGTCAAGGCCAACTGAGCCTTGTTCCGAGGTTCTAGGGAGTTCGGGCGATAAGTTGTCGATGTGTTGGATCCAGCTGTCTCTGACATCCTTTCATTATGACGGAGCAGGTTTGACAGCTGTCTACTTTGCCAGTACCGAAGCGACGTTTGCTTTTACCGGATCTGATACGTGTCAGAAATCGCGACCTACGAAGCGTCACCATCATTGTGACGTTGCTCGAGGTCCACAATTTCCGCTGCTGTGCGCCGCGTGTCTTAATATGTGTGGCCGTACGCTGGGTTGGGCTTTTTTGGGCTAGGCCCAGACTTCAAATTTGAGGGGGAAAACGGTTTCTCTTCCCCCTCTCCCCCAAAAAACCACTTCTCCTTCATACTCTATCACTCATTCTCTCTCTCAACACCATTATCTTTTCTCTCTCTACCAGATATTCTCTCTTCGAAATCACTCCCCTTTCCCCTCGAAACCGTTTGAAATCGCACCATTTCCGGCGTCTTTCTTCTCTCCCAACCTCCAACAGTGAATATTGTTTGATGTTGCAAGCTCTCTCTTCAACTTTTATATTCATCAGGTATACTCATTTTCCCCTTCCTTCTACTTTGATACTGGCGTTTCTTCTTTCTTTAGGGCTTCCTGATTTGCACGGTGGGGGATTAGGATTTATGGTTCTTGGTTTCTATTTTCATGGCGGTGGGGTTCTTCCATTAGGTTTTGTGGCTCTGATTTTGGGGCATAGTGTTGGGGTTTGGGGCTTTTCTACATTCGGGTGTTTTGATTTTGGGGTTCATTCCTGGGTTTTAGCCTTCTTTGGGTTAAGCGTGTTTTGAGACTTTTGGAGAGTTTTTGATTCACGTTTTTTGTTTATTTTTCAGAAAACCAGCGGAGTGGATTGGGTTCAGTATGAGTAGGGAATGGTTTAGGAAATGGGCTGGGGTAGTGTCCCTGTCGTCTAGTAGTAGTGATGAGGAGGACGGCTCTTCCTCCTCATCCTGTTCCTCAACGGAGGTAGACGAGGCGCTCCGTCGCCAAAGGGAGTATAGGGAGAAATACGAGAGGCGAGTTCTAGAGGCTGATCCCGTTGAGGTAGTTTATCCTCGGAATTGGGAGGAGAGGAGGGGGTGGATACGGCAATACGCCTGGGCCGAGTTTGTTGATGGTAGAGAACATGCCGACTTCGAAAGGATGGAGAAGGAGGGAATGTACGAACGAGGGGTACCTGTGGTAGAGGGGAGATGCTCTGGGGGGTTATTTTTCGTAACCCGTAAGACTAATACCGAGCTCCCCTGTTCATCCACAGGTACCATGCCGCTCAGGAAGTGCGTTAGTCGACCTGAACTTTACCCCGCGCCTTTTGATGCCGAGCAGTACGAGTGGGTTGACGTGGAGCCCAAAGGGGTCAAGTCTAGCCTTTGTTCGGAGGACAAGCTTGCCGAGCTAAGGAGAGCCGTGTTGCCTTGCTCAGGGGATGCCACCGGGACCTCTTACGAAGTGCTCCCCTGTTCGGCAAATGACAGGATATGCAGCCGGACTGACAATAACTCCTTCTTTTTCTATGCCGATCTGATTCATAATCTCGGCGTGACCCTCCCGTTCACCGACCTGGAAATGAGGGTCTTAAATGAGCTCGGACTAGCTCCTTCCCAACTTCATCCCAATACTTGGTCGTTTCTCCGAGCATTCCAAAAGTACTGCGGAGCCAGAAATTTGGTATGCACGGTTCGACTATTTTTATGGATGTACAACCCGTTCGTCAGCAATAAGGACGGGGTCACTGGTCGTCTTTGGGTGTCGGCCAAAGCCCGAGCCCACTGTGGGCTGTTCGGCATGTTCTCCGAATCTTGGAAGCATTTTAAACCAAGATTTTTTAAGTACAAATACGTTGGAGCGGGGCTGCCTTGGTTTCGGTCCGAGACGGGACCGAAGTTTCCTTTGGAATGGTCCCCCGAGTTCTTTAGTCGCCTTACCAGTACGCCGCAAAGGTGGTCAGGTGTAACATTAGATGCCGACGAGTCCGTAACGGCTCACCATTTTCAGATGGAGTATCGTGCTCGGAAAGTCCAACTTGATGTTGGAATTTTCCTAAAGTGTCCTGACAACGAAGTCTTGACAAAAATTGGTAGTTACTCTTGCTTTTATACTTGTACGTTTTCTTTCAACACACTTATACTAATCCCTTTTTTTTTTTTACAGAAGAACATTGGTCAGAGATGTCTTCCAGGGCTCTGAAAGCTGCTTTAGAAGCTCGGAGGAAGAAGAAGTCTGAGGCTCCTTTGCTGATGCCATGTCGTCCGAGGTTTCCACTGATACGCTCTCGGCCGATTCTGGTCCACTCCATCCTACCCCACCTGCCGTTATCATTGCCCCTCCTCCTCCTGCCTCGCCAAGTCCCAGTACCGAGATAGCCATTGTTGCGGATGTGCCGCCCTCAAGCACTGGAACTCAACCGAGGCCGCCAGCTACCCTTGCCAAACCTTCGCTGAAAGACACTCTTGTCAAGATGTCGAGCAGAAGAAATGGCTTGCCAATTGAAAAGGGCCACCACCATGTTTAATGTGTTGGCCGAAGTGGCTGATGATGTGGTGGACGGTGTTTCGCCGGCCAAGAAAAAGGCTCGGTCGGCTATGGCGGCCGAGGTGGAAGAACTGAAGAGTAGCAAAAGGTCAGCCGAACAAAAGCTATTTGAGGCTCAAGAGGAGCATCGCCGCCAAATGGAGGAGCTTCAAAAAAGATATGAAGAAGATTTGGCCCAAGCCAAAGCAGACGCGAAGGAGGCTGGTCGGCAGGAGGGCCTTGCCGAGGTGGAAAGGGTTAGGAATCTGCTGAAGAAGAGGGCTGCCCAAGCTCTTAAGCATAAGGTGGAAGCACATGAGTCGGACTTCGACCTTGAAAGGGTGGCAAGCAAAGTTTTTACCAGTGCGGTTGAGCAGATTCTTCATATGAATCAAGGACTCTGAATTCGGTATGTCGGCGCATCTGCCGAGTTCGGAGTGGAAGATGGAAAGATGGTGGATTATGACAGGGGAGGGGCCGAGGTTGACCTGGACCAGCCTGAGGAGAATCTGCCCAACCCCTTGGTTGAGAGAATGGATGAGGAGTTCGACCCGCGTTCGGTCGTCCTTTCAGATGTCGAGGATGATGCAGCATAAGTCCCTTATGCTGGGCAGCTTATGATTTGTCTATGTTATTCTCTATAACATGTTCGACAATGTTGGTTATACTTTGTTTTATTGTGCACAACATTTGATTTCGATGCAGGCTTATTTCACCTACAACTTGTTGTATGTTACTATTTTTGTGCAAGTTTCGTACTTATACTTGTTGCGTGCGTTTAGAGTCCGAGGTTATTTTTATGCAAGTTTTTCTTCTAACTTGTTGCATAGATGCGAGTATTTGTTTACCAACTCGTTGCATGTTTATTCGTTCAACCTCGGATCTGGACCACGATTGATTAGGTGGTCACCAGAAAGATTTTCAAGAAAGAATGCAAGTGTTTGAGACTTGTCGCATATTGTAACTTTTATGCAAGTTCTTATTTTAACTTGTTGCATGTATACCGAGTCCGAGGACATTTTTTAAATAACTAAGTAAAACTACTTTTGAGAATACAAGTGTTTTACCAACTTGTTGTATTTCGGCCTGATCGGACTTAAAATGTCGTATTACTAGCTCGGACGAATTCGGATAACTCAGTGAGTGCAGTAATCTTATAAGTTTTCCTCTGAATAAATGTACTGTATATAAGTGCATACGGTAGGAAACTCGGATCTACCCACCTTAGCCGAGGTGGGTGTCCTCGGCCCCGATGTAAAAGAGAGTGCTGAGTGAAGCTATGTGAAAACATTTCACAGCAGTCTGTTCTTTATCGGGTGTCCCTTGTACACTGTGCATATGAGCCGATCTTATCTAGAAGACGTTGGCTGTGCATAGCGCCATGCAACATTTAGGTGGCTAGTACTAAATGAGAAGCTAGTACGTACGTATATAAAACTGTTGCACTTGAGTATGAGCAAGTTTGTACTTTTCATTAATTGTAGTCATGAGTACATTGCTTTTTCTTTTGAAAGGTGAACATCTCACAATGGAAATTGAAAAACATGAACAGTATCTGAAGGAAACGACAAATAAAAGGAAGTTGAACTTGAATTCCTTAGAGGAGGGTACTGACGGCTGCCAAAATATCTGAGGTAAACCTATTTGAACAGGTTCTCAGTGTTTTGAAGTTTTGGGAATCCTTGAGTTCGGTAATTACCCAGAGTATGTTTCTAAAACGCCTCTGTTGGGGATTACTGACCTCGAGCTCATTTCCCGCTTTTCTGGCCGTTGGGGCCGATGTCCGATCCTCGGGGGGCGAGGTGATCGGACTCAGATGACCCGGGCTGCTTTGCTTTCTTGTCATAGTCGGCTGGCTTTTTCATCGCTATCTTCTTCGGACCAGGAGCATCTTTTCGGATTTCCTTGTGATGGTCCTCCGAGGTGAGCTAAAAGAAGAGGCTGCCGAGATTGTTGGTAATGTTGAAAAGTGAGGACATTTCCCTCTTGAAGCCCCCGAGCTTGGGGATCTGAAAAGCTCGGCTGAAGGCATGGGCAAGAAGTTCACCTCGGCCCTCAATTCGGAGGTGTACCGAACGGGGGGCGGGGTTAGTGAGAGTTAGATGAAGGAGAAAATTCTCTCCGGGCAGGGGGTAGGGGAGGACTGAAAGAGAGAAGAGATTTCTGTTGACTGCTCTTTGGATTTTTTGGAGGAGTTTGTCATTCATGATAGCATCTTGGCTTGGGGGAAAGGTGAAGGGGGGAATTACCACCCGCTCTTCATGAGGGGGGGACATATGGATATTTCGTTCGGACTAAACGTCGGCCAATAAGACTCTTCCCTTGGATAGTGTCGGATCGATGAACTCTTTTTGCTTCTTCTTTCCCTCCCGTAGGCTCGCATTGTAACAGAGTCGGGCTTTCACTTGGTCAGCTTTGACCGTAACAACCTTATCATCTGATCCGACGAACTTCATTGCCAAGTTCACTGTCGAGACCACTGCCCCAAAAGCTTGTAGGCAGGTTCGTCCCAATATTACATTATACGGGGAGTCAGAGTCAACTACCAGAAATTTGATGATCTCCGTTCTGGCCGAAGGCTGGTTACCTAGGGTCACCGGAGATGAATGGCTCCCAGGGGGCGAATTGCCTCACCTGTGAAGCTGATGAGATTACCTTCAAATCCTTTGAGGTCGGCGGACCTCAGCTTCAAAGCTTGGAACGATGCAGAAAGAGAATGTCGGCCGAGCTTCCTTGGTCAACAAAGACTCGGGCGACCTCAAAATTGCCAATTAACGCCGTTATCACCATAGGATCGTTGTGATCTGGGATGACGTTTTCCATATCTTGGTCGGAGAAAATAATAGGCACATTTCGAGATGGTTTTTTGCCAACGGGTTTGTGATGGACAGCGAGAACTTGGTTGATGTACCTTTTCCTTTCCGCCCTCCTTTCTCCGCCACCAACGAAGCCTCCCGAGATAGTTTCTACTCGGAAGTTCTCTGGCGACTTGTCCAGGTCTTGAACTACGACCATGTTCACCCGCGATGGTTCCTCTTCCTTCTTCTCTGGGGACGGGTCGGCTTTGGCTTTCCCTTTATCATTGTCCGGGCTGCGAGACCTTCTTCGGCCTCGTCTTTCCACTGCTTCTCGGACGTATTGCTGCAGCTTGCCTCTTCTTACCATATCCTCAATGACATCCCGGAGCCAAGTGCATTGATTGGTATGGTGGCTGTACCCGTCATGGAAATTGCAGTATTTGGATTTGTCCCTGACATAGTTTTGATTTCTGAGAAAGGGGGGCGAGGTACATTCCTGAGTTCGGTCTGCATGGTCTCTCTCCAGACTTGAGACCGTGGGACCGTCAGGGGGGTGTAAGAGTCATATTTGGTGATGTATGGACGTCGGCGGTCTTCTTGTTGGCCGGTGTGGGACCGACCTCGGTCCTCCTGGTCTGTTCTTCCTCCTTTTTCATCCCTGTTGCCGCGAGGACAACCTCGGGGCAGGGTATTCTGCGAGGCGGCTTGAGCATTTTCCAGCCTGCTCGACTGTCCCTTGTTGAATTCTTCGAGATTGATGTATTTGTTTGATCTCTGTCTCAGTTCGGCCATGTCCCTTGGTGGCTTTCCAATAAGTGAATCTTTGAATCCTCCTTCGACCAATCCTTGGGTCAAAAGGAGAACCGCCACCTCGGGAGACAGATTTGGGACCGAGCTGGACTCGCTGTGGAACCTGTGCAAGTATGCACGTAAGGATTCTTCTGGTTTCTGGGTCACTGTCGCTAGCGTGTGGTCCGACCTGGGTTGCACACAGCTAGTCGTGTATTTGTTAAGGAAGACGCGCTTCATTTCTGCCCAGTTGTTGACATAATTTTTAGGAAGCGTTGAGTACCACCGAAGGACCGGGGCCTGTAGGGTCATGGAGAAAGCTCGGCACTTGAGCCGATATCCTCCCCCGTGAAAGTTCACAGCTCCCTCGTAAGAAAGGATATGTTCCTGAGGATCTGTGAGGCCATTGTATCTGGGGGTGTTACTGGGCCCGAGGTACCCAGGTGGTGGTTCATAGGCCATGACGGCAGGAGTAAAGGGATGCCCAGGGTGGGAATCATCCAACTCAGGTTGTTGCTGGTCAGGGGGAAGGGTAAGTTGTGTGACAGTCGTGTGTGGCGTTGCGAAGGTTTGTGGAGTTAACGGAGGTTGTGGTGGAAGGGGAGGTGGAGGGGGTGGTGGGGGGAACTCGTTTGGAGCTGGAGCTTGAACCGCAGCTCGTTCAGCTAAACGTTGCATGGCAACTTGTTGGAGATCTGCAATAGCTTTGCCTTGTTGTTCTACGATTCTCATCTGCTGTCTCATCAAGGATAAGAGTTCAGCATCCCGAGAGAGCGTAGACTGTCGAGAGTGGGAACGGTGTGTTGTGCTGACGGAGTGAGCACGTTCGCCGCGATGGCGGTGCTGTTCAGTGTTGGTTTCTCCGAGCTCAGAGCATAGCTGCACGCGCCGACCTCCGCCAAGAAGCTGGGTTGGATTTGTAGTATCTCCAGTGTGGATGGTATAAGGTCCACTGTGGGTGTGGGTGAATTCTGGTGGCGGAGGTGGCGGGGGAGGAGGTGGAGGTGGTGGAGGGGGTGGCGGTGAGGACCTCGCTGCCCGTTTGGCTTCGAGATGCAAGCGCAGGTCCTCAGTTGACGGTACCCTCCTTGGACGCCCCCTCCTTCTCCTCTGGACTGGCTGTTCTTCAGACATGGTAGAATCTTCTGGGTGGGGTTGAAGTTTATCTTCCCCACAGACGGCGCCAATGTGATGTCCTAGACGGTGAGGACCTCCAAGGGTATAGGAGATGACCTTCAAAGGAGCCTCTGTCTAGGGTTGATATGTGATGTTTGGTGGGAGTCTTCTAGTGGCCAAGGGAGAGAGCCAAGGAGTAACCCTAATCACTGGTGTGTGAGGATGGCAATTAGGGTTAGAGGACGTACTTGAGCCCCATGTAGTACGGAGCTACTTATAGGGGGAGCTGGTTGCCCTAATGGGCTTGCTTTAGGCCCAAGTAGGGCCAGCCTGTACTGAGCTATGAGTGGATAGGCTGTCCTTGTGGATAAGATGGTGAGTTGTCCTTGTGGATAAGGTGGTGAGCTGTCCTTGTGGATAAGAAGGGAGACGTCATCAAGTCCTAGGTGTCGGACTTGGGAAGGTGTCGGACTTAGACGTCGGACCTGAGTTGGAGAGTGAGGTCGGCCCGTATCTGGCGTCTGTTCGGCCGTTGAGCATTGAGCTCGGCCAAGCGCTCAGAAGGCTTCCTGAAGGGTCCATAGGAATTTGGCGAGGTCGTCTGAGGACCTCGGCTAGGCCGAGTCCACCACAATAGGAACCTCCAGACTTAACAGGTATGTTTCTTGTTTCTTTCCCGAACAAAATTGGTGTCTATTTCTTTACTCGTTCCTTACCATGATAGCATGCAAACCCCGGTTTGCTTGCTCTCTGATAAGAAACAAGTAAAGAGGGACAACTGTAGACACCCAATTTTGTCCGGGGTCAAAAATTATATTTTCATAAATATTTTGTTTGGGTAAGATTTTTATCCTCAAGTTTATATAATTGAATTTTATAAATAAAATAAAAAAAAGAGTTTGTTTGGATCCATTATTTTCTAATTAATGTGTATTAATTTATTTTTAGGATTTCTTTAAAAAAAATGAACAAAATAAAAAGTGCATTGAAAATTTTTGAGAAGAAAAATTAATTGAAAAGATTGTGTCCAAAATTTTGACAAAATCAATTCAAAAGATTGAAAATCAATTATTTTTAAAAAGAGAAAGATTTTGATAATTAATTAAAAATCAATTTAGAAAATTTTGAGAATCATTTAAAAAATTTGAAAAATCAATTTGATTTAATTAAAGGTTCTTTTTTTTAATCATAAATATTTGAAAAAAATTACAATTGATTTTTGACAAATTAAAAAAAATTTGAAATCATTTTGAATTTAGTTGATGATATGTTTTATTTGGGAGGAGTTGAGAATCAATTGAAAATCAAGTAAAATTTTTTGAATCAATTAAAGAGGATCGAGAATCAATTTGGTTGAGTTGAGAATTTTTTTTGATTGCATTTTTTTGATTCAAATAAAAAATTCTTTTGAAAGGATTATCCTCTTTTTGAAATGATTAAAATCAATTCAAATTTGGACTATCAATTCAAAAGATTGAAAATCAATTCTCGTTTGTCTGTATATCGAGTGCCTTCCGACTCAATTTGATTTAATCAAGGATTTTCTTTTAAAATCAAAAATATTTGAAAAGAGATTATCATTATTTTGAAAAGATTTGAAATTGATTTTTAACAAATTTTTCTTAACTTAACTTCTACTATAAATAGAGGTTTTCCCATCACTTTGGGAAAAAAAAAGGATTTTGGGGGGAGGAGGAGGAAAATTTTTTGAAGAGAGGTGCACAGAAAAAATATAAAGTTGGGAGAGAGGTGCACATAAATAAAAAAAACACTTGTGCCCAGTAAGACTCGTACGTGGTACTCCATTTCCGCCGCGTCCGGTTTGTTTTATTTTGTTTTTTCCTTCTTTCGGTTTTCATGCTAAGCACTCGAATTCAAAGTTTGTTGCACAACTCCCTCCGTTGCAGCAACAGGTTTGTTTGTTTTTTTTATGATTATTATTTTTATTTATTTATTACTCTTTATTTTTTTCCTTTTAAATTTATATTTTATTTATAAATAATTAAATAATAATAATTTAAAGTGTAGTCATTTTTTCTATTGTTATCTTAAATTGGTTGTGTTTTAGTGACTCAATTTTTTTCACCCATCTTTAATATTTGTGGTGAGATCTTTTGAATTTCTTCTCTGCACCAAAAATAAATATATAAAAATAATTTTATTTACAATAATAATAAATTTAAAATGTAGATTTTTTTAATTGTTGTTCTAAAATTTGATGCGTTTTGGTAAGTCGGTTTTTCTCTCCCAAATTCAGTGGAGAGATCTTTCGGGTTGTTTCTCCGCACAAAAATATGTACACATAAAAAATAATTTTTTTATATAATTAAATTATAAAAATTAGAAAAAAAAGGTTTTTTAGATAAAAATTAAATAGATTTTATTAATAAAGTTTTAACAAAATGTGTTTTGGAAATCCACCTTTTCTTGCCTAAATGACAAGATCTTGTGCATATTTCCTCTTTGCATCAAACATTTTTGTAATAAAATTAAAAAACATTAAAAATTAATTTAGAACTACGTAGCCTTGATTCCTCATTTTATAAGGATACGTAGAATCAAGGGGAACCTTGTTAGGCACAACAATAAAAAACAAATATTTTTTGGCAAACCAATTATTCAGGTCTTTTAATTAAAATCAATCAAAGGTATCATTTTCAAATGGGCGAACGGGGTGCTAATACCTTCCCCGGCTCGTAACCGACTCCCGAGCTCAGATCTATCTAGTTCGAGACCAAGTTTTATCCGTTTTGCCTTCTCGTCCCTTTGATCACGAGCCGCTTCTCCCTCCTTGGTGTGGACTGCCGCCTCGGTTCTCTCTTCCCATTCGTGACCCTCAAGGAGCCTCACCGCCGTCATCCTCTCCTTGTTGGATGCCACGGCCGCCGTCGAACAACCGTGCGACCACGAAGCCGCCTCCCTCCTCCTCAAAATCGTGATATGGAGTCGCGAGTTCCAAGCCGCCATCTCTGTCACAAGTTCGCTGCCGCCGTCGCTGTGCCGCCGTCGTGGATGAGGCTGCAGGCACACTGCTACTGTTGCGGTGTACTATTTTGCTGATGAAGGTTTGGGTTGAACCAGGTTAGCCATAAACCGGGTTAGACCAGTCGTGTTTAGTTTTGGACCGAACCGGTCCGTCATGAACTGGGTCTGAACCCCTTTGCAGCGCCATGAACCAGAATCGAGGGTAACCCCATTATACCTTTTTATTCCTCTTTTGTATTGTGTTTTATTAATGTTGATATTAGTAATCTTTTACAATGATGAATTGTTTTGGACATTATTATTGTTTTGGGGAAAGTAAATGATATTATGGGTTATATTAATGTTAAATATTTTTGGTGGTGATAACGATTTCGATTTGGTCGATTTAATGCTTGATAATATCAAATTAATTGGTATGTCGAACAATTGATTTTAAAAGTGTTTCGCTTAAAAAGTACTGGGTTCCTAAGGAATTGAACTGTCTGATTGATGTTAAACGAAATCATGTGCCGATTAATTAGGAACCTGACATATTATTCAATATATGTTAATCCGAGTGAAGACCTTGAACGTTAATTTCAATTGAAAGGGGGTGTAGTTAGTGAGGCTTTGGAAAATAGTTTGAACTTAATTGTGAGTAAAGAACGGTCCCTTCCAATTCGAAATTTAGAGCGTTAGGTACCGCAAGCATTCAACTTTCTAAGTCGTGATTTAAAACTGTTTGATTTCAAGTTATTTTGTGATAAAGTATGTCCGTTTCGAAAGTTAAGGTGTTTCGATAAGGAATTGTTAAGTGTCTAAGCAATTTGGTGAATTGAAGTTAAAACTATGTGATTTCAACGTATTTTTAATTCTTATATTAGTTTGAAAGCTAATCTCTTTCCAATGAGAAACTATACTATTTTGGGAAGACATTGGCTCTTATTTTGATATTGGTTAACTTTAGTTTACGAACTATAATCAAGTGTTTTTGGCGCCACCATTAGTTACTAATTTATTCCTAAAACTTGCTTTTAGGGAACACCAAAAGATCCCTATTTTAATATTTTGTTAGCTTATTGCGTATAACGGAAAATTATGTTTTTATAACGTTTTCAATCAAGGTTTAAGTGATCGTTTTACTATCGCGCTTTGTAACGTCCTGAAAATTAATATCAATATAATACATTCATATATAAATATATATATATATATACATACATAGATGTTTATTTAAGAATAGGATTAAGCCGTAGTTATACAAGGGTCGTGAGTTAATAGGGAACCTAGGCCGACCAGAGAGGTAGATGTAGGACCTCGGACCGATCCCTGCTGAGCTAAACGAAACGCGAGCTAATGAGTTAAGTGGGAACGGAACGTGAAATCTGTTGTCAGCTCGGATTAGCCGACCTCAACGCATCACACATTATTATCCGAGAAGGAGGCTCGGACTACTGCTGTTCATCTACTACCGAGCCGACGTATCCTTGCTCCTCCGTGACAGCTCGTGTTGAGCTGTTGGTTCTTTGGGTTTCGTGCCATCCGTACGGTTGTCGCTGTCATGGCTTTATGTCCTTTTCAAGTCACTATTCATGGCTTCCTTTAGAAGCCAATGAATCCTATCCACATATTTTGACTTCTCAAAGAAGCCTCCAATGAGAACCACACAAATCTTTCCCCTAAATGAATAAAAGAAAATCCAATATACAACATAACATACTTCTCATTCTCTTTCTCCTCCGTATCTTTCTCTTTTCTCTCTAAAGCTCCAACATACAACTCACATATTCTCTCTTCTCATTCACGAAAATCCCTCTCTCTTTCACCATAAATCCTCACGAGTTAGAGCTACTTTCCTTCATCTCTTCATCTCATCACACGACCCTGGAGCATTTCGGTGCTGGGTGTGCAGCTAGGAGGACAAAGATTCAAGGGGTATTAAGCTCAAGGGGAAAGCCATTCTCAACTCCCAACTCTTATCTCTCACGGTTTGAGGTAAGGAGTGATTGTTACCTCTACTTGAGTTTGGGTTTCTAGTATGTTCATAAAGGGTTCTAAGAGTGGGTGTTAGTATAGGAATGAGATCTAGAATAATATTAGGGAGAAAAGGTAAATGGATAATGAAATTGATAAATGAACTAGTAAATATGAATGTTAAGTGAGAACATTATTTGCTGCTTCGATGCTCTTAAATATATGATGGATTGACTAAGTGTTTTATTTATATCAATGTTTGAGAGATGTGTTATTCGTTGTTGATGTTGTATGTATAAATCTGTCTGCGGCCGAGCTATGAGTTTGAGAATGGGTGATAGGAAATGGTAAATAGGGCAAGTAGAAGAGATAAGTAAATGGGATAAATAATGAGATTAACGGATAAAGGGAATGGCTAAGGGGTTGAGCCGAGAGAGGCCGAGCTAAGAAATGGTTAAAAAGATAAGAGGAACTGAAAAGAAATGGTTGTGTGATCGGGTCATAGAAGACGCGTACTGGGTGCGTGCATTGATCGCGTCAGATGCATACTGGGTATGTGCAGCTGTAAGACGGGTACTGGGTACTCGCAGTTATGATTCACACAAGGTTCCGAGCACGGAATCGGTGGGATGTGCTCCTGCTCATAGCAGACGCGTACTGGGTGCGTACATTGATCGCGTAAGACGCCGAGATGCGTAGCTGTAAGACGGGTACTGGGTACTCGCAGTTATGGACACTCCTTACTCCATAGAATGATCGGTGGTAGTGCTCCTGGTCATAGAAGATGCGTACTGGGTGCGTGCATTGATCGCGTCAGACGCATACTGGGTATGTGCAGCTGTAAGACGGGTACTGGGTACTCGCAGTTATGGACACTCCGGAATCCGACCCTAAATGGTGTAAGACATGCACTGGGTGTATGCATCCGAGAAGAGTAAAAGATTGTAAACTATGTAAAAGATGATAAATGAGTAATGTGACCGAGAGAGAGAGAGAGAGAGAGATAGATTACCGAGAAAGGTAAGTAGTGGCCGAGCAGTTAAGGATAAGAATTAAGGAAAGAATATAAAGGGAATTAGTCGGATGAACCGAGGTACTATTAATGGGAAATGGATAAACTGGACAATGATGTGAGTCAAGCAAAATGATATTGTATGCATGTGACATTCTGTTTGATTACTTGTTATTATATGCTAATTGACTACTTGTGTTTGGCTTGGTAGTTCGGTATGTCATGTTAGAAACTGCTTACTTAAGTTCTGTGTAATGCTCACCTCCTTACCATTTTTCAGGTACTGAGCCCGAGCAGACGCAGTCCCCGGCCGAGCAGGTTCACTCTCCCTCCCAGGGAGAGTAAGTTATAGAGTCGGAGAATTAGTTGGGTCTCGGCCAGTTGGGCCGAGCCAAAACACTGCTTTGTACCTTCGTATTTTGGCTTCTTGGACTGAAATGTAATTAAACCATGTTTCATACTTTGGATGTATTAAGTCTTCCGCTTTATAACTCTGATGTTTTGTTCTAATGAAAGGAAATACTATTTTGGCAGCTATCATAAATGTTTTAAAAGAAATTTTTAAATCCTAAGTTTCGGTTTTAAGGGTAAATTATTTAGGGTGTTACATTTTGGTATCAGAGCAGTTTCTCCTCGGCCTATTGGAGTTGCAAAGGACTCCAGTGGATACTCACCAAGAGAGTGACAAATAAGTAAAAGTCTAGAAGTCTAAGTTAGACAATAGAGCTTATAGATGTATGTGTTCGTGTATATATACGTATTTCATTAATTCGATGGTTAATTGGCTTTCTCTCCATGACCAAGCAGTATGGCTGGGAGAAGAGCTGATAACGATCGAATTGCTGCCGTGTTGGAAACTCTGGTTCAACTGCAGCAGAATCAAGCGCAGGCTCTGCAGAACCAGGCTGAGAACCTCGCTCAGAACATAGTCGCAGCCGCAGCAGCTGCAGCTGCAGCCCTTCAGCCTCAACCTCCGGCTCCGGTCGAGATCGACTGGATGAGCCGATTTAGGAAGAGCGAACCACCTCGGTTTGAAGGGGGTTACAACCCTGATGGGTCTCAAAGATGGCTCCAAGATGTTGAAAAGATCTTCCGATCTCTGCAACCGCCCTATGAGTACAGGGTTAGATTAGCTGAATTTTTGCTGGCTAGTGAAGCTGAGCACTGGTGGGAACAACAGAGCCGAGGACTGGAAGCGGCTAATGAAGCCATTACTTGGGATCTGTTCCGAACTTGATTCCTCGGAAAGTATTTTCCCGAAGACGTTAGGAGGGAGAAGGAACTCGCTTTTCTCAAGCTGGAACAGAGGAACTTGAGTGTCGGAGAATATGCCACTCAGTTCGAGGATTTGATCCGCTATTCAGGAAGCTACCGAGATGCTGATGAGCGTACCAAGTGCATCAAGTTCGAGTCTGGTCTCCGAGATGACATCTGACTAGCATTTGAATATCAGAATGTGGCCAACCTATCTCACCTGGTGAACATGGCTAGCACTTATGAGAAGGGGATCAAAAGGAAAGCCGACGGAAAGCGGAGCAGGTCGGCACATAAAGTAGTGGGGCCTATCAGGGGGAAATGAGTTGTTTAGAGATCTGCTCCCTATGTGAATCCGAGCTCTAGAATGTCAACAGCTCCAAGGAGTGGTGGTCAGATGGTGGTTGTTCCTGGCCCCTATCCGATATGCCAACACTGTGGAAGGCAGCACAGGGGAGAATGCTGGAGTCTGGATCCGAGCAGGAAAAGAGGATCCTGTTTTCGCTGTGGAAAGCCTGGTCATTTTGCAACTCGGTGTACCGAGAATATTGTGAAGGAAGAAGTCAATGTGGCAAAGGCACAACAGGCTGGTGTTAACCGACCAATGCAGAGAGGCAAAGTTTATACCATGGATGGTGAAGAATTGACGGATGCTGATGAGCTTATCCGAGGTACTTGTCAAGTAAACAGCATCACGTGTGTTGTGTTATTTGATTGTGGAGCCACACATTCTTTCATTTCCCTTGACTGTATGAGCAAACTAAAACTATCCCCAGTAGAAATGCCTTACAAACTATGCATTTCTACCCCAACCAATTCTTCTGTAATCACTTCCCAAATGTGTTTAGAGTGTCCTATTCAAGTATTAGGCCGAGAGTTTAAAGTCAATTTGATTTGCCTACCCCTAACTAAACTAGATATTATCCTTGGCATGGACTGGATGTCTCAACACCATGTTCTGCTCGACTGCCGAGAGAAAACCGTCATCTTTGGTGGCTCTTCTGTTGCAAAGTTAGAGGCGACAGAGGAACCAACCATAGACCAAATTCCCGTAGTCGGTGAATTCCCAGAGGTTTTCTCGGATGAAATGCCTGGCCTACCACCGAGTAGAGAAGTAGAGTTTAGTATAGACCTCATTCCAGGAACTGGCCCAATTTCAATTGCTCCTTACAGAATGGCGCCTCCCGAGCTAGAAGAGCTTAAGAAATAGCTGGAAGAACTTTTGGCCAAGAAGTTAATTAGACCGAGCGTGTCACCTTGGGGAGCCCCGATCCTGTTTGTTAAGAAGAAAGGTGGTAGCCTCAGAATGTGCACTGATTATAGAAAGCTCAACGCGGTAACGGTGAAGAACAAATATCCCCTCCCTCGGATTGATGATTTATTAGACCAACTTAAGGGAGTGTCGGTATTCTCAAAGATAGACCTCCGATCAGGATACCACCAGATCCGTATCCGAGAAGAAGACATTTCGAAGACAGCTTTCAGGACAAGATATGGGCATTTTGAGTATGTGGTTATGCCCTTTGGACTTACCAACGCCCCTGCCATCGTTATGGACTACATGAATAGGATCTTCCGACCCTATTTGGATTCGTTTGTGATAGTCTTCATCGACGATATCCTTATCTACTCCAGAAGTCCAAGCGAACATGAGAAGCACTTGAGAACGGTACTACAGGTCTTGAAGGACAAGGAGCTTTATTCCAAGCTCTCTAAGTGCAGTTTTTGGCTCAAAGAGGTTCACTTCCTCGGTCACGTAATATCCGAGCGTGGTGTCGCAGTTGATCCCTCCAAGGTTGAAGCTGTGCTCAAGTGGGAGAGACCTAACTCGGCAACCGAGATCATGAGTTTTCTTGGTCTTGCAGGATACTACAGGAGATTCATTGAAGGGTTCTCTAAACTGGCTCTACCCTTGACCTCGTTAACCAGAAAGGATACACCTTACCAGTGGTCCGAAGAATGCGAACAGAGCTTCCAAGAGCTGAAGAAAAGATTGACGAGTTCGCCAGTATTGATTTTGCCAGATCCGACCAAAGCCTTTGACGTGTTTTGTGACGCCTCGAAGCAGGGTCTCGGCTGTGTGTTGATGCAACAGGGAAAGGTGGTGGCTTACGCCTCTAGACAACTTCGGCCGCATGAGCAGAATTACCCCACCCATGATCTCGAATTAGCAGCTGTGGTATTTGCCCTTAAGATTTGGAGACATTACCTGTATGGCACAAAATTTGAAGTGTTCAGTGACCATAAGAGTCTCGGCTACCTATTCGACCAGAAGGAATTGAACATGAGGCAGCGCATATGGGTAGAATTCTTGAAAGATTACGATTTCAACTTGCACTATCATCCTGGAAAGGCCAACGTGGTGGCTGACGCACTGAGCAGAAAGAGCCTTCATTTGAGCAATATGATGGTCCGAGAGATGCAGTTAATGCAGGAATTTAGTGATCTTAACCTCGGCGTACAGAAGAAGGAAAGTAGTGTTGTACTGCAGATGCTGCAAGTGACAAACGATTTTGTGGGTTTTATTAAGGAAAGACAGGCTGCCGACTTAGAACTCCAGAAGCTACTAGAAAGAGCAGGAGACAAGGATGAACCCGACTTCGTTAAAGGATCCGACGGTCTTATTCGGTTCCGAGACCGAGTTTGCATTCCTATGGACTTTGAAGTCCGAAGAGATATAATGGAAGAGGCCCACAAAACTAAAATGAGTCTTCACCCAGGAGCCACAAAAATGTACCAGGATCTGAAGAGGTTGTTTTGGTGGCCAAAGCTAAAGACCGACGTGGCGGATTATGTGTCTCGGTGCTTAACATGCCAGAAAGCCAAGATTGAGCACCAGAAACCAGGAGGATTACTCAAGTCTTTGGAGATTCCGCAATGGAAGTGGGACAGCATTTCAATGGATTTTGTGTCAGGTCTACCAAGAACGAGATCAGGGCAGGAAGCCATCTGGGTTGTGGTGGACCGAATTACAAAGTGTGCCCATTTCCTGCCAATTAGCATGAAGTACAGCCTGGAGAAGCTAACTCAACTGTACATAAAGGACATTGTCAGACTTCACGGTGTTCCGAGCAGCATAGTGTCCGACCGAGATCCTCGTTTCTTATCCCGATTCTGGCAGAGTTTGAAACAAGCCATGGGTACAAAGTTGAGGTTTAGCATCGCTTATCATCCTCAGACCGACGGACAATCCGAGCGCACCATTCAGACTCTTGAGGACTTGCTGAGGACATGTGTACTCGAACAGTCGGAGAGTTGGGAAGCGCTTTTGCCATTGGTCGAATTTACCTACAACAATAGTTTCCATTCAAGTATTGGGATGACTCCTTTCGAAGCGTTGTATGGTCGAAAATGTCGAATGCCGTTATGCTGGTTCCAGATAGGAGAAAACTTGTTGATTGGTCCATACATTGTACATGAGACGACCGAGAAGATTCGAATGATACAAAGAAAGATGAAAGCAGCACAGGACCGACAAAAGAGCTATGCCGACAAGAGAAGGAAACCCTTGATTTTCATTGAGGGAGATCATTGTTAGAATTATAGATAGGATTGGCAGCCGACACCCAAGAGGGGGGGTGAATTGGGTGTTTATGAAAACATTGGCTTCAAATCGTTTTCAATAAAATTAAAGAGATTTTGCAGCGGAAAACTAATATATTGAATAAAAACGATTTTGCGGAAGCTTTAATAATAATAATAATAATAAAAACTAATATGCGCGGAAAACAAATTAAAATAAGAACAACGAAAACAATGTTACCGCGCTAATTAATTTAAAATCCTTTAAATTAATTATTATGAAAATAATCGCTATGATGCAATAATGATAATTATAACAACAATGCACATGCAACAACAATAACGAAAATAAAGAGATGAGGGATAGAAGAGATTGCACCAGAGATTTTATCCTAGTTCGGCAAACCCGGCCTACTCCAGTCCCCAAGCGACCCGCTTGAGCTTTTCACTAAAAACCGAAGACGCCCCCGCGTCCCCAAATACAACCAGAGCGCCCCTCACGCTACTAGGAACCTCCGTTCGCTAGGGACCTCAACAACCAGATAGCCTAACTACTAGGTGCCCCACCGTTCGTCTAGCACTACCCACACAGCAGGGTTCCTCACCCTACAACCACGAACGCAGCACGTCCGCACTAGGAGATTCACTCCGTAGTCTCTAAGGGTTACACACCCCTTACACAAATGGTTACGGTATGAGTGATTGGTACAAGACCTATATTGCACTCTTAATAGTGCGGATACAACAATATAAGGCTCTAACAAAAGTGTGTTCTATATAACACGAATACAACAATAAATCTCTATGGCAATGAAGTTAAATCACAAGTGTATATGCCAAAGTAAAGTTTTTCTTCTCAAAAGATATGACCGATAAAACCAGAGAATTGGAGAAGGAGAAGAAGAAGAAGAAGCGTTCAGAAGAAAAAGGTTGGATCAGAAAATAGGAAATGATCAAATCATTTTAAACACATTTTTAACACATGTTTAAAATCAAAAACCAATCTTAAAGATTTAAGAATTAAAACCAAAGATTTGAAAATATTTGAAATTTGAAATTTGAATTTGAAAATAGAATCAAAACAAATCAAAAAATGATTTTGGAAATAAATCAAATTTAAAATAAGAATTAAATCAAATCCGGAAATATTCAAAATTGATTTTCTGAAATCAAATAAATAAAATAATATTTTTGAAATCAATAAAATCAAATCAAATAGATTTAAAGAATAGAATAAAATAAATTTTGAAATCAGAAACAAATAAAATAGATTTAAGGAATATAATAAAATATTTGAATCTTAAACCAAAAAGGAATATTTTCAAAACTAAAATCAAATTCGAATTTTGAAAATAAATCAGAATCAATTATGTAAAAACAAATCAGGAAATAAATCAAAATGATTCTGACACGTTTTTCAATAAAACTTGAGGTAATCGATTACTTCAAGAAGATAATCGATTATCCCTTTAAAAATAGAAACTTTTAAATTCTTTTGAAAAACCAGTAATCTATTACAACATAGAATTTAATCGATTACTTCACTTCTGTTTAATATATGATGCAACTGATATAATCGATTATCACTGGTCAAATAATCGATTACACAGCCTCTGAAAAATATATGATGCAACTCCAATAATCGATTATCTGTGCCAAGTAATCGATTACTTTCATACAAAAAGTAATGGATTAGCCAGGTTCAAATACTCGATTACACTCTCTCTGGATTTTCTATGATGCAACATAAATAATCGATTATCTTGAAAGAGTAATCGATTATCTCTGTCAAAACTTGTCTTAACAGATTTTCACAACTTAGAGAAACCCAGTTAGAGGTTGTCAAGATATATTTTCACAGTGAATCAATTAAGACATTAAAAATACGTTTTTAGAAAAAACTCTTTTTGCAATTAAAAACATTTTTCATAAACTAAGTTAAAAACAGATTTTCATGAAAACACATTTTGCAATTAAAACATTTTTCATAAAAAGTTCTTTTCTTCTCCTTAACATGAAAAACTAATTTTGGCCATTAGACACTTGTAATAAAAATTCATTACCTTACAAATTTCCTATGGGCCAGGCTATACTAAACTTGAACATGAAGCTTGAGCCTTGACTTTAGCCTTGAAACTTGATGCAGCTTGATGCTTGAAACTTTGAATCTTGTTTTTAATCATCAAAACATTATCTTCTAGAATCCTTCTAGCATTACTCTTTACGTCCTTTGGGGCAAGCTTGACTTCCAACACTCCCCCTTTTTGATGATGACAAACCCTTTTCTGAGTTTCTGCATCACAAGCGTTAAGCAGCAAGTATAGCACAATATAGTCCAATAATAGCAAAGGAAATTTAAATACAAATAGAGAATATAGAGAATAATTGATTATGCCATGAAATAGTTTCTCTTCATTCTCATAACCTCCCCCTGCATATATGGTTAGTATGCACATGAAGCTTAGAATTCTTCTCCCCCTTTTGTCAACATCAAAAAGGTGGTGAGAAGACTTTAGCAGGATTAGGGTTCTTCTCCCCCTTTGTACTATACTCCCCCTGAAATACTGAATAGATACATTAATAATAACAAGGGAGGTGACTATGCATATTTACTCCCCCTATTTGACATCAGCAAAAATAAGTATGGGATACAAAAAAAAATTTCTTCCCAATACACAATAAAAATCAGCATGATGTCAAAATGGGATGAAGAAGCAAAACATGTTTTAATGCAAGTATTCAAATAATATTTTTCTCCCCCTTTCTAAAAGGTTTTTCCAAAATAAGCATAACATGAAGGGAGATGAAAAATGCATCATAAAAACATGTGAATGCTCACTATCATCAAAACTTTAAACTCCTATATGCCATGACAAAAAAATATTGAATTCAACACATATTGTCATATAGCATATGTCACATGCACAAGTATCACAAGATAATTAAGATAATAGAAATAGTGATACTTATCGTAGGTGACCCTTTCTCAAGTAGCAGGAATTGATTGATTTGGAGTTCCTTCTATTTGAATGTCCATCATTAAGCATTTTGAAGGGGCTCTCCTCTTGTTCAATATATTATGCATCTCCTTTAAGCTACTTGAATGGAGTCATGTCAACCTTTGACATCTTTTCCTTTGTGTCCAATAGTGCATGAATCCTATCCTTAGGAAGAGGTAGCATAACTAGCACTTTTTATCTCACCTACAAAACCACTTGAGAGCATTTCTTTTGGTATCCAAAAAGAATTGGATCCATATAGATTAGTAGCACAAGCATAAATAGGCATTTTGATATTTCAAATATTGAAGCACATGAAGAAAAACATAGTCAAATGCACTTAAAAAAATGCTCATGTACACAAATGCATGTCTTATATCAATATATATATCTAGTATGTCATGACATGGCATCAACACATAAAGAGTGTATTCATGTGATAAAAGGATTTTTTTTAAAAAAATATTTTAACACACATGATACAACTCAATATATGGTGAAAAAATAATGCAGTGTACACACAAAAAATATAATCATGTGCTTAAAAATATTTTCAAATAAAGCAAGACACACATGATTTATTTTATCCAAGGAGTGATCATGAGAAATAAAAGATTTTCAAAAAGATTTCAGCACTCATGATACACCTTGGTATGCATAAAAAATAGAGTAGTCCAGGTATACCTTTGTGTAGTCGTTGTTATAGGTGGAATGATAATTTGATACCTTGGACTTGTTGATCAACGAGGCGTTTGTCCTTACCCATTGCTTCTTGCTTGAGGTCCTAGACCATTTGATTTCACTTTTATGCATGTGAGAAGCTTTGGTTGTAGGTACTTTTCTCCTTTGACCATTCCATCTATTTCTTGTCCTCTTAGACATCACCCTTGATAGTTTATCCTTTTCTCCACCACTTGGTTCATCCTTAGGCTTGTTTCGTTTCTCAACCCATATACTTATTGTCCTCTTAGGTACACCCCATAAGACTTTCTTTTGACCACTTAGATCTTCTTTTTGTTTGGATTCCTGCACATTTAGAACACTAGGAGAACACTTTGGTACCCATTGCATCTTGGGTCCTTTGGGGTTAGTCTTAGGTTCCTTAGAAGCCTTTGGAACCCATTGCAAATTATTTCTCAAGTTAAAATTTTTGCGATATAAACATAAATGAGAAATATGTCCTAAACAACCACAATAATTACATGTAATGGGTTTGGATGATGGTTTGACTTTTTCAAAATGATTTTCATGAAACTTGGAATTTTTTACTTCACATTGAAAAATATTATTGTCATTGAATTTACTTGATTTTTGGATATCCACATTATTTTCAATTTCATCAAGTAAAGAATTTGAACAATTTGATTTTTCAATGTTACTTTCAAAAAGTGCTTCCTCAACTTGTTTTTCAATATGTAAGCAATTTTCAAAAATGGTTGAGGAGTTGTTTTCTAAAAATATCTCTTTATCAAAAATATCTCCATTTTTCAAAATATCAATTTCATTTTCAATCAAGGAGAGTTTTTGTAAAGAGTCCAAGTTTTTATTTTCTAAAGATATCAAATCATCATTCAAATCATTATATGCAAATTGTAGATTATTAGAACAAGGACTAATTGAAATTACCTCATGGTCCTCATGATCCAAGTAGTCGGATGTTTTAATTTCATCTGTCATTGATTCCGCATCCGAGTCACTTGATTCCTCCAGTGAGTCCATAAAGGTTTCAAATATCCTCTCTAAGTCATCGCAGTCGCTTGATGAGTTACTCCCCGCGCTTTCACTCTCATCATCAGAATATTTTTTCAGGGAGTTTATCATTCCACGCTCAACATCTGTACTATCATGCTCAAAGATACCATTAGTAGCATAGTATGTGTTTAGACAATCCCAAATATCTTTTGCACAATCAAAATCCTTAATTCTAGCATATGCATCATGGTTTAAAGCATTTTTCAAAACATGCATAGCTTGAAAATTCGAGGAAAAAGATTTTTCATTAAAACCATAAACAACAACATTCCATAAACGAATACTGATAGATTGTAAAAATATTTTAATTCTAGCACTCCAATAATGAAAATTATTTCCATAAAAAAATGGTGCATCATCGAATGTAAAACCCTCCATATTAAAACAAAAAAAATATCCCAATACTGCTAATCTACAACGGATCTTTAGCTCAGGCTGTTAGGCCTTTACCAGAGCACGAAGCTCTGATACCAATTGTTAGAATTATTGATAGGATTGGCAGCCGACACCCAAGAGGGGGGGTGAATTGGGTGTTTATGAAAACATTGGTTTCAAATCGTTTTCAATAAAATTAAAGAGATTTTGCAGCGGAAAACTAATATATTGAATAAAAACGATTTTGCGGAAGCTTTAATAATAATAATAATAATAATAATAAAAACTAATATGCGCGGAAAACAAATTAAAATAAGAACAACGAAAACAATGTTACCACGCTAATTAATTTAAAATCCTTTAAATTAATTATTATGAAAATAATCGCTATGATGCAATAATGATAATTATAACAACAATGCACATGCAACAACAATAACGAAAATAAAGAGATGAGGGATAGAAGAGATTGCACCGGAGATTTTATCCTGGTTCGGCAAACCCGGCCTACTCCAGTCCCCAAGCGACCCGCTTGAGCTTTTCACTAAAAACCGAAGACGCCCCCGCGTCCCCAAATACAACCAGAGCGCCCCTCACGCTACTAGGAACCTCCGTTCGCTAGGGACCTCAACAACCAGATAGCCTAACTACTAGGTGCCCCACCGTTCGTCTAGCACTACCCACACAGCAGGGTTCCTCACCCTACAACCACGAACGCAGCACGTCCGCACTAGGAGATTCACTCCCTAGTCTCTAAGGGTTACACACCCCTTACACAAATAGTTACGGTATGAGTGATTGGTACAAGACCTATATTGCACTCTTAATAGTGCGGATACAACAATATAAGGCTCTAACAAAAGTGTGTTCTATATAACACGAATACAACAATAAAGCTCTATGGCAATGAAGTTAAATCACAAGTGTATAGGCCAAAGTAAAGTTTTTCTTCTCAAAAGATATGACCGATAAAACCAGAGAATTGGAGAAGGAGAAGAAGAAGAAGCGTTCAGAAGAAAAAGGTTGGATCAGAAAATAGGAAATGATCAAATCATTTTAAACACATTTTTAACACATGTTTAAAATCAAAAACCAATCTTAAAGATTTAAGAATTAAAACCAAATATTTGAAAATATTTGAAATTTGAAATTTGAATTTGAAAATAGAATCAAATCAAATCAAAAAATGATTTTGGAAATAAATCAAATTTAAAATAAGATTTAAATCAAATCCGGAAATATTCAAAATTGATTTTCTGAAATCAAATAAATAAAATAATATTTTTGAAATCAATAAAATCAAATCAAATAGATTTAAAGAATAAAATAAAATAAATTTTGAAATCAGAAACAAATAAAATAGATTTAAGGAATAAAATAAAATATTTGAATCTTAAACCAAAAAGGAATATTTTCAAAACTAAAATCAAATTTGAATTTTGAAAATAAATCAAAATCAATTATGTAAAAACAAATCAGGAAATAAATCAAAATGATTCTGACACGTTTTTCAATAAAACTTGAGGTAATCGATTACTTCAAGAAGATTATCGATTATCCCTTTAATAATAGAAACTTTTAAATTCTTTTGAAAAACCAGTAATTGATTACAACATAGAATTTAATCAATTACTTCACTTCTGTTTAATATATGATGCAACTGATATAATCGATTATCACTGGTCAAATAATCGATTACACAGCCTCTGAAAAATATATGATGCAACTCCAGTAATCGATTATCTGTGCCAAGTAATCGATTACTTTCATACAAAAAGTAATGGATTAGCCAGGTTCAAATACTCGATTACACTCTCTCTGGATTTTCTATGTTGCAACATAAATAATCGATTATCTTGAAAGAGTAATCGATTATCTCTGTCAAAACTTGTCTTAACAGATTTTCACAACTTAGAGAAACCCAGCTAGAGGTTGTCAAGATATATTTTCACAGTGAATCAATTAAGACATTAAAAATACGTTTTTAGAAAAAACTCTTTTTGCAATTAAAAACATTTTTCATAAACTAAGTTAAAAACAGATTTTCATGAAAACACATTTTGCAATTAAAACATTTTTCATAAAAAGTTCTTTTCTTCTCCTTAACATGAAAAACTAATTTTGGCCATTAGACACTTGTAATAAAAATTCATTACCTTACAAATTTCCTATGGGCCAGGCTATACTAAACTCGAACATGAAGCTTGAGCCTTGACTTTTGCCTTGAAACTTGATGCTTGAACTTGATGCAGCTTGATGCTTGAAACTTTGAATCTTGTTTTTAATCATCAAAACATTATCTTCTAGAATCCTTCTAGCATTACTCTTTACGTCCTTTGGGGCAAGCTTGACTTCCAACAATCATGTATTCCTGCGGGTATCCCCGGTAACGGATATTGGCCGAGCTATCAAATCAAAGAAGTTGAACCCTCGGTTTGTCGGACCATACCAGATATTGGAGAAAATTGGACCAGTAGCCTACCGAATTGCTTTACCTCCACACTTGTCTAAGCTCCACGATGTATTTCATGTCTCGCAACTCAGGAGATACATCCATGACCCCTCGCATGTGATAGCAGTGGACGAGTTACCACTAAGAGACAACCTGACCTTCGAGATCCTTCCAGTCAGGATTGAGGACAAACAAGTCAGACGACTCAGAGGGAAAGAAATCTCTTTGGTCAAGGTTATCTGGAATCAGAATAATGAGGAAGAAGCTACATGGGAGCTCGAAGAGAAGATAAAGCTGTCGTATCCACAATTGTTCAATGCCGACTAAATTTCGAGGACGAAATTTCTATAAGTGCGAGAGGAATGTAACGTCCTGAAAATTAATATCAATATAATAAATTCATATATAAATATATATATATATATATACATACATAGATGTTTATTTAAGAATAGGATTAAGCCGTAGTTATACAAGGGTCGTGAGTTAATAGGGAACCTAGGCCGACCAGAGAGGTAGATGTAGGACCTCGGACCGATCCCTGCCGAGCTAAACGAAACGCGAGCTAATGAGTTAAGTGGGAACGGAACGTGAAATCTGTTGTCAGCTCGGATTAGCCGACCTCAACGCATCTCACATTATTATCCGAGAAGGAGGCTCGGACTACTACTGTTCATCTACTATCGAGCCAACGTATCCTTGCTCCTCCGTGACAGCTCGTGTTGAGCTGTTGGTTCTTTGGGTTTCGTGCCATCCGTACGGTTGTCGCTGTCATGGCTTTATGTCCTTTTCAAGTCACTGTTCATGGCTTCCTTTAGAAGCCAATGAATCCTATCCACATATTTTGACTTCTCAAAGAAGCCTCCAATGAGAACCACACAAATATTTCCCCTAAATGAATAAAAGAAAATCAAATATACAACATAACATACTTCTCATTCTCTTTCTCCTCCGTATCTCTCTCTTTTCTCTCTAAAGCTCCAACATACAACTCCCATATTCTCTCTTCTCATTCACGAAAATCCCTCTCTCTTTCACCATAAATCCTCACGAGTTAGAGCTACTTTCCTTCATCTCTTCATCTCTTCATCTCATCACACATCCCTGGAGCATTTCGGTGCTGGGTGTGCAACTAGGAGGACAAAGATTCAAGGGGTATTAAGCTCAAGGGGAAAGCCATTCTCAACTCCCAACTCTTATCTCTCACGGTTTGAGGTAAGGAGTGAGTGTTACCTCTACTTGAGTTTGGGTTTCTAGTATGTTCATAAAGGGTGCTAAGAGTGGGTGTTAGTATAGGAATTAGATCTAGATTAATATTAGTGAGAAAAGGTAAATGGATAATGAAATTGATGAATGAACTAGTAAACATGAATGTTAAGTGAGAACATTATTTGCTGCTTTGATGCTCTTAAATATATGATGGATTGACTAAGTGTTTTATTTATATCAATGTTTGAGAGATGTGTTATTCGCTGTTGATGTTGTATGTATAATTCTTTCTGTGGCCGAGCTATGAGTTTGAGAATGGGTGATAGGAAATGGTAAATAGGGCAAGTAGAAGAGATAAGTAAATGGGATAAATAATGAGATTAACGGATAAAGGGAATGGCTAAGGGGTTGAGCCGAGAGAGGCCGAGCTAAGAAATGGTTAAAAAGATAAGAGGAACTGAAAAGAAATGGTTGTGTGATCGGGTCATAGAAGACGCGTACTGGGTGCGTGAATTGATCGCGTCAGACGCATACTGGGTATGTGCAGCTGTAAGACGGGTACTGGGTACTCGCAGTTATGATTCACACAAGGTTCCGAGCACGGAATCGAGGGGATGTGCTCCTGGTCATAGCAGACGCGTACTGGGTGTGTGCATTGATCGCATAAGACGCCGAGATGCGCAGCTGTAAGACGGGTACTGGGTACTCGCAGTTATGGACACTCCTTACTCCATAGAATGATTGGCGGTAGTGCTCCTGGTCATAGAAGACGCGTACTGGGTGCGTGCATTGATCGCGTCAGACGCATACTGGGTATGTGCAGCTGTAAGACGGGTACTGGGTACTCGCAGTTATGGACACTCCGGAATCCGACCCTAAATGGTGTAAGACATGCATTGAGTGTATGCATCCGAGAAGAGTAAAAGATTGTAAACTATGTAAAAGATGATAAATGAGTAATGTGACCAAGAGAGAGAGATAGATTACCGAGAAAGGTAAGTAGTGGCCGAGCAGTTAAGGATAAGAATTAAGGAAAGAATATAAAGGGAATTAGTCGGATGAACCGAGGTACTATTAATGGGAAATGGATAAACTGAACAATGATGTGAGTCGAGCAAAATGATATTGTATGCATGTGACATTCTGTTTGATTACTTGTTATTATATGCTAATTGACTACTTGTGTTTGGCTTGGTAGTTCGGTATGTCATGTTAGAAACTACTTACTTAAGTTCTGTGTAATGCTCACCTCCTTACCATTTTTCATGTACTGAGCCCGAGCAGACGCAGTCCCCGGCCGAGCAGGTTCACTCTCCCTCTCAGGGAGAGTAAGTTATAGAGTCGGAGAATTAGTTGGGTCTTTGGCCAGTTGGGCCGAGCCAAAACACTGCTTTGTACCTTCGTATTTTGGCTTCTTGGACTGAAATGTAATTAAACCATGTTTCATACTTTGGATGTATTAAGTCTTCCGCTTTATAACTCTGATGTTTTGTTCTAATGAAAGGAAATACTATTTTGGCAGCTATCATAAATGTTTTAAAAGAAATTTTTAAATCCTAAGTTTCGGTTTTAAGGGTAAATTATTTAGGGTGTTACACGCTTGATTGGTCCTTAGAGCATTATTTTGATTATTATTAAATTTATATAATATGATTAGACAACGAAGGAGCTTTAGAACCTATCGCCACGCGTAAGCAATGGACTCTGATACATTTGGACATTATCGTACAAAAAGAAACATGTCTATGGAGAAGCAAGGTACGGAGGGGGGTATTACCTTTACTTAGGGAATGGGTTCTAGACTGAGCATACTGGTAGCTAAGGGTATATGAATAGTTATGTTAATGAACCTTAGGGTAGTTGATATTGCAAAAAAAATGAATAATAGAATAAAGGAGAAAACCCCACTTTAATATTTATTAATATATGTGTTCTGTTGTGGCTTAGACTGATGCCTTGATGATTGTTATGAAAATGAATGCTGACTTGAAAGTATATGTGAAGTGAATATTTAATAAAGAAGAAAAACTCATTTTTATATTTATGAAAAATATGTGTATTTTATATATGAGCTTGAGGTTGATGATGTTCATGAGATTATATGAAAATAAGTGTATGTTGTATGCTAGTTGATGTTTTGATGATTGTCATGATACGGATGATGAATGGAAAGTATATGTTTATCCATGTTGTTTGTGTTGGATAAATTGATAACTGAACTAAAGAGAATAGAAATGGATGACTGGCTAATAAGATATTAAATTAGGAAATCATAAGAGTAACAGAGTTAATAACTAATAATGATTAATGAACGAGAAACAAGAATTTGAAGAGAAAGAATTTGAGTTAGGGAATATTATAAGTAATGAAGCTAATACATAAAGAATGAATAATTGAGAGAAGAAAATTTATATGTGTGTGATAAGTCACCAACTAAATAAAGAATGAATATGTGAATGAAGAATAATTAAAATACAGGAGGTCATACAAGCCCTGTGAATGTGAAATTGGCAGGAGGTCAGATAGGCCCTGTCAAGTTAAAACACAGGAGGTCATACAGGCCCTGTGAATGTGGAATTGGCAGGAGGTCAGATAGGTCCTGTCAAGATAAAAAACAAGAGGTAATACAGGCCCTGTGAATGTGAAAGTAAGGCAGGAGGTCAGATAGGCCCTGTCAAGGTAAAACACTGGAGGTCATAAAGGCCCTGTGAATGTGGAATTGGCAGGAGGTCATATAGGCCCGGTCAAGATAAAACACAGGAGGTCAAATAGGCCCTGTGGATGTGAAAGTAAGGCAGGAGGTCAGATAGGCCCTGTCAAGGTAAAACACAGGAGGTCATATAGGCCCTGTGGAAATGAGAAAAAGAAAAAGAGAATTAAGAAATGAAAACATGAAAGTGAGATGAACAGAAAAGGAAAAATGAGAAACCGAAGGAGAAAAAAATGATGAAAATACGAAAGTGAAAAGAAAAGAAATAGAAATTGAGAAAACTGAAAAGTAATGGAACATGAGAAAAATGATGAGGAACGGAAAACGAGAAAAATGAAAAGAGAACCAAATGAAATATGAATGTGAATGGAAATGAATTGGTGTGAAATGACTTGTAATTGTTTAAGAATGATATTATGTGAGAAATAGTTATATTTGTGATTGGCTTTGTAACACCCCAAATTTTCGCTTCCCGATGTAATGGAATTATAATTACAATAGTTATTGGAAATTTATTTTCTTAAATTATAAATATTATTTTTATAATTAAGTTAGAGTTAATTACGTGATTATGTGTGTGCTTGTGATAAGTGTTTCTGCATTACAAATCTTTTAATAATTAATAATAGGTGAAAATAGGGTTTTTGCATATTAGTCCCTGATTTGGGACCTAGAAGTAATATTAGAAATATTTTGGAGGGAAAAGGAATTAAAATATTTATTTTTCAAAATTGACCAAAAAGACTCGAGTATTTGGGGGGAAAACTCGAGTATTTTAGTCAGTGTTGAACTCGTTAGTGCGTTTGATGAGTCAGCACTCAACGAATCCCAAACCTCGACACGAAAACACTTGAAGGATTGATAGTGGGCTTCGTGTCGCCCTGCATGATCAACGAATCATGCAATAAAAACGTTGTTGTTGGTGAAAATCGACCATTTGGTCGAGTTGCTCTGGAAAATCAAGTGTTAGGGTTCTGAAATTCGTCTCCTTCAATCCCTTTCGTTTCTTAGTGTGAGGCTGAGTGTGATACACCATTGTAAAGCTCACATCACGAGCTTTACAAAGATATAAGATTTGAGAGTTGAAGTTGCACGAGGAAGGAGAATCGAAGCTCGAAAAAGGGAGGGAGTTTTGCTGTCAAACCTAGGAACTGAAGTCTGGAGCTTACTTGGAGCTCGGATTTTGGTAAGTATATGAGCTCTCCAATCCTCAAATTCCTTTCTACCTCTAGTCCTTGTTGCAGAGAATTGTTCTTAATCGTTTTCCCCAATTTCTAAACTGTTTTAGCATGTCAAAATCTATGGTTTTTGGACTCTGTTCGAATGTTGCTGCATGCAAAGGATTTTGTGGGTTAGAGTACTCCAGTCAATTTCTCTGCAATCTCTGTGTTGATTCACGGCCTAGAGGTAAGGGTGAAGCTAATTGTTCACTAGAATAAGTTTATTTGGTAGGATTTTATGTGTGGAGTCACCATGAGACTCTTTGGGCATAGTTTGAAATAGGTTTGAGGCTTGGAGGCCTTTCTGAGCATTAACTTTGATTTGAGCAAGTTTGTTATGTTGCATGTGTATTGTATGCAAGTTATTTTCATGCCAAAAATGATTAGAATGGAATTTGGTATTGTTAAGTTGCTCAAAATGTGGTTTTTATGCATAATTGATGCTCAGTTATGATTCACTGTAATACAATGTAATTTTTGTGTTGGAACATGTTTAACTTACATAATGTGAGCTCTGTTGAGCATTGGTTTGGGTTGAATTTGATTAGAATTGAAAATGGTATGTTAAACTCAAGTTTTTAGTGTTATCTGACTGTCAATACTCGAGTCTTTGACTCGAGACTCGAGTTTTTCAGACGCGCCAGTACGTCTGGTGGCACCAACACTCGAGTCTCTGACTCAGGACTCAAGTATTGACTGGTGCTAAGAATGAACTGTCCTGATAAACAACTCGAGTCTTGCATGTTTCACTCGAGTCTTCTGGGTTGAAGGAAACTCGAGTACTTCATGAACGACTCGAGTATTTTACAAAGACCTGAGAATGGAACTTTTCAGAAAATCAAGATCCACTCGAGTCTTACTAAGAACCACTCGAGTATTTTTGCACAGAGTTAAAATTCTACTCGAGTCTTTTAAATTATACTCGAGTCTTGTTAATTAAAATGCTACCACAATACCATTTTCAACTAAGTCAAATTTCAAGTAAGTTAAGGATGAATTACCAACGATAGGCCATGTTCCAAGGAAGATATATTGTGTTAAAATTACATTGTTATTACATGAGTGAACATAATGCATGTTGCACATAACAAGATTAAAGGATAATCTTAAATGGAACTTTGATGTGCATTCATTCATGGTGTTATGGCGATAGGATATCGTTTATCATGTTCGAGGAACATGAGGAGGGTACTCTGGGAGTACCAATTTGGATATACCTTGCTCGATGACACATTTTGGTAATGTGGGCAGTATTGTGGAATGTTGCTGCGTCTTGGTGGCGCAATATACACTTTGGTAGTGTTGCTGCACTTTGGTAGTGCTGCTGCGTCTTGGTGACGCGACGTACACTTTGGTAGTGTCGTCATGGATTATATTCCGAGCAAGTGTAGTATATATTTTAAAAACGTATATGGGTTGTTTGGTTGGACGTCCATAAAGTGATAGATGGAGAATCTCAGGAATTTGAGATAGTGAGCATGCATCATGCCATTTAATTAAAGGAATTAATTATAAATGGAAATTTGGCTTGCTCATATGTTTATGCATATCACTTGACTACTTGATATATGTGATTGTTTACATGCTTTCATTATTCTTATTCGATTATGTGGACTATATTGCTTACCCCTTATGCCCATTGTAGGGATGGCTCGCTATCTAGCTTGCATCGAGTTGCGCCCACTCCCTAGTGGAGTGTGGAACTACGAGGACCATCGAGCCACTTTTGAGGGAGAGGTAGAGGTGACCCTCTATCATCCCAACCCCTTCGCTCGAGTCCGTCCTCGTAGGTTCCGCATACCTATTATTTATACCCTGCATGTACCCCCTTTTTATGCTTATCATGGACCACCCCCGGCTCGACCAGCTCGTCGATTTCATTCTTTTCGTTTTCGAGCAGCTACTAGATCCCATCCCTCTGCTTCCCGTGTGATCCGGGAGGAGACTCCTTTAGCTAGTCAGATGAGTCCAGATCATGGGACTCCCTTAGCTGACCCAGTGCCCAGTGGTAGGGCACCGACTCAGTCGGATGAGGTAGAGGAGGACCCTGAGGAGGCAGAGAGCGAGGGGGAGCCAGTCGAGCACTCCACTGGGAGCCAGTGGGGAGTTGGGGATCCACCGGGTGATGCATAGTATAGATAGTTGGTGTGTGGGACGCGTGGAGTTCTTGCTGGAGACCTGATGGAGGAGGATCATGCTGGGGAGGAGGATCATCAGACTACCACTCTGGGATTTACACATTTTGCTCTGTATTTATATTGTACATATTTTTGAGAGATCTCAGAGAGGTTGTCTTTTCTTATGTTGGTTTTTATGGACTTGTACTACCCAAACTTTGCTATCTCGACTTTTGATTTACTTGACTGTTTTTATATTCTATATATATATATATATATATATATATATATATATATGACTTCTGGCTTACATCGATCAGCTTAAGGTTCATGATTTACTTCCGCAAACTCTGATGAAAATTCTATTCGAGGATAATTTATTTTTAAGTATCATGATATTAAAAAATATTTTCATATTTGGAGTTTCGAAAACTTTTTGGAATTAACTTGTATTAAGATTTTTGATTACCCCTTTTTTTTGTATTATAAATCAAGTCCATATTGAATACCTCATATCTTTATTAAAATTTATTAAAGATTTACATATTGGAGTAAGAGTGAGTGTCACATGCTTAGTATATTACTATACCTTTTTAGAAATCATTTACTAAGTTCTGTGTAATGCTCACTTCCTTGCTTTTTTTATACAGGTACTGAGACTGAGCTTGCACTATTATCGGCCGAGCAGGAGTACACTCCACTCCATGGAGTATAAGTTAGTTAAGAGGGAATTATAGTCATTTTGTTATAATTAGTTTATTTTGGTTTGGAAATAATTTGATCGTCGTAAGCCCTGAGTTTTGTTTTATTTTGTTAACCGGGCATGCAAAACTAATTAATATGTATATCAGTGTTTAAAAGTTTTCTGGACTGTACTGGATTGAATAGGTGAAAAATGTAAATTTTTGGAAAGTCAGAAAAACAAAGGAAATTCCGTCGAATTTTATGGAGAATTTTTATAAGTAATTAAATTAATCAAGAAATTTTCAAGTAACTGATTTATATTAAGGAAATATATAGTGAGGGTGTTACACTATTCTTGGTAAATATCTTTATATCATGTTTAGCTTAAAGAATTAGTACTAATTCAGATATGTTAATTATATATATATTCAAGTGGTTTGCTTGGTCATCCCTTCCATTATTAATTAGCTTCTCAATAGTATAGTAGAGTTTTGAGCTAGAGGGAATGTTTTGGGAATGTTTTGATGAGACGAAATGACTAGGAATTGGGCTTCTATCTAGTGCAATGCGTATTACATGTGTGGGGGGATGTTCTCTTCTTTTTTTTTAATACATAACATATATGTTGCACTTTCATTGATTTATATTGCTATACTTATACATTTTATTGATTTTTTTGGTGATTTTTTTTCTTTTTTTAGGGGATGCTGTGAAAGGGAAAGTTTGGGAGCCAAGATTCTTCAAGTTGGTGGAGTAGGGAAAGTCTTTATGCAACTGTTCAGTGTTAGAGAAGCGGAGAAGTGTTGAAAGCATTGCAGTGTTAGTGTTACTTATCAATCACATGTGGTCCTATTGCTAGCCTCCGTTTTATATCCACAGATAATGCTTTTTGCAGTGACATATAGAACCATTAAGATCTTTCTTCAAAAGGAGAATTGAGGAGGTGATTTTCTTACATTTTCATTATATCTATGCAAAAGCTTCGTGTCTCTAATTTTTTTTTTAACTTTTGCTAATATGTAACTTCAAATCTATTTGCCATTTTAGATCGTTATTGCACTTGAAAGTATAAAGTGTGTCAACCAAAAGTGAAAATGTGAAGAAACCTTCACGAAAATACATAGATATGGTTATTGTGGATAAATTCTGAGAGCAGCTTTTTGTGTGTGGGAAATTAAAAAATTCGGATTTTTGCATGCAAGTCACGGAAATTTTGTATGAGTCTTGGAGTTCACTAATGAATTTTTTCATATTTAATATAATGTTTCATTCCACCTTTTAAAATTTCTATTTGAAATTAAAAAATAAATATTGCAATCAATTACTAAAATACTTAAGATGACCTTTGGTAATTATTAATTTTGATGAAGAACCTATCGTGACTTGCAACCCGTATAAGAAGAAACACGGGTTTAAGGCATTAATTGTGGATTTTTTTTGTTAGTTATGTTATGGTTAATCAGTTAAATATCAATGCTATATGTTCTAAATGTGATTTAAAATAAAAATATATATTCGCTCAAATTTTTACGTTCTCACCCGGATTTTTATATTAGTGGCTCCCAATTTTTTTTCCTTTATAGTATATTAGAGTATACTTCTAAAAAATAAAAAAAAAATAATACTAATTATTATTAATATATGAAAAATTAAAAATATTTTATATAACAATAGAGCCTAACTTTAGACCTTGAGGCTTTAACTAAAAGTTAAAAGAAAATTGTTTCGTCATGTATTTCTCACGTTATAAAAGAAGTGGGAATTAAATATTAAGGAATTCTATTATAGTATCACTACCAACAATTCAGCTTACTTTTTGACTCTTGCTCTGCCTATTAACAGGTTTTCAATTTTCATCTCCTCACGGAAAAATCAGACTCGCAGTTCACGCGCCTTACCTCACGCTCTCACAGTCACATACCACTCTCTCGTCCCCACTAACCACTACTATCGCACAATCGCAGAACCGGAGTTCACTGCAGGCGCAAGCGCAAACCCACTGACCCGCAATCCATCAATGATCGAGCCCACTGACCCTGACTTAATCCAGGCACCACAGGCAACTAACAGTATTACAATAAGTTAATAATCATTAACCTCAACTTCTCGAGGTACTTCTCCTTCTCTAGTTCTCCATTCTTAATTTTTTTTATTTTTTTCATAATTTTATGTTGTAGATTTATTTTATTTTATGTTGTAGATTTATTAATTATTATTATTAATGCAAATCTTAATTTGGTCATTGTTTTTGAAGGTGGATGATTGAAACTTATTCAAGTCTATGAAATCTGATTGTGAGGAGGAAATAGTGATATTACTTGCGTTCTAGAATGTCACAAGAAAGAATAAATGGATTAGCGTTGATAGCCATCAAGAACGAAATATTTGAGAAAATTGAATAAAAAGATGTAATTGATGATTCTGTTTAAAAAAAAGTTAGTAGAATGATACTTTTGAAGTGAAAATTTAGATTTAATGGTGAAAGTGAGTTGAGAAGCTATGTAATAAAATATTTTGTATATAAAGATTAATTTATATGAAACAATTTTTTAAAAAATTATTTTACTTTTTTAATAGGGCTTCATTATTTATTCTAGCACAGGATCCTCGAAATGTTTGAGACGACCCTGAATGTTCACACACACATGCAACAGCCCGATTTTCGAAAACTGAAACAGCTTACTTTTATTTATTAATCTTGCAAAAAAATGGGGCCGTTTTTTTTTTTTTTTGAAAACGTACTTGAAAAGTGGTTATTGTCCTTCAACCTTCTCTCTCGAAAACCGAGTTGTTACATAAACCACAACTCACTTACTTTATTTTCAAAAAAAAAACATGTCATCAAGAAAACGGTTTGTTTCAAATTGAATAAATTCATTCATTTCTTTAAAAGAACTTAAACATGTTCATAAAACGTATTCTCACGTTCCATAAAAGTCGGGTATGCTTCAGAATAATTGAAGTACAACAATAGTTCATCACTTAGGTAATCCTGGAGACAAAATAACAACAACTTAATCTAACTCTACTATTAGCTTCCTCCTCCTATCAAAGAGGATTGGTTCCAGCTTCTTCTTCTTCTTTGCGGGTGCCTTTGCTCCAGAGGATGATGCGACCGCGTTCTTTGGCTCTCCTTCTGAACTTGGTTTAAGTTCCACTCCGAATAGCTTCACTGAATTATTCTCCCCTTGATTCCGAGGCGGCGGTTCAGAGCTGTGACATATGTAGGATATACTCCCCAAACACAAACTAGGTGTAGATCCACCCAACTTGTGTTCCGGATCTTCGATCACCAACTGAGCACATCCCGACCATCCCCATCCTCGACGTATAGCCTTCCATCCACGTCCCTTATGAAGCCAATTGACGATCTCCAAACGACGATCCATCTGCCCGTTGGAATACCAGCAACACCGATACGCCAACGAACAGGAGAGAGTAAGCGTTCCGGACGCGTAGCGTCGACGGTGTGGAATTACGGTAGGCGAGATAATAAGGCACATACATACACTCAAACAACACACAATACACATACACAACAACAGGCTTTCATTCCATTTATTCATATTATTATTTCCTTCTTCCTTCACTTTTGTTTCTTCCCCCACTCATGGGATTACTTTCTTTCACACATATCCATTCACAGTCTTTCCTTCTATTTCCCTGTTTTTCAACTCTCACTCATATATAACTCTTTTCTCATAATGTTTTATTGGATTATAACCATCGATGATCAGGGGAGTTAAAGGATCATCGAGGTGCATGTCTCTTTTCGTAGTTAGCACTTGCATACCAAGCCTACATCTCCTCGGCCAACCATCCACCTAGTCGGAAGCCAACAGGAGTACAGGACCTTTACCACGCGGGCATGACAGCTGTCTCAACAATGGCTCCAAGCCAGGAGGTCTCAGCCTCAAAACATATCATATAATCAGAATACATTGCCCCGTTCCAGTCCCTCTCCACTGTTGTAGATTTGCATCGAGGGGGCGACAGTATTGTTGTAGTGCGCGCACAGAACTTACCACGGTATTGGACCCAGTCCCCACCATGTTAGTGCACCACTTATGGAATTCGTTCTGTCCACAACAATACTCTAGACTTCTTGACGTTTCACCGTCATCGTCCTCCCCTCCTGCAATCCCCACCTGAGTATCCGAAGATACCCATAGTATCTTCCTCTCCACTACTTCAGGTTAACTCTCATAACTCACCACGTTCGCTATTAATGTCTTTTAAAATCTTTTAATTATTTAATTATCCTAACAGTCGGCTCACCCTTAGTGCATCCCTTCAGTAAGCCCGACTACTAACTTGACACAATCTTCAAAAACACGCATAGCTCAAAGCTGGGGGTTCCTTAATTAAATCACATCTTATTTCTCAAACACTCCTTCCAGTTGCCTCGTCATTTCTCACATCTTCCTTTTATAATCCTTCTCAAAATCTCAATTTCACCATTCTCCCAAAAACCTTGTTTCCATAATCCTCACAAAATCATCTTTCACCAAAATACCATTTTCAATAACTTTCTTCAAATCTCATTTCAAAAGACTTTCCCAAAAACATTGTTCTACTGAATATTATTTCATAAAATTTTTCAAAAGATCTAGTCATAAAATTCCTTTAAAATTTTGGTTTTGCAAGCTTCTTCAAAATCCCATTTCAAAAACCTTATCAAAAGAAAAATTTCATTTTTCAAACCTTTTTCAAAAGTTGTCTTCACAACTTCAAAATTTCTTTTTCAAAACTCTTTTGTGCTGGGTGCTAGTGGAGGAGCAAACCCAGCTCAACACCAGTTCCCAGACTAAAACCAAAACAGAGGAGCTCAGCTCAACTCAGTTCATCCCTCATCCCAACAATTGACATCACACTCCCCAGCTCTGGCTCATTTTCATTCTCTTTTTCAATTTCCTTTCCAAACAACTCATACCTCTCTTTCTAATCACTCTTATCCTTTCATCATTCTTATTTTCTTGTCATTATTCTTAATTCGTTTTCCTCCTCTCATACCCAACAGTCGTTTATTATAATTATAAGCATCATGATACATGAATCTAGTAAACAATACAAGGCATTCTATAAACACACAACATCACACAATAAAATTGTGGTTTTTGTCACCTTCGTATAAGTGACCACACAAAGCAAACAATTGTCACTTATACTACTGACGCTAACCACGAGTTCCGATCTTTGAGATGATACGGAACGCCCTACTAAATCACCTAGCTACCACTGTGTCTTAGGGAAGGCTTCTCTCTCACCTGAGGTCCAGCTGTTGATTGTGTGCTCTCCTTGGAACCTTGTGCTGCCATCTGCCCCAACCTCTTTTCTTTATCATTCCTATATTAAATAAAACATTTTACGTTATTAGCTTACTTGAAAAAAATCTTTTCTTAGTTTAATACTTGTCTTTCTCTTGTATTGGGAAAACTTTGAAAATATAACTAATTTCGATCCGACTTTTTCTTAAATCAATTTCCACTTAAAACTTTACTCTAAATCATATGAAAATATTCTTAATTGTACAAAGACAAGTCCAAATAATCCGGGACAGCAAAACGGTTTATAAAATTACTTTAATAAAACTTCCCAAAATTGTTGTAAAAACATTCTTTTATTTTAAATAGCTTTTTAGCTTAAACTTACTACTTTGAAAATTCGTGTTTTCATCATAAAACAATTTAGGACAGCCAAGCATACATCATGACATTCAAGCAAATCATGCCACATATAAGTGCAAATAACATTTAGGAATGCAAGTACTCATAAACCGAACAAAATCAGGTTTCAAACCAACACATCAATACTCATTTCCATGCATATTTTATTTAAGTAATTAAGCTCCCTAAACCTACTTAAACTATGTGGCCGAATAAAAGCAAGGAAGTAAATCAAGAATCCGCAAATTAAACCTCATAACCGAAAAAATCAAAAGAAAAGAAATCATACATCACAATCCACATAAATCAGCTTATTCATTCAAAGCATTTCATTTTCTTTCAATCTTAACCGAATACTCACTACACATTCATTCAAATAGGTATTTAAACACAACACCCTGCCATGATCACTTAGATTTATTTGTTTCCTTTATTTCTAAGAAAAGAACCTGTTAGAAAATAAAGGTCCACAACATAAGTTCAAACAATTTGTTTTAGCATAATTCCTTAAAATACACCTATTTCCTCTAAGTCATTGTATTAAAACGCAACCTAGTTTAGCTAATGTGCATAGACCGAGTAGCATCATGAGAGGGCAACATCAAATATGCATCATGTATGCACGTAGATGCAAAGATCATTTTCGAAAGTCTTAGTTTCTTATTTCTTTTATAAGAACCGTGAGTTGCATAAGAAAATTTAGTAACCAAAGTTAATTTCTTAATATAATAAAATCAAGTATTATGTCAAGGCTATCAATCCTTTAAGAAAACCTATGCATGCACCTACAATCTCTAGGTGAGGCCATTTTCAACATGCATGTAAGAAAAGCATGATTTCTTACTCCCCCTAGCACTTGACCGAATCATGACATACAAGAAAACAAAGTCTTATAGTTTTATTTTCACATGCAAGCATCTAAATTCACATCATGTAAAACTTAAGGCATCATTTTACCCTTAAAAATTTTACCAACCGAATTACAATCATCACTCACACATACAAAATCTTGTTTCAACTCAAAATTATTATCAAGCTTATTAAGCTTAATTTCTCTTGAGAACCGTGGCACATATACAAGAGAAATAAGGTTTTCACTCTCACTTTAGACATGCCTAATGCAAGCTTCATGTTTTCTCAAAAACCAAACATAGATCAAGACATGCACAAAACGGTCAAGACAGAACATAGACTTAGACTCAAATCTTCAATTAAACCGTAAGTTAGAAATTAATTTTCTAAACATGAAAGTAGCATGAAAGTATTTGAATCAAGTTAATAGTATCAAGACTTAAATTTTTACTCATGGCCGAATCATTTTAGCTATTGATTTAGGGATTTATGAGTTCATTTAGTCCCAAAACCCAAAATCAAAACATAAGGAAAACATGCAAAGCAAGCAAGGATTATAAGGCCACAAAATCAACATGCATGATGAGATCAAGCAATCTATGGATTCTAAACACACCCTCATCGAAACCGTGACAAAGATCATTTGCAAGTAAGGGATCAAAGCACAAGAATGACATATAAGACACTTAGGCTTCAAGATCATCTTAGAAATAATTACATGCATCACCAAAATTAAATCAAAGTCCATAAAAAGTCCTTACAACACAAAATCGTTTAGTTAAAACTCTAATCCTAACTTAGATAGAGTTTTAACTAAACGATTTATATATGAGGAATTTACTTTAATATGAGGAATTTACGGGGTGTTACAACACACACACATTTATATATATATATATATATATATATATATTGATTTGAATTGTTTATTAATAGAATTGGAAATCATATGTGTTTGAATTCAAGGAGCTTACGAAAATGAGCTAGATGCTCGATATAGACCCAAGCATTGAAGAGAAATATCCTAATTGGATGTTTATGAACTAGAAAGGCATAATATTTAATTATAAATAGTAATAAGAGACTCAAACAAATGTAGAATGTCATGAATTGAAATGTGTGACCATAGAATTTAATGTTTATGATATGAATATTTTGAATTGTAACTTATGCATTATGTGAATGACATGATTGCGTATAGATCCTGGTGATGAATTGGATTAGATGCCATATATTCGACTTTTGGTAAATTATACTCCCTCCGGTCTTATTTATAAAACTTTTTTGGGGTTTTTATTTTGGTTCTATTTATAAGACACATTTTCAATTTTAATTAACATTTAATTACTTCTTTCCACTAACACCCCTATAAAGTCAACACTTTTTAGAGTTCCCATGATAATTATAGGGGTAGTTTTGAAAAAGTATATCAAATTTTCTCATTTCCAATGCCACTAACAAATTTATCCACTTTCCTTGGTGTGAGTGAAAAACCCCAAAAGAGTCTTATAAATAAGACTGGTAATAATAGTAAAAAGTGAATAGTTATGATAATCTCTTGCATTGAGATTTATGTTTTAAATGATTTTTGACAATAAATTGAGTAATGTGTTCCCTGGAAATATAGAGAGATGTAGGTATAAATTAGGCTAAACTACTCATTTGGTCTCTTATCTTATTTTTCAATTTCAAATTGGTCCCTTACGTTTTTTTAGTTTCATATTGGTCCTTTATGTTTTTTTGCTGTCAATTTGATCTCAGAATCACTATTCATCCTATGTGGATTAATATGTTATGGACACGTATCACTTTCTCTCTCCAACAATATATATGTGGACCAATATGATATTGACACGTAGGATGAACAGTGATTTTGGGACCAAATTGACAGCGAAAAGAAACATAAGAGACCGATATGAAACCAAAAAAAAAGGTAAGGGACCAATTTAAAAGTGAAAAATAAGGTAAGGGACCAAATGAGTAATTTAGCCTATAAATTATGGATGAATATAATGTAGATAATCAAACATGCTTATAATTTGTGTGCCTATTATAAAATGCGAGATGGTTGTATTAGACGAATACTAATTCCTATTTTTGAGTAAATATCTCACTTATGTGGTTTTGAACATTTTAAGTGTAATCGGATGTGTCAAGGGCAAAGATTGTCACGGCAGAGAAGGCGAAAAGAAGGAACTATGCCATATATTCATGTAATTATAAGATGTAAATCCCAAATTTATCAAATGTTTGTAAAAAGACTGTTTTTGAGAAATTAATAACAAGTGTTATTTTTCTTACATAACAATTTTAGAAAAACATCTTTTATAAATTTGGGGTGTTATATTTATGATATCAAAATAGTTTTTTTTTTCTCGGGGAAATTATCCCAAATCCGAAGAGAATATACTTATGTCTTAAAGAAAAAGATTACCATCTAAGAGGCAATGTCATAATTAGAATGAGGGATGCGAACAATTAATTACTATAGTATTGGAATGAGTAATATAATCACTACTAATTGTTTCAAAACAATTTCTTCAAAGGGGATTTTTTTGCCAAGTAAACGATAGAAAATAATTTTATATTACTCCCTCCAATTTTAGAAGGAGGGCAAAAATAATAAACTTTGAATAGTGATTGCTTAATTACTGTAAAATATATTAAATTAGTAGTTTGATAATCGATTGATGTATTGAATAAATCATTAAATATATATCTTATTAATTTTTGACTTTTCCAATTGGTTATTTCTTCGGTCTCATATATTATGATCTTTTGGAGATTTCACACAGATTAAGAAATGAGTAAATGATGCAATAATTTGGTATAATTTGACTAAATTACCCCCATTAAATAAAAGGATAGAGAGTAATAATAAATGTATGAAAATTATATTGAAAAGAGATGAAGAAATGAGTGATAAAAAACAGAATGCAATAAATAAGGATATGTTTGAAAAAAGAAGTATAAATGAGTCTTAAATTTCTAAAAAAATCATAACTTATATGATAAAAGAAATCTCCAAAAGCTCTGACGGAAGGAGGGAGTACATTTTTATGGAATGAAGTGAGTAAATTTTTTTTGCCACATGACAATGGTACTAAAGTTGGTAGCCATTAACAGTAGTGCCAGGTTGCCACGTGCCTTCGTGTCCCATTTAGGGATGACAATGGGTCCGGGTGGGGTCTGGGTAATGGGGTACTCGGACCCAGACCCGTTCATAAATTATTGGATCCGGACTCACCCAGACTCGCGCTGGTACCCGTTGCATAATGGGTAGGCGGGTTTTCGGATATCCAGACGGGTTTTGCGGTACCTATTAGCGATTTTTTTTAAGTAAAAATTATTTTTTAAATTAATTTCTATGTTTCTTTATAGATTGAGGGATACTTAATACATCATTACACACTCTACTTAATATTAATATCTACCACCATTAAACACTCGCATACATCAAAGAAATTCTCTCTTTAAACACAAACATATTAAGATTATATATATATAATGCATATATGTAAATATGGACGGGTCCGAGTACCCACGGCTCTGGATATCTCATACCCGGATCCAGACCCGTTTAAAGCGAATAGCCAGACGGATCCATTATTTTAACCCACGGATCTCCTTTTTGGATCTGGACCCGGACCCATTGCGGGTATTACCTGCGAATACCCGCGGGTCCGGGTCTAATTACCATCCCTAGTCCCGCTCCCCTAGACAACGATTACTTCGTATTTATGTGCAACAGCAACTAAGTACTCCCTCCTAAAAGTTACTTTTTTCGGCTTGAAATATACTAATCAACAAAAAATATACTTTTTTTGTCCTATATATAAGATCATTTTGACACTTTTATTTTGTTCTTATTTATAAGAGCCTTTGCCAATTTTCAATGATCATTAATTATTCTTTTCCACAAACATCCCTATTTACTTAACACTTTTTAGATTCCCATAATATTAATAAGGGTAATTTTGAAATTTCATATCAAAAGTTCACATTTTCAATACAATTAACTAAATTATTCAACTTTCTTAATGGACGGGAAATCCGGTCTTATATTTAGGGAAGGAGGGAGTACCTTTTTTGGTTTAAAATATAAGCAAAATTAACCAACTTTCTTAAATTTTTTTCATTCCCAATGCCACTTTCCTAAAACATCCCTAGAAAATTGTTATCTTATTTAATTTTTGTTTCATTTCCAATGCAATTTTCCTAAAATATCTCTATTCTTTTATAAATTTGAGAAAATTAAATAAAATCAACTAATCTTCTTAATAAGCGTAAAATTAATTAGTTTTGATTATAATTTGAGTCGGAGGGAGGGAATATATATATATATATATATATATATTTTTTGTTTGCACCCTAGTATCCGGCCCACTGGGCCGACTAATCCAGTTCGAGGGGATCCCGGGTTTAAGGTTTTATTTCTCTCCCAACGTCGTTGCAGGGGATCGAATCGTAGTTCGCCCTACTAAATGCAATCTCTAGCACCACTGCACCAACAGCTTGTTGGTACCGAAGGAAATATATTTAATTTAATTGATTGTATTTGATTGTTTTAAATTTATAAAATATATATAGTAGTTATTTCAGAAAAGTTATATTGAGAAAAAACAAAAATTAGAAGAAATTATTATTTTTAGGAATATTCTAAAAATAGTTATATTGGAAAAAAATTAATTAATTTTTTCTTATATTTAAAATGAAAATAAGTATATTTCGTTTAAGAAATAAAAGTTAAAAATTAGGATTAGGGTTTTTTCTCTCTTCTCTCTCCTCCTCTTCCTTGGTGCTTTCTGCACCGGTGCAACCACCTTTCAATGGCGAGGAAGAGAGGTAGAACTCCGAAAACACCCTCATCCTCTGCGAAGAAGACCCCGGATAAGCATGTTGTTGTGGCGGATGATCATGCACGTATTGACCTAAGCATGTCTGATGAAGAGGCCCTGGAGGACATTGATAACTTGTCTCCTAAGAAAGTTATGGCTCTTCTACGTAACCTTGACGTTCTGCGTGATCGAGTGAAAAGAAAAATTCCAACGGAAGAAAAGGCTGATGAGGGTTTAAAACCTCATGAGGAAGAAGGAGTGGACATGAGTTCTCAGGCAAAGAAGGGTGAGACTAAGCAGCCTTTTGTTTGGGATAACTTCGATATTTCGAAGTTAAGGAATGCAGGAGAGAAGCTGAATTATGTTGAACCTGAGATTAAGGAAGGAGTGGCACTTGGAAAAATAGATCTTGAGTATGTTGAGAGTGAGTTGACTTATTGGCAGAATGCTGTGGCTTGTTATGTGCTTGGTGTTAGTTGGAAGTCAAGCTGGTTGGAAGACATGTTTCAAACTCTCTATGGACTTCAAGTTTAATGCAAATATATGTTTTGATGATAACAAGCCAACTCAAGTTCAAGCTCACAAGTGCAAGCGTCAAGATTGAAGACTCAAGCAAGCCTAAGAATAGAAACCTTCTCCTTAGATCAAATGTAAGGTAATGAAGTTTTTGTTTACTTAGAAGTTTCAAAGCCAACAAAGTTTTCATTTTTGAAGAGAAGAAGAAAAACGTATTTTCTGCATATTAAATGTTTTTTTGCATTTCATCGGAGTAAAAATAGTTGATGTTACAAAACTCTGCATATTTATATGATTGCAAAAGAGAGTAATCGATTATCTGTTGCAGTAATCGATTAACTCTGTTGCATCATAGAAAAATCAGAGAAGCTGTAATCGATTAACTGAATTTTGTTAATCAGTTACTTTCTTATGAAAGTAATCGATTACAACAGTCAAGTAATCGATTATAATTGTTGCATCATATATTTTTCAGAGGCTTAGTAATCGATTACAAGTCTTGTAGTAATCGATTACATGATGTTGCATCATATGCAAACCAGAGGCTTAATAATCGATTAACTCCTCAGTGTAATCGATTATCATAAGTTGCATCATACAATGAACAGGAGTGATGTAATCGATTAACTATTCTTAGCCTAATCGATTACATGTTTTTCAATGTATTTAAGAATTTCTATTTTTGAAGGAATAATCGATTACCTTCTTAAAGTAATCAATTACTTCATGTTTTATTGAAAAACGTGTCAGAATCATTTTTATTATTTCCTGATTTGTTTTTATATAAAAGATTCCGATATATTTTATAAAATTCGAAAATGATTTTAAATTTGAATTATTTCCTTTTTGGTTTTAAGAATCAAATCTTTATTTTATTTCGAAAATCGTTTTGATTTTATTTTGATTTTAAAACTTATTTCAAATCTTTGTTTATTCCTTTTTGATTTTGTTTTATTAATTCAAAATCGTTTTTGATTCTAAAAAGTTTTCTTTTTAAATAAAGATCACTCCAACATTTCAAAGAAGTTTTTTTGTTTTTAGTTTTTACGTTCAGACATTTTTGTTTACGTTCTCTCTTCTTCTTCTTCTCAAGTGTTCTTCTTTTCATTGTTCTAATTCTTTTGAAGAACAAACCTTGTTGGCTGCGTAAACTCTAAGACAAACTACTTCTTCATTATCATAAGAGCTTATTGTAGAATCTGTGTTTTTGAGAACACGTGATACTTATTTTTTATCACTCACATCAATTGTATTCAACCTTAGTGGTAGGGAGAGAATCCCATAGTTGAACGTTGAGGCGTTCGTAGGGCGAGGAACCCTGCTGTGCGATTGAGGCCCCTAGCGAACGGAGGTTCCTAGTAGTGTGCGGGGTGCTCTTGGTTGTAATAGGGTGCGGCTCTATTGCTTGGTTATAAGAACTCTCAGGCGGGTCGCTTGGGGACTGGACTAGGCCTTTCGACGGGAAGGCTGAACCAGTATAAAATTCTCCGGTGCAAGCTTTTCTATCCCTATCTCTTTTACTTTCCGCATATTTAATTTTTTACGTTTCCGCCCTACTCAATTATTATATTTCTATCGTTTTCGTGATCCATTTCAATCATTTAATCTCTCCATCTCAAATCAATTTTTTAATTTGGTACGAATTTTTCAATACATAATAAAACTCGATTCACCCCCCCTCTCGAGATTTTGAGGCCTAAACCAACACTTGGTGCTAAGCCACCGTTCTCAGTAATGAGTGGCTACCTAAAAAAAAATCTGGGGACAACATGGGATTGAAAATATTCTCATGACCAGTGATGGTATTATGGTGGTGAGATTTAGTACTGTTGAAGCGAGGAATGCGGTTCTGGAAGTTGACATCTATCATTTTGATAAAAAAAGCCTCTTATTATTGGTCCTTGGACAGTGAGGACTGGTATGAAGGACCATCTTGATCGTTTCCCAGTGTGGATACAATTTTCTAATCTTAGTCCAAAGTTTTGGAGTCGGAATGCGTTGAGTAAAATTGCAAGTTTGGTGGGCACGCCTATAATGATTGATAAGGTGACTAAGGATCGTGACAGAATCAACTTTGCTAGGGTGTTGATAGAGGTTAACCCTACTACATTACCGGATGAGGTTTTCTTTATGGATGAGAAGGGCAATGTGGTGAACCAGCGTGTTGCTTATGAGTGGAAACCAGTCTTATGTGCCAAATGCTCTAAATATGGACATGATGCGAAGATGTGTAGGACCAAGATGAAGCAACAATGGGAGGAACGGAGGAATCCATCTAAGGAGGACATTGAAAATATTGATGAAGGATTGAGGGCTAATAATAAGGAGGCTGTTGCGGCTGCTATATAAACATCTAATATTGGAAATTCTAGGATCTCTCCGTCAGCTGACACTGTGGTGGGTGAATCTTCTAATTCTGGTGCTTGTAGCGCACAGCAGGATGGACCCAGAGTTGATTCTAGGTCTGGTGCTAAAGTTGGTGTTGATTAGGGTTTAGCACCTGTGAATGGTGCGTCTGTTGATGTTAAGGATGGGGGTTCAGGTGTTCTGAGGGAGGATGAGCAACCATGGACTACAGTTTTGACAAGAAGCAAAACTCAAGTTAAACATGAACAAGGTAAGGATGCAGTGCTTAACCGAAAGGCCTCTAAGGCCAATGGATAGCATACTTACTTGGAATATTAGGGGGTTTAATAATCCTCAGAAACAAAGAGAATTAAAAACTCTTTGTGTGGAGAATAATGTAGAGTTAGTTGCTATCTTAGAAAAAAAACTTAGAGTCAATTCTTTTAAAAGCACTATTGAGAAGTTTGCTCTTGGCTGGGGTTATGCTACTAACATTGATTATCATCCTGTTGGAAGGGTGTGTGTGTTGCGGAAGCTTGATATGTTCAGGGTGGATGTTTTGTGTTGTTCTAGCCAATTCATTCATTCTATTACTTGATACGTCCCGCAAGCGCACGAGTTATGTCAAGTATTAGTATAAAAAGATATCGTCTCCACAGGGATTTTGTTGTTAATTACCGACAAATTACAAGTATAAATTAGCTAAACGAATCTATTAGAGATATGAAAAAATAAAATAAAAGATTGGATTGAGATATAAAATAAAATAAAATAAATCTAAAGATATGAAATAAGATAAGAATTAAATCTTCTAAGGATTAGTTTCACCACATATCAACATTGACAATCAATTAAAGATATATCTCTTATTAAATTAGATTTACTTTGAAGGTGAATTATCCTAATGTAGAATACTAGTTCCTTTCAGAATCTTAGCACCGTACCTAATGAGGCCTAATTCCTATTTTCGTGGTAATTGGGGTACATTAAATCCATTAAATTCTATGATAATTCATTGAATCCTCTCAAGGATTAGAACTACTTTCGTGATCTAAAACCTTAAGTTTAATTATGTATTTTCTAACACTAAGGTTCATCTTTCGGTACTTCCCTTACTATCTGGGATCATGCAATAGTGGGATCCAACACAATCACAAGCATTAAGAACACCATAATTAAATCTAAAATAAATAAACATTAATAAGAGATAAAAATACCAAAACATCATGTCAATGCCTCCATGGGCTAATCCTAATCCTTAGAAAGGGAAAACTACTCAATCATATACATAATACAAACCAAAAAATAAGAGTAAAGGAATAAAAGGTAGAAATAACCAAAAGATGAAAGATGAGAAATTTCTTCCGTCTTCAATCGCCTTCTAGTTCTTCATGGAGAGAGTTGTGCAACCTTGAATCCTTATTTTCTAATTTGTTTCTGGCTATGATAGAGATATAATCCTAATTCTAATTCTAATCCTACTACTACTACTATTAAAATTCTACTACTACATGTTATGACTAATGTTCTTTTTACAGAGTTTCTATCTTCCTCCTTTTATAGATTTTCCTTCCTCCAAGTGTTGGGCTCAAATAGCAAAATAAATCCATAAGAAATCTCCTTCCTCTCACATGCCTCTATCTCTATCTTTTTCTAGATTTCTGCTCACAGTATCTCTTAGCATATCTTCTTTGATTTATTTCTTTATTTTCCAATGCTCCAAGCCTCAAAATAATCAATCTTCACATTAAAAGCACAAGATACCTTTCCAAGTGAAATATGATCTAAATGCATGGTAATTATAATAAAATGCATGAATATTTATTAAAATAAATACAAACTAATAAGGAAATAATATGTATGCTACGTACACATCAAATACCCCCAAGCTTGAATCTTTGCTTGTCCTCAAGCAAAACATGCAATGCAATGCAATGAATGAATCCTATATGAAATGCAAACTAACTCATCATCCAGACAACAACACTCATAATCCAATAATGACCTACACGAAAGACAATTTCCTCAAAACAAATTTTATCAAGTGACATAGCCTGCAATTCTCTCAAACTAACATCCACTAACCAATCATGAAATAATCAAAAGTCTACCCAATTAGAACCTTAAACTTGTCACAACCTTGCTCATCACTAAAAGGGGTCACTCCACTCACCTTCTCTCAATGTGTATAAGAGGGTAAAGACATATTACTCAGGTTCATCAATGAAAGTGAATTACCATAAGCTTGACCATAGACCAAAATCTCCACTGAAATTATTGAATACATGCAAGAATCAAAAGGTCTTAATTAGGTTGTAATGGGGTCATGGCTAAAGGTGTCAGGTGTAACACTCCTTGTATATCATCTTACTTTATAAGAAAAGTAATAAGTTTATGAATACTTGGACTTGTTATCGTTGGAAAAAGATCTGAAAATAAGAATTTTCCCTTCCCTTGAAAATTCCTTTTCACAAACACTTGATTTATAATGAAGTTGACTAACAAAATCAGAGTTTGCGGAAACATAGTAAAATAGTCATATTATACTCTCAAAATATATCAAGTGTAACAAGTCCATGGATACCAAATAAATATTATTATGAAACCAAATTCATCTTATGATACCTCTTTCAAAATGTGTATCATATAAATACTATTAAAAACATAGATGTTATAGAGCTGGTCACTGGTCCTCTGTCCAAACATTTATCTGGCCGGATCCTCGATATCTGCACAACGGGTTCCCAACCCACACTTTCTACACTCTGCATGCACCTAAGGGACATCTCCCTTTACTAATTCTTGTGCAATCTAGATGCACGATCAACACCTAATAAGGGCATGGGGGTTAGCTATACATATTTGCATAATCAAATGGAAATAAAACTAAAATCCACAAGTCAACATGTAGCAAATCATGATGCATAAATCATATGAGCACACCCGGTTAATCTTAATAATTCTTTCAATGCAGGTGGCATGATGCATGATTTTCTTCCACAACTGAGGCCTCTAACAAAGTCCATCTTGGACGTCCATCCAATACACCGTTGTGTTCCCGGAACACTGACATTCGTTCCCCGAAAGTAATGCCAAACCATACTTGGATAAATAAGCATCACTCCCAGAGTGTGCACCACGTTCCCAGAACGTGTAGGAAACCATACTTGGAATAATAAGCATCACTCCCAGAGTGTGCACCACGTTCCCAGAACGCATACGTTCCCAGAACGCATAAAAACCAGGTCCCGGACACTGGCCACATTCCCAGAATGTGTCATCAAGTAGGTTGCAAATCAATGTGTTCCCAGAACACTAACATACGTTCCCAGAACGTACATAACCAGGTCCCAGACACTGGCCACATTCCCAGAATGTGTCATCAAGTAGGTTAAAAATTTGGTACTCCCGGAGTACCCTCCTCATATTCCCAGAATATGATAAACGTTCCTACCAACCCATCTGCCATTCTATATGCATGAATGCACAATCATTAAGGTTGGTTTTTATCTTTAATTCTATTATTATATCAATGTGTTCCCAGAACACTAACATACGTTCCCAGAACGTATCGCAAACCATACTTGGAATATAATCAAGCACCACTCCCGGAGTGTGCATCACGTTCCCAGAACGTATCGCAAACCATACTTGGAATATAATCAAGCACCACTCCCGGAGTGTGCATCACGTTCCCAGAACGTATCAAAGAAACCATGTCCCAGACAATGGCCACATTCCCAGAATGTGTCATCAAGTAGGTTGCATCAGTTTGGTACTCCTAGAGTACAGGGTCATGTTCCCATAATTCCACTATTATGACTTAGAAAACACAACTTCGGAATGATATCTTGAGGTATGGCCTTATTCATAAAATTCACCTTTGAATTTAAGTTTAACATATGCTCATAGACCTGGATTGAGAGAATATATCATTGGTATTAACAATCCTTACTCAAAAACTTAACTTTTATTTTTAAATTTCAGGTACTAACCGGTTACATCATCACCTAACCGGTTAGAATTACATACCTGAATACAAAACCATTGATTTTCAAAGAATCTTTTCTTGAATTCTCTACTCAACCCAATAACAAGATCTTAGCACAACAGAATACCTCAAGTTCAACACATAATATCATTCAAAAGATCTAAGTCATAATCCAATTTTATTTATGCATAATTTCCTCTTGAAATTATCATTTGATATTAAGGTATTAACTCATCACCTCCAATCTAAACCAAACAGTGCTCAATCACATAGTTTTAGATTGGTCTTTGTATGAAATTCTAGCTTAAACTTGAGTACAAATGGTATGGACACTTAGCCAATTTCAGAAATTCATTTTCTTTGAAAATTGACAGTATCTAACCGGTTACAAATTTCGACTAACCGGTTAGATTAGGCAGAAAATACACTGAAAAGTGAGGTTTTGCATACCATTTTCTACCATACTCAAATCTAACCAATTTCATTCATAAATAGAGTTCACATACCTTAATACTAGTGTGTTCAACCACATAAACATATCTATCTTGCATGCATTCAATTTAGATACTCAAATTGCACATAATTGCACATATTTCACAACTTAATGCATCAATTCACATAATATCCAAATAAGTCATGAATCCAACATCAATATATCTTGCATGCATCTAGATAACATTGCTCATAACAACAATTGAGCTCAGATTGGCCTCCAAGCCACTTAACCATTTTAACTTATGCCCTTTGAGTCTCTTGGTGACCCATCCTATGTTCTACCACAATTTATTCTCATTCTAGCAAATAATAAGCTTCCCCCTTACCTTAGGTTCGTGCTTGAACAAGATTTGAGCAGAGATTTGAGGTAGAACACCGAACACCCAAAGCTCCTCCTCAAACCAGAACCGTTTTGACAGGGTAGATTGATCAAGGAATTTGGAACATGAAATGGACATGGAAATTAGGGAAAATGGTCATTATCAAAACCATGCAACATGAACTTTGAAAGGAAATCAAGTCTAGAACAAGAGAAGGCTTGAGCTTACCAAAATCGAAGCTCAAAGTCAGTTCCAGAAACCCAATACAGAACTGTGACAGTTTTGAACCTCCAACTTCATGAATCGATTTCTCCTAGCTCAGAAACTCTCAACTCACAAACCTTATATCAATACAAAGCCCTTGATGTAAGCTTTGTAACAGTGTATCACTCGCTCTCCAACACTCAGAGACGAAGAAGAATTTCCTCAGACGAAATTGGAACCCTAACAGCACCTCCCCAACACCAAATCCCAGAAATCAACCCCAATTCTTCAGCAATCCAGCCTTTTATAGAAGAATTAGAGTAACATGCATGCCGACGCGTGTTATCCAATAATTTAGGGCTGATTTCGTGGCGATTCCATGGATTAATTGGGTGATTACTCATCAAAATCCACTAACCCAGTTTCTGAGTTCATCGTGTAACCGGTTACAAAGCCCTTCTAACCGGTTACATACTGATAAAATTCAAAAATTAATAATTTAATTACTCTTTCTTCAAAAACCTTTTTGATATTGCAATTAGGTCCCAACCCAAGGACTAAATTACAATATTCACATTTTTGTACAAAATAACCATATAAAAATATATCCCATATTTTTATACATAAAAACACATAATGTACAAAAACCAAAACCTTTAAAACCAATATAAATCAATTATAAAATAATTGTTATAATTAATTTCTTGGTTATTTGGGAGACGAAAATTAGGGGTGTTACACTACTCCCCCACTTAACAGGAATTTCGTCCCCGAAATTCATCTTCTGAAATTTTCCACTTTTCCAAAGTGTTTTTATACTAGAAAACTTCATCTTGCTCCCAAAAATTTGTTCTTTGGGGTCCTCCCCCACTTAAAAGAGTTTCGATATAGTTCTTTTATTTCGAAACATTTCTAATGAAACCTTTCACTTTAAAAATTCTTTGCATAAAAACTCTTATGTGAAGGAATTCTTTTAAAAGGAATACTCTTTTGAGTAATACACTTCACATAAATATTCTTCAAATAAAACACTTTCCAATAAACTTTTTGGAAAAACTTTTTGGGCTGCGCACTCCGATCTCTCGAGCACGATCAACGAAACATTTGTATGACTTTATTCCTTAATAGTTTGAGACATTAGGGTGATCAGTCCCAATCTTCAAACCATTAATAACAAAATCATCCCTTTCATATATAATCTTTCACAAGAAAGACCATGCGACAGGTCTTTAAGTTAGATGAACTTAAAGATAGGGTAATTATCACTATCAGACTTAGTTAGATAGTCAAGTTCTAGAGACATTTCCGTTGGGGAGACAAAGATTTGTCCTATCCCGGTGGTTGTTAATCTCTCTAGCCATAACTGATCTTTCTATTTCAGTAGTGTCCACCGTTATTTATCACATCCAACTGTGATAAAGGTTTTGATCACAGAAAGATTGGAGTTGAACTTCCAACAGGATATTGATATTCTCAAACGATTAGATTAACGTAATCGAAAACATTTAACTACGTTAACTCAGATCAAAGGAAGAGATAGGCTTGGGTTGTCTACGTCAGGATTACACTCAACTCTCATCTCAGCCGATGAATTCTTCTCGTGCTGGATTCGTCCATTCCTTTCTCACCTTTTCCTTCAAGACATTTCGGTGAATAATACTCCAGCTTCCTACATTCGGAATCGACTATTCCCTTAGGTACATCACAATTAAACTCAAAGTGATGTGCCTCACCGTTTTCACCTTGAGATGGACAAATGTTCCCTTCCCTATTTCCTCCTTAGTCACTTTTCTCCAATCGAGGATTCCTTAACCTTGATATTTCCGTGGTTGATATTCTCCTATTTACTTTTCCCCTTTTTCCTGTTGGGCCTTCGTTTCATCAATCTTTCTCTTATTCTGAACTCAGACATTCCTCTCATGAAATTCATGTGCTTTCCCATAGTCCTCATACATGCTTACCAACATCAAGAAATTCCTTATTCCTTGATAGTTGATAGCTGACTTGGTTTCGAACCTATTCTATTCTTGAAGTTCATGCCTTTGGATTTCTCTTTTAGGTTGTTCTAGACAACCCTTCATAAATCCCTTGCCTCCATAATCTATTTTCGGATATCCATAATCCCCAACTTTAATTCCAAAGATTAAATCTCATTCGTTCCTTTCAACTCCTCATTTCCTGGTTGTAATTCACGAATCCGATTCAAGAATTCGTTGGTCGTTTGCAACATTATTAATCTAAGGCTAGATAGTTCCACTTGCATTGCCAGACTTAGGTCTCTGAACTTCTCGATCAGATTAGCCTCCTTGACCATCATTGAGCTCACAGGAATAGCCGTTCAGTTCAAATCATCTGCAACCACATTTGCTTTGCCTGGATGATAATGGAGCTCAAAGTTATAATCTTTTAGAAACTCCATCCATCGCCTTTATCTTACATTCAACTCTTCCTCTTCTTATTGTCATTCACATTTTCGAACTCCAAACTTGTTCATGAATCACAACCTTCTAATCTTAATGCTTATCGTCTCTTTTGCATCGTCCAGCTAAATCATCTACCTTCTCCAATTGGAGTAGCTCCTTAATTTCAACTCTCGATTAATCCATAAGTATTATAATTCAATTCTCTTAAATCAATTTCAATGATGAATCAAGGCATTAAGTTATTTTATCACATTAAATCCTTCCTTAAATTTTACTTAGGTAATTGACATTGAGTTTGGATTGGGGAAAGAGGTTCATTGATACCAAAAGTTCCTTCACAAATGACTTAAATTTTTAGTTTAAGCTTTCAGCTTCTAACCGGTTTATGAAGTACAGTTTTAGAAATAAAACCAAAGAATTTCAAAACCATTTTCTTTACATCATCCAATCCAACTCAAAATAGGATTTATCATACTCTAATACCTTGATTCCAACTGAATTCATCACTGAAATTATTTAAATCATAGTCTACTCACATTTTCCATAATTCCTCTTGGACTAATCCTATTATATTAGGGTATAATCCATCACTACCCCACCATAATTAAACAACATCTTATCATTTCATACAATCAGTTGATCTTTCCAAGTCAACTTGGTCAGAGGCCATGCGATCTTAGAAAATCCTTCAATAATCCGACGGTAGTATCCAGCCAGCCCTAAGAACTTCTTACTTTAAAGATCGCATGCCCTGCGAACTTAACTTCGCTCAACCAAAATTCATCTTTGGTGAGCTTAGCACACAACTACTCCTCTTGCAGGATTCTCAACACAATCCTGAGATCTGTCTCATGCTCCTCCGGATTCTTAGAATAAACCACAAACGAATCCAAATATAATCTAAAGGTCCAGTTCTTATAATCCATAAAAGAACAGGTGCATGAGTCAATCCGAACGGCATTATTTCTTACTCATAACGTCCGTATCGAGATCAAAAATGCAGTCTTAAGTGTATCCCTGTCCCGAATCTTGATTTAGGGTTAATCCAACCACCAAACAATTTTAGAAAACACTTAGACTCCTTTAACCTGGTCCAACCATAACCATTTTAGCAACTTCTCTACGTGTTTCTTCCATTTAACCATTCCCAATGGTATCATATTATAAGGGTAGTAGAGATAGAATCAGTTTCAAGAATTAACTTGATTCCAAACTCTATCGCTTTACTCAAGGGTAATCCTGACATCATTTCTTACAACCAAGATTTCTTTAACCCCCTTTCTACTTCACTGCTGCCCAGAAGCAACACATGGGTTCATTGGATTCCAGATTCGAAATTTGGGAATCCCAATACAGGGTTGTTCTATCGTCATTAATCATGATCACTTGATCCCTCGGCTCCCAAACCGTGCTTAAGATCAAATGTAATCATGACACAGGTAGATAGACAAAGTCTAATACCTTAATAGAACGATTCAGACATACCTTGGAAACAACTACAAGAAGATTTGTAGGATCCTCTGCTTTGAGATAGCAGATTGGATAAGGCATGGAGCAACTTTGATCAATACCCTTATCCATAAGGAACAAGTGAATGGATAGCTTTAGAGTTCAACAAACTCAACAAGGTTAATCCTTAAGAAGATGACTGCCTTGCACCCGATCTGAGAAGTTGATTAACTTTAACACTGGTGAGGTAAATACTCTTCTCCAGAGTCAAGGACTTAACTACGACTCCTTTAAATTTCCTTATCACTGGTTCTATGAGAACGGGATAAACCAACACTATGGTTTTGGGTTTACAACATGTCTAAAGAGAAGCATACAACTATCATACTTCTACTTAGACTACATAGAATAACAGAATAAGTTACTTATCTAGAGCCATTACCCATAACTTTAGCTCTAGTTTGGAAGTATATGAAAGCATACTTCCCAGGAAACATTGCAGATATCGATGACCAGCGTATTGGACCACACACCCAAGGACCAAGAGTCGGGACCATTGCTCTGATACCATAAAAGTGTAACACTCCTTGTATATCATCTTACTTTATAAGAAAAGTAATAAGTTTATGAATACTTGGACTTGTTATCGTTGGAAAAAGATCTGAAAATAAGAATTTTCCCTTCCCTTGAAAATTCCTTTTCACAAACACTTGATTTATAATGAAGTTGACTAACAAAATCAGAGTTTGCGGAAACATAGTAAAATAGTCATATTATACTCTCAAAATATATCAAGTGTAACAAGTCCATGGATACCAAATAAATATTATTATGAAACCAAATTCATCTTATGATACCTCTTTCAAAATGTGTATCATATAAATACTATTAAAAACATAGATGTTATAGAGCTGGTCACTGGTCCTCTGTCCAAACATTTATCTGGCCGGATCCTCGATATCTGCACAACGGGTTCCCAACCCACACTTTCTACACTCTGCATGCACCTAAGGGACATCTCCCTTTACTAATTCTTGTGCAAGCTAGATGCACGATCAACACCTAATAAGGGCACGGGGGTTAGCTATACATATTTGCATAATCAAATGGAAATAAAACTAACATCCACAAGTCAACATGTAGCAAATCATGATGCATAAATCATATGAGCACACCCGGTTAATCTTAATAATTCTTTCAATGCAGGTGGCATGATGCATGATTTCCTTCCACAACTGAGGCCTCTAACAAAGTCCATCTTGGACGTCCATCCAATACACCGTTGTGTTCCCGGAACACTGACATTCGTTCCCAGAAAGTAATGTCAAACCATACTTGGATAAATAAGCATCACTCCCAGAGTGTGCACCACGTTCCCAGAACGTGTAGGAAACCATACTTGGAATAATAAGCATCACTCCCAGAGTGTGCACCACGTTCCCAGAACGCATACGTTCCCAGAACGCATAAAAACCAGGTCTCGGACACTGGCCACATTCCCAGAATGTGTCATCAAGTAGGTTGCAAATCAATGTGTTCCCAGAACACTAACATACGTTCCCAGAACGTACATAACCAGGTCCCAGACACTGGCCACATTCCCAAAATGTGTCATCAAGTAGGTTAAAAATTTGGTACTCCCGGAGTACCCTCCTCATATTCCCAGAATATGATAAACGTTCCTACCAACCCATCTGCCATTCTATATGCATGAATGCACAATCATTAAGGTTGGTTTTTATCTTTAATTCTATTATTATATCAATGTGTTCCCAGAACACTAACATACGTTCCCAGAACGTATCGCAAACCATACTTGGAATATAATCAAGCACCACTCTCGGAGTGTGCATCACGTTCCCAGAACGTATCAAAGAAACCATGTCCCAGACAATGGCCACATTCCCAGAATGTGTCATCAAGTAGGTTGCATCAGTTTGGTACTCCTAGAGTACAGGGTCATGTTCCCATAATTCCACTATTATGACTTAGAAAACACAACTTCGGAATGATATCTTGAGGTATGGCCTTATTCATAAAATTCACCTTTGAATTTAAGTTTAACATATGCTCATAGACCTGGATTGAGAGAATATATCATTGGTATTAACAATCCTTACTCAAAAACTTAACTTTTATTTTTAAATTTCAGGTACTAACCGGTTACATCATCACCTAACCGGTTAGAATTACATACCTGAATACAAAACCATTGATTTTCAAAGAATCTTTTCTTGAATTCTCTACTCAACCCAATAACAAGATCTTAGCACAATAGAATACCTCAAGTTCAACACATAATATCATTCAAAAGATCTAAGTCATAATCCAATTTTATTTATGCATAATTTCCTCTTGAAATTATCATTTGATATTAAGGTATTAACTCATCACCTCCAATCTAAACCAAACAGTGCTCAATCACATAGTTTTAGATTGGTCTTTGTATGAAATTCTAGCTTAAACTTGAGTACAAATGGTATGGACACTTAGCCAATTTCAGAAATTCATTTTCTTTGAAAATTGACAGTATCTAACCGGTTACAAATTTCGACTAACCGGTTAGATTAGGCAGAAAATACACTGAAAAGTGAGGTTTTGCATACCATTTTCTACCATACTCAAATCTAACCAATTTCATTCATAAATAGAGTTCACATACCTTAATACTAGTGTGTTCAACCACATAAACATATCTATCTTGCATGCATTCAATTTAGATACTCAAATTGCACATAATTGCACATATTTCACAACTTAATGCATCAATTCACATAATATCCAAATAAGTCATGAATCCAACATCAATATAGCTTGCATGCATCTAGATAACATTGCTCATAACAACAATTGAGCTCAGATTGGCCTCCAAGCCACTTAACCATTTTAACTTATGCCCTTTGAATCTCTTGGTGACCCATCCTATGTTCTACCACAATTTATTCTCATTCTAGCAAATAATAAGCTTCCCCCTTACCTTAGGTTCGTGCTTGAACAAGATTTGAGCAGAGATTTGAGGTAGAACACCGAACACCCAAAGCTCCTCCTCAAACCAAAACCGTTTTGACAGGGTAGATTGATCAAGGAATTTGGAACATGAAATGGACATGGAAATTAGGGAAAATGGTCATTATCAAAACCATGCAACATGAACTTTGAAAAGAAATCAAGTCTAGAACAAGAGAAGGCTTGAGCTTACCAAAATCGAAGCTCAAAGTCAGTTCCAGAAACCCAATACAGAACTGTGACAGTTTTGAACCTCCAACTTCATGAATCGATTTCTCCTAGCTCAGAAACTCTCAACTCACAAACCTTATATCAATACAAAGCCCTTGATGTAAGCTTTGTAACAGTGTATCACTCGCTCTTCAACACTCAGAGACGGAGAAGAATTTCCTCAGACGAAATTGGAACCCTAACAGCACCTACCCAACACCAAATCTCAGAAATCAACCCCAATTCTTCAGCAATCCAGCCTTTTATAGAGGAATTAGAGTAACATGCATGCCGACGCGTGTTATCCACTAATTTAGGGCTGATTTCGTGGCGATTCCATGGATTAATTGGGTGATTACTCATCAAAATCCACTAACCCAGTTTCTGAGTTCATCGTGTAACCGGTTACAAAGCCCTTCTAACCGGTTACATACTGATAAAATTCAAAAATTAATAATTTAATTACTCTTTCTTCAAAAACCTTTTTGATATTTCAATTAGGTCCCAACCCAAGGACTAAATTACAATATTCACATTTTTGTACAAAATAACCATATAAAAATATATCCCATATTTTTATACATAAAAACACATAATGTACAAAAACCAAAACCTTTAAAACCAATATAAATCAATTATAAAATAATTGTTATAATTAATTTCTTGGTTATTTGGGAGACGAAAATTAGGGGTGTTACACTACTCCCCCACTTAAAAGGAATTTCGTCCCCGAAATTCATCTTCTGAAATTTTCCACTTTTCCAAAGTGTTTTTATACTAGAAAACTTCATCTTGCTCCCAAAAATTTGTTCTTTGGGGTCCTCCCCCACTTAAAAGAGTTTCGATATAGTTCTTTTATTTCGAAACATTTCTAATGAAACCTTTCACTTTAAAAATTCTTTGCATAAAAACTCTTATGTGAAGGAATTCTTTTAAAAGGAATACTCTTTTGAGTAATACACTTCACATAAATATTCTTCAAATAAAACACTTTCCAATAAACTTTTTGGAAAAACTTTTTGGGCTGCGCACTCCGATCTCTCGAGCACGATCAACGAAACATTTGTATGAATTTATTCCTTAATAGTTTGAGACATTAGGGTGATCAGTCCCAATCTTCAAACTATTAATAACAAAATCATCCCTTTCAGATATAATCTTTCCAAAGAAAGACCATGCGACAGGTCTTTAAGTTAGAAGAACTTAAAGATAGGGTAATTATCACTATCAGACTTAGTTAGATAGTCAAGTTCTAGAGACATTTCCGTTGGGGAGACAAAGATTTGTCCTATCCCGGTGGTTGTTAATCTCTCTAGCCATAACTGATCTTTCTATTTCAGTAGTGTCCACCGTTATTTATCACATCCAACTGTGATAAAGGTTTTGATCACATAAAGATTGGAGTTGAACTTCCAACAGGATATTGATATTCTCAAACGATTAGATTAACGTAATCGAAAACATTTAGCTACGTTAACTCAGATCAAAGGAAGAGATAGGCTTGGGTTGTCTACGTCAGGATTACACTCAACTCTCATCTCAGCCGATGAATTCTTCTCGTGCTGGATTCGTCCATTCCTTTCTTACCTTTTCCTTCAAGACATTTCGGTGAATAATACTCCAGCTTCCTACATTCGGAATTGACTATTCCCTTAGGTACATCACAATTAAACTCAAAGTGATGTGCCTCACCGTTTTCACCTTGAGATGGACAAATGTTCCCTTCCCTATTTCCTCCTTAGTCACTTTTCTCCGATCGAGGATTCCTTAACCTTGATATTTCTGTGGTTGATATTCTCCTATTTACTTTTCCCCTTTTTCCTGTTGGGCCTTCGTTTTATCAATCTTTCTCTTATTCTGAACTCAGACATTCCTCTCATGAAATTCATGTGCTTTCCCATAGTCCTCATACATGCTTACCAACATCAAGAAATTCCTTATTCCTTGATAGTTGATAGCTGACTTGGTTTCGAACCTATTCTATTCTTGAAGTTCATGCCTTTGGATTTCTCTTTTAGGTTGTTCTAGAAAACCCTTCATAAATCCCTTGCCTCCATAATCTATTTTCGGATATCCATAATCCCCAACTTTAATTCCAAAGATTAAATCTCATTCGTTCCTTTCAACTCCTCATTTCCTGGTTGTAATTCACGAATCCGATTCAAGAATTCGTTGGTCGTTTGCAACATTATTAATCTAAGGCTAGATAGTTCCACTTGCATTGCCAGACTTAGGTCTCTGAACTTCTCGATCAGATTAGCCTCCTTGACCATCATTGAGCTCACAGGAATATGTTAGTTCCATGATGAACATGATGAATATTTTGATAATGACAAAGTGTTTTTGAACAAGCTACAAGAGTTGATCAAGTTTCAAGCTCAACAAGCAACAACAAACATCAAATGAAGAAGAGAGAAAGCAAGCTCATGAAGACCTAAGTTTGAGTGTATTTGTATTTCTTTTATCTTTTGCCTCTCAAGCTTCATAGGTTTTTTTATTTGGGTAGATTATTATAGAGGGTAGTGAATCTCATTCATAAGTCATGATTAAATCATAATTTGAGTTTTCACTTAACCTAGAATCAATAGGTGGCTTAAAGGTTTTAAAGGAAAGGTTGGATTTTGAGAAAACAAGTTTTGAACATGTACAGTACCAACTTAATCGATTAAGTGATAACTTAATCGAGTACTACTCGAGTACACGACTTGCTTAATCGATTAAGTACTGCTGAACTGATTTTTAAAATACGTTTTTCACTTCTCAAAATCAGTTTTTATGTGCTACAACTTTTGGGTATTCTATATAAACCTTTTCCTATTATTTGTGATTAGTAAGAATCATTTCATACAAGTTTTACAAAGAATCAAGCCACTCTATTCTCTCTCATTTTCTAAAGATCAAAGTTCTTATATTTTCATATTCTTTGATCAAGAACCTTTGAATCTCTTATGGTGAATTGTCATAACTCTTGATTGAGATTCATAGGATTATTTTGTGTTTTCTATTGTGTTGTAATCTTTGCAAGAAGGCAAGCCACTACAACAAACAAGTGAAGTCTTGGTGTGTCGATTTTATCATCAAGCAAGTGCATTCTTATTGAAGAAGAAGAAGAAGTCTTGGTTGTGAATCAAGCAAGTGAAGCCTTGGTGTGTGGATTATCATCAAGCAATTGAAGACTTGTTGTGTCGATTATCAACAAGGGGTAGAGGTTAGATTAGAGAGAAGATCAATAGGATTACAAGGCAAGGGTGTCGGTTATCTCTTGTAAGCTAGCAAGAAGGGAGTCTTGTGAGGCAATCACTTGTAATTTGAGAACTCTAATTCCTCATAGTGAAGAATCTCTCTTGGTTGAAGAGGGGACTGGATGTAGCTTTCAAGTGGATGAAAGTGAACCAGGATAAATCACTGTGTCGTATCTCTAAACCCTTACTCTTTATATTCAAGTCATTTGATTGCGTTCTTGATTGAAAACCTAGAAAGATTGATTTTCATAATTGATTGAATTGAATCTTTAATTGTTCAAATTGATAAAGGGAAAATCATTTTCATAACTAGGTTAATCAATAAGAATATAGGTGTTAATCATTTCCGCTGAATCTCTGATCTTGCATGTGAATTGATTGATTTTCGTATTCGAATGAAAATTGATTTTTCTGTTTTCTGTCATATTTAATCGATTAAGTTCAAGCTTAATCGAGTACTACTCGAGTACACGACTTGCTTAATCGATTAAGTACTGTAGAATTTGTAAAAATCATTTGTTTTGATTGTTTCGATTTGTTTCGTTAGAAAATCTTTCAAGGTAGCTTCAACACCTATTCAACCCCCCTTCTAGGTGTATTCCTAGGGTTCCTAAGTCTCTCCAACCACCAATTGCGATTTCCTCAATTGGTATCAGAGCTCGGTCGAAAGACACGAGCATAAGAGCTTTTTCGTAAAGATCTTTTAAGAAAATCGCAATGGGTTCTACGAATTCCTTTGGTGGTGAAGGTGCTTCAATAAGTCGTCCTCCATTGTTTGCCGGAGAAGGCTATGCATATTGGAAAGTTAGAATGAAAATCTTTATCCAAGCCATAGATAGTGAAATTTGGAAAGTAGTTGAAAAAGGTCCTCATATCCCCTCTAGTTTAGTTGAAGGTGTAGAACAATTGATCCCCGAGTATAAGTGGAAGGATGATGATAGAAAGAAAGTACAATATGATTATAAAGCAAAGAATATCATTACATCCGCTTTATCCTATGACGAGTTCTTTAGAGTTTCTCAATGTTCTAGTGCTAAGGAAATGTGGGACACTTTACAAGTGACTCATGAAGGAACTAGTGAGGTTAGGAGAGCTAGATTGAATGCTTTAATGCGTGATTATGAATTGTTTCATATGCTTCCAAATGAATCTATAAATGATATGCAAAAGCGTTTTACTCACATTATAAATCATTTACTTGCTCTTGGTAAAACTTTTCTACAAGGTGAACTTTCTAACAAAGTGTTGAGATGTTTAGACAGGAATTGGCAACCAAAAGTAACGGCTATTGTTGAATCTAAGAATTTGGATGCTATGGATCTAGCAACACTTTTCGGAAAGCTTCAAGAACATGAAATGGAGCTTGGACGATTAAGTATCAATGAAGAGTCGGATAAAAACAAAGAAAGAAAGGGACTTGCTCTTAAAGTCAATAGATCATACAAAAAGAAAGATAGTTCCGATGATGATGATAGTGAAGATTCCGATTCCGATGTTGATGAAAAAGACATGAAACTTTTGTTAAAAGAGTTTGACAAGTTTCTAAGGAGAAAAGGAAGGTTGAACAAGGACAAAAGTAAAGAGAAGGATTCCCCACACTACAAGACCAAGACATCAAAAGAAGGTGTAGTTTGCCATGAATGTGGAAAACCCGGTCATCTCAAGTATTCATGCTCTAGGTATCTCAAGAAGAAGGAGAAAGACAGAAAAAATTCTAAATCTAAAAGAGCATACATAGTTTGGGATAGTGATGAAGATAACAAGAAAAGCACATCGAGTAGTTCATCGGATGATGAAGAAGCCGCTTGTCTCAACTTGATAACTCTAGTAGATGATGAAGAACAAAGTTCAAATGATGAATCAAGTTATCAAAGCGAGGATAGCAATGTAAGTGAATCTAAATCCGAAATTTCTTCTAAATATGAATTGTTACATAATGCTTATGAAGAAATGTATGAACAACTTGAAAAACTAGCTTTGAAAAACATTGAAAGAAAGAAGCTCATTTTGAAACATCAAAAAGAGATTTTAGATCTTCAAAAACAAGTTGATGAGCTTAATCTTGAAAATGAAACTCTTGATCTTATATATGCTAGTTCTTCTTGTGATTGTGCTAGTAGATTGAATATTGTGGTTGATTGTGAGAATTGCAAGTTGCTTAAAAATGAAAATGCTATTTTGAAAAATAAGCTTGCAAGTTTCTCAAATGGTGATATTAGATTGCGCACATTGTTAAATTTTCAAAGAGAAAATTCAAACAAGTTTGGTTTGGGTTATACTAATGCTAAGAGTAAATCTCATAGAAATGTTGTTGATTTTTCTAAAGTTGATTTTTCAAATCCTCCAACATGTTTCTATTGTGGTACTCATGGACATACTTCAAATGTGTGTTATGTTAAAGTGCATGGTATACCTAAAGGAAATTTTGTTTGGATGAAAAAGGGTGAAAGTCCCTACACTAACAAAAATGGATCCAAAACCATTTGGATACCAAAAAGCAAAGCATGATTGTTTTGTAGGTTTGATTGAAGATGCAAATGAATGACACATGTTCTCAATTGGTCTCAACTATGAATGTCTATATTCACATCTTCAATTGGTATCACACTTGCATCTTAAGTGAATGTCCTACAAAGTGGTAATATTTGATATTGATATATTATCTCAATTGGTATCTTCTCAATTGATATTACTTTTCTAAATGTTTAGTTAATTCAATTTGTATCATTGAGAGATTATTAGTTGATTATCATGTTTTTGTGATTATTGATATTTCTTTACATTGATATCTTCTTTGTTAAGTGATATTATGATCTTTTTAATTCTCAATTGGTATTATATTTTATTGTTATATTCTCTTACCAATTGATATCACATTTCAAAGTAAAGCTCTATTGTATTTGTTCAATTGGTATCAATGTTGTGAAGAAATGATCATTGATTTCTTACCTTGGCTTAGATGTTATATTTCAATTGGTATATATTACTTTTTGATAATGCCAAAGGGGGAGAAATATGATGTTTTGAATTAAATGAAATGTTTCTCAAAGGGGGAGAAATGGTATGTTTTTAAAACATGGGAGAAATATGATATTATATTTTGGAGAAAGGTTGTTTTGTTGTTTTTATATGTAGGTTGAGCTAAGTTGTTTAAGATAGGGGGAGAATCAAGCTTCTATCTCAATTGGATTCAAGTGTTATAGCATTGATTGAGAGGGAGAAAGAGTCTTCTCAAGTGATCAAATGTTTCAAGCATCAACAACTTCAAATGATTTCAAAACATGGATTGTCATTTTCAAAAAGGGGGAGATTGTTAGTTCCATGATGAACATGATGAATATTTTGATAATGACAAAGTGTTTTTGAACAAGCTACAAGAGTTGATCAAGTTTCAAGCTCAACAAGCAACAACAAACATCAAATGAAGAAGAGAGAAAGCAAGCTCATGAAGACCTAAGTTTGAGTGTATTTGTATTTCTTTTATCTTTTGCCTCTCAAGCTTCATAGGTTTTTTTATTTGGGTAGATTATTATAGAGGGTAGTGAATCTCATTCATAAGTCATGATTAAATCATAATTTGAGTTTTCACTTAACCTAGAATCAATAGGTGGCTTAAAGGTTTTAAAGGAAAGGTTGGATTTTGAGAAAACAAGTTTTGAACATGTACAGTACCAACTTAATCGATTAAGTGATAACTTAATCGAGTACTACTCGAGTACACGACTTGCTTAATCGATTAAGTACTGCTGAACTGATTTTTAAAATACGTTTTTCACTTCTCAAAATCAGTTTTTATGTGCTACAACTTTTGGGTATTCTATATAAACCTTTTCCTATTATTTGTGATTAGTAAGAATCATTTCATACAAGTTTTACAAAGAATCAAGCCACTCTATTCTCTCTCATTTTCTAAAGATCAAAGTTCTTATATTTTCATATTCTTTGATCAAGAACCTTTGAATCTCTTATGGTGAATTGTCATAACTCTTGATTGAGATTCATAGGATTATTTTGTGTTTTCTATTGTGTTGTAATCTTTGCAAGAAGGCAAGCCACTACAACAAACAAGTGAAGTCTTGGTGTGTCGATTTTATCATCAAGCAAGTGCATTCTTATTGAAGAAGAAGAAGAAGTCTTGGTTGTGAATCAAGCAAGTGAAGCCTTGGTGTGTGGATTATCATCAAGCAATTGAAGACTTGTTGTGTCGATTATCAACAAGGGGTAGAGGTTAGATTAGAGAGAAGATCAATAGGATTACAAGGCAAGGGTGTCGGTTATCTCTTGTAAGCTAGCAAGAAGGGAGTCTTGTGAGGCAATCACTTGTAATTTGAGAACTCTAATTCCTCATAGTGAAGAATCTCTCTTGGTTGAAGAGGGGACTGGATGTAGCTTTCAAGTGGATGAAAGTGAACCAGGATAAATCACTGTGTCGTATCTCTAAACCCTTACTCTTTATATTCAAGTCATTTGATTGCGTTCTTGATTGAAAACCTAGAAAGATTGATTTTCATAATTGATTGAATTGAATCTTTAATTGTTCAAATTGATAAAGGGAAAATCATTTTCATAACTAGGTTAATCAATAAGAATATAGGTGTTAATCATTTCCGCTGAATCTCTGATCTTGCATGTGAATTGATTGATTTTCGTATTCGAATGAAAATTGATTTTTCTGTTTTCTGTCATATTTAATCGATTAAGTTCAAGCTTAATCGAGTACTACTCGAGTACACGACTTGCTTAATCGATTAAGTACTGTAGAATTTGTAAAAATCATTTGTTTTGATTGTTTCGATTTGTTTCGTTAGAAAATCTTTCAAGGTAGCTTCAACACCTATTCAACCCCCCTTCTAGGTGTATTCCTAGGGTTCCTAAGTCTCTCCAACCACCAATTGCGATTTCCTCAGAATAGCCGTTCAGTTCAAATCATCTGCAACCACATTTGCTTTGCCAGGATGATAATGGAGCTCAAAGTTATAATCTTTTAGAAACTCCATCCATCGCCTTTATCTTACATTCAAGTCTTCCTCTTCTTATTGTCATTCACATTTTCGAACTCCAAACTTGTTCATGAATCACAACCTTCTTATCTTAATGCTTATCGTCTCTTTTGCATCGTCCAGCTAAATCATCTACCTTCTCCAATTGGAGTAGCTCCTTAATTTCAACTCTCGATTAATCCATAAGTATTATAATTCAATTCTCTTAAATCAATTTCAATGATGAATCAAGGCATTAAGTTATTTTATCACATTAAATCCTTCCTTAAATTTTACTTAGGTAATTGACATTGAGTTTGGATTGGGGAAAGAGGTTTATTGATACCAAAAGTTCCTTCACAAATGACTTAAATTTTTAGTTTAAGCTTTCAGCTTCTAACCGGTTTATGAAGTACAGTTTTAGAAATAAAACCAAAGAATTTCAAAACCATTTTCTTTACATCATCCAATCCAACTCAAAATAGGATTTAATCATACTCTAATACCTTGATTCCAACTGAATTCATCACTGAAATTATTTAAATCATAGTCTACTCACATTTTCCATAATTCCTCTTGGACTAATCCTATTATATTAGGGTATAATCCATCACTACCCCACCATAATTAAACAACATCTTATCATTTCATACAATCAGTTGATCTTTCCAAGTCAACTTGGTCAGAGGCCATGCGATCTTAGAAAATCCTTCAATAATCCGACGGTAGTATCCAGCCAGCCCTAAGAACTTCTTACTTTAAAGATCGCATGCCCTGCGAACTTAACTTCGCTCAACCAAAACTCATCTTTGGTGAGCTTAGCACACAACTACTCCTCTTGCAGGATTCTCAACACAATCCTGAGATGTTTCTCATGCTCCTCCGGAATCTTAGAATAAACCACAAACGAATCCAAATATAATCTAAAGGTCCAGTTCTTATAATCCATAAAAGAACAGGTGCATGAGTCAATCCGAACGGCATTATTTCCTATTCATAACGTCCGTATCGAGATCAAAAATGCAGTCTTAAGTGTATCCCTGTCCCGAATCCTGATTTAGGGTTAATCCAACCACCAAACAATTTTAGAAAACACTTAGACTCCTTTAACCTGGTCCAACCATAACCATTTTAGCAACTTCTCTACGTGTTTCTTCCATTTAACCATTCCCAATGGTATCATATTATAAGGGTAGTAGAGATAGAATCAGTTTCAAGAATTAACTTGATTCCAAACTCTATCGCTTTACTCAAGGGTAATTCTGACATCATTTCTTACAACCAAGATTTCTTTAACCCCCTTTCTACTTCACTGCTGCCCAGAAGCAACACATGGGTTCATTGGATTCCAGATTCGAAACTTGGGAATCCCAATACAGGGTTGTTCTATCGTCATTAATCATGATCACTTGATCCCTCGGCTCCCAAACCGTGCTTAAGATCAAATGTAATCATGACACAGGTAGATAGACAAAGTCTAATACCTTAATAGAACGATTCAGACATGCCTTGGAAACAACTACAAGAAGATTTGTAGGATCCTCTGCTTTGAGATAGCAGATTGGATATGCATGGAGCAACTTTGATCAATACCCTTATAAATAAGGAACAAGTGAATGGATAGCTTTAGAGTTCAACAAACTCAACAAGGTTAATCCTTAAGAAGATGACTGCCTTGCACCCGATCTGAGAAGTTGATTAACTTTAACACTGGTGAGGTAAATACTCTTCTCCAGAGTCAAGGACTTAACTACGACTCCTTTAAGATTTCCTTATCACTGGTTCTATAAGAACGGGATAAACCAACACTATGGTTTTGGGTTTACAACATGTCTAAAGAGAAGCATACAACTATCATACTTCTACTTAGACTACATAGAATACTTCTTAATAACAGAATAAGTTACTTATCTAGAGCCATTACCCATAACCTTAGCTCTAGTTTGGAAGTATATGAAAGCATACTTCCCAGGAAACATTGCAGATATCGATGACCAGCGTATTGGACCACACACCCAAGGACCAAGAGTCGGGACCATTGCTCTGATACCATAAAAGTGTAACACTCCTTGTATATCATCTTACTTTATAAGAAAAGTAATAAGTTTATGAATACTTGGACTTGTTATCGTTGGAAAAAGATCTGAAAATAAGAATTTTCCCTTCCCTTGAAAATTCCTTTTCACAAACACTTGATTTATAATGAAGTTGACTAACAAAATCAGAGTTTGCGGAAACATAGTAAAATAGTCATATTATACTCTCAAAATATATCAAGTGTAACAAGTCCATGGATACCAAATAAATATTATTATGAAACCAAATTCATCTTATGATACCTCTTTCAAAATGTGTATCATATAAATACTATTAAAAACATAGATGTTATAGAGCTGGTCACTGGTCCTCTGTCCAAACATTTATCTGGCCGGATCCTCGATATCTGCACAACGGGTTCCCAACCCACACTTTCTACACTCTGCATGCACCTAAGGGACATCTCCCTTTACTAATTCTTGTGCAAGCTAGATGCACGATCAACACCTAATAAGGGCATGGGGGTTAGCTATACATATTTGCATAATCAAATGGAAATAAAACTAACATCCACAAGTCAACATGTAGCAAATCACGATGCATAAATCATATGAGCACACCCAGTTAATCTTAATAATTCTTTCAATGCAGGTGGCATGATGCATGATTTCCTTCCACAACTGAGGCCTCTAACAAAGTCCATCTTGGACGTCCATCAAATACACCGTTGTGTTCCCGGAACACTGACATTCGTTCCCAGAAAGTAATGTCAAACCATACTTGGATAAATAAGCATCACTCCCAGAGTGTGCACCACGTTCCCAGAACGTGTAGGAAACCATACTTGGAATAATAAGCATCACTCCCAGAGTGTGCACCACGTTCCCAGAACGCATACGTTCCCAGAACGCATAAAAACCAGGTCCCGGACACTGGCCACATTCCCAGAATGTGTCATCAAGTAGGTTGCAAATCAATGTGTTCCCAGAACACTAACATACGTTCCCAGAACGTACATAACCAGGTCCCAGATGTAACATCCCGAATTTTAAGCCCGAAAATAGATAAATAAATAATAATTAGAATAATTTAAAAGGAAAATAACAACCCACAAATAGGTAGTCCAAACAAGAATTCTAGTATTAAAAGAAAATACTAATAATAATACTAAGCGAATTAGAAAAGAAAGGAGCGTCGAATCGAAGTTAGGATCGGGTCAGAAAATAGGTAAATCGATAATAAACTTAATAAAAGGGGAAAAATTAAAAATAAAAGATTTAGGACTCAAAACACAATTCCCACCGTTGGATATGAAGATATGAGTTTTAGGAAGTTTCTCGTCAAATTTGAGCAAGATCCAACGGTGAACGAAGAAGTTATGGAGGTTTGAAGTTCGGAAGAAAATAGAGGAAAAATAGAAAAATAAAACAGCAGTATCTGATCATTTCGCTTAAGCGAACAGATTTCGCTTAAGCGAAATTCCCTCAACCTGAAACATAAAAGAGGTTCAGTGGCAACATAAAAGAGGTTCGCTTAAGCGAACAGATTTCGCTTAAGCGAAATTCCCTCGACCTGAAACAATAAATTCGGGTTTTGGGGGTTGAAACCCCATTCCAACCCCACTTTCTCTCTCCACTCGACCTCCCTCCCTCCTCCGACTCCGACGGCCACCATCGCCGCCGCCCTAAGCCACCACCGTGGCCACCCTTCCTCCTCACTCAACCGGTTTCTCTCTCCCTCTCTTGCTTTCCCTCTCTCTCTCCTCACAAACACTCTCTCTCTCCTCCCCACTCACCCTCCACCTCCGGCCGCCGCTTCCGGCCGCCACCACCAAGGACCCCGCCACCATCAAGACCTCTCCCTCTCCTTGTTTCTCCTCCCTTGACTCCGATCTCTCTCTTACCCACAAGTTCTCTCTCTCCCTCTCCACATACACACCACCACCGCCCCTCACCGCCACTCGCGGTGGTGACCACCACCATCACCCAAACCACCATAGCCTCTCCCTCATCCACGAGCTCTCTCTCTCTCTCCTCACGGATCTCCCCGGCGCCGTTACCGGTTCGTGATCGTGTTGGGCTCGTGTCGGGAACCTCGGAGCTCGAAGCCTCGCCTTGGTTTAGTCACGGTCGTTCCCCGCTAACGAGGAGCAACACCGACGCCGTCATCATCGCCGAGCTAAAATTCAGGTTCTATTTTAAAAAGCCCGAGGTAAGAGGGTTCGCCTTACCTTTACTTAAGAAGTAAATTCTAGGATTATATAGTGGTAGCTGAGAATAGGGTAACTAAAAAGTATATTAATGAACCGTAGGGCACCCCGTTGATATAGATAAAGAGAAATAAAAATTGTGACGAGAAACCACACTTTAGGGAATAAAAGGGAATGAGCATAAAATAAGGCCCGGAATGAATGAGCGTAATATAGTTGGAATAAAATAAAAATGTGAGCAATCATAAAAGTAGAACCATAGGGGAAGTAAAAGAACAAGAGGGTAAGCGAAATAGATAAAGAGAGAATGGAATTAGTGAACTAAAAGATAATAAGTATAATAGTGCCCGAAGAGTAAAGTGAAGTAAAGGAACAAAAAGGGTAAAAGAGAGATTAAAATAGAAAATAATGAATATATGCGAAGTAAATCAGGGAAGAGAAACAAAATAATAAATTAGCTTTATAAGAAAGTAGGAAACCGGTAAGAGGATTGATAAAAAGTTAATAAAGCGAAGAGAGAGTACATTATGAGGGAAGTTAGGTAAAATAAGGTAATAAGAATTGAAAATGCTAGAATGAGTGAATAGAACATTTAGAAATAGTATAGCTAATGAAATAAGAATAATGAGTTGAGTAATTAATTGAGATAAGGAAACTGAGAAATAACAAAGAATTAATAACGGAAACTAGAATATACTATATTTGACCGTAATGATTAGAGTTGGATAAGATTGGGGGAAACTAATAAAGAGAAAAAGAATGAAATAGAAAATATAGAAAATGTGATAAGTTATAAATGAAGATGAAGGCTAAAAGGATTCGGATGAGTATAAAAGAATTATTTAAGAAAAAAAGGAAGAAAAGACATATAATTAAGAAAAAGGAAAAAGAGAAAGAGAAAGAAAAAGAAAGAAAGAGAAAGAAAGAAAATAAAGCTGGTGCGAGCCTGAGAAGGCGTATCAGCGTCGATGCGAGCCTGGTAAGGCATGTCGAATAAAAAGAAAAGAGAATAGAATTCCGATGCGAGCCTGAGAAGGCGTATCGGCGTCGATGCGAGCCTGGTAAGGCGTGTCGATTAAAAAGGAGACCAAAGTCCGGTGCGAGCCTGAGAAGGCGTATCGGCGTCGATGCGAGCCTAGTAAGGCGTGTCGATTAAAAAGAAAAGAAAAGACGATTAAAAAGAAAGTAATGGTCCGATGCGAGCCTGAGAAGGCGTATCGGCGTCGATGCGAGCCTGGTAAGGCGTGTCGATTAAAAAGGAAAACTGGAAGTCCGATGCGAGCCTGAGAAGGCGTATCGGCGTCGATGCGAGCCTGGTAAGGCGTGTCGATTAAAAAGAAAAGAAAAGACGATTAAACAGAAAGTAATGGTCCGGTGCGAGCCTGAGAAGGCGTATCGGCATCGATGCGAGCCTGGTAAGGCGCGTCGATTAAAAGGAAAAAGAATGGAAACGAAAATGGATAAGAGAATGGGAATGGAAGAATGAAAAGGGAATGAATAATTAAAAGAATGTGAGAGTAAATGAAGGATTAAAAAAGTCTACTTATATGAATTAATGTGAATAAAGTATATGAATAATTATGTAGGCTTGGTTGTTGCTATGTCTTCTTTTAGGATTTATCTTTTTAAGTTCTGTGTAATGCTACCCTTCTTGATATCATTTTACAGGTACGGGAGCGGAGCTTACACTGTTGCAGGCCGAACTGGAAACCCTCCACTACGTGGAGAGAATTTGTGATACCCCGAGTGAATTTTATTATGTATAAACTGTTATTTTTGTAATTTATAATATGCGTAGTTATATGCCCTGAGACTGGTACTGATCGGGCGTTAGGATCTGAACTGGTTTATTAATCTGTTGCGTTTATGTTTTTATATAATTCTGGTCTGACAGGTTTTCATAAGGAAATTTTTGGGAAGTCCGAAAAACAGAGGAAACTCTGCCGGATTTTCGTAAAATCTTTTATAAGAAATTAAATACTAAAAAGAATTTTCTAACTCTGATTTTATAAAAATCTAAAATTAACTACTAAAAGTGAGGTTGTTACATTTATGGTATCAGAGCAGTTTCCCTCGGCCTTGGAGTGTGGAATCACAACTCCTATGGTTACTCACCAAGCGAGTGACCAAATGTTAGTGTCAAGTCTTAGAATAGGCTAGTAGGTACGCTTAGATTGAAAATTGTTTAGTTAACTGTGGAATAACGTAATCCTTTTTCAGAATCTGGTCACCATGCCTCGGAGACGTACTCAGGAGGATATGATGGCTGCTATACTTGAAAATTTGGTCCAAATGAATCATAATCAGACTGAAACAGTAGCAGCGGCCGCAGCAGCAGCAGCCGCCGCACTCCACCAAACATCAGGTCCAATGGGCATCGATTGGCTAGCTAGATTCATGCAGAACGGTCTGCCCAAGTTTGAAGGTGGCTACAATCCGGATGCAGCCCAAAGATGGCTCCAAGAATTAGAGAAGATTTTCCGCACAATTTCACCGCCTGCGGAGCAGATAGTTCTTTTGGCGGCGTACATGCTCACTGGAGAAGCAGAATATTGGTGGGAGCATGTACGAAGAAACATGGAGAGTTCCAACCGGGAGATTACTTGGGACTTCTTTAAGGAGGAATTTCTCGGAAGGTACTTCCCAGAAGATGTTCGCCGAGAGAAAGAGTTAGCATTTCTGACCTTAACACAAGGAAGTATGAGTGTTAGGGAGTATGTCGCACACTTCGAAGATCTCATCCGGTATTCTGGAAGCTATAGGAATGCTGATGGAAGAACTAAGTGCATCAAGTTCGAAGCAGGACTTCGCACGGAACTCAAGGTGACTTTTGAGTATCAGAACATAGATAACTTGGCCCAATTGGTAAATATGGCTAGCACTTATGAGAAGGGAATAGGGCAGTGGACATCCGAGGATGGGAACAGGATGATACAGTGGGCTGAAGGTTCTAGCAGAGGCAATGTACCGGTTCAGGAATCCGATACACAAGCCGACATCAACGCTATGGCAATGGTGCCAATGGACACAACTCTAGACGTGCACGCCCCGAGAAACAAGCCACCATGTCCGCTATGTGGGAAAACCCATCGGAAATTGTGCCTAATGTTGAGGCAGCACAGGAAACAAGGTCTCTGCTATCTATGCGGACAACCAGGACACTTGGGGACAAACTGTCCTGGACGTATAGGTTAAGGGAGCGAATGAATTCACCCGAGTTACTTTTAACGTTAGCTGTATACCAAATATTTATTTAAAACATGTATTTAAAAATACTTTACATAAAGCATATAAATATTTGATTTAACTTAAAAAGAAATTAATAAATGATAATACATTAGTTAAACTTTCACCAAACACAGTGATGGTATTGCCACTGGGGGAATGTAAGGTTAGAATTGATCACTCTGATTCTTACATCTGCTAGGGGACGATAACATCAATGAACTTGACGATGACATTGCTATTGATAGATGTGAGATTGGGACTGATCACCTCGATCTTCGCAACTATTAGTGGTCGATGTCATTGACACTTTCCAACTAAAAATCAGGACAAACAGATAAGAGCCTTAAGTTAGTGCACCCACTTACTATTAGTAAAGCCACAAATAGAACTCACGAGAGAACCGAATCGAGCGAACCCGTAGTGAACATCCTTAGACTTCATGAAAGTCAAACTAAAAGCCCAAAACTCATCATACACATCATTCAGAATTCGATGTGGATATTCGCGAACCAGTCGAAACTTAATGAATTAGCAAGATATCCACCCCGAGACTGACCCAAGTAAATGAGTAGGTCATGCTCACCATTAGGGATTAGAATTCATTTAAGAACCTAGTTAAAGCTCCCAAACGATTCCCTTAAGGGAAGCAAGTTGTAGCCGTTGCACCAAGCGCGTTTATCAAGACCAAATCAAATCAGCTGCAGGTTCATAGAGAATGCATCTTTTGATGACTCTCTGCTGAAAATACACACTTAAGGATAATCTCCATTGTCTTCTTGCTTGATATGTATCCAGTACATCCTGGGTCGTCGTAAGGAGACTATGAAACCTATCCTTGAGTGCTTCGTGTTTCTTCTTTTCATTTTCACTCTCTTCGAATTTCAAGCATCTTAGATGCAGTGGTGGGAATTCACCAAGGCATAGAAACCCAACATAGTTCTATGCCTATCAATGGACAACCATCCACATGTCCCTTCTGACCTTGGATATCGGTCGAGAAGTTGACGTGCGAAATTCCGAATGACGAATGAGCATACCCCCAAGCATGGATATAATCAAGTATGCCAATGCTAAGTGGGGGAGGATTTCAATCCAAGGAATGGAAGATGGAACTTTAACAATAAGAAAATTGTGAATCCTACCCGAGTGACAAGGCGGAACGTAGAACTGTGACGAAGTGTAAAGAAGATTGCATCGAGTCGGACTCAATGTCCGATGACCATACCATAACCCGTAGGAACCCCTATACCAAACTGAACTCGTTATACAAATGGAAAGAAAGTACCACCGGAGTATAACGCAGATATAGCCCAAGTGGATTTGAAGGGCAACCGCACTAGACTCACTGGAAGGAGTCGCGAAGTGGAGTCTTACTTAAGAAGTTATGTCGGAGCACCGCAAATGATTGTCTCAGTCTCTTAAGACTCTGCGTGCTACGCGGATTTCTGAGTGACTGAGATAAACCATACCTGAGGCGAATAATTACACCGTAGAGCCATTAATTTAGAACTCCCTAAAAGGGAAAATTGGAACCGAAGGAATTGAGATGACATGAGTAGAAACTATGTCAAGGGATACTCCTCCAAGTTAAGGGATGGTTGGAATTTCGGGGACGAAATTCAAATAAGTGGGGGAGAAATGTAACATCCCGAATTTTAAGCCCGAAAATAGATAAATAAATAATAATTAGAATAATTTAAAAGGAAAATAACAACCCACAAATAGGTAGTCCAAACAAGAATTCTAGTATTAAAAGAAAATACTAATAATAATACTAAGCGAATTAGAAAAGAAAGGAGCGTCGAATCGAAGTTAGGATCGGGTCAGAAAATAGGTAAATCGATAATAAACTTAATAAAAGGGGAAAAATTAAAAATAAAAGATTTAGGACTCAAAACACAATTCCCACCGTTGGATATGAATATATGATTTTTAGGAAGTTGCTCGTCAAATTTGAGCAAGATCCAACGGTGAACGAAGAAGTTATGGAGGTTTGAAGTTCGGAAGAAAATAGAGGAAAAATATAAAAAATAAAACAGCAGTATCTGATCATTTCGCTTAAGCGAAAATATTTCGCTTAAGCGAAAATGATTCAGTGGCAACATAAAAGAGGTTCGCTTAAGCGAACAGATTTCGCTTAAGCGAAATTCCCTCGACCTGAAACAATAAATTCGGGTTTTGGGGGTTGAAACCCCATTCCAACCCCACTTTCTCTCTCCACTCGACCTCCCTCCCTCCTCCGACTCCGACGGCCACCATCGCCGCCGCCCTAAGCCACCACCGTGGCCACCCTTCCTCCTCCCTCAACCGGTTTCTCTCTCCCTCTCTTGATTTCCCTCTCTCTCTCTCCTCACAAACACTCTCTCTCTCCTCCCCACTCACCCTCCACCTCCGGCCGCCGCTTCCGGCCGCCACCACCAAGGACCCCGCCACCATCAAGACCTCTCCCTCTCCTTGTTTCTCCTCCCTTGACTCCGATCTCTCTCTTACCCACAAGTTCTCTCTCTCCCTCTCCACATACACACCACCACCGCCCCTCACCGCCACTCGCGGTGGTGACCACCACCATCACCCAAACCACCATAGCCTCTCCCTCATCCACGAGTTCTCTCTCTCTCTCCTCACGGATCTCCCCGGCGCCATTACCGGTTCGTGATCGTGTTGGGCTCGTGTCGGGAAACTCGGAGCTCGAAGCCTCGCCTTGGTTTAGTCACGGTCGTTCCCCGCTAACGAGGAGCAACACCGACGCCGTCATCATCGCCGAGCTAAAATCCAGGTTCTATTTTAAAAAGCCCGAGGTAAGAGGGTTCGCCTTACCTTTACTTAAGAAGTAAATTCTAGGATTATATAGTGGTAGCTGAGAATAGGGTAACTAAAAAGTATATTAATGAACCGTAGGGCACCCCGTTGATATAGATAAAGAGAAATAAAAATTGTGACGAGAAACCACACTTTAGGGAATAAAAGGGAATGAGCATAAAATAAGGCCCGGAATGAATGAGCGTAATATAGTTGGAATAAAATAAAAATGTGAGCAATCATAAAAGTAGAACCATAGGGGAAGTAAAAGAACAAGAGGGTAAACGAAATAGATAAAGAGAGAATGGAATTAGTGAACTAAAAGATAATAAGTATAATAGTGCCCGAAGAGTAAAGTGAAGTAAAGGAACAAAAAGGGTAAAAGAGAGATTAAAATAGAAAATAATGAATATATGCGAAGTAAATCAGGGAAGAGAAACAAAATAATAAATTAGCTTTATAAGAAAGTAGGAAACCGGTAAGAGGATTGATAAAAAGTTAATAAAGCGAAGAGAGAGTACATTATGAGGGAAGTTAGGTAAAATAAGGTAATAAGAATTGAAAATGCTAGAATGAGTGAATAGAACATTTAGAAATAGTATAGCTAATGAAATAAGAATAATGAGTTGAGTAATTAATTGAGATAAGGAAACTGAGAAATAACAAAGAATTAATAACGGAAACTAGAATATACTATATTTGACCGTAATGATTAGAGTTGGATAAGATTGGGGGAAACTAATAAAGAGAAAAAGAATGAAATAGAAAATATAGAAAATGTGATAAGTTATAAATGAAGATGAAGGCTAAAAGGATTCGGATGAGTATAAAAGAATTATTTAAGAAAAAAAGGAAGAAAAGACATATAATTAAGAAAAAGGAAAAAGAGAAAGAGAAAGAAAAAGAAAGAAAGAGAAAGAAAGAAAATAAAGCTGGTGCGAGCCTGAGAAGGCGTATCAGCGTCGATGCGAGCCTGGTAAGGCGTGTCGAATAAAAAGAAAAGAGAATAGAAGTCCGATGCGAGCCTGAGAAGGCGTATCGGCGTCGATGCGAGCCTGGTAAGGCGTGTCGATTAAAAAGGAGACCAAAGTCCGGTGCGAGCCTGAGAAGGCGTATCGGCGTCGATGCGAGCCTGGTAAGGCGTGTCGATTAAAAAGAAAAGAAAAGACGATTAAAAAGAAAGTAATGGTCCGATGCGAGCCTGAGAAGGCGTATCGGCGTCGATGCGAGCCTGGTAAGGCGTGTCGATTAAAAAGAAAAGAAAAGACGATTAAACAGAAAGTAATGGTCCGGTGCGAGCCTGAGAAGGCGTATCGGCATCGATGCGAGCCTGGTAAGGCGCGTCGATTAAAAGGAAAAAGAATGGAAACGAAAATGGATAAGAGAATGGGAATGGAAGAATGAAAAGGGAATGAATAATTAAAAGAATGTGAGAGTGAATAAAGGATTAAAAGAGTCTACTTATATGAATTAATGTGAATAAAGTATATGAATAATTATGTAGGCTTGGTTGTTGCTATGTCTTCTTTTAGGATTTATCTTTTTAAGTTCTGTGTAATGCTACCCTTCTTGATATCATTTTACAGGTACGGGAGCGGAGCTTACACTGTTGCAGGCCGAACTGGAAACCCTTCACTACGTGGAGAGAATTTGTGATACCCCGAGTGAATTTTATTATGTATAAACTGTTATTTTTGTAATTTATAATATGCGTAGTTATATGCCCTGAGACTGGTACTGATCGGGCGTTAGGATCTGAACTGGTTTATTAATTTGTTGTGTTTATGTTTTTATATAATTCTGGTCTGACAGGTTTTCATAAGGAAATTTTTGGGAAGTCCGAAAAACAAAGGAAACTCTGCCGGATTTTCGTAAAATATTTTATAAGAAATTAAATGCTAAAAAGAATTTTCTAACTCTGATTTTATAAAAATCTAAAATTAACTACTAAAAGTGAGGTTGTTACACCTGGCCACATTCCCAGAATGTGTCATCAAGTAGGTTAAAAATTTGGTACTCCCGGAGTACCCTCCTCATATTCCCAGAATATGATAAACGTTCCTACCAACCCATCTGCCATTCTATATGCATGAATGCACAATCATTAAGGTTGGTTTTTATCTTTAATTCTATTATTATATCAATGTGTTCCCAGAACACTAACATACGTTCCCAGAACGTATCGCAAACCATACTTTGAATATAATCAAGCACCACTCCCGGAGTGTGCATCACGTTCCCAGAACGTATCAAAGAAACCATGTCCCAGACAATGGCCACATTCCCAGAATGTGTCATCAAGTAGGTTGCATCAGTTTGGTACTCCTAGAGTACAGGGTCATGTTCCCATAATTCCACTATTATGACTTAGAAAACACAACTTCGGAATGATATCTTGAGGTATGGCCTTATTCATAAAATTCACCTTTGAATTTAAGTTTAACATATGCTCATAGACCTGGATTGAGAGAATATATCATTGGTATTAACAATCCTTACTCAAAAACTTAACTTTTATTTTTAAATTTCAGGTACTAACCGGTTACATCATCACCTAACCGGTTAGAATTACATACCTGAATACAAAACCATTGATTTTCAAAGAATCTTTTCTTGAATTCTCTACTCAACCCAATAACAAGATCTTAGCACAACAGAATACCTCAAGTTCAACACATAATATCATTCAAAAGATCTAAGTCATAATCCAATTTTATTTATGCATAATTTCCTCTTGAAATTATCATTTGATATTAAGGTATTAACTCATCACCTCCAATCTAAACCAAACAGTGCTCAATCACATAGTTTTAGATTGGTCTTTGTATGAAATTCTAGCTTAAACTTGAGTACAAATGATATGGACACTTAGCCAATTTCAGAAATTCATTTTCTTTGAAAATTGACAGTATCTAACCGGTTACAAATTTCGACTAACCGGTTAGATTAGGCAGAAAATACACTGAAAAGTGAGGTTTTGCATACCATTTTCTACCATACTCAAATCTAACCAATTTCATTCATAAATAGAGTTCACATACCTTAATACTAGTGTGTTCAACCACATAAACATATCTATCTTGCATGCATTCAATTTAGATACTCAAATTGCACATAATTGCACATATTTCACAACTTAATGCATCAATTCACATAATATCCAAATAAGTCATGAATCCAACATAAATATAGCTTGCATGCATCTAGATAACATTGCTCATAACAACAATTGAGCTCAGATTGGCCTCCAAGCCACTTAACCATTTTAACTTATGCCCTTTGAGTCTCTTGGTGACCCATCCTATGTTCTACCACAATTTATTCTCATTCTAGCAAATATTAAGCTTCCCCCTTACCTTAGGTTCGTGCTTGAACAAGATTTGAGCAGAGATTTGAGGTAGAACACCGAACACCCAAAGCTCCTCCTCAAACCAGAACCGTTTTGACAGGGTAGATTGATCAAGGAATTTGGAATATGAAATGGACATGGAAATTAGGGAAAATGGTCATTATCAAAACCATGCAACATGAACTTTGAAAGGAAATCAAGTCTAGAACAAGAGAAGGCTTGATCTTACCAAAATCGAAGCTCAAAGTCAGTTCCAGAAACCCAATACAGAACTGTAACAGTTTTGAACCTCCAACTTCATGAATCGATTTCTCCTAGCTCAGAAACTCTCAACTCACAAACCTTATATCAATACAAAGCCCTTGATGTAAGCTTTGTAACAGTGTATCACTCGCTCTCCAACACTCAGAGACGAAGAAGAATTTCCTCAGACGAAATTGGAACCCTAACAGCACCTCCCCAACACCAAATCTCAGAAATCAACCCCAATTCTTCAGTAATCCAGCCTTTTATAGAGGAATTAGAGTAACATGCATGCCGACGCGTGTTATCCACTAATTTAGGGCTGATTTCGTGGCGATTCCATGGATTAATTGGGTGATTACTCATCAAAATCCACTAACCCAGTTTCTGAGTTCATCGTGTAACCGGTTACAAAGCCCTTCTAACCGGTTACATACTGATAAAATTCAAAAATTAATAATTTAATTACTCTTTCTTCAAAAACCTTTTTGATATTGCAATTAGGTCCCAACCCAAGGACTAAATTACAATATTCACATTTTTGTACAAAATAACCATATAAAAATATATCCCATATTTTTATACATAAAAACACATAATGTACAAAAACCAAAACCTTTAAAACCAATATAAATCAATTATAAAATAATTGTTATAATTAATTTCTTGGTTGTTTGGGAGACGAAAATTAGGGGTGTTACATTAGGTGGGATATAAGAAACAAAGGATCATGCAAAGGGCTTAAACAATGTAATCATAAACACAATATCCCCTTGAATTATGAATGGAGCATATAATCACTGTAGTTACAAATCAACTCCAAAATTAGTGATCTTTCATTCTTTTTTTTCTCATTCTCTCTATTCTCTTCCTTTATATATTTTCACATATCAAGTATTTCCCCAATAAGCAATTACCTGCTCTCAAAAGGGATACTTGACACTCAATTTTTTTTCTTTTTTTTCCATAAGAGAGATAAAGAGAATGCATTAAATGTTTTAAGCTCAATATCAACACTATAACATCTCATCCAAAGAACTACTCTCTCAATTGCACCATTCACAATCCCAAGGGTACCAAAAAGATGTAACATTATGAAAGGGTACCAAGGAAAACAATTATTTCATTAGGCTCAAAATGGTCAAGTAAGGGAAAGTGTTTATCAAAATTGTTGAAGGCCAGAAAAACAGTCCTAAGTGCCTTTATCATATTCATGCATGCAAACAATTATCAGTCTCAAGATGGTCACAGGTAAAGTTCTAGAATTCACAATCAAAGTGAACATCACTCAATATCAAGAAAGAAGAGGGGTTTAAAAAATATTCATTATGTGTTACCCCTATCAGTGTAACACCCCGATTTCGACAACTTGAAAACACTTATCTCTTTAACAAAATATAGTAAAAATTTGGGAATTTTTTTTTTAAAATGGTGACATGGACATGAGAACCTTTGCGTTCAAAAACATTTCATTAACGTGATTGTAATAAAATATTATTCTCATGTCACACATCACAAGTCAAGTTCCAAACCGAGATGTTACTTAACATCGCACTTTGTAACTTGGCTTCATAAATTCTGATTTGAGAAAACATTTCCAAATCTGGTTTCATAAGACTTTATTCTTTCAAAAGCCATGCTCAATAAAATACCAAGTGGGGTACAGAATGATATGACAATGTAAACCAAGTAGTTGCAAGGGTACAGTGCTTAAGGGAATTACCTATTACTATTCTTGACCTCTAACTTTCTTCGCTGAAGCCCACTGCTGAAACCGCATCGGGAAGAAAGTACAGATCCTACTACAGGGTCGACCATCTACCCGTTGCAATATCGGAGTAACCCGACACGACAACATGGTAGGAGAGATGGTCAGTATTCCCGAAATACAACATGACCAGACAGAATACTAACGACTTCTTATAAAAATAATACTCAGAATAAAAATATAGGAATCATGCATTAACAACTACTCATGCTATGCATATGACAAATGTATTCACCTAAGCATATAGGAAACACTCATAAACAAAACACATCATATCCAACCAAATACATCAAAATCATAACTCATCACAGTTCACAGTATTGCACTTGGCACCACATGCCTTCAAGTCTTATCACCATCTCCCTCAATCTTTCCAATAATCACTTATACTTTTCTTTCCTTGAAACTTCCTTAATAAATTCTTTATACTTTCATTCTTGAAATCTTTCATTATTCTTAAGTTTTATCGAACGATTAGCATCAATGATGAGGGGGACACATCATTGAGCTCACACACGTCTACATCTCCTCGGTTATCCACCCAACCTAGTCAGAAGCAAACAGGAGTACAGGACCTTTACCAAGCGGGCACGATGTAACACTCTCACTTTTATTAGTTACTTTTAGGTTTTATTAAAATTAGAGATTTAAAATTCCTTTTTAAGCTTAATTACTTATAAAAACTTTTACGAAAATCCGGCAGAGTTTCCTCTGTTTTCCGGACTTCCCAAAAATTTTCTTCTAAAAACCTGTCAGTCCAGAATTGTTTAAAAACATAAACAACAACAGTTTAATAAGTACATAGATCCTAATGCCCAAATAATACAAGTTGCGGGGCAAGCTACTAATTCATATTATAAATTACATTAAATAATTATCCACTCATAATATGTAATAAACATTCCACGTAATGGAATGAAAATCCTGCTCGGCCGGCACGGCTGTATGCTCCACTTGTGTACCTGAAAAATATTAACCACACAGGGGAAGCATCACACATAACTTAAAAGAGAGATTTCTAAGCAGATATATACGACACACCAAGACCATTCAAACCTATACTATACCACTTAATTCATGCTCCTCTTTTCCATCTAACCTATTTCTTTTTCTTCCTTTCCCATAACCACTCTATTAGCCATTTATCCTTTCCAATATCATTTTCATTTCCTTTCCCATTTTTATTCCCTTTTTATTCCATTTTCATTACCCTTTTCCCTTAATCACTTATATGTCCCTATCCGTTTCCGTTATCCCTTTTTCCTTTTCCTAAATCTTTCCATTACCTTGACCATTATTCATTCCCTTTAATTCCTTTACCGATTCCATTTTTATTTATTTCCTTTATTCATTTTTCATTATGTGTAACCTCAATCAGAGATCTACACACCGTGTTTGCAACCACAAACAGTGATCTGCAAACGCTGTGTATGCAACCACAAACAGTGATCTGCATACGTGTATACAACCACAAACAGTGATCTGTATACACCCATCTCGTTTATGTAACCTCAGACAGAGATCTACATAAACTTCCCTTACCTTTTTATTATTTGGCCACAGGGTCAATACAACCACCTGCGCCGTGCCACAGGGTCAATACAACCACCTGTGACATGTACCATATTTATTTGGTCACAGGGTCAATGCAACCACCTGCGCCGTGCCACAGGGTCAATACAACCACCTGTGACATATACCATTTTTATTTGGCCACAGGGTCAATACAACCACCTGCGCCGTGCCACAGGGTCAATACAACCACCTGTGACATGTACCATATTTATTTGGCCACAGGGTCAATGCAACCACCTGCGTCGTGCCACAGGGTCAATACAACCACCTGCGACATTTACCATTCTTATTATCTCTTTATTATCGTATTAGTTTTATCCCTTTACTTTTTGTTCCTTAATTCTATCTAATACATTTAGTTTCCTAACACTTCCTTATCCTCTATTATTGTCCTACTTAGCTCACGCCTTCCCTTAACGACTTATTATTATTTCCTTGCCATCTTATACTTAAGTACTTTTCGTTACTAATTACTCTCATACTAACTCTTAGTTGTTTACCTATTCTTTTTCTTTTCTTTTTCTTCTTCTCTTCCTTATAATTCCGTTTATTTATTTCTTTCTTGTTATTCCGTTTATTTCGTTACTAATTGCTTTAACTCTTCTTTATCTAACTTTTCTTTTCCTAATTGTCTTCCTTATTACATATCCTATTATTACATCATTAGTCCTATTCTACTCAGTAGTCTCACTAAATTCTCTTTACTCTCATTTGTTCATTTCTAAATATATTTCCCTATTCACCATTTCTATTCTTTTGCCACACCCTACCGATCTAATTGATTAGTTATTCTATTACCTATCTTTTATTCAATCACTATTTGTTTCCCCTATTTACTCCATCTATCTTTCTTCATTATTAGCGGGTTACCCTAAGGTTCATTAACAATTAACATTTCCCCTGGTCCTAGCGATAGATATAACTACCCAGAAATACACCCCTTAAGGACTGGTAATGAAACCCCTTACCTCAATCGGTGAGAGTGAGGGGTAACCTTAATCTGGCGCTTTACTCCCCGGCTCACGCTTTAGCTCGGCTCCAACTTGATCCTAAGCTTCCCCAATCTTCGATTCCAAGCACGGTGGGGACAATCGAACTCGATCACGGTGACGATGTTGCTCTTCGACACTGGGAGCGATCGTGGTTGAACCAAGGCAAGGGCTTCGAGCTTCGAGGTTCCCGACACGAGCCCGACATGATCACGGGTCGGTAACGGCGCCGGTGTCGTCCGTGAAGAGAGAGAGAGAGAGCTCATGGTGAGAGAGAGAGGGTATGAGGGAGAGAGAGAGAGAGCAAGGCCAAAGGGGGAAAGAGAGCAAAGGACTTATGAGGGTGGTGGGGGTCATGGTGGAGTGGCGGTGGCGGCCGGAGATGGCGGCGGCCGGTTGGTGGAGGGTGAGAGGGGAGGAGAGAGAGCCAAGTGAGAGAAAGAGAGAGATCTATGGAGTGGAGGAGAGGGAAAGAGAGAGGAAGAGAAGGCTATGGTGGTGGTGGTGGCTCTGGGCGGCGGTGATGGTGGCCGTCGGAGTAAGGAGGAGGAGGAAGATCGGAGGGAGAGAGAAAGAGGGATTGGAATGGGGGTTTCGACCCCCAAAACGCGTTTTTAAAGTTGCAGACCGCAAAATACTCGAGTGTTTCTGTCAATACTCGAGTGTTTCTGTCAATACTTGAGTGTTTTGACCCAAAATACTCGAGTATTTCACACAATACTCGATTAAAATGATCAGATACTGCTAGTTTGCTTTTCTATTTTTCTTCTATTTTCTCCCTAACTTCAAATAGCCATAACTTCTTCGTTCACCGTCGGATCTTGCTCAAATTTGACGAGCAACTTCCTAAAAATCATACCTTCATATCCAACGGTGGGAATTGTGTTTTGAGTCTTAAATCTTTTATTTTGAATTTCCTAATGTCGGGTGTTTATAACACCGAAAAATCAATTTTTAACACTCGTTTGGTCTTCTTTAAATTTGCTTTTTGATGCCAATGTTCCTTAACTCCTTCATGGCATTCGAAGAATTCCTAATTCATCATTTTAAATCCATTTTAGGATAATCCTTATTTCCAAATCTTACTATTATTCTAATTATTATTATAATTAAAATTCGGGATGTTACACACGACAGCTGTCACATAAACAAATGGTCCCAGACCTGAAGGACTCAGCCTCAATCATATCATATCAATTCACATAATCAAAGGCACGCTCTCAGCGGCAATCACAAATGCCCCATTCCAGTCCCTCTTACTGTTCTAGACTTGCATCGAGGGGGCGACAGTATAATTTCTAGTTCGCGATGCGGAACTTACCACGGTATTAGACCCAGTCCCCACCACGTTAGTTCACCACATGTGGGATTCGTTCCGCCTAGAAATATACTCTAGGCTTCTTGACGTTTCACCGTCCTTGCCCTCCCCTCCTGCAATCCCCACCTGAGTATCCGCAGATACCCATAGTATCTTCCTCTCCACTACTTCGATACGACACTCATTCCTCACCGCGTATATAAATGTCTTTTAAAGTCTTTAAGGTTTTAACGTTTTAATTAGCGGCTTAATCCTAACGATCGGCCCGTCCTTGGTGCATCCCTTCAACGAAGCCCGATCACTAAACGCAATCTGTTCCCCCTAAATTCTCAATGGCCCCAGGCCTCAATCACTTTCATCTCACTATCACAATTCACATCAACTCATCTCATCTCATCACAACATCAACATCATTTCCTCGTCTTTCTCAAAGCATCCTTTCGCAACACTTTTTCGAAAATATGATTTCACAAAAACTTTCACTTCGCAAAACATTTTTAGAAACCTTATTTCATAAATCCTTTCACAAAACTTTTTCAAAAGTAATGTTTCCAAAAACTTTCACAAAAATATTATTTTCACAAAAGCTTTTCAAAAATCTCTTTTCAAAACCTTTTTCAAAAAATCACATTTTTGGGTGAGTGTTAATGAAGGAGCAAGCTCAACTCAACACTAAGCTTCTTCCCAAAAACGTGTACGAGGAATCACATTTCCACTCAAACCACATCTCACTTTCATCACCACATTCTCTTTCAAATCTCAACTCCAATCACAATCACATCTCTTTTCATCCTCTTTCTCATTCATTTCTTATAACCTTCTCCTTTGTCTTAATTCATTTTTGATCTCTTACTTCTCTTATTATTTTTCTTTAATTTCTTACTCAGTCTCAAGTCTTACTCTTTCTCATAGTTCTCATTCCCACATTCACCTTTTTTCCAAATAGAACAAGATACACTCCACACGATAATTCACAAAGAAATCCAATACGTAACGAAATAAATCATGCATCATATTTAACAAAACAGATAAGCATCTAGCACATAAATGTCACATATAATCATGCAGCACCTAACATATGACAATTACTCTAATCGGACTCGATGTACTCAGTTCAGAACCGAGTCTACGCGTCACGATGACCTAGGCCTACTGCATCTCTCACCTCACACTCCAGCATTTGAAATCGTCGCGGGTCCTTCCCAACAAGTCAGTCGTTCCGCTTTTCGACTTATACGCACCTTGTACTAACGGAGATAATACTAATGTCATAAGTCTATCTTAAATAACCGTCCTACTTAGAATTAAAACGTGTTTTCAAAAACTCTTTTTACTTCTTGTCGGAGAATCGTAAAACGATAAAACTTTTCCAAATCAAATCTTTCTCAAGTTAAATACTACTTAAAACTTAAACTTTAAACCAACCAAATAAATTTTTAAGATTGAAAACAACTTGAATAAAATCTGGACAGAAATTATGCAAGTCCATAAATTACTTTTTAGAAAATCCGAAAACACCGAAAAATCATTCTTTGGTTCATATGATACTTTGTTATAAAATAAACACTTAAATAGTTTATTTTTCAAACTTAAAACCATGAAATGAATTAAGGGCAGAAACCATTAAGTCCAAGGTTTCCATTTGAATTAAGACTAAACCATTTTAAACCAACTAATTTCCAAAACCAATCACAAAATCGAACACAACACTTTGGTTAATTAAATAATTCATCTATACATAACCTAAGCATATCATCAAACAATCACACATTCAATCAATTCAAGGCACCATGATTATCATACAAGGCATCCAAGGTCATATCCTAAAGCATAGAATTTATATTCATCAAAACATTCAACTAAAGTCTTAATGTGATTACAAGTAAAACACAAAAGGTAAAATCCAAAACTAAATCAAACAAATTCATTTAAATCCTAAAAATTTCCAGAACATACTCATATATACCAAAGTTCATCATATAAAATTTTCAAGCCATTTAAGCAATCCTAAGCTAGTTTTCAAATCAATTTTCACATGAAAACGAAACAGAACTGTTGCTGGTCAGAGGTAAAAACGTTATTATTAAAAATAGTTTCTCAACTCAGAATTGTATAAAGATTGGTATAACTCTTCCTTATACAATCAAGACTATGTCATAAACTTTTCAGAATATTTGGAGCTGTAAAAGTCATACTTTTCTAATTAAAATTGTCACTATGTCGAGAAAATCTGAACCAAGTGATTCACAGTTTTGCCTTTAGTAAAAATACCAAATCAACTCCAAATCTCTTCAAATTTTACAGAGAACATATAGAGATGTCCAGGAAGCTACCATAAAATTATCAACCCATTTGGAGCAGTAAAAGTTTGAAAATTATTTTCATCTTTGAACTGAAAAACTTATTTTCTGAAAAAAAATTTCACAAAGTTGGTTCTCTTAAAAATAGGAAAGCACTTCCAAAAATCATCTAAAAATTCAGAGAGGTTAATTTTAATATACTTAGGTCAGTGACAAAATTCCAGAATCATTGATCTTGCATACATATCATTCATCAAGGTCAACACACACCTATTCACAATTTCAGCACAACACATTATTCCACAATTTGTTCATTCATTTTCTTTTCATGAAAATTAAAAATACAATCATACATACAATCAATACCAAAATCAATCCATCAATTATATTTCCGTTGAAAACCGAATTAAAATATTTTTTTTAAAACAATTTATTTTAATTCAAATACAACATGCATCACATTTACAAGTAAAAATTTAAGCCTTTTAACTAAAAATCAAGAATCAAACTAAACTAACCTAGATCCTAACATGCACACACTTAAAATTTATAGATCTCAAGAAAAATTATACATGCATTAACATTTAACAACTAAAATCAAGACTTTAAGAGAAAATCAAAACAAACATTAAAGCATGCTCTTTATCACTAGATCTTTACATGCATGCACCAAATATTTCAAGTAAAAATTCTTTTCTAAAGATCTTAGCCAAAACCGAAACATACATAAAGAAAATAAATTCATTTTATCAAAAATTTCATGCATTAAGTTAAACTCTTTTAAAAAAAAATAATTTTCCTTTACATGCACCCAAAATCAAATCAAGCAAGAAAACAAAAATCATTTTCACAAGAATCTTTTTAAAAACCGAATTGAACATCAAATTCTTAGAAATGGTAAATTTCTTATTTTTAAGTCAAGATCTTTGCATGCAAGTAAGAAAAAATCAAGATCAACTTGAGAAAATCACATGCATGTAGATAGAAACACTAGATCTAGCTAAAAAAATCAACATGCATCAAAGAACAATTTCAAAAATTAATTTCTTTTCCAAAGACATGCATAAAACCAAAATTCATCAAATAAAACAAAGATCCTTTACACAAAATGTTTATGAAAACCGAATCACCCATTAATCCTTTTTGCATGTTCATTTTTTTTTGTTTTAAAACTTCAATCTTTGATTTTTAGTCTTTGAAAAACATAGATCATCCTTAAAAATTAACATGCAAGAACAAATCAACACTTATACAACAAAAACCAAAAATAAAAATAGTAGAAAAAGAAGAACAACAAAGATCAAATCTATACCTATGAAGATGAATGAAAATAAATTAGGAATCAAAGCTTTCTCTCCTTCCTTTCTTCTCTCCCTCACGGTTTTCTTCTCTTTCTCTCATGGTTCTCTCTCTCTTTTTTTTTTTTGTATTTGTCTCAAGAGCTAATGTTGCTCTTGAGACTCAAGTGTTTGTGTTGGTGGTGTGAAAGGAAATGGAAATGAAAGAAGGAAAGAATTAAATGGAAATTGAAGGCTACGAAGGAAAGAAGAAAATGGAAGAGTGAATGGAAGAGTGAATAGAAGAGTGAATAAAATAGGGTAAGGTGATGCACAATTTCCCTCTTTTAGCCTTCAAATGTTTCGGCCACACATGCATTAAGAGGGGTAATTTTGGGACTTCAAAAACTTGCATGGGTGCATTTTATCAAATGCAAGGGGACAAAGTCTTATGGGCTAGTGTTTAGGAGTCATACTAGGGCTAAGTATTAGTTGGCTTTTGGTTAGGGGGTGCTACTTAGTTCCAACTTAGTTTGTTTACTTGGTTTGATGCTAGTTTAGTTTGGTTGCTAACTTAGTTTACTATTTGGTTTCCAATTTCTTAACTTCTAAGCTTCTAGAAATTTATACTTCTAACATACATACACCCATATACACGTATAACATACACATACACATACATACACACATTCACCAATCAAGCACACACTCATATTCAATCACCCATTTGATCATACAATAATCACATATAATTCTTAACACCTAAACACAAAATAATTAACTTAATCATACATATTAGCACTCTTTCCTTTAAGTAATAAACTGCACTTATTGGTTGCACTTATTGCCCTTAAGTCATTTTCTAAAATCATAATTCAATATATTAAAGATAATCCCAAAATGAAAAATTCATTAAAAATCAAAAACCATTTTTCATGATTTATTTCTTTAAAATTCGTCCTTTACAGCTCTGAAAAATAATTTTCGCAAACCAACCCAGAAAATTATGAAAGATACATTTTTGAAAATTACATTTCGATACGATCGTTTTGATATAAAGATCATAAAAATCGGAGTTACGGTTAAAAAGTTATGGATTTTCAAAGTTAATACATCTAAGAAAATCCATAAAGAAGTTCACTTTTATAATAAATCACCAATCACTAAAATCATTTCTTACAAAAATCATTTTTGCTTACCCCATAAAAATATTTGTTTATCAAAACTCCATAAAATCAATACCTTATTTCGAAATCGAATAAAGTATTCATTGAAAACCTTTTGAAAAAACAATTTCTTAAAACTCTTCTTTTAATGAAATTTTATTCGTCCTAGTCGGAAAAACGCGGGATGTTACATTCTCCCCAACTTGCAGATTTCTCGTCCTCGAGAAATGGTACGCGAAACTCCGTGATCAACGGATATCGAATTCCTTGGAGTGCTTCTCCCAATCTATAACAGCAGTCGTCGTCCTCGAGTCGTCGCATATGCATCGTTTTCTCAAAGGTAATCAAACACAATGGAATACTAATGGTATAGTTTTGTCAACAAGTGTTCAAAGGGTTCAATGGTTTCGAAACAAAGTTAAAAAAGAATAGCACACTTATGCCAATCCTGACAAGGATACTACTGTTCTCATGGTCTTTCTTCCTTAATTTGACTCTTCTCATTCTTGTATGCCTAGGTAGGTTATTACAAACCTCAAAATCTCCGTTCACTCCCCAACTTTGACGGATCATATTCCTATACATCACATCCATCCAATAACATTTGACAGGGACTAAGGTCATAAAATCTCCCAACATCTACGAATTCTAGATTATCTTACAAAACTTCCCATCACTTTGTTCAAGCCTATCTTAAATTCTGCTAACTAAACCAAATTCTCGTTCTCTAAACCATTAAAAACTTTCCAACTCAGGGATTTATCCTCCAGATTAATGGTCTTAACACCTAATGACACTCTTAACTCCACAGTTTATAGTCGTCTATGTCCATTAAAACGTCAAATCTTGGTCATTTAACCTAATTTTGGTCGTCACTTAAAGATTATATCCGTTAATTTCACCACTCCATCTAGTTGATCTCATGGTCCTATTATAAGTTCACACTTACCCCAATCATTCACCTACTCCAACTAGAGCTTTCTAACTTCAACTCTCTCAGACTCATCCCAGATATCCACCATCTTAACACCATCTACACCATTACTTGGGTTAGACTACTATCAAACTTTTCGGTTTTAATCCTTTTGTACACTCCACTATCTTACTTATGGTTCTAGGGATACTCTTATTCTAACTATCACATCCGTTCATGCTTATTCTTTCTTCAACCATTATAACTCTTTACTTAACAACATCTCACCGTCCACCTTATAACTTAGGCATATCTAGTTGATTGGCATAAGGTGTCAGGGTCTAAGGTTTTCATGAAAGGCTTTTAGGGAAAACAAACGTATTGTCAAAGCAACTCAACAACACATAAGGTTTTCATAGAAAGAAATTTCAACAAGGAAAAGAGGGTTCTAGTCGCAAAACAAAATCGCATGTCAATAACTCAGAGGTCATCGCAAACGAAAAGGGATTCTCAGCAAAAGGGGTTTCAACAGTCAAGAGAGGTTCGGGTCACAAAGAATAAGATCTCCTCATGATTCTGATCACTGTTCCTCGTACCATCGTAGACAAATCCGTGACACGTTCCGAAAATAGAGAGATAGAACGATAGAGATGGAACAAACGTTAGAGGTGGTATAATAGAGATGCTTACGTGACTTCGTACTTCTATTCTCACTCGTCGTAATCCTAACACTAACACACAAACGGACACACACATGTAAGCATGTAAGCCCATGCATCAGGCTACTTTGGTCAACCATTGCTCTGATACCACTCTGTAACACCCTGATTTCGGCAACTTGAAAACACTTATCTCTTTAACAAAATATAGTAAAAATTTGGGAATTTTTTTTTTAAAATGGTGACATGGACATGAGAACCTTTGCGTTCAAAAACATTTCATTAACGTGATTGTTATAAAATATTATTCTCATGTCACACATCACAAGTCAAGTTCCAAACCGAGATGTTACTTAACATCGCACTTTGTAACTAGGCTTCATAAATTCTGATTTGAGAAAACATTTCCAAATCTGGTTTCATAAGACTTTATTCTTTCAAAAGCCATGCTCAATAAAATACCAAGTGGGGTACAGAATGATATGACAATGTAAACCAAGTAGTTGCAAGGGTACAGTGCTTAAGGGAATTACCTATTACTATTCTTGACCTCTAACTTTCTTCGCTGAAGCCCACTGCTGAAACCGCATCGGGAAGAAAGTACAGATCCTACTACAGGGTCGACCATCTACCCGTTGCAATCGGAGTAACCCGACACGACAACATGGTAGGAGAGATGGTCAGTATTCCCGAAATACAACATGACCAGACAGAATACTAACGACTTCTTATAAAAATAATACTCAGAATAAAAATATAGGAATCATGCATTAACAACTACTCATGCTATGCATATGACAAATGTATTCACGTAAGCATATAGGAAACACTCATAAACAAAACACATCATATCCAACCAAATACATCAAAATCATAACTCATCACAGTGCACATTATTGCACTTGGCACCACATGCCTTCAAGTCTTATCACCATCTCCCTCAATCTTTCCAATAATCACTTATACTTTTCTTTCCTTGAAACTTCCTAAATAAATTCTATATACTTTCATTCTTGAAATCTTTCATTATTCTTAAGTTTTATCGAACGATTAGCATCAATGATGAGGGGGACACATCATTGAGCTCACACACGTCTACATCTCCTCGGTTATCCACCCAACCTAGTCGGAAGCAAACAGGAGTACAGGACCTTTACCATGTGGGCACAACAGCTGTCACACAAACAAATGGTCCCAAACCAGGAGGACTCGGCCTCAATCATATCATATCAATTCACATAATCAAAGGCACGCTCTCAGCGGCAATCACAAATGCCCCATTCCAGTCCCTCTCACTGTTCTAGACTTGCATCGAGGGGGCGACAGTATAATTTCTAGTTCGCGAACTTACCACGGTATTAGACCCAGTCCCCACCACGTTAGTGCACCACATGTGGGATTCGTTCCGCCTAGAAATATACTCTAGGCTTCTTGACGTTTCACCGTCCGTGCCCTCCCCTCCTGCAATCCCAACCTGAGTATCCGCAGATACCCATAGTATCTTCCTCTCCACTACTTCGATACGACACTCATTCCTCACCGCGTATATAAATGTCTTTTAAAGTCTTTAAGGTTTTAACGTTTTAATTAGCGGCTTAATCCTAACGATCGGCCCGTCCTTGGTGCATCCCTTCAACGAAGCCCGATCACTAAACGCAATATGTTCCCCCTAAATTCTCAATGGCCCCAGGCCTCAATCACTTTCATCTCACTATCACAATTCACATCAACTCATCTCATCTCATCACAACATCAGCATCATTTCCTCGTCTTTCTCAAAGCATCCTTTCGCAACACTTTTTCGAAAATATGATTTCACAAAAACTTTCACTTCGCAAAACATTTTTAGAAACCTTATTTCATAAATCCTTTCACAAAAATTTTTCAAAAGTAATGTTTCCAAAAACTTTCACAAAAATATTATTTTCACAAAAGCTTTTCAAAAATCTCTTTTCAAAACCTTTTTCAAAAAATCACATTTTTGGGTGAGTGTTAATGGAGGAGCAAGCTCAACTCAACACTAAGCTTCTTCCCAAAAACGTGTACGAGGAATCACATTTCCACTCAAACCACATCTCACTTTCATCACCACATTCTCTTTCAAATATCAACTCCAATCACAATCACATCTCTTTTCATCCTCTTTCTCATTCATTTCTTATAACCTTCTCCTTTGTCTTAATTCATTTTTGATCTCTTACTTCTCTTATTATTTTTCTTTAATTTCTTACTCAGTCTCAAGTCTTACTCTTTCTCATAGTTCTCATTCCCACATTCAACTTTTTTCCAAATAGAAAAAGATACACTCCACACGATAATTCACAAAGAAATCCAATACGTAACGAAATAAATCATGCATCATATTTAACAAAACAGATAAGCATCTAGCACATAAATGTCACATATAATCATGCAGCACCTAACATATGACAATTACTCTAATCGGACTCGATGTACTCAGTTCAGAACCGAGTCTACGCGTCACGATGACCTAGGCCTACTGCATCTCTCACCTCACACTCCAGCATCTGAAATCGTCGCGGGTCCTTCCCAACAAGTCAGTCGTTCCGCTTTTCGACTTATACGCACCTTGTACTAAGGGAGATAATACTAACGTCATAAGTCTATCTTAAATAACCGTCCTACTTAGAATTAAAACGTGTTTTCGAAAACTCTTCTTACTTCTTGTCGGAGAATCGTAAAACGATAAAACTTTTCCAAATCAAATCTTTCTCAAGTTAAATACTACTTAAAACTTAAACTTTAAACCAACCAAATAAATTTTTAAGATTGAAAACAACTTGAATAAAATCTGGACAGCAATTATGCAAGTCCATAAATTACTTTTTAGAAAATCCGAAAACACCGAAAAATCATTCTTTGGTTCATATGATACTTTGTTATAAAATAAACACTTAAATAGTTTATTTTTCAAACTTAAAACCATGAAATGAATTAAGGGCAGCAACCATTAAGTCCAAGGTTTCCATTTGAATTAAGACTAAACCATTTTAAACCAACTAATTTCCAAAACCAATCACAAAATCAAACACAACACTTTGGTTAATTAAATAATTCATCTATACATAACCTAAGCATATCATCAAACAATCACACATTCAATCAATTCAAGGCACCATGATTATCATACAAGGCAGCCAAGGTCATATCCTAAAGCATAGACTTTTATATTCATCAAAACATTCAACTAAAGTCTTAATGTGATTACAAGTAAAACACAAAAGGTAAAATCCAAAACTAAATCAAACAAATTCATTTAAATCAAAAAAATTTCCAGAACATACTCATATATACCAAAGTTCATCATATAAAATTTTCAAGCCATTTAAGCAATCCTAAGCTAGGTTTCAAATCAATTTTCACATGAAAAAAAAACAGAACTGTTGCTGGTCCGAGGCAAAAACGTTATTATTAAAAATAGTTTCTCAACTCAGAATTGCATAAAAATTGGTATAACTCTTCCTTATACAATCAAGACTATCTCATAAAAGTTTCAGAATATTTGGAGCTGTTCAAGTCATACTTTTCTAATTAAAATTGTCACTAAGTCCAGACAATCTGAACCAAGTGATTCACTGTTTTGCCTTTAGTAAAAATACCAAATCAACTCCAAATCTCTTCACATTTTACAGAGAACATCTAGAGATGTCCAGGAAGCTACCATAAAAGTTTCAACCCATTTGGATCAGTAAAAGTTTGAAAATTATTTTCATCTTTGAACTGAAAAACTTATTTTCTGAAAATTGTTTTCACAAAGTTGGTTCTCTTAAAAATAGGAAAGCACTTCCAAAAATCATCTAAAAATTCATAGAGGTTAATTTTAATATACTTAGGTCAGTGACAAAATTCCAGAATCATTGATCATGTATACATATCATTCATCAAGGTCAACACACACCTATTCACAATTTCAGCACAACACATTATTCCACAATTTGTTCATTCATTTTCTTTTCATGAAAATTAAAAATACAATCATACATACAATCAATACCAAAATCAATCCATCAATTATATTTCCGTTGAAAACCGAATTAAAATATTTTTTTTAAAACAATTTATTTTAATTCAAATACAACATGCATCACATTTACAAGTAAAAATTTAAGCCTTTTAACTAAAAATCAAGAATCAAACTAAACTAACCTAGATCCTAACATGCACACACTTAAAATTTATAGATCTCAAGAAAAATTATACATGCATTAACATTTAACAACTAAAATCAAGACTTTAAGAGAAAATCAAAACAAACATTAAAGCATGCTCTTTATCACTAGATCTTTACATGCATACACCAAATATTTCAAGTAAAAATTCTTTTCTAAAGATCTTAGACAAAACTGAAACATACATCAAGAAAATAAATTCATTTTATCAAAAATTTCATGCATTAAGTTAAACTCTTTTTAAAAAAAATAATTTTCCTTTACATGCACCCAAAATCAAATCAAGCAAGAAAATAAAAATCATTTTCACAAGAATCTTTTTAAAAACCGAATTGAACATAAAATTCTTAGAAATGGTAAATTTCTCATTTTTAAGTCAAGATCTTTGCATGCAAGTAAGAAGAAATCAAGATCAACTTGAGAAAATCACATGCATGTAGATAGAAACACTAGATCTAGCTAAAAAAAATCAACATGCATCAAAGAACAATTTCAAAAAATAATTTCTTTTCCAAAGACATGCATAAAACCAAAATTCATCAAATAAAACAAAGATCCTTTACACAAAATGTTTATGAAAACCGAATCACCCATTAATCCTTTTTGCATGTTCATTTTTTTTTTTAAACTTCAATCTTTGATTTTTAGTCTTTGAAAAACATAGATCATCCTTAAAAATTAACATGCAAGAACAAATCAACACTTATACAACAAAAATCAAAAATAAAAATAGTAGAGAAAGAAGAACAACAAAGATCAAATCTATACCTATGAAGATGAATGAAAATAAATTAGGAATCAAAGCTTTCTCTGCTTCCTTTCTTCTCTCCCTCACGGTTTTCTTCTCTTTCTCTCATGGTTCTCTCTCTTCTTTTTTTTTGTATTTGTCTCAAGAGCTAATGTTTCTCTTGAGACTCAAGTGTTTGTGTTGGTGGTGTGAAAGGAAATGGAAATGAAAGAAGGAAAGAATGAAATGGAAAGTGAAGGCTACGAAGGAAAGAAGAAAATGGAAGAGTGAATGGAAAAGTGAATAGAAGAGTGAATAAAATAGGCTAAGGTGATGCACAATTTCCCTCTTTTAGCCTTCAAATGTTTCGGCCACACATGCATTAAGAGGGGTAATTTTGGGACTTCAAAAACTTGCATGGGTGCATTTTATCAAATGCAAGGGGACAAAGTCTTATGGGCTAGTGTTTAGGAGTCATACTAGGGCTAAGTATTAGTTGGATTTTGGTTAGGGGGTGCTACTTAGTTCCAACTTAGTTTGGTTACTTGGTTTGATGCTAGTTTAGTTTGGTTGCTAACTTAGTTTACTATTTGGTTTCCAATTTCTTAACTTCTAAGCTTCTAGAAATTTATACTTCTAACATACATACACCCATATACACGTATAACATACACATACACATACATACACACATTCACCAATCAAGCACACACTCATATTCAATCACCCATTTGATCATACAATAATCACATATAATTCTTAACACCTAAACACAAAATAATTAACTTAATCATACATATTAGCACTCTTTCCTTTAAGTAATAAACTGCACTTATTGGTTTCACTTATTGCCCTTAAGTCATTTTCTAAAATCATAATTCAATATATTAAAGATAATCCCAAAATGAAAAATTCATTAAAAATCAAAAACCATTTTTCATGATTTATTTCTTTAAAATTCGTCCTTTACAGCTCTGAAAAATAATTTTTGCAAACCAACCCAGAAAATTATGAAAGATACATTTTTGAAAACTACATTTCGATACGATCGTTTTGATATAAAGATCATAAAAATCGGAGTTACGGTTAAAAAGTTATGAATTTTCAAAGTTAATACATCTAAGAAAATCCATAAAGAAGTTCACTTTTATAATAAATCACCAATCACTAAAATCATTTCTTACAAAAATCATTTTTGCTTACCCCATAAAAATATTTGTTTATCAAAACTCCATAAAATCAATACCTTATTTCGAAATCGAATAAAGTATTCATTGAAAACCTTTTGAAAAAACAATTTCTTAAAACTCTTCTTTTAATGAAATTTTATTCGTCCTAGTCAGAAAAACGCGGGATGTTACAATCAGGCTCAAAACTCACATTTATTGGCTAATTTAATGAAGAGCAAGAGTCACAGTAAGTTTCAGCCAATTATCAGTATTCTAATGATTATTCATGCAACCAACAGTCCAAAAAAGTAGATCATCACAGGCTAAGTCACTATCAAAAATTATATTAAAAGTAAGTGTATTTAGTGCATACCAAAATAGATATAAGCTAAATTGCCTAAATGGTGAGTCAGTTAAATGCATGAAAGATGAATGATTTTTTTTTATGCATATGAAAAAAAATTAAAAATGCATGATGAATGAAAAAAAAATAAAAAAAATAAAAAAATAAAATATAAAACTAAATGCAAAATGCAATGCACTCCCCAAGCTTAAATTCTACATTGTCCTCAATGTAAAATAAAAACTTAAGAGAGAAAAAAAATTAAAAAAAAATAAAAATAAAAATAAAAATATGGAAATATCTCACCTAGTTATGACGATGGAAGAGGAATTTGTACCCACAAAAACTGATCAGAGGCATGCCAAACAGATGATCCCTTTTCTTTTTTTTTTTTGTCGGGGTCCAAAATATGAAGCTGGGGTCTCAAAATTGGAAACTGGGGTTACGGATTGGGTTTTTTGCCAGCTGTGTGAGAAGAAAAGGCGGAAGCCATGGGGGTTTGCTTATGAACAAGGGCTGTTGGGGAGAAGCACAGGGACGAGGGGCTGCGACTGGTGGAGGACATCGAGGGTTTAGTGGTGGATCTGTGGCGCGGTGGCGGAAACTGGAATGTTGCGGAGCCCAGGGTTGATAGGGGCGAAGGAGCAGTGGTGTGAGGAGAAGAAGAGGTCGTGATCTGGTTTTGGTTAAGGGTGGCGGCGGCGGTTCGGGCTTCGGTGAAGAGGAGGGAGGAAAGAGAAGGGAGAAGAGGGACAGAGGGGCTGTTGCAGAGGTGGGTTGCGAGTTGTGGGGGTAGATCTGTGGCGGCGGATCGTGGCAGGGAGGGGAGGCGGTGCAAGGGCGGTGGCTGGGTCTGATTCTGTTGGTGGACGGTGGCTGCTTGAGCAGGGTGGAGGCCATGGTGCGGCTATGGTGGCTGAAGGAGGGTGGGGTCTGTGGTCAAAAATTGGGGTCTGAATCCCTTTTTTTTTAATCAACCAGTACGCCGTGGGCGTGGCACCTGCCACGACCTGCCCACGGAGCTTGCTGTTTGACGCACCACGGGCGTGGTATGTACCACGGTCTGCCCATGGTGACCTGAAAACTTTTTTTTTTCATCATTCAAACTCCCATGGTCACGGCACACGCCGTGGCTTTCCCATGGTCCTTCAAATTGCTCCATATTTTCTTCAAATCAATTCCTTTATGCTCTAAATCAACTCCTCTATACTCCAACCTACAAAACAAAGACGAAACCCCGTAATAAAACTTATTTAAATCCTAAAAATTAAGAAAATAAAATTCAAAAGCGATTTAAAAACTTGGGTTGCCTCCCAAGAAGCGTTATTTAAGGTCCTAAGCTTGACCTATGAAGCTTCCACCCGGATCCCATATCTTGTGACACAAGGGCCAAGTGACAAATTTAGCATAACAACTGATTCCACCTGGGTCCCATTGTTTGAAGCATAGACCATCTTGGAGAATTGATATGAATCTTTCTTTAATTCCTCCTGGGTCAAAGGAAACAATAGTGACACCACCCAAAATATTCATAGAATTCTTGTGGTGCCCAAGGAGCTTGACTTTGCGAGCAATTTTTGAAGCCCTCATCACTAATGATGGAATCTCAGAGTACTTAGGCAATGATCCAGACTCCAAAATCAATTGTTTCACAAAGGAGAAAGATAGACAATTAGGAAAAACCAACCTTGAAAAGTCGAAACATGCATGGAAACCAATACACGTGTCTAACTCCAAATTTTTTACCTTACCTACACACAGGCTGACATAAGCAAATTCCAATAAAAATTCTTCTTCTTTTTGGATTACCTCCTCCTTCACTTCATGCACTTTTTGGATTACCTCCTCACTCATATCATGCATAGTGACTGCTTGACAAGGCTCCTCTATCATCTGTTCTTTGCATACTTCATCACTCATGTCTTGCATTGGGAACTCTTCAATCACTTCATCCTCACTACATTCAATTGTCTCCTTAGTCTCGGTGTGAGTTGAAAATGTGTGGAGATCTTCTGTGAATGAAGTTGCTAGTTGTGCAATTTGGTTTTCTATCATCTTATTGTAAGCTTCTTGTTGTGCAAATTGCTTCTCAATCATCTTGTTGTAAGCTGCTTGTTGTTCAAATTGCTTCTCAATCATCTTGTTGTGAGCCATTTGTTGAGTCATGAAATTCTCAAGCATGATTTCCATGTTGGACTTTTGAGGTGTTGAAAGATATGAATAAGAGTCCACATATGAAAGCTCATCAACAACCAGTTGTGCATGATATTGTGGTGTAGGAGAATTCCAATATTGCTCTTCTTCCCATTCTTCCTTTTTTCGCATGTATTCTTGTTGAGTTAACTCCTTGAAGAGAGGTTCATCAAGAGGTGATCGTGCAATACATGATGCAGGGGATAATAATCACAAAAAGATTTCTGGTATTCTTCAAGACTCATGTCAGGTGTCCATCTTGGCCCTTTGTCTCCCATACTAGAACTATAAAAAAATAGAAACTAAAGAAAAAAATGTTTAGTCTAATCAACTTATAATAACAGTCAATATTAACAAAAACAAAATCCCCGGCAACGGCGCCAAAAACTTGATACGCCCCGCAAGCGCACGGGTTATGTCAAGTAGTAGTATAAAAAGATATCGTCTCCACAGGGATTTTGTTGTTAATTACCGACAAATTACAAGTATAAATTAGCTAAACGAATTTATTAGAGATATGAAAAAATAAAATAAAATAAAATAAATCTAAAGATATGAAATAAGATAAGAATTAAATCTTCTAAGGATTAGTTTCACCACATATCAACATTGACAATCAATTAAAGATATATCTCTTATTAAATTAGATTTACTTTGAAGGTGAATTATCTTAATGTAGAATACTAGTTCCTTTCAGAATCTTAGTACTGTACCTAATGAGGCCTAATTCCTACTTTCGTGGTAATTGGGGTACATTAAATCCATTAAGTTCTATGATAATTCATTGAATCCTCTCAAGGATTAGAGCTACTTTCGTGATCTAAAACCTTAAGTTTAATTATGTATTTTCTAACACTAAGGTTCACCTTTCAGTACTTCCCTTACTATATGGGATCATGCAATAGTGGGATCCAACACAATCACAAGCATTAAGAACACCATAATTAAATCTAAAATAAATAAATATTAATAAGAGATAAAAATACCAAAACATCATGTCAATGCCTCCATGGGCTAATCCTAATCCTTAGAAAGGGAAAACTACTCAATCATATACATAATACAAACCAAAAAAATAAGAGTAAAGGAATAAAAGGTAGAAATAACCAAAAGGTGAAAGATGAGAAATTTCTTCCGTCTTCAATCGCCTTCTAGTTCTTCATGGAGAGAGTTGTGCAACCTTGAATCCTTATTTTCTAATTTGTTTCTGGCTATGATAGAGAAATAATCCTAATTCTAATTCTAATCCTACTACTACTACTACTAAAATTCTACGACTACATGTTATGACTAATGTTCTTTTTACAGAGTTTTTATCTTCCTCCTTTTATAGATTTTCCTTCCTCCAAGTGTTGGGCTCAAATAGCAAAATAAATCCATAAGCAATCTCCTTCCTCTCACATGCCTCTATCTCTATCTTTTTCTAGATTTCTGCTCACAGTATCTCTTAGCATATCTTCTTTGATTTATTTATTTATTTTCCAATGCTCCAAGCCTCAAAATAATCAATCTTCACATTAAAAGCACAAGATACCTTTCCAAGTGAAATATGATCTAAATGCATGCTAATTATAATAAAATGCATGAATATTTATTAAAATAAATACAAACTAATAAGGAAATAATATGTATGCTATGTACACATCATTACTTTACTTCAAAATCAGTTGGTCTGGCATGCTACATTTGTTTATGGGGCTAATGATTCTCTGTCTAGGAAAGATCTCTGGGAGGAGTTGAGGACAATTCAGAGTAATATTAGTACTCCTTCATTGGTTTTTGGTGACTTCAATTGTTTTCTTGATTCCACTGATAAGATGGGAGGTAATGCGATTGATTGGGAAGCTACTGAAGATTTTCGTGATTGTGTTGTTGATTGTGGTCTTCATGATATGAAATTCTTTGGGAACTTCTATACTTGGAACAACAGACAAGAGGGCTCTAGTAGAATCTATAATAAAATTGACAGGAACTTGGTGAATTGGAAATGGATGCAATCATGGCCTCATCTGGAAACTTATTACATGAACAACAATATTTCAGATCATAGCCCAGCTCTTGTCAGAGGGACCTATCTGAATTATCAGAGAAAGGCTGGTTTTAAGTTCTTGAATATGTGTGCTCAAGCTTCTGATTTCTTGGATATTGTTAGGCAGGTTTGGCATAATGACATCTTCGGTTATGCTCAGTTTCGAGTGATGGCCAGGCTCAATCTGCTGAAGCAACCTTTGAAGGAGTTGAACGGTAGGGAGTTCTCTAACATTGATGTCTCTAACATTGATGTTAGAGAGAACCAGCTTAGAAGGGATCTAGAGGATGTGCATACTAGATTAAGGCTTAGCCCTCAGGATGCTAATATTCAGAAGGAGGAGAAGGAGATTTAAAAGTGTTTCGCTTAAAAAGTATTGGGTTCTTAAGGAATTGAACTGTCTGATTGATGTTAAACGAAATCATGCGCCGATTAATTAGGAACCTGACATATTATTCAATATATGTTAATCCGAGTGAAGACCTTGAACGTTAATTTCAATTGAAAGGGGGTGTAGTTAGTGAGGCTTTGGAAAATAGTTTGAACTTAATTGTGAGTAAAGAACGCTCCCTTCCAATTCGAAATTTAGAGCGTTAGGTACCGCAAGCATTCAACTTTCTAAGTCGTGATTTAAAACTGTTTGATTTCAAGTTATTTTGTGATAAAGTATGTCCATTTCGAAAGTTAAGGTGTTTCGATAAGGAATTGTTAGTGTCTAAGCAATTTGGTGAATTGAAGTTAAAACTACGTGATTTCAACGTATTTTTAATTCTTATATTAGTTTGAAAGTTAATCTCTTTCCAATGAGAAACTATACTATTTTGTGAAGACATTGGCTCTTATTTTGATCTTGGTTAACTTTAGTTTACGAACTATAATCAAGTGTTTTTGGCACCACCATTAGTTACTAATTTATTCCTAAAACTTGCTTTTAGGGAACACCAAAAGATCCCTATTTTAATATTTTGTTAGCTTATTGCGTATAATGGAAAATTATGTTTTTATAACGTTTTCAATCAAGGTTTAAGTGATCGTTTTACTATCGCGCTTGATTGGTCCTTAGTGCATTATTTTGATTGTTATTAAATTTATATAATATGATTAGACAACGAAGGAGCTTTAGAACCTATCGCCACGCGTAAGCAATGGACTCTGATACGTTTGGACATTATCGTACAAAAAGAAACATGTCTATGGAGAAGCAAGGTACGAAGGGGGGGTATTACCTTTACTTAGGGAATGGGTTCTAGACTGAGCATACTGGTAGCTAAGGGTATATGAATAGTTATGTTAATGAACCTTAGGGTAGTTGATATTGCAAAAAAATGAATAATAGAATAAAGGAGAAAACCCCACTTTAATATTTATTAATATATGTGTTCTGTTGTTGTAACACTCTCACTTTTATTAGTTACTTTTAGGTTTTATTAAAATTAGAGATTTAAAATTCCTTTTTAAGCTTAATTACTTATAAAAACTTTTACGAAAATCCGGCAGAGTTTCCTCTGTTTTCCGGACTTCCCAAAAATTTTCTTCTAAAAACCTGTCAGTCCAGAATTGTTTAAAAACATAACAACAACAGTTTAATAAGTACACAGATCCTAATGCCCAAATAATACAAGTTGCGGGGCAAGCTACTAATTCATATTATAAATTACATTAAATAGTTATCCACTCATAATATCTAACAAACATTCCACGTAATGGAATGAAAATCCTGCTCGGCCGGCACGGGTGTATGCTCCACTTGTGTACCTGAAAAATATTAACCACACAGGGGAAGCATCACACAGAACTTAAAAGAGAGATTTCTAAGCAGATATATACGACACACCAAGACCATTCAAACCTATACTATACTACTTAATTCATGCTCCTCTTTTCCAGCTAACCTATTTCTTTTTCTTCCTTTCCCATAACCACTCTATTAGCCATTTATCCTTTCCAATATCATTTTCATTTCCTTTCCCATTTTTATTCCCTTTTTATTCCATTTTCATTATCCTTTTTCCTTAATCACTGATATGTCCCTATCCGTTTCCGTTATCCCTTTTTCCTTTTCCTAAATCTTTCCATTACCTTGACCATTATTCATTCCCTTTAATTCCTTTACCGATTCCATTTTTATTTCCTTTATTCATTTTCCATCATGTGTAACCTCAAACAGAGATCTACACTTTCCATTGGGTGTAACCTCAAACAGAGATCTACACCATACTATCGTGTGTAACCCCAAACAGAGATCTACACACCGTGTTTGCAACCACAAACAGTGATCTGCAAACGCTGTGTATGCAACCACAAACAGTGATCTGCATACGTGTATACAACCACAAACAGTGATCTGTATACACCCATCTCGTTTATGTAACCTCAAGCAGAGATCTACATAAACTTCCCTTTACCTTTTTATTATTTGGCCACAGGGTCTCACAACCATCCTGCGTCGGTTACCTTGTATTAATTGGCCACAGGGTCTCACAACCATCCTGCGCCGGTTACCTTGTATTAATTGGCCACAGGGTCTCACAACCATCCTGCACCATTTACCTTTTTATTATTTGGCCACAGGGTCTCACAACCATCCTGCGTCGTTTACCTTTTTATTTTATTTCTCATTATTAACTTGTCTTAGTCTTTTCCCTCTACTTTTAGTTCCTTAATTCTATCTAATACATTTAGTTTCCTAACACTTCCTTATCCTCTATTATCGTCTCACTTAGCTCACACCTTCCCTTAACGACTTATTATTATTTCCTTGCCATCTTATACTTAAGTACTTTTCGTTACTAATTACTCTCATACTAGCTCTTAGTTGTTTACCTATTCTTTTTCTTTTCTTTTTCTTCTTCTCTTTCTTATAATTCTGTTTGTTTATTTCTTTCTTGTTATTCCGTTTATTTCGTTACTAATTGCTTTAACTCTTCTTTATCTAACTTTTCTTTTCCTAATTGTCTTCCTTATTACATATCCTATTATTACATCATTAGTCCTATTCTACTCGGTGGTCACATTATATTCTCTTTACTCTCATTTGTTCATTGCTAAATTTATTTCCCTATTCACCATTTCTATTCTTTTGCCACACCCTACCGATCTAATTGATTAGTTACTCTACTACCTATCTTTTTATTCATCACTATTTGTTTCCTCTATTTACTCCATCTATCTTTCTTCATTATTAGCGGGTTACCCTAAGGTTCATTAACAATTAACATTTCCCCCGGTCCTAGCGATAGATATAACTACCCAGAAATACACCCCTTAAGGACTGGTAATGAAACCCCTGTAAGTTCCATGATGAATGTTTTGATAATGACAAAGTGTTTTGAACAAGCTATCATGTGATGATCAAGTTCAAGTTCAACAAGCAACAACAAACATCAAGTGAAGAAGAGAGAACAAGCTCATGAAGACTTAAGTTTGAGTGTAATTGTTTTTGTTTTATCTTTTGCCTCTCAAGCTTCATAGGTTTTCATTTGGGTAGTTTGTTTAGAGGGTAGTGAATCTCATTCATAAGTCATGATTTAATCATAATTTGAGTTTTCACTTAACCTAGAATCAATAGGTGGCTTAAAGGTTTTAAAGGAAAGGTTGGTTTTTGAGAAAACAAGTTTTAAACAAGTGCAGTATCAATCTACTCGAGTAAATCAAGATTTAATCGAGTAGTACTCGAGTATGCTGCAATTTACTCGAGTAAACACTGCTGAACTGATTTTTAAAATACGATTTTCACTTCTCAAAATCAGTTTTCAAGTGCCATAACTTTTGGGTATTCTATATAAACCTTTTCCTAACCTTTGTGAATATAACCCATCATTTTGATATTCATTTTACAAAGAATCAAGCCACTCTATTCTCTCTCAATTTCAAAGATCAAAGCTTTTCTATTTTTCATATTCTTTGATCAAGAACCTTTGAATCTCTTGTGTGATTTGTCATAGCTATTGATTGAGATTCATTAGGATTGTTATGTGTATTCATTGAGTTGTAATCTTTGCAATAAGGCAAGCCACTACAACAAACAAGAAGCCTTGGTGTGTCGATTATCATCAAGCAACGTTCATTGAAGAAGAAGAAGTCTTGGTTGTGAATCAAGCAAGGAGAAGCCTTGATGTGTGGATTATCATCAAGCAATTGAAGACTTGTTGTGTCGATTATCAACAAGGGGTAGAGGTTAGATTAGAGAGAAGATCAATAGGATTAAAAGGCAAGGGTGTCGGTTATCTCTTGTAGGCTAGCAAGAAGGAAGTCTTGTGAGGTGATCACTTGTAATTTGAGAACTCTAATTCCTCATAGTGAAGAATCTCTCTTGGTTGAAGAGGGGACTGGATGTAGCTTTCAAGCGGGTGAAAGTGAACCAGGATAAATCGCTGTGTCGTATCTCTAAACCCTTACTCTTTATATTCAAGTCATTTGATTGCGTTCTTGGTTGAAAACCTAGAAAGATTGATTTTCATAATTGATTGAATTGAATCTTTAATTGCTCAAATTGATAAAGGGAAAATCATTTTCATAACTAGGTTAATCAATAAGAATATAGGTGTTAATCATCTCCGTTGAATCTCTGATCTTTAATGTGAATTGATTGATTTTCGTATGCGAATGAAAACTTGATTTTTCTGGTTTCTGTCAGATATACTCGAGTAAACGAGTCTTTAATCGAGTACTACTCGAGTACTCTGAAATCTACTCGAGTAAACCTGAGAGTTTTTGGAAAAATATTTTGTTTTAATTGTTTCGATTTGTTTCGTTCGAAAATATTTCAAGGTATCTTGTACACCTATTCAACCCCCCCTTCTAGGTGTATTCCTAGGGTTCCTTTGTCTCTCCAACCACCAGTTGCGGTTTCCTCAACCCCTTACCTCAATCGGTGATAGTGGGGGATAACCTTAATCTGGCGCTTTACTCCCCGACCCACGCTTTAGCTCGGCTCCAGCTTGATCCTAAGCTTCCCCAATCTTCGATTCCAAGCACGGTGGGGACAATCGATCTCGATCACAGCTGGTCCTAGGCAAGAGCTTCAAGCTTCGGTGCACTCGACAAAAGCCCGACACGGTCACGAGTCAGTAACGGTGCCGGTGTTGCTCTCAAGAGAGAGAAAGGAAAGGGTGATCTGAGGAGGAGGAGAGGGAGGCTATGGCAGGGAGAGAGAGAGGCAGTGGTGGTGGTGGCGGTCGGAGGTGGGTGGCCCGTGGTGGTGAGGGGCCGGAAGTGGTGGAGGAGGTGAGGGAAAGAGAGAGAAAGGAAACTAAGAGGGAGGAGAGGGGAGGAAAGGATCTAAGAGGAGGAATAACAAGGAGGTGGGGTGGCGGCAGTGGTCCAAGGGCGGCGGCTCGCGGTGGCCGTCCAGGAGGAAGAAGGGTGATATGGAGGGCAGAGGGAATGGAAGGAGAGAGAAAGAAAGAGAGGGAGAAGGAGTGGCGGTTTGAAGGGAAGGGAGGAGAGGCCAAGGAGGCGGCGGCTGGAGGGTGGCGGTGGAGGTGCTGGACGGAGGAAGGAGGAGGAGGAAGATCAGAGGGAGAGATAAAGAGGGATTGGAATGGGGGTTTCGACCCCCAAAACGCGTTTTTAAAGTTGCAGACCGCAAAATACTCGAGTGTTTCTGTAAACACTCGAGTGTTTCTGTCAATACTCGAGCGTTTCTGTCAATGCTCGAGTGTTTCTGTCAATACTCGAGTATTTTGACCCAAAATACTCAAGTATTTCACAAAATACTCGAGTAAAATGATCAGATACTGCTAGTTTGCTTTTCTATTTTTCTTCTATTTTCTCCCTAACTTCAAATAGCCATAACTTCTTCGTTTACCGTCGGATCTTGCTCAAATTTGACTAGCCACTTCCTAAAAATCATACCTTCATATCCAACGGTGGGAATTGTGTTTTGAGTCTTAAATCTTTTATTTTGAATTTCCTAATGTCGGGTGTTTATAACACCGAAAAATCAATTTTTAACACTCGTTTGGTCTTCTTTAAATTTGCTTTTCGATGCCAATGTTCCTTAACTCCTTCATGGCACTCGAAGAATTCCTAATTCATCATTTTAAATCCATTTTAGGATAATCCTTATTTCCAAATCTTATTGTTATTCTAATTATTATTAGAATTAAAATTCGGGATGTTACATTTCTCCCCCACTTATTAGAATTTCGTCCCCGAAATTCCGTTTGGTTCCTTAAATGGAGAATCATCCCATTGGTAAACTCCTGACTACGGTCTTCACTTCCCTTCTGTTTTTATTTCCCGCTCCAGGTTTGGTTAGGTTCATGCCTATTTCAATGCTCGTCTTCTAATACTACGTACTATCTCTATCTGCGTAGCATCGTCAGTCTTCTTATTATTAAAGTTCCATCTCTCATTCCTTGGATTGAAATCCTCCCCCACTTAGCATCGACATACTTGATTATATCCATGCTAGGTGGGTATGCTCATTCGTTACTCCGAATAGAGTACGCAAGTTCCTTACCGGTATCCAAGGCTGAGAAGAGGACACGTATGTGACTGTCTATCGGTAGGCATCGAACTATGCTGGGCTTCTACGACTTGGCAATTCTCACCTATGCATCGGAGATGCTTGAAGCTTGAAGAGAGTGAATATGAATAGAAGAAACATGAAGCACTCAAGAGTGAGTCTCATGGTTTTTGCAAGATGACCCAGGATGGACTGTATACATGTCAAGCAAGAAGACAATGGGGATTATCCCCACAGTGTGCCTTCTCAGTAGAGAGTCGTCGAGGGATGCGTTTTCTATGGATCTGCGGCTAATTGATTGGTCTCGGTCAAGGACTAGATGTTACTCCTCAATTCGGTGTTATTTCGGGGAGGTATGGTTTTAACTCTAGTTTAACTCTCATTCAATCCTCCGTGAAGCATTTGGAATTATCTATTTAGTAGTCCTATGGCTTATGGTACGATTACTAGTTATTGTCGCTCGGATAGGACCCGAATTGATTCGTTAAGTCTCCCCCACTTATTATCAACTTACCCGATTATGCCGGTGTCCGGAAGTAGGGAATCGAACGTGTCAGCTTCTGACTGCCTTTCATACGACTTTCAATGAAGAATGTAATAATCTAACAACAGCAGGAAACGTAATCTTTGGAATTCACAAGGAATTTGCGCTTTCGCTTTAAGAAAAACAACCTAAGATTATGCGATCCAAGGACTTTTTGCAGATTGTAGCAGCTTTTGACTAGAAATTTCCTCGTCCACGAGGAATCGGATCGAATAAATAAGACCGGAACTCCAAGAACGATGGGTATTCCAGGATAAGAAACAAGGAGAAACTCGTAAGTTTACAATGTTCAGTAGATTAGAGCGAGAAATCTTTGATTCGTAATCAAAAGTCGCTACTTCAAGGTAAAGTCAAACCAAGAAGAATGAGGAGGAAGAGATCTACTTGCACGAATTGAGGTACTAACTAAGCCTTTCAGAATTACTATTAAAGTCTTAAATGATTTTTGATGATCACGAATTGAGGTTGACAGACGTTCTTGACTTTTGAACGTTCTATTAAGCCTCATTTAAGATCAATGACACTCAAGGGATACCTTGAATGTATGTCAGCAATCCCTTACAACCTATTTCAAGTTAGATCTTAAGGAAAGCTTGAATGAATTTGTTACAGAACAAGAAAACTAATGGGATCTATCCTTTCTATCACCCTAAGACTCGCACTATTCTAGAAATTGAGATTCGTGCAGGGTGGACGACCCGTTGGTGGTCATTCATTCAATTTGTTTGGTCTCTGTGTAGAGACTTCAAGAGGTTATCAGTTAAGCTTTTCTAATAGATGACTATTCAGGAACCTTGGTAAGATTCCTGATGAGACTTGGGTTATCTAAGTTTCAGTTTGGCTTTTTGATGGTTAGGGGTGGTTCTTATAGAGTTTATTCCATCCTTTCTAAGATAAAGTATTCGATTACGCTACTCTTAAATAGATAAGATGGCATAAGGCTCTTATGCTTTGGTTTCGTTTTGGGCCTACTATCCGCTTCCGTTTAAGGAACTTGGAAAGAACACCATTCGGGTTGGTTTCTGTGTTTCCAAAGGATCTACTCCCTTGGAGAGTTTCCATTTCTATGGTTTCAATTTCATTAAGAGGATTGCAATGATATCATCCGTTAATAGTTGCAAAGATTGAGGTGATCAATCTCAACCTCACGTCTATCAACAGCGCACCATTGTCGGGTTCTTATTTTTACCGAAGGCCATTGTTCAATTGCTCAACCTTGGTTGGTCTCGGCGGGGATACTTGGTAAGGTTGTCAAGACTTGCTTTTCTCGCGGGCGACCGTTCATGAATCTTGTTGGTAAGACTCCCAGTAGGTTTCGGACTGTCCAAGTCTGATCTAGCTTTTCAGAGAAGCTGGAGATGGTGTCTAGGGTGAGCTTGATTCCCTCAAGAACTTCACGTGAAGGATCCGAAGAAGGAATCGTTCAAGTCGACCTACTTTCTTCTAAAGGTGATACTTCTCATGAAATCTTATGTTGGTTTGGTTTTTGTGCTACTTCGAAGCTTTCAATGACATTGACAATCGACAAGCGCGAAGATCGAGATGGTCAGTCTCAATCTCACATTTATCAATAGCAACATCATTGTCAGGTTTGCTGACGATATAATCACTTAATAGTTGCAAGAGTAAGGGTGACCAATCCTACCCTTACACTCTATTAAACGACAACACCATCGAGGGATCCAGTTGAGTTCAAACTAACATCCTATAGTCTTTTGCTGTCACAACCTAAGCCTGGAGAAGATAGTAAGTGAATACATCTATAAATAGGTAGTTATATATGTATTCTATTCGCCTAGCTTAGACACTTGACTATACATATCGGTTACTCGCTTGGTGAGTAAACCCCAGGAGTTGTGAGTCCAAACTCCAAGGCCGAGGAAAAACTGCTTTGATACCAAAATGTAACACTCTCACTTTTATTAGTTACTTTTAGGTTTTATTAAAATTAGAGATTTAAAATTCCTTTTTAAGCTTAATTACTTATAAAAACTTTTACGAAAATCCGGCAGAGTTTCCTCTGTTTTCCGGACTTCCCAAAAATTTTCTTCTAAAAACCTGTCAGTCCAAAATTGTTTAAAAACATAAACAACAACAGTTTAATAAGTACACAGATCCTAATGCCCAAATAATAAAAGTTGCGGGGCAAGCTACTAATTCATATTATAAATTACATTAAATAGTTATCCACTCATAATATCTAACAAACATTCCACGTAATGGAATGAAAATCTTGCTCGGCCGGCACGGGTGTATGCTCCACTTGTGTACCTGAAAAATATTAACCACACAGGGGAAGCATCACACAGAACTTAAAAGAGAGATTTCTAAGCAGATATATACGACACACCAAGACCATTCAAACCTATACTATACTACTTAATTCATGCTCCTCTTTTCCAGCTAACCTATTTCTTTTTCTTCCTTTCCCATAACCACTCTATTAGCCATTTATCCTTTCCAATATCATTTTCATTTCCTTTCCCATTTTTATTCCCTTTTTATTCCATTTTCATTATCCTTTTCCCTTAATCACTGATATGTCCCTATCCGTTTTCGTTATCCCTTTTTCCTTTTCCTAAATCTTTCCATTACCTTAACCATTATTCATTCCCTTTAATTCCTTTACCGATTCCATTTTTATTTCCTTTATTCATTTTCCATTATGTGTAACCTCAAACAGAGATCTACACTTTCCATTGGGTGTAACCTCAAACAGAGATCTACACCATACTATCGTGTGTAACCCCAAACAGAGATCTACACACCGTGTTTGCAACCACAAACAGTGATCTGCAAACGCTGTGTATGCAACCACAAACAGTGATCTGCATATGTATGCAACCACAAACAGTGATCTGCATATGTATGCAACCACAAACAGTGATCTGCATACACCCATCTCGTTTATGTAACCTCAAGCAGAGATCTACATAAACTTCCCTTTACCTTTTTATTATTTGGCCACAGGGTCTCACAACCATCCTGCGCCGTTTACCTTTTTATTATTTGGCCACAGGGTCTCACAACCATCCTGCGTCGGTTACCTTGTATTAATTGGCCACAGGGTCTCACAACCATCCTGCGCCGTTTACCTTTTTTTATTTGGCCACAGGGTCTCACAACCATCCTGCGCCGTTTACATTTTTATTTTATTTCTCATTATTAACTTGTCTTAGTCTTTTCCCTCTACTTTTAGTTCCTTAATTCTATCTAATACATTTAGTTTCCTAACACTTCCTTATCCTCTATTATCGTCTCACTTAGCTCACGCCTTCCCTTAACGACTTATTATTATTTCCTTGCCATCTTATACTTAAGTATTTTTCGTTACTAATTACTCTCATACTAGCTCTTAGTTGTTTACCTATTCTTTTTCTTTTCTTTTTCTTCTTCTCTTTCTTATAATTCCGTTTGTTTATTTCTTTCTTGTTATTCCGTTTATTTCGTTACTAATTGCTTTAACTCTTCTTTATCTAACTTTTCTTTTCCTAATTGTCTTCCTTATTACATCATTAGTCCTATTCTACTCGATGGTCACATTATATTCTCTTTACTCTCATTTGTTCATTACTAAATTTATTTCCCTATTCACCATTTCTATTCTTTTGCCACACCCTACCGATCTAATTGATTAGTTACTCTACTACCTATATTTTTATTCATCACTATTTGTTTCCTCTATTTACTCCATCTATCTTTCTTCATTATTAGCGGGTTACCCTAAGGTTCATTAACAATTAACATTTCCCCCGGTCCTAGCGATAGATATAACTACCCAGAAATACACCCCTTAAGGACTGGTAATGAAACCCCTTACCTCAATCGGTGATAGTGGGGGATAACCTTAATCTAGCGCTTTACTCCCCGACCCACGCTTTAGCTCGGCTCCAGCTTGATCGTAAGCTTCCCCAATCTTCGATTCCAAGCACGGTGGGGACAATCGATCTCGACCACGGCTGGTCCTAGGCAAGAGCTTCAAGCTTCGGTGCACTCGACAAAAGCCCAGCACGGTCACGAGTCGGTAACGGCGCCGGTGTTGCTCTCAAGAGAGAGAAAGGAAAGGGTGATCTGAGGAGGAGGAGAGGGAGGCTATGGCAGGGAGAGAGAGAGAGAGGCAGTGGTGGTGGTGGCGGTCGGAGGTGGGTGGCCCGTGGTGGTGAGGGGCCGGAAGTGGTGGAGGAGGTGAGGGAAAGAGAGAGAAAGGAAACTAAGAGGGAGGAGAGGGGAGGAAAGGATCTAAGAGGAGGAATAACAAGGAGGTTGGGTGGTGGCAGTGGTCCTAGGGCGGCGGCTCGCGGTGGCCGGCCAGGAGGAAGAAGGGTGATATGGAGGGCAGAGGGAATGGAAGGAGAGAGAAAGAAAGAGAGGGAGAAGGAGTGGCGGTTTGAAGGGAAGGGAGGAGAGGCCAAGGCGACGGCGGCTGGAGGATGGCGGTGGAGGTGCTGGACGGAGGAAGGAGGAGGAGGAAGATCGGAGGGAGAGAGAAAGAGGGATTGGAATGGGGGTTTCGACCCCCAAAACGCGTTTTTAAAGTTGCAGACCCCAAAATACTCGAGTGTTTCTGTAAACACTCGAGCTCACGGTGAGAGAGAGAGGGTATGAGGGAGAGAGAGAGAGAGCAAGGCCAAAGGGGGAAAGAGAGAAAAGGACTTATGATGGTTGTGGGGGTCGTAGTGGAGTGGCGGTGGCGGCCGGAGATGGCGGCGGCCGGTTGGTGGAGGGTGAGAGGGGAGGAGAGAGAGCCAAGTGAGAGAAAGAGAGAGATCTATGGAGTGGAGGAGAGGGAAAGAGAGAGGAAGAGAAGGCTATGGTGGGGGTGGTGGCTCTGGGCGGTGGTGGTGGTGGCCGTCGGAGTAAGGAGGAGGAGGAAGATCGGAGGGAGAGAGAAAGAGGGATTGGAATGGGGGTTTCGACCCCCAAAACGCGTTTTTAAAGTTGCAGACCGCAAAACACTCGAGTGTTTCCGTCAATACTCGAGTGTTTCTGTCAATACTCGAGTATTTTGACCCAAAATACTCGAGTATTTCACAAAATACTCAAGTAAAATGATCAGCTAGTTTGCTTTTCTATTTTTCTTCTATTTTCTCCCTAACTTCAAATAGCCATAACTTCTTCGTTCACCGTCGGATCTTGCTCAAATTTGACGAGCAACTTCCTAAAAATCATACCTTAATATCCAAAGGTGGGAATTGTGTTTTGAGTCTTAAATCTTTTATTTTGAATTTCCTAATGTCGGGTGTTTATAACACCGAAAAATCAATTTTTAACACTCGTTTGGTCTTCTTTAAATTTGCTTTTTGATGTCAATGTTCCTTAACTCCTTCATGGCACTCGAAGAATTCCTAATTCATCATTTTAAATCCATTTTAGGATAATCCTTATTTCCAAATCTTATTGTTATTCTAATTATTATTAGAATTAAAATTCGGGATGTTACAGTTGTGGCTTAGACTGATGCCTTGATGATTGTTATGAAAATGAATGCTGAATTGAAAGTATATGTGAAGTGAATATTTAATAAAAAAGAAAAACTCATTTTTATATTTATGAAAAATATGTGTATTTTATATATGAGCTTGAGGTTGATGATGTTCATGAGATTATATGAAAATAAGTGTATGTTGTATGCTAGTTGATGTTTTGATGATTGTCATGATACGGATGATGAATGGAAAGTATATGTTTATCCATGTTGTTTGTGTTGGATAAATTGATAACTGAACTAAAGAGAATAGAAATGGATGATTGACTAATAAGATATTAAATTAGGAAATCATAAGAGTAACAGAGTTAATAACTAATAATGATTAACAAATGAGAAACAAGAATTTGAAGAGAGAGAATTCGAGTTTTGGAATATTATAAGTAATGAAGCTAATACATAAAGAATGAATAATTGAGAGAAGAAAATTTATATGTGTGTGATAAGTCACCAACTAAATAAAGAATGAATATGTGAACGAAGAATAATTAAAACACAGGAGGTCATACAGGCCCTGTGAATGTGGAATTGGCAGGAGGTCAGATAGGTCCTGTCAAGATAAAACACAAGAGGTAATACAGGCCCTGTGAATGTGGAAGTAAGGCAGGAGGTCAGATAGGCCCTAAACACAGGAGGTCATAAAGGCCCTGTGAATGTGGAATTGGCAGGAGGTCATATAGGCCCGGTCAAGATAAAACGCAAGAGGTCAAACAGGCCCTGTGGATGTGAAAGTAAGGTAGGAGGTCAGATAGGCCCTGTCAATGTAAAACACAGGAGGTCATATAGGCCCTGTGGAAATGAGAAAAAGAAAAAGAGAATTAAGTAATGAAAACATGAAAGTGAGAGGAACAGAAAAGGAAAAATGAGAAACTGAAAGAGAAAAAAATGATGAAAATACGAAAGTGAAAAGAAAAGAAATAGAAATTGAGAAAACTGAAAAGTAATGGAACATGAGAAAAATGATGAGGAACGGAAAACGAGAAAAATGAGAAGAGAACCAAATGAAATGTGAATGGAAATGAATTGGTGTAAAATGACTTGTAATTGTTTAAGAATGATATTATGTGAGAAATAGTTATATTTGTGATTGGCTTAGTATATTACTATACCTTTTTAGAAATCATTTACTAAGTTCTGTGTAATGCTTTTTTTATACAGTTAATGGGACTGAGCTTGCACTATTATCGGCGGCCGAGCAGGAGTACACTCCACTCCATGGAGTATAAGTTAGTTAAGAGGGAATTATAGTCATTTTGTTATAATTAGTTTATTTTGGTTTGGAAATAATTTGATCGTCGTAAGCCCTGAGTTTTGTTTTATTTTGTTAACAGGGCATGCAAAACTAATTAATATGTATATCAGTGTTTAAAAGTTTTCTGGACTGTACTGGATTGAATAGGTGAAAAATGTATATTTTTGGAAAGTCCGAAAAACAAAGGAAACTCCGTCGAATTTTATGGAGAATTTTTATAAGTAATTAAATTAATCAAGAAATTTTCCACTAACTGATTTATATTAAGGAAATATATAGTGAGGGTGTTACACAATTCTTGGTAAATATCTTTATATCATGTTTAGCTTAAAGAATTAGTACTAATTCAGATATGTTAATTATACATATTCAAGTGGCTTGCTTGGTCATCCCTTCCATTATTAATTAGCTTCTCAATAGTATAGTAGAGTTTTGAGCTAGAGGGAATGTTTTGCGAATGTTTTGATGAGACGAAATGACTAGGAATTGGGCTTTTATCTAGTGCAATGCGTATTACGTGTGTGGGGGGATGTTCTCTTCTTTTTTTAATACATAACATATATGTTGCACTTTCGTTGATTTATATTGCTATACTTATACATTTTATTGATTTTTTTGGTGGTTTTTTTTTTCTTGTTTTAGGGGATGTTGCTGATCTATTTACAGACACTGTGAAAGGGAAAGTAAGTTTGGGAGCCAAGATTCTTCAAGTTGGTGGAGTAGGGAAAGTCTTTATGCAACTGTTCAGTGTTAGAGAAGGGGAGAAGTGTTAAAAGCATTGCAGTGTTACTTATCAATCACATGTGGTCCTATTGCTAGCCTCCTTTTTATATCCACACATAATGCTTTTTGCAGTGACACATAGAACCATTAAGATCTTTCTTCAAAAGGAGAATTGAGGAGGTGATTTTCTTACATTTTCATTATATCTATGCAAAAGCTTCGTGTCTCTATTTTTTTTTAACTTTTGCAAATATGTAACTTCAAATCTATTTGCCATTTTAGATCGTTATTGCACTTGAAAGTATAAAGTGTGTCAACCAAAAGTGAAAATGTGAAGAAACATTCACGAAAATACATAGATATGGTTATTGTGGATAAATTCTAAGAGCAACTTTTTGTGTGTGGGAAATTAAAAAATTCGGATTTGTGCATGCAAGTCACAGAAATTTTGTATGAGTCTTGGAGTTCACTAATGAATTTTTTCATATTTAATATAATGTTTCATTCCACCTTTTAAAATTTCTATTTGAAATTAAAAAATAAATATTGCAATCAATTACTAAAATACTTAAGATGACCTTTGGTAATTATTAATTTTGATGAAGAACCTATTGTGACTTGCAACCCGTATAAGAAGAAACACAGGTTTAAGGCATTAATTGTGGATTTTTTTTTTGTTAGTTATGTTATGGTTAATCAGTTAAATATCAATGCTATATGTTCTAAATGTGATTTAAAATAAAAATATATATTCGCTCAAATTTTTTACGTTCTCACCCGGATTTTTATATTAGTGGCTTCCAATTTTTTTTCCTTTATAGTATATTAGAGTATACTTCTAAAAAATAAAAAAATAATAATACTAATTATTATTAATATATGAAAAATTAAAAATATTTTATATAACAATAGAGCCTAACTTTGGACCTTGAGGCTTTAACTAAAAGAAAATAGTTTCGTCATGTATTTCTCACGTTATAAAAGAAGTGGGAATTAAATATTAAGGAATTCTAATATAGTATCACTACCAACAATTCAGCTTACTTTTTGACTCTTGCTCTGCCTATTAACACGTTTTCAATTTTCATCTCCTTACGAAAAAATCAGACTCGTAGTTCACGCCACAGCGCCTTACCTCACGCTCTCACAGTCACAGCCTCACCATCACATACCACTCTCCCATCCCCACTAACCACTACTATCGCACAATCGCAGAACCGGAGTTCACTGCAGGTGCAGACCCGCTGACCCGCAATCCATCAATGATCGAGCCCACTGACCCTGACTTAATCCAGGGACCACAGGCAACTAACAGTATTACAATAAGTCAATAATCATTAACCTCAACTTCTCGAGGTACTTCTCCTTCTCTAGTTCTCCATTCTTTATTTTTTTTATTTTTTTCATAATTTTATGTTGTAGATTTATTTTATTTTATGTTGTAGATTTATTAATTATTATTATTAATGCAAATCTTAATTTGGTCATTTTTTTTAAGGTGGATGATTGAAACTTATTCAAGTCTATGAAATCTGATTGTGAGGAGGAAATAGTGATATTACTTGCGTTCTAGAATGTCACAAGAAAGACTAAATGGAATAGCGTTGATAGCCATCAAGAACGAAATCTTTGAGAAAATTGAATAAAAAGATGTAATTGATGATTCTGTTTCAAAAAAAGTTAGTAGAATGATACTTTTGAAGTGAAAATTTAGATTTAATGGTGAAAGTAAGTTGAGAAGCTATGTAATAAAATATTTTATATATAAAGATTAATTTATATGAAATGTAACAGCCCGATTTTCGTAACTCAAAATAATTAACTTTTATTTGTTAAAGTTACCAAAAATGAGGCCAATTTTTTTTGTTTTTTTGTAAAACGTATTTGAAAAGTCATTGGTGTATTAAAATTTCTTTTTACGGAAAACCGAGTTGTTACTAAAAACTTCTTGCACATAAAACTTTCATGTTCATAAAAGAACTGGATTCCAAAAAGTATAGTGCTTCCTTGTATTGGATTAAAAGTGTTCATAGCAGTTTCCTAAACAAGGTGCTTCCACAATATAGAATAAAAATTAGCATAGTTACATAAATGGTCCTTCGCTTGGTAATCCTTCACACATAACACAAACAATCAACTTAAACTAGATACATTACTTTCGCTTCCTTCTGATGAAGACCACCGGATTCGGCTCCCTTTTCTTTTCTGCTGATGCCTTTTCACCAGAGGGTGCTGCTGCCTCAGTTGCTGCTTCTCCTTCAGAACTTGGCTTGAGCTCCACACCGAACAACTTCACCGATTTCCCTTTAGCTCCATCCCGTGGCGGTGGTTCATTACTATCGTATCCCATTAGGGAGACACTTCCCAAACACGATCCCAAAGTCAATCTACTTAGCTTGTGTTCTGGATCCGCGATCAACATCTCAGTATATCCTATCCACGCCCATCCATAACGGGTGGGTTTCCAGCCGCTTCCCCGACGACGCCATGTGGTAATCTCCAAGCGATGCTCCTTCTGCCCGTTGAGATACCAGCAAGACCGATATGCCAACGAACAGGAGAGAGTAAGCGATCCGAACGACGAATCGTCGACGGTGTGGGATTACAGTAGGCGAAATATTAAGACCATACAAGCATACACCACAACATAACACTCAAGCATATCATCATCATTATTCATTATTCTTATCATCGTTATTATTATCCTGTCGCACTTATTATCCTTCCTCAACATAATCCTTCCTTATTTCTCAATTCCTTTCGCAACTTCATCATTTCATAAACTTTCACTTCTCATAATCATAAATCTCTCTATCACTCTTAAACTTTTCCTAGCATGTCTTATTATATTACAACCATCGACGATTGGGGAAAATTTAGAATATCATCGAGGTACTCGTCTCGTTCTCGGCTAGCTCTCACGTCTACATCTCCTCGGTCATCCACCCAACCTAGTCGGAAGCTAACAGGAGTACAGGACCTTTACCACGCGGGCACGACAGCTGTCTCATCATCAATTGGCTCCAAGCCAGGAGAACTGTAGAAAACTCGGGTACAGTCTCAAATCAATTTATATCATATCAATTCATTTCATATAATTAAGGCTCACTGTAGAAAACTCGGGTACAGTGGCAATCAAGATGACCTGTTCCAGTCCCTCTCACTGTTCCTGAAATGCCATAGGGGTGACAGCACTATTCCAGTTCCGGGTGCAGAACTTACCACGGCATTAGGACCCAGTCCCCACCACGTCTGGTTACCACATATGGAATTCATTCCGCCTGGAATAGTACTCAAGGCCTCATGACGTTTTACCGCCCTAGCCTACCCTATTGCATTCACAACCCGAATATCCCTGATATCCGGGGTACCTTCCTCTCCACTACTTCGCACTCTCATACCTCACCGCGTTAGTGTCTTTTAATGTCTTTTATCTTTTTAATTAACCTAAGGTCGGTCCATCCTTCGTGCATCCCTTCAATGAGTCCCGACCACTAACTTTGCACGATCTTTTTCTCATCCTTTCTCAACATAGCACAGAGCTGGGATCACAACGATAAACTCACACCTCAATTTCACAATCTTTCTCAATAACATTCCATACTCTTTCTCAAAATCTCTTTCCATCAATTTTCTCAAAATCTTATATCACCATTTTCTCAAAGTCTCATTTCATCCTCTTCCTCAAAATCTCAAATCATAAATTTTCACAAAATCTCTTTTCATAACTTTCTCAAAAGTCTCATTTCACAAAATTTCTTTAAAGCCCCATTTCACAACTTTCAAAAATCTTATTTCACAAACTTCCTAAAAACTTCTTTTCATGACTTGCTAAAAATCTCGTTTCACAATTTTTCTAAAAATCTCTTTTCATAAAACCGCCAAAAACTTCATTTTACAAATTTTTCTCGAAAACTCATTTCACAGACTTTTCCAAAACCTCTTTTCACAAATTTTCTTAAAATAGTATTTCACAAGTTTTCTAAAAATCTCGTTTCACAAATCTTTAAAAATCTCGTTTCAAAAACCTTTTTCAAAAATTCTCATTTTCAAAAACCTCTTCAAAATCTCTTTCCATAAACCTTTTCAAAGTCACTTTTGCATAAACCTTTCCAAAAATCTTAGTTCAAAAACTTTTCGAAAACATATTGTTTCAATGAGTACTAGTGGAGGAGCAAGCTCAACTCAACACCAGCCTCATTTCAACAATATCACAAAGGAGCCCAGCTCCACTTAAATCACATCTCATTTCACATATCAACACAACATCACTTTCCCAGCTTTGGCTTAACCTCATCTCATCATCAAATCTGTCCCCAATCTCAACACTTTATCTCTTTTCCAATAAATCTCATATTCTTTATCCTTATTTCTTTCTCATTATGTCTTTACTTCACAATCTTATTTATTTCATTTCTATTTTCAGGACGTAACAAACGTCCATCAGCATGTTATCCACATTAATCATCAATATATTTATCATCATGCATAATTAAATAAATAAACATACAAGCATGCTATTTCACACAGTCGTCACGCAACAATAATGTGGTCTTTGTCACATTCGTATAAGTGGCCACACAACACAAACAATTGCCACTATACTACTGACTCCGAACCACTAAGTTCCGATCTTTGAGATGATACGGAACGTCCTAATATGTCACCTAAATACCACGGTGTCTTAGGAAAGCATCTCTCTCACCTGAGGTCCAGCAATTAAACGTACTCGATCTCTGCGGATCCTTGTCGCTGCCAGCTGCCCCAATCCCTCGTCTTTAAAATTTCCTCGTACTAAATAAAACAAGTTTACGTCATTAACTTGTATTAAGAAAATATTTTCTTAACTCATTTCACATTTCGTTCCTCGTCGGAAGACTTAAAAATGTGATTATTTTCTCAAAACAACTCTAATATTTTCTAGCACTTTAAATTCTTCAAAATCATTTGAAAACATTATATAAAATAATTTAATTCATTTGGGTTAGTTGCTGGTCCGTCTTGGACAGCACCTTAACCGCGTTCGAAAACACCGAAAAGTACACCGTTTTTAATCCGGCTTTTTCTTAAATCAAATACCACTTGAAAACCATACTTTAAACCTTATGAACACATTTTTATATTTAGGAAACAACTTTGAATAGTTTTGGACAGCAAAGGATTACTTCACAAAATCACCTTAATAAAAATCCGAAAACATCGTAAAAACACTCTTTGATTTAAAACATGCTTTAGTGCAAAATAAGTATTTTATAAATCAAACAATTGTCATAAAATAAAATCTTGGACAGCCATAGACTCAATCCAAAAATCTCAAATAAATCAAATGAATTTATCTTAAAACCAATAAGTTTCAAAATCAATTACACATTCAAATACTTTTCAAACATCAACTAGCATACAACCACAACAACACTTAGATGAATTAAGTCACATAAGCAATTAACCAATCATTTAATTTTTATTATGAATCAAACATTTATTTTCACACAAACTCTTTTAAAGTCAAACACTTATTCACTTAATTATTTTCTTAAACATTTTCATTTTCATTTAATTAAACCAACTTAGATACTCTCATTTTCCTAAACCGAATAGGATTTAAGAAAACAATTTAACATTTCCAATCAAACACAACATTCTTCACATAAAGCATGTTCATCATCAAAACACAAGATAAAGAAATTATTTCTTCCTTTTATATTTAAAACCGTGAGCTTACTTGGAAAAATTATCACACTTTGATTTATTTTCTTAGCATGATTTAAATCAAAAATCACATCAAAGTCCTATCTTTTAAATTAACATGCAAGGTAAAATTAATCTATTTCCTTTATCTTTTCTAATCAAAACCGAATCGAAAATAGATAATCACAACACATTTTCAAACACATTAATTTAACAATATTTTACAAAACGCACTTATTAGGTTTATGTCACTTCATTGAAAAAGAAGTCTAGTCTAATTCCTATGTATAGGCCGAATACCCTTTATAGTCAAGACAAGGGTTTTAGGTTCATTTTTCAACATCAAATTTTAAGATTTCAAACTAATTCATGTTCTTTCTCTCTTACAAATTTAAAATTATCATTTCCTTTTTGAAGCATAAAACCGAATCATTATAATCACACAAACCAAGTTTTCATTTTAAATTTTCTTACATGTACTTATGAAAATCCTTGAATCAAATAGAAATTATCATGCATGTTCTTAAATCTTGTAGATCTAGTCATAAAATCAATCACCATAGTACAAATCAAAGATAAAATCACTTTAGGTAAAAAGGACCAAAACCGTGACATGAAATTGAAGAAAAGTTAAATCTTTTGGTTCCAAAAACAACATGCATGCATCAAAGACCAAGACTTTTTCATAGATCAACACAAGATCAAAGCTTTTTAAAGATTAAAACCAAAAATCAAAGCTTCACCAAGGTCAAATCAAAAATCAAACATTTCAACAACTCAAATCAAGGTTTCTAAACATAAAATTAACATGCAATTACTTAAATCAAATTAAAATGCATCAAGACCTAAACTTTTTGTCATGGCCGAAACATATAACTCATTATCGTTCATTTACTCTTAAAAATTTAAGATCAATGTCTAATCAACACATGCATGAGAAGATCAAGGCAAATAAATAAATTTAAACACAAGCTTTAAACAAAATCGTGACAAGGAAGAATTTCAAGTTAAAGATCAAAACTTTTTAGCACAAATATTCAAGATCAAAGCTTAAGAACAACATGCATGTCACTTAAACTTCAAGATCTCTTGAAAACAAACACATGCATCACAAACCTTGAGTTCAAACAAAGTTCATCTTAAAGTCCTTTACAATACAACATGAAATACACTTAAAACTCTCAAAAACTTAGACAACTACCTTAGATCTAACTCAACTTCAACTTCAAGATTTCTTTCTCTCCTCTTCTCCTAGGTTATAGCCTCGACCTCTTCTTCTTTTGGTTGAGGGATGGTTTTCTTCTTAGTCTTTGAAAAAGGAAGTGATGGAGAAATGAAATCAAAGGTGAAAGGTGGAAGGACTTTGAATCTTCGCTCTTCTTTCTCTTTTTCTTTCACGGTTTCTCTCTCTCTCTATGTCTCAAGAGCTTTGTGTTGCTCTTGGGACTAAGTGTGTGGGTGGAAGAAGGGAATGAAGGAAGTGAATGGGAAGTGAAGGAAAAGAGTGGAAATGAACTATGGCTCAAGGCTTATATAGACAACTCGTGTAATTCCCTTCTTGCCCTTAAATTTGGTCATGAGATGTGTGTATGGAAGGGGCAATCTCGGCAACCCTAAATAGCTACTTGGGGACCAAGTTTCTATTTTCTTTTTCTTTTTATTATATTTCCCTTTTACTTAGTCATGAAGCAATGGCTCTAGTGCAATTCATCCTAGGTATTTACATACACATACATACCATATATATACATACATACACGTAGCACACACACACATATATATATACACATACATATTATTTTTATACAACATACATACATACACACGAAATACACATATACACACATACATAGAAAATAAATTTTCTTCTCACAAACCACTCATGCATAAAATCACAATTTCCTTAAAACACAAAAATATCAAATACATAGTCCTTTCTTAAAAAAAATTCAACTTTAAAACTCATAATATTTTCTCATGAAAATTATTTCTTTAAAAATCATCCACCACTTGAAATCATAAATGAGAAATTCATTCAAGAAAATACTCTTTCAAAAACATTTTCTCAAAAATAGATCTTTTGATTATTTAAAACAGTACGAGGAATTTGCGGGGTGTTAGATGAAACAATTTTTTAAAAAATTATTTTAGTTTTTTAAGAGGGCTTCATTATTTATTCTAGCACAGGATCCTCGAAATGTTTGAGACGGCCCTGAATGTTCACACACACATATATGTATATGTATGGTGATTTGAATTGTTTATTAACAGAATTGGAAATCATATGTTGTTTGAATTCAAGGAGCTTACGAAAATGAGGTAGATGCTCGATATAGAACCAAGCATTGAAGAGAAATATCCTAATTGGATGTTTATGAACTAGAAAGTCATAATATTTAATTGTAAATAGTAATAAGAGACTCAAACAAATGTAGAATGTCATGAATTGAAATGTGTGACCATAGAATTTAATGTTTATGATATGAATATTTTGAATTGTAACTTATGCATTATGTGAATGACATGATTGCGTATAGATCCTCATTCCCTTGTCGACGTGCCATCTTGCTTCTGTTACACACGCGGGATTGGAGTCTTAAATCAAGCAAAGGTTCGTACGAGGTAAGCATATTAGGCTATGCTCGAGCCTAAAGGGTAACTATACTATAACTACCAAACAGAGTCACACAATGAAAGCATATAAGGCTATGCTTAAGGCCACTAAGGACAACCATCGCTCTGATACCACTAAATGTAACACCCCAATTTGGACATAGAATTTTCACTAAAAATTTGCGCCATTATTTTTTTTTATAACATTATCAAAAATCAATTTCGTTTAATTCTGTTACAAAAAGGTTTTCATTAATACAATTTAATTCATTTGGTTTACAAAAATGTTTTGGTACTTAGACTTGCGTCATAAATTCTATTCCCAAAAAGAGATGTTAACATCCAACACATTTCCAAAAACTCATTTTCTCAATGTCATATTTAGTCGATGGTTAACTTGCGGAAAAATAGTTTAATTACTTTATAATATATAACAAAAGGAACTTCTTTCATTTCATTTAAAATAATCCATATTACAACTGGGGTTACATTCGGATAGAGTAATCATGTCCTACCCATCCAAAGATGGAATACAAAATAAGACTAGCCTATACTACTAGTCTTCATCAATCTTCCGCTACACTGTCTGGAATATTCCTTGATTGCTGCTTTTGCTTCCTCCTCATATATACGTCATCTCGTGATCCTCTTCCGACTTGAGCAACCGCTACTCGAGATAGTACATGATCTGTCATCTGTGAACATTGTTACCCAATGTCCACAGGAAAGGGAAATAGAGAGAGTAAGCACTTCCGAACGATATGATCGTCGACGGCGCGGGCTTACAATAGGGGAATATTAAGACCAAGAGGGTAATCATCATGAAACCATATCCATTATATTTAATTATTTTTAGGCTCTAAGTTTTATTATCGTAACCACCGGAAATTCGAGAAAGGGTACCACCACCGAGGCTCAAGGGTTTGGTAGCACACACGTTACATCTCCTCCATCATTCCAACCACATCCTAGTTCGGAAAGCAGATGGGATGCACAGGAACCCTAACCATGCTGGCATCGATGTCGAAGGGTACGCACCAACAAGTATCCAACAACCGAAGTAAAATCATTTCATCAATACAGTTTCAAAAATACAGCGACATCTAGCCCCATTCGGGTTCCCTCTCACCATCTAACATTTGCTCAAGGGGGCGACAACGCTATCTCTAGTTGATCGTGCAGTTCCTTGCTACGACATTGCCTACAACCGAAAGACAAGTCCTTGTAGTCTTGTCTCGCCTAGAGAAGCACTCGAGGCTTCTTGACGTTCACCGTCCTTGCCCTCCCCTATCGCAATCACCACTTGAAAGTACACCGGCCTCCAAGTATTCGGTATCTTTCCTCTCCACTACTTCACTCTCAACGCGTAGGTTTTGGAGAGGGGTTCCTAAGTCTTTTAAGTCTTTTAAATCTTTTAAGTCTTTTAAGTCTCTTCTTAAACCTAAGTTTTGGTCGACCCATTCTAAGCCTCGCTTCTAACGGGTCACGACCTCTAAGGGAAACATCAAGCACCCTCTATAGTACAGTGGGATCCACAAGACTTAGACCACGGCACAGTCATCCACGTGGCTAGTCACTTAAAGGGAACACTTACAAAGTTATCGTGTCATTTGCACCATCACTGTACACTAATATCGCTTACCAATTTCATTGATCATTCTCATATTTTCATATTAGTATTTACAAATTATGCCAATTCCTTTTCATGGAACAACCGATCGAAAAACACAAAGAACTCTTTTCATAGGAACCACCGAACATTAATTTTCTTTCCATAAGATGGACCATTATTTCCAAAATATATTATACAATACAAAAATATACAACATAGCATAAGCAATTAGCAACCGACATACAATAAATATCGAGGAATCGTGTTTTTCGTATAAACGGCAGGGATACACACTCAATTGCCGTTTTACTACTCGACCGATAGATTCCTAGTTCCGACCTTTGAGATGATACGGAACGTCCTAATATTACCCTACATGCCACTATGTCTTAAGAAGACTTCTCTCTCACCTGAGCTACAAAATTAATGTCCTCTTGCTTTGAAGTCACGTCACCCAAATCCGAACGAAAGCCTTTACCAAATAATTTTTACAACATAATTTCATAAATAACTACTCCATTACAAGTAAACAAACCACAAGACCTATGTCCTTAACAACAATTTCCATTATAACTTTTGAGGAAATCCAAAAGACTTGAACCAAAACTTCCAATACTTAAAATAAATCATACTTTACAAAATCAAAACCTTTAAAATGTCAATGGAAATTTTTAGAACTAATTATTAAATCAAAAGAGATTATTAACTCAAAATCAACAACAACTACCACTCAAGGATTAACATTAGCCATTTAAAACAAATAACTTAAACTTGATGCAACCTTTTTTTTTAATCATTTTGGACAGCCAAGAAACATATTTTTAAAATCAATATAAACACTTAACACATCAACAATCATTCTAAATTATGAACTCATTCACTTATCAATTCAACACAAGTTCTATTTTAAATATCATGCAACTATATATATAAGAATCTTCTCTGGACAGCAACATGAAATAAAGTTGCGTTACTTCACAGTTACCCAAAAATTCATTCATTTCAATTTCCTACTAACAGATTCACATCCAAATTCTAAAAATAAAATTAAGCTTAAGAAATAATATTTTTCCACACTTATTCAATTATGGGCAGCACTTAAAGTATTTCAATCCACCTTAAATCCTATAGACATACTACTAAGGTCAATATAAAACAAATCTGGACATCCACTCAAACAAATTGCACTTATCTAATGAAATACTATAACTTGCCTAAAACTCTTAACATTATATTTTTATATCAAAATACAACCCACTTCTTATTTACTAAATTCAAACAATATGATAACCATACCCAAACATACACACATACATTAAAATCATTTTTATAATTACTTAAATCAATTCATTAAATTTGGACAGTATACAATACAAACTCAAAATCACTTTTACAAGACATTCCACATACAAGCACCAGTAAGACAACAATTTAGTAAACAACTAGAACATTAAGGCATACATTTACAAAGTCACTTTTATATTTCCTTTTTAACTCTATATATAAAAAGTCTTAGTATAAAATTCACATATAATATATTCTATAAACACACTAAAGCAATCATCAAATCAATTAGAAAAATTCAATAAATTTAATTACTTTTTCTAAGAACTTCGACTAGCATAAATAAAAATTAGAAAAATATTTTCAATTCCTAAAGCATCCCTATAATATAATTACATCATTACGTACACTAAAAACAAAACAATACAAGAGATCTATTCCTTAACAAAATATAAAATAGACTCCTTTTAAGAGAATAATTCATTTTTTCCAGCAAATAATATTACAAATATATCAACCACATACTCATAAAATAAATCAAAAACACTAGTTCTTATAGGTTTATAACAACTACCATTTTTCCTATTTCTTTTAAACAACCAACTATAATTTAACTACAAATCATGCAACAAATAAATTACAAAAATTACTTAGAATAATACAATAACCTCACGGTTCATTATTATTATTTTTCCAGAAAATTTTTTTTTTTTTATTCATATTCAATTACTAATTGTTCTTATCAGACTCAAATCCAAACAACAGAAAATCAAATAAAATCAAACAATAACAATTACAACAAAATTCCATAACATATAAGTCCATACACTTCATTTGCATTAAAATTTTCCAGAATATTATTTTATTTTCAAAAACCATTTTTAGTTCTTTTAAATCATTTTAATTTTACTTTTACTTTAAGGAAAATACTTATTCTTCTTTAGAGATTCACCAAAACTCAAGTACACATGAAATACAACATATAATATAATCTATATATATATATATATATGTATATATATTACACGTCCAGAAAAAGAAAATAAAATAAAACCAAAAATCTATTTTAATCCTTTTTATTCATTTCCATTTTATTAAACAACAACACAATACCCATACTAAAATACACAAATCAATCTTCCATTTTTCTAATATACAACACGCCTCATATATATATATAAATACCAGAAATTAAAAATTTTCTATTATTACTTACTTATTGATTATTATTCATTAACACAAAGAAATAAAACAATTAAAAAGACAATGAATAAAAACTTATTTAACCATTCAAAATTTCTATACTTCATATGATATTAGAAATAAAATAAACCCAGAAATAATTTATTCAAACTCATCCAAAAATATTTAGCCATCTTAAGAATTTAAGAAAAGGGGAGATAAATCCTTTAAACACTCTTTTTGGTGTCCCTTTTCTCATTCTCATTTCATATGACTTAAGAACAATTTCATATATTCAAAGGTAACTTAAAAATGAAAATAAAAATTTAGAACTTAGCTATAGAAGAAATTGAGAAGGCTTAAACAAAAATATAAACAAAACAACTTAAAAATAGCTTAATCAAATAAGTGATTTCGGGTTACCTCTACTCCTTAAGCCTTTTAGAAAACTTCAAGCAACCAAGCAACTCTCCCTCCTTCCTATAGCTTACACGCCCCTCTCACTCTCTTTCTCTCTTAGAATTTTATTTTTTTCTCATGTAAAACTATCAAATGTTTGTGTGTGAAAAATGTGGAACTAAGGCTATCTATTTATAGGTGTTTGGAGATGCATTTCCCTTCATTTTCAGAACTAAAATTCGTGCCCCCTTCATCAAGTTTCATTCAAAAATTTTCAAACACTACTTGGAACATGAACTAGCATTAAATGGGATTTTGTTGATTCCTAAAGCATTTTAATTCAAGGGTTATTCTCACAAACTTCAGAACTATTCCTTCCCTCTTTCCTCTAATTTTTGGACGGTGCATATATTAAAAATAGGAGAGAAAAATTCTCATTGGTTCATTGTGGAGGTGCCTACATAATTACCCAATCACTTAATTATTTAAAATTAGATTTTCTACCTACTGTACAAAAATTTTCGCAAACAGTAAAATAAAAATTTTATTTTTACATATTAAGATTCTACATTTCAATACGATCATTTTCATATAAATTTTGTAATTTTTGGACTTACGGTTTGAAAGTTATGAATTTTTGAAGTCCTAAGGTCATTTCTTCAAAAATACACTTCCTAAGCTTTTCAAATATTTCAAAATAAGAAAAATACGAAAATACATTTTATTTAAATGATAATACATTATAAAACTTCAGAAATGCATTTTTATTTTCAAAGTAAAATATACTTTAGTCAAAAGGCTATTTAATGCATTAAAACCATACATTGGTTCTTAAAACTCAAAAATTCGTTCACTATTGCAGCAGTGATAAAATTTCGAAAACTCAAAAATAAAAATCAAAGCTTTGCATTTTCATAATCTAGATTTCGATACGATCGTTTTGACATATCATTTGTAATTTTTCGACGTACGGTTGAAAAGATATGAATTTCTAAAGATAGGATACTCTAATCCATCAAAATCATTTCATCTTTTAAAATCATTTAAATCAAATACTTTACCTTAAAAATATTTCATTTAAATAGGCTAGGAAAAACATTGGTATATAATATATATACCTATACATGTTACGTGTATACATATATATTTTCATATATATATATTTTTTATATAAACCCAGGTATCAAAATCAAGCATAATTTCCTAATTTTAATTATAAAATCACAAATAAAATTGGGTAAAATTGTGGCTCTCACAATCCTCCCCAACTTAAAGATTTCTCGTCCCCGAGAAATACGCACAGAGACAAGCAAGGAAACACACAAGGTTATTCAGACATTCTTACTACCCTTCACTTTGTTATTTATTTCTTTTGAGAATATAACCTTCCTTCGATGTCTTCGTTGATCAACACTCTTTTACTGGTCAACCTTTGTCGTAACGTCGCGCGGGAGTCGAAGTGAGTCAAGTTCAAAGGTAGGCAACAACAATAATTGTCACAATAGGAGTTAAACCAAAAATATTAAAGATAAGTGGATACGAATTGCTCATGAAGGATATTAGTATTTAGGGAATAGACTTGATAAGAAGAGTTTGTCATTTTAGAACTTGGTGTCAATCCAGAAGTATTTTCTTGTATGCATATCAAAACCATAATCATCAGCTGAATTACTACTTATGCCATACAGGTACTTGTCACTACACTTTTCTAATATAGACTCTACTTAACTTTTTGCTCCCCAACTTTGATCAATCTTATACCATCTATTACACACCCTTACATCAAAGCCCACCATAAGACTATGATTACTCCCTAACTACCCGACTTTTCACTTACTACCTTGCCTTCTTAGTACCACTTAGGGACCGACTCTAAACCATTATTCCCATAATTCCTAACTTTTCACACAACCGTATCATCACCTTGTCCCTTCAGCCTCCTAAAATTCATGTGTTATGCATACAAGTGTTACTTCCTTCATAACTTTATGAGGTAGGGTTCTGTTTTAGTCACGAGATTCCAAGAAAAGAACTTTGATTTTACCGAAATTTGGCATTTGGTCGAAATATTTGGATGGAATGTAATCATTAGATTGGGTATTTTCTGACAGAAAGGAAGTCTTTTTAATTTGAAAGGGTCGAATTATCGCAGAAATCAAGGTCACAACTAGATAAAAATGCAATTGCGTTTACAAAAATGGAAAATAACGTAGGGTAATGCCTCGACTTGAACTCAATTCACCTCCGGCAGTCTTTAAAATGCCACACCTTTCCAAGAACTGATTTCCATGTTCATACCAGAATTTCTACACCTCGTACTTTAAGCACAACATTCATTGAACTCACAAAGATTTCAATATTATTGTATCATAAAAAGCAAAAAGAAGGAATAATCCTTCAACATAGCCAGTCAAGAAGCAAAAGTAAAATCCAACAAGAGAAGCAAACATACTAGTAGTGGATAACTCCACACCGTTTAAACAATTCATAACAACATTTAAAATAACGAAAAACTCCTAAGGCACAAATGTAAACACTGTCGTTACTTCTTCTGATCATAGCGGAGACCCTTCCATATCCCAGCAGGCCGATTAGAACCTAATTCGCGTCTTGGCTCTGAGCAATCTTTTGAGATGTGTCCTGGTTTGTTGCAGTTAAAGCAGTTCGGGTTTTCATAAGGGCAGTTTGGTCCATAATGGTTATTATTGCAGCGATTGCACAACGGAATTACTCCTCCCTGTCCTTTTTCACCATTTCCATTTCTACGAGCATTACCATTGCTGTTGTTGTTGCTTTGATGGTTATTGTTGTTGTTACGCTCATTTCCATGCCTATTCTGATTGCCACTGCTACGATTGTTGCCTCCGACTGAATTATTTCCTCTAGTTCTATTGTCTCTTCGTCCACTTCCTTGTCCATAAGGGCCTTGATATCGGGTTCCACTGTTTCGGTTTCCATTTCCTGATAGGTGCCTCACAGGACCACCACTTGTAACTTGTGCACTTCTCTGTTGAATCCTTCAACTTCAGACCGCCTTCCACGATACTCCCTTTGTTCACCAGGGTTGTGAACACAGCAATCTCCATAGGAGCTAAAGCTTGCTTAATTTCCGGCTTCAGTCCATCCAAAAATTTTGCACACTTAGACCTCTCATTCACAGCTTCTCCATAGTAAGGCATGAACTTTGCTAGATTCTCAAATTTTGCAGCATACTCCCCCACAGTCATGTTACCTTGTTCCAATCGCAGAAATTCTAACTCCTTAGCTGTCTTCAGATGTTCCGGAAAGTATTTCACCAAAAGTCTATCTTTGAATTGATTCCAAGTTAGTGCTCCAAGTGCTTCTCCGAATGCTTGTTTCTCATTGCGCCACCAGTCGGTCGCTTCTCCTTCCGTCATGTATCCAGCATAGGCGATCTTTTGATCATCGGTGCATTGCATCATTCCCCCGAATATCCTTTCCAAATTTGCGATCCAGGCCTCTGCCTCCTCCGATGCGAAACCTCCAGTGAATTCCTTCGGATTCCTACGACAAAACTCGTCGAGTCCTCTGATTCCTTGCCCACCAGCGTTCACATTCTGATTCTGCTGAAGTTGTTGATGCATAAGGTTCATGTTGTCCCTTACTCCTGCTAAGACCGCAACTGTCTGAGCCAAAATAGCAGCTGGTTCCTCATTCCCTTGTCGACGTGCCATCTTGCTTCTGTTACACACGCGGGATTGGAGTCTTAGATCAAGCAAAGGTTCGTACGAGGTAAGCATATTAGGCTATGCTCGAGCCTAAAGGGTAACTATACTATAACTACCAAACAGAGTCACACAATGAAAGCATATAAGGCTATGCTTAAGGCCACTAAGGACAACCATCGCTCTGATACCACTAAATGTAACACCCCAATTTGGACATAGAATTTTCACTAAAAATTTGCGCCATTTTTTTTTATAACATTATCAAAAATCAATTTCGTTTAATTCTGTTACAAAAAGGTTTTCATTAATACAATTTAATTCATTTGGTTTACAAAAATGTTTTGGTACTTAGACTTGCGTCATAAATTCTATTCCCAAAAAGAGATGTTAACATCCAACACATTTCCAAAAACTCATTTTCTCAATGTCATATTTAGTCGATGGTTAACTTGCGGAAAAATAGTTTAATTACTTTATAATATATAACAAAAGGAACTTCTTTCATTTCATTTAAAATAATCCATATTACAACTGGGGTTACATTCGGGATAGAGTAATCATGTCCTACCCATCCAAAGATGGAATACAAAATAAGACTATCCTATACTACTAGTCTTCATCAATCTTCCGCTACACTGTCTGGAATATTCCTTGATTGCTGCTTTTGCTTCCTCCTCATATATATGTCATCTCGTGATCCTCTTCCGACTTGAGCAACCGCTACTCGAGATAGTACATGATCTGTCATCTGTGAACATTGTTACCCAATGTCCACAGGAAAGGGAAATAGAGAGAGTAAGCACTTCCGAACGATATGATCGTCGACGGCGCGGGCTTACAATAGGGGAATATTAAGACCAAGAGGGTAATCATCATGAAACCATATCCATTATATTTAATTATTTTTAGGCTCTAAGTTTTATTATCGTAACCACAGGAAATTCGAGAAGGGGTACCACCACCGAGGCTCAAGGGTTTGGTAGCACACACGTTACATCTCCTCCATCATTCCAACCACATCCTAGTTCGAAAAGCAGATGGGACGCACAGGAACCCTAACCATGCTGGCATCGATGTCGAAGGGTACGCACCAACAAGTATCTAACAACCGAAGTAAAATCATTTCATCAAAATAGTTTCAAAAATACAGCGACATCTAGCCCCATTCGGGTTCCCTCTCACCATCTAAGATTTGCTCAAGGGGGCGACAACGCTATCTCTAGTTGATCGTGCAGTTCCTTGCTATGACATTGCCTACAACCGAAAGACAAGTCCTTGTAGTCTTGTCCCGCCTAGAGAAGCACTCGAGGCTTCTTGACGTTCACCGTCCTTGCCCTCCCCTATCGCAATCACCACTTGAAAGTACACCGGCCTCCAAGTATTCGGTATCTTTCCTCTCCACTACTTCACTCTCAACGCGTAGGTTTTGGAGAGGGGTTCCTAAGTCTTTTAAGTCTTTTAAATCTTTTAAGTCTTTTAAGTCTCTTCTTAAACCTAAGTTTTGGTCGACCCATTCTAAGCCTCGCTTCTAACGGGTCACGACCTCTAAGGGAAACATCAAGCACCCTCTATAGTACAGTGGGATCCACAAGACTTAGACCACGGCACAGTCATCCACGTGGCTAGTCACTTAAAGGGAACACTTACAAAGTTATCGTGCCGTTTGCACCATCACTGTACACTAATATCGCTTACCAATTTCATTGATCATTCTCATATTTTCATATTAGTATTTACAAATTATGCCAATTCCTTTTCATGGAACAAACGATCGAAAAACACAAAGAACTCTTTTCATAGGAACCACCGAACATTAATTTTCTTTCCATAAGATGGACCATTATTTCCAAAATATAATATACAATACAAAAATATACAACATAGTATAAGCAATTAGCAACCAACATACAATAAATATCGAGGAATCGTGTTTTTCGTATAAACGGCAGGGATACACACTCAATTGCCGTTTTACTACTCGACCGATAGATTCCTAGTTCCGACCTTTGAGATGATACGGAACGTCCTAATATTACCCTACATGCCACTATGTCTTAAGAAGACTTCTCTCTCACCTGAAGTTGCAGCTACAAATTAGTGTCCTCTTGCTTTGAAGTCACGTCACCCAAATCCGAACGAAAGCCTTTACCAAATAATATTTACAACATAATTTCATAAATAACTACTCCATTACAAGTAAACAAACCACAAGACCTATGTCCTTAACAACAATTTCCATTATAACTTTTGAGGAAATCCAAAAGACTTGAACCAAAACTTCCAATACTTAAAATAAATCATACTTTTCAAAATCAAAACCTTTAAAATGTCAATGGAAATTTTTAGAACTAATTATTAAATCAAAAGAGATTATTAACTCAAAATCAACAACAACTATCACTCAAGGATTAACATTAGCCATTTAAAACAAATAACTTAAACTTGATGCAACCTTTTTTTTTAATCATTTTGGACAGCCAAGAAACATATTTTTAAAATCAATATAAACACTTAACACATCAACAATCATTCTAAATTATGAACTCATTCACTTATCAATTCAACACAAGTTCTATTTTAAATATCATGCAACTATATATATAAGAATCTTCTCTGGACAGCAACATGAAATAAAGTTGCATTACTTCACAGTTACCCAAAAATTCATTCATTTCAATTTCCTACTAACAGATTCACATCCAAATTCTAAAAATAAAATTAAGCTTAAGAAATAATATTTTTCCACACTTATTCAATTATGGGCAGCACTTAAATTATTTCAATCCACCTTAAATCCTATAGACATACTACTAAGGTCAATATAAAACAAATCTGGACATCCACTCAAACAAATTGCACTTATCTAATGAAATACTATAACTTGCCTAAAACTCTTAACATTATATTTTTATATCAAAATACAACCCACTTCTTATTTACTAAATTCAAACAATATGATAACCATACCCAAACATACACACATACATTAAAATCATTTTTATAATTACTTAAATCAATTCGTTAAATTTGGACAGTATACAATACAAACTCAAAATCACTTTTACAAGACATTCCACATACAAGCACCAGTAAGACAACAATTTAGTAAACAACTAGAACATTAAGGCATACATTTACAAAGTCACTTTTATATTTCCTTTTTAACTCTATATATAAAAAGTCTTAGTATAAAATTCACATATAATATATTCTATAAACACACTAAAGCAATCATCAAATCAATTAGAAAAATTCAATAAATTTAATTACTTTTTCTAAGAACTTCGACTAGCATAAATAAAAATTAGAAAAATATTTTCAATTCCTAAAGCATCCCTATAATATAATTACATCATTACGTACACTAAAAACAAAACAATACAAGAGATCTATTCCTTAACAAAATATAAAATAGACTCCTTTTAAGAGAATAATTCATTTTTTCCAGCAAATAATATTACAAATATATCAACCACATACTCATAAAATAAATCAAAAACACCAGTTCTTATAGGTTTATAACAACTACCATTTTTCCTATTTCTTTTAAACAACCAACTATAATTTAACTACAAATCATGCAACAAATAAATTACAAAAATTACTTAGAATAATACAATAACCTCACGGTTCATTATTATTATTTTTTCAGAAAATTTATTTTTTTTTATTCATATTCAATTACTAATTGTTCTTATCAGACTCAAATCCAAACAACAGAAAATCAAATAAAATCAAACAATAACAATTACAACAAAATTCCATAACATATAAGTCCATACACTTCATTTGCATTAAAATTTTCCAGAATATTATTTTATTTTCAAAAACCATTTTTAGTTCCTTTAAATCATTTTAATTTTACTTTTAATTTAAGAAAAATACTTATTCTTCTTTAGAGATTCACCAAAACTCAAGTACACATGAAATACAACATATAATATAATCTATATATATATATATGTATATATATTACACGTCCAGAAAAAGAAAATAAAATAAAACCAAAAATCTATTTTAATCCTTTTTATTCATTTCCATTTTATTAAACAACACAATACCCATACTAAAATACACAAATCAATCTTCCATTTTTCTAATATACAACACGCCTCATATATATATATATAAATACCAGAAATTAAAAATTTTCTATTATTACTTACTTATTGATTATTATTCATTAACACAAAGAAATAAAACAATTAAAAAGACAATGAATAAAAACTTATTTAACCATTCAAAATTTCTATACTTCATATGATATTAGAAATAAAATAAACCCAGAAATAATTTATTCAAACTCATCCAAAAATATTTAGCCATCTTAAGAATTTAAGAAAAGGGGAGATAAATCCTTTAAACACTCTTTTTGGTGTCCCTTTTCTCATTCTCATTTCATATGACTTAAGAACAATTTCATATATTCAAAGGTAACTTAAAAATGAAAATAAAAATTTAGAACTTAGCTATAGAAGAAATTGAGAAGGCTTAAACAAAAATATAAACAAAACAACTTAAAAATAGCTTAATCAAATAAGTGATTTTGGGTTACCTCTACTCCTTAAGCCTTTTAGAAAACTTCAAGCAACCAAGCAACTCTCCCTCCTTCCTATAGCTTACACGCCCCTCTCACTCTCTTTCTCTCTTAGAATTTTATTTTTTTCTCATGTAAAACTATCAAATGTTTGTGTGTGAAAAATGTGGAACTAAGGCTATCTATTTATAGGTGTTTGGAGATGCATTTCCCTTCATTTTCAGAACTAAAATTCGTGCCCCCTTCATCAAGTTTCATTCAAAAATTTTCAAACACTACTTGGAACATGAACTAGCATTAAATGGGATTTTGTTGATTCCTAAAGCATTTTAATTCAAGGATTATTCTCACAAACTTCAGAACTATTCCTTCCCTCTTTCCTCTAATTTTTGGACGGTGCATATATTAAAAATAGGAGAGAAAAATTCTCATTGGTTCATTGTGGATGTGCCTACATAATTACCCAATCACTTAATTATTTAAAATTAGATTTTCTACCTACTGTACAAAAATTTTCGCAAACAGTAAAATAAAAATTTTATTTTTACATATTAAGATTCTACATTTCAATACGATCATTTTCATATAATTTTGTAATTTTTGGACTTACGGTTTGAAAGTTATGAATTTTTGAAGTCCTAAGGTCATTTCTTCAAAAATACACTTCCTAAGCTTTTCAAATATTTCAAAATAAGAAAAATACGAAAATACATTTTATTTAAATGATAATACATTATAAAACTTCAGAAATGCATTTTTATTTTCAAAGTAAAATATACTTTAGTCAAAAGGCTATTTAATGCATTAAAACCATACATTGGTTCTTAAAACTCAAAAATTCGTTCACTATTGCAGCAGTGATAAAATTTCGAAAACTCAAAAATAAAAATCAAAGCTTTGCATTTTCATAATCTAGATTTCGATACGATCGTTTTGACATATCATTTGTAATTTTTCGACGTACGGTTGAAAAGATATGAATTTCTAAAGATAGGATACTCTAATCCATCAAAATCATTTCATCTTTTAAAATCATTTAAATCAAATACTTTACCTTAAAAATATTTCATTTAAATAGGCTAGGGAAAACATTGGTATATAATATATATACCTATACATGTTACGTGTATACATATATATTTTCATATATATATATTTTTTATATAAACCCAGGTATCAAAATCAAGCATAATTTCCTAATTTTAATTATAAAATCACAAATAAAATTGGATAAAATTGTGGCTCTCACAAATACTAATTCCTATTTTTGAGTAAATGTCTCACTTATGTGGTTTTGAACATTTTAAGTGTAATTGGATGTGTCAAGGGCAAAGATTGTCACGGCAGAGAAGGCGAAAAGAAGGAACTATGCCATATATTCATGTAATTATAAGATGTAAACCCCAATTTTATCAAATGTTTGTAAAAAGACTGTTTTTGAGAAATTAATAACAAGTGTTATTTTTCTTACATATAACAATTTTAGAAAAACATTTTTTATAAATTTGGGGTGTTATATTTATGATATCAGAATAATTTTTTTTTTCTCGGGGAAATTATCCCAAATCCGAAGAGAATATACTTTTATCTTAGAGAAAAAGATTACCATCTAATAGACAATGTCATAATTAGAATGAGGGATGCCAACAATTAATTACTATATAGTATTGGAATGAGTAATATAATCACTACTAATTGTTTCAAAACAATTTCTTCAAAGGGGATTTTTTTCCCAAGTAAACAATAGAAAATAATTTTACTCCCTCCAGTTTTACAATGAGGGCAAAAATAATAAACTTTGAATAGTGATTGGTTAATTACTGTAAAAATACATTAAATTAGAAGTTTGATAATCGATTGATGTATTGAATAAATCATTAAATATATAACTTATTAATTTTTTACTTTTCCAATTGGTTATTTCTTCCGTCTCAGATGTTATGATCTTTTGGAGATTTCACACAGATTAAGAAATGAGTAAATGATGCAATAATTTGGTATAATTTGACTAAATTACCCCCATTAAATAAAAGGAGAGAGAGTAATAATACATGTATGAAAATTATATTAAAGAGAGATGAAGAAATGAGTGATAAAAAAGAAAATGGAATAAATAAGGGTATATTTGGAAAAAGAAGTATAAATGAGTCTTAAATTTCTAAAAAAAATCATAACTTATATGATAAAAAAAATCTCCAAAAGCTCTGACGGAAGGAGGGAGTACATTTTTATGGAATGAAGTGAGTAAATTTTTTTTGCCACATGACAATGGTACTAAAGTTGGTAGCCATTAACAGTAGTGCCAGGTTGCCACGTGCCTTCGTGTCCCGTTTAGGGATGACAATGGGTCCGGATGGAGTTTGGGTAATGGGGTACTCGGACCCACACCCGTTCATAAATTATTGGATTCGGACTCACCCAGACTCGCGCTGGTACTCGTTGCATAATGGGTAGGCGGGTTTACGGGTATCCAGACGGGCTTTGCGGTACCTATTAGCAATTTTTTTAAGTAAAAATTATTTTTTAAATTAATTTCTATGTTTTTTTATAGATCGAGGGATACTTAATACATCATTACACACTCTACTTAATATTAATCTTTACCACTATTAAACACTCGCATACATCAAAGAAATTCTATCTTTAAACACAAACATATTAAGATTATATATATATATATATATATGTATAATTCATATATGTAAATATGGACGGGTCCGAGTACCCACGGATCTGGATATCTCATACCCGGATCCAGACCCGTTCAAAGCGGATACCCAGACGGATCCATTATTTGAACCCACGGATCTCTTTTTTGGATCCGGACCCGGACCCGGACCCGTTGCGGGTATTACCCGCGGGTCCGGGTCTAATTACCATCCCTAGTCCCGCTCCCCTAGACAACGATTACTTCGTATTTATGTGCAACAGCAACTAAGTACTCCCTCCTAAAAGTTACTTTTTTTTGGGCTTGAAATATACTAATCAACAAAAAATATATTTTTTTCCTCCCTAAATATAAGATTATTTTGACACTTTTATTTTGTTCTTATTTATAAGAGACTTTGCCAATTTTCAATGATCATTAATTATTCTTTTCCACAAACACCCCTATTTACTTAACACTTTTTAGATTCCCATAATATTAATAAGGGTAATTTTGAAATTTCATATCAAAAGTTCACATTTTAAATACAATTAACTAAATTATTCAAATTTCTTAATGAACGTGAAATCCTCAAAGGGGACTTATATTTAGGGACGGAGAGTACCTTTTTTGGTTTAAAATATAAGCAAAATTAACTAACTTTCTTAAATTTTTTCATTCTCAATGCCACTTTCCTCAAACATCCCTAGAAAATTGTTATCTTATTTAATTTTTGTTTCATTTCCAATGCAATTTTCCTAAAATATCTCTATTCTTTTATAAATTTGAGAAAATTAAATAAAATCAACTAATCTCCTTAATAAGTATAAAATTAATTACTCCCTCTGGTCCTATATATAGGTCATATTCTAGAAAGTTTTTTTGGTCCTAATTATAAGTCACTTTATATTTTCTATGCATCATTTATTGATTTTTCTCTTTTTTGCCCTTATTAAATGTTTTGACTATCTATGTGTTTTTTGTTGTTCATTAATGAGTGCGAATTTTCCAAGAAAAGTTAAGGGGGTAAAATTGTAATTTTACAATATATTCTCATAGAATTCATAAAATCAATCACTTTCCTTGGTATGTGTAATTCGGTTAAGTATGCCCTATAATAAGGACCGGAGGGAGTAGTTTTGATTATAATTTGAGTCGGAGAGAGGGAATATATATTTTTTTTTGTTTGCACCCTAGTATCCGGCCTACTGGGTCGACTAATCCAGTTCGAGGGGGTCCCGAGTTTAAGGTTTTATTTATCTCCCAACGTTGTTGCAGGGGATCGAATCGTGGTTCGCCCTACTAAATGCAATCTCTAGCACCACTGCACCAACAGCTCGTTGGTACCGAAGGAAATATATTTAATTTAATTGATTGTATTTGATTGTTTTAAATTTATAATATATATATAGTAGTTATTTCATAAAATTTATATTGAGAAAAAAACAAAAATTAGAAGAAATTATTATTTTTAGGAATATTCTAAAAATAATTATATTGGAAAAAAATTAAATAATTTTTTCTTATATTTAAAATGAAAATAAGTATATTTCGTTAAAGAAATAAAAGTTAAAAATTAGGATTAGGGTTTTATCTCTCTTCTCTCTCCTCCTCTTCCTTGGTGCTTTCTGCACCGGTGCAACCACCTTTCAATGGCTAGGAAGAGAGGTAGACCTCCGAAAACACCCTCATCCTCTGCGAAGAAGACCCCGGATAAGCATGCTATTGTGGCGGATGATCATGCACGTATTGACCTAAGCATGTCTGATGAAGAGGCCCCGGAGGACATTGATAACTTGTCTCCTAAGAAAGTTGTGGCTCTTCTACGTAACCTTGACGTTCTGCATGATCGAGTGAAAAGCAAAATTCCAACGAAAGAAAAGGCTGATGAGGGTTTAAAACCTCATGAGGAAGAAGGAGTGGACATGAGTTCTCAGGCAAAGAAGGGTGAGACTAAGCAGCCTTCTGTTTGGGATAACTTCGATATTTCGAAGTTAAGGAATGCAGTAGAGAAGCTGAATTATGTTGAACCTGAGATTAAGGAACGAGTGGCACTTGGCAAAATAGATCTTGAGTATGTTGAGAGTGAGTTGACTTATTGGCAGAATGTTGTGGCTTGTTATGTGCTTAGTGCTAAGCCACCGTTCTCAGTAATGAGTGGCTACCTAAAGAAAATCTGGGGACAACATGGGATTGAAAAAATTCTCATGACCAGTGATGTTACTATGGTGGTGAGATTTAGTTCTGTTGAAGCGAGGAATGCGGTTCTGGAAGTTGGCATCTATCATTTTGATAAAAAGCCTCTTATTATTGGTCCTTGGACAGTGAGGACTGGTATGAAGGACCATCTTGATCGTTTCCCGGTGTGGATACAATTTTCTAATCTTAGTCCAAAGTTTTGGAGTCGGATTGCGTTGAGTAAAATTGCAAGTTTGGTGGGCACGCCTATAATGATTGACAAGGTGACTAAGGATCGTGACAGAATCAACTTTGCTAGGGTGTTGATAGAGGTTAACCCTACTACATTACCGGATGAGGTTTTCTTTATGGATGAGAAGGGCAATGTGGTGAACCAGCGTGTTCCTTATGAGTGGAAACCAGTCTTATGTGCCAAATGCTCTAAATATGGACATGATGCGAAGATGTGTAGGACCAAGATGAAGCAACAATGGGAGGAACAGAGGAATCCATCTAAGGAGGACATTGAAAAGATTGATGAAGGATTGAGGGCTAATAATGAGGAGGCTGTTGCGGCTGCTATATAAACATCTAATATTGGAAATGCTAGGATCTCTCAGTCAGCTGACACTGTGGTGGGTGAATCTTCTAATTCTGGTGCTTGTAGTGCACAACAGGATGGACCCAAAGTTGATTCTAGGTCTGGTGCTAAAGCTGGTGTTGATCAGGGTTTAGCACTTGTGAATGGTGTGTCTGTTGATGTTAAGGATGGGGGTTCAGGTGTTCTGAGGGAGGATGAGCAACCATGGACTCCAGTTTTGACAAGAAGCAAAGCCCAAGTTAAACATGAACAAGGTAAGGATGCAGTGCTTAACCGAAAGGCCTCTAAGGCCAATGGATAGCATACTTACTTGGAATATTAGGGGTTTAATAACCCTCAGAAACAAAGAGAATTAAAAACTCTTTGTGTGGAGAATAATGTAGAGTTAGTTGCTATCTTAGAAAAAAAACTTAGAGTCAATTCTTTTAAAAGCACTATTGAGAAGTTTGCTCCTGGCTGGGGTTATGCTACTAACATTGATTATCATCCTGTTAGAAGGGTGTGTGTGTTGCGGAAGCTTGATATGTTCAGGGTGGATGTTTTGTGTTGTTCTAGCCAATTCATTCATACTATTACTTTACTTCAAAATCAGTTGGTTTGGCATGCTACATTTGTTTATGGGGCTAATGATTCTCTGTCTAGGAAAGATCTCTGGGAGAAGTTGAGGACAATTCAGAGTAATATTAGTACTCCTTCATTGGTTTTTGGTGACTTCAATTGTTGTCTTGATTCCACTGATAAGATGGGAGGTAATGCGATTGATTGGGAAGCTACTGAAGATTTTCGTGATTGTGTTGTTGATTGTGGTCTTCATGATATGAAATTCTTTAGGAACTTCTATACTTGGAACAACAGACAAGAGGGCTCTAGTAGAATCTATAGTAAACTTGACAAGAACTTGGTGAATTGGAAATGGATGCAATCATGGCCTCATCTAGAAACTTATTACATGAACAACAATATTTCAGATCATAGCCCAACTCTTGTCAGAGGGACCTATCTGAATTATCAGAGAAAGGGTGGTTTTAAGTTCTTGAATATGTGTGCTCAAGCTTCTGATTTCTTGGATATTGTCAGACAGGTTTGGCATAATGACATCTCTGGTTATGCTCAGTTTCGAGTGATGGCCAGGCTCAATCTGCTGAAGCAACCTTTGAAGGAGTTGAACGGTAGGGAGTTCTCTAACATTGATGTTAGAGAGAACCAGCTTAGAAGGGATCTAAAGGATGTTCAGACTAGATTAAGGCTTAGCCCTCAGGATGCTAATATTCAGAAGGAGGAGAAGGAGATTTACTTGAAATATACTAGAGCTCTGACTGCAACTATTTCTTTCCTAAGACAGAAGGCTAAAGAGAGTTGGTTGAAGGATAGTGATAAGAACACAAGTTTCTTTCACAAGGCTATTAAGTCTAGGCATTATAGAAACAGAATCTTGAGAATTGAATCTGATGAAGGCCAAATGATTGAGGACCAGCAGGGTATTATGGATGCTTTTGTTCATCATTATGCAAATCTGTTTCAGAGAAAGGTTGTCACCTGGAATATGATTGAGGTTATCAGGAGGTATGGTAGGGTTTTGAGCACTGAGCAACAGTTGAATTTGATTAAACCTTTTAGCAGGGATGAGATCAAGAAATGTTTGTGGTCTATTGACAAGGACAAGTCCCCTGGTCCTGATTGGTTTGGTGCTGGATTTTTTCAGGCAGCTTGGGACATAATTGGTGATGATTGTTGTGAGGCCATTGATGAGTTTTTCAGGTCAGGGAAGCTTTTGAAGTCTTGGAATGCCACTTCTCTGGTTTTGATTCCTAAATCTGACAACCCTTTATCAACTAATGATTTCAGACCAATAGCTTGCTGCAATACAATGGACAAATGCATTTCTAAATTGTTATGTCTAAGATTGAAAACTGTTCTGCCAGGTCTAATCAATTGTAATCAGGTTGCATTTGTAGAAGGAAGAAGCATTGTTCATAATGTCCTAATTTCTCAGGATCTCTTGAGGCATTATGGTAGAAGGAACACATCTGCAAGGTGTCTGCTAAAAATTGATATTAAAAAGGCTTATGATTCTTTGAATTGGAGCTTTATTAGTAACATGCTGGAGGCTATGAATTTTCCTACCAAATTTACTGGCTGGATTTTGGAATGCATTTCTACTGTTTCCTTTAACATTGTGGTAAATGGTCAATTTTCTCCTAGTTTCAGGAATCAGAGTGGCATTAGACAAGGAGATCTTGTGTCTCCTTTACTGTTTGTGATGGCAATGAAGGTCTTGTCTAGAAGGTTGCAAGCTGCTACCTATGATGCTAAGTTCACGTTCCACCCCATGTGTAAGAATCTCAGGCTAGTTAGCTTGGCTTTTGCTGATGACCTCATGCTGTTTTGCAAGGGTCATCCCAAAAGTGTTAAGGTGCTTATGGAAGCTTTACAAGACTTTTCTCAGAATTCAGGCCTCTATGCTAACAAGTAGAAATCTCAGGTGTTCATGGCTGGTATCAAAGATCAGAATAGGGAGCTTATTATCAGATGTACAGGTTTCACGATTGGATCATTTCCTTTTAGGTATCTGGGGCTCCCTTTATCTGCTAGGAAGTGGTCCAATGATACATGTCATGCATTGGTTGACAAAGTTACAAGGAGGTTGAAGACTTGGCAGACAAGGAACCTATCATATCAAGGGAAATGTGTTCTTATTAATTCGGTTTTAATGACTGTGCATATTTACTGGGCCTCTGTGTTTATAATTCCTAAGGGTGTGCTTAGAGAAATTGATAGAGTTTGCAGAAATTTTTTGTGGGATTCTAAGCATGCTGGTCCCATTAGCTGGAGTCAGGTCTACAATCACAAGAGGAATGAAGGGTTGGGATTCAAAAATACAATCATTTGGAACTAGGCTGCATTGGGTAAGCAATTATGGCATATTTCTAGTAAACCTGATGTGCTCTGGGTTAAGTGGATTCATTCGGTTTATCTGAAAGGAGGTTGTATCTGGAATTTTCAGCTAAGTCTTGATCAAGGATGGCATTTCAAACAACTTCTCAAGGTCAGGGATCTTTTGTTATCTAGATTCAGGAATGATGAGTGGCTGCATAACCCTAATGGTTGCTACACGATTATGTCAGGTTATGATTTTTTGCTTGGTCCGCAAGCAAGCTTCAACCTCAGTAAAGTGGTTTGGAATTCTGCTGCAGTCCAGAAACATTGCTTCATTGTGTGGATGGCTCTCCAGAATAGACTAAGAACTATGGACAGGATTGGGAGATTCATGCAGCTCAAATCTGATTTATGTCCTCTTTGCAATGCACATTAGGAAACTCGGGATCATTTGTTTTTTCAGTGTCAATGGAGTAGAATGCTGCTTGATCTTTTAGCAAACCGGATGTGTGTGGATGTCGTGCGCTATAACTATTACCACCGGACCAGATGGTTGAGATATGGCACCAAGATCAGATTGAAGAGGAAGTTACATGGTGTGTTTTATGCTGTTGCCTTATATCATACATGGTGCGAGAGAAACCATAGGGTTTTTCAACAACAATTTCAGACCCCGAAGCAAATTTACATTAGAGTAATTAGGGAATTAGCTTTTAGATTTTCTTTTAAATTTGTTAAGTTTAGGGATTGGAAAAATAAAACTCTTGTTAATAGGATTTTGGAGGAGCTTTAAAATTAGTTTGTGTTTGGCTTTCTAACCTGTTTGGTCCAATAAACCATTCCTAGAATGTGGCTTTGGATCATATGGGTTCGTTGTCTAGTTGTAAATTTTGCAAATTAGTAATAAAATTTTTTATTTAAAAAAAAAGTATATTTCGTTTTCTTGTATCACCGACAGAATCGAATATCATAGAGCAAGGAGGATGACGTGCGATGGTTGTGTGCATTTAACGTTTTTTTTTAATTCTTCTAGTTTTGGAGCATGTTTCTTTGAGCTAGAAGATTTATATATATATATATATATATATATATATATATATATATATATATATATATATATATTCTACTAGTTTTAGAGCATGTTTCTTATGCATATTGTCAATACAGATTATGATACTATATTTGGAAAAATAATCAAAATCTAAAAGTTTCCTTATAGTAATTAGATATTATTTTTTTAAGATTATTTTTTTTAGATTCGTATAATTATTTTATTCTAACTTTATCACTCCAACACATTAATTATTCTATTATAACTTCATACCCTTTTTTTTTTATATAATTCACTCAGTAAAAAATAACTTTCTTTACACTATTCAAACAAAATAGATAAGTTTAAATTCATTTTTTATATAAGATATTCAAACATAAACAAATTATAATCACAGAAACAATAATCATAATCTCATTTTACCAGTTATACGTGGTTTTAACATTTTAAGTGTAATTAGATGTGTCAAGGGCAAATGTTGTCACGGCAGAGAAGGCGAAAAGAAGGAACTATGCCAAATATTCATGTAATTATAAGATGTAATCCCCATTTTATCAAATGTTTGTAAAAAGACTATTTTTAGAAATTAATAACATGTGTTATTTTTCTTACATCAAGAATTTTAGAAAAATATCTTATATAAATTTGGAGTGTTACATTTATGATATCAAAATAGGTTTTTTTTTTTTTTTTTTGCCCTGGGAAATTATCCCAACTCGGAAGAGAATATACTTGTGTCTTAAAAAAAAATTACTCCCTCCGTTCCTAATTATAAGGCCATCTTAACACTTTTATTTTGTCTCTATTTATAAGGCTCTTTATCAATTTCAATGAGCATTAATTATTTTTTTCCACAAACACCTCTATTTATTTAACACTTTTTAGATTCCCAATAATATTAATAGGGGTAATTTTGAAAATACATATCAAAAGTTCACATTTCCAATACAATTAACTAAATTATTTCACTTTCTTAATGGACGGTGAAATCTCCCAAGAAAGCCTTATAATTAGGGACGGAGGTAGTACCATCTAAGAGGCATTGTCATAATTAGAATGAGGGATGCGAGCAATTAATTACTACTCATCCGTCTCTAATTATAAAGTTCTCTTGAACATTTTTACGTCCACCGATGTTGTTGAATTCTATATTAAAATTGATATATTCTTTCAAAAATACCCTTCTACCAATTATTAGAACATAATAAATTTTTTCATTTTTCAATAATTAATTTAATTCCTAGATACTCCATCATCTATATTTAATGCAGTGAATCAATTTCGAAGTCATTTACAACATTAAAAATGCTCCATTAAACAAACTCCGTTTTATATTCCAATACAATTTTAATTATTTCTTTTCACAAAAACTTAGACCACAATGTTATATGTAAGGGTAATTTTGGAAAAAAAAAACGAGAAGAACTTATATTTAGAACCAAATTTTTTACCAAAAAAACCTTATAATTAGATACGAAGGGAGTATATAGTATTGGAATAAGTAATATAATTACTCCTAATTGTTTCAAAACAATTTCTTCAAAGGGAATTTTTTTTGCCAAGTAAACTACAGAAAAATTTTTTTACTCACTCCGTTCTACAAGGAGGAAAAAAAATTATAAGCCAACTAAAGTTAAAATAATACTCCTTTTATCCCTTAATACAGGATACTATTTTGGTTGATTTCTTATTCCTTTTTATAAGTCGTTTTGAATATCTAGGTAGCATTTAAGAGTTTATTTCAAATGCACCCTTCATGATTACATAGAGGTGATAGGGTAACAATTACAATAGCGAGAGAAATGAATAGAGTTATAAAGTTTTAAATAGCGATAACTTTGGAATGATAACATATTTTTTGATAAATTTTAGAGTAATAATTACTTTTCTTAATATTTGTGAATTAGATAAAAGAGACTTATATTAAGGGACAGAGGGAGTAAATAAAAAGTTTAGAACCAACTTGGGGTTGATCAAGTGGTAGTTCCCTTGGTTCCTTAACCAAATGGTCTCGAGTTCGAGCCTTGGGCATGAAGCAACCCCTGCTGGGAGACCCCTACCGCTTAGTGCGAGCTTAGTTAGATTGGATCGGATGATACGAATTCTGGATAAATTAGACATGGGTACCGGTTGATATAAAAAAAATAAAAAGTTTAGAAATTACAGTGATTGGTTAATTACTATAAAATATATTAAATTAGAAGTTTAATAATCAATTGGTTTATTAAATAAATCATTAAATATATATTCTCTCCGGCTCGAATTATAAGCAACAAAAAACATATTACTCTTGGTTTAAAATATAAGCAAAACTAACTAACTTTATTAAATTTTGTTTCATTCCCAATGCCACTTTCCAAAAACATCTCTAGAAAATTGTAATCTTAATTAATTTTTGTTTCATTCTCAATACTACTTTCCAAAAATACCTCTATTTTTTATAAATTTGAGAAACTTAAATACAATTAACTAACCTCCTTAATAAGCCTAAAAGTGGTTAGAATTGCTTATAATTTGAACCATTCGAACCGGAGGGAGTATCTTATTAATTACATTTTTACTAAATGAAGTCGGTAAATTTTTTTTTCCACATGACAATGGTACTCTCTCCGTTTCAAAAGTAATGTTGTTTAAGGTTATGCACGAATTTTAAGAAATGATTAAATGATGTAAGAATTTAAGGTATTTTGACTCTAATGTCCCTATATAATCATTATTGAAAAAAGAGAAAAGTATTGAAAGTGAAAAAGAGAATGTAATAAATAAGGATGTGTTGGAAAAAATAGCATTTATTATGTATTGGATTTTATAAAAGAACAAGACTTTTGAAACATGGTACATATGCTAAAAAAACAATACTCCCTCCGGTCCTATATATAGGACATATTCTAGAAGCAATCTTTGGTCCTATATATAAGACATTTTTTATTTTCTATGCATCATTTATTGCTTTTTCTCTTTTTTGTCCTTATTAAATGCATGTGTTTTTTGTTATTCATTAATGAGTGTGAATTTTTCAAGAAAAGTTGAGAGGGTAAAATTGTAATGTTACAATATATTCTCATAAAATTCATAAAACTAACTACTTTTCTTGGTCCGAAGAATATGGTTAAGTATGTTCTATATATAGGACCGGAGAGAGTACTTTTGAAACGGAGGGAGTACTTAAGTTGGTAGCCATTGACAGTAGTGCCAGGTTGCCATGTGCCTTCGTGTCCCGCTCTCCTAGACAATGATTACTTCATATTTATGTGCCTGCGTGTCCCGCTCTCCTAGACAATGATTACTTCATATTTATGTGCCTGCGTGTCCCGCTCTCCTAGACAATGATTACTTCTTGTCCTGTTCTTCTACGTTTCATCCGGCTTGAATTATAAGTAATTTTAATTATTTTTACGCTTATTAAAAAGGTTAATTGATTGTATTTAATTTTCTTAAATTTATAAAATATAGAGGTATTTTTGGAAAATAATATTGGGAATGAAATAAAAATTAATTAAGATTAGAATTTTCTAGACATGTTTTAGGAAGGTAACATTGGGAATGAAACAAACTTTAATAAAGTTAGTTAATTTCTCTTATATTTTAAATCAAAAGTTGTATGTTTTTTGTTACTTATAATTCCAGCCGGAGAGAGTACGAAATAAAAAAATAAGCATATTTCGTTTAACGTGGAGGATGACGTGGGGTGGCTGTGTGCATTTAACAACGTTTTTTTTTTAATTTTTTTATAGGCCAAAGAATGGAGTAACAACGTTTTTTTTTTAAGGGTTTTCTTAATCTCAGTCCTTAGGGCTGAGGATAAGAGCCTGAAAGGGAATGTATTTCATTGGGAAATGTTGTATTGGTAGAATAAAAAGACTTTGTATTTATCTTTTCAATAAAATACATCCCCTTTTAGGCTCTTATCCTCAGCCCTTAGAAAACCCTTTTTTTAATTCTTCTAGTTTTAGAGCGTGTTTCTTTGAGCCGGAAGATTTTATATATAATCGCTCTGGTCCTATTTATAAGAGAGGTTTTTATTTTGGTCTTATTTATAAAACTCATTTTTAATTTTCAATATCATTTAATTACTTCTTTCCACAAATGCCCTATAAAGTCAACACTTTTTAGAGTTCCAATAATAATTATAGGGGTAGTTTTCATAAAGTATAACAAATTTTCACATTTGCCCACTATAAAATTTATTTACTTTCCTTGATGAGAATGAAAAATCTCAAAAGGGTCTTATAAATAAGACCGGGTCGAGCGTGTGTCTATATATATATATTGTCAATACAGATTATAATATTATATTTAGAAAAATAATCAAAATCTAAAATTTTCCTTATAGCAACTACAAATTACTTTTTGTAAGATTATTTTTTTTAGACCCACGTAATTATTCTATTCTACATTCATCACTCCAACACATTAATTACTCTATTATAACTTCATACCTTTTTTTTGATAATTCACTGAGTAAAAAATAACCTTCTTTACACAATCTAAACAAAATAGATTAATTTAAATTCATTTTTCATATAACATATCCAAACATAAACAAATTATAATTTTAACATATTTTAATCTTACCAAATTATAATAAAAAAATAATCACAATCTCATTCTACCGGTTATACGAAACACGCACTATAAATGCAAACTTTGTTGAAGAAAAAAATATTCCCTTTGTATTACGTAAAAATTATATTTTCTTTATCTTTATTATAAGTCATTTTTACTTAATTCACACATATTACTTAATTGTGTGCATTTAACAACGTTTTTTTTTTAATTCTTCTAGTTTATAAAATTAACTTTGATCATAAAAATAAAGAAAATTATGGCCGTTGTTATAAGTGCAGGACTGCAGGTAGGCGGTAGCTAGGTGTTCTTCTTGCGAGTGTTTGATTTTGACAATTAAAAGAAGCCGACAAGAAAATCTCGTGAAGAGCGAGTGAATATAATATGGTGTTATGTTTTCGTATATCAATCTTTATCTCACCAATGAAATATTATCATTGTGCCAACTGCTCTTCTCTGACCAATAAAATTAGCTTTGTAGTCCCACAACTGTTAGTAATTGAATTAGCTTTGTTGCTGTAAAATTAGCTCTGATCCGTCATCTTCTCATATGTCCCGCAACTGTTACGTTCTAGTTTTTTACTGTATTTCTTCCTACTCGGAATATAAGGCAATAAAAAATATAATACTTTTTTTTAAGATATAAGTAAAACTAATCAACTTTCTTAAATTTTATCTCATTCCTAATGTCACTTTTCAAAAACATCTCTAGAAAATTGTTATCTTATTTAATTTTTGTTCCATTCCCAATGCAACTTTCCTAAAATACCTCTATTCTTTTATAAATTTGAGAAAAATAAATACAATCAACTAACCTCTTTAATAAACGTAAAATTAGTTAGTTTTGCTTTTAATTCGAGTCGGATGATGTAGTACTTTATTTCTTTTACTTTAAAATTTAATTTTTTACTTTTCTTTTAAAATATTGTTTTAATACTCGCCCCATTTAGGGATGGGCATGGTATCCACTGACACGGGTAGTGCATACCCATGACCATACCTGCGGGTATTTGTGTGGGTAACGGGTACCCACGGATACCCATAGATTTTAAACTTTTATTATATAATTATATATTTTTGTAATAATCATTATACATAAAAATAATTATAAGATGAAGAATTACATACATATGATAAATGTTTATCATTATAATTTTATCTTTAAAATTCAATGTGAAATATAAATAAGGCTTAATTGTATTTTTAGTCTATTATCATATTTTCAAGATTCACTTTGGTCTTTTATTTTTTTTTTAGTAATTTTGGTCCTTTATCATTTTAAAAAGATTCAGTTTGGCCCTTCGTTTGAAAAAATATTAGATTTCACTATTCTGGGGATGAGAGGGAATATTCCAGGATATTCTAGTGAAATCTAACTTTTTTGTGATGGAATGACCAAACTGAATCTTTTTTCAAAGATAAAAGACCAAAATTATTCAAAAGAAATAATAAAGGACCAAAGTGAATCTTGAAAATAAGATAAATGACCAGAAATGCAGTTAAGCTTAATTATAAATAAAATAAAATTTATATGTTCTCAAAGTAATAAAAAAGTATTAATATATATAATATTTATTAATAAAATATTATTTTATATATGCGGATATCCGCGGGGCGGGTATCATAATACCCGTCACCACCTGCAAAGGAATAGTGCTGGTACCTGTTGCTTGTATTTTTGCGGGTACCCGCGGGCATGAATATTTTGTCCATCCTTACCCACATTTCATATTTTTTGGCCTTTATGCTTTTTTTTTTCTATTTCATTAATTTTGTTTTTTTACGGTTTCAATGGATAATAATGTTTTTTCTTCTTTCAATTTTAACTCTTCATTCAATTATTTCTCTTACTCCGCATTAATTCTATTTTTAACATATGTGTCATATAGAGTAATAAAAGTGAACGTTTGCAGTCAATTCTGCCAATGCCACGTTAGTGGACCACGCTAAGGATGTGTTTGGTGGTGCCGCAAATGCGAAAGGTCCTGAGGGGGTGCTTTAGTCCAAACGCAAACGCAAAAACAAACACAACCTAAGACTAAACGAAAAATATAATTTTCCGCTCCCAAACTTTACCGTACTTGTAAATAATTTCATATCGGTGAAAATTCAATACGTTGACCTTTATCGTAAATTATACTTCTTTCGTTCTGTATATTTTATCCGATCTTATATATAAATTTTTTTTGGAATTTTTATTTTGCTCCTATATATAAAATTTTATTTTAATTTTCACTAAAATATAATTATTCTTTTTCACAAACACCTCTATTAACTCTACGCTTTTTAGAGTCTTGTTGACCGGATGTCAATTTCGACAAGAGAAACGAATGTCGATAATATAAGTGATGTCGACGTAGGCTTGACAATTGAACCCGTACCCGCGCGGGTAATACCCATGATGGGTCCGGGTCCTGAGCCAAAAATGAACTCGCGGATATATAAAAAACGGGTACCCGTGGGTAATACCCGAAATGGGTTCGGGTCCGAGTAATGGAGTATCGGACCCGCGGGTACCCAGACCCGCAGAAAAATACTTATTATTCAATTGGTTTAGAATTTAAGTTTGTTAGTGTGAGAGGTTTTGTTTCTAACTGAATATATTTTGCCTCTAGTGAATTTGTTTGTGAATTGTTTAATGATATATCAAGTGCTTGACAAGAAAAAATAGGGAATTTTTATGTTTGTTTAAAAAAAAAATAGCTTAAAATTTTAATAATTTTTTTTATAAATATAATGGGTACGTGTGAACCCGTTTGGGTACCCGAAGACTCGTTGATCTGCTTGACAGTAGGTACCCGTGCAGGTTCGGGGTGGGTTTGGGTTCAAATATGCATGAACGGGACGGGTCCGGTTAATGGGATACCCGGACCCACCCGGACCCATTGTCATCCCGATGTCGAAGGAAATGTACTTTCCTAAATGCATAAAAGTGATTTCGAAGGACATGTACGTGTGCCGAAAAATAAGAAAAGAACGGTGTCGAAAGGAAGCTCAACGTCAAAAACGAGGAAAATGGAACGGTCAGAGTTATAGTAAATGCCAGAAATATTTAATTAGGAACGTAAAGTCAGTCACATCAATAATAAATGAGGATTTCTTGGCTATAAATATCACCCCGGGAGCGAAGAAAGACATTCAGAGTAGAGAAAGAATATGAGCAAAATGGTGAAGCAACTACATAAATTCTGGAAAGACGACAAGTTGTTCAGTTCAGAAGAAGAGTAATTCACATGAGAGATTAAACATGTGAGATTAAAAGGGTTCTGGGTAGAAAAAAGGCAACGACAAAATCTTTGCCCAAAAAACCTACTTTTACCCGTTAATGGTGAAAGATTAAACATGAGAGATTACATAGTACTCTCCCATTGTGTTTCAAGCCAAGGTAAAAGACCTTCATAGAAAGGCACCTTCAATTTGATACATGAGCCTTGGGGGAGTAGGAATGTGTCCTCATGCTCCAAGGTTGAATTCTTTAGAAGAGTGAACCTTGGAGATCTTTCCCATCTAAAGAGGGAAAAGGAAAGACCTCCTAGGCCAAGTTCCTTCAAGACAATTCGACGGTTCCTCGGATCAGCTTGGTCGACAAGATATGGTCGAAGCCAAAGGCTATACAGCCAACAAAGAATATAAATCTTTGGAATTAAAGAAAAGGATTTTGGGAGTTGGCAGAAGGGGCCGACATTATGTTTCGCGTAGTGTCAAAGAAGCAGGTTGTCGACAGACATCCCAAGGCACGCAGGGGAAAAATTTTCACAAGTTCTCACCAAGAGCACAGAGAGTCGAAGAGATCATCCAAAAGGACTTGGCGCAAAATACCAAGACTGGAAGGCTTTAATCTTCAGTTGTAGGAAGATGTTTGTCGAAGAGGCAACTCAGAGGAATCAGTCGAAGATATGGCAGTTAAGGCCAAGTAGTGGGTAGTTTAAGTGGGGCAGTTATTTAGAACGTGGTTGTGGCGGTTATGTTGAACTTGCCAAGAAGGGTACCTTACTGGTAGTTATTTCTTAGGCCTATAAATATGTGTTTAAACATTGTAATCAGGGTTGACACATTGGTATCATCCTATACATCTCACCACAAAGCAGATTGACGGAGAAAATGTCTTTGAATAACCCATTCCTTTTTTTCTTTTTTACCTTTCGATTTCGAACTTTCAGTTCCATTTAATTCAATGCAAATTTCCTTTTTCCTTTACTATCTAGCGATTTAATGTTCAAAGTCTTTACGTTTTTCGCATTTAATGTTTCAGTCTTTACATCCTTTTCGCACCTTATCGTTTTCTTTACATTTCGGCAATTACATGCTTTCTTGTTCATAACTATCGATTACATTCCTGCACTTTACTTCCTTGCACGAATTACCAACAAAAACCCAAAAAAGGCGCAAAAATATCACAAGATTACCACATAACATATTGTTACTCACTCTTCATCAATCACACCCAGTTCGATCCGCTTTGAACAAAATCCCCGTTAAACAAGTCTCAATAATAATTATAAGGGTAAATTTGAAAAAGTATATCAAATTTTCATACTTCTAATGCACTAACAACTTTGATTACCTTCCTTGGTGGAAAATAAAAACCCGAAAAAGGTCTTATAAATAAGATCGAAGAGATTATAAGATTATTTTGTATATTTCACATTCATTATGAAAATTGATTAATTTAGTCAATAATATTAGAAATATATTTCATGTGCATGTTTAATTGTGATGAAGATGATTTTTTTTTTCAAAAATTCATGTTTGTTTGTCCTCGAAGATTATATTTTTTGCTTTTTTTTTAAGAATAATCATAAGTTAACGTGTTTATATTATATTTTTGGAAAAATAATCAAAGTTTAAAAATTCTCTCATAGCAGTTAGAGATTATTTTTTGTAAGATTATGTTTTTTAAACCCATGTAGTTATTCTATTCTACTCTTATCACTCCAACACATTAATTACTCTGATCTATCATCACTCCGTATCATTTTTGGTAATTGACTCAGTAAAAAATAACCTTCTTTTTTCTATCCAAACAAAACAAATCAGCTTAAATTCATTTTTCATCTAAGATACCCAAATGTAAACAGAATATAATTTTAGCATATTATAATTTTACCAAATTATAATCACAGAAAATGTAACCATAATTTCATTCTATCAGTCATACCAAACACGCACTTAAATGCAAACTTTGTTGAAGGAAAAAATATTCCCTTTGTGTTACGTAAATATTATACTCTCTTTGAGGCTCGACCTTCTCTCTTCCTCAATCTTCTTCTCTTCTCTTCTCCGTTTTCCTCTCTTCTGTGATAGCGGTAGAAGGGGAGGGAGAGATTCTCCCTCCCCCTCCTTTGGTTGGTGTGTGGGTTTTTTTTTCTCTCCCAGTTATATCTGGGTTAAATAAATAAATCTTGCCTTTGTACAAGTGGTGTGGTTTTTCTTGTCCCAGTTTCATCTGGGTTTTGTTTTTGTGTGTTTGAGTGTGGGAAGGCTTTTTGTTTTTCCAGATCTGATGACCTTCCTATCTTCTCCAATAACTAGAAGACAAATATTCGAGACAGCTTTTCCCTTCCAGATCTCTGTCTTCTCCTCTGTCAAGTGGCTCTACCTCCTCAAATCTGAGATTCTTTGTTGCCGAATTGTGCTTACTTCCGGCATTGATGAGATAGTTATCTTGGAAACAAAGGCTGTTAAATCTCTTGTTAGAGTCCGAAGCTGGATGTTGATGATGATCCTGATCTACAGGGAGTTTGCTGTTATGGCTGAGTATCTAGTCTTTTTTAGCAATCTTTATTGTATGGAAAATATGTGCTTTGTTATTGTCTTATTGAATCTACTTGTACTATTTTCTATTATGGAATGAATTACATATTTTCCTTTCAAAAAAAAAATATTATACTCTCTTTATCCCTTATTACAAGTCACTTTTACTTAATTCACACATATTAAGAAAAATAATTATTATTATAAAATTTATCAAAAAATATGTTAACATTTCAAAGTTATTCCTATTTAAAAATTTACAACTTTATTTATTTTTCTCTATTGTAATTATTACCCTATCTTTGCTATAAAATAATGAGAAGTGTATTTTGAATAAACTCTTTAATGTTCTTTAGATATTCTAAAACAACTTATAAAAAGAGACAAGAAATCTATCAAAGTGGTACCTTATAATAAGAGACAGAGGGAGTAAAATTTTTTATATTAAATTAAAGTTAAACTAATTAATAAAAAATTTAGAAAATGAAAATTTCGAATTGTCGATCAATGCAAAATACATTAAATTAATTGTTCGATAATTAGTTGATATGTTAGACAAACAAATAAATACATATCTTCTTAATTTTTTTTACTTTTGCAATATTTTATTATTCTTGTGGCATGGAAGAATTATCATTAACGATGTAAACTTTTACGAATACTTCTTTTACTTTATTTACATTTTTAATACCACTAATATTAATTTCAGATAAGTTATATCGAGGAATAAACAAAAATTAAATTAAATTATTATTTTTAAGAATATTATCTTAAATTAAAATTAAACTAATTAATAAAAAAATTTAGGAAATGTAAACTTTGAATTGTAATTGATAGTGTTGAATCAAAGAGATTTTGATAAAGACAAATAGCTCGATTCTCGGCCCAAGGCTTTGATGAAGTCAAATGCATCAACGTATGTGTTGAAGCTCGACAAATGAACCAGTTTTGTGTGTTGATTTCTGTCTTTGATCACCTCGGCAAATGCTCTACTTGGCAGTTGCTTTGAAGAAATAGAGTTGAACTAGAAGCAGTCAGAAGCAAGGTTGACGATGCTCAGCTCGGCAAAACTATCCGCTCGGCCTTCATTTCGTCCGAATAAAATAGCAAAGCATCAGAGCTTCAGAAGTTTTTGCTCGGCCTTCGCTTCAGTCAAGTGATGTGTCAAGTCAGACGCTCGGCCAGAGCTCGGCTCAGAGTTAAAGTCAAGACAAAATCGAGAGAGCTCGACCATATCTCGGACCCTTGCTACAAAAGTAAGCTCAGATCATTTTCAGTGCAAGCATCATCAAGCTAAGACCTTCAGCCCGGTTCGAACTCAGTTCTGTCTTAGCTCTTAGTTGCTTATGAAATCAAGTTCCCTAGCTCGAACCGATGACAAGCTCGGATACCTGTTCATCGTCGTCAACATTTAGTTGTCTTCGACACCATTAAACTTGAAATTCAAATTTTTTTAAAAAAAGGGATTGCTTTTGGAAAGGACAAAAGCTGTCACTGTACGTTGCTACAAATTAGAAGCTTCTAAAAAGGACAATACGTGGATATGAACGTTGCAACAAAATGGATAATACCAGGGAATATTGTAACAGCCTAGCCCCAGCCAGTCGTACGGTACTGGGCACTAGGGCCCAGCGCACCGCCACGTGGATATTGTCCGCTTTGGGCATCCTTCACCCTTACGGTTTTGCTCTTGGTCTTACCTTCCGTGAGCCCCAAAACGCATCCACGTGAGGTAAGGTATGCACACCCTATATAAGGTATGCTTCGTTCACCTTACCAGCCGATGTAGGACTAAGGCTTCACCTTACATCCACCCCCCCTTGGAGGCCCAACGCCCTTGTTGGCACACCGACCCGGCCTTGGCTCTGATACCAAATGTAACAGCCCAGCCCCAGCCAGCCGTACGGTACTGGGCACTGGGGCCCAGCGCACCGCCACGTGGATATTGTCCGCTTTGGGCATGCTTCACCCTCACGGTTTTGCTTTTGGTCTCACCTTCCGTGAGCCCCAAAACGCGTCTACGTGAGGTAAGGTATCCACACCCTATATAAGGCATGCTTCGTTCACCTTACTAGCCGATGTGGGACTAAGGCTTCACCTTACATCGATGTAAGGTGAAGCCTTAGTCCCACATCGGCTAGTAAGGTGAACGAAGCATGCCTTATATAGGGTGTGGATACCTTACCTCACGTGGACGCGTTTTGGGGCTCACTGTTAGTGTGAGACCAAGAGCAAAACCGTGAGGGTGATGGATGCCCAAAGCGGACAATATCCACATGGCGGTGCGCTGGGCCCCAGTGCCCAGTACCGTACGGCTGGCTGGGGCTGGGCTGTTACATTTGGTATCAGAGCTAGGGCCGGGTCGATGTGCCAACGGGGACGTTGGGCCTCCAAGGGGGGATGGATGTAAGGTGAAGCCTTAGTCCCACATCGGCTGGTAAGGTGAACGAAGCATGCCTTATATAGGGTGTGGATACCTTACCTCACGTGGACGCGTTTTGGGGCTCACTGTTAGTGTGAGACCAAGAGCAAAACCGTGAGGGTGATGGATGCCCAAAGCGGACAATATCCACATGGCGGTGCGCTGGGCCCCAGTGCCCAGTACCGTACGGCTGGCTGGGGCTGGGCTATTACAAATATCCGTTGCAAGTGTAGACTCACAATGCAGAATCAAAGAACTTTTGATGATGTCAAATAAACAGACTCGGCTTGTTCTTAGCGTTAGACAAGTCAGACTTATCAGCGCAAGCGTTCAGCTAAAGGTACAAGCTCTGCAGAGGCTCGGAATCTTTGTTTTGCGTATGCGTTCCGCCAAAGGCAGAGGCTCGGCAGAAGCTTGGAAAACTAGGGTTCTTCTCTACCTGCATTAAGTCAGCTTTTGTAGCTCAAGCTCGGCTTTGACTCGGCCCGTGATCAAGGCCAAAGTTCATCCAAGTTTGCAAGCTCGGTTCTTCATTTCAAGGCAGTAAGCTCGGATGATGATTTGCTCGGTACTCGCTCAGATTAAGCTCGAAACAGCCACAGCATCTGATAGAATAAATAAGCTCGGGTTGATCGTTCTAAAATTGACTATTTGCCAACGCTCAGATCAAGCTCAGAAACACCAAGCTCGAACAAAGCCAAAAGCTCGGCAATCTCTGATCATCGTCTTCAACAATGCATCGTCTTCAACCTTCGGACTCTGCTCAACTGTTCCGTACTTTTTATTATCGTTGAGTCTGGGTAGAAGTCCTAGGTTTAGCTCCTATGCTCTGACAAGTTTGATGTGTATGCATGTAGGTGGGTGTAATGTGTGCTACGTGTGTGTGTGTGCATGTGGGTGGGTGTCAACCTACAATTCTAAGAACTTAAGGAGTAAGGAACCAAGCCAACCAAGTGCTAACTAAGTGGGTAAAATCCTAACTAAGAGCTAACTATCACTTAAGCCTAAAGTAACTCTAAAATCCTAAACTAGCCTACCTTTCCCCTTGACTTTGGTAACATATGGCCATGCAACTTTATAGAAGTCCTAAACTACCCTTTTCCTTTACTCTTGGCCGAATTACTTCTAAGGATAGAAAAGGAAAATTCCAAACTCTTGATCCTTGCTTACATAAACCGTGTGGGTGTGTGATGGCCTTGGTTCCCATTTCATTTCCTTCATTCATTTCTTCCACCCAAACATAAACACTTTGGTCCAAGAGCACCTCAAGCTCTTGAGACCCTTACAGAAAGAGAAGAGGCCGAGAGCTTAGGATGAAGAAGGAGGAGGATTTTAAAGCTTAATCAACCTTTCACCCTTGTAGATCAAGAACTAGAAGAACCCCTTTGCCATGGTAGGAACCGAAGAACAAAGAAGAAATTGTAATAGTTTAGAATTTTCTTCTAGTTGTAGATCTTTCTTTTCTCCTTGCATGATTCGCTTTATGGTTTGTAAGATGATTTTATTCATTGATCTTGCTTGATCAAAGACTTTATGGACTCAAACTAACTTGTAATATGCTAAATTCATGCTTGATGTTTCGGTTGGGACTCTTTTGTTAGATCTTAAAATTTTTCTAAATAACTTTTAGAGATCTAAAAGAAAAGTTAAGGTTAACATGGATCTTCTGGCATGTCCATTTCTCTTCCTTGAAACCGTAATATGCATGATGATTTGATGAGCCAATCTGTGATCTATGTTTGTTTATTTTTATATCGAACTCCTTTGCCTTAAACCATGATATGTATGTGCTTTAACCCTATGACCTAAGCTAAATTAATAATAAAGTGAAATTAAATGACTTGCATGTTATTTTGTGCATTGACCTTGAGTATTTATATTTGAAAGCTTTTGATTTTTAATTGAGACCTTTTCTTCTTCACAGTTTTATGTAAGGTTTGAGTTCAAGCTTGTGTATTTGCTTTAATTCCTTTTTGTATGATTTTTCATAACTAAGTGTAAGATCTAAATCTAATTGGTGAAAAGAGATGAGTCCTTCTTCTTGTATGATACTCGATGATGATTTTATTTGATCTAAATATAATTGAAATTCTTTGGATTTGCATCTTTTGTTGAGACCATGATTTAAACTTAAATTGTGAAAGACCTTAAGTCCCTAGTGTAGCGTGTTGATGACCCTATGTGATTTCAGTGGATGCATGTAATGATCTTTGATTTATGGAGTGAAAAATGAAGGTCCTTGAGTGCATGTTATTTTCAAACAAAGATCATGCTTTTCCTTTTATGTGTGCCACGGTTTTAAAGAAAAGTTTAAGTAACAAGTTCTAAAATGATTTTAAAAAAAAAAATATGTTTAGAGTTAGCGTTGGTTATGTGCATTGTTTGATTTAAGTGTTTGATTTTGTGAGTGCATGTATTATATTTTATGAGGCTATTCGGCCATGTCCCATGAACAATAAAATCCATACCTTTATTGTATAAAGAAGAGTGCATGCATGATATTTTCATGAAGATAAAAGTAAATCTTTATCTTTGTTTTAAGAAAATGATGGACTTGAGTTATGTTTTGTGAATGCATGAATGTGTGACTTTGGTGTATGTGATGTAGTGTGAGCTCATACATGATTTGCTTTGACTCTTGTGATTTATGAAAGTTGAAAAATGAATGAAAACTATGTCTCTTTGCATCATTAGATTCGGCTATCCTAGGAAGAGTAGGTATCTAGGTTTGTTTCTCATTTAGGGTATATGCATCACAAGACTAATTGAATTTAAGGCTTAAAAAGTGTTTTCATGAAATAGTAAAATTTAAAAGAAAATGTGTGATAATGTTTGGAATTCTTTGTGATTTGAATTGTTGATTCTTCCTATTGAATGCTCACGGTTTCTAGACCAGAATAGGGAAAATGATTTCATGATTTTACAATTTTAACTGTGCATTTGATCCTTGTAAAATTATGTATGCATGATTCGTCCTATGCATGTGCATGTGTTTAGAACATTGTTTTCATGAGATAATTTGTGATCATAGTTATGTCTTGAGTGTGTAATACTGTATGTCTAATAGAATGGTGTGTGAGTGTGTGTCTTCTTTTATCCCTTTGGTTTTCAAATAAATGATTTGATTTGATTAAATGAAAAGGAAATTTTGTGATAAGAAATGGATGATTTCAAGTTTATTAGAGATTAGGAATTTTTTACCATAATGCTTCGGTCCTTGATGAATTAGTCACAAGGCCTAAGTTAAATTATTTTCTTAAGTATAATCTAGTTAGTTTATTAGATTAAAATTTAATTGATTGATTTGAATGATTGAAGTGTGGTTTGCCTTATGTGAATTGGGTAAAAACGGTGTGTACTGTTGTTGTGTGAATTAAATTTGTTTCACTGTTTGTGAATTGTGTTTGCCAAAAATCTATGTTTGAAGAATTGAAATTATTTTATTCAAAAATGTGATTTAAAATAACTTAAATCAATTTGGAGTTTTATTTTCTCAAGGTCTTGTGTTTTAAAAGATTTTCAATGTATAGTTTTAAAATTGTATCTTCTTGGGTTTCCATATTCTGTTTTAAAAACATAAAAAACACTGATTTTATAACCAAGTGTTTTCAAATTAAGAGAATGGATTTGTTTTGAATTTTTCAAAGTGTTCGTGGAAGACCTTTTAAATTAAATTTGATTTGAAACTTTTGGATATTAACAACGTGATTTCTAGAAAGGAATTATTCTAAAGAATTTCCAAAACAAGATTAATAATTTATCGAAACGTTCTAACGCACGGGAAAAATGTCTAGTTCGGGTGTCGGACGCGAAGGGAACAACACAAAGCGAGCAGTGAGGGAACTAACGGGAAACCTTGGAATGGAAAGCTTTCGAATGTGTCGTCATCCAGGTGAGAGAGAAGCTCCCCTTAAGACGCCGTGGTATTAGGCAACATATTAAGGCGTCCAATCATCTCAAAGGTTGGACCCGGTCTCGTTAAGGCGAGGGAGAGGGATAGCAAGTGTTGTTTGTTTGTTTGTGTGGGCTATCCCTACAAGTCGCTGAGACCGAAGTGTTGTCTATAGTTATATGTTTGCTGAGTTGAAATGATGTTTACTATTCATGAGTTGCTGGTAGTTTAGTATGTGAAGCAATTTAATTATCAAAAGATGTTTCATTTCACCCTGAGATCTGAAATAATAATGAAGAAATGAGATTGAAAACGAAAGGAAGTGCGATTAAGAATAATGAGGAAGTGAGATTGAAAGAGAAAAGAAATGTGAATGAGAGATATAAGAACGAATTGAGAAAGATAAAGATGATGCGAGTGAAGGAAAAAGATAAAGAGTTGAAACTGGAAATAGAATGTGATCATGGAAGTGAGATGTGGTGGAGTAAAGATGCGATCCCTCAAACATGTTTTTGGGAAGAAGCTTAGTGTTGAGTTGAGCTTGCTCCTCCACTAACACTCACCCAAAAATATGATTTTTTTTTAAAATAGTTTTTGAAAAGAGACTTTTGAAAGGATGTTATGAAGTCATTCTTTGAAAAGGTTTTGCGAAAAGAGTTTTTGAGAAAGAAGAGGGAACGAGTTTCGAGGAAGCTGGAAAGAATTACGTTGAGCATGAGCTGATGAGTATTGAGATGAGACTGATGTGTGGCTTGAGGCCATTGTGATTTTAGGGGGAACAGACTACGTTTAGTGGTCGGGCTTCGTTGAAGGGATGCACCAAGGACGAGCCGACTGTTAGGAATAAACCGTTCAACCCTGAAAACATTAACAATATTAAAAGACATTTAGAAATGCGGTGAGGTATGAGAGTCGTGTCGAAGTAGTGGAGAGGAAGATACTATGGGTATCTGCGGATACTCAGGTGGGGATTGCAGGAGGGGAGGACGATGACGGTGAAACGTCAAGAAGTCTAGAGTATATTTCTAGGCGGAACGAATCCCATAAGTGGTGCACTAACGTGGTGGGGACTGGGTCCAATACCGTGGTAAGTTCCGCATCGCGAACTAGAAATTACACTGTCGCCCCCTCGATGCAGGTCTACAACAGTGAGAGGGACTGGAACGGGGCATTTGTGTTTGCCACCGAGGGCGTGCTTTGATATGATTATGATTTGAGGCTGAGCCTCTTGGTCTGGGACCATTGTTTTGTGTGACAGCTGTCGTGCCCGCGTGGTAAAGGTCCTGTACTCCTGTTGGCTTCCGACTAGGTTGGGTGGTGTACCGAGGAGATGTAGACGTGTGATCTCAATGATGTCTCCCCCTCATCATTGAAGCTATCCGAGATAATAAAACTTAAAAGCACAAAGATATTTTAAAGAGATATACGATAAAATATCCCGCATCGAATAAGAAATGCTAAGCTTTATATGGTGTACAAAGAAGGATTCCTGGAATGAGTGATGAGTTTGGAATCAAGAGAAATTGTGGAAGTTGATAAGAAAGTTTATGAGAACGTGATTGTGAAAAGCTAGGTATAAAATTATGTGTGAATATATGTGTTCTTGAGATTGATGCTGTTGCTTATGTTGTTTATTGTTTTCCTTAGTATTTGCCTATTGTAATTCCACACAGTCGACATAACTGTCTGGGTAGCTTACTCTCTCCTTCTTCTGTCATTCTGCTTCTCTTCTTCTCTGGGAAATTTGTACAACCATTAGCTGCGAGAGAGATTGAGGTTCCAGATCCAGCTTATTCGGGAGATAGGAACACCTCCGTTGAAAGGAGACGACTCGGTGGAGAAACCTACGGGGCAGCAAGTGAGGACAACACTACTTGAGGACTATGAGTGGAATCTATCAAGAGTTGGAGTCGAATAGGGAATCATAGGTCGCATAACTAGAGGCTAGGGTCTTCCCCAGAACGTTGTATTCCACTGTAAGTACGTAGTTACTTAGCTCTACTAAACTGTACCCCCGGCAAATGATTTATTCAACACTGATAATTGAAACCAGAAAACGGGCAATGATTTAAATGACGTTTTTGAAAACGAGTTTCAAAGTGCGGTGTCCCGTGACACCTCGGTTTGGAGCTTGAAAGGGTTGTGCAAATGAGAGCATGAGTTTTAATCGTAACGGTGTTTTGGAAATCCGAATGTTCTCATCTTGTACAACACTTGTTTTGAAAAAAAAATGGCCCTAATTTTCACTATATTTACTTTAAGTTTTCAAGTTGCCAAATCGGGGTGTTACAGTCTTCAACGTTAACATTGATTTGATTCTTTGACAACCATTTTTCTCAGAACTTAAACTTTCATTTTTACTTTAAAAAAAAAAAAAAACAGAGCAGAAATCACAAACTCACAGAGAAGAAGAACATTCGATTTTCATACGAACTTAGAGAGTTAAAACTTTCAAAATCTTAACTCTAAGTTCGAATCAGTTCTTCTCTGTGAAATCCTTCTAGAATTGACTCACTCTTGTTATTCAATATTTCATCATATTCGAAGAGTGTTTCGAATTGGAGCCATACACTTTCATCATCTTTTTCGTTGTATTTGCTGTTGTGAGAAGCTTGTCTCTGATTGAGAAAGCTTCGATTTGTAAAGGTTCCAAAGAGGTTCTTTGGTCGTCGATTTGTTGTGGGTAGTTTGTCACGAGTTTGGTACCCTCGTTTGACTGGATAGGTCTAGAGGGGTAGGCTCTTGTAAATCCTTTGTAACCCAGAAAATCGATTTTTAGTGAAAGCTCTCTGAAAGGTTTTCAGAGGGGACTGTACTAGCTCTCAGGGTGAGAGTGAACCAGGATAAATCTCTGGTGTTCTTTCTTTACTGCTTCTGTAGCTGCCAAGCGTAACGTTAATTCCGCTAATCTTCATTTATCTAAGTTCGAGCTGTTATTTTTCTTTGCTCGGCCCTTTGAGTGTTGTTCTTCGAACTTAAGTCAAAAACCAGCTCTACCTTGAAGCAGCTCGGTTAACTGATTAACCATTTTGTTTATCTGATTGGTTAATCATTTAACCTTGTCTGCTCGGAAAGAAGCTCGGGTTTTCTTTTAAAACCGAACAACATCAGTTTAATTTTCAATAAATCAAAAAATTGCTATATTAACTTCAATCTCCTATTCACCCCCCTCTACTCGATTGTTAGGCCTCTTGTTGGTTTCCAACAAGTGGTATCAGAGCTCGGTCGAAAGATCGAGTGTAAAAACTTTTTCGAAAAGATCCTTGAGGAAACCGAATGGCTACTAACAATCCCTTCGGAGGTGAAGGCTCTTCCATAAACAGACCACCACTATTCAATGGTGAGGGTTATGCTTATTGGAAAGCTCGAATGAAAATTTTCATTGAAGCCATAGATATGGAAATTTGGAAATCTATTGAAAATGGGCCATTTGTCCCTAAAATAAAAATTAATGATGAAGTTCTAGAAATCCCGTGGGAAAGTTGGGATGATGATGACAAAAGAAAAGTATCTTTCGATTTAAAAGCCAAAAACATCATCACCTCAGCTTTGTCCTACGATGAATTCTTTCGAGTGTCAAGTTGCAAATCTGCTAAAGAAATGTGGGACATTCTACAACTTACTCATGAAGGGACAAGTGAGGTCAGACGAGCAAGATTAAATACTCTGATGCATGAATATGAGTTATTCCGAATGCTGCCAAATGAAAATATAAATGATTTGCAGAAACGGTTTACTCATATCATAAACCATCTTAATGCTCTCGGCAAAACTTTTCAAAATGCCGAGATAACTAACAAAGTGCTTAGATGTCTTAGCAGAGAATGGCAGCCGAAGGTCACTGCCATCATGGAAGCTAAAGACTTGGACACAATGAGTATAGCCACTTTGTTCGGCAAGCTGCAAGAGCATGAGATGGAGCTCGGCAGACTGACCATGCATGAAGAATCTGATAAGAAGAAGAAGGGAATTTCCCTCAAAGCTGCTATAAAGGCAACCAAAGAATCCTCTGAAGATGAGTCCAGCTCGGACATGGATGAGGAAGACTTTGGTCTCATGGTCAGGAAGTTCAGCAAATTTTTTAAAGGCAAAAAGAACTTCACAAACAAAGCAAGAGATACCAGAAGCACTCACCACAAAGGCTCAAGTTCAAAAGACCGAGTTAGATGCCACGAATGTGGTGAAGCAGGTCACATTAGAACTTACTGTCCAAGATTACAAAAGCAAAGTGGTGAAGAAATAAAGAAGAACAAAGACCACAAGAAGAAGAGAGCTTACATAGTATGGGATGCACCCAACAACAATAGCAGCTCAAGCTCCAGCTCAGGCGATGAAGAAGAAAAAGCAATTCTGTGCTTAATTGGAAGGGAAACTGTGTTCAGAAGCCCGAGCCAAACGAGCCCCGAGCAAGAATGGTGCTCGAACCGTGAAAAGGAAGTATCGAGCTCATCACTCAGAATAGATGAACAAGATCTCCCTGTATATGACTCTTGCTCGGAGTGTGAAGATGAGGAAGCTTGTTCGAGTCTCAGATATACCGATCAAGAAGAGTCATCGAGCTCAACTTTTGGCACAATTAATCAAAGATCAAATTTCAAATGCTTAATGGGCAAACACAGCGAGGAAACCTCAGCCAGCCGAACAATGTCCGAACATAAAAACACTGAGGTAACCTCTTCATCTGATTCTGACTCTGAATTTGAATTCCATGACTCTGATGAATTGTATTATGCTTATCTTGAAATGCAAACCGAATTCAAGAAGCTTGCTAAAAATTTCATTAAGTTGAAACTCAGTCTTTCAAAATACAAAGAGCAAGTTCTTGATTTGGAAAATTCAATTGAAATTCTGAAAAACAGAAACGAGTCATTAGAAAACACTATCACTCAGTTGAAAAATGAAAATCTTAACTGCTGCACTAAATATGAAAAGGAAATTTCTGACCTAAAATTTAAAAGTGCAATTGTCATCAAGAGTGATGGCTTGTTTGATCGGCTTTTAGCCGAACATAGGAACTACTCAAACAAAACTGGCCTCGGCTACACTCAGACCAAGAAGAAAGCAGTAAGGAAACTCGGCTATGTCTCAAACTTTAATAACTCAAAACGGCCGAGCTGCTCCTACTGTGGCCTTCATGGTCATACACCCAATGAATGTAAAATCCGACGTCACGGTGTAACCAAGGGCAACTTTGTTTGGGTATTCAAAAAGAAAGATTCAACTGCTAACCCCCAGGGACCCAAAACAATTTGGGTACCCTAATCAAAGAAGTAATATTTTTGTGATGCAGGTGTGCTTCCAAGCAAAAGAGAGCAGATGGTACCTTGACAGTGGATGCTCGAAGCACATGACGGGGGACAAAAATCTATTCATTGAACTTTCACATTCAGATAAGGGCTACGTCACTTATGGTGATAACAACCGAGGTAAAATATTGGGTGAAGGTAAAGTCAGTAACTCTGCCAACTTGGTTATCAATAATGTTTTACTTGTAAAAGGGCTAGAACACAATCTTTTAAGTATTAGCCAACTTTGTGATATTGGTAACCATGTTGTTTTTACCTCTACCCATTGCATTATTAAAAGTGACGAGGACAACTCTGTCAAATTTGTTGGAAAACGATTTAACAATACTTATTTGGTTGATTTGAATGAAATCACCTCTTTGGTAACCACTTGCATGGTTAGCAAAGAAAGTGACACATGGTTATGGCATAGAAGGACAGCTCATATAAATGTTAACCAGTTAAAGAAACTACAATCAAAAGAATTAGTGATTGGTTTACCAAAGCTAAATTTTAACATTGAGGGAGTTTGCTCTTCATGCAAGAAGTGCAAACCGATCAAAAAGAAAAACGATTTTCCATCCAAGTTGATGGTCTCGACAACGCATCCGTTGGAAATGTTACACATGGATTTGTTCGGACCATCACAAGTCAAAAGCTTTGGTGGCAATCTCTATGCCTTAGTAATTGTATATGACTTTTCCAGGTTTACATGGACTTTATTTTTAAAATAAAAAAGTGAAACTTTTGAAACTTTTAAAGAGCTTGTCAAGCAACTCCAAAACCGAGCTAACCAAAAAGTAGTTGTAATCCGAACAGACCATGGCGGTGAGTTCGAGAACTACAAATTTGACAAGTTTTGTTCTAAGTTCGGAATAGAACATCAGTTTTCTGCTCCTCGGACTCCCGAACAAAACAGAGTTGTGGAACGGAAAAACCGAGTTCTAGAAGAACTAGCCCGAACCATGCTAAATGAATACAATTTACCACATTATTTCTGGGCCGATGCGGTGAACACAGCTTGCTATGTAATGAATCGCATCCTCATCAGACCAATTTTAAAGAAAACTCCATATGAACTTTATAAGGGTAGAAAACCAAAAATTTCTCATTTCCATACATTTGGCTGCAAAGTCTTCATTTTAAACAATGGAAAAGAGCATCTCGGCAAATTTGATTCTAAAGCGGATGAAGGAATATTTTTGGGTTATTCTACTCATAGTAAAGCATTTAGAGTTTTTAACAAAAGGACCTCCACTGTGGAAGAGTCCGTGCATGTGGTATTTGATGAGTCTCCTCGGAGAGACAATGTTAGTTGTGCAGATAGAGAGGATCATCATATGGCTGAACTCGATCCGAGCACAACAACTGAAAGAGCTCAAAAGGATGAAACTGCTGAAGACAAAGATCGGAAGGACGAGCTTGTTCCGAGCCAAACAAACAAGGAACAAACCGAACTTAGTCCGAGCCAAATTCAAAATAGTCAGTCCAAAATCATTCCAAGCCGAGCAGAGCAGTTTGAGCTCAGTCCAGCCTGGAAGAGAGTCAAGGACCATCCGATAGAGAATGTGCTCGGCGACTTAAATAAGGGACTTTTAACTCGTCGTTCTATTCGGAACTTTTGCAATTTCGCTTCCTTTGTTTCTCAAATTGAACCTAATTCGATTGATCAAGCAATTGATGATGAACATTGGGCGATTGCCATGCAAGAGGAACTAAATCAATTCATCATAAATGATGTCTGGGAATTGGTTCCTCGGCCCAATGATCATACGATAATTGGATTGAAATGGATTTTTAGAAATAAAACATATGAATTAGGCTTAATTATAAGAAACAAAGCAAGATTAGTTGCTCAAGGCTACAACCAAAAGGAAGGTATCGATTATGATGAAACCTTCGCTCCAGTTGCTAGGCTTGAAGCAATCCGAATTTTACTTGCTTTTGCATCTATTATGAATTTCACCCTTTATCAAATGGATGTAAAGAGTGCTTTCTTAAATGGCTTTATAAATGAAGAAGTATATGTGAAACAACCTCCTGGCTTTGAAAATTTTGAATATCCAAACCATGTATTTAAACTCAAAAAGGCTCTTTACGGTTTGAAACAAGTTCCGAGAGCTTGGTATGATCGTTTGAGCTCATTTTTACTCGAACAAGGGTTTGAGAGAGGGAAGGTTGACACAACTCTATTCATTTATAAATCCAAAAAGGACATATTGTTAGTACAAGTTTATGTTGATGATATAATTTTCGGTGCTACTAACATGTCTCTTTGCAAGAAGTTCTCTGAATCAATGCAAGGTGAACTCGAGATGTCGATGATGGGAGAACTCACATTCTTCCTTGGGCTGAAAATAAAGCAAGTTGATGAAGGAACCTTTGTGCATCAAGGAAAATACTGCAAGGCACTCCTCAAGAAATTTGGCTTAGAAAATTGCAAAGAAGCTGCCACTCCCATGAGCACATCCAGCTATATCGGCAAGGATGAGTCAGGTAAAGCCGTGGATGTGAGCAAATATAGAGGCATGATAGGAAGCCTTCTATATTTGACTGAGTCTCGGCCATATATTATGTTCAGTGTTTGTTTATGTGCTCGTTTTCAAGCTAATCCCAAAGAATCTCATCTTTCGGCGGTTAAGCGAATTTTTAAATATTTAAAAGGAACTGTGAACACTGGTCTGTGGTATCCTAGGGATGCCAATCTTAGTTTGATTGGGTATTCGGACTCAGATTTTGCTGGGTGCAAGCTTGACCGAAAAAGCACAAGTGGAACTTGTCATTTGCTCGGCAGTTCCCTTGTGTCGTGGTTTTCTAAAAAGCAAGCTTGCGTTGCTTTGTCAACAGCTGAGGCCGAATACATTGCTGCTGGTAATTGTTGTGCTCAAATTCTTTGGATGAAACAACAGTTATCAGATTTTGGCTTAATTCTAGATCACATTCCTATCAAATGTGACAATACAAGTGCAATCAATCTAACTAAGAAACCAGTGTATCACTCTCGAACAAAAAACATTGAAATTAGGCATCATTTTCTTCGAGATCATGTTCAAAAAGGTGACTGTGTCATAGAATTTGTAAGTACTGAAAATCAATTAGCCGATGTGTTTACTAAACCTTTGCCGAGGGAAACTCTTTAAAAAATTCGGCGTGAGCTCGGCATTCTAGACGAATCCAGTGTATGCTCAGCGCAAGCTCGGAATCCTGGATAAGTTTAGCATGTGCTCGGCATGAGCTTGGTTTTCAGTATATCATAAATTTTGATCACCTTCATAGTCTCGATCTTTACATTCAATTGTGTATTTGTTTAAATTTCCTGAAATTTCACATTCTTCAAAACTTCTTCCCTTCCTCTAAATTTTTATCTAAGGGGAGAAGAGTGCTGTTTTTAATATTTGAACTTTCATATTATGTTATTCGTCATTCTCACCTTTACCTTTTAACTTCTCGGATGAGAAGCATGCTTTCACTATTAAAGGGGGAGAACGATGATCATGAAAATTTTCTTCCATGGTTATCATTTTAAAGTCTTAAGGGGGAGAACAGTTTTGTTTTTAAATCAACAAGTGGTACATTACTATCAAGTGCTTACAGAAAAATGTTAATCTCTTTTTTTTTCCAAAAAGGGGGAGAAAGGTGTTAATCCTTTCTTTAGTTTTTATTTCTCTCTTTTGGCGAATGTGCTTAATCTTTGGCTCCTTTTTGATCATGCCAAAAGGGGGAGAAAGGTGTGTTTGTTGTTTGTTTTTGATGTTTCAGATTTTGCGAGCATAAATTCAGGGGGAGTGTTTGACGAGCTGCTCCTGCTCCACATTTTTACATCCTTTCAACAAGTGGAAGGGGGAGAAAGGTCTGATAAGTGCATTTTCATGTGCAACATGTGGTGTATTTTCGAGCAAATTCCAATCAGTGCCAAGTCCAATCAGCTTACGAGCATACAGTCAGGGGGAGAACACAAAAAGCAACAAACTGTTAAAGAATATTTGTCATCATCAAAAAGGGGGAGATTGTAGACTCACAATGCAGAATCAAAGAACTTTTGATGATGTCAAATAAACAGACTCGGCTTGTGCTTAGCGTTAGACAAGTCAGACTTATCAGCGCAAGCGTTCAGCTAAAGGTACAAGCTCTGTAGAGGCTCGGAATCTTTGTTTTGCGTATGCGTTCCGCCAAAGGCAGAGGCTCGGCAGAAGCTCGGAAAACTAGGGTTCTTCGCTACCTGCATTAAGTCAGCTTTTGTAGCTCAAGCTCGGCTTTGACTCGGCCCGTGATCAAGGCCAAAGTTCATCCAAGTTTGCAAGCTCGGTTCTTCATTTCAAGGCAGTAAGCTCGGATGATGATTTGCTCGGTACTCGCTCGGATTAAGCTCGAAACAGCCACAGCATCTGGTAGAATAAATAAGCTCGGGTTGATCGTTCTAAACTTGACTATTTGCCGACGCTCAGATCAAGCTCAGAAACACCAAGCTCGAACAAAGCCAAAAGCTCGGCAATCTCTTATCATCGTCTTCAACAATGCATCGTCTTCAACCTTCGGACTCTGCTCAACTGTTCCGTACTTTTTATTACCGTTGAGTATGGGTAGAAGTCCTAGGTTTAGCTCCTATGCTCTGACAAGTTTGAAATTCAAAATGAGTTAAATCAAAGGTTGGTGAACTGTCACCATCACTGCTCTGCTGTCTAAATGTTACCGTTGGAAACCCCATCTCCGTACAGCTCTCTTTCTCTCTTTCTCTGCAGAAAAGAGGAGACTATAAAAGAGGGGGTATTCAACGTTAACATTGATTTGATTCTTTGACAACCATTTTTTTCAGAACTTAAACTTTCATTTTTACTTTAAAAAGAAAAAAAAACAGAGCAGAAATCACAAACTCACAGAGAAGAAGAACATTCGATTTTCATACGAACTTAGAGAGTTAAAACTTTCAAAATCTTAACTCTAAGTTCGAATCAGTTCTTCTCTGTGAAATCCTTCTAGAATTGACTCACTCTTGTTATTCAATCTTTCATCATATTCGAAGAGTGTTTCGAATTGGAGCCATACACTTTCATCATCTTCTTCGTTGTATTTGCTGTTGTGAGAAGCTGGTCTCTGATTGAGAAAGCTTCGATTTGTAAAGGTTCCAAAGAGGTTCTTTGGTCATCGATTTGTTGTGGGTAGTTTGTCACGAGTTTGGTACCCTCGTTTGACTGGATAGGTCTAGAGGGGTAGGCTCTTGTAAATCCTTTGTAACCCAGAAAATCGATTTTTAGTGAAAGCTCTCTGAAAGGTTTTCAGAGGGGACTGGACTAGCTCTCAGGGTAAGAGTGAACCAGGATAAATCTCTGGTGTTCTTTCTTTACTACTTCTGTAGCTGCCAAGCGTAACGTTAATTCCGCTAATCTTCATTTATCTAAGTTCGAACTGTTATTTTTATTTGCTCGGCCCTTTGAGTGTTGTTCTTCGAACTTAAGTCAAAAACCAGCTCTACCTTGAAGCAGCTCGGTTAACTGATTAACCATTTTGTATATCTGATTGGTTAATCATTTAACCTTGTCTGCTCGGAAAGAAGCTCGGGTCTTCTTTTAAAACCGAACAACATCAGTTTAATTTTCAATAAATCGAAAAATTGCCATATTAGCTTCAATCTCCTATTCACCCCCCTCTACTCGATTGTTAGGCCTCTTGTTTGTTTCCAACAGCAAGGATAGTGTGTACCAAAATATCTTTCCTCATTGTTGGGTGCTAAGATCAATATAAAATCCCAACTTGTATTCTCCGGAACACATACACAGAGAACATAAGAACAAGATACAGCAGCAACAACATTTTCAAAAACACAAAGAAGCAAACTTTCACATTTCAAAACCCAATTTCAAATCTTCTCTGTGAAATCCCTTCTTAATCGATTACTCACCAGATACACAAACTTTCAAATCATACTTTGTTGAGCTTTTCGAGTTGGAGCCATAAGCATCAATTCATCTCTGTAACAGTGTTGAACGAAGCTGTTTCTTGAAGGTTTCAAGAAGCTTCGGTGTTGTAAAGTGTTGAAGAGGTTCTTCGGTTATCAATTTATTTGGGGTAGATTTCAAGAGCTTGGTACGCTCTTGAAGGGATAAAATTAGAGAGGTTCTCTTGTAAAATCCTTGTGTAACCATTTAAATTGATTGTGAGTAAAAGCTCCTTGTGGTTCAAGGGGGACTGGACGTTGCTCTCAAGTGGGTGAGAGTGAACCAGTATAAAATTTTATGTGTCTCTTCCTTTACTGCTTTCTGCATTTCTGTTCTGAGCTGCATTTGCATTTTACCGAGCATCTTTGTCGGCAAAACCGACCTCTGTGCGTTTAATTTGAGCTCGCTATTTTCACGTTGCAAAAACCGATTTCTGAGTGTAGCAGCTCGGATAAACTATTGTTCAGCACGGACAATAGATTGTTAGTATCTGCTCAGCATTAACTCGGCATTTTCTTAAAATCAGCAAGCATAAATTAACAACTTTCAATTAATCCGAAAAATTGATATTATTGCTTCAAACTTCTAATCACCCCCTCTCTAGTAGTTTGTTAGGCTGCTTGTTGGTTTCCAACAAGTGGTATCAGAGCTCGGTCGAAAGGTCGAGCTTAACAGCTTTTTCGAAAAAGATCCAAAAGAAACCAAATGGCGTCTAACAATCCATTTGGAGGGGAAGGCTCATCCATAAACAGACCACCACTATTTAATGGTGGTGGTTACGCTTATTGGAAGGCCCGAATGAAAATCTTTATAGAAGCAAATTATATCGATGTTTAGGACTCAATTGAAAATGGTCCTCTTGTTCCAAAAATAAAAATTGGAGATGACGTTGTAGAAATCCCAAGGACAGGCTGGGATGATGATGATAAACGAAAAGTATCTTACGATTTGAAAGCAAAGAACATCATCACCTCGGCTCTGTCCTATGACGAGTTTTTCCGAGTTTCGCACTGCAAAAATGCGAAACAAATGTGGGATACTCTACAACTCACACATGAAGGCACCAACGAGGTCAAAAGAGCCCGATTAAACACTCTGATGCATGAGTACGAACTCTTTCGTATGCAACCGAATGAATCAATCAGTGACATGTAAAAGAGATTCACTCATATTGTTAATCATTTAATTGCATTAGGGAAGACTTTCTTAAAATCTGAAAGTATTAACAAAGTCTTAAGATGCTTAAGTAGGGAATGACAGCCCAAGGTAACAACCATCATGGAATCCAAAGATTTGGATACCATGGATATTGCAACCCTGTTCGGAAAATTGCAAGAGCACGAAATGGAGCTCGACAAATTATCAATGCATGAGGAGTCAGATAGAAAGAAAAAGGGGATCTCTCTCAAGGTCTCCAACAAGCAATCAAAGGCAAGCAAAGACTCCTCGGACAGTGACTCAAGCTCGGACTTGGACAAGGTCTCATGGTGAAGAAGTTCGGGAAATTTTTCAAAATCAAAAGAAACTTCAGAAACCGAGGAAAAGACGATAGAGACGACCAACACCACAATAGCTCTAAAGAAACAATAAAATGTCACAGATGTGGTGAACCAGGGCACATCCGAGCTTATTATCCCAAGCTTGAAAAGAAAGATAGTGCCGAAAGAAGGAAAGGGAAAGAGCACAAACCGAAGAGAGCTTATATAGTATGGGACGCACCCGAAGACAATGAAACCTCAGACACCAGTTCATCTGATGATGAAGAGGAGGCAAATCTGTGCCTAATGGGAGGGCTAGTTGTTCACGGATCCTCAAGCCGAACAGAAACCGAGCAAGAATGTGAGATGTTCGAATCAATATCGGATGATGACAAGGAACATCCGACCATGTGCTTAATGGGAAGAAATCATGAGGAAGCATCACAGAGCCGAACAACTTTCGAACATGACTCTGAGGTAGCTTCCGATACTGATATTGATTCAGATAATGATTCTGATTCTGATGATTATAATGAATTGAATGCTACATATATTGAAATGCAATCTGAATTCAAGAAACTTGCTAAAAGTTATACAAAATTGAAAAAGAATATTCTAAACCATAAAGAGCAAGTTCTTGAGTTAGAAAAATGCATTGATCAATTAAAATGCAGTAATGAATCTTTAGAACATACTATCACTGAATTGAAAAATCAAAATTGTGAAAGTTGCATCAAGTACCAAAACGAAATTAAAGATATGAAAACCAACTATGCAACTTTTACAAAGAGTGATAAGATGTTCGACCGAATTCTTGCCAAACAAAGGAACTATTCGAACAAATCAGGTCTTGGTTATACTCGTGCCAAAAAGAAAACAGTTAAGAAGGTCGACACATTTTCAAAAGTAAATCATTCTAAAATGCTGATCTGTACTTACTGTGGCATTCATGGACATACGCCAAACGAATGCAGAATTCGGCGTTATGGTGTAACCAAGGGCTCTTATGTTTGGATAGTTAAAAAGAAAGACTCACATGCTAACCCCCAGGGACCCAAAACAGTTTGGGTACCCGCAACAAACGAGTGATATATTTGTGTTGCAGGTGTGTTTTCGAGCAAAAGAAAATTGGTGGTATCTGGACAGTGGATGCTCCAAACACATGACGGGGGACAAGGAACACTTCACTGAACTTTCATATAAGGAAAAGGGCTATGTCACTTATGGTGATAACAACCAAGGTAAAATCATGGGTGAAGGTAAAATAGGAAATTCCTCCAACTTGATTATTGATAATGTTTTACTTGTAAAAGGACTAGAGCATAATCTTTTAAGCATTAGTCAACTATGTGATATCAGTAATCATGTTGTCTTTACCTCCACTCATTGCATTATTAAAAGTGACAAGGACGAATCTGTTAAATTTGTTGGTAAAAGATGTAACAATACCTATTTGGTTGACTTAAATGAAATCACTTCTTTGGTGTCCACTTGCTCGGACAACAAAGAAAGTAATACTTGGTTATGGCACCGTAGGACTGCACACATAAATGTAAATCAATTGAAGAAACTACAATCCAAAGATTTAGTAATTGGTTTGCCAAAGCTGAAATTCGATCTTGAAGGTGTTTGCACTGCTTGTAAAACATGCAAACCAACCAAAAATAAAAATAACTTTCCGACCAAACCAGTGGTGTCCACGACAAGGCCATTAGAGTTACTTCATATGAACTTGTTCGGACCGTCACAGGTAAAAAGCTTTGGTGGCAATTATTATGCTTTAGTGATTGTTGATGACTTCTCTAGATTTACATGGACCTTATTTTTAGCATCAAAAAGTGATACTTATGAATGATTTAAGGATCATGTCAAACATGTGCAAAACCAAGTCAACCAAAAAGTTGTTGTGATTCGAACAGACCACAGTGGCGAGTTCGAGAACTACAAATTTGACAAATTTTGTTCAAAGCTCGGCATTGAACATCAGTTTTCAGCTCCAAGAACTCCCGAGCAAACGGGGTTGTTGAGCGAAAAAACCGAGTTCTTGAAGAGCTAGCCCGAACCATGCTGAATGAATATCATTTACCGCATTATTTCTGGGCTGATGCAGTTAACACGACATGCTACGTGATGAACCGCATTCTGACCCGACCAATTTTAAAGAAAACACCCTATGAACTTTACAAGGGTAGAAAACCGAACATATCTCATCTTCATGCTTTTGGGTGCAAAGTATTCATTTTAAATAATGGCAAAGACCATCTCGGAAAATTCGATTCAAAAGCAGATGAAGGGATTTTCTTAGGTTATTCCACTCATAGTAAAGCTTTTAGAGTGTTTAATAAAAGACTTCCACTATGGAGGAGTCCATTCATGTGGTATTTGATGAGTCTCCGAAAGGAGGCACTATGAGTTGTGCAGGAAATTTAGAAAATTCTGTTGCCGACATCAATCCGAGCTCAACAGAAACTAGAGTTCAAAATGATGATCCTGCATCTTCAGCTAAAATCGGAGCACAGAGAGACGAGCTCTCTCCGAGCAGACATCAATCCATCCTACCTCCGACTTGGAAATTGTACAAGAATCATCCGATAGAAAATGTGATCGGAGACATCTCGAAAGGAGTTCTTACTCGGCAGTCCATTCAAAACTTCTGTAATTTTTTTTCTTTCGTTTCTCAGATTGAACCCGATTCTGTTAGTGCTGTGATTGAGGATGAACATTGGGTTATGTCCATGCAAGAAGAGTTAAATCAGTTCATCAGAAATGATGTCTGGGATTTAGTTCCTCGGCCCGATGATCATACCATAATCGGCACAAAATGGATTTTTCGAAATAAAATGGATGAATCAGGGTTAATCATAAGAAACAAGGCAAGGCTGGTTGCTCAAGGCTACAACCAAGAGGAAGGCGTCGATTACGATGAGACCTTTTCTCCAGTTGCTAGGCTTGAAGCAATTCGGATTTTGCTCGCTTTTGCATCAATGATGAATTTTACTTTATATCAAATGGATGTCAAAAGTGCATTTATGAATGGATTCATAAATGAAGAAGTGTATGTGAAACAACTTCCTGGATTTGAAAGCCATGAATTTCCAAATCATGTTTACAAACTTAAAAAGGCTCTGTACGGTCTGAAACAAGCTCCAAGAGCTTGGTATGATCGACTGAGTTCTTTTCTCTTAGAACAAGGCTTTGAAAGAGGGAAAGTTGACACTACATTGTTCATTTATAAATCGAACAAGGACATATTATTAGTGCAAGTGTATGTTGATGATATAATATTCGGTGCTATTAATATGTCTTTATACAAGAAGTTTTCAGATCTTATGAAGGGCGAGTTTGAGATGTCAATGATGGATGAACTCACATTTTTCCTCGGACTGCAAGTGAAACAAGTAGAAGGAGGCATCTTTGTGCATCAAGGCAAGTACTGCAAGGAGCTCTTAAAGAGATTCGGGATGGAGAACTGCAAAAGTGCAGCAACCCCGATGAGCACTTCATGCTACCTTGACAAGGATGAGTCAGGTAAGTTGGTGGATGTAAGTAAATATAGAGGTATGATAGGAAGTCTTCTATATTTAACTACATCTCGGCCCGACATTATGTTTGGAGTCTGCATGTGTGCTCGGTTTCAAGCCGATCCTAAAGAGTCTCACTAGTCGGCTGTTAAACGAATTTTTAAATACTTAAAAGGAACTGAGAATACTGGTCTTTGGATGCCGCCCTTAGTTTGATTGGGTATTCGGACTCAGATTTTGCGGGATGCAAGCTTGATCGAAAGAGCACTAGTGAAACTTGTCATCTTTTGGGAAGTTCTCTAGTGTCTTGGTTTTCTAAAAAGCAAGCTTGTGTTGCTCTTTCAACCACAGAGGCTGAGTACATTGCAGCGGGAAGTTGCTGTGCTCAAATCCTTTGGATGAAACAGCAACTATCCGACTTCGGCTTGCATTTGGATCACATTCCTATCAAATGTGACAATACAAGTGCAATCAATCTCACTAAGAATCCAGTATATCATTCACGAACAAAACACATTGAAATTAGACATCACTTTTTGCGAGATCATGTTCAAAAAGGTGACTGTGAAATAGAATTTGTTAGTACTGATAAACAGTTAGCCGACATGTTTACTAAGTGTAACATCCCAAACTTTATTTGTATTGTAATTTATGTTACGATGGTCTTAGGGTAGAAGAAATGAGGGCATAAGTTGTTGGAAACCAACAAGCGGCTCAATATAGTCTAGAGGGGGGGTGAATAGAATATTGAAGCCTTATTACAGATTTTTCGTCCACCTAAGAGAATGGTTTTATGAAAATAAATTTTCTTAAAAATTCAAGTCAGATTACTCGAGTAACTCAAGACTTTACTCGAGTAATACGCAAGCAAAAATAATTTCACTCGAGTATTCAGCAAATCACTCGAGTATTACGAAAGCTATTTTTAAATCACTCGAGTAACAGAAAACCTACTCGAGTAATGTTCATAAACTGAAAGCAGATTACTCGAGTGACAAGAACTTTACTCGAGTAAACTGGGTAAAATTCAATTAAAACTCAGTTTTCAATGGAATTCTTCAAGAATAACAATGCTATGATGATTCAACAAATTATGAATGATTAATATGAACAATTTCAAGTAATATTAACATGCAATTTTAGATCAATTGAGTTGAATTAAGAAAACCCCAATTCTAACCTAAAAATGCAATTGTTAATGAATTAATGCAATACAAGGAATGAAAAATAAAAGAGACACAAGGATTTATCCTGGTTCACTTTCACCCACTTGAAAGCTACTCCAGTCCCCTCTTGAATCAAGAGAGATTCTTCACTAGAAATCTTCAAATGTAGATTTTACAATGTTTTAAGATGCAACTAGATTCTTAGTTCTCCTATCTTAAAACCCAACACAAAGTGTGTACCAAACACTTTGATCTAATCTACCCCTTTTGAGAGTTCTAGATTTCCTTGCTAATTGATTGAAGATGCTTCCAACCAATCCTCTTTTCTTGCTTTGATTTGATCCTCAAAGTCTTCCTTGTGAGATTCTTCACTTGTGTTGAAACTTCAATGATGCAATCACAAATTGCAAATCTTCAACAACCACTAAGAACAAAAATTATGATCTCAAGAATATTTGAACAATGAAAGAAATAGAGTGAAGAATGAAAAGTTCTTTGTTGAATCTTGATAGCTCTTGAAAGATGAAAAAAAATAGCTCTTGAATTGCTCTTGAAAGTGTATAGAAAATTGTAAGAATGAATGTGTATTCCTTTTGTGAAAGAGAAAATTAAGTCCTTTTATAATTTTCCAAATACTGATTGAATTACTCGAGTAAACCATATAACATTACTCGATTAAAACATGTCAGATTAAGTTACTCGAGTGATGTGTAAACCATTACTCGATTAACCTGTCATGACATAAATTACTCGAGTGAACCAATACTCATTACTCGAGTGAACTGATCAGAATCTGAATAAAAACAAGGTTTTTCTAAAAGGATTTTCACAAAACTTTTAATAGAGCTATTTAATCAAGATTTAAAGTATCTTCACTCTTAATCAAACATTATTTAAATATTCTTAAAATCACCTAAGCTACCCACACCAATGAGATGCGTTGCATAAAAATAAAGATTACATTGAAATAGAATTAATAAAAATCCTAATTCTAATCTTCATGTGGTGTAGCTTGCTTGTTGCCAATGTTGTTGCTTGGAGAGAGATTGTTAGCATCAAAACATGAGAATCCTACAAACTCCCCCTTTTTGATGATGACAAACCTCCTTTTCAATTAAGCACTAAGTTTTAACATACTCCCCCTAAATGTAAAGCACCTAGGAAAAATATAATAAAACTTAACCTACAAGAACAACATCAACAAAATATTCTCCCCCTTTTGGCATCATTAAAAAGATAAGAAAGTTGAGAAAAGTCCTTTGCCAAAAGTTGAAGGTAAGTAGTTCACAATGGTAAAAAAAATATAACAATAAAGACAATACCAAAATAAACCACAATAGTGCCACAACGAATATAAGCGCACAACGAATATAGCACCATAATCCATAATAGCAGAGTATCACACTAAGCAGCAAATCATAGTGTAAAGCAAAAAGACATCAACCATAGCAAATAAGCAAACGAAACTAACCAAACTAGACCATACACAAGGTCCTAAAACATAGTAGCAACAGAGTCAGAAACATGAAACAGAAACATAAACATAACATAGTCAGAAATATGCATATGAAACATGAAACAGAAATCAATCAGCAAAACATCATCAGCATCCACAGGTCTAGGAATCAGGTGGAGGAGGAGGGAAATGGTGAGAAAATAGGTCAGACATATAATCCATTAAACGATGCTTCATGGCAATATTCTTCACATCCTGTCTCATCTCCAACTGAGCAAATTGAGCATTGATGTGCTCAACCAATGACTCATGAGCAGCCTGTGCATCAAATGGAGTACCAAGATTGTCCAAATTGATATAGTCCTCAATGCGATCGGTATCCATCGGATCAGTAGAAGAAGGAGGAGCAGAAGAAGATGCACCAGCCCTATCACCAAGTAAAGTCCTTTTCCTAGAACCTGAAGCTCTTGCAGCCTTTGCAGCTTCAACCATTTCCTTAATCTGTGATTTCCATAACCAAGTGCGACTTTCCCTATGCCAAGCAATTTTCATATAACTAATGTGTGAATCATTAAGACACCAGTTATTTTTATTTTCTGTTACAGCTGGCTCATCATCAGGGATTGGAACACGGTAATACCTCATTATTTTGGTAACATGCATAGGATATGGCAAGAATTGGGTAGGAGGAGATTGAGCAGCAGCTTCCATACGAGCTAAAAACATTTTATTCCAATTCATCTCATATCTCTTTTTGATCCCATGAAACAAAATAAGATCATCATCTCCCAATTGTGCATAATTTTGATTGCATTTTGGAATCAAACAATAAGAAACAATGTACATGAGCACTCTATCCACAGCATGCAAAGGTGATATAGTTCTAGTAGTCCTATCACTCCAAGATTCACCAGTACGCAACAAATCAGTATAAATCTTATTAGTATCCACATCCAAATCCAGACAATCATCATCACCAATAAAAGTTCCCTTGTTTTCTAAACCAAACAACATTGTCAAATCTTCAGGCTTTATAACAAAATGATGTCCTCTAACCATTGTTTGATACTCACCATCTAGCTTAGTAAAATTCTGATAAAATTGTCTGACAAGCCTAGGGTAATAATGAGTCTCAAATTCTAAAAACCTCTCCAAATTCTGAAATTCCAAATCCTCTACAAATGAAAATTGCTCCTTATGCAACCAAGCAAACTTAACATACCGTGTAAGACCAAAAGAGCGATTGATAAAATTCGGTTCCCGCAAGTCTCGGTTGATTCCAGAAAACCAGGGGTCATTACGGCCTGCTCCTTGCTTTGCTTTCTTTCGAGCAGGTTGAGATTGTGAGGAAGAAGATATTGATTCAGAAAGTGCAGATTCGGTTTTGGGGTTAGGGTTTTGATTTGGGAATTTTCGGATTTTGGGTAAAATTGGTGAAAATGATGAATGAAATGAGTAGAAATGATGATATAATGATGAAATATGGAAGAAATTTGTATGAGTTGAGAAGTTTTGTGGCTGAAAATGATGATTTGATGAAGAACCGTATGAGAGAGAAGAGAGAAATACGAACAAGAGAGAGAAAGAAACGTGAAAAATGATGCAGTTTCAACAGTTCAGTTTTTAAAATCACGTAAGTTACTCGAGTGATGTTCATGCATTACTCGAGTGATTCGAGCAGTAATCGAGTGAAAAGAAATGTTACTCGAGTATGCCGAAGATTAAAAAAATTTTACTCGAGTGATGGATGAACTAATCGAGTGATACGAAAGTCATTTTAAAATTAATCGAGTGACAAACAGAATTACTCGAGTAATACGAAAGAGATTTTAAAATTACTCGAGTGAAATATCTGTTACTCGAGTGAACTGTCCAGAATTTTAAAAATTTCAATTTTTCATGCAAAAACATTTTTCATACACAAACACATAGAAACACTTAGCATTTAGCAAGTAACACACATACAAATAAAGCAATTAACATATTATAGAAAACATACACACATAACTACATATCAAAAAAAATAAGAAACACTTTAATAAGATACAACAACTCAAAATACAAATCACATTGAAATAGGCTTGAAGGTGATTTCGAAAAGCATCAAATACAATTAGCTAATAGTTGATTCATCAAAAATACCAAGTTCTCTTCGAATCTTATAAAATGTGTCCCTTGGTAATGGTTTTGTAAAGATATCAGCTAATTGATCCGAAGTTTGAACAAACTCAATAACACAATCACATTTTTGAACATGATCTCTCAAAAAGTGATGCCTAATTTCAATATGCTTTGTCCTTGAGTGTAATACTGGATTTTTAGTCAAATTAATTGCCGAAGTGTTATCACACTTTATAGGGATTTTTGTCAAATTTAAACCAAAGTCAGATAATTGTTGTTTCATCCATAAAAGTTGTGCACAACAACTACCTGCAGCTATGTATTCGGCCTCCGCGGTTGATAAAGCTACACAATTTTGCTTTTTAGAAAACCACGATACAAGTGAATTACCAATTAAATGGCATGTTCCGCTTGTACTTTTTCGCTCCACTTTACAACCGGCAAAGTCAGAGTTCGAATAACCTATAAGTTTTAGAAAAGCATCCCTAGGATAATAAAGTCCAGTATTCATTGTACCCTTTAAGTATTTCATTATTCTTTTGACAGCAGTTAGATGCGACTCTTTCGGTTTTGCTTGAAAACGTGCACACATACATACACTAAACATGATGTCAGGCCTAGATGCAGTTAAGTATAACAAACTACCAATAATACCACGATATCTAGGTAGCATGCAACGCTCATTGGTGTAGAAGCGGATTTGCACGAATCCATCCCAAAACGTTTGAGAAGCTCTCTACAATATTTACTCTGATGAATATAAATGCCATCATTAAGCTGCTTTATTTGAAGGCCAAGAAAGAATGTAAGCTCTCCCATCATCGACATCTCGAATTCGCTTTGCATCAAGTCTGAAAACTTCTTACACAAGTTCTCGTTAGTAGCACCAAATATAATATCGTCAACATATATTTGAACCAATAAAATATCCTTACCGGAACGTTCAATAAAAAGTGTAGTGTCAACAGTGCCTCGTTTAAAACCTTTTTGTAATAAAAAATTGCTTAGTCGGTCGTACCAAGCTCTAGGAGCTTGTTTCAAACCGTACAAAGCCTTTTTCAGTTTGAAAACGTAGTCCGGATGCTCAAAACTCTCGAATCCAGGAGGTTGTGACACGTAAACTTCCTCTTGAATGTATCCGTTAAGAAAGGCGCTCTTAACATCCATTTGATACAATTTAAAATTCATCATCGAAGCAAAAGCGAGAAGAATACGAATAGCTGTCTAGCAACAGGAGCATATGTCTCATCGTAATCGATTCCTTCTTCTTGACTATAACCTTGTGCTACCAACCTAGCTTTATTCCTAACAATAATATCCGATTCATCTAACTTATTCCTATAGATCCACCGAGTACCAATTACAGGACGATCATCGGGTTTTGGCACAAGCTCCCAAACTTGGTTTCTTTCAAATTGATTTAATTCTTCTTGCATGGCCATAATCCAATGATCATCTTGAAGAGCCTCTTTGATACTCTTAGGTTCTATTTGAGATACAAAGGCAACATAATAACAAAAATTATTTAAAGTGCGTCGGGTTACCACTCCCATCGCAATGTCACCTAAGATGTTAGAAATCGGATGATTTTTGTTTGATTTCCAAGCTATTGGTAATTGAGATTGAATCTCTTGTGCTAAGTCTTTATCTTGTGCTTGCACCTCTCCATCTTCAATTTGATTCTCTTCCATTTGTTGTGGTGTTGACTTCTCATGATCAAAAAATGTACCTATATTATCATCATCACAAGAAACAACACAATCTTCTTTCGAAGATTCATCAAATACAACATGCACGGATTCCTCAACGGTTAATGTTCTTTTATTGTAGACTCTATATGCTTTGCTATGGGTTGAATAACCTATGAGTATGCCTTCGTCGGCTTTGGAGTCAAACTTGCCGACCGGTTCCTTTCCGTTATTTAAAACAAACACCTTACACCCAAAAACATGAAAATGTGAAATATTTTGCTTTCGCCCTTTTAAAAGTTCATAAGGTGTTTTATTTAAATGCGGATGAATAAGAACCCTATTAAGCACATAACAAGCAGTGTTTACCGCATCAACCCAAAAATATTTAGGAACATTTGATTCTATCAACATAGTACAAGCAAGTTCCACTAATATTCTATTTTTCCTTTCTACAACTCCGTTTTGCTCCGGAGTCCTAGGGGCCGAAAATTGATGATCAATACCAAACTTATCACAAAACGCATCAATCCTAGTGTTTTCAAACTCACCTCCGTGATCACTTCTAATAGACACAATTTTCAAACTTAGTTGATTTTGGATGAGTTTGGCAAACTTTTTAAAACATTTATAAACTTCACTTTTTGCGGATAAAAATAAAGTCCATGTGAATCTAGTAAAATCGTCTACTAAAACAAATCCATAGTAATTGCCACCTAAACTTTTAATTTGTGAAGGGCCAAACAAATCCATATGGATTAGCTCCAAAGGCTTTGTTGTGCTTATCACATTTTTAGGTTTAAAAGAACTTTTAACTTGCTTGCACTTTTGACAAGAGTCACAAATGCCATCAAGCTTAAAATTTAGTTTAGGCAAACCAATCACTAAATCTTTTCGCAAAAGTTTGTTTAATTGATTCACATTCACATGAGCAATTCGTCTATGCCAAAGACGAATTTCATCATCAAAAGATTTGAAACATTTTGAAAATAGTGAAGTTATCTCATCCAAATCAATTAAGTAAGTGTTATTAGAGCGACGACCAACAAACTTAACACTATCATCTATAGAAGACTTAATGAAACATAATTCCGGAGTAAAAGTCACATAATTGCCCATATCGCATAGTTGGCTTATACTAAGCAAGTTGTGTTCTAAGCCTTCTACGTATAGGACATTTTCTATGACAAGGTTAGATACGTTACCGATCTTCCCGACTCCTAGAATTTTGCCCTTGTTGTTGTCGCCGTATGTCACAAATCCATCACTTTTCGGAGTAAGTTCCATGAAGTGCGTTTTGTCTCCCGTCATGTGTCTCGAACAACCACTATCCAAGTACCATTTGCGCTCTTTGGTTCGAAGACACACCTACAAGAAAGATATCATTTGGTTGACTTAGGTACCCAAGTGATCTTGGGTCCTTTGTTGTTAGCATGGGGAGAAGTCCCCTTAACAATCCAAATATATTCACCGCTTGGTATACCAACTTTCTTTATATTACATTTATTCGTGGTATGCCCAAAGATCCCACAATAATGGCAAGTTGGGTTTTTAGAAATCTTATTCTTTGAAAATCCACCAACTTTGCGATAATTGCGTTTCTTAGGTTTGGTATAGCCAAGACCGGATCTATTGCTATTGTTCCTTTGAGTTGAAAGCAAATGATCTAATGAAGTATCTCCTTTCATGAGCCTTGCAAGTCGATCATTCAAATTAAAAACTTCTTTTTCCAAAGACTTGCAATTTTCACAAGATGGAGTCTCATTTGATTTCAATTCACAATTGCATGTAGAGTTTGCATAAATGAGTTCAAGAGTTTCATTTTGAAGCTTAAGTTCTTCTAAATCTTTTTGAAGTTCAATTATCTTTTCATGTTGCTTCATTATGAAATTATTTCTTTCAACATTTATTTTAGCAAGTTTCTTCAACTCTTTATGCATCTCTACATACACATTGTACAACTCATTGAATGAAGGAGAATTAGAACTAGAGCTAGCATCGAAAAGATAATCTACCTCATTGACGTTGTCACTTGATTTAATGCTCGAAGATTCCTCTTCATCAAGCTTCGTCATCAAACATAGATTTGCAAGTTCTTCATCATCCGATGAGCTAGATGTTGATTGACTCTCCTCTTCATCCCATACTATGTAAGCCCTTTTTCCTTTAGATGAGTTGAACTTAGAGTAGTCACCTTCCGACTTCTTAGAATGAGTTGGGCATTTTGATCGATAGTGACCAAGCTTTCCACACCCATGACACTTGATGTGATCCTTGTTAGTCTTATTTCTTGGTTGTGAGTCCTTAGAATCTCTTTGTCTATTCTTATTAAAGTTTCCCTTACTCTTAAAGAACCTACCAAGCTCTTTAACTAGCAAGCCAAGGGTCTCATCATCTATATCGGAGTCCGAGTCATCCACTTGAGAGTTTTCCTCTTGTGCCTTAAGAGATTTTGAAGTTGATTTAAGAGCAATCCCCTTTTTCTTTCTATCGGCATCTTCATTCATGGATAACCGTCCAAGCTCCATTTCATGCTCTTGAAGTTTTCCGAATAGAGTTGCTAAATCAATTTGATCCACGTCTCTAGATTCCATAATGGCCGTCACCTTAGGTTGCCATTCCCTGCTAAGACATCTCAAAATCTTATTAACAACTTCACCATTAGTAATAACTTTTCCAAGTGCATAAAGATGATTTATGATATGAGTGAACCACTTTTGCATGTCACCTATATTTTCATTAGGTAACATACGAAAGAGTTCATATTCATGCATGAGTGTATTTAGCCTAGCCCTTCTAACCTCCGAAGTGCCCTCATGTGTGACTTGTAATGTGTCCCACATTTGTTTAGCATCAACACATTGAGATACTCGAAAGAACTCATCATAAGAAAGAGCGGACGTGATGATATTTTTAGCTTTTAAATCAAATGCAACTTTCTTCTTATCATCATTGTCCCAACTCGATTGAGGTTTGACCGAAACAACATCATTTACTTTCGTTTGAGGAACAAAAGGTCCATTCTCTATGGCGTTCCAAATTTCCATATCTATGGCTTGAATAAAAAATTTCATGCGGACCTTCCAATAAGCATAACCCTCACCATTGAATAGTGGAGGACGATTAATGGAAGTTCCTTCACCACCAAAAGGATTTGAAATTGAGCCCATTGTTTCCAAGTAAAAGGATCTTTTCGAAAAAGCTTTTTAAGGCTCGGATTTTTCGTCCGAGCTCTGATACCACTTGTTGGAAACCAACAAGCGGCTCAATATAGTCTAGAGGGGGGGGTGAATAGAATATTGAAGCCTTATTACAGATTTTTCGTCCACCTAAGAGAATGGTTTTATGAAAATAAATTTTCTTAAAAATTCAAGTCAGATTACTCGAGTAACTCAAGACTTCACTCGAGTAATACGCAAGCAAAAATAATTTCACTCGAGTATTCAGCAAATCACTCGAGTATTACGAAAGCTATTTTTAAATCACTCGAGTAACAGAAAACCTACTCGAGTAATGTTCATAAACTGAAAGCAGATTACTCGAGTGACAAGAACTTTACTCGAGTAAACTGGGTAAAATTCAATTAAAACTCAGTTTTCAATGGAATTCTTCAAGAATAACAATGCTATGATGATTCAACAAATTATGAATGATTAATATGAACAATTTCAAGTAATATTAACATGCAATTTTAGATCAATTGAGTTGAATTAAGAAAACCCCAATTCTAACCTAAAAATGCAATTGTTAATGAATTAATGCAATACAAGGAATGAAAAATAAAAGAGACACAAGGATTTATCCTGGTTCACTTTCACCCACTTGAAAGCTACTCCAGTCCCCTCTTGAATCAAGAGAGATTCTTCACTAGAAATCTTCAAATGTAGATTTTACAATGTTTTAAGATGCAACCAGATTCTTAGTTCTCCTATCTTAAAACCCAACACAAAGTGTGTACCAAACACTTTGATCTAATCTACCCCTTTTGAGAGTTCTAGATTTCCTTGCTAATTGATTGAAGATGCTTCCAACCAATCCTCTTTTCTTGCTTTGATTTGATCCTCAAAGTCTTCCTTGTGAGATTCTTCACTTGTGTTGAAACTTCAATGATGCAATCACAAATTGCAAATCTTCAACAACCACTAAGAACAAAAATTATGATCTCAAGAATATTTGAACAATGAAAGTAATAGAGTGAAGAATGAAAAGTTCTTTGTTGAATCTTGATAGCTCTTGAAAGATGAAAAAAAATAGCTCTTGAATTGCTCTTGAAAGTGTATAGAAAATTGTAAGAATGAATGTGTATTCCTTTTGTGAAAGAGAAAATTAAGTCCTTTTATAATTTTCCAAATACTGATTGAATTACTCGAGTAAACCATATAACATTACTCGATTAAAACATGTCAGATTAAGTTACTCGAGTGATGTGTAAACCATTACTCGATTAACCTGTCATGACATAAATTACTCGAGTGAATCAATACTCATTACTCGAGTGAACTGATCAGAATCTGAATAAAAACAAGGTTTTTCTAAAAGGATTTTCACAAAACTTTTAATAGAGCTATTTAATCAAGATTTAAAGTATCTTCACTCTTAATCAAACATTATTTAAATATTCTTAAAATCACCTAAGCTACCCACACCAATGAGATGCATTGCATAAAAATAAAGATTACATTAAAATAGAATTAATAAAAATCCTAATTCTAATCTTCATGTGGTGTAGCTTGCTTGTTGCCAATGTTGTTGCTTGGAGAGAGATTGTTAGCATCAAAACATGAGAATCCTACATAAGTTAGAAACTTAGCCAATTGAGCATGCAACCTTAGGTTTAAAACATAGGAATTTAGGAAATTAGAATAACAAGATTGGTAGCTTAAAACATAAATTCCACCATTGGATGTGAAGTAGGATAGGTGAGGAAGCTTGCTTTAAAATTTGAGGAAGATCCAACGGGTAACGAAGAAGTTATAGCCTCTCAAAGTCTGGGTACTGCAAAACTAAGCAGCTTAATCGATTAAACTGCAGCTTATTCGATTAAACTGCAGCTTAATCGATTAAGGTCAGAAAATGGAAAATGGCTTAATCGATTAATAATCGATTAGAGGCTGTAGATGCTGAAAAAAATAAAGGTGCGTCCACCTCTTAGTTCTTGAGAAACTCGAATTCTCTCTCTCCTAGGGCACCAAATCCTCCATTTTCATCAATCAATCCTCAAGAGGATCACTCCAAGTCCATCCCCAAGTTCATCCCCAAGTCCTTCCTTGTTGCTCCAAGTAAGTGAATGTTGATTTTATTCTTCTCTTTCTCTCCCTAGAATTCGAATTTCTCTCTCTCCCTCTTCCTCCCTTGAAGCTTTAGTCAACAACCTTGAGGAACTTGATGGGGTCACGAATTCCCTCAAGATTCTTGGGCAAAGTTTGATATTTTGTTCCTTTATTTTATTGATTTTAGGTCCCTCCCTCTCTTTTGAATTGTGGCTCTTTCTCAAGTGAGTTCCAAGCACAAATTCTCTCTCTATCTCTAAGAGCTTGAGGTAAGGAGTGGGTTATAGTGAGTATTACCTTACTCTGGGGTTTAGTTTACAATATGCATATAATGGGTACTAAGAGTTATGTGTTAGTTTAGGTTGTTATAATATAGGGTAATAAATAACTAGAGCTTATGACATAGGAAAATTAATTAGATGATGATATGCTTTATTTTGAATATTTGGTATATAAGCATGTGACTTGGTGTTGTTTATAATTGAAGTGCTAATTTCGTTAAATGTTTGAGTTATGATTTTATTTTATAAACCAAGGCAAAGTATGGAAATTAAGTATGAATTAAGGATAATGGGGATGATATTAATAAAATGTTGATTTTGTGCTAATTAAATTATAAGATTTAATAGTGGTGATTTGATAATGCAAATGTGTTATGTTTTGACTAATTTTGAGTAATGTACTTGTTAAACAGTTAAGAGGTTTTCTGGAAAAATGGACTGGTTAATATGATTAAGAAGGAATGTTATTTATAAAGGATAAAAAGAAAAGTGGAAAAATATATACCCGGACGCAGTAAGACGTGAGTGCACAGGAGTGCAGACGCAGTAGGTCGTGACCAGGGGAGAATGAAAAATATATACCCGGACGCAGTAAGACGTGAGTGCACAGGGGTGCAGACGCAGTAGGTCGTGACCAGGGGAGAATGAAAAATATATACCCGGACGCAGTAAGACGTGAGTGCACAGGGGTGCAGACGCAGTAGGTCGTGACCAGGGGAGAATGAAAAATTTATACCCGGACGCAGTAAGACGTGAGTGCACAGGGGTGCAGACGCAGTAGGTCGTGACCAGGGGAGAATGAAAAATATATACCCGGACGCAGTAAGACGTGAGTGCACAGGGGTGCAGACGCTGTAGGTCGTGACCAGGGGAGAATGAAAACATACCCGGACGCAGTAAGACGTGAGTGCACAGGAGTGCAGACGCAGTAGGTCGTGACCAGAGACAGATTAAAAAGAATTATGATATGATTAAAGTGGAAGGAATAAATGACTTTATGAAAATGATGTATAAGAATGAATAGGCAAGATTGACTTGAGAAACCAATGGAATACTTTGATAATGAATTGTGATTTCTTGAGTTTTATTATATTGTTATTAAATTGTTAAATGTGTATGGCTTGGTATAGCATTATGTCGTAATTGGAAACTGTTTCCCCATTTTATGTGTAATACTCACTCCTTACTATTTCCACAGGTACCGAGGCTGAGTTTACACATGACCAGGCCGAGCAGGATTACTCTCCCTCACAGGGAGAGTAGGGTTGGGATTAGATGCATTCTTTTGACCTAAGCCTCTATATTATTTGATGTATATGTGCTGTATATGCTCTTTTGTGAGAGGCTTAGGATAGTTTCTTTGGTGCATTTGCTTATGATTCATTTTTGGGCATAGTTGCGGATATGGTCTCTTGTTTTGCATACTTAGCACTGTTGCTGGCACTCTGACACATTGACGTTGATGTTTTACACTTGAGCCCATGGGGCAACTATGTGATGCACTTATATCTATATTTGAGCCCTGCTGGCTACTGTTGATATTAAATAAATGTGTTTATCAGGTTGAAGATTTTGAAATGTCCGAAAAACAGACGAAACTCCGTCCGTTTGACGGTTGATTTTCATGAATTAAAAATGAATTTTTAAATCCGTATTTTTGATATAAAGGTAATTAAGGGTAAATAATATAGGGTGTTACATTTATGGTATCAGAGCAGTTTCCCTCGGCCATTGGAGTTATGAGTTACTCCAGTGATTACTCACCAAGCGAGTAATCGATAATTATAGTTTAAAGTCTAGAATATATTGATAGGATGTTTGTAATACTAATCATGCTATTAAGCATTAACTGTTGGCCTTATGCATGATTAAACAGAATGGCTGGTAGGCGGATCGATAATGATGGGATCCGCGCTATTCTGGAACAACTGGTACAGCTGCAACAGAATCAGGGGAATAACATAGCAGCAGCAGCTGCAGCAACAGCAACAGCCACAGCAGCAGCAATGAATCCTCAGCCACCAGCTCCAGTTGCTATCGATTGGTTAGCACGATTCAGAAAGAATGATCCGATGAAGTTCGAAGGAGGGTTCAATCCCGATGGGGCACAACTGTGGTTGCAGGAGATTGAAAATATCCTGAATACCATGGCACCACCAGAGGAACAAAAGGTTCTGCTAGCACAATACATGTTGACTAGTGAAGCAGAACACTGGTGGCAACAGATGCGGAGGGGTTTGGAGGCGAGCAACCAGGCGATCACTTGGGAGTTGTTCAAGGACCGTTTCCTCGGCAAATACTTTCCTGAGGATGTTCGTAGAGAGAAGGAGATAGCCTTTCTGCAGCTTGTGCAGGGGAACATGAGCGTTGGGGAGTATGCTGCTAGGTTTGAGGACTTGATCCGATATGCAGGGAGTTACAGGGATGCTGATGAAAGGACCAAGTGCATCAAGTTTGAGACCGGACTTCGTTCTGAAATCAAGGTGGCTTTTGAGTATCAGAACATCGCCAATCTGTCTCAATTGACCAACATGACTAGTACTTATGAAAAGAGTCAGAAACAACGAGCAGCTGAGAAAAGAAGCAAAAGTGTACAGAAAGCTGGAGGTCCTATTAGGGGCAAGAGTTCGGTGCAGCGACCAGGTCCTTACTCCCAGCCTAGCACAGACCCAGTAGTGAGTACCTATGGTCCTATTCCGACTTGTCCACATTGTGGTAAGCAGCATAGGGGAGATTGTTGGAGGCTGGACCCGAGCAAGGGTGGGATAGTCTGTTACAGGTGCGGTCAGCCGGGTCACATTGCGATGAATTGTCCCAGAAATGTAGTGAAGAAAGAGGTGAATGTGGCCAAGGTACAGAAAGCTGGTGACAATCGGGTAACTCAGAAGGGCAAGGTGTATACCCTGGATGGCGAGGAAGTTACAGAGGCTGATGAGCTGATTCGAGGTATTGGCCATATAAATGATGTTGCATGTGGCATTCTCTTTGATTGTGGAGCTACACATTCATTCATTTCTGTCAATTGCATGAAAAGATTAAAGTTACCTGCTATTGAGATGCCTTTTAAATTGTCTGTGTCTACCCCAAGAAATTCAGCTGTGGTTACATCTTTGATGTGCTTGGATTGCCCTCTTCGAGTATTAGAGCGGGAATTCAAAGTAAACTTGATATGTTTGCCCTTAACCAAGCTGGATATCATTCTAGGCATGGACTGGATGTCCCAGAACCGTGTCCTTCTTGATTGTAGCCAAAAGTCAGTAATTTTCTGTCAAGCTTCAGCGTCGGCATTAAATGATGAGGAAGCATCAGATATCAGTAGACTCCCAGTGGTTTGTGAGTTTCCGGATGTTTTTCCAGCTGACATTCCCGGATTACCTCCAGCCAGAGAAGTAGAATTTGGCATTGATCTGATGCCTGGTGCCGGCCCGGTATCTAAAGCGCCTTACAGAATGGCCCCTCCAGAGTTGGAGGAATTGAAGAAGCAGTTGGAGGAGCTTCTGGCTAAGGGGTTCATAAGGCCAAGTGTTTCTCCGTGGGGAGCTCCTATTCTTTTTGTTAAAAAGAAGGATGGAAGTGTTCGCATGTGCACTGATTACCGTCAGTTGAATGCGGTGACGGTGAAGAATAAATATCCGCTCCCGCGCATTGATGATTTGTTGGATCGGCTTAGGGGAGCTGTAGTTTTCTCAAAAATTGACCTCCGATCTGGATATCATCAAATCCGTATCCGAGAGGAGGACATTCCTAAAACTGCTTTTAGATCTCGGTATGGGCATTTTGAATATGTGGTGATGCCTTTCGGTCTCACGAATGCACCTGCTATCTTCATGGATTATATGAACAGGATCTTCAGGCCGTACTTGGACTCATTTGTCATTGTGGTCATTGATGACATTCTTATCTATTCCAGAAGCCAGAAGGAGCATGAAGAGCATTTGAGAACGGTGCTCCAAGTTCTCAAGGACAAGCATCTTTATGCCAAGTTTTCCAAGTGTAGTTTCTGGTTGAATGAAGTGCATTTTCTAGGGCATGTGATTTCTGAGAAGTGTGTGGCGGTTGACCCTTCTAAGGTGGAAGCGGTGCTTAAGTGGGAGAGACCTCAGTCCATCACAGAGATCAGAAGTTTCCTTGGTATGGCTGGGTATTACAGGAGGTTCATTGAGGGGTTTTCTAAACTAGCCCTTCCTTTGACAACTCTTACGCGGAAAGGTGTTCCGTTTGAATGGTCCCCAGAATGTGAAGAGAGCTTCCAAGAGTTGAAGAGGCGATTGACTAGTTCTCCAGTGTTGATTTTGCCGGATCCAACTCAATCCTTTGTAGTGTATTGTGATGCTTCAAAACAAGGGTTGGGTTGTGTGCTGATGCAGCAAGGGCAAGTCATAGCCTATGCATCCAGACAGTTGAGGCAGCATGAGCAGAACTATCCCACTCATGATCTTGAGTTGGCGGCTGTAGTTTTTGCTTTGAAAATCTGGAGGCATTATCTATATGGCTCAAAGTTTGAAGTCTTTAGTGATCATAAAAGCCTTCGCTATCTCTTCGATCAAAAGGAGTTGAATATGAGACAGAGGAGGTGGATGGAGTTTCTGAAGGACTATGATTTCGATCTCCAGTATCATCCAGGAAAAGCAAATGTAGTGGCTGATGCATTAAGTCGCAAGACTTTGCATGTCAGCAATTTGATGGTGAAGGAGATGCAGTTAATCCAAGAGTTCAGTGACCTCAATTTGAACATGCAAGTGAAAGAGGAGCATTGTTCTAGAAATGTTGCAGGTTACTAATGACTTGATGGGTCTTATTAGAGAAAGACAAGCTGATGATGCAGAATTACAGAAGTTGTTGGAAGGGGCATCGGGAAATGAAGAGCCCGATTTTGTAAAGAGTTCAGATGGCATTATCCGATTTAGGGGTCGGATATGTGTTCCCATGGACTTCGAGATCAGAAGGGATATTCTGTGGGAAGCACATCGGACCAAAATGAATTTTCATCCTGGTGCAACAAAAATGTACCAAGATCTGAAAAGGATTTATTGGTGGCCAAAGTTGAAAACCGATGTAGCAGATCATGTATCTCATTGCCTTACTTGCCAGAAAGTTAAGATTGAGCATCAAAAGCCTGGTGGTCCGTTGCGATCACTTGAGGTCCCGGAGTGGAAATGGGATAGCATAGCTATGGACTTTGTAACGGGTCTACCTAGGACGGCTGCAGGATGTGATGCAGTTTGGGTGGTTGTGGACCGTCTCACAAAGTGTGCTCATTTCATTCCGATTCACAAGAAGTACACTCTGGAGAAGTTGTCTCAGTTGTATATCAGGGACATAGTCAAGTTGCATGGTGTTCCTACCAGTATTGTATCCGATCGTGATCCGAGATTTCTGTCTAGATTTTGGCAGAGTCTTCAGGAGGCATTGGGTACTAAGCTGAAATTTAGTACGGTTTACCATCCGCAGACAGACGGACAATCTGAGCATACTATCCAGACACTGGAGGACTTGTTGAGAGCATGTGTTCTGGAGCAGACTGGTAGTTAGGAGCAGTTACTGCCGTTGATGGAGTTTACTTATAATAACAGTTTTCACTCCAGTATTGGCATGGCACCATTTGAGGCTCTCTATGGCATGAAGTGTAGGACGTCTCTGTGTTGGTTCCAAATAGGAGAGAATTTGTTGACAGGTCCTGATATTGTGAAAGAAACAACTGAGAGGATCACCATGATCAAGAACAAGATGAAAACTTCCCAGGATCGCCAGAAGAATTATGCTGACAGGCGAAGGAGACCCTTGGAGTTTGATGTTGGGGATCATGTGTTTCTGAGGGTGTCCCCGATCACAGGGATTGGTAGAGCCATTAGGTCCAAGAAGCTAACTCCTCGGTTTATTGGACCTTATGAGATCTTGAAGAAGGTTGGTCCGGTAGCTTACAGAATTGATATGCCCCCTCACTTAGCTAGGCTTCATGATGTATTCCATGTTTCCCAACTAAGGAAGTACATTCATGATCCTACTCATGTGGTCACGCTGGACGATTTGCCTTTGAAGGAGAATTTGACTTTTGAAGTGTTACCAGTGAGGATTGAAGACAGGCAAGTGAGACAATTAAGAGGCAAGGAGATCAGCTTGGTAAAAGTCATTTGGAGCAGGAACAATGTGGAGGAGGCTACTTGGGAGCTAGAAAGCAAGATCAGACAATCTCATCCACACTTGTTCGAGGACAACTGAATTTCGAGGACGAAATTCGGGTAAGTGGGAGAGAATTGTAACATCCCAAACTTTATTTGTATTGTAATTTATGTTACGATGGTCTTAGGGTAGAAGAAATGAGAGCATAAATTAGAAACTTAGCCAATTGAGCATGCAACCTTAGGTTTAAAACATAGGAAATTAGGAAATTAGAATAACAAGATTGGTAGCTTAAAACATAAATTCCACCGTTGGATGTGAAGTAGGATAGGTGAGGAAGCTTGCTTTAAAATTTGAGGAAGATCCAACGGGTAACGAAGAAGTTATGGCCTCTCAAAGTCTGGGTACTGCAAAACTGAGCAGCTTAATCGATTAAACTGCAGCTTAATCGATTAAACTGCAGCTTAATCGATTAAGGTCAGAAAATGGAAAATGGCTTAATCGATTAATAATCGATTAGAGGCTGTAGATGCTGAAAAAAATAAAGGTGCGTCCACCTCTTAGTTCTTGAGAAACTCGAATTCTCTCTCTCCTAGGGCACCAAATCCTCCATTTTCATCAATCAATCCTCAAGAGGATCACTCCAAGTCCATCCCCAAGTCCTTTCTTGTTGCTCCAAGTAAGTGAATGTTGATTTTATTCTTCTCTTTCTCTCCCTAGAATTCGAATTTCTCTCTCTCCCTCTTCCTCCCTTGAAGCTTTAGTCAACAACCTTGAGGAACTTGATGGGGTCACGAATTCTCTCAAGATTCTTGGGCAAAGTTTGATATTTTGTTCCTTTATTTTATTGATTTTAGGTTCCTCCCTCTCTTTTGAATTGTGGCTCTTTCTCAAGTGAGTTCCAAGCACAAATTCTCTCTCTATCTCTAAGAGCTTGAGGTAAGGAGTGGGTTATAGTGAGTATTACCTTACTCTGGGGTTTAGTTTACAATATGCATATAATGGGTACTAAGAGTTATGTGTTAGTTTAGGTTGTTATAATATAGGGTAATAAATAACTAGAGCTTATGACATAGGAAAATTAATTAGATGATGATATGCTTTATTTTGAATATTTGGTATATAAGCATGTGACTTGGTGTTGTTTATAATTGAAGTGCTAATTTCGTTAAATGTTTGAGTTATGATTTTATTTTATAAACCAAGGCAAAGTATGGAAATTAAGTATGAATTAAGGATAATGGGGATGATATTAATAAAATGTTGATTTTGTGCTAATTAAATTATAAGATTTAATAGTGGTGATTTGATAATGCAAATGTGTTATGTTTTGACTAATTTTGAGTAATGTACTTGTTAAACAGTTAAGAGGTTTTCTGGAAAAATGGACTGGTTAATATGATTAAGAAGGAATGTTATTTATAAAGGATAAAAAGAAAAGTGGAAAAATATATACCCGGACGCAGTAAGACGTGAGTGCATAGGAGTGCAGACGCAGTAGGTCGTGACCAGGGGAGAATGAAAAATATATACCCGGACGCAGTAAGACGTGAGTGCACAGGGGTGCAGACGCAGTAGGTCGTGACCAGGGGAGAATGAAAAATATATACCAGGACGCAGTAAGACGTAAGTGCACAGGGGTGCAGACGCAGTAGGTCGTGACCAGGGGAGAATGAAAAATTTATACCCGGACGCAGTAAGACGTGAGTGCACAGGGGTGCAGACGCAGTAGGTCGTGACCAGGGGAGAATGAAAAATATATACCCGGAGGCAGTAAGGCGTGAGTGCACAGGGGTGCAGACGCTGTAGGTCGTGACCAGGGGAGAATGAAAACATACCCGGACGCAGTAAGATGTGAGTGCACAGGAGTGCAGACGCAGTAGGTCGTGACCAGGGACAGATTAAAAAGAATTATGATATGATTAAAGTGGAAGGAATAAATGACTTTATGAAAATGATGTATAAGAATGAATAGGCAAGATTGACTTGAGAAACCAATGGAATACTTTGATAATGAATTGTGATTTCTTGAGTTTTATTATATTGTTATTAAATTGTTAAATGTGTATGGCTTGGTATAGCATTATGTCGTAATTGGAAACTGTTTCCCCATTTTATGTGTAATACTCACTCCTTACTATTTCCACAGGTACCGAGGCTGAGTTTACACATGACCAGGCCGAGCAGGATTACTCTCCCTCACAGGGAGAGTAGGGTTGTGATTAGATGCATTCTTTTGACCTAAGCCTCTATATTATTTGATGTATATGTGCTGTATATGCTCTTTTGTGAGAGGCTTAGGATAGTTTCTTTGGTGCATTTGCTTATGATTCATTTTTTGGCATAGTTGCGGATATGGTCTCTTGTTTTGCATACTTAGCACTGTTGCTGGCACTCTGACACATTGACGTTGATGTTTTACACTTGAGCCCATGGGGCAACTATGTGATGCACTTATATCTATATTTGAGCCCTTCTGGCTACTGTTGATATTAAATAAATGTGTTTATCAGGTTGAAGATTTTGAAATGTCCGAAAAACAGACGAAACTCCGTCCGTTTGACGGTTGATTTTCATGAATTAAAAATGAATTTTTAAATCCGTATTTTTGATATAAAGGAAATTAAGGGTAAATAATATAGGGTGTTACACTAAGCCTCTGCTGAGAGAAACTTTTTATCGTATTCGAACAGAGCTCAGCATTCTGGATGAATCCAGTATAAGCTAAGTGTTTTTCAGTATTTTTAAACTAAGTCACCAAAATCGAAAATCTTCTTTCAATATAAGTATGTTCGTGATCCTTTTACGTGTTCGAATTTTTTGTTTAACTCCTGCATAGCTTCTTCCTCGGCTTCTTCTGTTTAAAATTCTTTTTCTGGGGGAGAAGATATCTTGTTCCGTTTTCGTATAAGAACATAGGGAGAGAAGGGTGTTCAGGGGAGAAAGGTGTTCGAATATTTGTTTTTCACCCTCTGTCGTTCTTATCTCTTTTGACAATTGTTCTTGATTCTTTGGCTCCTTTTTGATCATGCCAAAAGGGGGAGAGATGTGTTGTTTGTTGTTTTTGGTGTTTCAGATGAGAGAAAAGGTGATGTTTGTTGATTCAGATGTTCAGTTTTTCAAGCAGTTTTTCGAGCATACATTCAGGGGGAGTGTTTTCCGAGCATCTTTTCAGCTCTCCAAGAAATTTCCGAGAATGTATTCAGAGGAGCGCACAAAAATCAACAGTAAAAATCAACAGGCATTTGTCATCATCAAAAAGGGGGAGATTGTTGAATCAGAGATTTTGATGAAGACAAATAGCTCGGTTCTCGGCCCAAGGCTTTGATGAAGTCAAATGCATCAACGTATGTGTTGAAGCTCGGCAAATGAACCAGTTCCGTGTGTTGATTTTCGTCTTTGATCACCTCGACAAATGCTATACTCGGCAGTTGCTTTGAAGAAATAGAGTTGAACCAGAAGCAGTCAGAAGCAAGATTGAAGATGCTCAACTCGGCAAAACTATCCGCTCGGCCTTCATTTTGTCCGAGTAAAATAGCAAAGCATCAGAGTTTCAGAAGTTTTTGCTCGGCCTTCGCTTCAGTCAAGTGATGTGTCAAGTCAGACGCTCGGCCAGAGCTCGGCTCAGAGTTAAAGTCAAGACAAAATCGAGAGAGCTCGGCCATAGCTCGGACCCTTGCTGCAAAAGTAAGCTCAGATCATTTTCAGTGCAAGCATCATCAAGCTAAGACCTTCAGCCCGGTTCAAACTCAGTTCTGTCTTAGCTCTTTGCTGCTTATGAAATCAAGTTCCCTAGCTCGAACCGATGACAAGCTCGGATAACTGTTCATCGTCGTCAACATTTAGTTGTCTTCGACACCATTAAACTTGAAATTCAAATTTAAAAAAAAAGGGATTACTTTTGGAAAGGACAACAGCTGTCACTGTACGTTGCTGCAAATTAGAAGCTTCTAAAAAGGACAATACGTGGATATGAGCGTTGCAGCAAAATGGATAATACCAGGGAATATCCGTTGCAAGGACAGTGTGTCACCAAAATATCTTTCCTCATTGTTGGGTGCTAAGATCAATGTAAAAGCCCAACTTGTATTCTCCAAAACACATACACAGAGAACACAAGAACAAGATACAACAGCAACAACATTTTCAAAAGCACAGAGAAGAAAACTTTCACATTTCGAAACCTAGTTTCAAATCTTCTATGTGAAATCCCTTCTTAATCGATTACTCACCAGATACACAAACTTTCAAATCATACTTTGTTGAGTTTTTCGAGTTGGAGCCATAAGCATTAATTCATCTCTATAACAGTGTTGAACGAAGCTGTTTCTTGAAGGTTTCAAGAAGCTTCGGTGTTTGTAAAGTGCTGAAGAGGTTCTTCAGTCATCAATTTATTTGGGGTAGATTTCAAGAGCTTGGTACGCTCTTGAAGGGATAGGATTAGAGAGGTTCTCTTGTAAAATCCTTGTGTAACCATTTAAATTGATTGTGAGTAAAAGCTCCTTGTGGTTCAAGGGGGACTGGACGTAGCTCTCAAGTGGGTGAGAGTGAACTAGTATAAAATTTTCTATGTCTCTTCCTTTACTGCTTTCTGCATTTCTGTTCTGCGCTGCATTTGCATTTTACCGAGCATCTTTGTCGGCAAAACCGACCTCTGTGCGTTTAATTTGAGCTCGCTATTTTCACGCTGCAAAAACCGATTTCTGAGTGTAGCAGCTCGGATAATCTATTGTTCAACACGGACAATAGATTGTTAGTATCTGCTCGGCATTAACTCGACATTTTCTTAAAATCAGCAAGCATAAATTAACAACTTTCAATTAATCCGAAAAATTGATATTATTTCTTCAAACTTCTATTCACCCCCCTCTAGTAGTTTGTTAGGCCGCTTGTTGGTTTCCAACAGATAGATCAATACAAAATATATTAAATTAAGTACTCGATAATTGATTGATATGTTAAACAAGTCAATAAATGCATGTCTCCTTAACTTTTTTGCTTATGGAATTTTTTTTACCATCCTTATAAGATGAATAAAATACTAATTAACTTTATCAAAGAGTGTATTTTTTTTATTAAAAAGAGTGTGTTTTTTAGTACTTCCCCAATCTCACAAAGATTGTAACATTTTGAAAATTAAAAAAAATAAACAAACATGTTTTTAATACCTTATTTAACAAATTAATCAATTATTAATCTATTAATTTAATTTCATTCATTAATTACCCAATCATACACCATATTATATAATTTCCAAGCATTTTTATTGATTAGTTGGACTTCATTTTGGGACATTTTTTCTACACTTTTTTACGGTTTTTTTTTTAAGGAGGTAGTATGACTAAAATTGTAAACATTTATTATAATTTTTAACGGTTAATCATATATTTGTTATTGAGATTCTACTCCCTTCGTCCCTTATTATAGGGTATCATTTGGATAGATTTCTTGTCCTTTTTTATAAGTCGTTTTGAAATATTTAGGTAACATTAAATAGTTATTCCAAATACACCCCTCATAATTACATAGTGGGTGATAGAGTAATAATTAATTAATTACAATAAATAGAGAAATGAATAGAATTGTAAAGTTTTAAATAGAGGTAACTTTAGAATGACAATATATTTTTTTTGGAATAAATTTGAGAGTAATAATTATTTTTCTTAATACGGATGAATTAGGTAAAATGACTTATATTAAGAAACTTACAGAGTAAAAAAGTTGAAGGTATTTCCTTTTTGTTTTTTGAAGATTAACTCAGCTTTATTAAATGACATCCACAGCTGAATAACTAGCATGTGGTGCAAAAATAGGTTCAAGTACAGATGGGACAGAGTCCAACCGGAACATTTCACCTTACTCAAAGGCTAAGTTTGACAAAATGTCGGCTATGGCATTATCACCTCTAGGTCCATGAATGATGTCCAACCTAACAAATTGACTGGACAATACAATAAGAGATTTACTTTTCAGACTCCGTTGATTTCTTATCATTTTTGGAAGTGCAAATTTATGTATTTTTCCGCCTCTCAAAAGGCGGAAAGAGTGAAAATTTGCACTTCCGCCTCATGTGAGGCGGAAGATTTGGGAGATGATGAGAAATCAACGGGGTTTGAAAAGTAAAGCTCTACAATAATGTTGGAGATATTTCATCCTAAATACAAGTCTTTTTTTTAAAAAAAAAAAGTTCTTGATGAAAATCATTTCTAATTTTTAAATGTATTAATTACTTCTTTTTCAAAAAAAATTATATTTATTTAACACTTTTTAAATATCAATAATAATAGAGATAATTTTAAAAAACATATCATATTAAATATCTACATTTTTAATGTCATTAATAATATTAACTAACTTTCTTATAATATAAATTTTTAGACAAATTAAATTATATTTAAGACCGCTTGGATGAATTATTTTTTAAATACATGCGAATAAAAAATAAGACAAATACTAACAAGTATCCTTAGAGCATTTGTTAAATAACTAAATGTAGTAGGAAAATATTGGAAAGTGTGATTTTTTTCATGTTCTAAAAAAAGAAAAAAGATGACTTATGATATTTTTTCCAAATCTAATAACTTGGAACACTCGTTAATAAGACAAAAAATAAAAATGTAAAATTACAACTATTGTTAACAAATAATACTCTCTCCATCCCATAAATTAACTTTTTTTAAAATTTTGCACATAGATTAAGAAATGAGTTAATGATACAAAAATTTGATATATTTTGATAAAAAATTTGGTATACTTTAATTTTACCCTCAATTAATGAGTATTGAATTTAAAAAAAATATAACTTATGAAAAAAAATAAAAAACATAAATAAACATAATTTATGAAAAGAAGGGGAGTAGTAATCAATACAACTATTGCCCTGCTGTGTTGCTGTTGCACGTAAACAAAAGTCACGGAGTTTTAATATTTCAAACTCAAGAAAGTACATTTGTTAGGTTGAGTACCTCTACTACTCTTTAATTACATTACATACATTTGCTTTTAAAAAAATAAAAAAAAAACCTTAGACCAATGAATAGTCTAGAATGAAACATCTAATTAAACAATACTTAATTATTTAGAATATTATCTTCGTTTTATAAGTTATGTTTTTTTTAACCATTGCCCATAAATTAAAAAAATGAATTTTTATAAATCATTTTGTATTTTTTAAAGAACATTTATTGTTTTTTTTCTTATTTGCCCTTTTATCATTAATGTAAAATAATATATTTGTGAAATTTTTAATAAAAGTTAAAGGGATAAAATTATAATATTAAGGTATATTTTTAAAATTCCAAAAATATAATTATTTTCCTTAATCTATGTATATTGTTAATTATTTTTTTTGGTAAAAGAATAAAATTCATTACTACTTATAATATTGTTAATTATTACTTATAAATAGAATAAGAAGGAATAAATAAGTTTAGTTTTATTATATCTTCCGGTGCTTTTTCTTATGAGTAGTTGTAGTTATACAGTGTTATATAATGCTCTTCGGCTTTGTTTGGTTAACGGAGAGAAAATAGGAAGAGAGAAAATGAGAAGAAAGAAACAGGGAAGAGAGATTATGGAGAGAAAATGAGTAGATTTTATGGTTGTTTGGTATGAGAGAAAATGTGAAGAAATTGGAAAGAGAGAAAAGTTGGGTTTTCTTTCCTTTTGTTTGGTTGGAGAGAAAAGTGGGAAGAGAGAAAATAATAAATTTGTCAAAATACAATTACACCATTATTTTCAAAAATATAAATATTTTTTTATTTTTCATATATATCTATATTTCATATGGTCAAAGATTTTTTTTACTTCAATTATTTATTACATAATAAAATTTTCGAATCCAAAATATTATAAAATAGTTTTTTTATTAAAATAAAAATGTTTTATTTTTTTTCAATTAAAGAATTAAAAAATTAAAGAAAAAAGATGAAGTAAAATGGACAAGTGAAGAACAGATGAGTAATTTTACATGTCAATCACAGTTTTTTCTCCAAAATCTCTTCATTTGGGGAGAGAAAACTTTTTTTGTGGGTCCCATGTGTTTTTTTCTTTTCTCTCCATTTTCTCTCCTAAACCAAACAGGGGAAAATGAAGTTTTCTCTCCAAAATCTCTCCTCCCATTTTCTTTCCGCTCATTTTCTCCTGAAACAAACCCCTATCATTCCCCGTCGTCTCCACATTGCTACTGAATGGATCGGAGATTTCCGCAATTTCAAGGTTAAATTAGTTTTCAAGCTTTATAGATTTTTTTAAATGAGAAAAATTTTCCTAAGCACCTATTAGAAGCTTGTAGAACATCTAAATTAACGTAAAAGTTTGTTAGCATTATGACTACTTGATGATAAAACTTGATATAAGCAAATTAAACATGGAGAATAATTTGGCAAAATACATGTTGATGGAAACTTGGGAAAGTTTCCTCCACCACTGTTACAAATAAGCATTTAAGAAGTTATTGTAGTATGTGGTCTAATAAATGGTAATTTTAGAGAACCATACCATGTATCAAGTGGGTGATGCCCTTCATCCCAACAAAATACTCCTAGAACTACTATTAAATCTAATACGTAGTATTTGTTTTATTTCATATGTTAATCTATCTCTTCCCATATCTAGCTATTTAACTATTATTTCTATAACTTAAAAAAAATAACAGTCGTCCGCTTAAGACAGCCCAGTTGGTGGCTGCAGGGACACTTAGGATTTCCCCGTCCCCAGGTCATGAGTTCTAGTCCCAGACCTCCCATGTAAACCAAAAAAAAAAAAACAAAGCACAAAGGAGAAAAGCATGTATGATGATTTCCACTACTCTTCTCTGCAATCCTTCTCTGTTATGACATGTATGATGATTTCCACAACTCTTCGCCGTCTCCTTTGCCGCTGCAACCTCCTCTGGGTAGATACGGATTTATCCGAGCCGATCGGTGTCGATCAAGGTTAATTGGCAAAGATCGAGGTTAAGTTCTGGAAACTCTGTAATTCATTGAGGTTAAATTTGAATTAGGGATAAATTTTTGCAATTGTTTTTGAATTTGTGCAATTTTTTCTTTGTAATTCATTCTAATCTTGAGAGATTTTGTGATGTTTTGATAAATATAGTCGTGTGTTACGTTGCATCTTCTTTCTACTCCTCTCTTCATCTTTCAATTTATTTTATTTATTTCTTTCTTTCTTTAACCGCTCCTGAAATATACAAAATCATCATTATCGTTATATCAATTATATGTAATATAATATCAGATAAGCATGTAGAGCTATAATATCTTTCAAAAAGACCGATTTTTTAATACGCCATTTTACTATAAACAACTCCTTACAACAAAAACACGAAAATGAGAACGGGACGACAGACACGATTGGCACTCGCTAGTGTCTATAAATAGAACTATTCCACTTTTCTCATCTCACAAATATACGCCACCACATCTTCTCATCAGTGTTTAGTGTTTACTATGGCAAATCATAAGCCAAATTTCAAGCTTGTCACAAAAAATATTGTATTTGTCAAACCACCAAATCCCTCCTTTTCCTCTATTCTTTTTTTGTCTGTCGTTGATAATAGACCCGACCTTGATAGTGTAACCAAAGTAGTTTACGTATATCAATCAACAAACCATGATTCCTTTTTTACCCAAATGGATCCTGCATTTGTGATAAAAGAAGCACTCTCAAAGGCTTTGCTTCATTATTATCCATTTGCAGGGAGGCTAGTCAAACACAATGATGAAAATTTTCAAATCCACTTCAATGCTGTAGATTGTGGAGTTCCATTTTTAGAGGCCGATGCTGACTGCCTCCTTTCTTCTCTCCACTATTTGGATGGAAATAATGTAGAAGTTGCGAAACACTTGGTGTATGATCTTCCTTTAGAAGATAAAAAAGGTCACCATTATCCCTTGGTGGTCAAGGTAACCAAGTTTATCTGCGGGGGTTTCACGATTGGATTGAGCATCTCACATCGTCTTTGTGATGGGTATGGTGGATCACAATTTTACGAAGCCATAATTGAACTTGCAAGGGGAAATAATGAGCCCTCTGTGAAACCAGTGTGGGAGAGAGAGCGATTAATAGGATCAACAACTAAACTACCATTCCAAGATCTCAAGGATGTGGTTTCAGTAGCGGTTTCGCCATTCGGGCTTAGCACAACACTTGTGCATGAATGCTTTCAGGTGGACCTCGAGAGCATAAGAAGACTCAAGATGAGATTAATGAAGGAAAGTGGCAATGAATCCATGGAGGAGAAAAGCTTCACAACCTTTGAAACCCTTGGCGCCTATATTTGGAGATCAAGAGCCAGAGCCTTGCAACTAAAAAACGAAGGGAAAACTATTTTGAGCATTGCCATAGGTATGAGAGGTCGCTTGGATCCTCCTTTGCCAGATGGTTATTATGGGAATGCTACTTTAGATGCACATGTTGCATTAACTGTGAAGGAACTAAATGAAAGACCGCTCTTAGAGGTGATGAAGGTCATCAGACACAAAAAGAAAGCTGCTCTTACTGCTGATAGTATCAAAAACACAATCGACACTATTTGTCCGAGCCTCGAGTATTTTGAAAATTTTGGTCCTGCGTTCACGAGTTTGATAGACTGGAGACCTTTTGGTTTAAAGGAAAAGATGGATTTCGGAGGGCGTAAGCTGGTTAATATGACACCCGTTCCATGCAGCGAATCCATGTCTGAGTGCATTATCACTCCACCTAGTAAACTAGAGCCATCAATGAAAGGCAGAGTTGGAATTTTTTTATCCCTACCCGCTGCTGCTATGATCAAGTTCAAACAAGAGATCCAAAATCTAGAGATTATCAAACCATTTGGAAGGTTGTAATCCTCTGGTTCTATTGCAAGACTCTTTCGAGAAAATTTATGTTTATCAAGAAAATGAATTAATGTTGTTAGTGGAATTAATAATGCAAATATTTAATTTTAATATACTTTTTTAAAATTATTTTTATAGTTATTATTGAGATTTTTAAAAGTGTTGACTTAAGAGAAATGTTTTTGGAAAAAAAGTAATTAAATGTAATTGAAAATATAAATAAAGTCTTACAAATATGATGAAGTTTTTGCCTAAAAATATAAATTTCAAAGTTTTTTCTTGCTTTGTTTGTTTATTTTTACCAGTAAGTAGACGAGTGCTTCGCATGGGTTTTATATTTGTAATTTGTGTAATTTTTGTTTATAAATTAATAATTTAATTAAATTTGTCATTTTAAAATAATTTGATAATGAAAAACAGTAGCTGCGTCTCATAAAAAAACATAACCTATCATTAGTGGTGAGTAATAAACAAAATAAGAATGTCGGTATAAGCATTTATCAAATATACAATACTACAATAAGAAACACATATTCAAGTTTTTTTTAATTTTTTTAAGGAAAATATACTTTTCATTCGTACAAGCAAAATCAACGTTACCCAACCAAAATACATAATTTTCACACAAATAACGTTAAAAAAGCAAGGCACTTTGCACCAACAACATCTTCCTTCTGGACATGTGTCATCAACCTCTTCTAAAATCGGTCTCTAATATGAGATTCAACGGCATTTATCTCCAAGATAAAAATATCATCAATGCTGAAAGTAAGCACATTTCAGCGACAATGAATTTCAAATCGGTAGAGATGAAGTCACTGGATAAAAGTTAAGTCAGAAGTCTGCAAGTGAAGGAAGCTGTCTCTGCTATCATTTTTCCGATTATTTGAAAAAAGAGGATGATCATCAGATCTGAAAGCTAACACAAAGCACAGACCTTCCCGAAATAATAACACCCAAAATAACTGAAAAATAACACTTATTTATATGACAAAATTTGTACAAAGGCAAGAGTGAAACGCAGAAAAACTGGGGGCAAAAAACTACACACCCTTCAGATGAAGGGGATAGACTAATCTCCCTCCCCTTAACTTCTACCACTATCTCTCTTTGATAAAGCAAAAAAAACAAATGAAAGCAAATAAAAGAGAAGGAAAACTGAAAAATCTAAGGAGAAGGCAAAACCTCTCACTGAAAATTTAGGGTATAACGAGTTTCCACGTATTCAAGTAAAAACAAGTCAAAAGAATATATTTTTATCATTTAATGAACAAACATCACATCTAAGTTTCAAGTTGATCTTCTTATTGCTACCGCTTACTGCATACCACCTGTTCTTTTAAATAAACTAGAAAACATCCTGTGCCACGCACGGGGCCAATACGGTAATCAACCCAAATAAATATGAAATTATTAAAGTGTAAATATATGATGATTAAATATTGCATATTTGGTTGTCAGATAGGTTAATTTTCAAATAAGTATTATTGATTGTTATGAGTATGTACATCTTACTATCATTTATTTATAAAAAAGAAAAATATGACATTTTTTAAGGTCTAATAACTACATGCATCTACGAAAAGTGACTTTTTTATTTTACAGTCTAATAACTACATGCATCTACCAAAAGTGACTTTTTTATTTCATGAAAATAAAACAATGATAATATCTACCAATTTGCAAATTCAAGTACTCGGTTTATTGCAGCAAAGTTCCTTCAATTGATTGGTTGTACACGATAAACATGTTAGTTCCATTGAGAATGTTTTGATAATGACAAAAGGTTTTGAACAAACTACAAAGGTGTTGATCAAGTTCAAGCTCAACAAGCAACAACAAACATCAAGTGAAGAAGAGAGAACAAGCTCAAAGAAGACTTAGTTTGAGTGTGATTGTAATATCTTTTATCTTTTGCCTCTCAAGCTTCTTAGGTCTTTTATTTTATGAGTTTGGTTAGAGTCCTATAGAGGGTAGTGAATCTCTATCATAGTCATGATTAAATCATAATTTGAGTTTTCACTTTATCTAAAATCAATAGGTGACTTAAAGGTTTGAAAGGAAAGGTTTAGTTTTGAGAAAACAAGTTTCTAACAAGTTTATAAAGGGTTTAATCGATTAAGAACAAATTTAATCGATTATTAATCGATTAAGTGGAGATTTAATCGATTAAATACTGCAGATCTGATTGTTAAAATATGTTTTTCACTTCTCAAAATCAGTTTTTAAGTGCTACAACTTTTGGGTATTCTATATAAACCTTTTTCCAATTATTGTGATGATATAGAATCATTTTTACATCATTTTACAAAGAATCAAGTCACTCTATTCTCTCTCAATTTCATAAGATCAAAGTGTAACATCCCAAATTTTAACCCCAAGTATAATTAGAATAATAGCGAGATTGAAATAATAGTAATAATAATAATAATAAGGTTAAAGGAGTGTTAAAAATGGATCTTTTAACGTTAGAAACGTAAAATAATTGAAAATTAAGAATAAAGTAATTAAATGATTTAATATGATGTTTTCAAGATTTGAGTGTCGTATTAAAATTTTGATTTTATCATTTTAATTGAAATATGTTTTCTAGTCAAAATAAGTATAAATCTGTTACCATACATTTTTCAAAATAAAAGAGTACTTTTATTTGGTTTAATTAATATTTTGACAGGGAGCTCAAGTAGCAAGACTTAGAGGCATTTTTATAAATAGTTTCTTTAAAAAAATATGTTTAATTTAATATTTTGAACATTTTTGCAAATTTTCATAGCGTTATGAGATTGTTTCATTTTTAGCCCCCAGATTGATTTTAATATATTGCCGGTATATGTTATATTTAATGATTTGTTATTTCAAAATTATAAATATTATATTTTATCAAGTTTAATATTAGAATTGAGAAACTATATTTACTTTTGAATTTCGATACTTTTTCTTACGCAATAGCTATCTGTAGGGACATGTAACTTTATTATTTTTCAATCAGTTTTGAGTAATTAAAAATATAATATTGTTTTACTTAAATATATTTCAATTTTAGGATCGTCAAACTTTTAATTATAATGCAAAATACTTATCCACGTTGACCCACAAACAAGAACAAAACATAAAAATATGTAAACAATTCCCTAAACTACCCTGACCCAACCCCACGGGCCACGGTAGAAAACAAAACATAAAAATATGTAAACAATTCCCTAAACTACCCTGACCCCAACCCCACGGGCCACGGTAGAAAAAAAAAAAAAAGAAAAAGAAAAAGAAAAAGAAAAGAGAGTGTGGCAACCAGGCCACCACGTCAAACCAAAAAAAAGAAATTTAAAAGAATGTGGCCATAAGGCCGTGGGAAAGAAAATGAACACAGCACCTGAGGCATAGAGAAATACGTGAAGTATAGAGAAAGAAGAGGCGTACGACACAGAGAAAGAAATTGGGTTTTCATCGGTCCAATAACTCAAGATCCAATCGTCTAATCTCAAATTTTTTTTGGTAAATAACCTTCTCAATTTCCTCTACCCATCTATGTAATTTATTCGATGATCCGTCAATATTTTATTATCCCTATATTTTCAAATAAAGAGATATTTTGTAGAAAAATTATATATTTTTATTATATAATGATATATATTTATTATTTTGACCAAAAATGAATTTAGTTGATTATACTTATAAATATATATATATATATATATATTTACACTTTTAATGTTTTAATTATTTTTAACGTGTGTCCCTGGTTAGATCCATCATGTTATTGTGTCCCTGACCCTCGAGTAAGGTGCAGACGCGAACGTCATATTGTTTCTATTGCTAGGATTCCAGGTAAGAAGGGTCGTATTACCTCTATTTAAAAAATAAATTCTAGGAGTTTATAGTGGTGACTAAGAATAGGCTAATTAAGGAATAAGTTAATGAACCTTAGGGTAGTTCCCACAAAAATAAATGATTTATTTAAACTGACAATGGAATAAATTGAATGTGCATAGAATGAGTTCCGGAGTCAATGAATATGATAGAATATTAAAAGAGTTAACATGGAATGAAAGTGTAGAACAAACACAAAATAAAACCAAGGGAAATTAGTTAAGGGAAATCAGTGAAGCGTGAGAGTAAAAGAGTATAGAGTATTTGTAATAGGCGAAGGGTGTAGAATGAGTTAAAACTAAAGGTGAGGAAAAGAGGAGTTAGAGTACGAAAGCAATAAGAAAGCACGGAGTAAACTTAGTTAAGAGTGGTCGGGAAGGAATGAAATCGAAACGAAAATGATAAACTAAATTCCAAATACAAGAGGGTAATTGGTAAAAGAATTGAGTGAAAAGATAATAAGACAAGTAGAGAGAATGTGATTATGGTAGTGTAGTAGAATGGAGTTAGAGGTAAATTATAGTAATTAATAAAAAGGATAATGAAAAAGAAAAAGGGAGAGAAGAAGAAAAAGAAAAGAAAGGGAAAATGGAAATAATGAAGAGCTAGTAATGAGAATTAAAATATAATGTATAAGGCCTAATCAAGCAAAATTAGAGGAGAATGAGAATCATCAGTGAATAAGATATATTTAAAATAGACGAGAATAAAGAAAAGGGAAAGGACTGAGCGGCAGGAGGTCGGTAGACCCTGTCACAATAATAAAAAGTAATGGCGGTAGGTCGGTAGACCCTGTCACAATAATAAAAGTGAGATGATGGGAGGTCGGTAGATCCTGTTACCACAATGAAAAGTAAAACGGCAGGAGGTCGGTAGACCCTGTCACCATAATAAAAAGGTAAAACGGCAGGAGGTCGTTAGACCCTGTCACCATAAAGAAAAGTGAAATGGCGGAAGGTCGGTAAACCCTGTCACAATAATAAAAAAGTGAAAAGGCGGGAGGTCGGTAGACCTTGTCACAATAATAAAAAGTAAAATGGCGGGAGGTCGGTAGACCCTGTCGCAATAATAAAAAGTAATATGGCGGGAGGTCGGTAGACCCTGTCACAATAATAAAAAGTAAAATGGCGGGAGGTCGGTAGACCCTGTCGCAATAATAAAAAGTAATATGGCGGGAGGTCGGTAGACCCTGTCCCAATAATAGAAGGTAATATGGCGGGAGGACGGTAGACCCTGTCACAATAATAAAAAGGATAAAGGAACGGAAATGGTAGCCGGCATGTGGGCCAAGTAATGGAAAATGGATAAAGAATGGAAATGAGAGAATGATAAGAGAACCATAAATTTAATGAATATGAGAATAAGTAAAGAACTAGAAGAGATTAATTATATGAATAATGTATGTTAAGAATTGGGTAGGCTTAGTTTATTACTATGTCTCTTTTAGGATTTATCTTTTTAAGTTCTGTGTAATGCTGCCCTTCTTGCTATATTTTGCAGGTATGGAAGCGGAGCTTACATGGAATATGACCGAGCAGGATTTTTATTCCACTACGTGGAATGTATTTTAAATATTACGAGTGGACAATTACTTTTTTGTAAATTATAATATGGAGTTGTAGTTTGCCCTGAAACTTGTACTGATCGGGCGTTAGGATATGTTATAACCATTTAACTGTTGTGTTTTATGTTTATAAATATTCTGGACTGACAGGTTTTAAGAAGGAAAATTTTGGGAAGTCCGAAAAACAGAGGAAACTCTGCCGGATTTTCGTAAAAGTTTTTATAAGTAATCAAGTTTTAAAAAGGAATTTTCTAACTCCGATTTTAATAATACCTAAAATTAACTAATAAATGTGAGAGTGTTACATTTTGGTATCAGAGCAGTTTTTCCTCGGTCTCGGAGTTTGGACTCACAACTCCGGTGGTTTACTCACCAAGCGAGTAACCGATATGTATAGTCAAGTGTCTAAGTTAGGCAAATAGGATACATATATAACTAACTATTTATGTATGTGTTCACACTCTATCTACTCCAGGATTAGGTTGTGACAGCGATAGACTATAGGCCGCTAGTTTAAACTCAACTGGATCTCTCGATGGTGTTGTCGTTTAATAGAGTGTAAGGGTAGGATTGGTCATCCTTACTCTTGCAACCATTAAGTGATGATATCATCAACAAATCCGGCGATGATGTTGCTTTTGATAAATGTGAGATTGAGACTGACCATCTCGATCTTCGCACTTGTCGATGGTCAATGTCATTGAAAGCTTCGAAGTAGCACAAAAACTAACCCGACATAAGATTTCCTGTTTAGAAGAAAGGAAGTCGACCTGAACAGTACCTTTTCCGAATCCTTCATGCGAAGTTCTTGAGGGAATCAAGCTCACCCTAGAAACCATCTCCAGCTTCCCTGAAAAGCTAAACCAGACTTTGGCAGTCTGAGACCTATTGGGAGTCTTACCAACAAGATTCCTGAACGGTCGCCTGCGAGAATAGCAAATCTTAACAACCTTACCAAGTATCCACACCGAGATCAACCAAGTTTGGACAATTGAATCATGGTCTTCGGTGAAAATAAGAACCCGACAATGGTGCGTTGTTGCAACTATTAACAGATGACATCATTGCAATCCTCTTAATGAAATTGAAACAATCGAAATAGGAACTCTCTAAGGGAATAGATCCTTTGGAAGCAAAGGAACCAACCCGAATGGTGTTCTTTCCGAACTCTTTACACATAACCGGAAAGTAGACCCCAAAACGATACTAGAAGCTAAGAGAAGAGTCTTAAGCTATCTTATCGGTTTAAGAGTAGTATGGTCGAATGCCTAATCTCTGAAAATCCAACGAACTCTATAGGAATCACTTCTAAATTCCATGAGAAGCCAAATCAGATTCCGGTAGTCCAAGGCTTACCGAGAATCTTGTCGAGGTTCTTGAAAGGACACCGCGAGAAAAAGTAAACCTTAACAGCTTTATGAAGTCTCCCCACCGAGCGAGGCCAACCAAGTTGATTGAGCGACCAGTACTTTTCGTTAAGTACAAGACCCTGAAAGTATGTAGATGTTAAAGTTCTTGAACTTTAGGAAATTCGGTCCAACCCAACGACTACCAACTGATAGTTAACTCAACACGGCCTTCGGCCTCAACTCATGGCCGTTAAGTTTCATTCAAGCTTTATTAGTAAATGTGTCGAACCTTGAGTAATGTTTCAATTCGTGCAAGTAAACCTCTTCCTTCTTAATCTCCTTGGTTGTAATTCAACATTGAAACAACAGTTTTAAATCCCAATTGAATATGTCCTCGCATCAACCAACTAAGGGTTGTGAACTCGCAACCTTCACCTAGTTTCTCATTCTGGAACATTGATCGTTCCTGAAATTTTAATATTGTCTATTCAATTCGGTTTCTCTTTGATGAGTAAAGCTTTAACCAGAATTTGTTGCATCCTATGAAAAGCCTTTGAATCGTATGATCTTAGGTTATCATCTTTGAAGCAAAAGCACAAACGCTTCTTGAATTCCAAAGATTACATTCCTTTCGTTGTTAGATTCTTACACTCTTCATTGAAAGTCGTATGGAAGACGATCAGAAGCTGACACAGTCAATTCCCTGCTTTCTGGCGTTGATATAACCAGGTATGTCGATGCCAAGTGGGGGAGAACATAGTGACCCAACTAAGGTTTTAACGGTGAAACAAGCGGGAGCGATAAGGAAAGTCGGGTGAGAACAAGAAGTGAAGTGTTTTGACAAAAGATCGGAAGCGTCAAGGGGTATGAACTCGGAAGTATCCTAGGCGGGAGAGCAAAACAAAAGAGAATTAAAACCCGTAGTCAGAAGCTTTATCAATGGGATGGTTCTCTATTTACGGAATCGAATGGAATTTCGGGGACAAAATTCTAATAAGTGAGGGAGAATTGTAACATCCCAAATTTTAACCCCAAGTATAATTAGAATAATAGCGAGATTGAAATAATAGTAATAATAGTAATAAGGTTAAAGGAGTGTTAAAAATGGATCTTTTAACGTTAGAAACGTAAAATAATTGAAAATTAAGAATAAAGTAATTAAATGATTTAATATGATGTTTTCAAGATTTGAGTGTCGTATTAAAATTTTGATTTTATCATTTTAATTGAAATATATTTTCTAGTCAAAATAAGTATAAATCTGTTACCATACATTTTTCAAAAATAAAACAATACTTTTATTTGGTTTAATTAATATTTTGACAGGGAGCTCAAGTAGCAAGTCTTAGAGGCAACACTTTAAGAAAATATCTTACTTTCTTAATGCTTAAGAAAATAAACTCACTTTCATTTAAATGGAAATTAGTAGAAAATAAACTCACTTTCTTAATGCTCACCACTCCTCATTTCTTACTAATTTCCATTTAAATTCTCACTTTCTTAATGCTTAAGAAAATAAACTCCCCTTGGTTCTCTTGGTTCCCTCATGGCCGAACCATACTCATAGGAGAGAATAAATTTTCCCTTCATCCTATTATGAAGAATAATTCAAATCTTAGGACATTCTAAAAATTCAAAGTATAGCATGCAACACATAAATACACATATATGCAACACTTTAAGGCATGATATCTTTTAACAAAAGCATGCATCATACACCCATTCATATTCACATCAAATCATGCACTCATTCATCTCAAATTCACTATTTAAATTTGCATGCAATTTATTTTACTCTCATGATAGGAAAATACTAATGTTTACAAACTCAAAAATTCCAAAGATGTACTTTTAATAAACTGTACTATTTAGCTTTAAATATGAACTTCAATTTATTTTATAAAACCATATTGTCACATAAATCAAAAATCTTCAAAAGGAATAATTTATTTGAAGCCTCAAATCATTTTCACTACTCAATACTTTCAAAATTCGTCCTTTAAATACTCCAAAATAAATTTTTGCAAATCAACCCAGAAAATTATAAAAATTACATATTTAAATTCTACTTTTTAACGCGATCGTTTTCATATAAAGATCATAATTTTCCGAGTTACGGTTGAAAAGATATGCACTTTCAAAGTTACTAAATTCATTTTGATCATAAAGGAAAACTCATTTATTTGAGAAATCTCAAATAACAAAACCATAACTTAATTCTCATTAATTCAAACTCAAATAAAAATCATTTGCTAAAACATTCATCTAAAAATCCTTCTTAAATCCTCAAAATCCACTTTAAATAAAACCTCATTGATTTATTTAAGTCAGGAAAAATGCGAGATGTCACAATTTTCAGAAGAATGGAGTAAATACTCGAATGGTTAATATAAGTGTATCGCTTGGTGTGAGTTTGAGGGATTTAAAGGGATAGTTGAATTCTAATGCAAGGATTCAGGATAGCCGAACCGATTTGAAGGTAAAAGAAAGAAACGTATAGACAACCAGTGAATCAGGCACGAGAAGCGATTATTTAATGAGAAGGAGTTGAGTCTAATTTTGATTTAGACCATCTGAGTTATCTATTCTTTGATTCGAGTTAACGTAGTCAAATATTTTCGATTACGTTAATCTAATTATTTGAAATATCAATATTCTGTGAAAAGCTCAACTCCAATTTTTCCGTAATCAAAACTTTTATCACAGTTGGATGTGATAAATATTTGTGGACACTTCAGAAATAGAAAGATTAGTTAAGACTAGAGGGATTAACAATCACCGGGTTAGGACAAATCTTTGTCTCCCCAATGGAAATGTCTCTAGAACTTGACTATCTAACTAAGTCTGATAGTGACAATTATCCTATCTTTAAGTTCATCTAACTTAAAGACATGTCGTATGGTCTTTCTTGTGGAAGATTATATCCGACAGGTATGACTTGTTATTAATGGTTTGAATATTAGGACTGATCACCCTGATGTCTCAAGCTATTAAGAAACGAAGTCATACAAATATCTTCTCATTCGTGCTCTAGAGTGTGGTGGACTCGGCCTAGCCGAGGTCCTCAGACTCCTTACCTATGCTCTCGTGGCCCTATAAGAAGCCCTCTAAGTGATGGGCCGAGTTCAAAGCTCAACGGCCAAACAGATACCGGATACGGGCCGACCTCATGCTCCTACCCAGGTCCGACACCTCCCAAGTCCGACACCAAGGACATGATGACGTCTTCCCTTCTCATCCATGAGGACAGCTCACCACCTTATCCGCAAGGACAACTCATCCACTCATAGCTCAATACAGGCTGGCCCTACTTGGGCCTAAAGCAAGCCCATTAGGGAAACCAGCTCCCCCCTATAAGTAGCTCCATACTACATTGGGGCTCAGGTACGTCCTCTAACCCTAATTGTCATTCTCACACACCAGTGATTAGGGTTACTTCCTGGCTCTCTTCCTTAGCCACTCGAGGACTCCCACCAAACATCACATATCAACCCTGGACAGAGGCTCCTTTGAAGGTCTTCTCCTACCTTTGGAGGACCTCACCGTCTAGGACATCACATTGGCGCCGTCTGTGGGGAACGAAAAACTTCATTCCCAGAAATTCTACCATGTCTGAAGAACAACCAGTCCAGAGGAGAAGGAGGGGGCGTCCAAGGAGGGTGCCATCAACTGAGGACCTGTGCCTGCATCTCGAAGCCAACAGGGCAGCAAGGTCCTCACCACCACCCCCTCCACCACCTCCACCTCCTCCCCCGCCACCTCCACCACCAGAATTCACCCATACCCACAGTGGACCTTACACCATCCACACCGGAGACACTACAAATCCAACCCAGCTTCATGGCGGAGGTCGGCGCGTACAGTTACGCTCTGAGCTCGGAGAAACCAACACTGAACAGCACCGCCACCGCGGCGAACGTGCCCATTCTGTCAGCACGACACACCGTTCACACTCTCGACAGTCTACGCTCTCTCGAGATGCTGAACTCTTATCCTTGATGAGACAGCAGATGAGAATCGTAGAACAGCAAGGTAAAGCTATTGCAGATCTCCAACAAGTTGCTATGCAACGTTTGGCTGAACGAGCTGTTGTTCAAGCTCCGGCCCCAAATGAGTTCCCCCCACCACCCCCTCCACCACCTCTTCCACCACAACCTCTGTTAACTCCACAAACCTTTGCAACACCACACACAACCGTCACAAAACTTACACCATCCCCTGACCAGCAACAACCTGATTTGGATGATTCCCACCCTGGGCATCCGTTTACACCAGCCGTCATGGCTTATGAACCACCACCTGGGTACCTCGGGCCCAGCAATATTCCCAGATACAATGGCCTCATAGACCCTCAGGAGCATGTCCTTTCTTATGAGGGAGCTGTGAACTTTTATGGGGGAGGAGATCGGCTCAAGTGCCGAGCTTTCTCTATGACCCTCCAGGCCCCAGTCCTCCGATGGTACTCAACACTTCCCAAGAATTTTGTCAACAACTGGGCAGAAATGAAGCGGGTCTTCCTTAACAGATACACTGCTAGCTGCGTACAACCCAGGTCGGACCACACGCTAGCGACAGTGACGCAGAAACCGGAAGAATCCTTACGTGCATACTTGCACAGGTTTCACAGCAAATCCAGCTCAGTCCCCAATCTATCTCCCGAGGTGGCGGTCCTCCTTTTGACCCAAGGATTGGCCGAAGGAGGGTTCAAAGGTTCACTTATTGGAAAGCCACCAAGGGACATGGCCGAGCTGAGACAGAGATCAAACAAATACATCAATCTTGAAGAATTCAACAAAGGACAGTCAAGTAGGATGGAAAACGCTCAAACCGCCTCGCAGAACTCCCTGCCCCGAGGTCGACCTCGCCGCAACAGGGATGAAAGAGGAGGAAGAGCGGACCAGGGTGACCGAGGTCGCTCTCAAGTCGGCCAGCAAGAGGACCGCCGACGTCCGTACATCACTAAGTACGATTTTTACACCCCCCTGACGGTCCCGAGGTCTCAAGTCTGGAGAGAGACCATGCAGACCGAACTCAGGAGTGTACCTCGGCCCCCTTTTCTCAGAAATCAAAACTATGTCAGGGACAAGTCCAAATACTGCAATTTCCATGACGGGTATGGCCACCATACCGATCAATGCACCTGGCTCCGGGATGTCATTGAGGATATGGTGAGAAGGGGCAAACTGCAGCAATACGTGCGGGAAGCGGTTGAAAGACGAGCCCGAAGAAGGTCTCGCAGCCCAGGCAATGATAAAGGAAAAGCTAAAGCCGACCCGTCCCCAGAGAAGAAGGAAGAGGAACCACCACGGGTGAACATGGTCGTAGTTCAAGACCTGGATAAGTCACCAGAAAACTTCCGAGTTGAAACTATCTCGGGAGGTTTTGCCGGTGGCGGAGAAAGGAGGGCGGAGAGGAAAAGGTACGTCAACCAAGTTCTCGTCGTCCATCACAAACCCGTTGACAAAAAACCATCTAGGAACATCCCTATCATTTTCTCTGACCAAGACTTGGAAGACGTCATCCCGGATCACAATGATCCAATGGTGATAACGGTGTTAATCGGCAATTTTGAAGTCGCCCGAGTTTTCATCGACCAAGGAAGCTCGGCCGATATTATATTTCTTCATACTTTTCAAGCGCTGAAGCTCAGGTCCGCCGACCTCGTTCAGTTCGAAGGCAATCTCATCAGCTTCACAGGTGAGGCAATCCGCCCCCTGGGAGCCATTCATCTCCCGGTGACCCTAGGCAACCAACCTTCGGCCCGAACGGAGATCATCAAATTTTTAGTGGTTGACTCTGACTCCCCGTATAATGTAATACTGGGACGAACCTGCCTACAAGCTTTTGGGGCAGTGGTCTCAACAGTACACTTGGCAATGAAGTTCGTCGGATCAGACGATAAGGTTGTTACGGTCAAAGCTGACCAAGTGAAAGCCCGACTCTGCTACAATGCGAGCCTACGGGAGGTAAAAAAGAAGCAGAAAGAGTTCACTGATCCGACATTATCCAAGGGAAGAGTCTTATTGGCCGAGGTTCAGTTCGAACGAGATATCCATAGGTCCTTTCCTCATGAAGAATGGGTGGTAATCCCCCCCGTCACCTCTGCCCCAAGCAAAGATGTTATCATGAATGCCAAACTTCTCCAAAAAATCCAAGATGCACTCCGAATTGAGGGCCGAAGTAAACTTCTTGCCCATTTCTCTAGCCGAGCTTTCCAAATTCCCCAGCTTTGGTGCCTCAAGATGAAAAAGCTCCCACTATGCAACATTACCAACAATCTCGGCAGCCTCTTCTATCAGTTCACCTCGGACGACCACCACAAGGCAAAAGAAATCTGAGAAGCTGCTCCTGGTCTGAGGAAGATAGCAATAGAAGAGCCAGCCGACCAAGACAAGAAAACAGCGCAACCCGGGTTGTCCGAGTCTGATCACCTCGCGCCCCGAGGAGCAGATATCGGTCTTAACGACCGGAAAAGCGGGAAATGAGCCCGAAGTCGATAAGTCCCAACAGAGGCGTTCTGGAAACATACTCTGGGAAATTTTCGAAAGAACCGAGCTCAAGGATTCCCAAGACTTTACAAACACTGAGAACCTGTTTCAAATAGGTTTACCTCAGATATCATCGGCAGTCATCAACATCCTCATCTGGAAAATTCAAATTCAAGCTCATTTTAAATTTTGCTTCCTTTAAATTTTGTTCATCCCCACTGTGAGATATTCACCATTCAAAAAGAAAGCAATGTACTCACGACTACAATTAATGAAAAGTACAAACTTGCTCATACTTAAGTGCCACAGTTTTATATACGTACGTACTAGCTTCTCATTTAGCACTAGCCACCTAAATGTTGCATGGCGCTATGCATAGCCAACGTCTTCTAGATAACATCGGCTCATATGCACAGTGTACAAGGGACACCCGATAAAGAACAGACTGCTGTGAAATGTTTCCACATAGCTTCACTCAGCATTCTCTTTTACATCGGGGCCGAGGACACCCACCTCGGCTAAGGTGGGTAGATCCGAGTTCCCTACCGTATGCACTTATATACAGTACCTTTATTCAGAGGAAAACTTATAAGATTACTGCACTTACTGAGTCGGCCGAGCTTAACATTATTAAGTTTTAAATCCGATCAAATCCGAATACAACAAGACAAAAAGGACTCGCATTCTCAAAAACATTTTTACTTGGTTATTTAAACAAAACGCAACAAGTCTCAAAGACTTACGTTTTTCACAGTGCAAATGCACTTGACAATCCGACATCGAGTTCTGCTCCGATTTGAGGTGTCCTTCGCAAACATGCAACGAGTTTTATTAAGTAAAACTCGCATTCGTGCAACAAGTTAGAGAAAGAACTTGCACAAAAGTGACCTCAGACACCATGAGTATGCAACAAGTATAAGCACAAGACTTGCATAAAAATGACAACATGCAACAAGTTAAAATTAAAATAAACTTGCATTTAAATGAAATGTTGTACACTATAAGCAAAGCAAAATACAATCCCACATTGTCAAACATGTTACAAAAAAACATTGACAAATCACAAGCTGCCCAGCGTAAGGGACTTACGCTGCTTCATCCTCGACATCAGAAAGGACAACCGAGCTCGGGTTGAACTCCTCATCCATTTTCTCAACCAAAGGGTTGGGCAGATTCTCTTCAGGCTGGTCCAGGTCAACCTCGGCCCCTCCCCTGTCATAATCAACCATCTTTCCATCTTCCACTCCGAACCCGGCAGATGCGCCGACATATCGAATTCGGAGCCCTTGGTTCATATGAAGAATCTGCTCAACCGCACTGGTGAAAACTTTGCTTGCCACCCTTTCAAGGTCGAAGTCCGATTCGGATGCTGCCACCTTATGCTTAAGAGCTTGAGCAGCCCTCTTCTTCAGCAAAGTCCTAACTTTTTCCACGTCGACAAGGCCCTCCTGCCAACCAGCCTCCTTAGCATCTGCTTTGGCTTGGGCCAAAACTTCTTCATGTCTTTTTTGAAGCTCCTCCATTTGTCGGCGGTGCTCCTCCTCAGCCTCGGATAACTTTTGTTCGGCTGATCTTTTGCCACTCTTCAGTTCATCCACCTCGGCCGCCATAGCCGACCGAGCCTTTTTCTTAGTAGGCGAAACACCATCCGCCACATCATCAGCCACTTCGGCCAGCACGTTAAACATGGTTGTGGCCCTTTTCAATTGGCAAGCCATCTCTTCAACTTTTTTCTTCCACTCAGCACCCGGCATCTTGACAAGAGTATCTTTCAGTGAGGGTTTGGCAAGGGTAGTCGGCAGCCTCGGAAGACTTCCAGTGCCTGAAGGCGGTGTATCTGCAACAATGGCTACCTCGACACTTGGACTAGGAGATGCAAGAGGAGGTGGGGCAATGATGACGGCAGGTGGGGTAGGATGGAGTGGACCAGAGTCGGCCGAGAGCGTATCAGTGGAAACCTCGGACGACACGGCATCAGCAGAAGGAACCTCGGGCTTCTTCCTCCTCCGAGCTTCTAAAGCAGCTTTCAGCGCTTTGGAGGACATGTTTGACCAATGTTCTTCTGCAAACACAAAATAATAAAGAGAAGTTAATAAGAAGGTTGAAAGGAAATGTACAAGTATAAGAGCAAAAAGTAACTACCAATTTTTGCCAAGACTTCGTTGTCAGGACACTGCATGAAAACTCCAACATCGAGCTGGAATTTCCGAGCTCGATACTCAGTCTGAAAATGGTGGACTGTTACGGACTCGTCGGCGTCCAAGGTTACGCCTGACCACCTTTGCGGCGTGCTGGTATGACGATGAAAGAATTCGGGGGTCCACTCCAAAGGGAACTTCGATCCCGTCTCGGACCGAAACCAAGGTAGCCCCTTCCCAACATACTTGTATTTAAAAAATCTTGGTTTAAAATGTTTCCAAGATTCGGAGAACATGCCGAGCAGCCCACAGTGAGCTCGGGCCTTAGCTGACACCCAAAGACGACTAGTGACCCCGTCCTTATTGCTGACGAACGGGTTGTACATCCACAAAAATAGCTGAACAGTGCATACCAAATTCCTGGCTCCGCAGTACTTTTGGAATGCTCGGAGAAACGACCAAGTATTGGGGTGAAGTTGGGAAGAAGCTAGTCCGAGATCGTTTAAAACCCTCATTTCCAGATCGGTGAACGGGAGGGTCACACCGAGATTATGAATCAGGTCGGCGTAAAAGAAGAAGGAATTATTGTCAGTCCGGCTGCATATCCTGTCATTTGCCGAACAGGGGAGTACTTCGTAAGAGGTTCCGGTGGCGTCCCCTGGGCAAGGCAGCACGACCCTCCTTTCCTCAGCAAGCTTGTCCTCGGAACAAAGGCTGGACTGGACTCCTTTGGGCTCCACGTCTACCCATTCGTACTGTTCGGCATCGAAGGGCGCAGGGTAAAGTTCAGGTTGACTGACGCACTTCCTGGGCGGCATGGTACCTGTGGAAGAACAGGGGAGCTCGGTATTAGACTTACGGGTTACAAAAAACAACCCCCCAGAGAACCCCCTCGAAGTTGTTCCGAGGGGCGAGCATCTCCCCTCTACCACAGGTACCCCCCGTTCGTACATTCCCTCCTTCTCCATCCTCTCGAAGTCGGCACGCTCCCTACCGTCAACAAACTCGGCCCAGGCGTACTGTCGAATCCCCTCCCTCTTCTCCTCCATATCCCGAGAATAAATTACCTCAACGGGGTCAACCTCCAGAACCCGCCTCTCGTATTTCTGCCTATACTCCCTTTGGCGACGGAGCGCCTCGTCTACCTCCGTAGAGGAACAGGATGAAGAGGAAGAGCCGTCCTCTTCCTCACTACTGCTAGATGATAGGGAGACTACCCCAGCCCATTTCCTAAACCATTCCCTACTCATATTGAACCCAATATACTCCTTTGGTTTTCTGAAAAATAAACAAAAAACATAAATCAAAAACTCTCCAAGAATCCCAAAACACGCCCAAAGAAGGCCAAAACCCTCAAGAACGACCCCCAGAATCAAAACACCCAAATCCAGAAAAACCTCAAGCCCCAGCAGTATCCCCCAAAATCAAAACCTCAAAACCTAAGGAAAAAACCCCACCGCCATGGATATAGAAACAAAAAAAAAAAACAAAAACAAGAAATACTGATCCCCCACCGTGTAAATCACAAAACAGTAAGAAGGGAAGAGAATCAAAGAAAGAAGAAGAAGGAATGAGAGAGCAACCAGTACCTTAGGAATTGAAGATCGAAGGAGAATAAAGCTTGAAAAGCCAAAGCTGAATCCGCTACAGGAGAAGAAGAAGACGAAAGGCAAGGGAGAGAAGTGGGGTTCGATGACGAGAATGAGAAAGAATGTTTCTGTGGAGAGAGAAAGAAGGTTCCGGTGCAGAAAGAATGAAGGGTTTTTCGTATGAGAGAGAGAATGATTGAGAGAGTGATGAGGAGAAGCGGTTCTCTGGGGTAGAGGGGGAAGCAAAACCGTTTTCCCCCTCAATTTTGAAATCTGGGCTTAGCCCAAAAGGCCTAACCCAGCATGCAACCATACCAACTGGAACACGTGGCACGCGGCAGCTGAAATAATGGACCTGGAGCAACGTCACAATGATGGTGAGGCTTCGTGGGTCGCGATTTCTGACACGTGTCAGATCCGGTAAAAGCAAACGTCACTTCGGTACTGGTGAGTAGACAGCTGTCAAACCCGCTCCGTCATAATGAAAAGACGTCAGAGACAGCTAGGATCCAGCTCTTGGCAGATTTATCGTCCAGACTCCCTAGAACCTCGGAACAAGGCTCAGATAGCCTTAACCGAGCTGGGGGGCTTATGTGGTGAACTCGGCCCTTATGTGGTGGATTTGGGAAAAGGGACCTAAACCAGGACCTCGGAACAAGGCTCAGATAGCCTTGACCGAGCTGGGGGACTTATGTGGTGGACTCGGCCTAGCCGAGGTCCTCAGTCTCCTTACCTATGCTCTCGTGGCCCTATAAGAAGCCCTTTGAGTGCTGGGCCGAGCTCAAAGCTCAACGGCCAAACAGATACCGGATACGGGCCGACCTCATGCTCCTACCCAGGTCCGACATCCCTGTCCGACACCTCCCAAGTCCGACACCTTCCCAAGTCCGACACCAAGAACATGATGACGTCTTCCCTTCTCATCCATGAGGACAGCTCACCACCTTATCTGCAAGGACAACTCATCCACTCATAGCTCAATACAGGCTGGCCCTACTTGGGCTTAAAGCAAGCCCATTAGGGCAACCAGCTCCCCCCTATAAGTAGCTCCGTACTACATGGGGCTCAGGTACGTCCTCTAACCCTAATTGTCATTCTCACACACCAGTGATTAGGGTTACTTCCTGGCTCTTTTCCTTAGCCACTCGAGGACTCCCACCAAACATCATATATCAACCCTGGACAAAGGCTCCTTTGAAGGTCTTCTCCTACCTTTGGAGGACCTCACCGTCTAGGACATCACATTTCTTTGAAAATCAGAGTGCGCAATCCAAAAAGTTTTCTTTGAAAACTAATCGAAAAAAAAAAGGTTTTATCGGGAAAAATGTTATGTGAAGCGTATTATTCATAACGAGTATTTCTTTGAACGAATTCTTTTATATTAAGAATTTGGGACGAAAAATCCTTATTGTTTAGTTTGGAAATATTTTAAAATACAAATATTGTATCACAACTCTTCTAAGTGGGGGAGAACCCTAAAATACACTTTTGTAAGAAAAATTAATTAAGATGAATTTCGGGGACGAAATTCCTTTTAAGTGGGGGAGTAGTGTAACGCCCCTAATTTTTCGTCTCTCAAATAAGAAAGAAAATAAATTATAACCACGGTTTTATAATTGTTTTCTTATTCGTTTAAGTTTTCTATACCTTATGTGTTTGGAAAGAATATTGAAGTATGGATATATTTTATAGAGAGTAATTAGTACAAAAATGGGAATTTTGTAATTTAGTCCTTGTGTGGGACTTAATGTCAATATTAAAAAGGTTTTGGGAAAAGAGTTATTAAATTATTAATTTTTAAAGATTATCAGTATGTAACCGGTTAGAAAGGCTTTGTAACCGGTTACACGATGAACTCAGGAAACCTGGTTAGTGGATTTTGATGAGTAACCAGCTGATTACACCACGATTTGCCACAAAAACAGTTCGATTTGTAGTGGGGATTACGTGTCGCCTTGCATGTTCATCAAATTTCCCTATAAATACTTTATTTGAGGGTCAAATTGAGGGTTTCTGGTGGAGTGTTGATGCTGTAATCAAATTAGGGTTCCTTCGTTGATCTGCTCAATTCTCTCTGATCTTTGAGAATTAAATCGAGTGAGATACACCATCTTAAAGCTGAGTCTTCCAGCTTTGTATTGAGGTATGGAGTGTGAATTGAGAGTGAGTATTGAAGAAGTTTTGAGCTTTGAAAGTTGAAGATCAAGTCTGCCCAAGGAACAAAACTGAGTTCGTGTGACTCTCTTTAGGATTTGATTTTGGTGAGTACATGCACTCTCTGAGTCTCAAATCTGTTTCTAAAATTTGTGCATGTTTCATAGGGTAGAGTCTAATCATTTTCCCCAATTTGTTTGTCCATTTTGTATGTCAAAAATGTTGACTTTGGAACTCTGTTGAAACTGCTATGCATGAAGGCAGAGCTTAAGGGATCCGTGTTCTTCCTTAAGGAACTAGTGCTGATACTCAACAAGTACAATCTAGAGGTAAGGGAGAAGCTTTCATTTTCTAGAATGGGATTAGATTATGTGGAATCATAGGTTGAGTCACCATGGGACTCATAAAGGGCATAGATTATAGAAAACAAAGGCTTGGAGGCCAAATTACAGCTCAATTTTGTTTTGAGCAGGATTAATATTTTGCATGCAAGTGATTTTGAGGACTTAATCATAATCTAAATGCATTATTATGAGTTGTGTGATATTGAGTTGTGTTATGTGGAATTATATGCAATTTGATGTTCTAGATGGAATGCATGCAAATTGAATATGTTTCTATGGCTGAACATGTATAAATTAAGGTATGTGAACTCTATTGATTGTTGAAATTGGTTAGATTTGAGTATTGAAAAGAATGGTATGCAAAACCTCATTTTTCAATGTACAGACTGCATAATCTAACCGATTATTCGAAATTTGTAACTGGTTAGATACTGTAAATTTTCAAAGAAAATGAATTTCTGAAATTGGCCCTGTATTCTTACCATTTTTACTCAAGTCTATACTCTAATTTCACTTGGAATCAATCTGAAAACATGTGAATAAATACTGTTTGTTTTAGATTGTGCTTGATGAGTTAATGCCTTAATGTTAAATCATAATTTCAAGTGGAAATTATGCTAAATTGGGATGGAATTGTGATTTAGACTTTGAATGATGAAGTCATTGAGATTTGAGGTATAAAACAATGTTGAAACCCTGTTTATGGATTGGGTAGAGAATTCAAGAAGAAGGTTTCTGAATTGCAATGGTTAGTAAGTTCAGGTCTGTAATTCTAACCGATTAGCCTGAGACTGTAACCGGTTAGTACCTGAAACTGAAAAATAGAAATTTAGTATTTTAAATGAAAAGTGGATACCGTTGGTTAAGTTTTCCCAATCCAAACCTTATGGCATGTTGTTAAGTTAATTGAGGGATGACTTCCCATGCCAAAGGTTATACCTCGAATCAATCATTCAAAGGAGAGTTTGAATTAACTCTAAATCACAATAGTAAAATGCAAGATAAAAACCAATCTTAGTAATTGTGCATTCATTCATGGAGAATGGAGAATAGATTGGCAAGAAATGACTCTCATATTCTGGGAATATGAGGAGGGTACTCTGGGAGTACCAAATTTATATAACCTACTTGATGACACATTCTAAGAATGTGGCCAGTATCTGGGACATGGTTATTTTATGCGTTCTGGGAATGTAGTGCACACTCTGGGAGTGATGCGATTTTCCAAGTATGGTTTGCCATACGTTCTGGGAACGTATGGTGGTGTTCTGGGAACACTGAGATATCTATTGCCAGATATCGAAAGATGATGGAGGCCTCAGTTGTGGATGGAAATCATGCATCATGCCACCTGCATTACAAGAAATGTAATATTGAAAATGGGTGTGCTCATATGTACTTGCATTCTTGTTGATAATTGAATACTTGTGATTGTTAAACCTTCTTTATATCTATCTCATTTTATTATGCGAATGTGTATGCTTACTCCCGTGCCCTTATTAGGTTGTGATCGAACATTTCACTATCTCAAAAGACTGTTGAGGGTAGGAGATCCCTAAGCGTACTCAGAAAACAAAAAAAGGAAACTAGTATCTGGGAATACAGCTATCGGGAATCTGTCGGAACGGACGGTGGGACAAAGGACCGTGATCAGCTCTGAAATATTTCTTTAATAATAAAGCTTAAATTATATTTTTGAGAAAGGTGATCAAGGATGAAATGTCAAGTTTCTTAATACTAATATCTTATCTGATATTAACAGAACTATTGATCGTAACTCTTTCAGAGATAAATACAATGCCATGAGCTGATATGATGTTTTCCGCCAACTCTGATTTTATTATTTGAGTTCGATATCAACCAAACCTTGGGTTAATGCAATTTTTCAAAACTAATCTAAAGTTCCTGACAAATTATCAAGTACTTTCCAATTTAGAAACTTCTACTTTTATTCAAGTTATTATGAAGATCTCCAATTTTATGACGAACTCAGGTTAAACTCAAAAAGCATAGTCAAGTTTCAACAAAACGAAATTTTTGTATTAGAATTTTTCAACCACAAACAAGTAATATATCATAGATATATTCATTTTACTTTATATTCAAATGAATATCTAAGGAGTGTTACACATTTCCCCTATCTTCATATAAATAAAAAATACTTTGCCTAAAAAAAATATTCTCGTTTTGTCATAAAAAAGGAAATCATTATCCTAAAAAACATATTAAAATTTAAAATTAAATAAATTATTCAAGTTTTAAAAGTTTTCCAAATCATTATATATAATAGGATTTGATTTTATGTTTGATGTGAGTATTTTTTTTCTACCTTCAATGTATGCATTTTTTTACACCTATAAATCTCTCTAATTCTGAGAATTATCTTCTCCTATTATTTTTCCCTCAGTTTCACTCATCTTAATTTATATTATTTAATTCTTTAGATCCCTCTCTAATTGGTTACTTCAATTGAGTACTTCGAAGACGTTATTAAGAAGAACAACACAACATTTTCTCACCCATGGTGATTCTCATATAGTCTCATTGATTCATTTTCCCTTTGTCACACTCACGTTCATGATGTTATCCTTCGATAAATTAATAACTCTTCTCAAGGGGCTGAAACTTTAATTTTAGAAGACAACATCTTCTCGAGGGACCTAAGCTTTAATTTCAGAAGATTGCATTTATAACCGTTGCAATTCCTCCTATAATAAACTTTGTTTATTGTAACATATGAAAATAAATTTTGTTTGTTTTAATAGATGAAAATCATTATATATAATATGAATTGATTTTATGCTTGATGTGTGTCCTTTTTTTTTTCGCGTTCATTGTAAATCATTTTATTGTAAAAAATTCTTTTAAAAAATAAAAAATTTCTGTTGATGATTGTAAACATTACATTGACCAAATCATGTTAAATTTATGTGCGATTCTCCATCCGTTATTATTAATGAGTGTGTGTCTATATATATTGTATAATTATAATTGTATATAATATAATAATCATGCGTATGACACGTTTAAAAAAAACAAAAACAAAATAATGGATATGCGAGTGAGAATGAGTGTGGATGAGTGTAAGGGCGAGTGAGTGAGTGTGGGATGAGTGTGTGAGTGTGAGTGAGAAAGAAGAAGAAGAAGAAGAAGAAAGAATTTTGAAGGAAGTTTTTTGGAATGAAGAAGAAGAAAGAATGAAGGGCATTTTTGGAAAAAAATTAAAGGAGGGTCAAAAACCCAAAAAGGAATAAAAAATCAAAACCCTCAAACAAATTGGATCCGACCCAAACTTGAAAACTGATTAACCACCCATTAAGGTGATCCATTTCACCTTATCACTTCCATATTTGAAAGTGAAATCCTAATATGTCCCTAACATCTCATCGTTTCTCTCTCCCCTTCATCTCTCTCTCCGTCTCAGCTATAACCCCAACGTCACCTCATCTCTTTCTCACCTTCTTCTTGCACCCATTGCTACCGAACACCAACTACCACAACACTAACCAAATTGCATTCCCCACCTATGGAGTGACCCTTCGATCAAACGGAATCAACACTACTACAAAAACTATTTAAAATATCCAGAATTTTAATCCCGGTTCCGTGTATAACTAGGATTAAATATCATTTTTAATTAAAAAAATAATAAAAAAGAAGTAAAAATATATTTAAAACTCCAGTGTTTTTTTGATCCCGGTGAAAAAAAAAACACGGAAAAAAAAACATGGAACTGGGATCATAAATATTAATTAAATTTTATAAATTACGGTGAATTTTTAATCCCCATTTTTATAAGGAACCGGGATCAATAATGATACCTGATAGTAGTTTGGATCGGTGGATCGATTCCCATTAAAAACAAAAAATAATACTTAAACAATTAAAAATAAAAGAAAAACACTCAAAACCCTCTTAGCTTCCTTTCTCGATCGATCACTCCCTTTCTTGTCTCTTCCTCGCAAAAACCCTCCCAGCACCGCGGCTCACTGCCTCTCTCTCTCTCTCTCTCAGCACCATTCCCGGCCTCTCTCAGCACCGCCGCTCTCTCTCTTCCTCAGCCACTCTCAGCGTCACCCACTCATTCTCTTCCTCGAGCCCTCTCTCTCACCACCGCCGCTCTCAAGCCCTCCTTCCACTCTCTTCCTCACCAACAGCCACCGCCGCTCCCAAGCCCTCCATCACCACGGTTGGTCCCTTATTCACCGCCACCGCCACCGCTACCAAGCCCTCCTTCCACTCTCTTCCTCACCCACAGCCACCGCCGCTCCCAAGCCCTCCATCACCACGGTTGGTCCCTTATTCACCGCCACCGCCACCGCTACCAAGCCCTCCTTCCACTCTCTTCCTCACCCACAGCCACCGCCGCTCCCAAGCCCTCCACCGCTACCAAGCCCTCCTTCCACTCTCTTCCTCACCCACAGCCACCGCCGCTCCCAAGCCCTCCATCACCACGGTTGGTCCCTTATTCACCGCCACCGCCACCGCTACCAAGCCCTCCTTCCACTCTCTTCCTCACCCACAGCCACCGCCGCTCCCAAGCCCTCCATCACCACGGTTGGTCCCTTATTCACCGCCACCGCCACCGCTACCTCACCACAGCAGATCGCATCAACAACCGCCGCCTCACCCTCTTCTTCAACTCCTCCAAGTCACGGTTGCCGCTTCACTACAGGTACCAACTCCTCCATTCTATTGCTTTTTTTGCTCAGTATGGTTAAATCTTTTTCTTTTTGTTTTAATTGAAACCCTAATCAACTTTATTTCATTTTAATTTAGTTTCCATTCCTAGTTGTATTCCTTATTTGGTTCACCGTTACTGGTTTTCATTTTAATTTAATCAACTCTGCTGTCAAAGGCTGACTGGCTGTTTTTGTCTTCATAGCCTTGTTTATGATTGTAGTTAAGTCACCAATTTTCTTGTATTATTTTGTTAATTATATTTCATTCTGTATAGGTGACTGTACTTTTGAAGGAATGCCAAGATATACAACTCTGAGGTGGGTCAATTGGGTATGATATTGATGATGATAGTGCAAATATTGATTCAATGACAAGTACTGAGAGTGGAGTTGAAAAAGTCATCTAGGAGCACCTTGTAGGATATTTCTGGATTTATTTTTTGTATCTTGCTTGAACATGTCTGTTTCATTGTTACATTTGTTCATTGACTTGAACTTTGGCAAACAGTTAACTTTCAAGGACATTAATGGACTAGTTGAGCAGAATGTCCAACTTAGAAGGCTTGTGCGTGGAATTGTATGTGGAAGCTGCACTATAGGGAAAGCCAAAAAGGTATATGAAATTACTTTTAAGGTTTTATATTTCACTTAATGCACATCCAGTTTCTAAGGTATATGAAACATACTATTGGTGTGTTGTGGAGGTGATGCCTATGCCTAAATTGAGGATTAAACTACATGATTTTGTTATGGACTTTGGTTTTAGTTGTCCAATTTATTCTGCTTCTTGAATCTGAGTCATGGATTTGGTTTTACAATTGAATGTGCTCTTTTCTCCTCAATTTGAAATAGTATTTAGATGATATTATTAGATTTATATTGCTATTTGTTATATGATCATGATCATGAGTGTGAACTGTGAACTTATGTTTATTCTGGAGTTTGGTTGAAGTTTTGATGATTAATTTCAAAGTTAAAGGACATGATCCGAATATGGAGTTCTGATTTAAATGTGCTATTTGTTTTCTGAATATATCTGATTGGTGCAAGATTTTGAAGTTTCATAACTTAGAAGCATTTTAACTTTAATTTGAGAACTGCTTTTTAAAACAAAGAATCAAGAATAGAATAGAACCAGTGACTAGGCTTATTAATTTTGATAACCACAAATCTGCTAGTATCATGTCTTTCATTTGCAAGTTCTGTTTAAAATAATCAACATGCGGAATTTCAATTAATGAACTATAGCTTCATTTCTCCATTGTTCAATTAAAAGCTTAACTTTAGACTCAGCCTATAGGAAATAGTTAATCAGCAATTTTTTTCCTCACATCTATAGTTTATGATTCTTTTGTTGATTTTTGTTTCAGACCCATGATGTCATTAGTTGAAGGAGTTTGCCTTGGATCAACCAGAGGTATATGAGATTAAAATGGGAGATCAAGTTTTTCGAAGACTAGGAGATCCACATCTAGAAGTTGTTGAGAGGCTTATTAGTTAGAAAAAGCAATGCAAATCATGCTGATTCAGAGGAAATTGATGGAAATTTGATAACAGAATTGAAGCTAAATAGCTTTGATATAATTCTCTAGATAAAATAACTATATCAATTTTCAATTTTTACTTCCAATTTTTATTGATTCAATCCCTGATTTATGATATTTGTTTCCTCTTCTTTTAAGTTTATAACGCGTCTATGATGATTTTTTATTCATGTGGGAGTTGGGTCTTCACACAATACAGAGAACCAGTTCGACAAAGTGGTATACCGCCACTTTGGTTCAGCAGTGCCGCCAACCTTTGCCTTTGTAACTTCTCTAATTATTTTAAATATATCTACCTTGCTTTTGCTGTTATATTTAATTATGGTTATCTATGATCTTCTGTAATTGGCTAGGTTTCTGCTGAAACAATGGTTGGTCTGGCTGAGAGCACTAAATGTGTGCAGATTATTAAGGTTTGTCATAACTACGATTTTAAGCCTTTTTCTTGAATCTATGGAGTACTGATTATTGTATGTAGTTTCTAAAGTCTTAGTTAATGGCCTTTACAAGTGAAGTTTGTTGTTGCTATATATACCATCTTTCCTTTCATTGGCATTTGGCGCATCAAATAACACTAGCTATTGTTAAATTGCTCTATAGTTTGTACTTTGTATATTGATGGTTGCATCTTGATAAGTTTATAGCAAAGCATATTTTAATCTTAGTGTGTTGTCAAAGGCCATTCATGTATTCCTACTTGTTATTTATGTATCATCATTTTCTGTTAAGCCTTCACTACCCCTTGCTTCATATCAACTTCTTATCAATTCAAAATCTTTGTATTTTTACAATTTTGTTGATAAAGTTTGCTTCTTCTATCAATGTTTTGTGTAGTCTGGTTCTGTCTGTGCAGTTTCCAGTGGCCAGCACCAACCAACAACAATAGAGTTAGTGAAGAAGTTGGAGAGATTATGCTCCTTGTCATGAAAGTCTTGCTTCCAAGTTGAGTTGGAAAGCTTATCTAGTTTTTTTTATTGGAACTAAGTTTGTATGTTTTTTTTTGGAACTAACTCAATGTCTGCATAATCTCTGCTGTGCTGCACTTGTTTCTCTACTGTTTTAAGAGGTTTTTATGCAGACTTTTGGAAATTGTTGCTAGTTTTGATGTTAGTTTTGGTAACTGCAGAAAATAGCTTGTGCTAGTATGTTTTTAAGCTGTTTTCAAGTCGTTTCTGCAGATTTTAATCACAGTTCTGTCCTTTTTTTAACATTTTTTGGCTTCTGTGATACTGCCTAGTGACTAATTGTACAGACTATTACAACAGCCCTGTTATATGCCTGACATATCTATCATATTGCTGTTGTTTCTTGTAATTTTCATTCTATACCTTGTTCATCTTTGTAGGTTTTGTGGAGAATGCCTCAATTGAGGGGGAGCATATGTTTCAAAGAGTTCCACAAACTTCAAAGGGTGTTTGTCTTAGAAGCGGAGATTATATATGTTGTACATGATAATTTAGTTATACAATAGAGTTTTGTTGATGTGAACTAGAATTATTAGTACACTATCTTTTAGCAAGTTGGCATAGGTAGTCTTTTGTTTAAAAATCCAAATTACATAATATGGTTTGATGTAGTTCTGTTCGGATATTATCAAGAGCTGATTCATGAACACCCCTACTTAGAAGGGGTTCAATTAAGGAAATGAGACATATAACATACATATAACATTCAAGATATCATTTTGTCATATTGTTACATGGCTGAGATGGTAGAATTAAACACTTATCATTTATATTATACCATTAGTAATTGCATCTTAAATTATGACTTGATAATAACAAATTAAAATCCTTGATGCATGCTGGTAAAACATATAAAAGGGAAGAAACCATTAATATGGAAATGGACCTTGTTCACTATCCAATCAAGGGTAATGGACGTTATTTCTACCTATGCCTCTCATTAAAAGAAGAAAAGAAAACTAATGATATTGTTGAGGGAAACCTACCCCTTATATAGAGTAGCATGAAAAGATAACTCGTGAATTATAATAGCAAGTAATTTATGAAAATTATAGAGCAAAGAATGCTTCAATCAAACATGATGTGAATCAAGGTATTAAAAACTTTTCAAGTTCCATCAGCATAGTGCCAAAATTTAGTAATTAAAGTGCTAAACTAACTATGCTATTGCCTTAATAAACATAACAGGTGCCTTAATAAACTAACTATGCTCTTGCCTTCGCCTTGAAATTTCCCCATTTACAAGTGTACGAAGAAGAATAAGAGCACAAATGTAATATTATTCACTCTAGTTCTGAAGAAGAACTGAAGAGTTAAATGCTATACAAGGCAAAAAAAATGGCACTAATAATGTATGATAGTTGATAAAAAATTTAGTATGTTAACTAATAAATAACAAATGATACTTACCTCAGTCTTGATCTATCATCATCCAGTTCAACAACTCACTTATTCAGTCTTTTAATTTAAACCCCTTAGTAAAATAATTAATCATAACATGTTCAATCTTCTAATTTAAGCAACAGATGATCATGGAGATTGAGTTTCAAAAGCACTTTTGGTGAGAACTTCAGCAGATTTTATAATTTGAATATTACTTGATCAACCATAAACAAGGTAAAATTATTTTGAACCAATCACAAATTATCAAAACTACATAAAACATCTTAATCAAAATGATTCCCCAGTTAAGATCAACGCTTTTAAAGGTGGAAACACATCATATTCACGTCATTTATCGACACCCATATTCACGTATCAATCTGATTTAGGATTATAATCTATATAATGTTGAAACTGAGTGTTGTAACTCATTTGTTTCCCTCTAAGTGTTTTGATGATGACACAACACAATTTATATATGCTTAACATACAGGTTCAGGTACATTTGAAGTTTGCAAAGATGGTTTTCTAGTTGAAGATCTAGCTTTAGGCTTAGAAGTCTTTGTAATGCAATATATAATCTTAAGCACTTAGAATTATAGTCTATGTGATGATGATCTTGTTTTTCTTAGAAGAAGCCTTTTATAAATCTTTTGCTCCAGGATTTGATTTGTGAAAAATGTTTTGCGAAAACCTTTGGTTACAATTTTTCTTTTTCACGAAAATCTATTTTTTTATAAGGAGTAATCGATTAACCCTTCTGGTATAATCGATTACTTAATGCAACTTGTAACCAGAGAAGATGTAATGGATTATTTAGGTTCTTATAATGGATTACTTCCTTGATCTGGTCATTTGGGAGTAAGTAATCGATTATCAGAAACTAATAATCGATTATATTTCAATGCTGCAACTTTTGTGAAAAACCTGAGAGCATGTAATCGATTATCATGACCAAAGTAATCGATTATTTTATTCAAATTTTGAAAAACGTGCTGAAATCAAACATGATGCCCAGAATGATTTGTTTCCTTTTCTGGATGATTCTGCTTTGATTGTTGGCTGCTTCTTCTTTCTCTTTAAAATGTCTTTCATTCTTTTTTGAATAAAAAGCTCTTCTTCTTATCCTTCTCTATTCCTTTTGAAATTCTTTTTGAGAAGAAAAGTTCATCATCATCATCATCATAGTGTTATAAGTTTTGAGTTTGCTTTAGAATATTATATTGTCATAGGACGTTATTGTTGTATCCGCTCTAATTAGAGAGCTTTATGTTAGTTGCACAAATCCTTTCGTGCAAAATCAAATCGTTGTAAGGGGTGTGACAACCTTAGTGTTTAAGGAGTGTTTCCCTTAGGATTGAACGTGTGTTGCGTTCATAGGGTGAGATAACCCTTGTGTATTGGGTAGCGCTATACGAACGGTGGAATTCCTAGTAGTTAGGCTATTTGTTTTCGAGGTCCCTTGCGAACGGTGGGATTCCTAGTAGCTTGCAGGGCGCTCTGGATGTAATTGGGGACACAGTTGCGTCTTGGCTTAGTGAAAAGCTCAAGCGAGTCGCTTGGGGACTGGAGTAGGTTGGGTTTGCCGAACCAGGATAAAATTCTCCGGTGTACATTTCTCTATCCCTTATCTTTTTACTTTCTGCTCGTTTAAATTGTTTTAATTGTATTTTCGTGGATAAAAACTATTTTCAAGTTTTAATTTATATCACACGAGGATTATGGTTTTCTATGCAATGATTGTCTAAATCAATCCCGTGTATATTATGTTCATATAATAATAATTCAATATATTGCTTTAAAACGTTTTAAATCGTTCTTTAAGTCTTCCGCTCGTTTTAATCTCTGTTATTTTCTAAAAGAACGTTTTATTTCGATTAAAATTCAAAGTTTTGTAAACACCCAATTCACCCCCCCTCTTGGGTGATTCTCGCCAATTACACCAATTATTCCAACAATTGGTATCAGAGCTTCGTGCTCTGGTAACAAGCTTAACCGCTTGAGTTAAAGATCCTTGGTTAATTGGCTTATTGGGATATTTGTTTTTGTTTTTAATGGAGGGTATTTCGTTCGATGAAGCACCAATTTTCAATGGAGAAAATTATTTATATTGGAGTGCTAGAATGAAATTTTATTTACAATCTATTAATTATCGTCTTTGGCTTTCTGTGCAAAATGGTTTTGTTATAAATCCTAAAAATGTTTTAAATGATTTTGACAAAAAATGTTTTGCCTTGAATATTCAAGCTATGCAGATTTTAAGGAATGCCTTAAACGATGATGCATATGCTAAAATCAAGGATTATGTTAATGCTAAAAACATTTGGGATACCTTACACATTTGTTATGCTACTAATGATCTTTTGGAAAGTGTAAGTGTTCACAGATGTTGTCAAGAGACTCAGAAAAGGAAAAACTTGAAGGATGAATGGACTCTCTCTCATGACAAAGTTTTGAATGATGACACCCATAGCATGAGGAGTGGTTCGTCAGATGAAAAAGATGATGATGATTTAGAAAAGCTATTTGAAACTTTCTTGGAATCATACGTGGAATCAAGTTCTTCAGATGAGGAGTCCGTAGACAACGAAACTGCATCACATACTCCTCACGAGGTAACTCTAACTGATTCTCATTTCCAAAACCCTCATAATACTCATAATATTTTGAGAGATGATTTGAAAAATAATTTTAAAAAGAGCACCTCTGCAAGAAATGAAAAATGTATTTCTATTAAAAAATATATTGAGGCTGCTTCTTGTGACTCTCATTGTATTTCAAAATCTTTTTGTTCAAACTCCTTTCTTGACAATTCTAATGAGAATATGGAAATTCAAAAGTCAAGCAAAGAGGTTAGCAAATATGATTCTGAATACAAAGATCACAAGTTTGTGTTTTGCAAAAATAATTTTAGAAAACCCAAAACATCTCCCAAAATCATTATTTGTAATTATTGTGGTTGTTCGGGTCATATTTCTCATTTATGCATGTTTAAGAAAAATCAATATATGAGAAATAAAATGAAATGGGTTCCAAAAGTTTCTAAGGAATCTAAATTTAACCTCCATGGACCCAAAATGAGATGGGTACCAAAAACTTCTCCTTGTATCAGGATGGAAGATCATATTATACCCAAGGAGAAACCAAGAACAATACAAAGAGAAAAACTCATCAGAAGGTTTTCTTGGATATCTGAAGACATATGGAGTAACCAAAGAAGCATAACTCTATCAACAACCTCAAATGGAAGAAATGGAAAATACAGATTGATGAGGAATCATAGAAGGAATGATTGGCCTAGAACTAAAAATCCATGGCACAAAATGGTTGATGGAAGAAATTATTGGCCAAAGTTAAAATCTTCATGGCATACAAAGTCTGAGGTAAACAAGTCATATACCTTTTATAATTATGATTATTCAAGAGCATACTTTGATTATTCCAAGTTATACTAATTTTTAGAAAATAAATCATGTGTTGCAAATTTGTATCATCACATGGTCATCATATCTTGGAAAAGTCAAAGAACTTCATAAAATGTCATTTAGTGCAAACTTGAGGTAATCAAGTTAGTATCAAATACATATTATGATTACTTTTGATATAACTCGTAATTATAATAAGCATATGATTTGTTACATTTTTTTTCTTCTTGATCTATTTCATTTAATTAAAACGCTCATATTGATTATCAAGAAAAATTATCTAACTTAAGCATTGGAGGTAGCCAGATTTATTTATTTTTCAGGAAACAGGTCTCTTAAAGGTAAGTTTACCACAAGCTGAATATCACTAACGGATCCAGGCATCTGCAATCATGCATCAAAAGTTATTGGAGCGTGTCAGTCAGAAAAAGAAGAAATCTGGAAGTTTGTGCAGAAGTAATTGATTACTCTGCAACAGTAATCGATTACCACGTGAATTTTGAATCAGTTCTTATCAGTTATGAAGAAATAATGGATTAGAGGATCAGAATAAAGGATTAGATTTGCAGCATCATACAGCTCACCAGAGGAGAGATAATCGATTATGGAAGTCAGTATAATCGATTATACTTGTTGCATCAGTTCTGACCAGAGGAGGGATAATCGATTAATAGCTTGGATGTAATCGATTAAATTGAGAAGCAATCGATTATATCATGGAAATAATCGATTACATGCTACAGTATCTGAAAAAAAAAGGGAAAAGTGCAGATCGTGTGGGCCTTTTGACCCAAGTTTGACTAAGTGTGGACCACAAATAGAATAACCCTAGCCACACACCTTCTTACACACATTCTCTCTCTTCCCATAAAAATATACGGCCTCCACCTCTCTCTCTCCCACGTTATTTCTTTTCTTTTTCTTCTCTTCATCTTCTTCTTCCTCCTTCCACCAAAACTCCATAACCACCCACAACCTTCATCAAACCTTCACCATACTTTCTCATATCACTTTCTTCTTTCATAAACCTTCACATATTCCACTTCACTCACCTTAAAACCGTTCCATTCTCTCTCCTACCCACTCACACGTTTTTCACTCTTCACCACCATAACCACCATTAAACTTCAAGTCCTTGCTTCACATTCTCAAAACCTTACCCTACATGCTTGATTAAACTTGGTGTTCACAAGGTTTACATGCTTCATGGCACTTGGTCTTCAAGTTTTCAGATCCGGTTCTTCTTCTATGGCTCAAGCATGTTGATGTGTGAAGATGTTGGTTCACTGGTTTGAGCATCCGGTTCGCTGATCTGAAGTGTGTTTGGTTCACTGGTCTGATTCGGTTCTCCGGTTCGGTTTGGCTTGGTTCAGAATTTTGGGTTTTCCGGTTCAGATTGGATTCTGGTTCGCTGGTCTGTTTTTTTGTCGTCTGGTTTGCTTTGGTTGGGTTCAGTGCTGTTAAGGGCTTTGGTTCAGTTGATAGCTTCTCCGGTTCAGGTTCATAGTATTTTTGTTTGTCTTCTTCAGTATCATCATGTTCTTTATATTGATATGATGATTAGTCTGCCATTGATGATATTGTGAAGTTGGCACTGCTGAGTTAAGAATCTGCTAGTCTGGTTTATTATTCATATTTTGCTGCATTCTGGTTGGCATAGTCTGTTGATTTGGTTGATTCAGAATCCGGTTGTTTTTAATATCTGTGCTGTGACCATGTCTACCCGTCACTCGAAAAGGAGGGTAATTATTGAGGAATCAGATGAGGATGAGCCTTCACCTCCAGTTGTTCAAAGAAGGGCTCAACCTTCGTCTAGTCGGGTTCCTAGGCCTCCAAGAACTAGACAAAGCGAGGCAGGTCCTTCAGCTCCACCTCCACCGGTTCATCAGCCCATTGCTTTGGAAAAGTTAAATCGCTGGTTTTCTAACCCTGCTCAGATAATGGACTATGAAAAGTATTTTGCTGCTTGTTCAGTCATTTCACCGAGATTTTTAGACGCTGAGACTTTTGAAGGCGATGAATGTAATATTCCTGCTGTTATGCTTTTGAAAGAAAAAGGTCTCTTTGAGTTCAGTACTATTGGAGGAGACTACTATGAAGACTTAGTCAGAGTTTTCTATTCAAATCTTGTCTGGAATGCTGAGGAACAGACTCTTTATTCCGAGTTCAAAGGGAAAGGCATCAAAATTAGCTTGAATACTTGGACTAACATTACTCACCTACCCATGGATGGTGTTACTTTCACTGGCTCGAGTTCTGAAAGTCTATGGGGTGATGAGTATGACAAGAAGGCTGCGAAAGAAGAGTTTATTGATGACCGCATCCCTGCTGGAAAAGTGATGACTTCTGGAAATATGAAATTCGTGTATCGTGTTCTTCACTTCATCTTGACCCGTTGCTTGATTCCTAGGCAAGGAAACTACTTCAGGGTACTTGAGTCTGATTACATTATATTTTGGGCTTGGTTTCATAATAAACCAATTAATTGGGGTTGGTTTATCTTGAATCACATGATTGAGACTGCTGCAAAAGTCCGATGTTCTATTAATGATGATATGAAGAATAAGACGTCAAAGCTTCCATATGCTACATTGATAACCAGAATTCTCAGACGATTCCGAGTTCCCGTGAATGGCGAGGCTAGAACTGCCCCAAATGCAGACATGCGCATGGACTCGAATTTCTTGGGAAATATGGGTTGGATCAACATGGAAGGTACTGGTTGGAGACCAAAGGCTCAAAGGCGTGAACGCAAGTCCAACCACAACTATGATCCGGATGAAGAAGATAAGCAGCAGCAGCCACAGCCTGATAGTGTACCAGCTCATGATTCTGATTACATCCCGCTACAAGCTATTTATCCGCCCGATCACATTCCTCCATACATGCAGTTGTTCATGGATGATGTACGTGGCTTCATGAGGCGTTCAGATGAGCACATGCATGCAGTAGACACATCTCTTGCTCAGCTCACCTCCGGCATGGAACAAATGCACGTGGATATGGAGGCAGTGCAACAAGAGATTTACCATCTGAGGCATCAGAACCGTCCTCCGTTTCAGTGATCGTCAAGCTTGTGGTACCTCACTCTACTCTCTCAGTTTATCTGTTTCTATGATATTTGGATATTTTATGCTTATGCTCGTAACCCCCTAGTACTATTATTGATTATGTTTTATATGTTCCTGGATTTAGTTTGTTTTTCTCTGACTTGTTTGGATTCAGTTTGATGCTTATGACAATATTTTCCTTTTGGTGTGCTATTTATATTCATTGTCATATGCTATTTCTCTTGTGCCTCTTCACCTTTTTGATGATGTCAAAAGGGGGAGAAAAGGAGAAAAAGGAGGAAAAGGAGAAAACAAGTTGAGATTGTGAAACAGGTTACAGGTCTATCAAGTTCATGATATTTCATGAATTCAGGGGGAGCTCAGTTTGTGAGCTTATGATGAGCTTGAGTTATTTTGTGATACTCTTATGATTTGCTTTAAATGTTCATATTCGTACTAACCTCTGTTTTGCAGGTAGTGTTTGTCATCATCAAAAAGGGGGAGTGTTGAAACTGAGTGTTGTAACTCATTTGTTTCCCTCTAAGTGTTTTGATGATGACACAACACAATTTATATATGCTTAACATGTTCAGGTACATTTGAAGTTTGCAAAGATGGTTTTCTAGTTGAAGATCTAGCTTTAGGCTTAGAAGTCTTTGTAAGGCAATTAATAATCTTAAGCACTTAGAATTATAGTCTATGTGATGATGATCTTGTTTTTCTTAGAAGAAGCCTTTTATAAATCTTTTGCTCCAGGATTTGATTTGTGAAAAATGTTTTGCGAAAACCTTTGGTTACAATTTTTCTTTTTCACGAAAATCTATTTTTTTTATAAGGAGTAATCGATTAACCCTTCTGGTATAATCGATTACTTAATGCAACTTGTAACCAGAGAAGATGGAATGGAATATTTAGGTTCTTATAATGGATTACTTCCTTGATCTGGTCATTTGGGAGTAAGTAATTGATTATCAGAAACTAATAATCGATTATATTTCAATGCTGCAACTTTTGTGAAAAACCTGAGAGCATGTAATCGATTATCATGACCAAAGTAATCGATTATTTTATTCAAATTTTGAAAAACGTGCTGAAATCAAACATGATGCCCAGAATGATTTGTTTCCTTTTCTGGATGATTCTGCTTTGATTGTTGGCTGCTTCTTCTTTCTCTTTAAAATGTCTTTCATTCTTTTTTGAATAAAAAGCTCTTCTTCTTCTCCTTCTCTATTCCTTTTGAAATTCTTTTTGAGAAGAAAAGTTCATCATCATCATCATCATAGTGTTATAAGTTTTGAGTTTGCTTTAGAATATTATATTGTCATAGGACATTATTGTTGTATTCGCTCTAATTAGAGAGCTTTATGTTAGTTGCACAAATCCTTTCGTGCAAAATCAAATCGTTGTAAGGGGTGTGACCACCTTAGTGTTTAAGGAGTATTTCCCTTAGGATTGAACGTGTGTTGCGTTCATAGGGTGAGATAACCCTTGGGTATTGGGTAGCGCTATACGAACGGTGGAATTCCTAGTAGTTAGGCTATTTGTTTTCGAGGTCCCTTGCGAACGGTGGGATTCCTAGTAGCTTGCGGGGCGCTCTGGATGTAATTGGGGACGCAGTTGCGTCTTGGCTTAGTGAAAAGCTCAAGCGAGTCGCTTGGGGACTGGAGTAGGCTGGGTTTGCCGAACCAGGATAAAATTCTCCGGTATACATTTCTCTATCCCTTATCTTTTTACTTTCTGCTCGTTTAAATTTTTTTAATTGTATTTTCGTGGGTAAAAACTATTTTCAAGTTTTAATTTATATCACACGAGGATTATGGTTTTCTATGCAATGATTGTCTAAATCAATCCCGTGTATATTATGTTCATATAATAATAATTCAATATATTGCTTAAAAACGTTTTAAATCGTTCTTTAAGTCTTCCACTCGTTTTAATCTCTGTTATTTTCTAAAAGAACGTTTTATTTCGATTAAAATTCAAAGTTTTGTAAACACCCAATTCACCCCCCCTCTTGGGTGATTCTCGCCAATTACACCAATTATTCCAACATATAAATGTTCACATATCAATCATATTTAGATCCTAGGGCCAAATAAGAGTAAGTGAAGAATGAATAACCATTTTAAATTGCTAAATGAAACATATATATACCAAACCTTTTTTTCTCTCGCACCAAAATCCAAATGTTCAAAATAGAGTTTATAAACCAAGAACATATGAAAAAGAAAACAAAGAAATGTTAAAGTATTCCTTTTCATGACAGCAGCTACCCTAACATTGAAAGAAAACTAAAACTTCTCAACACCTTGTATTAACACCATAAAAAACCAAAAAACTCACAAATCTGAATTGTATTGAAAATCCCCTAAAGCTTCTTCTCAACTTCCTTTTATGCTATGATAGTTGTTTTGGTAGTGTCCTTTTCAGCTAATTTCTTCTCAGATTGTTGTAGAAAGAAATTGTGATGTCCTAGGGCGAGGAGAACCTCTAAGGAGGGGAAATCTACCTTAGAGGGGACTCTGCCTAGGGTTTATGTGTGATGTTTGTTGGGAGTCCTCTAGTGGCCAAAGGGGAAGCCAAAGAGATACCCTAATCACTGGTGTGTGAGGGTGGCGATTAGGGTAAGAGGACGTACCTTTGCCCCATGTAGTACTGAGCTACTTATAGGGGGAGCTGGTTGCCCTGATGGGCCAACTTGGGGCCCAAGTAGGGCCAGCCTGTAATGAGCTAGGAGTGGTGTGCTGTCCTTCCGGATAAGGATGGGGTGAGCTGTCCTTGCGGATAAGGCTGGGGTGAGCTGTCCTTGCGGATAAGGCTGGGGGACGTCATCATGTCCTTGGTGTCGGAATCTTTGGGGTGATGTCGGACCTGGGAAGACGTACGGAGATCGGACCTGAGCAGAGGCATGAGGTCGGCCTGTATCTGGCGCTTGTTCGGCCGTTGAGCCCTGAGCTCGGCCAAGCGTTCAGTGGGTCCCTTGTTAGGTCCTTGAGCTTTTAGCGGGGTTTATGGGGAGCTCGGCCTAGCCAGGTCCACCACATAAGCCCCCCAGCTCGGTCAAGGCTCTTTGAGGCTTGCTCCGAGGTCGTGGTTTAGATATCTTCCCGAAGTCCATCATTTTACGGTCGAGTTTACCACATAAGCCCCCCAGCTCGGTCAAGGCTCTTTGGGGCTTGCTCCGAGGTTCCGGAGGGTTTCAGGACTTGGCCATCTGGTCAAGTGGAAGGACTGGTTCCAGCTGTCTCCACCTTAACGTCAGAGTACACTTGACAGCTGCCCATTTATCTAGTACCGATGTGGTACCTGACACGTGTCAGAAAGCTCTGTTTTCGAAGTGTCACTATCATTGTGACGTTATTCGAGATCCTCGAATCTTGTGGCCGTGCGCCACGTGCCTCGATCCTAGGGGTTAGGCATTGAATAGGGTTTTATGTGGGCCAGGCCCATTATTCAAAACTGGAGGGAAAACCGCTTCTTTTCAGTTTTACCCAGAGTGTCCTTTTTCCCTCCTTCACCGTCCCCGTCTCTTCATTTGTCTCTCATTTACCATTATCTTCTTCGACTAGACAAGGCTCCCCTTCTTTTTTCACTTCTGCAGATCTCTCACTATACTCAAAGGTTCCTCCTATATTTCGTTTCTTCTTTGCTACTTCTAGACTTTGCTTGATCCCTTGTATTTCTTCCTTTTCTTTACGGAGGGGCGTGTCTTCCGCTGCTTGCGAGTTGCTTCTGCATTTGATTCGTTTCTGCACTCTGCAAGGTACTTACTTCGTCTCTTCCTCTTTTGAAATAATTGCTGTTTTGGTGCCTTCATAGGTTTCCTTTTCTGGATTTTGTGCATAGTTTCTGATTTTGATTCTATATTTTGGTTTTTCCTCAAGGGGTAGGGTTAGGATTTCAGGATTTCATAGGTTTCCCACTTTCTAATTCTTAGGGATTTCAGGATTTCTTTTGGGGGTCTTAATTTCGCTGTTTTGTGGGTTTATTCACAGTGGGTTCAAGGTACAAACTAGGTTCAATATGAGTAATGAATGGCTTAGGAAATGGGCTGGGATGGTTCTTCTTTCGTCAAGCAGTAGTGAGGAAGAGGACGGTTCCTCTTCTTCCTCCTGCTCGTCCACGGAGGTGGATGAGATGCTGCGGCGCAGGAGGGAGTTTGGGCGGAAGTACGAGCGGCGGGTTCTGGAGGTTAACCCCGTCGAAGTCGTCTACCCTCGGAACTCCGAAGAGAAACGAAAATGGATTAAGGAGTATGCTTGGGCTGAGTTTGTAGATGGCAGAGAGCGTGCCGATTACGAGAGGATGGAAAGGGAGAAATTGTTTGAACGGGGGGTACCTGTGGAAGAGGGGAGATGTTCGCCCCTCGGGACTACCTCAAGGGGGTTTTCGGGTGGTTTATTTTTCGCGACCCGGAGAACTAACTTCGAGATCCCCTGTCCTTCCGCAGGTACTATGGCTCCTCGGAAGTGCATCGTCCGACCTGAACTGTACCCTGCTCCCTTTGATGCCGAATTATACACTTGGGTTGACGTGGAGCCCAAGGGAGTCCAATCCAGCTTAGTTTCAGATGACCAGCTCATGGCAGTGCGGGAGGTCGTGCTTCCCAGCTCGGGGGATGCTGGTGATAACTACAAAATTCTACCCTGCTCAGCCAATGACAGGATTTGTTCTCGGACTGACAATAGCTCTTTCTTCTTCTACGCCGACCTTATTCAAAATTTAGGGGTGAGCTTGCCTTTCACCGACATAGAGATTAGGGTATTGAACGAGCTCGGTCGGGCTCCCTCTCAGCTCCATCCCAATACTTGGTCTTTTCTCCGAGCCTTTCAGAGATATTGTAACGCTAGGAACCTGGTTTGCACAACTCGGCTCTTCCTGTGGGTGTACAATCCGTTCGTTAGTAACAAGGAGGGTGTCTCAGGTCGGCTTTGGGTATCGACCAAGGATCGAGGTCGTTATGGGCTTTTTGGGATGTTCTCTGAATCATGGAAACAATTCAAACCGCGCTTCTTTAAGTACCAACATGTGGGTTCTGGTCGCCCCTGGTTTATGGGAGAAACGAAACCGAGATTTCCCTTAGAATGGACACAAGAATTTTTCATCTGACATTCGGAGGCACCTCAACGGTGGTCAGGGACGACCTTGGATGCCGATGAGGCTGTTACAGCCTTCCACTTTCAAACTGAGTACCGAGCTCGCAAGTCTCAGCTTGATATAGGAGTGTTCATGACGTGCCCAGTCCGAGAAGTCTTAACAAACATTGGTAGATAGCTTTTCACTTTTTTGCCTTTGTAATCTATTCTTTTTGTCTTTTGCTGATTTCTTTGTTTCTTTTCTTTGTGTTTTGCAGAGAAATATTGGGCCAACATGTCTTCTAAAGCGATGAGGGCTGCCTTGGAAGCGCGCAAAAAGAAGGCTTCCACATCTCCTGCTGCTGTTGCCGTCATCGCCAAGGTGGCAGCCACCGAGGTCACTGCTGATACGACCTCGACAGGTTCTGGTCCTCTTCAACCTACTCCGCCTGCCGTTATCCTTGCGCAGGCTCCTCAACCGGCGGCTAGCTCGAACGTAGAGATGGTTGTCGCGCCGAGCTCGCCTGCTCAGGGCCGGGGATCTGAAGGTTCTTCCCGACCTCCAGTAGTCACCGTCAGTCCCTCAGTTAGAGAGGGAATTCTGAAGATGTCGGGGGCTGAGTGGAAGAAGAAGGCCGAAGACTTTGCTATTCAGATGAAAAGGGCCTGTACCATGTTTAGTGTTCTATCCGAGGTTGCTGACGATGTGGCAGAGGGTATATCACCCGCTCAGAAGAAAGCTCGGTTGGAGGCTGCGGCGGAGGTGGAGGATCTAAGACAGAGGAAGAAAGCGGCCGAAGAGAAGCTGGCGGAGCTGGAAGAAAAACATCGGCAACATATCGCGAAGCTCCAAAAGCAGAATGGGGAGGCCATGGCTCAGATGAAGGCTAAGGTTAGGGAGGATGGTCGGCAGGAGGGGTTGGCCGAGGTGGAGAAAGTTAGGACCCTGCTGAAAAGGAGGGCTGCCCAAGCACTTAAGCACAAAGTGGCGGCACAGGAAGCTGATTTCCAGTTTGAGAAAGCTGGAAACAAAATCTTCGCCAGTGCGGTGGAGCAGGTTCTGCACTTGAATCCTGGTCTCCGAATTAGGGTGGTTGGGGCTAGTGCCGCCTATGGGGTAGAGGATGGCAAGATGGTGGATTATGGGAGAGATAGGGCCGAAGTTGATCTTGACCAGCCTGAGGAGAATCTTCCTGACCCCCTGGCCGAGAGAATGGAAGAAGATTTTGATCCGAGGTCGGTTGTGTTATCCGACGTAGAGGATTGACATGGCGTAAGTCCCTTATGCTGGGCAGCATGATTTTTCTTTGTAACAACTTTGTTGGATGTGCTGACTGTCACCTGATAACAGTTTGTTTTTAACTTAATGCAAGTTCATATTTTGCTTAACTTGTTGCATAAAAAATTTGTGTGCAAGTTATTTGTCACTTGTTGCATACGTTGAAAAAGTTTTTAGGCAACGCGAGATAGTGAGATCTGTTGCGTGGTTTTACATCGTTGTTTACGCAAGTATTAAGTTTAACTTGTGACGTATAACGAATTATTAAGGGCCTTGGTCTGTGAAGCTTTCTCACACCCAAGTCACCCATGATCGTTTTAAGGTTTAGATCGGGTTACTCAGTAAGTGCAGTAATCTTATAAGGTTTCCTCTGAAAAGAGGTGCTGTATATAAGGGCATACGGTAAGGAACTCGGAACATCCCGTCTTGGCCGAGGTGGGTGTCCTCTACCCCGATGTGGAAGAGGTTGCTGAGTGAAGTGATGTAAAAACATTTCACTGCAAGCTGTACATCATCGGGTGTCCCTTGTACATTGTGCATATGAGCCGATCTCTTTTGGGAGATGTAGGCTGTGCATAGCGCCATGCAACATTTAGGTGGCTAGCGCTAAATGAGAAGCTAGTACGTACGTATATAAAACTGTGGCACTTGAGTAAAGGGCAAGTTTGTATTTCATTGATTAGATGTCAGAATACATTGCCTTTTGAAAATAAACTTGGTATTTCATAGTGGTGGCACTCTGGCCGACCTTGGAAAGATGGATATCTCACAATGAAAGGGTGCTATGGCCGAACTTAAAAAGGTGGATATCTCACAATGAAAAGGCACGCTGGCCAAACATGAATTAAAAAGCCTAAACTGATAGGCAAACATTTTGATTAGAAATTTAAGTAGAGCTTTTTGGTAACCGTGACTTGCTTCTGAGGTAAACCTGTTTGGGCGATGTAGGTTCTCAGTAGGGTGGTGATCTAAGGGCTTTACTGAGTTCGGCTCCTTAGACAGTGTCCCAGAGTCTGTGCTTCGTGAGCACCTCTGTTGGGGTCTGCTTGTCTTAGAACCGTGCTCACACCCTTCGGGGACCGAGGCTCAGGTTTCACTTTTGGAGCGCTGATCTTCCGCGCTTGCAGGATCAGGACTTTTTGCTCCAGTGTTTGTTTCTGCTTTTTTCTTCTTAGCTACCTCCTTTTGAACCGAGGAGGAATGCCTGGGATACTTAACCAGCTTGAAGCCACTTGGGGGCTGCCGAGTTTGTAGGAGGAGAAGGAGGTGCTTTTTGATTATGAAAAAGCTGTTGATCCCAGATCGGGTTTGGTCGGTAGGACCGTTGTCGTCTTGTTGTCCTGGACTCTCTTTTCTAACCTCGATGCCTAAAATTTGTCCTTTGGTCAAGGTTGGATCAGTGGATTCTTTCTGCTTCCTTTTTCCTTCCCGTAGACTTGCATTATAGCAAATTCGGGCTTTTACTTGGTCGGCCTTTACCGTGACGACCTTGTCGTCTGAACCAACAAACTTCATTGCTAGGTGGACCGTAGAAACTACCGCCCCAAAGGCTTGGAGGAAGGTTCGTCCCAGAATGGCGTTGTATGGGAAATCAGAGTTTACTACCAAGAATTTTATAATCTCCGTCCGGGCTGAAGGTTGCTTACCCAGGGTTATCGGAAGATGGATAGCTCCGAGGGGGCGGATTGCTTCTCCTGTAAAGCTGATGAGGTTTCCTTCAAACTTGAGGAGGTCAGATGATCTGAGTTTTAATGCTTGAAAAGTGTGCAGGAAGAGAATGTCGGCCGAACTCCCTTGATCGACAAAAACCCTGGCGACTTCAAAATTTCCTATCAGCGCGGTTATTACCATGGGGTCATTATGATCGGGGATAACATCTTCCATATCCAGGTCGGAGAAAACGATGGGAATATCTCGAGACGACTTTTTGTAAATGGGCTTGTGGTGTACTGCCAGGATTTGGTTGATGTACCTTTTCCTATCTGCTCTCATTTCTCCTCCACCTGCGAAACCTCCGGAGATAGTTTCTACCCGTAGGTTTTCTGGTGACTTATCCATGTCTTGGATCGCGACCAAGCTTACTCGTTGTGGCTCCTCATCTCTCTTCTCGGGGGATGGTTCTGCTTTTGATTTGCCTTTATCATTATCCGGGCTGCGGGTTCTTCTTCGGCCTTTCCTTTCTACTGCTTCTCTTACATACTGTTGTAATTTTCCCTTCCTTATCATGTCTTCGATCACATCCTGAAGCCAAGTGCATTGGTCGGTGTGATGCCCATACCCATCATGGAAATTACAGTATTTCGACCTATCTCTGATATTACTTTGATTCCTGAGGAAAGGGGGGCGAGTTACCCCCCTGAGGTCGGTTTGCATAGTCTCTCTCCAGACTTGAGATCTCGGGACTGTTAGGGGGGTGTACACATCATACTTGGTGGTGTAGGGACGTCGACGGTCCTCTTGGTGCCCGGGGTTGGGGCGTCCTCGGTCACCTTGGTCTGATCTTCCTCCTTTCTCGTCCTTGTTGCCTCGAGGGCGACCTCGGGGAAGGGCACTTTGAACTGTAGCTTGGCTGTTTTCCATTCTATTAATCTGTCCTTTGGTGAATTCTTCTAAGTTAATGTACTTATTTGACCGCTGTCTCAGCTCGGCCATGTCCCTCGGCGGTCTTCCAACCAAGGAATCTTTGAATCCTCCTTCGAGCAATCCTTGAGTAAGGAGGAGTATGGCTACCTCGGGTGATAAGTGAGGGACCGAGCTGGATTCAGTGTGGAATCTGTGCAAATACGCACGCAGTGTTTCATCTGGCTTCTAGGTTACTGTTGCTAGGGTGTGATCCGACCTTGGCTGTATGCAACTTGCGGTGTACCTATTGAGGAATGCTTGCTTCATTTCTTTCCAGTTATTGATGGAATTTCTTGGCAGTGTGGAAAACCAACGCAGGACGGGAGCTTGGAGGGTCATGGAGAAGGCCCGACACTTAAGCCGATCTCCTCCCCCATGAAAGTTAATTGCGCCTTCATAATTGAGGACGTGTTCATGCGGGTCGGTCAGGCCGTTGTACCTAGCGATGTTGGTTGGCCCGAGGTACCCAGGTGGTGGCTGGTAGGACATGACTGCTGGGGTGAAGGGGTGGCCTGGATGGACATCGTCGGGGTCGGCTTGTTGGTCATCAAAAGGTGGTGTCTGAGGTAACTGATTGAGAGTAGTAAGGGGTGTTGTAACCATTTGTGGTGTTAACAGTTGTGGAGATGCCAAGTTTTGGGTTGGGAGTATAGTGTTACCTTGGTCTGTTGGGATGGTCAGAGGTTGTGTTGGCTCATTTGTGGCTGGGGTTTGATCTGGTATAACTCGTTTAGCAAGGCGGTGCATGGTTATCTGTTGTAGGTCTGCGATAGCTTTTCCTTGTTGCTCCACTATTCTCATTTGTTGTCGCATTAGAGATAAGAGTTCGGCATCTCGTGAAAGGGAGGGGTGACGTGAGTGGGAGCGGTGGGTGGTGCTGATAGACTGAGCACGCTCACCACGGGGGTGGTGCTGTTCAGTGTTGGTCTCACCAAGCTCAGAACGTAGCTGCACGCGCCGACCTCCTCTGTCATACTGAGCTGGGTTGGTGGTATCAGTGTGGATGGTATAAGGCCCACTGTGTGTATGGGTAAACTCTGGGGGAGGAGGTGGCGGTGGGGGAGGTAGTGGGGGAGGAGGAAGGGGAGGCGGTGGAGGGGGCGGTGGCGGAGGTGATGACGGCCTTGCTGCCCTGTTGGCTTCAAGATGCTCACGTAGGTCCTCCGGAGACCATGCCCTCCTGGGACGCCCTCTTCCTCTCCTCTGAGCTGTTGGAACGTCAGACATGGTAGATTCTTGGTGGGGCTGATGTTTATCTTTTCCCCACAGACGGCGCCAATGTGATGTCCTAGGGCGAGGAGAACCTCTAAGGAGGGGAAATCTACCTTAGAGGGGACTCTGCCTAGGGTTTATGTGTGATGTTTGTTGGGAGTCCTCTAGTGGCCAAAGGGGAAGCCAAAGAGATACCCTAATCACTGGTGTGTGAGGGTGGCGATTAGGGTAAGAGGACGTACCTTTGCCCCATGTAGTACTGAGCTACTTATAGGGGGGAGCTGGTTGCCCTGATGGGCCAACTTGGGGCCCAAGTAGGGCCAGCCTGTAATGAGCTAGGAGTGGTGCGCTGTCCTTCCGGATAAGGCTGGGGTGAGCTGTCCTTGCGGATAAGGCTGGGGTGAGCTGTCCTTGCGGATAAGGCTGGGGGACGTCATCATGTCCTTGGTGTCGGAATCTTTGGGGTGATGTCGGACCTGGGAAGACGTACGGAGATCGGACCTGAGCAGAGGCATGAGGTCGGCCTGTATCTGGCGCTTGTTCGGCCGTTGAGCCCTAAGCTCGGCCAAGCGTTCAGTGGGTCCCTTGTTAAGTCCTTGAGCTTTTAGCGGGGTTTATGGGGAGCTCGGCCTAGCCAGGTCCACCACAGAAATGTTGTGTTTTAATCAAAATTGCTACTACTTTACTATAACACTGAAAATTAGGTCAAAAGGGAAAGTACAAACCATTTTACTAGAAGACGCATAATAGCCGTTGGAAACTGGTAAACTCCTTTTGTCTCGACCAACATCACTGCAACATAAGGTTCTCATAGAAACATCATTAGTTAACATTCAAATAGATTACCCAAGCACACATGGACAATTTTTTTTAATAATATCCTCCTCTCTCCTTAATAATAGGTGGTAAACATTAAAAACAATAAGAAACCATAGGTACAACGTACAAGTAATAAAATTTTAAAAAAAAATATACTTGAAGGTAGAAACTTTAAACAAATAAGTAATATTATTGCAAAATAGAGGTCATCGGGTACATCAAAAATGATTCAAGCTTTTTCTCAAATACATAATAATATAATATGCAAGTGGTAAGAGACTAACTTAAAAAGAAAATATTAAGCATAGGAGGAATTTCGTAACATAACCAAAATAAAAATGAGTTTGGTTCAAATTGTTCAACTAAATAAAATGTTCAATTCTAGAATCTTGGGTAGATTTCCATTTTCTAAAGCCAGTCTTGGAAAACGATGGAAAAAGAGCAATGCATTAGATCATTTAATTGAAGTTGTTATTTACCTTCTTTGAGATGTGTACCTTGCTCCAAGCTATGCAAGTTGTTCATTACCTTGGTTCAAACTAAGAATAATTAGGGAATCACTTTAAAGTTTAAACCATTGTAATCAACTTGCCATCTCTTTCATATTGTTCTCATTATCACTAAGTAATATCATCACTTTTGCAAGATAAAATCCAGATACAAGAAACCATTTTAATTTATCAATGAAAAAATATGAAAAGAGTGGTAAAAGGATAAAATGTAACAAATTTTAGAATACCCGAAAGTCCTAAAAGCCATAAAACAACTGATACACCCAAGAAATTGGATGTATGATTCCAATGCTTTTGTCTTATAATTTCAAGGCCTCTTTGAGATAGTTTATGGTTTGTGAGATGGAATAGAAAAGAAACCAAAAGAAGTAGTGAAGGAATCCAAATTGAAAACAACAAAATAAGGAAATAAAGGATAAAGAAGGAGGCGTCACTCTTGAAAATGATTCAAGGGATAAGCCTTGGTTAACTCACTTGCATCACACAAGATGAGCCCTTCATCCAACCAAAAGGAAGAGAATCACTCTCTTGTGAACAAAGTCACGAGTTTTACTCAAAATCCAAGCTAATCTTATTCATTCTAAAAGATTACAATTTATAGAGAACTTACTCATGGCCCTTCTCCTAGTCTTGGCCGTGCAATTGAAGGCTCATCATGGAGAAGGATTCCACTTAATCCTAGCCTTGAATTTGGAACGAGATTTGTAAGCAATTCATGGGGATGGGGGTTACAAAACTTAATGTTGATAACGTCCCATCCTTCATGAGGCTTCATGGCCTTAAATAGGAGCTTTGATGTTGGTCCTTAAATATTGTAACCTTCACTTATTGATACTTTTCAATGTTGACTGTAATGATGATGGCCATCAATTAGTAACCTTCACCTCTTAATGCCTCATGATGGTCATTAATCTTGTAACTTCCTTCTTCACTTTATGACGACCTTCATGATTGGATTTAAGGCTTGATTGATGACATCTTAATTTTATAACCACCCATTAAAGTCATTCTCATGGTAACTACCATTTCATGATGTAACATCCCACGTTTTTCCGACTAAGATAAATAAGATTTTATTAAAGAAAAGCTTTGAGATATTGTTTTACAAAAGGTTTTCAATGAACATTTTATTCGGTTACAAAGTAAAGTGTTGATTTTATGGAGTTTTGATAAATAAATATTTTTATGGAGTTAGTGAAAATGATTTTTTTTATGAGAAATGATTTTATTGGTTGGTGATTTCTTGCAAAAATGAATTTCTTTATGGATTTTCTTAGATGTATCAACTTTGAAAATCCATAACTTTTTAACCGTAACTCCAATTTTGATGATCTTTATATCAAAACGATCGTATCGAAACGTAGATTTCAAAAATGTATCTTTCATAATTTTCTGGGTTTGTTTGCGAAAATTATTTTTCAGAGCTGTAAAGGACGAATTTTCAAAGAATTAATCATAAAAAAAATAGTTTTTGATTTTTAATGAATTTTTCCTTTTGGGATTATCTTTAATATATTAAAATATGATTTTAGAAAATGAAATAAGGGCTATAAGTGCAACCAATAAGTACAGTTATTATTGATTAAGCTAATTGTTTTGTGATTAGGTGTTGAGATTATGTGTGATTATTGTATGATCAAGTGTATGTGCTTGTATGATCAAATGTGTGATGAATTGATGAATGTAATTTGTAAGAGCTAATTGCCTTGTGTGTGTGTAAATGGTTGCATAATTGTGATTTCTTAAGGGATGATTGCACCATTAGTAATTAAAATATGATTAGAAAAATAAAAGTGTAGGACATGTGTGTGCATGAGGGAGTGCCACGGTTTTGATGGGTGTGTGCATGAGAAATATGTGTGTAATGTGTGTATGTGTGACAAGTGTAAGGGTGTGTGTATGTGTAGGCTTAGGAAGCCTTGCTTGATGACTAAGTAGAAAAGAAAAATAAAAAGAAAAGAAAAAGAAAATTGGAAACTTGGGGACCAAGTAGGAGTTTTAGAATGCCAAAAAGATACCCCCTCCTAGATGTGTGTTGGCCGAACCAAACCAAGAACAAGGAAGAGAAATAAAGTTCACCCTTAGTCCATTTCCTATTAGTTTCATTCACTTCCTCCTTTCCTTCGTTCCTTTCTTTCATTCTTTCATTTCCTTTTCACACCAACACAAACACACTTGGTGTTAGAGCATCATCAAGCTCAACACCCTTAAAAAAAAAAAGAGAGAACCATGAGAGAAAGAGAAGAGAGAACTGTGAGGGAGAAAGAGGGGAAGCTATGATCCTTAGTCCATTTCCATTTATTTCCTTAGGTATAACTTTGAGCTTTGTTGATTCTTCCTTCTCTAGCATTTTCATTTTTAGATCTACATGTTTTAATTTAAAAGTGTTAATTTACCCAAAGCTTGTTCATGCATGTTAATTTTTGTTGTTGATCTATGTTTTTCAAAGACTAATAAATGAAGATTTAAAGTTTTAAAACTAAAAATGAACATGCAAAAATGATTAAAGGATGATTCGGTTTTTATGAATATTTTGTGTAAAGAATTTTGTTTTCTTTGATGTACCTTGGTTTTGTGCATGTCTTTGAAAATGAAATTGATTTTTAAAGTTGTTCTTTGATGCATGTGGATTTTCAAACTAGATCTAATGTTTTCCTTGCATGCATGAAATTTTCTCAAGTTGGTCTTAATTTTTCTCACTTGCATGTAAAAATCTTGATTTCAAAATAAGAAATCTACTATGTTTTAAAGCTTGATGATCAATTCGGTTTTCAAGAGGATTTTATGTTAATGATTTCATTTTCTTGCTTGATTCGATTTTGCTTGCATAAAAAGAAAATTAGTTTTAGTGAGCATGAAAAATCTTGATAAAATGAACTTATTTTTCTTGTGCATGTTTCGGTTTTGCTTAGATCTTTAGAAAAGAAATTTTACTTGAAGTACTTGATGCATGCATGTAATGATCTAGTGAAAAAGAATGAGTTTTGATGTTTGTTTTGATTTTATCTTAAAGCTTTGATTTTGGTTCTTGATTTTAATTAAAAAGGCTTAAATTTTTATTTGTAAATGTGATGCATTTTGTGTTTGAGTTAAAGAAAATTATTTTCATAAAATATGTTAATTCGGTTTTTGAAGAAAATAATAATTAATGAATTTATTTTGTAATAGAATTGTGTGCATGAGTGTATTTTTGATTTTCATGAAAATAAATGAATGAGCAAATTGTTGAATAAAATGTTGTGCTGAAATTGTGAATATGTGTGAATTTAACTTTGATAAATGACATGTATGTATGCTCAATAATTCTGGAATTTTGTCACTGATTTAAATTGGCTAAAAAGAACCTCTCTGAATTTTTAAATGATTTTTGGAATTTATTTCCTATTTTTATGAGAGCAAACTTCGTGAAAGCAATTTTAAGAAAACAAGTTTTTCAGTTTAAAGAGAAACAGAATTTTCAAACTTCTGCTGCTATAAATTGCTTGAAATTTTTATGGTAGCTTCCTGAACATCTCTAGATACTCTCTGTAAAATTTGAAGAGATTTGGAGTTGATTTGATATTTTTACTAAAGGCAAAACAGTGAACCGTGTGGTTCAGATTTTCTGGACTTAGTTATGACTTTAATTAGAAAAATGTGACTTGCACAACTCCAAATAATCTGAAAATTTTATGAGATAGTCTTGATTGTGTAAGGAAGATTTATACCAATTTTTATGCAATTCGGAGTTGAACAACTATTTTTAATCATGCCATTTTGGTCTCAGACCAGCAACAGCTCCGACTTGTTTTTCATGTGAAATCTGATTTGAAACCTAGCTTAGGATTGTTTAAATGGCTTAAAAATTTTATATGATGAACTTTATCATATATGTGTATGTTCTGGAAATTTTTAGGATGAAATGAATTTATTTGATATAGTTTTGGATTTTATCTTTTGTGTTTTACTTTTAATCACCCTAAGTCTCTATTTGAATATTTTAATAAATATGGAATTTTGTACTTTATGTTATGACTTGGCTTGACTTGTATGATAATTATGATGCCTTAAAATGATTGAATAAGTGATTGTTTGATGATGTGTTTTGTAACATCCTCAATTTTAATTTCTAAGTAAATGTATTATGATATTTACCTTAGGATATTTAAAATGTGGAATTTTATCAAACTAAGTTGAAGTTCGGAGAAAGTTTGATTTTAAGAACACTCCAAGTTTGGAAATTTGAAATAAATTGTCCAAGCCTTCAAACACAAATTCCACCATTGGATATAAAGATTGAGATTCTAGGAAGCATGTTACAAATTTTGATCAAGATCCGACGGGTAACGAAGAAATACGGCATTCGTAAAGGTGAAGAAAAATATTAAAATAAATAAATAAATAAATTAATTAATTAATTAAAAAAAAAAAAGGAAACAAGCCCAGCCACGGAAAGGTGGCTTACTCAAGAAGCGCTCGTGGCCACCTCAAGAGCTAAGGTATCAGACCCGTAAAACCAAAAATAAACAAAAGCAACAACATAGTTAAAGAAAAACAAAACCCCAACTTTCATATCTGTTCTTCGTCCCTCCCTCCTTCTCTAGTTCGTCCCTTTCTCAACCATTAGAGCTTGGTTTTCTACTCTATTTTGTTCTTCTTTTTTTTTAGCTAAACTCCACCAAAGTATCATCATCAACACATCAAGGCAATGAAATGAGCTAGAAAACTCAACTTGGTTCCTCCCTCCATTCGTACACTTATCTCATTACATTTGAGGTAAGGGGATGAGTATTGGCTTGTCATAGGATTGGGTGTCCATTTAGTTATAATAGTTTGTTAGGAGTTATTTGTGTAGGATAATTAACAAAGAACCCTAAGGTAGTGAGTTATAAAAATTATGTGAATAGAAATAATAAGTTATATAATGTAGAAAATAATGCTTAGAATGTGATTATGAAACTTAGTGTTAGTTATGCTATTTTAATTGTGGTATTTGCTATGTGACCTTAAATGTGAATAATTGAATATGTGTATATGGGTAATAAAATTTAGTGTTGTTGTGCTATTTTAATTATGGTATTTGCTATGTGTCCTAAATGTGAATATTTGAATATGTGTATATGGATATCATTGTTAATAGAATGTGTTATGAATTTTATTGTGATATTTGATGTTGGAAAAATTAAATTATTGCCTTGGAATTATGACATGTGAATAGTTATTAGAAATTGTGAATATGGGATTAAAAGGAACTAAAAGGGAATGCAGTGTGATCTGATCCTTGGGCAAGTCGGCACACTAGGTGCCCTGCTAGGTGGTGAATTGCCTGCTAGGGCCAAATTCCTGTCAGGCTAATTGCCCATTAGGTCCTAAATTCCCGTTAGGCGTCGGTGCGCCAAAGGGTTAATCCCACTGCATAACCACCTAATTAATAATAATAATATGTGAATTGGAAATTTATGGGAAATGAACATTAATTAAATTAACCAGCATTGTCCTAACGGGTGATGCCTAATGGGTGTCTCAGTCCTGACAGGTTTAAAGTCCCTAGTAGGTGCCGAATTGCCTAGCAGGTGCGTCAATTCCTGGTGGTGCAAGGGTAATTGGAAATTAATGAAAGGGAAATGGTATATTTAATGGATAACTGAAATGAGTAATGAAATTATGGAAATTGGAATTAGTATTATTTAATTATGTGTTAAGTGGAAATATGAAATAAATATGATTAATGAAATGACTATAACTGGACTTGATGATTGTTGCTTGGAATATGTGCTATTTGATATATTTGGATAGTTGTGCTTGGCCTAATGAACTTATTATGTCTATCTGGAAACTGCAATTCTGTTTCATGTGCAATGCTCACTCCCTTAACATTTTTCAGGTTCTGAGATCGAGCTAGCACAGCCCCCGGCCGAGCAGGTGCACTCTCCCTCACAGGGAGAGTAGATTTTATTACTTTAGGACATGGAAATGTCCTGGGCCTATTCATCATGATGATGATGTGATAACTCTTTTGTTTGTAAAAATGTAAATATTCTTTTTGGTGGCCCAGGACAGCCCCTTAATTATTTGGGGTGTTTTGATGGATATATGGGATGTAAAACTTGTTTATATTCTTACGCTTATAACTCTGATAACTGATGGATGCTTATGGCATTATGATTCCTTGTTTATATCAAGCCCTGCTGGCTTTTGGAAATGATATATTATATTTGATGCTTATCAGGTGCAGGATTAAATTATTTTGGAAAGTCCTAAAAACAAAGGAAACTCCGTCCGTTTGACGGTGAATTTTAATTAATTAAAAAGGAATTTTTAAATACACTAATTTAATATATGGGTAGTTATGGGTAAATTAGCTAAGGTGTTACATTTATGGTATCAGAGCAATTTCCCTCGGCCATGGAGTGTGGTCTCACTACTCCAAGGGTTACTCACCGAGCGAGTAACTAAAGTAAAGAGTTTAGTGTCTATATTAGTTAGCATAGGTTATATATATATATATATATATATATATATATATATATTAATGTTTATAATTGTTTAGCTACTAAATCTTTAACTTGTTGTCCCTCCATGACTTAACAGCATGGCAGGAAGGCGGGCCGATAATGACCGAATTGCTGCGATTCTCGAGACGCTGGTTCAGATGCAACAGAACCAGGCCGATAACCAGGCTCAGAACATAGCAGCAGCGGTGGCAGCCGCAGCAGCAGCAATGCAACCCCCACCACCACCTCCTGTGGAGATCAACTAGATGGCTAGATTCAGAAAGAGTGAACCGCCTAGGTTCGAAGGGGGATTCAATCCTGATGGGGCACAAAAATGGCTCCAAGAGATTGAGAAGGTTCTTCGCTCTTTGCAACCACCCGACAATCAGAAGGTTCGATTGGTTGAATACATGTTGACGGGTGAAGCGGAGCACTGGTGGGAATATCAAAGAAGGACTTTGGAAGCAGCTAACCAAGTGATCTCTTGGGAGTTGTTTAAGATCCGCTTTCTTGGGAAATACTTTCCTGAGGATGTTAGAAGGGAGAAGGATCTGCAGTTTCTCAAGTTGGAGCAGGGGATTCTAAGTGTTGGAGAGTATGCTGCACACTTTGAGGATCTGATTCGGTACTCCAACGGTTATAGAGATGCAGATGAGCGGGCTAAGTGCATCAAGTTTGAGTCTGGACTTCGGGAGGATATTCGACTTGCTTTCGAATATCAAAACATTTCCGATCTCTCTCATCTGGTCAATGTGGCAAGTACTTATGAGAAGGGGCTTAAGAGGAAAGCTGATGCGGATCGGAACAAGGCAGTTCAGAAAACTGTTGGGCCTACAAGAGGCAAGGGTCCCATGCAGAGATCAGGACCTTATTCTGGTACTAAGGGTGCATCCCCACGAGGAGCCGGCCCAATGACAATTTCTTATGGTCCTATTCCACCTTGTCAGCATTGTGGAAGGCGACATGGAGGTGTATGTTGGTCCTTGGGTCGAAATGAAGGACTTTGCTATGTTTGTGGTCAGCCTGGCCATTATGCAAACAATTGTCCTAAGAGTCCGCTGAAAAAGGAAGCTGATGGGAACAAAGTTCAGAGAGCAGGTGGGAATCAGCCAGTGCAGAGGGGCAAAGTGTATACGCTTGATGGGGAAGATGTTACTGATGAGGATGAGCTGATCAGAGGTACCTGTCATGTGAATGGCATTTCCTGTGGTGTTTTGTTTGATTGTGGTGCATCTCATTCATTCATTTCTATTGATTGCATGAAGAGACTAGGGTTGTCCACTGTAGATATGCCTTATAAATTGTCAGTTTCTACCCCCACAAATTCTTCAGTAGTCACTTCTCAGATGTGTTTAGATTGCCCACTTCGAGTCTTGGAGCGGGAATTCAAAGTTAATCTTATTTGTCTGCCTCTGACTAAATTGGATATTATTCTGGGTATGGATTGGATGACTCAGCATAATGTTCTAATTGACTGCCGTAAGAAAGCGGTCATCTTTAGTGATTCCTCCTTATCTGCTATGAATGTTGACGAGATATCTGATGTTAGCCAGATTCCTGTAGTGTGTGAGTTTCCGGAAGTCTTTTCAACAGAGATTCCCGGATTGCCTCCTAAAAGAGAAGTTGAGTTTGGTATTGAACTAAAGCCTGGTACTGGTCCAATTTCTATTGCACCTTACAGAATGGCGCCTCCGGAATTGGAAGAATTGAAGAAGCAATTGGAGGAGCTATTAGCAAAGAAACTTATTAGGCCAAGTGTATCACCCTGGGGTGCTCCCATTCTTTTTGTCAAGAAGAAAGATGGTAGCCTCCGGATGTGCACCGATTACAGGCAGTTGAATGCAGTGACAATAAAGAACAAGTATCCGCTCCCTCGCATTGATGATTTGTTGGATCAGTTGAGGGGTGCATCAGTGTTCTCTAAGATTGACCTCCGATCGGGATACCATCAGATTCGTGTCCGTGAAGAGGACATTCCAAAAACTGCTTTCAGGACGCGTTATGGGCACTTTGAGTATGTGGTGATGCCTTTTGGATTGACCAACGCTCCTGCAATATTCATGGATTACATGAATAGGATCTTCATGCCATATTTGGATTCTTTTGTCATTGTGTTCATTGATGACATCCTGATTTATTCTAAGAATCCAAGTGAGCATGAGGAGCATTTGAGGATAGTGTTGCAAATCCTCAAAGAGAAGCAGTTGTATGCCAAGCTTTCCAAGTGTAGCTTTTGGTTGGATGAAGTCCATTTTCTGGGGCATGTGATTTCTGCACAGGGAGTTGTTGTGGATCCCTCTAAGGTGGAAGCCGTGTTAAAGTGGGAGAGGCCCACATCAGTCACAGAAATCAGAAGCTTTCTAGGATTGGCAGGCTACTATCGGAGATTCATTGAAGGTTTCTCCAAATTGGCTCTTCCATTAACAATGTTGACCAGGAAAGATGTTCCTTATCAATGGTCACAGCAGTTTGAGAGCAGTTTCTTAGAGCTGAAGAAGAGATTGACTAGCTCACCGGTTTTGATCTTACCGGATCCAACCCAACCCTTCGATGTGTATTGTGATGCTTCAAAGCAAGGCTTGGGTTGTGTACTTATGCAGCAAGGCAAGGTTGTGGCTTATGCATCTAGGCAGTTGCGACAGCATGAGCAGAATTATCCGACTCATGACTTGGAATTAGCAGCTGTGGTGTTTGCACTGAAAATTTGGAGACACTACTTGTATGGCACGAAGTTTGAGGTGTACAGTGACCACAAGAGTCTCCGTTATCTCTTCGATCAGAAGGAGTTGAATATGAGACAGAGGAGATGGATGGAATTCTTGAAAGATTATAATTTCCACCTTCAGTATCATCCTGGTAAAGCTAATGTGGTAGCTGATGCATTGAGTCGCAAAACTCTCCATGTTAGCAACTTGATGGTGAAAGAGATGCAGCTGATTCAGGAGTTCAGTGATCTCAACTTGAACATGCAGGTGAAAGAGAAAAGTATTGTTCTGGAAATGTTGCAGGTCACTAGTGAGTTGATGGGTTTGATTAAGGAAAGACAGGCAGATAATGAAGAACTTCAGAAGTTGTTGGAAGGAGCAGCAAGTAAAGAGGAACCTGATTTCATCAAGGGTGCAGATGGAATCATCAGGTTTAGAGGTAGAATATGTGTTCCAATGGACTTCGAGGTTCGAAGAGACATATTGTGGGAAGCTCACCAAACAAAAATGAGTTTCCACCCCGGTACAACAAAGATGTATTAGGACTTAAAGAAGGTTTACTGGTGGCCGGGATTGAAAACAGATGTGGCAGATCACGTATCCCATTGCTTGACTTGTCAGAAGGTGAAGATTGAGCATCAAAAGCCAGGTGGTCTGTTGCGATCACTTGACATCCCTGAATGGAAGTGGGATAGTATAGCCATGGAGTTTGTAACAGGTCTACCTAGAACTGCTGCAGGTTGTGATGCCATTTGGGTTGTAGTAGACCGTTTAACAAAGTGTGTTCACTTTATCCCGATCCATAAGAAGTACACACTGGAGAAGTTGACTCAGTTGTATATTCGGGACATAGTGAAGCTTCATGGTGTGCCTTCTAGTATAGTGTCTGATCGTGATCCACGATTTCTATCCAGATTTTGGCAGAGTCTTTAGCAGGCCTTGGGTACTAAGTTGAGGTTTAGTACAGCCTATCATCCTCAAACTGATGGGCAGTCTGAGCGTACTATTCAGACCTTGGAGGATCTGTTGAGGGCTTGTGTACTAGAGCAGGCTGGTAGTTGGGAGCAGTTGTTACCATTGATGGAGTTTACTTACAACAACAACTTTCACTCTAGCATTGGTATGACACCGTTTGAGGCACTTTATGGCAGAAAGTGTAGAACGCCTCTATGTTGGTTCCAGATCGGTGAAAATTTGTTGACTGGGCCAGAGTTGGTGCAAGAAACCACTGAGAAGATCGCGATGATTAAGGATAAGATGAAAACTTCTCAGGATCGGCAAAAGAGCTATGCAGATAAGCGTAGGAGACCCCTAGAGTTTGATGTGGGTGATCATGTGTTTCTTAGGGTGTCCCCTACTACTGGCATTGGTCGGGCAATCAAGTCAAAGAAGCTAACTCCGAGGTTTGTTGGACCTTATGAGATTCTGGAAAGAGTTGGACCTTTGGCGTACAGGATTGCTTTGCCTCCACATTTGTCTAGGCTTCATAGTGTATTTCACGTCTCTCAGCTCCGGGAAATACATTCATGATCCCTCTCATGTGGTAGCAGCTGATGATTTGCCCTTGAAGGAGAATCTTACTTTCGAGGTTCTTCCAATCAGAATTGAGGATAGGCAGATAAAGCAACTCAGGGGCAAGGAAATCCCACTGGTGAAGGTGATCTGGAGTAGAAACAACGTGGAGGAGGCCACTTGGGAATTGGAGAGCAAAATGAAGGAGTCCCATCCACAATTGTTTTCCTCCAGAGTCGAATTTCGAGGACGAAATTCTGGTAAGTGGGAGAGAATTGTAACATCCTCAATTTTAATTTCTAAGTAAATGTATTATGATATTTACCTTAGGATATTTAGAATGTGGAATTTTATCAAACTAAGTTGAAGTTCGGAGTAAGTTTGATTTTAAGAACACTCCAAGTTTGGAAATTTGAAATAAATTGTCCAAGCCTTCAAACACAAATTCCACCGTTGGATATAAAGATTGGGATTCTAGGAAGCATGTTACAAATTTTGATCAAGATCCGACGGGTAACGAAGAAATACGACATTCGTAAAGGTGAAGAAAAATATTAAAATAAATAAATAATAATAAAAAAAAAAGGAAACAAGGGGCTAGTGCCACCACGGAAAGGTGGCTTACTCAAGAAGCGCTCGTGGCCACCTCAAGAGCTAAGGCATCAGACCCGTAAAACTAAAAATAAACAAAAGCAACAACATAGTTAAAGAAAAACAAAACCCCAACTTTCATATATGTTCTTCGTCCCTCCCTCCTTCTCTAGTTCGTCCCTTTCTCAACCATTAGGGCTTGGTTTTCTACTCTATTTTGTTCTTCTTTTTTTTAGCTAAACTCCACCAAGTATCATCATCAACACATCAAGGCAATGAAATGAGCTAGAAAACTCAACTTGGTTCCTCCCTCCATTCGTACACTTATCTCATTACATTTGAGGTAAAGGGGTGAGTATTGGCTTGTCATAGGATTGGGTGTCCATTTAGTTATAATAGTTTGTTAGGAGTTATTTGTGTAGGATAATTAACAAAGAACCCTAAGGTAGTGAGTTATAAAAATTATGTGAATAGAAATAATAAGTTATGCAATGTAGAAAATAATGCTTACAATGTGATTATGAAACTTAGTGTTAGTTATGCTATTTTAATTGTGGTATTTGCTATGTGACCTTAAATGTGAATAATTGAATATGTGTATATGGGTAATAAAATTTAGTGTTGTTGTGCTATTTTAATTATGGTATTTGCTATGTGTCCTAAATGTGAATATTTGAATATGTGTATATGGATATCATTGTTAATAGAATGTGTTATGAATTTTATTGTGGTATTTGATGTTGGAAAAATTAAATTATTGCCTTTGAATTATGACATGTGAATAGTTATTAGAAATTGTGAATATGGGATTAAAAGGAACTAAAAGGGAATGCAGTGTGATCTGATCCTTGGGCAAGCCGGCACACTAGGTGCCCTGCTAGGTGGCGAATTGCCTGCTAGGGCCAAATTCCTGTCAGGCTAATTGCCCATTAGGTCCTAAATTCCCGTTAGGCGTCGATGCGCCAAAGGGTCAATCCCACTGCATAACCACCTAATTAATAATAATAATATGTGAATTGGAAATTTATGGGAAATGAATATTAATTAAATTAACCAGCATTGTCCTAACGGATGATGCCTAATGGGTGTCTCAGTCCTGATAGGTTTAAAGTCCCTAGTAGGTGCCGAATTGCCTAGCAGGTGCGTCAATTCCTGGTGGTGCAAGGGTAATTGGAAATTAATGAAAGGGAAATGGTATATTTAATGGATAACTGAAATGAGTAATGAAATTATGGAAATTGGAATTAGTATTATTTAATTATGTGTTAAGTGGAAATATGAAATAAATATGATTAATGAAATGACTATAACTGGACTTGATGATTGTTGCTTGGAATATGTGCTATTTGATATATTTGGATAGTTGTGCTTGGCCTAATGAACTTATTATGTCTATCTGGAAACTGCAATTTTGTTTCATGTGCAATGCTCACTCCCTTAACATTTTTCAGGTTCTGAGATCGAGCTAGCACAGCCCCCGGCCGAGCAGGTGCACTCTCCCTCACAGGGAGAGTAGATTTTATTACTTTAGGACATGGAAATGTCCTGGACCTATTCATCATGATGATGATGCGATAACTCTTTTTTTGTAAAAATGTAAATATTCTTTTTGGTGGCCCAGGACAACCCCTTAGTTATTTGGGGTGTTTTGATGGATATATGGGATGTAAAACTTGTTTATATTCTTCCGCTTATAACTCTGATAACTGATGGATGCTTATGGCATTATGATTCCTTGTTTATATCAAGCCCTGCTGGCTTTTGGAAATGATATATTATATTTGATGCTTATCAGGTGCAGGATTAAATTATTTTGGAAAGTCCTAAAAACAAAGGAAACTTCGTCTGTTTGACGGTGAATTTTAATTAATTAAAAAGGAATTTTTAAATACACTAATTTAATATATGGGTAGTTATGAGTAAATTAGATAAGGTGTTACATGTTTAGGTTATGCATGAATGAATTATTTAATTAATCAAAGTGTTGTGTTTGATTGAAAATTAATTGGTTTGAAATAGTTTAGTTTTGATTTAATTAAAGGACCTTGGACTTAATGGTTGCTGCCCTTAATTCATTTCATGATGTTAAGTTTGAAAAAAAAAATCGTTTAAGTGTTTATTTTATAACAAAGTGTTATACGAACTAAAGAATGATTTTTCGGTGTTTTCGGATTTTCTAAAGAATAATTTATGGACTTGTGACTTTGCTGTCCAGATTTTATTTAAATTGTTTTTTTTTTCAATCCTAAAAATTTATTTGATTGGTTTAAAGTTTGAGTTTTAAATGGTATTTAACTTGAGAAAGTATTGAATTGAAAAAGTTTTAACGATTTGCGATCTTCCGACGAGAAAGAGTTTTCGAAAATGCGTTTTAATCCTAAGTAGGACGATTATTTTAGATAGACTTATAACGTTAGTGTCATCTCCCTTAGTACAAGGTGCGTATAAGTCGAGAACGGATCAGCTAACTTGTTGGGAAGGAACCGCGACGATTTCAGATGCTGGAATGTGAGGTGAGAGATGCAGTAGGCCTAAGTCATCGTGACGTGTAGACTCGGTTCTAAACCGAGTACACCGAGTCTGATTTGAGTATTTGTCATAGGTTATGCGTTGCATGATTACATGTGACATATATGTGCTAGATGTTTATCTGTTTATTTACATATGATGCATGATTGATTTTATTACGTACTGGATTTCTCTGTGAATTATCCTGTGGAGTATATCTTGTCTGTTGGGAAAAGCTGAATGTGAATATATGAAAAAGAAATAAGTCATGAAACAAAAGAAAGGATTGAGAAAGAGATAAAACGTAACACGGTTAAAACTAAGGAAGAAATAAGTCATGAGATGAATGAATGGTAAAAGATATAAAGAGTTGAGATTTGGAAGAGAACGTGGTTGTGAAAGTGAGTTGTGGCTTGAGTGGAGATGTGATTCCTCGTTCATGTTTTTGGAAAGAAGCCTAGTGTTGAGTTGAGCTTGCTCCTCCATTAGCACTCATCCAAAAATGTGATTTTTTGAAAAAGGTTTTGAAAAGAGATTTTTTTTGAAAAAGCTTTTGTGAAACATTATTTTTGAAAAAGTTTTGTGAAAGGATATTTTTGAGAAAATTTATGAAATGAGGCTTCTGAAAATGTTTTGTGAAGTAAAAGTTTTGTGAAATCATGATTTCGAAAAAGTGTTGCGAAAAGACATTTTGAGAAAGACGAGGAAAAGATGCTGATGATGTTGATGAGAAACATGTTGAGAATGAGCTGATGAGAATGTTGATAATGAGATGAAAGTGATTTGAGGCCAGGGGCCATTGAGAATTTAGGGGGAACAGATTGCGATTAGTGGTCGGGCTTCGTTGAAGGGATGCACCAAGGACGAGCCGACTGTTAGGATTAAGCCGCTAACTAAAACTCTAAAACTTTAGAAGACTTTAAAAGACATTTACATACGCGGTGAGGCATGAGTGTCGTATCGAAGTAGTGGAGAGGAAGATACTATGGGTATCTGCGGATACTCAGGTGGAGATTGCAGGAGGGGAGGGCAAGGACGGTGAAACGTCAAGAAGCCTGGAGTATATTTCTAGGCGGAACGAATCCCACATGTGGCACACTAACGTGGTGGGGACTGGGTCTAATGCCGTGGTAAGTTCCGCATCGCGAACTAGAAATTATATTGTCGCCCCCTCGATGCAAATCTAGAACAGCGAGAGGGACTGGAACGGGGCATTTGCGATTGCCGCTGAGAGCGTGCCTTGTGAATTGAATTGAATTGATTTGAGGCTGAGTCCTCCTGGTCTGGGACCATTTGTTGTGTGACAGCTGTCGTGCCCGCGTGGTAAAGGTCCTGTACTCCTGTTTGCTTCCGACTAGGTTGGGTGGATGACCGAGGAGATGTAGACGTGTGTGCGAGTTCAATGATGTTTCCCCCTCATCATTGAGCGAACTGTTTGATAAGACTTAATAATGATAAAAAGATTACAAGGATGAAAGTATAAATAATTTATTGAAAAAGATTCAAAGAAGGAAAGTATAAGTGATTGTTGAAAAGATTGAGAGAGATGATGATAAGACTTGAAAGTTGGAAGGCTTGTGATGCCAAGTGCAGTGCGGTGTATTGTGAGGAGTTGTGATTTTGATATATTGGTATGCAATGATGTGTTTTGTTCCTAATGTGCTTACATGAATATATTTGTCATATGCATAACATATTGTTGTTGCATGAGAATTAGTAGGTCCTATGTCTTTCTTATATCTTCCTAGTCATTAGTTTACTGTCTGGTAATGTTGTACTTCTGGAATGCTGACCATCTCTCCTATCATGTTGTCGTATTGGGTTACATCGATATTGCAACGGGTAGATGGTCGATCCTGTAGTAAAGTCTGTACGAGGTTTCTGCGGTGGACTTCAGCGAGAAAGATTAGACGTCAAGAATAGTAATAGGTAATTCCCTTGAGCACTGTATCCCTTGCAACTACTTGGTTACGTTGTCGTATCATTCTGAACCCCACTTGGTATTTTAGTGAGTATGGTTTTTAAGGAAAAAGTTTTTATGAAACAAGATATGAAAATGTTTTTCTCAAAACAAATTTATGAAGCCAAGTTACAAAGCGCGATGTTAAGTAACATCTCGGTTTGGAACTTGACCTGTGATGGGTGACATGAGAACGTTATTTTATTACACTTAAGTTACTGAAACGTTTTTGAACTCAAAGGTTCTCATGTTCATGTCATCTTGATATAAAAAAATTAAAAAAAAAATTTCCCAAATTTTTACTATACTTTGTTAAAGAGATAAGTGTTTTCAAGTTGCCGAAATTGGGGTGTTACAGAGTGGTATCAGAGCAATGGTTGACCTAAGTAGCCTGATGCATGGGCTTACATGCTTGCTTGTGTGTCTGTCTGTGCGTTAGTGTTAGAATTACGATGAGTAAGAATAGGAGTACGAAGTCACGTGAGCATCTCTATCATACCACCTCTATCGTTCGTTCTATCTCTATCGTTCTATCTCTTTTTGGAACGTGTTAAGAATTTGTCTACGATGGTACAAGGAACAGTGATCAGAATCATACGGAGACTTTATTCTATGTGACCTGAACCTCTCTTGACAGTTGGAACCCCTTTTGTTTGTAACAACCTCTGAGCTATTGACATGAGACTTTGTTTTGCGACTAGAACCCTCTTTTTCTTGTTGACACTTCTTCCTATGTAAACCCTATGCGTTGTTGAGTTGCCTTGACAATGCGTTTGTTTTCTCTAAAAAGTCTTTCCTAAAAACCTTAGACCCTGACACCTTATGCCAATCAAATGGATATATCTAAGTTATGAGGCTGACGGTGAGATGGTTGAGGAAGGAATAAGCATGAACGGATGTGATGTATAGGAATATGATTCGTCAAAGTTGGGGAGTGAACAGAGATTTCGAGGTTTGTGATAACCCACCTAGGCTTAAAAGTGATGAGAAGAGTCAAATTAAGGCAGAAAGACCATGAGAATAGTAGTAACCTTGTTAGGATTGGCATAAGTGTGCTATTCTTTTTGAATTTTTTTTCGAAACCATTGAACCCTTTGAACTCTTGTTGACAAAGATATACCATTAGTATTCCATTGTGTCTGATTACCTTTGAGAAAACGATGCATATGCGACGACTCGAAGACGACGATTGCTGCGATAGATTGAGAGAAGCACTCTAAGGAATCCGACATCCGTCGATCGTGGAATTTCGCGTAGCATTTCTCGAGGACGAGAAATCTGCAAGTTGAGGAGAATGTAACATCCCGCGTTTTTCCGACTAAGATAAATAAGATTTTATTAAAGAAAAGCTTTGAGATATTGTTTTACAAAAGGTTTTCAATGAACATTTTATTCGGTTACGAAGTAAAGTGTTGATTTTATGGACTTTTGATAAATAAATATTTTTATGGAGTTAGTGAAAATGATTTTTTTTATGAGAAATGATTTTATTGGTTGGTGATTTCTTGCAAAAATGAATTTCTTTATGGATTTTCTTAGATGTATCAACTTTGAAAATCCACCACTTTTTAACCGTAACTCCGATTTTGATGATCTTTATATCAAAATGATCGTATCGAAACGTAGATTTCAAAAATGTATCTTTCATAATTTTCTGGGTTGGTTTGCGAAAATTATTTTTCAGAGCTGTAAAGGATGAATTTTCAAAGAATTAATCATAAAAAAAATAGTTTTTGATTTTTAATGAATTTTTCCTTTTGGGATTATCTTTAATATATTAAAATATGATTTTAGAAAATGAAATAAGGGCTATAAGTGCAACCAATAAGTACAGTTATTATTGATTAAGCTAATTGTTTTGTGACTAGGTGTTGAGATTATGTGTCATTATTGTATGATCAAGTGTATGTTCTTGTATGATCAAATGTGTGATGAATTGATGAATGTAATTTTTAAGAGCTAATTGCCTTGTGTGTAACGCCCCTAATTTTCGTCTCCCAAATAACCAAGAAATTAATTATAACAATTATTTTATAATTGATTTATATTGGTTTGGAAAGTTTTAGTTTTTGTACATTGTGTGTTTTTATATGTAAAAATATGAGAAATATTTTTATATGGTTATTTTGTACAAAAATATGAATATTGTAATTTAGTCCTTGGGTTGGGACCTAATTGCAATGTTAAAAAGGTTTTTGAAGAAAGAGTAATTAAATTATTAATTTTTGAATTATATCAGTATGTAACCGGTTAGAAGGGCTCTGTAACCGGTTACACGATGAACTCAGAAACTGGGTTAGTGGATTTTGATGAGTAATCACCCAATTAATCCAGAATTTGCCACGAATCCCACTCTAATCACGTTGAGGAACGCGTGTCGCCTTGCATGCAAGCCTGATCTCTCTATAAAAACCCGAATTGTTGATGAATTTGGGTTGATTTTCTGATTGAAGTGTTGAAACTCTGTTTTTAGGGTTCTGAGATTCGTCCCTGTAATTCTCCTTCGTTTCTGAGAGTTAGAACATGAGTGATACACTGTTACAAAGTTCACATCAAGGGCTTTGTATTGATATAAAGTTTGTGAGCTGAGAGTTCCTGGAGTTTGAGAACGAAGCTTGCCAAGTTGAGGTGTTGGTGCTGTCAAACCTCAGCTTCTGGTTTCTGGAGCTGACTTTGAAGCTCGATTTTGGTAAGCTCCTGCTATCCCTTGGTCCCAAATCTTTCCTAATCTCTTTAGCATGTTGCAGAGATTAAGTCCTAACTATTTTCCCCAATTTTGATGCATGTCTTCTATGTCAAATTCTCTTATTTTGGGAACCCACCGAAATTGTGTTGCATGTCCAGCAGAGAAGGGGAATTAGTGGATTTTGGTGTTCTACCTCAAATCTCTGCTCAAATCTTGTTCAAGCACGAACCTAAGGTAAGGGAAAAGCTTACTATTTGCTAGAATGAGAATAAATTGTGGTAGAACATAGGATGAGTCACCAAGAGACTCAAAGGGCATAAGTTAAAATGGTTAAGTGGCTTGGAGGCCAATCTGAGCTCAATGGTTGTTATGAGCAATGTTATCTAGATGCATGCAAGCTATATTGATGTTGGATTCATGACTTATTTGGATATTATGTGAATTGATGCATTAAGTTGTGAAATATGTGTAATTATGTGCAATTTGAGTATCTAAATTGAATGCATGCAATATAGATATGTTTATGTGGTTGAACACACTAGTATTAAGGTATGTGAACTCTATTTATGAATGAAATTGGTTAGATTTGAGTATGGTAGAAAATGGTATGCAAATCCTCATTTTTCATTGTACAGACTGCATAATCTAACCGGTTATTCGAAATTTGTAACCGGTTAGATACTGTGAATTTTCAAAGAAAATGAATTTCTGAAATTGGCTAAGTATCCATACCATTTGTACTCAAGTTTAAGCTAGAATTTCATACAAAGACCAATCTAAAACTATGTGTTTGAGCACTGTTTGGTTTAGATTGGAGGTGATGAGTTAATACCTTAATATCAAATGATAATTTCAAGAGGAAATTATGCATAAATGAAATTGGATTATGACTTAGATCTTTTGAATGATATTATGTGTTGAACTTGAGGTATTCTGTTATGCTAAGACCTTGTTATTGGATTGAGTAGAGAATTTAAGAAAAGATTCTTGGTAAATCAGTGGTTTTATATTCAGGTCTGTAATTCTAACCGGTTAGGTGATGATGTAACCGGTTAGTACCTGAAACTTAAAAATAAAAGTTAAGTTTTTGAATAAGGGTTGTTAATACCAATGATTATATTCTCTCAATCCAGGTCTATAAGCATATGTTAAATTTAAATTCAAAGGTGAATTTTATGAGTAAAGCCATACCTCAAGATATCATTCAGAAGTTGTGTTTTTCTAAGTCATAATAATGGAATTAATGGGAACATGACCCTGTACTCTAGGAGTACCAAACTGATGCAACCTACTTGATGACACATTCTGGGAATGTGGCCATTGTCTGGGACATGGTTTCTTGGACACGTTCTGGGAACGTGATGCACACTCTGGGAGTGGTGCTTGATTATATTCCGAGTATGGTTTGCGATACGTTCTGGGAACGTATGTTAGTGTTCTGGGAACACATTGGTATAATAATGGAATTAAAGATAAAACCAACCTTGATGATTGTGCATTCATATAGAATGGAAGTTTGGTTGGTAGGGAACGATTATCATATTCTGGGAATATGAGGAGGGTACTCCGGGAGTACCAAATTTGTAACCTACTTGATGACACATTCTGGGAATGTGGCCAGTGTCTGGGACCTGGTTATATACGTTCTGGGAACGTATGTTATGTAGGTTTCTATGTTTTGATGCTAACAACTTTTCTCCAAGCAACAACATTATCAACAAGGAAGCTATCTCATGAAGAATAGAATTAGGATTTAGTTTGATTCTAATGCAATGTAATATTTAATTTTATGCAATGCATATCATGAGAGTGGGTAGCTTTAGGTGATCTTAATGAAGCTTATAATAATGTTTGATTAAGAGTGAAGAAAACTTAATCTTGATTATAATAGCTTATATTAAAGTTATTGTGAAAATCCATTTGAAAAACTTTGTTTTTAGTCCATATCTGATCAGGTCACTCGAGTAATGAGTTTGTCTTTACTCGAGTAATGTGTGTTGTTATAGGTTAATCGAGTAATGAGTTATTCGTCACTCGAGTAACGTATTTCAACATGTGTTAATCGAGTGGTGTGTTACACTTCACTCGAGTAACTTGAACAGTGGCAGAAAAATTATAAAAGGACTTCATTTTTACATGAACAAGGTTACACACTCTTTTACAATTTTCTATTGAGCAATACACTTTCATTTTTCAAGAGCTATTACACACTTCCTTTGAGAAATCAAGATTCAACAAATTTCTTCTATTCTTCACTCAAGATTAATCATTGTTCTAAGTTTTCTTTGAGATCAATATTTTTTTAGTTCTTAATTGTGTTGAAGCTTTGCAACAAGAGGTTGCACATTTCAAGAGTTCAACACAGTTGAAGAATTTCACAAGCAAGTCTTTGAAGATTTATCAAAGCAAGATTGAAAAGGATTTGGTTGGAAGCATCTTCAACAAATCAACAAGAGAAGACGGAAATTCAATTGGGTTAGAATTTCAAAGTGTTTGGTACACACTTTGAAGAAGGGTTAAGATAGGATAGCTTTGTGAGAAAGTTGCATCTTAAACATTGTAATTCTAACAATTGAATTTGTCTAGTAGAAACTCTTTATCATTTTGATAAAGGGGACTGGATGTAGCTTTCAAGTGGGTGAAAGTGAACCAGGATAAAATCACCGTCTTCATTGTTTCTTTTCTTGTTTGCATTAATTCAAGAACAATTGAATTTTAGGTTAGAATTGGGGTTTTTCAATTCATTATCAATTGACCTAAAATTGGTTGGTAAATTTACTTGCAATTGTTCATAGCATTCATACATAGTTTGTTGAATCATCATAGTATTGCGATTCTAAGAGAATTCTCATCAAAACTCATTTACTATTCGATTTTTACCCAGATTACTCGAGTGAATTGTGGATTACTCGATTAATCTGAAAGCTGTTTTGAAGTTTACTCGAGTGAGACTTCTAATACTCGAGTGAAATAAAATTTGCTTGCGTAATACTCGATTAAAAGGTATTTTACTCGAGTAACCTAACTTGTTTTTTGAAAGAAAATTTATTTTCTTAAATCATTCTCTACGGTGATCGAAATATCTGTACTAAGGCTCCAATATTCTATTCACCCCCCCTCTAGACTATATTGAGCTGCTTGTTGGTTTCCAACATGTTAGTGTTCTGGGAACACATTGATATGCAACCTACTTGATGACACATTCTGGGAATATGGCCAGTGTCCGGGACCTGGTTCTTATGCGTTCTGGGAACGTATGCGTTCTGGGAACGTGATGCACACTCTGGGAGTGATGCTTATTTATCCAAGTATGGTTTGCTACACGTTCTGGGAACGTGGTGCACACTCTGGGAGTGATGCGTATTTATCCAAGTATGGTTTGCAACACGTTCTGGGAACGTGGTGCACACTCTGGGAGTGATGCGTATTTATCCAAGTATGGTTTGGCATTACGTTCTGGGAACGAATGTTAGTGTTCCGGGAACACAACGGTGTATTGGATGAACGTCCAAGATGGACTTTTAGAGGCCTCAGTTGTGGAAGGAAATCATGCATCATGCCACCTGCATTGAAAGAATTATTATGATTAACCGGGTGTGCTCATATGATTATGCATCATGATTTTCTACATGTTGACTTGTGGATGTTAGTTTTATTCTCATTTGATTATGCGAATATGTATAGCTAACCCCCATGCCCTTATTAGGTGTTGATCGTGCATCTAGCTTGCACAAAAATCAGTAAAGGGAGATGTCCCTTAGGTGCATGCAGAGTATAGAAAGTGTGGGTTGGGAACCCGTTGTGCAGATATCGAGGATCCGGCCAGATGAATGTTTAGACAGGGGACCAGTGACCAGCTCTATAACATCTCTATTTTTAATAGTATTTATATGATACACATTTTGAAAGAGGTATCATAAGATGAATTTGGTTTCATAATAATAATTATTTGGTATCCATGGACTTGTTACACTTGATATATTTTGAAAGTATAATATGATTATTTTACTATGTTTCCGCAAACTCTGATTTTGTTAGTCAACCTCATTATTAATCAAGTGTTTGTGAAAAGGAATTTGCAAGGAAAGGGAAAATTCTTATTTTTAGATCTTTTTCCATCGATAACAAGTCCAAGTATTCATAAACTTATTACTTTTCTTATAAAGTAAGATGATATACAAGGAGTTTTACATTTTATGGTATCAGAGCAATGGTCCTGACTCTTGGTCCTTGGGTGTGTGGTCCAATACGTTGGTCATCGATATCTGCAATGTTTCCTGGGAAGTATGCTTTCATATACTTCCAAACTAGAGCTAAGGTTATGGGTAATGGCTCTAGATAAGTGGCTTATTCTGTTAATGAGAAATGTTCTATGTAGTCTAAGTAGAAGTATGATAGTTGTATGCTTCTCTTTAGACATGTGGTAAACCTAAAACTATAGTGTTGATTTATTCTGTTCTCATAGAACCAGTGATAAGGAAATCTTAAGGAGTGGTAGTTAAGTCCTTGACTCTGGGGAAGAGTGTTTACCCTCACTCGTGTTAAAGTTAATCAACTTTTCAGACCGAGTGTAGGGCAGTTATCTTCTTAAAGATCAACCTTGTTGAGTTTGTTAAACTCTAAAGCTATCCTTTCTTTTGTTCCTTTTGGATAAGGGTAGTGATCAAAGTTGCTCTATGCCTTACCCAATCTGCTACCTCAAAGTGGAGACTCCTACAAATCTCCTTGTAGTTGTTTCCAAGGTATGTCTGAGTCGTTCTATTAAGGTATTAGACTTTGTCTATCTACCTGTGTCATGATTACCTTTGATCGTAAGCACGGTTTGGGGAGCCAAAGGATCAAGTGATCATGATTAATGACGATAGAACAACCCTGTATTGGGATTCCCAAGTTTCGAATCTGGAATCCAATGGACCCATGTGGTTGCTTCTGGGTAGCAGTGAAGGAATAAGGGGGTCAAAGAAATCTGGGTTACAAAAAAAAATGATGTCAGGTTTACCTTTGAGTAAAGCGATAGAGTTTGGAATCAAGTTAATTATTGAAACTGATTCTATCTCTACTACCTTTATAATATGGTACCATCGGGAGTGGTTAAATGGAAGAAACATGTAGTAAAGTTGCTAAAATGGTTATGGTTGGATCCGGTTAAAGGAGTCTAAGTGTTTTCTAAAATTTGATTGGAGGTTGGATCAACCCCAAATCAGGATTCGGGACAGGGATACACTTAAGACTGCATTTTTGATTTCGATACGGACATTATGAGTAGGAAATAATGTCGTTCAGATTGACTAATGCGCCTGTTCTTTTATGGATTATAAGAACTGGACCTTTAGATTATATTTGGATTCGTTTGGGGTTTATTCTAAGAATCCGGAGGAGCATGAAAAACATCTCAAGATTGTGTTGAGAATCCTGCAAGAGGAGTAGTTGTGTACTAAGCTCACCAAATATGAGTTTTGGTTGAGCGAAGTTAAGTTCGCATGGCATGCGATCTTTAAAGTAAGAAGTTCTTAGGGCTGGCTGGGTACTATCGCCAGAGTATTTAAGGATTTTCTAAGATCGCATGGCCTCTGACCAAGTTGACTTGGAAAGATCAACTGATGGTATTGAACGATAGGATGTTGTTTAATTATGGTGGGGTAGTGATGGATTATACCCCAATATAATATGATTAGTCCAAGAGGAATTATGGAAATTGTGAGTAGACTATGATTTAAATCATTTCAGTGATGAATTCAGTTGGAATCAATGTATTAAATTATGATTAAATCCTATTTTGAGTTGGATTGGACGATGTAAAGAAAATGTTTTTTTTTAAAGTTCTTTGGTTTTATTTCTAAAACTATACTTCATAACCGGTTAGAGTTTCTTGTAACCGGTTAGAAACTGAAAGTTTAAAATAAAAATTTAAGTCAATTGTGAAGTAACTTTTGGCATCAATAAACATCTTCCTCCAATCCAAACTCAATGTCAATTACCTAAGTAAAATTTAAGGAAGGATTTAATGTGATAAAATAACTTAATGCCTTGATTCATCATTGAAATTGATTTAAGAGGATTGAATTATAATACTTATGGATTAATCGAGAGTTGAAATTAAGGAGCTACTCCAATTGGAGAAGGTAGAGGATTTAGCTGGACGATGCAAGAGAGACGATAAGCATTAAGATGAGAAGGTTGTGATTCATGAACAAGTTTGGAGTTCGAAAGTGTGAATGACAAAAAGAAGAGGAAGAGTTGAATGTAAAATAAAAGCGATGGATGGAGTTTCTTAAAGATTATGGCTTTGAGCTCCATTATCATCCTGGCAAAACAAACGCAGTTGCAGACGATTTGAGCTGAAAGGCTATTCGTGTGAGCTCAATGATGGTCAAGGAGGCTAATCAGATCGAGAAGTTCAGAGACCTAAGTCTGGCAATGCAAGCGGAACTATCTAGCCTTAGATGGGGAATGTTGCAAATCACCAATGAATTCTTGGATCGAATTCGTGAATTTCAACCAGGAAATGAGGAGTTAGATTTCTATGAAGAAACGAATGAGATTTAATCTTTGAAATTAAAATCTGAGATTATGGATATTAGAAAATATATTATGGAAGTAAGGGATTTAGGAAGTGTTTTCTGGTACAATCTAGATGAGAAATCCAAAGGCATGAACTTCAAGAGTAGATCATGTTCGAACCCAAGTTAGCTGTCAACTATCAAGGAATAAGGAATTTCTCGATGTTGGTAAGCATGTATGAGGACTATGGGAAAGTACATGAATTTCATGCGAGAAATGTCTGAGTTCAGAATAGGAGAAAGAATGATGAAATACAGGCCCAACTGGAGAAAGAGGAAAAAGTAAATGGGAGAATATCAACCACGGAAATATCAAGGTTAAGGAATCCTTGATTGAAGAAAAGTGACTAAGGAGGAAATAGGGAAGGGAACATTTGTCCATCTCAAGGTAATAATGTGAGGCACATCACTTGGAGTTTAGTTGTGATGTACCTAAGGGAATAGTCAATTCCGACTGCAGGAAGCTTGAGTATTATTCACCGAATTGTTTTGAAGGAAAATGTGAGAAAGGAATGGACAAATCCAGCACGATAGGAATTCACCGGCAGAGATGAGAGTTGAGTGTAATCCTGACGTAGACAACCCAAGTCTCTCTCTTCCTTTGATCTGAGTTAACGTAGTTAAATGTTTTCGATTACGTTAATCTAATCGTTAGAGAATATCAATATCCTGTTGGAAGTTCAAGTCCAATCTTTCTGTGATCAAAACCCTTATCACAGTTGGATGTGATAATATCTGTGGACACTACAGAAGTAGAAAGATCAGTTATGACTAGAGAGATTAACAACCACCGGGATAGGACAAATCTTTGTCTCCCCAACGGAAATGTCTCTCGAACTTGACTATCTAACTAAGCCTGATAGTGATAATTATCCTATTTTTAAGTTCATCTAACTTAAAGATCTGTCGTATGGTCTTTCTTGTGAAAGATTATATCTGAAAGGGATGATTTTGTTATTAATGGTTTAAATATTAGGACTGATCACCCTAATATCTCAGGCTGTTAAGGAACGAAGTCATACAAATGTTTCTTTGATCGTGCTCGAGAGATCAGAGTGCGCAGCCCAAAAAGTTTTCCAAAAAGTTTGATGAAAAGCGTTTTATTTGAAGAATGTTTATGTGAAGTGTATTACTCAAAAGAGTATTCCTTTTAAAAGAATTCCTTCACATAAGAGTTGTACGCAAAGAACTTTTATTGTTTAAATATTTTATTAGAAATGTTTCGGAACAAAAGAATTATATCGAAACTCTTTTAAGTGGGGGAGTACCCTAAAGAACAAATTTTTGGGAGCTAGATGAAGTTTTCTAGTATAAAAACATTTTGGAAAAGTGAGAAATTTCAGAAGATGAATTTCGGGGACGAAATTCCTTTTAAGTGGGGGAGTAGTGTAACACCCCGAATTTTCGTCTCCCAAATATCCAAGAAATTAATTATAACAATTATTTTATAATTGATTTATATTGGTTTGGAAAGTTTTAGTTTTTGTACATTGTGTGTTTTTATATATAAAAATATGAGAAATATTTTTATATGGTTATTTTGTACAAAAATATGAATATTGTTATTTAGTCCTTGGGTTGGGACCTAATTGCAATATTAAAAAGGTTTTTGAAGAAAGAGTAATTAAATTATTAATTTTTGAATTTTATCAGTATGTAACCGGTTAGAAGTGCTCTGTAACCGGTTACACGATGAACTCAGAAACTGGGTTAGTGGATTTTGATGAGTAATCACCCAATTAATCCAGAATTTGCCACGAATCCCACTCTAATCACGCTGAGGAACGCGTGTCGCCTTGCATGCAAGCCTGATCTCTCTATAAAAACCCGAATTGTTGATGAATTTGGGTTGATTTTCTGATTGAAGTGCTGAAACTCTGTTTTTAGGGTTCTGAGATTCGTCCCTGTAATTCTCCTTCGTTTCTAAGAGTTAGAACATGAGTGATACACTGTTACAAAGCTCACATCAAGGTCTTTGTATTGATATAAAGTTTGTGAGCTGAGAGTTCCTGGAGTTTGAGAACGAAGCTTGCCAAGTTGAGGTGTTGGTGCTGTCAAACCTCAGCTTCTGGTTTCTAGAGCTGACTTTGAAGCTCGATTTTGGTAAGCTCCTGCTATCCCTTGGTCCCAAATCTTTCCTAATCTCTTTAGCATGTTGCAGAGATTAAGTCCTAACTATTTTCCCCAATTTTGATGCATGTCTTCTATGTCAAATTCTCTTATTTTGGGAACCCACCGAAACTGTGTTGCATGTCCAGCAGAGAAGGGGAATTAATGGATTTTGGTGTTCTACCTCAAATCTCTGCTCAAATCTTGTTCAAGCATGAACCTAAGGTAAGGGGGAAGCTTACTATTTGCTAGAATGAGAATAAATTGTGGTAGAACATAGGATGAGTCATCAAGAGACTCAAAGGGCATAAGTTAAAATGGTTAAGTGGCTTGGAGGCCAATCTGAGCTCAATGGTTGTTATGAGCAATGTTATCTAGATGCATGCAAGCTATATTGATGTTGGATTCATGACTTATTTGGATATTATGTGAATTGATGCATTAAGTTGTGAAATATGTGCAATTATGTGCAATTTGAGTATCTAAATTGAATGCATGCAATATAGATATGTTTATGTGGTTGAACACACTAGTATTAAGGTATGTGAACTCTATTTATGAATGAAATTGGTTAGATTTGAGTATGGTAGAAAATGGTATGCAAATCCTCATTTTTCAATGTACAGACTGCATAATCTAACCGGTTATTCGAAATTTGTAACTGGTTAGATACTGTCAATTTTCAAAGAAAATGAATTTATGAAATTGGCTAAGTATCCATACCATTTGTACTCAAGTTTAAGCTAGAATTTCATACAAAGACCAATCTAAAACTATGTGTTTGAGCACTGTTTGGTTTAGATTTGAGGTGATGAGTTAATACCTTAATATCAAATGATAATTTCAAGAGGAAATTATGCATAAATGAAATTGGATTATGACTTAGATCTTTTGAATGATATTATGTGTTGAACTTGAGATATTCTGTTATGCTAAGACCTTATTATTGGATTGAGTAGAGAATTTAAGAAAAGATTCTTGGTAAATCAGTGGTTTTATATTCAGGTCTGTAATTCTAACCGGTTAGGTGATGATGTAACCGGTTAGTACCTGAAACTTAAAAATAAAAGTTAAGTTTTTGAATAAGGGTTGTTAATACCAATGATTATATTCTCTCAATCCAGGTCTATGAGCATATGTTAAATTTAAATTCAAAGGTGAATTTTATGAGTAAAGCCATACCTCAAGATATCATTCAGAAGTTGTGTTTTTCTAAGTCATAATAATGGAATTAATGGGAACATGACCCTGTACTCTAGGAGTACCAAACTGATGCAACCTACTTGATGACACATTCTGGGAATATGGCCATTGTCTGGGACATGGTTTCTTGGACACGTTCTGGGAACGTGATGCACACTCTGGGAGTGGTGCTTGATTATATACCAAGTATGGTTTGCGATACGTTCTGGGAACGTATGTTAGTGTTCTGGGAACACATTGGTATAATAATGGAATTAAAGATAAAACCAACCTTGATGATTGTGCATTCATATAGAATGGAAGTTTGGTTGGTAGGGAACGATTATCATATTCTGGGAATATGAGGAGGGTACTCCGGGAGTACCAAATTTGTAACCTACTTGATGACACATTCTGGGAATGTGGCCAGTGTCTGGGACCTGGTTATATACGTTCTGGGAACGTATGTTAGTGTTCTGTGAACACATTGATATGCAACCTACTTGATGACACATTCTGGGAATGTGGCCAGTGTCCGGGACCTGGTTTTTATGCGTTCGGGGAACGTGATGCACACTCTGTGAGTGATGCTTATTTATCCAAGTATGGTTTGCTACACGTTCTGGGAACGTGGTGCACACTCTGGGAGTGATGTGTATTTATCCAAGTATGGTTTGGCATTACGTTCTGGGAACGAATGTCAGTGTTCCAGGAACACAACAGTGTATTGGATGGACGTCCAAGATGGACTTTTAGAGGCCTCAGTTGTGGAAAGAAATCATGCATCATGCCACCTGCATTGAAAGAATTATTATGATTAACTGGGTGTGCTCATATGATTATGCATCATGATTTTCTACATGTTGACTTGTGGATGTTAGTTTTATTCTCATTTGACTATGCGAATATGTATAGCTAACCCCCATGCCCTTATTAGGTGTTGATCGTGCATCTAGCTTGCACAAAAATCAGTAAAGGGAGATGTCCCTTAGGTGCATGCAGAGTATAGAAAGTGTGGGTTGGGAACCCGTTGTGCAGATATCGAGGATCCGGCCAGATGAATGTTTAGACAGGGGACCAGTGACCGGCTCTATAACATCTCTATTTTTAATAGTATTTATATGATACACATTTTGAAAGAGGTATCATAAGATGAATTTGGTTTCATAATAATAATTATTTGGTATCCATGGACTTGTTACACTTGATATATTTTGAAAGTATAATATGATTATTTTACTATGTTTCCGCAAACTCTGATTTTGTTAGTCAACCTCATTATTAATCAAGTGTTTGTGAAAAGGAATTTGCAAGGAAAGGGAAAATTCTTATTTTTAGATCTTTTTCCATCGATAACAAGTCCAAGTATTCATAAACTTATTACTTTTCTTATAAAGTAAGATGATATACAAGGAGTGTTACATTGTGTGTGTGTAAATGGTTGCATAATTGTGATTTCTTAACGGATGATTGCACCATTAGTAATTAAAATATGATTAGAAAAATAAAAGTGTAGGACATGTGTGTGCATGAGGGAGTGCCACGGTTTTGATGGGTGTGTGCATGAGAAATATGTGTGTAATGTGTGTATGTGTGACAAGAGTAAGGGTGTGTGTATGTGTAGGCTTAGGAAGCCTTGCTTGATGACTAAGTAGAAAAGGGAAATAAAAAGAAAAGAAAAAGAAAATTGGAAACTTGGGGACCAAGTAGGAGTTTTAGAATGCCAAAAAGATACCCCCTCCTAGATGTGTGTTGGCCGAAACAAACCAAGACCAAGGAAGAGAAATAAAGTTCACCCTTAGTCCATTTCCTATTAGTTTCATTCACTTCCTCCTTTCCTTCGTTCCTTTCTTTCATTCTTTCATTTCCTTTTCACACCAACACAAACACACTTGGTGTTAGAGCATCATTAAGCTCAACACCCTTAGAAAAAAAAGAGAGAACCATGAGAGAAAGATAAGAGAGAACCGTGAGGGAGAAAGAGGGGAAGCTATGATCCTTAGTCCATTTCCATTTATTTCCTTAGGTATAACTTTGAGCTTTGTTGATTCTTCCTTCTCTAGATTTTCATTTTTAGATCTACATGTTTTAATTTAAAAGTGTTAATTTACCCAAAGCTTGTTCATGCATGTTAATTTTTGTTGTTGATCTATGTTTTTCAAAGACTAATAAATGAAGATTTAAAGTTTTAAAACTAAAAATGAACATGCAAAAATGATTAAAGGATGATTCGGTTTTTATGAATATTTTGTGTAAAGAATTTTGTTTTCTTTGATGTACCTTGGTTTTGTGCATGTCTTTGAAAATGAAATTGATTTTTAAAGTTGTTCTTTGATGCATGTGGATTTTCAAACTAGATCTAATGTTTTCCTTGCATGCATGAAATTTTCTCAAGTTGGTCTTAATTTTTCTCACTTGCATGTAAAAATCTTGATTTCAAAATAAGAAATCTACTATGTTTTAAAGCTTGATGATCAATTCGGTTTTCAAGAGGATTTTATGTTAATGATTTCATTTTCTTGCTTGATTCGGTTTTGCTTGCATAAAAAGAAAATTAGTTTTAGTGAGCATGAAAAATCTTGATAAAATGAACTTATTTTTCTTTTGCATGTTTCGGTTTTGCTTAGATCTTTAGAAAAGAAATTTTACTTGAAGTACTTGATGCATGCATGTAATGATCTAGTGAAAAAGAATGAGTTTTGATGTTTATTTTGATTTTATCTTAAAGCTTTGATTTTGGTTCTTGATTTTAATTAAAAAGGCTTAAATTTTTATTTGTAAATGTGATGCATGTTGTGTTTGAGTTAAAGAAAATTATTTTCATAAAATATGTTAATTCGTTTTTTGAAGAAAATAATAATTAATGAATTGATTTTGTAATAGAATTCTGTGTATGAGTGTATTTTTTATTTTCATGAAAATAAATGAATGAGCAAATTGTTGAATAAAATGCTGTGCTGAAATTGTGAATATGTGTGAATTTAACTTTGATAAATGACATGTATGTATGCTCAATAATTCTGGAATTTTGTCACTGATTTAAATAGGCTAAAAAGAACCTCTCTGAATTTTTAAATGATTTTTGGAATTTATTTCCTATTTTTATGAGAGCAAACTTTGTGAAAACAATTTTAAGAAAACAAGTTTTTCAGTTTAAAGAGAAACAGAATTTTCAAACTTCTGCTGCTATAAATTGCTTGAAATTTTTATGGTAGCTTCCTAAACATCTCTAGATGCTCTCTGTAAAATTTGAAGAGATTTGGAATTGATTTGATATTTTTACTAAAGGCAAAACAGTGAACCGTGTGGTTCAGATTTTCTGGACTTAGTGATGATTTTAATTATAAAAATGTGACTTGAACAACTCCAAATAATCTGAAAATTTTATGAGATAGTCTTTATTATGTAAGGAAGATTTATACCAATTTTTATGTAATTCGGAGTTGAACAACTATTTTTAATCATGCCATTTTGGTCTCAGACCAGCAACAGCTCCGACTTGTTTTTCATGTGAAATCTGATTTGAAACCTAGTTTAGGATTGTTTAAATGGCTTAAAAATTTTATATGATGAACTTTATCATATATGTGTATGTTATGGAAATTTTTAGGATTAAATGAATTTATTTGATATAGTTTTGGATTTTATCTTTTGTGTTTTACTTTTAATCACCCTAAGTCTCTATTTGAATATTTTAATAAATATGGATTTTTATACTTTATGTTATGACTTGGCTTGACTTGTATGATAATTATGATGCCTTAAAATGATTGAATAAGTGATTGTTTGATGATGTGTTTAGGTTATGCATGAATGAATTATTTAATTAATCAAAGTGTTGCGTTTGATTGAAAATTAATTGGTTTGAAATAGTTTAGCTTTGATTTAATTAAAGGACCTTGGACTTAATGGTTGCTGCCCTTAATTCATTTCATGATGTTAAGTTTGAAAAAAAAATCGTTTAAGTGTTTATTTTATAACAAAGTGCTATACGAACTAAAGAATGATTTTTCGGTGTTTTCGGATTTTCTAAAGAATAATTTATGGACTTGTGACTTTGCTGTCCAGATTTTATTTAAATTGTTTTTTTTTTCAATCCTAAAAATTTATTTGATTGGTTTAAAGTTTGAGTTTTAAATGGTATTTAACTTGAGAAAGAATTGAATTGAAAAAGTTTTAACGATTTGCGATCTTCCGACGAGAAAGAGTTTTCGAAAATGCGTTTTAATCCTAAGTAGGACGATTATTTTAGATAGACTTATAACGTTAGTGTCATCTCCCTTAGTACAAGGTGCGTATAAGTCGAGAAGCGGATCAGCTAACTTGTTGGGAAGGAACCGCGACGATTTCATATGCTGGAATGTGAGGTGAGAGATGCAGTAGGCCTAAGTCATCGTGACGCGTAGACTCGGTTCTAAACCGAGTACACCGAGTCTGATTTGAGTATTTGTCATAGGTTATGTGCTGCATGATTACATGTGACATATATGTGCTAGATGTTTATCTGTTTATTTACATATGATGCATGATTGATTTTATTACGTACTGGATTTCTCTGTGAATTATCCTGTGGAGTATATCTTGTCTGTTGGGAAAAGCTGAATGTGAATATATGAAAAAGAAATAAGTCATGAAACAAAAGAAAGGATTGAGAAAGAGATAAAACGTAACACAAATAAAACTGAGGAAGAAATAAGTCATGAGATGAATGAATGGTAAAAGATATAAAGAGTTGAGATTTGGAAGAGAACGTGGTTGTGAAAGTGAGTTGTGGCTTGAGTGGAGATGTGATTCCTCGTTCATGTTTTTGGAAAGAAGCCTAGTGTTGAGTTGAGCTTGCTCCTCCATTAGCACTCATCCAAAAATGTGATTTTTTGAAAAAGGTTTTGAAAAAAGATTTTTTTTGAAAAAGCTTTTGTGAAACATTATTTTTGAAAAAGTTTTGTGAAAGGATATTTTTTGAGAAAATTTATGAAATGAGGCTTCTGAAAATGTTTTGTGAAATCATGATTTCGAAAAAGTGTTGCGAAAAGACATTTTGAGAAAGACGAGGAAAAGATGCTGGTGATGTTGATGAGAAACATGCTGAGAATGTGCTGATGAGAATGTTGATAATGAGATGAAAGTGATTTGAGGCCAGGGGCCATTGAGAATTTAGGGGGAACAGATTGCGATTAGTGGTTGGGCTTCGTTGAAGGGATGCACCAAGGATGAGCCGACTGTTAGGATTAAGCCGCTAACTAAAACTCTAAAACTTTAGAAGACTTTAAAAGACATTTACATACGCGGTGAGGCATGAGTGTCGTATCGAAGTAGTGGAGAGGAAGATACTCTATGGGTATCTGCGGATACTCAGGTGGAGATTGCAGGAGGGGAGGGCAAGGACGGTGAAACGTCAAGAAGCCTGGAGTATATTTCTAGGCGGAACGAATCCCACATGTGGCACACTAACGTGGTGGGGACTGGGTCTAATGCCGTGGTAAGTTCCGCATCGCGAACTAGAAATTATACTGTCGTCCCCTCGATGCAAATCTAGAACAGTGAGAGGGACTGGAACGGGGCATTTGTGATTGCCGCTGAGAGTGTGCCTTGTGAATTGAATTGAATTGATTTGAGGCTGAGTCCTCCTGGTCTGGGACCATTTGTTGTGTGACAGCTGTCGTGCCCGCGTGGTAAAGGTCCTGTACTCCTGTTTGCTTCCGACTAGGTTGGGTGGATGACCGAGGAGATGTAGACGTGTGTGCGAGTTCAATGATGTTTCCCCCTCATCATTGAGCGAACTGTTTGATAAGACTTAATAATGATAAAAAGATTACAAGGATGAAAGTATAAAGAATTTATTGAAAAAGATTCAAAGAAGGAAAGTATAAGTGATTGTTGAAAAGATTGAGAGAGATAATGATAAGACTTGAAAGTTGGAAGGCTTGTGATGCCAAGTGCAGTGCGGTGTATTGTGAGGAGTTGTGATTTTGATATATTGGTATGCAATGATGTGTTTTGTTCCTAATGTGCTTACATGAATATATTTGTCATATGCATAACATATTGTTGTTGCATGAGAATTAGTAGGTCCTATGTCTTTCTTATATGTTCCTAGTCATTAGTTTATTGTTTGGTCATGTTGTACTTCTGGAATGCTGACCATCTCTCCTATCATGTTGTCGTATTGGGTTACATCGATATTGCAACGGGTAGATGGTCGATCCTATAGTAAAGTCTGTACGAGGTTTCTGCGGTGGACTTCAGCGAGAAAGATTAGACGTCAAGAATAGTAATAGGTAATTCGCTTGAGCACTGTATCCCTTGCAACTACTTGGTTACGTTATCGTATCATTTTGAACCCCACTTGGTATTTTAGTGATATGGTTTTTAAGGAAAAAGTTTTTATGAAACAAGATATGAAAATGTTTTTCTCAAAACAAATTTATGAAGCCAAGTTACAAAGCGCGATGTTAAGTAACATCTCGGTTTGGAACTTGACCTGTGATGGGTGACATGAGAACGTTATTTTATTACACTTAAGTTACTGAAACGTTTTTGAACTCAAAGGTTCTCATGTTCATGTCATCTTGATATAAAAAAATAAAATAAAAAAATTTCCCAAATTTTTACTATACTTTGTTAAAGAGATAAGTGTTTTCAAGTTGCCGAAATCGGGGTGTTACACATGATGACTTGCTTTTGATGATGGAAGGAATCATCCTTAATGAGAGTTAATTCATGTTTCGTAACTCCTTCATTAAGATGCTAATGATTGCTTGATTTGTAACTCCTTATCATTAATCATGAGTTGAAGGGCCTTCATGGCATAGCTTGATGGCTCTTAAATGCGTAACCTCCCAAGCATTAAGTTTGCATCCTCCTTCCCTTATTCAATGCTCTATTGATGATGAGAAGTATAACTGTCCATTAAATGCATTAATTCTAACATTATGTTGTCTTAAATGCTTATGATTCCTTGATCCCTTGATGCATTCAAAACGTGGACAACATGGATTTCAATATATGGTTTTCTTGAGCTGCTTTCTTGCACAACAAGGAGGCTCTTCAATTTCCACTTAAATTGGTGGTTGATTATTCCCTTGGCCTTGAATCTATAAGCTTCACTTGAGAACTTCATGGTTGGCCTATCCTGAACATAACTTTACAAATTGACTATTCATAAAACAAATTTTAAAAGTTCAAACTAAAATGAGCAAAAACTTAGGCTCTTATTACAATCCTTTTAAAGAAAGTTTAAAACTTAATTAAATCTTCCTCCTTTTTCCTCTTTTTGAAGAGAAAAGGATTCCTCAACATGGTATGATCCTGGATCAAATGGAAAATTCCTCAAGTTCTTAAGGTCCTGGGACTAAATCAACCTGTGTGAAATCAATAATAACAATGCTATGTGGAATAAATCAACACTTAGAAGCAACTATTTGACCACTTGTACAGCTAGAAAAAAACAAAAACTTAAAGCCAAAACTTTAAACACAAAAAAGTCAATTTTTTTTTTCAAATTTAAATGTTAAAAAAAATGTCAAGTACTTTTGAGATGAATGAATAAGAGTACATAGAGATGAATGGCTAATGTTAAATTTTAAGAATAGAGTTTATAACTGAAATATGAAAACAAAGTACTTTTGAGAGGTTAAAGCCATTGAGAACTTTCATAAAACACTTGTTTTGCTAATTAGATAAGTAAGTTATTTTAAGTAAGCTATTGAGGACTTTTACCAAACACTTTGAAATAAAATTTCTTTCCACACAATGACTTCAAAATCTTCCACTAATCATAATCATATCGTTTCCAAATTCTCTCGAAAAAACAAAGAGCATCCGATAAACTTAGCAGAAGGTAAAGCTTAAGAAAATCATCAAATAAATTCTCAACCCATGTGTTAATAAAAGTTGAGTTTTCTTTTCTTTCGTTTGGTAGGAGAGAAAAGATGGAAGAGAGAAAACAACAATTTTTTTTTTCTTTTTCACATGTATGTATATTTAACATTGTCAAAGATTTTTTTACTTCAATTTTTTATTACATGATGATAAAAATTCTTGAGTCCAAAATATAAAAAAAAAATTTATAGAAAAAAAACTTTATTTTTTTCAATTAAAAAAAAACCCACCTTATTTTCTCCCCCTCTCCCTTTAATTTTTTTCATGTATTCCTCTCGACTTGAAATATAAACAACAAAAAACACATTTTATTTAGTTTAAAATATAAGCAAAAGTAACTAACCTTCTTAAATTTTATTTCATTCCTAATATTACTTTTCTAAAACATCCAAAAAAAATTATTATTTTATTTAATTTTTGTTTCGTTCCTAATACAACTTTCCTAAAATACCTCCATTTATTTTTATAAATTTTAAAAAATTAAATACAATAAACTAACCACCTTAATAACAATAGAATTAGTTAAATTTATCTATAATTCAAGTCAAGAGTGTTCCAAATAAAGAGAAAAGAATGTTTTCTCCTTGTATTCTCTGTCCCAAGAAACAGAGTAAGTATTAAAGACTATTAACTGCTGGCGTGCGCACATCACCTTACCAAACAAATCTTGTGGGCTGTGGCAAGTGCACTGCACGGCTCCTTTTGCATTTTATCTCCTTTTCTTTCTCGACAAAATATTGCAATGGCTAGGTCTGCCAAAGGCCAGCAACAAGAATTCGAAGACGACGACGACGACGAAGGAATCAGCTCTTCCCCTCACAAAGGTTCTTTTTTTTTAATTTTATTTTTATGGGTCTCTCAAATTGTTTTATTTTTTTAAAAAACATTTTAATTTTTTTTAACTTCAATTAGAATTTGAATAAATTCAAATTTGATAAAATATATAATTATCGTTGTGTTGGCAGTGAAGGTGGATGAACCCAACAGGGGGAAGAGAGCGAACCCTCATCGTTCGAAGCATTCAGAGACAGAGCAACGTAGAAGGAGCAAGATTAACGAAAGGCAAGGTTTTTTTTTTTTTGTTTTGTTTTGTTAACTACTCCCTCCGGCCCTATTTATTGGGAAAGTGATTAAATTTGTTAGTAGCATTGAAAATGTGAAAATTTGATATACTTTTTCAAAACTACCCTTATGATTATTAGTGGAACTCGAAAATTGAAATGAGACTTATAAATAGGAACAAAATAAAAACCTCAAAAGTGTTGTAAATAGGACCGGAGGGAGCATTGTTTTCGAGTTTATTTGCTATGAAATATTATGGCGTCGATTGATTCTCGTTGCTGACCTCGTTTAGTGGGAAAAAATATTGGTTGCTGTTGTTATATTGTTTTTGACTTAATCATTTATGTTTATAAATTTTGAGTGAAAATTCGCCATAATTCATATATGGTGAATGAATGCCTTTAGGACAATGGTTAAGAAATCCAAGATAGAAATCATGCATTGTTAAATGGTGTGTTCAAACGGATTAAGAGTTTAAAGGCTTTGATTTCCATTTGCTAATGCTCTAACGGCACTCCTTCACAAGACCTTTTGCATATTAATATTTGCGAAGATGAGCCTGGACGCAATGGTAAAGTTGCTGCCTAGTGACCTAGAGGTCTCGTGAATGAAGATCAAATTGAATAACCGTACATACATCAGCCTTCCCAGGCCCCATTAGGTGGGAGCCTCATGCATTGGGCCGTTCTTTTTTTCTTCATGTGTTAATAGTTTAACAATGTCTGGTTGCCTGAAAAGAATTGTATTTGTGAACCAGATTTCAGGTTCTAAGAGATCTCATACCTCAAAATGATCAAAAAAGAGATAAGGCGTCCTTCTTGTTGGAGGTAGTAAAGTTCATTGCAGTCAATTGGTTACTTTTATGCACCTTACAATCTTGCATATCAATTGTGTTCTTATAAACTCCCTTTTCTGTATGCAGGTTATTGAGTATATTCACTTTCTACAGGAAAAATTACAAATATATGAACAGTCTTATGAAGGGTGGAATCAGGAGCCAATGAAATTAATTCCATGGGTAACGTTTTTTGGAATTGCGTTGTGTGCATTTTCCTGTTTAAATGTTCATTTTGTCTTTTGTGAAATGTTGGCCAAATGGTGTGATGATGTAAATACATTTCATGTCCTCAAAGCACCCTTCATTTCATTGATGTGCCATCATTGATTAAGCTCATTTTTAAAATCGGATCTTTACATGGCAGTCTTGTTTGACCTACAAAGTTGCATAAAATTTGCGATTCTCTTATTGAATGAGGATTCATCAATTTCTAGGCTGCAAAAGAAACAACACCAACCCCCAAGTCTTATTCCCGCTAATTGGGGTGGATTCCAGCACCCAAATCTACTCAATCATGGATCATGTATTCATGATGCCAACTGACTAATATTTAAGTTTTTTTCAAGTTTAGGATTTCACTGTTTTGTGCTGTTTCTTTACCTGCTTTAGGCTTTGTTTTTTTAAATTACAATATCCATCTTATTCTACATCCAGTAGCCCAGTATGCATATTTGAATGAGTTCAGTAATGGCATTTTGAAAACTTCAATGATACATTTCTCATAATGGTTGGTCTTGACTTAGTGCCTTGAAATATTAACAATTTTTTTTTTTTTTCTAAATTTTATTTTTCTCATATGGTTCTCTCAGAGAAATCATCATAGACCTGCAGATATTAATCCTTCTCAAGCTATGCAAAACGGGTCTGCATATGCGAAAAATGATGGTATCTCTCCATCATTGCCCAAAAATATACAGAATCCTATAGAGTCTGACTTGTCAACAGCAACCATTCAGAAGGGCTGCACCCTTGGTTCAGTTACAGAAGCAGTTCCCTTTGGCATTGAAATGCACTTGGACATGTTTGATCCAGTTGTAAGCAGTGGTATGCCTACCCAACATCTGCAGCAACCTGTATCTAGTAGTGACATCCCTTCCCATATCCAGCCCCAAGTATGGCCTAGTAAACTAAATAGGGGCAACTATGCTATTCCAGATAATTCATTGAAGGAACAAGAGGAGCTGACAATTGAAAGTGGATCTGATAGCATCTCCAGTGCCTATTCTCAGGGGTGAGTTTCTTTGCTAAGTTCTTGCAGTTTTTTTTTTCAACTACACTATTTGGAGTAGTGAATAGGTTTATGTGTACATTCTTCATTTGGAGAATCCTCCTTTTCAGTTGGACTGAGCAACCATTGCCAACACCCCCTCCCCCTCTAAAAAATAAAATAAATAAATTGAAAAGACCATCAGGTTGAGTCATACTGTGAGTTTTTCTTCATCACGTTCTCTTCTTCCTCTATTCACTACGGATTATTATCCATTTTTGCTTCTCAGTTCTCCCATTTTTCTCTCTCTAAAGGAGAGAGCCATGACCCATCCCCTGTAACCTGTCTCTATTTTATTCATCATAAACATAAAAGCAGCACCCAAATAGCACTGAGCCCCCTTTCTAACAATTACTTGATTCACAACTAGTAGCTGTTTTTCCTTGTCATTGAAAACCAAAAATTTTAAAGAATAAAGTGATGTTTTTCTGTAGATGAGGAAAAAGTGGGTACTTATCATGTTAGGGTTCTTTTTTTACATAATAAAGATTGACGGTTTGTTCTAGTGAGATAAATGTCTTGTTGTAAAATGCACAGGATGGAGAATGCTTGTGAATTGTGATACAAGATCGTTAGGATCCAATTGCAAGGTATGGGACTTGAGTCCCACATTTTAAGTATGGGATTCTAATGTGGGATTTATAAGGCCTTGGGCTCTCCAACTACAATGGCTAGCTTTTGTGTTGTGATTATCCCAAGGTTCTTATCAGTTGGTACCAGAGCCTTCAACCTTGTCTCTCAGCGGTGCGGGTGGTGATGCCGGGTGGTTATAGCTAAGTTTCTCACTGTTCATCATGTTCCAAGAACTGATCAAGTTGATGATCTTCTTACAAAACCTCTGTAAAGAACCAGATTTGATGACCTTAAGTCTAAACTTAGAGTAGTTGACAGATTTTTGGCTGTTAACCCTCCTTGAGATTAAAAGGGGTGTATTAGATTAAAGAGAAAAGCTCTTTATGTTAGTTACATAAGTCTTGCCTTAGCTGTATGACAGCTGGCAAGTTGGTTAGTAGTGATACTTTACTACAAATAGCTGTGTAACTACTTGGTTCTCTTCAGAAAATAGAAATCACAATATTCATTTTATATTTTCAGTTTTCTGTTACATTCTGTTCTTTTTTCCTCTCTCTCTCTGTATATATATTCTTTTAGTGGGCAATAAGGCTTTAGCCAAAAGTGTTAAACCCATCTCTACAATATGCTTGTGTTTTCTCTCAACCACTCCATTTTGATGGTGTGTATGGGGGCATATAACTCTAAACAACCCCTAGTGATTGTAGAAAAGATGTAAATGGTCTAAACTCACCCCCCAGTCAGACTGAACAGCTTTAATAGTGCTGAAACTGCACCTGGACAAATGAAAAGAACTGTTTGAAGAATGTTAAGGCCTCAGATTTCTGCTTGACCAGAAAAAGCCAAGTGTGTCTAGTACAGGAATCAACAATAGACATGTAATATTTAGGACCTGAAGAACATATAGGAGCAGGTCCCCACAAATCCACAAACACGAAATCAATAGGATTAGAGTAAATAGTGGTAGATTTAGTAGATAGAAGTCTATAAGACTTAGCAACAGCGCAGGCAGTACAAAAATCAAAGGAAATTTAATGGCTAAACTACTCATTTGGTCCCTTACCTTATTTTTCAATTTCAAATTTGTCCCTTACGTTTTTTTGGTTTCATATTGGTCCTTTATGTTTCTTTTCGCTGTCAATTTGGTCCCAGAATCACTGTTCATCCTATATGGACCAATATGTTATGGACACGTGTCACTTTCTCTCTCCAACAATATATACATGGACCAATATGATATTTACACGTAGGATGAATAGTGATTCTGGGACCAAATTGACAACGAAAAGAAACATAAGGGACCAATATGAAACCAAACAAAGGTAAGGGACCAATTTGAAATTAAAAAATAAGGTGAGGGACTAAATGAGTAATTTAGCCAAATTTAATTGATACTAGGAATCTTACAAAGTGTCATTACATGTTTGACAATACCCTCATGAGGGTGACCTAGCCTACTATGCCATAATGAGTAAGAACTCATAGGACATTGTACATTATTTGCAGAAATAGGAAAAGTAAAATCATTAGGAAAGGAACCATGGGGAGAGGTAGACACTGAATTTGAAGAATCCTTGGAAACAGGCTTGAGTAGATCATGGAAAACATATAAGCCATCCTTTCCCAGTGATCCCTCAAGTAGAATGCTGTGATCAACCCGAGATTTAACAAACCAGCAGTTGGGATGAAACTCAAAGAAAGCCGAATTATCTTGAGAAAATTTGCTAACTGACACGATATTTTTGGTTATAGAAGAAACAAGTAAGAGATTAGAAAGAGAGAGAGTGGTGCGTGGTTGTATAGGTGACTGAAAAATTGCTCTACCAATACCAGTTATGGGAATACCTGAACCATTACCCATAAAAGTCTGATCCTTGCCAGAAAGGTCAGATCTCTACATCATGTTCATGGGATTAGATGTCAGATGGTGAGTAGCACCTAAATCTTGGTACCATAACTGAGAGTTGTATGCTTGAGGTTCTGTAGGCATTTGTGGCATGAATTGAGATCTCTGCTGAGATGCAAATTTCTGATGCATAGAGTTTGCAACTTGCTGAGGCATTTGAGACATCGGAAACCCTGCAGCAGGCATGGTTTGCAGATTACAAGTGGGTTGAATGCCCCAAGGTGCAGGCCCTAGAATAGATTGAGAGATGGGATTAAGGCCTTGCTGCATAAGATTTGACTGAGGCCTATAGCCAGGTAGAATGCCTTGCTTCTGAGTACATGACATAGGGATCTGCTGAGGCATTTGCTGCATCATAGGAGATGACATCATAGGTTGCACAACACCTTGCTGCTGAGAGTTCATGATGAGATCAAAATGATGCCAACACTGCGTTGCCTCATGGCCAGGCTTTTCACAGAGTTGACACCTGATTGAGCCTCTGCTATACCTTCCTCTGCCCCCTTTTCCTTTATTGTAATTAGAACCTTTACCTTTGCCAGTGTTAGAACTTGATTCCTGAATATCATTTTCACCAGAATGTTCATGATCTGAACCTGAAGTTGAGAACCTTGAGTACTGGCAGGAGATTGATGATATTAGTTGGAATTAGGCATGTACACCATGTTTTGGTTCACAGAAGTAGAATTTTGCTTCAGATTAGGGTGTTGATGAATCAATTGACCAGTTGAAAAGGTGAATTGTTCATCAGAGTGTTGGTATTTATTGGATTTTGCACCATATTACGGTTAGGGTTGGGGTTTTGATGAACTAATTGACCAGAACCCTGAGAGTTAGGAAATTGATTTTGAGTTCCAATGTTACCAGAAAGAGCTAGATTAATAGAGAAGGATTCTGTAGCTGGAGGATGAAGACGCTCGAGATAAGCTTCATGTGCAACCAACAATGGTTCAAGCTCACCAACATTCACAGGATCACCTCGTGCAGTAATGGCGACAAAAGCTAGACCATCGAGAATGACACGCGCTTGTTCTCTGTTGGAGATTGTTTCACCAATGGAGGCAAGAGAAAACACAAGAGCCTTTATTTGTGCAACAAACTCAGAAGCAGATTGCGAACCCTTCTTTGAAGTCCGCAACTCAGACTGAAGCACATAACTACGAGCTTTGAGCATGGAATCAAAGAACAAGTGCATTTCATCCCAAATTTGGTTGCTGTGTCTGCAACCAAGGACACGCCACTGAACGGATTCCGATAACGATTGAAGAAGCCAGGAAGCTAGATACTGATCCTGTTCTTCTCAATTGAGGTATATAGGGTTTACGCGATTGAACTCACGATCATCGTTAGTGAGAAATCGCGAAGGAATTTGAGGATTCACAACGAATTGCTCAAGACGGTGCGATGCAATAATCGTCTCTACCTGCTGCTTTCATAGCAAGTAGTTCTTCTCAGAAAGCTTTGTTGAGATCGAGTGAGAAAAGGTCACCGGTGCTACACGAACAGTTGTAATTGGAACCCGAGGAGGAGGAGATCTAGGAGGGGAATTCGGTGGTGAGGTAGGAGCAGCCTTGAAAACAGAATATTAAGCTCTGGATTCCATATTAGAAAGTGATAAGAGCTGAGAAGAGAGAGAGAATCGAGAAAGAAAGAGTGAAGCAGAGAGAGAGGGAAAGTTAGGTAAATGATTTCTGTTATTAGAAAAGGTACCGAGTTACAGTTGAGCTATGCTATTTATAGCAACTGAATAAGATTAGGACAGCTGGCATGCATAGTGCCAGCTGTGATAACTACAAACATAAAGTTATCTACTCCAATACTTTTAATCTGAACAGTTTATAGTTTTTAACATTAAATCAAAGGCTTTCATTGACTGGTGCATGATTCATCCAGGGTATTAAAGCAATTGCCTTCTTTCTTTGCAAGAGATTGTTCAATTCAAAAATCTTGCACCTGTCTGGACGGTATTCACAGCATGAATGTGTCTGTGAAGTGTGAAGTTGTATACTGTGTGTACTCTTGATGTAGTAACTTCGTTACTGAAATAGCTGGTTCCTTTCTCTCTTAAACATGCTGAAGCTTGTCAAGTAGATTGGTAGAATGTCTATGCTTTGTGATCAGTTTGGTAAATCTGTTTCTCCACTTTAGTCTTGTCAAATTCTTTGCAATTCGCTTGGACATTTTATTGATCAAAATTTTATGAATTTTTCCAAACATATATATCATTTAGTGTTTCACTTGTGCTTACAACGTTCTATTTTGCGAGAAAAGAAATTGGGTGCGATAAATTTTCAATGGTTTCCGCTTGCTTCTTTGTTGCAGTTGACATTGTTTTCTTTCTCTTCTGCATGTATAATACAAAATAAGTAGTGCTACAGTTCCTTTTCGGGAAATTATTTCTTTAGCATGTTTAATAAGATTACCTCAAATATCATGGAAGTGGATATCATTCACACTTTTGTTGACTGGGATTTTGTGTTCAACAGAATACTAGATACTCTTACCCAAGCGCTGCAGTCTTCGGGTGTGGATTTGTCCCAGACTACTCTTTCGGTGCAAATAGATGTTAGACGAGCAAAAACTGGGTCAACCCCCTCTGCATCTAGCCTTAAGGTTTGTTAATTTGTTTATACTTTCTTTACTTCAACTTTCGGCTAACAAAGTTCTTTTAGACTTTTGAATGAATTAAGTATTTTCTCATGACATTGTTACATTGACATTGAAATAGCAGTGCCTGCAAGTACTAATGTACTATTCATTAAAAATAAGACAAGTAAGAAGGAATTGCTTCTTGAGGAATGCTAGCAACACATTCTTTTACTCACCATCTCCAACACACTATTGTAGGACCTACTAAATCACATGGATCCACTCACTACTTTGTGGGTCCCACATTAATTCTACCCAATCATAATGTGTTGAAGAGACTGTGTAACATAGTCAATTACTAGCATTTCTCTTGCTTCCAAGTTCCAATATATACATCATTATTTTTGGGCAGGGCCAATGTTAAACTTGTAGACCAAATATATCCCCTATTTTCAGTTCTTAAGGATGTTGACTTGATGGCACAATCTTTTATGGGAGATTTTATTAAAGCCCATGACTTTGTTACTCACACCCAATAATTTAAAATTTTTGTTTCGCACTACCAAAAATACCCTTACTAATTAATACTGTAAATTCACTACTCACACCCAGATAAAAATTCATTTCTTAGGAGTGGATTGAGTATCCGTATACATTTGAATATGGATTGATTATCCGTATACATTTGTTTTATAAAAACGGATGTATCATCAGTCGTATAGAATTCCATTTCACATAGAGACCCAAGTCAAAGCTTGTTCCCTATCTCTGAGCATGTGATTTTCCCTTCGTTTTCCATGGTTTCATACATACGTGTGTATGGCACTGTGGCTAAAGGGATTGCAATATGTACTTTTTCACTCTGTGAGCATTTGATGGGATAAAGGGATTGGGACGGATTGCGCATCCGTATGGAGCAACGGATGACCCATTCGTCCTTAATAAATAAATAAAGAAATGCATATTATCATCCGTTTTTTATAGCGGACAAAGTATCTGTTCTTAGGTATTGAATTTTTAACTGGGTGTGAGTAAAAAGGTTTATGTGTTAGTAATTGATAAGGATATTTTTGGAAGTGTGGTGCAAAAATTATAAAGTACCGGGTGCGAGTAACAAAATCACGGTTGTTAATAAAATATCCAATCTTTTATTTCCCTTTAAAAAGCCACCTTATAAATTGCAATACCAAATTTTGATTGTTCAGGGCCATGAAAAGCAATTTGAGAGCAATCAAGCAATGGCATGTTCAAGAGTTGATTATTACAGTGAGGATTCTGAACAAAGTCTGAAGAGGCTCAGAAGAGAAAGTTAGGGATCCCTTTTCCCTTTTTTGTATTCAGCTGAGGAAAGTAGCATTGGGTGGGTCTACTCATTTTTGCCATGTTCGTTTGAGCCAAGATAAAATGTATATTTTCATGATTCTGGTTTTGAAATATGGATATTCTGAAATAAAATGTTACATATGCAGATATGGTGCTTTCTACATTATTTTTCATGTTAAAGGCTAAAAGTTTGGTTTATATTCTCTAATTAACTATTTACTTCAGTTTTGCGATTTAATAATAACAGACCTCATTTTTTGCATCAAATGTTTGTTAAAGCGAGAAATGATTGAGACCTGTATAGGGAGGTTTAAACACAAATTACACACAAAATTTTGACACTTGTAATTTTTCAAATTAAAATAAATAATTGAAGGCCAATCCTTAATTCATTGAAAACTTCAAACTGCATGAAATATTGACATTAAAGTTTTTATATAAATGAAGACTGATCCAATGCGAATCGTGAGGTGTAGTGGAATTTTTTCTTTTTGATAAAATAGATGACGATATAAAGATATTTTATATTATATGTACTCCCTCCGGTCCATATTATAAGCATTTTATATTATATGTACTCCCTCCGGTTCATATTATAAGCACCCTTTTTGTAAAAAAGGGTGCCCTTTTTGTGAAAAAGGTTGTTTATAATATGAACCGGAGAGAGTATCATTTATCATTTATTTGTTAATAAATATAAACTTTTGTATAAATGTAATGTACATAATTGATGAATGATTTATCAAAAATGTAAATAAACTTTACACTGATAGGACACAACGGTCAAACAAAAAATGTATCCTTTCTCAAGTTTAAGTTCACAAAATTTTTGCTCAAATCAATTACATACTATTTTGATCTAGTGGTATAAACTTTGTTTTTTCGTAAATATCGTACAAGCTTAAAGATTAAAGATTAAATATTTGGGATTAGTACCTTACCCATGGGTGTAGATGCCCTCGCCTAACAAAATAAAATATTAAAAAAACACTATCTGAAGAAAACCTTTCTTATAATTTGTTTTGAATTTTTATTTTTTTGCCAAAAACCTTTGAGAAAATCTTTCTTATAATTTGTTTTAAATTTTTATTTTTTTTACATTATTATCACTTTTCTTATTTATTTTTTCCTTTCCTCACATTTACGTTCTTTGTTATAAAGTGATTTATACCATTTAAATTTTCTAATTATTACCCTCATATTATCTTCTAATATTTATTTTAAAAAAATTTAAAGTAATGTTCTTCACTATTTGTTAGTTAACTACAATGGTTTATACTTTATAAAAAAATTACTATTTTTTTATTACTTCTTTCTTATCATCTATTTCAAATTTTTATTTTTAAAAATTGTTAACACTTTTTTTATTATTTTGTTTCCTCTTTTCTATGTTCTTTTGTTTTATATTTCTTTCTTATTATTAACTTTTTCAATTTATTTTATAAAATTTATAAATAAGTTTCTTTGCTATTTGATAGTTAACTATTATGGTTTTAACCAATTTTTATAATCAGGTTTATGAAAAAAAATGGTTCTTTACATTATCATCAAATGCTTAACGAAATTTTGTAACAAAAAAGGGGAGGAGAATTAGAGGATGAAGATGATTGAAATATTGGTTGAGAAAAGAGTGAATGAGTGGGGTGGTTATTTTAGATAATGAATCACATGTTAAAAGAGACAAGGATAAGGTGAGAGAGAATGAGGAGGTTGATGTAAGAGAAAATTAGAGATGAGATCAAAAGTGATGAGACCAATTAATAAAAAAAAGTTGGAGATGAGGTTAAAAATAGTGTGGTCAACTCATATCATATCTATCTAACACTTTTTCAAACCAATCTATACATATATAAACCTTCTAACAACATTCATTAAACATGTGATGATGATTCGTGTACAAATGTGCTGCTTCAATGCCTATTTTCTCGATACAATACCTTTTATTCGTGAGATATGATTTTTGATAGTTTTAATGTCAGAATTTTTATCCAAAATTTTAGTTAATGATATATATTTTGTTTTCTAAAAAAGGATAATGATATATTTGGTTGTCATATTTTATTGACGATAATAATAAACTGAATTTGATAAAATTTTTAAAAAATATAAATAAAAAATTAAAAAATTAATTAACCAAACCAACCATAGATAAAACTATAAAAACATATAACTACATATTTGGTATTCAAAAAAGCACGAATTTTACAAAACAGATAATTTATCAACTCAACTACAACTATAAGTAGGCAAAAGTAATTCATAAATAATTTACTTTGCTATTTATAAATAATTTATGCATCTTGGACAAATATAATAGATTTTAACATGAATAAAATCGTAAAATAACAAAATAACAATGCATGAACAGTTTCATTAAAATTTATGGATTTATATCCTGGAACATGACAATCAAGAATGCATGCAGTTTATAATAATTACAATTACCAAGAAATTGAACATCTTTAATATATATCATGGCATTAATTCATAACTACCAATTTCGTCCCTATATTAGTTTACTACTCCATCCGTTTCTATTTATCTGTCATATTTCAAACAAAACACACTTTTTAAGAAATCTAATCATTACTCAGATTTCCAATACATTAATTATTTTTTTTCCCACTATACCCTTTCTCTCTTTATAATTATTAATTTTTCTTCACTACTTATATAAACCAAGACATATTAAATAGAGGCAAACATGGAAAACAACATTTATTACACTCACTTTTGAAATCCTCGATACGATAGATAAAAAAAATTCTCTCCAAAAAGCGACAGATAATAAGGAACAGAGAGAATATAAATAACTCTTTATGACAAAAATACTACAATGGGTATGCGGGGCGACATGCACGGGAGTGTCTATTGACACACTAGTTATATATATAAAAAAAACCTGTTTTTTTAACTGTTTTACAACTAAAATAACTAATAAAAGTGTACATAATTTTGATTTTTCGATTTTGCTCTCATTATAAGACCCTTTTAACACTTTTATTTTGTCCCTATTTATAAGATCTCATACCAATTTTCAATGATCATTAATTACTTTTTTTTTTCATAAACACCCCAATTTATTTAACACTTTTTAGATTCCCAATAATATTAGTAGGCGTAATTTTGAAAATACACATCAAAAGTTCACATTTCCAATTCAATTAATTAAATTAATCAACTTTCTTAATGAATTTTGAAATCTCCCAAAGAGATTTAGGTACGGAGGGAGTAATTTATAAGCATTAATTACATCACTTTTCAAAACATACTTATCAAATATGGACTTTTTAACTTGAGGAGGGATCAAATTACTCCAACAGTAATTTTAATAACTTACTCTCAACCTCATCCATCCAAACACATTATATCCAATGGCTCATATTTATTTATTGAATAAATCACAGTGACATCCTCTCTTCCCTTACTTTATGCCATTGTGCAAGATTAGAAGCACTTCCTCGGTAAATCCATTGCCTTGTGATAAACATCGATGTGTAAAATCATTATGTTCTATCCCCTCGATTCCCATAACTAATGTTTCTCTTCTGAATATAATAAACAAACAGATGCTCTTTGAATAAATTGATTTGTCTCTTCTTTCTTACATGGGTGCTCTATGGTCTGTTTCTAAGAGATTAATAATTTTAGGAAATTGTTTTGCAACTCTTCCCTTTCTTTCGAAGACAAAAAGGATTTTTTTTAAAAAAAAAAAAAAAATCAATCCATGAATAGTTGTAGAAGTGTCATCCCTTGTTCAACGTATACAAGTGAAGCGATGCAGAGTGGTTGGGGTGTATTCAAACAGAACTCTTCCCATATTTTTTTGGTGCAACAGAAAAAAAAAAAGAACACAAAGCAAATTAACTCCTCTCAAAGAGGATTCCCATCCTGTCAGCAAGCATCAAAGGAGAAATAACATCCGGAAGAGCATCCCAAAGCTTAAATAAAACAGAATTGGCCGCACCATGTTTAGCAAACCAGTCAGCGCAAGCATTTTCTTCACGGAGCATATGCACCAGAGAAACATATCTGAAATCTAACAGCAACTTCTTTATCTCATGAATATTACAAGCATAGATATGGAGTTGAGAAGAATCATGCTCGATCAGCCTAAAAAAGAACTCTTCCCATATGGATATGCTTTCAGGTATATTATTAGGGTAACAGAAATGAAGTGGAAGAAGCATTCACGTGGGAAGAGAGGATGTCACTGTGATTTATTCAATAAATAAATATGAGCCTTTGGAGATTTTTTGTAATGTGTGCTCTAAGGCATAAGTTAAAAGAGAAGGGATCAAATTACTCCAAGAGTAATTTTAATAACTTACTCTCAAAAGTCATGTCACTGTGATTAATCCTTTTTTTCTAAAAAGCCATTCTTTGACAATATTATTTCTAAAAAGTTCTACTGTACTCTGTCGTAAGCTTTGCTCATATCCAGTTTTTGAGTCATCCACCATTATTTTTGTTTTTAATTGCAATGGACCGGATTCGGATCCGACCAACATCACTTAAATCTGACCAGCTAGACACCGGAGTAAGAAAACACCAACCACCCTCTGGTTGGAAGCATTTTATACCGAGCTTGGGATACTTGAGTGGTTTTCAAGCTTACGGGATCAAAGTCGAGCATAGGATCCTCATCCTTATCGGCTCCAGCTACGGTCCCAACAGTCTAACAAACACTCCTATATTCCAGCACAGCTCGATAAACTACGGGATACAGATCAATGCTTATCCGCAACAGGATTAACGAAGGCTACCTTATCAACACCTTCACTAATCCTAATCAAACACTCCTTCCTCACGTGCCTCATTAGAAAGCCCAGGAACACACGTATCAGGTAATCCCCTATAAGAACCACTATGCTATGGGGGCTAAGGTACGTTTTCTCCATCCCTAAGTTGACACAATCACATACCTGGTTGACTAGGGAGATCCTGATTATCCCAACTGGATATTCAGAAATCCTTCGAGGTCCAACATTAAAACTCGATTGGGAGCAAACCTCTGGTTCCTCCATAACCACAGGGTTGTTCTCAATCCAGGACACTACATTGGCGCCGTCTGTGGCGAACGAATAACAAAAATCATCCCCACCTCCACCATGGTTAACACCAGAAGCAACGCTGGGGATCTCCGTGATCGCATCAATTGCAATCGTGGCAGACCCAGGAACGTAGAAAACCATGATCACAACCCCACTGGTGACCTGCGTGATCACTTGAACCACATTCGTGGGATGAATTCTCAGCCACCACATTCACCCTCCCCAATTCGACCTCCAGTAAGGGATCTACTCCCTCCTCCGCCACCACCCCCTTCTAGAACTCATAGTGGCCCTCATACTGTACGATCCACCCATGGAGACTCTAGCAGTACTGTTCTCCCGACCTGTGATACCGCTCGTTTAACGGGAACCAAGGGAAACCATGGCCTATATTCTCCAACCACTGGCCATACACGTTCTACCCACAGAACCCAGACACCCCAATCCCGACCTAACCATGAACACACGGGGGTAACCCCCAGTATCAGGAGTGAACCAACTAGAACGACCCGAGGAGACGCTCGAAGATCGCATTCTGTCAGCAGGACGTATGCAACTACTGCATCGGCTCGGAACCATGAGCAAGAAATGATTAACATTTTGAGGCAACAAACAACCCTTATCCAGCAGCAAGGACGAGCTATTGCCGAGCTTCAACAGCAGACGATGACAAGGTTAACACATAACCAACCTCTTGTTCAACCATTGCCTAACCCCACATTCCAGCCACTAAACTCATTACCCATTATCCAACTTCCCCCACCCCCTCTCCTTGTAGCTAATCCAAGCACAGATCCTGACCAAGGAGATTTCCATCCTAGCCATCCTTTCACCCCTTATATCATGGCTTTCGAAACTCCACAGGGATATTTAGGCCCTTCAAACATACCTCCCTACAACGGCCTAACTGACCCAGTGGATCACATCGTTTCATATGAGGGGGCTATGAATTATTATGGGGGTGGTGATAGAAAGAAATGCCGAGCATTTTCAATGACTCTGGAACCCTCTGTACTGCGTTGGTACTCGTCCCTCCCAAGAAATTTTGGTAAACTCTTGGGAAGATATGAAAAGGGTTTTCTTGAACAGGTACACAGCCAGTTGTATTCAACCAAGATATGATCATACACTGGCTGCAGTTATCCAGAAACCTGATGAATCTCTGAGGGATTATTTGTCGCGTTTCCATACGGAATCCAGGTCAATACCGAGGCTTGAACCTGGGTAGTCGTGCTGCTATTATTCAAGGTTTACAACCCAGAGATTTCCAAAAGTCACTGATCGGTAAACCCCCAAGGACATGGCTGAACTCAGACAGCGATCCAACAAGTTCATAAACTTGGAAGAATTCAATAGAGGTTAGAAGTTCAGAGACGATCGGCAAAAATCCGACCCTCAGGGATAGAATAAACAAAAACGAGATGAAAGATTCAATGGTAAAGCCGAAAGGAACGACTGAGACCGAAGACCATCGTCTAGGAATAAATTTCAGGAGTACACTCCTCTGACTGTTCCTAGGAGTCAGATCCTCAGAAAGACAATGCAGACTGACTTACGCTCTGCCCAACGACCTCCTACTCTGAGGAAGGGCTCACAACGTGATAGCTCCAAGTACTGTGATTTCACAAAGGTTACGGTCACACAACTGATGAGTGCATCTGGCTCAGGGACCTGATCGAAGAAATGATCAAGGATTGAAAACTCCAACAATACATCAGGGATGCGGTCGGTCGAAGAACTAGAAACATATCACCTTCCCCGGACAAGGCTAAGCGCCGACGAAGTAGGTCCCCTGATGACAAGAATCCGGGTAGGCAAAAGGTAGACCTAGCTTCTGAAACTGATATGTCACCAAACGATTTTTTGGTGACAACCATCACGAGAGGATTTGCTGGGGGTGGTGAGAAGAGGTCAGAAAGGAAGAAATACATCAACCAGATCCTCGCTGTCAACGAGAAACCGATCATGAAAAGGTCGGCTAAGAACATTCCGATTTCATTCACTGACGACGACTTGGTCGGAATCCTCCCTGGCCACAACGACCCCATGGTCATTACAACCCTTGTTGGGAACTATGAAGTGAGATGAATACTCATAGATTAGGGAAGTTCTTCTGACATTATGTTCTTACCCTTGTTCAAGACTTTGAAATTGAGAGAGTGTAATCTCACCCCATTCGATGGTTAGCTAATTGGGTTTACGGGTGACACTATCCAACCCCTTGGCTACATTCAGCTCCCAGTAACCCTTGGCCAACAACCTTCAGCACAAATTGAAATAATCAAGTTCTTGGTAGTTGATTGCCCTGCCGCATACAACGCTATTTTGGGAAGAACCTTCCTACAAGCGTTCGACGCTGTGGTATCAACGGTTCACCTCGCAATGGAGTTCATCGGAGCTGATGATAAGGTGGTTACAGTTAAAGCCGAGCAAGAGGCTGCTCGAAAATGCTACAATGCATGCCTTGGTAAGATCAAAAGCAAGGAACATACAAAACTCGATAAGCCCTCTCTCGGGAAAGGAAACGTGAGCCTCGCCGACCTTGATGTTCTAGCCGAACTAGACGAGTCCCGAGCAACTCCTTAAGGAGAGTGGGAATACTTAACCTTGGGAACTGATCCTCTCAGGCAGCTCAAGCTCGACTCAGACCTCCCACCAAGCATCAAGGATGAACTCTCGGAGCTTCTGATCGAAAACAAGGACTTGTTTGCATGGACCTTGGCTGACATGTCGGGAATTGACCCAAACTTCATTTGTCACAAACTAAGCATTAACCCTGGTGCCAAGCCAGTGGCTCAGAGGAAAACACTTTTTACTCGCAGCAGAAAAATGAAATAACACAATTAAGAGAGATAGAGCGAAAACCAAAAAAAGAAATTAATAACTTAATATGCACAAAACAAATTCAATCAAAACTACGAAATAGTTACGCGCTAATTAAATTAAAACCCTTTAAAAACATTAGTATGAAAATAATTATATTGATGCGAAGAAGAACATGAACAAAAACAATAACAATGCTAAGTAAAAGATAAGGAAATAGAAACGTGCATCGTTGGTTTTATACTGGTTCAACCTTTCCAGCGAAAGGCCTACGTCCAGTCCCCAAGCGACCCGCTTGAGCTTTTCTTCACTAAACAAAAACAAGGACAATTAGTCCTGATTACAAGCAAGAGCGTCCCACACACTACAAGGAACCTCCGTTCGCTAGGGACCTCAAAACAAAACACTAGGTAGCCACTACCTAGAACCTAAGGTAGTCTTTCTACTAGGTGCCCCACTGTTCGTCTAGACTTTACACCAGTAAAAAAGGGTTCCTCACCCTAAGAACGTGCCACACGTTCAACTAGGAGTTCCACTCCCTAACACTAAGGGTCACACTTTCCCTTACAAAGATTTGGTTGAGAAGAAAAAGAACACTAACAATTCATGCACTCTATATAGTGTTGATACAACAATGAAAACACTATATCAAACGATTAACTTAGGCTCTCAAGGATTTGTATATTCTTCAGAACAATGGAGAAGAAGAAGAATACTCTTGAATTTGAATTTTCAAACCAATAAGGATTAGAACATTATTTTCAAAAATAAGGAAGAAGACCTTTTAAAATTGAAACGAGATCAACCTAGAAGGAAAGAAATCATTTTCTGAATCAGATTAAATGTTTCACGATTTTCAATAAAAATAAGGAGGTAATCGATTACCTTGGCCAGGGTAATCGATTATCTGCATTATGTGAAAACAGATAATTTGAATTTTGAAAAAGTAACCGATTACTCTACAAAAGTAATCGATTATTTTCACTAAAATAGTATTAAATATATCAGATCTGAAAGTACTCGATTATTTAAGAGAAGTAATCGATTATCTTCTTTCTGATCTCTCAGGTTACAAGATTTAAATGAAGTAATCGATTATCTGAAAAAAGTAATCGATTACCTTTACTTAAAAACAGTTTTTCAAACAAATTTGTAACCAAAGGTTTTCGCAAAAGATTTTCACAAAGGTTTTCGTAAAATATGGTCTTCTCCTAAAGTTTTCATAAAACGTTTTCTTTTCCAAGTCTTTTAAAATATTCAACCTTGAGTACCTAGATATCATTGATTTACAAACAATCTTAAGAGATAAACAATAAGCACAGGACACACTAAGCTTGAAACAACCAAGCACAATATCATCATCCAATGCTTATCCTGTCACCTGAATTGACATCATCAATATATCGCTTAGTATTGTCATCATCAAAACATAATGGGGAACACATGAACTTCAACACTCCCCTTTTGATGATGACAAACACTTCCTGCAAAACAAAGGTTGGAGCACAACACATAATATTTATATCATAAAAATTATGCTTGATGATTCAGCTCATCAAATCAATTCAACTCAGCTCCCCCTGAACTTTTGAATTTCTGCCTGCTTGCTTCTCCTGAAAACCTGATTACTCTCCAGTCAAGGTTTTCACCTGAAAACCTGATTACTCTCCCCCTTTTGGCAACATCAAAAAGGGTTAGTTCGACGGATATAAAAACAACACAATTGATGACGTAAAATAATAATAAGCCCATATAAGTACCTCGTCATAAGTTTGCATAAACCGCAGAGACAGAAACTAGAGAATAAATAAATCCAAGTTAACTAAGGGTTAGATAAGCAAAATAAATAAAAGTTCAAGAAGGTTAAAAACTGAAATCCCCTCAAACTAAGCATTATGCGATCCAATAAATCCCGTCGCAGCTCTATTTTGATGACGCAAGTCATAAATATCCTGCCTTATCACACCCATGTCTATGTTCAAATTTTCCAGACCGGTGGTGAGAGTAGCAAGCCTTACGTCCACAGATTCCATGTGAGCCTGAGATCTTTGCATATGAGCATCGGATCGCTGCATATAACCACGGACATCATCCATGAAGGTTTGCAAGTAGGGAGGCACATGATCAGGAGGGAACAGAGTTTGCAGAGGAGGTAGACCAGGATCATGAGCAAGAGCCACTTCTTCATCATGGAGAATATCTTCTGCATTTCTTCGTCTCCGACAAGTAGCATAAGGTACCCAACCCTCGTCTTCATAGAAGCGCCAGCCCATGGTATTAACGAATGAATTGTTGATGCACATGTCCGAGGTGAAAGAGGTTTTGGATTCGCTAGCCAATGGAATTCGGAAACGATGCAAGATTTTAGTAATCAAAGTGACATAAGGAAGGCGAGTTCTTTTGAGCTTTGTATTTTGGTCAATCGAACGTTGAACCTTAGCAGCCGTTTCGTTCAAGTGTTACAGGGCATACCATCCCCAGTTAATCGGCTTGTTGTGAGAGAGCGCCCAGAAGATAATAAAATAAGTATCCATCACCCGAAAGTAGTTTCCTAGCCTTGGAATCAAGCATCTGTTCAGAATGTAGTGCATCAACTGGAATCGAAACTTAAGATTACCAAAAGTGATAACCTTGCCGGGGTCATTGTCTAGAAATTCTTCTTTAGCTGAGTCTTTGCTATACTCATCACCCCACAAGTTGTTTGGACCACGTCCAGTGAAGGTGACACCATCCATCGGAAGTTATGTGATTTTAGCCCAAAGATCCAGATTGATTGAAATCCTTTTACCTTTCACTTCAGAAGAGAGAACCTTATTGTCATCATCCCATCGGAGATTTGTGTAGAAAACTTTAACCAAATCTTCATAGAAGTCACCTCCAATGAAGCAGAAGGGAAGAAGGTTCTTTTCTCTTAGAATAACCACAAGAGTCAAATTACAATCATCATCACCAAAGTCCTCATCGTCAATAAACCTGGGTGAGATGACAGTGCAAGCAGCAAAGTATTTCTCAAAATCAAGAATCTGAGCAGGTGAAGAAAACCATCTTCTATATTGCGCAAGGGTTGCTGGCTGAGGCATGACAGGAGGTGGAGCAAAAGGACCAGCCCCATCTCGACTCTGGCGAGACGATCTCTGACCACAGACAATGGGAGGTGATGGCTCATCGTCATCTAAATCAACAATCTGAGCTCTTTTTCTAGGCCTTCTACTTGACATGATTACAAATTCTAGGCACAACAGATGTGAACCAGATAACCCGATAACCACATATTGAAACAGCCGAACCTGACACTACTAGCAGATTGACCAACCCGACGAAAAATAGCTCAGCCTTGAATAAATACTCAGCCTAGATAAATTAGAACAATCACAATATTCAGATATCATAGAGGCAACGGGGCAGATCTACTATCAATACCAATTTAATATAAAGTCCATGTATAATGCTAAACCCATCAAGTCAACATATCGACACAAGATTCAGTAGCCATGTGCAACATATCAAATGTATTAGCAGTACAATGACTAGAGAGGAGGAAGAAACTTAGACCAACCTGAACCGATGAACCGAGAACAATTTTGCTGAACCGGAGAAAAGATCAAACTGAACCAACTGAACTAATAAACACTGAACCCGTCTGGACCAAAACTGAACCGAAAAGCTTCTCTGAACCAGTGAACCGAGGTGAGTGAACCAATGAACCAGTGAGTCCTTGATAACCACGAGTTGGACCAATGGTGAACCAGTTTGGTGCTTAGCGTTTGTGGTATGGTGGTATAGTTGAAGGTTTTGGTTGAGGATGGTTGAACATGGTAGAGAAGAGATGATTTATGGTGGTTGGAGAGAAGAGGTCGAATGGGTATGGAGGAGGAGAGAGAGAGAGATGCGTTTTTGGTGAAGAAAGAAGAAAAAGATGAAGGTTTATGGGAGTAATGTGGTGATTTGAGTTTGAATGGTGATGATTGGTGAAGCTTTGAGGAATGGCTATGGATGTTAGGAGGTATTGGGGAAGATGAAGTTTGAAGAAGAAAATAGAGAGGGAGTAACGTGTTTGATGGAAGAGAATGAGGGAGGCACGACTAGGTCAAAGGAAATTTCAACCATGTGGTCAACATGGGTCAACAAGGCCCACTTGGCCCAAACAATTCGCACGGTTTTCTCCTGTATTTTTAATAACTGATGCAAGTAATCGATTACTTCTAGGAGGTAACCGATTACTTCCTTTCTATCTTCCAGACTTGTACATGAACCCAGCAGGTAAACGATTACTTTCCAGGGTAATCGATTACTTCACCCAAAACTTGCAAAACTGCTTCAATTTTGACCTGATTTATTTCTAATGGCCAAGACATACATATTCTGATGATTTTAGGGATTCACAGGGGATGCATAGTTTGAGAGTTGCTTACCTGATAAGGCTGATACCTACAAAACAAACCTCAGGCTATCTCCAACGCTCAAGTTAGTAGCTTTTTCAATGCAAAACAACTAGAGCAATAGAAAGAATTGATATCAACCATATGATAATGATAAGTGCTCAATTAGTGTGATATTTTATTGGTTTTACTCCTCAAAAACTTGGATTATTGCTTAACATTGTCAAGAATTATATATATCCAATTTTGTTCCTAAAGCAAACATTGACAAAATAAAATAAAAATAAATAATTTATTAGCCATAAGTTGGTGTGTATCATGTACTTCATTTACACTCCATTCATGCTTAATTGTAGATTTTATAAAGATATGTGTGTTGTCGAGCCTAATTAGAGAGTTATGAATTATTGCTTCCTAACCCGTTTCTTTTGGGCTGTTTGACATGTCTCGGTTTTCAGGGAATAACTCGGGATAGGATTATCCAAATGAAGCAAACTTGGTGTCATTAGAAAGCTAAGAGAATGACCTACAACTTTGAAGAAGAAGCCGTTATCCAATTCGACTGTTTACATGGTCAAAATCGGCTGAAAATGTGTAACATGCTAGCTGACCATGATCCTTGACATATCAGCGATATTTTGGGCATAACTTTCACTTCCAAACTCCAAATTTGTCAAACTTGGTGTGTATACAAAGCGGATTCAAAAATACACAATTCGATCAGATATAGACATTGTCAAATTCGGCTTTTTAAAGGGTCAAAATGAGCGGCCAAGTTGTAGCATCCAACTTTTCTCCAACTCACAAACTCAATCCGAGTTTGTTTGCATTCCATGGAAACTTTACCTATAAATACCCCATCAAACAAGCTTCAAACTACACACCATATCCTAGAGGACATTATGCTCTTGGAATATACACTTCTCACCATATTTTCTTCTCAAATTCTAAGCATCATTCTTAGATTGAGAATTTATTTGGAGTTTTTGTAAGTGTTCTTGAGTGAGATTCTTGGGAGTGAAAGCTTTCAAGATTGGCGGCCTTAGGCTAAGGATTGAAGTTAAGATCCTAAGCTTGGAGGTTTTCACACTTGTAATTCCTCTTTAAACTCTTTTGTATTAATCTTTCTTTGAGTTATGTTTATGATTTATACCGAAACTATGGCCGAGTAACCCCCTTATTCGAAGGATGCGGTATTAACCAAATAAAATGTAAATAATGTTATTTTGATTATCATACTCTTGTTATGGCTAAATAATAAATGAATGATGAATAAAGGATTGGAAGGCTAAGCCTCCTTTGATAATTAAAGCTAAAATCAACTCTATGATGGATGACTATGCCTCCTCATTTTTATTATGTTGATGGATGGCTATGCCTCCCCTTCTTTTATCATTTCAATGGATGGACATGCCTCCTAATTGACAATAATTTAATGGATGGTCATACCTCCTATTCATTAGTATTCTAGCTTTATTCATTTACGATTCAATTATATTATGCTTAATGCTTATAATTATTAACAACAATGTTATAAGATAAAAGATGTTAAAGGAAGTACCGAAAGGAGAACTTTAACATCCAAACTTTATAATTGAACTTAAGGTATCAGATCACGAATGTAGATCTAATCTTTAAGAGGAATCAATGAACAATCATAAAACTTAATGGGTTTAATATGTTATAATTATCATGAAAGTAGAAGTTATACATATTAATTACGTTATTTGACTTTGAGAGAAGCTAATATCTAACTTTGGATTGTTCACCTTCTAAATGAATAAAACATAACAAGAGGAAAGAATCATTATTATTTATTTACGTTTATTGTGGCCAAAACCAAATCCTTAGAACTTCTATCCATCAATTACAACTTAATTTACAATTATTTATTGCTTTATAATTCAACTATTCTTGGACTTCCTAATCGGTTTGGATAATCAAGTCTATAATTTGTTGGTACTCAGTTACAAAATCTCTGTGGATACGATACTTTTTATACTATAACTTGACCATTCTCGTACATTTGCGATGGCCATCAGATAACACAAGGTAATACTCAAAGTCATACAAGCCTTATATAACTATGAATTATAACAAGTTCATACATATTATGAATTTAGATGCTAACTTAAATAAGTAAGTTTGCACTAAATACCATATTATGGATGAAGTACACTATTATGCCAAGGTTTGATAATCATGTGACAAAGTAATTTAAACCAGATTTTTACCACATGATTTATTTTCAAAACAGATAAAGCTTTGAATAATCAAAGTACACTATTGTATAATCATGGTTATAATAGGGATACGACTTATTTACCTCAAACCTTTTGTGCCAGGATGACCTTGTTCTTGACCATTGCTTCCTTTTCTGATTTTTCACCATAGTGAATTTTCCATTTCTACTTGAGAATGCTTTGGTCCTTGATGGCTTGTTCCTCCTTTGGTCAACCCATCCTTCTTTTGTCATTCTGTTTATCATCCCGAATGATATTTCTTTCTTATTTTATCTTGGTTCTCCCTTGGGTAACTGGTTCTGCATATTCCTGTTACACGGAGAGCTTTTTGGTACCCATCTCATTTTGGGTCCAGGGGGATTAGACTTGGATTCCTTAGAAACCTTTGGAACCCATTTCATTTTATTTCTCATATAATGATTTTTCTTATATAAACACAAATGAGAAATATAACCCAAATTTCCGCAATAATTACAGATAATGGGTTTGAGTGATGATTTTCCTTTTTCAAAAATGTTTTTACAAAAATTAGTACTTTTATCTTCATATTGAATATCACCCTTGTCAACTATCTTACTTGATTTTTGGATATCCACATTATCATCAATTTTATCAAGTACAGAGTTGGAACAAGATGATTTTTCAATACTACTAGATTTAAAAGGTGCATCCTCAACATATTTTTCAAAGAATAAGCAATTTTCACAAGCAGTTGAGGTGCTGTTTTCCAAAGTTGTACTTTTCAAATCGTCGCTCAAATCATTACTTGTAATTTGCACATTATGGGAATGAGATATGATTAAAGTTACCTTATGAGGAGTGAACGCATGTAATTTAATTTCTTTGTCTACTGACTCCTCATCCGAAGAACTTGCCTCCATGTATGTTTCCATAAATGCTTCAAACAGGCGGTCTAGGTCATCATCATCACTTGTAGAGTTGCTCCTCATGCTTTTGGTCTCATCATTAAAAGATTCATCATGGGAGATTGACTTTTCAGGCTTTGTGACTTTTTCATGCTGATGTAACTCTTCTTTCCTGTGGACACTAACACTTTCAAATAGATCATTAGTAGCATAGTGTGTTTTCAAGGTGCCCCAAATATTTTTAGCATCAACACAATCCTTGATTTTAGCATATGCTTCATCATTCAAAACATTCTTATAATGCACATAGCTTGAATATTCAAGCAAAAGATTTTCTATCAAATTCATTTAAAACACATTTTGGTTTTAAATCGAAGCCATGAAGCACAAAATTCCATAATTGAAAACTAATAGATTGCAAGTAAAATTTCATTCTAGCATTCCAATAGAGATAATTTTTCCCATAAAAAATTGGTGCATCATCGAATGTAACACCCTCCATTTAATATCAAAAACAAATATCCCAACGCTGCCAATTTACAACGGATCTTGATACTCAAGCTGTTAAACCTTTACCAGAGCATGAAGCTCTGATACCAATTGTTAGGATTGACAGCCATCACCCAAGAGGGGGGGGGGGGGGGTGAATTGGGTGATTAAAAATTCATTTAACACTTTGGAAATTAATCTCTTTTCAATCAAAGCACTTTTTATTCGCAGCGGAAAAACGAAATAACGCGATTAAGAGAGATAGAGCGAAAGCAAAAAAAAGAAATTAATAACTTAATATACGCGAAACAAATTAAATCAAAACTACGAAACGGTTACACGCTAATTAAATTAAAACCCTTTAAATATATTAGTATGAAAATAATTATATTGATGCGAAGAAGAACATGAACAAAAACAATAACAACGATAAGTAAAAGATAAGGAAAGAGAAACGTGCACTGTTGGTTTTATACTGGTTCAACCTTTCTAGCGAAAGGCCTACATCCATTCCCCAAGCAACCCGCTTGAGATTTTATTCACTAAAAAAACAAGGACAATCAGTCCCGATTACAAGCAAGAGCATCCCGCACACTACTAGGAACCTCTGTTCGCTAGGGACCTCAAAACAAAACACTAGGTAGCCACTACCTAGAACCTAAGGTAGTCTTTCTACTAGGTGCCCCACCGTTCGTCTAGAATCTTCCCCAGTAAACAAGGGTTCCTCACCCTAAGAACGTGCCACACGTTCACTAAGGAGTTCCACTCCCTAACACTAAGGGTCACACTTTCCCTTACAAAGATTTGGTTGAGAAAAAAAAGAACACTAACAATTCATGCACTCTATATAGTGTTGATACAACAATGAAAACACTATATCAAACGATTATCTTAGGCTCTCAAGGATTTGTATATTTTTCAGAACAATGGAGAAGAAGAAGAATACTCTTGAATTTGAATTTTCAAACAAATAAGGATTAGAGAATTATTTTCAAAAATAAGGAAGAAGACCTTTTGAAACTGAAACGAGATCAACCAGAAAGGAGAGAAATCATTTTCTGAATCAGATGGAATGTTTCACGATTTTCAATAAAAATAAGGAGGTAATCTATTACCTTGGCCAGGGTAATCGATTATCTGCATTCTTTGAAAACAGATAATCTAAATTTTGAAAAAGTAACCGATTACTCTGCAGAAGTAATCGATTATTTTCACTAAAATAGTATTAAATGTATCAGATCTGAAAGTAATCGATTATTTTAAGAGAAGTAATCGATTATCTTCTTTCTGATCTCTCAAGTTACAAGATTTAAAGGAAGTAATCGATTATCAGAAAAAAGTAATCTATTACCTTTACTTAAAAACAGTTTTTCAAACAGATTTCTAACCAGAGGTTTTTGCAAAAGATTTTCACAAAGGTTTTCGAAAAAAGTGAATCCTGCTTCTTGTTCTCCTCAGATGTGTCTTTCTCAATTGGCTTATTCAGCTCCTTCTTCTTCTCATCTTCACTACAAGTGCTCTTCATCTTCGGCTCCTCATAAGATTTGCCTCCACGAAGAGTAATTGCATTGCATCTCTCCTTTGGATTGGTGATAGTTGTTAGATACAGTGAGAAGGTTTTGATAATGATAAAGGTTTTGAACAAACTACAAATGTTTTAATCAAGCTCAAGCCATGAATAATTTCAACAAACAAACAACAATCAACAATGATGAAGAGAGAGCAAGCTCATGAAGATTCATTTGTGTATTTCATTGTAATATCTTTAGTTTGAGTCTTTTAATTTGATGAGTTTGGGTAGAGTCATTAGAGGGTAGTGAATCTCTATCAAGTGCATGATTATATTATATTTTGAGTATTCACTTAACCTAAAATCAATAGGTGGCTTAAAGGTTTGAAAGAAAAGGTTTAGTTTTGAGAAAACAAGTTTTTTTACAGTGGCTAATCGATTAATGGGTTGAGTTAATCGATTAACACACATGTTACAGTGATTAATCAATTAATGCCATGTGTTAATCGATTAACACCTGTAGAACTGGTTTTAAAATACGTTTTTCACTTCTCAAAATTGTTTTTTAATGATCCAAACTTTTGGGTATTCTATATAAACCTTTTTCCTAACCTTTGTGAATCATTAGAACAAACTAACATCATTTTCATATCAATTTTACAAAGATCAAGCCACACTAGTCTCTCTCACTTTCTCATAGATCAAAGCTTTCACTTTTACATTCTTTGATCAAGAATCTTTAAATATCTCATATTGATATTTTCATACTTCTTGAAAAAGATTCATAGGATTGTCATTGTTTTCATTTGAGTTGTAATCATTGCAAGGAGGCAAATATTCTACAACATTGGAAGACTTGGTGGTTGTTCATCAAGCGAAATCGTCTTGGAAGTCTTGTTGTGTAAACAAGCAAATTGGAAGACTTGTTGTGGGGATATCAACAAGCAAGGGAAGGTTAGATTAGATTTCAATAGGGTTGCAAGACAAGAGTGTGGTATATCTTGGAGGCTATCAATAAGGGAGTCTTGAGAGGCATTTGCTTGTAATTTGAGAACTCTAATTCCTTTAGTGAAGAATCTCTCTTGGTTGAAGAGGGGACTGGATGTAGCTCACGGTGGTTGTGAGTGAACCAGGATAAATCACTGTGTAGTATCTCTATTCCCTTATCTCTTACATTCTTGTCATTTCATATTGTCCTTAGGTGAAAACCTATAAAAGATTGATTTTCATAATTGAATGAATTAAGCTTTTAATTGTGCAAATTGATTTTGGGAAAATCATTTTCATAAGCTAGGTAATCAATAAGAATATTGGTGTTAATCAATTCTGCTTAATCTCTGATCTTATGTGTTAATTGATTGATTTTCGTATTTGATTGAAAAGTGATTTTTCAGTTTTAACAGTGATTAATCGATTAACTGAAGGTGTTAATCGATTAACCAAAAAGCAGCTTTCAGGCACTAATCGATTAAACTGTTTGATTAATCGATTAACTTTTGTTTTTCAAGGGTTAATCGATTAATATCCTTGCTTAATCGATTAAGGGCTGAAACTTTTTGTAAAAATCATTCGTTTTAATTGTTTCGATTCATTTCTTTCGAAAATCTTTCAAGCTTTCTCTAACACCTATTCAACCCCCCCTTCTAGGTGTTCTCCTAGGACTTCTTAGTTATCTCACCCACTGATTGTAGTTTTTACAATTGGTATCAGAGCTCGGTCGAAAGACACGAGCATAGATCTTTTTCGTTAAGATCCTTGAGGAAACTACAATGGGTTCTACGAATCCCTTTGGTGGTGAAGATGCTTCAATTAGCCGCCTTCCTATGTTTGGTGGAGAGGGTTATGCTTATTGGAAAGTTAGAATGAGAATTTTTATAGAAGCCATAGACATGAACATTTGGGAAGCCATTGAGAATGGTCCTCATATTCCCTCAACTCAAGTAGAAGGTGTATCTCAACTTACCCCCAAAGATAAGTGGACCGATGATGATAAAAAGAAAATTCAATATGATTTAAAAGCTAAGAATATCATCACCTCCGCTCTATCTTATGATGAGTTTTTTAGAGTCTCCCAATGTCATAATGCCAAACAAATGTGGGACACCTTGCAAGTCACACATGAAGGCACTAGTGAAGTTAGGCGTGCTAGATTAAATTCTTTGATGCATGAATATGAATTGTTTCGTATGTTGCCTAATGAATCTATATGTATTATGCAAAAACGTTTTACTCATATTATTAATCATCTCATTGCTCTTGGAAAAACTTTCATGAATTGTGAACTTGTTAACAAAGTTTTAAGATGTTTAAGTAGGGAATGGCAACCTAAGGTTACCGCAATTGTTGAATCAAAGGACTTGGACACCATGGACTTAGCTACACTTTTCGGAAAGCTTCAAGAACATGAAATGGAGCTTGGACGTTTGCATATGCATGAAGAGTCGGATAAGAACAAAGAAAGAAAAGGAATTGCTCTTAAAGCCAAAAGCTCATATAAAAAGGAAGAGAGTTCCGATGATAGTGAAGATTCCGATTCGGACATTGATGAAGAAGAGATGAAACTTCTACTAAGAAAGTTTAACAAGCTTTTAAGGAGAAAAGGAAGGTTGAACAAAGACAAAGGTAAAGAGAAGAATCCCCCACACTACAAGACCAAGACAACAAAAGAAGGAGTAATTTGCCATGAATGCGGAAAACCCGGTCATCTCAAATACTCATGCTCTAAGTATCTCAAGAAGAAGGAGAAAGAAAAGAAAAATTCAAAGCATAAGAAGGCATACATCGTTTTGGATGATGAAGAAGAAAAGAAAAGCACATCAAGTAGTGTAGTGGACCTATAGTAGTCCGAGCCTAAATCGACCAAAGCCACCTTACTCCGACTGATACGACGCTGAAACAGGGTGAGCGGTCGGAGACATACACCAAGTAAACTGGGTTACTACGAGGGAGTCACATACTGATGAGATTAACTCCGAGCACTGGACTTTGTAACACCCCAATTTTTTACATAAAATATCACTTAATAAGTTTAATAATTAAATATTCATTCAATTTATTTAATAAATACAAGAAAGGACTTAAAAATTTCTTTTCATAAATCATCTTTACACTTTAAATTGGGTATTTCAATTACAAACAGAGTAGCGCAATATAAAATTTTCCTTCTTTCCGTAACTTTCTTCTGCGACACTCTCAGATCCTCAAGCTCCTCTTCGTTCACCTAAAATGTTAACCACATAAGGGTGAGACCTTTTCGCAAACACAGTGAATTAGAAGATAGTTAAAGAGCACATAATAAAAACTTAGGCATCATAATCAAATCAAGCCATGAATACCAAAATGCTTCACATTACATTTTCCATAAATCGTTTTCATTTCCTTTACTATGTCTTGGTCTCACATTGCCGTAGCCTAAGTGAGCACCAAGCCCTTAGCCTCACATTGCCGTAGCTTAAGTGAGCACCAAGGTACACCCTTATACTTTTCCCGTGACCTCACATTGTCGTAGCTTAAGTGAGCACCGGGACTCTTACTTATACTTAGCCATTGATCTTTATTTCTTTTAGTTTGTACCACTAGGTAATTTGGTTGCTCCTGCTAGGGCGTTTGTACACCCATTAGGGACTTTATTCACCCATCAGGACTTTCACCCACTAGGCCTCACCCGTTAGGACTGATACATATAATCTTTACTCATACCCATTAAATTCCTTAGCATATACCATTTACATACTTTATTCCTTTTTACATTTTCCAGTCTTTTAGTTTTTCGTTGAATTGATCATTCGGGACATCGACTCCTAACGGGGCATTTACACCTAGTGGGGCGTTTTAGCCTGATGAGTACCTAGGCCCTAATGGGGCGTTTGTACACCTAGCAGGAACACCTAGTGTCCCAATGTCCCAATGATCAATTCAACCGTCCATAACAACACAAACACATATACAACAATGCACACATTCCAATTAGCCATTTATAACAAGTAACAATCATCCACATTCTAGCACCCACAACAAACCAATATTCTTACATTACCTAGCCACAAATAATCAACATTATCTCACTCTAAACTAAGACTAAAACCCATATTTTCAAGCATCCTAAAATCAATATGTTCATTATTAATTAAACCATTATCTTTTTCCTTGCAATCTCCCTATGACCACTAATCCTTTTACCACCTAATTTCTTGCATTATTAATTTACTTCCTAGTTAGCACTTAGCCATTTATATTCTCATTTTACACACATTACAAACACAACAACAATCGACCAACACATACATTCACAGAATCAATCGACATACACAGGTATGTCTCAGCATGCTTAAATATAAATCATCTCCCTAGGGTTCTTCACATCCTACATTACCAACATACATAGAGGGGTTTTTTAGCAATTTATAACAAATAAATTAAATTATAACAACTAAATTAAATTGTTACATATTAACTTAAATCAAATTTTATACATTCTTCCTAAACCAATTTTTACTGGTGCTATTTTGCTACCCACAACCCAATTCAACTACTTAGCCCAAATCCTAGTATATACCCCAACTATCCCTAACTCAAAGTGAGGAAAAGTGACTCCCCTTACCTTAGAGAGGGAGAGAGCCCACACAAAGCTCCAAAGTCACCAATCTACACCGGATCTACCGTGATTCCACTCCTTAGCCCAATTTCCATTTGAGTTTTGAGATTGGAGGAGAGAGAAAGGGAAACCCTTGGAGAGAGAGAGAGAGGACCACGAATTTGAGGGAGTTTGAGGGAGAAGGTGGGTCTCATGATTATGGGCCATGAAGGGAGAGTTTGGGGTGGTTCATGGTGGTTGATGGTGGTTTTGTGTGGAGGAAAAGAGAGAAAAACGCATAAGAGGGAGGAGAGAGAAAATGGGGTTTGGCTTTGAGTCATGGGAGGAGGATCTAAGCTTGATGATGATGGAGGAACCAAAGGAGATGGTGGAGGTTGATGATTTGAAGCTCCAAGCCTCCATGGGAGCTTCAAATTGCAAGAAGAAAGAAGAGAGAAGGAGGAAGAAGCGTGAACATGAGAGAGAGAGGGGAGGGGATCGAATGGGAGAAGAAAAGGGAAATGGGTGGTTGAAATAAGGGATAAGGGGGTGGAAATTACGTTTCTGCCCCCAAACTTTATTTTTATTTTCTGCATCAGACATGAGATAATCGATTACTTAACCCCAGTAATCGATTACTCTTTGATGCAACATTTCTTGGTGTTTCTGCCAGAGGGCAAGTAATCGATTAAACTACTTGGAGTAATCGATTACTTCACAAAATAATCGATTACTTCCATTGGTTAATCGATTAACAATGCTGCAACATTTAAGTGTTTTCACCAGAGGCTATGTAATCGATTATCCCCTACAAAGTAATCGATTATTCTGGTGAAAACTCCTATTTTGGCCAATTCTAACTCTAGGACACTATACTTAATTCCTATCCATGATTTTCCTATGGTTCTTATCATAAGTTCTAGCTTAGGTTTTTCCTAATTAACTTGGAATTAAATTTTTGGGATGTTACAATTCTCCCCCACTTATTGGAATTTTGTCCCCGAAATTCCGTTCAACTTCCTTAATTGGAGAACCATCCCGGAAAAGGGTTTTTAAACTACACATCTAACTTATCTTAGGTTTACTCCCCCACTTGGGATTGGCATACCATTCAACATGAATGTGCCACAGGATTCTTGCACTCATTGAAGAGCGCCAATTACGGTTTAATTTGGGTCAACTTCTAAACTACGATTCTAACAGATTTCTAAGGTCAGCTGAGTTTCCTCCGAAACTCTTTCAAAGGCTAGACAGGGCACCACTAACTCTAAGCACTATTACCCTAAAAGGTTGGTTATACTCTAACTCCAACACCTACCACTTATGGCCTAAACCTAGTTTCTAATCAAACACATCCATCATTCACACAAACATAATTCATGCAAACATCATTCATGGGTCAAACATGCACAACAGCAGTCCACCGCATCTTACGCCTTAATCCTAAACACGACTCGACTTGGCTTTCTTCCTAACTATTCTTAGCCTAACTTAGGGCTAACACTTACTTCTACAAACACATGCACAATTATCATCACATATTTTAAAAATCGTTTAAAAAGGTTTTTGCATAGCTTTCAACCAACAATTCATTTTACAAATTCAATTTCCCAAAGTTTTGAAAATTTGGAAGACAGTGGTCCCTGTACCAATAGGAACTTTATAACAAATATTCAAGTTCAATCAGAGTTCATTAGATTCACTTTTGACCCTATGACCACTTTGTAAGAGATTTGTAATGGTCGGGGTGAATCTATGTCAAATCTATTTAAAATAGCAAACAAACTCCAATTGGCTTCAAAATTTGATGGGACATCACCTATACTTAGCCCAAGGTTGTGTAAAATTGTCAAACCGATTAGAGCACATTTACTTCGTTTTGTTTAAAATACAAGTTTGCTCCAACTGGCTTGAAATATTACACGAAATAAAGATTCAACCTTAGGTAGCTTATATTAATTCTTCCAAGTCAAACAAATAGCCTAAGCCCAAAGGCTCGGTTTTCATTTCATGTAAAAACCCTGGTTACCCAAAAGAAAACATTTAACTAAACACATACATCTTTTAAAACCTTTGGTTTTAAAAATCACTAAGTATGGGGATTCAAAATTTAAGAAAAGGATCCCATACAAGTTGAATATTTAGAAAACAATAGCACATTTATAAAACAAAATTCTTTTGCAAATTAGGTTCCTCTCTTAATGAGGAACAATTAATTTCATTTGAAAATTCACCAAAACTTTTGATCATGCACCTTACCATGATGAGCTGTCTTCATCTAATTTCATAAGATTCTAGATGAAGGAGTGACAAATCACACAAGATGGATAAACTCAAAGAAAGAGGGAATGTGTCTTGGACTTGAAAAAGTTTAGTTCATTCTGCGAGAATTGAAACAATTACATTCCCTTTTTACTTCAAGTTTAAAAATCGAGTTTTCATTCCGAATTGATTTGAGTCGCATATGAAGGGTTCCTATTTGATCGAGGTGTGACTTGGTTACTTAAGTTAGTTCTCTACTCGATCACTTCGAAATCCTTGCTTTTCTTACTAGTTCTTGAAAATTTGTTGTGCGACCTCACAATCCATTTAGAATGATTGTGGTTCGGTGCAACTTTTAAAAATTCATTTTAAACACTCACAAGCATCAAACACAAATTTCACATTGCACAAAGACATATCAAGCACACATATCAACCAAACATACACAAACAAAATTCAATTTCATCAATACAATTTTCTAGAACAACACTTTTAGCCAATGCTTAGTGGAAAGTAATTTGGGATTTCATAGATGAAGAGAGCAATTGAAAAGTTATTAATCCCAAATCGTTTAAAAACATTTTTGAAAAATTTAAACTTATTTCCACATAAACATAGACTTGTTCATGTAAACCAAATACACTACCAATGATGTAATCAAAAGTGAGGTAGGAACCTCTATATTGAATTTTAACCCCATTCTCAATTAAATAAACTCTTTTCGTTACAAAATTTTATTATGGCAACTCGGGGTTCTAATGCAATCATTAGAAGCTTCAACTTAACTTTTGATTAATATTAAAGTCACCAAAATCGAATTAGTGGTGGAATCAACCATGAGTTCAATAAATATGTTTTTGTTGTTTTTATGGATTTTAGTCTTACCGATGCCAACTGAGTCATTCGGATAGATTAGAATCGAGTAGTAATTCATTTTTATTCTCATGATTCCACTTCTAATTTTGTCCACTTACTTTAACACTACACCATTCCACATGTAAGCATATTTCGAGAACCCTTTTTATTGAATTCAAACCACTTCTCTAAATGGGCAAAAAGCTTGTTTTATTTGAAACTCAAATTAATATGATTCAGTGGTTTAAATCCAATCGGTTAGTTCTCAATTCCTATTTTCCATTTGATGTCATAGTCACTTGAATTAAGATTAGCTACGGAACCGATCGTTAATTTAATTTAAACATAATTTTCCGTTCTCTTAGATACTAATCTAATTGACGTGAATTTAATCACTTGGTTGGATTAGTATTGAAGTCATAACTCATTTAATCCAGGCGGTTCCATTTCTAATCACCGTCCAATTACTTTGACACCAAACCACTCATCGAGCACACATTCAATTATACACAAACAAACATAAAAGAGCAACAAAACAAAAGAACTAGCACTAAGGTTTCATACATAGGAAATCGTTTACTAATTCACGATAGTGCACAAACTCTTGAATTTCGATGACTTCACCTCCCAATAGATATAATGTCGGATTGGCCATTTCCAACACTACATTTAATCGGTGGTAGTAGTCCTCGCAATTCAGTTGAATTCCTGTACTACATGCTCAAATGCATTGACATTAATTAGATTTACTTTGTATGAAACTTTAACTTTTGATTAGTCCAAAAACTCAACATTTACACTCTCGACTAATCATGTTCATACCGCTTAGGTTTCCTGTTTGCAATTGGGTGAATACTCAGAATATCCAATTCTTTGAATCACTAAGGGATCCTGCTTAGTTTCCAAAGAATTCGATTCTCTTCCGTTACCGTAAATAATTTCTCTTACATTGTCAATTGTTAGTATTCCCAATGCAAAAGTTTTCACTTGTATGGGTCTCACCTCTGGTCAAGAAGCTTGAGATGAGAGTGTCGCAGCGGGATCGAGATTACTTTCCCTCAGGTCGAAAGGAAAGAACTGCTCTGATACCATAATGTAACACCCCAAGTTTTTATATAAAATATCACTTAATAAGTTTAATAATTAAATATTCATTCAATTTATTTGATAAATACAAGAAAGGACTTAAAAATTTCTTTTCATAAATCATCTTTACACTTTAAATTGGGTATTTCAATTACAAACAGAGTAGCGCAATATAAAATTTTCCTTCTTTCCGTAACTTTCTTCTGCGACACTCTCAGATCCTCAAGCTCCTCTTCGTTCACCTGAAATGTTAACCACATAAGGGTGAGACCTTTTCGCAAACACAGTGAATTAGAAGATAGTTAAAGAGCACATAATAAAAACTTAGGCATCATAATCAAATCAAGCCATGAATACCAAAATGCTTCACATTACATTTTCCATAAATCGTTTTCATTTCCTTTACTATGTCTTGGTCTCACATTGCCGTAGCCTAAGTGAGCACCAAGCCCTTAGCCTCACATTGCCGTAGCTTAAGTGAGCACCAAGGTACACCCTTATACTTTGCCTGTGACCTCACATTGCCGTAGCTTAAGTGAGCACCGGTACTCTTACTTATACTTAGCCATTGATCTTTATTTCTTTTAGTTTGTACCACTAGGTAATTTGGTTGCTCCTGCTAGGGCGTTTGTACACCCATTAGGGACTTTATTCACCCATCAGGACTTTCACCCACTAGGCCTCACCCGTTAGGACTGATACATATAATCTTTACTCATACCCATTAAATTCCTTAGCATATACCATTTACATACTTTATTCCTTTTTACATTTTCCAGTCTTTTAGTTTTTCATTGAATTGATCATTCGGGACATCGACTCCTAACGGGGCATTTACACCTAGTGGGGCGTTTTAGCCTGATGAGTACCTAGGCCCTAATGGGGCGTTTGTACACCTAGCAGGAACACCTAGTGTCCCAATGTCCCAATGATCAATTCAACCGTCCATAACAACACAAACACATATACCACAATGCACACATTCCAATTAGCCATTTATAACAAGTAGCAATCATCCACATTCTAGCACCCACAACAAACCAATATTCTTACATTACCTAGCCACAAATAATCAACATTATCTCACTCTAAACTAAGACTAAAACCCATATTTTCAAGCATCCTAAAATCAATATGTTCATTATTAATTAAACCATTATCTTTTTCCTTGCAATCTCCCTATGACCACTAATCCTTTTACCACCTAATTTCTTGCATTATTAATTTACTTCCTAGTTAGCACTTAGCCATTTATATTCTCATTTTACACACATTACAAACACAACAACAATCGACCAACACATACATTCACAGAATCAATCGACATACACAGGTATGTCTCAGCATGCTTAAATATAAATCATCTCCCTAGGGTTCTTCACATCCTACATTACCAACATACATAGAGGGGATTTTTTAGCAATTTATAACAAATAAATTAAATTATAACAACTAAATTAAATTGTTACATATTAACTTAAATCAAATTTTATACATTCTTCCTAAACCAATTTTTACTGGTGCTATTTTGCTACCCACAACCCAATTCAATTACTTAGCCCAAATCCTAGTATATACCCCAACTATCCCTAACTCAAAGTGAGGAAAAGTGACTCCCCTTACCTTAGAGAGGGAGAGAGCCCACACAAAGCTCCAAAGTCACCAATCTACACCGGATCTACCGTGATTCCACTCCTTAGCCCAATTTCCATTTGAGTTTTGAGATTGGAGGAGAGAGAAAGGGAAACCCTTGGAGAGAGAGAGAGAGTGTAACATCCCAAATTTAATTCCAAGTATAATCTATGTTGGGATGGTCTTAGGGTAGAAGAAATGGAGATATAAGTTAGAATCTAGCCAAAAATACATGCAGAACTAGGGTTAAAAACATAGAACCTTAGGAAATTCAAAATAAAAGATTTACAACTCTAAACAAAAATTCCACCATTGGATGTGAAGATTAGTATGTGGGGAAGCTTGATTTAAAATTTGAGGAAGATCCAACGGGTAACGAAGAAGTTATGGCCTTTCAAAGTTTGGATACTGCAAAATTGTGCAGCTTAATCGCCTCTTAATCGATTAAGCTGCAATTTAATCGATTAAATCGTGCTGCTGCTGAAAAAAATAAAGGCAAAACACACGTTCTTTCCCTTCCAAATTCGAATCTCTCTCTTTCTCTCCCCTAGGGTTCCATTCTCTATCATCAAATCCATCAAGAGCAAGTGAGGTTTCTTCATCCCATCAACAAATCCCTTCCTTCTTCCCTCCAAGTTCCTCCCTCTTCCTTTGGACTCTAACTCAATTGGTGGCAAGGCTTTCAAGTGTAGAGCCATGAATTTGAGGGAGTTTGAGGGAGAAGGTGGGTCTCATGATTATGGGCCATGAAGGGAGAGTTTGGGGTGGTTGATGGTGGTTGATGGTGGTTTTGTGTGGAGGAAAAGAGAGAAAACGCATAAGAGGGAGGAGAGAGAAAATGGGGTTTGGCTTTGAGTCATGGGAGGAGGATCTAAGCTTGATGATGATGGAGGAACCAAAGGAGATGGTGGAGGTTGATGATTTGAAGCTCCAAGCCTCCATGGGAGCTTCAAATTGCAAGAAGAAAGAAGAGAGAAGGAGGAAGAAGCGTGAACATGAGAGAGAGAGAGGAGGGGATCGAATGGGAGAAGAAAAGGGAAATGGGTGGTTGAAATAAGGGATAAGGGGGTGGAAATTACGTTTATGCCCCCAAACTTTATTTTTATTTTCTGCATCAGACATGAGATAATCGATTACTTAACCCCAGTAATCGATTACTCTTTGATGCAACATTTCTTGGTGTTTCTGCCAGAGGGCAAGTAATCGATTAAACTACTTGGAGTAATCGATTACTTCACAAAATAATCGATTACTTCCATTGGTTAATCGATTAACAATGCTGCAACATTTAAGTGTTTTCACCAGAGGCTATGTAATCGATTATCCCCTACAAAGTAATTGATTATTCTGGTGAAAACTCCTATTTTGGCCAATTCTAACCCTAGGACACTATACTTAATTCCTATCCATGATTTTCCTATGGTTCTTATCATAAGTTCTAGCTTAGGTTTTTCCTAAGTAACTTGGAATTAAATTTTTGGGATGTTACAGACTTTCGTCCTTATCCTTATCATTTACAACCTCATCAAAACGTGACTACTCCTAGATTCCCATGACTCTTGGTTAGATATAACAGCATTGGATAAAGTTTATCACCTACGGGATTTATGGATATAATCTTATCATATTCTATACGAATCCTACTTGTATTCTTACTCTTCAGGAGACTTATCAGAACGGCCCAACTTACACAGGTAATCCCCTATAAGAACCACCATGCTATAGGGGCTAAGGTACGTCTTCTCATCCCTAAGTTGACACTGGCACACACTTCGTTGACTAGGGAGAACCTGATTATCCCAACTGGATATTCAGAAATCCTAAGTGTCCTACATAAACTTGCATACTGTTTGGTCATTTCTGCTCGGAGACTGAGACAATACTTCCAAGCACACAGAATCCTTGTGAGAACAGCCCAGCCTCTCAGACAGGTTCTGCATAAACCAGACCTAGCAGGTAGAATGGTCTCATGGTCAGTCGAATTGTCTGAATTTGACATTACCTATGAACCGAGGAAGGAGATGAAATCTCAAGTTCTTGCCGATTTTGTCACTGAGTTCACAGATATTCCCTCGGACACCCCTCAGAATTTATGGTCAGTATATGTTGATGGATCAAGCAACAGGAAAGGAGTCGGAGCCGGGGTCATCATTGAAAACCCCGAAGGATTGTGCATGGAGTACTCATTAAAGTTTGAGTTCCAAACGTCAAACAATCAAGCGGAATACGAGGCAGTTCTCCGAGGCCTCAAAATGGTTCATGAGTTTGGAGCAGACCGAGTGTCAGTTTTCAGTGACTCTCAATTGGTGGTTTCTCAAATTAAAGGGCAATACTCGGCAAAAGAGCCCATCTTACAGAAGTACCTTGAGGAGGTAAGGCGAATTATCTCCAATTTCTCTGAGTTCGACATTTCCCATGTCCCGAGAGATTCAAATTCCCGAGCTGACATTTTATCCAAATTGGCAAGTACCAAAGGGTCGGAAAATAATAAGACACTAATACAAGAGACCATTCCCCAACCGAGTGTCATTTTAGCTGTCTCATTGTCTCAATCATGGATGGACCCGATTCTCACATATTTGCAACATGGTTTCATTCCCCAAGAACAGACAGAGGCTCGAAAATTGGTTAAGAAGGCAGCTTAGTTACAGTGTTAAATGGAATTCTTTACAAGAGAGGGTTCGGATCACCAATGCTCAGGTGCGTCAATCCATCCTAGGCTGAGGAGATACTAGAAGAGATCCACGACAGAGTCTGCAGCCACCATATAGGCGGAAAATCCCTAGCTCGGAAAATAATCCGAGCAGGTTACTTTTGGCCTACATTGCAAAAAGACGCTATGGAACATGTCAAGAAGTGTATTCAATGCCAATTTCACAGCAACATTTACCAAAAACCTGCAGAAGAGTTACATTCTCTCGGTGCCCCTTGGCCCTTTTATCAGTGGGGCATGGACATCATCGGAAAGTTTCCTACCGCACCAGGCCAGGGCAACTCAAATTTGCAGTAGTGGCTATTGACTACTTCACTAAGTGGATTGAAGCAGCACCGTTGGCAACAATCTCTACGGCCCGTATTCAATCTTTCTTTGTGAAGGAGATTATCTCTCGGTTCGGAGTGCCTCAGGCCATAGTCACGGATAATGGATCGCAGTTTGCAGCCTCTCATTTTCAACAACTAGCAGCTGACCTGGGAATCACTCACTATTTCAGTTCTGTTGAACACCCTCAAACAAATGGCTTAGCCGAGGCCGCCAACAGAACCATCTTGGATGGAATTAAAAATAAACTTGGCAACACAGCCGGAACTTGGGCGGATAAACTTCCGAGCGTCTTATGGTCACATAGAACGACTATACACTCAACAACAGGTGAAACCCCTTTCGATTGACATACGGCTGTGACACAGTCATTTCGATCGAAAAGCGAATCCCCACCTTTAGGACACTTGAACGTCCTTCAGAAACTAATGACCAGTTGCTCAGCGAAGAACTCATTTTACTGGAGGAGATTCGAAAGAATGCTGCAATTCATGAAATAAAAATAAAGGAACGGCAAGCTCGGGAGTACAACAAGAAAGTTCGTCCACGAAGTTTTGAAGTTGGAGACTTGGTCCTTCGCCGAGCAGATATCGGCAAAGGGAATGCTGGAGTTGGAAAATTGAAGCCAAAGTGGGAAGGTCCATACCGAGTGAAGGCCAAATCTGGAACTGGCGCTTATAAATTAGAAACTCTCTCGGGCATGGAAATCAATAACAGCTGGAATGTGGCCAAGCTCAGAGCTTATTACAGCTAAGCTCCTATTTTATTTAATTTTGTTTACACTTGTTTACAAATAGGTTAGTCTATTGCTCATAATTGTTGAATAAACGAAGGGCAACATCCTTCTTAGATTAGTAACAAATTGTTAGGAATTAGTTAGCAAATGAGCAACTTCATTTTTCTATCCTCTTATCAATAAATGCATCGATTTCTTTGAAATTCTCTTTCGAACATTGTGAAATGACATGCGACTCATTCGATTCGGCTAGCCACCGAGCTAAATCGAGATACAACTCCTTACGAGAGTTCAGCAACGCATTCATAGAACGCCCGAATTCAGGAAATTACTTTCTTTATTTCAAGGTCCGAGGGTCCCGCTTCGGCTAAAGTTGGCGATCCGAGTTCTACTCAGAACAAATTATACATACGTTTAAAACAATCCTTACTCAATGTTTATTATAAATCTCTTTGACCGACAGTTATTATTCTAATTATTGGACACGTGACGAACGAAACCAAAAATAATGATAATACATCATATAAAGATGTCATTGTCATAAACAGCAAGTGGATATAAATTCGAAAGGAATAGTTCAAAACAACGCTCGAATACAACGAGCAGTAAAAAGATAAAGGAAATTGTTCGGAACAAAATAGGAATGGCACTAATTACAAAGGTTAGAGAAAGATTGTTTGAAACAACAACTAAGTTATAACGCTCGGAAACAACGAGCAACAAAACAACCCTATAAAAAGCAGCGAAGACCGATGACCAAACTTTAGCATCACTCTTCAATATCAGATAAGACCACATTGGAGTCATCAAAATCCGGAGCCTCAGTAAGCTCGTCGAGAGGATTGGAAAGATTCTCAGCCTGCAGATCAACCTCGGCCTTGGTTTCAATATCGATCAGCTTCCCATTTTCGACAGTGTGAAATGGATGAGCTCCAACCACCCTAAACTCTGTTTCAGGGTTCAAAACTTGAATTTGCTTAATGGCCGAGACAAAAGAATCATCGACACCTTTACCCCAGTTGTAGAAGTTGGTTTCCGCCTTTTTCTTGCGGAAAAGAGCTTTTTCCTTCAACTTTCTAACAACAGCAGCAGACCTCTCAGCTTCAGATTTCAATTCATCCATCTTCTGCCGACTCTCTTGAAGTTCTTTCTTCAGGGCCTCCTCGACCTCCTTCTTCTTATCTTCAGCAGTTTTTTGGGAAACCTTCAAGGAATCCCTCTCCTTAATCAGCTCGTTTTTATCAGCCCTTAAGTTCTCCAACTCATTCCTCACTCGGATCAACTCGTCCGAGAGGCAAGCCTCCTGAGCAGCAGATAACTCACGAGCTTCCTTTTGTTCAACATTGTAGCCAGAAAAAAGACCGTCAGGATGCTTGGCCAAAAAGTATGCAAGGTTGGCACCCCGAAGAAGATATTTTGCAAGAGTCATGTTGCAACGAGACCACTCGTCGGTATTAAGAGTTCCAAACCGAGAACAGTCAGTTTCAGAACAGACATATTTGCCAAACCTTTCATCAAATTGTTGATCCCATATGGATGTTTCTGTGGGGATCGCAGTAGAAGTTGGAGCAGCAGCAGCTCTAGCACTTGGTCCCTCAACCCTCGGGTCCGCCCTTTCCGACACTTTCTCTTTTCCTTTATCCAGACGACGACGGTGAGTTGGTGGAGGGGGAGAAGTGACTTGGACTTGGCCGCCAGGGCCCAATGAAACTGCAGCGGCAACAACAACTACATTTGAAGTTGGCCGAGGAGATGCTTCGGTTGGAGAAGCAGTAGGTGCAGAAGTACTTAAGCTTGGGGTGCTTAAGCTTAAAGACCTAGAAGCCACGCTCGTTGCAGGTGTCTTCCTCTTCTTTCCCCCTTGAAGTAGAGCAGCCATTCGGGAAGCCATTTTTTCTGCAAAGAAAAATTGGTTAGATCCAAATAAATCACAAACATAACAGCAAGGAGAAAATAAACAATTTACCAAGCTCAGCTTTGACATCCGACGAAGGAATGTTCACAATATCCTTAGTATCTATCATCCCATTGTTTTTCAAATAACTTTCAACTGCTCGGCACACTTCCTTTTCGTATTCAGCCAGCTTCTTCCAATCTGACGCGTATGCTTTGATCGATCGGTTGAAAAAGCTTGCATTCCACTGAAGAGAAAACCGAGGGAGTGGACGCTTTTCTCCAGGACGAGAGAACCAGCAAATACCATTTCCGACGAAATTATATTTAAAAAAGTAAGGTTTAAATCCCTTCCAAGACTCGAAGTATTTTGTGAAAAGAGCATATCCAGGGCGAGACTTTAGAGAAACCCAAGGTCGCCTTACTGATCCTTTCTCAAAAGTGTTGCATTGTGGGGCAAATAGATAGAAAAAAATCGGAAGAGTACAAGACCACTCCATGGCCGAACAAACTTGCTGGAAGCCCCTCAAAAAAGCCCAAGCATTCGGATGCAGTTGGGAAGGGGCCACTTTTAAAGTACTCAAGACACCTATTTCAAAATCAGTAAAGGGCATTCTAATCCCTAGTCGAGTAATCACTTTCAACTACCCTCTGGAATTTTGGTGCAAATCCTCTCGTTCAAACCCACTGGACTAACATAATAGAGATTACCTGTGTTATCTCCAGGACATGGCAAAATTATAGCCCGAGTTTGTTCTAGAGACTCTTCTGTTGTGAGCTCGGACTGAATACCAAGAACCTCTTGGTCCACCCAATCGTATTCAGCTGCATCTGGTGGAGGTGGGTAGAGTTCAGGATTAGTGATACACTTTCTCTTTATACCTAAGGAAAAGGGGGCACACTTGGAGTCAGAAGCAGAAAAACTTGATTATGTCTGATCAAATACTTACGGTTACGGTCGGTTGGGGAACACCTCCCTTTCTGGGCAGAATTTCCCCAAACCAACTGAAATGTCTAATACCTCTCTGTTGCTCCCTTAACCTCCTCTGTTCTACCCTCTCGGCAATTCTATAATGAATCACACCCTGTCTGAACTCTTTCAAAGATCGAGGAAAACACATGGCTATCGATTTAACACAAATTTCTGAGTTTCCTCCTTTACGTGTTCTTGGTACATCCGAATTTACAGACTTCTCACTCATGGTTAACGCAGCTTCAGTACCAACCCTAAGAAGTTAAGTGCAGCAAAACGTAAAGCAAACCCAAGAAAAACTACGGCGATCACTCAGTAAACGATAAAGAGGGAAAAATAACTTCAAAAGGCAAAGGGGTATACTACAACATTAAATTGGGGTTAGTTCGAACCCTAGAAAGATCTTTTCATAATCGGGGAAGAAGCACCAGAGATGATACATTTAAAGGAAAGTTTTAAGCACAAACACACAACAGAGGGCAGAAATAATCGCATGCAAAGAATCTTAAACAAGCAAAGAAGAAAGAGAAAATGCTCAGAGAAAGGGAGAAGTTTGTTACCTGCTATCAAATGATCAAGAAACCAAAGAAATACGAGGACCACGAAGTGAGAAACGCACTCAGTATAGAGAAGAAAACTGAAATAGCAACAAGAACGCCCTTGAAGAAATCTGGCTTTGATGATCAAGGTCTCAGAGAAATGATGAACGAAGGAGAGAGAGAATCTGAAAGGTTTATGAAGTTCTGTGAGAAACCGCCCTTTGAAATTCGTCTTAAAACTTCCCTCCACTATCTCAAAAGATTTGGGCCTAAAGATAGAAAAAGCCCATTTACGGAAAAATTTAATACGTGGCACCTCAGCATGTATGAAATCATAACGTTCCATTTCCCGGTGGAAGTGAAGGACACGTGGAGGCATAAATAGAATTGAAGGGTCACGTCTGGGTCAATCAAATGACAGCTTTGTAAGGTTTGCTCGAAACGGTCGGATATCTTTTTTAACAAAGCTTTGGTCGGAAATCTTTCGCTCGTCTTATCAACTCGGTAGGGCTCAAATCTCCCCACCGAGCTTGGGGGGCTTATGTAGTGGACCTATAGTAGTCCGAGCCTAAATCGACCAAAGCCACCTTACTCCGACTGATACGACGGTGAAACAGGGTGAGCGGTTGGAGACATACACCAAGTAAACTGGGTTACTACGAGGGAGTCACATACTGATGAGATTAACTCCGAGCACTGGACTTTCGTCCTTATCCTTATCATTTACAACCTCATCAAAACGTGACTACTCCTAGATTCCCATGACTCTTGGTTAGATATAACAGCATTGGATAAAGTTTATCACCTACAGGATTTATGGATATAATCTTATCATATTCTATACGAATCCTACTTGTATTCTTACTCTTCAGGAGACTTATCAGAACAACCCAACTTACACAAGTAATCCCCTATAAGAACCACCATGCTATAGGGGCTAAGGTACGTCTTTTCATCCCTAAGTTGACACTGGTACACACTTCGTTGACTAGGGAGAACCTGATTATCCCAACTGGATATTCAGAAATCCTAAGTGTCCTACATAAACTTGCATACTGTTTGGTCATTTCTGCTCGGAGACTGAGACAATACTTCCAAGCACACAGAATCCTTGTGAGAACAGCCCAGCCTCTCAGACAGGTTCTGCATAAACCAGACCTAGCAGGTAGAATGGTCTCATGGTCAGTCGAATTGTCTGAATTTGACATTACCTATGAACCGAGGAAGGAGATGAAATCTCAAGTTCTTGCCGATTTTGTCACTGAGTTCACAGATATTCCCTCGGACACCCCTCAGAATTTATGGTCAGTATATGTTGATGGATCAAGCAACAAGAAAGGAGCCGGAGCCGGGGTCATCATTGAAAACCCCGAAGGATTGTGCATGGAGTACTCATTAAAGTTCGAGTTCCAAACTTCAAACAATCAAGCGGAATACGAGGCAGTTCTCGGAGGCCTCAAAATGGTTCATGAGTTTGGAGCAGACCGAGTGTCAGTTTTCAGTGACTCTCAATTGGTGGTTTCTCAAATTAAAGGGCAATACTCGGCAAAAGAGCCCATCTTACAGAAGTACCTTGAGGAGGTAAGGCGGATTATCTCCAATTGCTCTGAGTTCGACATTTCCCATGTCCCGAGAGATTCAAATTCCCGAGCCGACATTTTATCCAAATTGGCAAGTACCAAAGGGTCGGAAAATAATAAGACACTAATACAAGAGACCATTCCCCAACCGAGTGTCATTTTAGCTGTCTCATTGTCTCAATCATGGATGGACCCGATTCTCACATATTTGCAACATGGTTTCGTTCCCCAAGAACAGACAGAGGCTCGAAAATTGGTTAAGAAGGCAGCTTAGTATACAGTGTTAAATGGAATTCTTTACAAGAAAGGGTTCAGATCACCAATGCTCAGGTGCGTCAATCCATCCCAGGCTGAGGAGATACTAGAAGAGATCCACGACGGAGTCTGCAGCCACCATATGGGCGGAAAATCCCTAGCTCGGAAAATAATCCGAGCAGGTTACTTTTGGCCTACATTGCAAAAAGACGCTATGGAACATGTCAAGAAGTGTATTCAATGCCAATTTCACAGCGACATTTACCAAAAACCTGCAGAAGAGTTACATTCTCTCGGTGCCCCTTGGCCCTTTTATCAGTGGGGCATGGACATCATCGGAAAGTTTCCTACCGCACGAGGCCAGGGCAACTCAAATTTGCAGTATTGGCTATTGACTACTTCACTAAGTGGATTGAAGCAGCACCGTTGGCAACAATCTCTACGACCCGTATTCAATCTTTCTTTGCGAAGGAGATTATCTCTCGGTTCGGAGTGCCTCAGGCCATAGTCACGGATAATGGATCGCAGTTTGCAGCCTCTCATTTTCAACAACTAGCAGCTGACCTGGGAATCACTCACTATTTCAGTTCTGTTGAACACCCTCAAACAAATGGCTTAGCCGAGGCCGCCAACAGAACCATCTTGGATGGAATTAAAAATAAACTTGGCAACACAGCCGGAACTTGGGCGAATAAACTTCTGAGCGTCTTATGGTCACATAGAAAGACTATACACTCATCAATAGGTGAAACCCCTTTTCGATTGACATACGACTGTGACGCAGTCATTTCGATCGAAAAGCGAATCCCCACCTTTAGGACACTTGAACGTCCTTCAGAAACTAATGACCAGGTGCTCAACGAAGAACTCATTTTACTGGAGGAGATTCGAAAGAATGCTGCAATTCATGAAAGAAAAATAAAGGAACGGCAAGCTCGGGAGTACAACAAGAAAGTTCGTCCACGAAGTTTTGAAGTTGGAGACTTGGTCCTTCGCCGAGCAGATATCGGCAAAGGGAATGCTGGAGTTGGAAAATTGAAGCCAAAGTGGGAAGGTCCATACCGAGTGAAGGCCAAATCTGGAACTGGCGCTTATAAATTAGAAACTCTCTCGGGCATGGAAATCAATAACAGCTGGAATGTGGCCAAGCTCAGAGCTTATTACAGCTAAGCTCCTATTTTATTTAATTTTGTTTACACTTGTTTACAAATAGGTTAGTCTATTGCTCATAATTGTCGAATAAACGAAGGGCACCATCCTTCTTAGATTAGTAACAAATCGTTAGGAATTAGTTAGCAAATGAGAAACTTCATTTTTGTATCCTCTTATCAATAAATGCATCGATTTCTTTGAAATTCTCTTTCGAACATTGTGAAATGACATGCGACTCATTCGGTTCGGCTAGCCACCGAGCTAAATCGAGATACAACTCCTTACGAGAGTTCAACAACGCATTCATAGAACGCCCGAATTCAGGAAATTACTTTCTTTATTTCAAGGTCCGAGGGTCCCGCTTCGGCTAAAGTTGGCGATCCGAGTTCTACTTAGAACAAATTATACATACGTTTAAAACAATCCTTACTCAATGTTTATTATAAATCTCTTTGACCGACAGTTATTATTCTAATTATTGGACACGTGACGAACGAAACCAAAAATAATGATAATACATCATATAAAGATGTCATTGTCATAAACAGCAAGTGGATATAAATTCGAAAGGAATAGTTCAAAACAACGCTCGAATACAACGAGCAGTAAAAAGATAAAGGAAATTGTTCGGAACAAAATAGGAATGGCACTAATTACAAAGGTTAGAGAAAGATTGTTTGAAACAACAACTAAGTTATAACGCTCGGAAACAACGAGCAACAAAACAACCCTATAAAAAGCAGGGAAGACTGATCACCAAACTTTAGCATCACTCTTCAATATCAGATAAGACCACGTTGGAGTCATCAAAATCCGGAGCCTCAGTAAGCTCGTCGAGAGGATTGGAAAGATTCTCAGCCTGCAGATCAACCTCGGCCTTGGTTTCAATATCGATCAGCTTCCCATTTTCGACAGTGTGAAATGGATGAGCTCCAACCACCCTAAACTCTGTTTCAGGGTTCAAAACTTGAATTTGCTTAATGGCCGAGACAAAAGAATCATCGACACCTTTACCCCAGTTGTAGAAGTTGGTTTCCGCCTTTTTCTTGCGGAAAAGAGCTTTTTCCTTCAACTTTCTAACAACAGCAGCAGACCTCTCAGCTTCAGATTTCAATTCATCCATCTTCTGCCGACTCTCTTGAAGTTCTTTCTTCAGGGCCTCCTCGACCTCCTTCTTCTTATCTTCAGCAGTTTTTTGGGAAACCTTCAAGGAATCCCTCTCCTTAATCAGCTCGTTTTTATCAGCCCTTAAGTTCTCCAACTCATTCCTCACTCGGATCAACTCGTCCGAGAGGCAAGCCTCCTGAGCAGCAGATAACTCACGAGCTTCCTTTTGTTCAACATTGTAGCCAGAAAAAAGACCGTCAGGATGCTTGGCCAAAAAGTATGCAAGGTTGGCACCCCGAAGAAGATATTTTGCAAGAGTCATGTTGCAACGAGACCACTCGTCGGTATTAAGAGTTCCAAACCGAGAACAGTCAGTTTCAGAACAGACATATTTGCCAAACCTTTCATCAAATTGTTGATCCCATATGGATGTTTCTGTGGGGATCGCAGTAGAAGTTAGAGCAGCAGCAGCTCTAGCACTTGGTCCCTCAACCCTCGGGTCCGCCCTTTCCGACACTTTCTCTTTTCCTTTATCCAGACGACGACGGTGAGTTGGTGGAGGGGGAGAAGTGACTTGGACTTGGCCGCCAGGGCCCAATGAAACTGCAGCGGCAACAACAACTACATTTGAAGTTGGCCGAGGAGATGCTTCGGTTGGAGAAGCAGTAGGTGCAGAAGTACTTAAGCTTGGGGTGCTTAAGCTTGAAGACCTAGAAGCCACGCTCGTTGCAGGTGTCTTCCTCTTCTTTCCCCCTTGAAGTAGAGCAGCCATTCGGGAAGCCATTTTTTTTGCAAAGAAAAATTGGTTAGATCCAAATAAATCACAAACATAACAGCAAGGAGAAAATAAACAATTTACCAAGCTCAGCTTTGACATCCGACGAAGGAATGTTCACAATATCCTTAGTATCTATCATCCCATTGTTTTTCAAATAACTTTCAACTGCTCGGCACACTTCCTTTTCGTATTCAGCCAGCTTCTTCCAATCTGACGCGTATGCTTTGATCGATCGGTTGAAAAAGCTTGCATTCCACTGAAGAGAAAACCGAGGGAGTGGACGCTTTTCTCCAGGACGAGAGAACCAGCAAATACCATTTCCGACGAAATTATATTTAAAAAAGTAAGGTTTAAATCCCTTCCAAGACTCGAAGTATTTTGTGAAAAGAGCATATCCAGGGCGAGACTTTAGAGAAACCCAAGGTCGCCTTACTGATCCTTTCTCAAAAGTGTTGCATTGTGGGGCAAATAGATAGAAAAAAATCGGAAGAGTACAAGACCACTCCATGGCTGAACAAACTTGCTGGAAGCCCCTCACAAAAGCCCAAGCATTCGGATGCAGTTGGGAAGGGACCACTTTTAAAGTACTCAAGACACCTATTTCAAAATCAGTAAAGGGCATTCTAATCCCTAGTCGAGTAATCACTTCTTCGTAAAAATAGAAACCAAAACTACCCTCTGGAATTTTGGTGCAAATCCTCTCGTTCAAACCCACTGGACTAACATAATAGAGATTACCTGTGTTATCTCCAGGACATGGCAAAATTATAGCCCGAGTTTGTTCTAGAGACTCTTCTGTTGTGAGCTCGGACTGAATACCAAGAACCTCTTGGTCCACCCAATCGTATTCAGCTGCATCTGGTGGAGGTGGGTAGAGTTCAGGATTAGTGATACACTTTCTCTTTATACCTGAGGAAAAGGGGGCACACTTGGAGTCAGAAGCAGAAAAACTTGATTATGTCTGATCAAATACTTACGGTTACGGTCGGTTGGGGAACACCTCCCTTTCTGGGCAGAATTTCCCCAAACCAACTGAAATGTCTAATACCTCTCTGTTGCTCCCTTAACCTCCTCTGTTCTACCCTCTCGGCAATTCTATAATGAATCACACCCTGTCTGAACTCTTTCAAAGATCGAGGAAAACACATGGCTATCGGTTTAACACAAATTTCTGAGTTTCCTCCTTTACGTGTTCTTGGTACATCCGAATTTACAGACTTCTCACTCATGGTTAACGCAGCTTCAGTACCAACCCTAAGAAGTTAAGTGCAGTAAAACGTAAAGCAAACCCAAGAAAAACTACGGCGATCACTCAGTAAACGATAAAGAGGGAAAAATAACTTCGAAAGGCAAAGGGGTATACTACAACATTAAATTGGGGTTAGTTCGAACCCTAGAAAGATCTTTTCGTAATCGGGGAAGAAGCACCAGAGATGATACATTAAAAGGAAAGTTTTAAGCACAAACACACAACATAGGGCAGAAATAATCGCATGCAAAGAATCTTAAACAAGCAAAGAAGAAAGAGAAAATTCTCAGAGAAAGGGAGAAGTTTGTTACCTGCTATCAAATGATCAAGAAACCAAAGAAATACGACGACCACGAAGTGAGAAACGCACTCAGTATAGAGAAGAAAACTGAAATAGCAACAAGAACGCCCTTGAAGAAATCTGGCTTTGATGATCAAGGTCTCAGAGAAATGATGAACGAAGGAGAGAGAGAATCTGAAAGGTTTATGAAGTTCTGTGAGAAACCGCCCTTTGAAATTCGTCTTAAAACTTCCCTCCACTATCTCAAAAGATTTGGGCCTAAAGATAGAAAAAGCCCATTTACAGAAAAATTTAATACGTGGCACCCTAGCAGGTATGAAATCATAACGTTCCATTTCCCGGTGGAAGTGAAGGACACGTGGAGGCATAAATAGAATTGAAGGGTCACGTCTGGGTCAATCAAATGACAGCTTTGTAAGGTTTGCTCGAAACGGTCGGATATCTTTTTTAACAAAGCTTTGGTCGGAAATCTTTTGCTCGTCTTATCAACTCAGTAGGGCTCAAATCTCCCCACCGAGCTTGGGGAGCTTATGTAGTGGACCTATAGTAGTCCGAGCCTAAATCGACCAAAGCCACCTTACTCCGACTGATACGACGCTGAAACAGGGTGAGCGGTTGAAGACATACACCAAGTAAACTGGGTTACTACGAGGGAGTCACATACTGATGAGATTAACTCCGAGCACTGGACTTTCGTCCTTATCCTTATCATTTACAACCTCATCAAAACGTGACTACTCCTAGATTCCCATGACTCTTGGTTAGATATAACAGCATTGGATAAAGTTTATCACCTACAGGATTTATGGATATAATCTTATCATATTCTCTACGAATCCTACTTGTATTCTTACTCTTCAGGAGACTTATCAGAACGGCCCAACTTACACAGGTAATCCCCTATAAGAATCACCATGCTATAGGGGCTAAGGTACGTCTTCTCATCCCTAAGTTGACACTGGCACACACTTCGTTGACTAGGGAGAACCTGATTATCCCAACTGAATATTCAAAAATCCTAAGAGTCCTACATAAACCTCTTTATCAGGATCATTCTTTGAAGTTTCTCCATAGCTTCAAGGTTGATCTTGGCAAAGTACACGACAAGTAGTTCTTCAGATGATGAAGAAATCGCTACTCTCAACTTGATATCTCTAGTAGATGAAGAAGAAAGTTCAAGTGATGAGTCAAATGAACAAAGCAAGGATAGCGATGTAAGTGAAACTAAATCCGAAATTTCTTCTAAATATGAAATTTTATATAATGCTTATGAAGAAATGCATGAACATATCAAGAAACTAGCTTTGAAAAACATTGAAAGGAAGAAGCTCATTTTGAAACATCAACAACAGATTTTAGAACTTCAAAAACAAGTTGACGAGCTTAATCTTCAAAATGAAACTCTTGATCTCATTTATGCTAGTTCTTCTTGTGATTGTGCTAGTAGATTGAATACTGTGGTTGATTGTGAGAGTTGCAAGTTACTTAAAGATGAAAATGCTATTTTGAAAAATAAGTTTGCAAGTTTCACAAGTGGTGATATTAGATTGCGCACTTTGTTAAATTTTCAAAGAGAAAATTCAAACAAGTTTGGTTTGGGTTATACTAATGCTAAGAGTAAGTCTCATATAAATGTTTTTGATTTTTCTAAAGTTGATTTTTCAAATGCACCAACATGTTTCTGTTGTGGCACTCATGGACATACTTCAAATGTGTGTTATGTTAAAGTGCATGGTATACCTAAAGGAAATTTTGTTTGGGTTAAGAAGGGTGAAACTCCCTTAACTAACGAAAATGGATCCAAGACTATTTGGATACTAAAAAGCAAAGCATGATTGTTTTGTAGGTATGATTGAAGAGCAAAAGGGCTTGCAAGTGTTATTCATTATTTGCTTCTTCAAGTCTCAAGAGAATGTCCTACAAATTGGCACAATTGGTGTTGTTGAAGTTTTACAATTGATTACTTCTACAAAGCTCACATTTGGTATCAAGTGAATTTCTCACAAGAAATAGCAAGTACTCACATTTGGATTTACATTTGGTATCTTCTAATTTTATCATTGTTCTTTCACAATTGGTACTTACTATTAATCTCTTACCATTGATATTTGCTTTGGTGTTGAAAATTCACAAGTATCATTATGTCATATTTTCTTCAATTGATATCATTGTGTGATCATTATATGTTCATCATGCTATTGTTAATATTATGATATTTCTTTACAATTGATATTTTGCTTTGTTAAGTGATATTATGAATTTTTAGTTCCACTTGGTATCATTTCATTGTCATATTTCTTTCCAATTGGTATCACTTCTCAAGGTATAGTGTCAATTAGTTACATTTGGTATCAATGTTGTGAAGAAATGAATGTTGATTTCTCTATTTTGACTTAGAATTTTATATTACAATTGGTATATATTACTTTTTGATAATGCCAAAAGGGGGAGAAGAGGTTGTTTTGTTGTTTTATATAGGTTGAGCTAAGTTGTTGAAGATAGGGGAGAATCAAGCTTTACTCAATTGGATCTCTTATGTCAAAAGCATTTATTGAGGGGGAGCAAGATTCTCACCAAGTGATCAAATAGTTCAAGCATCAACAACTTCAAACAACTTCAAAACATGTTTGTCATTTTCAAAAAGGGGGAGATTGTTAGATCCAGTGAGAAGGTTTTGATAATGACAAAGGTTTTGAACAAGCTACAAATGTTTTAATCAAGCTCAAGGCATGAAGAAGTTCAACAAACAAACAACAATCAACAATGATGAAGAGAGAGCAAGCTCATGAAGATTCATTTGTGTATTTCATTGTAATATCTTTAGTTTGAGTCTTTTAATTTGATGAGTTTGGGTAGAGTCATTAGAGGGTAGTGAATCTCTATCAAGTGCATGATTATATTATATTTTGAGTACTCACTTAACCTAAAATCAGTAGGTGGCTTAAAGGTTTGAAAAAAAATGTTTAGTTTTGAGAAAACAAGTTTTTTTAGAAGTGTTTTACAGTGGCTAATCGATTAATGGGTTGAGTTAATCGATTAACACACATGTTACAGTGGTTAATCGATTAATGCCATGTGTTAATCGATTAACACCTGTAGAACTGGTTTTAAAATACGTTTTTCACTTCTCAAAATTGTTTTTTAATGATCCTAACTTTTGGGTATTCTATATAAACCTTTTCCTAACCTTTGTGAATCATTAGAACAAACTAACATCATTTTCATATCAATTTTACAAAGATCAAGCCACACTACTCTTTCTCACTTTCTCATATATCAAAGCTTTCACTTTTACATTCTTTGATCAAGAATCTTTGAATCTCTCATATTGATATTTTCATACTTCTTGAAAGAGATTCATAGGATTGTCATTGTTTTCATTTGAGTTGTAATCATTGCAAGGAGGCAAATATTCTACAACATTGGAAGACTTGGTGGTTGTTCATCAAGCGAAATTGTCTTGGAAGTCTTGTTGTGTAAACAAGCAAATTGGAAGACTTGTTGTGGGGATATCAACAAGCAAGGGAAGGTTAGATTAGATTTCAATAGGGTTTCAAGACAAGAGTGTGGTATCTCTTGGAGGCTATCAATAAGGGAGTCTTGAGAGGCATTTGCTTGTAATTTGAGAACTCTAATTCCTTTAGTGAAGAATCTCTCTTGGTTGAAGAGGGGACTGGATGTAGCTCACGGTGGTTGTGAGTGAACCAGGATAAATCACTGTGTAGTATCTCTATTCCCTTATCTCTTACATTCTTGTCATTTCATATTGTCCAGTGTTGAAAACCTAGAAAAATTGATTTTCATAATTGAATGAATTAAGCTTTTAATTGTGCAAATTGATTTTGGGAAAATCATTTTCATAAGCTAGGTAATCAATAAGAATATTGGTGTTAATCAATTCCGCTTAATCTCTGATCTTATGTGTTAATTGATTGATTTTCGTATTTGATTGAAAAGTGATTTTTCAGTTTTAACAGTGATTAATCGATTAACTGAAGGTGTTAATCGATTAACCAAAAAGCAGCTTTCAGGCACTAATCGATTAACCTGTTTGATTAATCGATTAACTTTTGTTTTTCAAGGGTTAATCGATTAATTAATAGCCTTGCTTAATCGATTAAGGGCTGAAACTTTTTGTAAAAATCATTCGTTTTAATTGTTTCGATTCATTTCTTTTGAAAATCTTTCAAGGTTTCTCTAGCACCTATTCAACCCCCCCCCCCTTCTAGGTGTTCTCCTAGGGTTTCTTAGTTATCTCACCCACCGATTGTAGTTTTTACAATAGTGTCACCAGGAAAAGTTCCTGGCAGTCTCTCTGAAATTTGCTTTGATATCTACCCCACTTGCACCTCCAAATTCTTGATGCTAGCACTCTGATTGGCAAAATGTGTCCTAGTTTCATTAATGAAGTTGCTTGTTTGAGTATCCAATTTCTCCACTGCTATCTCCAAATTCTACTTCTGTGGCTGAGTCGGGTTCAAAGTCGGACTATTCCATGAAAAATTCGGGTGATTTCTATAATCCAGATTGTAGGTGTTGTAAAATAAATTGTTTCTGTGTTGACCCCCACCACCAATATATTTTGCTTGCTCCTCGATAGTCTCTGGACTCTTGCCAACATCAGGTGAGCATTCACCATTGCGGTGATTCCCATCACAGAAATCACAGACTAGGTCGACTGCAGCTGTCAAATGAGTCTGTCCCATGTGTTTTGCTAATGCAAAAATCTGTTGTTGCATCTCCTTGCACCACACACAAAGTTGCTGAAAAAGGGTCTGGACTTGAGTGGAGCTCAGATCAGAATTCCTCATGATGCTCCTCTCACTTAGGGCTTGGTTGTTGTTATAAGCCATTGTCTCCAGAATATCCTTGGCCTCATCCATTGTCTTCTTAATTAGTGACCCACCAGCTGCCGCATCTACCATTCCCTTATTGGACATCTTCAATCCGTCATAAAACAAACGGATCTGCAACCAGGCTGGCATAGCATGAGTAGAACACTTCTTAAGCATCTGATTGTAGCGCTCCCAAGCCTCGTGTAATGGCTCGTTATCCTCTTGAACAAAGGAGTTCACATCTTGACGAAGCCTAGCTTGCTTTCCAGCTGGAAGGAACTTGTCAATGAATTTTCTAAAAAGAACTTCCCAGGAGGAAAGACTTCCAGGTGACTTATTATGAACCCAGTTGTACGCCTTGTCCTTCAGAGATAAAGGAAACATCCTCATCTTGATAGCCTCCTTTGAAGCACCTTGGATTTTGAAGAAATCCAGCATACCCAGAAGTTAGCTATATGGTCAGTTGGATCTTGATGTGGTGCTCCACTGAACTAATCCTTCTTGATTAGATGAATGTACTGTGGATCAATCTCAAAGGATTCAACAGTGAGGGTTGGCCTGACTATGCTAGAAGTGGAAATATCTGGATCAACCTTTGCATAATCAGCTAGTGTCATTCTTCTGGGTGGCTGAGTAGTTTGCTCAGCCTCTCGTTCAGCACCTCTTTTTGCTCTCTCATCCATCTTATCCTTTTGTTCTTTCCTTTGCAAATGGGCATGCCTCTTCCTACTTCTTGCACTCTTGTCAATCTCAGGATCAAACGGTCCTTTACCACCTACAAAACGCAAATGCATAACGGGTTAAGCAACACTTGTTAATAAAGAAAAAGAACAATTAAGATAAAATAATTGAGACCAAATAAATTTCTATCTAACTACACTTAAGTACCAAAAATTAATTGGAATCGAATTCCAATCCCCGACAACGGCGCCAAAAACTTGTTGGTTAGGCTTGATACTAGCATGTATACTAGATCGTGCACAAGTAATAATGAGTAAGTAAATTATTGTTCCACTCGGGGATTGTGAGTTGTTTCCTATTAATCTTCACCAAAAGGTAATTCAAATAGCTTTTTATTATTTATTAAACAAACCATTAAAAATAAATTAATTAAAATAGGTTTTGTGAGACAGATAGAGAAAGGCGTTAAGAACGAGTTTCATTGCAAGACTTATTTACTACTTATGAATATCTATTTTTCATTAAACCCACGACATCCCAAAGATAATAAAAACCAGATGTCTCTGCGAATTTATGTTTCTTATTCAATGAGACCCTCAGATGTCTCTTGTTGGATTTGACATATGAATAGCCACAATTAAGAACACTGGAATATTAAAGTCATATAATCCCATATGTATGTCTACAAACTAGGTGGTTATAATGTTTGGAAGAATGACCTATTCTAATCCTCAGATGGTCGCGTTGGATTAGAGATTCCAAACAAAACATAAAGTGGCCAATTTCATGAATTGGAATTAAAACCACTACAAGAAAAACCCTTTATTGCAACGACATTTTGCAACGACTTAAAAATGTCGTTGCAGAAAACAGTTGTTTTGCAACAACTAAAAAAAGTCATTGCAGAAAACATGTGTTTTGCAACGACTTAAAAAAATCGTTGCGAAAAACATGTTTTTTGCAACGACTTAAAATGTCGTTGCAAAACACATGTTTTCTGCAACGATATTATCGTTGCCAAAAAGATTAAATAATTTTTTTAATAAAATAATTAAATTATTTTTTTTACTTCAAAACACTTTTTAACCTTGGAGCTTCTAAAACTCACTCACTCTCTAAACCCTTCGTTCACTCACTCATTCACTGTTCTCCTCCGTTTCTCAATGTCAATCACTTCGTTTCTCCTTCGTTTCTCACGTGTTATCTCTCTACCTCTCTCTATTCTTCTTCATTTTTCAGTGAACCTTCTCCCTCCCTTCATTTCAGTTCTGCTTCTCCTCCTTGTTCCAAGCCTCATCAATAGCTCAGCCTCACCAGTCACCACCGACCCTCTTAATCTTTTTGATTTTGAAGAATAAAAAATAGCAGGGTTTTCTCTCTCTAAGGAGAAATAAGTAATCTCTATCCCTTAATTTCCATTTAACTTTGTTTGGTTTCATTTGAGGGTTATGGTTTGCTAACTAAATTGGGTTCATAATTTCTATTTCAAATTGTGTTTGCTCATGATTCAATTTGTTTTGAATTTGTGTTCAACTTCAATTTGGGACTAGGGTTTTGTAATTGGATTTGGGTAATAGATTTTATTGGAGAAAGTGACGAAGGGAGATGCTCACGGTGGTTCGAGCAATAACGGTGACCTTCGGTGCGATTCTCGGTGGCAGCAAAGCAGCAAGGGTGGTTAATAATATTTAGCGCGACTATCAAGTAAGAAACCATCACAGCTGCAGCTGACGGCCACCACCGCTACCAACCACCTGAATCGCAATCTCCTTCTCTTCATTCTCTGTCTCACGCGAGCTCTGGTTCTCTTCCTTCTCTGCCTCATGCGAAATCCACCTAGCCACCGCAATTGCTTCACCGCCATAGTCCTGGCCTACATTGTTACCGTCCAAACCCTACACCACCACTCTCCAAGCCTACACTGCCACCGTTGTCCCTTCTTCAACTATTGTGTAGGTTACCTTGTTGAAGAGGTACCGATTTGTTCTGTTGACTTGGCATATATGTTACTTTTCTTCTTTATGATTTTTTTTCTTTTCAATTTATGAATGAATTCCACAGAGGAGGATAACTTATTGCTTTCTCCTTTTGCTTCAATTGCTTATGCCCTTTTTTTTTCATATTTGATATTATTAATTGTTTAATAAACACTCTAGGTTTGTTGCTTTTTAATTCTTCATTACTAAATTTTTTATTCAACACTTGTAAGCATCGTAACTTCGGCAATTGCGCTGACAGAGAAGAAGATGGACATGAAATTAGGTTTGCTTACAAACAACCTCTCTTTCTTTTTCATATTTTGTTTGATATAATCTTATGATTATGCAGGTATATGATATTTTATATGATTCTTATGGTCTTGTACTCTAGATCATAACTTCAGTAAGCAAAGATTGATATGATTCTGATAGAACATATGCAGAACTGTAAATAAAAGAGACAGATCCTCTTAAATTTAAGATGGGGATTCAGTTGGTCTTATAGTCTTCCGCAATATTTTATATGATTCTTATAGCCTTGCACTTTTCCATCTCTTGAATAATCCATAAAACCAGATAATTCGATTGTGAGAAAAAATGGCTTGCCATTGTTTTGTGTTATGTTGATTGTTGTTCCTGAACTTTGTGATTACAATTATTGTTCTAGGTTATAAGGTACGGTACGCAGTGCAAAATTGCTTTTAATTATTTGGTAGGACAAGGATATGACTTGCTTTTGATTGAACATTTGCCACATCAACATTTTAAGCTGTTCCAATATTTTCCATATGTAAAATAGAACAGGTGAAATTGTGAAAAACTAATAACACTGATACCACTAGTTACTGTGAAATTGCTCTATGTTATTCAGTTCATTATTAATCCTCCCCTTTTAATTGCTCTATGTTGCTGTGAAATTGCTCTGTGAAATTGCTCTATTGCATTTATTCTTATTTATATACCAAATGGAAGGAAGGTCGAGATATATGGTGGCAGGCTAATTTATTAAAGTTTGCTTTTCTTGTTTATATACTCACTTGGTTAGCTAACCTTACTCATAACATGAGTTCTATCTTCTGTACTTCTACAAAATACCTACTCGTACATGCCATGCCTAAGAATTAGTGATCACACTATTGTTTTAGTCTATTTAATTTAGGTTGCCTTTCCACCCTCTTGTCCACCAAAATGTAATTTCTGTTTTAGGGTGCCAAATATATTTTGGATGTTCATGGTTGATGCTTCTTTACTTTTGATAAAATTCCATTCCTTTATCCCTTTTTATCTAATTTTTTATCTGTTTGCGGATGTCATTCCTCAATATCCAACTGCTTGTCTTGTGGAGTGGGTTGATACAGAGGTAACAGATTAATTGTATCTATGCAAATGATGTTGTTGTTCTGTTTGACACAGGGAGGCGCAAAGCATAAGGACTTGGGCGCTGTTGATGGATCTGAAATTTCGCAGGGTTGGTATGTTGATTCAGTTCTTGCGTCGTGGATTGAATCTTATTGTTTTGTTATGTTGATTCGGTCCCTGTCTCTTGGTGCAAGGAATCACTACTATGTTTTGCCTATGATTGCAATTGATATCTTTGGTTGGTTCTACAGGTTATTGTGATTAATGTTTGTTGTATCGGTTATTGTATTTCTTGTGTGACATTATCATTCTTTTTTGCTTGTTGAGTGCTGATCTAAGTTTATGATTTTGTTTTCTTTCAAGTTACTTGATGAAAGTTGCATCTGTTCGAATTTCTTTTGTTTGATGGGCTATTTGTTTATTTGCCTTTAATCTGTTTCTGGAAATGCCTGAATCAATACTTGAAATAATTTTCCTAAATTTGTGTGTGAATAATGGTCATTGTAGAGGACTGAACTATGTTGGTTGCAAATTGCTTTGAAATGTTGTTTGTATTATGAGTCCGGTTGTGATTTTGTTTAGCCTCGTGTTTTTATTGAGCTAAGAATATAATCTGCTACATAGTCACCAAAATGCAATCTTATGTTAGTGATTAATTTATAATTAGTGGTGGTGCTTGATTCTTGAATGAATTGTTAAAGAGACTATCCATTATTATTTGAACATCTACCGACTTGGTTCAATGTGTAGAGTACTGGTTTTCAATCTTTCAGTATCTAATCAATCTTATATATGGTTTCTTGTATAACATATGTATGAACTATAATGAACAGCACATGCCATATACCTTGAGAAAATAGTATGTCAATATCTTGAGAAATTTATCTTTTTAAGTCTCATGATTTTAGGAGCTCATGGTACCCATATAATTTGAAGATTTTTCCCTTGGTAATACAGGAACAGTTTTATAATATTTTTACCCCAATTAGAGTTCTGTATAGATCTAGCATGCTTTGCCTTGTACCCCTTCATTACTAGTTGAGTTTTCAAGTGCTTATTGCCTAAAGTTAAACATGTCTCTCTCTATCCTGTTTGTCTCTCAATTAGAACAAATAAAGAAGTAGTTGTGGCAGTGACAATAGACAAAGGTGAGTCCCAGAAAGTGGGCATTATAGAGAAGGAAAGAGGTGTTGAGTTGCAGCATAAGCAACCCTTCCATATCGAAATATTCTTGTCATGTAGAGTTTCACTTGTGATACTCATTCTTCATCTCAATCTTGCTATATATTACTTGTGCATTTCCTTTTACAACTTATTTCTGGAACTGGTTCAAAAAACTCAAAAATTGGAATGACTTGCGTAACCGATTCAACATGGTGGTAAAGGGGAATTGACAAAGAAGAAATAATGTCATCAAGGGGATGAGTAAAGATATCAAGTTATTCTTGATATAAGCAAGTTCTATATCATAGTAGTGGATTTCAAGGTGTATTCAGAATTCATAATTAGGTGATGTGATATCAACTAGTTTGAGATAATATGGCTTTTTCATGATTATGTCAAAGTAGTTGGTTTTGTATCATATTAATTAAATTATTTTAGTTATATTATATCGGCTAGTTTGAGTTAATAAGCTCTATATCTTATTAATTAATTGACTTCAGATGTGGTTTAGATGTGGTTTTGAAGACACATGCATTGAGATCAATTGGCGTATACTTTGAATGTCTAGGATATTTCAAGCAAGAATTCTATTTCTCTTTATCTATTTGATTTAATCTTTGGATGTTGTTTCTGAATTAAAATCATGTTTTGTCCTTGGCCTACATAATATGTTGTGATGCTTTTTGAAGGACCTTGCAAGGGTCCTAAATTGTTGCCTGAGTTCTGTCATAGTGCTTCATGCTTGGTATAGGAAATGTGCTTGGTCATTTTTATTTGAATATGAGGAGTGTACTATTTTTGGATTCTATATTCTGGTTGCTTTTAGGAGCCTTTTGGATTTCCAAAGGATGAAGAGTGATGGCTGCAAGGGAGCTTGATAGTTTTCCATTTGATAGTTGTCTTTTAAATTGAGCTTGTCTCTAAGCGAGTCAGTAAGGGTGTATCCACCTGTGATTTGATACAGATTATGAGTTTTGGTACAGGTTTAAGTGATTTGGACTGATACTTGGTGAGATTGAAAACTGAATTTACATTCAGTTGCTACCAGGTCCAACCGGTTGCCAGCAGATCCAACCGGTTGTGACTGTTTTGGTTTTCTTTCAGATTGCATTTGCATAAATTGCTGCCTTTGCTTCTGATGCTAGTTCTTGTTGATGCTGCTAGTAAGTGTTTTTAAGCAAATATTTTTTGAGCAGGTGGTTATCATAGGTTTGATCCTGATTTGGGAATCAGTTCGGGCTGGTTTTGAATCTTGTGCTGGTTTACAGAACTCAGTTGGTGCTACTTTTTTTTTTATTTTTTTATTGCACATGCTTATATAATGACAAAAGTGGTATGCTGATTCTGCTATGCTTTGATTATAGGGGTGGCAACGGGGCAAGGAATGGCCGGGGAGATCTTTCCCATTCCCCATCCTCGGGTCTCATTTGTCCCCCATCCCCAAACCCCGTGTCGGGGGTAGATTAACCCCCATCCCCTTTCCCCACCACCCCACGGGTCCCCACGGGGAACCTAAACATATAACTTTAATTTGACCTGTTATAAAATTAGCAATGCCGAATAGCATTTTTAAACTAGTATACTATAGAAAAATAATCATTGAAATTCAAGAGATTCAATCCAAAAGATATGATAAAAATAAAGAGTGGTCTTAAAACAATGGTCTTAAATTATAGCATTGTCACCCACAAACACATTATAAACTGAAATGCAAAACTACAAACTGAAATGTTCCAAAAAAAAAAAAAAAACCATAGATTCAGCCACTTCCAAGTTCCAAAAATGTGGGTGAGGCCTTCATCATCAACTCCCTTCTCAGTTCCCATATCTTGGATTTCAGAATTCAAAAAACCTAGACAAACAGAATGTTGAATTAAGTTGCACATATGTTTAAAAAAAAATCAACATCCATAAAAGTAAATGCATTAGTGGAATCAACTAAACTTACACATTTTGGAATATGATGCAACACAAGTTTATGGCTTTTAGAATGTTGGAGTTGCAGGCACCTAAAAAAACACATGTCAATTCGGTAGAAAAAGATATTTGCAAAAATCATAAAGTGATCGAATAATACATTACCTCATCGTCAATATACATATCTTCTCCAACACAATCATATTGAGGTATCACTTTAGAAGAACCTAATAAGTACATAACCAAATTAGCTTTGAATATAAAATATAAAAAGGTAAATAAAAATGAATTCATTAAAGAAAAGTACCTTCCATTTCATTTCGCAACCAACTTTGAGCACACATCAAAGCTTCTAATGTCTTTTCTTTCAACCTACTGCGTTGTGTACTCAAAACACGACCACCAATGCTAAAGGCAGACTCGGATGCAACAGTAGAAATAGGGATAACTAAAAAGTCTCTTGCAATTTTTTTGTAAAGTAGGATATTTCAATCCATTTTGTTTCCACCAACCTAGTATATCAAACGAGGCTACATTTGATTTATCAAGCAAAACACGCTCCTCCAAGTAGCAATCCTATTTCGACTTTGAACAAGTAGTTGAATTATTCTTTTCCACAAACTCTAAAAAACCAGATTGCCAACTTGTCCAAAAACTAGAATCTACAAGTGATGAAGCACCAAAATTAGAATCTCCAAAAGTAGGACGAACTCTCCTATCTTGAACTTGATATTCTTCAACTTGATATTCTTCAACTAAATCTTTCATGAGTTGTTTCACCTTTTCTAGTTCAAAGAGAGCAGCAGTTTCATACATAGGAGGGAAGAAGTACTCCAACAATCGCATCTTATATCTAGGGTCCAAAACAGCCCCTACCGCCATCACCCCATTAATAGAATTCATATACTTGTCAAATTTGGCTATCATGGGGACAGCCATATCTCGAATGATTTCACACTCACATGTTTGCCACATTCTCAAAGACAATCTAATCTCACAAACCTTTGGAAAATAAAGGTTTGAAGTTGGATATTGAGTACCTGAGAACAAACAACTAGGTGATATCATAGAACAATCTCAACTTATCACATATTTCACTTGCTATTGCCCAATCTTCTTCATTTGGCAAACATTTATAAGAAGAATCACGAAGTTTCAAGCGTTGGAAAACTTCTTTGTAACGTAATGCGGATGAAAGCATTAAATAAGTAGAATTCCATCTAGTTCTACAATCTTGTTCAAGCTTATTGGAATAAGTTATAGTCAATTGTCGACAAGTTTCTTCAAACTTCTCCTCCCTCTTTGGTGTTGCAACCCAATATTCAACACTATCCCTAATCTTTGAAATTGACTGAGCAACTATTGACAACCCATCTTTAACTATCAAATTTAGTATGTGGGCATAACAACGCATATGCACCAACTCGCCTCTTAAAACAAATGCATATGATGGAATCTTACCAAATAAAATGTTAATCATTGCATCATTAACACTACAATTATCAAGTGTTAAAGTTGACAACTTATTATCAATATTCCAATCCACTAAACAATCAACCAAAACATCACAAATAGCCTCCGCAGTATGTGGTGCTGGCACATAAATGAACCTAATGCAGAAAAAATAATTAAATATTACACAAATATCAGCTATAACATTTATAGGTCACTTTAAAAAAAATGAAGCCATGAAAATAAAGAGTTACCTCATGATGTGACTTCGCAAAACCCAATTATCATCGATGTAATGAGCTGTAACTGACATATATCCTTTGTTTTGATTACTAGAAGTCCACATATCAGTAGTTATGGCAATGCGGCTATTATTCTTAGAAATTAGTTTCATTTGTTTCAACTTCTCGCTTTCATACAGCTTCAATATATCACTCTTGACTGTGTTGCGACTAATTGGCTTGAACATTGGTTGAAGAGCATTGCAAAACCTTCTAAAACCAATATGATCAACCATCATGAGGGGATATTCATGCAATATAATCATCCTCGCAAGCTCATTTCTAACAGCATCTTTATCAAATGAATAGTTCCCAGTTACTATTGATTCAGTCCTATTTCCTTGTGATGGTTGGTACTCAGTTTTTAATAATTTTTGCTTTGGACCTCTCTCGTTTCGACTTGGACAAATTCTAATGTGATCATGTAATTGCTTAGTACCTTGTTTAGTGTCACCGCCAATTTTCCTTTTACAAGATTTGCATATTGCCTTCCACTTGTCACCTAACATTTCCCTGTGACAGTAGCTCCAGGCTTCAGAATGAAGTCCTCTTTTGTTAGGACTTGAACGACACTCTTGCTCATTATCTTGGTTATTTGTTGTGTCATTTGGAGAAGTTTCTTCTGTCGGTGTAGGTGGAACTTCGTTGCCTTCCACATGAGTAGTAGCTGATTCAACTTCACCGGTCATTTTAAATCTGAAACAGTGAAAAAAAATATAATAAAACATTGAAAATTAGTATTGGAATTATAACTAATATTTGTTTCCTTTTTCTTTTTCCAAACCAGTACAGGAAATTAAGAATTTCCATATAAGAAAACAGAATTATCATACATACACCAATGAACAGTCAATAATAATACTTGAAGAAACTAAAATCAAAACTCAAATCAAAGCAAACCAGGCTCAATATCAATTTTTAATAAAAAAAACCATTTAACTGCAACTCTCCCCTCTCGGACTCGATAATCTTAGCAAGACAAAGCAAACCTTTCGTCGAGCAGCAGAGCAGCAGGAAGCAGCAGCGACCAGTAAAGAACTGCAGCAGCGAGCGACCAACAGCAGGAAGCAGCAGGCAGCGGCGAGCAGCGGCGAGCGAAGAACTGCAGCAGCGACTAGAGGAGAACTGCAGCAGCAAGCGGCGAGCGGCGAGTGGGCAGCGAGCAGGAGTCGCAGGTCGCAGCAGCCAGCAGATGACTAGTCCAGCAGAGAGTGTGTAAAGTTTCTTCTCTTTTTGGTCTAGATCTAGGGTTTGAGATTTCTAAAGGTGAAATTACAAAAAAAAATCCTCATATTATAAACATATGTAGCCTAATTACTTAAGGCTATATGCGTAAATATCGGGGACGGGGAACCCGCGGGGACGGGGGGATTAATCCCATTCCCCGCCTCGAAAGTAGCTCGGAGAGAAAATCCCCCCCATCCCCGACTCCGATGGGGAAAAATCCCCGAAATTGGGTCCCCAAACGGGGCGGTCCCCGCGGTGATCCCCATTTCCTCTATGCCATTGCCATCCCTATTTGCTTATGCTCTATTGCTTTGACAGCTAAACATTTGATCTCTCTTAGATATTCCTCTGACATGAGTTTCATGTCTCTACCTTTGGCATGTATTTATTAATTGATTTAATCCTTTTGATCATGCCAAAGTGGGAGAGAAGTCTTGTGTTCTTTTGTGTTTTGTAGGTACTCGGATCAAAGTGTTCATATATTTAGGAGGAGTATCCATCACAAGATTAAATTTCACACTTCTACATTTTTTTTATATATATTTGATGCTTAGTAACTATCTTAGCTTAACTATCTAATTATCATGATATTCCTATGAGTTTGCATAAGCCTTAAAGTTCTAGTTGGATAGCTTATCTACTTTTCTTTTTTTTTTTTGGAATTAAGTTTGTAAGTTTTTTTTAACTCATTCTAGTTTTTCACTTCAACTCTTAGTTTTGTTTTACTTTGATAAGCTATCAATTTGAACCTTTTTATTTGTGCAATTCTTTGTTGAATGTCATGGTTCTTAGCTATGGTTAAGTCTGCTGGTTGCTGCATTGTCTATATATACTGCTTCATGATTTTAACATTTTCATTTTTTGTTACTTGAAACTTTATATGTTTATTTTCACACTTCCCTAGGAAATTAATCAATTGATCTGTTACTCTAAACTTTTTCAATTATTTGTAGTTTATCTTAAAATGGTCAATTCACTTCTTAACTTTGAATCATTTGTTGATTCTTTTCCATGAGCTTTATGCTCTTTTTCAATTTTGCTTACAGAAGTTAGTACTCAAGTTAGATATACATGATGACACGGATAAGAAGAAGGCCTTTAAAACAATCTCAACACATTCAGGTACAAAATCATTAATCTATTATTCTCTTTGTATTGTTCTGTTTCTCCAATAAAATGACTAAACTTTTATGATCTGGCCTTCTACTGTCTTGAAAAATGAATTAGAGAAAAGTCAAGAAAGGATAGTAGTAGATTACTGCACATCTACTACAATAGACTCTTCACTTCAATTATTTATTTTGGTTAATCGAAGATATTTTATTGTTTCATAAGTTTACCATCATATGATTAGTCACTCCATTTTGTGGGAAATGGTAATTTATTCCATAATGGTATTGGACAGATCCATACGTATTTTTTTTAGTCCCATTCAATTCATATTGTCATTTTGCATGAATTACTTTAATTAGAGAATAGTTACTTATTGGCCTTCTACTCACAAGGTGTCGAGGTCTGGTGTTTACTATAAGAATTGTATTCTACTAAAGACTAGGTTTTGAATAAAAAGAAGTCTAAACTTGTTAATTTTCTCATGCAGTTTTGAATATTTTATATCATTTTTTTTCAGGAACTATCATTGGATTTGTCACAACATGTTCGTTCTACTTTGGCTTCTATCATAATGTGATTGATGAGTTTGCGCTGGACTGTGTTTCTTAGAAGAGTTGATGAGGTGCATGATAGCCCCATAATTAGATGAAGAGGAAGACACTTTAATTGATAGTTGAAACCATTTATAACGAAAAATGGCCAATTTCAAGATTTAGGTTTTGATAGAGCATAGTGGTGTATTTCTTCCTTGTAGATGATATCATCTAGTTAAAAAAGACTTTGATTTTTCTATGAGTTTGGATACTGTTCCAAGGAAAGAATGTCCATTGCATAAATGTTCTTATTTTGTGTCTTGTAATAAATGCAACTTACGATAATTGAATAAGTTTTTGTCTAATGTATGTGTTATAAATTTAGTAGTTATGTAAACCTATTATTAAAAGTACTTCAGAATTTGAAGCATAAACAATATTTATTTGGTCAAATATTTTTTTTAATTAAATAAAGGCTATTGCAACGACAACGACATTTGTCGTTGCAGAAGACAAAGGTGTTTTGCAACGACAATGTCGTTGCAAAATAGATTATCTGTACATAGCTTTGCAGCCTTGTTTAGCAACGACATCTTTTTTGCAACGACCGACGTCCGATGTCGTTGCTGAAAACCATTCTTTATAACAACGAACAAAGTTGTTGCTATACCCTTTTGCAACGGCTTTTGCTGAAAACCAAATAGATAGACCCAACTCGTATTTGGCACGCAAGCACACCCGCCTAGGCGCAGCATACCCCACGCCTAGGCATGGCTTCAAATCTTCCTAGCTTCTTCTTCTACGTCCCTGTCGCGCCTAGGCGCTGCATACCTTGCGCCTGGGCGTGGCTTACATTGAATTGGATGAGTTTTTCTCCATTAAATCTGACTTTTTGCACCCCAGCTCTTGACATTTAAACCCAAACGTGGGCAATATTTAAGCACATCATTTCTCTCCATTCTAGATCCATTCTTTAGGTCTTCAAAGCTCCTTTCCATTCCAAAGCATCAATCAACAATTAAAAGCTTAAAATACCTTAAATCAAACCCAAAACGGATCAAAACGTTCAAGAATTCTAATTTACCTAACTTTACTACAAACATAACAAAAACCTATTATTTACTCAAGAAACAAACCAAATCCATAGCAAAAGGGAGTTAATTAATGCTCAAAAACACTATATATCAGACTCTCATCAGATGATAAGAAATATTGGCAAAAGGAAGGACTCAATATCAAGGACTGGAATGCCAAAAAAACAGGGACAAGCGGAAGTGATAAATCGTAATATTGGAAATGATAAAGTGGAAAAGATAATTGGTAATAATGCAAGTGATAAAATGTGATGATGATAATAATATGCATATGTTCTTGTTGTGTTTGTTTGCTTATTTGTTATATCTTGATATGTTTCCTGCTGTAATCCTACACCGTCGGCTTATCCGCCTGGAAAAGCTGACTCTCTTTGTCTCCCTACTGTCTGTTTCTATCGATCTTTTGTCGACCAAATTAGATGGTGGACCCGCGGATTTGAAGGGGCTCGAGCGAAGGACCTTCTTCAATGGAGCATCCCGATGACGAAGAGCGGAAGTGCGACCCGGAGAAGGCGTTGGCAGCAGCTTCTAGTAGGGTTTTTAGCTATTTTAATTTATGTTATGTTTGATTTGGTCTTGTATTTTATTCAGATTGACCTTGTTCGGATACCATGGCAACTCCCGAAGTTTCTAAACTTTATTTTCGAAACAGTAACTCTATGATTGTAATTATTGATGACCATATGGTAGATCAGGCTTCAAAGCACGGTGTTGGTAACATCTCGATTTGGAACTTGACGTGTGATGTGGGACATGAAGGATTTATTTTGATAAGGGATATGTTTTTGAAAAAGAAATGTTTTATAAAGATGAATTCATGCCCATGTCATCAATGTTTTAAAAAAAATCCCAGATTTTTACTAAATAAGATATATTCAAGTTGCTAAAACGGGGTGTTATAGGTCACAAGTCCAGATAAACATAATACAAGAAATCAAAACTGCCTTGCTCAAAGATGAGTCATTACAGGAAAATAATCCAACACTGCAAGAAGAGTAATTCTAGCTACTCTAATTACAATCGGCATGATGGAATACTGTATTGGAAGTAGAGATTGGTGATTCCAAAAAACAATGAATTAGTTGAAAAACTACTCAAGGAATACCACTCTTCACCCTTAGGTGGACATTCAAGCATAGCCAGAACAACGACAAGGTTATGCTCTCAATTTTTCTTGCCTGGAATGCAAAAAGATGTCACTCACTTTGTGCAACATTGCTTGATATGGCAACAAGCTAAAACAGCTGCTACACTACCAGCAAGACTGCTACAACCCTTACCTATACCTACTCAAATTTGGGAGGACATAGCCATGGACTTTATTCTAGGGCTTCCTCCATCAAATGGTTTCACAGTGATTCTGGTTGTCATAGATAGGCTCTCTAAATATGCTCACTTTGCTACACTAAAGACATACTACACTAGTAAGCAAGTAGCAGAACTATTCTTAAACACAATGGTGAAGCTTCATGGATTTCCAGCAACCATTGTGTTAGACAGAGACAAGATTTTTACAAGTCAGTTTTGGCAACATCTCTTCAAGCTCAGTGGAACAACATTGAATCTCAGAGCTGCCTATCATCCACAGTCTTATGGTCAATCTGAGGCATTGAACAAATGCTTAAGATGTATTTAAGATGCTTTACTTTCGAGAATCCAAAAAACTGGACAAAAATGCTCCCTTGCAGAGTTTTGGTACAATGCAGCATTTCACAACAGTCTTAACACTACTCCATTCAAGATAGTTTATGGCAGAGACCCTTATACAGTTATCAAATACTCTCCTAATCAGATGGATTCCCCCTCAGTCCAGGAAATGTTACAACAATGAGACTTCACACTGTCTCAATTGAAACTCAACTTAATCAAAGCATAGGACATAATGAAAAAGTATGCTGACCAAAGAAGAATTCATAAGGAAATTCAGATTGGTAATTCAGTGCTAGTCAAGCTACAACCCTACAGACAACACTCAGTCACTCTCAAAAAGAATCAAAATCTTGGATTGAGATATTTTGGTTCCTTTCCAATCATTGAAAATATTGGTACATTAGCTTACAAGCTGCTGCTTCCTACAGTTGCTAAAATCCACCCAATCTTCCACATTTTTCAACTAAAAGCTTGTAGGGGTACTAATTGCTCTACTTATATTCCACTGCCTTTGACTACCAGTGAAGAAGGACCAATCTTAGTGCCTAACAACATTCTCCAACACAGAGAAATCATTAAAGGATCTTACTTGATTCCTCATATTTTGGTACAATGGGAAGGGTTAAATCCTGCTGAAGCTACATGGGAAGATATCCAGGATTTTCAAATTACCCTAACTTAACTTTGAGAACAAGGTTAATTTCAATGGGAGAAGTATTGTAACATGTATAGCAGTTGAGGAATGGAAGAATGGGCAAAATAGCAAACAAACGGCTGAAGAGGGTCGAATGGACAAAACAACAGCAGAGAATCTTTGGAAAAAGGGGCTAAGAATTATATTATTGCTTAGAGACAGGTGGCAGGCACACCTCACCTCAAGGGAAAAGCAAGAAACATGCATGTGAGGTCCACAAGCACGGTTGAAGGGATTTCGTTGGGGGTGGAAGTAGTGTATATAGGGAAATAGTAAGAAAGAGAAGGCGGGCAATGAGTGAATGAAGAATTCCTTCTCTATCACGTTTCTTCTTCTTCATTGCTGATTTTATTTACCAGTTGTACTAATACTGTGATCCCGTTTGAACTCACAGCGAAGTTTAATTCCAATTTCCTTTTCAGTTTTCTTTACTCCCAACCTTCTATTTCTACTCTTGTTCTTAATTTTATTTAGCACATAACACATTCCTTATACTATACCTGGGCTTCATAGATCCCAATGCATAAATGGTTGAAACAGTAGAAACTGTTCAGTATTATAACACTCATCTAAGTTCTTCACACACAATGTTCAACAACAACAACTAAGCCTTCGTCCCACTAGGTGGGGTCGGTTACATGGATCAAACGACGCCATAAAGGCCTATCGTAAATCATGTCTTTTGATAAAGCATTGATTGCCATATCCTTCTCAATTGTTTCGCCTATAGTTTTTCTAAGTCTTCCTCTTCCTCTAGCCCTTGTAGTACCCTCCATTTGGTCTACCCTCCTAACCAGGACTTCCACCGGTCTCCTCCACACATGCCCAAACCACCTAAGACGAGATTCAACCATTTTTTCAACAATAGGAGCAACCCCAACTTTTTCTCGAATATACTCATTTCTTATCCGATCTTGTCTGGTATGCCCACTCATCCACCGCAACATCCTCATCTCTGCAACATGAAGTTTATTCTCTTGTGTGCCCTTTGCCGCCCAACACTCTGTCCCATATAACATCGCCGGTCTTACAGCAGTGCGGTAGAACCTTCCTTTAAGTTTAAGTGGTACCTTCTTATCACATAACACGTCCGAAGCACTCCTCCGAGGTACCTTCTTATCACACAATGTTCAACAAAAAAAAAAAAACAAAGTTCTTCACACACAATAAATAAAATGAGGGCATAACTTCTCTTCGAGTACAAAATTTTTCTAGCCTATGTTACATCAGTTAAATACAGTCTGAATCTATGCACCAAAGATACCTAGGAAGTTTTCCTAGCAAAGAATTCCAACCGAACTTAATACTGATATTAGCTACTTAGATTATGCTAAGTTAATCAAAACTGACATGGGGTCAATAAATTAGTCTGTTATATCTGAGGGTTTGAGATACAAAAACAATGGTGTTACACTGATGATTCTCCACTAACAAATGGGCTTTCCTGAATCAGAGTTCCAGAGCCACATTTAAATGGTTTTGCTGCTTCTCCTATCAAAAACTGAATCCAATAAGCAATGGTTGGAACTTGGAAGCAACAAATGATTTATGTACATAGCTGTGGAGAATGTGCAATCCATTATCAATTGTCAGATCAAACACCAATTCATTACTTTGATGTCACCTTTCCCCACCCTCCAGCTCTTCTTGATCCTCAAATTGATTTTCTTCTTTAGTGTTCACTTCTCCATCACCTTCATGATTTCCACCACTTTGTCTGAAGAATAACCCGGATACAGAATCATCCTCATCTAAATCTTCTTCATTTTCTTTATCTTTGAATTGAGAAACTGAACCGGTGTCCATCCATGCAGGACACCTATGAGTAACACCAAGAGATCTCCAAACTTGGGAAGTTGAAACACTAGAAGAATTCTTTGATACCTCAAAGGAGTCATGCCTCGAGCAAGAACATTCAGGCACTGGATGAGACAGAAAGGATAACGGTTTTGAATTATTTGATGCTTCTATAATTCCATCAAGTAACGTTTTTCTCAAATGCCTGCGAACTGATTTAAGCCAAGTTTTATTTGCTTGATACATGTGATCACGAATCTCATCTACTAGTCTGACAGCTTCCTTTCTGCACCAAAAAAGGTATGGTTGCTAAGTATTAAAATTTCAAATCCTCACCAAGTATAAATTAGCCTCACTTAAGCATGTGTTTTATAATTATTTATGAGTTTAACAATGTTTCTGAATCATCTTGTTCTGATGCATTACTATACACTGTTTTGGACTTTTAAGGTGGCATAACTGAAAACATACATATTCAGGCTTTGTTTGGAAATACTGCACGCTTCTATGTTATCTCTTCCACTTCATAAGTGCAAAAGATTGAGATTTTGAAACTCCTGAGCATTTAATATCTAACTTGACATGATAAAAATGTATTTACCTGTTAGGTCTAAATGTCTTTGATGCACCTGACTGATATAGCCTGTGCCCCATCACCAAGCTAGCAAAATTCAGATGCCCTTTCCCATCACGGTCAAATCCAGGTATAAATACATCAGCTTCAACACAAACCACATAATCAATTGCCTCCCATAGTAATTTATGAGCATTGGTCCTCAGTTCCATGACAGTACTATCAGGCTCATTATCACTCTCAGCTACCCAACCCCACCATCCCTCTATGTTATATGATTTGGGCCTTGCCGGAGGTGGGGGAAGTGGGCGAGGACGTGGACCTGCATTCTTCCAAGCTGCAACCTTTGTTACTTCTTCAGTGAAAGGTGGTGGTCCAGAAGGAGCATCAATAAGGTTAACCTCCTGCCCATAGAGACTTCTCAGCTCCCAAGGGGTGCTAAGAGAAGTTCTATCAACAACGTTTTCAAACATAGCATGCAGAGGAATTAAGGTTCTTTGACCACCAAAGACTTCTCCACCAGATACATATATAATTGCATCCGTTGGGTATCCATATGCCCGCAGAAGAATACCAATCTGCGAGAGATCAGAACTAAAGATCATATTTGCAGTTATTTCTTCTTTTTAGATGTGTCTTTGGATTTAAATGCATAATTAGTATAAAATTGCAAAGACTGTTAATGACCAAAGTTTGGAGAATTCGTTGAACCAATTTGTTGATATTGAACAATTTGACTTGAATTAAGTTTAAAAGATACTAGATTTACACCCATGTGTTGCACAGATTAATGCAAAGATTGTGAAAAAAAGTACATAAACAACAACTAGGAAATAATTAGATTTACAAATTATACCATTATAGAAAGAGTAGTAGTTTAAATATAATATAAAATGCTTAATTAACATTAAAATCTTACTTGCATGCTTTAACCTAGTGCTAATTAATATTTCAAGTCAATGTCATACAGTGAGTAAAGATGTTAAATTCGAGGCATACACATGAGAAACAACAAATCAAAGAAAAGAGAAGTAAATTGGCATAATAAACATTTCTCAATCATTTTATAGCACACATGTCCAATATTACTAAATTAGTGAATTTGTACTTTGCAACTTTTTTGCTTGTCGTTATTGCTGCTACGTAGTTGAGAATAATATTAACATTTATATGAAAGAATTTCACCACATACATACAATACACATTGAAATAATAATGCATATATATATTTATATATATATATATATTATTGATTATATTGATAATTGATATTGATATTGATGGTTCTCTTACCTCCTCAGGCATTAAAGGACAGGAGCCATTCAGTCTTGCCTCAGCTGAGTTGACTGATAGCTTCCCCTTAACAATCCCACGTCTTCTCATCCAAGATCTTTTGTGTTGAATGAGTTCAGTATGCACATCCTAGCAAAGAATTTAAAGCCATAAAATATCAGATATGAAAAGCTGTGAAGAGGTTTAACTGTTTAAGACATAGCAATTACAGATTTGAATCATACCTGGAATAGTTCTGCACAACCATGATACGCTAGAGCTTCTCTAGTCATGCCAGGGTCAAAGGCAATAAATGGACGACCAAGAGCTTGTAACCTATAATTATATCAGGAACTATACAGAAACCAAAAGCAGGGGAAATAGTGCAGAAGACTATACACAAACGAGAGAGAGAGAGAGAGAGAGAGAGAGATGACAATTAAGTTCCTCTTACCTCTGTAGAATTTTAGCAGAAAGTTCCTGGACTTCCTGTCGAAACCGAAGAGCATGATAAGCAACTCTACATCTCAGCCTTTGATATTCTTCAAAATGGGGAGGAAGAATGGCCTAAGATAGGGAGAGGAGAGGGAAAACATAGAGAACCGATAAGTATATTAATAAAGACAATAAGAACCATTAACAACAGGAGCAATAGTGAAAAGGAAAAGAGAAGACAGGATGCTGAATACAGAGGAGAGAATGATTCAAGAAGAAAACACTATGGCAAAAATTTGTGGCAGTTCATGAGTATGCTTAATACAGGGCGAACACTATTGTGCCGGCAGCAAAATGGTGGAAACCGCTGATACCAAGTGATAAGGATCTTGAGAATTGCACCACAAAAGCTAGCTATTGTGGTGGGAGAGCCCAAGTCTTTATAAACCCACACTAGAATTCATTACTTTCAATGTGGGACTCCAAGTAGAATTCATTACTTTCTTTTGCAATTGTGATCGTAACAACCACTCCCAATTCAATAATTGGGAATATAAATCCCAAAAATCAAGTAAAATTGTAAAAAATAAAATAACTCAAATTATGCTCCACATCTAAATTGTTCATCATTCCATCATAGGATGCCCAACTCAACAAAATTGACCACGTGTATCAGATACCAAATAAGGTCAAAATTTAATCTCTATCAATTGCAAAGTAAACAAAATGGTCAAGTACATTGCAATAAAGATAAGCAAACTTACTCGTCCATCGAATATTGGCTTAGTCAATTCCAAATGAAACTTTAGAATTTGAACTCGCGAGGAAAATTTAAGATCAAAACAGTTTATGGATCTAATAGGTAAGCATAGGTTGTTTTACCTGCAAGCACCCACCATCAGAAACAACTAACTCAACCACCGAATGCCTTTTTAATACTGGAAGAACATGATGCAAATAATAATATGGTGATGCCGAATGTGGCACTTTAAACACAGGAATCTCCTTCTTTCTCCTAGCTCCCTTGAGATTTTTTGGAAGAGTTCTCACAACTTTAACATCTTTGGATAACGAGAGTACAAATTGTTCCTCGTTATATAGGTACGCAAAACTCTTGAACTGAGAGCTAAACAAAAAATAATTGTACAAAGAAAGAGTTTAAATACATAATTTTGGAGCACATCAGACTGAGCTAAATATTAGTATCTGAAATTCCTTGGAAGAACATGAACCTTATTCCCTTGCTGCTTGTTGTTTGTTGGATCTCAGGCATTGCTAACGTAGCATTAAGAAGGCGAGAAATTACAACCACGTCGCATATCTAAAAGAACCAGATAGTAACACATTTTCAGTTCAATGTGATTTGAATATAACAGGATACATATGCTGAAACATGAAATCCTTACCGAATTCCTGATCTCATGAAAACCACCTTGTATTCGGACAAAAATAAACCCATTTGTTTGTGAATTGGGATCTGTCAGGAAAGAGAGATACCTTTTCTTTCAGTAAGATAAATATAAGGAACAAAAGTAATCCATTGAATTACAAGAGACATCCCTCCAGCAAGGACCTTATTCAATTTTGCATATAGTTCAAAAGTTTAAAACAAAGGAAATGATATTTAAATTAAGTTAAACCAAGACTGAATGCATATCCTGAATGGTTAGCATTACATGGGATGATCCAATGATTCAGTAATATATACAGAGAAAATATTTACAAGCAATGCAAATTTCGCAATTCCAGTATATATTGTATACAGCTACGGCAAAACTTCACAGAACAATCACATGAAATACACATGCAAGTACAACTATCGAGGCAAGATAATCAGGGTAACTAATGACCTTACTGGTCAAACTTTCATATAGAAGACACTAATAAGGAGAAACACAAACGATATTCCAATTTCCACAAAATCCCTCCAGTAATTTCTTATCATATATTCTCAAAGAAGGATTTCCTATTGGTATATTTTCCTAGCAATGCCAAGGTCATAACTCAAGCAGTATAACTACTCAAAGGAATACGAAATGGGACATGGACATGACATGGATACGGGGGATACGACAAAAGATATAAAATGTTAAAAGAATATGGTTAGGAGTGTCCAAAAGTGTTTAAAACAGATACTAATATGAAGTGTCCGTGCTTCCCTTGATGCTATGTACTTTCAGTCATCAACCATCATTCTTTGTTTCCCCTAGTGTTAAGAAGGAGCACCAAGTGGAAATGAAATCAATTTGAGTATCAATCACACACTACATGCTTATACATGCAAAAGAGGAATTGCACATGCTTAGATAAGTATAGGCCTTCATATGAAAACTGAAAAGTATCATAACCTTATTAAAATCCTAAGTTCATTTCTTAAAGTAGTATAAAACAAGCTAGAAATAAAATTCCTAAAATTTGCAACATATAGCCCTTCCACTCCATTTGAAGTATTCAATTCAATTCACATTGGCAAAAAAGACCACAAACAACAGCATAAAAAAGTTTCAGAAGTTTGATCAGCAATGCTAATAAATAGAGCAGGATGAAATCCTCTGAAATTTGAAGCAATAAAATGAAAATATTGAACTGACCAGAATAATATCCTCGGGGATTTGAGTCAGGATACAAGGACTCAAGACGCTTAACCGGACCCCATAGCCTTCTATATGAGGGACTCTGCAACAACACAAATACATGGTAAAGATTTTTATTGTCTGGAAATCACTTTAAGCTTGGATTAATCCAAATAAATAAATAAACAAAATAAAAATAAGTGCAAGCAGGAAACAAAGTAAGAAAGCTAATTAGCTTATTACTCCCAATACTTAGGATTAAGAGACACAATAAGTAGCTAAGGACAGATCCAAACCAAGGGATAAAGACAAAAACAAAAACAAAGACTGCATCTGACAAAGACCCTTATGAGTAAAATTACACTGAAAATAACATCTTTGTCACTTTGTGAAGCACAAAGCGAAGAGTATGAACCATGAACACTCCCTAAACGAAAAAAGTTGAGATCTTTGTGTATGAGGATTGAAGGGTAACATTACATTGGTGGGAAAATGGGGAGTGTGAAAGATGGGTCTCCAAGAGAAGATGGTGACAGAGGATTGATAATCAGCAATAGCAATACCCATTTGAGTGAATCTAGCAAGAAGGAAGTGAATGAAGATAGAGAAAGCTGAGAGTACAAGTCCAACCAAACCAACCCATTTCAACTTGGACTTCATCTTCACTTCCCCTTTCATTGAATAGGAAAGAGTCAAAAGTCAAAAGTCAAAACCCACACACAGACACACACAGAGACACTTTTGCTTTCCCTCTCTGGAGAATGGAGAGAGAAGTTATGAAGGGAGGAGGAAGAAGGAAGTAGAAAGGGAATGAGAAGAAGAATGAAGGAAATGGACGAGAGAGAGAGAGAGAGAGAGAGAGGGAAAGAAAAGACGAAGAAGAAAATAGAAACATTAAAAAGTCTACGAGGAGAGAGAAGCAATTAGACTGAAAAGCCACGTGTTAAAGGCTGTCTTCTGTCCTGGATAACACACGCTAACGCAAGCATTGTCTTGTCTTTTTTCGGAGTTGAGAGTTAGTAGATCAAGTTCAAGGCCAACCTATGTTTTTCTCCCTCCTTTCCACTTATGAGTACTAGCCCATAAATTAGTTCCTATCCCCCAATGTTTTTTTTTTTTTATTTTCATCGAAAGGCAACTCAATGTTTTTTTTTTTTAATTTTCGTTAGATTGTTTGTCGACCCGTATTTCTATTATCATGTTTTAGCGTAAAGAGTTGTTTCTTTTAGTTGGGTATATTTGTAAATCGGCATTCTTATCATCATATTATTAAAGATAAAAAATTTTCTTGTAAATTGATTTCTTTTGGATGCATTATTAGCCTGTCGATTCGCATTTTTATTGTCGTGATTGTCATGTTTTTGATGTAAAGAGTTGTTTGTTTTGAATTTTTTTTAGATGCATTATTAGTTGACATTTTTTATGATATTGTAACAACCCAAATTTAATTCATAGTATAGTTGATGATGGGTTAAGCTTAGAGTGAAGGAAATGATGATATTAAGTTAAAAATAGTGGATTGAAGGCTTGTTTTAGGATTAATAACATAGAATATTAAGAAATTTAAAATAAAATATTTACAACTCAAAACTTAAATTCCACCGTTGGATATGAAGGCTAGTAGGTAGAGAAGCTTGCTTTAAAATTTGAGCGAGATCCGACGGATAACGAAGAAGTTATGGCATTTTGAAATGCCAAGAAAAGAAAACAAGCCAGACTAATCGAGTAGTGCACTGACTAATCGATTAGTTCACTGACTAATCGAGTAGTCTGCCCAAACAGCAAGTCCAGAAAATAAAATTTCAAGGACTACTCGAGTAGTACACTGACTACTCGAGTAGTGCGACGAGTTACTGAAAAAAATAAAAGAAAAGAAGGATAAGATCAACACCACCATCAATGAATGCTTCTCTCTCTTTCCTCCTTCAAAAACTTCGAACTTTCCTTTCTCTCTCTAGGGTTTTCTTTCTCCATCACCAAATCACCCAAGAGCAAGTGGGATTTCTTCATTCCATCAACAAATCTCTTCCTTCCTAACTCCAAGTAAGTGTTTAAGCCATGGATTCCTTCTTTCTCTTTCCATAAATTCGAGCTCCCTTTCTCTCTCATCCCTTCCATGGTGGATTTCAACTCTAGACCATGGAAGCTTCACTCTTTCTTGAATCCTGGCAAGAAACTATGGTATAAATGATAACTCTTCTTTTTATGACTCTTATATTAGGTTCCTCCCTCTTCCTTGGATCATAACTCATTTGGTGGCAAGATTATCAAGCTTAGAGCAAGTAAAATCACCTTATCTCCAAGTGTTTGAGGTAAGGGGGTGGGTTTTGCCTCGTTCTAGAGAGTGGGTTCTAGTTAGTATATAATGATTTGTTAGGGTTATGTGTTAGGGGATAAAATTAGACTAGAAAACCCTAGGTTATTGAATATAAAATTCTAACTAAATAAATATGTATGATGTTGGACGCAAAGACTAGGAAAAGGAAACCCAATGATATAAAAATGAATTATTTGATAAATGAAACTTGGATAATGATTATAATGAAGTACAAGAGGATTTTGGGTAATATGATAGTGAAGTTGCCATAAATGATTTCTATGATTATTGGTTTTAATTGTAAAGTTTTGTATTAAATGATAATTGACTGCTGTTGCAAATATATGCATGTGTTGTGGAATAAATTGACATAGGAAGAAAATGGAATGGAAACGATTATATGTGGTGTTAAACCAAAACTATGAGAAGGTGATAATATGTATGTTTTTGGTTGAATATATTTGTACACTAAATGTGAAATATGAATAAAGGTGAAAATGGGAATAAAATAACTACATGTAAATTAAATGTGAAACGATGATGTTAATTATGTGACAAGTATGAGTTGGTTGTGCACATGTGCTCCCTAATGTTAAATTTGTTTAATTGTGCTTAAATGTATTGCATATGTTTAACTGAAAACGTGAATACTATTTGAGAGGATTCGGTAATTAACATGGGAAATGAGTATGGATAAGTTATGAATGAGAAACTATAAATATGTGTAATTGTGAATAAATGTGTTAAAATTTATTGAACAAGAAAGTGAATAATTCTTGGCCTCTGAATTGAGGCGCCAAATGTGGAGTGAATGAATGAATGGTGTGCTCGGAATTATGTGTATTGTTATGCTTTAATCTTAATCTTTATATGTATAACCTATGTGGTGGTATGAGGTGCCTTCCGGTGTGGAGGTGAAGTACCCACAGGCCAAATTGTATGAGGTACCTTCCGATGTGGAGGTGAAGTACAATGGTATGAGGTACCTTCCGGTGTGGAGGTGAAGTACCCATAGGCCAAACTGTATGAGGTACCTTCCTGCGTGGAGGTGAAGTACGATAGTGTGTTGACCTCTGACCTGAGGGACACAAAATGAAATAAAGTGAATATTGTGTTGACCTCTGACCTGAGGGACACCGGATGAATTAAAATGAAAGTGTGTGTTGACCTCTGACCTGAGGGACACGAAAGGAAATAAAATGAATGGGTGTTGACCTCTGACCTGAGGGACACCAAATGAATTAAAGTGAATGAGTGTTGACCTCTGACCTGAGGGACACCGAATGAAATAAAGTATTGGTGTGTTGACCTCTGACCTGAGAGACACACCGTGAATTAAGAAATTGGAGTGTTGACCTCTGACCTGAGGGACACATAATTTAAATAAGGAAAAGTATGAGGGCCTCTGTTTGAGGTGATAAATGTGTTGAATGAAATTTGTACATTGGCCTCTGATTTGAGGTGATGTACCAAAATAAAGTAAGTATGTGAAAGAATAAAAAGTAAAGGAAATGGATGTTGAATGGAACAATGAAAATGGAAATTTGGAATGAATAATAAAAATGGAAATTTGGAATGAATAATGAAAATGAGAATTTGGAATGAATAATGAATATAGAAATAATGAAATGAGTATGGTGTGCAATATGTGATGATATGCTTTATTTGCTAGTTGTGGTTGACCTAGCGGGTTGTTATGTCTAGTTAGAAACTGCTTTCTATTTCATGTGCAATGCTCACTCCCTTAACATTTTTCAGGTACGGAGATTGAGCTGGCACAGCCCCCGGCCGAGCAGGAGTACTTTCCCTTACACGAAGAGTAGGGTTGTTATGGGTTTTAGAGCATGATATGGACCTAAGCCTCCTACACTATTTTGATGTAAATTTGTTATAAATATTTTTAAGTGAGGCGTAGGATGTTTTGTTTTGAGAAAATTATATGTTTTGGTTTTTGATACTCAAACTTAGTATTTTCCGCTGAAACTCTGAATATTTGATGCCTCTGATATATTTGGAGCCTATTGGGCCTTGATATGATTTAGAAATATAATCTGAAGCCCTGCTGGCTATTGGTTGTTTATTTGAAATTGTCTATCACAGGTTGAATTATGGAATAGTCCGAAAAACAAACAAAACTCCGTCCGTTTGACGGGTGATTTTTATTAAATTAAAAAGAAATTTTCAAATTCCTATTTTTAATAGCGAGGTTTTAAGGGTAAAAATCTTAGGTGTTACATTTATGGTATTAGAGCAGTTTCTCCTCGGCCTTGGAGTTATACAAACTCCAAATGATTACTCACCTAGCGAGTAATTGATGCTCATAGTAATAGTTTAGGATTATAATAGGATAATTATAGTACTATGTATCTACTTAGTAATTGAGTCTTATTGGTCTGTTCTCTCTGGCTAAGCAGTATGGCTGGAAGAAGGGCTGATAACGATGGACTTGCTGCCATTCTGGAGCATCTATCTCAGATGCAGCAGCAGCAGGGGGAACAGATGGCAGCTGCAGCAGCGGCAGCAGCTACAACAGCAGCAGCAGCTCTGCAGCCAGCTCCAGTTGAGATTGACTGGATGTCTCGTTTTCGAAAGAATGATCCACCTCGCTTTGAAGGTGGAAATGATCCGGATGGGGCGCAGAGATGGATACAGGAGATTGAAAAGATTCTCCGCTCTCTTCAACCACCAATGGAGCAGCATGTCCGATTGGCTGAATTCATGCTGACCAATGAAGCAGAACACTGGTGGGATCAGCAGAGGAGAGGATTGGTGGCAGCTAATCCTGTAATTCCTTGGGAGATGTTCAAGGATCTATTCCTGGGGAAGTATTTCCCTGAAGATGTTAGGAGGGAGAAGGAGATTGCTTTTCTCCAATTGACTCAAGGTTCTATGTCGGTTGGGGACTATGCAGCTCGGTTTGAAGATCTCATCCGTTTTTCTGATTATCGGTATGCAAGTGACCGTGGCAAGTGTGTTAAGTTTGAAGCTGGGCTTAGGAGTGATCTTCGCCTCTCGTGTGAGTATCACAACGTTGATAACTTTGCTCGCTTGGTCAACATGGCAAGCACGTATGAGAAGGGTCTCAAACGGAAGTTAGAGGATGAGAGAAATAGGGCAAACTGGAGAACCGGTGGTCAAATTAAGGACAAAGGACCGATTCAGAAGTCAGGTCCATACTCTCCTTCCGGGGTCACGTTTCCTAGGGAATCCGGACCAACAATGAATGCTTATGGTCCAATACCAACTTGTCAGCACTGTGGCAGGATGCATAGGGGAGTGTGCTGGACATTGGGACGAAAGGAGGGATTATGTTTTCACTGTGGACAACCCGGACATTTTGCTTCAAATTGTCCTAAGAACACAATGAAGAAAAAGATTAATGCTGCTAAGGCACAGAAGGCCCGTGGAGGTCCATTATTGCAGAAAGGGAAATTATTCACCGTAGAGGGTGACGAGGTGGACCCAGCTGATATGGTCGCAGGTAACTAACGTTTGACAAGTCCATGCGTAATGCTTTTAAGTTCTATTTTTGGTGGAGTTAGTTTGCTCTTCGGTTAGCTAAATAGTGAGTTAGTAATGTGTTAGGGTCGAAGTGTTAAAAACATTTTGGATATCTGCCTTTCCAAATACAACCCTGTTCTTATAGATAGCGTATGAAAGACCTCATAAGGAATTCTTAAGTTTGAGAATTCTAGTATCAAGTGACCAATATTATGTTGTGATGTTGTTATTTGATGTAATGTAAGGTTAGAACTGATCACTCTAATCCTTGCATTTGTTAAATGATGACATCATTGACAGAACCCGACAGTGATGTGTTGTTGGTAGACGTGAGAATGGGATTGATCACCTCAATTCTTGCATCTATCAATAAATGCTATCATTGTAACCTCTAAAGTGAAAGTAGACAACCAAAGTAGTGATATCCAAGGAAAGATTTCTTGTAAGTGAAGCCAACCTATCCCAGAAGCATTCGTTCAAAAGCTTCTTATAGAGTAGAGAGTAGATAGAAAATAGTACTAAAGAAAGGAAGTCTTGGAGTATGCTACTTGTTCCAAAGTAGTATAGCTAAATGCTAAACCCTAGGATTAGTTAAGAAAACTCTACAGAAGTTATTCTTAACCATTATATCCACCAAACCAATCTTGAGCAATTTGACATTCGCTTCAAATCTTTTCCCGGTTCTTAGATAACCATTCGTAAGAATAGTCGGTTGTGCCAAATTTGTAAAATCCCTACGTTAAGACCAAACAATCTTAATAATTGACCCAGCCAACGGCCAGTTTGTCGTACCCTTCACCTTTGGTAGTGGGAAAATCTTGGGACTGATGTGGACTCCTTCCTTCCTATTCTTTTTGATCGATTCATGTAAGAAGTTGATTGTTGAGCATTTAGTAGGAGTTGTGTCTGCTCTAATCAGCTAAGCATTGGGGGAAACTCTTAACCTCTGGGGTGTTTCTTGTTCAGGAATTCCTGTGATTTTGAAAAGCTTTAAATCCTATCGGTGCTAGTCAATCCTTATGAGAGACAAACTTTAAGGCATTATACTCTATACGGATCTTCGTATGCCATGATTTCAGGGCATCTCTTCAAGAAAAGATTCTAGAACTATGCCGGAATGCTACGCATTTCGAGTTTTCTATATCTAGTTCTTACAACTTCTGCCTAAGAGTTAATCGTAAAACAATCAAAAATTGGATTCAAATCCATTCCATATCCTTTAGCATAGAGGTAATTGGGTATGTCGATGCCAAGTGGGCGAGCACTTTCTACCCTAATTTAAATTCTGTCTAGGAAAGGGCAAATCGAAAGAGTGACGGAAGAAACCAAAGGGAATTAAAGATAGGAGTCACAAGTCATACCATCGGGATGATTCTCCATTTACTGAACTTAACGGAATTTCGGGGGCGAAATTCCAATAAGTGGGGGAGGATTGTAACATCCCAAATTTAATTCATAGTATAATTGATGATGAGTTAAGCTTAGAGTGAAGGAAATGATGATATTAAGTTAAAAATAGTGGATTGAAGGCTTGTTTTAGGATTAATAACATAGGATATTAAGAAATTTAAAATAAAAGATTTACAACTCAAAACTTAAATTCCACCATTGGATATGAAGGTTAGTAGGTAGAGAAGCTTGCTTTAAAATTTGAGCGAGATCCGACGGATAACGAAGAAGTTATGGCATTTTGAAATGCCAAGAAAAGAAAACAAGCCAGACTAATCGAGTAGTGCACTGACTAATCGATTAGTGCACTGACTAATTTATTAGTTCACTGACTAATCGAGTAGTCTGCCCAAACAACAAGTCCAGAAAATAAAATTTCAAGGACTACTCGAGTAGTACACTGACTACTCGAGTAGTGCGACGAGTTACTGAAAAAAATAAAAGAAAAGAAGGATAAGATCAACACCACCATCAATGAATGCTTCTCTCTCTTTCCTCCTTCAAAAACTTCGAACTTTCCTTTCTCTCTCTAGGGTTTTCTTTCTCCATCACCAAATCACCCAAGAGCAAGTGGGATTTCTTCATTCCATCAACAAATCTCTTCCTTCCTAACTCCAAGTAAGTGTTTAAGCCATGGATTCCTTCTTTCTCTTTCCATAAATTCGAGCTCCCTTTCTCTCTCATCCCTTCCATGGTGGATTTCAACTCTAGACCATGGAAGCTTCACTCTTTCTTGAATCCTGGCAAGAAACTATGGTATAAATGATAACTCTTCTTTTTATGACTCTTATATTAGGTTCCTCCCTCTTCCTTGGATCATAACTCATTTGGTGGCAAGATTCTCAAGCTTAGAGCAAGTAAAATCACCTTATCTCCAAGTGTTTGAGGTAAGGGGGTGGGTTTTGCCTCGTTCTAGGGAGTGGGTTCTAGTTAGTATATAATGATTTGTTAGGGTTATGTGTTAGGGGATAAAATTAGACTATAAAACCCTAGGTTATTGAATATAAAATTCTAACTAAATAAATATGTATGATGTTGGACGCAAAGACTAGGAAAAGGAAACCCAATGATATAAAAATGAATTATTTGATAAATGAAACTTGGATAATGAATATAATGAAGTACAAGAGGATTTTGGGTAATATGATAGTGAAGTTGCCATAAATGATTTATATGATTATTGGTTTTAATTGTAAAGTTTTGTATTAAATGATAATTGACTGCTGTTGCAAATATATGCATGTGTTGTGGAATAAATTGACATAGGAAGAAAATGGAATGGAAACAATTATATGTGGTGTTAAAGCAAAACTATGAGAAGGTGATAATATGTATGTTTTTGGTTGAATATATTTGTACACTAAATGTGAAATATGAATAAAGGTGAAAATGGGAATAAAATAACTACATGTAAATTAAATGTGAAACGATGATGTTAATTATGTGACAAGTATGAGTTGGTTGTGCACATGTGCTCCCTAATGTTAAATTTGTTTAATTGTGCTTAAATGTATTGCATATGTTTAACTGAAAACGTGAATACTATTTGAGAGGATTCGGTAATTAACATGGGAAATGAGTATGGATAAGTTATGAATGAGAAACTATAAATATGTGTAATTGTGAATAAATGTGTTAAAATTTATTGAACAAGAAAGTGAATAATTCTTGGCCTCTGAATTGAGGCGCCAAATGTGGAGTGAATGAATGAATGGTGTGCTCGGAATTATGTGCATTGTTATGCTTCAATCTTAATCTTTATATGTATAACCTATGTGGTGGTATGAGGTGCCTTCCGGTGTGGAGGTGAAGTACCCACAGGCCAAATTGTATGAGGTACCTTCCGGTGTGGAGGTGAAGTACAATGGTATGAGGTACCTTCCGGTGTGGAGGTGAAGTACCCATAGGCCAAACTGTATGAGGTACCTTCCTGCGTGGAGGTGAAGTATGATAGTGTGTTGACCTCTGACCTGAGGGACACGAAATGAAATAAAGTGAATATTGTGTTGACCTCTGACCTGAGGGACACCGGATGAATTAAAATGAAAGTGTGTGTTGACCTCTGACCTAAGGGACACGAAAGGAAATAAAATGAATGGGTGTTGACCTCTGACCTGAGGGACACCAAATGAATTAAAGTGAATGAGTGTTGACCTCTGACCTGAGGGACACCGAATGAAATAAAGTATTGGTGTGTTGACCTCTGACCTGAGAGACACACCGTGAATTAAGAAATTGGAGTGTTGACCTCTAACCTGAGGGACACATAATTTAAATAAGGAAAAGTATGAGGGCCTCTGTTTGAGGTGATAAATGTGTTGAATGAAATTTGTACATTGGCCTCTGATTTGAGGTGATGTATCGAAATAAAGTAAGTATGTGAAAGAATAAAAAGTAAAGGAAATGGATGTTGAATGGAACAATGAAAATTGTAATTTGGAATGAATAATGAAAATGGAAATTTGGAATGAATAATGAAAATGGGAATTTGGAATGAATAATGAATATAGAAATAATGAAATGAGTATGGTGTGCAATATGTGATGATATGCTTTATTTGCTAGTTGTGTTTGACCTAGCGGGTTGTTATGTCTAGTTAGAAATTGCTTTCTATTTCATGTGCAATGCTCACTCCCTTAACATTTTTCAGTTACGGAGATTGAGCTGGCACAACCCCCGGCCGAGCACGAATACTTTCCCTTACAGGGAGAGTAGGGTTGTTATGGGTTTTAGAGCATGATATGGACCTAAGCCTCCTACACTATTTTGATGTAAATTTGTTATAAATATTTTTAAGTGAGGCTTAGGATGTTTTGTTTTGAGAAAATTATATGTTTTGGTTTTTGATACTCAAACTTAGTATTTTCCGCTGAAACTCTGAATATTTGATGCCTCTGAAATATTTGGAGCCCATTGGGCCTTGATATGATTTAGAAATATAATCTGAAGCCCTGCTGGCTATTGGTTGTTTATTTTAAATTGTCTATCACAGGTTGAATTATTTAATAGTCCGAAAAACAAACAAAACTCCGTCCGTTTGACGGGTGATTTTTATTAAATTAAAAAGAAATTTTCAAATTCCTATTTTTAATAGCAGGGTTTTAAGGTTAAAAATCTTAGGTGTTACAGATATGGATCTACATGATATCAATATAATTATTCGTCATTGTTATTTTGTTAATGTTATCTTCATTTTTTTTGGTAGAATCAAAACTATGGAGGGGAACTTCACAGTCCGGCACCTGGAGCAACATGGGTGGGGTGCCTCCCCAAGGGATGTTCTCCACAAGGATTCGAGCCTCTGACCTTATGGTCTTATGGGTTCTCAATATCCTTATGATCTTAGCATGCTTCCACTAGGCCAAACTCATTTGGGTTAATGTTATCTTCATTTAGTTATGTTACTAATTATTATGTTTGTTAAACATTATTAATATGTTATGTTACTAATTATTTAAGAAATTAATGTTACAATAAAATAAGGTGTAAAATCATAAAAGTGAGTAAAACTATTGCTAAGACAATAGGATCTGAAATGTTAAATTCTTGAATCATAAAAACATATTTACCGATGCATCAACATAATATGACAACAACTACTTTTAAGCTATATATATCTATGAATATTAGGGGTGTAACGGTCCAGTCCGATCCAGTCTTTGATGAATATTAGGGATCAGACCAATTAAATTTACATGGTCCAGTCTAGTTCGGTCCAGACATTTTTTATATACAAAGATCGGACCGGACCGAATCATTCATAAATGGTTTGATCCGGTCCGGTCCGATCTATTTAGACCATAAGTACTTAGCAATAAAAAAAATTAAAAAAATTTGCACCTAATTCCAACAAAGAAAAATTAAAAAAATTTGCTTCATATTTGTTGTCATCATATGGACTCAATAGTATATAAAGTTCAGTATATAAAGTTCATATTTGTTGCACGTGACTCCACGGTATGACTCCATAGTATAGTATTCAGTATATACTTCATACTTCCAAAGTTCTGAGGTCTGAGAGTGAGGTCGTGTCTCAAAAATACACTGTTAGGTTTAGGTATTAACGTAAGTGGTCCGGTCCGATCTGAACGGTCTCAAAAATAATGAGACCGTGGACCGAACTGTAACACTCTCTAATCACATTGTTATAAGTAAGTTTTATAAAATAGATTGCTTATGGACTTGATTTATTTTCAGTGAGATTTGTAACTCAATTTTTAAAACTGAATTTGAGAAAATATTGGATCAGGAAAAATTAATTCTTCACTTGAGATAACATTTCTTTCTTTTCAAGATTGGATATAGATACAAAATTAGTTACTAAGAATATCGTTATCTCTAAACATAGTTAAAATTCATACATTCTTCTTTGATCCAATTCTTTCGTCCAGAAATCAGAGTTAGCAGAAAAACAGAAAAAGTGTTCGTTTGTACATCAAACACATAATATATATATATATATATATATATATATATATATATATAAAGTGAGTAGATCAAGAGTACATCATCCTCGTTATCAAAGTCTAAGTCATGGGTCCAAAATACAAGTCCATAATATATAAACATGAAATAGACCATTGCTCAAAAACTCTCTCAAAACTATATACAATATAATACAATCCAAAATAAAGAGTCCCAAAGATGGTCCAGTGATCCTCCCACGAAGCCACGATCCTCCTCCAGTCAGTTAGTCAAGTCTCCCACAGCTGCAAACCATGTCCCTCATCCCTACTATCTATATAATGCATCGCCCGGTGGATCCCCAACTCCCCACTGGCTGCCAGTGGAATGCTCGACCGACTCCTCCTCCTCATCCTCTGCCTCCTCGGGATCCTCCTCGACCTCGTCCGACAGAGTCGGTACCCCTCCACTGGGTACTAGGTCAGCTGATGGAGTCCCATGAAGTGGACTCGTCGGACCAGGAGTAGGAGTATTCTCGCGGATAACTCTGGAAGCAGATGGGTGAGATCGGGTGGCAGCTCGAAATCGAAAACTATGAAAACATCAAGCTGATCTCGGTGGGGGTGGTCCATGGTAGGTATAAAAAGGGGGCACATGCATGGTATAAATAATTGGGATGCAGAACCTACGAGGATGGACATGAGCCAGAGGGTTTGGGTGGTAGAATGTCAACTCTACCTCCCCCTCGTAGGTGGCTCTATGGTCCTAGTAGTACCACACTCCATTAGGGAGTGGGCGTAACTCAATGCAGGCTAGGTAACGCGCCATCACCTAAAAAAGGCACAGGGGTAAGCAATACAGTTCACATAATCAAATAAGAATAACAGGAATTTAAACGTTCACATACAACAGACATCATGTACCATGCATATACATATGATCAAGCCATTTTCATTTATAATTAATTCCTTTAATTATGGTGGCATGATGCATGATTTCTATCTCTCAAATTCCTGAGACTCTCCAACTATCACTTTCATGGACGTCCAACCAAACAACCCATAAATGCTCTCAGAGCACAATTATATGTTCTCATAACGTATAGCGAAGCTTGCTCGGAACGTGATACATAATGTCACTCCTCAGGTGAACGTCACGTCGCGAAGACATAATAATCACATCAACAATATCCCACAATATTGGCCACATTTTTCACTCATAAATGTGTCATCAAGCAAGCCGCAGTCAATTTGGTACTCCAAGAGTACCCTCCTCATGTTCCTCGAACATGACAAATGATAACTTATCACCATTCACCATGCATGAATGCACATAATTCTTTTCATTTAAGATTAGCCATTAATCTCGTTATATGCACCATGAAATAGACGTGGCAAATAAATAATATAAACTTTCATGAACATCATAAATGATAATAAAATTATCAAAAGAAGTATCATATCATCCACTTAAATAAAATTAGGTTTAAATAAAAGGAGTTAGGTTTAAAAATGGTATTTTCAAGCATTTTCAGTCTTGGTAATCGGTTATCAATCCTGGTAATCAACTACTACGTATATTTTCAATGTTCTGCATCAGACATGGTTTGGTAATCGATTATTTGTTAGATCCAGTGTGAAGGTTTTGATAATGACAAAGGTTTTGAATAAGCTACAAATGTTTTGATTAAGTTCAAGTTATGAAGAAGCTCACCAAAGTTCAACATCAACAACAAACAACAATGATGATGAAGAGAGAGCAAGCTCATGAAGATTCATTTGTGTATTTTATTGTAATATCTTTAGTTTGAGTCTTATAGTTTGATGAGTTTGGGTAGAGTCATTAGAGGGTAGTGAATCTCTATCAAGTGCATGATTATATTATAATTTGAGTATTCACTTAACCTAAAATCAATAGGTGGCTTAGAGGTTTGAAAGAAAAGGTTTAGATTTGAGAAAACAAGTTTTTAGAAGTGTTTTATAGTGGCTAATCGATTAATGGGTTGAACTAATCGATTAACACACATCTTATAGTGGTTAATCGATTAAGGCTTTGTGTTAATCGATTAACACCTGCAGAACTGGTTTTTAAAATTCGTTTTTCACTTCTCAAAATCAGTTTTTAAGGTTCCTAACTTTTGGGTATTCTATATAAACCTTTTCCTAATCATTGTGATCAACTAACATCATTTTCATATCAATTTTACAAAGATCAAAGACACACTATTCTCTCTCACTTTATCATAGATCAAAGCTTTCATTTTACATTCTTTGATCAAGAATCTTTGAATCTCTCATGTTGATATTTTCATAGTTCTTGAAAGAGATTCATAGGATTGTTATTGTTTTCAATTTGTTTGTAATCATTGCAAGGAGGCAAACATTCTACAACAATTGGAAGTCTTGGTGGTTGTTCATCAAGCAAAATCGTCTTGCAAGTCTTGTTGTGTTAACAAGCAATTGGAAGTCTTGGTGTGAGGTATCATCAAGCAAATTGGAAGACTTGTTGTGGGGATATCAACAAGCAAGGGAAGAGGTTAGATTAGATTTCAATAGGGTTGCATGACAAGAGTGTGGTATCTCTTGGAGACTATCAAGAAGGGATTCTTGAGAGGCATTTACTTGTAATTTGAGAACTCTAATTCCTTTAGTGAAGAATCTCTCTTGGTTGAAGAGGGGACTGGATGTAGCTCACGGTGGTTGTGAGTGAACCAGGATAAATCGCTGTGCAATATCTCTATTCCCTTAACTCTTTACATTCTTGTCATTTCATATTGTTCTTGGTTGAAAACCTAGAAAAGATTGATTTTCATAATTGAATGAATTAAGCTTTTAATTGTGTAAATTGAATTGGGGAAAATCGTTTTCATAACCTAGGTAATCAATAATAATATTGGTGTTGTAACACCCCGCAAATTCCTCGTATTAATTTAAAAATACTAAAGATAATTATTTTTGAGAAAGTGTTTTGAAAGGGTATTCTCTTGAATGATTTTCTAAATTACGTTTTAAAGTAACGATTGATTTTAAAGAAAGGATTTTCAGAAATAAAATGTGAAGAGTGAGGAAATTGAGTTTTTAGAAAGGATTTATGTATTTGATATTTTCATACATTAAAGGAATATTTCTTAAATCGAATTTCTTTTGTGATTTCATGTGATAAAGGATTTGTAAGGAATGATTTGTTTTGGGGTAAAATCTCATGAGTTTTAAATTGAATTTTTGATTGAATTATTTAAGTATTTAGTATTTTGTATTTTAAGGAAAAAGTGATTTTTATGAAAAAGAAAATAAAAATGATTTTGTGCATGTGTGTGTATAGGTGTCGGCCGTGTGTATGTGTGTGTGGTGCATGCATGATGCAAAAATTTGACTTCCTTGCACCCTAGGTTAGTAGCCAAATAGCCCTAGGTTTAGTTTAGTGATAAGCTTGATTAGGAGTTTGACCAACCAATAGGAAGTGAGCCTAAGCCTAATCCAACCTCATTTGTCCAATGGCTTGGCTTGAGCCATGCAAGCTTTAATGTGGTCAATTTTACCCTCTTAGTAACACTCCTAGGCCGAATTACTCTAAGGGCAAGAAGGGAATTGTTGGTTGCTTTCTTATAACCCCAACCGTAGCACTTCCCATTTATTTGCTTCACAATTCATTTTCCAAACCAAACACAATTCTAAGAGTTCTCCTTAAACTCTTAGAAAGATATATATATATAGAGAGAGAAACCGTGAGCTCAAGGAGAGAAGGAAGGAGGAAGAACAAGCCCAAAGCCTTAGGATTCTTGAAGATTAAGTGAAGAAGGTTGAAGATCTTCTCTATTTCTTGTCTAATCAAAGATCATAGGGTGTTAGTAGTAGTTCCTAATTTCCAAGCCTTGTAAGATTCGTTTGTTGTTGCATGTCCAATTTCCTTGTAGATCCATGTTTATAAGTACTTGATTAGCTTTGATCTTGAGTTTCAAGAGCCACACAAACTTGTAGAACCTTAAACCATGGACTTTATCATTCGGCCATACTTAGAAAAAAATGAGGGTGTGATGATTTTTATTTTGAGTTCATACATGATTAGTTTGATGTGTGTTAAAGTTGATCTAAGTGATTTGAGTGCTTTGATTTTAACTTTGATTTTTTTCTTTGATCTTTGATTTCCTTTTCAAAAAGACTTTGATCTTTGTTTTGATCTTGAAAGAGGTCTAATTCCTACCTTGATTTTCCATGGATTCGATTCTTAAGTCTTGCATGTGGTTCTTTTGCTCAAAAAGTTTTGTTCCTTTACTTGCATGTCACGGTTTTTAAGGAGAAACAAAGGAAAACAATTCTTTTTCAAATTTATCTCATTTGGATTTAAGTTTAGGTATATTTCAAAGTTAAGGATTTAAAGTTTCCTTCTTGATTTTGTTGATGCATGTTCGGTCAAGCTTTGAAATTTAAGAAATCATGATTGTTTTTCATAAGGGGTTCATGCATGTGATCCTCTTTTGATTTGCTAGATTTTAAAGCACATGCAAAGGAAAATAAAAATGAAAACATGTTGGAGGTGACAAAATAGGTCACGGTTTTGGGGAAGAAAAAGGAAGTGGTATTTTCTAAAACTATGTGTTTACATATGCATGTTTTTAATTTAATATTTTAAGGTTTTTGCATGAAAGAAAAAGTGCATCAAAGACTTTGTTTTCCAATGGTGATGATTCGGCCTATAGTAGGTTAAATAGGCTAAGATTCTTTTTGCATGTGATTGTCTCCTTGAAATGATTGTGTTCTATGACATTGATTTAAGAAGAATTTATTTGAATTGTGTAGTTTTGTTTTGGTCAATTCGGTTTTCATGAGAGAAGATGGGTAATTGTATTTGATTATTTTCCAAAAATATTTTCATGAATTGATTCTTATTCCTTGCTGTCCAAGATTTTATTTCCAAGTATTTCAATTTTGAAAATGTTTTTGAGTTGTGAAACATATGGATTTTAAGTGTTCTTTGATGAATAAAAAGTTAGAGTGAAAGTTATGGATTTTTCGATGCTTTACAACTTGAAAAAGGTGACTGGACTCATTCCATACCACCACATGAACCAATTATTTTATTTATTTAATTATGAGTTTTCAAATGATTTTTGAAAAGGATTTAAATTGTTGAAAGTAAGGAAAATAAATATAAATATGTTTGTTTAAATTCTGATGCAATTTGGTGTGTGAATGTATGCATGACCGAGTGCTTAGTTTTGTGAAACTAAACTATTTGTGAGTAGTATGATTTCTTGTGATGAATGACTAAACTGGTTATATGTTTCTAATTAATTAATAAAGTATTAATTCTAAACTAAAGAAATTATTTAGAAGTAAAATAGCATCATTAAGTTGCCTTGATTGATTCTAAATGTTTGTTTGTGAAAGTGTTTGTTTGAAAATAAATGTTTAATTTATCGTTAAGTTGAACGACTGGTTTTGTGATTAAATTGAATTCAGATTTTGATTAATATGATTCTTTTTGTGAAGTAATCCTTCGCTGTTCCGGACTATTTTAAAACTGTTTCTTAAACTTTAAAAATGTTTTCATGAGATTTAAAGCAAAGTTTTCGAGTAGTAGTTAATTTAAGAAAAAGCCGGATTGGGGAACGGTGAATTTTTCGGTGTTTTCAAACAATGTTTAAGGTGCTGTCCGAAAAGGACCAGCAACCAAACAAAATGGGTTTAAATCATTTTATTAAATGTTTTCAAATGGTTTTAAAGTATTTAAAGTGCTAGAAAATAATGGAAGTGTTTTGATAAAACCATAGTGTTTTAAGTCTTTCAATTAAGAACGAAAAGTATCATGAACTAAGGAAAAAGGTTTTCTTAATACACGTTAGTAAAGTACGAGTATTTTACTTAATACGAGGAATCAAAAGTGTTTAAGTTATGGAAAAAGATTTTCATAATACAAGTTAATAACGCGAGCGTATTTTATTTAGTACGAGGAATTTGAAAGATGAGGGATTGGGGCAGCCGGCAGCACAAGGATCCGAGGAGACGGTACGCATTAAATAGCTGGACCTCAGGTGAGAGAGAAGCTTTCCTAAGACACCGTGGTAGTTAGGTGATTTATTAGGACGTTCCGTATCATCTCAAAGATCGGAACTAAGTGGTTCGAAGTCAGTAGTATAGTGGCAATTGTTTGTGTTGTGTGGCCACTTATACGAAGATGGCAAAGACCACAATGTTATTGTGTGATCTTGTGTGTTGATAGCATGCTTTGATTTATTTAATTATGTCTGATGATATTTATTGTTGTTAAATTAAATGAGTGATATGCTGATGGACGTCTGCTACGTCCTAAAATAGAAGCGAAATAAATAAGGTTGTAAAGTAAAGACATAATGAAAGAAAAAAATAACGGTTGGAAATGGAGTATGTGTTGGAAAAGAAAGAGAGAATTGAGATCGGGGAAAGAATGAATGATAATGTTGAGTACAAGCCAGAGCTGGGAAAAGTGATGTTGATGATGAGAAATAGAGGTGATTTGAGCGGAGCTGGGCTCCTTTTGTTTTGGTTTTAGTCTGGGACTAGTGTTGAGTTGAGCTTGCTCCTCCATTAGCGCTCAGCAAAGTGGTGACTTTTGAAAAGGTATTTGAAAAGTGGTTTTTGAAAAGATTTTTGAAAAGAGATCTTCGAAAAGATTTTTGAAAAAGAGATTTCGTGAAGAAGGATGAAAAGAAATTTTTAGAAAAGAGTTGTGAAAAGAAATTCTTTGAAAATGTCTATGAAAAGAGGTTTTGAGAAATATTATAAAAAGTATTTTCAGGCAGGTTTTTGAAAGGAGATTTTGTGAAAGGTTGTGAAAAGAGAATTTGAACAATTGTGAAACTAGATTTTTGAGAAAAGTCACAAAAAGGGAATTTCACGGAAATGTTTATGAAATGAGGTTTTGTGAGAATTTATAAAATGGTATTTTGAGATAGTTTTTGAAAAGATTGTTTGGAGAAAGGATTTTGAAAGGAGATGATTGCGAGAAAAGGAGAATGTTGAGAGAGTTTGAGAAATGAGATTTGAGATTGTGATGTGATCCCAGCTCTGTGCTATGAGAGGAATGATGAGAGAAAGAATGTGCCCAGTTAGTGGTCGGGACTCGTTGAAGGGTTGCACGAAGGATGGGCCGACCTTAGGATAATTAAAAAGATTAAAAGACTTTAAAAGACTTTCGCGGTGAGGTATGAGAGTGCGAAGTAGTGGAGAGGAAGAAACGATAAGTATTTGCGGATACTTAGGACGAGATTGCATTAGGGGAGGACGATGACGGTGAAACGTCAAGAAGTCTAGAGTATGTTTCTAGGCAGAACGAACTCCACATGTGGCGCACTAACGTGGTGGGGACTGGGTCTAATGCCGTGGCAAGTTCTGCGGGCCCACTAGAAACATATTGTCGCCCCCTAGATTGCAAATCGAGAATAGTGAGAGGGACTGGAACGGGGCATTGTGTTTGCCACTGCGTGGACAGTGAGCCTTGTTATTATTGAAATGATTTGAGGACGAGATCCTCCTGGTCTGGGACCATTATGTGTTGAGACATCTGTCGTGCCCGCGTGGTAAAGGTCCTGTACTCCTGTTTGCTTCCGACTAGGTTGGGTGGATGACCGAGGAGATGTAGACGTGAGTGATCGTCGAGATTGAAACGAATGCTTTAACGGTATTTTAACATTCCCCAATCACCAGAGGTGATGAAATGATAAGAAGGAAGAGAAAGAGAGTACAGTGATGAAATGGAAATGAATGAGAAAAGGAAAGAATGTTACAAAATGTGAAAGTAAAGAAGAATGAGAAAGTATAACAATACTGTTAATAATGTAAGATAGTAATAATCTGTTTGGTTGTTGTGTGCTTGTGTATTGTATTGTGTGTTTGGTCCTATTATTTTATCTAGCGTAATCCCACACCGTCGACGATCCGTCGTTCGGAATGCTTACTCTCTCCTATTCGTTGGCATATCGGTGCTGCTGGTATTTCAACGGGCAGATGGAGTATTGCATGAATATCGCCATGTGGAATAAGTATGGAAGAGGATGGAAGCACACCCCACAAGGTTGGGCATGGACCGGTTATACGGGGATCGTGATTCCAGATCTGGAGCATCAACTAAGCGGAGTTAACCTAGAGTCGCGTTTGGGGCAAATCAACGTACGAGGGTTTCAGAGCTATGAGGAGAAGGTCCAGTACGAGAAGCAGAAAAATTCTACCGTAGCAGACGAAGTGAAAGGGGTGTCCAACAACAATGAGGATACAACTACACAAGCGGCATCGTCCTCAAGAGTGAAAAGAGGACGCAAGAAGGACAAGGAGCTGTACCCGCTCGTTTATCGTAGGAAAATTTAAAGAAGGTGTAGTAAGTTAGGCTGATTGTGCGTGTTTGAAGTTAAGGATTACCAAGCCATGAGCCATTATGTAATTGAGCTAAGTTTTACTTTCACTTGTGGAACACCTCTTTATGCAATTAACTCACGTGAAGTTTTTTTTGAACTGTCAAGATGATTTTGAACAAAGTCCTTTTACGAACACGTATGTTTTTATGGAAAGAAAAGTTTTAGTAACAACTCGGTTTTCGGAAAAAGGGTGTTGACAACACCGCTCCAAAAGCTTCAACAATGTTTTACAAAAAAAAAATAAATTTGGCCTCATTTTCGCAACTTTAATGAGTAAAAGTTAATTATTTTCGATTTACGAAAATCAGGCTGTTACAGAATGGTATCAAAGCTTATGGTAATCCTTAGTGGCCTTAAGCATGGGCTTACATGCTTTGTTTGTGTAACTCTGTGTGTTGGCTAGTATAAGGAGAGGAGCATGAGATTAGGATCTTATCTTTCTAGGATGTAAGACGAGATTGTGGCCTAGTGTCGGCTGAGTTAGTTTAAGGAAACTGTTTACCTTGTAGATCGAGGAACGTAGAGTAAGTAGAAGCGAATAGGATGAGAACCCTTAACCTTTAATGCATCCTTAGTGATTAATAAGCCCTAGATTGTTAACTTAGACATACCATCATCCAAGGAGTAGTCAGCACCTTTGAGGAAACATATGATGTTATTCCTGGATTCCCTGTTTGTTGAATTGCTTCAACGAAACAGTAGTAGTGTTAAAACTCGAACCTTTTCTTCATAAGCCTTACTGTTCACCCGTGGCCTTATTGACCCTATTTAAGACTCATTAATCCAAATTGTGGGATTAGAAATGCTATAGTTACCTAAATAATTTAGGCTTGAACTATTAAGGAAGGATGAATGGTTTAAAATAAGTAGGAATATAGAATCATAGTGGATTTAGTTATAGGTTTGATCCAAGTTGGGGAGTCACAAGAAAGGAAGAAGGTGTATGTTACCTGTTATTAGAGGAAGTCCAAGGAGAGTTTGAGGACTAGGATTGCCATACATCATAATCAAAGGTTTAGTGATGAGTTTGATCAATGTCTAGGATGGGTTTGAGGAGAAAGGTGAGATTGTTTAAGGAAGTAGGTGAGCTTAGATTGTAATAGAATCCCCTTAAGCCGGAGAAATGATAGATGAAAACCCTAGAGTTAGAAGGAGAATTGAAGGAAGGAGTGACTGATGCGAGGTAGTAGGAACCCGAGTCGTAGTGAATAGTGAATATTTAGGGAATTCTAGGTGAAACCCTATACTTTTCAAGATGTATGAATGTTTGTTTGCTTGATTTCCTCTAAGTTCGTACCTATGGATGGACTTTCTGTAACGACTATAAGGAGAAGCAGTGACCTCTTCTTCGGTTAGCCTGTTGGGCTTAACCCGAAACGACACGCGAACGATTGTGCGAGCGCGATTTCTTCGTCTGAAAGCAACGAACGAGGAACGCGGCAAGGCGAATTAGGCCGGTGAAAAGGGAATACGAACACGAAGTCAGAGGAAAGTATTCTTGTGTAAGTCCAGGTGATGTGAGGATTATATGCCCTGCTGCCCAATCCGTAACGAATTTCTCGGGGACGAGAAATCTTTAAGTTGGGGAGAATGTAACACCCCGCAAATTCCTCGTATTAATTTAAAAATACTAAAGATAATTATTTTTGAGAAAGTGTTTTGAAAGGGTATTCTCTTGAATGATTTTCTAAATTACGTTTTAAAGTAACGATTGATTTTAAAGAAAGGATTTTCAGAAATAAAATGTTAAGAGTGAGGAAATTGAGTTTTTAGAAAGGATTTATGTAACACCCCGACTCGGCAACTTGAAAAACTTAACTTAAATATAGTGAAAATTGGGGCCATTTTTTTTAACCATGTGTTATGTACACGTGAGAACACTTATACTTTTAAAACATAGTTATAATTATAACTCGTGTTCTCACATTACATAAACCTTGCAAGTTCCAAACCGAGGTGTCACAGGACACCACACTTTGAAACTCATTTTCAAAAGCATCATCTAAAACATAGCCCGTTCAATTGTTCCAAAACATCAATGTTAAATAAAACTTATGCCGGGGTACAGTATGATAGAGCTAGGTTAACTAAGAACTTACATTGGAGTACCACGCTCTGAGGGGAATTCCTAGCACCTAGTCATGCTTCCTATTACTTGTCGTCTAACTCCGGACTTTGGTCGATGAAGCCCACCACGCTTCCGATGCGCCATCTACCAGTTGTAATATCAGCAAGTGCCGATACGACAACATGGTAGGAGAGAGTCAGTGTTCCGAACACTAACGGGTTGACCTTGCGGTCCCGGGTAGACTTAATGTAAAAATAATTAGATAATAAAACTAGAACAGCGGAACATAAACACTTATCCTAATGCCATCACATCATCATCAACATATGCAACATGTCATGCACTTAGCACATATGTATCATATAAAACAATGCATATAGAGATATTCTTAACACACGAATATCATCTCTTAAAGCCAAAACCTTCATCCCACTTGCCTCACAATTCCTTTTCCATTCAAGTCGTTGCCTCATGATCTCTTACATCACGAATCAATTCTCGTGCTCGACTTATAGCTCTTATTCAACACTTGAAATCCTTTGATATACTTTTCTTCGACACATCTTTGTCTTTTAAGTTTTATTATTTCGATTAGCGTCAATGATGATGGGGAAACATTGTAACACCCTCACACTTATTTAGTTTAATTTGGATTTATTAAAATATGAACTTGAAAATTTCGATAAAAATCCGGCAGAGTTTCCTCTGTAATTCGGACTTTACCAAAATTTCCTGTTGTACCTATTCAGACCAGAGTATTTATAAAACATAAACATATTAATAAAACAACCAAAAAAAGTCCTAATGCCCGATAAACCATGTAATACAAAATTTTGGGCGTACAACTACTACATGGTTTTAATTTACAAAATATTAGTTTTCTTAAAATTAAAACTAAGTCCACTCAAATGCTTTACACTCCACAGTGTGGAGTATACTCCCTGCTCGGCCAGAAAATGGTGCAAGCTCCCAGATTAGTACCTGAAAGGGGTTGTAAGGGTGAGCTCTACACAAGTAGGAAGTAGGTTCCAACGAGGCATAATAATCACTAAGTCAAAACACAATTAGCATATAGCACATAATTCCCTATACTAGTCCAAAGCATGCATCAAACACAAACAACAATCTCATTTCTTCATTTACCTTTCACGTTCTAATTTCACATTTTACAATTCCATTTATATTTCTCATTATCTTTTCAATTCCACTTCTACTCTTTCATACATACATTCACATTTCCATTCACATTTCACACTTTGCCTATTTATCCACATTTTCCATTTCTGTCATTTTCCAAGTGTTAGTTCCCTTTTATTTAATCCATTTTCACCTTATAATTCCCTTTTAATTATTTTCCCCGTTTCCAAAGAAATCCCTTTTTAATCCCCTTACCTTTTTCCTTTATTCTTCTCCTTATATTTACGGTGTATGTATGTCTCCACCAAATCGAAGACCTACATACATACACCAAATACGATGTATGTCTCCACCAAATCGAAGGCCTACATACATCGCATTTCCATTACCATTATCTTATCCAATTTTATTCCCTTTTTCCCTTATTCATTTCCTTTTTCTTTCGGTGTATGTATGTCTCCACCAAATCGAAGGCCTACATACATACACCAATCACGATGTATGTCTCCACCAAATCGAAGGCCTACATACATCGCGTTTCCTTTACCATTTACCTTAGTTTTATCCATTGTCCATTTCCTTTTTCCTTTTCATTTAGGGTGTATGTATGTCTCCACCAAATCGAAGGCCTACATACATACACCAATCACGATGTATGTCTCCACCAAATCGAAGGCCTACATACATCGCGTTTCCTTTACCATTTACCTTATTTTTATCCATTGTCCGTTTCCTTTTTCCTTTTCATTTAGGGTGTATGTATGTCTCCACCAAATCGAAGGCCTACATACATACACCATCGACGATGTATGTCTCCACCAAATCGAAGGCCTACATACATCGCCCCGTTTACGTTATATTGTCTCCCCCAAATCGAAGGCCTACAATACAACCCCAATTTTACGATGTATCGTCTCCCCCAAATCGAAGGCCTACGATAGATCACCATATTTATTCAATATTAGTTGTCCATATTATGTGTCATTATTTTGTCTACCGATTCCGTTTAATATGTACCAAATCATTCCAAGCACAAGTACCATCACATTTAAAACCAATTAGCCACAATTCACATTTCACATAAACAATTACAGTGCAATTAATAACAAACTTCACCTTTTCATATAATCACGCAATAACCACATTTTTCACTTGTCCGAATTATTGATTAAAACTCCTATCCTAGGGGTTCATGCCATTTATTTTCCTCAATTAAATCTTAACCTCATCTAGCATCTATACTTGAAGAACCAACATACACCATTTATCATTTGAAATTAAATAGCAACCAACATCACAACCTATAATACACAATAATGTCACACTCCACCATTCATTATCATACACGCCACAATTCATATTTATGACATGAAAGAATTTATACCCACATTTAACATTTAAAATGCAAAGTTCACAATTTACAAGCAAACTATCACAATTTGGACATACCACCATTCATATCCACAATTAGCATTTAAAATACATGTTCATTAAACATACAAGCAATATATCTCAATTATCACCTATAATCATTCATATCTACCATTATTCAATTAGTCCTTCATTCTTTTATTTTCCTATTTTAATTTTTTGTCTAGATTAATTACTCACATGTTCAATCAATAGCACACCCATATGCTCTTAGCAAAGATTATAACTAGCAAGAAACTAGTCCCTACAAGCTGACGTAAAACACCCCTTACCTTTATTTGCTTTAACACTTAGCTTTTCATACACACACTCCTTTTCGTACACCAATTCTCGAACAGGTTGTGGCCCTTTGCTATCGCTCGCGTTGTCCCAAAGCTCCTTCGTAGTCTAACTATATTATTAAATCATATAGCAATCACTTTAATGCGCCAAAAGCGACTCAATGTGAAATCACAATAATTAATATATTTCAAGTAAAGTATTTCGTAAGTTTTCCAAATCACCCAAAATCATTTAATCATAGTTTACGAACCAAAATAACATAGGATTTTCAAATTATATTCATGGTCTTCTTAATAAAATAGTATCTCTTTTTATTGAAAATACGCTTAGCTTCTGAAACTAACATAATCACCAGAAATTCATTAAAGTTAATTAGTTTTAGTTTTGAAACCACAAAATCAAAGGTTGTTATTTGACACTATTAATTCCAAACTAAAAGAAAGTGTTCTTGATTCAAAAATAAGTCCAACTCATAATTATAACATTAAAACAGTTTCACTTCCCTTTAATTTGAAATTAATGTTCAACGTCCTAACTCGAATTAACATCATGCCGACTATATACGCTTCCTAATTAACTGAGGTATCGTCTAGCTCAGGGGCAACTCAACCAAGCTAAGCGACAGCTCACTTACTTAGGAACCCGAACATTTAACAAAATATACTTTTAAAAACTCATTATTCGGCATACGTTTAGTTTGACGTTGATATAAATCGAGTAGGCAATTAGAGTCATCACCAATAAGTAAATAACAACATAATTAAAATCAATATAATCTGTAATACAGGTTTAATTTCCAAAATAGTTTAATATTAAATAATTATTACCAATAACATTAAAATTAGCATTAATATAAAAATTAAAGCACAACATAGAGCAACTAGAAAAGTGTTAGGGATTTACCCTCAAATATGGTTTTGAAGGCTGGAAAGAGATCAAGACCGGTTCGATTCTAAAGCTCCACCCAAGTCTGGTTCGAAGCACGTCAAAAGGGTTGGCCATGGTACGGAGGTTGGCAATACCGGCGTCGGTTCACAAAGTTTCGACTTAACGAACACCGACCTCACGGTCCAGGGAGCAGTGTACGCGAACCAGGAAGGGAAAGGAGTGGTGGTGGTGATGGCTCCACCGTGGCAGCAAACGGTGGCGACACCAGAACCCAACAGCGACGGCGGTTCGACTACTCGCAGCAGCAGCTCCCGTACCGATGGCGGAGATCGGGACAAACGGCAATGGCAACGGGTATCTGTGGGTCGCAAGTCGCGGCTTGACGGGGAAGGGAACGCGCACGTCCGCGCGGTGATGGACGAGGCTGCGCCGGCGTGTGTGGAGGAAGAAGAAACAGCGGCCATGAGAGAGAGAGTCAGCGAGGGAGAGAAGGGATCGCATGAGATGGATGGAGATTTGGCTGGGAGTGAGAGAGAGAAAACGAGTTGAGAGAGAAAGCCAAGCTCCATTGAAGAAGAAGAAGAAATGAAAGATGATGTTGGACCCAGAAGGGGGGCGGCGACTGTAGGTCATGAAGAAGGAAAGGGGTTTCAACCCCAAATACACCCACACACGGTTTCATTTTTTTTTACACACATATCCACACAATTTTACTTATTCTTTTATTTTAAAATTCAAAATACCAATAATAAGTTTTTAAGCACTAGACATTTGTACAAGAATAAAAATCATAAAGCAAGAAACTTATAAATGTTTCCAATAAAATATTTTCATATGAAATATATCAAAAGTAAAGTAAAACATATAAAGTGTATCGTTGATATAGGGTTAACTATTTTAAATGAATTTACTTTAGAACATAAAAGAAATAAAATATATTTTCGTAATTAACATGATGTATTTTTATAAAAATACACACAACTAAATAATTGATTTTTAAGAAAAATATATTTAATTCGATAAAACTTATAATTATTCTAGGGATTAAAATTAGGGATGTTACAATTCTCCCCCACTTAGGAGAATTTCGTCCCCGAAATTCCGATTGGTTCAAATGAATGAAAGACTATCACTTAAACAGGGCCCCTAACTATGATATCTAACTCCTTCCGGGTTCACTCCCCCACTTTGATGCTCCTAGATCAATACGCTTTGGTGTTTTTCTCAAATCTACTTCCGACTGCATCGGCCTAAAGTCGTTTCATGCTAATACCTTCTTTCCTTAACACCAATGAGTTCGGTTGAGTTCCTGTTTAGGACTTCTAAAGTAGGACCAAGGTTCACTAATCCGAGAATTCTTGACGTTTGTTCCAACAAATAGAGACAACTATATATAAAAAAAACGTTACACGAAGCACGGGGGTCTTAGTTAACTTGTAAGCTAAGAGGTACACTTCATGCCGATGTTGAACTCCATGAGTTTGCTAAACTCTTCGCAAGGCGTAAAATAGCTAATCTAATGAGGGAAAATGTAGGATGAGCCATCAGTGACAATTTGATTGACCCGGAATGTCAACACCATGCTAGGTAGGATAGGAAATTTTGCTGACTACACATTAGAGGGGCACGATACTCATGAAAATGCCAATTGAATCCAAGGGTAAGATAAGTCAAAAGATTATAACAAAATTAGTTTCAGTTTGAGTTTCTATCGAAGAATGATTAAAGATAAGATCTCAAGAGTTATTAGTATCAAAAAGCGTTGAGTCTTGACCAAAATAAACATGGTCATGGAATCATAAGTCACCTGAAATGATTTCATGTTAACTAGAATGTTTCAAACTAGCAAGCATGTATTTAAACTAGCAACCTGAAATGATTTCATGTTAAAGTCTACATCTCCTCGGTCAACCACCCATCCTAATCGGAAGCAAACAGGAGTACAGGACCTTTACCACGCGGGCACGACAGCTGTCACACACAAATGGTCCCAGACCAGGAGGCCCTGCCTCAAATCATAATCATAATAATAACAATGCACGCTCTCAGCGGCAATCACAAATGCCCCGTTCCAGTCCCTCTCACTGTTCTCGATTTGCAATCATGGGGGCGACAGTACAATTCTAGTTCCGGTGCAGAACGTGCCACGACATTAGACCCAGTCCCCACCACGTTAGTGCGCCACTTATGGAATTGTTCTGCCTAGAAAGTACTCTAGACTTCTTGACGTGTCACCGTCATCGTCCTCCCCTCATGCAATCTCGTCCTAAGTATCCGCAGATACTTATCGTTCCTTCCTCTCCACTACTTCGATACGACACTCATACCTCACCGCGTTTATAAATGTCTTTTAAAGTTTCACGTTTTAATTAGCGGCTTAATCCTAACAGTCGGCTCGTCCTTGGTGCATCCCTTCAACGAAGCCCGACCACTAATCGCAAACTATTCCCCCTAAATCTCATTGGCCCCAGGCCACAAATTACTTTCTCATCTCATCATCAACATCCTCAAAACTCATTCTCAATCACATCATCAACAGATTTTTTCTCGTCTTTTCAAAACATCTTTCGCAAAACTTTTCGAAAACACGGTTTCACAAAACTTTTTCAAAAATAATCTTTCCAAAAACTTTCACAGAAATATCATTTTCACCAAAAGCTTTTCACAATTTCTTTTCAAAATCTTTTTCAAAAATCACAATTTTTGGGTGAGTGTTAATGGAGGAGCAAGCTCAACTCAACACTAAGCTTCTTCCCAAAAACGTGAACGAGGAATCACATCTCTACTCAACCACTTTCTCACTTTCATAATCACATTCTCAGATCAATCTCAACTCTTTACCTCTTTCCTTTACTCACATCACCTTTATCTCTTTCTCAAACTTTTATTCACAACGCGATTCATCTCTTTCTCATTTCTCATACTCTCTCATTCGCTTCTCTTCTCTCTTTTCGGTTTTTCTTACTATTCTCACGGTTCTATTATCATCATTTCGTTATCAGACAAAACTAAACAATATCTAAACAAAATAAAGTAAGCACAACCAGTAAACATCTAGTAATGCATGGCAAGTAATCATTTAGTATGCAATTAGAATACACAAATCTGTATCACCTAATTCGCAGTATTCTCACAATCCTCCTATTCGGATTGTGAGGAACCACGTCATGGGATCACCGCAATCTCACTCACCTGGATGACGACACATCCGAAAGCTTTCCGAAATTTCCAGTCGTTATCCTTGCCACGTGTCTTTCGCGTCCGACACCCGAACTAGACATTTTTCCCCGTGCGTTAGAAACGATTTACGTGAATTCTTAGTTTCGTTTTAAAACATTTTAAAATAATCCCCCCCTTTTTTTTAAAGCACATTGCCAATATCCAAAGGACTTTAAATCCAAATCATTTTTTAATAAAATGTTTTCAAGAAAAACTTCTTAAAACAATTTATTTTCCAAAACAGAATTTATTCCTCATAGTTTAAAACACTTTAGTTTGAAAAATCATTTCCCTCAAACACTGAATGAATCCTTTAGAAAACGCTCTTTGAAAATCTTTCTCAGACAAAATAAAAATTCGAGAAGCAAAACTTCAACACCACTCAGATTAATTTATTCTTTTTCTACACTTCTCAACCTTATAGGATACTGATCAAAGAATATAAATTAAGAATTTCAAATTAATTTAAACTATTTAAATCATTCTTTTAACACATTTTTCAATTACTTTAAAATCCATACATAAACTCTTCACAGTCAAGACACACAAACAACATTCCAAACAATTTCAATTCCATACATTCACTTAGTTATGAAATCAACACATATAAGTTTCAAGGTACACACAGTATTCACATTACAAGTCACATTTCATATCATCTTAATAAATTAATTAAATTATAATCTTAATAAACTAACTCAATTACCTTTAAGAAAATAATTTAATTTAATCCTTTTACTTAATTAAACAAAACCGAAATACATAGTTTAATAATTCCCTAATCACAATTAGATTTAAAACTAAAAATCATGGAATCAACTTTACAAAAATTCCTTTTTACCAAATCAGATACATTTTTCAATCATGTTAACATGTATTAACCGAATTATACCTACATAATATTGCAAAGGTTTGATGCACAAATAAAACTTAGAATCATGAAATTATTATCTGTACTTTATAATTAAAACCGAAAGCATACAGTAGGAGAATCAACAATTTTTAATTTCATTTTTAAAACAAAATCAACACAATAATTTAAATCACCAAACATCACACATGCATGCATTTTTGAAGTCTTAAATTCATTTAACCTCATGATGAATGCAACTTATATGAGGGACAACATATTCTCTACCTAGTACCTAAGATAGCTTAAAGTCAACATGCAAGGAGACAAGGTTTTCCCATTCACACACAAAAGTCACAACATCACATCAACATGCATCAATATATTTAGAATAAAATCCTTTTCAAACAGGCATAAAAATAAACTTAAGATCATAACTTTTCTTAAGCCAAAAATAAAGGTTTACTTTTATTTTCATGAAAATAACATGCATGTTCATAAAATCACTAGATCTAATTCTAAAACAAACATGTACCCACTTTTTACAAAATAAAAGCATGGATCCTAGTTTAATTAAATATGGCCAAATGGCCTCTAAAAAAACAAATATAACATATACAAAATAGTCACTTAATCAAATTATAGTTATACTTTGAAAAATTATTTTAACATTTGGTTTCTTTAATTCTTTTCTCTTAAAACCGAAACATACACAAAAACATAATTTTTCTCTTAAAAATTAACATGTAATCTAAAGATCTAAACATGTTCATGCTTGAAAAATCATTTTAAAACTCACTTCCTTACTCTTCCTTTTGAAACCGAATCATACAAGGAAGAAATTACAACCTTTACTTTGAAAAAAAATAACATGCACACACTCAAATCAAATAAGAACATTATTAGACCAACATGCAAGACTAGAACTTTGAATTTTTTTTACAACTCAAGTTTAGATCTTAAGTTTATTCAACAAGTAATTATAGAAATATGCATAGATCAAGATCTAGTAAGAGGATTCAACATGTAAGGCTAAAAATTTCACTTTTAAAAATAAATAAGCTTATATCATGAATTCATTCATTAAATCATCACATAAACATATATGATCCACGGTTTAAAGTAAGAAAAATAGACATGCAAGGAGATTTAGTTTAGGTTCCATAAAAATCTTTAGCCATTCTTTAGATCTTTAAGAGTTTAGTTAGAAAATCATTAGATCTAAAAAGAACACTATAAACCGAAAACATCAAGCACAAGTTCACATATTACAAATTATTCAAAGTCCTTAAAAGTTCTTGATCAAGCAAGATCAACATATAATATCAACATGCAAGAAGAAAATAGAAGTAGATCTATGAACTAGAAAAAGAAAACTAAACTATTACAATCCTTCATCTTGATCTTTGGTTCCTACCATAACAAGGTTGGTTCTTCTAGCTCTCCTAGTGTTTTGATCTTCAAGGATAGGACTTGGTTAGGCTTGGATTCTCTTCTTTTCCTTCCTAAAACTCACGGCCACCTTCTCCTTTCTTTCTCTATTTTTTTTTCTTTCTAAGAGTTTGGATGAGTCTCTTAGAGGTTGTGTTTAGTGTTTGTATGGGGGAAGAGGAAATGAAATGGTGAAGAGAAGTGAAAATGAGAAATGAGCTAAGGCTTTCCCTATTTTTATAAGCAAAATTATTTTCCTCCTAGTGCCCTTAGGTTGGTTCGGCCATGTACAAAAAGGGAGGGGCGTTTTTGGCATCATAAAAGTATGCATGGGTGGATGTTATCAAAACTAAGGGGACAAGGTTAAGTAGGCTAGGCTTTTTAGGGGTCATTCTAGGTTGAAGACTAGTTAGGGTTTTGATATTAGTTTGGTTCGATTCTAACTTAGTTTGGTTCATGTAGTTAGGCTTTACTTGGTTCCTAGTTTCTTAATCTCTAAGTTTCTAGAAATTATACATACGCACATACACGGTTATACATACACACCCATATACACACAAATACATACCGTAGCACACACATCACACATACCTACTTCACATTTTTATTTTCTTAATCTTATTTACTTAAACATCCTAATTATTAATTCATACAATAATGCAATCATTTGATAAGGAATCACATTCACACAATTAATTTTAGGCATCACACAGTACACACACGTTCAATCAAACACCTTTCATATAAAAATTCAAGCCAAATCAATAAATTCATTTTCTTAAAAACACAATTCTTTAAACTCGTATTTCACTGTTCTGAAAATAAATTTTTGTAAAACAAACCATTAAAATCTGAAAATTATATTTTTAAAATCTACGTTTCAAGACGATTGTTTTGATATAAAGATTGTAAAAATCCGAGTTACGGTTTAAAAGTTACGAATTTTTCAAGTTAACAGTTCAAAACTTTATTTCAAACAAAAATCACTTTCTAGAAAAATCACAAAAAAAATCAAACCAACAAAATTATTCATTTCTCTTTTTATAAAAATATCTTTGCTTATAAAAATCCTTGAAAATTATCACTTTATTTTCTTTTCACATAAAATACTTTTCCGAAAATCGTTTACGCACGTACGGGAAAAATGCGGGGTGTTACATTCTCCCCAACTTAAAGATTTCTCGTCCTCGAGAAATACCATGTAGAGTCTGGCTGTTCGGCGGACGCATAACTCTTTGAAGAAATTCTTTTCCTTGTAATTGCAGAAATCGTCGCACCTTCGAGCACGTATCATCTATTTACCGTTCTTAAGGGCGGATCAAACGGATCACTTGCAAAAGTAATCCCTCGAAGGTCTTTTGAAATCAATAGGGCGGGGTAAAAACAATCACAATTTCATTGTCAACAAATGACTAAGGGGTTCAAAGATATCAAATTGGTATTCAGAAACAACATGGTTACAGACATCTGAGGGTCGAGACACTATCACACTTCAAGGTCAAATTCTTCTCATGAGTTCAAGCCTAAAGGAACTACTCCTCAAAACTTCACATTTTCAACTACTCCCCAACTTAAATAACTCATATCTCTCTATACCACACTCATGATTACAAACTTAACGTCTAAGTACTCCTATCCTTCACCACTTTCTGGTCATTCTTACAAAATTTCCCATCACTTAGCTCCAATCTATCCTCTGGTTGCTTTATAGCTTGCTAAACAATTACTCTTATCAGACTTCTATAGTTACCATTAAATTTTCCCTTACTCTAATCCACCACTAATCCTCAAGAAATGTGCATTGTCTCACTCCCTATCTTAAACACCTGATCATATAACTTAGACAATTCTAAACCTTTTCCCCATTTTCCACAATTTTTCCTCACATTCTAAACCACTATTTGAACAATTCGACATCAAACTCTTAATCCTAATCACCTTTCACCACTTACCTAAGACTCAAAGATACTCCTATTTTCTCCAAGACTCATACATCCTAAACTTCATTCTCCTTAACCTTCGCAACCTTCACCTAACAACACCTCACAACTCACTTCCCAACTTAAAACCATCTTTGCGACTGGGATAAGGTGTTAGGACCCAAAAGTCTCATCAAAAGTTTAGGAAAGATAAATGTCTGGTCAAAGTCCAAAAGAGAAAGCTTCGGGTTTATTAGCAATCAAGGTTTTGTCAAGAACATGGTCTAAGATTCTCAGGAAAGGCTTTCCAATCATCATGCCAAAGCAATTTGACACGCATAGGATTTTTTACAAGAAAGACTCAAATCAGGAAAAGAAGGATTCTGGTCACAAGACAAGATTACATATGCTTAAAGGTTATCACAAACAAAAGGAATTCACATTAAAGAAGAGTTCAACAAAAGAAGATTCCGAATCGCATGTCAACATCTCATGACGTCACTGATCTCTGCTCTTCGTCGTTGCCGTACACAAAACCGACATGCTCCATGAAAACATTCGCGCACTCTTAGCGTTCTATCGCTATCCTAATACTAACTCGCACACAGAGACACACGGCAAAGTACATAAGCACATGTATAAGGTTACTTAGTTTAACCACAGCTCTGATACCATTTCTGTAACACCCCGACTCGGCAACTTGAAAAACTTAACTTAAATATAGTGAAAATTAGGGCCATTTTTTTTAACCATGTGTTATGTACAAGTGAGAACACTTATACTTTTAAAACATAGTTATAATTATAACTCGTGTTCTCACATTACATAAACCTTTCAAGTTCCAAACCGAGGTGTCACAGGACACCGCACTTTGAAACTCATTTTCAAAAGCATCATCTAAAACATAGCCCGTTCAATTGTTCCAAAACATCAATGTTAAATAAAACTTATGCCGGGGTACAGTATGATAGATCTAGGTTAACTAAGAACTTACATTGGAGTACCACGCTCTGAGGGGAATTCCTAGCATCTAGTCATGCTTCCTATTACTTGTCGTCTAACTCCGGACTTTGGTCGATGAAGCCCACCACGCTTCCGCTGCGCCATCTACCAGTTGTAATATCAGCAAGTGCCGATACGACAACATGGTAGGAGAGAGTCAGTGTTCCGAACACTAACGGGTTGACCTTGCGGTCCCGGGTAGACTTAATGTAAAAATAAATAGATAATAAAACTAGAACAGCGGAACATAAACACTTATCCTAATGCCATCACATCATCATCAACATATGCAACATGTCATGCACTTAGCACATATGTATCATATAAAACAATGCATATAGAGATATTCTTAACACACCAATATCATCTCTTAAAGCCAAAACCTTCATCCCACTTGCCTCACAATTCCTTTTCCATTCAAGTCATTGCCTCATGATCTCTTACATCACGAATCAATTCTCGTGCTCGACTTATAGCTCTTATTCAACACTTGAAATCTTTTGATATACTTTTCTTCGACACATCTTTGTCTTTTAAGTTTTATTATTTCGATTAGCGTCAATGATGAGGGGGAAAAATCATTGAGCTCACACACGTCTACATCTCCTCGGTCAACCACCCAACCTAATCGGAAGCAAACAGGAGTACAGGACCTTTACCACGCGGGCACGACAGCTGTCACACACAAATGGTCCCAGACCAGGAGGCCCTGCCTCAAATCATAATCATAATAATAACAATGCACGCTCTCAGCGGCAATCACAAATGCCCCATTCCAGTCCCTCTCACTGTTCTCGATTTGCAATCATGGGGGCGACAGTACAATTCTAGTTCCGGTGCAGAACGTGCCACGACATTAGACCCAGTCCCCACCACGTTAGTGCGCCACTTGTGGAATTGTTCTGCCTAGAAAGTACTCTAGACTTCTTGACGTGTCACCGTCATCGTCCTCCCCTCATGCAATCTCGTCCTAAGTATCCGCAGATACTTATCGTTCCTTCCTCTCCACTACTTCGATACGACACTCATACCTCACCGCGTTTATAAATGTCTTTTAAAGTTTCATGTTTTAATTAGCGGCTTAATCCTAACAGTCGGCTCGTCCTTGGTGCATCCCTTCAACGAAGCCCGACCACTAATCGCAAACTATTCCCCCTAAATCTCATTGGCCCCAGGCCACAAATTACTTTCTCATCTCATCATCAACATCCTCAAAACTCATTCTCAATCACATCATCAACAGATTTTTCCTCGTCTTTTCAAAACATCTTTCGCAAAACTTTTCGAAAACACGGTTTCACAAAACTTTTTCAAAAATAATCTTTCCAAAAACTTTCACAGAAATATCATTTTCACCAAAAGCTTTTCACAATTTCTTTTCAAAATCTTTTTCAAAAATCACAATTTTTGGGTGAGTGTTAATGGAGGAGCAAGCTCAACTCAACACTAAGCTTCTTCCCAAAAACGTGAACGAGGAATCACATCTCTACTCAACCACTTTCTCACTTTCATATTCACATTCTCAAATCAATCTCAACTCCTTACCTCTTTCCTTTACTCACATCACCTTTATCTCTTTCTCAAACTTTTACTCACAACGCGATTCATCTCTTTCTCATTTCTCATACTCTCTCATTCGCTTCTCTTCTCTCTTTTCGGTTTTTCTTACTATTCTCACGGTTCTATTATCATCATTTCGTTATCAGACAAAACTAAACAATATCTAAACAAAATAAAGTAAGCACAACCAGTAAACATCTAGTAATGCATGGCAAGTAATCATTTAGTATGCAATTAGAATACACAAATCTGTATCACCTAATTCGCAGTATTCTCACAATCCTCCTATTCGGATTGTGAGGAACCACGTCATGGGATCACCGCACTCTCACTCACCTGGATGACGACACATCCGAAAGCTTTCCGAAATTTCCAGTCGTTATCCTTGCCACGTGTCTTTCGCGTCCGACACCCGAACTAGACATTTTTCCCCGTGCGTTAGAAACGATTTACGTGAATTCTTAGTTTCGTTTTAAAACATTTTAAAATAATCCCCCCCTTTTTTTTAAAGCACATTGCCAATATCCAAAGGACTTTAAATCCAAATCATTTTTTAATAAAATGTTTTCAAGAAAAACTTCTTAAAACAATTTATTTTCCAAAACAGAATTTATTCCTCATAGTTTAAAACACTTTAGTTTGAAAAATCATTTCCCTCAAACACTGAATGAATCCTTTAGAAAACGCTCTTTGAAAATCTTTCTCAGACAAAATAAAAATTCGAGAAGCAAAACTTCAACACCACTCAGATTAATTTATTCTTTTTCTACACTTCTCAACCTTATAGGATACTGATCAAAGAATATAAATTAAGAATTTCAAATTAATTTAAACTATTTAAATCATTCTTTTAACACATTTTTCAATTACTTTAAAATCCATACATAAACTCTTCACAGTCAAGATACACAAACAACATTCCAAACAATTTCAATTCCATACATTCACTTAGTTATGAAATCAACACATATAAGTTTCAAGGTACACACAGTATTCACATTACAAGTCACATTTCATATCATCTTAATAAATTAATTAAATTATAATCTTAATAAACTAACTCAATTACCTTTAAGAAAATAATTTAATTTAATCCTTTTAATTAATTAAACAAAACCGAATTACATAGTTTAATAATTCCCTAATCACAATTAGATTTAAAACTAAAAATCATGGAATCAACTTTACAAAAATTCCTTTTTACCAAATCAGATACATTTTTCAATCATGTTAACATGTATTAACCGAATTATACCTACATAATATTGCAAAGGTTTGATGCACAAATAAAACTTAGAATCATGAAATTAGTATCTGTACTTTATAATTAAAACCGAAAGCATACAGTAGGAGAATCAACAATTTTTAATTTCATTTTTAAAACAAAATCAACACAATAATTTAAATCACCAAACATCACACATGCATGCATTTTTGAAGTCTTAAATTCATTTAACCTCATGATGAATGCAACTTATATGAGGGACAACATATTCTCTACCTAGTACCTAAGATAGCTTAAAGTCAACATGCAAGGAGACAAGTTTTTCCCATTCACACACAAAAGTCACAACATCACATCAACATGCATCAATATATTTAGAATAAAATCCTTTTCAAACATGCATAAAAATAAACTTAAGATCATAACTTTTCTTAAGCCAAAAATAAAGGTTTACTTTTATTTTCATGAAAATAACATGCATGTTCATAAAATCACTAGATCTAATTCTACAACAAACTTGTACCCACTTTTTACAAAATAAAAGCATGGATCCTAGTTTAATTAAATATGGCCGAATGGCCTCTAAAAAAAACAAATATAACATATACAAAATAGTCACTTAATCAAATTATAGTTATACTTTGAAAAATTATTTTAACATTTGGTTTCTTTAATTCTTTTCTCTTAAAACCGAAACATACACAAAAACATAATTTTTCTCTTAAAAATTAACATGTAATCTAAAGATCTAAACATGTTCATGCTTGAAAAATCATTTTAAAACTCACTTCCTTACTCTTCCTTTTGAAACCGAATCATACAAGGAAGAAATTACAACCTTTACTTTGAAAAAAAATAACATGCACACACTCAAATCAAATAAGAACATTATTAGACCAACATGCAAGACTAGAACTTTGAATTTTTTTACAACTCAAGTTTAGATCTTAAGTTTATTCAACAAGTAATTATAGAAATATGCATAGATCAAGATCTAGTAAGAGGATCCAACATGTAAGGCTAAAAATTTCACTTTTAAAAATAAATAAGCTTATATCATGAATTCATTCATTAAATCATCACATAAACATATATGATCCACGGTTTAAAGTAAGAAAAATAGACATGCAAGGAGATTTAGTTTAGGTTCCATAAAAATCTTTAGCCATTCTTTAGATCTTTAAGAGTTTAGTTAGAAAATCATTAGATCTAAAAAGAACACTATAAACCGAAAACATCAAGCACAAGTTCACATATTACAAATTATTCAAAGTCCTTAAAAGTTCTTGATCAAGCAAGATCAACATATAATATCAACATGCAAGAAGAAAATAGAAGTAGATCTATGAACTAGAAAAAGAAAACTAAACTATTACAATCCTTCATCTTGATCTTTGGTTCCTACCATAACAAGGTTGGTTCTTCTAGCTCTCCTAGTGTTTTGATCTTCAAGGATAGGACTTGGTTAGGCTTGGATTCTCTTCTTTTCCTTCCTAAAACTCACGACCACCTTCTCCTTTCTTTCTCTATTTTTTTTTTCTTTCTAAGAGTTTGGATGAGTCTCTTAGAGGTTGTGTTTAGTGTTTGTATGGTGGAAGAGGAAATGAAATGGTGAAGAGAAGTGAAAATGAGAAATGAGCTAAGGCTTTCCCTATTTTTATAAGCAAAATTATTTTCCTCCTAGTGCCCTTAGGTTGGTTCGGCCATGTACAAAAAGGGAGGGGCATTTTTGGCATCATAAAAGTATGCATGGGTGGATGTTATCAAAACTAAGGGGACAAGGTTAAGTAGGCTAGGCTTTTTAGGGGTCATTCTAGGTTGAAGACTAGTTAGGGTTTTGATATTAGTTTGGTTCGATTCTAACTTAGTTTGGTTCATGTAGTTAGGCTTTACTTGGTTCCTAGTTTCTTAATCTCTAAGTTTCTAGAAATTATACATACGCACATACACGGTTATACATACACACCCATATACACACAAATACATACCGTAGCACACACATCACACATACCTACTTCACATTTTTATTTTCTTAATCTTATTTACTTAAACATCCTAATTATTAATTCATACAATAATGCAATCATTTGATAAGGAATCACATTCACACAATTAATTTTAGGCATCACACAGTACACACACGTTCAATCAAACACCTTTCATATAAAAATTCAAGCCAAATCAATAAATTCATTTTCTTAAAAACACAATTCTTTAAACTCGTATTTCACTGTTCTGAAAATAAATTTTTGTAAAACAACCCAGAAAAATCAGAAAATTATATTTTTAAAATCTACATTTCAAGACGATCGTTTTGATATAAAGATTGTAAAAATCCGAGTTACGTTTTAAAAGTTACGAATTTTTCAAGTTAACAGTTCAAAACTTTATTTCAAACAAAAATCACTTTCTATAAAAATCACAAAAAAAATTGTAAGATCCATGAAGAATGTTTTGATAAATGCCAAAAGGTTTTGAACAAGCTTAAATGTGTTCATCAAGTTCAAGCTCAACAAGCAACAACAAACATCAAGTGATAAAGAGAGAGCCAACTCATGAAGACTTAGTTTGGTAGTTTGTGTTTTATTGTTTAATCTTTTGCCTCACAAGTCTCTTAGTTTATGAGTTTGGGTAGAGTTTCTCAGAGGGTGGTGAATCTCTTTTGATTGCATGATTATATCATATTTTGAGTATTCACTTTGCTTAAAATCAATAGGTGGCTTAAAGGTTTGAAAGAAAAGGTTTAGATTTTGAGAAAACAAGTTTTTAAGTGTTTTTTAAACTCACTACTCGATTAGCCACTTGTTTACTCGAGTAGAATTTTGCAGTCTTGCGCAAATACTCGATTAAGGGGCTGATTACTCGAGTAGAATTTTAAAGCCTTGCGTAAATACTCGAGTAGTAACTCAGATTACTCGAGTAGTGAACACTGATTACACTTGTTACTCGAGTAATGACTTGGCTACTCGAGTAACACGAGCTGTTACTGTTTTTAAATGAGTTTTTCTCTTCTCAAAAGCATTTCTAACCATTCCTAACTTTTGGGTATTCTATATAAACCTTTTCCTAACCTTTGTGAATCATTATTACAATTACCTATCATTTTTATATCAATTTTACAAAGAATCAAAGCCACTCTATTCTCTCTCACTTTCTCAAGATCAAAGCTTTAACTTTTACCTTCTTTGATCAAGAACCTTGAATCTCTCATGTTGATCTTTTCATAGCTTTTGAAAGAGATTCATAGGATTGTTATTTTGTTTTTATTTGAGTTATAATCTTTGCAAGAGGCAAGCTATCTACAACAATTGGAAGTCTTGGTTGTGACTCAAGCAAAGTTATATTGGAAGTCTTGGTGTGGCATTTCATCAAGCACTTGGAAGCCTTGTTGTGAAGCAAGCAAGTGAAAGTCTTTGAAGAATCTCAAAGCATTGGAAATCTTGTTGTGGGAATCGGCAAGCAAGAGAAGAGGTTAGATTAGATATCAATAGGGTTACAAGGCAAGGGTGTGGTATCTCTTGTAGGCTAGCAAGAAGGGAGTCTTGTGAGGCATTTACTTGTAATTTGAGAAACTCTAATTCCTCATAGTGAAGAATCTCTCTTGGTTGAAGAGGGGACTGGAGTAGCTTTCAAGTGGATGAAAGTGAACCAGGATAAATCACTGTGTCGTATCTCTATACTCTTAACTCTTTACATTCTTGGTATTCATTGTGTTCTTGGTTGAAAATCTAGAAAAAGTGATTTTTCATAATTGATTGAATTGAATCTTAATTGTGCAAAATTGATTTGGGGAAAATCATTTTCATAATCTAGGTAATCAATAAGAATATTGGTGTTAATCAATTCCGCTTTATCTCTGATCATATGTGTTAATTGATTGATTTTCATATTTGATTGAAAAGTGATTTTTCAATTTTAACATTGATTAATCGAGTAATTGGTTTCATTAATCGATTAGTTTGAATTGACCATTCGGCATTAATTGATTAGTTGACTTGTTAATCGATTAATAGAAGAAAATTTCAAGAAAATCATTTCTTTTAATCGTTTTGATTTGTTTCTTGCGAAAATCTTTCAAGGTTTCTTTTACACCTATTCAACCCCCCCTTCTAGGTGTTCTCCTAGTGTATCCTAGTTGTTTCACTCACCGATTGTAGGTTCTCACAATTGGTATCAGAGCTCGGTCGAAAGACACGAGCATAGAGCTTTTTCGCAAAGATCCTTGAGGAAACTACAATGGGTTCGACGAATCCTTTTGGTGGTGAAGGTGCTTCAATAAATCGCCCTCCTATGTTTGGTGGAGAGGGTTATGGTTAATGGAAAATTAGGATGAGAATCTTTATAGAAGCTATAGATGTGAACATTTGGGAAGCCATTGAAAATGGTCCTTATATTCCCTCAAAAGATGTAGAAGGTGTGCTTACCCTAACTCCCAAAGATAAGTGGACCGATGATGATAAAGGGAAAATTCAATATGATTTAAAAGCAAAGAATATCATCACCTCCGCTCTATCTTATGATGAGTTCTTTAGAGTCTCCCAATGTCGTGATGCAAAAGAAATGTGGGACACCTTGCAAGTCACACATGAAGGCACTAGTGAAGTTAGGCGTGCTAGATTAAATTCTTTGATGCATGAATATGAATTGTTTCGTATGTTGCCTAATGAATCTATATGTTTTATGCAAAAACGTTTTACTCATATTGTTAATCATCTCATTGCTCTTGGTAAAACTTTCTTGAATTTTGAACTTGTTAACAAAGTTTTAAGATGTCTAAGTAGGGAATGACAACCTAAGGTTACCGCAATTGTTGAATCAAAGGACTTGGACACCATGGACTTAGCAAAACTTTTCAGAAAGCTTCAAGAACATGAAATGGAGCTTGAACGTTTGCATATGCATGAAGAGTCGGACAAGTACAAAGAGAGAAAAGGAATTGCTCTTAAAGCTAAAAGGTCATATAAAAAGGAAGAGAGTTCTGATGATGATGATAATGATGATGATGAAGATTCCGATTCGGATGTTGATGAAAAAGACATGAAACTTTTGCTAAGGAAGTTTGACAAATTTCTAAGGAGAAAAAGAAGGTTGAACAAAGACAAAGGTAAAGAGAAGGATTTCCCACACTACAAGACCAAGACATCAAAAGAAGGTGTAGTTTGCCATGAATGCGGAAAACCCGGACATCTCAAGTATTCATGCTCTAGGTATCTCAAGAAGAAGGAGAAAGACAAGAAAAATTCAAAACACAAAAGGGCATATATAGTTTGGGATAGTGATGTAGAAGAGAAGAAAAGCACATCGAGTAGTTCGTCGGATGATGAAGAAGTTACTAATCTCAACTTGCTTGTTCAAGTAAATGAAGAGGAAAGTTCAAATGATGAATCAAGTGAGCAAAGCTACGAAAGCGATGTAAGTGAAACCAAATCCGAAATTTCTTCTAAATATGATATTCTATATAATGCTTATGAAGAAATGCATGAACAATTTAAGAAACTAGCTTTGAAAAACATTGAAAGGAAGAAGCTCATTTTGAAACATCAACAAGAGATTTTAGAACTTCAAAAACAAGTTGATGAGATTAATCTTGAAAATGAAACCCTTGATCTTATATATGCTAGTTCTTCTTGTGATTGTGCTAGTAGATTGAATATTGTGGTTGATTGTGAGGATTGCAAGTTGCTTAAAGATGAAAATGCTATTTTGAAAAATAAGCTTGCAAGTTTCACAAATGGTGATATTAGATTGCGCACATTGTTAAATTTTCAAAGAGAAAATTCAAACAAGTTTGGTTTGGGTTATACTAATGCTAAGAGTAAATCTCATAGAAATGTTGTTGATTTTTATAAAGTTTATTTTTCAAATGCACCAACATGTTTCTATTGTGGTACTCATGGACATACTTCAAATGTGTGTTATATTAAAGTGCATGGTATACCTAAAGGAGATTTTGTTTGGGTGAAAAAGGGTGAGAGTCCCTACACTAACAAAAATGGATCCAAAACCATTTGGATACCAAAAAGCAAAGCATGATTGTTTTTGTAGGTATGATTGAAGAGCAAAAGGACTTTCATGTGTTATTCATTCATTTGCTTCTTCAATTGCTATTAAGGAGAAAATCCTACAAATTGGTAACATTCGATATTATACAATTGGTATTTTCAATTTGATATTGTTGGATATTGCTCATAGTTCTCTCAATTGGTATTATTTCTTATTGAGATAATACTATTGGTATCAAATTCTTACAATTGTTTTACAATTAGTATTACAATTGGTATACAATTTGTTATAATTGATATCATTGAGTAATCATTAGATGATTATCATGCTTTGGTTGTTATATCTTATTAATTTCTCTATTTTTGGCTTAGATCTTATATTTCAATTGGTATATATTTCTTTTTGATAATGCCAAAGGGGGAGAAATATGATGTTTTGAAAAAGGGGAGAAATATTAAGTTTTGACTATTTTGGAGAAATGAAATGGTATGTTTGGAGAAAGGTTGTTTTTGTTGTTTTTATGTAGGTTGAGCAAAGTTGTTGGAGATAGGGGGAGAATCAAGCTTAACTCAATTGGATTTCAAATGTCAAAAGCATTTATTGAGGGGGAGAAAGAGTCTCACCAAGTGATCAAATGGTTCAAGCATCAACAACTTCAATGAACTTCATAATTTCAAAACATGTTTGTCATTTTCAAAAAGGGGGAGATTGTAAGATCCATGAAGAATGTTTTGATAAATGCCAAAAGGTTTTGAACAAGCTTAAATGTGTTCATCAAGTTCAAACTCAACAAGCAACAACAAACAACAAGTGATAAAGAGAGAACCAACTCATGAAGACTTAGTTTGGTAGTTTGTGTTTTATTGTTTTATCTTTTGCCTCACAAGTCTCTTAGTTTATGAGTTTGGGTAGAGTTTCTTAGAGGGTGGTGAATCTCTTTTGATTGCATGATTATATCATATTTTGAGTATTCACTTTGCTTAAAATCAATAGGTGGCTTAAAGGTTTGAAAGAAAAGGTTTAGATTTTGAGAAAACAAGTTTTTAAGTGTTTTTTGAACTGGCTACTCGATTAGCCACTTGTTTACTCGAGTAGAATTCTGCAGTCTTGCGCAAATACTCGATTAAGGGGCTGATTACTCGAGTAGAATTTTAAAGCCTTGTGTAAATACTCGAGTAGTAACTCAGATTACTCGAGTAGTGAACACTGATTACACTTGTTACTCGAGTAATGACTTGGCTACTCGAGTAACACGAGCTGTTACTGTTTTTAAATGAGTTTTTCTCTTCTCAAAAGCATTTCTAACCATTCCTAACTTTTGGGTATTCTATATAAACCTTTTCCTAACCTTTGTGAATCATTATTACAATTACCTATCATTTTTATATCAATTTTACAAAGAATCAAAGCCACTCTATTCTCTCTCACTTTCTCAAGATCAAAGCTTTTATTTTTACATTCTTTGATCAAGAACCTTGAATCTCTCATGTTGATCTTTTCATAGCTTTTGAAAGAGATTCATAGGATTGTTATTTTGTTTTTATTTGAGTTGTAATCTTTGCAAGAGGCAAGCAATCTACAACAATTGGAAGTCTTGGTTGTGAATCAAGCAAAGTTATATTGGAAGTCTTGGTGTGGCATTTCATCAAGCACTTGGAAGCCTTGTTGTGAAGCAAGCAAGTGAAAGTCTTTGAAGAATCTCAAAGCATTGGAAGTCTTGTTGTGGGAATCGGCAAGCAAGAGAAGAGGTTAGATTAGATATCAATAGGGTTACAAGGCAAGGGCGTGGTATCTCTTGTAGGCTAGCAAGAAGGGAGTCTTGTGAGGCATTTACTTGTAATTTGAGAAACTCTAATTCCTCATAGTGAAGAATCTCTCTTGGTTGAAGAGGGGACTGGAGTAGCTTTCAAGTGGATGAAAGTGAACCAGGATAAATCACTGTGTCGTATCTCTAAACTCTTAACTCTTTACATTCTTGTTATTCATTGTGTTGTTGGTTGAAAATCTAGAAAAAGTGATTTTTCATAATTGATTGAATTGAATCTTAATTGTGCAAAATTGATTTGGGGAAAATCATTTTCATAATCTAGGTAATCAATAAGAATATTGGTGTTAATCAATTCCGCTTTATCTCTGATCATATGTGTTAATTGATTGATTTTCATATTTGATTGAAAAGTGATTTTTCAATTTTAACATTGATTAATCGAGTAATTGGTTTCATTAATCGATTAGTTTGAATTGATCATTCGGCATTAATTGATTAGTTGACTTGTTAATCGATTAATAGAAGAAAATTTCAAGAAAATCATTTCTTTTAATCGTTTTGATTTGTTTCTTGCGAAAATCTTTCAAGGTTTCTTTTACACCTATTCAACCCCCCTTCTAGGTGTTCTCCTAGTGTATCCTAGTTGTTTCACTCACCGATTGTAGGTTCTCACAAAAATCAAACCAACAAAATTATTCGTTTATCTTTTTATAAAAATATCTTTGCTTATAAAAATCCTTGAAAATTATCACTTTATTTTCTTTTCACATAAAATACTTTTCCGAAAATCGTTTACGCACGTACGGGAAAAATTCGGGGTGTTACAATTTATGTATTTGATATTTTCATACTTTAAAGGAATATTTCTTAAATCGAATTTCTTTTGTGATTTCATGTGATAAAGGATTTGTAAGGAATGATTTGTTTTGGGGAAAAATCTCATGAGTTTTAAATTGAATTTTTGATTGAATTATTTAAGTATTTAGTATTTTGTATTTTAAGGAAAAAGTGATTTTTATGAAAAAGAAAATAAAAATGATTTTGTGCATGTGTGTGTATAGGTGTCGGCCGTGTGTATGGGTGTGTGGTGCATGCATGATGCAAAAATTTGACTTCCTTGCACCCTAGGTTAGTAGCCAAATAGCCCTAGGTTTAGTTTAGTGATAAGCTTGATTAGGAGTTTGACCAACCAATAGGAAGTGAGCTTAAGCCTAATCCAACCTCATTTGTCCAATGGCTTGGCTTGAGCCATGCAAGCTTTAATGTGGTCAATTTTACCCTCTTAGTAACACTCCTAGGCCAAATTACTCTAAGGGCAAGAAGGGAATTGTTGGTTGCTTTCTTATAACCCCAACCGTAGCACTTCCCATTTATTTGCTTCACAATTCATTTTTCAAACCAAACACAATTCTAAGAGTTCTCCTTAAACTCTTAGAAAGATAGAGAGAGAGAGAGAGAGAAACCGTGAGCTCAAGGAGAGAAGGAAGGAGGAAGAACAAGCCCAAAGCCTTAGGATACTTGAAGATTAAGTGAAGAAGGTTGAAGATCTTCTCTATTTCTTGTCTAATCAAAGATCATAGGGTGTTAGTAGTAGTTCCTAATTTTCAAGCCTTGTAAGATTCGTTTGTTGTTGCATGTCCAATTTCCTTGTAGATCCATGTTTATAAGTACTTGATTAGCTTTGATCTTGAGTTTCAAGAGCCTCACAAACTTGTAGAACCTTAAACCGTGGACTTTATCATTCGGCCATACTTATAAAAAAATGAGGTTGTGATGATTTTTATTTTGAGTTCATAAATGATTAGTTTGATGTGTGTTAAAGTTGATCTAAGTGATTTGAGTGCTTTGACTTTAACTTTGATTTTTTTCTTTGATCTTTGATTTCCTTTTCAAAAAGACTTTGATCTTTGTTTTGATCTTGAAAGAGGTCTAATTCCTACCTTGATTTTCCATGGCTTCGATTCTTAAGTCTTGCATGTGGTTCTTTTGCTCAAAAAGTTTTGTTCCTTTACTTGCATGTCACAGTTTTTAAGGAGAAACAAAGGAAAACAATTCTTTTTCAAATTTATTTCATTTGGATTTAAGTTTAGGTATATTTCAAAGTTAAGGATTTAAAGTTTCCTTCTTGATTTTGTTGATGCATGTTCGGTCAAGCTTTGAAATTTAAGAAATCATGATTGTTTTCATAAGGGGTTCATGCATGTGATCCTCTTTTGATTTGCTAGATTTTAAAGCACATGCAAAGGAAAATAAAAATGAAAACATGTTGGAGGTGACAAAATAGGTCACGGTTTTGGGGAAGAAAAAGGAAGTGGTATTTTCTAAAACTATGTGTTTACATATGCATGTTTTTAATTTAATATTTTAAGGTTTTTGCATGAAATAAAAAGTGCATCAAAGACTTTGTTTTCCAATGGTGATGATTCGGCCTATAGTAGGTTAAATAGGCTAAGATTCTTTTTGCATGTGATTGTCTCCTTGAAATGATTGTGTTCTATGACTTTGATTTAAGAAGAATTTATTTGAATTGTGTAGTTTTGTTTTGGTCAATTCGGTTTTCATGAGAGAAGATGGGTAATTGTATTTGATTATTTTCCAAAAATATTTTCATGAATTGATTCTTATTCCTTGCTGTCCAAGATTTTATTTCCAAGTATTTAAATTTTGAAAATGTTTTTGAGTTGTGAAACATATGGATTTTAAGTGTTCTTTGATGAATAAAAAGTTAGAGTGAAAGTTATGTATTTTTCGATGTTTTACAACTTGAAAAAGGTGACTGGACTCATTCCATACCACCACATGAACCAATTATTTTATTTATTTAATTATGAGTTTTCAAATGATTTTTGAAAAGGATTTAAATTGTTGAAAGTAAGGAAAATAAATATAAATATGTTTGTTTAAATTCTGATGCAATTTGGTGTGTGAATGTATGCATGACCGAGTGCTTAGTTTTGTGAAACTAAACTATTTGTGAGTAGTATGATTTCTTGTGATGAATGACTAAATTGGTTATATGTTTCTAATTAATTAATAAAGTATTAATTCTAAACTAAAGAAATTATTTAGAAGTAAAATAGCATCATTAAGTTGCCTTGATTGATTCTAAATGTTTGTTTGTGAAAGTGTTTGTTTGAAAATAAATGTTTAATTTATCATTAAGTTGAATGACTGGTTTTGTGATTAAATTGAATTCAGATTTTGATTAATATGATTCTTTTTGTGAAGTAATCCTTCGCTGTTCCGGACTATTTTAAAACTGTTTCTTAAACTTTAAAAATGTTTTCATGAGATTTAAAGCAAAGTTTTCGAGTAGTAGTTAATTTAAGAAAAAGCCGGATTGGGGAACGGTGAATTTTTCGGTGTTTTCAAACAATGTTTAAGGTGCTGTCCGAAAAGGACCAGCAACCAAACAAAATGGGTTTAAATCATTTTATTAAATGTTTTCAAATGGTTTTAAAGTATTTAATGTGCTAGAAAATAAGGGAAGTGTTTTGATAAAACCATAGTGTTTTAAGTCTTTCAATTAAGAACGAAAAGTATCATGAACTAAGGAAAAAGGTTTTCTTAATACACGTTAGTAAAGTACGAGTATTTTACTTAATACGAGGAATCAAAAGTGTTTAAGTTATGGAAAAAGATTTTCATAATACAAGTTAATAATGCGAGCGTATTTTATTTAGTACGAGGAATTTGAAAGATGAGGGATTGGGGCAGCCGGCAGCACAAGGATCCGAGGAGAGACGGTACGCATTAAATAGCTGGACCTCAGGTGAGAGAGAAGCTTTCCTAAGACACCGTGGTAGTTAGGTGATTTATTAGGATGTTCCGTATCATCTCAAAGATCGGAACTAAGTGGTTCGGAGTCAGTAGTATAGTGGCAATTGTTTGTGTTGTGTGGCCACTTATACGAAGATGGCAAAGACCACAATGTTATTGTGTGATGTTGTGTGTTGATAGCATGCTTTGATTTATTTAATTATGTTTGATGATATTTATTGTTGTTAAATTCAATGAGTGATATGCTGATGGACGTCTGCTACGTCCTAAAATAGAAGCGAAATAAATAAGGTTGTGAAGTAAAGACATAATGAAAGAAAAAAATAATGGTTGGAAATGGAGTATGTGTTGGAAAAGAAAGAGAGAATTGAGATCGGGGAAAGAATGAATGATAATGTTGAGTACAAGCCAGAGCTGGGAAAAGTGATGTTGATGATGAGAAGGAGAGGTGATTTGAGCGGAGCTGGGCTCCTTTTGTTTTGGTTTTAGTCTGAGACTAGTGTTGAGTTGAGCTTGCTCCTCCATTAGCGCTCAGCAAAGTGGTGACTTTTGAAAAGGTATTTGAAAAGTGGTTTTTGAAAAGAGATCTTCGAAAAGATTTTTGAAAAAGAGATTTCGTGAAGAAGGATGAAAAGAAATTTTTAGAAAAGAGTTGTGAAAAGAAATTCTTTGAAAATGTCTTTGAAAAGAGGTTTTGAGAAATATTATAAAAATTATTTTCAGGCAGGTTTTTGAAAGGAGGTTTTGTGAAAGGTTGTGAAAAGAGAATTTGAACAATTGTGAAACTAGATTTTTGAGAAAAGTCACAAAAAGGGAATTTCACGGAAATGTTTATGAAATGAGGTTTTGTGAGAATTTATAAAATGGTATTTTGAGATAGTTTTTGAAAAGATTGTTTGGAGAAAGGATTTTGAAAGGAGATGATTACGAGAAAAGGAGAATATTGAGAGAGTTTGAGAAATGAGATTTGAGATTGTGATGTGATCCCAACTCTATGCTATGAGAGGAATGATGAGAGAAAGAATGTGCCTAGTTAGTGGTCGGGACTCGTTGAAGGGTTGCACGAAGGATGGGCCGACCTTAGGATAATTAAAAAGATTAAAAGACTTTAAAAGACTTTCGCGGTGAGGTATGAGAGTGCGAAGTAGTGGAGAGTAAGAAACGATAAGTATCTGCGGATAGTTAGGACGAGATTGCATTAGGGGAGGACGATGACGGTGAAACGTCAAGAAGTCTAGAGTATGTTTCTAGGCAGAACGAACTCCACATGTGGCGCACTAACGTGGTGGGGACTGGGTCTAATGCCGTGGCAAGTTCTGCGGGCCCACTAGAAACATACTGTCGCCCCCTAGATTGCAAATCGAGAACAATGAGAGGGACTGGAACGGGGCATTGTGTTTGCCACTGCGTGGACAGTGAGCCTTGTTATTATTGAAATGATTTGAGGACGAGATCCTCCTGGTCTGGGACAATTATGTGTTGAGACAGCTGTCGTGCCCGCGTGTTAAAGGTCCTATACTCCTGTTTGCTTCTGACTAGGTTAGGTGGATGACCGAGGAGATGTAGACGTGAGTGATCGTCGAGATTGAAACGAATGCTTTAACGGTATTTTAACATTCCCCAATCACCAGAGGTGATGAAATGATAAGAAGGAAGAGAAAGAGAGTACAGTAATGAAATGGAAATGAATGAGAAAAGGAAAGAATGTTACAAAATGTGAAAGTAAAGAAGAATGAGAAAGTATAACAATACTGTTAATAATGTAAGATAGTAATAATTTGTTTGGTTGCTGTGTGCTTGTGTATTGTATTGTGTGTTTGGTCCTATTATTTTATCTAGCGTAATCCCACACCGTCGACGATCCGTCGTTCGGAATGCTTACTCTCTCATGTTCGTTGGCATATCGGTGCTGCTGGTATTTCAACGGGCAGATGGAGTATTGCATGAATATCGCCATGTGGAATAAGTATGGAAGAGGATGGAAGCACACCCCACAAGGTTGGGCATGGACCGGTTATACGGAGATCGTGATTCCAGATCTGGAGCATCAACTAAGCGGAGTTAACCTAGAGTCGCGTTTGGGGCAAGTCAACGTACCAGGGTTTCAGAGCTATGAGGAGAAGGTCCAGTACGAGAAGCAGAAAAATTCTACCGTAGCAGACGGAGTGAAAGGAGTGTCCAACAACAATGAGGATACAACTACACAAGCGGCATCGTCCTCAAGAGTGAAAAGAGGATGCAAGAAGGACAAGGAGCTGTACCCGCTCGTTTATCGTAGGAAAATTTAAAGAAGGTGTAGTAACTTAGGTTGATTGTGCGTGTTTGAAGTTAAGGATTACCAAGCCATGAGCCATTAAGTAATTGAGCTAAGTTTTACTTTCACTTGTGGAACACCTCTTTATGCAATTAACTCACGTGAAGTTTTTTTTGAACTGTCAAGATGATTTTGAACAAAGTCCTTTTACGAACACGTATGTTTTTATGGAAAGAAAAGTTTTAGTAACAACTCGGTTTTCGGAAAAAGGGTGTTGACAACACCAGGAACTTTTGAACGATGGCTCCAAAAGCTTCAACAATGTTTTACAAAAAAAAAAAAAAAATTGGCCTCATTTTCGCAACTTTAATGAGTAAAAGTTAATTATTTTCGATTTACGAAAATCGGGCTGTTACAGGTGTTAATCAATTCCGCTTTATCTCTGATCATATGTGTTAATTGATTGATTTTCGTATTTGATTGAAAAGTGATTTTTCAGTTTTATCAGTGATTAATCGATTAACTGAAGGTGTTAATCGATTAACCAAAAATCAGCTTTCAGGCACTAATCGATTAACTGATCTGATTAATCGATCAATTCAAAGTTTTACAAAGGATTAATCGATTAATTGAAGGCTTAATCGATTAAAGGCTGCAGGATTTTGTAAAAATCATTCGTTTTAATTGTTTTGATTAGTTTCTTTTGAAAATCTTTCAAGCTTTCTTAAACACCTATTCAACCCCCCCCCCCCCGGTCTAGGTGTTCTCCTAGGGTTCCTTATTAATTTCACCCACCGATTGTAGTTTTTAACATTATCAAATCGTGGTAATCGATTACCATGGCAGCAGATGCACTAAAAGTTTTAACATACCATTTTCAATTCTAACCACTTTTAACTCAAACCAATGATCAACAGAGCTATGTTCATGCATATTAAACATATCTTAACACTGAAAACATATCAAATCATAGGGAAATCAAATCCATACTCAATTATGCATATAAATCACATTTTACACAACTCAAGGTGCCAAAATCAATTTTATTCACCATTAGCATGAATTCAGTGTTCATTCAGTTGACATGCAGCATAACAAACTTGCTCTAATTGAGTTTTGAGCTTATCATGGCCTCTAAGCGAAAATCCTATTTGAAACTATGCCCTTAGAGTCTCTTGGTGACTCTTTACTTAAACATAGCATGTTAATCTTATTCTAGTGAATATATAGCTTCACCCTTACCTCTAAGTCGTGCTAGAACAGAAAATCCACAAAGAAAAGCTTTTGAATTCCACTTCCCCCAAAATCCACTTCAGAAACAGACATGCAGAGCATTTTCAGCAGGGTCATAAGATCAGATAATTTGACCCATGAATCATGCATTAAAATTGGGGAAAATGGTTAGGTTTTGTTCTCTGCAACATTAACTAAAGAATGGAACGAATTTGAGTTTAAGAGAGTGTGTGTGCTTACCACAATTGAAGCTGAAAGTGAGCTCCAAGACTCAGTTTTCAGATTCTGCAGACTTGAAACACCAACTTGCAGAGCTTAGAACTCCTATAACACTCAACCTCAACTCACAAACTTGGTATCTTTGTAGAGCTCGTGATGTGAGCTTTACAACCGTGTATAATTTGTGTGTTATTGTTTGGAATCAAAGGAGAGCGAGAAGGTGCAAACCAAGAACCCTAAGCAGAGCAAACCTTCAGAATTTGTGCAAAATGAACCCCAATTGTCACCAACTAGGCTTAAATAGCCAAATTGGACACTCATGCATGTTGACACGCGTTTAAGGACATGTTTAGGACTGATTTTGTGAAGATTAACGGTTAATTGTGTTGATTACTCATCAAACGCACTCAACAATACTATTCTGCACTAAGGTAATCAATTACTTTATCGTGGTAATCGATTACCACGACTAAAACTTTGAAAAATTAATATTAATTGGTTTTTGCTCCAACAATCCTTTCAATATTGCATTTAGGTCCTTCCCAAGGACTTAACTGCAAAACTTTTTTTTTTTTTAGAAAATATCAACCAAAATTATTTTTCACATAATACAAATACATAATACACACCAATAATCAAACATTGAACTTTTATTTATTTAATAAATAATTATAATAATTACAACAATATTATTATTCGGAAGACGAAATTAGGGGTGTTGCACTAACCATATAACAGCGGTCTAAAAATTTTGAGATCGGACCGAACCGAACTATGAGACTAGACTGGACTGTATTTTTCGGTCCGGTCTGGTTTGATCCGACCGGTCTCGCGATCTCGGACCGAATCTCTTACACCCCTAATGAATATGTTAATAGCCTCAATAACTCTGAATTTTCATTCCCAACCTACCAGAAAAATAATGTATATATATATATATAGTAATATGTTCTAAACCTATTTATATTTATCATTATATTTTTTTTTTCAATTTTCTTAATACCAAATATGTAGTTATCTAATTTTATAGTTTTATCTATGATTGGTTTAATGAATTATTTTTTAAATTTATTATTTACATTTTTTAATCAATGTTACCAAAAGGTTATCTATATTTGGAATTTGGAATATATGTATAGGTAAGTTTACAAAATTGTTAGATAGGTTTAACCTATATGTTGACCCCATAACTTTTGACCTCATCTCCATATTTTTTTAATTAATGATCACATTACTTTTGGAATCATCTCAAAATTTCTCTCACTATCAGGCTCCATCATTCTCCTCATCCTTAAAATAACCATCCCACTAATTCATTCTTCTAACAACTCCGCCCCATGTTCATCCTTTGATTCTTATTCTCCTTTTTTTCCTAATTATCTACCCAAATTCGTTAAGCATTAGATAAAGGAAATAACCGTATTTCTTTGTTCTCAAAACTAGTTATAAAAATTGGTAAAAAAACATAATAGTTAACTAACAAATAGGAAAGAAAATTATTTTTAAATTTTATAAAATTAATTGAGAAAGATAATAATAAGATAGAATTGGTTAAAACCATAATAGTTAACTAACAAATAGAAAAGAACTTTTTTTTTTAAAATTGTGTAAAATAAATTGAGAAAGATAATAATAAAATAGAAATATAACCCCACTCATTAATTCTTCTCACAACTCAGCCCCAACAATATTTCAACCATTTTCATGCTCTATTTCTCTTTCTCCTTTTTTTTGTCATTATTTACAAAAATTAATTAAGCATTGGATAAAGTAAATAACCGTATTCTTTTTGTTTTCAAGAGTGATTATAAAATCAAAATTTAGTCAGGCATTGTATTCTTTTTGTTCTCAAAACTGATTATAAAGCATACGTACAGTCTGTTTAAGGCATAAATATTTTTTTAGTAAAGAAAACAATTTTTAAATTTTTTAAAATAAATTGAAAAAGATAATAATAAGAATCAAATAATAAAAAATTCTTCAAGCGGTCATAGAAATGAGGAAACAAAATAATTATAAAAAGTATTAACAATGTAAAGGAATAAAAAATTAAATCGATGATAAAAACATATGATAAGAAAGAAGTAGTGAAAATTGTTTAAAGTTATTTTAAATAAAATGAAAAAGATAATAATAAAAAAGAAAAAATTAAATTAAATTTGAAGCGACACTTTATAACAAAGAATATAGATATGAGGAAAAAAATAATAAGGAAAAGTATTAATACTGTAAAAAAAAATTAAAAGTTGCAACGGATGATAAAAATGAAGTATTTAGAAAACAATTGTAAAAAATTTAATAATTCAAGCATATAATAAGAAATAAGTAATTAACTAAGAACCAATGTGTTGGCTACTATACCTTTGGAATACAGAAGGTCTGTTCTTCATGGTGTTGTATTTCAATTAGTGTATACCATGTCTTTGCTTTCAAATCCTCATAACCTTTGAGGTAGATTTTGTTACAATAGGATATATTCGCTTTTCTAAGTATGCTTCTTTCAGAATTCAATTGTTCCCCCAAGCTTAGTTGACGTTAATAACTTTGTGATAAAGTTATTTCTGGAAAAAAGATCAGATAAGCTTTTTATGTTTCTCTAACTTTTGATGATGGCATGCTACAAATCTACTTCCTGAGCACAGAGAACAATGTTACATTATGAAAATGAATCAAAGGGGTAAAAAAAATTGAGATATAAAACACATTATCTGAACTCCGGCGTGGTGATATATGCTCTATTATTTCAAAGGAGGCAAAATGCAAAATCTTTCGCAAGTTGAAACTTCTCTGTGACTTCACAATAGGAATAGGAAGCAAATTGTACTGAATAGGAAAATAAGAAACTGGCTCTAAAATATGGAAATTGAAACTGGGGCTTCTCAAATCTGAAACTGCTCCGTGTGTGGCAAAATAATAATAGGAATTATAAATTTAAAAAATATTTCTTTCCACATGCTTGCTCCAAACGTGAGTTTGGAAGTTACTCGCAATCTGTTAGAGTAATTGCTCAAGTTACTACGCTGCCACTTTCTTCTTGTTTTATTTTAATTATTTTAAACATTGTAACTACTCAAGTATGGCACAACAGTTTCATAATCATGCAGGATAGCTCAAGTATGGCATAACAGTTTCATACTCATGGGGATAGTTATGTGTGAAATTATGGTAAATTAGTATAATATTATGAGAAGGGTATTTTGGGCATAACAAAATTACGTACAATAGTATTATGAGAAGGGTATTTTGGGTATAACAAAATTACGTACATTTTAATCGTGGATCTTAGGTTCTTTTCGTTTTGTTAGGGTTTTTCTATTTTTTTATGATAAGAGTTTAATAGGTTGTTTTTTTTGCTAGGATTTCATATTTTTATTAGCTTTAGGTCCTTTTTCATTGGTATATTATATGTTAATCGTTCCATCTTCGTGCTCTTCGTATTCGTTTTATTGTTCATGTTTCTCTATTTCAGTAATTTCCGACGAACCGTGTAACACCCCTAATTTTCGTCTCCCAAATAACCAAGAAATTAATTATAACAATTATTTTATAATTGATTTATATTGGTTTTGAAGGTTTTAGTTTTTGTACATTATGCGTTTTTATATATAAAAATATGAGATATATTTTTATATGGTTATTTTGTACAAAAATGTGAATATTGTAATTTAGTCCTTGGGTTGGGACCTAATTGCAATATTAAAAAGGTTTTTGAAGAAAGAGTAATTAAATTATTAATTTTTGAATTTTATCAGTATGTAACCGGTTAGAAGGGCTCTGTAACCGGTTACACGATGAACTCAGAAAACTGGGTTAGTGCGTTTGATGAGTAATCACGCGTTTTAACCTAGAATTCGCCACGAATCCCACTCGATTCATGGTGGGAGACACGCGTCGCTCTGCATGCAAGCCCAATTCGTCTATAAATTGTGAAAATTCTGAAGGTTTAGGGTTGATTTCTAGTTTTAGTGTTGAAGGTGGCTCAGTTAGGGTTTCGTTTTCATTCTGGGAAATTCGTGTTGGTTCTTGAGTATTAGAGAGCAAAACACACACTTTTGGAAAGCTTGAATCAAGGGCTTTCCAATGATATAAGATTTGAGAGCTGAGTGTTCGTGTGGAAGGAGTAATCAACCTTGGAAGCTAGGAAATCAAGTCTGAGCTCTGTTTTCTTCTTGTTCTGGAAGCTGAGTTTCAGCTTTGATTTTGGTAAGTACAGTCCACCATTAAGCCTCAAATCTCTTCGATTCTTTAGTACATGTTACCTATATTGAGTCCTAATTGTTTTCCCCAATTTCTTTGGCCAATTGCTATGTCAAATTTTCTGGTCTTTGAACCCTGTTGATGGAAATCGTGGCTGAGAGCAAAACCTAGGATTTGTGGGGAATCTATGTTGGAGCCTTTCTCTCTGCAATATTTTGGATCAAGCACGAACCTAAGGTAAGGGGGAAGCTTACTATTTTCTAGAATGAGAATAAATTGTGGTAGAATATAGGATGAGTCACCAAGAGACTCAAAGGGCATAAGTTGAAATGGATAGATGGCTTGGAAGCCAATTTGAGCTCAATTGTTGTTTTGAGCAATGTTATCTGGATGCATGCAAGCTATGTTGATGTTGATTTCATGACTTAATTGGATATTATGTGAATTGATGCATTAAGTTGTGAAATATGTGCAATTATGTGCAATTTGTGTATCCAAATTGAATTGCATGCAAGATAGATATGTTTCTGTGTTTAAACATATTTATTTAAGGTATATGTACTCTGTTAAAGGTTGAAATTTGGTTAGATTTGAGTAGTGAAAAAAATGGTTTGTTAAAACTCATGTTTTAGTATCAGACTGCATAATCTAACCGGTTACTCGATATTCGTAACCGGTTAGACCCTGTTAAAATGCAAAAGAAAATAAGTTTATAAAATCAGCATTTTGGTTTTATGAATCCTACTCAAATCTAGGCCTTAATTTCATGGAAAACAATCTGAAAATAAGTTGATTTTATTGTAATAATTCAGATTGAAAATTGAGAGTTAATACCTTAAGGTAATGAGATAGTTTCAAGAGGAAATTATGCTCATTGGACAATGAAAGGTGATTTAGACTTTTGAATGATATAAACAGTGGTTTGAAGTATAAACATTGTTAAACTGGTTTATGGATTGGGTAGGGAATTTAAGAAAAAGGGTTTTTCTGAATTACAATGGTAAACAGTTCAGGTCTGTAATTCTAACCGGTTAGCCTGGAACTGTAACCGGTTAGTACCTGAATCTGAAAAATAAAAAGTTAAGTTTTTGAATACCATTGACTTTGTTTTACCCAATCTAAGTTTAATGACATGTTTTGGGATAATTCAAAGGAGAATTTTGTGTCAAAGACTATACCTCAAATAAATCATTCAAAAGAGAAATTGGAATATTTCTAAATCACAGTAATTAATGGAAAGACCAACCTTAGTAATTATGCATGCAATACATGCATAGAGAAAGGTAATGAAATAGGTTGGCAAGGATAGTTTGTGATGTTCGGGTACTTGACCCCGTACTCTAGGAGTACTAAACTAATGCAACCAACTTGATGACACATTCTGGGAATGTGGCCATTGTCTGGGACATGGTTTCTTGGACACGTTCTGGGAACGTGATGCACACTCTGGGAGTGGTGCTTGATTTCATTCCAAGTTTGGTTTGCGATACGTTCTGGGAACGTATGTGAGTGTTCTGGGAACACATTGGTTTAATAATGGAATTAAACATAAAAACCAACCTTGATGATTGTGCATTCATATAGAATGGAAGTTTGGTTGGTAGGAACGTTTATCATATTCTGGGAATATGAGGAGGGTACTCCGGGAGTACCAAATTATAACCTACTTGATGACACATTATAGATATGTGGCCAGTGTCTGGGAACGTATGTTGGTGTTCTGGGAACACTTTGATAAGCAACCTACTGGATGACACATTATAGATATGTGGCCAGTGTCCGGGACCTGGTTTTTATACGTTCTGGGAATGTATGCGTTCTGGGAACGTGATGCACACTCTGGGAGTGATGCTTATTTATCCAAGTATGGTTTGCTACACGTTCTGGGAACGTGATGCACACTCTGGGAGTGAATGCTTATCATCCAAGTATGGTTTGGCATTACGTTCTGGGAACGAATGTCAGTGTTCCGGGAACACAACGGTGTATTGGATGGACGTCCGAGATGGACTTTGTAGAGGCCTCAGTTGTGGAAGGAAATCATGCATCATGCCACCTGCATTGAAAGAATTATTATGATTAACCGGGTGTGCTCATATGGTTATGCATCATGATTTGCTACATGTTGACTTGTGGATGTTAGTTTTATTCTCATTTGATTATGCGAATATGTATAGCTAACCCCCATACCCTTATTAGGTGTTGATCGTGCATCTAGCTTGCACAAGAATCAGTAAGGGGAGATGTCCCTTAGGTGCTTGCAGAGTGTAGAAAATGTGGGTTGGGAACCCGTTGTGCAGATATCGAGGATCCGACCAGAAGGATGTTGGGACAAAGGACCAGTGACCAGCTCTATGACATTTCTATTTTCAATAGAACTTATATGATACATATTTTGGAAAAAGGTATCATAAGAGGAATTCAGTTTCATAATTATACTTATTTAATTTGGTATTAATGGACTTGTTACACTTGATAAGTTTTTGGGGTACAATATGATGACTTTACTATGTTTCCGCAAACTCTGATTTTGTTAGTCAACCTCATTACAAATCAAGTGTTTGTGAAAAAGAATTTTCAAGGGAAGGGAAAATTATTATTTTCAGATCTTTTTCCAACGATAACAAGTCCCAGTTTTCATAAACTTCTTACTTTTCTTATAAAGTAAGATGATATACAAGGAGTGTTACAAACCGGTCTAGGAAAAATAAAATTCCGACACGAGGGTATCAGAATTTACTGAAACACAATTTTTTTCGTTACTGAAGGTATTCTGACATATCCGTGTCGGAATAATAATAAAATTCTGACATAGGGGTATTGAAATTTACTGAAACATATTTTTTTTCAATATTGAAGGCATTCTGACATACCCGTATCGGAATAATAATAAAATTTCTAACATTGGCTTGTCGGAATATTTTCAGTTACAAAAAAAAAACAAAAAAAAAGGCATTTTTGTTGGAGAGGCCCCTTTTCCCGTGTTGGAGCAGAAAGATGTTTGGGGTGGAAGGTGGAGGGTTTTGCGGTTTGGGGTGGAAAGACGAATAGATTTGGGGTTTGGAGAGAAAATAAGGAAAAGGGGTATTTTTGTATTTTCGCTTTTACATTGGGGACTGGGACTAATTTGTGAGGTTTGGGGACTAGTACTCTCCACTTTATACTATCCACAGGGGTGTTCAAAAAATTCTGGTTCGGTTCAGAACGAAACCAATCCATAACAAACTTAGTATTTTATTTGTCCAAATCCAGTCCATTTTCAAATGGGTCGAATAAAACCAAATACATGAAAATAGATACCCGATTCGGTCTATTTTGTAAAACAGTAAAAGTTTAATTTGCTAATCAAACTATCGAAGAACTTGAGAAAACATTGATCAGTGATGCAACTCTCCACTCCGCTACTCACCAAGACACCACTACGACTATCAGTATTGGCACTCTCACAAATTCCATATTACTGTCTCTCTCTCTCTCTCTGGAATATAAGTACTTGAAATGGACTTGCACATGAATTAAAAAGTTAGTTAATATTATTAGTAATATTGGAATTAATAACATTTCGTAAATTTTTTAAAAAATACTTCTATAATTACCATTGGGGTTCTAAAAAAATCTTGAGTAAAATGAGTGTTTGTGAAAAAGAAGTAATTAATGTCATTAAAAATTAGTCGAAATACTTATAAAAAGGACCAAAACACTCATTTTCTAGTGCTTTTATTTAGGAACGGATGAGAGTATTATATGTTAGATGGCATCCATAGTGAGAAAGTGTGGCACCTTCGTTGTTTTAGGGTGAGGTACCCTAGTGAGTTTAGTTGGGAATCTTTACGAATGGTGGGGTATCTAATAGTTTGACATCCTTAGAATTTAGAGAGAGACATTCCTAACGAGAAGGTGTAATACCTTCATTGTAATAGGGTGAGGCATCCTATTGTGTTATTTTGAGGTCTCTTATGAATGGTTGAATCTAGTAGTTTGTGGGGTGCTCTTAGTTATATTGGGGTTCGAAATTCCAATTGGTTAATAACAGGAAATTCGAAGCAAGTTGCTAAGGGCCTGGACATAGGCCTTTACGGAACCTAACGTGAGCGCGGGACTCACCAGGATAAAAATCCGGTTTGCATTTCTTTCTATCTGTTATCTCTCTATTTATCGTTGCGTTATTTTTATAGTTATAATTACCGTTGTAACACCCCTTGATATTCCCTATTAACTATCCTAGTTGTTAAACTGGTTTTGTTATGAAAAGTGGAGTTTTTAAAACTTTTTATTAATATTTAACCATCACATTTAAAATATAATATTATTTTACTTAAATATAAAAGTTTGTTACAACATTTCCAAAAGTATGATTCTAGGTTAAGTCTCAAAACATAACTAGATTACATATGTATATATATTAACTAGTCTAATATCCCAACCCAGAGTTAATGGTTCAATCCAAAAGATTATACATAATTAGTCCATAAAGGACTAACTCTCATACTCCTGCAATAGCTAGAGTATGAGTCTTCTCAGCCTCATGCATGGTAAAGACGCTCCCAGTACGTAAAATGATAAATAAGGGAGTGAGTTTCTTTCACAAGGGAGTGAGTCTCTTTCATATATAATAGAATAAGAAATCAGGATTAATATTTATTTAACAAGTTAATACAACAATGATCATAAACAATACAACAATTACACAACCATGGTATACATATGATTCATGCTTTAATCCAATAAGTGCATATAAATGCATGCTCGGCTCTCAAATTATTCCAATCACTAGATCCCTTTGCTCCTGAATCCACTCTCTGGATTCAACTCTGTTCAAATATCAAGTCTGGATTTATTTCCATTGGATCCAATTATTGGATTTACCATGTTATTTATTTCCCAATCCAGATCCTCAATTCATTTCCAATCCATATCCTCACATCTCCCTCCACTCTTAGGGAAGACTAACCGGGAGTAAGCGCCTTGCAAACAATGCTTTCACAGTACTTGACCTCTCTCAGGTCCAAGTACAACTTGAGGTGCGAATCTATGTTGGATCTAGACAAGGCCACCCTCTATGTTCTGAAAGGTAGTGCTTAATGCTTGTGAGATATATGAGCTAGAGTGCTCTGTGGGAGCCTGGGAATTGAGTAGATGACACATAGGCTACTTATTCTTCGTTAACCAATAATATTTGGTTCTAAAATATATCAAGGAAAATAACCTCATGAAACTTAGAAACTTGGTTGAATATGGTAAATAGAAACTTTTAGAAGTTGGACACTCACATAGTCCATGGATCTTTGATGCGGGAATGAATGAATGAATTGCTTTTTCAATTAAATATTGTCCGTTGACAAGTCTAATTAGGTTACCTAATCATGGTTGAAATGTCAATTTTCAATTCAATTTTGCAGCCATCTTCAATTGTGTCATTTGAAAATCCAACATCTAATTGCATAACTCATTAATTAGTCATTTGACTTGGTGTTATGTTTGATTGCTTTGTTATATTGCCATTTAGCTTGCCAAAATATAAACAAAGAAAATGGCCATTTAGCTTTGTTGTTATATTATTTGGCAGCTATTTATGCTACTATGCATTGTAAAATTGTTGTTGTTATTGTCCAAAAATTTGTTGTTGTTGTTGTTATTTGGTAGAAATGTGGCCTGAATAAATAAAGTACTCTTGCTTTTTGGATTAGCTTTGTTCATTTTAAATTATAGGTTATTTGACTTTTCACCATTTGGGAAATGCAACTAAATTTATGTTCAATATGTTTTCTATGAACAATAACTATCACATTTTTTTTAATCTCAAATATTATTAGAATGAGGAGATTGATAATATTTGAGAAATTAACATAAAACATACTTGTATAAAATGTCATAGCCTTTGAATGCTTTTTAAAGAAACCTATTCTCACTCTAAATGTTGTGGTTTATATTGTTATTTCTAACTTAGCTTGGTTTTAACATTGCATTATTTTCCTGACTTTGACTTTTTGACATACTCTTCTAATCAACTTGATGAAATTTAGGAAGAATAATCCCACTGTGTATCTTTCAATCATAGGCCTAAGTAATTATTTGGTTTGGTGAATATCTTTGTTTTTATTAGTTTTTCATTGTTGTTTAGTTTTTTCATGGGTTAGCACCCCTCATTTATATGCATGTTTTGGTGAGTATCTGTTTTTGGTTTCATATGCAGACTTGTAGAAGAAATGCATGTGCGGTGGTGTCCAAGTTTAAGAGTTTTGGAAGGTCATTTGAAGCAAGCGTATATATGGGATTAGTGAGAAGTTGCTACAATATTAGAATAATATATACCTCATCATTTAGATTTTGTTCTAATAGTAACAGATAACCTTTTTTTTTCATTTTGGATTCGGTATTGTAATGGTTTATTACTCAAAGATTTAATAATATTATTTTTGTTCGTAAATAGTATGTTCTTGTAGCAAATATTATTCAATGATGTATTAAAATAGTATTATTTATATTTTTTAAAAAATTAACATCCAGAACTTTCAGTAGCATTTCCGAGGAAAAAGTGCTACTAAAACTGCTAAACATTTAGTAGCATTTAGGAGGAAAGAACACTAGTGAAAGTGCTGACTTTCAGTAGCATTTTATAAAAAGTTGTTGAAGTCTTTTGTAGCGTTTGTTATAAATGCTACTGAATGGTTATTTTCCTTATCATTTCTAAAAGCGCTATCGTTGATACCGATATTTTTAATTACACTTGCATACATAGCGCTTAAAAGCGCTAAAAAATGTGAAAAATAAACGCTACAAAAACGTTTTTCTGTTATAGTGAAAGTTTGAGATTTGAAAAGGAAATCTTTAATCATTGTAATGGGTAATATCATAGGTCGAAAATAAATTGGCATTTATTAGCAAGATAATCAAAACAAATGTGCTTTGTAACTAGATAAGGCACTTATTCAAAACAATCTAAAATTAACAAAAATCTTAAGAAGGAACCGCACTTTGTTGTAGTAAGTCTGAGCTTGTCGCGTTCCCATTGTTCGAAATTGCTTCTCCCAAAAGGGTTCCCAAATGGTAGGGTTTAGTGCCTATATTTCCAATTACTCGGTATGGCCCTTCCCTATTTTGGGCTAGCTTTCCTTCTCTAGCATTCTTTAAGCCAATTTCTACCCTTCGGAGTACGATGTCTTCGAGTTCAAATTCCCTCAACATAACATTCTTGTTGTATTGTGACTCTTGACGAGCTTTGGCCTTCCTTTCCCTTTTCTATAGCAACTTCTCAGATTTCCTCGCTAAGAATTAGGCCTTCCTTAAGCATTGCTTCATTAGCACGAATGGACCATTCTTGCATCCTAATGGTGGGAATGGACTTCTCAATGGGTATGACCACTTCGCAATCAAAAGTAAGGCGAAATGGGGCCTCATCGGTGGTATTGGGTACCGCTGTGCGATACGACCAAAGTATCTCGTCCAACTTTTCAACCAATCTACCCTTATTTCTAGAAACTTCTTCTGGATGCCATTATTGATTATCCGATTCGAAGCCTCAGCTTGTCCGTTTGTCTGTAGGTGTTCGACTGAGTAGAAACAATGAATGATGTCGAGGTTGGATAGGGGAAATTTGTCGATCAGATCCATTCCCCAATGGAAGAATGGCCAAGGAGCTCCGAAAGAACGCAACTCTTCTGGGGATCTTTGGAAGATGTCACTACGGAATTGACACCGTTTACATCTCTTCACATGGTCATATGCATCTTGTTGTTGTGTCAGCCTATAGTAGCTTGCTTTTAAAATTTTCCTTGCCACAAATTTGTCTTCCATATGGTCACTGCTCACTCCATTGTGGATTTCTTGGAGAACCACCTCGGCTTGAGTCAGATCTAGACATCTAATCATTGGGGGTGGAGACTGTAACATCCCCAAATTTTCTAAGTGGTTAGGTGCATTAGTGAGTAGGATTTCGATGAGGATCGTAGTATTCTTAAGTGTCGATTTCGTTTAGAAACGATAATTTGTACTAGAATTAGTATGAGCTTAAGTGTTTAGAGTGTAGTATTCAGCTAAGAGCAGGTTTGTGTGAAGTAGAAATAAGTTAGAATAGGTTTAGAATGTAGTGAAAGGAAAATGTTAGGTTAAGGTTGCGATTTAGAAAGGTTATTAAAGGATTAAGAGCATAGGACTTTAGAAAGTTAGAAATAGAAGGTCTATAGCTTTAAACCCAAATTCCACCATTGGATGTTAAGATAAGTGTCATAGGAAGCTTGCCTCAAAATTTGAGCAAGATCCGACGGTTAACGAAAAAGTTATGACACTTTGAAATGCAAAGGAATGATGGATTGAACAAGTTAATTGATTAAGCCTTGAGTTAATCGATTAAGACCTGAATGATGCACACGACTTAATCGATTAAGCATGAGGTTAATCGATTAAGGCCTGAATGTTGGTTTTGGCCAAAATTACACTGGTTAATCGATTAACCACCCAGTTAATCGATTAACCACTGCTGAATCAGCCTTATAAACTCGTTTTTGAGCCATTTTTCACAAAGTTTCCTCTCTCTTCCACACGAATTCTCCCTTCTCCTCCCCTAGGGTTTTTTATCTCTTATGCAACCACCCAATAGATCAACAAATTAAACCCCCATATCATCTCCCTATCACTCCCTCATGCATTTCCCTCTTTCAATTCTCAATTTCTTCTCTTTCTCTTAAAACCCCCAAATTAACCCTAAACCCCAAAGTGTGCAATTGGTCATGTGGGGTCTCAAATTGGTTCAAGGAGCTTGAGGAGTCATAGGAATCAAGAGAGGAAGAACGTGGGAGATTGGATTGGTGTTGGTGTTAATGCTCCCTCAACTTATCATCCTTCTCCTCTTCTCTTCAAGAGCTAAGGGGTGTACTTTGGGTTTAGTATTAGAGAATGGGTTTAATTATAGTAATAGAGTTATAATTGGGTGTATTGATTGATTGGTTAGGTTGATAGGTGGACGGGTAGAGTCTAGTTAGAAAGCCCTAGGTTCTAATGATATGTTATTTATGTATGTTATATTAACTTATTTTGTGAATTGTTAAAGTAGGAAGTGAAGAACCCTAGGAAGGTGATTTAAATTACAGTCCCTGAGACATACCTGAGTATGTCGATTGATTGACTGGTTGATTTCTGATTTGTTAATTGATATTGTTTTTATGGTTACCATTGTTATAAGTGTAAAGTGTATATAAGCAAATTGTAAATGACATTCATATAGTTATGCATCAAGTAGGACCAAGTATTTCTCAATTGAGTTTAAACCAATTAAATGACATTTTCTAAAGAACAAAGAGGGTCTTAAATTCAATTGAGAAACACTTGAAATATTGGATCATGCATGGTGAAAAGGTGGACGTTAGGAGTAGGGGAAAAACATACGTCGCTTTGCGATTGATGAGGGCAAGAATAAATTATTGGAATTATTATGGAGAACTTTGACCCTGCAAAGGATACGAGTTTGCTTCCCGTATTACGGATTGGTTCTATGCAAACCATAGTAATTCCATTGCTCTGGACTCATTTTGGCCAGTCGAGGGTGATTTCTGCTAAAGCCCGATTTGGACAAATCAACCCAAATCGCACGAGGGACCTTCCGGCGTGAAGGTGAAGTGTTGTGCAAGCGGATATGAGGGACCTTCCGGCGTGGAGGTGAAGTATCCAACTAGGGGTTGAGAAATGCTTACTCCTGGTCGGTTTTTCCCCAGAGTGGAGGGTGTATGTGAGGATGTTATATTGTTATTGGAAAAAGGGAAAAAGTTATTAACTTGTGCATTGTATGAAGGACCTTCCGGAGTGGAGGTGAAGTACAATGTACATGATTGTTATCGATAAACTTGTGCATTGTATGAGGGACCTTCCGGTGTGGAGGTGAAGTACAATGTACATGATTGTTATTGTTAAAAGTGTTTAAAATTTAAAGTGTAAAAGTGTGAAAGTGAAAAGGGAAAGTGTGAATGCATTGTATAGATGTTTTAATTCGTCGAATCCAATCAAAAGTGTTAAAGTGTTTAAAATGAGATAAAGTGTTCAATGTTGGATTCGAGAATTAATCCATCCAAGTGTGACGTTAGCAGAGCGTAACCATGTGATTGCACATTATAGTATTATATTAAATCACTATACTCTAAGTATGCATAGTTATATACTGAATGAGGTTAGAATGTTTTAATTGTTAATTGTTAATTGAATTGTGTTATTGATATTGTTGTGCTTGAATATGCCTATTTATGATTTATTACTGTTTTTAAACGTTTTCTTTGATCTAGATTTCAAAGTACTCACCCTTACAGTGGACATATTAGGTACACCAAGGATTCAGGCACAAAAAGGATCAAGGCCGAGAACAGTATACTCATGGTAGAGAGTATATTGGTATGAGTGACCCAAGGGTCATGGGGTTTGAGCAACAATTGATAGGTCCTGTTTTGTAATATATATAGATTTTGTAAATGTAATTGTAATTAATGAATTTTATTTTATTTAAGCATTTGTATATTGAAAGAATTATATGTATGTCCTTATTTTTATTAAGTTTTAAAGTATTCCGTAGTATTATTTATTTTGAACTGAAAGTTACATTTTTATTCGATTTTGAAAACTGTTCTGTACTGACAGGTTTAAATCCTTTCGGGGAAAGTCCGATTTATAAAGGAAACTCTGTCAAAATTTTTATAAACCCCGAATATTTTCTCAAATAAATGTTAAATAAAATTATTTTCTCAAAGTATAAAAAGTAGGATGTTACAGATGGTATCAGAGCAATGGTTGCAATCCTCGGCCCGGAGTATGGATTTTCCTACTCCCAAAGAGTTACTGCACATGAGAGTAACTAATAGGTAGTTGATTAAGTAGTGCACATTAGTGTTTCATGCAAGCATCATTAGTGGAAATAGGTATAGTTTAGTAGGGTGAGTCGTAGTTTAGTAATCATAGAAGTGTATCTTCAATTGAAAGTGGGCTAACTAACTTTTCAAAGTATAACTTTGTTGTATTTAGAAATGGACAGAGAGTAGGGACTAAGGGAAAGGAAAACTCCCAATGGGACAGAGCATGAAAGTGCTACCTCACCGGGAAGGACTAACTCTTAGTTTTGAATTGGTTATGTCCATTTCAAAATATGATAAAATATTGAGATTTTCGCTTTAAGAGGAAATTTCTAAGCCTCCTTTTGAATCGAAGATGAGTCATTCTTTATTTGATTGGAACTCAAGTAGCACGAAAACAATTTTGTCTCCAATGCAATATAGAATCGAGACAGATCCCTCGCATTTTGTATTCATCGGAAGATGACATTGTTAAAGTCCTTGAACCCAACCAAATAATTGTTGGAATTATTTTCTAAGTCTAAGAATAGGATCGGTACTAGAAGTTGTCTAGTTTACACTTCGAGCATTCTTTGTCAAAGTGCGCAGCGGAAGTGAGTAGGTGTTAACCCATGGTAGTTGCCTTTAGCTGTAATAACCAAGCGTCGCCTTAGCACAACCTAATTGCCTTCTACATTTCCACATCATATTTTGGTGACAAATGTACTCTGATTTCTAAAGTATTAAAGTGCTTTTGCAACAGGCCTTTTCCAAACATTATTTTTGAAAAGTATTAGTACTATGATTTATAATGAATGTCAAGTACACTGAAATTTTTATAATTTACATAGTGTGAAATTGATTCAAACTCTGATAATTGATTGTATGTCGTAACACTGATTTTTAAGAAAATTTTATTCACAATGAGAATTCCTAACTAATGGAATGATAGTGTAATTTACTTTTAAGTTACACCAATTATCAATTGATAGGAATTCAATGAAGGCGACATAAGTCAATTTGAACTTTCAAACTAAAATGAGAGGAAAGGCATTCACTAGAATTTAAAGAGGGTGAATGTCATTGAAACTTTTTAACCATAAATCCGTTCCTTTTATTTGAGTTTGATGACTATAGAGGATTCTTATTTTCTTTGTCAAAGGAATTCTCAAGCTTCAGAATCAATTTCAGATGGATGTGAAATGATTTTGAAAACTTATATGAATAATTTGAACTTGTAAGTGCTTGACATGCCTTTTTTCCTAAACAATAATTTTGTTTAAGTTTTAAATGAACATAATTTACAAAAGTATAAAGTGTTTTTCCTTATTTTAAAGAAAATGCAAACTCTTGAAAATTCTTTTATCACCAAGTACCAAACCTTGTACACAGAAGTCGGTACTTTATTGTTTCTATTGTAATGTGGAAGTGGAAAATGTGAATCGAAGGTAGTGAGGTAAGTTAAAGGTAATGTAGCTACCCTAGAGCCAAAGTCTAGTTTGTAATAGGAAAGTCTTAACTAGGATTTAAGGGCAAGTCTTAGTTGCGCGATCTTTAAGCCTAAGGAACCAATTAGGAAACCTTAAACCTTAGGAGGACTAGTGAGCGTAGTACTAGTGGAAGTCTTGCATTGTAGAGTTTCTTTTAGATTGAGTGTAGAACCCCAATAGTTTTTCATTCATAGACTGGGCGGTAGAAGCTAGGTTCGATTCGTTGAGTCCTAGAGTTTAAGCATAGTGGTGTAGGCATATAGACGTGCATATAGGAAGCGAGTTTTAAAATGTTTTCGAACGCTGGAATTTTATATATATGTAATTACGATTTTAAACTTCTTTGGACTATATGTTAAGCCCAAATGTTTTCATGAACCTTTTTCATATGATTTTGGGTAGTTCCCAGATTTCAAATTCTTTCTGTATATAATCATGCAATATCTTCAACTTATTTTATCAACCTCTATTAAATTAATTTCCAAAGGATAACCTTTATGTTGCAACCCTATGTTATCCAAGTTATTTCTCCACTTTAACTTTCATGAAGTGTTCTTTATTTTATATCTGACATTCGGGATGTTTGGACATTCCAATTGCTTTTCTTTTATATATATATATATATATATATATATATATATAAACTAGTCCCTGTGGGAATTTGAATGCATTTTATACCACATCCCTTAAATATACTTTCAATTATTCTATGGATACATATATATAGTATTCAACTATTTAATTTTCTCAATGAGTGTTTACAATTATTTTTGATAGCCGATGTATTTAACTATTCTTTTTCAAACTTTATCTCCATCCGTACACCAATTAAGATCCTCTGTGATTCTAAGGGAGTCTTGCCATTTGCAAAACTTTTCAAACCTTTTTCTTCTCTTCAATACAACACTCCTTTTGATGTGTATGGATTTTTTTACTTATTTGTGTTGAATTGATATTCTGCTTTTCTTTTAAGGAATTCACTCTTTAATAAAATTTAAATGATGTTCTTTTACTTAAATTGTATTTGATTTTTAAAATAAAAATCTCTCTATATATATCATAATACTTTGATGCCTTGTTTCTGTATTTGATTTTCCCTTTAACTTACGTTTGAATCAGAATTTTGTGACATTGACTTTTCTTAAGTGATGAATGTTTGTGTTATGATTGTCTTTATCTGTATTGGGTATGGATATATGTTTTGAAAGTTGGATGCCTAGACTTTATTGAATAATGTTAGATAGTGTGGATATAGGACTAAGTAGGTCTGTATTGACAGGTATTGCCCCTAGGCTTCGAAACTTACGTTTGGAACTTTAAGAAATTAAGTGGGACTTTTTGGTGAAAGTCTCAATAGCAATCCAGTAGGCCTAGTATAGAAATCCAATCGGAGTTGCATCCTAAGTGGGGGAGTGAATCCCCAAGATTGTGTCCATCCTGAAGTAGGTTAAGACCTTTCTTTCGGTTGAGCATATAGCTCTATATCCTCTATTCCTGGAAGTGAGTCGAATTTCGGGGACGAAATTCTTATAAGTGGGGGAGAATTGTAACATCCCCAAATTTGCTAAGTGGTTAGGTGCATTAGTGAGTAGAATTTCGATGAGGATCGTAGTATTCTTAAGTGTCGATTTCGTTTAGAAACGATAATTTGTACTAGAATTAGTATGAGCTTAAGTGTTTAGAGTGTAGTATTCAGCTAAGAGTAGGTTTGTGTGAAGTAGAAATAAGTTAGAATAGATTTAGAATGTAGAGAAAGGAAAATGTTAGGTTAAGGTTGCGATTTAGAAAGGTTATTAAAGGATTAAGAGCATAGGACTTTAGAAAGTTAGAAATAGAAGGTCTATAGCTTTAAACCCAAATTCCACCATTGGATGTTAAGATAAGTGTCTTAGGAAGCTTGCCTCAAAATTTGAGCAAGATCCGACGGTTAAGGAAAAAGTTATGACACTTTGAAGTGCAAAGGAATGATGGATTGAACAAGTTAATCGATTAAGCCTTGAGTTAATCGATTAAGACCTGAATGATGCACATGACTTAATCGATTAAGCATGAGGTTAATCGATTAAGGCCTGAATGTTGGTTTTGGCCAAAATTACACTGGTTAATCGATTAACCACCCAGTTAATCGATTAACCACTACTGAATTAGCCTTATAAACTCGTTTTTGAGCCATTTTTCACAAAGTTTCCTCTCTCTTCCACACGAATTCTCCCTTCTCCTCCCCTAGGGTTTTTGATCTCTTATGCAACCACCCAATAGATCAACAAATTAAACCCCCATATCATCTCCCTATCACTCCCTCATGCATTTCCCTCTTTCAATTCTTAATTTCTTCTCTTTCTCTTAAAACCCCCAAATTAACCCTAAACCCCAAAGTGTGCAATTGGTCATGTGGGGTCTCAAATTGTTCCAAGGAGCTTGAGGAGTCATAGGAATCAAGAGAGGAAGAACGTTGGAGCTTGGATTGGTGTTGGTGTTAATGCTCCCTCAACTTATCATCGTTCTCCTCTTCTCTTCAAGAGGTAAGGGGTGTACTTTGGGTTTAGTATTAGAGAATGGGTTTAATTATACTAATAGAGTTATAATTGGGTGTATTGATTGATTGGTTAGGTTGATGGGTGGACGAGTAGAGTCTAGTTAGAAAGCCCTAGGTTCTAATGATATGTTATTTATGTATGTTATATTAACTTATTTTGTGAATTGTTAAAGTAGGAAGTGAAGAACCCTAGGAAGGTGATTTAAATTACAGTCCCCGAGACATACCTGAGTATGTCGATTGATTGACTGGTTGATTTCTGATTTGTTAATTGATATTGTTTTTATGGTTACCATTGTTATAAGTGTAAAGTGTATATAAGCAAATTGTAAATGACATTCATATAGTTATGCATCAAGTAGGACCAAGTATTTCTCAATTGAGTTTAAACCAATTAAATGACATTTTCTAAAGAACAAAGAGGGTCTTAAATTCAATTGAGAAACACTTGAAATATTGGATCATGCATGGTGAAAAGGTGGACGTTAGGAGTAGGGGAAAAACATACGTCGCTTTGCGATTTATGAGGGCAAGAGTAAATTATTGGAATTATTATGGAGAACTTTGATCCTGCAAAGGATACGGGTTTGCTTCCCGTATTGGGGATTGGTTCTATGCAAACCATAGTAATTCCATTGCTCTTGACTCGTTTTGGCCAGTCGAGGGTGATTTCTGCTAAAGCCCGATTTGGACAAATCAACCCAAATCGCACGAGGGACCTTCCGGCGTGGAGGTGAAGTATTGTGCAAGCGGATATGAGGGACCTTCCGGCGTGGAGGTGAAGTATCCAACTAGGGGTTGAGAAATGCTTACTTCTGGTCGGTTTTTCCCCAGAGTGGAGGGTGTATGTGAGGATGTTATATTGTTATTGGAAAAAGGGAAAAAGTTTTTAACTTGTGCATTGTATGAGGGACCTTTCGGAGTGGAGATGAAGTACAATGTACATGATTGTTATCGATAAACTTGTGCATTGTATGAGGGATCTTCCGGAGTGGAGGTGAAGTACAATGTACATGATTGTTATTGTTAAAAGTGTTTAAAAGTTAAAGTGTAAAAGTGTGAAAGTGAAAAGGGAAAGTGTGAATGCATTGTATAGATGTTTTAATTCGTCGAATCCAATCAAAAGTGTTAAAGTGTTTAAAATGAGATAAAGTGTTCAATGTTGGATTCGAGAATTAATCAATCCAAGTGTGACGTTAGCAGAGCATAACCATGTGATTGCACATTATAGTATTATATTCAATCACTATACTCTAAGTATGCATAGTTATATATTGAATAAGGTTAGAATGTTTTAATTGTTAATTGAATTGTGTTATTGATATTGTTGTGCTTGAATATGCCTATTTATGATTTATTACTGTTTTTAAACGTTTTCTTTGATCTAGATTTCAAAGTACTCACCCTTATAGTGGACATATTAGGTACACCAAGGATTCAGGCACAAAAAGGATGAAGGCCGAGAACGGTATACTCATGGTAGAGAGTATGTTGGTATGAGTGACCCAAGGGTCACGGGGTTTGAGCAACCATTCATAGGTCCTATTTTGTAATATATATAGATTTTGTAAATGTAATTGTAATTAATGAATTTTATTTTATTTAAGCATTTGTATATTGAAAGAATTATATGTATATCCTTATTTTTATTAAGTTTTAAAGTATTCCGTAGTATTATTTATTTTGAACTGAAAGTTACATTTTTATTCGATTTTGAAAACTGTTCTGTACTGACAGGTTTAAATCCTTTCGGGGAAAGTCCGATTTATAAAGGAAACTCTGTCAAAATTTTTATAAACCCCAAATATTTTCTTAAATAAATGTTAAATAAAAGTATTTTCTCAAAGTATAAAAAGTAGGATGTTACAGAGATTCCCCTCCTATACAAGATTCCTTCATAGATAGTGTAATTAGTGTTAGGATTGGCAGCCGTCACCCAAGAGGGGGGGGGGGGGGTGAATTGGGTTTTTAAAAATTCATTTAATACTTTAGAAATTAATCGCTTTTCAATAAAAAACAATTAATACATGCAGCAGAAAAACACAAACAAAAACGATTAAGAGCGATTGAGCGGAAGCTAATATTGAATATAATAACGTAATACGCGCGAAACAAATTAAATCAAAACTATGAAACGGTTACGCGCTTATTAAATTAAAATCATTTAAAATACATTACTATGAAAATATTCATTTTGATCCAAAACACAAGGCGACGAAGAACATGAACAATATCAACAACGATAATTAAAAAGATAAGGGAAGAGAGAAATGCACCGTTGATTTTATACTGGTTCAGCCTTTCCAGCGAAAGGCCTACGTCCAGTCCCCAAGCGACCCGCTTGAGCTTTTCTTCACTAATCAAAACAAGGACAAACAGCACCGATTACAAACACGAGCGTCCCGCACACTACTAGGAACCACCGTTCGCTAGGGACCTCAAAACACAACACTAGGTAGCCACTACCTAGAACCTAAGGTAGTCTTTCTACTAGGTGCCCCACCGTTCGTCTAGACACTACCCCAAAAAACAAGGGTTCCTCGCCCTAAGAACGTGCCACACGTTCACACTAAGGGATCCACTCCCTAACACTAAGGGTCACACTTTCCTGACAATGATATGGTTGAGAAGAATTAGAGCACTAACAATTTATGCACTCTAGATAGTGCTGATATAACAATAAGAACACTATATCAATGAATATCTTAGGATTTCAAGGATTTTGTTATTTCTCAGAACAGAGAAGAAGAATATGAACTCTCAAAATTTGATTTTCATAAATTAGGATTAGAGAGAGTGTAGAGCATTAGACTTTTCAAAAATGGAGAAGAAGACTTTTTCAAACCGAAACGGAATCAACCCAGAAAGGAAATAAATCATTTTCTGAATCAGATTGATTGTTTCAAGATTTTCAAAAAAAATAAGGAGGTAATCGATTACTTGGCCAGGGTAATCGATTATCTGCATTCTGTGAAAACAGATAATTTGAAATTTGAAAAAGTAATCGATTATTCTGCAGAAATAATCGATTATCTGCTAATTAAAAACATAAAATGTATCAGACCTGAAGGTAATCGATTATTCATAGAGAAGTAATCGATTATCATCTTTCTGAACTCTCAGGTTACATAAAATAAAGGAAGTAATCGATTATCTCATAAAGTAATCGATTACTTTCACTTAAAAAGAGTTTTCTAAATAAATTTGTAACCAGAGGTTTTCGCAAAAGATTTTCATAAAACATGGTCTTCTCCTATAGTTTTCATAGTTTCATAAAAACACTTTCTTTTCCAAGTTCATAAAATATGAATCCTTGAGTAACTAGACATCATTGATTAACATAAAGTCTTAAGGGATAAACACACTAAACACAGGACACACTAAACTTGAATCAAACAAGCACTTCATCATCATCCAAAGCTTAACCTGTCACTTGGTATTGTCATCATCAAAACATCATGGGAGAATATGAACTTCAACAATTAGTTGATTGCTTGACCACTTTCTTGGCTTGGGTAGGATCTGGAGGCAAGATTCCTTGTTGTAGGAATGTTACAATTCGAGTCATCCATGTCAGCGATAGTGATATCGCGAGTATAACACTTGGGTTGATGGATGGTGTCTTGGATTAGTGTTTTGTTGTTCTCAGACCCTTTTTGTGTTGGCCAGCTTCGACAAGATATCGGCACGAGCATTCATCTCCCTGAGAATATGATTTATTTCAACCTTGGTAAAGTCAAAGATTAGAAGTTTTGCCTTTTCCAAGTATTTTTGAAAAAGTGACTCTTTGGTCTTAAACTTTCCTTTATCTTGGGAGACCACCAATTGTGAATCGTTAAGTAGTATGACCTCTAATACACCTAGTTCTTTCACCATCTTTAAACTGCCCAAAATCGCTTCATACTCAGCTTGATTGTTCGAGGTTGAGAACTCGAATTTGAGCGAGTATTCAAGGCTTACACCCTTTGCATTCTCAAGAATGACTCCTGCTATGGTTCCTTTCTTATTACTAGATCCATCCACAAACACGGTCCAAGTGTCAAAGTTTGAACTCGTCAATGGTTCAGTAAACTCCGACACGATATCTGCCAAGACTTGGGATTCAATTGCCCTTCTCAGCTCAAAAGTGATATCGAAATCTGATAATTCAATCAACTAAACCATCATTCGTCTCGCCAAGTCAGGTTTTTGTAATACTTGTCTAATCGATTGGCCAGTTCTTACAACGACTGGTTGACATTGAAAGTATTGCTCGAGTTGTCACACTCCACGTTCTTATATACAAATAATATTAGTAAAACAGTTTTATTATATGGACTTGGTTTTAAAATAAATCTAGTTCGGATTTCTCAAAAAAATTGGATCTTGATAATACTAGATCATAAAATTTCCATCAAGATTGAGTTAACGTTTGTTTTACCTAGAAAATATTTTGAGAGATTAAGCAAGTCATTAAAAGGCCCCGTTAACTCGTTCTTTGTAAAAAGATTAGTTTTCTTTCGATCCAAATCAGAGTAAGCGGAAATTGGAACTAACAGTACTCTTGAATCGTTGGACTCATAAAAACATATATATTTATATACTTATATTTACATATGGGAAGTAGCTCATGTAACAACCTATTTGAATTTTACCCTTAAACCGAAAATTAGGACTAAAAATTTTCTTTTTAGAATCGGTATAAAGGAAAGATCATGATGATAATTCAAAATCACAATTCATTTCGTTAATATTAATGTCAGAGTTTTTAGCGGAAGACTTAGTTCAAACAAAAGTACGAAAACAAAACAACTTAGTTACATCGAATCAGTTATACAAAACATAAAATACATAAGCAGTGTTTTAGCTCGGCCAACTGGCCGAGGCCTAACTTAATTATCCGACTCAATGACATACTCTCCCTGTGAGGGAGAGTGAACCTGCTCGATCGGGGACTGCGTTTGCTCGGGCTCAGTACCTGAAAAAAATGGTAAGGAGGTGACATTACATAGAACTTAAGTAAGCAGTTTCTAATATGACATACCAAACTACCAAGCCAAACACAAGCAATCAATTAGCATATTAACAGATAATCAAGTAGATACATATCACATGCATACATCCTCATTTTGCTCGGTCCATTCTATTGTCCAATATATTCTTTACCGACCGGTTTTACTTATATTTTTTTCCGATTGATTACCCTTATACCCGTTCCTCAATTCCTATCCTTGATCGCTCGGCCATTACTTTCCTCTCTCGGTATTCCATTTTATTTCTCGGATCTCTTTACTCATTATTCATCTTTTGCATATTTTACAATCTTTTACTCATCTAGGCTGCCTACACCCAGTGCATGTCTTACACCATTTAGGGTCGGATTCCGGAGTGTCCATAACTGCTAGTACCCAGTACCCATCTTACAGCTGCACATACCTAGTATGCGTCTGACGCGATCAATGCACGCACCCATTACGCGTCTTCTATGACCAGGAGCACTACCGCCGATTCTTCTATGGAGTTAAGGAGTGTCCATAACTGCGAGTACCCAGTACCCGTCTTACAGCTGCGCCTCTCGGCGTCTTACGCGATCAATGCACGCACCCAGTACGCGTCTTCTATGACCAGGAGCACATCCCACCGATTCCGTGCTCGGAACCTCGTGTGAGTCATAACTGCGAGTACCCAGTACCCGTCTTACAACTGCACATACCCAGCATGCGTCTGACGCGATCAATGCACGCACCCAGTACGCGTCTTATATGACCCGATCACACAACCATTTCTCTTTAATTACTCTTTATCCTTTTAACCATTTCTTACTCGGCCTCTCTCGGCTCATCCCCTTAGTTATCCCTTTTCCACTCGTTTCTCTCATTATTTAATCTTTTAACTTATATTTTCTTCCTTCAATATTTAACCGCATTTCTCATACCCACTCTCGACCTCTCATGCTCAGTCACAGACAAGTTTAGATATGCAACATAAGCAATGAATATCACAACTCATAAACATTTATACAACAACACAATATGGTTAAAAACACTTAGCAGGTAAACAAATATTTCATCTTATCTCAAGAATACATATTCCTAGTTCATTTATTAGTTTTCCTTACCCTTTTATCTTTCTCCCTAGTATTACCCTATGTCTCTTCCCTAATCTAACACCCACTTTTAGCACCCGTTATGAACACACTAGCAACCCAAACCTAAGCAAAGGTAACACTCACTCCTTACCTCAGCCTATGAGAGATAAGAGTTTGAGAGCTTAAGTGTGGTTTCTTGTTGTTTGACCTCTTGAGCTTAGAACCCCTTGAATCGTTCTCTCCTAGCTGCACACCTAACACAACGACGGTCCAGGGAACGTTTGACGAGGTGCAAGAGATGAAGGAGAGTAGCCTATAATTCGTGAGTATTTGATGGAGAAGAAGAGAGAGATTTTCGTGAATGAAGAGAGTGTATGCTGAATTGTTGGTTTGGAACTTCAGAGAAAATGGAGGAGACGAAAGAGAAAGAAGGTGGAAAGTGTTGTTGTGTTGTTTGTGGGTTTTCTTTTATTCCCATGTGGGAATTAATTGTGTGGTCCATAATGGAGGCTTCTTTGAGAAGCTTAGAATATGTGGACAGGTTTTATTGGCTTCTAAAGGAAGCCACCAACAGTGACTTGACAAAGACATAAAGTGATTGACAGCGACAACTGTACAGAGGGCGTGAAAATCAAGGAACTGGCAATTCAGTTCGAGCTGCAACGAAGGGATGGAAGAGGAGGGACTTCGGCCTTAACACGGAAAGGTTGCAGTAGTCCGAGTCTCCTCTCGGTCAACACCGCGAGGCTTGTTGCGGTCGGCTAATCCGAGTTGACGCCAGATTTCGTGTTCTGTTCTCATTTGGCTCGGCTGGGTTCGGTCCGAGAACCAGCAATAACTTATCTGGTCGGCCTACGCTTCCTGTTTTTCCTCACGACCCTATTCTTATTTCTAACGCCTCGTTCTTCTACTAAATCAATTTATATTTAAATTTATTATTATATTGAATATTAAATATTGGAATGTTACAGCTCAAGAGTACAAGATAAAAGTTTCATAAAAGATAAGTTCCGGCTGTAGGCCGAGTACAAGTCCATAAGTAAGAAAAGTAGACCATCAGTACAAACCCTCTTTCGCACTATATACAAAATATAATACAAATCAAAATAAAGAGAGTTTTAGAGATGGTCCGGTGATCCTCCACAAAAGCCAAAAAGTCCTCCTCCACCAAACCTTCAGATCCGAGCTCCAGCAGTAGCAAAAACATGTCCCTCATCCCCATCCACTACCTCATGCATTATCTGATGGATCCCCAACTCCCCACTGGCTGCCAGTCGAATGCTCGGCAGGGTCCTCCTCGGCCTCTTCCGACCCCTCCTCGGGATCCTCCTCTATCTCGTCCGATTGGTTCCGTGCCTCTCCACCGGGCACTGGGTCGACTAGAGGAGACCCATGTACATGACTAATCGGACCAGGGAAAGAGTATCCTCTCTAACAACATGAGAGGTAGCAGGATGAGATTGGGTGACAGCTCGAAATCGAAAACTATGAAAGCGCCGAGCAGGTCTCTATGGGGGTGGTCCGTCATAAGTGTAAAAAGGGGGAACATGCATGGTGTAGACGATTGAGACTCATAATCTACCATGACGAAAACGAATCAGATGATGAGGGTGATAAATCGTCACCTCGACCTCTCCCTCATAAGTGGCTCGGTGGTCCTCGTAGTACCACACTCCATTAGGGAGTGGACGCAACTCGATGCAGACCAGGTAATACGCCATCACCTACGAGGGCATGAGGGTAAGCAAATACAATTCACATAATCAAATAAAAGTAACAAGAATTTAAACATTTACATCACCATCCGACATACAACATGCTTATGATAATGATCAACCCAATTTTATAATTACATTCTTTAATTATGGTGTCATGATGCATGCTTTCTATCTCTCAATCCCTGAGAATCTCCAGCTATCACTCAAGTTGACGTCCATCCGTGACAACCTGTATATGTTCTCATAACGTATAGCGAATGTAACACCCCAAATTTTTAGTTCCTGATTAATAAAAATTTTAATTATGAAAGTTTATTCATAATTATTTCTTTTATTTATAATTATTTCTTTTATATTTAATTTTGATTAAATATATGTCTATGTGTGTACTTGTGTTAAGTGAAAATGTATGGAAAATATTTTGATATTTAATAATATGTAAAAATAGGGTTTTTGCATATTAGTCCCTAGTTTAGGACCTAGAAGTAATATTAGAAAGGTTTTGGAGGGAAGGGAATTAAAATAATTATTTTTCAAAAATCAGCCAAAAGACTCGAGTCTTCTGAAAAAGACTCGAGTATTCTTGACAGCACAACACTCGTTAGTGCGTTTGATGAGTCAACAACTCGTTGAATCCACGAGTTGGCACGAATCCCACTCAGAAACCCAGCCCTGATGTCGTGTCGACATGCATGAACATCAACTCTATGTATTTAAGCTTGTTGGTTGATGAAGATCAACCATTTTGGCCAATTTGCTTTGAAAATTCGAAGCTAGGGTTCCTGATTTCGTCCCTTGCGTTCTTGTTCGATTCTGAGTGTTAGTGTGAGTGTTATACACCATTGTAAAGCTCACATCACGATCTTTACAAAGACATAAAAATTGAGAGCTAAGAGTTCGTTTAGAGGAAGAATCGAAGCTCGAAAGTGAGGTGTCCTTTGCTGTCAAAGTTCAGAAAACTGAGGTCTGGAGCTTACTTTGAGCTCCGATTTTGGTAAGTATATGAGTGCTACAAGCCTCAAATTTATTCCTACCTTTAGTCTATGTTGCAGAGAATAGTTTCTAACCAAATTCCCCAATTATTAAACTGATTTTGCATGTTAAAATCTCTAGTTTTTGGACCCTGTTCAAATGTGGCTGCATGCAAAGGGTTTTGTGGGTTAGAGTGTTCCAGTCAATTTCTCTGCAATCTCTTTGTTGATTCACGGCTTAGAGGTAAGGGTGAAGCTATTTGTTCACTAGAATAAGTTTAATTTGTTGAATTTTAAGTGTAGAGTCACCATGAGACTCTATGGGCATAGCTTGCATTAGATTTATGGCTTGGAGGCCTATTTGAGTTTCAAAGTTGTTTGGAGCAAGTTCTATATATTGCATGCAAGCTGTATCAAGGTTATTTTCATGCTGAAAATGTTTAGAATTGAGATTGGTATGTTAAGTTGTTAAAAATGTGATTTTATGCATAATTGGTGCTCAAATTCAATTTAGTGTGATATGATGTTATCTTTGTGTTGGAACTTGTTTAACTTACATAAGTTGGCTCTGTTGAGCATTGGTTTTGATTAAACTTGATTAGAATTGAAAATGGTGTTAAAACTCAAATTTCAGTGTTATCTGTTTGTCAACACTCGAGTCCTTGACTCGAGACTCGAGTATTTCAGACACACCGGTGCATCTGGTGGCACCAACACTCGAGTCTCTGACCCAAGACTCGGGTTTTAACTGATGCTATTAATGAACTTTTCTGAAGAACCACTCGAGTATTGCATGATCCACTCGAGTCTTCTGGGTTGATGAAGACTCGAGTATTTCATGAACTACTCGAGTATTTTTTTTTTTAAAAACTGAGACTTAAACTTTTCATAAAACTTAAAGATCCACTCGAGTTGTACTAAGAACCACTCGAGTATTTTTGTATAGTTTGGAACTCTACTCGAGTCTTTTAAAAAAATTACTCGATTCTCTTTGATCAGAATGCTAAAGTAACGCCATTTTCAACTAAGTTAAGTTTAATTAAACTCAAGAATGATTGCAAAGAATAAATCATGTTCCAAAAGAAGATATGATATGTTCAATTACATTGGTAATTGCATTATTGAATATATATTGCATGTTGCACATTATGAGACTAATGAATAACCCTAAATGGGATGTTTGTGTGCATTCATGCATGGTGATGTGGTGATAGCATATCATTTGGTCATGTTCGAGGAACATGAGGAGGGTACTCTGGGAGTACCAATTTGGTTACGACTTGCCTGTAGTCACATTTTGGTAATGTGGCCAGCATTGGTTGCTGTGAACGTTGGGTATTCGTCTTGGTGACGAGATGTGCACATCGATATTGATATTGGTATTATCGACCACGTTCCAGGCACAATCGTGTGGCTTGCTCCATGACACATTTTGGAAATGTGGGCAGCAAGGTAGGATGCTGTTACGTCTTGGTGACGTGACGTACACTTTGGTAGTGTCGTTTTGGATTGTATTCCAAGCAGGTTCACTATACGTCTGAGGCACGTATACGGGTTGTTTGGATGGTCATGCATGAGAGCATTAGTTGGAGAATCTCAAGACTTGAGAGATTGTGTGCAAGCATCATGACATATCATTAATGAGTTTGATTATTAATTAATTTGACTTGCTCTCATGTTGTGAATATCTCTTGACCATTGGTATATATGTTTGTTTACCTGCTTTAAATTACGCTTATTCGATTATGTGAACTATTTATTCTTACCCCTTATGCCCATTGTAGGTGATGGCTCGCTATCTAGCTTGCATCAAGTTGCGCCCGCTCCCTAGTGGAGTCTAGTACTACGAGGACCATCGAGCCACCTATGAGGGGGAGGTAGAGGTGACCCTCTATCACCCCAATCCCTTGGCTCGTGTCCGTCCTCGTAGGTTCCGCATACCCATTATCTATACCCTGCATGTTTCCCCGTTTTATGCCTTTCATGGACCACCCCCGGCTCGACCAGCTCGTCGATTTCATTCTTTTCGTTTTAGAGTAGCTACTAGATCCTATCTCTCTGCTTCCCGAGTGATTCGAGAGGAGACCCCTTTAGCTAGTCCAATGAGTCCAGTTCATGGGACTCCTTCAGCTGACCCAGTGCCCAGTGGTAGGGCACCGACTCAGTCGGACGAGGTAGAGGAGGACCCTGAGGAGGCAGAGAGCGAGGGGGAGCCAGTCGAGCACTCCACTGGGAGCCATTGGGGAGTTGGGGATCCACCGGGTGATGCATAGTATAGGTGGTTGGTATGTGGGATGTGTGGAGCTTTTGTTGGAGACATGAGGAGGAGGATCATGCTATGGAGGAGGATCATTAGACCATCACTCTGGGATTTCGTATTTTGTTCTGTAGTTATGTTGTATATATTTTTGAGAGATCTCAGAGAGGTTGTCTTTTCTTATGTTAGTTTCATGTTCCATGGACTTGTTCCTTTTAAACTTTTGCTATCTCAACTTGGACCTTGATGTACCTTGACTACCTTTATGTTCACTGTTATATATATATATATATATATATATATATATATATATATGACTACTAGTTTGATATTTATTAGCTCAAGGTTCATATTTTACTTCCGCATACTCTGATGATAAATGGTATAATTTCATTCGAACACATTTTACTTTGAGTATTGGAGTTATCAATATTTTATTATGAAAACACATTTTGGTGTACCACGATATAAACAAATCATTTCATATTTTAGAGTATGATAACTCTCTGGATTAATGTAAAAATTTTATTTACTCTCTTTTATACCCAAAACAAGTCCATATTGACTATACTATATCTTTATTAAAAATAATAAAGACGTTTGTGTTACGAGTGTTACAGCAAACATGCTCGGAATAATCCATAACGCCACTACCAAAGTGTGCGTCTCGTCACCAAGACGTAACAACATTCCACAATACTGCCCACATTACCAAAATGTGTCATCGAGCAAGTCGTGCGACTTTGCTTGTCTCGTCACCAAGACCGAGAACCCACGTTCCAGCAACCAATGTCGGCAATATTACCAAAATATGGCAACAAGCGAGTCGCAGTCCAAATTTGGTACTACCATAGTACCCTCCTCATGTTCCACGAACATGAAAACCGATCTTAACACCATTCCACCATGCATGAATGCACAAAATTTCCCTTTAATTATGCATTGGCCGTTATCTTATTATGCTTGATCACTTAACTAATCAGCTCGGATTCATTTCGTTCGACCACTAGCCTGATCAGCTCATATTAATTTATTCAGCAACCAATCTGATCAGCCCGGATTCATTATATTCAATTCGCTGGTCTGATCAGCTCGGATTATTTTGGTCGACCACCGCTCTGATCAGCTCAGATTATTTTGGTCGACCACCGCTCTGATCAGCTCGGGTTCATTTCATTCGGTCCACCGATCTGATCAGTTCGGATTATTTGTTCAATCACTGATCTGATCAGCTCAGATTATTTTGGTCGGCCACCTGTCTGATTAGCTCAGTTTCATTTCAATTTACATCATACAGAGTACAGGCCATTATCAGATATGCATGAGAATCATATACAGAACAATTCAAAGTACCAAATTCGTTTATATAAACATTTGGCATGTAAACAGTTTTCATCCAACACACATGCAACATTCTGAGTTACTCAAAGTATAATACAATCTCGGAGAGGCCTCCATGCCCCAATTCTATTTTCAATCAATGCTCTCAGAGTCTCATGGTGACTCTCTAATTAGAACCAAACATGCTAGTCTTATTCTAGTGAATGTACAACTTCCCTCTTACCTCAAGTTTGGGTTTCCAACAGAAATTGCAGAGAAATGAGCTAGAACACCAAAATCCACTAAATCCTCTACATGCAGTACCCTGTTGCATAGAGTGCAAAAACCAGGGAATTGACATGCAAAACCGAATCAAAAGTTAAGGACAAGAGTCAAATTAAATTCCCTGCAACATGTACTAGAGGTAGAGATAGATTTGAGGATAAGAGAGTTCGTGTGCTTACCAAAATAAAACTTCAAACTTATTTCCTGAAATCGATTCTTCAGTTTTGTGCGAAACTTAGTACTGAGTTTGACAGCTTTGATTTTCTTCCACACTCACTCTCAATCCTCACTCCTGGTATCTTTGCAAAGCTCGAAATATGAGCTTTACAACCGTGTATGACTTAGGTGTTTTAGTTCATAATTAAGGGAAAACGGGAAGAGAGAATTTAAGAACTATAACCAAAGGGAAAAGCTTCAAAACTTGATCAAAATGAGTTCCTGTTGGTAACAACAAGGTTTATATAGAAGAATTGAATACCCATGCATGATTACACACGTTTAGGGACGTGTTAATGGGGAAAATACGTGTCAAATTCCTGGATTAACCAGATGATTAGTCATCAAATGCACTAACCATAGCCGAGCAACATTATTGTAACCATGACCGAGCAGCACTACAAAAACCATAGTCGAGCAACACTACAGAAACCATGGCCGAGAATCGCTACAAAACCATGGCCGAGAAACACTACAAAAACCATGGCCGAGCAACACTACAGAAACCATGGCCGAGAATCGCTACAAAACCATAGCCGAGCAACACTACAGAAACCATGGTCGAGAATCGCTACAAAACCATGGCCGAGAAACACTACAGAAACCATGGCCGAGAAACACTACAGAAACAATGGCCGAGAATCGCTACAAAACCATAGCCGAGAAACACTACAGAATCCATGGCCGAGAATCGCTACAAAAACCATGGCCGAGAAACACTACAAAAACTGATTACCTCGGCAGGAAAATTTGAAAAACTTAATTTTAATTGAATTTTCCTCCAACAAGCCATCTAATAATCAAACATTGAACTTATCATTTTATTTAACACATAATTATAATAATTACAATATTATAATTATTCGGAAGACGAAATTAGGGGTGTTACACGAGTCGTCTTACTGTGGTCAGCAAATAGAAAGCCAACTTCTCAATCATTTGATACCTTAACTCATCACCTTCCAGGGATCAACTCACGAAGTACACAGGTTGCTCGATCCCTTTGAATTCCTTGACCAAGGTCGAGCTTACCAGTTGCTCGCTGATTGCTAGGTATAAGAAAAGGGTTTGGAATACCTCTAGGCTGGCAAGGACTAGTGGGGAGGTAAGGTACTTCTTCAACTTTAAAAGAGAGTTTTCACACCGCTTATTACACAAAAACCTCTAATTCTTCTTCAATAGCTAATACCATGGCAAGGCCTTTTGAGCTAACTTCGAGAGGAAATAGGAGAAGGCCACTACCCGATCAATCAATTACTAATGGCTAAATTACGTATTTGGTCTCTTACCTTATTTTTTCAATTTCAAATGGGTCCCTTACGTTTTTATGGTATCATATTTTGGTCCCTCATGATTCTATTTGCTATCAAATTGGTCCCTAAGTCACTGTTCATCCTACGCGTAAACATCATATTGGTCCACATTTGCAATGATGGAGAGAGGAATGACACGTGTGCGTATCTTATTGGTCCACATAGCATGAATAGTGATTCAGGGACCAAATTGATAGTGAAAAGAAACATGAGGGACCAAAATGATACAAAAAAAATGCAAGGGAACAATTTGAAATTGAAAAATAAGGTAAGGGACCAAATACGTAGTTTAGCCATTACTAAACTTGCTTTATATTTATTGGACCTTTCATATCCATGATTTCCCGACACTTTTTGAGGTTGGCCTCAATTCTACGCTCAATTAGCATGAACTCGAGGAATGAACCGGCCAGCACACCAAACATACATTTTTCTATATTTAGACCCATGTTATGAGCATTGACCCAATCTAGGATAGTTGATAAATCATCCTTGTGATCCTCTTGTTTGTGTCTTTTGGCAATCATATCATCAATGTAAACCCTCATTGTCGGACCAATAATGTTGTAAGACCCGGGCTGATGAGGGCGGGGAGTGATCGCCGGTGCAAGAGGCACGGACAAGGAGCGGCTCCTGGCAGGCTTCTAAGGGAGGGGTACATGAATGAACCGACACACCGGAATGAGAGGGTGATCCTGAGACTGTGTAGGTATGGGACTACATAGTACAGGAAGGCTTAAATGAATTGATTGGTACTACCCATATCAACAAGATGCATCTTCTTTTCGGTAGCCCATCACATAAGAACTTCATGGTTAAGCGTGCTTGACTTGGGGTAATTCTGGGATGGGTGACCTCCTGGGAAGTTTTCCCGGGAAATGTGCGAGTGAGGACAAAGCATGCTGAAAAGACTCGTGTTGGTATGTGTAACACCCTCAAATTAATTAGTTAATTTATAGGTTTTTAAACAAAATCAGAGTTTGAAAATTCTTTTTAAAACTTAATTTCTTTAAAAGGTTTTACGAAAATCCGGCAGAGTTTCCTCTGTATTCCGGACTTCCCAAAAATTTTCTTCTTAAAAACTGTCAGTCCAGGAATATTTTAAAAACATAAACCACAACAGTTTAATAGTCATAACCGATCCTAATGCCCGATTAGCATAAGCTTCATGGCACGAATATTACATATTCTAAAATTAAAAAATTAGTTTTCCATTCATATTAAATAATATACATTCCACGTAGTGGAATGAAAATCCTGCTCGGCCATGTCCTATGTAAGCTCCACTTCAGTACCTGCAAAAATATAGCAAGAAGGGTAGCATTACACAGAACTTAAAAAGATAAATTCTACAAGAGACATAGCAATAAACTAAGCCTACCCTATTATTGATATCAGTTACTCATAAATATCCATATAATTATTTTTCTTTTAGTTCTCCAATTATTCTCACACTTCCACTCTTTGCCTTCAAATTCATTTTTTTATCATTCCTTAGTCGCTTCCCTTTCCTATTCTTTTTCTTTTACTTTGTCTTTTCTTTTTCTTTTACATTTATCAATTGGCCACAGGGTCACCACGACCATCCTGCGACGATTATAGTTTATATTCATTAGGCCACAGGGTCACCGCGACCATCCTGCGACAATTATAATTTATATTTATTAGACCACAGGGTCACCACGACCATCCTGCGACGATTATCATTTATATTTATTAGGCCACAGGGTCACCACGACCATCCTGCGACGATTATCATTTATATTTATTAGGCCATAGGGTCACCACGACCATCCTGCGACGATTATCATTTATATTTATTAGGCCACAGGGTCACCACGACCATCCTGCCGTTTAGTCCTTTCTCTTTTCTTTATCCTCTTTTATTTTAAGTATATTCCCTTCGCTAATGATTCTCATTTTTAACTAGTTCTGCTTGATTAAGCCATATACGTTATATTTTAATTTCTTGTTCCTAGCTCTTAGTTATTTCCCTGTTCTCTTTCTTTTCTTTTTCTTCTTCTCTCCCTTTTCCTTTTTCCTTATTCTTTTTATTAATTACTCTAGTTTACATCTACTCCACTTAGCTTTGATATAATCGTTATATTTTAGATTCCCGTTTCAAATTCTTAGTTATTCCAATGATACCTTTGTCTCACACTTTTATTTACTTATTATTCCTATTTCATTACTCTATTTTAATTATATACCCTTTTTAACTTAGCTTAGTTTCCATATCTTAGTACAACATTTTATTTAAATTCCCTAACAACTCACTCTCTCTTTGCTTTAGTATCTTTTTATTAATTTCTTTTACCGGTTATCTATTTTCTTTTACATCTAATTCACTATTTTGTTTCTATTCCCATATTCGACTCCGCACGTATTCCTTATTCCACATTCTAATCCCTCTTTTATCCCATTTAAATCCTCACTTACTATTTTACTTATTATCTTTCAGCTTATTAGTTATACTCTTTATACCTATTACATTTGCCCTTTTATTATGTTACTCCCAAGTTTAGCTGGTCTTTCCTTAACTTCTCCCTTGTCTTACATTGTATACTTTTCTACATTTTTGTTCAATATTAACTAATTTAATATCCTAAATACACTCATTCGTTCCGGACCTTGTCCTACACGTACACATTCTATTCCCTAAGGCGAGGTCTTCATTAATATTTCTAAATACTTCATTTATGTCAGCGGGGACTACCCTAAGGTTCATTAACTTATTTCCTAATTATCCTATTCTTATTCACCACTATAGAATCCTAGAATTTACTCTCTAAGTAGAGGTAATACGACCCTTCTTACCTCGGGCTTTCTTTTAAAAAGAACCTGGGTTGTGGCTCGGCGACGATGACGGCGTCGGTGTTACTCCTCGTTAGCGAGAACGATCGCGGCTGGATCAAGGCAAAAGCTTCGAGCCTCGGGGTACCCAACACAAACCCGGTGCAATCACGGTTGGTAACGACGCCGGTGAGATCCGTAGAGAGTGAGGAAGCTCGTAGGAGAGAGAGAGAAAACCCTAGAGGAGAGAGAAACACCAAAAGAGGAGAGGGAAAGCTTAATCAAGAGAGAGATAGTGTTTATGTGTAAAATCTAAACCAGAATCAAGCTTAGATCCATGGTTAAGGCATTAAATTGAAGTTTGGGTGCTTGGGGTTTGGGTATGGTGTGTGGGTTCAAGAGGAGAGGGAGAGAAAGAGAAACTCCATGGAAGAGGGAAAAGAAAAAGGAAACCATGAAGGAGGAGGAGAAGAAGAAGGAAGTATGGAGGAGAAAGGATATGCCATGGTAGGAGGGTTGGGGGTTGAGCCTTGGAGGTTTGGTGGGTGTTGAGGGTGGTTTGGGGGAGGAAGAAGAAGAATGGTGCGGTGGAAATGAGAAAGGAGGGGGCCGATGCACCAAATGGTGCTGCTGCTGCGCTAAAATAGCGCCAGCGCGCCTGGGCGCGGAATCGCGCTCGCTTGGGCGCGTTGCGTCTACTGCTGCGTAACTGGTGCGCAACTGCGCGCGCCTGGGTGCGGAATGGAGCTCGCCTGCGCGCATAATCCACTGAGCTGGTGCATTTTGATGCACCTGGTGCGCCTGGGCGCACCGGCTCGTGCGTGGGCGCACCCTGGGGGGTCCTGACTTCTAATCGCCATAACTTCTTTGATAACCGTTGGATCTTGCTCAAATTTTGAGACAAGCTTCCTAAAATCCTAAACTTCACATCCAACGGTGGAAATTGGGTTTAGAGCTATGGATATTTTATTCTTAATTTTCTTTCACCGGACGAGTTCTAACACTTAAAACCCCGATTTAACTCCCGATTTCGCTTAGATAATTTTGCCCCTTGCCACCGATGTCTCCTACACAACCCCTAATACTTATAATTACTACTCACCTTGCTCCCAAAATTCTTTAAGCAATTAATCTACCCATTCCCTACACTTTAAACCTATTAATTCACTAATTATTCTTGGAATTAAATTAGGGATGTTACAATTCTCCCCCACTTATTAGAATTTCGTCCCCGATATTCCGTTCAATTCCTTCAAATGGAGAACCATCCCACTAGTAATTTTCTGTCCACGGTTTTCACTTCCCTTCGGTTTTTACTTTCCGTTCCATATGTGGTTAGGGCCATGCCCATTTCAACGTCTGTCTTCTAGCACTACGTACTATCTCCATCTACACAGGATCGTCAATTTTCTTATTATTAAAGTTCCATCTCCCATTCCTTGGATTGAAATCCTCCCCCACTTAGCATTGACATACTTGATTATATCCATGCTAGGGGGTATGCTCATTCATTGCTCAGAATAGAGTACGCAGGTTCCCAACCGGTATCCAAGGCTGAAAATAGGACACGTGGGTGACTATCTATCGGTAGGCATAGAACTATGTTGGGTTTCTACGACTTGGCGAATTCTCACCTATGCATCTAAGATGCTTGAAACTTTAAGAGAGTGAAGATGAAAAGAAGAAACATGAAGCACTCAAGAGTGAGTCTCAGGGTTTTTATAAGACGACCCAGGATGTACTGGATACATGTCAAGCAAGAAGACAATGGAGGTTATCCCCAAAGTGTGCATTTTCAACAGAGACTCAATGAAGGATGCGTTTTCTATGGATCTGCGGCTGATTGATTGGTCTCGGTAAGGGTACCTGACGCAGTGGTTAGTTAAGACTTGCTTTCTTCAAGGGAATTGTTCGGGTACTTCGATTAGATTCTTGGGCGAGTTTTAAGCTGTCTCTTATCTAATTCGATTGGTTGTAAGAGGATGTTTACAAGATTCGCTCGAGTCTCTCAAGGATTCTATACTCTATTACTCTCCTTCCTAATGCTACACAAGAATTTAGAAAGAATTCTTTTTGGGCTGGTTCTGGTCCGTCTAGGGGTCTACTTTAAAATTGTTTAATTTGATTATTTCGGTTTTGGATGAAATGTGACAATGACATCGATCACTAACAGGTGCGAAGATCGAGGTGATCAATCCCAATCTCACATCTATCAATAGCAATATCATCATCACGTTCGCTGATGTTATCGTCCCCTAGTAGATGTAAGAATCAGAGTGATCAGTTCTAACCTTACCTTCTACCAGTGGCAATACCATCATTCTGTTCGGCGGAACTTTAACTAATGTACTATCAATTATCGATTTCTTCTAAGTTAAATCAACATGTATACTTTATTCAAAAACATCCTAAGTAACCATTGGGTACATGATCAATCGCTAAAAGTACCTCAGATAAGTTTATTCTTCGTTCTACGTGCTCATAGGACATTCTGCAGTACGGTGTCCGGGTTGCCCGCATCTGAAACAGAGACCTTCCTTCCTGCGCTGCTTAAACATCTAGCATATACGATTATGGAATCCTCCACAATGCGGACATGGTGGCCCAGTTCTCGGAGCATTCACATTCGGGGCTGCCTCATCCGACACTACTGTTCTAATGCCAGTGTCAGTGTACGGATCAAATTTCTGAGCCGGTTCCCTGCCTCTGCTGGAACCATCTGACCTCTGAGCTGCTTCGTTCCGATCTGCATCCGCCTTCCTCTTGAGTGCTCGCCATATTGACCAATCGTGACAAATTATCAATATTGTGATACTCGCAAGAGAGGAGAATATCACTCCTAAGTCCAGCTTCAAACTTAACACATTTGCCGCGGTCACTTGCATTCCGATAATCAGAAAAGCGGATGAGATCCTCAAACCGAGTTGCATAGTCCCCAACTGACATAGAACCTTGAGTCAATTGGAGAAAAGCAATCTCCTTTTCCCTCCGAACATCTTCAGGGAAATACTTCCCCAGGAATAGATCCTTGAACATCTCCCAAGGAATTACAGGATTAGCTGCCACCAATCCTCTCCTCTGCTGATCCCACCAATGTTCTGCTTCATTGGTCAGCATGAATTCGGCTAATCGGACATGCTGCTCCATTGGTGGTTGAAGAGAGCGGAGAATCTTTTCAATCTCCTATATCCATCTCAGCGCTCCATCAGGATCATTTCCACCTTCAAAGCGAGGCGGATTATTCTTTCGGAATCGAGACATCCAGTCAATCTCAACTGGAGCTGGTTGCAGAGCTGCTATTGCTGCTGCTGCAGCAGCTGCCATCTGTTCCCCCTACTGCTGCTGCATCTGAGATAGATGCTCCAGAATGGCAGCAAGTCCCTCGTTACCAGCCCTACTTCCAGCCATATTGTTTAACCAGGGAGAGCAGATCATTAAGGCTTAATACTCATATATATATATATATATATATATATACCTTAGTATGGATATCCTATTAATACCTCTAAACTCTTACTAGGTATACCAATTACTCGCTGGGTGAGTAATCATTAGAGTAATATAACTCAAAGGCCGAGGAAAAACTGCTCTGATACCAAAATGTAACACCCTCACATTAATTAGTTGATTTATAGGTTTTTAAACAAAATCAGAGTTTGAAAATTCTTTTTAAAACTTAATTTCTTTAAAAGGTTTTACGGAAATCCGGCAGAGTTTCCTCTGTATTCCGGACTTCCCAAAAATTTTCTTCTTAAAATCTGTCAGTCCAGAAATATTTTAAAAGCATAAACCACAACAGTTTAATAGTCATAATCGATCCTAACGCCCGATTAACATAAGCTTCAGGGCACGACTATTACATATTCTAAAATTACAAAATTAGTTGTCCACTCATATTAAATAATATACATTCCACGTAATGGAATGAAAATCCTGCTCGGCCATGTCCTATGTAAGCTCCACTTCAGTACCTGCAAAAATATAGCAAGAAGGGTAGCATTACATATAACTTAAAAAGATAAATTCTACAAGAGACATAGCAATAAACCAAGCCTACCCTATTATTGATATCAGTTACTCATAAATATCCATATAATTATTTTTCTTTTAGTTCTCCAATTATTCTCACACTTCCACTCTTAGCCTTCAAATTCATTTTTTTATCATTCCTTAGTCGCTTCCCTTTCCTATTCTTTTTCTTTTACTTTGTCTTTTCTTTTTCTTTTACATTTATCAATTGGCCACAGGGTCACCACGACCATCCTGCGACGATTATAATTTATATTCATTAGGCCACAGGGTCACCGCGACCATCCTGCGACGATTATAATTTATATTTATTAGGCCACAGGGTCATCACGACCATCCTGCGACGATTATAATTTATATTTATTAGGCCACAGGGTCACCACGACCATCCTGCGACGATTATCATTTATATTTATTAGGCCACAGGGTCACCACGACCATCCTGCCGTTTAGTCCTTTCTCTTTTCTTTATCCTCTTTTATTTTAAGTATATTCCCTTCGCTAATGATTCTCATTTTTAACTAGTTGTGCTTGATTAAGCCATATACGTTATATTTTAATTTCTTGTTCCTAGCTCTTAGTTATTTACCTGTTCTCTTTCTTTTCTTTTTCTTCTTCTCTCCCTTTTCCTTTTTCCTTATTCTTTTTATTAATTACTCTAGTTTACATCTACTCCACTTAGCTTTGATATAGTCGTTATATTTTAGATTCCCGTTTCAAATTCTTAGTTATTTCAATGATTCCTTTGTCTCACACTTTTATTTACTTATTATTCCTATTTCATTACTCTATTTTAATTAAATACCCTTTTTAACTTAGCTTAGTTTCCATATCTTAGTACAACATTTTATTTAACTTCCCTAACAACTCACTCTCTCTTTGCTTTAATATCTTTTTATTAATTTCTTTTACCGGTTATCTATTTTCTTTTACATCTAATTCACTATTTTGTTTCTATTCCCATATTCGACTCCGCACGTATTCCTTATTCCACATTCTAATCCCTCTTTTATCCCATTTAAATCCTCACTTACTATTTTACTTATTATCTTTCAGCTTATTAGTTATACTCTTTATACCTATTACATTTGCCCTTTTATTCTGTTACTCCCAAGTTTAGCTGGTCTTTCCTTAACTTCTCCCTTGTGTTACAGTGTATACTTTTCTACATTTTCGTTCAATATTAACTAATTTAATATCCTAAATACACTCATTTGTTCCGGACCTTGTCCTACACGTACAAATTCTATTCCCTAAGGCGAGGTCTTCATTAATATTTCTAAATACTTCATTTATGTCAGCGGGGAGTACCCTAAGGTTCATTAACTTATTTCCTAATTATCCTATTCTTAGTCACCACTATAGAATCCTAGAATTTACTCTCTAAGTAGAGGTAATACGACCCTTCTTACCTCGGGCTTTCATTTAAAAAGAACCTGGGTTGTGGCTCGGCGACGATGACGACGTCGGTGTTGCTCCTCGTTAGCGAGAACGATCGCGGCTGGATCAAGGCAAAAGCTTCGAGCCTCAGGGTACCCAACACAAACCCGGTGTGATCACGGTTGGTAACGACGCCGGTGAGATCCGTAGAGAGAGAGGAAGCTCGTAGGAGAGAGAGAGAGCAAACCCTAGAGGAGAGAGAAACACCAAAAGAGGAGAGGGAAAGCTTAATCAAGAGAGAGATAGTGTTTATGTGTAAAATCTAAACCAGAATCAAGCTTAGATCCATGGTTAAGGCATTAAATTGAAGTTTGGGTGCTTGGGGTTTGGGTATGGTGTGTGGGTTCAAGAGGAGAGGGAGAGAAAGAGAAACTCCATGGAAGAGGGAAAAGAAAAAGGAAACCATGAAGGAGGAGGAGAAGAAGAATGAAGTATGGAGGAGAAAGGATATGCCATGGTAGGAGGGTTGGGGGTTGAGCCTTGGAGGTTTAGTGGGTGTTGAGGGTGGTTTGGGGGAGGAAGAAGAAGAATGGTGCGGTGGAAATGAGAAAGGAGGGGGCTGATGCACCAAATGGTGCTGCTGCTGCGCTAAAATAGCGCTAGCGCGCCTGGGCACGGAATCGCGCTCGCTTGGGCGCGTTGCGTCTACTGCTGCGTAACTGGTGCGCAACTGCGCGCGCCTGGGCGCGGAATGGAGCTCGCCTGCGCGCATAATCCACTGAGCTGGTGCATTTTGATGCACCTGGTGCGCCTGGGCGCACCGGCTCGTGCGTGGGCGCACCCTGGGGGGTCCTGACTTCTAATCGCCATAACTTCTTCGATAACCGTTGGATTTTGCTCAAATTTTGAGACAAGCTTCCTAAAATCCTAAACTTCACATCCAACGGTGGAAATTGGGTTTAGAGCTATGGATATTTTATTCTTAATTTTCTTTCACCGGACGAGTTTTAACACTTAAAACCCCGATTTAACTCCCGATTTCGCTTAGATAATTTTTCCCCTTGCTACCGATGTCTCCTACACAACCCCTAATACTTATAATTACTACTCACCTTGCTCCCAAAATTCTTTAAGCAATTAATCTACCCATTCCCTACACTTTAAACCTATTAATTCACTAATTATTCTTGGAATTAAATTAGGGATGTTACAGTATGTGGAGACAGTCGCAATTCATTTGCCTGCCAGGGATGTTACAAATGGTATCAGAGCGGCTCCTCTCCCAGTACGGTGTGGTTTGGGGACGAACCAGGCGGAAGTTGGTGGGCATGTAAGACCCGGGCTGATGAGGGCGGGGAGTGATCGCCGGTGCAAGAGGCACGGACAAGGAGCGGCTCCTGGAAGGCTTCTAAGGGAGGGGTACATGAATGAACCGACGCACCAGAATGAGAGGGTGATCCTGAGACTGTGTAGGTATGGGACTACATAGTACAGGAAGGCTTAAATGAATTGATTGGTACTACCCATATCAACAAGATGCATCTTCTTTTCAGTAGCCCATCACATAAGAACTTCATGGTTAAGCGTGCTTGACTTGGGGTAATTCTGGGATGGGTGACCTCCTGGGAAGTTTTCATGGGAAATGTGCGAGTGAGGAAAAAGAACGCTGAAAAGACTCGTGTTGGTATGTGGGGACAGTCGCAATCCATTTGCCTGCCAGGGATGTTACAAATGTCACTAAAAACTTTGTTCATCATACATTGATATGTGGCACCAGTATTTATAAATTAGAAAGGCATCTCGTTCTAGCTATATGTGGCCTTGTCGGTGATGAAAGTTGTCTTCTCCTTGTCGGGGGAATACATGGGGATCTGATTGTACCCCGAGTAGGCATCCATAAATGATAGGATTTGGTACCCTTCCGAGTTGTCAACCAACTTATTAATTATCGAGGGAGGATATTGATCTTTCGGGCACACCTTGTTCAGGTCGCCAAAGTCAACACACATCTGCCACTTCTCATTTGATTTTTTAAACCAAGATTGTATTAGAGAGTTAGTCCGAGTAACTTACTTCCCGGATGAACCCAACTTCGATTAATTTTCCAATGTTTTCGCTAATCGCATTGGCTTTCTTGGATCCATTCCTCCTCCTCCTCTATACTACTAGCTTTTGTGACACCTTTATACTACCAAGTAATTAGTACAATAAATATACTATTACTCGTTTTAGATATGGACTTCTTAGTATTTAAAAAATGTAGAAATAAAAATTTTCTTTTAAGGCGGGTGCACAATCCAAAACATGGAATTCTTGGAGAGAATAATTCATATCGTTTATAACATTGTGTTAAATTCGGCATTTCCGAAAACCTTTTCACCAACTAGATAGCATCGGTACTTTGAAATTGCATTTACATATTAGAAATTAAGCGATGCCATCTATTCTTTCGTTTCGCGGAACTGATACCACCCTTTTCTATCGTAGCCGAATTCTTTGAGTAATTTAAATCAGAGTAAGTGGAAATAGTGGAACTATGCATAATTGTGATATAAACATAATATACATATATATAAGTGAGTCATAAAATACATAGTCCCATGGTCATATCTCCAAGATCCAAATACAAGTCCACAGTAGATCTATATCAAAATAAAACCATAACCCTAGAGCTCTCAAAAGTATATCTACAAAATATACATCTCAAAAATATGAACTCTAGAGGTGGTCACATAGATCTGGTAGCAGTAGCAGTAGTAGTAGTAGAAGTCTCCAGGTAGCAGAAGTAGTAATCATCATCAGACATCATCATCAACAGCAGCAGCAACAATAGTATCTCCTCCACAGCATCCTCACACCGGATCCCCTGATCCTCATCATTTACCATACGCACATACCTAGGGATCATCATCCCTCCACTGACTCCCAGTAGAATGAACGACAGGCTCGCCTCCGCTCTCGTCCTCCACAGGATCCTCCTCGATCTCATCCGATGAAGTGGGTACTCTACCACTGGGTACAGGGTCAGGAGATGGTGAGACCTTAACACGGCTCCTCGGATCAGATGGGGGAGTCTCGTCGCGGACGACTCTCGAAGAAAAAGGGTGTGAGCGGGTAGGTTGAAAACGGAAACTGTGATACGAGCGAGCTGGTCGTGTTGGAGGTGGTCCATGATATGTGTAAAAGGGTGGTACGTGCATAGTGTATATGATGGGAAGCCTAAACCTACGAGGACGAAACCGGATCAACGGGTTTAGGTGGTAGAAGGTAACCTCTACCTCTCCCTCGAACATCGCGTGGTGATCCTCGTAGATCCATATGCCACTAGGAAGTGGCCGGATCTCGATGCAAGTGATGTAACGTGACATCACCTACAAGGGCATAGGGGTAAGCAATCCTATACACATAATCAATAGAGCATAAATATATGAACAGTGTGAATGTATAAACATGCAACAATAATTAACAACCACATTTAGCATTTAGCAAGTATCGAATGCAAGTAGGATGCTCATACTTATTTCATTTATCAGCATTATTTTAAATGAGTGGCATGATGTATGAATCTAGCTCTCAAGCCTATCTCCATCAATCTATGTCACTCTCTGACGTCCATCCTTTACTTCATCCAGCACTTAGCAGTGCATTGTACTCCTAGGTGTACAACATTCGTACATTCACCAAGAATGTACACGACAAGCTTGGAATCCGTGCCACCCGAGCAATGTTATAACGTGCCACCCGAGCAACGTCCCGTCATCCAAACGGTCCGTCATCCAAATGGTATAACCATATCATCAGCATCTCACTATGCTGACCACGTCGTCAACCATAACGTGTCATCAAGCGAGCCGTCAATTGGCACTCCCAGAGGCCCTCCTCATGTTACCAAAACATGATAAACGATCTATCATCCAAACTCCAGAATGAATGCATTATCTTAATTTTAAGGAATTGATTGGTGTTTTTCTTTTTAATAATACCTAACGTGCCACCCAAGCAACGTCTCGTCATCCAAAAGAAATTACCATATCATCAATCAATTTCTTTTAAGTCTTAGATCACTTGGATTATTGTTATTTAAGTATTAAACAAATGATTCAAAATTAAAAATGGTATTTTTAATATTCTTGGCAAAACTACTCGAGTGTTCTTCAGAATACTCGAGTGGTTCTTCATTTTTCTCCAAATTACTCGAGTGGTTCCTGGCTACTCGAGTCGTTCATGCTTTCAGGAAGTTCAGATTTCAAATTCTTAACAATTACTCGAGTAGTTCATGAGTACTCGAGTGTTCTTCATCAAATCCAGAATACTCGAGTGACTCATGCATTACTCGAGTGGTTTATCAGGAAATGTCCTTGAATACCAGTCGGTACTCGAGTCTTGTCTGATACTCGAGTGTTCTACCACAAAGACACACTGTTTTATCGAAATTTACTCGAGTATCAAGGAAAGTACTTTAGTCTTTTCTTACAGAACAGACTGGAAACTTGACTTTAACATACCATTTTCATTTCTAATCATTTCTAGTTCAATCCAATGATCAACATAGTTCATATATCACATATTGAACATGCTCAAACACTTAGAACACATCAATTTACAGATTTGACAGAGAATCAAGAGATTATGCATAAAACATGCAAATTCACAACTTAACATATCAAATTGAAAAATACTCAATAAAATTGTGAATTTGAGCTTAAAACAGCTTGCATGCATCATATGGAACTTGCTCAAAACAACAATAGAGCACAAGTTGGTCTCCAAACCAATTTCCCTATTCAATCTAAGCCCTTAGCGCCTCTTGGTGGCTCTCTAATTAAAATCATGAAATTTAAACTCTATCTAGTGAATAGAAAGCTTTCCCCTTACCTCAAAATCGCGTGAGAACTGAAATTGGACAGAAAAACGAACTCCAAGCTAGTTTCCCCAAGAATCATATGACAGCAACACAGTTTTGAATGAGGTCATAAAACCAGAGACTTTAACTGTGAAATCATGCAAAACAATTGGGGAAAATAATTAGAAATCGTTCTCTGCAACATGCATAAGAGAATGGAATGAAATTGAAGTCTCAAAGGTTCAAGGGCTTACCAAAATCGATGGTCCAAGTAATCTCTAGGAACTAAAACCAGCTTCAACTCATTCCCTTCTCAAATTCAATTCTCACTCAATACTTGCTTCTAGCTAACAAACTTAGTATCTTTATGAAGCCCTGGATGCGAGCTTCGTAATCGTGTATCACTCGAAATCAAACACTCAGAAATGAAGAGGAATCGAAGAAAACGAATTCAGAACCCTAACCTCACAATTTCATCAACAAGGGCTTCAAATTCGTTGATGATGAGCTTAAATAGGCAATTGCAGCTTACATGCAGGTCGACACGACACATTGAGGTGTTGAGGGTGGAGTATTCGTGTCACACGACGGGAATCGTTGGTGGAGACTCACCAAACGCACTAACTCGTGCAACTCTGACTAGAACACTCGAGTCTTTTCAGAAATACTCGAGTGTTTTAGTCAGTTTTTGAAAAATAATAATTTTATTTACTTTCCCTCCAAAACCTTTCCTATAATTACTTCTAGGTCCCAACTCAGGGACTAATATGCAAAATGTTTATTTTATGCATGAGTATACTTACAAAATAAATTCATACATCTACTAATAACATAATCATAGATTTTAATCAAAGATTAAAAATAGAAATAATTAATTATAATAAATTTTATAATTAACTTTCCATTAATCAGAGATTAAAATTTTGGGGTGTTACACTACTCCCCCACTTACAAGGAATTTCGTCCCCGAAATTCAACTTATTCAAACAATTCAGGATAGTCCTAACGCATCTTATCCTCTAATTCCCAAGATGCTTCCATCACATCACCACAAATCTAGATAACTTTAACCAAACAAATATCCTTCCCTCTAAGCTGCTTGATTCTTCTATCTTTGATGCGAATAGGCATGGCTTCAAAGGTTAGGTTCTCATGGATTTCTAGGTCATCAGGTTGGATTCTAAGAACAATGGTGGGATCATGGACATACCTTTTTAACTGAGACACATGGAATACGTTATGAAGATTTGCTAATGATGGGGGTAGGGCTAATTGATAGGCTACTGGGCCGACTCTTTTAAGAATTTGGTAGGGACCAACAAACTTAGGTGATAATTTCTGGGTTTTCAAAGCTCTACTAACACCTTTGGTTGGTACAATTCTAATGAACACATGGTCACCTTCAGCAAATTCTAAGGGTTTCTTTCTCCTATCAGCATAACTCTTCTGTCTGCTTTGAGCAGTCTTCAACTTTTCTTGTATCATCTTGATCTTCTCATTTGTTTCTTGCACAAAATCTGGTCCAACCAGAGAACTCTCCCCCACTTGAAACAAGCATAGTGGTGTCTGACACTTTCTCCCATACAGAGCTTCAAATGGTGCCATACCAATGCTCGCATGATAACTATTGTTGTAAGTAAATTCTACGAGCGGCAACATTTGTTCCCAATTCCCTTGACCTTCCAAAGCACAAGCTCTTAAGATGTCCTCCAATGACTGAATAGTCCTTTCTGTTTGACCATCAGTCTGAGGATGGTATGCAGAACTCAACTTCAATATTGAACCCAGAGCTCTATGCAGATCTTGCCAAAACTTCAATGTAAACCTCGGATCGCGATCTGACACGATACTTGATGGTACACCATGCAGGCGAACAACTTCTTTGATATACAACTGAGTGAGCTTTTCCAAAGAGTAGTGCATATTAACTGGAATAAAATGCGCTGACTTCATTAAGCGATCCACAATCACCCAGATTGCATCATGACCAGTAGCTGTCCTTGGCAATCCAGACACGAAATCCATTGAGATACTATCCCATTTCCATAGCGGAATCTCTAAGGGAAGTAATTCTCCTCCTGGCCTTTGATGTTTCACCTTCACCTTCTGACACACCAAACAACATGCCACGAACCTAGCCACATCCTTCTTTAAGCCAGGCCACCAAAATATCTTCTTCAGGTCCTGATACATTTTGGTAGCTCCCGGATGCATACTCATCTTGCTCTTATGTGCTTCATCCAGAATCATCCTCCTTACCTCTAGATTATCAGGCACACAAATCCTTGTTCTAAAGCGAAGGATTCCATCCTTTCCCTCTTGGAACTCTAATTCCTTGCCTTCCTCCATAAGCTTCCTCTTTTCCTTAATTCCTTCATCTTCTTGTTGCATTTCACGAATCCTTTGCAAGAACTCATTAGCAATTTGCAACATTCCCATCTTGACACTTGTTGGATCCACTTGCATCGTCAGTTCTTCTATCAATGCAGCTTCTTTGACCAACATCGAACTGATATGCATTGCTTTTCAACTCAATGCATCTGCCACCACGTTTGCTTTCCCAGGATGGTAATGAAGCTCGAACTCATAATCCTTCAAGAACTTCGTCCATCGGCGTTGCCTCATATTCAACTCTTTCTGATCAAAGAGGTACTTTAAACTCTTATGGTCACTAAATACCCGGAACGTAGTGCCATAGAGATAGTGCCTCCAAATCTTTAGAGCGAAAACAACAGCTGCCAGCTCTAAATCATGGGTTGGATAGTTCATTTCATGAACTTGTAGCTATCTCGAGGCGTAAGCAACTACTTTCCCATCTTGCATCAGAACACTCCCAAGACCTTGTTTCGATGCATCACAGTACACCTCAAAATTCTTCTGTGGATCAGGCAAAATCAACACAGGAGATGATGTCAATCTTTCCTTCAACTCTCGGAAACTCCTTTCACACTTCTCATCCCATATAAATGGTTGGTCTTTCCGAGTTAACTTCGTCAAGGGTAGCGCTATCTTCGAGAAACCTTCTATAAATCTTCTATAATAGCCAGCCAAACCAAGAAAACTTCTCACCTTCGTGACCGACTTCGGTTGTTCCCATTGCAAAACTGAACTTACTTTTGCTGGGTCAACTGCTATCCCCTTGTTTGAGATTACATGTCCCATAAACTTAACCTCCTCTAGCTAGAAGTTACACTTTGCAAGTTTGGCATACAGCTGCTTCTCTTTCAGGATACTCAACACTATCCTCAAGTGTTTAGCATGCTCCTCCAGGCTCTTGGAGTAAATAAGGATATCGTCAATGAACACAACCACGAATGAATCTAAATAAGGTCTAAATATTCGATTCATGTAGTCCATGAAAATAGCTGGTGCATTAGTCAATCCGAACGGCATCACGACATACTCATAATGCCCGTATCTGGATCGAAATGCAGTCTTAGAGATATCCTCTTCTCTGATCCTGATCTGATGATACCCAGATCTCAAATCAATCTTGGAAAATACTGAAGCCCCACGAACTTGATCCATAAGGTCATCGATCCTTGGTAAAGGATACTTATTCTTGATTGTGACCTTGTTCAACTACCGGTAGTCGATGCACATCCTCATACTACCATCTTTCTTCTTGACGAACAAAACCGGAGCACCCCATGGTGACACACTTGGTCGGATCATCTGCTTCTGCAACAACTCTTCAATCTGCTTCTTCATCTCGGCCATTTCCGGTGGTGCCATTCTATAAGGAGCGATAGAAATGGGACCAGCTCCCGGAACTAAATCAATTCCAAATTCAATTTCTCTCTTCGGTGGCATACCAGGTATCTCGTCAGCGAATACCTTTGGAAAGTCTCTGACAACAGGTATCTCTTCAATCCTTGGGCCATTACCCTCCACGTCGGTGTTGAACAAGCACATAAAGCCTGAAGGTTTTGGGTTTCTATAAATCACTACTTTTCTATCACAATCAATGATCACTTGGTTTCGGCTTAACCAGTCCATCCCCAAGATCACATCTAATTGTGATAAGGGTAAGCAGATCAAATCTACCCTAGAGGTTTGTCCTAACACTTCCATACAATAGTTAAGACATGCTCTAGAAACAACTACAGGAGCATTAGTAGGGGTTTCTCCTTTCAGAGTGTAGGATAACTCTGATATGGGTAAACTCAAACGATCTACACATTCATATGAAACAAATGAATGCGTTGCACCAGAATCAAACAACACATTACAAAGCTCACCATTTTGCAAGTAATTACCTTGCACAAGATCAGAAGATCGGCTTGCCTCCACACCACTAAGTGTGAAAACCCTTCCTTGAACCACGGGCCTATCAGCTGCCCCTCTTGAATTGGTTTTGACCGGTTCCTTGCAGTCCTTCGCAAAGTGTCCCAGTTTTCCACAATTAAAGCAACCACTGGTTCCCCAACAAAAACGGCCATGATGATGGCGCTTGCACTTGTCACAGAATGGAGCCTCGTTCCGAAAATTCCTTCCATCATTACCTCCAACTTTTCCTTTGCCTTTCCCTCGGCGATCATAAGGACCCTTGCCTCGATTGTTGAAACCCTTGCGCCTCTGAGGTTCATAATTTTGAATATCTTTCTTCTCTGATGCTTGCAATCCCTCAGCTTTCTTGTCATCCTCATACATCCTACACATCTCCACATGTGCAGGAAAGCTTTGGATCCGTTGATAGCTGAAGAGAGATTTCAGCTTAGGCCTTAAGCCTCCTTCAAACTTGATACACTTACTCCTTTCATCAGGGTTGTTCTGATAGTATGGAGAGTACTTCATTCGTTCCTCGAATTTGGCCGCATACTCACCCACGCTCATGTCTCCTCGTTTCAGCTGCAAGAATTCCACTTCCTTCTTTCTCCTTAAATCCTCAGGGAAGTATTTATTGAGAAACTTTTCCATAAATACACCCTAACTAACATCTCTTCCTTCATAATGTAGGAGCTGAACCGTGTGATTCCACCAGTTCTCAGCTTCATCCTCTAGCATGTAGACTGCATATGCTACTTTCTGAGCTTCCGTGCAATCCAAAGTTCTCAAAATCTTGTCCATGGTGTGAATCCACTTATTGGCCTCCTCAGGTTTAAATCCTCCTTCAAACTTGGGTGGATTACAACTCCTAAAATCTGCCAGACTCTTCGTCTCATTGTCACCCACATTGCACTGGTGAGGCGGATTAACCGGTTGAGGTGGTTGTTGAGATTTCTGTTGTTGCATGGACTCCAGCACCGCGGTAATTCTCTCTAACATGGCGTTAGTGTGATTTTGGTTTCTAGTTGCCAAAATAGACCTGCGCTATGGACTTATGGTCACATATGTTGAACTAAGGAAACATTCATCACACCACCTATACTAAGGTTATAACCAAAACCTCAAACAAAACATTCAATTGTATCTAATGCTCAAAACAAGCAAGATACTAGCATTTAAAACAATAAATATGCCCTGTGGATACCTGCTTGATGTTGATGACTACCTTTCTGGACTACTTCAGCTACTACAGGATCTGACTTTTGCTCTAATACCACTCAGTATGACACCCTTTTTATACTACCAAGTAATTAGTACAATAAATATACTATTACTCGTTTTAGATATGGACTTGTTAGTATTTAGAAAATGTAGAAATAAAAATTTTCTTTTAAGGCGGGTGCACAATCCAAAACATGGAATTCTTGGAGAGAATAATTCATATCGTTTATAACATTGTGTTAAATTCGGCATTTTCGAAAACCTTTTCACCAACTAGATAGCAACGACACTTTGAAATTGCATTTACATATTAGAAATTAAGCGATGCCATCTATTCTTTCGTTTCGCGGAACTGATACCATCCTTTTCTATCGTAGCCGAATTCTTTGAGTAATTTAAATCAGAGTAAGCGGAAATAGTGGAACTATGCATAATTGTGATATAAACATAATATACATATATATAAGTGAGTCATAAAATACATAGTCCCATGGTCATATCTCCAAGATCCAAATACAAGTCCACAGTAGATCTCTATCAAAATAAAACCATAACCCTAGAGCTCTCAAAAGTATATCTACAAAATATACATCTCAAAAATATGAACTCTAGAGGTGGTCACATAGATCTGGTAGCAACAGTTGTAGTAGTAGTAGTAAAAGTCTCCAGGTAGCAGAAGTAGTAATCATCATCAGACATCATCATCAACAGCAGCAGCAGCAGTATCTCCTCCACAGCATCCTCACACCGGATCCCCTGATCCTCATCATTTACCATACGCACGTACCTAGGGATCATCGTCCCTCCACTGACTCCCAGTAGAATGAACGACAGGCTCACTTCCACTCTCGTCCTCCACAGGATCCTTCTCGATCTCATTCGATGGAGTGGGTACTCTACCACTTGGTACAGGGTCAGGAGATGGTGAGACCCTAACAGGGCTCCTCGGATCAGATGGGGGAGTCTCCTCGCGGACGACTCTCGAAGAAAAAGGGTGTGAGCGGGTAGGTCGAAAACGGAAACTGTGATACGAGCGAGCTGGTCGTGTGGGAGGTGGTCCATGATATGTGTAAAAGGGTGGTACGTGCATAGTGTATATGATGGGAATCCTAAACCTACGAGGACGAAACCGGATCAACGGGTTCGGGTGGTGTAACACCTGTGATTTTTACCCTTAAAACCCCGCTATTAAAAATGTGGATTTAAAATTTCTTTTTAATTTAATAAAAATCACCCATCAAACGGACGGAGTTTTGTTTGTTTTTCGGACTATTCCAAAATTCAACCTGTGGTAAACAATTTCAAATAAACAACCAATAGCCAGCAGGGCTTCAGATTATATTTATAAATCATATCAGGCCCAATGTGTAACAGCCCGATTTTCACCACCCGAAAACAATCGTCATTTATTTAATAAGTTGCCAAAAGTGAGGCCAATTTTTTTTTTTAAAAATGTTTTTAGAAAAACCATTGGTGCATTTAAACTCCCTTACTTGAAAACCGGGTTGTTACTAAAAACCTTTCCTTACCCAAACTTCCAAATCTTTCAAAATGGTTTCATTCAGTTTCATCAGTTCACAAAATAAAAGTAGGGCATACTTACAGCAGCGGTACTTTGCTAAGATAATCCTTGACTCAAACACTCACAACAACTTAAACTATTTACCCTACCTCGGACTCTTCCTATAGAAAACTATTGGGTGTAACTCTCGTTCCTCCTTGCATTCCTTCTTAACTCCCGAAGATGAAGCCATCTCCATTGCTGTTGGTCCGCCATTCTTTGGTACCCACTACTTCCTAGTTGGAGTAGAAATCCTCTAAGCTTCACACCGCACCTTCTCCTCGTAGTTCCTATATCCTCGGACAGAGACTTGTCCCAAATGCGGTCCTAGGTTAGCTCCGCTCAGTTGATGCTCGGGGTCTGGAATCACGATCTGAGTGTTACCAATCCATACCCAACCAGATGGGGTACGCTTCCAGCCACATCCATGCTTAGTCCAGGTTGCAATCTCCATGCGATACTCCATCTGCCCGTTGAGATACCAGAAGCGCCGATATACCAACGAACAGGAGAGAGTCAGCGATCCGAACGACGAATCGTCGACGTTGTGGATTTACGGCAGGCGAGATACCAAAACAGCACACACAATACAGACAATACACACACATAGCACATCACTCAAGCATATCATATCCACATCATGATTACTATTACTATTTTGATTAATCTTATCTTACTCAATCTTATTATCGTTCTTAGCATAACATTCTTTATCTCTCGATTCCTTTATCATTCTAAAATTTCCAATCCTTCACTTCTTTCCTTTCCCTTTCCAAGGGTCTCATCACTTCCTTTCACACTTTCCATCTTTACCATCAACAATCCATAGGCTTTACTTTTCTTGATTATACTTCTTTTCTTTATCAAGTCTTATTGAATTATAACCATCAATGATCGGGGGATTAAAGAATCATCGAGGTACGCGTTCTTTCGTAGTTAGCACTCACGTCTCAAGTCTACATCTCCTCGGCCATCCATCCACCTAGTCGGAAGCAAACAGGAGTACAGGACCTTTACCGTGCGGGCACGACAGTTGTCTCACAATCAATTGTCCCAGACCAGGAGGACTACAGCCTCAAATCATATCATATCAATTCAATTCATATATAATCAAGGCACACTGTCTCACAGTGGCAAAGTAGATGCCCCACTCCAGTCCCTCTCACTGTTCTAGATTTGCAATCTATGGGGCGCCAGTACTAATTCTAGCTGATCATGCAGAACTTGCCACGGCATTGGACCCAGTCCCTACCACGTTCGTATACCACATGTGGAGTTCGTTCTGCCTAGAAAAGTACTCTAGACTTCTTGACGTTTCACCGTCCTTGTCCTCCCCTAATGCAATCTTCTCCTAAGTGTCCGCAGATACTTATGGTTCCTTCCTCTCCACTACTTCGGGTTAACTCTCATACCTCACCGCGTTCGCTGTTAATGTCTTTTAAAGTCTTTTATCTTGTTAATTAACCTAATGGTCGGCTCACCCTTCCTACATCCCTTCAATGAGTCCCGACCGCTATCTTTGCATCACTTTTCCTCTCTTTTCTCAACTTGGCACAGAGCGGGATTGCATTCAAAGCTTGAATCTCATCACAAAACTTTTCTCAAAACGACCTTTATAAATTTTCTCAAAAATCCCTTTTCATAAATTTTCACAAAAATCTCATTCTCACAAATCCTTTTCAAACTTCTCTTTTCGAAAAGACCTTTTTAAAAATTTTGATTCATAAATCCTTTTCTAAAATTTTCATTTCATAATTCTTTTTCAAAAAAAATCTCCTTTCGAAAATCCTTTTAAAAATCTCTTTTTCAAAATTCTCATTTTGGGAACCCCTTTCAAAATTTCATTTTCTTAAACACTTTTTTAAAAATTTCAGTTTGTAAATCTTTTTCAAAAATTTCCTCTCATAATCCCTTTTCAAAAAGAATCTCATTTTCGTAAAACCTTTTCAAAAATTTGTTTTGGAAAACTTTCTCATTTTGGGAACCCCTTCAAAAATTCATTTGGTAAACTCTTTTCAAAAATTTCCTTTTCATAAACCCTTTTCTAAAAATTTCCTTTCATAATTCCTTGTCAAAAAATCTCATTTTCGAAAAACCTTTTTCACAAACTTCTTTTCAAAAGTTTTTCTCAAAAACTTTCTTTTCTTGAGAACTAGTGGAGGAGCAAGCTCAACTCAACACCAGTCTCAGTCCAAGAAAACAATAACAAGAATCAAGCTTCACTGTAACATCCCGAATTTTAATTCTAACAATAATTAGAATTATAGTAAGATTTGGAAGAAAGGATTTTCATAGAAGGGATTTAAAATGATGGATTAGGAGTGCTTTGAGTGCCATATAGGAGTCAAGGAGCATTGGCATCGAAAAGCAAATTTAAAGAAGACCAAACGAGTGTTAAAAATCGAGTTTTCGGTGTTATAAACACCCGATATTAGGAAATTCAAAATAAAAGATCTACAACTCTAAACACAAATTCCACCGTTAGATGTGAAGTAGGATATGTAAGGAAGCTTGTGTCAAAATTTGAGGAAGATCCAACGGTTAACGAAGAAGTTACGGCCGTTCAAAGTCGGGGTGCTGAAAACCCTGCAACTTAATCGATTAAGTTCAAGCTTAATCGATTAAGCCTGAAGGGGGGGAGGTTTTAATCGAGTAATACTCGATTAAGGGCTGCTAAAACTAAAAAAATAAAAGCGTTTCACGCGTGCTTTTGGCCATAATGCACGAAATTTCTCTCTCTAGGGCACACAATCTCTCATCCCAAATCCATCAAGCTTCAAGGTAATCACTCCAAGGTCCCCCATCAAGTCTCCCTTGGTCTCTCCAAGTAAGTATCCATGATTATTGAAGTTCCTCTCTCTCTCTAATGTGGATTTTCTCTCTCTCTCTTTCCCCTCTTTGGGAAATTCGAATTCTCTATGGAAAAGGGGCAATAATCTCTTTATCATTCCATTCCTTTGGCTTAGGGAAGATTATTATCACTATCTCCATTTTCGTGCGTGCGGAGCCCTTGGTTTTGGGAGCGCTTGGAGCTACGGCTTGGGTTCTTCCACTTTCTCTCTCTTTGGTTAAGGTAAGGGAGTGGATATAGTGAGCTTTGCCTTGTTCTAGGGAGTAGGCTCTAGTTAGTATATAATGCTTGTTAGGGTTATGTGTTAGGGGAGAAAATTAGATTATAAAACCCTATGTGATTGAATATGAAATTCTAAATAATTAAATATGCATGATGAAATGGATGTTAAGACTAGGAAAAGGAAACCCAATAATATAGGAATGAATTAATGGATAAATGAAATTTGGTTAATGATTATATTGAGGTACATGAGGAATTGGGTAATGTGATAACGAAGTGGACATAAATGATTTCTATGACTAATGTCTTTATTTGTAAAGTTGTGAATTAAATGATAATTGATTGATGTTGCCAATATATGTAGGTATTATGGAATAAATTGATATAGGAAGAAAGGGAATGGAAATGATTAGAGGTGATGAATGTGCATATTAGTATCAAATTGTTAAATAAGTAAAAATGTTAAGTATTATCAATTGTGAACAAAGGTTATGGATTATGAATTGGACTTGTGAATATGGGAAACGGAAGTAAAACGGTTATGAGTAATTAAAAAGTAAAAGGTGATATATGTAAATTAGAATGAAGGGCAATCAAAATGTTGGGCTATAAAGCAGAACACTATTTGGCATAATTGTGATAACTGAGAAAGGAAGTGAATGAGGAATTTGCATGAATGATTAGTTGTTGAATGTGTGTTGTTGTGTTTAAATGTGATATAATTGTTGATGTGAGAATAAGAAAGTATGTTTTGGCCTCTGAGGTGAGGTAATGAATATGGAAATGTGATTAAATGCGTTGGCCTCTGATTTGAGGTGACGAGTAATGGAAAGTGATGAATATGCTGACCTCTGATATGAGGGGCACAATATGAATAGTAAAATGTGTTGACCTCTGACCTGAGGGACACGATATGAATTGGAATGAATGGGTGTTGACCTCTGACCTGAGGGACACCGGATTAAATAATGGGTTGGGTGTTGACCTCTGACCTGAGGGACACCGGATTAAATAATGGGTTGGGTGTTGACCTCTGACCTGAGGGACACCGGATTAAATAATGGGTTGGGTGTTGACCTCTGACCTGAGGGACACCGAATAAAATATGTATTGGAGTGTTGACCTCTGACCTGAGGGACACAAAATGGATTATAATGAATGGGTGTTGACCTCTGACCTGAGGGACACATAATCTAAAAAGGGAATAAAATTGGATAAGGTAAAGGTAATGGAAACGCGATGTATGTAGGCCTTCGATTTGGTGGAGACATACATCGTGGTTGGTGTATGTATGTAGGCCTTCGATTTGGTGGAGACATACATACACCGTAAATAAAAGGAAATGAATAAAGGAAACAGGGAATAAAATTGGACAGGGTATGGTAATGGGAACGCGATGTATGTAGGCCTTCGATTTGGTGGAGACATACATCGTGATTGGTGTATGTATGTAGGCCTTCGATTTGGTGGAGACATACATACTCCGTAAAAATAAGGGAAAGGTAAGGGTTTAAAAAGGGAATTATTTGGAAACGGGGAAAATAAATACAGGGGAACAGATGGTGAAATGAATAATGAGAATGGAAATGTGGAATAAATATTGTAATGAGTATGGTGTGAAATATGTGAATATATGCTTAATTGCTAAATGTGTTTGACCTAGTGAGTTGTTATGTCTAGTTAGAAACTGCTTTCTATTTCTTGTGCAATGCTCACTCCCTTACAGTTTCAGGTTCGGAGATTGAGCTGGCGCAGCCCCCGGCCGAGTAGGAGTACTTTCCCTTACAGGGAGAGTAGGGTTATTATGGGATTTGTAGGATATTGTGAACTTAAGTCTCCTACACTATTTTGAAGTAGAATTTGTTATTCATATTTTTAGTGAGGCTTAGGATGTTTTATTTTGCTAAAGTTATAACTTTTGGTTTTAACACTCAAACTTAGTATTTTTCCGCTATTACTCTGATTAATTATGAACGTTGATATCATTGGAGCCCGTGGGGCCTTGATTTGATTTAGAAATATAATCTGAAGCTCTGCTGGCTATCAGTTGTTTATTTGAAATGGTTTATCACAGGTCAAATTTTGGATTAGTCCGAAAAACAAACAAAACTTCGTCCGTTTGACGGTTGATTTTAATGTAATAAAAATGAATTTTTGAGTCCGTATTTTAATATAAGGGGAATTAAGGGTAATTAATCATAGCGTGTTACATTCATTCTCATTACATTTCACTTTGCATACTCTATCAACATTCTTTCCTAGCTCTGGCTCATTCGCATCATTATCAAACAATCTTCTCCAATCTCATCTCTTTATCTTTTTTCCAGTTGTTCTTATTTCTCTTATCACTATCTCCACTCTCAATGTCTTATCAAGGTCTTATCAAGGCAGCCTCATTCCATAAGGACTTAAGCCAAACAAGGGTTATCTCTTCTCTTTGTGTCTTTTACTTCTACTTTCTTTTATCGTTATTACTATTTATTTCACATTATCTCATATTCAACAAATCATATATGAATAAGCAAGGAAATATAAACATGCCATATCACATCATTAGCACACAATCATCACACTCAACAATGTGGTCTTTGTCCTCTTCGTATAAGTGGCCACACAAAGCACACAATTGCCACTATACTACTGACTCAGAACAACTGAGTTCCGATCTTTGAGCTGATACGGAACATCCTAATATATCACCTACTACCACGGTGTCTTAGGAAAGCTACTCTCTCACCTGAGGTCCAGCGATTAAATACGTGCAGTCTTCTCGGATCCTTGTTGCTGCCACTGCCTTACTCCCTTGTCTGTAACATCCCTCGTATTAATTAAAACACATTTTCATTACCAACTTTTATTAGGAAAAATCTTTTCTTATCTTAAAACGTTCTTTCGTCCCTCGTCGGAAATCTTAAAACATGATTGTTTTCTTAAAATAACTCTAACGTTTCTTAATTCTTTAAATACTTCAAAATCATTTTGAAAACATCAAATAAAACAATTTAAATCAATTGGTTAGGTTGCTGGTCCGTCTTGGACAGCACCTTAACCACATTCGAAAACACCGAAAAATTCACCGGTTTCAATCCGGGGTTTTTTTTTGTTGCTAAAATCAGTTACCATTTGAAAACCAAACTTTGAGTCTCATAAGCTCATTTTAGAAATCAAGAAAACAACTTTAAATAAACTTGGACAGCAAAGGATTACTCTACAAAAATCAATTTAATACAAATCCGAAAACATTGTAAAAACTCTTTTTGTTTCAAATATTTGTTAGCTCAATATTAATACTTTAAAAACTTAAGTTTTTGTCGTAAAACAAGTTTTAGAAAATCATAAACACAATCTCACAAACTCAAATAAATCAAATCAAATAAATTTCAAAACCGATTTCATGCATCGACTAACACACAAACAACAACACACTTTGATCATTCAAGGCACATAAACAATTAAACAATTATTCAATTCAATTATAATTAAACATTCACAAATCAAACACTTAATTAAACTATTCAACACATAATTACTTTCAAAACCATTTCATTTTTATAAAACAAAAACACTTAGACATATTCAAACTCATAAACCGAATACAGACATATATTCATTTAAACACACAACTTTTTCCTAAATCAATTAGCTTAGCATCATCTCACAAATTACATTCATTATTTCTATTTTACTTCATGGAAAAAGAATCCTAATCTAATAATCATACATTGACCGAAACTTACACAAATCCAAGCAAGATGCATACATTATCAAACACACAAAATCATGCAATTACTTTCTTCTTTTTCTTAACAAAAACCCTGAGCTAAAACTTGGAAAATAATCAAACTTTAATCTAAATCAAATCAAAGATCATGCAAAAACATAAATCATATATCAAGCTCTTCACAAAATAAAAGCATGGATTTTTAATTTAAACATAACCGAATACAACATGAACAAGATCAACACTTAGATTAAATCATGTTCATACAAGGAAAATTATTTTAAAGCTTGTTTCCCTAATTTTCTCCAAAAAACCGAAACATGCATCAAAAGAAAACATGACCTTTTCATCTAAAAGTATCATGCATGACCAAGTCTAAGATTTTTCTAACAAAATATGTAACAATCATGGATCAACACAAACATTTTCAATTTATTTCCAAGAAGACATAAAAATAACTTTTCAAAGTTCAACACTCACATGCATGCACTTAAATCATGTAGATCAAGTCATGAAATTAAACATAATAACACAAATCAAAGACAAAAATCATTTTGAGTAAGAAAAAGGTAAAACCGTGACATACTTTGAGAAAATACTAAAGCTTTTGTTTCAAAAATTACATGCAATGCTCAAAATAAAAACCTTTTTCAAAGATCAAAACAATAATCAAAGATCAAAACACAAATCAAAGCTTTCTTAAGATTAAATAAAAAGTAAACATGCAAGAGTCAAGATCACATATTGATTTACCAAATAAACACATAAACACCGGTTCTAAGCATAAAAATCAAACATGCAAGAAGATCTACTCCAAATTCACAAAGATCATAAACAAAACTTTAGATCTAAAAGATTTAACTTATAAACATTAAGATCTACCATGGAAAACATCAACCGAATCATAGTGTCCATCATTTAGTTTATTACAAATTTATTTAACTCTTAAAAATTCATGATTAAGGTAAAACATCACATGCAACCTTAGATCAAACCATGAAAATGAACATGCAAGAGAAGAAAAGAAAAATTACAAGATTACAAATCAATAACTAGTTCTAATTCTTCTAGGATCTTTGGTTTATACCAAGGAGAAAGGTCTTCCAGTCTCTTAGCACTTGGATCTTCAAAGAATTCCTAAGTTATGGCTTGATCTCCTCTTCTTCTTCCTTCTCCTAACTCACGACCTCCTCTTCTCTCTCTTTCTATTTTCTTTTTCTTAGTCTAAGACTTTGATGAGCTCTTTAGACTTGTGTTTGGGTTGTGTTTGGAAAGAAGGAAATGAAGAAATGAAGTGAGAATGAATGAAATGAGTTTAAGGGCCAAGATTATATAGACAATTCGTGGCTTCCTATTTTGCCCTTGGTTGGTTCGGCCACAAGCTTTAGAGGGAGGGGTAAATTCGGCTGTTCCTAATTTTGCATGGGTGGAGGTTAGCAAATCCAAGGGGACATGTAGGGTGAATTAGGTGCTTAAGGGTCATTCTAGGTTCAAAGACTTGCTGGCTTATCTTTAGGGTTTCCACTAATTTGGTTAGGTCTTGGTTACAACTTGGTTCATTTGGTTACTTGGCTAACACTTAGGAAATTTCTAGGCTTTCACCCACACATACACACATACATACGACACACCTATTCCTACATACACATATACATGCACACACACATAGAAAATAAATTTTCTTCCTTATAAAATCATTCATGTATAAAATCAAAATTCCTTTAAAATACCAAAAATATCAAACACATATTTATTTTTCAAAACTCAACTTTAAAAACTCACAACATTATTTCATGAAAAATCACTTCTTTAAAATCATTTACCACCCTGAAAACGTGAATAAAGGAATTCATTTAAGAAAATACTCTTTTAAAAATGCTTTTCTCAAAAATAATTCTTTTTAGAGATTAAAACAGTACGAGGATTTTGAGGGGTGTTACACAATGGGCTCAAAATATATCAGAGGCATCAAATATTCAGAGTTTCAGCGGAAAATACTAAGTTTGAGTATCAAAAACCAAAACATATAATTTTCTCAAAACAAAACATCCTAAGCCTCAATTAAAAATATTTATAACAAATTTACATCAAAATAGTGTATGAGGCTTAGGTCCATATCATGCTCTAAAACCCATAACAACCCTACTCTCCCTGTAAGGGAAAGTACTCCTGCTCGGCCGGGGGCTGTGCCAACTCAATCTCCGTACCTGAAAAATGTTAAGGGAGTGAGCATTGCACATGAAATAGAAAGCAGTCTCTAACTAGACATAACAACCCACTAGGTCAAGCACAACTAACAATTAAGGCATATCATCACATATAGCACACCATACACATTTCATTATTTCCATATTCATTATTCATTCCAAACTTCCATTTTCATTAGTCCATTCAACATCCCTTCCCTTTACTTTTTATTCTTTTCACATACTCACTGTATTTCGGTACATCACCTCAAATCAGAGGCCAATGCACAAATTTCATTCAACACATTTATCACCTCAAAACAGAGGCCCTCATACTTTTCCTTATTTAAATTATGTGTCCCTCAGGTCAGAGGTCAACACCCATTCATTATAATTCATTTTGTGTCCCTCAGGTCAGAGGTCAACACTCCAATTTCTTAATTCACGATGTGTCTCTCAGGTCAGAGGTCAACACACCAATACTTTATTTCATTCGGTGTCCCTCAGGTCATAGGTCAACACTCATTCACTTTAATTTATTTGGTGTCCCTCAGGTCAGAGGTCAACACCCATTCATTATATTTCCTTTCGTGTCCCTCAGGTCAGAGGTCAACACACACTTTCATTTTAATTCATCCGGTGTCCCTCAGGTCAGAGGTCAACACTCATTCATTTTAATTCATTTCGTGTCCCTCAGGTCAGAGGTCAACACATTATCATCATTCTCATTATAAACAATTTATCACAATTTAAGGAACGTCACCTCAAATCAGAGGCCAACATATATACCACATTCTCAATATTCGGCACCTCAATTCAGAGGCCAAGAATTATTCACTTCCTTGTTCAATCAATCATAACACATTTAATCACAACCAACCACAATCAACACCTAATCATTCATGTGATTCCCTTATTCATTTCCTTTCTCAACTATCACAATCATTCCAAGTAGTATTCTATTTTATAGCCCAATATTTAGATTGCCCTTCATTTTAATTTACATATATCACCTTTTACTTTTGTTTACACATAATCGTTTTACTTCCGTTTCCTATATTCACAAGTTCAATTCATAAGCCATGACCTTTGTTCACAATTGATAATACATAACATTTATACTCATTTAGCATTTAGATACAAATACGCACATTCATCACATATAATCGTTTCCATTCTCTTTTCTTCCTATATCAATTTACTCCATAACGCATTACATATATTTGCCATAGCAGTCAATTGTCATTTAATACAAAGCTTCACAAATAAAGTCAATAATCATAGAAATCATTTATAACAACTTCACCAACATATTACCCCATTCCTCTTGTACCTCATTATAATCATTATCCAAGTTTCATTTATCAAATAATTCATTCTCATATCATTGCGTTTCCCTTTTTCTAGTCTTTACATCCAACATCATGCATATTTAATTAGTTAGAATTTTATATTCAATAACCTAGGGTTTTATAGTCTAATTTTCTCCCCTAACACATAACCCTAACAAGTCATTATATACTAACTAGAACTTACTCCCGAGAACAAGGCAAAACCCACCCCCTTACCTCAAACACTTGGAGATAAGGTGATTTTACTTGCTCCAAGCTTGAGCTTTTACCACCAAAGATTTAGAATCACAGGGAGAATGAAGGAACCTAAAACAAGAGCCATAGAGAGAAAAGATTATTACTTATGTCATGATTTCTTGCTAAGATTCAAGGAGATGTGAAGCTTCCATGGCTTGAGATTGAAAATCACCATGAAAGACAAGAGAGAGAGAGAGGGAAAACGAATTTAGAGAGAGAAAGAGAAGATCCATGACTTACCCACTTATTTGGAGTTAAGGAAGAAGAGATTTGATGATATTAGTGCCCAAAGCCCCTTGATCTTGTACCAAATATGATGGAGTTATGGAACCTTGGAAGAGAGAGAGGAAATTCGTATATGAGAGAGGGAAGGAAAGAGATAAGGAAATCCAAAGCTTAAATACTTACATGGAGTGTGGGAAGAAAGGATTTGATGATAGATAAGGGAGAAGCCTCTTGATCTTGGTTGATTTTTGAAGAAGAAAAATGGAAGCCCTTAGGGAGGAGGAAGAAGAAGACGTGGTGGAGCGGAAGAAGAGAGAGAGAATGTTGTTGTTTGTTTGTTTTTCCCCTTCTTATCTCTTATCAACAAGCCCAAAGTGTTTTGTGTGGCTGTGGATGCATTCTTATCCACTAAGCCACGAAATGAGTGGCTGCCACGCGTTATTTTTTTTCTGATTTTTCCAGTGAGTAATCGATTACTCACACAAAGTAATCGATTACCTATGTGATGCAACATTTCTCAGTACATTCATCAGAGCCTAAGTAATCGATTAACCCCCTGAATTTAATCGATTATTTACTCAAAGTAATCGATTACTTTGCCCTTGTAATCGATTAAATTGCTGCAACATTTTGTGTAACTTAACCTGAGGCCTGGTAATCGATTACTCTGCCTACCTCAGTGAAAAGTTATATTTTGATGATTTTCTAACTCCAATTCATTTCCTTAGGCTCATTACTCATTTAGGGTTGGATTGATACCCAAAACCTTCCTCAAATCTTGGAAATTCTTCCTAAATACTTGGCATAATTTCCTATTATGCTGAAATAAAAATTTGGGATGTTACAATTCTCCCCCACTTATTGGAATTTCGTCCCCGAAATTCCGTTAAGTTTAGTAAATGGAGAATCATCCCAATATTAGAGTTCATGATGTCTGACTTTATTTCCCTTCGTTTTCTTCCGTCAACTTCTCGATTCGCTCGAAATTAACCAGAATTTAACTTAAGTTAAGAAATACTCCCCCACTTAACGCCGAAATACCCGATTACATCCGATGCTAAAAGATATGGAATGAATTTAAATCCAACTTTTGATTGTTTTACGATTAACTCTGAAGCGAAAGTCGTAAGAATTAGATATAGAAAAACTCGAAATGCGTAGCATTCCGGCATATTTCTAGAATCTTTTCTTGAAGAGATGTCCTGAAATCATGGCATACGAAGATTCGTATAGAGTATAACGCCTTAAAGTTTGTCTCCCATAAGGACTGGCTATCACCGATAGGATTTAAAACTTTTCAGAATCACAGGAATTCAGGAACAAGAAGCACCCTAGAGGTTAAGAGTTTCCCCCAATGCTTAATTGATTAGAGCAGACACGACTCCTACTAAATGCTCAACAATCAACTCCTTACATGAATCGATCAAAAAGAATAGGAAGGAAGAAGTCCACATCAGCTCCAAGATTTAACCCAACTACCAAAGGTGAAGGGTACGACAAACTTGCCGTTGGCTGGGTCAATTATCAAGATTGTTTGGTCTTAACACAGGGATTTACAAATTTGGCACAACCGGCTATTCTTACGAAGGGTTATCTAAGAACCGGGAAAAGATTCAAAGCAAATGTCAAATTGCTCAAGATCGGTTTGGTGGATATAATGGTTAAGAACAATTTCTGTAGAGTTTTCTTAACTCATTTTCTATCTACTCTCTAACTCTATAAGAAGCTTTTGAACAAATGTTTCTAGGTTAGGTTGGCTTCACTTACAAGAATTCTTTCCTTGGAAGTCACTACTTTGGTTGTCTACTTTCACTTTGGAGGTTACAATGATAGCATTTATTGATAGATGCAAGAATTGAGGTGATCAATCCCATCCTCACGTCTACCAACAACACATCACTGTCGGGTTCTGTCAGTAATGTCGTCATTTAACAAATGCAAGGATTAGAGTGATCAGTCCTAACCTTACATTGCATCAAATAACAACATCACCACAGATTATTGGTCACTTGATACTAGAATTCTCAAACTTAAGAATTCCCTATAAGGTCTTTCATACGCTGTCTATAAGAACAGGATGGTATTTGGAAAAGCAGATATCCAAAATGTTTTAAACACTTCGACCCTAAGACATTACTAACTCACTATTTAGCTAACCGAAGAGCAAGCTAACTCCACAACAATCGAACTTAAAAGCATTACGTATGGACTTGTCAAACGTTAGTTACCTGCGACCATATCAGCTGGGTCCACCTCGTCACCTTCTACGGTGAATAATTTCCCCTTCTGCAGTGATGGACCTCCACGAGCCTTCTGTGCCTTAGCAGCATTAATCTCTTTCTTCACTGTGTTCTTAGGACAATTTGAAGCAAAATGTCCGGGTTGTCCACAGTGGAAGCATAACCCCTCCTTTCGCCCCAATGTCTAGCACACTCCCCTATGCATCCTGCCATAGTGCTGACAAGTTGGTATTGGACCGTAAGCATTCACTGCTGGTCCGGATTCCCTAGGAAACATGACCCCAGGATGAGAGTATGGACCTGACTTCTGAATCGGTCCCTTGTCCTTAATTTGACCATCGGTTCTCCGGTTTGCCCTATTTCTCTCATCCTCGAACTTCCGTTTGAGACCCTTCTCATACGTGCTTGCCATGTTGACCAAGCAGCAAAGTTATCAATGTTGTGATACTCACACGAGAGGTGAAGATCACTCCTAAGCCCAGCTTCAAACTTGACACACTTGCCACGGTCACTTGCATCCCGATAATCAGAGAAACGGATGAGATCTTCAAACCGAGCTGCATAGTCCCCAACCGACATAGAACCTTGAGTCAATTGGAGAAAAGCAATCTCCTTCTCCCTCCTAACATCTTCAGGGAAATACTTCCCCAAGAATAGATCCTTGAACATCTCCCAAGGAATCACAGGATTAGCTGCCACCAACCCTCTCCTCTGCTGATCCCACCAATGTTCTACCTCATTGGTCAGCATGAATTCAGCTAGTCAAACATACTGCTCCATTGGTGGTTGAAGAGAACGGAGAATCTTCTCTATCTCCTGTATCCACCTCTGTGCTCCATCAGGTTCATTTCCACCTTCAAAGCGAGGCGGATTATGTAAGTTCCATGATGAATTTTTTGATAATGACAAAAGGTTACAAAGTGTTTTGAACAAGCTACAAAGATGTTGATCAAGTTTCAAGTTCAACAAGCAACAACAAACATCAAGTGAAGAGAGAAAACAAGCTCATGAAGACTTAGTTTGAGTGTAATTGTAATTGTTTTATATTTTGCCTCTCAAGCTTCTTATGTCTTTTATTTGGGTAGTTTATTTAGAGGGTAGTGAATCTCTTTCATAAGTCATGATTAAATCATAATTTGAGTTTTCACTTAACCTAGAATCAATAGGTGGCTTAAAGGTTTTAAAGGAAATGTTTGGTTTTGAGAAAACAAGTTTTAAACAAGTATAAGATATGTTTAATCGATTAAGAACATATTTAATCGATTAGTACTCGATTAAGTAAAGATTTAATCGATTAAGTACTGCTGAACTGATTTTTTAAAATACGATTTTCACTTCTCAAAATTAGTTTTCAAGTGCTACAACTTTTGGGTATTCTATATAAACCTATTCCTAACCTTTGTGATTAATATACATCATTTTTCATAATCAATTTTACAAGAATCAAGCCATTCTATTCTCTCTCAATTTAAAAGATCAAAGCTTTCATATTTTCATTTTCTTTGATCAAGAACCTTTGAATCTCTTATTGTGAATTGTCATAGCTATTGATTGAGATTCATAGGAGTGTCATTTGTGTATTCATTGAGTTGTAATCTTTGCAAGAAGGCAAGCCAACTACAACAAACAAGAAGCCTTGGTGTGTCGATTATCATCAAGAAAATCTCATTGGAGAAGAAGAAAGTCTTGGTTGTGAATCAAGCAAAGTGAAGACTTGGTGTGTGGATTATCATCAAGCAATTGAAGACTTGTTGTGTCGATTATCAACAAGGGGTAGAGGTTAGATTAGAGAGAAGATCAATAGGATTACAAGGCAAGGGTGTGGTATCTCTTGTAGGCTAGCAAGAAGGGAGTCTTGTGAGGCACTTACTTGTAATTTGAGAACTCTAATTCCTCATAGTGAAGAATCTCTCTTGGTTGAAGAGGGGACTGGATGTAGCTTTCAAGAGGATGAAAGTGAACCAGGATAAATCACTGTGTCGTATCTCTAAACCCTTAACTCTTTACATTCAAGTCATTGATTGTGTTCTTGGTTGAAAACCTAGAGAAAGATTGATTTTCATAATTGATTGAATTGAATCTTTATTGTTCAAATTGATAAAGTTAAAATCATTTTCATAACTAGGGTAATCAATAAGAATATAGGTGTTAATTGTTTCCGCTGAATCTCTGATCATACATGTTGATTGATTGATTTTCGTATGCGATTGAAAAGTGATTTTTCAGTTTCTGATAGTTTTAATCGATTAAGTGTTCGTTTAATCGATTAAGGACTTTTGAACTTTCAGGTTTAATCGATTAATACTCGAGTAAATTGCAGGTTAATCGATTAAATTTCAGTTTAATCGATTAAGTGCTGTAGAATTTGAAAAGATCATTTGTTTTGATTGTTTCGATTTGTTTCATTCGAAAATCTTTCAAGGTTTATTTTACACCTATTCAACCCCCCCTTCTAGGTGTGTTCCTTAGTTGTTTCAACCACCAATTGCGGTTTCTTCAATTGGTATCAGAGCTCGGTCGAAAGACACGAGCATAAGAGCTTTTTCGTAAAGATCCTTTAAGAAAATCGCAATGGGTTCTATGAATCCCTTTGGTGGTGAAGGTTATTCAATAAGTCGTCCTCCATTGTTTTCCGGAGAAGGCTATGCATATTGGAAAGTTAGAATGAAAATCTTTATCCAAGCCATAGATAGTGAAATTTGGAAAGTAGTTGAAAAAGGCCCTCATATCCCCTCTAGTTTAGTTGAAGGTGTAGAACAATTGATCCCCGAGGACAAGTGGAAAGATGATGATAGAAAGAAAGTACAATATGATTATAAAGCAAAGAATATCATCACCTCCGCTTTATCCTATGATGAGTTCTTTAGAGTTTCTCAATGTTCTAGTGCTAAGGAAATGTGGGACACTTTACAAGTGACTCATGAAGGAACTAGTGAGGTTAGGAGAGATAGATTGAATGCTTCAATGCGTGATTATGAATTGTTTCAAATGCTTCCAAATGAATCTATTAATGATATGCAAAAGCGTTTTACTCATATTATTAATCATTTACTTGCTCTTGGTAAGACTTTCTTACAAGGTGAACTTTCTAACAAAGTGTTGAGATGTTTAGACAGGAATTGGCAACCAAAAGTAACGGCTATTGTTGAATCTAAAAACTTGGATGCTATGGATCTAGAAACACTTTTCGGAAAGCTTCAAGAACATGAAATGGAGCTTGGACGATTAAGTATCAATGAAGAGTCGGATAAGAACAAAGAAAGAAAGGGACTTGCTCTTAAAGTCAATAGATCATATAAAAAGAAAGAGAGTTCCGATGATGATGATAGTGAAGATTCCGATTCGGATGTTGATGAAAAAGAAATGAAACTTTTGCTAAGGAAGTTTGACAAGTTTCTAAGGAGAAAAGGAAGGTTGAACAAAGACAAAGGTAAAGAGAAGGATTCTCCACACTACAAGACCAAGACATCAAAAGAAGGTGTAGTTTGCCATGAATGCGGAAAACCCGGACATCTCAAGTATTCGTGCTCTAGGTATCTTAAGAAGAAGGAGAAAGACAAGAAAAATTCTAAATCTAAAAGAGCATACATAGTTTGGGATAGTGATGTAGAAGAGAAGAAAAGCACATCGAGTAGTTCTTCGGATGATGAAGAAGCCGCTTGTCTCAACTTGATAGCTCTAGATGATGAAGAACAAAGTTCAAATGATAAATCAAGTTATCAAAGCGAGGAAAGCGATGTAAGTCATACTAAATCCGAAATTTCTTCTAAATATGAATTGTTATATAATGCTTATGAAGAAATGCATGAACAACTTGAAAAACTAGCTTTGAAAAACATTGAAAGAAAGAAGCTCATTTTGAAGCATCAAAAAGAGATTTTAGAACTTCAAAAACAAGTTGATGAGCTTAATCTTGAAAATGAAACTCTTGATCTTATATATGCTAGTTCTTCTTGTAATTGTGCTAGTAGAGTGAATATTGTGGTTGATTGTGAGAATTGCAAGTTGCTCAAAGATGAAAATGCTATTTTGAAAAATAAGCTTGCAAGTTTCACCACTTGTGATATTAGATTGCGCACATTGTTAAATTTTCAAAGAGAAAATTCAAACAAGTTTGGTTTGGGTTATACTAATGCTAAGAGTAATTCTCATAGAAATGTTGTTGATTTTTCTAAAGTTGATTTCTCAAATGCACCAACATGTTTCTATTGTGGTAGTCATGGACATACTTCAAATGTGTGTTATATTAAAGTGCATGGTATACCTAAAGGAGATTTTGTTTGGGTGAAAAAGGGTGAAAGTCCCTACACTAACAAAAATGGATCCAAAACCATTTGGATACCAAAAAGCAAAGCATGATTGTTTTGTAGGTATGATTGAAGAGAAAAGGGCTTACAAGTGTTATTCATACATTTGCATCTTCAATTGGTATTACTTTTGCATCTCAAAAGAAGTCCTACAAATTTGGTACAAGTGATATTGATGATTATAGTATCTTCTCAATTGGTATCTTCTCAATTTCTTTTCTAAAGTTCAATTGGTATAATTGATATTGATCATTCAATGATACTAATTTTGATGATTAGATGCTTATCATGCTTTTGTTGTTATTGAAGAAATATCACAATATATCTTATTCAATTGGTTCATAATTCATTGTTATATTTTCTTGCCATTTGGTATCACATTTCAAAGTATAGTACTTGTTATATTTCAAAGTTTATTGGTGTTATATTGTTATTTCTTCACAACATTGATAATGGTATATATTTCTTTGAAGAAATGTTTGTTATAGAGAAATCATGATCATTTCTTTGTTTCTTCTATTTTTGCTTAGTATTTTATATTTCAATTGGTATATATATTACTTTTTGATAATGCCAAAGGGGGAGAAATAGTATGTTTTGAAGAAACGATATTTTTGGAGAAATGGTATGTTTTGAAAAATGGGAGAAATGATATGTTTTGGAGAAAGGTTGTTTTGTTGTTTTTATGTAAGTTGAGCTAAGTTGTTGAAGATAGGGGGAGAATCAAGCTTCTATCAATTGGATTTCAAATATCAAATGCATTGATTGAAGGGGAGCAAGTTTCTCACCAAGTGATCAAATTGTTAAAGCATCAACAACTTCAATCAAATTCAAAACATGGTTTGTCATTTTCAAAAAGGGGGAGATTGTAAGTTCCGTGATGAATGTTTTGATAATGACAAAAGGTTACAAAGTGTTTTGAACAAGCTACAAAGATGTTGATCAAGTTTCAAGTTCAACAAGCAACAACAAACATCAAGTGAAGAGAGAAAACAAGCTCATGAAGACTTAGTTTGAGTGTAATTGTAATTGTTTTATATTTTGCCTCTCAAGCTTCTTATGTCTTTTATTTGGGTAGTTTATTTAGAGGGTAGTGAATCTCTTTCATAAGTCATGATTAAATCATAATTTGAGTTTTCACTTAACCTAGAATCAATAGGTGGCTTAAAGGTTTTAAAGGAAAGATTTGGTTTTGAGAAAACAAGTTTTAAACAAGTATCAGATATGTTTAATCGATTAAGAATATATTTAATCGATTAGTACTCGATTAAGTAAAGATTTAATCGATTAAGTACTGCTAAACTGATTTTTTAAAATACGATTTTCACTTCTCAAAATTAGTTTTCAAGTGCTACAACTTTTGGGTATTCTATATAAACCTATTCCTAACCTTTGTGATTAATATACATCATTTTTCATAATCAATTATACAAGAATCAAGCCATTCTATTCTCTCTCAATTTAAAAGATCAAAGCTTTCATATTTTCATTTTCTTTGATCAAGAACCTTTGAATCTCTTATTGTGAATTGTCATAGCTATTGATTGAGATTCATAGGAGTGTCATTTGTGTATTCATTGAGTTGTAATCTTTGCAAGAAGGCAAGCCAACTACAACAAACAAGAAGCCTTGGTGTGTCGATTATCATCAAGCAAATCTCATTGGAGAAGAAGAAAGTCTTGGTTGTGAATCAAGCAAAGTGAAGACTTGGTGTGTGGATTATCATCAAGCAATTGAAGACTTGTTGTGTCGATTATCAACAAGGGGTAGAGGTTAGATTAGAGAGAAGATCAATAGGATTACAAGGCAAGGGTGTGGTATCTCTTGTAGGCTAGCAAGAAGGGAGTCTTGTGAGGCACTTACTTGTAATTTGAGAACTCTAATTCCTCATAGTGAAGAATCTCTCTTGGTTGAAGAGGGGACTGGATGTAGCTTTCAAGCGGATGAAAGTGAACCAGGATAAATCACTGTGTCGTATCTCTAAACCCTTAACTCTTTACATTCAAGTCATTGATTGTGTTCTTGGTTGAAAACCTAGAGAAAGATTGATTTTCATAATTGATTGAATTGAATCTTTATTGTTCAAATTGATAAAGTTAAAATCATTTTCATAACTAGGTTAATCAATAAGAATATAGGTGTTAATTGTTTCCGCTGAATCTCTGATCATACGTGTTGATTGATTGATTTTCGTATGCGATTGAAAAGTGATTTTTCAGTTTCTGATAGTTTTAATCGATTAAGTGTTCGTTTAATCGATTAAGGACTTTTGAACTTTCAGGTTTAATCGATTAATACTCGAGTAAATTGCAGGTTAATCGATTAAATTTCAGTTTAATCGATTAAGTGCTGTAGAATTTGCAAAAATCATTTGTTTTGATTGTTTCGATTTGTTTCATTCGAAAATCTTTCAAGGTTTCTTTTACACCTATTCAACCCCCCCCCCCTCTAGGTGTGTTCCTTAGTTGTTTCAACCACCAATTGCGGTTTCTTCAGATTATTCTTTCGGAATCGAGACATCCAGTCAATCTCAACTGGAGCAGGTTGCAGAGCTGCTGCTGCTGCTGTAGCAGCTGCCATCTGTTCCCCCTGCTGCTGCTGTATCTGAGATAGATGCTCCAGAATGGCAGCAAGTCCATCGTTACCAGCCCTTCTTCCAGCCATACTGCTTAGCCAGAGAGAACAGACCAGTAAGACTCAATTACTAAGTAGATACATAGTACTATAATTATCCTATTATAATCCTAAACTATTACTATGAGCATCAATTACTCGCTAGGTGAGTAATCATTTGGAGTTTGTATAACTCCAAGGTCGAGGAGAAACTGCTCTGATACCATAAATGTAACACCTAAGATTTTTACCCTTAAAAACCCGCTATTAAAAATGTGGATTTAAAATTTCTTTTTAATTTAATAAAAATCACCCGTCAAACGGATGGAGTTTTGTTTGTTTTTCGGACTATTCCAAAATCCAACTTGTGGTAAACAGTTTCAAATAAACAACCAATAGCCAGCAGGGCTTAAGATTATATTTATAAATCATATCAAGGCCCAATAGGCTCCAAATATATGAGAAGCATCAAATATTCAGAGTTTCAGCGGAAAATACTAAGTTTGAGTATCAAAAACCAAAACATATAATTTTCTCAAACAAAACATCCTATGCCTCAATTAAAAATATTTATAACAAATTTACATCAAAATAGTGTAGGAGGCTTAGGTCCATATCATGCTCTAAAACCCATAACAACCCTACTCTCCCTGTAAGGGAAAGTACTCCTGCTCGGCCGGGGGCTGTGCCAACTCAATCTCCGTACCTGAAAAATGTTAAGGGAGTGAGCGTTGCACATGAAATAGAAAGCAGTCTCTAACTAGACATAACAACCCACTAGGTCAAGCACAACTAACAATTAAGGCATATCATCACATATAGCACACCATACACATTTCATTATTTCCATATTCATTATTCATTCCAAACTTCCATTTTCATTAGTCCATTCAACATCCCTTCCCTTTACTTTTTATTCTTTTCACATACTCACTGTATTTCGGTACATCACCTCAAATCAGAGGCCAATGCAAAAATTTCATTCAACACATTTATCACCTCAAAACAGAGGCCCTCATACTTTTCCTTATTTAAATTATGTGTCCCTCAGGTCAGAGGTCAACACCCTTTCATTATAATTCATTTTGTGTCCCTCAGGTCAGAGGTCAACACTCCAATTTCTTAATTCACGGTGTGTCTCTCAGGTCAGAGGTCAACACACCAATACTTTATTTCATTCGGTGTCCCTCATGTCAGAGGTCAACACGCATTCTCTTTAATTTATTTGGTGTCCCTCAGGTCAGAGGTCAACACCCATTCATTATATTTCCTTTCGTGTCCCTCAGGTCAGAGGTCAACACACACTTTCATTTTAATTCATCCGGTGTCCCTCAGGTCAGAGGTCAACACTCATTCACTTTAATTTATTTGGTGTCCCTCAGGTTAGAGGTCAACACCCATTCATTATATTTCCTTTCGTGTCCCTCAGGTCAGAGGTCAACACACACTTTCATTTTAATTCATCCGGTGTCCCTCAGGTCAGAGGTCAACAATCATTCATTTTAATTCATTTCGTATCCCTCAGGTCAGAGGTCAACACATTATCATCATTCTCATTATAAACAATTTATCACAATTTAATGAACGTCACCTCAAATCAGAGGCCAACATATATACCACATTCTCAATATTCGGCACCTCAATACAGAGGCCATGAATTATTCACTTCCTTGTTCAATCAATCATAACACATTTAATCACAACCAACCACAATCAACACCTAATCATTCATGTGATTCCCTTATTCATTTCCTTTCTCAACTATCACAATCATTCCAAGTATTATTCTATTTTATAGCCCAATATTTAGATTGCCCTTCATTTTAATTTACATATATCACCTTTTACTTTTGTTTACACATAATCGTTTTACTTCCGTTTCCTATATTCACAAGTTCAATTCATAAGCCATGACCTTTGTTCACAATTGATAATACATAACATTTATACTCATTTAGCATTTAGATACAAATACGCACATTCATCATATATAATCGTCTCCATTCTCTTTTCTTCCTATATCAATTTACTCCATAACGCATTACATATATTTGCCATAGCAGTCAATTGTCATTTAATACAAAGCTTCACAAATAAAGTCAATAATCATAAAAATCATTTATAACAACTTCACCAACATATTACCCCGTTCCTCTTGTACCTCATTATAATCATTATCCAAGTTTCATTTATCAAAGAATTCATTCTCGTATCATTGGGTTTCCCTTTTGTTAGTCTTTACATCCAACATCATGCATATTTAATTAGTTAGAATTTTATATTCAATAACCTAGGGTTTTATAGTCTAATTTTCTCCCCTAACACATAACCCTAACAACTCATTATATACTAACTAGAACTTACTCCCTAGAACAAGGCAAAACCCACCCCCTTACCTCAAACACTTGGAGATAAGGTGATTTTACTTGCTCCAAGCTTGAGCTTTTACCACCAAAGAGTTAGAATCACAGGGAGAATGAAGGAACCTAAAACAAGGGCCATAGAGAGAAAAGATTATTACTTATGTCATGATTTCTTGCTAAGATTCAAGGAGATGTGAAGCTTCCATGGCTTGAGATTGAAAATCACCATGAAAGACAAGAGAGAGAGAGAGGGAAAAGGAATTTAGAGAGAGAAAGAGAAGATCCATGACTTACCCACTTATTTGGAGTTAAGGAGGAAGAGAGTTGATGATATTAGTGCCCAAAGCCCCTTGATCTTGTACCAAATATGATGGAGTTATGGAACCTTGGAAGAGAGAGAGGAAATTCGTATATGAGAGAGGGAAGGAAAGAGATAAGGAAATCCAAAGCTTAAATACTTACATGGAGTGTGGGAAGAAAGGATTTGATGATAGATAAGGGAGAAGCCTCTTGATCTTGGTTGATTTTTGAAGAAGAAAAATGGAAGCCCTTAGGGAGGAGGAAGAAGAAGACGTGGTGGAGAGGAAGAAGAGAGAGAGAATGTTGTTGTTTGTTTCTTTTTCCCCTTCTTATCTCTTATCAACAAGCCCAAAGTGTTTTGTGTGGCTGTGGATGCATTCTTATCCACTAAGCCACGAATGAGTGGCTGCCACGCGTTATTTTTTTTCTGATTCTTCCAGTGAGTAATCGATTACTCACACAAAGTAATCGATTACCTATGTGATGCAACATTTCTCAGTACATTCATCAGAGCCTAAGTAATCGATTAACCCCTTGAATTTAATCGATTATTTACTCAAAGTAATCGATTACTTTGCCCTTGTAATCGATTAAATTGCTGCAACATTTTGTGTAACTTAACCTGAGGCCTGGTAATCGATTACTGCCATGCAGAGTAATCGATTACCTCAGTGAAAAGTTATATTTTGATGATTTTCTAACTCCAATTCATTTCCTTAGGCTCATTACTCATTTAGGGTTGGATTGATACCCAAAACCTTCCTCAAATCTTGGAAATTCTTCCTAAATACTTGGCATAATTTCCTATTATGCTGAAATAAAAATTTGGGATGTTACAATTCTCCCCCACTTATTGGAATTTCGTCCCCGAAATTCTGTTAAGTTTAGTGAATGGAGAATCATCCCAATATTAGAGTTCATGATGTCTGACTTTATTTCCCTTCGTTTTCTTCCGTCAACTTCTCGATTCGCTCGAAATTAACCGGAATTTAACTTAAGTTAAGAAATACTCCCCCACTTAACGCCGACATACCCGATTACATCCGATGCTAAAATATATGGAATGAATTTAAATCCAACTTTTGATTGTTTTACGATTAACTCTGAAGCAAAAGTCGTAAGAATTAGATATAGAAAAACTCGAAATGCGTAGCATTCCGGCATATTTCTAGAATCTTTTCTTGAAGAGATGTCCTGAAATCATGGCATACGAAAATTCGTATAGAGTATAACGCCTTCAAGTTTGTCTCTCATAAGGATTGGCTATCACCGATAGGATTTAAAACTTTTCAAAATCACAGGAATTCAGGAACAAGAAGCACCCTAGAGGTTAAGAGTTTCCCCCAATGCTTAATTGATTAGAACAGACACGACTCCTACTAAATGCTCAACAATCAACTCCTTACATGAATCGATCAAAAAGAATAGGAAGAAAGAAGTCCACATCAGCTCCAAGATTTAACCCAACTACCAAAGGTGAAGGGTACGACAAACTTGCCATTGGCTGGGTCAATTATCAAGATTGTTTGGTCTTAACACAGGGATTTACAAATTTGGCACAACTGGCTATTCTTACGAAGGGTTATCTAAGAACCGGGAAAAGATTCAAAGCAAATGTCAAATTGCTCAAGATCGGTTTGGTGGACATAATGGTTAAGAACAATTTCTGTAGAGTTTTCTTAACTCATTTTCTATCTACTCTCTAACTCTATAAGAAGCTTTTGAACGAATGTTTCTGGGTTAGGTTGGCTTCACTTACAAGAATTCTTTCCTTGGAAGTCACTACTTTGGTTGTCTACTTTCACTTTGGAGGTTACAATGATAGCATTTATTGATAGATGCAAGAATTGAGGTGATCAATCCCATCGTCACGTCTACCAACAACACATCACTGTCGGGTTCTGTCAGTAATGTCGTCATTTAACAAATGCAAGGATTAGAGTGATCAGTCCTAACCTTACATTGCATCAAATAACAACATCACCACAGATTATTGGTCACTTGATACTAGAATTCTCAAACTTAAGAATTCCCTATAAGGTCTTTCATACGCTGTCTATAAGAACAGGATGGTATTTGGAAAAGCAGATATCCAAAATGTTTTAAACACTTCGACCCTAAGACATTACTAACTCACTATTTAGCTAACCGAAGAGCAAGCTAACTCCACAACAATCGAACTTAAAAGCATTACGTATGGACTTGTCAAACGTTAGTTACCTGCGACCATATCAGCTGGGTCCACCTCGTCACCTTCTACGGTGAATAATTTCCCCTTCTACAATGATGGACCTCCACGGGCCTTCTGTGCCTTAGCAGCATTAATCTCTTTCTTCACTGTGTTCTTAGGACAATTTGAAGCAAAATGTCCGGGTTGTCTACAGTGGAAGCATAACCCCTCCTTTCGCCCCAATGTCCAGCACACTCCCCTATGCATCCTGCCGTAGTGCTGACAAGTTGGTATTGGACCGTAAGCATTCACTGTTGGTCCGGATTCCCTAGGAAACATGACCCCGGGATGAGAGTATGGACCTGACTTCTGAATCGGTCCCTTGTCCTTAATTTGACCACTGGTTCTCTGGTTTGCCCTATTTCTCTCATCCTCGAACTTCCGTTTGAGACCCTTCTCATACGTGCTTGCCATGTTGACCAAGCGAGCAAAGTTATCAATGTTGTGATACTCACACGAGAGGCGAAGATCACTCCTAAGCCCAGCTTCAAACTTGACACACTTGCCACGGTCACTTGCATCCCGATAATCAGAGAAACGGATGAGATCTTCAAACCGAGCTGCATAGTCCCCAACCGACATAGAACCGTGAGTCAATTGGAGAAAAGCAATCTCCTTCTCCCTCCTAACATCTTCAGGGAAATACTTCCCCAAGAATAGATCCTTGAACATCTCCCAAGGAATCACAGGATTAGCTGCCACCAACCCTCTCCTCTGCTGATCCCACCAATGTTCTACCTCATTGGTCAGCATGAATTCAGCTAGTGAAACATACTGCTCCATTGGTGGTTGAAGAGAACGGAGAATCTTCTCTATCTCCTGTATCCACCTCTGTGCTCCATCAGGTTCATTTCCACCTTCAAAGCGAGGCGGATTATTCTTTCGGAATCGAGACATCCAGTCAATCTCAACTGGAGCAGGTTGCAGAGCTGCTGCTGCTGCCGTAGCTGCTGCTGCTGTAGCAGCTGCCATCTGTTCCCCCTGCTGCTGCTGCATCTGAGATAGATGCTCCAGAATGGCAGCAAGTCCATCGTTACCATCCCTTCTTCCAGCCATACTGCTTAGCCAGAGAGAACAAACCAGTAAGACTCAATTACTAAGTAGATACATAGTACTATAATTATCCTATTATAATCCTAAACTATTACTATGAGCATCAATTACTCGCTAGGTGAGTAATCATTTGGAGTTTGTATAACTCCAAGGTCGAGGAGAAACTGCTCTGATACCATAAATGTAACACCTAAGATTTTTACCCTTAAAATCCCGCTATTAAAAATGTGGATTTAAAATTTCTTTTTAATTTAATAAAAATCACCCGCCAAACGGACGGAGTTTTGTTTGTTTTTCGGACTATTCCAAAATTCAACCTGTGGTAAACAATTTCAAATAAACAACCAATAGCCAGCAGGGCTTCAGATTATATTTATAAATCATATCATGGCCCAATGGGCTCCAAATATATCAGAGGCATCAAATATTCAGAGTTTCAGCGTAAAATACTAAGTTTGAGTATCAAAAACCAAAACATATAATTTTATCAAAACAAAACATCCTAAGCCTCAATTAAAAATATTTATAACAAATTTACATCAAAATAGTGTAGGAGGCTTAGGTCCATATCATGCTCTAAAACCCATAACAACCCTACTCTCCCTGTAAGGGAAAGTACTCCTGCTCGGCCGGGGGCTGTGCCAACTCAATCTCCGTACCTGAAAAATGTTAAGGGAGTGAGCATTGCACATGAAATAGAAAGCAGTCTCTAACTAGACATAACAACCCACTATGTCAAGCACAACTAACAATTAAGGCATATCATCACATATAGCACACCATACACATTTCATTATTTCCATATTCATTATTCATTCCAAACTTCCATTTTCATTAGTCCATTCAACATCCTTTCCCTTTACTTTTTATTCTTTTCACATACTCACTGTATTTCGGTACATCACCTTAAATCAGAGGCCAATGCACAAATTTCATTCAACACATTTATCACCTCAAAACAGAGGCCCTCATACTTTTCCTTATTTAAATTATGTGTCCCTCAGGTCAGAGGTCAACACCCATTCATTATAATTCATTTTGTGTCCCTCAGGTCAGAGCTCAACACTCCAATTTCTTAATTCACGGTGTGTCTCTTAAGTCAGAGGTCAACACACCGATACTTTATTTCATTCGGTGTCCCTCAGGTCAGAGGTCAACACTCGTTCACTTTAATTTATTTGGTGTCCCTCAGGTCAGAGGTCAACACCCATTCATTATATTTCCTTTCGTGTCCCTCAGGTCAGAGGTCAACACACACTTTCATTTTAATTCATCCGGTGTCCCTCAGGTCAGAGGTCAACACTCATTCATTTTAATTCATTTTATGTCCCTCAGGTCAGAGGTCAACACATTATCATCATTCTCATTATAAACAATTTATCACAATTTAATGAACGTCACCTCAAATCAGAGGCCAACATATATACCACATTCTCAATATTCGGCACCTCAATTCAGAGGCCAAGAATTATTCACTTCCTTGTTCAATCAATCATAACACATTTAATCACAACCAACCACAATCAACACCTAATCATTCATGTGATTCCCTTATTCATTTCCTTTCTAAACTATCACAATCATTCCAAGTAGTATTCTATTTTATAGTGTAACACCCCGATTCGGCAACTTGAAAACTTACATTCAAAGTAATGAAAATTAGGGCCAATTTTTTTTTCAAACAAGTGGTGCACAAGATGAGAACACTTAGGTTTTCAAAACATGGTTACAATCAAAGCTCACGTTCTCACTTTGTATAAACTTTTCAAGTTCCAAACCGAGATGTCACAGGACACCGCACTTTGAAACTTGTTTTTCAAAACATCTTGTAAAACGTGGCCCGTTTACTTGTTTCAAAACAACAATGCTAAATAAAACACTTGCCGGGGTACAGTATGATAGAGCAAGGCAACTAAGAACTTACAATGGATTACCTTCCGCCAGGGGAATTCCTAGCTTCTATTCATGCACGCCGAAAATATCGTTCTATCTTCGCGTCATGGCAGCCCAAGTTCTCGGTCCACAAGAAGAGTTGTCGCCCTCAACCATCTCCAGAGCCTCCCTCCGAGAATCGTCTGATACTCGCTCCTTCTTGACGGGATGCAGATGCATCACTACACGCTATGCCACCTACCGGTTGCAATATCAACAATTGTCGATACGACAACACGGTAGGAGAGAGTCAGTGTTCCGGACACTAACGGGTTGACCATGTGGTCTCGGAATAATTAAATATAAAGGAATACAGGTAATAAAACAACATAACCATATCATGCAATGCACATAGCATATATGAATCACATAGAATAAAACATATCATAATACTCTAAACGCATCAACACTCATCATTCATAACCCATTAATTCATTCACACTCTTATAACACATTCTCAGAGTCTTTCTCACAAACTTTCACAACTTAACTCCATTTTCCTTTCATCATAACTTTCACTCTTATCTCTCATTCCGAGAATCATTTCTTATATACTCATCTTAGTACATTCTATTTAATATTTTGATACGCTTCTCTTTGAAACATCTGTGTCTATTAAGTTTTATTATTCCGAATAGCATCAATGATGAGGGGGACACATCATTGAGCTCACACACGTCTACATCTCCTCGGTCTACCACCCAGCCTAGTCGGAAGCAAACAGGAGTACATGACCTTTACCATGCGGGCACGACAACTGTCACACAAACAAATGGTCCCAGACCAGGAGGACTCAGCCTCAAAACAATCATATCATATATAAACAGGCACGATCTCAGCGGCAAACACAAATGCCCCATTCCAGTCCCTCTCACTGTTCTCGATTTGCAATCAAGGGGGCGACAGTATATTTCTAGTCTGCAGTGCAGAACTTACCACGGTATTAGACCCAGTCCCCACCACGTTAGTGCACCACATGTGGAGTTCGTTCTGCCTAGAAATATACTCTAGACTTCTTGACGTTTCACCGTCATCGTCCTCCCCTCATGCAATCTCGTCCTAAGTATCCGCAGATACTTATCGTTCCTTCATCTCCACTACTTCGATACGACACTCATACCTCACCGTGTTTGTAAATGTCTTTTAAATCTTTTAAGGATTCAACGTTTTAATTTAGCGGCTTATCCTAACGATCGGCCCGTCCTTGGTGCATCCCTTCAACGAAGCCCGATCACTAACGCAATCTGTTCCCCCTAAATCCCAATGGCCCTCGGCCTCAAATCACTTTCTCATCTCATTTCATGACACATTCTTTCTCGTCTCATCTCGTCATCACAATTCATATAAGCTCATGCTCAGTAGCATCTTTTCCTCGCTTTTCTCAAAAAATCTTTTCACAAAACTTTTTTCGAAAATAATGTTTCCGAAAACTTTCACAAAAATATCATTTTCACAAAAGCTTCTCAAAAATCTATCTTTCAAAAACTCTTTTCAAAAATCACATTTTTGGGTGAGTGTTAATGGAGGAGCAAGCTCAACTCAACACTAAGCTTCTTCCCAAAAATGTGTACGAGGAATCATATCTCTACTCAACCACATCTCACTTTCATAATCACTTTCTCTTTCCAATCTCGACTCTTTATCTCTTTCTTCAATCACATTATCCTTTTTCTCTTTCTCAAACATTCTCATACTTTTTCCTCGTTCTCAACTCATCATGTATTTCTTTCTCAATTATCTCTTTTATTTCTCACTCACATCTCTATTCTCTTTTCAATTATCTTATTACTTTCGCGTTTCCATCATCATCATTTCGCTAATCAGACATACTCAAACAATAACTAAACAAAATAAAGTATGCACAACAAATAAACATCTAGTGATGCATAACAAGTATACATTTAGTATGCAAATAAAACAGCTAACACACATATCTGTGCTGCCTAATTCGCAGTACTCTCGCAATCCGTCGAATCGAATTGCGAGCAACCACGTTACGGGATCACCGCACTCTCACTCACCTGGATGACGACACATCCAGAAACTTTCCAAGACTTCCCAATTGCTAACCTCGTCACGTTTCCTTCGCGTCCGACACCCGAACTAGACATTTTTCCCGTGCGTTAGAACGTTTTCGATAAATTCTTAATCTCGTTTTGAAAACTCTTTGAAATAATTCTCTCTTTAAGAATTCATTATTAATATCCAAAGACTCCAAAACCAAATCAAATTTCAAATAAAAGACTTTTAAGAAACTTTGAAACAATAATTAAAATGATCTTTGCATTAAAACAAATTCATTCTTTTTGCTATAAAAATCATTTTCTTGAACCAGTAAGTAAAATCCAAAACTCTAGGAAATAAACCAAATAAAAATCAATCACTGATCAAAGGATATTATTTAAAAATTCCAAATTAATTTAAGTTATTTAAATTATACTCTTTAAATAAAACTATTTCTTTGAATTTCAAACATATACTTTTCACACACAAGATTCACAAACAGACTTCCAAAACAAATTCCATTTATTACATTCAGTTAGCACACAACAACACAATTTCAAAACAATGAAGGCATTCACAAACAGTACATACAGGTTCCAAACATTCATAAGCACACACTACACAAATCATACTTTTAATCACTCAAAAATCATTAGTTATATCATAATCCTAACAAATTGATTTAATTGCATTTAAGAAAATAACTCAATCTTCTAATTACTTTAATAAAACCGAATTGCTAATAGATAATAATTCCTACTTATAAATAAATTTAAAACTAAAAATCTTTGATTTATCACCATAAAAATTCTTCTCACACAATCAGATCAACCAAAAGAATTTAAAGAAATACACAACACTTTCACAAAACATCATGCACCTATGAATAGAGTTATCATCATGGTTATTTTATGAAAATAATTTTCCTATCATTTTAAACATACATAGACCGAATTACTCACATAAAAATTTGCAAGATCTAATGCACATACGAACATACAATCATGAAGACATTTTCATTCTTTTATGATTAAAAACTAAGGGCATACAATTCATGAAATTTTCTTCTTTATTTTAAGACCAAGACCGTGAACATACAGTGAGCAAAATTAACAACTTAGGTTTCATTTTCCAAAACAAAATCAACACACACTTTAAATCACAAATTATCACACATATTTCTTTTAAATTCAATCACTTCATGCATGCACCCTTAAATTCAATTATCCTTCTCATGCATGCAACCTATTTGGGGGACAAGCATAGCTATCTATTTTTTTCTAGATTGGCCGAAAGTCAACAAGTAAAAGACATGGTTTTTCATTCATTTTCAACATGCAAGAATTATCCAATCAATTCATGTAAAACAACACATTACATTATTTATTCACATCAACCTTCACAAAATAGATTTCAATTTCATCATCTTATAAAGATCAAGTTACACTTTAGGTTTCCCAAAAGTAACATGCATGCACTTAAAATCAATGGATCTATCCTTAAAACAAACATGCATCAACTTTTACAAAATAAAAAGCATTTTTCTTAAATAAATTGGACATGGCCGAATGGCCTAAAGAAAATAAAGTATATAAAAATATCAAACACTTAATTAAAACATGTTTGCACTAAAAGAAATCAATTTAAAACTTGTTACCTTAATTTTTTCTAAAAACCGAATCATACACAAAATAAATTAACATATAAACCAAAGATCTAAGCATTTTTCACACATCAAACAAGGACATTTACATGCGCACACTTAAAACAACTAAAATTATCAACAAAGTTAACATGCAAGGCCAAAGAATTAAGTATTTTTCAAATTAAATTTAGATCATGAAGTTATTCATCAAATAAACATGGAAACACACACATAGATCAAGATCTAGCAAGAAGGATCCATCATGCAAGAACCGAAAATTTCACTTTATTAAGAAAAAGTTTAGATCATGAATTTTCTTGACAAATAATCACATAGACACACATTTTGGTCACGGTTGTACAAGAAAAATACACATGCAAGAAGATTCATTTTGGGTTGTCACATAATTTTTAGTTTTCTCTTAGATCTTTAGGTGTTTAGTTAGAAAATTATTAGATCTAACAAAAGAGCTTTAACCAAACATCAAGCATATCAAAATCATATAATCATACACATAAACCACGGTTAGAGCAAAGAAATTTAAACATGCAAAGAGATTGGTTAGAAAAATTTCAAGATCCAACAAAAGAACCATAACCGATGCATCACACATAAGGTCTAACATATTACAAATTATTCTTAGTTCATAAAAGTCCAAGATCAAAGAAGATCAACACAAAATAACAACATGCAAGAAGAAAGAATAAAGATCCACACAATCAAAAGAAAGATCTATAAACTAAAAGGAAAATCTAGGCTATTACAATTTTCCTCTTTGATCTCCGGTTTCCATCATGAAAGGTTGGTCTCTAGCTCCTAATGTTCTTGATCTACAAAGAAAAGCTTGGGTAGGCTTGGATCTCCTTCTTCATCTCCTTCTAATCCCCCACGGCCTCCACTCTCTTTCTCTTTCTCTATTTTCTTTTCTTTCTTTCTCTAAGAGGTTGATGAGTCCCTTAGAGTTGTTTAGTGTTGGTGGAAGAATGAATTGAGTGAAGGGAAGTGAAATGAGGAAATGATCTAAGGCCATTCTAATTTATAAGCAAAATTCATTTTCCTTCGTGTGTCCTTGTAGGTTGGTTCGGCCATGTGCACTAAGGGGGGTAATTTTGGGTTTCCAAATGTTTGCATGGGTGGAAGTTATCAAAACCAAGGGGACAAGGTAGAGTGGCTAGGTTCTTAGAAGTCAATCTAGGCTTAAGGATTTGTTGGCCATAGTTAGGGTTTCCACTTAGTTTGGTTACTTACACTAACTTAGTTTCCTATTTGGTTCCTCATTGCTTAATCTCCAAGTTTCTAATCCTAGCTCATACACACATACATACATACGGCATACACACTCATACACACATATATACATTCATAAACACACATATACCAACCGAAGCATACACATATGCAATTTTACATTTTATTTTTCTTAATCTCATTTACTTAAATTCATCAATTCACAAAACAAGATAATTAATTAAAAATCACACTCATGCAATCAATTTCCATGCATCATACAGTACACACATATTAAAACAAGCACTCACCACATAAAAATCTCAAACCAAATCAATAACTTCATTTTCTTAAAAGCAATTTCTCCAAAAATTCGTATTTTAAAATTCTGGAAATAATTTTTCATAAATCCACCCAGAAAAATATGAATTTTACATTTTCAAAATCTACATTTCGCTACGATCGTTTTGATATAAAGTTTGTAAAAATCCGAGTTATGGTTAAAAAGATACGAATTTTTCAAGTTAACAGACCCAAAAATTCAATTTCAAACAAAATCACCTTTCAATAAAAACACATTTTAACAAAATCATTCACTTCTCCTTTATGAACACATATTGTTCATAGAAATTCATAAAAATCAAACTTTATTTCTTATTTACGTAAAACACTTTTCCAAAAACCTTTTATAAAAACAGAACTTCGGGGTTTATTTTAACCAAATTCGTCCTCACACGTACGGGAAAAATGCGGGGTGTTACATATAGCGCAATATTTAGATTGCCCTTCATTTTAATTTACATATATCACCTTTTACTTTTGTTTACACATAATCGTTTTACTTCCGTTTCCTATATTCACAAGTTCAATTCATAAGCCATGACCTTTGTTCACAATTGATAATACATAACATTTATACTCATTTAGCATTTAGATACAAATACGCACATTCATCACATATAATCGTTTCCATTATCTTTTCTTCCTATATCAATTTACTCCATAACACATTACATATATTTGCCATAGCAATCAATTATCATTTAATACAAAGCTTCACAAATAAAGTCAATAATCATAGAAATCATTTATAACAACTTCACCAACATATTACCCCAATCCTCTTGTACCTCATTATAATCATTATCCAAGTTTCATTTATCAAATAATTCATTCTCATATCATTGGGTTTCCTTTTTTCTAGTCTTTACATCCAACATCATGCATATTTAATTAGTTAGAATTTTATATTCAATAACCTAGGGTTTTATAGTCTAATTTTCTCCCCTAACACATAACCCTAACAAGTCATTATATACTAACTAGAACTTACTCCCTAGAACAAGGCAAAACCCACCCCCTTACCTCAAACACTTGGAGATAAGGTGATTTTACTTGCTCCAAGCTTGAGCTTTTACCACGAAAGAGTTAGAATCACAGGGAGAATGAAGGAACCTAAAACAAGAGCCATAGAGAGAAAAGATTATTACTTATGTCATGATTTCTTGCTAAGATTCAAGGAGATGTGAAGCTTCCATGGCTTGAGATTGAAAATCACCATGAAAGACAAGAGAGAGAGGGAAAAGGAATTTAGAGAGAGAAAGAGAAGATCCATGACTTACCCACTTATTTGGAGTTAAGGAGGAAGAGAGTTGATGATATTAGTGCCCAAAGCCCCTTGATCTTGTACCAAATATGATGGAGTTATGGAACCTTGGAAGAGAGAGAGGAAATTCGTATATGAGAGAGGGAAGGAAAGAGATAAGGAAATCCAAAGCTTAAATACTTACATGGAGTGTGGGAAGAAAGGATTTGATGATAGATAAGGGAGAAGCCTCTCGATCTTGGTTGATTTTTGAAGAAGAAAAATGGAAGCCCTTAGGGAGGAGGAAGAAGAAGACGTGGTGGAGAGGAAGAAGAGAGAGAGAATGTTGTTGTTTGTTTCTTTTTCCCCTTATTATCTCTTATCAACAAGCCCAAAGTGTTTTGTGTGGCTGTGGATGCATTCTTATCCACTAAGCCACGAATGAGTGGCTGCCACGCGTTATTTTTTTCTGATTTTTCCAGTGAGTAATCGATTACTCACACAAAGTAATTGATTACCTATGTGATGCAACATTTCTCAGTACATTCATCAGAGCCTAAGTAATCGATTAACCCCCTGAATTTAATCGATTATTTACTCAAAGTAATTGATTACTTTGCCCTTGTAATCGATTAAATTGATGCAACATTTTGTGTAACTTAACCTGAGGCCTGGTAATCGATTACTGTAACACCCTCAAAATATTCCAAGTAATTAATAAAATAAAATGATATTACTTGAGAATATATGGACTTGTTTAATTGTTAGAAAATATTGGGTTCAAAATTTTTCTTTTTATTTCTAAAAAGTCGGGTGCACAAACCAAAGCATAGGATATTTGGAGAATAGTTTACGTATTACTTTTAAAATCGAATTCGGCGTTTACTTTGCTCAAAAGATAATTTCGCAAATCTTGGATAGCATTCTCTTTGAAGATAAATATACTCTATTTCATATAAAGAAACTCAAGTATTGCCATCCAGTTTTCGTCTAGCCAAGTGATACCATTTCCAACATGTCATAGCCGAATTCTTTTAAATCAGTATCAGAGTAAGCGGAAATATCAGGACTATGTAATAGACTTTAGAAAGCATGGATTTTATTTATATCAAAAGGTACGTAATACATAGTCCGGCGGTAAGGATCTCCAAAATCCCAGAACAAGTCCATAAAGCTATGTATTAATATGTACATCAAAATAGACCATGGCTCCAGAGTTTTCCAAAGAGATTCCCACAATATATAAAACTCCCAAAGCTGGTCTCATAGCACTGGTCGCGGCAGTAGTAGTAGAAGTCTCCAAGAAGTAGCAGCAACCATCATCCAACATCAGCATCAGCAGCTAATCTTCTCCACAGCATCCATCACATCGGATCCTTGATCCTCATCATTTACCTTATGCACATACCTAGGGATCATCGCCTCTCCATTGACTCCCGATAGATTAAATGACAAGCTCGCTTCCGCTCTCGTATTCGATAGGATCCTCCTTGATCTTATTTGAAGGAGTAATTACCCTACCACTGGGTACAAGGTCTGATGAAAACGTGACCTTAATAGGACTCCTTGAAATAGACGGGGAAGTCTCCTCTCGAATGACTCTAAGAGAAAAAGGGTATGAGCGGGTAGGTTCGAATTGAAACTGTTATACAAGCGAGCTGGTCGAGTGGGAGATGATCCATGGTAAGTATTAAAAAAGTAGATACATGCATAGCGTATATGATGGGAATCCTAAACCTACGAGGATGTGACCAAACCAGTGGATTAGGGTGATCGAAGGTAACCACTATCTCACCCTCATACACCACTCGGCAATCCTCGCAGATCCATATGCCACTAAGAAGTGGGCGGACCTCGATGCAAGGGATGTAACGCGACATCACCTACAAGGGCATAGGGGTAAGCAAATCTATACACATAATCAATAGAGCTTAAATGTTGAAGTAACATGATTATGCACAGATAACCCCAAATCAGTTGATAGCCACAATTAACCCTTAGCTCACGCTTAATGCAAATATGATGTTCATTCACTCATTCAGATATCCAGCATTAACTAAATTAAGGGTAAGTGGCATCATGCCTGTCATTCTTCCTTTTCTAAGATTCTCCATCTAAGGTCCTTACGGACGCCAATCCAATTCAACAATACATTTCCAAATTACGAATACGTTACCAAAACGTATGGCGTACTAGCTCGGAAGTGATAAAAACGTCACACTACCTGGTGAACGTCACGTCGCCCAAGGATGTAAACCTATCACTTCTCAACATACAATGGGTGTGATAAAAAACGTCACCACATCTGATGAACGTCACGTCGCCTAAGGACGTAAACCTTATCACTTGTGATACACGACAGAGGTGATAAAAAACGTCACCATGTCTGATGAACGTCACGTCGCCTAAGGACGTAAACCTTATCACTTGTGTGCACCACACCCTTCTCAACAAACAACGGGTGTGATAAAAAACGTCACCACATCTGATGAACGTCATGTCGCCCAAGGACGTAAACCTTATCACTTGTGAAACACAACAGAGGTGATAAAAAACGTCACCATGTCTAATGAACGTCACGTCGCCTAAGGACGTAAACCTTATCACTTGTGTGCAACACACCGTTGAACCATCAAATCAACAGTATACCACATACTGTCCACATTACCAAAATGTGTCACCGAGCTAGCCACACGACTCTGCCTGGAACGTGGTCCATAATACCAATATCGATGTGCACATTTCGTCTCCAAGACGAACATCCAACGTTCGCAGCAACCAATGCTGGTCACATTACCAAAATGTGACTACAGGCAAGTCATAACCAAATTGGTATTCCCAAAGGTCCTTCACATGTTATCATAACATGGTAAACGATCTAGCATTCAAACTCTTCACTTAAAGAATTGATTGGGATATCTCAATTGTATAACGTGCCACCCGAGCAACGTCCCGTCATCCAAACGGAATAGTCACATCATCAATCAATTTCTTTCAAGTTTAGATCGCTTGGATTATTGTCATTTAAGTATTGATCAATGGTTCAGAATTGAAAATGGTATTTCTAATAGTTTGAGTAAAACTACTCGAGTGTTCTTCAATTTCCATAAATTCATGTTTCAGTTTTCACCAAAATACTCGAGTGTTCTACATAGTACTCGAGTGTTCTTCAGATTTTACCAAATTACTCGAGTGCTTTTCATGATACTCGAGTGTTCTTCATTTTTTCCAAATTACTCGAGTATTCTTAATGATACTCGAGTGTTCTTCATTTTCCAGAAATTCCTGTTTTAATTTTGGGTCGAATACTCGAGTATCAACCCCAATACTCGAGTGTTTGCAGACAGAGAACACTGTAATTTGCATTTTAACATACCATTTTCAATTCTAGCCAATTCTAATCCAATCCAATGATCAACAAGGTTTACATTATGCATGTTAAACATGTTCCAACACAGAAACCACCACTTATTACATTGAATCAAATCTGAGCAACAATTATGCATAAAACACATTTTTAACAACTCAACATATCAAATTCAGTTCCAACCACTTTTGGCATGAAAACAACTTGCATATAGCTCACATGCAACATATAGAACTTGCTCAGAACCATTTTAGAGTGCAGGTTGGTCTCCAAACCAATTTCCCTATTCCAACTAAGCCCTTAGAGCCTCTTGGTGGCTCTCTAATCAAATGCATGCAATTTAAACTCTATCTAGTGAATAGAGAGCTTCCCCCTTACCTCTTAGATGTGAATCAACAGAGACTTTACCCCAAACTTAGCTTCCAAGCTGAATTCCCCAAAATCCACACTGAAACAGAGCAGTTTCAGCAGAGCACCAAGATTGAATTGGTTGATGCATGAAACAGCCATAAAAATTGGGGAAATTAGTCTCTATACACTCTCTACAATTCACACTAACTAAAGAGATAAGATTAACATGGAGAGGTTGCCTGAGCTTACCAAAATCGAGCTCCAAAGTAAGCTCCAGGAAGCCTGAGACAGCAAACGGACTCCACTTCCAAACTTCGATTCTTCCAATCTACGAACTCTCAGCTCACAATCTTGGTATATTTGTGAAGCCCTGAATGTGAGCTTCACAATGGTGTATAGTTTGTGGTTCGAATCAACCCAGAGAGGGAGAATCGATTGAATCAATTCAGAAACCCTAACTCAATCAACACACCTAAACTTTGCCAAATCCTTCACGAATTCGGTGTTGATTGGTTTTTATAGACTTCAATGGAGTACATGCACGACGACACGACCTCCATGGACGTGGAAGAGTACTGATTTCGTGTCAACGAGATGAACTCGTTGGTGGTGACTCACCAAACGCACTAACTCGTCAACTCTGACCAGAATACTCGAGTGTTTCCAAAACTACTCGAGTATTTTGACCAGTTTTTGAAAAATATAATTTTTATTTTCCTTCCCTCCAAAATCTTTCTAAAATCACTTCAAGGTCCCCAAACAGGGACTAATGTGAAAATATTCATTTTCTCATATTAAAATTCTTTAATATCATCTTTCATAATAAATTACATGAAATTAAGACTAAAAATAATTAATTATAAATAAACTTTATAATTAATATTTTATTAATCAGGGGTTAAAAATCAGGGATGTTACAATTACTGCCATGCAGAGTAATCGATTACCTCAGTGAAAAGTTATATTTTGATGATTTTCTAACTCCAATTCATTTCCTTAGGCTCATTACTCATTTAGGGTTGGATTGATACCCAAAACCTTCCTCAAATCTTGGAAATTCTTCCTAAATACTTGGCATAATTTCCTATTATGCTGAAATAAAAATTTGGGATGTTACAGGTGATAGAAGGTAACTTCTACCTCTCCCTCGAACACCGCGCGGTGATCCTCGTAGATCCATATGCCACTAGGAAGTGGCCGGATCTCGATGCAAGTGATGTAACGTGACATCACCTACAAGGGCATAGGGGTAAGCAATCCTATACACATAATCAATAGAGCATAAATATATGAAAAGTGTGAATGTATAAACATGCGACAATAATTAACAACCACATTTAGCATTTAGCAAGTATCGAATGCAAGTAGGATGCTCATACTTATTTCATTTATCAGCATTATTTTAAATGAGTGGCATGATGTATGAATCTAGCTCTCAAGCCTATCTCCATCAATCTATGTCACTCTCTGACGTCCATCCTTTACTTCATCCCGCACTCAACAGTGCGTTGTACTCCTAGGTGTACAACATTCGTACATTCACCAAGAATGTACACGACAAGCTTGGAATCCGTGCCACCCGAGCAATGTTATAACGTGCCACCCGAGCAACGTCCCGTCATCCAAACGGTCCGTCATCCAAATGGTATAACCATATCATCAGCATCTCACTATGCTGACCACGTCGTCAACCATAACGTGTCATCAAGCGAGCCGTCAATTGGCACTCCCAGAGGCCCTCCTCATGTTACCAAAACATGATAAACGATCTATCATCCAAACTCCAGAATGAATGCATTATCTTAATTTAAAGGAATTGATTGGTGTTTTTCTTTTTAATAATACCTAACGTGCCACCCAAGCAACGTCTCGTCATCCAAAAGAAATTACCATATCATCAATCAATTTCTTTTAAGTCTTAGATCACTTGGATTATTGTTATTTATGTATTAAACAAATGATTCAGAATTAAAAATGGTATTTTTAATATTCTGGGCAAAACTACTCGAGTGTTCTTCAGAATACTCGAGTGGTTCTTCATTTTTTTCCAGATTACTCGAGTGGTTCCTGGCTACTCGAGTCGTTCATGCTTTCAGGAAGTTCAGATTTCAAATTCTTAACAATTACTCGAGTAGTTCATGAGTACTCGAGTGTTCTTCATCAAATCCAGAATACTCGAGTGACTCATGTAACAGCCCGATTTCCATACACCAAAACTAATTAACTTTTACTTATTAAAGTTGGAAAAATGAGGCCAGATTTTTTTTTTTGTAAAACATTTATTTCAATAGAAGAACTTGGTTCAAGTTCATCTTGACAATCTTTCCAAAAGCTTCACATGAATTACTTAACATGAATGTATCCCATCATTCACTTTGAAAACTTGGCTTGATTACATAAGCGGTTCAAGGCTTGGTATTCCTTAACACAACACTCACTACCACCTAAGCTAATTACACTATCCCTAAACTTTCCTATTGGAAGCAAATGGGTGTAGCTCCTTGTCCTTCTTGCGTCCTCTTCTTGCCCTTGAAGACGAGGCCGCTTGTGTGGTGGTTCCCTCATTGTTGTGGGGCCTTTGTGCCACCCTCTCAACTACAATAGGACTTCTCTGCTGCTCGTACCGGACCTTCTCCTCATAGCTCTGAAAACCTCGTACGTTGACCTGCCCTAAGTGTGGCTCCAGATTAGCTCCGCTCAGTTGATGCTCCGGATCCGGAATCACGACCTCCGTGTATCCGGTCCATGCCCAACCTTGTGGGGTGTGCTTCCATCCTCTTCCATACTTGTTCCACATGGCGATATTCATGCAATACTCCATCTGCCCATTGAAATACCAGCAGCACCGATATGCCAACGAACAGGAGAGAGTAAGCATTCCGAACGACGGATCGTCGACGGTGTGGGATTACGCTAGGTAAAATAATAGGACCAAACACACAATAAAATACACAAGCACACAACAACCAAGCAGATTATTATTATCTTACAACATTAACAGTATTGTTATACTTTCTCATTCTTCTTTTCTTTCACGTCTTATAACATTCTTTCCTTTTCTCATTCATTTCCATTTCATCACTGTACTCTCTTTCTCTTCCTTCTTATCAATTCATCACCTCTGGTGATTTGGGGAATGTTAAAATACCGTTAAAGCATTCGTTTCAATCTCGACGATCACTCACGTCTACATCTTCTCGGTCATCCACCCAACCTAGTCGGAAGCAAACAGGAGTACAGGACCTTTACCACGCGGGCACGACAGCTGTCTCAACACAGATGGTCCCAGACCAGGAGGAGCTCGTCCTCAAAACATATAATCAAGGCTCACTGTCCTCGCAGTGGCAAAACACATTGCCCCGTTCCAGTCCCTCTCACTATCCTCGATTTTCAATCTAGGGGGCGACAGTATGTTTCTAGTGGGCCCGCAGAACTTGCCACGACATTAGACCCAGTCCCCACCACATTAGTGCGCCACATGTGGAGTTCGTTCTGCCTAGAAACATACTCTAGACTTCTTGACGTTTCACCGTCATCGTCCTCCCCTAATGCAATCTCGTCCTAAGTATCCGCAGATACTTATCGTTCCTTCCTCTCCACTACTTCGCACTCTCATACCTCACCGCGCATGTCTTTTAAATCTTTTATCTTTTAATTAACCTAAGGTCGGCCCATCCTTCGTGCAACCCTTCAATGAGTCCCGACCACTAACTTTACGCAAACTTTCTCTCATTATAGCACAGAGCTGGGATCACATCACCATTTCCAAATCTCAATTCTCAAATTTTCCCATCATACTCCATTTCTCACCATCATCTCATTCCAACATCTCTTTTCAAAACAATCCTTTTACAACTTTCTCAAAACACCTTTTCATAAACTTTCGCAAATCTCTTTTGACAAGCCTTCTCCAAAAATCCCTCTCTTCAAACCTCTCTCCAAAAATTTCCTTTCACAAACTTTTCTCAAAACTTTCTTTTCATAGTTCTTTCATAAAAATTGATTTTAACAATTCGTTTCAAAAAGTTCCTTTTCAAAAATCTTCTCAAAAACTGCTATTCGAAAACCTTTTCAAAAATCTCTTTCTGGAAGCTTTTCCAAAATTAGTTTCTATAATCTTTTCTCAAAAATCTCTTTTCAAAACATTTTCAAAAGAATTTCTTTTCAAAAACCTTTTTCAAAAACCGCTTTTCAACAACCTTTTCAAGAATCACCTCTTTGTTGAGCGCTAGTGGAGGAGCAAGCTCAACTCGACACTAGTCTCAGACTAAAACCAAAAACACAGGAGCCCAGCTCCACTCAATTCCCGCCTTGTTCCAACAACAACAATACTTTCCCAGCTCTGGCTCGTTCTCAACATTATCATCAATTCATTCCCCAGTCTCAACCCTTTATCTCCTTTCAAATCCATCTTATCATTATTCTGTTATCTTTGTATCTTTATTTCCTTCCACTTACTGATCTCATTTTCATTTTCCTATTCAGGACGTGACAGACGTCTCTCAGCATGTTACTCATTTATTTTAACAGAATAAATAATCATCAGGCATAATGAAATAAATATATAAAAGCATGGTATTATTCACACCTACATCACACAACACAATGTGGTCATTGTCACCTTCGTATAAGTGGCCATACAATCAAACAATTGCCACTATACTACTGACTCCGAACCACTTAGTTCCGATCTTTGAGATGATACGGAACGTCCTAATAAATTACCTAACTACCACAGTGTCTTAGGAAGGCTTCTCTCTCACCTGGATTCGTAGCTACCGATTCTATGAGTTCCGAACGATCAGCTTCCTTCTTCGTCTGCCCGACTCCAACTTCTTCCAAGTCCCAGAAGGTAGATATATGAGTATTAAGTTTTATTTTAATATTAGTCTTAAATCATTCTCAAAACAACTTAAGAAAATCCAAACATTGTCTTCATTTTAAAACCGAAACATTAATTCTTTCACTCAAACTTGTCCAAAATTAAGCACTAACTTCTATACTTTAAAATCATGAGAAAATAATCAATTAAATTCATTTAAATAAAAAGTTTTTTTGCTGGTCCTTCTTGGACAGCATTGGATTCAATTTCAAAAACACCGAAAAATCGCACTTTTCAAATCATCTCTGTCTTAGATCGAACACCCATAAAAACTTAACTTTTAAACACTTGAAAACACTTTTTAAAACAAGAAATGTAACTTGGAAAATTCTGGACAACATTCCGTCCTAAGTTCTAAATTCATTTTCCATTGTTTAAAACCAATTTAAAAGCACAAACAACCAAGAATCATGAAAACAATCAAATAGACACTTAAACCAACAACTCATCAAGTTTAAACATTTAGACTCCATGTGGGCAGCAAAGTACTCAAGTAAAACAAATTACTTAAACACTTCCATGCACTCTAAAAATCATTCTTACTTCACCCAAGAATCCTAGACAACATGCATTTGATTCACACATTACATAATCACAAGCCATCAAGTTAAGTCAAACATAGCATACTCACATATTCATTCACATATATGACTCAATCAAATAAGGGAGATCAAACTCTTAAGTACACATAAACCAAATCATGCATCACACATACACCTAGTCACATTTTCATCTATCTTTCACTTAATTAATTTCATCTTAGCAAAACTTCATCTTATCACACTTACTTATGTCAAAACCGTATGCATCATGGGTTGTTTAGAAAATTATTTTATCAAGAAGGAGCTTCACAAATCAACACATAATTTCATGACACAAACACATATCCAATTAAGAGAATTCAACTTAAAAATTAAGGCCTAAACCGTGACCTTAGCTAGGTTTCCTTCAAAAACATTTTCAAGAGTTCAAGACTTTAGAGTGACTCTAAATCCAACAACAATTTCACATACTTCATCAAGGAAGTAAGAGCATAACCTTAGCATGTATTTCCATATGAAACCGTGGGTACACATAGGTTTCTAAACAATTTTCATTTCACTTAAAACACATAGAATCCACTCAAAGTTCATGGAAATCACACATTCATTACTTAAACCTAAGAAAATCTTGGTCCTTTTTATTCACACTTACAAACCGTGACCTATCATAGCAAATCACACAATTTTTATTCCTTCAAAACATCATCAAATTCAAGATTGTGACATGCAAAGGATCAATCAAAATAAAATCAAGCCCATACTCACAACAACATCAAACCGTGACCAACATAAAGGAAGATCACTAAGAAAATTCAATCACTCACAAAGAGTTTCGTATTAAGAATCAAACATCAAACAAATCATAGTTCAAGCATAGATCTTGACATGCATGAAATTAAAAACACTAGATCTTTTAAAAATCTTTCATGAAACTTAAAAGCAAGTTCTCTTCCAAAACACTTTTTAAGAAATCAAAGAGGAAAACTTAAGATCATAAAGAAAAACATTTTCTTAATAAAACTTTTAGAATCAAGCTTAGAAAAATAACATGCATCAACACTTTTTCTACCAAAATCAAAGTTTAGGAAGAAAGAATGAAAACGAAAAAGAATCAAAGAAAAAGGTTTAAAACTTTTAAAAGCATGAAACAAATTCTTACTTAGTCAAAATTTTAAAGAATTCAAGTCCAATTCCTTGGTTTCTCTCCTCTCTCCTCACGGTCCACCACTCCTCTTCGTAGTCCAGGATTTTCTCCTTCTTTTCGTCACTATCTCAGCTTGATCTTGTTTAGGTCATGAAGAGTCTAAGGTTTGGTTCTTCTTCTTTCTTTATTCGGCCATTCTCTCTTATTTCACTAAGAGTTTGATTTTCTCTTAGTGTTGTGTTTAGTTTTGGAAGGAAATGAAGAAATGAAAGAAGGTTTGGGTTGATGAATGAATGAAGAGAAGTTCATTCACTCCCTCACGGTTTTAGGGTTGGAATTGATGGATGAGGTGAAGAACCGAATGGGGGTGTGAGTGTTGATGTTTGGCTTGAAAATGAAGAATGAAGAAGAGAAGAAATGGGAATGAACTCACTCTTCTCCTCTCACGGTTTTGGCCCCTCTTCAATCTTCTTCACTTTTCTTTATTTGTCATCAAGGGCTTGCATGGGGGGCTTCCTTGAAAATGCTTGGGGACTAAGTCACAAAACATGGAAACCAAGCCTTGCTTCCAAGTCCCTCACGGCTCCTTCCTCTTCCCTTCCTAATCTTCACTTTTTCCTCCCTTATGTCATGCTTGGTCATGAAGATGATGTCATAGGCTTGACTTTTAGAGCATGCCACTTGGAGACTAAGCAAATGAGCTTGGTGGCCAAGCCAAGTACATGCATTCGGCCACATGGAGGTTAGGGTAGGTTAGATTAGCTAATTAGGTTTAAGGCACTAATTAGGGTTCTAATCGTGATTAGGGTAGGATTAGGTTAATTAATATAGGTTTAGTCCGCTAATCCTTGGAGGTTAGGGTTTAATCAAAGATTAAGGTGCTAATCAAAAACTTAATCATGGGTTTAAGGAAGACGAATTTTGGATTAGCTCACTAACCTCGAGGATTTTGGGTTTACAAGAGTGATTAAGTTCTTAATCAAGAGTTAAGAACTCGATTAAGGTACATTCCACGATTTGGATACTAATTAGGGTTTTCTAGAATGGATTCTAGGTCGGGGTGATTTGGACTTTGATTTCTTTGAAGCTTAGGGTGAAAATGATTTTTCATCTTAAGATCATATACAAAATCTAAACTAAAACTTTAAACAATCACACACAAGGTCACAACACAATTTATTCAAAGCATGAAAACCCATCATGAAATCAAAATTCTTTTAAATCAATTTCTTAGATCAATTAGGTTAGATTAATTTCTTAATTAGGGACTTGTAGAAGCGAGTCAAAAGGGCAAATGTTACGGGGTGTTACAACTCATGCATTACTCGAGTGGTTTATCAGAAAATGTCCTTGAATACTAGTTGGTACTCGAGTCCTGTTTGATACTCGAGTGTTCTACCACAAAGACACACTGTTTTATCGAAATTTACTCGAGTATCAAGGAAAGTACTCGAGTCTTTTCTTACAGAACAGTCTGGAAACTTGACTTTAACATACCATTTTCATTTCTAATCATTTCTAGTTCAATCCAATGATCAACAGAGTTCATATATCACATATTGAACATGCTCAAACACTTAGAACACATCAATTTACAGATTTGACAGAGAATCAAGAGATTATGCATAAAACATGCAAATTCACAACTTAACATATCAAATTGCAAAATACTCAATAAAATTGTGAGTTTGAGCTTAAAACAGCTTGCATGCATCATATGGAACTTGCTCAAAACAACAATAGAGCACAAGTTGGTCTCCAAACCAATTTCCCTATTCAATCTAAGCCCTTAGAGCCTCTTGGTGGCTCTCTAATTGAAATCATGAAATTTAAACCCTATCTAGTGAATAGAAAGCTTTCCCCTTACCTCAAAATCGTGTGAGAACTGAAATTGGACAGAAAAACGAACTCCAAGCTAGTTTCCCCAAGAATCATATGACAACAACACAGTTTTGAATGAGGTCATAAAACCAGAGATTTTAATTGTGAAATCATGCAAAACAATTGGGGAAAATAATTAGAAATCGTTCTCTGCAACATGTATAAGAGAATGGAATGAAATTGAAGTCTCAAAGGTTCAAGGGCTTACCAAAATCGATGGTCCAAGTAAGCTCTAGGAACTGAAACCAGCTTCAACTCCTTCCCTTCTCAGATTCGATTCTCACTCTATACTTGCTTCTAGCTAACAAACTTAGTATCTTTACGAAGCCCTGGATGTGAGCTTCGTAATCGTGTATCACTCGAAATCAAACACTCAGAAATGAAGAGGAATCGAAGAAAACGAATTCAGAACCCTAACCTCACAATTTCATCAACAAAAGCTTCAAATTCGTTGATGAAGAGCTTAAATAGGCAATTTCAGCTTACATGCAGGTCGACACGACACCATTGAGGTGTTGAGGGTGGAGTATTCGTGTCACACGGCGGGAATCGTTGGTGGTGACTCACCAAACGCACTAACTCGTGCAACTCTGACTAGAACACTCGAGTCTTTTCAGAAATACTCGAGTGTTTTGGTCAGTTTTTGAAAAATAATAATTTTATTTACTTTCCCTCCAAAACCTTTCCTATAATTACTTCTAGGTCCCAACTCAGGGACTAATATGCAAAATGTTTATTTTATGCATGAGTATACTTACAAAATAAATTCATACATCTACTAATAACATAATCACAAATTTTAATCAAAGATTAAAAATAGAAATAATTAATTATAATAAATTTTATAATTAACTTTCCATTAATCAGAGATTAAAATTTTGCGGTGTTACAGCTTTGCTCTAAGAAGAATACTGAGCATGAGGCATATTAAGTTTGGATCCAAACCTGGCACATCAGCCGAGGACCAAGCAAACAAGTCTCGGTTCGCTATTAAAAGAACTATTAATTCAACCTTGATGTTTGCTAGCAGATTCGCCCCAACTTTAGTTTGATGCTATAAATCTTCCCCTAACTGAAAATACTCCCACTCTCTCTTACGCATTGGTCGAGAATCATCCAGCTCATTACGAACATCAAGATTAGTGAGCAGGATATTACCTTTCCCAAGAATCAACTTCTCGAATTTATGAGAAGTTTCTTTCACCTTGCCTAAGCTCATATTGAAATATAATCTTGCTTTGGCTTGTTTGGACTTGACTATGACAACTTTCTCATTTGCCCCGATAAACTTCATTGTTAAATGCATTGTTAAGGCGACTACTCCAAAGGCCTGCAGACATGGCCGACAGAGGATGGCATTGTACACCGAGGGGAAATCGACTACCAAAAACTTAATCATCTCCGACGTTGACGAGGGCTCTATTCCCATGGTTACGAGAAGCTGAATGTGTCCGAGAGGATTGATAATGTCATCGGTAAATCCTATTAACGCGCCCACAAAATGGGGCTTAAGATTGATTCCTTAAGCTTCAATGCTTTGAAGAAAGGAAGGAACATGATTTCAATTAAACTTCCTTTATAGATGAAGAGTCTGCTAACTTCATAATTCCCTATCAGTGCTATTATTTCCATGGGGTCAACATGCCCTTGAATGACTCTTTTCATATCTTTTTCACCAAAACAGATTGGGATGCTTTTAGTTTGCTTTTTCTGTATTGGCTAATGGTTGACCGAGAGGACTTGATTTGCATAACGCTTCCTATTTGTCCTCCTTTCACCTCCTCCCACAAAACATCCAGCAATGGTGTGGAAGTGAAAGTTAAGAGGTAAATTCTCTTATCGGCTTCTACTATCACCTCAACTTTTTGTCGATTATTTGATTTGTCATCAGGAGATGGACTTCGTCTTTTTGATCGTCTTTGATCTGACCTTTCTGGGGACTAGCTCTGTAACACCCCAAATTTTAATCCCCGATTAAGAAATAGTATTATAATTATTTAAGTTAATTATAAATAAATAAATGAAAATGCAAAAGTATTTAGAAAAATAATTTCTGTTTAATTTAAGTTATTTTTCTAATTATAGATATTTTTAAATATGAAAACAATATTAAAAAGGATTTTGGAGGTAAAAGAAAAAAAATATAATATTTTGAAAATTTGAACGTGTTAATCGCAGGGGTGGCATTAATCGATTATCACGAGTCTGCTCAGCCATGAACAAAGCGGTTCTTGCTGATTTTCGTTGGAATTCACCAAAATTAGCCACCTCCTGCTTGCCCCAAGTGGTGGAGATGGTGGTGGACGCGTGGGGGTGTTAGGGAAGTGAGGATTGGTTATATTAAGGGATTGAGTTGATGAAAAACCCTTTGTTTTACTCCTATGCTCTGTTTCGCCCTCAAACAACAACCTTACTTTCTCAATCAATTACTCTCAGCACAAACAACATCAACCTGAGACCTATATACCTTCATAAAGCTTTCAATACTGTTAGGATTGGTAGCCGTCACCCAAGAGGGGGTGAATTGGGTTTTTAAAAATTCATTTAATACTTTGGAAATTAATCGCTTTTCAATAAAAACAATTAATACTTGCAGCGGAAAAACGAATTAAATCGATTTAGAGAGATTGAGCGGAAGCACTATTGAAAATAATAACTTAATATGCACGAAACAAATTAAATCAAAACTAAGAAATGGTTACGCGCTAATTAAATTAAAATCCTTTAGAAATATATTAATATGAAAATAATTATTTTGATGCAACGAAGAACATGAACAATAATAACAACGGTAATTAAAAGATAAGGAAATAGAAAAGTGCACCGTTGATTTTATACTGGTTCAGCCTTTCCAGCGAAAGGCCTACGTCCAGTCCCCAAGCGACCTGCTTGAGCTTTTCTTCACTAATCAATATTAAGGACAAACAGCCCCGATTACAAGCAAGAGCGTCCCGCACACTACTAGGAACCACCGTTCGCTAGGGACCTCAAAAACACAACACTAGGTAGCCTCTACCTAGAGCCTAAGGTAGTCTTTCTACTGGGTGCCCCACCGTTTGTCTAGACTCTACCCAAGTAACAAGGGTTCCTCACCCTAAGAACGTGCCACACGTTCACTCTAAGGGATCCACTCCCTAACACTAAGGGTCACACTTCCCTTACAAAAAATTTGGTTGAGAAGAATTAGAACACTAACAATTCGTGCACTCTAGAAAGTGCTGATATAACAATAAAAAACTCTATATCAATGATTATCTTAGGCTCTCAAGGATTTGTAAATTTTTCAGAACAACAGAGAAGAAGATGAACTCTCTATTTTTGATTTTCAAAAATTAGGATTAGAGAGAGTGTAGAGCATTCGGTTTCAAAATGAGGAAGAAGACCTTTTTGTAAACTGAAACGAAATCAATCCAGAAAGGAAATAAATCATTTTATGAATAAGATTGATTGTTTCACGATTTTCAAAATTAATGAGGAGGTAATCGATTACCTTGGCCAGGGTAATCGATTATTTGCATTCTGTGAAAAGATATAATTTGAAATTTGAAAAAGTAACCGATTACTCTGCAGAAGTAATCGATTATTTTCACTGAAAAATATTAAATGTATCAGACCTGAAAGTAATCGATTATTTATAGAGAAGTAATCGATTATCTTCTTACTGATCTCACAGGTTACATAATTTAAAGGAAGTAATCGATTATCTGAAAAAGTAATCGATTACTTTCACTTAAAAACAGTTTTTCTAAAAGATTTGTAACCAGAGGTTTTCGCAAAAGATTTTTCAAAAAGAATTTCATAAAACATGGTCTTCTCCTACAGTTTTTCATAAAAATATTTTTCTTTTCCAAGTTTTTAAAATATGAAACCTTGAGTACCTAGACATCATTGATTTACATAAAGTCCTAAGGGATAAACATACAAAACAGAGGACACGCTAAGCTTGAATCAAACAAGCACAACATCATCATCATCCAAAGCTTAACCTGTTACACATCAAATGTCATCATTAATTTGTCATCATCAAAACATCATGGGAGAACATGAACTTCAACAAATACTCTTTTCAATTTGATACCAATAACTCATCCTATAACCCCTTAGATAAGAAGTTCTTTCCTAGTGAAGTTGGTGCTTTGAACTTGTGAAGTCCATAAATCTGTTCGTGGACGTCACTTTCAGCTTGTTTTCTAGTAAGCATAGGCTACCTCTTGAGTTCAAATTTATTTTATCTTAAATCCTATGTTGCATAGAGTATAAACTAATTGTTTTCCCCAATTTGTATGTCCAATTCATGGCTAAAAAATCCTAGGGAAACCACCCTGTTAGGCTGTTCATGTTTGAAGTTGGTGTTTGTGGTCACCTAAGTTTCCTTCAAACCCTCAGCCTTTAATCCTTCAATTAATCAACTAGAGTTAAGGTAGAAGCTATTCACACTGCTAGAATGATAATTAATAGGCTGAGAATGTAGTTTGAACTTTCACTAGTTCAAGGGCAAAACTTGAAATAGGAATTTGGCTTGGAGGCCAAACCGAGCTCTAATACAAATATGAGCAAGTTTTATATGTTAATACGAACTATTGGAAGCCTGAATACATGTTAATTCACTTTGTAATTGAATTTGGTATGTTAAATGGTGATATATGTGTTTTTATGCATAATTAATGAACGAGTAATATGTCAGATTAGTCCCTAACTTTGTAAGCATCGGTCAAGTTAGTCCCTGACTTTATCAAAATAGCAATTTAGTCCCTGAGATTTCATTTTAATTCACATACATCCCTATCTTTATCCCATTTTAAAGCAAAGACATCCCTGTGATAGTGACGGCAGGGACTAACTTGGTCGACGTTCTCTTATCTCAGGGACTAAATTGCTATTTCGATAAAGTCAGGGACTAACTTGACCTACGCTTACAAAGTCAGGGACTAATCAGACATATTACTCATTAATGAACTATATGTTTCCTTGATGATTTGTTGTTAAATGAATGTTGGAACATGTCTACATATATGTGTGATATCTCTGTTTAAGGATATATATTCATGAAATTGGATGGTTATTGAATTGGTGTTGAAAAGCAAGTTTGAAGTGCAGTTGTGCACTATTTAATCGATTATCGGGTTCCCTTAATCAATTAAATAATGTATAAAATTATCAGAAAAATATTTTTAAGTGTTTAATCGATTAACTGAGCCCAGATTTGCTTAAAACATCAATTTAATAATATCTCTCATATAATTATGATAATAGGATAATGCACTGGCCTAATAATGAATATTACTTGCATTCATGCATGGAGATAAGGTTGATAAGATAGGTCGATGGGAAAAGACACATGATGGTTCCGGGAATTAGATTGAGAATGCGCAGAGATTAGGTCTATGACAATGATATGTCGACTGACCGCGGGGGTAATTGGGTAGAATGTGGCCTAAGATGGGCTGGTTCTGTAGACCTCGCTCGGGATAATTTTGCATTAACTATGATAATCCTATTGTGTAGAATCAAGTCTCCAATGAGGTGGATTTATTTTGATGATGACAATATAATTAGATCATGGATTTAAAGGAAGAATTCAAGCTCACGAAGTCAAGAAGATCAAGTGCATCAAATTAGCTAGTCATTCTCTATTTTATTTTAATTGTAATTTTATTTCTATAATTGAGAGTGGGTATCTTAGGAAATAATCTCATCCTAGGATAAATAATTCTAATGCATGAAAAAGGTTGGGATTACATAAAATTATTCCTTGAGAAGAGAATTGAAATTAATCTTTGAAAAACTTAATTTTTATCATCTCTGGGCGAAAGTGTAACACCCTATGAAATAATTACCCTTAATTACCCCAAAATTAGGATTTAAAATTTCTTTTAATATGGATATGATATTTGCCAAAATAATATTTCCTTTCATTAATAACAAAAACATCATAGTTGATAAAACTGAAGACTTAAATGCATCAAATACATAAAGTATAAGTTTAGGTACATTTAGTTCGGTCATTCAAAATACAATCAGTGTTTTAGCTCGGCCCAACTGGCCGAGACTCATCCACCTATCTGACTCTAAATAACTTACCCTCCCTGAGAGGGAGAGTGATCCTGCTCGGCCGGGGACTGCGTCTGCTCGGGCTCAGTACCTGAAAAATGGTAAGGAGGTGAGCATTACACAGAACTTAAATAAGCAGTTTCTAAGATGACATACCGAACTACCAAGCCAAACACAAGTAGTCAAATAGCAAATAAATCACAAATAATCAAACCCATATATCTCATGCATATATATCAACATTTAGCTCGGTTCGCAAACCCACAACCTCGACTAGCTTGGCTCACATCATCAACCAGTTAACTCAATACTAGCTATACCTCGATTTACATTCTCTTACCTCTGATTACCATCTCTATCTCGGATTCCTTACTCATTATTTCACTTTGACATAGCTTACAATCTTTTACTCTTCTCGGATGCATACACCCAGTGCATGTCTTACACCATTTAAGTCGGATATTGGAGCGTCCATAACCGCGAGTACCACAATACCCGTCTTACAGCTGCGAGCACCACAATGCTCGGCTTACGCGATCAATGCACGCACCCAGTACGCGTCTGCTATGACCAGGAACACTACCGCCGATCATTCTATGGAGTAAGGAGTGTCCATAACTGCGAGTACCACCATACTCGTCTTACAGCTGCGAGCACCACAATGCTCGGCTTACGCGATCAATGCACACACCCAGTACGCGTCTGCTATGACCAGGAACACTTCGTACCGATTCCGTTCTCGGAATCTTGTGTGTCATAACTGCGAGCACCACCATGCTCGTCTTACAGCTGCGAGCACCACAATGCTCGGCTTACGCGATCAATGCATGCACCCGGTACGCGTCTGCTATGACCCGACCACACAACCATTTCTCTTTAATTCCCTTTATCTTATTAACCATTACTTTTAGTTCGACCCACCTCAATTCACTTCTTTAGTTTATTCCTCTTTGCATCTATCTCGGCTCAACCCTTCACCCATTCCCGATTCCATTAATCCTATTATCTACCTCGTCTACCTAACTCATTATGTAACTTATTAGTTTGTCCTTTTCGATCCACCCTGGTTACCATTTTTCTCATTCTCCATTCTCACCCTCTCTCGGCTCGGCCACAGATACAAACACCAAATATCAAAGCTCATAAACACTTATACCACAATAATCGTATGCACAAAACATTTAGTCAATCCATCATATAAAATACAGCATGTGAAATATAGCATGTAATCAAAATTGATATTCCATCTTCACCTAAAATCCATGTTTCTAGTTCATTCATTAATTTCCTCTTTTTCCCTTCTTACCATTTCTTTTCTAACATTAACCTATGTCCATTCCCTAATCTAATACCCACTCTTAGTACCCTTTATGAACACCCTAGAAACCCAAACTCAAGTAGAGGTAACACTCACTCCTTACCTCAAACCGTGAGGGATAAGAGTTGAGAGCTTGAGAATGACTTCCTTGACCTAGACCTTGACCTTGTGAGCTTCACACCACTCGAATCCGTGTCCTCCTTGCTGCCACCACAACACCACCACGGTCCAGGGACGCCGGGACACAAGAGAACAGAGAGGAGGAGGGTTCCGTTTTGTGAGAAGAGAGGGAGAAATAAAGTGTTGGGGTTTTGTTTGCTGAAGCTTTGGAGGAGAAAGAGAGAGATTCGTAGGAGGAAGAGAATGAGAAATGCAAAGTGTGATATGTGGTGTTTTGGGCTTTCTTTTATTCATTTAGGGAAAAATATTTGTGTGGCTAGGATTCATTGGCTTCTTGTGGAAGCTAGATTGTATGGCCAAGATTCATTGGCTTCTTGAGGAAGCCATGAGTAGTACATTGAAAGGGACATAAAGTAGTGATAGTGACATAAGGTGAAAGATAGTACCGTATGGATGGCACGAAAACCAAAGGGTCAACAGCTCAACATGAGCTGGCACGGAAGAGCTAGGATGTGTCGGCTAGGGTACGTCGGCTCGGTATGGAGGAATCGTAGTAGTCCGAGCTTCCATCTCGGATAATAGGGTGAGGTATGCTAAGGTCGGCTAGTCCGGACTGGACAACAGGTTCCGCGTTCGGTTCTCATCCAGCTCGATTCATATGCACACAATCTCATCTAGCTTGGCCGAGATCGGACCGAGGTCCTATACTTACATCCTAGGTCGGCCTATGCTCATACTACCCTTCTAACCTTGTACAATTTCTAAGGCCTAATCCTATCCTTAAATAAATATTTATATACTAATATTGTATTATTTAATATTAATTTTCAGGATGTTACATTCCTCTCCCACTTAAAGGAATTTCGTCCTCGAAATTTAGTCAGCATTGAACAGTTGCGGATATGATTGCTTCATCTTCTCCTCGAGTTCCCAAGTAGCTTCCTCCACACCATTTCGATTCCATACTACCTTGACCAAGAGGATTTCCTCTCCTCTGAGTCGTCGGACTTGTCTATCTTCAACTCGGACTGGTAGGACTTCGAAGGTCAGATTGTCTCTTAGCGGCAGTTCGTCCACTGCTATCACATGCGAGGGATCGTGAATGTATCTCCTAAGTTGCGAGACATGGAACACATCGTGGAGCTTAGACAAGTGCGGAGGTAGAGCGATTCTGTACGCTGCTGGTCCGACCTTCTCCGATATCTGGTACGGTCTGACAAACCTAGGGGTCAACTTCTTTGATTTGATAGCTCGGCCGATACCCGTTATAGGGGATACCCGAAGGAATACATGATCTCCCTCGATGAAGTTCAAGGGTTTCCTTCTCTTGTCGGCATAGCTCTTCTGTCGGTCCTGAGCGGCTTTCATCTTCCCTTGTATCATTCGGATCTTCTTAGTTGTCTCCTGAACAATGTCGGGACCAATCAACAAGTTTTCACCTATCTGGAACCAGCATAGCGGCGTTCGGCATTTCCGACCATACAAGGCTTCGAAAGGAGCCATTCCAATACTTTAATGGAAGCTGTTGTTGTAAGTGAATTCGACCAATGGTAATAGTGTTTCCCAGCTTTTCGACTGTTCAAGCACACATGTTCTCAGCAAGTCCTCAAGAGTCTGAATGGTGCGCTCGGATTGTCCGTCAGTTTGGGGATGATAAGCAGTGCTAAACCTCAACTTTGTACCCATGGCTTCTTGCAGACTCTGCCAGAATCGAGACAAGAAACGAGGATCACGGTCCGACACTATGCTGCTCGGAACACCATGGAGTCGAACAATGTCCTTTATGTACAGTTGCGTCAGCTTCTCCAAGCTGTACTTCATAGTAATCGGCAGGAAATGAGCACACTTTGTAAGTCGGTCCACCACAACCCGAATGGCTTCCTGCCCTGATCTCGTTTTTGGTAGACCTGATACAAAGTCCATCGAAATGCTATCCCACTTCCATTGCGGAATCTCCAAGGATTTGAGTAATCCTCCAGGTTTCTGATGCTCGATCTTGGCTTTCTGACATGTCAAGCACCGAGGCACATAATCGGCCACGTCGGTTTTCAACTTCGGCCACCAAAATAACCTCTTCAAATCTTGGTACATCTTTGTGGCACCTGGATGAAGACTCATCTTCGTCTTGTGGGCTTCTTCCATTAACTCTCTTCGGACTTCAAAGTCCATGGGAATGCAAACTCTGCCTCGAAATCGTACAAGACCATCAGGTCCTTTAGCGAAGTCAGGTTCATCCTTGTCTCCGGCTCTTTCTAATAGCTTTTGGAGCTCTAGGTCGGCGGCCTGCCTTTCCTTAATGAAACCCACGAAATCATTGTTTACTTGCAGCATTTCCAGTACCACACTGTTTCCCTTTTTCTGTATGCCTAGGTTAAGGTCACTGAACTCCTGCATTAACTGCATCTCTCGGACCATCATGTTGCTCAAATGAAGACTCTTCCTGCTCAGTGCATCGGCCACCACGTTGGCCTTTCCAGGATGATAGTGCAAGTTGAAATCATAGTCCTTCAAGAATTCTACCCATCTGCGCTGCCTCATATTTAACTCCTTCTGGTCGAATAGGTAGCCGAGGCTCTTGTGGTCACTGAACACTTCAAACTTCGTGCCATACAGGTAATGTCTCCAGATCTTAAGGGCGAACGCCAATTCGAGATCATGCGTAGGGTAGTTCTGCTCGTGTTGCCGAAGTTGCCGAGAGGCATACGCCACCACTTTTCCTTGCTGCATCAGCACACAGCCAAGGCCCTGCTTTGAGGCGTCACAAAATACATCAAAGACTTTGGTCGGATCGGGTAAATTCAACACGGGCGAGCTCGTCAACCTTTTCTTTAGCTCTTGAAAGCTCTGTTCACACACCTCGGACCATTGGTATGGGGTATCCTTTCTAGTTAACGAGGTCAACGGTAGCGCCAGTTTAGAGAATCCTTCAATGAATCTTCTGTAATACCCTGCAAGACCGAGGAAACTCCTGATCTCAGTGACCGAGTTGGGTCTCTCCCACTTAAGTACCGCTTCCACCTTGGAGGGATCAACTGCTACACCTTGCTCGGATATCACATGTCCGAGGAAATGAACCTCGTTGAGCCAAAAGCTGCACTTAGAGAGCTTAGCGTAAAGATTCTTATCCTTCAAAACCTGCAACACCGTTCTCAGATGCTGCTCGTGCTCACTCGGATTTTGGGAGTAGATGAGGATATCGTCAATGAAGACTATCACAAACGAGTCCAGGTAAGGTCGGAAGATTCTATTCATGTAGTCCATGAAGATAGCTGGGGCGTTGGTAAGTCCAAAGGGCATAACCACGTACTCAAAATGCCCATACCTTGATCGGAAGGCTGTCTTCGGAATGTCTTCTTCTCGGACTCGGATTTGGTGATATCCAGATCGGAGATCTATCTTTGAAAACACCGACGCTCCCTTGAGTTGGTCCAATAAGTCATCAATCCGAGGGAGGGGATATTTATTCTTCACCGTTACCGCGTTGAGCTTCCTATAGTCAGTTCACATTCTGAGACTACCATCTTTCTTTTTCACAAACAGGATTGGGGCTCCCCACGGCGATACGCTTGGTCGGATTAGCTTTTTGGCCAAAAGTTCTTCCAGCTGTTTCTTAAGCTCTTCTAACTCGGGAGGCGCCATTCTGTATGGAGCAATTGAGATCGGGCCAGTTCCCGGAAGGAGGTCTATACTGAACTCTACTTCTCTATTCGGTGGTAAGCCAGGCATTTCGTCCGAGAAAACCTCAGGGAATTCTCCGACCACAGGAATTTGGTCTAAGGTCGGTTCCTCTGTTGTCTCTAACTTCGCAATAGAAGGGCCACTAAAGATTACGGTCTATTCTCGGCAATCGAGTAAGACATGGTGTTGAGACATCTAGTCCATGCCAAGGATAATATCTAGCTTGGTTAGAGGTAGACAAATCAAATTGACTTTAAATTCTTTGCCTAATACTTGGATAGGGCACTCTAGACACATTTTAGAAGTGATTACAGAAGAATTGGTTGGGGTAGAAATGGATAGTTTGTAAGACATTTCTACTGGGGATAGTTTTAGTCTATTCATACAGTCAAGGGAAATGAAAGAATGTGTGGCTCCACAGTCAAATAGCACGGCACATGGAATACTGTTTACTCGACAAGTACCTCGGATCAGTTCGTCAACATCAGTCACTTCTTCACCATCCATAGTGTAAACCTTGCCTCTCTGCATAGGTCGGTTAACACCAGTCTGATGTGCCTTGGTCACATTGACCTCTTCCTTCACAATATTCTCGGTACACCGGGCTGCAAAATGGCCAGGCTTGCCACATCGGAAACAGGATCCTCTGGTTTTGCTCGGATCCAGATTCCAGCATTCCCCCCGGTGCTGCCTTCCACAATGTTGGCATATCGGATACGGGCCAGGAACAGCCACAATTTGACCACTACTCCTCGGAGCTGTTGACATTCTGGAGTTTGGATTCACATAGGGAGCAGATCTCTGGACAGCTCCCTTTCCTCTGATCGGACCCACACCTTTTTGTGCCGACCTGCTCCTCTTTCCATCAGCTTTCCTTTTGAGCCCCTTCTCATAAGTGCTAGCCATGTTTATCAATTGCGAGAGATTGGCCACGTTCTGATATTCGAATGCGAGCCGAATATCGTCACGGAGACCAGACTCAAACTTGATGCACTTGGTGCGTTCGTCAGCATCTCTGTAGCTTCCTGAATAGCGGATCAAATCCTCGAACTGAGCGGCATACTCCCCAACGCTCAAGTTCCTCTGTTCCAGCTTGAGAAAAGCGAGCTCCTTCTCTCTCCTGACATCTTCGGGAAAGTACTTTCCGAGGAAGCGGGCTTGAAACAAATCCCAAGTGATGACCTCATTAGCCGCTTCCAGTCCTCGGCTTTGTTGATCCCACCAGTGCTCGGCTTCACTAGCCAGCACAAACTCAGCCAACCTCACCCTGTACTCATAGGGAGGTTGCAGAGATCGGAAAATCTTCTCAATATCCTGGAGCCATCTCTGAGCTCCATCTGGATTATATCCTCCTTCGAACCTAGGTGGTTCGTTCTTCCGAAATCGGCTCATCCAGTCTATCTCGACCGAAGCCGGAGGTTGGGGCTGAAGGGCTGCAGCTGCAGCTGCTGCGGCTGCGGCGATGTTTTGAGCGAGGTTCTCAGCCTGATTCTGCTGAGCCTGCGCTTGGTTCTGCTGTAGTTGAACCGGAGTTTCCAACACAGCAGCAATTTGGTCGTTATCAACTCGTCTTCCAGCCATGCTGCTCGGTCATGGAGAGAAAGCCAATTAACTTCCAAATAATCAAGTAAATATATATTTATATAAACATATATACCTATGATTTCTATTGTCTTAGACTTCTAGACTTTACTTATTTGTCACTCTCTTGGTGAGTAACCACTGGAGTCCTTTGCAACTCCAATAGGCCGAGGAGAAACTGCTCTGATACCAAAAATTGTAACACCCTATGAAATAATTACCCTTAATTACCCCAAAATTAGGATTTAAAATTTCTTTTAATATGGATATGATATTTGCCAAAATAATATTTCCTTTCATTAATAACAAAAACATCAGAGTTGATAAAGTGGAAGACTTAAATGCATCAAATACATAAAGTATAAGTTTAGGTACATTCAGTTCGGTCATTCAAAATACAATCAATGTTTTAGCTCGGCCCAACTGGCCGAGACTCATCCACCTATCTGACTCTAAATAACTTACCCTCCCTGAGAGGGAGAGTGATCCTGCTCGGCCGGGGACTGCGTCTGCTCGGCCTCAGTACCTGAAAAATGGTAAGGAGGTAAGCATTACACAGAACTTAAATAAGCAGTTTCTAAGATGACATACCGAACTACCAAACCAAACACAAGTAGTCAAATAGCAAATAAATCACAAATAATCAAACCCATATATCTCATGCATATATATCAACATTTAGCTCGGTTCGCAAACCCACAACCTCGACTGGCTCGGCTCACATCTTCAACCAGTTAACTCAATACTAGCTATACCTTGGTTTACATTCTCTTACCTCTGATTACCATCTCTATCTCGGATTCCTTACTCATTATTTCACTTTGACATAGCTTACAATCTTTTACTCTTCTTGGATGCATACACCCAGTGCATGTCTTACACCATTTAAGTCAGATATTGGAGCGTCCATAACCGCGAGTACCACAATACCCGTCTTACAGCTGCGAGCACCACAATGCTCGGCTTACGCGATCAATGCACGCACCCAGTACGCGTCTGCTATGACCAGGAACACTACCGCCGATCATTCTATGGAGTAAGAAGTGTCCATAACTGCGAGTACCACCATACTCGTCTTACAGCTGCGAGCACCACAATGCTCGGCTTACGCGATCAATGCACGCACCTAGTACGCGTCTTCTATGACCAGGAACACTTCGTACCGATTCCGTTCTCGGAATCCTGTGTGTCATAACTGCGAGCACCACCATGCTCGTCTTACAGCTGCGAGCACCACAATGCTCGGCTTACGCGATCAATGCACGCACCCGGTACGCGTATGCTATGACCCGACCACACAACCATTTCTCTTTAATTCCCTATATCTTATTAACCATTACTTTTAGTTCGGCCCACCTCAGTTCACCTCTTTAGTTTATTCCTCTTTGCATCTATCTCGGCTCAACCCTTCACCCATTCCCGATTCCATTAATCCTATTATCTACCTCGTCTACCTAACTCATTATGTAACTTATTAGTTTGTCCTTTTCGATCCACCCTGGTTACCATTTTTCTCATTCTCCATTCTCACCCTCTCTCGGCTCGGCCACAGATACAAACACCAAATATCAAAGCTCATAAACACTTATACCACAACAATCGTATGCACAAAACATTTAGTCAATCCATCATATAAAATACAGCATGTGAAATATAGCATGTAATCAAAATTGATATTCCATCTTCACCTAAAATCCATGTTTCTAGTTCATTCATTAATTTCCCCTTTTTCCCTTCTTACCATTTCTTTTCTAACATTAACCTATGTCCATTCCCTAATCTAATACCCACTCTTAGTACCCTTTATGAACACCCTAGAAACCCAAACTCAAGTAGAGGTAACACTCACTCCTTACCTTAAACCGTGAGGGATAAGAGTTGAGAGCTTGAGAATGACTTCCTTGACCTAGACCTTGACCTTGTGAGCTTCACACCACTCGAATCCGTGTCCTCCTTGCTGCCACCACAACACCACCACGGTCCAGGGACGCCGGGACACAAGAGAACAGAGAGGAGGAGGGTTCCGTTTTGTGAGAAGAGAGGGAGAAAGAAAGTGTTGGGGTTTTGTTTGCTGAAGCTTTGGAGGAGAAAGAGAGAGATTCGTAGGAGGAAGAGAATGAGAAATGCAAAGTGTGATATGTGGTGTTTTGGGCTTTCTTTTATTCATTTAGGGAAAAATATTTGTGTGGCTAGGATTCATTGGCTTCTTGTGGAAGCTAGATTGTATGGCCAAGATTCATTGGCTTCTTGAGGAAGCCATGAATAGTACATTGAAAGGGACATAAAGTAGTGATAGTGACATAAGGTGAAAGATAGTACCGTACGGATGGCACGGAAACCAAAGGGTCAACAGATCAACATGAGCTGGCACGGAAGAGCTAGGATGTGTCGGCTAGGGTACGTCGGCTCGGTATGGAGGAATCGTAGTAGTCCGAGCTTCCATCTCGGATAATAGGGTGAGGTATGCTAAGGTCGGCTAGTCCAGACTGGACAACAGGTTCCGCGTTCGGTTCTCATCCAGCTCGGTTCATATGCACACAATCTCATCTAGCTCGGCCGAGATCGGACCGAGGTCCTATACTTACATCCTAGGTCGGCCTATGCTCATACTACCCTTCTAACCTTGTACAATTTCTAAGGCCTAATCCTATCCTTAAATAAATATTTATATACTAATATAGTATTATTTAATATTAAATTTCAGGATGTTACAGAAAGACTCGAGTAGTCTGAAAATTACTCGAGTATCAAAAGACTCGAGTAATCTGAAAGTTACTCGAGTATCAAAAGACTCGAGTAGTTTCCAAAAGACTCGAGTATTTCAGCCTAAATCAGAGATTTGACCGTTAGTTCAGTACATGGGCATTTCTATTGAAAGATGGGCAAAAGACTCGAGTAGTGTCAAAAATACTCGAGTATTTTGGTTCTGACAGTAAATTTTTTAACCGTTAGAAGAGGGCAAAAATGGCATGAAAAAGTTTGTCTTACTCTCTCATTCCCTCTTCCATATATCAGAATTGATTGCCCTTGTACTAGAGAACAAGAACATTAACAAGACTTAAGCAAAACATTCTCTTTGCTCATTCTCTCTCTCAAGTGAAAATTCTCTAACTCAACCAATTCATTCATTGTCATTATTTGTTCAAAGAGTTAGAGATTGTGCTTAATTGGTGTAGAAATCATTTGTTGTATTTCTCCATACACACTTTCATACCTTGTTCCAAAATCTTGGTTGGGAACCAAGTGTACCTAAGTGGGTCTTAGGTTCATCCAAGTCTTGAGAGGTTCTCAAGCAAAGTCTAAGAGGTTCTTAGCTTGGTGGAGCACTTGAAGGTTTCAAGGAGCTTGAGAAGAAGGAGTCTTCATCACCAAACTTCAAATTGGGGTAGAAATTCAAGAGTTTGGTACACTCTTGGAAGGGTTAGGTTGAGTGAGGCATCTCAATATCCCTTGTAATATTTCTAACAATTTGATTTTAGTAGACACTCCTAAGGTTCTTAGGGGGACTGGATTAGCTCTCTTAAAAGAGAGTGAACCAGTATAAAATTGGTGGTGTCCTCTTTTTATTGCTTTCTTTTCATTCAAGTAAAACCCAAACCTAAGTTTCTCAAAAAGGGGCTTTTTAATTAGAGTAGTAATTCTGCAGCAATTAGGGTGTTTTTAAGTTGTTTTAGCTTTATTTAATTGCTTACTACTCTTCTATTAATCTGCTCTGGACTGGTTTTACTCGTATTGATTTAAAGTGCAAATTTCACAAAAACTGTTTTCTGCACTCTGCACGATTTACTCGAGTATTCTTCAGAAGACTCGATTGTTCTTGCTATTTTACTTGAGTAGTCTGTAAAACACTCGAGTGTTATTGCTCTGTTTCTGTAAAATCTGCACAAAATCAATTACATCTTAATTGCATTCGAAAATTAGTCACTGTTGCATTTTGATTACTATTCACCCCCCCTCTAGTAATTGCTAAGCCCGCTTGTTGAGAGGAAAATAGGGTGCTAGAGGAACTTGCTAGAACCATGTTAAATGATTCTCAAGTACCTCAATACTTTTGGGCCGATGCCGATGGAGTTGTTGAGAGGAAAAATAGGGTGCTAGAGGAACTTGCTAGAACCATGTTAAATGATTCTCAAGTACCTCAATACTTTTGGGCCGATGAAGTTAATACGGCTTGTTATGTAATGAATAGAATTTTAATTAGGCCCATGATAAAGAAAACCCCCTATGAGCTCTACAAAGGTAGAAAACCCAATATATCCCATTTCCATGTTTTTGGATGCAAAGTTTACATTTTAAACAATGGAAAAGATCAACTTGGAAAATTTGATTCTAAATCGGATGAGGGAATATTTTTGGGTTACTCTTCTCATAGTAAAGCATTTAGAGTTTATAATAAACGAACAATGACTATTGAAGAATCTATTCATGTTGTTTTTAATGAGTCTTCGATAGAAGATAGTGTGTTGTGTGATGGTAGTGATGATGGACTTGAGATTTCAAATGTTGACAAAGAGATGGAAAAATCTAAGGATGAAGGAGAAGTCAAAGAAGAACTTGATCCGGCTTGGAAAACGGTGAAAGCTCACCCTATTGACAATGTCATAGGAGATCTTTCAAAGGGAGTATTAACTCGTAGGTCAATTCAAAATATTTGTCATTTTGTTTCCTTTGTTTCTCAAATCGAACCAAATTCAATTAAGGAAGCAATTATGGATGAACATTGGGTTATAGCCATGCAAGAAGAACTAAATCAATTTATTAGAAATGATGTTTGGGAATTAGTGCCCATACCCGATGATCATACCATAATTGGTTTAAAATGGATTTATAGAAATAAACTTGATGAATCCGGTTTGATTATAAGAAACAAAGAGAGACTTGTTGCCCAAGGGTACAACTAAGAGGAAGGTGTTGATTATGATGAGACCTTTGCTCCGGTTGCACGCCTTGAGGCAATCCGAATCTTGCTTGCCTTTGCATCAATTATGAATTTTACTCTTTATCAAATGGATGTCAAGAGTGCTTTCTTGAATGGTTTCATAAATGAAGAAGTGTATGTTAAGCAACCACCCGGTTTTGAAAGTCATGAGTTTCCAAACCATGTTTACAAATTGAAAAAGGCACTTTATGGATTAAAACAAGGTCCTAGAGCTTGGTATGATCGATTAAGTACCTTCTTATTAGAAAATGGCTTTCAAAGGGGAAAGGTTGATAATACCCTATTCATCTATAAAACCAAAGAGGACATTTTGTTTGTGCAAATATATGTAGATGATATTATTTTTGGAGCCACTAACGTGTCCTTGTGTAGAAATTTCTCTAATTTGATAAAAAAGGAATTTGAAATGTCCATGATGGGGGAGCTCAAGTTCTTCCTAGGACTTCCAATCAAGCAAGTCAAGGAGGGGATTTTTGTGCATCAAGGAAAATATTGCAAGGAGCTCCTTGGAAAATTAGGAATGGACAAATGCAAAGAAGCATACACTCCCATGAGCACATCATGCTACCTAGACAAGGATGACAAAGGTAAACCGGTTGATGTTAGTAAATATAGGGTCATGATAGGTAGTCTTCTATATCTTACCGCATCTAGACCGGATATTATGTTTAGTGTATGCATGTGTGCCCGTTTCCAAGCTAATCCTAAAGAATCACACCTATCCGCAGTTAAACATATATTTAAATATCTCAAAGGAACAATAAACACACTTGATTATGGTATCCTAGTGATGCTAGTCTTAGTTTAGTTGGTTATTCGGATTCCGACTTTGCGGGATGCAAGCTTGATCGCATAAGTACTAGTGGTACTTGCCATTTATTGGGAAGTTCATTAGTGTCATGGTTTTCTAAAAAGCAAGCTTGTGTTGCTCTTTCCACCGCCAAAGCGGAATATATCGCCGCCGGTAATTGTTGTGCTCAACTCTTGTGGATGAAACAACAATTATCGGATTTTGGTTTAAAATTAGAAAGTGTTCCAATAAAATGGGTTAATACGAGTGCATAAACTTAACTAAGAATCCAGTTTATCATTCAAGAACCAAGCATATTGAAATTAGACATCATTTTCTTAGAGATCATGTGCAAAAAGTTGATTGTACCATAGAATTTGTTAGCACATCAAATCAATTAGCCGATATTTTCACAAAACCCTTGCCAAGAGATACCTTCTATCATATAAGAAGGGAACTTGGAATTTTAGATGAGTCAAGCATTAGCTAATTGATTTGTGCTTTTATTGAGAAATCACCAAACATGTCTAATTAAATGTGCATTGATGCTTGATGAACAATTGGACCTTGAGATATTGTGAAATATATGATTTTGATTGTGAGTGATTTTAATTCCAAGTTTGTGTTGATGTTCTATGTGTTAGATTTGTGCAAATGTGTTCAAAATGCATTTAAAACTGTCTGTCTGATAAATTCACTCGAGTATTTTTCATGTTACTCGAGTATTTTAATTCCAATTTAAATCGTTTTAAAATAGAAAAAGTTTTTGGGCATGTCTGATGGTTTCACTCGAGTATTTTCAATTTCACTCGAGTAATTTTCATTTTACTCGAGTCTTTTAAACTACACTCGAGTGATTCGGATTTCTCAAAATTGATGCTTTCAGGAAACCCCAAAACACTCGAGTAAAATACAGTTTACTCGAGTAAATTTCAGATCTGAGACTTTGAACTTTCGGGCTAGGCGAATTACTCGAGTACTTTCACCAAGACTCGAGTCTTAGGCCTTAGAACACTCGAGTGTTTTCAAAAACACTCGAGTAAATCGATCAGTTCATAAGTGCCAGCAGCGTTTCTTCTTTTCATTTTTCACGAACTCTTCTCTCTCTCACTCGAGTCCTCTCGATCCCTTTGATCAAAAATCAGTTTTCCACTCAAATTTTTCCCATATTTCAACTCCAAATCATCCTCTCATCATTCTTCATCACTTATTTCACTTCAAATCTCCATTTTTCACTCTTTAATTTCAAAATCCCTTTTCAAAACCCTAACTCCCCAAAGTCCAAATTTCTTCAATTTTTCTTCCAAATTGGTGCAAAATGTCTACTTTTAGAGGTCCCAAGCGCCCAAGGAAGCAAAGGAGGGAGCCCACTCCTTCACCTTCTTCATCTTCATCAGAGGAGGAAGAGGATTTCTTCTCTACTGCTGAGTGTGCTAGGAGGGAGGCCCTGTTTGTGACTCATTCTTATGGTGTACAAAGTTGGACTACTGAGGCATTTCTTGAGGGTAATGGCTTTTCTTTTGTTCAAAAACTTAGAGACCAACATCTTATGCAATTTATATCTTTTCATGGTCCCATCTATCTTAGGCTAGTTCACCAGTTTTATGCCAATATTAAGGAGATAGATAACACTAGGTATGAAACTATTGTAGAGGGTACTCATTTTCAGATTCGCCCTAGGGATCTAGAAACTGTTTTCGGTATATCACGAACGGGGACGAACAATTACACTGCCAATACTGACACTATTTTTAGCAACTTGCTTCGCCCCGATCGTGTATATAACGGAAACGAAAAGAAAGCTGTGCACATGACCGCCTCAAACCGACTCCTCCATCATATAGTATCTCACCAACTTGTGCCCCAAACCTCTCCCAATTACTCAAAGCCCACCCAATTAGAGCTTCGAATTATGGATGATATTCTTAATGACAATTTGCTGAATTGGGCTGCTATTATTCTTTCTGGGATGGTGAAGGCAGGAAGCTCCAAACCCTCCCAAAATTTGCCTTACCCGATGCATGTTTGTAAACTCCTCCAGCACTTCAATGTGCCTATTCCTGATGATGAGGAGTCCTTTACTCCTTCGGAGGAGTTGCATGCGATTCATGATGGGCTACTCCGCCAGATGAAGATGAGGAAGCATGGTGGGAGGTGTTATTGGCAGGATGAGGTGGCAGCCATGGAGGCTCAGGAGGCCGCTGAACGTGCTGCAGCTCAGCAAGGTGTGGATGCTGAGCAGTTGGCTCAGGAGCAGGCTGAGTTTGACCAGGCTGCTGGTGGTGGTGCAGATGAGGATGACCCTGCTGATCATATCGATTTTAGCAGTCCTGCATTCCAGGGTTATATGACTCATTTTGATGCTCGATTGGATGGTTTGGAGCATTGACTGACTGAGCAGCAGGACAGTATTAGCAGACTTGAGTCACAGATGGGTGTTCAGTCAGCCATGATCTACTCTAGGTTGGACCAGCATTCAGCTCAGATGAATGCTCGGTTTGATGATATGATGACTGCGTTTGGCCGATTCTTTCCTCCTACTGACCCTCCTGCGCCGGACATGTTTTGAGCTGTTGCGGACTTTGCACTCCATTTGGGATCTTTCATGTCTTTATGTCATGTCGTTTATGGATTTTTAGTTTTTTTTTATTTTGGGAGTTAGTTTGCTTTCTGTAACCCCTGCGTGGGTATTTGTCAGCTTTTATGATGTTGACCTTTTCATTTCAAACTCGGATTTAGTCTTTACGATGTTTTATGCTATGATGACTTTTGATTTATTTTATTCTCTGATTTTCATTGGTGTTCACATGTTTTATGTTCTCCGATAGTCATGATTCATTATCTTGCTTATATTTCGGGGGAGTTTTCGTTATTGGTATCCTTCTTGTCTCCTCTGTTTCCAAATGATATCTTTTTAATTATGACAAAAAGGGGGAGAAAAGAGGCATGAGAGCAAGCACATTTTTTTACTCTGATATTATATATGCTCTCGCTCTGATACCAAGTATATAGTGTGCACTTGACTATGATTATTATGATATTATGTTGTGCTTGGAATTCTCTGGATTGACAGGTTTTATAGGTTCCTATATTGAGGGGGAGCTCTCAAAAGTGATGGAACGGTTTAATTATTTTGTCATCATCAAAAAGGGGGAGATTGTAGAATCAAGTCTCCAATGAGGTGGATTTATTTTGATGATGACAATATAATTAGATCATGGATTTAAAGGAAGAATTCAAGCTCACCAAGTCAAGAAGATCAAGTGCATCAAATTAGCTAGTCATTCTCTATTTTATTTTAATTGTAATTTTATTTCTATAATTGAGAGTGGGTAGCTTAGGAAATAATCTCATCCTAGGATAAATAATTCTAATGTATGAAAAAGGTTGAGATTACATAAAATTATTCCTTGAGAAGAGAATTGAAATTAATCTTTGAAAAACTTAATTTTTATCATCTCTGGGCGAAAGACTCGAGTAGTCTGAAAATTACTCGAGTATCAAAAGACTCGAGTAATCTGAAAGTTACTCGAGTATCAAAAGACTCGAGTAGTTTCCAAAAGACTCGAGTATTTCAGCCTAAATCAGAGATTTGACCGTTAGTTCAGTACATGGGCATTTCTATTGAAAGATGGGCAAAAGACTCGAGTAGTGTCAAAAATACTCGAGTATTTTGGTTCTGACAGTAAATTTTTTAACCGTTGGAAGAGGGCAAAAATGGCATGAAAAAGTTTGTCTTACTCTCTCATTCCCTCTTCCATATATCAGAATTGATTGCCCTTGTACTAGAGAACAAGAACATTAACAAGACTTAAGCAAAACATTCTCTTTGCTCATTCTCTCTCTCAAGTGAAAATTCTCTAACTCAACCAATTCATTCATTGTCATTATTTGTTCAAAGAGTTAGAGATTGTGCTTAATTGGTGTAGAAATCATTTGTTGTATTTCTCCATACACACTTTCATACCTTGTTCCAAAATCTTGGTTGGGAACCAAGTGTACCTAAGTGGGTCTTAGGTTCATCCAAGTCTTGAGAGGTTCTCAAGCAAAGTCTAAGAGGTTCTTAGCTTGGTGGAGCACTTGAAGGTTTCAAGGAGCTTGAGAAGAAGGAGTCTTCATCACCAAACTTCAAATTGGGGTAGAAATTCAAGAGTTTGGTACACTCTTGGGAGGGTTAGGTTGAGTGAGGCATCTCAATATCCCTTGTAATATTTCTAACAATTTGATTTTATTAGACACTCCTAAGGTTCTTAGGGGGACTGGATTAGCTCTCTTAAAAGAGAGTTAACCAGTATAAAATTGGTGGTGTCCTCTTTTTATTGCTTTCTTTTCATTCAAGTAAAAACCAAACCTAAGTTTCTCAAAAAGGGGCTCTTTAATTAGAGTAGTAATTCCGCAGCAATTAGGGTGTTTTTAAGTTGTTTTAGCTTTATTTAATTGCTTACTACTCTTCTATTAATCTGCTCTGGACTGGTTTTACTTGTATTGATTTAAAGTGCAAATTTCACAAAAATTGTTTTCTGCACTCTGCTCGATTTACTCGAGTATTCTTCAGAAGACTCGAGTGTTCTTGCTATTTTACTCGAGTAGTCTGTAAAACACTTGAGTGTTATTGCTCTGTTTCTGTAAAATCTGCCCAAAATCAATTACATCTTAATTGCATTCGAAAATTAGTCACTGTTGCATTCTGATTACTATTCACCCCCCCTCTAGTAATTGCTAAGCCCGCTTGTTGAGAGGAAAATAGGGTGCTAGAGGAACTTGCTAGAACCATGTTAAATGATTCTCAAGTACCTCAATACTTTTGGGCTGATGCCGATGGAGTTGTTGAGAGGAAAAATAGGATGCTAGAGGTACTTGCTAGAACCATGTTAAATGATTCTCAAGTACCTCAATACGTTTGGGCCGATGCCGTTAATACGGCTTGTTATGTAATGAATAGAATTTTAATTAGGCCCATGATAAAGAAAACCCCCTATGAGCTCTATAAAGGTAGAAAACCCAATATATCCCATTTCCATGTTTTTGGATGCAAAGTTTACATTTTAAACAATGGAAAAGATCAACTTGGAAAATTTGATTCTAAATCGGATGAGGGAATATTTTTGGGTTACTCTTCTCATAGTAAAGCATTTAGAGTTTATAATAAACGAACAATGACTATTGAAGAATCTATTCATGTTGTTTTTAATGAGTCTTCGATAGAAAATAGTGTGTTGTGTGATGGTAGTGATGATGGACTTGAGATTTCAAATGTTGACAAAGAGATGGAAAAATCTAAGGATGAAGGAAAAGTCAAAGATGAACTTGATCCGGCTTGGAAAACAGTGAAAGCTCACCCTATTGACAATGTCATAGGAGATCTTTCAAACGGAGTATTAACTCGTAGGTCAATTCAAAATATTTGTCATTTTGTTTCCTTTGTTTCTCAAATCGAACCAAATTCAATTAAGGAAGCAATTATGGATGAACATTGGGTTATAGCCATGCAAGAAGAACTAAATCAATTTATTAGAAGTGATGTTTGGGAATTAGTGCCCATATCCGATGATCATAAAATAATTGGTTTAAAATGGATTTATAGAAATAAACTTGATGAATCCGGTTTGATTATAAGAAACAAAGCGAGACTTGTTGCCCAAGGGTACAACCAAGAGGAAGGTGTTGATTATGATGAGACCTTTGCTCCGGTTGCACGCCTTGAGGCAATCCGAATCTTGCTTGCCTTTGCATCAATTATGAATTTTACTCTTTATCAAATGGATGTCAAGAGTGCTTTCTTGAATGGTTTCATAAATGAAGAAGTGTATGTTAAGCAACCACCCGGTTTTGAAAGTCATGAGTTTCCAAACCATGTTTACAAATTGAAAAAGGCACTTTATGGATTAAAACAAGGTCCTAGAGCTTGGTATGATCGATTAAGTACCTTCTTATTAGAAAATGGCTTTCAAAGGGGAAAGGTTGATAATACCCTATTCATCTATAAAACCAAATAGAACATTTTGTTAGTGCAAATATATGTAGATGATATTATTTTTGGAGCCACTAACGTGTCCTTGTGTAGAAATTTCTCTAATTTGATAAAAAAGGAATTTGAAATGTCCATGATGGGGGAGCTCAAGTTCTTCCTAGGACTTCCAATCAAGCAAGTCAAGGAGGGGATTTTTGTGCATCAAGGAAAATATTGCAAGGAGCTCCTTGGAAAATTCGGAATGGACAAATGCAAAGAAGCATACACTCCCATGAGCACATCATGCTACCTAGACAAGGATGACAAAGGTAAACCGGTTGATGTTAGTAAATATAGGGGCATGATAGGTAGTCTTCTATATCTTACCGCATCTAGACCGGATATTATGTTTAGTGTATGCATGTGTGCCCGTTTCCAAGCTAATCCTAAAGAATCACACCTATCCGCGGTTAAACATATATTTAAATATCTCAAAGGAACAATAAATACCGGATTATGGTATCCTAGTGATGCTAGTCTTAGTTTAGTTGGTTATTCGGATTCCGACTTTGCGGGATGCAAGCTTGATCGCAAAAGTACTAGTGCTACTTGCCATTTATTGGGAAGTTCATTAGTGTCATGGTTTTCTAAAAAGCAAGCTTGTGTTGCTCTTTCCACCGCTGAAGCGGAATATATCGCCGCCGGTAATTGTTGTGCTCAACTCTTGTGGATGAAACAACAATTATCGGATTTTGGTTTAAAATTAGAAAGTGTTCCAATAAAATGCGATAATACGAGTGCCATAAACTTAACTAAGAATCCGGTTTATCATTCAAGAACCAAGCATATTGAAATTAGACATAATTTTCTTAGAGATCATGTGCAAAAAGGTGATTGTACCATAGAATTTGTTAGCACATCAAATCAATTAGCCGGTATTTTCACAAAACCCTTGCCAAGAGATACCTTCTATCATATAAGAAGGGAACTTGGAATTTTAGATGAGTCAAGCATTAGCTAATTGATTTGTGCTTTTATTGAGAAATCACCAAACATGTCTAATTAAATGTGCATTGATGCTTGATGAACAATTGGACCTTGAGATATTGTGAAATATATGATTTTGATTGTGAGTGATTTTATTTCCAAGTTTGTGTTGATGTTCTATGTGTTAGATTTGTGCAAATGTGTTCAAAATGCATTTAAGACTGTCTGTCTGATAAATTCACTCGAGTATTTTTCATGTTACTCGAGTATTTTAATTCCAATTTAAATCGTTTTAAAATAGAAAAAGTTTTTGGGCATGTCTGATGGTTTCACTCGAGTATTTTCAATTTCACTCGAGTAATTTTCATTTTACTCGAGTCTTTTAAACTACACTCGAGTGATTCGGATTTCTCAAAATTGATGCTTTCAGGAAACCCCAAAACACTCGAGTAAAATACAGTTTACTCGAGTAAATTTCAGATCTGAGACTTTGAACTTTCGGGCTAGGCGAATTACTCGAGTACTTTCACCAAGACTCGAGTCTTAGGCCTTAGAACACTCGAGTGTTTTCAAAAACACTCGAGTAAATCGATCAGTTCATAAGTGCCAGCAGCGTTTCTTCTTTTCATTTTTCACGAACTCTTCTCTCTCTCACTCGAGTCCTCTCGATCCCTTTGATCAAAAATCAGTTTTCCACTCAAATTTTTCCCATATTTCAACTCTAAATCATCCTCTCATCATTCTTCATCACTTATTTCACTTCAAATCTCCATTTTTCACTCTTTAATTTCAAAATCCCTTTTCAAAACCCTAACTCCCCAAAGTCCAAATTTCTTCAATTTTTCTTCCAAATTGGTGCAAAATGTCTACTTCTAGAGGTCCCAAGCGCCCAAGGAAGCAAAGGAGGGAGCCCACTCCTTCACCTTCTTCATCTTCATCAGAGGAGGAAGAGGATTTCTTCTCTGCTGCTGAGTGTGCTATGAGGGAGGCCCTGTTTGTTACTCATTCTTATGGTGTACAAAGTTGGACTACTGAGGCATTTCTTGAGGGTAATGGCTTTTCTTTTGTTCAAAAACTTAGAGACCAACATCTTATGCAGTTTATATCTTTTCATGGTCCCATCTATCTTAGGCTAGTTCACCAGTTTTATGCCAATATTAAGGAGATAGATAACACTAGGTATGAAACTAGTGTAGAGGGTACTCATTTTCATATTCGCCCTAGGGATCTAGAAACTGTTTTCGGTATATCACGAACGGGGACGAACAATTACACTGCCAATACTGACACTATCTTTAGCAACTTGCTTCGCCCCGATCGTGTATATAACGGAAACAAAAAGAAAGCTGTGCACATGACCGCCTCAAACCGACTCCTCCATCATATAGTATCTAACCAACTTGTGCCCCAAACCTCTCCCAATTACTCAAAGCCCACCCAATTAGAGCTTCGAATTATGGATGCTATTCTTAATGACAATCTGCTGAATTGGGCTGCTATTATTCTTTCTCGGATGGTGAAGGCAGGAAGCTCCAAAGCCTCCCAAAATTTGCCTTACCCGATGCATGTTTGTAAACTCCTCCAGCACTTCAATGTGCCTATTCCTGATGATGAGGAGTCCTTTACTCCTTCGGAGGAGTTGCATGCGATTCATGATGGGCTACTCCGCATGCAACTCCTCCGCCAGATGAAGATGAGGAAGCATGGTGGGAGGTATTATTGGCAGGATGAGGTGGCAGCCATGGAGGCTCAGGAGGCCGCTGAGCGTGCTGCAGCTCAGCAAGGTGTGGATGCTGAGCAGTTGGCTCAGGAGCAGGCTGAGTTTGACCAGGCTGCTGGTGGTGTTGCAGATGAGGATGACCCTACTGATCATATCGATTTTAGCAATCCTGCATTCCAGGGTTATATGACTCATTTTGATGCTCGATTGGATGGTTTTGAGCATCGACTGACTGAGCAGCAGGACAGTATTAGCAGACTTGAGTCACAGATGGGTGTTCAGTCAGCCATGATCTACTCTAGGTTGGACCAGCATTCAGCTCAGATGAATGCTCGGTTTGATGATATGATGACTGCGTTTGGCCGATTCTTTCCTCCTACTGACCCTCCTGCGCCGGACATGTTTTGAGCTGTTGCGGACTTTGCACTCCATTTGGGATCTTTCATGTCTTTATGTCATGTCGTTTATGGATTTTTAGTTTTTTTTTATTTTGGGAGTTAGTTTGCTTTCTATAACCCCTGCGTGGGTATTTGTCAGCTTTTATGATGTTGACCTTTTCATTTCAAACTCGGATTTAGTCTTTACGATGTTTTATGCTATGATGACTTTTGATTTATTTTATTCTCTAATTTTCATTGGTGTTCACATGTTTTATGTTCTCCGATAGTCATGATTCTTTATCTTGCTTATATTTCGGGGGAGTTTTCGTTATTAGTATCCTTCTTGTCTCCTCCGTTTCCAAATGATATCTTTTTGATTATGACAAAAAGGGGGAGAAAAGAGGCATGAGAGCAAGCACATTTTTTTTACTCTGATATTATATATGCTCTCACTCTGATACCAAGTATATAGTGTGCACTTGACTATGATTATTATGATATTATGTTGTGCTTGGAATTCTCTGGATTGACAGGTTTTATAGGTTCCACTATTGAGGGGGAGCTCTCAAAAGTGATGGAACGGTTTAATTATTTTGTCATCATCAAAAAGGGGGAGATTGTAGAATCAAGTCTCCAACGAGGTGGATTTATTTTGATGATGACAATATAATTAGATCATGGATTTAAAGGAAGAATTCAAGCTCACCAAGTCAAGAAGATCAAGTGCATCAAATTAGCTAGTCATTCTCTATTTTATTTTAATTGTAATTTTATTTCTATAATTGAGAGTGGGTAGCTTAGGAAATAATCTCATCCTAGGATAAATAATTCTAATGCATGAAAAAGGTTGGGATTACATAAAATTATTCCTTGAGAAGAGAATTGAAATTAATCTTTGAAAAACTTAATTTTTATCATCTCTGGGCGAAAGACTCGAGTAGTCTGAAAATTACTTGAGTATCAAAAGACTCGAGTAATCTGAAAGTTACTCGAGTATCAAAAGACTCGAGTAGTTTCCAAAAGACTCGAGTATTTCAGCCTAAATCAGAGATTTGACCGTTAGTTCAGTACATGGGCATTTCTATTGAAAGATGGGCAAAAGACTCGAGTAGTGTGTAACACCTCGTCTGAATACCTCATATTTGTTCAAAACCCTAAAAAGATTATTTGGATAAAGTATTTTAAAAGGTGTGATTTCAAAAGTATTTCTTGAATTAAATTTGTTTTGTGTTTTCAAATGATTTTGGATTTTTAAGCAAATGATTTTGTTTTAAGACAAACCTTATGAATTTCAGATTTATGGCATTTTTGGATTAAATTCTTAAACATTTTTATACTTCGTATTATTATGGAAAATGTGATTTTATGTGAAAAAGAAAATGAAAATGAAATTGTGCATGTGTGTGCATATGTGTCGCCGTGGGTGTGTGAGTAGTGGCATGCATCATCCATTTTGTTGACTTCTTGAACCCTAGGCTAGTCACCCATTAGCACCTAGGATTAGTTTAAGTGTTTAGCATGGTTAGTGGTTTGACCAACCAATAGGAAGTGGGATTAGCCCTAACTTTGCTCTCTTTGTCTCAAGGCTTGGCTTGAGCCATGCAAGCCTTAGTTTAGCCAATTCTACCCTTCACCCAACAACCCTTGACCGAATTATCTTAAGGGCAAGAAAGGAATTTCTTGGGTGTTTTCTTATACCCTAAAACCATAGCACTCAACCTATTTGCTTCTCATTTCACTTCTACAACCAAACACAATTCTAAGAGTAACATTCAAACTCTTAGAAAGAACTAGAAACTTAGAAGAGAGAGGGAGAAACCGTGAGCTCAAGGAGAAGAGGAAGAAGAAGATTAAGCTCAAAAGCCTTAGGATTCTTGAAGAAGGTTGAAGATCTTCTCTACTTCTTTAGTCTATTCGAAAGTCCTAGGTTATTCTAAGTGTTTTTAATTTTCCAAGCCTTGTAAAAGTTCTTTGTTGTTGTTGCATGTTCAATTTCTTTGAAGATCTATGTTTGCTAAGCCTTGATCTTGAGTTTCAAGAACTCTACAAACTTGTAAAACCTTAAATCATGGACATTCCTATTCGGCCTTGCTTAGAAAATTAGGTCATGAAGATATTCATCTCATTCTAAGCTCATGCATGTTAGTTTGATGCTTGATGAAGGTGATCTAAATGGTTTGTTTGCTTTGATTTTAATTTCGAATTTTCTAAGCCTTGATCTTTGATTTTATTTAAAAAGAGGTTTTGATCTAATACTTTGATCTTGGAAAAGACTTGTTTTCTTGTTTTGATTTTCAAAGTTTTGATCTTGAAGTTTGATTTATGATTTTTGAACTCAACAAGTTTTGATCCTTTACTCGCATGTTTCGGTTTGATGAGAAACCAAGGAAAACAATTTTCTTTCCAAATGATTTATGTTTGATCTAATTCATGTGTATTCCAAAGTCAAGGATTTAAGCTTTTCTCTTGATTTTATTAAAGTTCCATTCGGTCAAGCTTTGGAAACAAGGGAACATAATGATTTTCATGAAAGAGTTCCTTGCATGTAATTTCTTTTTGATTTCCATAATTTCAAAAGTGCATGCAAAGGAAAATGAAAATAAAAATGTGTTTGAAGTGACCTATAAGTCACGGTTTTGAAGAAGAAAAGAGTTGAGGTTTTCCTAAAACCATGTACTTTACAAATGCATGTTTTGATTTAATATTTGTGAAGAAAAGATGCATCAAAAGTCTTGTTTTTCCATGATCATGATTCGGCCTACTCTAGGTTGACGAGGCTAAATTCTTTTGCATGTATTTGTACCTTTGAAATGATTATGCTTCATGACATTGTTTTAAGAAAAATTTGTTTGAATTGTATTGTTTTGTTTTGATTCCATTCGGTTTGCTAAAGGAAATGAGTAAATGAATTTGAGTATTTTCTTAAAGTGATTTCATGATTTAATTTCTTTTATTCCTTGCTGTCCAAGATTTTATTCCAAGTATTTCAAGTTTAAAAAAAATGTTTTTGAGTTGTAAAAAGATATGGATTTCAAGTGTTATTGATTTATGAAAATTTGGAGTGAAAAATGGTGGATTTTCAATGATTTCCAACTTGATTTAAGTGGCTGGACTTTCCCATACAGCCACGTAAACTATTGTTTTATTTATTCTAATGTGAGTTTTCAAAGGATTTTCAAAGGATTTTAGAGATGAGAAAAGATTGAAAGTTGTTTTGATAAACATCAATATTTTAATAAAGGCTAAAGAAAGTAAAGGGTTTTGATTTGAGAATCAAGCGGTGATTTCTAATTGAAATAATTTTTAATAAAAGTTTATTTATTTATTTGAGTTTATTCAGTGGACGGTGGTGACAATTCTCAAAGGGAAGTTAGAGACCTTCAAGGGCAAAGTATTTCTCTTGCTGGAATAAGAGGTGAGTGAGAGTGTGGTGAGCCCGTAGCATTGTTGATGAACGTGGTCATCTGAGTTTACGAAATCTATTCTGTTTTCTGTCTCTTTAGATTAATGCATGTTTACTTCTACCTTATGTTGGTTCTTTTCTATTCTATTGTAAATCGTTATACCTCATGTGATGAGTCTGAATGGGAGAGTAAATGTATGAGGATGAGTGAAGGAATGGTATGTGATGCGATATGAAAAATGTGATGAGATATCAACGTATTGGATAAGGACATGGTACATGTGAAGTTGAGATTGTGTTAGAAATATGTTGTGCTAGTGCAAAGAGCAATGTGATTTATGAGAAAGTGATGAGTTGAGATTGTGCCTGAGTGGCTTGGAAAGTGAATGTGTGATTTTGTGAAAGTGGGGAAAAGATGTTTTAGTGGTCGGGTCTTGTCGAAGGGATGGACTAAGGGCAAGCCGACTATAGGTTCTAAAAGACTTTAAGAATACTAAAAGACATTAAAAGACATTAATATTCGCGGTGAGATATGAGAGTGTGAAGTAGTGGAGAGGAAGATACTATGGGTATCTGCGGATACTCAGGTGGAGGTTGCATGAGGGGAGGGCAATGACGGTGACTCGTCAAGAAGCCTCGAGTACATTTCTAGGCGGGACGAATCCCATAAGTGGCACACTAACGTGGTGGGGACTGGGTCTAATGCCGTGGTAAGGACCGCATATCTAACCAGAGGTGGTACTGTCACCCCCTTGAATGCAAGTCTACTATAGTTGAGAGGGACTGGAACGGGGCAATGTGTTTTGCCACTGCGAGGCAGTGAGCCTTTGTTATATGATTTGAGGACGAGATCCTCCTGGTCTGGGACCATCTGTTTTGAGACAGCTGTCGTGCCCGCGTGGTAAAGGTCCTGTACTCCTGTTGGCTTCCGACTAGGTGGATGGAGACCGAGGAGATGTAGAGTGTGCGTTCCTCAGTGATGGTGATTTCCCCTACCTCATTGAGTGAGTAAAGTTTGATAAAACTTAATAACAAAAGAACAAAGCAATGTTGAATATTTAAAAGAATAAGCAAGTATGATGATGGTTCGGTTGTGATATATTGCGGTAATGGTTGGGGAGTATTGCTTCTATGGGTGGTTTATTTTATATCGTGAATACCTTTATTATTATTTTGAGTTTGATTTGGGAAAAGTGCTTATCCTTCAAGTGCTCGATGTATTCTGGTTCTTGTGTCTTGTCGGTGTATATATATATTCTTCGAGTGTCCTTGGTACTGTGCGTCTTTCTATCGTGTCTATTCTGCGACCTTGCGGTCAACCTGTTACGTATGACGCGCTGACTCTCTCCTACCTGGTTGTCGTATTGGTGCTTGCCGGTATTGCAACGGGTAGATGGCGTATCATGTAGCGATCCACATGTGGCCTCTTCAGGGAGGTGCATGGGAGGTGGTACCTGATGGATGGATCTGGAGAGGAGATACTCGTCTGGAGATCGACGATCCGAGGCACATTCTGCGGGGAGCAGGCATGGACGTGCATGTTGGGCAAGTCACTCTGCGAGATTATCAAGATGGTGGACCTCGGGAACACCATGAGCTAGATGGTGATCCTGCACCCTTAGCAGCAGTAGTTCCTGAACCTATGGAAGAGGAGAGTGCTAGCGAGTTCGATCAAGCAGCGGAAACTGATCCAAGCGAGGATATGGAGATGGAAGCTAGTTCTGCTGATGAGTGATGTCTTGCAATCTGTGTCTAGAAGATGTCTGGCGTCTAGGATCTGAGTTTTCAGTCGAGGATTATCTTGTAATGAACTAATGATGTAATCAGCTAGCTTTTATTTTGGTTTGTAATCTCTTGTGTAATGATGGCCTATTTTGGAAAACCTTTTGCAGCATGACTCCAGTACTTGTGGTACTTGTTTTTCTTTTAAATGAAAGTTGTTTTTCAATGATGATGTTTTGAGTGGGAAGTTTCGAAAGTGACAACTCGATTTTCGAAAGGGTGGTGTTGGTCTTTAACAAACTTATATTTTAAAAAAAAAATAAAATGGCCTCATTTTTGCAACAAATTAATAATAATTCAGTTAAGTTTGCGGAAGCGAAAATCGGGCTGTTACAGAGTTGGTATCAGAGCAAGTTTAATCCTCAGTGGCCTTAAGCCCAGTCTTGCGTGTCTACTCTGTGTACTCTGTGTGTCTAGAGTCTAGGTTTCTGTGTCATCATGTGTTGAATTCTCTATCTGGTTTATTTCAAGATGAGTCGTACGCGTGGAAGACCTTCCGGATCAAGTTCGCGAAACCCTGGTGAGGATGCTGATCACTCGGATGCGGCAGACTTCATGACTCGGATGGCAGCCATGATGACGGGAGTCAACGATAATCTTCAAGTGTTGCATCGTCAGGCGCAGCAGAATTTCAACATTCAGCAGCAAGCTCAAAATCTGGAAGCCCAAGGCTATAAGGGATTAGATGAGTTTTGTCGTCGAAATCCGAAGGAATTTGCGGGAGGCTTTGCTCCAGATGCGGCTGTAGAGTGGATTGAGGATTTAGAGCGTATTTTCGGGGGTATGGTTCAGTGTAATGATGAGCAGAAGTTGGCTTATGCTGGGTATATGTTAACAAGGGAGGCTGCAGCATGGTGGCGAGTTACTAAGCAGGTGATGGTAAATCAGAAAGAAGCAATGACCTGGGAAGCTTTTAAGCAGAGATTTCTTGAGAAGTATTTCCCGTTGTATCTGAGAACTGAGAAGGAGATGGAATTTTTGAGGCTTACTCAAGGGAATTTGTCGATCGATGAGTATGCTTCGAAATTTGAGGAGTTAGTTAAGTATGTACCTCAGTATGCTGGAGGGGAGAATGAGCGATCTAAGTGTGCTAAGTTTAGGGATGGTCTTAAGCCTGAAATTAAGTTAGCTTTTTCTCATTTAGAGATAGATGATTTTGCTAGTCTGGTGAACCGCTGTCGTATGTACGAGGGAGGTCTGAAAGCGAGGGGAACGGCTGTGAACCCTTCTTCATCCCATGGACCGGTTCGTAATCTTCCTTTTCACAGAGACGCTGGTGGAAGGTATAGGGCTCCGCACCCATATTCTGGTGGAAGGAGAGGCTTACGTTTTGGAGGAAGCGGACAAGGTGGAGGCTTCGGAGGCAACGGTAATCGCGGTGGAACCCGTGGGGGCAGCAATTCTGGAGGGAATCGCATGGATCGTGGTGATCGCAGCAATTTCGGTGGAGTTAGACCAGTAAGTGTACCTCCTCGTTGCAACAAATGTGGTCGGAATCATTCTGGTCCGATGTGTCCATCAAGGAGTGTGAATTGTTTCAACTGTGATAAGCCTGGTCACATTGCGAGAGATTGTCGGGAGCCTAAGCGATCGGCTAATTCGGGGAATGCTAATCATCCTAATATGCCAGGAAGAGTGTTCACGATGAGTGGAATTGAAGCTGCGAATGCTGCTAATCTTATCCAAGGTGAATGTCTCATCTATAAGAATTCTTTATTAGTACTGTATGATTCGGGTGCAACTCATTCTTTTATTTCCCATGATGTTGTGAGTAGATTAAATTTGAAAGTAGATGTTTTACCCTATAACTTAATTGTTTCTACCCCTACTGACAAACCCGTGATAGTGTCGACTTATTGTCCCAATTGTCCCTTAGAGATAGAAGGTAACACCTATCTTGTTGATTTGATTCAACTACCCCTTTCCCAAATAGACGTCATCTTAGGAAAGCACTGGCTTACTAGGAATCATGTTCTTCTGAACTGTTCCGAAAAGTCGTTAGTCTTTAGTGAAACCCAATCTTCTTTGCCTAAACCCGATGACCTTGAGCATTTATCTGCCAAGCAAATTCAAACTTCATTGAAGGATGGCGCGGTAGCTTATATGTTTTTAGCCTCACTGGATGTCAAGAAGGACAAGGAATTGCATGAGTTACCCGTAATTCGGGATTTTCCCGAAGTTTTTCCGGAAGAGATACCTGGTTTACCGTCAATTCGAGAAGTGGAATTTTCAATTGACGTGATCCCTGGAACTGGACCGATCTCAAAAGCACCCTATAGAATGGCACCGGCGGAGTTAGCCGAACTGAAGAAGCAACTGGAGGAGATGTTGGAGAAGAAGATGATAAGACCTAGTCTTTCGCCCTGGGGAGCACCAGTTTTATTCGTCAAGAAGAAGGATGGTAGTATGCGTTTGTGCACGGATTATCGGCAATTGAACAAGGTGACAATCAAAAACAAGTACCCTCTACCCAGAATCGACGATTTGTTGGATCAATTAAAGGGAGCGACTGTATTTTCTAAGATCGACCTCAGATCGGGGTATCATCAGATAAGAGTAAAGGAGAAAGATATTCCTAAGACTGCTTTCAGAACTCGTTATGGTCATTACGAGTATCTGGTTATGCCTTTTGGTGTAACAAATGCTCCTGCAATATTCATGGACTACATGAATAGAATATTTCACCCTTACTTGGATTCATTTGTTGTCGTTTTTATCGATGATATTTTGATTTACTCCAAGTCTAAGGAGGAACATGCTGAGCATTTGAGAGTAGTCTTGACAACGCTGAAGGACAAGCAACTGTACGCCAAGTTGTCGAAGTGCGATTTCTGGTTAGACTCAGTGCATTTCTTGGGGCATGTGATCTCGAAAGATGGAATCTCAGTGGACCCTGCGAAGGTAAATGCTGTGCTGGAGTGGAAGACACCGACGTCTGTGACAGAGATTCGTAGTTTTCTAGGACTAGCTGGGTATTACCGTCGATTTATCGAAGGATTTTCTCGTTTGTCTTTACCTTTGACGAAGCTGACAAGGAAAGGTCAACAATTCGAATGGTCGGCGAAGTGCGAGGAGAATTTTCAAAAACTGAAGAGGAGATTGACAACCGCACCAGTGTTAGTCTTACCGGTCACAACAAAGTCTTTCAGTGTGTATTGTGACGCTTCGAAGCAAGGTTTAGGATGTGGATTGATGCAAGAGCGGAAAGTGGTGGCTTATGCTTCACGGCAACTGAAGACTCATGAGCTCAATTACCCAACCCATGATTTGGAGCTGGCAGCAGTAGTGTTTGCTTTGAATATTTGGAGACACTACTTGTACAGTGTAAGAGTCGAAGTCTTTAGTGATCACAAGAGTTTAAAGTACCTGTTCGAGCAAAAGGAGTTGAATATGCGTCAGAGAAGGTGGATGGAATTCTTAAAGGACTATGAGATTGAGCTGCAGTATCATCCTGGCAAGGCGAACGTGGTTGCTGATGCTTTGAGTAGGAAGTCGTTGCATGTTTCTGCACTGATGATCAAGGAGATGAAGTTGATTGAAGAATTTCGGGATCTAAATTTAGGAATGGAGTTAGGATCAAGGAGTATGATGCTGGGGCAACTAACTGTTTCGAGTGGATTCATGGAGCGGATAAAGGAACTCCAACCGAAGGACGAGGAACTTCAGGCTAAGAAGGAGCTTTCGGACAAAGGGAAGGAAGTAGAATTTAAGATTGGAAGTGATGGAATTCTGAAGTATAGAGACCGTATCTGTGTGCCGAACGATGTGGAGATAAAGGGAATGATTTTGGAGGAAGCTCACAAGAGTAAATTGAGTTTACACCCTGGTTCTCAGAAGATGTATCTGGATCTCAAGAAGATTTTCTGGTGGCCTGGAATGAAAAGGGAAGTAGCAGAGTATGTATCACGATGTTTGACGTGTCAAAAGGCGAAGGTGGAACATAAGAAGCCTGGTGGTGAGTTAAGACCATTGGAAGTACCAGTGTGGAAATGGGGCTGTATCACTATGGATTTTGTCTCTGGTTTTCCCAAGACTCGATGAGGTCATGATGCTGTTTGGGTAATAGTGGACAGACTGACGAAGACGGCGCAATTTATTCCTGTCAACATGAAGTACTCAATGGATAGACTGGCTGAGCTGTATTTGAAGGAAGTAGTAAGATTACATGGAGTGCCTTCAAGTATAGTATCAGACAGAGACCCACGATTTACTTTGAAATTTTGGGTCAGCTTGCAAACAGCAATCAGAACCAAGTTGGATTTAAGTTCCGCGTATCACCCTCAGACAGACGGACAGTCAGAGCGAACTATCCAGACATTGGAAGATTTGTTGAGAGCCTGTGTAATTGAGAGTACTGGTGATTGGGATTCTTTTCTGCATCTGATTGAGTTTACATACAACAACAGTTTCCATTCAAGCATCGGAATGGCACCGTATGAAGCTTTGTATGGTAGGAAGTGCAGAACGCCGTTGTGTTGGTTCGAGACTGGTGAGCATCTGATGATGGGGCCAGACGTAGTTCAGCAGACGACTGAAAGGGTGAGGTTAATTCAAGACAGAATGAGAACTGCTCAAAGTAGACAAAAGAGTTACCAGGACAAGAGAAGGAGTCCGCTAGAATTCAATGAAGGAGACTTTGTTTTCATGAAGGTAGTGCCAACTACTGGAATTGGTAGAATGCTCAAAACCCGAAAACTTACACCTCGTTTTATTGGACCGTATCCAATTCTCAAACGAATAGGACCCCTAGCCTATCAAATTGCCTTACCTCCTTTTCTTTCAAACTTACACAATGTTTTTCATGTATCCCAATTGGGAAAGTATATTCATGACCCCTCACACATCATTGAACCCGATTCGGTACAGCTAAAAGAGAATCTCACATTTGAGACCTTACCTCTAAGGATAGATGGTAGTAGTGTTAAGAAGTTGAGAGGGAAGGATATTCCCTTAGTTAAGGTAGTATGGAGTCGGAATAATGGGGAGGATGCGACATGGGAGCTTGAGAGCAAGATGAGAAATTCTTTTCCGCACCTGTTTGATTCAGGTACTGTATTTCTCGGGGACGAGAAATCTCTAAGTTGGGGAGAATGTAACACCCCGTCTGAAAACCTCATATTTGTTCAAAACCCTAAAAAGATTATTTGGATAAAGTATTTTAAAAGGTGTGATTTCAAAAGTATTTCTTGAATTAAATTTGTTTTGTGTTTTCAAATGATTTTGGATTTTTAAGCAAATGATTTTGTTTTAAGACAAACCTTATGAATTTCGGATTTATGGCATTTTTGGATTAAATTCTTAAACATTTTTATACTTTGTATTATTATGGAAAATGTGATTTTATGTGAAAAAGAAAATGAAAATGAAATTGTGCATGTGTGTGCATATGTGTCGCCGTGGGTGTGTGAGTAGTGGCATGCATCATCCATTTTGTTGACTTCTTGAACCCTAGGCTAGTCACCCATTAACACCTAGGATTAGTTTAAGTGTTAAGCATGGTTAGTGGTTTGACCAACCAATAGGAAGTGGGATTAGCCCTAACTTTGCTCTCTTTGTCTCAAGGCTTGGCTTGAGCCATGCAAGCCTTAGTTTAGCCAATTCTACCCTTCACCCCACAACCCTTGACCGAATTATCTTAAGGGCAAGAAAGGAATTTCTTGGGTGTTTTCTTATACCCTAAAACCGTAGCACTCAACCCATTTGCTTCTCATTTCACTTCTACAACCAAACACAATTCTAAGAGTAACATTCAAACTCTTAGAAAGAACTAGAAACTTAGAAGAGAGAGGGAGAAACCGTGAGCTCAAGGAGAAGAGGAAGAAGAAGATTAAGCTCAAAAGCCTTAGGATTCTTGAAGAAGGTTGAAGATCTTCTCTACTTCTTTAGTCTATTCGAAAGTCCTAGGTTATTCTAAGTGTTTTTAATTTTCCAAGCCTTGTAAAAGTTCTTTGTTGTTGTTGCATGTTCAATTTCTTTGAAGATCTATGTTTGCTAAGCCTTGATCTTGAGTTTCAAGAACTCTACAAACTTGTAAAACCTTAAATCATGGACATTCCTATTCGGCCTTGCTTAGAAAATTAGGTCATGATGATATTCATCTCATTCTAAACTCATGCATGTTAGTTTGATGCTTGATGAAGGTGATCTAAATGGTTTGTTTGCTTTGATTTTAATTTCGAATTTTCTAAGCCTTGATCTTTGATTTTATTTAAAAAGAGGTTTTGATCTAATACTTTGATCTTGGAAAAGACTTGTTTTCTTGTTTTGATTTTCAAAGTTTTGATCTTGAAGTTTGATTTATGATTTTTGAACTCAACAAGTTTTGATCCTTTACTCGCATGTTTCTGTTTGATGAGAAACCAAGGAAAACAATTTTCTTTCCAAATGATTTATGTTTGATCTAATTCATGTGTATTCCAAAGTCAAGGATTTAAGCTTTTCTCTTGATTTTATTAAAGTTCCATTCGGTCAAGCTTTGGAAACAAGGGAACATAATGATTTTCATGAAAGAGTTCCTTGCATGTAATTTCTTTTTGATTTCCATAATTTCAAAAGTGCATGCAAAGGAAAATGAAAATAAAAATGTGTTTGAAGTGACCTATAAGTCACGGTTTTGAAGAAGAAAAGAGTTGAGGTTTTCCTAAAACCATGTACTTTACAAATGCATGTTTTGATTTAATATTTGTGAAGAAAAGATGCATCAAAAGTCTTGTTTTTCCATGATAATGATTCGGCCTACTCTAGGTTGACGAGGCTAAATTCTTTTGCATGTATTTGTACCTTTGAAATGATTATGCTTCATGACATTGTTTTAAGAAAAATTTGTTTGAATTGTATTGTTTTGTTTTGATTCCATTCGGTTTGCTAAAGGAAATGAGTAAATGAATTTGAGTATTTTCTTAAAGTGATTTCATGATTTAATTTCTTTTATTCCTTGCTGTCCAAGATTTTATTCCAAGTATTTCAAGTTTAAAAAAAATGTTTTTGAGTTGTAAAAAGATATGGATTTCAAGTGTTATTGATTTATGAAAATTTGGAGTGAAAAATGGTGGATTTTCAATGATTTCCAACTTGATTTAAGTGGCTGGACTTTCCCATACAGCCACGTAAACTATTGTTTTATTTATTCTAATGTGAGTTTTCAAAGGATTTTCAAAGGATTTTAGAGATGAGAAAAGATTGAAAGTTGTTTTGATAAACATCAATATTTTAATAAAGGCTAAAGAAAGTAAAGGGTTTTGATTTGAGAATCAAGCGGTGATTTCTAATTGAAATAATTTTTAATAAAAGTTTATTTATTTATTTGAGGTTATTCAGTGGACGGTGGTGACAATTCTCAAAGGGAAGTTAGAGACCTTCAAGGGCAAAGTATTTCTCTTGCTGGAATAAGAGGTGAGTGAGAGTGTGGTGAGCCCGTAGCATTGTTGATGAACGTGGTCATCTGAGTTTACGAAATCTATTCTGTTTTCTGTCTCTTTAGATTAATGCATGTTTACTTCTACCTTATGTTGGTTCTTTTCTATTCTATTGTAAATCGTTATACCTCGTGTGATGAGTCTGAATGGGAGAGTAAATGTATGAGGATGAGTGAAGGAATGGTATGTGATGCGATATGAGAAATGTGATGAGATATCAACGTATTGGATAAGGACATGGTACATGTGAAGTTGAGATTATGTTAGAAATATGTTGTTCTAGTGCAAAGAGCAATGTGATTTATGAGAAAGTGATGAGTTGAGATTGTGCCTGAGTGGCTTGGAAAGTGAATGTGTGATTTTGTGAAAGTGGGGAAAAGATGTTTTAGTGGTCGGGTCTTTTCGAAGGGATGGACTAAGGGCAAGCCGACTATAGGTTCTAAAAGACTTTAAGAATACTAAAAGACATTAAAAGACATTAATATTCGCGGTGAGATATGAGAGTGTGAAGTAGTGGAGAGGAAGATACTATGGGTATCTGCGGATACTCAGGTGGAGATTGCATGAGGGGAGGGCAATGACGGTGACTCGTCAAGAAGCCTCGAGTACATTTCTAGGCGGGACGAATCCCATAAGTGGCACACTAACGTGGTGGGGACTGGGTCTAATGCCGTGGTAAGGACCGCATAGCTAACCAGAAGTGGTACTGTCACCCCCTTGAATGCAAGTCTACAACAGTTGAGAGGGACTGGAATGGGGCAATGTGTTTTGCCACTGCGAGGCAATGAGCCTTTGTTATATGATTTGAGGACGAGATCCTCCTGGTCTGGGACCATCTGTTTTGAGACAGCTGTCGTGCCCGCGTGGTAAAGGTCCTGTACTCCTGTTGGCTTCCGACTAGGTGGATGGAGACCGAGGAGATGTAGAGTGTGCGTTCCTCAGTGATGGTGATTTCCCCTACCTCATTGAGTGAGTAAAGTTTGATAAAACTTAATAACAAAAGAACAAAGCAATGTTGAATATTTAAAAGAATAAGCAAGTATGATGATGGTTCGGTTGTGATATATTGCGGTAATGGTTGGGGAGTATTGCTTCTATGGGTGGTTTATTTTATATCGTGAATACCTTTATTATTATTTTGAGTTTGATTTGGGAAAAGTGCTTATCCTTCAAGTGGTCGATGTATTTTGGTTCTTGTGTCTTGTCGGTGTATATATATATTCTTCGAGTGTCCTTGGTACTGTGCGTCTATCTATCGTGTCTATTCAGCGACCTTGCGGTCAACCTGTTACGTATGGCGCGCTGACTCTCTCCTACCTGGTTGTCGTATTGGCGCTTACCGGTATTGCAACGGGTAGATGGTGTAAGGTCCTGTATTTTTATAAACAAAATAAATAAATGTGTTGAATAAAATAATGATTTTTCTGAAATTAAGATATTTTACTCGAGTATTGTAGAGGGTACTCGAGTATAATCACTATCTGTTTGAAAATTTGAATTTTGAGTCAAAAGACTCGAGTATGTCAGAAAAGACTCGAGTGTTCTTGAGTTTTTGAAATATACTCGAGTAGAAAGAAAAAGACTCGAGTAAATCGAGCAGTCTGGCTAAATGTATAAGTTGGTTTTATAATTAATTTCGCACCAAAACGCGGTTTCTTGACGTGACAAGCATAGAGCTGAACCTTACTTCGAGTTGAAGTACTCTTAGACTATAAATTGATGCTTGGGTGAAGCATCAACACCTCTGAAGTTCCAAAACCCGAATTTGACCAGAAATTTCCCTGTTTTACAGAGTTCACTTTGATCCCTTTGTTCTCTCTCAATCCTCACTCATTTTCCTTGAAACCTAAACACAAACTGAAGTTCTGATTCCATTCTTGAATTAGAACTCGAAATCACTTCAAATAGCCTTCTGAAGATCAGGTTCTAGGCCTACAAAGTTGGAGGTTCAAAACTGAGAAAAACAGAGTAACATTCAGTCTCAAGTATTCATCTTCATTGAAATCGTTTGGTAAATTCATGGATTCTTTTCGTGTCAAACTTGTTTCTGATTAAAGTTAGTATATCCTAGTTTCTGAAACTAACTTGTTTCATTCTTTTCATGCCAAATCCGTGGTGAAATCTGTGGCCAAAGTCAGCCTGTTCAACTCTTTTTCACCAAGTCCAGAATTTGGATTTTTGATCCAACCGATTTCTCTGTCGTTTTACTTGTTGATTAGCTTCTCTAAGGTAAGGGAGGAGTTATCTAAATACTAGAATGAGTTATTTCAAGCTGGAAATGTAGGAACCTCATATGGTTCATCAAGGGGTGAAGTTTGAATTGGGAATATGACATAGAGGTCATAAACCCAAGTTTTTATAAACCAAACATGTCTAAATGGACCTAATGATGCTCACTGGATCAATTTTCGAAGTTAAAAACAAAAGGAAATGAAAATCATATGTGAAATGGTTATTTGCTAAGTTTATGTTGATTTTGTGATTTATTGCATTTGATGTTGTTTCAATATTGATTACATGTTCTAACATGTTTATTTTATGTATCTAAGTTACTGTTTTGCATAAAAGTGGAAAGGAAAGGCTCTGAACTCGAATTGGCATTATAAAGTGCAGAAACTGATGCTGCTGCTGCTAAAACACTCGAGTAATTGAAGAAAGACTCGAGTATTCTGGAAAATGGGAAGAACACTCGAGTATGTCTTGAAGGACTCGAGTAATTTTACATGAACACTCGAGTATGTGAAGAACTACTCGAGTAATTTAAAATAATTTTCAGAAAATCTTTACTTCTTTATGAAGTAATTAAAGATTAACTCGTCTAAACTCCTATATGCTTAAATTTTAATTTCTGCTCTTAATATCTATAGATTTAATCCCATTGGTTGATTTTATCCTGGATGAGTCCTACTGGAATTTTATTCAGTGGTTGACATATTCGGACAGGATGTCCCAATGGAGGTGCGTACACCCATTTGGTTGATTTTATTCCCACGTCCCAGTGGAAGTTTTTACCCACTTGGTTGATATTTTGGGAGTCCTAGATGGGGTCGTTACACAAATTAATGACAACGTAATTAAATTCCTATTGTATAAAACCATCACAAGGTGGCTGGGCCGCTGATGGAATTTTTGGAAAGCACAAGCACCAGTTAATGCAAAAATGAAAAGATGGTTATAAGCAAGAAGGATTATGAATTTTGGGTCTCTATATTGGAGGCATGATATTCAAAGATATGAATTAAAAGAGAAAAAGACAATGAACAATTATGTGACATTGACATGCATGGAGATGCTCCGATTTTGATTGTGGAATCTGGTATAGGTAGAAGTATTCCGCAGCCCTGAGATAGCTGTGATGCCATAGCACGAAGATGCTGTGATGATTTGGATTCCGTAACATGAAAATGTTATGATGGCCAAATTCCCAATCAAATCGTGACGCCTGGGTTGTGAATACGCTCCGGTTTGATGAACCATAGGATTATGAATATCCCGAGCCTGAGATACTCGGATGCCGAACCGCGTAGCATGAATGGAGAGTAGGCATGCATCACGAAACTAAATGAAATATTATAAAAGACAGTTTGAGCATATACATATGCATTTATTATTGCTATCTGGAAACTTGTGCTTGTTATTTCTAGCCTCTGTTATGCTCATTTGTTATTGTGTTTAGCTATGACTCACTCCTAATCCCTTGTTGTAGGTCATGGCCAGGAATATGTTTTGCGTGGAGATGAGGCCGCTCCCTAATGGGGAGTGGAACTTCGAGGATCATCGGGCCATCTATGAGGGAGACGTGGAAGTTATTTTCCGTCACCCGAACCCATGGTCCCGAATGCGTCCGCGTAGGACGAGAATCCCAATGATGTACATTATGCACATTCCGCCCAATTTTGTGTTTCGGCATGGAACACCACCACCACCGCCAAGACGTTTTCTGAGACGCACCCTCCCACCAAGTCCATCACCCTCTGAAGAAAGAATTATTTTGGAGGTTCCTGCTCCCTCTCGTCCTTCCACTAGAGCCCGATCTCGGACTCCGGTATATGTGCCATCTGAACCGGCACATGAAGAGGAGGAGGAGGAGGAGGAGGATCCGATAGAGGATGAGGATCCGGTGGAGGATGCTGACCCGGTGGCTGATGATGATTTCATGGACAACTCAACCGGTAGTCAGTGGGGAACTGATGATTGAGTTGAGTTGGGATGTTGGAATGTGGATAGTGCTACTCATCAGGTTTCTCTTATCTATTTGATATTTTGAGTTCCGAACCAGTTGCTCAAGGTTATTATAAATTTTGTTGTAAGATATGTAATATAATGTAATGACCTAGAGTACTTAAGTTAAACCTAGTGGTGATAGTTTTAATGTAATGGAAATGTACTTTCCTTTTTATGAAATATAATATGAATAGTTTCTTTCATGATAATTATAATTTCCGCAAAGACTCGATAATGGATGATGACTGACTTTTAGTTTCAAAAAAAAAAAAAATGGTCGAATTTTCTAAGAATGAATATTAAGTTTTGGAATAAAAGTTGGGTCGTCACATTTAGTGGTATCAGAGCAATGGTTCAACTCTCGGCCTTGGAGTGTGGCCTTACACACTAACCATTGCATACTCTAGAATCATGTTTGCATTTTGAGATATAGAATAGCAGAATCTAATTAAGTTTTCCCTTTTGGATTCTGTAGGATAGATGGCTGGACGTAATAACGCTAACATTGCTGAGGCTCTGACCCGTATGGCTGCGGTCCTGGAAAACTTGCAGCAAACCCGTCCTCCCAGGAATGTAACCCCTGTTGAATTTCAAGGACTAGATTCTTTCCATAGATGTAAACCCCCTGGCTTCTCGGGTGGTCGTTGCCCTGAGCAAGCCCAGTTTTGGTTAGCTGAGATGAATAAGATTTTCCGAACGTTGACTCTCACGGAAGTTCAGAAGGTCACGTTCGCGGCCTACATGCTGAATGGGGAAGCTGCAACTTGGTGGGAGCAGACCCGCCAGTTCTTGGAGTATGATCATCGCGAGCTCTCTTGGGAAGTCTTCACGGAAAAATTCTTGGAGAGGTATTTCCCGGATGATGTTCGGATCCAAAAGGAGATGGAATTCTTAGACTTGAAGCAAGGCAGCATGACTGTCGACCAGTATGCTGAAAAGTTTGAGGAGCTGATGAAGTACTCCCCATACTTCCAATATCATCCTGACGAATACTCGAAGTGCACCCGGTTTGAAAATGGGCTAAGGTCAGATATCAAACTAGCTGTAAGCGTGCAAAGGATTCGTCACTATCCAATCCTGATTAGTGCATGTCGCATTTTCGAGAAGAACAACTTCAAGAAGGAAGTCAGTCAAGGAAGCCATGGACCCCACCGCAATCAGCATAAGAATAACCGTGGAAATCGTGGAGGCCCATATTGGCACAAAGGAAAGGGAAGAGCACAACCTTCTGGAGCAGTTAGTCTTCCGGCTCCGGCAGAGATTTGTAGCAAGTGTCGACGCTCTCATCCTAGTCAAGAATGCTGGAGGGACAAGCCACCAGTCTGTTTCAATTGTGGAGGGACCGGACACATCGCCCGTGCGTGCCGCCAACCCCCGCGTCAAAGCAACCAAGGACAAGGAAGCAAACCTTGGGTCAATGGAAAGGTGTTCACGATGTTTGGAGAGGAAGCAAAGCAGGCCGACAACCTTGTGCAAGGTAACCATTTCCTCAATGGCATGCCTTGTCGCTTTTTATTTGATTCCGGAGCAACGCATTCCTTCATCTCGGAGGAATGTGTCAAGCGTTTAAATTTGTCTGTCTCGGAGACCCCGTTTAAACTGAGTGTGTCTACCCCCACGAATGCTCATGTTGTTGCATCAAGAGCATGTGTCGGTTGTGTGGTTAGCATAAGAGATCAGATTTCTCGAATAAATCTGATTTGTTTGCCGTTGTCCAATATCGATGTCATTTTGGGCATGGATTGGATGGCATCCAACCATGTAGTAATCGACTGCAAGGTTCGAACGATCATCTTTCCTGGTGAGAAGTCGCCGGCCAAGCAACCTGGAGGTTATGTGTGCCTATTTTCAACCATCGCTGAAGAAAAGAAAGAGGAAGCAAAGATCGAAGATATTCCGGTTATTCGAGAGTTTCCCGAAGTGTTTCCCGATGAAGTGCCCGGTTTGCCGCCGCATCGAGAGATAGAATTCAGTATTGACCTAGTCCCCGGTACTGGCCCTATCTCTATCGCCCCTTATCGTATGGCTCCAGCAGAATTAGCTGAATTAAAGAAGCAAGTGGAGGACTTGTTAGAAAAGCAGTTCATCAGACCAAGTGTGTCGCCTTGGGGAGCGCCGGTTTTATTCGTGAAGAAGAAGGATGGATCAATGAGGATGTGCATTGATTATAGGCAACTCAACAAGGTTACCATCAAGAACAAGTATCCGTTGCCAAGAATCGACGATTTGATAGATCAAGTGAGTGGAGCATCGGTATTTTCAAAGATTGATCTGAGGTCAGGATATCATCAGATCAGAGTTAAGGAGGAAGATATACCGAAGACTGCTTTTCGGTCACGATATGGACACTACGAGTATGTAGTGATGCCATTTGGGTTGACCAACGCTCCAGCAATATTCATGGATTACATGAATAGAGTGTTCCGACCCTACCTGGATTCCTTCGTCGTGGTGTTTATCGATGATATTCTCATCTATTCGAAGAATCCGAAAGAGCACGCTAATCATTTGAAGATTATTTTGGAGACCTTGAAGGAAAAGAAATTATATGCTAAGCTGGCCAAGTGTGAATTTTGGCTTGAAAAAGTCAATTTCTTGGGTCATATAATTTCAAAGGATGGTGTGGCTGTGGACCCAGTCAAAGTAGAAGCAGTTTTGCAATGGGAAAGACCAAAGACGGTTACTGAAATAAGAAGTTTTCTGGGGTTAGCTGGATATTATCGGAAGTTTATCGAAGGTTTTTCCAAGTTGGCTCTTCTGTTGACTCGTTTGACCCGGAAAGAGCAACCTTTTGTCTGGGATGAGAAGTGTGAAGTTAGCTTCCAGACGTTGAAGGACAAGTTAACATCATCTCCAGTGTTAACTTTGCCCGATCCTAGGAAAAGCTTCGATGTTTATTGTGATGCATCTCGACAAGGTTTGGGTTGTGTCTTGATGCAAGAAGGGAAAGTTGTTGCTTATGCATCTCGTCAGCTGAAGGTGCATGAAGGGAACTATCCTACTCACGACTTGGAATTGGCTGCCATTGTCTTTGCTTTGAAGATTTGGAGACATTACCTGTATGGTAATACGTTCCAAGTATTCAGCGACCATAAAAGTTTGAAGTATCTCTTCGACCTAAAGGAACTGAATATGAGGCAACGTAGGTGGATGGAATTCCTGAAGGATTATGACTTCGAATTGCATTACCACCCCGGCAAAGCTAACGTTGTAGCCGACGCTCTCAGTAGGAAGATGTTGCACATGAGTACGATGATGATAAAGGAAGCTCAGCTAATTGAAGAATTCCACAACTTGAATTTGGCAATTCAGTTCAAGCCGAGCTGCGTCAAGTTAGGAATGTTGCAAATCACAAATGAGTTTGAGGGTCAAGTTCGAAACCTTCAACAAGCGGACGAGGAGCTTCTAGAGAAGAAAAGATTAGGAATGGAAGGAGTAGAACCGGAATTCCAATTAGGATCTGATGGTATTTTGAGATTCAGGAATCGAATCTGCATCCCGGCAAATCAAGAATTAAGGAGAGCTGTATTAGAGGAAGCCCACAAGAGCAAGCTAAGTATGCATCCTGGATCAACGAAGATGTATCAAGACCTGAAGAGGATGTTTTGGTGGCCCGGACTAAAGAGGGATGTTGCGTCTTACGTAGCGTCTTGCCTTGTCTGCCAAAAGGCGAAGATCGAGCATAAGAAGCCTGGAGGAGAACTACAACCTTCAAGCATACCAGAATGGAAGTGGGATGGAATAGCTATGGATTTCGTAAGTGGTTTTCCAAGAACAAGAGAAAGCTTTGATGCAATTTGGGTTGTGGTTGATCGCTTAACGAAGTCTGCACATTTCATTCCCATCAACATGCAGTATCCATTGGAGAAGCTTGCAAGATTGTACATTAAGGAGATTGTTAGATTGCACGGAATTCCCTCGAGTATTGTATCGGATCGTGATCCCCGTTTCGTGTCCCGGTTCAGGCAGAGTTTACATCAGGCATTGGGAACGCAGTTGAGGATGAGTTCCGCCTATCACCCTCAAACCGATGGTCAATCGGAAAGGACGATTCAATCCTTGGAAGACCTGCTTCGAGCGTGTGTTCTGGAATATCAAGAAGGGTGGGATCGGTTTTTGCCGCTTGTGGAATTCACCTACAATAATAGTTATCACGCAAGCATCGGTATGGCCCCGTACGAAGCCCTCTATGGAAGGAAGTGTAGAACCCCGCTATGTTGGTTCCAAGTGGGGGAGAAGGCTCTCATCGGACCTGAATTAGTTCAAGAAACGACTGAAAAGGTAAGGACTATCCAAGAGAAGATGAAGATCGCTCAAAGTCGTCAGAAGAGCTATGCCGACCAACGAAGATCCAAGCTCGAATTTCAAGAAGGAGATCATGTATTCCTGCGGGTTGTGCCAACGACTGGAATTGGAAGGGTAATGAAGCCAAGGAAGCTATCTCCTAAGTTCATCGGCCCTTATCAGATTTTGAAACGAGTAGGCCCTGTCGCGTATCAGATCGCCCTACCCCCATTTTTGTCCAACCTGCACAATGTTTTCCATGTCTCTCAGCTTCGCAAATTTATCCAAGATCCATCTTCGATTTTGCAATTGCAACAAGATTTGATACCGCTGAAAGAAAATCTCACGTTTGATCTTGGACCCGTGAGAATAGAGGATAGAAGGATTAAGAAGCTGCGAGGGAAAGAGATTCCGTTAGTACGAGTTCTCTGGGGGCAAGGTGGAGTGTCTGACTCCACATGGGAATTAGAGTCTAAGATGAGGGATGAATATCCACATCTATTTTTGTAAATCGGAATTTCGGGGACGAAATTCTATGTAAGTGGGGGAGGATGTAAGGTCCTGTATTTTTATAAACAAAATAAATAAATGTGTTGAATAAAATAATGATTTTTCTGAAATTAAGATATTTTACTCGAGTATTGTAGAGGGTACTCGAGTATAATCACTATCTGTTTGAAAATTTGAATTTTGAGTCAAAAGACTCGAGTATGTCAGAAAAGACTCGAGTGTTCTTGAGTTTTTGAAATATACTCGAGTAGAAAGAAAAAGACTCGAGTAAATCGAGCAGTCTGGCTAAATGTATAAGTTGGTTTTATAATTAATTTCGCACCAAAACGCGGTTTCTTGACGTGACAAGCATAGAGCTGAACCTTACTTCGAGTTGAAGTACTCTTAGACTATAAATTGATGCTTGGGTGAAGCATCAACACCTCTGAAGTTCCAAAACCCGAATTTGACCAGAAATTTCCCTGTTTTACAGAGTTCACTTTGATCCCTTTGTTCTCTCTCAATCCTCACTCATTTTCCTTGAAACCTAAACACAAACTGAAGTTCTGATTCCATTCTTGAATTAGAACTCGAAATCACTTCAAATAGCCTTCTGAAGATCAGGTTCTAGGCCTACAAAGTTGGAGGTTCAAAACTGAGAAAAACAGAGTAACATTCAGTCTCAAGTATTCATCTTCATTGAAATCGTTTGGTAAATTCATGGATTCTTTTCGTGTCAAACTTGTTTCTGATTAAAGTTAGTATATCCTAGTTTCTGAAACTAACTTGTTTCATTCTTTTCATGCCAAATCCGTGGTGAAATCTGTGGCCAAAGTCAGCCTGTTCAACTCTTTTTCACCAAGTCCAGAATTTGGATTTTTGATCCAACCGATTTCTCTGTCGTTTTACTTGTTGATTAGCTTCTCTAAGGTAAGGGAGGAGTTATCTAAATACTAGAATGAGTTATTTCAAGCTGGAAATGTAGGAACCTCATATGGTTCATCAAGGGGTGAAGTTTGAATTGGGAATATGACATAGAGGTCATAAACCCAAGTTTTTATAAACCAAACATGTCTAAATGGACCTAATGATGCTCACTGGATCAATTTTCGAAGTTAAAAACAAAAGGAAATGAAAATCATATGTGAAATGGTTATTTGCTAAGTTTATGTTGATTTTGTGATTTATTGCATTTGATGTTGTTTCAATATTGATTACATGTTCTAACATGTTTATTTTATGTATCTAAGTTACTGTTTTGCATAAAAGTGGAAAGGAAAGGCTCTGAACTCGAATTGGCATTATAAAGTGCAGAAACTGGTGCTGCTGCTGCTAAAACACTCGAGTAATTGAAGAAAGACTCGAGTATTCTGGAAAATGGGAAGAACACTCGAGTATGTCTTGAAGGACTCGAGTAATTTTACATGAACACTCGAGTATGTGAAGAACTACTCGAGTAATTTAAAATAATTTTCAGAAAATCTTTACTTCTTTATGAAGTAATTAAAGATTAACTCGTCTAAACTCCTATATGCTTAAATTTTAATTTCTGCTCTTAATATCTATAGATTTAATCCCATTGGTTGATTTTATCCTGGATGAGTCCTACTGGAATTTTATTCAGTGGTTGACATATTCGGACAGGATGTCCCAATGGAGGTGCGTACACCCATTTGGTTGATTTTATTCCCACGTCCCAGTGGAAGTTTTTACCCACTTGGTTGATATTTTGGGAGTCCTAGATGGGGTCGTTGCACAAATTAATGACAACGTAATTAAATTCCTATTGTATAAAACCATCACAAGGTGGCTGGGCCGCTGATGGAATTTTTGGAAAGCACAAGCACCAGTTAATGCAAAAATGAAAAGATGGTTATAAGCAAGAAGGATTATGAATTTTGGGTCTCTATATTGGAGGCATGATATTCAAAGATATGAATTAAAAGAGAAAAAGACAATGAACAATTATGTGACATTGACAAGCATGGAGATGCTCCGATTTTGATTGTGGAATCTGGTATAGGTAGAAGTATTCCGCAGCCCTGAGATAGCTGTGATGCCATAGCACGAAGATGCTGTGATGATTTGGATTCCGTAACATGAAAATGTTATGATGGCCAAATTCCCAATCAAATCGTGACGCCTGGGTTGTGAATACGCTCCGGTTTGATGAACCATAGGATTATGAATATCCCGAGCCTGAGATACTCGGATGCCGAACCGCGTAGCATGAATGGAGAGTAGGCATGCATCACGAAACTAAATGAAATATTATAAAAGACAGTTTGAGCATATACATATGCATTTATTATTGCTATCTGGAAACTTGTGCTTGTTATTTCTAGCCTCTGTTATGCTCATTTGTTATTGTGTTTAGCTATGACTCACTCCTAATCCCTTGTTGCAGGTCATGGCCAGGAATATGTTTTGCGTGGAGATGAGGCCGCTCCCTAATGGGGAGTGGAACTTCGAGGATCATCGGGCCATCTATGAGGGAGACGTGGAAGTTATTTTCCGTCACCCGAACCCATGGTCCCGAATGCGTCCGCGTAGGACGAGAATCCCAATGATGTACATTATGCACATTCCGCTCAATTTTGTGTTTCGGCATGGAACACCACCACCACCGCCAAGACGTTTTCCGAGACGCACCCTCCCACCAAGTCCATCACCCTTTGAAGAAAGAATTATTTTGGAGGTTCCTGCTCCCTCTCGTCCTTCCACTAGAGCCCGATCTCGGACTCCGGTATATGTGCCATCTGAACCGGCACATGAAGAGGAGGAGGAGGAGGAGGATCCGATAGAGGATGAGGATCCGGTGGAGGATGCTGACCCGGTGGCTGATGATGATTTCATGGACAACTCAACCGGTAGTCAGTGGGGAACTGATGATTGAGTTGAGTTGGGATGTTGGAATGTGGATAGTGCTACTCATCAGGTTTCTCTTATCTATTTGATATTTTGAGTTCCGAACCAGTTGCTCAAGGTTATTATAAATTTTGTTGTAAGATATGTAATATAATGTAATGACCTAGAGTACTTAAGTTAAACCTAGTGGTGATAGTTTTAATGTAATGGAAATGTACTTTCCTTTTTATGAAATATAATATGAATAGTTTCTTTCATGATAATTATAATTTCCGCAAAGACTCGATAATGGATGATGACTGACTTTTAGTTTCAAAAAAAAAAATGGTCGAATTTTCTAAGAATGAATATTAAGTTTTGGAATAAAAGTTGGGTCGTCACAGATGGCGTATCATGTAGCGATCCACATGTGGCCTCTTCAGGGAGGTGCATGGGAGGTGGTACCTGATGGATGGATCTGGAGAGGAGATACTCGTCTGGAGATCGACGATCCGAGGCACATTCTGCGGGGAGTAGGCATGGACGTGCATGTTGGGCAAGTCACTCTGCGAGATTATCAAGATGGTGGACCTCGGGAACACCATGAGCTAGATGGTGATCCTGCATCCTTAGCAGCAGTAGTTCCTGAACCTATGGAAGAGGAGAGTGCTAGCGAGTTCGATCAAGCAGCGGAAACTGATCCAAGCGAGGATATGGAGAAGGAAGCTAGTTCTGCTGATGAGTGATGTCTTGCAATCTGTGTCTAGAAGATGTCTGGCGTCTAGGATCTGAGTTTTCAGTCGAGGATTATCTTGTAATGAACTAATGATGTACTCAACTAGCTTTTATTTTGGTTTGTAATCTCTTGTGTAATGATGGCCTATTTTGGAAAACCTTTTGGAGCATGACTCCAGTACTTGTGGTACTTGTTTTTCTTTTAAATGAAAGTTGTTTTTGAATGATGATGTTTTGAGTGGGAAGTTTCGAAAGTGACAACTCGATTTTCGAAAGGGTGGTGTTGGTCTTTAACAAACTTATATTTAAAAAAAAATGGCCTCATTTTTGCAACAAAATAATAATAATTCAGTTAAGTTTGCTGAAGCGAAAATCGGGCTGTTACATAGTGTCAAAAATACTAGAGTATTTTGGTTCTGACAGCAAATTTTTTAACCGTTGGAAGAGGACAAAAATGGCATGAAAAAGTTTGTCTTACTCTCTCATTCCCTCTTCCATATATCAGAATTGATTGCCCTTGTACTAGAGAACAAGAACATTAACAAGACTTAAGCAAAACATTCTCTTTGCTCATTCTCTCTCTCAAGTGAAAATTCTCTAACTCAACCAATTCATTCATTGTCATTATTTGTTCAAAGAGTTAGAGATTGTGCTTAATTGGTGTAGAAATCATTTGTTGTATTTCTCCATACACACTTTCATACCTTGTTCCAAAATCTTGGTTGGGAACCAAGTGTACCTAAGTGGGTCTTAGGTTCATCCAAGTCTTGAGAGGTTCTCAAGCAAAGTCTAAGAGGTTCTTAGCTTGGTGGAGCACTTGAAGGTTTCAAGGAGCTTGAGAAGAAGGAGTCTTCATCACCAAACTTCAAATTGGGGTAGAAATTCAAGAGTTTGGTACACTCTTGGAAGAGTTAGGTTGAGTGAGGCATCTCAATATCCCTTGTAATATTTCTAACAATTTGATTTTAGTAGATGTTGGAAAACAAGCGGGTAGTACTATTCCCTATAAACGAGGTGAATAGGCGAAGAGTACGAATCTTCACCAATTAAAAATTTATCGCTTACTAAGGCCTTTAAAATAATCAGAGTAAAAACATATAAAACGCATATACTTAAATATATGAAAATTAAGCGCGCGGAATTGTAAAGAGATAATGAAAGAGAAGCGAACACAAGGAGTTTATCCTGGTTCACATTAGTGTGTTAACGAACACTAATGCTACATCCAGTCCTCCCTTTCTGAGATGGGAGATTTGCTTCACTATGAACAAGAATTGTAAGTACAAGTAATGTGTAAGAGAAAACCTTTCCCTTAGACTTGTCCCTCCAAAGAACCTCTTTGGAACTTGTGTCTTCGCAAACAATTCCTGGAACCACAGCGAACCTTGTGCTTGAAGAAACCTTCTTCAATTCCACTTGAAACCTTCAAGTATACTTGATGAAAACCTTTCACCAATTTGCGTTTGTCAAAGTCTTGTTGTTGGCACTTTACACCTTGTTGTGCGGATGAACAACTCCAATGAAAAGCAATGATCTTTGCACCTTTTTGTGTGGATAAGCAACTTTTTTAAGAACACTAACTATTAGATCAGAATCTAGAAGAATAAGAATGAATGCAAGTGTAATCAAAGTGGGTATTTGTGAAAATTCAATGCAACACTTGAATGTTCTTCTTGATCATATGTGAAAATGCAATTGATTCATGAAGAACACTTGAGAATTCTGTTAAACGTGTTTAAGAGAATGTCCAGAAGTGTTAGAAGGTTGTAAGAACGTTGTCTCATGTTTTGAAATCGTTTGGAACATATATATATCAGTTAGGACAGCAAACGGCTATGTTTATGACAGTTTTAACTGTTTGTATCCGGATACTTTTGAAAGTATTCGGATACATCGTGTTTGATTTCAAAAATTTGACTGTTGTTTTAACGAAGTATCCAGATACTTTCAGATGTATCCGGATACTTTTCAAATGTATTCGGATACTTTCAGATGTATCCAGATACTTTCGTTCAAAATTTCCAAAAACAACATTTTTACTTGTTAACACTTATAGTATTATATTTCAAACAATTTCTTCACTTCCAAAACACTTTAATTTATTAGAAAAATATTTTCAAATTATTTTATCAATATTTTTCTTATATTTATAAAATCACATATTTTTCTTTTAATTTTGAAAAGCACCCACTTATGATTATACTTAGCATGCATGCCATATCTTTTTCCTAACTTAGACTCTAACCATTATGCATCTAGGGGACTTAATAAAGAATAAATAATACATTACATTACAATAAGAACCCCTTTGTTGACTTTGTTGAGCCTTAAGTTGAGTTGTGAACTTTTGCCTTCACTTGCACTTTGTAATCATCAAAACTACCTATGCTTAGGCATTTTCTCAACAATCTCCCCCTTTTTGATGATGACGAACATTGTTGATTTGTGCTCCCCCTTAGTATGTGCATTAGATAATTAGATAATAATAAGAAGCTTCAATCAACCTGCAAAAGTCAACAACATACCTTCTCCCCCTTTTGGCATAATCAAAAAGAGAGATATATAAATAGGTAAGAAAATTAGAAACCTTCTCCCCCTTAACATTTGAGCTCACTCCCCCTTAATGTTAAGCCAAAAATACCTTGCATGTTTTAGGTAACTTGGGTACCTAATTGATTAGCATTAGGATCAAACCCTTTCTTAATCCATACAAATGAGCCATTTGGGATACCTTTAAGTTTAATATTACAAGCATTTGAAGTATGCCCAAAAATTCCACAATAATGGCAAGTTGGTGTTTTAGAGTAATTGACATTTGAAAAAGATACCAACTTGTTGTAATTGCAGTTTTTGGGTTTTCGATATCCCAAACCAGTCTTATTTGTATTTTCTCTTTGATTGGCAATTAAATTATTTAAGTTCATATTACCTTTAGTGAAACTTGCAAGTTTAGCTTTTAAATCGTGTACTTCCTTTTCAAATTGCTTGGAACTTACACATTCGGCAATAGGATTAGTTTTTAGTTCACAATCACAAGAAGCATTTGAATAAATGAGATCAAGAGTTTCATTTTGGAGTTGAAGTTCATCGATAAATTTTTGCATTTCTAAAATTTTAGTTTCATACTCCAAGATAATCCTCTTGCTTTCAATGTTAATTTTAGCTAGCTTCCTTAATTCCTTATACATTTCTACATAAGATTCATATAGTTCATTATAAGTTGAATTTTCAGAATCAGAGTCGGAGTCAGAATATGTTACCCATTTGTAGTCCTTTGGCTCAGATTGTTCTACGCTTGATGAAGTTTCTTCATCAAATCTTCCCATTAAGCACATGTTATTAACCAATTCCTCCTCATCTGAACTACTAGCATCTTGCTTCTCTGAATTTTCAGGAAAATCCCATACAATGTAAGCCTTCTTGGATTTGAATCCTTTGCTTGCCTTTTTGTCATTCTCTTTTCTCTTGAGATATGCAGCACATTCAAATTTCATGTGACCCGTATTACCACATTCGTGACATTGAATTTTTTCTTTTGGAGACTTTCTTCTAGAAGTTCCTTCCTTTTGATATTTCTTATTTCTTCGGGTAAGGAACTTATTGAATTTATTGAATAAAAGCTCCATGGTCTCATCGTCGATATCGGAATCTGAATTTTCATCATTGGATAACTCTTCAAGAGTCTGCAGCATCTTGAATGAAACCTTATCATTTTTGCACATGTCCGAATCTTCATGCATTTTTAGCCTTCCCAATTCCATTTCGTGCTCTTGCAGTTTTCCGAACAAGGTGGCTAGGTCCATATCACTTAGATCTTTTGACTCCATTATTGCTGTAACCTTTGGCTGCCACTGTCTGTCTAAACATCTCAAAACTTTGTTAATAATTTCACCATCAATAAAAGTTTTTCCAAGAGCAAGTAAATGGTTTATAATATGTGTAAACCGTTTTTGCATATTCGAAATTGGTTCATTGGTTAATATTCTAAATAATTCATACTCATGCATGAGGGCGTTTAGTCTAGCCCTTTTGACTTCACTAGTACCTTCATGGGTCACTTGTAAAGTGTCCCACATCTGTTTGGCACTAGTACATTGAGAGACCCTAAAGAATTCGTCATATGAGAGAGCAGATGTAATGATATTTTTTCCTTTTAAATCATAACTTACTTTTTTCTTATCATCATCATTCCAACTCCCCTTGGGCTTATCAAGAACAGAGTCATTAACCTTATGTTGTGGTACAAAAGGGCCATTTTCTATAGCATTCCAAATTTCTACATCTATTGCTTCAATGAAGATTTTCATCCTAACCTTCCAATAGGTGTAACCTTCGCCCGAAAACATAGGGGGGCGATTAATGGAAGAACCTTCACCACATAAGGGATTACTAGAACCCATTGTTTACCAAACTAAGGATCGTACGGAAAAGCAGTTATGCTCGACCGTTTCCGACCGAGCTCTGATACCACTTGATGGAAAACAAGCGGGTAGTACTATTCCCTATAAAGGAGGTGAATAGGCGAAGAGTACGAATCTTCACCAATTAAAAATATATCGCTTACTAAGGCCTTTAAAATAATCAGAGTAAAAACATATAAAATGCATATACTTAAATATATGAAAATTAAGCGCGCGGAATTGTAAAGAGATAATGAAAGAGAAGCGAACACAAGGATTTTATCCTGGTTCACATTAGTGTGTTAACGAACACTAATGCTACATCCAGTCCTCCCTTTCTGAGATGGGAGATTTGCTTCACTATGAACAAGAATTGTAAGTACAAGTAATGTGTAAGAGAAAACCTTTCCCTTAGACTTGTCCCTCCAAAGAACCTCTTTGGAACTTGTGTCTTCGCAAACAATTCCTCGAACCACAGCGAACCTTGTGCTTGAAGAAACCTTCTTCACTTCCACTTGAAACCTTCAAGTATACTTGATGAAAACCTTTCACCAATTTGCGTTTGTCAAAGTCTTGTTGTTGGCACTTTACACCTTGTTGTGCGGATGAACAACTCCAATGAAAAGCAATGATCTTTGCACCTTTTTGTGTGGATAAGCAACTTTTTTAAGAACACTAACTATTAGATCAGAATCTAGAAGAATAAGAATGAATGCAAGTGTAATCAAAGTGGGTATTTGTGAAAATTCAATGCAACACTTGAATGTTCTTCTTGATCATATGTGAAAATGCAATTGATTCATGAAGAACACTTGAGAATTCTGTTAAACGTGTTTAAGAGAATGTCCAGAAGTGTTAGAAGGTTGTAAGAATGTTGTCTCATGTTTTGAAATCGTTTGGAACATATATATATATCAGTTAGGACAGCAAACGGCTATGTTTATGACAGTTTTAACTGTTTGTATCCGGATACTTTTGAAAGTATTCGGATACATCGTGTTTGATTTCAAAAATTTGACTGTTGTTTTAACGAAGTATCCAGATACTTTCAGATGTATCCAGATACTTTCGTTCAAAATTTCCAAAAACAACATTTTTACTTGTTAACACTTATAGTATTATATTTAAAACAATTTCTTCACTTCCAAAACACTTTAATTTATTAGAAAAATATTTTCAAATTATTTTATCAATATTTTTTATATTTATAAAATCACGTATTTTTCTTTTAATTTTGAAAAGCACCCACTTATGATTATACTTAGCATGCATGCCATATCTTTTTCCTAACTTAGACTCTAACCATTATGCATCTAGGAGACTTAATAAAGAATAAATAATACATTACATTACAATAAGAACCCCTTTGTTGACTTTGTTGAGCCTTAAGTTGAGTTGTGAACTTTTGCCTTGACTTGCACTTTGTAATCATCAAAACTACCTATGCTTAGGCATTTTCTCAATAGTAGACACTCCTAAGGTTCTTAGGGGGACTGGATTAGCTCTCTTAAAAGAGAGTGAACCAGTATAAAATTGGTGGTGTCCACTTTTTATTGCTTTCTTTTCATTCAAGTAAAAACCAAACCTAAGTTTCTCAAAAAGGGGATTTTTAATTAGAGTAGTAATTCCGCAGCAATTAGGGTGTTTTTAAGTTGTTTTAGCTTTATTTAATTGCTTACTACTCTTCTATTAATCTGCTCTGGACTGGTTTTACTCGTATTGATTTAAAGTGCAAATTTCACAAAAACTGTTTTCTGCACTCTGCACGATTTACTCGAGTATTCTTCAGAAGACTCGAGTGTTCTTGCTATTTTACTCGAGTAGTCTGTAAAAATTTCACATATGGCCGAATTTCTAAGGGCAAAAAAGGGAACTCGTGGTTTGCCTATAAATAGGCTTCACCATAGTTCATTTCCCTTCATTTCCACCCATTCTTTCATTTCTTCCTTTCATTATTTTCTTTCCAAACACATTTGTTGAGAGCAAAATCAAGCTCTCAACACATAGAGAGAGAGAGAGAGAAACCGTGAGATAGAGAGAGGAAGGAAGAAGAAGAAGAAGAAGAAGAAGAAGAAGAAGAAACCCTAGAGCTTTCTTTGAAGATTCAAGAGCTTAGAAGCTAGAAGACCTTGATCTTGGTGGGTATTTCGAAGATCATAGAGAGTTTAGAGTTAGTTTTGGATTTTTGATCTTGTGATCTTCTTTTCTTTTGCATGTTTGATTTTATGGCTTTGTAATCTTATTTTCTTCTTTGCATGTGTTGGTTATGCCTTGATCTTGAATTTTAAAAGTTAAAGAAACTTGTAAAGTGTTAAATGATGGTGAGATGATTCGGCCATGGTTCGTAAACCATGTGTTGATGATCTTTAATTAGATCTACATGGTTGCATGTTGATTTTATGTTTAGAAAAGTTGATTTAAGTAGTTGCATGTCTTGATCTTAACTTGATCTTTGATAAAGCTTTGATTTTGTCTTGATCTATGAAAAAGTTTTGATCTTGAAGTCATGCATGTCATTTTTGAACAAAAAGCTTTGATCTTTTCTTAGTGCATGTCACGGTTTTACAAAGAAACCAAGGAAACAAGCTTTTGAAAAATGATTTTCGACTTGATCTATGTCTTATGTTCTTGCATGATAAAGATTTGAAGCTAAACTTTGATTTATGATGATGTTTAATCTTGAAAAGTTATTTTTATGTTTCTTTGAAAAATAAGTTGAAAGTGTTTATTTTGACTTATGATCCTTGCATGTTTTGTGAAAAAGCTAAGACTTTGATGATTGCATGTTGGTTTATGCTTAGATTGGTTGATTTAAGTGCATGCATGTGATGATCTATACTTGATCTATGCTAAAGCTTAAGACTTGAGTCTTGCATGTTTTATTGGAGTGAAAAGATTGAATTTCCCTTGATGATCTCCACGGTTTTGAAAGGAACTAAGGAAAACAAGTTTTTGAAAATGATTTTTAGTATAAAAAGGATTTGATCTAAGTGTTTAACCTTATGCATGCAAGAGATTTGAGATGAAACTTTGATCTATGATGATGATACTTCGGTTTAGTGAGAAAAGAAAGAAAAGGTTGCCTTAAAAATTTGTTTAATCTAATATATGACTTGATCTAAGTGATTTGATTCTTACATGTTGAAAAATAAAATAAAAATCTTGTCTTTGGATGATGATTCGGTCAAGCTTAGGAAAGTAGGAAATCATGTTTTGATCATCATTTAAAGCACATGCATGTTAGTATTTGTTAAATCTAAGGACTTTGAAATGCATGCATGAAATTATTAAGGCATGAAAGATAAGACTTTGGTGTGATCTTTGATTTAATTCAAGTTAAGAAAATAAATTAAAGTTTGATACTTTTCCAAGAAGAGCTCACAGTTTTAGGATTAAAAAGGAAGAAATAATTTCATGATCTTGTGTCTTTGATGTGAACGAATCTTTGTTTTGACATGTGTATAATTTCGGCCATGAATGATAAAGGTGTTAAGGAAACTTTTCTTTATAAACCTAAAGATGCAAGTTGATGCTTGAACATGATTTAGTTGTTTGGAGTGTATAAAGTTTATATGTTTGGTTTAACTCTTTGATTATATTCGGTTTTGCATGCATATATGTCTAAGCAATTTTATTGTTTAAAAATGAACTTGCATGATAATGTTTCAAGTTGATTAAGTTGATTTAAAGTGTTTGAACTTGTAATTTTGGTTTATTTTGGCTTATTCAATTTCGGTCCCTTTTAATAATGAAGGTAAATGTGAAAATGGATTACTTATGAAAGTGTTGCATAAATTGTGTATGTGTATGCCCACTTAAATAATTTAAAGTCATGAAAGAATATATGCTATGTGACTATGTGAATGGACTTATCAAAAGTAATGTTTGTTGTTTGTGTATGTTTGGAAAATATTTGAGTACGTAATCAGTTTTGAAATTAATTGATTTCTTTAAGAATGTTGGATTGTGTCTGTGGCTGTCCAAGGGATGTTTTATGACAAAAGCTTGAATCTTAAAATGTGAAAGTGATTGTTTTGAGCTAAGGAATTATTTAAAGCAAAAAGTATTTTTTTTACGCTGTTTTCGGGTTTTACTAAAGTGGAATTTGTAAAACAATTCCTTGCTGTCCAGAATTGTTTAAAGTTGTTCCTTAATTCTAAAAATGTGTTCATATGATTTAAAGTATGGTTTTCAAGTGGTATTTAATTTGGGAAAAAGCCGGATTAAAAACGGCGAATTTTTCGGTGTTTTCGGATATGATTAAGGTGCTGTCCAAGACGAACCAGCAACCAAATCAATTGATTTAAATTACTTTATAAGATATTTTCAAATGGTTTTGAAGTACATAAAGTATTGGAAAAAGTTGGAGTTGTTTTGAGAAAACAATTATGTTTTAAGCTATCCGACGAGGAAGGAAATGTGTTTGAGTTAAGAGAAGACTTTCTTGATACAATTTAATAACGTAAACGTGTTCTATTTAATACGAGGAATGCTAAAGACGGGGGATTGGAGCAGCTGACAGCGATACGGATCCGCGGAGATCGTGTGCATATATTTGCTGGGACTAGAGGTGAGAGAGAAGCTTTCCTAAGACATCGTGGTATTTAGGTGATTTATTAGGACGTTCCGGATCATCTCAAAGATCGAAACTTGGTGGTTCTGAGTCAGTAGTATAGTGGCAATTGTTTGTGTTGTGTGGCCACTTATACGAAGGAGACAAAGACCACATGTTGTGGTGTGAAATTATATGATGATGATTGGAAATAGCATGCTTATGTTTATCTGTTTAGATGTTTAATTATGTATGATGATATTGAATTGTGAATAATATGATTAACATGTTGATGGACGTTTGTTACGTCCTGAAAATGAGATAATGTGAATGAGATGTGAAAGTAATGAAATATGATAGAGAAGAAAGATGAATGAGATAATGTGGATAAGATTGTGAAAGTAAAAGACACATAGAGGAAGATATGATACCCTGTTTGGCCTAAGTCCTTATTGAATAAGGCAGCCTTGATAAGACATTAAGAAAAGAAATAATGATAAGAGATATGAGAATGATTGGAAAAAGAGATATGAGCTGAGATTGAGAAAGATATGAGATATTATGAGAATCCTAAGAATGTGATAAGAGATAAGGTATGTTGTGAATGAAAGTATCGTAATGACGTCGAGCCAGAGCTGGGGAAAGTAATGTTGTTGTTGTTTACTGAAATGATATGATTATGAAATGAGATGTGAGATGATTGTGAGACGAGATTATTGTGAAATGAGATGTTGAGATGATTGTGAAATGAGATTGGTGTTGAGTTGAGCTTGCTCCTCCACTGATGCTCACTGAAATGAGATGTGATATGAGTGGAGCTGGGCTCCTTAGTGGTGAAAGTGAAGCCAGAGGGCTGATGTTTCAAAAGAGATATGTTGTTATGTTGAGACAGATATGAAATGAGATGTTGAGAAAGAGTATGAAATGAGATGTGATACAAGTATGTCCATGCGATCCAGCTCTGTGCTCTGTTAAGAGAAGATAAGAAAAGTAATGTCGAAAGTTAGTGGTCGGGACTCGTTGAAGGGATGCACCAAGGATGGGCCGACCTTAGGTTAATTAAAAAGATAAAAGACTATAAAAGATATTGACGAATGCGGTGAGCAATGAGTGCGAAGTAGTGGAGAGGAAGATACCATGGGTATCTGCGGATACTCAGGAGGAGATTGCATTAGGGGAGGGCAATGATGGTGAAACGTCAAGAAGCCTTGAGTACTTTATAGGCAGAACAAACTCCATATGTGGTATACCAGACGTGGTAGCGACTGGGTCCAAAGCCGTGGTAAGTTCTGCAGCGCAACTAGAGCTAGTACTGTCGCCCCCTAGATTGCAAATCTTGAACAGTGAGAGGGACTGGAACGGGGCTATGTGATTTTGCCACTGTACCCGATTTTTCTACAGTGTGCCTTGATATTATATGATTTGATTTGAGACTGTACCCGATTTTCTACAGTTCTCCTGGCTTGGAGCCATTTGATTTGTTGAGACAGTTGTCGAGCCCGCGTGGTAAAAGTCCTGTACTCCTGTTTGCTTCCGACTAGGTTGGGTGGATGACCGAGGAGATGTAGACGTGTGTGCTAAATGCGAAAGAAACGAGTATCTCGATGATAATTTAATTCCCCAATCATCGATGGATGTGTGTAACACCCCGTAAACTCCTCATATTAAAGTAAAACACTAAAGAAATTATTTTCTTAGAAAAGCAATTTGGAAAGATATTTTCTTAAAGGATTTTCTTAAAAATTCACGTTTTAAGATAATGAATGATTTTAAAGTGATGATTTTCTAAAAATGATGTCCCGTATTTAGAAATTGGTTTTTAGAAAATTTATGTGCTTGATATGTTTGTGATTTATTTTGGTGATTATATGTGTAGATACGGTTTAGTATGTGTGCTTAGGTTTTGAGGAATTTAAGAGTAAAAATGTAGGTGTAAATGTATGAGAATATATACATATGTATGATACGTGCATATATTTAGGATAATGGGAGGATTAAAATAAGTGTGTATGCTATATGAATACATGTATTGTATGTGCCTTACGTGTATGGGTATATATGTGTTTGTGTATGTGTATGCTTATGTATATGCTAAATGTATGCATGATATATGTTGATGAAAATAAAATTATGTGTGCATGTGTGTGAAAGGTTCGGCCAAGAGGAAGTGATTTCCTTAGGAATTAAGAAATTGAAACTTGAAAAGGGAGTGGGAGGTGTGAGACATGAAGCCTAGGGGAGGTTAGGAGAGATGAGTCATACACCTAAGGAGGACTTTCCTTCCTCCATGCCTCTCACGGCTTGAACCAAGCCATGCAACAATATGGGCTTGACCGAATTACCCTCAAGCTCCCAACATGAACCAAGGCCAAAAAGGGAATTCCTGCACCTTTGCAATTGCTCAAAAACCGTAGGAGTTAGTATAGTTCCTCTTCATTTTCCTTCATTCCTTTCCACACCCAAACACCAACACAAACATATTTTCTTCAAGAGCACCATCAAGCTCTTGAAGACTTAGAGAGAAAAGAGTGAACCCGTGAAGAAGAAAAGAGAGAAAGAAGAGTGAAACCCCATAGTTTTCATCCCAAAACTTCCCCAACTACTTTCTTAGCCACCTTCTTCCTCATAGATCAAGGAGGAAACCCCATCAACCCTAGAGAGAAAAGAGACCGAGGCCAACCATTAAGGGAGAGAAGAGAAGATTTGAGGATTTAAGTTAGAAATTAAGGTAGAATGAGTTTTGATTAAGTGATTTTTCATGTTGTAAAGGACTTTTAATGAACTTGGTTTGAATTTTGTGATGCATGTAATTTCTTTAGGCGATCTTGAAGTCTAAGAGTTTTGCATGTCATTTTTATACCTTGATCTTGAATGTTGAGGTTGAAAAAGTTTTGATCTCTTAGTTGTAATTCCTCTTCAACACGGTTTTGGTCTAAAGTTGTGTTTAAATTTCTATTTTTACTTTGATCTTCACATGCATGATTTTGTGGCCTTATAACTCTTATTTTTCTTTGCATGTTTTCCTTATGTGTTGATCTTGGATTTTTATGAACGAATAAACTTATAAATCACTAAATCAAGAACAAGATGATTCGGCCATAATTAGAACTTTTAGGTTTCAATTGATCCAAGTGATTTCATGCCACTTCTATGTCATTCTCTAGCTTATTTTCACGGTTTGTTTGTAGATTTGAGTTTAAGCTTATGTTTTGCTTTAATTTTCCTTCGCATACCTTGATCCATGATTAACTTTTAAGAAAACATGAAGCTTGAATTTTGTGTGTTTAATTGGGGTGTAAAGTCTTGATTCCTTGTGTGCATGTCACGGTTTCAAAGGAAATTAATCTTAACAAACTTTGAAAAATAATTTTTAATTTAAATCAAGGCTTGTGTGTGTGTGTTAATGATTCGGTTCATAGCTTGAAAATAAAATGATGCTTCTAAAGTCTTGCATGATGTGGTCTATTAATTTAGGTGCTTGCATGTGAAAATGAAATTCTAAGACTTGTCTTCATTTGGTCAAAGCTAGGAAGAGTAGGAAAATCATGTTTTCCTTACATGCATGTTGAAAGTTGCCTTACCTAGAGATTTGTAGGTGCATGCATGTGTTTTTTCTTAAAGAACAAAGACTTTGACATGATTCTTAATTTTATTGTGTTAAGAAAATAAATTTTTATTTGCTAAATTCCCTATGAAGTTCACGGTTCTTATAAAGAAATCTAAGAAACAAACTCTTGCATAATGAGGTATGTTCTATGTGCATGTATGATGACTATTTGACTTTGCTTTCTCGTGATGATATTTGGTTTATGCATGTTAGCTAAACTAGGATGCATTTTTAAAAAGGACTTAAAAGGAATGAATATATTTTAAGGAAATTAAGTTAGGATGAATTGCTTGAAATTGTGTGTGTGGACATGTGACCCCTATCCGGCTCTTTGCTTAGAAATAAAGGAAATAAATAAATCTAATTGATCATAGAAGGGTGTTGTGTTTGAATACATATTTGTATGAGTGTGTGTTCAAATGAATATGTGTTTATGTGTGTTGTGTGCATACGGTTAAGATTAAAAGAGAATAGAATTTAAATGCCTCAAACAAAATAAGTTGATTCATGTGATTTGAATAGTGATGTTTGATTTATTTTCTTTGCTACTATTCGACCATCTAGTTTAAATAAGTCTAGGAAGCTTAATTTCATAAAATAAAATGTGCATGGTAAACCTTGAGAAGGATGTAAATTGTTTAAAATAAATATTGATGTGAAAGATGAATTGTGAATCCTTGTATGCCAAAGTGTTTTATGTTGAGGAAATGACTTAGGTATGAATTCTATAGTTGCTTTAATGTTAATTAAATTGTCTAAATGCTTTTAATAAACTAGTGGTGTTTGTTGTGATGTGGTGTGATTTGTTTGAATGTCTTGTTGTGTTCATGGCTGCCCTAAGTTGTTTTATGATAAAACATGGATTTTAAAGTGTTGATTTTTAAGCTAAAAAGTTATTTTTTAAAGTAAAGAATGCTTTTACAATATTTTCAGAGTTTCATTAAAGTAAGATTTGTAAAGCCATTTTGCTGTCCAGAATTACTTGGACGTGCTTTTTACGTTAAGAATGCTTTCGTATGATTTAAAACCAAGTTTTAAGTGATGAATGATTTCGGTTATATTTTCGAAGTTTTTCATAATGAAGAAAGGACAAGTATTAAACCAAAGATTTTCTTGAATAAGTTAATAACGTAGAATGTTTTATTTAATATGAGGAATAATAAAGACAAGGGGTTGGGGCAGTTGGCAGCACATGGATTTGAAGAAGAGCACACCTTCAACAGCTGGACCTCAGGTGAGAGAGAAGCCTTCCCTAAGACATAGTGGTAGCTAGGTGATTTATTAGGACGTTCCGCATCATCTCAAAGATCAGAACGAAGTGGTCGGAGTCAGTAGTATAAGCAGCAATTGTTTGCTTTGTGTGGCTGCTTATACGAAGGGGACAAAGACCACAATATTATTGTGTGATGTGGTGTGTGATAGTAAGCTTGGTTATTTAATTACTTATTTATGATGCTTATTGTCATGATGAGTGGACGGATGTTGGACGCTGTGGTGCCCTTAATAAGAGAATGAAAATTAAATGAAAGAGTTGAGAAGGTGTGAGGTTGGAAGTGATAGTGCAATAAGGAGAAAGAAAGATAATAAGAGATTGAGTGGAACAGAGATATATGAGTTGACTGGAAAGAAAGTCGAGAATAATATTGAGAAAGAGCCAGAGCTGGGGAGTGTGATGTGATTGTTGAGATGAGGAGTGAACTGAGTTGAGCTGAGCTCCTCTATTATTGGTTTTAGTCTGGGAGCTGGTGTTGAGCTGGGCTTGCTCCTCCATTAGCGCCCAGCAAAGTTGTATTCTTTTTAAAAAGGGTTTTTGAAAAGATTATTATAAAGAGGTTTTTGAAAAGATTTTTGGAAAAACCGATTTCGAAAAGATCGTGAAAGAGGATTTTTGAAAAGATTTGTAAAAGGTGAGTTTTGGAAAAAGGTTTTCGAAAGGAAATTTTTGTGAAAAGGAGCACCTGAGAAAGGTTTTTGGAAAGGGTATTCTGAGGAAGCTGAGAAAAGATTGTTTTGAGAAAGGATGTTGAAATAAGATGATTGTGAGAAAGGAGGTATGTTGAGAAAGTCTGAGAAATGAGATTGTAAGTTGTGACGTGATCCCAGCTTTGAGCTATGTGTGATTTTGATGAGAGAAAGGTTGTGCACAGTTAGTGGTCGGGACTCACTGAAGGGATGCACGAAGGGTGAGCCGACATTAGGTTAATTAAAAGATAAAATACTTTAAAAGACATTAACAGCGAACGCGGGGAGTCATGAGAGTTAATCCGAAGTAGTGGAGAGGAAGGAACGATAAGTATCTGCGGATACTTAGGACGAGATTGCATTAGGGGAGGACGATGACGGTGAAACGTCAAGAAGTCTAGGGTATTGTTATAGGCAGAACGAATTCCATAAGTGGTGCACTAACGTGGTGGGGACTGGGTCTAATACCGTGGTAAGTTTTGCGCGCGCACTATAACAATACCGTCGCCCCCTAGATTGCAAATCGAGAACAGTGAGAGGGATTGGAGTGGGGCATTTTGTTTGCCACTGTGAGGCAGTGTGCCATGTTATTATGTGAATTGATATTGAGGCTGAGCCTCCTGGTCTGGGACCATTTATGTTGTGACAGCGGTCGTGCCCGCACGGTAAAGGTCCTGTACTCCTGTTTGCTTCCGACTAGGTTGGATGGATGGCCGAGGAGATGTAGGCTTGATACGAGAGTGCTAACTACGAATAAAACATGTACCTCGATGATTCTCTAATCCCCGATCATCAATGGTTATAATTCAATAAGACATTATAAGAAAAGAGTTATATGAGTTAGAGTTGAAAAGTGTGGAAGATGAGGAGGAGTTGAGATGAGAAACGTGGGAAAGATGATGAGTTTATGAACAAGATTGGAAACGAGAGTGGAAAAGTATGAAGGAAGTAATAATAAGATGAAATGAATATGGTTTAGGAATACTGAAACTAGTATGCTTGATTGTTATCTGGTGTGTATGCTGTGTGTTATTTGTGTGTGACCTACTATTTTGCCTACCGTAATTCCACACCGTCGACGCTACACGTCCGGATCGCTTACTCTCTCCTGTTCGTTGGCATATCGGTACCGCCGGCATTTCAACGGGCAGATGGAATGCTATATGGATGTCACCACTTGGAGTAAGTATGGAAGAGGATGGAAGCAAACCGCAAGGGGTTGGGAATGGATCGGTCATGCTCATATCGTGATCCCCGACCCGGAGCACCAACTGAGCGGAGCTGATTTAGGGCCACTCCTGAGACAAGTCACCGTGCGAGGATACAAGAACTACAAGGAGAAGGCGCAGTATGAGAAACGGTGGAATTATACTACCAGAGGCGAAGAAATGCCAGGGCACGATAACATAGTGGAGACCACAACCCGAGGGGCATCATCCTTGAGAAAGAAGGAAGGATACAAGAAGAAGGAGGACCTTCATTCGATTGCTTTCAATAGGGTAGTTGAAAAATAGTATGGTTAGCTTAGATTGTAGTGAATGCATTGTGTCAAGGATTACCTGAGCGATGGTATGCTGATGTAACTTAACTTATTCTAAAGACTGCCCGACTTCTTATATCTTCGTGAGAAATGTTTGACGACTTCTTTTGATGAAATGCAAAGTTCTATTTTAGAATAAAACCAAACCGTGTTCCCTAACAAATGATTTGGAAACTTGGGTGAGTAAAGATTTGTGATAGTAACAACTCGGTTTTCGAAAGAGAGTATTGAAGGATATTAATAACTTTCTCCAAAAATGTTTTCCAGTCCTTCAACAATGTTTTACAAAAAAAAAATTTGGCCTCATTTTTACAACATTAATAAATAAAAGTCAATTGTCTTGGTTTTCGAAAATCGGGCTGTTACAGAATGGTATCAGAGCTTATGGTAATCCTTTGTAGCCTTAAGCATGGGCTTCATGCTTTGTTTGTGTGACTCTGTGTGTTTGTTAGCATTCGAGTAGGAATAGGAGGATGAGCTTTTGTCTCTTAGGACATGGAACTAGTTTGTAGCTTAGCATCGACCGTATTAGTTTAAGAAACCTTTTGGCTCTTTAAGAGTAGACCATGGATAGGCCCTGCAATTAAGACTCTATACCCTGATGTTTCATCAGTGATTGTTAGGCTCAGATCTGATTAACCTTAGCATATCCTCTTATATAAGGATGGTTAGTACCCATGAGGATATAGCGTAGCCTACCTGGAATTCCGTGCTTGTTGAATTGCTTCAACAAAGCAGTTTTGTTGTTTAGATTCGAACCTTTTCTTCATGAACCTCTATTAGATGGTAACCTTATCAAACCTATTTAAGACCTTTTAGTCCGAATTGTGGAAGTTGGAAGTGCCATAGTTACCCCAAATAGTTCAAGGTTTAAGTGATTGAGGAAGGAGAAATAGTCTAAGTTGGTAAAGGTTATAAGACCACCATGGAATAGTTATAAGTTGAATTTAAGTTGGGGAGTCACAAAGGAGACGTATGATATCAATCCTTAGGGGAATTTTGGAGAAGTCCGAGGATTGGGATTACCTTACACCCTAACTAGGAGATTGACTGGTCAAGATGTTGAGTTGATTGATGTTTCGAATGAGTTTGGGGAAGAAGGGTACGGATGTTAGGGGGAGTAAGTAAGTCTAAGTGGTAACAGGATCCCTTTCAGCTAGAAGAATAACTGATGAAAACCCTAGAATTAATTAGAGAGTTGAAGGAAGGAGGGATTGTTGTGCGGTAATAGGAATCCGAGTCGTAGAGGATAGTTAATGATTAAGGATTTATAAGGAAAATTCTTGCTTTTGAAGATGTATGAGTGATTGTTTTCTTGATTTTTCCCCTAAGTCCAACCATAGGCATGGACTTTCTGTGACAACCATCGGCTAAAGGAGCGGTATCTTCTTCGGTTAGTCTGTTGGACTTAACCCGACTCGACACGTGAGCGGCGGTACAAGTGGAATCTCTTCACCTGTTAGCGGTCAGCGAGGAACCTCGGAATGACATAAGAAAGTTGTTGCCCTGTTGCCCAATCTGCAATGTATTTCTCGAGGACGAGAAATCCTTAAGTTGGGGAGAATGTAACACCCCGTAAACTCCTCATATTAAAGTAAAACACTAAAGAAATTATATTCTTAGAAAAGCAATTTGGAAAGATATTTTCTTAAAGGATTTTCTTAAAAATTCACGTTTTAAGATAATGAATGATTTTAAAGTGATGATTTTCTAAAAATGATGTCTCGTATTTAGAAATTGGTTTTTAGAAAATTTATGTGCTTGATATGTTTGTGATTTATTTTGGTGATTATATGTATAGATACGGTTTAGTATGTGTGCTTAGGTTTTGAGGAATTTAAGAGTAAAAATGTAGGTGTAAATGTATGAGAATATATACATATGTATGATACGTGCATATATTTAGGATAATGGGAGGATTAAAATAAGTGTGTATGCTATATGAATACATGTATTGTATGTGCCTTACGTGTATGGGTATATATATGTGTGTGTGTGTGTGTATGCTTATGTATATGTTAAATGTATGCATGATATATGTTGATGAAAATAAAATTATGTGTGCATGTGTGTGAAAGGTTCGGCCAAGAGGAAGTGATTTCCTTAGGAATTAAGAAATTGAAACTTGAAAAGGGAGTGGGAGGTGTGAGTCATGAAGCCTAGGGGAGGTTAGGAGAGATGAGTCATACACCTAAGGAGGACTTTCCTTCCTCCATGCCTCTCACGGCTTGAACCAAGCCATGCAACAATATGGGCTTGACCGAATTACCCTCAAGCTCCCAACATGAACCAAGGCCAAAAAGGGAATTCCTACACCTTTGCAATTGCTCAAAAACCGTAGGAGTTAGTATAGTTCATCTTCATTTTCCTTCATTCCTTTCCACACCCAAACACCAACACAAACATATTTTCTTCAAGAGCACCATCAAGCTCTTGAAGACTTAGAGAGAAAAGAGTGAACCCGTGAGGAAGAAAAGAGAGAAAGAAGAGTGAAACCCCAAAGTTTTCATCCCAAAACTTCCCCAACTCCTTTCTTAGCCACCTTCTTCCTCTTAGATCAAGGAGGAAACCCCATCAACCCTAGAGAGAAAAGAGACCGAGGTCAACCATTAAGGGAGAGAAGAGAAGATTTGAGGATTTAAGTTAGAAATTAAGGTAGAATGAGTTTTGATTAAGTGATTTTTCATGTTGTAAAGGACTTTTAATGAACTTGGTTTGAATTTTGTGATGCATGTAATTTCTTTAGGCGATCTTGAAGTCTAAGAGTTTTGCATGTCATTTTTATACCTTGATCTTGAATGTTGAGGTTGAAAAAGTTTTGATCTCTTAGTTGTAATTCCTCTTCAACACGGTTTTGGTCTAAAGTTGTGTTTAAATTTCTATTTTTACTTTGATCTTCACATGCATGATTTTGTGGCCTTATAACTCTTATTTTTCTTTGCATGTTTTCCTTATGTGTTGATCTTGGATTTTTATGAATGAATAAACTTATAAATCACTAAATCAAGAACAAGATGATTCGGCCATAATTAGAACTTTAAGGTTTCAATTGATCCAAGTGATTTCATGCCACTTCTATGTCATTCTCTAGCTTATTTTCACGGTTTGTTTGTAGATTTGAGTTTAAGCTTATGTTTTGCTTTAATTTTCCTTCGCATACCTTGATCCATGATTAACTTTTAAGAAAACATGAAGCTTGAATTTTGTGTGTTTAATTGGGGTGTAAAGTCTTGATTCCTTGTGTGCATGTCACGGTTTCAAAGGAAATTAATCTTAACAAACTTTGAAAAATAATTTTTAATTTAAATCAAGGCTTGTGTGTGTGTGTGTTAATGATTCGGTTCATAGCTTGAAAATAGAATGATGCTTTTAAAGTCTTGCATGATGTGGTCTATGAATTTAGGTGCTTGCATGTGAAAATGAAATTCTAAGACTTGTCTTCATTTGGTCAAAGCTAGGAAGAGTAGGAAAATCATGTTTTCCTTACATGCATGTTGAAAGTTGCCTTACCTAGAGATTTGTAGGTGCATGCATGTGTTTTTTCTTAAAGAACAAAGACTTTGACATGATTCTTAATTTTATTGTGTTAAGAAACTAAATTTTTATTTGCTAAATTCCCTATGAAGTTCACGGTTCTTATAAAGAAATCTAAGAAACAAACTCTTGCATAATGAGGTATGTTCTATGTGCATGTATGATGACTATTTGACTTTGCTTTCTCGTGATGATATTTGGTTTATGCATGTTAGCTAAACTAGGATGCATTTTTAAAAAGGACTTAAAAGGAATGAATATATTTTAAGGAAATTAAGTTAGGATGAATTGCTTGAAATTGTGTGTGTGGACATGTGACCCCTATCCGGCTATTTGCTTAGAAATAAAGGAAATAAATAAATCTAATTGATCATAGAAGGGTGTTGTGTTTGAATACATATTTGTATGAGTGTGTGTTCGAATGAATATGTGTTTATGTGTGTTGTGTGCATACGGTTGAGATTAAAAGAGAATAGAATTTAAATGCCTCAAACAAAATAAGTTGATTCATGTGATTTGAATAGTGATGTTTGATTTATTTTCTTTGCTACTATTCGGCCATCTAGTTTAAATAGGTCTAGGAAGCTTAATTTCATAAAATAAAATGTGCATGGTAAACCTTGAGAAGGATGTAAATTGTTTAAAATAAATATTGATGTGAAAGATGAATTGTGAATCCTTGTATGCCAAAGTGTTTTATGTTGAGGAAATGACTTAGGTATGAATTCTTTAGTTTCTTTAATGTTAATTAAATTGTCTAAATGCTTTTAATAAACTAGTGGTGTTTGTTGTGATATGGTGTGATTTGTTTGAATGTCTTGTTGTGTTCATGGCTGCCCTAAGTTGTTTTATGATAAAACATGGATTTTAAAGTGTTGATTTTTAAGCTAAAAAGTTATTTAAAGTAAAGAGTGCTTTTAGAATATTTTCGGAGTTTCATTAAAGTAAGATTTGTAAAGCCATTTTGCTGTCCAGAATTACTTGGACGTGCTTTTTACGTTAAGAATGCTTTCGTATGATTTAAAACCAAGTTTTAAGTGATGAATGATTTCGGTTATATTTTCAAAGTTTTTCACAATGAAGAAAGGACAAGTATTAAACCAAAGATTTTCTTGAATAAGTTAATAACGTAGAATGTTTTATTTAATATGAGGAATGATAAAGACAAGGGGTTGGGGCAGTTGGCAGCACATGGATTTGAAGAAGAGCACACCTTCAACAACTGGACCTCAGGTGAGAGAGAAGCCTTCCCTAAGACATAGTGGTAGCTAGGTGATTTATTAGGACGTTCCGCATCATCTCAAAGATCGGAACGAAGTGGTCGGAGTCAGTAGTATAAGCAGCAATTGTTTGCTTTGTGTGGCTGCTTATACGAAGGGGACAAAGACCACAATATTATTGTGTGATGTGGAGTGTGATAGTATGCTTGGTTATTTAATTACTTATTTATGATGCTTATTGTCATGATGAGTGGACGGATGTTGGACGTTGTGGTGCCCATAATAAGAGAATGAAAATTAAATGAAAGAGTTGAGAAGGTGTGAAGTTGGAAGTGATAGTGCAATAAGGAGAAAGAAAGATAATAAGAGATTGAGTGGAACAGAGAGATATGAGTTGACTGGAAAGAAAGTCGAGAATAATGTTGAGAAAGAGCCAGAGCTGGGGAGTGTGATGTGATTGTTGAGATGAGGAGTGAACTGAGTTGAGCTGAGCTCCTCTATTCTTGGTTTTAGTCTGGGAGCTGGTGTTGAGCTGGGCTTGCTCCTCCATTAGCGCCCAGCAAAGTTGTATTCTTTTTAAAAAGGGTTTTTGAAAAGATTATTATAAAGAGGTTTTTGAAAAGATTTTTGGAAAAACTGATTTCGAAAAGATTGTGAAAGAGGATTTTTGAAAAGATTTGTAAAAGGTGATTTTTGGAAAAAGGTTTTCGAAAGGAAATTTTTGTGAAAAGGAGCACCTGAGAAAGGTTTTTGGAAAGGGTATTCTGAGGAAGCTAAGAAAAGATTGTTTTGAGAAAGGATGTTGAAATAAGATGATTGTGAGAAAGGAGGTATGTTGAGAAAGTCTGAGAAATGAGATTGTAAGTTGTGACGTGATCCCAGCTCTGAGCTATGTGTGATTTTGATGAGAGAAAGGTTGTGCACAGTTAGTGGTCGGGACTCACTGAAGGGATGCACGAAGGGTGAGCCGACATCAGGTTAATTAAAAGATAAAATACTTTAAAAAGACATTAACAGCGAACGCGGGGAGTCATGAGAGTTAATCCGAAGTAGTGGAGAGGAAGGAACGATAAGTATCTGCGGATACTTAGGACGAGATTGCATTAGGGGAGGACGATGACGGTGAAAAGTCAAGAAGTCTAGGGTATTGTTATAGGCAGAACGAATTCCATAAGTGGTGCACTAACGTGGTGGGGACTGGGTCTAATACCGTGGTAAGTTCTGCGCGCACACTATAACAATACCGTCGCCCCCTAGATTGCAAATCGAGAACAGTGAGAGGGACTGAGTGGGGCATTTTGTTTGCCACTGTGAGGCAGTGTGCCATGTTATTATGTGAATTGATATTGAGGCTGAGCCTCCTGGTCTGGGACCATTTATGTTGTGACAGTTGTCGTGCCCGCACGGTAAAGGTCCTGTACTCCTGTTTGCTTCCGACTAGGTTGGATGGATGGCCGAGGAGATGTAGGCTTGATACGAGAGTGCTAACTACGAATAAAACATGTACCTCGATGATTCTCTAATCCCCGATCATCGATGGTTATAATTCAATAAGACATTATAAGAAAAGAGTTATATGAGTTAGAGTTGAAAAGTGTGGAAGATGAGGAGGAGTTGAGATGAGAAACGTGGGAAAGATGATGAGTTTATGAACAAGATTGGAAACGAGAGTGGAAAAGTATGAAGGAAGTAATAATAAGATGAAATGAATATGGTTTAGGAATACTGAAACTAGTATGCTTGATTGTTATCTGGTGTGTATGTTGTGTGTTATTTGTGTGTGTCCTACTATTTTGCCTACCGTAATTCCACACCGTCGACGCTACACGTCCGGATCGCTTACTCTCTCCTGTTCGTTGGCATATCGGTACCGCCGGCATTTCAACGGGCAGATGGAATGCTATATGGATGTCACCACTTGGAGTAAGTATGGAAGAGGATGGAAGCAAACCGCAAGGGGTTGGGAATGGATCGGTCATGCTTAGATCGTGATCCCCGACCCGGAGCACCAACTGAGCGGAGCTGATTTAGGGCCACTCCTGAGACAAGTCACCGTGCGAGGATACAAGAACTACAAGGAGAAGGCGCAGTATGAGAAACGGTGGAATTATACTACCAGAGGCGAAGAAATGCCAGGGCACGATAACATAGTGGAGACCGCAACCCGAGGGGCATCATCCTTGAGAAAGAAGGAAGGATACAAGAAGAAGGAGGACCTTCATCCGATTGCTTTCAATAGGGTAGTTGAAAAATAGTATGCTTAGCTTAGATTGTAGTGAATGCATTGTGTCAAGGATTACCTGAGCGATGGTATGCTGATGTAACTTAACTTATTCTAAAGACTGCCTGACTTCTTATATCTTCATGAGAAATGTTTGACGACTTCTTTTGATGAAATGCAAAGTTCTATTTTAGAATAAAACCAAACCGTGTTCCCTAACAAATGATTTGGAAACTTGGGTGAGTAAAGATTTGTGATAGTAACAACTCGGTTTTCGAAAGAGAGTGTTGAAGGATATTAATAACTTTCTCCAAAAATGTTTTCCAGTCCTTCAACAATGTTTTACAAAAAAAAATTGGCCTCATTTTTACAACATTAATAAATATAAGTCAATTGTCTTGGTTTTCGAAAATCGGGCTGTTACAATGTGATCTGATAAGACATGATAAGAACAGTTTAAGAGGCATGAAAAGATTTACAATAATAAGAAGAAAAAGCTTATGAAATGTTGATAATGAGGAATGAATCGAGAAATGAAAGTGTGGAAAAGTGAATGAAATCATGTGAGAATGGAAATGAATAAGATTCACAAGTTGAGATTGAGAAAGAAAGAATGATTATGTTGGAAGTGAAAATAAGCTTGGCAAGATAATGTTGATAATGATGATGATAATGATGATAGACTTGAATGCTTTGTTGTATATACGATGTATTATTATGTTTGTATTGTCTTGATATCTTGCCTATTGTAAACCCACACCATCGACGATGCGTCGTTCGGAATGCTTACTCTCTCCTGTCTCGTTGGCATATCGGTGCTGCTGGTATTTCAACGGGCAGATGGAGCATCGTATGGAGATCACCACCTGGAAAAGGCACGGAGATGGTTGGAAGGCTACTCCCTATGGATGGCATCAACTTTGGGTGCGAAGGAAAGATGCAAGATGAAAGGGAAGCTTCGACAAGTCGTCTTCAATAGGAAGATCAGAGATTAGTGTATCTATTGTGGGTGGTATTAGTAACTTATAGTCTAAGTTTGTTGTTAGTGTTGAGAGTCAAGGATTACCTAAGTGATGAACTATTTATGTAATTCAGTTTATTTTAGATTGTGCTCTATTTTTGAAGAAGTGTAAGAATGAACCCCTTTGAGAATTGTATAAGCTTTTCTGATGAAATACAAGAACTATGTTAAGTCTGAAACCAAATCATTTTCCAATGATAAATGTTTTTGAAGATTCAAGTAAGTAAGTATGTGTTTTAGTAACAACTCAGTTTTCGGTAAAAGAATGTTAAGTGCTCCAACGACATCTCGATAATGTTTTCAAAAAAAAAATTGGCCTCATTTTCACAACTTAAGAAAATAAAAGTTGGATATTTTGTGTTACGAAAATCGGGCTGTTACACAATAGAGTTGTGATAACATAGAAGGGAGAAAGGTGTTTACTCCCAGTTGCTTTTCCTTAACCAAATTGTGATTGTGTTTTATCGTTTTAGAGAACGTTGAAGGGTATTCCTAGAGTACCAGATAATTAGAAAGGTTGATGTTCGTGGAACATCCCTATAAGATTTGATTAAGGCGAATGAATTGTACATGAGCATGTAGACAGCAAACATCTTGGCAGACTAATAACAATATATCCCTGTATAAATGGTGTTGATCATTTGGTTATGCATCTTTACCTACTACATGTATAATTGTGATTGTTTATTCTTAGTTTATTTAATTATTCAATTGTACGCGGGTAACACTAGCTTACTCTCATGCCCTACCTTGTTTGTTAGGTGATGACACGATATCTGGCTTGCATGGAGCTACGTCCACGTAGCGGTGTTTGGGAGTAAGAGGGGCGTCTGGGAGTACGAGGGGCGTCGGACTATTTTTTAGGGAGAGGTGGAGATCATCTTTCGCCATCCCAACCCTCTGGCCCGAGTGCGACCTCGTAGGTTTCACATCCCTATGATATATACCCAGAACATACCCCCTACTTTCACTTACCATCATGGTACTCCACCACCTCCACCTGCTCGATGATCCTCACGCTTTAGATTCTGTCCGGCTACTCGTTCCCAGCCTCCCTCTGAGAGAGTGGTTAGAGAGGTCACTCCTCGTCCTGGTCCATCATGTACGGTCAGGTTTGCACCATCACCTAACCATGTGCCTAGTAGTTGGGCACAGTCTTAGATGTATGAGGAGGAGGAGGACCCTATCGAGGATTAGGACGGGGTAGCTGACGAGGGTAGGGATTAAGCAAAGTACTCTACTGGGAGATAATGAAGGGTGGGAGACCCATGGGCGTGTGTGCCAGGTATATGATCTTAGGATGCGAGACTCTTATATAGTAGCTTTTGGAGTTGATGGACCCTGCTCTGAGTTATCTATTATGTACTTATGTGTTTTGGTATTAGGTAGCTCAGAGTCTATATCGTACTTTATGTTTTTCTATGTAACACTTGATGTAGATTATGAACTAGTCTTTTGGGCAAAAATAATATAAGTACTCTATGTAGATAGTTTGGTTCAAATTTTCTGCATATTTTCCTAACTATTTACTTTGATCATCAATTTCCAACTAAAAGAGAGTATTATTTATTTTCAAATATGATAAAGTACGATTAATAAATTAGGTCGTTACAAGCTCCTCTTACATGTTCTTTTGTTGTTCATCTCCTCAATTATGTCTCGGAGCCATGTACACTCATAAGTAGTATGACCATATCCACTATGGTGTTCACAATACTTTGAATGATCATGTTGAGCATGTTTACGTAGGGCGAGTGGCCTCTGTATGTTTCTCAGCTCGGTATGTAATGTTTCATGCAATATTTGGCTCCTTGGGACCGTGAGGAGGTTGTACTCTTCATATCGGTTTTTGGGAAGGGGCTTTCGATTTTTTTTTCCAAAAGAGAAAAGTTATCGTCGCCTCGGTCTTTGTTGAGATGAGCTCCCCTCGTTCCTATTCCGAGAACACCCCCGATTCCAAACCAGTGACTGCACTTGCCTCAACTTGAAAATGAGCTAGATAATCTCTTAGGGGTTCATCTACCTTCTGACTGATAGATGCCAGGGCGTGATTGGACTTTGGTTGAGCGATACTTGTCATATATCTATTGAGGAAAACTTTCCTCATCTTGTCACAAGAATAAGTTAGAATTATGAAGGAGAGAGGCTTACCATTTCAAAACTGTTGGTTGAAGCGTCTTAGAAAATGCTCGACACTTCATCCAATCACCACCTCCAAAAATTCATCGCCGATTCAAATGAGGCGATGTGGTCCTTGGGAATAGTCAGCCCTCCATATGAAGGGATGTTGGTAGGTCCCAAATATCCTTGCGAAGTGACGAACTCCACAACGTGAACTGTGAACGGGTGGAAGCTCTCCCCTCAACTAGGTCAGGATCGCTACCTCGAGTGCTCGGCCGAATATGATTGGAAACTGAGGTCACATGTAACATCCCAAATTTTAATTCTAAGTTTAGTTAGGAAGATCTAAGTTAGAATATATGAGGAAAACCATAGGAAACCATGGGTAGGAGTTAAGTGTAGTGTCTTAGGGTTAGGATTTGTCAAATAGGAGTTTTCATTAGAGTAATCGATTACTCTGTAGGGGATTAATCGATTACCAAATCTCTGGTGAAAACACTAAAGTATTGCAGCATTTTTAATCGATTACCTCATGTAAGTAATCGATTATCTTGTGTTTTTGGAAAGTAATCGATTACTTTTAATGGATTAATCAATTACTTGTCCGCTGTCAGAAACACTAAGAAATGTTGCATTGAAGGATAATCGATTACTTTGGGTCAAGTAATCGATTACCACTAGTTTCTGTACAAAAAAAAAAGAGAAAGAGGGTGTGCGTGGGAGGCTTCCTAGCCACTCAAAGGGAATCTTTCCCTCTCCTCTTTAATTTATGGCCACACATTCAATTCCAACTAAAATAAAACAAAAGCAAAACACCGCATCCACTCCCATTCATTCTCATCTCATCATCAACTCATCTTCTCTCTTCTTCTTCCCTCACACGATTTCACTCCCTCCTCCACCTAGACCAAGTTTCTTTCTTCTTCCTTTTCAAGCTCATCAATAATCATCAAGGCCATGGATTCAAGATCAAGTTCCATCTCCTTTTCATCTCCTCTTCATATTTCTTCCTCATGAGCACCCATCTTCGGCTCTCTCTCTCATCTCTCCATTTTTGGTTCTCTCTCTCCTTCACATAAAACTCCATCAACCACCATAAACCACCCAAAATCCCTCCTTCCAAGCCTATAATCATGAGACCCATCTTCTCTCACAGGCTCTCTCTCATTCGTGGCTCTCTTCCTCTCTCCAAGGGTTTTTCTCTCTCCTCTAATCTTGAATAACGGAGTGGAGATCGGTCTAGAGAACGGGAAGCAAGGTAGATCCGAAGTAGATTCGAGGTCTTTGGAGCTTTGTGTGGGCTCTCTCCCTCTCTAAGGTAAAGGGAGTCTCTTTTCCACACTTTGAGTTAGGGATAGTTGGGGTATATAATAGGACTTGGGTTAAGTAGTTGAATTGGGTTGTGGGTAGAAAAATAGCACCTGTTTAGAATTGGTTTAGGGAGACTGAATGTATTTTGATTTAATTTAATTATTTAATTTAATTGACATAATTTGCTAAAAATCCCTTATATATGTTGTAAAGTAGGAAGTGAAGAACCCTAAGGAGTTGACTTATCTTACAGCACTCTGAGACATACCTGAGTATGTCGATTTATTTGTGATATCTGTTGTCTTTTGAGAGTTGTTATGTTCACTATGTATGTTAAATGAGTATATTTATGACTAAGTGTTAAATAATGTAATAAATTAATAATGTTGGCTATGAGGTGGTGTAATGACTAATGGATATAAGGATAATATTTGAATGCTTGAATAAGAAGTGTAATATAATCGTTTACTTAAGGTTGATGATGTTTATTGAAAATGTATGGGATCAATTTCTTTAGTGCTAATTAATGGTATAAGTATTAGTTGGGAAAGAGTATGAGTTCTTGATTTGCATGGGTGAAATAGTGGTGGAAATTGTATTGGAGGGTTGATTATTTGTTGTTATGTGATGTGAAAATTAAGAATGAAGTAAATGCATGAATGTGGATGATTGCTACCTGTTATAAATGGCTATTTGAATTGTGTGATTTATGGTGAATGTGTTTGGATTGATATGGACGGTTGAATTGATCATTGGGACATTGGGACACTAGGTGTTCCTGCTAGGTGTACAAATGCCCCATTAGGACCAAACGCCACATCAGGCTAAAATGCCCCATTAGGTGAAAATGCCCCGTTAGGAGTCAATGTACCCAATTGATCAATTCAACGAAAACTAAAAGAATGGAAAATGTGAAAAAGACTAAAGTATGTAAACTAAATATGCTTAGGAATGTGATAAGTATGAGTATAAGATTTTATGAATTAGTCCTAACGGGTGAGGCCTAGTGGGTGAAAGTCCTGATGGGTGTATAAGTCCCTAATGGGTGTACAAATGCCCTAGCAGGAGCAACCAATTCCTAGTGGTACAAACTAAAAGAAATGAGTAAAAGAAAGAAAAGTGGGTATGTTGTCCTCTGACCGTGAGGAGACATGCGATGTTATGTTTGGTATGTTGTCCTCTGACCGTGAGGAGACATGCGATATTATGTTGGGTGTGTTGTTCTCTGACCGTGAGGAGACACACGTTATATGGCTTTTAATGGGAAATTAAAATGATTTTGGAAAATGAGAAAGTGAATCATTTTGTTATTCATGGCTTGGTTTGATTATGATGCTTGAGTTGCTACTATGTGCTCTTTATTATCTTCTAATTCACTGTGTTGTGAAAAGGTCTCACCCTTAGTGGTTATCATTTTAGGTGAATGTCAAGGAGCTTGAGGATCAGAGTGTCGCAGCGGAAGATTTGGAAAGAAGGAAATTATATGTTGCGCTACTCATATTGTAATTGAAATACCCAATTTCATATGTAAATTTGATTTATGAAAAGAAAATTTTAAGTTCTTCATTTTAATTATTAAACCTTTTAAGTGATATTTTATATAAAATCTTGGGGTGTTACATTTATGGTATCAAAGCAGTTCCTTCCTTCCAACCTGAGGGAAAGTGGTCCCGATCTCGCTGCGAACACTCTCATCTCAAGCTTCTTCTCTAGAGGTGAGGCCATTTTAAGTGGAAATCTTTATGATAAGTGGTTGATAAGTATGTTTGGTACTAAATGCTAATCTGTGATTAAATGATGTGTCTTGTATGAGTGGAATGAGTTTATGTTTGCAAATGGGAATACTAATAATTGATAATTAAGAAAATTGTGCTTAGAAGTGAAAAGGAAAGTGAATTCTTTGGAACCTAAGCGGATCCCTTAGGGATTCAAGGAATCACATATTGTAAGTGCTTATCCATTTGCAAACAGAAAACTTCAAAGGGTGTAATTTGATTTTGTCTAAGGATGGAAATTTTAAGTTTTGAGTTAATCAAAACTTGAAGTTTCTTACAAAGGAAATCTTTCTAATCAAAACGAAGTACATAAACTCTAACTATATGGCGAGGGCTATTACCACTGATTGAATGTAGTGTCGGAACTGGCCAATCCGATGTTGCATTTATCGGGAGGTGACGTCGTCGAAAATCTAGAAGCTTATGCACCATCGTGAATTAGTAACTGATTTTCTATGTATGAAACTTTTGTGTTAGTTCTTTCATGTTTAATTGCTTTGCTATGTGCTTTGTGTGTGATCTTAATGTATGTTTGTTGAGTAATTTAGTGTCAAAGTAATTGAACAGGGATTAGAAATGGGACCGCATGGAATAAATAAATTATGAATCTCGAATACTAATCCAACCAAGTGATTGAGGTCACGTTGATTCGATTAGTATCTAAGAAAAAAAATGTTTATATTAAATTAATAAGCGGTTCCGTAGCTAAACTTGATTCAAGGGACTGTGACATCAAATGAAAAATAGGAATCGCGAACTAATCGATTGGATTTAAAACACTGAATCATATTAATTTGAGTTGCAAATAGAAAACAAACTTTTTTTCCTAATTTGAGAGGTGGTTTGAATCCAATCAAAAGGTTCTTGAAATCAGTTTATATGTGGAATAGTGTAGTGTTAAAGTAAGCGGACAAAAATTAGAAGTGAAACCACGAGAATCAAAATGATTTACTACCTCGATTCTAATCTATCCGAGTGACTCAGTTTGCATCGGATAGGCTAAAATCCATAAAAAACAACAAAAACATTTCTTTTGAACTCGTAGATGATTCCACCATTAATTTGATTTCCAGTGACTTTAATACTAATCGAAAGTTAAGTTGGAAGCCTCTAGTGATTGAACTTGAACCCCGAGCTACTATAATAAAATTTTGTAACGAAAAGAGGTTTATTTAATCGAGGATGGGGTTAAAATTCAATATAGAGGTTCTTACCTCACTTTTGATTACATCATTGGTAGTGTATTTGGTATACATGAACAAGTCTATGTTTATGTGGAAATGAATTTAAATTTTCGAAAATGTTTTCAAACGATTTTGGGATTAATAGCTTTTCAATTACCATCTTTATGTTTAAAGTTCCAAAACTACCTTCCACTAAGCATTGACTAAAGATGTTGTTTTTGGGAAATTGTGTCCGGAATAAAAATTGATTATGTTTGTACATGTTTGATTAATTTATGTGTTGTACTCTAGTATTTGAAAAGTGAATTTTTGTTTGATGCTTGTGAGCGGATGTTATGATAAATTCTTGTTTGATTATGTGAGCGTTTAAAATGAATTTCAAAAGTTTGCACCAAACCACAATCATTCTAAATGGATCGTGAGGTCGCACGACAAATTTTCTAGAAATAGTAAGAAAAGCAAGGATTTCTAAGTGATCGAGTAGTGAATTACCTTAACTGTTTGTAACCAAGTCACACGTCGATCAAATAGGAACCTTTCTCATGCGATGTTCCTTATTGAGAGAGGAACCTAATTTGCAAAAGAATGTTTTTTTTATAAATGTATTATTGTTTTCTAAGTGTTCCACTAGTATGGGATATTCCTTTTAAATTTTAAATTCCCATACCTAGTGATTATTCAAACCAAAGATTTTAAAATATATGTGTTTGTGGTTAAGTGTCGGTTGGGAAATCAGGGTTTTTATATAAAGTGGAAAACTAAGTTTTTGGGTTTAGGATATCTGGTTGGCGTGGAAAATTTGGCCTAAGCACCCTAAGGTTAAATCTTTGTTTCATGTAACATTTCAAGCCAATTGGAGCAAGTTAATGTTTTAAAAGAAGGGAATCTAACGTTCTCTGATCGGTTTGACAATTTTACACAACCTTGGGCTGAGTTTAGGTGTTGTTCCATTAAATTTTGAGGCCAATTGGAGTTTGTCTACTATTTTTTAAGTGAATTTGATGTAGGTTCACCTCGACCATTGAAAATTTTTGACAAAGTGGTCGTAGGGTCAAAAACGAACCTAATGAACTCTGATTGACTTGAAAATTTACCATGATGTTCTTTTATGTACTGAGACATTATTTTCAAATTTTCATATCATTAGAGAATTAAATCGATGAAAATGTATTTTTGATTGCAAACTTTATGAGTCCTATTCCCCGAACCCCTTTTTAACCAATTTTCAAATATATGATGATTGTGACGAATGTGTGTGTAGAGGTAAGTTTTAGTCCTAAGTTAGACAAGGATTAGCTTAGGAAGAAGTAGGGTTGAGTCATGATTTTGTTTGAAGTATGTGGTGTTGTGGATTGTCGTTGTGAATGTTTGAACCTTGTATGAGGATTATGTGATTTACGTTTGTGTGCATGATGAATGGGGTAGGTATAGTGCAAGTAGTAGGTTTGGAGCTAGATTGTAATTAACCTAGGTGGGTATTAGTGCTTAGAGTTTGATTGTACCCTTTCCAGCCCTTTTGGGAGTCTTATTAGTAGGACTCCTGAAAATTTTAACCGAAGGAGTAGTAGACCTTAGCAGATCTAACAGAGCTTCCACGTTGAGACGAATCAAATCAAACTAGAGTCGGTACTCTTCAAAGAGTGCAAAATTCTAGTGGTGTATGCATGCAGAATGGTATGCCAATTCTAAGTGGGGGAGTAGAACCGAAGTGAAGTAAGTGATGCAGCTTAGAAACCCTTTTCTGGGATGGTTCTCCTTTTGAAGGAAGTTGAACGGAATTTCGGGGACGAAATTCCAATAAGTGGGGGAGAATTGTAACATCCCAAATTTTAATTCCAAGTTTAATTAGGAAGATCTAAGTTAGAATATATGAGGAAAACCATAGGAAACCATGGGTAGGAGTTAAGTGTAGTGTCTTAGGGTTAGAATTTGTCAAATAGGAGTTTTCATTAGAGTAATCGATTACTCTATAGGGGATTAATCGATTACCTGATCTCTCGTGAAAACACTAAAGTGTTACAGCATTTTTAATCGATTACCTCATGTAAGTAATCGATTATCTTGTGTTTTTGGAAAGTAATCGATTACTTTTAATGGATTAATCGATTACTTGTCCTCTGTCAGAAACACTAAGAAATGTTGCATTGAAGGATAATCGATTACTTTGGGTCAAGTAATCGATTACCATTAGTGTCTGTACAAAAAAAAAAAGAGAAAGAGGGTGTGCGTGGGAGGCTTCCTAGCCACTCAAAGGGAATTTTTCCCTCTCCTCTTTAATTTATGGCCACACATTCAATTCCAACTAAAATAAAACAAAATCAAAACACCGCATCCACTCCCATTCATTCTCATCTCATCATCAACTCATCTTCTCTCTTCTTCTTCCCTCACACGATTTCACTCCCTCCTCCACCTAGACCAAGTTGCTTTCTTCTTCCTCTTCAAGCTCATCAATAATCATCAAGGCCATGGATTCAAGATCAAGTTCCATCTCCTTTTCATCTCCTCTTCATATTTCTTCCTCATGAGCACCCATTTTCGGCTCTCTCTCTCTCGTCTCTCCATTTTTGGTTCTCTCTCTCTCCTTCACATAAAACTTCGTCAACCACCATAAACCACCCAAAATCCCTCCTTCCAAGCCTATAATCATGAGACTCATCTTCTCCCACAGGCTCTCTCTCATTCGTGGCTCTCTTCCTCTCTCCAAGGGTTTTTCTCTCTCCTCCAATCTTGAAGAACGGAGTGGAGATCGGTCTAGAGAACGGGAAGCAAGGTAGATCCGGAGTAGATTCGAGGTCCTTGGAGCTTTGTGTGGGCTCTCTCCCTCTCTAAGGTAAGGGGAGTCTCTTTTCCACACTTTGAGTTAGGGATAGTTGGGGTATATAATAGGACTTGGGTTAAGTAGTTGAATTGGGTTGTGGGTAGCAAAATAGCACCTGTTTAGAGTTGGTTTAGGGAGACTGAATGTATTTTGATTTAATTTAATTATTTAATTTAATTGACATAATTTGCTAAAAATCCCTTATATATGTTGTAAAGTAGGAAGTGAAGAACCCTAGGGAGTTGACTTATCTTACAGCACTCTGAGACATACCTGAGTATGTCGATTTATTTGTGATATCTGTTGTCTTTTGAGAGTTGTTATGTTCACTATGTATGTTAAATGAGTATATTTATGACTAAGTGTTAAATAATGTGATAAATTAATAATGTTGGCTATGAGGTGGCGTAATGACTAATGGATATAAGGATAATATTTGAATGCTTGAATAAGAAGTGTAATATAATCGTTTACTTAAGGTTGATGATGTTTATTGAAAATGTATGGGATCGATTTCTTTAGTGCTAATTAATGGTATAAGTATTAGTTGGGAAAGAGTATGAGTTCTTGATTTGCATGGGTGAAATAGTGGTGGAAATTGTATTGGAGGGTTGATTATTTGTTGTTATGTGATGTGAAAATTGAGAATGAAGTAAATGCATGAATGTGGATGATTGCTACCTGTTATAAATGGCTATTTGAATTGTGTGATTTATGGTGAATGTGTTTGGATTTATATGGACGGTTGAATTGATCATTGGGACATTGGGACACTAGGTGTTCCTGCTAGGTGTACAAATGCCCCATTAGGGCCAAACGCCACATCAGGCTAAAATGCCCCGTTAGGTGAAAATGCCCCGTTAGGAGTCAATGTACCCAATTGATCAATTCAACGAAAACTAAAAGAATGGAAAATGTGAAAAAGACTAAAGTATGTAAACTAAATATGCTTAGGAATGTGATAAGTATGAGTATAAGATTTTATGAATTAGTCCTAACGGGTGAGGCCTAGTGGGTGAAAGTCCTGATGGGTGTATAAGTCCCTAATGGGTGTACAAATGCCCTAGCAGGAGCAACCAATTCCTAGTGGTACAAACTAAAAGAAATGAGTAAAAGAAAGAAAAGTGGGTATGTTGTCCTCTGACCGTGAGGAGACATGCGATGTTATGTTTGGTATGTTGTCCTCTGACCGTGAGGAGACATGCGATATTATGTTGGGTGTGTTGTTCTCTGACCGTGAGGAGACACACGTTATATGGTTTTTAATGGGAAATTAAAATGATTTTGGAAAATGAGAAAGTGAAGCATTTTGTTATTCATGGCTTGGTTTGATTATGATGCTTGAGTTGCTACTATGTGCTCTTTATTATCTTCTAATTCACTGTGTTGTGAAAAGGTCTCACCCTTAGTGGTTATCATTTTAGGTGAATGTCAAGGAGCTTGAGGATTAGAGTGTCGCAGCGGAAGATTTGGAAAGAAGGAAATTTTATGTTGCGCTACTCATATTGTAATTGAAATACCCAATTTCATTTGTAAATTTGATTTATGAAAAGAAAATTTTAAGTTCTTCATTTTAATTATTAAACCTTTTAAGTGATATTTAATATAAAATCTTGGGTGTTGGAACCTACAATCGGTGGGTGAAATAACTAGGAGACACTAGGAGAACCCCTAGAATGGGGGGTTGAATAGGTGTTAGATAAACCTTGAAATATTTTCGAAAGAAACAAATCGAAACAACTAAAACAAATGATTTTCTCAAAATTCTCTCAGTCTTAATCGATTAAATCAAAATGTTAATCGATTAAAACTTCATGATAATCGATTAATAGAATGGCTAATCGATTAATGCCGAAAGCTTGATTAAAATTAATCGATTAATGAAAACAGTTACTCGATTAATCACTGTTAAAACTGAAAAATCACTTTTCAATCAAATACGAAAATCAATCAATTAACACATATGATCAGAGATAAAGTGGAATTGATTAACACCAATATTCTTATTGATTACCTAGGTTATGAAAACGATTTTCCCCAAATCAATTTACACAATTAATATTCAATTCAATCATTTATGAAAATCAATCTTTTCTAGGTTTTCAACCAAGAACACAATGAATAACAAGAATGTAAAGAGTAAAGGGTTTAGAGATACGACACAGTGATTTATCCTGGTTCACTTTCATCCACTTGAAAGCTACATCCAGTCCCCTCTTCAACCAAGAGAGATTCTTCACTATGAGGAATTAGAGTTCTCAAATTATAAGTAAATGCCTCACAAGACTCCCTTCTTGCTAGCCTACAAGAGATACCACACCCTTGTCTTGCAATCCTATTGATGCTCTAATCTAACCTCTAACCTTGCTTGCCGATACCCCACAACAAGTCTTCCAATTTTCTTTGAGATTCTTCAAAGACTTCCACTTGCTTGATGATGCCTCACACCAAGACTTCCAAATGCTTGATTCACAACCAAGACTTCCAAATGCTTTGAGATGCTTCAAAGACTTCCAATTGCTTGATAACAATCAAGACTTCCAAATGCTTGTTTGCTTGATGAACAACCAAGACTTCCTTTATTGTAGAATGTTTGCCTTCTTTGCAATGATTACAACTCAAATGAAAACAAAATAACAATCCTATGAATCTCTTTCAAAAGGTATGAAAATATCAACATGAGAGATTCAAAGATTCTTGATCAAAGAATGTAAAAGTGAAAGCTTTGATCTATGAAAGTGAGAGAGAATAGAGTGGCTTGATTCTTTGTAAAATGAATATCAAAATGATTCTAGATTTGTAATGATGATTCACAAAGGTTAGGAAAAGGTTTATATAGAATACCCAAAAGTTAGGAATGCTTCAAAGTGCTTTTGAGAAGTGAAAAACGTATTTAGAAAAACAGATCTGTACGTGTTAATCGATTAATACATGTCTTAATCGATTAACACCTTGCTTAATCGATTAAGTGCGCAAGCTTTGAAAATTCTAATCGATTAACATAAACCTTAATCGATTAGTTTAAGCCTTAATCGATTAGTTTAGTGAAAAAATCAATTAAAACTTGTTTTCTCAAAAACTAAACCTTTTCTTTCAAACCTTTAAGCCACCTATTGATTTTAGGTTAAGTGAAAACTCAAATTATGATATAATCATGCAATCAAAAGAGATTCACTACCCTCTATAGGACTCTACCCAAACTCATAAACTAAAAGACTTGAGAGACTAAAGATATTACAATAAAGCATAAACTAAACCAACTAAGTCTTCATGAGCTTGCTCTCTCTTCATCACTTGATGTTTGTTGTTGCTTGATGAACTTCTTCAAACCTTGAGCTTGATCAAACCATTTGTAGCTTGTTCAAAACCTTTTGTCATTTATCAAAACCTTCTCACTGGATCTAACATTGGGGTGTTACATTTATGGTATCAGAGCAGTTCCTTCCTTCCAACCTAAGGGAAAGTGGTCCCGATCTCGCTGCGAACACTCTCATCTCAAGCTTCTTCTCCAGAGGTGAGGCCATTTTAAGTGGAAATCTTTATGATAAGTGGTTGATAAGTATGTTTGGTACTAAATGCTAATCTGTGATTAAATGATGTGTCTTGTATGAGTGGAATGAGTTTATGTTTGCAAATGGGAATACTAATAATTGATAATTAAGAAAATTGTGCTTAGAAGTGAAAAGGAAAGTGAATTCTTTGGAACCTAAGCGGATCCCTTAGGGATTCAAGGAATCACATATTGTAAGTGCTTATCCATTTGCAAACAGGAAACTTCAAAGGGTGTAATTTGATTTTGTCTAAGGATGGAAATTTTAAGTTTTGAGTTAATCAAAACTTGAAGTTTCTTACAAAGGAAATCTTTCTAATCAAAACGAAGTACATAAACTCTAACTAGATGGCGAGGGCTATTACCACTGATTGAATGTAGTGTCAGAACTGGCCAATCCGATGTTGCATTTATCGGGAGGTGACGTCGTCGAAAATCTAGAAGCTTATGCACCATCGTGAATTAGTAACTGATTTTATATGTATGAAACTTTTGTGTTAGTTCTTTCATGTTTAATTGCTTTGCTATGTGCTTTGTGTGTGATCTTAATGTATGTTTGTTGAGTAATTTAGTGTCAAAGTAATTGAACAGGGATTAGAAATGGGACCGCATGGAATAAATAAATTATGAATCTCGAATACTAATCCAACCAAGTGATTGATGTAACATCCCGAATTTTAATTCAAATAATATTTAGAATAACGATAAGATTTGGAAGTAAGGATTATTCTAAAAAGGATTTAAAATGATGGATTAGGAGTTCTTTGAATGCCATAAAGGAATCAAGAAGCATTGGCATCAAAAAGGAGGTTGAAAGATGAACAAAAGAGCATTAGAAGCAATGTTTTTGGTGTTATAAACACCCTATATTAGGAAATTCAAAATAAAAGATTTACAACTCTAAACACAAATTCCACCATTGGATGTGAAGTAGGATATGCAAGGAAGCTTGCCTTAAAATTTGAGGAAGATCCAACGGTTAACGAAGAAGTTATGGCTGTTCAAAGTCGGGGTGCTGAAAATCCTGCAACTTAATCGATTAAGTGCAACTTAATCGATTAAGTTGCAGCTTAATCGATTAAGACCTGAAGGGGGGGGATTTAATCGAGTAATAAAGGGCAGCACGCGTTCTTTCTTGCCATAATACTCGATTAAATGCTGTAGATGCAGAAAATAATAAAGGGCAGCACGCGTTCTTTCTTGCCATAATCAAAGCTCTCTCTCCTAGGGCACTAAACCACTCATTCCAATTGATCAATCCCCAAGGGAATCACTCCAATTTCATCACCCAAGTCCTTCCTTGTTGATTCAAGTAAGTGTTTGCGTTTGTGTTCTTCTATTTCTCTCTCCCTAGAACTCGAATCTCTTTCTCCCTCTTCCTCCCATGAAGCTCTAATCATCCTCCTTGAGGGACCTTGAATGGGGCACGAATTTCCCTCATGATTTTGGGGTAAAGGCTTAACAATTTGTCCCTTTATTGTATTGATTTTAGGTTCCTCCCTATCCATTTGATTGGTGGCTATTGCTCAAGCTTGTTCCAAGGCTCCCATTCTCTCTCTATCTCTAGGAGCTTGAGGTAAGGAGTGGGTATTAGTGAGTATTACCATACTCTGGGGTTTAGTTTACAATATGTATATAATGGGTACTAAGAGTTATGTGTTAGATTAGGTTGATATACTATAGGGTAACAAATAACCAGAGCACGTGACATAGGAAAAAGAATTAGATGATGATGTGCTTTGTTTTTGATATTTGGCTTACAAGCTTGTGAATTGGTGATGTTTATAATTTAAGTGCTTATTTTGTTAAATGAGTGAGCCATGTTATGATTAGACACCAAGGAAAAGAATGGAAATCATTTAGGAAGGGTAGTTAATAAATAGTACTTATGAATCAATGATAATGATGACAATATTGATGAAATGTTGAGTTGTGCTAAATAAGTTATGAGATATAATGGTGATGAATTTAAAAATATGTTGATTGGTGCTAATTAACGATAAAATATGATTGTGATGAGTTGATAATGTAAATGTGAATTGTGGTGATTGAGTGAGTAATTCACTTGTCAAAAAGTGTAAGTGGTTGTAAGGGGTAATGAAATGGTTGATATGAATAAGAGAAAATGTTATTGTGGAAAATGAATATGAGAATGATCCTGGACGCTGTAAGACGTGATCGCACATGAGTGCGAACGCTGTAGGTTGTGACCAGGGAAAGGAATGAAAATACACTCGGACGCAGTAAGACGTGACCGTGCATGGGCGCGGACGCAGTAGGTCGTGACCGGGGGAGAATAAAAATGTACCTGGACGCAGTAAGACGTGATCGCACATGGGTGCGAACGCTGTAGGTCGTGACCAGGAGAGAATGAAAACATACCTGGACGCAGTAAGACGTGACCGTGCATGAGTACGGACGCAGTAGGTCGTGACCAGGGGAATAAGATGAAAGTAACATACCTGGACGCAGTAAGACGTGACCGTGCATGAGTACGGACGCAGTAGGTCGTGACCAGGGACAAAATGAAAAGAGATGTGATTATATTGGAAAAGCATAGACTAAAAGACTTGATAAAAGTGATGAGTAAGAACAAAGTGGAAATAATGGAATTGTAAAACCAATGGATATGTTGACCAGGAATTGTGTTATGCAGAGTTTTATTATATTGTTATCGAATTGTTAAATGTGTTTGGCTTAGTATAGCATTATGTCATATTTGGAAACTGTTTCCCCATTTTATGTGTAATGCTCACTCCTTACTATCTCCACAGGTACTGAGGTTTGAGCTTGCAATTCTATTGGCCGAGCAGGACTACACTCCACCCCGTGGAGTGTTGTAAAATTAATTAGAAGAGAGAGTTGTTTATTATGTTAAAATTTAGTTTTCTTTTGATTTGTTATATTTCATTCGTGCAAGCCCTGAACATGTTTTATTGGATTAGCAGGGCATGAAAAATTAAATTAGTATGTTTATAAATATTTTCTGAACTGTACTGGTTGACAGGTTTATAAAAGTTATTTTTTGGAAAGTCCGATAAACAGAGGAGACTCTGTCAGATTTTCGTTAAGATTTAAATTTTCAAGTCCATATTTTTATAAAACTCATTTTAATTAAATATTTGTGAGGGTGTTACAGGAATTAAGGGTAAATAATTATAGGGTGTTACATTTATGGTATCAGAGCAGTTTCCCTCGGCCTTTGGAGTGTGGATTCACAACTCCAATGGTTACTCACCAAGAGAGTAGCCAGGAAATAGTGTCAAGTTTTATATTAGTTACGTAGGTGTATAGTTATAAAACCCTATATGGTTATGTACTAAATTATATACATGTCCGCATCAACAGAATCCTTTGTTGCCACATTGTAGCAACATGGAGAATCAGCTCTCCCATTTTCCTGCTAGCAGTTCGGCTACTGATCGTAAGATCAATTCCCCTGCTGATTCTTTGAAATCCAAGTCGTATGACATCTGTTTTCAAGAAGGACAAACTTCTGCAATGGGTAAGCTTAGATCGACTATGGGAAACCAGGAGCAACACGTGGGGATACAAATTGGTGAGAAGAAGAGTATAATTTTGAGACCGGGAATGGTTCTCCTGAAGCAACACTTGACTCATGAAGAACAGGTGGGCGTAGTAAAGAACTGTCGTGAGATGGGCTTAGGCCCTGGAGGTTTTTATCAACCAGGCTTTACAAGTGGAGCCAGACTCCGACTGAAAATGATGTGCCTCGGCTTAGACTGGAATTCTCAAACCCGAGTATATGGACACAAAAGGGTAAGTGATGGAAGCGAACCACCCAATATTCCTGATCATTTTATTCAGCTGGTTATGGGAGCGATGCAAGAAACACAACCTTTGATGGAGAAGGAATGCGGTGTAAGTGAAGTGGAGGACATACTTCCTTCCATGTCCCCTGATGTCTGCATTGTCAATTTCTATGAAGAGAATGGAAAGCTTGGTCTTCATCAGGACCGTGACGAAAGTGTTGGAAGCTTGCAAAGAGGGATACCGGTAGTATCGTTCTGCATTGGTGACTCAGCTGAATTTCTCTAAGGAGATCAGAGATATCCAAGGAGAGCGGAAAGAATTATTTTGGGATCGGGTGATGTACTAATATTCGGTGGCAAGTCTCGTCACATCTTTCATGGAGTGTCGGCGATCATACCAGACACAGCTCCAGAAGGATTACTCAATGACACAGGACTTCGTCCTGGACGTCTTAACCTTACATTCCGACAATATCAGCTCCCTGGTCTACACCCTTGAGATTTGCGATACCGCTGCTTAAGGAGATCAGGGCCAAACTAACAAAAGGTACGAGACAATTCAAAATTTAGATAAACCTTTTAGGTACTTTCAATATGCATCTCTATTAAGTTTTAGTGTAGAACATCCTAAATCAATTCTCTTGGAATTTTAAATTCCTAATCCTGTGTTTCTAGAAGTTGTGAAACCTAAGCAAATACTCATCTTTAGTCCAATCATGAGTACCATCTAAAGGAACACGTAGGAAAAACCTTACTTAGTTATAAGACCGTAACGAGAGACCTAACCAAAAGCCTTATGATAGTGTCGTCCTCTAATAGAGTGTAGGGTCAGGATTGGTCATCCTTTCTCTTGCATCTATTAAAAGATAACGCTATCATTCAATAACGCAGTGATGTACAGTGGATAAATGTGAGATTGGGACTGACCACCTCGGTCTTCGCGTTTATTTGCATGCTATATTATTGCAACCATCTAGTTGAGATCCGAATAAACCATCTAGGGATTCTATCTCGGTTAAAAGCCCGATTTAACTTTAATCCTATAGGATATTTACTAAGACTCGTAAACAGTGATTCGCAAACCAACTCCATTCAAGACATTCATATTCTATTGTTCCACCGAGAACATCCAACTAAATGATCGAGCCACCCCTCTAACTGGCATGCGGACTTAGCCGTATGTGTAGGTATGAAGAATACAGCTAGTCAATTCGTGGAATCAACCCAGTGTCCTCCCTGTTTTCGACTTACTCAGGTATGTTGATACTAAGTGGGGGAGACATAACACAATTCGGATCCTACCCAAGCGACAATAACTAGTAGTCATACCATAAGCCTTAGGACTACTAAACAGATGATTCCAAACGCTTCGCGGAGGATCGAATGAGAGTTAAACTTGAGGTAAAGCAATACCTTCCCAAAAATAACACCGAATTGAGAAACAACAGCTAGACCTTGACCTTGACCCTCAAGCGGAATCTCCATCAAGATGTTCTGCCGGAACACCGCAAGTGATAATCCAAGTCTTTTGGGACTCTGTTCGTTTGATAAGACCCCGGTTGACCAAGATTAACCAAGTAACTGCATATCCATAGAAAAACACATCCTTCGACAGCTCTCTGCTGAGAATGCACACTTTGGGGATAACCTCCATTGTCTTCTTGCTTGACATGTATCCAGTACACCCTGGGTCGTCTTGCAAAGACCATGAGACTCACTCTTGAGTGCTTCATGTTTCTTCTTTTCATCTTCACTCTCTACAAGCTTCAAGCATCTCAGATGTATACGCGAGAATTCGCCAAGTCGTAGAAACCTGGCACAGTTCTATGCCTACCGATAGATAGTCACCCACGTGCCCTCCTTTCAACCTTGAATACCGATTGGGAACCTGTGTACTCTATCCTAGGCAACGGATGATTATGCCCATTAGCATGAACATAATCAAGTATGTCAATGCTAAGTGGGGGAGGATTTCAATCCAAGGAATGGGAAATGGAACTTTAATAATAAGAAAACTGACGATCCTGTCTAGGTAGAAATGATACATTGTATTCGAGGACAAGAATTGAAATAGGCATGACCCTAATCACACCCAGAGTGGGGAATAAAGACCGAAGGGAAGTGAAAACCGAAGTCAGAAACTTTACCAACGGGATGGTTCTCCAATTACGAAACTCAACGGAATTTCGGGGACGAAATTCTAATAAGTGGGGGAGAATTGTAACATCCCGAATTTTAATTCAAATAATATTTAGAATAACGATAAGATTTGGAAGTAAGGATTATTCTAAAAAGGATTTAAAATGATGGATTAGGAGTTCTTTGAATGCCATAAAGGAATCAAGAAGCATTGGCATCAAAAAGGAGGTTGAAAGATGAACAAAAGAGCATTAGAAGCAATGTTTTTGGTGTTATAAACACCCTATATTAGGAAATTCAAAATAAAAGATTTACAACTCTAAACACAAATTCCACCGTTGGATGTGAAGTAGGATATGCAAGGAAGCTTGCCTTAAAATTTGAGGAAGATCCAACGGTTAACGAAGAAGTTATGGCCGTTCAAAGTCGGGGTGCTGAAAATCTTGCAACTTAATCGATTAAGCTGCAGCTTAATCGATTAAGACCTGAAGGGGGGGATTTAATCGAGTAATAAAGGGCAGCACGCGTTCTTTCTTGCCATAATCGAAGCTCTCTCTCCTAGGGCACTAAACCACTCATTCCAATTGATCAATCCCCAAGGGAATCACTCCAATTTCATCACCCAAGTCCTTCCTTGTTGCTTCAAGTAAGTGTTTGCGTTTGTGTTCTTCTATTTCTCTCTCCCTAGAACTCGAATCTCTTTCTCCCTCTTCCTCCCATGAAGCTCTAATCATCCTCCTTGAGGGACCTTGAATGGGGCACGAATTTCCCTCATGATTTTGGGGTAAAGGCTTAACAATTTGTCCCTTTATTGTATTGATTTTAGGTTCCTCCCTATCCATTTGATTGGTGGCTATTGCTCAAGCTTGTTCCAAGGCTCCCATTCTCTCTCTATCTCTAGGAGCTTGAGGTAAGGAGTGGGTATTAGTGAGTATTACCATACTCTGGGGTTTAGTTTACAATATGTATATAATGGGTACTAAGAGTTATGTGTTAGATTAGGTTGATATACTATAGGGTAACAAATAACCAGAGCACGTGACATAGGAAAAAGAATTAGATGATGATGTGCTTTGTTTTTGATATTTGGCTTACAAGCTTGTGAATTGGTGATGTTTATAATTTAAGTGCTTATTTTGTTAAATGAGTGAGCCATGTTATGATTAGACACCAAGGAAAAGAATGGAAATCATTTAGGAAGGGTAGTTAATAAATAGTACTTATGAATCAATGATAATGATGACAATATTGATGAAATGTTGAGTTGTGCTAAATAAGTTATGAGATATAATGGTGATGAATTTAGAAATATGTTGATTGGTGCTAATTAACGATAAAATATGATTGTGATGAGTTGATAATGTAAATGTGAATTGTGGTGATTGAGTGAGTAATTCACTTGTCAAAAAGTGTAAGTGGTTGTGAGGGGTAATGAAATGGTTGATATGAATAAGAGAAAATGTTATTGTGGAAAATGAATATGAGAATGATCCTGGACGCTGTAAGACGTGATCGCACATGAGTGCGAACGCTGTAGGTCGTGACCAGGGAAAGGAATGAAAATACACTCGGACGCAGTAAGACGTGACCGTGCATGGGCGCGGACGCAGTAGGTCGTGACCGGGGGAGAATAAAAATGTATCTGGACGCAGTAAGACGTGATCGCACATGGGTGCGAACGCTGTAGTTCGTGACCAGGAGTGAATGAAAACATACCTGGACGCAGTAAGACGTGACCGTGCATGAGTACGGACGCAGTAGGTCGTGACCAGGGGAATAAGATGAATGTAACATACCTGGACGCAGTAAGACGTGACCGTGCATGAGTACGGACGCAGTAGGTCGTGACCAGGGACAAAATGAAAAGAGATGTGATTATATTGGAAAAGCATAGACTAAAAGACTTGATAAAAGTGATGAGTAAGAACAAAGTGGAAATAATGGAATTGTAAAACCAATGGATATGTTGACCAGGAATTTTGTTATGCAGAGTTTTATTATATTGTTATCGAATTGTTAAATGTGTTTGGCTTAGTATAGCATTATGTCATATTTGGAAACTGTTTCCCCATTTTATGTGTAATGCTCACTCCTTACTATCTCCACAGGTACTGAGGTTTGAGCTTGCAATTCTATTGGCCGAGCAGGACTACACTCCACGGTGGAGTGTTGTAAAATTAATTAGAAGAGAGAGTTGTTTATTATGTTAAAATTTAGTTTTCTTTTGATTTGTTATATTTCATTCGTGCAAGCCCTGAACATGTTTTATTGGATTAGCAGGGCATGAAAAATTAAATTAGTATGTTTATAAATATTTTCTGAACTGTACTGGTTGACAGGTTTATAAAAGTTATTTTTTGGAAAGTCCGATAAACAGAGGAGACTCTGTCGGATTTTCGTTAAGATTTAAAACGAAATTTTCAAGTCCATATTTTTATAAAACTCATTTTAATTAAATATTTGTGAGGGTGTTACAGGAATTAAGGGTAAATAATTATAGGGTGTTACAATTGAGGTCACGTTGATTCGATTAGTATCTAAGAAAAAAAATGTTTATATTAAATTAATAAGCGGTTCCGTAGCTAAACTTGATTCAAGGGACTGTGACATCAAATGAAAAATAGGAATCGCGAACTAATCGATTGGGTTTAAAACACTGAATCATATTAATTTGAGTTGCAAATAGAAAACAAACTTTTTTGCCTAATTTGAGAGGTGGTTTGAATCCAATCAAAAGGTTCTTGAATCAGTTTATATGTGGAATAGTGTAGTGTTAAAGTAAGCGGACAAAAATTAGAAGTGGAACCATGAGAATCAAAATGATTTACTACCTCGATTCTAATCTATCCGAGTGACTCAGTTTGCATCGGATAGGCTAAAATCCATAAAAAAAACAACAAAAACATTTCTTTTGAACTCGTAGATGATTCCACCATTAATTTGATTTCCGGTGACTTTAATACTAATCGAAAGTTAAGTTGGAAGCCTCTAGTGATTGAACTTGAACCCCGAGCTACTATAATAAAATTTTGTAACGAAAAGAGGTTTATTTAATCGAGGATAGGGTTAAAATTCAATATAGAGGTTCTTACCTCACTTTTGATTACATCATTGGTAGTGTATTTGGTATACATGAACAAGTCTATGTTTATGTGGAAATGAATTTAAATTTTCGAAAATGTTTTCAAACGATTTTGGGATTAATAGCTTTTCAATTACCATCTTTATGTTTAAAGTTCCAAAACTACCTTCCACTAAGCATTGACTAAAGATGTTGTTTTTGGGAAATTGTGTCCGGAATAAAAACTGATTATGTTTGTACATGTTTGATTAATTTATGTGCTTGACTCTAGTATTTGAAAAGTGAATTTTTGTTTGATGCTTGTGAGCGGATGTTATGATAAATTCTTGTTTGATTATGTGAGCGTTTAAAATGAATTTCAAAAGTTTGCACCAAACCACAATCATTCTAAATGGATCGTGAGGTCGCACGACAAATTTTCTAGAAATAGTAAGAAAAGCAAGGATTTCTAAGTGATCGAGTAGTGAATTACCTTAACTGTTTGTAACCAAGTCACATGTCGATCAAATAGGAACCTTTCTCATGCGATGTTCCTTATTGAGAGAGGAACCTAATTTGCAAAAGAATGTTTTTTTTTATAAATGTATTATTGTTTTCTAAGTGTTCCACTAGTATGGGATATTCCTTTTAAATTTTAAATTCCCATACCTAGTGATTATTCAAACCAAAGATTTTAAAATATATGTGTTTGTGGTTAAGTGTCGGTTGGGAAATCAGGGTTTTTATATAAAGTGGAAAACTAAGTTTTTGGGTTTAGGATATCTGGTTGGCGTGGAAATTTTGGCCTAAGCACCCTAAGGTTAAATCTTTGTTTCATGTAACATTTCAAGCCAATTGGAGCAAGTTAATGTTTTAAAAGAAGCGAATCTAACGTGCTCTGATCGGTTTGACAATTTTACACAACCTTGGGCTGAGTTTAGGTGTTGTTCCATTAAATTTTGAGGCCAATTGGAGTTTGTCTACTATTTTTTAAGTGAATTTGATGTAGGTTCACCCCGACCATTGAAAATTTTTGACAAATTGGTCGTAGGGTCAAAAACGAACCTAATGAACTCTGATTGACTTGAAAATTTACCATGATGTTCTTTTATGTACTGAGACATTATTTTCAAATTTTCATATCATTAGAGAATTGAATCGATGAAAATGTATTTTTGATTACAAACCTTATGAGTCCTATTCCCCGAACCCCTTCTTAACCAATTTTCAAATATATGATGATTGTGACGAATGTGTGTGTAGAGGTAAGTTTTAGTCCTAAGTTAGACAAGGATTAGCTTAGGAAGAAGTAGGCTTGAGTCATGATTTTGTTTGAAGTATGTGGTGTTGTGGATTGTCGTTGTGAATGTTTGAACCTTGTATGAGGATTATGTGATTTACGTTTGTGTGCATGATGAATGGGGTAGGTATAGTGCAAGTAGTAGGTTTGGAGCTAGATTGTAATTAACCTAGGTGGGTATTAGTGCTTAGAGTTTGATTGTACCCTTTCCAGCCCTTTTGGGAGTCTTATTAGTAGGACTCCTGAAAATTTTAATCGAAGGAGTAGTAGACCTTAGCAGATCTAATAGAGCTTCCACGTTGAGACGAATCAAATCAAACTAGAGTCGGTACTCTTCAAAGAGTGCAAAATTCTAGTGGTGTATGCATGCAGAATGGTATGCCAATTCTAAGTGGGGGAGTAGAACCGAAGTGAAGTAAGTGATGCAGCTTAGAAACCCTTTTCTGGGATGGTTCTCCTTTTGAAGGAAGTTGAACGAAATTTCGGGGACGAAATTCCAATAAGTGGGGGAGAATTGTAACATCCCAAATTTTAATTCCAAGTTTAATTAGGAAGATCTAAGTTAGAATATATGAGGAAAACCATAGGAAACCATGGGTAGGAGTTAAGTGTAGTGTCTTAGGGTTAGAATTTGTCAAATAGGAGTTTTCATTAGAGTAATCGATTACTCTGTAGGGGATTAATCGATTACCTGATCTCTGGTGAAAACACTAAAGTGTTGCAGCATTTTTAATCGATTACCTCATGTAAGTAATCGATTATCTTGTGTTTTTGGAAAGTAATCGATTACTTTTAATGGATTAATCGATTACTTGTCCTCTGTCAGAAACACTAAGAAATGTTGCATTGAAGGATAATCGATTACTTTGGGTCAAGTAATCGATTACCACTAGTGTCTGTACAAAAAAAAAAGAGAAAGAGGGTGTGCGTGGGAGGCTTCCTAGCCACTCAAAGGGAATTTTTCCCTCTCCTCTTTAATTTATGGCCACACATTCAATTCCAACTAAAATAAAACAAAATCAAAACACCGCATCCACTCCCATTCATTCTCATCTCATCATCAACTCATCTTCTCTCTTCTTCTTCCCTCACACGATTTCACTCCCTCCTCCACCTAGACCAAGTTGCTTTCTTCTTCCTCTTCAAGCTCATCAATAATCATCAAGGCCATGGATTCAAGATCAAGTTCCATCTCCTTTTCATCTCCTCTTCATATTTCTTCCTCATGAGCACCCATTTTCGGCTCTCTCTCTCTCTCATCTCTCCATTTTTGGTTCTCTCTCTCTCCTTCACATAAAACTTCGTCAACCACCATAAACCACCCAAAATCCCTCCTTCCAAGCCTATAATCATGAGACTCATCTTCTCCCACAGGCTCTCTCTCATTCGTGGCTCTCTTCCTCTCTCCAAGGGTTTTTCTCTCTCCTCCAATCTTGAAGAACGGAGTGGAGATCGGTCTAGAGAACGGGAAGCAAGGTAGATCCGGAGTAGATTCGAGGTCCTTGGAGCTTTGTGTGGGCTCTCTCCCTCTCTAAGGTAAGGGGAGTCTCTTTTCCACACTTTGAGTTAGGGATAGTTGGGGTATATAATAGGACTTGGGTTAAGTAGTTGAATTGGGTTGTGGGTAGCAAAATAGCACCTGTTTAGAGTTGGTTTAGGGAGACTGAATGTATTTTGATTTAATTTAATTATTTAATTTAATTGACATAATTTTCTAAAAATCCCTTATATATGTTGTAAAGTAGGAAGTGAAGAACCCTAGGGAGTTGACTTATCTTACAGCACTCTGAGACATACCTGAGTATGTCGATTTATTTGTGATATCTGTTGTCTTTTGAGAGTTGTTATGTTCACTATGTATGTTAAATGAGTATATTTATGACTAAGTGTTAAATAATGTGATAAATTAATAATATTGGCTATGAGGTGGCGTAATGACTAATGGATATAAGGATAATATTTGAATGCTTGAATAAGAAGTGTAATATAATCGTTTACTTAAGGTTGATGATGTTTATTGAAAATGTATGGGATCGATTTCTTTAGTGCTAATTAATGGTATAAGTATTAGTTGGGAAAGAGTATGAGTTCTTGATTTGCATGGGTGAAATAGTGGTGGAAATTGTATTGGAGGGTTGATTATTTGTTGTTATGTGATGTGAAAATTGAGAATGAAGTAAATGCATGAATGTGGATGATTGCAACCTGTTATAAATGGCTATTTGAATTTTGTGATTTATGGTGAATGTGTTTGGATTGATATGGACGGTTGAATTGATCATTGGGACATTGGGACACTAGGTGTTCCTGCTAGGTGTACAAATGCCCCATTAGGGCCAAACGCCACATCAGGCTAAAATGCCTCGTTAGGTGAAAATGCCCCGTTAGGAGTCAATGTACCCAATTGATCAATTCAACGAAAACTAAAAGAATGGAAAATGTTAAAAAAGACTAAAGTATGTAAACTAAATATGCTTAGGAATGTGATAAGTATGAGTATAAGATTTTATGAATTAGTCCTAACGGGTGAGGCCTAGTGGGTGAAAGTCCTGATGGGTGTATAAGTCCCTAATGGGTGTACAAATGCCCTAGCGGGAGCAAACAATTCGTAGTGGTACAAACTAAAAGAAATGAGTAAAAGAAAGAAAAGTGGGTATGTTGTCCTCTGACCGTGAGGAGACATGTGATGTTATGTTTGGTATGTTGTCCTCTGACCGTGAGGAGACATGCGGTATTGTGTTGGGTGTGTTGTTCTCTGACCGTGAGGAGACACACGTTATATGGTTTTTAATGGGAAATGAAAATGATTTTGGAAAATGAGAAAGTGAAGCATTTTGTTATTCATGGCTTGGTTTGATTATGATTCTTGAGTTGCTACTATGTGCTCTTTATTATCTTCTAATTCACTGTGTTGTGAAAAGGTCTCACCCTTAGTGGTTATCATTTTAGGTGAATGTCAAGGAGCTTGAGGATCAGAGTGTCGCAGCAGAAGATTTGGAAAGAAGGAAATTATATGTTGCGATACTCATATTGTAATCGAAATACCCAATTTCATATGTAAATTTGATTTATGAAAAGAAAATTTTAAGTTCTCCATTTTAATTATTAAACCTTTTAAGTGATATTTTATATAAAAACTTGGGGTGTTACATCACAGCTAGGACCTATTCGGTGGTATGCATCTTTTTCACTATTGTAGTTGTAACACCTACAATTTTTTTTACCCTAATTCCACGTTATTGAAAATGTGAATTTAAAATTTCTTTTTAATTTATTAAAAACCACCCGTCAAACGGACGGAGTTTCGTTTGTTTTCAGGACTTTTCCAAAATTTTAACCTGTTGAAAACATTCACAATTATAACATTCATCAGCCAGCAGGGCTTTTTTTCATATTTATCATAATCAGTGCCCAATGGGCTCAAAGTACAGCAACATGTAACAATATCATAAGTAGCAGCGGAAATACTAAGTATGAAAAACATGATTTCCAACATATTTCTTTATCAAAAGAAATCATCCTAAGCCTCACTCCAAAAGATATTTACACAAATCATACACATGAAAAATATCAGAGGCTTAGGTCCCACAACATATCCTATCCCATAATAACTCTACTCTCCATGTGAGGGAGAGTAATCCTGCTCAGCCATGTCTGGTGTATGCTCCAGCTCAATACCTGAAAAATGGTAAGGAGGTCAGCATTATATTACACAATAAAATAGGGAAAGCAGTTTCTACTATGTCATAATGAACTACCAAGCCAAACACATTTAGTCATATATTGCACAAAACTCAATCAATCATACCCATTCAATTAAATTATATTCACACCAATGTTAAATGGTTCCTTTTGTAATTCTTTAATTCTTTTACTTCATGCATTACTACATTATGCCAACTTATATCTTTCTCATTTCTTTTCTTGACTTCACATTTTCTTTTCTCTTTTCATATCTTTAAGTTTTTCATAGATTTTTAGAAATTATTACGTGGATCCATCATTGCGTACAGTCTCCTACGGACAACGTCTTACAACTGCACACAATGTGTGTCTTACGCAGTCTATGCGTACAGTCTCCTACGGACAACGTCTTACAAGACCTGGATTTCCACAATCAGAATGTGCGTCCATCATTGCATACAGTCTTCTACGGACAACGTCTTACAACTGCACACAATGTGTGTCTTACGCGATCTAGGCGTACAGTCTCCTAAGGACAACGTCTTACAAGATCTGGAATCGCACAATCCAATTATACCTTTATTATTATATGGTGTGTGTGTCCATCATGGCGTACAGTCTCCTACGGACAATGTCTTACAGCTGCGCATCATGTGAGTCTTACGCGATCTATGCGTACATTCTCCTTCGGACAACGTCTTACAAGATCTGGATTACACACTTGTTTTGCCTTTAATATTTTAAATCATACTTCAATTATTTACATTTTGAAACCACTTTCATGAAATCTTCATTTTCTTTATCCTTTTATATTTCTAGATTCCAACATAATTTTGCAAAAATACCAAACCACACATTCAAATATCAATCATCATAATCATGCACAAAATAATACATCTCTATACTTTTTAACATATTCACTATCCTAGGGTTTTAACTTAGCCTAACATAAAACTCTTAGCACCCACTATATACATAATACAAACTACCCCCTAGAATATGGTAACACACACCCCCTTACCTAAAATACTTAGAGATAAGGTAATTTCCACTTGCCCTAAGCTTACAAGCTTGCCACCAAAAGAGTTATGATCCAAGGAAGAGGAAGGAACCTATTACAAGAGTTATAAGAAGAAAAGTTGTTATTATTGTTTGGTTTCTTGTTAACTTACATTGAATAGCAAGGTTTCCATGATTTGAAGCTGGAAATCCACCATGGAAGTAAGAGAGAGAGATTTGAATTTATGGAGAGAAAGAGAAAGGGTTCTTTGGTTTAAACACTTACTTGGAGCTAAGAAGGAAGATAGTTGTTGATGGAAATGAAGGAAACCACTTGTTCTTGGATGATTGTTGATGAAGAATGGAACCCTAGGGGAGAAGAGAAGATGCTCGAAGTAGAGAGGGAAGAGAGAGAGAGAGAGATACGTTGGTGTTGATGAAGTTGTGTTTATCTTTTCTTTTCTTTTATGTTTAACTCTTAGCCTTTAAGTTAGTTTGTGTGGCTGAGAGTGTTTGCTTCTCTATTAAGCAACGAATTAGGTGGTCCCCACGGTTATTTTTTTCCAGATTTTTACAAGGGTAATCGATTACTGACTTAAAGTAATCGATTACCACCTTTGATGCAACATTTTAGCATAGTCATCAGAGGGCAACTAATCGATTACTCCATTTTAAAGTAATCGATTAGTTCATGAAAATCACAAGGTAATCGATTACTTCCATGAGGTAATCGATTACCATTGCTGCAACATTGAAGTGATTCTACCAGAGAGCTAGTAATCGATTACTCCCATTCAAGGTAATCGATTACTCTATGAAAAATCCTATTTTGATGGTCTTCTAACTCCAATTAATTACCTTAAGCTCCTATTCTCATTCAAGCTTGAATTACTACACATAACCTTTCCTAAACTTGGTAATTCTCATAAACTCTTTGCATAATTCACATTATAATCAAATTTAATTTGAGGATGTTACAGTAGTTATGCAATAGCCCTTTCTTGTTTCTGAATTAAACTCGGGCTGCTGTTTCAGCAGCTCCATGATAGCATCGTCCTTCGTTCGAGTCAACAAAGTATGATGAGAATGCCGAGAAGGTCCTAGAGAGTTGTGCCTCCAATTAGACCTAGTCCTTTCACTTTCGAGGGCCATCCCCGTACCTATGTGAGTGGCAGATTTGTGGACCGAGCCAAAATTGGTCGTGTAAAAGTTTGAGACATACCTCGATGAGACCTTTCTGTTGTGGAGCCCCTATGCGTACCAGTTGGCTCATTGCCCTCGAGGACTTGATCTCTGTTCAGTGGGCCAATAAAGCCAAGCAAGGTGGCCTTTTGACCCGAGAAGTGGGTCATTCTCTCCCTAAAAAGGCCCGATTCAACTGGTCTCTGAGATCTCTATTCACATAGGCTTTGCTAGAGCTCAAATGGTCCTTCGGGATCTTGTTGTGATGGTTTTCCTAATTGTCCTGGAGGTGGTTATGGAGATCTTCGTGATTCGTTTCTCTCGTGGTTACCATAGTGGTGGTTGGGGTAATGGTTATACGTTCCCACAAATGTCGCCAATAATGTCCTTATTCAGCCAAGGTCCAAAGCGAGGGGTACGCTTGAATGTTAGTGACAGAATAAGGGAATTGATGTAGGACCTTTGATACGAAATGTCCAGTTAGGGAATTCTAGTTCATTTAAGTCAACGTCAATTTAGGGTTAGAGATCATACCTGAGCCTCCATCTATTTATAGGGGAGATTCAATATATATGGTTGGGTCTGACTAGGCTGGTTTGGCTGAGGAGCTGCAAGCGGAGAAAAGGAAGAATATCTTGTACTATTCCCATAGCCTTTAAGTGTAGAGTTACTTGTTATGAGCCGTTGCAAATCAGGCAAGCGTGTATTGTGAAGGGAATAACAAAGTTTAATGAATGTTGCGACATTTCCTTGATCCTCAGTATTTCAACTGGTTGTCTGTTGGGATACTCCTCCTTGGGGATAAAGTGGAATGGTTCTTACTTCTTAGTCTTCATGGGTCGAGATATAGGCCAAGAAGGTGTTGATCGACTCGAATAGGCTTGAGATAATGAGAAGTCAAAGCCTGTCGATCATGGGTACAATCCATTACAATTAAAAAAAACTAAAATATCCTTATTATAGATCATCTTCTACATGATTTTTTTTGTCCTAAGTATAAATCACATTATATTTTCTATGCATCATTTATTATTTTTTTCTTTTTTGTCTTTTTAAAATGTTTTGACTATTTATATTTATTTTTTTGTATTCATTAATGAGTATGAACTTTCCAACAAAAATCTGTGAAGGTAAAATTGTAATGTTACATTATATCTACATAGAATTCAGAAAACTAACTGCCTTTTTTAGAATCGGATGAAGTACTTGTTAAGATGATTAGTTGGTTATATTTAATTTTCTCAAATTTATTAAAAAAATACAGGGATTTTAAGAATGTAATATTGAGAATGAAACAAAAATCAGATCGGATAATCATTTTATATAGATGTTTTTAAAAAATAGGATTAAAAATGAAATAAAGTTTTTAAAAAAATTTAACTTTTACTTATACTCCCTCCGTCCCATAAAGTTAATAAAAAAATATAGAAAAATTTTGTTTTAAAATTAAAAAAATGAATAAAAAAATTAAAATTGTATTGCATATTTTATGATTTGTTAAATAAGAAAACATGCATTAAATACTTGCTTTAGTAATTGATTAATTTGGATAAAAATACATTAAAAACATGTTCTCTTATTTTTTTTTTTTTAATATTAAAAAATTTCCTAACTTTTTGGACACAGGAGTATTTAATTATTTATTGAGGGAGTTAGTAAAACCCTACTATCCCGCAAGTAAGGAAACGAAACCTCCCGAAGCGGGACAGACAGGACCAACTGACACTCTTCTTTCATTTTCATTTTGAGTTTCATCCGATCTCATCTCCGCCGTCTACGGCGGTGCCTCCACTCAACGCGCCGCCATTCAGATTCCGATTTTCTCATCGCCGGTGAGTTTTTTTAACCCCTTCTCGATACTTTCCAGAATAAATAAAATTTCATTGCTCAATCGTTTCTAAAACAAATAACTTTATTTTTTTTTCACACTTCATAGAGTAGAGTTAAAAGGTTCGTTTTTAATTGATTAATTGATTAATCTATTTATTCGTAATGTTTGTCGTCGTAGATATTGGGAAAGTGAAGTTGTTAACGATGGCGGAAGCATCTCGTCGTGTGATTTTTGACATATTGGCTCTGTCTGGAGGATGAACAAGGCAAGAATCTTATCCGATTTAATTAATTAATTTTTTTTTGTTACATACAAATTCCTATATAGGATTCTTTGTTTTTGCTTAAAATTATGTTTTTAACTTATTTTTCAAAATTAATCATAATGATAATGAATATGTTTGTTTGTCATTACATATTATAATTTTAGATTATATTCTTGGAAAAATAATCAAAATCTAACATCTCCTCATAGCTTTAGATTATTTTCTGTAAGATGATTTTTTTTACATCCGTTTAATTTTTCTATTATACCCTTATCACTACAACACATTAACTACCACTTTAACACTCCAACACATCAACTACCACTGTATCACTCCACATCTTTTTTATAATTTACTCATTAAAAAAGAATCCTCTGTACATTATTCAAACAAAACATATTAGCTTAAATTCATTTTTAAACTTAGACCCAAACATAAACTGAATATAATTTTAACATATTATAATCATAGATAAAAATAATCATAACCTAATTTTACTAGCTATACTAAATAATCACTCCTTTCGGTTTGAAATATAAGGAAAAAAACACAGTTTTCTTAACTAATCTTGTTAAATATTGTTTCATTCTCAATGTTTTTTAAAGTTGTTATCTCGTCCAATTTTTATTTAATTCCCAATGCTATTTTGTTAGAATACCTCTATTTTCTTTTATAAATTTGATAAAATTAAATACAATTAACTTTGAGTGATGCTATATGTTGCGAAAAGAAACTTACGAAATGCTCACGAATTGAGTTTTGGCCAATGAAAATTTGGATGGAGCAGAAATCACGGATAGTTATAGGTGTAATGTTGGATAACTACAATACTATGCATTGTTCGTGTGTTGGTACGAAATAAATTTTATTTCGTACCGAAAAACATTACTGCCTTAAATATAACACCTTGGAGTGGACGTGAATTAAGAAAGTTAGTTACTCCCTCCATTCCCTAAGTTATGTTCATTTAACCATTTTACTTTGTCCCATATGTTATGTACTTTTTATAAATCCAATACTCATTTATACTCTTTTTTTTCCAAGCATACAATTATTTATTACATTCTTGTGTTTACCGCCCATTTCTCAATATCTCTTCAATAATCTTCGTACATTTATTATAACTCTCTCCTATTATTAAATAGGTTAATTTAGTCAAGATTTATCAAACTCTTATATCATTTACTCATTTCTTAATCTATGAGCAATTTCATGGGACAAACTTATTTAAGTTTTTAGTCCCTAAACTTAGGTGCTCTTTTGGAGTTGGTCCTTAAACTTTTTTTTTCCGATGCTTTGAATCCCTAAACTTTGCTCAAATTTTGGAAATGATCCTTTCATCATTTAAGTGGTGATATGATTGAAGATATGTCACGTCACTTTCGCCACATCGATATGTAACGTGCCAGATGATGCCACATGAATTTTTTAAATTAAAAAAATTCAAATTTATTAAAAATAATTAAAACTTGTATTGTTTTTTTAAAAGAAAACCGAATCTTTTAATAAATTTGAAAATAAATTATTTTTTTAATAAAAAAAATCATGTCGTGTTTCGTGGCTCTACATAACACGTCACGCGTCGATATTGTGAAAATGACGTGACATGTAATCGGCTATATCATCACTTAAGTGACGAAAGAACCATTTCCAAAAATTAAACAAACTTTAGGACCCAAAGAAACGAAAAAATAGTTTAAGGACCAATTCCAAAAGAGCACCTAAGTTCAGGATTAAGATGTTAAATAAGCCAGAGTAATATTGTTAGTAATATTGGGATTGATAACATTTAGTATACTTTTTCAAAATCACCCCTATAATTATTACTGGGAGATTTAAAAAGGTTGACTAATTAGGTGTTTGTTGAAAAGAAGTAATTAATGTTATAAAAAATTAGACTAAGTGTTTATAAAAAGAAACAAAGCACTCTTCACTATATGAAGTACAATAGTACATTACACAAAAACACATCCTTCTAAAAAGAAAAAAAAAAGGTCTTCACCTTAACTCCTTAAGGCTACTAAAGAAAGAAAAAACAATCATAAATAAGTATGTATTAACTCTTTTCTCGAAAATCTCAAAAAATGCATTTTTCAATAATTTTATACTACATTTGGTTTCTTAATAGGTGCTTATAGAGCACATATTAGCATTTGCCTTTAAAAGCTTGTAATGTTCCTAAATCAAGAATAGGGGTAGATATGAAGAGCAGCAGTTACTGCATTCTTAAACTAAATAAAAACAAATTTTTTCATCAAATATCAGATAGGACACAGATAAACAAGTACATAAGAATTTCTTATATGCCGTGAATTCTAAATTTCTGTGGAACGAAAAATAAAAACAATATATCTCGAATAATTTCATCTCATGATGTAGATAGGAATAAGAGTAATGAATAGATTTGTGTTTTTTGTATTTATCTTTACTTCACGATTTGCATCTTGTGATTCGCATGTTATTATCGTCGGATTCAGATAATATTATTATTATTTATATTATTATTCTTATTATTAATTATCAATAAAAACATGGCAGAGTGCACTGGTGGGTCCATGTCCATTATTTGTGGAATCCAAAAAAAAAAAAAAAACAAGCTAGTAAACAAATTATTTTCAAAACTTCATTCAACACCTTTGATTTAGAAACAGAGTGCGTTGTCAGCCTAACCTATTATCAAGTTGTGCAAGATTCTAAATAGATAGTGGACCTGCCTGTGATTTAGTATATCTCAGTATCTCACATGAAATTCATTCAATAAATAGAGTCTGTTGAAGACTGTGTTTAGGAATGTGTTGTTAGCATTTCTCCATGTTGAATATGGGGTGGCATATTTCTCTTCCATAAAAGATATGTAAATATTAATTTCGTTTCCATTACTTTAAAAAAAGGACTGTTAAAAGACGGGTGAGATAGTAAAGTAGTACAAATATCATTGTTGAATTCTATTTGCCTTGGCATATTGTATGTTGTAAAATCCTTTTACTTTTCCCCAATTTTACACTGCATGCCACCTGTTCACAAGTTTATGCTTTTCTGGTTTGCATGTTACTACCAGATTTTCTTATTTGTTTTTCAGTTTATGAACATTATGATGGATGGTTGTCTTTAGTTGAGTGGTTAGGGAAGTTAGAACTTGTCAGCAAGAATAATTTACAACTGATGATGTGGTTGAGATTAGGTCAAGTGAGCAAAATACAGTTACACCCACTGAAAACATAAATTGTCCTTATACTTTCCAGTGAATGGTCCGAATTCAGTTATCCACTAGTGGTTTTTAATATGACGATTTGTTTCACGTTTTTCTTTTCCTTTGAGCACATATTATCCTGGTGGTTACTGTTACTGTGGTGAGCACCAATATCTTTGGGTAGGAGAAGCTAAAGGAAGATGTCACTATATTGCACTGATGGAGGTGGATATACAGTAACTCTTTTTTCCTTTCAGTTATGATGATTTGAAACCTTTAATCCTTGATAACTAATTAAAATTCTTACTTCATAAGAGCATGCCTAATATATCCTTTAAATTACCTTTCTTAATCTCTCTTTGCTACTATATCTATATGGTGAATTTTTTTATTTACCTTATATAATCAGGTGACAACTCCAATGTAGTGCTTTGGTTGACTGAAATCTGTTTCGAAGAGTAAGGTGTCCTTATGTGAGAACTTTTGAAGATTTTGGATTTTACAGAATTTACTATGATTGTTTATGGAAAAAACTCTTCTATGCAACATCAAGTGCCCGCTCTCGAGTTTGGCGTTTCCTTGAGAGAGAAACTCTCTGCCATTGCCTCCTTTGCTGCTGGCATTGAAGTTTGCCCCTTCTCCTTTTCCTTACATGTATCGTGATTTGGACACCTCTTTACATGCTGAGATGGCTGTTGTGACCTTCAAAGGACTGCCTGGTGAGTGTTTTGGAGTTGAGAAAATGGAAAGAAAGCCTTCTGGGAGGAGACGTGTATTTGTTCAGACTGAAACTGGGTGTGTTTTAGGGATGGAATTAGATAGAAGTGACAACGCTCATACCGTGAAGAAGAAATTACAGGTTGCATTCAATGTCCCGACTGAGGAAAGCTCACTTATATGCGGGGACAGAGTCTTGAAAAATGATCTAAGTGTGGTTAGAAATGATTCCCCACTTCTTCTCACAAGGAACTTTTTAAATAGGAGTTCGTCTACCCCTTGCCTTTCACCTACTTGTACAGAGATGCAGCTGCGGGATCAGAGTTGGCCGATTGAGATTATAGGTTGCTCAGATATGTTTTCCGGAATAAAACAACTGGTTAAGGATATTATGACAGCAATAAAAGTTGGCATTGAACCAATCCCCATCCAGAGCGGATTAGGAGGTGCATATTACTTTAGAAATAGCGACGGCGAAAATGTTGCCATCGTGAAACCAACAGATGAGGCCCCATATGCTCCAAACAATCCAAAAGGTTTTGTCGGCAAAGCCCTTGGGCAACCAGGACTGAAACGTTCGGTGAGGGTTGGGGAGACAGGTTTCAGGGAGGTTGCAGCTTATCTTCTTGACCATAATCATTTTGCCAATGTGCCTTGTACTGCCCTTGTGAAGGTGAGACATTCTATTTTTAATGTTAACGACAGGGTTAATGGTAATATGCATCATAACAAGACACAAATAAGCAAGATCGCATCACTGCAGAAGTTCATCCCTCATGATTTTGATGCAAGTGATCATGGAACTTCTAGTTTCCCTGTTTCTGCTGTTCACAAGATTGGGATTTTAGACATACGAATTTTAAACACGGACAGACATGCAGGAAATCTTCTGGTCAGGAAGCTTGAAGGGTTTGGACGGTTTGATCAGGTAGAGCTTTTTCCCATTGATCACGGTCTTTGCCTTCCCGAAAGTTTGGAAGATCCATATTTTGAATGGATCCATTGGCCTCAGGCATCAATTCCTTTCACTGATGATGAGCTCAACTATATATATCATCTGGACCCATTTCATGATTCAGAACTGCTTAGAAGGGAGCTGCCCATGATTCGGGAAGCATGCTTGCGGGTTTTGGTTCTTTGCACTGTCTTCCTCAAGGAAGCAGCAGCCTTTGGTCTTTGTCTAGCTGAGATTGGCGAGATGATGAGTAGGGAATTTCAAGGTCATGATGAAGAACCTAGTGAGCTTGAGCTTATATGTATTGAAGCAGTCTCTTCTTTTGAGGCAGAAGTAGGAGACAAAGATGTGATTCAGTTTCAGTTAGATTGTGAGGATCAGGAGTTTGACTTCACTGGAAATATAGAAGAGAGACAGTCAGTAATGCCACCTTTTCAATTTAGAGCTAAAAGTGGAAATGCCAGAAATCCACTTTCTAAACTAGAGGAAAGTATCATGGAGGAAGAGTCTGGTAGTGATGGGGAGTTAACCTTCGGTGCAGATGAATACACTCACCCTGTGGGAAATTGGGTTCCTAATATTTCCAAGCTGTCTGAGTCTGTGAAAAGCACGGGAATTTGCGAGAAAAGGTGGCCGCACTTGGGCATAAAGCAAAAAGGTGGCCTTCTGGCCGGTACGTCATCTGGAAACACAAGTGTGAATGAGTTGCCACCAAACTCTAGTTTTGTGAAGCTGACAGATATGGATGAGAAGTGGAACCAGTTTCTTGAGCATTTTCAAAAGTTGTTGATCCCGGCTTTTGTTGATTGCAAACAAAGGAATGTGGGAAAGAAGCAGAGACCGAGGCTTGGAACCTCATGCCAGTTTTAGTGGCATTATCAATATCAATGAAATATGCTGTGAAGCAATGGAATTTTAGAGGCTTGTACAATTTGTAATATTTCAATAAATGCAGTGCCGAGGCTTTTTGCTTGCACCAGCAAATGGAGATGAGAGAACTTAAACGAACAGATGTGAAGATTATATCCTGATTTGCTCTTTTATATTTCCACTGTATGTTTACTGGTTAGTATGTAGAATAAATCTGTTAAGGGCATGTGGCAAAATAAAGTTATCTGTGCGTATGTACTAAATCACCAATGTTTGCCTGCAGATTTATTTAATAGTAATATTTCTTACGCTGTTTTCATCTGTGGCCTTGAAATTATGTTCGCCTTTTTAGTGTTGTTGTTCAAGTGACACACTGAATATCGGCTAAATAGTGCTACTTTATCATAGCTGCTAATAAAGACTTTTTTTAACCTCGGCTCAATTGGTATATTTGCTTTTTTTTTTTTAAAGAAAAAATTGCATTACCAACGATCAAATGAAAGAATACATCACCAAGGCAATAATCTAGTCCCTAGCCACCTTCTAGGAAGGGTTCTAGGTTCTAAATTATTCCTAAAAGACCAAAATAAGGAAAGAACAATGCAAAATCTAAGCAGGCCTATACTAATGTTCTTATTCTATGTGTAATAATACTATTCGGGCCATTATTACAAGCCCAATTACTAGTAACTCTAGATAGTCTCAAAGCTAGCTCTGTCTGAATCATCACCAACACCTGAGTTGGTTGCAATCGAGTAAGCCTGAAGATCCTCCTGTTCCTCTCCTCCCAGATTCCATAGATACAAGCTGCGATCATTGCCTTTACAATCTTCCTCCTTTCCTTGTTCCTGAAACCATGCTTCAACCACCTTAGCCAATTAGGGAACCGAAAGCTTGATACATCAACCCCTATCCAGTTCCCAGCCAACTGAACCAATTCCATGCTCCACTTGCATTCGAAGAACAAGTGGTTGCATGTCTCCACCACACCCTCACATAGCTCACATAAGGGTGAGATTTGTAAAAATGACAGCTTGTCCTTCGTCTTTAAGCTACGATGAACAAGGAGCCAGAAAATGAAGCGGTGCTTAGCAATGCTTGTAGAGTTCCAGACTTGCTTGTGGAAAAGAAAAGGTTGTTGTGCTCCACTTAGGTATTCATATCCCTCCTTAATCGTATAAGTGTGTTGATTCTCTATTAAGTCTCTGAATTTTGCTCCCAATTTGTCTCTTGATTTTAGTATTTGTTTCCAGTGCCAAGTATTAGAATGAGTAGCTTGCACAGTTAGGAACGATTCTCTCTTTAAGTAGATAGCTTGAATCCATCGTAGCCAAAGAGAGATTTTATTAGTCCAAATCTGCCAAGCTTGATTACCCACAGCTGCCATGTTCCACACAGTAATGTTTTGAAAGCCCAAGCCCACATGCTTCTTATCCCTGCACACCACATCCCAAGCCACCTGCGCCTTAGCACGCCCTGATTGATCCTTGCCCCATAGAAAACCCCTACAAACTTTTTCAATTCCCCTAATCACTGCTTTAGGGATTATAAAAGTAGTGGCCCAGTACACATGCATAGTTAGGAGCACTGATTGAATTAGTTGTGCTCGCCCCTGGAACGAGAGGTTTCTAGTAGTCCACATAGCTAACCTCTTAGTGATTCTGTCAATCAACACTTTACAAGTTGCCACACTCCACTTCTTTGCATTAAGAGGTAAACCCAGATAAGTAAAGGGAAAAGAGCCTATCCTGAACCCTGTTATATTCACCAATCTTTGGCAACCTTCATCATTAACTCCAGCAACATACAGTTGAGATTTACTCTGATTTGCATTTAACCCTGAACTGTTAGCAAACTCATAGAAGGCTCTGTGTAGGATCTTCACACTATTCTCCTTAGCTTACAAAAAATCATTAGGTCATCAGCAAAAGCTAGGTTCACCAAACCAATTCTTTTACAAAAAGGGTGGAAATTGAATTCCTTATCCTTGGCAGCATACAATAGTTTCCTAGTTAACATTTTCATCACAATAACAAAGAGTAATGGGGACATGGGGTCCCCCTGTCTAAGCCCTCTTGAACTAGTAAATCTTCTGTGATTGTTGCCATTTATAACCAATCTGAAAGAGACAGTTCTAACACAGACCATAACCCACCTTATAAACTTCTCAGGAAATCTCAGGGCCTCCATACTTCTCTGAATGAACTCCCAGTTAACACTATCATATGCCTTCCTTAAATCCACTTTCATCAGACACCTTGGTGAAACATTTTTCCTTCTATAGAGCCTGATTAAATCTTGAGTTATGAGAACATTATGGAGAATTGATCTGTCCTTCACAAAAGCTGCTTGATTCTCATGAATCAAGTGAGGTAAGCATTCCTGAAGCCTTTTACAAATAAGCTTAGCTATTGCTTTGTAAACCACATTGCAACAAGATATAGGACGAAAATCACTTACTTGATTAGGGCACTCATTCTTAGGGATTAGCACAAGTAAGGTCTGATTAGCTTCCTTAAGAAGCTTACCATTATAGAAAAATTCCTGCACTGCCTCAACCACATTATCACCAATTACTGACCAAGCAGCCTTTTAGAAGGCGGCCCCATAACCATCTGGCCTAGGAGCCTTATCATGCCCCATTTGATCAAAGCACTGTTTTATCTCCTCAACTTCAAAAGGCTTAATTAAATTAAGCTGCTGCTCTGCATTTAGACTGCTCCCTTGATTGATTTCCTCACTAGTCATACACCAAGGTCTATTTACATCTGAGAATAAATCCTTATAGTACTCTTCAAAGGTCTGGACTATCTTATCTGGATCTGTATGCACACTGCCATTGCACCCCTGAATTCTTAGGATTCTGTTCCTATATCTTCTTTGCTTGATAACCTGGTGAAAATATTTAGTATTCAAGTCCCCATCACACAGCCAATCCTGCTTTGCCTTCTGCTTTAAAAAAACCACAGCAGCTTTATAAGCCTCATAGTGCTCCTCTCTAGCCTCTTTTTCAATCTTTTGTAGATGAACATTCATAGGATCCCCCTGAAGCATATCCTGAATAACTTCCAGCTTCTCTCTAGCCTGTAGCTCTTTTGTATCAATACCTCCATACTTTCTCTTGTTCAACTCAATCATATCTGGTTTGATTCTCTCCAAATTCCTCATGAGCCTGAACATAGCACACCCTTCACCATCATGGATCCAATTCTGATTCACAGAATTTAAAAAATCACTGTCCAGAGTAAGATGATTCAAAAATTTGAAACTATGCCCCCTAGAATTAGCATTAGCATTCCAATTGATGACCATAGGACTATGGTCTGAAGTGCCATTGTTAAGGAACTCTGTATAAACTTCAAGCCACACTCTGCACCACTCTAAGTTCACCAATACTCTGTCTAACTTGCACAGGATCTGTATATTTGCTTCGTTTGATAGTGTTTATAAAATTTTCTCTCTTGTTTCATATATATAGTTTTTTTTTTTTACAAATTCAAAGCATAATTAATATTATTTTTTAAACTATATTCTTATTTATCATAATTTCTTTTCACCTATAATATCTCTCTCAATATTATAGTCATAATATTTCAAATTCTTACATCATTTTATTATTTTTTAAATCCTGTACATAACCTTAATACAATATATATATATATATATGTATGTATGTATGTATGTATGTATGTATTGTATGAAACAGACGGAGTAATGATGAGATATAAAATATGATTGCTTGGAACTTGATTGATTGTGTTGTTTTTTTTAGAAACTACATTATGTTTTTAAGAATTATTTTCCAGGAAAAAAATTTTCCGTTTGGTAATATTATTTTTAAAACTAAAGAAATTGTTTGGTATTCAAAACATATCTTAAATAAAAAGACTGAAAACTTGTTTGGTTTGTAATTTTTTTAAATCTCATTTTATAACTTTTTTTATACTTCAACTTTATTTAAAACAAAAAAATTCAACATCTTGAGAATCTAAAAAAATTATGCTATGCTATTTGTTTCGGATCTTTTTATTGCAAAAGATGTAATAATTATACAGAGATTAATCGGTTCGTAAACTTAATGAAATTATGGCCTCGAAGGCGCACAAGTACTACAGATATTACAAGCAAAGGGACACCGCTACTTGTTACTTTAACTATGGTAGGGTGCCGCCTTCGTGTGTGAGGACGCCTTCTGCAGTAAGGATCAGGGCTTACATTTGTAGAAGGTTGACCACGGTGGTGAGCCACAGTAGTGAGGTTTCTTTATAATGGTGGTGGAGGAAGGGGGTGAGCGCTCTTGCTGCTCACTTCACTCTTTCCACGTTTCTCACTCTTGTCTCTTTTCACTGTTCCTTCTCTGGAACTTAGAGAAGAGAACCATGCGTTTGTGTATGGTTTCAGTGCGTTGCTGCTGTCTTTCTTGCCGTTTTTTGCTTGCCTTATTGATTGATGGTAACACCTTTATATAGTGAACCTTTTATCCACTGGATATTGCCTTTTTCCTTCTATCCATTGGTCCACGCAGCTTTTTCTTTTTTGTTGCTGCCTTCTTCCTTCTTTATCAGGTGTCAGTTTGTCCTTTTGCCATTTTAGGCTTTCCAATAATGGCTGGAGAAGGAAGGCATACAAGGCATGCCATTTCCGTCTCTCTTGGGAAGGGCCTAGGTGAGGTGAGCAAAGATTCCCTTCTAGCTTCCTGTGCAAGCTACATGTGTTATGGGGAGTTGGGGTGGCTCTTTGTCTACTTGCGTGCTCTCTAAGAGTGGCGTGCGCCTTCGTGTGCGAACGTATACCCCAGGTATGCCCTTCTTCGTCGTTACTCCCTATCCATAGTTCTTTGATTCAACCCGTATTTTTGGCATGCTTAGTGGATTTGGGCCTGGCTATGTTTTGGGCTTTTACAATTGGGTTGTCATATTTTTTTTTTGGTATCAACAATAGCCCCCTTTGCAATGAAAAGGGTAGGAACTTCCCTTTTCGGTGCAAATCCTGGTCTCTCTCTCTTCTTCCTTTTCTTCTTCTCTTCGCTGCCCTCCACGTGTGTACAGGGGGAGAAGCTATTGTCCAACAGATCATAAGGCTTCAATCTTTCCCACGTTCTCCACTTCTTTTCAAACTGTTTCAAATAAACCTTTCAGTTACTTCCACTTACCTCCACTCATTCTCTTTTTCCCTTGGTTGTGATCATAGCTCCCCGTTCTTCTCTTTTCTTTCTCACCGGAAATTTGCTCCCTTTTTCTCCTTCGTTTTTTGTCTCCAATTCATCTTCTCACACAATGACGAGATCTACAGCCCCTTCTCGTTCTGGAGAAGAAAGGTCTTCTTCTTCTAATGAGGGAAGCCAAATGCAAGAGGAAGCTACTGAAGAGCATGTTCCTCAATCTCTCTCATTCTGCTTTATGGACGCTCTCCCTCCACCACGTTCTGATCCAGTGGAGCCAGGGCATCGTCGTTGGGAACCTGGGGCACGTGCTAAGCTCCCTCTCCCACAGCCCCCGAAGTCCGGCGACCTTTTCTCGAGCCAGTCATCTAAGGCTGTGGTGGTCCCGCAGAGCGCAACACGCCTATGTTCCAAGCCCTCTTACTCCAAAGAACATTGCAAATCGGGTCCCTTTCTTCTGCGCTCTCGCCTCGCTTGCTCGGAGTTCCCCTGGGTTGACCTTCGCTTTTATGTCAGAGTCACTTCTATGGGTGGATGGGCAGAATGGGTGGATTACGTTTTCCAACGGGATCCTCCCTTCGTGGAGATTTTGAAACAGGTGGGAATTGTTGATGCTGTGAAGGCGTCTCCTCGCCTAGGCGTGAACAAGAGGGTAGAGGATCTGCACATCCTAGTTCAGCACTGGTGCTCAGCGACTCATACATTCCTTACTTCTTGGAGGGAATTTACCCTGACTTTATAGGACGTGGTTGTTCTGTTGAAATTGCCTTCGTTCGGGGATAGTGACCTTGATCTCTCCAGTGTGGATGAGAGCATTATTGGGTTGGCCAAGGAGCTCAAAAACGCCTCTGTTGCTAGCGCCAAGTATTCCAAGGATTTGCTCCAGCAAAGGCGCGCCTCTTATGCTAATGGGTCTTCCTCAAGGAGGGCGCGGGGTGCAGGGAACCTTGTTCCTCAAGACCAGAAAGTGAGTCAAAGGTCCTCTCTCAAGTATACTTTTGCGAATTGGGTACGCTACTTCTTTGGTGACTTTTATGATGACAAGTTTGTGAGTGGTCCTGTTACTTATCAGCGCCTCAAGAGAGCCGCCTTCGTTGCTTTTTGGCTTAGTAGATATGTGTTTCCTGGACCTCCGTGGAAATCAGTGAGTTCTTCTATTTTTATCTTTGCGTGCATGCTTGCCGAAGGTATTCGTCTGCCTCTTTCTTCACTTTATTTGGGTGGTCTTTATGCTCGCCTTGATCTGATATCAGAACAGATGAAGAATTCTTTTGGCCGCTTTCCTGTCAATTGTTATGCTGATTTGTCTTTTCTACAATGCTTTTTATTTGAACGCTTTCCTTCATATGGCCCGGTCAGATTCCTTCCTGAGATTGCTTCTGATGCCAGCGCTGACGCCCTGGAACCACGTTTGTGGTGTTGGTATATGGGGAAGCCAAGGCGTCACCTTGCACAGATCATTGGTCACGAAAAGAGCTTTGTTTTTAGGCCTTATCTGGGTGACTTCCTTTTTGGTGGAGTGAAGTTACATCCTTTGTATCAGGAGGATGCCTTGAGTCTCTAGAATGATCTTGCTGCGAGGACTGAGGGCGTATTTGATTTGTGGAAATTGATCTTAACCGGGCGTTTCCTTTCGGGTTTTGCAACTATGGATAACAAGAGTGCGCACGGCGGGGCTCTTTGGCCCTTTGTCTACAGGCCAGATCGCGTTGCCAGGCAGTTTGGGCGTGACCAGCCCCTTTGCCCTCTTTTCTTGGACTCTGTTGATGTGGAGACCTCCTTCCGGTCCGCACTCTTCGGCTCGACGCCTTCTCCTGTTCCAATAGTTCACATTCCTTCTCTTCATGCCGGCGGGGTTTTGCGTGCTTGGCTGACCTCTCATAATGACATACTTCAGCATTTGCAAAGCTTTGAGAGTACCCCGAGCACCGTCACCATCCCCTTGGTCCCCATAGTGCACAATGATCCTTACTATTCTACTTCCACCAAGAAGACCATTAGCAAAGGTACGCTCTACTCTTGATACATGCAGCTCATCTTATCTGCTTCTTTTCTCTTGCTTTTGTGTTTTTATTTACTATTAATGTCTCTGGTTGTATTTCTCTTGTAGTTGAAAAGGAACCTCCAGCACCCCGCAAGCGCAAGGCTCTGGCGACTCCTTCTTCTAGTGCTTCTGCCCCAAAGAAAGGTAACACCAAACTTCCTTCTTCTAGTCCCTCTGCCTCTAAATCTCCCTCACAGGCCAAAGGGCAAGCTGCTGCCACTTCTTCGAAAGGCAAAAGCTCCACTCCTGCTCCTTCATGACGCTCTAACCGTCTTCGCGCCCAGGCTGTTCCTTCTACTCCTTCCTCTCCCGTCCACATAAACTTAGACGGAGATGAAGGAACTGCTTCTGGGGCTTCATTTCGAGCCTTCTACTCTACCTCTTCTGACAAAGATGATTCCAATGAGAGCTCTAAGACTTCCACTTCTGAAGGCGATGATGCTCAAAGCAAAGGTTCTCCGAACACTGTCGTTCCGTCCTCCACACAAGGTTCTCTTACTCGTTTCCAAACAATTCTCTTTGGCCTCTTGCTTCTTTCTTCTCCCTTTACCTTTTACCCGCAACTCCCTTTCACACGTTCATTTTTCTTTACTGGCTCTATTTCCTTTGATGAGTTTGCTGCTCACCATTTGCTTGACTGCTCCTCTTTTGCAGGTTCATCTAAGGCGGGCGGTAAGCCTTTCCCCGCGCTTTCTTCCTGAGCTTCCCAGAATATTCAAGCTCCTTAAGGGTCTCCTTCCGTTCCTTCCTTTACTGCCCAAGAGGCCCCTTCACTTTCTTTCAAAGCTGCTGCTGCACAAGGGGGAGCTGTTCCTGCTGGTTTTGCCACCTACGTCCCATTTGGTAAGGTGAGCAGTCCCTTGAATGTGCAACCGCTTATGACCATTCCGGCTTCCGACTCTCCAATTAATGTGGATCCTGTTCTGGTGGAGGAGAGCGATCCTTCAGTCGATCCAGTGCCTCCCGCTCCTGAGGACGCTTCTGCTGAGCCCCCGGTTTTGGACAAAGGGCAGGTCGATGTTGCCGATCCCATTGCTGAAGGTGCCACTGATCCTGATGTCGAAGTGGTCACTGAAGATAATGCCGGCTCTGCTACTCCCAAGGGTGAGGATCGTGTGGCCGAGGATGCCGTCATGCAAGATGCTGCTCCTACTACCGAAACAACTGCTGATATTGTTGCTGAAAAGAGTGCTGCTCCTGCTACAGAACCTCTTGTAGAAGACGAGGGGAGTTCAAGTTCTAACTCCATGGGGACGCCTTCAGAAAAAGGTCCAAAGGAGACTGTTGTCGAGACTCCTTCTTCATGTAAGTGTTGCTCCCTTTTGTATATTTTGGTTGGCATTTTTTTGTTTCTTATCGCTTTTATACTCGTGTGTTTTGTAGCCTTCTTATCTGTTCGTTCTCCTGATGCTGCGGATGAGGCTAACATGGTGCTCATCAATTCTTTCATGGAGGCACATCCCGGATTGCAGCCGCCTAGTGATTTCCTTCCGTGCATCTTCAAGGAGAGTGGCACACAGACTCTGTTGAAGCTAGTCAAGTTCATCTCTTCCTGTAATGTCGACGCCTTAGCATGGGATGACAAGGCTTTGTTGCTGGATTGCTTACGCTCCTTGGAACTCCTCCATTATTCTGGCCCTTGTTGGACACTGCCATCGCGGTGATAGAGCGGCAACGTCCTCCCTTTGATATGCACGCAGTTGCGAAACAGGAGAAAACTTTACTGGAGAGGCGTGCTTTGGTTACAACTCCTGTAGAGGAACTCTCTTCTAAACTGGCGGACGCCAATTCTGAGTTGTCTGGCATTAACAATAAACTTGACAAGATTGCTGCCAACAAGAAGGCCTATGAAGATGCCTGCAAGTCCGTCGCTTTGAGCACCCTTTTTTAGGAAATCATTTTGTGCCAAGTCATGCTTTACTATGTTGCTCCGATGTTGTCCCCTTCCCTTCTGAACTTCAATTAGGTTGAACTTTGAATTTGTCTTTCTGTCTCTTTGACTTTGAGCCTTTTAGCTTTTAAGGCTCCTTTTGTATGCAGGACATGCTTGCTTAATTTTATTTTGGCCAATGTACGCCCCTTGTCGAAAATTTGCTGCTCGTTGCATTATTGACTCTTTTGTGCCTCTGTGCATTTCATGTTTCTCAGATGTTGGGCTTGCAACTTTCCCTTTTCTCGTGGCAATTGTATGCACAAGTTATTTTCAGTAGTGGCCCCTCATGTCACTGGTGCCAAAGATTTATCTTCAAGTTATTTTCAGTAGTGGCCCCTCATGTCACTGGTGCCAAAGATTTATCTTCAAGTTATTTTTAGTACTGGCCCCTCATGTCATTGGTGCCAAAGATTTATCTTCAAGTTATTTTCAGTAATGGCCCCTCATGTCATTGGTGCCAAAGATTTATCTTTAGATGTGCACTTTGGGCACGTTGTTTACTCATGATATCAGAACTAACAAAGGGTGCGCTTTAGGCATATCATCCCTTGTTAGCCTACCTCTTTTTATACAGATTTTCCGCCCGCGTTTAAAGACTAGCGCCCTTGTCTCCAGGGACCTTTTCTAGCCTCGCGATATGGCGTACTTCGCCCGCGTTTGATCCCGGAAATTTGTTTTCAGAGAGGTCTATTCGGGTGCCGCGATAAGGCGCTTTGTGCCCGCGGTACGATCCAACTACCTTCAGTTTTTATTGTTACAGTTTTCTTATAAAGGTATCCTTAGGCGTTGGATCTTGCGATTGGCTTTTTCAGCTCTTTCGTTTGAGAGCGCTTTTCTATAGATTTTATGTTCCTTCAGGGGAGTACTGTCATATATATATTGTTATTTTTGTAAGACAAACCTCCTCAGTGTTTGCATTTAAAACAAGATACTTCTGAGAGACGCTTTTGGTTATGGGAAAAGAGAGTTCAAAACATTTTCATTAATTTTGTAGGATGGAATACATGTTTCTTTTCCAAAAGAGAGTCACAAAAGAAAATCAGAATAAAGCTTTTATTTTTCCAGCAAACTAAGCATAATATTTCTTAATATATTTGAAATTTAAAGGTCCTACTTTTCTTTGGGTATTTGGGTCAAGCAGAAGACAATACCCATTGGGATGCGCTTCCTGCACGATGTATGGCCCTTCCCATTTGGGCGTCCACTTGCTGGTGTGAATATTCCGCATGACCGCGTCTGGCGCCTTTAGAACAAGCTCGCCTTCAGCAAACATTCGTGGTCTCACCATCTTTTCATATGATAGCATGACGCGCCTTTGATGCTTGAGTAGTTCCTCATGCGCTTTGTCCCTGGCGCCTTCTAACACTATCAGCCTGCTTTCTGCACCTTCTTCATTTTGTGCTATCATTTTGGCAGAGGGAACCATTATTTCTGAAGGCAGTGTTGCTTCTGCTCCATAAAACAGGGAGAACGATGTTGCCTTTGTTGAGCCATGCTTGGTAACGCAGTATGCCCAAAGGGCGAGCGACAAATACTCACTCCATTCGGTGGGTGTGTCCTCCACCGTTTTGGCTAGAATCTTGACGAGGATTTTGTTAGTGGACTCTGCCTGACCGTTAGACTGAGGGTAGTAGGGAGTGGACCTGTGATGTATTATACCATATTCCTCCATGACTTGTTCTACTTTCTTGTTGATGAAGTGGGTTCCATTGTCTGACACTATTTTCTTCGGCAATCCAAAGCGACATATGATGTGCTCTTTGATAAACTGCACAGTGGTGTCCGCGTCTGCATTCTTTCATGCTACCGCCTCAACCCACTTGGTAGAGTGTTCTGTTGCCGCGAGGATCCACTTCTTCCCCTTGGATGGCGGGTCAATCGGACCTACAAAGTCCATTTCCCACGTGTGGAATGGATAAGGCGAACTGAGTCCTTTCATGGCTAGAGCGAGTGCATGAATCTTGTTGTCATGCTTCTGGCACTGCATGCACTTCTTGGAGAAATTGAAAACATCCTCTTTCATGTTTGGCCAATAATAGCCAATCCTCAACAATTCGTTCCAGAGCGACTTCCCCCCTTGATGTCTTCCGCAAGATCCCTTGTGCACTTCTCTCATGACCTTGACTTGGTCTTCCTTGCCAATGCATCTAAAGGTGCCTCCTGCGAAGTTCCTTTTGAATAACTCGTCTTTCTCCAAGAAGTAACGCTCAGACCTCTTTTTTACCCTTTCTGCCTCCATGTGGTCTTCTGGAAGGAAGCCGCTTTCCAAATACTCTTGTATAGGCCTGACCCAATCTTCCTCTACCAAATGAATCTCAAGTTCCTCCTTGGTGTCTTGGCACTGGCTGCACGCCTTCTGGAGTGAATCACATCGTACTTTCATGTCAGGCCAGAACACTCCTACCCTCTGCATCCTTCTATACAAACCGGGACCCACTTGCCCACATATACTGTCATGTATCCTTGTCATCTTCTGGACCCCTTCTTCTTCACTGACACACTTCATGAGTAAGCCATCAACGCTCCTTTTGTACAGTACTCCTTTTAGGAGACAAAAATCTCTAGTCGCCTTTGTTATCGCCTTGCTGTGGAGTTCTCCTATGACCGGGGTCCTTCAATCTCCCCTTGCCTGGCTTTCCTGTACACCATTTTGGATTCCGGGTTGGTACGCCTTCCTGAAGTGTACCAGATGTTCGCCTTCAGCCATGACTGCTTTGCTTCCCAGGGTGGCCAGAGCGTTTGCATTTCTGTTTTTTGCTCTTGGCACATGCTCAAGGGACTCTATTTTAAACCTAGCCAGTGCTCGCTGTGCCCTTTCCCTGCATAACGCCAAAGATATCTCCTTTACACCGTACTCGCCCTTTAGTTGCTTTACCACCAGATTCAAGTCTCCTTTGATAATGATTCTCCGAATCCCCAGCTCTTCTGCCACACCAAGTCCTAGCAGTAGAGCCTCGTACTCAGCTTCATTGTTGGTGCATTGGAACTCAAATTGGATAGCAAAAACCAGCTCCTCTCCCCTTTCATTTGACAAAGTGACTCCGGCCCCGCCTTTGGGTGATGAAGGCGTGCCGTCAAACTTTAGTGTCCATACTTCAGGTCTTTCACAGATGTTGACAGGCTCAACATCTTCCTCTTCTTGTGTTGCGTAGATTGACATCAGGTCCACCAAAGCTTGACTCCTTAATGCAGTAGGCGTCACTAAAACTATTTCATATTCAGTTAAAGTGAGCGCCCACTTGCTCAGCCTCCCTGTGAGAACAGGGCTTTGCAACAAATACTTGACTCCCGCCGCCTTGCTCACCACGTGAATGGTGTGTGCTTGAAAATAGTGACGGTACTTCTGGGAAGCGTACACCAAGGCCAAACACTGCTTTTCTTGGGCGGAGTATCTGGTTTCAGCTCCTTTTAACATCCTGCTCCAGTAGACCACGGGACGTTCTGCGCCCTCAATTTCTTGCGCAAAGAGTCCGCTCACTGCTGTTTGGGTCACGACCATGTATACTCTGAGTGGCACTCCCTTTTGCGGTGGTATCATCACTGGAGGGGATGCCAAAGCTTTCTTGATTTTGTCGAAAGCGTCCTGGTGCGCCTTCTCCCATTTGAAGGTCTCCTTTCCCTTAAGAAGCCCCCTCATGGGTCCCATCAATTCTCCCAAGGCTTGTATGAATTTGCGGATGTATCCCAGCTTGCCCATCATCTGTTGTAACTCTTTATTGGTACGGGGCGCCCTCATTTCCCTTACCACTTTGACTTTCCTTGCATCAACTGAGACGCCTTCTTTGTGGACCTTGAAACCCAGGAAGTCTCTAGAGGAAACTCTGAATTTGCATTTAAGAGGGTTCATCCTTAACTTGTATCTTTTGCACCTGATGAAGACAGCTTTCAAATGTTCCAAGTGTTGCTCTTTCTTTCTTGACTTGACTACTATGTCATCAACGTAGTCCTCCACCGTGTCATGCATCATGTCATGAAAGATTGTTGTCCTTGCTCTCTGATATGTTGCTCCGGTGTCATCAACGTAGTCCTCCACTGTCAAGTTGTGTGTCACTAGTCTGGGGCTGAGTCCCGACATTTCTTCATATCCCCGGGCGAATACTTCTCGAAACTCCTTCAATAAGGCGACCAATTCCTCTTTTTCTGACTGAGTGAGTGAAGAGGCGATGAAGAGTGGCCTGTGCTCGCCTTCTTCACCCACGTTGACTTCCTGTAGCTGTTCTGGACCATCGGCTTCATTCCCTTGTTCCTGAGCGTGCATAACCTCCTCCCGTGAAGCGAACTTTGCTTCCCCTCTTATGACGCTCATGAGGGTGGGGCTAGCCAAGTCTCTTAGTTTGGGCTTGGCTGGCCCCGCGAGTTCCTAGAGTATAGCCCACCTAGACCATCCATGAGGAAGGTGCTGCTTCTGTAACTTGAGCTTGGTCCTTGATCCTGACCCTTGCGCGCCTTCTGGCTGACGAAGTCTCTTGAACACTGATACCCTTTTTCCAAGTTCCTCTGCTTTCTCTTTCCCTTTGATCTGTACTTTTGACTCTCTTCCTATCCCGGTAACCCCTAGAGGAGCCAGTTCATCAAATGCTGATGCATCAATCAGGTGTAGCTCTGATGCCTCGAAGGGCGCCTTTGTTGCCGGGATCTCAATGTACTGCCCCTTGTACATGGATTTCACGCATTGATGTAATGTGGAAGGAATACATCTATGCAAGTGAATCCAGGGGTGGCCTAGAAAAATGTGGTAACTGGAGTCCCCATCCACAATGTGGAAAGTGTTTGGTGTCTTGATAGGCCCCACCTCAAGGTTGATCACGCACGCTCTTGCTGTGACTAAGCCCTCATTGAAGGTGCTCAGTGCAGTCTCTGTTTTCTTGAGCCTTTCCTTGGGTATCCCCAGCTTTGCAAAGATGTAGGTGGGAATGATGTTTACCCCTAAACCATTGTCTATGAGGGCACACCTTACACGTACGCCTTCGATCATGGCCTCCACGTACAACGGCCTGTTGTGACAAAATCCTGGGTGGGACTGTTGTGGCTCTTTGAACATTACCGCCGAGGCGTGCGCCTTGGCCACCCTGGTCGCTGGTGCATATGTAGCGCTGGTATCACCGCCTTTTCTTACTATTACATCTGCCAGAGCGTGCGCCGCTTCGTTTCTCACATCCGTTCCGAACCTTAACTGATCAAATAGAGCTCTGAACCCCCTGGTCTTTATGAGTCCCCTTCTCAGTTCTTCCTCTACTACCTCCTCTTCTTCAATTTCTTCCAAGAGGTCATCCCCACTGGACAGAATGACATTCACATCATGTCTAGGAAAAGGGCGAACGCCCAGGCTCTCTTCTGCGTCGCCTTTCGGCAGCAATACCTTTCCAGCCGCCAACTGTTTTCGGAAGACCCCTCTGATGACATAACAGTCCATGGTGCTGTGACTCTTTTGCCTATGCAATATACAGAACTCAGGGTCTTCATATTCCTGACGAGTCAGTGGACGCTTTTCTGCTCTCTCAGTGAGGATACCTTCCTTTAGCCACTCCTCTACCAACTGATACGTGAGCTCTCTGGAGATTGGGAGTTTTGGTGGAGGTTCCCTCTTCTCATAGCTTCTTGGAGGCGGCATGGCCCTATAAACTCTTTTTCCTCCTGTCATCCACAACATTTACGTCGAAAGCGGCTTGCTCCTTAGTTCTTTTTCCTTGCTTTCTCATCGCCTTCGAGACATCAAGCGCCCTTCCCAGCAGCTCAGAAAAAGTAGTGATCTTACTGAGCGCAAGGAATATCTGCGATCCATCTTCGATGCTTTTGATGCACCCATAAACTAGGTCCGCCTCGGGGAGGGTCTCTTTACAATGGAGTGCTCTGTCTCTGTACCGTTTGATGAAAGGTACTAGGCCCTCTCCCGCCCGTTGTCTGACACGCCCAAGGTCCATGATGTGGATGACACCTTCTTCCTCCAGAAATTTGTTGAAAAATTCTACAGTCATCTCCTCCCAGGTGTGAATGGAAGGTGGACGTAGCTTAGAATACCAAGTAAAGGCGCGCCCAGTGAGAGATTTTGAAAACTCCCTGAGTCTCAAACAGTGGTCTGCACTATGAATTCCCAGATCGTCCAGATAGGTCATTAGGTGCTCTCATGTGCTTTCGGTTCCATCAAATTTTCGGAAAGCAGGGGGTGTATATCCTAGGGGATAACGATAGGCAACTACATCAGCAGTAAAAGGAGGGTTCAAGTCTATTACCAGATTATTTCCTTCCTTGTGTGCCTGGAGGATGCGCTTTAGTTCTGCTTGTGTCATGGGGGAGTCCTCCATGCCGCCTTGTCCCCCATGAGCTTCATACTAAAACTCGCTTTCCAGTCTCGCCCTTGCTTTCGCTAATTCTGCTTCCCTGCGCACCTCCTCTTCTTCCCTTAGTTTTGCATTCAAGGCCTCGTTCTTTTCTTTCGCTTTTGCGGACTGCGCCTTGTATTCTGCCACCATGTCAACCAGTGCGCTCTGGTTGGCCATCAGGGAGTTGAGGATTGCAGCTGATATCACCACTTGAGTGTTTTGATTCCCTTCCACGCGAGGAATCTTGATATGGCTCAACCTCTCTCTTTCGCTGCTGGGCTCTTCCTCAGGGCGCTCTTGGTCATCATCTGGAGTATCAGAGGGAGAGTTGGCGTTGTCACTTGTAACATCCCCGATTTCCGATATCCGTTTAGAATGGTTATTAGAGGCTGATTAGTGTGTGTTTAAGTGATTAGAGTGTAGAGTTTAGTCAAGAGTAGAACGATATGAGGAAGAACTAACTTAGAATGGGTTTAAATAGTATCGAAATGAGGTTATGAGTAATAATCCAAGCCTAGATGAGAATAGGAGCCTAAGGAAGTGAAATTGGGTTAGAAAGTCACCAAAGCAGGATTTTGCCTCAAGTAATCGATTATTTTGATGGGTTTAATCGATTACTTGCTCTCAAGTAAAATCACTCATGTTGTTGCAGCAAAGTAATCGATTATTGGGGTGAGTTAATCGATTACCTTGTTGATTTCAGAGAAGTAATCGATTATTTGAAGGGTTTAATCGATTACTTGGCCTCAGGATTTTGTACTAGATTGTTGCATTGAAGAACTAATCGAATACTTATGGGAAGTAATCGATTACCTCCCGTAAAGTCTGATTAAAAACGCGTTTTCTCTTCATTTCACTCAATTGTTTCTCTCTCCTCATTCTCGACTTCTCTCTCTAAACCTCCATGGTTTCTTCTTCTTTTTCCTTGGCAAATCACCATAAAAACACCACAAATCACCAAATTGAAACCATGAATCATCCCCAAATCACATCCTAATGATTTCCCCTCCCTCAAATCACGTTTTCTCCCTCTTCCTCATGGAACCCCAAATCACCCAAAACCCTAAGTTGGGCAATCAACCACATAGAGCCTTCTAATCCTTCAAGGAGTCATAGATCGAGTATGAGAGCAAGGAATAGGAGTCATAGGAGCATGGATTGGAGCTTGGCATGGAGCTTCATCAAAAACCCCAATTTCACTTTCTCTCCCCTCAAGGTAAGGGGGTTACTTTGGGTCTAGTATTAGAGAAAGAGTTTATTTATAGTAATAGAAACATAACTAGGTGTAATTGGTTGTTTGATTAGGTTTATGGTTAAGAGGGTAGAGTTTGGCTAGAAACCTAGGTTTTATGGTGTGTTCTTGAGGTAGGTTTATTTTAATTGTTATTGTATTTATGAATATTATTGTTATGAATGTAAATAATATGTTTGCACATTCATATTGTGTTTGAAAAATTATAAAGTGACATTCATATAGTTATGCATCAAATAGGGCTAAGTCGTTCTCAATTGGGTTTAAACCAATTAAAGGACATTTTCTAAAGAACAAAGAGGGTTTTAAATTCAATTGAGAAACACTTAGAATATTGGAACATGCATGGAGTAAAGGTGGACGGAAAGGGTCGGGGAAAAACATACGTCGTTTTAACGATAGATGAGGACAAGAGTAAATGTTAGGAATTACTATGGAGGACTTTGATCTTCCAAAGGACATGGGTTCGCAACCCGTGTCGGGGATTGGTTCTATGCAAACCATAGTAGTTCTATTTACTTTGGCTCCTTGTGGCCAGTGACAATGATTTCTGCTAGAGCCAATTTGGGCGAATCAATCCAAATTGTACGTAGTACACTACCCTTGAGGAGTGTTACGTACTGTGCAAGCGGGTGAGCGATATTCCTAGAGGATATGAAGCACCCAACCAGAGGTTGAGAAATGCTTCCTCCTGGTCGGTTTTTCCCCAAAGTGGAGGGTGTATGTGAGAATGTATATTGTTATTGGAAAAAGGGAAAAGTGAATTGTTATAGTACATTGTTAGGAAATGTTATTGTTAAGGTTATTGTTATTGTTATTGATAAAAGTTACAGTGAATTGTTATAGTACATTGTTAGGATGAAAGTAAAAGGGAAAGTGTGAATGCATTGTTAAAGATGCTTAATTCATTGAATCCGATCAAAGTGTTAAAGTTAATCGAATGAAATGAATTGTTAATATCGGATTCAATAGTTAAACCATCTAAGTGCGACGATTGGCATAGCATAATCATGTGATTGCGCATCATAGTATTATAGTAAAGTATTATACTATAAGTATATATATAACTTATGAACTGATTAATGTTGAAATGTATTATTGTTAATTGAATTGTGAATTGCCTAATTGCTACTGTTTGTGTGTGAATATATCTATTTATGATCTGTTACTGTTTTTAAATGTTTTCTTTGATCTAGATTTCAAAGTTCTCACCCTTACAATGGACATATTAGGTACACATTGGAGAAAGGCACACGATGATGTCAAGGCCGAAAAAGGTATACTCCGGTAAAGAGTATATTGTTATTGGTGACCTTATGGTCCCAATTATAGTGAAACCATTCATAGGTCCTATTTTGTAAAGATTAGATTTTATAAATGTTGATTAATTGATATTGACGATTTTATTCAAATGTATTTTATTAATGTATCAGTTTTGTTTTCTCATTGGGACAAATTGAAAGTATTTTATAGTATTGTATATTTTGAACGAAAAGTTATATTTATATTTGATTGAAAACTGTTCTGGACTGAGAGGTTTAATTTCTTTTTGGGGGAAAAGTCCAATTTTTAAAGGAAACTCCGTCGAAATTTTTATAAACCCTGAATGTTTTCCTTATTAAAGGCTAATCTATAGTAATTGTTTTAGTAGTAAAAGGTAGGGTATTACATCACTCCCCTGGTTGACTGGGCTGAAGTTCAGTCTCCTGACACCCACAGTAACTCCTGGATTCACCAGCGCAGAGATTGAAGTCTAAGTTGGAGGGGTCGCCTTTGTCGTAGTAGCCCCGATAAACACCTTCTGGATGTTGCTATTTCCATTTCATTCACTACTGGAAGCCATAACTTCCCCAGTGGAGTCACCAAATTGTTTCGGATCTTTTTATTGCAAAAGATGTAATTATACAGAGATTAATGGGTTCGTAAACTTAATGAAATTATGGTCTCGAAGGCGCACAAGTACTACAGATATTACAAGCAAAGGGACACCGCTACTTGTTACTTTAACTATGGTAGGGTGCGCCTTCGTGTGTGAGGACGCCTTCTGCAGTAAGGATCAGGGCTTAGACTTGTAGAAGGTTGACCACGGTGGTGAGCCACAGTAGTGAGGTTTCTTTATAATGGTGTTGGAGGAAGGGGGTGAGCGCTCTTGCTGCTCACTTCACTCTTTCCACTTTTCTCACTCTTGTCTCTCTTCAGTGTTCCTTCTCTGGAACTTAGAGAAGAGAACCATGGGTTTGTGTATGGTTTCAGTGCGTTGCTGCTGTCTTTCTTGCCATTTTTTTCTTGCCTTATTGGTTGATGGTAACACCTTTACATAATGCCCCTTTTATCCACTAGATATTGCCTTTTTCCTTCTATCCATTGGTCCACGCAGCTTTTCCTTCTTTGTTGCTGCCTTCTTCCTTCTTTATCAGGTGCCAGTTTGTCCTTTTGCCATTTTAGGCTTTCCATTAATGGCTGGGGAAGGAAGGCATACAAGGCATGCCATTTCCGTCTCTCTCTTGGGAAGGGCCTAGGTGAGGTGAGCAAAGATTCCCTTCTAGCTTCCTGTGCAAGCTGCACGTGTTATGGGGAGTTGGGGTGGCTCTTTGTCTGCTTGCGTGCTCTCTGAGAGTGGGGTGCGCCTTCATGTGCGAACGTATACCCCAGGTACGCCCTTCTCCATCGTTACTCCCTGTCCGTAGTTCTTTGATTCAGCCCGTATTTTTGGCATGCTTAGTGGATTTGGGCCTGACTATGTTTTGGGCTTTTACAATTGGGTTGTCATATTTTTTTTTGGGTATCAACACTATTCTTCATAAACATAAATTGACATTACAACAAATTAAAATAAATTATAGAACCAATCAAACTTTACTACTCTTATGTGTAATGCCCTAAAAAATATAATGCTATTTTCTAGGCCATTTTTTTTTAAAGTAACAGCTTGCTCAATAATACTTGATATAAGAATATTTGACAAGATATTTGTTCATAAAATACTAACCATATTTGCATTGATTTCAAAAATATTTACAATCATTCCAAAACTTTTTACATTATACTTAATTTATATATTGCTAGGGAGTAATTGTATTAACTCCCCTAGCACCAGATGGATAATATTCAATACTAATAGTAATATATTTTTATTTATTTTCAATATAAAATATCAAAATATTACATATATATATAATAAGATACCACAAGATGCTCGCTCAGATCGGTCCATCATTTGCATTCATCAGTCATCCATCCATTGACTTCCTGTGGAGTTCTCCCACACCTCATCATCTCCCGTGCTGGGCTCCTTGTAACATCCCAACTTAATTAAAGTAAAACAAATGAAAAAAAATAAAAATGTAGTTTCATTATTGTCATTAAATAAACATTTGTCAATTTGAAAATAAAATTTGGGATTTACAAAATGGAATCAATAAAGACAAAATCGAGTTCTTTTCCTACTACCTTCAATATCATGAAACTCTGGTTCTTCGCTTCTCCAGCTTTACCTAAAATGTTTAACCACAAGGGAGTGAACATCTTTTCATAAAAGGATAGAAATTAAGAATTGAAAATGAGTAAATGAGACTAGTAAAATATCAAATTTTCAAGCTAATAGACTCATACACATCCAATTCAAAAGAATTATGGAATTCACAGGTTTATTAATTTTTTATTAGATTTTTTTTACCACTACATTAACATTTCTTTCTTTATTATCATGGCGGTGGTTATTGTTATAGTTTAACTCTCAATTATCGCATCCTCAGCTATAATTCAAATCCAACATATTTCCCTTTGTGTTCATAATGACCTATCTTTTATTATTTAGTTATGAAACTACCATTTATCTGTATTCTAATTAGCCTAATAATATTTCATTTTCATTCAGGCATTTCATCGAACATCATAACTACACCAATTTCCAATTAACTAATTATTAGGTTTTCAATAATAATCAAGCACCTTAGTATTCAATCCATCTACACAGGTAGGTGGTAGAGCAGAATCAACTATCCTAGGGTTTAATTTATTATATTCATTAAGCATTTACTAATTCCAAAACCTAATTCCTATTCTAAAATAAAAAAGTTCCTCCCTTACCTCACGCGAGAAGAAAATCCAATTCCAAAGCTTTAATCTAGCTTATCTATATTTCCTTCAGAGTTTTAGAATCCTTGTTGCTTGGTTGTTAGTTGTCTCCAAGGATAAACAAGAGTTAATGCCATAGAAAAGAAGGAAGAACAAGATATAGAGAAAGAAAATGGAGATATATAATGAAAGAGTTAATGATCACACAGGTCCCCGAAAGATACCTGTGGAATCAGTTAGGTCCCTGAAAGATTTGTGGAATCTTTTAAATCCCCCAAAGATCATTTTGGCGTCACATTAGTCTCCCCCCATTCAATTTCGTCAGGATGGACCTGACGTAATTCTACGTTGCACGTTAAATGCTTTGTCGGCCCAAATGCGATGTTGGAATGTTAAGAAGTGCCACGTTTGGGCCAACAAAGCATTTAATGTGTCACATAGGATCCCGTTAGGTCCCTCATGGGGGACTAATGTGATGCCAAAATGATCTTTGGGGGGTTGAAGAGATTCCAAAAATCTTTCAGGAACCTAACTGATTCCAAAATGATATTTGGGGGGTTTAAGAGATTTCGCTAATCTTTCAGGGACCTAATTGATTCCATAGGTATCTTTCGGGGACCTATGTGACCATTAACTCTATAATGAAATCAAGGGTTGGGACCATTGGGAAGATGAGTATGATTATTGATTTATGGTGTTGGGGTTGGATATGAATGCATTTATAGTGGTTGGTGCATGGAGATTAGCTTTTGGTGCATAAAATTGGCTTCTGGTGCTGATTCGGGTGGTCTGGTGCGGCTGGGGAAGGAGTTGGTGCGTCAGTTACTGATTTTTTGTGCATCTGGTGCATTTATACGCACCACGCGCCTGGTGCGCCTGAGCGCGCACCAGTTCGAGAAACTTCTGGTGCCATCGAGTCATTTCTGGTGTTGCGCCTTCCTGCGCGCCTGAGCGCGTCCGTCCCGCGCTTGAGCGCGCCCTGGTGCGCCTGAGCGCATATCTCCTAGCGCCTGAGCGCGCCAGTCTATGGCACCGGAATTCCTGCACCGATGCGCCCAGACGCACCGGCTCATGCCCGGGCGCACCGGTTTGCTCCAAACTCCCGTTTTTCGCCTTTTTGGCCCGATTCAAGGACTCCTAACCATTCCTAACACTAAATTGAATACGTACAACATCCAATTACATCTTAAAATCATAAAATTATATAATCCCACTGTTGCCCATACAAATGACAACTACCCCTCTAACCGAAATTCCAAACTTATTCCCATTACTCTTTCTTTCTTGCCAACCTACGATCCTATTTGTTCACATCTTATTCTATCCTCATCCATCTTCGATACTTGATTAAGTGGTCGGTACTATTCAAAGTTCCTGAAATCTAATTGGTGGCACTGCTTTACCGTAAATTATAAAGAATTTCTCTAGATCAGACGCTCGTTGACCTTATTAAATTCTTATCCTATGTTTGGCCTCCTCTACCAATCCTCCTCCAAACTCATAACACCCAAGACACCCCTAAATTCTTGTTAATCATGTTTTCCAAACATACTTTATAAATCTTGATCAAAGCAAGACAACAACATACACTATTTGCTTTTATTCAAGATTATTTTACGTCACTACTTTACATAGATTAGACATATAAACACTTATCATTATCTATTTTTTTTATGAAAATTTAGGTCGTTACAACACTCCCCCACTTATAGGAATTTTGTCCTCGAAATTCGGTTGAAAAAATTGTGGGGCGAGGCGTTCCAAGCGATTTACTAAAAAGGGTTTAAAGTTTTTTAAATAAAAGTTTTAAATAGAAGTTCAACTAACATAAATACATATTTATATAATTACATTCATTTATAGTATACCTAATATTTTTATGATTACACCACAAGTTACTTAATGTTCCATAGTTATAGAACTAGAAAAGATTACTCTAACACTAATAAATTACAAATCGCTTCTCTTTCTTTTGTTAGGGCATTGCTTAGCATAATGCCCTGATTCCTTGCAATGATTGCATTTTACTCGTAGTTTCCGACAATTTCCCAAGTGGTGTTTTTGACAAATTTCGCACTGGGGAGGGTTGAGCGATTCATATTCTTCACGGTTTATTTCCTTTTTGTTTCCATCTTCATCTTGATCAGTGGTGTGGGACTCATCTTCTGCTAGGGATTCTTTACCTTTCTCTTTGGATTTCTTTTTGGCTTCTAAATCCTTTTTATAGATAAAACACATATTCACTAGTAATGGGAAGCTTTGAATATTTTGGTATTCAATGGCTAATTTGATCTCGGGGCAAAGATCGTTCACAAATTTTGTGCACTTGATTTTCTCCTCGGGGTTGGGTTCATAGTATAGGGAATATCGAAAAAGTTCTTCGAATTGTGTCACATATGCTCCTATACTCATATTTTCTTGTTTTAGTTCGAGAAATTCAATTTCTTTTTGTCGTCGAATATCTTCTGGGAAATATCTCTCTAAGAACTTTACCTTGAACATTTCCCATGTAATTTCTCTTGATTCTGCTTCCAAAAGTCATTTGGTGTTTTCCCACTAGTTGTCGACTTCTTCGGTTAGTACATATGTGGCAAATAAGACTTTTTGTGCATCGGGGCAATTCATTATTCTGAAGATTTTCTCTATGCTTCGAATCCATCTGTGTGCTTTGATCGGATCGAATCCTCCTTCAAATTTAGGAGGATCTACTTTACAAAACTCGGCAAGCCTATAAAATTCCGTTACTTCAGGGTTTTGGTTGGTTGGCACCAGGTTTTCAAGTATGGCTGCATTCCTTGTGGTCATTTTGTTGGGTCTGCACATTTCATTTTGATTAGAGTTGTATTAACTTTTACTGTCATAAGATCATTCTTTTTGTCACTATAGTTCATTTTTTTTTATTATCTTTCTTACTATGAGGTATTGGGAGTTTCTACTCCCCCACTTAGGATTTGTCTAGTTTCTCTGTCATATATTATTCAAATAAATTGTTGAATATCTTTTGAACGAAATACTAAAATTTACGTAGAAATTTTGCCAAAGTTTCCTTTAGAATATTGAGTTTTCCCCAAATTTTTAAAAGACTTGCAGAAACCTTTAATTACTTATCTTAGTAACTTTTGTCCGTTTCATTTAAATCAAACATAATAAATCAAAATACCAATCAACGTGCACAGGCACGTTTCAGTCCTTCACAATTAAAGTTCATTAAATCCCATTATTTACTAAATAAGTGTAATAGTAATAATTAGCCAATATATTATAACATAACAATTTCTTACTAGACGTACTTAAAATGTAGATTTTACTATCATTATGCATGAATATATATGATACATAATCTATTATCAACTCTAGTGCTATGCTTTTATCAGCTAATTGTATATGTTATAATCAAGTTTCCATAACCCTTATAGTTCATGCAATTTCAGTTTCATAATCATACAATTTTTTTTTAAACATTAATCTATCAAATCTTTTACTTTCATTCTATATTCCAGTGAGAATTTAAATAAGATTTTTCTTTTTATTCAGATTACATGTATCAATTTCAATATTTTTCATTGGATTGATACTCATTTGATAGATTTCACATTCTCCATTCAGCACATTTACACAATTTATTTCCATATCAAGATCATAATTATCTGTTTTTATCTCTTGGATACAGTATATATATATATATATATATATATATATATTCCCCCAATCCATACCGTACCTCCATTTTGCTTTTACATCATTCCTCTTATTTCATGCACATCTTAATGCATATCAAGTACTAAAGGACTTGGAGGGTCAAAAGGATTAGCACCATGTGTTACTAAATATTTAAACTTCTAGATTTTTGACAACTTCACCACCCAATGAATGCAAACATTGGGGTGATCAGTCCCAATTTCCACATTCTATTGGTGGTAACAATTCTCGCCATCCAAGTCAAATCTTTTTGTTTCATATGAATTTCCCATCATTTCCAACAACTTATTTCTTACATACATTTTCACTTTCACTTCCGGTTAGTTCAATATTCATTTACTTATTTCTTTGCCTACAAGTAAACTGCTTGCAAATGGTTAAGTAATCCATTCTTCTCTTATCCCGAACCCCTAGTGAGCTCTCCTAGGTTTCGGGCACAACACATAATTCAAATACATTTCATATACTTCCCATTTGCAAACAATTTACTTTTTTCTCATTTCATTTCTCTTTTCTTTTCCTTTTCTCTTCTTCCTCACTTTGGGCTTTCACTCTTTTTCATTCATTCACTCTATTCATTCTCTGTATTGTTGTATGAGACATTCATTATTATTTTTCATTTCACTCTATTTCCTCGCTTCACCCTCCACTCCAGGGAAAGACCAACCGGGAGTAAATGTCCATCTACCACTACTTGCGCGATACTGGCCACTCTTTCTCAGTCCAGTACAACTTGGGTTGAAGGCCCAAGTTGGCTATAGCAGGGAACCACCCTCGACCGGTCCCGAAGTGACTTTGTGACCGATAGAATTATCATGGTTAATGCAGAACCAATCTCCCGACACGAGTGGCCAGTTCGTGCCCTCCTAGGAGATCAAATTTCCACCCAACAACAATTCCCGTGGTTGTTTCATTAGCACAACCTAGTCACATATCACTCACGCGCCTCCGCGTGTGTCTTTCCCAACTTCCTTACCGTCCACCTTATAACTCCATGAAATTCGCTTCTATGTACGACAGCTTACATTCTCAATTTAATTCAACTTCAGCTTATAACGTTTCCAAATTTAATGACTCAATTGATTTAGAATCCAACTTTTCATGGCTTTCACAAATCAAGTATTATTTATCGGGCTTCCAAATCAATTGAGTAATTTCTAAGTCATTTCATTTCAAAAATTCCGTTCATATTTTATAACAAGTTAGTTTGAGAATGTACTCTGTCTACATAAATTACTTTACCAAAGACATTGAAAAGGAAAGCTAAACATCAGTTCTTAAAAAAAAACAATTGATTATTTTAAAGAAAATATGTAGTTTGATTCAAAAGCATTTATTTGCAAAGATTTCCCTTTTCATTGACCTTAGCAAAATATTCTCTCATCACTCATGTTGTGGTGCATAATATAATTGATTCTCAAAAGGGACTTAAATCACCTTTCTTTTCGGTTCAATTTTATGTTTTCAAAATCATCCTTCTTCACATTCAAGTTCCATTGAGAATATGAGATAGTTTTTAACACAATTTCAATATCATAAATATTGGAAAGGAATCAGTTCCAAAAATCATTCACTTTTCAATTTGATTTTCTAAATTGAATTCGTATAAAACAAAAGTTTGAAAGATGAAAATAGACTAAGTCATAAAATGTTCCTTTCCTTTCCAATAACGTGAATATACTCATTATGCACCATTGAATATTTAATTCACCTTTCTTTTTTTTTCTCCCTCATATCTCACTCTCATTTGTCTCATACAACAATATCTTGGCATTGGTCAGCTACGCATTCATCAACAGACTCTGACTGTTGTGCAACACACTAGCCAACTACGCCAAGGTGACACCTCCGACCATGCCAAGTAAACTTTATAACTCTCATTTCTTTTCTCTCTTTTCACATTTCTTATCTCTTTTTCTTTATGTATCTTACTTCTTTCTTCTTCTCTGGGTGGCAAAAGATAAAACTTTTCTTTCATTTAAAACCCTTAGTATTGACTAACAACTTTCATTTCATTGTGGTGCTATACCTTTTGACTTCCTTATACTCAAAAACTTGACACTTATTCCCTTAAACACCTCACTCCCTGTGGTATAAAAAGCTCAGAACTGGAGTTTCACAACGGAATCGGGACCATTTCTCCAGGTCGAAAGGAAAGAACTGCTCTGATACCATATTGTAACATCCCAACTTAATTAAAGTAAAACAAATGAAAAAAAATAAAAATGTGGTTTCATTATTGTCATTAAATAAACATTTGTCAATTTGAAAATAAAATTTGGGATTTACAACATGGAATCAATAAAGATGAAATCGAGTTCTTTTCCTTCTGCCTTCAATATCATGAAACTTCGGTTCTTCGCTTCTCCAGATTTACCTAAAATGTTTAACCACAAGGGAGTGAACATCTTTTCATAATAGGATAGAAATTAAGAATTGAAAATGAGTAAATGAGACTAGTAAAATATCAAATTTTCAAGCTAATAGACTCAAACACATCCAATTCAAAGGAATTACGGAATTCATGGGTTTATTAATTTTTTATTAGATTTGTTTTACCACTACATTAACATTTCTTTCTTTATTATCATGGCAGTGGTTATTGTTATTAGTTTAACTCTCAATTATCGCATTCTCAGCTATAATTCAAATCCAACATATATATTTCCCTTTTTGTTCATAATGACCTATCTTTTATTATTTAGTTATGCATCAACCATTTATCTGTATTCTAATTAGCCTAATAATATTTCATTTTCATTCGGGCATTTCATCGAACATCATAACTACACCAATTTCCAATTAACTAATTATTAGGTTTTCAATAATAATCAAGCACCTTAGTATTCAATCCACCTACACAGGTAGGTGGTAGAGCAGAATCAACAATCCTAGGGTTTAATTTATAATCTTCATTAAGCATTTACTAATTCCAAAACCTAATTCCTATTCTAAAAGAAAAGAGTTCCTCCCTTACCTCAAGGGAGAAGAAAATCCAATTCCAAAGCTTTAATCTAGCTTATCTATATTTCCTTCAGAGTTTTAGACTCCTTGTTGCTTGGTTGTTGGTTGTCTCCAAGGATAATCAAGAGTTAATGCCATAGAAAAGAAGGGAGAACAATATATATAGAGAAATAAAATGGAGATATATAATGAAATCAAGGGTTGGGACCAATGGGAAGATGAGTATGATTGTTGATTTATGGTGTTGGGGTTGGATATGGATGCATTTATAGTGGTTGGTGCATGGAGATTAGCTTTTGGTGCATAAAATTGGCTTTCGGTGCTGATTCGGGTGGTCTGGTGCGGTTGGGGAAGGAGTTGGTGCGTCAGTTGCTGATTTCTGGTGCATCTGGTGCATTTATACGCACCGCGCGCCTGGGCGCGCACCAGTTCGAGAAACTTCTGGTGCCATCGAGTCATTTCTGGTGTTGCGCCTTCCTGCGCGCCTGAGCGCGTCCGTCCCGCGCCTGAGCGCGCCCTGGTGGGCTTGAGCGCACATCTCCTGGCGCCTGAGCGCGCGCTAGTCTATGGCACCGGAATTCCTGCACCGGTGCGTCTGGGCGCACCGGCTCATGCCCGGGCGCACCGGTTTGCTCCAAACTCCCGTTTTTCGCCTTTGCGGCCCGATTCAAGGACTCCTAACCATTCCTAACACTAAATTGAATAGGTACAACATCCACTTACATCTTAAAATTATAAAATTATATAATCCCACTGTTGCCCATACAAATGACAACCACCTCTCTAATCGAAATTCGAAACTTATTCCCATTACTCTTTCTTTCTTGCCAACCTACGATCCTATTTGTTTACTTCTTATTCTATCCTCATCCATCTTCGGGACTTGATTAAGTGGTCGGTACTATTCAAAGTTCTTGAAATCTAATTGGTGTCACTGCTTTACCGCAAATTATAAAGAATTTCTCTAGATCGGACGCTCGTTGACCTTATTAAATTCTTATCCTATGTTTGGCCTCCTCTACCAATCCTCCTCCATACTCATAACACCCAAGACACCCCTTAATTCTTGTTACTCATGTTTTCCAAACATACTTTATCAATCTTGATCAAAGCAAGACAACAACATACACTATTTGCTTTTATTCAAGATTATTTTACGTCACTACTTTACATAGATTAGACATATATATACTTATTATTATCTATTTATTTATGAAAATTTAGGTCGTTACACTCCTTTCCGTACCTTCTTCTTCCTCCTCACTTTCACCATCCGAGGGGACCCTTGGATTCGGGATAAACTCCAGGGTCGGAGCGAAACTCACCCGACAGGATGGCATTGGAGTGGGTGGTCTTTTAGGTTCAACTTGATCTTCGGAAGGCTAAAGAGGTTTCCTGCGGAGCCTTGTTAATCTTTTCATTGGTGGTGGTGGTGGTGGAGTGGGATGATGATAAATGTAAGCCAGAGAACATGTTGAGTGAAGATAATTGGTATCCTCATTCTTTGTGGGCGCATCCTAACTCTTGGATTCAGATGTCAAAAAATTATCTTGACATCCCCTTCAAAAGTAGCACGACGCCCATTATTCCCAATCACCCCTAGCTAGTGGGCGGATCTTCATGCAAATCATATTATTGGCCATTATCACCTAACACACAATTTAAGGGTAAGGAGCAAGTCATTATTATATCGCTATATAGGTTGATAATTAATTGTATTAAAAGTATACAAACACATTTAAGTCAAATAACAAGTTTTTATGCACGAGGAAGCCTAATTTCACAACACTTTATTATTATAATCTTATAATTATGGCATGATGTATGCAAAACTCTAGTCTCTACTCCATAATATCCAATACAAGTCTCTTCTTCATTCACATACTAATTCTCAAATTAGGAAAAACAACTGAGAGTTAACGTCTTGCACCCATGTATGCCACTGCACAATACCTTGTAAATCCACGAAGGACCATAGCCATACCAAGAACTGTCCTCGATCAATGAAGATATTTCTAAGTGATTGATAGAATGTATTATAGTTATGCAGAACTATCCCAGGGAAGATCGGCCAGATCAACCTATCATATGACCATTCTACCCATAATAATTCTCAGAGGTTATTTGACAAATCACTGTCATAAACCTAATCTTTATAACATTTTCAATCCAGATTATCAAAATCTTTCATGTGTCTTTTTTCCATTCTCCTATCATAACACCTTTATCTTCATGTATGAATGTATAACTTTTTTTTTACTTCAATGAAAAAAATATAAATACATTTATTACATCATTTGATAATAAACCAAATAATGGACACATTCAATTAATTATTATTATTTTATTATTATATTTTATAAAAGATTGATGTATATATCCAAAGTAAAAATTTATACAAAACTTTCGTCTGTAACTTGTTATAGACCCTCGATAACTGGTTACATTGATAATTCCAACCCTTATAGCTTTGGATTAACACATCAATTTTTTTATAAAACCAAAAGTTGCATTCATGAGACCTTATATCACATATAGAGAACAAAATGGATAATAAATTCAACTCAAGATAACTATTAATCATGTTGGATTTCAATAAGCACTTAAATAAAGCCATAAACACTTAATTCATGAAATCACGTATCAACTCTTTAAAATCAATTTAGCCTTCAAGGATTCAGCCTAGGTTCAGTTTATTTTGAGCATTTAGAATTTATTTAACATCGGTTTCAGTGTAGGTGATAAGTATTTAACGTAAGCTATCCTCTAATCACTTATATACAACATAATCATTTATGACATATACCATTTTCAGAGTTCAAGTTTAATATCCACTTTTAGCTTATTTTTAGTTCCTATTCAGTTATTAGAGCATATTTAAAGTCTGATTCATTAGTGAACAAGTCTCCATGCCATAAGTCCAATTCAATTTCAATCACATAATTCCCTTAAGCTAATGGAAGCTCTTCTACACTTCTAATCAATTAACACTACCGCAGATCAGACATTTCGCATCTGTTTTAAAAGACATTTCGCATCTGTTTCGGAACAGATGTCCTTGTGGGAGATGTAGATAGTTAAGATTTTTTGCATCACTTTTCAAAACAGATGCGATAGATCAGAACTTTCTGCATCACTTATATAACTGATGCAGAAAGTACATATAACTGATGCGGAATGTGTACTTTCTGTATCACTTATTTTATAAAAGATGTGGAAAGTATAATAAATGATGTGGAAAGTATACATTTCCGCATCTGTTTTGGGTTATACATGATGCGGAAAATATACTTTTCGCATCTGTTATTGTAAATAACAGTATAATAACAGATGCGGAAAGTCAATTCTATTTCGTAACAGATGCAGAAATTGCACTTTCGGCATCAGTTATATATGAATAACAGATGCGAAATGTTGATTTTTTTTTTTGCAATTTTTATAATTTATATCTAGTGACCTGCAATATTTGTTTTGACTACCAAAAATAAAATTTTAAAACAAATGAAATCCAAAAGGCAATATATATATATATATATATATATATATATATATATCTAATAATTTCAATACAACTACCAATAATTTCAATACAAGTACAAATTCTACCAAAACTAATTCAATGCTAACCAACTCTCTTATATCCACTAATTTCAATATAACTACAAATTCTACCAAAACTAGCTAATTCAATTCTCTACCCAAATCATTCTCATCAAAAGTTGAGATTGATATAAGTGCATAATATCATTCTTCAAGCCGGTACCACCTGTGGTTACTTCAATTTTCAAATGCTTCCCAAGCTCAGAACAAGATAAGTATAACAACTCCATGGTAGAAAAATATGAAGAAAATAGTCAAACAGAGAAGAGAGGTTATTGCTTCGAATCATTCTCGCTAACTTTGGTAACACAATCTATTTGCTTTCAAATTCAATATGTCTAAAGTAACTATCCAAGTGAAATATCAACTTATCAACAAGATAATAGATATCAATTTGCTTAAAGGAAATTACCAAAATTGTAAATAAGATCAGTTGTTCAACAAAAGCATATCATTAACACATGTCTATTGCAATTAGCTATACTTATACTATCATGCCAATGCATGTGTCAATTTTTTCTCTCAATGATGCACAAGAACACATTTAAAATAAGTGGCACTTTGACTTTGATTCATTAAGCTCCATGGTTTATCAATACAATCTAGGCCAAAAGCAAGGATCAGAGCAGACATACTTCCATATTCTCAACACTTTTCCCAAGTATCCTTTCATATTCTCAACTATCTTATCAAGTTCAACTTTGTCAAACTGAAGTAATTTGCAGAACGAACAACATAAAAAAAGGGTGGCATGAAAAAAGTTCAAAGCAATTATTTTTACAATGAAAAACAAAATGGTTTGTTGGTTTGCATGTAAATGAGGGGCAAGAATTACTGTAAAAAATACCATTTTTTATTACAATGATGGTCATAAATACTAAGTAACCGTTGAAGTATAGTTTTATATATCAGTGGCAGTGCAAAAAAAAAAGATTAACTATCATTAGCATATATGACAGTCTATCAAATTTAATACAAATGCAAACCAAGCAGTGACAATTAAGTGGGATGATTTCTGCTTTCACATGGCCAATTTGACTCCACAACAACATATAATACAATGCTTGATTTACCCATTTTAAAAAACATAATCATAAATAAAGTTGGATTGATGTGCAGCAACAGTTCCAATAGCATCGTAAAAGCATTAGTTTCAAAAGAACAAAGCTTCATCAATTATGATAAATAACGATGTTAAACTCTTTGCTCCAACTCTACCCTCACAAGTATGTGAGAGAGTGAAGGAAAATGGGAGAAAAGAGAATTAAGACTAGGAGAAAAAAACTTGATCTGAAATGGTACGGTAACTGTCATCAACTGAACGGAACCAAATCAGGTTCTTATAATACACATGAACCTAAAACATTGTAGAACAGTTAAGAAGCCTAACTAACTAAACTGATTAAAGACCAAATCAATCAACTGGCAATTAGGAATTAGTACATGCATATGATGTTAAAATTAGCATAAAATACCTGCGTGTGAAGCCAAATTTTTCATAACCACGAGAAAATGCATCCAGACCACCTTCGTACTTGTCAATTTCCTCACGCAGTCTTTTGTATTGTTGATAACTATAACATGGTAAAAATGGATTTCAACAAAAATAAATTTTCATTCTAGTCACAGTATGTCAAGCATCAAAAGTGCAAACATAACGCAAGTGTGTTTGGGAAACACAACAGTAAGTACTGAAATCAAACCGAAATCAAATAATAGAGCTCATGCAATGAATAAGAACAAGAACAATAATTAAAAAAATATGATCAAATAGAATGTCACCATCATGTTACTGTAGTGTAGAGCTGCTACACAAAACAAAGGAAACAATAGGCACACATATATTGTAGAAAGCATCATGTTGCCTTATGATGTGAAATCACCTTTGAAATATGAATCTGTGGGCAAGATGTAATTAATTAGAAGAACCTCATTAAACATTGCACACTCTTTCATTATGAATGTAAAAAAGAGAGATCTCTGCAAAAGAGTTATAAAAGAGTGGGCAACTTAATTGATAGCATTGTCCCACTCCACCTCCTAGCTATCCACCAACAGCTAATTGTCAAGTTTCTTTTCCCCATATAAAAGTAGGGAATATGAAATGATCAATGACATGATAATTATAACCCCATTATTAAAACCCTCGACCAATCGTTGACCATCTACTACCCTCGACAGGGACTTATTCTACCAATATTTTAAGAAGCTGAAGTTAAGAAATTAGCTTACCGGAAATCAAGATATTCACGGTGAGGTTGCAAAAATGGATCAATGTCATATATTTTCTTCCCAGAGCCAGGAAAACAACACCCAAATAAATCAAACCGTAATCAAAACAACACCCAAATAAAATAATTTAAAAAAGCAAAATCTAAAGAATCAAATTACAACCCAAATAAAATTAAAAAAAATTGGAGAGAGAGAGAGAGAAAACCTAGAAAAAGAAGAACGATGAAGGCGGAGGTGGAGACGGAGGCGTTGACTTTGCTGTGGAGACGGAGGCGCGACTTTGCTGTGGAGACGAAGGCGAAGGCCGCGACGGTGATGAAGCAACGGAGAAGAAGAACGATGAAGCAGTGGCAGCGTTAGAAGAAGAAGAACGTGAGGAGAAGAAGAAGAAGCAGCACCGTTCATGAGAAGAAGAAGAAGAAGAAGAAGAAATGAATTTTTGGCGCCATAGAATTAGGTTTTAGTCTTTTTTAAGACAATCCGCATCACTTATTTACAATTTAATAAAACAGATGCGAAATGTAGGAGAAATCAAACATTCTGCATCAGTTAAATAAAAACAGATGTGGAATGTTTATTTCTTAAATTTATCATATTTACAAGTTTGCCATTGCACTAAACATTCCGCATCATTTATTTAAAACCCGATGCGAAAAGTAGGAAAATAATACGTTCCACATCAGTTAACAAGAAACAGATGCGGAAAATTCAAGAAAATATGACTTCCTGCATTAGTTATAAAAAACAGATGCGAAAATTTTTTTATCTTAAACTTAATTACAAGTTTGCCACCGCGTTTGGTTTTTACATCTGTTTTCTAAAACTGATGTTAATTAGGTGATGTAAAATCCATATTTTCTACGAGTGATAACTATCATCGTAACAATATAATCAACTTCTCCCTTACCTTTGTGAAGGATTACAACTCAGGTTTTAAGGAAAAATCTACAAATTTTAGACTTCAACCTCAATAAACCAAAAACAGGAACAGTCTCGACCACCCAACTTCACCAGGAAAGTTCAGTATTAATATGCCATAGAATTTCGAAAGTAAGGGTTAGAATCAAACATAGGTTATCCCATGTTTATGTTAGAAACAAATTTGAAGGAAAATAGTTAAGTTTTCTTACCAAACTTTGGCTATGAACTTGGCTCCACGAATCAAAAGTAGATTCTGGTTGCTCTATTTTTGGCTTGTGCTTTTCAACAAGATTTGAGCTTTTTGTGTATAACTTTTGAACAATCACTCAAGGCAAGTGTAATGCATGGACTGTCTATGCTTCAACTAATCTTTGTGTGAAGAGTTTAATGGGACACTAAGCCTATTTATAGTTGGAGCAGAATGAAGGTGGAAGAGGGTAAAAATTCATGGAAATCATTCTCCTCTTGGCAACACACCTGATGATTCAACCCCTCCACGGGATTACTGCTTCATGGCAAGTAGGAGGTGGAAGGAGCTGGGCAAATACGAGATTGAGCAATATGTCAGATTGATCACTGACTTTGTGGGCATCGGTCAAATTAGTCCTTGAGATTATCGAAATTCCAGATTAATCCCCGAGATAAGAACATGTCAATCATATTAGTCCCTGAAGTTAATGGTCCATAAAGTTTGGGACTAATTTGACCGGTTTTGACAATCTCAGGGATTAATTTGACCGATACTCAACAGTCTTCATTTATTTTTTTGGTCAAAACGACGTCATTTTGGCCATTCTTTTAGTCCGTGTTAAGGACCATTGATGGGCATTAACGTCGAGGACTAACATGACTGACGTATTCCTATATGAGGGACCAATTTGCAATTTTGATAATCTCAAGGACTAAATTGATCGATGCCTACAAAGTCAGGTGTTAGATCAAGTGTGCATTCAAGTTTAGTTTTGATGAAGACAAAGTTGTTTTGATGAAGACACATTTTATAAAGAGCAAAAGCAACAAAAGCATAAAGAGAGAATCAACTATTATCAAGCAAGCTCAAGGATTCTCAATGGTTTATAGAGTTGTTTTAATTTCTATTTTGAGTCCTTAGTTTATTGGGTAGAGTTTAGAGTTGGGTAGTGAATCACAATCAATTAATAGTGATCAAATTAATCTTGAGATTTTCACTTAATCTAATCAATATGTGACTTAAAGGTTTTTGGAAAAAGGTTTTAAATATGTGAAAACAAGTTTTTATAAAGATGTTTTAGCATCTAATCGATTAGGCAGTTTGCAACTTTCAGATGCTAATCGATTAGACAACTTTCAGCTTTCAAGGCAGGCCTAATCGATTAGATCGTGCAGATATGAATTTTTAAAACAATTTTGTGAGTTCGAAAAATAAGTTTTGTGTTTTCTAAAACTTATGGGTATTCTATATAAACCTTTCTTTACCCATTAGAAATACATCTTACACAACTTACACACTTTTACAAACATCAAGCCACACATTCTCTCTCAAACAAGAAAAGATCAAAGATATTTTTTTTATCTTTTTGATTATCTTTTCATGAAAGTTTAGCATCTCAATATCATCTTGTTCATTATTCTTGATAGAGATTCATAGGGTTTATGAGGTTTTTTCATTGAGTTGTAATCTTTGCAATTGAGGCAAACAATTCTTCAAGAAGAAGAAGAACAAGAAGAAGAAGAAGTCTTGGTGTATGGTATCATCAAGCAAGTGAGAAGTCTTGCTGTGTCATCAAGCAAATTGAAGAGTGGTGAGGTATCCACTTGAATAGAGAGAAAATCTAAGATGTTCTTAGTCTTGAAGGATGTTCTTTCAAGTTGAGGATTAGAAGATCAAAGAGTTACATACGAGGGTGTGGTATCTCTTGGAGGCTATCAAGTGAGGGATCTTGAGAGGCTTAGCTTGTAATCAAAGGATTTCTAATTCTAGTGAAGAAACTCTCTCTATTGTGATAGAGGGGATTGGATGTAGCTCTCAGTGGAGGAGAGTGAAGCAGTATAAATCTCTAGTGCAGTATCTCTTCCCTAAACTCTTTAATTTTTGCATATTTCATTGTTCTTGATTGAAAAACTAGAAAACATGATTTTCGTATAATTGAATCAATTAGTTTTTGTAACACTCCCTGTATATCGTCTTACTTTATAAGAAAAGTAATAAGTTTATGAATGCTGGGACTTGTTATTGTTGGAAAAAGATTTGAAAATAAGAATTTTCCCTTCCCTTTAAAATTCCTTTTTACAAACACTTGATTAGTAATGAAGTTGACTAACAAAATCAGTTTGCGGAAACATAGTAAAATAGTCATATTATACTCTCAAAATATATCAAGTGTAACAAGTCCATGGATACCAAATAAATGTTATTATGAAACCAAATTCATCTTATGATACTTCTTTCAAAATGTGTATCATATAAATACTATTAAAAACAGAGACGTTATTGAGCTGGTCACTGGTCCTCGGTCCATACATTTATCTGGCCGGATCCTCGATATCTGCACAACGGGTTCCCAACCCACACTTTCTACACTCTACATGCACCTAAGGGACATCTCCCTTTATTGATTCTTGTGCAAGCTAGATGCACGATCAATACCTAATAAGGGCATGGGGGTTAGCTATACATATTCGCATAATCAAATGAGAATAAAACTAACATCCACAAGTCAACATGTAGCAAATCATGATGCATAACCATATGAGCACACCCGGTTAATCATAATAATTCTTTCAATGCAGGTGGCATGATGCATGATTTCCTTCCACAACTGAGGCCTCTAACAAAGTCCATCTTGGACGTCCATCCAATACACCGTTGTGTTCCCGGAACACTGACATTCGTTCCCAAGACGTAATGCCAAACCATACTTGGATAAATAAGCATCACTCCCAGAGTGTGCACCACGTTCCCAGAACGTGTAGCAAACCATACTTGGAATAATAAGCATCACTCCCAGAGTGTGCATCACGTTCCCAGAACACATACGTTCCCAGAACGCATAAAAACCAGGTCCCGGACAATGGCCACATTCCCAGAATGTGTCATCAAGTAGGTTGCATATCAATGTGTTCCGAGAACACTAACATACGTTCCCAGAACGTATAAAACCAGGTCCCAGACACTGGCCACATATCTATAATGTGTCATCAAGTAGGTTATAATTTGGTACTCCTGGAGTACCCTCCTCATATTCCAAGAATATGATAAACGTTCCTACCAACCCATCTTCCATTCTATATGCATGAATGCACAATCATTAAGGTTGGTTTTTATCTTTAATTCTATTATTATACCAATGTGTTCCCAGAACACTCACATACGTTCCCAGAACATATCGCAGACCATACTTGGAATAAAATCAAGCACCACTCCCAGAGTGTGCATCACGTTCCCAAAACGTGTCAAAGAAACCATGTCCCAGACAATGGCCACATTCCCAGAATGTGTCATCAAGTAGGTTGCATCAGTATAGGACTCCTAGAGTACAGGGTCGTGTTCCCATTAATTCCATTATTATGACTTAGAAAACACAACTTTGGAATGATATCTTGAGGTATGGCCTTATTCATAAAATTCACCTTTGAATTTAAATTTAACATATGCTCATAGACCTGGATTGAGAGAATATAATCATTGATATCAAAAATCCTTACTCAAAAACTTAACTTTTATTTTTAAGTTTTCAGGTACTAACCGGTTACATCATCACCTAACCGGTTAGAATTACAGACCTGAATACAAAACCACTGATTTTTCAAAGAATCTTTTCTTGAATTCTCTACTCAATCCAATAACAAGGTCTTAGCATAACAGAATACCTCAAGTTCATCACATAATATCATTCAAAAGATCTAAGTCATAATCTAATTTCATCCATGTATAATTTCCTCTTGAAATTATCTCATTACACTAAGGTATTAACTCTTTAACTTCAATCTGAGCCATAACAGTAAATTCAACTTATTTTCAGATTGTTTTCTATGAAATTTAGGCCTAGATTTGAGTAGGATTTATAAGACCACCATACTGATTTTGTAAACTTATTTCCCTTTGCATTTTTACAGTGTCTAACCGGTTACGAATATCGAGTAACCGGTTAGATCATGCAGTCAGATACTAGAACATGAGATTTAACAAACCATTCTTTGCGTTACTCAAATCTAACCAAATTCCAATCATTTCAAAGAGTTCATATACCTTAAGTGAGCATGTTAAACCACAGAAACACATCTATCTTGCATGCATTCAATTTAGATAATCAAATTGCACATAATTGCACATATTTCACAACTTAATGCATCAATTCACATAATATCCAAATAAGCCATGAATCCAACATCAATATAGCTTGCATGCATCTAGATAACATTTCTCATAACAACAATTGAGCTCAGATTGGCCTCCAAGCCACTTAACCGTTTTAACTTATGCCCTTTGAGTCTCTTGGTGACTCATCCTATGTTCTACCACAATTTATTCTCATTCTAGCAAATAGTAAGCTTCCCCCTTACCTCTAAATGGTGCTTGATGAATGTAATCACTGATTCTTCAAGGAAATCGATTAAATCCCAAAAGCTCTGCCTCAGCTAGAACAGGTTCAACAGAGTGATAAAACCAACAAAATTGACACATGAAAAAGTCAAAGAAATTGGGGATAATGGTTAGGTTTTACTCTATGCAACATGCACTAAAGGATTCAATAAATTTGAGACTCAAAAAGTGCATGTGCTTACCCAAATCGAAGTCCAAAGCAAGCTCCAGGAACTCAGAATTAGTGTTGACAGCTTCAACACACTTACTTTGCAAGCTTTGTTCTCTCAACTCAGGGACTCTCAACTTACAAACTTTATATCAATACAAAGCCCTTGATATGAGCTTTGTAACAGTGTATCACTCATGTTCTAACTCTCAGAAACGAAGGAGAATTACAGGGACGAATTCACGAACCCTAAACAGAGCATCAACACTTCAGATCAACAAATGAGCCAAAATCTCGATCAATTGGGCTATTTATAGAGAAATCAGGCTAACATGCATCAAGACACGTAGCTCCCACTACGATTAAGATGATTTCATGGCGAATTCTGGGTTAAAACCCGTGATTACTCATCAAACGCACTAACCCAGTTTTCTGAGTTCATCGTGTAACCGGTTACAGAGCCCTTCTAACCGGTTACATACTGACAAAATTCAAAAATTAATAATTTAATTACTCTTTCTTCAAAAACCTTTTTAATATTGCAATTAGGTCCCAACCCAAGGACTAAATTACAATATTCACATTTTTGTATAAAAATATACCTCATATTTTTATATAATAAAAACACATAATGTACAAAAACTAAAACCTTCAAAAATAATATAAATCAATTATAAAATAATTGTTATAATTAATTTCTTGGTTATTTGGGAGACGAAAATTAGGGGTGTTACACTACTCCCCCACTTAAAAGGAATTTCGTCCCCGAAATTCATCTTATGAAATTTTCCACTTTTCCAAAGTATTTTTATACTAGAAAACTTCATCTTGTCCAAAAAAAAAAATTGTTCTTTAGGGTCCTCCCCCACTTAAAAGAGTTTCGATATAATTCTTTTATTTCGAAACATTTCTAATAGAATCTAATAAATATTCTTTGCGTAAAAACTCTTATGTGAAAGAATTCTTTTAAAAAGAAATACTCTTTTGAGTAATACCCTTCACATAAACATTCATCAAATAAAACACTTTTCAAATTTTTTTTTATATTTTTGGAGAAAAACTTTTTGCGCTGCGCACTCTGATCTCTCGAGCACGATCAAAGAAACATTTGTATGACTTCATTCCTTAATAGTTTGAGACATTAGGGTGATCAGTCCTAATATTCAATCCATTAATAACAAAATCATCCCTTTCAGATATAATCTTTCGCAAGAAAGACCATACGACAGGTCTTTAAGTTAGATGAACTTAAAGATAGGGTAATTATCACTATCAGACTTAGTTAGATAGTCAAGTTCTAGAGACATTTCCGTTGGGGAGACAAAGATTTGTCCTATCCCGGTGGTTGTTAATCTCTCTAGACATAACTGATCTTTCTATTTCTGTAGTGTCCACAGATATTATCACATCCAACTGTGATAAGGTTTTGATCACAGAAAAATTGGAGTTGAACTTCCAACAGGATATTGATATTTTCAAACGATTAGATTAACGTAATCAAAAAACATTTGACTACGTTAACTCAGATCAAAGGAATAGATAGGCTTGGGTTGTCTACGTCAGGATTACACTCAACTCTCATCTCAGCCGGTGAATTCTTCTCGTGCTGGATTCGTCCATTCCTTTCTCACCTTTTCCTTCAAGACAATTCGATGAATAATACTCCAGCTTCCTACAATCGGAATTGACTATTCCCTTAGGTACATCACAACTAAACTCAAAGTGATGTGCCTCACCGTTTTCACCTTGAGATGGACAAATGTTCCCTTCCCTATTTCCTCCTTAGTCACTTTGCTTCAGTCGAGGATTCCTTAACCTTGACATTCCCGTGGTTGGTATTCTCCCATTTACTTTTCCTTTTTCTCCAGTAGGGCCCGTATTTCATCATTCTTTCTCTTATTTTGAACTCAAACATTTCTCGCAAGAAATTCATGTACTTTCCTATAGTCCTCATACATGCTTACCAACATCGAGAAATTCCTTATTCCTTGATAGTTGATAGCTAACTTGGATTGGAACATAATCTACTCTTGGAAATTCGTGCCTTTGGATTTCTCATCTAGGTTGTCCTAGACAACACTTCCTAAATCCCTTACTTCCATAATATATTTTCTAATATCCATAATCACAGACTTTAATTCTAAAGATTAAATCTCATTCATCCCTTTCAGCTCCTCATCTTCTGGTTATAATTCACGAATCCGATTCCAGAATTCGTTGGTGATTGACAACATTCCCAATCTAATACTAGAGGGTTCCTCTTGGGTTACCAGACTTAGGTCTCTGAATTCCTCGATCAGGATAACCTCCTTAACCATCATTGAGCTCACAAGAATAGCCTATCAGCTCAAATCGTCAGCAACTACGTTTGCTATGCCAGGATGATAATGGAGCTCAAAGCCATAATCTTTAAGAAACTCCATCCATCGCCTTTAGCTTACATTCAACTCTTCCTCTTCTTATTGTCATTCATACCTTCGAACTCCAAACTTGTTCATGAATCACAACTTCTCATCTTAGTACCTATTGTTTCTTTTTGCATCATCCAGCTCAATTCTCTACCTTCTCTAAGTGGAGTAGCTTCTTAACTTTAACTTTTGATTAGTCCATAAATATTATGATTCAATCCCCTTAAATCACTTTGAATGATGAATCAAGGTATTAAGTTATTTTACCACACTAAATCCTTCTTCAAATTTTAATTAGATGATTGACATTGAGTTTGGATTGGAGGAAGATGTTTATTGATACCAAAAGTTCCTTCACAAATTACTTAAATGTTTATTTTAGACTTTCAGCTTCTAACCGGTTACCAGAAACACTAACCGGTTATGAAGTATTGTTTTAGAAATAAAATCAAAGAGCTTTCAAAAACCATCTTCTTTACATCGTCCAATCCAACTCAAAATAGGATTTAATCATACTCTAATACCTTGATTCCAACTGAATTCATCACTGAAATGATTTAAATCATAGTCTACTCACATTTTCCATAATTCTTCTTGGACTAATCATATTATATTGGGGTATAGTCCATCACTATCCTACCATAATTAAACAACATCCTATCATCCAATACCATCAGTTGATCTTTCCAAGTCAACTTGGTCAAAGGCCATGCGACCTTAGAAAATCCTTAAATACTCCGGCAATAGTATCCAGCCAACCCTAAGAAACTTCTTACCTCAGTCACAGTCTTAGGCTGTTCCCATTTCAACACTAAACTTTCCTTTGCTGAATCCATCGCAATTTCTTCTTTAAAAATCACATGCCTTGCGAACGTAACTTCGCTCAACCAAAACTCATCTTTGGCGAGCTTAACACACAACTACTCCTCTTGCAGGATTCTCAACACAATCCCGAGATGTTCCTCATGCTCCTCTGGATTCTCAGGATAAACCACAAACGAATCCAAATATAATCTAAAGGTCCCGTTCTTATAATCCATAAAAGAACAGGTGCATTAGTCAATCCGAACGGCATTATTTTCTACTCATAATGTCCCTATCGAGATCAAAATGCAGTCTTAAGTGTATCCCTGCCCCGAATCCTGATTTGGGGTTAATTCAACCGCCAATCAATCTTAGAAAACACTTAGACTCCTTTAACCTGGTCCAACCAATTCTTTTAACAACTTCTCTACGTGTTTCTTCCATTTAACCATTCCCGATGGTATCATATCATAAGGGTAGTAGAGATAGAATCAGTTTCAAGAATTAACTTGATTCCAAACTCTATCACTTTACTCAAGGGTGAACCTAACATCATTTCTTGAAACCCAGATTTCTTTGACCCCCTATTTCCTTCACTGCTTCCCAGAAGCAGACACATAGGTCCATTGGATTTCAGATTCGAAACTTGGGAATCCCGATACAGGGTTGTTCTATCGTCATTAATCATGATCACTTGATCCTTCGGCTCCCAAACTGTGCTTAAGATCAAATGTAATCATGACACAGGTAGATAGACAAAGTCTCATACCATAATAGAACGATTCAGACATACCTTGGAAACAACTACAAGAATATTTGTAGGAGTCTCCACTTGAGATAGCAGATTGGGTAAGGCATTGAGCAACTTTGATCAATACCCTTATCCATAAGGAACAAAAGGAGGAATAGCTTTAGAGTTTAAGAAACTCAACAGGGTTGATCTTTAAGAAGATAACTGCCCTGCACTCGGTCTAAAAAGTTGATTAACTTTAACACTAGTGAGGGTAAACACTCCTCCCCAGAGTCAAGGACTTAACTACAACTCCTTGAGATTTCCTTATCACTGGTTTTATGAGAACTGATAAACCAACACTATGGTTTTAGGTTTACCACATGTCTAAAGAGAAGCATACGACTATCATACTTCGACTTAGACTTCATAGAACACTTCTTAATAGCAGAATGAGCTACTTATCTAGAGCCATTACCCATAACCTTAGCTCTAGTTTGGAAGTATATGAGAGCATACTTCCCAAGAAACATTGCAGATATCGATGAACAGCGTATTGGACCACACACCCAAGGACCAAGAGTCAGGACCATTGCTCTGATACCATAAAAGTGTAACACTCCCTGTATATCGTCTTACTTTATAAGAAAAGTAATAAGTTTATGAATGCTGGGACTTGTTGTTGTTGGAAAAAGATTTGAAAATAAGAATTTTCCCTTCCCTTGAAAATTCCTTTTTACAAACACTTGATTAGTAATGAAGTTGACTAACAAAATCAGAGTTTGCGGAAACATAGTAAAATAGTCATATTATACTCTCAAAATATATCAAGTGTAACAAGTCCATGGATACCAAATAAATGTTATTATGAAACCAAATTCATCTTATGATACTTCTTTCAAAATGTGTATCATATAAATACTATTAAAAACAAAGACGTTATTGAGCTGGTCACTGGTCCTCGGTCCATACATTTATCTGGCCAGACCCTCGATATCTGCACAACGGGTTCCCAACCCACACTTTCTACACTCTGCATGCACCTAAGGGACATCTTCCTTTACTGATTCTTGTGCAAGCTAGATGCACGATCAATACCTAATAAGGGCATGGGGGTTAGCTATACATATTCGCATAATCAAATGAGAATAAAACTAACATCCACAAGTCAGCATGTAGCAAATCATGATGCATAACCATATGAGCACACCCGGTTAATCATAATAATTCTTTCAATGCAGGTGGCATGATGCATGATTTCCTTCCACAACTGAGGCCTCTAACAAAGTCCATCTTGGACGTCCATCCAATACACCGTTGTGTTCCCGGAACACTGACATTCGTTCCCAGAACGTAATGCCAAACCATACTTGGATAAATAAGCATCACTCCCAGAGTGTGCACCACGTTCCCAGAACGTGTAGCAAACCATACTTGGAATAATAAGCATCACTCCTAGAGTGAGCATCACGTTCCCAGAACGCATACGTTCCCAGAACGCATAAAAACCAGGTCCCGGACACTGGCCACATTCCCAGAATGTGTCATCAAGTAGGTTGCATATCAATGTGTTCCCAGAACACTAACATACGTTCCCAGAACGTATAAAACCAGGTCCCAAACACTGGCCACATATCTATAATGTGTCATCAAGTAGGTTATAATTTGGTACTCCCGGAGTACCCTCCTCATATTCTCAGAATATGATAAACGTTCCTACCAACCCATCTTCCATTCTATATGCATGAATGCACAATCATTAAGGTTGGTTTTTATCTTTAATTCTATTATTATACCAATGTGTTCCCAGAACACTCACATACGTTCCCAGAACGTATCGCAGACCATACTTGGAATAAAATCAAGCACCACTCCCAGAGTGTGCATCACGTTCCCAGAACGTGTCAAAGAAACCATGTCCCAGACAATGGCCACATTCCCAGAATGTGTCATCAAGTAGGTTGCATCAGTATAGTACTCCTAGAGTACAGGGTCGTGTTCCCATTAATTCCATTATTATGACTTAGAAAACACAACTTTGGAATGATATCTTGAGGTATGGCCTTATTCATAAAATTCACCTTTGAATTTAAATTTAACATATGCTCATAGACCTGGATTGAGAGAATATAATCATTGATATCAAAAATCCTTACTCAAAAACTTAACTTTTATTTTTAAGTTTTCAGGTACTAACCGGTTACATCATCACCTAACCGGTTAGAATTACAGACCTGAATACAAAACCACTGATTTTTCAAAGAATCTTTTCTTGAATTCTCTACTCAATCCAATAACAAGGTCTTAGCATAACAGAATACCTCAAGTTCATCACATAATATCATTCAAAAGATCTAAGTCATAATCTAATTTCATCCATGTATAATTTCCTCTTGAAATTATCTCATTACACTAAGGTATTAACTCTTTAACTTCAATCTGAGCCATAACAGTAAATTCAACTTATTTTCAGATTGTTTTCTATGAAATTTAGGCCTAGATTTGAGTAGGATTTATAAGACCACCATACTGATTTTGTAAACTTATTTCCCTTTGCATTTTTACAGTGTCTAACCGGTTACGAATATCGAGTAACCGGTTAGATCATGCAGTCAGATACTAAAACATGAGATTTAACAAACCATTCTTTGCGCTACTCTAATCTAACCAAATTCCAATCATTTCAAAGAGTTCATATACCTTAAGTGAGCATGTTAAACCACAGAAACACATCTATCTTGCATGCATTCAATTTAGATACTCAAATTGCACATAATTGCACATATTTCACAACTTAATGCATCAATTCACATAATATCCAAATAAGCCATGAATCCAACATCAATATAGCTTGCATGCATCTAGATAACATTTCTCATAACAACAATTGAGCTCAGATTGGCCTCCAAGCCACTTAACCGTTTTAACTTATGCCCTTTGAGTCTCTTGGTGACTCATCCTATGTTCTACCACAATTTATTCTCATTCTAGCAAATAGTAAGCTTCCCCCTTACCTCTAAATGGTGCTTGATGAATGTAATCACTGATTCTTCAAGGAAATCGATTAAATCCCAAAAGCTCTGCCTCAGCTAGAACAGGTTCAACAGAGTGATAAAACCAACAAAATTGACACATGAAAAAGTCAAAGAAATTGGGGATAATGGTTAGGTTTTACTCTATGCAACATGCACTAAAGGATTGAATAAATTTGAGACTCAAAAAGTGCATGTGCTTACCCAAATCGAAGTCCAAAGCAAGCTCCAGGAACTCAGAATCAGTGTTGACAGCTTCAACACACTTACTTTGCAAGCTTTGTTCTCTCAACTCAGGGACTCTCAACTTACAAACTTTATATCAATACAAAGCCCTTGATGTGAGCTTTGTAACAGTGTATCACTCATGTTCTAACTCTCAGAAACGAAGGAGAATTACAGGGACGAATTCACGAACCCTAAACAGAGCATCAACACTTCAGATCAACAAATGAGCCAAAATCTCGATCAATTGGGCTATTTATAGAGAAATCAGGCTAACATGCATCAAGACATGTAGCTCCCACTAAGATTAAGATGATTTCATGGCGAATTCTGGGTTAAAACGCGTGATTACTCATCAAACGCACTAACCCAGTTTTCCGAGTTCATCGTGTAACCGGTTACAGAGCCCTTCTAACCGGTTACATACTGACAAAATTCAAAAATTAATAATTTAATTACTCTTTCTTCAAAAACCTTTTTAATATTGCAATTAGGTCCCAACCCAAGGACTAAATTACAATTTTCACATTTTTGTACGAAATAACCATATAAAAATATACCTCATATTTTTATATAATAAAAACACATAATGTACAAAAACTAAAACCTTCAAAACTAATATAAATCAATTATAAAATAATTGTTATAATTAATTTCTTGGTTATTTGGGAGACAAAAATTAGGGGTGTTACAGTTTTCAATAGAACAAATTAATTTGGGGAAAACCATTTTCAATATCTAGGTAATCATTAACAAACTTGGTTTGAATCTATTCCGCGCTATCTCTGATGTTCTATAGATTTGATTGTGATTAAAAGTGATATTTCTCTGAAATTTAACAGTGGCTAATTGATTAACATAAGGGCTATTCCGTTAACCAAAGATCATCTGTTAGGCATTAATCGATTAGGGACCTGGCTAATCGATTAGATCCTGATTGTTTTGTGAAAATCATTTGTTTTAATCGTTTTCATTTGATTACTGCGAAAATCTTTCAAGGTTACTTTAACACCTATTCAACCTCCCTTCTAGGTGATTTGTATTCATACTTCACCCACGTGTATTCCAACATCAGCAACCAATCTCACATATTACTCATTCGAATTTTTTTCTATTTTCGTGTTGAAGAACACTGAATTAATGTTGTTGAATATGACGTAACCTGTTATCGAACCCCTGTAACCGGTTACGTCAGATAAAAATTCAAAATTGTAAAATTACTAAAGACCCTTACTTACTCAAAAATAATTTTTATAAATACTTTTCATTTAAATTAATTGATTTCCAAATTTATTTATTTTACAATATTTAGAAATTAATTTCAGTGGGTGTTACACTATACATATTTGAATGGTCTATAAAAATAACCAAACAATTATTTGGTAATGTTACTTGAATTCCTAATCAACTATTACAATTATAACATATAAATCATGTGGATACTATTTAAACAAACTAAAAGTTAAAGCAAATACAATTATATGAATGATATAATGGTCAAGTCCAATTTAGTAAGCTAAATCGCAAAATTGTTATGTGCTTCCCACATCCTATTTGCAATACAATCACAAAACAATCACAACATGCTGCCATTTTTATTGCACCATCATTAGATAATCTTGATAAGTTGTCACTGCTTGAACTTGGTATCTCTGTGCGAGAAGCTTCCCTCGTAGTATCTTATTGTGCAAGATTCATATCTTCCCACATTGTAAATAAATCATTGCCTAAATTCCACTTGTGTGTTGTAACACCTTGATCTTTTTAAAGGGATTAAAAGAATTTATTTTGATATTTGTTGCAGCAGAAAATAAAAATCCCCTTTATTGAAAAATCGTGAATAAAATTTTTTTTTTCAAATACATTTGATCTCGGGGTTACAATGGATAAGATCTAGTCAATAAATAATTGAGCATCTTCCTTCTCCACTTGAGTCTTTGGCTTTGACAAGTTGACTAATTCTGGTTAAAACTGGTACCTACCGCACATACATGGTAGATGGGGGTAAGTCACTTGTCATATCACATAAGCAGATAAATGATTGAGTCATAGACTCGAGTATTCTGGTTAATTCTGGTTAACTCAACACTCGTTAGTGCATTTGATGAGTCATCACTCAACGATTTCCTTTCGTTGACACGAAGCCCACTCAATTTAGCCTCTTGGATGTCGTGTCGACTTGCATGAAGGCTTAATTCGTGTATAAAAGCCAGTTGTTGACGAGATTTCCCCGTTTTGGTTGAATTGCTCCAAGAATTTGAGGTTTAGTGTTCTCAATTTCGTTTCCTTCGTTCTTGTCTGATTCTGAGTGTGATATTGAGTGTTATACACCATTGTGAAGCTCACATCTCGATCTTTACAAAGATATAAGAATTGTGAGTTGAGGTTTCGTGAGGAGGAAGAATCGAAGCTCGAAAAAGGAGGGAGTTTTGCTGTCAAGTCCAGAAACTGAAGTCTGGAGCTTGCTTTGAGCTCGGATTTTGGTAAGTTTATGAGTCCTACAACCCTCAAATTCATTCCTACCTTTAGTCCATGTTGCAGAGAATAGTTCCTAAGCAATTTCCCCAATTGTTAAACTGAATTTGCATGTCAAAATCTCTGGTTTTTGGACTCTGTTCGAATGTGGCTGCATGCAAAGGGTTTTGTGGGTTAGAGTATTCCAGTCAATTTCTCTACAATTTCCTTGTTGATTCACGGCCTAGAGGTAAGAGTGAAGCTATACATTCACTAGAATAAGTTTAATTTGTTAAATTTTAAGTGTAGAATCACCATGAGACTCTATGGGCATACATTGAATTAGGTTTATGGCTTGGAGGCCTCTTTGAGTTTAAAAGTTGTTTGGATCAAGTTCTATATGTTGCATGCAATCTGTATCAAAGTTATTTTCATGCTAAATGTGTTTAGAATTGAATTTGGTATGTTAAGTTGTTGAAAATGTGATTTTATGCATAATTGGTGCTCAAATCCAATCCTGTGTAATATGATGTTATATCTGTGTTGGAACATGTTTATTATACATAATGTTAACTCTGTTGAGCATTGGTTTTGATTGAATTTGATTAGAATTGAAAATGGTGTGTTAAAACTCAAGTTTCAGTGTTGTCTGTCTGTCAAGACTCGAGTCTTTGACTCGAGACTCTAGTATTTCTGGCACATCAGTGCGTCTGGTGGCACCAACACTCGATCCTCTGACCCAAGACTCGAGTATTGACTGATGCTATTATTGAACTTTCTTAATGAACCACTCGAGTCTTGCATGATCCACTCGAGTCTTCTAGGTTGATGAAGACTCGAATATTTCATGATCTACTTGAGTATTTTTAGAAAATATGAGACTTAAACTTTTCAAAAAACCTAAGATCCACTCGAGTCTTACTAAGAACCACTCGAGTATTTTGTACAGATTGAAACTCTACTCGAGTCTTTTAAAAACTACTCGAGTCTTTTTGACCTGAATGCTAAAACAATGCCATTTTCAACTAAGTCAAGTTTAATTAAACTAAAGAATGATTGTAAGGAATGAATTATGTTCCAAAGAAGAAATTATGTGACCAATTACATTGGTAATTGCATTGGTGAATTTATTGCATGTTGCACATAATGAGATTAAGGAATAACCTTAAATGGAATGTTTGTGTGCATTCATGCATGGTGATGTGGTGATAGCATATCATTTGGTCATGTTCGAGGAACATCAGGAGGGTACTCTAGGAGTACCAATGTGGTTATGACTCGTTGGTAATGTGGCCAGCATTGGTTGCTACGAACGTTGGGGATTCGTCTTGGTGACGAGATGTGCACATCGATATTGATATTATAGACCACGTTCCAGGCAGAGTCGTGTGGCTTGCTCGATGACACATTTTGGTAATGTGGGCAGCATTGTGGAATGTTGTTACGTCTTGGTGACGCGACATGCACTTTGGTAGTGACGTTATGGATTATATCCCGAGCAGGTTCACTATACGTTTAAGCATGTATACGGGTTGTTTGGATGGTCATGCATGAGAACATTAGTTGGAGAATCTCAAGACTGGAGAGATAGTGTGCAAGCATCATGTCATACAATTAATGAGATTGATTATTAATTAAATTGGCTTGCTCATATGTTGTGCATACCACTTGATCATTTGGTACATGTGTTTGCTTACCTGCTTTAGATTATGCTTATTCGATTATGTGGATTATATTGCTTACCCCTTATGCCCATTGTAGGTGATGGCTCGCTATCTAGCTTGCATCGAGTTGCGCCCACTCCCTAGTGGAGTGTGGTACTACGAGGACTATCAAGCCACCTATGAGGGGTAGGTAGAGGTGACCCTCTATCACCCCAACCCCTTGGATCGTGTCCATCCTCGTAGGTTCCGTATCCACATTATCTATACCCTGCATGTGCCCCCTTTTTATGCTTATCATGGACCACCCCCAGCTCGACCAGTTTGTCGATTTCATACCTTTCGTTTTAGAGCAGCTCCTAGATCCCATCCCTCTGCTTCCCGAGTGATTCGTGAGGAGACTCCTTTGCCTAGTCCAACGAGTCCGGTTCATGGGACTCCTTCAGCTGACCCAGTGCCCAGTGGTAGGGCACCGACTCAGTCGGACGAGGTAGAGGAGAACCCCGAGGAGGCAGAGAGCGAGGGAGAGCCAGTCGAGCACTCCACTGGGAGCCAGTGGGGAGTTGGGGATCCACCGGGTGATGCATAGTATAGATGGTTGGTATGTGGAACGTGTGAAGCTGATGTTGGAGACCTGAGGAGGATCATGGAATGGAGGAGGATCGTTGGACCATCGTTGAGATTTCATATTTTGTTTTGTATCTTTTTTGTATATATTTTGAGAGATTTCAGTGAGATGGTCTTTCTTTATTCTAGTTTTTAGATTATGGACTTGTACTTTTGGTATCTTTCACTGGTACTACTTGGACCTTGGACTTTGATGTGTGACGACCCAACTTTTATTCCAAAACTTAATATTCATTCTTAGAAAATTCGACCATTTTTTTTTTTTGAAACTAAAAGTCAGTCATCATCCATTATCGAGTCTTTGCGGAAATTATAATTATCATGAAAGAAACTATTCATATTATATTTCATAAGAAGGAAAGTACATTTCCATTACATCAAAACCATCAACACTAGGTTTAACTTAAGTACTCTAGGTCATTTCATTATATTACATATCTTACAACAAAATTTATAATAACCTAGAGCAACTGGTTCGAAACTCAAAATATAAAAGAGATAAGAGAAACCTGATGAGTAGCACTATCCACACTCCAACATCCCAACTCAACTCAATCATCAGTTCCCCACTGACTACCGGTTGAGTTGTCCATGAAATCATCATCAGCCACCGGGTCAGCATCCTCCACCGGATCCTCATCCTCTATTGGATCCTCCTCCTCCTCCTCCTCTTCATGTGCCGGTTCAGATGGCACATATACCGGAGTCCGAGATCGGGCTCTAGTGGAAGGACGAGAGGGAGCAGGAACCTCCAAAATAATTCTTTCTTCAGAGGGTGATGGACTTGGTGGGAGGGTGCGTCTCGGAAAACGTCTTGGCGGTGGTGGTGGTGTTCCATGCCGAAACACAAAATTGGGCGGAATGTGCATAATGTACATCATTGGGATTCTCGTCCTACGCGGACGCATTCGGGACCATGGGTTCGGGTGACGGAAAATAACTTCCACGTCTCCCTCATAGATGGCCCGATGATCCTCGAAGTTCCACTCCCCATTAGGGAGCGGCCTCATCTCCACGCAAAACATATTCCTGGCCATGACCTACAACAAGGGATTAGGAGTGAGTCATAGCTAAACACAATAACAAATGAGCATAACAGAGGCTAGAAATAACAAGCACAAGTTTCCAGATAGCAATAATAAATGCATATGTATATGCTCAAACTGTCTTTTATAATATTTCATTTAGTTTCGTGATGCATGCCTACTCTCCATTCATGCTACGCGGTTCGGCATCCGAGTATCTCAGGCTCGGGATATTCATAATCCTATGGTTCATCAAACCGGAGCGTATTCACAACCCAGGCGTCACGATTTGATTGGGAATTTGGCCATCATAACATTTTCATGTTACGGAATCCAAATCATCACAGCATCTTCGTGCTATGGCATCACAGCTATCTCAGGGCTGCGGAATACTTCTACCTATACCAGATTCCACAATCAAAATCGGAGCATCTCCATGCATGTCAATGTCACATAATTGTTCATTGTCTTTTTCTCTTTTAATTCATATCTTTGAATATCATGCCTCCAATATAGAGACCCAAAATTCATAATCCTTCTTGCTTATAACCATCTTTTCATTTTTGCATTAACTGGTGCTTGTGCTTTCCAAAAATTCCATCAGCGGCCCAGCCACTTTGTGATGGTTTTATACAATAGGAATTTAATTACGTTGTCATTAATTTGTGCAACGACCCCATCTAGGACTCCCAAAATATCAACCAAGTGGGTAAAAACTTCCACTGGGACGTGGGAATAAAATCAACCAAATGGGTGTACGCACCTCCATTGGGACATCCTGTCCGAATATGTCAACCACTGAATAAAATTCCAGTAGGACTCATCCAGGATAAAATCAACCAATGGGATTAAATCTATAGATATTAAGAGCAGAAATTAAAATTTAAGCATATAGGAGTTTAGACGAGTTAATCTTTAATTACTTCATAAAGAAGTAAAGATTTTCTGAAAATTATTTTAAATTACTCGAGTAGTTCTTCACATACTCGAGTGTTCATGTAAAATTACTCGAGTCCTTCAAGACATACTCGAGTGTTCTTCCCATTTTCCAGAATACTCGAGTCTTTCTTAAATTACTCGAGTGTTTTAGCAGCAGCAGCACCAGTTTCTGCACTTTATAATGCCAATTCGAGTTCAGAGCCTTTCCTTTCCACTTTTATGCAAAACAGTAACTTAGATACATAAAATAAACATGTTAGAACATGTAATCAATATTGAAACAACATCAAATGCAATAAATCACAAAATCAACATAAACTTAGCAAATAACCATTTCACATATGATTTTCATTTCCTTTTGTTTTTAACTTCGAAAATTGATCCAGTGAGCATCATTAGGTCCATTTAGACATGTTTGGTTTATAAAAACTTGGGTTTATGACCTCTATGTCATATTCCCAATTCAAACTTCACCCCTTGATGAACCATATGAGGTTCCTACATTTCCAGCTTGAAATAACTCATTCTAGTATTTAGATAACTCCTCCCTTACCTTAGAGAAGCTAATCAACAAGTAAAACGACAGAGAAATCGGTTGGATCAAAAATCCAAATTCTGGACTTGGTGAAAAAGAGTTGAACAGGCTGACTTTGGCCACAGATTTCACCACGGATTTGGCATGAAAAGAATGAAACAAGTTAGTTTCAGAAACTAGGATATACTAACTTTAATCAGAAACAAGTTTGACACGAAAAGAATCCATGAATTTACCAAACGATTTCAATGAAGATGAATACTTGAGACTGAATGTTACTCTGTTTTTCTCAGTTTTGAACCTCCAACTTTGTAGGCCTAGAACCTGATCTTCAGAAGGCTATTTGAAGTGATTTCGAGTTCTAATTCAAGAATGGAATCAGAACTTCAGTTTGTGTTTAGGTTTCAAGGAAAATGAGTGAGGATTGAGAGAGAACAAAGGGATCAAAGTGAACTCTGTAAAACAGGGAAATTTCTGGTCAAATTCGGGTTTTGGAACTTCAGAGGTGTTGATGCTTCACCCAAGCATCAATTTATAGTCTAAGAGTACTTCAACTCGAAGTAAGGTTCAGCTCTATGCTTGTCACGTCAAGAAACCGCGTTTTGGTGCGAAATTAATTATAAAACCAACTTATACATTTAGCCAGACTGCTCGATTTACTCGAGTCTTTTTCTTTCTACTCGAGTATATTTCAAAAACTCAAGAACACTCGAGTCTTTTCTGACATACTCGAGTCTTTTGACTCAAAATTCAAATTTTCAAACAGATAGTGATTATACTCGAGTACCCTCTACAATACTCGAGTAAAATATCTTAATTTCAGAAAAATCATTATTTTATTCAACACATTTATTTATTTTGTTTATAAAAATACAGGACCTTACATCCTCCCCCACTTACATAGAATTTCGTCCCCGAAATTCCGATTTACAAAAATAGATGTGGATATTCATCCCTCATCTTAGACTCTAATTCCCATGTGGAGTCAGACACTCCACCTTGCCCCCAAAGAACTCGTACTAACGGAATCTCTTTCCCTCGCAGCTTCTTAATCCTTCTATCCTCTATTCTCACGGGTCCAAGATCAAACGTGAGATTTTCTTTCAGCGGTATCAGATCTTGTTGCAATTGCAGAATCGAAGATGGATCTTGGATAAATTTGCGAAGCTGAGAGACATGGAAAACATTGTGCAGGTTGGACAAAAATGGGGGTAGGGCGATCTGATACGCGACAGGGCCTACTCGTTTCAAAATCTGATAAGGGCCGATGAACTTAGGAGATAGCTTCCTTGGCTTCATTACCCTTCCAATTCCAGTCGTTGGCACAACCCGCAGGAATACATGATCTCCTTCTTGAAATTCGAGCTTGGATCTTCGTTGGTCGGCATAGCTCTTCTAGCGACTTTGAGCGATCTTCATCTTCTCTTGGATAGTCCTTACCTTTTCAGTCGTTTCTTGAACTAATTCAGGTCCGATGAGAGCCTTCTCCCCCACTTGGAACCAACATAGCGGGGTTCTACACTTCCTTCCATAGAGGGCTTCGTACGGGGCCATATCGATGCTTGCGTGATAACTATTATTGTAGGTGAATTCCACAAGCGGCAATAACCGATCCCACCCTTCTTGATATTCCAGAACACACGTTCGAAGCAGGTCTTCCAAGGATTGAATCGTCCTTTCCGATTGACCATCGGTTTGAGGGTGATAGGCGGAACTCATCCTCAACTGCGTTCCCAATACCTGATGTAAACTCTGCCAGAACCGGGACACGAAACGGGGATCACGATCCGATACAATACTCGAGGGAATTCCGTGCAATCTAACAATCTCCTTAATGTACAATCTTGCAAGCTTCTCCAACGGATACTGCATGTTGATGGGAATGAAATGTGCAGACTTCGTTAAGCGATCAACCACAACCCAAATTGCATCAAAGCTTTCTCTTGTTCTTGGAAAACCACTTACGAAATCCATAGCTATTCCATCCCACTTCCATTCTGGTATGCTTAAAGGTTGTAGTTCTCCTCCAGGCTTCTTATGCTCGATCTTCGCCTTTTGGCAGACAAGGCAAGACGCTACGTAAGACGCAACATCCCTCTTTAGTCCGGGCCACCAAAACATCCTCTTCAGGTCTTGATACATCTTCGTTGATCCAGGATGCATACTCAGCTTGCTCTTGTGGGCTTCCTCTAATACAACTCTTCTTAATTCTTGATTTGCCGGGATGCAGATCCGATCCCGGAATCTCAAAATACCATCAGATCCTAATTGGAATTCCGGTTCCACTCCTTCCATTCCTAATCTTTTCTTCTCTAGAAGCTCCTCGTCCGCTTGTTGAAGGTTTCGAACTTGACCCTCAAACTCATTTGTGATTTGCAACATTCCTAACTTGACGCAGCTCGGCTTGAACTGAATTGCCAAATTCAAGTTGCGGAATTCTTCAATTAGCTGAGCTTCCTTTATCATCATCGTACTCATGTGCAACATCTTCCTACTGAGAGCGTCGGCTACAACATTAGCTTTGCCGGGGTGGTAATGCAATTCGAAGTCATAATCCTTCAGGAATTCCATCCACCTACGTTGCCTCATATTCAGTTCCTTTTGGTCGAAGAGATACTTCAAACTTTTATGGTCGCTGAATACTTGGAACGTATTACCATACAGGTAATGTCTCCAAATCTTCAAAGCAAAGACAATGGCAGCCAATTCCAAGTCGTGAGTAGGATAGTTCCCTTCATGCACCTTCAGCTGACGAGATGCATAAGCAACAACTTTCCCTTCTTGCATCAAGACACAACCCAAACCTTGTCGAGATGCATCACAATAAACATCGAAGCTTTTCCTAGGATCGGGCAAAATTAACACTGGAGATGATGTTAACTTGTCCTTCAACGTCTGGAAGCTAACTTCACACTTCTCATCCCAAACAAAAGGTTGCTCTTTCCGGGTCAAACGAGTCAACGGAAGAGCCAACTTGGAAAAACCTTCGATAAACTTCCGATAATATCCAGCTAACCCCAGAAAACTTCTTATTTCAGTAACCGTCTTTGGTCTTTCCCATTGCAAAACTGCTTCTACTTTGACTGGGTCCACAGCCACACCATCCTTTGAAATTATATGACCCAAGAAATTGACTTTTTCAAGCCAAAATTCACACTTGGCCAGCTTAGCATATAATTTCTTTTCCTTCAAGGTCTCCAAAATAATCTTCAAATGATTAGCGTGCTCTTTCGGATTCTTCGAATAGATGAGAATATCATCGATAAACACCACGACGAAAGAATCCAGGTAGGGTCGGAACACTCTATTCATGTAATCCATGAATATTGCTGGAGCGTTGGTCAACCCAAATGGCATCACTACATACTCGTAGTGTCCATATCGTGACCGAAAAGCAGTCTTCGGTATATCTTCCTCCTTAACTCTGATCTGATGATATCCTGACCTCAGATCAATCTTTGAAAATACCGATGCTCCACTCACTTGATCTATCAAATCGTCGATTCTTGGCAACGGATACTTGTTCTTGATGGTAACCTTGTTGAGTTGCCTATAATCAATGCACATCCTCATTGATCCATCCTTCTTCTTCACGAATAAAACCGGCGCTCCCCAAGGCGACACACTTGGTCTGATGAACTGCCTTTCTAACAAGTCCTCCACTTGCTTCTTTAATTCAGCTAATTCTGCTGGAGCCATACGATAAGGGGCGATAGAGATAGGGCCAGTACCGGGGACTAGGTCAATACTGAATTCTATCTCTCGATGCGGCGGCAAACCGGGCACTTCATTGGGAAACACTTCGGGAAACTCTCGAATAACCGGAATATCTTCGATCTTTGCTTCCTCTTTCTTTTCTTCAGCGATGGTTGAAAATAGGCACACATAACCTCCAGGTTGCTTGGCCGGCGACTTCTCACCAGGAAAGATGATCGTTCGAACCTTGGAGTCGATTACTACATGGTTGGATGCCATCCAATCCATGCCCAAAATGACATCGATATTGGACAACGGCAAACAAATCAGATTTATTCGAGAAATCTGATCTCTTATGCTAACCACACAACCGACACATGCTCTTGATGCAACAACATGAGCATTCGTGGGGGTAGACACACTCAGTTTAAACGGGGTCTCCGAGACAGACAAATTTAAACGCTTGACACATTCCTCCGAGATGAAGGAATGCGTTGCTCCGGAATCAAATAAAAAGCGACAAGGCATGCCATTGAGGAAATGGTTACCTTGCACAAGGTTGTCGGCCTGCTTTGCTTCCTCTCCAAACATCGTGAACACCTTTCCATTGACCCAAGGTTTGCTTCCTTGTCCTTGGTTGCTTTGACGCGGGGGTTGGCGGCACGCACGGGCGATGTGTCCGGTCCCTCCACAATTGAAACAGACTGGTGGCTTGTCCCTCCAGCATTCTTGACTAGGATGAGAGCGTCGACACTTGCTACAAATCTCTGCCGGAGCCGGAAGACTAACTGCTCCAGAAGGTTGTGCTCTTCCCTTTCCTTTGTGCCAATATGGGCCTCCACGATTTCCACGGTTATTCTTATGCTGATTGCGGTGGGGTCCATGGCTTCCTTGACTGACTTCCTTCTTGAAGTTGTTCTTCTCGAAAATGCGACATGCACTAATCAGGATTGGATAGTGACGAATCCTTTGCACGCTTACAGCTAGTTTGATATCTGACCATAGCCCATTTTCAAACCGGGTGCACTTCGAGTATTCGTCAGGATGATATTGGAAGTACGGGGAGTACTTCATCAGCTCCTCAAACTTTTCAGCATACTGGTCGACAGTCATGCTGCCTTGCTTCAAGTCTAAGAATTCCATCTCCTTTTGGATCCGAACATCATCCGGGAAATACCTCTCCAAGAATTTTTTCGTGAAGACTTCCCAAGAGAGCTCGCGATGATCATACTCCAAGAACTGGCGGGTCTGCTCCCACCAAGTTGCAGCTTCCCCATTCAGCATGTAGGCCGCGAACGTGACCTTCTGAACTTCCGTGAGAGTCAACGTTCGGAAAATCTTATTCATCTCAGCTAACCAAAACTGGGCTTGCTCAGGGCAACGACCACCCGAGAAGCCAGGGGGTTTACATCTACGGAAAGAATCTAGTCCTTGAAATTCAACAGGGGTTACATTGCTGGGAGGACGGGTTTGCTGCAAGTTTTCCAGGACCGCAGCCATACGGGTCAGAGCCTCAGCAATGTTAGCGTTATTACGTCCAGCCATCTATCTTACAGAATCCAAAAGGGAAAACTTAATTAGATTCTGCTATTCTATATCTCAAAATGCAAACATGATTCTAGAGTATGCAATGGTTAGTGTGTAAGGCCACACTCCAAGGCCGAGAGTTGAACCATTGCTCTGATACCACTAAATGTGACGACCCAACTTTTATTCCAAAACTTAATATTCATTCTTAGAAAATTCGACCATTTTTTTTTTTTGAAACTAAAAGTCAGTCATCATCCATTATCGAGTCTTTGCGAAAATTATAATTATCATGAAAGAAACTATTCATATTATATTTCATAAGAAGGAAAGTACATTTCCATTACATCAAAACCATCAACACTAGGTTTAACTTAAGTACTCTAGGTCATTTCATTATATTACATATCTTACAACAAAATTTATAATAACCTAGAGCAACTGGTTCGAAACTCAAAATATAAAAGAGATAAGAGAAACCTGATGAGTAGCACTATCCACACTCCAACATCCCAACTCAACTCAATCATCAGTTCCCCACTGACTACCGGTTGAGTTGTCCATGAAATCATCATCAGCCACCGGGTCAGCATCCTCCACCGGATCCTCATCCTCTATTGGATCCTCCTCCTCCTCCTCCTCTTCATGTGCCGGTTCAGATGGCACATATACCGGAGTCCGAGATCGGGCTCTAGTGGAAGGACGAGAGGGAGCAGGAACCTCCAAAATAATTCTTTCTTCAGAGGGTGATGGACTTGGTGGGGGGGTGCGTCTCGGAAAACGTCTTGGCGGTGGTGGTGGTGGTGTTCCATGCCGAAACACAAAATTGGGCGGAATGTGCATAATGTACATCATTGGGATTCTCGTCCTACGCGGACGCATTCGGGACCATGGGTTCGGGTGACGGAAAATAACTTCCACGTCTCCCTCATAGATGGCCCGATGATCCTCGAAGTTCCACTCCCCATTAGGGAGCGGCCTCATCTCCACGCAAAACATATTCCTGGCCATGACCTACAACAAGGGATTAGGAGTGAGTCATAGCTAAACACAATAACAAATGAGCATAACAGAGGCTAGAAATAACAAGCACAAGTTTCCAGATAGCAATAATAAATGCATATGTATATGCTCAAACTGTCTTTTATAATATTTCATTTAGTTTCGTGATGCATGCCTACTCTCCATTCATGCTACGCGGTTCGGCATCCGAGTATCTCAGGCTCGGGATATTCATAATCCTATGGTTCATCAAACCGGAGCGTATTCACAACCCAGGCGTCACGATTTGATTGGGAATTTGGCCATCATAACATTTTCATGTTACGGAATCCAAATCATCACAGCATCTTCGTGCTATGGCATCACAGCTATCTCAGGGCTGCGGAATACTTCTACCTATACCAGATTCCACAATCAAAATCGGAGCATCTCCATGCATGTCAATGTCACATAATTGTTCATTGTCTTTTTCTCTTTTAATTCATATCTTTGAATATCATGCCTCCAATATAGAGACCCAAAATTCATAATCCTTCTTGCTTATAACCATCTTTTCATTTTTGCATTAACTGGTGCTTGTGCTTTCCAAAAATTCCATCAGCGGCCCAGCCACTTTGTGATGGTTTTATACAATAGGAATTTAATTACGTTGTCATTAATTTGTGCAACGACCCCATCTAGGACTCCCAAAATATCAACCAAGTGGGTAAAAACTTCCACTGGGACGTGGGAATAAAATCAACCAAATGGGTGTACGCACCTCCATTGGGACATCCTGTCCGAATATGTCAACCACTGAATAAAATTCCAGTAGGACTCATCCAGGATAAAATCAACCAATGGGATTAAATCTATAGATATTAAGAGCAGAAATTAAAATTTAAGCATATAGGAGTTTAGACGAGTTAATCTTTAATTACTTCATAAAGAAGTAAAGATTTTCTGAAAATTATTTTAAATTACTCGAGTAGTTCTTCACATACTCGAGTGTTCATGTAAAATTACTCGAGTCCTTCAAGACATACTCGAGTGTTCTTCCCATTTTCCAGAATACTCGAGTCTTTCTTCAATTACTCGAGTGTTTTAGCAGCAGCAGCACCAGTTTCTGCACTTTATAATGCCAATTCGAGTTCAGAGCCTTTCCTTTCCACTTTTATGCAAAACAGTAACTTAGATACATAAAATAAACATGTTAGAACATGTAATCAATATTGAAACAACATCAAATGCAATAAATCACAAAATCAACATAAACTTAGCAAATAACCATTTCACATATGATTTTCATTTCCTTTTGTTTTTAACTTCGAAAATTGATCCAGTGAGCATCATTAGGTCCATTTAGACATGTTTGGTTTATAAAAACTTGGGTTTATGACCTCTATGTCATATTCCCAATTCAAACTTCACCCCTTGATGAACCATATGAGGTTCCTACATTTCCAGCTTGAAATAACTCATTCTAGTATTTAGATAACTCCTCCCTTACCTTAGAGAAGCTAATCAACAAGTAAAACGACAGAGAAATCGGTTGGATCAAAAATCCAAATTCTGGACTTGGTGAAAAAGAGTTGAACAGGCTGACTTTGGCCACAGATTTCACCACGGATTTGGCATGAAAAGAATGAAACAAGTTAGTTTCAGAAACTAGGATATACTAACTTTAATCAGAAACAAGTTTGACACGAAAAGAATCCATGAATTTACCAAACGATTTCAATGAAGATGAATACTTGAGACTGAATGTTACTCTGTTTTTCTCAGTTTTGAACCTCCAACTTTGTAGGCCTAGAACCTGATCTTCAGAAGGCTATTTGAAGTGATTTCGAGTTCTAATTCAAGAATGGAATCAGAACTTCAGTTTGTGTTTAGGTTTCAAGGAAAATGAGTGAGGATTGAGAGAGAACAAAGGGATCAAAGTGAACTCTGTAAAACAGGGAAATTTCTGGTCAAATTCGGGTTTTGGAACTTCAGAGGTGTTGATGCTTCACCCAAGCATCAATTTATAGTCTAAGAGTACTTCAACTCGAAGTAAGGTTCAGCTCTATGCTTGTCACGTCAAGAAACCGCGTTTTGGTGCGAAATTAATTATAAAACCAACTTATACATTTAGCCAGACTGCTCGATTTACTCGAGTCTTTTTCTTTCTACTCGAGTATATTTCAAAAACTCAAGAACACTCGAGTCTTTTCTGACATACTCGAGTCTTTTGACTCAAAATTCAAATTTTCAAACAGATAGTGATTATACTCGAGTACCCTCTACAATACTCGAGTAAAATATCTTAATTTCAGAAAAATCATTATTTTATTCAACACATTTATTTATTTTGTTTATAAAAATACAGGACCTTACATGATGCACTGATGACAGACCTATGCTATCTTTCTTATATATATATATATATATATAGTTATTTATCAGTTTCACTTTACAAACCCAAGGTTCATAATTTACCTTACTTCCGCATACTGTGATGTTAAGTTGTTTCATTCTATTCAAAAGTACTTTACTTTAAGGATTCGAGTTATCAACACCTTATTATGAAAAACATATTTTTGAGTATCACGATATAAACAATTCCTTTCATATCTTAGAATATGATAAACTCTTTTGTTCAATGGAAAAATTTTATTTACCATCTTTTATATCCGAATCAAGTCCATATTAACTATATTATATCTTTATTCAACTAAAGATTTTTCTAATAGAACGAGTGTCACATAAATCACTCAACTCAATGGTATAACGTGCTACATGTTCGACAGTAGATTCTCCCGACTCTCCTGCAAACTTCGACAGTTTGGGCACCTTAATTCCTCTTGGAATTTCAGCATGTTGCACCCATTCAGGAAAAGGTGAATTGAAACCTGGCTGGTTAGCCAAGCCTATGTTGAAACCTATCCTATTCAATGCCTATTCGACCACACGGTTTACATCATTTGGTTCAATCCGAGTCTCTCTTCCTTGTCGGAGTAAGTGCCTCGCCAAGTTCTGCCTGGCTAAAGCTGATTGGAGATCCTCCCCTCTTTGCATAAATGCAACTTCAGCCGGATTCTGCATATATTGCGGTGTTTCGACACCAGGATGGAAAGTCACTTGAGGATTTTCGACCACTATATTTCCTGTACCTGCACTGAAAGGTGGATTAGTACGAACATTATCTCACGAAGTTGTTACTCTACTGTCTTGTTGTGGCGACGGAATTCGAACAGAATGTCGCATGTCTTGACCGTCAAGGTACCCTTGTACCAAAATCAGTCTTTGTAATGCTCTATCTCCATGTGGAGTCGTGATGGACTCGTTGTGCTCATTCTCATCGATACCCAACACTTGGTTCAACCTCTTCATGTACTGAGCAATTTTTCCACAAGTTTCGTTTGTCACCAACATCGCCGGGTTGATCACAGAACTTAACTGAGCCGTCAGGTGGTCGACCAATTGAACGTTCGCCTCTTCAATCTGTTGTCGGATATGTGTGCAGGGTTGATTGGTACATACCTTGATGTATTACTCGTCCCAGCCATATCCGTAGCAGAACACGGGAAAGCCATGTTAGTGGCCCCGATAGTTGCATTAATACTTCCGACAGAACTATTCAAGGACCATGTTAACGTCGACCCTGGAACAAAACCAAGTGGCAAACCGAATGGAGGAACTTGACTTCCATTCGTCGAGTTATTACCAAAGGCAAAGCCACCAGTCGCAATGCCCTCATTAGGGCCATTATTTGGACGTTGAATTACCGTTACGACGGTAGATTCTACGGCGGAACTGCTTCCTCTAGATGCTTAAGCAGTACTAACAGGAGCAATAACAGTCTCAATTTCTGAAATAACAGTGGCCAGATGGCCACTTTGGCTCACGTTAGCCATTGGAGAAGAAAGTGGCAGAGTAGTGCCACTTCTCAAACGCATACACTTGGATACAAGTTACTCTGAACTTCTCCCACCGGGCGTGCCAATTTGTTTGTCGGGTTTTTGTTCGATGCCTGTCAAACTGATAAAATGGGTGGGGTGTGGGTAACGACAGGTTATGTGGTAATCTTGTAAAGGAACTTGACTGTATTTTTGGTGTTTTTTTCTTTGGGTTGGAAAAGTACACGTGCGTGAAAGTGTTAAAATCGACGGAAATGTAAACCGACGCCAAGAACACGGCGCGAGAAATGTAAACGGAAAGCTATTAAAGTTGCAAAAATTAAATGCAGGAACTTAAAGTTGCAAGAGAATAAAGTGTTGGAAAGTAAAGGGATTGCATTGAATTGAAAATTGGGGTGTAAAGAGTTTGCATTGAATGTAAAAAAAAGGGTGAGGTTTTTACAAACGCGTTTTCTCCGTCAATCTGCTCTGGTGAGATGTGTAGGATGATTGACAATGTGCCAACCCCGATTACAAACAAAGGACTTCCTATTTATAGCCTAAAGAATCCACTAAGCTAAGCCTACTTTATTTCGCACATTTTGCACAACCGCAGCAGCCACGTTCTAAACAACTACAAATAACTACCTACTAAGTAACCCCCCACGATGTAACTGCCCACGTCGTGGTGTCGTAATTCAGGGATATCTTGTCGAGCCTTTTGACGATATCTTCACTAGGAACCTTTCGGCGAGCATCTTTCTTCGACTGAAATCATGCAACTAGCTTAGACCCTTGTCTAAGTCTCTTTGTTGTCTTTTCAAAGAAACTTTCGGATTGTCGTGCCCCTGCCTCTTGGTTCTGTAATGTCTGTCGACACCAAGCTCCTTTCGACATCAGGTCATCTGTCGATATAGACCTTCGACTTGATGTCGGCCTCTAACTGGTTCAATTGATATCGGTGACATGTTCTCTGATTTGACGGTGTTTCACCACCGACTAACCAAAGGACCTGTCGACGATCTCTCTTGGTAGATTACCATTAGAGGTCTTTTCCTTTCCCTCATTAAATGGAAAGACACCCAAAATCCCACCCAGAGAAGGTACAAACTTTGGGCCAGGGAAGATTATTAAGGTCCACCAAGGCTTATGTATCAGACTAAATGTGCCCTCCAATTCGGGCTTTTTACACCAGCTTGAAACACAAGAGGTGATCCCTATGTAATCTCCCATGTTCAGTCTTTCGCTATTCATGGGGAAAAGGAGGACATTCGGAGTAAAGATTTTCCCATTTTGTCTTCAACTCCCGAATCTCTTAATCTCACATGTTCAGTCCTTCATGATCTCAGACCATCTGGGTTTCGAATACTTTCTTTTCTTTCCAGAATTCATGAAACTGGGCCATTGCTATTTCCATTTTTCTCTCATGGCTTCATAATTTTCTGAAGTAGAGTATTTATAGCCACAGAAAGCATTAAATGCTTAAGTGATTGCATTTTCGTTCCCAATGTTGACATGACTTTTCTGACTTCATCTTTTCTCACGCCACCATCTTCTTTGACACGAGCCCCTCCTTCCGTCTTTCCTTTTCTGTTGATACACGTACACGTCCTTCGAAGTCACTTTTAAGTCGTAAGACTTAAGTACACCTCCTTCGACATCACCTATGTCGTCGACACTTCCTTGCTTTGTTAAATTCGACACCTTGTCGAAATACACGTTCACATCCTTCGAAGTCACTTTTAAACAATTCGTTTAAGTACACTTCCGTCAACGTCACTTATGCATCCGACACTCTTGTCCTTTTCTCGATTTCAACTTCCAATTAACACCCCCACATCATGATCACTGTCAATCTGGTAATGGTCATTGCGACCACCATCACTATAAGCCTCATCGAGGTAAGATTCTCCAATATTACACATCTTTGACAACCCTTGCAAATTCAATTTCAATTTGGGTACACAGAAGAATTTCTCATATCCTCACATTTGGATACAGTTTAAAAATTTTAAAAAAAAATATCTTACCTCCGTGCAACCAATACTATGGTTCTCTTCACTACAACCATCGCATTGAAACCACAAGTCCTTCTATTCAAACCAAATATTCCAAATCAATAGTGCATTAATCCATCTTACCTAATACATCCAGCCAACACTAAAATTTAATGTATTAAATTTTTTCAATAACATTTGCAGGCTTTTTATTTAATTTTTAATAAAATCAGATGGAATATGGAGTTGTAGCCAACACTAAAATCTCACTTTTGCATAAATAAAAAAAAATTAACAAATGCACAACGAAAAGTATTTTGGTTACTGATAATCCCATATAATATATTAAAAAATTTTGGTTTTTGTGATGGGTAGAATATTCAAAAGAATTTAAAAAGATATACTTGAGCAGATAGTCTCAATTATCCGTTTCCTTCATTTATGCTCTCTATCATGTGTTTCTCTCATTTTCCCTTACTGGATTTTAATGAAAACCTAAATTGAACTTGTTATAAAATGAGCGGAAATAAATTGGAATAATGAATAAGTGTGGTTCAGCTTATAGCTTACTCCACATATAAAATGACCATATATAATGATATTATTATTTGACAACAACCCAAACCCCAAATACACCCAAAATACGACACGGTATTTTCTCACCGGTGTATCTACTAAATTCTCTATAATTACAGAGAGAATCTGTTGTTGTTACTAATGTTGTTGTTTCTGTTGATGTTACAAAATGAAAACGAAGAGCAGTATTTATAACAAAGGAAAGGGAAAAAATAGGAAAAGCAAAGAAGAGGAATTTTCTCTTCTCCAACGAAACAACGGGGCAAGGAGAACAAGGAAGTTACAAAGTGGCTAGGAGAAAAACCAGGGAGAGAAGTTTTCTCCTTCACATCCATTCTCCTTCACATCCATTTTAATCCACAAAACATCAAATCTCCACCTTGGCTTAAAATGTCTTTATTTTCATTCCAATGCCAACCAACTCCAGGCAGTGTTTGAACTTAGATACTATAATTGGCTTCGTCATCATGTCGGCTGGATTATCATTAGTACCAATCTTTTTGACTTGAATGGTACCTTGAGAAATGATCTCTCGGATGAAATGATATCTGACATCAATATGTTTGGTTCTTTCGTGGTACATTTGATTTTTGGTCAAATGTATGGCACTTTGGCTATCACAGTAAATCACTGTGATATCTTGTTCCAAACCCAAATTGCCGACCAAACCTCTAAGCCAAATGGCTTCTTTTGCTGCTTCTGCCACAGCCATATATTCGACTTCTGTAGTAGATAATGCAATCATGGATTGCAAGGTTGCTTTCCAACTAATCGCACTACCCGAAAGCGAGAAGACATACCCGGTGAAAGATCTCCTTTTGTCTATATCTCCAGCATAATCAGAGTCAACATAACCAATAATACTGGTGCTAGTATTATGACTCTTACCATAAACCAAGCCAATATCTGCAGTACCTCGGAGATATCTGAGTATCCATTTCACAGCTTCCCAGTGCTTCTTTCCAGGGTTTCCCATGTACCTACTAACGACACTAACAGCATGTGATATATCTGGACGGCTGCAAACCATAGCATACATGATGCTACCGACTGCACTAGCATACTCGAAACAAGTGACATTTGTTCCTTCTCCTCAACGGATTGTGGTGACATTGAAGCTGAGAGTTTGAAATGGGCTGCCAATGGAGTGCTAACTGGCTTAGCTTTCTCCATTCCAAAGCGCTCCAACACTTTCTCGATGTACTTTCTTTGAGACAAATATAATTTTCCTGCATGTCGGTCTCTGGAGATTTCCATGCCCAAAATCTTCTTAGCCACACCCAAATCTTTCATTTCAAATTCACCACTAAGTTGAGCCTTCAATTTCTTGATCTCCGATGCATCCTTAGCAACAATGAGCATGTCATCGACATATAAGAGCAGATAAATAAATGAACCATCTTGGAGCTTTCTATGGTATACACAACTATCATAGTCACTTCTGGAATAACCATGACTCAACATAAAAGTGTCAAACCTTTTATACCATTGGCGAGGAGATTGCTTTAAGCCATATAATGACCTTTTCAAGAGACAAGCATGATTTTCCTTACCTTCAACGACGAAACCTTGTGGCTGCTACATGTAAATTTCTTCCTCGAGCTCGCCATGGAGAAAAGTCGTTTTTACATCAAGTTGCTCAAGCTCCAGATCAAATAGAGCAACCATGGCTAGTAACACCCGGATAGAACTATGTTTCACCACAGGGGAGAAAATTTCATTGTAGTCGATTCCTTCCCTTTGGCTGAAACCTTTTGCAACTAAACGAGCCTTGTATCTAGCTGCTTCTACTCCAGGTGATCCTTCCTTTTTCTTGAATACCCATTTGCAACCAACAATCTTTTGTGTTTTCGGCGGTTTCACTAGCTCCCAAGTTTAATTCTTGTGTAAAGACTCCATTTCCTCACCCATAGCAACAATCCACTCTGCAGACTCATTACTCGAGATAGCCTCGTTGTATGTTACGGGTTCTCGAGCTTCAATGTCCTCTGCCACCGATAGCGCAAATGAGACTATGTCAGCATGACCATATCTCTTAGGTGGTTTTATCTGCCTCCTTTCTCTGTCTCTTGCGAGATTATAATTCTGCAGTAGAGTCTCCTCTTGCTCTTCGACAACTTCAGGATCTTCTTCTTGAATAGGTGGATCAGAAGCACCACCTTGAACTTCCATTGGTTGTTCAATATTAAGCTCCACCTGCTTGCTAACACGATCTTCTTTATCTGCATTGCCAACCTCCTTCGTCGGATGAAGCATGAATGATTCATTAAATTTAACGTCTCTGCTGATTATGAATTTTGGTGGTTTAGTTTCAGTGCACCATAATCTGAAACCTTTAACTCCGGATGTATATCCAAGAAATATGCATTTTTGTGCCCTTCGCTCAAGCTTCCCATCACTAATATGAGCATACGCAGGACACCCAAAAATCCTTAGATCAGAATAATCAGCTGGAGTACCAGACCACACTTCTATAAGAGTCTTTAATTCAATTGCAGTAGACGGAGATCGGTTCACCAAATATCTAGCCATGTTAACAGCTTCAACCCAGAATTCTTTTCCCAGGCCCGCATTAGAGAGCATGCATCGAGCTCTATTTAAAATAGTTCTATTCATGCGTTCTGCTACTCCATTCTGCTGTGGAGTCTTCCGCACAGTGCGATGTCTCACTATGCCCGCATTCTCACAGAACTCATTAAAATAACCTCCACAAAACTCCAAACCATTATCGGTTCGAAGACGTCTGATTTTCTTACCTATTTGATTCTTAATCAACATTTTCCATTTCTTGAAAGTTGAGAAAACATCACTTTTGTTTTTGAGAAAATAAACCCAAACTTTCCTTGAAAAATCATCAATGAAAGTTAATAGGTATCTGGCACCACCCTTTGACGAGACAGACGCAGGGCCCCACAAATCAGAGTGAATATAATCCACTGTACCCTTCGTCCTGTGAATGGCAGTGTTGAACTTGACTCTGGTCTGCTTCCCGTAGACACAATGTTCAATAAAGTCAAGCTTCCCAATCTTGTGATCACCTAGCAAACCTCGTTTGCTTAAAATCGACATTCCAGCTTCACTCATATGGCCTAGACGCATATGCCACAATCGAGTAGTATCGGAATCTGAATCAAGGGAAGACGACACCGATGCAACTCCACCGACTGTACTTCCTTGGAGTATATAGAGACCATTGACCAATTTTCCTTTGATCACAACAAGAGTGCCTCTAGAGACTCGTAGAACTCCACCTTGACCAATTTTTCTTCAAGTCTGGTATGTGCCGAACATCTGTTAAAGTTCTTACGACACCATCATGCATCTTGATTCGGACTGTTCCAATGCCAATGACCTTATAGGACATATGATTTCCCATAAGAACAACACCACCGTCAATCGACTGATAAGTTGTGAACCAGACATGATTTGGACACATGTGGTAAGAACAACCAGAATCCAAGATCCAAGCATCACCAAATGAACCAGTTGATACTGAGAGAACATTATCAGCATCTTCTGCCACACTAGCCGAGTGGCTCGAACTAGCCTCACTCTTTTCTTTGAGTTTCGGACATTCTGCTTTCCAGTGCTCTTCTTTCTTGCAATATCTGCATCTCCCCTTCCGTTGTCTAGATTTAGATCTAGACTTGCCTCTGTTAAAACTACTCGAGCCAACTTCCCTAGACCTCCCTCTTGAAAATAAGCCTGTTGCAGGATCATCACGTCCACCGTTATCGTGCTCCATCTTCTCACGACTCAAAAGTGATGATTTCACCTCATCAATATTAAGGCTTTCACGCCCATATATGAGGGTTTCTCGAAAATGCTTGTATGAGGGAGGTAAGGAGCAAAGCAATAACATTGCTTGTTCCTCACTTGAAAATGACTCATCCATATTTTTCAATTCCATAATTAAAGAAGTGAACTCAGAAATGTGTGATCTAACGGATGTCCCTTCATCCATGCGAAGTGTGTACAAACGTTGTAACACACCGAGACGATTAGCCACCGTCTTTTTCATGTATAGGGACTCCAACTTGGTCCACAAAGCCTCTATTGTCTTCTCCGATAAGACCTCCTGCAAAACATCGTCTATGATGGATAGGTGAATAGTTGACATAGCTTTTGCATCTGTGTCATCCCACTCAGAATCCTTCATTGTGTCAAGCTTCTTTTCCTTCCCAGAAAGTGCCACCTTTAAATTTTGCTGGGTCAAAACAACCATCATGCGAACCTTCCACATTCCAAAATTGATGTGCCCATCAAACTGCTGAATATCGAATTTTGTAGTCGTCATTTTTTTAATACACAGATTCCCAGAACGCTCTAAGCGCTCTGATACCAGTTTGTTATAAAATGAGCGGAAATAAATTGGAATAATGAATAAGTGTGGTTCAGCTTATAGCTTACTTCACATATAAAATGACGATATATAATGATATTATTATTTGACAACAACCCAAACCCCAAATACACCCAAAACACGACACGGTATTTTCTCACCGGTGTATCTACTAAATTCTCTATAATTACAGAGAGAATCTGTTGTTGTTACTAATGTTGTTGTTTCCGTTGATGTTACAAAATGAAAACGGAGAGCAGTATTTATAACAAAGGAAAGGGAAAAAATAGGAAAAGCAAAGAAGAGGAATTTTCTCTTCTCCAACGAAACAACAGGGCAAAGAGAAGAACTAGGAAGTTACAAAGTGGCTAGGAGAAAAACCAGGGAGAGAAGTTTTCTCCTTCACATCCATTCTCCTTCACATCCATTTTAAGCCACAAAACATCAGAACTAAACCTAAAATACTAAAAAAATGGCTTCCAACAATGGCTATTCAAAACTTAAATTTGACCAAAACCTAAAATGAAGACATGGAAAAATAAATCAAAATCTAAAATCAAAATCACAACTTGTTACTTTCGTCTTTTTCCAATGGTTCGGATAATTTTTGAGCATCCACTCACCTAAATCGCACTACCTCTATGCCTCTAGTTCAATTTTTTGAGCACTCACTCACATCCATGCCGTCTGACAGAAGTAGAAGCAATTGTAATTTAACTCTAAAAAAATAACTTATTGGCTGGGCATTTCTACGGCCCTTCCCAACTCAGCCACCCATTACCTTCGGGAATTACTTTTTTGACTCACCCCATTAATTAGTTAACCCACTTTTTTTTTAAGACTCTACAAACCTTACAATAATATAAACTACCCAAAATACCCCTCCTTCTCTTATATATAGAAACCTATATTTTTTCTCTTCTCTACAGCAACCTTTTCCAATATTCATCAACCCAAAACCCCTTTTCTCTTCCACCTTTCTTCAGTTGCAAGTAATTAATTAACATTTATTAAAAGGTAATTCTATGATCATAAACTTGATTCATTATGCTTATTTTTGTATCATTACGGGTTTGATGTGGTTAATATTAAGCAAACAATATATATGCCGTTAGTTTTTATAGGAAATTAGTTTTTATAGAAAAAACGTGGTTCTGCCATTGAAACGCCATTCATATGTAAAGCACGCTTTGGGTTCAGCGAGGGTGTTATTTTCTCGCTTAGGGTGCAGCGAGAGAACAAATTCATGCTCTCGCTGCACCCTCAGCGAGGGACTTTTTTTTAATATATATAATATCGCTGCATAAATTATTAAAATTAAAATTGAGATTAAAAAAAATATTATAGTGATAAATATTTCATTCATTAATTAAAATTAAGATAAGAAAAGAACTTTACATATTGGATATTGATGAACATTATTTTTTTTAAGGGATAATGCTGATACTCGTTGAGGAATTAGATATAATAAAACGTGATTAACAAAATATTTTTTTTCAGTTATATTTAAAAAAAATTTCCAATTATTTATTCATTGAATAATTTTAATTACTTATTTAATGTTTTAAAATTATAATAATATTTATAAATTAATTATTTAAATTTATATAAAATTTTTGTTATTATATATTTTATAAAAATATCAAGACATTACTTTTTAGGATTCAAAAACTTTAAATTAATTTGAATTCACCCATCCGTGTTATGATATATTTGACTGCATCAATTCTCATATATAGAAGATTTGAATTTGTTTATGTTATGATGTTGAGATCAGATAAGATATATAGCATTATAATGTTGATTTAATTTTTTTATTTATTTTTAATTTAATTTAATTTTATTATTATTTAATTTTAACTTATTATTTTATTTTATTTTGATTTTAGTTATATTTTTTAAATTATTTTATTTTATTTTATTTCGAATTTTTTAATTTTATTATTAATTATTTTTTTAAATTTTAACAGTTATTTGTGTTCGCAGCTTAATCATGCAAGACAACAACGATGACGAGATGAATCATAGTGCACCGGTGGATCATGAAGAGGTCGAATATCCGGATTTTACTAGTGCGTTTGAGACTGACATGGTTTTCCCTGATTGTGAAGCCCTGGTGAAATGGGTTCGTGAAGTTGCATATTCATAGGGACATGTTCTAAGGATCCTTAGGTCTGATAGATGAGGAATGGGCCAGAAGCAAAAGATTACACTCTGTTGTGAAAGGTTTGGCATATACAAACCAAAAAATGAGAAGTTCGAGTATGTCACCGACTCAAAGAAGAGAAATTGTCCGTTCAAGGTTCATGGTAGACCATATTTGTCACTCGGAGGGTGGAAGGTAAGAGTATCTTGTAACACCCATTGTTTTTATATAAAATATCACTCTTAAGGTTTAATAATTAAAATGGAGAAATTAAAATTTCCTTTTCATAAATTAAGTTTACATATAAAATTGGGTAGTTCCATTACAATATGAGTAGCACAAACAAATAAAGTTTTCCTTCTTTCCAAATCTTCCACTGCGACACTCTGATCCTCAAGCTCCTTCACATTCAAGTACCTAAAATGTTAACCACATAAGGGTGAGACTTTTTCACAACACATTGAATTAGAAGATAGTAAAAAGGCACATAATAAAAACTTAAGCATCATAATCAAACCAAGCCATGAATAATAAAATGCTTCACTTTCATTTTCCAAAATCATTTTCATTTTCCATTTTAGACCATAAACCATGTGTCTCCTCACGGTCAGAGGACAACACCCAACATAACACCTCGCATGTTTCCTCACGGTCAGAGGACAACATACACACATCTTTTCATCTTTCATAACGTTTTCATCTTTTCTTTACCATTAGGAATTAGTGCACCTGTTAGGTCATTTCTCACCCACTAGGATTTCCACCTAATTCAGGTCATTTCCACCTATTAGGCCACGGTTGACACCCGTTAGGACTAAAAACAAATTTTTTAACTCTTTCACCTCCACTTGCACTCTTTCACACTTATACTCCCTTATTATTTGTGCAGCATGATTGATCCATTGGGTACACCCGCCTAACGGGTCATTTACGAGGCCTAATAGGTAACTTTCACCTGGATTGGGTAACTTGTACCTAATGGGTAACTTGTCACCTAACAGGGCACCTAATGGGTCGGTGTATCCCAAGGATCAATCATAGTTGCAGCTTTGACACTTTTGTATGTCACTCAAGTTATTTACATTCAAGAAGCAAATATCAACACTCAAGCACTTGCACAATTTAATTTCCAAACATCATACAATCACCAATATTCAACATCATTCTACGACTCCAACACTATTCACCAATGGAAAATATAATCATATATATATTATATACCAACTAAGACTATAACCCAACTTCAAGCATTCTCAATCAACATAATCATTATCAAATAACAATTAACACTTAAGCCATGCAATATCCTTATAAACACTAGTTCTCTTCACCACCTACTAGCTTGCATTATTTATTATCTCATATTTAATACTTAATCATAAATATACTCTTTTATCACACACAAAGAAAAGAGCAAATTCTCAACAAACAACATATATCACAAATAAATCGACATACTCAGGTATGTCTCAGAGTGCTTAAATATAAGTCAACTCCCTAGGGTTCTTCACTTCCTACTTACAACATATATAAAGGGTTTTTACCAAAATTTACATCAATTAACATATTTAAATTAAATCCAAAAAAAATACATTCAACATTCTTAAACTCAATCTAAACAGGCGCTATTTTATTACCCATAACCCAATTTAATTACTTAACCCAAATCCTATTATATATCCCAACTATCCCTAACTCAATGTGTGGAAAAGTGACTCCCCTTACCTTAGAGAGGGAGAGAGCCCACACAAGCTCCAGGGACCATGAATCTACTCCGGATCTACCTTGATTCCAACTCCTTAGGCCCAAATTCCACTTGAGTCTTGAGATTGGAGGAGAGAGAAAGGAAACCCTATATGAGAGAGAAAGCTTGGATTCAAGGGATGGAGGATTTATGTGTAGGATCTAACCCAAAAATCAAGATTAGATCCGTGGGTGTGGAATGACAATGGAGTTTGGGTGCTTGGGTTTGGTTTGGTGTATGTGGGTGCTTAGAGAGAGAACCATGGAGGTGAGGGAGAAAGAGAACCACCAAAGAAAGGAAGAGAAGAAGAAAAAGAAGAAGAAGAAGAGAAGCTTGCCATGGAGGAGGATTGGAGGATGAGCCATGGAGGATTGATGGTGGTGGGAGATGATTTGGGATGGAGGAGAGGTAGAGAGAGAGGCGTGAACATGAGAGAGAAAAAGGAGGAGAAGATGAGGAAGAGAGAGAGAGGATCGTGAATGTGATAAGGGAGGAGGAGATATGTGGCTGAAATAGGGAGATATAAGGGTGAAAATACGCTTCTGCCCTCAAACTTTATTTTTATTTTCTGCATCAGACCTGAAGTAATCGATTACTTGACCCAAAATAATTGATTACTCTTCAATGCAACATTTCTTAGTATCTCTGACAGAGGGCAAATAATCGATTAAGTCACCTGAAGTAATCGATTACTTCACCAAAATAATCGATTAATTCTATGAGTTAATCGATTATCAATGCTGCAACATTTAAGTGTTTTCACCAGAGGGCTAGTAATCGATTAACTTCTACAGAATAATCGATTACTCTAATGAAAACTCCTATTTGGCCAATTCTAACTCTAAGACACTACACTTAGCTCCTATCCATGGTTTCCCTATGGTTCCTATCAATAATTCTACCTTATGCTTTCCTAATTAACTTGGAATTAAATTTTGGGATGTTACAATTCTCCCCCACTTATTGGAATTTCGTCCCCGAAATTCCGCTCAAAATCCTTAATTGGAGAACCATCCCGGAAAAAGGTTTTCTAAGCTAAGAAACTTACTCATCTTAGTTCTACTCCCCCACTTGGGATTGGCATACCATTCAACATGAATGTGCCACAAGACTCTTGCACTCATTGAAGAGTGCCGACTGTAGTTTAATTTGGGTCAACCTCTAGGCTAAGATTCTAACAGATTTCTGAGGTCAACTGACTTCCCTCCGGAATCCTACTTCGAAGGTTGGACAAGGCACTAATACGCTCTAAATACTATTACCCTAAAGGGTTAATTATACTCTAACTCCAAAATCTATTACTTATGTCTTAACCTAAACTCTAATCAAACACATCCATCATTCACACAAACATAAATCATGTAAACATCATTCAAGGGTCAAACATTCACAACAGCAATCCACAACATCTTACACCTTAAACCTAAACACGACTCCACTTGGCTTCCTTCCTAACTATTCCTAGTCTAACTTAGGGCTAACACTTACCTCTACAAACACATTCATAAATATCATCACATATAATAAAAAGCGTTTAAAAAGGGATTCGGGGAGTAGGACTTACATAGTTTGCAACCAAAATGCGTTTTATAAATTCAATTTCCCAAGGTTTTTGAAAAATTTGAAAATGGTGTCCCTGTACATAAAAGAACATCAAGGTAAATTTTTTGAGTCAATCAGAGTTCATTAGGTTCACTTTTGACCCTACGACTACTTGTAAAAGATTTGTAATGGTCGGGGTGAACCTATGTCAAATCCATTTAAAAATAGCAAACAAACTCCAATTGGCTTAAAAATTTGATGGGACCTCACCTATACTTGGCCCAAGGTTGTGTAAAATTGTCAAACCGATGAGAGCACATTAAATTCATTTTGTTTAAAATACTAGCTTGCTCCAATTGGCTTGAAATGTTACACGAATCAAAGATTCCACCTTAGGGGGTTTAAGCCAAATTTTCCAAATCAAACAAAATCTTAAACCCAAAAACTTAGTTTTCCTTTTATATAAAGACCCTGATTACCCAAAAACACTTAACTACAAACACATACGTCTTTAAAACCTTTGGTTTGAAAAATCACTAGGTATGGGGATTTAAAATTTAGGAAGAAGATCCCATACTAGTGAAACACTTAGAAAAACAATTTTTCATTTGAAAAATTCAATAAAACTTTTAATCATGCACCTTACCATGAAGAGCTACCTCCATCTAATTTCATAAGAACCTAGATGAAGGAGTGAAAGATCACTCAAGATTGGATAAACTCAAAGAAAGAGGGAATGTGCCTTGAACTTGGAAAAATTTAGTTTTAGTTCATCTTCAAGAGTTACAACAATTACATTCCCTTTTCTTTTTACTTCAAGTTTAAAAATTGAGTTTTCATTCCGAATTGATTTTGAGTCGCATAGGAAGGGTTTCTATTTGATCGATGTGTGACTTGATTACAAAATTCACTTCTCGATCACTTAGAAATCCTTGCTTTTCTTAATATTTCTTGAAAATTTGTCGTGCAACCTCACTATCCATTTGGAATGATTGTAGTTCGGTGCAACTTTTGAAATTCATTTTAAACACCCACAAGCATCAAACACAATTTCACTTTGCATAGAGACATATCAAGCACACATATCAATCGAGCATACACAAACAAAATTCAGTTTTCATCAAGAACACAATTTTTAAAAACAACACTTTTAGTCAATGCTTAGTGGAAAGTAATTTGGGACTTCAAACATAAAGAGAGCAATTGGAAAACTATTAATCCCAAAATCGTTTGAAAACATTTTCGAAAATTTAAATTCATTTCCACATAAACATAGACTTTTTATATATACCAAATACACTACCAATGGTGTGATCAAAAGTGACGTGAGAACCTCTAGGTTTAATTTTAACCCCTTCCTTGATTAAATAAACCTCTTTTCGTTACAAAATGTTATTATAGTAGCTCGGGGTTCAAGTTCAATCATTAGAAGCTTCAACTTAACTTTCGATTAATATTAAAGTCACCGGAATCAAATTAGTGGTGGAATCAACCACGAGTTCAATAAAGATGTTTTTGTTGTTTTTTTGTGAATTCTAATCTAACCGGTGCAACCATGTCACTCGAATAGGTTAGAATCAAGGTAGTAAATCTTTTTGATTCTCATGGTTCCACTTCTAATTTTTTGTCCGCATACTTTAACATTACACAATTCCACATATAAGCATATTTTGAGAACCTTTGATTGAATTCAAATCACTTCTCAAATTGGACAAAAAGTTTGTTTTTATTTGTGACTCAAGTTAATATGATTCAGTGGTTTAAATCCGATCGATTAGTTCTCGATGCCCATTTTCATTTGATGACACAATCACTTGAATCAAGTTTAGTTACAGATCCGCTTATTAATTTAGCATAGACATTATTTTTCGTTTCTCTTAAATACTAATCTAATCAACATGACTTTAATCACTTGGTTGGATTAGTATTCGAGATTCATAATTCATTTATTTCATGTGGTTCCATTTCTAATCCCAGTTCAATTACTCTGGCACCAAATTACTCAACAAACATACATTAAGATCACACATAAAGAACTTAGTAAAGCAAACAAGTATAAAAGAATTAACACATAAGTTTTATACACGGGAGATCCATTACTAGTTCACGATGATGCACAAACTCCTAGATTTCGACAACATCACCTCCCGGTAAATGCAACATCGGGTTGGCCAGTTCCGACACTACATTCCATCAGTGGTAATAGTCCTCGCCATCCAGCCTAAGTTTCTGTACTTCATTATAAATTAGAAAGATTTCCTTTGTAAGAAACTTTAACTTTTAATTAGCTCATCTTGGAATTTGCATCCCTTAAACAATAATCAAGTTGCACCTTTGAAATTTTCTGCTTACAAACGTGCCACACTTATAGGATGCAATTCTTCGAATTCCTAAGGGATCCGGCTTAGGTTCCCAAAGAATCACATTCCATTCCCTTTGGTCATTTCTGTTATAAAAAATTAGTAGTTCTCCATTAGGAAATTAGCGCACCTGTTAGGTCGTTTCTCACCCACTAGGATTTTCACCCAATCCAGGTCATTTACACCTATTAGGCCACGGTTGACACCCATTAGGACTAAAATAACATTTTAATTCTTTTACTTCTACAAAATACATTTCACTTTCATAATTCATACCAATTGCGCATCAGATTGATCCATTGGGTACACCCGCCTAACGGGTCATTTACGGGGCCTAATAGGTAAGTTTCACCTGGATGGGTAACTTGTACCTAATGGGTAACTTGTCACCTAACAGGGCACCTAATGGGTCGGTGTATCCCAATGATCAATCTTTGCTGCGACTAATCCATTTTCACAAATTTCATAATCCAATATTCAACATCCATCATCATAAATTTTTCAATTAAATACTTAACATAAAACATTTTCACCATTCCCAAATCTTAAAATTTCCACTTAGAAAAGGGTCTCACCTCTGAAGAAGAAGCTTGAGATGAGAGTGTTCGCAGCGAGATCGGGACCACTTTCCCTCAGGTCGGAAAGAAGGAACTGCTCTGATACCATAAATGTAACACCCATTGTTTTTATATAAAATATCACTCTTAAGGTTTAATAATTAAAATGGAGAAATTAAAATTTCCTTTTCATAAATTAAGTTTACATATAAAATTGGGTAGTTCCATTACAATATGAGTAGCACAAACAAATAAAGTTTTCCTTCTTTCCAAATCTTCCACTGCGACACTCTGATCCTCAAGCTCCTTGACATTCAAGAACCTAAAATGTTAACCACATAAGGGTGAGACCTTTTCACAACACATTGAATTAGAAGATAGTAAAAAAGGCACATAATAAAAACTTAGGCATCATAATCAAACCAAGCTATGAATAATAAAATGCTTCACTTTCATTTTCCAAAATCATTTTCATTTTCCATTTTAGACCATAAAACATGTGTCTCCTCACGGTCAAAGGACAACACCCAACATAACACCTCGCATGTTTCCTCACGGTTAGAGGACAACATACACACATCTTTTCATCTTTCATAACGTTTTCATCTTTTCTTTACCATTAGGAATTAGTGCACCTGTTAGGTCGTTTCTCACCAACTAGGATTTCCACCCAATCCAGGTCATTTCCACCTATTAGGCCACGGTTGACACCCGTTAGGACTAAAAACACAATTTTAACTCTTTCACCTCCACTTGCACTCTTTCTCACTTATACTCCCTTATTATTTGTGTGGCATGATTGATCCATTGGGTACACCCGCCTAACGGGTCATTTACGGGGCCTAATAGGTAACTTTCACCTGGATTGGGTAACTTGTACCAAATGGGTAACTTGTCACCTAACAGGGCACCTAATGGGTCGGTGTATCCCAAGGATCAATCATAGCTGCAGCTTTGTCACTTTTGTATGTCACTCAATTTATTCACATTCAAGAAGCAAATATCAACACTCAAGCACTTGCACAATTTAATTTCCAAACATCATACAATCACCAATATTCAACATCATTCTACGACTCCAACACTATTCACCAATGGAAAATATAATCATATATATATATATATATTATACACCAACTAAGACTATAACCCAACTTCAAGCATTCTCAATCAACATAATCATTATCAAATAACAATTAACACTTAAGTCATGCAGTATCCTTATAAACACTAGTTCTCTTCACCACCTACTAGCTTGCATTATTTATTATCTCATATTTAATACTTAATCATAAATATACTCTTTTATCACACACAAAGAAAAGATCAAATTCTCAACAAACAACATATATCACAAATAAATCGACATACTCAGGTATGTCTCAGAGTGCTTAAATATAAGTCAACTCCCTAGGGTTCTTCACTTCCTACTTACAACATATATAAAGGGTTTTTACCAAAATTTACATCAATTAACATATTTAAATTAAATCCAAAAAAATACATTCAACATTCTTAAACTCAATCTAAACAGGCGCTATTTTATTACCCATAACCCAATTTAATTACTTAACCCAAATCCTATTATATATCCCAACTATCCCTAACTCAATGTGTGGAAAAGTGACTCCCCTTACCTTAGAGAGGGAGAGAGCCCACACAAGCTCCAGGGACCATGAATCTACTCCGGATCTACCTTGATTCCAACTCCTTAGGCCCAAATTCCACTTGAGTCTTGAGATTGGAGGAGAGAGAAAGGAAACCCTATATGAGAGAGAAAGCTTGGATTCAAGGGATGGAGGATTTATGTGTAGGATCTAACCCAAAAATCAAGATTAGATCCATGGGTGTGGTATGACAACGGAGTTTGGGTGCTTGGGTTTGGTTTGGTGTATGTGGGTGCTTAGAGAGAGAACCATGGAGGTGAGGGAGAAAGAGAACCACCAAAGAAAGGAAGAGAAGAAGAAAAAGAAGAAGAAGAAGAGAAGCTTGCCATGGAGGAGGATTGGAGGATGAGCCATGGAGGATTGATGGTGGTGGGAGATGATTTGGGATGGAGGAGAGGTAGAGAGAGAGGCGTGAACATGAGAGAGAAAAAGGAGGAGAAGATGAGGAAGAGAGAGAGAGGATCGTGAATGTGATAAGGGAGGAGGAGATATGTAGCTGAAATAGGGAGATATAAGGGTGAAAATACGCTTCTGCCCTCAAACTTTATTTTTATTTTCTGCATCAGACCTGAAGTAATCGATTACTTGACCCAAAATAATCGATTACTCTTCAATGCAACATTTCTTAGTATCTCTGACAGAGGGCAAATAATCGATTAAGTCACCTGAAGTAATCGATTACTTCACCAAAATAATCGATTAATTATATGAGTTAATCGATTACCAATGCTGCAACATTTAAGTGTTTTCACCAGAGGGCTAGTAATCGATTAACTTCTACAGAATAATCGACTACTCTAATGAAAACTCCTATTTGGCCAATTCTAACTCTAAGACACTACACTTAGCTCCTATCCATGGTTTCCCTATGCTTCCTATCAATAATTCTAGCTTATGCTTTCCTCATTAACTTGGAATTAAATTTTGGGATGTTACATATCTTGTGGCTCCCATAACCACGATAAGTGTGAATCATTCATCGGGCACTCCTTCCTCGGAAGACCTACACCTGAAGAGTATGAAAAGATCATCACTATGACGAAGAATGGAGTGATGCCGAGACAGATACTGGCCACATTGAAGGAGGAAAACCCAAATAATTGCACTACATTGAAGCAAATTTACAATATCCGCGATAAATGGAGAAGAGAGGTCAGGCGTCCGAGAACACAGATGCAGCATCTTTTGAAGACTTTGAGGGATGATGGTTATGACACTTGGTACAGAAAGGACGAGACCACAGATATTGTGAAGCAAATTTTTTGGGCTCATCCAAAATCTGTTTATCTTTTGAGTTCGTTTAATACTGTGCTCATCGTGGACAACACCTACAAGACTAACAGATACAAATGGCCGTTGCTTGAGGTGGTCGGGCAAACATCTACAGATAAGTCATTTACTGTTGCATTTTCTTACATGGAGGCGGAGAAGTATCCAAGCTTCGTATGGGCATTAGAACAAGTGAAGAGATTTTTTAAAGATGATGATGACATGCCCAAGGTGATTGTCTCTGATTTTGAAGCTGCGTTGGTGAAAGCAATCCATACCATTTTTCCAACTTCGGCGCATTTGTTGTGTCAATATCATATTAAGAAGAACGTGACAAAACATATGAGGAATTATGTTCGTAATCTCGATGATGTGTCGTCACTTGAGAATCTTTGGGCCAAGGTAGTCCATTCCAATGATGAGGAAGACTATAAAGCTTCATTAAACCGATTTCAGAAATTGAGTTGGAAGGCGATTGGTCTTTATGAATATGTGAATGAGACTTACTTGGCCGAACAGAAAGAAAAATTCATTGATGCATGGACAAGTAAGCATATGCATCTTGGTAATACTACAACAAGCCGGTAAGTTTTTTTTACTTAATTTGGCATGTTGTATTAATTTGTCATGATTCTTTGCATATTGTAATACATTTAAATTTCATCATTTTTAGGGTAAAAGGTGCTCACTCGACGTTGAAGGGAATGTTGGCAAGCAGCAACGGGGATCTCTGCACATGTTTAACAGCTATGCATAAGATGTTGACATGTCAACACACTCTCATTATTGATTCTTTCCAGAAGAGTCTCACAAGATTGGATCATAGGGTGAATATTCCGCTTTTCCGTAATTTACATTATTATGTGTCAAGGGAAGCATTGAGTATTATTTTTACCCGACTGGGGAAGTTTGATGAGTGTGACCATTGTGATTGCAAGTTGAGAATCACACATGGCTTACCATGTGCATGCGAGGTTGATAGATATAGGAAAAGTGGTAAACCTATTCCTTTGACGGAAATTCATGGTCATTGGAAGATTCTATCATTCAACAATATAGGCAAGAAAGAGGAGCTATACATCGACCCAACTCCTTTGATCGAGGAGTTTTGGCGAGTATTTAATGGTACCAATGATGTAGGAAAGAAGATTTTGATGGAAAAGTTTCGAGAGGTTAACAATTTATACTATTACCAAATACTAATTTTAACAATTTTTTTAAATATTATCAATTTTTTAATGTTAACAATTAAATTTGTTTTGTTTAGGTTGTGGATCCAGCAACTACCTCATTGTTGCCACCAAAAGAAAAAGCAAAGACAAAAGGGCGTACAAGCGATCATGAGAGATCAACAAAGCGTGATCCATCGGGATGGGAATATACTGAGAAAGAATAAAAAAAGGCTTCATAAAAAGCTTCTCAACAAAGCTCTCAACAATCCCCCAAAAACCATCCTAAAGCTTCCCAAAAATCCTCCAATAATCCTCCAAAAGCACCTCCCATGCAAAGCAAGCTCTCAAAAATTCTCCAAAAGTAGCTCTCAACAAGCAAATGTGAGATCTCGGTACTTAGAACAATTTCCCTCCTGCATGCAACAATATATCCTCCAAATTGTTGATGTGAGAGCAGATGGGAATTGTGGTTTTCGATCAATTAGCTTGTATGCGTACCAGTGTGAGGATTCCTATATGCTTGTCCGGAATGATCTTATATATGAGATGAAGCAACACTAGGAAATGTCCTTCAGCTGATTGGGACTGATGATTATGACGTTGTGTTCAAATCACTACATGTGGGCAACATTGGCGGTGTTCCTAAAGATAAATGGTTGACTCTTCCAGAATTGGGGCATGTCATTACTAACAGGTATAACGTGTCTCATCTTTTAAGTTGTATCATCATATGAGAGATTGTTTTACAATTTTACCGTATACTAACTTGATGCATGGAATTGCTAACAGGTACAATGTGGTCCTTGTTTCGATGGCTCGTGATCTGAGAGCTTGTGTTACGTTTTTACCGTACACTAAAGCACCTCCCATGCATGCAAAACTTTGGGTTATCGGGCATGTCGATATGTGCTATTTGTTGGACCCTAATAGTGAGGCAAATCATTGGGTTCAAGTTTTATTGAAGGAAGGATCAACATTACCATCTATTGATCCTTCTTGGAAATATCATTTCGATGAATCTGGGGCTCCGTGGGTACCATATTTTACGATCGCTTTGCATTATTTAAAGATTTAGTACCTCCTTCAACGTGGGACGGTGTTGTACATGATCTTTCTGATGATTGATATAAATTCCTATTTAATTTTTATTAAATTTGTCGACTTTTAGTTATTATAATTTATTTTTATTATTTTTTGTATGGTTTTAGTTTAATTATATAATATTAATCATAAAATATTAAATGGTTTTTTGTTCCAAACATTAACATTTAAAAATGGATAATAAAATAATTGAAGCTATATAATAAAATAAAATCACCACAAATTTATAAAACATAAATTCAAATAAATCAAAAGTCAGAAAACGGCGAGAGACAACTCCTACTCTCGCCGTTGTCTACCCCTAACCCTACCCCTTCCGCTACCCCTAGTCGTCTGCACTACATGTGTCATCTCTTCTGTGAGAGGTGTCACAACCAACCGATTGTTCCTCCTCAACACCTCCAGATAAGGTTCCGGAAGCTGTGATGACAACAACGGCTCCAAGCTCTGCGATTGTTCAGCAAATCTCCGTTGAGCTCGAGCCTACAAATGTAAGAAAACATCAATAAGTAAATAAAATGAAAATTTAATATAATATTAATATAGCTTACAAGTAATGAATGAACTAACCAGCAAGGTAACTTCAAGACGATCCACCCTGATCGAGGTGCGTAGGAGAAAAGGATGGGAAAATCTATGTACCCAATCATAATAGTGAGGATCACATTCACCATTCTAGGTGACGTGACCTCCTCTCGTATCATCGTCCAGAAGATAGAGGTGCCACTCCGCAAAACTCTGATCAATGGCTGAGGCAGGGGGTCTTCCCACGGGTGGATTCATCGGAATCCTCTGAACGTATCCAAACTGACGCAACACCCTGTCAGGCAGATAAGCCCTACGCATCATGCCACAGCGGATAAATCCGGAGTAGAAAGCTACCTCCTGGAATGGGCGGACATCTCGGTGCTCGGGGTCATACGGCTGCCACACAACCTGATCAGCAGTGAGCCTCTCTAGAAACATGCGATACGTGTCCTCCGAGTGTCGCACGGACTGCTGAGGACTCCACCTGAAGATCCGAGGCATGGTCTCATCATAATCACTTGACAGTATAGCACATGGACCAATTGTTGGAAAATGGTCCAGTATCCATGCCTGCAAATAAACCATCAATTATTTAATTTAAATAATGAATTTAAAAAAACATAAGAATATAATAAAACATTATGAATTTAAATAAAATGATGAATATTATTATGAATCAAACATTATGAATTTGTATTTGTTTACCTGCAGCAAAGACATGTAGCCGGCCAAGGAGACCTTATTCGCCTTGCTGAGGAAGGACAGGTGATCATATAAATATGCCAGTGCACTAGCCCCCATGCATATTCATCAACCACGGTGAGGTCCTCCAAAGCGTACAGCAGGTGACAGCCAATAGAGTTGTTCGTCTTATCTGCGAACAATGTGCTACCCACCAGGTAAAGCAGATAACATCTGGCCGCAATATCAAATCGTCGGATCCCAACCGCTCTGTTGTACACCACCTTCAGCGTGCTAAACCTTACAGCACCAGTCTTAATCTCCATCGCCTCTGTGGTAGCCTCAGTTTGACCCATACCAAGCATCTCAGTCATCAGCAAAACTGTCTCCGCCTGGTTGGGTTTATCCTAACTGATCAAATGCCCAGCCACCGGGATATGGAGGATACATGACACGTCATCCAGCGTGATAGTCATCTCCCCACATGGGAGATGAAACGTGTCGGTATCCTCGTACCATCTATCCACGAATGCCCCGATCAATCGCCTATGCACTATACTGTAAGATGAAGAGATCAATGGAGCCAAGCCGGATGCCTCGACGATTTCCCGCACTTGCTGTGGCACGGCATCTAATAACGGAAAATCGAATGTGTGGTTGTGGCATCGGTTTAAGATACGATCCTGCACAATTTAAATTAAGAGAAATTAGTAAAACATATAAATATCAATTAATTAAAGAAATAGATAAAATTAAATTTAAATTATTTTTTGGTCTCGTTACAAATACTTACCCATCCTTGCCATATAAGCTTCGCTGATGCTCGTCGTATGACCTCAACAGCGAAGTATCCTGATGATCCTCATAGAGGGTCTCGGTCTCTGTATCATCGGCACCATCATCACCATCTGAAGAAGAGGGATCAGGAGCGGCATGGGAAGGTCCTCCTCGCTCCATCCGTCGCCGTCTACCCGATGCTGTCAAATACTCTCTCATCATGGGCATGTCATCGTCATCCCCGTTGCCAGTGACGGTTGCGTTCTTCATCCTCGACATCTGAAATTGCAAAATACAATGTCAAAATAATAAAATATAAAATGCAATAAAACAAATAAATAAAATAAAATAAATGCAATATCCAAAACTTAAAGAAAGAACAAAAGAAATTAAATAAAAATAAAAAAGTTACAATTAAATAATAATCAAGAAAAGCAATAAAATAAAAATTAAAAGTTAAAATTAAATAATGATAAAATAGAATAAATAAATATTAAAAATAAATAATAAAATAAAATAAATAAATTAAAAAAATACAATAAAATTAAAATAAAAAATTTAAAATTAAATAATAATACAATAAAATAAAAAAATTATTAGCAATAAATAAAAAAAATATAACAAATAAAATAAAAAATAAAAAAAAGTTAAAATTAAATAATAATAAAATAAAATAAATGAAATAACATAAAATAAAATAAATAATAAATAAATAAAATTAAAATCAAACATTTATAACAGTCACTAACCCCAAGCATAATATTTAATTTTTTAAATTAACTAATATTTATCCTATTCCTTTTTCAATAATATAAACATTATAATCATCTTAATCTATTCTGATCTCAACATCATAACATAGACAAATTCAAATCTCCTATATATGAGAATTGATGCAGTCAAATATATCATAATACGGATGGATGCATTTAAATTAATTTAAAGTTATTATTAATTATTTAAATTAACTAATATTTATCCTATTTCTTTTTTTTTAAATCTACATTATAATCCTCTATATCTTATCTGATCTCAACATAATAACATAAACAAATTCAAATCTCATATATATATATATATATATATATATATATATATGAGCCTTACAATCTTAATCTCTATGAAGCCAAAGAGGACATTGAATTAGCCTATATAAAGGTTATCATAATACGTCTATTTTTATAAATATATATTTTGGTAAAATATATAATAACAAAAAATTTATATAACTTTAAATAAATATTTTTATAAATATTAATATTATTATAAAATAAAAAAAATAACACCCTCGCTGAGGGTGCAGCGAGAGAACAAATTCATGCTCTCGCTGCATCCTCAGCGAGGGTGTTATTTTTCTAGAAAAATAACACTCTCGGTTAGCCCTAAGCGAGGGATCCCTAAACAATGGCGTTTCTAATTCAACAGCAGAGACACGATTTTCATTAAAAAAACCCAATGAAAAATTACAATAAACATACCCTAAACATTTTAACAAGAACATAAAACTATTATCATGAGTCTAACAACAATCTACAATTTTAGTACAAATAAAACCGAAAATAAAAAAAATTAAATAAACAGGGTTGCAGCAAAATAGATCAGAGAGGAATGTACATGTTCTTCCTTGCTAGTTCTTCTTTCTTCTTTCTCTGCTACGGTTCTTCTTCTTTCTTCTTTCTTTCTTCTTTATTCTTTCTTTCTTCTTTCTCTGCTGGGGGCGGTTCCTCTTCTTTCTTCTTTCTTTCTTCTTTCTTCTTTCTCTACTGCGGTTCTTCTTCTTTCTTCTCAGCTTTCTTCTCTTCTGCGGTTTGTAACATCTGCCTTTTGACTCACTTCTTCTACAAGTCCCTAATCAAAAAATTGTTTTAACCTAATTGATTTAAGAATTGATTGAAAGAGTTTTGATTTCATGATGGATTTCTACACTTTGAAATTTAATTCACTTGTGTTATGATTTTATGTGTTTGATTTTCTAAGGTTTTCAATGAATCATATTGCTTGAGGTTTTAATTGAGATTTTATCTTCTTAAATTCATGAATATGGTTTTATGGTTTTAAGATGGAAAATTATTTTTATTCTAAGTTTCAAAAATTAAAGTCCAATCATCTTGATCTAGAATCATCTCTAGAAACCCTAATTAGCATCCTTAATCCTTGATTTAAACCTTAATCGAGTTCCTAATCCTTGATTTAAGCACTTAATCACTCTCTTAAACCCTAAACCCTCAAGGTTAGTGAGCTAACCTAGAATTAGTTTTCCTTAAACTTACACTAGAATGGATTAAGTTTTTGATTAGTACCTTAATCCTTGATTAAGCCTTAATCTCTCAGGATTAGTGGACTAAACCTAATTTAGTTTTCCTAATCCTACCTTAATCGTGATTAGATCCTAATTAGCACCTTAAACCTAAATTAGCTAACCTAATCTACCCTAAACCCCCTAAGGCCGAATGCACATGTGCATAACTTGGCCACCAAGTTTGTTGACTTGGTTTCCAAGTTGGTTTGCTTAAAAGCTAAGTTGATGACAACATCCTAATGACCTAAGCATGACATAAGAGAAGAAAAGAAAAGGGAAAAGAGGAGGAAAATCGTGGGGAGGAGTAAACCAAAACCCAAGCCCACAAATCATGTATACAAACACCAACACACACACTTCTTTTGGTTTCCATTTTCTTCAATCGTTTCTTCCTCAAACACACACACATGGTGTTGAGCATCATCAAGCTCAACACATAGAGAGAGAGTGGCCGAATTAGAGAGAGGAGAAGAACCAAACCCTAAACACTTCACACCAAGAGCAACATTAAGCTCTTAGTGAGAGAGAGAGAGAGAGGTAGAGAGAGAAGAGGCCGAAGCCTTAAGGAGGAGAAGAAGGAGGATTCTTAGCTTCTCTAATGGAATTCCAAGCTTGATCTAGGTAGATCCTTAAGTTCCTAACCTTCTTTCTTCAATTCATTTTCGGTTTTTCATTTTTCCTTCTAAAGTTTGATTTTTGGTTTGAAAGTGTTGATGCATGTTGGTTTTCAAGTTAGATCTAGCAATTTCATCTACATGCATGTTGATTTTTAAACTTGATCTTGAAGTTTTGTTAAGAAAGTGTTTTTCTTTTAAGATCTTGTGAACTCATCCATTTTTCTTTGATTTCTTAAAGTGTTTTTGAAAAGAATTTGATTCTTGAGTTTTCATGGAGGATTTTTCAAAGATCTAGTGTTTTTGTTTGCATGCATGTTAAGATCCATGCTAGAACTATGATGTGTTTGATGCTTGAGTTTTTAATGTAAAGATCTTTGAAAATGATTAAATTTTCTTGGTGATTTTCCTTATGTTGATCACGGTTTTGTTGATTGTTGTGGTTGAAAGCTTGATTTCCTTATGTTTGATTTCATGCATGTTATGATCTTGGAATTTGATGATGTTTTAGATGAATAAAATTTGTGTGATGTTGTGATTTTTCTATGATAGCCACGGTTTGCATGCTTGATTAAAAGATTAAAATTGTCTTAAGCCTAAATGATGAATATGTGATTTCCATGAACTTTAAGTTGATTTGTGAAGTTATTCCTTGAAGAGATAATTTTTGAAAGACAAATGATGCACACGGTTTCGATGTGATTAAGTGTAAGTTAAGTGAAAATTTGTCTAAGTGTTTATGTGAGCATGTTTATGTTTGACTTGATTTGATGACTTGTGGTTATGTAATGTTTGAAATGAATGAATGTTTGTTTAAGATTCTTAAGTAAAGTAGGAATGATCTTTGGAATGTATAAGAGTGTTTAAATGGTTTGTTTTATTTAAGCATCATGTTGCCCACAATTGATTTTAAGTGCTTGAACTTGATAAATTGTTGATCAAAGTGTTTGTTTGATTGTTTTCAAGATACTTGGTTTGTTTATGGATTTGAGTTGGTTTTGAACAATGGAAAATGAATTTAAAACTTGGAATATGATGTTGTCCAGAATTTTCTAAGTTTTATTTCTTATTAAAAAGTGTTTTCAAAGTGATTTGAAGTTGAGTTTTGATGAGTATTTAATATAAGAAAAAGTTGGTTTGAAAAGTGCGATTTTTCGGTGTTTTCGGAATTTGATTCATTGTTGTCCAAGAGAGACCAGCAAAGAAACCTTTGATTTAAATTGATTTATTTGATTATTTTCTCATGATTTTAAAGTATAAAAGTTAGTGTTTGATTTTGGACAAGTTTGAGCAAAAGAATTGATGTTTTGGTTTTACATAAAGATAAAGTTTGGATTTTTCTTAAGTTACTTTGAGAATGATTTCAAGGGTAACATTTGAATAAAATTTTAATATCCCTGTGTCTATCTTGTGGGACTTGAAAGAAGTTGGAGTCGGGCAAACTAGGAAGGAAGCGGATCATTCGGAACTTGTGGAATTGGTAACTGCAAACCCAGGTGAGAGAGAAGTTATCCTAAGACACTTTGGTGTCTAGTGAGTGTACTAGGACACTCCGTACTCTCTCAAAGTCGGAGTAAAGGTCTATTGTAGCTAGTAGTATACCCGATAAATTGTGTGCCTTGTTTGTATCGCGGTATATGAAGACTCAGACCTATACCATCATATGGTATTGATTGATTGATACATTTCTTTATGTTGAAATATATATTGCTTATATTGTTATTGCATGAGCATAATGCATCATCCCGCATTATAAGATAAGAATAGCAAAGACATTAGAAAACTATAAGAAATTTCCCCCAAAGAATAGAGCGAAATTCTAAGGGAGTAGATGCGCGATGGAACCGGATGATGCAGATGCGCCGAGTACGTGGATCGAGCTGACAACACGACTAAGGGATTAGCAAATGGACGACGATGCCTTTGGATGCGGACGCAATGATTGCCGAATTCTACAAAGATAGTTTCCATATGGTCGTAGCCATATGTTGAGATAGCTTCCATATGGTCGTAGCCATATGTTGAGATAGTTTCCATATGGTCGTAGCCATATGGTGAGAGTGAGTTAAGATAGGTCGGAGCCTATCTATCACGGATTGATTGATATCCTGCATATGGTCGGAGCTATATGCAGAAGGTGATTCTGAGTGGGTCGGTGCCCGTCAGAATGATGATTGATATCCCGCATATAGTCAGAGCTATATGCCGAGAGTGATTCTGAATGGGTCAGAGTCCGTCAGAAAGATTATGGATATCCCGCATATGGTCGGAGTCGTATGCCGAAAATGATTCAGGATGGGTCGGAGCCCGTCAGACATAGTGGTCGAGTCCCACAGAAGCATTCCGCATATGGTCGGAGTTGTATGACGAAGATGACTTAGGATGGGTCGACGATAGAACAAACGAGTATAACCTCACGACTTAGAACCCTAACCCGAAGTAGTGGAGAGGAAGATACACCTGAACTACCCTTGTGGTGTTCAGCTGGATGATTAAGATAGGGGGCGGCAATGACGGTGATTCGTCAAGAAGCCTTGAGAAGTCTGTCTAGGTGGGAAAAACCATAGGGGCCCTGGCTGAACCGGTCGGAGCTGGTCACCCAAGGGTGTGGACGAAGTACCACACGATCACTAGACTGATGACTGACACCCCCCTTGACTAAATCTTGAACGGTTGGATGTGCCCTTTTTCTCGAGACATTATTTATTTTGCCATCCTTAAAAGGCCGGTGTGGTTAGAGATCCTACACTCCTGATTGATTCCGACTAGGTGGATGGATCCCGAGGAGATGTAGACCTGAACCCAAAACCATAAAGCCTGAATTCCCGATATTATGGACTCGAGAAATGTGGACAAGGAGACTTCTACTTTGTGAGATGAGCTGATTAAGAGATTCCCCTAAGAAAAAGATAAGGTGTTAGATAATGCGACGATTGCATTGCATCCTCATGCATCTTGCATAATTATCTGCTGTATTGTTTGTTTGTATTATTTGTTATGTTCTGGTATACGTCGCTAGTGTAAATCCAAGAAGTCGATGGGAGTAATTCCATTCGGGTAACTTACTCTCTCAACTTCTTGTACACATGTGATGGCGAACCTCTGGTTCTAAAAGATGGCGGAGCTGGTGATGCTTCTCCTGGAAGGAACACTTACTGATCGTGATGCGCTGATAAGAGGGCTACTGCGGGACGACGGAGATCGCTTTTGGGAACTTACGTTCCAAATCGAGAAGGGGACGCTGCTTAGTAGGTTATAATTAGGTTTGATGGACCCTTGCTGATATGTATCTCAAGTGTACCCCTTTTCTTTTGAAATGTTTTGATAAAGTAAATGTTTATGTATGAATGGCACCGATGAACTACGGTGACCCCTTTTTAAAGAATCTTTATGATCTGTTTCTAAACTATTTTCTAAAGGGCTGTCATGATCTGGCAAACAAATCATTTTAACTAAATCAATCATGTTTTCTATATGTAAAACGTTTTACTTATCTGTTGAAGGTAAAGTCACCAATATCAAATTGTTTTTAGAAAATTCAGTGCACGTTTTTGAGAGAAAGGATTCGAAAGGTAATACCTTGTTTTGGAAAGCTTGACCGATGAGTTTTATCCTTGCAAAAAAAAATAAAAAAAATAAAAAAATTTCACCCTATTTTTCATGAAAGAATTAATTAGCATTTGAAAGTGTTTATTTCGAGTTTTCCAAATCGGGGTGTTGCACGGTTCCTCTTCTCAGCTTTGTTCTCTACTGTTCTTCTTCTCAGCATTATTTTTCTGTAACACCCTCTAGTTTGTTGTGGGAAATTTGTTTTTTCCTAAATTAATGAAACAAATAATGTGCTCTTGAATGTTGTGTTGAATGTGAAAAGGTGTGAGAGAGAGATTTGAATTTGAAATTTAAACATGAGTGGAAGAAGGGAGGGATAAGGATGGAATAAAAAAGGGGTATTTTGGGATTATTGAAAATTTGTAAGGTTATTATGAAATTTTCCTTTAAATAAATGGGTTAACTAATTAACACGGGGGTCAAAAAAGTAGAACCCTTACCTTCAACACATGTGATTCACTAAGTCCAGGAAAATGCAAGAGATGTGGTCCGTAATATGGTTAGCTGGATTGTGGTCCATTTGGTGGTGTAGATAGGAAGCTGAGGATGTTCCGGAAAAGGAAATTGCTTTTCGGCCCCCATTACCGACTTTTTTGTCCCCATTTCAAATTTTTCATGGACCAAAATACCTTTAAGCGTGTTAATATTTTCGGTTCTATGAAACCAGAAAAGTGTTTCCGATTTTACTGAACCGGAATCAATTTAAGCATTATTTCGGTTTTGATGAACCGAAAATTGGATCCCGGTAATATTGAACCGGAAAATATCCAGTAGTGCAGAACCGGAAGTGGTTGTGTTTCATTTATGTGTTCAGTGCTTCCACTTAACTCCCCTTCAGATGCTGCCATAGCTTTTTTATGGAACAAAAAAGAGAAGAGGAAGAGGGAAGAGCAGCTTAGAATAGTTCATAATACTTCTTGCAATGCAAATTTTCAAGTCTAGACTCTAGTAAGTAGAATCATGTAATATAAACAGAGGAAAGGAAAGGGAAAAAGAGACACAAACACAAACAAAATTCCAAAGTAGTATATGTAAAAACAAGTAACGAAGCGCAAATGACAAAACCATCTTCAAAACATCATTCATGAAAGGTGAAATGAATAATGTAGATCCTCATAGTTCTACGCTTCGAAAAAAAAGGAAACTAAACATAAATTGCATGTTGAAGTATCCTCATAGTTTTAGGACAGTCACTTCCGGTTCTGCACTACCGGATATTTTCCGGTTCAATACTACCAGAATTATTCCGGTTCCCTACTACCGGAATTTATTTTCCGGTTTCACATAACCGGAGTTGAACCGGAATCCAATTTTCGGTTTAGCAAAACCGGAATAATGTTTAAATTGATTCCGCTTCAGTAAAACCGGAAACACTTTTCCGGTTTCATAGAACCAGAAATATTAACACGCTTAAGAGTATTTTGGTCCATGAAAATTTGAAATGGGGGCCAAAAAGTCAGTAATGTGGCCCGAAAAGCAATTTCCCTAGAAAAACTGAAATACAAGCGTGGATGTGGATTAAAATTAAGAAAAAAAGGTGTTTGGGTGTTAGCAGGCCCGGTCCTAACCTATTTTGGGCCCTAGGGCGAAAATTTTTTTGGGGCCTTACTTCAAAAAAAAATTATTAATAATAAATCAATTAAAACACTATATATTTTTATATTTAATTAATTAAAACAATGATAACAATCAATAATAATATGTATTATATAAAATAGAGTTGAAATAAAATAAAAAAAATTATTAATTAAATAGGTAATTAAAACTGTTTTCATGTTACTCCTTTCGTCTTTGTATATACTATCATTTTGGTTGAATTCACGTTCATTACTAAAGTTGGTTAATTTAGTTAATTGTATTGAAAATGTGAACATTTGATATGTTTTTTTTTTCAAAACTATCATTATAAGTATTATTGATAATCTAAAAATTGTTGAGTAAATATGGATATTTGTGAAAAAAAGTACTTAATTGTCATTAAAAATTTGTATAAGGCCTTATAAATAAGGACAAAATAAAATTCTCAAAATGATGTTATATTTAGGGACAAAGAGAGTAAGTTATAAAAATAATGTTCATAAGTTCACCTATTCAGAAGTCAAGTGAGCAAATAAAAAAATAAATTAAAATATTATGCTAAACTATTAATAATGGAAAGATAAAAAAATATGAAATTATTAATTTTTTTAAGTATAAATACTCTTAAAAAATATTATAGGGAATTTTTGGGCCGTGAGTGTTGGCCCTCAATGGCCACCCCAGGCCGGGCATGGGTGTTAGCTTTCGAATTGTTCTCCAATCCCATCTCAAGTCTTAAAGATGCATGTAACTTTTTTCTTCATCACTTTGTGCTGTTAGGTGTATTGCTCTATTTGCCAAATAATAATGTTATTAAAACATTTAAATCCAACATCAACATCAAACACCTATTTTATTTAAAAGATAAAGAAGAGATAATGTGTATGGAGATTTGGAATAACTTTTCTTTATTTTCTAAAAGAGGTAAGTATTGGATGTTGATGTAGGATTTGGATGTTCACATACATAACATTGTTGTTTTCCAAAAGTCGAACCTAAAAGTTAAATGGTAGGCTATGGTGTTGTAATCTTTATCTGCGTTACTATTATCTGCATTCCTTATTAAGTTTCTTAATAAGTTACCTTTTCATAAAAAATAAAAAAAAACAAAAATATTTAGTATATTTTTTCAAAAATACTCTTATTATTGGGGACTCTAAAAGTATAGAATAAATAGAAATATTTGTGATAAAATTAAACTTATAAAAATGATCAAGACAAACTTTCTATATAATGCTTATATTTAATATTAGAGTAAGTATATTGCATCAAATTAAAGTTGAAAGTCATGATTCACATTAGGAAATTAAAGATGTCAAGAAGAATGTACAACACTCAAAACTGCATGCGTTCCAGTGTTCCACATATAGCTATGTTTTGTTTGAAAAGAAACAAATTAACAACACTTTTTCAGTCCTATATATGGCTGTCTTTGTGACATGCACATCAAAAACTATATAATATATATGTAAAGCAAACTTATCTATATTATTATATCTAGGCCATTATAAGGTAGCTGCAAGTTAGTTGGGGCAAAACTGTAAGCCTAAATATACCATTATCTATCTCAATTTCCAGGATCATGATTATTGATGGGTGGCTTGTGGGACGGCTTTCCCTTATAATCCTTATAGATCAAGCTTGAAATCTCTTTTGCCGCCTCAGCATCTTTCTGTGCAGTACCTTGAGGTTCTTTAGATTTCGAGGAACTCTTTAAGCTGGCTTTAACTACCACAGCATTGCAATCTTTTGAACACTTCGTGTTTGTGTTGGTGGGTCTACTGCTTCCCAGTGCAAATCTAGTGAATTTCCACACCTTTGGCCCCAGTATCATAATCTCCTGCGTTAATTTATGCAAATTATTGTTAGGTTAACCTTGAAAAGGCTACGTTAAAAAAAAAAAAAAAACATTGAAAATTAACGGCTAGTTAAAATAAAAACATTGAAAAGGCTAGTATTGCATATTGAATATATATATATATATATATATATATATATATATATATATATTTAATTTATTAGTACTTCAAATTATTTATCTGGATTTTTTTATTAGCCAATTATAGAGATACGTTTTTACTTTAAATTACAATATTATTGCTAATACATAATGAGTTTCGGATGAGTACCTTGGTAATCTTATTATTCTAATCTTTTAGTTTTTCTGAGAAAAATAAATAAATAATGTGTGTTAATAGGCAATTTTCACTAACCTTATAGAACCACATAGTATATACATGCTTGAGTGAGGTTTTAGAAAGTGGGGGACAAGCTCAAAACATCAATTATTTTATGAAAGCTTGCAACTTAGATCTATAATTTACATAAACTTTGAATTCCAACAAGTTCTACCAAAATTTAAGAAATAATGACAGAGATTTTATGCAATATAGATATCAACAATAATAGAACCTGATGAATATTATTCTTTTGATCTCGTAAGCCTCCCAGAGACTCCTGTGATGCATCTTTCCTCTCACCTGTGGTTAGGGACATAAAAGGAGCCATGAGTACAATAATAATATCGTCTTTGCTAGACTTGTAAGACCATTTGAGAAAAATGTATCTTAATTCAATTCCTATATAAGATGTTAATATAAATATTACAATTGATTGTCCTTGACAAAAGTAAGGATATATAATGGGCTTCAAAGACGTTTAGGAAAGTTCGCACATAATATATTCACATGGAGTATACACATAAAATCTAGAAACAACAAGTTTCCACTCCAAGTCTAACAAAGCTAGCTAGTAGACTCACAAAGGTTTAATTTCACTCAGTTATGTTTTGGAAGGTGGTGCCTGGGCCCCTGATAATCCTCCGTGAAACCTACAAAACCATCCATTTTGGATTTTCTTGATTTACTACTTTTGTCACCTTTACATTTTACATTTTTATGATCACCCTCCCTTTCAAAGTCACATATTCCATCAGAATAGGTTGCACCTGAAATCTTTGAAGCTCCTTCTCCAGCTGCTCCTTTTCCATTCTTAGAAAAATCCATACTCGTCTCTTCATTATTTGGGGTAAGTTGCTTTCCTCCAGGCCCTAGCTTTCTCATATGATGAGCACCTCCAGTTTTCTCAAATGGTGCCTGCCCATGACACTTATCATTCTATAGGCTTAAACACAAATTAACATGAAACAAAATTGTAACAAAATTACTATTCGATATGCATACCTTTTGAGCAAACATGGATGTAATTCTAGCCACCTCAAACTTATTTTTGTTCTCTTCCTGACCTGCACTCATGGTTGTGGGAATCAATCATGCAATTTATTATTAATTTATTTTTATTTTTTTGCATTAAGGGTGTCTCACAAGTTGATCCACGACCAGATATTATTTTTTTAGATTTACAAATCATCAAAGTAAATTTTTTATCAGAACTATAATGATAAAACATTTTTTGCTACCTTAAAAAAAAATAAAACATTTTTGCTAAATACCACAAAAATCAAACCCCTCATACTTATGAGACTCGGTAATCTACTTACCGTGTTATTTAACCATATTGGTAAATCATACAATCTATATTTGATCTTTTGGAAACTAAATAATGATTGAGATGATTAATTTACCTTGAGAAACTCTTGATAATGAGTCTCCTAGTCCTTGGGTAGTCATGACCAGGAGACATCCAAGTAAAAGGTTTGAGAAAGCTCTTAGCTTCATCTGAGTGATTTTCTTTTTCTCACGGTTATGCAGTGTTTTCTTTTTAAATTGAACTATTGAAAGAGAGGAAAGTTAGCTAGCACAACATGGATTTTATAGAGGGTTCAAAGTTAAAACACAAGTCAAAGCTAGGGTTCGAATACCTTTTCTTAATGATTATATTATTCCTTGGAATGTGAAAATCATAGGAAAGCTAAAAAAAAACAGATGAGTAGTACAAAGGGAATTTTTTAAAGAATGGTTATTTTTTTCTCTTTTTTATAAGGGGTATTCCTCAACCTCAAGTTTGAATATAGTCTGAACTGCAGCAAAACTGAGTAGTCATAAAAAAAAAAAAAAAAATCATAATTTGGCCTTGATGAGTCGAATATATATTACTACGTCCGTTTCATAGTATAACACATTGCGGTGTAACTCATAAATTAAATAAATTGTTCAATATTAATATATAGTGATATTGTAATTGATAGTATTTAATATATAAATACTTTTTTATAGATTTTCTTAACCTCAGGCTTAGGGCTGAGGATAAGAGACTAAAAGAAGTGTGTTTTTATAGAAAAACCAAACATTTAATGATTCATCAAGTGATAATGGACTTAGTATTTCTATGTTTCTTTACCATTTTTAGATTCTTATCCTCAGGCTGAGGTTAAGCAAACCCATTTTTTTTTAAATTACTTCCACTCCGATTCTAAATATAAGTCCTTTTTTTTTTGACTAAAATCATGTCCTTTGAAAAATTTAGTTAGTATTGTTCGTGATACTGGAAATATAAACATTTGATATATATACTTTTGGAAAATACCCTTTTAATTCTTTTTTTGTTTCTCAAGATACCCACATAGACAACTAGGTTGTTAATCCTTTCAACATTGTCGAGCTCTTTCCGAGGTAGTCTCCCAGCGAGACCTCTTACATTCGCAAGAGCCGAGGATCGAATCACGAACCACTGTGCTTAAGTGCCAACCACTACAAGAAAACTCTTATTAGCTATGGAATATTAATTTAGCTAGAAAATTTTCCATAGCTGATTTATAGCCAATTAACTAGGAATTTGCTACAAAATATATTTCCCAAGCTAAATTTACAAGATATAAAAAATTCACTCCTACAAGCAAATAACTACAAAATAGCTACCAAGTAACTATGAAAGATTTGTAGCTATATAAATTTCTACAGCTAATTAGTTTGCTAGGAAATATTTCATAGCAATAAAATAATTTCAGACTTAATTTTAGCTAGGGATCAGACTTAATTCCCTAGCAAATTTGCAGCTACATCTTAAAATTAACTTATTAAATTTCTACTTTTTACTTACACTTAAAAAAAAAAGTCTTCCTACCAACAAAGCCCAGCACAGTTGGTAGATAGCTGGGTTCCTTAAGCTGATGTCAGGGGTTCGATCCCTGCCGTGGGCATGAAAAAGGCTTTGTTGGTAGAGGCAAAATCCACTTCGGTGATCTCTACGCCTCGGAGGGGATTAGTCTTCGGCTGTCGGCTGGGGAATAATACCCTTGGTGTACAAAAAAAAAAAAATCTTCTTTCATTGTATTAATCAAAATACACTCATTTCACTTCTCACTTCTCTCCCCTCTCATTTCACCTTTTTTTTCTCATTACTCGTTTCCTCTCTTCGATTCACTCGTGCCGTCGCTCGCGAATCACACTAACTTTCTCTAATCGCCATCACTCTTTGACCAGGTAATTGATTCCTAATTTTCTCTCTTCGTTTTTGTTTGTAGGTTCCATTTCAAAAAATTAAGGAAACATTCATTTAATGGTTTATTAAACATATCAACCAATTATCAAACAACTAATTTAATGCATTTTGTATGGATCAACCAATCAAAATTCAAAGTTTACAATTTCTAAACTTTTCATTAATTATTTTAACTATAGTTTGGGACAAAAAATTTAGCCATTTTTACCATTCTTGTGGGTTAATTTTTAATATACCTTGGTAAATAATATATCAATCTTGAAAGTGGATTCTGACAAATTTTTATGGTAATTTTGTTTTTATTGTATTAATGATAGTAATGGCTTTAAAAATAATGCAGTAAATGCAGGAATGTAAAATTATTAAATATAAAAGTGCATAAAAGTAAATGTTGGAATTTAAGTGTGTGGAAAATGCAAAGGTTCTATTAAATTTAAATGAAAAGAATGTTACGCAATGTTTTCCATCAATTTACTCGATGACATGTATGTATAACATCCCAATTTCAAAAAAAAAATGTATTTTCTTAAAAAATATATTTGACAGTGGGGGAAAAAATTTTATTTTTATTGTTTTATAAAAATATAGTCTTTTATTTTTAAAAATAGATAACAACTGGGGTTTTACATCAGCACTGCGTATAGTTTTTACATACAGTTCTTTTTTTTCCCTTCTTTTGTGGGACATACTTTGCATTATTTGACATATCAATTATATCTAAAATGTTAAAAACTATGGGAGTGAGACATTCACTCAAAGAATAAGAACTACAGTAGTGTTTGAAAACATAGAGCATACAATCAAAGATAATAAATATACCAATCACAAGCATATTCAATCACACGACAACATTGTATGATGTATGATATATAATACCTTACTCTTGATTGATCTTGGAGTATTTGATTCAATTACATTTTTTTTTTCAATTTCTTTCACACTTGAGTGTGCATATACTTACCCCTTTCATTTTTATTTTTTTTATTCAAGTTCAATTAAGAGTATTTTTCCATGGTATAACACTATCACATGTCATTGAGTATTTACATTTCCAATATCATTAACAATATTAACTAACTTTCTTAAAGGATGTGAAAATCGATCAAATGGGCTCATAATAAGGAATGAAGGGAGTGAAGGGAGTAATCAATATTTTTTTGGAATATCAATAATATTTATAAAGATAATTTTGAAAAATATAACAAATATTATTAATTTTACTATCATTAATAATATAGCTATTTTTTTGTGTGTATTAATGATATCTTTAAGCCAATAATTAAAGATTAACCCCTTAAAAATATAAATTAAAGATCATCCAAATAAGTTTTGTTTCTAAAAAAACTATAACTAATTTATTTAATTCTCGTAAATTTTAACGAGAGAAGTTTATACGTACTTAAGTACAGGAAAGAGTACAGCAAGGGTTATGTGATATTACAGCTTTCTGAAAATACTGTAGTAATTTAAAACATACTACTAGTTGTATTGATTATCATTGTCATGGGAATCATGACTCCAACTAGCAATTATTTAAAGAGAAAATAGCTGGTTTCTCGACACGTTGAATTTATCGGGCCACCCTCGTCGCTCTTGGGAAAGATGTTTGATTTTATTATAAAAAAAAAAAAAAATTAAAAAAAAATGTTTGATTTTAGACAAAATGATAAATGCAAGTGAAGGTCTTTTGTCAGAGACCGACCCATACGCTGCAAATGAGTTGATTTAACAAGGTACTCCCTCCCTCCGTTTCACATGTTTTAAGATTATATATGAGTTTTAAGACATTAATAAATAATATAAGAATATGTGGTATTTTAACTATAATGTTTCTTATAATCATTATTAAAAAAATAAAAACATTGGAAGTGAAAAAGAGAATGTGATAAATAAATATATGTTAGATCTTAGATGTAACACCCCTAATTTTCGTCTCCCGGATTATAAGGAAACTAATAATAAAGTTTTATTATTAATTTATATAAATTTTTCAAGTTTATATTTTGTATTTAATTAGCATAAAATATAAAAATAAGTAGAAATATTTTTATATGGCAAATAAATGCAAAAATAAGGATATTGCATTTAGTCCTTGGTTTAGGACCTAAATGTAATATTGAAAAGGTTCTTGGAGGGAAAGATTTAAAAAGTATTAATTTTTAAATTTTGTACTGACCTAACCGGTTAGTAATGCCCTGTAACCGGTTAGACGATGAACCCAGAAACTGGGTTAGTGCATTTTGATGAGTAATCACTTGATTAATTCGAGTAATCGCCACGAATACAGCCCTAATTTAGTGGAAAACGCGTGTCGCCTTGCATGGCACACAAATTGTTCTATAAAAGGCCAGTGTTGATGAAGAAATGGGGTTGATTTCTCTGAATTCTGAGTTGAGAGGCTGATTAGGGTTCCTATTTCGTTTGAAGCAATTCTCCTTCTTCTTTGAGCGATAGAGAGCGAGTGATACACTTCTAGAAAGCTTAAATCAAGGGCTTTCCATTGATATAAAACTTGTGAGTCAAGAGTGAGTGTGGAGGGAGAAATTGATCTGAGAAGCTGAGGGTTGGAAAGTTGAGTCCTGAGTTTTCTGATTCGGGAAGCATGGTTTGAGGCTGGATTTTGGTAAGTACAGACAACCCTTAAGCCTCAAATCACTTTCATTTCTTAGTGCATGTTACCTAAATCGGTTTCTAATTGTTTTCCCCAATTTCTTTGGCCAATTACTATGTCAAATTTTCTGGTCTTTGAACCCTGTTGATGGAAATTGTGGCTAAGAGCAGAACATAGGATTTGTGGGGAATTCGTGGATTTTCTTCAAGTTTCAGTGTTAATCTTCATCAAACATAACCTTGAGGTATGGGAGAAGCTTACCTTATACTAGATTTAGACTAAAATCAAGTGATTTAGGATTTGAGTCAACAAAGAATCAAAAAGGGCATTATGTGTTTAAGGCAAAAAGGCTTCGAGGCCAAATTCTAGCTCAATTTTGTTTTGAGCAACTTTATATTGATGCATGCAAGTGATTTTGATGCCTAAATCTTAATCTAAATGTTTATTATAATTTTTGTGGTATTGAATTGTGTTTATATGGGTTTTTATGCAATTTTATACTTTAAACTTAATGCATGCAAGTTAAATGTGTTTCTGTGGTTAAACATGTTTATTTTAAGGTATATGAACTCTTTTGAATGTTGAAATTGGTTAGATTTGAGTAATGAAAAGAATGGTTTGCAAAACCTCATGTTTCAGTGTGCAGACTACATAATCTAACCGGTTACTCGATATCGAGTAACCGGTTAGACACCGTAAAATTTCAAAGAAAATAAGTTCCTGAAATTAGTCCTGTGGTCTTATTAATTTTAATCAAATCTAGACCTTAATTTCACTGGAACTCAATCTGAAATGAAGCTGATTGTATTGTAATAATTCAGATTGAAATTGGAAGTTAATACCTTAGTGTAATGAGATAATTTCAAGAGGAAATTGTGCTCATTTGGAAATGAAATGTGATTTAGACTTTTGAATGATGAACACAGTGGTTTTGAGGTATAAAACAATGTTGAAATTTGTTTATGGATTGGGTAAGGAATTCAAGAAAAAGGGTTTTTTGAATTTCAATGGTAAACCAGTTCAGGTCTGTAATTCTAACCGGTTAGCCTGAGACTGTAACTGGTTAGTACCTGAAATTGAAAAATAAAAGTTAAGTCTTTTAAGTGAAATTTAATACCATTGGTTATGTTTTTCCCAATCTAAGCCTAATGGCATGTTTTTGAGATAATTCAAGAGAGAATTTTGTGCCAAGGATTATACCTCAAATTAATCATTCAAAAGAGAAATTGAAATATTTCTAAATCACAGTAATTAAAGTAAAGATAAAACCAACCTTAATAATTGTGCATTCATGCATATAGAATGGAAGTTTGGTTGGTAGGAACGTTTATCATATTCTGGGAATATGAGGAGGGTACTCCGGGAGTACCAAATTGTAACCTACTTGATGACACATTCTGGGAATGTGGCCAGTGTCTGGGACATGGTTTTTTATGCGTTCTGGGAACGTGATGCACACTCCGGGAGTGATGCTTATTATCCAAGTATGGTTTGGCATTACGTTCTGGGAACGAATGTCAGTGTTCCGGGAACACAAGGGTGTATTGGATGGACGTCCAAGATGGACTTTTAGAGGCCTCAGTTGTGGATAGAAAATCATGCATCATGCCATTTGCATTATAAGAGATATAATGTTGAAAATTGGTATGCTCATATGTACTTGCATTATTGTCTGTCCATGACATACTTGTATTTGTAATTTTAGTCTTTATTGATTATGTAAATGTGTATGCTTACTCCCTATGCCCTGTTTAGGTAATGGCCAGATACCTAGCCTGCATCGAGATACGCCCTGTCCCTAGTGGTATATGGACGTACGAGGAGCACCGTGCCACTTTTGAGGGGGAGGTGGAGATCACTCTCTACCACCCTAAGCCTCTGGTTCGGGTGCGACCTCGTCGATTTAGGATCCCTTTAGTCTATACTATGCATGTTCCACCCTTTTATACATATAGAGGACCACCCCCGGCTCGACCTGTGCGTCGATTCCATAGTTTTCGTTTTAGAGCTGCCACTCGTTCTCATCCTTCCTCCCACAGAGTTGTCACTGAGGAGACTCCTTCTCCTGGTCCGACTGATTTTGAGAGGACTGCTTCTGCAGATCCTAGACCCAGTGGTGGGGTCTCTGCCCAGTCAGGCGAGGTCGAGGAGGACCCTGTGGAGGATGAGGACGAGGAGGAGGTGCATGTCGAGACGACTGTTTCTGGTAGAGGTGGATCTGCTGGTTCATAGGAGCCTGCATAGCATGGATGTTTGGATCCTAGATCCTAGGGATAGAGCTGTGGAGGATGAGAGGAGCTGCTGAGGACATGGATTACCTGCTCTGGGACTTCTATTTTTGGATATTGTGATATATTGTATATATTTTTGAGAGGTCTTAGACTGAGGTTTATTTTACGCAACTGGTTTGTATATGTTTCACCAAACTTGCTATCTCGACTTTTGCTACTTGCTACTGATGATACTGGTGGGGTTTTATGTTATGATACACATATATATGTTATGTTTTCTTTATCTCAGCAGTGCCCCACAAGTATTACTTTTACTTCCGCATACTCTGATTCTGATTCAAAAAAAGATTCGGCAATAAGTTTATATTTTATACATTCGATCAAGCTCGAGAGACAAATAATATATTTTAATAAGGACTACGAAGATGTTTTATTATAGAAAGATATTGTCTCGAGAGCCTTTTAGTAATTAAAGTATTATTAAGCCGAATTCAAATTATTCGTCCAGATTAAAAGTGTTTATGATTGAGCAAGTACCAATTAAAAAAAAAAAATTTCAGTCCCGACTTTTGATAGCAAGTATTATATATTTGGAAATATTTATTATTTTCAAGATATAAAATGAGGGTGTCACACCTTGGGTGGTATCAGAGCATTGGTCCTGTCCCTCATGGCCCCGATGATGCAGCTAAGTATAGTATTCAATGTTATTGAATATGTTTGAGTAAGCTAGTAGTGTTTATGTTTTAAAGACCTTTTTAGTGACCCAAAGCCCATAGTGCAGGTCTTTCTATGGCAACCAGGAATAGAAATATTACGAACGAAATGTTAGAACGAATTACGACTGTGCTAGAAGGCATGCAACAGCAACAGCAACAACAGCCACCTCAAGGGCGAGCTGGTAACCCACATGTTGGCAATATGGCGAATCATGATGCTTAGACTCTGTCGGAATTAAGGAAGTGCAATCCACCAAGGTTTGAAGGAGGATACAAACCTGATGAGGCAAATAAGTGGTTGTACGAGATCAACAAGATTTTCAGAACTTTGGATTGTTCTGATGAGCAGAAGGTGACCTATGCAATTTACATGCTTCATGGGGAAGCTGAGAACTGGTGGGATCACATTGTCCAATTGCTAAATTTTGAAAGGAGGGCAATCAACTGGGGAGTATTTATGGAGAAATTTTTTAATAAATACTTTCCGAAAGATTTAAGGAGAAAGAAGGAGGTAGAATTCATGCAATTGAAGCAGGGGGATATGAGTGTAGGAGAATATGCTGCCAGATTTGAGGAGCTGATGAAATATTTTGCCTACTACTTGAATAACCCTGATGAAAGAAGTAAATGTGTTAAGTTTGAAGGTGGACTGAGACCGGAACTGAAGTCTATTTTCAGTTACCAGAGGATTCAGAGTTTTCCTACACTTGTGGATATGTGCAGAATGTATGAGGATGACAAGAAGGCTGAACTGATAGGGAGTCAAGGAAAGGGGATTGGACAGAACTATGGACCACAGAGGAAAAAGAAATTTGATCATTGGAATAGTGGTCCATATTCTTAGAAAAACAAGGGCAAGGGCAAAGCTGTGATGGATAAAAAGAACAAGTCTCGCGATAATGCTCCTTATTGTGAGAAGTGTAGGCATTATCATCATGGTCAATTCTGCTGGTCCACAGGTGGATGTTTCAAATGTGGAAAGCAAGGCTACTTTGCTCGTGATTGCAGAGAGTCTGCAAAAGGTGATGCAAAGGGATCTGCTGGCAAGCCTGTGGTTCAAGGAAGAGTGTTTACCCTGAGTGGTAATGAAGCAACCCGAACCCCGAATCTCGTGAAAGGTAACTTTTGCTTAATGATCAACCTTGCAAGATCATGTTTGATTCTGGAGCTACACATTCTTTTGTTTCTCCTGAATGTGTGAATAGGTTGAATCTTGTTGTTTCCGATTCGGCTTGCTATCTTAGTATAGATACCCATACTGGGATATCGATCTTTACCGCTAAGGTTTGCTTAGGGTGTGATGTTGAAATCTTGGGTCGTGTCTCTAAAGTAGATTTGGTCTATCTCCCTAAGTTACTATTGGATGTGATCTTGGGTATGGATTGGTTGATGAAGAACCAAGTGATCATCAATTGTGAGGAAAATACAATCCAATATAGGACCCTTGAACCCGAAGGTTATATGTGTTTGTTCTCTGCTACTGGGGAAGAAGAGTCGATGCCGATAGAAGAAATTCCTGTGGTGAGGGAATTTCTGGAAGTATTTCCTGAGGAGATACCAGGATTACCTCCGAAGCAAGAAATAGAGTTTGGAATTGACTTAGTTCCTGGAGCTGGTCCCATCTCTATTGCTCCCTATAGAATGGCACCACCGGAAATGGCAGAAATGAAAAAGCAGATAGAGGAATTGTTGCAGAAGCAGATGATCAGGCCAAGCGTTTCGCCTTGGGGAGCTCCGTTGCTGTTTGTAAAGAAGAAGGACAGGAGTATGAGAATGTGCGTAGACTAAAGATAGTTAAATAAGGTCACCATTAAGAATAAGTACCCTTTGCCAAGGATTGATGACCTTATGGATCAAGTTAGGGGAGCTGCAGTATTTTCCAAGATTGATCTGAGATCGGGCTATCATCAGATCAGGATAAAGGAGGAAGATATACCCAAGACTACATTTCGATCTCGATACGGTCATTATGAGTATGTTGTGATGCCGTTCGGATTGACTAATGCACCTGCTATTTTCATGGATTATATGAACCGGATCTTTAGACCATACCTTGATTTATTTGTAGTGGTGTTTATTGATGACATTCTGGTCTATTCTAAGAGTCCGGAGGAGCATGAAGAACATCTCAGGATAGTGTTAAAAGTCCTGGAGGAGAAGCAGTTATACGCCAAACTTACGAAATGTGAGTTTTGGTTGAATGAAGTGAAGTTTCTGGGGCATGTGATCTCTAAGGAAGGAATTGCGGTGGATCCAACAAAGGTGAGTTCAGTGCTAAGCTGGGAACAACCTAAGACTGTGACTGAGGTGAGAAGTTTCTTAGGGCTGGCTGGATACTATCGTCGGTTTATAGAAGGATTTTCCAAGATTGCATTGCCTTTGACCAAGTTGACTCGGAAAGATCAACCGTTCGTGTGGGACGATAGGTGTGAAGTTAGTTTCCGAGAGTTGAAGGAAAGGTTAACATCGTCTCCTGTGTTAATCTTACCTGATCCTCACAAGAGCTTTGAAGTGTACTGTGATGCATCTAAGCAAGGACTGGGGTGTGTATTGATGCAAGAAGGAAGAGTAGTGGCTTATGCATCAGGACAATTGAAGAATCATGAGGTGAATTACCTGACACACGATTTGGAATTGGCTGCAATCGTGTTTGCCCTAAAAATATGGAGACATCATCTCTATGGCACTACTTTCCAAGTATTTAGTGACCATAAGAGTTTAAAGTATCTGTTTGACCAAAAAGAGTTGAACATGAGGCAAAGAAGGTGGACAAAGTTTTTGAAGGATTATGACTTTAAACTCCATTATCATCCGGGTAAAGCAAATGTGGTTGCCGATGCTTTGAGTCGGAAAGCAATCCACATAAGTGCGATGATGGTGAAGGAAGCAGCGTTGATTGAGGAATTCAGAGACTTGAGCTTGTTGACGCAAGTGGAGCCATCATGTATCAAGTTAGGGATGCTGCAGATCACAAATGAGTTCTTAGAAAGAATTCGGGAGTTGCAACGAGCGGATGGGGAATTGATTGAGAAGATGAGATTAGGTTCAGAGGGGAAGGAACCTGATTTCAAGATTGGGTTGGATGGAATCCTTCGTTTCAGAACAAGGATTTGCATACCAAGAGATCAAGAGGTTAGAAGACTGATTCTTGATGAAGCACATAAGAGCCGGATGAGTATGCATCCTGGATCAACCAAAATGTATCAGGATCTGAAGAAAATGTTTTGGTGGTCTGGATTGAAAAAGGATGTTGCGGAGTATGTGGCTTCATGCTTGATTTGCCAAAAAGCTAAGGTAGAACACCAGAAATCGGGAGGACAGCTACAACCTTTAAGTATCCCTCAATGGAAGTGGGATAGCATCTCAATGGACTTTGTGTCTGGTTTGCCAAGGACAGCAGCAAATCATGATGCAATCTGGGTGATTGTGGATAGGTTGACTAAGTCGACGCATTTTATTCCGATAAACATGCGCTATCCTTTGAATAAGCTTACCCAGATCTATATTAAGGAAGTAGTTCGTCTTCACGGAGTGCCTTCGAGTATAGTGTCGGATAGAGATCCCAGATTTTCTTCGCAATTCTGGAAAAGTCTGCATGATGCTATGGGAACAAGATTAAAATTGAGTTCTACGTATCATCCACAGACGGATGGTCAGACGGAGAGAACGATTCAGTCTTTGGAAAATGTATTAAGGGCTTGTGCACTTGAAGAGCAAGGAAGTTGGGATCAAGTGTTACCCCTTGCAGAATTCACATACAACAACAGCTATCATGCGAGCATTGGGATGGCACTGTTTGAGGCCTTGTATGGAAGGAGGTGTCAAACCCCACTATGCTGGTTCCAAGGGGGGGAGAATTTAGTGGTTGGATCGGAAATGGTGCAGCAGACAACTGAGAAAATCAAAATGGTTCAGGAAAAGATGAAAGCGGCTCAAAGTCGGCAGAAAAGTTATGCTGACAGGAGAAGGAAACCAATAGAGTTTTCGGAGGGCGACCATGTGTTTCTTCGGATAGTTTCGATGAAAGGGATTAGTAGAGCCTTGAGAACTCGAAAGCTTTCACCTAAAGTGTATAGGTCCATATCAAATCCTTAGAAGAGTCTGTCCTGTTGCTTATCAACTAGCTTTACCACCCTCTCTATCCAATTTGCACAACGTCTTTCATGTTTCTCAGTTGAAGAAATATGTGCATGACCCATCGATTATTTTGAAAATCCAACCTGATGATCTAGCTTTGAAGGAGAACCTTACCTTTGAAGCCAGACCGGTCCGGATAGAGGATCGTGAAGTTAAGCAACTCAGGGGAAAGGAGATACCTTTAGTTAAGGTTATATGGGAAAATGCTGACGTGTCTGAAGCTACAAGGGAATTAGAGGAGAAGATACGTCAAGAGTATCCGGAGTTGTTTATGTAAGCTAGAATTTCGGGGACGAAATTCCTTTTAAGTGGGGGAGTAGTGTAACACCCCTAATTTTCGTCTCCCGGATAATAAGGAAATTAATAATAAAGTTTTATTATTAATTTATATGAATTTTCCAAGTTTATATTTTGTATTTAATTAGCCTGAAATATAAAAATAAGTGGAAATATTTTTATATGGCAAATAAATGCAAAAATAAGGATATTGCATTTTAGTCCTTGGTTTAGGACCTAAATGTAATATTGAAAAGGTTCTTGGAGGGAAAGATTTAAAAAGTACTAATTTTTAAATTTTGTACTGACCTAACCGGTTAGACGATGAACCCAGAAACTGGGTTAGTGCGTTTTGATGAGTAATCACTTGATTAATTCGAGTAATCGCCACGAATACAGCCCTAATTCAGTGGAAAACGCGTGTCGCCTTGCATGGCACACGAATTGTTCTATAAAAGGCCAGTGTTGATGAAGAAATGGGGTTGATTTCTCTGAATTCTGAGTTGAGAGGCTGATTAGGGTTCCTATTTCGTTTGAAGCAATTCTCCTTCTTCTTTGAGCGATAGAGAGTGAGTGATACACTTCTGGGAAGCTTAAATCAAGAGCTTTCCATTGATACAAAACTTGTGAGTCAAGAGTGAGTGTGGAGGGAGAAATTGATCTGAGAAGCTGAGGGTTGGAAAGCTGAGTCCTGAGTTTTCTGATTCGGGAAGCTTTGTTTGAGGCTGGATTTTGGTAAGTACCGACAACCCTTAATCCTCAAATCACTTTCATTTCATAGTCCATGTTACCTAAATCGATTTCTAATTGTTTTCCCCAATTTCTTTGGCCAATTACTATGTCAAATTTTCTGGTCTTTGAACCCTGTTGATGGAAATTGTGGCTGAGAGCAGAACATAGGATTTGTGGGGAATTCGTGGATTTTCTTCAAGTTTCAGTGTTAATCTTCATCAAACATAACCTTGAGGTATGGGAGAAGCTTACCTTATACTAGATTTAGACTAAAATCAAGTGATGTAGGATTTGAGTCAACAAAGACTCAAAAAGGGCATTATGTGTTTAAGGCAAAAAGGCTTCGAGGCCAAATTCTAGCTCAATTTTGTTTTGAGCAACTTTATATTGATGCATGCAAGTGATTTTGAAGCCTAAATCTTAATCTAAATGTTTATTATAAGTTTTGTGGTATTGAATTGTGTTTATATGGGTTTTTATGCAATTTGATACTTTAAACTTAATGCATGCAAGTTAAATGTGTTTCTGTGGTTAAACATGTTTATTTTAAGGTATATGAACTCTTTTGAATGTTGAAATTGGTTAGATTTGAGTAATGAAAAGAATGGTTTGCAAAACCTCATGTTTCAGTGTGCAGACTGCATAATCTAACCGGTTACTCGATAATTGTAACCAGTTAGACACTGTAAAATTTCAAAGAAAATAAGTTCATGAAATTAGTCCTGTGGTCTTATTAATTTTACTCAAATCTAGACCTTAATTTCACTGGACTCAATCTGAAATGAAGCTGATTATATTGTAATAATTCATATTGAAATTGGGAGTTAATACCTTAGTGTAATGAGATAATTTCAAGAGGAAATTGTGCTCATTTGGAAATGAAATGTGATTTAGACTTTTGAATGATGAACATAGTGGTTTTGAGGTATAAAACAATGTTGAAATTTGTTTATGGATTGGGTAAGGAATTCAAGAAAAAGGGTTTTCTGAATTTCAATGGTAAACCAATTCAGGTCTGTAATTCTAACCGGTTAGCCTGAGACTGTAACCGGTTAGTACCTGAAATTGAAAAATAAAAGTTAAGTCTTTTAAGTGAAATTGAATACCATTGGTTATGTTTTTCCCAATCTATGCCTAATGGCATGTTTTTGAGATAATTCAAGAGAGAATTTTGTGCCAAGGATTATACCTCAAATTAATCATTCAAAAGAGAAATTGAAATATTTCTAAATCACAGTAATTAAAGTAAAGATAAAACCAACCTTAATAATTGTGCATTCATGCATATAAAATGGAAGTTTGGTTGGTAGGAACGTTTATCATATTCTGGGAATATGAGGAGGGTACTCCGGGAGTACCAAATTGTAACCTACTTGATGACACATTCTGGGAATGTGGCCAGTGTCTGGGACATGGTTTTTATGTGTTCTGGGAACGTGATGCACACTCCGGGAGTGATGCTTATTATCCAAGTATGGTTTGGCATTACGTTCTGGGAACGAATGTCAATGTTCCGGGAACACAAGGGTGTATTGGATGGACGTCCAAGATGGACTTTTAGAGGCCTCAGTTGTGGATAGAAAATCATGCATCATGCCATTTGCATTATAAGAGATATAATGTTGAAAATTGGTATGCTCATATGTACTTGCATTATTGTCTGTCCATGACATACTTGTGTTTGTAATTTTAGTCTTTATTGATTATGTATATGTGTATGCTTACTCCCTATGCCCTGTTTAGGTGATGGCCAGATACCTAGCCTGCATCGAGATACGCCCTGTCCCTAGTGGTATATGGACGTACGAGGAGCACCGTGCCACTTTTGAAGGGGAGGTGGAGATCACTCTCTACCACCCTAAGCCTCTGGTTCGGGTGCGACCTCGTCGATTTAGGATCCCTTTAGTCTATACTATGCATGTTCCACCCTTTTATACATATAGAGGACCACCCCCGGCTCGACCTGTGCGTCAATTCCATAGTTTTCGTTTTAGAGCTGCCACTCGTTCTCATCCTTCCTCCCACAGAGTTGTCAATGAGGAGACTCCTTCTCCTGGTCTGACTGATTTTGAGAGGACTGCTTCTGCAGATCCTAGACCCAGTGGTGGGGTGTCTGCCCAGTCAAACGAGGTCGAGGAGGACCCTGTGGAGGATGAGGACGAGGAGGAGGTGCATGTCGAGCCGACTGTTTCTGCTAGAGGTGGACCTGCTGGTTCATAGGAGTCTGCATAGCATGGATGTTTGGATCCTAGATCCTAGGGATAGAGCTGTGGAGGATCAGAGGAGCTGCTGAGGACATGGATTACCTGCTCTGGGACTTCTATTTTTGGATATTGTGATATATTGTATATATTTTTGAGAGGTCTTAGAGTGAGGTTTATTTTACGCAGCTGGTTTGTATATGTTTCACCAAACTTGCTATCTCGACTTTTGCTACTCGCTACTGATCGATGATACTGGTGGGGTTTTATGTTATGATACACATATATATGTTATGTTTTCTTTACCTCAGCAGTGCCCCACAAGTATTACTTTTACTTCCGCATACTCTGATTCTGATTCAAAAAAAGATTCGGCAATAAGTTTATATTTTATACATTCGATCAAACTCGAGAGACAAATAATATATTTTAATAAGGACTACGAAGGTGTTTTATTATAGAAAGATATTGTCTCGAGAGCCTTTTTGTAATTAAAGTATTATTAAGCCGAATTCAAATTATTCGTCCAGATTAAAAGTGTTTATGATTGAGCAAGTACCAATTAAAAAAAAAAAAATTTCAGTCCCGACTTTTGATAGCAAGTATTCTATATTTGGAAATATTTATTATTTTCATGATATAAAATGAGGGTGCCACATTAGAAAAAATAACATTAATTATGTATTGAGTTTTGTAAAAAAACAATACATATAAAACATGAGATAAAAACTTTATGAATACTACATTTGAAACGAAAAGAGTAAGTGTTAACTACACTTTTGGTCTCATTAGTTAAACAATTTAAAGTTATGTATAAATATTAAAAAATTATTAAATGATGTTAGAATTTTTTATATTTTATATGCAATATTTTTATTTAATAATTAGAGATAAAATAATAATAAATTGTTAATGGATTAGATCCCTTGTCGACATAGGTCGACCTACAACCATTTCCGGCCTACCTAGGTCGACCAAGTAGATGATCAGCTTGCCCGACAATATATCTGAGGTCCTCGTCGTGGAATGTCGGGACATCGGCAAGTATACCGGATCGCATATAAGTAATATAGTGAAAAGTAGAGTATCATTCCCACGAGGATATGTAATTCTAATAATTCTAACCTAATTAATAATTACGTAATGAAATTAAAATTGGTTTTAAAATAAATTGTTGTGAAAACATTGTAAAAATAAAATAACAAAATTAAATTAAAAGTTGTTTTTGAATGCAGAGAAAGCTAGCAATATGAGTTTAGAGATTAGGATTATTGTACCAATATATTTGTGAATTCCATTCCTTTTAGTCAAAAATGATTTCGGATGTAGTGAAACCTTGATTCCTCTGGATCCTTCACTGTTTGTTATATCTCCTAAAATCCTTAATTCCTTAAGCTCAATTCAGATCTATAACCTTTTTATGAAAACCACCAGAATCTTTATGTTATATAATTTTTTACAAAGGTATTCCTACTCAAAGCAAAATTATAAAGTTTGATTGCAAATCTATTTAATCCCAAATCTTCCAATTGCAGAATTAAACACCAAATCATAGGGTGATCAGTTCTATTAATAAATTAAAAACAACAATCAAACAATTGACTAAAAATTGGAATTTCATTCACAAATAAAATAATTTAAACAATATTCATACTCATTCACCACATTCCTATGAGAAAACTAGTGATCCATAATAAAAGAATACATATAAGAAGAAGATAAATAGAAAAACTCCATAATCATGGATTAGAAGTTACCCCAAGAGCAATCCCTCCGAGAATTCCTTCTCTTCGGTGTTGATAATCCTTCTCTTATGTTTTCCTAATTTCTGGATCTCTCCTCCCTACTTTCTTGACCCTAGATTCGTATCTGAATTCTATAAATAAAAGGATAAGAGATCAAGTCTAAACTAGAAAGGATTTTGAAAATTCAATCTTCTATATATTTCTGATCATGCCACGCGCTTGGGCACGAGCTGCTTCCGCTTGGGCGCGTATTAAAGGCGCGCTTGGGTGCGTCATGTGTAACACCCGCAATTTTCAGCAATTTAATAAATTAATTTTCGAGAATTTCTGATTGGTCAGTTATTTTTAAAATTCGTATAAATACGTTATTTGATTTAAATTACGAGTGGAAATACTTATTTGGAATTTGTTTTTATAATGGTGGATTATTTTATTTTATTTTGATTTGAGTTTTGAAGGAATTATTATTTATGGATTTATTTGATTACGTAACTTTGAAAATTCATAACTTTTTATTTGTAAACCCGAATTTGATAAATTTACAGTCAAAACGATCAAATTAAAATGTAGAATTTATTTTGGTACTGTTTGGGATTTATTTTACTGTTCACAAAATTTTTAATTATTTTGAGGAAGTTATAATGTTTTATTTTAGTAAATTGAATCATGATTTTTACAGTGAAATTTATAGTGTCGGAAAAATATTATTTTCTGTCGTGTTGATGTACTGTACGGTTTTTTTTGGGTAGAAGAAATAAATTCTATTACCACATGCTCAAACAAGCAACCAAAACCAGTTCACAGTCATTTCCTGCCACCTTCTAGGAAGAGTTCAAGAAAGAACAATGAACAAAATACAAATGATTAAAGGCCACCTTCTAGGAAGGGTTCCTTTAACCTTTAAGACCCCAATTCATTACAAAATCTCCCTACCAAAGGCCTATTGGGCCACCTTCTAAAATCTTTTACACAAAAATCTACTCTACAAGCTATTTCCTTCTTAATTAAAGTAAATCTACAAGCTGGGGAACTATTACAATCAGTAAAGGTCCAAGAGTTCCTTTCCTGCCACGTGTGGTACACCAAAGCTTCCATCGTTGCCCAAATCAATCGTCGCTGCCACCGGCTGCTGAAGGCGTGCAAAATCCAGCGACACCATCGCTCAAACCGAAGACGAAAACGATCAATCCCCACCCAGTTCATACACATCTCCAACATCTGCTTACTCCAAGTGCATTCAAAGAAGAGGTGACGTATGGATTCTCCAACTTGAGTACAGAGACTGCACCCATTTGGTATGTAACTCCACACCATCCTGTCTCTAGTAAGTAGCTTAGAATGAATAGCTAGCCAAGTTATAAATCGATGTTTAGGAACACTAAGTGAATTCCACACGAATCTATGCAATGGAAAGGCAAATCGATTCCCACAAAGAAAACGATACCCTGATTGGATAGTATAAATACCATCTGGGCATGCAGTCCAGACATTATTATTGTAGCCCAATTTAAGCTTATCACGAATCTTCAAGATTTGTTTCCAATGCCAACTTTGGCCTTGATTCCACTCACACTCCCAAAATGATTGATTCTTAATGTAATATGAGTGAACCCATCTGACCCACAAACAATCCATTTTAGTAGCTATATTCCAGATCTGTTTCCCCAAGGCAGCCTGATTCCACAACCCACAGTGTTGTATGCCTAGACCACCAAATTTCTTTGCACTGCACACTGTATTCCAACCCACTTGAGCATGATAAGAACCATATACCCTTGCATTCCATAAGAACTTCCTGCATTCCTTTTGAATCTCCTTTATAACCCCTGAAGGAATCAAGAAAATAGATGCCCAATAGATATGAAAGCTAAGCAATACAGAATTAATTAGGCAGACCCTGGCTTGATAGGATAAGTTCCTAGTCCTCCAATAATTAATGCTTCTTAAGACTTTATCCACCAAACTTTGGCAAGTACTAGCATTCCATTTCCTAGATGAAAATGGAATGCCCAGATATTTACATGGAAATTTTCCCAACTGAAACTTAGTTATGGACAGTAGCAGAGCCTGTGTATTCTGATCAACTCCAGCCATAAAGAAATGAGACTTCTCTGGGTTAACCTGCAAGCCTGACCAACTAGCAAACTCATCCAAAGCCTTAGTAATAATACGAACACTAACAGGGTGTGCCTTACAGAAGATCATGAGATCATCTGCAAAAGCCATACTCACTATGCTATCAGTTTTACATGCAGGGTGTTAACGAAAATTCCTCTCTTTAGCACCCAATTTTAATTTCCTAGTCAGAATCTCCATAGCAAGCACAAATAACAGAGGTGACAGGGGGTCTCCCTGTCTAATGCCTCTAGTCCCCCTGAATCTTGTCCCTTTCTGGCCATTAAGCACAATAGCATAGGAAACTGATGTAACACAAGCCATAATCCAGTTGACAAACTTGTTAGGGAACTTGAGAGCTCCAAGCATACTCTCAATAAAATTCCACTCAATAGTATCATAGGCCTTCTTAATGTCCAGTTTCATCATGCATCTAGGAGACACTCTCCTTCTCCCATACATTCTAACCAGCTCCTGAGTTATAAGAATGTTATGGAGAATACTTCTCTCTCTTATGAAAGCATTCTGGTTGTCATGAACCAACATGGGCAGAACCAATCCCATCCTGTTACACAGGATTTTTGAAATGCACTTGTACAAAGTAGAGCAACAAGCTATAGGTTTGTATTGATGAACCCCAGAAGGCTCATCCACTTTTGGAATCATCACTAAGTTAGTCTGATTAATTTCCCTCAACATGTATCCAGATGCAAAGAATTCCTTAACAGCTAAACACACATCCTGACCAATCTTGTCCCAAGCAGCCTGAAAAAACCCAGAGCCATATCCATCTGGTCCTGGTGCTTTATTTTGATTAATGGAGAACATGGCATCCTTAATCTCATCATCAGTGATAGGTCTAATAAGACCTAACTGCTGATCAGCAGATAAACAAATACCCTGGTCAATCACCTCATCATTAAACATATCACCTCTGCTCTTACTGTGAAAAAGATTCTGATAAAAGTTCTCAAACAAGTCCTGAATCTGTTCTTGATTAGTCACAGGATTACTTGAATCATCTAGTAATATGAGTATCCTATTCTGATAGTTTCTCTTCCTTATTGCATCATGAAATAGCTTAGAATTAGTGTCACCCTCTCTAAGCTAGTCCAGCTTAGCTTTTTGCTTTTAAAAAGGAAATAGCATCCTGCTGAACTTTAGCATACTGAAAGGAAATAGTCCTTTCGGCATTCTGAAGTTCAACATCCATAGGATTGGTTGCAATCTCTTGTTGAATCACTTCCAGCCTGTCTCTAAGATCCTTTTCCCTGCCATCAATATTGGAGAAGTGTTGTCTGTTCAATAAAGCTAGAGGTCTTCTCAAATCCTTTAGCTTCTTGACCAGACAATACATTCTACTCCCAACATAGTTCCTCTGCCAGATCTGATCAACGATGCTTAAAAAATCCTGATGCCTGGTCCACATATTAAAAAACTTAAAGCAGCTCTTACTTTTCTCCTCATGATCACCCCACTCAATGATAATAGCAAAATGATCTGATAGACCAGGTGTGGTGAAGTTAGCATACGCATTAGGCCAATCAGTGCACCACTGCATATTGACAAGTGCCCTGTCCAACTTAGAAGTAATCCTGTCAGTCACCACCTGCTTATTGGACCAGGTATAATAGCAACCCACTTGTCTCATGTCTAGAACCCCACAAGTGTCAATACATCTTTGAAGGTCTCTAGTGCTATTAATATCAATGTCATTACCTCCAATCTTCTCATGCTGGTTCAAAACAGTATTGAAATCACCTAAGATAACCCAAGGAACATCAATGAATCTGTGCACCCCCTCAAGGACCTGCCACAATTCCTTCCTGTCTAGCATCTCATTCTCAGCATACACAAAAGTGACATAGATCTGCTTCATGGACTGTTTTATAGTAACAAAACAATGAACATATTGTGAAGATCTAGCTACCACCAACACATCAAAGTTATCTTTTCTCCACACCACCCAAACTCTCCCAATAGGACAGCAATCTAGATTAATATAGGAGCCCCAGGCATAAGCTATTTTATTCCTAACAAAATGATAATTATTTTCTCTCAACTTATTTTCTAGCAAAGCAAACAAACCTACCTTATACTTCCTAATTACCTCCAGAACCTGTTTTTGTTTTCGAGGGTGGTTCAACCCTCTAGTATTCCATGCACCAATCCTATCCATGAGGAGGCTGGCCTGGAATCTCCATCCTCTGTTCTCCTATATTCAGCTGCTGGGCTTTCCTTCTAGTTGTCACAGTAGTCCAGCCATCATTTTCACTTTCTTTCTGTTTACCTTTGTTGTTTGCTGCACTTACAACAAGGTCTGTCAACACTGCATCCACTGCCTCTTTGGCACTGTCCACATTTTCTTGTAAAACAGTGCCATTGTCAATACTTTCCTTCAACTTCAGAGCCTCATCAATCTGTTGAATCTCCTGTTGAGTGGGCTTATTCTTTACTACCCATTGCTGCTTTATTCCTTTTTTACACATCTTTGCATCATGCCCATAGCAAGAGCATTTAGCACACAGTGTAGGCTTCCACTCATAAGTGATCTTCTGAGTCACTATATTACCTTTATCATCCTCAAAATGAACCTCTTCAGGGAGGATAGCAGGGTTAACTTCAATCAATACCCTGGCATAGCTAGTTCTGTTCCTCTCCTCAGTTACCTTATCAGCCATTATAGGGGTCCCCACCAAGCTAGCAATCTTTCCTAGGGCCACAGGGCCCCAAAATTTCAAATTTAGATTAGGTAATTGAACCCATACCGGAACCCTATCCAAGAAGCTCTTGGTGATTGGTTTACCTGTCCATGGTGCAATGATCAAAGGTTTTTTTATCAAAGTGGTAAACACCCACTTCCAACACACTGTTTCTGCCCTCCATAGTGTTAAACCTTACAATGAGGGTGCCATCCGAATTCATCAGGATTTTATCAATCCCATATTGTCCCCAAACCTTTTTGATAAAACCACTTGGAATTGGATAAGGGGGGTTTGCACCAAGGACATAACACACAATTGAATTCTGCCAGAATTTCACCTCATCCTCCACATCACACGCATCAATTTTTCCTAATGAAACACCCTCCTTAAGCTGAGGTTGATGAAATTGTAATTTTCCCGCTGCATTACGGAGTTTTGAAATATCAAAATTTGCCCATGCACTCTGCTTACTTGATTCCTGTGTGACTGGATTTGTATGTGCATCAGTATTTTGTTCAGAACTTTTATCATGATCCTGAACAGGATTTTCTGCCCTTTGCTTTTCAGGTCCACCATGTAAGATCCATGCAGAATGTTTTGATAAATGCCAAAAGGTTTTGAACAAGCTTCAAGTGTGTTGATCAAGTTCAAGCTCAACAAGCAACAACAAACATCAAGTGAAGAAGAGAGAGCCAACTCATGAAGACTTAGTTTGGTAGTTTGTGTTTTATTGTTTTATCTTTCGCCTCACAAGTCTTTTAGTTTATGAGTTTGGGTAGAGTCGGTAGAGTTATTAGAGGGTAGTGAATCTCTTTTGAATGCATGATTATATCATATTTTGAGTATTCACTTTGCCTAAAATCAATAGGTGACTTAAAGGTTTGAAAGAAAAGGTTTAGTTTTTGAGAAAACAAGTTTTAAGTGTTTTTTAATGTTAATAATCGATTAACAGATTTTGATAATTGATTAACAGTGTATTTTGAACTGATACTCGATTAACAAACTTTTGATAATCGATTATCTGAACTTTTACTCGAGTAAATCTTTGCTTACTCGAGTGAAATTTATGGAGTTTTCGTATTACTCGATTAATACTTATTTTACTCGAGTAAACAGGGTCTGTAACTGTTTTAAATACGTTTTTCACTTCTCAAAAGCTATTCTAAGTTGCTCCAACTTTTGGGTAATCTATATAAACCTTTTCCTAATCATTTCTATTAACAAGAATCATTTTGATAATTTTACAAAGAATCAAAGCCACACTATTCTCTCTCACTCTCTCAAGATCAAAGCTCTCATTTTCATATTCTTTGATCAAGAACCTTGAGACTCTCATGTTGATCTTTTCATAGCTTTTGAAAGAGATTCATAAGATTGTTATTTTGTTTTCATTTATGTTGTAATCATTGCAAGAGGCAAACATTCTACAACATTGGAAGCCTTGATTTTGTGGAATCAAGCAAAGTTATTTGGAAGCCTTGGTGAGGCATTTCATCAAGCACTTGGAAGCCTTGTTGAAGAACAAGCAATTGGAAGTCTTGTAGTAAAGCAAGCATTGGAAGTCTTGTTGTGGGGTATCGGCAAGCAAGAGAAGAGGTTAGATTAGATATCAATAGGATTACAAGGCAAGGGTGTGGTATCTCTTGTAGGCTAGCAAGAAGGAGTCTTGTGAGACATTTACTTGTAATTTGAGAAACTCTAATTCCTCATAGTGAAGAATCTCTCTTGGTTGAAGAGGGGACTGGAGTAGCTTTCAAGTGGATGAAAGTGAACCAGGATAAATCACTGTGTCGTATCTCTAAACTCTCTACTCTTTACAATTCTTGTTATTAATTGTGTTCTTGGTTGAAAACCTAGAAAAAGTGATTTTTCATATTTGATTGAATTGAATCTTTATTGTGCAAAATTGATAAAGGGAAAATCATTTTCATAACCTAGGTGAATCAATAAGAATATAGGTGTAAATTGTTTCCGCTGAATCTCTGGTTATACTTGTTAATTGATTGATTTTCGTATTCGATTGAAAAAGTGATTTTTCAGTTTCTGTCAGATCTACTCGAGTAAGAGAGAATTTAATTGAGTAATACTCGAGTAAATTTCAGAGTACTCGAGTAAACCTGAGAGTTTTTGCAAAAATCATTTGTTTTGATTGTTTCGATTTGTTTCTTTCGAAAATCTTTCAAGGTATCTTGTACACCTATTCAACCCCCCTTCTAGGTGTTCTCCTAGTGTTTCCTAGTTGTTTCACCCACCGAGTGTAGTTTTCCAACACACCAATCTTCCTTACTCTCTCACGAATCAATTCAATCCCTTGCACCAGTGATTGCAGTTGCGTAGGAGTCAAGGCATCTATCGTTTCCAGATCGTCAGCATCTAATTGAGAGAGATCAAAAACATGCGGTTGTTTCTCAAGCTTTGATGAAGAAGAAGGAGTCTGAGGGTTAGGGGATTTGGGAGGCCTTCCCCTCTTCTTGGCCATGGCCACACGGTGGCTACTAGGAAACCCTAGAGAGTACCTAGGTCACCGAAAAGAGAAGAGAGAAAACCCTAGCTAGTTGCGTCAAGCTCTCCTTTGTTACTGTACGGTTTTAATATATTTTTTTATGCATTTTGAATTTTTAATTTGTTAGACATAGAACTATGAGTGCACAAGACCCTAGAGTAACCCAATTAAACATACCCTATCCTAATTAATGCATAGCCACCATACCTACACCCTAGGGGAGACATGTCATAAATCCCCCACCCATGCATGTCTCTACTTTAAATTGATTATTCTATGCTAAATAAATTTTCCACCATCAATGCATGTCTTCATAGTAATTATTGTACCTAAACCTACTTATGTAAGACCCACATTTTTACCCAATTTATTTGTGAAATTATATTTGATTTTAAATTATTTTAATTGATTTTAAATATTGTCGATAATTCATGAAACCTTGATTTATAAAAGTGTTATTTGAAGTTGTATGTCTATATATATATATATATATATATATATATATATATATGCATACCAATGTTTTCTTTAATGAAGTTAAATTTTATTCTTAGCATAAAAATATTTTTATAAGGTATGACATTTTATTTAATAGAATATGAAATGATTTTGAAGGATTATAGTGTTCTATCTTCAAAAATTTATATCTTTTTAACCGTAAGTCCAAAAATTACAAACTATATACCTAAACGATCGTAATGAAATGTAGATTATGAAAATGTAAAGTTTTGGATTTTATTATGGAGTTTTCGAATTTTTATTCCTGCTACTGTAAAATTCGATTTTTGTTATTAAAAAGCGTGGGAAAGCATTTTTGAGTCATTAATGGACTCTTTGACCAAGAAATATTTTTACTTGCATGAAAAGCTTATTTTCTGGAATCCTATTGGATGCACCGTCCAGATCTGCCATTTTTCTTTTATTTTGAAAATTTTAATTGTTAGAATATTATTTGATTGGTTGATTAAGGTAGCAATTTTAATGATGGATCAAAGAACAAAAATTCTTCCTTCTTCTCCAAGATATACACGCCTATCTAGTCTGACCAGGAGGGAATGATTTTCAATTTTAACATGTGAAGAATATTTGAAATTCAAAAGTGCATAGTTTTTGTGAAAAGCTTTAATGAAAGGTACGTTTTCTATAAAATCAACTTGATAACCAAGCATGGGAAATAAAAATTTGCCTTCTTTTTCAGCCCTAAAAATCGTGTGCTTCTTAATGTTTTGGGGTATGAAGACAAATTTTACTTCCTATATAAAGAGATCTTATACCTTTGGCATTTTTCACAAAAATCAAACCTAAGAAAAAAGGAGAGAAAAAAAAAATTAAGAGAACCCTAAGGAAAGAAGAGTGGGGCGTGGTATCTAGGAGCAGAGGAGGAAGAGATTTTGCACATCATTGAGGTGTTTTCATTGCTTATAAAAAAGGTATTCTCATACACTTTTGATTCATTTATTTTAAAATTGTTTTAAGCTTTTCTTTTTGGATTTTTTCTTAAAACAGTAAACTTGATGTTCTTAATATTCATTTTCAATTTCATAGACCTTAATATGAAAGTTTTAAATTATTTCAAGTGTTTGTGAATTTTTGTTCATAACCATATGAATGAGGAATTAAAAGGGACTTAAAATGAAGTTTAAAGAAACAATGTTTCCCCTTTTATTTTCTTATGGTGGCCAAATTATATAAGGATGAAATAAGGAAGCGAAAATTTAATTTAAGTTATATGAACATGTTTATGTGATTTTTGGAATTTTGGAATGATGAATGTTTGATGTTTTATCATGAATTTCTAAAGGAAATAATCATTTGAGGAATAAACCAAATTGTATTTAGAAATTTTGCAAAAAATATTTTTATTTTTCTGGGTAGGCCGTGAGACCTACATGAATACAAAAATAAAATTTTATAATTATTTGATGATTATGTGCATGATTTATTCTTTGTTCTTTGTATTTTGTAATTGATTATGATGTTTAAAAATTGATTATGTGAAAAATAATTTGGTTACTGTTCTTATTTTTTTAGTATGGCCGAATTGTTATGTTCATAGGATAGGAGTATTATTTTGATTTTTCTAAGTGTTTATCTGATTATATGTTGTTTGTATCTTAATTCTTTGATGTGGTCTCATGAAATAACAATTAAATAAATGGTTTTTGATGAAAAGAAATGATTCTGGAAAAAAATTATTTTAATTCTGGAAAAATTTATTTTAATAAGGGCGTGTGATTTAAGGTGTATTTTTATGTGTATTTGTGATGTGTTTATGTGCATATGTATGTAGTATCATGTATGGTATGGAAATGAATGTTTTAAAGTGAATAAAATTATTATTTTCTGGAAAATGAAATTGATGTCCAGATTTGATGTGATTTAGAAAATGTGACTATTTTTCTAAGTTAAGAATATTTTTGAGTTGTAGATTATAAGCTTTTGTGTATAAGTGTTAGAACTTGAACATTAATGAATTTTTGAGTGAATGCAACCTGTTTCGATGTGGCTGTTGTAACACCCCAAAATTTTAATCTCCGATTAATGAAATGTTAATTATAATTTAATTATAATTCATGGTTTCTATGTTAATCCTTGATTAAAATATGTGTTCATGTGACTAGCTTAGGTGTGTGAAATTATTTAATAAATATAGTAATGTATAAAATAGGAGTTTTGCATATTAGTCCTTGGGTAGGGACCTAGAAGCAATTATAGGAAAGGTTTTGGAGAGAAAGTAAATAAAATAATTATTTTTCAAAATCTGGGCAAAACACTCGAGTATTATTGTGAATACTCGAGTATTCTGGGTCAATCTGCACGAGTGAGTGCGTTTGATGAGTCACCATGAACGAGTCCCCTCCGTTGACACGAATACTCCGTCGTCAACAGCTCAAGAGTGTCGTGTCGTGATGCATGATGCCCCTCCATGTCTATAAAAGCTCAGCAACATCGAATTTGTGAAGAATTTGGCTAAGTTTGGGTTTGTTGATGAAGTTAGGGTTTCGGATTTGTTGCCTTCGATTCTCTTTCAGTTCTGAGTGTTAGGGCTTGAGTGATACACGAATACAAAGCTCACATCTCGAGCTTTGTATAAACATAAAAATCGTGAGGATTGAGTGAGTGGGTTGGGAGAATTGGAGCTGAGAAGTTGGAGTTTGTTCTGTCAAAGTGTTGCTTGGAGCTTACTTTGATCTTGATTTCTGGTAAGCTCACGAATCCTTGAGTCTCAAATTCAGTTTCTTTAGTTAGATTATGTGGCATAGAGTCTAGAAAATCTAATTTCCCCAATTCTATTCTCTGTTTCATGTGTAAACCAATTCCACTTTGGTGTTGCACTCAAAATGCTCTGCATGTGATGCTTGAAGTCGGTCTGATAAGTTTGGAGCTTTGTTCTTGTCAATTCTTGGTTGATTCACGTCTGAGAGGTAAGGGGAAGTAATTATATTCACTAGATAGAGATTAAATTTCATGAATTGTGTTAGAGAGCCACCAAGAGGCTCTAAGGGCTTAGATTGAATAGGAACTTTGGTTTGGAGACCAATCCATGCTCTAAAACTGTGTTGAGCAAGTTCTAAATCATGCATGCAAGCTTAAATGAACTTTACCTTATGAGTTTTATGCATATTATGCAATTTGAGGTGTTGAGTTGTTAAAATGTGCATTTTATGCATAATTGTTGGATTCTCTGTCAAATCTGTGTTTTGATATGAAATGAATGTTGTAACATGTTCAAATTATGTTATGTGTGCTCTGTTGATCCTTGGAATGGACTGGAAATGAGTAGAAATGAAATTGGTATGATAAAACTAAGTTTTCAGTGTAAACTGCTGCGAAACACTCGAGTAATATACAGGGTACTCGAGTAAAACGTTTGAAAAACAATGTAAATGAAGTAAGAACACTCGAGTATCGTGTCTACTACTCGAGTATCGAGCATGACCTGAGGACAAGTTAAGGCCAACCACTCGAGTCATTCAGGGTCACTCGAGTATTCTGGAAATCAGGATGAACACTCGAGTAACCTATGGACTACTCGAGTAATTTATTGAATTTGAAACCCAAATCCTCAGAAAGTCATGAACACTCGAGTAACTTTAAGAATAGTCGAGTAATCTGGAAAAGTTAATGAATACTCGAGTGTACTGAATTTTAGTCGAGTAAATTACCCAGAACATGAAAACACCATTTTCAATTCTGACTTAATTAATTAAGGAATTATTAATAATAGTTCAAGGGATCAAGAATTAGAGAAATTGATTAATACAAATAGATCGTTTGGTGACGGTCCTTTTTGATAAAGAAATAAGCCTAGGTGGACTGTAAAGTATTAATCAACTTCCCTTAAGTCCAAAAGATAAAATGCATTCATTATGGAGTTTGGATGGTAGGACGTATTTCATGTTTTGTTAAACATGTGGAGGGCCTATGGGAGTGCCAATACGCTTGCTTGATGACACGTCGTTGGCGTGGTCGGCTTAGTGGATGCCGATATGGTTATACCGTTTGGATGACGGTCCGTTTGGATGACGGGATATGCTCGGATGGCATGGATTCCAAGCTTGTCGTGTACATTCTAGGTGAATGTACGAATTGTTGTATACCTAGGAATACAACGCACTGTTGAGTGCTGGGTTGTCAGGGATGGACGTCAGAGAGTGACATAGTATGATGAAGATAGGCTTGAGAGCTAAAGTCATGCATCATGCCACTCATTTAAATTAATTGTGATAAATGAAATAAGTGTGAGCATCCTATGTGCATTAATTAACTGCTAAGTGATATATGTGATTGTTGTTAATTGATGCATATTTACATACTCATACTGCACAATTTATTCTCTGTTGATTATGTGTATAGAATTGCTTACCCCTATGCCCTTGTAGGTGATGTCTCGTTACATTGCTCGCATCGAGATCCGGCCACTTCCTAGTGGCACATGGATCTATGAGGACCATCGTGCGGTGTTCGAGGGAGAGGTAGAGGTTACCTTCTACCACCCGAACCCGTTGATCCGATTCCGTCCTCGTAGGTTTAGGATTCCCATCATATACACTATGCACGTACCCCCGTTTTATACTTATCATGGACCACCTCCCATGCGACCAGCTCGCTCTTACCATAGTTTTCATTTTCGACCTACCCGCTCTCACCCTTTTACTTCGAGAGTCGTCCGCGAGGAGACTCCCCCTTCTGATCCGAGGAGCCCATTCAGGGTTTCACCATCACCTGACCCGGTACCCAGTGGTAGGGTACACTCTCCCTCGGATGAGATCGAGGAGAATCCAGTGGAGGACGAGAGTGGGAGCGAGCCTGTCGTGCATTCTACTGGGAGTGACTGGAGGGATGATGATCCCTAGGTACGTGTATAGAGTATGTGATGAGGATCCGAGGATCCGGTGTGTGGAGGTTGTGGAGGAGTTTTGCTGCTGCTATGATGATGATGATGCTACTACCTTACTACTTTTACTTTTGGGAGACTGCTACTGCTACTACTACATCTGATGCTGCCAGATCTACGTGACTACTCCTGGAGTTTATGTTTTGGTTATGTATATATATTGTAGATATACTTTTGGAATACTCTAGGGCTGTAGTTACACTGTGATGTAGATATGTTTTTATGGACTTGTACTTCTGGGTCTTGGAGACTATCATGATGGGACTATGTATTATGACTCTTATTATATATATAAAACCTATGTTTATATTACTATCAGTTGCATAGTCCAATAATTTCCGCTTACTCTGATTTAATCTATTTAAGAGCTCGGCCATAAATATTATTTGATGGTATCAGTCTTATCGAACAAAGCATGGGTAACTTTACTTACTTGTATGATACAAAGATGTTTCCAAAGAGCGAATGTTACCCTATTTGTGAAAAGGTTTTAGAGATCGCCGAACTCGATACAAATGTTTTGAAATGGTTTAGAGCTTATTCTCCAAGAATTCCAAATGACGATTTGTGCACCCGCTTGTAAAGAAAATTTTATTTCAGTTATTTTCTTAACACTCACAAGTCCATATATTATCCAATATAATAGCTTAAATACTATATTATATTTGGGTAATTCGGAAGGGTGTCACAGCTGTCCAACAAGCTTAAATTATTTAATTAAATCAAAATTTATGTTATTTTTATAATAGAGCTTGTAATTAAGCTATAGGAAAAAGTGACACTATTTTTGGATTAATAGTTTAAGAGAAAAGTGATTTTTAAGATTTAGAGCTTATGCTGTCCATGAATTTTTTACTTGATTTCATCAATCTTAATAATTGTTCTAATGTGGTAAAATATGTGATTTTATGTGTTAGGAGTTTAGATGAATGATATAAGTGTACTGTCTTCGGACGTGCTTGATTTTAAGTAGCTGGCCACGTGAATGAAGTGTCGTGGTTGCGAGCTTTGTGGATTCCACTGTATGTAGGGAGGTGTTTGTTCCTTTTTTTTAGAGGTCGAGGCTTGTTAGAAGCGCGGCTTAGAATGGGTCGACCAATGATAGGTTAATAAAGCTAAATCTTTTTCTAAAAGACTTAAAGGACATAAAAGACTTTAAAAGCTTAATCTTTCCTAACCCTGTGTTGATAGAGAAGCAGTGGAGAGGAAAGATACCGAATACTTGGAGGTTTGTACTCTTCAAGTGGTGATTATGATAGGGGAAGGCAAGGACGGTGAAACGTTAAGAAGCTTGGAGCGCTTTCCTACGGGAAAACATTACAATGGTCAAGGTCACCTGTTGGGCATTGGTCGTAACAAGGACTGCACGATCAACTAGGGATAGAGCTGTCGCCCCCTTGAGAAAATCAGAGATGGTGAGAGGGAATCCGAATCGAGGCTAGAGGTCATTGCTTTTATTTACTGACCCACTGAGCGTGGTCCATTTACTATTTCTTTCGCTGGCCCTTTGTAGTGGTTTCAGGTGGTGCGTACCCTTTGACTATCGATGCCTGCGTGGTTAGGATTCCTGTGCGTCCCATCTGCTTTCCGAATTAGGTCGTGGTTGGATATTGAGGAGGAGATGTATTGTGTGTGCTGACTTATTTCCCTTGCCTCAATGATTTCCCTCCCTAAATCATTGATGGCTATGTTTAAGTGGAAAGAATAAAATTGAAGAAGACTATTAATATTTTTATTGAAAATCCCTTATGAAGCAAGTGAAATTATTATTGATGATATGACCTGACACTGGGAGAAGATGCCATGAAATGATGATGGTGATACTTATGATCATGAGGTCTTTTGAGAATGGCCACTACTTGCTTATTTCATTAGATGATTGTATATGTATGTGTGTGAATCTTAATGTGATCCCTTAGAGTAAGTCCATGTCATCGACGATTAATTCGTTCAGATCGCTTACTCTCTCTGCTTTCCCGTTTTTCTGTGGACATTGGGAAGGATGTCCACATATGGCAAATCAAGTCATTGTCGTGTGGAAGTTTCAAATAGTGGATAGTGCATTGGGATTATTTTGAAGTGAAGCGGATTGGATGGCATGTGTTGAGACTTTGATCCGGAGTTGATCGTCAGTGGGAGTTCGACCCAGATGCGGCATCAGTAGTGGAGAGCAGCGACAACGAGAAGTTTTATGTTTGTCTTAGGCCTCAATTGTTAGATTGAGTCTGTCTGCTCTGATAGGGCTGATGTAATCTCTAGTATTAGCATAGAACTTTTATTCAGTATTTTATTGTACCAAATGTCATGACCTTAGAGGTCGTGACCTTTTTGTAAAACAATGGAATTGATGTAATTACTCGATTATAAGAATAAATTCTTTTACTTCTCAATTGAAGTCTATTGTCGAATTTTTAAAAGGTAATCAAATGTTTTCCGCAATTAATCATTAGAGGAAATAATATTTTAAGGAAAGGAGTTTTGGAATGTGTAATGGTAATGTCTCATTTTGGAATAGAATAACATCTCGGATATTTTGTAAACAAAGATAAGTAATGTATATTGGTTAAAGTTAATCTTTTGAGAATAAATTAAAAGGAAATATTTTAGAAAGGTTATAATAAAAAAAAATGGCGCAAATTTTTGCTAAAAATTCAATGTCCAAATTGGGGTGTTACATTTAGTGGTATCAAAGCGATGGTTGTCCTTAGTGGCCTTAAGCATAGCCTTATATGCTTTCCTTGTGTGACTCTGTTTGGTAGTTTGTGGAATGGTTGTCCTTCCTGGCCTGAGCATAGCCTTATATGTTTTCCTTGCATGACCCTCTACTTGATCTAAGACTTAAATCCTACGTGTGTAGCCGAATCAGAATGGCTCGTCGTCAAGCTAATGCTGAGGAACCTCAAAACATTCCAAACCCCGCGGTGTTTGTAACATCCCAAACTTAATTTCTAGTGTAGCCTATGTTGTGATAGTCTTAGGGTAGAAGAGATGATGATATAAGTTTGAAATTTGGCCAAATAGACATGTAAATTTAGGTTTAAAGCATAGAACTTTAGGGAATTTAAAAGAACAAGATTGGTAGCTCAAAACATAAATTCCACCGTTGGATATGTGTTGGGGTTCTGGCAAGTGTACCAGATCGTACAAGTAATATAGACAATGAAGTCCGAGTATCGTACCCAAGGGAGTGACCGTTTAATTAATTCCACCTAATTAATATTACTTAGTGAACGAGACAAAGGATTTAAGAATTTGTAAATAAAAAGAGAAATTAAAATAAATGACTCTTTGACAAGGGGAAAAGGCGGGATGTAGTTTTGATGCAGGTTCATAAATATTCTATAACAAATTAATTTATTTTCCTTGAATTCCGAATTGGTTTTGCAAAAGTAGAAAACGCATAATGTCTTAGTACGTTTCCGTATTTTAGATATTAATCTCCCAATGATGTCTCAAGAGAGCCTTAAAACCTAACCCTTTCATTAAGTTCAGTCAAAACCTCTTTTTATAAAATTACCCAATTCATAGAAAACATGTCTGTGCCTATGCAATTGAACTGTTTGATTATTAGGCTAAATCCTAAATTCATATGTCTATTCATAAAGGATTTCCAAAAGTCATGAAACAGCTTCTTTCATGAGAAACAAATTAGAACACAATCAAACACAGAATTCAATAACGGAAAACAAAATTAATTTATTACTAGAAATATTGAAAAGGTTCATTCATCTACTCCTACATCCCAAGGATGGAATTAGTTCATACTTACAAGAGAAAAGACAATAAACTTGATAAAAATAATTACCATGAATCCTTGAGCTAACTCCGTGTTCTTCACAAAAACCTCCAATCCTTGTTCTTTCTCCAAGTCTCAAATCCTAATATACTATTATTCTATGGAGTTGTATGAGTGTCTCTTCTTCCTTTTTCTGAATGAATCCTAATCCTATTATTATATAGATAAAAACTAACCTAATTTCCAATCTAATGTGATAAGATAAAACTAATCCTAAATCTGAATATAATATGATAAGATCCTATTAGAATAAACTAATCTCTAAGAATCTGGAGAAGATATGATTAAATCCACCAATGCTTGACGACATGCGCTTGGGCGAGATTGACCACGCCTGGGCGTGATGGCCTGCGCCTGAGCGCAAATTCCTGCGCCTGGGCGCACGACGGTGACTTCAAAATTGTCTTCTCAGTTCCAACTTCAAGGTTTTATTACTTGCTTCTCTTTTCTTTTTCCAATTTAAACAAATTAAGCTCCAAAACCTGAAATTAAGAACCAAAAAGGCACAAAATCCACAAGGATCTCGTTCCTCGTCATTAGTAGATAAAATCAATCTTTTCTTAACACTTACTTGAGAAACAAGCCAAAATCACTAAGAAAGAGGGTAAATTATCACTCAAAAACATCATATTTTTGGCTCCAATCATTCCCCCAAACTTAACATTTTGCATGTCCCAGGCAAAAGTAAAACAAAAATTCAGAGCCTCAAATCCTCCCCAATCAAGACATAGCAACTCAACCATAAACTCCGACTCACCTACCCAAGATTCCTCTCTTCACTAGCAAATCACCTTAATGAAAACCAGTTGATAAGACAAACTCAAAGTGAGCAAAAGATTAGTGACCACACCACCTCTCAACATCTCTCATGTGTATGGGTAATATTTATCAATTCACTCAAGTTCAAACAATGAAAGCATGTTACCATAAGCTTGACTATAGACCTATATCTCCACTGAATTATTGACAGCACGCACAAATCAAAAGGTCTTTAATTTGGTTGTAATGGGGCCATGGCTAAAAGTGTCAGGTGAGATAAAAGAAGCAAAGGATAACACAAAGGGCTTATTTTTAATAAAATCACGCACTTCCCTTTTGAATCATGAAATGAGCAATGAAAGTGGTTACACAAACACAACTCAACTCATTTGTTTTCTTTTTTTTTCTTCCTATTCTCTTCTTCTTTTATTTTCTTTTTCACTTTTTCAGCACATTTTTATTATGCTGTTCTTTTTCTTTTGAAGCACATTTTTGCTATGCTTTTTTTTTTCGAAGAGAGATAAGAATAAATTTTTTCAACATTTAACACTTTCACCATTTTTATGTAACATTCCACTCAATTTCTCATTCAAAAATTCAAAGGTACTTCATAAAAATATTTCAATTAATGTTGAGTACCAAAGAAAATCATATCTCATCAAGCTCAAAGTGGGCAACTAAGGGAACATAATTTCTCAAAAATTTGCTGAAGGCCACAAAAACACAAACCTAAGTGCCTTAATCATGTTCACGCATGCAATCAATTGTCAATTTTGAAAAGGTCTTAAGTCAAGTTCTAGAACAATCAATCAAAGCGAACAACACTCATGAAAGAAATAGGAGTTTCATCACAATATTCATTAAACATTACTCCTTCAAGTGTATAGGCTCCAAATCTCACTGGTTAAGGTCAATTCACTAATCAATCATTCACAACAAGTTTGGCAAACAACTAATTTTCAAAAAAATTTCAAAGCTAAATCCAATTAGTATCTGGGTAAAACAAGTCGGAAATCACAATCAAGCATTTACACCTATCAAAGGGACAAATCTAACACCTAGAATTAGTGCCTACTCATGCCAGGACACAAACCAACACAAAGCCAGGGGAGAAATCAAGTTCAGAAAATTTTTTATTTTGTTACCCTTCCCAAACTTAGAATGTGGCTTGTCCTCAAGCAACAAATCTATCCTAAACTACAAAATAAAAATTAAAAACTAAAAACAAAAGCAAGGAGTTAGAGACTTCCCTTTGTAGCACAGCATTCTCTCTTGATGCACCATGGAGGAGACCCCCCCAAACTTATTCACCTGTGTCACATGAACAACTAAAAATAGTGCTTGAAGCACCCCATTAGCAGTTACATATAGAAAACTCTAAACTCTTTATTCAATCTCCTAATTAAAACTTTAAATCCTACGCTACTACAAAACTAAAGAGAATCCACCAGGATCCCAAATCCTATAGCACAACTTCCATGTTATGCAGCAATAACAAGTTATTCCTGGATCCCATGGAAATATGCACGGATGATGTTGGAGCAAATTTTAAAAATAGTTTTAAACCCTCCCGGGTCAAATGGTGCATTTTTCACTCCAAGCATCATCACATGGTGCTTGTCTTTTTCATCATGCATGGAGTCTATGAAAGTGTAAACTCCATGGCTTAGCAAGGTTTCCTTTTCAGGCTCTAAAAAGGAGAACAATGGCTTATCATCATCATGAGCATCAGGGAAGTCACAAAAAATTAAGGGGTAAATTGAAGGAAAATTTTTTGAGGGTTCCACATATTCATGCAATCCAATACATTTAGCAAGAGCATAAAATTCATCATGCAAAGTGGACCCTAATTCAACCCCTAGACTCATCCCATTATTCTATTTATCTTGTTTTACTTTCTCAATCTCATCATGCACAATTTCTTCTTTTTCTATGGGTTTAGAAAGGGAAGCACTTTGGTCTTCCGTAATAGAAGATTTTTGTACCACCTTCTCTAAAAGACCATCAAAAACTTTAATCTCATCAAAAATATTTTGTGCAAAACAGGATGGAATAGGTGACGACAAAATAAATTTGATACATTCTATGTCATCATGAGAATAAGCCATGTTACATAATAATAAAAAAAAATAAAAATAAAATATATACCCAAGTTACACTAAGTAAAATTAAATTAGTACCGAAATTAATTAAAACAAAATCACTCCCCGGCAACGGCGCCAAAAACTTGTTGGGGTTCTGGCAAGTGTACCAGATCGTACAAGTAATATAGACAACAAAGTCCGAGTATCGTACCCAAGGAAGTGACCGTTTAATTAATTCCACCTAATTAATATTACTTAGTGAACGAGACAAAGGATTTAAGAATTTGTAAATAAAAAGAGAAATTAAAATAAATGACTCTTTGACAAGGGGAAAAGGCGGGATGTAGTTTCAATGCAGGTTCCTAAATATTCTATAACAAATTAATTTATTTTCCTTGAATTCCGAATTGGTTTTGCAAAAGTAGAAAACGCCTAATGTCTTAGTACGTTTCCGTATTTTAGATATTAATCTCCCAATGATGTCTCAAGAGAGCCTTAAAACCTAACCCTTTCATTAAGTTCAGTCAAAACCTCTTTTTATAAAATTACCCAATTCATAGAAAACATGTCTGTGCCTATGCAATTGAACTGTTTGATTATTAGGCTAAATCCTAAATTCATATGTCTATTCATAAAGGATTTCCAAAAGTCATGAAACAGCTTCTTTCATGAGAAACAAATTAGAACACAATCAAACACAGAATTCAATAACGGAAAACAAAATTAATTTATTACTAGAAATATTGAAAAGGTTCATTCATCTACTCCTACATCCCAAGGATGGAATTAGTTCATACTTACAAGAGAAAACACAATAAACTTGATAAAAATAATTACCATGAATCCTTGAGCTAACTCCGTGTTCTTCACAAAAACCTCCAATCCTTGTTCTTTCTCCAAGTCTCAAATCCTAATATACTATTATTCTATGGAGTTGTATGAGTGTCTCTTCTTCCTTTTTCTGAATGAATCCTAATCCTATTATTATATAGATAAAAACTAACCTAATTTCCAATCTAATGTGATAAGATAAAACTAATCCTAAATCTGAATATAATATGATAAGATCCTATTAGAATAAACTAATCTCTAAGAATCTGGAGAAGATATGATTAAATCCACCAATGCTTGACGACATGCGCTTGGGCGAGATTGACCACGCCTGGGCGTGATGGCCTGCGCCTGAGCGCAAATTCCTGCGCCTGGGCGCACGACGGTGACTTCAAAATTGTCTTCTCAGTTCCAACTTCAAGGTTTTATTACTTGCTTCTCTTTTCTTTTTCCAATTTAAACAAATTAAGCTCCAAAACCTGAAATTAAGAACCAAAAAGGCACAAAATCCACAAGGATCTCGTTCCTCGTCATTAGTAGATAAAATCAATCTTTTCTTAACACTTACTTGAGAAACAAGCCAAAATCACTAAGAAAGAGGGTAAATTATCACTCAAAAACATCATATTTTTGGCTCCAATCAATATGAAGTAGGATAGATGAGGAAGCTTGCTTTAAAATTTGAGGAAGATCCAACGGGTAACGAAGAAGTTATGGCGTTTTAAAGTGCTGAGTAATGCATGATTCTTCAGGTTAATGTTGGTTAATCGATTAGTGCCTGAAAGTGGTGCAAAAATTAATCGATTAACCAGTAGGTTAATCGATTAGCGCCAGAAACTGTGGCAAAAAATTAATCGAGTAGCCTAGAGGATTAATCGAGTAAGACTAAATGTTGATTTTTGGCCAAATTGCATTGGGTTAATCGATTAACTGGCCCGTTAATCGATTAACCTTGACTGCTGTGGAAAAAAGTAAAAGAAAACAAAACGTGTTGCTCTCTAATGTTCGACCCATTTCATTGCTTCCCCTAGGGCACCAAATTTTCTACTCCAAAAACAATCAAGGCTCGAGTTTGTGTATCCATAATCTATCATCAAATCTCTTTCTTTCTTAACTCCAAGTAAGTATTCAAGCTCTTGACTTCCTTCTTTCTCTCTCTCAAATTCGAGCTCCCTCCCTCTCTCTCTCTTCCCTTTCATGGTGGTTTTCAATTCTAAGCCATAGAACCTTCACTTTTCCTTGAATCTTGGCTTGAAAATCATGGCATAAATGATAATCTTTCCTTTTATGACTCTATATTAGGTCCTATCTTCCTCCTTTGGATTTTAAGCTTTTTGGTGGAAAGCTCTGTTGAAACTGAGTATTGAAACTCATGGTTTCCCTCTTGGTGTTTTGATGATGACACAACACATTTTTTATATATGTTCTTAACAGGTTCAGGTACATTGAAGATTGCAAAGATGTTATGCTTATTGAAGATCTAGTCTTTAGGCTTAGAAATCTTTGTAAGGCATCTAATATTCTTTAAAAGTACTTAGTTATAACATTATGATGATGAATATTGTTTTTATTCTTAAAACCTAGAAGAAGCCTTTTTAATCATCTGCTCCAGGAAATTCTTTGTGAAAAATGTTTTGCGAAAACCTGTGGTTACAACTTTTTCATGAAAATCTATTTTTATTGTGGAGTAATCGATTACCCCTTCTGGAATAATCGATTACTTGATGCAACTTGTAACCAGAGTGTATGTAATGGATTAATTAGGTTCTTGTAATGGATTACTTCCTTGAACTGGTCATTTAGGTGACAGTTATCGATTACTGGAAACTGTTAATCGATTATATTCAATGCTGCAACTTTTTTGAAAAACCTGAGAGCAAGTAACCGATTAACCTGACCAAAATAATCGATTATTTTATTCAAATTTTGAAAAACGTGCTGAAATCAAACCTGATTCCCAGAATGATTTGTTTCCTTTTCTGGATGATCTCACTTTGATTGTTGGCTGCTTCTTCTACATTTTAAAAATCACTATCACTTCACTTCACGTGCTGATCTTCTTCTTCTCCTTCTCTCTTTTTTTAAAAATCCTTCGAGAAGAAAAATCATATTCATGATCATCATCATTTTGTTATAGCTTTGTATTTGCTTTAGAATATTATCTTGCTATAGGACTTTATTGTAGCATCTGCTCTATCTAGAGAGCTTATTATTAGTTGCACACATTTCTTCGTGCAAATCATTATCTTTGTAAGGGGTGTGACAACCTTAGGTATTAAGGAGTGTTTTCCCTTAGGATTGAACGTGTGTCGCGTTCATAGGGTGAGATAACCCTTGTGTATTGGGTAGCGCTATACGAACGGTGGGATTCCTAGTAGTTAGGCTATTTTGTATTCGAGGTCCCTGGCGAACGGTGGGATTCCTAGTAGCTTGCGGGGCGCTCTGGATGTACTTGGGGACGCGGTTGCGTCTTGGCTTAGTGAAAAGCTCAAGTGGGTCGCTTGAGGACTGGATGTAGGCGTTGTTTGCTGAACCAGGATAAAAATCTCTGGTGCATAATTTCCTATCCCTTATCTCTTTACTTTCCGCACGTTTATTTTGAGTTAATCTTATTTTTGCGGATAAAAGTTATTTTCAAGTTTTAATTTATGTAACACGAGGATTGCGTTTTCTTTTGTGTTGTTTTGTTCAATCTCGTGTATAGTAAGTTTTTAATATTCATAGTAATAATACTTCTATTCTACCCTTAAAAACGTTTTAAACTCGTTCTTTAAGTCTTCCGCTCATTTAATCTCTGTTATTATTTCAAAGAACGATTTATTGCGATTGTTTTTTAAAAGTTTTATAAACACCCAATTCACCCCCCTCTTGGGTGATTCACGCCAAATACCACCAATTATTCCAACAAGCTCAAGCTTAGAGCAAGTACAAAGCTCTCTATCTCTAAGAGCTTGAGGCAAGGAGGTTTGTGTTACCATATTCTAGGGGGTAGGTTGTATTATGTATATAGTGGGTTGCTAAGAGTTATGTGCTAGATTAGATTAAAAACCCTAAGATAGATAATATTGTATAAAAGTATTTAGTTATGCTATTTTGTGCTTAAAGGTGATGTTGCTACTGGAATGTGTGATATTGTATTGCTCTAAATGTGCTGAAATGTAGTATTATAATTGGATAATGCAAATATTGGTTCTATGACATTGATTGCAAAGTTGAAAAAAATATTATGGTGCATTTTCAAAAGACTAAAGGTAATTTAAGTAAAGGAGCCAGTCTTGTAAGACGTTGTCCGGGTTGTGGGACTGCTCGCATAGACTGGCGTGGTTTAAAGTCGTGTAAGGCGTTTTGTCCGGGTTGTGGGACTGCACACATCGACTGGTTTGATTTGAAGTCTTGTAAGACGTTTTGTCCGGGTTGTGGGACTGCACGCATAGACTGGTTTGAAGTCGTGTAAGACGTTTTGTTCGGGTTGTGGGACTGCACGCATCGACTGATTTTATATGAAGTCTTGTAAGACGTTTTGTCCGGGTTGTGGGACTGCACGCATAGACTAGTGTGATCCAGATCTTGTAAGACGCTTGTCCGGGTTGTGGGACTGCATGCATAGATCGCGTAAGACGCATGTGGTGCACAGCTGTAAGACGTTTTGTCCGGGTTGTGGGACTGCACGCAATGATGGATCCACGTGAATAATTTTCTAAATTGATAAAGAACAATAATGGATATGAAAAGAGCAAGGAACCATGAAGTTATGAGAATAGAAAAGATAATATTTGTGAATGAAGTGGAAAAAAATTGTAACACCCCAAAATTTTAATCCCTAATTAATGAAATGTTAATTATAAAATTTATTATAATTAATTATTTCTAATTTAATCTTTGATTAAAAATCTGTGATTTTATTAGTGGTGGATGTGTGAATTTATTTTTGCAAGTATAATCATGCATGAAATAAATATTTTTGCATATTAGTCCGTGAGTTGGGACGTAGAAGTAATTATAGGAAAGGTTTTGGAGGGAAAGTAAATAAAATAATTATTTTTCAAAAACTGGGCAAAATACTCGAGTATTATCTTGACTACTCGAGTATTCTGGTCAGAGTTGCACGAGTTAGTGCGTTTGGTTAGTCATCACCAATGATTTCGTCTTGTTGACACGAAATCACCACTCCAACCACGTCCATAGCCGTCGTGTCGATCTACATGCAAGCTCCAAGCGTCTATTTAAGCTCTTCATCAACGAATTTGAAGATTTTGTTGATGAAATTGTGAGGTTAGGGTTCTGAATTCATTTCTTTCGATTCCTCTTCATTTCTGAGTGTTAGAATTCGAGTGATACACGATTACGAAGCTCACATCCAGGGCTTCGTAAAGATACTAAGATTATTAGCTGAGAGCAAGTATAGAGTGAGAATCGAATCTGAGAAGGGAAGGAGTTGAAGCTAGTTTCAGTTTCTGGAGCTTAATTGAGCAATCGATTTTGGTAAGCCCTTAAATCTTTGAGACTTCAATTTCATTCCATTCTCTAATATGTGTTGCATAGAACGATTTCTAATTATTTTCCCCAATTGTTTTGCATGATTTCTTTAACACCCCGCAAATTCCTCGTATTAAATTAAAATGCTACAGAGATTTATTTTGAGAAAAGTGTTTTGAAAAGAGTATTCCCTTAAACAATTTTCTTAATTCCTGCTTTCAAAGTAATGAGTAACTTTAAAAGAAATGATTTTCATGAAATAATATCATACGTTTTTAAGTTGAGTTATTGAGAAATGATGATTTTAAAGAAATGGTGAATTTTTTTTTTTAATAAATTATTTGATGAAAAGGTGATTTATTTTCTATAAATGTGTGTTTGATGTTTTGGTATTCTAACCTCTATACATGAATGATTTATTGTTTATGGGTGTGCATGTGTACGGTTTTACATGAATGTATGCTTAAGATCATGTGGAAATTTAATTAGTAAATGAATATGAGAAAGCATGCATGAATGTAGGTGTTAATGTGATATGTGATGCATAATGCATGGTTAAATATATGTATGCATCATTCCATGATCCTATGCTATGTGCTTGCTATGATGAAATAAAAATATGTGTATGGTGTGCATGTGTGTGCATGTTGTTCGGCCATGAAAGGGACCAAGTAGGATACACCTCCTTAAACATTAAGAAAATAGAAATTTAAGTGGCAAACAAGAGGAAACCTAGAGTGATGACTAATGAAGCCTAAGGGAGACTTTTCTTCCCTCCTTGTCCCCCACGAGAAAGAGGCCCCCCATGCAACATTTGGAGTCGACCAACTTGCCCTTGAACCCATGCCTTGAACCGAGGTTAGAAGTGGAAAATTACACCCCTTGCCTTTGCCTACATGAACCGTATATGTGTGGGTGTGTTAGGCTAGTTGATTCATTTTCCCACTTCTTTCATCCATTTCCTTCATAATTCCCACATCAACACAAACACTCTAGTCCAAGAGCAACACAAAGCTCTTGAGATCTTGGAGAAAGAGAGTTAGGCCGAGAGAGAGGAGAAGAGAAAAGAAGAGTGAAAACTCCAAACTCCCAACCCAAATACCTTTGATTTCTTTCTCTAATCACTTCCTTCTTCAAAGCTTAAGAAGAAAACCAACCATTAACCCTAAAAGAGAGGAGGCCGAAGCAAACTCTAGGAAGGGGAGAGAGATTTGAAGCTTGAAAGAGTAGGATTTTGTTTAAGGTAGTTGTTTAAGAAAATTTTTAAAGTGTAATAATTTTGGTTTGGGGAAGGACTTTGTTTAATTTTTGTAATGCATATATTTATTTTTGAATGATCTTGAAATTTAAGTGTCTTGTATGTTATTTTTATGCTTGGATCTTGAATGATGGTGTTGGAAAATCTCGATCTCTTACTTGTAGTTCTTCTTATTCACGGTCTTGTTTAAAGTCATGTTTAAATTCATATATTGTCTTGATCCTCCCTTGCATGTTTGATTTTGTGACCTTATGATTCTTACTTTCCTTTGCATGTTCTCTTTATGCCTTGCTCTTGGATTTCTAAGAGTAAATGAATTTGTAAAACACTAGATCCTAGACTATATGATTCGGTTATGAATAGAGAAATTAGGTCTTGATGCTTTTGACTTGCTCTAAGTGGTTGCATGTTAATTTCATGTTTAGAAAGATTGATTTGATGAGTTGAAATGTTTGATTTTGATTTGGTTTTGATAAAAACTTTGATCTTTGGTTTTTGACCTTTAAAAAAAAAAGCTTTAAATCTTTGTCTTAACCTTTGAAAAGTTTGATCTTTGACACTTGCATGTTGTTTGAAACAAAAGACTCGATTTTCTTTAAGGATCATCACGGTTTTGGTCTTTTCCTACTCAAAGTGATTTTAATCCTTGACTTGTACTATTATATTTGATTTCATGAATTGATCCATAAGATCTAGGTACATGCATGTGGTTCTTGAAGTAAAAAGATTTTATGAACCCCACGGTTTTATAAAGAATCAAAGAAAAGGAGCTTTTGAAATTTATTCCTAACTTGACCTAAGTTTAAAGCTCTTGCATGTTAAAGATTTGAAAATAAAACCTTGATTTATGATAATGTGCATTCGGTATAGGTCTAGAGTTAGGAAATCATAATTTGTTTCCATAAAAGGGGACACATGCATGTTAACCTCTTTTGATTTAAGAACCTTGCGTTTTTGCATGTTGAAAAATGAACCTAAAACCATTGCCCTTGTTATGATGGTGTTCGGCCTAGGTTAGATTTAATAGGTTAGGTTCTTTTCTCATGAAGTGACTTGAATTCATGATGATGTTTTGTGATTTAATGTTAAGTAAATTATTTAAATTGTGTTGTGAATGTTTAAATTTCTATTTGGTTTTGGGATTAAAAATAAAGGAAATAAATGAACTAAATGATTTTAGAAAAAGTATTGTGTTTAAATGAATATGGGTGTGTGTGTGTGTGTTCGGTTTAGAGGGAAAAGAAGGATAAATATTTCTGTTGCATAGAAATTTAGTACTTAAAATAAACCAAGTTGATTTGTATGTTTTATATTTGTAATTTTTGACTTGTTTTCTTGATTATATTCGGTCATGTAATATAAATGGGTTTAGGAAGTTTAGTTGCATGAAAATGTTTAGAAATTAATTAAGTAAATAAGTGTTTGATTATAATTAAATTAAATGATTGATTAATTGCTTGTATGTCTTAATCCATTTAAGTGTTGTTGTGGATGTGTGCTAACTGATGTTTAAAAATATTTGAGGGTGTAATTGATTTTGAAATTTATTAATGATTTGATTTGAATTATTTGAAATTATTGGATTGTGTTTATGGCTGTCCTAAACTTATTTTATTTATAACAAGAGTTTGAATCTTAAAGTAACTGTTTCAAGCTAATGATTTGTTTAAAGCGGAAAATACATTTACGGTGTTTTCGAGTTTTATTAAAGAGATTTCATAAAGTGATTCGTTGCTGTCCAATGTTATTTAGAATTGCTGTAACACCCCGATTTGGCAACTTGAAAACCCTAATCATTTAAGTGAAAATTAGGGGCCATTTTTTTTATAGGAATTACACGCACGTGAGAACATTTTCAACTGGAAACCGGGTTATAAAACATTACGTTCTCAGAGGCACGTTACCCTTCAAGTTCCAAACCGAGATGTCACGGGACATCGCACTTTGAAACTCGTTTTCAAAACATCACTTAAACAAGACGGCCCATTTGATTTAGTCTCAAAACATCAGCATTACAAACTTGTTTGGGGTTACAGCGTAGTAGAGATGTGTATATAATAACTTGTAGTGAAGTACAATACTCAGGAGGGAATTACCTAATCTCTAGTCATCGAATTCTACTAGCGCATGCCATGTAATGCTGATCTGCCACTCGTCTTTCTTCACTATTCCTTCTGACCCTCTATCGTAGCATCGTCCGGTGCCTTATCTGTCTTCCTTGCCCATGGTAGGGCCCTCCCAGATAACTCTGCCCTTCCGCGCTGGATCCTTCGGAAGAATGCCACGTAGGCCGATATAGTGTTGCTATCTCCTCTCATTGGTGGTATTCCTATTTCTCTAATCAGCTGGAGTCTTGCAATGTTGTCCATCTAGGATCCACACAATTTCCATGACAGAACCATAGGAAAAAGAGAGAGAGAGTGAGCTACCCAAAACGGCAATGTCGACTATGTGGGATTACATCAGGTAAATATTAAGACAACATAACCAAAATGACTTAAAATCAAACAACCAATCAAATATAATCAAAACCATACATGCTTATCAGAGTAATATACACATAAACCACATTTTGATCATTCATATTAATATTTCCACATTCTTTGATAACATGTTTTCACCATGAGACTTCCCGTTCCTTTCTCACTCTCAAATTCATCAAGTACTTCACAAGTACTCATATTCAGTTCCATTCTCAAAACTTGTCCATCACTCGAAGCTAACATAATCGTCAATAGCATCTTTAATACTATTACCATTGTCTTTGAAATATATTAATTATTTAAGTCTTATCAGTTCGATTAGCATCAATGATGAGGGGGAAACATCATTGTGCTCACACACGTCTACATCTCCTCGGTACACCACCCAACCTAGTCGGAAGCAAACAGGAGTACAGGACCTTTACCGTGCGGGCACGACAGTTGTCACAACACAAATGGCTCCAAGCCAGGAGGTCTCAGCCTCAATAACATAATCATAATCACGGCTCACTGCCTCGCAGTGGCAAACAAAATGCCCCACTCCAGTCCCTCTCACTGTTCTCGATTTGCAATCTAGGGGGCGACAGTATGTTTCTAGTAGGCCTGCGGAACTTTACCACGGTATTGGACCCAGTCCCCACCACGTTAGTGCACCACTTGTGGAGTTCGTTCCGCCTAGCAACATACTCTAGACTTATTGATGTATCACCGTCATCGTCCTCCCCTAATGAAATCTCGTCCTAAGTATCCGCAGATACCTATCGTTCCTTCCTCTCCACTACTTCGATACGACACTCATTCCTCACCGCATTTATCAATGTCTTTTAGAATCTTTTAAAGAGTTTTAGTTACGGCTTATCCCTAATGATCGGTTCATCCTTGGTGCATCCCTTCAATGAAACCCGATCTATAATCGTCCGCATCTAATCCCCCTAAAACTCATATACTTTCACGTGATTCATCACGACGTCATCATATGCTCTTTCTCGTTCTCAAATCACATCACATTGGTTCTCATCAGCATGAGCAACCTAATCTCAGATCAATTTGGGGACTCGGCACGTCATCGGGTCCTCTCCATCAGCTGTGGATCAACAGTATCCCTCACAGCCTTTTCCTCACATAGTACAGCAGCATCGTCAGCATACTTTATTGTCGGCTCGATCTCGCACGTTGTTAGCTCCGCTCCTCATCATCACGCTTCCGCTCGCGTACACTTTTCATAGTCATCTTGGCATCGCCTCCTCGTTACATTCTTCCTCGACTAATCATGTCTTGCATATCCATCGTGTTCGTCTTTTCTTTCTTTAATTAATTCCTTATAAATTTATCCTTTATTGATTTACTCACACAGTTTCCACCCATATCATGTAGCAATTAAACATCTCTCAGATAAATAATTAAATAACACACATGACAACTATAAAACATACCATAACCCAATCTCAGTCGTTTGGGTGGATAGCTAAATCAATCAAACATGTGCTATCACATACACCACTACGCTAAATGAGATTGGAGGTCCAATCTTTGAGATGATTGGACGTCTTAATATGTTACCTAATTACCACGGCGTCTTAAGGATAAGCCCCTCTCTCACCTCAATGACGATCATCCTGAAATTCTCCAAGATCCTCTGATTGCTATCCTCGCCTTGTTTCCTCTTGCGTCCGTCGCTCTACTAAGACATTTTTCCCGTGCGTTAGAAACGTCTTCGATATATTCATTGGATTTATTTTGAAAACAATCTCTCTTTTGAAAACTTTTTATCCTTGTCTAAGGTCTTTAAATTCGATTCAAATAAAAATTTCTTGAGGAGACTTTTGAAAATACTTTTAGAAATAAATTTTCTTTCATTATTAAATTCTTAGTTTAAAACATTCATCATTCACTTATTGTAAAACACTCTTAGGCTTCAAGAAAAACCATTTAAATCACGACATTAACACACACGTTCAAGCATGTACAGGAAAATGGTTCAACTAAATTTCTTATTTAAATCAAGGCAAAAACCGAATTAACATTTTCTAATTACTAAGCATTTCTAAATCTTAAGGTCAGAGAATTAGCATCAAGTTAATCAGTTTTATTTATTTCTTGTTCCTAATCCGAAAAGAATAAAGGAATTAACACATCATTGCACCAAGCATATAAGAGCACAAATATAGATTATAATCACTTTCATGAATTATTTAAAAAGGAAAATCATTTGAAGCACCTAAGCATGCATTAACCGAATCGTTCAAGTAAGATTTGTACAATATAACACACTATCAAAGACATAAAGCAATGAATGCATTTCATTTCTTCCAAGACTGGAACCGTGAACATCATAGAAAATTAGCAACTTCAATTTCATTTTCTTAATTTCAAATCAAAACAACAGTTAAAGCTACAAATACTCCAAAGATTTATTTCATTTTCCTTTAAATTGGTTAGTCTACACATGCACCTTTATGCTCTAAATTAAGCTAATCTTAGTTTACATACAATCCAAATGATGAGAAAACTCACTTCCCTAATTTCCTACCTCAAGGCCGAATAGTATCACACATGAGACAAGAATTCTAGTTTATTAATTTTTTTTTTGACACACTTGAGACAATTAATCAAAGCAAATCATGTAGGTCACACATTATCACTTTGTCACACCAACATGCATGAACCACTATGAGGTTTTCTTTAGATTCTTTTTATTAGAAATCCAACTCATAATTTTCTAAAATAAAAACATGGTTTATAACTTAGAATATCATGCATGAACTCAAGATCACCAAGTCTATTTCTAATGCATACATGCACCCAATACTGAAGCACCAACACATTTTTAACACTCATGGCCGAATAGCCTTCATGTCAATACAAAAAGAAAATTCATTTTAAAGACCCTTATCCTAATTGTTTGCTCTAGGCCATAGCATACACATAGGAAAACTTAATTTCTTTTCTTGCAAATTGACATGTAAACCTCAATGTTCTAACTTGTAAAATAATCATGGATGAAAACATGTTCATGCAAAGATCACCCAAAATCATTACAAGATCAACATGCAAAACTAAAAGTCCTTGTTTTCTTCTCAAATGATTTTAGATCATGAAATTGTTAATCAAACATTTATATAGGTACACATAGGTCACGGATTGAACAAAGAAATTATCATGCAATACTTAAAATCTTTACTCTTTCACAAATCAAGTTTTGGATCATAATTCATGTTACTAAGATTGCTCATAAAAATCTTATAGGTCACGGATTTAGTTCAAGAAATCAACATGAAAGATTTGAAATCCTTACTTTCACACAATTTACACTTAGATCATGAGATTGTTTATCAAACTTTCACATATAAGCACATAGATCACGGATTGGAGAAAAGATCCAACATGCATGAAGTTTCAATTTTAGTTTTACAAAAATCCCAAGGAATAAATTAGGTTCATTAGAAATTTGTTTAGAAATCATTAAGATCCAACTAGAAAGAGTTACAACCAAAGCATAAAGTCCATGAGTTCACATATTACAAATCAACTTCAAGAAGTCCATGGTTAAGGCTAAGACACACTTGCACTCACGAAACAAACATACAAGAGAAAAGAAAAGAAAGTTACAAATCCAAAGGAAAACACAACTATCATGGTTTTCTTATTGATCTTCATGAAACCTACCATGGAAGTTGGTTCTCTAACTCCTAAGGTGCTTGATCTTCAAAGAAACTCATGGTCTTGATCTAATTCCCTTCTCCTTCCTTCTTGGTTCCCTACGGCCACACCTTCTTCTTCTTTCTTTCTTTTCTTTTTTTTTTCTAAGGGTTTGATGTTCCCTTAGAAAGTGTTTGGATTTGTGAGTGAATGAAAGGGGAATGAAATGTGAGAAATGAATTAAGGTGAGATAGTTTTAAGGCCACCAAATGTTGCCTCCTCTACCCTTAGGTTGAGGTTCGGCCAAAGCACCAAAAGGGAGGGTAAACTTGGGTTTCTAAATTTTTTGCATGGCAAGATTTAGGTCAAGGGAACAAAGTTGCTTAGGCTAGACTAGACTTCATTTTTCTACCCAAGAGTCAAACTCCTCCTTGCATACTCACTCACCCATCACCGTGGCTCCCTTACAAGCTCACACCATAGCACACACATGTCCACACCGTAGCACACACATATGTCCACACTTCATGCAAATTTTATTTTCATTTCCTAATCTAACTTAGTCAAAAATGCTATGGTCATGGCTTCATGTGATTTATGCAACATTAGGAGTCATGCATACTTCTATATGCTTACACCGTAGCACATTAACACACACACATGCACACATGTTTATTTTCAAGCAATATTTGCATATTAAGCCAAACACATATCACATTAAGCACACATCACAAATTAATTCTAAGTCATGGCAATTGGTCTAATCCTTTACAAAAACACATCATCATCCTAGGGAGACTTGATTTATTTCAAAATGAAACAATTCATCCACGCAAGGCACATAATTAGCAATTCTTAAAATCAAACTCCTTGTATAATTAGAAAATTTCCAAAAGATAATTTGTTTAAGGTCATTAGCTTAAAAGAAGTCATAATTTCATAAAAATTCATCTTCAAAATTTTCAGGAATATAATTTGCAATTAAATCAGAAAATTCTAAAGAATCATATTTTCAAGGTTCGTTCATAAGAATACAAATTCTTTTCGTAAAGAAATCATTCTTGAATAAAATCATAAATAATCCTTTTAGAAAAATCCTTTTGAAAACAAAACTCAAGATTTATTTTAACGATTCCGTTTACGCACGTACGGGAAAAATGCGGGGTGTTACAATTGCTCCTTAAATTTAAAAAGGTGTTCATGTGATTTAAAACATAGTTTTCAAGTGATATTCGATTTAAGAAAAACCTGGAATGAAAACGGGGCATTTTTCGGTGTTTTCGAACATGTTTATGGTGCTGTCCAAATCGAGCCAGCAACCAAACCAAATGATTTAAACCATTTTATTAAATGTTTTTCAAATGATTCTAAAACAATTAAAGTGCTAGAAAATATGAGAATTGTTTTGATAAAACAATAATGTTTTAAGTCTTTCGATTAAGAACGAAAAGTGTCACGAATTAAGAAAAGATTTTCTTAGAACAAGATAATAACGTAAGTGCATTTTATTTAGTACGAGGAAATCTTAAAGACAAAGGATTCGGGCAGCCGGCAGCAAGAAGGATCCGAGGTGACGGTATGCATTAAATTGCTGGACCTCAGGTGAGAGAGAAGCTTTCCTAATACACCGTGGTAGTTAGGTGATTTATTAGGACGTTCCGTATCATCTCAAAGATCAGAACTAAGTGGTTCTGAGTCAGTAGTATAAGTGGCAATTGTTTGTGTTGTGTGGCCACTTATACGAAGGTGACAAAGACCACACTATTATTGTGTGATGTGGTGTGTGATAGCATGCTTTGTATGTATTTATTTATTTAATTATGATGCTTATTATCATGATGAGTGGACGGGTGTTGGATGTTGTTGTGTCCTTAATAAAAGAATGAAGGATGATAATACCGAAGATAATAATGATAATGATGATGATAACATGCTTGATTGTTGTGTGTATGTATGTTGTATTGTATGCTTGTGTGGTCCTATTATCTTGCCTATCGTAATCCCACACCGTCGACGATGCGTCATTCGGATCGCTTACTCTCTCCTGTTCGTTGGCATATCGGTGCTGCTGGTATCTCAATGGGCAGATGGAGTATCAGATGGAAGTTACCGTGCGAGGTTATAGGGACTACAAAGAAAAGATTTGGCACGAGGATTGAGGGAACTCCACCACTCTTAAGAGAGCAGGGACGGAATTTACTAGCAATGAAGGAATCACAACAAGGAAGGCCTCATCTCTGGAAGCAAGGAGAGGACGCAAGAAGAAGAAGGAACCTCACCCAAATTGTTTCAATAAGATAGTTTAAGGTAGTGTGGTTAGGTTAGGATGTGATGATTTTTGAATCAAGGATTACCTATGCCATGAGCCATTATGTAATTGAGCTAAGTTTTTAATCTGACTTGTTGAGCACTTTTTTTTATGCAAGGATGTTTCATATAAAGTTTTTGAAAGAACTGTCAAGATTTTTTTGAATCAAGTTCCTTTGTGGAAACGAATGTTTTATGAAAAGAAAGGTTTTAGTAACAACTCGGTTTAAAAAAAAAATTGGCCCAATTTCTGCAATCAAAAATTGATAAAAGATAGTTATTTCGAGTTACGAAAATCGGGCTGTTACATAATGGTATCGGAGCTTATGGTAATCCTTAGTGGCCTTAAGCATGGGCTTACATGCTTTGTTTGTGTGACTCTGTGTGTTTGCTAGTATGAGACTAGGAGCATAAGTTTAGGTTCTCAAATTTCTAGGACGTGCGACTTTGTTTGTGGCCTAGTGTCGACCGAGTTAGTTTAAGGAACCTGTTCCTCTTGTAGATTGAGGAACATAGAAAGTGAGTAGGTTGAGACCCTTTAACCTTTGGTATTTCTTCAGTGTTTGACGAATCCAGTCTGTTGACCTAGGCATACCCTTGCTCAAAGAATAGTTGGTATCTTTGAGGACATAGGATGTTATTTCTGAAATCCCATGTTTGTTGAATTGCTTCAACAAAACAGTTAGCATTGCTAAAATCCGAACTTTTTCTTCATGATCTCTATTATCCACCTGTAGCCTCATCTAACCTATTTAAGATTCCTTGGTCCAAATAGCGGGATTAGAAGTACCATAGTTACCTAGATTGCTTAGGCTTGAACGATTAAGGAAGGGCAAATAGCTGAAACCAAGAAAGGGTACAAGGTCACAGTGAACTTAGTTATAAGTTTGATCAAAGTTGGGGAGTTACAAGGAAGAAAGCGGAGTATGTCATCAGTTGTTAGAGGAAATTTTGAGAAAAACTTGAGGACTAGAATTGCCACAAGACATAAGTAGAGGTTTAGACAGTAGAGGTGATAAGTTTGATTAATGTTTAGGAAGAATCTAAGGAGGAAGGTGAGGTTGTTTAAGGAAGTCAATACACCCAGGTTGTGATAGAGCCCCCTTAAGCTAGGAAAATGATGGACGAAAGCCTTAGAATTAGAAGGAGGACTGAAGGAAGGAGAGATTGTTGTGAGTTAGTTAGGACCTAAGTTGTAGAAAATAGCGAAGATCTAAGGGTTTTAGGCTAAACCCTATGCTTTTGGGAGATGTACGAAATTTTGTTTGTTTGATTTTCTCCTAAGTCCGTACCTATGGTTGGGCTTTCTGTGACGACAATCCGCTATGGGAGCGATATCTTCTTCAGTTAGTCCGTTGGACTTAACCCGATTCGACACGCAAGCGGTGGTACGAGTGTGACTTCTTCATCTAAGAACAACCAATGAGGAACACTGCAAGAGGGACCATACCCGCAAAAGGGAATACGACCGCGAAAGATGAACGAGAATATTCTTATGAGAGTCACGGTGACGTGAGAATTTGTGCCCTGCTGCCCAATCCACAACGTATTTCTCGAGGACGAGAAATCTTTAAGTTGGGGAGAATGTAACACCCCGCAAATTCCTCGTATTAAATTAAAATGCTACAGAGATTTAATTTGAGAAAAGTGTTTTGAAAAGAGTATTCCCTTAAACAATTTTCTTAATTCCTGCTTTCAAAGTAATGAGTAACTTTAAAAGAAATGATTTTCATGAAATAATATCATACGTTTTTAAGTTGAGTTATTGAGAAATGATGATTTTAAAGAAATGGTGAATTTTTTTTAAGAAATTATTTGATGAAAAGGTGATTTATTTTCTATAAATGTGTGTTTGATGTTTTGGTATTCTAACCTCTATACATGAATGATTTATTGTTTATGGGTGTGCATGTGTACGGTTTTACATGAATGTATGCTTAAGATCATGTGGAAATTTAATTAGTAAATGAATATGAGAAAGCATGCATGAATGTAGGTGTTAATGTGATATGTGATGCATAATGCATGGTTAAATATATGTATGCATCATTCCATGATCCTATGCTATGTGCTTGCTATGATTAAATAAAAATATGTGTATGGTGTGCATGTGTGTGCATGTTGTTCGGCCATGAAAGGGACCAAGTAGGATACACCTCCTTAAACATTAAGAAAATAGAAATTTAAGTGGCAAACAAGAGGAAACCTAGAGTGATGACTAATGAAGCCTAAGGGAGACTTTTCTTCCCTCCTTGTACCCCACGAGAAAGAGACCCCCCATGCAACATTTGGAGTGGACCAACTTGCCCTTGAACCCATGCCTTGAACCGAGGTTAGAAGAGGAAAATTACACCACTTGCAATTGCCTACATGAACCGTATATGTGTGGGTGTGTTAGGCTAGTTGATTCATTTTACCACTTCTTTCATCCATTTCCTTCATAATTCCCACATCAACACAAACACTCTAGTCCAAGAGCAACACAAAGCTCTTGAGATCTTGGAGAAAGAGAGTTAGGCCGAGAGAGAGGAGAAGAGAAAAGAAGAGTGAAAACTTCAAACTCCAAACCCAAATACCTTTGATTTCTTTCTCTAATCACTTCCTTCTTCAAAGCTTAAGAAGAAAACCAACCATTAACCCTAAAAGAGAGGAGGCCGAAGCAAACTCTAGGAAGGGGAGAGAGATTTGAAGCTTGAAAGAGTAGGATTTTGTTTAAGGTAGTTGTTTAAGAAAATTTTTAACGTGTAATAATTTTGGTTTGGGGAAGGACTTTGTTTAATTTTTGTAATGCATATATTTATTTTTGAATGATCTTGAAGTTTAAGTGTCTTGTATGTTATTTTTATGCTTGGATCTTGAATGATGGTGTTGAAAAATCTCGATCTCTTACTTGTAGTTCTTCTTATTCACGGTCTTGTTTAAAGTCATGTTTAAATTCATATATTGTATTGATCCTCCCTTGCATGTTTGATTTTGTGACCTTATGATTCTTACTTTTCTTTGCATGTTCTCTTTATGCCTTGCTCTTGGATTTCTAAGAGTAAATGAATTTGTAAAACACTAGATCCTAGACTATAAGATTCGGTTATGACTAGAGAAATTAGGTCTTGATGCTTTTGACTTGCTCTAAGTGGTTGCATGTTAATTTCATGTTTAGAAAGATTGATTTGATGAGTTGAAATGTTTGATTTTGATTTGGTTTTGATAAAAACTTTGATCTTTGGTTTTTGACCTTTAAAAAAAAAAGCTTTAAATCTTTGTCTTAACCTTTGAAAGGTTTGATCTTTGACACTTGCATGTTGTTTGAAACAAAAGACTCGATTTTCTTTAAGGATCATCACGGTTTTGGTCTTTTCCTACTCAAAGTGATTTTAATCCTTGACTCGTACTATTATATTTGATTTCATGAATTGATCCATAAGATCTAGGTACATGCATGTGGTTCTTGAAGTAAAAAGATTTTATGAACCCCACGGTTTTATAAAGAATCAAAGAAAAGAAGCTTTTGAAATTTATTCCTAACTTGACCTAAGTTTAAAGCTCTTGCATGTTAAAGATTTGAAAATAAAACCTTGATTTATGATAATGTGCATTCGGTATAGGTCTAGAGTTAGGAAATCATAACTTGTTTCCATAAAAGGGGACACATGCATGTTAACCTCTTTTGATTTAAGAACCTTGCGTTTTTGCATGTTGAAAAATGAACCTAAAACCATTGCCCTTGTTATGATGGTGTTCGGCCTAGGTTAGATTTAATAGGTTAGGTTCTTTTCTCATGAAGTGACTTGAATTCATGATGATGTTTTGTGATTTAATGTTAAGTAAATTATTTAAATTGTGTTGTGAATGTTTAAATTTCTATTTGGTTTTGGGAATAAAAATAAAGGAAATAAATGAACTAAATGATTTTAGAAAAAGTATTGTGTTTAAATGAATATGGGTGTGTGTGTGTGTTCGGTTTAGAGGGAAAAGAAGGATAAATATTTCTGTTGCATAGAAATTTAGTACTTAAAATAAACCAAGTTGATTTGTATGTTTTATATTTGTAATTTTTGACTTGTTTTCTTGATTATATTCGGTCATGTAATATAAATGGGTTTAGGAAGTTTAGTTGCATGAAAATGTTTAGAAATTAATTAAGTAAATAAGTGTTTGATTATAATTAAATTAAATGATTGATTAATTGCTTGTATGTCTTAATCCATTTAAGTGTTGTTGTGGATGTGTGCTAACTGATGTTTAAAAATATTTGAGGGTGTAATTGATTTTGAAATTTATTAATGATTTGATTTGAATTATTTGAAATTATTGGATTGTGTTTATGGCTGTCCTAAACTTATTTTATAACAAGAGTTTGAATCTTAAAGTAACTGTTTCAAGCTAAAGATTTGTTTAAAGCGGAAAATACATTTACGGTGTTTTCGAGTTTTATTAAAGAGATTTCATAAAGTGATTCGTTGCTGTCCAAAGTTATTTAGAATTTCTCCTTAAATTTAAAAAGGTGTTCATGTGATTTAAAACATAGTTTTCAAGTGATATTCGATTTAAGAAAAACCTGGAATGAAAACGGGGCATTTTTCGGTGTTTTCGAACATGTTTATGGTGCTGTCCAAATCGGGCTAGCAACCAAACCAAATGATTTAAACCATTTTATTAAATGTTTTTCAAATGATTCTAAAACAATTAAAGTGCTAGAAAATATGAGAATTGTTTTGATAAAACAATAATGTTTTAAGTCTTTCGATTAAGAACGAAAAGTGTCACGAATTAAGAAAAGATTTTCTTAGAACAAGATAATAACGTAAGTGCATTTTATTTAGTACGAGGAAATCTTAAAGACAAAGGATTGGGGGAGCCGGTAGCAAGAAGGATCCGAGGTGACGGTACGCATTAAATTGCTGGACCTCAGGTGAGAGAGAAGCTTTCCTAAGACACCGTGGTAGTTAGGTGATTTATTAGGACGTTCCGTATCATCTCAAAGATCGGAACTAAGTGGTTCTGAGTCAGTAGTATAAGTGGCAATTGTTTGTGTTGTGTGGCCACTTATACGAAGGTGACAAAGACCACACTATTATTGTGTGATGTGGTGTGTGATAGCATGCTTTGTATGTATTTATTTATTTAATTATGATGCTTATTATCATGATGAGTGGACGGGTGTTGGACGTTGTTGTGTCCTTAATAAAAGAATGAAGGATGATAATACCGAAGATAATAATGATAATGATGATGATAACATGCTTGATTGTTGTGTGTATGTATGTTGTATTGTATGCTTGTGTGGTCCTATTATCTTGCCTATCGTAATCCCACACCGTCGACGATGCGTCGTTCGGATCGCTTACTCTCTCCTGTTCGTTGGCATATCGGTGCTGCTGGTATCTCAACGGGCAGATGGAGTATCGGATGGAAGTTACCGTGCGAGGTTATAGGGACTACAAAGAAAAGATTTGGCACGAGGATTGAGGGAACTCCACCACTCTTAAGAGAGCAGGGTCGGAATTTACTAGCAATGAAGGAATCACAATAAGGAAGGCCTCATCTCTGGAAGCAAGGAGAGGACGCAAGAAGAAGAAGGAACCTCACCCAAATTGTTTCAATAAGATAGTTTAAGGTAGTGTGGTTAGGTTAGGATGTGATGATTGTTGAATCAAGGATTACCTATGCCATGAGCCATTATGTAATTGAGCTAAGTTTTTAATCTGACTTGTTGAGCACTTTTTTTTATGCAAGGATGTTTCATATAAAGTTTTTGAAAGAACTATCAAGATGTTTTTGAATCAAGTTCCTTTGTGGAAACGAATGTTTTATGAAAAGAAAGGTTTTAGTAACAACTCGGTTTAAAAAAAAAAATTGGCCCAATTTCTGCAATCTAAAATTGATAAAAGATAGTTATTTCGAGTTACGAAAATCGGGCTATTACAATTTCACCATCAAAATCTATGGTTTTATGACCTCACTCAAAACTGTGTTGCTGTCTTATGATTCTTGGGGAAATTAGCTTGGAGTTCGTTTTTCTGTCCAATTTCAGTTCTCACACGACTTTGAGGTAAGGGGAAGTCTTTCTATTCACTAGATGGAGTTTAAATTTCATGATTTTAATTAGAGAGCCACCACGAGGCTCTAAGGGCTTAGATGGAATAGGGAAATTGGTTTGGAGACCAACTTGTGCTCTAAAACTGTGTTGAGCAAGTCCCATATGTTGCATGCAAGCTATCTTGAACATAAAATCACAAGTTTATTGAGTATATTGCAATTTGGTATATTGAGTTGTGAATTTTCATGTTTTATGCATAATCTTGTGATTCCCTGTCAAATCTGTTATTTGATGTGTTCTAAGTGTTTAGACATGTTCAATATATGTTATATGAACTCTATTGATCATTGGATTGGATTAGAAATGGTTAGAATTGAAAACGGTATGTTAAAACCAAGTTTCCAGCCTGTTCTGCAAGAAAAGACTCGAGTACTTGGCTTGATACTGGAGTAAAATTTTGGTAAAACAGTGTATTTTGTGTTAGAACACTCGAGTACCAAGCCCAGAACTCGAGTATCGACTGATGTATGGGGACATTTTATGGTAAACCACTCGAGTAATGCAGGAGTCATTCGAGTGTTCTGGAATTGATGAAGAACACTCGAGTACTCAGGAATCACTCAAGTATTTTTATGAATCTGAAACCCAAATCCTCAAAAAGGCATGAACAACTCGAGTAACTGAGAACTACTCGAGTAATATGGAAATAATTGAAGAACACTCGAGTATTATGAAGAACACTCGAGTAGTTTTATCCAGAACATTGAAAATACCATTTTTAATTCTGAATCATTGATTAATGCTTAAATGACAATAATCCAAGTGATCTAAGACTTAAAGGAAATTGATTGATATGATAATTTTCGTTTGGATGACGAGACGTTGCTCGGGTGGCACGTCGGGAATTATTAAAAAGAAAAAAACCAATCAATTCCTTTAAGTTCAGATAATGCATTCATTCCGGAGTTTGGATGATATATCGTTTATCATGTTTTGGTAACATGAGGAGGGCCTCTGGGAGTGCCAATTGACAGCTCGCTTGATGACACGTTATGGTTGACGATGCGGTCGACATAGTGAGATGATGATATGTGTGACACCCTTCCAAATTACCCAAGTATAATATAGTACTTAAGCTATTATATTGGATAATATATGGACTTGTGAGTATTAAGAAAATATGTAAGTGAAATTTTTCTTTTTAAAGCGGGTGAACAAATAAACACTTGGAATTCTTGGAGAATAAACTCTAAAGCATTTCGACACAGTTGTATCGAATTCGGCGATTTCTAAAACCTTTTCAAAGTTGGGTAACATTCGTCTTTTGAAATCGTGTTTATATCATAGAAAATAACTAAAGCTACCCTTGCTTTATTTGATAAAACTGATACCATCGAATAGTTTTCACAACCGAACTCTCAAATAGATTAAATCAGAGTAAGCGGAAATTATCGGACTACGCCATGGATAGGAATCTAAACATAGATTTTATATATAGGAAATTCATAAGTACATAGCCCAACATCAGAGTCTCCAAGTTCCAAAGTATACAAGTCCATAAACAGATCTACATAGCAGTGTAACAAAAACCCTAGAGTACTCCAAAAGTATAGCTACAACATATATACATAACCAAAATATAACTCTAAGGGTGGTCACGTAGATCTGGCAGCATCAGATGTAGTAGTAGTGATAGCAGTAGTCTCTAAGAAGCAAAAGTAGTAAGGTAGTAGCATCATCATCAATACAGCAGCAGCAAGATCTCCTCCATAGCATCCACACATCGGATCCTCTGATCCTCATCACATACCCTATGCACATACCTAGGGATCATCGTGTTGGAATACAAGTGGTATAGTATGAACACGTAAGAACACCTAGAAGGGGGGGTTGAATAGGTGTTAAAACAACCTTGAACAATTTTCGCAAAGTACAAACAAAACGTGGTTAAAACAGAATTTCTTTAACCAATGTATCAGTGACTAACCGGTTACTAAGCTTACTAACCGGTTAGTATCTGAACCAGTTTTGAATACAATTGCAATTCAATCAAGAACTCAGAGTAAAACGCAGAAATACTTCAACTCAAGATTTAAAACAATTAAACAGATGTTTTAAAATGATTTTCCCAAATTAATTTGTACAATTAATAACCAATTGATTCAATTAATTTGAAAATCCCTTTTCTAGGTTTTTATGCAAGAACAATGAATAATGCAGAAATTAAAGAGATTAGGGAAGAGATACTGCACAAGAGATTTATCCTGGTTCACTCTCACCCACTTGAGAGCTACATCCAGTCCCCTCTTCAACAAAGAGAGTTTTCTTCACTAGAATTAAAGATCCTTGATTACAAGCTAAGCCTCTCAAGATTCCTCACTTGATAGCTACCAAGAGATACCTCACTCTTGTTATGCAACCCTCCTTGATCTTCTAATTCTACCCTCTTGCTATGTGAATCTCTATCCACTTAGACTTCTTCAATTCCTTGATTATTTCTCAACCAAGAAACCTTCACTTTGCTTGATTACACCTTAATCAAGACATCCTTTTGCTTGATTGTTCCTCAATCAAGACTTCCTTGATCTTCAATTTGTTGTAGACTATTTTGCCTTGAATGCAATGATTACAACACCATAGAATTACAGAAAATCAGAACCTAATGAATCTCAATCAAATAACAATGAACAAGTTGATTATGAGATTCTTGTGTTTGTAGAAAAGATGATAACAAGATGTAAAAGAAAACTTTTGATCTTTTTAATCTAAGAGAGAGTGTGTGGCTTGTTTCTCTGGATATAAAATGTATTTGAATGATTCTATATTTTCATTAAGATGTAAGAATGGTTTATATAGATACCCATAAAGAATGAAAACATAAAACTGAATTTTTAACAAACTTAACAGTCACTAACCGGTTACTGGGTATGACTAACCGGTTAGTCACTATAACTTTTGTTTTCTAATTTAGCAAAAAAATATTTTCAAAACTTTAACTATTAAAACCAATTCTTTCCAACCTTAATTAAAATATTTAGCCACTTATTGATGCATCCTAAAATATAATGAAAAACATTTTGAAAAATATGCATCAATCATATTTTAATTAATTGGTTTTATGAAACTCAAAATTAATTTGATCAAAATTAATTAATTGAGATTCACTACCCAAAGCTAACTCTACCCAACAACCTAAGGACTCAAAGCAAAATATAAAATAACTCTATGAAACTTTGATTCCTTGCTTGCTTGTCTAGAGATTAGTTGATTCTCTCTTCTTGTAAAATTTGCTTTCTTCTTCTCTTTATCTTTTCTTTGTAACATTTAGCTCTTGAACATTGTTGCTTTTGTTCTTTGGGAGACTTGCTTTCACTTGACTTCATCACAATGTTTAGTCTTGCTTTCACTTGATTTCATCACAATGTTTTCCTCATCAAAACATAGCTTCATACACATGGATTCTTCAATCTCCCCCTTTTTGATGATGACAAACATTGTTTTGAATTTGTTGTTGATTAATGAACATTTTCTTTCCTTTTGCTTCAAACTTCATAAAATGAATCAATGCTCCCCCTCAACATAAGCCTTGAAAATATGTTGAAGTTATTTGTATGTCCATGTTTTCCACAATAAAAGCAAGTTGGCTTTATGGAAAAATCAATTTTAGAAAAAGAGCCAACAACTTTGAAATTTCTTTTCTTTCCATGGACATAGCCTAATCCGGATCTATTCGAAAAATTCCTTTGACTAGAAAGTAAATTGTTTAAATGCTTATCTCCTCTTGTGAATGATGCAAGTCTATTTTTCAAAATGTCATTTTCATTTTCAAGTATTTTGCATTTCTCACAAGTTGGGACAACATTACTACAATTTTCACAATCATGAATAATGGGGGAATGTTTAAGATTCAAAGATTCATTTTGAAGCTTCAACTCATTTATATAATTTTCCATTTCAACAATCTTTTGTTGATGCTTCAAAATAACCTTTTTCTGTTTTTCATGAACTTTGGCAAGTTTTTCAAATTCAATACACATTTCTTCATATGTATTGTACAAAGTATTATAGGATGGTGAATTTGAATTAGAGGAAGAACAAGAGGATACCTCATTATCACTATCACTACCAAGTATGATAGTATTGTCACTTTGAGAAGCCTCTTCATCAAGGAATGCCATCAAGCATAAATTTGAGAATCCATCTTCTTCCGAAATATCTTGCACAACATCATCCATTTTTGAATTGAACTCTTTGTTATTCTTCTTGTCATCTTCAATTCTCTTCAAGTATTGAGGACATTCAAATTTGATGTGTCCCTCTTTTCTACATTCATGACACTTGAGCTTTTCCTTTGAAATCTTCTTAGTCTTATTGTCTTGGTTGAAACTTGTAGCATCTTGCTTGCTGAAATTTCTTCTTTTTGACTTGTGTTGATGTGAGACACTTGATTCTTCTCTTCTTTCTTGAATAAGCAAAATTCCTTCACTTTTCATAAACTCCAAGAATTTACTCATTAGCAATTTCATAGTCTTATCATCAACATTTAAAATATTCAGATTATTAAACATGTTCATGCTATCCATTGTAAACCAAAAGGATCTTTTCCGGTAAAAGCGTTTAAGCTTTGATCTTAACCGGCCAAAGCTCTGATACCACTTGTTGGAATACAAGTGGTATAGTATGAACACGTAAGAACACCTAGAAGGGGGGGTTGAATAGGTGTTAAAACAACCTTGAACAATTTTCGCAAAGTACAAACAAAACGTGGTTAAAACAGAATTTCTTTAACCAATGTATCAGTGACTAACCGGTTACTAAGCTCACTAACCGGTTAGTATCTGAACCAGTTTTGAATACAATTGCAATTCAATCAAGAACTCAGAGTAAAACGCAGAAATACTTCAACCCAAGATTTAAAACAATTAAACAGATGTTTTAAAATGATTTTCCCAAATTAATTTGTACAATTAATAACCAATTGATTCAATTAATTTGAAAATCCCTTTTCTAGGTTTTTATGCAAGAACAATGAATAATGCAGAAATTAAAGAGATTAGGGAAGAGATACTGCACAAGAGATTTATCCTGGTTCACTCTCACCCACTTGAGAGCTACATCCAGTCCCCTCTTCAACAAAGAGAGATTTCTTCACTAGAATTAAAGATCATTGATTACAAGCTAAGCCTCTCAAGATTCCTCACTTGATAGCTACCAAGAGATACCTCACTCTTGTTATGCAACCCTCCTTGATCTTCTAATTCTACCCTCTTGCTATGTGAATCTCTATCCACTTAGACTTCTTCAATTCCTTGATTATTTCTCAACCAAGAAACCTTCACTTTGCTTGATTACACCTTAATCAAGACATCCTTTTGCTTGATTGTTCCTCAATCAAGACTTCCTTGATCTTCAATTTGTTGTAGACTATTTTGCCTTGAATGCAATGATTACAACACCATAGAATTACAGAAAATCAGAACCTAATGAATCTCAATCAAATAACAATGAACAAGTTGATTATGAGATTCTTGTGTTTGTAGAAAAGATGATAACAAGATGTAAAAGAAAACTTTTGATCTTTTTAATCTAAGAGAGAGTGTGTGGCTTGTTTCTCTGGATATAAAATGTATTTGAATGATTCTATATTTTCATTAAGATGTAAGAATGGTTTATATAGATACCCATAAAGAATGAAAACATAAAACTGAATTTTTAACAAACTTAACAGTCACTAACCGGTTACTGGGTATGACTAACCGGTTAGTCACTGTAACTTTTGTTTTCTAATTTAGCAAAAAAATATTTTCAAAACTTTAACTATTAAAACCAATTCTTTCCAACCTTAATTAAAATATTTAGCCACTTATTGATGCATCCTAAAATATAATGAAAAACATTTTGAAAAATATGCATCAATCATATTTTAATTAATTGGTTTTATGAAACTCAAAATTAATTTGATCAAAATTAATTAGTTGAGATTCACTACCCAAAACTAACTCTACCCAACAACCTAAGGACTCAAAGCAAAATATAAAATAACTCTATGAAACTTTGATTCCTTGCTTGCTTGTCTAGAGATTAGTTGATTCTCTCTTCTTGTAAAATTTGCTTTCTTCTTCTCTTTATCTTTTCTTTGTAACATTTAGCTCTTGAACATTGTTGCTTTTGTTCTTTGGGAGACTTGCTTTCACTTGACTTCATCACAATGTTTAGTCTTGCTTTCACTTGATTTCATCACAATGTTTTCCTCATCAAAACATAGCTTCATACACATGGATTCTTCACATCGTCCCTCCAATCACTCCCAGTAGAATGCACAACAGGCTCGCTCCCACTCTCGTCCTCCACCGGATCCTCCTCGATCTCATCCGAGGGAGAGTGTACCCTACCACTGGGTACCGGGTCAGGTGATGGTGAAACCCTGACTGGGCTCCTCGGATCAGAAGGGGGAGTCTCCTCGCGGACGACTCTCGAGGTAAAAGGGTGAGAGCGGGTAGGTCGAAAATGAAAACTGTGATAAGAGCGAGCTGGTCGCATGGAAGGTGGTCCATGGTAAGTATAAAACGGGGGTACGTGCATAGTGTATATGATGGGAATCCTAAATCTACGAGGACGGAATCGCATCAGCGGGTTCGGGTGGTAGAAGGTAATCTCTACCTCTCCCTCGAACACCGCACGATGGTCCTCATAGATCCATGTGCCACTAGGAAGTGGCCGGATCTCGATGCAAGCAATGTAACGAGACATCACCTACAAGGGCATAGGGGTAAGCAATTCTATACACATAATCAACAGAGAATAAATCATGCACCATGAATATGTAAATATGCATCCATAAATAACAATCACATATAGCACTTAGCAGTTATTGAATGCAAATAGGATGCTCATACTTGTTTCATTTATCACAATTAATTTGAATGAGTGGCATGATGCATGAATTTAGCTCTCAAGCCTATCTCCATCATTCTATGTCACTCTCTGACGTCCATCCCTGACAACCCAGCACTCAACAATGCGTTGTATTCCTAGGTATACAACAATTCGTACATTCACCTAGAATGTACACGACAAGCTTGGAATCCATGCCACCCGAGCATATCCCATCATCCAAACGGTATAACCATATCGGCATCCACTCAGCCGACCACGTCAACGACGTGTCATCAAGCAAGCGTATTGGCACTCCCAGAGGCCCTCCACATGTTTACCAAAAACATGATATACGTCCTACCATCCAAACTCCAGAATGAATGCACTTTATTCTTAGACTTAAAGGAAGTTGATTAATATCTTACAGGCCACCTAGGCTTATTTTATTATCGAAAAGGACCGTCACCAAACGGTATACTCATATTAATCAATTCCCTTCAAGTCTAGATCCCTTGGATTATTGTTATTAATTCCTTAACTTAAATGAGTCAGAATTGAAAATGTATCTTTCAGGTTCTGGGCAATTTACTCGAGTAAAATTCAGTACACTCGAGTGTTCATCAACTTTTCCAGATTACTCGAGTGTTTTTAAAGTTACTCGAGTGTTCATGACTTTCTGAGGATTTGGGTTTCAAATTCAATAAATTACTCGAGTAGTTCATAGGTTACTCGAGTGTTCATCTTGATTTCCAGATTACTCGAGTGACCTTGAATGACTCGAGTGGTTAGCCTTAACTTCTCCTCAGGTCATGCTCGATACTCGAGTGCTAGACATGATACTCGAGTATTCTTGCTCCACTTGCATTGTTTTAAAGGCGTTTTACTCGAGTATCCTGTCTATTACTCGAGTGTTTCACAGCAGAATACACTGAAATCTTAGTTTTAACATACCAATTTCATTTCTACTCATTTCCAGTCCATTCCAAGGATCAACAGAGCACACATAACATAATTTGAACATGTTACAACATTCATTTCATATCAAAACACAAATTTGACAGCGGATTCATCAATCATGCATAAAATACAGATTTTAACAACTCAACACCTCAAATTGCATAATAAGCACAATACTCATGAAACAAAGTTCATTTAAGCTTGCATGCATGATTTAGAACTTGCTCAACACAGTTTTAGAGCAAAGTTTGGTCTCCAAACCAAAAATCTTATTCAATCTAAGCCCTTAGAGCCTCTTGGTGGCTCTCTAACACAATTAATGGAATTTAATCTCTATCTAGTGAATATAATTACTTCCCCTTACCTCTCAGACGTGAATCAAACAAAGAATCCCCAAAGAAAAGCTCCACAACTCTCAGAATGACTTCAAGCATCACATGCAGAGCATTTTGAGTGCAACACCAAAATGGAATTGGTTCACACATGAAACAGAGAATAAAATTGGGGAAATTAGATTTTCTAGACTCTATGCAACACCAACTAACTAAAGAAACTGAATTTGAGACTCAAGGATTCATGAGCTTACCAGAAATTAAGATCAAAGTAAGCTCCCAGACCAAAGCTTGACAGAAACAGCTTCACTTCAACTCCTGGAATCTTCCACCACACTTACTCAATCCTCACGATTTTGGTGTTTATACAAAGCTCGTGATGTGAGCTTTGTATTCGTGTATCACTCAAATCCTAACACTCAGAATTGAAGACGAATCGAAGGCAACAACTTCAGAACCCTAACTTCTCTAACTTCTACCAGTTTGATCAAAATTCTCAACCAAGGGACGTTGATGAGCTTAAATAGACAAGGAGGACTTCCATGCACAACGACACGAAAGCCTTGAGGTGTTGGGGAGGGAGTATTCGTGGCGGGAAGAGGGAATCGTCAATGGTGACTCACCAAATGCACTAACTCGTGCAATTTGATCCAGAATACTCGAGTATTCAGAATAATACTCGAGTATTTTGCCCAGTTTTTGAAAAATAAATATTTTATTTACTTTCCCTCCAAAACCTTCCTATAATTGCTTCTAGGTCCCAACCCAGGGACTAATATGCAAAACACTTATTTTAGGCATTATTATATTTATTAAGTCAATCCACACCCATATACTAATTTCATGAACACACATTTTAATCAAGGATTAATATAGAAATTATTAATTATAATTAATTTATAATTATCATTTCATTAATCGGGGATTAAAATTTTGGGGTGTTACAATATGGTTATACCGTTTGGATGACGGTACGTTGCTCGGGTGACACGTTATAACATTGCTCGGGTGGCATGGATTCCAAGCTTGTCGTGTACATTCTTGGTGAATGTACGAATGTTGTACACCTAGGAGTACAACGCACTGTTGAGTGCCGGACGAAGTAAAGGATGGACGTCAGAGAGTGACATAGAATGATGGAGATAGGCTTGAGAGTTAAGTTCATACATCATGCCACTCATTTAATCTAAAGTTGATAAATGAAACTAGTATAAGCATCCTACTTGCATTCAATATCTGCTAAATGCTAAATGTGAATGTTGTTTATTATCGCATATGTTTATATCTTCACATTGAACATACATTTATACTCTATTGATTATGTGTATAGAATTTCTTACCCCTATGCCCTTGTAGGTGATGTCACGTTACATCGCTTGCATCGAGATCCGGCCACTTCCTAGTGGTACTTGGATCTATGAGGACCATCGCGTGGTGTTTGAGGGAGAGGTAGAGGTTACCTTCTACCACCCGAACCCGTTGATCCAATTTCGTCCTCATAGGTTTAGGATTCCCATCATATACACTATGCACGTACCCCCTTTTTACACATATCATGGACCACCTCCCACACGACCAGCTCGCTCATATCATAGCTTTCATTTTTGATATACCAGCTCACACCCTTTTTCTTCGAGAGTCATCCGCGAGGAGACTCCTTCATCTGATCCGAGGAGCCCTGTTAGGGTCTCACCATCTCCTGACCCGGTACCCAGTGGTAGGGTGCCCACTCCATCGGATGAGATCGAGGAGGACCCAGTGGAGAGCGGAGGCGAGCCAGTCGTACACTCTACCGGGAGCCAGTGGAGGGACGACGATCTCTAGATATGTGCATAGGGTACATGATAAGGATCAGGGGATCCGGTGTGAGGATGCTGTGGAGGAGATACTACTGCTGTTGCTGTTGATGATGACTGATGATGATGTTTACTTCTGCTATCTGGAGACTTCTACTTCTACTACTACTACTGCTGCTGCTATCAGATCTATGTGACCACCTCTAGAGTTCATGTTTTTGAGATGTATATTTTGTAGATATGCTTTTTGAGAGCTCTAGGGCTATGGTTTTATTTTGAGATAGATCTGTCATGGACTTGTACTAGAATCTTGGAGATATGACTTTGGAACTATGTACGTTATGACCTACTTTTATACATATATATGTAAATTATGTTTATATTACAACCATGCCTAGTTCCACTAGTTCCGCTTACTTTGATTTAATTTTATTTAAAGGATTCGGCTACGTTATTTGAAAATGGTATCAGTTCCACGAAAGAAACAAATAGATAGTATCGCTTAATCTTACTATGTAAATACACTTTCGAAAGTATCGATACTATCGGAAACTTTGAAAAGATTTTATTATCCAAGTAAATGTCGAATTCAATACAATAATCAAAACGATTTAAATTATTTTCTCCAAGAGCTCCATGTCGTGGTCTGTGCACCTGCCTTGAAAGAAAATTTTATTCCTACATTTTCTAAATACTTACAAGTCCATATTTTATCCGAGTAATAGTATAAATAGTATATTAATTACTTGGAGTTTTTTTAAAGGGTGTCACACTGAGTGGTATCAGAGCAAAAGTCAGATCCTGTAGTAGTTGAAGTAGTCCAGAAAGGTAGACATCAACAACAAGCAGGTATCCACAGGGCATATCTATTGTTTTGAATGTTAGTATCTTCCTTGATCTGAGCATTAGATACAATTGAATGTTTTGTTTGGGGTTTTGGTTAAGACCTTAGAATAGGTGGTGTGATGAATGTTTCCTTAGTTCAACATATGTGACCATAAGTCCATAGCGCAGGTCTATTATGGCTACTAGAAACCAAAATCACACCAACGCGATGTTAGAGAGGATTACCGCGGTGCTGGAGTCCATGCAGCAACATCAATCTCAGCAACCACCTCAACCGGTTAATCCACCTCACCAATGCAATGTGAGTTACGCCGAGGCGAAGAGTCTGGCAGATTTTAGAAGTTGTAATCCACCCAAATTCGAAGGAGGATTTACACCTGAGGAGGCTAATAAGTGGATTCACACCATGGACAAGATCTTGAGAACTCTGGATTGCACGGAAGCTCAGAACGTAGCATATGCAGTCTACATGTTAGAGGATGAAGCCGAGAACTGGTGGAATCACACGGTTCAACTCCTACACTATGAAGGAAGGGATGTGAATTGGGGCGTATTTATGGAGAAGTTTCTCAATAAATACTTCCCTGAGGACTTGAGGAGAAAGAAGGAAGTGGAGTTCTTGCAGCTGAAGCAAGGAGACATGAGCGTGGGTGAGTACGCGGCCAAATTCGAGGAACTAATGAAGTACTCTCCATACTATCAGAACAACCCCGATGAAAGGAGCAAGTGTATCAAGTTCTAAGGAGGCTTAAGGCCCAAGCTGAAGTCCATTTTCAGCTATCAACGAATCCAAAGCTTTCCTGCACTTGTGGACATGTGTAGGATGTATGAAGATGACAAGAGAGCTGAAGAGTTGCAAGCAACAAAAGGAAAGGATAGCCGGAATTATGGACCTCAAAGGTGCAAGGGTTTCAACAATTGAGGCAAGGGCCCATATGATCGCCGAGGGAAAGGCAAAGGGATGGTTGGAGGTAATGATGGAAGGAACTTTCGAAGCGAGGCTCCATTCTGTGACAAGTGCAAGCGCCATCATTATGGCCATTTTTGTTATGGAACAAGTGGTTGTTTCAACTATGGGAAACCAGGACACTTTGCGAAGGACTGCAAGGAACCGGTCAAAGCCAATTCAAGAGGGGCAGCTGATATGCCCGTGATTCAAGGAAGGGTTTTCACACTTAGTGGTGTAGAGGCAAGCCGATCTTCTGATCTTGTGCAAGGTAATTACTTGCTAAATGGTCAGCTATGTAATGTTTTGTTTGATTCTGGTGCAATGCATTCATTTGTTTCATATGAATGTGTAAATCGTTTGAGTCTGCCTATGTTTGAATTGTCATACACTTTGAAAGTAGAAACCCCTACTAATGCTCCTGTAGTTGTTTCTAGAGCATGTCTTAACTGTTGTATAGAAGTGTTAGGACAAACCTCTAGGGTAGATTTGATCTGTTTACCCTTATCGCAATTGGATGTGATCTTGGGGATGGACTGGTTAAGTCGAAACCAAGTGATCATCGATTGTGATAGAAGAGTCATAATCTATAGAAACCCGAAACCTTCAGGCTATATGTGTTTGTTCAACACTGAAGTAGAGGGTGATGGTCCAAGGATTGAAGAGATCTCCGTTGTTAGAGACTTTCGGGAGGTATTCGCTGATGAGATACCGGGTTTGCCACCGAAAAGAGAGATTGAGTTTGGAATCGACTTAGTTCCGGGAGCTGGTCCCATTTCTATCGCTCCTTATAGAATGGCACCACCGGAGATGGCTGAGATGAAGAAGCAGATTGAGGAATTGTTGCAAAAGTAGATGATCCGACCAAGTGTGTCACCATGGGGTGCTCCGGTCCTGTTCGTCAAGAAGAAAGATGGCAACATGAGGATGTGTATCGACTATCAGCAATTGAATAAGGTCACAATCAAGAACAAGTATCCTTTACCAAGGATAGATGACCTTATGGATCAGGTCCGTGGGGCTTCAGTATTTTCCAAGATAGATCTGAGATCAGGGTATCATCAGATCAGGATTAGAGAAGAGGATATCTCCAAGACTGCATTTCGATCACGATACGGGCATTATGAGTATGTTGTGATGCCGTTCGGATTGACTAATGCACCAGCTATTTTCATGGACTACATGAATCGAATCTTTAGACCCTATTTAGATTCATTCGTGGTTGTGTTCATTGACGATATCCTTATTTATTCCAAGAGCCCGGAGGAGCATGCTGAACACTTGAGGATAGTGTTGAGTATCCTGAAGGAAAAGCAGTTGTACGCCAAACATGCAAAGTGTGAGTTCTGGCTGGAGGAGGTCAAGTTTTTAGGGCATGTGATCTCGAACAAGGGGATAGCAGTTGACCCGGCGAAAGTAAGTTCGGTTTTACAATGGGAACAACCGAAGTCGGTCACGGAGGTGAGGAGCTTTCTTGGTTTGGCTGGTTACTCTAGAAGATTTATAGAAGGTTTCTTGAAGATTGCACTACCCTTGACAAAACTAACTCGGAAAGATCAACCCTTTATTTGGAATGAGAAGTGTGAAAGGAGTTTCCGAGAGCTGAAAGAAAGATTGACATCATCCCCTGTGTTGATTTTGCCTGATACACAGAAGAGTTTCGAGGTGTATTGTGATGCATTTAAACAAGGAATTGGGAGTGTTTTGATGCAAGATGGGAAAGTAGTCGCTTATGCCTCGAGACAGCTAAAAGTTCATGAAATGAACTACCTAACTCATGATCTAGAGCTGGCAGCGGTTGTCTTCGCTCTAAAGATTTGGAGGCACTATCTCTATGGCACTACGTTCCGGGTGTTTAGTGACCATAAGAGCTTAAAGTACCTCTTTGACCAGAAAGAGTTGAACATGAGGCAACGCCGATGGATGGAGTTCTTGAAGGATTATGAGTTCGAGCTTCATTACCATCTCGGGAAAGCAAACGTGGTGGCAGATGCATTGAGTCGAAAAGCAATGCATATCAGTGCAATGATGTTCAAAGAAGTCGCATTGATAGAGGAATTTAGAGATTTGAGATTGACGATGCAAGTGGAACCGACAAGTGTCAAGATAGGAATGCTGCAAATTGCTAATGAGTTCTTGCAAAGGATTCATGAGTTGCAACAAGAAGATGAGGGGCTTAAGGAAAAGAGGAAGCTTATGGAAGAAGGCAAGGAGTTAGAGTTCCAAGAGGGAAAGGATGGAATCCTTCGTTTTAGAACAAGGATTTGTGTACCTGACAATCTAGAGGTAAGGAGGATGATTCTGGATGAAGCGCATAAGAGCAAGATGAGTATGCATCCGGGAGCTACCAAAATGTATCAGGACCTGAAGAAGATGTTTTGGTGGCCTGGTTTAAAGAAAAATGTGGCTAGTTATGTGGCGTGTTGTTTGGTGTGTCAAAAGGCGAGGTGGAACACCAAAGGCCAGGAGGAGAATTACTTCCCTTAGAGATTCCATTATGGAAGTGGGATAGTATCTCGATGGATTTCGTGTCTGGATTGCCAAGGACAGCTACTGGTCATGATGCAATCTGGGTGATTGTAGATCGCTTGACGAAGTCAACGCATTTTATTCCAGTTAACATGCGCTACTCTTTGGAAAAGCTCACTCAGTTGTATATCAAGGAAGTTGTTCGCCTGCATTGGGTACCATCAAGTATCGTGTCAGATTGCGATCCGAGGTTTACGTCGAAGTTTTGGCAGGACCTGCATAGAGCTCTGGGTTCAAGACTGAAGTTGAGTTCTGCATACCACCCTCAGACTGATGGTCAAACGGAAAGGACTATTCAGTCACTGGAGGACATCTTAAGAGCTTGTGTTTTGTAAGGTCAAGGGAATTGGGAGCAAATGTTGCCGCTCGTGGAATTTACTTACAACAATAGTTTTCACGCGAGCATTGGAATGACACCATTTGAAGCTTTGTATGGGAGAAAGTGTCAGACACCATTATGTTGGTTTCAAGTGGGGGAGAGTTCTCTGGTTGGACCAGACTTTGTGCAAGAAACAACTAAGAAGATCAAAATGATACAAGAGAAGATGAAGACGGCTCAGAGTAGGCAGAAAAGCTATGTTGATAAGAGGAGGAAAACCTTAGAATTTGCTGAAGGTGACCATGTGTTCATTAGAATAGTACCGACCAAAGGTGTTAGTAGAGCCTTGAAAACTCAGAAACTATCACCTAAGTTTATCGGTCCCTACCAGATTCTTAAAAGAGTCAGTCCAGTTGTAACACCCTATATAATAATTACCCTTAAACCCGAAAATAAGGATTTAAAATTTTCTTTTAAAAACAAATATGATAATTTGCCAAAGTAATTTTTTTCCATTAATACAAAAACATCAGAGTTATAAAGCGGAAGACTTAATACATCAACAAGTAAAGGCGAAACAACATAGTTACACCGAGTTCATATTCAAAATACAAGTTCAATAAAAGTTTAGCTCGGCCAACTGGCCGAGGCCCATCTAGGCAATCCGAAGCCAAAAATAAAAAAGAGTGTTTTAGCTCGGCCCAACTGGTCGAGACCCAACAAATTCTCCGACTCTAAATAACTTACTCTCCCTGTGAGGGAGAGTGAACCTGCTCGGTCGGGGACTGCGTCTGCTCGGGCTCAGTACCTGAAAAATGGTAAGGAGGTGAGCATTACAGAGAACTTAAATAAGCAGTTCCTAACATGCCATACCGAACTACAAAGCCAAACACAAGTAGTCAATTAGCACATAAGTAATGAGTAATCAAACCATATATCACATGCATACATCATCATTCAGCTCGGTTCATATCATACATTCTCATCAAGCTCGGTTCACATGCGTACAATCTCAAATAGCTCGGCTTACATTATACAATCTCATTTAGCTCGGCTCACATCATAATCCAGTATCCATTACCTATTAGTTATACCTCGGTTCATCCGATTAATTCCCCTTATATTCCTCTTAATTCCTACACTCGGTTTCTCGGCCACTACTCTCTTACCTCGGTAAACCATCTCTATCTCGGATTCATTACTCATTATTCCACTTTTACATAGCTTATAATCTTTTACTCTTCTCGGATGCATACACCCAGTGCATGTCTTACACCATTTAAGGTCGGATATCGGAGTGTCCATCACTACGAGCACCCAATACCCGTCTTACAGCTGCACATACCCAGTATGCGTCTGACGCGATCAATGCACGCACCCAGTACGCGTCTTCTATGACCAGGAGCACTACCGCCGATCATTCTATGGAGTAAGGAGTGTCCATAACTGCGAGCACCCAGTACTCGTCTTACAGCGGCGCATCTCGGCGTCTTACGCGATCAATGCATGCACCCAGTACGCGTCTGCTATGACCAGGAACACATCCCACCGATTCCGTGCTCGGAACCTTGTGTGAATCATAACTGCGAGTACCCAGTACCCGTCTTACAGCTGCGCATACCCAGTATGTGTCTGACGCGATCAATGCACGCACCCAGTACGCGTCTGCTATGACCCGATCACACAACCATTTCTCTTTAATTCCTCTTAGTCCTTTTTAACCATCTTTTAGCTCGGCCTCTCTCGGCTCAACATCTCTTTAACTCCTCTTATCTTTTCCATTAACCTCTCTCATTATCTAACTTATTTAATTTATCTCCGTTTCTCCCTGGTTACCATGTTCTCACTTCCCATTCTCACCCTCTCTTAGCTCGGCCACATATATAAATAGTGAATATCAAAGCTCATAAACACTTATAGCACAATAACAATATGAATAAAGCATTTAACCAATCCATCATGTATAATATAGCATATAACCGAAAATAATGTTTCTTCTTCACCTAAAATCCATGTTTCTAGTTCATTCATTGGTTCCCTTTACCCTCTTTACCTTTTCTTTCTAACATTGACCTGTATCCATTCCCTAATCTAACACCCACTCTTAGTACCCTTTATGAACACCCTAGAAACCCAAACTCAAGTAGAGGTAATACTCACTCCTTACCTCAAACCGTGTGAGATAAGAGTTGAGAGTTGAGAATGGCTTTCCTTGATGCTTGACCTTGTGAGATTCACACCTCTTGAATCCCTTTCTTCCAAGCTGCACACTCAACACCGGCTGCTCCAGGGACGTCCGAAATGGGAAGATAATGGCAAGAAGAAAGGTTTTCCGGCTGGTACCACTTGGTGGAAGAGAGGGTTATGCGTGAGTGAGAATAGAGAATACAGGTGGAGTTGTTGGTGCTGGATTTCAGAGAAAAATGAGAGAGAGACGAAGGAGAAAGAGAATAGAAAATGTTATGTGTTGTGTATTGGTTTACTTTTATTATCTTAGGAAGAATATTTGTGTGGTTCTCATTGGAGGCTTCTTTGAGAAGCTAGAATATGTGGACAGGATTCATTGGCTTCCAAAGGAAGCCATGAACAGTGACTTGAAATGACATAAAGTGAATGATAGTACATTGTACGGATGGTGCGAAACCCAATGGGCCAACAGCTCAACATGAGCTGTCACGGAGGAGCTAGGATATGTCGGCTCGGTATAGAGGAACAGTAGTAGTCCGAGCTTCCTTCTCGGATGATAATGTGAGGTGCGCTGAGGTCGGCTAATCCGAGCTTGACAACAGGTTCCTCGTCTGACCCCATTTAGCTCGGCCGGGATCGGTCCGAGGTCCAATACTTACATACTAGGTCGGCCTATGCTTCCCATCACCTTACGACCCTTGTTCAACCTCTACGATTTAATCCTATTCCTAAATAAATCATTATATACTATATACATATATATATATCTAAAGTTATTATATTTAATATTAATTTTCAGGATGTTACATTCCTCTCCCACTTACAGGAATTTCGTCCTCGAAATTTAGTCGGCATTGAACAGTTGCGGATATGACTACTTCATCTTCTCCTCGAGTTCCCAAGTAGCTTCCTCCACATCATTCCGATTCTAGACGACCTTGACCAAGGAGATTTCCTTCCCTCTGAGCCGTCTGACTTGTTTGTCCTCAACTCGGTCTGGAAGGACTTCGAAGGTCAGGTTGTCCTTTAGCGGCAGCTCGTCCACTGCTATCACATGTGAGGGGTCATCAATGTACCTCCTAAGTTGTGATACATGGAACACATCATGGAGTTTAGACAAGTGCGGAGGTAGAGCAATTTTGTAAGCTACTGGTCCGACCTTCTCCGAAACCTGGTACGGTCCAACAAACCTAGGGGTCAACTTCTTTGATTTGATAGCTCGGCCGATACCCGTTACAGGGGATACCCGAAGGAATACATGATCTCCATCGATGAAGTTCAAGGGTTTCCTTCTCTTGTCGGCATAGCTCTTCTGTCGGTCCTGAGCTGCTTTCATCTTTCCTTGTATCATTCGGATCTTCTCGATCGTCTCATGAACAATATCAGGATAATTCAACAAGTTTTCTCCTATCTGGAACCAGCATAGCGGCGTCCGACATTTCCGACCATACAATGCTTCGAAAGGAGCCATTCCGATACTTGAATGGAAACTGTTATTGTAGGTGAATTCGACCAAGGGCAGAAGTGCTTCCCAACTTTCCGACTGTTCGAGCACACATGTCCTCAACAAGTCCTCAAGGGTCTGAATGGTGCGCTCGGATTGCCCGTCGGTCTGAGGATGATAAGCTGTGCTAAACCTCAACTTTGTACCCATGGCTTGCTGCAAACTCTGCCAAAATCGGGATAAGAAGCGAGGATCACGGTCAGACACGATGCTGCTCAGAACACCGTGGAGTCTGACAATGTCCTTTATGTACAGTTGGGTCAGCTTCTCTAGGCTGTACTTAATGCTGATCGGTAGGAAGTGAGCACACTTTGTAAGTTGGTCCACCACAACCCAAATGGCTTCCTGCCCTGACCTTGTTCTCGGTAGACCCGACACAAAATCCATCGAAATGCTGTCCCACTTCCATTGCGGAATCTCCAAAGATTTGAGTAATCCTCTTGGTTTCTGATGCTCGATCTTGGCTTTCTGGCATGTCAAACACCGAGACACATAATCTGCCACATCGGTCTTCAACTTCGGCCACCAAAATAACCTCTTCAGATCCTGGTACATCTTTGTGGCTCCTGGGTGAAGACTCATCTTCGTCTTGTGGGCTTCTTCCATTAACTCTCTTCGGACTTCAAAGTCCATAGGAATGCAAACTCGGCCCCGAAATTGTACGAGACCATCGGGTTCTTTAGTGAAGTCGGGTTCATCCTTGTCTCCTGCTCTTTCTAGTAGCTTCTGGAGTTCTAGGTCGGCAGCCTGTCTTTCCTTGATAAATCCCACAAACTCATTTGTTACTTGCAGCATCTCCAGCACAACACTATTTTCCTTCTTCTGTATGCCGAGGTTAAGATCGCTAAACTCCTGCATTAGCAGCATCTCTTGGACCATCATATTGCTCAGATGAAGGCTTTTCCTGCTTAGGGCGTCGACCACAACGTTGGCTTTTCCGGGATGATAGTGCAAGTTGAAATCGTAATCTTTCAAAAATTCCACCCATCTGCGCTGTCTCATGTTCAGTTCCTTCTGATCGAACAGATAGCCGAGGCTATTGTGGTCACTGAACACTTCAAACTTTGTGCCATACAGGTAGTGTCTCCAAATCTTAAGGGCGAACACCACAGCTGCCAATTCGAGATCATGCGTGGGATAATTCTGTTCATGAGGTCGAAGCTGTCGAGAGGCGTAAGCCACCACTTTTCCTTATTGCATCAGCACACAGCCGAGACCCTGCTTCGAGGCGTCACAAAACACGTCAAAGGCTTTGGTCGGATCAGGCAAAATCAACACGGGCGAACTCGTCAACCTTTTCTTTAGCTCTTGGAAGTTCTGTTCGCACACCTCGGACCATTGGTAGGGTGCATCCTTCCTGGTTAACGAAGTCAACGGTAGAGCCAGTTTAGAAAATCCTTCAATGAATCTCCTGTAGTACCCTGCAAGACCGAGGAAACTCCTGATCTCGGTTACCGAGTTGGGTCTCTCCCACTTAAGTACCGCTTCCACCTTGGAGGGATCAACTGCAACACCGTGCTCGGATATCACATGTCCGAGGAAATGAACCTCTTTGAGCCAAAAACTGCACTTAGAAAACTTGGCATAGAGTTCCTTGTCCTTCAAAACCTGCAACACCGTTCTCAAGTGCTGCTCGTGTTCGCTCGGACTCCGAGAGTAGATGAGGATGTCGTCGATGAAAACTATCACAAACGAATCCAGGTAAGGTCGGAAGATCCTATTCATGTAGTCCATAAAGATGGCAGGGGCGTTGGTAAGTCCGAAGGGCATAACCACATACTCAAAATGCCCATATCTCGTCCTGAAAGCTGTCTTCGGAATATCTTCTTCTCGGATACGGATCTGGTGGTATCCTGATCGGAGGTCTATCTTTGAGAATACCGACGCTCCCTTGAGTTGGTCCAATAAGTCATCAATCCGAGGATGGGGATATTTGTTCTTCACCGTTACCGCGTTGAGCTTCCGATAATCAGTGCACATTCTGAGGCTACCATCTTTCTTTTTGACAAACAAAATCGGAGCTCCCTAAGGGGATATGCTCTGTCTGATTAGCTTTTTGGCCAAAAGTTCTTCCAGTTGTTTCTTAAGCTCTTCTAGCTCGGGAGGTGCCATTCTGTACGGAGCAATTGAAATCAGGCCCGTTCCCGGAATGAGGTCTATACTGAACTCTACTTCTCTTCTCGGTGGTAAGCCAGGCATTTCGTCCGAGAAAACCTCTGGGAATTCTCCGACTACAGGAATTCGGTTTAGGGTCGGTTCCTCTGTTGCCACTAACTTTGCAACAGAAGGGCCACTAAAGATGACAGTTTTCTCTCGGCAGTCGAGCAGGACATGGTGTTGGGACATCCAGTCCATGCCGAGGATAATATCTAGCTTAGTTAGGGGCAAACAAATTAGGTTGAGCTTAAACTCTCGGCCTAACACTTGGATAGGACATTCTAGACACATTTGGGAGGTAATTACAGAAGAATTGGTTGGGGTAGAAATGGATAATTTGTAAGGCATTTCTACTGGGGATAGTTTTAGCTTGTTCATACAGTCAAGGGAAATGAAAGAATGTGTGGCTCCACAATCAAATAACACGGCACATGGAACACTATTTACTTGACAAGTACCTCCGATCAGCTCGTTGGCATCGGTTACTTCTTCACCATCCATAGTGTAAACTTTGCCTCTCTGCATCGGTCGGTTAACACCAGTCTGATGAGCCTTGGTCACATTGACCTCTTCCCTCACAATGTTCTCGGTACACCGAGCTGCAAAATGACCAGGCTTGCCACAGCGAAAACAGGATCCCCTTGCTCTGCTCGGATCCAGACTCCAACATTCTCCCTTGTGCTGCTTTCCACAATGCTGACATATCGGATAGGGACCAGGAACAACCACCATCTGACCACCACTCCTCGGAGCTGTCGACATTCTGAATCTCGGATTCACATAGGGAGCAGATCTCTGTACAACTCCTTTTCCTCTGATTGGACCCACTGCTTTTTGTGCCGACCTGCTCCGCTTTCCGTCGGCTTTCCTCTTGAGCCCCTTCTCATAGGTGCTAGCCGTGTTTACCAGCTGCGAGAGATTGGCCACATTCTGATATTCGAAAGCGAGCCAAATATCATCACGGAGACCAGATTCAAACTTGATGCACTTGGTACGCTCATCGGCATCTCGGTAGCTTCCAGAATAACGGATCAAATCCTCGAACTGAGCGACATATTCCCCGACACTCAAGTTCCTCTGTTCCAGCTTGAGAAAAGTGATCTCCTTCTCTCTCCCGACATCCTCGGGAAAGTACTTTCCGAGGAATCGAGCTCGGAACAAATCCCAAGTAATGGCTTCATTAGCCGCTTCCAGTCCACGGCTCTGCTGCTCCCACCAGTGCTCGGCTTCACTAGCCAGCACAAACTCGGCCAACCTCACCCTGTACTCATAGGGCGGTTGCAGAGATCAGAAAATCTTCTCAATGTCTTGGAGCCATCGCTGCGCTCCATCTGGATTATAACTCCCTTCAAACCGAGGTGGTTCGTTCTTTCGAAATCGGCTCATCCAGTCGATCTCGACCGGAGCCGAAGGTTGAGGCTGAAGGGCTGCAGTTGCAGCTGCGGCTACGGCGATGTTCTAAGCGAGGTTCTCCGCCTGATTCTGCTGAGCCTGCGCTTGGTTCTGCTGTAGTTTAACCAGAGTTTCCAATACAGCAGCAATTCGGTCATTATCAGCTCTCCTCCCAGCCATGCTGCTCAGTCATGGAGAGAAAGCCAATTAACCACCGAATAATCAAGTAAACATATATATACATATCAACATATATCTCTATAAGCCCTATTGTCTAACTTAGGCTTCTAGACTTTACTTATCTGTAACTCTCTTGGTGAGTAACCACTGGAGTCCTTTGCAACTCCAATAGGCCGAGGAGAAACTGCTCTGATACCAAAAATGTAACACCCTATATAATAATTACCCTTAAAACCGAAAATAAGGATTTAAAATTTTCTTTTAAAAATAAATATGATAATTTGCCAAAGTAATTTTTTTCTTTCCATTAATACAAAAACATCAGAGTTATAAAGCGAATGACTTAATACATCAACTAGTAAAGGCGAAACAACATAGTTACACCGAGTTCATATTCAAAATACAAGTTCAATAAAAGTTTAGCTTGGCCAACTGGCCGAGGCCCATCTAGGCAATCCGAAGCCAAAAATACAAAAGAGTGTTTTAGCTCGGCCCAACTGGCTGAGACCCAACAAATTCTCCGACTCTAAATAACTTACTCTCCCTGTGAGAGAGAGTGAACCTGCTCGGCCGGGGACTGCGTCTGCTCGGGATCAGTACCTGAAAAATGGTAAGGAGGTGAGCATTACACAGAACTTAAATAAGCAGTTTCTAACATGCCATACCGAACTACCAAGCCAAATACAAGTAGTCAATTAGGACATAAATAATGAGTAATCAAACCATATATCACATGCATACATCATCATTCAGCTCGGTTCACATCATACATTCTCATCAAGCTCGGTTCACATGCGTACAATCTCAAATAGCTCGGCTTACATTATACAATCTCATTTAGCTCGGCTCACATCATAATCCAGTATCCATTACCTATTAGTTATACCTCGGTTCATCCGATTAATTCCCCTTATATTCCTCTTACTTCCTACACTCGGTTTCTCAGCCACTACTCTCTTACCTCGGTAAACCATCTCTATCTCGGATTCATTACTCATTATTCCACTTTTACATAGCTTAAAATCTTTTACTCTTCTCGGATGCATACACCCAGTGCATGTCTTACACCATTTAAGGTCGGATATCGGAGTGTCCATGACTGCGAGCACCCAATACCCGTCTTACAACTGCACATACCCAGTATGCGTCTGACGCGATCAATGCACGCACCCAGTACGCGTCTTCTATGACCAGGAGCACTACCGCCGATCATTCTATGGAGTAAGGAGTGTCCATAACTGCGAGCACCCAGTACTCGTCTTACAGCGGCGCATCTCGGCGTCTTACGCGATCAATGCACCCACCCAGTACGCGTCTGCTATGACCAGGAACACATCCCACCGATTCCGTGCTCGGAACCTTGTGTGAATCATAACTGCGAGTACCCAGTACCCGTCTTACAGTTGTGCATACCCAGTATACGTCTGACGCGATCAATGCACGCAACCAGTACGCATCTTCTATGACCCGATCACATAACCATTTCTCTTTAATTCCTCTAAGTCCTTTTTAACCATCTTTTAGCTCGGCCTCTCTCGGCTCAACATCTCCTTAACTCCTCTTATCTTTTCCATTAATCTCTCTCATTATCTAACTTATTTAATTTATCTCCGTTTCTCCCAGGTTACCATTTTGTCACTTCCCATTCTCACCCTCTCTTAGCTCGGCCACAGATATAAATAGTGAATATCAAACCTCATAAACACTTATACCACAATAACAATATGAATAAAGCATTTAACCAATCCATCATGTAAAATATAGCATATAACCGAAAATAATGTTTCTTCTTCACCTAAAATCCATGTTTCTAGTTCATTTATTGGTTCCCTTTACCCTCTTTACCTTTTCTTTCTAACATTAACCTATATCCATTCCCTAATCTAACACCCACTCTTAGTACCCTTTATGAACACCATAGAAACCCAAACTCAAGTAGAGGTAACACTCACTCCTTGTCTCAAACCGTGTGAGATAAGAGTTGAGAGTTGAGAATGGCTTTCCTTGATGCTTGACCTTGTAAGATTCACACCTCTTGAATCCCTTTCCTCCAAGCTACACACTCAACACCGGCTGCTCCAGGGATGTCCGAAATGGGAAGATAACGACAAGAAGAAAGGTTTTCCGGCTGGTACCACTTGGTGGAAGAGAGGGTTGTGCGTGAGTGAGAAGAGAGAATACAGGTGGAGTTGTTGGTGCTGGATTTCAGAGAAAATGAGAGAGAGACGAAGGAGAAAGGGAATAGAAAATGTTATGTGTTGTGTATTGGTTTACTTTTATTATCTTACGAAGAATATTTGTGTGGTTCTCATTGGAGGCTTCTTTGAGAGGCTAGAATATGTGGACAGGATTCATTGGCTTCCAAAGGAAGCCATGAACAGTGACTTGAAATGACATAAAGCAATGATAGTGACATAAAGTGAATGATAGTACATTGTTCGGATGGTGCGAAACCCAATGGGCCAACAGCTCAACATGAGCTGTCACGGAGGAGCTAGGATATGTCGGCTCGGTATAGAGGAACAATAGTAGTTCGAGCTTCCTTTTCGGATGATAATGTGAGGTGTGCTGAGGTCAGCTAATTCGAGCTTGACAATAGGTTCCGCGTCTGACCCAATTTAGCTCGGCCGGGATCGGTCCGAGGTCCAATACTTACATACTAGGTCGGCCTATGCTTCCCATCACCTTACGACCCTTGTACAACCTCTACGATTTAATCCTATTCCTAAATAAATCATTATATACTATATATATATACATCTAAAGTTATTATATTTAATATTAATTTTCAGGTTGTTACATTCTATGTAAGGGGAAGCCTTAGTCCCACATAGGCTGGTAAGGAGAACGAAGCATGCCTTATATAGGGTGTGGATACCTTACCTACAATGGACGCGTTTTGGGGTTCACTTTTAGTGTGAGACCAAGAGCAAAACCGTGAGGGTGAAGGATGCCCAAAGCGGTCAATATCCGTGTGGCGGTGCACTAGGCCCTAGTGCCCAGTATCGTACGGCTGGCTAGGGATGGGCTGTTACATTTGGTATCAGAGCCAAGGCCGGGTCGGTGTGCCAACGGGGACGTTGGGCCTCCAAGGGGGGTGGATGTAAGGGGAAGCCTTAGTCCCACATCGGCTGGTAAGGAGAACGAAGCATGCCTTATATAGGGTGTGGATACCTTACCTCACGTGGACGCGTTTTGGGGTTCACTGTTAGTGTGAGACCAAGAGCAAAACCGTGAGGGTGAAGGATGCCCAAAGCGGACAATATCCACGTGGTGGTGCGCTCGGACCCAGTGCCCAGTACCGTACGCCTGGCTGGGGCTGGGCTGTTACACCAGTAGCCTACCAATTACCTTTGCCCCTGTCACTAGCTAATCTTCACAATGTGTTTCACGTGTTTCAGTTAAAAAGGTATGTCCACGATCCCACCATTGTTCTTAGAATCCAACCCGATGACCTAGAAATCCATGAGAACCTAACCTTTGGAGCCATGCCTATTTGAGAGCTCTAGAGTTCATGTTTTTGAGATGTATATTTTGTAGATATGCTTTTTGAGAGCTCTAGGGCTATGGTTTTATTTTGAGATAGATCTATCATGGACTTGTACTCGAATCTTGGAGATATGACTTTGGAACTATGTATGTTATGACCTACTTTTATACATATATATGTACATTATGTTTATATTACAACCATGCCTAGTTCCACTAGTTCCGCTTACTCTGATTTAATTTTATTTAAAGGATTCGACTACGTTATTTGAAAATGGTATTAGTTCCGCGAAAGAAACAAATAGATAGTATCGCTTAATCTTACTATGTAAATACACTTTCGAAAGTATCGATACTATCGGAAACTTTGAAAAGATTTTATTATCCTAGTAAATGTCGAATTCAATACAATAATCAAAACGATTTAAATTATTTTCTCCAAGAGCTCCATGTCGTGGTATGTGCACCCGCCTTGAAAGAAAATTTTATTCCTACATTTTCTAAATACTTACAAGTCCATATTTTATCCGAGTAATAGTATAAATAGTATATTAATTACTTGGAGTTTTGTTAAAGGGTGTCACAAAAATCATGAAGTAAAAGAGTTGTAGCATGATGAAAAGAATGATTTGCTATTAAAGCTAATGTAAATGATTGAATTGGGCATGCTATATTTGATTGTGTGAAATATATGATTAATTGCGTTTGGCTTGGTAGTTCATTATATCGTAGTAGAAACTGCTCTCCTATATTATTGTGTAATACTCACCTCCTTACCATTTTTCAGGTACTGAGCTGGAGTATACACTAGGACTGGCCGAGCAGGATTACTCTCCCTCACAGGGAGAGTAGGGTTGTTGTGGGTTTTAGAGCATTTTAGTTGACCTAAGCCTCATACATTATTTTGTTGTATATGGGTTGTATCTACTTTTTGAGTGAGGCTTAGGATGTTTTCATTTGGACACAGCTTATGTTTTGTTTCTTGGTTCACCTACTTGGCCTTTCTGCTGGTACTCTGAAAACTGATACAGTTGTTTTATTTTTGAGCCCATGGGGCACTTATATGATGCATACATATATGATATGAGCCATGCTGGCTACTGTTTATATTATGTGAATGTATTCAACAGGTTGAGAATTTAGAAAAGTCCGAAAAACAAACAAAACTCCGTTCGTTTGACGGTTGATTTTTAATAAATTAAAAAGGAATTTTTAAGTTCACATTTTTAAATTATGGGAAATTAAGGGTAGTAAATATAGGGTGTTACATTTATGGTATCAGAGCAGTTTCCCTCGGCCATGGAGTGTGGACTGACTACTCCATGGGTTACTCACCGAGCGAGTAACCAAAGTAAAGAGTTTAGTGTCTAAGTTAGCTAGTATTAGATATATATATATATAGTAATGCTTATAATTGTTTAGTTATCAAATCTTTAACTGGCCATCCCTCCATGACTTAACAGCATGGCAGGAAGGCGGGGCGACAATAACCGAATTGCTGCTATTCTTGAGACTTTGGTTCAGATGCAACATAACCAGGCTGATAACCAAGCGCAAAACATAGCAGCAGCAGTGACAGCCGCAGCAGCAGCAATGCAGCCTCCTCCGCCAGCTCCAGTTGAGATTGACTGGATTTCTCGATTCCGAAAGAATGATCCGCCTCGCTTTGAGGTGGAAATGACCCCGATGGGGCATAGAGATGGATACATGAGATTGAGAAGATTCTCCGTTCTCTTCAACCACCAATGGAGCAGCATGTCCGATTAGCTGAATTCATGCTGACCAATGAAGCAGAGCATTGGTGGGATCAGTAGAGGAGAGGATTGGTGGCAGCTAATCCTGTGATTTCTTGGGAGGTGTTCAAGGACCTTTTCCTAGGGAAGTATTTCCCTGAGGATGTTCGGAGAGAGAAGGAGATTGCTTTTCTCCAATTGACTCAAGGTTCTATGTCAGTTGGGGACTATGCAGCTCGGTTTGAAGATCTCATCCGCTTTTCTGATTATCGGGATGCAAGCGACCGTGGCAAGTGTGTTAAGTTTGAAGCTGGGCTTAGGAGTGATATTCGCCTCTCGTGTGAATATCACAACATTGGTAACTTGGCTCGTTTGGTCAACATGGTAAGCACATATGAAAAGGTCAGGGTCTTAAGAGGAAGATGGCCGAAGATAAAAGTAGGACAATGCAAAGAAGTGGTGGTCCTATAAAGGGCAAGAGCTCGGTGCAGCGACCAGGCCCCTATCCCCAGCCTAGATCAGGCCCAATAGGGAGTGCTCCTGGTCCTATTCCGCCTTGTCCTCATTGTGGCAGGTTGCACAGGGGTCCGTGTTGGAATCTGAACTAGAACCAGAACCAGAACCAGCCTAATGTCACATGTTTCAAGTGTGGGAAGCCGGGTCATATAGTTGCTAATTGCCCAAAGAATGCAGTTAAGAAGGAAGCTAATGTGACTAGGGCACAGAGGGTTGGTGATGGCCGTCCACTACAACAGGGAAAGGTGTATACTCTTGGTGGGGAAGTGGTCACCGATGCTGATGAGCTGATTCGAGGTATTGGCCATGTTAATGATATTCCTTGTGGTATTCTTTTTGACTGTGGAGCTACACACTCTTTTATTTCTGTCAATTGTATGGAGAGATTAAAACTGTCTGCAGTTGAGATGCCTTTCAAGTTGTCTGTGTCTACCCCTACAAATTCAGCTGTGGTTATATCTTTGATGTGTTTGGATTGTCCACTCCGAGTATTGGAGAGGGAATTCAAAGTGAATCTAATATGTTTGCCCTTAACCAAGCTGGATATTATTCTAGGCATGGACTGGATGTCCCAGCACCGTGTCCTTCTTGATTGCAGTCAAAAGCCAGTAATCTTCTATCAGCTTTCATTGTCGGCTATGGATGTTGATGAAGCAGCCGGTATAAGTCGGATTCCAGTGGTTAGTGAGTTTTCGGATGTTTTTCCTGCTGAAATTCCTGGATTACCTCCGGCTAGAGAAGTGGAGTTCTACATTGATCTTATGCCTGGTGCCGGTCCGATTTCTAAAGCACCCTATAGAATGGCACCTCCAGAGTTGGAAGAATTAAAAAAGCAATTGGAGGAGCTTTTGGCTAAGGGGTTCATTAGGCCAAGTGTTTCTCCGTGGGGAGCTCCGATCCACTTTGTCAAGAAGAAGCATGGAAGTGTTAGAATGTGCACTGATTATCGCCAGTTAAATGCGGTGACAATGAAGAATAAATATCCACTCCCTCGTATTGATGACTTGTTGGACCAACTGAGGGGAGCAGCAGTTTTCTCAAAGATTGATCTCCGATCTGGATATAATCAGATTCGTATCCGAGAGGAGGACATCCCCAAGACTGCTTTTAGAACCCGGTATGGGCATTTCGAGTATGTGGTGATGCCTTTTGGTATCACGAATGCTCCTGCCATCTTCATGGATTATATGAACAGGATCTTCAGGCCGTACTTGGATTCATTCGTCATAGTTTTTATTAACGACATTCTCATTTATTCCAAGAGCCTGAAGGAGCATGAGGAGCATTTGAGAACGGTACTCCAAGTTCTCAAAGACAAGCATCTTTATGCAAAATTCTCTAAATGTAGTTTTTGGTTGAATGAAGTGCACTTTCTGGGGCATGTGATTTCTGAGAAGGGTGTTGCAGTAGACCCTTCTAAGGTGGAAGCGGTGCTTAAGTGGGAGAGACCCAAGTCTATTACCGAGATCAGAAGCTTCCTTGGAATGGCTGGGTATTACCGGAGGTTTATTGAAGGTTTTTCTAAGCTAGATCTTCCTTTGACTACTCTTACTCGGAAAGGTGTTCCGTATGTTTGGTCCCCAGAATGTGAGGATAGTTTTCAAGAATTGAAAAGGCGATTGACTAGTTCCCCAGTGTTGATTTTGCCGGATCCGACTCAATCCTTTGTGGTATACTGTGATGCTTCAAAACAAGGGTTGGGATGTGTGTTAATGCAGCAAGGACAAGTCATAGCTTATGCATCCAAGCAGTTGAGGCAGCACGAGCAGAACTATCCCACTCACGATCTTGAGTTGGCAGCAGTAGTCTTTGCCTTGAAAATATGGAGGCATTATCTTTATGGTTCAAAATTTGAAGTCTTTAGCGATCATAAAAGTCTCCGCTACCTCTTCGATCAGAAAGAGCTGAATATGAGGCAGAGGAGGTGGATGGAATTTCTGAAGGACTATGATTTCAGTCTCCAGTATTATCCGGGCAAGGCCATTGTAGTGGCTGATGCACTAAGTCGCAAGACTTTGCATGTCAGCAATTTTATGGTGAAAGAGATGAAGTTAATTCAAGAATTCAGTGACCTCAACTTGAACATGCAAGTGAAAGAGAAGAGCATTATTCTGGAAATGTTGCAGGTTACCAATGAATTGATTGATCTTATAAAAGAAAGGCAGGCTGATGACGAAGAGCTCCAGAAGTTGTTTGAAGGAGCCTCGGGCCAAGAAGAGCCTGATTTTGTAAAAGGTTCTGATGGTATTATCCGGTTTAGGGGTCGGATATGTGTTCCCATGGATTTTGAAGTTAGAAGAGATATCCTATGGGAAGCTCATCGAACCAAAATGAATTTTCATCCCGGTGCAACAAAGATGTACCAAGATTTGAAGAAGATTTATTGGTGGCCAAAGTTGAAAACCAATGTAGCAGATCATGTATCTCATTGCCTAACTTGTCAGAAGGTTAAGATTGAGCATCAAAAGTCTGGTGGTCCGTTGCGATCACGTGATATCCCTGAATGGAAGTGGGATAGCATAGCCATGGACATTGTGATGGGTTTACCTAGAACTGCTGCAGGATGTGATGCAGTTTGGGTTGTTGTGGACCGTTTAACAAAGTGTGCTCATTTTATCCCTATTCACAAGAAGTACACTCTGGAGAAGTTGACTCAGTTGTATATCAGGGACATAGTGAAGCTGCATAGTGTTCCCACCAGTATAGTATCCGACCGTGATCCGAGATTTCTGTCTCGATTTTGGCAGAGTCTCCAGCAGGCATTGGGTACTAAACTGAAATTTAGTACGACTTATCATCCACAAATAGATGGAAAATCTGAGCGTACTATTCAGACACTAGAGGATTTGTTGAGAGCATGTGTTCTGGAGCAGGCTGGTAGTTGGGAGTAGTTATTGTCGTTAATGGAGTTTACTTATAATAATAGTTTCCACTCCAGTATTGGTATGGCACCATTTGAGGCCCTCTACGGCAGAAAATGTAGGACCCCTCTGTGTTGGTTCGAGATAGGTGAAAACTTGCTGACAGGTCCTGATATAGTGAAAGAAACTACTGAAAAGATCACAATGATTAAGAACAAAATGAAGACTTCTTAGGATCCCAGAAGAACTATGCAGATAGGCGAAGGAGACCTTTGGAATTCGATGTTGAGGATCATGTGTTTCTAAGAGTGTCTCCAGTTACAGGAATTGGTAGTGCAATCAAGTCGAAGAAATTGACTCCTCGGTTTGTTGGACCTTATGAGATTCTGGAGAAGGTTGGCCTAGTAGCTTACAGGATTGCTTTGCCCCCTCATCTGGCTAGACTGCATGATGTGTTCCATGTTTCAAAATTACGGAATACATCCATGATCCTTCACATGTGATAGCTGTGGATGACTTGCCATTGAAGGAAAATATGACTTTTGAAGTGGTGCCAATAAGAATTGAAGACAAGAAAGTTAGACGGTTGAGAGGCAAGGAGATCGTTCTGGTGAAAGTTATATGTAGTAGGAACAATGTTGAGGAGGCTACTTGAGAGTTGGAAAGCAAGATCAGATAGTCTCATCCACACTTGTTCGACGACAATTGAATTTCGAGGGTGAAATTCTGGTATGTGGGAGAGGATTGTAACATCCCAAATTTAATATCTAGTGTAGCCTATGTTGTGATAATCTTAGGGTAGAAGAGGTGATGATATAAGTTTGAAATTTGGCCAAATAGACATGTAAATTTAGGTTTAAAGCATAGAACTTTGGGGAATTTAAAAGAACAAGATTGGTAGCTCAAAACATAAATTCCACCGTTGGATATGAAGTAGGATAGGTGAGGAAGTTTGCTTTAAAATTTGAGGAACATCCAACGGGTAAAGAAGAAGTTGTGGCGTTTTAAAGTGCTGAGTAATACATGATTCTTCAGGTTAATCGATTAGTGCCTGAAAGTGGTGCAAAAATTAATCGATTAACCTACTGGTTAATCGATTAGCGCCAGAAAGTGTGGCAAAAAATTAATCGAGTAGCCTAGAGGATTAATCGAGTAAGACTAAATGTTGATTTTTGGCCAAATTGCATTGGGTTAATCGATTAACCTTGACTGCTGTGGAAAAAAATAAAAGAAAACAAAACGTGTTTCTCTCTAATGTTCGACCCATTTCATTGCTTCCCCTAGGGCACCAAATTTTCTACTCCAAAAACAATCAAGGCTCAAGTTTGTGTATCCATAATCCATCATCAAATCTCTTTCTTTCTTAACTCCAAGTATGTATTCAAGCTCTTGACTTCCTTCTCTCTCTCTCTCAAATTCGAGCTCCCTCTCTCTCTCTTCCCTTTCATAGTGGTTTTCAATTCTAAGCCATAGAACCTTCACTTTTCCTTGAATCTTGGCTTAGAAATCATGGCATAAATGATAATCTTTCCTTTTATGACTCTATATTAGGTCCTATCTTCCTCCTTTGGATTTTAAGCTTTTTGGTGGAAAGCTCAAGCTTAGAGCAAGTACAAAGCTCTCTATCTCTAAGAGCATGAGGCAACGAGGTTTGTGTTACCATATTCTCGGGGGTAGGTTGTCTTATGTATATAGTGGGTTGCTAAGAGTTATGTGCTAAATTAGATTAAAAACCCTAAGATAGATAATATTGTATAAAAGTATTTAGTTATGCTATTTTGTGCTTAAAGGTGATGTTGCTACTAGAATGTGTGATATTGTATTGCTCTAAATGTGCTGAAATGTAGTATTATAATTGGATAATGCAAATATTGGTTCTATGACATTGATTGCAAATTTGAAAAAAATATTATGGTGCATTTTCAAAAGACTAAAGGTAATTTAAGTAAAGGAGCCAGTCTTGTAAGACGTTGTCCCGGTTGTGGGACTGCTCGCATGGACTGGTGTGGTTTAAAGTCGTGTAAGGCGTTTTGTCCAGGTTGTGGGACTGCACGCATCGACTGGTTTGATTTGAAGTCTTGTAAGACATTTTGTCCGGGTTGTGGGACTTCACGCCTAGACTAGTTTGAAGTCGTGTAAGACGTTTTGTCCGGGTTGTGGGACTGCACGCATCGGCTGATTTTATATGAAGTCTTGTAAGACGTTTTGTCCGGGTTGTGGGACTGCACGCATAGACTAGTGTGATCCAGATCTTGTAAGACGCTTGTCCGGGTTGTGGGACTGCACGCATAGATCGCGTAAGACGCATGTGGTGCGCAGCTGTAAGACGTTTTGTCCGGGTTGTGGGACTGCACGCAATGATGGATCCACGTGAATAATTTTATAAATTGATAAAGAACAATAATGGATATGCAATGAGTAAGGAACCATGAAGTTATGAGAATAGAAAAGATAATATTTGTGAATGAAGTGGAAAAAATTCATGAAGTAAAAGAGTTGTAGCATGATGAAAAGAATGATTTGCTATTAATGCTAATGTAAATGATTGAATTGGGCATGCTATATTTGTTTGTGTGAAATATATGATTAATTGTGTTTGGCTTGGTAGTTCATTATATCGTAGCAAAAACTGTCTCCTATTTTATTGTGTAATACTCACCTCCTTACCATTTTTCAGGTACTGAGCTGGAGTATACACCAGGACTGGCCGAGCAGGATTACTCTCCCTCACAGTGAGAGTAGGGTTGTTGTGGGTTTTAGAGCATTTTAGTAGACCTAAGCCTCATACATTATTTTGTTGTATAGGATGTTTTCATTTGGACACAGCTTATGTTTTATTTCTTGGTTCACCTACGTTGTCTTTCTGCTGGTACTCTGAAAACTGATACAATTGTTTTATTTTTGAGCCCATGGGGCACTTATATGATGCATACATATATGATATGAGCCCTGCTGGCTACTGTTTATATTATGTGAACGTATTCAACAAGTTGAGAATTTAGAAAAGTCCGAAAAACAAACGAAACTCCGTTCGTTTGACGGTTGATTTTTAATAAATTAAAAAGGAATTTTTAAGTTCACATTTTTAAATTATGGGAAATTAAGGGTAGTAAATATAGGGTGTTACAGTGTTGATGGCTTAGATGACAGCGGTGATGACGGGGGTGAACAACAACTTGAATTTGCTGCACCAACAGGCACAACAGTATATGAACCAGAATCAGAACAACAACCAAAACCAGAATCAGAATGTGGAACAACAAGGATATCGTGGGTTGGATGAGTTTTGTCGCCGGAATCCAAAGGATTTCGATGGTGGTTTTGCCCCAGACGAGGCTCAGAAATGGGTGGCAAATTTGGAAAGAATCTTTGGGGGTATTGTTTGATGTACTGATGCACAGAAGGTGGCCTATGTTGGTTACATGCTGGTGGACGAAGCTGCGGACTGGTGGAAGAACACTCAACAAGTGATAGCTACGACAGAAGAGGTTGCTACGTGGGTGGCTTTTAAGGAAAGGTTCTTGGAGAAGTATTTCCCTGAAGACCTGCAAACTGAGAAAGAGATGGAGTTTCTGAGATTGGAACAAGGGAATATGTCGGTTAGGGAGTATGCTACTAAGTTTGAGGAACTAGCCAAGTATGTTCTTCAATATGCTAATGGAGGAAACGAGAGATCCAAGTGTGCAAAGTTCAGAGATGGATTGAAACCAGAGTTGAAGCTGGCCTCTTTACATCTGGAAATCCATGTGTTTCCTACGCTAGTGAATAAGTGTCGTATGTACGAAGGAGGTCTAAAGGTGAAGAGTACTGCTGTGAAGACAACCAATTCTCCTGCTAATCATGGACCAGTTAGGAACTTTCCTCATCATCGGAATCAAAGTGGCGGGTTTCGAACACCCCAAGGCCCGTATGGTAACAATGGTGGAAGGAGGGATAATAGATCTAGAGGAAGTAACAATCGAAGTGGTGATAACCGGAACAACAATGGGGACAATCGTGGCAACAACCCCAATCGTAACCACAATCGGAACAATCAACCTCGCAGCAACAACCACAATGGTGGACAAAATGGGAACAACAACCACGGTGGAAATCACGGTAATAATGACAACAATCATAATAATGAAGGAGTTAGAAACAATGGTGGAGGAGGAAAAGGTGACGCACCTCCGTTTTGCAACAAATACAACAAGAATCATTTTGGACAAATTTGCCCTTGGAACAACCCAAATTGTTTCAACTATGACAAACCAGGACATCTTGCAAGGAATTGCTGGGAACCAAAGTGCGAAATAGATTCTACTACTGCAAGAGGATGGAAAAATGCTCGTTATGGTCGAGAATGAAGGCGTTAGTGTCGCTGGTAGTCCATAGAGCTGTTGTGGTGTTTTGAATAATTGTTTGAGCATTGTGGAGTTATCCACTCGTTATGTTTGTGTCTTTCGATGTTTGTTTAGTTATAATTTTGTCTTTTGAACTAGTTGTATTGAAGGATTATTCCTTCTCTTACTTTTCTTTACTATAATAAAGTTGAAAACTTTGTAAGTTCAATAGATTTGTGTTCTCGAATATGTGCGTGGGAACCTTCGATGAGTAGAAAGAAATCAACTGCTGGAAGGAGATGTCATTATTATCCAGCATGATGAAGGCGAATTGAGTTCAAGGAAAGACCCTATCCTGCATTATTGCTTTTTGTAAAAGCCCAATTTCCATTTTATCGACATTTTGAACTTGATTGTGCATTATTGCAATAATTATGCCCTCGAAAATTTTAAAGATGTCCCTTTTTCATCAAGAAAATATCTCATTCTCAAAGCCATGACCCAGGAAACCCTTGACAAAACCATAAATAGCAGTAAATCCAAGTCCTTTTTACTAAAATTTTGTGGCAAGGATATAATCTAACCACACAAATTGAAACCTCAGTATGAAAGAAGTGACACTTGTATGCATAACACCATAATCATAGAGGGTTTTAAGGGCAAGAATAAGTGTGATTAAGTACCAATTCAAGGACTTTGATGGCACGAATGTAAAGTTAGCTCCTAAGTTGAACCAAGGTGGAGAAGTGAAGGTTGGTTTGTTAAGAAGTAGGCAGAGTTCTAAGGTAATTAAGGATAGGTATGATTCAAGGGGTAGTATTGTGTAAGTTTAATCAAAAGTTGGGGAGCTTAAGGATAGGAGTCACGTGTGATAGGATGTTGGTTAGTGACAAGTACCAGAGTTTAGTATTGGCGGTAAGAAGGTACGAAGTAGCCCATTATTAGTGATTACGGTAATGCTATGCATACAAGTCAATCCTTCTCTACTAAAGAGACACAAAGATTAAAAATGCCAAACTTTTCTTACCCAATTTATCATTTAACTAAACCATTTTTGATCAAATCCATACCTACCAAACCTTTACTATTTTTGAATTCTTGAACTTAACTCAATTCAACTCTCGTACGGCGTCACAACAAGAGTATGGATCGGAGAGTACGAAGTGCTTCAAGAGAAGTCGTGTGGAACACGTAAGCTAAGGTATGAATGTGGATGTTGAAAGTTGCATATGTGTAGGAACCCTGTAAGCTTCTGTTGATGATGTCTGTATTTCTCGGGGACGAGAAATCTCTAAGTTGGGGAGGATTATAAGACCCACAATTTTACCCAATTTATTTGTGAAATTATATTTGATTTTAAATTATTTAAATTGATTTTAAATATTGTCGATAATTCATGATACCTTGATTTATAAAAGTGTTATTTGAAGTTGTATGTCTATATATATATATATATATATATATATATATATATATATATATGCATACCAATGTTTTCTTTAATGTATTTAAATTTTATTCTTAGCATAAAAATATTTTTATAAGGTATGGCATTTTATTTAACAAAATATGAAATGATTTTGAAGGATTATAGTGTTCTATCTTCAAAAATTCATATCTTTTTAACCGTAAGTCCAAAAATTACAAACTTTATATCAAAATGATTGTAATGAAATGTAGATTACGAAACTGTAAAGTTTTGGATTTTATTCTGGAGTTTTAGAATTTTTATTCCTGCTACTGTAAAATTCGATTTTTGTTATTAAAAAGCTTGGGAATGCATTTTTGAGTCATTAATGGACTCTTTGACAAAGAAATATTTTTACTTGCATGAAAAGCTTATTTTATGGACTCCTATTGGATGCACCGTCTATAACATCCCCGATTTTCCCAATTATTAGGTGCCTTAATTAATAGAATTTTGATAAGAGTAGTGTTGTTTCCAAGCCTTTGAGTATGTTTAGAATGTGTTTAGGATGTAGGGATTAGCAAGGGTAGGTTTGATGAAGTAGAATTAGTTTATAAGTGAGTTAAGAAGAGTAAGTGTGAGCGAAAGAGAATAGGATCTTAGAAAATTAGGAATTAAATATCCATAGCTCAAAACCCAAATTCCACCGTTCGATGTGAAGATGAGTGTCTTAGGATGCTTGTCTCAAAATTTGAGCAAGATCCGATGGTTAACGAAGAAGTTAGAGCGATCCGAAGTACAAGGGACTAAGTGGGATGAACAGGTTAATCGATTAACATGTGAGTTAATCGATTAAGTCTTTGGCTACATTCAGCCCCTAATCGAGTAGAGTATAGGTTAATCGATTAAGTTTTTAGCCACCTTCTGGCACTAATCGATTAATGGCAGCATTAATCGATTAACCATGTTATATTAACAAGTGTTAATCGATTAACCAATCGGGTTAATCGATTAACCCTTGTTATATCAGCCAAAAATCACGTTGAATTGAATCATTTTCTCAAGGCTCTTCTCTCTCTCTTCTCCACACGAATTCCTTCCTCTTTTCAACCCTAACATTTCCAATCTCCATAGATGATTAAATCCACACAAAATCAAGGCCACAAATCTTCTTCCCATCATTTTCCCATGAGTTTCCCCCTCTCAAATCTCACATTCTTCTCTTTCTCACCAAATCCCCAATTCCCAACTCAAACCCTAACTCCTCCAATCCACCTTATGGAGTTGTGCAATTAACCAAGGGAACTTAGGAAGTGATTAAGGGCAAGCATTAAGGAGTCTAGGAAGCTTGGAGTGTAGGGGGTGTTGATGCTCCCTCAAATTGTCATGATCTCCTCTTCTCTTCAAGAGGTAAGGGGGAGTACTTTGGTTTTAATTAGGGAAGGGACTTAGTGATAGTAATAAGTGCATAGGTAGATGTATTCTGTGTTGGGAATATGTGACTTGCATGTTTGAATGATGAATATGAGATATATTACTTGTGTTTTTTATATGTTGAGTGTGAGATGGTGCTATGGACTTAGGATTTACATTAGTAATAAATTGTTATAATTATCATGAAACTAAATGAATAAGCACTTTTGATTATATTAAGAATAGTATGTGTTGCTTATAATTAAATAACTAGTAATGTATTGAAATGGACTAAGGATTTTATGGTGAACTAAAGGTATGAATGGTATGTTGATGATCATTATTGTTGCTATGTGTGTTGTTGCTATTTATATATATATATATATATATATATATATATATATTATGAACAAATCCTAAGTTAGAGAACCCAACCAATTGGATATAAAGTAATAAAGTTTTGACTAATGAAAGCCACATAAAAATGAATTAGAAACACGTGCATTACGGAGTAAGGTGGACCTTAGGTGTACGGGGAAAAACACACGTCGTTTACGATTGATGAGGGCAAGAGTGAATCATGGGATTATCTTGGGGAACTTTGATCCTGCAAAGGACACAGGATCGCTTCCCGTGTTGGGGGTTGGTTCCACGCAAACCGGGGTAACTCCATCACTTTGGCTCGTTTTGGCCAGTGAGGGTGATTTCTGCTAGAGCCCGATTTGGGCAAATCAATCCGAATCGCATGAGGGACCTTCCTAAGTGGAGGTGAAGTGTTGTGCAAGCGGGTGAGCGAGGGACCTTCCTAAGTGGAGGTGAAGCACCCAATTATAGGTTGAGAAATGCTGACTCCTAGCCGGTTTTTCCCCAGAGTGGAGGGTGTATTTGAGGATTGGAAATTGTTATTGTTATAGTAAATGGAGAAGTGCATTCATTGTTATATAATAGGTTTAATTCACTGAATCGAATGAAAGTGTCAAAGTGTATAAAGTGTATAAAGTAAAGTGGAAAGTGTTACATTGGATTCAGGAGTTAAACCATAATAGTATAAAGTGCATTCACTCATATGATTGAGCATAAAATCATTACTAGGCATTGGTATTGTACAGGAAAATGTATTGGTATAGTGAAATAAAATAATCAAATACTAAGGTTTAGAAAGGGAATAGTTAATTGGAATAGTATGAATATGAATATATATGTGTAGGGGTATGTCTAGTTATGTTTTATTACTGTTATTTAAGTGTCTTCCTTGATTATTTCTCAAATAACTCACCCCTTAAGTTGACCATTTTAGGTACCAATGGAAAAGAAGTTCATCGCTCTAGCGCCGAGAAAGTGTACTCTCATATGATGAGAGTGCATTATTTGTTAGGACCTTAGTGGTCTTATTACAGTTGCAATCATTGTTAGGATAATGTAATGCAAAATGTTTTATTAATTAAAGTTGTTTTAATTCATAACTTTTTATTGTAAGTATAAGGAAACTTTTATTTTTGTAAAAAGGACTTTGTTATGAACACTCTTTTGATTAAATGTTATAGTGGTTGCGAGGGATATAAAAATATTCTTTTCCATATTATTTTAAAGTAAACTACGATCACCTATAGTTTAATTAAAGTTTTGTTTAAATAAATTGTTCTGGACTGACAGGTGAAATACTTAACTTGGGGGAAAGTCCATATTTTAGAGTAAACTCCGCCAAAATTTTTATAAAAACCCCGAGCACTTTAATATTAAATTATATAAAAGTAATATATTTTAAAGTATAAAAATTTAGGATGTTACACCGTCCAGATCTGCCATTTTTCTTTTATTTTTGAAAATTTTAATTGTTAGAATATTATTTGAATCGTTGATTAAGGTGGCAATTTTAATGATGGACCAAAGAACAAAAATTCTTCCTTCTTCTCCAAGATATACACGCCTATCTAGTCTGACCAGGAGGGAATGATTTTCAATTTTAACATGTGAAGAATATTTGAAATTCTAAAGTGCATAGTTTTTGTGAAAAGCTTTAATGAAAGGTATGTTTTCTATAAAATCAACTTGAAAACCAAGCATGAGAAATAAAAATTTGCCTTCTTATTCAGCCCTAAAAACCGTGTGCTTCTTAATGGTTTGGAGTATGAAGACAAATTTTACTTCCTATATAAAGAGATCTTATACCTTTGGCATTTTCCACAAAAATCAAACCTAAGAAAAAAGGAGAGAAAAAAATTAAGAGAACCCTAAGGAAAGAAGAGTGGGGCATGGCATCTAGGAGCAGAGGAGGAAGAGATTTTGCACATCATTGAAGTATTTTCATTGCTTAGGAAAAAGGTATTCTCATACACTTTTGATTCATTTCTTTTAAAATTGTTTTAAGCTTTTCTATTTGGATTTTTCTTAAAACAGTAAACTTGATGTTCTTAATATTCTTTTTCTATTTCATAGACCCTAAGATGAAAGTTTTAAATTATTTCAAGTGTTTGTGAATTTTTGTTCATAGCCATATGAATAAGGAATTAAAAGGGACTTAAAATGAAGTTTAAAGAAACAATATTTCCCCTTTTATTTTCTTATGGTGGCCGAATTATATAAGGATGAAATAAGGAAGTGAAAATTTAATTTAAGTTATATGAACATGTTTAAGTGATTTTTGGAATTTTTGAATGATGAATGTTTGATGTTTTATCATGAATTTCTAAAGGAAATAATCATTTGAGGAATATACCAAATTGTATTTAGAAATTCTGCAAAAATTATTTTTATTTTTCTGGGTAGGCCGTGAGACCTACATGAATACAAAAAGAAAATTTTATAATTATTTGATGATTATGTGCATGATTTATTCTTTGTTCTTTGTATTTTGTAATTGATTATGATGTTTAAAAATTGATTATGTGAAAAATAATTTGGTTACTGTTCTTATTTTTTTTACTATGGCCGAATTGTTATGTTCATAGGATAGGATGTTAAAATACGCGTTGGAAACCGAGGAAATGGCGTAACAATCTACTAGAGGGGGGTGAATAGTAGTTGGAAACAATAATACCAATTTTTTTGTGATGTATTGAAATTGGCCAGATAAAGCTTGTATTTCAGAGTAAAAATACTGACTTTGGGCTGAGCAGTTCTTGATAATCGGTTTCTAGATTGAGCACCGATTATCTGAGCTGCACACTCAAAGGATTAGGTTTGCAGCGGAAATTTTCTAGCACTATCCGAGCGTTAAGTTTGAGTTAAAACAGTTCGACCAAAAGCTCAGAGAAAACAAAAGCAGTAAAACAGTAAAGAAAATGAGATGCCAAGATTTATCCTGGTTCACTCACCAACACAGTGAGCTACGTCCAGTCCCCCTTAAAACCTTTAAGGAGCTTTTAAATAAAATCAAATAGATAGAGATTACACGGGATCAATTAAACCCACCAAGAGAGTACCGAACTCTTGGCTTCTACCTACTGATACAAATGTTGAGCACACGTCGGACTTAACAGCCTTGAAACCTTCAAGGATTTTCACCAAAGAACCTCCTTGGATTTTTTCTCAGGAACCTCCTAAGACTTCAATCGCCAAGAACTTCTTGAACGAACTTGGAAACCTTCCAAGATTTTCACCGTGCTTGAGAACAACTCAAGATTTTGAAGAAACGGTTGAGTGAAGATGATGGCTCCAACCCGAAAATCAAGTGTATATGATTCTGAAGGTTTAATAAACAAAAGAGATTTTGGTTAAGAGTTTGAGAAAGGATTTAATTTTTTAGAGAAACGATTTGAGACTCGGTATATGAGTATGAAAGATTTGCACTCAAACTCTCAAGGTTCTCTTTTCTGCGTTCTTGGCACTTGTGTTTTCCAAAGAATGAATGTGAAAGTTTTTGGCTCTTGTTCTCTGTTCTTTTCTTTCTCTATGTCTCTTCTGTTTTTGGAGTAGCTAAGACTCTCGTTTTATAGTGAAGCAACCACGTACGGTTAGGAAAGAGAGGAAAAATATCTTTTGTGATATGCCTTGATATTCCAACGGATATACCCAACATTTTCTGCCATTTTTCTGCAAGTTCTGGTTTGTCTTTGCTTTTTCAGAACAGTCCAAAACTGTCTCTTTCCAATTTTGAAATTTGAAGCTTGATGACAGTTGGGTGCTGTTGAGAAGAGGACAAAAATTTCAGCCATGTACAGTACTATGCTACTGGTACATAATTAATGAGGCGCATGCGGGATGTACATCCAAAGGTTGAAGACGATGAACAGTGTTGCTGAGCCTAACGATAGTTCGAGCTTGGCATCTATTCGAGCATGGGAACTTTGAGAGGTAAAATCTGATTTTCCTTTGCCGAGCTGATCCCTCGATGACTGCCCTTGATCTCAGACTGAGTTGAGCTCTGACTGACTGATGTCCTTTAAACGATAACTCGGATTGATCACTTCCGAGTACACTTAAGTCTTGACTTCTATATCGAACGGGTCGGCAACTGGTCGGATCCAATTGGCTTGACAATGGTGAGCTGATTGATACTTCATTGCTGATTCATTTGCCTCGGCATATGACAAAGATTCTTCTAAACTAATCCATTTGGCTTCAACAGCACCTTGGCCGAGAGCCAAGCACCTTGGCCGAGAGCCAAGCACATGGAGTATTTGACATCATCAAAATCAACAATCTCCCCATCATCATCAAAATCTTTGATGCAACAATCTCCCCCTTTTTGATGATGACAAATGCTTGTTGATTTTGTATATTATGACGAAGAATATGTTTGAAGAATACTCCCCCTGAACATCAGCTATTCTTCTCTTTCTCTAGATATATGATCGAGCATTATCTTTCTTTTCAGTGCAGAATTCCTCTCTCTCATTGATGGGCATCAAACAAATAACAATCTTCCCCTTTTGGAATTATAACTGAAACTGCCTTTCTCCCCTGAAACAACAAAAACAACAACTACCTTTCTCCCCCTTTTGGCATGATCAAAAAGGAGCCAAAAATTTAAGCATATTGCCAAAATAGTATGATAAATGTAACATGTTTGCCTCACTCCCCCTGTAGGTAATGTATACAAAAATTCGAGTTCCCTCCAGAAAAGAGTTGACGACAATTCTTTATACGGTCATTAAACAAGCTATCCGAGCAGATTAAAAATATGAACAAAAAGGAATTCGACCGAGAGTATCATTGACCTATGACACTGTTTACTGGTGACCGAGCAAATTTATAGACACTGAGCAGCAATTAGCTTATACTTGATTCATCCAAAATGCCTAACTCCCTCCGAATATGATAAAAAGTTTCTCTTGGCAGGGGTTTTGTAAAAACATCAGCTAATTGATTTTCAGTGCTAACAAATTCTATAACACAGTCACCTTTTTGAACATGATCGCGCAAGAAATGGTGTCTTATTTCAATGTGTTTCGTTCGAGAGTGATACACTAGGTTCTTAGTTAGATTGATTGCACTTATATTGTCACATTTGATAGGAATGTGATCGAATATCACACTGAAGTCCGAGAGTTGCTGTTTCATCCAAAGGATTTGAGCACAGCAACTTCCGGCTGCGATGTACTCGGCTTTTGCGGTAGAAAGAGCGACACAAGCTTGCTTTTTAGAAAACCACGACACTAGAGAACTTCCCAAAAGATGGCAAGTCCCACTAGTGCTTTTTCGATCAAGCTTGCATCCTGTGAAGTCTGAGTCCGCGTAACCAATCAAGCTAAGATTTGCATCCTTAGGATACCACAAACCAGTGTTCTCAGTTCCTTTTAAGTATTTAAAAATTTGCTTAATGTGAAACCCAAATTTTTATCCCCTATGTAATGAAAATTTTGTTTATGAAAGGTTATTTCGTAATTATTTTCCTTAATCATAATTATATATTTCATAATTAATTTGGATTAATTATGTGGTGGTATTGGTGCCTGTGTGAAGTGGAAAAGTATTTTGATAAAAGATAATATGTAAAAATAATGTTTTTGCATATTAGTCCCTAAATTAGGACCTAGAAGCAATATTAGGAAGATCTTGGAGGGAAGGGCATTAAAATAAATATTTTTGAAAAATTGGCAAAAATACTCGAGTATTCCTGGAAACACTCGAGTATTCGAGTCAGTGGAGAACTCGTGAGTGCATTTGATGAGTCAACACTCGACGATTCTCTTTCGTTGACACGAAAACATTTACAGGACATGTTAATAATCTTCGTGTCGAGCTGCATGATCAATGGGAATGGCTATTTAAGCTTTTGGTTGAGGAAAATGGACCATTTTGGTCAAATTTCTCTTAGGACACCAACTTAGGGTTTCTGAGTTCGTGCTTTGATTACTCGATCGTTGCTGAGAGTTAGGTTAGGTGTGATACACCATTGTGAAGCTCACGTTTCGAGTTCACAAAGATATAAGATTCGTGAGTTGAGCGGCTGTGTGGAAGGAGAATCGAGGATCGAAAGGAGAGGGATTGTTGCTGCCAAACCAAGTTCCTGAGGTCTGGAGCCTACTTGGAGCTAGGATTTTGGTAAGTTTATGAGCCCTCTGAATCTCAAATTCGTTCCTACCTCTAGTTTAAGTTGCAGAGAATAATTCCTAACCTCTTTCCCTAATTTTTACAATGATCTTGCATGTCAAATCCTCTAGTTTTGGTACTCTGTTCAAATATGGCTGCATGCAAAGGATTTTTGGGGTTTAGCATTTCCAGCCAATTTCTATGCAATCTCTGTGTTGATTCACGACCTAGAGGTAAAGGTGAAGCTATAAATTCACTAAAATAAGTTTAAATCAATTGAATTTAGGTTGAGAGTCAACAAGAGACTCTATGGGCATAGTTTGAAATAGGTTTAAGGCTTGGAGGCCTTTCTGGGTTCAAATGTTGGTTTGTAAAAGTTTATTATGTTACATGCAAGCTGTACCAAAGTTGTTTTCTTGCTAAATGTGCCTAAAATTGGATTTGGTATGTTGAGTTGTTGGAAAAGTGGATTTTATGCATAATTGATGCTATGGTGTGATTCAGTGTAATATGTTGTTAATTCTGTATTGGAACATGTTTAATATGTGTAATGTAAGCTCTGTTGATCATTGGTTTTAATTGGAATTGGCTGGAATTGGAAATGGTATGTTAAAATGCAATTTACATTGTTATCTATCAGAAAACACTCGAGTATTGGGGTTGATACTCGAGTATTTCGACCAAACCTGAGACATGGATTTCTGGAAAATGAAGAACACTCGAGTACTCATGAAGAACACTCGAGTATTTTGATAAAATCTGAGGAACACTCGAGTATCCATGAAGAACACTCGAGTATTTTGGTAAAACCTGAAAAATGAATTTCTGGAAAATGAAGGATACTCGCGTATTCATGAGTTACTCGAGTATTTTTATGAAAAGTATGATTCACTCGAGTCCAGGACATTTCACTCGAGTCTTTTGTCCAGGGTCAGAAAAGTATTTTTTTTAACATACCTAAATTATTTCCAATTGAATCAACTATGCTTATGGGGAAAATATCATGTTCCAATAAAAAGAATGGGATGGTTAAGAACAACATTAAGATACACTGATAACATATTATTGGTTGCACATAATAAGATTATTGGTTAATCTTAATGGATCAATTTATGTGCATTCATACATGGAGAAAGGAGATGGATAATTAATTCGGTGGTAACTGGCTCGATGACACCTTTTGGTAATGTGGGCAGCATTAGGGGATGCTGTTACGTCTTGGTGACGTTGTGTGCACACTATCCGAGCAGTTTCACAATACATGTATCATGACACATATATGATGGGACTAATTATCAATGAACCATGCACGCTCATTTATTTATGCACATGACTACTTGGTACTTGTGGATGTTACTTGCATTATTTATACTTATTCGATTATGTGAATTATATTGCTTACCCCTTATGCCCATTGTAGGTGATGGCTCGCTATCTAGCTTGCATCGAGTTGCGCCCACTCCCTAGTGGAGTGTGGTACTATAGAGCCACTTTTGAGGGTGAGGTAGAGGTGACTCTCTATCACCTTAACCCTCTGGCTCGTGTCCGTCCTCGCAGGTTTCGCATCCCTATTATCTATACCTTGCATGTACCCCCTTTTATGCTTATCATGGACCACCCCCGACTCGACCAGCTCGTTGATTTCATTCATTTCGTTTTAGAGCTGCTACTAGATCTCACCCCTCTGCTTCCCGAGTGATCCGTGAGGAGACTCCTGTACCTAGTCCGATGAGTCCGGTTCATGGGACTCCTTCAGCTGACCCAGTGCCCAGTGGAAGGGCACGCACTCAGTCGGATGAGATTGAGGAGGACCTTGAGGAGGCTAAGAGTGAGGGCGAGCCAGTCGAGCACTCCACTGGGAGCCAGTGGGGAGTTGGGGATCCACAGGGTGATGCATAGTATAGGTGATTAGGATGTGAGACATGTGGAGCAGCTGCTGGAGATTCTGGAGACTTATGCTATGGAGGAGGATCATCGGACCACTGCTGGGATTTCATATTTTGCTCTATACATATATTGTATATATTTTTGAGAGATCTCACTGAGGTGGTCTTTTCTTTTAGTCTTATATCATGGACTTGTATCTTACAAACTTCTGCTATCTCGACTTTGACCTTGATATATGTTGGTACTTTTATGTGATGTTATGAATATCTATATATATATATATATATATATATATATATATATATCTTTATATAAATGACATGAAATGTGGATTATCAAATCAAGGTCACTATTTTATCAAAATTCCGCTTACTCTGATAATAATGTTGTTTTATTCTCACAAGAAAGATTTTAGTGCTGAGTTGGGAAGTTTTTAATAATCGCAAATGAAGACCCAACTTATGCTATAACGAGCTACTTTAATCGTCTGTATGGAAACAAGTATTTTTTTAAAATATTTTCATTACTTCTCCATTGAACGCAAGTCCGTATATATTATATAAATACAAAAAGAGACTATATTTTGTAAACTAGAAGAGAGAGTGTTACACTTAACAGCAGTGAGATGAGATTCTTTTGGGTTAGCTTGAAACCGAGCACACATACAGACGCTAAACATAATGTCGGGCCGTGATGCAGTAAAATATAGAAGACTTCCTATCATGCCTCTATATTTTCTTACATCTACAGATTTACCTGACTCATCCTTGTCGAGGTAGCAGGAGGTACTCATTGGTGTTGCTGCAGTCTTGCAATTGTCCATGCCGAATTTCCTGAGGAGCTCTTTACAGTATTTTCCTTGATGAACAAAGATGCCTCCTTCGGCTTGCTTGATTTGAAGATCAAGGAAGAACGTAAGCTCTCCCATCATTGAAATCTCAAATTCACTTTTCATTAGTGCTGAAAATTTCTTACACAAAGACACATTAGTAGCACCGAAAATTATATCATCAACATAAATTTGAACTAATAAAACGTCTTTGTTAGATTTTAAAATGAATAAGGTAGTGTCAACCTTCCCTCTTTTAAAGCCTTGTTCTAAAAGAAAAGAGCTCAGCCGATCATACCAAGCTCTCGGAGCTTGTTTCAGACCATATAGAGCCTTTTTAAGTTTGTAAACATGATTTGGAAATTCATGACTTTCAAAACCAGGAGGTTGTTTCACATATACTTCTTCATTTATAAATCCGTTTAAGAAAGCACTTTTGACATCCATTTGATACAGGGTGAAATTCATGATAGATGCAAAAGCAAGCAATATTTGGATTGCTTCAAGCCGAGCAACCGGAGCAAAGGTCTCGTCATAATCGATACCTTCCTCTTGGTTGTAGCCTTGAGCAACTAATCTCTCTTTGTTTCTTATAATTATCCCTGAGTCATCCATTTTATTTCTGAAGATCCATTTTGTGCCGATTATAGAATGATCATCAGGCTGAGGAACTAATTCCCAAACATCATTTTTGATGAATTGATTTAGCTCATCTTGCATAGCAATGACCCAATGTTCATCCTCAATCACTTTACTAACAGAATCAGGTTCAATTTGAGAAACAAAAGAGACGAAATTGCAAAAGTTTTGTATAGACCGACGAGTTAGAACTCCCTTTGATATATCTCCGAGCACATTCTCGATTGGATGGTTCTTGCTTGTTTTCCAAGCTAGAGGGAGGTCATCCCTCCGAGCACATTTAGTCCTTCACTTTATATACAACTCAAGGTATCCACTTTCGGAGACTCATCAAATACCACATGTATAGATTCTTCCATAGTGGAAGTGCGTTTATTGAACACTCGGTAAGCTTTACTCCGAGCAGAATAGCCTAAAAATATACCTTCATCGGCTTTTGAATCAAATTTTCCAAGATGATCTTTTCCATTATTTAGAATAAAAACTTTGCATCCAAAGTCATGAAAATAAGATATGTTAGGATTTCTACCTTTGTAAAGCTCATAGGGCGTTTTCTTTAAGATAGGCCAAGTAAGCACTCGGTTCAAAACATGACCGTAACATCCCAAGATTTAATATCTGATATAATAATTAATTTAGGTATAAATTAAACCAAGGATAATAGGAAGTCATAGAAATAGGTATAGTGTCATGAGGGAAATAGGGAACGTAAGCCGATCAACTAAGAAAATGCTGGATCTCGGATCGATCTCAGCTGAGCTAAATGAGGACGGAACACAAAGTCTTGTGCAGGCGTCAACTCGGGTAAACCGACCGCAGCATATCTCGCTATTCCAACCGAGAGCAGGTTCGACCTGCTGCTACTTTTCCGTGTCAAAGCCGAAGTCTCTTCTCCTTTATTGCACTTTGTTACGTTTGAACCAGGCAGCTGTGCCTTGTAATACACGCCAGCTATACAGATATCTCTATCAATCGCTTTATGCCCCTTTCAATTCACTATTGGTGACTTCCCCTAGAATCCAATGAATTTTATCCACATATTCCAAGCTTCTCAAAGAAGCCTCCAATCAGGACCACACAATTATTTCCTATGAGGAAATAAAAGAGAAGCTTATAACCTCATGTCAACACTTCTTACTCTTCTTCTTCTTCTTCTTCTCCGTTTTCTACCTTCTCTCTCTAGGAGCTCCAACACCAGAAACTCACCAACACTCATCTTACCCGCATACTTTCTCTCTCTTCTTCTCTATTAATAGTCACTAACTAAAAACTTTTTTCTTTCATCTCCTTCATCTCATTGGAAGTTTCCAGTATCTCCACCGTATTTGGAAGTGCAATAAAGGGGTACAACGGTTCAAGGGGGTTTCTAGTTCAAGAGATCGACAACAGAGAAGCCACACTCAAGCTCTCAAACTCTTATCTCTCGTGGGTTGAGGTACGGAGTGAGTGTTACCTTAGCTTAGGTTTGGGTTGCTAGTGTGTTCATAACGGGTACTAAGAGTAGGTGTTAGATTAGGGAAATGACATAGATTAACGCTAGAGAGGAAGATGAATAACTAAAAAGAAAACTAATAAATGAACTAGAGTCATGAACATCTGGGCTAAGTGGAAGTATTTGTATGCTTGCTAAGTGTGTTTAATCATATTTCGTTGCTGTATAAATGCTTATAAATTGTGATAAGTGTTGCTCATGTTGATACTTTTAATCCTATCAGTAGACCGATCGTGAGAGGCCGAGAGAGGAATATGGGGTGAATAATGTTAACTGCTTGAGGGAGAAAATATGTTAATTATGGAATTAAATAATGAGAGGACTAGCGAACAGGGTAAGCAAGGGGGTTGAGCCGAGAGGAACTGAATAATGAATGTTTCAAAGGATAAAAGAGTAATTAAAGAGAAATGGTTGTGTGAGCGGGTCATAGAAGACGCGTACTGGGTGCGTGCATTGATCGCGTCAGACGCATACTGGGTATGTGCTGCTGTAAGACGGGTACTGGGTACTCGCAGTTATGACTCACACAAGGTTCCGAGCAACGGAATCGATGGGATGTGCTCCTGGTCATAGAAGACGCGTACTGGGTGCATGCATTGATCGTGTAAGACGCCGAGATGCGCAGCTGTAAGACGAGTACTGGGTGCTCGCAGATATGGACACTCATTAACTCCATAGAAGAAATCGGTGGTAGTGCTCCTGGTCATAGAAGACGCGTACTGGGTGCGTGCATTGATCGCGTCAGACGCATACTGGGTGTGCGCAGCTGTAAGACAGGTACTGGGTACTCGCAGTTATGGACACTCCGGAATCCGACCCTAAATGGTGTAAGACATGCATTGGGTGTATGCGGCCGAGAAGAGTAAAAAGTTGTAAGATATGTAACAGATGAATGATAAGAAAAGAGACTGAGCGAAGAAATCAGATACCGAGAAAGGGAAATAGAGACCGAGTAATCGAGAATAGGAATTGAGGAAAGAGTACAAGGGTAAATGATCAGAAATGTAGGAGTAAAAATGATCGGTAAAGTACACAGTGGGAAACTATGATGGACCGAGTAGAATGAGGCTGTTTGTATGTGATAGGCTATCTGATTGAATATCTGTTAATATGCTAATTGCTTAGTTGCTTTTGGCTTGGTAGGTCGGTATGTCATATTAGAAACTGCTTACTTAAGTTCTGTGTAATGCTCACCTCCTTATCATTTTTCAGGTACTGAGCCCGAGCAGACGCAGTCCCTGGCCGAGCAGGTTCACTCTCCCTCACAGGGAGAGTAGGTCTATAGAGTTGGAAATTAATTTCAGTCTCGGCCATTTGGTCGAGCAGAAACACTGATTATGGGTCTTATATTTTGTGTAAACAGAAGTTGTAATTATGTTGTTTTACTTTTCTATATTTTGTACGAACTATCTTCTGCTGGATCTCTGTCTACAATATTATATGAAATGAATTATTATGCCGCATTTCAAAAGAAAATTTTAAGTCCTAATTTCGGTTTAAGGGTAAAATTAATCTGGGTGTTACACTTGTGGTATCAAAGTAGTTTCTCCTCTGCCTATTGGAGTTGTAAGTGACTCCTGTGGTTACTCACCAAGAGGGTAACAGATAAGTAGAGTTAAGCATCTAGGTTAGACAATAGAGCTTATATATATATATATACATTATTATATAATTATTTGATCATTAATTGGCTTTCCCTCCATGACCAAGCAGTATGGCTGGGAGAAGGGCTGATAATGACCGAATTGCTGCCATCTTGGAAACTTTGGTTCAATTGCAGCAGAACCAAGCGCAAGCTCAACAGAACCAGGCTGAGAACCTTTCCAGAACATAGCCATGGCCGCAGCAGCTGTAGCTACAGCCCTTCAACCTCCATTGCCGGCTCCGGTCGAGATAGATTGGATGAGCCGATTTAGGAAGAATGAACCGCCTTGGTTTGAAGGGGGCTACAATCCAGACGGAGCTCAAAGATGGCTCCAAGAAATTGAGAAGATTTTCCGATCTCGGCAACCACCCTACGATTACAAGGTGAGGCTAGCCGAGTTTGAATTGGCTAGTGAAGCCGAGTACTGGTGGGAGCAACAGCGTCGGGGTTTGGAAGCGACTAATCAAGAAATTACTTGGGACTTGTTCAAAACCTGTTTCCTCTGCAAGTATTTTCCTGAAGATGTTAGAAGGGAGAAGGAGCTCGCCTTTCTCAAGCTGGAGCAAAGGAGTTTAAGTGTTGGGGAATATGCGGCTCAGTTCGAGGACTTGATCCGTTATTCGGGTAGCTATCGAGATGCTGACGAACGCACCAAATGCATCAAATTCGAGTCTAGCCTCCATGATGATATTCGACTTGCATTTGAGTATCAGAATGTGGCCAATCTCTCGTAGTTGGTGAATATGGCCAGTACGTTTGAGAAAGGGCTCAGAAGGAAGGTTGACGGAAAGCGAAACAGGTCGACGCAGAAAACAGTGGGTCCGATTAGGGGGAAAGAAGTCATTCATAGGTTTGCCCCCTATGTGAATCTGAGCTCCAAGGCACCAGCAGTATCAAGGAGCGGTGGTCAGATGGTGGTTGTCCCTGGCCCCTATCCAATCTGTCAGCACTGTGGAAAGCAACACAAGGGATAATGCATGAGTCTGGATCCGAGCAGAGCAAGAGGATCCTGTTTTCGTTGTGGCAAGCCTGGCCACTTTTCAGCTCGGTGTACCGAGAATATTGTGAAGGAAGAAGTTAATGTTGCAAGGGCTCAACAGACTGGTGCTAACCGACCGATGCAGAGAGGCAAAGTTTACACCATGGATGGCGAAGAAGTGTCTGATGCCGATGAGCTGATCCGAGGTACGTGTCGAGTAAATAGCATTCCCTGTGCCGTATTATTCGACTGTGGAGCAACACATTCTTTCATTTCTCTCGACTGCGTGAACAAGCTGAAATTATCCTCAGTAGAAATGCAATATAAGTTGTCTTCTCTACCCCTACCAATTCCTCTGTGATCACCTCCCAAATGTGCTTGGAGTGTCCTATCCAAGTATTAGGCCGAGAGTTTAAGGTCAACCTGATTTGCTTGCCTCTGACTAGACTAGATATTATCCTTGGCATGGACTGGATGTCTCAACACCATGTTCTGCTTGATTGTCGTAAAAAGACTGTAATCTTCAGTGATTCGTTTGTTGCAGTTTTAGAGGCGACAAAGGAGCTAAGCATAGATCAAATTCCTGTAGTCGGCGAATTCCCAGAGGTCTTCTCGGATGAAATGCTTGGCTTACCGCCGAGAAGAGAAGTAGAGTTCAGTATCGACCTTCTCCCGGGAGCAGGCCCAATTTCTATTGCACCGTACCGAATGGCACCTCCCAAGCTGGAAGAACTGAAGAAACAACTGGAAGAACTTTTGGCCCAAAGGTTGATTAGGCCAAGCGTGTCACCATGGGGATCCCCGATTCTGTTTGTTAAAAAGAAAGATGGTAGTCTCAGGATGTGCACCGATTATAGGAAGCTGAATGTAGTAACAATGAAGAATAGATATCCCCTACATCGGATTGACGATTTGTTAGATCAGCTTAAGGGAGTGTCAGTGTTCTGAAAGATAGACCTCCGATCAGGATACCACCAGATCCGCATCCGAGAGGAAGATATCCCGAAGACAGCTTTAAGGACAAGATACGGGCACTTTGAGTATGTTGTCATGCCTTTCGGTCTTACCAACGCCCCTGCCATCTTTATGGATTACATGAATAGAATCTTCCGACCCTACTTGGATTTGTTTGTGATAGTCTTCATAGATGACATCCTTATCTACTCCAGAAGTCCGAGCGAACACGAGGAACATTTGAGGACGGTGTTACAGATTCTGAAGGACAAAGAACTCTATGCCAAGTTCTCGAAATGCAGTTTCTGGCTCAAAGAGGTTCATTTCCTTGGTCATGTAATATCTGAGCAAGGCGTAGCGGTCGACCCCTCTAAGGTGGAAGCCGTGCTTAAGTGGGAGAGACCCAATTCGGTAACCGAGATCAGAAGTTTTCTCGGTCTTGCAGGATATTATCGAAGGTTTGTCGAAGGGTATTCTAAGTTGGCCCTTCCGTTGACATCATTGACAAAGAAGGATGTGCCTTACCAGTGGACCGACGAGTGCGAGCAGAGTTTTCAAGAGCTAAAGAGAAGATTGGCGAGCTCCCCAGTGTTGACTTTGCTAGAACCGACCAAAGCGTTTGATGTGTACTGTGATGCCTCGAAGCAGGGTCTCGGCTGTGTATTGATGCAGCAAGGAAAAGTGGTGGCCTATGCCTCTAGACAGCTTCGGCAACACGAACAGAATTACCCCACTCATGATCTCGAATTGGCTGCCGTGGCGTTTGCTCTTAAAATTTGGAGGCATTATCTGTATGGCACGAAATTTGAAGTGTTCAGCGACCATAAGAGTCTCGGCTATCTGTTCGACCAAAAGTTCAGCGTGGTGGGTGGAATTAAATATGAGGCAGCGCAGATGGGTGGAATTCTTGAAGGACTACGACTTCAATCTGCATTATCATCCTGGAAAGGCCAACGTGGTGGCCGACGCGTTGAGCCGAAAGAGCCTTCATCTGAGTAATATGATGGTCCGAGAGATGCAATTGATGCAGGAATTTAGCAATCTCAACCTCAGAGTACAGAAGAAGGAAAACAGTGTTGTCCTCGAAATGTTGTAGGTGATGAATGACTTTGTAGGCTTCATCAAAGAAAGATAGGCCGCCGATTCGGAACTCCAGATATTGTTGGAGAGAGCAGGGGACAAGGAAGAGCCTGACTTCACTAAAGGATCAAACGGTCTTATTCGATTTAAGGACCGAGTCTGCATCCCCATGGACTTCGAAGTTCGAAGAGATATATTGGAGGAAGCCCATAAAACGAAGATGAGTCTTCATCTGGGAGCCACAAAAATGTACCAAGATCTGAAGAGGTTGTTTTGGTGGCCAAAGTTAAAGACCGACGTAGCTGACTACGTGTCGCGGTGTTTGGTTTGTCAAAAGGCCAAGATTGAGCATCAGAGGCCTGGCGGATTGCTTAGATCATTGGAGATTCCACAATGGAAATGGGATAGCATCTCGATGGATTTTGTTTCAGGCCTACCGAGAACCAAGTCGGGGTGTGAAGCTATTTGGGTTGTGGTGGATAGGCTGACAAAGTGTGCCCATTTCCTATCGATCAACATGAAGTACAGTCTAGAGAAGTTAACACAGCTGTACATAAAAGATATCGTTAGACTCCACGGTGTTCCGAGCAGCATCGTGTCCGACCGCGATCCTTGTCTCTTGTCCCGATTCTGGCAGAGTTTGCAGCAAGCCATGGGTACAAAGCTGAAGTTCAGCACTGCTTATCATCCTCAAACTGATGGAGAATTCGAGCACACCATTCAGACCCTGGAGGACTTGTTAAGAACATGTGTACTCGAACAGTCGGAAAATTAGGAAACACTTCTGCCTTTGGTCGAATTTACCTACAACAACAGCTTCCACTCGAGCATCGGAATGGCTCCTTTCGAAGCGTTGTATGGTCAGAAATGCCAAATGCCTCTGTTCTGGTTTCAGATAGGAGAAAATTTGTTAATTGGCCCCGACATTGTGCACGAGACAATCGAGAAGATCCGAATGATACAAGGAAAAATGAAAGCAGCTCAGGACCGACAAAAAAGCTATGCCGACAAAAGGAGGAAGCCCCTGGACTTCAATACAGGAAATCATGTGTTCCTGCGGGTGTCCCATATAACGGGTATTGGCCGAGCAATCAAATCAAGGAAGCTGACCCCTCGGTTTGTCGGACTATATCAGATATTGGAGAAAGTCGGACCAGTCGCCTATCGAATTGCTCTACCTCCACATCTGTCTAAACTCCATGATGTATTTCATGTTTCGCAACTCAGGAAGTACATCCATGATCCTTCGCATGTGATAGAAGTGGACGAATTGCCATTAAAGGATAATCTGACCTTTGAGGTTCTTCCGGTCAGAATAGAGGACAGGCAGATTAGACGGCTCAGAGGAAAAGAGATCTCCTTGGTCAAGGCTATCTGGAATTGGAACAATGTATAAGAGGCTACTTGGGAACTCGAGGGAAAGATGAAACTATCATATCCGCAGCTGTTCGGCGCTGACTGAATTTCGAGGACGAAATTCTTGTAAGTAGGAGAGGATTGTAACTTCGCAAGATTTAATATCTGATATAATAATTAATTTAGATATAAATTAAACCAAGGATAATAGGAAGTCATAGAAATAGGTATAGTGTCATGAGGGAAATAGGGAACGTAAGCCGATCAACTAAGAAAATGTTGGATCTCGGATCGATCTCAGCTGAGCTAAACGAGGACGGAACGCAAAGTCTAGTGCAGGCGTCAACTCGGGTAAGCCGACCGCAGCATATGTCGTTATTCCAACCGAGAGCAGGTTCGACCTGCTGCTACTTATCCGTGTCAAAGCCGAAGTCTCTTCTCCTTTATTGCACTTTGTTACGTTCGAACCAGGCAGCTGTGCCTTGTAATACACGTCAGCTGTACAGATGTCTCTATCGATCGCTTTATGTCCCTTTCAAGTCACTATTGGTGACTTCCCCTAGAAGCCAATAAATTTTATCCACATATTCCAAGCTTCTCAAAGAAGCCTCCAATCAGGACCACACAATTATTTCCTATGAGGAAATAAAAGAAAAGCTTATAACCTCATATCAACACTTCTTACCCTTCTTCTTCTCCGTTTTCTCCCTTCTCTCTCTAGGAGCTCCAACACCAGAAACTCACCAACACTCATCTTACCCGCATACTTTCTCTTTCTTCTTCTCTATCAATAATCACTAACTAAAAACTAGTGTCTCCACCGTATTTGGAAGTGCAATAAAGGGGTACAACGGTTCAAGGGGGTTTCTAGTTCAAGAGATCGACAACAGAGAAGCCACACTCAAGCTCTCAAACTCTTATCTCTCGTAGGTTGAGGTAAGGAGTGAGTGTAACACCCTCACATTATTTAGTTAATTTATAGGTTTTAATAAAATTAGAGTTTAAAAATTTATTTAATACTTAATTACCTATAAAATACTCTACGAAAATCTGGCAGAGTTTCCCCTGTTTTCCGGACTTCCCAAAATTTTTCTTCTTAAAACCTGTCAACCCATAATTATTTAAAAACATAATACACAACAGTTTAAAAACCAGTTCAGATCCTAATGCCCGATTAGCATAAGTCTCAGGGCATATAACTAATTCACATTATACTTTACAAAATAACTGTCCACTCATGATAATGATAAATATACATTCCACGTAGTGGAATGAAGTCCTGCTCGGCCATGTCCTATGTAAGCTCCACTTCAGTACCTGCAAAATATAGCAAGAAGGGTAGCATTACACAGAACTTAAAAAGATAAATCCTATAAGAGGACATAGTAAATAACTAAGCCTACACTATTACCACTAATCATACACTATATACATCCATATATTTAGTTCCCTTTCTCTTCATCTCCATTCCTCACATTCTTTTTCCTATTTCATTTCCATTTTCCCTTAACATTTTCACTAATCCAATTTCCTTTCCATTTTTAATTTCGTTACCATTATCCATTATCTTTTCCGTTTATTTTTATTAGGCCACAGGGTCAATACAACCACCTGTGACATTTAGCATTTTTATTAGGTCACAGGGTCAATACAACCACCTGTGACATTTACCATTTTTATTAGGCCACAAGGTCAATACAACCACCTGTGCCGTTTACCATTTTTATTAGGCCACAGAGTCAATGCAACCACCTGTGCCGTTTACCAATTTTTATTAGGCCACAGGGTCAATATAACCACCTGTGTCGTTTACCAATTTTTATTAGGCCACAGGGTCAATACAACCACCTGTGCCGTTTATCTTTAGTTCTCTACCTCTTTATTAACTCTTCTTAGACTTTTTCTCTTTACTTTAAGTTCCTTAATTCTCTTTAATTCTTTTAATTTCTTAACCCTTCTTTTATCTTTTTCTATTTGAATGTTTCTCTTTACTAATTGTTATTCTTATTTTTAATTAACCCTTAACCTGATCATATACTCGATATTTTAACTCTCGTTACTAACTATTAGTTATCTCTTTGTTCCCCTTATCTCATCTTTATTTACTTATTATTCCTATTTCATTACTCTATTTTAATTAACTATTCCTTTTTAACTTAGCTTAGTTCCCATATCTCATCACAACATTTTATTTAACTTCCCTAACAATGTACTCTCTCTTAGCTTTAGTATCTTTTTATTAATTTCTTTTACCGGTTATCTATTTTATTTTACATCTAATTCACTATTTTATTTCTATTCCCATATTCGACTCCGCACATATTCCTTTTTCCACATTCTAATCCCTCTTTTATCCCATTTAATCCTTCACTTACTATTTTCCTTATTATCTTTCAGTTTATTAGTTCTACTCTTTATGCCTATTAAGCTTACCCTTTATTCTTTTACTCCCAAGTTTATTTGGTTTTTCCTCAACTTTTCCCTTGTGCTACCGCGTATACTTTTCTACACTTTCGTTCAACATTAACCAATTTAATATCCTAAATACGCTCATTCTTTCCGGACCTTGTCCTACATGTACATATTCTATTCCCTAAGGTGTGGTTTCCATTAATAATTCTAAATACTCATTTATGTCAGCGGGGACTACCCTAAGGTTCATTAACATATTACCCTATTCTTAGTCATTACTGTAGCATCCTAGAATTTACTTCTCAAGTAGAGGTAACACAACCCTTCTTACCTCGGCCTTTCTTTTTAAAAAGAACCTGGGTTGTGGCTCGGCGACGATGACGGCGTCGGTGTTGCTCCTCGTTAGCGAGAACGATCGTGGCTGGATCCGGGCAAAAGCTTCAAGCCTCGGGGTCCCCAACACAAGCCCGATGCGATCCCGGTCGGTAACGGTGCCGGTGAGATCCAAGAAGAGAGAGAAAGCTCGGCCGACGGGAAAGAGAGAGAAAGCTCGGCCGACGGGAAAGAGAGAGAAAGGCCAAGAGAAGGAAGAGAGAGGAAGGTCAAGGATAGTGGTGGTGGTGGTGGTGGTTCGTGGTGGCGGTGGTGGCCAGCCAGGGGGGGCGTGGTGGTAGAGACCGGAGGAGAAAGAGTGATAAAGGGAAGAGAGAGAGATTGTGAGGGAAGGAGAGAGAACGGTTGGAGGGGAGGAAGGGCTAGGCGGCGGCGGCCTTGGGTGGTCCGGCGGTGGAGGTCGATGGAGGAAGGAGAGAAAGGGTGTGGAGAGAGAGAAAGAGGGGTTGAAATGGGGGTTTCAGCCCCAAAAATGCGTTTTAAGGTCAGAGGGGCAGTGCCTTGTGCGCCCGGGGCGGGAAGAAGGCTGTGGAACAGGTCAAATGCGTCGCGCGCCTGGGGCGCGGCTACTCGCACCCCAAGCGCGAGTCTGTTGACTCTGGGTTGACCGTACCATAACTCCTTCGTTCACCATCGGATCTTGCTCAAATTTGACGAGCAACTTCCTAAAAATCATACCTTCATATCCAACGGTGGGAATTTTGTTTTGAGTCTTAAATCTTTTATTTTAATTTTCTACCCATTGTTATGTTTTAGTACCGAATTATCTATTTTCCTGGCCTGTTCCTAACTTCAACTTAATGCTCCTTTCTTTTCTAACTTTATTATTATTATTGTTATCCTTTCCTAATGTTAAAATACTTCTTTTAAATAACTATTTGTAGTTTATTATAATTATTTCCTTTTTTTCTAACTATTATTTACTTATTCGTCTTTGGGTTTAAAATTTGGGATCTTACAGTGAGTGTTACCTTAGCCTAGGTTTGGGTTGCTAGTGTGTTCATAACGGGTACTAAGAGTAGGTGTTAGATGAATGATAAGAAAAGAGATTGAGCAAAGAAATCAGATACCGAGAAAGGGAAATAGAGACCGAGTAATCGAGAATAGGAATTGAGGAAAGAGTACAAGGGTAAATGATCAGAAATGTAGGAGTGAAAATGACCGGTAAAGTACACAGTGGGAAACTATCACGGACCGAGTAAAATGAGGCTGTTTGTATGTGATAGGTTATTTGATTGAATATCTGTTAATATGTTAATTGCTTATTTGCGTTTGGCTTGGTAGGTCGGTATGTCATATTAGAAACTGCTTACTTAAGTTCTGTGTAATGCTCACCTCCTTACCATTTTTCAGGTACTGAGCCCGAGCAGATGCAGTCCCCAGCCGAGCAAGTTCACTCTCCCTCACAGGGAGAGTAGGTCTATAGAGTCGGAAATTAATTTAAGTCTCGGCCATTTGGCCGAGCGGAAACACTGATTATGGGTCTTATATTTTGTGTAACAGAAGTTGTAATTATGTTGTTTTACTTTTCTATATTTTGTACGAACTGTCTTTCACTGGATCTCTGTCTACAATATTATATGAAATGAATTATTATGCCGCATTTCAAAAGAAAATTTTAAGTCCTAATTTCGGTTTAAGGGTAAAATTAATCAGGGTGTTACAATGACAAGCAGTGTTAACTGCGTCCGCCCAGAAATAGTGAGGTACTTGAGACTCATTCAACAAAGTCCGAGCAAGTTCTTCAAGTACTCGGTTTTTCAGTTCCACGACTCCGTTTTGCTCGGGAGTCCAAGGAGCTGAAAATTGATGCTTAATGCCGAACTTAGAACAAAAATTATCAAATTTGTGATTCTCGAACTCGCCGCCATGGTCTGTCTGGATAACAATTACTTTTTGGTTTACTTGGTTTTGAATTCGTTTGACTAGCTCTTTAAACCTTTGAAAAGTGTCACTTTTTGATACCAAAAATAAAGTCCAAGTAAATCGAGAAAAATCATCAACAATCACTAAAGCATACCACCAAAGCTTTTTACTTGAGACGGTCCGAACAAGTCCATATGAAGCATTTCTAATGGCCTTGTTGTGGACACCATCTTTTTGGATGAAAATTTATTTTTGGTTTGTTTACACTTCTTACAGGAAGTGCAAACTCCCTCTATGTCAAATTTCAGCTTTGGTAGACCGACCACTAAGTCTTTAGATTGAAGTTTCTTTAACTGATTTACATTTATGTGAGCCGTCCGACGATGCCAAAGCCAAGTATCATTCTCTCGGCATGTAGAAACTAGAGATGAAATTTCATTTAAATCTACCAAATAAGTATTGTTTGACCTTTTTCCCACAAATTTGATCGAATTGTCTTTGTCACTTTTAATTAGATAGTGAGTGGAGGTAAAAACAACATGATTACCGATATCACAAAGTTGACTTATGCTCAAAAGATTGTGTTCCAATCCTTGAACGAATAAAATATTTTCGATAATCAGGTCGGAAGAGTTTCTGATTTTACCTTCACCCAAGATTTTACCTTTGTTGTTGTCTCCATAAGTGACAAACCCTTTCTCGGTTGGAGTAAGCTCGATGAAGTGCTGCTTATCTCCAGTCATGTGCTTCGAACAACCACTGTCCAGATACCACCGAGTTTCCCGTGTTCGAAAGAAAACCTACAAAACATGTTACTTGTTCATCTTGGGTACCCAAACAGTTTTGGGTCCCTGTCGGTTAGTGCTGGGATTTACTCCCTTAACAATCCAAACAAACGAGCCGTCGACCACACCATACCGTCGGATCTCACATTCATTAGGTGTATGTCTGAGCGTGCTACAGTAAGAACAAGTCGGCTTTTTAGCATGTTTAAAATTTGAGAATGAGCCAATTTTATGAAAAGTTTTCTTTTTGGCATTTCTGTAGCCGAGACCAGTTTTGTTCGAACTGCTTCTCTGTTGAACAAGTAATCGGTCCAATATTCTATCACTTTGTGAGAAAGTTGCATAAGTAGTTTCTAAATTTTTAATTTCTTTTTCGTACTTAATGCAACCATCACACTTTTGATCCTTCATGGAAGTGATAGTTGATTCTAAGGAATCATTACTGCTCTTTAACGTTTCAATGCGTTTTTCCAATTCGATAACTTGCTCTTTATAATTTAAAATATTTCTTTTCAACTTAGAATATCTCTTTGCAAGTTCCTCGAACTCGGACTGCATTTCAGTGTATGCAGTATATAATTCCTCATAATCATCAAGTTCTGACTCAGTATTAGATTCGGTATCAGAGTATACCTCATTTTTATGTACAGTAGAGCCGAACGCCGAGCTTGGAGAAGCTTCTTCATCATGTCTTCCTCTTAAGCACAAAATCTTGCTTCCACGCTCGGTTGAAGTTCCAAGTCTTCTCATCAAGCACAAATGATTGATTTCATTTTTGGTAGTGAAGAGGTTCGAGCTTGTTGAGGTTTCCTCAGTGCATCTGCCCATTAAACACAGATTCGCCGACTCGTCATCGTCCGAGGAGCTTGACTCTGATGACTCATTCTTCTCGGGTGCATCCCAGACGATGTAAGCTCTCTTTGGTTTGGGGTCTTTGCCTTTCTTCTTCTCGGCACTGCTTCTCTTCTGCTACCTGGGACAGTTTGGTTTGATATGTCCCGGTTCTCCACATTCATGGCACTTGACTTTGGCTTTTTGAGCTTGTGCCATGGTTTTTAAGGTTCCTTCTGTTTTTGAAGAATTTTCCAAACTTCTTCACTACAAGACCGAGGGTTTCATCATCCACGTCCAAGCTAGAGTCGCTGTCCAAGGAGACTTTGCTTGACTTAGCCGAGACTCTAAGCGAGATCCCTTTCTTCTTTTTGTCGGATTCTTCATGCATGGTTAGTCTTTCGAGCTCCATCTCGTGCTCCTGAAGTTTGCCGAACAAAGTTGCGATGTCCATAGTATCAAGGTCTTTTGATTCCATGATGGCAGTAACTTTGGGCTGCCATTCTCTGCTAAGACATCTCAGAACTTTGTTAATAACCTTAGCATTTTTAAAAGTTTTTCCGAGAGCAATAAGATGGTTTATAATATGAGTAAATCATTTCTACATGTCATTTACAAATTCGCTCGGTAGCATACGAAATAACTCATACTCATGCATCAAAGTATTTAATCGAGCTCGTCTAACTTTGTAACACCCCTCGAAATCCTCGTACGGTTTTAATTTCTAAAAGGAATTATTTTTGGGAAAAGTATTTTTGAAAGGATATTTTCGTAAAATAAATTTCCTTATTCACGTTTTCAAAATGGTAAATGATTTTAAAGAAATGATTTTTCATGAAATAATGCCATGGTTTTTAAAATTGATGTTTGGAAATGATGATATGATAAGAATTATTTTATGAAAGTGTGTTTTGTGCTTGATATTTTTGGTGTCATTATAATCTTGATGCATGAATAATTTATTTTTCTATGTATGTGCGGTTTTGGTGTATGTGCGCTTAAGATTATGAGAAGATTTAATTAGTAAAAATATAGGATGGTATGAATGCATGTATGTGTGTGTAACGTGTAAGTGTGTATGCATGAGTATGTGAATGTGTGTGAATATATGTATATATATGCATGTGTGTGCCGCATGAGTGTGAGAGTGTAGACAAACCTAGAATTTTCCTAAGTGTGGAGAGCAAGTAACCAAATCCTAACTAAATCCTAACCAAGTCCTAACTAGATAGAAGAAACCCTAATGGAGGACCAAAAAGTCTTAAAGCCTAGAATGACCCTAAGTACCTTATGTTCCCTACATTGTCCCCTTGAATTTTGCTAACCTCCACCCATGCAAAAATAAGGAAGGCCGAAATTACCCCTCTCTCCAAAGCTCTTGGCCGAATTGCATGAAGGCTAAGATAGGAAACCATGATTTGCTTATAATAGGTGAAGCCTTAGTTGCTTTCTCCATTTCATTTTCATTTTCACCTCTTTCATCCAAACACCCACCCCAAAACACAAGTCTAAGAAGCTATTCAAACTCTTAGACTAAGAGTTAGAATATAGAGAGGAAGGGAGAAGAAGAGGAGGCCGTGAGTAGGAAGAAGGAAGAAGGAGAGGAGATCAACCATAAACCTAGGAGTCCTTTTGAAGATCAAGTGCTTAGAAGTGTTGAAGACTCTTTCTTCTTGGTATAGCCCAAAGACCTAGAAGCCTTAGAATTAGTTCTTGATTTGTGATCTTGTAATTTTACTTTCTTTTCTTCTCTTGCATGTTTATTTTTATGCACATATGTGTTGATCTTTTCTTAATGATGGACTTTAAAAGACTCAAATTAACTTGTAATATGTGTAGCTTATGTTTGATGATTCAGTTGGTGCTTTTATGGGTAGATCTTGATGCTTTCATGTTAGATCTTGATGTTTTCCTCTAGATCTAAAGTTTGTTCATGATCTTTGTGAGTTTGAAGTAGATCTTCTTGCATGTTTGATTTTTAAGCTTAAAACCGCGAAGCATGAGATGTTTAAGTGCTTATTTGTTAAATCAATGTTTGATCTAAACTTATTGGTCTTGCATGTTGTTTGATGATGACTTTGAACCTTTGCATGCCTTGGTTTTTAGTTTGATCTTAAGAAAAACTTTGATTTGTGTCTTGATCTTTGATTTTTGTGTTGATCTTGATTCTTGTAAATGATTTTTGAAACAAAATCTTTCTTATTTTTTTTCCATGAATGTCTCGGTTTCGGTCCCTTTTCACATGAGATGATTTTTGTCTCCTATTTGTGTTCTTATGTGTAATTCCACAATTTGATCTACATGATTTATATGCATGCATGTGAGTGTTTGACTTTGGAAAATTATTTTTATGATCCCATGGAAAATAAATTGAAAATGTTTATGTGACCTATGGTTCTTGTAGATTTTGTTAGGAAAACTTAAGATTCATTCTTGCATGTTAATTTTAAGTAAAATGATTATGATTTCTTGAATTGCATGTCACGGATTTTTGCAAGAAAATTAAGGAAAAAACAAATTTTAAAGTGATTTTGGGCATGAACATGATTTAATCTAAGTGTTTATTTGTGCATGATGCATTCGGCCATAATTAGATTAAAATCCATGCTTTTTATTTTGTGTAAATTTGATATGTGTTCTATGTCCTTGCATGCCTTCTTGATTTAATTTAAGTAAAGGAAATAAATTAAAGTTTGAGTGTTCTCCAAAGATGTAGCTTTCGGTTTTGTCAAGAAAAAGAAGAAAATAATTGCAAGAATTTGTATGTTTGACAATGCATGAATCTTGTTTTGATTTGTGTGAAGTGTTTCGGTCTATGCATGTAGATTAGGTTAGAATTCTTTTCCATGAAATAAAATAGAATAATTAATGTATTTTGTGAAATAATTGATTAGGAATAAAGAGTTTGTGTTTGAATGATTATGCATGTGTGTGTGTGTTCGGTTTATGAACTCAAGTATGCCTAAGTGTTTTGTTTTATAAAATGTTTTTGAAATGAATTATGTGAATTAAGTGTTGAATGCGAAAATGAATGTTTGATTGAATGGTTGATTAATTGTTCATGTGTCTTGAGTTATCAAAGTGTGTTATTGACCGTGTGTGTATGTTTGATTTTGAAATTTATTTGGTTAGATTCATTTGAAATTGTGAAATTATGTTTGTGATTTGTGAGTTTTCAAAGTGTTAATATTGATCTAAAAAGTTTTTGAAACAAAAAGGAATTTTTACGATGTTTTTGGATTTTATTAAATTTTTGTAAAACATTTCTTTGCTGCCCAAGCTTATTTAAAATTGTTTTTGGATTTTTTAAATTGAGTTTGTGAGACTCAAAGTTTGGTTTTCAAAAGGTAATTGATTTTAGAGAAACCCGGATTGAAAACTGGTGAATTTTTCGATGTCTTTGAATGAGGTTAAGGTGCTGTCCAGGATGGACCAGCCACCTAACCAATTGATTTAAATTATTTTAATTGATGTTTTCAAATGATTTTGAAGTATTCCGACGAGGAATGAAAAACGTTCTAAGTTAAGAAAAGTTTTTAATGAAAATGTGTTTTAATTAATTCGAGGGAATGTTACAGACGAGGGATTAAGGCAGTGGCAGCAACCATGATCAGAGGAGACTGTGTGCATCTAATAGCTGGACCTCAGGTGAGAGAGTAGCTTTCCTAAGACACCGTGGTAGTAGGTTTTGTATTGAGACGTTCCGTATCAGCTCAAAGATTGGAACTAAGTGGTTCTGCGTCAGTAGTATAGTGGCAATTGTGTGCTTTGTGTGGCCACTTATACGAATAGGACAAAGACCACGTTGTTGTGTGTGATGTGTGATGATGTGTTGTTTATATTTGTTTGCTTATGCATGTTGATATTTTAAGAGTTGAAGTGAATTAATATGAGATGATTGATGATAATAGCAAGAGAGATTAGAATTAAAAGACATCAAGAAAAGAGATAACCCCTGTTTGGCTAAGTCCTTGTGGAGCAAGACAGCCTTAGCATGATAAGACATTGAGAGCGGAGATAATGGCAAGAGATTTGGGAATGATTGGAAGAGATAAAGAGATGAGAATTGGAGATGATCGTTTGATAAGGATGCGAGTGAGCCAGAGCTAGGAAGGAATGTTGATGATGTAGTGAAAGTGAAAAGGGTGATGAGAGTGGAGCGTGATTCTTGATTTTTGGTTTTTGTTTCTTGGACTGAGACTAGCGTTGAGTTGAGCTTGCTCCTCCACTAGTTCTCAAGAAGAGAAAGCTTTTGAGAAAAGATTTTGAAAAGAAAATTTTGAAAGAGGTTTTATGAAAATGAGATTTTTGAAAATGAGTTTCGAAAAGAAATTTTTAAAAAGGGATTCCCAAAATGAGATTTTGAAAAGAGTTCTGTATATTGAATAGTGTGAGACCCACAATTTTGCCCCCAATTTAATTTAAATCATAGTTAATTTTATGATAATTTACATGATAATATTTTATAGATATCTATTAAAGTAAAAATTTATAGTGAACCATTAATTATATTCTTGAATTGTATATTTGGTTGTTTGAGTTATGTATGTATATATATATATATATATATATATATAGGTATAATTGTATGTGATGCATTTGAAATATATTCTTGGTATGAAAATATTTTTATAAGGTTGTTAAATGACATGAAAGGATTTTTGAAGAAGTATATATAGTTAATATAACTTCGAAAATTCATATCTTTTAAACCGTAAGTCGAAAAATTACAAATGATATATCAAAACGATCGTATCGAAGTTTAGATTATGAAAATGTAAAGTTTTGATTTTTATTTCTAAGTTTTCGAAATTTTATCACTGCTACAGTACTGAACGAATTTTTTGAGTTTTAAGTGTAAAGGTGTGATTTTAATGCATTAAATGACCTTTTGACTCAAGTGTATGTTATTTTGAAAACAAAAATACATTTCTGAGGTTTTCTATTGGACTACCATCCAAATAAAATATATTTTCGTATTTTTCTAATTATAAAATTATTTGAAAGCTTATGAAGTGCATTTTTGAAGGAAATGATCTTAGAGCTTCAAAAATTCATAACTTTCAAACCGTAAGTCCAAAAATTATGAATTTTATATGAAAACGATCGTGTTGAAATGTACATTTCAAAAATGTAAAATTTGTAATTTTATTTTGGGTGCTTCGAAAATTCTATATCTGTACCAATTAAAAAACGAATTTAGAGTTTTAATATTGGGAAAATTATTTTTGGACCTCCAATAAATTTTTCCTTTTTACACTGCACTTTATAAATAAAAATATGATGTTACAAAATATTTTCATGGCTGTACCTATGTTTATTTAATACATTTTATTATTTTTGCAATTATTTGATTAGAGGATATTTTTGAATTATGGAAAAATAGGCAAAATTAATTTGGAAAATATTTTTATTTTATTTCTGGACTGCACCGTCCATAATTATATGTGGGAGGAAGAATCTAGTTTGAAATTCAAAATGTACATGGAACTTGTGAAAGAAATAAATGCATTTTCATTTTCTAAAAGGGTTCATTAAGTGAAAAAGACTAGGAAAAACCCCCCTTGGACTATGGTGACTCACCCCTTAGTAGATTATTTGAATCTGAATTTTTCCTCTTGCCTATAAATAGTGGCCCAAACCCCTCTCTTTTTACACACAAGAAACTCTACCATTTTTGAGAGAAAAATTAAGAAAAAAATAGAAGAAGAAAGTGGGTGGCGAGTTGATAGAGGAAGAGGAGGAAAAATTTTCATCATCATTTTGAAGTTCATTTAGCTTAAGGAAAAGAGGTAACACTAAACTTATGTTTTGATCTATTTTTCATCTCTTATTCTATTGTTATTTAGTAAATGAAAATCTCTAATTTCTTCTATGATAAAGAATAAGAACTAAAATTTCTAACTCCTATTTTGATATTGAAATTAAGATTATTGATAGTGTTTTGATATTATTTTTGGGTCATATGAATTGAGGTTTAAGAAAAAGGGACAAAATGAATTGTTTAAAGAGATAATCTCCCCTTTTTCCTTAACCCATGATGGCCAAATTTTATGATAAATAGGAAAATAAAATTCTGTAAATTTTTGGTGTTCTTAAAATGTAGGAATTTATATTTTGTATCTGTTTGGATTATTTTGTTTCTTTTTGCTTGGATTCAAAATGAATATATGTATAAGGAATGGAAACTAAATTAAAATTGAATAAGTTTAATGTATTTTTGATTTTTTTTCTTTTCTGGACCGTGATATATATATATATATATATATATATATATATTAGGTGATAGTTGTTGTTAATATGTGTATAATTGTTATGTGACTTATTTCTTAAAAAGTATAAACTAATGGGTGATATTGATCTTTGATGTTTTGATATAAAAATGAAATGATAATAGTCTTATGAAAATAAAATTTAATCCTGAATTTTTATGGTTGACCGAAATATATAATTGATTTTTTTAAGTAAAAGTTACAAATAAATTATAGTATTTTGTTTGATAATTCTAGGAGTAATTGGGTAATTTTAATAAGGAAAAATAGGTTAATAAGAATGGTATTTTTGTTTGATGACATGACTATAGGATTGAGTTTAGTTGCTTTAAAAAAAATGATTTTTATGAATGGTGTCTATGTGATATTTTATTGATGATTAAAACAATTCTTTTGAAGGTATAATATTATGTAACTATGATGTATAGGTGTTTTAAAAATTAAAAGTATTTTTCCTAATTGTTGAGCAGTGGCCGAATTATTTAGGAGAAAAAAATATAGAGTTTAATAATTTTCCTAATTGATTTAATAATGATTTGATGTGAATAGATGATTATTAGTATATATAAGTGTTTAGTTAATTTAATTCTGAAAAATAATTAATTCTGGAAAATTATTATTTTATTAAGATATAAGACTCCAAATGATTATTGTTATGTGTGTTAGTAGTGCTTAATTTTTATATAATTATTTAAGTTTGTTTGCTTTATTTTCTTAAGATAATGCAACAAATTGTGGTGGCTGTACAACAGGTGAAATTATTTTATGTGACTTTGATTTAATTATTTTAATATAATAATTCGTAAAAAGAATTTAGGAAAATGCGGCATGTGTTTCTGATAAACCGTTTAGGAGAAAACTGAGTTTTAAGAAATAGTGTATATGCTGTTCAAGATTCTAAAATAGTTGAATCAAGGATAGAAATTATTTTGAAATGAATTGGTAATGTGTACTTTATGCTAAGATCTTTATTATAAGTAGTTAAAAATTAGCAAGGAAGTGTAAAAGTGATTTTGTGAATGTACTGATGCTTAAAAGTGATTTGCTGTGTATTGTTTATAGTTTGTAATTTAATTTCATTATCGATAGAGAAAAAGTATTTTCAACTTGGAATACTTGAGTTTATTTTCTCAATATGTTATATGTGTTTATAACGTTATTATGCAAAGATTTGTTTACTGCTTGATTGATTGAAATGTGCATCAAAGAAAAATACTCCAAATTCATGCTGTATGAATAGCCTGTAAATGGTAGTTGTTATAAGGTACTTAAGAGCGAAATATCTGTAGTAAAGAAAAAAATTAAGGTTTATTTTTAAGATGTTATGATTGTGTTTTAAAAGTTATATTATGATTGGAGATGATTATCATAATTTAAAAGCTAAAAAGAAAAAGTGATTTTGCAAGACTTGTAGGGTATGCTGTCCGAAAATTCTAAATTGGCTGCATCAACTATAAAAACTGTTTTGGAATGAATTAGTATGATGATTTTTATGATAGGACCTTTAATATAAGTGTAAAAAGAAATTATAAAAGTGAATTTGTAAAAGTATGATTTGATGTTATTTGTTTAAATAAATTGTTGTTTTACTGGTATAAGTGTGTGCATGTGGTAGTTGTTATATAAGTTATATAGTATGACATTGTAGAAATAAAAATATATTCTAAATAGTTTTCAAAGTATTGGAGTGAGTTTTAAATTATGTTTTGCAAAAAAAGGATTTCTTGAATTTTAAAAGGAATTGTTTTAAGTTATTTAATGCCCTTAAAAAGGACCTCTGTTTTAAAAAGGATTTCTGTTTTAAGGTGCTTTGGTACCTTGGGTTTAGTCTTTACCTAAGTAAATAGATAGTATAAGGCACTTGCTAGATATTGATTTGTATGTCGTTCGTCGTTTAAGAATAAAAGGAATCTAAGGTGAACGAGCTGCTGGAGCTTTAGACACAAAGGCTGGAAACAGAGTAAGCATGGATCTCAGGTGCGAGAGAAACCTTCTTAAGACATAGTGGCATGTAGGGTAATATTAGGACGTTCCGTATCATCTCAAAGGTCGGAACTAGGAATCTATCGGTCGAGTAGTAAAACGGCAATTGAGTGTGTGTTCCTCCGTTTTTACGAAAAACACGATTCCTCGATATTAATTGTATGTCGGTTGATAATTGATTATATCATGTTGTATATTTTTGAATTGTATATTATATGGAAATGAGTTATATGATGAGATAACAAGAAGTTTGGGAATTATGTTCTGGAAATAATGGTTCATCCTATGGAAAGATAATTAATGTTTTTTTGATCGGTTGTTCCTATGAAAAGATACTTAGTATATTTCGAACGGTCGTTCCATGAAAAGGACTTGACATATTTTGTAAATATTATTATGAAATATAAGAATGGTTAAAGAATAATGTGAAATTGCGAAAGCGATATTAGTGTACAGTGATGGTGCAAGCGGCACAAAAATAACTTTGCTAAATATCCCCTTTAAGTGACTGGCCACGTGGATGACTGTGCCGTGGTCTAAGTCTTGTGGAATCCACTATACTGTAGAAGGGTGTTTGATGTTTCCCTTAGAGGTCGAGGCCCGTTAGAAGCAAGGCTTAGAATGGGTCGACCAAAACTAGGATTAATGACAGACTTAAAAGACTTAAAAGACTTAGGAACCCCTCTCCTAAACCTATGCGTTGAGAGTGAAGTAGTGGAGAGGAAAGATACCGCATGCTTAGAGGTTGGTGTCTCTTCAAGTGGTGATTGTGATAGGGGAGGGCAATGACGGTGAACGTCAAGAAGCCTCGAGTGCTTCTCTAGGCGGGACAAGACTACAAGGACTTGTCTTTCGGTTGTAGGCAATGTCGTAGCAAGGAACTGAACGATCAACTAGAGAAAGTGTTGTCGCCCCCTTGAGCAAATCTTAGATGGTGAGAGGGAACCCGAATGGGGCTAGATGTCGTTGTACTTTTGAAACTGTATTGATGAAATGATTTTACTTCGGTTGTTGGATACTTGTTGGTGCGTACCCTTCGACATCGATGCCAGCATGGTTAGGGTTCCTGTGCGTCCCATCTGCTTTCCGAACTAGGATGTGGTTGGAATGATGGAGGAGATGTAACGTGTGTGCTACCAAACCCTTGAGCCTCGGTGTGGTACCCCCTCTTGAATTTCCGGTGGTTATGACAATGAAACTTAGAGCCTAAAGATAATTAAATATAATGGATATGGTTTCATGAAGGTTATCCTTTTGGTGGGAAGGACCCTATGGTTTTTAGCTGAAGTTGTTTATAAGGGATTGGTAATAATGATGTATATATTGTTTTATGATATGCTTGTATGGTCTTAATATTCCCCTATGGTAAGCTCGCGCCGTCGACGATCATATCGTTCGGAAGTGCTTACTCTCTCTATTTCCCTTTCCTGTGGACATTGGGGGAACAATGTTCACAGATGGCAGATCATGTAATATCTCGAGTAGTGGTTGCTCAAGTCGGAAGAGGATCGTGAGATGACGCTCATACGAGGAGGAAGCAGAAGCAACAATCAGAGGAACCTTCCAGACTTTTGCGGTGAAGGAAATGATGAAGATCAATAGTCTAGGATAGTCTTTGTTTTGTACTCCATCTCTAGATAGGTAGGACATGATTACTCTGTTTCGAATGTAACCCCTACTGTAATAAATATTTATCTGAAATGAAATAAAAGAAGTTCTTTTTGGTTATTGTATCATGTTCATAAGTACCTAAATTATTTTCCGCAAGTTAACCATCAATTAAATATGACATGGAGAAAATGAGTTTTTAGAAATGTGTGGGATGGTAACATCTCTTTTTTGGAAATAGAATTTTTATGACGTGAGTTAAGTATCAAATCATTTTGTAAACAAATGAATCAAATTGTTTTATGAAAATCTTTTTGTAAAAGAATTAAACTAAACTGATTTTGGAAATGTTTATAAAAAAAATGGCGCAAATTTTAGTGAAAATTCTAAGTCCAAATTGGGGTGTTACAAATAGGATTCCCAAAATGAGAGAAATTTTCCAAAGATACGATTTTCTGAAGGAGAACTTGAAAAGAGACTTTTGAAAAAGGATTCCGAAAAGAGATTTGTGAAATGGGTTTTCGAAAAGAGATTTTTGTGAAAAGGTTGTTTGGAGAGAAGTTTTGTGATGAGATTCAAGTTGTAATTGTGATCCCGCTTTGTGCCAAGTTGAGACATGAAAGGAAAAGTGATGCAAAGTTAGCGGTCAGGACTCATTGAAGGGATGTACGAAGGGTGAGCTGACCATTAGGTTAATTAAAAAGATAAAAGACTTTAAAAGACATTAACAGCGAACGCGGTGAGGTATGAGAGTTAACCCGAAGTAGTGGAGAGGAAGATACTATGGGTATCTGCGGATACTCAGGTGGAGATTGCAGTAGGGGAGGACGATGACGGTGAAACGTCAAGAAGTCTAGAGTGCTATTCTAGGCGGAACAATCCCACAGGTGGCGCACTAACGTGGTGGGGACTGGGTCCAATGCCGTGGCAAGTTCTGCATGATCAGCTAGAATTAGTACTGTCGCCCCCTAGATGCAAATCTAGAACAGTGAGAGGAACTGGAGTAGGGCATTTTGTTTGCCGCTGAGAACGTGCCTTATAATATATGAATTGATATGATTTGAGGCTGGGCCTCCTGGTATGGGACCATTTGTTGTGTGACAGATGTCGTGCCCGCACGGTAAAGGTTCTGTACTCCTGTTTACTTCCGACTAGGTGGATGGATGACCGAGGAGATGTAGACTTGAGACGTGAGTGCTAACTACGAACGGACGCGCACCTCGGTGATTATTTAATCCCCCTTAATCATCAATGGTTATAATTCAATAAGACTTGATAAGAAAATAAGTGTAATTCAGAAATAGAGAAGTTTGTGAGTTATTGATGATGAAGATGGAAAATGTGAAAGGAAGAGATAGGACCCCCGAAGAGGGAAAGGAATTAAGTGAAGGATTGAGAAATGTGAATAACGAAGTGGTCGAGGAAGTAAGTGAAGAGAGAGGATGCTTATGTAAGGATTGTTAATCAGATAAAAGATAGTTAATAATGATAAGAATGAAATATGTTGTGGTGCTTGAGTGCTGTGTTGTGTGTGCCTTGTTTGTATTGTATATGTTGTCTTGATATTTCGCCTGCGGTAAATCCACAACGTCGACGACTTGTCGTTCGGTTCGCTAACTCTCTCCTGCCCGTTGGTATATCGGTGCTTCTGGTACTCCAACGTGCAGATGGAGTATCGCATGGAGATTGCTACCTGGACCAAGCATGGATGTGGCTGGAAGCGTACCCCATCTGGTTGGGTGTGGATTGGCGATACTCAGATCGTGATTCCGGATCCTGAGCATCGACTTTGCGGAGCTAATTTAGGACCACTACTGGGACAAGTTTCTGTCCGTGGTTACAGAGACTATGAGGAGAAGGTGCGGTGTGAAGCTTGGAAGACTTATTCTGCTCCGGTCAGGATGCAATGGGTGCCAAAGAACCGTGGACAAGCTGCAACTGGGATAGCTTCATCGTCTGGTGTCAAGCAAGGACATAAGAAGGAGGATCATGAGCTGCACCCCATAGTTTTCATTAGGAAGAGCCAGAGGTAGGGTAGATTAGTTTAAAGTTGTTGTAAGTGTGAGACAAGGACTATCTTAGCAATGTATCACTCTTGTAACTATGCCCTACTTTTATTTTATGAACTGGCCGAGTCTTTGTTTTAACAAAATGTGAAATCGTTTTGAAGAATGCAAAGATTGGGTGTTGAAAGGTTCCAAGTAACAACCCGGTTTTCAAGTAAGGATGTGAATATGCACCAACCGCCTTCTAAAACTCTTTAAAAAAAATGGCCTCATTTTTAGTAACTTTTAATTAAACGATGATTATTTTCGTGAGGTGAAAATCGGGCTGTTACAAACTTCACTTGTCCTTTCGTGAGTCAGTTGTAGAATATCCGACATTTGCTTAGCATTTTTACAATGCGATACTCGGAAAAATTCATCATAGGACAGGGTCGAGGTGATGATGTTTTTAGCTTTTAAATCGTAAGAAACTTTTCTTTTATCATCATCATCTCAGCTTGTCCTTGGGATTTCTACAACATCATCTCCGATTTTCCTTCTCGGAATATGAGGGCCATTTTCAATCGCATCCCAAACATTGATAACTATTGCTTCTATAAAAAATTTTATTCGAGCTTTCCAATAAGCATAACCATCACCATTGAATAGTGGTGGTCTGTTTATTGAAGAGCCTTCACCTCAGAATGGATTGTTAGAGCCCATGGTTTCCTAGGATCTTTTTCGAAAATTGGTTAAGCTCGATCTTTCGACCGAGCTCTGATACCAATTGTTAAAATACTTGTTGGAAACCGAGGAAATGGCGTAACAATCTACTAGAGGGGAGGGTGAATGGTAGTTGGAAGCAATAATACCAATTTTTTGTGATGTATTGAAATCGGTCAGATAAAGCTAGTATTTCAGAGTAAAAATACTAACTTTCGACCGAGCAGTTCTTGATAATCTGTTTCTAGATTGAGCACCGATTATCTGAGCTGCACACTAAAAGGATCAGGTTTGCAGCGGAAATTTTCTAGCACTATCCGAGCGTTAAGTTTGAGTTAAAACAGTTCGACCAAAAGCTCAGAGAGAAAATAAAAGCTGTAAAACAGTAAAGAAAATGAGACGCCGAGATTTATCCTGGTTCACTCACCAACATGGTGAGCTATGTCCAGTCCCCCTTAAAACCTTTAAGGAGCTTTTAAATAAAATCAAATAGATAGAGATTACACGGGATCAATTAAACCCACCAAGAGAGTACCAAACTCTTGGCTTCTACCTACTGATACAAATGCTGAGCACACGTCGGACTTAACAGCCTTGAAACCTTCAAGACACCTTGAAACCTTCAAGGATTTTCACCAAAGAACCTCCTTGGATTTTTGCTCAGGAACCTCCTAAGACTTCAATCGCCAAGAACTTCTTGAACGAACTTGGAAACCTTCCATGATTTTCACCGTGCTTGAGAACAACTCAAGATTTTGAAGAAATGGTTGAGTGAAGATGATGGCTCCAACTCGAAACTCAAGTTTATATGATTCCGAAGGTTTAATAAACAAAAGAGATTTCGGTTAAGAGATTGAGAAAGGATTTAAGTTTTTAGAGAAACGATTTGAGACTTGGTATATGAGTATGAAAGATTTGCACTCAAACTCTCAAGGTTCTCTTTTCTGCATTCTTGGCACTTGTGTTTTCCAGAGAATGAATGTGAAAGTTTTTGGCTCTTGTTCTCTGTTCTTTTCTTTCTCTATGTCTCTTCTGTTTTTGGAGAAGCTAAGACTCTCCTTTTATAGTGAAGCAACCACGTAGGGTTAGGAAAGAGAGGAAAAATGTCTTTTGTGATATGCCTTGATATTCCAACGGATATACCCAACATTTTCTGCCATTTTTCTGCAAGTTCTGGTTTGTCTTTGCTTTTTCACAAAAGTCCGAAACTGTCTCTTTCCAATTTTGAAATTTGAAGCTTGATGATAGTTGGGTGCTGTTGAGAAGAGGACAAAAATTTCAGCCATGTACATTACTATGCTACTGGTACATAATTAATGAGGCGCATGCGGGATGTATTGCTAAAGGTTGAAGACGATGAATAGTGTTGCCGAGCTTGACGATAGTACGAGCTTGGCATCTATTCGAGCATGGGAACTTTGAGAGGTAAAATCTGATTTTCCTTTGCCGAGCTGATCCCTCGATGACTGCCCTTGATCTCAGACTGAGTTGAGCTCTGACTGATTGATGTCCTTTAAACAATAACTCAGATTGATCACTTCCGAGTACGCTTAAGTCTTGACTTCTATATCGAATGGGTCGACAACTGGTCGGATCCAATTGGCTTGACAATGATGAGCTGATTGATACTTCATTACTGATTCATTTGCCTTGGCATATGACAAAGATGCTTCTAAACTAATCCATTTGGCTTCGACAGCACCTTGGCCGAGAGCCAAGCACATGGAGTATTTGACATCATCAAAGTCAACAATCTCCCCATCATCATCAAAATCTTTGATTCAACATAGGAGTATTATTTTGATTTTTCTAAGTGCTTATCTGATTATATGTTGTTTGTATCTTAATTCTTTGATGTGGTCTCATGAAATAACAATTAAATAAATGGTTTTTGATGAAAAGAAATGGAGTAATATGTCAGATTAGTCCCTGACTTTGTAAGCGTTGGTCAAGTTAGTCCCTGACTTTATCGAAATAACAATTTAGTCCCTGAGATTTCATTTTAATTCACATACGTCCCTATCTTTATCCCATTTTAAAGCAAATACATCTCTGTGATAGTGACGGCAAGGGCTAACTTGATCGACGTTCTCCTATCTCAGGGACTAAATTGCTATTTCGTAAAGTCAGGGACTAACTTGACCGACGCTTACAAAGTCAGGGACTAATTTGACATATTACTCAAAAGAAATGATCCTGGAAAAAATTATTTTAATTCTGGAAAAATTTATTTTAATAAGGGCGTGTGATTTAAGGTGTATTTTTATGTGTATTTGTGATGAGTTTATGTGCATATGTATGTAGTATCATGTATGGTATGGAAATGAAAGTTTTAAGGTGAATAAAATTATTATTTTCTAGAAAATGAAATTGCTGTCTAGATTTGATGTGATTTAGAAAATGTGACTATTTTTCTAAGTTAAGTATATTTTTGAGTTGTAGATTATAAGCTTTTGTGTATAAGTGTTAGAACTTGAACATTAATGAATTTTTGAGTGAATGCAACCTGTTTTGATGTGGCCTTCCATCAAGATTAAATTATTTAATTAAATCAAACTTTAAGTTATTTTTATAATAGAGCTGGTAATGAAGCTATAGGAAAAAGTGGCACTATTTTTGGATTTATAGTTTAAGAGAAAAGTGATTTTTAAGATTTAGAGCTTATGCTGTCCAAGAATTTTTAATTTGATTTCATCAATCTTAGAAATTGTTCTAATGTGGTAAAATATGTGATTTTATGTGTTAGGAGTTTAGATGAATGATATATGTGTACTGATGCTTGAAATGTGATTTTTATATGTTGTCTAGAGTCTGTAAATAAATTGCATCAACTCTAGAAATTATTTTGAGTTTAGGAATATATGAGTTTATGTTTTATATGCATTGGGCATGCTTTTGATATGCTTTTGTGATTTTTAGAACAAATTCTTTAAGGCTTAAATTGATTTAGGTGTTGCATCGAAAACAAATGATTTTAACTCATGATGTATGATTTATCTGCAAATGGTAGTTGTTATAAGATAGTTGGAGATGAATTTTTGAGTAATTAAAGTTTTGGAATTTAGTTTTGAGAGGTGATAATAAAGTTCTAAAAGATATATTATTTTTGGAAAAGGTTTTCATGATTTAAAAAGCTAAAAGAAAAAGTGATTTTACTTATGTTGTTTTTGGTTTTAAAAGAGGTTTTAAGTTACTAATATTGTTTTATGATCTACGATTTTTCTACGTATTTCGAAAAAGGATTCAATTGGTTTAAGTTATTTGTTTTGAGAATGTATAATTGATTGGTCCTTTGAATTGTATTATCAATGTTTAAGGTTCGAGTGAAACAAATTCGGGTAATTCAGTAGTCCCTAGCTTCAAATCTAGGTGAGAGAGAAGCTTTTCTAAGACACAATGGCACTTTGGATAGCATTAGGATGTTCTTGATCATCTCAAAGATCAGAACTCGGTAGTTATTTGTCAATATACGTGACGACAATTATTTGTGTGTGTGTTTGGCCGGACGACGTTGAGACAATAACTCTGGTTTGTGTGATTCGCTGTTTATGATTTATCTGTATTATATTTCATGAGTATTATATTTATCTGCTTTGAATTATGTTATATCCTGAGCATTTTTGTTTATCTGTAATAGCCCGATTTTCGTAACACAAAATAACCAACTTTTATTTACTAAGTTGTAAAAATGAGGCCAAATTTTTTATTTATTTATTTTTTTTAAAACACTGTTGAAGTGTCATTGAAGTACTTCAACATACTTCATTGAAAACCGAGTTGTTACTGAAACTTTCATCTACATCATCTTCACAAGTTATGGATAACAAGTATCCATACATGGCATGACATAGCCGATGTTCTTTTAAAACAAAAGTTCTGACAGTCACCAAATAAAGATGGGCATAATTACATAAGCGGTACATTACTACGGTAATCCTCGACTTCAAATACTAACACTAAACTTCTACTTAAAGATAACAAGAGGCCCTCCTAAATTCATGGCATTACTCTTATATCTTCCTATTGAAAACGACTGGATGGAGTTTCCCTTTCTTCTTGCGCCTTTTCTTCACTCCCGAAGATGATGCCATCTCTGTCGCTGCTCTCCCATTGTCATTTGACTCCAACTCCACTCCATCTAGAGTGGTGGAGTTTTCCTGAGTCTCATTTCGCACCTTCTCTTCGTAGCTTCTGTATCCTCGTACAATGACCTATCCCAAGTGCGGCCCCAAATTAACTCCGCTCATTCTATGTTCCGGGTCCGGAATCACTATCTGAGTGTATCCAGTCCATACCCAGCCATAGGGAGTGGGCTTCCAGCCATTTCCATGCCTATTCCAGGTGATGATCTCCATACGATGCTCCATCTGTCCGTTGCGATACCAGCAACATCGATATGCCAACGAGACAGGAGCGAGTAAGCGATCCGAACGACGCATCGTCGACGGTGTGGGTTTACGATTGTGGTGGACTCGGCCTAGCCGAGGTCCTCAGACTCCTCGCCAAAGACCTGAGGACCCTTCAAGAAGCCTTCTGAGCGCTTGGCCGAGCTCAATGCTCAACGGCCGAACAGATGCCAGATACAGGTCGACCTCGTGTTCCCACTAGGTCCGACGTCTAGGTCCGACACCTTCCCAAGTCCGACACCTAGGACCTGATGACGTCCCCCTTCCTTATCCACAAGGACAGCTCACTGCCTTATCCACAAGGATAGCTCACCACCTTATCCACAAGGACAGCCTATCCACTCTTAGCTCAGTACAGGCTGGCCCTACTTGGGCCTAAAGCAAGCCCATTAGGGCAACCAGCTCCCCCCTATAAGTAGCTCCGTACTACATGGGGCTCAGGTACGTCCTCTAACCCTAATTGTCACCTTCACACACCAGTGATTAGGGTTACTTCCTGGCTCTTTCCCCTAGCCACTTGAGGACTCCCACCAAACATCACATATCAACCCTAGATAGAGGCACCTTCAGAGGTCTTCTCCTACCCTTGGAGGTCCTCACCGTCTAGGACATCACATTGGCGCCGTCTGTGGGGATCGGATAAACTTCACCCCCACCCAGAAGATTCTACCATGTCTGAAGCACAACCAGATCAGAAGAGGAGGAGGGAGCACTCAGGGAGAATCCCGTCATCCGGGGACCTGCAATCGCACCTGGAGGCTAACAGGGCATCTAGGCCCCCACCACCCCCACCTCCTCCTCCACCGTCACTATCGTCCCATCAGAGGTGGCCCGCGCCGCATCCTGCCAAACGAGCCACTTTCCAAGCCTCAGCTCCCGACGGACCCCAACAACAACAACCAAGAAACTTTGTTGTACCAGATCTGGTTGAAAAGCCAGAAAATTTGTGGGTGGAAACCATCTCTGGAGGTTTCGCCGGTGGCGGTGAGAAGAAGGGGGAAAGGAAAAAGTACGTTCAGCATGTATTAGCTGTCCGCCACAAGCCTATTTGTAAAAAACCATCCCGGAACATCCCCATCAGTTTTTCTGATGAAGATCTAAGAGATATCATCCCGGATCACGATGATCCAATGGTGATCGCGGCAATGATCAGCAACTTCGAAATCGCCCGAGTTCTCGTCGACCAAGGAAGCTCGGCCGACGTTCTTTTTCTCCACACATTTCAAGCATTGAAATTAAGGTCCGCCGACCTCGTACATTTTGAAGGGCATCTTATCAGCTTCACGGGCGAGGCAATACGCCCCCTTGGAGCCATCCTCCTCCCGGTGACCTTGGGCAAACTGCCTTCGGCCCGAACGGAGTTTATCAAGTTTTTGGTGGTTGACTTTGAATCCCCTTACAGTGTGATATTGGGACGAACCTGCCTTCAAGCCTTTGGGGCAGTGGTCTCAACAGTTCACTTAGCAATGAAATTCGTTGGTTCTGACAACAACCTTGTCACCGTCAAAGCTGACCAGCTCAAAGCCCGACTCTGTTATAATGCGAGTTTACGGGAAAATAAGAAAAAGCAAGAAGAACTCTCGGGTCCGACATTAGCCAAAGGGAAGGTCCTTTTGGCCGAATTGGATGTCCGAGCTGAACAGGATGATCTCAGACCGTCTCCTCAAGGAGAATGGTTGGTAATTCCTATCGATCCTGCTGACCCCAGCAGAACGGTCAGAGTGGGTGCCGACCTCCCCAAGGAGATCCAGGATGAGATCATCGCACTGTTGCGAGCTAATTTGGATCTGTTTGCCTGGACCTCGGCCGACATGCCGGGGATCGACCCGAACTTTGTCTGTCACAAGCTCAGTGTAGATCCGAAGGCAAGGCCAGTAGCGCAGAAGATGAGACGGGTTGGGACCGAGAAAGCAAGAGTTATCCAGGAAAAGGTGTCCGAGTTGCTCGAAGCCAGGTTTATAAAAGAAGTCCCATATGCCGAATGGGTGGCAAACACGATCTTGGTTAAAAAGGCAAACGGTAGTTGGAGGATGTGTGTGGATTACACCGACCTCAACAAAGCCTGCCCCAAGGACCAATATCCGCTGCCGATTATCGACCAGCTCGTCGACAACTCGGCAGGCTACCAATTATTGTCATTCACTGATGCATATTCGGGATACAATTAGATCCCTATGTATCCCCCTGATCAAGACAAGACCACATTCACGACCGGAAAGGCAACTTACTGTTACACTGTCATGCCTTTCGGCCTGAAGAATGCTGGTGCAACCTATCAGAGGATGATGAACAAAGTTTTTGATGGGATTATTGGCACAACCATGGAGGTCTACATCGACGACATGATTACAAAGAGCAAAAAAAGGGAAGACCATGCCCGAGACCTAACCACGGTTCTGGAGAGGGTAAGAGCACATAGGATGAGGTTGAATCCGGAGAAGTGTACCTTCAGAGTCCCCGCTGGTGCTTTCCTCGGGTTCATGCTCTCCGAGAGAGGAATCGAAGCAAACCCCGACAAATGCCGTGCTATACTAGAAATGAAGAGCCCTGCCGACCTCCGAGGAGTGCAACAATTAACTGGCAGGATGGCGGCACTGTCTAGATTTCTTCCTCAAGCTGCTAAAAAGGCCTTACCCTGGTACCAACTTTTGAAAAAAGGTACAACTTTTAACTGGGATCAGGACTGTGAAGCCTCTTTCCTTGCACTTAAGGAATATCTCTCTTCACCTCCAGTACTCTCCAGCCCTCGTGAGGGGGAGAACCTTTTTATTTATCTTTCCGTTGGGGAGTCAGCCCTCAGCTCGGTTTTGGTTCGAGACGAGGGTCGAAGTGAATTCCCCGTCTATTTCATAAGCCGAGCTCTCCAGGGTCCCGAGCTTCGGTATTCCAAGATTGAGAAATTCGCATTCTGTCTCATCCTGGCTGCACGGCGGTTACGACAATATTTCCAAAGCCACCCTATTGTCGTAAGAACCGCCCGACCCATTAAACAAGTTCTGCAAAAGCCCGACCACGCGGGGAGAATGATGGCTTGGGCAATCGAAATATCCGAGTTCGACATCTCCTATGAACCGAGGAAGGCAATCAAGTCACAAGTATTAGCAGATTTTGTGTCCGAGTTTACAGAGCCCCACCAAAGCTCTAGCTCGGATATTTGGGTAATATATGTTGATGGTTCGAGCAATCAAAAGGGTGCAGGAGCTGGTGTTATTTTGGAAAATGCGGAAGGACTCTGCATCGAATATTCCCTGAAATTCGAGTTTTTAACTTCGAATAATCAGGCCGAGTACGAAGCAGTCATTGCCGGCCTCCGCATGGCCAAAGAGCTCGGTGCAACCGAAGTCCAAATTATGAGCGATTCCCAGTTGGTGGTTTCCCAAGTCGTTGGAGACTACCAAGCCAAAGAGCCCATCCTGCAGAAATACCTTGACAAAGTCAAATCCCTAGCTCTTGAGTTTGCCAAATTTTCCATCACCCATATCCCCCGCAGTTCAAACTCCCGAGCCGATGTTCTTTCCAAGTTGGCAAGCACGAAAGGCGGAGGGAATAATAAAAGCCTCATTCAAGAGCAAATCGCGAGTCCAAGCGTAGTAATGGCCATTTCGGTATCCCCGAATTGGATGCACCCGATTAGGGCATACCTCGAACATGGAATACTCCCTGCCGACCAAAAGGAAGCAAAGAAACTTAAGAGAAAGGCAGCTGAGTATGTTATTATGGACGGAGTCCTTTATAGAAGAGGAATGTCATCTCCACTCCTCCGATGTCTTACCTCCGAGGAAGCTCAGGAGACCTTGAACGAGGTCCATGGAGGAATGGGGAGCCACCACGTCGGAGGAAAATCCTTGGCGAGGAAGATACTAAGGGCTGGATATTTCTGGCCAACCTTAGTTATGGACTCCATTGACCATGTTCGACGATGTCCTCAATGTCAATTCTTCAGCGATGTTTACCAGAAACCGTCCGAGGAGCTCCACTCTCTAGCCTCCCCCTGGCCTTTCAGCATGTGGGGATGGACATTGTGGGACAGTTCCCAACGGCTCCAGGCCAGCTAAAATTCATTGTGGTAGCAGTAGACTACTTCACCAAATGGATCGAAGCTGAGCCCCTAGCAACCATCACTTCGGCAAGGATCCAGATGTTTTTTATGAAACAAGTCATCTCCCGTTTCGGCCTTCCTCTCACATTGATCACCGACAATGGCCGTCAATTCGCCGCCAACAACTTCCAGATATTAGCTGAGAGCCTTGGGATCTCTCATCGGTTCTCTTCGGTTGAGCACCCCCAGACTAATGGCCAAGCCGAGGCCGCCAACCGAACTATCGTTGACGACCTCAAGAAGAGAATTACACAGGCCAAAGGAGCATGGGCCGATCTTCTACCCGAGGTCCTCTGGTCAATCAGGACCACGGTCCAGTCCTCAACCGGAGAAACCCCCTTCAGACTCACCTATGGTTGCGATGTGGTCATCCCCATCGAACGAAGGATTCATACCTTCCGAATGAGGGACAGACCCGAGGAGGAAAACGGAAATTTGATCAAAGAAAACTTGATACTGGCCGAAGAGATCCGGGACGCCGCTTATGCTCGGGAAAAGAAAGCAAAAGAAAGGCAAGCCAAGCAGTATAACAAAACGGTACAACCCAGGTCTTTTGAGGTCGGTGATCTCGTTCTCAGGAGAGCTGACATCGGTCTTAAAAACCGAAGAGATGGGAAATTTGCTCAAAACTTGGAAGGCCCCTACAGAGTCATCTCAAAAACACACTCTGGGGCATACAAACTAGAGACCCTTGAAGGGGGCGAACTCAAAAATTCTTGGAACATGGCAAAACTGAGAACCTACTTCAGCTAGGTTTACCTCAGATGTTATCGGCCGCCCCAGTTAAAAGTTTAAGTTTTATCTTCATTTCTGTTATTATTTTACACTTACTTTTCCTAATCATTCTCTCATTTTCCACGTTGGGACATACCCACCTTCTCAATTTATAAGCAATGTACTCATGGTTATTAATGAAAAGTACAAACTTGCTCATACTCAAGTGCCACAGTTTTATATACGTACGTACTAGCTTCTCACTTAGCACTAGCCACCTAAATGTTGCATGGCGCTATGCACAGCCAACGTCTTCCACATAAGATCGGCTCATATGCACTGTGTACAAGGGACACCCGATAAAGAACAGACTGCTGTGAAATGTTTGCACATAGCTTCACTCAACACTCTCTTTTACATCGGGGCCGAGGACACCCACCTCGGCTAAGGTGGGTAGATCCGAGTTCCCTACCGCATGCACTTATACACAGTACCTTTATTCAGAGGAAAACTTATAAGATTACTGCACTTACTGAGTCGTCCGAGCTTAACATTATTAAGTTGTAAATCCGATCTAATCCGAATACAACAAGCCAAAAAGACTTGTATTCTCACAAGTAGTTTTTAGAAACGATCTCGGACATAACACATACGCAACAAGTTAGAGTTAAAAACTTGCATAAATACAACAGCATGCAACAAGTTAAAACAGGAAAGAACTTGCATAAGAATAAACTATTGTACACAATAAAGCAAAATACAATCCAACGTTGTCAAACATGTTACAAAAAACATTGACAAATCGCAAGCTGCCCAACATAAGGGACTTACGCTGCATCATCTTCAACATCGGACAGGACAACCGAGTTTGGGTTGAACTCCTCATCTGGTTTCTCCACCAAAGGATTGGGCAGGTTCTCCTCAGGTTGGTTAAGGTCGACTTCGAGCCCGTCCTGGTCATAGTCGACCATCTTCCCATCCTCCACCCCGAACCCAGCAGAGGCGCCGATGTACCGTATTCGGAGCTCTTGGTTCAGGTGTAGAATCTGCTCTATTGCGCTGGTAAAAACTTTACCCGCCGCCCTTTCAAGATTGAAATCTGCTTCACGTGCGGCTACTTTGTGTTTAAGAGCTTGAGCGGCTGTTCTCTTCAACAATGTTCTCACCTTCTCCACCTCGGCTAGCCCTTCTTGCTGTCCAGCCTCCTTTGCATCCACCGTCGCCCGGGTCAGGGCCTCCTCCTGACTTTTCCGAAGCTCCTCCAGCTTCCGACGGTGCTCTTCCTTTAACTCGGCCAACTTTTGCTCAGCAGAGTCTTTATTATCCCTCAGCTCCGCCACTTCCGCCGCCATATCAGATCGGGCCTTCTTCCTGGCCGGCGACACGCCTTCCGCAATGTCATCGGCAACATCGGCCAACACATTGAAAATATTCGTCGACCTTTTTAAGTGATAAGCCAACCCTTCGGCCATCTTCTTTCATTCGGCCCCCGACATCTTCACAAGTGACTCTTTAACTGAGGCCCTAGTAGTGGGAGTCGTCGGCCTTGGGGTACTGGTAGCACGGACGTGCTCGATACTTGGAGATGGAGACTGAGGAGGAGGTGAGGTAAGGATCACCACAGGCGGAGTAGAGTGCGGCAGAGCGGAGTCGGCTGACGTCGTCTCGGCAGTTGCGGCATCATTGGAAGTGCTCTCCGACTTCTTCCTTTTGCGATTCAGCGCAACTTTCAATGCCTTAGACGACATCGCTGACCAATATTCCTCTGCAAACAAAAAAGACGAAGGCAAATTAGCAAAAAAAAATATAATTTTTAAGGCTATAAGTGCGAGGTTAACTACCAACTTTGGCTAACACGTCATTGTCAGAACACTTCATGAAAACTCCAATATGAAGTTGGACTTTCCGAGCTTGATATTCATTTTGAAAATGATGGACTGTGGCGGCCTCGTCGGCATCAAGAGTCGCGCCCGACCACCTTTGTGGCGTACCGAGGTGGCGGTCGAAGAACTCCGGGGTCCACTCTAAGGGAAACCTCGGACGCGTCTCGTCCCGGAACCAAGGTCGGCCATCACCCACGAATTTATACTTGAAGAATCTAGGCTTAAAGTGCTTCCAAGATTCCGTAAACATTCCGAAAAGCCCACAGCGAGCTCGGGCTTTGGCCGATACCCAAAGTCGCCCAGTAACCCCGTCTTTGTTATTGACGAACGGGTTGTACATCCACAGAAAGAGCCGGACTGTGCATACCAACCCCTTGGCCCGGCAATACTTTTGAAACGCCCTCAAGAACGACCAGGTGTTGGGGTGAAGTTGCGAAGGAGCCAGTCCGAGCTCTTTCAGAACCCTCATCTCGAGGTCAGTAAACGGCAAAGTCACGCCGAGGTTGTGAATTAAGTCGGCATAAAAAAAGAAGGAGTTGTCATTAGTCTTGGTGCAGATTCGGTCATTCGCCGAACAAGGAAGAACTTCGTAAGAAGTACCAGCGGCGTCTCCCGAATAGGGTAGTATAACTCTCTTCACGTCGGAGAGTTTATCCTCGGAATCTAGATTAGATCGCACTCCCTTCGGCTCCACATCGACCCATTGATATTGGTTGGCATCGGTGGGCGCAGGATACAGATCCGGTCGGCTGACGCATTTCCGGGGTGGCATGGTACCTGTGGAAGAACAGGGGAGCTCGACGTTAGTCCTACGGGTTACAAAGGATAACCCCCCAGAAACCCCCCCCCCCTCGAAGTTGTCCCGAGGGGCGAGCAACTCCCCTCCACCACAGGTACCCCCCATCCATATCCTCTTCACTCCCCCATATTTTCGAAATCGACATAGCCCCTACCACCAATAAACTCGGCCCAGGCGTATGGCCAAACCCACTCTTTCCTCCGCTCCCAATCCCGAGGGTGGACTACCTCAACGGGATCAACCTCTAAAAACCTATCCCTCATATCCCTCGTCGACCTCCAGGGAGGAGCAGGATGAGGAAGAGGAGCCGTCCTCTTCCTCGTTACTGCTACAGGATAGGAAGATCACTACAGACCATTCCCCAACCTGTTCCCTACTCGTAATAAACCCAGTATATCCCCTTGATTTCTCGAAAAATGAAACCAACAACCCTCCAACAAGTCCTAAAACGCCCCAAACCCAGAAACATTGTAAGCCACCAATTTCTTTCCCCAAGATTAACACGAAACCCAACAAGCAGAAAAAACCACCCCTGTAGAAATAGAGCCTTTAGAATCCTAAATCCTACCCAGACGAACCAGAACAGGGAAGAAGAAGAGGCAAAAACAAAAGGAGAAAAGGAGCGAGAGGATACCTTGAATATGCAACCGTGAAGAATGAATGAGAAGGAGAGTAGATTACTGTCGCTTTTTTGCGGAGAAAGAAGGTAAAAAGAGCACAATCCCAGAATGCAGCCCCGGAGGAAGGAGGGAGAATGGAACTGGTGTAAGTGAATGAAAGAGCAGCCGTTTGGTAGAAAGAAGAAGAGGAACGGTTTTGGTCAGAATAAGAGAAGAGGAACCACCTTCCCTCCACTTTCGAAGTTTGGGCCAGGCCTAAAAGGCCCAACCCAACATGCAGCCATATCAATTGGGGCACGTGGCACGCAACAGCTGAAATGATGGACCTCGAGCAACGTCACAATAATGGTGACGCTTCGTAGGTCACGATTTCTAACACGTGTCAGATCTAGTAAAAGCAAACGTCACATCGGTACTGCTGATTAGACAACTGTCAAACCTGCTCCGTCATAATTAAAGGACGTCAGAGAAAGCTGGATCCAGCTCTCGGCAAACTTATCGTTCGAACTCCCTAAAACCTCGGAACAAGGCTCAAATATCCTTGACCGAGCTGGGGGGCTTATGTGGTGAACTCGGCCCTTATGAGGTGGATTTGGGAAAGGGACCTAAACCAGAACCTCGGAACAAGGCTCAGATAGCCTTGACCGAGCTGGGGGGCTTATGTGGTGGACTCGGCCTAGCCGAGGTCCTCAGACTCCTCGCCAAAGACCTGAGGACCCTTCAGGAAGCCTTCTGAGCGCTTGGCCGAGCTAAATGATCAACGGCCGAACAGATGCCAGATACAGGCCGACCTCGTGTTCCCACTCAGGTCTGACATCTAGGTCCGACACCTTCCCAAGTCCGACACCTAGGACCTGATGACGTCCCCCTTCCTTATCCACAAGGACAGCTCACTGCCTTATCCACAAGGACAGCTCACCACCTTATCCACAAGGATAGCCTATCCACTCTTAGCTCAGTACAGGCTGGCCCTACTTGGGCCTAAAGCAAGCCCATTAGGGCAACCAGCTCCCCCCCTATAAGTAGCTCCGTACTACATGGGGCTCAGGTACGTCCTCTAACCTTAATTGTCACCTTCACACACAAGTGATTAAGGTTACTTCTTGGCTCTTTCCCCTAGCCACTTGAGGACTCCCACCAAACATCACATATCAACCCTGGACAGAGGCACCTTCAGAGGTCTTCTCCTAACCTTGGAGGTCCTCACCGTCTAGGACATCACAACGATAGGCAAGATATCAAGACAATACAAACATACAACATCACACACATACAGCAAAACCATGCAACATAAATACAACACAGCATTCAAGTTTGTCATCGTCATCATATAATTTCTTTATCATTCTCATTATCTTGCCAAACTTACTTTCACTTCTCAGCATAACATTCTTCATTTCTCAATTCCTTTCTCAATCTCTACTTGTAAATCTTTCACTTTCATTCCTTTCCCTTTTCATAGGGTTTCGTTCATCTTTTCACACTTTCATTCTCGATTTAGTTCTCATTATCAATATTTCATAAGATTTTGCTTCTTATAGACATAAGTCTTTTCATGACTCTTTAACTTTTCTTATCAAGTCTTATCTGTTCACATCCATCGTTGATTGGGGAATTTTAAAGTATCATCGAGGTACTCGTTTCTTTCGCAGTTAGCACACACGTCTACATCTCCTCGGTCATCCACCCAACCCCTAATCGGAAGCAAACAGGAGTACAGGACCTTTACCGTGCAGGCTTGACAGCTGTCTCAACAAATGGCTCCAAGCCAGGAGAACTGTAGAAAATCGGGTACAGTCTCAAATCAAATCATATCATATAATATCAAGGCACACTGTAGAAAAATCGGGTACAGTGGCAAAATCATAGCGCCTCGCTCCAGTTCCTCTCACTGTTCTCGAATTGCCATAGGGGGCGACAGTACTATTCTAGTTCCGGGTGTAGAACTTACCACGGCATCGGATCGGCCGATCCTTACCCCTTATGGGATTCATTTTACCTAGAATAGCACTCAAGGCTTCTTGACGTATCACCGTCCTTACCTTCCCCTATTACAATCACAACCCGAATATCCCTGATATTCCGGGGTATCTTCTTCTCCACTACTTCGCACTCATTGCTCACCGTATTCGTTAATGTCTTTTAAAGAGTTTTAAAGTTTTAGTTATTATCCTAAGGTCGACTCATCCTTGGTGCATCCCTTCAACGAGTCCCGACCACTAATTTTCAATGTAACACCCCGATTCGGCAACTTGAAAACTACAGTAACTTAATTTAAATATAGTGAAAATTTGGGCCAATTTTTTTTTTAAACATGTGTAACAAAGACATGAGAACATTGAAATTTTAAAAACAGAGTTGCGATTTAAAAACTAATGTTCTCACGTTGCGTAAAAATCTTTCAAGTTCCAAACCGAGATGTCACAAGACACTGCACCTTGAAACTTGTTCACAAAACATCATTTAAATGCATAGCCCGTTTACTTATTTCAAAAACATCAGTACTAAACAAAACTTTAGATGGGGTACAGTATGATATAGCTATGGCTATTAAGAACTTGCAATGGATTACAATACTCTGAGGGAATTACCTAGCCTCTAGTGGGCCTGCAGAACTTACCACGGCATTGGACCCAGTCCTTACCACATTAGTATACCACATGTGGAGTTCGTTCTGCCTAGAAACATACTCTAGACTTCTTGACGTTTCACCGTCATTGTCCTCCCCTAATGCAATCTCCTCTGAGTATCCGCAGATACCCATGGTTCCTTCCTCTCCACTACTTCGATACGATACTCATGCCTCACCGCGTTTGTTAATGTCTTTTAAAGTCTTTTAAGGTTATAGAGTTTTAATTAGCGGTTGAATCCTAATAGTCGGTCCGTCCTTGGTACATCCCTTCAACGAGTCCCGACCACTAATCGCAATCCGTTCCCCAAAGAATCGCAACGGCAACTTGCCTCAAATCTCTTTCTCTTACATCTTATCATCAGCATTATTCTCATCAGCTCATGCTCAGCAGCATTCGTAGCATCTTTTTCATCATCATGGTTCAGCAGCATCATCAGCATCTCGCTCCTCAGTTGTTACCCAGCAGCATCACCAGCGTCTTTCTCCTCAGTTGTTGCTCCACGGCACCATCGGCATCGCTCCCCTCAATTGTTGCTCATCATCCTCATCATCACCACACTTCCGCTCGCCTCGTCGGGTATTTCTTATCACATCACGAAAATCGTCTTTTCATCTCAATTTCTTTTCAAACTCGGCTCTTTCATTCATTATTTATCTCTTTCACAATTGCATTCACCTCGTGGTTCGTCTCTTTCTCAATCGTTCTCATAACTCTTTTCTCTTTAGTCTTAATTTATTACTTTCGCAGTTTCATTATTATCGTTTCACGATTCAGACGTAATCAAACATTTTCCAAACAGAATAAAGTATACTCAACAGATAAACATCCATCTATTCGGATTGCGAACAACACTCTCACTCTCCTCAAATAATGAAGTGTTGAAACTGAGTGTTGAACTCATGTGTTTCTCTCTCAGTGTTTTGATGATGACACAACAACATCAATTATGAATATTTTCTTAACAGGTTCAGGTACAAATGAAGATTGCAAAGGCTTGTTTTGTGTTAGATCTAGCCTTAGGCTTAGAAGTCTTTGTAAGGCAATTTAATTTTCCTAAAGCACATAGAATTATAGTCTATGTGATGATGATCATGTTTTTATTTGAAAATCTTAGAAGAAGCATTTTTATAAAACCTTTGCTCCAGGACTTTATTTGTGAAAAATGTTTTGCGAAAACCTTTGGTTACAATCTTTTTCATGAAAATCAATTTTTACTATTGAGTAATCGATTAACCCTTCTGGTATAATCGATTATTTAATGCAACTTGTAACCAGAGAGCATGTAATGGATTATTTAGGTTCTTATAATGGATTACTTCCTTGAACTGGACATTTGGGAGTAAGTAATCGATTATCAGAAACTAGTAATCGATTATATGTTAATGATGCAACTTTTATGGAAAACCTGAGAGCTTGTAATCGATTATGCCTGTCCAATGTAATCGATTATTTTAATTCAAATTTTGAAAAACGTGATGAAATCAATCTGATTCCTAGAATGATTTGTTTCCATTTTTGGAGGATCACGAATTGATTGTTTGGCTGCTTCTTCTCCTTCTTTAAAATTCTTTTTCATTTTTGAAAAGAAAGAGACTCTTCTTCTTCTCTTTTCTCTACTTTTTTGATAATCTTTTTAGAGAAGAAAAAGTTCATCATCATCATCATAGTGCTATAAACCTTGGGCTTTGCTTTAGATTATTAATATTGTCACAGGTCTTGATTGTTGTATCCGCTCTATCTAGAGAGCATATTGTTAGTTGCACAAGTTCTTTCGTGCATATTCTTATTATTGTAAGGGGTGTGACAACCTTAGTGTTAAGGAGTGTTATTCCTTAGGATTGAACGTGTGTCGCGTTCATAGGGTGAGATAACCCTTGTTGTTTGGGTAGCGCTATACGAACGGTGGGATTCCTAGTAGTTAGGCTATTTTTTTGAGTTTCGAGGTCCCTTGCGAACGGTGGGATTCCTAGTAGCTTGCGGGGTGCTCTGCATGTACTCGGGGACATAGTTGCGTCTTGGCTTAGTGAAAAAGCTCAAGCGAGTCGCTTGGGGACTGGACTAGGCTGGGTTTGCCGAACCAGGATAAATTCGCCTGCGTACAATTTCTCTATCCCTTATCTTTTACTTTCCGCACGCTTAAGTTGTTTTAATCATATTTTCGTGCATAAAAACTATTTTCAAGTTTTAAATTATATCACACGAGAATTGTGGTTTTCATGTATTGATCTTTTAAATCAATCTCGTGTATAATATGTTATCAATATTCATATAATAATATTTCTATTTCGTACTTAAAAACGTTTTAAATCGTTCTTTAAGTCTTCCGCTCTATTTAATCTCTGATATTTTTCAAAAGAACGTTTTAATTCGATTATTTTTCTAAGTTTTCTAAACACCCAATTCACCCCCCCCCCCTCTTGGGTGATTCTTGCCAATTACACCGTTTATTCCAACAATTGGTATCAGAGCTTCGTGCTCTGGTAACAAGCTTAACCGCTTGAGTTAAAGATCCTTGGTTAATTGGCTTTGGGATTTTGTGTTTTTAATTTTAAAATGGAGGGTAATTCATTCGATGAAGCACCAATTTTCAATGGAGAAAATTATTCATATTGGAGTGCTAGAATGAAATTTTATTTACAGTCGATGAATTATCGTTTATGGAGTATTGTGCAAAATGGTTTTGATCTAAATCCAAAAAATGTTTTAAATGATTTTGATAAAAAAATGTTTTGCCTTGAACATTCAAGCAATGCAGATTTTAAGGAATGCCTTAAATGATGACGCATATGCTAAAATCAAGGATTGTATTAATGCTAAAAATATTTGGGATACCTTACACAATTGTTATGCTACTAATGATCTTTTGGAAAGTGTAAGTGTTCACAGATGTTTTCAAGATACTCACGAAGGGAAAAACTCAAAGAACGAATGGACTAGCTCTCTTGACAAAGTTTTAAATGATCTCACTCATAGCATGAAGAGGAGTTCATTAGATGAAAGAGATGATGATGATCTAGAAAGACTATTTGAAGCTTTCTTGGAAACTCTTGAGGAATCAAGTTCTTCAGATGAGGAGTCAGTAGAAAATGGAAATGCATCACATTTATTTACTCCTCACGAGGTAACCTTGATTAATTTCAATGTCCAAAACCCTCATAGTACTAATAATATTTTGAGAGAAGATTTGAAAAACAATTTTGAAAATAGCACCTCTACTAGTAATGAAAAATCTATTTCTATTAAAAACTCTGTTGAGGCTGCTTCGTGTGACCCTCATTGTATTTCAAAATCTGTTTGTTCAAACTCTTTTCTTGACAATTCAAATACGAATGTGGAAATTCAAAAGTCAAGCAAAGAGGTTAGCAAATGTGATTCTGAATACGAAGATCACAAGTTTTGCAAAAATGATTTTATAAAATCCAAAACCTCTCCCAAAATCATTATTTGTAACTATTGTGGTCGTTCTGGTCATATTTCTCATTTATGCATATTCAAGAAAAATCAATACTTGAGAAATAAAATGAAATGGGTTCCAAAAGTCTCCGAGAAATCTAAAATTAACCCCCGTGGACCCAACATGAGATGGGTACCAAAAACTTCTGCGTGTAACAGGAAAGAAGATTATTTTCTACCCAAGGAAAAACCAAGAAGAATTCTAAGAGACAATCTCACCACTTGAACACCTTGGATATCTGAGACAAGATGGAATAACCAAAGAAGATCAGTTCCATTTAAGTCAAAAATGACACATGGAAGAAATGAAAATCACCTATGGACAAAAATTCGTAGAAAGAATCATTGGCATAAAGGAAGTGACAAAAAGAAACATCGGCAAAATTCAAAATTTCCATGGCATGCAAAAATTGAGGTAAACAGATCATATAACTCTTATAATTATGATTATTCAAGAACGTACTTTGATTATTCCAAGCTAAACTATTTTTGAAAAATAAATCGTGTGTTGCTAGTTTTATCTTCACATGATCATCAATTCTTGGAAAAATCAAAGATCTTCATAAAATGTCATTTAGTACAAACTTGATGAAATCAAGATAGTATCAAATGCTTATTATGATTAATCTTGATATATTTCATAATTATGATAGGCATATGATTTGTTACATTATTGTTATTCATTCATTCAAATAAAGCTCATTGTGATTATCATGAATATTATCTAACTTGAGCGTTGGAGATAGCCAGATTTATTTGTTTTGTAGGAAACAGGATTTTTAAAGGTAAGTTGACCACAAGCTTAACGTCACTAAACGGATTCAGGCATCAAGGTTCATGTATCAGAAAGGATTGGGTTGTATCAGTCAGAAAAGGAAGAATTTTGGAAATTTGTGCAGAAGTAATCGATTACTCTGCAACAGTAATCGATTACCAAGTGGATTTTTTGAATCAGTTATGAAGAAATAATGGATTAGAAGATCAGAATAATGGATTATATTTGCAGCATCATTCAACTCATCAGAGGAGAGATAATCGATTATGTAAGTCAGTATAATCGATTATACTGGTTGCATCAGTTCTGACCAGAGAAGAGAGAATCGATTAAATGGATTGTAGTAATCGATTATGTGCAGAAGTAATCGATTACAACAAGGGAATAATCGATTAATTGCTACAGTATCTGAAAAAAAAAGGAAAAAGTGCAAAAGATCGTGTGGGCCTTTGACCCATGTTTGACCAAGTGTGGACCACCAATTATAATAATAACCCTAGCCACACATTCTTACACACACACACTCTCTCTCTTCCCTCTCAAAATTCACGGCCTCCTCCTTCTCTCTCTCTTCCACGACTTCTTCTTCTTCTTCTTCTCTTCATCTTCTTCAAACCTTCAACACCCACAAACCTCCATAACCACTCACAACCTTCACCATACTCTCTCATACTACTTCTCTTTCTCATAAACCTTCACCCTTTCCACTTCAGTTAACCCAAAACCGCCCCTATCTCTCTCCTTCCTCACCATTCGGTTTTTCACTCACAACCACCATAACCACCATTAAACCTCTTGCTCTTGCTTCACATTGTCCAAAACCTTCTCTTCATACTTGGTTAAACTTGGTGTTCACAAGGATTTCATGCTTCATGCCTCTTGATCTTCATGTTTCAGATCCGGTTCATGCATGTTGATGAAGATGTTGGTTCACTGGTTTGAGCATTCGGCTCGCTGATCAGAATATCACTCGGTTCACTGGTCTGGTTCGTTTTTCTGCTTGGTTCAGATTCTTGGTTCTCCGGTTCAGTCTTGGTTCTGGTTTACTGGTCTGGTTTGGCTTCTGGTTTGCTCGGGTTGATGTGTGCTGTTCATTGTTAGGTTCATTGCTTCGGTTCAGTTGATAGCTTCTCCGGTTCAGATTCACAATATCTTGGTTATGCATTATTAGTATCTTCATGCTTACTATTTTTGATATGAAGTTATTCTGTCATTGATTCTGTGAAGTTGAAACTGCTGAACTGTGTTTTTGGTAATCTGAGTTATATTCTGTGCTGTGCTGCATTCTGGTTGGAAAAGTTAGTTGGTTCAGAATTCAGAATGTCTTTTGAGATAGTTGTGCTGTGCTGCATTCAGTTGAGTTGATTTGGTTGTTATTATCTGTGCTACAATCATGTCTCGTCACTCTAAAAGGCGTATGGTAATTGAGGAATCAGAGGATGATGAGCCTTCACCCCCTGTTGTTCAAAGAAGGGCTTAACCTTCATCTAGTCGAGTTCCTAGACCGCCAAGGACACGTCAAAGCGATGCAGGTCCTTCAGCTCCACCTCCACCGGTTCATCAGCCGATAGCAGTAGAAAAGCTAAATCATTGGTTCTCTAATCCTGCTCAAATAATGGATTATGAAAAATACTTTGCTGCTTGTTTCGTTATTTCACCAAGATTTCTCGATGCTGAAACATTTGAAGGTGATGATTGTAATCTTCTGGCTGTTGTTCTGTTGAAAGAAAAAGGACTTTATGAGTTCAGTACCATTGGAGGAGATTATTATGAGGACTTGGTCAGAGTGTTCTGTGACGACCCAACTTTTATTCCAAAACTTAATATTCATTCTTAGAAAATTTGACCATTTTTTTTTTAAAACTAAAAGTCAGTCATCATCCATTATCGAGTCTTTGCGGAAATTATAATCATCATGAAAGAAACTATTCATATTATATTTCATAAAAAGGAAAGTACATTTCCATTACATTAAAACTATCACCACTAGGTTTAACTTAAGTACTCTAGGTCATTACATTATATTACATATCTTACAACAAAATTTATAATAACCTTGAGCAACTGGTTCGGAACTCAAAATATCAAATAGATAAGAGAAACCTGATGAGTAGCACTATCCACACTCCAACATCCCAACTCAACTCAATCATCAGTTCCCCACTGACTACTGGTTGAGTTGTCCATGAAATCATCATCAGCCACCGGGTCAGCATCCTCCACCGGATCCTCATCCTCTATCGGATCCTCCTCCTCCTCCTCCTCTTCATGTGCCGGTTCAGATGGCACATATACCGGAGTCCGAGATCGGGCTCTAGTGGAAGGACGAGAGGGAGCAGGAACCTCCAAAATAATTCTTTCTTCAGAGGGTGATGGACTTGGTGGGAGGGTGCGTCTCGGAAAACGTCTTGGCGGTGGTGGTGGTGTTCCATGCCGAAACACAAAATTGGGAGGAATGTGCATAATGTACATCATTGGGATTCTCGTCCTACGCGGACGCATTCGGGACCATGGGTTCGGGTGACGGAAAATAACTTCCACGTCTCCCTCATAGATGGCCCGATGATCCTCGAAGTTCCACTCCCCATTAGGGAGCGGCCTCATCTCCACGCAAAACATATTCCTGGCCATGACCTACAACAAGGGATTAGGAGTGAGTCATAGCTAAACACAATAACAAATGAGCATAACAGAGGCTAGAAATAACAAGCACAAGTTTCCAGATAGCAATAATAAATGCATATGTATATGCTCAAACTGTCTTTTATAATATTTCATTTAGTTTCGTGATGCATGCCTACTCTCCATTCATGCTACGCGGTTCGGCATCCGAGTATCTCAGGCTCGGGATATTCATAATCCTATGGTTCATCAAACCGGAGCGTATTCACAACCCAGGCGTCACGATTTGATTGGGAATTTGGCCATCATAACATTTTCATGTTACGGAATCCAAATCATCACAGCATCTTCGTGCTATGGCATCACAGCTATCTCAGGGCTGCGGAATACTTCTACCTATACCAGATTCCACAATCAAAATCGGAGCATCTCCATGCATGTCAATGTCACATAATTGTTCATTGTCTTTTTCTCTTTTAATTCATATCTTTGAATATCATGCCTCCAATATAGAGACCCAAAATTCATAATCCTTCTTGCTTATAACCATCTTTTCATTTTTCCATTAACTGGTGCTTGTGCTTTCCAAAAATTCCATCAGCGGCCCAGCCACTTTGTAATGGTTTTATACAATAGGAATTTAATTACGTTGTCATTAATTTGTGCAACGACCCCATCTAGGACTCCCAAAATATCAACCAAGTGGGTAAAAACTTCCACTGGGACGTGGGAATAAAATCAACCAAATGGGTGTACGCACCTCCATTGGGACATCCTGTCCGAATATGTCAACCACTGAATAAAATTCCAGTAGGACTCATCCAGGATAAAATCAACCAATGGGATTAAATCTATAGATATTAAGAGCAGAAATTAAAATTTAAGCATATAGGAGTTTAGACGAGTTAATCTTTAATTACTTCATAAAGAAGTAAAGATTTTCTGAAAATTATTTTAAATTACTCGAGTAGTTCTTCACATACTCGAGTGTTCATGTAAAATTACTCGAGTCCTTCAAGACATACTCGAGTGTTCTTCCCATTTTCCAGAATACTCGAGTCTTTCTTCAATTACTCGAGTGTTTTAGCAGCAGCAGCACCAGTTTCTACACTTTATAATGCCAATTCGAGTTCAGAGCCTTTCCTTTCCACTTTTATGCAAAACAGTAACTTAGATACATAAAATAAACATGTTAGAACATGTAATCAATATTGAAACAACATCAAATGCAATAAATCACAAAATCAACATAAACTTAGCAAATAACCATTTCACATATGATTTTCATTTCCTTTTGTTTTTAACTTCGAAAATTGATCCAGTGAGCATCATTAGGTCCATTTAGACATGTTTGGTTTATAAAAACTTGGGTTTATGACCTCTATGTCATATTCCCAATTCAAACTTCACCCCTTGATGAACCATATGAGGTTCCTACATTTCCAGCTTGAAATAACTCATTCTAGTATTTAGATAACTCCTCCCTTACCTTAGAGAAGCTAATCAACAAGTAAAACGATAGAGAAATCGGTTGGATCAAAAATCCAAATTCTGGACTTGGTGAAAAAGAGTTGAACAGGCTGACTTTGGCCACAGATTTCACCACGGATTTGGCATGAAAAGAATGAAACAAGTTAGTTTCAGAAACTAGGATATACTAACTTTAATCAGAAACAAGTTTGACACGAAAAGAATCCATGAATTTACCAAACGATTTCAATGAAGATGAATACTTGAGACTGAATGTTACTCTGTTTTTCTCAGTTTTGAACCTCCAACTTTGTAGGCCTAGAACCTGATCTTCAGAAGGCTATTTGAAGTGATTTCGAGTTCTAATTCAAGAATGGAATCAGAACTTCAGTTTGTGTTTAGGTTTCAAGGAAAATAGGCGAGGATTGAGAGAGAACAAAGGGATCAAAGTGAACTCTGTAAAACAGGGAAATTTCTGGTCAAATTCGGGTTTTGGAACTTCAGAGGTGTTGATGCTTCACCCAAGCATCAATTTATAGTCTAAGAGTACTTCAACTCGAAGTAAGGTTCAGCTCTATGCTTGTCACGTCAAGAAACCGCGTTTTGGTGTGAAATTAATTATAAAACCAACTTATACATTTAGCCAGACTGCTCGATTTACTCGAGTCTTTTTCTTTCTACTCGAGTATATTTCAAAAACTCAAGAACACTCGAGTCTTTTCTGACATACTCGAGTCTTTTGACTCAAAATTCAAATTTTCAAACAGATAGTGATTATACTCGAGTACCCTCTACAATACTCGAGTAAAATATCTTAATTTCAGAAAAATCATTATTTTATTCAACACATTTATTTATTTTGTTTATAAAAATACAGGACCTTACATGTTCTACTCGAACCTGGTTTGGAATGCTGAAGAACAAACTCTTTATTCCGAGGTCAAAGGAAAAGCGATCAAAATTAGCTTGTCAACTTGGACTAACATGACTCACTTGCCCACTGATGGAGTTACTTTCACTGGTTCTGGTTCTGAAAGTCTTTGGGGTGATGAGTACGACAAGAAAGCTGCAAAAGAGGAATTTATTGATGATCGCATTCCTGCCGGAAAGGCAATGACTTCTGGGAACTTGAAATTTGTGTACCGTGTTCTTCATTTCATTCTGACTCGCTGTTTGCTTCCAAGGCAAGGAAACTATTTCAGAGTTCTTGAGTCCGACTACATTATATTTTGGGCGTGGTATCATAATAAACCAATTAATTGGGGTTGGTTTATATTGAATCATATGATTGAGACTGCTGCTAAGGTTCGTCGGTCTATTAATGAGGATATGAAGAATAAGACGACGAAGCTTCCATATGCTACTGTGATCACCAGAATTCTCAGGCGATTCAGAGTTCCTGTGAATGGCGAAGCTAGAACAGCTCTTAATGCAGATATGCGCATGGACTCGAACTTCTTGGGAAACATGGGATGGATCAACATGGAAGGCACCGGTTGGAGACCAAAAGCACAAAGACGTGAGCGCAAGTCCAACCACAATTTTGATCCTGATGAAGATGATCAGCAGCAGCAACCACCACAGCCTGATAGTGTACCGGTTCAGGATTCAGATTATGTTCCGCTACAAGCTCTTTATCCTCCCGAGCACATTCCTCCATACATGCAGTTATTCATGGATGATGTTCGAGGGTATATGAGGAGATCTAATGAGCACATGTATTCGGTTCACACCTCTCTTGCTCAACTCACATCCGGCATGGAGCAGATGCACATGGATATGGAGTCAATGCAACAAGAGATTTACCATCTGCGACATCAGAATCGTCCTCCGTTCCAGTGATTGTCGAGCTTGTGGCACCGCAACTCTCTTCACCGCACCTCATCTATCTTTATCTATTTCAGTTATTTGGATTATGATATTTGGATATTTTGTTTATGCTTGCTCTTAACCCCTAGTATTTCTATTTGCCTGACTTGTTCCTGGATTTAAGTTTGTTTTCCCTGAGTTGTTCGAACTGATTATGATGCTTATGACAATTATTTCTTTGGTGTGCTTATTTTATGCGTTGTCATTTGCTTTCCATTATGCCTTTTCACCTTTTTGATGATGTAAAAAGGGGGAGAAAAAGGAGAAGAATGAGATATCATGAATTCAGGGGGAGCTTAGCTTAATGAGCTCAATGTTATGAGCTTGAGTATTTGTTGTGATACTCTTATGAGAATTGCTTTAATATGTTATATTCGTACTAACCCTTGTTTTGCAGGAGTGTTTGTCATCATCAAAAAGGGGGAGTGTTGAAACTGAGTATTGAACTCATGTGTTTCTCTCTCAGTGTTTTGATGATGACACAACAACATCAATTATGAATATTTTCTTAACAGGTTCAGGTACAAATGAAGATTGCAAAGGCTTGTTTTGTGTTAGATCTAGCCTTAGGCTTAGAAGTCTTTGTAAGGCAATTTAATTTTCTTAAAGCACTTAGAATTATAGTCTATGTGATGATGATCATGTTTTTATTTGAAAATCTTAGAAGAAGCATTTTTATAAAACCTTTGCTCCAGGACTTTATTTGTGAAAAATGTTTTGCGAAAACCTTTGGTTACAATCTTTTTCATGAAAATCAATTTTTACTATTGAGTAATCGATTAACCCTTCTGGTATAATCGATTATTTAATGCAACTTGTAACCAGAGAGCATGTAATGGATTATTTAGGTTCTTATAATGGATTACTTCCTTGAACTGGACATTTGGGAGTAAGTAATCGATTATCAGAAACTAGTAATCGATTATATGTTAATGATGCAACTTTTATGGAAAACCTGAGAGCTTGTAATCGATTATGCCTGTCCGATTATGCCTGTCCAATGTAATCGATTATTTTAATTCAAATTTTGAAAAACGTGCTGAAATCAATCTGATTCCCAGAATGATTTGTTTCCATTTTTGGAGGATCACTTGGCTGCTTCTTCTCCTTCTTTAAAATTCTTTTTCATTTTTGAAAAGAAAGAGACTCTTCTTCTTCTCTTTTCTCTACTTTTTTGATAATCTTTTTAGAGAAGAAAAAGTTCATCATCATCATCATAGTGCTATAAACCTTGGGCTTTGCTTTAGATTATTAATATTGTCACAGGTCTTGATTGTTGTATCCGCTCTATCTAGAGAGCATATTGTTAGTTGCACAAGTTCTTTCGTGCATATTCTTATTATTGTAAGGGGTGTGACAACCTTAGTGTTAAGGAGTGTTATTCCTTAGGATTGAACGTGTGTCGCGTTCATAGGGTGAGATAACCCTTGTTGTTTGGGTAGCGCTATACGAACGGTGGGATTCCTAGTAGCTTGCAGGGCGCTCTGGATGTACTCGGGGACGCAGTCGCGTCTTGGCTTAGTGAAAAAGCTCAAGCGAGTCGCTTGGGGACTGCACTAGGCTGGGTTTGCCGAACCAGGATAAATTCGCCTGCGTACAATTTCTCTATCCCTTATCTTTTACTTTCCGCACGCTTAAATTGTTTTAATCATATTTTCGTGCATAAAAACTATTTTCAAGTTTTAAATTATATCACACGAGAATTGTGGTTTTCATGTATTGATCTTTTAAATCAATCTCGTGTATAATATGTTTTCAATATTCATATAATAATATTTCTATTTCGTACTTAAAAACGTTTTAAATCGTTCTTTAAGTCTTCCGCTCTATTTAATCTCTGATATTTTTCAAAAGAACGTTTTAATTCGATTATTTTTCTAAGTTTTCTAAACACCCAATTCACCCCCCCCCCCCTCTTGGGTGATTCTTGCCAATTACACCGTTTATTCCAACATGAAGATCTCCAAAAACTTTCCAAGCTCTCCAGGTTGCTACTCCGACCTCGTGTCTTTCTCGTCCGTCACCCGACTAGAACATTTTTCCCGTGCGTTAGAAACGATTTCCAAAAATTCTTAATTTCGTTTTGAAAACACTTTGAAATAATTCCCTTTTTGAAAACACATTGCCAACATCCAAAAGGTTTCAAATCCAAAAATACTTTCAAGAAAACTTTTTAAAACAATTCCAAAATAAGTTCCTCTTCAACACAGAATCTATTTCTCTTAGTTTAAAACACTTTGGTTATAAAATCAGTGTTCTTAAGCTTTAACAGAATACAAAAATTTTCAAGAAGATAAAAATTTTCAAGACCACATCAAATTGATTCATTTAATTTCCAAACTTCACTATATTATCAAATACCGATCAAAGAAGGTCACATAAAAATTTCAAATCACTTTAAGTCGTTTAAGTTACACTTTTTCAAATAAAACATTTTTTTGAATCCTTTGAAATCCAAACATAGATTTTTCACAAATAAATCTCGCAAACAAGATTCAGAACAATTTCAACTCAATTTATATCTTTTCCAAAACACATTCAATTAGCATAAAAACAACACATACAAGTTTCAAAGCATTCACAAACACACATAATGCAAGTTACATTTTTAATCATTTTAAAATCATTAATTAAATTATAATCCTAATGAATTAATTTGATTACTCTTTAAGAAAATAATTTAAACTAGGCCTTGTGACTAATTCACCAAGGACCGAATTATCATGGTCATTATTTCCTAATCTCTAATAAATTTTAAGACTTGAAATCATTGAATTAACATTATGAAAATTTCTTTTCATACAATCAAATCAACTTATTTACTTTATTTCTAAAACCAAAATATTAAAGGGAACACACATCACTTTCATCCAACACATCGCATCATACACCTAGAACATAGCCATAATCACAAGTCATTTCATGAAGAAAATCTTTCCAACTAATTAAGTCTACATTGGCCGAATCCTATATGTAAAATTTTGCAAAGATTTAATGCACAAATGAATATACAAAATCATGAAATCATTTTCTTTATTTTAGGCAAAAACCGTGAGCATCCAAAAAGGAAAAATCAACAATTTTAATTCATTTTCAAAACAAAATCAAAGCAACAATTTAAATCATAAACCACTTCAAAGATTCACACATATTTCTTTTAAATTCATTTACTACATGCATGTACTTTTTAAACCTTACATTCATTTAGTCTTAGCATGCATGTAACCTATATGAGAAACAAGCATAGCCCTCTACCTATTTCTAGGTTGGCCGAATGTCAACACACACCAAACAAGGTTTTTGGTTCACTTTTTAAAAATACAAAGGTCATATAATCATATCAAGACATGTAGGATTTCAAGGCAACTTTCAAAGCAATATACTATGTCATTTGTTCACATAAACATGCATCAACATTATTAAAACAAAATCTTTTTCAAACATTTTTAACATACATAAAATAAACTCAAATTCATCATTTAATCTTAAACCCAAGTAAAGTCCTTATTTTAATTTCATGAAAATAACATGCATGAACATAAAATCACTAGATCTAGTCTTAACACACTCATGCATCCACCTTTCACAAAATAAAAAGCATGAATCCTATTTCCTTTCAAGTATGGCCGAATAGGCTCCATAAAAATAAAACATGCACATATTCAAACACTTAATCAAATCATGCTTGTGTTCAAAAATCAATTTAAAACTTGTTACTTAAATTTTCCTTTAAAACCGTATGTCATAGAGGAAGAAAACATAATCTTTTCTTTTGAAATCAACATGCAAATCAAGGATCTAAACATTTTTCATTCATGAAACAAAGGTAATTTCATGCATACATTTAGATCAACTAAGATCATCACAAAATTAACATGCAAAGCTAGAGACTTAAACCTTTTTGCAAATTAAGTTTATATCATGAATTATTCATCAAATAAACATGTAAACACATCATAGATCACGGTTTAACCAAAAGATTTAACATGCAAAGCCAAGGAATTTCACTTTATTAATAAACAAGCTTGGATCATAGATTTATTCATCAAATCATCACATGAACATGCATGGATCACGGTTTAGAGAAAGAAAAATAGACATGCAAAGAGGTTTATTTTAGGTTTCACAAAAATCTTAGTTTTTCTTTAGATCTTTAAAGTTTTAGTTAGAAAAATATTAGATCCATCAAAGAAAATCCTCAACCGAAACATCAAGCATAAGCTTAACATATTACAAATTATTTTAAGTCCTTAAAGTTCAAGATCAAAGAATAACAACACATAAACTCAACTTTCAAGCCATAAAAACAAACATGCAAGAAGTAAAGAAGAAAGATCTACAAAACAAAAAGAAAAATCTAAACTATTACAAATCTTCCTCTTGCTCTTCGAATCCTACCATGAAAAGGGTTGATCTTCTAGTCTCCTAACACTCTTGATCTACAAAGGAACTCCTTGATCAAGCTTCAAACCTCCTTTTTCTCCCTCCTAAGTCTCACGGCCTCCTCTTTTCTTTCTCTTTCTTTTTCTTTTCTTTCTTTCTCTAAGAGTTGGATGGATTCAAAGAGATGTGTTTTGTGTTTGGAAAGAAATGGACTTGGTGAAGGGGTAATGAACTAAGGCCTCTCATATATATAGGCAACTCACGATTTCCTCTATTGCCCTTAGGTTTGATTTCGGCCATTGCATAATGGGAAGGGTAGTTTTGGGCTTCCAAAAATTTGCATGGGTGGAGATTATCGTGTTTAAGGGGACAAGGTAGAGTAGATTAGATACTAGGGGTCACTTTAGGCTTAAGGACTAGTTAGCTTCTAGTTAGGGTTTGGTTACTAATTTAGTTTGGTTCTAGTTTGGTTCATTTGGTTTCTTGTCCAATAAACTAAAAATCCTAAGCTTGCCCTACACTCATACACACATACACACGTATAATACACACACATACACATACATACAACATACACACACATACATACATACAAACCACACCACATACACACACATACACATGCCTCACATTTTTATTTCTTAATCATATTCATTTATGATTTTCTATTCACAATCAAAGCAATTAACTCTTACCATCACATTCACACAATCATTTCCATGCATCATACATCAAACACACATCAAGCCAAGCACTCATCACCTAAAAATTTCAAGCCAAATCAATAAATTTATTTCTTCAAAATGCAAATCCCAAAATTCGTATTTCTTAGCTCAGAAAATAAATTTTTATAAATCAACCCAGAAAATTCTAGAAATCAAATTTTCAAAATCTACGTTTCAAGACGATCGTTTTGATATGAAAATTGTAAAAATCCGAGTTACGGTTAAAAAGTTACGAATTTTCAAAGATAACAACTCAAAAAAATTTCATTCCTAATAAAAATCATCTTTTAATAAAATCATAGCTCATTTCTTATAAATTCAATCAACAAAATCATTCACTTCTCATTTGTAAAAAAATTTTATTTATAAAATCCATGAAAATCAACATTTTATTTCTTTCTCACATAAAATACTTTTTTGAAAATCTCTTATAAAATGGAATCTCAGGGTTTATTCTGTTGAAAATCGTTTACGCACGTATGGGAAAAATGCGGGGTGTTACATTCAACATTACTTTTCCTTTCTTTTCTTAACAGAGCACAGAGCTGGGATCGCATCAACATACTCGCATCTCATTTCATAGTCTTTCTCAACATCTCATTTCACAATCATCTCAACATCTCATTTCACAATCATCTCAACAACTCATTTTAGTGAGCACCAGTGGAGGAGTAAGCTCAACTCAACACAAGTCTCATCCCAATAAACATCAACAAAGGATCCAAGCTCCACTCATATCACATCTCAGTCCCAGTGAGCATCAGTGGAGGAGCAAGCTCAACTCAACACCAATCTCATTCCAACAATCATCAACAGGGGATCAACGCTCAGCTCATATCACATATCATTACCAATAAACAACAACAACATTGCTTTCCTCAGCTCTGTCTCATCAGCATCATTATCATCAATTTTGGTTTTTCAGCATTACGATACCTTTCATGCACATCATGACTTATCTCTTATCACATTCTTAAGACTTTCGTGATATCTTAAATCTTTCCACAATCTCAATTCTTTATCAATCTCAGCTCATATCTCTTATCATTATTTCTTTTCTTAATGTCTTATCCAGGCTGCCTTATTCAATAATGACTTAGGCCAAACAGGGTACTATATCTTTCTCTTTGTGTCTTTTACTTTCACAATCTTACTCACATTATCTCGTTCGTCTTTCTTCTCTATCACACTTTATTACTTTCACAACTTATTCATATCATTTCATTTTCAAGACGTAACAGACGTCCATCAGCATGCTACTCTTATTATTTAACAATTCAAATATCATCATACATAATTAAACATTTAAACAGATAATCATGAGCATGCTATTTCAAATCATCATCATATAACTTCATCACACAACAACATGTGGTCTTTGTCTCCTTCGTATAAGTGGCCACACAAGGCAAACAATTGCCACTATACTACTGACTCAGAACCACCAAGTTCCAATCTTTGAGATGATCTGGAACGTCCTAATAAATCACCTAAATACCATGGTGTCTTAGGAAAGCTTCCCTCTCACCTCAAGTCCAGCAATTAAATGCACACGATCTCCGCGGATCCTTATCGTTGTCGGCTGCTCCAATCCCCCGTCTTTACCATTCCTCGTATTAAATAAAGCATGTTTATGTTATTAACTTATATCAAGAAAATCTTCTCTTAACTCAAACACATTTCGTTCCTCGTCAGATAGCTTAAAACATAATTGTTTTCTCAAAACAACTCCAACTTTTTCTACTACTTTATGTACTTCAAAACCATTTGAAAATATCTAATAAATTAATTTTAAACCAATTGATTTGGTTGCTGGTCCGTCTTGGACAACACCTTAATCATGTCCGAAAACACCGAAAAATTCACCATTTTTAATTCGGCTTTTTCCTAAATCAAATACCTCTTGAAAACCATTTGTGGAATCACATGAACACATTTTTAACGTTAAGAAACAAACCCAAACAATTCGGGACAGCAAAGAATTGTTTTGAAAATTCTCTTTAATAAAATCCGAAAACAACGTAAAAGTACTTTTTGCTTTAAATAATTCTTCAGCTCAAAAACGATCACTTCCACACTTTAAAACTCAAGCATTTCGTCATGAAACAAATCATGGACAGCCACTAAACATGTCCCATGTTTCCAAATAAATCAAAGCAAATGAACTCGGAGTTGCTAAATTTCAAAACCAATTACGTATACAAACATTTTTCCAAACATCAACTAGCACACAACCGACAACAACACTTTGATAAATCAAGTCATATAAATCATATACTTTTCAAATATCAATTAGAATTTAACCAAATAAAATCCTATCCTATTTAACTAGTCTTGGCCGAATTGCACCTCAACATAAAACGACGTTCTTTCCATTAACTCCAAGCATATAATTACTTAACCAATCACTTAATTATTTTTTAAGCACATAGGAAAGCCGAATTTCGTTTAGAAAAATAAATCAAGATTACAAGTTCACATACTTTAAATCAACTCAAGCGGTTTCACTTTCAAAGAATAAAGGCACTTAACATTTATATACTTCACAACCGAATTCAAATCAAAGAAATAGGCTAGGAATACAACTTTACATGCTTCGAATGACCTAATCATGTTCATGCATTAGCGTGCAAATTTATTCTCAAGAGATCAAATTCATTTCATTACAATCACATGCATGGCCGAATATGAGTATAATTCAAAGTAAAGATTTATTCAAAGCTTTAAGACATAAAATCATGAAATTATTCATTTATTTTTAATTCAAAAACCGTGGGCTTCACTTGGAAAGATTAGCAAACTTTAATTTATTTCATTAACTTAAATCAATCATATTAAATCAAGTACCACCTCAAAATCTTGTTTTTCAAGTCTTAGTAATTTCATGCATGCATTCAAAGTCCTTAGAGTAAACAAATATTAACATGCATGTTCTTTAAATGATGCTCAAAGCATGATTTCTTATTTCTTTTAGGTTTAGCCGAATTATCATCATACCAAAGACAAGATTTTGTTTTATTTTACAACATGCAAAGATCAAGGTTCATGCTTTATCATAGATCAAGTTTAAATCATCACATGCACATAAAGATCAAGGAAAACAAACAAGTTTAAGCAAAAACTCTAGTCAAAATCGTGACAAAGAAGATCACAAGTGCAAGACCTAAACTTTCTAGCATAAATACTCATGATCAACACTTAAAAATAACATGCATGCAATTTAAACTCCAAAATCACCTCAAACAAACACATGCAACCATAGATCTTTAACATGCAAAGAGTAGAATATTTAGATCAAGTCCTTTTTAAGTCAAAAATCAATTTTAAAAGCTTGCTTCCAATGATTTCTTTCAAAACCGTGATGATCATCAAGAAAGATCAAATCTTTTTACTCAAAAACAACATGCAAGACTCAAGATCAAAGCTTTTCATAAATCAAATCAAGATCATGACATGCATGCACTTAAATCAATTAATCCAAGCATAAAACCAACATGCAATCGTCAAAGTCTTAGCTTTTTACAAAACATGCAAGGACCATAAATCAAAATAAACACTTTCAACTTATTTTTCAAAGAAACACAAAAATAACTTTTCAAGATCAAACATCAACATGCAAGGCTAAAGATTTCAACTTTACCATTAATCAAGCTTAGATCATTCATTTATTCATCAATTAGTCACATGAATATCTCATGGTTCACGGTTTTAAGTAAGAAATTTAACATGCAAAGAAATTTATTTTAAACTCACAAAGATATCAAACAATTCTTTAGATCTTTAAGGTTTAGTTCAAAAAGCATCAAGATCCATCATTTAACATATTACAAGTTTCTTTCAATCTTAAAAGTCCATGATCAAGCACAAACAACACATGCACTCATCATTTGAGCCTTAAAAATCAACATGCAAAGAAAGAAAAGGAGAAAGATTACAAATAAAAAAAAGAGAACCTAAACTAACACAACTCTTCATGCTCTTCGAATCACCTACCAAGAGAAAAGATGATCTTCTAGCCTCCTAGTACTTGGATCTTCAAAGAACACTCTTGATCAAGCTCCAAACCTTCTTCTTCTTCCTTCCTTATCTCACGGCCTCCCCCCCTCTCTCTCCTTTATCTCTCTCTCTCTAAGAGGTTTAATGAGCCTCTTGGAATGTGTTTGGTTTGGAAATGGAATGAGGAAATGAAAGTGAATGAATGAAAATGAACTAAGGCCAAGGCTTTATATAGGCAAGTCGTGAATTCCCTCTTTTGCCCTTAATAAATTTTCGGTCCATGTGTTAAAGGGAGGGGCAATCTTGGCACTTGAAAGTTTGCATTGGTGAATTTTATCAAGGGGACAATAAGGAGCAATTTAGGGCATTAGGTCTTATCACACCTCATTTTGTTTTCTACATCACATCTCCTAATTTATTTTTCCATGGATTTAATTTTACTTTCAATTTTCTTAACCTAGAAGAAAATAAATCTTCCTACTCTCTCTTCATGCATGCTTGCCACCTATACACACTTACACACCATTTTAAATTTTCATTTTCCTAATCACACACATCATACAAACATTAGAATGCCATGCCACCTTAATGAAAAATAATAGAATGCAAAGAATTCACACATCACAAAAACATTCATATACACATCACATCAAGTACTCATTTATTTTTAAATTCACTTTATAAGTCCACATAAAATAGTTTTCCTTTTTATATCATAACAATCATCAACAATCGCAAATAAAACTCAAAAATACACACTTTAACTAAAACAATTAACTGCACTATTCGACTATATATACAGCCCTCATTTCATTTTCTAAAATCATATTTTCGTATATAAAAGAGATCCTCAAAAGGAAAAGTTCATTTGACGTCTTTAACTATTTTTACTCATTTAAATACTCAAAATTCGTTCACAATACACTCAGAAAATAAATTTTTGTAAATCAATCTAGAAAATTATAAAAGTCACATTTTCAAATTTCTACATTTAAAGATGATCGTTTCCATATAAAGATCATAAAATTCGGAGTTACGGTTAAAGAGTTATGAATTTCTGAAGTTTGGTAAATCTATTAAAGTCCGCAAGGAATTTCGCTTCTCAAAGAAATCCCAAATAACAAAACAATTTAATCTGAGTCCCTGAAAATATTTATTTTCACACAAATACATCTGTTGTTGATAAAACATATTTCGGAAATTCATTTTAAAGTAGACGAGGAATTTGCGGGTCGTCACATTATCTGCTTTGAATGATGATGTATCCTGGAGAAAATTGATGAAATGATTACTATGCTAAATATCATGTAATATCCAATTGATTCTAGAAAAGAGAATTATTATGTTGAAAGTATAAAGATTGAAAAGTAAGATTTGCTCGTATCGTCTAAAGTAATATACAGTGATAGTGCAAAGTAGCACAGATAACCTTGTGATGTATATCCCCAATCGCACTGTCTTCGGACGTGCTTGATTTTAAGTAGCTGACCACGTGAATGAAGTGTCATGGTTGCGAGCTTTGTGGATTCCACTGTATGTAGGGAAGTGTTTGTTCGTTTTTTTAGAGATCGAGGCCTGTTAGAAGTGCGGCTTAGAATGGGTCGACCAATGATAGGTTAATAAAGCTAAATCGTTTTCTAAAAGACTTTAAGGACATAAAAGACTTTAAAAGCTTAATCTTTCCTAACCCTGCGTTGAGAGAGAAGTAGTGAAGAGGAAAGATACCGAATACTTGGAGGTTTGTACTCTTCAAGTGGTGATTGTGATAGGGGAAGGCAAGGACGGTGAAACGTGAAGAAGCCTGGAGCGCTTCCCTAGGTGGGACAACGTTACAATGGTCAAGGTCACCTGCTGGGCACTGGTCGTAACAAGGATAGCACGATCAACTAGGGATAGAGCTGTCGCCCCTTTGAGCAAGTCGGAGATGGTGAGAGCGAATCCGAATCGAGGCTAGAGGTCATTGCTTTTATGTACTAACCCACTGAGTGTGGTCATTTACTATTTCTTTCGTTGGCCCTTTGTAGTGGTTTCAGCTGGTGCGTACCCTTTGACTATCGATGCCTGCGTGGTTAGGATTCCTGTGCGTCCCATTTGCTTTCCGAATTAGGTCGTGGTTGGATATTGAGGAGGAGATGTATTGTGTGTGCTGACTTATTTCCCTTGCCTCAATGATTTCCCTTCCTAAATCATTGACGGCTATGTTTAAGTGGAAAGAAGTAAATTGAAGAAGACTATTAATATTTTTATTGAAAATCCCTTATGAAGCAAGTGAAATTATTATTGATGATATGACCTGACATTGGGAGAAGATGCCATGAAATGATGATGGTGATACTTATGATCATGAGGTCTTTTGAGAATGGCCACTACTTGCTTATTTCATTAGATGATTGTATATGTATGTGTGTGAATCTTAATGTAATCCCTTAGAGTAAGTCCATGCCGTCGACGATTAATTCGTTCAGATCGCTTATTCTCTCTGCTTTCCCGTTTTTCTGTGGACATTGGGAATGATGTCCACAGATGACAGATCAAATCATTGTCGTGTGGAAGTTTCAAATAGTGGATAGTGCATTGGGATTATTTTGAAGTGAAGCTGATTGGATGGCATGTGTTGAGACTTTGATCCGGAGCTGATCGTCAGTGGGAGTTCGACCCAGATGCGGCATCAGTAGTGGAGAGCAGCGACAACGAGAAGTTTTATGTTTGTCTTAGGCCAATAGTTAGATTGAGTCTGTCTGCTCTGATAGGACTAATGTAATCTCTAGTATTAGCATAAAACTTTTATTCAGTATTTTATTGTACCAAATGTCATGACCTTAGAGGTCGTGACCATTTTGTAAAACAATGAAATTGATGTAATTACTTGATTATAAGAATAAATTCTTTTACTTCTCAATTGAAGTCTTTTGTCGAATTTTTAAGAGGTAATCAAATGTTTTCCGCAATTAATCATTAGAGGAAATAATATTTTAAGGAAAGGAGTTTTGGAATGTGTAATGGTAATGTCTCAGTTTGGAATAGAATAACATCTCAGATATTTTGTAAACAAAGCTAAGTAATGTATATTGGTTAAAGTTAATCTTTCGAGAATAAATTAAAAGGAAATATTTTAGAAAGGTTATAATAAAAAAATGGCGCAAATTTTTGCTAAAAATTCTATGTCCAAATTGGGATGTTACAACTTATATCTATTAAACTATTATACCTAATCATGAAAATAAAACACAAAGTCCCACCCCCATGAGACAAAGAAGGAACCGTGAGGGAGTGTGCAAGAGGGAGGAAACTCTTGATTTTTATTGACCCCAATTTTTAGGCCATGTACCCCCTATCCATTTTCTATAAAAACCTACACCCACCCTTAAGACACACCCCTAACTTCATGACACTTAGATCAAAAAAAAAAAGAGGAGAGTGGAGAAAGAGAGAGGGAGGCCGAGAACTCCAAGGAGGAAGAAGGAGGGAGGACCGATTTTCCTAGGGCATTTTCAAAGCTTCATTGGTATAAACCTTACCCTTTAGCTCATGTTCTTCTTGTTTCTATTCCTTTTCTTCCTTTGTTTGGATTTATTTTCGGTGTTCATGAGTTTTATAAAAAGGTTGATGCTTTGTTATTGCATGTTGGTTTTTGTTGTTGATTTATGCATTTTAAGCCTCAATATGCATTGATTCAAGCTTGTATGTTCTTCTTTCTTTTTCTTTTATTTTCGGTTTTCATAAAGCTCCAAGGAGGTTTTATTGTTTCTTGACTTTAAGTTCTTGCATGTGTGTTCTTAGGTTTTCTTATGATTTTCTATGCATAATGATAAGTGTATTTGAGCTTGGAAAAAAAATTGAACATGCATCTTGCTTTATGATGCTCACGGTTTTTGACCCCATTTTGTTTTAAATAATTTTTGATCTTTGATTTGTATTTTTATGCTTGAATATGAGTTGATATATTATGTTCATGAATTATTAGTTGTTGATCTTCACAAATTTTTCCTATTTCTTCATTGCATGTCACGACTAGGGTTTGGATTTGGGGGAAATGAAATTATTTTCTTATGCATGTAATTGATTAATGATTCTTGTTATTTATTTGCTATATTTTTCGGTTTTAATGAGAGAATGCATGGTTAAATGAATTTTGCTTTGATGTGTATATTTGAGGGCTATTCGGTTTTGTCCTTGGTGCATTCAAGATGATTTTTGTTTTTCTTTTTAATATTTGATTCTTGATCTTAAAATGAAAAGGAGTATACTAAATTTTGTTGCAAGAAAAATTTAATTTTTCCCTCATAGGCCATTAGGCCAAAACAAAATAATGAAGGAAATGAGTTTTGTTTTAGATGCATGTTAGATTTTTGTGTTTCTCTATAACTTTTAAGTCTTAAAGTATAAAGATTTAAACTCAAGGATTTGAAATGAACATTCCTGAAACAATGAGGGAAATACGGTTTTTATTTTTGATTTATACCCAAGTATTTTGATTTGATTTTAGTGATTTGTGTTGTATTTATAATGAAAGGCTAAGCCTTGATTTTTATTGGTTATAAAATATGAGTTTGTGTTGTTTCATTTCGCAAAAGTTTCTTATTTTTCCTTAGCAATGATTCGGCCAAGATGAGAAAAGAGGAGAATGAAATTTATTTTTGGTGTTTAATTAATTTTAAGCTTTGATCTTTAATTTTTAAGTGCATGCATGCTAAAATCTAAGCTTGAAACAAACAAAATAAACATACATGAATTTTTTAAAGGTCTATACGGTTTTCTCTTTGTTTTTGCTCAAATGATTTTATTTCACAATGATGCTTTGATTTATGTTTATGAGAATGAATAAAAAGTGGATTTTTGGTGTATGTTTGTATGTCGATTAACTTGTATAAAAATTCCTAATTTCTACTATGTTCAATTCGATCTAAGTATGATAGTTACGGAAATGAATTGGTTTAAGCATGTATGTTGTATTTGAGTTGGAATAAATTATTTTCATGATTATCAATTTGGTTTTGAAAGGAAAATAATTGATGAAGTTTATTTTTGTGTTGATTTGTATATATATGTGCAATTCAGTTTTAGTATGTTTGAATGTTTAAGTGTATAAATTTGTTTATGATCTTTGGTTATTTGATTAGGTGCATTCGGTTTAGGATTGAATGAAAAAATAAATCGAATTGAAATAAGTTTGATTGATGATAAGGAATTGAATTAGAATTGGAGGCATGAAAATGAATTGATTTGACTTGAAAAATGCATGCTTGAATGAGCTAAGTGTGTTTTGGCTGTAAACTTATGATTTTTGATGTCTGATAAAGTGTGTTTAAAGTAGGAATCAAGCCATTTAGGGGCTGCATGTTTGTGAATGATATAGGAAATCAAATGATGCACCGATGCTGAATTTTTAGGTTTGTTGCTTTAACTTGTAGGCCTATGTGCTAAATGAGAGTTGTGTTAGTCCGATTGCTTTGAAATTTTAATATGTGGTCCTTTATGCTATTTGAATGAATTATGAAAAATTTGAAAGGATTTGAAAGTGTTTTGATATTTTAATTAAATTTTTGTTTGATAATGAAAGTTTAAGAAAATGGTGTTTTCAATGGCAAAAGGTTTGAGTGAAAAATGTTTCCTCAAGTTCAACGACCAAGAAACTTGGTAACTGTCCTAATAATTCTAAATATAGTGCCTCTAAATTTTTATATGATTTTTAGGATTTGTTTGTTTGTTTGTTGCATTAAAGTCATTTTTGTGAAAACGATTCCGGAAAACATAAGCTTTTCGGGTTAAACCCAAGCAGAGTTTTTGAACATAAATTGCTTCAAATGACTTAAAATTTTTATGGTATCTTCTTAAACATGTCTGGAGCGTATCTGTAAATTTTGAAGAGATTTGGAGTTGATTTGATAATTTTTCCAAAGGCAAAACAGTGAACCTAATGGTTCAGGATTTTCAGACTTAGTGACAAATTTAATTAGAAAAATGTGACTTAAACAACTCCAAATATTCTGAAATTTTTATGAGATATTCTAGACTGTCTAAGAGAGTTTTTTTACCAATTTTCATGCTAATCGGAATTGAATTACTATTTTTAATTGTTGCATTTTGCCCTCAGGTCAGCAACAGTACCGTTTGGATTTTTATGCAAAATTCGATTTGAAACTTAAGTTAAGATTGTCCAAATGACTTGAAAATTTATATGTTGAACTTTGATATATGTGCATGTGTTCTGTAAATTTTGGGATTGGAATAAATTGATTTGATGTGATTTTTAGTTGTGCCTTTCTTTTTTTTTTTCGTAACCGAACTAATGTCCTAATTGACACTTTTTGGATATGCATGAGCATTTGTAATTTCTTTTGTACCTTGGCTGGACATGGTATGATGATTGTGATATTTTAAAATAATTACTTGACTATTGTTTGAAGGAATGTTTGGGTTTGATATAAATAAATTACTTAGCCAAGATAAAGTGTTGTGCTTGATTTTGTGTTATCTTTTGAAGTGAGTAATTTTTGAAAAAAGTTGGTTTAATTGGAATATAATGAGCTTATTGGTTGCTGCCCAATTTTTTTTGCATGGTTTTGTGTTTGAAAAATTAATTGTTTTAAGTGTTTCTTTCAAAAAGAGTGTTAAGGGATTTAAAGTACGATTTTTCGGTGTTTTCGGATTTTGCGAAAAAGTGATTTTGAGTTGTTCCTTCACTGCCCAGAAGTTAGTCAAATTGTGTTTCACTTATAAAAAAAATGTTTTCAAATGATTTAAAGCTTGTGTTTTTCAATGGTATTCGATTTAGAGAAAATTTGATTGAAAAAGTAGAGTTTTTCGATGTTTTTGAGTTTTAAACCGTGGCTGTCCGGAATGAACCAGCAGCCGAATATTTGTTTTAAAATTTTTTATTCATTGTGTTAAGATTCTTTTGAAGTTTTTAAAGTGTGTTCAAAATTTGGATTTGATTTGAGAAAGTAAAGGTTTCTTTTTACGATTTAGCCGACAAGGGATAAATCGGGTTTTTAGAAAATGACTCGATGGTAAGTATGAATGTTGGTTGAGTGACCTTGTATTAAATATGTGTTTTGTTCTAAGCAAAAGGTTAGCAAGTTGGAACTGTGGAGTTTCTATCAGCCGGAAGGACCCGCAACGGTTTTTGTCGGATATTTGCTGAAATTAAGGTGAGAGAGGGGCTTTCCCCAGACATTGTGGTATTTAGAGAAATATTAAGAAGTTCTGAATCATCTCAAAGATCGGAACCTAGTGGTCTCTGGGTCAGTAGTATCGTGGCAAATTGTTTGTGTGTATGGCCACATATATGAAGGGGACTAGTTTCACGCACCTTATGATGAATATGCCATGATGATATGATTTGCTTTATTTAATTATGCATGATGAATATTTTATATATGATGAAATGTCAATGTCTAGAACTTGATGAAATGCTTGCACGATTAATCTGTGATGGAAAATAAGTGAGGCAATGGAAATTATGAAAAATAACAATGATGCTGATGGGAATAATGCGATGATATTTAATTAAGTGATGAAAGAAAAATATTTTTGGAGAATGACGCGATGTGATTGACAAGTTTTGGAAATTATGGAAATGGAAGTGCAAGGAAAGAAATGATAAGACCCGTATGATCGGAATCTGAGACATGTACGTGACGAGCAGCGAAAGGACTAGCGTAATGTGTACCTTCTCGAGGAACTCTTCAAGGTGTACGATTGACGTGACGTGTTTGCCGGGTTGAGGAGCTCCCCGATGTGATCAATGATGATGACAACTTCGGAACATCGAGAAAGCGTTAATGTGAAAGATTCGATTAGAGGTCAAGGTTCACCGAAGGGATGAACAAGGGTGACTCGTCCGAACTTAGGATTAAATAAAATATTAATAAGACTTTAAAAGACATCGAATAAATCGGCGAGTTGAGTGTGAAGTAATGGAGAGGAAGATACCCTGTTTATCTGTGGATACTCAGCTGAGTTATTGTGATAGGGGAGGGTGATGACGGTGAAACGTCAAGTTACCAAGAGTGCTTTTCTATGCAGAACGAGACTATAAGTGATCGGGGATTAATACCCAAGGGATCGTAGCATGTTCTGCACTCGGAACTAGAAAAGTACTGACACCCCCTTGATAAAATTTGGAACAGTGAGAGAGAACCTGAAGGAAGCGGGCAGTCGATTGGTGTTGGGCCCTTGCGATGTCGCTTAAAATGTTAATTGTCATGATGGTCGGCCTGTGCGGTGGTGGCTTCGACAAATACAGAAGTTGTTGGATTCTCGGCTGTTCAACCGGCATGGGTTAAGGTTCCTGTACTCCTGTTTGCTTCCGACTAGGCTTGGGAGGATTGGAGGAGAGGTATGTGTGCTAACTAACTCCTCGATGACATTTCTCTTATTTCCCCTGTCATCGTTGGATGCGCTTTGATAAAACATAATAAAGTAAGATGAAATTATTAAAAGAATCATTGGAATCAGATATTATTAAAGTGCGGATTGTTGAGAAAGGAAAGTGGAAAAAGTTCAAGTGGTGAGAAAGTATGGACAAGACCAAAGATGTGACATTGTTATGATTATGGGATGTGGTGTGGCATTGAGAATCAATTAATGAAAGATGAAGGTGAAGAGAGAGAGAGAGAGGATGGCACGAACGAAAGTATTTCTGAGTAATGATAATGATGTTGATGATGATGACGAGGTGAATTATGATGTGTATTTTGTTATATATATATATATATATATGTGTGTGTGTGTGTTATTGTGTGCTTGCCTTAATATTGTGCCTACTGTAATTCTACCCGTCGACGAGAAATCGTTCGGGATCGCTCACTCTCTTCTCTACCCTATTTCTTCTGCTAGTATTCTATACCATGCAGTGCAGATGGCGTACATTATCAAGATCGTTGTGAGCCCGTTGGACGATGGAAGCTGAGAGTTTACTCCAGTCGGCTGGAGATGGAGTGGACCCATCAGTGTGGAGGTCACTGATCCACTGTTCACGCTTGAGGGATTGGAAATGCAAGACATGATGAATCGGCTTGTGTCGATAGATCAAGAGTTCACGATGAATCCAACGTTTCTTGATGACGATGAAGAAATATTTGAAGACGCTGAGAAGCCTGATGAGTTGTCAGAAGTGCCCGGTGATGGTGGTATTACATAGTATAGGTTTTTAATTATGTCTTAAGTATGTAATGCACTATCTTGAGATGTACTCGAAAGGATTGGCTCTACCCTGATGTAACCAAGTTATGGGACAGTATGTTTTGCAAATTTTATTACTCTGATAAATGTGACTGGATTTGAAAGAACTATTGTAAAACGAAATATTTTATGAAATTGGAAGAAAGAGTTTCAAAGCGTGATGTTGGTAACATCTAGATTTGGAACTTGATGTGTGATGCGGAACATGAATGATTTATTTTTATAAAATGATGTTTTAAAGAGAAAATATTTTTAAGAGAATGAACACATGGCCATGTCACTAATGCAAAAAAAAATCCCGGATTTTTACTAAATAAAAAGATATTCAAGTTACTAAATCGGGGTGTTACATCATGGTCCGGCTTGGGCGCGCCACTGTAAAAGTTTTTCTATTTTTTCTGATTTACGCATTGAATTTCTCTATTTTCTCACGCCTCGGTGCATGATCCTCATGCTTGGGCGTGTCTGAGGCTGAAATTTTCCTTTTTCTTCCATCTCCATGATTCTTCATTACTTTTCTTCACTTCCTTTGCTCTTTGATCACCAGAATTCATCATTTATTCACCTAAAAACATGTTGAAAACATACCTAGAGTAATGGTATTGAAACTAAGAATGAAAACAACCTAAAACTACTAAATTGCTAGGGAAATCAAACAAAAACTAAGTTAAAAAGGTATAAAATCCATTGGAAAACATCATTTTATTAGACTACAATCACACCCCCAAACTTAATATTTTACATGTCCCAGGCAAAAGTAAACAAATAAACAAGGTATAAAACCACCTAACTAGAAAAAATTAATTAACTCTATGCAACAACTTTCACTTCATAAATATATATAGTCTATGCAACTCTATCAATCCCAGAATTACTCCAAGTCAAGCACGCTTAACTGTGGAGTTCTTAAGTGATGGGCTGCCGAAAAGAAGATCCATCTTGTTGATAGGGATAGTTCGATCAATTCATTTAAGCCTTCCTGTACTATGTAGTCCGATTCCTATGCTCCTTGTCTGTGCCTCTTGCACCGGCAATCACTCCCTGCCTTCGTCAGGCCGGGTCTTACATGCTCACCAACTTCCGCCTGGTTCGTCCCCGAACCACACCGTACTGGGAGAGGAGCCGCTCCGATACCATTTGAAACATCCCTAACAAGCAAATGGATTGACGACTATCCCCACATACCAACACGGGTCTTTTCAGCGTGCTTTGTCCTCACTCACACACTCCCCAGGGAAACTTTCCAAGAGGTCACCCATCCCAGAATTACTCCAAGTTAAGCACGCTTAAGTGTGGAGTTCTTAAGTGATGGGCTACCAAAAAGAAGATGCATCTTGTGGATAGGGGTAATCCGATCAATTCATTAAGCCTTTGTACTATGTAGTCCCATTCCCACATAGTCTCAAGATCTCCCTCTCATTCTGGTGTGTTGGTTCATTCATGTACCCCACCCTTAGAAGCTTGGCAAGAGCCGCTCCTTGTCTGTGCCTCTTCACCGGCGATCACTCTCTGCCTTTTGTCAGCCCAGGTCTTACATGAAACGCTACAATGGGGAGCCAATTGATGACTACTTTATGAGGTTTAGACAAATGAGAAGCAAATATTTTATCCCTATCCCTAAAGTAGAGGTGGTTAAAATGGGAGTTGCTGGCTTAGACTATTACCTTGGGAAAAAATTGGTCACCCAACATCTTGTCATCCTGGCTCAACTTGCTGAAAAGGTCCGACAGATAGAGTAGCTTCATGAAGATTTAATGTTTTACACTCCAAACACAAGTCCAATCAAGTTGGAAGAAGGTCAATTCAACAAAGAACATATGGAAACTTGCTTGATGAATTATTATAGAGTTAAGTTGGCAAACGTGGCCATCAAACAACGACCTTCCACCAACAAGGACAATTAAAAATGAGTTATCTAGTTTGTCGGCTTATATGGCCGACAAGGGTGGAACACATGACCCACCCAAGTGTGTTCCAATAATTGCGTATTGGATACTGTCCCTTAAGATTTGAAAAAGGGCATGAACAAAAACACTTAAGTTTTACAAGTGTTGATCTAAAAGACGAAGTGGCAATTACCATATGTTTGAAAATGCAAAAGTTCTTTAGGACAAAATGGTGATGCTGCCATTGACACATTGACATGAATTTTGACAAGATAAATATTGACAAGTTAAGAAACATGGAAGTGATGTCAAAGCAGGTGTACTCATATTAGAATAGACTAATATGAAAGTGACCTGAACCTCAAGAGCATGTACATACTCATATTATCTTGAACTTGTTGAACTTATTTTTGTCAATTTATTGGTTCGATAAACAATAACAAGAGCATACACTTATTATGGATGGACTTATTATTATTTATCTTTTTCCTTGATTCAGTCAAAAGACAAATACTAGAAGCCTATATTGATATTCAGAAATAAAATTTTATGGCACTCCCAACTCTCAAGTATGTCTTTTTGGTGTTAAATGTATTACAAAGACAAGCTTAAATTGAAAAATAATATTTGTTTGGAGGCTTGAAAAAACTAGCTAAAAAATAATTGCTAGAAGGATGTGCATGTATTTATATTTGGAACTTAAACAAAATGGCTTTAATATTAATAGCCTTCGAACATTTATTGAGCACATTAGACCATGATGATGCACATGCCTTCCACAAAGTAAGGTTTGGCCATACAGTGTCATATGGACTTTAAGTATACATGGAGCATTGCATTGAAAACTATAGCGCAACTTGACGAGGTGTCGAAGAATCAGTAAATTTGAAGAAGTGTCGAAGTAAAGATTGTCGCACATTGAAGCAGAGAAGTTACTTTACTGTTTTAGTTTAGTTTCATTTTATTTTCATATAAAACCTGTGTAATTCTTATAATAAGATAGTTATTTGGGTAGTTATTTTTATTTACATGTAAATACTAGAATTTTATATGTAATTAAGGTTGATACTTGATTACCCCCTAAATTTCATCAAGCAGATTAAAGGAAAACATCGGGTTAACCTTCCATTTTCCAATTCAATACAATTTATTCTTTCAAGTCTTTATATTTTTTTGTACTTTAATTCTCAGCACTTTACTTTTTCGACCATTTAATTCATTGTCAAACCTTTATTTTCATGCCATTTGTGATGGACTAGACTTAAGAGCCTACCAACAGGCCCAGCCCAACTAAGCTAGGGTTACCTATGATAAACCTGAATCATGCATCTTTTTGTGGGCAAGCTTGTCTCGTTGTATAGTATTTAATTAGTTGCCGCTATCATGCAATTCATGCTGCTCTTATTCCAACTTTTTATATTCACTTGCCAATAATTCTCATTGCTGCTATTTAACGATGATACTGATTATTGTTCTTATACATGTAATGTAAGGTTCAAGAAATGATGGTCGAACTTATCGAAAAGGAAGGCCTAGCTGCTCAGATCATTTCCATTTTGACAAGGCCGCATAACTGACCGAGTTGGGAGTCTGAGCAACTCAGATCCTCTTTAGTATTGACAGGACCGTCATGGCTTCATGATTGAGAAGAGTTCAAAAAGGCATATATTATTTTAGTTCATACTCATTTCTGACCTGGGAAACTTTCTAAATCAATTGCGCGACTTATCAGAAAGGGAGGCCGAGCAGCTAGGATCCTCTTTAATTTATGTTTAATATATCTTAAACATGCGACATGTACATGCCTTTTCATTATAGACTAGCCACCTAAATGGGACTGTGCGATTTATATACAACACCTCTTTTCAGAGGAACGCTTATAAATTTTCCTAAGTTACAGGGAACACCCAACTCTAACAGGCCCACCTTCCAGGAGCCTAGCACAGTTGGGGGTCGAAGTCCACACCTTGGCTCAGGTGCATGGACCGAGTTCTCCTATCGCATTAGACAGATACACTCGTCGGAACACGAAAAGAAAATATGATAAACAACACTTCGACTCTATACATGGAAAGTAAAACATGCAACGAGTCAATACCGACAAAAGACTCGCATTAAAGAAAAAAGAAGTACTTTTTGGAGCAGTTGTCTTTAATTTATGTTTATGCTAGTATTGTGCGATCTTCTTCCCGACCTTTCTCAAGCTCGGTCACCTTCTCCCTCAACTCATTCCTCTCACACTCCAAATCCGAGCACTGCTTATTCTCGGCCTTTCTCGAGTTCGGTCACTTTCTCGACTCAAGAAACTTCATAATTGCCACGGAGCTCCCTCATTCAATCCGAGAACCAAAACCTAGTATCTTAAAGTTGAGATGGTCATCAAGTATTTGTTCCCTCGTCTCGCGCGGTGGTTCTGCTGCCATCTAGCTGCTTCTTTTATCATAACAATATAGATTAGAAAACATCCTGAAGACAATTAGGCTGCTCTGTCCATGTCGGCCCGACGTGAAAAGACGACAAGCTTGGTCAATGTGAAGTATGAGTCCAACACCGAAAGAATGGCTCAAGTGATTCAAACTAACACCCCACATTCTTCTCGTCGAATCAGGGAACTAATCTTTTCCTTATTCTCACATAAATATAAATACATTCCTGTTTATTACATTTATGTTTGAGATCTTAGTCATGCATATTAGCTTCTGTCTGAGATAGTTGAATTATTGGCCATGAGTGGTACATGGTCGCTTTATTCATGCTACGAGTATCATGATACCTGCCTGTTGTCTGAATATGACTCACAGTTTACGAAGAGAATGCATCACTTTTGTCAAATAACATAGTTATATCCCATTTCTAATTTAATATTCTAATTCCTATCTCTGTATATATGATGAAAGGTACAATTATGGATATACAAGTAGCTCAGGATCTCTAAAAGAGTCTCACACCAGTCGTTCACCCTTATTTTGACAATTGAGAAGATCTTGCTTTATTCAACACTCATGTATTTATTGCTCTCGTCCGAAACCTCCCCAGATTGGCTCAGTCTCTTCCTTGATCTCGGCTTTGTTGAAGATGATCTCATTTCTCGGCTTCATCTTCTGCTTATTTATCCATTTCATCTTTTGCTTATTTCTCGGCTTTATCTCGCGGCTTCATTTCTCGGTTTCATCATCTGTTTCTCGACTTCATTTCTCGGTTTCATCATCTGTTTATTTCTCGGCTTCATTTCTCGATTTCATCATCTGCTTATTTCTCTAGCTCGGCAACATTGTTGTTCCATATGTCGGCGTATTTAAGCCAGTCGGGGTCTAAGGACTCTCTCTCAAGTGGCCACACTTTGCCACATCGCCCGCTGCTCAGGGCAGCCACGGACACCAAGTCCTCAGAACCATCCGAGAAGAAAGATTACGAGGAAGTCCCCATGCTTGCCATACGCCAAGTATCATTGTCACCGACCAGTATCTTTGGAAACCTCCCGCCGAGCGCTCAACCCTATACCGAGTTTGAGGGTGCCTCGGATTTCAACAATGAGCATCTCAATTCTTACAGTGTTTCCAGATTCGGCATTCACCCCTCTGATCGAGGACATACTTTAATCCATTCATTCTCTTCGGATCATGTTCCTAAGCACTTGCCCACGATCTCACGGTTGTCCGGCCAGATCGACGAGGCCATAGGTGGAAACGGGGATTGCCACCCAATAACATGGCCATTAGTCGAGTACATCGCGGATCGAGGAATATACCTCGACTAAGGCCGTCATTCCGACAGCATCCCCGGTGAACATAACGATCCAATTTATGATATCACTCTCGGCGCACCACGATGAGAGAGGTGTAAGAATCTCCTATCGGTCTACTCTTTTAGTGTCATTATCCGAGCGCAAAGAACGCTATCAACCATCTACGATACTCTTCTGAGTAAAAGGCCTCAACTTGCAAACAATCTTCTACATCATCACTAACCCTTGTGTAGGGTTAACCAATAATAAATCCTATCGCTACAGGATAAGCATGAGCTCTCTAGTACAGGATAAGGGTGAATAACTCATCCTTCTTATCCTCTAAGAGCCACGTCAGCGCCCTACTGGGCCGAACAGGCCCATAAGGCACCACAACACAACTTCCCCTATAAGTATCGCCATGCTATAGGGGCTAAGGTACGTTCTCTCATCCCTACTCTTAAGAACTACGTGTGGCTTGATTCCCTTATCACCGGGGATACGTAGGACCGGGGTCACCCTCGCCAGCTACAACAACCACCAAAACATATCGTGGTGGATCTATTTCTCAGATCCACTACATTGGCGCCGTCTGTGGGAATCGATAAACTTTGATTCCCATCCACATTCCAAAAAAAAAAAGAAAAAAAAATAAAATAACGACGGAAAAGAGAAAAAAGAGAAGAGAAAGGTGTTGGCGGCGGGGCCTGACCGGATTCCAGCATCACGGTTTTGGTTCAAACCGTAGCCACTGCACATCACCGAAGCAGTCTCGAGTCAGATCTCCCCTGTCACGAACGACTGCTTCAACCGTCGCACGGGGGAGCAGCTATCGAACCGCCAAGGAGGCCGAAACGGTGTCGAGTTCGTGGCTCTCGGAGCATCACCGCCGCTGCATACGGTGGATCCGACGCAGTACATGACGGATCCACACATGGTTCTACCACTGCTGCATCCCTTCTCTTCACGAAGGAAGAACCACGAACGTTCTTCATCCCTTCCGCCGCATGACTTGATTCTAACGCAGCCACCATCGCCTTCAAACCGCCGCCGACTCGAACCGCCATCATCAACAACTCAGACAGCAGTGCACAAACAGCGATGCGATAATTCATCATGATCTCACTACCTTCGCCATCTTCTGATCTCGCGTCTTGTCTGCCACTGGGCTGCAACCTGGGCATCAGTCTCTCCGCTCACGTCTCCACTGTTTCACGGTCTTGGTCCCGTGGCCACCGCCACCGTCGCGGACCGAGTCACATTGATCGAGGTCGTACCCGATACAAATAAAAACAGTTTAAGTATAGTACTAGGAAGTGACTCCTAGGTCGTCTCCCAAGGAATATCTTATCAAGCAAAAGGTCGAACACATAGTATGCATAGAAAACAGGGGGGGGGGGGGGTTTTGTATTGAATATTGAATAATTGAAATCAAAACAGAATTAAATCAAAACGAAGAAACAGATAAGGAAAAGCGGATAAACCCCTTTGGCTCGCGTTCACAACTCTATCATCGGTCACATAAGATCAATTTCTTTCCTCTTCACTGTCCAACTCGTGAGAATTAAATACTAAGCGAAAATTCAATTCTCACCCCAAAACCCAAACCTCTAATTAAGCATTAAAAGCCAAAGCATGGAGATTTTACGAGTTTGCATAAATTAAGCATTCATACACATAGATTATCTCTATAGAATGGAACTAAGCGAACCATAACATATCAATAAGCATGAAAACAGTGAATAAAAACGAAATAGCATTAAGAACAAAACCTCAAGAGTATGTGATACATTACCAAAGGGATATAACCTAAGAGTTTAGCCTTCCATGAAGAAAAATACCAAAAACGTGTAGAAAAGGAAGAAAGAGAAACCCTAGCAGCCTCCACAAGCTTGGAGAGCAAAACTAAGCCTTCTCTATGAGAGAGAATGTAAAAAACGTGAATGGAAGGTCCCTCCCCCCGGGTCTACACGAATTTGGCTTTTTAAATCACAAAACGGGCCTAAATCATGGGCCCAAATCCTAAGGAAAGCTTATCTCTAAATTAAATCTAAAAATATCCTATAGATAAAATCTAAATCTTAAAAGATATAAACTAAATCTCAACTAATCCTAAAGATAGATTACAATCTTCACTTCATCATATATCTTCTCTTCCAAAATTAAATCTTCATTCCCAAAATGTCCAAAAAGCCCTTGTGCCAAATATGACCTGAAAATAGAAATAGAATTAATTAGGCTAAATAATCCCAAATTAAACAATATTCAGAATAGTAGTCCAATAAACTCTAAATCACTAAATCAAGCTAAACAATGTCAAATAGGCAACAAGTATCAATAATAGGAGTAAAATAATGCAAGGAAAAATGGAAAATAAAATGCTCATCAAATACCCCCACACTTATCCTTTTGCACTCCTGGGCAAAACTAAGAATTAGGACTGAGAAAATCAATATGCACCAAAGTGAATCATGTAACAAGATTACTAAAACTAATGAATGCAAACCTAAGAGATTACATACTTCACAATGAATTCTAGAAAATGCAAAGAAATGGGCAAAATCGAGCACACGAAGAGAATAAGGACCAAAGAATCAAAGCATCCATGAACATCATCCAATTATTTCAAATATGCAAAGAAAACCAATGACATCAAGAGGGTAGTCACAAAGATGATAGAAACTCACAAGGATCACTCAATAGTGTTTACACTCAAGTGTTTAAGGTTAATCAGTGTTTACACTCAAGGCACATCATGAAAAACAAACACAACCATAAGCTTGACAAGCCTCTAACATCAACAATCAATACACATGCACATTAAGATCAAAAGGTCTTTTCAGGGTTGTAATGGGGCCAAGGACAGGGTAGGATAAAAATATGGGAAATGTAGCTAAAACCCAGGGAATAGAGGAGCAATGGGGAACAAGTAAAAAAATAAGCACAATCCACCCCAGAATGAAATGGTAAACATAACAACAACCTCTAATTCCAAACCTCCATGCCTCAATCAACCTTTTATTCCATTTTTTTTTCTTTTTTTCTTCTTCTTCTTCTTTCTTTCTTTTTTTTTCATCATTCATTTTTTTCAATTTTTTTTTCATTGCAGAACTTCATGAACGAAAGGAAAGAAGAAACAACAAAAATGGCATAATGAGATAAAGCCATAATTACATCACCGACCATAGAGGCAAAACCCAGAACTCACAAGAGATGAAGAACAAAGCACCCTCGCTTACTTAATACCCATTCCCAAAACAATTCCAAAGCTCCAACATTCCCTAAGGTTAGGACAATCATGGTTTTTCAGTCATAGGCTTGTAATGAGCTAAAGAACAAAGAAAAGGGATATAAAGGCTCAAAGGGGCTATCAAAGGATAAATTCATTCAAGGTAGGCTCATATGGCTAGTGGCTTATTCAAGAAAAAAACAATGCCTAAATCATTTCAAAATGTGCATGGGAATATCAAGTATCAACAAGAGTCAAGTCAAGTTCTAGAGTGCAAGTAATCCAGAGTGCAATCACACATGAAAGAAAATTAGGTGGCATATATAGCAATCCACCCACAATTAAGGCTCAAATCCTCACAAAAGGGACAATTCTATCACAGTGTTACCACCTCTTAATTATCAAAAGCAACTTTACACACAGAAATGCATGAATTCAGACACAAGATACCAAGACTCTACTAAAATGAAGCAAAAACATGCAAGAAAATGCCCAAAACTTAGCAAAACCAAAAAAATCAAAGCAAAAATATGCAACCTAAACTACTCTCCCCCCCACACTTAAATCACACATTGTCCTCAATGTAAAACAAATAGCAGAATCAGACAGATATAGACAAGTGGAATAAAAGTAGTAAAGAAGGAGAAAAGAAGACTCCCTAAATCATGGTGGGTCAAAAATGGGGTCGACCAATGAGGCTTCCTCCACAGGTGCATCATCCAAAGTAGGAGAGGTTAGGAAAGGCTTGAGTCTGTGACCATTGACTTTGAAGTCTTGTCTGTGGACTCACTCTTGATCTCCACAGTGCCATAAGGAAACACCTGGGTGACTACAAACGGTCCAATCCATTTAGAGCGGAGCTTTCCACTCATGAGTCCAAGCCTAGAGTTGTAGAGCAACACTTTTTGACCAACCAAGAACTCCTTTCTGCAAATTGAGCTATCATGGAGCTTCTTGGTCTTCTCTTTGTAGAACTTGGAATTCTCATAGGCCTCCAAACGGATCTCATCTAGCTCACTCAACTGCAGCTTCCTCTCCTCACCCGCTTGATCAAGAGCTAAGTTGCATTGCTTCACAGCCCAATATGCACGGTGCTCTGATGGGAGAGTCCAGTCAGGTGGTTGGATGATGGGAGTGGTGGTGAGTGCTCTCTTTAGCTCATCAAATGCCTTCTTGCATTGGTCTCCAAACTCAAATGTGGTATCCTTTTGAAGCAAGTTGGATAGTGGAAGGGCTATCTTGCTAAAGTTCTGAATAAACCTTCGATAGAAACCTGCATGGCCAAGAAAAGAACGCACCTCTCGCACGCAAGAGGGGTAAGGCAAATGTGATATTACATGCAGCTTAGCAGGGTCAACCTCTATGCCCTTATGCGAAATAATGTTCCCTAAGACTATGCCTTGTTCTACCATAAAATGACATTTTTCAAAATTCAAGACAAGGTTAGTCTCAATGCACCTATTAAGCACCTTAGACAAACTATCAAGACATGCATCAAAAGAGGAACCATATACACTAAAATCATCCATGAAGACCTCTATGCAATGCTCAAGTAAGTCATTAAAAATACTCATCATACATCTTTGAAAAGTGCCAGGAGCATTACATAGGCCAAAAGGCATCTTCCTATAAGCAAATGTACCAAAAGGACAGGTAAATGTAGTCTTATGTTGGTCCTCTGGTGCAATACAGATTTGGAAATAACCAGAGAAACCATCTAAGAAGCAATAGTGAGATTTACCTGCCAGGCGCTCCAACATCAGATCAATGAAGGGAAGAGGAAAGTGATCCTTGCGGGTCGCCTGGTTGAGCTTCCTATAATCAATGCAGACTCTCCAACTGTTCTGCACTCTAGTGGGAATCAGCTCATCCTTCTCATTTTTGACAACTGTCACCCCAAACTTCTTGGGAACTACTTGAACCGGGTTTACCCAAGTGCTGTCTGAAATGGGGTAGATAATGCCAGCTTGCAGCAGCTTGGTGACCTCTTTCTTCACCACATCAAGAATCTGGGGGTTCAACCATCTCTGGGGTTGTCTCACTGGTTTAGCCTCATCCTCCAATAAAATCCGATGCATGCACATGGAGGGGCTAATACCAGGTATGTCTCCCAAAGTCCATCCTATTGCCCTTTTGTTTGCTCTAATCACATCCAGCAGCTGCTTCTCTTGATCAACAGAAAGGGAGGTAGAGATGATCACTGGAAGTTTCTGCTCAGCCTCCAAGTAAGCATATTTGAGATGAGGAGGAAGGGGCTTCAGGTCCAATAAAGGTGCCTGCATCACAGATGGAACTAAAGGAGCAACAGAATTGGATTCTGCCGCCTGCACCTGAACAAGTGAATTAGACTCATGCAAAACATAAATGGGGTTAGCATGATCTGAATATATGTCATATGAATCAACAGATGCAGTAGCAGAATTTAAAAACTGGTCAATTTCAATGCATGCAGTGCACATTTCGGAATCAGAACATGCAGAACAAGTAAATGAGCTAGTGAAAGATGGCAAATCATAATCATGCAAAAAGTCTAGAACATGCTCATCAATCAGATCATTAATCAAGTCAACATGAAAAACAGAGTGGTCATCAGAAAAATGTTTCATAGCATCAAAAATATTGAATCGAACCACACTGTCATCAAATTCCATGGAAAGTGTACCTGCATGCACATCTATCTTGGTTCGGGCTGTTTTCAAAAATGGTCTCCCTAATATGATAGGGACAGCACTACGAGAGGTGTCCTCTTCCATATCAAGAATATAAAAATCAGCAGGAAAGATAAGCTCTTCAACTCGAACCAGGACATCCTCTATCAAACCTGCGGGGTAGGCAGTAGATCGATTTGCCAAGTGAATAACCACACCCGTAGGTTGAAGGGGTCCAAGTGAAAGAGACTTGAAAACAGACATAGGCATAACATTAATAGATGCTCCTAAATCTAGCAAAGCATTCTCAAATTTAGTATTACCTATGATACAAGGCACAGAGAAAGTTCCAGGATCCTTACACTTTTCAGGAATATGAGGGACAGGTTTACCTATAAGAGCAGAGACATTTCTTCCCATGCTGATCCTCTCATTGCCCTTGAGCTTCCGTTTGTGTGTGCATAGATCCTTCAAGAACTTTGCATACCTTGGAATTTGCTTGATTGCATCAAGAAGGGGTATGTTGACTTCCACCTTCCTGAATGTGTCAAGTATCTCTTTGTCAATCTCTTCCATTTTCTTGCTTTGAGTCACCCCCCTTGGTGGGAAAGGAAGAGGAATAGGGGGTGGTTGTTGGGCAGCAGCAGGTGTTGTGCTTGTGGAAGGCTGAGCTGGATTGGATTTTCTGGTACTTGTGTGCTCACTCTCCTCGACCATTTGGCTCTTCTTGTTGGTTGAAACTAGATCATCTTTGTTGAGGTCAGATTCTGGTGTGGGTGTGACAATCTGCTTCCCTGACCTTAGACTAATGGCATTCACATTCTGGTTTGGATTGATCACTGTTTGGGATGACAACTTGTTAGAATTCTGAGATTGCATAGTGTTGATTGTTGTTGCCATCTGTCCCATCTGATTGGTCAAAGATTGAATGGAGGCCTCTTGTCTTTGAATGGATGCTCTAGTTTCCTGTTGGAATTGGAGATTTTGCATGGTCATCTGTTTCATCAGCTCTTCCAATGAAGGCTGCTGCTCAGTACTAGGAGCTGGTGGTGCAGAATTAGCCTGTTGTTGTCTCTGTTGCTGGACTGGAGGAGGTACATATGGTGGTCTAGAATTGTTCTGAAATTGAACCTGTGAAGGTTGCTGCTGATCAGACCATCTCAGGTTGGGATGGTTCCTCCAACCAGGGTTGTATCTATTGGTAGAGAGATCAAAGTTCTGTGGCTGCTGATTTCTACTGTTGAAGATGTTGGCGGCATATGCCTCAGGTTGGTCAGCACCAGTCGTGGGCTGCTGCTGCACAGAAGGGCATGCATCTGTGGGGTGCTCAGCAGATGTGCATATGCCACATAATCTAGCAGGCAGAGACAACTTCTTCTGGTTGATGGCCAATTGAGTGACCAAAGTCGTAAGTGAATCTATCTTCTGTTCAAGCTTCTCAACCTTACCAGAACTTGTGCCAACATCATTCACTCCTCTCACTATGATTGCATCGCTGTTGCCCCTTGCATGGAATTGTTGACAATTGGAAGCCATCTTCTCAATCTTGACTCTGGCTTCTAAAGGTGTCATGTCTCCTAGGGCACCACCACTTGCAGCATCAAGCATGTTTCTCTCCATGAGGTTGAGACCTTCATAGAAATATTGAATAAGCAGCTGCTCTGAGATCTGATGGTGGGGGCAGCTCGCACACAATCTCTTGAATCTCTCCCAATACTCATAGAGACTTTCTCCACTTTGTTGCCTGATGCCTGATATATCCTTTCGGATTGCTGTTGTTCTGCATGCAGGGAAGAATTTCTCCAAAAATGCCCTCTTCAGGTCATCCCAGACTGTGATAGAACCAGGGGCCAGATCGTACAACCAATCCTTGGCTAGCCCCTCTAGGGAGTGTGGGAATGCCTTAAGACAAACATGATCCTCTTGCACATCATGTGGTTTCATAGTAGCACAGACAATATGGAACTGCTTGAGATGTTTATGAGGATCCTCACCTGCAAGACCATTAAACTTGGGCAACAAATGAATTAGTCCAGACCTTAGCTCATACGGGTCATCGGGATACTGGATGCACAAATCTTCAATAGTGAAATCAGGTGCAGCCAGCTCCCTCAATGTCCTCTCACGTGGTGGAGGTTGAGCCATATTTTCAGAATAATCAGAATAAGAATCAGAATTTATAGGAATAGAAGAAAAAGAAGCAGACTCACTATGTAAAGACTCAATAGACTCACTACCTATGGACTGGTTCCTATTTTGTCTAACTAGTCTGTGATAAGTTCTATCAATTTCAGGGTTATATGGATGCAAGTAGCTTGGGTTGCCCCTAGTCATGTACTGAACAGAACACCATTAAGCATAGCAAACTGTCACTAATATACATGACCAAAATAGGCAACAAAATTTTTTTATTTTTTAAAATTTTTTCCTTTATTTTTTTCAGCACCCTAAAATCATGAAAACATACCACAAAAAGTTTGAGGACAAAATTCAAAAGGGAACCAAGTCAAACAATTAAATCAGAGACCAAAAACTAAGAAAATAAAACTTGTAAAATAAAAAAGAAATAGTAAAACGGCTTTTTCAGGATCCAGACGAAGGAGTTTTCTGAAAAATTCATAAAAATCAGATTATTCAAAAAATTCCCTTCGATTTGATATAAAATTCGTCAAATTCCGAGTTACGGGTCAAAAGTTGCGACGATTTGAAGAAAGTGCTGCTAAAACTTGGAAAATTTTTCTGGAACTCACAACCAGGGGTGATCTGAGTGATCGTGGTGCCTCAAAACCTTTTTATATGATAAAAGTAGTGTGGATATAAATTTTCGTGCAAAAATTCCACCCACAACTATGTGAACTAGCAACCACAGAATCAATCAAATACACTAATTGCAACAAAATAGAAAAACAGCAAACAGTGCAACTTCAACCGGTTATCAGAATTGACTACTAGACCCTAAATCAGACACGACACACTATAATAACTATACTAACTAAGACACTAACTAACTACTAATGACCTTTGGCAAGAACCGATATTCCCCGGCAACGGCGCCAAATTTGATCGAGGCCGTACCCGATACAAATAAAAACAGTTTAAGTATAGTACTAGGAAGTGACTCCTAGGTCGTCTCCCAAGGAATATCTTATCAAGCAAAAGGTCGAACACATAGTATGCATAGAAAACAGGGGGGGGGGGTTTTTTTGTATTGAATATTGAATAATTGAAATCAAAACAGAATTAAATCAAAACGAAGAAACAGATAAGGAAAAGCGGATAAACCCCTTTGGCTCGCGTTCACAACTCTATCATCGGTCACATAAGATCAATTTCTTTCCTCTTCACTGTCCAACTCGTGAGAATTAAATACTAAGCGAAAATTCAATTCTCACCCCAAAACCCAAACCTCTAATTAAGCATTAAAAGCCAAAGCATGGAGATTTTACGAGTTTGCATAAATTAAGCATTCATACACATAGATTATCTTTATAGAATGGAACTAAGCGAACCATAACATATCAATAAGCATGAAAACAGTGAATAAAAACGAAATAGCATTAAGAACAAAACCTCAAGAGTATGTGATACATTACCAAAGGGATTTAACCTAAGAGTTTAGCCTTCCATGAAGAAAAATACCAAAAACGTGTAGAAAAGGAAGAAAGAGAAACCCTAGCAGCCTCCACAAGCTTGGAGAGCAAAACTAAGCCTTCTCTATGAGAGAGAATGTAAAAAACGTGAATGGAAGGTCCCTCCCCCCGGGTCTACACGAATTTGGCTTTTTAAATCACAAAACGGGCCTAAATCATGGGCCCAAATCCTAAGGAAAGCTTATCTCTAAATTAAATCTAAAAATATCCTATAGATAAAATCTAAATCTTAAAAGATATAAACTAAATCTCAACTAATCCTAAAGATAGATTACAATCTTCACTTCATCATATATCTTCTCTTCCAAAATTAAATCTTCATTCCCAAAATGTCCAAAAAGCCCTTGTGCCAAATATGACCTGAAAATAGAAATAGAATTAATTAGGCTAAATAATCCCAAATTAAACAATATTCAGAATAGTAGTCCAATAAACTCTAAATCACTAAATCAAGCTAAACAATGTCAAATAGGCAACAAGTATCAATAATAGGAGTAAAATAATGCAAGAAAAAATGGAAAATAAAATGCTCATCACACATCGAACGCGCCTCCTTCATTCACGACGGCCAACGACGACCACGGCGACACCGTTATCTTCGCCCATCGCATTCCCGCCGTCGCCTTCATACAATCCTCCAAGTTGCAGGGCTGCAGAACCTCTCTTTGGACTAGGGTTTCCTCCTAAACGGGCCAACAGGCCCAAACCAAAAAAAAAAGAAGAAGTTGGACAACAACAACAACTCGTTCCTAAAAACAGGGAAGTAACATTTTTACTCATATTATGCAATTGTCAATATCACTTATTAGCGCATGATTGATTTGATTACATGTCATTTATTAATTGCCAATAAATATTATAAATTGTCAATCTTGAACGACAATAACTAATTAATTATTGTTTTCATACACACATGCAATGTACACGTATGATGGCCTGAGCAGCTGAGCGACCCATTTCAAAATTCTCATCAATGGGCAAATCGTTTTCCGAGCACAGTGAAGACAATTGATGATGGGGGTTGTGTTTCGAGCGTAGAGAAGACTGTGTACGGTTCCTTGCTTCGAATACATGTGCCAACTGCGCGCGGACCCTCGTTAACGTCCCCTTTTGGTATCTCATACATTCAGAACATCGGGAACCACACACTACTCTTCTCTCCTCGGATTCATAAGACGATTGTGGAAACCTCGCATTGTGTTCCCCAATAGAGTCTCTCGTTCCGGATCAACCACTCAACGAAACTCGCTTGGAAACGACATGCCTCGCCACACTGAATCAGGGAAGGAATTCTCATTCCTACATTACTTTCTTATTTACTTAGCATTTTAAGTGATTACCTCGAACACATGCTAATATTAATTTACTTGATGCAATGCTTTTGATATGTGCTCCTAATGCTTTTATGTATTCTTTTAATCTCATTTACATGTCACTTATACTATACTCATGATTTTTCATACATGCTGGTACGTGGCATATTGCCTTTCGAATGGCATTAGGCAGTTTCCGACAATTGTGCATTGTCGTTTTTCATGGATAAGCTTTCATCATTTGATTTGTTGTCATTAAATGCTTTGACATATTTATAATTGTCATTCACTACAACTATTGCGCGTGATACATCATGCATCTTTTCGTAGACAATCTTTCAGGATTTACGAGCATTTAATCTCCAATAATTTTCATTATCCTATTTATTACGTGCGATATTCTTAAATCACACTACTTCTATTATGATATTTTATATCCACCTGCCAATAATTTTCATTATTGCAAATTCCCTTATTATAAATTGTCAAACGACAACCGCTAAAATTAATTTTTCTGTACACATATACGAGGTACATGGTCCGAGCTACTAGACCACCCATTTCAAGATTTTCATCAATGGGCAAATTATTTTCCGAGCTTTGTGAATACAATTATGTCACTATTTGGAACATGGTGATAACGGCAAGGACCCCTCGCGCCAAATTTTCCTCTTTTACCCTGTCCCCGAGTATAGAGAGCCTCGTGCTTGGTTCCCCACTCCGAATACATGTGCCAACTGCGCGCGGACCCTCGGCAGCATCCCCCTATTGGTATCTCATACATTCAGGATAACGGGAACCATGCATTACCTCGGCTTCATAAGACGACTGTGGAAACCTCGCACCATATTCCCTAGCTAAGTCAACTGCTCGACGGAGCTCATTTGGAAAGGAATAACAGAAGACTTCAATCCAACATTCCTCACCTCAGCGATTCAGGTACAAACATAACGATCGGATCTGCCGAGCATGATGACCTATGTTAATTCGAGTCCGAGTATGACGATCCAACTTAATTCAAGTCCTTCATACCGGTTGTCGATCACTTTTTCCTTGGTTTGCGCACCATCGCGACCTTACCTATATGGTAGAACGGTCCGCAGTGCTAACACCCAGTGATCTAAGTCGGATCCCAGCATTTCCGAGGATCCACACAATGCTGATTCCACACCCACAACTCGCAAATATTCAATCTTCGCTCAGCATTCGCCTACACAGATCTGAATCCGACAGTCTCTCAAAGAGGCTTGGATGAACACGATCTAATTGGCGGAAAACATCTATCACACCTCAAAGGACTTCTTAACTCGGCACAAGCCTCTTCAGGATTTAGCGAGTAAGGGGGTTGGTTATGCAATGGAGTAAAAGTTTGCTTCAGCTTTATTATTATGATGATCTATCAGCTTGCCTTCGCCCTAATTACTCGGATTCAAGAGGGGTTCAACAATTGAAGTTGACTAAACAGTTCCGACAAGGGAAACGGTCGTCCTTTCCTTGCCTCCTCGGTTTCATTCTTTCCCTTCTCGGCATCCTCGGCCGCTTCATCAGCTCGATAAACTTTCGATGACTTCCACTCGAGTGACCTTATTCGGCCATGAAGCTTACTGCTCGGCGGATAGGATGGACTCGGAGTCTTGAAAGTAATTCGAGCCTTCAACTCTTCGGGTCGAGTGGCTATTCTCGAACACGATGTTCGCTGCTTCGGGGAAGGAACAGACTCCGACTCTACAACAGTAAAAAAAAAAACGAAACGAATCCGAGGGTGCCTCGAACAACAACAATAGATGTCTTACTTTGGTCCCGAGCGTTTCACAGACCTTATGAACTCGACACAAGCCTTTTCAGGCTTTACCGAGTAAGGGGACTAGTATGTGACACAAATGTCGTGCCAAAGAGGACCACCACGTCCCATGAGGCAACAAATTGATAATTTACCTTCCTTATTAAGGACATACGTTAAACTCACTCACTTCGGATCATGTTCTTACGCACTTGCCCACAATCTCGGTTAGCCGGCCAGATCGGCGAGGCTACAAGTGAAAACGAGGATTGCGACCCGATAACTTGGCTTAGCCTCTCGGCTCAAAGCCTCTCTGCTCAAAGCCTCTCGGCTCATATCTGGCCCAATACATCGCGGATCGAGGAATACACCTCGGCTAAGGTTGTCATTCCGACAAGCAATCCCTCGTAAACATTACGATCCAATGGGTGATAATCGTGGCACACCTCGAACTCAAATAACAGTTTGAGTCGTGCCAGCATACCTTGGCACAAGCCTTTCGGATTTCACCATGGCAAGCGCATAAAAGGATGTCTCCTTAAAAGCATCGTGACTCTAAAAACAATAGTTCAATTCGACGTTGAACTCAGTACATGACGATACACGATTAAGGGCCTTGACTACGAACAGTCTTACACGTCCTAATCAACCATCCACGACACTCCTCCGAATAAAAAGTTCTCAGCCGCAAACAATGTTTTATGTCACCACCAACTCTTAGAACCTCGCCACAGACTTTCAAAGTCTCACGAGCTGGGGGGCTTGTAGGGTCTACCAACCATATACGGACCCGAGTCTCACCAAAGGGTTCCTCTAAGGGCATTTTACTTGGTTTACCTATCATAAAAGTCCTTCACTCGGACTCATGGACTCCGAGCATACCAGAGGGCCAGGCTCGGACTTGATGGAACCGAGCCTTATGATCGGTCCCCAATCTATCAGGCTCGGGACTCTAGGACCGAGACATACCCTCGGCTTGTGGATAAACTCAGGTTCACCGAGGCTTCTTATCCCTTCCGCAAATCTCTCCTAGATTCTCGCAACAGCCTAGACGTGAGATCTTCAGCTGATCCTAACCAGATTCTCTGAGCATAATCCTCCGATATTATCTCACAGAATCCTGGTTCAGCACAGCTCTGATACAGGGCCCAAACGGCCCATATCAGCCTCCTCCAAACCCTATAAATAGCTCATCACAGCTAGGGTTTCAGGTATGTTCCCTCAGAAGCTCAGCACAGGCTCTTCGAGCCTATACAAGCTTGGGGGGCTTGTAGGGTTAACCAATAATAAATCCTATCGCTACAGGATAAGCATGAGCTCTCTAGTACAGGATAAGGGTGAATAACTCATCCTTCTTATCCTCTAAGAGCCACGTCAGCGCCCTACTGGGCCGAACAGGCCCATAAGGCACCACAACACAACTTCCCCTATAAGTATCGCCATGCTATAGGGGCTAAGGTACGTTCTCTCATCCCTACTCTTAAGAACTACGTGTGGCTTGATTCCCTTATCACAGGGGATACGTAGGACCGGGGTCACCCTCGCCAGCTACAACAACCACCAAAACATATCGTGGTGGATCTATTTCTCAGATCCACTACACCTTGGAAAAGGACATTGGATCAGATCGGCAACTCGGCACAGAGTCTCTTCGACTCTTCCCGAGCTGGGGGGGCTTATGTGATGGACTAGACTTAAGAGCCTACCAACAGGCCCAGCCCAACTAATATAGGGTTACCCACAACACACCTAACAGGTAATCCCCTATAAGAACCACCAGGCTATAGGGGCTAAGGTATGTTCTCTCAGCCCTACTCTCAAGAACTACGTGTGGCTTGATCCCCTTTTCAGGGGGGGTACATAGGACTGGGGTCATCCTCGTCAGCTGCAACAACCCCAAACACACATCGTGGTGTATCCCTAACAATGGATCATCACACCATTTAATTTTCAAGTTCTTTATTTTTTATTGGCATTGTTATTTTAACAATTATCACCAATTGAAAAAGAAAAAGTAAGATTACCATAGAAACTTGTCCAAACCTATTATCTTAAACACATTCTTAAAAAAGACTTAGTTCCCTTATAATTTTAATCATTTTTTTCCATTAAACAATATACTCTACTTACTTGTATGGGATCAGAAATAAAAAAAAATAGGTATGGGCTGGGCATGGTGCTTTAGGAAGCTGTGTTTGGCTAGGTACGATGCTATGGGTGGCTGGGATGCAGCTCTAATATGAGGAAAAGAGACACTATCAAAAATGAGGTTCAAATGGCACCGACATGTAAAAGCACATGCATGAATTGTTACTCAGGTCGGGGCCTTTAGGACTGTAGATTTGATAAAAGTGTTGCATTGAGGAGTGGAAGGTGAGGGCATGAAGTGGTGGGAGCAGTAAAGAAAAAGAAAAATCCAAAGAAGATAGTGATAGCCAGGGTTAGAGGTCAAGGACAGAGAGAAATTTCCCCTGTTAAAAAAAGAAAAATATAAATAAAACAAAACTAAACAAAACTGTGTAAACCCAAGGTACGTACTCCTCTTCCTGCAGCTTTTCACCTTCTACTCTTTGATTTTTCCATAAGCTTTTCCTTCAATCAACCTCATTGTTCATTTTTTTTCATCATCCTTATCTTTTTTCATCATTATTCTTTTCTTGTTCTTCAACAGTATTTTACTTTCCTCCTAACAATGTAAACCTTATTCTTCTTCACCACCTTCTTCCTCCATTAACTCACTAATACCCTCTCTCATTCACTCTCACTCATATACTAATATCTGATCATTCAAGTTATTTGTGTTCTTTACGTCTTCAACAAAGTGTACAAGGTTACGTGGGTGTGAATGTAACGCTTCTTTACATGCTGCATTATTTTTTTTATGTACTATTGTATGCCTACACAATGGCGTAGGTTTTGAGCCCTACGCCTCGAATGTGACGTACCAACAAATAAATTTGACTGTACGTCACAGTCGAGACGTATTTAGTTAATTTTATTAAAAAAATGTACTTACGCCTCGATTGTGACGTATGAAAGAAAATTTTTCCCATACGCCATAGTCGAGACGTAACACTTAATTTTAGTTTAAAAAAATCACCGTACGTCACAACCACGACGTAGTAATTAATTGAACAACATACGTCAATGCGTAAGTGCATGTTAATTTTGGCCTTTTTCCCTTTATATTAATTTTATTCTTTATGTGCAGGGTATATATTATGGATGATTTACATGTGGATCCTTCACAAAATGTTATAGAGGAAGAAGTTGAAGTTTTGGTCGATGATTCACATGCATTCATGTGTGATACCATATTTCCTACACGTGAAGCACTAGTAGGTTGGGTTCGTGATATAGCTTTAGCCCAAGGATTTCTTATAAGAATTCTACGGTCATATAGTGGTGGTGGTCTTCATAAGAAGGAAAAGGTTGTTCTTTGTTGTGAGAGATATGGGGTGTATGATCATTCGAATAAGAAGCCAAAGTATATAACTGGAAGCAAAAAGTGCAATTGCCCTTTCAAACTGAACGGGAGGCGATCTTCGATTCATGGAGGTTGAATTTTGAAGGTATCTTGTGGTTTGCACAATCATAAGCACTATGAATCATTTGTCGAACATGCATTGGCCGAAAAGCCCACACCCGAAGAATTGGAGAAAATAATTAGTTTGACGAAAGCGGGAGTGAAGCCAAGACTTATTTTGGTTCAACTAAGGGAAGATAACCCAAATAACTGCACCACATTGACTTAAATATACAACATACGTAGGATATGGAAGAAGAGTGTGCGGGACCCGAGAACACAAATGCAACATTTGCTTAAGTGTCTCAGGGACGATAGTTTTGATACTCGGTATAGAAAGGATGATACGTCGGAAGTGGTAAAGCAGATATTTTGGGCACATCCTACGTCTGTAAGTCTTTTGAATTCCTTTAGTGTTGTGCTTATTATAGACAATACTTATAAGACTAATAGATATAAATGGCCATTGCTCGAGGTTGTTGGACAGACTTGAACCGAGAGAACATTTTCTTTTGCATTCTCCTATATAGAAGTTGAGCGACATGCAAACTTTATGTAGGTACTGCAACACTTGAAGGCTTTGATAAGAGATCCTAATGACATGCCCAAGGTGATTATCACTGATTTTGAAGGTGCATTGGTAAAAGCAGTTATCAAGGTTTTTCCGACTACCACGCATTTGCTATGTCAGTTTCACATAAAAAAGAATGTGAAAAAGCACTTCAAGGATTATGTGCGTAACCCCGATGACGAACCCAAGATTGAGGATGCATGGAGCAAGTTCATTCACTCTAAGAATGAAGAGGAGTATGATGCATCGGTTACTAAATTAGAACTAATATGCAAAGATTGTTTGGGTCTTTTTGAGTATGTGAATCGGGTGTACTTGAAAGACCTTAAGGAGAAAAGTGTTCATGCATGGGTCCATAATTGTATGCACCTTGGCAACACAACTTCAAATCGGTAATGCACGTGACATTTTTTCATTATATTTAATGTAAGAATCTTAGTATAAGATTTATGTTAAATTTGTTAATTGCGTTCTTATTTGTAGGGTTGAAGGTTCTCACGCTTCATTCAAGAGGATGCCAGATAACAGTAATGGTGATTTGTGTACTACTCTGGAAGGTATAAAAAAATGTTGACATGCCAGCATAGTTTAATCATTGAATCATTTGAGAGAGAAGCTTAACAAGATTGGATCATCGCGTGAACACCCCGTTCTTCAAGAATTTGTGCTTTTATGTGTCAAAGGAGGCGTTGACCATCATGTACAAGGAGTTGGGTGAGTTTGACAAGAAGAAAGCTGATGGCTATGTTTGTGAATGCAACAAAAAAAATACACTCACGGTCTACGTTATGGTTGTGATCTTGATGGATATAGGCGTAAGGGTGTTGCCAACCCTTTGTCAGCAGTCAACAGTCACTGGAATATTCTATCATTGAATGAAAAAAAGATCAAGAAAGAGGTAGAAACGGATATTGACTCGAAGCCGTTATGGGAGAAGTGGTGGCATCTTTTTGAGACCAGTGACTTGCATGAGAAGAAGAATCTTATATACAAACTCCGTGAAGACGTAGAACCAGAAACTACATCCCTTCGATCACCTAACAAGAAGGCCAAGACAAAGGGATGACCTTCAAATCTGTTAGGATCAGCCTCAAACCTCGAGAGGGAGGGTGAATCGAGTTTTATTAATTTATTGAAAAATACTCGAATGTTATAAAAATTGTTTTCGTGGAGAGATTAAATGTAACGCCCTCACTTATATTAGTTAATTTTAAGTTTTAATAAAATTGGTGTTAGAAAATTCCTTTTTAAACTTGATTACTTATAAAAACTTTTAAGAAAATCCGACAGAGTTTCCTCTGTTTTCCGGACTTCCCAAAATTTTCTTCTTTAAACCTGTCAAACGAGAAATATTCAAAATCATAAAACATAATAGTTCTACAGCCAGTTCAAATCCTAACGCCCGATTAGTACAAGTCTCAGGGCAAATGACTATTTCATATTATAAATTACACAAATAATTGTCCACTCATGATAATAAATATACATTCCACGTAGTGGAATGAAGTCCTGCTCGGCCATGTCCCATGTAAGCTTCACCTCAGTACCTGCAAAATATAGCAAGAAGGGTAGCATTACACATAACTTAAAAAGATAAATTCTACAAGAGACATAGCAATAAACTAAGTCTACCCTATTATTAATATCCGTTACTCATAATTTTTCCATACATTAAATTTCTATTAGTTCTTCTCTTATTCTCGTCTTCTGTTAATCCTTAATTTTCTATTTAATTTACCTCATTCACTCATTTATTTCCATTCTTAGTTCTCTGATTATTTTTACATTCTCTTTTCTTTTCTTTTTCTTCTTCTCTTCCTTTTCTTTTTCTTTTTCTATTTCTTTTTCTTTTCTTTATCTTTTCCTGTTTCTTTTTTTTTTCCTTTTTCTTTTCACATTTACCATTTGGCCACAGGGTCATCACGACCAACCTGCACCATTTAATCTTTCATTATTATTCGGCCACAGGGTCACCACGACCAACCTGTACCATTTATCTTTTATTATTATTCGGCCACAGGGTCACCACGACCAACCTGCACCATTTATCTTTTATTATTATTCGGCCACAGGGTCACCACGACCAACCTGCACCATTTAATCTTTTAGTTTTATCAGGCCACAGGGTCACCACGACCAACCTGTGCCATTTACCCTTTTATTATTTATTAGGCCACAGGGTCACCACGACCAACCTGCGCCATTTATCTTTTATTATCTTTCTCATCATTAATTCATCTTAGTCTTTTCTCTTTACTTTTAGTTCCTTAGTTCTATTTAATTCTTTTAGTCTCTTGATCCTTCTTTTATCTTTTTCTATTTAAGTGTTTCTCTTTACTAATGTTATCCTTTCTTTTAATTAACTCTTAACTTGGTCATATACTATATATTTTAACTCTCATTACTAGCTATTAGTTATCTCTTTGATTCCCCTATTTCACATTCTCATTTAATTATTATTCCTATTTCATTACTCTATTTTAATTAACTACCCTTTTTAACTTAGCTTAGTTTCCATATCTTATTACAACATTTTATTTAACTTCCCTAACAACGTACTCTCTCTTTGCTTTAGTATCTTTTTATTAATTTCTTTTACTGGTTATCTATTTTCTTTTACGGCTAATTCACTACTTTGTTTCTATTCCCATATTCGACTCCGCACGTATTCCTTATTCCACATTCTAATCCCTCTTTTAACCCATTTAAATCTTCACTTACTATTTTACTTTATTATCTTTCAGCTTATTAGTTCTACTCTTTCTACCAATTATGTCTACCCTTTTATTCTTTTACTCCCATGTTTAGTTGGTTTTTCCTTAAATTCTCCCTTGTGTTTCAGTGTATACTTTTCTACATTTTCGTTCAATATTAACTAGTTAATATCCCAATTACGCTCATTCGTTTCGGACCTTGTCCTACACGTACATATTCTATTCTCTAAGGTGCTGTTTCCATTAATAATTCTAAATACTCCATTTATGTCAGCGGGGACTACCCTAAGGTTCATTAACATATTACCCTATTCTTAGTCACCACTATAGCATCCTAGAATTTACTTCTCAAGTAGAGGTAACACAACCCTTCTTAACTCAACCAACAAAGAGAGAGAAGGGAGTACCCAATCCTTGCTTTATGGCTTACAAATTGAAACCGGATGAATCAAGAGTGGCGGTGATGGAGAGCGATCGAGAGACAAGTCAGATAGTGATAATAAACAATGATAATGTGGGGTGTAGGAGTTCACCACCCTCTCCTTGAAAGAGAGGAAAGGAGTAACCCCAAGAGAGAGAAAGGGCCAATAAAACCCTAACACACAAAGAGAGAGACAAGAGTTAGAGGTGATGATGATTAGCTCTTACAATGGAAGAAATAGGAGGAAGAGAACTTGTTCTCACATACCTAGGACTTGATGGGAGTGTTGGAGCTAGAGAGGGAGGAAGCCATGGAGAGGGAGAGAAGCACCAAAAGAGAGGGAGAAGAAAGGATGAAACTTGGGACCTTGAGGATGATGATGGATGGCCACAATAGCTTGAGGTTTTAGGGTCTCAAGGCATGGAATGAGTGTTCTTGGGGTGGGGGATGAAGAAGGGACGAATTGGGGATGAAATGGGGCTTGATTCCCTTTTATTTTTTTCAATTATGATGCGTGTTAATCGATTAACCTAGTGGTTAATCGATTAACCCTTGTAAAATGGCAAAAATCAACTTTCAGCCCTTAATCGATTAACCACTAGGTTAATCGATTAACCTGCTTAGCCTTTCAATGCTTAGCACATCAAAATGCCATAACTTCTTCGTTACCCGTCGGATCTTGCTCAAATTTGAAAGCAAGCTTCCCTACATACTAATCTTCACATCCAACGGTGAAATTTGTGTTTAGAGCTGTAAATCTTTTATTTTGAATTTCCTAATATAGGGTATTTATAACACCAAAAACATCGCTTCTAACGCTCTTTTGTTCATCTTTCAACCTCCTTTCTGATGCCAATGCTTCTTGATTCCTTTATGGCATTCAAAGAACTCCTAATCCATCATTTTAAATCCTTTTTAGAATAATCCTTACTTCCAAATCTTATCATTATTCTAATTACTCTTAGAATTAAAATTCAGGATGTTACAGTTCTCCCCCATTTATTAGAATTTCGTCCCCGAAATTTCATTGAGTTTCGTAATTGGAGAACCATCCCATTGGTAAAGCTTCTAACTACGTTTTTCACTTCCCTTCGGTCTTTATTCCCTGCTCCGGGTGTGGTTAGGGTCGTGCCTATTTCAATTCTTGTCCTCGAATACAATGTATCATCTCTACCTAGACATGATCGTCAGTTTTCTTATTATTAAAGTTCCATCTCCCATTCCTTGGATTGAAATCCTCCCTCACTTGGCATTGACATACTTGATTATATCCATGCTAGGGGGTATGCTCAGTCGTTTCTCAGAATAGAGTACACAGGTTCCCGCCGGTATCCAAGGCTGAAAAGAGGGCACGTGGGTGACTACCTATCCGTAGGCATAGAACTATGTCGGGTTTCTACGACTTTGCGAATTCCCACATATACATCTGAGATGCTTGAAACTTGAAGAGAGTGAAGATGAAAAGAAGAAACATGAAGCACTCCAGAGTGAGTCTCATGGTTTTTGCAAGATGACCCAGGATGTACTGGATACATGTCAAGCAAGAAGACAATGGAGGTTATCCCCAAAGTGTGCATTTTCAGCAGAGAGCCGTCGAAGGATGCGTTTTCTATGGATCTGCGACTGATTGATTGGTCTCGGTAAAGGTCTAGTTGTTATTTCTCAATTCGGTGTTATTTTGGGAAGGTCTTGCTTTTTCCCTAGTTTCACTCTTATTCGATTTTCCGCGAAGCGTTTGGACTTATCTGTTTAGTAGTCCTATGGCTTATGGTATGATTACCAGTTATTGTCGCTCGGATAAGATCCGAACTGAGTCGTCAAGTCTCCCCCACTTAGTATCAACATACCTGAGTAAGTCGAAGGCAGGGAGGAAGCTGGGTTGATTCCAAGAATTGATTAGCTAGGTTCTTAATTGGTTGGCGAGGTGGTACATGGAATTAAGTTGACCGCTAACCGGTTTCATCGGTGTGGTTTCGAATTTTCTATGACATGATGGCTCTTCATACCTACGCGTACGGCTATGTTATCATACAAGTTTGAGAGGTGGTTCGATCGTTTAGTTGAATGTTCTCGGTGGAAATATAGAATAAGAGCGTCTTAAATGGGGTTGGTTTGTGAATCACTGTTTATGAGTCTTAGTAAAGATCCTATAGGATTAAAGTTCAATCGGGCTTTCGACAGGGATATAATTCCTAGATGGTTTATTCGGATCTCAACTAGATGATTGCAATAATATAGCATGTCAATAAACGCGAAGACCGAGGTGGTCAGTCCCAATCTCACATTTATCAACTGTACATCACTGCGTTATTGAATGATAGCATTATCTTTTAATAGATGCAAGAGAAAGGATGACCAATCCTGACCTTACACTCTATTAGAGGACGACACTATCGCAAGGTTTTTGGTTAGGTCTCTTGTTACGGTCTTATAACTAAGCAAGGTTTTTCCTACGTGTTCCATTAGATGGTACTCAAGGCTGGGTTGAAGATGAGTCTTTCTTAGGTTTCACAACGTCTAGAAATACAGGATTAGGAATTTAAAATTCCAAGAGAATTAATTTAGGATATTCTACACTGAAACTTAATAGAGATGCAGATTGAAAGTACCTAAAATGTTTATCTAAGTTTTGAATCGTCTCATACCTTTTGTTGGTTTGGCCCTGATCTTCTTAAGTAGCTGTACCGCAGACCTCAAGGGTGTGGACCAGGAAACTGATATTGTCGAAATGTAAGGTTGAGACGTCCAGGACGAAGTCCTGTGTCATTGAGTAATCCCTCTGGAGCTGTGTCTGGTATGATTTCCGACACACCATGAAAGATGTGACGAGACTCGCCACCGAATATTAATACATCACCCGACCCCAAAATAATTCTTTCTGCTCTCCTTGGATCTCTCTGGTCTCCATAGAGAAACTCAACCGAGTCACCAATGCAGAATGATACTACTGGTATCCCTCTTTGCAGGCTTCCAACACTTTCGTCACGGTCCTGATGAAGACCAAGCTTTCCATTTTCTTCATATAAATTGACAATGCAGACATCAGGGGACATGGAAGGGAGTATGTCCTCCACTTCACTTACACCACATTCCTTCTCAATCAAAGATTGTGCTTCTTGCATCACTCCCATAACCAGCTGAATGAAATGATCAGGAATATTGGGTGATTCGCTCCCATCAATTACCCTTTTGTGTCCATATACTCGGGTGCCGAGGCACATCATTTTCAATCGGAGTCTGGCTCCACTTGTAAAGCCTGGTTGATAAAAACCTCCAGGACCTAAGCCCATCTCACGACAGTTCTTTACTACGCCCACTTGTTCTTCATGAGCCAAGTGTTGCTTCAGGAGAACCATTCCCGGTCTCAAAATTATACTCTTCTTCTCACCAACTTGTACCCCCACGTGTTGCTCCTTGTCTTCGATAGTCGATCTAAGCTTACCCATTGCAGAAGTTTGCCCTTCTTGAAAACAGATGTCATACGGCTTGGGTTTCAAAGAATCAGATGGGGAATTGATCTTACGATCAGTAGCCGAACTGCTAGCAGGAGAATGGAAGAGTTGATTCTCCATGTTGCTACATTGGGGCAACAAAGGATTCTGTTGATGCAGACATGTGCATAATTTAGTACATAACTACATAGGGTTTTATAACTATAAACCTGAGTAACTACTATAGAACTTGACAATATCTATTGGTTACTCGCTTGCTGAGTAAACCACAGGAGTTATGAGTTCAAACTCCAAAGGCCGAGGAAAAACTGCTCTGATACCAAAAATGTAACGCCCTCACTTATATTAGTTAATTTTAAGTTTTATTGAAATTGGTGTTAGAAAATTCCTTTTTAAACTTGATTACTTATAAAAACTTTTACGAAAATCCGGCAGAGTTTCCCCTTTTTCCGGACTTCCCAAAATTTTCTTTTTTAAACCTGTCAGTCCAGAAATATTCAAAATCATAAAACATAATAGTTCTACAGCCAGTTCAAATCCTAACGCCCGATTAGTACAAGTCTCAGGGCAAATGACTATTTCATATTATAAATTACACAAATAATTGTCCACTCATGATAATAAATATACATTCCACGTAGTGGAATGAAGTCCTGCTCGGCCATGTCCCATGTAAGCTTCACCTCAGTACCTACAAAATATAGCAAGAAGGGTACCAGTACACAGAACTTAAAAAGATAAATTCTACAAGAGACATAGCAATAAACTAAGCCTACCCTATTATTAATATCCGCTACTCATAATTTTTCCATACATTAAATTTCTATTAGTTCTTCTCTTATTATCACCTTCTGTTAATCCTTAATTTGCTATTTAATTTACCTCATTCACTCATTTATTTCCATTCTTAGTTCTCTTATTATTTCTACATTCTCTTTTCTTTTCTTTTTCTTCTTCTCTTCCTTTTCTTTTTCTTTTTCTCTTTCTTTTTCTTTTCTTTATCTTTTCCTGTTTCTTTTTTTTTTCCTTTTTTTTTCACATTTACCATTTGGCCACAGGGTCACCACGACCAACCTGCACCATTTAATCTTTCATTAGTATTCGGCCACAGGGTCACCACGACCAACCTGCACCATTTATCCTTTTAGTTTTATCAGGCCACAGGGTCACCACGACCAACCTGCGCCATTTACCCTTTTATTATTTATTAGGCCACAGGGTCACCACGACCAACCTGCGCCATTTATCTTTTATTATCTTTCTCATCATTAATTCATCTTAGTCTTTTCTCTTTACTTTTAGTTCATTAGTTCTCTTTAATTCTTTTAGTCTCTTGACCCTTCTTTTATCTTTTTCTATTTAAGTGTTTCTCTTTACTAATGTTATTCTTACTTTTAATTAACTCTTAACTTGGTCATATACTATATATTTTAACTCTCATTACTAGCTATTAGTTATCTCTTTGATTCCCCTATTTCACATTCTCATTTAATTATTATTCCTATTTCATTACTCTATTTTAATTAACTATCCTTTTTAACTTAGCTTAGTTTCCATATATTATTACAACATTTTATTTAACTTCCCTAACAACGTACTCTCTCTTTGCTTTAGTATCTTTTTATTAATTTCTTTTACCGGTTATCTATTTTCTTTTACGGCTAATTCACTACTTTGTTTCTATTCCCATATTCGACTCCGCACATATTCCTTATTCCACATTCTAATCCCTCTTTTATCCCATTTAAATCTTCACTTACTATTTTACTTTATTATCTTTCAGCTTATTAGTTCTACTCTTTCTACCTATTATGTCTACCCTTTTATTCTTTTACTCCCAAGTTTAGTTGGTTTTTCCTTAAAATCTCCCTTGTGTTTCAGTGTATACTTTTCTACATTTTCGTTCAATATTAACCAGTTAATATCCCAATTACGCTCATTTGTTCTGGACCTTGTCCTACACGTACATATTCTATTCCCTAAGGTGTGGTTTCCATTAATAATTCTAAATACTTCATTTATGTCAGCGGGGACTACCCTAAGGTTCATTAACATATTACCCTATTCTTAGTCACCACTATAGCATCCTAGAATTTACTTCTCAAGTAGAGGTAACACAACCCTTCTTACCTCAACCAACAAAGAGAGAGAAGGGAGTACCAAATCCTTGCTTTATGGCTTACAAATTGAAACCGGATGAATCAAGTGTGGCGGTGATGGAGAGTGATCGAGAGACAAGTCAAATAGTGATAATAAACAATGATAATGTGGGGTGGAGGAGTTCACCACCCTCTCAGTGAAAAAGAGGAAAGGAGAAAACCCAAGAGAGAGAAAGGGCCAATAAAACCCTAACACACAAAGAGAGAGACAAGAGATAGAGGTGATGATGATTAGCTCTTACAATGGAAGAAATAGGAGGAAGAGAACTTGTTCTCACATACCTAGGACTTGATGGGAGTTTTGGAGCTAGAGAGGGAGGAAGCCATGGAGAGGGAGAGAAGCACCAAAAGAGAGGGAGAAGAGAGGATGACACTTGGGACCTTGAGGATGATGATGGATGGCCACAATAGCTTGAGGTTTTAGGGTCTCAAGGCATGGAATGAGTGTTCTTGGGGTGGGGGAAGAAGAGGGGACGAATTGGGGATGAAATGGGGCTTGATTCCCTTTTATTTTTTTCAATTATGATGCGTGTTAATCGATTAACCCAGTGGTTAATCTATTAACCCTTGTAAAATGGCAAAAATCAACTTTCAACCCTTAATCGATTAACCACCAGGTTAATCGATTAACCTGCTTAGCCTTTCTATACTTAGCACTTCAAAATGCCATAACTTCTTCGTTACCCGTCGGATCTTGCTCAAATTTGAAGAAAGCTTCCCTACATACTAATCTTCACATCCAACGGTGAAATTTGTGTTTAGATTTATAAATCTTTTATTTTGAATTTCCTAATATAGGATGTTTATAATACCAAAAACATCGCTTCTAACGCTCTTTTGTTCATCTTTCAACCTCCTTTCTGATGCCAATGCTTCTTGATTCCTATATGGCATTCAAAGAACTCCTAATCCATCATTTTAAATCCTTTTTAGAATAATCCTTACTTCCTAATCTTATCATTATTCTAATTACTCTTAGAATTAAAATTCAGGATGTTACATTAAATATTTGAGCGTGAAGGCGAAGCAATTTATATATATATATATAATCGAGTAGAGCGGAAACGAAATAAACGTAAAAATGCGGAAAAGTAAAGAGATAAGGGAAGAGGAACACGCAAACCAATTTTATACTGGTTCAGTCTTTCCAGCGAAAGACCTACGTCCAGTCCCCAAGCGACCCCCTTAAGCTTTTTATAACCTTGAATTGAGCCGCACCCAATTACAACCAAGAGCTCCCCGCACACTACTAGGAACCTCCTTTCGCTGGGGACCTCAAAAAATCACACAAGGGTTCCTCACCCTAAGAACGTGCCACACGTTCTCTCTAAGGGATTCACTCCCTAACACTATGGTTTGAAAATCATGAATATGAGAGTGATTACAATTTGTTGTGTTTTGAATAACACGGATACAACAATATAGCACTATATCAATGAAGTCACTTCACAAGTATTAAGGCCAACAAAAAGGTTTTTCTCTTCAAGAAATAATATGAAAGTTGAAGAACTTGATGATGGAGAAGAGAAGAAGAAGAACATGTTTTTGATCAGAGAGAGGAAAAAATAGGATTAGTCAAAAGAGAATAACTTTTGAAATAAATAAAACTATTTTTCAAATCAAAAATAAATCAAAGAGATTTAAAAAATAAAATAGAAGATTTGATTCTTAAATCAAAAAAGAAATATTTCAAAAATATGTTTAAATTCGAATTTTAAAATTAAATCAGAATCAATTAAGTAAAAACAAATTTGGAAACATTTAAGATTTATTTTGACACGGATTTCAATAAAACTTAAAATTAGTCGATTACTTTTCAGAGGTAATTGATTATCTCTTCTCTGTGAAAACATTGAAATTCATTTTTAAGAAAGTAATCGATTACTAAACCAAAGTAATCGATTATCAACTCCCTGTGAGGAAGATAATCGATTATTAAAAAAAGTAATCGATTATTTCCAAATAAAATTCTCAGGTTACAACTCAGATGCCTTATAATCGATTATCCAGGAGAGGTAATCGATTACTTCTGCTTATTTTCATAAAAAAAAAAGATTTTCTAAAGCAGAGTATGCAACCAGAGGTTTTCAAAAACATTTTTAACTGAAAAACTAACTTAAAACATATTCACAAAAAAAACTATTTTCTTCTCCTTAAAGTGAAAAACAACTTTGGCCTTATGAATTTGAAAAAGTAACTTCATTACCTTACACAAATTCCTATGTGCAAAGCTATACTAATCTATTTACTTGAACTTGAGCTTAAGCCTGATAAACATGAAGCACAACATAAATGAGCTTGAATGCACTTTGTTGTTTGAATTTTGTTTGTTATCATCAAAACCTTCTAGCTTATAGAAATCATCTAGCATACAACTTTACATCCTTGGGAAAGCTTGACTTCCTACAAGATCATGATAGATCAACAAAACGAGACTTCTCGGGTTGGGAGTATGCTGAGAAGGAGTCCCAGAAAAGAGCATCTGAAGAGAAGACATCACAAAAAAAGGCATCTCAAGCGAAGACATCACAAAATAAGGCATCTCAAGGCAAGGCATGACAGAAAAAGGCATCACAAGGGAATGCATCACAAGATAAGCCTTCTCAAAGGAAGACATCCGATCGATTCATGGATCAATTTCCCATTCGACTAAACCATCGCATCGATTCATTTGTCAATATGATGGGAGACGAACATTGTGGGTACCGTGTTATTAGTTTGTATCGCTATGGCAGTGAAGATTCACACATGCTCGTGAGAACATGCCTTATACAAGAAATGAAAGATAATAAGGATTTGTATATTGACCTAATGGGTAATGATCGTTATAATACGCGTCTCAAGTCACTCTATGTTGGGAATGTTGTGGGTTGTGTTCCTAAAGAGAAATGGATGTCTCTTCCGGATCTTGGTAACGTTATAGCAAACAGGTATAACGTGGCACTTACATCATTGTCTACTCACCTTAGAGGATGTTACTCGTTGTTACCTTACACTAAATCACCCCTCATCCTCCCCAAATTATGGGTGCTTAGACTTCTTGAAAAAGAAGAGCATTGGGTTCAAGGTATCTTGAAAGAAGATCACCCCTACCTCCCATCTATCCTCATTGGAAGTGGCATTTTCAGGATGGTGCAGCAGAATGAGGCCCTATCCTATTGGACCAGATCGAATTATTCAAAGACATACTACCACCACATGAGACAGTTGATGATGAGGAGGTTGAAAAATATTACAAATACAAATTTGAAAAATTAAATTGCAATGAATAAGGAATTTACCTGTAGAAGGGATGTATAACCAGCAAATGATAGCTTGTTCGCCTTGCTGGTGAAGGAGAGCTGGTCATACAAATATGCCAAGGCACTAGCACCCCAGGCATATTGGTCCACATTGTTCAAATCTTCAAACGCAAGTAGGTAGTGGACACCTACTACGTTGTTTCTCTTGTCAGTGAACAACGTGGTGCCTACCAGGTATAAAAGGTAACACTTGGCCGCTGTGCACAAACCAAATCATAGCGGCATCTGTCCACAAACCGCTTATACCATGCCTTCAGCATGACAAACTTCACCGCACCAGTACCAGTGTTGCTCGTCTCCCTAAACGTTTCACTATATTCTAACCCCAACTGGTTTTGCAGAACTACCACTCCCTTCGGGGTAGTGGATTTGGATCATGGCACCAATATCCCGTCACAGGAATGTGCAGTAACGATGACACATCGTCAAGTGTCACTGTCATCTCCCCAATCGGCCAATCGGCAGATGAAAGGTATCTGTATCCTGATACCACCTATCAACAAATGCTACCAGCAACCTTTTGTCAATAAAACTGTGAGTGGCACCCACAAGTAGTGCCAAACCGGACCCATGCACTATCTCCCTCACTTGTTGTGGAACTCGCCTTTGGTCATTGAGCTTCAGAAAACCAAAGGAATGATTGTGGCACCTAGTCAAAAGGCGTTCCTGTAAATCATGAAAAAAAAAACATAATTAACACACGCTAATATAATAAAAAAAATTCATCTAAATAATTTAGTTTTATGACTATCGGCGCTTACTTTTCCCTGTCATATCTCCTTAGCGTGGTGCTCCAAATATGTGGTGAGCAACAATGTCTCGTGAGGGTAAGGGATTTGTGGTTGTTCTTCTGCAGTTTCCTCGTCAGGTGTAATACCCGCAATTTTTTAATATTTTTGTAAACTAATTTTGAGAATTTCTGATTGGATAGTTATTTTTGAATTTAGATAAATTCGTTATTTGACTTAAATTTACGAATGAAAATAATTATTTGGAATTTATTTTTATAATGGTAGATTATTTTATTTTGTTTTGAGGGAATTATTATTTATTGATTTAATTGAATTATGTAACTTTGAAAATTTATAACTTTTGATCTGTAAATCCAAATTGGATTAATTTACAGTCAAAACGATCATATCGGAACGTAGAATTTATTTTGGTGCAGTATGGGATTTTTTTTGCTGTTCACGAAATTTTATTATTTTTGGGGAGATCATAATGTTTTATTTTAAGTAAATTGAAATATGATTTTCAAGTATTATTTATTGTATTGGAAAAATGTTATTTTCTACTGTCAAGAAGTGTTGCACGGTTTTGAATATTTATTTTCAATTTGAATTTTTAATTTTTTTAGACATCCAATCATGAGTGCATAAGACCCTAGGGTAACCCAATTAAACACACCCTACCATAATTAATACCTAGCCACCCTACTTGTACCCTATGAGGGACATGCAATTAAGGACCCTATCCAAGAGTGCAAATTTCGGCCAATGCATGTCATGGTATTTTTCCAACCACACTTTCTTAATCAACTAAACCTAAAGTCTACCTATACCTATTTAATTACTACTCCTAATCATGAAATAAATTTACAAAGTCCAACCCTACCTAAATAAAGGGTAAACCGTGAGGGAGCATGGCTTGGGGGAGAAGCCTCTTTATTTTTCTTCTACCCCAATTTTAGTCAATAGACCCCACCCACACTCTTTCCTATAAATACCCTAAGGCTCCTACTTATTTCACTTGTTGTTCTTGCTTCTTAAACATTTAGAAAAACAAATAGAGAGGAGTCATAAAGAGAGGGGGAGGCCGAGGGAGCACCCAAGTGGAGGAGGGGGATTTGATTTTCTAAGTGCATTCTCAAGCTTCCTAGGTATCAATCTTATCCTCTAGCTCGTGTTCTTCTTGTCCTTGTTTCATTTCTTTTGTTTTTGCCCATTTTTGGTTTTATGGGTTTTGATTATAAGTTGTTGATTTGCCATTGCATGTTGGTTTTTAATAAATATCCATGCTTTTTCAATCCTTGACATGTGTATGTTTATGTTTAAAAATGAAAAAGGAACATGCTTGGACCATGAGGGTTCCCACGGTTTTGTTCTTATTCATACCCAAGATGGTTTTTGTTTTTCTTTTGAATACTTGATTCTTGGTCTTGAAATAATTATGAATATTGATTTATATTGTGAAAGATTTTTGATTTTTCCCTTATGAGCCATTCGGCCAAGATAAGAAATAAAGGGAATGAGTTTTTATTTTTGATGCATGTTGTATTTTTGTGCTTCTCTATGATTTTGAAGTCCTAAAATATAGAGATTTGAGTTTAAAAGGTTGAAACGAACATTCATGAAACCATAAAGGCCATAAGGTTTTGGGATGGTTTTTGCTCAAAGTGTTTTGATTTTGTTTTGATAATTTGTTTGGTGTTAAGTGTAACATCCCGAATTTTGATTCCAAAAATAATTAGAATAATAATGAGATTATAAAATGATAATTTATGATCAAGAGGAACTAAGATGATGGATTAGGATCCCTTTGAGCGCCATGAAGGAGTTAGGAAGCATTGGCATCGGATAGGAGAATTAAATATGAACAAACGAGTGTAGGAAACGGTGTTTTCAGTGTTGAAAACTGTTGGGTCACCGGCAAGTATACCGGATCGACAAGTAATATAGTTAGTAAGACCAGATATCGTTCCCACGAGGATTGCAAATTGTTTCTAATTTCTTTCTCCTAATTGCGATTATTATGTGAAACTTGTATTGGTTTTGAGTTTAGAAAGAGAATGAAGAAAAGGTAGAATGAAACAATTCAGAAAACAAAAAGTAATTTGAAGCAAATGTGGAAAAAGTTAGGAACTTGGTTTCATTGTAGGATCAGGTTATTAATTATGAAAATCTGTTTTCCAATAAATCAACAACTCCAGAAACAATAAAAGCTAGATCTATCATGGCTCTTACGTTTCTTACCCCTTAATCCCTTAAGTGAGTTCTAGTTTATAAGAGTTATACAATTACCCAAAAGTATCCCTACGAATTGAATAATTATATTGTTTGGTAGAAAGGCCTAATCTTAATCCGCATTTTCCAATTAAGGTTCAGATTACCACAGCAAAACATAAAGTCGCGAATTTTATGAATTGTAATTAAAACTCAGCCAAACAATTGATTTAAAAGGAAAAACATTAATTCATAAATAAACAGCCAAATTAAGCTCCATACAAATCCACCATATTCCTAACAAGAGGTTCAGTTGTACATACTTGAAGAAGAAGATAAAGGAATGGGAAAAACAAATCATCATAGACAATAATCAATTTACCCCCAAGAGATTTTCAATCTTCAAGTGGATTCCTCCAACAATGATGATCTTCAATCCTTGTGCCTTGCCTCCTTGCTCTCAATTGCAGAACGAGCCTCTCTTCTTTAATCCTAAATTCTATTCTAATCTCTTATTTGGCTCTGAAAAGTCTTCCAAACCTAATGCTAAATCCTAGTATATATAGACAAAGCTAATCCTAAAATAAATCTCTAAATAAATCTATCTATAAATAAATCTAGAATAAATAATCTAGAATAAATCTAGAATAATTAATTTAGAATAAATCTAAAATAAATCTATCAGAAATCTATCAAAATCCTCAAAAGCGAAATAGATAGGCCCAATTGGGTCTGCTGCGGGGAACGCGCCTGGGCGCCCAGAGCCACACGCCTGGGCGCACAGGTCTGATTGATGCTTGCTGACCGGGGTGAGCGCGCCTGGGCGTGAAGATCTCCACGCCTGGGCGTGCCAGCCTTGCTTCGACTCCGTTTCGCTCCGTTCTTGCGCCATTTTCAAGATCCTTTCATCTTCTTTTCAGCTCCATAATTATTTTCTTCAATTAAGCTCCGAAAGTACCTGAAACATACACAAAACATTCAAAGGATTCTAAATAACCTAACTTCCTAAAAACTATACAAAAAGTCCTAAATTTGGACCCAAATCAGAAACACCCTATATTAGGAAATTATAAATAAAAGATTTACAACTCCAAACACAAATTCCACCGTTGGATATAAATATTAGTATGTAGGGAAGCTTGCTTTCAAATTTGAACAAGATCCGACGGGTAACGAAGGAGATATGACACTTTGAAGTGTAATGGAACAAGAAAATAAAAAGAAGCAGTGCACTAACCAGTTAGTCATTCCACTAACCGGTTAGTACGCAACAGACAGGAAAAAAATAAGACTTGGGGGCCACAAATTTTCAAGCTTCTTGAGGAAGCTTTGCACCCCCACCACACAAAAAAAACACGTGACTCATTTCCCTTTAACACAAACACATTCATTCATTCACTCACTCTTCTTCATTTCTTCTCCAAAGAGCACCACACCATCATCATCATCAAAGAGCCAAGAGCAAGCTCCATAGATTCATCACCACCACCACACCACACAGCTGTTCCATCATCAATACAAGACACAACTTCACCTCCCCATCATCATCATTATTCATGCCTCCATCTCTCCTCCATTTCTCTTAAGTTTTCAAGCTCCATAACTATGGAGAATCACTCTCTCTCATATCTTTCTCTCAAGAGCAAGTGAAGGAGAAGCCTCTTCCTTCAACAAACTCCTCACTAGACATTATCCCAACACATCTCTTGGTAGCTTTATTGTGGTTGAATGCCAAGATTAGGAGGTTAAAGCCTTAAGGGTTCACAAGGGCAAGAAGAAGAAGAAGAAGATAGGGTTTTGAGGGTGCAAGCTAAGTGTAGAAGATGCAAGTTCTAAGGAGTCAAGGGCAAATAAGAACAACTTAGGGATTTGAGGTTCTACCTCTCTCTCATATCAAGATAAGAAGATAGTGTTACCTTGATTTAGGGAATGAGTTCTCGGATGATTATAGTGGTAGCTAAGATTAGAGGAGGATATATATATATATATGTTAAGGAACCTTAGGGTAGTGGAAAATGATAATAAGTCAAGCAAGATAATAATGAAATGAACCCACTTATGATTTTATGAATTTATGTGAATATAATATGTTGTTAGGTAATGTTTGAATGATGATGTTTATGTTGATGTGTATGAGGGGTTGAGGACTTGAAATGAACATAAGATATATAAAGTTAATGGGTATCATAAATTAAGGGATGAATTGAAGATGTTTGTTGTATGTGATAAATGATTGCTTAGAATAACCTAGAGTTAATTTGATAGCCTTGGACAAAGAAATATTATAAGTTAAAGATGGTAAATATGTAATATTTGAATGATGTGGTTGTGTTGATATGTTTAAGATTAATTTGTTGCAATAAAGAAAATGATGATTTGGAGATACTTAGTTAGATGAGGCAGAGGAGGATCCAGTGGAGGGTGAGAGTGACGAGGAGCCAGTCGAGCAGGAGGATGTTACTTATAGGGAGATTGTAACATCCCAAACTTTATTTATATTGTAATTTATGTTGCGATGGTCTTAGGGTAGAAGAAATGAGGGCATAAGTTAGAAACTTAGCCAATTGAGCATGCAACCTTAGGTTTAAAACATAGGAATTTAGGAAATTAGAATAACAAGATTGGTAGCTTAAAACATAAATTCCACCGTTGGATGTGAAGTAGGATAGGTGAGGAAGCTTGCTTTAAAATTTGAGGAAGATCCAACGGGTAACGAAGAAGTTATGGCCTCTCAAACTCTGGGTACTGCAAAAATGAACAGCTTAATCGATTAAACTGCAGCTTAATCGATTAAGGTCAGAAAATGGAAAATGTCTTAATCGATTAATAATTGATTAGAGGCTGTAGATGCTGAAAAAAATAAAGGTGCGTCCACCTCTTAGTTCTTGAGAAACTCGAATTCTCTCTCTCCTAGGGCACCAAATCTTCCTTTTTCATCAATAAATCCTCAAGAGGATCACTCCAAGTCCATCCCCAAGTCCTTCCTTGTTGCTCCAAGTAAGTGAATGTTGATTTTATTCTTCTCTTTCTCTCCCTAGGATTCGAATTTCTCTCTCTCCCTCTTCCTCCCTTGAAGCTTTAGTCAACAACCTTGAGGAACTTGATGGGGTCATGAATTTCCTCAAGATTTTTGGGCAAAGTTTGATATTTTGTTCCTTTATTTTATTGATTTTAGGTTCCTCCCTCTCTTTTGAATTGTGGCTCTTTCTCAAGTGAGTTCCAAGAACAAATTCTCTCTCTATCTCTAAGAGCTTGAGGTAAGGAGTGGGTTATAGTGAGTATTACCTTACTCTGGGGTTTAGTTTGCAATATGTATATAATGGGTACTAAGAGTTATGTGTTAGTTTAGGTGGTTATACCATAGGGTAGTAATAATTAGAGCTTATGACATAGGGAAAATAATTAGATGATGATATGCTTCATTTTTAATATTTGGTATATATATTTGTGACTTGGTGATGATTATAATTTCAAGTGCTTATTTTGTTAAAATGAATGATAGATGATTTTATTTTAAAAACCAAGGCAAAGAGTGGAAATCAAGGATAATGGTGACAGTATTAATAAAGTTGTTTGATTGATGCTAATTAATTTATGAGATATGTATTTGATGAGTTGATGATGCAAATGTGTAATGTGGTGATTAATTTTGAGTAATATACTTGATAAGAAGTTAAGTGATTTTCTGGAAAATGTAATGGCTAATATGATTAAGAGGAAAGGTTATTATAGAAAATGAATATGAGAATATACCCGGACGCAGTAAGACGTGAGTGCACAGGGGTGCAGACGCAGTAGGTCGTGACCAGGGATGAAATGAAAGTGAAAATATATATATACCCGGACGCAGTAAGACGTGAGTGCACAGGGGTGCAGACGCAGTAGGTCGTGACCAGGGATGAAATGAATATGAAATATATACCCGGTCGCAGTAAGACGTGAGTGCACAGGGGTGCAGACGCTGTAGGTCGTGACCAGGGGAGAATGAAAACATACCCGGACGTAGTAAGTCGTGACCAGCACATTAGTGCGAACGCAGTAGGTCATGACCAGGGGAAAGAATGAAAATGAATTATACCCGGACGCAGTAAGACGTGAGTGCACAGGAGTGCAGATGCAGTAGGTCGTGACCAGGGACAGATTGAAAAGAATTAAGAATATGATTAAAGTGTAAGGAATAAAAGACTTTATGAAAATGATGTATAAGAATGAATAGGCAAGATTGACTTGAGAAACCAATGGAATACTTTGATAATGAATTGTGATTTCTTGAGTTTTATTATATTGTTATTGAATTGTTAACTGTGTATGGCTTGGTATAGCATTATGTCGTAATTGGAAACTGCTTCCCCATTTTATGTGTAATACTCACTCCTTACTATTTCCACAGGTACCGAGGCTGAGTTTACACATGACCAGGCCGAGCAGGAGTACTCTCCCTCACAGGGAGAGTAGGGTTGGGATTAGATGCATTCTTTTGACCTAAGCCTCTATATTATTTGATGTATATGTGTTGTATATGCTCTTTTGTGAGAGGCTTAGGATAGTTTCTTTGGTGCATTTGCTTATGATTCACTTTTGGGCATAGTTGCGGATATGGTCTCTTGTTTTGCATACTTAGCACTGTTGCTGGCACTCTGACACACTGACGTTGATGTTTTACATTTGAGCCCATGGGGCAACTATGTGATGCACTTATATCTATATTTGAGCCCTGCTGGCTACTGTTGATATTAAATAATGTGTTTATCAGGTTGAAGATTTTGAAATGTCCGAAAAACAGACGAAACTCCGTCCGTTTGACGGTTGATATTCATGAATTAAAAATGAATTTTTAAATCCGTATTTTTGATATAAAGGAAATTAAGGGTAAATATTATAGGGTGTTACATTTATGGTATCAGAGTAGTTTCCCTCGGCCGTTGGAGTTATGAGTTACTCCAGTGATTACTCACCAAGCGAGTAATCGATAATTATAGTTTAAAGTCTAGAATATATTGATAGGATGTTTTTACTACTAATCATGCTATTAAGAATTAACTGTTGGCCTTATGCATGATTAAACAGAATAGATGGTAGGCGGATCGATAATGATGGGATCCGCGCTATTCTGGAACAACTGGTACAGCTGCAACAGAATCAGGGGAATAACATAGCAGCAGCAGCTGTAGCAGCAGCAACAGCCACAGCAGCAGCAATGAATCCTCAGCCGCCAACTCCAGTTGCTATCGATTGGTTGGCACGATTCAGAAAGAATGATCCGATGAAGTTCAAAGGAGGGTTCAATCCCGATGGGGCACAACTGTGGTTGCAGGAGATTGAAAAGATCCTGAATACCATGGCACCACCGGAGGAACAAAAGGTTCTGCTAGCACAATACATGTTGACTAGTGAAGCAGAACACTGGTGGCAACAGATGCGGAGGGGTTTGGAGGCGAGCAACCAGGCGATCACTTGGGAGTTGTTCAAGGACCGTTTCCTCGGCAAATACTTTCCTGAGGATGTTCGTAGAGAGAAGGAGATAGCCTTTCTGCAGCTTGTGCAGGGGAACATGAGCGTTGGGGAGTATGCTGCTAGGTTTGAGGACTTGATCCGATATGCAGGGAGTTACAGGGATGCTGATGAAAGGACCAAGTGCATCAAGTTTGAGACCGGACTTCGTTCTGAAATCAAGGTGGCTTTTGAGTATCAGAACATCGCCAATCTGTCTCAATTGATCAACATGACTAGTACTTATGAAAAGAGTCGGAAACAACGAGTAGTTAAGAAAAGAAACAAAAGTGTACAGAAAGCCGGAGGTCCTATTAGGGGCAAGAGTTCGGTGCAGCGACCAGGTCCTTACTCCCAGCCTAGAACAGGTCCAGCAGTGAGTACCTATGGTCCTATTCCGACTTGTCCACATGGTGGTAAGCAGCATAGGGGAGATTGTTGGAGGCTGGACCCGAGCAAGGGTGGGATAGTCTGTTACAGGTGCGGTCAGCCGGGTCACATTGTGATGAATTGTCCCAGAAATGCAGTGAAGCAAGAGGTGAATGTGGCCAAGGTACAGAAAGCTGGTGACAATCGGGTAACTCAGAAGGGCAAGGTGTATACCCTGGATGGCGAGGAAGTTATAGAGGCTGATGAGCTGATTCGAGGTATTGGCCATATAAATGATGTTGCATGTGGCATTCTCTTTGATTGTGGAGCTACACACTCATTCATTTCTGTTAATTGCATGAAAAGATTAAAGTTATCTGCTATTGAGATACCTTTTAAATTGTCTGTGTCTACCCCTACAAATTCAGTTGTGGTTACATCTTTGATGTGCTTGGATTGCCCTCTTCGAGTATTAGAGTGGGAATTCAAAGTAAACTTGATATGTTTGCCCTTAACCAAGCTGGATATCATTCTAGGCATGGACTGGATGTCCCAGAACCGTGTCCTTCTTGATTGTAGCCAGAAGTCAGTAATTTTCTGTCAAGTTTCAGCGTCGCCATTAAATGATGAGGAAGCATCAGATATCAGTAGACTCCCAGTGGTTTGTGAGTTTCCGGATGTTTTTCCAGCTGACATTCCCGGATTACCTCCAGCCAGAGAAGTAGAATTTGGCATTGATCTGATGCCTGGTGCCGGCCCGGTATCTAAAGCGCCTTACAGAATGGCCCCTCCAGAGTTGGAGGAATTGAAGAAGCAGTTGGAGGAGCTTTTGGCTAAGGGGTTCATAAGGCCAAGTGTTTCTCCGTGGGGAGCTCCTATTCTTTTTGTTAAAAAGAAGGATGGAAGTGTTCGCATGTGCACTGATTACCGTCAATTGAATGCGGTGATGGTGAAGAATAAATATCCGCTCCCACGCATTGATGATTTGTTGGATCAGCTTAGGGGAGCTGCAGTTTTCTCAAAAATTGACCTCCGATCTGGATACCATCAAATCCGTATCCGAGAGGAGGACATTCCTAAAACTGCTTTTAGATCTCGGTATGGGCATTTTGAATATGTGGTGATGCCTTTCGGTCTCACGAATGCACCTACTATCTTCATGGATTACATGAACAGGATCTTCAGGCCGTACTTAGACTCATTTGTCATTGTGTTCATTGATGACATTCTTATCTATTCCAAAAGCCAGAAGGAGCATGAAGAGCATTTGAGAACGGTGCTCCAAGTTCTCAAAGACAAGCATCTTTATGCCAAGTTTTCCAAGTGTAGTTTCTGGTTGAATGAAGTGCATTTCCTAGGGCATGTGATTTCTGAGAAGGGTGTGGTTGTTGACCCTTCTAAGGTGGAAGCGGTGCTTAAGTGGGAGAGACCTCAGTCCATCACAGAGATCAGAAGTTTCCTTGGTATAGTTGGGTATTACAGGAGGTTCATTGAGGGGTTTTCTAAACTAGCCCTTCCTTTGACTACTCTTACGCAGAAAGGTGTTCCGTTTGAATGGTCCCCAGAATGTGAAGAGAGCTTCCAAGAGTTGAAGAGGCGATTGACTAGTTCTCCAGTGTTGGTTTTGCCGGATCCGACTCAATCCTTTGTAGTGTATTGTGATGCTTCAAAACAAGGGTTGGGTTGTGTGCTGATGCAGCAAGGACAAGTCATAGCCTATGCATCCAGACAATTGAGGCAGCATGAACAGAACTACCCCACTCATGATCTTGAGTTGGCGGCAGTAGTTTTTGCTTTGAAAATCTGGAGGCATTATCTATATGGCTCAAAGTTTGAAGTCTTTAGCGATCATAAAAGCCTTCTCTATCTCTTCGATCAAAAGGAGTTGAATATGAGACAGAGGAGGTGGATGGAGTTTCTGAAGGACTATGATTTCGATCTCCAGTATCATCCAGGCAAAGCAAATGTAGTGGCTGATGCATTAAGTCGCAAGACTTTGCATGTCAGCAATTTGATGGTGAAGGAGATGCAGTAAATCCAAGAGTTCAGTGACCTCAATTTGAACATGCAAGTGAAAGAGAAGAGCATTGTTCTAGAAATGTTGCAGGTTACTAATGACTTGATGGGTCTTATTAGAGAAAGACAAGCTGATGATGCAGAATTACAGAAGTTGTTGGAAGGGGCATCGGGAAATGAAGAGCCCGATTTTGTAAAGAGTTCAGATGGCATTATCCGATTTTGGGGTCGGATATGTGTTCCCATGGACTTCGAGATCAGAAGGGATATTCTGTGGGAAGCACATCGGACCAAAATGAATTTCCATCCTGGTGCAACAAAAATGTACCAAGATCTGAAAAGGATTTATTGGTGGCCAAAGTTGAAAACCGATGTAGCAGATCATGTATCTCATTGCCTTACTTGCTAGAAAGTTAAGATTGAGCATCAAAAGTCTGGTGGTCCGTTGCGATCACTTGAGGTCCCGGAGTGGAAATGGTATAGCATAGCTATGGACTTTGTAACGGGTCTACCTAGGACGGCTGCAGGATGTGATGCAGTTTGGGTGGTTGTGGACCGTCTCACATAGTGTGCTCATTTCATTCCGATTCACAAGAAGTACACTCTGGAGAAGTTGACTCAGTTGTATATCAGGGACATAGTCAAGTTGCATGGTGTTCCTACCAGTATTGTATCCGATCGTGATCCGAGATTTCTGTCTAGATTTTGGAAGAGTCTTCAGGAGGCATTGGGTACTAAGCTGAAATTTAGTACGGCTTACCATCCGCAGACAGACGGACAATCTGAGCGTACTATCCAGACACTGGAGGACTTGTTGAGAGCATGTGTTCTGGAGCAGACTGGTAGTTGGGAGCAGTTACTGCCGTTGATGGAGTTAACTTATAATAACAGTTTTCACTCCAGTATTGGCATGGCACCATTTGAGGCTCTCTATGGCAGGAAGTGTAGGACACCTCTGTGTTGGTTCCAAATAGGAGAGAATTTGTTGACAGGTCCTGATATTGTGAAAGAAACAACTGAGAGGATCACCATGATCAAGAACAAGATGAAAACTTCCCAGGATCGCCAGAAGAATTATGCTGACAGGCGAAGGAGACCCTTGGAGTTTGATGTTGGGGATCATGTGTTTCTGAGGGTGTCCCCGATCACAGGGATTGGTAGAGCCATTAGGTCCAAGAAGCTAACTCCTCGGTTTATTGGACCTTATGAGATCTTGAAGAAGGTTGGTCCGGCAGCTTACAGAATTGCTATGCCCCCTCACTTAGCTAGGCTTCATGATGTATTCCATGTTTCCCAACTAAGGAAGTACATTCATGATCCTACTCATGTGGTCACACTGGATGATTTGCCTTTGAAGGAGAATTTGACTTTTGAAGTGTTACCAGTGAGGATTGAAGACAGGCAAGTGAGACAATTAAGAGGCAAGGAGATCAGCTTGGTAAAAGTCATTTGGAGCGGGAACAATGTGGAGGAGGCTACTTGGGAGCTAGAAAGCAAGATCAGACAATCTCATCCACACTTGTTCGAGGACAACTGAATTTCGAGGACGAAATTCGGGTAAGTGGGAGAGAATTGTAACATCCCAAACTTTATTTATATTGTAATTTATGTTGCGATGGTCTTAGGATAGAAGAAATGATGGCATAAATTAGAAAATTAGCCAATTGAGCATGCAACCTTAGGTTTACAACATAGGAATTTAGGAAATTAGAATAACATGATTGGTAGCTTAAAACATAAATTCCACCGTTGGATGTGAAGTAGGATAGGTGAGGAAGCTTGCTTTAAAATTTGAGGAAGATCCAACGGGTAACGAAGAAGTTATGGCCTCTCAAAGTCTGGGTACTACAAAACTGAACAGCTTAATCGATTAAACTGCAGCTTAATCGATTAAGGTCAGAAAATGGAAAATGGCTTAATCGATTAATAATCGATTAGAGGCTGTAGATGCTGAAAAAAATAAAGGTGCGTCCACCTCTTAGTTCTTGAGAAACTCGAATTCTCTCTCTCCTAGGGCACCAAATCTTCCATTTTCATCAATAAATCCTCAAGAGGATCACTCCAAGTCCATCCCCAAGTCCTTCCTTGTTGCTCCAAGTAAGTGAATGTTGATTTTATTCTTCTCTTTCTCTCCCTAGGATTCGAATTTCTCTCTCTCCCTCTTCCTCCCTTGAAGCTTTAGTCAACAACCTTGAGGAACTTGATGGGGTCACGAATTTCCTCAAGATTTTTTGGCAAAGTTTGATATTTTGTTCCTTTATTTTATTGATTTTAGGTTCCTCCCTCTCTTTTGAATTGTGGCTCTTTCTCAAGTGAGTTCTAAGCACAAATTCTCTCTCTATCTCTAAGAGCTTGAGGTAAGGTGTGGGTTATAGTGAGTATTACCTTACTCTGGGGTTTAGTTTGCAATATGTATATAATGGGTACTAAGAGTTATGTGTTAGTTTAGGTGGTTATACCATAGGGTAGTAATAATTAGAGCTTATGACATAGGGAAAATAATTAGATGATGATATGCTTCATTTTTAATATTTGGTATATATATTTGTGACTTGGTGATGATTATAATTTAAAGTGCTTATTTTGTTAAAATGAACGATAGATGATTTTATTTTAAAAACCAAGGCAAAGAGTGGAAATCAAGGATAATGGTGACGGTATTAATAAAGTTGTTTGATTGATGCTAATTAAATTATGAGATATGTTTGTGATGAGTTGATGATGCAAATGTGTAATGTGGTGATTAATTTTGAGTAATTTACTTGATAAGAAGTTAAGTGATTTTCTGGAAAATGTAATGGCTAATATGATTAAGAGGAAAGGTTATTATAGAAAATGAATATGAGAATATACCCGGACGCAGTAAGACGTGAGTGCACAGGGGTGCAGACGCAGTAGATCGTGACCAGGGATGAAATGAAAGTGAAAATATATATATACCCGGACGCAGTAAGACATGAGTGCACAGGGGTGCAGACGCAGTAGGTCGTGACCAGGGATGAAATGAATATGAAATATATACCCGGTCGCAGTAAGACGTGAGTGCACAGGGGTGCAGACGCTGTAGGTCGTGACCAGGGGAGAATGAAAACATACCCGGACGCAGTAAGTCGTGACCAGCACATTAGTGCGGACGCAGTAGGTCGTGACCAGGGGAAAGAATGAAAATGTATTATACCCGGACGCAGTAAGACGTGAGTGCACAGGAGTGCAGACGCAGTAGGTCGTGACCAGGGACAGATTGAAAAGAATTAAGAATATGATTAAAGTGTAAGGAATAAAAGACTTTATGAAAATGATGTATAAGAATGAATAGGCAAGATTGACTTGAGAAACCAATGGAATACTTTGATAATGAATTGTGATTTCTTGAGTTTTATTATATTGTTATTGAATTGTTAACTGTGTATGGCTTGGTATAGCATTATGTCGTAATTGGAAACTGCTTCCCCATTTTATGTGTAATACTCACTCCTTACTATTTCCACAGGTACCGAGGCTGAGTTTACACATGACCAGGCCGAGCAGGAGTACTCTCCCTCACAGGGAGAGTAGGGTTGGGATTAGATGCATTCTTTTGACCTAAGCCTCTATATTATTTGATGTATATGTGCTGTATATGCTCTTTTGTGAGAGGCTTAGGATAGTTTCTTTGGTGCATTTGCTTATGATTCACTTTTGGGCATAGTTGCGGATATGGTCTCTTGTTTTGCATACTTAGCACTGTTGCTGGCACTCTGACACACTGACGTTGATGTTTTACACTTGAGCCCATGGGGCAACTATGTGATGCACTTATATCTATATTTGATCCCTACTGGCTACTGTTGATATTAAATAATGTGTTTATCAGGTTGAAGATTTTGAAATGTCCGAAAAACAGACGAAACACCGTCCGTTTGACGGTTGATTTTCATGAATTAAAAATGAATTTTTAAATCCGTATTTTTGATATAAAGGAAATTAAGGGTAAATATTATAGGGTGTTACAGAGATGGGTGGCCCTTAGGTATGGGCATAGTGTGGGTCTGGGTCGTAGTAGCAGCTGTAGCAGATCATGGTGATGGTGGAGCGTTCTTAGAGGACTTGATGACCAGCTCTGGAGTGTCTTTATTTTGATTATGTGTATATTGTATATATCTTTTGAGAGACTTCAGGGTTTTGGTTTTTACTTTCAGTTTATGTTTATATTTTGCTTTGGGACTTTGATCACTGGACTTGGTTATCAGTTTCTGTACTTAGGATATGACGGATGTTTATGTTGGAACTTATGATATATATATATATATATATATATATATATATATATGTTTTATGTTTATAATGTCTAGTGATTATATTATTTTCTAAAGTTATACTCTTTCCGCGTACTCTGATAAATAACAAACGAATTCTGTAATAGCAAATGTTTTAAAAAGAAAAAGTATGATAACAATTCCAATGCCGAATTCAAAGTTTTTTTTAAAGGATATGTTTAGTTTGAAAATAAATATAAAGGAAAAATTTTATACCCTATTTTTCCAATAATATCAAGTCCTTAATATATATATATATTCAACTATATTTTCTTATAAAGTATTTTAATCCAAGAGCGTCACACCTTTGGTGGTATCAGAGCAATGGTCCAGTCCTCATGGCCCTGTCTATGTGGCCTAGTACGTTGTTCAATAAAGATTGAACATAGTTAAGGGTGTTTAGTTGTTGTGTCTTCTCTAATAGACCTATCATGACCCTAAGTCCATAGTGCAGGTCTACTATGGCAACAAGAGGTAGTAATCATACCAACGCTATCTTAGAAAGGATCACTGTTGTGTTAGAAACTATGCAACAACGACAACAACAAGCACAACGGCCTCAACAATGCAATGTTGAAGTGACGGAAGCTAAGACTCTATTGAAATTTCGGAGCTGTAAACCTCCAAGGTTTGAGGGAGGATACAAACCGGAAGAGGAAAACAAGTCGATCTACGAGATTGACAAGATCTTCAGAACTTTGGGCTGCACAGATGCTCAGAGGGTGACGTATGCAGTCTATATGTTAGGAGGTGAAGCTGAAAACTGGTGGAACCATACCGTTCAACTCCTAAACTATGAAGGAAGACCAATCAACTAGGGAGTGTTCACCGAGAAGTTTCTTAATAAGTACTTCCCATAGGATTTGAGGAGGAAGAAAGAGGTTGAGTTCCTGCAATTGAAGCAACGAAACATTAGTGTCGGTGAATATGCGGCTAAATTTGAAGAGCTGATGATGTATTCCCCTTACTACCAGAACAATCCTGATGAACGTAGTAAGTGCATCAAGTTTGAAGGCGGTCTAAGACCCGAATTGAAGTATGTGTTTAGCTACCAAAGGATCCAGAGTTTCCCTGCCCTCGTTGATATGTGTCGGATGTATGAAGACGACAAGAAGGCTGAGGAGCATAGTATTCAAGTCAATAGGAATCAACAAAATTATGGGTCTCAGAAGCGAAAAAGATTTGATCACCGAAGCAAAGGTCCATATGCCAACCACAACGGAGCTAAAGGAAAAGCGGTAGCTGGTGGGAAGAGCAACACTCAGAATGATGTCCCTTTTTGTGCGAAGTGCAGGCGCCATCATCGTGGACAGATCTGTTCGACTCAAGGTGGTTGTTTCAATTGTGGCAAGTCGGGTCATTATGCTCGTGACTGCAAGGAACCCGCAAAAGCTAATTCTCAAGTGTTCGCTAACAAGTCTGTGAATCAAGGCAAAGTTTTTACCCTGAGTGGTGTTGGAGTCAACAAATCCTCTAATCTCGTGCAAGGTAAATTTGGTGGAAACCCTAAAGGAGAGCCAACAAGACTTTGCACCTAGAATGACCCCTAAGCACCTAAGCCACCCTACTTGTCTCCTTAGAAATGCTAAACTCCACCCATGCAATTTTAGGAAGAGCCGAATTTACCCCTCCCTCAAAGCTTGTGGCCGAATTACCCAAGGGCAAAAGGGAGACCACGAAATTGCCTATATAAGTGAGTGACCTTGATTCATTTCCTTTACCCATTTTCATTCCACTCTTTCGCCCAAACACACCCAAACACAAGTCCAAGAGCTCATCCAACTCTTAGACTAAGACAAAGAAAATAGAGAAAGAGAGAAAGAAGAAGAGACCGTGAGTAGGAGAAGGTAGAAGAAGGAAGGAGATCAAGCCTTAAACCTAGGAGTCCTTTGAAGATCAAGTTCTTAGAAGAACTAGAAGACCTATTTTCTTGGTATAACCGAAGATCCTAAAAGCATTAGGACTAGTTTTTATTTTGTAATCTTGTAATCTTCTTTTCTTTTCTTTGCATGTTCATTTTATGCTTGGAAAGATGAATTTATGTGTTGATCTTTCTAAACTTTGGACTTTTAAAGACTCAAATTAAGTTGTAATAGGTGTAGTTTGTGTTTGATGATTCGGTTGGTGTTGTTCATGGTAGATCTTGATGTTTTTAAGTTAAATCTTTTAGATCTAAAGTTTTGTTTATAATCCTTGTGAATTTGAAGTAGACCTTCTTGCATGTTTGATTTTTATGCTTAGAACTGTGAATCATGAGGTGTTTAAGTATTTATTTTGTAAATAAATGTTTGATCTAAACTTGTTTTTGAAATCTTGGTCTTGCATGTTGTTTCATGATGATTTATATGATCTTGAACTCTTGCATGTCTTGATTTTTGGTTTAATCTTAAGAAAAGCTTTAATTTGTGTTTTGATCTTTGATTTTTGTTTTGATCTTGATTTTGTTTTGAATTTTGTAAATGATTTTTGAAATAAAAGCTTTGGTGTTCTCTTCTAAGTGTGTCTCGGTTTTGACCCCTTTTCATCTAAAATGATTTTTGTCTTTGATTTGTGTTATTATGTTTAATTTTATGACTTGATCTACATGATCTAAGTGCATGCATGTTGATGTTGAACTTTGAAAAGTTATTTTTATGTTCTTTTGAAAATAAATTTAAAAGTGTTTGTGTAATCTATGATTTTTACATGCTTTGTTAGGAAAGCTTAAGATTCATTCGTGCATGATAATTTAAATGAAAAGATCATGTTTTCTTTTATTGCATGCCTCGGTTTTTGAAAGAAAATTAAGAAGATAAGATTTAAAATAATTTTCTTTGCATGAACATGATTTAATCTAAGTGCTAATTTTGAGCATGATGCATTCGGCCATGTTTAATTTAAAATCCATGCTTTTTATTTTGTGAAAACTTGATATGTGCTTTATGTTCTTGCATAATTTTTTATTTGATTTAAGTAAAGGAAATAAATTGAAGTTTGATAAATTTTCCAAAGATGTAGCTCACGGTTTTTGGTCCAAGAAGAAAATAATTCCATGATTTTTTGTGTGTTTGATAATGAATCTTGCTTTGATGTGTGTATAGTTTCTGTCTATGCATATTAATTAGGATAGAATCCTTTTTCCATGAAGCAAAATAGAAATCATGAATGTATTTTGTGAAATGATGCTAAGCTAATTGATTTAGGAAGAGTTTTGTGTTTGAGTGAAAAATATATGTGTGTGTATTCGGTTTATGAGTTTAAGTATGCCTAAATGATTTTGTTTTATAAAAATGAAACGTTTTTGAAATTAATTATGTGTTGAATGATTGAATCTAGTATTTGATTTGTGAAATGTTTGTTTGAAAATGAATATTTGTTTTGTAGTTAAATTGAATAATTGATTAATTGCTTATGTGACTTGAATGATCAAAGTGTGTTGTTAATTGTGTGTGTGTAATTGGTTTTGAATTAATTTGATTTAATTTATTTGAGTTTGTGAGATTGTGTTTATGATTTTCTAAAACTTGTTTTATGACAAAAACTTAATTTTTTAAAGTATTAATATTGACCTAAAAAGTATTTGAAACAAAAAAGAGTTTTTACGGTGTTTTCGGATTTTTATTAAATTGATTTTTGTGAAACATTTCCTTGCTGTCCAAGGTTATTTAAAGCTGTTTTTGATTTATAAAATTGAGCTCATGAGACTCAAAGTTTGGTTTTTCAAAAAGTAATTGATTTTTAAAAAAAAAACCCGGATTGAAACCGGTGAATTTTTCGGTGTTTTCAAAAGCAGTTGAGGTGCTGTCCAAGACGGACCAGCAACCTGACCAATTGATTCAAATTGTTTTATTTGATGTTTTCAAAATGATTTTGAATTATTTAAAGAATTAAGAAACGTTAGAGTGTTCTAGAGAAAACAATCATGTTTTAAGATTTCCGACGAGGAACGAAAGAACGTTTTTAGTTAAGAAAATGTTTTTCTTAATAAAAGTTGGTAATGAAAATGTGATAATTTGTTTGAGTGCTGTGTTGTGTGTGCCTTGCTTGTATTGTGTGTGCTGTCTTGGTATCTCGCCTGCCGTAAATCCACAACGTCGACGATTCGTCGTTCGGTTCGCTAACTCTCTCCTATTCGTTGGCGTACTGATGCTTTTGGTATCCCAATGGGCAGATGGAGTATCGCATGGAGATTGCAACCTGGACTAGGCATGGATGTGGCTGGAAGCGTACCCCCTCTGGTTGGGTATGGATTGGCGACACTCAGATCGTGATTCCAGATCCGGAGCATCGACTTAGCGGAGCTAACCTAGGACTTCTCTTGGGACAAGTTTCTGTCCGAGGGTACAGAGACTACGAGGAGAAGGTGAGATGCGAAGCTCAGAGGACTTCTTCTACTCCAACTAGGACGCAATGGGTGCCAAGGAATGGCGGACCAGCAACAACGAAGATGGCTTCATCTTCAGGAGTTAATCAAAGATACAAGAAGGAGGATCGAGAGTTGCACCCGATAGTTTTCTATAGGAAGAGTCAGAGGTAGGGTAAATAGTTTAGGTTGTTGCTAGTGTTGAGTCAAGGATTACCTTAGCAAAGTACCACTGCTGTAATTATGCCCTACCTTTATTTTGTGAACTGATGGAAATGAATGAAACTATTTTGGCAGTTTAGGTAGGAAAGGTTTTTAAGTAACAACCCGATTTTCAAGTAAGGGAGTTTAAATGCACCAATGGCTTTCCAAAGACGTTTTCAAAAAAAAAAAAAAAACTGGCCTCATTTTTAGCAACTTTTTAAATAAATGACGTTTATTTTCGGGTGGTGAAAATCGGGCTGTTACAATATGCGCTATGATTTGGAAAGATTCACTCGAATTTATATTAAGGAGGTTGTTCGGTTGCATGGCATACCCTCAAGTATTGTGTCAGACCGAGATCCAAGGTTTGTGTCAAAGTTTTGGTCAAGCTTACATCAAGCCTTGGGTACAAGATTGAAGATCAGTTCAGCTTATCATCCTCAAACAGATGGCCAGACCGAGAGAACTATTCAGACGCTAGAGGATATCTTCAGAGCTTGTGCTTTGGAAAAACAAGGAAGTTCGGATCAGATTTTATCGCTTGCAGAGTTTACTTATAACAACAGTTATCATGCGAGTATCGGAATGGCATCGTTTGAAGCTTTGTATGGTAGGAAGTGCCAAACCCCGTTATGTTGGTTTCAAGTGGGGGAGAATGTGATGATTGGGCCAGAAATTGTGCAACAAATGACTGAGAAGATCTAGATGATTCAGGAGAAAATGAAGATAGCGCAAAGTCGCTAGAAGAGTTATGCATGCTGATCGAAGAAGAAGACCTCTAGAATTTTCGGAAGGCGATCATGTTTTCCTTCGAATAGTTCCAATGAAAGGTGTCATTCGAGCTCTTAAGACTCGAAAGCTTTCTGCAAAATTCATTGGTCCTTATCAAATCCTTAAGCGAGTTGGTCCTGTTGCTTATCAGATAGCCCTACCTCCATCTTTAGCCAACTTGCATAATGTTTTCCATGTGTCTCAGCTCAAGAAGTATGTTCATGACCCAACGGTTGTACTTCAAATTCGTCCTGATGATCTCACCTTACGAGAAAACCTAACCTTTGAGACTCGTCCTGTCCGGATTGAAGATAAAAGACTCAAGCAACTCAGAGGAAAGGAGATTCCGCTGGTTAAGGTCATCTGGGAAAACAACGAAGTTTCTGAAGCGACTTGGGAATCAGAAGAGAAGATGCGTAGAGAGTATCCCGAGTTGTTTTTGTAAGTAGAATTTCGGGGACGAAATTCCTTTTAAGTGGGGGAGTAGTGTAACACCCCTAATTTTGTCCCTTGTATATTTATATTAATAATAAAAGTTTATTTTCCAAATTATAAGGTTTTCTTTTTAATTGTTTAATTATATAAATAATGTGTGTTTAATTAATAAATATTTCATTATTAGTAAATTATGTGGAAATATAATTTTTATAGTTTAATCCTTGAAATAGGACCTAATAATAAATATTGAGGTATTTGAATTATCCCTAACCTGTTTTGGGTATTAGATTGGATTGGGAATTAAAAATGGTATCAAGCATTAAAGGATTTCTGGTTTTGCTGCAGATTCTAACCGGTTAGAATCTGTCGTAACCGGTTAGAGACTGACAGCAGTGAAAAATCAATTGAATTATAACTTAAAATCACTTGTGCCATTTTAATTAACTTTGTTCAATTTAATACCAATCTAATTACCTTAAATACTAAAGTGTGACTTTATGAGATAATTCATAGAACCTCAAGTTAAGTTGTTTTACTAAGAAAATATGGAACTCTTAATGATGTTATAGGCTTTAAGTGCTGGAAATGGAAAATTGAGACATAAGTTAATGGCCAACCAAATTGAGAAAAATATTATATGCATTCATGCATGGTGAAAGGTGAAGAAATAGGTTGGCAAGGATCGTTTGTCATGTTCTGGGAACATGAGGAGGGTACTTTGGGAGTACCAAATTGATGCAACCTACTTGATGACACATTCTGGGAATGTGGCCAGTGTCTGGGACATAGTTTTTTTGGTGCGTTCTGGGAACGTGATGCACACTCTGGGAGTGGTTCTTGTTTATATTCCAAGTATGGTTTGCTATACGTTCTGGGAAAGTATGTTAGTGTTCTGGGAACACATTGGTGTACTGGATGGACGTCCGAGATTGATTAGTATTGGAGGCCTCAGGATTGTGAGATAGAAAGCATGCATCATGCCACTAATATAAAAGATTAACAATTTGTTAAACTGGGTGTGCTCATATGTATTTAAATGTTTACTTGTGTTTGAATACTTGTGTATGTTAGAATTACTCTTGTTTGATTATGTGATTATATTATGCTTACTCCCGTGCCCTGTGTAGGTGATGGCACACTTCTACCTAGCGTGCATCGAGATCCGTCCTATCCCTAGCAGGATATGGACATACGAGGAACGTCGGGCTACTTTTGAGGGAGAGGTGGAGGTCACACTATACCATCCCAACCCTTAGCCCGAGTGCGACTTCGACGATTTCGGATTCCCATTATTTATACTATGCACGTACCACCTTTTTATTCTCACCATGGACCACCCCCTGCTCGACCTGTTCGCCGTTATCATACTTTTTTGTTTTCGTCCCTATACTCGCTCTCACCCCGTTGCTGCTAGAGTTGTTCATGCTGGGACTCCTTCACCTGATTCTTCGGACGCTGAGAGGACTATGCTTGTTGCAGATCCTGTACCTAGAGGTAGGGTATCTACTCCGTTGGATGAGGCAGAGGAGGATCCAGTGGAGGGTGAGAGTGACGAGGAGCCAGTCGCCAGGAGGATGTTACTGATAGGGGGATGGGTGGCCCTTAGGTATGGGCATAGTGTGAGTAGTGTGGGTCTGGGTCGTAGTAGCAGCTGTAGCGGATCATGGTGATGGTGGAGCGTTCTTGGAGGACTTGATGACCAGCTCTGGAGTGTCTTTATTTTGATTATGTTTATATTGTATATATCTTTTGAGAGACTTCAGGGTTTTGGTTTTTACTTTCAGTTTATGTTTATATTTTGCTTTGGCACTTTGATCACTGGGCTTGGTTATCAGTTTCTGTACTTGGGATATGACGGATGTTTCTGGTGGAACTTATGATATATATATATATATATATGTTTTATGTTTATAATGTCCAGTGATTATATTATTTTCTAAAGTTATACTCTTTCCGTGTACTCTGATAAATAACAAACTAATTGGGTAATAGCAAATGTTTTAAAAAGAAAAAGTATGATAACAATTCCAATGCCGAATTCAAAGTTTTTTTTAAAGGATATGTTTAGTTTGAAAATAAATATAAAGGAAAAATATTATACCCTATTTTCCAATAATATCAAGACAGTAACATATATATATATATATATATTCAACTATATTTTCTTATAAAGTATTTTAATCCAAGAGCGTCACATGTAACGCTACCTTTTTTGCCTTTTTTATACAGGTACGAAGATGGAGCTTACACTAGTGCATGGCCGAGCAGGAGTACACTCTACTCCGTGGAGTGTAGGTAGTTAGTTGGGTGACCATGTTTGGTCGGGGGTTGTAATTTGGAAACTTTATATATATATATATATATATATATATATATTATCTTTTGGAAAATTAAATCATTCTCAGGACTTGTAAACATTTTAAATCAGGTTGTCTGGTTGTTCTGTTGTTATGAAAATACTTTTAATACAGGTTTTACAGGGAAAACTAATATTTTGGAAAGAGATATAAACAAAGTAAACGAGTTTTAAAAATAAATTTTTAAGTAACCGAATCTAATTGGGTAAATTGGTGTAGTAATTAAGATAGGGTGTGAAACGCCCCAAAAACTAGTGCAATAAAAATACGGGTTAACAAAAACTTTTTCCAATAAGAGTGTGAAAACCAAAAGTACTTTTCATTAGAGTAATATTTCCTTTACAAAATAGTCTGAGTGTAAAGCATATATAATACAAAACCCCAAAAACCCTTTTTACACCCAGAGCATTGGTCTTCACAACTCAATCCTTCTGCAAAAGGATTCGGATGACGAGACATCATCATGGTTGTTCCTTCTAGAAAACTTTCACTCTTACAGGAAAGACTTCAATCCTGTCCTTTGCAAGAACCTACCACCACAAACATGGTAGATGGGAGTAAGTCACTTGTCATATCGCCTAAGCAGATTATATGATTGGTCAGACACAAGCATCACAGATATCAATTCAATATAGTAAATGCATGCACAAGTGTCTTATTAAACAATGATAGATATAACCATTAATCTTTCATGCCATGCATGCACGTCTCTCAAATCATTTCTCCATAATCAACTTTTCCAGAAAAACAACACTCTGGGATAGGCAATCGTGCGCTCGATGTTTCCACGACCTGTATAGCGGCCACAACGTTCTATACTGGAACCCCATCGACCACGATCCTAAAATGATACAAGGGGATGATCCCTGAACCATTGTGTAACACCCTATAATTGATTACCCTTAATTCCCCTTATATTAAAACTACGGGCTTGAAAATTCCTTTTTATTATATTAAAATCAACCGTCAAACGGACGGAGTTTCGTTTATTTTTCGGACTATTCTAAAATTTCAACCTGATAAACGCATTCATATAATATCAATAGTAGTCAGCAGGGCTCAAATATAAATATATATGCATCAGAGAGTTGCCCCGTGGGCTCAAGAGTAAAATATCAGTATCAGTTTCAGAGTGCCAGCAAAATACTAAGTATGTAAATCAAAAAGATATAACATCAACTATGCCCCAAAAATGAAACATAAACCATGCACCAAATGAAGTATCCTAAGCCTCACTCAAAAAGTATGTACAACACATATACATCAAAATAATACGGAGGCTTAGGTCAGGAAATGCATCTAAATTCCCCCAACCCTACTCTCCCTGTGAGGGAGAGTAATCCTGCTCGGCCGATCCATGTGCATACTCCAACTCAGTACCTGAAAAATGGTAAGGAGGTGAGTATTACACAATAAAATAGGGAAGCAGTTTCTATCATGCTATACTGAACCACCAAGCCAAACACATGTAATCATTTAGTGCATATAAATCAATTAAACATTCCCAAACAATCCATTTATTTTAATTTCCATAATGGAAGTAGTCCTTTCATAGTTTTAATTTCATCATTTCATACATTTCCAAAGTATACAAATTGACATATTTCTCAATCTCATATATAACATTTCAATTCTTTCTTTGTACCATTCACTAATCCTTTACCACACATAATTTTCCATTTGATTCTCATATATGAGTTTCTCATCAAATCTTTTGATTTTCCATGATTTCTTTTCTCTTTACATACACCATAACTTTCTCATAACATTTGGAAATTTATTCACGTGGATCCATCATTGCGTACAGTCCCACAACCCGGACAACGTCTTACAGCTGCGCACTATAGCGTCTTACGCGATCTATGCATACAGTCCCACAACCCGGACAACGTCTTACAAGATCTGGATCGCACAAGTCTATGCGTACAATCCCACAACCCGGACAACGTCTTACACGACCTCAAACCGAACCAGTCGATGCGTACAGTCCCACAACCCGGACAACGTCTTACAAGACTGGCTCTTTTAATTAATTTACCTTTAGCCTTTTAAAAGTGCACCACAATATTTTAAAGTCTTGCATTCAATATTATAGAACCAATAATTACTTTATCCAATTATACTACTAAATTTCCATACAATTAGAGTAATACATTATCACACACTTCAAATGACAACATCACATTCTAGAACAAAATATCAAAAATATCATATTTCAACACTTTATACAATATTATCTATCTTAGGGTTTTTATTCTAAATCCAGCACATAACTCTTAGAAACCCACTATAAACATAATACAACCTACCCCCTAGAATATGGTAACACAAACCTCCTTACCTCAAGTTCTTAGAGATAGAGAGAGATTTGTACTTGTCCTACACTTGAGTATTGGCCACAAATCAAGGAAGAGGGAGGAACCTAATACATTAGGAATAACAAAACAAATTATTATTCTTTGCCCATAAGCTTGAGGAAATCCATGAACCAAACTAGAGCTCCCTAGTTGAAGATTGAAACTTCATGGAAGCAAGAGGGAGAGAGAAAATTCGAATCCTAGGGGAGAGAAAGAGGAAAATTCAAACCAAAATCACTTACTTGGAGCAAAAAGGAAGGACTCGATGATGGATTTGGTGTGGTTCACTTGAGGCTTGATTGATTAGAGTGAAGAAATTTGTGCCCTAAGAGAGAGAATTCGAACTTGGCAAGAAACTAAGGTGTGTTTGCTTTTACTTTTTTCATCAGCAGGTCGGGTTAATCGATTAACACCCAAGTTAATCGATTAACCCCTTGAAAATTGGCCAAGGATCAGCAGTAGCCTTAATCGATTATTAGTTTGCACACTTTCTGACCTTAATCGATTAGCCAACAGGTTAATCAATTAAGCTGCATAATTTTGCAATATCCAGTACTTTGAAAGGCCATAACTTCTTCGTTACCCGTTGGATCTTCCTCAAATTTTAAAGCAAGCTTCCTCACCTATTCTATTTCACATCCAACGGTGGAATTTATGTTTAGAGCTACCAATCTTGTTATTCTAAATTCCCTAAGGTTCTATGTTTTAAACCTAATTCTACATGTATTCTTGGGCTAAATTCTAACTTATATCTTCATTTCTTCTACCCTAAGACCATCACAACATAGATTACACTATAAATTAAGTTTGGGATGTTACACATTGTTCACCAATAGTTCTAGGTCCTTGTCATTTATACGGTGGCGGCCACACCGTCTCATGTAGCGGCCACACCGTACTACATGGTTTCCAATCCCGCATGCACCTTACTCATTTTACGTTTCCTTGAACACCATGCATGAGATGCATAACAAATATATTAATCATCACATTATAATATGGCGGCCACACCGTTCCATGCCTTCATATAGCGGCCACACCGTACTACATGAATCCTTTAAGTTTATCATACATATGGCGGCCACACCGTTCCACATGTCTTCGTATAGCGGCCACACCATACTATACGGAATCCCATTACACTTACCACACATATGGCGGCCACACCGTTCCACATGTCTTCGTATAGCGGCCACACCGTACTATACGGAGTCCTTTAAGTATAATGACTTCTTGTAGGAGCTAACCTCAACATATGAGAATCGAGGTGATTCCACTTATCCAACTTTAACGTATCCAAATCGGAGCAACAAGCTCTAACGCATTTGGATTGAACCCTCATAATCAGCAAGCATCACCATTCTTGCATTATCCTTATTACTCCTTAAGTCATTATCCTTTTATATTCCAAAACATTAATTATCAAGAAGACTCAATCGTTTATTATCCATTACACAATCCTTAGATTGAGACATTAGACTTGCTCCACACTTGTCATCAAGAGGTAATAACTTCTACCTAATGTCCTTTAAGTCATTATCTTCTTATGTTCTAAGACATTAATTACCAAGTAGACGCAATCATGCTTTATCAAGCCCTTGCTCAACATCATACTTAGATCATGAATTATTAATCACATTCTATATCCTCAGGGTAGTCATGATCATTTTTAATCCAAAGAAGACATGATGATTACTCCACAACTCATGCCTCATTAGTCAACTTATTCAGATATTAAACTCAAGGTATTGTTCATTAATCATATACAAATGTCATAATCCAGACATGATTCACTAGGTATATGCTAACATCATAAACCACTCATAATTTATTTATCATCTTCAAGAAGACACTATCAAACCAATTAGAACAAAACCAAAGTTCCAATTAAAAAGATAATTCTTAATAAATTAGATGAATAATGATTAACCCTTTCTAACTTATTAATAACATGCTTAACTCATTCAGAAACTAAAATAATAGTTAAGTAAAACCTTTAAGAATTGGAAATAAATTAAATTAATCATCTCTATCATTCCTTGCAATCCTTCTTTAGTTCAATTAAACTTGACTTTAGTTGAAAATGGCATGCTTTAGCATTCTGGTCAAAAAGACTCGAGTAGAGTTTAAAAGACTCGAGTAGAATTTTACTCTGTACAAAATACTCGAGTGGTTCTTAGTAAGACTCGAGTGGATCTTGATTTTCTGAAAAGTTCAAGTCTCAGGTTTTTCTAAAAGTACTCGAGTCATTCATGAAATACTCGAGTCCTCTTCAACCCAGAAGACGAGAGTGGATCATTCAAGACTCGAGTGGTTTATCAGAAAAGTTCACTCTTAGCATCAGTCAGTACTTGAGTCCTGAGTCAGAGACTCGAGTGTTGGTGCCACCAGACGCACTGGTGCGTCCCAAAGACTCGAGTCTCGAGTTAAGGACTCGAGTGTTGACAAATAGATAGCACTAAAAACTTGAGTTTTAACATACCATTTTCAATTCCAATCAAGTTCAATAAAAACCAATGCTCAACAGAGTTAATATAATGCATAACAAACATGTTTCAATACAAAATTAACATCATATTACACTGAATTGAATTTGAGCACCAATTATGCATAAAATCACATTTTCAACAACCTAACATACCAAATTCAATTCTCAACATTTTTAGCATGAAAACGACATTGATACAGCTTGCATGTAACATATAGAACTTGCTCCAAACTTGTTCAGTGTTCATTATTAGCTTATCAAGAACATACCACACAAGGACATGTTTTATCACATTTACCAATTCCATCTCTCTTGCTATATGGCCTTATACTCATAATCAATTGTTCATAAACTTGATCATCACATTAGAATTTCAGCATCATAAAAATGAATGCACCAATAGGTTCAATTCCAAATTTACAAATCTCAAACAAGTTCAAATCAAACATACATATAACGAAGAACGATTTTAGCTTCAAACCAAAGCAAATCCTTTCTTTTACCTATTATAATTCAGCCAAGCTCATGAGTTTCTTTTACTTAATTATATCAATTCATTTCAGTCCTTAATCAGAATATTAATCAATTGACCAAGTGATTGTCTGGACCTTCAAGTCCAACAAGCATGTCTTGGTCCAATTCATAAAGCATACACATATCAAATTCACAATCTATAATATGAACGACTTCTCCCATACCTTGGACAATAGGATAACACTTAGACAAACTCCAAAACACCCTAGAACAACAGTAGCCACACAGCAGCCACCAAACCAGCACAAACCACTTCAACCACCAAAGAGCAGAACAATGTGAGCATAGTCCAAAAACCACATTGTTTGAGTGAGTAATCGTGCACAAAAATTGGGGAATAAGGTTAGAATCTACTCTCTGCAACATGCATGAGAGATTAAAACCAATTTGGAATCAAGAGAGTTCACGAGCTTACCACAATTGAAGATCAAAGTAAGCTCTAAGAACCAGTTGACAGCAAAAAAACCCCACTTTCGAGCTTCGATTCTTCTAAAACTCAAATTCTCAGCTCACAATTTTGGTGTCTATACAAAGCTCGAGATGTGAGCTTCGTATTGGTGTATGATTTGTGTATCAATTCTCAAGAACAAGAGAGAATCGAACCAGAGAACTTAGGAACCCTAATTTCACGAAATTTCAGAACATGGCAAAATGGTTTGATTCATCAACACCATGGGTTTATATAGCCAGATTAATCACTCATGCAAGTCGACACGAGGCCATGGTCGTGTCCCTGAGTTGATTTCGTGTCAACTCGAGAGGTATTCCGAGTGATGACTCACCAAACGCACTAACTCGTGCAGCACTGTGCGAAATACTCGAGTCTTTTCAGAAAGACTCGAGTCTTTCAGCTAAAATAATAAAAATAAATATTTTTATTTCCTTCCCTTCCAAAATCTTTCTATTATTATTTTTTTTAAGTCCTAAAACAGGGACTGCTATGCAAAAACATTATTTTCACATATTAAAAATTATCTAATATTTTCATGCATAATAAATCACTTTGTAATCAAGGATATTAATAAAAATAATTAATTATAAATAAACTTTTATAATCAATTTTCATTAATCAGGAATTAAAAATTTGGGGTGTTACAAGGTGTTACATTAAGAGTAAAGAAATAAGCTTTGATTTTATCGATTTTAAAGTATATGTTTATATGTTATTTTATTATGCTAAAGTTCCTTATTTTTCTCCCTTGATAATCCGGCCAAATAAGGAAAAGAGGAGAATGAAATTAATATTTGGTGTTTGATTAGTTTTGAGCTTTGATCTTTGATTTTTAGTTACATGCATATTAGAATCCAAGTTTAAAATAAACAAAGTGAACATGCCTAATGTGTTGAGGTCTATACAGTTTTCCTATTGTTTTGTCCAAGTGATTTTTTTTATTTCAATGCCTTGATTTATGTTTGAATGAGGGAATAAAAAGGATTTTTAGTGTATGTTAGTGTGTTGATTTATTTGTATGAAAACCCCTAAATTTTTCTATGTGTAATTCGGCCTAAGAGGGTTAGTTAGGGAAATGAATTGATTTGATCATGCATGTTTTATTGGAGTTAAAATAAATTGTTGTTATGCTTATTAATTCGGTTCTGGAAAGAAAAATGATTTTGTATGATTATGTGTGTGTGTACGTGCTATTCGATTTTGGGTAAGAAATGCTTGAGTGTAGAAATTTGTTTATGATCTTTGATTGTTTGATTAAGTGCATGAGAAAGGCTTGAATGAACATGGTTAATTGAATTGAAATAATTCTGATTATTGGTAAGAAATTGAATTAGGATTAGAAGCATGAAAATGAATCAACTTGGTTTGAAAAGTGATTATTTGTATGAGCTAAATTGTGTGACTGGAAAATTGTGATTTTGGTGCATGATAATGTGCGTTTGAAGTAGGAAACAAAGTCATTTAGGGGCCGCATGTGTGTGAATGGAATAGGAAAGGATGTGATGCATCTATGCTGAATTTTTAAGCTTATTGACTTAGCTTGTAGGAGGTTTTGCTAAATGATAGTTGTGCTAATCCGATTGCCTTGAAAATTTGATATGTTGTCCTTGATGATATTTCACTGTGTTTTGGAAAATTTGGAGTGATTTGGAAGTGTTTTGATATTTTAAATGAATTTTGGTTGTTAAGGAATGTTTAAGAAAAACTTGTATTTTTAATGGCAAAAGACTAAAACGAAAAATGTTTTCTCAAGATCAATGACCATGAAACTTAGTCACTGTTTTGATGATGCTAATTTTAGTGCCTCTGAATTTTTATGTGATTTTTAGAATTGGTTTGTTAATTGTATTGGAGTCATTTGTGTGAAAACGATTTCGAAAAAATAAACATTTCGGGTAAAATGTGAATAGATTTTTTGACCCTAAACTACTCTAAATGACTTTAATTTTTTATGGTAGCTTCCTGGACGTGTCTTGTGATCCTCTGTAAAATTTGAAGAGATTCGGAGTTGATTTGATAATTTTTCTTAGGGCAAAATAAACATTTCGGGTAAAATGTGAATAGATTTTTTGACCCTAAACTACTCCAATTGGTTCAAGTTTTTCATACTTAGTGTCTATTTTAATTGAAGAAGTACGATTTAAACAACTCCAAATAATCTGAAAATTTTATGGGATGTTCTAGACTATATAAGGAAGGTTTGTACCAATTTTCATGCGACTCGGAGTTGATTTACTATTTTAATTGTGGGATTTTAGTCTCAGGTCAGCAACAATGATGTTGTGATTTTTATGTAAACTCTGATTTGAAAACTAAGCTAGGATTATTCAAATGACTTGAAAATTTTATATGATGAACCTTGATATATGTCTATTTGTTCCACAAAATTTGGGATTTAAATGAATTGATTTGATGTGGTTTTTAGTTGTGTCTTTTTTGTTTTTCCCGTAATAGAACTAATGCCTTATTTGATACTTTTTGATATGCATGAACTCCTGTACCTTCTTTTGTGACTTGGCTGGACTTATGATCTAATGGTGATATTCTGAGATAATGGAATAAATAATTATGAACATGTGTGCCTAGGTTATCATAAATAAATTTGCAAGTTGAATGTTTACTGTGCGTGTCGGTTTAGACTTTTAGTTTAGGGTTATGATTTGAGAATTGTTTATGTGTTACGTGCCAATGGATTTGTTTTGCGTGGTGCCTGCTAAATATTTTCCTATGTGTTTAATTGTCTTGGTTTAAAGGTATGGTTAATAAATGAAAATAAAATGAATTGTTTAGCTAAGTTAAAGTGTTGTGTTTGCTTTACATGGAAAACTTTTGGAAAAAAATCATTTCAAGATTGATTTATTTGTTTGAAGAATGTGTGACTGCTTCCCTATTTTATTTCATGGTGTTGTGTTTGAAAAAGCCAATTTTTAAAGTGCTTATTTTTAAGTAAAGTGTTAAAGGAACTAGAATATAATTTTTCGGTGTATCCGGATTTTACAAAAAGTGATTTATGGACTGGCTATGTGGCTGTCCCGAATTTATTTAGGTCATATTTCAATTCTAAGGATGTTTCCAATTGGTCTAAAGTTTGAGTTCCCAAAGGTATTTGATTTAAAGAAAAGTTGGATTGAAAAAGTGACGTTTTCGATGTTTTTGAGCTTTAAATCGTGGCTGTCCGGAATGGACCAGCAACTAAAGAATTTGTTTTAAAGTGTTTTATTGATTGTGTTAGAATGATTTTGAGTTATTTAAAGTGTATTCAAAAGTTGGATTTGATTTGAGAAAGGTTTCTTTTACAATTATCCGATAAGGATTTAAAACGAGTTTTCAAAAGTGAGTTGATTCTAAGTGTGAATGTTGATTAGATAACCTGGTATTAATTATGTTTCTTGTTTTAAGCAAAGGATTTTCAAGTCAGGAATTTGGAGCAGCTGTCAGTCAAGGGGACCCGCAACAGTTTTCGACGAATATTTGCTGGATTTTAGGTGAGAGAGGGGCTTTCCCTAGACACTGTGGTATTTAGGTAAAATATTGAGAAGTTCTGTATCATCTCCAATATCGAAACCTAGTGGTCTCTGGGTCAGTAGTATCGTGCAATTGTTTGTGTGTGCAGCCACGTATACGAAGGGGACTAGGACCATGCACCTTATGATGCATGATGTTATTAATATAAATATGCCATGATGATATGATTTACTTTTATTACTTATGCATGATGAATATTTTATATATGATGATGTTAATGTCTGGAACTTGGTGAGATGTTGTATATTAAATCCATGATGAGAATTAAGTGAGGCACTGGAAATTATGAAATGAAGAATAATGTTGATGATAATAATGTGATAAGGTTGAATTGAGCAATGAAAAGGAAAAGATTTTTTTTATAATAACCCGATGTGTTGATAAGCTCTGGAAAACATGGATATGGAAGTGCAAGGAAATAAATGATAAGATAAATACGATTGCAATTAGTGATGGATATGTACTGCGCAACGAAAGGAATATTGTGACACGTGCCCGATCGAGGAATTCCCCAAGGTGCACGACCGACGTGACATGCTTTCCGGATTGAGGAACCCCCCTGCTGCGTTCGGCTGCTGTGATGACGATGAAATAATCAGAAAGTATTAATGTGAAAGATTTAATTAGAGGTTGAGGTTCACCGAAGGGATGGACAAGGGTGACTCGTCCGAACCATAGGATTAATAAAATACTAATAAGACATTTAAAGACATTATATAAAGCGGCAAGTTGAGTGTAAAGTAGTGGAGAGGAAGATACCCTGTTTATCTATGGATACTCAGGTGAGTGATTGTGATAGGGGAGGGTGATGACAGTGAAACATTAATTAACCTAGAGTGCTCTTCTAGGTAGAACGAGTCTATATGTTACCCCCATATTAATACCCAATGGATCGTTGCGTGTTCTGCACCCGGAACTAGAAAAGTACTATCACCCCCTTGATCAATTTTGGAACGGTGAGAGGGAACTTGAACGAGGTGGGCAGTCGATTGGTGTTGGGCCCTTGCGGTATCGCGTAAAATGTTGATTGTCATGACGGCCGCCCTGTACGGTTGTGGCCTTGACAAATATAGATGTTGTTGGATTTTCTCGGTTGTTCCACCTGCGAGGGTTAAGGTTCCTGTACTCCTGTTTGCTTCCAATTAGGATTGGGAGGATTAGAGGAGATGTATGTGTGCTAACTAACTCCTCGATGACATTTCCTTAATTTTCCCCTGTCATCGCTGGATGCGCTTTGATAAAACTTAATAAAGTAAGATTACAGTATTGAAAAGACTCTTAGAATAAGAGATTAAAATACAACGAAGATTTGACGAAGGGAAATGGAAAAGGGTCAAATGGCAAGAAAGTATGGGTAACTCTAAGGATGGGATGTTGTGATGGCAAGGAATTGTGGATTTATTTTGAGAATAAATAAAAGAAAGTGATAAATGCTTGAAGATAGAGTCGTCAGATTAAAAAGCACTATTGATAAATAATGATTGTAACACCTAAGATTAATTACCCTTTAATACCCTTAATAAAATAGTGAATTTAAAATTTTCTTTAAAACTTATAAAATCTTCCGTCAAACGGACGGAGTTTCGTTTGTTTTTAGGACTTTCCAAAATTCTGGTTTTTCCTGCGACCTGATAAACAATAACATTTTCAAATTCCAGAAGCCAGCAGGGCTATATACATATATCACAGCTTGTGCAACATCGTGCACACATCAGAATATCAGAGTATGAAACATCAGAGTTTAGCGGAAATGTAAACAAGTTGTGGAAAATAGTACTTTTCCCAAAATAAGACTCCTTCCCAAAAGGAGTCGTCTTGGGCCCCCAAAAAAAACTATTTACAATATATACAACAAAAATGAATCACATCATATCATTGGCCCCAGGACATTCCCATGTCCTACATATATATAAGTAACTTACTCTCCCTGTGAGGGAGAGTACTCCTGCTCGGCCTGATCAAGTGCAAACTCTTCCTCAGTACCTGTGGAGATAGTAAGGAGTGAGTATTACACATAAAATGGGGAAGCAGTTTCCAGTTATGACATAATGCTATACCAAGCCAAACACATTTAACATTTCGATCACATTTAACATTTCGATCACAATATAATAAGACTCAACATATCATAATTCATTATCAAAGTCCATTGGTTTCTCAAGTCAATTTATTCTCTTCATTCTTATCCATTATTTTCATAAAGTCTTTTAATCACTATTCATACATTATATCCACATTTCACTTTCAGTGTATTCCAATCACGACTTTACTGCGTTCGCACCTACAAGCGCGATCACGTCTTACCACGTCTGGCCAACACTCCCGGTTACCACCGGTTTGCATCACTAGGAATTTAATGCTCCTGCCAGGCATTTGGCACACCCAAGGGTCTCTCGCTCAACCAGGACTTTCTCACCCAAAAGGCTTCACCCTGTCAAGCTATGCTATCACATTTTCCACATTTCATTATACATTTCAGTTATTTGAATTCATTCTCTTTTTCACATTCTCAACACATTTTGTATCATTTACTTTGGCAATGAATTAAGTCTTGGTGCATTGACGCCTAACAGGGCATTTGGACCTAATGGGAATTTAGCCTGGTGAGCACTTGGCCCTTGGGAATTTGGTACACCCGGCAGGGGCACCTAGTTTATCAATGCACCGATACTCAATTCAACTGCACTTTACATTATCATTCAGTTCATATATGATTTCCATTCTCTGCCTTGATTTATAAATAACATCATGTCTCAATCATTAGCATAATGCACACTTAAATTATAACCATCACCAAATCACAAGATTATATACCAATATCAAAAATAAAGCATATCATCATCTAATTATTTTTCCTATGTCATGAGTTCTAATTATTAACTACCCTATGGTATAACAACCTAAACTAGCACATAACTCTTAGTACCCATTATATGCATATTGTAAACTAAACCCCAGAGTACGGTAATACTCACTATAACCCACTCCTTACCTCAAAATAGCAAGAAGTAAGGAAAACCTTTGTTGCTCTAACTCAAAACCTTGGAACTTTGAATTTCCGGAGCTTTGCTTGCCACCTCAACAAGGATATGATCAAGTGTTGATAAACAACTCTATTTGGGGGAATACAAGAGGGTTGATCCTTGCCCTTATCTTGGTTTTGATTGGGAAGCATAAAATAGAGTTTCCTACATATTCATGAGTGCAAGAAAACCCTAAGGAATTAAATACAAATTCTATGAGCTAAAGAGAGTTGGAAAGGAAATTAATATCATGCCATAAAGCTCTACTTACTCCAAGTGATGGTGGAATTTGAAAACCAAGAAGGAGAAGAGAGGGAGCAACACGTGATGGAGGGAGGAGAGGGAAATGAAACTTCAACCAAATTCCATGACGCAAGCTTGATGGGGTTCTGTTGATTTTGGGTTTGAGGTGCCCAAAAATCAAGTGTTTGTGATGAGAGTGATGGAAACTTGATCTTGGGGTTGAGAGAAATGGTGAAGGTGATGGCTTTGTGTTGGAGATGAAGTATGAAGGAATGAGGTGATTTTGTTGCCTTATGATCAACATTGGGGTCAGCCACCATCGTGTGGCCATGATGCAAACTTTGGCCCCAAGTTTGCTGATCAACGCACCAGATCTGGTTCCTACTGTGCGCGCGCGCCTGGGCGCACGTCTGGCGCGCCTGAGCGCGAGAACAGCACCAGCACACGAGCTGGTGCATGGCTGATGCGCCAGATGCTGGTTGGGGAGGGAGTTGGCGCGCCAAAACTGAAAATGGTGCGTGCTGGTGCATCAGAGGCGCGCCTGGGCGTATGGAATGGCGCGCCTGAGCGAAAAACCTCCTGGCTCAGCACCAATGAACAGTGGTGCGCGCCTGGGCGTGCACCAGAATTTCCAAACTTCGATTCGCCGTAACTTTTTTCGTTAACCGTCGGATCGGGTCCAAATTTTTAGACAAGCTTCTTAACCCCTTAAACTTCATATCCAACGGTGGAATTTAATTTCTTAGCATCCTATAATTAATTCCTAATTTTCTCTTTTCGGTTGATTTCTAACATCTAAAACGCCGATTTAACTCCCGATTTCGCTTAGTTAGCTTGGCTCGATGCTACGAATGCCTTCTATACAACCCATAGCACTTATAATTACTACCCAACTATCTCTCAAAATTCATTAATCTATTATTCCAATTATTTTTTGGGTTTTTAATAATAATTCCTTTTAAAATAAAGCTTAGGATGTTACAATTCTCTCCCACTTACCAGAATTTCGTCCTCGAAATTCAGTTGGCATCGAACAATTGTGGATGAGACTGGCTGATCTTGTCTTCCAACTCCCATGTAGCCTCTTCCACATTTTTCCTGATCCAAATGACTTTCACCAAAGAGATTTCCTTGCCTCTGAGCTGCTTCACTTGCCTGTCTTCAATTCTAACTGGCAGAACTTCGAAAGTCAAATTCTCCTTCAAAGGCAAATCATCCAAGGTGACCACATGTGAAGGATCATGGACGTATTTCCTTAGCTGTGAAACATGGAATACGTCATGAAGCCTTGCTAAGTGAGGAGGTAAGGCAATATTGTAAGCCACCGGGCCAACCTTCTTCAGAATCTCATAAGGCCCAACAAACCGAGGAGTTAGTTTCCTGGACTTAATTGCCCTACCGATTCCTGTAACCGGAGACACTCTTAGGATTACATGATCCCCAACATCAAACTCCAAAGGTCTCCTTCGCCTATCAGCATAACTCTTCTGGCGATCCTGTGAACTTTTCATCTTATTCTTGATCATTGTGATCTTCTCAGTTGTTTCTTTCACAATATCAGGACCTGTCAATAGATTCTCACCTATCTGGAACCAACACAAAGGCGTCCTACATTTCCTCACGTAGAGAGCCTCAAATGGTGCCATACCGATACTGGAGTGAAAGCTGTTATTGTAAGTGAACTCCATCAACGGTAGTAACTGCTCCCAACTACCAGCTTGCTCCAGAACACATGCTCTCAACAAATCCTCAAGTGTCTGGATAGTACGCTCAGATTGTCCGTCTGTCTGCGGATGATAAGCCGTACTGAATTTCAGCTTAGTACCCAATGCCTGCTGAAGACTCTGCCAGAATCTAGACAGAAACCTCGGATCGCGATCGGATACTATACTGGTAGGAACACCATGCAGCTTCACTATGTCCCTGATATACAACTGAGTCAACTTCTCCAGAGTGTACTTCTTGTGAATAGGGATAAAATGCGCACACTTTGTAAGACGGTCCACAACCACCCAAACTGCATCACAACCTGCAGCAGTCCTAGGTAGACCCGTCACAAAGTCCATAGCTATACTATCCCATTTCCACTCCGGGATATCAAGTGATCGCAAAGGACCACCAGACTTTTGATGCTCAATTTTAACTTTCTGACAAGTTAGGCAATGAGACACATGATCGGCCACATCGGTTTTCAACTTCGGCCACCAATAAATCTTTTTCAAATCTTGGTACATCTTTGTTGCACCGGGATGGAAATTCATCTTGGTTCGATGTGCTTCCCAAAGGATATCTCTTCTAACTTCGAAATCCATAGGAACACATATCCGACCCCTTAATCGGATAATGCCATCAGAACCCTTCACAAAGTCGGGCTCTTCATTGCTCGATGCCCCTTCCAACAACTTTTGCAGTTCCGCATCATCAGCTTGTCTTTCTTTAATAAGTCCAATCAAGTCATTGGTAACCTGCAACATTTCTAGAACAATGCTCTTCTCATTCACTTGCATGTTCAAGTTGAGGTCACTGAACTCTTGGATTAATTGCATCTCTTTCACCATCAGATTGCTGTCATGCAAAGTCTTATGACTTAGTGCATCAGCCACAACATTGGCTTTGCCCGGGTGATACTGAAGATCAAAGTCGTAGTCCTTCAGAAACTCCATCCACCTCCTCTGTCTCATATTCAACTCCTTTTGATCGAAGAGATAGCGAAGGCTTTTATGATCACTGAAGACTACGAACTTTGAACCATAAAGATAATGCCTCCAGATTTTCAAAGCAAAAACCACTGCCGCCAACTCAAGATCATGAGTGGGATAGTTCTGTTCATGCTGCCTTAATTGTTTGGACGCATAAGCTATGACTTGCCCTTGCTGCATCAACACACAACCCAACCCTTGCTTTGAAGCATCACAATACACCACAAAGGATTGAGTCAGATCCGGCAAAATCAACACCGGAGAGCTAGTCAACCGCCTCTTCAATTCCTGGAAACTATCTTCACATTCCGGGGACCACTCAAACGAAACACCTTTCCGTGTAAGAGTAGTTAAAGGAAGGGCTAATGTAGAAAACCCCTCAATAAACCTCCGATAATACCCAGCCATACCAAGAAAGCTTCTGATCTCAGTAATGGACTTGGGTCTCTCCCACTTAAGCACCGCTTCCACCTTAGAAGGGTCAACAGCAACACCCTTCTTCGAAATGACATGCCCCAGAAATTGCACTTCATTCAACCAGAAACTACAGTTAGAAAGTTTTGCATAAAGCTTTTTGGCTTTCAGAATTTGCAACACTATTCTCAGATGCTCGACATGCTCACTTGGACTCTTAGAATAAATGAGAATGTCGTCAATAAAGACTATGACAAAAGAATCCAAGTACGGCCTGAAGATCCTGTTCATATAGTCCATGAAGATGGCCGGAGCATTCGTGAGACCAAAGGACATCACCACATATTCAAAATGCCCATATCTCGACCTGAATGCCGTTTTAGGGATGTCCTCCTCTCGGATACGGATTTGATGGTATCCCGATCGGAGGTCGATTTTAGAAAATACGGCTGCTCCTCGCAATTGGTCCAACAGATCATCGATGCGAGGTAGAGGATATTTGTTTTTCACAGTCACAGCATTCAACTGCCTGTAGTCGATACACATTCGGAGACTTCCGTCCTTCTTTTTAACAGAGAGAATCGGAGCTCCCCAGGGTGACACACTCGGTCTAATTAAGCCCTTAGACAAAAGCTCCTCTATCTGCTTTTTCAACTCCGCTAATTCCGGAGGTGCCATCCTGTACGGGGCTATTGAAATTGGACCTGCACCAGGCATCAGATCAATACTAAACTCCACTTCTCTGTTTGGCAGCAATCCAGGAATCTCTGCCGGAAAGACTTCTGGAAATTCGCAGACTATCAGAATCTGACTGATCCATGCCTCCTCATTCATTTCTAGGGCAGATAAAGAAAGATCACTGATAGTAACTGATTTCTGATGACAATCAATCAGGACATGGTGCCGAGACATCCAGTCCATGCCCAGAATGACATCCAATTTAGTTAGAGGCAAACAAATTAGATTTACTTTGAATTCCCGCTCCAATACTCGAAGTGGGCAATCCCAACACATCGTTGATGTGACAACAGAGGAATTTGTAGGGGTAGAAACAGATAATTTATAAGGCATTTCTACTGCAGATAATCCTAACTTCTTCATGCAATCGGCAGAAATAAATGAATGAGTAGCTCCGCAATCAAAGAGAATACCACAAGGAATATCATTAACATAACCGGTACCTCTAATCAGTTCATCAGCATCAGTAACTTCCTCGTCGTCCAAAGTATACACTTTGCCCTTCTGAGTCGCCCGGTTGTCACCAGCTTTCTGTACCTTGGCCACATTCACCTCCTTCTTAACTCCATTTCTAGGACAATTTGCCAAGATGTGACCCAGCTGACCGCATTTGTAACAGGTCACTACCCTCTTGTTCGGATCCAATTTCCAGCAATCTCCCCTATGCTGCCTGCCACAATGTGGACAAGTGGAATAGGACCAAAGGTACTCACTGCTTGGCCCGTTCTAGGCTGAGAGTAAGGACCTGGTCGCTGCACCGAACTCTTGCCCCTGATAGGACCTCCAGCCTTCTGAACATTCTTGTTTCTTTTCTCAGCTACCCGTTGTTTCCGACTCTTTTCATAAGTACTAGTCATATTGATCAATTGGGATAGGTTGGCGATGTTCTGATACTCAAAAGCCATCTTGATTTCAGAACGAAGTCCGGTCTCAAACTTGATGCACTTGGTCCTTTCATCAACATCTCTATAACTCCCTGCATAACGGATCAAGTCCTCAAACTTAGCAGCGTATTCCCCAACGCTCATATTTCCTTGCACTAGCTGCAGAAAGGTTATCTCCTTCTCTCTACGAACATCCTCAGGAAAGTATTTGCCCAGAAAACGATTCTTGAACAATTCCCAAGTGATCGCCTGGTTGTTCGCCTCCAAACCCCTCCGCATCTGTTGCCACCAATGTTCTGCCTCACTAGTCAACATGTATTGTTCTAGCAGAACCTTTTGTTCCTCCGGTGGTGCCATGGTATTAAGGATCTTTTCGATCTCTTACAACCAAATTTGTGCCCCATCGGGGTTGAATCCTCCTTCGAACTTCACCGGATCATTCTTTCTGAACCGTGCCAACCAGTCGATTGCAACTGGAGCTGGGGGTTGAGGAACCATTGTTGCCGCTGTTGTTGTTGCTGCTGCTGTGGCTGCTGCTGCTATGTTATTCCCATGATTCTGTTGCATCTGTTGTTGCATCTGTACCATTTGCTCCAGAATAGCTCGGATCCGGTCATTATCGACCCGTCTACCAGTCATACTGTTTAGTCATGCACAAGGCCGACAGTTAATGCTTAGTGGCATGGTTAATAGTGTAAACATCCTATCAATAAATTCTAGACTCTAAACTATATTTATCGATTACTCGCTTGGTGAGTAATCACTGGAGTAGCTCATAACTCCAAAGGCCGAGGGAAACTGCTCTGATACCATTTGTAACAACCCTGGCAGGCAAATGGATTGCGACTGTCCCCACATACCAACACGAGTCTTTTCAGCGTGCTTTGTCCTCACTCGCACACTTCCCGGGAAAACTTCCCAGGAGGTCACCCATCCCAGAATTACCCCAAGTCAAGCACGGTTAACCATGGAGTTCTTATGTGATGGGCTACCGAAAAGAAGATGCATCTTGTTTATATGGGTAGTACCAATCAATTCATTTAAGCCTTCCTGTACTATGTAGTCCCATACCTACACAGTCTCGGGATCACCCTCTCATTCCGATGTGTCGATTCATCCATGTACCCCACCCTTAGAAGCCTGCCAGGAGCCGCTCCTTGTCTGTGCCTCTTGCACCGGCGATCACTCCCCGCCCTCATCAGCCCAGGTCTTACATGCCCAGCTTCCGCCTGGTTCGTCCCCGAACCACACCGTACTGGGAGAGGAGCCGTGTAACACCCTATAATTAATTACCCTTAATTCCCCTTATATTAAAATACGGACTTAAAAATTCATTTTTATTACATTAAAATCAACCGTCAAACGGACGGAGTTTTGTTTGTTTTTCGGACTAATCCAAAATTCAACCTGTGATAAACAATTTCAAATAAACAACTAATAGCCAGCAGGGCTTCAGATTATATTTCTAAATCATATCAAGGCCCTACGGGCTCCAAATATATCAGAGTGCATAAAATAATCAGAGTAATAGCGGAAAATACTAAGTTTGAGTGTCATACCCAAAACATATAACCTTGTCAAAACAAAACATCCTAAGCCTCACTGAAAATATTTATAACAAATTTTACATCAAAATAGTGTAGGAGGCTTAGGTTCATAATATGATCTAAAACCCATAACACCCTACTCTCCCTGTGAAGGAAAGTACTCCTGCTCGGCCAGGGGCTGTGCCAGCTCAATCTCCGTACCTGAAAATGTAAGGGAGTGAGCATTGCACATGAAATAGAAAGCAGTTTCTAACTAGACATAACAACCCACTAGGTCAAACACATTTAGCAAATAAGCAAATATTCACATATTTCACAACATACTCATTTCATTATTTGCATATTCATAATTCATTTCAATATCCATTTCCATTATTCATTTCAACATCCCTTTCCTTTACTTTTATTTCTTTTCACACACTTACTTCATTTAGGTACATCACCCCAAATCAGAGGCCAATGTACAGTTTCACTCACCATAATTATCACCTCAAGTCAAAGGCCCTCATACTTTTCCTTATTTAAATTATGTGTCCCTCAGGTCAGAGGTCAACACCCATTCATTATAATTCATATTGTGTCTCTCAGGTCAGAGGTCAACACTTCAATCTCTTAATTCACGGTGTGTCTCTCAGGTCAGAGGTCAACACACCAATACACATTTCATCCGGTGTCCCTCAGGTCATAGGTCAACACTCATTCATTTTAATTCATATCGTGTCCCTCAGGTCAGAGGTCAACACATTTTTAACATTTTATTCATTTCGTGTCCCTCAGGTCAGAGGTCAACACTCAGTCGTACTTCACCTCCACGCAGGAAGGTACCTCATACATTTGGCCTATGGGTACTTCACCTCCACACCGGAAGGTACCTCATACCATTGTACTTCACCTCCACACCGGAAGGTACCTCATACAATTTGGCCGGTGGGTACTTCACCTCCACACCGGAAGGTACCTCATACAACCACCTACATTATACTTAACATCATTCTCTTTATAAACCATTCATTCATATCACATTTAACCACAATCAACACATAATTATTCATGTAATTTCCTTATTCATTTCCTTTCTCAGTTATCACAAACATACCAAATAGTGTTCTCTTTTATAGCCCAACATTTAGATTCACCCTTCATTTTAATTTGGCATATATCATCTTTTACTTTGGTTTTCACATAATCATTTTACTTCCGTTTCCCATATTCATTAGTTCAATTCCTAAGCCATGATCCTTTGTTCACATTTGATAATGCTTAACATTTTTACTCATTTAACAATTAGATACAATTATGCACTTTCATCACATTTAATCGTTTTCATTCCATTTTCTTCCTATATCCATTTATTCCACAACACAAACATATATTTGCTACAGTAATTAATTATTTAATTCACAACTTTACAACTAAGATCAATAATCATAGAATTCATTTATGTCAACTTCATTATCACATTACCCAATTCCTCATGTAATTCAATTTAATCCTTATCCAAGTTTCATTTATCAAATAATTCATTGCCATATTATTGGGCTTCCTTTTACTAGTCTTAACATCCAATCATCATGTATATTTAATTAATTAGAATTTCATATTTAATAACCTAGGGATTTATAATCTAGTTTTCTCCCCTAACACATAACCCTAACAAGTATTATATACTAACTAGAACCTACTCCCTAGAACAAGGCAAAGCTCACTATATCTACTCCCTTACCTCAAACACTTGGAGATAAGGTGATTTTACTTGCTCTAAGCTTGAAAATCTCGCCACCGAATGAGCTATGAACCAAGGGAAAAGGGAGGAACCTAATATAAGAGCCATAACAAGAAAAGATTAACATTCATATCATGGGTCATGCCAAAACTCAAGAAAAGTGAAGCTTCCATGGCTTAGAATCAAAAACCACCATGGATGGAGGAGAGAGAAAATGAGCCATGAAGCAAAAGAAGTGAAATTAGTTAGAGATTGTGGGGGAAAATTCGTATAACATGAAGGAAATGAGGAGGAAAGCTTGAATCTCACTTACTTTGAGCTTGAAATGGTGGAAATCAAGAGTGGGTGTTGAAACCTTTGAACCCTAACTCATACCCATGGCTTGAGAGAGAAAGCAAGGTGGGGAGGGGAAAAAGAGGAGATTGAGGAATGATTATGTGTTAGTGCATGATGGGGATTGATTTTTGGTAGTTTATTATGGATTAGAGTGGAGAAATGAGAAGGAATTTAGAGAGAGAAAGGGGAGGGTTTCGAGCCCTAGAGAGAGAAGGCAAAGGGGAATGAATGGGGAAGAAGACCCCCATTCACGTTTTATTTATTTTTTTTCTGATGCAGTACGCACTACTCGAGTAGTCCAAATTTTCTGGACATTCTGTTTGCTCAAACTACTCGAGTAGTCAGTGGACTACTCGATTAATTCAAGCACTACTCGAGTGATTCAGGCACTACTCGAGTAGTCTGGATTGTCTCCTTTTTCTTGGCATTTCAAAATGCCATAACTTCTTCGTTACCCGTCGGATCTTGCTCAAATTTTAAGGAAAGCTTCTATACCTACCAACCTTCATATCCAACGGTGGAATTTATGTTTTGAGTTGTAAATCTTTTATTTTAAATTTCTTAATATCCTATGTTATTAATCCCAAAACAAGCCTTCAATCCACTATTTTTAACTTAATATCCTCATTTCCTTCACTCTAAGCTTAACCCATCATCAATTACACTAGGAAATAAATTTGGGATGTTAGAATCCTCCCCCACTTATTGGAATTTCGCCCCCGAAATTCCGTTAAGTTCAGTAAATGGAGAATCATCCCGATGGTAGGACTTGTGACTCCTATCTTTAATTCCCTTCGGTTCCTTCCATCACTCTTTCGATTTGCCCTTTCCTAGACAGAATTTAAATTAGGGTAGGAAGTGCTCCCCCACTTGGCATCGACTTACCCAATTACCGCTATGCTAAAGGATGTGGGATCGGGTGAATCCGCTTCCGATCGTCCTTCGGATAGATGCAAGACAGGAGTTGCGTTAGCTAGATACGGGTAAACTCGAAATGTTTAGCATTTCGAAATAGTTTTAGAATCTTTCCCAAAATAGATACCCTAGGGATCGTGGCATGCGAAGGTTTTTGTAGGATAGAACGCCTTAGAGTTTGTCTCCTCACAAGGATTGACTAGCACCGGTAAGATTTAGAACCTTTCAAAAACACAAGCATTCATGAACAAGAAGCACCCCAAAAGGTTAAGAGTTTTCCCCCCAATGCTTAGTTGATTAGAGCAAACACAATTCCTAGTAAATGCTCCACAATCAACTTCTTCCATGAATCAATTAAAAAGAATAGGAAGGAAGAAGTCCACATTAGTTCCAAGATTTACCCAACTACCAAAGGTGAAGGGTACAACAAGCTTGCAGTTGGCTGGGTCAATTATTAAGATTGTTTGGTCTTAACGCAGGGATTTCACAAATTTGGCACAACCGGCTATTCTTACGAATGGTTATTTAGGAACGGGAAAAGATTCGAAGCAATTGTCAAATTGCTCAATGATTGGTTTAGTTGATGTGATGGTTGTGAATAATTTCTGGATAGTTTTCTTAACTCACCCAAGGGTTTAGCACTTAGCTATACTACTTTGGTTGTCTATTTTCACTTTAGATGTTACAATGATATCATTTATTGATAGATGCAAGAATTGAGGTGATCAATCCCAACCTCACGTCTACCAACAACACATCATTGTCAGGTTCTGTCAATGATGTCATCATTTAACAAATGCAAGGATTAGAGTGATCGGTTCTAACCTTACATTACATCAAATAACAACATCACAACATAATATTGGTCACTTGATACAAGAATTCTCAAACTTAAGAATTCTCTCTAAGGTATTTCACATGTTATCTATAAGAGCAAGATTTGGCAAACGTTAGTTACCTGCGACCCTATCAGCTGGATCCACCTCGTCACCCTCTACGGTGAATAACTTCCCCTGCTGCAATGATGGACCACCACGGGCCTTCTGTGCCTTAGCAGCATTAATCTCCTTCTTCATTGTGTTATTAGGACAATTTGAAGCAAAATGTCCGGGTTGTCCACAGTGAAAGCATAACCCCTCCTTTCGACCCAAAGTCCAGCACACTCCCCTATGCATCCTGCCACAGTGCTGACAAGTTGGTATTGGACCATAAGCATTCATTGTTGGTCCGGATTCCCTAGGAAACGTGACCCCAGAATGAGAGTATGGACCAGACTCCTGAATCGGTCCCTTGTCCTTATTTTGACCTGCAATTCTCTGGTTTGCCCGAGATCTCTCATCAGCTAGCTTTCGTTTGAGACCCTTCTCATAGGTGCTTTCCATGTTGACTAAGCGAGCAAAGTTATCAATGTTGTGATACTCACACGAGAGGCGAAGATCACTCCTAAGTCCAGCTTCAAACTTAACACACTTGCCACGGTCACTTGCATACCGATAATCGGAAAAACGGATGAGATCTTCAAACCTAGCTGCATAGTCCCCAATTGACATAGAACCTTGAGTCAATTGGAGAAAGGCAATCTCCTTCTCCCTCCTAACATCTTCAGGGAAGTACTTCTCCAAGAACAGATCCTTGAACATCTCCCAAGGAATCACAGGATTAGCTGCCGCCAATCCTCTCCTCTGTTGATCCCACCAATGTTCTGCCTCATTGGTTAGCATGAATTCAGCTAATCGAACATACTGCTCCATTGGTGGTTAAAGAGAACGGAGAATCTTCTCTATCTCCTGTATCCACCTCTGCGCTCCATCAGGGTCATTTCCACCTTCAAAGCGAGGCAGATCATTCTTTCGGAAACGAGACATCCAGTCAATCTCAACTGGAGCTGGTTGCAGAGCTGCTGCTGCTGCCGCCGCAGCAGCTGCCATCTGTTCCCCCTGCTGCTGCTGCATCTGAGATAGATGCTCCAGAATAGCAGCAAGTCCATTGTTACCAGCCCTTCTTCCAGCCATACTGCTTAGCCAGAGAGAATAGGCCAATAAGACTCAATTACTAAGTAGATACATAATACTATAATCATCCTATTATAATCCTAAACTATTACTATGAGCATCAATTACTCGCTATGTGAGTAATCATTTGGAGTTTGTACAACTCCATGGCCGAGGAGAAACTGCTCTGATACCATAATGTAACACCCTATAATTAATTACCCTTAATTCCCCTTATATTAAAATACGGACTTAAAAATTCATTTTTATTACATTAAAATCAACCGTCAAACGGACGGAGTTTTGTTTGTTTTTCGGACTAATCCAAAATTCAACCTGTGATAAACAATTTCAAATAAACAACTAATAGCCAGCAGGGCTTCAGATTATATTTCTAAATCATATCAAGGCCCTACGGGCTCCAAATATATCAGAGTGCATAAAATAATCAGAGTAATAGCGGAAAATACTAAGTTTGAGTGTCATACCCAAAACATATAACCTTGTCAAAACAAAACATCCTAAGCCTCACTGAAAATATTTATAACAAATTTTACATCAAAATAGTGTAGGAGGCTTAGGTTCATAATATGATCTAAAACCCATAACACCCTACTCTCCCTGTGAAGGAAAGTACTCCTGCTCGGCCAGGGGCTGTGCCAGCTCAATCTCCGTACCTGAAAATGTAAGGGAGTGAGCATTGCACATGAAATAGAAAGCAGTTTCTAACTAGACATAACAACCCACTAGGTCAAACACATTTAGCAAATAAGCAAATATTCACATATTTCACAACATACTCATTTCATTATTTGCATATTCATAATTCATTTCAATATCCATTTCCATTATTCATTTCAACATCCCTTTCCTTTACTTTTATTTCTTTTCACACACTTACTTCATTTAGGTACATCACCCCAAATCAGAGGCCAATGTACAGTTTCACTCACCATAATTATCACCTCAAGTCAAAGGCCCTCATACTTTTCCTTATTTAAATTATGTGTCCCTCAGGTCAGAGGTCAACACCCATTCATTATAATTCATATTGTGTCTCTCAGGTCAGAGGTCAACACTTCAATCTCTTAATTCACGGTGTGTCTCTCAGGTCAGAGGTCAACACACCAATACACATTTCATCCGGTGTCCCTCAGGTCATAGGTCAACACTCATTCATTTTAATTCATATCGTGTCCCTCAGGTCAGAGGTCAACACATTTTTAACATTTTATTCATTTCGTGTCCCTCAGGTCAGAGGTCAACACTCAGTCGTACTTCACCTCCACGCAGGAAGGTACCTCATACATTTGGCCTATGGGTACTTCACCTCCACACCGGAAGGTACCTCATACCATTGTACTTCACCTCCACACTGGAAGGTACCTCATACAATATGGCCGGTGGGTACTTCACCTCCACACCGGAAGGTACCTCATACAACCACCTACATTATACTTAACATCATTCTCTTTATAAACCATTCATTCATATCACATTTAACCACAATCAACACATAATTATTCATGTAATTTCCTTATTCATTTCCTTTCTCAGTTATCACAAACATACCAAATAGTGTTCTCTTTTATAGCCCAACATTTAGATTCACCATTCATTTTAATTTGGCATATATCATCTTTTACTTTGTTTTGCACATAATCATTTTACTTCCGTTTCCCATATTCATTAGTTCAATTCCTAAGCCATGATCCTTTGTTCACATTTGATAATGCTTAACATTTTCACTCATTTAACAATTAGATACAATTATGCACTTTCATCACATTTAATCGTTTTCATTCCATTTTCTTCCTATATCCATTTATTCCACAACACAAACATATATTTGCTATAGTAATTAATTATCATTTAATTCACAACTTTACAACTAAGATCAATAATCATAGAATTCATTTATGTCAACTTCATTATCACATTACCCAATTCCTCATGTAATTCAATTTAATCCTTATCCAAGTTTCATTTATCAAATAATTCATTGCCATATTATTGGGCTTCCTTTTACTAGTCTTAACATCCAATCATCATGTATATTTAATTAATTAGAATTTCATATTTAATAACCTAGGGATTTATAATCTAGTTTTCTCCCCTAACACATAACCCTAACAAGTATTATATACTAACTATAACCTACTCCCTAGAACAAGGCAAAGCTCACTATATCCACTCCCTTACCTCAAACACTTGGAGATAAGGTGATTTTACTTGCTCTAAGCTTGAAAATCTCGCCACCGAATGAGCTATGAACCAAGGGAAAAGGGAGGAACCTAATATAAGAGCCATAACAAGAAAAGATTAACATTCATATCATGGGTCATGCCAAAACTCAAGAAAAGTGAAGCTTCCATGGCTTAGAATCAAAAATCACCATGGATGGAGGAGAGAGAAAATGAGCCATGAAGCAAAAGAAGTGAAATTAGTTAGAGATTATGGGGGAAAATTCGTATAACATGAAGGAAATGAGGAGGAAAGCTTGAATCTCACTTACTTTGAGCTTGAAATGGTGGAAATCAAGAGTGGGTGTTGAAACCTTTGAACCCTAACTCATACCCATGGCTTGAGAGAGAAAGCAAGGTGGGGAGGGGAAATAGGGGAGATTGAGGAATGATTATGTGTTAGTGCATGATGGGGATTGATTTTTGGTAGTTTATTATGGATTAGAGTGGAGAAATGAGAAGGAATTTAGAGAGAGAAAGGGGAGGGTTTCGAGCCCTAGAGAGAGAAGGCAAAGGGGAATGAATGGGGAAGAAGACCCCCATTCACGTTTTATTTATTTTTTTCTGATGCAGTACGCACTACTCGAGTAGTTAGTGGACTACTCGAGTAGTCCAAATTTTCTGGACATTCTTTTTGCTCAAACTACTCGAGTAGTCAGTGGACTACTCGATTAATTCAGGCACTACTCGAGTAATTCAGGCACTACTCGAGTAGTCTGGATTGTCTTCTTTTTCTTGGCATTTCAAAATGCCATAACTTCTTCGTTACCCGTCGGATCTTGCTCAAATTTTAAGGCAAGCTTCTATACCTACCAACCTTCATATCCAACGGTGGAATTTATGTTTTGAGTTGTAAATCTTTTATTTTAAATTTCTTAATATCCTATGTTATTAATCCCAAAACAAGCCTTCAATCCACTATTTTTTACTTAATATCATCATTTCCTTCACTCTAAGCTTAACCCATCATCAATTACACTAGGAATTAAATTTGGGATGTTACAAGCCGCTCTGATACCATAAATGTAACACCTAAGATTAATTACCCTTTAATACCCTTAATAAAATAGTGAATTTAAAATTTTCTTTAAAACTTATAAAATCTTCCGTCAAACGGACGGAGTTTCGTTTGTTTTTAGGACTTTCCAAAATTCTGGTTTTTCCTGCGACCTGATAAACAATAACATTTTCAAATTCCAGAAGCCAGCAGGGCTATATACATATATCACAGCTTGTGCAACATCGTGCACACATCAGAATATCAGAGTATGAAACATCAGAGTTTAGCGGAAATGTAAACAAGTTGTGGAAAATAGTACTTTTCCCAAAATAAGACTCTTTCCCAAAAGGAGTTGTCTTGGGCCCCCAAAAAAAACTATTTACAATATATACAACAAAAATGAATCACATCATATCATCGGGCCCAGGACATTCCCATGTCCTACATATATATAAGTATCTTACTCTCCCTGTGAGGGAGAGTACTCCTGCTCGGCCTGATCAAGTGCAAACTCTTCCTCAGTACCTGTGGAGATAGTAAGGAGTGAGTATTACACATAAAATGGGGAAGCAGTTTCCAGTTATGACATAATGCTATACCAAGCCAAACACATTTAACATTTCGATCACATTTAACATTTTGATCACAATATAATAAGACTCAACATATCATAATTCATTATCAAAGTCCATTGGTTTCTCAAGTCAATTTATTCTCTTCATTCTTATCCATTATTTTCATAAAGTCTTTTAATCACTATTCATACATTATATCCACATTTCACTTTCAGTGTATTCCAGTCACGACTTTACTGCGTTCGCACCTACAAGCGCGATCACGTCTTACCACGTCTAGCCAACACTCCCGGTTACCACCGGTTTGCATCACTAGGAATTTAATGCTCCTGCCAGGCATTTGGCACACCCAAGGGTCTCTCGCTCAACCAGGACTTTCTCACCCAAAAGGCTTCACCCTGTCAAGCTATGCTATCACATTTTCCACATTTCATTATACATTTCAGTTATTTGAATTCATTCTCTTTTTCACATTCTCAACACATTTTGTATCATTTACTTTGGCAGTGAATTAAGTCTTGGTGCATTGACGCCTAACAGGGCATTTGGACCTAATGGGAATTTAGCCTGGTGAGCACTTGGCCCTTGGGAATTTGGTACACCCGGCAGGGGCACCTAGTCTGTCAATGCACCGATACTCAATTCAACTGCACTTTACATTATCATTCAGTTCATATATGATTTCCATTCTCTGCCTTGATTTATAAATAACATCATGTCTCAATCATTAGCAAAATGCACACTTAAATTATAACCATCACCAAATCACAAGATTATATACCAATATCAAAAATAAAGCACATCATCATCTAATTATTTTTCCTATGTCATGAGTTCTAATTATTAACTACCCTATGGTATAACAACCTAAACTAGCACATAACTCTTAGTACCCATTATATGCATATTGTAAACTAAACCCCAGAGTACGGTAATACTCACTATAACCCACTCCTTACCTCAAAATAGCAAGAAGTAAGGAAAACCTTTGTTGCTCTAACTCAAAACCTTGGAACTTTGAATTTCCGGAGCTTTGCTTGCCACCTCAACAAGGATATGATCAAGTGTTGATAAACAACTCTATTTGGGGGAATACAAGAGGGTTGATCCTTGCCCTTATCTTGGTTTTGATTGGGAAGCATAAAATAGAGTTTCCTACATATTCATGAGTGCAAGAAAACCCTAAGGAATTAAATACAAATTCTATGAGCTAAAGAGAGTTGGAAAGGAAATTAATATCATGCCATACAGCTCTACTTACTCCAAGTGATGGTGGAATTTGAAAACCAAGAAGGAGAAGAGAGGGAGCAACACGTGATGGAGGGAGGAGAGGGAAATGAAACTTCAACCAAATTCCATGATGCAAGCTTGATGGGGTTTTGTTGATTTTGGGTTTGAGGTGCCCAAAAATCAAGTGTTTGTGATGAGAGTGATGGAAACTTGATCTTGGGGTTGAGAGAAATGGTGAAGGTGATGGCTTTGTGTTGGAGATGAAGTATGAAGGAATGAGGTGATTTTGTTGCCTTATGATCAACATTGGGGTCAGCCACCATCGTGTGGCCATGATGCAAACTTTGGCCCCAAGTTTGCTGATCAACGCACTAGATCTGGTGCCTACTGTGCGCGCGCGCCTGGGCGCACGTCTAGCGCGCCTGAGCGCGAGAACAGCACCAGCACACGAGCTGGTGCATGGCTGATGCGCCAGATGCTGGTTGGTTAGGGAGTTGGCGCGCCAAAACTGAAAATGGTGCGTGCTGGTGCATCAGAGGCGCGCCTGGGCGTATGGAATGGCGCGCCTGAGCGAAAAACCTCCTGGCTCAGCACCAATGAACAGTGGTGCGCGCCTGGGCGTGCACCAGAATTTCCAAACTTCGATAACCGTCGGATCGTGTCCAAATTTTTAGACAAGCTTCTTAACCCCTTAAACTTCATATCCAACGGTGGAATTTAATTTCTTAGCATCCTATAATTAATTCCTAATTTTCTCTTTTCGGTTGATTTCTAACATCTAAAACGCCGATTTAACTCTCGATTTTTCTTAGTTAGCTTGGCTCGATGCTACGAATGCCTTCTATACAACCCATAGCACTTATAATTACTACCCAACTATCTCTCAAAATTCATTAAGCTATTATTCCAATTATTTTTTGGGTTTTTAATAATAATTCCTTTTAAAATAAAGCTTAGGATGTTACAATGATGATGAGGTGAATTATGTTATGTACTTGTTCCTTGATATATATATATATATATATATATATATATATGTGTGTGTTGTTGTGTGCTTGTCTTAATATTTATGCCTACTGTAATTCCACCCGTCGACGAGAGATTGTTCGGGATTGCTCACTCTCTCTTCCACCATATTCTTCTGTTGGTATTCGATACCACGTAATTGTAGATGGCGTATAGCATCAGGATCTCTATGTGCCCATTGGATGACAGAGGCTGGGAGTTGACGCCAGCCAGTTGGAAGTGGCGTGGATGCATCGATTTGGAGGTCATCGACCCACTGTTCACTCTGGCGGGATTAGATGTGAAAGACATGATGAGGAGGCTAGTACTGACGGACCAAGAGTGCACGTTGAGTCCAACATTTCCCGAAGATGACGAGGAGAGATTTGAAGATGCAGAAGAGCTTTTCGAGCTGGCAGTCGTCCCGCTGAAGGCGGTGATCCTAGTATAGGTTTTTAGTTATGTTTTTCGTATGAATTGCACTCTCTTGAGATGTACTAAGATGAAATGGCTTTACCCTGATGTAACTGTTTTAAGAAACAATATGTTTTGGAAAATTTATTACTCTGATGGAAGTAACTGGTATTTATGAAACCAGGTTTATTTTGACAAACGAAATATTTAATAATAATGGAAGAAAGAGTTTCAAAACGTGATGTTGGTAACATCTCGATTTGGAATTTGATGCGTGATGTGGGACATGAACGGTTTATTTTATAACGAAAATGTTTTTGGAAAAAGGGAAATAATTTATAAAGCCGAACTCATGTCCACGTCACCAATGTAAAAAAAATTTCCCAAATTTTTATTAAATGAAAAATATTCAAGTTACTAAATCGGGTGTTACATCATGCATCACTGCATCTATCGGTTCCTTCTCAATTGGTTCTTCACTGCTGGAGGATGAGGGGGCTACTGACTCGAAAGGTCCTTCCTGTTCAAGGACGTGCTTCTTTCTTACTGAGTTTGTCATATATTGTCTTGGAGCGCGACCATGAGCGCCTTCATCCGGAACAACATTCTTCGCCTTGGCAGTCTTGGGAGCCATCACTATTGAAACTATTCAATACAAATAGTTCGGATGCAAAAGCATTATATATAGGCAGATCAAAGAAACCACTATAGTAAAAATCACATGCCTCTTTGCATCATAAGGGACTGAATAATTTCATAGAAAAATGGTTTTTCTTATTTTTGGTTTTGGATACTTAGAAGCTTTGTAACACCCTGATTCTTTTATAAAGGGAATAAGATAATTTAGTGAAAGAGTTACAGCATAAAATAAAAAAAATTCCCTTTATTCAAGAATAGTGAATAAAAAATTTCTTTTTAAAAAAATACATTTGTTCTCAGGGTTACAAAGGATCAGATCCAATTGAGCATCTTCCTTCTCCGCTTGAGTCTCTGGCTTGGACAGACTGACTATCTCTAGTTAGAACTTGTACCTACCACCAAACATGGTAGATGGGAGTAAATCACTTGTCATATCACGTAAGCAGATTAATGATTAAGTCACGCACATACAATAAATCATGATGCAAATGATGCATGCCAATCAAGTGTCTTATCAGTCACATTCATCTGATTATTATCTGTATGCAATGCCATGCAATGCGAGACTTTTCTTTGTTCTACAAAATAATTCATAGGTACATCATCACTATTCAAAAAAATCTCAATTGTACAAGGGTCATACGTATACTGGGCTACGACGCTTACAAATACATTCCGTCGTATTTGCAATGGGTCCTTTCCCAAGGGACACGTCGTACCGGGATATCAACATTGACATGACGCTTACAGATACACTTCTTCGTATCTGCAACGGATCCTTTCCCAAGGGACACGTCATACCGGGATTCATCGTTGACATACTACTTACGGATAGCGTCCTACCCGCAACAGGTCTTTTCCCACAAGACACAGTATATCGGGATTCATGGCTATATCGCTTACAAATAGCGTCCTATTTGCAACGAGTCCCTTCCCAAAGGACACGATATACCGGGAGTCTAATCATTCTCGTATACGTTCCTTATACTCAATTCATTATAAAATATGTGTACCCTATGAAATCTTTTGCGCTCGACCTTCATACCAAACCGTGCATAAAGGAGACTTATTCATTCTTTACTTTCTTTGTCATCGCACATTTTCCTTTTCAAGGATAGATCATTCACTATTAATATCAATTCGTTAATCATTAAACTTCATATGCATGATGATTCAAACATCATTTGAACCATTTCCAAAGTATAATTAACAATCTCATTCGAGCATTATCAATATAATCGTTATTAAAATCATTGTCACCATGATGTCATTATATTACTATGCATGTATACAAAACCCTAAAGGATTATTATACTAAACTTAGGGATTTATGGGTTTTTCTCAGATCTTAACCGGTTAAAGAGCTTGTTAACCGGTTAAACTGGACAGACCTGAGAATAACCAGTGTAATTTATCAGTCCTTAACCGGTTAAGTTATGCAGTTTCAACCAATAACCTTAGATTCTCAACACCAAAATCATTTCCAGACTTATTCTAATATTGTCCTATTCTAAGACAACAATTTACGTTCACTTTAAATTCCATATCAACTTGAATTCATTACAACCATGGACTTATATTGAGATGTAATACTTTGTGTTCTTTTACTTACAAATGACAAATCAATTAAGGGATTAAGAACTAAATCTAACCTTTATCTTCCAAAATATTAAATAACACTCTAAACTTGTAAAGGAAAGGACTAGTGATTTACTTCTATGATATTCAACAGCATGATTAACATGGCCTAGTTCTCTCAGGTTCTAACCGGTTAGAGTAGCCCTAACCGGTTAGATTAAACAGACCTGAGAGTGCTTTCAACTCTTCAAGTTTAGTTTCAATCCAATAACTCAAACTAATCTTTAACAAACACTATACAAAAATCTAACACATGATCCTTGACTGGTTATAGACTTAATCTAGTTGAACATGTGTCCCTTTATTCATTAATTCATAAATAGCTTATTGAAGGGATTATCATTTATCACTACACATGATTTCATTAACAACTTTAAAGGTAAGAATCAATTTGGCATCACAGAATCGTAACATCAATATTCTCACTTATTTAAGCCTTATTCAAGATATAAAATTAGTAAGTCAAATGGCTGTCATGACCTCCAAATCATGCAGTCATGTCTTGACCCGAATTCACATAACACATATATCAAACTTCATAATCAATAATCCTAGCGATATGAATGAAATCTCTCATACCTTAGGCAAATTGGACAGCACTTAAACAAGCTCTAAGACTCCTAGAACAGTAGCCACAAAAATAGCAGCAGCATAGCAAAACAGAGCAACCAAGAACAACACACCCACCTTCAATTTGCAAGCTCTCATACTCACAACTCACAAGCTTGATGTGCATCAACTCAAGGCAAGTTGTATGCACGAATTTGAGATGAGATTTTCGCAGAGTTTGGGTATGGAAAAATAGAGGGAAATTCGTGCAAAAGCTCAACCCCAGTAACATATATTTATAGAAGGGGAAAAAAGAGATGAGATGGTGCAAGGATGAGATAAGGTTGAGCTATACATGCTACCCTTCCTTCCCCTACACCACACACTTGCCTTGGGGTGCTAATGGGTGTTATGTGACTTAAGGGAAGGGAATCCACGTTTTTATCTCGAATTTTTGAGCTAAACCGACTTGTTTTTCTGCAGATCTGATGTCTTTAACCGGTTAAATAATGACTTAACCGGTTAAACACTTTTAAAAATCCCAAAATATACTATTAAATAATTGTTTCACAGAAAATTTAATTTAAAAAGATTTACTTCACAAAACGACATTTCCACCGTTGGATGTTAAGATAAAAAGGCTAGGAACCTTGACTAAAAATTTGAGCAAGACCCAACGGTTAACAAAGGAGATATTGCCCAATCATTGCATCATATTTTACAAAAATATCATTTTCTTAATTATTCTATTTAAGTTCTTCTTGCTACAATTATTTTATCTCCAATAAAATATGTTTCATTTTGTTTATCTTTCTAAAATACTTCTTTTAAAATAATTTTCAATATTAAATTAATTATTTAATCTTTCTATAAAAATGAGGGATGCTACAAGCTTACTATCACCACACCTAACAAAACTCTTACATAAAAATAACTTTTATAAGTAAAAATAAAAACAACAAAATTATAATAAAAATAAAAACAATAAAATAAATTAACAGAAACCCTAAACACAAATTAACAGCAACAATAAAATAAATTAACAGAAACCCTAAAGGTTTTTTTCTTCCTACGCCTAGGATGTGGCGTAGGAACATAAATTAGATTTTTTTCTTCCTACTTTACTGTCGAGGCGTCCACAACCAATGGAGAAGGAGAAGAAACACACGAAAATATCCATAAAAAAGCTAAATAAACCCTAAAAACGAACACCCATGACCTACCCCACAATCAATACTACCATCCACATCATTACATTACTCCTTATGTAGATTTGAACATTCATTGCAAAAAAAGAAAAAAAACAAAGAAAACACCGAAAACAAAATCATATAAAAGAAAACGAAAAAGAGTGGGTTGAACTTCCTATCTTCAATGTTGAAACCGGAGAGAGTGAGACCGTGAGTGAGAGAGGGAGACCGAAAATGTGAGAGGGAGTTTTGAGGAAAAAGGGTTGAGAGGAGAGAGGGAGGAGAACGGTTGACTTTGAATAAAAGGGAGTATCCTCTTTAATTTTTAAGAGGGAGGGGTAATTTTGGAAGAAATTTTATTAGGGGGGTCAAAAACCCAACATGGGAAGTGAGAAAATCAAATCCCTTTTCTTTTCTCAATTTTTTTGTGCTTGTTTTTTCTTTAATATTTTTCAATTACTTTTTTCAAAGTTAAATAATTGAGGATAAAAGGAGAGCAAACTTAGGTGTTGAAAATTTGTGATTATTTTTATAGCATTTTATTGTCATCAAATATTATTCTAAATTTAATTTCTTTTATATATATATATATATATATATAAATTTATTGACATACCCATTATTTTTCTAGAAGATGTTGTACCCATGCAACACAGGTTTCTGACAAAGCCGTCATACAAGGAAGAATTATTACTTGATCCTGGACTATCATTTCATCTATGATTCAGATCAATGATAATTTGACAACTATTAAAAATAACTATCAAGCTATATTTTTTTCTTTTATTTTTTGAAATTATTTTTTTATGTGCCAAATTACTATTAACCTGAACCATGAATGAGACAGTGATCCAAAATCAAGTAATAATTTCTCTCATGCCAAGAGCAATATAGTAATTGAAAGGTGATCAAAGTCATGGCATGCTCATGTTACCTCATGCTGATATTTAGCCTTGAAAGTGCAACCTATGTATCTATCTTACTCCCTCCGGTCCTATATATAAGACATACTTAACCATATTCCTTCGGACCAAGAAAAGTAGTTAGTTTTATGAATTCTATGGGAATATATTGTAACTACAATTTTACCCTCTCAACTTTTCTTGAAAAATTCACATTCATTAATGAACAACAAAAAACACATGCATTTAATAAGGGCAAAAAAGAGAAAAAGCAATAAATGATGCATAGAAAATACAAAATGTCTTATATATAGGACCAAAGATTGCTTCTAGAATATGTCCTATATATAGGACCGGAGGGAGTAACAACTTAGGCTTTAGACAGAAACCCAAGAATGATTGGAATGGAGTTCACATGATATTCCATGCAGCATCCATTGATTAGCAATCATCTATGAGGTGACTAAAATACGATACTCCTCCGATTCGAATTATAAGTAAATTTAACTACTTTTACATTTATTAAGAATGTTAGTTGATTGTATTTAATTTTCTCAAATTTATAAAAAAATAGAGGTATTTTAAAAAAGTAGTATTGTGAATTAAACAAAAATAAAAAAATTAAATCAAATAACAATTTTCTACAAATATTTTAGGAAAGTGACATTGAGAATGAAATAAAATTTAATAAAATTAGTTAATTTTACTTATATTTTAAACCAATAAAAATATGTTTTATATATATATATATATATATATATATATATATATATATATATATAATTCGAGCCGGAGGGAATACTCCTTAAGGAATATTGTCAATTTAATCATTAGCACAATAATTATCATTCACTCTGATGTATTTCTTCCGGTCCTTATTATACTTCATTTTCTATAAAATTTTATTGGCTCTAATTATATGTTACTTTATACTACTTCTGTCCCTAAATATAAAACTGTTTTGACACTTTTATTTTGTCCCTATTTATAAGACTCTATACCAATTTTCAATGATCATTAATTACTTTTTTCCACAAACACTCCTATTTATTTAACACTTTTTAGATTCCTAATAATATTAATAAGGGTAATTTTGAAAATATATATCAAAAGTTTACATTTCCAATACAATTAATTAAATTAATTTATTTAAAAAAACACTAAATTAATCAACTTTCTTAATGAACATAAAATCTCCCAAATGAGTCTTATAAATAGGGACGAAGGGAGTATTTCATATGCATCATTTATTATTTTTCTCTTTTTATTCTTATTAAATGCTTTAATTATCGATGTTTTTTGTTTTTTATCAATGAGTGAATTTTCCAAGAAAAGTTAAGAAGGTAAAATTGTAATGTTAGAGTATATTATCATATAATTAAAAAAAATTAACTACTTTCCTTGATATGTAGTATAATTTTGTTAAGTATGCCTAATAATAAAGATTGCAGGCAGTACTAAGCTCTAGGAAAACTAGAACAATATATGACTAGTAGTACTGCTCTGTTATTGAAACCTCAGTGTCCGGTAAAGACAAGAACTATTAAGTTTCTGCACAGAACTATCGGCCCCAGACATCGGCCAAAAAATATTTAAAAGAAGCTATTAATCATAAATGCAGAAATCACAGAGAGATTTAAGCCGCTTAGAATTGCCATTACCATGATACTTGTTAAACCAAAGCAAAAAAATTGCCATTACCATAAAATTATGAAAGAATGAAAATAGGTATACATGAATCTGTCTGCATGGTAGAATTTAAAAAAAAAAAAAAAAGTTTAAGGAATCAACTAAAGAAAGCTTCATATATTTCCAATTTTCAAACATGGCCACTAGATCACATTAATCTCTTCCAATCAATCAAACTTTTAGAGACAGTGGAGTAAATAGGAACAAAACTTTGTTTTTGATTAAATTTGACAAGGAAAACTACTAGATGGCTACAATCTGAATGTTAGGGCAAGAGAATTTCATTTTAAACACAACAGGAGACAAGGATGCAGCAAGTAGCAGTACCTGTAGCATTCCATTAGAATATCCTAACTCAACTTCAAACAATTTCTTTGATACATCAGAGACAGTAAGAGTATGCGTTAATAACAACCAAGTAAACAACAATGTCTATAATCTGATCAAGACGAAAGATCACCAAATTACATATTAAATCATGTTCTTTATCAGTTTTCTTTTCCAAATAAGGGGGAAAAAAGCAGGTAAGAAAATAAGAAACGGGGGGAGAAGGCATTTACATGAGAAAGTTACGTAAGGTTAACTTTCATGACAAGCTTTTAAGATAGTTACATTACACTGTAAGCCAGCAAGCTGCCGGTGGTTAAAGTTTAAGATGGACAATTTCAATGTCCTATGCATTCTCAAGTGGTAATGTTAAGGGAAGAAAATGTCTTCCCAAAGGTGTACTCCAAACATCATAATCCACGTACCCTGTTTAAACATGTCAACCCCTGTGTAGAAGTTTATAACCATTCTTGGGCGGTGCACATCAGCAGCAGATCAGAGTCGCATTGTGTTTCACTTCAATTCCATTCACAAAATCTGTATACGGAAAAGCTGCACCAGTATTGACAGTCAAGCATGCTCTTAATCGTAACTTGTAATATATTTAACTGAAACAAATTGCCCACTGGAAGGAAATAACATTATGAATGGTTAGAGAGAACAACATTTCAAGGAAACCATGTCAAGGAGAAATCCCAGACAAGCCTCTACTTTGTAAATGTATATGGACATCCAAAATCATGTTATAAGTCATAAGACTAGCTTAGTAGATAGAAGCATCAAACTTTGGCTCATAAAAACAAACTTGATTGTTGTATGACTGAAGAGCACACCCACCAATCCAAGACCAGATCTTTTTATCCACATCAAATAGAAGACCCTTCCCTTGGTTCCAAGATGTGAAGCAGATTAAATTATCCTGCCCAAAGCATTCAAATCTCTCAGCCGATAATCTTAATAAAGCACGAAAATACTTTGGGGGCATCCTACTTATCTCCACCCACATAATTTTGGCATGATCCAATTCCCAAATTCTCATACTCTGCAGAGTACTATAAAGGCCAATCCTTCCAACAAGGAAAAGGCGCTTCTGGGTACCAGCAACCAAATAACCATCCAATAACGATCGTGGGAATTTAGCCGGAATATGTTCCCATTGGCCTGTGTCTAGTCTATACATCATCAAACCAAGTGGTGAAAGAGTTTCCAAGTACAATCTGGAGTCACAATATGCCATCTTCGAAGAGCACAGATTAACGGCAGGCATTATCTGATGAACTGACCAACTGTCTGTCTTTGAGTCATAAACTTCAGTTGGCAAGGACTTGTCACCAAATATATCAGTAGTGGCTATCACTTTAAACGACCTATCCAACCGATCGACGACCATTATCAATTGCCTTTGGTGATTATAATGCATACTAGGCAATGTTCTCCAAGTTTGAGTGAGAGGATTACAAACAAGGGTTTTAAATGTTATCCCATCTTGACCCGAAAAGCAAACCAGACCACCAGAAGAACCAACTAACCAGAATGCCCATTGTGGCAAAAATGTGAAAGGTATTCTATACCAAGTTTTAAGGGGCAAGCTGAAAACTGAACATTGCGGTGTATGTGAGTTCTTCCAAAATGAAAGAAGACAAGGCCCATGAGATGGCACACTGGAATGGAATTTGAGAAAACTACTGTCTTGAAGCAGCGAATTCCACCGTTTACATACAGAACGAAGCCGAAAAATCTGAAACGGAGGGACCCTAGCTAAGATCTCATGCAACAAGTCCTCGGGAAGCATAGCCCATATATTATCCTCCATCCGAACATCAGCATGCACTGCCTTACCAAAAGTTGCAAGTGTTTCCTCATCCAAACCACGCGGTTTGGTCTTAACAACCTTCTGCCTTGAAGGGCTGGTGTTCCTGGACCCGGCACGACTCATCGGACTAGTATTCCTTGAGCCACCACCCCTTGGAGGGGAAGCTTGCTTAAAGAATCTCCCATCACCACCAAACACTCCATTTTCCACTGATGCAGCACCACACACTCCAGACCCTGATTCAGAAGAATGCCCACAACAATCCATGTTCTCTAATTACATCAAAATCCAAAAACAAACAAAAAAATCCCACCAAATCAAACAAGATTTCAGATTCAGACTTCTACTCCAGCCTCACAGCACACCAACTGACCAAGATAAACAGATATTAGTACAACCACTGATGCCCCATAACTCAAAATTCTTCATAAATACAAATAAAACAGAAAATCGTCCCAGATCAAGATCCAAAACTTTCTTTTCATTCATAGTCAAAATGGTGGGAAAAAAGATTTAATTTTTTAACCCAGAGAACAGTAAAGTGTGGCCATGGTGGGAGTGAAGATAAACAATTACCTCAGATTCTAGAACCATGCAGTTGAGACTGATGAGTAAAAAAAAACATGGGGGAGCTACGAGAACATAGATTCAGACTTGACCAAGATGAACGAAGGAACCACCTAACTTGGTTTGAGTTTATCTCTTTGTTTCTCTCTCTTCCAATTGGGTTCAATTTACTTTGTCATTATTTTTATTTTATTTTATAAACTATTAGTAGTACTTGTCTTCTTCCATTTGTAAGGCATACTTATCCATATCACACGGATCAATGAAGATAATTAAATTTATTAAAAATTTAATAAAAATACTTTAACATTACAATTTAAAATACTTTAACATTACAATTTTATCCTTTTATCTTGTATTAAAAATTTTATAATGTATTATTTCACATTAATAAACAAAGGACAAATAAAAAAAAATAATAATAAATATTTTTTAAAAAATGTAAAATAACTTATAAATAAAACCAAAAAATTGTTGTAAAATATGAGGACGAAGGGAGCAATACTTTGTCATTATTTGTGGACGTAACTATGGAAACATGAGATTTAAAGATGACTTATGTGGTGCTTGGTATTGCAATCCCGGCTCGAACCGGTTATCCAGTGCGAGCAAATTCACAGTGCTCAATCTGCAGTAAGGTGCCGGCCACTTCGGTATGCAACCTAATCCATCGTTATCTTAATATTGTTTTCGTTTTCTCGTCCTTGACTTAATCGAATTATGTATATAAAAAATAATTAATTTTACGAATTTTATAAAAATATACAGTAATATTACAATTTTAACACAATCAACTTTTCTTAAAAAATTCACACGGATTAATGAATAAAAAAAAACATAAAAAATGAAAAGATGTAATAAGGACAAGAAAAAAAACAATAAATGATGCATGAAAAATATAAAGTAACTTATAATTAAGATTGACAAAAAAGTCTCTTAGAAGATAACCTATAATAAAAATCGATTAGAGTGTAATCAATCTCAATTTCTAATGATATTAATAATTTTTTTTAAATATCAATATTCACTCAATATTGTTTAGAGTTTTATCAAAAATAAAATAAAATAAAAAAATAAAATAAAATATTGTTTAGTGTCTCATAAATAATTATAAGGATAATTTTGTAAAAATATATCAAATATTATCATTTCCACTACTACTAATACTATTAACTAAGTTTCTTAATTCGCGTAAAAGTCCACCCTAAATACTTATATTTAAAGACGAAAAAAGTATTATGTTAAAAAATTAAAATTAAAATAAATAATTAATTCGGACTACCAATCACAATTATAATTATCAATCATGGTTAAAAATAATTAAAAAAATCTTTCGCAACTTAAACAACCCTAAACTAATATAAAAAAAATAATTCATTAATTTGTTTCAACAAAATAAATAACTATTTTTTTTTTATATAAATAGGAGGGTTTGGCTCAACTAGAGATGTAATGGTCCGGTTTGGTTCGATCCTTGATGAATATTGTAACACCCTAATTTACTAATTTACTTTTCCTGATTTTAAAATTATTGATTTGAAAATTTTCTTTTTAACTTAAAAGACTTGTGACAATTTTTCCAGAAAAACGGACAGAGTTTCCTTTATTTTATGGACATTCCCAAAATTTCAGTTTCACCTATGACCTGCAAATTCATTTTTCAATCCACAACCGGAATAAATGACAGAGTAGCAACATATATATCAGGTCATAACAGAAAACATTCGTAGGTATCATCAGATTACAAACACAAAATATACACCAGTTAGTGGAAATAGTCCATTTCCCAAAAACATCCCTGACACAAAAGGGGCATGTCCTGGGCCGGCCCTGTCAACTATCTACATCAAAATATATGTACAAGTAGGGGTGTAACGGTCCGGTCCGGTCTTTAATGAACTTTAGGAACCGGACCGATTAAATTAATGTGATCCCGTCCAATTCGGTTCACACATTTTTCATATACAAAGATCGGACCGAACCGGACCGTTCATGAACGGTCCAATCCGATCCATTTAAACCATAATGATCAAAATTTAATAAAAAAAAACCTGGTTTTTTACACTGGATAAGAAAACAAAGGGGAGATATTTGGCTCTACGTAGAACAAAGGATTACTTTAATATTTTCAATAGATTGAATTCTCCCCAAATAGCAATAGGCACGCACGAGTCAGGACTATAAGACAATGACTTGAAGTTCAAACACTACTATTATCCAATTAAGGCAGTGAACACAACTAACTAGAGCATAATGAAAACTATCACTCTTTCACATGTGAAAAAGTTCATCAACCAAAAGAACTGCAGATTCAAACAATTTTAATTTTTCAGGATGCAATAAGAGATAACACTACGGTATCTAGTTATCCATTTCTAATATCTATACAAGTGCAACAAATATCTATACTTATCAATTACATAATCATTGCCAACACAAATTGCATTATAACATAAAAGCAAGATTTATATACATTCTAAAAGTTTCAAATTACATCAATTACTCACATCAACAAATATACACATACTCAACCAACATTTAGCATCAATGCATACAAAATTTCTATGCATTCTCTAAATTTACTTTTTATCTCTTTACCTAAATCAAATATTCTATTCCTTCACTAACCTAGGGTTCTTAATAACACCATAAAAATAAATAAATCCTAGCAAGCCCTTATAAACTAATTAGAACCTCTTCCCTAGGACAAGCCAATACCCGCCCCCTTACCTCAACCAATGAGAAATAGGGGTAAACCTTCCAAGCCCTAGCTCCTAGTACCACCACCAAGAAGCTCCAATGGAATGAGAGGGATGAGAGTGATCTTGACTTTCCTTTAGTCATAAAAAAAACAAAAATGATGATGAGATTGTGGCACTTCATGAGGTAAAATTCTAAACTCAACAAGAGAGGGAAAAGAAGGGGGAAATTCGTATGAAGCATCAAGGAGGAAAGAGAAGATATGAGATTTACTTATTAAGCTTGAGGATGACTATTAATGGTTGATGAGCTTTAAGAGGAAAAAGAGCACAACTTGCTCTTGGAGGAATGGGGGAAAAATCGTGTAAGGTGAGAGGGAGGGAGATTGTTGATGATGGAGAAGAATGAATGAATGAGGATGAGGGAGAGTGTTTTGTTTTGTTTATTTTGTGAGGGGAATGGTCTTGTGGCCAGAATTAAAAGCTCCCATGAAAGATTTCCATCGTGTGGTCTAAAACACGTTTCCTCCTTCTTGCTTTTATTTTTTTTCCACTGCTGAAGCCCGATAATCGATTATCCCAAGGGTTAATCCATTATCCCGTGTAAAATTGCAAAAAATAGCTGTCAGACCATAATCGATTAAACCGGGTTTTATCGATTATCCTGTGTAAATTTTGTCAAAACAGCTATCAGCCTTTAATCAATTAAACCCCAGTTTAATCGATTATCCTATGTATTTCAATCCTTCTCGTTTTTCCATGGATCAGACCTTAATCGATTAACCCCAAGTTAATCGATTAAGATGCTTATTTTTCCACTATCTTGTGTTTTCAAAATGTTATAACTTCTTCGTTACCCGTTGGATCTTGCTCAAACTTTAAAGCAAGCTTCCTCATATATCCTACTTCATATCCAACGGTGGAATTTATGTTTTGAGCTACGAATCTTGTACTTTAAATTTCCTAAAGCTCTATGCTTAAAACTACATCTCTACTCAACTAATTCTAACTTAATATTATCATTTTCATTACTCTTAGTTTATTAACACACCAATTTAGCTTAGAATTAAATTAAGGATGTTACAACTGTTGTGGGCCTCTCCCACTTTAACACTGCTTCCACCTTGGAGGGATCGACAACAACACCCTCCACAGAAATAACATGGCCTAAGAAATGCACCTCTGGTAACCAGAAACTGCATTTAGATAGTTTAGCATAGAGTTGCTTCTCCTTGAGAACCTGCAACACAATTCTCATGTGTTCCTCATGCTCGATGGGATTCTTAGAATAGATTAGTATATCATCTATAAACACAATGGCAAAGGAATCTAAGAAAGGCCGGAATATCCTGTTCATGTAGTCCATGAATATGGCAGGGGCATTCGTGAGACCGAAGGGCATCACAACATGTTCAAAGTTCCCATAACGAGTCCTGAAGGCAGTCTTGGGAATGTCTTCCTCCTTGATGCAAATCTGGTGATATCCAAATCGAAGATCAATTTTTGAGAAAATTGCAGCACCTCTCAGTTGATCCAATAAATCATCAATGTGGGGAAGTGGGTATTTGTTCTTCACCATCCTCGCATTGAGCTTCCTGTAATCTATGCACATCCAAGAGCTTCCGTCCTTCTTCTTGACAAAGAGAACCGGAGCTCCCCATGGAGATACACTGGGCCGAATTAACCCTTTTTCCAATAACTCCTCTATCTGCTTCTTTAATTTTGCCAACTCAGTAGGTGCCATTCTATAGGGAGCTATGGAAACCGGTCCTGCTCCAGGAACCAGATCAATACTAAACTCAACTTCTCTGTGAGGTGGCAGTCCTGGAATCTCCTCAGGGAAAACTTCTGGAAATTCCTTGACTACTAGAATTTGGCTCACATCAGCCTCTTCCCCAACTTCCATGGCAGCAAGAGAGGGAGAATTGAAAACTATAGATTTCCTTTTACAATCAATCAGGACATGATGGGTAGACATCCAATGTAACACCCTAAGATTATTACCCTTAATTCCCCCTATAATAAAATACGGACTTAAAAATTCCTTTTTAATTATATTAAAATCAACCGTCAAACGGACGGAGTTTTGTTTGTTTTTCGGACTAATCCAAAATTCAACATGTGATAAACAATTTCAAATAAACAACTAATAGCCAGCAGGGCTTCAGATTATATTTTCTAAATCATAGCAAGGCCCAAAGGGCTCCAAATATATCAGAGTACATACTATTCAGAGTTTTCAGCGGAAAATAGCAAGTTAGAACATCAAAAGCCAAAGCGTGATATTTTATCAAAACAAAGTGTCCTAAGCCTCATTCAAAAATATACATTACATTTTCTTCAACAGAACATAGGAGGCTTAGGTCTATAATGTACTCTAAACCCATAACACCCTACTCTCCCTGTAAGGGAAAGTACTCCTGCTCGGCCGGGGGCTGTGCCAGCTCAATCTCAGTACCTGAAACTGTAAGGGAGTGAGCATTGCACAAGAAATATAAAGCAGTTTCTAACTAGACATAACCACCCACTAGGTCAAACACAATTAGCAAATAAGCATATATTCACATATTGCACACCATACTCATTACATTATTTATTCCATATTTCCATTCTCATTATTCATTTCACCATCTGTTTCCATTATTTATTTCCACATCCATTTTCCTCATTCATCTCAACATCCAATCAACATTCGTTTCCTTTTCTTTTTATTCATTTCACATACTCATTTCCTTTCCTTATTTAAATTATGTGTCCCTCAGGTCGGAGGTCAACACCCATTCATTATAATTCATTTTGTGTCCCTCAGGTCAGAGGTCAACACTTCAATCCCTTAATTCACGGTGTGTCTCTCAGGTCAGAGGTCAACACACCAATACACATTTCATCCGGTGTCCCTCAGGTCAGAGGTCAACACCCAACTCCTTATTTAATCTGGTGTCCCTCAGGTCAGAGGTCAACACATTTTAACATTTCATACCTTTCGTGTCCCTCAGGTCAGAGGTCAACACTCATTAACATTCATATTGTGCCCCTCATATCAGAGGTCAGCATATTCACCACTTTCCATTAATCGTCACCTCAAATCAGAGGCCAACGCACTTAATTACCTTTCCATATTCATTACCTCACATCAGAGGCCAAAACATACCTTCATATTCTCATATAAACAATTATATCACATTTAAATTCAACAACACACATTCAACATCTAATCATTCATGTAACTACCTTATTCATTTCCTTTCTCGGTTATCACGATCATACCAAATAGCATTCTCATTCATAGCCCAACATTTATATTACACTTCATTTCAATTTACATAATTCACCTTCTCACATTTTCGCTTTAACACCACATATTAAAATCATCTTTTACTTTTTATTAAACATAATCATTTTACTTCCATTTCCCATATTCACAAGTTCCTTTCATAAGCCATGTCCTTTGTTCACAATTAATAATACTTAACATTTAAACTCAGTTAGCAATTAGATACGAATACGCACATTCATCACATATAATCGTTTCCATTCCATTTTCCTCCCTATATCAATTTACTCCATATTACCCACATATACTTGTAACATCCATCAATTAACATTTTATACAAAACTTGACAATTAACATCCATAGTCATAGAAATCATTCATATCATCCTCACTATCATATTAGCCAAATACTCTTACACTTCATTATATTCATTAACCAAATTTCATTTATCAATTAATTCATTCTTATATAATTGGGTTTCCTTTTCCTAGCCTTAGCATCCAATCATCATGCATATTTAATTAATTAGAATTCCATATTCAATAACCTAGGGATTTATAATCTAATTTTCTCCCCTAACACATAACCCTAACAAGCATTATATACTAACTAGAACCTACTCCCTAGAACAAGGCAAAGCTCACTATATCCACTCCCTTACCTTAACCAAAGAGAGGGGAAGTGGAAGAACCTAAGCCTTCGCTCCGCACGCTCCCAAAACAAAGAGCTCCAACGCACGAAGGTAACGAGAGTGATGATAATCTTCCCTAAATCAAAGGAATGGGATGAGGATGAAATTATTGCCCCATTTCAAGAGGAAATTCGAATTTCCCCAAAGAAGGGAAAGAGAGAGAGCAAATCCAAATTAGAGAGAGAGGAACTTCAAGAATCATGAATACTTACTTGGAGAGACAAGGAGGGACTTGATAATGGACCTTGGAGTGATTCCCTTAAGGTTTGGTGGATTTGGGATGAGAGGTTTTGTGCCCTAGAGAGAGAAATTTCGAGTTCTTTGGCAAAAATCACGCGCTGAAATGCTTTTATTTTTTTCCACTGCAGGGTCGTTTAATCGATTATTAATCGATTAAGAGTTTCAAACATTCTGGACTTAATCGATTAAGCTGCAGCTTAATCGATTAAGTTGCAGGATTTTCAGCACCCCGACTTTGAATGGTCATAACTTCTTCGTTACCCGTTGGATCTTCCTCAAATTTTAAAGCAAGCTTCCCTACATACCAATCTTCACATCCAACGGTGGAATTTGTGTTTAGAGTTGTAAATCTTTTATTTTGAATTTCCTAATATCCTATGTTGTTAACCCTAAATCAAGCCTTCAATCCACTATTTTTAACTCAATATCGTCATTTCCTTCACTCTAAGCTTGGCCATCATCAATTATACTAGGAATTAAATTTGGGATGTTACATCCAATCCATGCCCAAGATGATGTCAAGATTGGTCAAGGGAAGACAAATAAGATTCACTCTGAAATCTCGCTCCAATACCCGGAGGGAACAATTAAGGCACATTTGAGAAGTAATAACTGAAGGACTGGTTGGGGTAGAAACAGACAATTTGAATGACATTTCAACAGATGATAACCCTAACTTCTTCATGCAATTATGTGAGATGAAAGAATGTGATGCACCACAATCAAACACCACACCACATGACACATTATTAATGGAACAAGTACCTCTGATGAGCTCGTCAGATAACTCCACTGCCTCGCCATCCATGGTGTACACCTTGCCCTTCTGCAATGGCTGACTACCTCCAGCTGCCTGCACCTTGGCTACATCCCCTTCTTTCTTCAGCGTGCTCTTGGGGCAATTAGCTGCAAAATGCCCTGGCTGTCCACAGTGAAAGCAAAGCCCTTCTCTTTGGCGAGGATCCAAACTCCAGCATATCCCTCTATGCCGCCTCCCACAATGCCGACAAGGGGGAATGGAGTCAAAGGTAATCGCCATCTGGTCAGTTCCTCTTGGGGCTGCAGAGTTAACATTTGAATATGGTCCTGCCCTCTGAATTGGACCTTTGCCTCTGATTGGTCCTACAGACCTTTGAGCTGCTTTGTTCCGATCCGCCTCAGCCTTCCTCTTGAGTCCTTTTTCATAAGTGCTTGTCATATTGACAAGCTGAGAGAGATCTGCAATGTTCTGATATTCAAAGGCGAGTCAAATATCCTCTCGGAGGCCGAACTCAAATTTGATGCACTTAGCTCTCTCCCCTGCATCCCGGTAGCCACTGGAGTAGCGGATCAAGTCTTCGAATCGTGCTGCATATTCGCCAACACTTAAACTTCCTTGCTCAAGCTTCAGAAACAACAACTCTTTCTCCCTCCTTACATCCTCGGGGAAATACTTCCCAAGGAAACGGATCTTGAATAGATCCCAAGTTATTGCTTGATCAACTGCCTCCAAATCCCTCCTCTAGTGCTCCCACCAGTGCTCAGCCTCCCCATTCAACATATACTCAGCTAGTCGGACTCTCTGGTCAGCAGGAGGTTGCAAAGAACGGAGAATCTTCTCCACCTCTTGGAGCCACTTTTGTGCTCCGTCAGGGTTGAAGCCCCCTTCGAACCTGGGTGGTTCGCTCTTTCTAAATCTTGACATCCAGTCAATCTCAACCGGAGCCGGTGGTGGAGGTTGGAGGGCTGCTGCTGCTATGTTATGGGCTTGATTTTGTTGCATTTGGGCAAGGTTCTCAGCTTGGTTCTATTGCAGTTGAACCAAGGTTTCCAATATGGCAGCAATGCGGTCATTGTCAGCGCGTCTCCCTGCCATACTGTTTATTCATGGAGGGACATCCAATTAAAGATCGAATCAATAATCAAGTATATAAAAATTCTACTATTCAACTTAAACACCTAACTATACAAACTAGGTTACTCGCTTAGTGAGTAACGACTGGAGTAATTAATTACTCCAAGGCCGAGGAGAAACTGCTCTGATACCATAAATGTAACACCCTATTAATAATTACCCTTAATTACCCCGCAATAAAATAGCGACTATAAAATTTCTTTTTAAAATTATTTTGACTTATAAAAATCTCTGTCCATTCGGACAGAGTTTCCTTTGTTTATTGGATATTCCAAAAATTAGATTTTTCCTGTAACCTGTGTAAATTAAAAATATTCATTTCAATCCAGAAGCCAACAGGGCTAAAATATCCAAGAGCATTGTATGCATCTGCATCATAGTCTAAATACAACAGAAATATCAGCAAGTATGTAAGAGTTGTGAAATTGTTTAAGTGTTCCGAAAAATGAATACACTTCCTACCAATGGAAGTGGTCAGGCTAACCCAAAAGAATGAAACTTTACAATGCACATACAAACCACCATAACATATACTAAACTCAAAATAACCAGGACAACAAAAAGTCCCAATAACCACTAGCTACTCTCCCTGTGAGGGAGAGTGCACTTGCTCGGCATGGGGTTGTGCAAGCTCAATCTCAGTACCTGTAAAAATAGTAAGGAGGTGAGCATTAGACATGAGTAGAAAGCGGTTTCTAATTAGACATAATAACCCACCAAAGCCAAACACAGTTAGACATATAACACATGTAATTTCATACAATCATTCCAAAATCATGCTCACACACATTCAATATTTACATTTTCATTCCCATTATATAGCAAGTTAACCAATTATCTTTTCATTTCTTCCTTTTCCTTATTTTACTCCTTTAGTTCATTTTATTTGTACCACTAGGAATTGGTTGCTCCTGCTAGGGCGTTTGTACACCCATTAGGGACTTTTGCACCCATCAAGACTTGGTCACCCATAGGCATCACCCGTTAGGACAATACATATAATCTTATGCTCTTTCTTTTCATATTTCCTGACAAGTTCAATTTTCATACATTAGTCCGCTCACATTTTCCCATTCTTTTAGATTTTTGTTGAATTGATCAATTGGGTACATTGACTCCTAACGGGGCATTTTCACCTAATGGGGCATTTTTAAGCCTGATGGAGCATTTAGCCCTAACGGGGCATTTGTACATCTAGCAGGAACACCTAGTGTGCCAATGTCCCCAATGATCAATTCAACAGTCCGTTTTTCTCTTAATTAATCCTTTCTCATGATAATTCATCCTACACTTAAATTCACCAATTTATACATTTTTCCTTTTTCAATCATACACAACAACCAATTTAATAGTCAAGTAATAATATCCACAAATAATGACAAGTATGTGAATTCAATGCTCCTAATTATGTGGATTATGTTTTGATGATGACAAAATAATTAACCAATCATGCCTTGAAGATATTGCAACATCAACATCAACAAGAAGTCAAGAAAAGAAGACAAGTGCCCAATCATTCTCAATCAAATATTAATTGTAAATTTCTAATTTATGTTGAGAGTGGTTGAGAGTGGGTAGAAATAGTTAGTCTCTTCTAGGAATAAATTTTTATATGTTTATTAAGTTGAGATTGACCAAAAATTAATACTTGAGAGGAAAAATAAAATTGAAAAATAATTTTTCCCATATCTGATCAAAATACTCGAGTATTTTGAAAAAGACTCGAGTATATACTCGAGTATTTATAGAAAAACTCGAGTATTTGTGCCAGGTCAGCAATTATGACCGTTAGTCTTGTTCGTGCACCAATTCACTCGTGACCGACCAAAAAGACTCGAGTTTTTACCAAAAGACTCGAGTATTTTTGTCCAGTCAGCAAAAATGAACGTTGGAGAAACTCAAAAACCCAATTGAGGGCATTTGAGTCTCATCCAACCCCAAGAGAGAATTCAGAACCTTATTGTAAAATTGCTCTTTGAATTTGTGCAAGAACAAACAAGACAACAAGATCATATTGATTCAAGCTTTCTTAATTTCCTCTTCTCAAGTGTTAATTCCCAAAAAGCTCAACTTCTCACTCATATTGTCATTTTATTCCAAGTTGAGTTTTAGGCCTCAATTCTTACATTGAGCTGTGCTTATTTGTGCTAATCCATTGTGAGATTAGTAATACACATACAAAAAGCTTGATTATTCAAAGTCTGGGATTGTTCCCAAGCAAACCCTAAGTGGCTTAGGGTGTTGGAAGTCTTGAGAGGTTCTCAAGCACAAGACTAGGAGGTTCCTAGCCCGGTGGAGTTTCTTGAAGGGAGTTCAAGGAAGCTTTGTGAAGAGTTCTTCAATCACCGGAATCAAATTGGGGTAGAAATCAAGAGTTTGGTACACTCTTGAAAGGGTTAGGTTGAGTGAGGCCATTCTCAAGCAATCCTTTGTAATTTCTAACAATTTGATTATTAGTAGAAACTCCTAAGTGATTAGGAGGACTGGATGTAGCTCATTGTTGCAGTGAACCAGGATAAAATTGCTTGAGTGTTGGTTTATTGCTTTTAATCTACTTTCTAGCTCAATAGACTTAAGTCATTTCAATCAATTAGGATTTATACAATTAGGTAGCAAGTTCAAGGAATCTTTGTGTTAAAAGTTATTTAGATTACTTGCTATTCTGTTGGATAAGTTCCTGTTTATTATTGAATTGATTTGAGTTAAATTGCTGAATTTTCGTTTCTGGTTTTTCTGCTATCTGATAGTAAAAACTCGAGTATTTCAGAAAAGACTCGAGTTGTTCATCCTGAAAAACTCGAGTATTTCACAAAAGACTCGAGTCTTTTGTTTCTGATTCCAGAAAATTCAGTCTAATCTCCATTCTTCAATTATCAATCGAAATATTTGGTATTAGTGCTTCAAAATACTATTCACCCCCCTCTAGTATTTGCTTAGCCCGCTTGTTGGTTTCCAACAAGTGGTATCAGAGCTCGGTCGAAAGATCGAGTGTAACAACTTTTTCGAAAAAGATCCTTTTGGAAACTTAATGGGCTCTAGCAATAACTTTGGTGGAGAAGGAGCTTCAATAAACCGTCCTCCACTATTTAATGGTGAAGGATATGTTTATTGGAAAACTCGCATGAAAGTTTTTATTGAAGCAATTGATATGGATATTTGGGATGCAATTGAAAATGGTCCTTTCATTCCCAAAAAGAAAATAAATGATGAAATTGTTGAAATTCCAAGGAGTAGTTGGAATGATGATGAAAAGAGAAAAGTCTCATTTGATTTAAAAGCTAAAAACATCATCTTTTCGGCTCTATCCCATGATGAATTTTATAGAGTTTCCCAATGTAAATCGGCAAAAGAAATGTGGGATACTTTGCAAGTCACACATGAGGGAACAAGTGAGGTTAGAGATGCAAGATTGAATTCTCTAACTCACGAATATGAATTGTTCCACATGTTGCCAAATGAATCCATTAGTGACTTGCAAAAGCGATTCTCTCACATTGTTAATCATTTGATTTCCTTGGGAAAAGTATTTCGCAATGGTGAAACTACTAACAAAATTCTAAGATGTCTTGATAGGAGTTGGCAACCCAAGGTAACCGCCATCAAGGAATCAAGAGACATAAATAGCATGGACTTAGCCACTTTGTTTGGCAAACTCCAAGAGCATGAGATGGAACTTACAAGACTTGGGATGCATGAGGAATCGGGCAAAAAGAAAAAGAGCATAGCACTCAAAGCTTCAACCAAAGCTACAAAAGAAGTTGAAGAATGCTCTACAAGTGGAGATTCCGATGGTGAATCAAATCAAGAAGAATTTGGGATGTTTGTGAAAAGATTCAACAAATTTTTCAAAGGGAAGAAAGGTGGATCTTCATCCAATTTCAAGAGAACCAAAGACTCCAAACAAAGAGAAAAGAGTACCAACGATGGAGTTAAGTGTCATGAATGTGGTGGGGTTGGTCACATAAGAGTGGAATGTGCCACATTCTTGAAGAAGAATGACAAGAAGACCCAAGAGACCAAAGGGAAGCGTGCATACATTGTTTGGGATGCACCGGAGAAGAGCAATGAATCATCTTCAAGTAGCTCCGGTGATGAAAATGCAAACCTTTGTCTCATGGCCAAGAACAATCATGAGTCCTCATCAAGAGCTAATCATGGCATGAGTGAAAGTGATGATGAGGTAACCTCTAGCTCTTCTTGTTCATCTTCAAACTCCATTTCATATGATGATTTGCAAGAAGCTTACAATGAAATGTTAATTCAATTTAAAAGGCTTGCTAAAATTAATAAGGAAAAAGGAAAGAAAATTTTGGAGTTTCAACATGAAATTGATGAATTGCAAAAATCTATAAATGAGTTGAAACTTCAAAATGAATCCTTGGAACTTATTAATTCTAGTCATCAAAGTAATTGTGCAAATCATGAGGAAATTATCACTTCATGTGAGAGATGTGATGATCTTGAAAAAGAAGTGAAAGAGTTGAAAAACAAACTCACAATCTCACATAGTGATAGAAACCTCAACCGGTTGTTGAACTCTCAAAGACATAATCACAACAAAACCGGTTTAGGATATGTTCATAAAAAGGACAAAAAGTACAAGGTGGTTGGAACATTTTCTAAGAAAAATTCATCAAAGAGACCAACTTGTACTTATTGTGGAAAAGTTGGACATATCAACATTGAGTGCCACATTAAGAAGTTTGAAATGAAAAAGGGCACTTATATGTGGATTAAGAAGGGAGAAAGTCCCAACACTAACCCTAAGGGACCCAACATTGTTTGGGTACCCAAAGTGAACAAGTGATTTCATATTGTAGGTGTGCCTTCGAACGGGAAAACAATTGTGGTATCTAGATAGTGGATGTTCGAAGCACATGACGGGAGATAAGCGGCACTTCATTGAGCTTACTCCAAAGGAAAAGGGTTATGTCACTTATGGGGACAACAACAAAGGCAAAATCCTTGGTATTGGTAAAATCGGAAACTCTTCAAACTTGATTATTGATAATGTGCTCTATGTTCAAGGATTAGAACATAATCTCTTGAGCATAAGCCAATTATGTGATGTTGGTAATCATGTAGTTTTTACCTCTACCCATTGCCTCATTAAAAGTGACAAAGATGAATCAATCAAATTTGTTGGTAGAAGGTCAAATAATACTTACTTAGTTGATTTGAACAAAGTCACTTCTTTGGTCTCTACTTGTTTAGTGAGCAAAGAAAATGACACTTGGTTATGGCATCGTAGGACCGCTCATATAAATGTAAACCAATTGAAGAAAATTCAATCTAAAGATCTAGTAGTTGGTTTACCAAAGCTAAATTTTTCTATTGAAGGTGTTTGTTCCCCTTGCAAGAAATGTAAACAAATTAAAAACACCTTTGGATCAAAAATGGTGATGTCCACATCAAGGCCATTAGAAATGCTTCATATGGACTTGTTTGGACCATCACAAGTAAAAAGCTTTGGTGGCAACTATTATGCATTGGTGATTGTTGATGACTTCTCTAGGTTTACTTGGACTTTATTTTTAACTACTAAGAGTGAGACCTACAAATCTTTTAAACATCATGTCAAACTTTTGCAAAACCAAGTGAATCAAAAAGTAATTATTATTCGTACCGATCATGGTGGTGAATTCGAAAACCACAAATTTGATAGATTTTGTGCTAAAAATGGTATTGAGCATCAATTCTCCGCACCAAGGACTCCGGAACAAAACGGAGTGGTAGAGCGGAAAAATAGGGTGCTAGAGGAACTTGCTAGAACCATGTTAAATGATTCTCAAGTACCTCAATATTTTTGGGCCGATGCCGTCAATACGCTTGTTATGTTTTAAATCGTATTTTGATAAGGCCCTCTTTGGATAAAACCCCCTATGAACTTTACAAGGGAAGAAAGCCAAATATATCTCATTTTCATGTCTTCGGATGCCAAGTTTTTGTTTTAAATAATGGAAAAGAACACCTTGGCAAGTTTGATTCCAAATCCGATGAAGGCATATTTTTAGGCTATTCTTCTCATAGTAAAGCTTATAGAATTTTCAATAAAAGAACTTTAACTATTGAGGAATCAATTCATGTGGTTTTTAATGAGTCTTCAAAAGAAGATAGTGTTTTATGTGATGCTAGTGAAGATGGCATTGACTTTTCAAAAGAAGAAAAAGAGAGAGAGAAATCAAAAGTTGATGAAGGAGAGGTAAGGGAAGAACTTCCTCCAACTTGGAAATCGGTCAAGGCTCATCCTATAGACAAAGTCATAGGAGATATGTCAAAGGGAGTACTTACTCGTAGGTCTATTCAAAACATTTGCCACTATGTCTCATTTGTTTCTCAAATTGAACCCGATTCAATTAAAAAGGCCATTGAGGATGATCATTGGGTTCTTGCTATGCAAGAAGAATTAAACCAATTTGAAAGAAATGAAGTTTGGGATCTAGTCCCTAAACCCGATGATCATACCATAATTGGTACTAAATGGATTTATAGAAACAAACTTGATGAATCCGGGTTGATTATAAGAAACAAAGCTAGACTAGTAGCTCAAGGGTACAACCAAGAGGAAGGTATCGATTATGATGAGACCTTTGCTCCGGTTGCACGTCTTGAAGCAATCCGAATTTTACTTGCTTATGCTTCAATCATGAAATTCACTTTATATCAAATGGATGTTAAAAGTGCTTTCTTGAATGGGTTTATAAATGAAGAAGTGTATGTCAAACAACCCCCCGGTTTTGAAAATAGTGAATTTCCAAACCATGTTTATAAATTGAAAAAGGCACTCTATGGATTGAAACAAGCTCCTAGAGCTTGGTATGATCGATTGAGTTCCTTTCTATTAGAAAACAAGTTTCAAAGAGGGAAGGTTGATAATGCATTATTTATTTATAAAACCAAGGATGACATTTTGTTAGTACAAATCTATGTTGATGATATCATTTTCGGTGCTACTAACGTGTCTCTTTGTAGAAAGTTTTCAAATTTGATGAAAAAGGAATTTGAAATGTCAATGATGGGAGAACTCAAGTTCTTCCTAGGCTTATAAATAAAGCAAGTCAAGGAGGGGATATTTGTGCATCAAGGGAAATATTGCAAAGAGCTCCTTGAAAAAATCGGATTGGACAAGTGCAAGGAAGCCTACACTCCAATGAGCACATCATGCTACCTAGACAAGGATGAACAAGGTACACCGGTTGATGTTAGTAAGTATAGGGGTATGATAGGTAGTCTCCTATATCTCACTGCATCTAGACCGGATATTATGTTTAGTGTATGCATGTGTGCTAGATTTCAAGCTAATCCTAAAGAATCTCACCTATCCGCAGTTAAACATATATTTAAGTATCTAAAAGGAACAATTAACACTGGTTTATGGTATCCTGCTGATGCCAATCTTAGTCTAGTTGGTTACTCGGATTCCGACTTCGCCGGATGCAAGCTTGATCGCAAAAGCACCAGTGGTACTTGCCATTTCTTGGGAAGTTCATTGGTGTCATGGTTTTCTAAAAAGCAAGCTTGTGTCGCTCTTTCTACCGCCGAAGCGGAATATATCGCAGCCGGTAGTTGTTGTGCTCAACTGTTATGGATGAAACAACAATTATCGGATTTTGGTTTGAAACTTGAAAATATTCCGATTAGATGCGATAACACGAGTGCAATCAATTTGACTAAGAATCCGGTGTATCACTCAAGAACTAAACACATTGAAATAAGACATCATTTTTTAAGAGATCGTGTACAAAAGGGTGATTGCACAATTGAATTTGTTAGTACCACAAATCAATTAGCCGACATTTTTACAAAACCTCTACCAAGGGACACCTTTTATCATATTAGGAGAGAACTTGGTATTTTAGATGAAGCTAATATAGGCTAATTGCATTGTGTGTCATTTTTGGAAAAATCACCATATTAGTCTTACTCTAATGTGTTATTGATTCTTAGTTAAATTGTCCTTGATGATATTTGAAATTGTATATGTTAATTGTGTGTGATTCTGTACTGTATTCCAAGTTGGTAGTGAAGCATTTGTGTTTGATTTGTGTTTGGTCTTTTAAAACTGAGTTTTTACTTTCTGTTCTGTCAAAATACTCGAGTTTTTCCAAAAACACTCGAGTATTTTAATTCAAAATTAAATCAGTTTTAAATTGAAAAAGTTTTTAATCAGGGTCTGAGAAAAATACTCGAGTGTTTCTCAAAAAAAACTCGAGTCTTTATTAAAACACTCGAGTGTTTTGAAAAACACTCGAGTCTTTCGAAACCCCCAAATTTTTGAACTTTCAGACCAAACTCGAGTATTTTCCAAAAACTCGAGTATTTTGCGTTTTCCTGAAAATTGAACTTTCGGACCAAAGTCGAGTTTTTCAATTTTTACTCGACTTTTCTGGGGAAATCTGGGCTGAGTCACGACCGACTCGAATTTATTTTGAACTGTTTATATATACTCTCAGACTCAAGTTTTTTTTGCGACCCTCTTATCTCTCGGTTTTCTCATATCTCTCTCCTCAAAACTCAGATTTTCCTCAAAGTTTTGTCAAATCTTACTAGTTTTTCATCCTCTAAACTCCTCTCTCGGTTTTATCCTCCTCCAGATGCTCTAGCTCCTTCGATGTTTTGATGATGTTGACCTTTGGATTTTATCTTAGTTTTCATTCTGTTTTTATCATATTGGTCTTTGTTACATTTTCTGTATTTTGAGAACTTGGTGTTTTGAGACTTTGGGTTTCTTATTACACCTTTGATTTGGACCATTTATGATGTTTTTATGTTAATGAATTTGGTCTTCATTATGATGTTTGTGCAAAGCTTCAGGGGGAGCTCTTTATCGTTATTATAGCTCCGTTTTATTTGCATAGTTGGTTATGGGGTTTTCCGATTATGCACCTCTCCTCCCTTGATCTTTTTCTAAATTGTTACATCTTTTTGGCGTATGACAAAAAGGGGGAGAGATATTACACTTGTCTTGTCTTGATATTGTTGCACCTAAAATCTCTAATTATGGTATATACTCTGATAATTGTTAAATTCTCTAATAGCATAGGCTTGGTGCTAAAATTAAATGTCATAACATCTTGCTCAAGCTGAATTTTTAGATAGGTGAAAAGTATCATATAGTGAGGGGGAGTTGCATCTCCAAGTGGATCAAGCTTAACAAATGGATCAAGTGTTAATTATTTTGTCATCATCAAAAAGGGGGAGATTGTGAATTCAATGCTCCTAATTATGTGGATTATGTTTTGATGATGACAAAATAATTAACCAATCATGCCTTGAAGATATTGCAACATCAACATCAACAAGAAGTCAAGAAAAGAAGACAAGTGCCCAATCATTCTCAATCAAATATTAATTGTAAATTTCTAATTTATGTTGAGAGTGGTTGAGAGTGGGTAGAAATAGTTAGTCTCTTCTAGGAATAAATTTTTATATGTTTATTAAGTTGAGATTGACCAAAAATTAATACTTGAGAGGAAAAATAAAATTGAAAAATAATTTTTCCCATATCTGATCAAAATACTCGAGTATTTTGAAAAAGACTCGAGTATATACTCGAGTATTTATAGAAAAACTCGAGTATTTGTGCCAGGTCAGCAATTATGACCGTTAGTCTTGTTCGTGCACCAATTCACTCGTGACCGACCAAAAAGACTCGAGTTTTTACCAAAAGACTCGAGTATTTTTGTCCAGTCAGCAAAAATGAACGTTGGAGAAACTCAAAAACCCAATTGAGGGCATTTGAGTCTCATCCAACCCCAAGAGAGAATTCAGAACCTTATTGTAAAATTGCTCTTTGAATTTGTGCAAGAACAAACAAGACAACAAGATCATATTGATTCAAGCTTTCTTAATTTCCTCTTCTCAAGTGTTAATTCCCAAAAAGCTCAACTTCTCACTCATATTGTCATTTTATTCCAAGTTGAGTTTTAGGCCTCAATTCTTACATTGAGCTGTGCTTATTTGTGCTAATCCATTGTGAGATTAGTAATACACATACAAAAAGCTTGATTATTCAAAGTCTTGGATTGTTCCCAAGCAAACCCTAAGTGGCTTAGGGTGTTGGAAGTCTTGAGAGGTTCTCAAGCACAAGACTAGGAGGTTCCTAGCCCGGTGGAGTTTCTTGAAGGGAGTTCAAGGAAGCTTTGTGAAGAGTTCTTCAATCACCGGAATCAAATTGGGGTAGAAATCAAGAGTTTGGTACACTCTTGAAAGGGTTAGGTTGAGTGAGGCCATTCTCAAGCAATCCTTTGTAATTTCTAACAATTTGATTATTAGTAGAAACTCCTAAGTGATTAGGAGGACTGGATGTAGCTCATTGTTGCAGTGAACCAGGATAAAATTGCTTGAGTGTTGGTTTATTGCTTTTAATCTACTTTCTAGCTCAATAGACTTAAGTCATTTCAATCAATTAGGATTTATACAATTAGGTAGCAAGTTCAAGGAATCTTTGTGTTAAAAGTTATTTAGATTACTTGCTATTCTGTTGGATAAGTTCCTGTTTATTATTGAATTGATTTGAGTTAAATTGCTGAATTTTCGTTTCTGGTTTTTCTGCTATCTGATAGTAAAAACTCGAGTATTTCAGAAAAGACTCGAGTTGTTCATCCTGAAAAACTCGAGTATTTCACAAAAGACTCGAGTCTTTTGTTTCTGATTCCAGAAAATTCAGTCTAATCTCCATTCTTCAATTATCAATCGAAATATTTGGTATTAGTGCTTCAAAATACTATTCACCCCCCCTATAGTATTTGCTTAGCCCGCTTGTTGGTTTCCAACAAAGTATAAATCAAGTGATCATACAATCCAATTCAACACTTTTAACGTTTATTTTACACATTCATATGCATTTATTTAATATCCTAGGGTTTTTATCACACACTAATCAAATACTCTTAGAAAATCACTATATACTAATTAGGAACTACTCCCTAAAACAAGGTAACACTCACTCCTTACCTTTACCAAAGAGAGAGAGTGTGAGAACCTTTGCAAAGCCCTATTCTAAGCCTTGTGCCCTAACCTTTTGCACCCACAACCAAGGAGCCACCAATTGTGATGAGAATAAGAGAGGAGAGCTTGATTTCTACAAGTCATAGGATATGAAATAGAACATGAGCATTGGGGTTCCATAAAAGAGGTGGTTTGATCCCGATACAAAGAGGGAGGGTGGAAATGAGGCTTACCTTACGTTCTTGGGGGAGAGTGAGTGAGATTGACTTTATTTGCTCATGGAATGAAGGAGCTTGAGTGGTGGTTGTCCTCCATGAGAGAGAATTCGAATTTTTTGCCAAGAGGAGGAGAGAAGAGAGAGTGAGATTTGCGTGAGAGAGAGGAAGAAATTAAGAAGGGTGGAGTTTGTTTTTGTGAGGGTGGGTGTGATCTTGAGTCTTAATCCATAGGTTGTTGTTGTTGGTGATGAAATTCATGAAGAGGAGGAGGAGTTTTTCTTGAGCCCTAAACAATGGAAATGGTGGAGAGAGGATGTTCAACTCTCTTTTATTTTTTCAATTCTGAGTCGTGTTAATCGATTAACCCAATGGTTAATCGATTAACCTTTGTAAAATGGCAAAAATCAGCTGTCAGCCTTTAATCAATTAACCCCCCTGGTTAATCGATTAACTAGTGTAAAATTGCCAAAATTAGTTGTCAGCCCTTAATCGATTAACTCCCCGGTTAATCGATTAACTGATTTAGTTTTTCATTACTTTACACTTCAAAGCGGCATAGCTTCTTCGTTACCCGTTGGATCTTGCTCAAATTTGAGAGCAAGCTTCTCTACCTTCTAACCTTCACATCCAACGGTGGAATTAAAGTTTTGAGTTATAAATCTTTTATTTTCAATTTTCTAATGCTCTATGTTTTTAATCCCTAAACTAGTCTTCTATTTCCCTAGTTTTAACTTATTACTACCATTTCCTTCGCTTTAAGCTTATCACAATATAGATTATACTAGGAATTAAATTTTGGATGTTACACTAATCACAGAGTGTGTGAGCTTGCAATTAGGGTTAGAAGACGTACCTGAGCCCCTTGTAGCACGGTACTACTTATAGGGGTGGAGTGTAAGACCCTATATTTTGAATAAATAAATAAAAATTAAGTATTTAAAATAATAATGTTATTATATTGAATAAAATAATGAATTTTCTGAAATTAGTTTAAAATGCTCGAGTATTTTGGGGAAGACTCGAGTATAATAACTAACTGTTAGAAAAATTTGAATTTTAGTCGAAAGATGAAAGACTCGAGTGTTCTTTGGTGTTGCTAGAAAAGACTCGAGTCCTGGGAAAATGACTCGAGTAGTTCGAGCAGTATGGTTGAGTGTATAAGTCGGTTTTCATTTGAACTTCGCACCAAAACGCGTTTTCTCGAGGTTCCAAGCACAGAGCTGGACCTTACTTCGAAGGAGGGTAATCTTAGACCATAAATAAGTGAGCAATGGAGCCCCAAACACATTCAAATCATTCCAAACCCGAAATGTTGTCCAAATTCCTCTATTTTGTGAAGCTTACTTTAATCACTTCATTCTCTCTCAATTCTCATCCATTTCCTTCGAAACCAAAACACAAACTAAAGTTCTAATTCCAATCTTGAATTAGAACAAAGAATCACTTAAAACCACCCTCTGTAGATCGAGTTCTAGTCAATCAAAGTTGAGCTTTCAAAGCTGCGAAAACAGAGCAAGTTCAACATCAAATACCCATATTTCTTGAACCCGTTTGGTAAATCCAGGAACTCTTTCGATTCCAAACTTGTTTCTATTTAAAGTTGGCATTTCCTAGTTTCTAAAGCTAACTTGTTTCATTATTTTCATGTCTTTTTCATTGTGGAATTGATGGCCAAAGTCAGCCAAGTGCAACAATTTTGCACCTGTTCAAAATCAAGTTTTGATTCAACCCTTTTTCTTTGCAACCAATCCTTTCTTTAGCTTCTCTGAGGTAAGGGAGGAGTTACCTAAATACTAGAATGAGTAATTTCAAGCTATAAATGTAGGAACCATTAAAGGTTCAAAGAGGGATGCAACTTGAATTGGGATTCTGACTTAGAGGTCAGAGACCCATAATTTTATGACTCAAACAAGTTTAAATGAGCCTATTAAAGCTCACTGTAATGTGTTTCAAAATTAAAATCAAGTGGAAATGAATTTCACATTTTAAAAATGGATATTTTCAAGTTTGAATGCAATCTGTGATTTGATGCCATTTGATGTTGTTTCAATTGTGTTTAAGTGTTGTAACATGTTTGTTTTATGTGCCTAAGTTGCTGTTTTGCATAGGAATGGAGAAATAAAGCAAGGAACTCGAATTGATATTGAAAGTGCAGAAAACTGGTGCTGTTGCAGCAAAAAGACTCGAGTATTTTAAGGAAGACTCGAGTATTCTGGAAATTTGAAGAACACTTGAGTGGATCTTTAAAGACTTGAGTTTTTTTGCATGAACAACTCGAGTAGTCAAGAACTACTCGAGTAGTCTGAACAATTTTTCAGAAAACACTTACTTTCTAAACTTTTATTATAATTAACTCGTTTAATACTATAATATCTTAATCCCGTTGGTTGATGGCTATCCTGGAGGTGTCCTACTGGAATTTTATTCAGTGGTTGATTATTTCCCCTATAGGAGTCCCAACGGAAGTGCGTACACCCATTCAGTTGATATTATCCCTACACGTCCCAGTGAAAGTTTTATTCACTTGGTTGATATTTTCTATGGGAGTCCCAATGGGGTCGTTGCAATAAATATCCGCCAATAGGAGGCTATGCCCCGACGGATTATTAAATAAATGATTATACGCTATTCCTAAAACCATCACAAAGTGGCTGGGCCGTTGATGGATTTTTCTGAAACAGAAAATTGATAGCAAGTAAACCCATCACAAAATGGCTATGCCTTTGATGGTCTTTTTTGGAAAGCACCAGCACCGGCTAAAAGAAAAGTTAAAGGAAATTAAATCATGAATTAATGAGATATTCGGCGTTGAATTGCTAAGAATGCTGATGAGAATAATGAAAGAATAAAGATGAGATTTGTATATGGCATTGTCATGCATGATGAATGGAGTTGCTCCGATTTGATTTGGAACACTAGTTTAGGTTAGAAGAATATCCGTGGCACTAGATGCTACGATGACTGAGAATATCCATGGCACAGGATGCTATGAAGACTAGTTTCCAATCAATCGTGATGCTTGAATGGAATCGCCCCGGTTCGATGAAATATAGGCATGTGAATATCCCGAAAGAATGCCGAACCGAGAGGCATGAATGAGAAGTAGACATGCATCATACCATTAACAAAATAAAACAAGAATGGAAAAAGTTTGAGCATATGAATTAGCATTTTGCTGATATGTGTCAATATATGTAATTGTTATTTTTAGCCCCTGTTTTGCTCATTTGTTATTGTATTTAGCTATGACTCACTCCTAATCCCTTGTTGTAGGACATGGCACGGAATCTGATGTGCGTGGAGATGAGACCGCTCCCTAATGGGGAGTGGAATTTTGAGGAGCACCGGGCCACGTACGAAGGGGACGTGGAAATCACTTTCCGTCACCCAAATCCATGGTCCCGGATGCGTCCGCGTCGTACGAGAATCCCAATGATATACATTATGCACATTCCACCCAATTTTGTGTTTCGCCATGGAACACCAGTGAGACACCCTCTTTATACACCAAGTAATTAATACAATAATATACTAATACTTGTATTAGTTATGGACTTGTTGGTATTTAGAAAATGTGGAAAATAAATTTTTTCTTTAAAGGCGGGTGCACAACCAAAACCTGGAATTCTTGGAGAATAAGGTTCATATCATTTTTAACATTGTGTTGAGTTCGGCATTTTCAAAAACCTTTTCACAAACTAGATAGCATCGGTACTTTGAAATCGTATTTACATAATAGATATTAAGAGATGTCATCCATTCTTTCGTTTCGCGGAACTGATACCATTCTTTTCTATCGTAGCCGAATTCTTTAAATAATTTAAATCAGAGTAAGCGGAAATGGTGGAACTATGCATAATTGTGATATAAACATAATATACATATATATAAGTGAGTCATGAAATACATAGTTCCAAGGTCATATCTCCAAGATCCAAATACAAGTCCATAAAAGATCTATATCAAAAGGAAACCATAACCCTAGATCTCTCAAAAGCATATCTACAATATATCTATACATCTCAAAATATGAACTCTAGAGCTGGTAACATAGATCTGGTAGCAGCAGCAGCAGCAGCAGCAGCAGTAGTAGTAGTCTCCAAATAGCAGTAGTAGCAATAGTCATCATCCAACATCATCAGCAGCAGCAGTATCTCCTCCACGGCATCCACCACACCGGGTCCCCTGATCCTCATCATTTACCATAAGCACATACCTAGGGATCATCGTCCCTCCACTGACTCCTGGTAAAGTGAACGACTAGCTCGCCTCCGCTCTCGTCCTCCACCGGATCCTCCTTGATCTCATCTGAAGGAGTGGGTACCCTACCACTGGGTACAGGGTCAGGAGATGCTGTGACCCTAACAGGGCTCCTCAGATCAGATAGGGGAGTCTCCTCGCGGACGACTCTCGAAGAAAAAGGGTGTGAGCGGGTAGGTCGAAAACGGAAACTGTGATATGAGCGAGCTGGTCGTGTAGGAGGTGGTCCATGGTATGTGTAAAAGGGTGGTACGTGCATAGTGTATATGATGGGAATCCTAAACCTACGAGGACGGAACCGGATCAGTGGGTTCGGGTGGTAGAAGGTAACCTCTACCTCTCCCTTGAACACCACGCGGTGGTCCTCGTAGATCCATATGCCACTAGGAAGTGGCCGGATCTCGATGCAAGCGATGTAACGTGACATCACCTACAAGGGCATAGGGGTAAGCAATTCCATACACATAATCAATATAGCATAAATATATGTACAATGTGAAAGTATAAACATGCAACAATAATCAACACCCACATTTAGCATTTAGCAAATATTGGATGCAAGTAAGATGCTCATACTTATTTCATTTGTCAATATTTAAGTTAAATGGGTGGCATGATGTATGAACCTAGCTCTCAAGCTTAACTCCATTATTCTATGACACTCTCTGACGTCCATCCTTTACTCCATCCAGCACTCAACAGTGCGTTGTACTCCTAGGTGTACAACATTCACACATTCACCAAGAATGTACACGACAAGCTTGGAATTCGTGCCACCCGAGCAGCGTTCCGTCATCCAAACGGTATAACCATTATCAGCATCTTACCGTGCTGACCACATCGTCAACCATAACGTGTCATCAAGCGAGCCGTCAGTTGGCACTCCCAAAGGCCCTCCTCATGTTACCAAAACATGAATAACGATCTAACATCCGAACTCCAGAATGAATGCATTATCTTGACTTTAAAGGAATTGATTGGTGCATTTCTTTATAATAATACCTTACGTGCCACCCGAGCAACGTATCGTTATCCAAAGGAAATTCTCATATCATCAATCAATTTCTTTTAAGTCTTAGATCACTTGGATTATTGTCATTTAAGTGTTAACCAAATGATTCAGAATTAAAAATGGTATTTTTAATATTCTAGGCAAAACTACTCGAGTGTTCTTCAGAATACTCGAGTGGTTCTTCAATTTTTCCAGATTACTCGAGTAGTTCTTCACTGCTCGAGTTGTTCATGCCTTTCAGGAGAATTAGGTTTTAGATTCTTAGAAATACTCGAGTAATTCATGAATACTCGAGTGTTCTTCATCAATCCCAAAGCACTCGAATGACTCATGCATTACTCGAGTGGTTTACCATTAAATGTTCCCATACATCAGTTGATACTTGAGTTCTGCGCCTGGTACTCGAGTGTTTGGAGCAAAAGACACACAATTTTAACACAAAATACTTGAGTATCAAGCCAAGTACTCGAGTCTTTTCTTACAGAATAGACTGGAAACTTGGTTTTAACATACCATTTTCAATTCTAACCATTTCTAATCAAATCCAACGATCAACAGAGTTCATATATCATATGTTGAACATGTTTACACGCTTGGAATACATCAAATTACATATTTGGCAGAGAATCAAGAGATTATGCATAAAACTTACAATTTAACAACTTAACATATCAAATTGCAATATACTCAATAAACTTGTGAATTTAAGCTCAATACAGCTTGCATGCATCATATGTAACTTGCTCAAAACAATAATAGAGCACAAGTTGGTCTCCAAACCAATTTCCCTATTCAATCTAAGCCCTTAGAGCCTCTTGGTGTCTCTCTAATTTAAACTCTATCTAGTGAATAGAAAGCTTTCCCCTTACCTCAAAATCGTGTGAGAATTGAAATTGTACAGAAAAACGAACTCCATGCTAGTTTCCCCAAGAATCATATGACATCAACACAGTTTTGAATGAGGTCATAAAACCAGAGATTTTAATTGTGAATTCATGCAAAAAAATTGGGGAACATCATTAGAAATCGTACTCTGCAACAAGCATAAGAGAATGAAACGAAATTGAAGTCTCAAAGGTTCAAGGGCTTATCGAAATCGATGGTCCATGTAAGCTCTAGGAACTGAAACCAGTTTCAACTTCTTCCCTTCTCAAATTAGATTCTCACTCTATGCTTGCTTCTAGCTAACAAACGTAGTATCTTTACGAAGCCCTGGATGTGAGCTTCGTAATCGTGTATCACTCGAAATCAACCACTCAGAAATGAAGAGGAATCGAGGAAAACGAAATTAGAACCCTAACCTCACAATTTCATCAACAAAGGCTTCAAATTCGTTGATGAAGAGCTTAAATAGACAATTGAAGCTTGCATGCAGGTCGACACGACACCATTGAGGTGTTGAGGGTGGAGTATTCGTGTCACACGACGAGAATCGTTGGTGGTGACTCACCAAACGCACTAACTCGTGCAACTCTGACTAGAACACTCGAGTCTTTTCAGAAATACTCGAGTGTTTTGGTCAGTTTTTGAAAAATAATAATTTTATTTTCTTTCCCTCCAAAACCTTTCCTATAATTACCTCTAGGTCCCAAATCAGGGACTAATATGCAAAATGTTTATTTTATGCATAAATATACTTATCAAATAAATTCACACATTTACTAATAATATAATCACAGAATTTTAATCAAAGATTAAAACAGAAATAATTAATTATAATAATTTTTATAATTAACTTTTCATTAATCAGGGATTAAAATTTTATGGTGTTACAACCACCACCACCACCAAGACATTTTCCGAGACGCACCCTTCCACCCAGTCCATCACCCTCTGAGGAAAGAATAATTTTGGAGGTTCCTGCTCCCTCTCGTCCTTCCACTAGAGCCCGACCTCGGACTCCAGTTTATGTGCCATCTGATCTGGTACATGAGGAGGAAGAGGAGGAGGAGGATCCCATCGAGGATGAGGATCCGGTGGAGGATGCCGATCCGGTGGCAGATGATGAATTCATGGAAAACTCAACTGGAAGTCAGTGGGGAACTGACAACTGAGTTTAGTTCTTGATGATGGAATGTGGATAATGCTACTCATCAGGTTTCTCTTACTTATGCTATTTATGTTTTGAGTTTCGAACCAGCTTCTCTAGGTGGTTATGAGTTTTGTTGTAATATATGTAATATATTGTAATGGCCTAGAGTTTCTAAGTTAAGTATTTAACTTTGTGTAATGTAGGATGTACTCTTTTGACCAATGAAATGAAGTTGAAAGTTCAATGTTTAACCTTCATGATATTTGTAGTTGTTTCCGCATGATTTGAAAATGATGATGATTTGACTAAAAAAAATGGTCGTATTTTCGAATATAAGTATTTTATTAAGAATATAAAGTCGGGTCGTCACATGGTGGGGGCCCATTAGGGCTAGCCTGGATGTGAGCTATGTTGGGATAAGAACGCTGAGTCACCTTATCCTGATCTTGTACTGGTAAGTCGATTGGTATATTCGTGGACGAGGTGTGGAACGTTCTCGGCCCGTTCCTGGTAATCTGGTCGGTCCCCAAGGGTTGGTCTCGGCTAGGTACCTGGAAGCATATCAGTGCGACGTGCTCGGCCTAGGGTGCATGTGCTGATCACGTGATTAAGGATCTCGGCCCTAGGCGAGGTCCACCACATTTTTAAAGACAATGAGCCATGTTTTATGCCAATTGTTTATCAAGTTCTTCAGCTCATAAACATTGCTCCTAGTATTGACAATTAGGGATTATGTCTGTGGGGGCCGTTCACCGATCCACAATTTTTTGCGGGCAGGGCATATATTTCAAGCCCATTTTTCAAATTATATTCGTCCACCTCGCCCTTTTTTCCCGGCATCTGTGGGCGGGCTATGGGTGACCCATAAGCGCGAATTAAAGAAAATTAGAAAAAAACATAATTTTTTAGTTGTTGACTCATTTTGACTATTAAAAAAATAAACTTAAAAAATTCTCTAATAATAGTCAATGTATTTCCTTTTTCACCTACTTCTAATCTCTCTTTACATCCTTTAATTGATTATTTGAGATTATTGGTATTTAGGATTTTTTTTTTGGGATATTAATATTGTAAAATCAAGATCCGAATGATCTATGTTTAGGGTTGTGGGTGTTTTTTCTGGCTGTGACTAGTCAATTTTTAAGTTTTTATTTTTTTTAAATTAAATGTGGGCTGTTTGCATGCCCGCCCTACCCGCATTTAGGGCGGGTAGGTCCTGAATTTCTGGCCTTAAATATTTTAATGGGCGGGCATGCTTACCCGCAAAAATTATAAGCCATTTGCGAGCATAAATCAAGCCCGCCCGCCCACCCTAATTACCAATACTAATTACCCACTTTAAAAAGATATTGTGTTTATTGGTTTCAAAGTCACTAGTCCTTGGGCCATCATGAGTGATTTTAATGTCATGCTTCATAAGAAATAGAGATTTTAATGCCATGAGTAAATATAGTACTCCATCCGATGTTTATTATAAAATATACTTATATTAGAAGTATGCTTTTTTTATATATTTCAAATCAAATGAAGTATTTTTTTTACAAATTTCAGAAAATTAAATATACTCAATTAATTTTCTTGATAATTGTGAAGTTAGTTATTTTTCTTATATTTGAGAGTGAAAAGATATCAAATTTTTATATAAATTTTTGAGGAAACCGCAATTGGTGGTTGAAACAACAAAGGAACCCTAGGAGAACACCTAGAAGGGGGGGTTGAATAGGTGTTTAAGAAACCTTGAAAGATTTTCGAACTAAACAAATCGAAACAATCAAAACGAATGATTTTTGCCAAAACCTCAGCTCTTAATCGATTAACCTGCAATTTAATCAATTAAGACCAGCAAGTGAATTTTACTTAATCGATTATTAATCGATTAAACACTGATTAAATCTAAAAAATCACTTTTCAATCGAATACGAAAATCAATCAATTAACACGTATGATCAGAGATTTAGCGGAAAAGATTAACACCTATATTCTTATTGATTACCTAGGTTATGAAAATGATTTTCCCCAAGTTAATTTGCACAATTAAGATTCAATTCAATCACTTATGAAAAATCACTCTTTTCTAGGTTTTCAACCAAGAACATATGAAATGACAAGAATGTAAAGAGTTAAGGGTTTAGAGATACGGCACAGTGATTTATCCTGGTTCACTTTCATCCACTTGAAAGCTACATTCAGTCCCCTCTTCAACCAAGAGAGATTCTTCACTATGAGGAATTAGAGTTCTCAAATTACAAGTAAATGCCTCTCAAGACTCCCTTCTTGATAGCTTACAAGAGATACTCCACACCCTTGCCTTGCAATCCTATTGACCCTCTAATCTAACCTCTACCCTTTTGCTTGTTGATAACTCCACACAACAAGTCTTCACGTTGCTCGTTGATACCTCACAACAAGACTTCACTTTGCTTGATTCACAACCAAGACTTCTTCTTCTTCAATTTGAATGAACTTTGCTTGATGATAATCGACACACCAAGTCTTCTTGTTTGTTGTAGATAGCTTGCCTCTTGCAAAGATTACAACTCAAATGAAAACACAATGACAATCCTATGAATCTCTTTCAATAGCTATGACAAATCAACATAAGAGATTCCAAGATTCTTCTTCAAAGAATGTAAAAGTTAAAGCTTTTGATCTATGAAATTGAGAGAGAATAGAGTGGCTTGATCTTTGTAAAATTGATGTAAAAATGATACTTAATAATCACAATGATTAGGAAAAGGTTTATATAGAATACCCAAAAGTTAGTAGCACTAAAAACTGATTTTGAGAAGTGAAAAACGTATTTTAAAAACCAGTTGTACAGGTCTTAATCGATTAAACTGCAACTTAATCGATTAAGCACTGTTACTTTGAAAAGCTTAATCGATTAGAACATTACTTAATCGATTAAGATAGTGCAAAATCACTTAGAAACTTGTTTTCTCAAAACTAAACCTTTTCTTTCAAACCTTTAAGCCACCTATTGATTTTAGGTTAAGTGAAAACTCAAATTATGATATAATCATGACCTTTGATAGAGATTCACTACCCTCTAAATAATCTACCCAAACTCATCAAAATAAAAGACTTAAGCTAAAGAGGCTAAAGATATTACAATTATACTCAAACTAAGTCTTCATGAGCTTGCTCTCTCTTCATCATTTGTTGAGTGTTGTTTGCTTGTTGAGCTTGAACTTGATCAACATATTTGTAGCATATTCAAAACCTTTTGTCATTATCAAAACATTCTCAATGGAACTTACAATTTTAATATAAATTTTAAATATGGTGTAGATTCATAGATAATTTTGTATAATATTCATAATCCGCGCATTCCATATTCACATAAATACCCTTTAATTAAAATAAAAAACTATAAGTTATAATAAATGAAATTAGTCAAATCACTATATCCTTAAGTTAGTGAGTTAATTTAGTCAAATCAATTATAAGAAAAATTGATTGGAGTATACATAAAAAAAAGTGTATCTTATATGAGAAAAGAAACAAAGACAGTATAAAACACAAAGAGCTTAAACAAAAACATACAATTTAGAGTTTTTCTTTGATCTCCCATATATGACGATGGGTTTTCTCATATTGTTTCATCCAAACTTTATATTTATCCCGTTCTTTATTTTTATTTTGAATTTATCAACTATTGAAGTTGTTTATGGTGGGTTCAGCGTTAACTTGATCCACCAAAATTCATTAAGTGTTGCACATCCCATGGATATTGTACAAACTCCAACAACATTTGTTTATGGAGCTTATATCATGGAGATGTCTATTGGAACTCCAGCGATAAAATTTTATGGCGCAATGGATACAAGTAGTGATGTTATATGGTTACAATGTGTACCATGTAACAATTGCTATAAGCAGAACTATCCCTTGTTTGATCCCCGAAAATCATCAACATATACAGGCATATATTTCCAAGAGAAAGAATGTTATCAATTGCCACATTATATAGAACATAAATGTTCCCCTTATAAGAACCGATGTGGTTATTCAATAACTTATGCGGATAATTCTACATCACAAGGTATGTTCAGCATCAAAATTTTAATATTAGGTATTCAATAATGTTATTTAAATATCTACATCTAACATTTAAATCCAACACCTACTCCATTCGGTTTTAATAAAAGAAAAAAAAAACTAATTTCACACTTATGAAGGTGGTTAGTTGATTGTATTTAATTTTCCCAAATTTATCAAAAAATAGAGATATTTAAGGAAAATATCATTGAAAATGAAAAAAAAATTAAACAAAATAATAATTTTCTTGAGATGTTTTAGGAAAGTAACATTGGGAATGAAGAAGATTGGTTACTTTTTCTTATTATATTTTAAATCAAGACAAGTATGTTTTTTTCCCTTATATTTCAACCGGAAGGAATGTCATTCTAGTTAAAGATATATAAGAAAAATTATAATAAAGATAAATTGAAGGACTTATCATTTTTTTTACCTAAAACGATAGATATCTGATTTAGATATTAGATATAGATGTTCAAATAACATTATTGATTAGGTATATATATGTCACTTTTTATCTTAGTGCACGGGTAAGTGTATTTTTTTTCTTACTTTATTTCTTCTTTGTTTACACTAAGAAAATAAATAAAAAGTGTAATTAGGTTTTGGTTGTATAAGAAATAATGAATAAGAAATATTTTCAGGTTTGCTGGCATTAGATACAATTACCATGGACACAACCTCAGGAAAACCTCTCGCTCTTCAGGCAATGATTTTTGGTTGCGGACATAATGACAGAATAAGCAATGGAAATGAGATGGGCATAATTGGTCTAGGAAGGGGGTCACTGTCTCTTATTTCTCAAATTGGTCCTTTGTTTGGAGGTAGGAAATTCTCCTATTGTCTAGTTCCATACTACAACACTGGTGTTTTTAGCCCGATGAGTTTTGGTGCTGGGAGCGAAGTATTAGGGCCTGATGTAATTTCTACGCCTTTGGTTATACAAACAAGTGACACTTCCTCCTATTATGTAACCTTAGGAGGCATTAGTGTGGAAAATACCTATTTGCCCATTTATAGGTCTCCAAAAAAGGGTAATATGTTGATGGATACGGGGACAACATTAACTTATTTACCGCAACTATTTTATGTTGAATTGGTAAATGAAGTGAAGAAGCGGATTCCGTTAAGGAATGACCCAGAATTAAAAGGTCGACTTTGCTACAGAACATCAACTAGTCCTAAGGGGCCAATAATAACAGCTCATTTCGAAGGTGGAAATGTACGATTGATGCCAAAACAAACCATTGTTCAGGAAAAAGTAGGCCTTTTTTGTTTGGGATTTGCCAGCATTAATAGTAATAGTATGGTAGTACTATGCATGCAAATTTTTTGATTGGATTTGATTTGGAGAAAGAAATTGTCTCTTTCAAAGCAACAGATTGCACCAAACATTAGAGTTTTGTCTTGATCTCTAATAATAATAATAATAATAATAATAAAAGTGATTTAGATTATTGTTTCATGATTCACTAATATTTGTTGTCTCAATTCTTAATTTTTTGGCATTTTTTTTCATTTCATAACTTTTGTTTTTTTATCGTTTTAATGCAGAAATATAATGTATTTTTTTTTAAAATTTTAGCACTTCATTCAATTATTTCTCTTATTTCTCATTAATTCTACTTTTATCCTTTCTCTTATCCTCAAACTACTATACATTAAATAACAGACACACTTCCTAATAAAAATTAAATACTACAACAACATTAAGTAAGGATTAAAGATGGACATTTTAGATAAAATACATTATATAAAACTTACAATAATTAACAATTTCTTAATATGTGTGTTAAAACCTAAGGGCAACCACAACAAAATCTTGAGAGAGTCTGGTGGAAGGTCTTAACATCAGATTTGTACCAGACTATCTCAAAACTTTGTTATTTTTCAAAATTTGGTGGAGGGTCTTAAATTGAGTCGGTAAAATAAGAGACTCAACTTAAGAGTATGTTGAACCCAATTTTTTTTTGTCATTTCTTTCATTTTACTTTACATCATCTTAATAATAAATAAATAATAATATAATAACAATAATAATAATTATAACTAAATAAAAAATAATAACAATAAATATTAATAAATAAATATTAATAAATAAATATTAATAATATTTTTTAATACTAATAATTAATAATATTCTTAAATATATACATTTTCACATTTTATTTTTAAATATATTGCGTTATTATGAAAAAAATTAAATGGGTATATTCTTATAAAAAGATGGATATATTAAATATATTTGAATATATATTTATTCAAAATATGGGTATATTAAAAAATTTAAAAAAATTGGATATGTAAAAAACATAGAGCTATTGAAATTATTGTTGCAATTCATTTTTTTATATAAAAATGGTTATCCCACATTTTTAAAAACAAAATCGAATATTTTGATTTTTAAATATTACTTGAATGCAAATATTGTTTCTAGAAATTTATAAATGTCAGTGTGATAAATATACAATTGAGATTATTTTTAGAAATGGGAGGTAATTAACATTACTAAAATTACATATACATTTCAAAAATATTATTAAAATAAGATTTATAAAAGTACATGATGATCTAATACTGATGCATAAGTCTATCTAGTGAGTCTTAACTGCCGTGGTGGAAGATATGAAAATTCTGAATGTAATCTTATAGAAGAATAATGATGATGATATAATGTTGATGTGTTAAAGTATGATGTTAACACTCTACTGTAGATGCCCTAAAAAGCAAAAAGATTTTTAATGACGGGAGTATTACTTTTCCAAAGTGAGAAGACGATCCTTCTTCTATATTTCAGTCATAAGCCGTATTACAAAGTGTGTGTTATAAGACATTGATCATTTGAAATGAATATGTTGTAATTAACGACATTCTCATGAACATATCGATATTGTTCGATCTTTGTGAAACTTAGTCTTTTATATTACATTCTTCTCTATCTACACATTTGCAAAGGGCTTATTGAGTTTCAGTAATATACTTGTTGGGCCCAATACATGCGCCACTGCTGTACGTTCGATCGAGTTATTATTTTGCTACCCCAAGGTCCATTATTGTCACCCCAATTATTTAAATTATACCTATTATGCCCTTTAAAAAAATGGGATTTTACACGGGTCGTAAGGGGTGTATACAACCTTGGTAACACCCTAATTTACTTTCCTGATTTTAAAATTATTGACTTGAAAATTTTCTTTTATTTTAACTTTAAAGACTTGTGACAATTTTTCCAGAAAAACGGACAGAGTTTCCTTTATTTTATGGACATTCCCAAAATTTCAGTTTCACCGGTGACCTGCAAATTCATTTTTCAATCCACAGCCGAAATAATTGACAGAGTGGCTGCATACGTAGGTATCATTAGATTACAAACACAAAATATACACCAGTTAGTGGAAATAGTCCATTTCCCAAAAACATCCCTGACCAAAAAGGATCATGTCCTGGGTCGGCCCTGTCAACTATCTACATCAAAACATATGTACAAGCCTCATACATAGGTCATATATACAAGCGAGACTCAAAATCTGGCCCAGGACTCGGCATAATTACTAACTAAACGACCTCACACTCCCTGTGAGGGAGGTTGATCCTGCTCGGCCTCGAAATCAGTTTTCTTGGTCTCTTTACCTATGTAAAAACAGTTAAGAGGTGAGCATTACTAGAAACTTAGTGAATGAAATTCTAATAAACATAGTAAATAACCAAGTCAAACAAATTTAGCATATAACCATATAAAACAATCAGATAAACATCAAATCGTTCTGACCAGTTACGTGCACATACATGGCCCAAGAATTTGCGCTTTGATTACCGCTAACTCTTGTACTGTTTCCTATTCTCAAGGTTCTTCTTTTATTTACCGTTATCCTCTTTTTATTAAGGTTATGTGAACCCACCACTGCGCACAATCTCTCTTGTGTGTCTTGCCGTTGCGTACGCTCTTCTGTCGTACGTCTTACGCAACCACTGCACACTCACCATCGACGACTTATAGTGCATAAACCATGTGCGTCTTACCGCGCACGGTGGTGTGTCTTACACGGCCCGACATCCACATACCTGGGTAGTGCTAATCCACCTCTGCGCACAATCTCCCTTGTGTGTCTTACCGCTGCGTCCGCTCTTCCGTGGTACGTCTTACGCAACCGCTGCATAGAAACCACTGACGACTTACTGCACATGTTGCGCATGCGACTTACTGTGCACGGTCCCCCGTCTTACACGGCCTAGTATTCGCAAACCAACCATATATGTTCTTGGCTTTATCTCATTTTCTTTCTTTACTTGGTTTATTTTCCATTCACACCTCACTTTCTCATCCTTTTCACTTAACGACTCGATCTCGCTTTATTCAATCTTTATTCTTAGGGGCAATTCTATTGTCAACTTAGCATCATTCTAAATCTCACTTACCTCTATAAATTCGCTCTTATTTACCCACACTCGGTCATACAACAGAACATACATCATTCATATTATTTATCATACAACTTATTCAAATTATCACATCAAATACTCAAATCATAGATATTACGTGGGGTTTCCTATTTTATTTAACTAAGTTCTTAGTATTTGCCGTTATCGACTACCCAAAGGTTCGTGAACATTCATTAACGAACACCCTTAGGTACTACTATTATCTACTAGAAATGCATCCCCTAAGTTCCCGTAACACTCCCTCTTACCTCAAAAGTGAGTAAGAAAAAGAAAACCTTAGTCGAGTTTGGAGCCCTAGAACCGGAATGTTTCAACCGAGCTTGATACCAACCAAGAGTCACTCGGAGATGCGTCGAAATACACCGGGAAGTGAAATAAGAAGGGTTTGAAGAGCTTTCCTAGTCCTTAGAAGATGGTGGAGGCATCAAGAGATACTGAAACCCATGTTTACTCTTAGAAAATAGAGGAAATAATAATAATAAGTAAAGATAATGACAAAGCCATGATCAAGGGAGAAAGGAAAAGAGAGAGCTTGATCACTCTTACCTTCATGCTTAATCGATGTGAGGGAAGAACCTAAGAGAGATAAGATGATGATGATTGATGTTCTTGAACCAACAAAAGAGATGAAGGGAAGATGTAGCTTGAGGATGATAATGGGACTTGAAGCTTGGGCAACAATGGAGATTTGTATGATGAAGAAGATGATGCTCCAAGCCTCCTTTCTCTAAGAACTCACGAAGAAGAAGAGGAAATGAGGGAGTAAAATGAGTCTTAGCCTTGAAGCAAGAAATGAGTGGCTTAAAATGGGTTTGGAGTGGGCAAAATGCCCAAAATGCCCTCCTGGTTATTGTTGTTAACAGCGTCAGGGGCGCGCTTGGGCGAGTGCGAATTCTTAGCTGTCTGGTGCAGCAATCTACAGTGCACGCGCCTGGGCGCGGGTTTCATGCGCCTGGGTGGGAGTCTGTTGACTTTGCATTGACTACGCCATAGCTTCTTCGTTAACCGTCGGATCATCCTCAAATTTGAAAGCAAACTTCCTAATACCCTTACCTTCACATCCAACGGAGGAATTTGTGTTTAGAGTTGTAATTCTTCTACTCCTAATTTTCCTAATAACATATGTTTTAAACACTAAATGTCCTGATTCAACGTCGATTCATGACTTATAATTATTATTCTTATTATCCAGAGTCTATTACTAATTTACTTATGCTTGAAATTAAAAATGAGGATGTTACATTTCTCTCCCACTTACCTGAATTTCGTCCTCGAAATTCGTCTGAGGAGAACAACTGCGGATGTAACTCCCTCATTCTATCCTCCCGCTCCCAAGTCGCTTCCTCAACATTGTTCCGATTCCATATGACTTTACCTAAAGGAATGTCCTTGACCCTTAACTTCTTAACTCGCCGATCATCAATCTAAAGAGGCTGAACTTCGAAGGTTAGATTCTCCCTTAATGGTACTTCGTCCTGTGTTATTACATGGGAGGGATCATAGATATACTTCCGAAGTTGAGAGACATGGAACACATCATGTAAGCTGGATAAGTGTGGAGGCAAAGAAATTCTGTAGCCTACTGGTCCGATTCTCTCTAGAATCTGATATGGTCCAATGAATCTCGGCGTCAGCTTCCTGTAATTGATTGCTCGTCCGATACCTGTAGAAGGTGACACCCTCAGAAAGACATGATCTCCAACATTGAATTATAAAGGCCTCCTACGCTTGTCGGTATAGCTCTTCTGGCGATCCTGATAAGCTTTCATCTTGTTCTTGATCCTGATAATTTTCTTGGTGGTTTCCTGCACAATGTCCGGACCAGTCAAAAAGTTCTCACCTATCTGGAGCCAACAAGGAGGCATTCTACATTTTCTGCCATAAAGTGCCTCAAATGGTGCCATCCCGATGCTGGTGTGAAAGCTATTTTTATAAGTGAAATCAATTAATGGCAATAGCTGCTCCCAACTACCAAATTGTTCTAACACACAAGTTCTCAACAGATCCTCCAAAGACTGAATAGTACGTTCGGACTGCCCATCGGTCTGGGGATGATAGGCTGTACTGAACCTCAATTTAGTGCCCAAGGCTTGCTGAAGGCTCTGCCAGAATTGGGATAGGAACCTCGGATCACGGTCTGATACTATGCTGGAGGGAATACCATGTAGCTTCACTATGTCCCGGATATACAACTGTGTCAGCTTTTCTAAACTGTATTTCATATTCAGAGGGATAAAGTGAACACATTTAGTCAGCCGGTCTACCACAACCCAAATAGCATCACATCCAGCAGTGGTTCTTGGTAAACCTAAAACGAAGTCCATAGCAATGTTGTCCCACTTCCACTCAGGGATATCAAGACAACGTAACAAACAACCCGGTTTCTGATGTTCGATCTTTGCTTTCTGACAAACCAAGCAGTGAGATACATAGTCAGCCACATCTGTTTTCAACTTTGGCCACCAGAACAACTTCTTCAAATCATGGTACATTTTTGTGGTACCCGGATAAAGGCTTAATTTAGTTTTAAGGGCCTCCTCAAGAATCATTCTTCTCACCTCAAAGTCCAGAGGAATATAGATCCTTTTTCTGAATCTGATAATTCCGTTTGAACCTTTTACAAAGTCGGGCTCTATGTAACATCCCCGATTTTCCCTAACCGCTAGGTGCCGTAGTTAATGGAATTTTATAAGAGTAGTGTCGTTTCCAAGTCTTTGATTTTGTTTAGAGTGTGTTTATGATATAGGATTTAGTTAAGGGTAGGTTTTCATGAAGTAGGATTAGCTTAGAAATGAGCTTTAGAAGGATTATTCGATGGTTATGAACATAGGATCTTAGGGAAGTAGAAATAAAATGTCCATAGCTCCAAACCCAAATTCCATCGTTGGATGTGAAGACGAGTGTCTTATGATGCTTTTCTCAAGATTTGAGCAAGATCCGACGGTTAACGAAGAAGTTAGAGCGATTCGAAGTACAAGGGATTAAGTGAGCTGAACAGGTTAATCGATTAACCCTTGAGTTAATCGATTAAGTTTTTGGCAATGTTCAGCCCCTAATCGAGTAATGTGTGGATTAATCGATTAAGTTTTTAGCCACCTTTTGGTGCTACTCGATTAATGAAAGTATTAATCGATTAGCCATGTACAACTAATAGGAATTAATCGATTAACCAAGGAGGTTAATCGATTAACCCCTGTTATATCAGACAAAGAACGCGTGAATTGGGGCATTTTTTTCATTGTTTTCTCTTTCCTCTCCTCACGGCTCTCTCCTCTTCTTCAACCCTAGGATTTCCAAATCCTCAAATCAACTCAAAGTCTCACCAAATTAGTACCACAAATCACTCACTCATCAATTTTTTATGAGTTTCCCTCTCTCAAATCTCACATTCTTCTCTCTCTCACCAAATCCCCACATAAACCCTAACTTCTCCAATCCACATTATGGGGTTATGCAATCACTCAAGGAGTCTTAGAAAGTGACTAAGGGCAAGAAGATAGGAGGCTAGGGAGCTTAGCTAGGGCTTGGTGTGGATGCTTCGAGCTTTCCCCAATTTCTCCTCTTCTCTTTAAGAAGTAAGGGGAAGTACTTTGGTTTTAATTAGGGAAAGGACTTAATAATAGTAATAGGGTTATAATTAGATGTATTTTATATGTGTATGTTTGATTTGTATGTTGATAATGTTATGTTTGGAAATAAAAGTGTGTATAATGAACTTAGGGTTGTTTAGTATTTGAGTATTAGATTGTTCTCGGACTAAATGATTAAATGAATAATATGATTATGATTATTGTTGTCGTATGATTGGTATGTTCTATATGTTGACCATGAATATATATGTTATGAACTTAGGGTTTTATTAGAAATAAATTGTTATAATTGTTATAATTGTTATGAAACTAAATGAATGAATGGTATGATGGTGATCACTACTGTTATTAAGTGTGATTGTCTATGTATATATATAGTATGGCCAAAAGTCCTAAGTTAGAAAACCCAACCAATTGGATATAAGGTATTAAAGGTTTGATTAATGAAAGCTATATAAAATGAATTAGAAACACGTGCATTATGGAGTAAGGTGGACCTTAGGTGTACGGGGAAAAACACACGTCGTTTAACGATTGATGAGGGCAAAAGTGAATCATTGGGATTATCTTGGGGAACTTTGATCCTGCAAAGGATACGGGTTTGCTTCCCGTGTCGGGGGTTGGTTCCACGCAAACAAGGGTAATCCCATCACTTTGGCTCGTTTTGACCAGTTGAGGGTGATTTCTGCTAGAGCCAATTTGGACGAATCAATCCAAATTGCACGACGAACCCTAGAGGGGTGAAGTGCTATGCAAGCGAGTATGACGAACCCTATAGAGGTGAAGTACCAAAATAGAGGTTGAGAAATACTTACTCCTGGTCGGTTTTTCCCCAGAGTGGAGGGTGTATGTGAGGGTTGAAAAGTGTTATTGTTATTGTAAATGGAGAAGTGCATTCATTGTTATATAATAGGTTTAATTCACTGAATCCAATGGAAGTGTTAAAGTGTATAAAGTAAAGTGGAAAGTGTTACATTGGATTCAGGAGTTAAACCATAATAGTATAAAGTGCATTTCATACTCATATGATTGAGCATCAAAGCATTGTTATGTGATGAATTGTGTACACGTATATTGTATAAAGGAATAGTAAAGGGTTAAGGTATATAAATAGTAGGGTTTAATGGGATAAAGGAGTATGAGAGTGTATTTGTGTGTGGATATGTCCAGTTATGTCTTATTATTGTTATTTAAGTGTTTTCCTTGATTATTTTTCAAATTACTCACCCCTTAAGTTGACCATTTTAGGTACCATTTGAGAAAGATATTCACCGCTTCCGTGCCGAGAAGATATACTCTCACATAAAGAGAGTATATTAATTGTGAGACTTTAGTAGCCTCATTTTATTGCAATCATTCTAGGATATTGTAATGTAAATAATTTTCATTGACTAAAGTTGTATTTAATTTTGAATTACTTATCTCCTTTTAAAGATACTTCTATTTTTGTAAAATGGACTTTATAAAAGTAATTGTTTTGATAAAATGTATCCATGGTTGTGAAGGATATAAAAATATCCTTTCCTAAAATGTTTCAAAATAAGTCACAACCACTTACAATGTGATTACAGTTTTGCAATTGTTATTAACTGTTCTGGACTGATAGGTGAAAAATTATCTTGGGGAAAGTCCATATTTTAGAGTAAACTCCGCCAAAATTTTTATAAAACCCCAAGCATTTTAATATTAAATCACTATAAAAATTAATATTTTATAGTATAAAAAAATGAGGATGTTACAGATGGTATCAGAGCAATGGTTGCAATTCTCGGTTGTGGAGTATGGATTTCCTACTCCCAAAGGGTTACTCCACATTAGAGTAACTAACCAATAGTTAGTTTAGTAGCTTATTGTCGTAGTTCATGCATGCCTATTTAGTTAAAGTCAGCATAGTTTAGTAGTATTAATAGAATAGAGCTAGTGATAGTTCAGTAATCTTCAATTCAAAGTGGATAAGTAGAATTTTCAATTGTAACTTGGTTGTACTTTGAAGCGGACCGAAAGTAGGGACTAGTGGAAGTAAAACTCCCAACGGGATAGAGCATGAAAGAGTTACCCCAACGGGATGGACTAAACCTTAGTTTTGAATTAAGTAAGTCAACATCGAATATGACGAAGAATTGAAATTTTTACATAAAATGAAATTTCAAAGTCTTCTTTTGAATGGAAGATGAGTCATTTCTTTGTTATTTAATTGGAATTCAGGTTCTACGAAAATGGTTTTATCTCTGATGCGATGTAGAATCGAGAAGGGCCCCTCGAGATTTACATTTAATCGGAAGATAACATCATTGAGTCCTTGGAATCCAATGAAATAATTGTCGAATTTATTTTCTATACATAGGAATAGGATAAGAATTAGGAATCATTGCATCATAGACACTCCGCGCATTCTTTATCAGAGTGCGCAACGGAAGTGAATAGGTGTCAACCCGGTGTACTTGCCTTTAACTTTGATAACTAAGTGTCGTCTCTAATAAGACCTAAGTACTTTCTACAATTCCACATTATGTTTGGTGATAAATACATTACTAAATTTATAAAGTGTAAGTGTGTTTTTGGCGTCAAACTATTTTCAGACTCTATTTTGAAAAAGTGTTAGTAATATGAATTTTAACGAACGTCAAGCATACAAGTATTCTATTACTTTCCAGAGTATGGAATTGATTCTAACTTTGATAATTGGCCGAATGTAACAATATCGATTTTTAAACACGTATTGTTAACAAAGTGAATACCTAAGTAATGGGATGATCGTGTGGTTTATTATTGGGCTACACCAATTGCCGATTAAATAGGAATTCACCAAATGTGACATACGTCAATTTGAAATAAGAGTTGAACTTCAAAGTTGAAATAAAAGGAAAGGCATGTATTAGAATTTAAAAATTCTAATTTCAACCGATACATGCAATTCTTTTATTTGAGTTTGATGGTCATAGAGGATCCTTTTTTTCTTTGTCAAAGGAGTCCTCCAAAACTTTTGAATTAGTCCCAAAACAATTGTGAAACGATTTTTGGAAATCTTTGTGAATACTTTTAACTTTTGGATGCTTGACATGTTTTCCTATTATCAACTAATTTTGTTAAAGTTCGAAATGAAATTGATTTATAAATTATAAAGAGTTTTTCCTTATTTTCGGAAAGAGATAATTTTTGGAAATTCTTTATCACCAAAGAGCAAATCTTTTCTTTACAAATTAGAACTTATTGTTTTCTATTGAAATGTGGGATCAAGAAATGCAAGTGACGATAACAAAGTGGGTCAAAGGCAATGTCTCTCACATAGAGCGAGATTCAAGTCTAGAATCTCAATTTAGGGTAATGGGTGTTATATCTTTTCCTTTAAGTTCACATAGGACTCAAAGGAAATGTGCGATTGTTATTGAACAAACTACGTTCCAGAATCACAACTAATTTTAAAATCAAAGTTAACTATTCCCTGGAATGTAATTTGTTGGATATTTAAGTCCCAATCTTAGCATCCGTTATAATGGTCTAAGCACCCGAGTCTAGATAGCAATAAGAGGGTTTCAACTAAGGTCCTAAGATAGAAAGCAGTCATGTGAAACCCTAACCCAAGAAACCAAATAGGAAACCCTGAACCTCATGTGAGCGATAGACAAGAGTAGACCTAGTGGGAGCCTTAAGCTTGTAGGATTTTCGTTTAGAATTAAGTAGTAGAACCTCGATAGTCTGAGGATTAGACTAAGTGGTAGAAGTTAAATCCGTTTTAGTTGAGTGTTTGATCTTAAGCCTTAGGTATAGGTATATATAGGTTTATATAGGAATAAGATTTTGTTTATGCTAAGAGTTGTTGATTTGCGTGTGTTTGAATTGTACATAACTATGTTTGTAATTTTAAATTTTCCATGATTATGTATTAAATCAAACTATCGTTGGAACCGATTATTTTGTATTTTTCATACTAGTTCCAACTCTAATTATTTTTATATACCTTATCTACTATTTAGTGATGATTTTAAATAAAGAAATTTTTCCACCCCCCAGTGAAGGTGATTTTGTAAAAGTACCAAATCATTCTTTACCTATTAAGTATCAAATTAAACTTTAAAGCTAATTGTCTTGTGTTGCTTGGCTATTCTTAATTTCAATCTTTTCTTATGATATTTATATTTTGCAATGAAACTTTTCTTTAAAGAAAACACTTTGCTGATGATCAAGTCTATAATTTGGTAAATTGAGTCCTTATTAAGGACAACTCTTTTGTATACATATATGTATATAGAATTGAAATATATCTCTTCATGTAATATTTTCAGTCTAAATTATAAACATATATCAAAGTGGATTTTCCAAAGACTATCATTATGTTTACCCTGCACTGTTAATCCCTATTTTCAACTGCATTCATGAATAATGCATTCTTTGACTTTGATCTTACTTTCTTTTACATTGAGTAACTTTGGGCTGGAATTTGAAACCAACTCTATTTTGGGGTGATTTTATATGTGTAGGTATTATTTACTTTTAAATTACTAGATGCATACCCCTGCGTCTAATGAATATTGATTTGGGTCTAATATATAGTGTTTTGAGTATTGATTTGACTCCCTTTTACTACGTGTTTAGCTTGTTTCTCAAGTATTTTGTAGGACTTTTTGTTAATTCTTAGAAATAGTTCTTAGTTTTGAACCCTTTGAACGTTTTGATCCTTTTTGGGTATGTTTCAGGTACTTATGGAGCTTAAATTCAAAATATATTGATGGACTTGGATAGAGGATGAAAAGAGCTTCGAAACGGTCCAAGAACGGAGTAAAACGGAGTCCGGAGCAGTCCGTAGCGCCCAAAACAGTCCGGGGCACGCGTGCTGAAATTGTGCAGTACCCGTGCGCCCCCGGGGCGCCCGAGCCCATGCGCCTGGGGCGCGAATACGTATTTCAGGCCCGTTTTGGGCCGGGTTTGATGCATTTTGATGGGGATTCAATTGGGACTCAATTAGGGTTTGTTTTAGGCATTAAATACTAGGTTTTCAGCAGTTTTTGTAAGCTTTTAGAGAGAGAGGGAGATTACATAGTTTAGAGAGAGGTTTAGAAGAGGAGAAGATCCAAGGTTGAGAGATCAAGGCTTCTCCATGGTAATCATGTATTATCCTTCTATTTCTTCTCTTGTTCTTCAATGTTTATCATGTAACTAAAACCCTTTGTTAGGAATTGGTGGATTTGTATGGATTAATTTATGTAGTTATTGAATTAATGTTTTTCCGTTTCTATATCATATGTTTGATTGTGATTTAATTGTTATGCATGAATCTGGCCAATTTATGTTTTGGATTTCTAATCCCCAAATTGAGAGGTTTAGGGTTTAGATAGGCCTTTCCAATCAAACAATATAATTAATCCACGGGTAGAGATGCAATTGGGTAATTATATAACTTTATTTAAATTCATTATTCTTAATTATTATTCAATGAATTAAACACTTGAGAGATTGAGGGTTATGAAATTGAATAAGAAAAGGTAACTAAACATGAGAGATCTGATAGTTACTAAATTAGGGATTTGTTCATGGTTTAGGGGAAAACAATAATTCATAATTAGATAAACGAAACATACATTGAAACCACGTTCCTAACAATCCTTCTCTACCTGCTCACAACTTCTATTTAATTTCAGCTTTTCATTTAGTTTTTAATTAAAATCACTTTTTCATAATTTTAGTTCAAATCTAAATTTTAGTTATAGGATTTGCTTCTAGTTGCACTAAGGTAAAAGTAGATTGAACATTCTCACAAACTCCCTGTGGGACGATATCTGGTCTTCCTAGACTATATTACACGTTGACCCAGTACACTTGCTGGCACATCAACAAGTTTTTGGCGCCGTTGCCGGGGAGTTTAGAATTGTTCATTTTATTTCTGGTACTTAGTGTAATTTTTAGTGAGTTCTATATTTATTTTTAGTTTTATTTTTTTTTATTTATTTTTTTTAGTAGTTTCTTGTCTCAATAGGTGCTGCGTAATGTTTTTGTTGTTTTTGTGCTCGCAGGTATTGTATCTATTTGAGTGCAACAAAAGAGAAGTAGCACAAGAGAAAAGAAAACTTAGAAGATGGCTGAAGGGGGAAGATCCGACGGGTCCATTCCGCCTCCTCCTTCCCGTATGACGTTAGGCGATTATGCAACCGTGAGCATGGACATGTTTGCCTCAAGCATGGTCCATCTACCAATCTCAGCAACCGCCTTCAAAATTGATCCCAATTACATACAACTCATCAAACAGGATCAATTTGAGGGTGCGGCACATCAAGACCCACAGGAGCATATCACCAACTTCTTGAGCCTCCTCGACTTATTCAAAATCGAGGGTGCTTCGGATGAGGCCATTCGGATGAGACTGTTTCCCTTCTCACTAAGGGGCGAGGCAAGGACATGGTTGCACAATCAGGCACCTGAGAGTCTTTCCAGTTGGAAAGTGCTTGTCTCCAAATTCATGGACAAGTTCTTTCCAGTTGGAGAGCAAGCAAAGCTGAGGTAGGATGTATACTCTTTCATGCAAGAAGAAAAAGAGCCATTGCATGAGGCCTGGGAAAGCTACAACCAGCTGTTGAGGAAAAACCCATATCGTATGCCAGAACACCAGGAGATTACTCTATTTTATAATGGGCTCAATGGGCATGACCAGAGCATGATTGATGCAGCAGCTGGTGGAGCATTGAGGAAGAAAACTGTTGAAGAGGCCAGAGAAATCATCACCAATTTGGTATTCAGCAGTAGTCAGTCTGTCAGAGAGAAAAACATTCAGAATAATAAAGGTTCAGACTCGCCTTTAATCCAGGCCCTCATCCAGCAAAACAAGGAGATGCAACAACAGCTAAAAGCATGGGTGAAGCAAGTTGCACCCCAGGCTCTGAAATGTGATTTTTGTGGAGGAAGTCACCGGAATAGTGACTGTGCTTATCAAGTCAGAAAGGGACCAACCACCATTGAGGAGCAAGTAAATCAACTTAATGCAACATGGTATCAGCCGACACCCAACCCACCTCAACCACAAAAGAAGGATTGGGAGAAGGCGATTGAAGCATTAACTCTCAATACCCATTCCTTCATAGCTGAGTCTCGGGCGAATTTCAATAATCAACAAGCTAGCATCAAGAACTTGGAGATGCGGGTAGATCAAATAGCAAATCAAATATCAGAGATAGTAACCCACACCAAGGAAAGATGCATGGCAGTCACCCTTCGAAGTAGAAAGTCATATGAGGAGCCACTGAAAAAGGGTGATGCAACTGAGAGGGAGTATGAAAAGAGGGAAGAGTTCAAGCCATCAGCTGAGCAAGAGGAGCCTGAAGCACCGAAAGCGCAGGGTCCACCTGCGGATCTCGATCAAGGCACATTCAAACCAACACCACTACCTTTGAGGGTACCTTTTCCTCAGAGGTTGAAGAAGTAAGATGACCAGAAGCAGTTCTCCAAATTCCTGGAGATGCTACGGAAGGTGCACATCAACATCCCGTTTGCAGAGGCACTTGCACAAATGCCTCTGTATGCGAGATTCATGAAGGAGTTGCTTACAAAGAAGAAGCGGATGCTCTTGACTGAGGAGACATTCCCAATAGCTGAGAAGTGCAGCAAAATCATCAAGCGCAACCTTCCACCAAAGCTAAAGGACCCAGGTAGCTTTAACATTTCAGTTAGCATAGGCAAGGAGTATTCAGGTAAGGTTCTCTATGACTTAGGAGCTAGTGTCAATATTATGCCTTTGTCCTTGTTTAACAAATTGCAAATAGAAAAGATTGAGCCTACCTCGGCGTTAATTCAATTAGCTGAAAGAACCTCCATCCGCCCTTATGGAGTGGTGGAGGACCTTCTGGTAAAGGTGAATGATTTTATCCTGCCCCTTGATTTTATGGTACTTGATATAGAAGAGGATAAAAATATTCCTCTAATTTTTGGAAGGCCATTCTTAGCCACAGCAGGGGCAGTGATTGATGTGCCTAGGGGAGAAGTGATTCTCCGAGTGAATGGTGAGCAATCCACTATAAAATTTTTTCCAAAACCACCAGTCAACGCGGAGGCCTTTGTCCCTCTCAAATTCATTCAGCACTCTAATGGAGAGAGTGTTGGAAAGAGATGGAGTGACCACTCCAAAGTTTTCCCATTAAAAGGGTCATGGCAACCACCTTGACTTCTGAAAAGAGGTGACCCGTCAGGCTCGTGACGTTAAACAAGCGCTTGTTGGGAGGCAACCCAATGTTAGGTAATTTCCCTTAACTTAGGATAGTTTAGTGTAGGTAGTTTAAAAAAGAAAAAAAAACCGAAGCTACAGGTCTAAGGGGTGCAAAAGTTCAGTTTTGGGGTCAAATTCTGATTCTACCATCTTATCTCTTAGGATTAGATTTATCTTTATCTCTAGGAAGTTTTTTTTTTTTATGTTTATCTTATTTTTTTTAGCAATAGATATTTTTTATTCTTATCTTTTAGGATTAGATTAGTTTTATATCTTTTTAAGATTTTGTTTTTATCTTTTTAGGATTAGATTTATCCTCTTAGGATTATTTTTAGAATAGATTTTTTTTTATTTTATTATTTATTTTCTATTTTTTTTTTAGGGATAGATTTTTTTTTAGGATTACATTTGTATTTTTAGGATTTGGACCCCATTAGCCCCAATTTTTTCAATATTGCACTCCAGGACCTGTATCTCACAAAAATATTGTCCAGCTTTCTTAGGTAGTTTTAATTTTTATTTTGTAGTGTAGGCTAGATTAGTTTGCTTGAGGACAAGGCACATCTAAGTTTGGGGGAGTATATACAAAATAAAAATTTTTTCAAATCTGAATTTTTGTCTCATATTTTTGGTATTGGTTTGTGTCCTTAGCAAGAGTAATTAATTTTTCTAACCTTAGGACGTTTTCTCTGATGATGCATGTACATACTTAGTTTAGGACTTATACTCATTGACTTTTGACTCTATTTGATTGAGCTGTAAATATGGTTATGAACTGGTTATTTTGACAAATGCTTTCAGAACTTGTGATTAGTGAACTGACTTTAGCCCTGTGAGGTTTTGAGCCTTATATTGAGGGGTATGAATTTTATTGAAATATTCTGATATTGAGACCCCTATTCTTTCATGAGTGTGTTCTCTTTGATGATTGTGCTCTAGAACTTGACCGGTGACCATTTCAAGAATGATTTTTGTTTGCATGCATGAAGATGATTAAGGCACTTAGGATGTGTTTTTGAGGCTTCCAGATTGTTGCATCGATTCATTTATCCTTTAGTTGCCCATTTTGAGCCTTATATTGTTATATATGATTTTTCTTTGGTACCCTGCAATTGTTGCATTAATTCTATTGTGAGTATCTTAGGAATTTTGGATGAGCAATTAAGTGGAATGTAATGCAAAATAAAAAAAAGTGAAAAGAGTTATGAGCCTACTCCTCTTCCAATGAAAAAAAATGATGTAAAAATCAAATAAAAGTGAAAAGGAAGAGAGTAGAGGAATTAAAATTGAAAAGTGAGAAGAATAATAAAGTTGTGAATTGAGTTGTGATTCATTGTAATACTACTAGTTGCTCATTCATAATTTCTGAGGGAAATTTGCTTTGCATTTTAGCCCTTAGTTTTATCTCTTCTTTCTTTTATCCCACCTAACACTTTAGCCAGGCCGCATTACAACCAATATTAAGACCTTTTGATTTTTCTGTGCAATCGATAATTTCAGTGGAGATGTTGGTCTATGGTCAAGCATATGGTAGCACTTTATCATTGATGAACTTGTGTGCTTAAATGACATATTACCCTTATACACTTTTGAGAGAAACATTTGAGAGGTTGAGAGTGTTCACTAGTCCTGAGTCTGATAGGGTTTGTTACTCTAACTAGTTTGTGATTGTGTAAATAGTTTGTGATAATATGTGTTGGAGTCATGAGTCGAAGTCTTAGATGAGGTGTGTATATGTTGATTTAGGGAGTTTGTCTTTTGTTTAGAATTTTATTTTACTTTTGCCTGGGACATGCAAAATTCTAAGTTTGGGGGAGTGATTTGGGTCTAATATATAGTGTTTTGAGCATTGATTTGACTCCCTTTTACTACGTGTTTAGCTTGTTTCTCAAGTATTTTGTAGGACTTTTTGTTAATTCTTAGAAATAGTTCTTAGTTTTGAACCCTTTGAACGTTTTGATCCTTTTTGGATATGTTTCAGGTACTTATGGAGCTTAAATTCAAAATATATTGATGGACTTGGATAGAGGATGAAAAGAGCTTCGAAACGGTCCAAGAACGGAGTAAAACGGAGTCCGGAGCAGTCCGTAGCTCCCAAAACAGTTCGGGGCACGCGTGCTGAAATTGTGCAGTACCCGTGCCCCCGCCCGAGCCCATGCGCCTGGGGCGCGAATACGTATTTCAGGCCCGTTTTGGGCCGGGTTTGATGCATTTTGATGGGGATTCAATTGGGACTCAATTAGGGTTTGTTTTAGGCATTAAATACTAGGTTTTCAGCAGTTTTTGTAAGCTTTTAGAGAGAGAGGAAGATTACATAGTTTAGAGAGAGGTTTAGAAGAGGAGAAGATCCAAGGTTGAGAGATCAAGGCTTCTCCATGGTAATCATGTATTATCCTTCTATTTCTTCTCTTGTTCTTCAATGTTTATCATGTAACTAAAACCCTTTGTTAGGAATTGGTGGATTTGTATGGATTAATTTATGTAGTTATTGAATTAATGTTTTTCCGTTTCTAAATCATGTGTTTGATGTTGATTTAATTGTTATGCATGAATCTGACCAATTTATGTTTTGGATTTCTAATCCCCAAATTGAGAGGTTTAGGGTTTAGATAGGCCTTTCCAATCAAACAATATAATTAATCCACGGGTAGAGATGCAATTGGGTAATTATATAACTTTATTTAAATTCATTATTCTTAATTATTATTCAATGAATTAAACACTTGAGAGATTGAGGGTTATGAAATTGAATAAGAAAAGGTAACTAAACATGAGAGATCTGATAGTTACTAAATTAGGGATTTGTTCATGGTTTAGGGGAAAACAATAATTCATAATTAGATAAACGAAACATACATTGAAACCACGTTCCTAACAATCCTTCTCTACCTGCTCACAACTTCTATTTAATTTCAGCTTTTCATTTAGTTTTTAATTAAAATCACTTTTTCATAATTTTAGTTCAAATCTAAATTTTAGTTATAGGATTTGCTTCTAGTTGCACTAAGGTAAAAGTAGATTGAACATTCCCACAAACTCCTTGTGGGACGATATCTGGTCTTCCTAGACTATATTACACGTTGACCCAGTACACTTGTTGGCACATCAACAAATATCCAGCATCTTTTCAAAACTTTTATTCCATTCAATTCAATGCAAAACTTTTTTGGTATGTATTGACCATTTTACTAACCGTGTTGAGTTGATGTTTTAATTTTCCTTTAAGAAATATACTCTTTTATAAAATTTCAAAACATGATGTTCTTTGTATTTTTTTTAGTTAAACAAATAATATTTTAAATTGTTGATGTGCTGTTATCTCTATTGATTGTGTTTGAACTGGGCTTTGTTGTGTTAATTCCTTTTATGATTAAATGCTTTCTGTTCTGTTTCTCTTTGAGTATATTATTTGTGCTTGTTGTTTAAAATGTTTCTATGACGTTGATGTTTATATTTTTATAAGAATGACGTGTTATAGGGAAGTTAAGATTTTGTTCTCCTGAGTTGTGGGAATAGATTAGTTATCCTAGGAATGAACCTCAATAGGATAGTAAGACTTAGTGTAAGAAGCAGTTCCGGTAGTAGTGGAGTAGTTCTATTATTGAGATCCAACCGAAGTTGTGTTCTCAGTGGGGGAGCTGACTCCCAAGGCCATAACCACCTTATTGTCCAAGATAAGATCCATCATGTCAATAGAGCATATAGCTCTATGTCTCTTTTAGTTCCTTGAACCTAGTTGAATTTCGGGGACGAAATTCCTTTAAGTGGGGGAGAATTGTAACATCCCCGATTTTCCCTAACCGCTAGGTGCCTTAGTTAACGGAATTTTATAAGAGTAGTGACGTTTCCAAGTCTTTGATTTTTTTTAGAGTGTGTTTATGATATAGGATTTAGTTAAGGGTAGGTTTTCATGAAGTAGGATTAGCTTAGAAATGAGCTTTAGAAGGATTATTCGAGGGTTATGAACATAGGATCTTAGGGAAGTAGAAATAAAATGTCCATAGCTCCAAACCTTAATTCCACCGTTGGATGTGAAGACGAGTGTCTTAGGATGCTTGTCTCAAGATTTGAGCAAGATCTGACGGTTAACGAAGAAGTTAGAGCGATTCGAAGTACAAGAGATTAAGTGAGCTGAACAGGTTAATCGATTAACCCTTGAGTTAATCGATTAAGTTTTTGGCAATGTTCAGCCCCTAATCGAGTAATGTGTGGATTAATCGATTAAGTTTTTAGCCACCTTCTGGTGCTACTCGATTAATGAAAGTATTAATCGATTAGCCATGTACAACTAATAGGAATTAATCGATTAACCAAGGAGGTTAATCGATTAACCCCTGTTATATCAGACAAAGAACGCGTGAATTGGGGCATTTTTCTCATTGTTTTCTCTTTCCTCTCCTCACGGCTCTCTCCTCTTCTTCAACCCTAGGATTTCCAAATCCTCAAATCAACTCAAAGTCTCACCAAATTAGTACCACAAATCACTCACTCATCAATTTTTTATGAGTTTCCCTCTCTCAAATCTCACATTCTTCTCTCTCTCACCAAATCCCCAAATCCTCACATAAACCCTAACTTCTCCAATCCACATTATGGGGTTATGCAATCACTCAAGGAGTCTTAGAAAGTGACTAAGGGCAAGAAGATAGGAGGCTAGGGAGCTTAGCTAGGGCTTGGTGTAGATGCTTCGAGCTTTCCCCAATTTCTCATCTTCTCTTCAAGAGGTAAGGGGAAGTACTTTGGTTTTAATTAGGGAAAGGACTTAATAATAGTAATAGGGTTATAATTAGATGTATTTTATATGTGTATGTTTGATTTGTATGTTGATAATGTTATGTTTGGAAATAAAAGTGTGTATAATGAACTTAGGGTTGTTTTGTATTTGAGTATTAGATTGTTCTCGGACTAAATGATTAAATGAATAATATGATTATGATTATTGTTGTGGTATGATTGGTGTGTTCTATATGTTGACCATGAATATATATGTTATGAACTTAGGATTTTATTTGAAATAAATTGTTATAATTGTTATGAAACTAAATGAATGAATGGTATGATGGTGATCACTACTGTTATTAAGTGTGATTGTCTCTGTATATATATAGTATGGCCGAAAGTCCTAAGTTAGGAAACCCAACCAATTGGATATAAGGTATTAAAGGTTTGATTAATGAAAGCTATATAAAATGAATTAGAAACACGTGCATTATGAAGTAAGGTGGACCTTAGGTGTACGGGGAAAAACACGCGTCGTTTAACGATTGATGAGGGCAAAAGTGAATCATTGGGATTATCTTGGGGAACTTTGATCCTGCAAAGGATACGGGTTTGCTTCCCGTGTCGGGGGTTGGTTCCACGCAAACCAGGGTAATCCCATCACTTTGGCTCGTTTTGCCAGCTGAGGGTGATTTCTGCTAGAGCCAATTTGGGCGAATCAATCCAAATTGCATGACGAACCCTAGAGGGGTGAAGTGCTGTGCAAGCGAGTATGACGAACCCTATAGGGGTGAAGTACCAAAATAGAGGTTGAGAAATACTTACTCCTGGTCGGTTTTTCCCCAGAGTGGAGGGTGTATGTGAGGGTTGAAAAGTGTTATTGTTATTGTAAATGGAGAAGTGCATTCGTTGTTATATAATAGGTTTAATTCACTGAACCCAATGGAAGTGTTAAAGTGTATAAAGTAAAGTGGAAAGTGTTACATTGGATTAAGGAGTTAAACCATAATAGTATAAAGTGCATTTCATACTCATATGATTGAGCATCAAAGCATTGTTATGTGATGAATTGTGTACACGTATATTGTATAAAGGAATAGTAAAGGGTTAAGGTATATAAATAGTAGGGTTTAATGGGATAAAGGAGTATGAGAGTGTATTTGTGTGTGGATATGTCCAGTTATGTCTTATTATTGTTATTTAAGTGTTTTCCTTGATTATTTTTCAAATTACTCACCCCTTAAGTTGACCATTTTAGGTACCATTTGAGAAAGATATTCACCGCTTCCGTGCCGAGAAGATATACTCTCACATAAAGAGAGTATATTAATTGTGAGACTTTAGTACCCTCATTTTATTGCAATCATTCTAGGATATTGTAATGTAAATAATTTTCATTGACTAAAGTTGTATTTAATTTTGAATTACTTATCTCCTTTTAAAGATACTTCTATTTTTGTAAAATGGACTTTATAAAAGTAATTGTTTTGATAAAATGTATCCATGGTTGTGAAGGATATAAAAATATCCTTTTCTAAAATGTTTCAAACTAAGTCACAACCACTTACAATGTGATTACAGTTTTGCAATTGTTATTAACTGTTCTGGACTGACAGGTGAAAAATTATCTTGGGGAAAGTCCATATTTTAGAGTAAACTCCGCCAAAATTTTTATAAAACCTCAAGCATTTTAATATTAAATCAATATAAAAAGTAATATTTTATAGTATAAAAATGAGGATGTTACACTCTGCATCATCGAGGACCACTCTTGCCAACTTTTGTTGGAGTTCTTCATCTTCAGTTTGCCTCTCTTTAATCAAATCCACAAACTCATTTGTAACCTGTAACATCGCTAGAACAATGCTCTTCTCTTTCCTTTGCATTCTGAGATTAAGGTTACTAAACTCCTGCATCAATTGCATTTCCTTCACCATTAAATTACTGATATGCAAGGTTTTTCGGCCCAAGGCATCAACTACGACATTCGCCTTTCCAGGATGATATTGCAAATTGAAATCATAATCTTTTAAGAATTCCATCCACCGCCTGTGGCGCATATTGAGTTCTTTTTGATCGAAGAGGTATTTGAGGCTCTTATGATCACTAAAGACCTCAAATGTAGTGCCATATAGATAGTGCCTCCAGATTTTTAGAGTGAAGACTACAGCTGCAAGTTCCAAGTCATGTGTGGGATAGTTCTGCTCATATTGCTTGAGTTGTCTGGACGCGTAAGCAACTACTTTACCTTGTTGCATCAGAACACAACCGAGCCCTTTCTTAGAGGCATCACAATAGACATAGAAGGGCTGAGTTAGATCGGGCAAAATGAGAATTGGAGAGCTGGTCAATCTGTTTTTCAACTCCTGAAAACTCTGCTCACATTGAGATGACCATTCATAAGACACATCCTTTCAGGCGAGTTTAGTCAGAGGGAGGGCTATTTTGGAGAATCCCTCAATGAACCTCCGATAATAACCCGCCAAGCCAAGGAAACTTCTCACCTCAGTAACTGTCTTGGGTCTCTCCCACTTTTATACCGCTTCCACCTTAGAAGGGTCTACGGCAACACCATGCTTGGAGATAACATGACCCAAGAAGTGCACTTCGTCAAGCCAGAAATTGCACTTTTCAAACTTAGCATAAAGTTGTTTTTCCTTCAATATCTACAGCACAGTCCTCAAGTGTCCTTCGTGCTTATCTGGACTCTTTGAATAAATTAGAATGTCGTCAATGAACACGATCACAAAGGAATCCAGGTAGGGCCGAAAGATCCTGTTCATGAAATCCATGAAGACTACCGGTGCATTAGTTAGGTCGAAGGGTATCACAACATGTTCATAGTGGCCATAGCGAGTCCGGAAGGTGGTCTTAGGAATGTCCAGCTCCCTAATGCGGATTTGGTGATATCCCGATCGGAGATAAATTTTTGAGAAAACCACAGCACCTCTCAACTGATCTAGTAAATCATCAATGCGAGGAAGAGGATACTTGTTCTTCACCGTCTTCGCATTGAGTTGCCTGTAATCTATGCACATCCAAGAACTTCCGTTCTTCTTCTTGACAAAGAGGACCAGAGCTCCCTATGGAGATACACTGGGTCGAATAAATCCCTTCGCCAATATCTCCTCCAACTGCTTCTTTAACTTTGTCAACTCAGTGGTTGCCATCCTGTAAGGAGCTATGGAAACTGGTCCTGCACCAGGAACCAAATCAATACTAAATTCAATTTCCCTATGTGGTGGTAGTCCTGGAATTTCATTAGGAAAGACTTCTAGGAATTCCCTGACTACCAGAATTTTTCTCACATCAGATTCTTTGTCCACTTCCATAGCAAGCAAGGGAAGGAGGATTAAAGACAATAGATTTCTCCTTACAATCAATTAGGACAAGATGGTTAGACATCCAGTCCATGCCCAGAATGATATCCAGGTTAGTCAGAGGAAGATAGATGAGATTTACGGTGAAGTTCCGCTCTAGTAACCGAAGAGGGCAATTCAAGCATACTTGAGATGTGACAACAGAGGAACTAGTGGGAGTAGAGACAGATAACATAAAAGGCATCTCAACAGGTGATAACCCCAACTTCTTCATGCAAGTATGAGAGATAAAAGAATGGGAAGCACCATAATCAAAAAGAACACCACAAGATATACCATTAATAAAACAGGTACTTGATATGAAAGAACGGGAATAAACACCCCAATTAGAGGAGACACCACAAGATATATTACTAATATAACGTTTACCTCGGATGAGTTCGTCAAATAACTCCACCTCCTTGCCGTCCATGGTGTAGACCTTGCCCTTCCTTACCGGCTGACTCCGTGACGACCCGACTTTCTATTCTTAATAAAATACTTATATTCGAGAATACGACCATTTTTTTTAATTATCTTTTTCTTTTCATCATAAGTCAAGTCATCATCATTTTCAATTCTTGCGGAAAACATTCAAGGACATCATGAAGGAAAACATCAAATTTCATATTTCATTTCAAAGTCAAAGAGTACATTTTCCATTACATCAAATAATAAAAGTTAAAAACATTCAACTTAACTTAGATACTCTAGGTCATTACATTATATTACATATATTACAACAAAACTTATAACAACCTAGAGCAACTGGTTCGAAACTTAAAACATAACATAGCATAAGTAAGAGAAACCTGATGGTTGCATTATCCACATTCCACTAGCCAGAACTCAACTCAGTCGTCAGTTCCCCACTGACTCCCAGTTGAGTTTTCCATAGGATCATCCTCCGCCACCTGGTCAGCATCCTCCACCGGGTCCTCATCCTCAATAGGATCTTCCTCCTCCTCCTCCTCCTCCAGTGCCGTATCAGATGGCACATAAACTAGAGTCCGAGATCGGGCTCTAGTGGAAGGACGAGGGTGAGCAGGAACCTCCAAAATAATTCTTTCTTCAGAGGGTGACGGACTGGGTGGAAGGGTGCGTCTTAGGAAACGTCTTGGTGGTGATGGTGGTGTTCCATGGCGAAATACAAAATTAGGTGGAATATGCATAATGTACACCATTGGGATTCTCGTACGACGTGGACGCATCCGGGACCATGGATTTGGGTGACGGAAAGTGATTTCCACGTCCCCTTCGTACGTGGCCCGATGCTCCTCGAAATTCCACTCCCCATTAGGGAGTGGCCTCATCTTCACGCAGATCAGATTCCGTGCCATGTCCTACAACAAGGGATTAGGAGTGAGTCATAGCTAAATACAATAACAAATGAGCATAACAGGGGCTAAAAATAACAATCACATATATCAACAAGTATCAGCAATAATGCAAATTCATATGCTCAAACTGATTTTGTTTGTTTAGTTCTCTTTAGTGTGATGATGCATGCCTACTCCTCATTCATGCTTCACGGTTCGGCATCCTTTCGGGAATCCATTCAAAACCTAAGTTTCCATCGAACCGGAGCGGATTCACATTGCAGGCATCACGATTGATTAAAAGCTAGCCTTCATGACATCCTGTGTCGGTGGCTTTCTACGCCCTATCCTGAGCTAGTATCTCAAATCAAATCGGAGAAATTCCTTTCACCATGCATGATGATGTCACGTAAAGTTTCATTTCATTCTTTCATTATTCTCATCAGCATTCTTGGCTATTCATTGCCAGATATCTCATCATTCCATATTTTCATTTTCATTAACTTTTCTTTTAGCTGGTGCTGAAGCTTTCAGAAAAATCCATCAGCGGCCTAGCCACATTGCGATGGTTTTAGAACTAGCATATAATTTATTTATTTAGTAATCCATCGGGGCATAGCCTCCTATTGATGGTAATTGCAACGACCACATTGGGACTCCTATAGGGAAATATCAACCAAGTGAATAAAAACTTTCACTGGGACATCTATAGGATAAATATCAACCAAATGAGTGTACGCACTTCCGTTGGGACTTCTGTAGGAAAATGATCAACCACTGAATAAAATTCTAGTAGGACACCTCCAGGATAATTATCAACCAACGGGATTAAGTTATGCCACTGGGTGAAATCCTCACAGTGGTCTTTAGAATTTAGCCATTAGGATATTAGACGAGTTAATTTTTGGATATTTAAGAAAATAAGTGTTTTCTGAAAAATTGTTCAGAATACTCGAGTAGTTCATGAACTACTCGAATAGTTCATGCAAAAATACTCGAGTCCTTGAAGAAATACTCGAGTCGTTCTTAGCTTTCCAGAATACTCGAGTCTTTCTTAAAATACTCGAGTCTTTTTGCTGCAACAACACCAGTTTTTTTGCAATTTTAGCACCAATTCGATTTCCATGCTTGATTTCTCCATTCTTAGGCAAAACAGAAGCTTATACACATGAAACAAACATGTTATAACATTTAAACATAACTGAAACAGCATGAAACAACATCAATTCACAGATTGCACAAAAACTTGAAATTTTCCATTTTAAACTGTCAAATTCATTTCCACTTGATTTTAATTTCGAAACACCTTACAGTGAGCTTTATTAAGTTCATTTAAACTTGTTTGAATATTAAAATCCTGGGTTTTTGACCTCCAAGTCAGAATCCCAATTCAAGTTGCAACCCTCTTTGAACCTCCAATGGTTCCTACATTTTTAGCTTGAAATTAATTCATTCTAGTATTTGGATAACTCCTCCCTTACCTCAGAGAAGCTAAAGAAAAGATTGATTGCAAAGAAAAGTGGCTGAATCAAGAATTTCGTTTCTGAACATGTGCACAAACAGTTGCACTAGCTTACTTCGGCAACCAATTGCACCATGAATAAGACATGAAAAAGGATGAAACAAATTAGCTTAAGCAACTAGAAATGCCAACTTTTAATTAGAAACAACTTTGGAATCGAAAGAGTTCCTGGATTTACCAAACGAATTCAAGAAAGATGGGTACTTGATGCTGAAAGTTGCTCTGTTTTTCGCAGCTTTAGAACCTCAACTTTGATTGCCTATAACTCGATCTACAGGAGGTTATTTTGAGTGATTTCGGGTTCTAATTCAAGATTGGAATTAGAACTTCAGTTTGTGTTTGGGTTTTAAAGGGAATGGATGAGGATTGAAGGAGAACGAATGGATCAAAGTTAGCACCTTAAAACAGAGAAAATTTGACAGAAATTCGGGTTTGATTGATTTAGATGAGTTTTGGGTCTCCCCAATTCGCTTATTTATAGTCTAAGGTTACCCTCCTTCGAAGTAACGTCCAGCTCTGTGCTTGGAACCAAGGGAATTGCGTTTTGGTTCGAAGTTTGAATCAAAACCGACTTATACACACACAGCCGCTGCACGAAATACTCGAGTATTTCATAGAATACTCGAGTATTCCAACCAAAATTTCAAATTTCTAACTGCTAGTTAGAATACTCGAGTCTCCTCCAAAATACTCGAGTATTTTAACCAAATTTCAGAAAATTCATTATTTTATTCAATAGAATAATATTACTCTTTTAAATATTTAATTTCTTTTATTTATTTAAAAAAACATAGGGTCTTACATACTCCCCCCCCGCATGCTGAGCCTGGGCAGCATTGACCTCTTTTTTCAAAGTACTTTTAGGACAATTAGCAACATAATGTCCTGGTTGACCACATAAGAAGCACAAACCCTCTTTTGATTGGCGTTCCTTGAACCAACAAGCACCGCGATGAAGTCTTCCACATATGAGACATGTTTAGATAGGGGCACCCTGTCCTGCTGGTCTAGAGGCTACTGCTCTAGGATTGGGATAAGGACTTGATCTTGGTGCTGGTGCCTTTCCTCTGATTGGGCCGCTAGTCCTCTGAGCGATCCTGTTGCGATCCTCTACAGCTTTCTGTTTGAGCCCTTTTTCATAGGTGCTAGTCATATTTACTAGCTGGGACAAGTTTTCAATATTCCGGTACTCGAAGGCCAGCTTAATCTCAGTACGAAGACCATATTCAAATTTAATGCACTTTATGCGTTCATCCGCGTCCCAATAGCTGCCCGAATACCGGATTAAATTTTCAAATTGTGCCACGTACTCGTCGACAGTCATGTTGCCTTGCATCAATCTAAGAAAAGCTAACTCTTTCTCCCTTCTTACATCTTCAAGAAAATATTTACCAAGAAAACGGATCTTAAATAGATCCCAAGTGACTTCTTGATTCACCACTTCATAACCCCTCCTTTGTTGCTCCCACCAGTGTTCAGCTTCACCGATCAACATATATTCAGCTAGTCGGACTCTGTGATCCGCAGGTGGTTGAAGAGAACGAAGGATTTTATCAATCTCTTGGAGCCATCTCTAGGCCCCATCTGGATTATAGCCTCCTTTGAACTTTGGCGGTTCATTCTTCTGGAACCGCTCTAGCCAGTCGATGTCAGCAGGAGCTGGAGGTGCAAGATGATGCAAATTAATAGTTGTCGTAGCTACTGCGGTAGCAGCTGCTGCAACCACCTCCGCTTGGTTTTGGTTCTGTTGAACCAGATGTTCCAGAATCTGAGCTAAGTGATCATTATCCGCTTGCCTCCCAACCATAGAGTATAAGCCTGAAGGAAAGAATTAGTTAGTGTACTAACACATAAAGAGGGTATAATTAATCAACTAAGTCTTCTCCTAAGTATATATATATATATATATATATTTATTATCTAACTACTAGAGACTTGACACTAGTTTGTTTTGGATTACTCTCTTGGTGATTAAACCCATGGAGTAACTCACTACTCCGAGGCTGAAGAAAAACCGCTCTGATACCACTGATGTAACACCCTAATTTACTTTTCCTGATTTTAAAATTATTGACTTGATAATTTTCTTTTTAACTTAAAATACTTGTGACAATTTTTCCAGAAAAACGGACAGAGTTTCCTTTATTTTATGGACATTCCCAAAATTTCAGTTTCACCTGTGACCTGCAAATTCATTTTTCAATCCACAGCCGGAATAAATGACAGAGTGGCATCATATACATCAGGTCATAACAGAAAACATACGTAGGTATCATCATATTACAAACACAAAATATACACCAGTTAGTGGAAATAGTCCATTTCCCAAAAACATCCCTGACCCAAAAGGGGCATGTCCTAGATCGGCCCTGTCAACTATCTACATCAAAACATATGTACAAACCTCATACATAGGTCATATATACAAGCGAGACTCAAAATCCGGCCCAGGACTCGACATAATTACTAACTAAATGACCTCACACTCCCTGTGAGGGAGGGTGATCCTGCTCGGCCTCCAAATAAGTCTGCTCGGTCTCTTTACCTGTGTTAAAACAGTTAAGAGGTGAGCATTACTAGAATCTTAGCAAATGAAATTCTAATAAACATAGGAAATAACCAGGTCAAACACATTTATCATATAACCATATAAAACAATCAGATAAACATTAAATCGTTCTGACCAGTTACGTGCACATACATCGCCCAAGAATTCCCGCTTTGATTACCGCTAACTCTTGTACTGTTTCCTATTCTTAAGGTTCTTCTTTTATTTATTCTTTATCATATCATTATCCTCTTTTTTTAAGGTTATGTGAACCCACCATTGCGCACAATCTCTCTTGTGCGTCTTACCGCTGCGTACGGTCTTCCGTCGTACGTCTTACGCAACCACTGAACACTCACCACTGACGACTTACAGCGCACAACCCGCGTGCATCTTACAGCGCACGGTGGTGTGTCTTACACGGCCCGGCATCCACATACCGGGGTAGTGCGAAGCCACCTCTGCGCACAATCTCCCTTGTGCATCTTACCGCTGCGTCTGCGCGCTCTTCCGTCATACGTCTTACGCAATCGTTGCATAGAAACCACTGACGACTTACTGCACATGTTGCGCATGCGACTTACTGTGCACGGTCCCCCGTCTTACACGACCTTGTATTCGCAAACCATATATGTTCTTGTCTTTATCTCATTTTCTTTCTTTACTTGGTTTGTTTTCCATTCACACCTCACTTTCTCATCCTTTTCACTTAACGACTCGATCTCGCTTTATTCAATCATTATTCTTAGGGGCAATTCTATTGTCAACTTATCATCATTCTAAATCTCACTTACCTCTATAAATTCTCTCTTATTTACCCACACTCGGTCATAAAACAACACATACATTGTAACAGCTCGATTTTCGTAAACTAAAAATAGTTAACTTTGACTCATTAAAGATGCAAAAATGAGGCCAAAATTTTTTTTTTATTTTTTTTTGAAAACTGAGTTGATACTAAAGCCTTTCCTTTCAGAAAACATTGATTCCATGAAAGAACTTGGTTTCAAATCACCTTGCATAAAGAAGTACTTTGCAAGTCAATTTAAAACTTTTGCTTATTTACATAATGGCTCATGGCATTGGTAATCCTTAACTTCAAATGTTCAAAAACCTAAGTTACTACATCCTCTTCGAACTTTTCCTACTATAAACGAGCGGGTAGATCTCCTTGTCCTTCTTGCATCCTCCTTTCGCCTTTGAAGACGAAACCGCTTGTGTAGTTGTCTCTTCATTGCTATGGGACAACCTCTTCACTCCGTCTGCTACATTAAAATTTCCCTGCTTCTCATACTGGACCTTCTCCTCATAGCTCTGAAACCCTCGTACGTTGACTTGCCCCAAATCTGACTCCAGGTTAGCTCCGCTCAATTGATGCTCCGGATCAGGAATCACGATTTCCGTGTAACCGGTCCAAGCCCAGCCTTGTGAGGTGTGCTTCCATCCTCTTCCTCGCTTGTTCCACATAGTGATATCCATGCCATACTCCATCTGCCCGTTGAATTACCAGTGGCACCGATAGGCCAACGAACAGGAGAGAGTAAGCGATCCGAACGACGAATCGTCGACGGTGTGGGATTACAATAGGCAAAATACTAGGACCACACAAACGTACCATACCACACACAAGCACACAACAATCAAGCATATCATTATCATCATTATCTCGCTTTATTATTATTATTATTTTCATCTTGTTATCATCTTTCCATTACTTTTTCTTCTTGTGAACTTTCTTTATTCCTCTTTCATTCCTTCTCTTTTCCATAATCATTCTTCTCTTTTATTCCAAACCTTTCATCTCACAACCGTCTATGATGGGGAAGTTTTAAGGATATCATCAAGTCACTCATTTCGATTCCCGGCTATCACTCACGTCTACATCTCCTCGGTTATCCACCCAACCTAGTCGGAAGCCAACAGGAGTACAGGACCTTTACCACGCGGGCATGACAGCTGTCTCAACGATGGCTCCAAGCCAGGAGGTCTTAGCCTCAAAACATATCATATAATCAAAAACACATTGCCCCGTTCCAGTCCCTCTCCACTGTTGTAGACTTGCATCGAGGGGGCGACAGCATGTTTCTAGTGGCCCCGCAGAACTTGCCACAGCATTAGACCCAGTCCCCACCACGTTAGTGCGCCACATGTGGAGTTCGTTCTGCCTAGAAACATACTCTAGACTTCTTGACGTTTCACTGTCATCGTCCTCCCCTCCTGCAATCTCCACCTGAGTATCCGTAGATACCCATAGTATCTTCCTCTCCCCTACTTCGCATTCTCATACCTTACCGCGTATGTCTTTTAAGTCTTTTATCTTTTTAATTACCCTAAGGTCGGCCCATCCTTCGTGCAACCCTTCAATGAGTCCCGACCACTACTTTGCACTTTCTTTTTCTCATCATATCTCACATAGCACAGAGCTGGGATCACATCACTAAACTCTCATCTCATTTCCAACTCTTCTCAACATTCTCAATCTTTTCCAAGAACATTTCACCCTTCTAAAAACACAATTTCATAACTCTTTGGAAAATCTCGTATCATAAGCTTTCACAAAACATCCTTTCGAAAACTTTCACATAAAATCCTTTCCCAATCATTCACAAAAACATGGGTTTCAGGAACTCTTCTCAAAAGTGTCATTCCTCAAGGTTCTTGTTTCAAAAGACCTTCTTAAAAACGTCATCACAAAAGACTCTCTTAAAGCTTATAGAAACATCCTTTCAAAACATTTCTTAAAATACTCTTCGTAATATTTATCAAAACCTCCTTTTAAAACATTTTCAAAGAATCTCTTTTCACAACTCTTTTCTAATTCCTTTTCATCATTCTCCACAAAATCTCTTTTTAGAAATCTTTTCAAAATCTGTTATCAAAAACCTTTTCAAAAACTGCTTTTCAAAAACCTTTTCGAAAGTCACAACTTTGCTGGGCGCTAATGGAGGAGCAAGCTCAACTCAACACTAGTCCCAGTCTAAAACCAAAACCAAAAGGAGCCCAGCTCCGCTCAAATCACGTCTCATATCCACATTACTTTCCCAGCTCTGGCTCGTTCTCAATCTCATTATCGATTCATTCCCACTCTCAACTCTTATCCTTTTTCTTTCTCATTGCGTCTTTACTTTCGATCTCATTACTTTCTTAACTTATTCTCTTCACTTTCATCTCTTATTCAGGACGTAACAGACGTCCATCAATAAATTCTCAATAGCACTTAATTTCAACTTGCATAATTAAATAAATAAACAAACGAAAGCATGCTATCAATCACACAAACATCACACGACAACAATGTGGTCTGCGTCACCTTCGTATGAGTGGCCACACAAGGCAAACAATTGCCACTTATACTACTGACTCCAACCACGTAGTCCCGATCTTTGAGATGATACGGGACGTCCTAACAAATCACCTAAACACCACAGTGTCTTAGGATAGCTTCTCTCTCACCTGGATTCGCAGTTACCGAATCTACAAGTTCCGAGTGATTTGCTTCCTTCCTCGTCTGCCCGACTCCAACTTCTTCCAAGTCCCAGAAGATAGATATGTGAATATCAAGTTTTGTTTAATATTATTCTTAAAATCATTCTCAAAGCAACTTAAGAAAATCAACATTGTCTTTATTTTAAAACCGAAACATCAATTCTTTCATTCAAACTTGTCCAAAATCAAACACTAGCTCTTATACTTTAAAAATCATGGGAAAATAATCAATTTAATCAATTTAATTAAAAGATTTCTTTGCTAGTTTTCCTTGGACAGCATCATGTCCTAAGTTTTAAATTCATTTTTCCATTATTTAAAACCAATTTTAAAAGCATAAAAATCCAAGAATCATGGGAACAATCAATTAGACACTTTGATCGACAATTTATCAAGTTCAAACACTTAGAATCATATATGGGCAGCAAGGTATTCAAGTAAAACAAATCAAACAAACATCCATTCATCCCAAGCATTTCACAATCACAAGCCATCAAGTTACACATAAACATGTTCACAAACTTATTCATACATATAGCCCAATCAAATGAGGAACACAAACCGAATCATGCATCACACATACACTTAGTCACATTTTCATTGATCTTTCACTTAGTTAATTTCATCTTAGCAAAACTTCATCTTATCATACTTAAACATGTCAAAACCGTATGCATCATGGGTTGTTTAGAAAATCATTTCTTCAAGGATCAACTTCACAAATCAACACATAATTTTCTAATACAATCATCCACATACTCAAGAAAATTTAGCTCAAAGTCTAAGGTTCAAGCCGTGACCTTGGCCTGGTTTTCTCAAAAATATTTTTTTAAGAATCCAAGACCCTTAAAACAACTCTAAATCCAACAACAATTTCACACAATTCATCAAGCAAGTAAAACATAATCCTAACATGCACTTTCTATATGAGACCGTGAGCATACAGAGGCTTCTATACAATTTTTATTTCATTTTAAACACTTAGAATCAACCCAAAGTTCATGGAAGTCACTCATTCCTAACTAGAACCTAGGAAAACTCTAGTCTTTTCAACTAATCATGTGAAACCGTGATTAACACATAAGGATCACAATTATCACATAAATTTTATTCACCTAAAGTATCACTAAATCTCAAGATCACAACATGCAAGGGATCAAACAAAAGAAAATCAACCTTTCACTTATAACAACAATAAACCGTGGCCATCATAACGAAAATTATCAAAGAAAAGTTCAATTATTTTCAAATAATTCAAGTAATCAAACATATCATAGTTTAGGCATGGATCTAAGCATGCATGCAACCGAAAATGTTATATCTTTAAAGAATCTTTCACGGAAATTCAAAACCAAGTTCTTTTCAAAAACACTTTAAGAAAATCCAAGGAAAATGGATGAATTCACAAGATCTAAAGAGGAAAACACTTTCTTAACAAAACTTTTAAGATCAAGTTCAAAGATCCACATGCATGTGAGTAAAAGTTCTAGATCTTAGCATGAAAACAAACATGCATCACACTTTCAAACCCAAAAATCAAAGTCGAAAAAGAATCAAGGGAAAGGTTTAAAACGTTTTGGATCATGAAATAAAATTCTTACTTAATCAAAACTTCAAGAAATCAAGTCCAAGGTCTTCGATCTCTCTCCTCTCCTCACGGTTCATTTTCTCTTTCTAAGGTCCAGGGTTTTCTCCTCCTCTTCTTTTCTATCTTAGCTTGATCTTTCTTAGGTCATGAAGAGTTCAAAGTTTAGTTCTCTCTCTTCCTCACAATTCGGTCACTCTTTCTCTTGTCACTAAGAGTTGATTTTCTCTTAGTGCTAGGTGTTTGGGTTTCGGAAAAGAAGTGAAAGAAAGAAAGATTGTGTTGATGAAGGAATGGAGGAGAATTCACTCACTCCCTCACGGTTTTAGGGTTGAAATGAATGGAAGGAATGAAGAACCGAATGGGGTGTGTGAGTGTTGATGGTTTGGCTTGGAATGAGGAATGAAGAAGATAAGAAATGGGAATAAACTCACTCACTCTTCCACACGGTTTTTCCCTTCCTTTATTCTTCTCTACTTTTTCTTATTTGCAATCAAGGGTTTGCATGGAGGGCTTGCTTGCAATTACTTGGGGACTAAGTCACAAAACTTGGAGGCCAAGTCTTGCCTTAAAGTCCCTCACGGCTCCTTCCTTGTTCCCTTCTCTTCTTCACTTTTTCTTCCTCTTATGTCATGCTTGGTTATCAAGATGATGTCATGGTTTGACTATTAAGGCATGCCACTTGGTAACCATGCAAATGAGCTTTGTGGCTAGGCTAAGCACATGGCCATTCGGCCATAGAGTGATTTAGGGTAAATTAGGTTAGCTAATTAGGTTTAAGGCACTAATTAGTATTCTAATCATGATTAGGGTAGGATTAGGTTAATTAATCTAGGTTTAGTCCACTAATCCTTAGTAATTAGGGCTTAATCAAGGATTAAGGCACTAATCAAAAACTTTAATCATGGGTTTAAGGGAAACTAATTCTAGATCAACTCACTAATCTTTGAGGGTTTAGGGTTTAAGAGAGTAATTAAGTTCTTAATCAAGGATTAAGAGCTCGATTAGGGTTTAATCCACGATTAGGATACTAATTAGGGTTTCTAGAGGTGATTGGACTTTGATTCCTTGGAACTTAGAGAAAATACTTTTCCATGAAATCATATAAATCAATAAAACAAAATCTCAATTAAAACCTCAAACAATAAAGCACACGAAATCACAACATAAGTAAATTAAATTGCAAGGTATAAAACTCATCATGAAATCAAATCTCTTTTAAATCAATGCTCTAATTAATTTGGTTAAAACAATCTTCTTGATCAGGGACTTGTAGAAGTGAGTCAAGAGAGCAAATGTTACACGGGGTGTTACATACATCATTCATATTATTATTTATCATACAACTTATTCAAATTATCACATCAAATACTCAAAGCATAGATATTAAGTGGGGTTTCCTATTTTATTTAACTAAGTTCTTAGTATTTGCCGTTATCGACTACCCTAAGGTTCGTGAACATTCATTAGCGAACACCCTTAGCTACTACTAACATCTACTAGAAGTGCATCCCCTAAGTTCCTGTAACACCCCCTCTTACCTCAAAAGTGAGTAAGAAAGAGAAAGCCTTAACCGAGTTTGGAGCCCCAAAACCGGAATGTTTCAACCGAGCTTGATACCAACCAAGAGTCATTCGGAAATGCGTCGAAATACACCGGGAAGTGAAATAAGAAGGGTTTTAAGAGCTTTCCTAGTCCTTAGAAGATGGTGAAGGCATCAAGAGATACTGAAACCCTTGTTGACTCTTAGAAAATAGAGGAAATGATAATAATAAGTAAAGATAATGACAAAGCCATGATCAAGGGAGAAAGGAAAAGAGAGAGCTTGATCACTCCTACCTTGAAGCTTAATTGATGTGAAGGAAGAACATAAGAGAGAGAAGATGATGATGATTGATGTTCTTGAACCAACAAAAGAGATGAAGGGAAGATGTAGCTTGAGGATGATAATGGGACTTGAAGCTTGGGCAACAACGGAGCTTTGTATGATGAAGAAGATGATGCTTCAACCCTCCTTTCTCTAAGAACTCACGAATAAGAAGAGGAAATGTGGGAGTAAAATGAGTCTTAGCCTTGAAGCAAGAAATGAGTGGCTTAAAATGGGTTTGGAGTGGGCAAAATGCCCAAAGTGCCCTCCTGGTTATTGTTGTGCGTGTTAACAGCGTCAGGGGCGCGCCTGGGCAAGTTTAGGGCGCGCTTGTGCGAATTCTTAGCTGTCTGGTGCAGCAATCTACAGTGCACGCGCCTGGGCGCGGGTTTCATGCGCCTGGGCTGGAGTCTGTTGATTTCGCATTGACTACGCCATAACTTCTTCGTTAACTGTCGGTTCCTCCTCAAATTTGAAAGCTAACTTCCTAATACCCTTACCTTCACATCCTACGGAGAAATTTGTGTTTAGAGTTGTAATTCTTTTATTCCTAATTTTCCTAATAACATATGCTTTAAAAATTAAATGTCCTGATTCAACGTCGATTCATGACTTATAATTATTATTCTTATTGTCCAGAGTCTTCATTTTCTTTAGAAAGTTCATGATTTTTTTGTAAAAGTAAAGTTGAATTTTTATTTTCTAACGCAACCAATAAGGATAACCTCATTGATTCCTCATGTAATTCCTCAAATGCCTCTTGTCATTCACTATAAGAAGGTTCACTATCAAGTTCAGAAGTTAACTCTTTTCCAGGTGCCATGAGACAAAGTTGGCCGTTTCGTTTTGCTCGTTTGAATCATCATATGAGCTCTCCTCATTGTCCAGCCATGCAATGTATGTTTGTCTCCCTTTCCTTGAGCTTGATGCATTTCTTTCGGAGCTTTCCTTCTTCTTCAGATATTGAATGCAATCCGCCCTAATGTGACCGGGCTTTCCACATTCATGACAAATTGATTTGGGTCTTATATATGATGTTTTGAGCATGATTTAGACTCCCTTTTACTATGGATTTTGTTTGTTTCTCTTGTAAACTTAGGACTTTTTGTATAGTTTTAGGATTTTGTTATTAGTTTAGAATCCCTTGAACATTTTGATCCATTTTGGGTATGTTTCAGGTACTTTTGGAGCTTAATTGAAAAAAATAATTATGGGACTAAAAAGAGGACGAAAGGACCTTGAAAATGGCGCAAGAACGGAGCGAAACGGAGTCGGAGCAGGGTCCACACGCCCAGGCGCGCGACCCCCAGTCAGCATGCATTAGATCAGCTGGGCGCGCCCAGGTGCGCGAACTTCGATCAGGCCCAGTTGGGCCAATTTCTGATGCGTTTTTGAGGGATTTTCTTAGGTTTTGTAAATTTATATTTATTCTAGGATTTGAAACTAGGTTAGCAGCTTTTAGAGAGGGAGATTACATGATTTTGGAGAGCTTTAGAGGAAAAGAAGATCAAAGATTAGAAGATTGAAGATCTCTTCACGGTAATCCTAATTGTCTATGATTATGGATTACTCGTCTACTGTTTTTATTCTTATTTTCTCAATGTGTAACTAAAACCCTCGTGTTAGTAATTGGTGGATTTGTATGGATTAGTTTATTGATTTCATGAATTGATGTTTTTCCGTTTCTAAATCAAGTGTTTGATTGTATTTTCACTGTTATGCATGGAAGTAGCTAATCTATGTTTTGGATTCAATTGGGAGGTTGGGAATTAGAATAGGCCTTCAATCAAACAATATAATTATTCAACTCGTAGGGATACTTTTGGGTAATTATATAACTTGTTATAAATTCCACTTTTCTTGATTAATGGTTATTCTTTGGTTTAATCACTTGAGGGATTAAGGGTTATCAAATTAAATAATAAACAGTAATTGCACAAGAGAGATCTAGTAATTACTACCTTAGGAATTTGTTCTTGATTTAGGAAAAAACAGAGATTCATGATAAATAAACAACGCCTACCATGAAACCATGTTCCTAACTCGTTTTCTTAAATTGCTCACACTTATATTTAATTTCTGTTTTTATTTTATTTCAACTTAATCTTAATTAATTAGAAACCTATAAATTTCGCTTCTAACTACTATTTGGTGAGAATTAATTGAAAAATTTGCAATCCCTGAGGGACGATATCTGGTCTTATTGACTATATTACTTGTCGATCCGGTATACTTGCCGGTGACCCAACAAGTTTTGGCTTCGTTGCTGGGGATTGAAATTCGTTTTAATTAGTTTTCGGTACTTAGTAGTAGTTTTAGGTGAAATTTATTTTTTTTTATTGTTCTTGTCTCGACAGGTGCTGCGTAATCTTTTTGTTGTTTTTGTGCTCTGCAGGTAACATTGTCTATTTGAGTACAAAGAGGAAGAAGAAACTAGCACAAGAGGGGAAGGAACAAAAATTTGAAGATGGCTGGAGGAGGAGGATCTCACGGATCCTCTTCGCCTCCTTCTCCCGGGAAGACTTTGGCGGAATATGCAACCGTGGATCCGGACTTCCTTGCTTCCAGCATAGTCCGGCCAGTCATCACTGCAACTGCATTTGCGATCGATCCGAAGTACATCCACCTCGTCATGCAGGATCAGTTCAGTGGTGCGCCGCATCAAGACCCCAAGGATCATATCGCCAACTTTCTGGGTATGCTCGAATTCTTCAAGATTGAGGGTGCTATGGAGGAGGCCATCAGAATGAGGAAGTTCCCTCTCTCGCTAAGGGCCGAGGTGTAACACCCCAAATTTTCATCCCCTGATGTAATGGAAATTTTAATTATGAAAGGGTATTTCATAACTATTTTCCTTAATTATAAATATATATTCATAATTAATTTGGATTAATTATGTGTTGGTATTGATGCCAGTGTGAGATGGAAAAAGTGTTTTAATAAAGTATAATATGTAAAAATAATGTTTTTGCATATTAGTCCCTGAATTAGGACCTAGAAGCAATATTAGGAAGATTTTGGAGGGAAGGATATTAAAATAAATATTTTTGAAAACTGACCAAAAACACTCGAGTATTTCTGGAAATACTCGAGTAATCGAGTCAGTGGAGAACTCGTTAGTGCGTTTGATGAGTCAACACACGAGATTCCTTTGGTTGACACGAAAACACCTTCAGCACACGTTAATGGGCGTCGTGGCGAGCTGCACGATCACTGGCAGTGTCTATATAAGCATTTGGTTGAAGAAGATGGAGGATTTTTGGTTGAATTCTCTGAAACTTCAAGTTAGGGTTCCTGATTTCGGGCTCTGATTATTCGATCGTGTTTGAGAGTTGAATTGAAAGTAATACACCGTTGTAAAGCTCACATCATGAGCTTTACAAAGACATAAGATTTGAGTGTGGTGGCTGCTTGAGGAAGGAGAATCGAAGCTCGAAAGTGTGGTGTCCTTAGCTGTCAAGTGCGAAAACCTGAGGTCTGGAGCTTAGTTGGAGCTCGGATTTTGGTAAGTTCATGAGCTCTCCAAACCTCAAATTCGTTCATACTTCTAGTTTAAGTTGCAGAGAATAAGTCCTAACCAGTTTCCCCAATTCTTAAATTGATTTTGCATGTTAAAACCTCTTGTCTTTGGACCTTGCTCAACTTTGGCTGCATGCAAAGGGTTTTGTGGGTTTAGGAGTTCCAGCCAATTTCTCTGCAAATATCTTGTTGATTCACGACCAAGAGGTAAGGGTGAAGCTTTTGATTCACTAGAATAAGTTTAAATCATGTGGATTTAGGATGAGAGTCAACAATAGACTCTATGGGCATAGTTGGAAATAGGATCAAGGCTTGGAGGCCTCTCTATGGTTAAACTATGTATTGGACAAATGTACTATGTTGTATATAAGCTGTACCAAAGCTGTGTTTGTGCTAGATGTGCTTGGAATTGGATTTGGTATGCTTAGTTGTGGAAAAATGGATTTTATGCATAATTGGTGATATTCTGTGATTCAGTGTTAAATGTTGTTAATTCTATATTGGAACATGTTTAATATGCATAATATAAGCTCTGTTGATCCTTGGTTTGGATTGGAATTGACTATAGTTGGAATTGGTATGTTAAAACTCAATTTTACAGTGTTATCTGTCTGCAAATACTCGAGTATTTAGGATTATACTCGAGTGGCTCGACCATTTTGGAAAATGGACTTTCTGGAAACTAAAGAACACTCGAGTACTCATGAAGAACACTCGAGTATTTTCATGAATTTAAAAATGTATTTCTGGAAATTAAAGAACACTCGAGTACTCATGAAGAACACTCGAGTATTTTCATGAATTTAAAAATGTATTTCTGGAAAATAAAGAACACTCGAGTACTCATGAGGAACACTCGAGTATTTTAATAAATTTGAAAATGAATTTCTGGAAACAAAGAAAACTCGAGTACTCATGAAGGACACTCGAGTATTTTGGAAAAATCTGAGGAACACTCGAGTCCAAGGAAATTCACTCGAGTCTTTTGGACCAGGGACAGAAAAGTAATTTTTTAACATACCTAAAGTAATGTCAATTATGATCAACTATGCTTATGGGGAAAGTATCATGTTCCAATAAAAGAATGTGGAAATTATTAACAACATTGTAATTCACTGATGGGATATTATTGGTTGCACATAATAAGATTATTGGTTAATCTTAATGGATAAATTTTATGTGCATACATGCATGGAGAAAGGAGATGGATAATTAATTCGGTGGTAACTGGCTCGATGACACATTATTGGTAATGTGGGCAGCATTTGGGAATGTTGTTACGTCTTGGTGACGTTGTGTGCACACTATCCGAGCAGTTCCACAATACATGATTGGTCATGTATGCGAATTACTGGATTGAACGTTCAATGGACAATGGACATGGGAGACATGCATCATGACACATAAACAATGGAATTATCATAAATGAATCATATGTGCTCATTGATATATATATGCATCTGGATACTTGGGACTTGCAATTGTTATAGCTTTATTTATTCTTATTCAATAATGCGGATTATATTGCTTACCCCTTCTGCCCATTTTAAGTGATGGCTCGCTATCTAGCGTGCATCGAGTTTCGCCCAGTCCCTAGTGGAGTGTGGTACTACGAGGACCACAGAGTCACCTTTGAGGGCGAGGTAGAGGTGACTCTATATCACCCTAACCCTTTGGCTCGTGTCCGTCCTCGTAGGTTTCGCATCCCTATTATCTATACTTTGCATGTACCCCCTTTTTATACTTATCATGGACCACCCCCGACTCGACCAGCTCGTCGATTTCATTCCTTTCGTTTTAGAGCTGCTACTAGATCTCACCCTTCTGCTTCCCGAGTTATCCGTGAGGAGACTCCTGTACCTAGTCCGATGAGTCCGGTTCATGGGACTCCTTCAGCTGACCCAGTGCCCAGTGGTAGGGCACCCACTCAGTCGGACGAGGTAGAGGAGGATCCTGAGGAGGCTGAGAGTAAGGGCAAGCCAGTCGAGCACTCCATTGGGAGCCAGTGGGGAGTTGGGGATACACCGGGTGTTGCATAGTATAGATGGTTAGGATGTGGAACAGGTGGAGCAGCTGCTGGAGACTCTGGAGGCTATGCTATGGAGGAGGATCACTGGACCACTGCTGGGATTTCATATTTTGCTCTATATATATTGTATATATTTTGAGAGATCTCAATGAGGTGGTCTTATCTTTTAATTACATATTATGGACTTGTATTTTATAAACTTCTGCTACCGCAACCTTGACTTTGATGGATGTAGTACTTTTATATCATGACATGGTTACTATTATATACATATCTTTATATAAATGACAAGAGTTGAAAATCTTCAATCAAGGTCCCTATTTTCCGCTTACTCTGATAATTATGTTGTTTTGCTTTACTAAACGACGAGTTTAGTGCTGAGTTGGGAAGTTTTAATAGCCACAAATGAAAACCCAACTTATGCATAAAAGAGTTTTTATTACTTCTCTACTCACGCAAGTCCATATACTCTATTCTATAAAGTAAAGAGAAACTATACTTTATTCTTAATAAAGAGGGTGTGGCACTTTTATGGTATCAGAGCATAATGGTCCTGATTCTTGATCCTCTCAAGCATAATCTGCCAGAAGATACTACAGCTGGGTAAAGTTTCTTAGCTATTTGATTTATTTCATATAGCCTTAGTTCTATTAGTGATTGTTTAGAATAGAACTAGATAGATTTCAATGTTTAGATAGATCTTTAAACGACCTAGGCCCATAGTGCAGGCTCACTATGGCATCGCGCTATAGAAACCAAACGAATGATTTGCTAGAAAGGATCACTACGGTATTGGAGAATATGCAGCAGAATCAGCATCAGCAATATCAATCTCAGCCCGTGAATCCACCTCCAGTGGGTGCGGCAGCTGTGGAAGCCAAAACTTTGTCGGATTTCAGGAATCACAATCCCTCGAAGTTTGCCGGTGGGTTTAAACCTGAAGAAGCTAATAAGTGGATCTTGGAGATGGACAAGATCTTTAGAACTTTGGAATGCTCCTACGCACAGAGGATAGTTTATGCTGTCTTCATGTTGGAAGGCGAAGCGGAACATTGGTGGAATCATACTGCCCAGTTATTGGCTCATGAAGGAAGAGAGGTAACTTGGGAAGTATTCATGGAGGAATTTCTCAAGAAGCATTTTCCTGATGACCTAAAGAGGAAGAAAGAGGTGGAGTTTCTACAACTCAAACAAGGCAGCATGAGTGTGGGAGAATGTGCTGTGAAATTTGAAGAATTGATGAAATACTCTCCTTACTATTAGATGAATCCTGATGAAAGGAGTAAGTGTATCAAGTTTGAAGGAGGACTGAGACCTGAATTAAAGTCGGTGTTCAGTTATGAAAAGATTCAAAGCTTTCCTATGCTGGTTGATATGTGTAGGATGTATGAGGATGATAAAAAGGCGGAGACCGTACAGACTGTGGAGGGAAAGAAGGAGCATCAGGGATATGGACCACCGAGGCGGAAGGGTCATGACCACCGTCACAAAGGTCCTTATTCCCATAAGAATCAAGGAAAGGGCAAGAAGTTTGGTGATCGAAATACTTCTTACAATAATGTTCGTTATTGTGAGAAGTGCAGACGTCATCATTTCGGGAATTTTTGTTGGTCTCACAGTGGATGCTTTAACTGCGGGAAACCTGGTCATTTTTCTCGCGAATTCAAGGAACCACATAAGAACGCTCCAAGAGGATCTATGGACAAGCCGGTGACCCAAGGTCGAGTTTTCACCCTTAGTGGTGCTGAAGCGAATCAGACTCCGGGACTCATGCAAGGTACTTATTTGCTCAATGACCAACCTTGTAGAATTCTATTCGATTCAGGAGCCACTCATTCATTTGTTTCCTTTGAATGTGTGAATCGTTTGAAATTGCTCGTGTCTGAATTACCGTATTGCCTTAGGGTAGAAACCCCTACTAATTCGCCCGTGATCGTTTCAAAGGTGTGTCTTAATTGTAGAATTAAGATAGTAGACCGAGTCTCTCAGTTAGATTTGAGCTGCCTACCTTTGTCCCAATTAGATGTGATTTTGGGCATGGATTGGATGATTAGTAATCATGTGGTTATTGACTGCGAAAAGAAGACAATTTTATTCAAGGATTCAATCTCAGAGAAGTATCTTTGTTTAGTCTCTGTTGTTGAACCGGAGGAAGGGGAAAAGTCTGTGGAGGAGATTCCGATTGTTCGGGAATTTCCTGAGGTATTCCCTGAGAAAATGCCGGGATTACCACCCAAGAGGGAGATTGAATTTGGAATTGAGTTAATTCCCGGAACTGGTCCCATTTCTATTGCTCCTTATAGAATGGCACCGCCCGAGATGGTCGAATTGAAGAAACAAATAGAGGAGTTGCTGCAGAAACAACTTATCAGACCAAGTGTATCTCCATGGGGCGCTCCGGTGTTGTTTGTCAAGAAAAAGGATGGAAGTCTTAGAATGTGTGTGGATTATAGACAGTTGAATAAGGTGACCATAAAGAACAAGTATCCTTTGCCAAGGATTGATGATCTTATGGATCAGGTAAGAGGAGCCTCAGTATTCTCCAAAATTGATCTGAGATCCGGGTATCATCAGATCAGAATCAAGGAGGAAGATATCCACAAGACTGCGTTCCGGTCTCGATACGGACATTACGAGTATGTTGTAATGCCGTTCGGATTGACGAATGCACCAGCCATTTTTATGGACTATATGAATCGGATTTTTAGACCATATTTGGATTCATTCGTGGTAGTTTTCATCGATGATATCCTAATATATTCTAAGAATCCGGAAGAGCATGCCGAGCACCTTCGGATGGTGCTAAAGATTCTGAAGGAGAAACAGCTTTATGCCAAAATCTCTAAGTGTGAGTTTTGGTTGAAGGAAGTTCAGTTTTTGGGGCATGTGATCTCGGAAGGTGGCATAGCTGTTGATCCAGCTAAAGTTGAATCGGTTCTGCAGTGGGTTCAACCAAAGACAGTCACGGAAGTCAGAAGTTTCTTAGGATTGGCTGGTTACTATATAAGGTTTATTGAGGGATTTTCAAAGATTGCATTACCTCTCACAAAGCTGACTCGGAAGGATCAGCCATTCATATGGGATGAGAAGTGCGAGAGGAGTTTCCTGATGCTTAAGGAAAGATTAACATCCTCACCAGTGTTAATCTTACCTGACCCTCACAAGGAGTATGAAGTGTACTGTGATGCATCAGGACAAGGGCTTGGAAGTGTTCTAATGCAAGAAGGAAAGGTTGTAGCATATGCATCTCGTCAATTGAAAGTTCACGAGGTAAATTACCCCACACATGACTTGGAACTTGCTGCAATAGTCTTCGCATTGAAGATATGGAGGCATTATCTCTATGGCACTACATTCCGGGTGTTTAGTGACCATAAGAGTTTGAAGTATTTGTTTGATCAGAAGGAGTTAAATATGAGGCAGCGTCGGTGGATGGAATTTTTAAAAGACTACGACTTTGAGCTTCATTACCATCCTGGTAAGGCCAATGTTGTAGCAGACGCTTTGAGCCGTAAAGCGATTTATGCAAGTTCCATGATGATTAAAGAAGCAGCTTTGATTGAAGAGTTTCGGGATTTAAGTTTGGTGATGCAAGTGGAACCAAACCATATCAAGATGGGTATGCTGCAAATTTCTAACGAATTCTTGGCTCGGATTCGGGAATTGCAACATGAAGATGAGGAATTATTGGAAAAGAAGGAGTTGATGAAAAGAGGAAAAGATCCAAATTTCTCAAAAGGGCCGGATGGAATTCTTCGTTTCCAAACAAGAATTTGCATACCGAAGAACTCGGAGATTAGAAGGATGATTTTAGATGAGGCACATAAAAGTCAAATGAGCATTCACCCGGGATCGACAAAGATGTACCGGGATTTGAAAAGCATGTTTTGGTGGTCGGGTCTTAAGAAGGATGTTGCGGATTATGTAGGGTCATGTTTCATCTGTCAAAAAGTTAAGGTGGAACATCAGAAACCTGGAGGAATGCTGTAACCCCTGGATATTCCACAATGGAAGTGGGATAGTATTTCCATGGATTTTGTGACTGGATTGCCAAAGACAGTTGCAAACCATGATGCAATATGGGTGATTGTAGACCGTCTTACTAAGTCGGCGCATTTCATTCCGGTGAATATGCGCTATTCTTTGGAGAAACTTACCCAAATTTATATTCGGGAAGTGATACGATTGCATGGAGTGCCAACCAGTATTATTTCTGATCGTGATCCGAGGTTCATGTCTAGATTTTGGTCAAGCCTGCATCAAGCTCTGGGGACGAGACTTAAAATGAGTTCAGGATATCACCCTCAGACAGATGGGCAAACCAAAAGGACCACTCAAACTTTGGAAGATATTCTGCGAGCTTGTGTGTTGGAAGAAAGAGGAAGTTGAGATCAGATATTACCACTCGCAGAATTCACATACAACAATGGATATCATGCAAGTATCGGCATGGCACCGTTCGAGGCGTTGTATGGAAGAAAGTTCCAAACCCCGCTATGTTGGTTTCAAGTGGGGGAGAATTTACATCTTGGTCCGGATATGGTGCAACAGACAACTGAAAAGATCAGAATGATTCAAGAGAAGATCAGGGCTGCTGATAGTCGTCAGAAAAGTTATACTGATCGAAGAAGAAGACCTTTAGAGTTTGCAGAAGGCGATCATGTGTTTCTCAGGGTTGTGCCGCTAAAGGGTGTGAGTAGAGCATTGAAACCTCAGAAGCTTTCACCTAAGTTTATAAGTCCCTACCAAATCCTTAAGCGAGTAGGACCGGTAGCTTATCAAATAGCTCTCCCGCCATCTTTAGCCAACCTGCACAATGTTTTTCATGTATCGCAATTGAAAAAGTTCGTGCATGATCCAACCACGATCCTTCAGATTCGTCCAGATAACTTAATCTTACGAGAAAACCTAACCTTTAAGGCTGGCCCAGTTAAAATTGAGGATAGGAGAACCAAACAGCTTAGAGGAAAGGAGATTCCGTTAGTAAAAGTCGTATGGCAAAGTGGAGATGTGTATGAAACGACTTGGGAATTAGAGGACCGAATGCGTAAGGATTATCCTGAGTTATTTTTGTAGTTGAATTTCGGGGACGAAATTCCTATTAAGTGGGGGAGTAGTGTAACACCCCAAATTTTCATCCCCTGATGTAATGGAAATTTTAATTATGAAAGGGTATTTCATAACTATTTTCCTTAATTATAAATATATATTCATAATTAATTTGGATTAATTATGTGTTGGTATTGATGCCAGTGTGAGATGGAAACAGTGTTTTAATAAAGTATAATATGTAAAAATAATGTTTTTGCATATTAGTCCCTGAATTAGGACCTAGAAGCAATATTAGGAAGATTTTGGAGGGAAGGATATTAAAATAAATATTTTTGAAAATTGACCAAAAACACTAGAGTATTTCTGGAAATACTCGATTAATCGAGTCAGTGGAGAACTCGTTAGTGCGTTTGATGAGTCAACACACGACGATTCCTTTGGTTGACACGAAAACACCTTCAGCACACGTTAATGGGCGTCGTGGCGAGCTGCATGATCACTGGGAGTGTCTATATAAGCATTTGGTTGAAGAAGATGGAGGATTTTTGGTTGAATTCCTCTGAAACTTCAAGTTAGGGTTCCTGATTTCGGGCTCTAATTATTCGATCGTGTTTGAGAGTTGAATTGAGAGTAATACACCGTTGTAAAGCTCACATCACGAGCTTTACAAAGACATAAGATTTGAGAGTGGTGGCTGCTTGAGGAAGAAGAATCGAAGCTCGAAAGTGTGGTGTCCTTAGCTGTCAAGTGCGAAAACCTGAGGTCTGGAGCTTAGTTGGAGCTCGGATTTTGGTAAGTTCATGAGCTCTCCAAACCTCAAATTCGTTCATACTTCTAGTTTAAGTTGCAGAGAATAAGTCCTAACCAATTTCCCCAATTCTTAAATTGATTTTGCATGTTAAAACCTCTTGTCTTTGGACCTTGCTCAACTTTGGCTGCATGCAAAGGGTTTTGTGGGTTTAGGAGTTCCAGTCAATTTCTCTACAAATATCTTGTTGATTCACGACCTAGAGGTAAGGGTGAAGCTTTTGATTCACTAGAATAAGTTTAAATCATGTGGATTTAGGATGAGAGTCAACAATAGACTCTATGGGCATAGTTGGAAATAGGATCAAGGCTTGGAGGCCTCTCTGTGGTTAAACTATGTATTGGACAAATGTACTATGTTGTATATAAGCTGTACCAAAGCTGTGTTTGTGCTAGATGTGCTTGGAATTGGATTTGGTATGCTTAGTTGTGGAAAAATGGATTTTATGCATAATTGGTGATATTCTGTGATTCAGTGTTAAATGTTGTTAATTCTATATTGGAACATGTTTAATATGCATAATATAAGCTCTGTTGATCCTTGGTTTGGATTGGAATTGACTATAGTTGGAATTGGTATGTTAAAACTCAATTTTACAGTGTTATCTGTCTGCAAATACTCGAGTATTTAGGATTATACTCGAGTGGCTCGACCATTTTGGAAAATGGACTTTCTGGAAACTAAAGAACACTCGAGTACTCATGAAGAACACTCGAGTATTTTCATGAATTTAAAAATGTATTTCTGGAAATTAAAGAACACTCGAGTACTCATGAAGAACACTCGAGTATTTTCATGAATTTAAAAATGTATTTCTGGAAAATAAAGAACACTCGAGTACTCATGAGGAACACTCGAGTATTTTAATAAATTTGAAAATGAATTTCTGGAAACAAAGAAAACTCGAGTACTCATGAAGGACACTCGAGTATTTTGGAAAAATATGAGGAACACTCGAGTCCAAGGAAATTCACTCGAGTCTTTTGGACCAGGGACAGAAAAGTAATTTTTTAACATACCAAAAGTAATGTCAATTATGATCAACTATGCTTATGGGGAAAGTATGATGTTCCAATAAAAGAATGGTGGAAATTATTAACAACATTGTAATTCACTGATGGGATATTATTGGATGCACATAATAAGATTATTGGTTAATCTTAATGGATAAATTTTATGTGCATACACATGCATGGAGAAAGGAGATGGATAATTAATTCGGTGGTAACTGGCTCGATGACACATTATTGGTAATGTGGGCAGCATTTGGGAATGCTGTTACGTCTTGGTGACGTTGTGTGCACACTATCCGAGCAGTTCCACAATACATGATTGGTCATGTATGCGAATTACTGGATTGAACGTTCAATGGACAATGGACATGGGAGACATGCATCATGACACATAAACAATGGAATTATCATAAATGAATCATATGTGCTCATTGATATATATATGCATCTGGATACTTGGGACTTGCAATTGTTATAGCTTTATTTATTCTTATTCAATAATGCGGATTATATTGCTTACCCCTTCTGCCCATTTTAAGTGATGGCTCGCTATCTAGCGTGCATCGAGTTTCGCCCACTCCCTAGTGGAGTGTGGTACTACGAGGACCACAGAGTCACCTTTGAGGGCGAGGTAGAGGTGACTCTATATCACCCTAACCCTTTGGCTCGTGTCCGTCCTCGTAGGTTTCGCATCCCTATTATCTATACTTTGCATGTACCCCCTTTTTATACTTATCATGGACCACCCCCGACTCGACCAGCTCGTCGATTTCATTCCTTTCGTTTTAGAGCTGCTACTAGATCTCACCCTTCTGCTTCCCGAGTTATCCGTGAGGAGACTCCTGTACCTAGTCCGATGAGTCCGGTTCATGGGACTCCTTCAGCTGACCCAGTGCCCAGTGGTAGGGCACCCACTCAGTCGGACGAGGTAGAAGAGGATCCTGAGGAGGCTGAGAGTGAGGGCAAGCCAGTCGAGCACTCCATTGGGAGCCAGTGGGGAGTTGGGGATACACCGGGTGTTGCATAGTATAGATGGTTAGGATGTGGAACAGGTGGAGCAGCTGCTGGAGACTCTGGAGGCTATGCTATGGAGGAGGATCACTGGACCACTGCTGGGATTTCATATTTTGCTCTATATATATTGTATATATTTTGAGAGATCTCAGTGAGGTGGTCTTATCTTTTAATTACATATTATGGACTTGTATTTTATAAACTTCTGCTACCGCAACCTTGACTTTGATGGATGTAGTACTTTTATATCATGACATGGTTACTATTATATACATATCTTTATATAAATGACAAGAGTTGAAAATCTTCAATCAAGGTCCCTATTTTCCGCTTACTCTGATAATTATGTTGTTTTGCTTTACTAAACGACGAGTTTAGTGCTGAGTTGGGAAGTTTTAATAGCCACAAATGAAAACCCAACTTATGCATAAAAGAGTTTTTATTACTTCTCTACTCACGCAAGTCCATATACTCTATTCTATAAAGTAAAGAGAAACTATACTTAATTCTTAATAAAGAGGGTGTGGCACTTTTATGGTATCAGAGCATAATGGTCCTGATTCTTGATCCTCTCAAGCATAATCTGCCAGAAGATACTACAGCTGGGTAAAGTTTCTTAGCTATTTGATTTATTTCATATAGCCTTAGTTCTATTAGTGATTGTTTAGAATAGAACTAGATAGATTTCAATGTTTAGATAGATCTTTAAACGACCTAGGCCCATAGTGCAGGCTCACTATGGCATCGCGCTATAGAAACCAAACGAATGATTTGCTAGAAAGGATCACTACGGTATTGGAGAATATGCAGCAGAATCAGCATCAGCAATATCAATCTCAGCCCGTGAATCCACCTCCAGTGGGTGCGGCAGCTGTGGAAGCCAAAACTTTGTCGGATTTCAGGAATCACAATCCCTCGAAGTTTGCCGGTGGGTTTAAACCTGAAGAAGCTAATAAGTGGATCTTGGAGATGGACAAGATCTTTAGAACTTTGGAATGCTCCTACGCACAGAGGATAGTTTATGCTGTCTTCATGTTGGAAGGCGAAGCGGAACATTGGTGGAATCATACTGCCCAGTTACTGGCTCATGAAGGAAGAGAGGTAACTTGGGAAGTATTCATGGAGGAATTTCTCAAGAAGCATTTTCCTGATGACCTAAAGAGGAAGAAAGAGGTGGAGTTTCTACAACTCAAACAAGGCAGCATGAGTGTGGGAGAATGTGCTGTGAAATTTGAAGAATTGATGAAATACTCTCCTTACTATTAGATGAATCCTGATGAAAGGAGTAAGTGTATCAAGTTTGAAGGAGGACTGAGACCTGAATTAAAGTCGGTGTTCAGTTATGAAAAGATTCAAAGCTTTCCTATGCTGGTTGATATGTGTAGGATGTATGAGGATGATAAAAAGGCGGAGACCGTACAGACTGTGGAGGGAAAGAAGGAGCATCAGGGATATGGACCACCGAGGCGGAAGGGTCATGACCACCGTCACAAAGGTCCTTATTCCCATAAGAATCAAGGAAAGGGCAAGAAGTTTGGTGATCGAAATACTTCTTACAATAATGTTCGTTATTGTGAGAAGTGCAGACGTCATCATTTCGGGAATTTTTGTTGGTCTCACAGTGGATGCTTTAACTGCGGGAAACCTGGTCATTTTTCTCGCGAATTCAAGGAACCACATAAGAACGCTCCAAGAGGATCTATGGACAAGCCGGTGACCCAAGGTCGAGTTTTCACCCTTAGTGGTGCTGAAGTGAATCAGACTCCGGGACTCATGCAAGGTACTTATTTGCTCAATGACCAACCTTGTAGAATTCTATTCGATTCAGGAGCCACTCATTCATTTGTTTCCTTTGAATGTGTGAATCGTTTGAAATTGCTCGTGTCTGAATTACCGTATTGCCTTAGGGTAGAAACCCCTACTAATTCGCCCGTGATCGTTTCAAAGGTGTGTCTTAATTGTAGAATTAAGATAGTAGACCGAGTCTCTCAGTTAGATTTGAGCTGCCTACCTTTGTCCCAATTAGATGTGATTTTGGGCATGGATTGGATGATTAGTAATCATGTGGTTATTGACTGCGAAAAGAAGACAATTTTATTCAAGGATTCAATCTCAGAGAAGTATCTTTGTTTAGTCTCTGTTGTTGAACCGGAGGAAGGGGAAAAGTCTGTGGAGGAGATTCCGATTGTTCGGGAATTTCCTGAGGTATTCCCTGAGAAAATGCCGGGATTACCACCCAAGAGGGAGATTGAATTTGGAATTGAGTTAATTCCCGGAACTGGTCCCATTTCTATTGCTCCTTATAGAATGGCACCGCCCGAGATGGTCGAATTGAAGAAACAAATAGAGGAGTTGCTGCAGAAACAACTTATCAGACCAAGTGTATCTCCATGGGGCGCTCCGGTGTTGTTTGTCAAGAAAAAGGATGGAAGTCTTAGAATGTGTGTGGATTATAGACAGTTGAATAAGGTGACCATAAAGAACAAGTATCCTTTGCCAAGGATTGATGATCTTATGGATCAGGTAAGAGGAGCCTCAGTATTCTCCAAAATTGATCTGAGATCCGGGTATCATCAGATCAGAATCAAGGAGGAAGATATCCACAAGACTGCGTTCCGGTCTCGATACGGACATTACGAGTATGTTGTAATGCCGTTCGGATTGACGAATGCACCAGCCATTTTTATGGACTATATGAATCGGATTTTTAGACCATATTTGGATTCATTCGTGGTAGTTTTCATCGATGATATCCTAATATATTCTAAGAATCCGGAAGAGCATGCCGAGCACCTTCGGATGGTGCTAAAGATTCTGAAGGAGAAACAGCTTTATGCCAAAATCTCTAAGTGTGAGTTTTGGTTGAAGGAAGTTCAGTTTTTGGGGCATGTGATCTCGGAAGGTGGCATAGCTGTTGATCCAGCTAAAGTTGAATCGGTTCTGTAGTGGGTTCAACCAAAGACAGTCACGGAAGTCAGAAGTTTCTTAGGATTGGCTGGTTACTATATAAGGTTTATTGAGGGATTTTCAAAGATTGCATTACCTCTCACAAAGCTGACTCGGAAGGATCAGCCATTCATATGGGATGAGAAGTGCGAGAGGAGTTTTATGATGCTTAAGGAAAGATTAACATCCTCACCAGTGTTAATCTTACCTGACCCTCACAAGGAGTATGAAGTGTACTGTGATGCATCAGGACAAGGGCTTGGAAGTGTTCTAATGCAAGAAGGAAAGGTTGTAGCATATGCATCTCGTCAATTGAAAGTTCACGAGGTAAATTACCCCACACATGACTTGGAACTTGCTGCAATAGTCTTCGCATTGAAGATATGGAGGCATTATCTCTATGGCACTACATTCCGGGTGTTTAGTGACCATAAGAGTTTGAAGTATTTGTTTGATCAGAAGGAGTTAAATATGAGGCAGCGTCGGTGGATGGAATTTTTAAAAGACTACGACTTTGAGCTTCATTACCATCCTGGTAAGGCCAATGTTGTAGCAGACGCTTTGAGCCGTAAAGCGATTTATGCAAGTTCCATGATGATTAAAGAAGCAGCTTTGATTGAAGAGTTTCGGGATTTAAGTTTGGTGATGCAAGTGGAACCAAACCATATCAAGATGGGTATGCTGCAAATTTCTAACGAATTCTTGGCTCGGATTCGGGAATTGCAACATGAAGATGAGGAATTATTGGAAAAGAAGGAGTTGATGAAAAGAGGAAAAGATCCAAATTTCTCAAAAGGGCCGGATGGAATTCTTCGTTTCCAAACAAGAATTTGCATACCGAAGAACTCGGAGATTAGAAGGATGATTTTAGATGAGGCACATAAAAGTCAAATGAGCATTCACCCGGGATCGACAAAGATGTACCGGGATTTGAAAAGCATGTTTTGGTGGTCGGGTCTTAAGAAGGATGTTGCGGATTATGTAGCGTCATGTTTCATCTGTCAGAAAGTTAAGGTGGAACATCAGAAACCTGGAGGAATGCTGTAACCCCTGGATATTCCACAATGGAAGTGGGATAGTATTTCCATGGATTTTGTGACTGGATTGCCAAAGACAGTTGCAAACCATGATGCAATATGGGTGATTGTAGACCGTCTTACTAAGTCGGCGCATTTCATTCCGGTGAATATGCGCTATTCTTTGGAGAAACTTACCCAAATTTATATTCGGGAAGTGATACGATTGCATGGAGTGCCAACCAGTATTATTTCTGATCGTGATCCGAGGTTCATGTCTAGATTTTGGTCAAGCCTGCATCAAGCTCTGGGGACGAGACTTAAAATGAGTTCAGGATATCACCCTCAGACAGATGGGCAAACCAAAAGGACCACTCAAACTTTGGAAGATATTCTGCGAGCTTGTGTGTTGGAAGAAAGAGGAAGTTGAGATCAGATATTACCACTCGCAGAATTCACATACAACAATGGATATCATGCAAGTATCGGCATGGCACCGTTCGAGGCGTTGTATGGAAGAAAGTTCCAAACCCCGCTATGTTGGTTTCAAGTGGGGGAGAATTTACATCTTGGTCCGGATATGGTGCAACAGACAACTGAAAAGATCAGAATGATTCAAGAGAAGATCAGGGCTGCTGATAGTCGTCAGAAAAGTTATACTGATCGAAGAAGAAGACCTTTAGAGTTTGCAGAAGGCGATCATGTGTTTCTCAGGGTTGTGCCGCTAAAGGGTGTGAGTAGAGCATTGAAACCTCAGAAGCTTTCACCTAAGTTTATAAGTCCCTACCAAATCCTTAAGCGAGTAGGACCGGTAGCTTATCAAATAGCTCTCCCGCCATCTTTAGCCAACCTGCACAATGTTTTTCATGTATCGCAATTGAAAAAGTTCGTGCATGATCCAACCACGATCCTTCAGATTCGTCCAGATAACTTAATCTTACGAGAAAACCTAACCTTTAAGGCTGGCCCAGTTAAAATTGAGGATAGGAGAACCAAACAGCTTAGAGGAAAGGAGATTCCGTTAGTAAAAGTCGTATGGCAAAGTGGAGATGTGTATGAAACGACTTGGGAATTAGAGGACCGAATGCGTAAGGATTATCCTGAGTTATTTTTGTAGTTGAATTTCGGGGACGAAATTCCTATTAAGTGGGGGAGTAGTGTAACACCCCAAATTTTCATCCCCTGATGTAATGGAAATTTTAATTATGAAAGGGTATTTCATAACTATTTTCCTTAATTATAAATATATATTCATAATTAATTTGAATTAATTATGTGTTGGTATTGATGCCAGTGTGAGATGGAAAAAGTGTTTTAATAAAGTATAATATGTAAAAATAATGTTTTTGCATATTAGTCCCTGAATTAGGACCTAGAAGCAATATTAGGAAGATTTAGGAAGGAAGGATATTAAAATAAATATTTTTGAAAATTGACCAAAAACACTAGAGTATTTCTGGAAATACTCGATTAATCGAGTCAGTGGAGAACTCGTTAGTGCGTTTGATGAGTCAACACACGACGATTCCTTTGGTTGACACGAAAACACCTTCAGCACACGTTAATGGGCGTCGTGGCGAGCTGCATGATCACTGGGAGTGTCTATATAAGCATTTGGTTGAAGAAGATGGAGGATTTTTGGTTGAATTCCTCTGAAACTTCAAGTTAGGGTTCCTGATTTCGGGCTCTAATTATTCGACCGTGTTTGAGAGTTGAATTGAGAGTAATACACCGTTGTAAAGCTCACATCACGAGCTTTACAAAGACATAAGATTTGAGAGTGGTGGCTGCTTGAGGAAGAAGAATCGAAGCTCGAAAGTGTGGTGTCCTTAGCTGTCAAGTGCGAAAACCTGAGGTCTGGAGCTTAGTTGGAGCTCGGATTTTGGTAAGTTCATGAGCTCTCCAAACCTCAAATTCGTTCATACTTCTAGTTTAAGTTGCAGAGAATAAGTCCTAACCAATTTCCCCAATTCTTAAATTGATTTTGCATGTTAAAACCTCTTGTCTTTGGACCTTGCTCAACTTTGGCTGCATGCAAAGGGTTTTGTGGGTTTAGGAGTTCCAGTCAATTTCTCTACAAATATCTTGTTGATTCACGACCTAGAGGTAAGGGTGAAGCTTTTGATTCACTAGAATAAGTTTAAATCATGTGGATTTAGGATGAGAGTCAACAATAGACTCTATGGGCATAGTTGGAAATAGGATCAAGGCTTGGAGGCCTCTCTATGGTTAAACTATGTATTGGACAAATGTACTATGTTGTATATAAGCTGTACCAAAGCTGTGTTTGTGCTAGATGTGCTTGGAATTGGATTTGGTATGCTTAGTTGTGGAAAAATGGATTTTATGCATAATTGGTGATATTCTGTGATTCAGTGTTAAATGTTGTTAATTCTATATTGGAACATGTTTAATATGCATAATATAAGCTCTGTTGATCCTTGGTTTGGATTGGAATTGACTATAGTTGGAATTGGTATGTTAAAACTCAATTTTACAGTGTTATCTGTCTGCAAATACTCGAGTATTTAGGATTATACTCGAGTGGCTCGACCATTTTGGAAAATGGACTTTCTGGAAACTAAAGAACACTCGAGTACTCATGAAGAACACTCGAGTATTTTCATGAATTTAAAAATGTATTTCTGGAAATTAAAGAACACTCGAGTACTCATGAAGAACACTCGAGTATTTTCATGAATTTAAAAATGTATTTCTGGAAAATAAAGAACACTCGAGTATTTTAATAAATTTGAAAATGAATTTCTGGAAACAAAGAAAACTCGAGTACTCATGAAGGACACTCGAGTATTTTGGAAAAATATGAGGAACACTCGAGTCCAAGGAAATTCACTCGAGTCTTTTGGACCAGGGACAGAAAAGTAATTTTTTAACATACCAAAAGTAATGTCAATTATGATCAACTATGCTTATGGGGAAAGTATTATGTTCCAATAAAAGAATGGTGGAAATTATTAACAACATTGTAATTCACTGATGGGATATTATTGGATGCACATAATAAGATTATTGGTTAATCTTAATGGATAAATTTTATGTGCATACATGCATGGAGAAAGGAGATGGATAATTAATTCGGTGGTAACTGGCTCGATGACACATTATTGGTAATGTGGGCAGCATTTGGGAATGCTGTTACGTCTTGGTGACGTTGTGTGCACACTATCCGAGCAGTTCCACAATACATGATTGGTCATGTATGCGAATTACTGGATTGAACGTTCAATGGACAATGGACATGGGAGACATGCATCATGACACATAAACAATGGAATTATCATAAATGAATCATATGTGCTCATTGATATATATATGCATCTGGATACTTGGGAGTTGCAATTGTTATTGCTTTATTTATTCTTATTCAATAATGTGGATTATATTGCTTACCCCTTCTGCCCATTATAGGTGATGGCTCGCTATCTAGCGTTCATCGAGTTGCGCCCACTCCCTAGTGGAGTGTGGTACTACGAGGACCACAGAGTCACCTTTGAGGGCGAGGTAGAGGTGACTCTATATCACCCTAACCCTTTGGCTCGTGTCCGTCCTCGTAGGTTTCGCATCCCTATTATCTATACTTTGCACGTACCCCCTTTTTATACTTATCATGGACCACCCCCGACTCGACCAGCTCGTCGATTTCATTCCTTTCGTTTTAGAGTTGCTACTAGATCTCACCCTTCTGCTTCCCGAGTTATCCGTGAGGAGACTCCTGTACCTAGTCCGATGAGTCCGATTCATGGGAATCCTTCAGCTGACCCAGTGCCCAGTGGTAGGGCACCCACTCAGTCGGACGAGGTAGAGGAGGATCTTGAGGAGGCTGAGAGTGAGGGCAAGCCAGTCGAGCACTCCATTGGGAGCCAGTGGGGAGTTGGGGATACACCGGGTGTTGCATAGTATAGATGGTTAGGATGTGGAACAGGTGGAGCAGCTGTTGGAGACTCTGGAGGCTATGCTATGGAGGAGGATCACTGGACCATTTCTGGGATTTCTTATTTTTCTCTATATATATTGTATATATTTTGAGAGATCTCAGTGAGGTGGTCTTATCTTTTGATTACATATTATGGACTTGTATTTTGTAAACTTCTGCTACCGCGACCTTGACTTTGATGGATGTAGTACTTTTATATCATGACATGGTTACTATTATATACATATCTTTATATAAATGACAAGAGTTGAGAATCTTCAATCAAGGTCCCTATTTTCCGCTTACTCTGATAATTATGTTGTTTTGCTTTACTAAACGACGAGTTTAGTGCTGAGTTGGGAAGTTTTAATAGCCACAAATGAAAACCCAACTTATGCATAAAAGAGTTTTTATTACTTTTCTACTCACGCAAGTCCATATACTCTATTCTATAAAGAAAAGATAAACTATACTTTATTCTTAATAAAGAGGGTGTGACACGAGGCACTAACGTGGGTGAACAACCAAGCACCAGGGAGTCTTTGCAGCTGGAAAATACTTGTCACCAAATTCATGGATAAGTTCCTTCCAGCTGGGAAACAAGCGAAGTTGAGGCAGGATGTTCACTCATTCATGCAAGAGGACGACGAGCCGTTGCATGAAGCTTGGCAGCGCTACAACCAGCTATCGAGGAAGTGCCCAACATATTGTTGGAATAATTGGTGGTATTGGCTAAAGTCATCCAAGAGGGGGGTGAATTGGGTGTTTATAAAATCTTTGAAATTCAATCGAATCAAATGTTCTTAGAAAGATTAACAGAGATTAAACGAGCGAAAGACTTAAAGAACAAATGAAAAATATTTTATGCGAATAGGAACATAAAATTTATTATTAATAGATAAAACTTATTATACGCATGATTGAAGAAATAAACCATTAAAATGCAATACACGACCTAAATAGATTAAAACGTGAAAATAGATTTTATCCACGAAAATTATAATCAGCATAAAATAAACATGCGGAAAGTAAAGAGCTAAAGGATAGAGAAAATTGCACCGACGATTTTTATCTTGGTTCGGCAAACAACACCTACATCCAGTCCTCAAGCGACCCACTTGAGCTTTTCACTAAACCAAGACGCAACGCGTCCCCAATTACATCCAGAGCGCCCCGCAAGCTACTAGGAATCCCACCGTTCGCCAGGGACCTCGAACAAAATAGCCTAACTACTAGGAATCCCACCATTCGTATAGCGCTACCCAATACAAACGGGTTTTCTCACCCTATGAACGCGACACACGTTCAATGCTAAGGGAAAACACTCCTTAATATCTAAGGTTGTCACACCCCTTACAATAAAATGGATTTGCACGAAGAAATGTGTGCAACTAACAATGAAGCTCTCTAGATAGAGCAGATACTACAATAGAGTCCTATAGCAAATGATAATCCTAAGCAAACTCAATGTCAAAACAATATGATGATGATGATTTTCTTCTCAAAAAGGATTTTCAAAGAATAGAGAAGAAGAGAGAAGAAGATGTGTGTGATGTTGTGTTTTCAAAAAGGTAGAAGAAGCTGCCACAAATCAGAATCGTGATCGTCCAGAAAAGGAAATAAATCATTCTGGGAATCAGATTGATTTCAGCACGTTTTTCAAAATTTTGAAATGAGTAATCGATTAATTTGGTCACATTAGTCGATTACTTGCTCTCAGGTTTTTCATAAAAGTTGCAGCATTAAAAGCTAATCGATTAGTAGCTTCAAGGAAGTAATCTATTACATGAATCTAATTAATCCATTACTTACTCTCTGGTTACAAGTTGCAGCAAGTAATCGATTATTCCAGAAGGGGTAATCAATTACTCCATAGTAGAATCAGATTTTCATAAAAATTTGTAACCAAAGGTTTTCGCAAAACATTTTCATAAAAGCTTTTCCTGGAGCAGAGGTTTTAAAAATACTTCTTCTAGATTTTTCAAGAACAAAAAATATATCATCATCATAAAATTATCTTTGAGTGATTTTTAGATTACTATTTGCCTTACATAAAATTCTAAGCCCTAAAAGACTAAATCTTCAACCAGACAAACAATCTTCGTATCATCAAGGTACCTGAACTTGTTCAAACATAATATATATAAAATTGTGTTGTGTCATCATCAAAACATCATAGAGGGAAATCATGAGATTCAACACTCCCCCTTTTTGATGATGACAAACACTACCTGCGAAACAAGGTTAGTACAGATAATATAACCGCAAATAACAGTATGATGCAATCAGCTCTTAAGATACTAAAAGAGCCGCAACTTCACAAAGGAGCACAACTCCCCTGAAGTTACAAAATGAGGTATAGAGCATAACTCTATATCATGAGAATAACTATAACTCCCCCTGAATTCATGAATAATCATGAACCTGTTCCTGTTAACCTGTTTTGCTCATACTTTCTCATGACATAAAACATGATGTATTTCTCCCCCTTTTGACATCATCAAAAAGGTGAGATATCCAAGATAAAATGGCATCACATGACAACTTAAATGAATAGCAAACCAAATAAAGCCAATTGTCAAGATAAGTCAAACCAAAATATCCAAAACATGTCAGAGAAAATCCAAATCGAAATCCAGAAACAGTTAAACATAATAATCAAAAGTACTAGGGGTTAAGACAGCAAGTACTAAAAATAATCCAGATAGCAAGTAGAGTAAAAGATCAAGAAGCGGAGCCACAAGCTAATGATCATTGGTGAAGGGTGGTCAATTCTGATGCCTCAAGTGATAGATGTCTTGCTGCATTGCCTCCATGTCAACATGCATCTGTGCCATACCGGAGGTGAGTTGAGCAAGAGTGGAGTCTACTGAGCGCATGTGGTCATCAGAACGTCTCATATACCCTCTAACATCATCCATGAAGAGTTTCATGTATGGAGGTATATGATCCGGAGGATAGATAGCTTGTAGCGGAATGAAATCTGGATCCTGAGCTGGTGCATGATCTTGATGTTGCTGTTGCTGTTGTTGTTCTTCCTCATCATCAGGGTTATAGTTGTGATTAGACTTGCGCTCTCGTCGATGAGTTTTCGGCATCCAACCTCGATCTTCCATGTTCACCCATCCCATGTTTCCCAAGAAGTTAGTATCCATGCGCATATCAGCGTTGGGAGCAGTCCTAGTTTCTCCATTCAGAGGAATCCGGAAATTTTTTAGGATGTTGGTGATTAAGGTTGCATATGGAAGTTTGGTTGTCTTCAGCTTCATATCCTTATCAATCGACCGACGAACTTTACCAGCACTCTCAATCATATGGTTCAAGACAAACCAACCCCAATTGATGGGTTTGTCGTGAAACCAAGCCCACAAAATGATGTAATTCGAATCCAACAGCCTGAAATAGTTACCTTGCCTTGGGATCAGACAACGATTCAAGATGAAATGTAGCACTTGAAACTCAAATTTCAGATAACCCGAAGTCAAGACTTTTCTAGTAGGAATTCTATCATCAATAAATTCTTCTTTTGCAGTCTTTTTATCATATTCATCTCCCCAAAGATTATCTGAACTAGAACCAGTATAGTTTATTCCATCCATGGGCAAGTGTGTAATGTTGATCCATGTGTCCAGACCGATCTTTATGCTTCTCCCTTTAACTTCAGAGTAGATAACCTTTTCTTCAGAATTCCAAACGAGATTGGTGTAAAAGACCCTGACCAAGTCTTCATAAAAATCGCCTCCAATAGTGCTAAACTCAAATAAGCCCTTTTCTTTTAGTAACACTACTGCAGGAAGGTTTCACTCTTCGCTGTCAAAGGTTTCAGCATCTAAAAATCTGGGAGAGATCACTGAGCATGCTGCAAAGTATTTTTCATAGTCCATAATTTGAGAGGGATTCGAGAACCATCGATTTAGATTCTCAACTGCAACTGGTTGATGAACTGGAGGAGGTGGAGCAGAAGGACCAGCTTCGTTTCTTCTAGGTCGAGAAGGCCTAGGAGCACGACTGGACGAAGGTTGAGCTTGATTCTGAAAAACTGGAGGAGATGGCTCGTCCTCATCGGAATCAGCTATTAGAGCCCTTCTCTTTGTACGACGAGTCGACATAAATTCAGATAAGACAAATATAATCAGGCAGCAGACCCAAACAAATGAATGTTATCAAGCAGATTCTGATCACACAGATATAACTAGCTAAACAGATAATCAACCTTGCACTTGAACAACCAAACTATTCCCAGCAGATACAGATTCTTCAGAACAAGACCCAAACTATAATGTGAATGACAACTACTGAATGCAACAATACCAACTTCTGAAAATCATCACAGTAGCAGCATACCATATCAATGAACACAGAGATACTGAAGAAGATAAAGCAATAAACCGAAAACCTGAACCGGAGAATGCACTGAACCAGAGCTGAACTGAAACTGAATCAACCATATACTCACTGAACCTGATGATTCGAACCACTGACCCAGAGGGCCATTGAACCAGAAGACTGAACCGCAAGCAGAACCAGGGAACACTGAACCAGTACCTTTGCTGAACCGATGAACCGGAGAAGAGATAGAGCCAGAGAACCGTGAGAATGAACCGGTTTGAACTCTTGAAAACCCAAGAACCAATGAACCAAGGACTTGCTAAGGAGGTTATGGTGGAAGGTTTTGACAATGGTAGTCTTAATGGTGGTTGGTGGAAGAGAGGTAGAATGGGTATGGTGAGTGGAGAGAGAAACGGATTTTGAGAAGGAAGGAGGTAGAGAGTGAAGGTTTATGAGTGAGGGAGTAACTATGAGTGATAATGGTGAGGTTTTATGAAGGTGGTGGCTATGGAGATTTGAGTTGGAGGAAGAGGAAGTAGAAGATGGAAGAAGAAGAAGGGGTTAACGAGGAAGGAGGAAGAGAGGCGTGATTTTGGTAGGGAATGAGAGAGAGAGCATGTGAGGATATATGTGGCTAGGGTTTAGTCAAGGAAGAGGTCCACATAAGGTCAAAATGGGTCAAGGCCCACTTGGTCCACACGAGTTCTTTATTTTTTTTTCAGATTCTGTAGCAGTTAATCGATTACTGGCAGTGGTTTAATCGATTATTTTCCTCATTTAATTGATTAATTACTTGCTTTTAATCGATTATGCCTCCTCTGGTGAGAATATGATGCAACATCTCTACTCGATTACTGAGCTGGCTTTACTCGATTATTTGCTGGCATTTAATCGATTACTTCAATCCCTTTAATCGATTACTTTGTCTCTGACGGATTGCATGATGCTGTAGATCTAATCGGTTAAACTGAGCCTTTTAATCGGTTACTTTGCCATAACTGATCAGAACTGATGCAGAACCCATTGGATAATCGATTATTGTTGCAGAGTAATCGATTACTTCTGCATAAATTTCCAGAAATCCTCTTTCTCTGCATAACCAAGCTTCCTTGCATTCTACGAATGAGAGTTTCTGATTCTAGGGACTATGAGTGATATTAGCTTGGGGTCAACTTACCTTTAGGGGAACTGTTTCCTGCAAAACAGATAGTTCTGGATATCTCCAACGCTCAAGTCAGAAACTTTGTCACAATAAACAATAAGAGCTATTGAAGTAAATGATACGAACATTAGGGGTAGAACACAAAATCATATACTCAATTATAACTATGAGTTATATCAAGTTCAATCATAATATGTATTTAGATGCCTACTTAATCAACTCAAGTTTGCACTAAGTAACACATTATGAGTGAAGTACTCCACTTTTCCAAGGTATTAGAATCATGTGTCAAGAAAATTAAAAAAAAAAATATTTGTCACACATGATTTGTTTTCAATTTTAATATAACTTGGAATAATCAAAGTATACTCTTGTATAATCATGGTTATAATAAGAATATGACTTGTTTACCTCAAACTTTGTGTGCCATGGAGATTTTGCCTTAGACCATTGCTTTCTTTTCTCAACCCTTGTGTGCCATGAAGATTTTGTCTTAGACCATTGCTTTCTTTTCTGATTTTTATCAAGGTGAACTTTTCATTTCTTCCAGTGAATACTTTGGTTCTTGTTGACACTATCTTCCTTTGGTCACTCCATCTATCTTTAGATATCCACCGAGTCATTTTGAAGCATTTCTCTTTTTGATTTCCTCTTGGTTTTTCCTTGGGCAAAATATTTTCTACATTCCTGTTACAAGGAGAAACTCTTGGTACCCATCTCATTTTGGGTCCAGGGGGATTAGGCTCGGATTCCTTGGACACTATTGGAACCAACTTCATTTTATTTCTCATATGATTATTTTTCTTATAAAAGCATAAATGAGAAATATGACCCGAACGACCACAATAGTTACAAACAATGGGTTTGGGAGATGCGTTGAATTTTCTAATATCATTTTTGTAAAGCATAGACTTATGATCTGTAACACCCCGATTTGGAAAACTCGAAAACAAACACTTTGAGACACTAATTAATTATTTTTAGGAAAAATAGAGTGAATTTTTTTTTTGAAAGCAAGGATAAAACTCGACTGTCGAGCTTCCCAAAACAAGGTATTACTTTTCAAAATCATTCTTCTCAAAAGCATTTGCGGAAGTTTTCGGAAAACAGTTTGACTTTGGAATCTTACTCAAAAACGAAGGAGAAAACATCTTGGTCTTTTAGAGAACATACTTGATTTACTTGGGAAACGGCTTATCTGTCGGACCACGACAGTCCTTCTGGAAACGGTTTGAAAACAGATCCTAAGGATTCTTACAAAAGTGGCCACCACAGAACTTCGGTGCCATTCTTACATAAACATATGACTTAGCAAAAGCAATTCCAAAAGAAAAGGGGTACACTTGATAAGCATAACAGCAAGGGTCCATCGGGAACCTAGTTATAACTACTAGCAGAAGCTCTTTCTGGATCCACAACGTAAGTCTTCAAAAGCAATCTCCGTCGTCCATCCGTAGCCCTCTCGTTGGCACGTCACGTTCAGTACGTCCTTTTTTCGGGAGAAGCATCACCAGCTCCACCGTCTTTTAGAATCATTCATAGTCACATGTGCACAAGAAGTTGAGAGAGTAAGTTATCCGAATGGAATTACTCCCATCGACTTCTTGGATTTACACTAGCGACGCATACCAGAACATAACAAACAACACAAACAGTACAAACAGATATTTATGCAAGATGTATGAGAATGCAATGCAATCGTCGCTTTGTTTATCACTTTATCTTTCACTTAAGGGAAGTCTTTTAATTAATTCTTTTCATACAATCGAATCTCTTAACAACTTGTCTCGCAAAGTCGAAGTCTCATGGTTCACATATCTCGGGTCCATCACATCAAAATTCAAGCTTTAGGGTTTAAGGTTCAGGTCTACATCTCTTCGTATTCCATCCACCTAGTCGGAAGCAATCAGAAGTACAGGATCTCTACCACACCGGCTCCTGGAGACTACACCAAAATACAATATAAAATGCCCAGGAAAAATGTCATGACAAAGGGTGTCAACCTCCACCGTGTTCAAGCATCCCTCTTCTGATCCTGATTTAATCAAGGGGGCGTCAATCATCTGTCTAGTGATCATGCAGTACTTCAGCTACGACACCAGACTACTCACCCAACCTCGGATGGTCAACCCAGGTCACTGTAGCTTTTCCCCGCCTAGACAGACTCCTCATAGGCTTCTTGACGAGTCACCGTCATTGCCTTCCCCTATCCTAATCATCAAGTGATTACCGCGCAGGTAAACACCGTGTCTTCCTCTCCACTACTTCGGGTAAGGGTTTTAAGTCTTAAGGATATACTCGATTATCCTAATGTCGACCCATCCTAAGTCACCTCCGCCATATAGCACCAACCATATGCGAGTTACTTCTTGTGGGACTCGACTACTATATTTGACGGGCTCCGACCCATCCTGAATCATTCTCAACATGCGGCCACAATCATATAGATACACTTTCACATGTGGCTAACCGCCATTCAGATACACTTTCAACATGTGGCTAACCGCCATCCAGATACACTTTCAACATGTGGCTAACCGCCATTCAGATACACTTTCACATGTGGCTAACCGCCATCCAGATACACTTTCAACATGTGGCTAACCACCATCCAGATACACTTTTGACATCGTCGTCGTCACAGCATCAGTTCGTACCACGTACTCGGCGCATCAGCATCATCCGGTTCCGTCAAGCGTTCCACCCCTTGAAGTTTCGCTCTAGTCTTTGGGGGATTTCTTATAATTTTCTACGTCTTTTCTATTCTTATTCTATAACGCGGGATGATGCAATATGCACATGCAATGATAATATAAGCAACATTATATCTCAACATACACAAGCATATCAGTCAATCAATACCATGTAATGGTATAGGTCTGAGTCTTCGTATACCTCGATACAAGCAATCACACAATTTATCGGGTATACTACTAACTACGATAGACCTTTACTCCGACTTTGAGAGAGTATGGAGTGTCCTAGCATACTCACTAGACACCAAAGCGTCTTAGGATAACTTCTCTCTCACCTGGATTCGCAGTTACCGAATTCACAAGTCCCGAGCGATCCGTTTCCTTTCTAGTCTGCCCGACTCCAACTTCTTTCAAGTCCCAGAAAGTATATATATGAGTATTAAGCTTTATTTAATTATTATTATTAAAATTATTCTCAAGACAACTTAAGAAAATCCAGACATCAACTTCATTGAGAAACTGAAACATCAATTCCTTTCACTCAAACTTGTCCAAAATCAAACACTAACTTTCATGCTTTAAAACCATGAGAAAACAATTAATTAAATTAATTTAGAACAAGAATTTCTTTGCTGGTCCTTCTTGGACATCATTGAGTTCAATTCCAAAAACTCCGAAAAATCGTACTTTTCAAACCAACTTTGTCTTGGATTAAATATCCACAAAAACTAAACTTCAAAACACCTTGAAAACACTTTTAAAACACTTTTAAATAAGAAACATAGTCTATAAAATTCTGGAAAGCATCATGTCCTAAGTTTCAAATTCATTTTCCATGTTTAAAAACCAATTCAAACACATAGATAAATCAAGCATCTTGAAAACAACCGAATAAACACTTAAATCAATAATTTATCAAGTTCAAACACTTAGATCTTCATGAGGGCAACAAGGTATTCAAGTAAAACAAATCAAACAAACATTCATTCATTCATTCCAAACATTTCACAACCACAAGCCATCAATTACACATAAACATGTTCACAAACTTATTCATACATATAGCCCAATCAAATGAGGAAAACTAACACTTAAGCATACACACATCAAATCATGCATCACACATACACTTAGTCACATTTTCATTTATCTTTCACTTAGTTAACTTTATCTTAGCAAAACTTCATCTTATCATTCTTAAACATGTCAAAACCGTATGCATCATGGGTTGTTTAGAAAATCATTTCTTCAAGGATCAACTTCACAAATCAACACATAATTTCATGTCATGAACACATATACATTCAAGAGAATTTAACTCAAAGGTTAAGCTCTAAATCGTGACCTTAACTAGGTTTTCCTCAAAAACATTTTCAAGAATTCAAGACTTAGAAACAACTCCAAATTCAATCAACACTTTCACATAATTCATCAAGGAAGTAAAAACATAATCCTAGCATATATTTCTTGCATGAACCCGTGAGCATCACATAGGTCTTTAGACAATTTTCATTTCACTTTTTAACACCTAAAGTCATCTCAAAGTTCATGGGAATCACATACACATAACCAAATTACAACATTAAAACCTCTAACCTAAAAATCAAGTACAAACCGTGACCAACACATCAAGATCACAACCATCACATAATTTCTATTCATTCCAAAACATCATTAACTCAAGATTGTAACATGCAAAGGATCAATCAAAAGAAAATCAAGTCTCCATGTATAACAACATAGAACCGTAGCTATCCTAAAAGAAATCATCAAGTACATCATAGATCAAGTATAGATTGTGACATGCATGAAGTCACAAACACTAAGTCCTTGAAAAAAAAAACTTTTCATGAAAACTTAAAATCAAACCCTTTTCTAAAACACTTTTAAAAAATCAAGGAGGAAAACTTAAGATCATGAGGAAAAACATTTTTCTTAACAAAACTTCAAAATCAAGTTCAAAGATTAACATGCATGACATCAAAAACACTAGATCAAACATAAAAACTAACATGCATCAACACTTTTTCAAACAAAACCAAAGTTTAGAAAGAAAGAATGAAAACGAAAAAGAATCAAAGAAAAAGGTTTAAAACTTTTAAAATCATGAAACAAATTCTTACTTAGTCAAAACTTTAAAGAATTCAAGTCCAATTCCTTGGTTTCTCTCCTCTCTCCTCACGGTCCATCACTCATCTTCCTAGTCCATGGTCTTTCTCCTTCTCTTTTCACTTTCTTAGCTTGGTCTTGTTTAGGTCATGGAGAGTTCAAAGTTTGGTTTCCTTCCTCTCAAGATTCGATCACTCTCTCTTTATCTTTCTCACCAAGAGTTTGATGATTCTCTTGGTGTTATGTGTTTGGTTTAGGAAAAGAATGGAAGAAAGTTTGTGTTGATGAATGAATGAAGAAGAATTCACTCACTCACTCACGGTTTTAGGGTGTTGTTGGTGTGTGTTGTTGTGGTTTGTGTTGGTGTTGATGAGAGAAATAAAAATGATGAAGGAACAAGAATGAGAAATGGAAATGAACTTCCTCTTGGTCTCTCACGGTTTTGGCCCTATCTTTCTCTTATCTTTCTCTACTTTCACTTAATTGCCATTAAGGGCTTGCATGGGGGGCTTGGTTGCAATTCCTTAGCCTTGGTTCCTTCCCCCACGGCTCCTTCCTCTTTCCTTCCTTTTCCTCACTTTTTCTTCCTTTAAGTCATGATTAGGTCATGCAAATGATGTCATGAATTTGACTAAAATGCACCCTAGCTCATGACTAAGCAAGGCTACATGAAGACCAAGTGGAACAACTTGGTGACCAAGTCATTCACTTAGAATTTGGCCACATGGGGTTAGGGTAGGTTAGATTAGCTTAATTAGGTTTAAGGCACTAATTAGGGTTCTAATCATGATTAGGGTAGGATTAGGTTAATTAATCTAGGTTTAGTCCACTAATCCTTAGTGATTAGGGCTTAATCAAGGATTAAGGTACTAATCAAAACTTAATCTTGGGTTTAAGGAAAACTAATTTTGGTTTAACTCACTAATCTTGAGGGTTTAGGGCTTTAAGAAAGTGATTAAGCACTTAATCAAAGCTTAAGAGCTCGATTAGGGTTTTATCCACGATTAGGGCATCAATTAGGGTTTCTAGAGGCAATTGGACTTTGATTCTTTGAAGCTTAGAGAAAATAATTTCCCATGAAATCATATGAATCAATAAAACAAAGTCTCAATTGAAACCTTAAACAATCAAACACACGAAGTCACACATACAAGCAAATTTAAATTTCAAAACATAAGAATTCATCATGGAACCAAAACTCTTTTAAATCAATTTTTAAATCAATTGAGTTAAAATAATTTTCTTGATTAGGGACTTGTAGAAGTGAGTCAAATGGCAGATGTTACATGATCCTTGTATTCAGAATCACATTTGACAACTACTTTACTTGACTTTTGAATTTCCACATTCTTATCCGAATTGTCAAATAAAGAGTTGGAGCAAACGGATTTTGAACTACACTGAGAATCACAAGAAGCAACCTCAACTGATTTTTCAATAAAATTGCAATTTTCAATATTTGTAGAGGTGCTATTTTCCAAATAAATATTTTTCAAATCATCTCTCAAATCATCATGAGTAATATGAGGATTATCAGAACGAGAATTAATTATAGTTACCTCGTGAGGAGTGTATGAGAATGGTTCAATTTTGTTGTCTACAGACTCCTCATCTGAAGAATTTGATACCGAGTGAGATTCCAAGAATGCTTCAAATAATCTTTCTAACTCACCATCTTCATCTGACGAATTGCTCCTCATGCTATTGGTGTCATCATTCAAAACTTCATAATGGGAGATAGTTAATTCATCCTTTGAGCTTGTCTCTAGTTGAGTTTCTAGGTTGTACCTGTGAACACTTACACTTTCTAAAAGATCATTAGTAGCATAAAGTGTGTGTAGAGTATCCCAAATACATTTAGTGTAACATCCCAAATTTTAAACCTAATTGCAAATAAATTAATAATAGTATGAGATAATTGAGATAATAATAATAAAACCATAAATAGGTATTAAAAGAAGTGTTCAAGCATTAGAAAAGATTAATAATAATAATATTGGTTTAGGAAAGGAAGAAGTAGTAAATTAAGTTAGGAACGGACGAGGCAAACGAGTGATTCAATGTTAAACGAAATAAATAGGATAGAAAAATTAAAATAAAATATTTAGGACTCAAAACACAATTCCCACCGTTGGATATAAAGGTATGATTTTTAGGAAGTTTCTCGTCAAATTTGAGCAAAATCCGACGGTGAACGAAGAAGTTATGGCTGTTTGAAGTTGAGGAGAAAATAGCTGAAAAATAGAAAAAATGAAGTAGCAGTACCTGTACATTTGGCTTAAGCGAAATTTTTTGGCTTAAGCGAAACTGCTCCAGTAACAACACCAATTGAGCTCGCTTAAGCGACCATATTTCGCTTAAACGAAAATTTTGCGATCTGCAACACCAAAAACGCGTTTTAAAGGCCAAACCCCCATTTCCACCCCTCCTCCCTCATTTCCCCGCCCCATCTCCTCCCTCCTCACCCCAAAACCGCCCCCAACACCACCAAGCATCAAAATCTCCCTTCCAATCCTTCCTCCATTGAAGCTCCACCTTCCTTGGTCCCTTTCTCTCTTTCTCTCTCTCTCATCCTCTCACTTGATTCTCCCTCTCCTCCTTGTTCCTCCACCGGAAACCGCCGCCGCCACCTAGACCCGCGGCCACCACCATCGGTACAACCCACCACCATCATCATAAACCCCTTTCTCTCTCTTCCCCCTTGGCCCTTGCTCTCTCTCTTTCTCTCTCTCACTTGGATCCCTCATCTCTCTCCTCCATCACCGCCCATTTCCCTCCTCTCCGGCCGCCGCCGCCCTTGGACCACCGCCACCACCTCCATAAGCCCAGCACCATAGCCACAAGTTCACCCTCATTTCCTTCCTCTCTCATCCGCGAGTTTTCTCTCTCCACGGATCTCACCGGCACCGTTACCGACCGTGATCGTGCCGGGCTTGTGTCGAGTGCGCCAAAGCTCGAAGCTCTTGCCTTGGTCCAGCCGCGATCGTTCTCGCTAACGAGGAGCAACACCGACGCCGTCATCGTCGCCAAACCACAACCCAGGTTCTTTTTAAAAGCCCGAGGTAAGACGGGTTGCGTTACCTTTACTTAGGAAGTTAATTCTAGGATGCTATAGTGGTGACTAAGAATAGAGTAATTAGGAAATATGTTAATGAACCTTAGTGTAGTCCTCGTTGATATAAATGTAGTACTTAGAATTAATAATGGAAACCACACCCTAGGGAATAGAATGTATGTGCGTAGAATAAAGTTCGGAATGAGTGAGTGTATTTAGAATATTAAAGTAGTTAATATAGAATGAAAATGTAGAAAAAACATAAAATAAAACCAAGAGAAATTAATTAAGAAAAACCAACGCAAAAGTGAGAGGAAAAGAATAAAGAATAATTGTGTTAGGCAAGGAGAGATATTAAACTAAAAGTGAGGAAAAAGAGGAATTTAAAATGCGAATACGATAAGTATGGGCGGAGTGGACATAGTTAAGAGTTGTTGGAAAATTAGAGAAATAGGAACGAAGCAATAAACTAAAATTCAATTATAAAAAGGAAACAGGTGAAAGAAACTAGGGAAAAGATAATAAATCGAAAAGAGAGGACGTCATTATGAAAGTTAGAATCGAACGGTGTAATAAAATAGGGAAACTAAGTGGAGTTAATAGGGTAGTTAAATAATATGGAATTAATGAAATAGGGATAATAAGTTAAGTAATAATGTGAGCTAATAGAGTAGTTAAATAAACTGGAGTCAATGAAATAAAAATAATAAGTTAAGTAATCGTGAGAGTAGAGCTGTCAAAACGGGCCTGCGGGCCGACCCGCTTCGGGTTCGGGCCACACCGGGCTCGTGTAAGATCCTATATTTTAAATATATGAAATAAAAGTATTTTATCAATATTAGTATCATTAAAATAGTCAATTTTTCCTATTTTAGCAAAAACACTCGAGTATTTTAGGCAAAACTCGAGTATTTTAAGTAGCTGTTTGGAAATTTGAATTTTTAAATAAAAACTCGAGTATTTGGGAAAAAAACTCGAGTATTTTGTGCAGACCTGAAAGTGTATAAGTCGGTTTTCATTTAATTTTCGCACCAAAACGCGGTTTCTTGAAATGACAAGCATAGAGCTGGACTTTACTTCGACCTGAAGTATTCCTAAGCTATAAATTGGTGCTTGGTTGAGGCATTCAACACCTCTAATCACCCAAAACCCGAATTTCAGTTTTTGACTCTCAGTTTTCTAGAGCACACTTTGATCTCTGATTTCTCCTTCGTTTCTCAATCAAATCCTTCGAAACCGAAACACAACTCAAGGTTCTAGTTCCATCTTTGAATTAGAATCAAGAATCACATCAAATAAGCCCCTGTAGTTCGAGTTCTAGCTCATCAAAGTTTGAGGTTCAAAGCTGTAAAAACAGAGTAGTTTTCAGCATCAAGTATTCATCTTCATTGAATTCGTTTGGTAATCTCAGGGATCCTTTTTGTGTCAAACTTGTTTCTAATTGGAGTTAGTATATCCTAGTTTGTTAAACTAACTTGTTTCGTTCTTTTTCATGCCAAATCCGTGGTGAAATTTGTGGCCAAAGTCAGCCTGTTCAACCCCTTTTTCACAAGTCCAGAATTTGGATTTTTGATCCAGCCAAGTTTCTCGTTGTTTAATCTGTTGTTTAGCTTCTCTAAGGTAAGGGAGGAGTTATCTAATTGCTAGAATGAGTAATCTCAAGCTAGAAATGTAGGAACCTCACAAGGTTCATCAAGGGATGAAGTTGGAATTGGGAATATGACATGGAGGTCATAAACCCAAGGTTTTCTAAGTCAAACAAGTTTAAATGGACCTAATAATGCTCACTGGATTGATTTTCGAAGTTAAAACCAAGTGGAAATGAATTTCATATCTTGAAATGGTTATTTTCCAAGTTTATGTTGATTCTGTGATTTGATGTTGATTTATGTTGTTATGTACTTGTCTATCTGTTCTAACTTGTTTCTTATATGTGTTTATGCCTCTATTTTGCATAAGAATGGAAAAACAATGAATGGAATTCGAATTGGTGCTTAAAATGCAGAAACTGGTGTTGTTGCAGTAAAAACACTCGAGTTTTTTTAGAAACACTCGAGTATTCTGGGAAAATGAAGAACAACTCGAGTCTTTCTTCAAGGACTTCAAGTATTCTGGAAAAAAAATGAAGAACACTCGAGTATTTTATAATATACTCGAGTATTCTGACCAAAACTGAAGAAAACACTTATTTTTTTTAGAATATTAAATACCTAATTCTTATACGTTTACCCATTGGTCGATTATTATCCTGAAAGAGTCCTACTGGAATTTTATTCAGTGGTTGATATGTTCGGACAGGAGTCCCAATGGACAAATGTATAAGTTTATTTGATTCCCATTGGTCGATTATTATCCTGGATGAGTCCTACTGGAATTTTATTCAGTGGTTGACATATTCGGACAGGATGTCCCAATGGAAGTGCGTACACCCATTTGGTTGATTATTTTCCCACGTCCCAGTGGAAGTCTTTACCCACTTGGTTGATGATTAACTCCTATTGTATAAAACCATCACAAAGTGGTTGGGCCGCTGATGGAATTTTCAGAAAGCACTAGCACCAGTTAATGCTAAAAGGAAAGATGAAATTGTGATTAAGAATGATTATGAACTTTGGGTCTCTATATTGGAGACATGATGTTCAAGGATGTGATTTAATCAAAGAAAGAAGATAAAAAGTTTGTGTGACATTATGCATGGAGAAGGAATTGCTCCGATCTAGATTCGGAACTTCGGTAAAGTTAAATCAGAATATCCCTAGCACAAGGATGCTAGGAAGACCGATTTTCCAATCGACATTATCATGCATGGAGGAGGAGTTGCTCCGATCTAGATTCGGAACTTCGGTAAAGTTAAATCAGAATATCCCTAGCACAAGGATGCTAGGAAGACCGAGTTCCCAATCGATCGTGAAGCTTGAATATGAACCGCTCCGGTTTGATGAACCATAGGATTGAGAATATCCCGAGCCTAAGATACTCGGATGCCAAACCGTGTAGCATGAATGAGGAGTAGGCATGCATCACGACACTAATCGAGATATTACAAAAGACAGTTTGAGCATATACATATGCATTTATTATTGTTACATGATAACTTGTGTTTGTTATTTCTAGCCACTGTTATACTCATTTGTTATTGCTTTTAGCTATGACTCGCTCCCAGTCCCTTGTGTAGGTGATGGCAAGAAACATGTTCTGCAAGGAGATGAGGCCGCTCCCTAATGGGGAGTGGAATTTTGAGAACCATAGGGCTACATATGAGGAGGGATGTGGATGTTATCTTCTGCAATCCTAACCCATATTCCCGTATGCGATCGCTTAGATCGAGAATCCCAATGGTTTCTCTTATCTATACTATTTTATATTTTGAGTCATGAACCATATGCTCTAGGTTATTATGAATTTTGTTGTAATATATGTAATATAAGGTAATGACCTAGAGTGTTAATTCAAGTAATTATGATTTTTGTTTAAATGAAGAACGTGGTATGTAACCTTTTTAATATGAATGAAATATGATGTTACATCACTTGTCTTCATGACTCGATGTTTATATAATTCCGCAAGATTTGATAATGGATGATGACTGACTTTTAGTTTCAAAGAAAAAAAATGGTTGTATTTTTTGAATATGAATATTTAACTTTGGAATTAAAAGTTGGGTCGTCACATTTAGTGGTATCAGAGCAATGGTTCGACTCTCGGCCTTGGAGTGTGGCCTTACACACTAACCATTGCATATCATGACATGGTGTTTTTGATGTTTGTAGTATAAGACTAGAATTCGCAGAATCTAATTAAGTTTCCCCTTTGGATTCTGTAGGACTAGATGGTCGGAAGAAATAACGCTAACATTGCGGAGGCATTGACCCGGATGGCTGCAGTCCTGGAGAATATGCAGCACAACCATCCTCCATGCAATGGAACCCCAGCGGAGTTTCAAGGCTTAGATTCCTTTAGAAAGTGCAAACCTCCTAGCTTCTCAGGTGGTCGTCGTCCCGAGCAAGCTCAGTTCTGGCTCGATGAGATGAATAAAATCTTTAGAACGTTGACTCTGCCGACACTATCCAACGTTGGTTAGTACTTGTCGCATTTTTGAAAGGAATAGCGTCAAGAAGGACATTGGACAAGGAAGTTTTGGGCCGCATCGCAATCAGCATAGGCATGGCAACAAGAACCGGAGAGGTCCTTATCCACAACAAGGAAAAGGAAATGCATCATCTTCTGGAGTGCCCAGTCTCCCAGCCCCTGGTGCAATGTGCAACAAATGTCAAAGATTTCATCCTGGAAGGGAATGTTGGAGAGACAAACCACCAACTTGCTACAACTGTGGAAAGGCTGGCCACATCGCTCGTCTTTGCCATCAGCCCCAGCGTTAGAACGATCAAGGTTCGGGAAGCAAACCATGGGTCAATGGGAAGGTTTTTACCATGTCCGGATCAGAAGCGGAGCAGGTAGATAATCTCGTGCAAGGTAACCATCTTCTCAATGGCATGCCTTGTCGCTTTCTATTCGATTCTGGTGCTACGCATTCTTTCATCTCTGAGGAATGCGTTAAGCGTTTGTGTTTACCCGTTTCGGAGACACCGTTTAGATTTAAGGTGTGTACTCCTTCGAATGTGTCGGTGACTACATCAGGATCATGTTTTGGATGTTCCATTAATATAGGAAGTCTGTCCTCTAGGGTAGATTTAATCTGTCTACCTTTATCCCAACTCGACGTTATTTTGGGGATGGATTGGTTGGCAACTAACCAAGTGGTGATCGATTGTAAGACTCGAACGATTGTTTTTCCCGGTAAAAAGTCGCCTGAGGTGCAACCTGAAGGGTACGTTTGTGTGTTTTCTGCGGTCGTAGCAGAAAAGAAAGATGAGCCGAAGATAGAGGAAATCCCGATTATTCGAGATTTTCCCGAAGTATTTCCTGATGAAGTTCCCGGTTTGCCACCGCATCGAGAAATAGAATTCAGTATCAATCTAGTTCCTGGTACTGGTCCTATTTCTATTGCTCCTTATCGTATGGCTCCAACCGAATTAGTTGAACTGAAAAGGCAAGTGGAAGATTTGTTAGAAAAGCAGTTCATCAGACCAAGTGTGTCGCATTGGGGAGCGCCAGTTTTGTTCGTAAAGAAGAAGGATAGATCCATGAGGATGTGCATTGATTACAGACAACTCAATAAGGTTATAATCAAGAACAAATACCCGTTGCCAAGAATCGACGATTTGATGGATCAAGTTAGAGGAGCGTCCTTATTTTCGAAGATTGATTTGAGATCGGGATATCATCAAATCAGAGTAAGAGAGGAAGATATTCCGAAGACTGCTTTTCGGTCACGATATGGACACTACGAGTATGTGCTGATGCCATTCGGTTTAACCAATGCTCCCGCCATATTCATGGATTACATGAATAGAGTGTTCCGACCTTATTTGGATTCCTTTGTTGTGGTGTTCATAGATGATATACTCATCTATTCAAAGACCCCAGAAGAGCATGCCAATCATTTGAAGATTGTCTTGGAGACTTTGAAGGAAAAGAAATTATATGCCAAGTTAGCCAAGTGTGAATTTTGGCTTGAAAAAGTCAATTTCTTGGGGCATGTGATTTCGAGAGATGGTGTTACTGTAGACCCAACTAAAGTAGAAGCGGTGCTGAAATGGGAGAAGCCTAAGTCTGTTACTGAAGTTAAAAGTTTTCTTGGCCTAGCTGGTTACTATCGGAAATTCATCGAAGGATTTTCTAAATTGGCTCTTCCTTTAACCCGCCTGACTAGAAAGGAGCAACCTTTTGTTTGGAATGAGAAGTGTGAAGTTAGTTTCCAAACTTTAAAGGACAAGTTAACATCGTCTCCAGTGTTAACTCTGCCCGATCCCCAGAAAAATTTTGATGTTTACTGTGATGCATCAAAACAAGGTCTAGGTTGTGTTCTGATGCAAGAAGGAAGAGTTATTGCTTATGCGTCACGACAGTTGAAGGTGCATGAGGAGAATTATCCTACTCATGATTTGGAGTTGGCTGCTATTGTCTTTGCTTTGAAAATATGGAGGCATTATCTGTATGGTAACACGTTCCAAGTATTCAGTGACCATAAAAGTCTAAAGTATCTTTTTGACCAAAAGGAACTGAATATGAGGCAACGTAGGTGGATGGAATTCTTAAAGGATTACAACTTTGAATTACATTACCACCCCGGCAAAGCCAATATCGTAGCTGATGCGTTGAGTAGAAAGACTTTGCATATGAGATCGATGATGGTGAAAGAAGCTAAATTGATTGAAGAGTTCCGAAACTTGAATTTGGCAGTTCAGTTCAAACCAAATTGCATCAAATTAGGAATATTACAAATCACAAATGAGTTTGTGGGTCAAGTCCGAAACCTGCAACAAGTGGATGAAGAGCTCCTAGAGAAGAAAAGACTAGGGATAGAAGGAGTGGAACCAGATTTCCAATTAGGATCGGATGGCATTTGAGATTTAAGGATCGAATCTGCATTCCGTCAAATCAAGAACTAAGGAGAGCTATACTAGAAGAAGCCCACAAAAGCAAGCTGAGTATGCATCCTGGATCAACTAAGATGTATCAGGACCTGAAGAAGATATTTTGGTGGTCCGGATTGAAGAAAGACGTTGCGTCTTATGTTGCGTCTTGCCTTGTTTGCCAAAAGGCGAAAATTGAACATAAGAAGCCCGGAGGAGAATTGCAACCTTTGAGCATACCAGAATGGAAATGGGATGGAATAGCCATGGATTTTGTAAGTGGTTTTCCAAGAACAAGAGAAAGTTTCGATGCGATTTGGGTCGTAGTTGATCGCTTAACGAAGTCAGCTCACTTCATTCCCATCAACATGCAATATCCGTTGGAGAAGCTTGCAAGATTGTACATCAAGGAAATCGTCAGATTGCATGGTATTCCCTCAAGTATCATATCGGATCGTGATCCCCGTTTCGTATCTCGCTTTTGGCAGAGTTTGCATCGAGCGTTAGGAACGCAGTTAAGAATGAGTTCGGCTTATCACCCGCAAACGGATGGTCAATCAGAGAGAACGATTCAATCTCTGGAAGATTTGCTCCGTGCTTGCGTTTTAGAGTACCAAGAAAGTTGGGATCGTTTGTTGCCGCTTGTGGAGTTCACCTACAACAATAGTTACCACACAAGCATTAATATGGCTCCGTACGAAGCCCTCTATGGAAGGAAATGTAGAACCCCACTATGTTGGTTCCAAGTGGGGGAGAACGCTATCATTGGACCTGAGTTGGTTCAGGAAACGACCGAGAAGATCAAGGTTATCCAAGAAAAGATGAAGATTGCACAGAGTCGTCAGAAGAGCTATGCCGATCAGCGTAGAACCAAGCACGAATTTCAAGAAGGAGATCATGTATTTCTGCGAATAGTGCCAACAACTGGTATCGGGAGAGTGATGAAACCGAGGAAACTGACACCAAAAGTTTATTGGCCCTTATCAGATCCTAAAGTGAGTCGGTCCCGTCGCTTATCAGATCGCGTTACCACCTTCTTTAGCTAATCTCCATGATGTATTCCACGTCTCTCAGCTTCACAAATTTATTCAAGACCCGTCTTCAATTATCCAGTTGCAGCCAGACGAAATACCTTTAAAGGAGAATCTGACATTTGAAGTCGGACCAGTGCGAATTGAAGATCGTCAAATCAGAAAGCTACGAGGAAAAGAGATTCCTTTAGTGAGAGTTCTTTGGAATCAAAAGGGAGTGTCAAAATCAACATGGGAATTAGAATCTAAGATAAGAGAAGAGTACCCACATTTGTTTCTTTAATCGGAATTTCGAGGACGAAATTCTATTTAAGTGGGGGAGGATGTAAGATCCTATATTTTAAATATATGAAATAAAAGTATTTTATCAATATTAGTATCATTAAAATAGTCAATTTTTCCTATTTTAGCAAAAACACTCGAGTATTTTAGGCAAAACTCGAGTATTTTAAGTAGCTGTTTGGAAATTTGAATTTTTAAATAAAAACTCGAGTATTTGGGAAAAAACTCGAGTATTTCGTGCAGACCTGAAAGTGTATAAGTCGGTTTTCATTTAATTTTCGCACCAAAACGCGGTTTCTTGAAATGACAAGCATAGAGCTGGACTTTACTTCGACCTGAAGTATTCCTAAGCTATAAATTGGTGCTTGGTTGAGGCATTCAACACCTCTAATCACCCAAAACCCAAATTTCAGTTTTTGACTCTCAGTTTTCTAGAGCACACTTTGATCTCTGATTTCTCCTTCGTTTCTCAATCAAATCCTTCGAAACCGAAACACAACTCAAGGTTCTAGTTCCATCTTTGAATTAGAATCAAGAATCACATCAAATAAGCCCCTTTAGTTCGAGTTCTAGCTCATCAAAGTTTGAGGTTCAAAGCTGTAAAAACAGAGTAGTTTTCAGCATCAAGTATTCATCTTCATTGAATTCGTTTGGTAATCTCAGGGATCCTTTTTGTGTCAAACTTGTTTCTGATTGGAGTTAGTATATCCTAGTTTGTTAAACTAACTTGTTTCGTTCTTTTTCATGCCAAATCCGTGGTGAAATTTGTGGCCAAAGTCAGCCTGTTCAACCCCTTTTTCACAAGTCCAGAATTTGGATTTTTGATCCAGCCAAGTTTCTCGTTGTTTAATCTGTTGTTTAGCTTCTCTAAGGTAAGGGAGGAGTTATCTAATTGCTAGAATGAGTAATCTCAAGCTAGAAATGTAGGAACCTCACAAGGTTCATCAACGGATGAAGTTGGAATTGGGAATATGACATGGAGGTCATAAACCCAAGGTTTTCTAAGTCAAACAAGTTTAAATGGACCTAATAATGCTCACTGGATTGATTTTCGAAGTTAAAACCAAGTAGAAATGAATTTCATATCTTGAAATGGTTATTTTCCAAGTTTATGTTGATTCTGTGATTTGATGTTGATTTATGTTGTTATGTACTTGTCTATCTGTTCTAACTTGTTTCTTATATGTGTTTATGCCTCTGTTTTGCATAAGAATGGAAAAAAAATGAATGGAATTCGAATTGGTGCTTACAATGCAGAAACCGGTGCTGTTGCAGTAAAAACACTCGAGTTTTTTTAGAAACACTCGAGTATTCTGGAAAATGAAGAACAACTCGAGTCTTTCTTCAAGGACTTCAAGTATTCTGGAAAAAAATGAAGAACACTCGAGTATTTTATAATATACTCGAGTATTCTGACCAAAACTGAAGAAAACACTTATTTTTTTTAGAATATTAAATACCTAATTCTTATACGTTTACCCATTGGTCGATTATTATCCTGAAAGAGTCCTACTGGAGTTTTATTCAGTGGTTGATATGTTCGGACAGGAGTCCCAATGGACAAATGTATAAGTTTATTTGATTCCCATTGGTCGATTATTATCCTGGATGAGTCCTACTGGAATTTTATTCAGTGGTTGACATATTCGGACAGGATGTCCCAATGGAAGTGCGTACACCCATTTGGTTGATTATTTTCCCACGTCCCAGTGGAAGTCTTTACCCACTTGGTTGATATTTTGGGAGTCCTAAATGGGGTCGTTGCAGTAATTAATAATAAAATGATTAACTCCTATTGTATAAAACCATCACAAAGTGGCTGGGCCGCTGATGGAATTTTCAGAAAGCACTAGCACCAGTTAATGCTAAAAGAAAAGATGAAATTGTGATTAAGAAGGATTATGAACTTTGGGTCTCTATATTGGAGACATGATGTTCAAGGATGTGATTTAATCAAAGAAAGAAGATAAAAAGTTTGTGTGACATTATGCATGGAGAAGGAATTGCTCCGATCTAGATTCGGAACTTAGGTAAAGTTAAATCAGAATATCCCTAGCACAAGGATGCTAGGAAGACCGATTTTCCAATCGACATTATCATGCATGGAGGAGGAGTTGCTCCGATCTAGATTCGGAACTTCGGTAAAGTTAAATCAGAATATCCCTAGCACAAGGATGCTAGGAAGACCGAGTTCCCAATCGATCGTGAAGCTTGAATATGAACCGCTCCGGTTTGATGAACCATAGGATTGAGAATATCCCGAGCCTGAGATACTCGGATGCCAAACCGTGTAGCATGAATGAGGAGTAGGCATGCATCATGACACTAATCGAGATATTATAAAAGACAGTTTGAGCATATACATATGCATTTATTATTGTTACATGATAACTTGTGTTTGTTATTTCTAGCCACTGTTATACTCATTTGTTATTGCTTTTAGCTATGACTCACTCCCAGTCCCTTGTGTAGGTGATGGCGAGAAACATGTTCTGCAAGGAGATGAGGCCGCTCCCTAATGGGGAGTGGAATTTTGAGAACCATAGGGCTACATATGAGGAGGGATGTGGATGTTATCTTCCGCAATCCTATCCCATATTCCCGTATGCGATCGCTTAGATCGAGAATCCCAATGGTTTCTCTTATCTATACTATTTTATATTTTGAGTCATGAACCATATGCTCTAGGTTATTATGAATTTTGTTGTAATATATGTAATATAAGGTAATGACCTAGAGTGTTAAATCAAGTAATTATGTATTTTTGTTTAAATGAAGAACGTGGTATGTAACCTTTTTAATATGAATGAAATATGATGTTACATCACTAGTCTTCATGACTCGATGTTTATATAATTCCGCAAGATTTGATAATGGATGATGACTGACTTTTAGTTTCAAAGAAAAAAATGGTTGTATTTTTTGAATACGAATATTTAAATTTGGAATTAAAAGTTGGGTCATCACAGCTCGGGCCAAAAAGCCCGGTTATAAATTAAGTACCCTAGTATCAAACCCAAACCTGCCCTAAGCGGGCTTCGCACCCGGCCCTCATCACCTTTTTCTTTTTTTTTTCTTTTTTTTTACAATTCAACCACTTCAAAAATATATATATTTATATTTCAAAAAATTAATGAATAAACTTCCTTTATTTTTTACACATATTTTTTTAAACAATAATAAGTGTTTTATTCTTTTACACATTTTTTAGAGGATATATTAGATTTTCTATTCTTACATAAATTAAAATGTATGTATAACTCATATAGGACAATTAATGTTGTGCTTTGATTTGTTCAGGTGCATTTTTTATAGGTGAATATTGATAAAAATTAAGGGAATTTTATTATTAGTGTTTTTTACACATATATAATAAAAAAATGTGAATTTTTTTCTTTTTTTCTTGGCCGACCGGCCCGAACCCGGTCGGGTTTACCCGGCCCTAACCCGAACCCGAACCGGACAGGGCTAAATAGCCCGGGTTGAATAAATAGGCCATATTAAGGAGCCCGAGCCCTATGATTTTTCGGGCTTTTTGGCCTGGCCCGGCCCGGCTGGCCCGGCCCATTTTGACAGCTCTAAGTGAGAGATAAAGGAAACAAAGAAATAACTAAGAATTAGTAACGAGAGCAAATATATAGTATACTTGACCAAGTTAAATAGAGTTGGGTAAAAGCGAGGATAATTAGTAACAAGGAAGAGAATAAATTAGAAAACGTAGGAAAATGTGCTAAGTCATAAACGAAAATAAAGATTAAAAGATTGTGATGAGCATAAAAGAATTACTTAAATTATAAGAAGAGAAAAGATAAATAATTAAGAAAGAAAGAAAGAAAACGGCTGATGGTCTGTTGGACTCTGTCATGAGAAAAGGTAAACGGCTGATGGTCTGTTGGACTCAGTCATAATAAAAGGTAAACGACTGATGGTCTGTTGGACTCAGTCATAAGAAAAGAGAACGGCTGATGGTCTGTTGGACTCAGTCATAAGAAAAGAGAGTGGCTGATGGTCTGTTGGACTCAGTCATAATGAAAAAGGGAAATCCTAGCGCTCAGTACCGTACGGCTGGCTGGGGCTGGATTACCTAACGAAAAATGAAAAAGGGAAATCCGAGCACTCAGTACCGTACGTGTGGCTGGGGCTGGACTACCTAATGAAAAATGGAAAATGGATAAAGAATGGAATTGAAAGCAAGAAAAGAGAACCAAAATTTAAAAGAATATGAGAATAAGTGAAGAACTAGAAGAAATTAATTATATGAATATTTATGAATAACGCATATTAATAATGGTGTAGGCTTAGTTTATTACTATGTCTTTTATAGGATTTATCTTTTTAAATTCTGTGTAATGCTACCCTTCTTGCTATATTTTTACAGGTACGGAAGCGGAGCTTACACTGTTGCGGACCGAACTGGAAACTCTCCACCACGTGGAGTGAATTTGTGATACCCTGAGCGGATTTTATTTTTAATTATATAAAAAAAAACTGTTATTTTTGTAATTTAATATGCGTAGTAATTGTATGCCCTGAATTTGTACTAATTGGGCTTTAGGTTTGATCTGGCTTTTATGCTAGTGTGTTTTATGTTTTTAAATAATTCTGGACTGACAGGTTTTAAGAAGAAAATTTTTGGGAAGTCCGAAAAACAGAAGAAACTCTGCCGGATTTTCCTAAGAATTTTCATAAGTAATTAAGTTTAAAAGAAATTTTCAAACTCTAATTTTATTTAAAACCTATAAATTAACTAATAAATGTGAGGGTGTTACATTTAGCATTAACACAATCCTTGATTCTAGCATATGCATCATCGTTCAAGAAATTTCTTAAAATCTGCATAGCTTGAATATTCAAGGCAAAACATTTTTTGTCAAATTCGTTTAAAACATTTTTTGGTTTTAAAACAAAGCCATTTAGCACAATAAACCACAAACGATAATTAATTGACTGAAGATAAAACTTCATTCTAGCACTCCAATACGCATAATTTTCTCCATTGAAAATTGGTGCATCATTGAATGAAAAACCCTCCATTTTAAAAACAAATATCCCAATAAGCCAAACCAGAAAGGATCTTTAACTCAAGCGATTAAGCTTGTTACCAGAGCACGAAGCTCTGATACCAATTGTTGGAATAATTGGTGGTATTGGCTAAAGTCACCCAAGAGGGGGGGTGAATTGGGTGTTTATAAAATCTTTGAAATTCAATCGAATCAAACGTTCTTAGAAAGATTAACAGAGATTAAACGAGCGGAAGACTTAAAGAACGAATGAAAAAGATTTTATGCGAATAGGAACATAAAATTTATTATTAATAGATAAAACTTATTATACGCGTGATTGAAGAAATAAACCACTAAAATGCAATACACGCGCTAAATAGATTAAAACGTGAAAATAGCTTTTATCGACGAAAATTATAATCAGCATAAAATAAACATGCGGAAAGTAAAGAGATAAAGGATAGAGAAAATTGCACCGGGGATTTTTATCCTGGTTCGGCAAACAATGCCTACATCCAGTCCTCAAGCGACCCACTTGAGCTTTTCACTAAACCAAGACACAACGCGTCCCCAATTACATCCAGAGCGCCCCGCAAGCTACTAGGAATCCCACCGTTCGCCAAGGACCTCGAACAAAATAGCCTAACTACTAGGAATCCCACCATTCGTATAGCGCTATCCAATACAAACGGGTTTTATCACCCTATGAACGCGACACACGTTCAATCCTAAGGGAAAACACTCCTTAATATCTAAGGTTGTCACACCCCTTACAATAAAATGGATTTGCACGAAGAAATGTGTGCAACTAACAATGAAGCTCTCTAGATAGAGCAGATACTACAATAGAGTCCTATAGCAAATGATAATCCTAAGCAAACTCAATGTCAAAACAATATGATGATGATGATTTTCTTCTCAAAAAGGATTTTCAAAGAATAGAGAAGAAGAGAGAAGAAGATGTGTGTGATGTTGTGTTTTCAAAAAGGTAGAAGAAGCTGCCACAAATCAGAATCGTGATCGTCCAGAAACGGAAATAAATCATTCTGGGAATCAGATTGATTTCAGCACGTTTTTTAAAATTTTGAAATGAGTAATCGATTAATTTGGTCACATTAATCGATTACTTGCTCTCAGGTTTTTCATAAAAGTTGCAGCATTAAAAGCTAATCGATTAGTAGCTTCAAGTAATCGATTACTGTCACTTAAATGACCAGTTCAAGGAAGTAATCTATTACATGAATCTAATTAATCCATTACTTACTCTCTGGTTACAAGTTGCATCAAGTAATCGATTATTCCATAAGGGGTAATCAATTACTCCATAGTAAAATCAGATTTTCTTAAAAATTTGTAACCAAAGGTTTTTGCAAAACATTTTCATAAAAGCTTTTCCTGGAGCAGAGGTTTCAAAAATACTTCTTCTAGATTTTTCAAGAACAAAAAATATATCATCATCATAAAATTATCTTTGAGTGCTTTTTAGATTACTATTTGCCTTACATAAAATTCTAAGCCCTAAGAGACTAAATCTTCAACCAGACAAACAATCTTCGCATCATCAAGGTACCTGAACCTGTTCAAACATAATATATATAAAATTGTGTTGTGTCATCATCAAAACATCATAGAGGGAAATCATGAGATTCAACACATATATGCATGACTGGCAGCAGATTCAATCGTTCTATAATGGGCTTAACCGATTCAATCAAAGCATTATTGATGCAGCAGCTGGTGGATCGCTGATGAAGAAGACTGTTAACGAGGCCAATGAAGTCATTGCAAACATGGCATTCAGCAGCAGCCAGGGACAAAGGACCCAGGTGGAGCAAAGTGCCTGAAGAGTTATGATCTGGACTCTAATCAAGCCCAGATTTTAATCGAGCAGAACAAGCAAATGCAGCAGCAGATTGTTGCATTAATGAAGCAGATGAGCCAGATTAGTATGTCAGTTGCATCTACCACCCTGAGGTGCGACTTTTGTGGGGGAAGTCACTAGAATGGTGATTAAGCTTTCGAAGTCAGAAAGGGTCAGCCAACCTTTAAGGAGCAGGCCAATTTTGTAGGTGGCAGAGTACATAAAAACAATATGCACCCCAACACCTACAATCCAGGGCCAACAAATCAATCCAATAACCCATGGTGCAGCCCATTCCTCAACCCACCACAATAGCCACAACAGATTCAGAAGCCAACATGGGAAACAGCCTTGGAAAAGTTAACCACAAACACTGCCATATTCATGGAAGGGACAAGGGCAAGCTTCACCAATCAAGGAGCTAGCATCCGCAACTTGGAGATACAAGTGGGCCGGCTTGCAAAGCAGATGCTAGAGATCATAACCAACTCTAAGGAGCGATGCATGGTAGTCACCCTTCGAAGTGGCAAGTCATATGAGGAGCCACTAAAGAAGGATGATGCAACTGAGGTTAAGAAGAAGGAATAGGAGCAAAAGCAACCAAGTGGAGGAGGCTCAACTGTAATGCAACAGACGCAGGATCCACCTGCGGGTCACGAGAAAGAGAAAGGCACACCCAAACCAGTGCCACTACCTCCGAGGATTCCTTATCCTCAGAGCTTGAAGAAAGAGGAAGACCAGAAACAATTCTCCCAATTTTTGGAGATGCTACGGAAGGTGTAGATCAACATCCCGTTTGCAGAGGCTCTCTTACAAATGCCTCTGTACACGAGATTCATGAAGAAGTTGCTGACAAAGAAGAAGCGGATGCTCACTGACGAGAAATTTCCGATAGCATAGAAGTGCAACAGCATTATCAAATCCAACCTTCCACCAAAGCTGAAAAATCCAAGTAGCTTCACCATTTCAGTTAGTATAGGCAAGTAGTACTCAGGTAAGGCTCTATGTGACTTAGGAGCTAGCGTAAACATTATACCATTGTCTGTGTGCGAAGCATTAAACTTAGGAGAGGTTAAGCCTACCCCGACATTACTTCAGTTAGCTAATAGAACCACCCTCCGTCCATATGGAGTGGTGGAAGATATTCTGGTAAAGGTGAAAGATTTTATCCTGCCCTTAGATTTCATGATCTTAGGTATAGAAGAGGATGAAAATATTCCTCTAATTTTTGGAAGGCCATTCTTGGCCACAGCAGGGGCAGTGATTGATGTGCCTAGGAGAAAAGTAATTCTTCGAGTGAATGGTGAGCAAACTACAATTAAATTTTTTGAAAAATCACCAATCACCACAGACAACTTCGTCCCTCTCATGTGCATCCAGCACTCGAATAGAGAGAGTGTTGGAAAGAAGTTGAAAAGCAAGGTGCCACCCTTGAAAGGATCTTGGCAGCCACCCTAACCTCTGAAAAGAGGTGACCCGTCAGGCTCGTGACGTTAAACAAGCGCTTGTTGGGAGGCAACCCAATGTTAAGTAACTCCCTTAGATTTTATTTTTTTAGGGTAGTTTAGTTTTAGGTAGTTTTATAAAAAAAATGAAGTCACAGGTCAAGCCACGCCCAGGTGTGGAGAGGGTGCAGAATCTAAGTTTGGGGGTGTGACCCCATTTGCTCCCATTAGTTCCCAATATGTCACCCCAGACCGGGTACTTCGCAAAAATAATGTCCTGTTTTCGTAGTTTTTAATTTTTATTTTGTAGTTTTAGGATAGATTTGTTTACTTGAGGACAAGCCAACCTCTAAGTTTGGGGCAGTGGAGAAAATAAAAAATTTTCAAATATGAATTTTTCTCCCATTTTTGGTATTGGTTTGTGTCTTTGGTAGGAGTAGGTAATTATTCTAGACTTAGGACTGTTTTTCTGATGATAGGTGTAAATACTTAGTTTAGGATTAGACTCATTGGTTATTGATATTGATTTGATTGAGCTGTAAATATTTTTGGGATATGGTTATTTTGACAAACTTTTTGAGAATTTGTGATTAGTGAACTGACCATTAGCCTAGTGAGATTTTGAGCTAAACACTGAAGGGGTATTTGATTTATTAAATTATTTTGATTTTAGACCCCTATTTCTTTCATGAGTGTCGTTCACTTTGGCTTTGTGTTCTAGAACTTGACCTGTGACCATTTCAAGATTGATTTTTGTTTGCATGCATTAAGATGATTAAGGCACTTAGGATGTGTTTTTGTGGCCTTCAAATGATTTGCATTGACATATTTCCTTTATTTGCCCACTTTGAGCCTAATGAATTATGATTTTTCTTTGGTACCCTGCATTGATTGCATATTTTTTGTGAGTGCCTTAGGAATTTTGAATGAGCAATTGAGAGGAATGAATAAGGAAAAGTGAATGAATGGTGCAAAGTGTTGTGAGTCTACTTCTCTTCCATGAAATGAATGAATAAAGAAATAAAAAAAATAAAGAAAAGAAATTTGGATGAGTAGATAAAAAAATTAAAAGAAAAGAAGTATGAAATTGATTGTGAGTTGAGTGTGAGTCCTCTTTAGTATTCATTGCTCATTCATGATTGTTGAGGGAAATTTGTTTTTGCATTTAGCCCTTAGTTTTGTTCTTTCTTTCTTTTATCCCACCTAACACTTTTAACCATGGCCTCATTACAACTGAATATAAGACCTTTTGATTTTTGTGTGAATTCAATAATTTCAGTGGAGATTTGGGTCTATGGTCAAGCTTATGGTAATACATTGTCACTGTATGAACATGAGTGAATTACATTTATATAACCCTTGATACACATGAGAGATATACACTATGCGGTTGAGAGTGTTCACTAGTCCTGTATTCTTGTGGAGTTTGTTTCTCTAACCAGGTTTCAACTGTATGAATTGCTTGTGAAAATAAGTGTCTAAGTCAGTGAGTCGAAGTCCTAGATTAGGTGTAACATTTTGATTTAGAGGGTAGTCTTGTGTTCTAGAGTTTTTATTTTACTTTTGTCTGGGACATGTGTAACACCCCGATTCGGCAACTTGAAAACTTAAATCAAACATAGCGAAAATTAGGGCCATTTTTTTTTTAAAACCAGTGTGACAAGACGTGAGAACACTTAGACTTTTCAAAACATCGTTACATTTAAAAACTTATGTTCTCACCTTGCACAAACCATTTCAAGTTCCAAACCGAGGTGTCACAAGACACCGCACTTTGAAACCCGTTTTCAAAACATCATTTAAAACGAAGCCCGTTTACTTTTACAAAACATCAGTGTTAAATAAAACTCTTGCTGGGGTACAGTATGGTAGAGCAAGGTAACTAAGAACTTACAATGGTACACATTCCGCCAGGGGGTACCTAACTTCTAGTTATGCACCGAGACTATCTCCCTCTCTTCGCATCTTGGCAGTCCAAGTCCTCGATCCGCAAGTAGAGTCGTCCTCGTCTGCTGCCTCAGGGATCTCCTTCATGTCGTCTTCAAGGATAAACTATTGTGCTCCTCCTTGCAGGGGCACAGGTGAATTGCTACATGCTAGGCCATCTACCAGTTGTAATATCAGCAAATGCCGATACGACAACATGGTAGGAGAGAGTCAGTGTTCCGAACACTAACGGGTTGACCATACGGTCTCAGGGTAGATTCAATATAAAAATACACAGATAGTATAACAAAAAAATACAAATAAAATGGCATAACATAGATATCACATCATCATCATCATTACATAGACATATAGCATGTTACGCACGTAGCATAAAAGAACAAAGCATATAATAATGTTTCCAACACACCAAGGTTATCACTCATAGTCAAAACATTCATTACGCTTGTATCACAATTTCTTTTCCATCCTTTCTCAACTTGCTGCCTCATGATTTATTATGTCACGAATCATTTCTCATGAACTCGCTCTGTAATCCTTATTAAACACTCAATATCTTTTGCTGTACTTCTCTTTTGTTTATTATGTCTTTTAAGTTTTATCGTTCCGGTTCACTCAATGATGGGGGGAAACTCATCATTGAGGAAATCACACACGTCTACATCTCCTCGGTCATCCACCCAACCTAGTCGGAAGCAAACAGGAGTACATGACCTTTACCACGCGGGCACGACAGCTGTCTCAACACATAAATGGTCCCGGACCAGGAGGATCTCTTCCTCAAAAATCATTTCATATCATATCATTCAATCATATAATCAATGCATGCCCTCGGCGGCAAACACAAATGCCCCGTTCCAGTCCCTCTTACTGTTCTAGATTTGCATCGAGGGGGTGACAGTATAATTCTAGTTGGCCTGCAGAACTTTACCACGGCATTAGACCCAGTCCCCACCATGTTAGTGCGCCACATGTGGGGTTCGTTCCGCCTAGAAATATACTCCAGGCTTCTTGACGTTTCACCGTCCTTGCCCTCCCCTCCTGCAATCTCCACCTGAGTATCCGCAGATACCCATAGTATCTTCCTCTCCACTACTTCGATACGACACTCATACCTCACCGCGTTTGTAAATGTCTTTTAAGTCTTTTAAAGTTTTACGTTTTAATTAGAGGCTTAATCCTAACGGTCGGCCCGTCCTTAGTGCATCCCTTCAACGAAGCCCGACCACTAATCGCAAACTATTCCCCCTAAATCTCAATGGCCCTTGGCCTCAGATCACTTTCATCTCATGTGTCTCAACATTATTCTCATCAGCTCATCAGCATCATCAACATCTTTCTAGTATCATTACTTAGCAGCCTCATCATTGTCAGCATCTTGCTCCTTCGTCGTTATTTGGCAACACCATCAGCATCGTTCTCCTGGATTGTTGCTCCGCAGCATCATCAGCATCATCATCATCACCACGCTTTCGCTCGCCTTATCAGATATTTCTCTTTGCCATCTCGAACAAAGTCTTTTTATCTCAAGCCTTTCTCAACTCAATTATTAATTTTCTTTCGTTCATTCTTTATTTCTTTTGCACGCCGTTCAAAGTCCAAGATCAAGAAAGAATAGCACATAAATTCACCTTACAAACCATAAAAGCAAACATGCAAGAAGAAAGAAAAAGGGATCTACAAACTAAAAATAAAAACTAGACTATTACATTATTCCTCTTGATCTTCGAATTTCCTAGCAAGAAGGGGTTGGGTCTTCAAGCTCCTAACACTTAGATTTTCAAAGGGAAAGGCTCCTAAATCAAGCTCCTAAGTTTCTCCTTCTTCCTTCTCTTCCACGACCTCCTCTTCTCTTTCTCTTTCTCCATTTCTTTTCTATTTCTCTCTAAGGGTAAGATGAGCCCTTAGAGGTGTGTTTGTGTTTGAAAGAAAATGGGTGAAGGTAATATGAACTAAGGCTTCATGCTTATATAGGAAAGTTCACCATTTCCCATTTTGGCCTTGTAAAATTCGGTCCATGTGTAGCTAAGGAGGGCAAATTGGTCTTCACAAAAGTTTGCATGGCTAAGGTCACCAAGGTTAAGGGGACAAGGTGGAGTGGGCTAGGTCTTAGGGGTCATCTAGGTTTAATGGGTAGTTTGCTCTTGGTTAGGGTTTTTGCTAACTAGTTGGCTTATAATTCTAGTTTGGTTCCTTAGTTGCTTACCCTCTAAGCAATTCATCCTAGGTCCATATACACACATACACGTATAGCACATGCACCCACACACATATACATATACACACCGTAGCATACACATATACGTACACATATACATACTTCACATTTTTTATTTTTAATTACATTCACTTAAAAATTATTAATTCATGTAATAATTCAATTAATTCTAAGAAATCACATTTTCACAATCATTTTCATACAGTACATACTACACACACCTTAAATCAAACACACACATCACACAAAATTCATGCCAAGATACATCACAAAACACATTTTTCTCAAAATTCGTATTTCTTATATTCTGAAAATAAATTTTTATAAATCAGCCCATAAAATTCTAAAAATCATATTTTCAAATTCTAGGTTTCAAAACGATCGTTTTCATATAAAGATCATGAAAATCCGAGTTACGGTTAAAAAGTTACAAATTTTCTAAGTTAACAATTCCAAAAACTTCATTTCTAACAAAAATCACCTTCTAATAAAGTCATAGCTCATGTCTTAAAAATCCAATCAACAAAATCATTTACTTTTCTTCTATAAAAATATTTGTTTATAAAAATCCATGAAAATCAATTCTTTATTTCTTATTCACGTAAAACTCTTTTTCCAAAAATCTTTTATAAATGGGTCATATAACTTAAACACTCTAAACCTTTTCTACTTCCCACTGTTTCCCTCATATTCTAAACCATCAAAATTCCTCAACTCAATGACTCACCATCTATTACCGTATCAAATCCTAGTTTTCACCTAACCTTGGGTCAATACCTAAGGATTCTATCTACAAATTTCACCGTCTTACCAATTCGACTTTACCATGTCATCACTTATTCACCCTCATCTAACCATTTACAACTCCAATCAAGACACTTACGACTCTAAAATCTAATCATCATCTTGATTTCTCCCTCATCTTATCACCATCTAAACCATTATCTCAACCAATCCGACATCAAATTCTTAATCCTAAGCACTCTTCGTGACTCACCACTCATCTAAGGCTCAAAAAGGGCACTTCTATTTTCTCCAAGACTCATACATCCTGACTAGACCTCATTCTCTTGGTCCTCACAACTTCTACCTAACAACACTTCACCACTAATTCTCCATTCTAAAACCATCTACTTGACCGGCATAAGGTATCAGGGTTCAAATTTCTCGTCAAAATTTTAGGAGAAGAACAAATGTCTGATCAAAATTAAAAGAGAAAGTTTTGGGTTCAACAATCAAGGTTTCATCAAAAATCATGGGTTAATATTTTCATAAAAGGCTTCTCAAACGTCGTGCCAAAACAATTTGGCACACATAGGGTTCACACAAGAAAATAAGGGTTCTAGTCAAAGACAAGGTCTCAAACGACTTGGAGGTTATCACAAGTAAAGGGGTTCATATCAAATAGAAATTTATAAAGAAGATTCAAATCGCACGTCGACATTCCATGACGTCACTGATCTCCGCTCCTCGTTTCACGGTAGACGAAAACTGACACGCTCCATGCAAACGTTCGTGCACTCTTAGCGTTCCTATTCTCACCTATCGCTATCTTACTACTAAAGCACACACAGCAGAGTATGTAAGTCCATGTATAAGGTTACTTAGTTCAACCATTGCTCTGATACCACAACTGTAACACCCCGATTCGGCAACTTGAAAACTTAAATCAAACATAGCGAAAATTAGGGCCATTTTTTTTTTACAAATCAAATTTAGATCATGAATTCATTCAACAAATAATCACATAAACACATACATGGATCACGGTTTTAAGCAAGACAAATAGACATGCAAGAAGATTTAGGTTAAGCTTCACAATATCTTTAACCGTTCTTTAGATCTTTAAGGGTTTAGTTAGAAAAGTATTAGATCCATCAAAAGGAATCTTAACCGAAACATTAAGCACAAAGTTTAGCATATTACAAAACATATTTAGTCTTTAAAGTCCAAGATCAAGAAAGAATAGCACATAAATTCACCTTACAAACCATAAAAGCAAACATGCAAGAAGAAAGAAAAAGGGATCTACAAACTAAAAATAAAAACTAGACTATTACATTCTTCCTCTTGATCTTCGAATTTCCTAGCAAGAAGGGGTTGGGTCTTCAAGCTCCTAACACTTAGATCTTCAAAGGGAAAGGCTCCTAAATCAAGCTCCTAAGTTTCTCCTTCTTCCTTCTCTTCCACGGCCTCCTCTTCTCTTTCTCTTTCTCCATTTCTTTTCTATTTCTCTCTAAGGGTAAGATGAGCCCTTAGAGGTGTGTTTGTGTTTGAAAGAAAATGGGTGAAGGTAATATGAACTAAGGCTTCATGCTTATATAGGCAAGTTCACCATTTCCCATTTTGGCCTTGTAAAATTCGGTCCATGTGTAGCTAAGGAGGTCGAATTGGTCTTCACAAAAGTTTGCATGGCTAAGGTCACCAAAGTCAAGGGGACAAGGTGGAGTGGGCTAGGTCTTAGGGGTCGTCTAGGTTTAATGGGTAGTTTGCTCTTGGTTAGGGTTTTTGCTAACTAGTTGGCTTATAATTCTAGTTTGGTTCCTTAGTTGCTTACCCTCTAAGCAATTCCTCCTAGGTCCATATACACACATACACGTATAGCACATGCACCCACACACATATACATACACACACCGTAGCATACACATATACGTACACATATACATACTTCACATTTTTTTATTTTTAATTACATTCACTTAAATTATTAATTCATGTAATAATTCAATTAATTCTAAGAAATCACATTTTCACAATCATTTTCATACAGTACATACTACACACACCTTAAATCAAACACACACATCACACAAAATTCATGCCAAGATACATCACAAAACACATTTTTCTCAAAATTCGTATTTCTTATATTCTGAAAATAAATTTTTATAAATCAGCCCATAAAATTCTAAAAATCATATTTTCAAATTCTAGGTTTCAAAACGATCGTTTTCATATAAAGATCATGAAAATCCGAGTTACGGTTAAAAAGTTACAAATTTTCTAAGTTAACAATTCCAAAAACTTCATTTCTAACAAAAATCACCTTCTAATAAAATCATAGCTCATGTCTTAAAAATCCAATCAACAAAATCATTTACTTTTCTTCTATAAAAATATTTGTTTATAAAAATCCATGAAAATCAATTCTTTATTTCTTATTCACGTAAAACTCTTTTTCCAAAAATCTTTTATAAAACCGAACTTCAGGATTTATTTTTACAAAATTCGTTCTCGCACGTACGGGAAAAATGTGGGGTGTTATAACATGCAAAATGCTATGTTTAGGGGAGTGATTTGGGTCTAATATATGATGTTTTGAGCATGATTTAGACTCCCTTTTAGTATGGATTTGGCTTGTTTCTCTTGTAAACTTAGGACTTTTTGTATAGATTTTGGATTTTGTTATTAGTTTAGAATCCCCTGAACATTTTGATCCATTTTGGGTATGTTTCAGGTACTTTCAAAGCTTAATTGAAGAAAATAATTATGGGACTGAAAAGAGGACGAAAGGACCTTGAAAATAGCACAAGAATGGAGCAAAACGGAGTCGGAGCAGGGTCCACACGCCCAGGCGTGGAGCTCCCCACGCCCAGGCGCGCAACCCCCGATCAGCATGCATCAAATCAGCTGGGTGCGCCCAGGCGTGCAGCCTGGTGGGCCCAGGCGCGCGCACTTTGTTCAGGCCCAGTTGGGCCAATTTCTTTTGCGTTTTTGAGGGATTTTCTTAGGTTTTGTAAATAAATATTTATTCTAGGATTAGAAACTAGGTTAGCAGCTTTTAGAGAGGGAGATTACATGATTTGGGAGAGCTTTAGAGGAGAAGAAGATCAAAGATTGGAAGATTGAAGATCTCTTCGCGGTAATCCTAATTGTTTATGATTATGGATTACTCTTCTACTGTTTTTATTCTTATTTTCTCAATGTGTAACTAAAACCCTCGTGTTAGGAATTGGTGGATTTGTATGGATTAGTTTATTGATTTCATGAATTGATGTTTTTCCGTTTCTAAGTCAAGTGTTTGATTGTATTTTCACTGTTATGCATGGAAGTAGCTAATCTATGTTTTGGATCACTAATTCTTCAATTGGGAGGTTGGGAATTAGAATAGGCCTTTAATCAAACAATATAATTATTCAACTCGTAGGGATATCTTTGGGTAATTATATAACTTGTTATAAATTCCACTGTTCTTAATTAATGGTTATGCTTTGGTTTAATCACTTGAGGGATTAAGGGTTATCAAATTGAATAATAAACAGTAATTGCACAAGAGGGATTCAGTAATTACTACCTTAGGAATTTGTTCTTGATTTAGGGAAAACAGAGATTCTGATAAATAGGCAACGCCTATAATTAAACCATATTCCTAACTCGTTTTCTTAAATTGCTCACACTTTTATTTAATTTCTGTTTTTATTTTATTTAAACTTAATCTTAATTAATTAGAAACCTATAAATTTCGCTTCTAACTACTATTTGGTGAGAATTAATTGAACAATTTGCAATCCCTGAGGGACGATATCTTGTCTTATTTACTATATTACTTGTCGATCCGGTATACTTGCCGATGACCCAACACATATGACAGAAGAATCTCCACTTTTGTTTGCATTCTTCTTTCTTCATGGGCGTATTGAAGTTGTTTTTTTTTTTCAGAAATCTCCCAAACCTTTTCACTAATAGTCCCATATGCTCATCACTGATGGATTTTTTGTCAGAGTCTCCAGCTTTGAACGCAAGACCTTTCACCTTTTTGTTCTCCTCTTCGTTTTGTGCTAATCCTTTAAGTTCACTTTCATGCTCTTGAAGTTTTCCGAAAAGGGTTTCAAGTGTCATTGTTGAAAGGTTCCTTGACTCCATAATTGCCGTCACTTTGGGTTGCCATTCTCTCCCTAAGCATCTCAGTACTTTGTTGATCAACTCCTCATTTGTAAATTTCTTTCCCAGTGTCACGAGTTGATTGACTATCATTGTGAAGCGTTTTTGTATTTCTTGCACTGATTCACCTTCCTTCATTCTGAACTGTTCGTACTCTCTAGTCAATGTGTTGATTCTCGACCTCTTGACTTCATTGGTACCTTCATGTGTTCCAAAGTATCCCACATTTCCTGTGCTGTCTCACATGTAGATATCCTGAAAAACTCATCATAACTCAAAGTAGATGTTATTATATTTTTCGCTTTCAAGTCGTATGGGACTCTTCGTTCCTCCTCTTCCTTCCACTCACCAATAGGTTTGTTTACGGTGATTCCATTTACCACATAGGTAGGAACGTAGGGTCCGTTAACAACAGCATCCCAAACTTTTAATCCTACTCCTTGAATAAAAATTTTCATTCTCGCTTTCCAATAAGCGTACCCCACACCATCAAACATGGGGGGCCTATTAATAGAACTTCATCACTCTTGAGAGTTTGAAGCCATCACTCTTGAGACTGTTAAGTCCTTTAACACAAGAGACTGGCTCTGATGCCAATTGTTAGAATCGGCCTCAAACCTCGAGAGGGCGGGTGAATCGAGTTTTATTAAATTTATTGTAAATTACTCAACGTTAGAAAAATTATTTTATGGAGAGATTAAACTTTTGAGCATGAAGGCGAAGCGTTAGATGTTAAAATAAAATAGAGTAGCGCGGAAACTGTTTAAACAAAATAATGCGGAAAATAAAGAGATAAAGGAAGAAGAACACGCAAACCAATTTTATACTGGTTCAGTCTTTCTAGTGAAAGGCCTATGTCCAATACCCAAGCGACCCACTTGAGCTTTTTATAACCTTTGAATTGAGTCGCACCCAATTGCAACCAAGAGCGCCCCGCACACTACTAGGAACCTCCATTCGCTAGGACCTCAAATAACACACAAGGGTTCCTCACCCTAAGAACGTGTCACATGTTCCACTAAGGGATCAACTCCCTACAACTATGGTTGAATCTGATGAAAGTGAGAGTGGTGCAATTTGTTGTGTTCTCAAAAACGCGGATACAATAATATAGTACTATGATAATGAAGTTTTAATTCACAAGTGATAAGTGTAACACCCCGATTTGGCAACTTGAAGCTACAACTGTTTATAATGAAATATAGTGAAAATTTGGGCCAATTTTTTTTTTTTATAAACAAGTGTTACACAAGATGAGAACATTTAGTTTTCAAAAACTTGCTCTTCATTAAAATGTGTTCTCATATTGTATAACCCTTTTCAAGTTCCAAACCGAGATGTCACAAGACACCGCACTTTGAAACTCGTTTGTCAAAACATCATTTAAATCATAGCCCATTAATGTGTTTCAAAAACATCAGTACTAAATTAAACTTTAGTTGGGGTTACAGCATGATAGAGCTAGGACTCTAAGAACCTGCAATGGATTACAAAACTCTGAAAGGGAATTACCTAACCTCTAGTCGTCTACACTAACGCTTCCGCTGCGCTACTCTGATTCTTGGTGGATCAAATACTCTGGTCGCAAGCAGCATCATCCTCGTCAGCCTCCTTAGTGATACTTTCCATAACAGCTTCTCGTGCTTTCTTCTCCTCCTCCTCCTCACGAGCTAGCAGCCTCTCCATGATTTCTTTTCTATTTTGTTTTATCTCAATATAGACTATGACACGACCAGCCATAGTTATATTATCTCCCTTCAAAGGAGATGCTCCTATCTCCCGAATGAGCTGAAACTTCGCTATGTTTTCCATCTAAAGACCGTACAGGAATTTTCCAATACCAAACAGAAATATAGGAGAGAGTGAGCTACCCAAAACATGTAATGTCGACTATGTGGGTTTACGATAGGCAATTATTAAGATAAAGCAGTAAACAGCAAACAAATCACAACAACAACATAATCATCATCATCATCACATAAACACCATCTTATTCATTATTTCTTAAAATCTTACTCAATACTCAATACCATCATTATACTTTTCTTTTTCGAATCTTTAAGTTTGTTAAGTCTTATCATCTCAGTTCACTCAATGATGAGGGGAACAAACCTCATTGAGGAAAAACGGCTCACACGTCTACATCTCCTCGGTCATCAATCCAAACCTAGTCGGAAGCAAACAGGAGTGCAGGACCTTTACCGTGCGGGCACGACAACTGTCTCACAACAATTGGTCCCAGACCAGGAGGACTCAGCCTCAAATCAATCATATCAATTCATATACATAATCAAGGAACACTGTCTCTCTTACAGTGGCAATCACAATTGCCCCACTCCAGTCCCTCTCACTGTTCTAGATTTGCAATCTAGGGGGCGACAGTACATTTCTAGTCTCGAGTGCAGAACTTACCACGGCATTGGACCCAGTCCCTACCATGTTAGTATACCACATGTGAAGTCCGTTCTGCCTAGAAAAGTACTCTAGACTTCTTGACGTTTCACCATCATCGTCCTCCCCTAATGCAATCTCCTCCTAAGTATCCGCAGATACTTATGGTTCCTTCCTCTCCACTACTACGACACACACTCATACCTCACCACGTTATTCATGTCTTTTAATAGTCTTTTAAAGTTTTGAAGGTTTATTATCGGCTTAATCCTAACGGTCGGCTCATCCTTAGTGCATCCCTTCAACGAGTCCCGACCACTAATCGTTCAATCTATTCCCCAATTCATCACATAACATCTCGTATCACACTTCATCGCATTTCTCATCTTGTCACATCATCCCTCACCTTCTCAAAACTCATTTCCTCATCTTTCTCAAAATACCTTTTCGCAAAACTTTTTCGAAAATATAATTTCACAAAACTCTCTTGAAATATCACTTCACAAAACTTTTTCAAAAATATCATTTCGTAAATTTTCTCAAAAATATCCTTTCACAGAACTTTCCTCGAAAATAATTTTTCAAAAACTTTCGCAGATCTATTTTCACAAACGTTCACAAAATTATTATTTTCACAAACTTTTTCAAAAATATTGTTTCAGAAATACTCTTCTTAAAATGTTATTTCAAAAAGAATTCCTCAAAATATCACTTCAAAATTTTGTCAAAAGATTGGTTCCAAAAACTTTTCTCAAAAATATATCTTTTCACAAAACCTTTTCAAAATGATGGCTTCATAAAACTCTTTTGAAAATATTGTTTCACACCTCCTCAAAATATCTTTTCGAAAAACTTTTTCCAAAAATTTCTTTTCACCAATCTTTTCAAAAGTCTCTTTTCAAAAAATCATTTTCAAAAATCACATTTTTGGATGAGTGCTAATGGAGGAGCAAGCTCAACTCAACACTAGTCTCTTTCCAAAAACAAAAACAAGGAATCACATCTCACTTCCATAACCACGTTCTCTTCCCAATCTCAACTCTTTATCTTGATGTTCCCTTCACTTGCATCACCTTCATTATTACTTATCATTCTCTTAATTATATTTCTTTACTTTCACAATTTTATTCTTATCAACACATTATTCAGCACACCAGTGTTCCTCGAACAATATCACAATTACTTAACCAATCAATAGATCATAAGGGAATTAAATAATTCAAACATAATCAGCCAAAAAACATAATATCATACTTAATAAACCAATCTCAGCCGTTCGGGTGGATAGCCAAACAACCAAACAATTGCTATCACGTACACCACTACGCTAAATGAGATTGGAGTCCAACCTTTGAGATGATTGGACCTCTTAATAAGTTACCTAAATACCACGGCGTCTTAAGGGAAACCCCTCTCTCACCTCAAATGACGTAGACCTCCGCAAGCTTTCCAAGATTTCCCGATTGCTATTCCCGTCTCGTTTCCTTTGCGTCCGTCGTCCGAACTATAGCATTTTCCCCCGTGCGTTAGAAACGTTTTTTAACGAATTCATCATTTTGTTTTGAAAACACTTTGAAATTATTTCTTTTTGAAAACACATTGTCCATATTTTAAAAGTTTTCAAATCCAAATCAAAAACAAAAAAAAAATGTTTTCAAGAAAACTTTTGAAACAATTCTGAATTAATTTCTTTAAAACAGAATTCATTTGTCTTGTGGAAAACTCACTTATAAAACGTTTATGTTATAAAAATCATTATTCTTAGTCCTTAAACAAAATTCAAAACTTAAGAAAGTAAAATTCCAAATATAGATTTTCAAAACACATTCAAACAACACATCACTAAAACATTCACAACTTCACATAAAACAAGCCACATTAAACATAAAAATTCCTTTTTAATTATTACATCAACTTATTTATTTCATCCCTAACAAAACTGAAAAGATCAAATAATACATCACACACATAGCATCATGCATACAACACATAGTCATTCATAAAGGTCATTTCATGTGAATAATTTTCGTAACTACACTAGCATGCATCAACCGAATTATTTAGGCATAATTTTTCAAAGATTCATACATGTATTCAATTACTTCATGCATGTACTCCTAAGTTCTTAAATTAAGTTAATCTCATCCTAAATTCAACCTAAACAAGGATCAAATATAATTTCTTATTCCTTTACCTCATGGCCGAATACTAGCATGCAAGAATGCAAGGTTTTGGTTTAATTTTTTAACATACAAAAGTTACAAAATCCAATCAAAACATGTAGAAATTCAAAACAAATTTTTCAAGACATCACACCACATCATCCATGCATTAACTTATCAAAGCAAGGTTTTTAACAAAACTTAAGTTCATCACTTAGTCTAAAAAAATCAAGATCACGTTTTAAACTTAAAAACAATCATGCATGCACTTAAAATTATTAGATCTAATCCTATCATACACATGCATCAACTTTTTACACAATAAAAACATGAGATTCACTTACATCAAGTATGGCCGAATGACCTTTCACAAAATATCACATACATAAAATCAATTACTTAAGCTAAATCATGTTCACACTTCAAAAACCATTTTAAAACTTGTCTCTTAAATTTCCTCTTCCAAAACCGTGACATGCACTTAAATAAAAACATGATTTTTCTACTTAAAATTAACATGCATGCTTTAAAACTTGGATCATGAAATATATGCACATAAATCAACAAAGTCATCATCAAATCATCATGTAAAATCAAAGATCTCCATTTTATTTTCAAGTAAATTTAGATCATATATTTGTTCATGAAGGAATCACACAAACACATCATAAATCATCATTTAAACAAGAAAATCTAACATGCAAGACTAAAGATCTCAAATCAAGTTCAAGTCACAAATTTATTTATCAAATCATTTCTTGAAAATATCCTAGCTCACGGTTTTAGCAAAGGATTCAACATGCAAGGCCAAATAATTTTATTTTATCCTTAAATAAGCTTAGATCATGCATCTACTTGTCAAATAGTCACATAAACATACATAGATCATGATTTAGGACAAGAAAAATAGACATGCAAGAAAGATCTAGATTAAGTTTCACAAAATTTTAAACAAAACTTTAGATCTTTAGGTTTAAGGTAGAAAAATATTTAGATCTAACAAGGAAATATAAACCGAACCACACATATAGAGTCACAAATATTACAATATCTTTTGGTCCATAAAAGTCCAAGATCAAGAAAGAATAGCACAATAATTCATCTTACAAATCGTAAAAACAAACATGCAAGAAGAAAATGAAAAGGGATCTACAAACAAAAAGGGAACTAACTATTACATTTCTTGTTCTTCTAGTCTTCCACCAAGAAGGGTTGGTCTCTTTAGGCTCCTAGTACTTAGATCTTCAAAGGGAAAGGCTTGATCAAGCTTTGGATTTCCTTCTTTTCCCCTTTTACACCTCACGACCACCACTCTTTTTCTCTCTTTCTCTTTTCTTTCTATTTCTCTCTAAGGGTTTGATGAGCCCTTCGAGTAGTGTTTTGGGTGTTTGGAAGAAATGGGTGTGGAAATGAGAATGGGTGAAGGTGAAATGAACTAAGGCTTCATACATATATAAGCCACGAGTTGTCTCCCTTTTGCCCTTGGTTTAATTTCGGTTCATGCACAACTAAGGAAGGCGATTTGGTCTTCACAATTTTGCATGGGTGGATATTATCAAAACTAAGGGGACAAAGTGGAATAGGTTAGGACTTTAGGGGTCATCTAGGTTCTAATGGGGTTGTTGGCTCTTAGTTAGGGTTTTCACTAACTAGTTACTCCTTGGTTCTAATCTAGTCCTATTTAGTTTCTTACTTTCCAAGCTTACACCCACACACACACACGTGTACATACATATAGCACACACACACCTACATGCACATACACAAACCGTGGCACTCTCATACACACACATGTCTCATACTTTTATTTTCTAATCACATTTACCATTTGTATTTAAAATTATTAATTCATACAACAATTCAATTAATTCTAAGAAATCATATTCTCAACCACTTTTATGCATCACACATTACACATACATTAAATCAAACACACATCATATAAAATTCATGCCAAGATAACATCACAAAACACATTTTACTCAAAATTCGTATTTCTTATATTCTGAAAAATAATTTTTTATAAATCACTCCAGAAAATTTTAAAAATTACATCTTCAAAATCTAGGTTTCAAAACGATCGTTTTCATATAAAGATCATAAAAATCCGAATTACGGTTAAAAAGATACAAATTTTCAAAGATAACAGACTCAAAAATTTCATTTTTAACAAAATCATCTTTCAATAAAAATCACAATTTAGCCAATCATTTTTCCCATCTCAACAAAATCATTTACTTTTCTTCTATAAAACATTTTGTTTACAAAAATCCATGGAAATTAGCACTTCATTTCTTTCTTACGAAAAAAAAATTTATTTTTTTTTTTTGAAAAATCATGATTTCAAGGTTTCTTTCGTTAAAAATCGTTTACGCACGTACGGGAAAAATGCGGGGTGTTACAATAAGACCAAAAGGTTTTTCTCTTCAAGAAATAATATGAACAATGAAGAACGTGTTCTAGGAGAAGAAGAAGAGAAACATGATTTTTGTTGATTAGAGAAGAAGAACCAAAAACTAGGATTAGTCAAAACACTTTTTGGAAATTCAAATAAATAAGATTAACTTTTGAAATCAACAACAAATCAAAAAGATTTCATAATTTAAAATAAAATAGAATAAAATAAATTTTAAAATCAAAAACAAATAAAATAGATTTAGAAAATAAATCCAAGATTTGATTCTCAAACAAATATGGAATTAATTCAAAAAGATATTTAAATTCGAATTTTGAAAATAAATCAGAATCAATTATGTAAAAACAAATATGGAAACATTTAAAATTGATTCTGATACGGATTTCAATAAACCTTAAAGGTAATCGATTATTTGAAGAAGGTAATTGATTATCTTCATTCTGTGAAAAATAGTAAAATTCATTTTTAAGAAAGTAATCGATTATTTAAAACCAGGTAATTGATTAACAACTTCCAGTGAGAAAGGTAATCGATTATTAAATAAGGTAATTGATTATTTCTAATTAAAATTCACAGGTCAAAACTCAGAAACATAGTAATCGATTATCCAGGAGAGGTAATCGATTACTTCTGTTTATTTTCATAAAATTGATTTTCTTAAGAAGAGAATGTAACCATGGGTTTTCAAAAACATTTTTAGCAGAAAATCTAACTTAAAGGATTTCAAAAAAATTCATTTCTTCTCCTTAAATTGAAACTTATTTTGGCCTTATGAACTTGAAAAACTAAACTTCATTACCTTACAAAGATTCCTATGGGCAAAGCTTAATCTACATAAACTACTTGCATGAGCTTAAGCCTTGAGCTTGATAGAGCTTGTTTGTTATCATCAAAACATTCTTCTAGAAGTCCTCTAGCATAACTTTTTACGTCCTTGGGAAAGCTTGACTTCCAACAAGAAGCAGCAGCAACAGGCTATTTGAACGTTGAGGACAATGAACCAAAGGTCATTTTAGGGGAATCAGACGACAACGACAACGACCCTCAAAATGAGACTCTATTGACTACTTACAGAGGCCAAAGGGCCAAGCAGATATAGAAAGGCGATGTAATTATATTTAATTTAAATGTCATAGCCTTTGTAATTTTTTTAATTAAATTTCATAACTAATTGTTATCTCCTGCTTGCAGGATCCTTGTCCTTTTAATCGATTTCTTAACCGGATATTTGGGTTGAGACCCCTTGTTGAGTAACCGAAACAAGTTCGTACACTTGTTCAGTTTAATACCTGCAATTTCCTCGCTAATTTTATTATTGAAAAATAAAATAGAAAATTATTTTATTTGATTTCTTGGATGAAATTTAATTTCCATAAATTAATTGAGTTAGTATTTTGATTTAATTTTTATGAATTTATTAATTTGTGAAATTTTGGAGTTTTTATTTTATTAAAAATTGTGGGAGTATATTTATTTTATTTAAATTAGATCTTTGTTTTTGTACTTCCTTTAAAGTGGAGAAGAAAAATTTTATTTCCCTCTCCATAATGTGCCACGGTCAAGCCCTAGAGGGAGGAAGAAAATTTTAAGCTTACCCTATTAGTTGAGTGAGGAGATATATTTTATAGCCAAAATTCAAATTCAAATGTACCATAATTATTTGTCTTCTCCATGAAACACACTTTAGACAAAGCATTAATTACCCATTAAATTATGTCTCCCACTAAACTAACACATCATAAAACCTAGACTATTAAAAATTGCAAATAAGCCCCCAACCCAACCAACTAATATAAATACCCTCAATGCCTCATTCTTACACTCTTGCCTTCATAAGTCAAGAAAAAAAAAATTAGAGAGAAGCAAGAGAGAGGGAGGAGGCTTGTGGAAGGAGGAAGAAGGAGGAAGGAGAAAACTTGATTTTTCTTACTCATTTTTGTTCTTCAACTAGGTATTGTTCATGAAGCTTAATGGATCTTTAAAGAGAGAAAATTTTCAAGAGTTGAGTACAAGAGGACTAGAGAAAAGAGCATAAAAGAGAAAGGAGCTAAGGTAGTCAAGCAAATAATTTATTGTAGTTTTTACTTATTTATTTATTTTACTGTTATTATTTATCTGTTTATTTTATTTTATTTTATTGGCATTTGTCTTTTATTTCTTTTTTTCGTCTTTTATTTTTATTTTTTTATCAGTATAAAAATTCAATCATTAGAACTAAAAGTAATCAAGATCTAACGGCTGAAAACTGAGGTTGCACCATAAGACATAGGCAGTAGCACACCATATAAATCCTAAAAGATTCCCATAATCCTGTGTACTCAACCTCACATAATAAGTATATACCCAAACAATTTGGACCGTCGAAACTCATCTTCTTACATATCTAACGGTTTACAGATAGTGGGTGCACAATAGTCCGTAGAATGCCCCACACCTGATCACAACAACATCTGATCTGGACCATCCGTATCACACGCGCCTAATAGTCAAAGACTCAAAGGCAGTCTTCTCTCTCTCTGCTAGCGCCACCCGTGCCAGTCAATCAGAGACTGCCACGTGGCCAGTTTGTCCCCCACTACAGCCGCTGTCCCCCACTTTCACTGGTCTGGTTTGACCCGTCCGAACCGAACCGGACCGGTCAACCACTGTTCACATTTTTCTTTAATTTAATAATAAAAATAAAAATAAAAAAATTAATAATAATAATAAATTTAATTTTTCTTTCTTGTCTTTCTGAAGACGTTTAATTATTATATTTATGTTATTTTTAAATTACTCTAAATCTAAAATAAGTTGAGAATTTAAATTTGTATTGTATTTCTTAGACTTAAATATAAATAAATAAAACAATAAAAATAATTTTTTTAATTTCTTCCATTTATTGTTTTTTTTAGGATAATATAAAAACAGAAAATATAATGTTAAATAATAAAAGATAGAAAAATCAAAAGTAATTGCAACATTTAGATTCCATTTTTTTTGGAGCTTTTACTTTAGCAATTATATTCTACTTTAATTTATTATGTGCTCAATAAATTCGTGTGATTTTTCTTTATTTATATTAAAAATAGTGAAAATAAAATAAAAATATGTTTTTTTTTTGTTAACAAAGGGGCAATAAAAATATGTTTTAACTTGTGAGTCTTGCCTTATTTTCAATAAATGTCGAAATAAAGTTTGAATGTCGTTGCTTGCCTTGTGCAACTTCGACTTCTAATAAAATAATTGATTATGATTCATCGTTAAATGATGGTAATTGACAATTACATACCCTGGTTCAACATAGAATGAAAGATCTCATTATTAAATGTGGAAGTCGTCGTTAACTTTCGTGTAACTTCGGCTTTTCAAAAAAAAATAGTAACAAAATAAATGTTTATTTATGTGGAAGTTGTCTCTAGCCTTCGTGTAACTTTAGCTTTCACACAAAAAAATAATAACAAAATAAATGTTTATTTCTTTGGAAGTTGTCGCTAGCCTTTTGTAACTTCGGCCTCCAAATAAAAGATTTAAGCATCATGGGTCACTCTAAAATTCCTATTACCAAATATATTTAACTTCATTGAAAGTATTGCAATGATTTATTTCTCTAAAGGTCGTCGCCCACCTTGTGCAACTTCGACTCCCATAAAAAAGGAATTAAACGAGACTAACTAAAAAAATTCTTATTTATCACTACACATTTTTTGGATTTCATAAATCATATTTATCTCTTTGGAAATCGTCGCTCGCCTCGTGAAACTTCGATTTTCCTAAAAATGTCAAATCATTTTATAAAACTAAAATCAATCAATCTTTTTTAAGAACTACATAGCCTTGAGTTCCCTATTGTACCGGGGGTTACGTAGGAGCAGACACTTCTCTGTCAGGCACAAAAGAAAATTAAAAATAATGTTCGTTCTTTTTTAAAAGGGTAAAATTAATGCTCTAAAATTAATTCTCACACAATCAATTAAGGTATCGTTTTATAACGAGCGATGTGGGGTGCCTAGCACCTTCCCCACTCGTAACCGACTCCCGAACCAATGGCTTTTTTGCGCAGACCTATTACTATCAATATTTGGGTTTTTCCGTGTTTTCCCTTTCATATGTAAAAACAAATAAAACATCGGTGGCGACTTCCATTCTCTATCTTAATCCTCCTCGCGCCAATACCAAGAGAGGTCGTGACACACCATATCCATATTCAATGTTCCCATCACCCCCATTTACCATGAATATCAATGAGAAAGATCCAGAAACACTTATGGGGTCTACTCATGAGTCTCGAGATTCACCATTTCAAAATGAAGTTGGTTTGGAAGCTATCGATCTCGAAGAGGATGGAGGATTATCCACTTCTACAAGGAAAAAGCCTAGAGATAGATTTGACGTGGAGGAAGATAAGCTTCTAGCTCAATCATGGCTAAGCATTTCAGAAGATCCTGTTGTTGGCAACGACCAAAAATTGGGGTGTTTTTGGTCAAGGGTAACTTCTTAATACAACAAGTACCGTGGCAAGAAATTGAGGGAGAGAAACATGGATCAAATAAAAGCTCGATACCATAGAGTGAAGCCTCGTATACAAAAGTTTGTTGGTTGTTATAAACATGCTGGCTGGGGAGGCCAAGACAAGCGGGAGCAACGAGGAAGATATCTTGGAGAAAGCGAAGGCAATATATTATTACGATCAGAAAGAGAAGTTCATGTTAGACCATGTCTGACGATTGGTTAAAAACTCACCAAAATGGTTTGATGGTGGAGTCAATGAAAGTTCATCAAAAATAACGAAAAAATCTGCTTCTAGAGCATACACTTCCTCTTCAAACCCACCGACACCATGCAGGGAAGATAGCCTTGTATCGCAACCTTATATCGAAAGACCCATGAGTTAAAAAGCAACCAAAAGGAAGGGTAAGTCAACAAAAGGTTGAACATCAAGTAAAAAGGTTGATGCATTCAACGAATTTAGACGTGATTATTTAAGTGTTCAGAACAAAAAGGTTGACGCTAGATTTAAGAAGCTCGAGCTAGAGGAGAAAAGGCTTCAGAAGGAGGCGGAAAAGATAAAGAGTGATGATGACCAGAAGAAGATAAATGAGATAGCGTTACTTTTTAAGGATATGTTTCGGATGACTGAATTACAACTGCAAGGTCCTGAAGTGTTTTGTGATATTGTTAGAGCAAAGTATTGGTTGATGTAGTATGTAGTTTGTTCTTTTTTATAGTAGTTTGTATGCCTATTTAAATAATGATGTGCTATGTAGTTTTTAATACATTTTTAAGTTATGAAAAATGTATTTTTAGTTTATGAATTTTTTAGTGTATTATTATAAGTTTATGATAAAAAAAATTAATATCAATAACCACTAGTAATGCTTTTATGTTACTAAGATTACGCAAAAATAAAAACAAACCCCAGTTTGGCAAAAAAAAAAGCCGTTGAAAATTAGTAAGTTATTCAAAATATAGTTAGTTTATTGGCGGTAAAAAAATTTAGTTAGTTGATGGTGATTTATAGTTATTATAAAATATTAGGAGTGTGTTGTAACACCCCGTTTTTTATAACCAAAAACTTGTTTGCGGAAAAGGATTAATTTAAAAAAATAAATAAATAAACTTTCTCTTAGCATAATATTTTACGAGAAATTTAAACCGAAATAAAATAAGTCCGAAATAAAGAGTTATACTAAATGGTATCATCATCTAATTTTCCTCCAAACAAAATAAATAAAAACTACCACTAAAGAAACTACAACTAAAATCCTAAAACACCTAATGCTAATTTCCAAGCTCCTCGTTGTTGAAGTCTTCCTCTTGTTCTCCTCCTATATTCTCTACGACATCCAGTATGTAGGTACAAGTACCAAAAATTGCGAGAGTATGATACTATATATGGATAGCAAATCAAATGGATGTCACAAACAATACTATAGCTAATGCCATAGTCAAACATAGCATTTAACATTTACACATATAAACAAATAATAAGTCATTCAATCATATCAAACACAACCATCTTACACATAAATGATATGATGCATGATTAGTGTTTTATGCGCTAGGATTCATCGTCCCCAATTATATTATCTTTCATGATGTAATACATGTGGATCCAGACTCGACACATGATACCCTACTCCTCAAATCAAATCAAATCAAATCATTCGGTGCCCCTAGCACAATCAATACTCATTCCAACCAAACTCTGCGGAAAGTGATCAGGATGTACAAGTATCCTATAAGCTTATTGCACCTGGGTGCTCACAAGGAACTCTCTCACCGATCATGATAATGAAAAAAGGTTGTCAGTGATCGCTTGGTTTGCTTGGCTATTCTGGTTCTACAGGCTGCAGCCTGGACCGTCACTGGACCACCTCGCTCAATTGACCCTCTAGACTTGATGGAAAACACCACCAAGTCCCTCTGTCATTTCCCGGAACACTGCCATATCTTTCTGATCCCTCAACCACACGCCACTAAAACAATGTCATGATGCATGCTACTAACCATTCACGGCTAGTTGTTAAAGTCTTTTAAATATTTTTAAACATTTTATTTATCTCTTATCTCAATCATAAATCATCTCAAATCAACTCAATCTCACTAACTAACTCTTCTAAGTGATGGCATCCGGACCACCAAAACATAAAACTAGAAATTATTCCAATACTTGTCACTCAGGCGCACAATGGGTTGAGCAACATTAATCATCACTCTTATTAATTCACTCGTCATTAGCCTCTCATATTTTTGGATTTTCATTATATCTTTAAGAATTTTACTTTCTCACTCTTTCCTCATCTTCCACTCCTAACATTCCTAATTCTCACATTCTAATTAATACATTTAAATTTTTAATCTTAAACTAACCTATTAATTCTAAGGGACTAACTATATTTTCAAAAATAAATTTCATAAATACTAATTCACTGATAATTCTTTCATTTCACTCCCCTACTCAGTAATTTCTAAGATCTCCTAAAACTCTCCAACTATCTACTAAAGTCTTTCGCAATACTATATTTATTTTATAAATCACTTTTCTTGCATTTACACTCCAAACAAAGACACAGTATAATATACAACACAATATACGATAACAGATAATAATATCAAAAGTAAGGTGTAACACCCACAATTTTCCCCATTTTAATAAATTGATTTTCGGGGATTTCTGATTGGTGGATTCTTTTTTTTTTTATATAGTAAACGGGGTCCAAGACCCAAAGAAAACAACCTAGGCAATCACTCTGGGAAAAGCAATACCAAATGCATCTTCCCAAAGTAAGCTAGCCAGAAAAGGAGGGGCAGAAGCTAACGTAGCACAATCAAAGGTGTCGTCATGGCCAGCATTTGCCAAAGCGTCAACGCAACGGTTTGCCTCTCTAAATATATGGACAATAGAAACACTCCAATCACCAGTCATGAGCATGCGAATTCTTCTAACCAAACCAAAGTAGTGATGCGTTGAACCACACTCCTCAATAACAAGGTGAATAGCAGAAGAAGAGTCCATCTCAACTATCAAGGAAGAGATTCCAAGGTCTTTGGCAACTTGCAAACCCAAATAAAGACCCCAAAGCTCAGCACGAAACGCTGAAGAGATACCAACCTTACACATGTAGCCCCTGATAAACGCACTTGTGTGGTCACGGATTAAACCACCACAAGCCGCATTATTAGGAGGGCCTCGGACTGAACCATCAGTTTCAACTTAAACACACCATCCCGAGGACACACCCAACCAACCTTGGCCTCCTTTCTTATCAGAGAAACAAGAGAAGCATTCTCCAAGGCTTTAGAAATTGATGCTACATAATGAAGAACCTGAAAAAGAAGAGAAGACAACTGTGTCTCATGATCAAAAACCAGTTTGTTTCTATCCTTCCAAAGCATCCAAACAGTCACCCCAAAATAAGCAGGCCAGTGCTCAACGCCATGACCAATATCATTCTCCTTTAAGTTCATTCTTAGCCAACCATCCAAGTTCAAACTAAAAAATCTGCACCACTAATCCTCCTTAATAATATTATCCCAAAAATGAGATACATCCTCACAATCTCTAAGGCAATGCAGAATGGTTTCAGGTTGATTTTGGCAGCGAGGACATAAATCATCATGGTCCATATGCTTCCGATTCCTTTCGTCATTAGTCAAGAACCTAGCATGACCAAGCTTCCAGAGGTGGCTCCGAATGCGCTGGGGTCCTGGCTAACTCCAAATAAGATCAAACTTCTCCTTATCACTACTGGAATAAGTACTGCAACTCGAATTGATAAGGTCAATAGCTGATTTGAAAGTAAAACAGCCACTGCCATCACCTTTCCAAGCAATGTGATCAGGACCAACATCATGATGAGGAGGATTCATAGTTGCTATTTTCGCACAAATATCATTAGGAAGTAAGGAATGGAGGAGCTCCCAATCCCAAGCCCCACCAACAGAATAATGAATAGCTGGATAATTTTCACACCAAGGCGGAGGGACAATACCAGGGACGTCAATTAGTTTACCAACACCAGGGATCCAATTATGAGACCAAAATTTTATGCTGCCTCCATTACCCATAATCCAGAAAACACCCTCATAAACCTTTGGGAAGGCTTTGACAATCCCACGCCAAAGGCTTGAAGCATTAGCAGAAGAACCAAGGGAAATCTGGAGCAAATCTGTGACTTTATATTTAGCAATAAGACACCGCGCCCACAAGGAATCAGGTTTGCTAATTAATCTCCAAGCAAGCTTCATCATATAAGCTTCATTCACAGTACGAAGGCAGCGAAACCCAAGACCACCCTGATCCTTGGGAGTGCAAATAGTATCCCAAGCAACAAGATGACATTTACGACGATCCGGAGAACTACCCCAAATAAAATTCCTGTATAATTTTTCAATCTCATCGCAAATTCCCATAGGAACCACCAAGGATTGCATAACATAATAAGGAAGGTTCAGAATACATGATTGAGCCATAGTCACTCTTCCAGCGAAGGATAAAGAATTCATACGCCAGCTAGAAAGTGTAACACCCTGATTTTAAATTTATAAAAGATACATAAATAAGAGTTTTGAAACTAAAATAGTGAACTTTAATATTTACTTTTACAAAAATATAGTTTGTACAAAATGTGGGGCACTCAATTACAATACAAGCCGTTTATACAAAATTTGTTTCCTTCTTTTGACTTGTTCCGCTGCGCACTCTGATCTTCAAGGTTCTTGAACATGTACCTAAAATGTTAACCACTAAGGGTGAGACCTTTTCACAACACAGTGAATTAAAAGGACAGTATAAAGTTCATAATAAAACTTGAGACTAATAACCAAATTAAAGATAGAGATAACAAAACACAATTACTTTGCAATCCCATTTCCATACATTTCATTCATATCCATTTTCAATTCCATGATCCTTAAACAATTCCAACACCTCCCACTTTCATAATTAATCTATTATAACACTTATCACAAACAATAGAAGTTCAAAAGTCAACAGGGAACAAGTAAATCAGTCGACATACTCAGGTATATCTCAGAATGCTATAATTTAAGTCATCTCCCTAGTGTTCTTCACCTCCTACTTTAACAATTCACAAAATGATTTAATATAAACTTTTACCTTAATATGAAAATCAACTAAAACCTACACTAATCACAATTAATTAAACTCTAATCTACACTATTTGCTACCACACTCTAATTTAACTACTAACCTCAAATCCTATCATAAACCCTAACTATCCCTAAGTCAAAGTGAGGAAAAGAGTCTCCCCTTACTTTTTGAAGAGAAGAGGAGAAGGTGAAGGTGTGAGTTTCACTCTACCAAGCCCTTGAGATTAAGCTCCTAAGTCTCTAATTCCTTGCTCCTTAAACTCCCTCAAGTCTTCTTTCTTAGTCCTAGAACAAGAGCTCTTCAATTTATGTAAGTTAGGGTTTTTGGGGTAGAATTGGGGTTTTTGAGAGAGAGGGATTAAAACGAGATTTGAGAGATGGAAATTGTTAGGGAGTTGATAGGGAGGTGGTTCATGATGCTAATTTGATGAGATTTGGTGTTGATATGAAGATTTGAACACCCTAGGGTTGAGAGAGAAAGAAGGTCGCGAGGAAGGAGAAAAGGAACAATGACCAATTCACTCATAAACTCGTGTTTTAAGTCTGAGAAGACAGTGGTTAATCGATTAACCACTTTGGTTAATCGATTAACACCTATTAGTTGCACAAGGTTAATCGATTAGAACATGAGTTAATCGAGTAATGCCTGAAGGTGATACTAATTCTAATCGATTAAGCTAAGCCTTACTCGATTAGTGGCTGAATGTGGCACAAAAATTAATCGATTAAGGGACCTCTTAATTGATTAATAGCCTAGGTTTTCCTTTCTTCCATGCATTCTAAGAGTTCTAAGCCATTCCTAACACCCACTAACTTATCCTATCACAATTCCACTTTCTAAGCACCTTCTAAACACCTCTTAACACATACCAAACATCACAATTCATAAATTAATAATAATAAACACACAAATCACAAACACGGAAAGACGAAGCGAACTAACAACCGAATTCTAGACTTAACCTCTTCTTAAACACTCGATCTAACCCGACCGACTTAAGACGACACTCTAACCATTTAACCCTAATACCACTCACGCTCGAGGCATGCCCAACAGGGTCGGATTGAACTCAATTGCCTCGCACACTTATTAAATTCCGGAACTCAGTCGAAACGTGAGTTCGAAGGAATTATCCGAGCATAGACGCTAAGGTCTATCATCATACTCAAGGTTCCATCTTAGGGTTCTCTGCCTAAGTATTCCCTCAAGGTCAAGGCACTAAAACGCTCCCATGGACTATGGACAACCTCAATACACGAACCTATACGAATCCTGCTCACTCAATCGCAACCACATCAATCTAAAACCTAAACCAATTACCCTTCGACTATAACCACCGACTCTAGAACACTTCCCTATCCAAACCTAACGATGCGATCACATAAACAAATATACATACACAGAAGAAAACAATTATAATTACTTACACTTAGGAATGCACACAAGCACATACACATATATCCTAACTCAACCTGAATATATATATATATATATATGTATATATATTTATATACATACACACATATACAATTACCAACACATACATTCATAAACACAAGAATATAATTACAAATACTAACACCCACATAAGGAATGTATTTGTATAAATATACACGTACACTAGGAAAAATGTTTACAAACACTTATACATATACATATTTTAGTTCAACATAATTATATACATATACACAAATATTAAGAAAATAGTTGTAAATCGTTTTTCACATGTCACTTCCATATACGTATAATATTCATAAGTATAATTATTAGGTCAATAAAAACCAGGATGTTACAGAAAGCTTCTTCTTCACCTTATCAACGAGGAAGGAAAAATGAGGTGTCTTTGATCTTGAATTATATATCGGTACACCAAGGTACATACCAATCTCAGAAGTTTGATCAATATTCAACAGAGCACAGAGATGCAGCTTGACTATCAGCAACAGAAGGAGAAAAATAGATCGAAGATTTTTGAAGATTAACCACTTGTCCAGACGCATGACAGAATTGACCAAGAACCCTCATAATAACCTTTGCTTGAGAAGTAGAAGCTTCAGCCAGAAGGAGGATATCATCAGCAAATAGAAGTTGAGCTATTTTTGGGCCACCTTTTCCAATAGTAATAGGACACCAATCACCGGCATTAACCGCATCATTGATTAAGTGCGTGAGGCGATCGATGCACAACACGAAGAGATAAGGTGACAAAGGATCACCTTGCCACACACCACGCTGCGGTTTAAAAGAAGAAGAGTACTTGCCATTCTAGTTCACACACATCGTAGGCGTCGACACACAATGCATGACAAGATTAATGAAACTACTATCCATACCAATACAGTGGAGCGTATCCTCTATAAACTCCCACCTTAACTTGTCATAAGCTTTGGCTAGGTCCAACTTAAGAATCATAAAGCCCCTCCTCCCTTTCATATTCTTAATTGTATGCACAGCCTCCTTTAGGATAATCACGTTATTTGTTCCATGACGCCCAGGAACAAAACTACATTGAGTAGGAGATACCAAATGATCCATCATAGTTCTCAACCGATTAGAAAGAACCTTAGTAATAACTTTGTAGATAACATTACAAAGAGAAATTGGCCGAAAATCAACAATACGTTGAGGAGGGTTTACCTTTGGAATAAGGGAAATCACCGTTTGGTTAACCGCAACAATCTTGGAAGGAGAAGCAAAAACATCACGAATAAATTGGAACATGGAAGAATTAATACTATCCCATTGAGACTTGAAGAACAAAGCATGTAATCCATCAAAACCAGGCGCCTTTAAGTTCCCCATACCAAAAAGAGCTTTATGGATTTCATCAAGATTAGCAAACCTCTGCAAAGATAGCTTATCGACCTCTCTAAGAATAGGAAACTGCGTGGTGGTTTGAAGAGGAATTAATAGATCATCCTCAATGGAAAAGAACTGTTGAAAGAAATCCAGAACCATATGAGAAAGCATGCGATCATCATACACCCAAACCCCCTGGTCATCAAGAAGGGCTTCAACTCGATTTTTTCGACGCCTAGATAAAGCAGCTTGATGAAAAAACCGAGTATTCCTGTCACCAAGAGAAATCCACTTCGCACGGGCATGATGATACCAAAACATTTCCTCCTGGTTTAGAACTGTAGTGTATTCTTCCCAAAGCTCTTTTCTAAGATGAATAAGATAGGGATTATGCCCTAAAGCAAGATCCCGGTGAACAACATCTAACCTGTTTAGAATTCGCCGTTTTGTAGAGAAAATATTGCCAAAAGTCGTCCTGTTCCATTGAAAAAGGTGAGAAGTAAGGTTCTGAATATTCTCAGGCTAATCCCTCTCATCAGACCAGGTTGCAGAGACTTGAACTTGAAAATCAAGATGATTTAACCATGAAGCAAGAAATTTAAATGAGGAATTCCTTCGTCTCCTCCAATTATTACCATCTAATCTTAACCAAAGAGCAACATGATCAGATGTAGGAAGAGGAACATAGATAACACTGAAGTGAGGAAAGGTTTCACGCCATGCAATATTAGCCACTGCCCTATCCAAACGTTCTTGAACTTCACCACGATGCCAAGTGTAAGGACAACCCTTAAAACCCATATCATTCATCTCACAGTCCTTCAAACAATTAATAAATTTATCAACATTAGCTTGGTTCATAACAGCCCCTCCCAACTTTTCATGATGAAAGAAGACTTGATTAAAATCCCCAACAACACACCAAGGACCATCAATAGATGAATGAATATTACGTAACTCCTCCCATGTATCATCACGTTGAAAGGAGTGGGGACTAGCATAAACAACTATTAAATACCAGCAGTCCGACAAACTACGCATGCAAGACATGTGAATCATATAACTGGAAACACTGAGGACAGTAATGGAAATACTATTAGAGTGCCAGAGACACCAGATACCCCTAGCAAAACCATTGGCGTCCACACGAGTTCCAGAATCAAAACCAAGCTTTGAAACAACCTTTTCAGCTTTTTCACCACTGATTCTAGGTTCAAGAATAGCAAGAAAATCAACACTATACATTCGTTTGCAATCAGCTATAAGGGAAGTAAAGGAGCGATTGGCAGCTCCCCTGCAATTCCAAACTAAAGCATTCATTAAAAAATGCATGAACAAAAGAACCAGATACATCCAAGGAAACAAAGACACATTAAACCCCCGATGGGCCTACACCTTTCATGCCCTCACCAACATGGTGAGTAACTTCTACTGTATCCATACAGCTATCATTAGCTCCATTACACATGTCATGCTCATTAGAATTTACAATCTCCTTTTCACGAAAATGTTGCCTATGCAGGAACTCAACTTCCCCATTTTTCCAAACTGGCTTATAGTCTCCAAATAACTCAACATGATGACCGGCTTTGTAACATCCTCATTTTTATATTTTAAAATATATTACTTTTTATAGGATTTAATATTAAAATACTTGGGGTTTTATAAAAATTTTGGCAGAGTTTACTCTAAAATATGGACTTTCCCCAAGATGGTTATTCACCTGTCAGTCCAGAATAGTTTATTTAAAACAAAATTGTAATTACATTATAAAAGGTTGTGACTTATCTTGAAATAATAAAGAAAAGGATATTTGTATATCCTTCACAATCATTATATCATTTAGTCAAAATAAATGTTCTTATAAAGTTCTTTTTACAAAAACAGAAGTATCCTTAAACTTACAATAAAAGTTAACACTTAACGTAACTTAAATAATTAAAAACGTTTATGTTACATTATCCTAACAATGATTGCGATAATAGAAATAACAAGACCATCAAGGTCTCCCCAACTCATATACTCTCATTGTGTGAGAGTATAAGTTCTCGGCACGGAAGCAATGAATATCCTTCTCCAATGGTACCTAAAACGGTCAACTTAAGGGGTGAGTAATTTGAGAAATAATCAAGGAAAACACTTAGAATAACAGTAATACAGCATAACTAGACATACCCACACACATATACCCATATTCCTATATCCAATTCAACCCTATTATTTATATACCTTAACACTTAACTATTCCTTTACACTATGAATACACCTTTCATTTACCCCAATAACAATATATATAACAATGCTTTTATGCTCAATCATATGAATATGACATGCACTATATCCCACTATGGTTTAATTCCTGAATTCGATGTACACTGTGTTGGAAACCAACAAGCGGGCTTAGCAATTACTAGAGGGGGGGTGAATAGTAATCTGAATGCAACAGTGACTAATTTTTGAATGCAATTAAGTATAATTGATCACGTGCAGATTTTTCAGAAACAGAGCAAGAACACTCAAGTGTTTTTAAGACTACTCGAGTAAAATCACAAGAACACTCGAGTCTTCTTAAGAATACTCGAGTAAATCGTGCAGTCAGCAGAAAAGCAGTTTCTGGACTATATGCACTTTAATCAATATGAATTAATCCAGTCCAGAGCAGATTAATAAAAGAGTAGCAAGCAATTAATTAAAGCTATAACAACTTAGAAACAACTTAATTGCTGCGGAATCACTACTCAAAATTAAAAACCCCTTTTGAGTGAAACTTGGCAATAAAAGTAAAGAAAGCAATAAAAAGAGATAACACCACCAATTTATCCTGGTTCACTCTCACCTAGAGAGCTAGTCCAGTCCCCCTAAGAACCACTTAGGAGTTTCTACTAATCAAATTGTAAGAAATATTACAAGGATTGTTTGAGATAACCTCACTCAAACCTAACCCTTCCAAGAGTGTACCAAACTCTTGAATTTCTACCCCCAATTTGATTTGGTGATGAAGAACCTCTTCTTAAGCTCCTTGAAACCTTCAAGAGCCCCACCAAGCTAAGAACTTCTTAGTCTTTGTGCTTGAGAACCTCCCAAGACTTGAATTGAACCTAAGAGCCACTTAGGTACACTTGGTTACCAACCAAGATTTTGGAACAAGAAGTGTATGTGTATGTGGAGAAATCCAACAAATGATTTCCACAACAATTAAGCACAATCTCTAACTCTTTGAACAAATAATAATGATGAATGACTAGATTGAGTTAGAGAATTTTCACTTGAGAGAGAGAATTGGCAAAATGAATGTCTTTCCCAATAGACTTTTATGTTCTTATTGCTTGGTTCAATAGCCTTCATTTCTGATATATGGAAGAGGGAATAAGAGAGTGAGAATATTTCTTTTCTCCCATTTTTGCCCTCTTCCAACGGTTAAAAAATTTGCTGTCAGAGACAAAATACTCGAGTATTTTTGAGACTACTCGAGTCTTTTGCCCATCTTTCAATAGAAATGCCCATGTATTGAACTAACGGTCAAATCTCTGACTTGAGGCTGAAATACTCGAGTATTCTGGGAAGTACTCGAGTGTTTTGATACTCGAGTACTTTTTACTTACTCGAGTCTTGTAATACTCGAGTATAATTCAGCTTACTCGAGTATTTTGCGCAGAGATGATAAAAATTAAGTTTTTCAACAATTAATTTCAATTCTCTCCTCAAGGAATAATTTTATGTAACCCCAACCTTTTTCATGCATTTAAAATTATTTATCCTAAGGATGAGATTACTTCCTAAGCTACCCACTCTCAATAAAATAAATAAAATTACATTTAAAGTACAAAAGAGAATGACTAGCTAAATGATGCACTTGATCTTCTTGACTTGGTGAGCTTGAATTCTTCCTTTAAATCCATGATCTAATTATATTGTCATCATCAAAATAAATCCACCTCATTGGAGACTTGATTCAACAATCTCCCCCTTTTTGATGATGACAAAATAATTAAACCGTTCCTTCACTTTTGAGAGCTCCCCCTCAATATAGGAACCTATAAACCTGTCAATCCAGAGAATTCCAAGCACAGCATAATATCATAGTAATCATAGTCAAGTGCACAATATGCAATTGGTATCAGAGCGAGAGCAAAAATAATATCAGAGTAAAAAAAATGTGCTTGCTCTTCTCATGCCTCTTTTCTCCCCCTTTTTGTCATAATAAAAAAGATATCATTTGGAAACGGAGGAGACAAGAAGGATACCAATAACGAAAACTCCCCCTAAATAATAGCAAGAAACAAAATCATGACTATCGGAGAACATAAAGCATGTGTAAATCAAGAGAAATCAGAGCATAAAAGAGATCATAACATAAAATGGCATAAAAACGAAATAAGAGTCATGACAAGGTCAACATCATAAAAGCGGATAGAGACCCACGCAGGGGTTACCGAAATCAAACTAACTCCCAAGGAAAATGAAAACTAGAAATCCCGGAAATACATGACATAAAACAGAAAAGATCGAAAAACAGTGTTTTTGATGATGGGAGTTGAGAGAACTCGAGTGAGAGAGAGAAGGGGTTCGTGAAAAGTGAGGTGCTGAAACGCTGCTGCTTCTCTTTAAAAAGTCGCATTACTCGAGTGTTTTTGAAAACACTCGAGTGTTCTAAGCCTGATACTCGAGTATTGGTGAAAGTACTCGAGTAAAAAGCCCAGTCCAGAAAGTTGGAAGTTACTGGACTGAAATTCACGCGAGTAAAATTTGAAAGACTCGAGTAAAAACGAAATTACTCGAGTAAAATTTAAACCACTCGAGTGAAAGCATCAGACATGGCCAAAAACTTTTTCAATTTTCAAATGATTTAATTTTGGAATTAAAATACTCGAGTAAAAAGAAAAATACTCGAGTAAATTTGACAGACAGACAGTTTTAATCAGCATTTTGAACACAATTTCACAAATCCAACATATTTAACATCAACACAGATTTTGAATTAAAATCACTCACAATCAAAATCATATATTTCACAGTATCTCAAGGTCCAATTGTTCATCAAATACCAATACACATGAAATGAGACATACTTGGTGATTTTTCACAAACACAAATCAATTAGCTAATGCTTGACTCATCTAAAATTCCAAGTTCTCCTCTTATATGATAAAAGGTATCTCTTGGCAATGGTTTTGTAAAAATGTTCGCTAATTGGTTTGTGGTACTTACAAATTCAATAGAGCAATCACCCTTTTGTACATGATCCCTTAGGAAATGATGTCTAATTTCAATGTGTTTAGTCCTTGAGTGATACACCGGATTCTTAGTTAAGTTGATTGCACTCGTGTTATCGCACTTAATAGGAATATTTTCAAGTTTCAAACCAAAATCCAATAATTGTTGTTTCATCCACAAGAGTTGAGCACAACAACTACCGGCGGCGATATATTCCGCTTCGGCGGTGGAAAGAGCAACACAAGCTTGCTTTTTAGAAAACCATGACACTAATGAACTTCCCAATAAATGGCAAGTACCACTAGTGCTTTTGCGATCAAGCTTGCATCCCGCAAAGTTGGAATCCGAATAACCAACCAAACTAAGACTAGTATCACTAGGATACCATAATCCGGTGTTAATTGTTCCTTTAAGATATTTAAAAATATGTTTGACCGCGGATAGGTGTGATTCCTTAGGATTAGCTTGAAAACGGGCACACATGCATACACTAAACATAATATCCGATCTAGATGCGGTAAGATATAGAAGACTACCTATCATGCCTCTATATTTACTAACATCAACCGGTGTACCTTGTTCATCCTTGTCTAGGTAGCATGATGTGCTCATGGGAGTGTAAGCTTCTTTGCATTTGTCCATTCCGAATTTTCCAAGGATCTCCTTGCAATATTTTCATTGATGCACAAAAATCCCCTCCTTGACTTGCTTGATTTGAAGTCCTAGGAAGAACTTGAGCTCCCCCATCATGGACATCTCAAATTCCTTTTTCATCAAATTAGAGAACTTGCTACACAAGGACACGTTAGTGGCACCAAAGATAATATCATCTACATATATTTGCACTAACAAAATGTCCTTTTTAGTTTTATAGATGAATAGGGTATTATCAACCTTTCCCCTTTGAAAGTCATTTTCTAATAAAAAGGTACTTAATCGATCATACCAAGCTCTAGGAGCTTGTTTTAATCCATAAAGTGCCTTTTTCAATTTATAAACATGGTTTGGAAATTCATGACTCTCAAAACCGGGTGGTTGCTTAACATACACTTCTTCATTTATGAAACCATTTAAGAAAGCACTCTTGACATCCATTTCATAAAGAGTAAATTTCATAATTGATGCAAAGGCAAGCAAGATTCAGATTGCCTCAAGGCGTGCAACCGGAGCAAAGGTCTCATCATAATCAACACCTTCCTCTTGGTTGTACCCTTGGGCAACAAGTCTCGCTTTGTTTCTTATAATCAAACCGGATTCATCAAGTTTATTTCTATAAATCCATTTTAAACCAATTATGGTATGATCATCGGGTATAGGCACTAATTCCCAAACATCATTTCTAACAAATTGATTTAGTTCTTCTTGCATGGCCATAACCCAATGTTCATCCAAAATTGCTTCCTTAATTGAATTTGGTTCGATTTGAGAAACAAAGGAAACAAAATGACAAATATTTTGAATTGTCCTACGAGTTAATACTCCCTTTGAAAGGTCTCCTATGACATTGTCAATAGGGTGAGCTTTCACCGTTTTCCAAGCCGGATCAAGGTCATTTTTAACTTCTCCTTCATCCTTTAAAATCTCCTTCCCTTTTTCCTCTTTTGAAAACTCAAAACCTTCATCACAACCATCACTTAAAACACCATCTTCTTTCGAAGACTCATTAAAAACCAAATGAATAGATTCTTCAATAGTCATATTTCTTTTATTAAAAATTCTATATGCTTTACTATGTGAAGAATAACCCAAAAATATTCCCTCATCGGATTTGGAGTCAAATTTTCCAAGTTGATCTTTTCCATTGTTTAAAACATAAACTTTGCATCCAAAAACATGAAAGTGGGATATATTTGGTTTTCTTCCTTTGTAAAGCTCATAGGGGGTTTTCTTGAGCATGGGCCTAATTAGAATTCTATTCATGACATAGCAAGCCGTATTAACGGCATAGGCCCAAAAATAATGAGGTACTTGAGAATCATTTAGCATGGTTCTTGCATGTTCCTCTAACACCCTTTTTTTCTGCTCTACCACTCCATTTTGTTCCGGAGTTCTTGGTGCGGAATATTGGTGTTCAATACCATGTTTATCACAAAATCTATCAAACTTGTAGTTTTCAAATTCACCACCATGGTCGGTTCTAATAGTAATTACTTTTTGGTTTACTTGGTTTTGCACAAATTTAACATGGCGTTTAAAAGATTTGTAGGTCTCACTCTTTGCACTTAAGAATAGAGTCCATGTAAATCTAGAAAAGTCATCAACAATCACCAAGCCATAGTAGTTCCCACCAAAGCTTTTTAGTTGAGAAGGTCCAAACAAGTCCATATGAAGCATTTCTAATGGTCTTGTTGTGGACACATCATTTTTAGAACCAAAATGATTTTTGGTGTGTTTGCACTTCTTACAAGGAGTGCAATCACCTTCAATTTTAAAATCTAGCTTTGGTAATCCAACTACTAAGTCTTTTGATTGTAGTTTCTTTAATTGATTTACATTAATGTGAGCGGTCCTACGGTGCCATAACCAAGTGTCACTCTCTTTGCTAACTAGACAAGTAGAAACCAAAGAGGTGATATTGTTCAATTCAACCAAGTAAGTATTATTAGACCTTTTGCCAACAAATTTGATAGATTCATCTTTGTCACTTTTTATGAGACATTTGGTAGAGGTAAATAATACATGGTTACCAATATCACATAGTTGACTAATGCTCAAAAGATTGTGTTCTAATCCTTGAACATAAAGTACATTATCAATAACCAAGTTGGAAGAATTACCGACTTTACCAATCCCAAGAATTTTGCCTTTGTTGTTGTCTCCATAAGTGACATATCCACCTTCTTGAGGAGTAAGCTCTATGAAATTCCGCTTATCTCCCGTCATGTGCCTTGAACATCCACTATCAAGATACCAAAGTTTCTTTCCGGTTCTAAGGCACACCTACAAAACACCATTAATTGCTCATTTTGGGTACCCAAATTATGTTGGGTCCCTTTGGGTTAGCTTTTGGTGCTTCTTCCTTTTTAATCCAAACATAAGTGCCCTTTTGAATTTCAAAATGTTTTATGCGGCACCTATTGTTTGTATGTCCAAACTTTCCACAATAAAAACAAGTTGGTTTCTTTGTATAATCAATTTTAGAAAATGAACCAACCTTTTTATTGTCCTTTTTCTTATGGACATATCCTAAACCGGTTTTGTTTGAATAATTTCTTTGAGAATTAATTATCCGGTCTAGGTTTCTATCACTATTTGATATTGTGAGTTTGTGTTTCAAATCTTTTATTTCATTTTCAAGAATGTCACATTTCTCACAATATAAAATAGTTTCCTCATGATTTGCACATTCACAAACATGACTAGAGTTAACAAGTTCTAAGGAAGCATTTTGGAGTTTCAATTCATTTATGTATTTTTCCAATTCATTAATCTCCTTTTGATACTCCAAAATTTTCTTTCCTTTTTCCTTGTTGACTTTAGCAAGTTTTTCAAATTGAGTCAACATTACATTATATTCATTTAGCAAATCATCATAAGGAATAGTAAAAGAGGAAGAGTTAGAATATTGAGATGATACCTCTTCTTCACTTTCACTACAATCATTTGAGGCTTCATTGTTGGTCCTAGCCATAAGGCAAATATTAGCAACTTCTTCATCCGAGCTACTTGATGAAGAGCTTGCATCCTTTTCCGGTGCATCCCAAACAATGTAAGCTCTCTTGCCTTTGCCCTCTTGGGTCTTCTCTTCACTCTTTCTCAAGTATGTAGGACATTCCATTTTGATATGTCCAATGCCTCCACATTCATGGAATTTTACACTTTCACTTGAATACTTGTTCTTTGATTTATACTCCTTGGGTTTCTTATCTCTTGATGATGAGAAGCCACTCTTTTTACCTTTGAGGAATTTGTTGAATCTCCTTGCAAATAGCCCAATTTCTTCCTCATTGAGTGCATGATCGGAGTTCTCACTTGTAGAGTCATCTTCAACCTCTTTTACAACTTTGGTTGAGGCCTTGAGAGAGATGCTCTTCTTCTTTTTGTTCAATTCCTCATGTGAGCTAAGTCTTGATAGATCAATCTCATGTTCCTTGAGCTTCCCAAACAAGGTTGCCAAGTCCATAGTGTTCAAATCCTTGGACTCCTTGATGGCGGTGACCTTTGGTTGCCACTTTCTATCAAGACATCTCAAAATTTTGTGAGTAGTTTCACCATCACGAAATTGCTTTCCTAGCGAAATCAAATGACTAATGATATGTGAAAACCTCTTTTGTAAGTCATCGATAGATTCATTAGGGAACATGTGAAATAATTCATATTCATGTGTTAAAGAATTTAATCTAGCATTTCTTACTTCACTTGTTCCTTCATGTGTGACTTCCAAAGTTTCCCACATTTCCTTAGCCGATTTGCATTGAGAAACTCGATAAAATTCATCATGGGATAAAGCGGAGAAGATGATGTTTTTAGCTTTTAAATCAAAGGATACTTTCTTTTTATCATCATCACTCCAACTTTTCCTAGGAATTTCAACGACTTCCCCATTTATCATATGTCTAGGAATATATGGACCATCCTCTATTGCATCCCAAATATCGGTGTCTATTGCTTCAATAAAAACTCTCATCCGAACCTTCCAATAAGCATACCCTTCACCATTAAAGAATGGAGGGCGGTTTATTGAAGATGATCCTTCTTGATAATTGCTAGAGCCCATAGTTTCCAAAGGATCTTTTCGAAAAAGCTTTTACGCTCGATCTTTCAACCGAGCTCTGATACCACTTGTTGGAAACCAACAAGCGGGCTTAGAAATTACTAGAGGGGAGGGTGAATAGTAATCTGAATGCAACAGTGACTAATTTTTGAATGCAATTAAGTATAATCGATCACGTGCAGATTTTTCAGAAACAAAGCAAGAACACTCAAGTGTTTTTAAGACTACTCGAGTAAAATCACAAGAACACTCGAGTCTTCTTAAGAATACTCGAGTAAATCGTGCAGTCAGCAGAAAAACAGTTTCTGAACTATATGCACTTTAATCAATATGAATTAATCCAGTCCAGAGCAGATTAATAAAAGAGTAGCAAGCAATTAATTAAAGCTATAACAACTTAGAAACAACTTAATTGTTGCGGAATCACTACTCAAAACTAAAAACCCCTTTTGAGTGAAACTTGGCAATAAAAGTAAAGAAAGCAATAAAAAGAGATAACACCACCAATTTATCCTGGTTCACTCTCACCTAGAGAGCTAGTCCAGTCCCCCTAAGAACCACTTAGGAGTTTCTACTAATCAAATTGTAAGAAATATTACAAGGATTGTTTGAGATAACCTCACTCAAACCTAAACCTTCCAAGAGTGTACCAAACTCTTGAATTTCTACCCCCAATTTGATTTGGTGATGAAGAACCTCTTCTTAAGCTCCTTGAAACCTTCAAGAGCCCCACCAAGCTAAGAACTTCTTAGTCTTTGTGCTTGAGAACCTCCCAAGACTTGAATTGAACCTAAGAGCCACTTAGGTACACTTGGTTACCAACCAAGATTTTGGAACAAGAAGTGTATGTGTATGTGGAGAAATCCAACAAATGATTTCCACAACAATTAAGCACAATCTCTAACTCTTTGAACAAATAATAATGATGAATGACTAGATTGAGTTAGAGAATTTTCACTTGAGAGAGAGAATTGGCAAAATGAATGTCTTTCCCAATAGACTTTTATGTTCTTATTGCTTGGTTCAATAGCCTTCATTTCTGATATATGGAAGAGGGAATAAGAGAGTGAGAGTAATTCTTTTCTCCCATTTTTGCCCTCTTCCAACGGTTAAAAAATTTGCTGTCAGAGACAAAATACTCGAGTATTTTTGAGACTACTCGAGTCTTTTGCCCATCTTTCAATAGAAATGCCCATGTATTGAACTAACGGTCAAATCTCTGACTTGAGGCTGAAATACTCGAGTATTCTGGGAAGTACTCGAGTGTTTTGATACTCGAGTACTTTTTACTTACTCGAGTCTTGTAATACTCGAGTATAATTCAGCTTACTCGAGTATTTTGCGCAGAGATGATAAAAATTAAGTTTTTCAACAATTAATTTCAATTCTCTCCTCAAGGAATAATTTTATGTAACCCCAACCTTTTTCATGCATTTAAAATTATTTATCCTAAGGATGAGATTACTTCCTAAGCTACCCACTCTCAATAAAATAAATAAAATTACATTTAAAGTACAAAAGAGAATGACTAGCTAAATGATGCACTTGATCTTCTTGACTTGGTGAGCTTGAATTCTTCCTTTAAATCCATGATCTAATTATATTGTCATCATCAAAATAAATCCACCTCATTGGAGACTTGATTCAACAATCTCCCCCTTTTTGATGATGACAAAATAATTAAACCGTTCCTTCACTTTTGAGAGCTCCCCCTCAATATAGGAACCTATAAACCTGTCAATCCAGAGAATTCCAAGCACAGCATAATATCATAGTAATCATAGTCAAGTGCACAATATGCAATTGGTATCAGAGCGAGAGCAAAAATAATATCAGAGTAAAAAAAATGTGCTTGCTCTTCTCATGCCTCTTTTCTCCCCCTTTTTGTCATAATCAAAAAGATATCATTTGGAAACGGAGGAGACAAGAAGGATACCAATAACGAAAACTCCCCCTAAATAATAGCAAGAAACAAAATCATGACTATCGGAGAACATAAAGCATGTGTAAATCAAGAGAAATCAGAGCATAAAAGAGATCATAACATAAAATGGCATAAAAACGAAATCAGAGTCATGACAAGGTCAACATCATAAAAGCGGATAGAGACCCACGCAGGGGTTACCGAAATCAAACTAACTCCCAAGGAAAATGAAAACTAGAAATCCCGGAAATACATGACATAAATAGAAAAGATCGAAAAACAGTGTTTTTGATGATGGGAGTTGAGAGAACTCGAGTGAGAGAGAGAAGGGGTTCGTGAAAAGTGAGGTGCTGAAACGCTGCTGCTTCTCTTTAAAAAGTCGCATTACTCGAGTGTTTTTGAAAACACTCGAGTGTTCTAAGCCTGATACTCGAGTATTGGTGAAAGTACTCGAGTAAAAAGCCCAGTCCAGAAAGTTGGAAGTTACTGGACTGAAATTCACGCGAGTAAAATTTGAAAGACTCGAGTAAAAACGAAATTACTCGAGTAAAATTAAACCACTCGAGTGAAAGCATCAGACATGGCCAAAAACTTTTTCAATTTTCAAATGATTTAATTTTGGAATTAAAATACTCGAGTAAAAAGAAAAATACTCGAGTAAATTTGACAGACAGACAGTTTTAATCAGCATTTTGAACACAATTTCACAAATCCAACATATTTAACATCAACACAGATTTTGAATTAAAATCACTCACAATCAAAATCATATATTTCACAGTATCTCAAGGTCCAATTGTTCATCAAATACCAATACACATGAAATGAGACATACTTGGTGATTTTTCACAAACACAAATCAATTAGCTAATGCTTGACTCATCTAAAATTCCAAGTTCTCCTCTTATATGATAAAAGGTATCTCTTGGCAATGGTTTTGTAAAAATGTCCGCTAATTGGTTTGTGGTACTTACAATTTCAATAGAGCAATCACCCTTTTGTACATGATCCCTTAGGAAATGATGTCTAATTTCAATGTGTTTAGTCCTTGAGTGATACACCGGATTCTTAGTTAAGTTGATTGCACTCGTGTTATCGCACTTAATAGGAATATTTTCAAGTTTCAAACCAAAATCCCATAATTGTTGTTTCATCCACAAGAGTTGAGCACAACAACTACCGGCGGCGATATATTCCGCTTCGGCGGTGGAAAGAGCAACACAAGCTTGCTTTTTAGAAAACCATGACACTAATGAACTTCCCAATAAATGGCAAGTACCACTAGTGCTTTTGCGATCAAGCTTGCATCCCGCAAAGTCGGAATCCGAATAACCAACCAAACCAAGACTAGTATCACTAGGATACCATAATCCGGTGTTAATTGTTCCTTTAAGATATTTAAAAATATGTTTGACCGTGGATAGGTGTGATTCCTTAGGATTAGCTTGAAAACGGGCACACATGCATACACTAAACATAATATCCGGTCTAGATGCGGTAAGATATAGAAGACTACCTATCATGCCTCTATATTTACTAACATCAACCGGTGTACCTTGTTCATCCTTGTCTAGGTAGCATGATGTGCTCATGGGAGTGTAAGCTTCTTTGCATTTGTCCATTCCGAATTTTCCAAGGAGCTCCTTGCAATATTTTCCTTGATGCACAAAAATCCCCTCCTTGACTTGCTTGATTTGAAGTCCTAGGAAGAACTTGAGCTCCCCCATCATGGACATCTCAAATTCCTTTTTCATCAAATTAGAGAACTTGCTACACAAGGACACGTTAGTGGCACCAAAGATAATATCATCTACATATATTTGCACTAACAAAATGTCCTTTTTAGTTTTATAGATGAATAGGGTATTATCAACCTTTCCCCTTTGAAAGTCATTTTCTAATAAAAAGGTACTTAATCGATCATACCAAGCTCTAGGAGCTTGTTTTAATCCATAAAGTGCCTTTTTCAATTTATAAACATGGTTTGGAAATTCATGACTCTCAAAACCGGGTGGTTGCTTAACATACACTTCTTCATTTATGAAACCATTTAAGAAAGCACTCTTGACATCCATTTCATAAAGAGTAAATTTCATAATTGATGCAAAGGCAAGCAAGATTCAGATTGCCTCAAGGCGTGCAACCGGAGCAAAGGTCTCATCATAATCAACACCTTCCTCTTGGTTGTACCCTTGGGCAACAAGTCTCGCTTTGTTTCTTATAATCAAACCGGATTCATCAAGTTTATTTCTATAAATCCATTTTAAACCAATTATGGTATGATCATCGGGTATAGGCACTAATTCCCAAACATCATTTCTAACAAATTGATTTAGTTCTTCTTGCATGGCCATAACCCAATGTTCATCCAAAATTGCTTCCTTAATTGAATTTGGTTCGATTTGAGAAACAAAGGAAACAAAATGACAAATATTTTGAATTGTCCTACGAGTTAATACTCCCTTTGAAAGGTCTCCTATGACATTGTCAATAGGGTGAGCTTTCACCGTTTTCCAAGCCGGATCAAGGTCATTTTTAACTTCTCCTTCATCCTTTAAAATCTCCTTCCCTTTTTCCTCTTTTGAAAACTCAAAACCTTCATCACAACCATCACTTAAAACACCATCTTCTTTCGAAGACTCATTAAAAACCACATGAATAGATTCTTCAATAGTCATATTTCTTTTATTAAAAATTCTATATGCTTTACTATGTGAAGAATAACCCAAAAATATTCCCTCATCGGATTTGGAGTCAAATTTTCCAAGTTGATCTTTTCCATTGTTTAAAACATAAACTTTGCATCCAAAAACATGAAAGTGGGATATATTTGGTTTTCTTCCTTTGTAAAGCTCATAGGGGGTTTTCTTGAGCATGGGCCTAATTAGAATTCTATTCATGACATAGCAAGCCGTATTAACGACATAGGCCCAAAAATAATGAGGTAATTGAGAATCATTTAGCATGGTTCTTGCAAGTTCCTCTAACACCCTATTTTTCTGCTCTACCACTCCATTTTGTTCCGGAGTTCTTGGTGCGGAATATTGGTGTTCAATACCATGTTTATCACAAAATCTATCAAACTTGTAGTTTTCAAATTCACCACCATGCTCGGTTCTAATAGTAATTACTTTTTGGTTTACTTGGTTTTGCACAAGTTTAACATGGCGTTTAAAAGATTTGTAGGTCTCACTCTTTGCACTTAAGAATAGAGTCCATGTAAATCTAGAAAAGTCATCAACAATCACCAAGCCATAGTAGTTCCCACCAAAGCTTTTTAGTTGAGAAGGTCCAAACAAGTCCATATGAAGCATTTCTAATGGTCTTGTTGTGGACACATCATTTTTAGAACCAAAATGATTTTTGGTGTGTTTGCACTTCTTACAAGGAGTGCAATCACCTTCAATTTTAAAATCTAGCTTTGGTAATCCAACTACTAAGTCTTTTGATTGTAGTTTCTTTAATTGATTTACATTAATGTGAGCGGTCCTACGGTGCCATAACCAAGTGTCACTCTCTTTGCTAACTAGACAAGTAGAAACCAAAGAGGTGATATTGTTCAATTCAACCAAGTAAGTATTATTAGACCTTTTGCCAACAAATTTGATAGATTCATCTTTGTCACTTTTTATGAGACATTTGGTAGAGGTAAATAATACATGGTTACCAATATCACATAGTTGACTAATGCTCAAAAGATTGTGTTCTAATCCTTGAACATAAAGTACATTATCAATAACCAAGTTGGAAGAATTACCGACTTTACCAATCCCAAGAATTTTGCCTTTGTTGTTGTCTCCATAAGTGACATATCCACCTTCTTGAGGAGTAAGCTCTATGAAAGTCCACTTATCTCCCGTCATGTGCCTTGAACATCCACTATCAAGATACCAAAGTTTCTTTCCGGTTCTAAGGCACACCTACAAAACACCATTAATTGCTCATTTTGGGTACCCAAATTATGTTGGGTCCCTTTGGGTTAGCTTTTGGTGCTTCTTCCTTTTTAATCCAAACATAAGTGCCCTTTTGAATTTCAAAATGTTTTATGCGGCACCTATTGTTTGTATGTCCAAACTTTCCACAATAAAAACAAGTTGGTTTCTTTGTATAATCAATTTTAGAAAATGAACCAACCTTTTTATTGTCCTTTTTCTTATGGACATATCCTAAACCGGTTTTGTTTGAATAATTTCTTTGAGAATTAATTATCCGGTCTAGGTTTCTATCACTATTTGATATTGTGAGTTTGTGTTTCAAATCTTTTATTTCATTTTCAAGAATGTCACATTTCTCACAATATAAAATAGTTTCCTCATGATTTGCACATTCACAAACATGACTAGAGTTAACAAGTTCTAAGGAAGCATTTTGGAGTTTCAATTCATTTATGTATTTTTCCAATTCATTAATCTCCTTTTGATACTCCAAAATTTTCTTTCCTTTTTCCTTGTTGACTTTAGCAAGTTTTTCAAATTGAGTCAACATTACATTATATTCATTTAGCAAATCATCATAAGGAATAGTAAAAGAGGAAGAGTTAGAATATTGAGATGATACCTCTTCTTCACTTTCACTACAATCATTTGAGGCTTCATTGTTGGTCCTAGCCATAAGGCAAAGATTAGCAACTTCTTCATCCGAGCTACTTGATGAAGAGCTTGCATCCTTTTCCGGTGCATCCCAAACAATGTAAGCTCTCTTGCCTTTGCCCTCTTGGGTCTTCTCTTCACTCTTTCTCAAGTATGTAGGACATTCCATTTTGATATGTCCAATGCCTCCACATTCATGGCATTTTACACTTTCACTTGAATACTTGTTCTTTGATTTATACTCCTTGGGTTTCTTATCTCTTGATGATGAGAAGCCACTCTTTTTACCTTTGAGGAATTTGTTGAATCTCCTTGCAAATAGCCCAATTTCTTCCTCATTGAGTGCATGATCGGAGTTCTCACTTGTAGAGTCATCTTCAACCTCTTTTACAACTTTGGTTGAGGCCTTGAGAGAGATGCTCTTCTTCTTTTTGTTCAATTCCTCATGTGAGCTAAGTCTTGATAGATCAATCTCATGTTCCTTGAGCTTCCCAAACAAGGTTGCCAAGTCCATAGTGTTCAAATCCTTGGACTCCTTGATGGCGGTGACCTTTGGTTGCCACTTTCTATCAAGACATCTCAAAATTTTGTGAGTAGTTTCACCATCACGAAATTGCTTTCCTAGCGAAATCAAATGACTAATGATATGTGAAAACCTCTTTTGTAAGTCATCGATAGATTCATTAGGGAACATGTGAAATAATTCATATTCATGTGTTAAAGAATTTAATCTAGCATTTCTTACTTCACTTGTTCCTTCATGTGTGACTTCCAAAGTTTCCCACATTTCCTTAGCCGATTTGCATTGAGAAACTCGATAAAATTCATCATGGGATAAAGCGGAGAAGATGATGTTTTTAGCTTTTAAATCAAAGGATACTTTCTTTTTATCATCATCACTCCAACTTTTCCTAGGAATTTCAACGACTTCCCCATTTATCATATGTCTAGGAATATATGGACCATCCTCTATTGCATCCCAAATATCGGTGTCTATTGCTTCAATAAAAACTCTCATCCGAACCTTCCAATAAGCATGCCCTTCACCATTAAAGAATGGAGGGCGGTTTATTGAAGATGATCCTTCTTGATAATTGCTAGAGCCCATAGTTTCCAAAGGATCTTTTCGAAAAAGCTTTAACGCTCGATCTTTCAACCGAGCTCTGATACCACTTGTTGGAAACCAACAAGCGGGCTTAGAAATTACTAGAGGGGAGGGTGAATAGTAATCTGAATGCAACAGTGACTAATTTTTGAATGCAATTAAGTATAATTGATCACGTGCAGATTTTTCAGAAACAGAGCAAGAACACTCAAGTGTTTTTAAGACTACTCGAGTAAAATCACAAGAACACTCGAGTCTTCTTAAGAATACTCGAGTAAATCGTGCAGTCAGCAGAAAAACAGTTTCTGAACTATATGCACTTTAATCAATATGAATTAATCCAGTCCAGAGCAGATTAATAAAAGAGTAGCAAGCAATTAATTAAAGCTATAACAACTTAGAAACAACTTAATTGCTGCGGAATCACTACTCAAAATTAAAAGCCCCTTTTGAGTGAAACTTGGCAATAAAAGTAAAGAAAGCAATAAAAAGAGATAACACCACCAATTTATCCTGGTTCACTCTCACCTAGAGAGCTAGTCCAGTCCCCCTAAGAACCACTTAGGAGTTTCTACTAATCAAATTGTAAGAAATATTACAAGGATTGTTTGAGATAACCTCACTCAAACCTAACCCTTCCAAGAGTGTACCAAACTCTTGAATTTCTACCCCCAATTTGATTTGGTGATGAAGAACCTCTTCTTAAGCTCCTTGAAACCTTCAAGAGCCCCACCAAGCTAAGAACTTCTTAGTCTTTGTGCTTGAGAACCTCCCAAGACTTGAATTGAACCTAAGAGCCACTTAGGTACACTTGGTTACCAACCAAGATTTTGGAACAAGAAGTGTATGTGTATGTGGAGAAATCCAACAAATGATTTCCACAACAATTAAGCACAATCTCTAACTCTTTGAACAAATAATAATGATGAATGACTAGATTGAGTTAGAGAATTTTCACTTGAGAGAGAGAATTGGCAAAATGAATGTCTTTCCCAATAGACTTTTATGTTCTTATTGCTTGGTTCAATAGCCTTCATTTCTGATATATGGAAGAGGGAATAAGAGAGTGAGAGTAATTCTTTTCTCCCATTTTTGCCCTCTTCCAACGGTTAAAAAATTTGCTGTCAGAGACAAAATACTCGAGTATTTTTGAGACTACTCGAGTCTTTTGCCCATCTTTCAATAGAAATGCCCATGTATTGAACTAACGGTCAAATCTCTGACTTGAGGCTGAAATACTCGAGTATTCTGGGAAGTACTCGAGTGTTTTGATACTCGAGTACTTTTTACTTACTCGAGTCTTGTAATACTCGAGTATAATTCAGCTTACTCGAGTATTTTGCGCAGAGATGATAAAAATTAAGTTTTTCAACAATTAATTTTAATTCTCTCCTCAAGGAATAATTTTATGTAACCCCAACCTTTTTCATGCATTTAAAATTATTTATCCTAAGGATGAGATTACTTCCTAAGCTACCCACTCTCAATAAAATAAATAAAATTACATTTAAAGTACAAAAGAGAATGACTAGCTAAATGATGCACTTTATCTTCTTGACTTGGTGAGCTTGAATTCTTCCTTTAAATCCATGATCTAATTATATTGTCATCATCAAAATAAATCCACCTCATTGGAGACTTGATTCAACAATCTCCCCCTTTTTGATGATGACAAAATAATTAAACCGTTCCTTCACTTTTGAGAGCTCCCCCTCAATATAGGAACCTATAAACCTGTCAATCCAGAGAATTCCAAGCACAGCATAATATCATAGTAATCATAGTCAAGTGCACAATATGCAATTGGTATCAGAGCGAGAGCAAAAATAATATCAGAGTAAAAAAAAATGTGCTTGCTCTTCTCATGCCTCTTTTCTCCCCCTTTTTGTCATAATCAAAAAGATATCATTTGGAAACGGAGGAGACAAGAAGGATACCAATAACGAAAACTCCCCCTAAATAATAGCAAGAAACAAAATCATGACTATCGGAGAACATAAAGCATGTGTAAATCAAGAGAAATCAGAGCATAAAAGAGATCATAACATAAAATGGCATAAAAACGAAATCAGAGTCATGACAAGGTCAACATCATAAAAGCGGATAGAGACCCACGCAGGGGTTACCGAAATCAAACTAACTCCCAAGGAAAATGAAAACTAGAAATCCCGGAAATACATGACATAAAATAGAAAAGATCGAAAAACAGTGTTTTTGATGATGGGAGTTGAGAGAACTCGAGTGAGAGAGAGAAGGGGTTCGTGAAAAGTGAGGTGCTGAAACGTTGCTGCTTCTCTTTAAAAAGTCGCATTACTCGAGTGTTTTTGAAAACACTCGAGTGTTCTAAGCCTGATACTCGAGTATTGGTGAAAGTACTCGAGTAAAAAGCCCAGTCCAGAAAGTTGGAAGTTACTGGACTGAAATTCACGCGAGTAAAATTTGAAAGACTCGAGTAAAAACGAAATTACTCGAGTAAAATTAAACCACTCGAGTGAAAGCATCAGACATGGCCAAAAACTTTTTCAATTTTCAAATGATTTAATTTTGGAATTAAAATACTCGAGTAAAAAGAAAAATACTCGAGTAAATTTGACAGACAGACAGTTTTAATCAGCATTTTGAACACAATTTCACAAATCCAACATATTTAACATCAACACAGATTTTGAATTAAAATCACTCACAATCAAAATCATATATTTCACAGTATCTCAAGGTCCAATTGTTCATCAAATACCAATACACATGAAATGAGACATACTTGGTGATTTTTCACAAACACAAATCAATTAGCTAATGCTTGACTCATCTAAAATTCCAAGTTCTCCTCTTATATGATAAAAGGTATCTCTTGGCAATGGTTTTGTAAAAATGTCCGCTAATTGGTTTGTGGTACTTACAAATTCAATAGAGCAATCACCCTTTTGTACATGATCCCTTAGGAAATGATGTCTAATTTCAATGTGTTTAGTCCTTGAGTGATACACCGGATTCTTAGTTAAGTTGATTGCACTCGTGTTATCGCACTTAATAGGAATATTTTCAAGTTTCAAACCAAAATCCAATAATTGTTGTTTCATCCACAAGAGTTGAGCACAACAACTACCGGCGGCGATATATTCCGCTTCGGCGGTGGAAAGAGCAACACAAGCTTGCTTTTTAGAAAACCATGACACTAATGAACTTCCCAATAAATGGCAAGTACCACTAGTGCTTTTGCGATCAAGCTTGCATCCCGCAAAGTCGGAATCCGAATAACCAACCAAACTAAGACTAGTATCACTAGGATACCATAATCCGGTGTTAATTGTTCCTTTAAGATATTTAAAAATATGTTTGACCGCGGATAGGTGTGATTCCTTAGGATTAGCTTGAAAACGGGCACACATGCATACACTAAACATAATATCCGGTCTAGATGCGGTAAGATATAGAAGACTACCTATCATGCCTCTATATTTACTAACATCAACCGGTGTACCTTTTTCATCCTTGTCTAGGTAGCATGATGTGCTCATGGGAGTGTAAGCTTCTTTGCATTTGTCCATTCCGAATTTTCCAAGGAGCTCCTTGCAATATTTTCCTTGATGCACAAAAATCCCCTCCTTGACTTGCTTGATTTGAAGTCCTAGGAAGAACTTGAGCTCCCCCATCATGGACATCTCAAATTCCTTTTTCATCAAATTAGAGAACTTGGTACACAAGGACACGTTAGTGGCACCAAAGATAATATCATCTACATATATTTGCACTAACAAAATGTCCTTTTTAGTTTTATAGATGAATAGGGTATTATCAACCTTTCCCCTTTGAAAGTCATTTTCTAATAAAAAGGTACTTAATCGATCATACCAAGCTCTAGGAGCTTGTTTTAATCCATAAAGTGCCTTTTTCAATTTATAAACATGGTTTGGAAATTCATGACTCTCAAAACCGGGTGGTTGCTTAACATACACTTCTTCATTTATGAAACCATTTAAGAAAGCACTCTTGACATCCATTTCATAAAGAGTAAATTTCATAATTGATGCAAAGGCAAGCAAGATTCAGATTGCCTCAAGGCGTGCAACCGGAGCAAAGGTCTCATCATAATCAACACCTTCCTCTTGGTTGTACCCTTGGGCAACAAGTCTCGCTTTGTTTCTTATAATCAAACCGGATTCATCAAGTTTATTTCTATAAATCCATTTTAAACCAATTATGGTATGATCATCGGGTATAGGCACTAATTCCCAAACATCATTTCTAACAAATTGATTTAGTTCTTCTTGCATGGCCATAACCCAATGTTCATCCAAAATTGCTTCCTTAATTGAATTTGGTTCGATTTGAGAAACAAAGGAAACAAAATGACAAATATTTTGAATTGTCCTACGAGTTAATACTCCCTTTGAAAGGTCTCCTATGACATTGTCAATAGGGTGAGCTTTCACCGTTTTCCAAGCCGGATCAAGGTCATTTTTAACTTCTCCTTCATCCTTTAACATCTCCTTCCCTTTTTCCTCTTTTGAAAACTCAAAACCTTCATCACAACCATCACTTAAAACACCATCTTCTTTCGAAGACTCATTAAAAACCACATGAATAGATTCTTCAATAGTCATATTTCTTTTATTAAAAATTCTATATGCTTTACTATGTGAAGAATAACCCAAAAATATTCCCTCATCGGATTTGGAGTCAAATTTTCCAAGTTGATCTTTTCCATTGTTTAAAACATAAACTTTGCATCCAAAAACATGAAAGTGGGATATATTTGGTTTTCTTCCTTTGTAAAGCTCATAGGGGGTTTTCTTGAGCATGGGCCTAATTAGAATTCTATTCATGACATAGCAAGCCGTATTAACGGCATAGGCCCAAAAATAATGAGGTACTTGAGAATCATTTAGCATGGTTCTTGCAAGTTCCTCTAACACCCTATTTTTCTGCTCTACCACTCCATTTTGTTCCGGAGTTCTTGGTGCGGAATATTGGTGTTCAATACCATGTTTATCACAAAATCTATCAAACTTGTAGTTTTCAAATTCACCACCATGGTCGGTTCTAATAGTAATTACTTTTTGGTTTACTTGGTTTTGCACAAGTTTAACATGGCGTTTAAAAGATTTGTAGGTCTCACTCTTTGCACTTAAGAATAGAGTCCATGTAAATCTAGAAAAGTCATCAACAATCACCAAGCCATAGTAGTTCCCACCAAAGCTTTTTAGTTGAGAAGGTCCAAACAAGTCCATATGAAGCATTTCTAATGGTCTTGTTGTGGACACATCATTTTTAGAACCAAAATGATTTTTGGTGTGTTTGCACTTCTTACAAGGAGTGCAATCACCTTCAATTTTAAAATCTAGCTTTGGTAATCCAACTACTAAGTCTTTTGATTGTAGTTTCTTTAATTGATTTACATTAATGTGAGCGGTCCTACGGTGCCATAACCAAGTGTCACTCTCTTTGCTAACTAGACAAGTAGAAACCAAAGAGGTGATATTGTTCAATTCAACCAAGTAAGTATTATTAGACCTTTTGCCAACAAATTTGATAGATTCATCTTTGTCACTTTTTATGAGACATTTGGTAGAGGTAAATAATACATGGTTACCAATATCACATAGTTGACTAATGCTCAAAAGATTGTGTTCTAATCCTTGAACATAAAGTACATTATCAATAACCAAGTTGGAAGAATTACCGACTTTACCAATCCCAAGAATTTTGCCTTTGTTGTTGTCTCCATAAGTGACATATCCACCTTCTTGAGGAGTAAGCTCTATGAAATTCCGCTTATCTCCCGTCATGTGCCTTGAACATCCACTATCAAGATACCAAAGTTTCTTTCCGGTTCTAAGGCACACCTACAAAACACCATTAATTGCTCATTTTGGGTACCCAAATTATGTTGGGTCCCTTTGGGTTAGCTTTTGGTGCTTCTTCCTTTTTAATCCAAACATAAGTGCCCTTTTGAATTTCAAAATGTTTTATGCGGCACCTATTGTTTGTATGTCCAAACTTTCCACAATAAAAACAAGTTGGTTTCTTTGTATAATCAATTTTAGAAAATGAACCAACCTTTTTATTGTCCTTTTTCTTATGGACATATCCTAAACCGGTTTTGTTTGAATAATTTCTTTGAGAATTAATTATCCGGTCTAGGTTTCTATCACTATTTGATATTGTGAGTTTGTGTTTCAAATATTTTATTTCATTTTCAAGAATGTCACATTTCTCACAATATAAAATAGTTTCCTCATGATTTGCACATTCACAAACATGACTAGAGTTAACAAGTTCTAAGGAAGCATTTTGGAGTTTCAATTCATTTATGTATTTTTCCAATTCATTAATCTCCTTTTGATACTCCAAAATTTTCTTTCCTTTTTTCTTGTTGACTTTAGCAAGTTTTTCAAATTGAGTCAACATTACATTATATTCATTTAGCAAATAATCATAAGGAATAGTAAAAGAGGAAGAGTTAGAATATTGAGATGATACCTCTTCTTCACTTTCACTACAATCATTTGAGGCTTCATTGTTGGTCCTAGCCATAAGGCAAAGATTAGCAACTTCTTCATCCGAGCTACTTGATGAAGAGCTTGCATCCTTTTCCGGTGCATCCCAAACAATGTAAGCTCTCTTGCCTTTGCCCTCTTAGGTCTTCTCTTCACTCTTTCTCAAGTATGTAGGACATTCCATTTTGATATGTCCAATGCCTCCACATTCATGGCATTTTACACTTTCACTTGAATACTTGTTCTTTGATTTATACTCCTTGGGTTTCTTATCTCTTGATGATGAGAAGCCACTCTTTTTACCTTTGAGGAATTTGTTGAATCTCCTTGCAAATAGCCCAATTTCTTCCTCATTGAGTGCATGATCGGAGTTCTCACTTGTAGAGTCATCTTCAACCTCTTTTACAACTTTGGTTGAGGCCTTGAGAGAGATGCTCTTCTTCTTTTTGTTCAATTCCTCATGTGAGCTAAGTCTTGATAGATCAATCTCATGTTCCTTGAGCTTCCCAAACAAGGTTGCCAAGTCCATAGTGTTCAAATCCTTGGACTCCTTGATGGCGGTGACCTTTGGTTGCCACTTGCTATCAAGACATCTCAAAATTTTGTGAGTAGTTTCACCATCACGAAATTGCTTTCCTAGCGAAATCAAATGACTAATGATATGTGAAAACCTCTTTTGTAAGTCATCGATAGATTCATTAGGGAACATGTGAAATAATTCATATTCATGTGTTAAAGAATTTAATCTAGCATTTCTTACTTCACTTGTTCCTTCATGTGTGACTTCCAAAGTTTCCCACATTTCCTTAGCCGATTTGCATTGAGAAACTCGATAAAATTCATCATGGGATAAAGCGGAGAAGATGATGATTTTAGCTTTTAAATCAAAGGATACTTTCTTTTTATCATCATCACTCCAACTTTTCCTAGGAATTTCAACGACTTCCCCATTTATCATATGTCTAGGAATATATGGACCATCCTCTATTGCATCCCAAATATCGGTGTCTATTGCTTCAATAAAAACTCTCATCCGAACCTTCCAATAAGCATACCCTTCACCATTAAAGAATGGAGGGCGGTTTATTGAAGATGATCCTTCTTGATAATTGCTAGAGCCCATAGTTTCCAAAGGATCTTTTTGAAAAAGCTTTTACGCTCGATCTTTCAACCGAGCTCTGATACCACTTGTTGGAAACCAACAAGCGGGCTTAGAAATTACTAGAGGGGAGGGTGAATAGTAATCTGAATGCAACAGTGACTAATTTTTGAATGCAATTAAGTATAATTGATCACGTGCAGATTTTTCAGAAACAGAGCAAGAACACTCAAGTGTTTTTAAGACTACTCGAGTAAAATCACAAAAACACTCGAGTCTTCTTAAGAATACTCGAGTAAATCGTGCAGTCAGCAGAAAAACAGTTTCTGAACTATATGCACTTTAATCAATATGAATTAATCCAGTCCAGAGCAGATTAATAAAAGAGTAGCAAGCAATTAATTAAAGCTATAACAACTTAGAAACAACTTAATTGCTGCGGAATCACTACTCAAAATTAAAAACCCCTTTTGAGTGAAACTTGGCAATAAAAGTAAAGAAAGCAATAAAAAGAGATAACACCACCAATTTATCCTGGTTCACTCTCACCTAGAGAGCTAGTCCAGTCCCCCTAAGAACCACTTAGGAGTTTCTACTAATCAAATTGTAAGAAATATTACAAGGATTGTTTGAGATAACCTCACTCAAACCTAACCCTTCCAAGAGTGTAACAAACTCTTGAATTTCTACCCCCAATTTGATTTGGTGATGAAGAACCTCTTCTTAAACTCCTTGAAACCTTCAAGAGCCCCACCAAGCTAAGAACTTCTTAGTCTTTGTGCTTGAGAACCTCCCAAGACTTGAATTGAACCTAAGAGCCACTTAGGTACACTTGGTTACCAACCAAGATTTTGGAACAAGAAGTGTATGTGTATGTGGAGAAATCCAACAAATGATTTCCACAACAATTAAGCACAATCTCTAACTCTTTGAACAAATAATAATGATGAATGACTAGATTGAGTTAGAGAATTTTCACTTGAGAGAGAGAATTGGCAAAATGAATGTCTTTCCCAATAGACTTTTATGTTCTTATTGCTTGGTTCAATAGCCTTCATTTATGATATATGGAAGAGGGAATAAGAGAGTGAGAGTAATTCTTTTCTCCCATTTTTGCCCTCTTCCAACGGTTAAAAAATTTGCTATCAGAGACAAAATACTCGAGTATTTTTGAGACTACTCGAGTCTTTTGCCCATCTTTCAATAGAAATGCCCATGTATTGAACTAACGGTCAAATCTCTGACTTGAGGCTGAAATACTCGAGTATTCTGGGAAGTACTCGAGTGTTTTGATACTCGAGTACTTTTTACTTACTCGAGTCTTGTAATACTCGAGTATAATTCAGCTTACTCGAGTATTTTGCGCAGAGATGATAAAAATTAAGTTTTTCAACAATTAATTTCAATTCTCTCCTCAAGGAATAATTTTATGTAACCCCAACCTTTTTCATGCATTTAAAATTATTTATCCTAAGGATGAGATTACTTCCTAAGCTACCCACTCTCAATAAAATAAATAAAATTACATTTAAAGTACAAAAGAGAATGACTAGCTAAATGATGCACTTGATCTTCTTGACTTGGTGAGCTTGAATTCTTCCTTTAAATCCATGATCTAATTATATTGTCATCATCAAAATAAATCCACCTCATTGGAGACTTGATTCAACAATCTCCCCCTTTTTTATGATGACAAAATAATTAAACCGTTCCTTCACTTTTGAGAGCTCCCCCTCAATATAGGAATCAAAGTTCCCCAAGGTAATCCCAAGAATTCACTCTTGCCCTCATCAATCGTAAACGACGTGTGTTTTTCCCCGTACACCTAAGGTCCACCTTACTCCATAATGCATGTGTTTCTAGTTCATTTTATGTGGCTTTTGATTAGTCAAACCTTTAGCACTTTATATCCACTTGATTGGGTTCTCTAACTTAAGAGTTTCGGCCATACTATATATACATACACAATCCAACAATTCAACAATAATTACTATAACCAAATCATTCATTCAATCATTAAATTCCATAACAATAATATTAATTCATTTCTAGCATAAACCTTAAGTCCATAGCATACATTCCCTTACTCAACATATAAAACACACAAGCCATATTTCTCATATTCATCATACAAAAAATACAAGTCACATATACACATAGCAAAATACATCTACTTATACATTTATTACTATCACTAAGTCCCTTCCCTAATTAAAACCAAAGTACTCCCCCTTACCTCTTGAAGAGAAGAGGAGACAGTGGGGTTGAGTTGGTGCTCCACCACCAAGCTCCAAGCTAGCTTTTAGTACCCAATTCCATACTCCTTAACACTTCCCTAAGCTCCCTTGAATATTGCCTCACCCAAAGAGAAGGATTGGAGAAGTTAGGGTTTGGGTTCCAATTTGGGGTTTTTGAGAATAAGAGAAGGAATAGGGAATTAAAAGAGAGAAATTGATTGGGAAAAGATGGGGAGATGATTTATGATGTTAATTTGGTGAGTTTCCATGTTGGTTTGATGATTTGCAAATATTGGGTAGAGAGAAGAAGAGAGGGTTCTAGTAGAAAAGAGAGGAAACTTATGAATTTTGGCCCAAAAACACGTGTTTTAAGTCTGCAGAAGCAGGGGTTAATCGATTAACTGAGTGGTTAATCGATTAACCCATGTAATTTGTCCAAAATCAACTTTCTGACCTTAATCAAATGATTAACCTCCTGGTTAATCGATTAACCTCCTGGTTAATCGATTAACTGGTTCAGTCCACTATTTCCTATGCACTTCAAAGTGTCATAACTTCTTCGTTAACCGTCGGATCTTGCTCAAATTTTGAGGCAAGCTTCCTAAGACACTTATATTCACATCCAATGGTGGAATTTGGGTTTGGAGCTATGGATATTTTATTTCTAATTTCCTAAGATCCCTTGCTCTTAAGTCATAATTACTCTTCTAAAACTCACTTCTAAACTAATTCTACTTCATCGAACCTACCCTTGCTAATTCCTACATTCCAAACACATTCTAAACATACTCAAAGGCTTGGAAACAACACTATCCTTATCAAAATCTCATTAACTAAGGCACCTAGCAATTTGGAAAATTGGGGATGTTACAGGCTTTATGATCACGCCACATTTGCTCTTGCAAACGACTCATAGACTCAAGAATCACCTTCTCCATTTCTTTAGATTCCATCCGCTTCTGTTTCTGTTCATCAGTCAACTGCTGAATATTCTTTTCTCCAAAAAAGGTAGGATTGGCAGAGGACTTATGCATGGCATGAATAACCTTGCTAGGAGGATTCCTCTGTTGATTGGGCTTGGGGTTTTTATTGGACCCAATTTTTTGAGAACCCTGGCCGGAGTTTTATGAACACCCCCCCCCCCTCCCACGTGTTTCTCATGGACATTTTTATTTAAAATGGGCCCCACACTAGTAACAACATCCTCCAAATGATTAGCTTCATAATTATTCTCTGTCTCCTCCTGATTAAGAGCATGAAAGCGCGATCCCTTCATTCTAGTATTGGCGGAATCCTGAAGATTCCTAAAATCCCTGTCACTCTGATTTCATCCCCTAGAATCCAGGGGCCTTCTTCTATTGTTCCGGTTAACAATCATCCACGGCCCGTAACTACTCTCCTCATTTTTCGTCCCATCATCAGTCGCAATCAGGTTACTCCCATCAATCCCGGGATTCGCGTTCACATTTGAAATTTGGTCAACATTCACAACCTCGACTGACGGTTTACTACCACCATCAACAACCATCGCCGATGTCATTTGCGGCGATTCACGTGCGCCACCATTATCAACCAAAATACCACACTCAAGACAAACATCTTTTTTATGACCAAACTTGCCACAGTGAAAACAGATAAGATGTAAACCTTCATATTCCACATAGAATTCACGTCCCATAACAACAACAGATGGTTTGAGGCTATAACTCAGGCGAGTGATTGTGATAGGGGAGGGTGATGACGGTGAAATGTTAAGTAACCTAGAGTACTTTTCTAGGCAGAACTAGACTATATGTGATCGGGGATTAATACCCAAGGGATCGTAGCGTGTTCTGCACTCGAGACTAGAAAAGTACTGTCGCCTCCTTGATCAAATTCGAAACGGTGAGAGGGAACCTGAACGAGGCGGGCAGTCGAATGGTTGATAGGGCCCTTGCGATATCGCGTAAAATATTAATTGCCGTAATGATCGGCCTGTACGGTTGTGGTCTTGGCAAAGATATTATATGTTGTTGGTTTTCTCGACTGTTCGACCGACGTGGGTTAAGGTTCATGTACGTCCCGTTCGCTTCTGACTAGGCGTGGGTGGATTGGAGGAGATGTATGTGTGCTAACCAAACTCCTCGATGACTTTTCCCTAAGTCCCCTGTCATCGATGGATGCGCTTCAATAAAACTTAATAAGAAAAATGTGTGAAGTTGATGAAGTAATCATTAATAATGAAGATATGAGTTATGGAAAGTATGTTGTAATAATGAAGCCTTCGGGCAAGGAGAGGAATGGAAATGCCGAATAAAGAGAAAAGAATTATGAAAGTGTTGTGGCAATAAGAGGATTTCTGTGGATGGATACAAAAATAAATAATGGTGAAGGGAAAACTTGAGACTAAGGTCTGGAGTACCCAGTATGAAAAAGAGATGATAATGATAAATAGAGATACGGAACATGACAATTGGAATTCTTGATGTGTGAATGCATGTTTAGTGTGTTGTTGATTATTTGTTTAACTTAATATACGTGCCTGCCGTAATTCCACACTGTCGGCTTTCCGCCCGGAAACGCTGACTCTCTCTTTGTCTCTTGGTTATATGCCTATTGGTCCTGTGTTGACCACTTAGATGGAGGTCTTTTCAGTGGAGTGTTCGGGCGCAAACAATGGGAGTATGATACGACACGGACGCTTGCAACAGCTTTTATTGATGAGGGTTGTTCGTTCTTTTCAGTGTCCATCCTGTTTGCTATGATGACTGTGTCGTGGTTCAGGTAGACTCTGATAACTTTACTCGGATATCATGTAACCCCATATCGGCAATAACGTTTTCAAAACTTGATATTTGAAATAGTGTTTGATGATTTATGATTATGATAAGTTGGGTTTCAAAGCGCAATGTTGGTGACATCACGATTTGGAACTTGATGTGTGAGGTGAGACATGAATGATTTATTTGATAATGAAAATGTTTTTGAATAAGAATGTTTTACGAAATGACTTCATGTCCACGTCACCAATAAAAAAATTTTACCCATATTTTCCAAGTTTCTAAATCGGGGTGTTACATAAGGCATGTAAACAATTATATCAAGACCACCATAAAATAAACCAAGTAACATTTAGTCAACAAAACAATAAATCAATCAAGTAAATAAATAAATTTCATGCAGTCATACAATGACCATTATATTGCAAACAATCTATCAAAACATAGTACTTCTCTCACCTTAGATATATTAACTCTTAGCTTTGTCAGTGACGTGTTCATTCCGTATGATGACGCCCAATCGTAACGCGCTGACCATAAAATTCTTTCTTTCTCCTAACCATGCAACTTGTATCACCTCACCATGTCCTTATACCCAACCTTTTGAGGGTTGACGTTAAATTTGCTTGACCTAACATCGTCACCATGCCACACAAAACCAAATAACAATCAACTTAATACGCAAAAACCTACTCAAACACGATATTCAAGCAACCATTTGGACCTTTTTATTTACACTAAACCAATAGCAATATTGGATTAGTGGTTTGACTCATAACGTCATAAAAATATAATTTTCGTTATCCACGAAACAAACAAAATACCAGTAAGAGATAATTCAAGGTCCCCTTTGAACAAATTTTAAATTTAAATACCAAATTAATCGTAATGTAAACAACTACGTCAAAATCATATTAAAATGAACACTTTTAAAAATTTACATAATGGTGAATGTTGTTGTGGAAATCAAAACAACGAAATTCGAGATCTCAAATTAAGAAGTATTAAGATATCAAATTTTTTGGTAAGTTTTTAAATCAAGAAATCGACTTAATAAAATTCATAAATCAAGTTAAATAGAAAATAAAATTAGAGTCATTGATCCTTCAACAAAATAGCAGTAGCTCAATAGAAAAACTAAATTAAATTTCAAGGTTTTAAGCTAAATTAACGTTTTCAAAATATATATCCGATTTCTAATTAACCGGTGTATTGTTTAGTTCAAAGACAATCCAAAACAACTAAACCATCACTCAATTACTTAGGAACCCACGCATTTAAAAAAATATTTTTAAAAGTAATCGTTCGGCATAACAGTTAATTTGATATTATCATAAATCAAAGCAACTAATTAAAATCATTATCAATAACAATATAACTAAAGTAAATACTAAACCATAGTATCACTTATTTTCCAAAACAATTATAAAAATCCCAAAACTAATTATCACTATATAATTATAATAATAATAATTATTATTATTATTATTATTAATATTATTATTATTATTATTACTAGCTATTAACCCGTGCAATGCACGGGTTGTTGATATTAAATTTTTTTATATTAAATATTTTAAATTAAAGATTATTACTATTTTTATTATAAAGTAAAGATTATTATTAAACAATAACAAAAATAATTATAAAAAAGGATTATTCAATATACTTTATTATGATAAATAAAAAATTATTATTATTATTTTGATTTTTTTTGTTTGATGGTATTATGAGAATAATTAATGATAAATCATAATATCCGTTATTTCATTGGACATGAATTCATTGAAAAATAATGACAGTTCGTTTTTTAATATTATATTTATTTATGTATAGATCAATATTAAATTAATGTATTCCTTATTTAGTTGATCGATAATTAGCATGTTTTATTAATTAGAGTGAAATCAAAATTAAACTTTTTTTATTTTTATCCTGTGCAATGCACGAATTATTAATATTTAAATATTTTAAAGTAAAGATTATTATTAAACAACAATAAAAAATGAGCTTGTTGAAAAATTTTATACTTCCTTATATAAATAAAAAAATAACATTTTTTATCTAAGATTTTCCTTATTTATTCAATAGATAAATTAACATTTTTTTACATGATTATTAACTTTATTATGATGAATCAAAAGTAAATCAGAATTAGATATTCCTTATTTATTTAATAGATCAATTAATATTTTTATTTGATTATCAACTTTATTATGATAATTAAAAACAAATTATAATTAAATATATTGATCTTTTTTGTTTAATGGTATTATTGTAAGATCCATTGAGAATGTTTTGATAAATGACAAAAGGTTTTGAACAAGCTACAATTATGTTGATCAAGTTCAAGCTCAACAAGAAAACAACACTCAACATTGATGAAGAGAGAGCAAGCTCATGAAGACTTAGTTTGAGTATAATTGTAATATCTTTAGCCTCTCAAGATTAAGTCTTTTATTTGATGAGTTTGGGTAGAGTCATTAGAGGGTAGTGAATCTCAACGTGTTTGTCATTTTCAAAAAGGGGGAGATTGTAAGATCCATTGAGAATGTTTTGATAAATGACAAAAGGTTTTGAACAAGCTACAATTATGTTGATCAAGTTCAAGCTCAAAAAGCAAACAACACTCAACATTGATGAAGAGAGAGCAAGCTCATGAAGACTTAGTTTGAGTATAATTGTAATATATTTAGCCTCTCAAGATTAAGTCTTTTATTTGATGAGTTTGGGTAGAGTCATTAGAGGGTAGTGAATCTCTATCAAGTGCATGATTATATTATATTTTGAGTATTCACTTAACCTAAAATCAATAGGTGGCTTAAAGGTTTGAAAGGAAAGGTTTAATTTTGAGAAAACAAGTTTTTAATTGACTTTAGCAGTGATTAATCGATTAATGTGTTAGGGTTAATCGATTAACACAACTGTTATAGTGGTTTATCGATTAAGCTATGTATTAATCGATTAAGACCTATGTTAATTGATTAAGGCATTGTGTTAATCGATTAACACGTGCAGAATCAGTTTTTAAAATAAGCTTTTCAAGGCAAAATCAATTACTATTGTTTCCTAACTTTTGGGTATTCTATATAAACCTTTTCCTAACCTTTGTGAATTATTAGAACTTCATTTTTACATCAATTTTACAAAGATCAAGCCACACTATTCTCTCTCACTTTCTCAAGATCAAAGTTCTCATTTTTACATTCTTTGATCAAAAGTCTTTGAATCTCTCATGTTGATATTTTCATAGTTCTTGAAAGAGATTCATAGGATTGTTATTGTTTTCAATTTGGTTGTAATCATTGCAAAGAAGGCAAGCTATCTACAACAAAGGAAGACTTGGTGGTTTTTCATCAAGCAAAGTTATCTTGGAAGTCTTGTTGTGTTAACAAGCAATTGGAAGCCTTGGTGTGAGGTATCATCAAGCATTTGGAAGTCTTTGAAGCATCTCACAGCAAAGTGGAAGACTTGTTGTGGGGATATCGACAAGCAAGAGAAGAGGTTAGATTAGATTCAATAGGGTTACAAGGCAAGGGTGTGGAGTATCTCTTGTAGGCTATCAAGAAGGGAGTCTTGAGAGGCATTTACTTGTAATTTGAGAACTCTAATACCTCATAGTGAAGAATCTCTCTTGGTTGAAGAGGGGACTGGATGTAGCATTCAAGTGGATGAAAGTGAACCAGGATAAATCACTATGTCGTATCTCTAAACTCTTAACTCTTTACATTCAAGTCATTTCAATATTGTTCTTGGTTGAAAACCTAGAAAAGATTGATTTTCATAATTGATTGAATTGAATCTTAATTGTGCAAATTGATTTGGGGAAAATCATTTTCATAACCTAGGTAATTAATAAGAATATTGGTGTTAATCAATTCCGCTTTATCTCTGATCATATGTGTTAATTGATTGATTTTCATATTTGATTGAAAAGTGATTTTTCAGTTTTAACAGTGATTAATCGATTAACTGGATGTGTTAATCGATTAACCAAAATCAAGCTTTCGGCATTAATCGATTAACCTGTTTCATTAATCGATTAACTAGTGTTTTTCAAGTGTTAATCGATTAACAGTTTTGATTAATCGATTAAGAGCTGAAACATTTTGTTAAAATCATTTGTTTTAATCGTTTCGATTCGTTTCTTTCGAAAATCTTTCAAGGTTTCTCTAACACCTATTCAACCCCCCCCCCCCTTCTAGGTGTTCTCCTAGTGTCTCCTAGTTATTTCACCCACCGATTGTAATTTTTCACAATTATGAGAAAATCTAAGGATAAATTGGAATATCCACTATTTCATAGAACATGAAGACGACATTGAAATTGTTAATTTTGACTATCTTGGTTAACACATTGCACTAAATTATGAATATAATGTTGGCTCTTTTTTTATATATATTTAATATTATATTTGACTATGTATAGATGAGTATTAAATTAATGTATTCGTTATTTAGTTGATCGATGAATTAACACGTTTTATCACGATATTATGATTAATTATTAGGGTGAAATGAAAATTAAACTTTTTATATTTTTTTGTTTGATGGTATTATGAGTAAATTTAAAGATAAATCAAAATATTTTCTATTGCATAAGACATGATAATTTATCATATTTGAAATATTATTATCACATCTAATATGAAAAATTATATATAATTAAACCAAAATTATCACGAGCATAGAGCTTTTTCGTTAAGATCCTTGAGGAAACTACAATGGGTTCTACGAATCCCTTTGGTGGTGAAGATTCTTCAATTAGCCGCCCTCCTATGTTTGGTGGAGAGGGTTATGCTTATTGGAAAATTAGAATGAGAATTTTTATAGAAGCTATAGACATGAACATTTGGGAAGCCATTGAAAATGGTCCTCATATTCCCTCAACTCAAGTAGAAGGTGTACCTCATTTAACCCCCAAAGATAAGTGGTCCGATGATGATAAAAAGAAAATTCAATATGATTTAAAAGCTAAGAATATCATCACCTCCTCTCTATCTTATGATGAGTTCTTTAGAGTCTCCCAATGTCGTAATGCCAAAGAAATGTGGGATACCTTGCAAGTCACACATGAAGGCACTAGTGAAGTTGGGCGTGCTAGATTAAATTCTTTGATGCATGAATATGAATTGTTTCGTATGTTGCCTAATGAATCTATATGTGTTATGCAAAAACGTTTTACTCATATTGTTAATCATCTCATTTCTCTTGGAAAAACTTTCTTGAATTGTGAACTTGTTAACAAAGTTTTAAGATGTCTAAGTAGGGGATGGCAACCTAAGGTTACCACAATTGTTGAATCAAAGGACTTGGACACCATGGACTTAGCAACACTTTTCGGAAAGCTTCAAGAACATGAAATGGAGCTTGGGCGTTTGCATATGCATGAAGAGTCGGATAAGAACAAAGAAAGAAAAGGAATTGCTCTTAAAGCTCAAAGGTCATATAAAAAGGAAGAGAGTTCCGATAGTGATGATAATGAAGATTCCGATTCGGACATTGATGAAGAAGAGATGAAACTTCTACTAAGAAATTTTAGCAAGCTTCTAAGGAGAAAAGGAAGGTTGAACAAAGACAAAAGTAAAGAGAAGAATCCCCCACACTACAAGACCAAGACATCAAAAGAAGGTGTAGTTTGCCATGAATGTGGAAAACCCGGTCATCTCAAGTACTCATGCTCTAAGTATCTCAAGAAGAAGGAGAAAGAGAAGAAAAATGCAAAACACAAAAGGGCATATATAGTTTGGAATAGTGATGATGAAGAAGACAAGAAAAGCACATCAAATAGTTCTTCGGATGATGAAGAAGCCGCTTGTCTCAACTTGATAGCTCTAGTAGATGAAGAGGAAAGTTCAAATGATGAATCAAGTGAACAAAGCGACGAAAGCAATGTAAGTGAAACTAAATCCGAAATTTCTTCCAAATATGAAATTTTATATAATGCTTATGAAGAAATGCATGAACATCTCAAGAAACTAGCTTTGAAAAACATTGACAGGAAGAAGCTCATTTTGAAACATCAACAAGAGATTTTAGAACTTCAAAAACAAGTTGATGAGCTTAATCTTGAAAATGAAACTCTTGATCTCATTTATGCTAGTTCTTCTTGTGATTGTGCTAGTAGATTGAATATTGTGGTTTATTGTGAGAATTGCAAGTTGCTTAAGGATGAAAATGCTATTTTGAAAAATAAGCTTGCAAGTTTCACAAGTGGTGATATTAAATTGCGCACATTGTTAAATTTTCAAAGAGAAAATTCAAACAAGTTTGGTTTGGGTTATACTAATGCTAAGAGTAAGTCTCATAGAAATGTTGTTGACTTTTCTAAAGTTGATTTTTCAAATGCACCAACATGTTTCTATTGTGTTATATTAAAGAGCATGGTATACCTAAAGGAAATTTTGTTTGGGTTAAGAAGGGTGAAAGTCCCTTAACTAACAAAAATGGATCCAAAACCATTTGGATACCAAAGAGCAAAGCATGATTGTTTTGTAGGTATGATTGAAGAGCAAAAGGGACTTACAAGTGTTATTCATTATTTGCATCTTCAAGTCTCAAGAGAAAGTCCTACAAATTGGTACAAATGATATTGTTGGATATTTACAATTGGTATTTCTTCTACAAAGTTCAATTGGTATCATTGAGTGATCATTAGATGATTATCATGCTATTGTTGTTATTGTGATATTTCTTTACACTTGATATCTTACTTTGTTAAGTGATATGATGACTTTTTAAGTTACAATTGGTATTATATTTCATTGTCATATTTCTCTCCAATTGGTATCACTTTTCAAAGTAAATTAATGTAGTGGACTGATAATAAACCGAGCGCCTACCGACCGAAAGCCTCATTGCCTTTACTAGTATGATACTGAGAGCCAACGGTCGGATACACACACCAAGTAAACTGGGTTACTACAAGGGAGTCATATACTGATGAGATTAATTCCGAGCACTGGACTTTCATCCTTATCCTTATCACATACAACCTCATCGAAACGTGACTACTCCTAGATTCCCACGACTCTTAGTAAGATATAACAGCATTAGATAAAGTTTATCACCTACAGGATTTACGGATACAATCTTATCATATCCTCTACAAATCCTACTTGAATTCTACCTACTAAAGGCTCATCAGAACGGCCCACAACACACAGGTAATCCCCTATAAGAACCACCATGCTATAGGGGCTAAGGTACGTCTTCTCATCCCTAAGTTGACACTAGCACACACAATTGTTGACTAGGGAGAACCTGTATATCCCAACTGGATACACAGAAATCCTAAAAGTCCTACATTAATCTCTTGATCGGGGTCATTCTTTGGGGCTTTTCCATAGCTTCCAGGCTGATTCTGATTAAGGACACAACATTGGCGCCGTCTGTGGGAACTGAATAACATATCATTCCCACCACCACCATGGTTACCACAAGAAGTCAAGTCGGTGACCTCCGTGACCGCATCACCCGCACCCGTGGCAGGCCCAGAAACGCTGATAACCACAACCCGCAGCCTCATTCTGCAGGCGATCTGCGCGATATCCTCATCCATAATCGTGTAGATAATGGGCAACCGCCACGAACCTCCCATTCTGGGGATGGGAATAATTCCCAGCCGCCAAACCATTCACAAAGTCATCCACCCCCTCATCGTAGCCATAATCGTAGTAATAATCACGCTACTCATTCCCAAACACCACAATCTTCCCACCTTAGGACTAGAAGCAATCCCCAACCACTCCAAGTTTTACGAACCATACTGCCTCCACCACCACCACCACCCCCTCCTACACCGCCTCCCTCCACCCATGGAGATTCGAGCAGCATAGCCCCAACTACCAGAAACACATCCAGGACCACTGGAACCCGCGCACATCATGGCCGAAATACCCAACGTACCCCTCCTATCCCAACCAATCCCGACCACATAAGTTCAACACCTAGAACCAGACTGAATCCAGGAAGAACTGTTCCCGAAAATTCTCATCATAGTCATTCCATCGGCAGGTCCTATGCAACATCTGCATCTGCTCGGGCTCGTGAGCAAGAGATGATTAACATATTAAACAGACAAACCGCTCTAATCGAACAACAAGGTCGGGCTATTGCCGACCTTCAACAGCAAGCTATGGCAAGGATTGCGCAGAGTCAATCGACCACCATACTACCCCAAAATACAATGCCTCAAACCATGGACCCACAACCACTCCCGGTAATGCAGCTTCCCCCACCACAAAACGCCCATACTAACCCTGCAATGAACCTGGATCAGGGTGATTTTCACCCTGGTCATCCCTTCACTCCATATATTATGGCGTTCCAAACTCCTCAAGGTTACTTGGGCCCCTCCAATGTACCACATTATAACGGCCTAACCGATCCAGTGGACCATATTGTCTCTTATGAGGGAGCGATGAATTATTACGGTGGAGGGGAGAAGATGAAGTGCCGAGCCTTTTCCATGACCCTAGAACCGTTAGTGTTGCGTTGGTACTCATCCCTCCCTCGGAACTCAATAAATTCATGGGAGGAGATGAAAAGAGTATTTTTAAATAGATACACAGCTAGTTGCATCCAGCCTAAATCCGACCACACCTTAGCGGCAGTCACCCAAAAACAAGATGAGTCATTAAAAGATTACCTTTCGCGATTCCATGCGGAGGCTAGCTCGGTTCCTCGATTAGAACCTGGTGTGGCGGTACTATTGTTCACACAGGGTTTACAATCGGGAGATTTCAGAAAGTCCTTGATTGAGAAACCTCCAAAAGATATGGTCGAGCTAAGACAGAGGTCTAATAAGTTCATTAATTTGGAGGAATTCCATAAGGGGCAGAAAGTCAGAGAAGAAAGGCAACGAGCTGATCCTCAAGGTCAAAATAAACAAAAACGTGACGAACGTTTTGGTGGAAGACAAGATAGGAATGATCGTGACCGAAGGATTCCTCCGAGGAATAAGTTCCAGGAATACACTCCTTTAACTGTTCCAAGGAGTCAAATCCTGAGGGAAACAATGCAAACTGACTTACGCTCAACCCAAAGACCTCCGTCTTTAAGAAAGGGCGCACAGAGTGATAGGTCAAAATACTGTGACTTCCACAGGGGTTACGGCCATACGACTGACGAGTGCATCTGGTTGCGGGATCTGATCGAGGAAATGATCAGAGATGGCAAGCTACAACAGTACATAAGGGATGCAGCTGGCCGAAGGAGTAGGAACAGATCTCAGTCACCAGCAAGATCCAAACGCCAGAGAAGTAGGTCACCAGACGATAGAAACACCGGGAGACATAAAACCAATCCCACTCCAGCTCCTGATACAAACGCTGATAAAAATGAATTCTTGGTTAACACTATTGCGGGAGGTTTTGCTGGAGGTGGAGAGAAGAAGGCCGACAGAAAAAATACATTAACCAAATTTTAGCAATCAGCCAGAAGCCCATAGCCAAGAGATCAACAAAAAACGTTCCCATTATTTTTGATGATGGCGATTTGGATGGAATCCTTCTGGGACATAATGACCCCATGGTGATCACTGCCCTTATTGGAAATTATGAGGTGAAACGAGTCTTTATTGATCAAGGGAGCTCGGCGGATATCATGTTTTTCCCTCTGTTCAAAGCCCTTAAACTCAGGGAGTGCAATCTCACTCCCTTTGAAGGTGAATTAATTGGTTTCACGGGGGACACCATTGAGCCAAAGGGATACATCTAGCTTCCCGTAACCCTCGGACAACAGCCTTCTGCCAGAACCGAGATAGTCAAATTCTTGGTGGTTGACTGTCCAGCGGCCTACAACGCCATTCTCGGGAGAACTTTTTTACAAGCATTTGGGGCCGTAGTGTCAACAGTTCACTTGGCTATGAAATTTATCGGAACTGATGATCGAGTGGTAACTGTCAAGGCCGAGCAAGAAGCAGCGAGAAAATGCTACAATGCCAGTCTAGGAAAAGTTAAGAACAAGGATCTGAGCAAGTTGGAGAAAGTCTCTTTGGGTAAGGGCAATATTAACCTAGAAGATCTGGATATGAGAGACCAATCCGACAGAAATAGACCGACCCCGAAGGGACAGTGGGAATTCCTGACATTGACCCAAGATCCCCTTAGGCAAGTAAAAATCGGTTCTGAACTACCCGCAAGCGTAAGAGAAGAGTTGATCACTCTGTTGATTTTAAATAAAGATCTGTTCGCATGGACATCAGCTGATATGCCGGGAATCGACCCAAATTTTATATGCCATAAGTTGAGTATCATTCCGGGGTCGAAACCGGTGGCACAACGCAAAAGGAAGGTTAGTGCTGAAAAGGCCGCTGCCATTGAAGAAAAGGTTGCTGAATTACTCCGAGCAGGTTTCATTAGGGAAATTGACTATACATACTGGTTAGCTAACACCGTCTTGGTCAAAAAAACCCAATGGAAAGTGGAGGATGTGCATCGACTACACGGACTTGAATAAAGTCTACCCTAAAGACCAGTATCCACTCCCCGTTATTGACAAACTCGTCGACAGTTCAGCTGGCTACAAACTCTTGTCTTTTATGGATGCTTACTCTGGTTACAACCAGATTCCTATGTTTCCTGCCGATCAAGATAAAACCGCATTCATCACCGACAAGGCAACTTATTGTTACAATGTCATGCCTTTTGGGTTGAAGAATGCGGGTGCCACCTACCAGAGGATGATGAACAAAGTTTTTCAAGGCATGATCGGCTTAAACATGGAAGTATATATTGATGATATTATTGCAAAGAGCAGACAGCAAGAAAACCATGCACGGGACCTCACGACGATACTGGACCGAGTGAGAAAATACTCCATGAGGTTGAATCCTGAAAAGTGTGTATTTGGAGTCCCAACCGGTTCTTTCCTCGGTTTTATGTTAACCGAGAGAGGGATTGAAGCCAATCCAGATAAGTGCAAAGCAATCCTTGAAATGAGGAGCCCAGCTAATCTTAAAGAGGTTCAGCAACTCACAGGCCGAGTGGCGGCACTCTCCAGATTTTTGTCCCAAGCTGCTAGGAAAGCCTTGCCATGGTACCAGCTCCTTAGGAAAAACAAAGAATTCCTTTGGGACGAGCACTGTGAGCAAGCTTTTGTTCAATTAAAGGAGTATCTTTCCAGCCCACCAATCCTCCACAGCCCACTTCCTGGTGAAAACCTCATTCTATACATGTCAGTGGCAGAAGCGGCGGTCAGTTCGGTTTTAGTAAGAGAGGATTCAGGTATAGAGGCCCCAGTGTATTTCGTTAACCGAGCGCTTCAAGGATCGGAGTTGAGATATCAAAAACTGGAGAAACTTGCATATTGTTTGGTCATATCGGCTCGGAGATTGAGGCAGTATTTTCAGGCACATAGAATATTGGTAAGAACAGCTCAACCTCTCAGACAAGTTCTTCATAAACCCGACCTGGCAGGTCGGATGGTTTCATGGTCTGTCGAACTATCCGAATTCGACATTACCTATGAGCCGAGGAAGGTGATGAAATCTCAAGCTCTGGCCGATTTTGTCATCGAATTCACAGATATCCCTTCGGGCATCTCTCAAAATTTATGGTCAGTATATGTCGATGGATCAAGCAATAAGAAAGGAGCCGGAGCCGGGGTCATCATCGAAAACCCCGAAGGTTTATGCATGGAATACTCATTGAAGTTCGAATTCCAAACATCGAACAACCAAGCAGAGTATGAGGCAGTTCTTGCAGGCCTTAAGATGGTTCATGAGTTCGGAGCAGAGCGAGTGTCAGTTTTCAGCGATTCACAACTAGTGGTTTCTCAGATCAAGGGTCAATACTTGGCAAAGGAGCCCATCCTACAAAAGCATCTTGAAGAGGTAAAGCGAATCATCTCAAACTTTTCAGAATTTGACATTTCCCATGTCCCGAGAGATTCGAATTCCCGAACCGACATTTTATCCAAATTGGCAAGTACAAAGGGGTCGGAAAACAATAAAACATTGATACAAGAAACTGTTCCCCGACCGAGTGTCATTTTGGCTATCTCATTGTCTCAATCATGGATGGATCCGCTTCTTACTTATTTGTAGCATGGGTTCGTCCCCCAAGATCAGGCAGAGGCTCGGAAGTTGGTTAAGAAAGCAGCTCAGTACACAGTTCTGAATGGAGTTCTGTACAAAAGAGGCTTTGGTTCCCCCATGCTCAGATGTGTCAGCCCATCCCAAGCAGAGGAGATATTGGAGGAGATTCACGGCGGAGTTTGCAGCCACCACATGGGTGGAAAATCGCTTGCGATAAAAGTAATCCGAGCGGGCTACTTTTGGCCTACACTGCAGAAAGACGCCATGGAACATGTTAAGAAGTGTGTTCAATGCCAATTTCACAGCGACATCTACCAAAGACCTGCGGAAGAGCTGCATTCCCTCGGTGCCCCATGGCCCTTTTATCAATGGGGTATGGACATCATTGGGAAGTTTCCTACTGCACCAGGGCAACTCAAATTTGCGGTAGTGGCTATCGACTACTTCACTAAGTGGATTGAGGCGGTTCCGTTAGCAACAATTTCCACGGCCCGTATTCAATCTTTCTTTGTGAAGGAGGTTATCTCTCGGTTCGGAGTGCCTCATGCCATAGTTACTAATAATGGATCACAATTTGCAGCCTCTCACTTTCAACAACTAGCAGCCGACCTGGGAATCACTCACTATTTCAGTTCTGTTGAACACCCACAGACAAATGAGTTAGCTGAAGCTGCCAACAGAACCATCTTAGACGGAATTAAGAAGAAACTCGGTAACACAGCCGGCACATGGGCGGATAAACTTCCGAGCGTCTTATGGTCACACATGACAACTGTGCACTCATCTACAGGAGAAACTCCTTTTCGTTTGACATACGGCTGCGACGCAGTCATTCCGATCGAAAAGCGAATCCCTACCATTAGGACGCTTGAGCGTCCTTTAGAAACTAATGACCATTTGATCAGCGAAGAGCTTGTCTTGCTCGAGGAAATTCGAAAGAACGCCGCCGCTCATGAAAGAAAAGTGAAGGAGCGGCGAGCTCGGGAGTACAACAAGAAGGTTCGTCCTCGAAGTTTTGAAGTTGGAGATTTAGTCCTTCACCGAACGGATATCGGCAAAGGAAATGCTGGAGTTGGAAAATTGAAACCGAAGTGGGAGGGCTCATATCGAGTGAAGGCTAAATCCGGATCTGGTGCTTACAAGTTGGAGACTCTCTCGGGCATGGAAATCAATAACAGCTGGAATGTGGACAAACTCAGAGCTTATTACAGTTAAGCTCCTATTTTATTTTTCACTTTTTACAAATAGGTTAGTTTATTGCTCGAAAATGTTTAGGTCGAATAAACGAAGGATAACATCCTTCTTAGCTTAGAGACAATTGTTAGGAGTTAGTTGACAAACGAGCAACATTATTTTTGTATTCTTTTATCAATAAAACACATTAATTTCCTGCAAACTCTTTTACGAACATTGTGATGTGACATACGCCTCATTTCGTTCGGCTAGCCACCGAGCGGAATCGAGATACAACTCTTTCAGAGTTTAACAACGTATTCATAGAACGCCCGAATTCAGGAAAACACTTTCCTTATTTCGCGGTCCGAGGGTCCCGCTTCGGCTAAAGTCGGCGATCCAAGTTCAATTCACAATAATTTATTCAATTAAAGCAATTCCTAAATTATCCTTTTGTTCGGTGAATAGCAATAAAATCGGGGGTCACGTGACAAACGAAACCCAAAAAAGTAGTAAAAGCGATTCGCACAACACAATTTGTATACAAGGCGAATTGATTAAAATTTAACAGGAGTAAAAATAAATTGTCCATGGCAGTCAGTAAAGACGCTCGAATACAACGAGCAACAAGTAAAGACGCTCAATTACAATGAGCAACAAGTAAAGACGCTCGGCAACAGCAAGCAACAAAAAGTTAAACCCTAAAGAAAAAGCAACAAAAACTGATCAATCCTCAATATCAGATAAAACAATGTTGGAATCATCGAAGTCAGGGGCTTCAGCCAATTCATCGAGAGGGTTAGACAGATCCCCTGCTTGCAAATCCACTTCGGCCTTGGTCTCAATATCAACCAGCTTCCCATTTTCGACAGTATGAAATGGATGAGCTCCGACCACCCTGAATTCAGTCTCAGGATTCAGAAATTGAATTTGCTTAATGGCCGAAAGAAAAGAATCATCGACACTCTTACTCCAGTTATAGAAGTTAGTGTCCGCCCTTTTCTTGTGGCAAAGTGCCTTCTCCTTCAATTTCTGGGCAACAGCAGCAGTCCTCTCAGCCTCAGCCTTCAGCTCGTTCATCTTCTGCCGACTCTCCTGCAATTCCTTCTTCAGTGCTTCCTCGGCCTCCTTCTTTTTGTCCTCAGCAACCTTTTGGGAAGCCTTCAAAGAGTCCCTCTCTTTAATCAGTTCGTTCTTATCAGTCTTTAAGTTTTCCAACTCATTTTTTATACGGTTCAGCTCATCCGTAAGGCTGGCCTCTTGAGCAGCAGACAATTCACGAGCTTCCTTTTGCTCGGCATTATAACCAGTGAAAAGACCATCAGGTTGCTTGGCCAAAAAATATGCAAGGTTAGCACCCCGAAGCAGATATTTGGCGAGAGTCATGTTGCAACGAGACCATTGGTCGGACGAAAGAGTTCCGAAACGCGTACAGTCAGATTCAGAACAGATATATTGGCCAAACCTTTCGTCAAACTGTTGGTCCCATATGGATGTTTCTGGTGGGGCAGCAGCAGAAGATGGAGCATTGACAGAAGGAACAGCGGCAGCCTTAGCACTTGAACCCTCGACCCTCGGATTTGCGCTGACAGACACTTTTTCTTTTCCTTTATCCAAGCGGCGGCGAATTTGTGGTTGAAGGGGAGAAATGGCTCGGACTTGGCCGCTAGGGCCCAATGAAACCGTAGCGCCCACAGCCACTACGTTCGAAGTTGGTCGAGGGGATGCCTCGGTTGGAGAAGCAGTTGGAGTGGAAGTACTCAAGCTCGGAGTACTTAAGCTTGAAGACCCGGAAGCTGCTCTCGTCTCAGTGGCCTTCCTCTTCCTTCCCCCTTTAAGTAAAGCAGACATCCGGGAAGCCATTTTCTCTGCAAAGGAAAAGGAAAACAAAGTAACATTAAAAACGGATCAACTTACACAATACAACCAACAAAAGAAAACAGTTTTACCAAGTTCTGCTTTAACATCCGAGGAAGGGATGTTCACAATATCCTTTGTTTCTATCATCCCATTAGATTTCATGTAACTCTCAATCACTCGGCACACCTCCTTCTCATGTTCAGCCAGTTCTTTCCAATCTGACGAGTAGGAGGCAATCGATCGGTTAAAAAAGCTCGCAGTCCACTGGAGAGGAAACCGTGGAATTGGTCGGGTTTCACCAGGACGGGTGAACCAGCAAACTCCATTGCTGACAAAATTGTATTTGAAGAAAAATGGTTTAAAACCCTTCCAAGATTCTGAATACTTGGTGAAAAGAGCATAGCCATTGCGGGACTTCAGGGAAACCCAAGGTCGTCTTACCGATCCTTTCTCAAAGGTGTTGCATTGAGGGGCAAAGAGATAGAAGAAAAGCGGAAGAGTGCAGGGCCACTCCATGGCTGAACACACTTGCTGGAAGCCCCTCACAAATGCCCAAGCGTTGGGATGCAGCTGGGAAGGGGCCACTCTCAAAGTATTTAAAACCCCTATTTCAAAATTAGTAAAGGGCATCCTAATCCCTAACCGAGTAACAACCTCTTCATAAAAATAAAAACCAGGACTACCCGTCGGAATTTGACTGCAGACCCGTTCATTTAAACCCACCGGACTAACAGAATAAAGATTCCCAGTGTTATCGCCAGGACATGGTAAAATTATAGCCCGAGTTTGGTCTAATGTCTCTTCCGTCGAAAGCTTGGACCGAATACCGAGAACCTCTTGATCCACCCAATCATACTCAGCTGCATCTGGGGGAGGTGGGTAGAGTTCAGGATTAGTGATACACTTTCTCTTCATACCTGAGGAAAAGGAGGCACACTTGGAGTCAGAAGCAGAAAAACTTAACTATTTCAGATCAAATACTTACGGCTATGGTCGGTTGGAGAACACCTCCCTTTCAGGGCAGAATTTTCCCAAACCGACTGAAATGTCTAATACCTCTCTGTTGCTTCCTTAACCTCCTCTGTTCTACCCTCTCGGCAATCCTATAGTGAATCACACCCTGCCTGAACTCTTTCAAGGTCTGAGGAAAACGCATGGCTATCGGTTTAACACAAATTTCTGGGTTTCCTCCTTTATGTGTTCTGGGAACATCAGAATTCACAGATTCCTCACTCATGACAAACGCCGCTTCAGTACCAATCCTAAGAAGTTAAGTACAGCAAAACGTAAAACAGGCCTAAGAAACGCTATAGCGATCACTCAGTAAATGTTAAAGGGGTATGAAGAACTTCGAAGGGCGAATGGGGCGTACTATAGCAGTGATTTAGAGCAACAATGATTTGGGGTTTTGATCGAACCCTAGAAAAATCTTTTCAAAACTCAAGGAAGAACCAGTAAAGATGCATTAAAAAGAAAGTTCTCAACACATAAACACAGCAGATGGCAGAAAAGAATGCATGCAAAGAATCTAAAACGAGCAGAAAAGAAAGAGAATTGAAGAAACGATTCAGTACCTGATATCGGTGAAATAATCAAGAAATTGAATAAGCGAGGACCACGAAGTGAGAAAACACACTCAATATAGTGAGGAAAACTGGAATGACAACAAGAACGCCTTTGACAAAATCTGACTTCGATGATCAAGGTTACGGAAAAATGATGAACAAGAGGTGAGAGAGTTTAAATGGTTTCTGATGTTTGAAGGAGTCGTGAGAAACCGCCCTTTGGAATTCATCTTGAAAACTTCCCTCCACTGTCTTAAAGGACTTGGGCCTAAGTTGGAAAAAGCCCATTTGCGGCAGAAGTCAGTACGTGGCACCCCATCAGGTTTGAAACCATAACGTTCCGTTTCCTAGTAAAAGTAAAGGACACGTGTAGGCACGAATAGAGTTGAGGGGTCATGTCTAAGTCAATCAAATGACAGCTCTGATAGAAGAACAAGATGTTCGGGCACCTCTTTCAATCAGCAAAGCTCAGTCAGAAAAGCGGTTTGCTCGTCTCACTAACTTGGAAGGGCTCAAATCACCCAACCAAGCTTGGGGGGCTTATGTAGTGGACTGATAATAAATCGAGCGCCTACCGACCGAAAGCCTCATTGCCTTTACTAGTATGATACTGAGAGCCAACGGTCGGATACACACACCAAGTAAACTGGGTTACTACAAGGGAGTCATATACTGATGAGATTAATTCCGAGCACTGGACTTTCGTCCTTATCCTTATCACATACAACCTCATCGAAACGTGACTACTCCTAGATTCCCACGACTCTTGGTAAGATATAACAGCATTAGATAAAGTTTATCACCTATAGGATTTACGGATACAATCTTATCATATCCTCTACAAATCCTACTTGAATTCTACCTACTAAAAGCTCATCAGAACGGCCCACAACACACAGGTAATCCCCTATAAGAACCACCATGCTATAGGGGCTAAGGTACGTCTTCTCATCCCTAAGTTGACACTAGCACACACAATTGTTGACTAGGGAGAACCTGTATATCCCAACTGGATACACAGAAATCCTAAAAGTCCTACATTAATCTCTTGATTGGGGTCATTCTTTGGGGCTTTTCCATAGCTTCAAGGCTGATTCTGATTAAGGACACGACAATTAAAGATCTATATTTTGAAGAAATGTTATCTTTAGTTATTACAATTGGTATCATTGATTATTTGGTATCAATGTTGTGAAGAAATGAATGTTGATTTCTCTATTTTGGCTTAGAATTTTATATTTCAATTGGTATATATTACTTTTTGATAATGCCAAAAGGGGGAGAAAACGTTGTTTTGTTGCTTTTATATAGGTTGAGCAAAGTTGTTGAAGATAGGGGGAGTGTCAAGCTTCTATCAATTGGATTTCAAATGTCAAAAGCATTTATTGAGGGGGAGCAAGAGTCTCACCAAGTGATCAAATGGTTCAAGCATCAACAACTTCAAACAAATTCAAAACGTGTTTATCATTTTCAAAAAGGGGGAGATTGTAAGATCCATTGAGAATGTTTTGATAAATGACAAAAGGTTTTGAACAAGCTACAATTATGTTGATCAAGTTCAAGCTCAACAAGCAAACAACACTCTACATTGATGAAGAGAGAGCAAGCTCATGAAGACTTAGTTTGAGTATAATTGTAATATCTTTAGCCTCTCAAGATTAAGTCTTTTATTTGATGAGTTTGGGTAGAGTCATTAGAGGGTAGTGAATCTCAACGTGTTTGTCATTTTCAAAAAGGGGGAGATTGTAAGATCCATTGAGAATGTTTTGATAAATGACAAAAGGTTTTAAACAAGCTACAATTATGTTGATCAAGTTCAAGCTCAAAAAGCAAACAACACTCAACATTGATGAAGAGAGAGCAAGCTCATGAAGACTTAGTTTGAGTATAATTGTAATATCTTTAGCCTCTCAAGATTAAGTCTTTTATTTGATGAGTTTGGGTAGAGTAATTAGAGGGTAGTGAATCTCTATCAAGTGCATGATTATATTATATTTTGAGTATTCACTTTACCTAAAATCAATAGGTGGCTTAAAGGTTTGAAAGGAAAGGTTTAATTTTGAGAAAACAAGTTTTTAATTGACTTTAGCAGTGATTAATCGATTAATGTGTTAGGGTTAATCGATTAACACAACTGTTACAGTGGTTAATCGATTAAGCTATGTATTAATCGATTAAGACCTATATTAATTGATTAAGGCATTGTGTTAATCGATTAACACGTGCAGAATCAGTTTTTAAAATAAGCTTTTCAAGGCAAAATCAATTACTATTGTTTCCTAACTTTTGGGTATTCTATATAAACCTTTTCCTAACCTTTGTGAATTATTAGAACTTCATTTTTACATCAATTTTACAAAGATCAAGCCACACTATTCTCTCTCACTTTCTCAAGATCAAAGTTCTCATTTTTACATTCTTTGATCAAAAGTCTTTGAATCTCTCATGTTGATATTTTCATAGTTCTTGAAAGAGATTCATAGGATTGTTATTGTTTTCAATTTGGTTGTAATCATTGCAAAGAAGGCAAGCTATCTACAACAAAGGAAGACTTGGTGGTTGTTCATCAAGCAAAGTTATCTTGGAAGTCTTGTTGTGTTAACAAGCAATTGGAAGCCTTGGTGTGAGGTATCATCAAGCATTTGGAAGTCTTTGAAGCATCTCAAAGCAAAGTGGAAGACTTGTTGTGGGGATATCGACAAGAAAGAGAAGAGGTTAGATTAGATTCAATAGGGTTACAAGGCAAGGGTGTGGAGTATCTCTTGTAGGCTATCAAGAAGGGAGTCTTGAGAGGCATTTACTTGTAATTTGAGAACTCTAATACCTCATAGTGAAGAATCTCTCTTGGTTGAAGAGGGGACTGGATGTAGCTTTCAAGTGGATGAAAGTGAACCAGGATAAATCACTGTGTCGTATCTCTAAACTCTTAACTCTTTACATTCAAGTCATTTCAATATTGTTCTTGGTTGAAAACCTAGAAAAGATTGATTTTCATAATTGATTGAATTGAATCTTAATTGTGCAAATTGATTTGGGGAAAATCATTTTCATAAGCTAGGTAATTAATAAGAATATTGGTGTTAATCAATTCCGCTTTATCTCTGATCATATGTGTTAATTGATTGATTTTCGTATTTGATTGAAAAGTGATTTTTCAGTTTTAACAGTGATTAATCGATTAACTGGATGTGTTAATCGATTAACCAAAATCAAGCTTTCGGCATTAATCGATTAACCTGTTTCATTAATCGATTAACTAGTGTTTTTCAAGTGTTAATCGATTAACAGTTTTGCTTAATCGATTAAGAGCTGAAACATTTTGTAAAAATCATTTGTTTTAATCGTTTCGATTCGTTTCTTTCGAAAATCTTTCAAGGTTTCTCTAACACCTATTCAACCCCCCCCCCCCCCTTCTAGGTGTTCTCCTAGTGTCTCCTAGTTATTTCACCCACCGATTGTAGTTTTTCACAATTATGAGAAAATCTAAGGATAAATTGGAATATTCACTATTTCATAGAACATGAAGACGACATTGAAATTGTTAATTTTGACTATCTTGGTTAACACATTGCACTAAATTATGAATATAATGTTGGCTCTTTTTTTTATATATATTTAATATTATATTTGTCTATATATAGATGAGTATTAAATTAATGTATTCGTTATTTAGTTGATCGATGAATTAACACGTTTTATCACGATATTATGATTAATTTATCAAAATTAAAATTAAACTTTTTATATTTTTTTGTGTGATGGTATTATGAGTAAATTTAAAGATAAATCAAAATATTTTCTATTGCATAAGACATGATAATTTATCATATTTGAAATATTATTATCACATCTAAGGACAGGATGACGTGTCTCACCTTATCCACAAGGACAGCTCATCCACTCATAGCTCATTACAGGCTGGCCCTACTTGGGCCTCAAGTAAGCCCATTAGGGCAACCAGCCCCCCTATAAGTAGCTTCGTACTACATGGTGCTCAGGTACGTCCTCTAACCCTAACTATCACCCTCACACACCAGTGATTAGGGTTGCTTCTTGGCTTTCTTCCTTAGCCACTTGAGGACTCCCCCCAAACATCACACAGAAACCCTAGACAGAGGCTCCTTTGAAGGTCTTCTACCCTAACCCTTGAAGATCCTCACCGTCTAGGACATCACATTGGCGTCGTCTGTGGGAACAGAAAAACTTCATTCCCAGAAATTCTACCATGTCTGAGACACAACCAGTTCAGAGGAGGAGGAGGGGGCGCCCAAGGAGGGTGCCGTCAACTGAGGACTTGCGTTTTCACCTTGAGGCCAACAGGGCAGCAAGGTCCTCACCACCTCCACCTCCGTCGCCACCACCCCGTCCACCACAGTTCACCCACACCCACAGTGGACCTTACACCATCCACACCGGAGACACTACAAATCCAACACAGCACCTGGGAGGAGGTCGGCGCGTGCAACTACGCTCCGAGCTCGGAGAAATCAACACAGAGCAGCACCGCCACCGCGGCGAACATGCCCACTCTGTCAGCACCACACATCGTTCTTACTCACGACACTCTTCACTCTCTCGTGAGGCAGAGGTATTGTCCTTGATGAGACAACAGATGAGGATTATAGAACAACAAGGCAAAGCCATCGCAGATCTTCAGCAAGTTACTATGCAACGTTTGGCTGAACGAGCCGTTGTTCAAGCTCCAGCCCAAAACGAACTTCCTCCTCCCTCACCTCCTCCACCAACACAGCCCCCATTGACACCGCAAACCTTTACAACACCGCATACTGTCATCACACAACTTACACAAACACCACCCCCCGATCAGCAACAACCTGATCTGGATGATTCCTACCCTGGTCACCCTTTTACACCAGCTGTCATGGCTTATGAACCACCACCTGGGTACCTCGGACCCAGCAACATTCCCAGATACAATGGCCTCACAGACCCTCAAGAGCATGTCCTCTCTTACGAGGGAGCTGTCAACTTCCATGGTGGAGGAGATCGGCTCAAGTGCCGAGCTTTCTCCATGACTCTTCAGGCCCCAGTCCTCCAATGGTACTCAACCTTACCCAAGAATTCTGTCAACAATTGGACAAAAATGAAGCGAGTATTTCTCAACAGGTACACTGCTAGCTGTGTGCAACCCAGATCGGACCACACACTAGCAACAGTGACGCAAAAATCAGATGAATCACTGCGTGCTTACCTGCACAGGTTCCACAGCGAATCCAGCTCGGTCCCCAACCTATCTCCCGAGGTGGCCGTCCTCCTCCTGACTCAAGGCCTGGCCGAGGGAGGATTCAAAGACTCATTGATTGGGAAGCCGCCGAGAGATATGGCCGAGCTAAGGCAGAGATCTAACAAATACATCAACCTCGAAGAATTCAACAAAGGACAGTCAAGTAGGATGGAAAATGCTCAAACCACCTCGCAGAGTACCCTCCTCCGAGGTCGTCCTCGCGGTAACAAGGACGATAGAGGAGGAAAAGTAGACCAAGGAGACCGAGGTCGCCCTCACGTCGGCCAGCAAGATGATCGCCGACGTCCTTACATCACTAAGTATGATTCTTACACCCCCCTGACGATCCCGAGGTCTCAAGTCTGGAGAGAGACCTTGCAGACCGAACTCAGGAGCGTACCTCGGCCACCTTTTCTCAGAAATCAAAACAATATCAGGGACAGATCTAAATACTGCAACTTCCACGACGGGTATGGCCACCACACCGATCAGTGCACTTGGCTTCGGAATGTTATTGAGGATATGGTGAGAAGGGGCAAGCTACAACAGTATGTGCGAGAAGCAGTGGAAAGAAGAGGCCGAAGAAGGTCCCGCACCCCAGACACGACAAAGGAAAAGCCAAAGCGGACCCGTCTCCGGAAAAGAAGGAAGAAGAACTACAGCGAGTAAACATGGTAGTGGTGCAAGATCTGGATAAGTCACCGGAAAACTTCCGAGTTGAAACTATCTCGGGAGGTTTTGCCGGTGGCGGAGAAAAGAGGGCAGAAAGGAAAAGGTACGTCAACCAAGTAGTAGTTGTTCACCACAAACCCGTTGGTAAGAAACCATCTAGGAATATCCCTATCATTTTTTCTGACCAAGATATGGAAGACGTCATCCCGGATCACAATGATCCAATGGTGATCACGGCGTTGATCGGCAATTTCGAAGTCGCCCGAGTTTTCATCGACCAAGGAAGCTCGACCGACATTCTTTTTCTTCACACATTTCAAGCGCTGAAACTGAGGTCAGCCGACCTCGTGCAATTTGAAGGCAATCTCATCAGCTTCACAGGTGAGGCAATTCGCCCCCTGGGAGCCATTCACCTCCCGGTAACCCTAGGCAAGCAACCTTCGGCCCAAATGGAGATCATCAAGTTTTTAGTTGTTGATTCTAAATCCCCATACAATGTGATACTGGGACGAACCTGCCTACAAGCTTTTGGGGCAGTAGTTTCAACAGTACACTTAGCAATGAAATTCGTCGGTTCTGACGACAAGGTCGTCACGATCAAAGCCGACCAGGTGAAAGCCCGACTCTGCTACAATGTGAGTCTACGGGAAGTAAAGAAGAAATAGAAAGAGCTTACTGATCCGACATTGACCAAGGGGAGAGTCCTATTGGCTGACGTTCGGGTCAAACGAGATGTTTTTAGGTCTTCCCCTCACGGGGAAGGGTTGGCAGCTCTCATCGATTCTTCTGACCTTGGCAAAGCTGTACATTCAAGGAAAATTTCTCTTCTTTTTCGATTCTCTCCAGCCCTCCACAGGGGGAGAATCCTTTCATTTATCCAACAGTTGGTGATTCCGCCCTCCGCTCGATATGGATCCGGGATGAGGGCCAAAGTAAGTTCCCCATTCACTCCTTAGGCCGAGCTCCCCAAAGTCCCGAGCTCTGGTATTTCAAGATCAAAAAATCTGCATTTTGCAGTACTGCCAACAATTTCCTCGGCATCTCTCATCGGTTCTCCTCGGCCGAGCACTACCAGGCCGAGAAAAGGACCTCCTGAAAATGTACTCGGGATCAAGAGGGCCCCAACAGAGGCGTTTCAGAAACATACTCTGGGGAACAGAGCTCACGAATTTCCAGAACTCTGCAACACTGAGAACCTATTTCAATTAGGCTTACCTCAGCAGTCACCAGCATCCTCAGCTAAAGTTTAAGTTTAAGTTTCATTTTAGTTTCTGGTCATGCTTTTACATCTACCAGTCATGTTCTACTCCATTGTGATATACTCACTTTATTTCCATGAAAAGCAATGTACTCCCCGTAATGATTAATGAAAAAGTACAAACTTGCCCATACTCAAGTGCTACAGTTTTATATATGTACGTACTAGCTTCTCATTTAGCACTAGCCACCTAAATGTTGCATGGTGCTATGCACAGCCAACGTCTTGTAAAGGAGATCGGCTCATATGCACAGTGTACAAGGGACACCCGATAAAGAACAGCTTGCTGTGAAATGTTTCCACATAGCTTCACTCAGCAACCTCTTTTACATCGGGGACGAGGACACCCACCTCGGCTAAGGTGGGTGGATCCGAGATCCCTACCGTATGCACTTATATACAGTACCTTTATTCAGAGGAAAACTTATAAGATTACTGCACTCACTGAGTCGTCCGAGCTTATCCGAGTTATTTACACTAGATTTTAAACACCAGTTTAGCACACGTTTTTCAGGTCCGATCAAATCTAAATACAACAAGTTAGTAAAGAACTTGTATTTTCAAAAACTGTTACTTGGTTATCTAAATAAAATGCAACAAGTCTAAAACACTTGCATTATTTTGGTGACTTCATAACTGATCGCAGTACGGGTCCGAGGTCTAACGAATAAACAACAAACGAGTTAGTAAAATAAAGCTCGCGTTTATGCAACAAGTTAAAGAAAAATCTTGCATAACTCTGACCTCGGACACCATGTGTATGCAACAAGTGAAAATAAAAACTTGCATCAAAATAACATGCAACAAGTTAAAACTAGAGAGAACTTGCATAAAAATAAAATGTTATACAAAGGTAGCAAAGTACAAAGACATGTTATACAAAATTCAAGCGGCCCAGCATAAGGGACTTACGCTGCTTCATCCTCAACATCGGAAAGGACAACCGAGCTAGGGTTGAACTCCTCATCCGGTTTCTCCACCAAAGGGTTGGGAAGATTCTCCTCAGGTTGGTCGAGGTCAACCTCGGCCCCATCCTTATCATAGTCTACCATTTTCCCACCTTCCACCCCGAACCCGGCAGAGGCGCCAACAACCCTTATTCGGAGCCCTTGGTTCAGGTGAAGAATCTGCTCTACAGCACTGGCAAAAATTTTGCTCCCCGCCCTCTCGAAGTTGAAGTCTGCCTCGGATTCCGCTATCTTGTGCTTAAGAGCTTGAGCAGCTCTTCTTTTCAACAAAGTCCTCACCTTTTCCACCTCGGCCAACCCTTCTTGCCGACCATCTTCCTTAGCATCAGCCTTCACTTAGGCCAAGGCCTCCTCATGATTTTTCAGAAGCTCCTCCATCTGTTGGCGGTGCTTCTCTTCCAATTCGGCCAGCTTCTGTTCAGCACAGTTTTTGCTATTCTTCAACTCCTTCACCTCGGCCACCATATCAGATCGGGCCTTTTTCTTGGCCGGTGACACACCTTCCGCCACGTCGTCAGCAACTTCGGCCAACACAGTAAACATGGTTGTGGCCCTCTTCAGTTGAGTGGCCATCTCCTCAACTTTCTTTTTCCACTCTGCTCCCGACATCTTTATAAGAGCATCTTTAACCGAAGGCTTGGCGAGGGTGGTCGGCAGCCTCGGGGGAATATCAATTTCTGAGGGTGGAGTATCGGCAGCAACGACCACCTCAGCGCTCGGACTCGGAGATTGAGGAGGAGGTGGGGCAACGATCACCGCAGGCGGAGTTGGGTGGAGAGGAGCGGAATCGTTTGAGGTCGTATCAGTGGAGACCTCGGCAACCATGGCTTCATGGGAGGGGTTTTCGAACCTTTTCCTCTTGCGAGCGTCTAGTGTAGCCCTCAGCGCCTTGGACGACATATCCGACCAGTATTCGTCTGAAAAACAAAAGAACAAAAGAAAAATTAGTAAGAAAGTTGAAAGAAAATGTACAGGTATAAGAGTAAGAGTAACTACCAATTTTGGTCAAGACTTCGTTGTCAGGACACTTCATGAAAACTCCAATGTCGAGCTGGAATTTCCGGGCTCGGTACTCGGTCTGGAAATGGTGGGCTGTTACGGCCTCGTCAGCATTGAGGGTTACGCCCGACCATCTTTGCGGTGTGCTGGTATGACGATTGAAGAACTCGGGAGTCCACTCCAAAGGGAACTTCGGCCCCGTCTCGGACCGAAACCAAGGTAGCCCCATTCCAACATACTTGTACTTAAAAAACCTTGGTTTGAAATGTTTCCAAGAATCGGCGAACATGCCGAACAACCCACAATGAGCTCGGGCCTTAGCTGATACCCAAAGGCGACCAGTCACCCCGTCTTTATTGCTGACGAACGGGTTGTACATCCACAGGAAGAGCCGAACTGTGCATGAGCAAATTCTTTCGTTCTCCGAGCAAGCGAGAACTTGATAAGAGGTCCCAGCGGCGTCGCCCGAGCAAGGCAGCACGACTCCCTTCACTCTAGCTAGTTTATCCTCGGAGTTTAAGCTGGATTGGACTCCCTTGGGCTCCACATCGACCCATTGGTACTGATCGACATCAGTAGGTGCAGGGTAAAGATCGGGACGGCTGATGCACTTTCTGGGCGGCATGATACCTGTGGAAGAACAGGGGAGCTCGGTGTTAGTCTTACGGGTTACAAAGAATAACCCCCCAGAAAATTCCCTCGACGTTGTTCCGAGGGGTGAGCATCTCCCCTCTACCACAGGTACCCCCCGTTCGTACATCCTCTCTTTCTTCATCCTCTGGAAGTCGACACGTTCTCTACCATCAACAAACTCGGCCCAAGCATACTGTCGTATCCACTCTCTCTTCTCCTCCCAATCCCGAGGATAGATGACCTCAACGGGATCAACTTCCAGTAACCATCTCTCATATTTCTGCCTATACTCCCTTTGACGACGGAGCGCCTCGTCTACCTCCGTGGAGGAACAGGACGAGGAGGAGGAGCCGTCCTCCTCCTCACTGCTGCTAGATGATAGGGAGACTACCCCAACCCATTTCCTAAACCATTCCCTACTCATACTGAACCCAATCTATTCCCTTGGTTTTCTGAAAAATGAAACATAAAACACGAATCAAAAACTCTCCAAAGATCCTAAAAATACCCAAACCCAGAAACACTTCAAACCACAACGTTACCCCCCAAATCCAAGACCTCAAACCCAAAACGTTAACCACCAAACACGAAATAATCAAAGGAAAAACACCCCATTTCCACAAAAAACGAAAGATATTAACCCCTCCCAGTTAAACCTTAAAGCAATACAGAAAATAGGAAGAAATAGAAAGCAAAAAAGAAGGAGTGAGTTGAACAATACCTGGAGAATATCAAATTGGAGGGGAGAAGGGACTCGTAGAATCCAACGGCTCCACAGTGAGGAGGAAGGAGGAAAAGCGCAGGAAGAAGAGGAAGTGCAGAGTTGGAGAAAGGAATTCGATAAGGCAAGAGAAAGAGAACGCTTTTGCTGAGAAAGGAAGAAGGTTTTCGTATGGAAGAGAGAGTGGTTGGTAGAGAGAGAGAGAGAAAAGCGGTTTTGTGTGAAAGTGGGGGAAGAGAAACCGTTTTCCCCCTCATTTTTGAAATATGGGCCTGGTCCAAGAGGCCCAACCCAGCATGCAGCCACACATACCGGGACACGTGGCACATAATAACTGGAAGCACGGACCTCGAGCAACGTTGCAATTATGGCAACGCTTCGGTCAACGTGACTCCTGACACGTGTCAGATCTGGAGAACGCAAACGTCACGGCAGAGCAGGTGAAAGGACAGTTTTCAAACCTGCTCTGTCGTAATGAAAGGACGTTAGAGACAGCTGGATCCAACTCTCGGCAACTCATCATCCGAACTCCCTAGAACCTCGGAACAAGGCTCAAATAGCCTTGACCGAGCTGGGGGGATTATGTGGTGGACTCGGCTGTTTATGTGGTGGACTTGGGAAAGGGACCTGAACCAAGACCTCGGAACAAGGCTCAAATAGCCTTGACCGAGCTGGGGGGCTTATGTGGTAGACTCGGCCTAGCCGAGTTCCACGTAGCCCTCACTTAGGACCTAAAGGACCCTTCAGGAAGCTCCCAGCACGCTTGGCCGAGCTCAAAGCTCAACGGCTAAACAGACATCAGACACGGGCCGACCTCATCCTCCTACCAAGGTCTGACCTCCTTGTCCGACACCACCCAGAGTCCGACACCTCCTAGAGTCCGACACTTCCCTCAGAGTCTGATACCAAGGACAGGATGACGTGTCTCACCTTATCCACAAGGACAGCTCATCCACTCATAGCTCATTACAGGCTGGCCCTACTTGGGCCTCAAGCAAGCCCATTAGGGCAACCAGCCCCCCCTATAAGTAGCTCCGTACTACATGGGGCTCAGGTACGTCCTCTAACCCTAATTATCACCCTCACACACCAGTGATTAGGATTGCTTCTTGGCTTTCTTCCTTAGCCACTTGAGGACTCCCCCCAAACATCACACAGAAACCCTAGACAGAGGCTCCTTTGAAGGTCTTCTACCCTAACCCTTGAAGATCCTCACCGTCTAGGACATCACACTATAGATGAAGCTTCTGCCAATGCAAAATGACAATGGTGATGAATGCGTGCAGTGGAATTGCAACTTATTATATGGTGACACATTGGAAGAGGCGGTGGTTCATGAATAATAAAAAAGAGAGGAGAATGATGAAGAAGGTGACTTTCATGACTTGAGAAATCATCATATTTATTAGTTTGAAATATGTGATAACTAAAAAAATATTTGGATTTATCATGAATTCAAGCATCATCTCTTTTGGTTTATCGATCTTTTTGAGGATAATGATTTTTTTAAACAAAATGAGGATAATTCCACATATTTCACATATAGATAATTTATTTAATTTTAAATATTAATTTGGACAGATAATTTATTTAATTTTAAATTATTATTTTGATTAAAGACGATGTTATCTACCTACAAATGCTCCTACAAATGTTCTTGTGCGAATATTCCCTAAGCGAACAAACGTGGTACCTCGAAAATTTCTCTGACAAACGTGGTGCCTCGAAAATGGATGTTTTTATATAAGTATGGTAGATAAAGAAAAAACATCACGGTTTATAATACGTATTCTAGCACTTATGATAGTGTGTGTATATATATATATCACATAATTTACAGCAGTCGTAGTTTCTTATAATAATTATTCTTTTCTTTTTGTGGAATCTTATAATAATTATTTTTGTACTTATAATTGTATACAAATCATGGCTTTACCTTTTGTTTAAATAAAATAAAATAATAAATAAACTAAACTAAAATAAAACAGAACTAAATAGAACAACAGATGAAAAGAAGAGGCATTGCTAAGTACTATGTACATAAATAACTGGTGCGGATAATATTATATATAAGAAGATTACCAGAGTAATTGAAGAAACAGGGATGCCAACAGAAACGCAGAAGGTTTATAAGAGTATGATAGTTGAAAACTAATGCAAATCTTAAAGAGAGAAACGAGAAAAAAAAGAAAATATGTCGCTTGTGCTTTTCGTTTTTTTTTTTTAAATTTTTTTTCCCTAATTGAAGAGACAACTAAGATATTTATAAAACAAGGTTTTAGGTCAAAATACTTAAAATATTTTTAAAAGATAAGGACTAGTTAATAGGGGATAAAAAGACAGCCCAGTTGGTGGCTGCAGGGACACTTAGCATTTCCCCCTCCCCAGGTCATGGGTTCTAGTCCCAGACCTCCTATGTAAAAAAAAAAAATAGGGGATAAAAAATTTACGAATAAAAGATAATTAGGAATTAGTTAAAGATAAAGGCTTTTAATTTTTTTCTTTTTATAAAAATGATAAGATTGAAACCAAATCCTCTAATCTAGAGTTTTTTATTTATTTAATTTTTAATCAATTCTACAATTCTAAATAATAATCAAATTTATAAAAATCTATATATGTATTTATTTATTTATTTTAAAAGCCCCAAAAAAAATACTTATAATAAAATCTAAACATTAAATAAATACATATAGAAAAACTATAAATTAGAAATTTGGAATTATCAAAATTATTTAATATTGAATATATCAAAACCAAAAATATATTTTTCACATAGGATAATTACTTTAAACTTATAACTTGTAAAATCATGGTGTTACATATGCGATAGGTAATGAGACCCATTTATGAATGAAAAATAAGTTCATGAGTTAAGTAAAAAATCAGTTTAAGTTGCTAAAATATAAAATAGAGTGAAAAATAATAAAAGAATGTGTGGAATCTATTTAAAAACAAAAAATTCATTCAGAAATGGAAATATTATTTTACCTATTTTGAATTCCTCGAAACATTTATTATCCACATCATTTTCAAAAGAGTTAATAGTCACATAGGTCCCCGAAAGATACCTGTGGAATCAGTTAGGTCCCTGAAAAATTAGTGGAATCTCTTAAACCCCAAAGATCATATTGGAATCAGTTAGGTCCCTGAAAAATTTGTGGAATCTCTTAAACCCCCAAAGATCAATTTGGCATCACATTAGTCCCCCATGAGGGACATAACGGAATCCTATGTGACACATTAAATGTTTTGTTGGCCCAAACGTAGCACCTTCTTAACATTCCAACATCGCATTGGGGCCGACAAAGCATTTAACGTGCCACGAAGAATTATGTCAGGTCCATCTTGACGAAATTGAATGGGGGGACTAATGTGACACCAAAATGATCTTTGAGGGGTTTAAGAGATTCCACAAATCTTTCAAGGACCTAACTGATTACACATGTATCTTTCGGGGACCTATGTGACTATTAACTCTTTTCAAAATTGAGAAAGCAACCACTACCCTTAATTTTCAGGCATGTTTGGTTCCACGTTGCAGAATCAATTCTGATCCCAAAATCATGTTGGAACACAAACAACTATTACTAACTTTGATATTCCAGAATTAATTCTGGGTTAATTCACCGCAGAACAAAATACACTTCATACATTGACACATATCCTACACTAATGGAGTCAACAAACAGAACAGTAGCAGTGTCTCAGAAACAGTGAAACTCACCAAACCATCCCCAAATGGACACATGTCACTAATTAAGAAACTATCACCAATCACACCCCTCTCTCTCTCTCTCAGAACACATCACCATCACCCATTCTGGCCCCCCTCCTTCTCCATCATTTCCTTTCACACGTGCTATTTTCCATTTTCACGCCGCTTCTCTCTCCCTCTCTCTATATTTCTTCACTCCTTCCCCACTCTGCCCATATTCTCCGAAATCAAATTCCAAACCCTACACACCCCTTCAACTTTCCCTTTCCCTTTTTATCCCTCCCCACTCCAACACTCAATTCTTCTAAATTCTTTTTCAATTAATCTCTCTCTCTATCTCTCTTTCTTTATTTATTTCTTTATTATACTTTTCCAGCTAGTCAATGAGCCAGCTTCTTTCTACTTCTGACTGACCATTTTGGATTTGAGTTTTAAGTTAAGAGAAAATAGAGAAACTAATTAATGGGGGCGGTGACATCGTCGATGGCGGCCAAGTTCGCTTTCTTTCCACCGAATCCGCCGTCGTATGCGGTTTCGGTGGACGAGGCGACCGGGAAGGCGAAGATGACGGGGGTGGAGACGAGAGAAAACGTGGACGTATTGAAGCTGTGCACCAAGAGAGGGAACAGTATCGTGGCTATTTACATCAAGAACCCATCGGCGTCGCTAACCATGCTCTATTCACACGGTAACGCTGCCGATCTGGGTCAGATGTACGAGTTGTTCAGTGAACTCAGTGTTCATCTTCGAGTTAATCTCTTGGGGTTAGTATGCACGTGATCACGTGCTCACGATTGGTATCTTTATGTGATGAGAAAGATTGTTTAATTTAGAAATAAGAGTAATATGTCAGATTGGTAATTGACTTTGTAGGCACCGATCAATCTAGTTCCTAAAATTTTCGAAATTTCAAATTGGTCCTTGAGATATGAACAATATGACTGATGTGTTTCAGGAACTAATTTCAAATTTCGATAATCTCAGAGAGACTAATTTGACTGGTTCCATAAAAAGACCAATGTGACATGTTACTCTTAGAAATAACTATTGGTTTTTCTTTTAAAGGCATTTTAGAATAATAATTATTATTATTATTATTATTATTATTATTATTATTATTATTATTATGGCAATTTCTGAATATTGGTTTTTGAATTTTGTAGTTATGATTATTCTGGGTATGGCCAGTCTTCTGGGAAGGTAAGAATTCTGTGTTATTTTGCAAACTATCAAAGTACTCCTATTATATTTGCTGATTTGCATTTTTCGACTTTCCAAATTCGGATGGTTTTGAAGTTATGCTCTTTAATAATAATAATAGTAATATGGGATCGTGGGGGATTATACATTTTGAGATATGATATGAGCTTGAAATAGTAACTATCACAATTTATTTTACACAAGAGTGGTTGGTCAGTCAAATAATAGCTGCAATGTATTGAAGTTCAAATTTTAGAGTGACCAATTCGGGGCCTCCACTTGAAATAGTAATTCTTTTTATTTATAGTGACAAGAAAGTTTATGATTGGATGAAACTGTTCAATTTTTCACCTTCATAGTGTATCAAAGTTAAATACTTGAAGTAAAGGTGGGGAAAAGTTTCATAGTATATCGCTTGAATTTCTTTTAAATGAGAGGAATAAAAGCGACAAATGCTAGTTAAAATTCCAATCCTCCAACTAGGTTTTTGTATGACTCTCTCTAATTCAATTTTTTCAACCATTTGTTCTCGTTCAATTTGAACAACTAAAAGTATCCAATGGTTGAAATTTGTGAGTTAGAGAGATGCTGAGTCAGAGGATGAAAAATTACTGAAAGATTGCTTATAGATTGTGATGAGATTGCTTGATATTTATGTGGATTGGAGTGTTAGCTCAACATTGTTCTATTTTTTTGGACAGCCTAGCGAGCAGAACACTTATGCAGATATAGAAGCTGCTTATAAATGCCTGGTGGAGAAGTATGGGGTGAAAGAGGAAGATATAATTCTGTATGGCCAGTCTGTTGGTAGTGGACCTACTACAGATTTGGCTACTCGGTTACCAAACCTTAGGGCTGTGATTCTCCACAGTCCAATCTTATCAGGCCTTCGAGTCATGTATCCTGTCAAGCGGACATACTGGTTTGACATTTATAAGGTTTTATCTCTATCACTGCTAAATTGATCAATCACAATGTTGAATTTGGCTTGGTATTTTCCCCCCACAACTTCATTTTAATGATGTTTACCTGCTTTTGGTGCAGAACATTGACAAAATCCCCTTGGTCAATTGTCCAGTTCTGATAATTCATGTGAGTATACCTGTTTGTAACAGATATATAATGATATAATATTATATCAATTATGCCATTCTACGGACAAGTCATCTAATATAGAGTAGTTATCTAATGGCATTTTCATAGTGTCCTGTTAAATCCTTATTTAGATCACTCGTAGTTCATGAGATACTTTACTTTTGAACTTCTAGTTGAAAGCCCTCTCGTATTGAATCTACAAATATAATGCTTTGGCTAATCATGCATACTCTCAACATTCTCCCTAATAAATTCATTGAATATTTTTCATCTGTATGGATACTATTGGAGGCATACTTATGACAAGTTTTGTTCTCAATTCCTGAGAATTATTGGACATTGTTGTTATGAATTTTCATTTGAGCTGTTTATCATATTTTTCAAACATTATTGATGTCATTGTGTCACGTACGACAAAGAACTTTGACTGGAAAGTGGAACTAGAACATTGTTCTATTGAATAAATATCACTGAGTTCTTTCTTCTACTGCTTATATCAATGTCATATCAGTACTGGATAAGGGTGTGTCCAAAATCCTAATCCTAAAGATAAACACTCAAACAGAAAAGGAAAATGACCGAGGCAGTGAAACACTGCAGACTTGTTGTGCGGTCTGCTTCTCACTCACTCCTCAATCTTCCATCAAGCCTTCTTATCTATATCCTTCCTCTTTCTTTTTTTAAAAATCTATTTCACTAATTGAATGCCCTGCCTGCAATGTGTGTAGTCTGTAGGTTGTTACAGTACAATTCCCTAAACTGATCCCTCTGGTCACCACGCATATTTTCCTCACTGCCAATTAGGTCCCTAATTCCTTTCTGCCCTAGCCTTTCTTTGTAAATGCACCTCAGTTATAGGTTGTGGCTACATATTTCTCTTTCTTGCTGCAATATGTTTTTATCATTCTAAAAATACATCCATGTACTCAAAAATGAAGTTCCTTCTTTTATATCCTTTTGTTATTAGCATATGGACGGTGAGCCTTGCAAAATACAACTTGAAATTGGACACAGGTCTATTGATTCACTATTATTATTTGAATAACTTAAACAAATTTTCAATATTTCATCAGGGTATTATTGTGAAATGTATCCATTGTCGTTGCATTGTAAGATAATAATCTATTTGGGGGGGGGGGGGGGGGTAATTATTGACCATGCTAAAATGATGGCAAACACAGTTACACAGCTATTCTATGCATTGAAGATATTACATCCAATATATATTTTTCATCAATTGCAAAACATAACAATTGAATTAGACATGCTTTGCTCTTTTGCTTATGGCCATTGGAACATGGTTACATGGATACTTGATACTCAGTTACGCATACAAATGGAGATGCACCTTTTTTTTAATCAACATTTGGCTGACCTAGTTAAATACTTGGATTTGATCTCAGGGAAAGTGTTAATGGTTTAGAATACTTCTATCATTGTTTAACGGTTTTGTTAAACTCCTGCATTAATAGCTTATTACAACTAATAAATTTAACCATTCATTTTTATATTGTAAAATGGTTCTTTGTGTTGGCATGAACCGTGTAGGGAACAGCTGATGATGTAGTAGATTGCTCTCATGGGAAGCAACTTTGGGAACATTGTAAACAGAAGTATGAACCCTTATGGGTCAAGGGAGGAAATCATTGTGACCTGGAGCTTTACCCCCAATATATAAAACACCTCAAGAAATTTATTCTGGCTATTGAGAAGACTTCGTGTCCAAAAACTGGATCCGGATCTATTCCTAGTCAACTGGACAAACCTCGGAACAGCACAGATTTTAGAGAGAAACCTAGAACCAGCATGGATCTGAGGGAGAATTCGAGACGGAGTATTGACTTCAAAGAAAATCCTAGGGCAAGCACAGACCATAAAGATAAATCAAGAGCTGGCGCAGATAAGAAAGATAAATCAAGGAAGAGTGTGGATCGCCCCGAGAAGGCATATAATGGCACAGAGGTTTCGGAGAAAGCTAGGAATAGCATTGACCGGTTAGTTATAAACCTGTTCAACATGGTAAGGTCCCTAAGGTTGTTTCTGACTCCATTTTCTCTTATATTGTGGCTGCAGTTTTGGGGAGATGGTGAGATCAGTTGGTTTATGCAATATTGATTGTTTCAGGCCCACCGCAACTCATGCCTAAAGTTGACAGAGCTTACACATTGAGGTTGTGTTCTTCTAATTAATTTATTTGATTGGTTTTATGGGTTATAGTAAAATGTTCCACTGTGTACAATTTACTTTCTATTAGAGAAATAGATTAGAGAAGTTATTTAACCAGGTAGATCATGTACCAGTAGTCCAGTACCACTAAAATGTTCCTTCAAATTCATAATCTAACCTCCCTGATTTTGGCATATGCTAGCATAGTCCGAGTGAGTTAGCTCTTTTTCTTGAGTGCCAGCATAAAAAACACATTCTTTCAAAAACTCGCATTTCTGCTCCATTAGATTTACTTCTGCATTTGTTGCAATGTTTTTTTGCATTTTCCTACACGAAGATGATATTGAATACTTTACTCAATTCTAGTCTCTTTTGTCTCTGTTAAGTTTGTTAATGTAGCTTTGATTATCTTTGAGCATGTTATTGATTAGCTCAACAGCGCATGTCTGATATTTTTGACGGTCTTGAAGCTGCTTTAATGAAGGTATGACATAAACCAGATGGATTTTAAATTAAATAGAAAGAGTTCGGGTCTTTGTACATGTCTTGGATTTGTTACATTGGTATGATATGCACAAGATTCTTGTGCAGTTTAATCTGTAAAATAGACTGAATTAAAAAAAAAAAAAAAGGAATGAAAAAATGGAAATAAATACTCCCTACGGCCGACCCTTTTGACACTTTTATTTTGTCCCTATTTATAAGATCTCATACCAATTTTCAATGATCATTAATTACTTTTTTTCACAAACACCCTTATTTATTTAACACTTTTTAGATTCCCAATAATATTAATAGGGGTAATTTTAAAAATACATATCAAAAGTTCATATTTTCAATATAATTAATTAAATTAGTCAACTTTCTTAATGGACGTGAAATTTCCCAAAGGGACCTTATATTTAGGGACAGAGGGAGCAGTAAATAAAAAGAAAAGCCGGAATATATTCAATTTTGCCTTTTCAGTTTTGGGATTGGCTTAGATGGATGTTGCAGAGAATGAGAGTAATCGGAACTTGATGCCTTCATGACGCACTTGGTAATATAATTAGGTGAATTTTAACAAGAGGCCAAGAACTTATCTTCATGGCATTGGTTACGTAGGCTAAAAAATGGAGTCCTATGTTATTATTATTACTCCCTCCGGTCCTATATATAAGCCCTTTTTGAAGACTTTTTTGTTCTTAATATAAGTTTCATTTCTAATTTTCAATAGTAGTATTAATTACTTCTTTTCCACAAACACTCATATTTATTCAACACTTTTTAGATTTCCAATAATAATTATAGAGATACTTTTGAAAAAGTATATCAAATATTTACATTTTCAATATCACTAACAATATTAACTTTTTTAAAGGGAGTGAAATTGGTCAAATGGTGCTTATGTTAGGGACCGGAGGGAGTATTATTTTTTTTTAGTGTTTGTTTAGCCTAAAGCCGGAGGATGAGAACTTAAAAATGATTAAATTTGATAGGGAATGATGCATCTATGAGAAATAAATCTTATATCTTTATTTGTTTTAAGAAAACTTATCTAATCAAGGTTAAAAAAAATCTTTTTTTTTAAAAAAAAAAATTGACTTTGTTATTGCTTTTAATATTTTGTATATTGTGTCTGCGTAAGACAGCCCAATTAGTGGCTGCAGAGACACTTAGGATTTTCCCCTCCTCAGATTATGGGTTCTAGTTCCAGACCTCCCATGTAAACCAAAAAAAAAATATTTTTGTATATTGTTGGATTTTGATTTTCGAGATTGATTTGCTCAATTTGGATTTTTTAGATGTTACTCCCTCCGGTCTCTATTATAAGAAAAATAACGAAAATTGAACATATTAAGAAAGTTAGTTGAATACATTTAATTTTCTCAAAATCATACAAAATATTTATATTTTAGGAAAGTTGCATTGGTAATGAAAGAAAAATTAAATGAGGTCACTATTTTCTAAAAACATTTTAAAATGATTGTATTGAGAATAAAAAGTTAATTAATTTCTTTTTTATATTAGAGACCAAGAAAAATATGTTTGAATTTTCTTATATTAGATACCGGAAGGAGTAACATCCATACTCATAATTAGTCCCTCACTTCCAAAATTTTTTCGGTCTAAGATTGTTTTACACATTTTAACGAGGTGTTGATTACTATAAGTTTTGTAAGTACTTTGTCTAAAATGTATTATTTATTTAATCTTTATTAAAAATTATAGTATTCCATAGTACTCTCTTCATTCCTTATTATCTGTTTTTTTAGAGATTTTTTGTTCCTTTTATCTGTCCTTTCGAGAATTTCAAGAGTGTAATAAATGTTATTTTCCATATTTGGTCTTATTTAATAAGTCTTGGTTTAGGTAAGTAGTGGAGAAAAATTAATGATTATAGAAATAAAAAGGGTATAAGAGAAAAACATAATTAATGTATTGGAAATCTAAACAAATGATTAAATTTCTTAAAAAGTATGTTTTGTTGAAATAGAACAAATAAATAAAAACGGAGGGAGTATTTAATTTTTATTATGAAACGTGTTTACTAATTAATACATAGTAGTTTAAAGATGAGAGAGATGATAAAAATATAGTAATTAATTAAGAGTAATATAAATGATTGAATGAAGGTTAAAATTAGTAAAGAAAATATTGATTATGCCTTGATAAACTAAAACAACAAAAGATATGGAATAAAAGAAAAATGTTAAAACTACAAAAGATATGGAAGGAATGGAGTAAGTAATTTCATTTTTCAAAATGCCGATGGTTCTTTCATTTCACAGTACAAGTCTTTTGAGGTCATGATACATGAATTAAAAATTGTAATTAATATTCCTTTTTGTATTAATTTGTTTTATTTTTTGCCTTTTACTCTCTCTGTATAATTAATTCATCTCTTATTATCTCTATATAATTAACTCCTCTCTTATTATCTTTATATAATAATTACTCCATTCGTTTTTATTTATTTCTCTTTTTTCAAACAAAATATACCTTTTAAAAAATATAATTATTGTTTAGATTTTCAATACATTGAATGTGTTTTTCTCCACTATATTTTTTCTTTTTTTATAATTATTAATTTTTCTCCATTACTTTTAAAAAAATCAAGACCTATTAAATAGGGATAAATATGAAAAAAAAAACATTTATTACACTCTTGAAATTCTCTGAAAGACAAATAAAAAAGAACAAAAATTTCTTCAAAAAATGACAAACAACAAGGAACGGAGGAAGTAAGTGTTAAATTATAAAAGTCATTATTTAGAGTGATGATATAAAGACTTACAAAATGAATTTACATATCAACTTACACCATAAGAATGTGACATGTGTTACTTATTAATCAATCAATGGTAAGCAAGTGACACATGTCACTTTTTTATGGTGTAAATTGATTTGTAGACTCATTTTTTAGGTCTCTAAATAATTTGTACATGATTAATGTTGAATTGATTTTGTAGAAAGGCATTTCACTACGAAAACTTATGTTGGGAAGCGGAGGGAGTAATTATGAATCAATGATCTTCATTTGGAGAAAAGATACTCCGTCAGTTGCCTAAGTTAAGTTGATTTAGTAATTTTATTTTGACCCATAAGTTATGTTCTTTTAAAAATCTAACGCTTATTAATACTTTTTTTTTCTAAGCATAACCTTATTTATTACATCATCTTTTTCATCATTCATTTCCTTATCCTCTTTAACATAATCTTCATACATTTATTATTACTTTCTCTTATCATTAAATGGGGATAATTTAATCAAAATATATCAAATTCTTACATATTTTACTCATGTCTATGTGTAATAGCCTAAAAGAACATAACTTATGGATGAAATGAGTATTTACTCGGTTCTACTTTAAGTAACTTTTAGAGTACATTGCTTAGATTAAGAAATGTTGTTAATGTGTTTTTTGGAATTATATTAATGTGGTGTTTATCTAATTTATCTTTTATCTCTCTTGTAATTATATTTACCTTATTTTTTTAATTAATATCTCTCATAATTATATTTACCATGTTTTTTTCACTTATTATCTTTCTTCTTAATTAGGTAATGATAAAATTGAAAAATTGTATTTACTAGATTTCAAGCTATGTGTTGCACGGGTTTCTTATAATATTTTTCATTGCATAATTTTTTATACACTTATTTATTTATACTGTATCACTAAGCTAAACTATTTTTAATAAAGTAATATTTGCGAATAAGTGAAGAAACTAAGCTATTATCAATAAAGTAATATTTTGTCATCTAGAAAGAAGTAACCAATGGTTTGATAATATGGGTAAATATAAATTGTGTCCTGGAGTTTGAACCTTACTCTTTATTCATAAACTTTGTTTTAATCGGGAAAATTTAAAAATACTCCTAATTCATATATATATATATATATATATATATATATATATTTATATTTGATTAGGGATATCGAATTTTTTTTTCGAATAACCCCGAATGGAAAAAAAATATACTGTATCACTATATTTTTCGGAGATATTCTTATAAAAAAAATTTCGACGGAACACTCTCGAAAAAATGAGATGGGTCAAGAACAATACGCACGCACAGAGAGCAAAGAAAACCCATTATGTTCTGCAATTTTTCTTTTTGTTTATTAAATAGCTACTAGCGCCATATGTTGCTTTTATTCTGTTTTTGTTTGTTGTGTTCTTTTTGTTTTAAAACAAAACCCCCCCTCTCTCTCTCATATCTCTCAGTAAGTAAAACACATTCATTCTTCATTCTTCTAAAAACAAAAAAAAGAAAAAAAAAAAAGCAATAACAGTAATAACAAAGGAGGAGGAGCAGTGAGCCTGAACGATAACCACTATCGCTACCTCCAAACCTTGCTGAATGAATGTTTCTTTTTCTTTTTCTTTGCTTTTTAATTCAAAACATGAAACAACTGCATCATTAGATTTTTTGTTTTTTGAATTAGTAATTTGGTACATCGATGTTGGATGATGTTGGTATGATATGCACATTCATCCCATTTTTCATGTATTTTTGTCGAGTTAACTCCATGAATAAAAGTTATGTCTTATCATAAGATGATCTTACAATACATGGTGCTGGAGTAAAATATTCACGAAAAGATTTCTAATATTCTTCAAGATTTGTGTCAGGTATTCATCTTGGTCTACTATCTTCCATACTAGTTCTCAAAATAAATAGAAACTAAAGAAAAAAGTTTAGTCTAATCAACTTATAATAACAGTCAATATTAACAAAAAAAAAATCTTCGGCAACGGCGGCAAAAACTTGGTAGCCCCGCAAATGTACGGGTTATGTCAAGTAGTAGTATAAAAAGAGTATCGTCTCTACACGGATTTTGTCATTAAGTATTGACAAATTATAAGTATAGATTATATAAACCAATATATTAGTGATTTCAAAAATAAAATAAAAGATCCATTTAAGAAATAAAATAAAATAAAAGATTTTAAAGATTTGAAATAATATACAAATTGAATCTTCTAAAGATTAGTTTCATCATTGACAATCAAATAAAGATATCTCTCTTATCAAATTAGATTTATTTTGACGGTGGATTATCCTATTGTAGAATACTAGTTCATTTAATAATCTTAGCAACATACCCAATCGTTCCTAAGTCCTACTTAGGTGGTAATTTTGGCACATCAAATCCATTAAGGTATATGATATTCATTGAACCCTCTCAAGAATTAGAACTACTTTCGTGATCTAATACCTCAAGTTTAATTATTTATGTCAGACATTAATGTTCACATTTCAGTTCTTCCCCTAAAATCTATGATCATGCAATAATAGGATTCGACACAATCACATGTTTCAAGAACAACATAAAGAAAAATAATCAAAATATCATGTCAATGCATCCATGCGCTAAATTATACTTGTTAGCAAGATCCTTAAATTTAAAATAATCAAATATTAATAAGAGAAAATAATCAAAATATCATGTCAATGCATCCATAGGCTAATCCTAATTCATAAAAACGGAAAATTATTCAGTCATCTATGCTATTATATAAAGAAAACATTGTTTTTAACTGTTTTTTACATAAATTTGTTATTCCTATTATACCCTCACCAACTACTAAAATTTATGTTGTGATTGTACTGCCTTAAAACTTGAACAATGAAAATCAAAGGGCAAAAATGTATTTAGACCATGTTTAGTAACCTACCAGCACAGCAGTTGAGAGGTTTACAAACCCGGTACCCCTCTCCCCATCATTAGTTCGTCTCTGAACCCATCGCCAAAAAAAAAAACGCATTCCTCTTCTCCCTCTCTAATCAAATTGCGATTTTCCCAATTCACTGCAGCCTCAATCACGAATCTATCTTCCGCGTGACTCCCGCTTGCCATTTTTGGCGATTTCCCGTAGCAGTTCCTAGAGGGGTTACTGTTGGCGGGTTCGATGGTGGCGGTGGCTGTGGATATGATGGTGGCGGTGACTGATATGATGACAACTTTGATTGAATTTTATTATTATTTTTTATTTGAATAGAAATAGAGGAAAAGATAAAGATGAGGAAGAAAGTGGATGAACGAATTAGAACTCTGATTGAGAATGGTGTCAAACTACGCCATCGTTCCATGTTTGTCATCATCGAAGACAAGTCCCGCGACCAGGTCTCTCTACTCTCTACTCTCTACTCTCACCATTTTGTGTTTTCTGCATTCCAAATTAAAATGTGATTTTTTGTTGTTCTAGAGCCTTTAATGTCAATCAGAAACTGTTTTCCGTTTGGATGCAATTAAGAAAAGTGCTACTATTACTATTAGTTTGACCTTTTGTAAGTAAGATGTATTTTCAAATGCTTGGATATGATTATTCTTCTACCAAACAACATGATTGGATTGATCAGCAGTTTCTTTGGGATCATTGGTTTTGCTATTGGAATCCCTCTTGGCCTCTTCCTTGGCTTCTTTCTCTTTGTTTATTCTGAACCAATACAAGTCAATGTAAGCCAAATTAAATTAAAAGAAAAAAAAAACCCTCTTTCTTGCATTGCATGCACTTGGTTTATTCAATCCAATCAATGCAGTGAAAGATACATAGGAACAAAACTTTAATTTTGATTTCTGGGTATGCTTCAAAATCTGATTTTGATATCTGGGTGTGCTTCAAAATTTCGATGCAGGACCCTGTTGTTAGACCAATCGGTGAATTAGGCCCAAAAGCTTTGCAACAACTTCTACCTGAGATTCCTCTGTGGGTGAAGACACCTGATTATGAACGAGTTAGTATCAGTGATGATACAATCTATCAAGATTTTTTTTTTCTTACCCTCTTAGTTTATTGATATTGCTTAGTTCTGCAGGTTGATTGGTTGAACAAGTTTTTGTTGCATATGTGGCCTTTCTTAGACAAGGTACTTCAGTGACGAATCTTATGAATGGGTTTATTTTTTTGTTCTTATTGGATGATGAAGCTTCACTGGTATTTCATTTTGGTGTGTAGGCAATTTGTGCGACGATTAGAAAACAAGGTTTACCAATATTTGCTGATTACATTGGGAAGTATCATATTAAAGCAATTGAGTTTGATAAATTAACCCTTGGTACTCTTCCTCCTACCATCTGTGGTAACTCTTTTCCGAATTTTTTTATCTTTTGAGCAAATATTTTTTTCACCTAATTTCTGTCCAGAAAATATAAATCTCAGATTTTATTATAGTTGCTTAGAATTTCTTTCATTTTTCACAGATAAAGATAGATTTCTATTGCATGTCATATTATGAGTAAAGAATGGAAATCACAATATTATATTTGTCATATAATAATCCTATTGGTCACGGGAACCCATTTGTCGTTGGTGTACTTTAGTTGGATTCTTCTTTTTGCGAATGGAATTTAATTGCCATTATTTGATACTTAATATGGCCTAGATGCATAGGATGATTTGGAAGTGGCGGACTGCACTTGATCGCCAATTATCTTTTCATTATCAACCTTGACTGGGGTCCATGTTTGAGTTTACTGTCCCATTTATCACATCATATATGTTAAACTTTACAATGCTTAATATAATCCAAATTTGTATTCATGTGTGTATTCTATAATATTTTAGCTACTTATAGTAACTCATCAAATCTCATCTGGCTGTGCTGTGCATCTAATTAATGCAGCATGATTAGGTACTGCTTAACTTATCACAGGTTTCTATCACTTTGAATCTCAAAATTTGCAGTATTATTTAGAGAAGAATCTTGATGCTAGGGAGAGAGAGCTGGAACGTGAGGCAGAACTTGATGAGAAAGCTCCAAAAGTAAAAGCCAAATCGAAGATGTCAAAGGTAAACTTTCTTAGTCTAACCATATGAAATGTTGATGTTAATGATGTAACAATGACCTTTTAAGAGAATTTCCGTGGTAGCCTAGCTTATAAAAAAAAAAATCCTTATTTCTATTCCAAATAACAGGCTGAGAAAGAAGCAAGGTAGGAAACAAAAGATGCAGGCCTTTCAAGCAGCAAATAGGAAATCTAAAGGTGTTAAAAATGCAAAGAGATGGAATTGAGTAATACATATCACAATATCACATGAGCTCAAACATTAGACCGATTTGCCATGTAAAGAGGCTAGAGAAGGTGAAGTAGCATATTGAGTGAGCTACTCACTGTTTGTATATATATCATTTATCAGCAATGTACTAATTATTTGGATCATTTGATTTGAATGTAGTAGCATATTGTTATAGCAATTGTGATTTCTCCACAAGGTTGCAAAGTTCCAAGTCCCAAATGAAATTTGGTTGAGGGAAGAAACGTAACTAAAATAACTGGGTGGTTAGATTGTTTTATATTTTGATTTTAATTAAATTAGTTTGTTTTCTGTTTCCATTTTCAATATGACACTGTAAAATAATATCATGTAGCAGTGTAATGCTTCGATACATTTTGCACTCTTTCAACCATAGAAAGATATAATGAAAAAGTATTAGTTATTCTTTAATTCATAAAAATAATGATAATAATGAATTTTCTTAACCACAACCTTAAAAATAACAAATTTGTCTTGAAAAACTAAAAGTTTAATATTTTAAAAAGTAATTGATTGCTTTCCCAATGCATTTATTCTCTTTATTAACTCCATATCCTCAGTTAAGCAAACCCAAAAATAATATTATCAAGAGATATATTGATTCAAATAAAATATCACCAAATAAAAGATATATTGTTTCAAACAAATGCATGATTGGGTGCAATGATTCAATACAATCAAGTGGTGCAATATTTCAAACTGATCATGAGAAAAAAAACTACCAACTAATACACTTTATTAATACACATAAACTAATGCGCATATTCTATTGCACTAATTTACTAATTTATTGTAGGAGAGGCTTAATTTAGGGGAAGCAATAGGGAAGTTAATTATTTGCTCACTTTATTTACATCCAAATAATGCTCAATAAAAATCGCATAACCAAAAACAATTTCTTATCCATTTGTCTCTTTTTTTGTATTACTGTTTTTATGCAAATTAATGTATTTTTTAAAAGGTTGTAGATAAAAAAGAAACTCAAAAAATTGCACACGGGACCCCTTAAGTTATTTAGAAAAGGAACAAATATCATCATGTCCCCTTTCTTTTCATTTATCAAATATATAAAAAAAATTTCCTGCATGAAACATTTGGTAATTCATTCTCTATTTTTTTAATCAAATTGTCTTGCAAGTTATTGAACACTACGACATCACTGTGAAATATGCTGGATAAATACATTGAAACTAAGTGGATTCATATTGTACATCATATCAATTGAGAATGCTAAAAAAAAATTTAAACAAATATTTTCATATTTAACATAAAACACGACAATAAAAATGCGGATCTACAATGTTTCGTTTTACTAAAATAACTCATTTTATAAATTATAATCACACTGGATCGGAGCAAATATTATTGACTGTCATACGATTATTTTTTGAGAAAATGGAGAATGCACCGATAGTGTAAAGGTTTTTTATACCATCTGTGTACCATCCATCCTTCATCCATGTATGGTCGTTGACTTTTAGATTAAAGTAATACAAATGAATGGTGGATGATGGACTGATGGTGTAAAAAGCTTACACCGACAGTGCATACCCATTAATTTCTTTTTTTTTTTGGACGAAATCATTTAACATTTAGTTTTTTTAGGTTGCATAAAGTAATTAAAATCATTTTTCACAATAATAAGCATCTTTAACCTATAAATAACATTCACAAAAACCAATTTTTCGATATATCATTATACTATAAACAACTCTTTACTACAAAAATACGACAATAGGAATGCGGGACGACAGACACGGGAGTGCCTGTCGGCACGCTAGTATTCATAATACAAACAAAAAATAGGAGTAAGGAATAAAAAGTAGAAATAACTAAAAGATGAATGAGAAAAATTTCTTCTATCTTCAAACGCCTTCTAATTCTTCCTAAAGAAAATTGTGCCACCTTGAATCCTAATTTTCTAACATGCATGTTTCTGTCTATGATAAATTGTAATCCTAATTCTAAATCTATATCTATTTCTACTCTACTACTACTCATCTTTGCTTTCCAGGATTTCTATCTTCATCCTTTTATAATTATTTTCTTCTTTCAACTGTTGGGTACCAATAGTAAAATAAGCAGAAAAGCATATTAAAACTTTATTTTTTGCTTCTTTTTAGTTCTAAACGCTTCTAGCATCCTTCAATGGTTTATTCCTTGACTTTTCCAAAGCATAATAAATCTATACATCAAAAACTCAAGAAACATTTCCAAGTGAAATATGAATAAAATGTATGCTAAATTATAATAAAATGTATAATTATTTATCAAAATAAAAATAAACAAACTAATAAAGAAATATTATATATGTTACGCACACCAGAAAACTATCACGAGGTAGGGAGTGCAAACCCCTAAATATTTCAGCATAAAACCATGTTAGAGCACCCCGAAACACCTAGGGACGGATCCACATACAGCCTAGTAGGGGTGTAAGACCCGCATTTTTCCCCTACTTAAATTATTTATTTTTAGGGTCTCATATTGCATAATTCAGAAATTTTATTTTGAGTGAAGGTCCAATTTGGTCCCTCAAGTTTTTCAACTGGAACACTACTTTAGTCCCTCAAGAATTTTAATTCACTTTTAGTCCCTAAAGAATTTAAAAAATATCACTTTAGTCTCTGTTTTCATTCCGTTAACTACTGAGAGGCCATTAGCACCTGGGAATGAAATGTTACAGTTTATGCCAACAATGACAATAGTTAATGAAATGAAAACATGGACTAAAGTGGTATTTTTTAAATTCTTTAGGGACTAAAAGTGAATTATAATTCTTGAGGGAATAAAGTGTCCCAATCGAAAAACTTGAGGGATCAAATTAGGTCTTCAGTCTTTTATTTTTTATATATGGTATTGAAATGTGATGTTCATAAAATGTGGTTGTGTAGCTACGTTATAACTTAGTAAAATTATTATAAGCTATCTAAATTGACTCTTATAAAATACTACCTCCATCCCTAAATATAAGATTCTTTTGACACTTTTATTTTGTCCCTATTTATAAGATCTTATATCAATTTTCAATGACCATTAATTACTTTTTTCCACAAACAACCTTATTTATTTAACACTTTTTAGATTCCTAATAATATTAATAAGGGTAATTTTGAAAACACATATCAAACTTTCAAAAAAAAAAAAAAAAATACATATCAAAAGTTCACATTTCCAATACAGTTAACAAAATTAATCAACTGTTAATGAACACGAAATATTCTAAAGGGGTCCTATATATAGGGACGGAGAGAGTATGATTTTTAAAGAATGACTTATTTTGTCTATTTTATTTTAGTTATTGGATTATGATTGAATCTAAGTTAAAAGATTCATATGATTTTCAAAATCTTATATCTTTTTCATAGTTAGTCTAATTTGAATGATTTAAGAGTCAAAATGTACATGTACAAATATATTTTTATGACTTAGTATGGAAGTGAAATTTTAAAAATTACTATACTTTTTATGACTCGGACATGAAAGTAATTTTTAGAAACCTTAATATTTTCAATGTGGGACTTTTTATGATATATGAATTTAATTAATCTTATTATATATATATATATATTTTACGTTGTTTCCCTTTTTAGCTTGGGTTCATGCCCATCATAATTTAAAGGAGTATTATATTTTTAATTTTTATTTTAGTTATTTGAATTTGAAATTTGAAAAATCTTATTACGTTGGTCACTCGTTATTGTCATACAAAAATCAAAAGATATATTTTTTCATGAATCTTGGAAACACCCATCCCTTTGATGACTTAAGTAGAAGATTTAAATAGAATTCTCAAGAACCTTTATGTTCAAATTTTTGAGAATATTTATAAGACCACAACATTCATACTTAAATTATTTATTTGAATATATATTTTAATATATGATATTGTATATATATTTTTGGAGAAAACAATGTTATATAATTATATTATAACTTAGTAAAAAGCTAAGTTATGTAAATTGACTTTTGCAAAATAAAGTCTTATTAACCCTTTATTTTTATTTTTATTTTTTTTGGTTGATTTAATTTAATTGAAAAGGTTTCTGGAATTTTCATAAGTTCATAACTTTTTCATGGTTAGTCCAAATTAAATGATTTAGGAGTCAAAATGTCCATAGTAAAATGTAGAGTGTATTTTTATGAATGAAAATTTAATTTTTAAGTTTTGCATTAATTATATTTTTAAGGCTTATTTTATGTAAATAATTTTATAAATATTAGAATTTTCATAATTGGACTAGATAGTTTTAAAGTACGCTTTTGAAACATTTCCTAAAGTATAAAATTTTTAAAATTTTTCTCCCTTGCCTATGCGTGTGACGTCCAAAATCATAGAGAGGAGGGAGGATTCATCTTATTTTCCACATGTTGATATTCAAATTTGAATTTTGTATGCATGGGAGAATTGAGTTAGAGTTAATAATAACCTGACAAAGAATCATATCTTCACATTATTCACTTCCTAGAACTCACGCAAGTATCTTTTCGTGAGGAGGTACCTTTGAACTCAGCTTTTAGAGTAGTCAAAGATTAATGTAGACTTAGTTGAATATGCTATTCACTTGACAAAAAATGATAAAAAATCAGTCAAGTTTCCCTCTCGCTATAGCCTACTCGCCACCTACCCCCCATTAGGTTGAGGAACCTTATTTTTCTCTACTTCCAAATAACCAATTAAAAAACCATGACAGTAGAAGGACCAAAACTTATGAAATCTAATAACAAATGAACCAAAACAAACTATAACATAATTATGGGAACCAAAATTTAATAGGAGGGACCAAAACGAAAATGTTTTGTAAATGCAGGAACCAAAACCAAAATTTTTTTGCAGGACCAATTTCAAATTAAAGGAGTCAACATTTACAAGGACCATATTAATACTCCATCCGTTTCATATGTAATATGTTTTAAGGTTTTGCACGAGTTTTAAGAAATGGTTAAATGATGTAAGAATTTGTTGTATTTTTGACTATAATGCCCATAATCATTATTGAAGAAAGATAAAGGCATTGGAAGTGAAAAAGAAAATGTAATAAATAGGGATATGTTTGGAAAAATAATATTAATTGTGTATTGAGTTTATAAAACAACAGGACTTATGAAACATAATAAAAATGCTAAAAGAACATTACATATAAAACGGATGAAGTATTTAAACACACACAAATATAAATATATATATATATATATTTTTTTTAATTTTACATATCTAGGCATATGTTGCCGCACGACTAAAAATTTCTGAATCTGTCGATGAAAACACCCCAAAAAAAATGGAGATTTGGACCATAGTCAACCATTCTCGAGGGTGGTAATGTGTGCTCCATTGGATTTGAGATTTCAGCCTACTTGTCTATTTGTAGCGATGTGCATTGAGTTATTATGCGAAAGTAGTAGTCATTAGCATGAGTGAAATATGCAAATAGACTACTACTTTTGACGTGCGTTGTCAAATGCAGAATGTTTCCCAAACAATTCCAGGACCAGTTATAGTTTGGTTCTCTTGATTACCTCTAAACTAGATATTGTTTTATGAATTTGTTGTTATATTCAATGCCCAAATTTATCCAGCTGCATGGGATTCTTAAATTCATTCTAACCTTCAAGTTCCCCAAATTTACCCCAAAACACAACAATAAACAAGGGAAAGATGAAATGGCATGCTTATAACTTCATTTATTTAGTTATTCATAGAGAAGAACAACAAACCCGATTGCCTTACAAATACTCATGTATATCGAGTTCATACTTGTACATAATACATAAGGACAATCATATATATAGAATTATTCATTCATGGATCTTTCTCTCGTTAACAATAAAAATTAAAGATCATATGGCGAGATAATGGTTGGGAGACAAACGCGGTTTGATGAGAACCTTCAACGGAGTAACTTTGATGTTGGTCATTTCTACAACCGAAGACATATCAATAGGTTCACTTGATGGTTTTGAGATTTCAAAAGACTGAAGAAAGCTGGCCAAAGTCAGATATGTTGCACGAAGGGCCAAGGATATTCCAGGACAAATCCTTCTACCACTACCAAAAGGTATAAACTGAAAATGAAAACCCCTAACATCAACCTCTTTATGGGTTGTAAGGAACCTCTCTGGCTTGAACTCTAAGGGGTCTTCCCACATAGCAGGGTCTGTTTGAATCTTCCATATGTTTGTGAATAACCGAGTTCCCTTCTTTATATGGTAGTCACCTATGGTGCAATCCTCTCCAAATTCTCGAATAGTAAGAGGTGTTGGCGGATACAACCTTAGTGTCTCTTTAACTACTGCCTGAAGGTATACCAGCTTCTCTATATCTGACTCACTTACTAATTTTTCCTTCCCAATATGGACATCAATTTCTTCTTTTACTTTTTCCAATGTATGAGGATTGTTCAATAGCAAAGATATTGCCCATGTATGAGTAACATTGCTAGTGTCAGTTGCACCGAGAACTAAAGCCTGCAAATTAAGCACAAACTGTTTAATCCTTCAAAAAATAAGTGCAAACTATTTAAGTATGATACTGTTTGAACAACCACTGGTTGTTTGAGGTAGATGTATGTGTGTTCAAAGTTTTAAGTTGATATAACAAACGACAAATTGTGATTTATGTACCTAGGTCAAATACAAAAATTTTTTGTTATTAATACACAACACAATAATGTACAAGAGTGATTTAATTTTATCACCTCATGAACAATATCGCATATGGCCTCATGTATGTTGTTCATTTCTAATGTTTAAAAAACCAGTTGTCTATGATGTAAGAGTAGAGAAACTAACTAACGAGTAATTACTTATTGCATTGTGAAGCACCAACAGAATATAGCAAGGAATGGTGCAGATGAAATGCTTATACAAGTAGAATACACATACCATTGTTGTTGCTTTGATGACAGTATCTGCATCAATCCCTTCAATTGTTGATCCATCAATCATTGAAAGCATAACATCAATGAAGTCTTTGTCACTTTCAACCTTCTCATTAGCCAAAGCTTTTTTCTGACGGTGCTCTTCTAACCAACCTCGTACCATGATATCTAATTCCTTGAAAGTTTTTTTCATGGCCTTCTCATGTCCTCCAAAATCAAACCATCTCAAGTAAGGAATAGCATCCGCAACCGTGAACACTCCAACTAAACGCATGTATTCCCTTAAAGTGTTCACACACTTCTTTGCTTCTTCATCATTAATTGCCACATTTTCCCCAAAATATTGTTGCTTCCCAGCAAACATATGAAGAGCCAAATTGTACGCCAACTCATGGAACCATTGCTTCAGCTCCACCAGCACAAAGTTGGAGTTATCCTTTTTATGTGACCAAAAATTGAAAAGTTGTTTGATTGCAGTCTTTACTTCAGAGCCACGAATGTTGCTTAGTTGGTCCACTTGGTGATTGGAAAGGAACCCTGAATGGACAATTTTACGCACTTCACGCCAATATGGACCATAAGGTGCTAAACCAAACATGGCATGATTGTAAGTCATATGTTCATTCATAAGAAGAATTGGGCGATATGACAAGGTCAAGTCATTTGTGGTGAAGCATTCCTTTGCCATTTCCCAATTGTTGATAACCAAAACTCGTGCAGCACCAAGCATGATGGTGAAAACGGGTCCATACCTACCAAGAGGGATATACAAAACAAAAGAGGGAGCCTAGTAGATTAAAAAATATGCATGTATTAAATATATGAGGAATCATGACATTAATTTAAAATTTGTGTTCCAGTCAAATTCAGCACCGAGAGTGCTAATCCAGTAATCCTCCCATTTGACTCACGTGGAGGATATCTATGATCTAGAGATTAAAAGGCAGTGGCTCCGGTGCATAAAAAAGATAGCATGTATTCGGTGCATGTCTTTATTTCTGGATTTTTTATTTATTTTTTTAAAATTTAATCAATTAAAAAAATATTCTATGTGTTTTTTTATGTGTTTTTTTACGGATATGAAGTGATTTTTATAATTTGAATTTTTTTTTACTCTGTGTTCTTAAAAAACTGTATTGAGTAAAACTGTATTAAAAAATTACAGATTCTAATAAATTTATATACAAACTTGTGTTAAAAAATATTCTGAATAAATCTGTATTAAAAAAATTTGAAAAAAAAAAAAATTAAACCATGCACCGATGCATGGTTTAATTAACCATGCACGGGAGCCTTCCCCGTATTGAAACTTACCCTTGCTTTACCCCAATTGAGATTGATTATGTGAAAATGAAGCTACAACTATGGTTGCATGTGGTTACAAGTACTAATAAAATTGCCATTGTGATTGAAGATCCAAATTTAAAACCATTATTTTTTTGTAAGGTGCTGTTCTATTTAAAATAATGAATATATTAAAATAAATTAACAAAAAAATAAAATTGAATAGCATAGGCTATAGCACTAATTCTTGCTCAACGTAACGTACCTGTCAGCAATGCCACCAAGATTATAATGGAGTGCCTGGGAGCCGCTCAACAACGGGAGGTGACCAAGTAAAGGCCATGCACCTGAAACCATGGGAGGTTCTCTACCCTTGACAGGTTTGGAGCGACGAGATAAAACAAAATAAAGAAGGAATACAGAGAGGAATCCAATTGCTACAGCCATTAGGGAACTCTGAACTAAATCCATTTTGAATTACTATGGTTTATTTGGGACTGCTGCTATAGCTCTTATAGTTTATTTGTTTAAGCACTGTTGTGTCCAAGGAGAGAAGGAAAGGAAAGAAGTGAGAAACGATAACAGTGACACCGGGAAGAGACTAAATGCATGACCTAGAGGATCGTCGTTTTGTCACCTTTACTTTTGTCAATTTTTTTTGTGATGATAATACTTTTTTTTTAATTGGAAAATACATTTTTCAATTGTCGGTGAAATTGTGAAAAATGCTTTTATCAATGTTGGAAACATGGCTTTTGGTCCATGTCCTATGTATGTTGCTTATTTTTTACAATATAATTAAATAATATTTCAAAAAAAATTCATAATAATTAGTAATAATTCTTTTTCCATAAATTGTGTTGTTTTAACAATTTTCTTTTGTTTTATATATTATATTGTTATAGAAACTCAATGCTCATATATGTTTCAATTTTAAATGATATCCTTATACTATTTTAATTTATTTTTTTCACCATAAATTTCTTAATCCGTCTTTACCATAGTCTCCAAAATTACTACTCTCTTTTCAATAATTAAATATGGATATTTTACTCAAAATATACTAATTTTTTACATCATTAAACTATTACTTAGCTTAATCTATAAGCATAACGTTAAACAAATAAATTATAGAAATAGTATATTTATGTTGAAAAACCTATATTAAAAAAATATAATTAATATGTACATTTACATAAAATTTTATAACATGTTTTTTAATTTATCATTTATTACATCTCCAAAATAAAAGTTGTCATTAACTTTATAATCATTATTACTTTATTAAGATTGGGGTAAACTTGAAAATGTCGTAGTTAATATTGTCTTAATTTTCAGTAAGTCAATAAAATTGAACAAAATTTAAAACAAAAACATTTACAAAGAAACAGGGAGTATCATTAAAAAAAATCCTCCTTTTCTTTATAAAATAATCTTTTATTTGGTGTAAAATATTTGGTGTATATCAATGTACTCTCACCTGATAATTGAAGATTAATTGGTATGAAGAGATCATCGAAAAAGATATAACAGCATTGAAATCAAACAATCCATGTAACATCATGAATTTACCCATGCTTGATTTTTGTGATTAAGAAATTTTAGGTATTGTTTAGTTTGATTAGAGCACATTACTTCATTATTATTTTCAAGATATTATTTATTGTTATAAAAAGTATTTGTTTGCTTGCATTTAACTTTAAAATCTGAAGTCGTTTTGTAAAACTGTAACACCCTCATCTTTTATAAAGGGAATAAAATAATTTATCAAAAACTGTTGAGGTTGAAAAATAAAAATTCCCTTTATTGAAAGATAATGAATAAAAGTTTCCTTTCAAATACATTTAACTTCAGTGTTACAATGGATCAAATCCAGTAAATGAATTAATGAATCTCTTCCTTTTCTGCATGAGTCTCTGGTGAACTTCCTTTATTCACGACAGATACTCACGCAACTCATCTATGAGTACCCCGAATACCCTGAATCAAGGTCCAATCATTGCCAGAGGACCATCCTCCGCAGTCATGATATGTACCTAGAGGTCGATAGGATATATTACAGTTAAGCAAAACTATCCCGGGAAAGGACCGTTTTACCCATTATAATCCCCAAGGGTTACAGACGAATCACCGTCGAACCTAGCCTATGCACATTCTCGCTTCCGATTCTAAAATTCTCTTTGCAATTCTAAGAATCGTTGTGTCTTTTGTAACACCCTATTTGTAACACCCCAATTTGGACATAGAATTTTTGCCAAAATTTGTGCTATTTTTTTTAAAAGCATTTCATTTTAGTTTATTTGTAAAAGAATTATTTTATACAATGTGCATTACTTAACTTTTGAGATACTTAGTTTATAAAATATTCGTAATGTTATTCTATTCCAAACTGAGATATTACAAAACACATTTCCAACACTTCTTTTAAAAATAGTTATTTTCCTCTAATGGTGTCCTTAAAAAAATGATTTGATTATGAGATGATAACAATTAAGAAATATGAAGGAATAATTCTTTTTATTAGCAAAATGATCACTACCCCAAAAAGGGCATGATATTTGATACAAAGGATATACTGAACCAACAAGGTCTAAGCCAATACTAGAGGGTACATTAGTCTTATCAGAGCAGACTCAATCTATCTATCTGGGCATGATATTTGATACAAAGGATATACTGAACCAACAAGGTCTAAGCCAATACTAGAGGGTACATTAGTCTTATCAGAGCAGACTCAATCTATCTATCTAGACCTTATGACAAACATGAAACTTCTCGTTGTTGCTGATCCACATTGCCGGTGCCTCATCTGCGTCAAACTTCCACTGACGATCAGCTCCGAATCAATAAGCTCCACTCGTGCCGGTTCTTCCCAGAGCCATCCACTCTACTTCACTTCCCATGGACTAAGAGAATCCGAGAACACCATTCCACTTTTTGAAATCTCTATACGACAAACGACTCGATCTGCCATCTGTGGACATGGACATCATTCCCAATGTCCACAAAAGAGGGAAAACATAGAGAGTAAGCGATCCGAAGGAATTAATCGTCGACGGCATGGGCTTACTCCATGGGGTCACATTAGGATTCAAACATACATACAATAATTTCATAGCTCATCACATCATAACATCATCATCACCATCAATATATTTCTTATCCTCATCATCATACCATATCATATCATATCGTCAATAATTTGCTTCATTAAGAATTTCAATAAACTTATTACTCTTTTCGTTTGTCTTCTCAACAACTCAAAATATAGCCGTCAATGATTTAGGGAGGGAAATCATTGAGGCAGGGGAATAAGTCAGCACACACGATACATCTCCTCCTTAATATCCAACCACTGCCTAAGTCGGAAAGCAGATGGGACGAACAGGAACCTTAACCACGCCGGCATCGATGTCGAGGAGTACGTACTAAGAACATTTAGCAACCGAATTAAATCAAATATACAGCGACCGAAACATTTCACAAAATATAGCAACATCTAGCCCCGTTCAGGTTCCCTCTCACCATCTCTGATTTGATCAAGGGGGCGACAGTACTTTCTCTAGTTGATCGTGTAGTCCTTGCTACGACCATGTCCCACAACCGAAAGACAAGTCATTGTAGTCTTGTCCTACCTAGAGAAGCACTCGAGGCTTCTTGACGTTCACCGTCCTTGCCTTCCCCTATCACAATCACCACTCGAAGATACACCAGTCTCCAAGTATACGGTATCTTTCCTCTCCACTACTTCTCTCTCAACGTAGAGTTAGGAAAGATTAGGATTTTAAGTCTTTTAAGCATTTTAAGTCTTTTAGAAAAGATTAGCTTTATTAACCTAAGATTGGTCGACCCATTCTAAGCCATGCTTCTAACATGCCTCGACCTCTAAGGGAAAAACGAAACAAACACCTCCCTAAGTACAGTGGTTCCATAATGCTCGCAACCACGACACGTCATTCACGTGGCCAGCTACTTGAAATCAAGCACGTCTACCAGACTGAGCGATTGGGGATATACATCAAAAGTCATTTGTGCTCCGCGCACCTTCACTGTACACTACACGATTCGAGATACTTACATTATAACCGGATTGCCTTAACCAAGGTCTTATACCACCGAGGGTCCATAGAATAATCATTGCCTTAAACCATAAAGCCTCATCATAATCTTAACAATTCCAACATATATTCAGATAATCATTTCTCCAATATTTCTTTTCTTCAATAGGTAAACAGTTATCACAGGATAACATCAATACAGTAACATACTCATCAGATAAAATTCATTCTATATGATTATATCAAAATAAATAACTCAGATCATATAATATCAACCGATAACCAATATCAAACATTCAAATAAAAGTTATGGTCTCAACGTAGATCGGCTAAACACACACAAACAATTGCCGTAACGTATTTTGACAAATAACTACGGAGTTCTGATCGAGAACATCCTAGTGCTACCATAGATGCCATTATGTCTTAGGAAAGCTTCTCTCCCACCTGGATTTGAAGCTAGGGAATATGATCCTGATAATCCGAATTTGCTTCACTCGAACCTTTAACAATTTGATACACATAATCCAAATAACAAATCAACTCAAAATTTATCAAAAGGACACTTTACCAATACTTAACAAAATAATTTCTTTTTCAAAAGCACTTAGTATCCTTTAAAATACAAAACAGTATCAGAAGCTTAAAACTTTGAAAACTAAAAACAGATTACTGCATCACTAAAATCACTTTTTCTTTTAGCTTTTTAAATCATGAAAACCTTTTCCAAAAATAAAATAACTTTTAGAACTTTATTATCACATCTCAAAATAAATTTTAAAACTTCAATTACTCAAAAGCTCATTTCCAAATATCTTATAACAACTACCATTTGCAGATGGATCATGCAGCCTGAGTTAAGGCATTTATCTTTGATGCACTTTTAAATTAACTTTAGGCAGTAAAGAACTTGTTTCTAAAACAATACAAAACCACATCAAAAGCACACATAATTCATATAGGACATAAACTCATTCATTCCTAAGCTCAAAATAATTTATAGAGTTAATGCTACTTATGAGATATTCAAGACAACATATAAAAAATTACTTTTTAAACATCTGTACACTTATATCTTTCAACTAAAATTCCTAACACATAAAATCATGCACTTTATCATATGAGAACAAATTTTCAAGACTAATGCAATTAAATTAAAATTTTTGGACAACATGCATTATCAATCTTAAAAATCACTTTTCTCTTAAACTGTTAATCCAAAAATAGTGTCACTTTTTCCTATAGCTTAATTACAAGCTCTATTATAAAAATAACATAAAGTTTAATTTAATTAAATAATTTAAGCTTGCTGGACAGCCACATCAAAACAGGTTGCATTCATTCAAAAATCAATATTCTACAAGTTCTAACACTTATACCCAAAGGCTTATAATCTACAACTCAAAAATATACTTAACTTAGAAAAATAATCACATTTTCTAAATCACATCAAATCTGGACAGCAACTTCATTTTAAAAAATAGGGTTTGACTAAGTTGACTTTTCTCTCTTCTCTCTCACGGCGTCTAGAGTTTCCGTAGGCTTTCCGGTGTGGCCACCATGCCTAAGAAGAGGGGGAGGCCGCCGAAGTCTCCCTCACCTCAATCTCTTTCTTCTTCATTGAAACAAGATAAGCAACCGCAGGTTTTTGATCTGTCCCAATTGGATGATGAGGACTTGGAAGCGATTGATGCCTTGACGCCTAAGCAACTTGAATCGCTAGTGCATGACATTGAGTTGATACGTGCAAGGGTCAATAAACAAGGGTGTCCTGTGAAACAAGCAGAAAACAGTGAAGATCAGCAACATGTTTCAAGTGAAAATGCAATTCCAAATATTTCTGAACCAAAGATTCCAGAACCTGAAAAGGAAGTGTTACCTAAACTGAATGTGTGGGAAAGTTTTGATATTTCAAAACTTTGCAATGCAGGGGGCAAACTGAATTTTCATCAACATGATCTGAAGGATGGGGTTGCTATAGGGAAAATTGATCCCTCTGATGTGGAAGATGAGGTTAAGTATTGGCAGAATTCACTGGTTTGTTATGTGTTGGGGGCAAATCCACCTTATCCAGTTCTGAGTGGATTCATAAAAAAAGCATGGGGGCAGTATGGGATTGACAAAATCCTTATGAACTCGGATGGTACCCTTATTGTGAGATTTAACACGATAGAGGGTAGGAACAATGTGTTAGAAGTAGGGGTTTTTCATTTTGATAAAAAAACCTCTAATTATCGCACCTTGGACAGGAAGACATGTAACAAAGAGTTTATTAGACAGAGTCCCCATTTGGGTTCAGTTGCCAAATTTAAATTTGAAATTCTGGGGAACTTCTGCTCTTGGCAAGATCTCTAGTTTGATAGGGACAACCATTATGGCTGTAAGGTTACGGAAGAGAGAAACCGCATAAGTTATGCTAGAGTATTGGTGGAAGTGGATCTTGCCATTCTACCAGAGGAAGTGCATTTTGAAGATGACAAAGGGAATATTGTGTCTCAAAAGGTCAACAATGAATGGAAGCCTACTTTGTGTTCTAAATGTTCCTCTTATGGCCATGATATAGGGATGGGCACGGGTACGGGCCATGCCCCTACCCGTGGGTATTTACGGGTATTTATGCGGGTAATGGGTATTTACGGGTATCCACGGGTTTTAACTTTTATTATTATTATTTTTTTTTAAAATTAAGCCAAAGCTATACTGCACCAGACGCTATATGTACTGAACCGCTCATCAAACAATTGTAATATAGTAAAATGATATGTCCAATTAAATTGATAATTATGCAGTGAAGGTAGATATGATTGGTACAGATACGTACACAGTCGTACATATCATATGGCTATCTATTTCCTTATATGAAAAATCCATACAGCTACTATATGTTCTACTTTGGGCCTGCAGCATCAAGATTGGGCGATGCAGTATCAAAATTGGGTGTGGATCAAGCCACACACTCTATTATTTATACTAATATGTATATATATTTATTAATAAAATATTATTTTATTTATACGGGTACCCACAGGCGCGGGTACCATAATATCCATCCCCACCCATAAGGGAATAGTGCGAGTACCCGTTGCGGGTATTTGTGCGGGAACCCGCGGGCATGGGTATTTTGCCCATCCCTACCATGATACTAGAATGTGAAAGAAGGGGGTGAAACAACAGTGGGTTGTAAAAAATAAACCCACTCAACAAGATATGCAGAAGCTAGATGAAGCCCTGAAATTGAAAAGTGACATTGACAATGGCATTATGCCTCAGGAGAATGTGGATAGAGGAAGAGCTGATGTAGAATATGTGATTCAGGATCTTACAATCAGCAACCCTGTAGAAGATAGAGACATACATAAGGAGGGTCAAAAGGAGGGTGAGAATGATGGGTGGATCTCAGTCACCACTAGAAGCAAGGCTCAGCAAAGGGCAGTGGTGTTGCAGAGGGGGGAGTCTTCTACTTAACCTCCATATGGATAGTATTGGAGCTTGGAACATTCGAGGGTTGAACCACCCTCGAAAACAAAAACAGGTTCTGGAATTGTTCAAAAGAAATAATGTTGGTTTATTTGCTCTTTTAGAAAATAAGTTGAGAGTGAATAGCTTTCAGCAAGTTCAAAATAAAATTGCTAGTGGTTGGGGTTCCTATATTAATTTGGATGCTTTCTCTTTAGGGAGGATTTGGGTTGTGTGGAGGAAGGATATTTTTGATGTCACTGTTATAGCAAGATCAACACGATATGTTCATTGCCATGTTTATGTAAAGCAGACCCAGAATCAGTTGTTTGTGACTTTTATCTATGCAGAGAATGACCAGTATGATAGGAGGGAACTTTGGCAGGTGTTATGTGGTATGCAGAATTGTATTAATATTCCTTGGCTTGCTCTTGGGGATTTCAACGTTTGCCTGAGTCAACAAGAGAAGATTGGGGGTAATCCTACTGATCCTAGCAGTGCAAATGAGTTTCAAAAGTGTATTGATGAGTGTGGCTTATTGGATATGCATAAGACAGGTTGCTATTACACTTGGTGTAATAAACAACATGGGGCTGATAGGATTATTACTAAACTGGATAGAGCTCTGGTTAACCTAGCTTGGTGCAGGGAGTGGCCTCAGTCTACTGCAAATTTTACTAATCTAGGATTGTCAGATCATTCAGCTATTGTTATTGACTGAGGTGGTCAGATTAGGAAATCTAAGTACTCTTTCAAGTACTTTAATATGTGGGCCAATCACCAGGATTTTATGTGCATTGTTGACTCTATTTGGCAGAGGAATTTTGAGGGGAGTAGTATGTTCAAGCTCTGCAGGAAGCTAAAGGACCTTAAGAGTCCTTTGGCTCGTTTGAACAGGTTACATTTTTCTAATATTGACATTAGAGAGGCTGAACTCAGAGAAAAGTTGGATGCCATTCAAACAGATTTGACCCTGAGACCTATGGATCCTAATCTACATGAGGCTGAGAGGGACATTTCTATTCAATATAGCAAAGTGCAGCAGGATGCTCTTTCCTTCTTGCAGCAGAAAGCTAAGATGAATTGGTTGAAAGATGGATACAGTAACACTAAACTCTTTCATGATTCTATCAGAAAGAGAAATTATCAGAACAGAGTTGTAAAGATCATTAATGACAGAAATGAGCAAATTACAGATCAGGAAGGGATTCAACAGAGTTTTGATGAGTTTTATCAAAATCTTTTTCTGACAAGAAGCAGAGGGGATATGTTTGAGCAGGCTGTGATTAATCAAGGGAACTGTCTATCTAGGGATCAACAATTGACCCTAATCAAGCCTATTTCTGATGATGAGATAAAGCAAGCCCTGTTCTCTATTAACAAAAATAAAGCACGAGGACCTGATGGATTTGGGTCAGGATTCTTTCAGGCTGCATGGGACAGAATTGGAAATGATTTGTGTAGTGCAATCAAGGAGTTTTTTGTTACAGGTATCCTCCTAAGAGAAATTAATCACACTAATCTTGTAATGATCCCTAAAGTTGATGAACCTTCAAAGGTTCATCAGTTTAGACCAATTACTTACTGCTCAACCATCTATAAGTGCATTTCAAAGATTATTAGCAACAAATTAGCAGATGTGTTGCCTTTTTTGGTTCAGGATAATCAGAATGCATTCATTAAAGATAGAAGTATATTGCATAATATTCTTCTATCTTAGGAGTTGGTTAGAATGTATGGAAGAAGGAATGTATCTCCTAGGTGCATGATGAAATTAGACATTAAAAAAGCCTATGACACCCTAGAATGGAATTTTATTGAACATATGCTGCTAGCTCTAAAATTTCCAATTAAATTTATAGCTTGGATAATGGCCTGCATCAGATCTGTCTCCTACTCTATTGTGGTTAATGGTCATCAGGGTGATAGGTTTTGGGTTTCTAGGGGCATCAGGCAGGGGGACCCCATGTCCCCTTTACTGTTTGTCTTATCTATGGAAATTCTATCAAGGAATCTAAATTTGGCAACAACAGAAAGAAATTTTCGATTTCATCCTGCTTGCAAAGATTTGAGACTGGTCAGCTTGGCATTTGCAGATGATCTCATGATTTTCTGCAAAGCTCATCCAGCCAGTGTTAGAATTATGGTGCGTGCGTTTAAGGAGTTTGCTAATTGGTCTGGTTTGCAAGTCAGTCATGAGAAATCTCACATTTTCATGGCTGGTATTCCACAAGATACTAAGATGCTTTTGCTGTCTATCACTAGATTTCAGCATGGTTCTTTCCCTTGCAGATATTTGGGTATTCCACTGTCTTCGAGGAAATCGAATGCTGCTACGTGTCAGGTTTTGTTGAATAAAGTGATGAGGAGCATAAATTATTGGAGATCTAGAAATTTGTCCTATCAAGCTAGAGTGTGCTTAATCAATTCTGCTCTTATGAGCTTTCATATTTACTGGGCATCGATTTTTATCATTCCCTCAGCTGTTATTAATGAAATCCAAAAGCAGTGCAGAATGTTTCTTTGGGGTGTTAAGGAAAATGGATCCTATCAAGCTAAGGTTGCGTGGTCTACTGTTTGTAACTCTAAGGCTTATGGTGGTCTTGGCATTCAGCAGTGTGGGGTGTGGAGTATTGCTACTCTAGGTAAGCAGATATGGAACATTGCAGAGAAAAAAGATTGTCTCTGGGTGCGGTGGGTGCATAGTTACTACATCAAAGAGAACTCCTTCTGGGATTGTGTTTGGATCCAGGGGCAGAGTTGGCATTGGAAACAATTATTGAAAGTCAGAGACAAACTTCGTTTGGGGTTTACGAATAATCAGTGGCAAGATTGCTCAGATGGTGTTTATACTATCAAATCTGGGTATCGATTTCTTAAAGGGAGTCAACCCAGATTTCCTATGTTCAAAGTTGTGTGGAATTGCTTAAATGTTCCTAAGCATTGTTTCATTTCTTGGCTAGTCATTCATGGGAAGCTACAAACTAGAGATAGATTGAGGTGGAGTTTCTTACCGAATCATTGCAGTCTCTGTATGGCTTCGGGTGAATCTTTGCAACATCTTTTCTTCGACTGTAAGTGGAGCTCTGAATTGATGCATTCGTGTCTCAACTGGTTGGGGCTGCGTCGGTTCCCTCTAAGCTTTGTTCGATGGCAACGATGGTCTCTTTTCGCTGGAGGGAGGAAATGGTACCGTCACATGCTTTGGGCATCAATTGTGGCTGTGATTTACCACACGTGGCAAGAAAGGAACGATAGATCCTTCAACAATATATCTAGATCCCCTGATTTTAGATTTAGTTTAATTAAGAAAGAGCTTGCTTTTAGAGTTTTTTTCTGTTATAAGAATTTTACAAGGTGGCCAAATAAGACTTTAGTTGATAGTATTTGTAATGAGATTCGGGTTTAATGCATTGAGGGAACCTTCCTAGAAGGTGGCTCTTAATGTTTTTTTTTTCCTTTTTTCCCATATGTCCAATTGGCTGAACCCTTCCTAGAAGGTGGCAGTTTGATTGGAATATGTGAGGTATGATGTATTTTTCCTGCTTGTGGTAATAGAATTTATTTCTTCTACCAAAAAACTTCATTTTTCAGAAAATAATAATTTTAATCACTTTAAAACTTTCATTTTCATACTACACATGATACTAACTACATATGCACATAAACACATCACAAACACACATAAAAATATACCTTAAATCACCCGCCCTTATAAAAATAAATTTTTCCAGAATTATTTTTTTTCATCAAAAATCATTTATTCAATTGTTATTTCATGAAACCACATTAAAGAATTAAGATACAAACACCATATAATCATATAAACACCTAGAAAAATCAAAATAATACTCCTATCCTATGAACATAACAATTCGGCCATACCAAAAAAAAAAGAACAGTAACCAAATTATTTTTCACATAATCAATTATCAAATCAATTACAAAATACAAAGAACAAAGAATAAATCATGCACATAATCATCAAACGATTATAAAATTTTCATTTTTGAAATCATATAGGCCTCACGGCCTACCCAGTAAAACAAAATAAGTTTTGCAGAAATTTCCAAATATCTTTTTGGTTTATTCCTCAAATGATTATTTCCTTTAGAAATTCATGATAAAACAACAAACATTCATCATTCAAAATTTTCAAAAATCACTTAAACATGTTCATATAAATTAAATTATATTTTCACTTCCTTATTTCATCCTTATATAATTCGGCCATCATAAGAAAATAAAAGGGGAAACATTGTTTCTTTAAACTTCATTTTAAGTCCCTTTCAATCTTTATTCACATGACCATGAACAATAATTCACAAACACTTAAAATAGTTTAAAACTCTCATCTTAGGATTTATGAAATAGAAAAAAGAAGAATCAGAATATAAGCTTTACTGTTTGATGAAAAATCCCAAAATAAAAGCTTAAAACAAACAAAAGAAGCAGATTATAAGTTAATAAAATACATTTCTCCTAAGCAATTGAAAACACTTCAATTATGTGCAAAATCTCCTCCTCCTCTGCTCCTAGATGCCACGCCCCACTCTCCTTTCCTTAGAGTTCTCTTAATTTTTTTCTCTCCTCTTTTCTTAGGTTTGATTTTTGTGAAAAATGCCAAAGGTATAAGATCTCTTTATATAGGAAGTAAAATTTGTCTTCACACCCCAAAATACAATGAATCCCACGTTTTTTATAGGCTTGGGGAAGAAGGAAAATTTTGCTTGGTTATCAAGTTGATTGTATGGAAATTATAAGCCATATTAAAGTCTTCTCACAAAAATCATGCACTTTTGAATTCAAATATTCTTCACATGTTAAAATTAAAAATCATTCCATCTTGATCAGACTAGATAGGCATGTACACCTTGGAGAAGAAGGAATAATTTTGGCTCTTTGATCCATCATTAAAATTGTCACCTTAATCAACCAATCAAATAATATTCTAACAATTAAAAATTTCAAAAATAAAAGAAAAATGGCAGGTCTGGATGGCGCATCCAATGGGACTCTAGAAAATAAGCTTTTCATGCAAGTAAAAATATTTTTTTGTCAAAAAGTCCATTAATGACTCAAAAATGCATTTCCAAGCTTATTAATAACCAAAAATCGAATTCTACAGTAGCAGGAATACAAATTCGAAAACTCCAGAATAAAATCCAAAACTTTACATTTTCATAATATACATTTTGATACGATCGTTTTCATATAAAATTTATAATTTTTGGACTTACGGTTTGAAAGTAATGAATTTTTTGATGTTCTAAAGTTATTTCCTCCAAAAATGCATTTCATAAGCTTTCAAACTAATTTAAATTTCAAAAATACAGAAATTTAATTATGGACGGTGCAACCAATAAGCACTCATAAAAATAATTTTTTCATCCAAGTAAAAATATCTCTTGGTCAAAGAGTTATTAAATGTCTTAAGGTTATACTTTTAAGATTATAAACACAAAAAATCGTACTATACTGTAACAGAAATAAAATTTCGAAACCTCCTAAATAAAATCTATGACTTTACGTTTATGTAAACTAAATTTCAATACAATTGTTTTGACATATTATTTGTAATTTTTGGACGTACGGTTAAAAAGATATGAATTTTTGAAGACAAAACACTATAATCCTTCAAAATTCATTTCATATCCTAATATCATTTTAATAAAATACTATACCTTAAAAAATATTTTCATGCTAGGAATACAATTTAAATACATTAAAGAAAACATTGGTATGCATATATATATATATATATCACGTGTATATATATAGTCATACAACTTCTAATAACACTTTTATAAATCAAGGTATTATGAATTATCGACAATATTTAAAATTAATTAAAATAATTTAAAGTCAAATATAATTTAACAAATAAATTGGGTAAAATTGTGGGTCTTACACTATTTATAATACCCTTAATTACCCCATAAGAATATAGTGACTTTAAAATTTCTTTTTAGAAACTCATTAACTTATAAAAATCTCTGTCAAATCGGACAGAGTTTTCCTTGTTTTTATAACTTTCCAAAATATTAGTTTTCCTGTAACCTGTTATAACAAAATACTCTTTTGAAGCAAAAGACCAACAGGGCCAAAAATATCATTATGCAACAAACGCATTCACATTAAAGTTAATTACATCGGAGATAGCTGCAAATATAATCAAGTTATGGAATTGTTTAAGTTTTCCCAATAATATACTTTCTACCCATAGGAAATGGTCCTGGACCAACTCCCAAAATAAACACTTACAAATTATACAAGTATCAAAACAATATAATCATAAACCCAAAAGATCCAGGACACTACACATGACCCAACTAATATAACTTACTCTCCCTGTGAGGGAGAGCAATCCTGCTCGGCCGGGAGTTGTGCAAGCTCAAACTCAGTACTTGTGGAAAATAGTAAGGATGTGAGCATTACGCATGAAGTAGAAAGCAGTTTCTAACTAGACATAATAACCTACTAAGTCAAACACAATCAACACATATCACATATATTTTCAATTCAACATTCCAATCATGCTCATTCACAATCAAACACTTTCATTGGTTCCTTTATCTTAATTCCATTCCTTTAATTTTCTCTTATCCATCCTTTAATTCTTTCCATGTTTGCACCACTAGGATTTGAATGCACCTGCTAGGGCATTTGGTACACCCATTAGGGACTTTGCACCCATCAGGACTTTGGCACCCATTAGGCTTCACCCGCTAGGACTATGCATCATTACTTTACAAATTCTTACCTTATTCTTTCTCATGTTCAATTCATTTTCCCTTAATTTTATTCCATACTCTAATCTGATCTATTTAGCAGCAAATTGATCCATTGGGTACACCGACGCCTAACGGGGTGTTTGGACCTAATGAGGCGTTTGGCCTGATGGGGCGTTTGGCCCTAATGGGGCGTTCGGAACACCTAGCAGGGCACCTTGTGTGCCGGTGTGTCCCAACGATCAATTCAGATGCACTTTCCTTCAACCTTAACCTATATCTCAATTAATCATGCACTTTTTCAAACATTCACATCCTTCATCTCATCACTTTCAACACATATAGCAATATAGCAAATACAAACATAAATACAAATATCAAAACAAGATCATTTCCTCTATTCTCATATTCTAATTATTAACTACATTTACTATCCTAATGTTCAATATCCTAAACTAACCGCCTACTCTTACTTTAATTCAATTTATTCATCACTTACCAAGTATGCACTTCAACCCAATACAAATATATTTTATCAGGCAATGTCAACTACCAAACTCAATATCGCTATCTTATACTTTTTCCCTAACTTATTTCATTACTTATTAAGTTCACTCTTCAACATATATTTCACCTAATCATTCAAACATACATACCAATTATCACACATACCATTATTCACGATTTACATATTCAATTTCCCAAGTTCATGTTCTTACTCTTAATTCATTCTATTTATCATTTATCAATTATACACTACAACATATACCTCATTTAATCATTCAAGTATACATAACAATTATCATGCATCAATATTCACAAGCATCAATCAAGGGTTCATATTCTTCATTTAGGCATTTATAACAACAATTAACACTTAACATTTACATTCAATCACAATTATCAATTAGGGTTCAATTTCTTTATTCAAACAATTATAGCATTATCATCATTTACTATCCTAGGGTTCCATAATTCGCTACACTAAGCACACATTCCTAGAAAATCATTATATACTAACTAGAGACAACTCCTAAATCAAGGTAACACCCACTCCTTACCTCTACCAAAGAGAGAGTGGAGAAACCTTCACAAAACTCTTGCCTAAGCTTTGCCCTAGCCCTTTCAAGCCTCAACCAAAAGCCCCCAAACGTGTTGTAAGTAGAAGGAGGAAAATAAGCTTGATTCCAACTAGCCATGAAATAGAGAAAAACATGAGTATGTGGTCCCTTTTAAAATGGGTGGTTCGAATTTCCCAAGTGAGGAAGGGGGAGAGAAAATCATGAGAAGTGAGTGATGAAGAGGGGATGAAATTTACCTTGTGTGTGTGAGAAAGGAAGTAAGATAAGAAGGTGGTGATGACGCTCTTGTTCTTATTCTATGTTGGATGTTGATGATGGTAAATGGTTTGCCTTTGATCTTGATTCTACGTTGAAGGTTGATGAGAGGGATGAAGTGGGATGAGCCCTTGTTCTTCTCAGTGCATGAGAGAGAGCTCTTGTAGAAAGATGAAGAAGAGCGTTGTGATGAAGAAATGGAGTTGGTTGATGGTGGTTGGTTTTTCTTCAACACTTAGGGCTCGATAGAGTTTAGAGAGAGTGAGAGAGCTTCATGACGGAGGAAGAAGAATGAAGAGGAATGAATGAATGAGTTGTTTGTTGTGTTTTTGTATTATTTTTGCCTTGGTTGGAATGAGTGGTCCACAAAAGAGGCTTCTCCTAGAAGCTTTGTAACATGTGGTTATAAATTAATGGCTTCATGAGGAAGCCGCGGATGAGTGGTTGAGAGGGATCAAGGTCTGGCGCGAGCGCCTGGGCATGGAGAATGATGGGCCTGGGCGCGGAAAACGCTGTGAGAGCCATTTGTTTTGGCGCTGGTGCTCGACCCTGATACCGTAAGCCTGTAATTCACTTAAGTGTTCCTAGTTCGGTGTGTTATGTTCTGACCAGATCGTGGTCGGTGCTCGTAAACTGAGTGCTAACTGGTCGACGTACGATCGAATCGATCGGACTGGAGTCATGCTGTAACAACCCGATTTTCACTTCCGAAACTATTATTAACTTGTCATTAGTTTGTTGTAAAAATGAGGCCATTTTTTTAAACACAAGTTCATCATTTGATAATATCACTTAACTTAAAATCGAGATATTACTTGAAACTTCCATCGACTGAAATACCATTGAAAATACATAACATCATCATTGCCATGATCATATAATCATAAACCAGAAGCATCGGAGTCTCGCCTCGAACAGTTTTCAAAAGTTGTTCATGGTTACAAAAGATTACATACCAGGTTTAGAAACTTGATTTTAAAACATAAATAAAGTAGCATGATTACATTACGAGTATTTCACAAAGGTAATCCTCGATTGGGAACTAGATCCTAAACACCAAAACATCTAGACACTATCAGACACATCGGACTTCACTCTCCATCCGAACTAGCATCCGTTTCCATCTTCTCACTAGATTCCGCATCAACTTCGTGAGCAGAGTCACGCACATCTTCCTCCTCCATCCGTTGTGGAGTCACTGCTGCTAACGGTGCGGGTTGACCATCATACTCATGATGTTCCCTTGGTCCACCATCCTGATAATCACGAAGAGTGACATGTCCCACATGCACATCCAAACTCGTTCCTCGCAAAATGTGTCTGGGATCGTCGATCTCCAACCGAGTATCTCCTCTCCATATCCATCCTTCAGGGACAACCACCCATGTTCCTCCTCAAAGAGGCCACATGTGAATCGCTACACGATACGCCATCTACCCGTTGCAATACCGGCAAACGCCAATACGACAACATGGTAGGAGAGAGTCAGTGTTCCGAACACTTACGTGTCGACCATGTGGTCTCACAACAGACTCAAATATAGAGACAGACAAATAATAGAACAGAATAAATAGAACAGGACAATATAACCAGATTATACAGAACAGTGTAACATGAACATGTAGAACAGTATAATCATCACAATATCATCATAACTGAACATGTTATCCACATAAGCATATATGAAACACTTATAAACCAGGCATATAATAGTATTCCAAATACATCAAGATCACAACTCATTGCCATATAAATCAATGCACTTGGCATCACAATCTTTTCGAGCATTCCTATCTTATAAGAATCTTTCTCAATCATTCAGAGATTCACTTATACTTTCTTTCTTTGAATCTTTCATCATTCTTGAGTCTTATCAAATCGGTTCACTCAATGAGGTGGGGAAAAACCATCACTGAGGAAAATCAGTTAGCACACACGTCTACATCTCCTCGGTCATCCATCCAACCTAGTCGGAAGCAAACAGGAGTAGACCTTTACCACGTAGGCTTGATAGCTGTCCTCAGGAGAACTGTAGAAAATCCGGTACAGTCTCAATTCACATAAACTGGCACACTGTAGAAAATCCGGTACAGCGGCAAATAATCAATTTCAATAATCATATAATCAAAGAGCCTCGTTCTAGTCCCTCTCACTGTTCTAGATTTGCAATCAAGGGGGTGACAGTACTATTTCTAGTTCGCGATGCAAAACTTACCACGACCATCGGAATCGATCAACCCGACGTGGAATTCGTTCCGCCTAGAAATATACTCCAGGCTTCTTGACGTTCACCGTCCTTGCCCTCCCCTCATGCAATCTCCACCTGAGTATCTGCAGATACCCATGGTATCTTCCTCTCCACTACTCCGCACTCATTGCTCACCGCTTTTGTTAGAGTCTTTTATAGTCTTTTATGTTTTTAATTAACCTAAGGTCGGCTCGCCTTTGATTCATCCCTTCGACAAGTCCCGACCACTAAGGGTTAAATCCGTTCCCCAAAGAATCACGTATTACTTTCATTTCCAATAGCCACTTGGCATCACAGCACATCGAATAATTCCCGTAGGAAAATCTCATAAGCCTCTTGTATCCATCTGATACTTGGCAATCATCATCAATCATGAGTCCTCAAGCACAATCTCAGCATCATGAGCACAATCTCAACATCATTAGCACAATCTCAGCATCATGAGCACAATCTCAGCAGCATGAGCACAATCTCAGCATCATGCTTAACTGGGGCATTCTCAGATCTCAACACTTTATCATCTTTCCTTAAACTTTTCAAAGAATCTTAAGTCTTATTTATTCATTTCTTATGATTCTCATTGTCACTTGTCATAACAGCCAGAGTTTCCAGACAGAATAAAAATATACTCAGCAGTATCAATACCATAAAATCAGATACATAACTAAACTAATCATACATTACAGTTTACTAAACGGATAGACAATTAACATCTTCAGATAACAAACAGGCAGATAATCAAGTAGCACTTAGTATATCAAATAAGTCTCAACGATTGGCACAGTCCATATATTCAGTCTAGACACCACTACGTTGTAGGTTCACATCACTCTCACCTCTTAGTCCAGCAGGTGAATTGCCTTGTCCTTGATAGTCTCTCGCTTCTCCTTGCGATTCCGTTCCACCGTCTAGAGAATACCTTGTATTTAAAAATACGTTTACATAAAAATTTATTTCAATTGAAACACATCACTTTATTCTTCTTCACTTCAAATAGGAAAAACTCTTATTTCTTTTCATCATTTTCTTTAAAATACAATCATTTGTCAAAACAATTCTAATCTTTTCTTGCACTTGAAATCTCTCAAAATCATTTGAAAACTCTTGATAATATAAATTAAATAATCAATTTAAGCTGCTGTTTGAAATCGGTCCAGCCACGTTTTAGCTTTTAAAACATCGAAAAATCACTATTTTCCATCTAGCTTTTGTTACTTCAAATGGTACTTGAAAACTCATACTTTTTATCAATTGAAAACACTTTTAGAATATAAATACCTTAAAATAATTTTTGGACAGCAAGGGAATAAAATCAAAAATCATTGAAAACTCTTCTTGAAATAACTAAACTCATTTATCCATTTCCAACACCAAAACCGAATAGTAAAGAAATAATCGCAACACCATTTCAAACAAATTAACTTAGCATCAACCCATGAAACACACTCATTACCTCATGTCACTTCATGAAAAGAATCTTAACCTAGTTAACATGCATTGGCCGAATCTCAACATGACCAAGACAAGATTTTTGGTTCATTTTTCAAGATGCAAAGATCAAGATTCATAAACCAAATCATGTACTTGCTCACACAAAATTTTTAAAACATCATGTCCTTCTTCAAGCATCAAACCGAATCATCATCATCACTCAAATAAAGTTCCATTTCAAATCTCTTGCATGCACTTTAAAATTCTTAAATCATGTAAATATCAACATGCATGTGCCTTTTCATGATGATCAAAGCATGATCTCCTAGTTTTCTAAGCTTGACCGAATAACCATCATCATAAATCAAGGTTTGGCTTCAAATCTTTAACATGCAAAGAACATAATGCATAGATCAAGTCCTTTTGGATCAAAATCATTTTCAAAAGCTTGCTTTCCTTAGTTTCTTTCAAAACCGTGATGAACATCAAGGAAAGATCAAATCTTTTTGCTCAAAAACAACATGCAAGACTCAAGATTTAGGCTTTATCAAAGATCAAGTCAAGATCAAGACATGCAATCACTTAGATTTACTTTTCCAAGCATAAAACCAACATGCAACTATGTAGATCTAATTAAAAATCATCAACACACGGTTTACTAACCATGGCCGAATCATCTAACCCATGGTTTAGCATTTTACAAGTTTCTTTAACTCTAAAAATTCATGATCAAGACATGCCCAACACATGCAATCATCTACTAAACCATAAAATCCAACATGCAAAAGAAAATAAGATTGCAAAGCCATAAATCTAAAACTAACTCTAAACTCCTCTATGATCTTCGAATTACACACCAAAAGAAATGATCTTCAAGCTTCTAGCACCTTTGATCTTCAAAGAGAATCCTTGATCAAGCCTTGAATTTCTTCTTCTTCTTCCTTCTCTCTCACTCTTACTAAGAGTTTGATGAGCTCTTAGTCAAGTGTTTGGTTTGGAAAATAAAATGAAGAAGAATGAAATGGATGAAGGGAAATGAACTATGGCCAAGCTATATATAGGCAAACCGTAATTTTCCCTTCTTGCCCTTGAGGAAATTCGGTCAATGTGTGAGTGTGAGGGGTAGTTTTGGCACTTTGATTTGTTGCATGGTTTAGGTCTTATCAACCTAGACAAAAAGGAGTAAATTAAGGCACTCATCCTAATTCCTATTGGTTGGCTTTTCTCCTTAATTCACATTCTTCCACCAATTTAATTTCCATATGGTTCTAATTTATCCTATAAGCTTCTTTTCCTAAAATAAAATCCTAAGCATACACATACATGGCAATACCGTACACACACATACACATACATGCATAGGAAATAAAATTTTTCTCATAAGACCATTCATGCATAAAAATTACAATTTCTTCAAAGCATAAAAATATTAGATACATAACCGTTCCAAAAACTAAACTTTAAAACTCATAGAATTATCCCATGAAAACCACTCCTTTAAAAATCATTCATCACTTAAAAATCATGAAATAAGAAATTCATTCAAAGAAATGCTCTTTAAAAACATTTTCTCAAAAATTAATCTCTTTATAGCTTAAAATAATACGAGGATTTTGACGGATGTCACATTCTCCCCAACTTGAAGATTTCTCGTCCCCGAGAAATGTCGTACCTGAAGCAAAAAGGTGCGGATAAAAACTTCTCATCTTGCTCTCAAGCTCCCATGTCGCATCTTCTCCATTATTCTGACTCCATATTACTTTAACTAAAGGTATCTCTTTTCCTCTCAACCTCTTGACACTACTACCATCTATCCTTAGAGGTAAAGTCGCATATGTAAGATTTTCCTTTAGTTGTATTGAGTCAGGCTCAATGATGTGTGAAGGGTCATGAATATATTTTCTCAGTTGAGACACATGAAATACATCATGCAAGTTAGAAAGCAAAGGGGGTAAAGCAATTTGATAGGCTAAGGGTCCTATTCTTTTAAGAATCGGGTAAGGTCCAATGAAACGAGGTGTAAGTTTTCTGGTTTTGAGCATTTTGCCAATTTCGGTAGTCGGCACTACCCTCATGAACACATGATCTCCTTCATTGAATTCCAGCGGACTCCGCCTCTTATCCTGATAGCTTTTCTGTCGGCTCTGAGCAACTCTCATTCTTTCCTGAATTAACTTCACTTTTTCATTCGTCTGCTGCACTATATCAGGTCCTATTATCAGATGCTCTCCAGTTTCAAACCAACACAAGGGTGTTCTGCATTTTCTACCATACAAAGCTTCATACGGCGCCATTCCAATGCTTGAATGGAAATTGTTGTTGTAAGTGAACTCGATCAAATGGAGAAAAGAATCCCAATTTCCAGCATCCTCTATCACACAAGCTCTCAGTAGATCTTCCAACGTTTGAATAGTTCGCTCTGTCTGTCCATCAGTTTGCGGATGATAAGCCGAACTTAAATCCAACCTTGTTCCTATCGCTGCTTGCAAACTAACCCAAAATTTAGAAGTAAAACGCGGATCTCTGTCTGATACTATGCTTGAAGGTACTCCATGCAATCTCACCACTTCTTTTAGATATAGTTCAGCCAACCTATCAAATGGATACTTCATACTGATAGGAATAAACCATGCAGTCTTCGTCAATCGATCCACAATTACCCATATAGCATCATATCCTTTTTGAGTTTTAGGAAAACCAGAGACAAAATCCATGGTTACACAATCCCACTTCCACACTGCACTGCCAACGGTTGTAACTCACCACCAGGCTTCTTATGCTCTATTTTCGCTTTCTGACATGTCAGACATCGAGACACATACTCCGCAACTTCCCTCTTCATTCCAGACCACCAGAATATCTTCTTGAGGTCTTGGTACATCTTTTGAGAGCCAGGGTGAAAACTCAACTTACTTTTATGAGCCTCTTCCAACATCATTCCTTTCATCTCAGCATCATTTGGTACACAGACATGATCTTTGTATCTTAACACTCCATCACTACCAATTCTGAATTCCACTTCTTTTCCTTTTTTCGAAAGCTCTTTCTTAGCTTGAAGCTCCTCATCTTTCAGTTGAAGTTCCTTTATCTTCTCCATAAATCCGCTTGAGACTGTCAACTATCCCAATATCATGCTCTTAGGTTTGAACTCCACTCCTAAATTCAGGTCTCGGAATTCTTCAATCAACTTCAATTCCTTTATCATCAATGCAGAAACATGCAATGATTTCCTATTTAAGGCATCAGCAACTACATTTGCCTTTTCAGGGTGATATTGTAGCTCGAGATCATAGTCCTTCAAAAATTCCATCCACCTTCTCTGACGCATATTCAACTCCTTCTGTTCAAACAAGTACTTCAAACTCTTGTGATCGCTGAAAACTTCAATCCTTACACCATACAAGTAGTGTCTCCAAATCTTCAAAGCAAACACCACTACCGCCAGCTCTAAGTCATGAGTTGGATAATTTAGCTCATGAGCCTTAATTTGTCGCGAAGCATAGGCTACTACCTTCCTCTCTTGCATTAGCATGCATCCTAACCCTTGCTTCGAAGCGTCACAGTATACACAAAATGGCTTTGTTGTATCCGGTAAAACCAACACTGGCGCGGTTGTTAACCTCTTCTTCAATTCTTGAAAATTCTCTTCACACTTAGCCGACCATTCAAATAATTGACCTTTTCTCGTCAGCTTTGTCAAAGGCAGAGATAAGCGAGAAAATCCTTCGATAAACCGACGATAATACCCTGCTAATCCCAAGAAACTTCGTATTTCTGTCACAGATGTCGGTGTTTTCCATTCCAGCACAACTTCTACCTTTGCAGGATCCACCGCAATTCCATCCTTCGTGATCATGTGCCCTAAGAAATGCACTGAATCCAGCCAAAAATTACACTTCGCTAGCTTAGCATAAAGCTGCTTGTCCTTCAACATTGTCAAAACTGTCCTTAAATGCTCTGTGTGTTCCTCCTTAGTCTTGGAATAAATCAAAATATCGTCGATAAACACGACAACAAATGAATCCAAGTAAGGATGAAAAATCCTATTCATGTAGTCCATGAATATCGTTGGAGCATTTGTTACACCAAAAGGCATAACCAGATACTCGTAATGCCCATAACGAGTTCTGAAAGCAGTCTTAGAAATATCTTCCTCCTTCACTTTAATCTGATGATATCCTGATCGAAGATCTATCTTGGAGAATATGAATGCTCCCTTCAGTTGATCCAACAAGTCATCAATTTTGGGCAAAGGTTACTTATTCTTGATCGTCACCTTGTTCAATTGACGATAGTCCGTACACAAACGCATACTGCCATCCTTCTTTTTGACGAACAACACTGGTGCTCCCCATGGTGACACACTAGGCCGTATCATCTTTTTCTCCAACATCTCTTCCAGTTGCTTCTTTAGTTCAGCTAACTCCACCGGGGACATTCTATAAGGTGCTTTGGAAATAGGTCCAGTTCCAGGGATTACATCAATTGAGAATTCAACTTCTCGAATTGGCGGTGAACCAGGTATCTCTTCCGGAAATACCTCAGGAAAATCTTTAACCACCGGCAATTCGTGTAGCTCCTTATCCTTCTTGATATCCAATGAAGCTAAGAACATGTAGGCCACTGCTCCATCCTTCAATGAAGCTTGAACTTCCTTGGCAGATAAATGCTCAGGGTCTTCGGGTTTAGGTAAAGAAGATTGGGTTTTACTAAAGACTAATGACTTTTCGGAGCAGTCCAGAAGAACATGATTCCTCATAAGCCAATCCATTCCTAAGATAACATCTATTTGGGAAAGGGGTAGTTGAATCAAATCAACAAAATAGGTGTTACCTTCTATCTCTACTGGGCAATTAGAACAATAGGTAGACACTATCACAGGTTTATCAATAGGGGAAGAAACAAGCATATTATAAGGTAAAGTATCTACTTTCAACTTTAATTTATTCACCACATCATTAGCAATAAACGTGTGAGTAGCTCCCGAATCATACAACACTAATAAGGAATTCTTATGAATGAAACATTCACCTTGGATCAGATTAGCAGCATTCGCAGCTTCAGCTCCACTCATAGTGAACACTCTCCCTTGCAGAGTAAGTCGATTTGCATTCCCTGAATTAGCCACTTTCTTGGGTTCCTTGCAATCCTTTGCAATGTGACCAGGCTTATCACAATTGAAACAGTTAGGATTCCTGGGTGGACACATCGAACTAAAATGATTATGACCACACTTGTTGCAACGAGGAGGTGTAGTTCCTGATCTCATTCCGCCAAAGCTATTACGATTTCCACCACTATGACTCATGCGGCTTCTCCCAAAGCTGTTGCTTCCACGGTTTCCACCACGATTACCATTGCCTCCAAAGTTTCCACCTTGTCCACTTCCTCCAAAACGTTGATCCCTTCTTCCACCAGAACCAGAATACGAATGTGGGGTCCGATACTTTCCACTAGAGTCTCTATGAAAAGGAAGATTGCGAATCGGTCCATGAGATGAAGATGGATTTGTCACCTTCTCAACTGCACTTTTTGCTGTAACATCCCAAATTTTAATCCCAAATATAATTAGAATGATAACGAGATTGGAATAATAGTAATAGTAATAACAAGGTTAAATGAGTGTTAAAAAAAGAGAGGATCTTTTAGTGTTAGAAACATATAATAATAGAAAATTAAGAATAATGTAATTAATTGATTTAATATTATGACGTTTTCAAGATTTGAGTGTCATAATAAAATTTTGATTTTATCATTATAATTGAAATATGTTTTCTAGCCAAAATAAGTATAAATTTGTTATTATACGTTTTTCAAAAAAATAAAAGAGTACTTTTAATTAGTTTAATTAATATTTTGACAGGGAGCTCAACTGGCAAGCCTTAGAGGCATTTTCATAAATTGTTTTTTTAAAGGATATGTTTAACTTAATGTTCTTAACATTCTTGTAAGTTTTCATGGCGTTTTGATATTGTTTCATTTTTAGCTCCCAGACTGGTTTTAATATATTACGAGTATAAGTTATATTTAATGATCTGCTATTTCAAAATTATAAATATTATATTTTATCAAGTTTAATATCATGATTGAAAACATATATTTACTTTTCAATTTCGATACTTTTTCTCAAGCAATAGCTATATGTAGAGACCGGTAACTTTATTATTTTTCAATCATTTTTGAGTAATTAAAAATACAATATTGTTTTACTTAAATGTATTTTATTTTTAGCATTATCAAACTTATAATTATAATCTGAAATACTTACACATATTGACCCACAAATGTGAACAAAACATTAAAATATATTAATATTTTAATATGCCCACCCGAAGAAAGGAAGAAAAAAAAAAGTAAAAAGGAGTGGTGGCCATAAGGCCACCCGCGTAAGAAACAAAGGGAAATTAAAAAAAAATAAAAAATAAAATAATAATAACAACAAAAAAAAAAAAAAAAAGAGAAGAAAGCTTATGGTCTTATAGGCTTATATCAGCTTGAGAAAAGCAAGAATAAGAAAAGAAGAACACGCACAGAACCGCGACGGGCAGAGAAGGTTTTAGCTTTTTTAATCTTTCGAGTTTAATAACTCAAGATCCAACCGTCCAATCTCGAATCCTTCTTAGGTAAATAACCTTCTCAACTCCCTCTACCCGTCCATATAATTTATTCGACGATCCATCAATATTTTTATTATCCCTATATTTTCAAATAAAGAGATGTTTTGGGGAAAAGTTATATATTTTTATTGTATAATGATATATATTTATTATTTTGACAAAAATGAATTTAGTTGATATATATATAAATATATATATATATATATATATATATATACTTTTAATGTCATAATTTGTTTTGACGCGTGTCCCTGTTTAGATCCATTGTTCTCCCTGACCTTTGAGTAAGGCGCGGACGCGAACGTGATATTGTTTCTAGTGCTAGGATTCCAGGTAAGAAGGGTTGTGTTACCTCTACTTAGGAAGTAAATTCTAGGATGCTATAGTGATGACTAAGAATAGGGTAATATGTTAATGAACCTTAGGGTAGTCCCCGCTGACATAAATGAAGTATTTAGAAATATTAATGAAAACCACGCCTTAGGGAATAGAATATGTACGTGTAGGACAAGGTCCGGAACGAATGAGCGTATTTAGGATATTAAATTGGTTAACATTGAATGAAAATGTAGAAAAGTATACACCGTAACACAAGGGAGAAGTTAAGGAAAAACGAACTAAACTTGGGAGTAAAAGAATAAAGGGTAAACGTAATAGGCATAAAGAGTAGAACTAATAAACTAAAAGATAATAAGTAAAATAGTAAGTGAAGATTTAAATTGGATAAAAGAGGGATTATAATGTGGAATAAGGAATACATGCAGAGTCGAATATGGGAATAAAAACAAAAAAAATGAATGAATGAATTAGATGTAAAAGAAAATAGGAAACCGTTAAAAGAAATTAATAAAAAGATACTAAAGCAAAGAGAGAGTACGTTGTTAGGGAAGTTAAATAAAATGTTGTAATAAGATAGGAAAACTAAGTTAAGTTAAATAGGGTAGTTAAATAAAGTGGAGTTAATGAAATAAGAATAAATAGTAAATAATAATGTGAGATAGAGGAAGCAAAGAAATCACTAAGAACTAGTAACGAGATTTAAAAATATAAAGTATATGACCACGCTTAGTAGAGTTAATTAAAAGTAAGAATAAATTAGTAAAGAGAAGATAAAAGAAGGGTTAAGAAATTAAAAGAATTAAAGAGAACTAAGGAACTAAAAGTAAAGAGAAAAGACTAAGACGAATTAATGATGAGAAAGAAAATAAAAGATAATCGGCGGAGGATGGTCGTGGTGACCCTGTGGCCTAATAAAAATAAATGATAATCGGTGCAGGATAGTCGTGGTGACCCTGTGGCCTAATAAAAATAAATGATAATCGGTGCAGGATAGTCGTGGTGACCCTGTGGCCTAATAAAAATAAAGGATAATCGGCGCAGGATGGTCGTGGTGACCCTGTGGCCTAATAAATATAAATGATAATTGGCACAGGATGGTCGTGGTGACTCTTTGGCCTAATAAAAATAAATGACAATGGGCACAAGTTGGTCGTGGTGACCCTGTGGCCAAATAATAAAAGTGAAATGAAAAATAAAAAGAAAGAAAATGAAAAGACAAAGTAAAAGAAAAGAGAAAGAAAGGAAAGAGACCAAAGAAATGAAAGAAAATCAAAGAATGATAAGAAAGAAATCTGAATCAATGAAAAACTAAGAATAGAATGAGTTGAGAGCTAAGAGTAATAAGAATGTGAGAATAAGAGAAGAAGTAAAAGAAAATTTAATATATGGATGTATATGGATAATGTATGATAAAAATAATGTAGGCTTAGTTATTTACTATGTCTTCTTATAGGATTTATTTTTTTAAGTTCTGTGTAATGCTACCCTTCTTGCTATATTTTGCAGGTACGGAAGTGGTGTAACTCCCCGAAAATTCCTCGTACTGTTTTAAATAATTAAACGATCTATTTAAGAAAATGTTTTCGAAAGAGTGTTTTCTTGAAGTAAATTTCTTATTTTATAATTTTAAGTGGTGAATAATTTTGAAGAAATGATTATGTGTTGGATATTTTTGTGTTTTAAGGAAATTGTGATTTTATCAAAGAAAGATTTTTAACTAAAATGAAATTTTTGGGTTTGTTAATTTTGAAAATCCATATCTTTTTAACCGTAACTCCGAATTTTATGATCTTTATATGAAAACGATCGTATTGAAATGTAGATTTCAAAAATTTAACTTTTATAATTTTCTGGGTTGGTTTGCAAAAATTTATTTTTGAGACATTTAAAGGACGAATTTTGAGAGAATAAATTAGTAAAAATAGCTAAGGACTTCAAATGAATTTTTCCTTTTGGGAATATCTTTAATATATTAAAATATGGTTTTAGAAAATGAAATGAGAGCCATAATCATGACCCAATAGTACAGTTTATTATTTGAAAAGGGAATTTATTTTTATGTGTGTATGTACATGTATGTATGGCCTAACTATGTATGTGTGTGCTTAGGAATTAGATTAGTAGAAAAATATGATAAGGCATGTATGTGTGTCATGTGTGTGATACGTGTGTGTGAATGAATATGCATGCTATGATTTCATTATTTTAAAATAAGAAGCTTAGAGACTAAGATTAAAACCATGAAGAAACTAAGTGGGTGGAAAACCATAACTAGAAGCCAAAGGTAACTAAACCTAAGAGACATAGCTCCTTAATTTTCTCCACCATGTCCCCCTAAGTTTGCTAAACACCACCCATGCAACAAATTGAGTTGCCAAAATCGCCCCCCTTGACACACCTTAACCCAAAACCAAGCCAAGGACAAAAGAGGAAAAAATCTCATGACCTTACCTTGCATATATATAACCGAATGGGTGAGAAGTGTTGGCTACCCCATTTATTCATTTTCACCCTTCACTTCTTTTCATTTCCCTTTACCTTTCCAAACACATTTGTTGAGAGCAAATACCAAAGCTCTCAACACATGGAGAAAAAGAAAGAGAGGCCGTGAGGAAGAGAAGAAGAAGAGAGGAGATCTAGCCCAAAATCTAAGTTTTTCCTTGAAGATCCAAGCACATAGAAGCTAGAAGACCAACTTTTCTTTGGTGGGTAACTCGAAGATTATGAGGAAAATTGTAATAACTTAGTTTTGTTTGATCTTGTGATCTTCCTTTCCTTCCTTCTTTGCATGTAAATTTTCTAAGTCTACTTATGTTTGATTTTTGGACTTTAAGATTAACAATAACTCGTAAACTTCTAAACAATGGACTTTATAACCCTATTAAGATTTTCATGAAAGATCCTAAAGCTTTTCAAACTAAATCTTTTAGATCTAAAGGTTTGATGAAATTTTTGAGAAGTCTAAAGTAAATTTCTTTGCATGTTTAATTTTCTTGCTTGAAACCGTGAATTGTGATGTGTTTAAGAGTTTATTGATAAATAAATGGATGATCTAAAAGTGTTTAACAATAATGTCAAGATCTTTAGTGTTGCATGTTGATTTGATGATGATCTTGGTGCTTTATGTACATGCATGTGTCATTTGTACTTTGATCTTGAACTTTTAAAAGTAAATGAACTTGAAAATTTCTAAACCAAGAACTATGCAATTCGGCCATGTCTTAGAGTTTAGGTCTTGATACTTTTTAATTTGATCTAAATAATTGCATGTCAATTTTATGCTTATAAAAGTTGATTTGAGTGGTTGAAAGGTTTTGATTTGAACTTGATCTTGATAAAGTTTGGATTTTTGGTTTTGACCTTTAAAAAGCTTTAATCCTTGCCTTGATCTTTGAAAGAGTTTTGATCTTGAGTCAAATATGTGGTTTCAAACAAAAAGACTTGATCTTTCTTCATGCATGTCACGGTTTTGTGTTTGAAAAGGGAGGTAGTATTTTTCAAAACCATGTTTTTGCCATGATGATGATTCGGCCTAGCTAGGTTTAGTAGGCAAAATCCTTTTAATGAAGTGACACAAAAAGCAATGAATATGTCTTGTGAATTTATGTTAAATTAATTTGTTTGAGATTGTATTGTGACTATTTTTATTCCAATTTGGTTTTGACTAAAAAGATAAAGGAAACTATATTTGGTTTGGTAAATTAATTTAAGTTGAGGAAATGAATTAAAGTTTGCTTAAATTCTTTCTAGAAGGGCTCACGGTTTTGGAACAAAATGGAATGAAAGACTTCATGATTTCATGTCCTTAATATTGAATAAATTTTTCTTAGACTTATACTTATACTCGGTTTTAAGAGAAAGAAGGGGTAAATGATTTTATTTCATGAAAGAAAAGAAAATAAGGTTTAAGTGCTTGGAATAAACTAAGTTGATTTATGTGTCTTACTTGTAATTCTTGACTTGTTTTCTTTGACTTCATTCGGCCCTATAATGTAGGTAAGTCTAGGAAATTTGTTTGCATGAAAATAATTTCACATAACGATTTTTGAAAGGAATTAAGTTGTTTAAAGTAAGAAAAATAAATGTGCTTGGTTATATTTTTAGTTCCATTCGGCTTGTGAGTGTATGTGTGAATAAGTATTTGTTTGAAAATAAATATTTGGTTCATAATAAAATAAGTAGTTGTGTGACTTAATTCATTTGAGTGTTGTTGTGGTTGTGTGTTAGTTTGTGTTTGAAAAATATTTGAGTGTGTGATTGGTTTTTAAATTAAGTGGTTTTAAAATAAATCCATCTGAGACTTTAGATTGTGTGGTGGCTGTTCAAGAACTGTTTTATGACAAAAGCTTGAGTTTTAAAGTGTTAAATTTAAACTAAAGAAGTATTTGAGGTAAAAGAGCTTTTATGATGTTTTCGGGTTTTTCTAAAACGGATTTGCAAAAATATTTCCTTGCTGTCCAGATTTGTTTGAAGTTGTTCCTTGACTTTAAAAATGTGTTCATGTGATTTAAAACATAGTTTTCAAGTGTTATTTGAATTAAGAAAAAGCCGGATTATAAATAGTACATTTTTCGGTGCTTTCGAACGTGTTTTAGGTGCTGTCCAGAACGGACCAGCAACTAACCCAAATAAATTTACTTATTTTATATGATGTTTTCAAATGATTTTGAAGAATTTAAAGTGCTAGAAGGTATTAGAGTTGTTTTGAGAAAATAATTACGTTTTTAAGTCTTCCGATAAGGAATGAAATGTGAAAGGAGTTAAGAGAATATTTTCTTAATACAAATTAATGACGTAAACGTATTTTATTTAGTACGAGGAATCTTAAAGACGAGGGATTGGGGCAGTTGGCAGAAACAAGGATCCAAGGAGAGCGTACGCATTTAATTGCTGGACCTCAGGTGAGAGAGAAGCTTTCCTAAGACACCGTGGTGTTTAGGTGATATATTAGGACGTTCCGTATCATCTCAAAGATCGGAACTTAGTGGTTCGGAGTCAGTAGTATAAGTGGCAATTGTTTGTATTGTGTGGCCACTTATACGAAGGTGACGAAGACCACATTATTGTTGTGTGATGATTGTGTGAAATAGCATGCTTGTATGTTTATTTATTTAATACTGCATGATGATAATTATATTGATGATTAATGTGAACAATACACTGATGGACGTCTGTTACGTCCTGAAAACAGAAATGAAATAAATAAGATTGTAAAGTAAAGGACATCATGAGAAAGAAATAAGAATAAAGAATATGAGATTTATTGGAAAAGAGATAAAGCGTTGAGATTGGGGACAGATTTGATGATGAGAATGAGGTTTAAGCCAGAGCTGGGAAAGTGGTGTTGTGTTGTTATGTGAAATGTGATGTGAGTGGAGCTGGGCTCCTTTGTGATATTGTTGAAGTGAGACTGGTGTTGAGTTGAGCTTGCTCCTCCACTAGTACTCATTGAAACAATATGTTTTCGAAAAGTTTTTGAAATAAGGTTTTTGAAAAGATTTGTGGAAAGAGATTTTGAAGAGGTTTTTGAAGATGAGAATTTTTGAAAAGAGTTTTTGAAACGAGATTTTTGAAGCAAGATTTTTGGTAGAATTTGTGAAAATATATTTTTGAAAAGATTTTGAGAAAATTGGTAAAAGTTTGTGATTTGAGATTTTAAGAAAAATTTTGGTGAGTTGAGATCTTGAGAAAGAGGATGATATGAGATTGTTGAGACAAGATGTGTAATGAAATGATGAGAACCCAGCTCTGTGCTCTGATGAGAAAAGATTGTGCAAAGTTAGTGGTCGGGACTCATTGAAGGGATGCATGAAGGATGGGCCGACCTTAGGTTAATTAACAAAGATAAAAGACTTTAAAAGACATTAACGCGGTGAGGTATGAGAGTGCGAAGTAGTGGAGAGGAAGGTACCCCGGATATCAGGGATATTCGGGTTGTGAATGCAATAGGGTAGGCTCGGGCGGTAAAACGTCACGTTGCCTTGAGTACTATTATGGGCGGAACGAATTCCATATGTGGTAGTCAGACGTGGCGGGGACTGGGTCCTAATACCGTGGTAAGTTCTGCATCCGGAACCAGAATAGTGCTGTCACCCCTATGGCATTTCGAGAACAGTGGAGAGGGACTGGAACGGGGCATTGTGTTTTGCCACTGCGTGGATAGTGAGCCTTGATATTATATGAATTGATTTGAGGCTGGGCCTCCTGGTCTGGGACCATTTGTTGTGAGACAGCTGGGCCCGTGTGGTAAAGGTCCTATACTCTTGTTCGCTTCCGACTAGGCTGGGTGGATGACCGAGGAGATGTAGACGTGTGAGACGATGGTGACAAAGGGAGTACCTCGATGATATTATAATTTCTTCCCCAATCATCGAAGGTTATGATTTGACAAGACTTAAATCTGAAAATTGAAAAGTAATGAAAAGATTGATAATAGTATGATTGTAACACCCCGATCTGGCAACTTGAAAGCTTTAATCTTTTTGGGCAAAAATTAGGGCCATTTTTTTTTGAAAAAGAGAGGAGCGCACAAAATGAGAACACTTCGATTTTTCAAAACATAAATATATGATAAACTCATGTCCTAATATTGCCAACTCTTTCAAGTCCCAAACCGGAATGTCACGTGACACTACGTTCCGAAGCTTGATTTCCAAAAACATTAGATAATTAAATAGCCCATATGATTTCTTGTCAAAGTGCAAATACAAGGATTAATTTTTCGGGGTTACATCAGGACCATTAGGTTGCTAAGAGCTCATAGTGTGAGAAATACATACTCAAAAGGGAAACTACCTAAACATCTAATTAATATCTCCCTAGTCTAGCTTAGCAAGCTTACGGTACCACTCGTCATCATCTGCCAGAAGATCCTCAGGAGAAATGATCCAGCTCCCGTCCTTGTAGTATTCTTTTGATTCATTCCTATCGAACCAGAAGTCGGGATCTTCTTCCTCATCTCTAGCAGCAACCTCCTCCTCAGGGTCATCCGATCCGTCCTCCTCTTCTTCTTCTACCTCTTCTTCGGCCACCTCCTCCTCTTCCTCTAGCTCCACTCGTCGCTGTGGAATCTCATCAAAATCATCTTGTAGACTGACCTAGTACTGTTATCACCTCTCCGGGGAGTCGCTCCCATCTCCCACAGTGCTGGTATTTCACTATGTTGGCCATCTAACGTCCATACAAATTTATACAAGAAAGAATAGGTAGAGAGAGAGAGTGAGCAACCCAAAACGGCAATGTCGACTATGTGGGATTACATTAGGTAAATACTAAGACAAGAAAATATAAAGGAAACATGTATTCAACGATAGCATAGAGTGAATCAAGAACAAAACATAGAGTCATAATCATTCACACAGAAATCATTCAGTTGTTCATTCTCATAATTGCAAGATCAATAATAACAACCTTCAACACACTATTTTCCTTTTAATCTTTCTCATTCCTCAATTCATCAAAGGTTCAAGGGTACTCACATCCTTCACCGTACATAAATACTATCCAACACTTGAGGCTGAAATCATCATTATTGATGTTATCTTTATTATCAATATACTTATCTTTGGAACCTCTGGGTTATTTAGGTCTTATTAGTTCGATTAGCATCAATGATGAGGGGGAAACATCATTGTGCTCACACACGTCTACATCTCCTCGGTTCACCACCCGACCTAGTCGGAAGCAAACAGGAGTACAGGACCTTTACCACGCGGGCATGACAACTGTCTCAACAAATGGCTCCAAGCCAGGAGGTCTCAGCCTCAAACACATGTGATATCACAAACAGGCTCACTGTCTCGCATTGGCAAAACACATTGCCCCATTCCAGTCCCTCTCACTGTTCTCGATTTGCAATCTAGGGGGCGACAGTATTGTCATAGTGTGCACGCAGAACTTACCACGGTATTGGACCCAGTCCCCACCACGTTAGTGAATCACTTATGGAGTTTGTTCTGCCTACAACAATACTCTAGACTTCTTGACGAGTCACCGTCATTGTCCTCCCCTAACGCAATCTCGTCCTAGGTATCCGCAGATACCTATCGTTCCTTCCTCTCCACTACTTCGAGACGCCACTCATACCTCACCGCTTTAGTGAATATCTTTTAATAGTCTTTTAAGGGTTAATTACGGCTTAATCCTAATGATCGGTTCATCCTTAGTACAATCCTTCAATGAAACCCGATCGCTAATCGTTCGCATCTAATTCCCCCTAAAGTTCGCATACTATCACGTGACTCATCACGGCATCATTGCATTCTCTTTCTCTATCTCAAATCACAACAACATTTTGCTATCATCAACATGAGCAGCACAATTTCAGATCAACTTGGATCTCAGCACATTATCGTCGTTCTCTTCGTCAGCTGTGAACCAGCATTCCAGCAGCATTGTCAACATATTTTATGGTCGGCTCGATCTCGCAATGTTGTTAGCTTCATTCCTTATCACCACGCTTCCGCTCGCTTACGTTTTCATAGCCATCTTAGCACCTTCTCTATTTCATACTCTTCCTCGACTAATCACATCTTTCACATCTATCGGGTTCGTCTTTTCTTTCTTTAATTAATTCCTTATAAACTTAGTCGTTATTGCTTTCGCATACGGTTCCCAACATATATTCTCGAATAACAATAAACCATTTCTCAAAATAAATAATTAAATGACACAACATAATCAATTATAAAACATATCATAAACCAATCTCAGTCGTTCGGGTGGATAGCTAAATCAATCAAACATGCGCTATCACATACACCACTACGCTAATTGAGATTGGATGTCCAATCTTTGAGATGATTGGACGCCTTAATATGTTACCTAATTACCACAACGTCTTAAGGGTAACCCCTGTCTCACCTCGATGATGGACGTCCTAGTGCTCTCCCGAATCTCTTGATTGCCTCTCCTTGCTTTATATCCCCGCGTCCGTCGCTCGAACTAAGACATTTCCCGTGCGTTAGAAACGATTTCGAGATATTCTTTTGATTTATTTTGAAAACAATTTCTCTTGGGAAAACATGTGGTCATGGATGAAGCCCTTTCAAAATTCAATTTAAATTTCATGCTTAAAACAATTCTTGGGAAAAAGCGTTTGAAAAATGGCTTAGAATTAATTTCCTTTTATTATAAAGTTTAATTTAAAACATCATTGTTATATAAATACATTCCTTAAAATATTTTTCAAAACACAAGAAGTAAAAGATAAATCCTAAGGTTACACAAATCAATTCATCACATTCAAGAACATTTATCACTCACTTAGATTAAGGGGAATAGCTAATCAATTTACAGGATTAACACACAAACTCAATCAGGTACATTCAAATAATTCAGCTTAATGTTTTATTGAATCATGGCAAGACCGAATTAATCATGGTATAGGGTCACTTTCATAAATTATTAAGAAAGAAAAATCATTTTAAACATCTAAAACATGCACTAACCGAATCACTCAAACAAAATCTTAGAAAATATATCGAAACACCAAAACCATAAAACAATGAAATTATCTCATTTATTTTAAGACCAAACCGTAAGCATTCATGCAACAAATTCCATTTCATTTTTCTTAGTTTAATTCAAGAAACAAGTAAGATCACAAGCATCTTATGCATGTAGCTTTATGCTCCTAAATAAGACCAATCTTAGTCCATATGAAATCTAAATGAGGATTAGGCACATTTTCCTATACACTCTTCTCAAATCGAATATCAACATGCATAGGTCAAGAATCCTAGTTCATTCTTCAATGCATTAAAGACATCTAAAAGTTAGTCACCTTACATTATCATGCATAGATCATCAAGAGACTTCCTTAGACTTTTTATTAAAACACAACTTATAAATTTTTCTTAGGTAAAACATGGTTTATAACTTGATCTCCTACAAGAATAGCATTCATGAACTCAAGGCCTACTAAGTCCATTCCTAGTGCATGCTTGTACTTAAAATCAAGCACCAACACCCTTTCATCAACTATGGCCGAATGGCCTCCACACCAACACAACACATATAACACAATTCTTTAAATTAAATCAGGCTCATGAAAAGAAATTCATTTTAAATACCATTACCTTATTATTTCCCTTAGGCCGAGGTACACATAAAAGAGAACATAGCCTTTTTCATTTAAAAACTTAACATGCAAAGCCTCAAGATCCTAATTTGAGTTAGTTCATACATGGATTACAACATGCACCTATAAAGATCAACCAAAAATCATCACAAATCAACATGCATGGCTAAAAATTTCTACTCCCTTCTCAAGAAGCCTTAGATCATGGAATTGTTAATCAAATGCTCACATGAATACATAGAGGTCACGGATTTAGCACAAAATTTAACATGCAAGACTTGAAATCTACATTTCAACACAAAATACACTTAGATCATGCACTTTGCATTCAATCCTTTCCCAAAAGTGTTGTAGATCACGGTCTAAGAGGGAAAATTCAACATGCAAGGGGTTTCATTTTAATTTTTATAAAAATCTCAAGTAGTTAGTTAGTCCCATTAGAAATTTGTTTAGAAAATTACCAAGATCTTCCAAAAAAAAAAATCATGACCGAAGCACTTAGAGTCCATAATGTCCATATATTTACAAAGCAAATGAAAAGTTCATAGTTGCACTCATCTCTCAAGCTAAAAATGAACATGCAATGGAAAGAAAGAAGGGAAAGTACAAGACCAAGGAAAATCCTAACTTCTCGTGGTTACCTTCTTGATTTCTTGTAACCTACCAAGAAAATTGAGTCTTCCACTTCAAAGGCTCTAAGTCTTCAAAGAAGGTTCAAGGACTTGGTTTAGATCTCCTTCTTCCTCCTTGGTATTCCTCACGGTTTCTCCTTCTCTTCCTAAGCTTCTATTTCTTTCTAAGAGCTTGATATCTCTCTTAGAAAATGTGTTTAGTTTTGGAAGTGAGTTGTGAGGCAAATGGGGTGAATGTGCTACGGTTCTAGGCAATAAAAGGCAACCAACAATTCCCTTTCTTGCACTTGAGAAGATTCGGCCAAGTGTGTTGCTAAAAGGGTAGAATTGGCAACATTAAGGCTTGCATGGCTCAAGCCAAGCCATGGACAAATGAAGTAGGATTAGGACTAAGTTGGCTTCCTATTGGTTGATCAAATTATTAACCAAGCTTTACACTAATTAAACCTAGGTGCTAATGGGTTATTAGGCTTAGGGTGTAAGAGTCAAAATTGCATGGGACACTTGGTGGGTTCTAGGCTTGCCATGGGTTCTCTTTCCCTCAAAATCCAACACCTACCCCAACCACACACACACCTCATCACCGTAGCAACACCTACACACACTCCATGCAAGCTTCATTTTTATTTTCCATTCTTTTACTCATATAATGCATTAAATCATGAATTTAAGGATCTCATGCACATACTCATATAGGGCCGTAGCATTATACACATGCACACACATCATGCATCTCATTTTCATTTCCTATCCTTTTACTTATAAAATGCATCATGAATTCAAAGGTTATATACACACATATATTTATTTTCAAGCAATATCCACATATCAAACACATATCATATTGAGCACATAGCATAAATCAATTTCATGTCATGGTAATTCATTTAAGTCTCTTACAAAAACATACTATTATTTTTATTATAAAGAAAACTTAGGCTATGTCAATTTAAAACAATCATTTACATACATGATTAATACACGTATACATATATATATATATACATACATACATGTATAATTATATGGCCTTTAAAAATCGAACTTTTATAAAGGATTTCCAAAAGACAATTGAAATCTCCTATTTTCAAAAAATCATGTTTTCTTAAAATTCGTTCTCCCAAGATTGTCCAAACCAATTTTTGTAAATAGTTTCAGGAAATTCAGAAGGTCACAATTCCGAAGTTCATGTATGCAAAAGTACAAAAATTTTAGTTCATAAAGAAATCATTTCTTTAGAAAATCCTTTTTAGAAAACAAGGGTTCAACGTTTATTTTCAGCGAACTCGTTCCTGTATGCACGGAAAATGCGGGGTGTTACAATGTTTGAAGTCCCCTGGAATGTGATGGCAGGAATGAAATTGAATTATGAACGTGGAAGATGTGTAAGAGAGATTGAGAAAGTAATTGAGAAAGAAGGAATGTGTATAAGTTTGGGTAAAACAAGGAAAATAGTAATAATAATAATGATAATAATGATATGCTTGATTGTTGTGTTGTATGTTGGTTGTGTGTTGTATGCTTGTATGGTCTTGATATCTCGCCTACTGTAATCCCACACCGTCGACGATTCGTCATTCGGAACGCTTACTCTCTCCTGTTCGTTGGCATATCGGTGCTGCGGATATCTCAACGGGCAGACGGAGCATCACGCGGAGATCATCACTCTAAATGAATTGGAGCTGGAGCTTAACGTCAGCAGGAAGGTAATGATCGAGGTGGATTCACTTTCGGGGATGAAGAAAGTGTGTAGGAGGAAAGGGAAGCTTCATTTGGTGGTCTTCATCAGAGTAACGCAGCGGAAGCGATAGTAGTAAATTTAGTTTAAGTTATGATTTGTGTTTTGAGTCAAGGATTACCAAGCAATGTGCCAATTATGTAACTAAGCCAAGTTTTAATTATGTATTGTGGAATACTATGTTTTGGAAGAACAAACAATGTAATCTTTTGGGAAAATGTATGGTGTTTTTGAAACAAGCCACTTCATGAAGATGAAAGTTTTATGTGATGAATGATTTTAGTAACGACTCGATTTTTAGTAAAGAGTGGTACACGTAACATGGACACTTCAAACTGTTTTAAAAAAAAAAAAATTGGCCTCATTTTTGGTAAATTTAACACATAAAAGTTAATCACTTTGAGTTATGAAAATCGGGCTGTTACAGAATGGTATCAGAGCAATGGTATCCTTAGTGGCCTTAAGCATGGGCTTACATGCTTTGTTTGTGTAACTCTGTGTGTGTTTGCTAGCATAAGGATAGGAGCATAGGGTGAGGTACTCGTCTTTCAAGGATGTGAAACTCTGTTTACAGATTGAGGTCTACTGCATTAGCCTAAGGAGCCTGTTCATCCTGTAGTTGAGGAAAGTAGGCCAATTAGGAAGTAAATAGATTCTAAGATTGAGACCCCTAACTTTTGCTATTGTCTTCCTGTTTGAAGGAAACCAGTTTGTTGATCTAGACATACCCTTGCCCAAAAGTAGCCGGTACCTTTGAGGGAGTAGGATGTTATTCTTGGAGTCCTTGTTTGTTGAATTGCTTCAACAAAAACAGACAGTATAGTTGAAAATTGAACCTTTTTCTTCATGAGCCTTACTACCAAACCGTAGCCTTACCTTTCTTTTCCAAGAATTCCTTAAATTGATTGCAGAATTGGAAATGTCATGATTACCCAGATAGTTTAGGCTTGAATTATTAATGAGGGATTAGTGGTTGAAGTTGATTAAGAATAGAACGAAATAGTGAATTTAGTAATAAGTTTGGTCAAAGTTGGGGAGCTACAAGGAAGAAAAGAAGCGTATGTTACCGATTATTTGAAAAAGATTTGAGGACTAGGATTGCCTTATACCATAACCATAGGTTTAGACGAAGAAAGTTATGGGCATGATTGATATTTAGGCAGAATCTAATGAGAAAAGTGAGGATTGTTATGCGGAAGTAGAACCAAAGTTGCAATAGAATTCCCCTTAAGCCGGAGAAATAATGGACGAAAGCCTTAAAGATAGAAGGAGGCTTATAGGGAAGGGTGATTGTTGTGAGTTAGTGAAAATCCTAATTTATAGGAAGTAGTGAGTATCTGAGGGTTTTAGATTAAACCCAGTACCTTTGGAGATGTTTGAATTTATGACTGCTTACTATTCCCTGGGTCTGCACCCAAATTTGTGCTTTTTATGATGACAACTGGTCAAAAGACGATATCCCTTCTGGCTAGTCCGATGGACTTGCCCTGATTCGGCACGCAAGCGATAGTACGAGTGGAACTTCTTCATCCGAAAGCAACGCACGAGGAGCACTGTAAGGTGAATTTTGCCAGCAAAGGAAATTCGACTACGGAGTGAGAATGAGAACATTCTTCTGGACCTCACCGTAATACGAGAATTCTTGTGCTCTGCAGCTCAATCCGTAATGTATTTCTCGGGGACAAGAAATCTTTAAGTTGGGGAGAATGTAACACCCCGAAAATTCCTCGTACTGTTTTAAATAATTAAACGATCTATTTGAGAAAATGTTTTCGAAAGAGTGTTTTCTTGAAGTAAATTTGTTATTTTATAATTTTAAGTGGTGAATAATTTTGAAGAAATGATTATGTGTTGGATATTTTTGTGTTTTAAGGAAATTGTGATTTTATCAAAGAAAGATTTTTAACTAAAATGAAATTTTTGGGTTTGTTAATTTTGAAAATCCATATCTTTTTAACCGTAACTCCGAATTTTATGATCTTTATATGAAAACGATCGTATTGAAATGTAGATTTCAAAAATTTAACTTTTATAATTTTCTGGGTTGGTTTGCAAAAATTAATTTTTGAGACATTTAAAGGACGAATTTTGAGAGAATAAATTAGTAAAAATAGCTAAGGACTTCAAATGAATTTTTCCTTTTGGGAATATCTTTAATATATTAAAATATGGTTTTATAAAATGAAATGAGAGCCATAATCATGACCAAATAGTACAGTTTATTATTTGAAAAGGGAATTTATTTTTATGTGTGTATGTACATGTATGTATGGCCTAACTATGTATATGTGTGCTTAGGAATTAGATTAGTAGAAAAATATGATAAGGCATGTATGTGTGTCATGTGTGTGATACGTTTGTGTGAATGAATATGCATGCTATGATTTAATTATTTTAAAATAAGAAGCTTAGAGACGAAGATTAAAACCATGAAGAAACTAAGTGGGTGGAAAACCATAACTAGAAGCCAAAGGTAACTAAACCTAAGAGACATAGTTCCTTAATTTTCTCCACCATATCCCCCTAAGTTTGCTAAACACCACCCATGCAACAAATTGAGTTGCCAAAATCGCCCCCCTTGACACACCTTAACCCAAAACCAAGCCAAGGACAAAAGAGGAAAAAATCTCATGACCTTACCTTGCATATATATAACCGAATGGGTGAGAAGTGTTGGCTACCCCATTTATTCATTTTCACCCTTCACTTCTCTTCATTTCCCTTCACCTTTCCAAACACATTTGTTGAGAGCAAATACCAAAGCTCTCAACACATGGAGAAAAAGAAAGAGAGGCCGTGAGGAAGAGAAGAAGAAGAGAGGAGATCTAGCCCAAAATCTAAGTTTTTCCTTGAAGATCCAAGCACATAGAAGCTAGAAGACCAACTTTTCTTTGGTGGGTAACTCGAAGATTATGAGGAAAATTGTAATAACTTAGTTTTGTTTGATCTTGTGATCTTCCTTTCCTTCCTTCTTTGCATGTAAATTTTCTAAGTCTACTTATGTTTGATTTTTGGACTTTAAGATTAACAATAACTCATAAACTTCTAAACAATGGACTTTATAACCCTATTAATATTTTCATGAAAGATCCTAAAGCTTTTCAAACTAAATATTTTAGATCTAAAGGTTTGATGAAATTTTTGAGAAGTCTAAAGTAAATTTCTTTGCATGTTTAATTTTCTTGCTTGAAACCGTGAATTGTGATGTGTTTAAGAGTTTATTGATAAATAAATGGATGATCTAAACGTGTTTAACAATAATGTCAAGATCTTTAGTGTTGCATGTTGATTTGATGGTGATCTTGGTGCTTTATGTACATGCATGTGTCATTTGTACTTTGATCTTAAACTTTTAAAAGTAAATGAACTTGAAAATTTCTAAACCAAGAACTATGCAATTCGGCCATGTCTTAGAGTTTAGGTCTTGATACTTTTTAATTTGATCTAAATAATTGCATGTCAATTTTATGCTTATAAAATTTGATTTGAGTGGTTGAAAGGTTTTGATTTGAACTTGATCTTGATAAAGTTTGGATTTTTGGTTTTGACCTTTAAAAAGCTTTAATCCTTGCCTTGATCTTTGAAAGAGTTTTGATCTTGAGTCAAATATGTGGTTTCAAACAAAAAGACTTGATCTTTCTTCATGCATGTCACGGTTTTGTGTTTGAAAAGGGAGGTAGTATTTTTCAAAACCATGTTTTTGCCATGATGATGATTCGGCCTAGCTAGGTTTAGTAGGCAAAATCCTTTTCATGAAGTGACACAAAAAGCAATGAATATGTCTTGTGAATTTATGTTAAATTAATTTGTTTGAGATTGTATTGTGACTATTTTTATTCCAATTTTGTTTTGATTAAAAAGATAAAGGAAACTATATTTGGTTTGGTAAATTAATTTAAGTTGAGGAAATGAATTAAAGTTTGCTTAAATTCTTTCTAGAAGGGCTCACGGTTTTGGAACAAAATGGAATGAAAGACTTCATGATTTCATGTCCTTAATATTGAATAAATTTTTCTTAGACTTATACTTATACTCGGTTTTAAGAGAAAGAAGGGGTAAATGATTTTATTTCATGAAAGAAAAGAAAATAAGGTTTAAGTGCTTGGAATAAACTAAGTTGATTTATGTGTCTTACTTGTAATTCTTGACTTGTTTTCTTTGACTTCATTCGGCCCTATAATGTAGGTAAGTCTAGGAAATTTGTTTGCATGAAAATAATTTCACATAACGATTTTTGAAAGGAATTAAGTTGTTTAAAGTAAGAAAAATAAATGTGCTTGGTTATATTTTTAGTTCCATTCGGCTTGTGAGTGTATGTGTGAATAAGTATTTGTTTGAAAATAAATATTTGGTTCATAATAAAATAAGTAGTTGTGTGACTTAATTCATTTGAGTGTTGTTGTGGTTGTGTGTTAGTTTGTGTTTGAAAAATATTTGAGTGTGTGATTGGTTTTTAAATTAAGTGGTTTTAAAATAAATCCATCTGAGACTTTAGATTGTGTGGTGGCTGTTCAAGAACTGTTTTATGACAAAAGCTTGAGTTTTAAAGTGTTAAATTTAAACTAAAGAAGTATTTGAGGTAAAAGAGCTTTTATGATGTTTTCGGGTTTTTCTAAAACGGATTTGCAAAAATATTTCCTTGCTGTCCAGATTTGTTTGAAGTTGTTCCTTGACTTTAAAAATGTGTTCATGTGATTTAAAACATAGTTTTCAAGTGTTATTTGAATTAAGAAAAAGCCGGATTATAAATAGTACATTTTTCGGTGTTTTCGAACGTGTTTTAGGTGCTGTCCAGAACGGACCAGCAACTAACCCAAATGAATTTACTTATTTTATATGATGTTTTCAAATGATTTTGAAGAATTTAAAGTGCTAGAAGGTATTAGAGTTGTTTTGAGAAAATAATTACGTTTTTAAGTCTTCCGATAAGGAATGAAATGTGAAAGGAGTTAAGAGAATATTTTCTTAATACAAATTAATGACGCAAACGTATTTTATTTAGTACGAGGAATCTTAAAGACGAGGGATTGGGGCAGTTGGCAGAAACAAGGATCCAAGGAGAGCGTACGCATTTAATTGCTGGACCTCAGGTGAGAGAGAAGCTTTCCTAAGACACCGTGGTGTTTAGGTGATATATTAGGACGTTCCGTATCATCTCAAAGATCGGAACTTAGTGGTTCGGAGTCAGTAGTATAAGTGGCAATTGTTTGTATTGTGTGGCCACTTATACGAAGGTGACGAAGACCACATTATTGTTGTGTGATGATTGTGTGAAATAGCATGCTTGTATGTTTATTTATTTAATACTACATGATGATAATTATATTGATGATTAATGTGAACAATACACTGATGGACGTCTGTTACGTCCTGAAAACAGAAATGAAATAAATAAGATTGTAAAGTAAAGGACATCATGAGAAAGAAATAAGAATAAAGAATATGAGATTTATTGGAAAAGAGATAAAGCGTTGAGATTGGGGACAGATTTGATGATGAGAATGAGGTTAAGCCAGAGCTGGGAAAGTGGTGTTGTGTTGTTATGTGAAATGTGACGTGAGTGGAGCTGGGCTCCTTTGTGATATTGTTGAAGTGAGACTGGTGTTGAGTTGAGCTTGCTCCTCCACTAGTACTCATTGAAACAATATGTTTTCGAAAAGTTTTTGAAATAAGGTTTTTGAAAGGATTTGTGGAAAGAGATTTTGAAGAGGTTTTTGAAGATGATAATTTTTGAAAAGAGTTTTTGAAACGAGATTTTTGAAGCAAGACTTTTGGTAGAATTTGTGAAAAGATATTTTGGAAAAGATTTTGAGAAAATTGGTAAAAGTTTGTGATTTGAGATTTTAAGAAAAATTTTGGTGAGTTGAGATCTTGAGAAAGAGGATGATATGAGATTGTTGAGACAAGATGTGTAATGAAATGATGAGAACCCAGCTCTGTGCTCTGATGAGAAAAGATTGTGCAAAGTTAGTGCTCGGGACTCATTGAAGGGATGCACGAAGGATGGGCCGACCTTAGGTTAATTAACAAAGATAAAAGACTTTAAAAGACATTAACGCGGTGAGGTATGAGAGTGTGAAGTAGTGGAGAGGAAGGTACCCCGGATATCAGGGATATTCGGGTTGTGAATGCAATAGGGTAGGCTCGGGCGGTAAAACGTCACGTTGCCTTGAGTACTATTCTGGGCGGAATGAATTCCATATGTGGTAGTCAGACGTGGCGGGGACTGGGTCCTAATACCGTGGTAAGTTCTGCATCCGGAACCGGAATAGTGCTGTCACCCCTATGGCATTTCGAGAACAGTGGAGAGGGACTGGAACGGGGCATTGTGTTTTGCCACTGCGTGGACAGTGAGCCTTGATATTATATGAATTGATTTGAGGCTGGGCCTCTGGTCTGGGACCATTTGTTGTGAGACAGCTGTCGTGCTTGTGTGGTAAAGGTCCTGTACTCCTGTTCGCTTCCGACTAGGCTGGGTGGATGACCGAGGAGATGTAGACGTGTGAGACGATGGTGACAAAGGGAGTACCTCGATGATATTATAATTTCTTCCCCAATCATCGAAGGTTATGATTTGACAAGACTTAAATATGAAAATTGAAAAGTAATGAAAAGATTGATAATAGTATGTTTGAAGTCCCCTGGAATGTGATGGCAGGAATGAAATTGAATTATGAACGTGGAAGATGTGTAAGAGAGATTGAGAAAGTAATTGAGAAAGAAGGAATGTGTATAAGTTTGGGTAAAACAAGGAAAATAGTAATAATAATAATGATAATAATGATATGCTTGATTGTTGTGTTGTATGTTGATTGTGTGTTGTATGCTTGTATGGTCTTGATATCTCGCCTACTGTAATCCCACACCGTCGACGATTCGTCGTTCGGAACGCTTACTCTCTCCTGTTCGTTGGCATATCGGTGCTGCGGATATCTCAATGGGCAGACGGAGCATCACGTGGAGAGCATCACTCTAAATGAATTGGAGCTGGAGCTTAACGTCAGCAGGAAGGTAATGATCGAGGTGGCTTCACTTTCGGGGATGAAGAAAGTGTGTAGGAGGAAAGGGAAGCTTCATTTGGTGGTCTTCATCAGAGTAACGCAGCGGAAGCGATAGTAGTAAATTTAGTTTAAGTTATGATTTGTGTTTTGAGTCAAGGATTACCAAGCAATGTGCCAATTATGTAACTAAGCCAAGTTTTAATTATGTATTGTGGAATACTCTATTTTGGAAGAACAAACACTGTAATCTTTTGGGAAAATGTATGGTGTTTTTGAAACAAGCCACTTCATGAAGATGAAAGTTTTATGTGATGAATGATTTTAGTAACGACTCGATTTTTAGTAAAGAGTGGTACACGTAACATGGACACTTCAAACTGTTTTAAAAAAAAAATTGGCCTAATTTTTGGTAACTTTAACACATAAAAGTTAATCACTTTGAGTTATGAAAATCGGGCTGTTACAAGTGGAGCTTACACTGGTGATGGCCGAGCAGGACTTCATTCCACGTATTATGAGAGGACAATTATTTTTGTAACTTATAATATGAAATAGACGTATGTCCTGTGGCTTGTACTAATCGGGCGTTAGGATCTGTTATGTTTATTTAACTGTTGTGGTTTATGTTTTAAAATATTTCTGGACTGACAGGTTTTAAGAAGAAAATTTTTGGGAAGTCCGGAAAACAGAGGAAACTCTGCCGGATTTTCATAAAACCTTTTAAAGAAATTAAGTTTCAAAAAGAATTTTAAAACTCTAATTTTATTTAAAACCTATAAATTAACTTTTTAATGTGAGGGTGTTACATTTGCCTTCAAACCTGCCTCATACATACGACACCTATTCACCAGATTAGCAAAGTCTTTTATCTCTAGGTGAGAAAAAGCTAACTTGATTTCCGGCTTGAGACCATCCTTAAACTTAGCACATTTTGATCACTCATTCTCTCCTCCAGCATACTGGGGTACATACTTAACCAACTCTTCGAATTTCGAAGCATACTCATCAACTGACAGGTTTCCTTGAGTCAACCTTAAAAATTCCATCTCTTTCTCAGTCCTTAGATACACCGGAAAATACTTCTCCAGAAATTTCTGCTTAAAAGCTTCCCATGTCAGCGCTCCTCCCGCATTCAGCATTACTTGCTTGGTAATTCACCACCATGCTGCAGCCTCTTTTGTCATCACATATCCAGCATAAGCCAACTTTTGCTCATCATTGCACTGCACCATACCTCCGAAAATTCTTTCCAAATCGTCTATCCACTCTACTGCTGCATCCGGAGCGAAACCTCCAGCAAACTCCTTTGGGTTGCGACGACAAAATTCATCCAATCCCTTGTATCCTTGTGCTTCCAAATTCTGGGCTTGTTGCTGATTATTGAAATTTTGTTGTGCTTGTCGATGTAGCGCTTGCAAATTATCATTGACGCCCGCCATTACTGCTGTAACACCCCGATTCTGGCAACTTGAAAGCTTTAATCTTTTTGGGCAAAAATTAGGGCCATTTTTTTTCTAAACAGTAATTAAATAAAAGTGCCCATTGATTTTCCTCTCAATTCATCAGTGCAAAGTTCCACACACTGGGGTTATAGCAGGACCGTACAAAGTTGCTAAGAATCTCATAGCAGCATTACATACTCAAGGGAAATTACCTAAATATCTAGTCACACTCTTTCTTGAGCTGCTCCAACTTCTGATACCACTCCTCATCCTCGGCCAGCAGATCCTCGGGTATAATATACCAACTCCCATCACTATAGTACTCCTCGGGGTCGTCTCTGTCCGACCAGAGATCAGGGTCCCCCTCTTCCTCCTCAGCAATATCTTCTTCAGGTTCGTCTGGTCCATCTTCTCCTTCCTCTTCTTCCTCATGTGCCTTCTTTTCTTCTTCCAACTCATTAAATCTACGTGGAAGCTCCTCATAAACGGTCTTATAGGTGTCAATGACACTGCTCTTCCCTTTTCGGGGAGTTGATCCAATCTCCCAAAATAGTTGATAATGAACCATGTTATCCATCTAAGTTCCATACAATTGATACAAGACATAACAAACAGAGTAGAGAGAGTGAGTATCCCAAAACGGTAATGTCGACTGTGTGGAATTATATTAGGTAAATATTAAGACAAAATAAATACAAAAACATGTAGCAATGAAGTAGGATTATGCTACGATATTTAAGAATACATCACACATAAAAATATATCCATCCGAACATTAGAGTCATGCATCATTCATGATAACAGTTACTTCCATATCTCATTCGTATTCTTCCATGGCATCAAAGTACTCTCTTCCAATTTCACACTATGATTTATCCGACACTTAAGGTTATCGTATCATAAATATTGCACGATTGGAATTATCATCGCACACAAATTCTTGACATATCTTGGTTAGTTAAGTTTTATCTTTTCGATTTTCCTCAATGATGAGGGGGAGACATCATCGAGCACAGACACACGTCTACATCTTCTCGGTTCACCACCCATACTAATCGGAAGCAAACAGGAGTACATGACCTTTACCACGCGGGCATGACAGCTGTCCAAACAAATGGCTCCAAGCCAGGAGGTCTCAGCCTCAAACAAATGTGATATCACAATCAAACACATTGCCCCGTTCCAGTCCCTCTCACTGTTCTCGATTTGCAATCTAGGGGGCGACAGTATTGTCATAGTGTGCACGCAGAACTTACCACGGTATTGGACCCAGTCCCCACCACGTTAGTGCACCACTTATGGAGTTTGTTCTGCCTACAACAATACTCTAGACTTCTTGACGAGTCACCGTCATTGTCCTCCCCTAATGCAATCTCGTCCTAGGTATCCGCAGATACCTATCATTCCTTCCTCTCCACTACTTCGAGACGCCACTCATACCTCACCGCTTTAGTGAATGTCTTTTAATAGTCTTTTAAGGGTTAATTACGGCTTAATCCTAATGATCGGTTCATCCTTAGTACATCCCTTCAATGAAACCCGATCGCTAATCGTTCGCATCTAATTCCCCCTAAAGTCCGCATACTATCACGTGACTCATCACGGCATCATTGCATTCTGTAACATCCTAAACCTTATTTTAAATGAAATTATTATTAAAAACCTAGGAAAAAATTTGAAATAATGACTTAACGAATTTTGGTGGATAGGTGAGTGGTAAATATAAGTCCTAGGGGTTGTATAGAAGGTAGTGGTGGCTTCGGGCAAAGTCGTATAAGCGAAATCGGGAGTTAAATTGGCGTTTTCGATGTTAGCAATCGACTGAAAAGAGGAAATTAGAAATTTATTATAGGATGCTAATAAAATAAATTCCACCGTTGGATGTGAAGTTTATGGGGTGAAGAAGCATGTCTAAAAATTTGGACTCGATCCGACGGTTAACGAAAAAGTTACGGCGAATCGAAGGTTGGAAACCCAGATTTTCGCCCAGGCTCACCAGCCATGCGCCCAGGCGGGTGCACTGTTCATTGGTGCACCAGACAGTGGGAAACCCGCCCAGGCGAGGCACCATTTCGCCCAGGCGAGCCGCACCACGCACCAGCCGCACCATTTCTGCGTGTGGCGCGCCAAAGCTCCCTCCTGACCGCACCAGGCGCGCACCAACTCCCTCCTGACCGCACCAGGCGCGCACCAGCAGCATCAGTTGGTGCTCAGACCCGCCCAGGCGCGCCAGGCGTGGGTCCAGGCGCGCGTGCTCAGCAGCACCAGATCTGGTGCGTTGGTTGAGAAACTTGGGGCCAAAGTTCTAATCTCAGCCACACGATGGTGGCTGACCCCAAAACCCATTTTTTTGGCATCAAAAGCACTCCATTCTCTCATTCTTCATCATCAACCTCAACCCACCACCTCCATCAATTCCCTCAATACTCAAGAACACTAAAACACCATTCAATCACCCAAACACACAAGATCAAGCAATCAACCACTCAATCCTCATCAACATCAAATATCCCTCATGAAGTGAGCCCAAGACATCATCATCATCCTCTCTTCCATCCTCTTCCTTAGGGTTTAGAACTCCTATTATCATTACCGCATATATATCCAATAATCAAGAATCACCAACACTCCTCATGACTTTCATCAAGCATTGGGCATGAAAATGGATTAGAACTTACCACCTTTCTTCCTCTCTCACACGAGTTGCTCCCTCCTTTCTCCCTCTTGGATTTCAAGTTCTACCAACACTTGGGGTAAGTAGAGACTTAAGGCATAATATTAATTCCTTTCCAACTCTCTTTAGCTCATGCAAGATGTATTGAATCTCCTCTAGGGCTCAAGCTTTTCTCCCTTCAAGATTGATCAAGAATCAATATCACCATCAACTTCTCAATTCTAAGCTGAGGAATCATCACATAGGACCTCCCTCACCTCAAGGAACTCCTATATTTTCTGGATTTGAGGTAAGAAGAGAAGTGTTAGCTCTACTTAGAGGGTATTTTCTAGCTTGTATATAGGGGGAATTAAGGGCAGGAATTAAAATAGAAATGAGAAACCTTAGGGTAAATGACGGGATTAGAATATGGTACAATTGAACTATGAATTATAATTTAGGAATATGCAAGTTTCTATATGTAATTGTGGTTGTTTTAACAAAAACTGGGTTTAATGATGATGATGGTAGAATATGGCATGGCTTGAGGATTTACAATGAACATAGTGATTAGGAAGTTGATTATGATATTAATTCTAGTGGTTGGAATGGAAATGCAAAGGACATGAGACAATTGGGAATATTGATGTTGGATGTAGATCATACTCTGGACGGAATGTCAATAATGAATGTAGCGATTAGGAAGTCGATTATATCATTAATTTTAGTGTTTAGAATGGAGAGAATTATATATTGTTTTCATGACCCTCCGAAAGGAGTGGATATTGTTTTCATGACCCTCCGAAAGGAGTGGATATTGTTTTCATGACCCTCCGAAAGGAGTGGATGTTCTTTTCATGACCCTCCGAAAGGAGTGGATGTTATTTTCATGACCCTTCGAAAGGAGTGGATATCGTTTTCATGACCCTCCGAAAGGAGTGGATATCGTTTTCATGACCCTCCGAAGGGAGTGGATATTGTTTTCATGACCCTCCGAAAGGAGTGGATGTGATTTTCATGACCCTCCGAAAGGAGTGGATATTGTTTTCATGACCCTCCGAAAGGAGTGGATTTTGTTTTCATGACCCTCCGAAAGGAGTGGATATTACTTTCATGACCCTCCGAAAGGAGTGGATATTATTTTCATGACCCCTCATAGGAAGTGAATTATATCAGGACCTCTATAGAAGAGTGGAATATTATATGGACAGACCCTCCATTAGAGTGAGTATTAAATGAGAATAACAGGATAGATAGACAAGTGTGTAAATGATAGAATGAAATGATAGAGTTCAAGTAAGGTTGAGGAAAGAGTTGAAAGGAATAAGAAATGAATATGGTCAATAATGGGGTATTAAGGAATCAAGGGAAATTGAAATAGAAAATATAATTCAAGTGATAATGGGTAGTAATCTCTTAGTTGTTCTCTATGTCTTTTTAGAATGTATTTTCTAAGTTCTGTGTAATGCTACCCTTCTTGATATATTTTTACAGTTGAAGAAGGAGCTTACACGAGTATGGCCGGGCAGGATTACACTCCACCTCGTGGAATGTTGCTTAGTTAGTTGAGTGACCCTTGTGGGTCAATAGTTTCAGTTTTGGGAATTTTGAAATGTATAATATTTTGGGAAAACAAACCCACTTTAGAATTGTAATCATTTTCTGAAAAGTGTAATTGAACTGAGTTGTATTTTGGCCCTGCTGGCCATTGTTGTTGAAAAGAAGTTTTATGCAGGTTAATCAGGAAATCAATATTTTGGGAATGTCCCTAAAACAAAGGAAACTCCGTCCAATTTTACGGAGATTTTTATAATAAGCAAATCTAACTAAGAGTTTTCATGATCATCTATAAGTTTAAAAGAAAAAAAAAATTTTAAACCCTCAATTAATTAAGAGTGAAAGTAACTAGGGTGTTACATTTTGGTATCAGAGCAGTTTTTCCTCGGCCCTTGGAGTTATTCATAACTCTAGTGGTTACTCATCAAGCGAGTAACCGATGTAAAGTTAGATGTTCAAGTGTTAGAGTCGGGGTAGAAATCCTATTAGGGTTATGATTGAATATATGGATGTGTGAAGTTATGTATGCCTATGTGTGCTATTCTTGGTTATGCATGACTTAGTGGTACTAGTTGTTAGCGAATTCCCAAGTGGGCTAGCATTATAATAAAACTAGGTAGAAGTTGAGAGAAAATTTGGTAGAATAATAACATGATAAGATAAATAGGGTTATAGGAAGATAAAGTTTAATGTGAGAAAATGAATGAGTAGCATTCAATATGACATTTCCGAAGAATTGTCGCTTGCTAAGTATATGTGTGTAGATGTAAGATTAAACTTTAAGTTAGATAATGTAGATAATGACTAGATTAGTGGGAAGTAGGGATTGAACTCATGTTAGTGTTTGTGAATATATATATATTGATGAGTATGATTTATGCATGTGTGAGGATGTGTGTCTAAATATGTTTATTTACAAGGACGAATGAATTATTAGCCTTCCCTTTGATTTTTGTGAGTATATGTTAATGTGAGAGGTTGCTATGCATGTTGAATTATGAATGTGCTTGATTAGAGATTTTAGTCAAAGTTATGGAATAGTAGAACTCTGGGTAGAATAGAACCAAACCCATGGTGGTATTGTTGTTTAATGGGGTGTAAGAGTAGGATTGGTCGTCCTGACTCTTACAACTGTTAAGTGACGTTATCATCAGTAAACCCGACAGTGATATTACCATTGATGAATGTGAGATTGAGATTAACCACCTCGATCTTTGCATTTATTAATGGCCGATGTCATTGAAAGTTTTTAAGTAGAACAGAAACCAACCCGACATTGAAGGAAGGAAATCGACCTGAATAGTACCCTTTCCAAAACCTTGTAGCAAAATTGCTGAGGGAATCCAGTTGACCCTAGAAACTATCTCCAATTTTTCTTGGAGAGTTAAACCTGGTTTTAGAAATCCAAAGACCTATTCAGAGTCTTACTAGCAAGACTCTTGAAAACGTTTAGCCGCAAGAAAAACCAACCTTAAAAACCTCATAGGGTTCCCGCACTGAGACTAATCGAGTTGAACCATAGACCGAACTCTTTATAGAGTGCAAGAAATTGGTGGCGTACTAATGCAAGTGGTATGCCGACTCCAAGTGGGGGAGTGGAACCAAAGGGAAGTGAGTATTGTAGTCGAAGGACCCTGCATTGGGATGGTTCTCCATTAAAGGAATCGAACGGAATTTCGGGGACGAAATTCCAATAAGTGGGGGAGAATTGTAACATCCTAAACCTTATTTTAAATGAAATTATTATTAAAAACCTAGGAAAAAATTTGAAATAATGACTTAACGAATTTTGGTGGATAGGTGAGTGGTAAATATAAGTCCTAGGGGTTGTATAGAAGGTAGTGGTGGCTTCGGGCAAAGTCGTATAAGCGAAATCGGGAGTTAAATCGGCGTTTTCGATGTTAGCAATCGACCGAAAAGAGGAAATTAGAAATTTATTATAGGTTGCTAAGAAAATAAATTCCACCGTTGGATGTAAAGTTTATGGGGTGAAGAAGCATGTCTAAAAATTTGGACTCGATCCGACGGTTAACGAAAAAGTTACGGCGAATCGAAGGATGGAAACCCAGATTTTCGCCCAGGCTCACCAGCCATGCGCCCAGGCGGGTGCACTGTTCATTGGTGCACCAGACAGTGGGAAACCCGCCCAGGCGAGCCGCACCACGCACCAGCCGCACCATTTCTGCGTGTGGCGCGCCAAAGCTCCCTCCTGACCGCACCAGGCGTGCACCAACTCCCTCCTGACCGCACCAGGCGCGCACCAGCAGCATCAGTTGGTGCTCAGACCCGCCTAGGCGCGCCAGGCGTGCGCCCAGGCGCGCGTGCTCAGCAGCACCAGATCTGGTGCGTTGGTTGAGAAACTTGGGGCCAAAGTTCTAATCTCAGCCACACGATGGTGGCTGACCCCAAAACCCATTTTTTTGGCATCAAAAGCACTCCATTCTCTCATTCTTCATCATCAACCTCAACCCACCACCTCCATCAATTCCCTCAATACTCAAGAACACTAAAACACCATTCAATCACCCAAACACACAAGATCAAGCAATCAACCACTCAATCCTCATCAACATCAAATATCCCTCATGAAGTGAGCCCAAGACATCATCATCATCCTCTCTTCCATCCTCTTCCTTAGGGTTTAGAACTCCTATTATCATTACCGCATATATATCCAATAATCAAGAATCACCAACACTCCTCATGACTTTCATCAAGCATTGGGCATGAAAATGGATTAGAACTTACCACCTTTCTTCCTCTCTCACACGAGTTGCTCCCTCCTTTCTCCCTCTTGGATTTCAAGTTCTACCAACACTTGGGGTAAGTAGAGACTTAAGGCATAATATTAATTCCTTTCCAACTCTCTTTAGCTCATGCAAGATGTATTGAATCTCCTCAAGGGATCAAGCTTTTCTCCCTTCAAGATTGATCAAGAATCAATATCACCATCAACTTCTCAATTCTAAGCTGAGGAATCATCACATAGGACCTCCCTCACCTCAAGGAACTCTTATATTTTCTGGATTTGAGGTAAGAAGGGAAGTGTTACCTCTACTTAGAGGGTATTTTCTAGCTTGTATATAGGGGGAATTAAGGGCAGGAATTGAAATAGAAATGAGAAACCTTAGGGTAAATGACGGGATTAGAATATGGTACAATTGAACTATGAATTATAATTTAGGAATATGCAAGTTTCTATATGTAATTGTGGTTGTTTTAACAAAAACTGGGTTTAATGATGATGATGGTAGAATATGGCATGGCTTGAGGATTTACAATGAACATAGTGATTAGGAAGTTGATTATGATATTAATTCTAGTGGTTGGAATGGAAATGCAATGAACATGAGACAATTGGGAATATTGATGTTGGATGTAGATCATACTCTGGACGGAATGTCAATAATGAATGTAGCGATTAGGAAGTCGATTATATCATTAATTTTAGTGTTTAGAATGGAGAGAATTATATATTGTTTTCATGACCCTCCGAAAGGAGTGGATATTGTTTTCATGACCCTCCGAAAGGAGTGGATATCGTTTTCATGACCCTCCGAAAGGAGTGGATATTGTTTTCATGACCCTCCGAAAGGAGTGGATATGGTTTTCATGACCCTCCGAAAGGAGTGAATATCGTTTTCATGACCCTCCGAAAGGAGTGGATATCGTTTTCATGACCCTCCGAAAGGAGTGGATATTGTTTTCATGACCCTCCGAAAGGAGTGGATATGGTTTTCATGACCCTCGATATTGTTTTCATGACCCTCCGAAAGGAGTGGATATCGTTTTCATGACCCTCCGAAAGGAGTGGATGTTGTTTTCATGACCCTCCGAAAGGAGTGGATGTTGTTTTCATGACCCTCCGAAAGGAGTGGATATTACTTTCATGACCCTCCGAAAGGAGTGGATATTATTTTCATGACCCCTCATAGGAAGTGAATTATATCAGGACCTCTATAGAAGAGTGGAATATTATATGGACAGACCCTCCATTAGAGTGAGTATTAAATGAGAATAAGAGGATAGATAGACAAGTGTGTAAATGATAGAATGAAATGATAGAGTTCAAGAATGGTTGAGGAAAGAGTTGAAAGGAATAAGAAATGAATATGGTCAATAATGGGGTATTAAGGAATCAAGGGAAATTGAAATAGAAAATATAATTCAAGTGATAACGGGTAGTAATCTCTTAGTTGTTCTCTATGTCTTTTTAGAATGTATTTTCTAAGTTCTGTGTAATGCTACCCTTCTTGATATATTTTTACAGGTGAAGAAGGAGATTACACGAGTATGGCCGGGCAGGATTACACTCCACCTCGTGGAATGTTGCTTAGTTAGTGGAGTGACCCTTGTGGGTCAATAGTTTCAGTTTTGGGAATTTTGAAATGTATAATATTTTGGGAAAACAAACCCACTTTAGAATTGTAATCATTTTCTGAAAAGTGTAATTGAACTGAGTTGTATTTTGGCCCTGCTGGCCATTGTTGTTGAAAAGAAGTTTTATGCAGGTTAATCAGGAAATCAATATTTTGGGAATGTCCCTAAAACAAAGGAAACTCCGTCCGATTTTACGGAGATTTTTATAATAAGCAAATCTAACTAAGAGTTTTCATGATCACCTATAAGTTTAAAAGAAAAAAAAATTTTTAAACCCTCAATTAATTAAGAGTGAAAGTAACTAGGGTGTTACACATTCTCTTTCTCTATCTCAAATCACAACAACATTTGCTATCATCAACATGAGCAGCACAATTTCAGATCAACTTGGATCTCAGCACATTATCGTCGTTTTCTCCGTCAGCTGTGAACCAGCATTCCAGCAGCATTGTCAGCATATTTTATGGTCGGCTCGATCTCGCAACGTTGTTAGCTTCATTCCTTATCACCACGCTTCCGCTCGCTTAGTTTTCATAGCCATCTTAGCACCTTCTCTATTTCATACTCTTCCTCGACTAAATCACATCTTTCACATCTATCGGATTCGTCTTTTCTTTCTTTAATTAATTCTTTATAAACGTAGTCGTTATTGCTTTCGCATACGGTTCCCAACATATATTCTCAAATAACAATAAACCATTTCTCAAAATAAATAATTAAATGACACAACATAATCAATTATAAAACATATCATAAACCAATCTCAGTCGTTCGGGTGGATAGCTAAATCAATCAAACATGCGCTATCACATACACCATTACGCTAATTGAGATTGGATGTCCAATCTTTGAGATGATTGGATGCCTTAATATGTTACCTAATTACCACGGCGTCTTAAGGGTAACCCCTCTCTAACCTCGATGATGGACGTCCTAGTGCTCTCCCAAATCTCTTGATCGCCTCTCCTCGCTTTATATCCCCGCGTCCGTCGCTCGAACTAAGACATTTCCCGTGCGTTAGAAACGATTTCGATATGTTCGTTGAATTTTGTTTTGAAACCAAATTTCTTTTTCAAAAATTTGTTATTGTTATTCAAACTCAATTCAAATTTCACGAGTACAATAGTTCTTGAGAAAGACTTTGAAAATAGTTTAGAAATACTCTTTTATCCAAATAGACCTCTTTAATTTTAAAATATTCAGGTTATGAAAACATTGCTTTAAAACACATTTCGAATTGCAAAGATAAAACAAAACTCAAGAATCACGTATACTAATTCATAAATCTCAAAACATTCATCATTCACTTAGTGTAAAATGCTCTCATGCTAAGGGAAAATAATTGATTAAGTTATAATCACCAGTATACAGAGTCAATCAAACAAAGGAAGGTAATGCAAGCTTAGTTTCTAAACCGATTGGAATAAAGAAACTAGTACATCATGGTATTAGGCACATGAGAACACAACAAAACTACTTCTTATCATCGTTTAAAGAAAATTTATTTTAAGCACCTAAACAAGTGTTAACCAAATTATTTGAGTAAAAGTCTTGCATAACCGAACTCATCATCAAAGACACACAACAAGGAAATCATTTTATGTGATTTAAGACTAAAACCGTGAGCATCATAGAGAAGATTTAACAAACTTAATTCCATTTAATCAAAATAACAATCAAAACCATAAATCATCTCATGCATGTATCTTTGCGCTCTAAATGAGACTAATCTTAGTCTACATGCACCCTAATTGATAGTCAAACACATTTTTCCTATTCTCCTACCTCTAGACCGAATGCTATTATGCATGACAAAAGAACTTCATTTCACTTCTCAATGCACAAAAAGCAATTGAAGCAACCATATGACATCATGCATGAATCATCATGAAACTTTCCCTAGATTTTCTTTTAAAATCCAAACTTATAATTTTTCCTAAAACAAGGATTTGAATTATAACTTATTCGTCTAGCATGCATGAACTCCAGATTCCTAATTCTACCTCAAACACCCACACATGCACCAAAATTTAAGCATCAACACAATTTTAGCACTCATGGCCGAATGGCCTTCACACCAATGCAACATGAATGAAACCATTCTTTGAATCAATTTGAGTGTATAAAAAGAAAGTCATTTTAAGGATCATCATCCTTAATTATTCCCTTTAAACCGAGGCATTCATATAGGAAAAACTCGATTCCTTTACTTTGAAAATTGATATGCAAACTCAAGGTTCTACTTGTAAGACATGAATTAAGATATGAACACACAAAGATTAACCAAGATCATTGCAAATCGACATGCAAAACTAAAAATCCCTATTTTCCTCTCAACTAGGCTTAGATCATTAAATCGTTAGTCAAACACTTCACACATACACATATGGGTCACGGATTGGATACAACAATTTAACATGCAAGGCACAAATTTTTCACTTCATTATCAATTAAACCTTGATCATAATTTATTCACCAAATCCTTTCATAAAAACTTTGTGGATCACGGTTTAAGGAGAAAAGTTCAACATGCAAGGGTTCCATTTTAGTTTTTAGGAAAATCTCAAGTAGTGTTTTAGGTTCTTTGAGAGGTTTGTTTAGAAAATCTTCATGATCCACCAAAAAGAGCCATAACTGAATCATGTAGAGAGAGTCCATGAGTTCATTTACTTACAAACCAAGTTTAAAAGTCCATAAAAGTCTAGGCTATGCTTGCACTTACTTCTCAATCCATGAAAATAATCATGCAATGAAAAAAGAGAAGAAAGAAAAATTACAAATCAAAGAAAGTCCTAAATCTCTTAGTTTCCCACTTGATCTTCGAATAACCTACCAAGAAAATGGGTCTTCTACCTCTAAGGGTTGTTGATCTTCAAAGAAAGTGTAAGGTTTTGGTCATATCTCCTCCTTTCTTCTTCAAGTTCCTCACGGCCACACCCTTTCTCCTCCTCTCTCTCTTTCTTCTAAGGGTTGGATAGTCCCTTAGAAAAGTGTTTGAGTTTTGGTGTTGGAAAGGAATGGAAAGAAAGTAAGGAAATGAATTGGGATTTGGTTGGTTTAAGGGCACCGAAGTTGCCTTCCTTACCCTTGGAGTGAGTTCGGCCAAAACACCATTTAGAAGGGCAAGATTGGATTTCCAAAAATTTGCATGGCAAGGGGTGGGTCAAGGGAACAAGTGTATAGCCTAGGGTATAGGTTCCATCATGCCATGGTCATCTCATGGTTCCATTTTCTACCCATCTAGTACACTTGGTAGCTTTGCAAGCCTTCCAAGTATGCTTTCCCTTAAGATTAACAATCCTACCCCAACACATGCATTCTCACATCACCGTGGCACACACATGCACTCCCACACATGCAATTTTATTTTTCATTTTCTATTCTCTTTTATTTAGAATCCTATGATCATCAATTTAGGTAACATATGCAAGCATTATTTTTAAAGATCATATGCACACATGTGCACACACAAACCGTAGCATCACATATAAACACACTTTTATTTTTCAAACACATTCACACATTTAAATTAAACATATAGCACACTAAACACATATCACTAACCAATTCCATAGAATGACAATTGATTTAATTCCATACAAGAGCATGTTTCATCCTAAAGAAAACTTAGCCCTTTTTAAGTAAAACAATTGCCTACTTATAACATACAGAATTAAAATCTCTAAAGTTTAATCTTTCATGCAAATGAAAAATTTCCAAGAGATAAATTATTTAAAATCGTTAACTCCCAAAAATTATTATTTCTCAAAATTTTCGCCTTTCATGATTTTTCAAAAACAAAAATCCTTGCAAGCTAATCCAAAGATTATAAAAATCACAAATTTCAAAATTCACGAGTTAAAAAGAAATATAAATTCATTCCATGAAAAATCCATTCTTTCACAAAACCATGAATTTTCTTTAGAAAACTCCTTTTTTAAATAAAAGCTCAAAGTTTATTTTAAACGAATTCGTTCATGCACGTCCGGGAAAATACGGGGTGTTACAACTGCTGTCATCTGAGCCACAAGATTCGCCGAATTTGGGTTTTCAGCTCCCTCACCAGCGATTCTCGAATCCGAACCAGGAGGTCTTCCACGCGTACGACTCATCTTGAAAATGAAACAAAAAGGGTTCAACACAACAACTCAAACCTACACTATAGACGCACAGAGTCACACATAGTAAGCATATAAGGCTATGCTTAAGGCCACTGAGGATTACCATTGCTCTGATACCACCTAAATGTAACAGCCCGATTTTCACTTCCGAAACTATTATTAACTTGTCATTAGTTTGTTGTAAAAATGAGACCATTTTTTTTAAACACAAGTTCATCATTTGATAATATCACTTAACTTAAAATCGAGATGTTACTTGAAACTTCCATCGACTGAAATACCATTGAAAATACATAACATCATCATTGCCATGATCATATAATCATAAACCAGAAGCATCGGAGTCTCGCCTCCAACAGTTTTCAAAAGTTGTTCATGGTTACAAAAGATTACATACCAGGTTTAGAAACTTGATTTTAAAACATAGATAAAGTAGCATGATTACATTACGAGTATTTCACAAAGGTAATCCTCGATTGGGAACTAGATCCTAGACACCAAAACATCTAGACACTATCAGACACATCGGACTTCACTCTCCATCCGAACTAGCATCCGTTTCCTTCTTCTCACTAGATTCCGCATCAACTTCGTGACCAGAGTCACGCACATCTTCCTCCTCCATCCGCTGTGGAGTCAGTGCTGCTAACGGTGCGGGTTGACCATCATACTCATGATGTTCCCTTGGTCCACCATCCTGATAATCACGAAGAGTGACATGTCCCACATGCACATCCAAACTCGTTCCTCGCAAAATGTGTCTGGGATCGTCGATCTCCAACCGAGTATCTCCTCTCCATATCCATTCTTCAGGGACAACCACCCATGTTCCTCCTTGAAGAGGCCACATGTGAATAGCTACACGATACGCCATCTACCCGTTGCAATACCGGAAAACGCCAATATGACAACATGGTAGGAGAGAGTCAGTGTTCCGAACACTTACGTGTCGACCATGTGGTCTAACAACAGACTCAAATATAGAGACAGACAAATAATAGAATAGAATAGATAGAACAGGACAATATAACCAGATTATACAGAACAGTGTAACATGAACATGTAGAACAGTATAATCATCACAATATCATCATAACTGAACATGTTATCCACATAAGCATATAGGAAACACTTATAAACCATGCATATAACAGTATTCCAAATACATCAAGATCACAACTCATTGCCATATAAATCAATGCACTTGGCATCACAATCTTTTCGAGCATTCCTATCTTACCAGAATCTTTCTCAATCATTCAGAGATTCACTTATACTTTCTTTCTTTGAATTTTTCATCATTCTTGAGTTTTATCAAATCGGTTCACTCAATGAGGTGGGGAAAAACCACCACTGAGGAAAATTAGTTAGCACACTCGTCTGCATCTCCTCGGTCATCCATCCAACCTAGTCGGAAGCAAACAGGAGTACGGGACCTTTACCACGCAGGCTTAACAGCTGTCCTCAGGAGAACTGTAGAAAATCCGGTACAGTCTCAATTCACATAAACTGGTACACTGTAGAAAATCTGGTACAACGGCAAATAATCAATTTCAATAATCATATAATCACAGAGCCTCGTTCCAGTCCCTCTCACTGTTCTAGATTTGCAATCAAGGGGGTGACAGTACTATTTCTAGTTCGCGATGCAAAACTTACCACGGCCATCGGAATCGATCAACCCGACGCCACATGTGGAATTCGTTCCGCCTAGAAATATACTCCAGGCTTCTTGACGTCACCGTCCTTGCCCTCCCCTCATGCAATCTCCACCTGAGTATCCGCAGATACCCATGGTATCTTCCTCTCCACTACTTCACACTCATTGCTCACCGCTTTTGTTAGAGTCTTTTATGTTTTTAATTAACCTAAGGTCGACTCGCCCTTGATTCATCCCTTCGACAAGTCCCGACCACTAAGGGTTAAATCCATTCCCCAAAGAATCACATATTACTTTCATTTCCAATAGCCACTTGGCATCACAGCACATCGAATAATTCCTGTAGGAAAATCTCATAAGCCTCTTGTATCCATCTGATACATGGCAATCATCATCAATCATGAGTCCTCGAGCACAATCTCAGCATCATGAATGTAGTAGACCTGTAGTAGACCGAACGTCACCCGACCAAAATCTCCTTGGTCCGACCCGTTAGACGCTGAAGCAAAGCCTACGGTCGAAATGTCACACCGAGCAAATGGGTTTTATAGAGATGTTACACGCTTATGAGATTAACCTCGAACACAGGATCCTCATCCTTATCTTTATCACTTACAATCTCATCAAGCTTAACCACTTCTCTTAGATTCCCACGACTCTTGGTCAGATAAATACGATATTGGATAGAGAGTTATCACTTACAGGATTTACGGAGGTGATCTTATTAGAACCTTTACGAATCCTATTTGAATTCTTCCTCTTCAAAAGCCTTATCAGAACGGCCCACGACACACAGGTAATCCCCTATAAGAACCATCATGCTATAGGGGCTAAGGTACGTCTTCTCATCCCTAAGTTGACACTAGCACACACGTTGTTGACTAGGGAGAACCTGTTTATCCCAACTGGATATACAGAAATCCTAAAGAGTCCTACATTAACCTCTTATTTGGGATCACACTCGAAGTTCTTCCATAGCTTCACGGTTGATCTCGATTAAGGACACGACATTGGCACCTTCTGTGGGGAACTGAATAACATATCATTCCCACCACCACTGTAACATCTGCCTTCCTATCCACTTCTTCTACAAGTCCCTAATCAAGAAATTGTTTTAACCTAATTGATTTAAGAATTGATTAAAGGAGTTTTGATTTCATGATGGATTTCTACGCTTTTGAATTTAATCCACTTGTGTTATGATTTTATGTGTTTGTTTTTCTAAGGTTTTCAATGAGTTATATTTCTTAAAGTTTTGATTAAGATTTTATCTTCTTAGATTCATGCATACGGTTTTATGGTAATTAAGGTAGAAAATTATTTCTACCCTAAGTTTTGAAAAAAATCAAAGTCCAATCATTTTATCATACCCTTAATCTAGAATCATCTCTAGAAACCCTAATTAGTATCCTTAATCTTTGATTTGATCCTAATCAAGTTCCTAATCCTTGATTAAGTTCTTAATCACTTTCTTAGACTCTAAACCCTCAAGGTTAGTGATCTAACCTAGAATTAGTTTTCCCTTAACCTATACTAGTATGGATTAAGTCTATGATTAGTACCTTAATACTTGATTAAGCCCTAAACTCTAAGGATTTGTGAGCTAAACCTAATTTAGTTTTCCTAATCCTACCCTAATCATGATTAGATCCTAATTAGCACCTTAAACCTAGATTAACTAACCTAACCTACCCTTAAACCCCCCAAACCCGAAATGCACCTCCCATGTGCATTACTTGGTCTCCAAGCTTGTTTACTTGGTCTCCAAGTTTGTTTGCTTAATGGCCAAGTCTATGACATCACCATGGTGACCTAAGCATGACATGGAGGAGGAAAAAGAAAAGAAAAAGAAAAGGAAAAATAAAGGAACCGTGGGGAAGGGAAGGAAACCAAGCCCAAGCCCACAAAAACCATGTGTATCTAAATACCTATACACACCCTTCATTTGGTTTCCACTTCTTCATTTTTTACTCATTCTAAAGCCAAGAAAACAAAGTGTTGAGAGAGAGAGAGAATCCGTGAGGGAGGAAGAGGAGAAGAACAAGACCCCAAACACAACACAAACCTCAAACACAACCTAAGTAAAGAAAATCAAACCAAGAGAGTGAAGAAGAGAAGGAGAAACCGTGAACCTAAGGAAAAGAGGGAGTGAACCGTGAGGAGTAAGAAGAGGAACCAAAGAACAACCCAAAAATTTGGACTTGATTTTGAAAGCTTTTGTTGATGTAAGCATTTTTATTTCATGATCTTAAAGTTCTTAACCTCTTTTCTTTAACTCATTTCGGTTTTCATGTTTTCTTTCTCAAGCTTTGATTTTTGGTTTGAAAGTGTTGATGCATGTTTGTTTTCAAGTTAGATCTAATGTTTTCACTCACATTCATGTTGATTTTTAAACTTGATTTTGAAGTTTTGCTAAGAAAGTATTTTTCTTTCATGATCTTGAGTTATCTCTCGAACTCATCCATTTTCTTTTTGATTTCTTAAAGTGTTTTAAGAAAAAGTTTGATTTTGATTTTTGCATGAAGGATTTTTCAAGAGATCTAGTGTTTTTGTTTGCATTCATGTCAAGATCAATGCTTGAACAATGATATACTTGATGTTTGTGTTTTGATGCAAAGGTTTTTGAAAAAGATTGAATTTTCTTGATGATTTTCCTTATGAATGGCTACGGTTTTGATTGATCTTTAGGTTAGAAGTTTTGATGTTGGATTTGTGTTATGTGCATGTGAATATCTTGAGATTGTGAGTATGTTTTGGAAGTTTGAATCTTTAAGAAAATTCTTTTTAAGAAAACCATGAACAAGCCACGATTTTGATGTTGTTGTGGTTGAAAGCTTGATTTTCTTTTGTTTGATCTCATGCATGTTATGATCTTGAAGTTTAATGATGTTTTAGATGAATAAAAATTTATGTGATGTGTGATTTTTAAGTGATGGCCACGGTTTGCATGTTTGGTTAAGAAGCTTGAGATTTTCTTAAGTCTAAACAATGAATAAGTGATTTCCATGGACTTTAAGTTGATTTTATGTGTTAGATATGAAATGAAAATTGTCTAAAGAATTGATGATGCTCACGGTTTTATGAAGAGATATATGTTAGTATTATGTTTCTACTTGTTTGATGAATTATGTGAAATTGTTGTTGGATTTGGAATTGTTTTTAGAAGTCTTGAATTCTTGAAAAAGTTTTTGAGAAACTTGGTCCAAGATCACGGTTTGGACCTTAGTTTTTGAGTTAAATTATCTTGAGTATATGTGTGTTGATATCATGAAATTATGTGTTGATTTGTGAAGTTATTCTTTGAGGAAATAATTTTTTTGAAAAACAAATGAAGCATACGGTTTTGGACAAGATTAAGTGTAAGTTAGATGAAAATTTGTCTAAGTGTTTATGTGAAGTATGATTCGGTTTGTATGTGCCTAAAGGTTTAATTACTTTATTTGATTAATATATATGCATGAATAAGTATGTGACCATGTTGAGAAGAAGTTTGTTTATGTTCGACTTGATGACTTGTGGTTGTGTAAAGTTTGAATTGAATGAGTGTTTGTTTGATATTTTTAAATAATGTTGGAATGATTTTTGGAATGCATAAAAACATTTAAGTGATTTGTTTTATTTGAACATCATGCTGCCCAAACTTGATTTTAAGTGTTTGAACTTGAGAAATTGTTGATCAAAAGTGTTTATTCAATTGTTTTCAAGATACTTAGTTTGTCTATGAATTTAAATTGGTTTTGAACAATGGAAAATGAACTTGGGACTTAGCATATGATGCTGTCCATAATTTTCTAAGTTGCATTTCTTATTTAAAAATGTTTTCAAAGTGATTTGAAGTTGAGTTTTGATGAGTATTTAATATAAGATAAAGTTGGTTTGAAAAGTGCATTTTTTTTTGTGTTTTCGGAATTTAATTCATTGCTGTCCAAGAAGGACCAGCAAAGAAACTTTTGAATTAAATTGATTTATTTGATCATTTTCTCATGAATTTAAAGTATAAAAGTTAGTGTTTGATTTTGGACAAGTTTGAGCAAAAGAATTGATGTTTTGGTTTTACATAAAGACAAAGTTTGAATCTTCTTGAGTTACTTTGAGAATAAGTTCAAAAATAATATTTAAATAAAGTTTTAATACTCATGTATCTATCTTACGGGACTTAGAAGAAGTTGGAGTCGGACAAACTAGGAAGGAAGCGGATCATTCGGAACTTGTGGAATCGGTAACCGCAAATCGAGGTGAGAGAGAAGTTATCCTAAGACACTTTGGTGTCTAGTGAGTATATTAGGACACTCCGTACTCTCTCAAAGTCCGAGTAAAGGTCTATTGTAGCTAGTAGTATACCCGATAGCTTGTTTGCTTTGTTTGTATCGTGGTATACGAAGACTCCAGACCTTTTCTATCACATGCTATTGATTGATTGATTTGTGTGTCTATGTTGAGATATAATGTTGCTTATAATGTCATTGCATGAGCATAATGCATCATCCCGCGATATACGTTAAGAATAGCGAAGACATTAGAAACTATAAGAATTCCCCCAAAGAATAGAACAAAACTCTAAGGGATTAGACACGCTATGGAACCGGATGATGCTGATGCGCTCGAGTGTGTGGATCGAGCTGACGACATGGCTAATGGATTAGTGTCTGGACGACGATGATGCCTTTGGACTTGGACACAACGATTGCAGAATTCCACAAAGATAGTTCCCATATGGTCGTAGCCATATGTTGGAGTGACTTAAGATAGGTCGGAGCATATCTATCAAAGATTGATTAATATCCCGCATAAAGTCAGAGCTATATGCCGAAGGTGGTTCTGAATGGGTCGGAGCCCGTCAGAGTAATTATTGACATCTCGCATATGGTCGGAGCTATATGCCGGAAGTGATTCAGGATGGGTCGGAGCCCGTCGAACATAGTGGTCGAGTCCCACAGAAGCATTCTGCATATGGTCAGAGCTGTATGACGGAGATGACTTAGGATGGGTCGACGTTAGGACAACCGAGTATAACATCACGACTTAGAACCCTAACCCGAAGTAGAGGAGAGGAAGATACACCTGAATTACCCTTGTGGTTTTCAGCTGGATGATTAAGATAGGGGACGACAATGACGATGATTCGTCATGAAGCCTTGAGAAGTCTGTCTAGGTGGGAAAAACCATAGGGGCCCTGGCTGAACCGGTCGGAGCTGGTCACTCAGTGGTGTGGATGAAGTACCACATGATCACTAGACAGATGACTGACATCCCCCTGGACTAAATCTTGATCAGTGAGAGGGAAGCTCGAACATGACCGGATGTGTTTATTTCCCGGGACATTATATGAATTCATTTACTTTTCCATCCAGTAAAAGCCGGTGTGGTTAGAGATCCTGTACTCCTGATTGCTTCCGACTAGGTGGATGGATTCCGAGGAGATGTAGACCCAAAACCATAAAGCCTGAATTCCCGAAATTATGGACTCGAGATATGTGGATAAAGAGACTCCGATCCTATGAGACAAAGTGATTAAGAGATTCCCTTAAGAGAAAGACAAAGCGATAGATAATGCGACTATTGCATTGCATCCTCATGCATCATGCATAATTATCTGTTTGTATTGTTTGTTGTGTTTTTGTTATGTTCTGGTATACGTCGCTAGTGTAAATCCAAGAAGTCGATGGGAGTAATTCCATTCGGGTAACTTACTCTCTCAACTTCTTGTGCACATGTGATGGTGAACCTCTGGTTCTAAAAGATGGCGGAGCTGGTGTTGCTTCTCCTGGAAGGAATACTTACTGATTATGGTACGCTGACGAGAGGGCTACTGCTGGACGACGGAGATTGCTTTTGAGGACTTACGCCCCGAAATCGAGAAGAAGATGCTGCGTAGTAGTTTATAATTAGATTTTGATGGACCCTTGTTGATATATATATATATATATATATATATATATATATATCAAGTTTTATACTTGTGGAAAAAAAATTCACCCTATTTTTCATAAACAAATTATTTAGTAATTGACGTTGTTTGTTTCGAGTTTTCCAAATCGGGGTGTTACACTTGGTGGTATCAGAGCAATGGTTGTCCATGTGGCCTGAACATGGCCTTACATGTTCTCTGTTGTGTGATCTCTAGATATGTTAGGTTGTGTGATTAGATGCGTTAGTAGGTGTATTAAACTATTAGTGCGTTAATGAATATAGTTTACGATGTCTGGAAGAGGAAGAGGTAGACATGCTCCTGAAGCGGCTCGGGACACCGAGGGCATGCTACACGATCTGACTGCTGCAGTTCTGGGCATGAGTGAGAATCTCAACATGATGCATCAGCAGGCCCAACAGAACAACCAAAACCAAAACATAGGACCTCAGGAATATAGGGGATTAGATGAGTTTTGTAAGAGGAACCCTAAAGAATTCGTCGGTGCATATGCCTCGGATAACGCTAACGAATGGATCAGGGAGTTGGAAAAGATCTTCACCGCTATGCAATGCACCGATGCTCAGAAGGTAACCTATGCGGTCTACATGCTAACCAAGGAGGCATCTGACTGGTGGGAAAATACTAAGCAAGTTATGGAGATTCAACAGCAAGTTGTCACTTGGGACTCTTTCAAGCAAAGGTTCTTGGAGAAGTATTTTCCTATCGATATGAAGTTGAAAAAGGAAATAGAATTCATGCACCTGGCTCAAGGAGACATGTCGGTCGGCGAGTATGCTACGAAGTTTGAGGAACTGGTGAAGTACGTGCCACACTACAATCAACCCGGAAACGATCAGTCAAAGTGCGCGAAGTTCCTTGATGGACTCAAGACTGAGATTAAGATGGCTTTCATACACATGGGGATCGACAGCTTTCCGCTCTTAGTGAGCAGATGCAGAGTCTATGAGGATGGACTCAAGGCAAAGAACATGGGCAATAAGACTGCTGTACCCTCGAGTTCCCATGGACCGATGAGAAACACCCCCAATTACCAGAATGTGAGGAAAGGAACCCAGCATGGGCAAGGACCCTACGATCGATCTGGAGGAAGAAGGGATAATCAGTATAGAGGATCGTGGTTCCGAAGGAATAACAATCGCAACAATGGCAACCGGGGTAATAGGAACACCAACACTTGGAGCAACAATGGGAGTAGAAATCGTCCCAACAATAACCATACTGATAGGAACTCTGAAACATCACCTCCCTTCTGTACTCGATGCCATAGACGCCATTTTGGCAATGAGTGTAATCCCAAGCCAGTTTATTACATCTGTAAAAAATCTGGCCACTTTGCAAGGCAATGCCCCAAACCAAGAAAAGGGAATGATGCTGGAAATGCTGCTAGGCCACAAGCTAAGGGAAAGGTGTTTACGATGAGCGGTGCGGAGGCTTCAAACCATGATTGTCTCATCCAAGGTACATGTCTTATACGCGAGAATTCCTTAAATGTGTTGTATGATTCGGGTGCCATACACTCTTTTATATCGAATGACGTTGTGAGTAGGTTGCACTTAATGGTAGCTTCTCTACCATATGATCTGATTGTATTTACCCCTACTAGTGACCCGGTCACAGTTTCAACTTTTTGCCCTAAGTGTCTTGTAATGATAGATGATAGGACTTTTCCCACTGACCTGATAACATTACCCTTATCCCAAATTGATGTCATCTTAGGAATGGACTGGTTATCCGCTAACCATGTTCAATTGAATTGTTTCACTAAAACCCTAACTTTTGGAAACCCTGACGATTCCTTACCAAAGCACGTAACTGCCAATCAAGTCATGGCTTCTCTGAGAGAGGGAGCCCATGTATACATGCTCTCAACTTCTTTGGACGTCGATGTGGACAATCACATTCAAGAACTGCCTGTAGTTCGAGACTTCCCAGAAGTTTTCCTTGACGACATTCCTGGATTACCACCTGTTCGAGAGGTCGAGTTCTCAATCGATGTGATACCGGGGACTTGACCAATCTCTAGAGCGCCCTACCGAATGGCACCAGTAGAGCTAGCTGAGCTGAAAAAGCAGATCGAGGAGTTGGCAGAAAAGCAACTCATTAGGCCCAGTGTGTCACCGTGGGGAGCTCCAGTTTTGCTAGTTAAGAAGAAGGACGACAGTATGAGGTTGTGTGTCGACTATCGCCAGCTGAATAAGGTAACGATCAAGAACAAGTATCCTCTGCCTCGGATAGACGACTTGATGGATCAGTTAAGGGGAGCGGCGGTATTTTCGAAAATCGATCTTTGATCGGGTTATCATCAGATTCGGGTAAAGGAAGATGATATTCCGAAGACTGCTTTTAGGACCCGATATGGACATTTCGAGTATTTAGTCATGCCTTTTGGAGTGACCAACACTCCTGCAGTGTTTATGGACTACATGAACAGAATCTTTCAACCATACTTAGATTCGTTCGTGGTAGTATTCATAGATGATATCCTCATTTATTCCAAGAACAAGGAGGAACATGAGGAACATTTGAGGATAGTTCTGCAGATTTTGAAGGAAAAGCAGTTGTATGCGAAGCTATCGAAGTGCGAATTCTAGTTGGAATAAGTGAATTTCTTGGGTCATGTAATCTCAAAGGAAGGAGTAGCGGTAGATCCGGCCAATGTAAAGGCGGTATTGGACTGGAAAGTGCCAACGACGGTGATAGAAATCCGAAGTTTTCTCGGTTTGGCGGGATATTATAGGCGTTTCATCGAAGGATTCTCAAGATTATCCTTGCTAATGACGAAGTTAACAAGGAAGGGACAACCGTTCGTGTGGACAACAAAGTGCGAGGAGAGTTTTCAGGAGCTTAAGAGGAGGTTAACTACAGCACCAGTGCTTATTTTACCTAACCCTAAGAAGAGTTTTAGTGTCTACTGCGATGCGTCGAAGCAAGGTTTGGGTTGTGTCCTGATGCAAGAGCGAAAAGTCGTAGCTTATGCCTCGAGACAACTGAAGGTTCACGAGCAAAATTACCCAACTCATGACTTGGAGTTAGCTGCGGTGGTTTTTGCTCTAAAGATATGGCGACATCACCTCTACGGAGCAAGGATCGAGGTATTCAGTGATCATAAGAGTCTTAAGTATCTCTTTGATCAAAAGGAGTTAAATATGAGACAAAGGCGATGGATGGAATTTTTGAAGGATTACGACTTCGAGCTACAGTACCATCCGGGGAAAGCGAACATGGTAGCAGACGCTTTGAGTAGGAAATCTCTTCATGTGTCTACAATGATGGTGAAAGAGATGGAGTTAATCGAGAGATTTGGAGATATGAACTTGGAAGTCAGGATGAATCCGCGAAGTATGACTCTAGGAATGCTGGTTGTGTCGAACGAGTTTATAGGACAAGTCAAGGAAGGGCAATCAAACGATCCAGAGTTACAAACAAAGAAGCAGTTAGTTTCGGAAGGGAAAGAGACTGAGTTTCAAGTAGGAACTGATGAAGTATTAAAACATAAGGATCGAATTTGTGTGCCACAAGACAAGGGAATAAGGGAGATGATTTTGGAAGAAGCTCATAAGAGTAAATTGAGTATCCATCCGGGAGCAACCAAAATGTACCAAGACTTGAAGAAGATGTTTTGGTGGCCTAGTATGAAAAGAGAAGTAGCGGACTATGTGTCAAGGTGTCTGGTGTGTCAGAAAGCTAAGATCGAACACAAGAAACCCGGCGGAGTGTTACAACCATTGGAAATTCCAAGTTGGAAATGGGACAGTATTTCCATAGAATTTTGTAACTGCTTTGCCTAAGACCCGAAGAGGATTTGACGCTATTTGAGTAATTGTGGACCGATTAACCAAAAGCGCTCATTTCCCACATGTCAATGTAAAGTACCCGTTGGAGAAATTGGCAACCATATATGTCAACGAGGTAGTGAGACTTCATGGAGTACCCTCAAACATCATATCAGACAGAGATCCGAGATTTGTTTCAAAGTTTTGGAGTAGTCTACATGCTGCACTTGGGACAAGACTTCAGTTGAGTTCAACTTATCATCCTCACACAGACAGACAATCAGAAAAGGACCATTCAATCACTAGAGGATCTTCTTAGAGCCTGTGTTCTGGAACAAGTAGGAGAATGGGACGCTCTATTGCCACTGATTGAATTCACATACAACAACAACTATCACTCGAGTATAGGGATGGCTCCTTTTGAGGCTTTGTATATGGAAGGAAGTGTAGAACGCCGTTATGTTGGTTTGAAACTGGGGAGAATCTTATTTTTGGTCCAGAAATGGTTCAACATGTAACACCCCGCATTTTTCCCATACGTGCGTAAACGATTTTCGACAAAATGAACTCTGAGATTCTATTTTATAAGAGATTTTCAGAAAAGTATTTTACGTGAATAAGAAATAAAGTGTTGATTTTCAAGGATTTTTATAAAAAAATTCTTTTCATAAATATAAAGTGAAGGATTTTGTTGATTTGATTTAAAAGAAATGAATTGTGATTTTATTAAAAGGTGATTTTTATTTGAAATGAAGTTTTTAAATTGTTAACTTGGAAAATTCGTAACTTTTTTACCGTAACTCGGATTTTTACGATCTTTATATCAAAACGATCGTCTTGAAACGTAGATTTTGAAAATGTAATTTTTGGAATTTTCTGGGTTGATTTATAAAAATTTATTTTCAGAGTTATGAAATACGAATTTTGGAATTTGTGTTTTGAAGAAAATAAATTCATTGATTTGGCTTGAAATTTTTATGTGATATGTGCTTGATTTAATGTGTGTTGATGTATGATGTGCGAAAATGATTGTATGAATGTGATTTTTGAATTAATTATATTATTGTGTGAATTGATGAATTTAAATAAATAAGATTAAGAAAATAAAATGTAAAATGTATGTATATGTGTGGGTATGGTACGATTTGTATGTATGAGTGTATATGTATATATGTGTGTAAGTATGTACATGTGTATGTGTGTGTGTATGAGCTAGGATTGTAACTCTCTAGAAACTTGTAGGATAAGAAATTAGTAACCAAACTAAACTAGAACCAAACCAAATAACCAAACCCTAACTATTTACTAACTAATACTTAAGCCTAAGATGACCCCTAAAACCTAGCCTACATTACCTTGTCCCCTTACATTTGATAATCTCCACCCATGCATCTTTTTGTAAGCCCAAAACTACCCCTCCTAATTATGTGTGACCGAAACTAGACCCAAGGGCATAAGAGGGAGAATGAATTTGCCTATATATATGTGGTTGGCTTAGTTCATTTCCTTTCCACCCAATTCATTTCCTTCCAACACAAACACTACTCTAAGAGACCCACCAAACTCTTAGAGGAAGAAAGAAAAGAAATAGAGAGAAAGAGAGAGGGAGTTGGCCGTGAGGTGTAGGAAGAAGAGGGAGAAGAGACTCAAGCTAGATCAAGCCTTGTTCTTTGAAGATCTAAGTGTTAGGAGACTAGAAGGCCAACCCTTTTCATGGTAGGAACCGAAGATCAAGGAAGAAAATTGTAATAGTCTAGATTTTCCTTTTTGTTGTAGATCTCTTTTATTTTCTTTCTTGCATGTTCATTTTTGTGATTTGAGAGATGAACTTATGTGATATTCTCTTTTGATCATGGACTTTAAGGACTCAAATAATTTGTAATATGTTATACTTGATGCTTGATGTTTCGTTTAAGGTTTCTTTTTGTTGGATCTAATGTTTTTCCAACTAAAACTTTAAAGATTTAAAGAAAAACTAAGATTTTTGTGAAAACTAAAATAAATCTCTTTGCATGTCTATTTTTCTTTCTTTAAACCGTGATTTATATATGTGTTTATGTGATGATTTGATGAATAAATCCACGATCCAAGTTTGTTTATTAATAAAGTGAAATTTTTGGTTTTTGCATGTTAAATCTTTTGTTAGATCTTTTTGTTAAACCATGATCCATGTGTATTTCCATGTTTATTTGATGAATAAAAATTTGATTTATGAAAACGTTCAAGTTTCTAGTCTTTCATGTTAACTTTGTGATTATTTTAATTGATCTAAATGTATGCATGTAATTATCCTTGTTTGATGTGTGAAAATTAAGATCCTTGGTTTGCATGTTATTTTCAAGCGAAAAGATTGTGTTTTCTTTTTATGTATTATTCGGTTTTAAGGAGAAAATTAATGTAACAAGTTATAAACATGATTTTTGGAATACAAGCATGATTTTGATTAAGTGTTTAATTTTGTGCATGTTTAATTTTGTGAAGGCCATTCGGCCATAGTTAATAAATAATAGGATCTATGCTTTTATTTTGTGAAAAGGGATGCATGTTTGTTTAAAGACTAGATCTAGTGATTTTATGTTCATGCATGTTATTTTCATGAAGTTAAAGTAAGGTCACTATTTTGGTTTAAGATTAAATGATGAACTTGAGTTTATTTTATGTATGTTAAAAATGTTTGAAAAAGTTGCTTTGAAATCCTATATGTTTTGATGTGATTCTATGATTTTTGTGTGTGTTGAAAAACTGAACCAAAAACCTTGTCTTTTGCATGTTGACATTCGGCCATCCTAGGGAGAAGTAGGAAGCTAGGTTTGTTCCTCATTTAGGTGACATGCATGCTAAGACTAATTGAATTTAAGGCTTAAAAAGTGTACTCATGAAATAATTAAATTTAAAAGAAAATGCATGTGAACCTTTGAAGTGATTTGTGATTCAAATTGTTGTTTGATTTAAGTTTTGAAAAGGAATTGAAAATTGTTAATTTTTCTCTTGTATGCTCACGGTTTTAATTATAAAAGAAAGAAAATAATTTCATGATTTTATGTCTTTATTTGTGCACTAAATTCTTGCAATATTATACACGTAGAATTCGGTCAATACATGTTTTGAATGGTTGGACAATTGTCTTCATGAAATGATTTGTGATTTTCCTAAATGCCTAGTGTTATGTGTTTGATGAAGTGATGTATGTTCTTTTTTTTATTTTATCTTGTTTGTTGTAGAGATAAAGTAAATAAGTGATTTGATTATATGAAAAGAAATTTTCATAATGTTGATTCAAGGATTTTTAGTTTTAAAATTTATTAGTGATTAGAAAATAATAACCATGTGTGATTCGGTTTTGTTAAATTAATTAAAAGACTAAGTCTAAAATTGTTTTCTTAAGAGTAATTGAATTAATTTATTAAGACTATAATTCAATTGATAATGTGAAATGTGACTTGCATTGTGTGTGTTTGTGAATACTTTGAAATTTGTATGTGTCGTTTTTCATGCTAATGGAGTGTATAGAATTGGAAATTGTTCTGAACTGTGTTTGTGAAAGTTTAGAAATTAAATAAATTAATCTGACTGGTTTTGAAGTTTTACCTTCTTGAATTTTTTCTAAGAAAGATTTTCAAAGGATTGTTTCTTGGGATTTCATCCAACGTTTAAAGAAAAATGATTTTTTTTCAACCAAAGTATTTTAAATTAAGAAGAATGAATTCTGTTTTAATGAAGATATTATTTTCGAATTATTCCAAAGTTTTCTTAAAAACCTTTTTATTAAAGATTTGATTTGGATTTAAAACCTTTTTGGATATTGGCAATGAGTTTTCAAGAAAGAAATTGAAAAGTGTTTTCAAAACGAAAATTTAGAATTTATGGGAATCGTTTCTAACGCACGGGGAAAACTGTTCTAGTTCGGGTGACAGACGCGAAGGAAACGTGGCAAGGCTAGCGACTGGGAACCTTGGAAAGCTTTCGGAAGTTTTGTCATCGAGGTGAGTGAGAGTGCTGTGATCCCGTAACGTGGTTGCTCGCAATCCAAATAGATGGATTGTGAAAGTACTGCGAATTAGGCAATATAGGTGTTTGTGTTAGATGTTTACCTGTTTATTTGCATACTAAATGTTTATCTATTGTGCATACTTTATTCTGTTTAGAAAATGTTTGATTATGTCTGAATAGTAAAACGATAATAATGAAGTTGTGAAAGTAACGAGATAAGACTAAAAGAGAAAAGAGATGCGAATAAGAGATATGAGAAGTAATTAAGTAAGAGATAAGTGATGAGTTAAGAATAAAGAGAAAGTTATGAGAACGATTGAGAAAGAAGTGAGACGAAAAGATGATGTTCGAGATGGTAATAAGAGATACCCGATAAGGCGAGCGGAAGCGTGGTGATGATGTTGCTGATCGTGCTGCTGAGGAACAACTAAGGAGAGTGATGCTGATGATGCTGCAGAGCAACAATCGAGGAGAACGATGCTGATGATGCTACCCAGTAACAGCTAAGGAGCAAGATGCCGATGATGATGCTGCTGATCAATGAGGATGAGAGAGATGCTGAGCGTGAGTTTATGAGAATAATGATAATGAGATGAAAGAGATTTGAGGCATGATGCCGTTGAGATTTTTGGGGAACGGATTGCGATTAGTGTAACAGCCCGATTTTCACTCCCAAAACCTTAACTGAATTATTATTAATTTACTGTAAAAATGAGGCCATTTTTTTTTAAGATTCGTTCATGAATGATTAACGCCACCCTTTTGAAAATCGAGTTGTTACTTTTGAAACTTCCCGTACCCGAAACATCATCATCATATAAAAACATCATTTTCATTATAATTAAAACATAACCATAAGTATTGGAGTCACACTCCAAAAAGTTTTCCAAAAGCAGGCCAGAGTTACAAAAGATTAGAAACCATAATTTAAAAGTAGCTGAATTACATCCATGGTATTTCACAAAGCAATCCTCGACTGGAATTTAGATCTTAGACACACTAAATCATCTAGACACAGAACACAGGACATCACTCCTCAGCTGAACTAGCGTCCATCTCCATATCTTCACTCGAATCCGCCTCCGCTTCGTGACTAGAACCACTAGCATCTTCTTCCTCCATCGGTTGAGGAATCACCGCAGCCAAAGGTGCGGGTTCACCATCGTACTCGTGATGCTCCCTCGGTCCACCGTCTTGGTAGTCATGGAGAGTGACTTGTCCCACATGTACGTCCAAACTTGTTCCTCGCAGAATGTGCCTTGGATCATCGATCTCCAATCGAGTTTCGCCTCGCCAGATCTAGCCCTCAGGAACAACCTCACATGCTCCTCCCTGAAGAGGCCACATGTGGATTGCTACATGATACGCCATCTACCCGTTGCAATACCGGCCAAAAGCCAATACGACAAGCAGGTAGGAGAGAGTCAGTGTGCCATACACTAACGAGTTGACCATAAGGTCTCAGGGTAGACTCGATAGAAAGAAAGACGAATGACAGAGGACAAATGACCATTGACAAGTATACCGAACGAGATAAGGTGTTCAGGGTGTAGAAAATAAACAGAGTAGGATAGAAAAGCGAGTAACATAATATGAACAAGCATAATAAACAGAATATGCAAAGTATATAAATGGCACATAGGTTACATAAAAGTAAAGCATAACTCATCGTTCGAAATCATAGTTCGCGTTACTAAACAGCATCATACTTTCTCAATCTTTTCCATCATTCAATTATATCTTTATTCTTTGAATATTAAGTCTTATCATAACTCTCTCACTCAATGAGGTAGGGGAAAAACCATCACTGAGGGTAAACGCACACGTCTACATCTCCTCGGTCTCCATCCAAACCTAGTTGGAAGCCAACAGGAGTACAGGACCTTTACCACGCGGGCACGACAGTTGTCTCAACAACATATGGTCCCAGACCAGGAGGACTTCAGCCTCAATCAATATCATTCACATAATTATCATTAATCGAGCACACTGTACAAGCAGTGGCAATTCACAATGCCCCGTTCCAGTCCCTCTCACTGTTGTAGACTTGCATTCAAGGGAGTGACAATATCATTTCTAGTTAGCTATGCGGAACTTGCCACGACATTGGACCCAATCCCTACCACGTTAGTACGCCTCTTGTGGAATTCGTTCCGCCTAGAAATATACTCGAGGCTTCTTGACGTTCACTGTCTTTGCCCTCCCCTCATGCAATCCCCACCTGAGTATCCGAAGATACCCATAGTATCTTCCTCTCCACTACTCCGCACTCTCATACCTCACCGCGTATGTTAGTCTTTTAATGTCTTTTAAATCTTTTAAGAGTCTTTTAATTAACCTACAGTCGGCTTGCCCCTAGTCCATCCCTTCAACAAGACCCGACCACTAAGGGTTATCTTTTCCCCACTTTCACATAATATTCTTTCACTTTCTCAAGCCACTTGGCACAATCCATCACATCATTCCCGTAGGAATTCACATAGCTCTCGTCAGCGATCATTTCCATCTTGGGATCCACCAGCACGATCTCAGCTCCACTAGTGTAGTCTCCTCGTCCAGTGCATTGTTGCTCCACCACATTTCCGTGAATCACATTACATATCGCTCTTTCGCTTGTCTTTACATTACTTTCCCTTTATGTTCTTATTATCAATCATAATAGCATCCAGATTCAATCCACAGAATATAATATTTTTCACAATAAAATAGTAAAAGAACCCAACATAAAATAGAAATAAACATGCATCAATTTAATAAAACATAAAACACATATCACATAATAGATCACGTAAACGTTTCCTTGTCACCACATGGGCAACTACGTTACGGGCTCACTGCACTCTCACTCACTTACTCACTCACCTCTTAGTCCAGCAAGAGAAATACTTTGAGCTCGGAAATCTCTAGCTTCTCTTTGAGAATTGTCCCCACCGTATACTGAATAACCTCGAGGTAAATAAACACACTTTTATTAAAAACCATTTCAATTAAGAATCACAACTTGGTTTCTTGAATAGAAAATCCTTTACTTTCCTTATCCTTTTCTTAAAGTACAAAGGTTTATCAAAACAATTCTCAACTTTTCTTATTCTTGAAATCCCTTAAAAATCATTTGAAAACTCATATTAAAATAAATGGTTTATGTGGCTGTATGGAAAAGTCCAGCCACCTTTTTCAAGTTGTAAAACATTGAAAAATCAACAATTTTCCATTCTAACTTTTGTACATCAAGTAACACTTGAAATCCACACTTTTCATAACTCAAAAACACTTTTAAAAATTGAAATACTTTGAAATAAAATCTTGGACAGCAAAGGATAAAAAAATCAAACCATGAAATACTTTTGGAAAATAATCAAACATAATTTCCCATTTTCTTTTATGAAAACCGAATTGAACAAACCAAAACAGCACAATAATTTTTCTTAAAACAAAATCTCAAAACATAATCATTTCAATGAGTCAATCACATGCAAAAAGAATCTAGCCTATCTAACCTAGTATAGGCCGAATCATCATCATAGGAAAACAAATTCTTTGATGCAATTTTTTTCTACATGCAAAAACCTTAAAATCAACAAATCAAAAACATGCATTTCAAACACATGGTTTTAGAAAAATACCACTCCTTTTTCTTTACAAAACCGTGACCTCTTAGTCACTCGAACACATTTTCATTTTTATTTTCTTTTGCATGTGCTTCTAAAATCATTTAAAACAAAAGAGAATCACATGCATGAACCTTTTATGAAAAACAATTATGATCCTTTGATTTTCAAAGCTTGACCGAAAATCAATTAACAAAATCAAGAGGAAAAACTTAAATCTTTAACTTTCAAACACACATAGACTTAGATCAAGGCAAAACCATTTTGAAAAAGTTGTTTTCCTTTGTTTTCTCATCAAAACAGTAACATGCAAGCCAAGAAACAAGACTTTTGAGTAAAAGAATCACATGCAAAACTTCAAGATCAAAGTTATGGAAAATTCAAGGCAAGAATCAAATCCTTTTCAAGATCAAAACAATAGATCAAAACCTTTTTGAAAAGAAAACCAAAGATCAAAGCTTAGAAAAATCAAAGTAAAAATCAAAGCATTTAAATCACTTAAATCATCTTTGACAAGCATCAAACCAACATGCATGAACTCAAAACAAAATAAAAATCATCACAACCTAATTTTCTAGACATGGCCGAATGGTAGAGTCCATGGTTTAAGGTTCTACAAGTTTGTTTGGCTCTTGAAACTCAAGATCAAAGCTTAATAGGTACTTACAAACATAGATCTACATGCAACAACAAAGGAACTTTACAAGACTTGGAAAATCAAGAACTACTTCTAATACTCTATGATCTTCGAACAAACAAAGAAAAGAGAAGATCTTCAACCACCTTCAATTGATCTTCAAGAAATCCTAAGGCTTTTGAGTTTGATTTCCTTCTTTTCCTCTTCTTGAAGCTCACGGTCTCTCTCTCTCTCTATGTCTCTCTCTAAGAGCTTAAGGAGAACTCTTAGAATTGTGTTTAGGTTTAGAAATGAAATGTGAAGTGTGAAGGAAATTGGGTGAAATGAACTATGGTCTTGGATATAAATAGACAAGCGTATAATTCCCTTCTTGTCCTTGAAAGAATTCGACCAAAGAGTGTTGGATGAAGGGCAATTTGGGTTTCATAAAAGCTTGCATGGCTCAAGCCAAGCCATGAGACAAATGGAGTAAAATTAGGCTTAATCCTCCTTCCTATTGGTTGGTCAAACCTTTAACTATGTTTTACACTAAACTAAACCTATGTACTACTAGTCTACTAGCTTAGGGTGCAAGAAAGTCAAAACTCTATCATGCATGCATGCACATACACACACGGCCGAACACACATACACACACGGCCGAACACACATGCACACACACATACACATAAAAAAATCATTTTATTTTCTTTCTTATAAAATCATCATTTCCTTAAAATACCAAAATATCAAACACTTATTCAATTCAATTTAAAAAAAAACTCATTTCAAAACTCATAAGGTTTTCTCATAAAAATCCTTTTCTTAAAACCATAAAAGAAATCCAATCTAAGAAATATTCTTTTAAAATAATCTTTTTGAAACACATTCTCAAAATAATCTTTTTATCATTAAAACAAATACAAGGTATTCAGACGGGGTGTTACACTTAGTGGTCGGGTTTCATTGAAGGGATGCACCAAGGATGAACCGACTGTTAGGATTAAGCCGCTAATTTAAAACGCTAAAACCTTAAAAGACTTTAAAAGACATTTACAAACGCGGTGAGGTATGAGTGTCGTATCGAAGTAGTGGAGAGGAAGGAACCATAAGTATCTGCGGATACTTAGGAGGAGATTGCATTAGGGGAGGACGATGACGGTGAAACGTCAAGAAGTCTAGAGTACTTTCTAGGCAAAACAAACTCCACATGCGGTATACGAACGTGGTAGGGACTGGGTCCAATGCCGTGGTAAGTTCTGCGCCGGAACTAGAATTGTACTGTCGCCCCCTAGATTGCAAATCTAGAACAGTGAGAGGGACTGGAACGGGGCATTTGAGATTGCCGCTGAGAGCGTGCGTTGATTATATGATATGAAATGATATGATGTGCATTGAATTGATTTGACGCTGTAGTCCTCCTGGTCTGGGACCAATTGATTGTGAGATAGCTGTCGTGCCCGCGTGGTAAAGGTCCTGTACTCCTGTTTGCTTCCGACTAGGTTGGGTGGATGACCGAGGAGATGTAGACGTGTGTGACTTCCTCAATGATGACGTTCCCCCATCATTGAGCGAACCGGAACGATAAACCTTAAAAGACTATGAGAAATCAAAGAAAAGTACAACAAAGATATCGAGTGTTGAGTAAGAATTATAAGTCAAGCACGAGAAATGATTCTTGGAATAATTATTAAATCTTGAGGCAACGATCGAAGAAAGAGTGGAAAAGTGTTTCGGAAAGGTTAAGAGAAATTGTGACGTAAGCGTAATGAATGATTTGGCTATAAGTGATGATCTTGATGTGTTTGAAATATTATGATATGTTTTGTTATATATGATTCATACATGCTATGTGCATAACAAGTTATATATATATGTTGATTGTAAAATATCTATGTTATGTTGTTCTAGTTGCATTGTTCTGTTGTGCTACCTGTCTTTCTTTCTATTGAATCTACCCTGAGACCGCATGGTCAACCCGTTAGTGTTCGGAACACTGACTCTCTCCTACCATGTTGTCGTATCGGCAATTGCTGATATTGCAACTGGTAGATGGCGTAGCGTGTAGCGATCCACCTGTACTCCTGCAAGGAGGAGCATAGAAGTTTGTCCCTGAAGAAAGAGATCATGGAGGAAATTTTTGGAAACGACGAACGAGGACAACTCTACTTGCGGTTGGAGAGCTTGGGCTGCCAAGATTCGAAGATAGAGAGGGTTTTGGTGCGTATAACTAGAAGCTAGGTAAACCCCCTCAAAGCATTGTACTCCATTGTAAGTTCTTAGTTGCCATAGCTTATCATACTGTACCCTGGCAAAAGTTTTATTTAACGCTGATGTTTTGAAACAAGTAAACGGGCTATGTTTTAAATGATAATTTGAAAACGAGTTTCAAGGTGCGGTGTCTTGTGACATCTCGGTTTGGAACTTGAAAGGTTGTTATGTAAGGTGAGAACATGAGTTTTAAATGTAACTATGTTTTGAAAGTCCAAATGTTCTCATCTTGTGTAACACTTGTTTTAAAAAAAATGGCCCTAATTTTCACTATATTTAATTTAAGTAACTGTGGTTTTCAAGTTGCCGAATCGGGGTGTTACAGTTGTGGTATTAGAGCAATGGTTGATCTAAGTAACCTTATGCATGGACTTACATACTCTACCGTGTGTTTCTGTGTGTGTGTTAGTATTAAGATAGCGATAGATAAGAATAGAAGTGCTAGGAGTATGCCAACGCTTTCCTGGAGAGTGACAGCTTTCGTCTACAACAATGACGAGGAGCAGAGATTAGTGTCGTCATGGAATGCTGATGTGTGATTCGAATCTTCTTTCGTTGAACTCTTCTTTGATGTGAACTCCTTTTGTTTATGATCACCTTTAAGCTATGAGACCTTGTCTTGTGACTAGAACCCTTCCTTTCTTGTCGGAGCTTTTCTTGTGTAAACCCTATGCGTGCCAAATTGCTTTGGCATGACGTTTGAAAAAGCCTTTTCTGAGAATCTTAGACCATGTTCTTGACAAAGCCTTGATTGTTGACGAACCTGCAGTTTTCCTTTTGATCTTGAACCAGACCTTTATCTTTTCCGAAAGCCTTGGTGAGAATTTTGGACCCTGACACCTTATACCGGTCAAGTAGATAATTCTAGATTAGAAAGTTAGTAGTGAAGTGTTGTTAGGCGAAGGTTGCAAAGGTCAAGGAAAATAAGGATTAGTAAGTATGGATGAAAGGATGTAAGAGTTTGGAGAAAGTAGGAGTATCTTTTGAGTCTTAGATAAGTGGCGAGTTTTGTAAAGTGATTAGGATTAAGAGCTTTGATGTTGGATTGGTCAAAATAATGGTTTTGATGGTGATAGGATGAGGAGGAAATTAAGGTGATGATTAGAATTTAGAGTCGTAAGTGTCTTGATTTGAGTTGGAAAATGGTTAGATAGAGGTGAATAAGTGATGATGTGGTTAAGTTGAACTAATAGGATGGTGGAATTTGAGGATAGAATCCTTAAGTATTGACCCAAGGTTAGGTAAAAAGCTAGGATTTGATGTGGTAATGGATAATAGGTCTTTGAGTTGAGGAATTTCGATGGTTTAGAATATGAGCAAAATCGTGGGGAGTGGAAAAAGGTTTAGAATGGTCTAAGTTATATGATTAAGTGTTTGAGGTAGGGAGTGAGATAGTACATGTTTCTTGAGGATTAGTGGTTGATTAGAGTAAAGGGAAGATGTGCTAGTGACCATAGGGGTCTGGTAAGGATCATTATTTGGTGAGATGTAAGGCAATAAGAGGATAGATTGAAGCTAAGTGATGGGAAATTTTGTAAGATTGACCAAAAGTGGAGAAGGATAAGAGTACTTAGAGGTTAAGTTTGTAATCATGAATGTGGTGTATAGAGGTATGAGTAATTTAAGTTGGGGAGTAGTTGAAAATGTGAAGTTTTTGAGGTGTAGAACGTTTAGGCTTGAATGAATGAGTAGGATGTAACCCTGAAGTGTGGTAGTGTCTTGACCTCAAATGAACATAACCCTTTCGTCTTTGGACACTATTTTGATGCCTTTGAACCCCCTCAGTCCTTTGTTGTCAATGAAATCGTATTGTTTCTACCCCACCATGTTTGTTATTGAAAATACCCCGAGAGATTACTTTTGAAAGTAATCCGATCGATTTGCTCTTAAGAACGATAAATAGATGGTACGTGTTCGAAGATGCGACGATTGCTGCAATTACAAGGAAAAGAATTTCTTCAAGGAGTTACGCGTCCGCAGATCAGACAGACTCTACACGGTATTTCTCGAGGACGAAAAATCTTCAAGTTGGGGAGAATGTAACACCCCGCATTTTTCCCATACGTGCGTAAACGATTTTCGACAAAATGAACTCTGAGATTCTATTTTATAAGAGATTTTCAGAAAAGTATTTTACGTGAATAAGAAATAAAGTGTTGATTTTCAAGGATTTTTATGAACAAATTCTTTTCATAAATATAAAGTGAAGGATTTTGTTGATTTGATTTAAAAGAAATGAATTGTGATTTTATTAAAAGGTGATTTTTATTTGAAATGAAGTTTTTAAATTGTTAACTTGGAAAATTCGTAACTTTTTGACCGTAACTCGGATTTTTACGATCTTTATATCAAAACGATCGTCTTGAAGCGTAGATTTTGAAAATGTAATTTTTGGAATTTTTTGGGTTGATTTATAAAAATTTATTTTCAGAGTTATGAAATACGAATTTTGGAATTTGTGTTTTGAAGAAAATAAATTCATTGATTTGGCTTGAAATTTTTATGTGATATGTGCTTGATTTAATGTGTGTTGATGTATGATGTGTGAAAATGATTGTATGAATGTGATTTTTGAATTAATTACATTATTGAGTGAATTGATGAATTTAAATAAATAAGATTAAGAAAATAAAATGTAAAATGTATGTATATGTGTGGGTATGGTACGGTTTGTATGTATGAGTGTATATGTATATATGTGTGTATGTATGTACGTGTGTATGTGTGTGTGTATGAGCTAGGATTGTAACTCTCTAGAAACTTGTAGGATAAGAAATTAGTAACCAAACTAAACTAGAACCAAACCAAATAACTAAACCCTAACTATTTACTAACTAATACTTAAGCCTAAGATGACCCCTAAAACCTAGCCTACATTACCTTGTCCCCTTACATTTGATAATCTCCACCCATGCATCTTTTTGTAAGCCCAAAACTACCCCTCCTAATTATGTGTGATCGAAACTAGACCCAAGGGCATAAGAGGGAGAATGAATTTGCCTATATATATGTGGTTGGCTTAGTTCATTTCCTTTCCACCCAATTCATTTCCTTCCAACACAAACACTACTCTAAGAGACTCACCAAACTCTTAGAGGAAGAAAGAAAAGAAATAGAGAGAAAGAGAGAGGGAGTTGGCCGTGAGGTGTAGGAAGAAGAGGGAGAAGAGACTCAAGCTAGATCAAGCCTTGTTCTTTGAAGATCTAAGTGTTAGGAGACTAGAAGGCCAACCCTTTTCATGGTAGGAACCGAAGATCAAGGAAGAAAATTGTAATAGTCTAGATTTTCCTTTTTGTTGTAGATCTCTTTTATTTTCTTTCTTGCATGTTCATTTTTGTGATTAGAGAGATGAACTTATGTGATGTTCTCTTTTGATCATGGACTTTAAGGACTCAACTACTTTGTAATATGTTAGACTTGATGCTTGATGTTTCATTTAAGGTTTCTTTTTGTTGGATCTAATGTTTTTCCAACTAAAACTTTAAAGATTTAAAGAAAAACTAAGATTTTTGTGAAAACTAAAATAAATCTCTTTGCATGTCTATTTTTCTTTCTTTAAACCGTGATTTATATATGTGTTTATGTGATGATTTGATGAATAAATCCACGATCCAAGTTTGTTTATTAATAAAGTGAAATTTTTGGTTTTTGCATGTTAAATCTTTTGTTAGATCTTTTTGTTAAACCATGATCCATGTGTATTTCCATGTTTATTTGATGAATAAAAATTTGATTTATGAAAACGTTCAAGTTTCTAGTCTTTCATGTTAACTTTGTGATTATTTTAATTGATCTAAATGTATGCATGTAATTATCCTTGTTTGATGTGTGAAAATTAAGATCCTTGGTTTGCATGTTATTTTCAAGCGAAAAGATTGTGTTTTCTTTTTATGTATTATTCGGTTTTAAGGAGAAAATTAATGTAACAAGTTATAAACATGATTTTTGGAATACAAGCATGATTTTGATTAAGTGTTTAATTTTGTGCATGTTTAATTTTGTGAAGGCCATTCGGCCATAGTTAATAAATAATAGGATCTATGCTTTTATTTTGTGAAAAGGGATGCATGTTTGTTTTAAGACTAGATCTAGTGATTTTATGTTCATGCATGTTATTTTCATGAAGTTAAAGTAAAGTCACTATTTTGGTTTAAGATTAAATGATGAACTTGAGTTTATTTTATGTATGTTAAAAATGTTTGAAAAAGTTGCTTTGAAATCCTATATGTTTTGATGTGATTCTATGACTTTTGTGTGTGTTGAAAAAGTGAACAAAAAACCTTGTCTTTTGCATGTTGACATTCGGCCATCCTAGGGAAAAGTAGGAAGCTGGGTTTGTTCCTCATTTAGGTGACATGCATGCTAAGACTAATTGAATTTAAGGCTTAAAAAGTGTACTCATGAAATAATTAAATTTAAAAGAAAATGCATGTGAACTTTTGAAGTGATTTGTGATTCAAATTGTTGTTTGATTTAAGTTTTGAAAAGGAATTGAAAATTGTTAATTTTTCTCTTGTATGCTCACGGTTTTAATTATAAAAGAAAGAAAATAATTTCATGATTTTATGTCTTTATTTGTGCACTAAATTCTTGCAATATTATACACGTAGAATTCGGTCAATACATGTTTTGAATGGTTGGACAATTGTCTTCATGAAATGATTTGTGATTTTCCTAAATGCCTAGTGTTATGTGTTTGATGAAGTGATGTATGTTTTTTTTAATTTTATCTTGTTGGTTGTAGATATAAAGTAAATAAGTGATTTGATTATATGAAAAGAAATTTTCATAATGTTGATTCAAGGATTTTTAGTTTTAAAATTTATTAGTGATTAGAAAATAATAACCATGTGTGATTCGGTTTTGTTAAATTAATTAAAAGACTAAGTCTAAAATTGTTTTCTTAAGAGTAATTGAATTAATTTATTAAGACTATAATTCAATTGATAATATGAAATGTGACTTGCATTGTGTGTGTTTGTGAATACTTTGAAATTTGGATGTGTCGTTTTTCATGCTAATGGAGTGTATTGAATTGGAAATTGTTCTGAACTATGTTTGTGAAAGTTTAGAAATTAAATAAATTAATCTGACTGGTTTTGAAGTTTTACCTTCTTGAATTTTTTCTAAGAAATATTTTCAAAGGATTGTTTCTTGGGATTTCATCCAACGTTTAAAGAAAAATGATTTTTTTTCAACAAAAGTATTTTAAATTAAGAAGAATGAATTCTGTTTTAATGAAGATATTATTTTAGAATTATTCCAAAGTTTTCTTAAAAACCTTTTTATTAAAGATTTGATATGGATTTAAAACCTTTTTGGATATTGGCAATGAATTTTCAAGAAAGAAATTGAAAAGTGTTTTCAAAACGAAAATTTAGAATTTATGGGAATCGTTTCTAACGCACGGGGAAAAATGTTCTAGTTCGGGTGACGGACGTGAAGGAAACGTGGCAAGGCTAGCGACTGGGAACCTTGGAAAGCTTTCGGAAGTTTTGTCATCGAGGTGAGTGAGAGTGTTGTGATCCCGTAACGTGGTTGCTCGCAATCCAAATAGATGGATTGTGAAAGTACTGCGAATTAGGCAATATAGGTGTTTGTGTTAGATGTTTACCTGTTTATTTGCATACTAAATGTTTATCTGTTGTGCATACTTTATTCTGTTTAGAAAATGTTTGATTATGTCTGAATAGTAAAACGATAATAATGAAGTTGTGAAAGTAACGAGATAAGACTAAAAGAGAAAAGAGATGCGAATAAGAGATATGAGCAGTAATTAAGTAAGAGATAAGTGATGAGTTAAGAATAAAGAGAAAGTTATGAGAACGATTGAGAAAGAAGTGAGACGAAAAGATGATGTTCGAGATGGTAATAAGAGATACCCGATAAGGCGAGCGGAAGCGTGGTGATGATGTTGCTGATGATGCTGCTGAGGAACAACTAAGGAGAGTGATGCTGATGATGCTGCGGAGCAACAATCGAGGAGAACGATGCTGATGATGCTACCCAGTAACAGCTAAGAAGCAAGATGCCGATGATGATGCTGCTGATCAATGAGGATGAGAGAGATGCTGAGCGTGAGTTTATGAGAATAATGATAATGAGATGAAAGAGATTTGAGGCATGATGCCGTTGAGATTTTCGGGGAACGGATTGCGATTAGTGGTCGGGTTTCATTGAAGGAATACACCAAGGATGAACCGACTGTTAGGATTAATCCACTAATTTAAAACGCTAAAACCTTAAAAGACTTTAAAAGACATTTACAAACACAGTGAGGTATGAGTGTTGTATCGAAGTAGTGGAGAGGAAGGAACCATAAGTATCTGCGGATACTTAGGAGGAGATTGCATTAGAGGAGGACGATGACGGTGAAACGTCAAGAAGTCTAGAGTACTTTCTAGGCAGAAGAAACTCCACATGTGGTATACGAACGTGGTAGAGACTGGGTCCAATGTCGTGGTAAGTTCTGCACCGGAACTAGTATTGTACTGTCGCCCCCTAGATTGCAAATCTAGAACAGTGAGAGGGACTGGAATGGGGCATTTGAGATTGCCGCTGAGAGCGTGCGTTGATTATATGATATGAAATGATATGATGTGAATTGAATTGATTTGAGGCTGGAGTCCTCTTGGTCTGGGACCAATTGATTGTGAGACAGCTGTCGTCCCCGCGTGGTAAAGGTCCTGTACTCCTGTTTGCTTCCGACTAGGTTGGGTGGATGACTGAGGAGATGTAGATGTGTGTGACTTCCTCAATGATGACGTTCCCCCATCATTGAGCGAACCGGAACGATAAACCTTAAAAGACTATGAGAAATCAAAGAAAAGTACAACAAAGATATCGAGTGTTGAGTAAGAATTATAAGTCAAGCACGAGAAATGATTCGGAACACTGACTCTCTCCTACCATGTTGTCGTATCGGCAATTTCTTATATTGCAACTGGTAGATGGCGTAGCGTGTAGTGATCCACCTGTACTCCTGCAAGGAGGAGCATAGAAGTTTGTCCCTGAAGAAAGAGATCATGGAGGAAATTTTTGGAAACGACTAACGAGGACAACTCTACTTGCGGTTGGAGAGCTTGGGCTGCCAAGATTCGAAGATAGAGAGAGAGTTTTGGTGCGTATAACTAGAAGCTAGGTAAACCCCCTCAGAGCATTGTACTCCATTGTAAGTTCTTAGTTGCCATAGCTTATCATACTGTACCCCGGCAAAAGTTTTATTTAACGCTGATGTTTTGAAACAAGTAAACGGGCTATGTTTTAAATGATAATTTGAAAACGAGTTTCAAGGTGCGGTGTCTTGTGACATCTCGGTTTGGAACTTGAAAGGTTGTTATGTAAGGTGAGAACATGAGTTTTAAATGTAACTATGTTTTGAAAGTCCAAATGTTCTCATCTTGTGTAACACTTGTTTAAAAAAAAAATGGCCCTAATTTTCACTATATTTAATTTAAGTAACTGTGGTTTTCAAGTTGCCGAATCGGGGTGTAACACAACAAACAACAGAAAAGATTAAAATGATTCAGGGGAAGATGAGAAGTGCACAAAGCCGGCAGAAAAGCTACTATGATCAGAGAAGGACTCCTATCGAGTTTAAGGAATGTGATCATGTATTCATGCGAGTAGTACCAACTACTGGGATTGGCAAAGTGCTTAAAACCCGAAAACTTACCCCAAAATTCATAGGACCTTACCAAATCCTAAAACGTGTAGGACCAGTAGCTTATGAAATTGCCTTACCCCCAATGTTTTCCAACCTACACAATGTCTTTCATGTGTCACAACTTAGAAAGTACGTTGGTGATTCTTCTCACATCATCGAACCTGACTCTATACAACTTAAGGAAAATCTCACGTACGAGACCTTACCCTTAAGGATAGACGGTCGAAGTGTAAAGACCCTGCGAGGAAAGGATATTCCTCTGGTCAAGGTTATTTGGAGTTCTATGAATGGCGAGACTGCTACTTGGGAGCGTGAGAGTAGCATGAGGGATTCGTACCCTCAATTGTTTGAAACAGGTACGCCATTTCTCGAGGACGAGAAATTTCCAAGTTGGGGAGGATGTAACATCTGCCTTCCTATCCACTTATTCTACAAGTCCCTAATCAAGAAATTGTTTTAACCTAATTGATTTAAGAATTGATTAAAGGAGTTTTGATTTCATGATGGATTTCTACGCTTTTGAATTTAATCCACTTGTGTTATGATTTTATGTGTTTGTTTTTCTAAGGTTTTCAATGATTTATATTTCTTAAAGTTTTGATTAAGATTTTATCTTCTTAGATTCATGCATATGGTTTTATGGTAATTAAGTTAGAAAATTATTTCTACCCTAAGTTTTGAAAAAAATCAAAGTCCAATCATTTTATCATACCCTTAATCTAGAATCATCTCTAGAAACCCTAATTAGCATCCTTAATCTTTGATTTGATCTTAATCAAGTTCCTAATCCTTGATTAAGCTCTTAATCACTCTCTTAGACTCTAAACCCTCAAGGTTAGTGATCTAACCTATAATTAGTTTTCCCTAAACCTATACTAATATGGATTAAGTCTTTGATTAGTACCTTAATCCTTGATTAAGCCCTAAACTCTAAGGATTTGTGAGCTAAACCTAATTTAGTTTTCCTAATCCTACCCTAATCATGATTAGATCCTAATTAGCACCTTAAACCTAGATTAACTAACCTAACCTACCCTTAAACCCCCCAAACCCGAAATGAACCTCCCATGTGCATTACTTGGTCTCCAAGCTTGTTTACTTGGTCTCCAAGTTTGTTTGTTTAATGGACAAGTCTATAAAAAACACCATGGTGACCTAAGCATGACATGGAGGAGGAAAAAGAAAAGAAAAAGAAAAGGAAAAAGAAAGGAACCGTGGGGAAGGGAAGGAAACCAAGCCCAAGCCCACAAAAACCATGTGTATCTAAACACCTATACACACCCTTCATTTGGTTTCCACTTCTTCATTTCTTACTCATTCTAAAGCCAAGAAAACAAAGTGTTGAGAGAGATAGAGAGAGAATCCGTGAGGGAGGAAGAGGAGAAGAACAAGACCCCAAACACAACACAAACCTCAAACACAACCTAAGTAAAGAAAATCAAACCAAGAGAGTGAAGAAGAGAAGGAGAAACCGTGAACCTAAGGGAAAGAGGGAGTGAACCGTGAGGAGTAAGAAGAGGAACCAAAGAACAACCCAAAGATTTGGACTTGATTTTGAAAGCTTTTGTTGATGTAAGCATTTTTATTTCATGATCTTAAAGTTCTTAACCTCTTTTCTTTAACTCATTTCGGTTTTCATGTTTTCTTTCTCAAGCTTTGATTTTTGGTTTGGAAGTGTTGATGCATGTTTGTTTTCAAGTTATCTCTAATGTTTTCACTCACATGCATGTTGATTTTTAAAAAAAATTGATTTTGAAGTTTTGCTAAGAAAGTATTTTTCTTTCATGATCTTGAGTTATCTCTCGAACTCATTCATTTTCTTTTTGATTTCTTAAAGTGTTTTAAGAAAAAGTTTGCTTTTGAGTTTTGCATGAAGGATTTTTCAAGAGATCTAGTGTTTTTGTTTGCATGCATGTCAAGATCAATGCTTGAACAATGATATACTTGATGCTTGTGTTTTGATGCAAAGGTTTTTGAAAAAGATTGAATTTTCTTAATGATTTTCCTTATGAATGGCTACGGTTTTGATTGATCTTTAGGTTAGAAGTTTTGATGTTGGATTTGTGATATGTGCATGTGAATATCTTGAGATTGTGAGTATGTTTTGGAAGTTTGAATCTTTAAGAAAATTCTTTTTAAGAAAACCATGAACAAGCCACGGTTTTGATGTTGTTGTGGTTGAAAGCTTGATTTTAAGTGTTTGAACTTGAGAAATTGTTGATCAAAAGTGTTTATTCAATTGTTTTCAAGATACTTAGTTTGTCTATGAATTTAAATTGGTTTTGAACAATGGAAAATGAACTTGGGACTTAGCATATGATGCTGTCCAGAATTTTCTAAGTTGTATTTATTATTTAAAAATGTTTTCAAAGTGATTTGAAGTTGGGTTTTGATGAGTATTTAATATAAAATAAAGTTGGTTTGAAAAGTGCATGGGAGTTGGAGGAATCACAACAACGTAGAGGAAGCTACATGGGAGTTGGAGGACAAGTTCAAAGCTTCTCATCCCCTTTTATTTCAGGCAGCTTGAATTTCGAGGGCGAAATTCCGGTAAGTGGGGGAGAATTGTAACATCCTCAATTTAGATTTCAGTATAATGTGATTTAAGCTAAGTATTGTGAGGATTCCTTAGTATAGAAGTAGGTTTGATGTAGAAATCCAAGCATAGGTTAGTTTAGGAACTTAAGGAAATGAAGGAGAGTTAGGAATCATCAAAGTTTGGAGTTTTGTTTAAGATAATCGATTACATTGAGGTTTGTAATCGATTACATGCTCTCAGGTATGAGTACACAAAATGTTGCAGCATAATAATCGATTATCAAGGTCAAAATAATCGATTATTTTATAAAGTAATCGATTACATCATAGGGTTTAATCGATTATGTGTGCTCTGAAAATTGTATGGTAAATGTTGCATCAAAGGGAGTAATCGATTATCTAGGGGCAGTAATCGATTACTGCTTGAAAAGTCTGAAAAAAAATAAGAAGTAGGGACCACATAACTCGTGGGTTGCTTTGGAAGCAACCAATCTCAGCCACACAAATTCCATGGTGGCCAAGGCATGTGGTTAAAAAGGAAAAGAAAGAAAAAGATAAGTTCATTCCTCATCATCAACATCACAAATCTTTCCCTCTTTTTCTTTCTTCTTCTCCAACGAGTTTCTTCTCCTTCTTCATAGAGTTTTTCTTCTCATCCTTGAGCAACCAAGAGCAAGTGAGTTTCCATCAATTCCATTACTGCTAGGTAAGTCTCCTTATTTCCCTCTTGGTTTTACTCTTCTTTATTTCTCTCAAAAACCCCCCAACCTCCACCAAGAACTAAGTTTAGCTATCAACTCAAGAAAAGCCTTATCTTCATCATAGGAGCTTGGAAATCAATAGGAATCAAAGGAAGGAGTGCTAAGGAACTTGGTCTTAGGATTTTGGTGGTTATTTCTTGAAGTTTCAAAGTCTCCTCTACCCTTCAAGAGGTAAGGGGTTGAAATTGGGTTTAGATTAGGGGAAATATTTGAAACTAGTAATAAGGACTTAATTATGTATATTTAGGTGTTCTATTAAGATTAGAATTAGGAGGGTATGGATTAGCTAGAAAATCCCAAGTTAGGGTTAGGTTATAGTTGCTATTGTGTTGTTTATGCTTTGAATTTGTTATAATTTGTCCAATATTGTTAATTGATATGATATTGTGTGTACTGAGATATTTATAAATAATAAGGTAAAGTATTAATAGTTATGCATTAATTAGGGAAAAATACTTTCCAATTTAGTTTGAACCAAACTAATGTAATTTTCTAAAGTATAAATGGGTTTACAATTAAATTGGAAAGCACTTGCAAATTGCATCATTCATGGAGTACCGGGGACGTTAGGAGTAAGGGAAAAACATACGTTTCTATTCGTGAGGACTGAAGTAAATCACTGGGATTATTATAGGGAACTTTGATCCTACAAAGGACATGGGTTTGATTCCTGTGTTGGGGATTGGTTCCATGCAAACTATAGTAATTCCATTACTTTAGAGTTCTTCTTGGCCAGTGAGAGTGATTTATGCTAGAGCCAATTTCGTCAATCAAGCCAAATTGTACCTTGAACACTACCTTGAGGAGTGTGACGTATTGTGCAAGCGGGTGAGCGACATTCCTAGAGGATGTGAAGCACCCAATCAGAGGTTGAGAAATGCTTACTCCTGGTCGGTTTTTCCCCAGAGTGGAGGGTGTATGTGAGGTTGTTGAAATGGTATTGAAAAGGGAAAAGTTAAAGTTAAAGTTAAAGTTAAATTGGGAATGTTAAAGTGGAGGTTTGACAGAAATGCATAAGGACTAATTCATTGAATCCGATTAAATTGTTAAAGTTAAGAAAGTGAAAATAAATTGTTTAATGTCGGATTCATGAATTAGATCCCTACAGTGGGATGTGCATTGCATAACCATGTGTTTGTACAATGATGCATTGCACTATAAGTATATATTATATATACATAGATATTATCCTTGAAATTTCCTTACTAATTGCTTGATGAGTGTGAATATGCTTAGTTATTACTTATTGTTATTTTCAAATGTTTTCTCTAATCTAAATTCAAGTTTTATCACCCTTACATGTTGACAATTTTAGGTACCCCTGACGAGGACCCAACTACTATTCCCTCTGCCGAGGATCCTTACACTCCGACTGAGGGAGTGTAATTGCATTACCTTAGTTCATGTCAGCTGCACGCATAAATACCTTTCTATTTTGATGTAAATATGTGTTATGTAAAAAAAAGGTTGTGAGGATGTGTATTCATCCTTTTCTTTTGATGTATAATTGACAAACCACAACCTAAATTTTGGATTATGTAGAAACTTTATGAACTTTGTAAATTAAATGGTCGTGTAATGATGACCCTAAACTAAATGTTATATATGTGAATATTCTGGTTTCTGACAGGTTTCTGCTTTACTTGAGAAAGTCCGATTTATAAACGAAACCTTGCGAAAATTTTCCTCACTAATTTCACTAATTGCGTTAGAGCTATCGTAATTAAGTTTAAGTGTTACATTATATGGTATCAGAGCATTAGTTGCATTCCTCGGTTGTGGAGTATGGCTTTCCTACTCCCGAGGTGCTACTCCACATGAGAGTATCATCAAAGTAGTTAATAAATAGTTCATTTTCATTTCTTAAGTAATTAGTAGCTAGTTTTAGTTTTAATTTTCTTAGCGGATGTGATTCTTACTAATCGTTCTGTGATTCCAGATCCAGAATGGCGGCTCGACAAAATCGAGTATTCGAAAGAATATCCGAGGTCTTGGAGGACCTATCCCGGACCAATGCCAATCAAACCAACATTTTGGAGAATTTGGTTCAGGCCAGTGCCCAACAGGCCCAAAATTTTAATAATCATCAGTCTCCTCAACCCCAGCCACCAGTGCAAGCTCGTGGTATTGCTGATTTTAAGAAGTTGGACCCCCAAGGTTTGTGGGTGGGTTTGATCCAACAGGAGCACAACAATGGCTGAAAGATATAGAGAAGATCTTCAAATCCTTGCCATGTACAGATGAGGAGAAGGTGGCGTATGCCTCATTCATGCTTTCTGGTGAGGCGGAGGCATGGTGGGAGGACACTAGTCATTTCCTGGAGGCAGAAGGAAAGCAGATTACATGGGAATTGTTTAAGGAGAGATTCTTGGGCAAGTTCTTTCCGGAAGATGTCAGAAGAAAGAAGGAGATTGAGTTTTTGGAATTGAAACAAGGGGGTATGTCGGTGGGGCAGTATGTCTCCAAATTTGAAGAGCTGATTAAGTTTTCTCCATATTACCAGCACCATCCAGATGAGGGTTCTAAATGTGTCAAGTTTGAGAACGGTCTTCGGCCCGATATCAAGTTGGCTCTTGGGTACCAGAGGATCAGAAATTATCCACAGCTGGTTGATATGTGCAGAATGTATGAAGGGGATTTGTTAGTGAAGGAAGCAAATGACAGGAGCATAAGAGCAGCTCAGAGGGTTGCTGGTCCAGTGAGGGACAAAGGTAAGGGACCTTCCATCCAGAGGAACTACCCTTACCCAAATTCCAGGGGTGGAGATAACAGGGTTAAGGGAGTTGCGGGGAAAGCAGCAGTTCCTGTTGCAGGCAAGTCAGTTCCTGTTGCTGTTCCTGGTGTTGTTCCATCTTTTCCACAATGCCAACATTGTGGAAAACGCCATGGGGGTACGTGCTGGAGGTTGTTGTATCCAGGTCAAGTGGGTCCATGTTTCTTGTGCAGACAGTTTGGACATCGTGCTGCTAATTGTCCAAACCAAGGTCAAGGAAGGGATGTTCCAGTGGGGCAGACAGGTCAAGCTCAGCCTGCAGTTTATGGCAAAGTGTATGCTATGAGTGGTGTGGAGGCAGAGCAGTCAGAGGAGCTAATCAGAGGTACTGGTCTTCTTAATGGAATGCCTTGCCGAATTTTATTTGATAGTGGTGCAACTCATTCATTTATATCCCTAGAATGTGTTAATAGATTAAATTTACCTGTTATGGAAGCTCCTTTTAAACTCATAGTAACTACCCCAACTAACCCTTCAGTCATTACATCCCAAATGTGTCCTAATTGTACTCTTCAAGTAAATGACCACACTTTCCAGATAAACCTCATATGCTTACCTTTGACCCAATTAGATATAATTTTAGGTATGGACTGGATGTCAGAAAACCATGTCCTAATAGATTGCCACAAAAAGACCATAATCTTTAATCCACCCAAAGAACCAAAGTTAAATCTCACTGCTATAGAAACCCACAAAGAACCATTAATCCACCAGATCCCAATAGTGAATGAGTTCCCAGAGGTTTTTCCAAATGAAGTTCCTGGTTTACCACCAGTACGTGAGGTGGAGTTTAGTATTGACCTGGTGCCAGGAACTGAACCTATTTCTTTGGCTCCGCATAGAATGGCTCCAGTTGAGTTGGAAGAATTGAAGAAGCAGATAGAGGATATGCAAGCAAAGAAGTTCATCAGGCCTAGTGTCTCGCCCTGGGGTGCACCGGTTCTTTTTGTCAAGAAGAAGGACGGAAGCCTTAGGTTGTGTGTAGATTACAGGCAGCTGAATAAGGTGACGATCAAGAACAAGTATCCTCTCCCACGCATCGATGATTTGATGCATCAATTGCGTGGTGCAGCGATGTTTTCTAAGATCGATCTTCGATCTGGTTACCACCAAATCCGGGTGAAGGAAGAGGATATACCCAAGACTGCTTTTAGATCACGGTATGGCCACTATGAGTATGTGGTAATGCCGTTCGGTCTAACCAATGCCCCCGCAGTTTTTATGGACTATATGAACCGTGTTTTCCGACCTTACTTGGATTCCTTTGTAGTTGTCTTTATTGACGATATTCTTGTATACTCAAAGGATCCCAGTGAGCATCGGGAGCACCTCAGGATAGTCTTAAAGACTTTGAAGGAGAAGCAGTTGTATGCAAAGTTTGCCAAGTGTGATTTTTGGCTTGAGAAGGTTAATTTCTTGGGTCATGTGATCACTAAAGAGGGCATTGCAGTGGATCCTGCCAAGGTTGAGGCTATGTTGCAATGGAAAAGACCTAAATCAGTGACGGAGGTTCGGAGTTTCCTTGGATTGGCAGGCTATTATAGGCGGTTTATCAAAGATTTTTCCAAGATAGCTTCGCCATTAACCAAGTTGACAAGAAAGGAGACAACTTTTGTTTGGGATCAGAAGTGTGAGCTGAGTTTTCAAGAACTCAAGGACAAGTTAACTTCTTCTCCTGTTCTTGTTCTTCCGGATCCGAAGAAGAGTTTTGACGTTTATTGTGATGCTTCTAGCCAGGGTCTAGGATGTGTTCTCATGCAAGAAGGAAGAGTAATTGCTTATTCTTCCCGGCAGTTGAGGCCGCATGAGGAGAACTATCCTACACATGATTTGGAACTTGCAGCTATCGTTTTTGCTCTCAAAATATGGAGGCACTATCTCTATGGAACGAGATTTGAAGTGTATAGCGATCATAAGAGCCTTAAATACTTGTTCGACCAGAAGGAGTTGAACATGAGGCAGCAGCGTTGGATGGAGTTTCTTAAAGATTATGATTTCAGCTTGCAGTACCATCCTGGAAAGGCTAATGTGGTTGCTGATGCGCTTAGCCGAAAAGCCTTCCATATCAGTTGTATGATGGTCAAGGAATTGGATTTGATTGAGGATTTTCGGAATCTCAATCTTGGTTTCCAATTCAAGAAATAGAGCATAAGTGTTGGGAGGTTGCAGATAACCAACACATTTTTGGATGCGATTCGACAGAAGCAGCTTGAGGATGTTGAATTGCAAGAAAGAAAAAGAGTAGCCGCAAGCAAGAATGAGCCTAATTTTCATGAAGGTGCAGATGGAGTTCTTAGATTCCGGAATAGAATCTATGTTCCATCCAATCCAGAGTTGAAAGAAGCTATTCTGGAAGAGGCACACAAGAGCAAATTAAGTTTGCATCCAGGCACGACGAAGATGTATCAGGATTTAAGGAAATTGTTCTGGTGGCCAGGTCTGAAACGAGATGTAGCAGGTTATGTGGCTAGATGTTTAACCTATCAGAAGTCCAAGATAGAGCACCAGAAACCTGGAGGTGTGTTGCATCCTTTGCAGATTCCAGTGTGGAAATGGGACAGTATAGCAATGGATTTTGTCTCAGGGTTGCCCAGGACCACAGCTGGATTGGATGCAGTGTGGGTGATCGTGGGTGTGGGTGATCGTGGACAGATTGACAAAGTCTGCCCATTTTCTTCCCATAAATATGAAGTATTCTATGGAGAAGCTGGCACAGTTATATGTTAAGGAGATTATCAGGTTGCATGGGGTACCTGCTGATATCATCTTAGATCGTGATCCAAGGTTCCTTTCACGATTCTGGCAGAGTCTTCAGCAAGCTTTAGGGATAGAATTGAAACTCAGTTCTGCCTACCATCCTCAGACAGATGGACAGACTGAACGGACTATTCAATCCCTAGAAGATTTACTTAGGACTTGTGTTTTGGAACACCAGAAGAGTTGGGAGCAACTGTTGCCTTTGGTAGAGTTTACTTATAATAACTCCTACCATTCTAGCATCGGAATGGCTCCTTATGAAGCATTATATGGTAGAAGATGTCGGACTCCCCTATGCTGGTTCCAAGTGGGGGAGAGACAGTTGATGGGTCCTGATGTTGTCCAAGACACAACGGAGAAAGTGAAGATGATTCAGGAAAGAATGAAGGCAGCACAGGATCGACAGAAGAGTTATGCGGATAAGCGGAGGAAGCCTTTGGAATTTGAAGTGGGTGAGCATGTTTTTCTTAAGGTGGTTCCTACCACAGGTGTTGGAAGGGTGTTGAAACCCAAGAAGCTCACTTCCAGATTCATTGGTCCGTATTAGATTCTGCAAAGGGTCGGATCAATGGCGTACAGAATAGCTCTTCCTCCTCAGTTATCCAATTTGCATGATGTGTTCCACGTTTCCCAGCTTCGCAAGTATGTGTTTGATCCTTCTCATGTCATCCCAGAAGAAGAGGTTCCGGTGAGGGAGAACCTGACTTTTGAGATGCAGCCAGTTAGAATTGAGGATAGAATGATTAAACAGCTTCGTGGCAAAGAGATTCCCTTGGTAAAGGTGATTTGGAATCGCAACAACGTAGAGGAAGCTACATGGGAGTTGGAGGACAAGTTCAAAGCTTCTCATCCCCTTTTATTTCAGGAAGCTTGAATTTCGAGGGCGAAATTCCGGTAAGTGGGGGAGAATTGTAACATCCTCAATTTAGATTTCAGTATAATGTGATTTAAGCTAAGTATTGTGAGGATTCCTTAGTATAGAAGTAGGTTTGATGTAGAAATCCAAGCATAGGTTAGTTTAGGAACTTAAGGAAATGAAGGAGAGTTAGGAATCATCAAAGTTTGGAGTTTTGTTTAAGATAATCGATTACATTGAGGTTTGTAATCGATTACATGCTCTCAGGTATGAGTACACAAAATGTTGCAGCATAATAATCGATTGTCAAGGTCAAAATAATCGATTATTTTATAAAGTAATCGATTACATCATAGGGTTTAATCGATTATGTGTGCTCCGAAAATTGTATGGTAAATGTTGCATCAAAGGGAGTAATCGATTATCTAGGGGCAGTAATCGATTACTGCTTGAAAAGTCTGAAAAAAAAATAAGAAGTAGGGACCACATAACTCGTGGGTTGCTTTGGAAGCAACCAATCTCAGCCACACAAATTCCATGGTGGCCAAGGCATGTGGTTAAAAAGGAAAAGAAAGAAAAAGATAAGTTCATTCCTCATCATCAACATCACAAAGCTTTCCCTCTTTTTCTTTCTTCTTCTCCAACGAGTTTCTTCTCCTTCTTCATAGAGTTTTTCTTCTCATCCTTGAGCAACCAAGAGCAAGTGAGTTTCCATCAATTCCATTACTCCTAGGTAAGTCTCCTTATTTCCCTCTTGGTTTTACTCTTCTTTATTTCTCTCAAAAACCCCCCAACCTCCACCAAGAACTAAGTTTAGCTATCAACTCAAGAAAAGCCTTATCTTCATCATAGGAGCTTGGAAATCAATAGGAATCAAAGGAAGGAGTGCTAAGGAACTTGGTCTTAGGATTTTGGTGGTTATTTCTTGAAGTTTCAAAGTCTCCTCTACCCTTCAAGAGGTAAGGGGTTGAAATTGGGTTTAGATTAGGGGAAATATTTGAAACTAGTAATAAGGACTTAATTATGTATATTTAGGTGTTCTATTAAGATTAGAATTAGGAGGGTATGGATTAGCTAGAAAATCCCAAGTTAGGGTTAGGTTATAGTTGCTATTGTGTTGTTTATGCTTTGAATTTGTTATAATTTGTCCAATATTGTTAATTGATATGATATTGTGTGTACTGAGATATTTATAAATAATAAGGTAAAGTATTAATAGTTATGCATTAATTAGGGAAAAATACTTTCCAATTTAGTTTGAACCAAACTAATGTAATTTTCTAAATTATAAATGGGTTTACAATTAAATTGGAAAGCACTTGCAAATTGCATCATTCATGAAGTACCGGGGACGTTAGGAGTAGGGGAAAAACATACGTTTCTATTCGTGAGGACTGAAGTAAATCACTGGCATTATTATAGGGAACTTTGATCCTGCAAAGGACATGGGTTTGATTCCTGTGTTGGGGATTGGTTCCATGCAAACTATAGTAATTCCATTACTTTAGAGTTCTTCTTGGCCAGTGAGAGTGACTTCTGCTAGAGCCAATTTGGTCAATCAAGCCAAATTGTACGTTGAACACTACCTTGAGGAGTGTGACGTATTGTGCAAGCGGGTGAGCGACATTCCTAGAGGATGTGAAGCACCCAATCAGAGGTTGAGAAATGCTTATTCCTGGTCGGTTTTTCCCCAGAGTGGAGGGTGTATGTGAGGTTGTTGAAATGGTATTGAAAAGGGAAAAGTTAAAGTTAAAGTTAAAGTTAAATTGGGAATGTTAAAGTGGAGGTGTGACAGAAATGCATAAGGACTAATTCATTGAATCCGATTAAATTGTTAAAGTTAAGAAAGTGAAAATAAATTGTTTAATGTCGGATTCATGAATTAGATCCCTACAGTGGGATGTGCATTGCATAACCATGTGTTTGTACAATGATGCATTGCACTATAAGTATATATTATATATACATAGATATTATCCTTGAAATTTCCTTACTAATTGCTTGATGAGTGTGATTATGCTTAGTTATTACTTATTGTTATTTTCAAATGTTTTCTCTAATCTAAATTCAAGTTTTCTCACCCTTACATGTTGACAATTTTAGGTACCCCTGACGAGGACCCAACTACTATTCCCTCTGCCGAGGATCCTTACACTCCGACTGAGGGAGTGTAACTGCATTACCTTAGTTCATGTCAGCTGCACACATAAATACTTTTCTATTTTGATGTAAATATGTGTTATGTAAAAAAAAGGTTGTGAGGATGTGTATTCATCCTTTTCTTTTGATGTATAATTGACAAACCACAACCTATATTTTGGATTATGTAGAAACTTTATGAACTTTGTAAATTAAATGGTCGTGTAATGATGACCCTAAACTAAATGTTATATATGTGAATATTCTGGTTTCTGACAGGTTTCTGCTTTACTTAAGAAAGTCCGATTTATAAACGAAACCTTGCGAAAATTTTCCTCACTAATTTCACTAATTGCGTTAGAGCTATCGTAATTAAGTTTAAGTGTTACAACATGGCTAATGGATTAGGGTCTGGACGACGATGATGCCTTTGGACTTGGACGCAACGATTACAGAATTCCACAAAGATAGTTCCCATATGGTCGTAGCCATATGTTGGAGTGACTTAAGATAGGTTGGAGCCTATCTATCAAAGATTGATTAATATCCAGCATATAGTCGGAGCTATATGCCGAAGGTGGTTCTGAATGGGTCGGAGCCCGTCAGAATAATTATTGACATCCCGCATATGGTCGGAGCTATATGCTGGAAGTGATTCAGGATGGGTCGGAGCCCGTCGAACATAGTGGTCGAGTCCCACAGAAGCATTCCGCATATGGTCGGAGCTGTATGACGGAGATGACTTAGGATGGGTCGACGTTAGGACAACCGAGTATAACATCACGACTTAAAACCCTAACCCGAAGTAGTGGAGAGGAAGACCACCTGAATTACCCTTGTGGTGTTCAGCTGGATGATTAAGATAGGGGACGACAATGACGGTGATTCGTCATGAAGCCTTGAGAAGTTTGTCTAGGTGGGAAAAACCATAGGGGCCCTGGCTGAACTAGTCGGAGCTGGTCACTCAGTGGTGTGGACGAAGTACCACATGATCACTAGACAGATGACTGACACCCCCCTTGACTAAATCTTGATCAGTGAGAGGGATGCTCGAACACGGTCGGATGTGTTTATTTCCCGGGACATTATATGAATTCATTTACTTTGCCATCCAGTAAAAGCCGGTGTGGTTAGAGATCCTGTACTCCTGATTGCTTCCGACTAGGTGGATGGATTCCGAGGAGATGTAGACCCAAAACCATAAAGCCTGAATTCCCGAAATTATGGACTCGAGATATGTGGATAAGGAGACTTCGATCCTACGAGACAAAGTGATTAAGAGATTCCCCTAAGAGAAAGACAAAGCGATAGATAATGCGACTATTGCATTGCATCCTCATGCATCATGCATAACTATTTGTTTGTATTGTTTGTTGTGTTTTTGTTATGTTCTGGTATACGTCGCTAGTGTAAATCCAAGAAGTCGATGAGAGTAATTCCATTTGGGTAACTTACTCTCTCAACTTCTTGTGCACATGTGATGGTGAACCTCTGGTTCTAAAAGATGGCGGAGCTGGTGTTGCTTCTCTTGGAAGGAATACTTACTGATCGTGGTACGTTGACGAGAGGGCTACTGCTGGACGACGGAGATTGCTTTTGAGGACTTACGCCCCGAAATCGAGAAGGAGATGCTGCGTAGTAGTTTATAATTAGGTTTTGATGGACCCTTGCTGATATATATATCAAGTGTACCCCTTTTCTTTCGAACTGTTTTTGGAAAAGGTAAATATTTATGTAAGACTGGTACTGATGAACTATGGTGGCTACTTATGAAAGAGTTTTTATGATCTGTTTCTAAACTATTTTCTGAAGGTCTGTCATGATCAGACAGACAAACCATTTTAAGTAAATCAATTATGTTTTCTATACATAAAATATTTATTTATCTGTTGAAAACGAAGTCATCAATATCAAATTTCTTTTAGAAAATTCAGTGAACTGTTTCCAATGACGATTTTTCTAAACATGATATGAAACCCCATTCTTTTACTATCACTAGTAATGTTTGGAAAGTAAATGTTTTTAAGAAAAAGGATTTTGAAGTAATACCTTGTTTTGGAAAACTTGACCGATAAGTTTTATACTTGTGAAAAAAAAATTCACCCTATTTTTCATAAACAAATTATTTAGTAATTGACGTTGTTTGTTTCGAGTTTTCCAAATCGGGGTGTTACAACCACCATGGTCACTACAAGGAGCCAAGTTGGTGATCTTCGTGATCGCATTGGCCGTTCTCGCGGCAGACCCAGAAACGCTAATAATAATGATCAACAGCCACAATCCGTTGGTGACCTGCGAGATATTCTTAACCAAAATTGGGAGACTAATTCGCAGCCACCACGTACCTGCCATTCTAGAGCAAGAGATAACCCGCAACCCCCAAATAATTCATAGAGCCAACCACCTCCAATTCATAGCCAAAATCATAGCGGAAATCATGCCACCCATTCTCAACCACCACAATCTCCCCACCATAGAGCCGGGAGTAATCCCCAACCACTTCAAACCTTGCGGAATTTACTTCCTCCGCCACCACCTCCGCCTCCTCCAACACCACCCCCCTCCACCTATGGCGATTCAAGCAGCACGGCCCCAACCACACGCAATACAGCCAGATCTACTGGAACCCGGGCGCACCATGGTAGAAATACCCGTCAAACCCCAACTCCACCAGTCAAACCCAACCCTGACCATATAAGCGTAACCCCTAGAACTAGATTAAACCCAAGAAGAACAGTCCACGGTAACTCCCGCCATAGCCATTCCACTAGTAGATCTTATGCAACATCCGCATCAGCTCGTGCTCGTGAGCAAGAGATGATTAACATACTCAACAGACAAACAGCTTTAATTGAGGAACAAGGCCGAGCAATCGCCGAGCTTCAACAACAAGCAATGGCAAGGATTGCTCAAAGCCAACCTGTTACCGTACAACCTCATAACCAAATGACACAGACTATAGATCCTCAGCCTCTTCCCGTAATGCAACTTCCCCCACCTCAAAATTTCCACACCAACCCAGCCACAAATCACGATCAGGGTGATTTTCACCCTGGCCATCCTTTTACCCCGTATATCATGGAATTTGAAACCCCTCAGGGATACTTAGGCCCATCCAATGTACCACATTACAACGGGCTGACCGACCCAGTTGACCATATAGTCTCTTACGAGGGGGCAATGAACTATTACAGAGGGGAGATCGGATGAAATGTCGAGCTTTTTCCATGACACTTGAGCCCTCGGTATTACGGTGGTACTCATCTCTCCCTCGAAATTCAATTAATTCAAAGGAAGAGATGAAACGAGTCTTTTTAAACAGATACACAGCTAGCTGCATCCAGCCCAAATCCGATCACACATTGGCTGCAGTAACACAAAAGCAAGATGAACCATTGAAAGATTACTTGTCACGCTTCCATACAGAGGCTAGTTCTGTTCCCCGGTTGGAGCCAGGTGTGGCGGTGTTATTGTTTACACAAGGGTTACAGCCAGGGGATTTTAGAAAATCGCTAATCCGGAAACCTCCAAAAAATATGGCCGAGCTTAGACAGAGGTCGAATAAATTCATCAACTTGGAGGAATTCCACAAAGGGCAGAAATTCAGGGACGACCGACAACGAGCTGACCCTCAAGGACAGAATAAACAAAAACGTGACGAACGTTTTGGTGGTAGACAGGACAGGAACGACCGGGACCAAAGACCACCTCCGAGGAATAAATATCAGGAGTACACTCCTTTAACTATTCCTAGGAGCCAAATTCTTCAGGAAACAATGCAGACCGACTTACGCTCTGCCCAAAGACCTCCGTCTTTAAGAAAGGGCGCACAGCGTGATAGGTCAAAATATTGCGACTTTCACAAGGGTTATGGACATACAACTGATGAATGCATTTGGTTGAGGGATCTAATTGAAGAAATGATTAGAGATGGTAAGCTACAACAGTATATCAGAGATGCAGCGGGTCGAAGAGGTAGGAACAGATCCCATTCACCAGTAAAGTCCAAACGCCAAAAAAGTAGATCACCAGATGATAGGAATACAGGGAGACAAAGAACCGAGCCCGCCCCGGTCACTGACACAAACCCAGCGAACAATGAGTTTTTAGTTAACACTATTGCCGGAGGGTTTGCCGGGGGAGGAGAGAAAAAAGCCGACAGAAAGAAATACATCAACCAAATCTTAGCCGTGAGCCAAAAGCCTATCTGTAAAAGTCAACGGAAAATGTTCCCATCATTTTCAATGATGAAGATTTGGAAGGGATTCTCCCAGGTCATAATGATCCCATGGTAATCACAGCCCTTATTGGTAATTATGAAGTAAAACGCGTCTTTATCGATCAGGGGAGCTCGGCGGATATCATGTTCCTCCCTTTGTTCAAAGCACTGAAACTTAGGGAATGCAATCTCACCCCATTTGAAGGAGAATTGATCGGCTTCACGAGGGATACCATCGAGCCAAAGGGATACATTCAACTTCCTGTTACCCTCGGACAACAGCCTTCGGCCAGAACTGAGATAATCAAGTTTTTGGTAGTTGACTGTCCAGCAGCCTACAACGCCATCCTCGGAAGAACTTCCTTACAAGCATTCGGCGCAGTAGTTTCGACAGTCCATTTGGCTATGAAGTTCGTCGGAACAGATGACAAGGTAGTGACAGTCAAAGCCGAGCAGGAGGCAGCACGAAAATGCTACAATGCAAGTCTGGGTAAGGTTAAGAACAAGGACCAGGACCGCTTAGAAAGAATTTCCCTCGGAAAAGGCAACATTAATTTGGCGGACCTCGATGTGCGCGGTGAATCTGATAGAAACAGACCGACTCCGAAGGGACAATTGGACTTCTTAACAGTGAATAATGATCCTATCAGGCAAGTTAAAATTCGTTCTGATCTCCCCGTAAATGTTAAAGATGAACTTTCTCAGTTATCCAATTTGCATGATGTGTTCCACGTTTCCCAGCTTCGCAAGTATGTGTTTGATCCTTCTCATGTCATCCCAGAAGAAGAGGTTCCGGTGAGGGAGAACCTGACTTTTGAGATGCAGCCAGTTAGAATTGAGGATAGAAGGATTAAACAGCTTCGTGGCAAAGAGATTCCCTTGGTAAAGGTGATTTGGAATCGCAACAACGTAGAGGAAGCTACATGGGAGTTGGAGGACAAGTTCAAAGCTTCTCATCCCCTTTTACTTCAGGCAGCTTGAATTTCGAGGGCGAAATTCCGGTAAGTGGGGGAGAATTGTAACATCCTCAATTTAGATTTCAGTATAATGTGATTTAAGCTAAGTATTGTGAGGATTCCTTAGTATAGAAGTAGGTTTGATGTAGAAATCCAAGCATAGGTTAGTTTAGGAACTTAAGGAAATGAAGGAGAGTTAGGAATCATCAAAGTTTGGAGTTTTGTTTAAGATAATCGATTACATTGAGGTTTGTAATCGATTACATGCTCTCAGGTATGAGTACACAAAATGTTGCAGCATAATAATCGATTGTCAAGGTCAAAATAATCGATTATTTTATAAAGTAATCGATTACATCATAGGGTTTAATCGATTATGTGTGCTCCGAAAATTGTATGGTAAATGTTGCATCAAAGGGAGTAATCGATTATCTAGGGGCAGTAATCGATTACTGCTTGAAAAGTCTGAAAAAAAAATAAGAAGTAGGGACCACATAACTCGTGGGTTGCTTTGGAAGCAACCAATCTCAGCCACACAAATTCCATGGTGGCCAAGGCATGTGGTTAAAAAGGAAAAGAAAGAAAAAGATAAGTTCATTCCTCATCATCAACATCACAAAGCTTTCCCTCTTTTTCTTTCTTCTTCTCCAACGAGTTTCTTCTCCTTCTTCATAGAGTTTTTCTTCTCATCCTTGAGCAACCAAGAGCAAGTGAGTTTCCATCAATTCCATTAATCCTAGGTAAGTCTCCTTATTTCCCTCTTGGTTTTACTCTTCTTTATTTCTCTCAAAAACCCCCCAACCTCCACCAAGAACTAAGTTTAGCTATCAACTCAAGAAAAGCCTTATCTTCATCATAGGAGCTTGGAAATCAATAGGAATCAAAGGAAGGAGTGCTAAGGAACTTGGTCTTAGGATTTTGGTGGTTATTTCTTGAAGTTTCAAAGTCTCCTCTACCCTTCAAGAGGTAAGGGGTTGAAATTGGGTTTAGATTAGGGGAAATATTTGAAACTAGTAATAAGGACTTAATTATGTATATTTAGGTGTTCTATTAAGATTAGAATTAGGAGGGTATGGATTAGCTAGAAAATCCCAAGTTAGGGTTAGGTTATAGTTGCTATTGTGTTGTTTATGCTTTGAATTTGTTATAATTTGTCCAATATTGTTAATTGATATGATATTGTGTGTACTAAGATATTTATAAATAATAAGGTAAAGTATTAATAGTTATGCATTAATTAGGGAAAAATACTTTCCAATTTAGTTTGAACCAAACTAATGTAATTTTCTAAAGTATAAATGGGTTTACAATTAAATTGGAAAGCACTTGCAAATTGCATCATTCATGGAGTACCGGGGACGTTAGGAGTAGGGGAAAAACATACGTTTCTATTCGTGAGGACTGAAGTAAATCACTGGGATTATTATAGGTAACTTTGATCCTGCAAAGGACATGGGTTTGATTCCTGTGTTGGGGATTGGTTCCATGCAAACTATAGTAATTCCATTACTTTAGAGTTCTTCTTGGCCAGTGAGAGTGATTTCTGCTAGAGCCAATTTGGTCAATCAAGCCAAATTGTACGTTGAACACTACCTTGAGGAGTGTGACGTATTGTGCAAGCGGGTGAGCGACATTCCTAGAGGATGTGAAGCACCCAATCAGAGGTTGAGAAATGCTTACTCCTGGTCAGTTTTTCCCCAGAGTGGAGGGTGTATGTGAGGTTGTTGAAATGGTATTGAAAAGGGAAAAGTTAAAGTTAAAGTTAAAGTTAAATTGGGAATGTTAAAGTGGAGGTGTGACAGAAATGCATAAGGACTAATTCATTGAATTCGATTAAATTGTTAAAGTTAAGAAAGTGAAAATAAATTGTTTAATGTCGGATTCATGAATTAGATCCCTACAGTGGGATGTGCATTGCATAACCATGTGTTTGTACAATGATGCATTGCACTATAAGTATATATTATATATACATAGATATTATCCTTGAAATTTCCTTACTAATTGCTTGATGAGTGTGATTATGCTTAGTTATTACTTATTGTTATTTTCAAATGTTTTCTCTAATCTAAATTCAAGTTTTCTCACCCTTACATGTTGACAATTTTAGGTACCCCTGACGAGGACCCAACTACTATTCCCTCTGCCGAGGATCCTTACACTCCGACTGAGGGAGTGTAACTGCATTACCTTAGTTCATGTCAGCTGCACGCATAAATACTTTTCTATTTTGATGTAAATATGTGTTATGTAAAAAAAAGGTTGTGAGGATGTGTATTCATCCTTTTCTTTTGATGTATAATTGACAAACCACAACCTATATTTTGGATTAGGTAGAAACTTTATGAACTTTGTAAATTAAATGGTCGTGTAATGATGACCCTAAACTAAATGTTATATATGTGAATATTCTGGTTTCTGACAGGTTTCTGCTTTACTTAAGAAAGTCCGATTTATAAACGAAACCTTGCGAAAATTTTCCTCACTAATTTCACTAATTGCGTATGAGCTATCGTAATTAAGTTTAAGTGTTACAACATGGCTAATGGATTAGGGTCTGGACGACGATGATGCCTTTGGACTTGGACGCAACGATTGCAGAATTCCACAAAGATAGTTCCCATATGGTCGTAGCCATATGTTGGAGTGACTTAAGATAGGTTGGAGCCTATCTATCAAAGATTGATTAATAACCAGCATATAGTCGGAGCTATATGCCGAAGGTGGTTCTGAATGGGTCGGAGCCCGTCAGAATAATTATTGACATCCCGCATATGGTCGGAGCTATATGCTGGAAGTGATTCAGGATGGGTCGGAGCCCGTCGAACATAGTGGTCGAGTCCCATAGAAGCATTCCGCATATGGTCGGAGCTGTATGACGGAGATGACTTAGGATGGGTCGACGTTAGGACAATCGAGTATAACATCACGACTTAAAACCCTAACCCGAAGTAGTGGAGAGGAAGATACACCTGAATTAACCTTGTGGTGTTCAGCTGGATGATTAAGATAGGGGACGACAATGACGGTGATTCGTCATGAAGCCTTGAGAAGTTTGTCTAGGTGGGAAAAACCATAGGGGCCCTGGCTGAACTAGTCGGAGCTGGTCACTCAGTGGTGTGGACGAAGTACCACATGATCACTAGACAGATGACTGACACCCCCCTTGACTAAATCTTGATCAGTGAGAGGGATGCTCGAACACGGTCGGATGTGTTTATTTCCCGGGACATTATATGAATTCATTTACTTTGCCATCCAGTAAAAGCCGGTGTGGTTAGAGATCCTGTACTCCTGATTGCTTCCGACTAGGTGGATGGATTCCGAGGAGATGTAGACCCAAAACCATAAAGCCTGAATTCCCGAAATTATGGACTCGAGATATGTGGATAAAGAGACTTCGATCCTACGAGACAAAGTGATTAAGAGATTCCCCTAAGAGAAAGACAAAGCGATAGATAATGCGACTATTGCATTGCATCCTCATGCATCATGCATAACTATTTGTTTGTATTGTTTGTTGTGTTTTTGTTATGTTCTGGTATACGTCGCTAGTGTAAATCCAAGAAGTCGATGAGAGTAATTCCATTTGGGTAACTTACTCTCTCAACTTCTTGTGCACATGTGATGGTGAACCTCTGGTTCTAAAAGATGGCGGAGCTGGTGTTGCTTCTCTTGGAAGGAATACTTACTGATCGTGGTACGCTGACGAGAGGGCTACTGCTGGACGACGGAGATTGCTTTTGAGGACTTACGCCCCGAAATCGAGAAGGAGATGCTGCGTAGTAGTTTATAATTAGGTTTTGATGGACCCTTGCTGATATATATATCAAGTGTACCCCTTTTCTTTCGAACTGTTTTTGGAAAAGATAAATATTTATGTAAGACTGGTACTGATGAACTATGGTGGCTACTTATGAAAGAGTTTTTATGATCTGTTTCTAAACTATTTTCTGAAGGTCTGTCATGATCAGACAGACAAACCATTTTAAGTAAATCAATTATGTTTTCTGTACATAAAATATTTATTTATCTGTTGAAAACGAAGTCATCAATATCAAATTTCTTTTAGAAAATTCAGTGAACTGTTTCCAATGACGATTTTTCTAAACATGATATGAAACCCCATTCTTTTCACTATCACTAGTAATGTTTGGAAAGTAAATGTTTTTAAGAAAAAGGATTTTGAAGTAATACCTTGTTTTGGAAAACTTGACCGATAAGTTTTATACTTGTGAAAAAAAAAATTCACCCTATTTTTCATAAACAAATTATTTAGTAATTGACGTTGTTTGTTTCGAGTTTTCCAAATCGGGGTGTTACAACCACCATGGTCACTACAAGGAGCCAAGTTGGTGATCTTCGTGATCGCATTGGCCGTTCTCGCGGCAGACCCAGAAACGCTAATAATAATGATCAACAGCCACAATCCGTTGGTGACCTGCGAGATATTCTTAACCAAAATTGGGAGACTAATTCGCAGCCACCACGTACCTGCCATTCTAGAGCAAGAGATAACCCGCAACCCCCAAATAATTCATAGAGCCAACCACCTCCAATTCATAGCCAAAATCATAGCGGAAATCATGCCACCCATTCTCAACCACCACAATCTCCCCACCATAGAGCCGGGAGTAATCCCCAACCACTTCAAACCTTGCGAAATTTACTTCCTCCGCCACCACCTCCGCCTCCTCCAACACCACCCCCCTCCACCCATGGCGATTCAAGCAGCACGGCCCCAACCACACGCAATACAGCCAGATCTACTGGAACCCGGGCGCACCATGGTAGAAATACCCGTCAAACCCCAACTCCACCAGTCCAACCCAACCCTGACCATATAAGCGTAACCCCTAGAACTAGATTAAACCCAAGAAGAACAGTCCACGGTAACTCCCGCCATAGCCATTCCACTAGTAGATCTTATGCAACATCCGCATCAGCTCGTGCTCGTGAGCAAGAGATGATTAACATACTCAACAGACAAACAGATTTAATTGAGCAACAAGGCCGAGCAATCGCCGAGCTTCAACAACAAGCAATGGCAAGGATTGCTCAAAGCCAACCTGTTACCGTACAACCTCATAACCAAATGACACAGACTATAGATCCTCAGCCTCTTCCCGTAATGCAACTTCCCCCACCTCAAAATTTCCACACCAACCCAGCCACAAATCACGATCAGGGTGATTTTCACCCTGGCCATCCTTTTACCCCGTATATCATGAAATTTGAAACCCCTCAGGGATACTTAGGCCCATCCAATGTACCACATTACAACGGGCTGACCGACCCAGTTGACCATATAGTCTCTTACGAGGGGGCAATGAACTATTACAGAGGCGGAGATCGGATGAAATGTTGAGCTTTTTCCATGACACTTGAGCCCTCGGTATTACAGTGGTACTCATCTCTCCCTCGAAATTCAATTAATTCATGGGAAGAGATGAAACGAGTCTTTTTAAACAGATACACAGCTAGCTGCATCCAGCCCAAATCCGATCACACACTGGCTGCAGTAACACAAAAGCAAGATGAACCATTGAAAGATTACTTGTCACGCTTCCATACGGAGGCTAGTTCTGTTCCCCGGTTGGAGCCAGGTGTGGCGGTGTTATTGTTTACACAAGGGTTACAGCCAGGGGATTTTAGAAAATCGCTAATCGGGAAACCTCCAAAAAATATGGCCGAGCTTAGACAGAGGTCAAATAAATTCATCAACTTGGAGGAATTCCACAAAGGGCAGAAATTCAGGGACGACCGACAACGAGCTGACCCTCAAGGACAGAATAAACAAAAAAGTCCAAACGCCAAAAAAGTAGATCACCAGATGATAGGAATACAGGGAGACAAAGAACCGAGCCCGCCCCGGTCACTGACACAAACCCAGCGAACAATGAGTTTTTAGTTAACACTATTGCCGGAGGGTTTGCCGGGGGAGGAGAGAAAAAAGCCGACAGAAAGAAATACATCAACCAAATCTTAGCCGTGAGCCAAAAGCCTATCTGTAAAAGATCAACAGAAAATGTTCCCATCATTTTCAATGATGAAGATTTGGAAGGGATTCTCCCAGGTCATAATGATCCCATGGTAATCACAGCCCTTATTGGTAATTACGAAGTAAAACGCGTCTTTATCGATCAGGGGAGCTCGGCGGATATCATGTTCCTCCCTTTGTTCAAAGCACTGAAACTTAGGGAATGCAATCTCACCCCATTTGAAGGAGAATTGATCGGCTTTACGGGGGATACCATCGAGCCAAAGGGATACATTCAACTTCCTGTTACCCTCGGACAACAGCCTTCGGCCAGAACTGAGATAATCAAGTTTTTGGTAGTTGACTGTCCAGCAGCCTACAACGCCATCCTCGGAAGAACTTCCTTACAAGCATTCGGCGCAGTAGTTTTGACAGTCCATTTGGCTATGAAGTTCGTCGGAACAGATGACAAGGTAGTGATAGTCAAAGCCGAGCAGGAGGCAGCATGAAAATGCTACAATGCAAGTCTGGGTAAGGTTAAGAACAAGGACCAGGACCGCTTAGAAAGAATTTCCCTCGGAAAAGGCAACATTAATTTGGCGGACCTCGATGTGCGCGGTGAATCTGATAGAAACAGACCGACTCCGAAGGGACAATTGGACTTCTTAACAGTGAATGATGATCCTATCAGGCAAGTTAAAATTGGTTCTGATCTCCCCGTAAATGTTAAAGATGAACTTTCCGCTCTGCTGATAGCCAATAGGGATCTGTTTGCATGGACCTCGGCCGATATGTCGGGGATTGGCCCTAACTTTATCTGCCACAAGTTGAGCATTCTTCCAGGGGCAAAACCAGTGGCAAACCGCAAAAGAAAGGTTAGTGCGGAAAAGGCCGCAACGATCGAGGAAAAAGTTGCCGAACTACTCCGAGCTGGCTTCATTCGGGAGATTGACTATACAGACTGGTTAGCTAACACCATCTTGGTCAAAAAGCCCAACGGGAAATGGAGGATGTGTGTGGACTATACGGACTTGAACAAAGTCTGTCCAAAAGATTAATATCCACTTCCCGTCATTGACAAGCTCGTCGACAATTCGGCCGGATACAAACTCCTCTCATTCATGGATGCTTACTCCGGGTACAATCAGATACCTATGTTCCCCGCCGACCAAGATAAAACCGCATTCATCACCGATAAAGCAACATATTGTTACAATGTCATGCCCTTCGGACTGAAGAATGCGGGAGCTACATATCAGCGGATGATGAACAAGGTATTTCAAGGGATGATCGGCTCAAATATGGAGGTTTATATTGATGACATTATTGCAAAAAGCAGACAGCAAGAGACACATGCCCAAGACCTCAAGACAATACTGGACCGAGTAAGAAAGTACTACATGAGATTAAATCCTAAAAAGTGCGTGTTTGGAGTCCCAGCCGGATCCTTTCTCGGCTTTATGCTGACCGAAAGGGGTATTGAAGCTAATCCAGATAAATGCAAAGCAATTCTTGAAATGAGAAGTCCAACTAGTCTAAGAGAAGTCCAACAGCTCATGGGTCGAGTGGCAGCCCTCTCCAGGTTCCTGTCTCAATCCGCTCGGAATGCTTTACCGTGGTACCAACTCCTTAGGAAAAATAAAAACTTCCTTTCGGATGATCACTGCGAACAAGCTTTCGTTCAGTTGAAGAACTATCTCTCCAGCCCACCAATCCTTCATAGCCCTCTTACCAGGGAAGACCTTATTCTCTATATGTCGGTGGCAGACGCAGCAGTCAGTTCAGTATTGGTACGAGAGGATTCAAGAGTTGAGGCCCCCATTTATTTCGTTAGCCGAGCACTGCAAGGATCCGAGCTGCGCTACCAAAAACTTGAGAAACTCGCATACTGTTTGGTAATATCTGCGCGGAGATTAAGACAGTACTTCCAAGCTCATCGAATCATGGTTAGGACAGCTCAACCTCTCAGACAGGTCCTTCACAAGCCCGACCTAGCTGGCATAATGGTTTCATGGTCAGTAGAGTTGTCTGAGTTAGATATCTTTTATGAACCGAGGAAGGCAATGAAGTCTCAAGTACTGGCTGACTTTGTTACTGAATTCACTAAGATTCCCTCGGATACACCTCAAGACTTATGGTTAGTCTATGTGGATGGTTCGAGCAACAGGAAAGGAGCAGGCGCTGGCGTCATTATTGAAAATCCCGAAGGACTTTGCATGGAATACTCATTAAAATTCGAATTCCAAACTTCAAATAATCAGGCAGAATATGAAGCAGTCCTTGCAGGCCTCAAAATGGTTCATGAGTTTGGAGCAAATCGGGTGTCAGTATTCAGCGATTCACAATTAGTGGTCTCTCAGATTAAGGGGCAGTACTCGACTAAGGAGCCCATCTTGCAGAAGTATCTTGAAGAGGTAAAGCGAATAATCTCCAATTTTTCAGAGTTTGACATCTCCCATGTCCCGAGAGATTCAAACTCCCGAGCGGATATTTTATCTAAATTGGAAAGTACGAAGGGGTCGGAAAACAACAAGACTTTGATACAAGAAACCATCACAAGACCAAGCGTCATTCTTGCAGTTTCATTATCTCAATCCTGGATGGATCCGATACTTGTTAGATCCAGTGAGAATGTTTTGATAATGACAAAGGTTTTGAACAAGCTACAAGTGTTTGTGATCAAGCTCAAGTATGAAGGAGTTCATCAATCAACAACAAACAACAAATGATGAAGAGAGAGCAAGCTCATGAAGACTTAGTTTGTATTTAATTGTAATATCTTTAGTTTAAATCTTTTATTTTAATGAGTTTGGGTAGAGTCATTAGAGGGTAGTGAATCTCTATCAAGGTCATGATAATATCATATTTTGAGTATTCACTTAACCTAAAATCAATAATTGGCTTAAAGGTTTGAAAGGAAAGGTTTAGTTTTTGAGAAAACAAGTTTTTAATTGATTTGAACAGTGGTTAATCGATTAATGGATTAGGTTAATCGATTAACACACATGTTACAGTGGTTAATCAATTAAGCCATGTGTTAATCGATTAAGACCTGTAAAACTGGTTTTTAAAATACGTTTTTAACTTCTCAAAACTAGTTTTTAGTGCTCCTAACTTTTGGGTATTCTATATAAACCTTTTCCTAACATTTGTGAATTATTATTACAAACTTAGAACATTTTCATATCAATTTTACAAAGATCAAAGCCACACTATTCTCTCTCACTTTCATAGATCAAAGCTTTCACTTTTACATTCTTTGATCAAGAATCTTTGAATCTCTTATGTTGATATTTTCATAGCTATTGAAAGAGATTCATAGGATTGTTATTGTGTTTTCATTGAGTTGTAATCATTGCAAAGGAGGCAAACATTCTACAACACAAGGATGCTTTGGTGATTGTTCATCAAGCAAAAGAAGATTTGGAAGTCTTGTTGTGATAACAAGCAATTGGAAGTCTTGGTGTGAGGTATCATCAAGCAAGTGGAAGTCTTGTTGTGGGGATATCAACAAGCAAGGGAAGAGGTTAGATTATATTCAATAGGGTTGCAAGACAAGAGTGTGGTATCTCTTGGAGGCTATCAAGAAGTGAGTCTTGAGAGGCATTTGCTTCTAATTTGAGAACTCTAATTCCTCATAGTGAAGAATCTCTCTTGGTTGAAGAGGGGACTGGATGTAGCTTTCAAGCGGATGAAAGTGAACCAGGATAAATCTCTGTGCAGTATCTCTATTCTCTTAACTCTTTACATTCAAGTCATTTCATATGTTCTTGGTTGAAAACCTAGAAAAGATTGATTTTCATAATTGATTGAATTGAATCTTAATTGTGCAAATTGATTTGGGGAAAATAATTTTCATAACCTAGGTAATCAATAAGAATATTGGTGTTAATCAATTCCGCTTAATCTCTGATCTTACGTGTTAATTGATTGATTTTCGTATTCAATTGAAAAGTGATTTTTCAGTTTTAACAGTGATTAATCGATTAACTGAAGCTGTTAATCGATTAACCAAAATCAAGTTTTTGTAAATAATCGATTAACCATTTTGATTAATCGATTAACTAAGTGTTTTTTAAAGGGTTAATCAATTAGCAACTTGTCTTAATCGATTAAGAGCTCAAATTTTTGTAAAAAATCATTTGTTTTAATTGTTTTGATTTGTTTCTTTCGAAAATCTTTCAAGGTTTCTCTAACACCTATTCAACCCCCCCTTCTAGGTGTTCTCCTAGTGTCTCCTAGTTATTTCAACCACCGATTGTAGTTCTTACAATACTCACCTACTTGCAACATGGTTTCGTTCCCCAAGATCAGACAGAGGCTCGTAGGTTGATTAGGAAAGCAGCTCAATACACGGTTCTTAATGGTGTCCTTTATAAGAGAGGTTTCGGCTCACCCATGCTCAGATGCGTCAATCCATCTCAAGCTGAAGAAATCCTTGAGGAGATCCATGGAGGAATCTGTAGCCATCATATGGGCGGAAAATCCCTAGCTCGGAAAATAATTCGGGCAGGTTACTTCTGGCCCACACTGCAAAAAGATGCCATGGAACATGTCAAGAAGTGTGTTCAATGTCAGTTTCACAGTGACACTTACCAAAAACCTGCGGAAGAGCTACATTCTCTCGGAGCTCCTTGGCCCTTCTATCAATGGGGAATGGACATCATTGGAAAGTTTCCCACTGCACCTGGATAGTTGAAGTTTGCGGTCGTGGCCGTTGATTACTTTACTAAGTGGATTGAAGCGGCGACATTAGCAACAATCACTAAGGCCCGAATTCAGTCTTTCTTTGTAAAGGAAATAATCTCTCGGTTTGGAGTGCCTCATTCCATAGTTACTGATAATGGATCACAATTCACAGCCTCTCATTTTCAAGAGTTAGCAGCTGACCTGGGGATCACTCACTACTTCAGTTCCGTTGAACACCCACAAACCAATGGATTAGCCGAGGCCGCCAATAAAACCATTTTGGACGGTATAAAAAAGAAACTTGGGAACGCAGCTGGTACTTGGGCAGATAAGCTTCCGAGCGTTCTATGATCACACAGGACAACTGTACATTTCTCAACAGGTGAGACCCCTTTTCATTTGACATACTGCTGCGACGCAGTCATTCCAATCAAAAAGAGAATCCCCACCTTTAGGATGCTTGAACGTCCCTTGGAAACTAACAACAGTTTGCTCAGCGAAGAACTCACATTACTTGAAGAAATACGAAAGAATGATGTAGCTCATGAAAGGAAGGTAAAAGAGCGATAGGCCCGAGATTACAACAAGAAGGTCCGACCACGAAGCTTTGAAGTTGGAGATTTGGTCCTTCGCCGAGCGGATATTGGTAAAGGAAATGCTGGCGTTGGAAAGCTGAAGCCAAAATGGGAAGGTCCATACCGAGTGAAGGCTAAACCTGGAACTGGCGCTTACAAGTTGGAGACTCTCTCGGGCACGAATATCAATAACAGTTGGAACGTGGCCAAGCTCAGAGCTTATTACAGCTAAGCTCCTATTTTATTTTCTTTGTTTGAGAATAGTTTAGTTTATAGATTGCTCAAATTAGTTTGTGATGAATAACGAAGGGTAGCACCCTTCTTAGATTACAGATAAATTGTTAGGAACTTTTTAGGTATGAGCAATTTCATTTCTTAGTTATGAGCAATTTCAGCTTTGTATTCCTTTATTAATAAAGTACAACATTTTTCCGGTAATTCTATTATCTGTTTACATTGTGAAACCACATACGACTCATTTGGTTCGGCTAGCCACCGAGCAAAATCGAGGTACAGCTCTTTACAAGAGTTTAACAACGTATTCATAGAACGCCCGAACTCAGGAAATTACTTTGCTTATTTCGCGGTCCGAGGGTCCCGCTTCGGCTAAAGTCGGCGACCCGAGTTCTACTCACAATTAACTATACATACGAATAATGCGATTCTACGCCTAAATTTACGATAAATTACTCCTAAGGGTTTACACTCGGAAAGATCTACCAATAACGTGACGAACGAGATCAAAAAAGCAGCAGAAAACACACCAGGCAGCGATACAATTTGCTAAATAGCAAGTTAATTAAAAGTCAGTTCCGAAATATTAAAAGAGCTTGGTCAAAACAAACAAGTATAAACGCTCGAATACAACGAGCAGAAAAAATAAATCCCACATATGTTACCAGTAAACAGAAAAACAGAAACATATATAAGGTGACCACCAAGTTCAGGCCTCGTCATCCGACAAGCTAATATCTTTATCATCAAATTCAGGAGCCTCAGTCAATTCTACTAGAGGATTGGGAAGATTCTCTGCCTGCAAATCAACTTCAACCTTGGTTTCAAGATCAATCAACTTCCCATCTTCTACACAATGGAAAGGGTGTGCTCCGACCACTCTAAACTCAGTTTCAGGATTCAGAAGTTGGATCTGTTTAATCACAGAAACAAAAGAGTCATCAACACCCTTACCCCAGTTATAGAAGTTGGTTGCTGCCTTTTTCTTGAAAACAAGAGCTTTTTCCTTGTATTTCTGAGCAGTTGCAGCAGACTTCTTCACTTCAGAATCCAACTCTTCGATCCTCTGTCGGCTCTCCTGCAGCTCCTTTTTAAGTACTTCTTCAACTTCTTTCTTCTTATCTTCCGCAGCCTTTTGAGAAACTTTCAGAGAATCTCGTTCCTTGATCAGTTCAGTCTTATCGGCCTTCAAATTCTCTAGCTCATTCTTCACTCGAACCAGTTCATCTGACAAACTGGCTTCTTGAGCCGCTTGCATCTCGCGAGCTTCATTCTGCTCAATGTTTAGGCCTTTGAACAAATCCTCTGAATGCTTGGACAGATAATAGGTTAAATTGGCACTTTGGACCATTCAGCAGCACTAAGACTAGCAAACCGAGAATAGTCAGATTCCGGGCAGATAAACTCGGGAAACTTTTCATCCAAATATCGATCCCAAACCGAAACTACTGGAGGAGTCGGAGTAGGAGTAGGAGCAGCAACAGCCTTGGTACTTGTTCCCTCGGCCCTAACACTTACTCTTTCTGAAACCTTCTCTTTCCCCTTGTCGAGCCTTCGGCGCCGAGTCAGTTGAGGAGGGGGAGAGGGTGCTTGAGCACTTGAGGCCGAAGAAGCTGTAGTTGCTGTAACAACAACCAAGTTTGAAGTAGGCCGAGGAGACACTTCGACCGGAGAGGCAGTAGGAGTCGAAGTTCTCAAACTAGGAGTGCTCATACTTGACGACCCTGAAGCCGCACTTGAAGGAGCACCTTTTCTTTTCTTACCCCTTGGAGCAGAGCAGCCATACGGGAAGCCATTTTATCTGCAAAGGAAACTGAGTGCCATTAGATCTAAATAAATTTACAAGTATAAAAGCAAAGAAAAATAGTTTACCAAACTGAGCCTTGACATCTGTTGAGGGGATATTCACTATGTCCCTCATTTCAATCATCCCATTGGTGCCCAAATAACTCTCAAACGCTCGTCACACTTCCTTCTCGTGTTCAGCAAGCTCTTTCCACTCCGACCCGTACGATGCAATCCTCCGATTAAAAAAACTTGCACTCCATTGAAGAGGAAACCGAGGAATCGGACGCTCTTCACCAGCTCGTGTGAACCAACAAACACCATTTCCAACAAAGTTATACTTAAAAAAGAAAGGTTTGAACGTTTTCCAAGACTCGGAATACTTGGTTAATAGAGCATATCCATTTCGCAATTTCAAGGAAACCCAAGGTCGTTTGGGGGACACTTTTTCAAAGGCGTTGGCTTGCGGAGCAAATAAATAGAAAAAAGTTGGAGTAGTACAAGACCAGTCCATGGCAGAGCAAACTTTCTGAAAACCTCTAACAAAGGCCCATGCGTTCGGATGCAACTGAGAAGAGGCCACTTTTAGTGTATTTAAAACTTCTATTTCAAAATTGGTGAAAGGTATCCTAATCCCTAGACGGGTAATCACTTCTTCATAAAAATAAAAACCAGTGCTGCCCTCGGGGATACGAGTGCAAATTCTTTCGTTAGGACCCACTGGACTTACTGAATACAAGTTTCCAGCATCATCACCAGGGCAAGGTAGTATAATGGCTCGGGTTTGCTCTAAAGATTCGTCGGTCGAAAGCTCGGATGGGGTGCCCACAACTTCTCGGTCAACCCAATCGTACTGGGCAGAATCTGGTGGAAGTGGATAAAGTTCAGGATTTGTAACACACTTTCTCGTCATACCTGAGGAAAAGGAGGCACACGCGGAGTCAGAAACAGTAAAACTTGATTATTTCTGATCAAACACTTACGAATATTATCGGTTGGGGAACACCCCCCTTTCTGGGCAGAATTTCCCCAAACGAATTGAAACACTGAATACCTCTCCGTTGCCTCCTTAACCTCATCTGTTCTACCCTCTCAGTGACCCTATAGTGAATCACACCTTCTCTGAACTCTTTCAAATTCTGAGGAAAACACCTTGCAATTGGTTTAACGCAACTTCCTGGGTTTTCTTCCTCATGTGTTCTTGGTATATCAGAGTTTACAGCATCCTCACTCATGTTTATCACGGCTTCAGTTCAAACCCTAAGAAATTAGGAACAACAAAGAATAAAATAATCCTAAGAAACACTACGACGATCGCTCAAAAAATGACAGAGATGGGCAAGGAATTTCAGAAGAAACTGGGATACCCGGACGAATAGTTCAAGGTTTCAGTAAACCCTAGGTTTTGTTCAAAATCAAATAAAGGGGGATGCATGGCCAATGACAGAACACAACAACGAAAATCTAAGCGCAGTACTCATAACAGATGACACGAACAGACGCATGCAGTATTTCAAAAAGGAAGAGAAAAGAAGGTCCAAGAGTTTCAAGAAAGTGTTCGTTACCTGTTTGATGGTGTGCGATCAAGAAGTTGAAGATGATACGAGTGCCAATGAACTTGGAAGATGCTTAGTATGAGTAAAAAAGAGAACGAAATCGATGAAAGTTTCCCTTCGATGATCTGTAAATCTGCTACTCAAACTTATGAGAAAAGGTTCTTCAGGAAGGCAAGAGTGAGAGAGAAAAGAAGTTGAGGAGTTGATAAATTTCTAATTTTGAAACAAATGAATTTCGAAAACCGCTCCCAAACTTTTCTTTCAGAAGTTTCCCTCCACTATCTAACGATTTGGGCCAAATCAGCGAAGGCCCATTCCTCTTGTAAACGTACACCTGGCGTTTTGAAATCATAACGTTTCACTTCCCGATAATGGAAGGAACACGTGAAGACATAAGAAGCACTGAAAGGTCTTTTCCATGACAACGAAAAGACAGCTCTGCCGAATGCGCTAAAACAACCGGATGTCTTTCTTCTCCTCAACGATACCTGCCTTTGATCGGCCAACAGCTTATTTGTCTCTTCAACTCGGCAGCGCTCAAATCGCCCAACCGAGCTTGGGGGGCTTATGTAGTAGACCTGTAGTAGACCGAACGTCACCCGACCAAAATCACCTTGGTCCGACCCGTTAGACGCTGAAGCAAAGCCTACGGTCGGAATGTCACACCGAGCAAATGGGTTTTATAGAGATGTTACACGCTTATGAGATTAACCTCGAACACAGGATCCTCATCCTTATCTTTATCACTTGCAATCTCATCAAGCTTAACCACTTCTCTTAGATTCCCACGACTCTTGGTCAGATAAATACGATATTGGATAGAGAGTTATCACTTACAGGATTTACGGAGATGATCTTATCAGAACCTTTACGAATCCTATTTGAATTCTTCCTCTTCAGAAGCCTTATCAGAACGGCCCACGACACACAGGTAATCCCCTATAAGAACCACCATGCTATAGGGGCTAAGGTACGTCTTTTCATCCCTAAGTTGACACTAGCACACACGTTGTTGACTAGGGAGAACCTGTTTATCCCAACTGGATATACAAAAATCCTAAAGAGTCCTACATTAACCTCTTAGTTGGGATCACACCCGAAGTTCTTCCATAGCTTCACGGTTGATCTCGATTAAGGACACGACAATGAACACAATCTCAGCATCATGAGCACAATCTCAGCATCATGAGCACAATCTCAGCATCATTAGCACAATCTCAGCATCATGAGCACAATCTGAGCACAATCTCAGCATCATGAGCACAATCTCAGCATCATGAGCACAATCTCAGCATCATGAGCATCTCAACACTTTATCATCTTTTCTTAAACTTTTCAAAGAATCTTAAGTCTTATTCATTTCTTATGATTCTCATTGTCACATGTCATAAGAGCCAGAGTTTCCAGACAGAATAAAAATATACTCAGCAGTATCAATACCATAAAATCAGATACATAACTAAACTAATCATACATTACAGTTTACTGAACAGATAAACAATTAACATCTTCAGATAACAAACAGGCAGATAATCAAGTAGCACTTAGTATATCAAATAAGTCTCAACGATTGGCACAGTCCATATATTCAGTCTAGACACCACTACGTCGTAGGTTCACAGCACTCTCACCTCTTAGTCCAGCAGGTGAATTGCCTTGTCCTTGATAGTCTCTCGCTTCTCCTTGCGATTTCGTTCCACCGTCTAGAGAATACCTCGTATTTAAAAATACGTTTACATCAAAATTTATTTCAATTGAAACACATAACTTTATTCTTCTTCACTTCAAATAGGAAAAGCTCTTATTTCTTTTCATCATTTTCTTTAAAATACAATCATTTGTCAAAACAATTCCAATCTTTTCTTGCACTTGAAATCTCTCAAAATCATTTGAAAACTCTTGATAATATAAATTAAATAATCAATTTAATCTGCTGTTTGAAATCGGTCCAGCCACGTTTTAGCTTTTAAAACACCGAAAAATCACTATTTTCCATCTAGCTTTTGTTACTTCAAATGGTACTTGAAAACTCATACTTTTTATCAATTGAAAACACTTTTAGAATAGAAATACCTTAAAATAATTTTTGGACAGCAAGGGAATAAAATCAAAAATCATTTTGAAAACTCTTCTTTAAATAACTAAACTCATTTATCCATTTCCAACACCAAAACCGAATAGTAAAGAAATAATCGCAACACCATTTCAAACAAATTAACTTAGCATCAACCCATGAAACACACTCATTACCTCATGTCACTTCATGAAAAGAATCTTAACCTAGTTAACATGCATTGGCCGAATCTCAACATGACCAAGACAAGATTTTTGGTTCATTTTTCAAGATGCAAAGATCAAGATTCATAAACCAAATCATGTACTTGCTCACACAAAATTTTTAAAACATCATGTCCTTCTTCAAGCATCAAACCGAATCATCATCATCACTCAAATAAAGTTCCATTTCAAATCTCTTGCATGCACTTTAAAATTCTTAAATGAAGTAAATATCAACATGCATGTGCCTTTTCATGATGATCAAAGCATGATCTCCTAGTTTTCTAAGCTTGACCGAATAACCATCATCATAAATCAAGGTTTGGCTTTAAATCTTTAACATGCAAAGAACATAATGCATAGATCAAGTCCTTTTGGATCAAAATCATTTTCAAAAGCTTGCTTTCCTTAGTTTCTTTCAAAACCGTGATGAACATCAAGGAAAGATCAAATCTTTTTGCTCAAAAACAACATGCAAGACTCAAGATTTAGGCTTTATCAAAGATCAAGTCAAGATCAAGACATGCAATCACTTAGATTCACTTTTCCAAGCATAAAACCAACATGCAACTATGTAGATCTAATTAAAAATCATAAACACATGGTTTACTAACCATGGCCGAATCATCTAACCCATGGTTTAGCATTTTACAAGTTTCTTTAACTCTAAAAATTCATGATCAAGAGATGACCAACACATACAATCATCTACTAAACCATAAAATCCAACATGCAAAAGAAAATAAGATTACAAAGTCATAAATCTAAAACTAACTCTAAACTCCTCTATGATCTTCGAATTACACACCAAAAGAAATGTTCTTCAAGCTTCTAGCACCTTTGATCTTCAAAGAGAATCCTTGATCAAGCCTTGAATTTCTTCTTCTTCTTCCTTCTCTCTCACTCTCACGGCCCTCTCTCTCTCTCTCACTAAGAGTTTGATGAGCTCTTAGTCAAGTGTTTGGTTTGGAAAATAAAATGAAGAAGAATGAAATGGATGAAGGGAAATGAATTATGGCCAAGCTATATATAGGCAAACCGTAATTTTCCCTTCTTGCCCTTGAGGAAATTCGGTCAATGTGTGAGTGTGAGGGGTAGTTTTGGCACTTTGATTTGTTGCATGGTTTAGGTCTTATCAACCTAGACAAAAAGGAGTAAATTAAGGCACTCATCCTAATTCCTATTGGTTGGCTTTTCTCCTTAATTCACATTCTTCCACCAATTTAATTTCCATATGGTTCTAATTTATCCTATAAGCTTCTTGTCCTAAAATAAAATCCTAAGCATACACATACATGGCAATACCGTACACACACATACACATACATGCATAGGAAATAAAATTTTTCTCATAAGACCATTCATGCATAAAAATTACAATTTCTTCAAAGCATAAAAATATTAGATACATAACCGTTCCAAAAACTAAACTTTAAAACTCATAGAATTATCCCATGAAAACCACTCCTTTAAAAATCATTCATCACTTAAAAATCATGAAATCAGAAATCCATTCAAAGAAATGCTCTTTAAAAACATTTTCTCAAAAATTAATCTCTTTATTGCTTAAAATAATACGAGGATTTTGACGAATGTCACACATGCGGACTGGATTAGGACCTCGGTGCTCGGATCCCTGGAGGCACCTACTCGGAGTGAGACAGGTAAAGCGAAATGCTCAGTGCGTGGAGGCCGAGATACCTTGGCGTCGTTGCGAGGTTGGTTTAGCCTCTCGATGGTCGGCCGATATAGCCTCTTGATGGCCGAACTTATAATCGGTTGACACAAAGCGACTCGTTGTGGTCGACTGGTTACTGCCGAGGGGTGTGAGGCGAAACGAGGTCGGCTTATGATCCTGAACGTCGCTCGTTGGTCGGTTAAGATAGGATAGGTCGGACCGAGGTCCGATCCACTACACTTAAACCCTCTTATTCTTTGCTAAGGCTTCTTAACTACTTTACAAAATGATTGTAATCGATTATCACACCACGGTGATCGATTACATCAACATATTTTTATGTACTGATGGCTTTTAACTCTATGGCATACTCCTTAACTCCTACATGCATTTTGGCCATGATTTTTCTGATTTAACCCTAGCTTACTCTTACGATTTCCATTAGCTTGACTTAGACTAATTCTAATTAAGCTTGGAGTTAAAATTCGGGATGTTACATCTTTTCCGACATTCTATCTCACCATCCGCAACTCCACGTGAGAATGCAAACGCTTTATCCTTTCTCTTTTCATAATTAATTTTGTTTCATAATCATCATTTTCAAACTTATAATCATTCATCATTATAATCATCATATAAAATGTCCAATTATTCATAAACATACTTCTCAAAGTTAGTAAAGGAGTTTGGTTAAGGCTAAGTGTAATAAATATTGGTAATTTACACTTCAGGACTCAGGGTAATCGATTACCACCATTACCAAAGGGTGGTAATGATTACTACAAATTTCAAGTTTCTGTCTGCAGATCAACCTCGTAATCGATTACCAGGGTTGGGTAATCGATTACCCTGCAAAAAACAGCACCAAGATTGAGGTTTTGACATACAATTCCTTTTTACATTTCACTTTAACTGAAATCAACATTCAACAGTATTCAATTACATCAAAATACACATGTTAACATATACATAACCTCAAGTAATCATTAATTAATCAATCAAACTCCAAATATGGCTTATTTCACATAAAACACAACTTAGCACATGAAATCAAGTTTCCTTGCAAAATAATCAAATCTCAAAGTTTATTTAGCTCATATTCAGTGATTGAAACTTTCTTAAATCAATATTTTCGCAAAGAACCATGGATTTTCTTGGTCTCCAAACCAATAAATCTTGTCATGGTTATGCTTTCACATATAGACAATCAAACATACTTCAATAATTATCCTAGCAATATGAATGAGATTTCCCATACCTATTTGGAGTGATTTAATGTATTTGAGGCTGGAAAGATTGGGTTTGGATGGAAAATAGCTCAATCTCCAACTTGCAGTCCAAACCAAGACAGCTTTGGTGAGCTGACTTCACTAGAGTTTTTGGTCATGAAATTGACATGAAAAATTGGGGAAATTGGTCAAAACATATACTAGAATATACTAGCTAAAGATTAAAACAAGTTTGAGACCTTGAGGTGCCTTGAGCTTACCATAAAAGACTAAAGAACATGGCTACACGAATCTAAATTCTGGTTTTTCAGATTCAACAAGGTCACCTTGCAGGTCCATAACTCTCTCCATGATCAACCAATTCGAGTGTTTTTGGTTTCTATGTAAAGATGAGACATAGAGCTTCAGGATCATATAGATTTCTTGACTTTTGGTGGCTTATAGAGAGAACGAAAGCAACAAAGTATGAACCAGAAAACTAGTTATTTTTTAGTTCAAGAGGAGGTTTTTAATCCAAAAATGAAGCAAGTCCATCCAATCTCATCTTTAATTTCGTCCATACACTTGTCTTGGTGTGTTGGCAGGTGTTATGTGGCTTGATATGAGTGGAGACACATTTAAATCTCGAAATTTCGAGCTAAACCAACTTAATCTATTAGTTGCAGACTCGTGGTAATCGATTACCACGATCTGGTACTCGATTACCAGACTTAAATTTGGTCAGATTTGAAATTTTGACCAGGTAATTGATTACTTGATCTAGTAATCGATTACCTACACTTTTTCTCTCCAAATTCAAATTCCACCATTGGATTTGGAGATAAGAAGGTTGGGAAGCTTGTCTCCAAATTTGAGCACGATCCAACGGTTAACGAATGAGATCTAAAAAAATCTTTGGGTGATGTTTTCACTAAAATTCACTTTGACGATTATTTACAAAATATTCACATAGTATTTTCTTGATATTCACTTAGTATCTACTTAATATTTACTTAATATCTATTTCATATCTACTTCTTATCTATTTAATATAATTCATATATATTTTCGAGGATAATTCCAGTGGGTGTTATATAAAACAGTAGAAACTGTTTGTTTTGAGTTATGGCTTAGCTGTTTATTTCTCAAATTCATTTAGAATTTTTCTAATTCTGCATATGCTCTTGTAATTGTAACACCCACTATTTTTATAATTCTGCTTAGGAAGGTTTTTATCTTGAATTCCCTAATTTTATTGATTTTGATTTCATACTACAGTCATCCTTCATCTTCTTACAGTTTTAGTCTTTCATCATTATTTTCGGAAATGGGGTTGGATAGTTTTCCTTAATCGGTTATCCTTCTCCTTCTTTCTATACGTAACTTTTTTGCTCTAGAGTGTTATAATGCTAGACGAACTCTTTTATTTATATAAGTTAATAGTAATAATTTTGATATATCCTTGGAAATCAATCCTTCTTATGGTTCCATATATTCCTCCTTGATTCTTCATTCCTTAGTGGCTCTTATAAGAGTGAAATCCTAGTTTGGGCTTACTTTATTACTACTTGTCCTTTTATGTCTTAGGGCAATAGTTATTCCATCCTTTGCTTATGTCCTGATTGTTTTTCTTAAGTATTTCTCTTCTTTATGTAGGTGTGTACTCAAATTTCTGGTTTTGAGGGGTTTCTATGCTTATCGGTATCTTTCTTGAAATAGGGTGGTCTTAACACTATTGACACTGTGAGTGTAATCTTGAGAGTCATTCACTCTTGTGGGTGTATACAAGAATCCTCTTCTTGCTAATCAATCCTTTAATGGTTCTTGTGGTTTGGAAAGTCCTATTTTTGGCTCATTCTATCGTAAATCTTCTTTCATGAGTTAGAAGAATACTAGTCTCCAACCCAAAACTTACATTTTGGCTATTTTCCTTATTTCTACCTCTTATCTGTGTTTATTCAAGATTGATATAAGTTATTCTATGGGCTCATTCGGTCTGTTTGTGAAAATTTTCACAAGAAATCTTAGTAAGGATAGATGGAGTATCTTACACCTATTGGTCTAGAGGACATCATCCACTTCGTATCATTTTCTTTTCATCTCCTATCCTGATCTTTGGATCTTGACTCTATTCTTTCAAGTACTACTATCCCTTTTAACTTTTAACCCTTTTTCATCGGATTTTCTTATGATGATAAAGAAATCCTTTATTCCTTACAATGATTTCACTATGCGCCTCCTTCAATACCTCGATGAATAATTTATTCAAGGCATACAAATTTATTGTTCTAGTCGCATTTTTCATATTGGAAATTTTCCCTAGGGTATTTTTTGACTAAGATTCCTTCTATGAAAATTTGATGCAATAGCATTTTAATGGTCATAACATAACTCCTTCCTTTATACTATACTTCTCAGGCTTGACCTTGAAAGGTTGTTGGGGTTTTTCCTAAGTTTTAATTCTAGAGGGTCACTGGATACTTGGTCTTTCGGATTGCCCTATGCGGTTGTCTACGGATTTTATGGATTTTATGGCATGCTATATATGGGGACAATATGTTTTCATAGACTCTCAAGAAACCCTTTTTTTCAATTTATAAAACTTGCAAATCCTTGTAGTATCCAAAAGAGAAACTTAAAAATTATAATAACTTTAGACAAATTTGTTTATAATCTATTATTCGAGAATTGCCTTCTTCAAAATGTCATATATATAATAGTAGTGATTTAAAAATCTTGAAGTTTTTTTTTTAAATTTACAAGAGTCGTGTCAATTTTACGAAGAAAGAATATTTTAATAGTTTTATAGTACTTGTACATTTACAGAATATTAATAGTATTTCCAAAACTCTTGAACAATCATATTCTATTCGAAATACATATTATTTTTATAAAATCACATGGAATTTATTTTGGATAAAGGGAAATATTAGCTTCAAAGATGTAGCCATAGATTTTATACCTTAGTGTCGGATCACTAGTCTTTATATAAGAATTGATGACTTATGCTAACAACATTTTATAGCCTCTATGGCGTTTTCTAGTTTTTTTTATCAGTTACGGAAGTATCGGGGAAACCTTTTGATGTCAGATGACAATACCTCGAAACCTAGGGATCCTTTTGGGAATAACATCTAGTTATTCTTTTTGCGTGCTCCGATTTGATTCTAAGGAGTTAAGGAGATTAGCAACAAATATTGGGTTTGCAAAGACCCCTTGTTGCCAATTATCAATTGATGGCATTAACATAGGGACTTTGATAATAAAACCTTCCAATAAATGAAAATATTGGATTGGCTTGGCCCAACCTTACATTTCATTGATGGTGAAGTCATCTCTGTATGAACTCAGTTTTGTCATGTGGCTAACAGCCTCATAATCTTCTCTATCAGACACAACTCCAATTGGTGCAATTAGATAAGAAGATTTTGTTTTGCATTTGTCAAATTTGGATTTATTTGCGAAAGTAAAACACTAAGGATTGTCCCTCCCGTTGCGGTGTCGACTATATTCCCTTGCCCATTGGGAGTTTTTACTTTCCCTTAGTCCTGACCATCTTTCCCTTTCCAATTTTGACAATGCCAAACAACAAAGAAACCAAATATGGGATTTGATAAAATCAGAACATGTAACTAGACATTCATTATGAGATTAGAGGGTTATTTCTACATAGGAATCATTTCATAAGGTTTGGAGTCTAGTCTAAATATTCTAAGGGGAAAGACTTACTCCGCGGCGTTGGGTCTACATACCCAGGCCGGAAGGAAAGAACTGCTCTGATACCATAAATGTAACACCCCCACTTTATTATAATAGTTAATATACTTTGAGTAAAATAATTAGGCATCGAATAAAACATTTCAACTTTTTATTGATTTCTCAAATGAAGTTTTACAAAATTTGATAAAATTTGGGGCTACATTTGTATTAGACATGACATTACTTTATCAGTTCTTTATTTCCCTTCTCCATTGGATCTAACATCGACTTGTACTAGGTTGTCACATGGGTTGGACCTTCGTAACCTAAAAATTAGAAGTACTAGGAGTGAGCGATTGTATGATAGTCTAAGAAGTTAGCCCAAAATGTTCATTACAACCAAATCACACAAATCAACCAATATGCATATGATGCACGAGAGCACATATTCTTATTCAATCATTATTATTTTGTAATGCAGACTATATGTATGCATGCTCATCTCACATGTACATCCATTCAATGGATCCTGAATCCTATCTCTGGATTCCATTCTCATCCGAATCCAATCTCTGGATTCTATTTTCATCTGAATGCAACCTTTGGATTCTATTCTTTTGTATCCAATCATTGGATTTCCATTATTACATCATTCTTCAATCCATATAACATATTCCTTACAACCCTTCCTCCACTCCTGGGAAAGGCAACGGGGAGTAAGCGTCTCACAACCAATGCTTGCCACAATACTTAATCAATCTCTGATCCAAGTACAACTCAGGATACACTCCTCAGCTGGGCTCTAGCTGAGACCACCCTAAACCGGTCCTAGTGTGACCAAGTTACCGATAAAATTGTTGTTGTTACTGCATAACCAATCCCCAACAAGGGTAACTAATCATGTTCTCTAGTGGATCAAAGTTCTTACCATAAATAATTCCTGTGGTTGTGGAAGCACAACCTAATCACTATATCACTCTCAATTTTTTTGTTCCTAGAACCGTCACATTCTCCTTTCCTATACCCTTATCGTCCAACCTCAACACCATGTATGATGCATGATTTCATTGACCCTTAATTGAACCTTGGACCATAAATGATACCTATAACAATTTTTCCATCGTTTTCCGCATACTTTAAATTTGTCATTAATCCTTATTTCTTTCATTCATCTATGTCCAATTTAAATTATGAGTCTTCATCCTTTATCCATCTCATTTCTAAAGTTCAAAATAATTGAAATTGAATAAGTAACTACAATCCTTTTGGACTTAGCTTAGTTCATCCCTTTTTATCAATATTCCGTTTTTCTGCATACGTAACCGGTTAGCAAGTTGGTTAATCGGTTACTCTGCATTAAACATAATTAGTATGCCAATTTTCAACAGGGTAACCAGTTACTCCTTTGAAAATTGCCTTATCTCTGTTTATTTTTCATTCGATAACTGTTGGAATACCAACGGAGGTTGGCTCAAGTGGTGTGATCCTGCCAACTTGAGAACTTAGGAATGGGGTCTGAGACTAAGAAGTCTCAGGTTCGATTCCCGATTAACACACCCCGCTGAGAGAGGCATAGGAACACGACCTCGTGCATGATTATTCTCAAGGGTTCCTTGGTATTAAAGGTGCTCTTGGGGATACCTGTGGTATTGGTCAAAGAGTACAGAAAAAACTGTTGGAATCAACAACTATCACCAAAGAGGGGGGTAAATTGGGTGTTTATAAATACATTTCAAATGATTGAATTAAATAGTTTTTAATAAATCAAATACAATTTGCAGTGGAAAAACAATTATAACGTTGACAATAATAGTGCGGAAGCGGTTTAATAATAATGATAATAGTAATCAATATGCGCGAATATAATTAAATCAATACGTATGAAAACGTTACAACGCCATCATTAATTTAAGAACAATTCAATAAATATTTCTATAAAACAATTATTACATTGCGGAAAAAGATAATTAACACAATAATGAAATACACACAACGATAACCAAAAATAAAAAATAACAACAAAATAAAGGAGTTTAAGGAAAGAGAAAAACACACAGAGAATTTATACTGGTTCAGCCTCCCAGGTGAGTCCCACTTAATCGTTGGGTTCCGAAAAGGCCTACTTTAGTCCATCAACAACGTGCTTCGGATTTTGTTGATATTAATCAATTAGACCTTCAAGTCCTTAATTACAACCAGAGCTGCCCACACACTACTCGACCTTTCATTAGGGACCTCAAAATGCACACAAGGGTTCATCACCCCTAACATTCAGAGGATGCTACACCCTCACATTAGGGACTCCTCTGTAACACCCCGTAAATTCCTCATATTAAATTAAAACCCTAAAGAAACTTGTTCTTAAGAAAAATGTTTTGGAAGAGTATTTTCTTAAATGATTTCCTTAAAATTTAAGTTTTCAAAACTAATGAATGATTTTAAAGTAATGATTTTCTAAACTAATGTCCAACATTTAGAAATTTGATTTTTGAGAAAATCTATACACTTAATGATTTTATAAAAACATTTGTGATCTATTTTGGTGATTGTGTGTATATACGGCTTTGGCATATATGAATACACTTAGGTTTTGAGGAATTTAATTATTGAAAGGATATAATGTACGAATACATGTGAATATATATATGCATAAATGTGTATAAGTGATATGTGAATGCATGTATGTGCCATACGTGTATGTGCATGATGTATGTGTGTGTATGTGCTATTAATTGTGTGTATGAATTAAATGTATGCATTTCCCATGATGTCATGCTATGTGTTGCTATGATAAACATGGAAAGAAAATTGTGTGTGAATGAGTGTGTGCATGTGTATGGTTCGGCCCTATCAAGACTAGAAAGACCAAGTAGGAGCAATTCCCTTAAGCCTTAAGAAAGTGAAATTTAAATAGAAATTGGGAGGAGAAGTAGGGTGAGTGACTCATGAAGCCTAGGAGGACTTACCTCCCTCCATGTGTCCCACGGTTTGACCCTCCCCCATGCAACAAATGGGTTGGCCCAAATTGCCCTTCCTTCCACACCATGAACAAAGGTTAGAAAAGGGAATTTCCACACCCTTGCAATTGTCCTTAAACCGTGGATATGAGTGTTGGCTTTGGTTCCCATCTCATTTCTTTCATCTCTTTTCTTTCACAAACACATTTTTTCTCAAGAGCACTATCAAGCTCTTGGAGACTTAGAGGAGGAGAGTGAGGCCGTGAGAGGAAAATAGAGGAAGGAGAATGCAAACCCCAAACTTTTAGCCCAAACACCATTGATTTCTTTCTTCCACACATCTTTCTTCATCAAAGTTTAAGAAGAAAACCTCCACCAACCCTAGAGGAAGAGATAGACCGAGGCAAACCCAAGACGAAAGGAGGAGGAGATTTAAAGATTTAGGATTAGGGACTAAGGTAGAAAGAGTCTTGATTTAATTATTTTGTGTTGTAAAAGAATTTATTTGGACTTTGATTTAATTTTGGTGGTGCATGTAATTACTTTTGAGTGATCTTGAGATCTAAATGTCTTGCATGTTATTTTTGTACTTTGATCTCTTACTTGTAAATGTTCTTCATCACGGTTTTGTTGAGGTTGTGTTTAGAGTTCATAGATTTCTTTGATCCCTACATGCATGTTGATTTTATGACCTTGTAACTCTTATTTTTCTTTGCATGTTTTCCTTATGTGTTGATCTTGAATTTTTATGAACGAATGAACTTATAAATCACCAAATCAACAATTAAGTGATTCGGCCATGAGTAGAAGAAATAGATCTTGATGTTTTTAATTTGATCTAAGTGATTCCATGCCATTTCTATGATTAGGGAAAGCTAATTTCAAACTTATTCTTCACGGTTTTCTTGGAGATTTGAGTTTAAGTTTATATTTTTGCGTTGATTTTCTTTTCATGATTTTATTTATGTTTGATCTTTGAGAAGACATGAAGCTTGAATGTTATATGCCTAATTTGAGTAAGAAGTCTTGATTTCTCATATGTACGTCACGGTTTTCAAGAGAAAATAAACCTAACCAGCTTTAAAAATAATTTTGAACATAAAAAGAGTTGAATTAGGATTTTATGTGTGATGATGATGATGATATGTTTGATAAGCTGAAAAGTAAAATGATGCCTTTAAGTCTTACATCCCATAATCCATGAATTTGGATGCTTGCATGTGAAAATAAAATTATAAGGCTTGTCTTCTTGCATGACCTCATTCGGTCAAGGCTAGGGAGAGTAGGAAATCAGGTCTTCCCTTACATGTATGTTGAAAATAGTACCATCTAGAGATTTGTAGGTGCATGCATGTGTTATCTTAAAGGATGAAGACTTGGACATAATGCTTGATTTTATTATATTAAGAAAATGAATTTTTTGTTTGCTAAAAGTTCTTGTGTAACCACGGTTTTCATGAAGAAAATTTATTTGGAAATGATCTTTGCATTAGTCCATGTTCTATGTGCATGCATGATGGAAATTTTGCCTTGTTTTATCATGTTGATGTTCAGCCTATTCATGATAACTAGACTAGGACTCCTTTCTCAATAAAATGACTTAAAAGGAATGAGTATATTTTAAGAATTGTTCTAAGATAAATTGCTTGAATTTATGTTGTGAACATCGCTTTCTAATCGGTTCTTTGTGTAGAAATAAAGGGAATAATTAAATTGAATTAATCCTAGAAGAATGTTGTGTTGGAATGAATATATGTGTGGTGTATTCGGTTGAGATTAAAGAAAATGGAATTTAAATGCCTAAAATGAAATAAATTGATTCACGTGATTCAAGTTGTGATGTTTGATTTATTTCTTTGCTTTTATTCGGCCATATAGTCTAAGTAGGTTTGGGGAGTCTAATTACTTAAATAAAAGGTGCATGAAAATAAATATTGATGGTTGATTTGAGATTTGATTTCGGTTGGTTTATGTGTGCTTGCATGCCTAAGTATTGTTCGTGGCCATGTGTGGTATGATTTGTTTGAATGTCATGCTATGTTCATGGGTGACCAAAATTGTTTCATGATGAAAACATGAATTTTTAAAGTGTTGATTTTTAAGCTGAAAAGTGTTTTTATAACATTTTCAGAGTTTTATTAAAACAACTTTGTAAAACCATTTTGCAGTCCAGAATTACTTGGACGTGCTTTTTATGTTTAAAAATATTTCCATAAGATCAAAAATCGAGTTTTCAAGTGATAGTTGATTTTGGTTATATTTTCAAAATTTTTCCAACAATGAAAGGACAAGTATTAAACCAAAGATTTTCTCAAATAAGTTAATAACGTAAAATGTTTTATTTAATATGAGGAATGACATTGAAGGGAGATTGGGGCAGATGGCAACACAAGGATTCGAGGAGAGCACGCATTCAATAGTTGGACCTCAGGTGAGAGAGAAGCTTCCCTAAGACATCGTGGTAGCTAGGTGATTTAGTAGGACGTTCCGCATCATCTCAAAGATCGGAACGAAGTGGTCGGAGTCAGTAGTATAAGTGGCAATTGTTTGCTTTGTGTGGCCACTTATACGAAGGTGATAAAGACCACAATGCTATTGTGTGACGTTGTGTGTTGATAGCATGCTTTGTCATTTATTTATTTATGGGTAATGATGCTTATTGTTATGATGAGTGAATGGTTGTTGGACTTGGCTATGTCCTTAATAAGAAAATGAAAATGAAATTGGAAGTGATGGAACAATAAGAAAAGATTAATGAGTAAGGATAAGAGATTGAGTGAGAAAGAGAGAGATAAGAGTTGTCTGGAAAGGAAATTGAAAGTAAGAATGAGAACGAGCCAGAGCTGGGGAGAGTGATGTTAATTGTTGGAATGAGATATGAAGTAAGTGGAGCTGGGCTCCTTGGGTTTTGGTTTTAGTCTGGGTACTCGTGTTGAGTTGAGCTTGCTCCTCCATTAGTGCCCAGCAAAAATGTGTCTTTGAAAAAGAGTTTGTAAAAAGGGGTTTTATGAAACGAAATTTTGGGAAAGGTTTTTGAAATGAAATTTTTGAAGAAGCTTGTGAAACAGGATTTTTCAAAGGAGTTTTTATGAAACGATCTTTTTGAAAGAAGTTTTATGAAAGGATGTTTCGGAACAACCTTTTTGAGAAAGTTTTACGAAATGACCTCTTTGAGGAAAAGTCTGTGGAAATGATAATTTTGGTGAATGTTGGTGAAAATAAAGTTTTGTGAAAAGTTTTGGGAATAGAGTTGTTGAAGGACGAGAAAGAAAGTTTTTTGAAAGTTGAGAACTCAAGGATTTTTGAGAAGGGTGGTAAAAAAGAAAGATTGAAGAGTGAAATGTGAACCTGTTGATGTGATCCCAGCTCTGTGCTACGTGAGTTTTGATAAAGAGAAAGATTGTGCAAAGTTAGCGGTCGGGACTCACTGAAGGGATGTACGAAGGGTGAGCCGACCAATAGGTTAATTAAAAAGATAAAAGACTTTAAAAGATATTAACAACGAACGTGGTGATATATGAGAGTTAACCCGAAGTAGTGGAGAGGAAGGAACGATAAGTATCTGCGGATACTTAGGACGAGATTGCATTAGGGGAGGACGATGACGGTGAAACGTCAAGAAGTCTAGAGTATTGTTATAGGCAGAACGAACTCCATAAGTGGTGCACTAATGTGGTGGGGACTGGGTCTAATACCGTGGTAAGTTCTGCGCGTGCACTATAACAATACTGTCGCCCCCTAGATTGCAAATCGAGAACAGTGAGAGGGACTGAAACGGGGCATTGTGTTTGCCACTGCGAGGCAGTGTGCCATGATTATTACGAATTGATATTATTGAGGCTGGGCCTCCTGGTCAGGGACCATTTATGTGTTGTGACAGCTGTCGTGCCCGCGTGGTAAAGGTCCTGTACTCCTGTTTGCTTCCGACTAGGTGGATGGTTGGCCGAGGAGATGTAGACTTGAGATGTGAGTGCTAACTACGAAAGAAACGCGTACCTCGATGATTCTTTAACTCCCTATATCATCGATGGGTATAACTCGATAAGACGCTAATTATATTTATGCGAGTAAGAGTCCAATAAGTGCAAAGAATGAATAAGAGATTGAGAATGGACGATGTGGAAAAGATATTGAGATTTGTGAAAGGGATGAGGAACAAGAGAGGAGAAATATGAAGGAAATGATGATAAGATGAAATAAATATGGATTGTGATTAATGAGGATAGTATGTTTTCTTGTTGTTATGTGTGTATGTGTGTATGTTGTGTGTTATGTGTGTGTGTCCTATTATCTTGCCTACCGTAATTCCACACTGTCGACGCTACGCGTCCGGATCGCTTACTCTTTCCTGTTCGTTGGCGCATCGGTGTCGCTGGTATTCCAACGGACAGATGGATCGTCGTTTGGAGATCGTTACTTGGCCTAATAAGGGACGCGAATGGAAAGCTATACGTCGAGGATGGGCATGGTCGGGGTGTGCTCAGATGGTGATCGAAGACCCGGAACATAAGTTGGGTGGATCTACACCTAGTTTGTGTTTGGGAAGTATATCCTACATGTGTCGCGGCTCCGAACCGCCGCCTCGGAATCAAGGGAAGAAGAACTCAGTGAAGCTATTCGGAGTGGAACTTAAACCGATTTTCGACGGAGAGCCAAAGAACGCGGTTGCATCATCCTCTGGAACAAAGGCACCCGCAAAGAAGAAGAAGAAGATGGAACCAATCATCTTTGATAGGAAAAAGGGGGGGCCGTAGTGGAATTAGATTAAGTTGTTATTTGTATTTTGTGTTCAGGATTACCTAAGTGATGAACTATTGCTGTACTTCAATTATTCTGAGGCATGCCCGACTTTTATGGAATGTGAGAATACATTCACGAAACAAGTTTAAGTTCTTTTGAAGAAGTAAGTGAAGTTACTCAAGTTGAAATTAAACTGTTTTCTTAGTCAAATTGTTTTCTTGATAAAATGTTTTTGGAAAACAAAGTAAGTGAGTTTTGGATTCAAGTAATAACCCGGTTTTCGAAAGAGAAAGTTGAAGGAGACTAATAACTTTTCGAGGGACGTTTTCAAACCCTTCAACAATGTTTAAAAAAAAATAAATTGGCCTCATTTTTACAGCATTAATAAATAAAAGTCGGTTATTTCCGGTTTTCGAAAAACGGGTTGTTACAGAATGGTATCAGAGCTTATGGTAATCCTGAGTGGCCTTAAGCCCATGCTCACATGCTTTGCTTGTATGACTCTGTGTGTTTGCTAGTATTTGAGTAGGAATAGGAGGATGAGCTTTTGTCTCTTAGGACATGGACTAGTTTGTAGCTTCGTACCGACCGTATTAGTTTAAGGAACCTTTTGGCTATATACGGGTAGACCATGAATAGATCCTGCAATCAAGCCCCTATACCCCTGATGATCCATTAATGATTGTTAGACTTAGGTCTGATTTGCCTTAGCCTACCTTCATACAGGGATAGTTATCACGTTTGAGGATGTAGGTTGTCGCTTCTTAATTTCCGTGTTTGTTGAATTGCCTCAACAAAACGTTCTTGTTGTCCAGATTCGAACCCTTATCTTCATAAACCTCTATTACATTGTAGCCTTACCGATTCCATTTAAAACCCTTTAGTCCGAATCATGGAGTTGCAAGTACCATAGCTACCCCAAATAAATTGAGGAAGGAGACCTAGTTTAAGTTAAGTAAGGCTATAAGATCACCGTTGAATAGTTATAAGTTGAATCAAAGTTGGGGAGTCACAAGGAGAAACAAGGCTTCTGTTGCCAAAGATTAGAGGAAAGTTTGAAGATTAGGATTACCTGCCACCCTAATTAGAGAATGAGATAATCGAAGGAAGATGAGGTTGCAAGAAAGCCTAAGTGATGATAGCACCCCTCTAAGCTAAGAATGATAGACAAGAACCTTAGAATTAGAACGAGAATTGTAGGAAGGGCGGATCATGGTAAGGAAGTGGGAATCCGAGTTGTAGGAAGTAGTAAGTATTTAAGGATTTTTAGGCAAAATCCTTGTTTTTGGAGATATGTGTATGTTTGCTTGCTTGATTTCCCCTAAGTCCGTACCTCTGGTTGGGCTTTCTGTGACAATGACCGGTTAAAGAAGCGGCATCTTCTTCTGTTAGTCGGTAGGACTTAACCCGACTCGGCATGCAAGTGACGGTACGAGTGGATTTTCCTCGTCCAGAAGCCATAAACGAGGAACACAACACGATGCAATGAACCAGCACAAAGGAATGCGATTACGAAGCGGAAGAAGAATGCTCTTATGGGAATCAGAATGACATGCAAATGTTGTTGCCCTGCTGCCCAATCCACAATGTATTTCTCGGGGACGAGAAATTCTTAAGTTGGGGAGAATGTAACACCCCGTAAATTCCTCATATTAAATTAAAACCGTAAAGAAACTTGTTCTTAAGAAAAATGTTTTGGAAGAGTATTTTCTTAAATGATTTCCTTAAAATTCACGTTTTCAAAGCTAATGAATGATTTTAAAGTAATGATTTTCTAAACTAATGTCCAACATTTAGAAATTTGATTTTTGAGAAAATCTATACACTTAATGATTTTATAAAAACATTTGTGATCTATTTTGGTGATTGTGTGTATATACGGCTTTGGCATATATGAATACACTTAGGTTTTGAGGAATTTAATTATTGAAAGGATATAATGTACAAATACATGTGAATATATATATATATATATATGCATACATGTGTATGAGTGATATGTGAATGCATGTATGTGTGTGTATGTGCTATTAATTGTGTGCATGAATTAAATGTATGCATTTCCCATGATGTCATGCTATGTTTTGCTATGATAAACATGGAAAGAAAATTGTGTGTGAATGAGTGTGTGCATGTGTATGCTTCGGCCCTATCAAGACTAGAAAGACCAAGTAGGAACAATTCCCTTAAGCCTTAAGAAAGTGAAATTTAAATAGAAATTGGGAGGAGAAGTAGGGTGAGTGACTCATGAAGCCTAGGAGGACTTTCCTCCCTCCATGTGTCCCACGGTTTGACCCTCCCCCATGCAACAAATGGGTTGGCCCAAATTGCCCTTCCTTCCACACCATGAACCAAGGTTAGAAAAGGGAATTTCCACACCCTTGCAATTGTCCTTAAACTGTGGATATGAGTGTTGGCTTTGGTTCCCATCTCATTTCTTTCATCTCTTTTCTTTCACAAACACATTTTCTCTCAAGAGCACTATCAAGCTCTTGGAGACTTAGAGGAGGAGAGTGAGGCCGTGAGAGGAAAATAGAGGAAGGAGAATGCAAACCCCAAACTTTTAGCCCAAACACCATTGATTTCTTTCTTCCACACATCTTTCTTCATCAAAGTTTAAGAAGAAAACCTCCACCAACCCTAGAGGAAGAGATAGACCGAGGCAAACCCAAGAAGAAAGGAGGAGGAGATTTAAAGATTTAGGATTAGGGACTAAGGTAGAAAGAGTCTTGATTTAATTATTTTGTGTTGTAAAAGAATTTATTTGGACTTTGATTTAATTTTGGTGGTGCATGTAATTACTTTTGAGTGATCTTGAGATCTAAATGTCTTGCATGTTATTTTTGTACTTTGATCTCTTACTTGTAAATGTTCTTCATCACGGTTTTGTTGAGGTTGTGTTTAGAGTTCATAGATTGCTTTGATCCCTACATGCATGTTGATTTTGTGACCTTGTAACTCTTATTTTTCTTTGCATGTTTTCCTTATGTGTTGATCTTGAATTTTTATGAACGAATGAACTTATAAATCACCAAATCAACAATTAAGTGATTCGTCCATGAGTAGAAGAAATAGATCTTGATGTTTTTAATTTGATCTAAGTGATTCCATGCCATTTCTATGATTAGGGAAAGCTAATTTCAAACTTATTCTTCACGGTTTGCTTGGAGATTTGAGTTTAAGTTTATATTTTTGCGTTGATTTTCTTTTCATGATTTTATTTATGTTTGATCTTTGAGAAGACATGAAACTTGAATGTTATATGCCTAATTTGAGTAAGAAGTCTTGATTTCTCATATGTACGTCACGGTTTTCAAGAGAAAATAAACCTAACCAGCTTTAAAAATAATTTTGAACATAAAAAGAGTTGAATTAGGATTTTATGTGTGATGATGATGATGATATGTTTGATAAGCTGAAAAGTAAAATGATGCCTTTAAGTCTTACATCCCATAATCCATGAATTTGGATGCTTGCATGTGAAAATAAAATTATAAGGCTTGTCTTCTTGCATGACCTCATTCGGTCAAGGCTAGGGAGAGTAGGAAATCAGGTCTTCCCTTACATGTATGTTGAAAATAGTACCATCTAGAGATTTGTAGGTGCATGCATGTGTTATCTTAAAGGATGAAGACTTGGACATAATGCTTGATTTTATTATATTAAGAAAATGAATTTTTGGTTTGCTAAAAGTTCTTGTGTAACTCACGGTTTTCATGAAGAAAATTTATTTGGAAATGATCTTTGCATTAGTCCATGTTCTATGTGCATGCATGATGGAAATTTTTCCTTGTTTTATCATGTTGATGTTCGGCCTATTCATGATAACTAGACTAGGACTCCTTTCTCAATAAAATGACTTAAAAGGAATGAGTATATTTTAAGAATTGTGCTAAGATAAATTGCTTGAATTTATGTTGTGAACATCGCTTTCTAATCGGTTCTTTGTGTAGAAATAAAGGGAATAATTAAATTGAATTAATCCTAGAAGAATGTTGTGTTGGAATGAATATATGTGTGGTGTATTCGGTTGAGATTAAAGAAAATGGAATTTAAATGCCTAAAATGAAATAAATTGATTCACGTGATTCAAGTTGTGATGTTTGATTTATTTCTTTGCTTTTATTCGGCCATATAGTCTAAGTAGGTTTAGGGAGTCTAATTACTTAAATAAAAGGTGCATGAAAATAAATATTGATGGTTGATTTGAGATTTGATTTCGGTTGGTTTATGTGTGCTTGCATGCCTAAGTATTGTTCGTGGCCATGTGTGGTATGATTTGTTTGAATGTCATGCTATGTTCATGGGTGACCAAAATTGTTTCATGATGAAAACATGAATTTTTAAAGTGTTGATTTTTAAGCTGAAAAGTGTTTTTATAACATTTTCAGAGTTTTATTAAAACAACTTTGTAAAACCATTTTGCAGTCCAGAATTACTTGGACGTGCTTTTTATGTTTAAAAATATTTCCATAAGATCAAAAATCGAGTTTTCAAGTGATAGTTGATTTTGGTTATATTTTCAAAAATTTTCCAACAATGAAAGGACAAGTATTAAACCAAAGATTTTCTCAAATAAGTTAATAACGTAAAATGTTTTATTTAATATGAGGAATGACAAAGAAGGGAGATTGGGGCAGATGGCAACACAAGGATTCGAGGAGAGCACGCAATCAATAGCTGGACCTTAGGTGAGAGAGAAGCTTCCCTAAGACATCGTGGTAGCTAGGTGATTTAGTAGGACGTTCCGCATCATCTCAAAGATCGGAACGAAGTGGTCGGAGTCAGTAGTATAAGTGGCAATTGTTTGCTTTGTGTGGCCACTTATACGAAGGTGATAAAGACCACAATGCTATTGTGTGACGTTGTGTGTTGATAGCATGCTTTGTCATTTATTTATTTATGGGTAATGATGCTTATTGTTATGATGAGTGAATGGTTGTTGGATTTGGCTATGTCCTTAATAAGAAAATGAAAATGAAATTGGAAGTGATGGAACAATAAGAAAAGATTAATGAGTAAGGATAAGAGATTGAGTGAGAAAGAGGGAGATAAGAGTTGCCTAGAAAGGAAATTGAAAGTAAGAATGAGAACGAGCCAGAGCTGGGGAGAGTGATGTTAATTGTTGGAATGAGATATGAAGTAAGTGGAGTTGGGCTCCTTGGGTTTTGGTTTTAGTCTGGGTACTCGTGTTGAGTTGAGCTTGCTCCTCCATTAGTACCCAACAAAAATGTGTCTTTGAAAAAGAGTTTGTAAAAAGGGGTTTTATGAAACGAAATTTTGGGAAAGGTTTTTGAAATGAAATATTTGAAGAAGCTTGTGAAACAGGATTTTTCAAAGGAGTTTTTATGAAACGATCTTTTTGAAAGAAGTTTTATGAAAGGATGTTTCGGAACAACGTTTTTGAGAAAGTTTTACGAAATGACCTCTTTGAGGAAAAGTCTGTGGAAATGATAATTTTGGTGAATGTTGGTGAAAATAAAGTTTTGTGAAAAGTTTTGGGATTAGAGTTGTTGAAGGACGAGAAAGAAAGTTTTTTGAAAGTTGAGAACTCAAGGATTTTTGAGAAGGGTGGTAAAAAAGAAAGATTGAAGAGTGAAATGTGAACCTGTTGATGTGATCCCAGCTCTGTGCTACGTGAGTTTTGATAAAGAGAAAGATTGTGCAAAGTTAGCGGTCGGGACTCACTGAAGGGATGTACGAAGGGTGAGCCAACCAATAGATTAATTAAAAAGATAAAAGACTTTCAAAGATATTAACAACGAACGTGGTGAGATATGAGAGTTAACCCGAAGTAGTGGAGAGGAAGGAACGATAAGTATCTGCGGATACTTAGGACGAGATTGCATTAGGGGAGGACGATGACGGTGAAACGTCAAGAAGTCTAGAGTATTGTTATAGGCAGAACGAACTCCATAAGTGGTGCACTAACGTGGTGGGGACTGGGTCTAATACCGTGGTAAGTTCTGAGCGCGCACTATAACAATACTATCGCCCCCTAGATTGCAAATCGAGAACAGTGAGAGGGACTGGAACGGGGCATTGTGTTTGCCACTGCGAGGCAGTGTGCCATGATTATTACGAATTGATATTATTGAGGCTGGGCCTCCTGGTCAGGGACCATTTATGTGTTGTGACAGCTGTCGTGCCCGCGTGGTAAAGGTCATGTACTCCTGTTTGCTTCCGACTAGGTGGATGGTTGGCCGAGGAGATGTAGACTTGAGATGTGAGTGCTACGAAAGAAACGTGTACCTCGATGATTCTTTAACTCCCCCGATCATCGATGGGTATAACTCGATAAGACGCTAATTATATTTATGCGAGTAAGAGTCCAATAAGTGCAAAGAATGAATAAGAGATTGAGAATTGTAACACCCTAAGATTTTTACCCTTAGTTCCCCTTAGAATAAAATACGGACTTAAAAATTTCTTTTTAATTATATTAAAATCAACCGTCAAACGGACGGAGTTTTGTTTGTTTTTCGGACTAATCCAAAATTTGACGTGTGATAAACAATTTCAAATAAACAACTGATAGCCAGCAGGGCTTCAGATTATATTTCTAAATCAAATCAAGGCGCCATGGGCTCCAATGATATCGGTATACAAAAATAAATCAGAGTATTAGCGGAAATACAAATTTTGAGCATAAAAACCAAAAGTTATAGCTTTAGCAAAACAAAACATCCTAAGCCTCATTCGAATTATGCATATAAAATTTACATCAAAATAATATCAGAGGCTTAGGTCCATCTTATACACTAAACCCCTAACACCCTACTCTCCCTGTAAGGGAAAGTACTCCTGCTCGGCCGGGGGCTGCGCCAGCTCAATCTCTGAACCTGAAACTGTAAGGGAGTGAGTATTGCACAAGAAATAGAAAGCAGTTTATAACTAGACATAACAACTCACTAGGTCAAACACATTTAGCAAATAAGCATATATTCACATATTGCACACCATACTCATTACAATATTTATTCCACATTTCCATTCTCATTATTCATTTCACCATCTGTTTCCTTGTATTTATTTTTCCCCGTTTCCAAATAATTCCCTTTTTAAACCCTTACCTTTCCCTTATTTTTACGGTGTATGTATGTCTCCACCAAATCGAAGGCCAACATACATACACCAATCACGATGTATGTCTCCACCAAATCGAAGGCCTACATACATCGCGTTCCCATTACCATACCTTGTCCAATTTTATTCCCTGTTTCCTTTATTCATTTCCTTTTATTTACGGTGTATGTATGTCTCCACCAAATCGAAGGCCTACATACATACACCAACCACGATGTATGTCTCCACCAAATCGAAGGCCTACATACATCGCGTTTCCATTACCTTTACCTTATCCAATTTTATTCCCTTTTTAAATTATGTGTCCCTCAGGTCAGAGGTCAACACCCATTCATTATAATCCATTTTGTGTCCCTCAGGTCAGAGGTCAACACACATTCATTATAATCCATTTTGTGTCCCTCAGGTCAGAGGTCAACACTCCAATACATATTTTATTCGGTGTCCCTCAGGTCAGAGGTCAACACCCAACCCATTATTTAATCCGGTGTCCCTCAGGTCAGAGGTCAACACCCAACCCATTATTTAATCCGGTGTCCCTTAGGTCAGAGGTCAACACCCATTCATTCCAATTCATATCGTGTCCCTCAGGTCAGAGGTCAACACATTTTACCATTCATATTGTGCCCCTCATATCAGAGGTCAGCATATTCATCACTTTCCATTACTCGTCACCTCAAATCAGAGGCCAACGCATTTAATCACATTTCCATATTCATTACCTCACATCAGAGGCCAAAACATACTTTCATATTCTCACATCAACAATTATATCACATTTAAACACAACAACACACATTCAACAACTAATCATTCATGCAAATTCCTCATTCACTTCCTTTCTTAGTTATCACAATTATGCCAAATAGTGTTCTCCTTTATAGCCCAACATTTTGATTGCCCTTCATTCTAATTTACATATATCACCTTTTACTTTTTAATTACTCATAACCGTTTTACTTCCGTTTCCCATATTCACAAGTCCAATTCATAATCCATAACCTTTGTTCACAATTGATAATACTTAACATTTTTACTTATTTAACAATTTGATACTAATATGCACATTCATCACCTCTAATCATTTCCATTCCCTTTCTTCCTATATCAATTTATTCCATAATACCTACATATATTGGCAACATCAATCAATTATCATTTAATTCACAACTTTACAAATAAAGACATTAGTCATAGAAATCATTTATGTCCACTTCGTTATCACATTACCCAATTCCTCATGTACCTCAATATAATCATTAACCAAATTTCATTTATCCATTAATTCATTCCTATATTATTGGGTTTCCTTTTCCTAGTCTTAACATCCATTTCATCATGCATATTTAATTATTTAGAATTTCATATTCAATCACATAGGGTTTTATAATCTAATTTTCTCCCCTAACACATAACCCTAACAAGCATTATATACTAACTAGAGCCTACTCCCTAGAACAAGGCAAAGCTCACTATATCCACTCCCTTACCTCACCCTTGTAGAGAGAGAGAGCTCCAACACTATGGGGGAGAGAGAGAATGAGCTAGAAACCAAAGAAAGAAAAATTACTTAGAGATTGGGGAGGGAAATTCGAAATCTATGAAGGAAAGGAGGAATAGAGCTTGTATTACACTTACTTTGAGCTTGAGAGATGAGAACCAAGATTGGGGGTTGGCCCTAACTCATACCCATGAAGTGAGAGAGGAAGAACTTGAGAGATTGAAGGGAGATTAAGTGTTTAAATGTGTTGGGGATTGATTCTCAATGCTTATTTATGGATTGAAATAGTGATTTGAGGTGAAATCTAGAGAGAGAATGGGGAGATGTTCGTGACCTAGGAGAGAGAGTGAAGTTGGGTTATGAAAGAGGTTGTTGGCTGAAACACGTTTTTAAGGCTGTCTGCACAAAACACTCGAGTGTTTTCCAAAACACTCGAGTGTTTTCTTTAAAAACACTCCAGTCTTTTTCAAAAGACTCCAGTCTTTTCCAAAACACTCGAGTCTTTTCCAAAAGACTCGAGTAGTGCCTGAGATCCCCATTTTCCAACTGACCAGAACACTCGAGTCTTTTCCAAAAGACTCGAGTGTTTTGCCCAGTACCCCATTTATTCATTTTCCTATTTTCCTCCTATTTTCTTCCTGCTTCAATTCGAGATAACTTCTTCGTTCACCGTCGGATCTTGCTCAAATTTGACGAGTGACTTCCTAAAAATCATACCTTCATATCCAACGGTGGGAATTGTGTTTTGAGTCTTAAATCTTTTATTTTGAATTTCCTAATGTCGGGTGTTTATAACACCGAAAACTCGATTTTTAACACTCGTTTGGTCTTCTTTAAATTTGCTTTTCGATGCCAATGCTCCTTGACTCCTATATGGCACTCAAAGCACTCCTAATCCATCATTTTAAATCCCTTCTATGAAAATCCTTTCTTCCAAATCTTACTATAATTCTAATTATTGTTAGAATTAAAATTCGGGATGTTACAAGAATGGACGATGTGGAAAAGATATTGAGATTTGTGAAAGGGATGAGGAACAAGAGAGGAGAAATATGAAGGAAATGATGATAAGATGAAATAAATATGGATTGTGATTAATGAGGATAGTATGTTTGCTTGTTTTTATGTGTGTATGTGTGTATGTTGTGTGTTATGTGTGTGTGTCCTATTATCTTGCCTACCGTAATTCTACACTGTCGACGCTACGCGTCCGGATCGCTTACTCTCTCCTGTTCGTTGGCGCATCGGTGTCGCTGGTATTCCAACGGACAAATGGATCGTCTTTTGGAGATCGTTACTTGGCCTCATAAGGGACGCGGATGGAAAGCTATACGTCGAGGATGGGCATGGTCGGGGTGTGCTCAGATGGTGATCGAAGACCCGGAACATAAGTTGGGTGGATCTACACCTAGTTTGTGTTTGGGAAGTATATCCTACATGTGTCACGGCTCCGAACCGCCGCCTCGGAATCAAGGGAAGAAGAACTCAGTGAAGCTATTCGGAGTGGAACTTAAACCGATTTTCGACGGAGAGCCAAAGAACGCGGTTGCATCATCCTCTGGAACAAAGGCACCCGCAAAGAAGAAGAAGAAGCTGGAACCAATCATCTTTGATAGGAAAAAATGGGGGCCGTAGTGGAATTAGATTAAGTTGTTATTTGTATTTTGTGTTCATGATTACCTAAGTGATGAACTATTGCTATACTTCAATTATTCTGAAGCATGCCCGACTTTTATGGAATGTGAGAATACATTCACGAAACAAGTTTAAGTTCTTTTGAAGAAGTAAGTGAAGTTACTCAAGTTGACATTAAACTGTTTTCTTAGTCAAATTGTTTTCTTGATAAAATGTTTTTGGAAAACAAAGTAAGTGAGTTTTGGATTCAAGTAATAACTCGGTTGTCGAAAGAGAAAGTTGAAGGAGACTAATAACTTTTCAAGGGACGTTTTCAAACCCTTCAACAATGTTTGAAAAAAAAATTGGCCTCATTTTTACAGCATTAATAAATAAAAGTCGGTTATTTCCGGTTTTCGAAAAACGGGTTGTTACATCCTCTCCTTAGACTCTAAGGTGGCCTAACTACTAGGTGCCCCACCATTCATAAAGGACCACTACCCCAGAACAATGTTCTGGTGCCTCACCCTAAACCAGCAAAGCTGCCACCCCCTCTACCTAAGGAGCCACTCCCTAATATCTATGGGCCGGGTTACCATACCCTTACTACAACGGATTTGATAAAGGTTGAATAATAATTACAAAGAAGCACTCTCTAGTGCCGGTAATAAAAATTGAAGCTCACTCTAAAGTCAAAGTAAAATATCTCATTCAAGCTTAGATCAATACTCAGAGAATGGAGAGGGAGAACAAAATAACATAAAAGCTTTTTCGCAAAACTAGGATTTCAAAAATCTTGTCACATGTGATTTAGAAAAAAGAGAATAAAAAATAAAAACAAATCTGATCCGCAAATTTCCAAATCCCAGCAAAGATCAATCAGGATAAAAAAAACAAATCAGGAAACAATTAAATTGATTCAAAGTCGATTTTGAAAAAATTCAAAAAAGTAATCGATTACTTTGATTAAAGTAATCGATTATCCCATTTCAAGTTATTGATTGACTACTATTTGTCAAATATATGATGCAACATTTCTAATCGATTATTTGGACCAGTAATCGATTACTTTGTCCCATGTAATTGATTACAACCTTTCAAATAATCGATTCCACAGCTTCTAGCACTTTGTGTGATGCAACATTTCTAATCGATTATTCGATTAGGCAAGATCAACTAATTGATTCAAGAGCCTCTAATTTTTGTATGATGTTACAGAAGTAATTAATTATCTAATCAAGTAATCGATTACTTTAAAAAAAAACTTGCAAAACATTATTTTCATAAACCAAAAAACTTTTCCAGAGATTTTCAAAAGTATTTTCACATAATATGGAATTAAAAACGATTTTCAATAAATACTTTTGATTTAAGACTTCTCCAAGTCCTTAATAAATGGCCTATTACAAAAGTGAAACAATTATTTTAACCTTACATTGTTTTCTAAAGGAGATGGTGGGGCAGAGACTTCAAGAAGGCTTGCATATGCTTTTTCCCTCTTTAGTTTCTTGTTTGACATCATCAAAACTTTGTTCACTTTGAATCCTTTGAGTCAATGGAATATTGACTTCTAACACTCCCTTTTTTTTATGATAACAAACCTATTCTGCAAGATAAGGGTTAAGCAACCAGTATGCCTATGTATGTCTCCCCCCCATAATAGTTAATACAATAGAAACACAGTCATGTAGATAGTCATGCTTCCCCTGAATTGATGTATATAATAAAATATTAAAATAGTTAAATACTTGGCATCAACCAGAGTGTCCTGCAACGATTAATCATTTCAATGCCCATGTCAATAAAGAATAATGGCAAGGTAGAGACATCTAATCAAGCATGAGTAGGATGTCTATATAACAACAACAAACAACATGATGTGTTATCATCAAAACATAATGCACTAAGCATAGGGGAAATTCTTATTTCCATATTCTCTCCCTTTTGGATGATGACAAATCATTATAGAGAAATGTGAATTAAATATCCAAATTAGAGAACTCAAGCATATTCATATTTCTCTATACAATATTTCTCCCCTTATTTGACATCAGCAATAAAGAATTATAGGAAATAAAATGTCTTCCGAAACACAAAAAAAAGTGCATGATGTCAAAATGGGACAGAGACCCAAAACATGTTTTCAATGCATATTTTCAAATATATATTTTTCTCCCCATTTCTAAAAGAATTTTCCAAAAAGTGAACAACATAAAGGGAAATCATGCAAAACATGTAAATGCTTAAAAGATCGTTTATCATCAAAATTTTAGAGGCCTATACAGTCAATCCTATATGCCATGACAAGTATGAAGTACATAAGTTGATTCAACACTTTTTGTCATGTACAACATATATCACAAATATAAATATCAAGCATGCTCATGCACACACATGCAAGCCCTTAAGATCAATATACATCTAATGCATCAAGACATGACATCAACATATAAAAAGTATAATCATGTGATAAATAAGATTTTTAAAAAATTTAAACACACATGATACAACTCAATATATGTAACACGAATGCACAAGAATATAACATACACAAAAATAATTATCATGTACCAAATACGATTTTCAAGGAATGCAAGGCACACATGATTTAATTCAACCAAGGAGTGTATGTATGTCAACTTCATACAAGCACTATGGCAACAGGGATGATAATTGGGTACATTTGTCCTTACCTATTGCTTCTCTCTCAAGGTCCTAGACTAGGACCTTATGATTTTACCTTTATGCATGTGAGAAGCTTTGGTTGAAGGCATCTTTCTGGTTTGACCAAAGTGTTTATTTTTCGAACATTGAGTCATCACTTTCATTGACTTCTCCTTTCCTTGTCCAATTGGTTTAACCTTTGGTTTAAGTTCTTGCACATTTACAACACTAGGAGTGTAACATCCCGAATTTTAATCCCAAATATAATTAGACTAGTAATAGGTTTGAGTAAATGGAATGATATATACAAGTCTTAATCAATTATTAAAATGAGAGGTTTAGTGTAGAAAAGGTTTAATAATAGAAAAATTAGGAATAAATGATTTACAACTCAAACCACAAATTCCACCGTTGCATATGAATATAAGGGTCTTAGGAAGCTACCCTCCAAATTTGGGCAAGATCCGACGGTTAACGAAGAAATTATAGTGCGGTCAACCCAAAGTCAACAGACGCATGCCCAGGCGCGCGAAGCCCACTCCCAGGCGCGCGGACTGTACGCATCAGACCTGGACAGTAGGGGGTCGTGCCCAGGCGCACGAGAGGCCAAGCCCAGGCGTGCGGTCTGTGCTGAACGGGAAAAAACAAGATTTTTGGGGGCAAAACCGTCCTTTCGCCCCCTTCTTCTTCCTTAAAGCCACCCAAACCCCTCCCCTTTCCTTATTCCGACCCACTCTCTCTCTCCCCTCCTCCTCCATAGCTCCCTCCTCTTTCCCTCCGGCCACCACCGCTGTAGTCCCCCATCCCATTTGGTTCTCTCTCTCTCCTCCTCTCTCACTCGAATCTCTCTCCTCCTTATTCCTCCATCGGAATCGACGCTGGGGCTGAGCCGCAGCCACCACCACCGTTCCTCTCTCTCCACCATAGTCTCCCTCTCCTCCTCCTTGGGTCGTCCTTCCCTTATTCTCTCTCTGGGAGCGAACCGACGTCGTCATTGTAACATCCGAATTTTTATTTCTAAGTGTAATTAGTACTTAGAATGAGCCTTGGGTGATGAAATGAAATTAAAAGTAAGTAATTAGGAAGTAGTTGGGAATTAGACTCATCAGACTTTAGGAAATTTTAAATGCAAGTTTCGTAGCTCAAATCATGAATTCCACCGCTGGATATGAAGTAGGATATATGTGGAAAATTGTCTCAAAGTTTGAACAAGATCCAACGGGTAGAAAAGAAGTTATAGAAGTTTGAAGTTGATAAGTGCAAACTTTTAGTCTCTCGCTCCAGCGAGAATGGGCTCGCTCGAGCGAAACAGTGTAAATTAGACCCTGATTCCCTGAGTAGTTTTTGCTCCAGCAAAAGTTTGGTTCGCTCCAGCGAAAGTTTGGTTCGCTCCAGCGAATTTCTGCTGGCTCGAGCGAAAACGGTTCGTGCAAAAACCTAGAAGTACTGAGTAAAACTCGCTCCAGCGAAAATCTACTCACCCGAGCGAAAATCGTCAGAGTGGTAAAAAAATAAAAGCGTGTGGACCACTCAAATCGTGTCTTCCAAGGGAAGCCACCAACCATAGCCACACAATTGATCAACCATGCAACAAAAACATCTCAAAGGCAACACAAACACACACAATATCATCTTCTTCTTTTCATCAATATTCATTTCCTCTCTCCTAGGGCACCCACATATCCAACCTCATTTACCTCCATTGATTCTTGATCAACCCTTGAATCATCATCATCACCATTAAGCAAGGGGAAAAATGAGTTAGAAACCCTCCTTACTCCCTCCTCCATTCCATGCCTCTCTCTCTCTCTCCCTAGGTTTCTATTGATTTATCAACTTCTCACTATGGAGAATCATTATCCTCATGCAAAGTGATCAAGAACAAGACAAGGAGCACTCACTACCCAAGTATAACCAACACAATAGAGTTATTCGCCACCATTAGATTCTGATTCTTTTGAGGTGGCAAGCTAGGCTAAAGAGGTTCAAAGTACCAAGGTTCTAAGCTAGGACAAAGGAACAAGCATCCTTAACTCACCACATTTGAGGTAAGGGGGTGGGTATTGGCTTGTCTTAGGAATGGGTATCCATTTAGTTATAATAATTTGTTAGGAGTTAATTGGTTAGGAGGATAACTAGAAAACCCTAGGTAGTGAGCTATGGCACTAGTGATATTAGAAAAATAAATGCATGAAATAAACTTAGATAAAGGCTTAGAAAATGGTTATGAAAGATAAGTGTTGAATGTGGAATTAAATGTGAATACTTGGTGAATGGTTGTGATATTTGGTGATTTAAATGTGTACATATGAGTATATGTGTTGTTATTTGGAAATGGTAATAATATATTGTTACCGGAATTTGAATGGGAAATTATATGTGAAGGCTTATGATTATTTGTGCTATATTGTCATTTATGAGAATGTGATGTTGATTAGGAATGGATGGTATGTATATATGTATTTATATATGTGGATGTTGTTGGAATTTTGATTATGGATTATAAATGAATGGACTGGATTGATAATTAATTGGAAATGGTAAAGGAAACTTAAGTGGAGACTGATCAGTGGGGCCCGAAACACTATTTGGAAACTGCATTTCTATTTCATGTGCAACGCTCACTCCCTTAACATTTTTCAGGTTTTGAGATCGAGCTAGCACAGCCCCCGGCCGAGCAGGTGCACTCTCCCTCACAGGGAGAGTAGATTGTAGGATAGTGGGACATGGAAATGTCCTGGGCCCGATGGTCATGATTATAACACCCCGATTTGGAAAACTCGAAATAGATTAAAATACTAGTACTAATTAATTTATTCATGAAAAACAGGGTAAATTTTTTTTTTTTAAAAAAACAAGAATAAAACTCAACTGTCAAGTTTCCAAAACAAGGTATTACAACTATAACTATTTTCTTAAAAACATTTACTTTCAAAGAATAAATAAACATTTTACGTACGAATGACTTTACCGATTTAATTAAAAAGAGTTGTTTGTTTGATTACAGCAATCCTTCGGAAAGTAATTTAATTAGCAGAACTTAAAGGTTCTTTCATGAGTAGTATCATAGTTCATCAAAACCAGTCTTACATAAATATTTACATTGGCAAGTCAGTCAAAAGAGATGGGGTACACTTGACATATGTATCAGCAAGGGTCCATCGGGAACCTAATTATAACTACTAAACAATATCCCCTTCTCGATCCAAAACGTAAGTCCAAAGGCTATCTTCATCATCCAGCAGTAGCCCACAGATCGGCGCATCATGATCATCGAGCATTTATTGCAGAAGAAGCAGCACCAGCTCCACCATCTTTTAGAACCAGAGGTTCATCATCACATGCACACAAGAAGTTGAGAGAGTAAGTTACCCGAATGGAATTACTCACATCGACTTCTTGGCTTTACACTAGCGACGTATACTAGAACATACAAATAATACAAACAATACAACAGGTAATTATGCAAGATGCATGAGGATGCAATGCAATAGGAGCATTATCTAACGCTTTGTCTTTCTCTTAAGGGAATCTCTTAATCAGTTCATCTCGCAAAGTCGAAGTCTCTTTGTCCACCTTTCTCGAGTCCATAATATCAGGAATTCAGGCTTTATGGTCTTGGGTCTACATCTCCTCGGAATCCATCCACCTAGTCGGAAGCAACCAGAAGTACAGGATCTCTAACCACACCGGCTCCGGGAGACGACACCAAAATATAATATAAAATGCCCGGGAAAGATGTCATGACAAGGGTGTCCACCTCCGCCGTGTTCAAGTATCCCTCTTCTGATCTTGATTTAGTCAAGGGGGTGTCAGTCATCCGTCTAGTGATCATGCAGTACTTCAGATACGACACCGGACTACCTACCCAACCTTGGATGGTCAACCCAGGTCACTGTAGCTTTTTCCCGCCTAGACAGACTCCTCTTAAGCTTCTTGACGAATCATCGCCATTGCCCTCCCCTATCCTAATCATCAAGTGTTTACCACACAGGTAAACACCCTATCTTCCTCTCCACTACTTCGGGTAAGGGTTTTAAGTCGTGATGTTATACTTGTTTGTCCTAACATCGACCCATCCTAAGTCATCTCCGCCATACAGCTCCGACCATATGCGGAATGCTTCTGTGGGACTCGACCATTATGTTTGACGGGAACCGACCCATCCTGAATCACTTTCGGCATATAACTCCGACCATATGCGGGATATCAATAATTATTCTGACAGACTCTGACCCATTCAAAACCAGCTTCGGCATATAGCTCCAACTATATTCGGGTCATTAATCAATCTTTGATAGATAGGCTCCGACCTATCCCAAGTCACTCCAACATATGGCTACGACCATATGGGAATTGTCTCTGTAGAATTCTGCAATCATTGCGTCCGCGTCCAAAGGCATTGTCGTCATCGTCATATCGTCGGCTCGATCCACGTACTCGGGCGCATCAGCATCATCCGGTTCCATAGCGCGTCTAATCCATTAAAGTTTCGTTCTATTCTTTGGGGGATTTCTCTTATAGTTTCTAATGTCTTTGCTAATCTTAACTTATATCGCGGGATGATGCATTATACTCATGCAATGATAATATAAGCAACATTGGATTTCAGCATAAACAAATATATCAATCAATCAATAGCATGTGATGGTATAGGTCTGAGTCTTCGTATACCACGATACAAACAAGGCATACAATTTATCGGGTATACTACTAGCTACAATAGACCTCTACTCCGACTTTGAGAGAGTACGGAGTGTCCTAATATACTCACTAGACACCAAAGTGTCTTAGGATAACTTCTCTCTCACCTGGGTTTGCAATTACCGATTCCATGAATTCCGAACGATCTACTTCCTTTCCAGTCTTCTCAACTCCTACTCCTTTTAAGTCCCGAGAGATAAATATAAGAGTATTATTATCTTATTCAATACATATATATTACTCTTAAACTTAGTCTTAAAGTAGCTTAGAAAAACTCAGACTTTGTTTTCAAGCAAAACCAAAACATTAATTCTTTTGTTCAAACTTGTCCAAAATCAAACATCAACTTTTATACTTGAAATCCATGAGAAAATAATCAAATAAATTGATTTAACTCAAGAATTCCTTTGCTGGTCTCCCTTGGACAGCAATGAATTCAATTCCGAAAACACTGAAAAATTGTACTTTTTCTAACCAGTTTTATTCTACATCAAGTACTCATCAAAACTTAACTTCAATTTACATTGAAAACATTTTTAGATAAGGAATACACATAAACAAATTCTGGACAGCATCATAGTTAAGGTTTCAAACTCATTTTCCATCATTCAAAATCAAACCAAAACCATAAACAAACTAAGCAACTTGAAAACAATTCAATAAACACTTTGATCAACAAATTCTCAAACTCAAACACTTATAATCAAACTTGGACAACATGCTACTCAAATGAAACAAGTCATTTAAACACTTCCATAAACTTCAAAAATCATTCATTCAATCCATAAACCAATTTAGTACTTGAAAACACTTAAGTAAATTCCTCAAACCATAATTTTTCTCAACTTTAACACTTTTAACCAAACATGGACAGCAAAGAACTTTAAATGAAAATCACTTATTTAATTTTATTTGTTCACCTTAAAACTTATTTCAAACATCTCACAACAAGTCACAACAACATACCTCAAGCATAAGTCATTCATCATATCTTTTAATCAAATCATAATCCAAAGTACTTAATTCTAACACGTAAACCGAAACCATTCAAAGTGTTTCCAAAAGTTATTTTCACATTATCTAAGTTCACAAACCAACACATATTCTCATGACAATACCATATAACAACTCAAGAAAATTTAATTCACCAATCTAGGTCCAAACCGAGACCATTCTTAATTTTTCATAAAAAGTTTTCAAAGATTCAAAATCACCAAATCAACCACAATTTAATCATAACTCCACATAAAACATTCATTCAATCAAAATTCTAAGTCTAGCATGTAAAATGACCTTAAAACCGAATTCAACATATTTGGACTTAAACAAAATTTATTTCAACAAATTACTCATAAACACACTTCAAAACATATAGAATTCACATATAAGCATATTAAACTGAAGGAAATTAAGTTTCTCACTCAATTTCCTCAAAACCGAAACATATAAACTCGAGTTCAAGACTTAACAAAATTTTTAACTTCACAAACCATCATCAATCATCAAGATCATGGCATTTGATTTACAAAAAAATCAAACTTTCATGAAGATCATCACAAAACCGAATCATGCATGGCTCAGATCACAACTTTAACATAGTTTTATTCATCAAAATTCATTTAAGCCTTAGGTCATCACATGCATGCACCTTGATCTTAATAAAAACTTGATTTCTAACAAAAACTTCATAGATCCGTGACATGCATCCAAGATCAAGACTCAAACAAATTTTCTATTCACCAAAACAACTCATAAACTCATAGATTACATGCACATCATCAAAACACAAGAAAAATTTAAACTTCAACAAAAACTACATCAAACCGTGATCAATTCTTAAATTTTCTCAAAAAAAATTCTTAGAACTTTAACTCACCCAAAACAAGTTCCAAATATTTCAAGATCAACATGCACAAGCTCAAAATCAAGGACTAAAATTTCTTAAGTCCAAAACTTTACAAAACCGTGACCCTTTTTAACAAGATCATCAAGGAAAAATTTGATTTTTAGAAAAACAAACTTCATGCATGTTAAGATCAAGTCTTGATCCTTTGAAAAACAAGTCATGCAAAACCAAAATCAAACTTTTTCAAAGAATACTTTAAGAAAATCAGAGAAGAAATGAAAAAGTTCATGAAATCAAGAAAAGCTTACTTTGGTTTCAAAAGTTCAAGTCCTTAGCTCTTGATTCTCTTTTGATCTCACGGTTTTCCATTCTTCAAGTTCCTCACGGTTTCAAACTTATTTACTTAGGATTTTGTTTCTTGGTTCATGATTGTGTGTTTTAGAAGATTGAGGATCAAGGATTGAAGTTGGATTTTGTGTGTGTGTGTGTTGTTGTTGCTGCTTGTGTTGATGAGAGAAAGAAGAAAGGATAAAGAATGAAGAATGAGGAATGAAAGAATGAAGAAGAAACTCACTCCCTTCCACACGGTTTTGGCCCTCTTCCTTTTATTTTTCTTTACTTTTACTTATTTGCCATCAAGGGCTTGCATGGGGGGCTTGATTGCAACTACTTGGGGACCAAGTTACAAAACTTGGGGCCCAAGTTTTGCTTTTAAGTCCCTCCATGGTTTTTGGCTGATTAGGGTTAGGAAATTGATTAGTGGGTGATTAGGGGTTAATTAAGGGATTAAGGTTAGGCTTAAGGTATTTAACCTAGGATAATTCGGTTAAGGGATAATTAAGGTTTCTAATCAAGGATTAAGACACTAATTAAGGTAATTAAGATATTTAATTAGGTCCTAATCATGATTAAAGTAAGTTTAAGAGAATTTAATCAAGACTAGTCCACTAATCTTCATGATCAAGGGAGATTAATCATGATTAGCAAAATAATCAAGATTAGCACACTAATCTTTAGAGAATTAATTAAGATTAGTACACTAATCTTTGTGTTTAAGGAAAATAAATCATGATTAGTATGCTAATCAGGGATTAGGAACACTAATTAGGGTTTTCAAGGAAAGTTAGGGTTGGACTTGATTTTGAAACTTAAAGTAAAAGAAATAATTTTCATCATAAAACCAAATGCATTTGTCTTAGGAAAATAAAATCTTAGTTAATCATTCATCGAAAACTTTTATAAAACAAACAAATCAAGTGAATTCATCACAATACTTTTAATTAGGGACTTAAAGAAGTAGAAGGAAAAAGGTAGGTGTTACATCCTCCCCACCTTGGAAATTTCTCGTCCCCGAGAAATCACGTACCTGGTTCAAACAAGTGAGGGTACGAATCCCTCATGTTGCTCTCACGTTCCCAAGTAGCAGTTTCACCATTCACAGAACTCCATATCACTTTGACCAGAGGAATTTCCTTTCCTCGTAGAGTCTTTACACTCCGACCGTCTATCCTTACGGGTAAAGTCTCGTACGTGAGATTTTCCTTAAGTTGTATAGAGTCGGGTTCGATGATGTGAGAAGGATCACTAATATACTTTCTAAGTTGTGACACATGAAAGACGTTGTGTAGATTGGAAAACAATGGGGGTAAGGCAATTTCATAAGCTACTGGTCCTACACGTCTCAGAATTTGGTATGGTCTTATAAATCTTGGGGTAAGTTTTCAGGTTTTAAGTACTCTGCCAAATCCCAGTAGTGGGTACTACTCGCATGAATACATGGTCCCCTTCTTTAAACTCGATAGGAGTCCTTCTCTGATCATAGTAACTTTTCTGCCTATTTTGTGCACTTCTCATCTTCTCCTGAATCATTTTGATCTTTTCAGTTGTTTGCTGGACCATTTCCGGACCCAGAATGAGATTTTCCCCAGTTTCGAACCAACATAAGGGCCTTCTGCACTTTCTTCCATATAAAACTTCATAAGGGGTCATCCCTATACTCGAGTGGTAACTGTTGTTGTATGTGAATTCGATCAGTGGTATAAGAGTATCCCATTCTCCTACTTGTTCCAGAACACAGGCTCTAAGAAGATCCTCTAGTGATTGGATAGTTCTTTCTGATTGTCCGTCCGTCTGAGGATGATAAGCTGAACTCAACTGAAGTCTTGTCCCGAGTGCAGCATGTAGGCTATCCCAAAACTTCGAAACGAATCTCGGATCTCTGTCTGATATGATGTTTGTTGGCACTCCATGAAGTCTCACTACCTCATTGACATATATGGTTGCCAGCTTCTCCAACGGATACTTCACATTGACGGGTAGGAAATGAGTGCTCTTGGTTAATCGATCGACAATTACCCAAATAGCGTCAAATCCTCTTCGGGTCTTAGGCAAAGTAGTCACAAAATCCATGGAAATACTGTCCCATTTCCAACTTGCGATTTCCAATGGTTGTAATACTCCGTCGGGCTTCTTGTGCTCAACTTTGGCCTTTTGACACACCAGACACCTTGACACATATTCTGCTACTTCTCTCTTCATACCAGGCCACCAAAACATTTTCTTCAAGTCTTGGTACATTTTAGTTGCTCCCGGGTGGATACTCAATCTACTCTTATGAGCTTCTTCCAAAATCATCTCTCTCATTTCCTTGTCTTGCGGCACACAAATCTGATCCTTATGCTTCAACACTCCATCAGCTCCTACTTGGAACTCAGTCTCTTTTCCTTCCAGAACTAACTGCTTCTTGGCCTGTAACTCTGGATCGTTTGATTGCCATTTCTTGACTTGCTCCATAAACTCGTTCGACACAACCAACATTCCCAGAGTTATACTTCGTGGATTCATCCTGACTTCCAAGTTCATATCTCTAAATTCCTCAATTAACTTCATCTCCTTCACCATCATTGCAGACATATGAAGGGATTTTCTACTCAAAGCATCTGCTACTACGTTCGCTTTTCCCGGGTGGTACTGTAGCTCGAAGTCGTAGTCCTTCAAAAACTCCATCCATCGCCTTTGCCTCATATTCAACTCCTTTTGATCAAAGAGATATTTCAGACTCTTATGATCACTAAATACCTCAATCCTCGCGCCATAGAGGTAATGTCGCCATATTTTCAGAGCAAAAACTATCGCAGCTAACTCCAAGTCGTGAGTGGGGTAATTTTGCTCGTGAACTTTCAGTTGTCTAGAGGCGTAAGCCACAACCTTTCGCTCTGGCATCAGGACACAAACCAAACCTTGCTTCAACGCATCGCAGTAAACACCGAAACTCTTCTCCAGGTCAGGCAAAACAAGCACTGGGGCTGTAGTTAGCCTCCTCTTTAACTCCTGAAAACTTTCTTCGCACTTCGTGGTCCACACAAACGGCTGTCCCTTCCTGGTTAACTTCGTCATTGGCAAGGATAATCTTGAAAATCCTTCAATAAAACGCCTATAGTATCCTGCCAAACCGAGAAAACTTCGGATCTCAGTCACCGTCGTTGGCACTTTCCAGTCCAAAACCGCCTTCACCTTGGCCGGATCTACCGCTATTCCTCCCTTTTAGATTACATGACCCAAGAAATTCACTTCTTCCAACCAAAATTCACACTTTGAGAGCTTCGCATACAACTGCTTTTCCTTCAAAATCTGTAGAACTATCCTCAAATGTTCCCCATGTTCCCCATGTTCCTCCTTGTCCTTGGAATAAATGAGGATATCGTCTATGAATACTACCACGAACGAATCTAAGTAGGGTTGAAAGATTCTGTTCATGTAGTCCATAAACACTGCAGGAGCATTAGTCACTCCGAAAGGCATGACTAAGTACTCGTAATGCCCATAGGGGGTCCTAAAATCTGTCTTCGGAATATCATCCTCTTTCACTCGAATCTGATGATATCCCGACCAAAGGTCGATCTTTGAAAACACCGCAGCTCCCTTCAACTGATCCATCAGGTCATCTATCCTAGGTAGGGGATACTTGTTCTTGATCGTCACCTTATTCAACTGGCGGTAGTCGACAGACAACCTCATACTGCCATCCTTCTTCTTAACCAACAAAACTGGAGCTCCCCAAGGCGACACACTAGGCCTGATGAGTTGCTTTTCCGCTAACTCCTCGATCTGCTTTTTCAGCTCAGCTAACTCCACTGGTGCCATTCGGTAAGGTGCTCTAGAGATCGGTCCAGTTCCCGGTATCACCTCGATCGAAAACTCGACCTCTCGAATAGGTGGTAGCCCAGGTATGTCGTCAAGAAAAACTTCGGGGAAGTCTCGAACTATAGGCAGCTCTTGAATGTGATTGTCCACATCGATATTTAAGGAAGTCGAGATCATGTAGACATGGGCTCCCTCTTCCAGAGAAGCCATGATTTGATTGGCAGTTAAGTGCTTTGGGAAGGAATCGTCAGGGTTCCCAAAAGTTAGGGTTTTAGTAAAACAATTTAGTTGAACATGGTTAGCGGATAACCAGTCCATTCCTAAGATAACATCAATTTGGGACAGGGGTAATTTTATCAGGTCTGTGGGAAAAGTCCTATCATCTATCACTATAGGGCACTTAGGGCAAAAAGTTGAAACTGTGACTGGCTCGTTAGTAGGGGTAAACACAATCAGATCATATGGTAGGGAATCTACCATTAAGTGTAACCTACTCACAACATCATCAGATATAAAAGAGTGCGTGGCACCCGAATCATACAACACATTTAAGGAACTCTCGTTTATAAGACATTTACCTTGGATGAGACCATCATGGTTTGAAGCCTCTGCACCGCTCATCGTGAAAACTCTTCCTTTCTCCTGAGGCTTAGCAGCAGTCGAAGCATTACTCTCTTGTCATGGCTTAGTGCACTGGCTTGCATAGTGGCCGGTCTCTTGCAAACCAGCTTGGAGCGACATTGACCGAAGTGGTGTCGGCGACACTGAGCACAGTACGGAGCTGAAGTCCCAGAGTTCCTATCAGTATTATTAGGACGATTGTTGTTTCTATTACCCCGGTTATCGTTGTTGCGATTGTTGTTCCCTCGGAACCTTGAGCCCTTATACTGATTGTTCCTTCTGCCTCCGGATCGATCATAGGATCCTCGCCCGTGTGGGGCTCCTTGCCTCGCATTTTGATAACTAGGAGTGTTCCTCATTGGTTCCTGAGAACTCGAGGGTAAAGTAGTCTTATTACCCAAGTTCCTTGCCTTGAGTCCATCCTCGTAGACTCTGCACCTACGTACCAAGAGTGGAAAGCTCTCAATCCCCATATGTATGAAGGCCATCTTGATCTCAGTCTTAAGTCCATCGAGGAACTTCGCGCACTTTGACTGATCATTTCCGGGTTGATTATAGTGCGGCACGTACTTCACTAGCTCCTCAAACTTCGCAGCATACTCGCCGACCGACATATTCCCTTGAGTCAAGTGCATGAACTCGATTTCCTTCTTCAATTTCATGTCGATGGGGAAGTATTTCTCCAGGAACCTTTGCTTGAAGGAGTCCCAAGTGATAGCCTCCTGCTGAACCTCCATAACTTGCCTAGTATTCTCCCACTAGTCCGATGCTTCCTTCGTCAACATGTAGACCGCATAGGTCACTTTCTGAGCATCAGTGCATTGCATCACTGTGAAGATCTTTTCCAACTCCCTAAGCCACTCATTAGCATTCTCCGAGGCATATCCACCGGCGAACTCCTTAGGGTTCCTCTTACAAAACTCATCTAAACCCCTAAACTCCTGAGGTCCTAAGTTTTGGTTCTGATTGTTTTGTTGAGCCTGCTGATGCATCATATTGAGATTCTCACTCATACCCAGAACAGCAGCAGTCAGGTCGTGTAGCGTATCCTCGGTACCCCGAGCTGCTTCAGGAGCATGTCTACCCCTTCCTCTTCCAGACATCGTACGCTGTATTCATTAGCGCACTTACCGTTTAAGATACTTACTAACACCTAGTCACACACCTCTAAACACAAACAGAGTTCACACAACAGAGAACATGTAAGGCCATGTTCAAGCCACAAGGACAACCATTGCTCTGATACCACCAAGTGTAACACCCCGATTTGGAAAACTCGAAATAGATTAAAATACTAGAACTAATTAATTTATCCATGAAAAACAGGGTAAATTTTTAAAAAAAAAACAAGAATAAAACTCAACTGTCAAGTTTCCAAAACAAGGTATTACAACTAAAACTATTTTCTTAAAAACATTTACTTTCAAAGAATAAATAAACATTTTACGTACGAATGACTTTACGGATTTAATTAAAAAGAGTTGTTTGTTTGATTACAGCAATCCTTCGGAATGTAATTTAATTAGCAGAACTTAAAGGTTCTTTCATGAGTAGTATCATAGTTCATCAAAACCAGTCTTACATAAATATTTACATTGGCAAGTCAGTCCAAAGAGATGGGGTACACTTGACATATGTATCAGCAAGGGTCCATCGGGAACCTAATTATAACTACTAAACAGTATCCCCTTCTCGATCCAAAACGTAAGTCCAAAGGCTATCTTCATCATCCAGCAGTAGCCCACAGATCGGCGCATCACGATCATCGAGAATTTCTTGCAGAAGAAGCAACACCAGCTCCACCATCTATTAGAACCAGAGGTTCATCATCACATGCACACAAGAAGTTGAGAGAGTAAGTTACCCGAATGGAATTACTCCCATCGACTTCTTGGCTTTACACTAGCAACGTATATCAGAACATACAAATAATACAAACAATACAACAGATAATTATGCAAGATGCATGAGGATGCAATGCAATAGGCGCATTATCTAACGCTTTGTCTTTCTCTTAAGGGAATCTCTTAATCAGTTCATCTCGCAAAGTCGAAGTCTCTTTGTCCACCTTTCTCGAGTCCATGATATCAGGAATTCAGGCTTTATGGTCTTGGGTCTACATCTCCTCGGAATCCATCCACCTAGTCGGAAGCAACCAGAAATACAAGATACCGGCTCCGGGAGACGACACCAAAATATAATATAAAATGCCCGGGAAAGATGTCATGACAAGGGTGTCCACCTCCGCCGTGTTCAAGTATCCCTCTTCTGATCCTGATTTAGTCAAGGGGGTGTCAGTCATCCGTCTAGTGATCATGCAGTACTTCAGCTACGACACCGGACTACCTACCCAACCTTGGATGGTCAACCAAAGTCACTGTAGCTTTTTCCCGCCTAGACAGACTCCTCTTAGGCTTCTTGACGAATCACCGCCATTGCCCTCCCCTATCCTAATCATCAAGTGTTTACCACGCAGGTAAACACCGTATCTTCCTCTCCACTACTTCGGGTAAGGGTTTTAAGTCGTGAGGTTATACTTGTTTGTCCTAACGTCGACCCATCCTAAGTCATCTCCGCCATACAGCTCCGACCATATGCGGAATGCTTCTGTAGGACTCGACCATTATGTTTGACGGGCACCGATCCATCCTGAATCACTTTCGGCATATAGCTCCGACCATATGCGGGATATCAATAATTATTCTGACGGGCTCCGACCCATTCAGAACCAGCTTCGGCATATAGCTCCGACTATATGCGGGTCATTAATCAATCTTTGATAGATAGGCTCCGACCTATCCCAAGTCACTCCAACATATGGCTACGACCATATGGGAATTGTCTCTGTAGAATTCTGCAATCATTGCGTCCGCGTCCATAGGCATCGTCGTCGTCGTCATATCGTCGGCTCGATCCACGTACTCGGGCGCATCAGCATCATCCGGTTCCATAGCGCGTCTAATCCATTAAAGTTTCGTTCTATTCTTTGGGGGATTTCTCTTATAGTTTCTAATGTCTTTGCTAATCTTAACTTATATCGCGGGATGATGCATTATACTCATGCAATGATAATATAAGCAACATTGGATTTCAGCATAAACAAATATATCAATCAATCAATAGCATGTGATGGTATAGGTCTGAGTCTTCGTATACCACGATACAAACAAGGCATACAATTTATCGGGTATACTACTAGCTACAATAGACCTTTACTCCGACTTTGAGAGAGTACGGAGTGTCCTAATATACTCACTAGACACCAAAGTGTCTTAGGATAACTTCTCTCTCACCTGGGTTTGCAATTACCGATTCAACGAATTCCGAACGATCTACTTCCTTTCCAGTCTTCTCAACTCCTACTCCTTTTAAGTCCCGAGAGATAAATATAAGAGTATTATTATCTTATTCAATACATATATATTACTCTTAAACTTAGTCTTAAAGTAGCTTAGAAAAACTCAGACTTTGTTTTCAAGCAAAACCAAAACATTAATTCTTTTGTTCAAACTTGTCCAAAATCAAACATCAACTTTTATACTTGAAATCCATGAGAAAATAATCAAATAAATTGACTTAACTCAAGAATTCCTTTGCTGGTCTCCCTTGGACAGCAATGAATTCAATTCCGAAAACACCGAAAAACTGTACTTTTTCAAACCAGTTTTATTCTACATCAAGTACTCATCAAAACTTAACTTCAATTTACATTGAAAACATTTTTAGATAAGGAATACACTTAAACAAATTCTGGACAGCATCATAGTTAAGGTTTCAAAATCATTTTCCATCATTCAAAATCAAACCAAAACCATAAACAAACTAAGCAACTTGAAAACAATTCAATAAACACTTTGATCAACAAATTCTCAAACTCAAACACTTATAATCAAACTTGGACAGCATGCTACTCAAATGAAACAAGTCATTTAAACACTTCCATAAACTTCAAGAATCATTCATTCAATCCATAAACCAATTTAGTACTTGAAAACACTTAAGTAAATTCCTCAAACCATAATTTTTCTCAACTTTAACACTTTTAAACAAACATGGACAGCAAAGAACTTTAAATGAAAATCACTTATTTAATTTTATTTGTTCACCTTAAAACTTGTTTCAAACATCTCACAACAAATCACAATAACATACCTCAAGCATAAGTCATTCATCATATCTTTTAATCAAATCATAATCCAAAGTACTTAATTCTAACACGTAAACCGAAACCATTCAAAGTGTTTCCAAAAGTTATTTTCACATTATCTAAGTTCACAAACCAACACATATTCTCATGACAATACCATATAACAACTCAAGAAAATTTAATTCACCAATCTAGGTCCAAACCGAGACCATTCTTAATTTTTCATAAAAAGTTTTCAAAGATTCAAAATCACCAAATCAACCACAATTTAATCATAACTCCACATAAAACATTCATTCAATCAAAATTCTAAGTCTAGCATGTAAAATGACCTTAAAACCGAATTCAACATATTTGGACTTAAACAAAATTTATTTCAACAAATTACTCATAAACACACTTCAAAATATATAGAATTCACATATAAGCATATTAAACTGAAGGAAATTAAGTTTCTCACTCAATTTCCTCAAAACCGAAACATATAAACTCAAGTTCAAGACTTAACAAAATTTTTAACTTCACAAACCATCATCAATCATCAAGATCATGGCATTTGATTTACAAAAAAATCAAACTTTCATGAAGATCATCACAAAACCGAATCATGCATGGCTCAGATCACAACTTTAACATAGTTTTATTCATCAAAATTCATTTAAGCCTTAGGTCATCACATGCATGCACCTTGATCTTAATAAAAACTTGATTTCTAACAAAAACTTCATAGATCCGTGACATGCATCCAAAATCAAGACTCAAACAAATTTTCTATTCACCAAAACAACTCATAAACTCATAGATCATTACATGCACATCATCAAAACACAAGAAATATTTAAACTTCAACAAAAACTACATCAAACCGTGATCAATTCTTAACTTTTCTCAAAAAAATTTCTTAGAACTTTAACTCACCCAAAACAAGTTCCAAATATTTCAAGATCAACATGCACAAGCTCAAAATCAAGGACTAAAATTTCTTAAGTCCAAAACTTTACAAAACCGTGACCCTTTTTAACAAGATCATCAAGGAAAAATTTGATTTTTAGCAAAACAAACTTCATGCATGTTAAGATCAAGTCTTGATCCTTTGAAAAACAAGTCATGCAAAACCAAAATCAAACTTATTCAAAGAATACTTTAAGAAAATCAGAGAAGAAATGAAAAAGTTCATGAAATCTAGAAAAGCTTACTTTGGTTTCAAAAGTTCAAGTCCTTAGCTCTTGATTCTCTTTTGATCTCACGGTTTTCCATTCTTCAAGTTCCTCACGGTTTCAAACTTATTTACTTAGGATTTTGTTTCTTGGTTCATGATTGTGTGTTTTAGAAGATTGAGGATCAAGGATTGAAGTTGGATTTTGTGTGTGTGTGTGTTGTTGTTGCTGCTTGTGTTGATGAGAGAAAGAAGAAAGGATAAAGAAAGAAGAATGAGGAATGAAAGAATGAAGAAGAAACTCACTCCCTTCCACACGGTTTTGGCCCCCTTCCTTTTATTTTTCTTTACTTTTACTTATTTGCCATCAAGGGCTTGCATGGGGGGCTTGATTGCAACTACTTGGGGACCAAGTTACAAAACTTGGGGCCCAAGTTTTGCTTTTAAGTCCCTCCATGGTTTTTGGCTAATTAGGGTTAGGAAATTGATTAGTGGGTGATTAGGGGTTAATTAAGGGATTAAGGTTAGGCTTAAGGTATTTAACCTAGGATAATTCGGTTAAGGGATAATTAAGGTTTCTAATCAAGGATTAAGACACTAATTAAGGCAATTAAGATATTTAATTAGGTCCTAATCATGATTAAAGTAAGTTTAAGAGAATTTAATCAAGACTAGTCCACTAATCTTCATGATCAAGGGAGATTAATCATGATTAGCAAAATAATCAAGATTAGCACACTAATCTTTAGAGAATTAATTAAGATTAGTACACTAATCTTTGTGTTTAAGGAAAATAAATCATGATTAGTATGCTAATCAGGGATTAGGAACACTAATTAGGGTTTTCAAGGAAAGTTAGGGTTGGACTTGATTTTGAAACTTAAAGTAAAAGAAATAATTTTCATCATAAAACCAAATGCATTTGTCTTAGGAAAATAAAATCTTAGTTAATCATTCATCGAAAACTTTTATAAAACAAACAAATCAAGTGAATTCATCACAATACTTTTAATTAGGGACTTAAAGAAGTAGAAGGAAAAAGGTAGGTGTTACATCCTCCCCAGCTTGGAAATTTCTCGTCCCCGAGAAATCACGTACCTGGTTCAAACAAGTGAGGGTACGAATCCCTCATGCTGCTCTCACGTTCCCAAGTAGCAGTTTCACCATTCACAGAACTCCATATCACTTTGACCAGAGTATTTAAAGTTAATGAACCTATAGTGGTGACTAAGAATAGGGTAATTAAGAAATATGTTAATGAACCTTAGGGTAGTCCCCGCTGATATAAATAGAGTATTTAAAGTTGATAATGGAGCAATTAGAATTATTAATGGAAACCACACATTAGGGAATAGAATATGTGCGATTAGGATAAGGTCCGGAATGAATGAGAGTATTTAGGATATTAAAATGGTTAATATTGAATGAAAACGTAGAAGAATATAAAATAAAATCTGAGGGGAAAAGTTAAGGAAAACCAACAAAAACGTGGAACTGAGAGAATAAAGAGTAATTGTAATAAGCAAGGAGAGTAGAATTATTAAATTAAAAGTAAGGTAAAAGAAGAGTTAAAATGCGAAGACAATAAGTACATGTGGAGTGGACATAGTTAAGAGTTGTTGGGATTAGAGAAAAAGAAACGAAATAATAAACTAAACTTCAAATATAAATAGGAAATCGGTAAAAGAAATTAGTGAAAAGATAATAAAACGAAGAGAGAGGACGTTATTATGTAAGTTAAATAGAATGGTGTAACAAACTAGAGAAAATAAGTTAAGTTAATAGGGTAGTTAAATTGAATGAAGTTAATAAGATAAGGAAAATAAGTTAAGAAATAGTGTGGGGTGGAGAAAACAAAGAAATAACCAAGAATTAGTAACGAGAATTAAAATATAATTATTACCAAATCAAGTAGAGTTAGTTAAAAATGAAAATAATTAGTAAAAAGAAGTACTTAAATATAAGAAGGTAAGGAAAATGATAATAAGTCACTAAGGAAAGAAATGAGAGAAAAAGAGAAAGGATAATGTGACAGGTGGTCGGTAGACACTGTTACAATAAAAGAAAAGAATAGATAAGAAAGGAAAAGGAATGAAATAATGGACACGATGGCAGGCGGACGGAAGTCACTGTCACCACTAAAAGAAATAAAGGATTTGATGGCAAGCGGGCGGAAGTCATAGTCATCACTAAAAGAAATAAAAGAAAGGAAATGATTCGGTGGCAGGCGGGCGATAGTCACTGTCATCACTAAAAGGAATAAAATAAAAAAATGGTTTCGATGGCAGGCGGGAGGAAGTCACTGTCATCATTAAAAGAATTAAAAGAAAATGTGGTTTCGATGGCAGGCGAGTGATAGTCACTGTCATCACTAAAAGAAATAAAGGAAAATATGGTTTCGATGGCAGGCGGGCGGAAGTCATTGTCATCACTAAAAGAAATAAAAGAAAAGAATGGTTTCGATGGCAGGCGGGCGGAAGTCACTATCATCACTAAAATAAATAAAAGGAAAGAATGGTTACGATGGCAGGCGAGCGGAAGTCACTGTCATCACTAAAAGAAATAAAAGAAAAGAATGGTTTCGATGGCAGGCGAGCAGAAGTCACTGTCATCACTAAAAGAAATAAAAGAAAATAAAGGTTTTGATGGCAGGCAAGCGGAAGTCACTATCATCACTAAAAGAAATAAAAGAGATCATGGTTTCCATGACAGGCGGGCGATAGTCACTATCATCACTAAAAGAAATAAGGGAATGAAAAGGTAACTGGCTCTGTGCCAAATAATGAAAAGGTAAAGAAAGGAATTAAATGAATAGAGAGTTAAAAATGAAAATAAATGTGAGAAAATGAATAGAGTTAAAAGTGAAAAGAAATGTGATGCCACAATCTTCATCTTCGTCTTCCTCCATGGGTTCCTTGTGTCGCCGCTGCCATTGTCATTGAAGGAGGTTCGCGAATCGCAAGTCACGGATCTCCCTCCGCCGCTAGTCGTAGAGGTCATGGCTGCCGCCGCTGATCCCTGCTGCTGCCGTAGATTAGCGTCGCCGCCACCTCTTTCCTCTCGCTGGCACGTGTTGCTGCTGCAAAGGACCGAGGTCGCCACCGACGCTGGTATCACCGCCAGCCACCACTGCGGGTTCGAGCTAAACCGCCACATTTGGGGACACTGTTGTACGATGAACAAGATTCTGGTGGAGCAAGAACCAAATTAATCTCCCCCTTCCATTGCTTCAAAATCAGTTTGGAGGGTAAATCCCTAATATCCTTTTAACTATTTTACGTTTTATTTTAAAAATAATAATAATAATATTATTATTATTAATAATATTGGTAATAACTAGTTAGTGTTAAATTATTTTAGAAAGTTAGTATTTTGGAACCTTATTATTGTTTTGGAAATTTGATGGTATTTGACTTGTTGTAATACCGGGTTAATGATTATGTCGAATGATTAGTTTTAAAAAGTGTTTTTGTTAAATGCGTTGGGTTCCTAAGTGTTGAGGATCAATTTATTGGGCCAAAATAACAAACCAAGAAATAAGTCACCAAGTGAAAGCAAAAGGCCCATCATGAAGAAGCAAGTAGAAAAGAGAGGAGCGGCCCAGTACGTGGGCAGGAAGAAAAGGATATTTGGGGGTTCCACCCACAAAGCTGTACACAAGGGGTAATGTGGCCAGCTGGGCGGACGTCCCTGGGAGTTTCTAAGGGCTGTGGCTCACAGGCTCTGAGCGAGCCCCGCCCCAAAGAGTGATATGAACTCTTGAGGACTTGCACAATGACCGGAGAGCGGAACTGTAGTGGACCTTCAATAGGCCGAGCATTTCCCGACCAAAGTTACCTTGAACCGACCGGTTAGACATTGGAACAAGGCATACGGTCTGACTGTTATACCGAGCAAACTGGGTTCTAACAGAGATGTAATACGCTTATGAGATTAACCCCGAGCACAGGATTTTCATCCTTATCTCTATCATCCACAGTCTCATCAAGCTCAACTACCTCTCCTAGATTCCCACGATTCGTTGGTTAGATAAACACAGCATTTGATAAAGTCTATCGCATATGTAACACCCCTAATTTTCGTCTCCCGAATAATAGGAAATTAATAATAAAAAGTTTTATTATTAATTTATAGAAATTTTCCAAGTTTATATTTTGTATTTAATTAGCCTAAAATATAAAAATGGGTTGAAATATTTTTATATGGCAAATAAATGAAAAATATGAGGATATTGCATTTTGGTCCCTGAATGAGGACTTAAAAGTAATATTAATAAGGCTCTTGGAGGGAAAGATTTAAAAATAATAATTTTTAAATTTTGTACTAATCTAACCGGTTAGTATTGCCCTGTAACCGGTTAGACGATGAACCCAGAAACTGGGTTAGTGGATTTTGATGAGTAATCACTTGATTAACTCCATAATCGCCACGATTACTGCCTGAGATTCGTGGCAATACACGCGTCGCCCTGCATGCAAGTTCAATTTGCTTATAAATAGAGGAATTTCTGAGGATTTGAGGGTTGATGCAGCTGAATTCTTGTTGAGGAAGGGAATTAGGGTTCCATTTTCGTGTGGAGAAATTCGTCTTTGTTCTTGAGAGTGAGATCGAGAGCCATACACCATTGCAAAGCTTACATCTTGAGCTTTGTAAAAACACCAAATTTGTGAGTTGAGAGTCTGTGTGGAAGGAGAAATCGATTTGGGAAGTTGGGAGTTGAATTCTGAATTCTCTGTTGTGCATGTTCTGGAAGCTAAGTTCTAGATCTGATTTTGGTAAGTATAGTCAATCCTTAAGTCTCAAATCACTTCCATTCCTTAGTACATGTTACCTATATTGAGTTCTAATCGTTTTCCCCAATTTCTTTGGTCAATTCCTGTGTCAAATCCTCTGATCTTTGGACCCTGTTGGTGAAATTCGTGGCTGAGAACAGAGCTGTGGTTTGTGAGAAGTCTGGGTAATTTCTTCAAGTTCTGTGTCAAATCTTCATCAAATTCAGTCTTAAGGTATGGGAGAAGTCTACACTATACTAGATTTAGACTGAAAATCAAATGAATTAGGATTTGAGTTCACAAAACTCAAAAAGGGCATTATGTGTTTTAAGCACAAAGTCTTGGAGGCCAAAGTTTTGGCTCAATTCTGTTTGAGCAACATTAATTTGATGCATGCAAATGAATTAAGACTGGAAATCAGAAACTAATTGTTGTTTATGAGTTTTGTTGTGTTAAATTGTGTTTATGTGACTTTTTATGCAATTTGATGCAAAGAACTTGATGCATGCACTTTGAATATGGTTTCTGTGATGAAACATATTTGTTTAAGGTATATGAACCTTATTGAATGATGGATTGTGGTTAGATTTGAGAATTAAAGGAAATGGTGTGTTAAAACCTTTAGTTTGAAGGACTGACTGCATAATCTAACCGGTTACTCGATATTCGTAACCGGTTAGACACTGCAGAATTTCAAAGAAAAATTAGTTTATTAAATCAGTTCTTAAGTCTTTGGGAATTCTGCTCAAATCTATACTGTAAATCCATTATAAATAATCTGAATATAAAGTGTCATGGTTCAGATTGAGAGTAAAGGGTTTATACCTTAATTCAATAAAATAATTTTCAAGAGAAAATTATGTATTATTGGAAACAAATGTGATTTTAATTTTGAATGATGGAAACTGTGATTTTTGAGGCATAAAACAAGGTTTAAATGGTGCATAGATTGGGTAAAGAATTCAAGAAAAAGGGTTTTTCTGAATTGCAATGGTAAACAGTTCAGGTCTGTAATTCTAACCGGTTAGCCTGAGACTGTAACCGGTTAGTACCTGAATCTGAAAAATAAAAAGTTAAGTATTTAAATACCATTGACTATATTTTTCCCAATCTAAGTTTTAAAGACATGTTTTGAGAAAAATTCAAAGGAGAATTTTTATGTCAAAGATTTTGCCTCAAACAAGTCATTCAAAATAGAAATTGGAATATTTCTAAATCACATTAATTAATGCAAAGATAAAACCAACCCTGATATTTGTGCATCCATATAGACTGGAAGTCTGGTTGGTAGGAACGTTATCATATTCTGGGAATATGAGGAGGGTACTCCGGGAGTACCAATTTATAACCTACTTGATGACACATTATAGATATGTGGCCAGTGTCCAGGACCTAGTTTTTTATGCGTTCTGGGAACGTATGCATTCTGGGAACGTGGTGCACACTCCGGGAGTGATGCTTATTATCCAAGTATGGTTCGGCATTACGTTCTGGGAACGAATGTCGGTGTTCCGGGAACACAAGGGTGTATTGGATGGACGTTCAAGATGGACTTTAGAGGCCTCAGTTGTGGATAGAAAATCATACACCATGCCACTTGCATTATAAGAGTTATAATGTTGAAAACTGGTGTGCTCATATGTATTTGCATTATGATCTGTCCATGATATATTTGTGATTGTAAATTTTAGTCTTTATCAATTATGTATTTGTGTATACTTACTCCCTGTGCCCTGTTTAGGTGATGGCCAGATACCTAGCCTGCATCGAGATACGCCCTATCCCTAGCGGTATATGGACGTATGAGGAGCACCGTGCCACTTTTGAGGGGGAGGTTGAGATCACTCTCTACCACCCTAACCCTCTGGTGCGTGTGCGACCTCGTCGATTTAGGATCCCATTAGTCTATACTATGCATGTTCCACCTTTTTATACATATAGAGGACCACCCCCGACTCGACCTATGCGTCGTTTTCATAGTTTTCGTTTTAGAGCTGCCACTCGTTCCCATCCTTCTTCCCATAGAGTTGTCACTGAGGAGACTCCTTCTCCTGGTTTGACTTATTATGATAGGACTGCTTCAGCAGATCCTAGACCCAGTGGTGGAGTCTCTACACAGTCGGGCGAGGTCGAGGAGGACCCTGTGGAGGATGAGAGCGAGGAGGAGGTGCATGTCGAGCTGACTGTTTCTGCTAGAGGTGGACCTGCTGGTTCATAGGAGCCTGCATAGCATAGGTGTTTTGGATCCTAGATCCTAGGGATAGAGCTGGGGAGGATCTGAGGAGCTGCTGAGGACACTGAAGACCTGCTCTGAGACTTCTATTTTGAGACTATGTGATATATTGTATATATATTTTGAGAGGTCTTAGAGTGAGGTTTTATTTCATACAGCTGGGTTGTATATGTTTTTATAAACTCATGCTATCTCGACTGATGTTACTTGCTACTTGTTGTACTCATGGGGTTTCATATTATGCTATGACATATATATATATATATATATATGATGTTTTATTTTCCTCAGCAGAGCCCCATAAGTATTATCTTTACTTCCGCGAACTCTGATTTATATTTAAAAAGGGATTCGGTGATAAAATTTATGTTTTTACTTATTCAAAACCACTCGAGAGACAAATGATATGTTTTAATAATGTTTTCGAAAACTAAGGAATTGTTATCTCGAGAGTCCTTTCGAAACTGAATTATTACTAAGCCGAATTCAAGAAATAGTTTATATCCAAAAGGGTTTTGATTGAGCAAGTACTAATATTAAAAAGGAAAAATTTTCTAGCCCTAATTTTGATAGCAAGTATTCAATTATTTGGAAATATTAATTATTTTCAAGTTAAAAAGAGAGCGTCACAGCATACAGGATTTACGGATGTTATCTTATCATAATCCTTACGAATCCTACTTGAATTCCTCCTCTTCGGAAGCCTCATGAAAACGGCCCACTGAATACAGGTAATCCCCTATAAGAACCACCAAGCTATAGGGGCTAAGGTACGTCTTCTAATCCCTAAGTTGACACTTGCACACACTTTGTTGACTGGGGAGAACCTGATTATCCCAACTGGATATTTAGAAATCCTAAGAGTCCTACATAAATCTCTTTGCTGGGATCACTCTTTGAAGTTTCTCCATAGCTTCAAGGTTGATCTTGGTTAAGAACACGACATTGGCACCGTCTGTGGGGATTGAATAACATATCATTCCCACCACCACTATGGTCACCACCAGAAGTCAGGTGGGTGATCTCCGTGACCGCATCGCCCGCACCCGTGGCAGGCCCAGAAACGCTGATAACAATGATCCCCAGCCTCAGTCTACGGGCGATCTGCGCGATGTTCTCAACCACAATCGTGGAAATAACCGGCAACCGCCACGAACATCCCATTCTGGGGCAGGGAACAATCCCCAGCCACCAAACCATTCGCAAAGCCAGCCACCCCCTCATCGTAGCCAAAATCGTAGTAGTAATCACGCTACCCACCCCCGAACACCACAATCTTCTCATCCTAGGACTGGGAGCAATCCCCAACCCCTCCAAGTTTTACGAACCATACTACCTCCACCACCACCACCACCCTCCCACACCGCCTCCCTCCACCCATGGTGACTCAAGTAGCACAGCCCCAACTACCCGAAACACATCTAGGACCACTGGAACCCGAGCACACCATGGACGAAACACCCAACGCACCCCTCCTATCCCATCCAACCCCGACCATATAAGTTCAAAACCTAGAACCAGATTAAATCCAGGAAGAACTGCACCAGGAAACTCTCGTCATAGCCATTCCATCAGCAGATCCTATGCAACATCTGCATCTGCTCGGGCTCGGGAGCAAGAGATGATCAACATTCTTAATAGGCAAACGGCTTTAATCGAACAACAAGGACGTGCTATTGCCGATCTTCAGCAACAAGCTATGGCGAGAATTGCTCAAAGTCAACCGACTATCATATCACCACAAAAACCAATGGCACAAGCCTTGGACCCACAGCCACTTCCGGTAATGCAACTTCCCCCACTACAAAATTTCCATTCAAATCCAGCCACTAGCCAAGGCCAAGATGATTCTCACCCAGGCCATCCTTTTACCCCATTTATCATGGAATTTGAAACCCCACAAGGATACTTAGGTCCATCCAACGTCCTGCATTATAATGGCCTGACCGACCCAGTAGATCATATAGTTTCCTATGAGGGGGCTATGAATTATTACGGAGGTGGTGATCGGATGAAATGCCGAGCCTTTTCCATGACTCTCGAACCCTCAGTACTACGGTGGTATTCGTCTCTCCCTCGACATTCCATTAATTCTTGGGAAGAGATGAAACGTGTATTTCTAAAGAGATACACAGCCAGCTGCATCCAACCCAAATCCGATCATACGCTGGCTGCAGTCACTCAAAAACAGGATAAACCATTGAAGGATTACTTATCACGCTTCCATACAGAAGCTAGTTCGGTTCCCCGACTAGAGCCTGGCGTGGCAGTCTTATTATTTACACAAGGTTTACAGCCGGGGGATTTTCGAAAATCATTAATTGGGAAACCTCCAAAGGATATGGCCGAGCTGAGACAAAGGTCAAATAAGTTCATCAACTTAGAGGAATTCCACAAAGGCCAAAAATTCAGAGACGATAGGCAACGAGCTGACCCTCAAGGTCAGAACAAACAAAAACGTGACGAACATTTTGGTGGAAGACAGTCGGACAGAAATGATCGGGATCGAAGGATACCTCCGAGGAATAAATTTCAGGAATACACTCCTTTAACTGTTCCAAGGAGCCAGATCCTTCGGGAAACAATGCAGACTGACTTACGCTCGGCCCAAAGACCTCCATCTTTAAGAAAGGGCGCACAGCGTGATAGGTCAAAGTATTGTGACTTTCACAAGGGTTATGGACATACGACCGATGAGTGCATTTGGTTAAGAGATCTGATTGAAGAGATGATCAAGGATGGTAAACTGCAACAGTATATCAGAGATGCAGCCGGGCGAAGAGGTAGGAACAGATCTCATTCACCTATGAAATCCAAGCGCCAAAGGAGCAGGTCACCAGATGATAGAAATGCAGGAAGACAGAGAACCGACCCCGCTCCGGCCACTGATACAAACCCTTCAGCTAATAATTAATTTTTAGTTAATACGATTGCCGGAGGTTTTGCTGGAGGAGGAGAGAAAAAGGCCGACAGGAAGAAATACATTAACCAAATTTTGGCTGTCAGTCAGAAACCCATTTGCAAAAGGTCAACGAAAAATGTTCCCATCATTTTTAATGATGATGATTTGGATGGAATCCTCCCAAGTCATAATGACCCCATGGTAACCACTGCCCTTATCGGTAATTACGAGGTAAAACGAGTCTTTATCGACCAAGGGAGTTCGGCGGACATTATGTTTTTCCCTTTGTTTAAAGCTCTAAAACTCGGGGAATGCAATCTCACTCCTTTTGAGGGAGAATTGATCGGTTTTACTGGAGACACTGTTGAACCTAAGGGATACATTCAATTTCCTATCACCCTCAGACAACAGCCCTCGGCTAGGACTGAGATAGTCAAATTTCTGGTGGTCGACTGTCCAGCGGCCTACAACGCCATTCTTGGGAGAACTTCTTTGCAGGCATTCGGAGCGGTAGTGTCAACAGTTCATTTAGCTATGAAGTTCGTTGGAACAGATGACAGAGTGGTAACAGTCAAGGCCGAGCAAGAGGCAGCAAGAAAATGTTACAACGCTAGTTTGGGGAAAGTTAAAAACAAGGATCAAAACAAATTGGAAAGAATTTCTTTGGGTAAGGGCAATATTAACTTAGCAGACCTTGATATGCGGGATCAATCCGACAGAAATAGACCGACCCCAAAGGGACAATGGGAATTCTTGACATTGACCTACGATCCCCTGAGGCAGGTAAAAATCGGTTCTGAGCTACCCATAAGTGTTAAAGATGAATTGACCGCTTTGCTGATTTCAAATAAGGATCTGTTCGCTTGGACTTCAGCGGACATGCCAGGAATCGACCCTAATTTTATTTGTCACAAGTTGAGTATTCTTCCGGGGGCAAAGCCAGTGGCACAACGCAAAAGGAAAGTTAGCGCCGAAAAGGCTGCAGCCATTGAAGAAAAGGTTGCCGAATTACTCCGTGCCGGGCTCATACGGGAAATTGACTATACAGACTGGTTAGCTAACACCGTCTTGGTCAAAAAGCCCAATGGGAAGTGGCGGATGTGTGTCGACTACACAGACCTGAACAAAGTTTGCCCAAAAGACCAATACCCGCTTTCCGTCATCGATAAGCTCGCCGATAGTTCGGCCGGTTACAAACTCCTCTCATTCATGGATGCTTACTCTGGTTACAACCAGATACCAATGTTCCCTGCCGATCAAGATAAAATAGCATTCATCACCGATAAAGCAACTTATTGTTACAACGTAATGCCTTTCGGATTGAAGAACGCAGGAGCTACTTACCAAAGAATGATGAACAAGGTTTTTCAAGGTATGATCGGCTACAACATGGAGGTCTATATTGATGACATTATAGCAAAAAGCAGACAGCAAGAAAACCATGCCCAAGACCTCAAGATGATACTGGACCGAGTAAGAAAATATTCCATGAGGTTGAATCCTGAAAAATGCGTGTTTGGAGTCCCTGCCGGATCTTTCCTCGGCTTTATGTTAACGGAAAGGGGTATTGAAGCCAATCCAGATAAATGCAAAGCAATCCTTGAAATGAGAAGTCTAGCTAGCCTCAAAGAAGTCCAACAACTCACGGGCCGAGTGGCGGCCCTCTCCAGATTCTTATCCCAAGCTACTCGGAAAGTCTTGCCATGGTACCAGCTCCTTAGGAAAAACAAAGATTTCCTTTGGGGCGAGCATTGTGAGCAAGATTTTGTTCAATTGAAGGAGTATATTTCCAGTCCACCAGTCCTCCACAGCCCTCTTTCTGGTGAAAATCTTATTCTATACATGTCGGTAGCAGAGGCAGCGGTCAGTTCGGTTTTGGTACGGGAAGATTCTGGAATAGAAGCCCCAATATATTTTGTTAGCCGAGCTCTTCAAAGATCCGAGTTAAGATATCAAAAGCTTGAGAAACTCGCATACTACTTGGTCATTTCTTCTCAGAGATTGAGACAATACTTCCAAGCACACAGAATCCTTGTGAGAACAGCCCAACCTCTCAGGCAGATTCTTCACAAACCCGACCTAGCAGGCAGAATGGTTTCATGGTCAGTCGAGTTGTCTGAGTTTAACATCACCTATGAACCAAGGAAGGCGATGAAATCTCAAATTCTTGCTGACTTCGTCACTGAGTTCACAGATATTCCCTCGGACACCGCTCAAAATTTATGGTCAGTATATGTAGATGGATCGAGCAACAAGAAAGGAGCCGGAGCCGGGGTCATTATTGAAAACCCCGAAGGATTGTGCATGGAGTACTCATTGAAGTTCGAGTTCCAAACGTCAAACAATAAAGCGGAATATGAGGTAGTTCTTGTAGGCCTCAAAATGGTTCAAGAGTTTGGGGCAGAACGGGTATCAGTTTTCAGCGATTCACAATTGGTGGTTTCTCATATTAAAGGGCAATACTCGGCAAAGGAACCCATCTTACAGAAATATCTTGAAGAGGTAAGGCGAATTATTTCTAATTTTTCTGAATTTGATATTTCCCATGTCCCGAGAGATTCAAATTCCCGAGCCGATATTTTATCAAAATTGGCAAGTACCAAAGGGTCGGAAAACAATAAGACACTGATACAAGAAACCATCCCCCAACCGAGTGTCATTCTAGCTGTTTCATTGTCTCAATCATGGATGGATCCGCTGCTTACCTCTCTGCAACATGGTTTCGTTCCCCAAGATCAAGCAGAGGCTCAGAAATTGGTTAAGAAGGCTGCTCAATACACAGTTCTGAATGGAGTTTTGTATAAAAGAGGGTTTAGTTCTCCCATGCTCAGATGTTTCCACCCATCCCAAGCTGAGGAGATACTAGAAGAGATCCACGGTGGAGTCTGCAGCCACCATATGGGTGGAAAATCCCTAGCTCGGAAAATAATCCGGGCAGGTTACTTTTGGCCTACCTTGCAAAAAGACGCCATGGAACATGTTAAAAGGTGTGTTCAATGTCAGTTTCACAGCGACATTTACCAAAAACCGGCAGAAGAACTACACTCTCTCGGCGCCCCTTGGCCTTTTTATCAGTGGGGCATGGACATCATCGGAAAGTTTCCCACTGCACCAGGGCAACTCAAAATTGCAGTAGTGGCTATTGACTACTTCACTAAGTGGATTGAAGCGGCACCGTTAGCAACAATCTCTATCGCCCGTATTCAATCTTTCTTTGTGAAGGAAATTATCTCTCGGTTCGGAGTGCCTCACGCTATAGTTACTGATAATGTTTCCCACTGCACCAGGGCAACTCAAATTTGCAGTAGTGGCTATTGACTACTTCACTAAGTGGATTGAAGCGGCACCGTTAGCAACAATCTCTACCACCCGTATTCAATCTTTCTTTGTGAAGGAAATTATCTCTCGGTTCGGAGTGCCTCACACTATAGTTACTGATAATGGATCGCAATTCGCAGCCTCCCACTTTCAACAACTAGCAGCTGACCTGGGAATCACTCACTATTTCAGTTCTGTTGAACACCCACAAACAAATGGGTTAGCCGAGGCCGCCAACAGAATCATCTTGGATGGAATTAAAAAGAAACTGGGTAATGCAGCCGGCACTAGGGCGGATAAACTCCCGAGCGTCTTATGGTCACACAGGACAACTATACACTCATCAACAGGTGAAACTCCTTTTCGATTGACATACGGCTGTGACGCAGTCATTCTGATCGAAAAGCGAATCCCTACCTTTAGGACGCTTGAACGTCCTTCAGAAACTAATGACCATTTGCTCAGCGAAGAACTCGTTTTACTTGAAGAAATTTGAAAGAATGCTGCAGCTCATGAAAGAAGAATAAAGGAACGGCAAGCTCGGGAGTACAACAAGAAAGTTCGTCCGCGAATTTTGAAATTGGAGACTTGGTCCTTCGCCGAGCAGATATCGGAAAAGGAAATGCTGGAGTTGGAAAATTAAAGCCAAAGTGGGAAGGTCCATACCGAGTGAAGGCCAAATCTGGAACTGGGGCTTACAAACAGGAAACTCTCTCGGGCACGGAAATCAATAACAGCTGGAACGTGGCCAAGCTCAGAGCTTATTACAGCTAAGCTCCTGTTTTTCATTTCTGTTTACAGATAGGTTAGTCTATTGCTCAGAATTATTTAGGTTGAATAAACGAAGGTTAACTTCCTTCTTAGATTACAAATAAGTTGTTAGGAACTATTTAGCAAGTGAGCAATTTCTTCTTTGTATTCTTTTATCAATAAAATTCGTCAATTTCTTTGGAATTCTCTTATTTATGAACATTGTGAAATGACATACGACTCGTTTGGTTCGGCTAGCCACCGAGCAAAATTGAGAAACAGCTCTTTACGAGAGTTCAACAACGTATTCATAGAACGCCCGAATTCAGGAAATCACTTTCCTTATTTCGCGGTCCGAGGGTCCCACTTCGACTAAAGTCGGCGATCCGAGTTCTGCTCACAATCCATTACACACCCAAGTAATATAATTCGTAAACTTTTTTGTTAAGAATTATATCTCAAAAAATACAAAGGGTCACGTGACAAATGAAACCAAAAATAACGAAGCACAATTTGCATACACAACAAATTAATATAAATTCAGCAAAAGATAAAGTAAATTGTTCCAGACAGCCAAGGAATAACGCTCGAATACAACGAGCAACAAAAAGATAAAGTAAATTGTTCAAAACAGCTAAGAAACAACGCTCGGATACAACGAGCAACAAAAACCAAACACCAAAATTCAAAATCATTCCTCAAAATCAGACAAGACAATATTGGCATCATCAAATTCTGGGGCCTGAGTCAGCTCAACAAGAGGATTAGGAAGATCCTCCGCTTGCAGATCAACTTCAGCCTTAGTCTCAAGATCAATCAATTTCCCATTCTCAACACAGTGAAAGGGATGAGCTCCAACCACCCTGAACTCAGTTTTAGGGTTCAAAATTTGAATTTGTTTAATCGCAGAAATAAAAGAATCATCAACACCTTTGCTCCAATTGTAAAAATTGGTCGCTGCCACCTTCTTATGACGAAGAGCTTTTTCTTTAAGCTTCCGAGCAAGAACAGCAGATTTCTCTACCTCAGATTTTAGCTCATCAACCCTCTGTTGGCTTTCCTGCAGCTCCTTCTTCAATGCCTCTTCCACTTCCTTCCCCTTGTCCTCTACAACTTTTTTAGAAACTTTCAAAGAATCTCTCTCTTTGATCAGCTCAGATTTGTCAGCCTTCAAATTCTCCAATTCATTTTTTACTCGGACCAGTTCGTCCGAAAGGCTAGCCTCTTGAGCAGCAGACATTGCACGAGCCTCTTTCTGTTCAACATTGAAACCAGAAAAAAGATCACCCGCTTGCTTGGCCAAAAAGTAAGTAAGGTTGGCACTTCGAAGAAGATATTTTGTCAGAGTCATATTGCAGCGTGACCACTCGTCGGTGGTGAGAATTCCAAACCGAGAATGGTCAGATTCAGGGCAGACATACTTGGCAAACCTCTCATCAAAATCTCGGTCCCAAATTGAAGTTTCTAATGGAGTTGCGGCAGAGGAAGGAGCGGAAGCAGCTCTAGCACTTGTCTCCTCAGCCCTCGGATTCGTCCCCTCGGACACTTTCTCCTTGCCCTTGTCTATTCGTCGGCGGCGAGTCTGTTGTTGAGGAGGAGAAGAGACTTGGACTTGACCGCTCGGTCCTAACGAAACGGTGGCGGCAACAGCGTGCACAGTGGGAGAAGGCCGAGGAGACACCTCGATCGGGGAAGCAGAGGGAGCAGAAGTACTTAAGCTTGGTGTGCTCAAGTTTGAAGATCCGGAAGCTGCACTGGTTACAGTAGTTTTTCTCTTCTTGCCACCATGAAGCAGGGCGGACATATGAGTGGCCATCTTATCTGCAAAGAAAACGAAGTAACATTAGATCTGGATAAAACATAAGTATAAAAGCAGAAGGAAAATAGTTTACCAAGTTCGGCCTTGACACTTGATGAAGGAATATTCACTATATCCCTCGTTTCAATCATTCCATTGGTTTTCAAATAACTCTCAACAGCTCGGCACACATCTTTCTCATACTCGGCGAGCTCTTTCCAGTCCGAGGCATATGACGCAATTCTCTGATTAAAGAAGCTGGCACTCCACTGGAGAGGGAATCGAGGGATTGGTCGTTGATCGCCAGGCCGAGTGAACCAGCAAACACCATTACCAACAAAATTGTATTTAAAAAAGAAAGGCTTAAATCCTTTTCAAGACTCAGAAAACTTAGTTAAAAAACCATATCCATTCCGCGACTTCAAAGAAACCCATGGCCGCTTCGCTGACCCTTTCTCAAAGGCATTGCATTGAGGAGCAAACAGGTAGAAGAAAATAGGAATGGTACAAGACCAATTCATGGCAGAGCAGACTTGCTGAAAGCCTCTAACAAAAGCCCAAGCGTTCGGATGCAGTTGAGAAGGGGCAACTCTTAAAGTATTCAGAATATCTATTTCAAACTTAGTAAAAGGCATTCTAACCCCTAAACGAGTAATCACTTCTTCGTAAAAGTAAAAGCCGGGGTTACCCTCAGGAATCCGAGTGCAGACTCTTTCGTTTGGCCCCACCGGACTTATGGAATATTAGTTCCCAGCATCATCACCAGGGCAAGGAAAAATTATTGCTCTGGTTTGCTCTAAGGTTTCCTCTGTTGAAAGCTCAGATTGGGTGCCCACCACCTCTCGGTCAACCCAATCATACTGATTGTTATCTGGTGGAAGTGGGTAGAGTTCAGGATTGCTAACACACTTTCTCTTCATACCTGAGGAAAAGGGGGCACATGTGGAGTCAAAAGCAGTTAAACTAATTTTTGGTTAAACACTTATGAACACGGTCGGTTGGGGAGCACCTCCCTTTCTGGGCAGAATTTCCCCAAACCAACTGTAATATCAAATACCTCTCTGTTGCCTCCTTAATCTCCTCTGTTCTACCCTCTTGGCAATCCTATAATGAATCACACCCTGTCTGAACTCTTTCAAGGTCTGAGGGAAATGCATTGATATCGGTTTATTGCAAATTTCTGCGTTTTCTTCTTCATGTGTTCTTGGAACATCAGAGTTTACAGAATCCTCACTCATGATTAACGCAGCTTTAGTACAAACCCTAAGAAATTAAATGCAGCCAAGCGTAACACAAACCTAAGAAACACTACGGCGATCACTCAACAAATGATAATGAAGGTCAAATATTTTGAAAAGACCAGGGGTTTCACTCATGTATAGTGATGGGGTGTTAGTTGAACCCTAGGATTTGTTTCAAGATCAAAGAAAAAGGGGAGCAGGGCCAGTATTAATACATAACAAAGAAGGTTCTAAGCATATACACACAGTAGATGGCAGAAGCAATTGCATGCAAAGAATTTTAAACAGCAAAAAAGAAAGAGAAAATAGTCAGAGAAGAGAAGAGAGGTTCGTTACCTGCTATTGTTGAATAAACAAGAAACCAAAGAAGCACGAAGACCACGAAGTTAAAGATGCACTCAATAGAAAAATGAAGTAGCAGCAAGAATTCCTTTGAAGAACTTTGGTTTCCTCTCAAAATCGCAGAAAAACGATGAACAAAAGAGAGAGAGAAGCTGGGAGGTTTCTGAAGTTCTGTTTAGAAGGAATTATGAGAAAACCGCCCTTTGAAATTCGTTTTAGAGCTTCCCTCCACTAACTCAAGGATTGGGCCGAATTAGAAAAAGCCTATTTACGATGAAACTAAATACGTGGCGCTTCCAACAGGTTTGAAATCATAACGTTCCATTTCCCGAAAAAGTGAAGGACACGTGGAGGCACAGGTAGAATTGAAGGGTCACGTCTGGGTCAATCAAACGACAGCTCTGGTAGGATCATTTAGACGGTCGGATATCTCTCTCGAACAAAACTTGGTCGGAAAACGGCTCGCTCGTCTCATTAACTCGGCAGGGCTCAAATCACCCAACCGAGCTTGGGGGCTTATGTAGTGGACCTTCAATAGGCCGAGCATTTCCCGACCAAAGTTACCTTGAACCGACCGATTAGACATTGGAACAAGGCATACGGTCTGACTGTTATACCGAGAAAACTGGGTTCTAACAGAGATGTAATATGCTTATGAGATTAACCCCGAGCACAGGAATTTCATCCTTATATCTATCATCCACAGTCTCATCAAGCTCAACTACCTCTCCTAGATTCCCACGATTCGTTGGTTAGATAAACACAGCATTTGATAAAGTCTATCGCATACAGGATTTACGGATGTTATCTTATCATAATCCTTACGAATCCTACTTGAATTCCTCCTCTTCGGAAGCCTCATGAAAACGGCCCACTGAATACAGGTAATCCCCTATAAGAACCACCATTCTATAGGGGCTAAGGTACGTCTTCTAATCCCTAAGTTGACACTTGCACACACTTTGTTGACTGGGGAGAACCTGATTATCCCAACTGGATATTCAGAAATCCTAAGAGTCCTACATAAATCTCTTTGCTGGGATCACTCTTTGAAGTTTCTCCATAGCTTCAAGGTTGATCTTGGTTAAGAACACGACAGGAACTTTATGCAACAATAAGGAAATAGAGGGAAGCATAGGAGGCACAGGGTCATAGTACACAATCACTAAAATGGAACCTTTTGTTTCTGTCTTAGGAAGATAAGCTTAAGAAGACTAACTAAAAATGTGTAATGAGCGAGAGAGGTACAGAGAGGCAAAGAGTGCTTAACGGCTAAGTAAGGGTGTTTTACGAGGGTGATGGTGACAAGTGAGGAAACTAAGAAGCTTAAGAGGAGGGATGCAGGGGGAAAGGGATAATCGAAAAACATAGAGGGAGAAAGAGAGAACAAAATACTTGGCAATAGAACCATACGGAGGGGGCGGAAGTTTAGAGAGTTGCAAAAGGGAAGCTTATTGCCCTCCCCACAAAGGTCATTGTGCAAGACTTGCTTACTTTCCTCCACCACTGGACCTCAGAAACTCCACATTCTTATCATTGTTCAATCTCTTAAGTTTTACGAACCCCACAATCTCGTTATCATATTTCCCCATTTTTTGACCCTCAACAATTGGCGACTCCGCTGGGGAGATTGAACAATGATGAACAACAGACAAGAGCCTGTGACGCCAAGAAGGTTGTCCTTCAACTTGGAGTTCCTAGAAGAAGAAACGCCCATGGAACAGCCTCAGGGCTCGAGAAGAGATCCAGTTTCCTCCCCTGGGCAGGAGACGGAGCCACTACTGAATCTCTTGAAGGAAATAGAGACTCCATCTCTTGAGCAGGGGGCGGGCCCATCGCAGGTCACGGTCCCGACTGCCTTGTTGTCCTCCCTGTTGGCCAACCAAGACAACTTGGCAAAAATGATGGCAGAAATGAAGACACAACTAGCCAAGAAGGAAACAGAAGAGGGAAGGATTCGGGTAGATGAGCCACTCGTGAGAATGGAGGAAGACGCCCCTGCCACTCAAGCCCAACTGAAGAAAATGCTGGAAGACCATAAGGGGGGAGCTAGGAGGGCGATCGAAGTCCAGCTCTCATTCACTGCTGAGGTGCTCGCCCAACCATTCCCAACTGGGTACGTACCGCCCGCCTTTAGGAAATTTGATGGGACAGGGAGTGCGAGAGAACACATCATGACTTATCTGGATGATTTGGGAGTTCATAGTCAAAATAAGTGCCTCCGCCTCAGAAAATTCTCAAAGTCACTTGTAGGGAGAGCGTTCACGTGGTATAGTAAACTCCGCCCTGGATCGCTACACACTTGGGAGGACATGGTAGCAGAGTTTTGCAACAAGTTTTTAGAGGAAGAGGGTGCGTTGCATATCATGGACTTGGGGCGAGTAAAACAGAGACCTGGGGAAGGATTGGTATCCTTCATCAAAAGATATAGGGATAAAGCACTCCATTGCAGAGAAACTCTACCCGAGGCGGACTTGGTCTATGGCTGTATCAAAAATGTTGAAGATGGTGCCCAGATCTTTCTTTCCCTAAGTGAAGTAGCTACTTTTGCGGAATTAATAAAAAAGGGAGCGGACGTGGCTGAAGCCATGAAGAGACAAGGGAAGCGAGCCAAGGATGACGCCTTGCTGGAAGTATATGCGGCGGAAGAACGAGGGAGGAAGAAGAGCTACAAGGAAACCCCTCCGCCCCGGAAATATGGGAAAGATGAAGAGCTGCCTGAGTTGCCTATCTCCAAGGAGCTGGTGTATCAGCTAGTGGAAGAATGGTACAAAGAAGGGATACTTAAAAAAGGGGAAGGACGCCGTCCGCCCACCAGTCAGCAAATGGATGACCCGCGTTACTGTGCTGTACACAGAGAAGCAAACACTCATGGTACTATGTCTTGCTATGTGATAAGGCGCATCTTCCACAGGTTGGTAGGACAAGGGAAGTTGGTTCAGCCAAAGCAACCAAGGGAAGAGGACCTGCGGGTTCGCCCCCTGCCAAATCACGGGGTGAATACCATTAATGGAATAGAAGAGCAACTCTTAGAAGATGAAGAAATGGTGGATAATGAGGAGGGAGAGTTGGGAGAAATACTAAGAAGAGGAATAGCAAAGACAAGGGGGTTTCGCATTTTGTTCGGCCAGCTAAACTTAGGCGAGGAGGTCAAGCAGAGGCGGCTGGAGCTTTAGTAGAAGCCATAATGAGACACGGAGGCGGCCTATGTTCACTCAACGCCCCCCTGACGCGACTGGCAAGAGCACATGCCACGGCCCTCATCTTCAAAGAGCCTATTGAGTGTGAACAAGGTTTCTGCCACAACAAGGCGTTATACGTGGAGGCAAGTGTGGAAGGAGTCACCATGAGGAGAGCCTTGGTTGACAATGGCTCTGGAGTCAACATCATCCCAATAGATGTCTTTCATGCTTTAGGAGTACGGGCGGAAAGGTTGCAAAGATCCACCATGAGATTGAATGCATTCAATGGAGCAACAGTGACTGTGATAGCTAGTGTGGTTCTTCGCCTGAGAGTGGGAGCCATTGCAACACCCAATACTTTCCAGATTGTAGCAGGGAAGCCTAGTTACCACATACTGCTTGGAAGGCCTTGGATCCACCAACATCGCTGTGTACCGTCTACACTCCATCAATGCGTAAAGTCAAATTATAGAGGCGGGAACATTGTGATACCAACGGTGCGGGCCCCATTCGAAGCATCTGAGCTTCATATGATTGAGGCTTCTGTGTTCAAAGAAGTCGCCCCCACGGGTGCTAACACAATCCAAAAGATGGAACCTATATGCTTTGTCAAAGAGAGGGGAGAAGGCGGAGCTTCTACCAGCGGTTTCAAGAAACCACGAGGCGACAAGGAGGAGGGAAGGCAGGAAGTACCCAAGAAGGAAAGGATTGAGAGGTGCCGCCTCGCTGACGGCACCATGACATAGAAGATCTTATAGGATGAGGCGGGGTTGGCTAGACCCAAAGTAGAAGAACTAGTCAGCCCCGGATTGTGGTTCACGCTCCACACGCCAGTGGAAGCATTGCAAGGAGAAAAGGAAAATTGCTATGGAGTCATAGAAGGCAGACAAGGAATCATGGGAGATCTGGAGGAAGTAAACATGGGGGAGGCGGAAGGCGAAAAGAAGCCGTTGTTCATATGTAAGGATCTGGGCGACCTGGAAAAGGAAGAACTAATAGCTTTGTTGAGAGAGTTCAAAGAAGTATTCGCATGGAGTTATACTGAGATGCCTGGGTTAAGCAAGAGTTTGGTGACACACAACTTAGAGGTGAAGCCAGGAGCGACACCCATAAAGCAACACCCAAGAAGGTTTAGCCCTGAGGTAGAAGCCCAAATAAAGAAATAGGTCGAGAAGTTACTGGAAGCAGGGTTCATAAAGCCCATACAACACCCAGAGTGGTTGGCTAACATTGTTCCTGCGAGAGAGAAAAATGGCCAGATCCGCTGCTGTGTGGACTTCAGAGATCTCAATAAAGCTTGTCCAAAGGATGATTTTCCCCTACCTCACATAGATAGCATGATAGATGCCACGGCTTCCCATGAAAGGTTCTCATTTATGGATGGATTTAGTGGGTACAACCAAATTCGGATGTTCCCAGGAGATGAAGAGAAGACAGCTTTTAGGACCCCTGTAGGAAACTTTCATTATGTGGTGATGCCCTTTGGCTTGAAGAATGCGGGGGCAACGTATCAAAGAGCCATGACAGCCATATTCCATGATGTAATGCATGATTTCGTGGAAGACTATGTTGATGATCTAGTGGTAAAATCCAAAAAGAAAGAAGACCATTTGGGGCACCTGAGGAGCGTGCTGGAAAGGTGCCGAAGATACAAGCTACGAATGAACCCTTTAAAGTGCAAATTTGGGGTGGCATCGGGAGCATTCTTGGGGTTTAAAGTTCACAAGGATGGAATAACAGGGGATGAGGGGAAGATCAAAGCGGTACAAGAAATGGAGGCACCTAAAACAAAGTAAGAGCTGCAGAAGGTTGTTGGGAGGCTGGGTTACATACGGCGCTTCATACCAGCTATGAGTGAGCTGTTAAAACCCTTCAGAAACTTGATGAAATATGGTAAAGAATTCATATGGGTGGAAGAGCATCAATCCGCCTTCCAAAAAATAAAGGAGGTGTTGACATCTCCCCAAGTCATGAGCGCGCCAAAAAAGGGGGCCCCATTGAAAGTATACTTGGCACCTTCTGGAGACACCATAAATGGCTTAATAGCACAAGAGAAAGAAGGCGTGGAACGGCCAGTGGCTTATTTTGGTAGAGTGATGAAAGACGCAGAACTGAGGTACTCACTGCAGGAGAAGCAATGCTTGGCGCTGGTATATGCGGCTCAGAAATTCAGACAATACTTTCAAGCCCATGAAGTTTGGGTGATGACCAAAGCTGAAGGAGTAAGACACTTGTTGCAGGGGGCGGTACTAACTGGAAGATTAAGCAAGTGGGCTCTAATGCTCACGGAGTATGAAATAACACTGGCCACGCCTACAGCCTTAAGAAGTCAAGCCTTGGCGGATCTCATGGCCATCTGCCCAATCTCAATAGAAGGCGAAGAGATGGAAGAACTGAGAGGGGAAGTGCCTGGAGTCAATATGTGTGAAGGAAGCCCACAGTCGACCCTCACGTTTGATGGGACGCCTTCGTCACCTCAAGGAGGAGGGAGCGTGACGCTAACCGACGGGCGGGGAGAATCCCTGTCATTCGCCCTCAAGTTAGAGTTTCCTTGCACCAATAATGAGGCGGAATATGAAGCACTGATTGCTGGGTTAAAGATAGCAAAGGAACTGGGAGTAGAAAAGCTCACGATCAAGGGAGATTCCAATCTAGTTATCAAGCAACTCAAGGGAGAGTATGGAGCAAAATAAATGTCTTTGATGTCTTGCAGGGAGCGGGCATTCGAGTTGATGGAAGGGTTCAAGATAGAGGGGTTGGAGCATATCCCCAGGACCGAGAACAAGCAGGCGGACGCCTTGGCAACAATTGGGAGTCAAGTAGAGGCGAGGGATGGAGAGAAAGTCATAACATTCATAAAGGTGCAGAAGGAGAAGGTGGGGACTGAAGAGGAAAAAGAAGCGAGTTGGAGGGATGATGTGATAAGACAACTAAGGAGCAAGACGTTAGTAAGAGCAGCAAGGGACTATTATTTGGTAGGAAAGAGATTATATAAGAAAAATAATGAAGGGTTGCTGATGAGGTGTGTGACAGAGGAAGAAGGCAAAGAAAAGATGAGCAAACTTCATGAAAGCATGTGCGGACAACTTGGCCCAGGACTGTATAGAAGGCTCCAACGCGTAGGGATCTATTGGCCTAGGATGAAGGCGAAAAGCGATGCAGTTCAAAGAAAATGTAGTCAGTGTCAGGAAGCAAGGGAAGAAGAGGAAGCGGTCAAAGTAGAAGAAGAGGAATGGAGGAGCCCCTTGAAGAGGTTTTTGCAAGAAGGAAACCTCCCTGAAGACAAAACAGAAGGCGAAGCACTAAAGAAGAAGGCAGAGCGATATTTTTGTGAAAAAGGGGAGTTGTTTAAGAGAGCGTTTAATGGAGAAACGTTGCGGTGCATAGGAGGAGATGACATTGAAAGAGTGATGGAAGAGGTTCACAAAGGGGTGTGTGGGCGACACCTAGGAGGGCGGAACCTGTATTATGAGTTGATGAGGCTTGGGTACTATTGGCCAACAATGAAGGATGATGTGAAGGGATACAGTAGAAGATGCCAAGATTGCCAGAAACATGGAGACAGAATCCACGCTCCGTCCGCACAAATGCAAGGGCTTGATACGCCTTACCCTTTTCATACATGGGTAATGGATTTTGTTGGACCTATAGAACCACAATCAAGAGGAAATAAGTGGGTATTGGTGGCAACAGAGCACTTCACAAGGTGGGCTGAGGCGGAAGCGACTACTAGTGCTGATGGAGAAATAGTAGTGAAATTCATAAAGGAGCACATAATTTGTAGGTTTGGATTGCCAAAGCGAATTGTGTCAGACAATGGAACACACTTCATAAATGAAAGGGTGAAGGATACCTTGGCAAACTTCAATATAACCCATGGCAGATCAACACCCTACTACCCTCAATCCAACGGCCAAGCGGAAGCAACAAACAAACTGTTAGTTGGGATTTTAAGGAAAATGGTAGGAGATACGCCTAAGGATTGGAGCGAATACTTGCCCCTTGCTTTGTGGGCATATAGAACGACAAGACATGGTGCCACCAAAGCCACTCCCTTTTCTTTGGTATATGGTGCCGAAGCAACTTTGCCAGCTGAGATCACTGTGCCTTCACCAAGAATGATCAATGGAAGAGAAGGGCGGAGAGAGATAGAGGCGGAACTCATGGAAGGAGAAAGGGACAGAGCAAGGGAAGAAATGTTGAGACATCAGAGGCGTGTGATGCTAATGTATGACAAGATTGTGAAGCCTAGAATGTTCAGTGAAGGAGAACTGGTACTCAAGGCCACGGATGCAGTTATGAAGAATCTTCATGCTGGAAAATGGGCGCCCAAATGGGAAGGACCCTATATAGTGCAAGATGCTCATCCCAACGGGTATTGTTTTCTCCTCAATCCAGACAATCAAAAGAAAATAGGACCTTTGAATTTTAAGTATATTAAGAAGTATTATCCTTAGAATTAGAAGTGAATGTAAGAATCGGTTCTTCAGCTTTGAAAGGCAAAAGGGATGCGTATGACCGCCCTGGTAGAAAGAATCATTTTTGTGTAATATGAAGAACCCCTTTTTTGAACTATATTATATGAGTCTATTACCACTTCACTGTGCTGAATTATTTATGTTTCTTGCTGTTAGTATTTTATAAGATGACAAAGATGCATGAACTAATAAAAGAAAGTAATGATAAGGGGAGGAAAGAAATCTAAAACACAAGATTGACTCAAACGCTCGCTAAGGCATAATAATTAGAACGTGCTGCTTGTAAAATGTATGTTGCTAAAAGCAATAGGACTAAGACGGAGTTGTATAAGAACACATAGATAGAGGACAAAGATAAAAAGAGAATGTGCAAGAGCACAAAGACGAAAAGAGGACGTGCAAGAGCACAAAGATAAAGATTTGTGCAAAAGCACGATGGATTAGTATGTGCAAGAGCACATGCCAAAGGGAAATCGGAAGGAACGATGGGATGCTGCTCCCCGCCTTTGCGACGGATAAAGGATGAGTGGATAGAGGCCACCCCACTTGTCCTTAGGTTCGTGAACACTAAGTGTTTGAAAGAGAAAATGCAAGAGATTGCAATGGATTCAAAACAAAAAAAAAAGAGAGAGAATAAAAGCGCGGCAAAAAATGCCCATTACTAACATTGCAGGTACATAACAAGCAAGAGGAAACGTACACAACATCCAAAGATCAAAAGAAGAACAAGATCCAAAACATTACAAAGCCAGTACAAGATATTTAAAATGCATTAGAACTGAATAAGAGAAGCAATGGAGGAATGAGCATCCGAGCGGGCCTTTTCTTCAACTTCAAAAGAAGCTATCTCATCATCAACCAAAGCAAGGCGGGCATGAGCATCAGCAAGCTTATCCTCAAAAGAAAGAACCTCTTCAGCAATAACTTCACGCTTAGATACTAGGGAGGATTTGGATTTCGCCTTCGCCTCTATGACAGCAGGAGCTAGTGAAGATACAATGGACTTCATACTGTCATGAAGCTTCTGAAACCATGGACCATCAAAACCCAGCAGGGGAAGGGAAGAGAGGTACTGAAGGACAGTGATTAGTTGCCCTGAAAGCAATTCTTCGATGGTGTGTGCTTTAAACTGGCGAAGCAAATCAGCCAAGTCGCGGAAAGCAGAACAACGCAAAGGAGGCGGAAGAGAATATGGCGGAACAACTATGTCATTGTGAAGAGAAAGAAAAGAGGTGACCCACTGCACTTCTTCTTGGGATAAAACCAGAGAGAGATCGGGAAGGGAGACATCTGCAAAAAAAAAAGAGAGAGGAATAAAACATAAGGAAATGCAACGAAGAAGAGCAAACAATGGGAACATGAGATTGGCGGAATACCAGAAGAGGCGGAAGATCGCTTCTTTGCACTTAACCTATCAGCTATAGCTTTAGCAGCAATCAAAGGATCTGCATCAGATTGAGAAGGCATAGGAGCAGTCGGCTTTATGGAATCAGCCAAGGCAATAATAGTATCAGAAGGAGCAGCGGGAAATGCAGCAGCAATCAGATCAGAATCAATTTGAATATGGTCCTCTTGCAATGGCTCTCCTTGCAGTTGCTCCTTCAATAACTGTTCATCTTGAGGATTCTCATCTTGCATGAATTCTTGATGCACATTCTCTTCATTGCCTTTGGAAGGGGAAATAGCATGAGAAGGCGGAACTAAAATCAAGAAGAAAGAAGGGAAATGAAAATGACCACAAGGAAAAGGCTAAATACATAAAGTAAGAGAAGCAATTTTTTTGGCTTAAATATGAAAATGGTCCCTATAAATATTGACTTTTTTGAAATTGGTCCCTGTAAAATTTTTCTTTTGGTTTTGGTCCCTACATTTATAAAATATTTTGGTTTTGGTCCCTCCTATTATATGTGGATGGAAAATGCCGAAAATGTAATATATTATATTCTATGATCTATTAAGGATGATATTCTTGCATTAATTCTCAAGGGTAAACAGAAAACTTACATTAAATAAGAAAATCAGTTCAAAAACCATGATATTAGAGGGACCAAAACCAATTGAATCTAAATAATAGAGGGACCAAAACAAACTACCAACATAATTATGAGGACCAAAATTTAATATGAGGGACCAAAACCAAAACGTTTTGTAAGTGCAGGGACCAAAACCAAAAGAAAAATTTTATAAGGATCAATTTCAAAGAAGCCAAAATTTACAGGGACCATTTTCATATTTAAGCCTTTTTTTTTAAGAACCTGGAGGAGGAGAGGAAGGGCCAGTGATAACATCCAAGCCTTGAGGCGAGGAAGGAGTAGACAGCAGAATCTGGTTTATTTCAGTAGAGGTCTCAATCTGATGTTTTTGACTACATGAACTTCCCAAAAGAGCAGAGGGCGTAGATGAGCTCCTTTGCCAAGAAGAATGAGTCTCCATGGGAATGGGGGCGGACGTAGCAGCAGGATTATCATCTAATACAACAACAGGAGGAGAGGTGGATGCAGGAACTTCGCCATCAGCAGAAGAGCAATCACCTAAATCAACAGGGTCAGATGCAGGAGTTGAAGAAGTAAAGCGAGAACGCAAGCGAAGCGAAACCCTACGCTGAGAAATAGGCGGGCTGGACGTGGCCGCCCGCTTTTGTTTTTTGGGGGGTGGGGCGGAAGCCTTTGGAAAAGCAGAGGCAGCCTTAGCTTTGGAAGCCTTAGCTTTGGAAACCTCGGAATTCTTGGCTTTGGCAGAGGGGGGAAGCAGCATGTTTCCTCTTAGAAGTAGAAGAGAGAGCGGAAGAAGCCAATTCAACTGCAATTAAAATAATAAAGTGAACAATAGTTTGAGGTAAATAAAAGAAGAAACTAGGAAGGAATAAGACACACCTGCAAGAGCAACGTCCCTCTTGGAGATAGGTGCATAATAAGGATCCCTCAAAGCAATCATTTCAGAAGGAGGGGGAGCATTACTTTTAACCGCTTCAAAGTCACGTAAATGAACAAGAACAGCAGCATGATATGCAACCCAATCTTGGAGAACAAGACCCACTCGAGAATGAGGAGCAAACAAAGTATCATCATAAGGAGGAAGAGAAGCAAGGGGCTTAAGTAAAGTAGCATCAGCAATAGAAGGAAGGTCAATAGGATTGAGAGTTAGCGCACAAGGGGCTTGATCAAAGCCTAGCTGCCTAGCAACACGGTCTGGCCTATATACATAGGGCCACAAAGCACCACCAAAGGACCCAAGGGCGTCTGTGATCACAAAGCCAGGGAGAAAGCGGGGAGATATGATCATGAGCCACAAATCGAAAGTACCTTCAGTACGCTTGGATGAATTGTTCCGAGAGTTGAAAGAAGACTCCAAATATATATCATGAAGACCCTCACAACCAGGAAGAAGATTCGTGAGAAAAGGCCTAAACACAAAGCAGTCTTCATTGTCAATTACTTCAAGAAGAGGACGCCTGGGTTTTCCATTGAACCAACCGAAGACGCGAGGTTGAATGAGGAAGACCGTGGGATCATCAGAGGTAACAGGAGGAGTGGCGGTTTGGCGAATAGGGCCATAATCAGGGAAGCGCTTGAAAAGGAAGTATTGGATAAAAACTAAGTCCAGGAAAGAACTAATGGAGAAACGCCCAAAGGAAAGTCTCATCTGTTCTGTTGTTTGATACAAGTGGGCATACAAACCGCCCAAGTACATCGGTGCCAAAGGAAGACGAATGCCATTAACCAAGAGGCAAGCAAAAACGAACACAGCGGGGCTAACTGATTCCCAAGGCGGACCAGGGAAGACAAATCTACTAAGCCAAAAAGAAACGAATGCCGCCCTTTTCAAATTCAAATCCACAGAAGGTCCCGATTCAAAGAGGCCATTATGAACATCTCCATGGAAATAGCGAATCCACGTGGCGAAAGTATACTTCAAAGAATCCTTCTTCTTAACCCTTTTGGCCTTCGGAATAAGGCATCCAGTTCCTGCCACTTTGGAACCTCCGCTCATGTTCGCCCTACGGCGCTCAAAGACATCACGAGAATGACGGGCGCTCTGCCAAGTGGCCGCCTTAAGTTGTTGTGCCATTTCGATGACGTCCGAACTCACAGAATCAAAAGAGAGAGAGTGTTCTCCGAAAGCGGGAAGTTTAAGAAAGATAACAACATCCTCTAAGGTGGGGGCGAACTCCCCCCAAGAAGAGAAGAAAGTATGGGTTACTGTACACCACCGTTGCAACAAAAGCTCAAGATCTTCCGCCTTCCTATTTGAGCCCAGATAAGTAGAAACCTTGATGGCGGAAGCAATCCCAACCTGCTCAAGCACCTTAACAAAAGGTGGGTCATGCACAAAGACATGACTCACCCACGAAGACCAGCCACTGGTGCCAGATATGCGACCACGAAAGCAGGGAGAAGACCAAGGGAATTCTTCAGCGGCCAGACGAGAACGAAGCAGATGAGGACCCACTTCAGGAGAACGCTCACTGGGAAGAGGAGCGATCAATTTCGCTTCAGCCAGGGAGACAACAGGGGTTTGCGGGCCAGGAGAATCAAGTAAGTTACCAGAAGAGGGAGGCTTTGCGAAAGGGCGGACAGGGATAGGAATCTCCGTCGAGTCTCGGCGGGACCCACTACTCGCAAGTTTCGCCCTCGGCGGAGGCAGCGAAGGGAGGGTGTGGAAGAGAATAATGTTTGGGATAGAGGTGGAGGAAGAGTCACCAGTTGGTCCGCCTGACTGAGTGGGAGATATTGAACCATTATCAGGAGAAGAAGAAGAAGACGAAGACATGATGGAGAAGGAAATTGTGGAATCAGAAATTTGAAAGTGAGGAAGAAGAAAGAGGGAGTCGTTACAAATAAAGGAAGAAAGGAGCAAAGGTATGTAGGTGGCACGGAACTCAAAGCCTATACAAATTAATGAAGAAGCAGCTATGGTAGTAAGGAGACGTGCGTAGGTGGTTTTGCAGCAAAAGGGAAAACTGCAATTGGCAGTTCTCTCTCACGTCGCACGCGGAAACCAAGGGCGGCAATTGTTTTCCCTTTTCCTGCAAAAAGGGGCTATTGTTGAGGATCAATTTATTGGGCCAAAATAACAAACCAAGAAATAATTCACCAAGTGAAAGCAAAAGGCCCATCATGAAGAAGCAAGTAGAAAAGAGAGGAGCGGCCCAGTACGTGGGCAAGAAGAAAAGGATATTTGGGGGTTCCACCCACAAAGTTGTACACAAGGGGTAATGTGGCCAGCTGGGCGGACGTCCCTGGGAGTTTCTGAGGGTTGTGGCTGGCAGGCTCTGAGCGAGCCCCGCCCCAAAGAGTGATATGAACTCTTGAGGACTTGCACAATGACCGAAGAGCGGAACTTTATGCAACAATAAGGAAATAGAGGGAAGCATAGGAGGCACAGGGTCATAGTACACAATCACTAAAACGGAACCTTTTGTTTCTGTCTTAGGAAGATAAGCTTAAGAAGACTAACTAAAAATGTGTAATGAGCGAGAGAGGTACAGAGAGGCAAAGAGTGCTTAACGGCTAAGTAAGGATGTTTTACGAGGGTGATGGTGACAAGTGAGGAAACTAAGAAGCTTAATAGGAGGGATGCAGGGGGAAAGGGATCATCGAAAAACATAGAGGGAGAAAGAGAGAACAAAATACTTGGCAATAGAACCATACGGAGGGGGCGGAAGTTTAGAGAGTTGCAAAAGGGAAGCTTATTGCCCTCCCCACAAAGGTCATTGTGCAAGACTTGCTTACTTTCCTCCACCACTGGACCTCAAAAACTCCACATTCTTATCATTGTTCAATCTCTTAAATTTTACGAACCCCACAATCTCGTTATCATATTTCCCCATTTTTTGACCCTCAACACTAAGTAATTGAGTTGTAGGTTAGTTGGGCTGGATTGTCCCTGAACAAATAATACACCAATTAAATAGGAATTCAATATATATTCAAATACGTTAATTCAGGTTAAAGGCTTTAACTTCGATTTCAAATTGAAAGGAAGTGTGATTACCTGAACGTTAGAAATGTAATTTGGACTTATTTTGGATCGAGGCATTTCCTTTTAATAATTTGGAATTAATAGTGTCAAGTAACATTAACGTTTGATTTTGTGAGTCATTATCAAAGTTACGTGATTTTGGTTTGTTTGGAAAGATTATACTAGTTCCGAAAGTTAAGGTGTTTTTAATAAAGAAATGTACTATTTTATCGAGAACGCAATGGTTTTAAGTTTAATTTTCATTTAGTTGGGATTTATGAATTACGTTCAAACAATCTTTTGATTTGATAACCTAACAAAATACAATATATTGATATTTATCAGTTTTGGATATTCGAAGTTGTTTATTTTGAATTCCATAGCTAAACCCCCTATTACGTAAAGTTTGAAAGTATTTGTTATAAATATGATTTTGACGTGTTTTCACGCTGATACTAGCTTACTAACTGATATTAAAATATGTTTTTGAGAACATCAAATGACTCCTTATTTCTGTTAGTTTACTCCACGTATCAGGAAAAAAATATATTTTTTATAACGTATTGAATTAAACCACATATCCAATGTCGACACTAGTTTAGTAAATAAAAGCGTCGGCGTGGTTGTTTCTCTATCGTGTTTGAGTAGGCCTTGGCACATTATATTGATTGTCATTTATTTTATATAACATGATTAGACGACGAAGGAGCTTGAGAACTTGTCGCCACGTGTAAGCAATGGGCTAGGATACTTTTGGACAGTGTCGCACAAAAAGGAGCGTGTCTTTGGAAAAGCAAGGTAAGGGGGTGGGTATTGGCTTGTCCTAGGGAAGAGGTTCTAATTAGTTCATAAGGGCTTGCTAGGATTTATTTGTTTTTATGGTGTTATTAAGAACCCTAGGTTAGTGAAGAAATAGAATATTTGATTTAGGTAAAGAGATAAAAAGTAAACTTTGAGAATGCATAGAAATTGGTATGTATTGATGCTAAATGTTTACCTTGTATGTGTATACTTGATGATGTGAGTTCTTGAATGCAACATGAAATTATGTGTATGCTTGGAAATTTTGTTTTTATGTTTATGATTTGATTTGATATAGTCAATGATTATGTAATTGGTGATAACTTGAATGTAAATTGAATTACAAAAATGATTAAGGTTGCAGCTATGATTGATCCTTGGGACACACCGACCCATTAGGTGTCCTGTTAGGTGACAAATGACCCATTAGGTCCAAATGACCCATACAGGTGAAAATGACCTATTAGGCCCCCTCAAATGACCCGTTAGGCGGGTGTACCCAATGGATCAATCATGTTGCACAAATAATAAGGATTTATAAATGAGAAAGAGTATAAAGAGAAATAAAAGAGTTAAAAATATTATTGTCCTAACGAGTGAAACCGTGGCCTAATAGGTGGAAATGACTTGGATTGGGTGAAAATTGTTCCTAATGGGTGAGAAATGACCTAACAGGTGCGCTAATTCCTAATGGTTATAAAAAGATGAAAATGATGAAATGATGAAAGAATTGAAAAGTGAAACAACATGATAAGTAATGAGTATGATTAAGGAATCTGAAATGAATTGATAAAGTGGGAATGCATGATGTGTGTATGTGAATAATTTGTGTTGTATGATCTAATTGATAATTGTGCTTGGCTTAGTGGGTGATTATGTCTAATGAGAAACTGCTTTCCTATTTCATGTGCAATGCTTACTCCCTTAACATTTTTCAGGTACCGAGATTGAGCTTGCACTATTACTGGCCGAGCAGGAGTGCACTCCACACCGTGGAGTGTAATTTAGTTAAGAGTGTATTATGGTCATTTTATTATAATTAATCTATTTTGGGTTTTTGAAATAATCTAATCGTAGTAAGCCCGAGTTTGTTATATGTCGTTATTAGGGCTTGTAAAGTTAATTAATATATTTAGAAGTGTTGAAATGTTTTTCTGGATTGTACTGGTTTGACAAGTGAAAACTCTAAATTTTTGGGAAGTCCGATAATGAGAGGAAACTCTGTCGGATTTTCATTAAGATTTAAAACGAAATTTTCAAGTCCTAATTAAAAATCAACTTAGTTATTAGTAATCAAGCTATATAATTGTGAGGGTGTTACAGGAGCAATGTGGTCTGGTGGCAAAATAGCTTGCAGCGGAGGAAGATTAGGATCGTGAGCTGGTGCTTGTGCTTGATCTTGATCATCTTCAGGTTCATTTTCCATTGCCGACTTGCGCTTCTGACGCATAATCTTGGGTCTCCAACCCCGTCCTTCCAGCCAGTTCCAACCCATGTTACCAACAAATGTAACATTCATGCACATATCAGCAGTTGGAACAGTTCTCGATTCCCCATTCAACGGAACTCTGAAGCGCTTGAGAATCAGGGTAATCAGGGTGGCATATGGAAGTCTGGTGGTCTTCAGTTTCATATTTCGGTCGATCGAGCGTCTGACTTTGTTTGCGGTTTCTGTCATGTGATATAGCACATATCATCCCCAGTTGATGTGTTTATTGTGAAACCACGCCCAAAGAATGATATAATCGGTGTCCATGACCCTGAAGTAATTGCCCTGACAAGGGATCAAGCATCTGTTAAGGATAAAATACAGCAACTGATACTCGAATCTCAAATTTCCTGATGTCATTGCTTTCCTAGTTGGAATGTTTGGATCAATAAACTCATCCTTCGCATTTTTCTTGTCATATTCATTACCCCATAGATTATCAGAACCCGAACCAGTGAAGAATTCGCCATCCATTGGGAGGTGGGTGAGATTTGTCTAGATTTCCATGGTGATTTTGATCTTTCTGCCTTTGACCTCAGATAACAGGATCTTTCATCAATATCCCATTTCAGATTCGTATAGAACACATGAACAAGGTCTTTGTAAAAATCACCGCCAATGGTGCTGAACTCAAACAATTCCTTTTCCTTCAACAAGACAACCGCTGGGAGATCACATTCTTCATTATCAAAAGTATTCGCATCCAGAAATCTTGGCGAAATAACAGAACATGCTGCAAAATATTTTTCATATTCGATAATCTGAGCAGCTGAAGAAAACCATATGTTGTACTTCTCGACAGTTCCGAGTTGATGAACAGGAGGTGGAGGTGCTGAAGGTCCTGCCCCATCTCGATTTGGGCAAGACTGCCTCTGACTCTGTACAATAGGAGGTGAGGGCTCATCATCATCAGATTCAACAATCTGAGCTCTATTTCTTAGTCTTCTACCAGACATGATCTCAAAATTCAGACAAAATCAAATTGAACCGGATAACCAAATAATCAGATGCGGAAACACTACCAATGAATTAATTGACCAGATAACCAAATCAAACTAGCACTTGAACAAAAACTCAGCCCAGATCAATCACTAATAATTTTAGGAGTTCCAAAGCAATGAGACTTCAATAGCCAAACAATAGCTTATGTAAGCATGGGACATCAACATTTCAACATCAATCCCAGTAGCAACATACCATGAATGAAGAGGTGTGGCTAGAGGAGAAGAATGCTTTTAAACCGACCTGAACCGACGAACTGAACCGGAGTACCAAACCGATTTCTGAACCAAAACACTAAACGAATCTCTGAACTAGAGTAGCCAAAACAACACTGAACCAGAACTGAACCAGAATCTTTGCCAAACCAGTGAACCGGAGAAGAGAGAACCAATGAACCAATGAGTCCTTGAGAACCACGAGTTGGACCAATAGTGAACCGGTTGAGTCTAAGGGTTTGAGATATGGTGAAGAAGGTGAAGGTTATGGTTGAAGAGAGGTCGGGTATGGTGGAGAAGGTATGGTTAATGGTGGTTGAGAAGATGAAGTTTGAATGGTTATGGAGAAGGAGAGAGAGAGACGGTTTTTGAGAGAGAGGGAGGAAGAGATGAAGGTTTAATGGTGGAATGATGGTGTTTGAAGGTTTATGTGTGGCTATGGAGGTTTTTTCGAGGTTGAAGGAGAAGAAGAAGTTGAGAGAGACTAAGAAGGAGGGAGGAACGTGTTTGTTTTTTTTTTTTTTGGAGAGAAAGGGAATGAGAGTGACGGCAAGGTTTAGTCTTATGAGGTTCTCACTTGGTCAACTTTGGGTCAAGGCCCACACACGATTTTCCCCTTTTTTTTTCATATCTGATACGAGGTAATCGATTACTTGCTGAAGTTAATCAATTACTCTTCCTCTGATGGCTGAATGAAGCAACTTGAATAAGCATGTAATCGATTACTCTCTGACCTGTAATCGATTACTTGCCCTCTGATGAGTATGTGATGCAACCGAGATAACCGATTACTTTGATTGTTGTAATCGATTACTGAGTCTCTGGTTCATAAGTGATGCAACATTGATACTCGATTACTTGGATGCTTGTAATCGATTTCTTCTTCTCTGACAAGCTGACTTGATGCAACATTCTGAAGATAATCGATTACTTCTGACTGGTAATCGATTACTGCTGCCCAAAAACCCAGAATTCTTCTTTTTCTAAATAACAAAGCTCCCTTGCATCCCAAATTGATTCTTTGATCCTAGGGAACCTATGTGGATATAGCTTGTGGCCAACTTACCTGTCGAACACTGTTTCCTGCAAAACAAAGTGTTCTGGCTATCCCCAACGCTCAAGTTAGTAAATTTTTCAATGTAAAACAATTTGAGCAATTGAAAGAATTAATATGAACCATATGATAATATAAAGTAATAAACTAAGCCATACAAGCCTTATATAACTATGAATTACAACTGTTGGAAACCAACAAGCGGCTCAATATAGTCTAGAGGGGGGGTGAATAGAATATTGAAGCCTTATTACAGATTTTTCGTCCACCTAAGAGAATGATTTTATGAAAATAAATTTTCTTAAAAAATTCAAGTCAGATTACTCGAGTAACTCAAGACTTCACTCGAGTAATACGCAAGCAAAAATAATTTCACTCGAGTATTCAGCAAATCACTCGAGTATTACGAAAGCTATTTTTAAATCACTCGAGTAACAGAAAACCTACTCGAGTATTGTTCATAAACTGAAAGCAGATTACTCGAGTGACAAGAACTTTACTCGAGTAAACTGGGTAAAATTCAATTAAAACTCAGTTTTCAATGGAGTTCTTCAAGAATAACAATGCTATGATGATTCAACAAATTATGAATGATTAATATGAACAATTTCAAGTAATATTAACATGCAATTTTAGATCAATTGAGTAGAATTAATAAAACCCCAATTCTAACCTAAAAATGCAATTGTTAATGAATTAATGCAATACAAGGAATGAAAATAAAAGAGACACAAGGATTTATCCTGGTTCACTTTCACCCACTTGAAAGCTACTCCAGTCCCCTCTTAAATCAAGAGAGATTCTTCACTAGAAATATTCAAATGTAGATTTTACAATGTTTTAAGATGCAACTAGATTCTTAGTTCTCCTATCTTAAAACCCAACTCAAAGTGTGTACCAAACACTTTGATCTAATCTACCCCTTTTGAGAATTCTAGATTTCCTTGCTAATTGATTGAAGATGCTTCCAACCAATCCTCTTTTCTTGCTTTGATTTGATCCTCAAAGTCTTCCTTGTGAGATTCTTCACTTGTGTTGAAACTTCAATGATGCAATCACAAATTGCAAATCTTCAACAACCACTAAGAACAAAAATTATGATCTCAAGAATATTTGAACAATGAGAGAAATAGAGTGAAGAATGAAAAGTTCTTTGATGAATCTTGATAGCTCTTGAAAGATGTAAAATAGCTCTTGAATTGCTTTTGAAAGTGTATAGAAAATTGTAAGAATGAATATGTATCACTTGTGAAAGAGAAAATTAAGTCCTTTTAAAATTTTCCAAACACTGATTGAATTACTCGAGTAAACCATATAACTTCACTCGATTAAAACATGTCAGATTAAGTTACTCGAGTGATGTGTAAACCATTACTCGATTAACCTGTCATGACATAAATTACTCGAGTGACCCAATACTCATTACTCGAGTAAACTGATCAGAATCTGAATAAAAACAAGGTTTTTCTAAAAGGATTTTCACAAAACTTTTAATAGAGCTATTTAATCAAGATTTAAAGTATCTTCACTCTTAATCAAACATTATTTAAATATTCTTAAAATCACCTAAGCTACCCACACCAATGAGATGCATTGCATAAAAATAAAGATCACATTGAAATAGAATTAATAAAAATCCTAATTCTAATCTTCATGTGGTGTAGCTTGCTTGTTGCCAATGTTGTTGCTTGGAGAGAGATTGTTAGCATCAAAACATGAGAATCCTACAACAACAAGTTCATACATAGTATGAATTTAGATGCTAACTCAATTTACTCAAGTTTTCACTAAATACCATATTATGAATGAAGTACTCTATTATTCCAAGGTTTGATAATCATGTGACAACTTATATAGAACAAAATTTTACCACACATGATTTATTTTTCAAAATTAATATCGCTTGGAATAATTGAAGTAAACTCTTGTATAATCATGGTTATAATAGGAGAATGACTTTGTTACCTCAGACTTGTTGTGCCAGGATGAACGTGTTCTTGACCAGAATGAATGTGTTCTTGACCATTGCTTCCTCTTCTGATATTTAACTCTATTATAATTTCTGTTTCTTCTTGAGAAGATTTTGGTCCTTGAGAACTTATTCTCCATTCGGTCAACCCATCTAGTTTTTGGCTTCCAGTCGTTGTAATTGTTTTCTTCTCCTGGTTTTCTTTTGATTCTTCCTTGGGTAACTGATTTTGCAAATTCCTGTTACAAGGAAAACCTTTTGGTACCCATCTCATGTTGGGTCCAGGAGGATTAGACTTGGATTCCTTAGATCCCTTTGTAACCCATTTCATTTTATTTCTCATATAATGATTTTTCCTATATATGCATAAATAAGAAATATGACCAGAATATCCGCAATAATTACAGATAATGGGTTTGAGAGATGATTTGCCTTTTTCAAAAGTGTTCTTGCAAAAATTTGGCTTATTGTCCTTGTATTGAAAATCACAATTGTCAACAACCTTACTTTGATTTTTGAATATTCACTTTCTTATCTGTATTATCAAGTAAAAGTGTTTGAGCAAGAGGATGTTTCAATACTACAAGACTCAAAAGGTGCAACCTCAACATGTTTTTCAATAAAAATGCAATTTTCACAATTTGTAGAGGTGCAATTTTCTAAACAAGTATTTTTCAAATCATCGCTCAAATCATTACTTGTAATTTGCTGATTATGAGAATGAAAGTCAATTAATGTTACCTAATGAGGAGTGAACAAGTGAAATTCAATTTCTATGTCTACTGACTCCTCATCTGAAGAACTTGACTCTAGGTTTGAATCCATGAATGCTTCAAATAGGCTTTCTAGATCATCATCTTTACTTGATGAGCTGCTCCTCATGCTTTTAGTGTCATCATTAAGAATTTCATCATGGGAGTTGGGAATCACAACATTTCTGAAAATGCGCATAGCTTGAATATTCAAGGTAAAACATTTTTTATCAAATTCATTTAAAACAAGTTTTGGTTTTAAATCAAAGCCATGAAGCACAATATTCCATAAATGACAATTAATAGCTTGAAAATAAAATTTCATTCTAGCACTCCAATATAGATAATTCTTCCCATCAAAAATTGGTGCATCATCGAATGTAAAACCCTTCATATTAAAATCAAAAATAAATATCCCAACGCTGCCAATTTACAACGGATCGTTGAACTCAAGCTGTTAGGCTTTTACTAGAGCACGGAGCTCTGATACCAATTGTTAGGATTGGCAGCAGTCACCCAAGGGGGGGTGAATTGGGTGTTTACAAAACCATTGGAAAACGATCGATTCAATACGTTCTTAAGAAGATTAAAGAGATTTTACATAGCGGAAGACTTAAAGAACCATTGAAAAAATGTTTTAAGCGCAGACGAAACAATATATTTATATTAATATTGGAAAACTAATATTCGCGAGATTGAATAAATTAACAACACGAAAACGCAATACTTGCGCTAGATAATTTAAAACATGAAAATAGATTACTTCGCTAAAATATGAATAACGCAAAATAGAAACACGAAATGTAAAGAGATAAGGGATAGAAAATTTGTGCACCGGTGTTTTTATACTGGTTCAGTCTTTCCAGCGAAAGACCTACATCCAGTCCCCAAGCGACCCGCTTGAGCTTTTCTTCAATAACTGAAACAGGGACAACCAGCCCCAAATACAAGTAAAGAGCGCCCCGCATGCTACTAGGAACCTCCGTTCGCTAGGGACCTCGATACAAACAACTAGGAAGACCCTTCCTAGATTTCCCAGATAGCCTAACTACTAGGTGACCCACCGTTCGTCTAGCACTACCCAAACACAAGGGTTTTCTCACCCTATGAACGCGGCACACGTTCAAACTAAGGGATAACACTCCCTAATCACCAAGGGTAACACTCCCCTTCCAGATAAAGGTTTACAAATGATAGTTGGTGCAACAACCAATAATGCTCTCTAGATTAGAGCAGATACAACAATGAAAGTCCTATAACTCCTGAACTGGTGGAAGCGGTACCTAAAAAGACAATGGAAAACAGGGAGTGAGACATTTATTTATAGTTTAAGTATTAGTACTTGAATAAATGATAAATTATTGGTATAGAGTATTCAATAACAAAGCATTACAATCAATTAATCACAATCATATGTCAATCATATGCACATGATGCATGTTTCTATATAATCCTAGGCAAGTGATATGCATTTATATGTATGCATGATTGTCTCGCAAGATCATCCAATCACTAGTTTCCATGTCCATCTGAATCCATTATTTGGATTCTATTCCTTTTCGAATCACATATCTGGATTCTATTATCTGGTATCCAATCATTGGATTTCTCTTTTCATTTCATTCTTCATTCCACATCTCATTCATTTCTCATCCATATCCTTACATCTCCCTCCATTCCAGGGAAAGACAAATCGGGAGTAAGCATCTCACAATTAATGATTGCCTCAGTACTTGGTCACTATCAGATCCAAGTACAACCTGGGATACACTCCCAAGTTGGGCTCTAGCTGAGACCACTCTCAGCCAATCGTGATATGCCTAGGTGACCGATAGAATTGTTGTGGTTACTGAAGAACCGATTTCCAACACGGGTGGCTAATCTGATTCTCTAATGGATCAAGGTTCTACCCACCAACAATTCCCGCGGTTGTTGAAGCACAACCTAGTCACCATAGCACTCTCGATTTTTCAGTTCCCAGAATTGTCACGTCAACCTTTCCCATACCCTTACCGTCCTCCATTAACACCATGTGTAACAGCCCGATTTTCGTAAACCAAAATATTTACTTAAGGTTGCAAAAATTGAGGCCAGATTTTTTTTTTGTAAACGCATTGTTGAAAAATCATTGTTGCATTTAAAAGTCCGTTTGCTGAAAACCGAGTGTTACTAAAACATTTATTTTCGTAAAAGAATTATTTCCAAATCATCATGATATTTTCCAAAGGTTACATGGTTCGATTTTCCAAAAAGAGTAGGCCTCAATACAGATGTAAGAACTTAGCTTTGAATACAAGAGTCGCACATTGCTTGGTAATCCTTGACACAAATCATATCCTAAACTAAATTTACTGCTACTGCTTCCGCTGCGTTACTCTGATGAAGACCACCGGATGGAGATTCCCTTCTCTTTGCACCGTTCCTTCATCCCTGAAAGTGAAGTCACCTCCGTTGTTACTTCCTTATTGTCGTTTAGGCTTCCGCTCTCATCCCTCTAGTGTGATGAACTCATTACGATGCTCCATCTGCCCGTTGCGATATCAGCAGCACCGATAGAACAACGAACAGGAGAGAGTAAGCGATCCGAACGACGAATCGTCGACGGCGCGGAATTACGATAGGTAAGATAGAAGGACCACACAACATACAATACAACACACAAGCACACAACAATCAAGCATATTATTTTCATTATCATCATTACTGACTTTGCTTAGTATCATCTTTGTTGTCGCCTTTCATTCTCTCTCTCTTCCTCTTTCACAATCATGTTTCTCTATTCCTTCTGTACTATCAATCTACACTCTTTCATGATAGGGAAAACTTTCAGACTTCATCAAGTACTCGTTTCGTTTTCGACTATCACTCACGTCTACATCTCCTCGGTCATCCACCCAACTTAGTCGGAAGCCAACAGGAGTACAGGACCTTTACCACGCGGGCATGACAGCTGTCTCAACAATGGATCCAAGCCAGGAGGTCTCAACCTCAAATCATATCATATAATCAAAAACACATTGCCCCGTTCCAGTCCCTCTCCACTGTTGTAGACTTGCATCGAGGGGGCGACAATATATTTCTGGTGGGCCCGCAGAACTTGCCACGGCATTAGACCCAGTCCCCACCACGTTAGTGCGCCACTTGTGGAGTTCGTTCTGCCCAGAAATACACTCTAGACTTCTTGACGTTTCACCGTCATCGTCCTCCCCTCCTGCAATCTCCACCTGAGTATCCGTAGATACCCATAGTATCTTCCTCTCCACTACTTCGCATTCTCATACCTCACCGCGTATGTCTTTTAAGTCTTTTATCTTTTTATTTACCCTAAGGTCGGCCCATCCTTCGTGCAACCCTTCAATGAGTCCCGACCACTAACTTGCACAAACTTTCTCTCATCATATCTTACATAGCACAGAGCTGGGATCACATTACTGAATTCTCATCTCACTTTCCCAATCCTTCTCAATATTCTCAACCTTTCTCAAAAATAATCTCACTTCTCATCAAAACACCTTTCATAAACTCTTTAGGAATTTCATACCATTAGCTTTCACAAAATATTCTTTTCAATCATTACATTTTTGGGTGAGTGTTAATGGAGGAGCAAGCTCAACTCAACATTAAGCTTCTTCCCAAAAATGTGGACAAGGTATCACATCTCACTTCACAATCATTCTCACTATCCCCAGCTCTGGCTCGATCTCAACATTACCATTTATTCCTTACTTCTTTCCCCAACCTCAACACTTATCTTTGTATGTTTCGTCTTATATTTCTCATCATTTTCAATCTTATTATTTTCACAACTCATTCTTTCCTTTTAGTTTCTTTATTCAAGACGTAACAGACGCCCATCAACGTTTTACTCATTTAATCAATATCAATAAATACCATCAAACATAATTCAATAAAACATGCTAGTAACACACACATCACACAATAACAGTGTGGTTTTCGTCACCTTCGTATAAATGGCCACACAGGGCAAACAATTGCCACTTATACTACTGACTTCAACCACGTAGTCCCGATCTTTGAGATGATACGGGACGTCCTACTAAATTACCTAAACACCACAGTGTCTTAGGATAGCTTCTCTCTCACCTGAGGTCCAGCCATTAATTGCGTACCGTCACCTTGGATCCTTTCTGCTGTCGGCTGCCCCAATCCCTCGTCTTTCAAATTCCTCGTACTAAATAAAATACGCTTACGTTACTGTCTTGCATTAAGAAAGTCTATTTCCATAACTTAGACACCATTCATTCCTCGTATCAAATAAAACACTCTTATTTTATCCAAACACTCCCCATATCCTCTTAGCACTTTAAACATTTTAAAACCATTTGTAATCATTAAATAAAATGGTTCAAATCATTTAGTTTGGTTGCTGGTCTGTTTTGGACAGCACCATAATCATGTTTGAAAACATCGAAAAGCTTACCGTTTTTAACCCGGCTTTTCTTAAATCAATTATCATTGAAAAACTTTACTTTAAATCGCTTGAACACATTTTTAAGATTAGGAAATAATTATAAGTAGTTCTGGACAGCAACGAATTACTTTACAAAAACAACTTTGATAAACCCCGAAAACATCGTAAAAACACTTTTTATTTCAGATACTTCTTTAACTTAAATCTAATACTTTAAAACTCAAGTCTTTATCACAAAAATCACTTTGGAACAGCCACCAACATCAATTAAAAATCTCCAAACATCATCTTAACATACATCAACAAGTAACACTTCATGAATCAATCAAAGGCATGTAGTCAACTTAGTCAATTATCAAAGAAATCAGACAACTCATAAATAATTCATGGTCATAACACAAGAACACTTAGGCACACACATATTCACAAACCAAATTTGAACTAAAGATATAAACCAAACGTATTTGTCTTTCTTAAACAATTTGATTCCTTTCAAAACTACCATGTACTTCTTATTTTATGCAACTAAGTTATTCACTCTCTCTTTTGCTCCTACCCGAATACACATACTTGCACATACATTTATTTAAACACAATACTTATCTCCAAAATCATTCAATTTATTTATCTCCTTTATTTATTTATTTATTTATTTTTATCAAAATCGATTTAGAAAATAATTATTCACAACATAATTTCAAACAATTGATTTTAGCATGATTCCTCAAAACATACCCATTACTTTTAAGTCAATTCATGAGAAAAGAACCCTAGTCTATCTAGCATGCATAGGCCGAATTATCACCATGGAAAACAAAGCCTTGGATGCAAAATTTCAACATGCAAGAACCTTAAAAGTAACAAACCAACAACATGTACTTCAAACACATGGTTCTAGAAAATACCACCCCCTTTTCTTCCCCAAACCGTGACCTATTAGTCTCCTCAAACATAAATTCCATTTTTATTTTTCCTTTGCATGCACTTTTAAAATCATGTAAATGAAAGAGAATAACATACATGACCCTTTTATGAAAACAAATCATAGTTTCTTTGATTTTCAAGGCTTAACCGAAAACCTTTTTAAACAAAACCAAGAGGAAAACTTAAATCTTCAATTTTTAAACACTCATCAACTTAGATTAAAGAAAAGTCATTTTACAAAAGTTGTTTTCCTTTACTTTCTCTTCAAAACCGTGACATGCAAGGAAGGATGGTTACTCTTTTGGTTCAAAGATAACATGCATACATCAAAGATCAAACTCTTTCAAAGATCAACACAAGATCTAAAGCTTTAATGGTCAAAACCCAAAAATTAAAACTTAATTAAAAACCAAATCAAAATTAAACATTTCAACAACTCAGATTAGCTTTTCTAAGCACGAGATCAACATGCAACCACTTAGGTCAAATTAAAAAGCATCAAGACTTAGTTTTCTACTCATAACCGAATTGCCTAGTTTAGGATCTAGTGTTTTATGGGTTCATTAAGTCTTAAAAATCCAAGAGCTAGGCATAAAGAGATCATTGAAAAGAGAATAAGAATCATAAGGTCACAAAATCACGCATGCAAGAGAGAGAATCAAGACCATCCATGAATTTAAACACACATTTAAACAAAATCGTGATCATGAGCGAGAGATCAAAGTCCTTTTTGAAAAGAAAACCAAAAATCAAAGCTTATAAAGATCAAAGTAAAAATCAAGGCATTGAAACTACTTAAATCAACTTCAACCAACACCTAACCAACATGCATGAGCTTTAAACAAAATAAAAATCATCACAACCTAATTTGCTAGATATGGCCGAATAGAAGAGTCCATGGTTTAAGGGTCTACAAGTTTGTTTAGCTCTTGAAATCAAAGGATCAAGGTTTAAAATTTACATATAAACATAGATCTTCAAAAAAGATAGACATGCAACAACAAAGGAACTTTTACAAGGCTTTGAAAAATGAAAACTACTCCTAACACTCTATAATCTTCGAATAAACCAAAGAAGAAGAGAAGATCTTCAACCTTCTTCACTTAATCCTCGAGGATCCTAAGGCTTGGGCTTGACCTTCTTCTCCTTCTCCCTTGCATGCTCACGGGTTCTCTCTCTCTCTCTAAGTTTCTCTATTTCTTTCTAAGAGTTTGATGTTCTCTTAGAATTGTGTTTAGGTGTGGGAATGAAATGTGAAGGAAAAGTTGGGAGTGAACTATGGTTTGGGACTTATGTAGGCACACGAGTAATTCCCCAAGTGCCCTTGAATTATTCGGCCAAGAGAGTTGCTTAAGGGGCAATTTTGGCTTCACAAAAAGTTGCATGGCTTAGGACCAAACCATGAGACAATTAGAGTGAAATTAGGCTTAATCCTTGGTCCTATTGGTTGGTCACATCCTTAACTATACTTTACACTAAACCAAACCTACATGTCACTAGTCTACTTCCTTAGGGTGCAAGAAAGTCAAGGTTCCCTTCATGCATATACATACACACACACACGGCCAAACACACACATGCACACATACAAGCATCACATGTTGCACACACTCACTCTCACACGTATACACATGCATATTCATCACTTCACCTAGTTATGACTTGGTTAGGATTTAGTTATGATTTGGTTACCACTTAGTTACTTAGGAAATTTCTAGGTTCCTCTTCTACACTCACACATATACATACGACACACATATATATTTACACATACACACATACATACATGCACATGTATACATCAACCATTCCCACCTTCATGCATACATCATCACATAATTTGCACTAACTAAATTTCCCATAACCCTAAGCATGCATACACAAGGACCGCACATACATAGGCATACTCATACATAAAATAAATCATTTGTGTATCATAATAACACTAAAAATATCAAGCATACATTTTAGAAATTAAAACAACCTTTCATCAATTAGTTAAAATTCACTATTTTCCTAAAAGAATTTTAATCACATAATTATTTCCAGAAACTCAACGTTTAATTCTTAACAGTATTTCATGGAAAATCATTCTTGTAAAATCGTTTATCACCTTAAAACGTGGATTAAGAAATCTTGTTTAAGAAAATATTCTTTCAAAAACACTTTTCTCAAATAAATCTCTTTAGTACTTTTAATTTAATACGAGGAATTTGCAGGGTGTTACACCATGTATGATGCATGATGTAATTGACTCTTGATTGACAATTTTATTTATCACACTTTTAATCATCACTAACGTACCTTTAGTATGCAATCATTCTTTTTTTTCTTCATTTAATTATGTCTAAGTTTAATTAAAAGTATTTAACTCTTGTACAACACACTCCTCAGTCCTATGGTCATTGGAATCGAATAAGTACTTAGAATGTTTTGATTTGAGTATCATAACTTAATTGATGACCGAATTTCCACTTTTATGCAAAGTCAGAGTTAACTTTGCAATAAAACAGAGTCAGAGTGCAAAATTTTAATATGTTAACTAGTTATTGGAACATGATAATCAGTTATCCTTTGAAAATTTTGCCTTATTTCAATGTAATTTACATACAATAACCGGCTAATCCTCTCAGTTAACTAGTTATCAATTTAGAACTTCGGGCAAATTACACATTTGGTTCCACAGGTCCAATACCAATTCATTTCCAATGACCTTGAACAAATATGATTATCCAACATCATTCATTCATGCATACCAATAATTCCATTATCATTCATGCAATTCCAAGTATATCTCAAACATGATGTTATATTCAAGGAATAATTTTAATTCCATAACACATCATTTAACTCATGTAATTTACATTATTCGCAGCATCAAACTTGTGTTCATACAAGTCACAAATTTATGTTTACACAAACAAATTAGGTCATTCCAAATTCATGTCTAATTTCTTTAAAACTTCATGTATATACCAAATCTTTTGTCAATCACACATAGATTATTACAGCAAACAATTTCCACATTGTTCACTAAATTTTCCCTTTTATTCATAGGTTCAGTAATTAAACTAATCTTGTTCGGCACTTGGTTAATTTTACTTATTATCATTCTATTTAGATACTAACTTAGTCTATAAGATATGGCTCATCCCTTACCACAATAGGAGAGGAGTGGATGTGCTTTAATCCTAGCCTTCTTCCTTAGTCCTGAATTTAATATTCTCCTATCTTCTAAGCTTCCTTATCTATTGGTCCTCACAGAAACAGAGTTTCAAGGTTGCTTCTATTGAGTTTGAGGGGTTTTGGAAGGGTTTCAATTTGTGTGAGCTTTGAAGAGTGTCTCTAATTGCATATAAAGTCCCCGAACTCGAGCTTAAGGTATTTATAGGCCTTTTGGATCGACTATGAAAGGAAAATATCTAAGATTTAAGCCAACTGCCTTTGAATTTTCTGGAAAACTTGATAGGATATAATCGGTTAACACCCCATCGGTGGTTATCATGGCTCATTTTGGCCAAATTTACACTGTGATAACTGGTTATCTCAACAGGGTAATCGGTTATTGTTGTTCAATTTGTCCAAAATTCTCCAGATAACCAGTTATTGATGTCTTTTAACCGATTACTAAAGATATTTTTGATGTAATTTTTATGGTTTTTAATTATTTTAAATCAATTCTTAATACTTAAGTAATCCCCTAATGATAAAATAATCTTATACTAATAAAAAATTACATTTTATTAATTTATCAAAATTCTAAATGTTACATATATATATATATATATACACACACACAATTGATTCCGAATTCTGGATAGCACCAAAACAATTTGAGAAACTAGTTTAATTATTTTTTTAAACTTTCCTTCAAAGAAAATCAATCATTTAACTTAACAATTTTGGAACTATTAATTCTTTTCTTAAATACACTTACTCAAAATTCTGTCGGTTGGGGCAAGGGGAAGCGGCTCGATCTCGCTTAAACAAGGTCTAGAGTTCAATTCCTTGTGGATGCAGAAAATTCATGTTGAAAGACTCACCTACCATTACTAGGCACGTGACTCAGATTGGAACCAGGTGTACTTAGGTAATACTTGGGAAACTAAGTGGACAACAAAAAAAAACTGGACCTATTAGTTTTAACATCCTATTAATTTGGTCGACTCATTCTAAGCCTCTCTTCTAACGGGTCTCGACCTCCAAAGGAAAACGCGACACAAACACCTTCCTAAGTACAGTGGTTCCATAATTGCTCGCTATAATACCCGCAATTTTCCCCATTTTTACGAATTGATTTTTGAGAAATTTTGATTGGGCAGTTCTTTTCAAATTAATATAGTTATATTATTTGATTTATATCTATGAGTGAAAATAATTATTTGGAATTTATTTTATCGTAGTAAATTATTTTATTTTTGTGTTTTTTAAGGAATTGTTATTTGTTGGTTTAAAAGGATTTATTTAACTTTGAAAATTCATAACTTTTAACTGGTAAATTGTAATTAGACGAATTTACAGTAAAACGATTGTATTAAAATGTAGAATTTATTTTTGTAAAGTTTGATCTTTAAATTTGCTGCCACGAAATTCTTCTTATTTTTGGGAAATTATAACGTTTTATCATTTAAGAAAATTGAAATATGATTTTTCAAGTGTTATTTACTATATTGGAAAAATATTATTTTCCTACTGTATAAAGGTGTTGCACGGTTTTGATACGTACCTTATGCAATTTGAATTTTGAATTGTTAGACATCCATTTATTAATGCACAAAACCCTAGGGTAATAACCCAATTAAATGCATTTTATCTATAAAGCACATTATTTAAGACCCATATTTAATGATCCTATCCTAAGTGGGATTTCCAACCAATGAGAGGCCTATCTTTTTATCACATCACACATTCCTATCTCTAATCAATTTTTAGACCCCACTTTTTATTTTTTGAACCCCATTTTAAATCCCTCCTTATAAATACCCCTACCCACATGTATTCCTTTTGCTTCTTATCATTTCCACCTAGTGGGAAAAAAAAAAGAAGAAGATAGAGGGAGAAGAAGGGGAGGCCGTGGAGCATAAGGAGGAAGAAGGTAGGGAGTGTTTGTCACAAATCCAAGGTAAGCTTTGTCCATTTTCTATGCTTCATTCCACCCTCATACCTATACTAACATGCTCTTACCCATTGGAAATCATGAAACGAAACCCTAGCCCCAATTTGAGAGAGAAACCGTGGGGAGCAAGAGGAAGAGAAGGAGAATCCCTTTTGATTTTTGCCATTCATTTCCATTTTTCCTTTAAGGTATTGATCTTTAAACTTGATTTCTCTTCCTTTTTGCATTTTTATTTTCGGTTTTGTTTAGCATTTCTTAAAGGATTTATGGATTTGTTAAAATGAGCCTTTGCATGTTGATTTTTAGAGATGCTATTTATTTTTCAATTGCTCTTATGCAAAGATTAAAGTTTTAGCTAGAGAAATGGACATGCAAAAAGGTCGTATGGGTGAATCAGTTTTTATATAAATGTTTTGCACAAATGATTCTTATTTTCTATGTTTGGTTTCGGCTTTTATGCATGTATTTGAGAAATAAAAATTGATTTTTGAAGTTATTGTTTGATGCTTGTTGAGTTGTTGAGTTGTTTTGCAAAAAAAATCAAGCTTATACTTTGATGCATGTTTCGATTTTGGCTTAAGTAAGCTAGGAATGATATTTGATTCTTATGCATGTTGTTTGTTGATGAACCTTGATTATTTTCTTGCCCTACTTTCAGTTTTTATGAGGAAAATAAGTAAATGAGTTGATTTTGCTTTGGTTTGATGATTAGTGGTATCTTTTGGTTCATGAATGTGAATGTTTATAGGTATAGGAATTTATTTGAGTTTGTGTGCTTAGTGTTGAATATATTCAGTTTTGTGGGTGTGTAGGAAGGAAATGGTTTTGTTTGTTAAGAACCATTGTGAAAGTTAGTGATTTTAGCTTATAGGAAGTTTTGTTAAAAAGTACTTTTACCAATTGGATTGCCTTGAAAATTTAGTATGTTGCTCTTAGTACTATTTGAATGCATTTTGGAAAATTTGATTTGGTTTGGACTTGATTTGACATTTTAAATGAATTTTGGTTGTTTGGTGTTGATTATGGAAGTTTAAGGTTTTAAGTGTAAAATATTTGGATAAATAGTACTTACATATATTCAATGATTCTAAAACTTGGACACTGTTTTAAGTAGGTTAAATTGATTGCCTCTAAACTTTTGTACGATTTTTAGAGTTGGATTACTATTTTTACAAGAATTGTTTTTGAGAAACCGGTTTTGTTGGTTTTGATTTAATTTAATTTGTTTCGCGCGTATTAAGTTATTATTTTCTATATTAGCTTTCGCTCAATTGCTCTTAATCGTTCTTATTTGTGTTTACCGCTGGGAATATTAATTGTTTTTGTTGAAGAGCGATTAATTTTCAAAGTGTTGCATGGATTTTTAAAAACCCAATTCACCCCCTCTTGGGTGTCGGCTGCCAATCCTAAAAATAACAAACCAAATGTAATCATCCTATATAATAACTAGCTCTTACCCCGTGCAATGCACGGGTTATTGATATTTTAATTTTTTTAATATTAAATATTTTAAATTAAAGATTATTATTATTATTTTAATAAAGTAAATATTATTATTAAACAACAACAAAAAATAATTATATAAAAATTAAAGATAGGAGTTCAAACCAAATCCTACAATTAAAAAAATTAATGTAGCTGATCTTGTTGATAAATTATGTACATATGAATAAAAATGCAACACTTTTTATCTCATATATTCCTTATTTATCTTATGCATAAATTGACATTTTTATATATGATTATCGACTTTATTATGATAAATCAAAATTAAATCAGAATTAAACATTATGATATTTTTTGTTTGATGATATTATGAGACTTTATTATGATAAATCAAAATTAAATCAGAATTAAACGTGATGCCTTGAAAATTTCTCCTACAAACGTGGTGCCTCAAAAATTTCTCCGACAAACGTGGTGCCTCGAATAGACGTCTTTTTATATATAGATAGTAGATATGATTTGATTTTCCTTCTATAATATATTTTGTCTATTGTAATAGATAAAAATTATCTTATATTAAAATAGGATTTGATTTTATGTTTGATGTAAATATTATTTGTTTTTTGTTTTTTTTATTGTGACAAGAAAATTAAAACTATTAATAACAAATCAATTTTTTTTATAGATAATCAAATTTTTTAACAATATTATCTTTCTATTTTTTTTCTCATATGATATGGACCATTAGTCAGAGATCAATTAATAATTTTAAAAATCAATTGCAAAAAAAAAATAAAAATTTATGTTTAGTCACTCACACCGCTACTAAGATTTATATTCTCCATATTTATAAAGATAAGATAGGTATTACTACTTATTATGTAGAAATGTGAGTATATATATAAATTTCGATAAAACTTTATTTTTCTACCATATTCTTACATTATCCCACTATTGTTTAGGTATATAGAGATTACGGCTTATTTAAAAATATTAAACTAAGAGCCCCGTTAGGTATATAGAGATTACGGATTATTTAAAAATATTAAACTAAGAGCCCATATTCTTTGCTGTTGGCATATGTCTCCATTTTTTAATATTAAGATATGAGAAGTATTAAAAAAGAAAAGAAAAGAAAGATTAAGATCCAATAAGATAAAGATAATCATAAAAATAATTAAAATATTTAGTTTGAGATAAGATAAATATTTTTAGGATTCAATCTTATTATTAATTTAAGGTAAAATAATTGATTAAAAATATAAAAATATTTAAATATGATTAATAACAACAGATGAGATAATCATATTAAAAAAACTAGCTCTCACCCCGTGCAATGCACGGGTTATTGATAATTTATTTTTTTATATTAAATATTTTAAAGTAATGATTATTATTATTTTTATTATAAATTAAAGATTATTATTAAACGACAATGAAAAATAATCTAAATTATCTTGTTCATAAGTTTTGAACTTTCTCATATAAATCAAAGATAACACTTTTTATCTTAGATATTCCTTATTTATTGGATGAATAAATTAACATTTATAATATGATAATCAACTTTATCATGTTGAATCAAAATTAAATCAGAATTAAACATTTCGATATTCTGTATTTGATTGTATTAGGATGAGCATAATTAATTATAAATCAGAACGTTATTTCATTGGACATAAATTCATTGGAATATAATGACTATTCATTTTTTAAATATTATATTTGTTTATGTATAGATCATTATTAAATTAATGTATTCCTTATTTAGTTGATTAATGAATTAATATGTTTTTATATATCTTTATTACATTTATCTTGATATTATGATTAATTAGAGTGAAATCAAAAGTTAACTTTTTGATATTTTTTATTTGATGATATTATGAGTATATTTAAGAATAAATCAAAATATTTCATATTTCATGGGACATGATAATTTATTAGCATTTGTTGAATATAATTATCACCTTTAATATGAAAATCAGAATTAAATCAAAATTATACATTCTTATCTTTTTTATTTGATGGATAGATTAATATTTTTTTAGTACAATTAGCATTTTTTTATATAATTATCTCAAGTTAATCATAAGATAGGATTGTAAAAAGTGTTTATCCTAATTATCTATTAATTTACAATAATGATAATAATAATAATAATAATAATAATAAATATATGGATAATAATATGATAAGAGATAATGATAAGAGATAAGCCTATATAAAATATGATAAGATATAAAATATAGATAATTTATCTTTATTATTATTTAGTCTTATGAAATTTTTTATTTGGATTATCCTGTAAATTTTAAGTTTTTATTTGTTTTAGTAGATTATTACCACTTTTGTGGTTTGCTAGTTCCGTCTAGTTTTATGAAATATTTTTTTATTGGGATTATTTTTTTAATTTTTAATTTTTATTTGTTTTTGGAGGCTACTACATTTGATAATCGAAAAATTTACTAATTAGCTTAGTTTTACTAATTCAATTATCAATTTTACTAATTAGTTTAATTTTAGGAGTTAAGCTAATTAGTAAAATTGCTAAAACTAATATTCAATATTATATGAATCTTTAAATTATACACTTTTCAGCTTTGTGTTACGAATATTATTTTTTTAAGAGAAAAACATTATTTAATCCCTTGTGCAAAGAATAAAAATTCTACTATACTACTTATAATTTAAATAAACATTTTCTATTTTATAATTTTTATTTATATATTCCCAAGGTTAATACTTATTATATAAGTTGATAAATTTTATTTATTTATTTATAAGGGTATTGAAAAATATTGTTCTTAAAAAGAAAAAAAGTTATATTTTTTTAAAGAGAAAAAAATATAAAGATTGTTACAATCACTAAATGGATTAACATGAAATATCTTTGACTTAAATCTCTAGATGGAAAAAATTAAAATAATGTTACGTGAAATTTTTTCATACATTAGTAATTTATAACTTTTTTTTGTTTGGAAAAGAACGTAGGATACAAAATTTTTCATTTTTAATTTTTTTTTCTAATTTGAAATGTCGATATAAGATTAAGATTTCTGTATAGCACAAAATTATCCTATCCAGAATCATTCCAAACCAAAAACATGCTACCCAACCTAACACACCACGTAATAATCCGTAAACAAATGCTTTTATATATAATTATTTTTATCTATTACATTGCAAAAATGAACTTTTTTATTTAGTATAATGAATATTTTTTTTAACAAATTAAGTGTATTTATCTTTTTGAGGATAATGATTATTTTTTTTAACAAAATGAGGATAATGATTTCACATTGATGATAATGAAATTTTTAAATTTTAAAAACTTGATATATGATTATATTTTATAATTATTTAAGACGACACTTTAAGAATTGTAGTTTTTTAGATAATATAAACTTTTGTTAGATGTTTGAGTTTATCATGGATTCTTTGCTATGACCATAGAAGCCTCATCTATTTGGGTTTATCTTATTGAGGATAATGATTATCTTTTTAACAAACTGATGTGTTTATCTTTTTGAGGATAATGATTATTTTTTTAACAAAATTGAGTTTAACTTTTTGAGGATAATGATTATTTTTTTAACAAACTTAGTGAGTTTTTCTTTTAGGATAATGATTATTTTTTTTAACAAAATGAGGATAATGATTTCACATTGAGGATAATGAAATTTTTAAATTTTAAAAACTTGATATATGATTATATTAAAAAGTTTCCATTGTTTAGTTTAAATTTATCATTAACTTAAAAAAACCTTACAAATTCAAATGATTTATGAATTTGATATTAAATATATTTAACCAAATTCAGCTCATATTTTATGATCAAGATAAAGATAATTCTACAATAAAAGTGGGTTTATCTTTAAAAAGGAGTGTTAACGTACAAATTCAAATATTGATAATAATTTGTCACCCATTAAAGACACATGATATCGATACATAATTTATAAATTGTTATCTTATAAAATAATTATAAAAAGTTGCAAATTTGTTTCATGTTTAAAAAAAGATCAAAACTAAATATAATTGCAGAAACGGTGTGAGTTCATGGGAAAGGAGGGAGGGAGGTTAGTGCTAATGTGTGAGTGAACACTTTATGATTATTGTCAATTTGAAAAATAGCAAAATTGAAAAATAAAATAGTAAAGACAACATAAGGAACCACTTTAAAATCGCAAACAAATGCTATTATAAACAATTATCTTCATCTATTACATTGGGAACAACTCCACCGTGGACAAATGCTATTATATACAGTTATTTAAATGCTATTATATACAATTATACTTTCTCTGCATTGCTAGTGAAATTAACCAACTCCTATAGCTTAAAGCACAAACTAATCTCATCTTGCGCAGTTTCCGGACCATCACTCCCATGGATTATATTTCTGCAGGCATAGGCAAGGATAATTATTAGACTGTGATGATCACCAAAATAATGGAGAGGTTGTGATGATCACCAAAAATAATAGCATGTTTCTTGGCAAAACAATAGAGTACTTTCCAACAATGACATGCCTCTAATAGTTCCGGCTCTGATTTCTATGGATCCATAATTTGATGATTATTGTCAATTTGTCATCATATTTATAGTTGAAAATATGTGATATCTAAAAAGAGTCCTCGATAATTTGAGTTTATCTTTTTGAAGATAATAATTATTTTTTTAAACAAACTGAGGATAATGATTTCAAATATTTTGAAGATAATAATTAATTTTTTTTAACAAACTAAAGATAATGATTTCAAATATAGATAATTTATTTAATTTCAAATTATAATTTTGGATAGATAATTTATTTAATCTCAAATTATAATTTTGATAAAAACAATGTTATTTAACTACCAACGCTCTGGTGCTAGTATTCCTTAAGCGAACAAACATGGTGTCTCAAAAATTTATCCGACAAACGTGGTGTCTCGAAAAGGGATCTTTTTATATAAGTATAGTAGATATTGATTGTTAAAAAAAAAACTACTCCATCCATCACATAAACATAAAAAAGATCATGTTCAATTGATTTAATATTTATTTATCATAATAAATTTGATAATCATATATAAAAATGTCAATTTATCTATAAAATAAATAAGGAATATCTCATATAAAAAGTGTTACATTTTTTTATTCATATGAGGAAGTACAAAATTTATCAACAAGATCATTTAAATTAATTTTTTAAAATATAGAGTTTGGTTTGAACTCCTACATTTTTATATTTATTTTTGTTGTTGTTTAATAATAATATTTACTTCATAATAAAAATAATAATAATATTACCAACAAAGCCCAGCACAGTTGGTAGATAGCTGGGTTCCTTAAGCATGATGTCAGGGGTTCGATCCCTGCCGTGGGCATGGAAAATGCTTTGTTGGTAGAGGCAAAACCCACTTCGGTGATCTCTAGGCCTCGGAGGGGATTAGTCTTCGGCTGTCGGCTGGGGGATACCCTTGGTGTACACCAAAAAAAAAAATAATAATATTTAATTTAAAATATTTAATATAAAAAATTAAAATATCAATAACTCGTGCATTGGGCGGGTAAGAGCCAGTTAATTAAATAATTGAGCATCCATCTTTTTTTTGGGTGTACACCAACCGGTACCCGGATCTGATTTAACCAGAATCCGACTCATCCGGTCCGACCCAACTGAGCTTGCACTAAGCGGTAAGGGTCTTCCAGCAGGGGTTGCTCCATACCCAAGACTCGAACTCGAGAGCAGTTGGATAAGGGACCAAGTGATCCATCTTTAACTAATTAACTAATGTAAAAAATTGTACTAACTCGGAAGGTTTGCCTTTTCTTTCGTAGGAGATGTTATTTACACCCTTAACATTTCTCTTATATTCATTTTTTATATTACCTCAATATTATTCAATGGTGTAAAGAAGGGGGAACATTTTAAGAAAACATCTTTTTGACGAGAAACATCACATGCTCCACTCTCCGGGAGAGTAAATTAGACCCAGCTTTCTTTTGTTGCCCTCCTAAAACCCCAAGCACGCAAGCAGGCAGGGTTTTTGTGATGTACAATCAAACGGTAGCTGCTTCCACCAAACATACCAATTAGTCAATTACCACTACTGCGTCGTCCCTCTTTCACTCCAACCCCATTCCACCGACCGGAACATGGTTTAAGCTTCCAACCACACTATATACATATTAATCCTCTCTCTTTATCTATGAATTTCGAACCAACTTTCTTTTCACACTTGTTTACAATAAAATTCCCCTTTCATTTTCAATCCTTCGCAATTTGATGTGCACCGCCACTTACTCCCTCAACAAGGGACTCGATTCTCTCTTCTCCCCTCTTCATAATAATAATTTAACCATTGTTTCCCAACCCACTACTCACTTGAGCATTTCCACAAACATGTGGCGCAACGTCGCTAAGAAAGCTATTTTCAACACATGCCTCGGCTTAGGCTTCGGCCACCGCCTCTGCCTCCACCCTCCGAGCAGGCCTCTTAATCTTTGTCGACTCTCGTGTTCCCAACAAAACAGCGAAAGTTTATTATGCCGCCACCAGGGTGTGACTGGCTTTAAATTCGGAGTGAGAGGGATTGCGAGTGTTGCGGAGGCGATTTCTTCGTCGACTGATGCTGAGGAAGATGCTGCACCGGTTGATGAGGTTCAAGAATTGTTGAATGAGATGAGGAAAGAAGAGAAGAAGGAGAAGGAGAAGAAGCAGGGGGAGGGGGATGCTGTGTCGAGCTGGCGGAGTCAGTTGAATTCGATGAGGGGAGTGAGTCAGTCGAGGTACCATGAGCTTAGGAGAAGGCAGGTGAAGATTGAGACCATGGCGTGGGAAGAGGCCGCGAAAGAGTATAGGGAGCTCTTGATGGACATGTGTGAGCAAAAGCTGGCACCAAATCTGCCATACATGAAGTCGCTGTTTCTGGGTTGGTTTGAGCCTCTGCGCGATGCCATTGCGAAGGAGCAGGAGTCTTTCGAGAGAGGGAAGAATAGGACGGCTTACGTGCCCTACCTGGTTCAGTTGCCGGCCGATAAGATGGCTGTTATCACAATGCATAAGTTGATGGGGTTGTTGATGACGGGAACCGACCACGGTTCTGCCAGGGTTATCCATGCTGTCATGAGCATTGGTGATGCTGTTGAACAAGAGGTGGGACATTTTTGTTTCTTGTATTGTTCATCTTTATTTGGTTTAGACTTAATTGCAGATGTTATCTTGATTGATGTAATTCATACTGTTTGCTTTTATACTGTTTTGGATTTTGTTTTAGAATATTTGATTTGATTGTATGCCAGACACTCAGACTAGAAATGCTATTAGAAAATCCATGGGAATGTGGAGTATGTTGCAAAGGTCACGGGGAGTATCTGGATTATGCAAAGTCTTACATAAGTAAATGGTGAACTATAATTTTTACATGAAGTGAGGCCAAACCCAATATTGTGCTTTCATTGCAATTAAATTTTCCCACCTATTTTGAGCAAGCTTTGGTTGTTGTTGTATTCTTATGCTTTTTTCTTTTTTCTTTTTTTTTTTAATAAAATAAATCATTTGGAATGCTTTTGCTGGAGGAAGGGATGGTACTTCAACCTGTGCTTGACGGAAATTGCAGGCTTTATTTGACTTGAGCGAAGTATGGGAATCACAAATTGGGGATGGAGCAGGATATGAGGCCTTTTTTTAAGTATGAGGGAAGGGGGTTTATGGGTATGGAACCAGAGATGGGGAGTACACTATCCAAACTTATTCCCTTGGCCCCATCCAAAAAAGCTAATATAAATTAAATTAAAGTATGAGGCTTGACTTGAAGATTGGGCTCTACTAACTATCAAAAGTTCCTTCTTCTTTTTGATGGATATGATCAATTTATTATGAATAATAAATTTCCTGAGGCATGTCATTTGATATCTCCAGGTGTCTAACCCAATCTGTTGCGATGGATGTGACCTTATTTACTGCTAATTTGATGATTCAGGTTAGAATACACAAGTTCCTGGAGAAAACTAAGAAGAAAAAGGATGGTAAAGGCAAGAAAAATGATGCTGCTGAGTCTTCCATTGTTGCCAAGGAAGAGGAGAAGATGCGGAAAAAAGTAATGGATTTGATGAAGAAGCAAAAGCTTGCCGCAGTGAGGGGGATAGTGAAGGGCCAGGATGATACAAAACCGTGGGGACCTGTCATTAAGACAAAGGTTTGAATACCTTCCCCTACAGGCTGACACTCTCCAATTGTTCCTTTTGCTATTTATTTGCTTCTTCATAAAATAAAATGATATTCTCTCCTATGTTTCACAGGTAGGAAGCCGTTTAATTGAGCTATTGGTGCAGACTGCATATATACAACCGCCATCAGATCAAATACAGGATTGTGCACCTGATATTCGACCTGCGTTTATGCATTCAATTGTAACGGTGACAAAAGAGGCAACGTGAGCATTAATATCTGCTTCATGTAGTTAGGTCTAGATTTTCCAGCAGTACCTAATACCTTTGCTCTGGATTTTTTTTTTGAATAGGAAAGTAAGCAAACGATATGGTATTATTCAATGTGACCCTCAAATTCTTAAAGGCCTTGACCGAACTGTAAGTATATTATATAATCTTCTGTACTTGAGTGGAATTTAAATTGATTGGTTCATCATTGAGTTATCTTAAGTAGTATTGTTGCTTTTTTTTTTTTTTTTTTGTTGTTAGGTTATAGAGCATTTAGTTTATATAGGAGATTTCTTTCTTTCTTTTTTTTTTTTAAGCAGCAATATTGTTTGAACCTATGACTTGATGCAAATTACTGCTCTAGGTTTCTGTTATGCACCTCTTTTAACTGATAATTTAGTTCCTGAAATAGAAACTGACTTGTAATAATGGCAATGCCGGACCAGGAAAGTTATAGGGTGTGAAGGATGAAGATAGGAGAAGAAAGTAAGGACATATGTGAGAATCAAGCTAGAGCAAATTCTTGCCAATTTAATCATTTTCCTGGACTCTTTATCTGTAACAATTCTACATATTGGGGAACTATGCACATCTCCAATCCTACTCGCAAGAAAGACATACAGTGTATAGTGATTTTACTAGGGTACTAACTCACATATAATCCTAAAATTAACTGATTCTTGATTTTTAGAAAGGCCTAAATGGCTAAACCCCTGATCCTAGAAAGCTAGTGTGAACATTTGCTGTTTTTGCTGTGATTTGGTTTGCTTAGTTTGATCATAATGCTCTCATATCTTGCAACTTTGTCCTTAATTGAAATTACAAGGTTTAAGTTGGGGGGAGGGGGAAGAAAAGGATGCTCCTAAACTGATATGAGATGTGATTGTGACGAGTGATGATGATATGAGTTGTCAATCACATGGTCTATTTACACTTATAATTATTTTAAGTACTAGTGTAATAATACTAGTACAAGACCAAGGCCACTATTTGGCCCCTTTCCTTAAACATATTAGGGAACAATTCCTAAGATTGCTTCTCAATTAACATGCACTACATTCTTGGTGCCTTAGTTGTATCATAAATTAGGACTTAGGAGAAGATCCAGAGTGTGTTAGAGAATAGAGCCAAACACCAAGCTAGAATAGAGAAAATTTGCATATGCCAGCTGGTGACAATCATGGCCAATAGAGAGAAACACCACTACTATGATTTATTAGTTGGAAGAGAAGTCATAACTGGTATGATTAGTTACTCCACTGGTATGATTCATGATTAGTAGAAATGCCACTGTCGGAATGATTCACTGGTGTGAAAAAAATGAAAGCTTTACCAGAGCCAAACACTAACCATTATATCCTATACTCGTCCCACCCGACGACCCGTCAACTTTGATACCTCTTTGTTAAGGGAAGCCCCAAATATTCTGGAGTGTTCTGCTTCAATGGGTAAACCAAGTAATGATACTTGTGGGCTTGAAACCACATCATGACCCAAAACCGTACTGCATTAGGTCTCTGGGCCCTTCTACGTATATGGCCTCACTTGGTCTATGTTTTGAATGTGGAACTTCCAAACTCACATTTGAATTGTAGACAATAAAAGATAATTCTTGGGCAGTTGTCGTATCACAGTTTTGGCTTACAAACCATCAAAAACTCCGTGGCTATATACCATTCATATGGTGTTTGGCTATAACTACCACAAGGTCGTGTCACACTCAAACACCAATAATCAAAGTTACTCACGTTGTAACAAACCAAAATTGTATTGATGTTTTGAGTGAGAGAAGGTTACTGTAATCTATTTCTTACAAAAGGCTAAAAACTGGTCCGAGAATAAGCAACAGGTAGTTAGCTAGCGAGTTAGTCTGAGTTGGTGGTGGTTCTTTTCATTCTCTGCTAGTTTGCTGAAAAACTTTGTACCCCAATGGGGGTAAACATATCTGCTAGCTTTTAAGTTAACTGGCATTGTGCTCATGTACTTGGCATTTCAAAGTTTTTTTCTTCTTTTTTAATGTACTTTTCTTGCAGCCATTGCCCGTAGTGTGGATAGTGGTCATATCCTAACATCCTTATTTTATTTTAAGTCTTTGCAACTAGTTGAGCAGAGTTTCTGTTGTGGGGAAATTACACAGTGAACAAATTTCTACTATTCTTACTACTGCCTTTCTCCATATCTCTGTTTGATTAGCATTAATTTTCGTAGGGTTATTATTAGCTTATCTTATTTGGTATTGAAGTTATAGTGTTTGTAGAGTTTATTTCATCTGTTCTCAATAGATGAATGCATATCTTTGATTGGCTATATATTTATGTTTGTAGTCATCTCGTCCCAATTACATTGGTTTTACAAATTATTGATTTCTCTTTTTCTTCTTCAACAGGCAAAAAATATGGTCATTCCTTATATGCCTATGTTGGTTCCACCTGTCAACTGGATAGGGTATGCTAACTTGTATTTTATTGCTCTGTTGCTGCTCTTCCGTGTTTCAAGTCTATGATTGAACATGATTTTGAAAATTATATGTACTTTAATTTTATCAATGTATAAAACCTTCGAAAAAGTCAGCATCATACCACCAACTTAGTATGCTATTCTTTGGTGCATCTGGCTGAAAAACAGTTATATTTTTAAGGCATATCCTTTCCACGTGACTTGCTTTTGGAATAGGTTATGCTTTTGAAAAACAGTTATATTTTTAAGGCATATCCTTTCCACGTGACTTGCTTTTGGAATAGGTTATGCTCTTAACTCTTTGTGTTGAACTGTTGGTGAATTGTTGTTTCACGGGTGTGACCATCTCTGATTTGCAAAGGGATTGGGCTACCATGCTCTATTCTTACTTTCCCTGATTCCTTTGGTTTTCTTTGTTATGATTTTTTTCAAGCTACCGAGGAGACCTTATCCTTGTTCCTCTTTTCTTATTTTGCCTCTCCTTAAATATGCTATTTTTTTTATAAAAAGAAATTGGTCTAAACTCAAAATGCAGCATAGCCCACAAAAATATAAAAAACCATAAATAAACTGCCTTTTGCAATTAACTTCAAGATCTGAATCAGCATTTTCATTATGCACCATCAAGCATACAGTTCAATGTCGATAGGGAGCAAATTTCGCTGAATGGTTGATATACATGTTGATTCCGTCATATTTCTTTTGCTGTACTTACACAGTTATGACAAAGGTGGGCACTTGTTCTTACCCTCCTGTGTCATGCGTACTCATGGAGTCAGGCAACAACGTGAGGCTGTTAAGAAGACCCCGAAGAAGCAACTAGAGCCTGTATTTGAGGTCTGAATTTGTTATAATTGCCATACATTTTGGTTACATATTTTTATGTTACTCAATGAAGAGTTATGCTTGAATGTAAACCTACATTGTTATACATACATACATACATACATATATATATATATATATATAGTGAGAGAGAAAGAGAGAGAGAGAGGAGGGATCAATTTACACCGGTGTAATCTGACTCAAGTTACACTCGATCTCAACCCTTAATTTTCATTTGATCCAATGCTTTAAATTTTGGTATTACTCTCTCCTTAATTTTTGCCTTACCTAAATTTACTTACTCTTTCTTCTTTCACCGTTCTCTTTTCGATCTGATCTGCATGCGTTTCATTTAATATCTAGCAAGCTAACAATGCAGTTCAATAGTTCATGGAGTTATAGTACAGGGAAAGGGAAGTACTTATACAGTATATGCTTATGGTCTCACGTAATAATAATCTAATTAGTAATTACATAATTTTTTGTTTAAACTCTCCAACAAGTATTGTGTATAGTACATGTGAATATATATTTTTTCACGTGGTTGTAACTTGTAAGATCAATTCAGACGATGAAGTAAGGTGAAGTTGGTTTCATGTTCATGCAATTGGATTTTGTTTTTCTTCTTTGGAATCAAACGAATTAGAATCTAAACTGGCTTGTTGTTAGGAGCGATTCTTTTTTTTTTGGTGTATACTAACCGGTATCCGGATTTGGTTTACCCAGAATCCGACTCATCCGGTTCGACCCAACTGAGCTCGCACTAAGCAATAGGGGTCTCCCAGCGGGGGTTGGTCAAGTGGTAGTTCACTTGGTCCTTTAACCAATTGGTCTCGAGTTCGAGTCTTGGGTATGGAGTTAGGAGCGATTCTAATAACCATGGAATAATTTGGTTGAATAGTGGTAGAAGCAAGGAGACAAAAAAGGTAGAAAGTGGAAAGAGAACGGGTAGATATAGAAATTAGAATCCAAGAGAAGAAATTAAAATAAAAGGCAATATGTAACTTAAGGAGTAAAATAAGGAGAGAACCATATCATAATTTTGACCATTGGATCAAACCAAAATTGATGATCAAGATTGGGTGTACATAAATTAGTTTACACAGGTGTAAACCGATCCCTACTCATATATGTATTCTTTAAACTATGGTTTTTTCTATGTAGAAAACTTTTTTTTGTTAAATATATAAATGCACATGTTAAATGCACACGATTAGGCTCTGGATACTCTTGGGAATACAAAATGGAGGGTAAATAAGAAGGTACTGAGTGTCATAGACAGGATATGGGCTAGTGGAGGCCGTCTTGCTGATCTGGTGGACCGCGATGACGTAAGTTCATTTATATGGTTGCCTTTTTTTAATACCACTATTATTATGTGTACGATGTTGACTAAGATTTGAAAATGATGTTCAATTTCTTATTGCAGGTTCCTTTACCCGAGGAGCCAGATACTGATGATGAAGCACGGATAAAGAAATGGAAATGGAAAGTCAGAGCTGTGAAGAAAGAAAACAGAGAGAGATATGCACAACGTTGTGACATAGAACTTAAACTTAATGTAAGCTTCCTTGAACTTCTTTTACATTGATTAAGATATGGTTTGTCTGGTAAATAACCATTTTTATATATATATATATATATATATATATATATATATATATATATATGGGTTTGGGTTCAGGTAGCACGAAAAATGAAGGATGAAGAGGGTTTCTACTACCCACACAATCTTGATTTTCGAGGACGTGCATACCCCATGCATCCACACTTGAATCACCTTGGTTCGGATGTATGCCGGGGTATATTGGAATTCGCAGAGGGACGCCCTCTTGGGAAGTCTGGCCTACAGTGGCTAAAGATACATTTGGCAAATCTCTATGCTTGCGGTGTTGATAAACTTTCTCACGAGGGTCGTATAACATTCACTGAAAATCATTTAGATGACATATTTGATTCTGCTGACAAACCTCTTGAAGGAAGACGGTGGTGGTTGAATGCTGAAGATCCATTGCAGTGCTTAGCTGTGTGCATAACTCTCACCGAAGCTCTAAGAAGCTCTTCACCAGAAACGTTCATTTCACATATTCCTGTACATCAGGTATTTTCATAGTGTGAATGAGGTTTAGCTTATCAAATACACTAGGGTTTCAAAATTTTGGCTTGGATACAGCCAAAACTAATAAACACCCATGCTAAAAATGTTGGGTTAGACATTTTATCTTCAAAGTTCAAACGGTGAAGTAATGAAAGAGATATAAATCTAAATTTATCACAAATAGATTGGCAGCCAGTTAGCTTCTTTTACATTTAATGTGTGGTATTTGATGTAGGGTTAAGGAGTCAAGATAGGCTTCCTACCAAGAAATAGTTTAAGTTCTAAGGGGGCATTTGTTTCGAGGAATGAAATTACATTACCGGGGATTTTATTCTTAGGAATGCTATTACCGGGAATATTATAGTTGGGTATTTTAAAAAACATGTTTGATTAGCATTTGAATATTCTTGGGAATAACTTACAAGTTTTTTTGGTTGATGATGTATATTCCTGGGAATATATGTGATAATTACTAAAATATCCTTAATATTTGAAATAGTAGTTATTTATATTTTTTTTATTGTAGTTGTTAAAATTAAACGAAAAAAGTTTCTTAATATATAAAAGATAATGTATTTCATCATAAAAATATAAATATGTTATTAGTATTACTGTAATAAAATGCAAGTATATAATTAAATATAATTTAAGCCTAATAACTATAATAATTTTTTGTAATTATCAAGAGTATTTGTTCCCATAATAATTATATATATCTTCCAGTAAATTAGCATTTGAATTATCATTCATTGAACAACCATCTAGATTATGTACAGTGGTCATAGCACTAATTTGGGAAACAAAAGATGTCTCCTTGACCTAGGCTGTAATCCCTTGATTTAGGGGATTTGTACAAATTACAAAATAATTACAAATCATTACACTAAATAAGGAGATAAAATATAAACATTCCTAAACCATATCACACAAATTCCCACACTCCCCCTCAAGCTGGTGAATAGGTGTTTTCCATTCCCAGCTTGGATATGATTCTCTCAAAAGCTAAGTTGCTCAATCCTTTGGTGAGAATATCTGCAAGTTGTCCTTGTGTGGGCACATATGGAGTACATATCAAACCACTATCAAGTTTCTCCTTGATGAAATGCCTATCTACTTCAATGTGTTTCGTCCGATCATGCTGAACGGGGTTATGAGCTATGCTGATTGCTGATTTGTTATCGCAGTAAAGCTTCATAGGTCCTTCCCACTTGATCTTTAAACCTTGTAAAATAATTTTAAGCCAAAGCAGTTCAGCTATGCCTCTTGCCATAGCTCGAAATTCTGCTTCAGCACTAGAGCGTGACACTACATCCTGTTTTTTGCTTCTCCATGTAACAAGATTCCCTCCAAGGAAAGTGCAATACCCGGTAGTTGATCTCCTGTCAACAATTGATCCTGCATAGTCGGAATCAGTGTAGGCTTCAAGTGTCATATTCCCATTCTGTTTGAACAAAATTCCTCTTCCTGGAGTCCCCTTGAGAGACTGCAAAACTCTATGAGCAGCCTGTAGATGAACTTCTCTTGGACTGTGCATAAATTGACTAATTTATTACATTTGAGACTAACAACATATTCTAGAGTATTATAACATAGAGAAGCATTTTTATTTATAAGATTCTTCTTTATATGGCCATGCTCACACACTTCATTGCTTTATGTTAAAATCAATAGGCAATTAGCTGTGTTATGCTCAAGATTGTCATTATCAAATCTGTCATTATCATCATTTCCATTTAGAATGTGTCATGTTTATTGACTTATCTCATTTTGTACTGTCTTAATCTTGTCTTAGGATGGCTCTTGTAATGGCTTACAGCATTATGCTGCCTTGGGAAGAGACAAGGTAAGGGCCTTTGTTGTTTGCCAATTTGTTTATTTCTCCGTTTTCAAATTGAGTATCAAGGTCTCTTGTCCCAGATATTAGTGGTCCAGTCAGGGAATCGATGTTGGAATAGAATGTAACATAAATAGACTCTTCAACAATTATTTTGTTAGATGGAGTCTTCAAGATTTTGACCACTCTTGAAAATGAATTTGGCTCGAGACTCGTGTAGCTAACAATCACTTCTCTGTACATCTGTACTATTTTGTTATAATACTATTTGGCTGTTTTTAAGTTTAGACTGTAAGTTAATTTTCTATGTCAGCCTTGTCTGCCGACTGATCTTGTGAAAAATAGCATTAGGTGAAACATATGTCTATCTTGTCCTGTACTGCTTTATGATATCATATGTTTAGTGAAAACTCTTCACTCATTTACCCTAATATCTTCATCTACTACTGTACTACAGTGTTTTATAATATTGCTGATTGGAGATGCTTGTAAAGTAAATTTATTATTTTGTATTTTATTCAGTTGGGAGCTGCTGCTGTCAATCTAGTTGCAGGAGAGAAGCCGGCAGATGTATACTCGGGAATAGCAGCTAGGTGAGCATTTGAGTATATTGTTAATTACCGTAGCCCGTAGGCATTTAGTATTTTCCATTGCCATGGTTGACCTTTCTTTGGTTCTAAAAGTTTAACTAGTCATTGAATTGGTCAATGGACCAGTTCACTGTTTAATGGTCCAAGCGTGATGTGTGTGTGTGTTGGCTCGGTGTATATATGGTGCTCAGATTGGCAGATCTTTCATGACCATGTGGAGCTACTTTATGCTCATTAAGAATTTAAGTTTGTGGCTGACAATATAACACGAAAGCCACACATGCTTGTGTGGTGATTAGTTCTTAAAAGTCCCACGTCTCTGTTGTTTAAGCATCCAATCTTAAAAGTCCCACACACCCATCATTAGAATGGTATGGTAGAGAGAAAACATTGGCATAGTGTTGAGATGGGTTTGACATTACTTGCTCAGTCTTCTCTTCCCACAAAATACTGGGATCATGCCTTTCTTAGTGTAGTTTACCTTATTAATAAACTGACAAGTCATTCTGTACAGGATCAAAATCCTTATTTTCTGCTGTACAAGACATCCTGATTTTGCTTTTTTAAGGGTCTTTGGTTGTTCATGTTGCCCAAGTTTAAGACCCTATATCAAAAATAAGCTTCAACCTAGATCTGAGGAGTGTACCTTCCTAGGATATTCTTACTCTCATAAGGGTTACAAATGTCTCTCCCCATCAGGCAGAATTTACATTTCAAAAGATGTTATCTGTAATGAGCATAACTTTCCTTATAAACACTACAAGAGTTCTAATTCATCATGTTCTCTTTCTCCTTCCACACATTTTCATTCTCCTCTTACAGTTCTTACTCCTAGTTCTTCTTCTCTACAACATAATATCACTACTTCTCTTCCTCATTCTGTTTCTTCCATATCTGAGGACTTTAATCACTGTTCTCATCATTCTAGTGTCTCTACTCCTTTACCTTCTACTGCTTCACCCACTGTATCACTAATGATACTCCCTCTATTTCTTCCTCTGATTCATCTCACACTGGTCCTGATCCAACACCTGTTCAGCATCAGAATACTCATCCTATGGTGACAAGATCTAAATCTTATTGCACAGCAGCCCTCAGCTTTGGTGGTTCATGCTGAGCCTAAAAATGCAAAATTGGCTCTCAGTATTCCTACATTGGAAGAGGCTATGGAAGAGGGATATCAAGCTCTCATGAATAATGAGACATGGACTCTTGTACCCTTGCCAGCAGATAGGAAAGCTATTGGGTGTAAGTGGGTGTTCAAGGTCAAAGAAAATCCAGATGGCAATGTGAACAAGTGCAAGGTGTAACATCCCGAATTTTAATTCTAACAATAATTAGAATTATAGTAAGATTTGGAAGAAAGGATTTTCATAGAAGGGATTTAAAATGATGGATTAGGAGTGCTTTGAGTGCCATATAGGAGTCAAGGAGCATTGGCATCGAAAAGCAAATTTAAAGAAGACCAAACGAGTGTTAAAAATCGAGTTTTCGGTGTTATAAACACCCGATATTAGGAAATTCAAAATAAAAGATCTACAACTCTAAACACAAATTCCACCGTTAGATGTGAAGTAGGATATGTGAGGAAGCTTGTGTCAAAATTTGAGGAAGATCCAACGGTTAACGAAGAAGTTATGGCCGTTCAAAGTCGGGGTGCTGAAAACCCTGCAACTTAATCGATTAAGTTGCAACTTAATCGATTAAGCCTGAAGGGGGGGAGGTTTTAATCGAGTAATACTCGATTAAGGGCTAAAACTGAAAAAAATAAAAGCGTTTCACGCGTGCTTTTGGCCATAATGCACGAAATTTCTCTCTCTAGGGCACACAATCTCTCATCCCAAATCCATCAAGCTTCAAGGGAATCACTCCAAGGTCCCCCATCAAGTCTCCCTTGGTCTCTCCAAGTAAGTATCCATGATTATTGAAGTTCCTCTCTCTCTCTAATGTGGATTTTCTCTCTCTCTCTCTCTCTCTCTCTCTTTCCCCTCTTTGGGAAATCCGAATTCTCTATGGAAAAGGGGCAATAATCTCTTTATCATTCCATTCCTTTGGCTTAGGGAAGATTATTATCACTATCTCCATTTTCGTGCGTGCGGAGCCCTTGGTTTTGGGAGCGCTTGGAGCTACGGCTTGGGTTCTTCCACTTTCTCTCTCTTTGGTTAAGGTAAGGGAGTGGATATAGTGAGCTTTGCCTTGTTCTAGGGAGTAGGTTTTAGTTAGTATATAATGCTTGTTAGGGTTATGTGTTAGGGGAGAAAATTAGATTATAAATCCCTAGGTTATTGAATATGAAATTCTAATTAATTATGCATAATGATTGTGTGTTATGACTAGGAAAAGGAAACCCCACAGTATGAGAATGAATTATCTGATAAATGAAATTTGGTTATTAATTAAGTTGAATTAAATGAGGAATTGGGTAATTGATAATGAAGTTGACACAAAAATGGTCTGTGATTATTGGTTTTATTTGCAAGGTTGTGAATTAAATGATAATTAATTGTTGTAGCTAATATATGTATGTGTTGGGGAATAAATTGATATAGGAAGAAAGAGAATGGAAACAATTAAATGTGATGAATGTGTGTATTTGTATTTAATTGCTAAATGAGTTTAAATGTTAAGTATTATTAATTGCGAACAAAAGTCAAGGCTTATTAATGGAACTTGTGAATATGGGAAATGGAAGTAAGAGGATTATGTTTAAGAAAAAGTAAGAGATGATTTTAATACGTGGTGTTAAAGCGAAAATGTGAGACGGTGAAATATGTAAATTGAAATGAAGTGTAATATAAATGTTGGACTATGAATGAGAATGCTATTGGATATGATTGTGATAACTGAGAAAGGAAGTGAATGAGGAATTTGCATGAATGATTAGTTGTTGAATGTGTGTGGTTGTGTTTAAATGTGATGTAATTGTTGATGTGAGAATATGAAAGTATGTTTTGGCCTCTGATGTGAGGTAATGAATATGGTGGTGTGATTAAATGCGTTGGCCTCTGATTTGAGGTGGCGAATAATGGAAAGTGATGAATATGCTGACCTCTAATATGAGGGGCACAATATGAATGGTAAAATGTGTTGACCTCTGACCTGAGGGACACGATATGAATTGGAATGAATGGGTGTTGACCTCTGACCTGAGGGACACCGGATTGAATAATGGGTTGGGTGTTGACCTCTGACCTGAGGGACACCGGATTAAATATGTATTGGAGTGTTGACCTCTGACCTGAGGGACACAAAATGGATTATAATGAATGGGTGTTGACCTCTGACCTGAGGGACACAAAATGGATTATAATGAATGGGTGTTGACCTCTGACCTGAGGGACACATAATTTAAAAAGGGAATAAAATTGGATAAGGTAAAGGTAATGGAAACGCGATGTATGTAGGCCTTCGATTTGGTGGAGACATACATCGTGGTTGGTGTATGTATGTAGGCCTTCGATTTGGTGGAGACATACATACACCGTAAATAAAAGGAAATGAATAAAGGAAACAGGGAATAAAATTGGACAAGGTATGGTAATGGGAACGCGATGTATGTAGGCCTTCGATTTGGTGGAGACATACATCGTGATTGGTGTATGTATGTAGGCCTTCGATTTGGTGGAGACATACATACACCGTAAAAATAAGGAAAAGGTAAGGGTTTAAAAAGGGAATTATTTGGAAATGGGGAAAAATAAATACAAGGAAACAGATGGTGAAATGAATAATGAGAATGGAAATGTGGAATAAATATTGTAATGAGTACGGTGTGCAATATGTGAATATATGCTTAATTGCTAAATGTGTTTGACCTAGTGAGTTGTTATGTCTAGTTAGAAACTGCTTTCTATTTCTTGTGCAATGCTCACTCCCTTATAGTTTCAGATACAGAGATTGAGCTGGCACAGCCCCCGGCCGAGCAGGAGTACTTTCCCTTACAGGGATAGTAGGGTGTTATGGGTTTAGAGTACATTATAGACCTAAGTCTCCTATGTTCTGTTGAAGAAAATGTAATGTATACTTTTGAGTGAGGCTTAGGACACTTTGTTTGATAAAATATTACGCTTTGGTTTTTGATGTTCTAACTTACTATTTTCCGCTGAAAACTCTGAATAGTATGCACTCTGATATATTTGGAGCCCATTGGGCCCTGATATGATTTAGAAAATATAATCTGAAGTCCTGCTGGCTATTAGTTGTTTATTTGAAATTGTTTATCACAGGTTGAATTTTGGATTAGTCCGAAAAACAAACAAAACTTCGTCCGTTTGACGGTTGATTTTAATATAATTAAAAAGGAATTTTTAAGTCCGTATTTTATTATAGGGGGAATTAAGGGTAAAAATCCTCGGGTGTTACACAAGGCTGGACTTGTGGCCAAAGGGTTTCATCAACAACCAGGTTTTGACTACAGTTAGACATTTGCTCCTGCTGTATACCTGTGATTGTTAGGGTGGTTCTAACTTTGGCTCTTACTTACAAATGGGACATTCAACAAATTGATGTCAACAATGCTTTCTTAAATGGAGTTGTGGACAGAGAGGTATTCATGCATCAACCTGAAGGGTTTCATGAGGGAGATAAGTCCATGGTGTGCAGACTTAACAAGGCAATTTGTGGATTAAAACAAGCTCCTAGATCTTGGTTTGAGAAGTTAGCATCAACTCTCACGGGTTTAGGCTTTAAGAAGGGTAGATGTGATCATTCTTTGTTCACATTGATTCAGCACATGAGTTATTTGCCTTGTGCTATGTGGATGACATCATCATCACTGAAATTTCTTCTTTCCTTATTAGACAACTTATTGATAGACTGAATCTTGCCTTTGCATTGAAGGATTTAGGTTCTCTAGACTATTTGGTCTGGATTTATTTGTTAGTCTCATATTTTCCTCTTTTGTTTTTCCTGTGCTCTCCGTTGGGCTTGTATTTTCCCTTGGGAAAGTGATGTTCTCATAATAAACTACTCACGCAAAGAGAAATTTTCCTTGCAGAGTATTAGACATCATGCGAAGGGATGCTCAGATAGATCCTGCAATTTTTCCCAATGCTCTGCATGCAAGGACTTTAGTTAATCAGGTTCTCCGCATCCTTTGGAAAAGATATTGGTTGCTTATGTAGCTGTTTGCAAGCATAAATTAAATCACCTGGAATCTTTTATTCTGAGTCTGGAAATGATTTTTTGCATAATCATGTGAACATGATTGTTCTGCTTTTCACTCCTTATTTTAGCTGATTTTCGGCTGCTCTTGAACATTTGTCTAGGTGGATAGAAAATTGGTTAAGCAGACAGTGATGACATCAGTATATGGTGTCACTTACATTGGTGCACGGGAACAGATTAAGAGGAGATTGAAAGAAAGGGATGCCATTGCAGACAATGCAGAGCTTTTTGGTGCATCTTGTTATGCAGCTAAGGTTAGAGAGTGAAAATGACTGTTACAAAATATTTCATCATTGTACATTACGTGTGAAGTGTTTGTTTCATCTTTACTTCCTAATCAGGTAACCTTAACTGCCTTAGAGGAGATGTTTCAAGGTGCACGAGGTATCATGAACTGGCTTGGTGACTGTGCAAAAGTAGGTTTTGATTTTCCTTGTACCCACATGTTCACAATGTGCATATTCTCAAACTTGCACATGGAGAGAGAGAATAAAAAAAAAATGCTCTATTTTTATCTTTGTTATGTATGGTTTGACTAAGACATTTGAACAGATAATTGCATATGAAAACCAACCAGTGCGCTGGACCACTCCTCTTGGACTTCCTGTAGTGCAACCTTACCGTAAACTCGGAAAGCATACTGTGAGTGCAATAGAATTCTCCTGGAATTACATCCTTATACTTCTCCCTAGTTTTCAGGACTTCAAGACTTAGTATAGATTAATGAGCTATTATTATATGGGTTGCAGATCAACACTTCACTCCAGAGGTTGACACTGCAACGCGAAACAGATAAGGTAAATAAATTTTACATCATTGTGTATGTATATGGGATTATGTATTTTGGATGCTGTTAAGACTTTGTTTTTCCTCCAAAGTTTTCCATCTGGATGACGGGACTTTTTCAATTGCATGCATCCAAAATACATTTAATAAGTTTCTTCAGTATCCAAGATAAATCTTTTTTCTTTTCCCAAGGTAAATTATTGAATAAGATGAAGATTATCTATATCCTTTTCGTTTTAATTCATGCTTAACATTTTTTAATATCCACTATAAATCTTTTCCATTTCATATTGGTAAGTGTCCTTAACCAGTACCCTAATAATATTATCGTATCATGTCTAAAGTCTAAACGGCTAATATTACTTTTGAAACTCTAATGTTCCTATTTTAAATTAAGGATGAGTCTTTATGTTAATATTATATGAATTATATTTCCCTCTTGTCGTTTCTTAATCTAAAATTTGTAGTATCCCTTGAGTGATGATATCACATCCTGTATTGCATATGCACTTCCTATAGGTTAGTACCTAGTATTTTTAGGTATTTAGTAAGCTCATGTTTGATACGGAAGATACATAGGCTTTTGCGATTCCTTGATTGGTTTGTGCCATCAGTCTTTTGTATCCAACTTTGAGCTTATAAAAGTACCCTTCTACAATTTTGTTTATATAACTTATATTAATAAACTGGTATATGTATGACAGCATATCGTGCCATCAATTTTATGTATTTAAATAGATTAATTAATAACAATGACCATTGTGGGTTTATTTTTGGCTTAATGAAGTTTCACATCCCCGTTTATGGGGGTTATTTTGTCTTAGGTCTCTGTAAATATTTCTTTTGGTATAGGTCCTCGCAATTCCAAAATATTTGTTTGAGGTCCCTCAATCCAAGTGCAATTATTATATGCTAACATAGCTTGACAGAAGTCATCGTTAAAATGGTATCGTTAAAATGGTACCTCTAAACTTTTGACCTTTTCTTTTCACACCCCCCCATTTTTTCTGCCTCACATGAGGCGGAAGTGTAAATTTATTGGTTTTTCCGCCTATCAAGAGGCGGAAAGGGTGAAAAAAAGCACTTCCGCCTCATTTTGGATGTGTAACGTTGAGTTTTATGCACGTAAGACCAATGGTTGCCACATAGGAGGCTCCCATTAACGGTGTTAAGACAAAATTGGATGGAAGGATTTATTTGAAACAAGTTACAAACTTACGGATTTATTTGAAACGAAAAAAAGTTAAGGGACGAAATTGCAACCAAAAAATAACTTACAGGACCAATCTAGTAGTTTTGCATTGAAATAATTTTAAAAAAAATGTTCGAGCTTTCTGATGTGAACATATGTGAGTCATGTTGGCATATATCAACCACACTTGGATGGAGGGACATCTAGCTAATGTTTTGGAATTGTGAGGAAACAGACAATTAAAGAAAAATAAAACTTAATAATGACAAGACAAAACGTATTTACAAGAACGTGAAACTTAATCAAGCCTTTATTTTATATTTTATAATAATAAACACAAGTTAAAAAGTTTATTAATGTCATTTTCTCACTATCAAAATTTACATTCACCAAACTCTATGTTTCGAAACTATTATATATAAAGTCGTTTCAATATTTGATGCTTTAGGGAAGGTCTTAGGTTAGGGAAGAGAAAAAGGTAGGATAGAGAATCAAAATAATATGACAACAATATTAATTTGATATTATTAAAGTTATTCAAAAGTATAAAGGATTGGTCCAAATTATAGGCTAATAGCAAAAGATAAATAGAATCCTAAGGTAATTGCTCATAATGATATAATTGACCCTGACTTGATTACCTATAAGGATAGAGAATCAAAATAATATGACAATATTAATTTGATATTATTAAAGTTATTCAAAAGTACAAAGGATTGGTCCAAATTATAGGCTAATAGCAAAAGATAAATAGAATCCTAACATAATTGCTCATAATGATATAATTGACCCGGACTTGATTACCTATAATGATAGATTCAATTCCATGGTATGTAAAATATTATGAGATCGTTTTAGATATTCTAACACTCCCCCTCAAGTTAAAGCTTACCAAACTAAGCTTAAGCTTGTTACATGAAAATATGGAAATTTTTCTTCGCACACACAGTATTTAAATTTGAAATTAAGGTTGGCATCTGCGTCTAGGACAAAGATGAGACCACTAAGAGTCATAACAAGCACAAGTCACTATTGGAATGGTCATCGATGGGAAAAGGATTACTACTGATATGATTTATAAGTAGAATAGGAGGCACCACCTGAATGATAATCGATGGGTAGAGATAGCACCACTAATATGATTCGCCAGTGGGTGAAGAGGCACCACCAGAATGATCGTCAGTGGGAAAAGCCGCTGGTATAATCCATTAGTGGGATATATAGCACCACCACATTGTCTTCGGTGGGAAGAAAGGCCACTGATATGATCAATTAGTAGAAGAATGGCATGACAAAACTCAGAAAATAAGCATGACAAACACTATGAAATATAAAAGATTTACATGAGGGTGATAAGACAATAGTTTGATCAGGTATAAATTGAGATAAACTTGGGGAGAGTGAAGAGAGAATCTAGAGAGAGAGAGAGAGAGAGAGAGAGAAATAACAGAAATATGAAATGTATTTTATTAGGCTAACTAAAATTAGTTTACAGGTTCCTATTTAAACTTAGCTGGCCCATTACAGCTGTCGGTCCCTTGGCTGACAAGAGCCAAGGGACTGACATTAGCAACTAAACTAACATATAGTTGAGTGACTTGATAAGTCACTCGTGTACACTATTATGAGGGATGTGAGAACAAATCCGAATTAGAGAAGGAGAAGGCTTCATTGAGTTGGAGCAAGAAGCAGTGGCTGGAACATCAGCTTGAACAGCTGCTGATGGTAACAAAAATCATAAATGGAGAAAAGGGTGCCGGGAGGATGCCACGGAAGAGGTGACTAGTGGGTTGGCTGGTCAGAGAAGCTGCCAAAAAACATTGGTGGTGGCAATAGGGGACAGCGACCGATAGCGGTTTACTTAGAAAAGAAAAGGTGCTGGAAAAAAGTCTCAAAAAAGAGAGTTGACAAATCCGAGTTCCAGATTCTTGGGAACTCGACAGCGGTTTTAGTGATGGGACCACTCTGATACCATGTTGAATTGGAAGGTCTTAGGTTAGGGAAGAGGAAAAGATAGGATAGAGAATCAAAATAATATTATGACAACAATATTAATCCGATATGTTATTCAAAAGTACAAAGGATTGGTCCTATTTATAGGCCAATAGCAAAAGATGATGTTATGTGGCTTAAAAATGGATGTGAAGGAGAAAACTTCTCTTCCTGGTTTTTCTCCTAGCCCCTTTGTTTCGTTGGAGAAGAGAAAAATGTTCTCCTTGTTTTTCCTATTTTTTCCCTTTCCTTATGTTATAAATATCGTCTCTCTGTTTTCATTTTTGTAACATCAACAGCAACAACAACAACAACATTAGTAACAACAACAGATTCTCTATGTAATTATAGAGAATTTAGTAGATACACCGGTGAGAAAATACCGTGTCGTATTTTGGGTGTATTTGGGGTTTGTGTTGTTGTCAAATAATAATATCGTTGTATATCGTCATTTTATATGTGGAGTAAGCTATAAGCTGAACCACACTTATTCATTATTCCAATTTTTTCCGCTCATTTTATAACAAACTGGTATCAGAGCGCTTAGAGCGTTCTGGGAATTTGTGTATTAAAAAATGATGACTACAAAATTCGATATTCAGTAGTTTGATGGGAACATCAATTTTGGAATGTGGAAGGTTCGCATGATGGCTGTTATGACCTAACAAAATTTAAAGGTGGCACTTTCTGGGAAGGAAAAAAAGCCTGACACAATGAAGGATTTTGAGTGGGATGACATAGATGCAAAAACTATGTCAACTATTCACCTATCCATCACAGACGATGTTTTGCAGGAGGTCTTATCGGAGAAGACGGCATAGGCTTTGTGGACCAAGTTGGAGTCCGTATACATGAAAAAGACGGTGGCTAATCGTCTCGGTGTGTTACGTTTGTACACACTTCGCATGAATGAAGGGACATCTGTTAGATCACACATTTCTGAGTTCACTTCTTTGACTATGGAATTGAAAAATATAGATGAGTCATTTTCAAGTGAGCAACAAGCAATGTTATTGCTTTGCTCCTTACCTCTCTCATACAAGCATTTTCGAGAAACCCTCGTATATGGGCGTGAAAGCCTTAATATTGATGAGGTGAAATCATCACTTTTGAGTCGTGAGAAGATGGAGAACGATAACGGTGGACGTGATGATCCTGCAACAGACTTATTTGCACGAGGGAGGTCTAGGGAAGTTGGCTCGAGTAGTTTTAACAAAGGCAAGTCTAAATCTAAATCTAGACAACGGAAGGGAAGATGCAGATATTGCAAGAAAGAAGGACACTGAAAAGCAGAATGTCCGAAACTCAAAGAAAAGAATGAGGTTGGTTCAAGTCACTCAGCTAGTGTGGCAGAAGATACTGATAGTGTTCTCTCAGTATCAACTAGTTCATTTGGTGATGCTTGGATCCTTGATTCTGGTTGTTCTTACCACATGTGTCCAAACCGGGATTGGTTCACTACTTACCGGTCAATTAATGGTGGTATTGTTCTTATGGGAAATCATATATCCTGTAAGGTCATTGGCATTGGAACGGTCCGAATCAAGATGCACGATGGTGTCGTAAGAACTTTGACAGATGTTCGGCATATACCAGACTTAAGAAAAATCTCATTTCTTTGGGTACTCTTGATTCTCAAGGGTATAAGTATTCTGCTCAAGGTGGAGTTCTACGAGTCTCTAGAGGCGCTCTTGTTATGATCAAAGGAAAATTGGTCAATGGTCTCTTTATACTCGAAGGAAGTATAGTCGGTGGAGTTGCATTTGTATCGTCTTCCCTTGATTCAGATTCTGATACTACTCGGCTTTGGCATATGCGTCTAGGGCATATGAGTGAAGCTGGAATGTCTATCTTAAGCAAACGAGGTCTGCTAGGTGATCACAAGACTGGGAAGCTTGACTTTTGTGAACACTGTGTCTACGGGAAGCAAACTAGAGTCAAGTTCAACACTGCCATTCACAGGACTAAGGGTACAGTGGATTATATTCACTCTGATTTGTGGGGCCCTGCGCCTATCTCGTCAAAGGGTGGTGCCAGATACCTATTAACTTTCATTGATGATTTTTCAAGGAAAGATTGGGTTTATTTTCTCAAAAACAAAAGTGATGTTTTCTCAACTTTCAAGAAATGGAAAGTATTGATTGAGAATCAGACAGGTAAGAAAATCAAACGTCTTCGAACCGATAATGGTTTGGAGTTTTGTGGAGGTGATTTTAATGAGTTTTGTGAAAATGCAGGCATAGTGAGACATCGCACTGTGCGAAAGACTCCACAGCAGAATGGAGTAGCAGAACGCATGAACAGAACTATTTTAAATAGAGCTCGATGCATGCTCTCTAATGCGGGCCTGGGAAAGGAATTCTGGGCTGAAGCTGTTAACATGGCTTGCTATTTGGTGAACCGATCTCCGTCTACTACAATTGAATTAAAGACTCCTATAGAAGTGTGGTCTGGTACTACAACTGATTATTCTGATCTAAAAATTTTTGGGTGTCCTGCGTATGCTCATATTAGTGATGGGAAGCTTGAGCGAAGGACACAAAAGTGCATATTTCTCGGATATGCATCTGGAGTAAAAGGTTTCAAATTATGGTGTATTGAAACTAAACCACCAAAATTCATAATCAGCAGAGATGTTAAGTTTAATGAATCATTTATGCTTTGCCCGACAAAGGAGGTTAGCAATGTAGGGACAGAAGATTGTGTTAGCAAGCAGATGGAGTTTAATATTGAACAACCAATGGAGGTTCAAGGTGGTGCTTCTGATCCACCTATTCAAGAAGATCCCGAAGTTGTCGAAGAACAAGAGGAGACTTTACTGCAGAATTATAATCTCACAAGAGACAGAGAAAGAAGGTAGATAAAACCACCTAAGAGATATGGTCATGCTGACATAGTCTCATTTGCGCTATCGGTGGCAGAGGACATTGAAGCTCGAGAACCCGTAACATACAACGAGGCCATCTCAAGTAATGAGTCTGCAGAGTGGCTTGCTGCTATGGGTGAGGAAATGGAGTCTCTACACAAGAATTAAACTTGGGAGCTCGTGAAACCGCCGAAAAGACAAAAGATCGTTGGTTGCAAATAGGTATTAAAAAAAAAAAGGAAGGATCACCTGGAGTGAAAGCAGTTAGATACACAAGGCTCGTTTAGTTGCAAAAGGTTTCAAGCCAAAAGGAAGGAATTGACTACAATGAAATTTTTTCCCCTATTGTGAAACATAGTTCTATCCGAGCGTTACTAGCCATGGTTGCCCTATTTGATCTGAAGCTTGAGCAACTTGATGTAAAAACGGCTTTTCTCCATAGCGAGCTAGAGGAAGAAATTTACATGCAGCAACCACAAGGTTTCGTCGTTGAAGGTAAGGAAGATCATGCTTGTCTCTTGAAAATGTCATTATATGGCTTAAAGCAATCTCCTCGCCAGTGGTATAAAAGGTTTGACACTTTTATGTTGAGTCATGGTTATTCCATAAGTGACTATGATAGTTGTGTATACCATAGAAAGCTCCAAAATGGTTCATTTATTTATTTATTGCTATATGTTGATGACATGCTCATCGTTGCTAAGAATATGTTAGAGATCAAGAAATTGAAGGCTCAACTTAGTGGTGAATTTGAAATGAAAGATTTGGGTGCTGCTAAGAAGATTTTGGGCATGGAAATCTCCAGAGACTGACGTGCAGGAAAATTATATTTGTCTCAAAGAAAGTACATCGAGAAAGTGTTGGAGCTCTTTGGAATGAAGAAAGCTAAGCCAGTTAGCACTCCATTGGCAGCCCATTTCAAACTCTCAGCTGCAATGTCACCACAATCCATTGAGGAGGAGGAACAAATGAACTTGTTCCATATGCTAGTGCAGTTGGTAGTATCATGTATGCTATGGTGTGCACTCGTCCAGATATATCACATGCTGTTAGTGTCGTTAGTAGGTACATGAGAAACCCTGGGAAGAAGCATTGGGAAGCTGTGAAATGGAAATTCAGATATCTCCGAGGTACTGCAGATATTGGCTTAATTTATAGTAAGAGTCATAATACTAGCACTAGTATTATTGGTTATGTTGACTCTGATTATGCTGGAGATATAGACAAAAGCATATCTCTCACAGGTTATGTCTTCTCGCTTTCGGGGAGTGCAATTAGTTGGAAAGCAATTTTGCAAATCACTATTGCATTGTCTACTACAGAAGCTGAATATATGGCTGCAGCAGAAGCCGTGAAAGAAGCCATTTGGCTTAGAGGTTTGGTGGGCAGTTTGGGTTTGGAACAAGATATCACGATGGTTTACTGTGATAGCCAAAGTGCTATACATTTAACCAAAAATCAAATGTATCACGAAAGAACCAAACATATTGATGTCAGATATCATTTCATTCGGGAGATCATTTCTCAAGGTACCATTCAAGTCAAAAAGATTGGTACTAATGATAATCTAGCTGACATGATGACGAAGCCAATTATAGTATCTAAGTTCAAACACTGCCTGGAGTTGGTTGGCATTGGAATGAAAATAAAGACATTATAAGCCAAGGAGATTTGATGTTATGTGGCTTAAAAATGGATGTGAAGGAGAAAACTTTTCTTCCTGGTTTTTCTCCTAGCCCCTTTGTTTCGTTGGAGAAGAGAAAAGTGCTCTCCTTGTTTTTCCTATTTTTTCCCTTTCCTTATGTTATAAATACCGTCTCTCTGTTTTCATTTTTGTAACATCAACAGCAGCAACAACAACAACAACAACAACAACATTAGTAACAACAACATATTCTCTCTGTAATTATAGAGAATTTAGTAGATACACCGGTGAGAAAATACCGTGTCGTATTTTGGGTGTATTTGGGGTTTGGGTTGTTGTCAAATAATAATATCGTTGTATATAGTCATTTTATATGTGGAGTAAGCTATAAGCTGAACCACACTTATTCATTATTCCAATTTATTTCCGCTCATTTTATAACAAAAGATATATAGAATCCGAATATAATTACTCTTAATAACATAATTGATCCTTACTTGATTACCTATAATGATTGAATCAATTCCATGATATGTAAAATATTGTGAGGTCTTTTTAGATAGTCTAACAGTTTTCTTGATATAAATTTATAGTGATATCAAAGTTTGTTGTTTGATAACTATTCTACATAGGTCATGGTCCAGCGGCAGAAGACAGCTTTTCCCCCAAATTTTGTTCACTCTCTCGATGGTTCTCATATGATGATGACTGCAGTTGCCTGCAAAAAGGAAGGATTGAATTTTGCCGGTATTTCCTAGCCATGTATTTCTCTTCAGACTTAATATATTGCATTTTAATATTGGTGATGAATAATTTCTGCTACATGCTTGTAGGGGTTCATGATTCATATTGGACACATGCATGTGATGTGGATAAAATGAACAGAGTACTGAGAGAGAAATTTGTGGAACTCTATGAGACCCCAGTACTGGAAAATGTATGCTTTAATTGCTCATATTTTTTTTATATCAATTTCTATTTGGTTCTTATGTGTCATAAATAAGTTACCTGAGGTGAAATGAATTTCATTAGTTTAAACTTTAAATCTTGTTGGGAGAAATGGCCCCAGCCTGATTGGTGACTACAGATGTCTGTAAATGAATGCCAGATATTTCTTTGGGGAGCGTGCTTTGCTTTTTTCTCTGGGATTTGAATTATACTTACTGCATTGCTTTTAAAGATAAATGTTTGGTGGGTAGTGGAACTGCTGTGTTATTTGACAAGATGCAAAGTCTGGTATTATTGGTTATCTAGGAAGGAAAGGATCGGATATTGGCATCTAGATCCATTTTATTTGATTTTGATTTTTTTTGTAAGTTGGCTTGAAATTTTTACATTATTGTGGGATCTCTTACCTGCTTAATTTGTGGACAGTTACTGGAGGGCTTTCAGAGTTCTTTCCCAACATTATCATTCCCACCATTGCCTGAACGTGGAGACTTCGACTTGAGAGATGTTTTAGAGTCACCATATTTCTTCAACTGATCCGGATCAGTAGCCTTCTCTAAAGGCTTGGATTCTGTCTTCTAGGGGTTATTGACAACTTCTGAAATTATGTCTGTGCAAGCATTTGGCAACCACAACGAATCTTATGAAAATACTCACACTGTTTCCGTGGTTGTATATATCATCAAAGACATTTCATCCATGGTCTTGAAGATGGCCCTTGTGGTATGGCAATAATATTCATCCGCAGCGTACTTGGATGTTGACTTACTTGGACAGTTTACGAAGGATTTATGCCGAAGTTATACAAGATAGAGGCAAGCTTTTGAAGCTAGTGTGATAACCAGGAAGAAGCTTACAAGGGGGAAAGACAGGGAATTAAAATTTGCAATGACAGATACTGCAGTAATTTCATTTATTTATTTGAAGATTCTAGAGCATCGTTAACAATTTCTGTAGCAAATATACGACCAGTTCTTCTCCCAAGTTACTCTGCAAATTATGCCTTGGGTAGCTGCAAACCATCTTGATATCAACATGGTAAGTACTTTACTATATACTCTTGGTGTACCTTTACTTTGATTTACATATCCGTGTATTTATTTGTATAAGCTTTTCTCTTGTAAATTAACAAAAGGAAAACACATTTGTTTGAATGGTTAACCCCATGATTTATAGTGATGTATATTGCTTATTTTCAAACGTTACAAGAAGCAAATTATTTAGGTAGTTGTACGCATTTCAATTTCCCTAATCTATACAAAAGAATCCAAATATGAGGATTTCGAAAATCAAAGTATGTTGATGACCAGGAAATAATGGTATTACAAGACTATGACAGAAAAGTTAGTTACATGCAAATACAATGACACTTGCTACAATGAGGGAAAGTCATGTAACATGCTAAGAAAACTCATCAAAAGAAAGACACGAGGCTATTTAGAACATCGACAAATGCATCACAATCTTCCGAAGGAGTCTAAGTTCTATATGTTGAGAATTAGTTGTTACTTAAAGATCCTTGTTCATTTTTTCTGTGTTTTCAAAAACTTGTATCATCAATCTGAATCACTTTATCAAGCAATAAAGCGGTAAAGTTTCATTTATCTCGTCTCCCATCTTGGAAGCAAACTTTAAATGTAATAATCTTATTTCATTTCAGTGAATAAAAAAAGCTTAAATAAACGTTTGACCTTCATAGATAGGCGTAATTTTGTGATTAGTCCCTTTCAAGAAAAAAAAAATTCAGCCTATTTTAATCCCTGTAAAGTTACACAATTATGAAATTCATTCAATTTGTTAATTTTAGCAGTTATGTGATAATGTAGTTGGTAGTAGTCAAAGTCAACATCATCAAATAGCAGCTAACTTAATTATTTGTTGGCACTATCAATTGGATGTATGACTTTTTTTATTGATCTCTCGTAATAACTTGATCCTGTAGGAAAAATCGTCACACGTTATATACTTAATAGTAGTTATATCACTCTTTTGTCAATTTTGTTTTAGGCAAAAAATTATAATTTATTACGTTTTTAATTAGATCAATTACAAGACTGAGTAATGTAATCTCATCTATTGTTGGGAATGTTCCTTGAAAATGAATTCAGTTTTTGTCACATGGCATATTCGTTCATCATTTTTCTATGTTAAAAGGGTCTCATAAAGATAATAAGAAAAAATAGCTTAATTGTGTGTCAAATTCTTGAAATTTTAGGGTCACACTTTGTCACAATTTCTATTTTTTTTTTCTTTTCAATATCTTGCTTCCTGAAGTTACTTATGGGTTTGCTATATACCCCTTCTTACTGATTTTAGCCAAATTGTGCTGACATAACATATACCAGAATCCTAGTCAGACGCAAGAGGTTAGCCACGTGGTGTCACATGGACAAAGACAATCTCTTTCTCCAATTATGTTTTTCTCTTTTTATTTTTAAACTAAAAGTATAAAATTATTAACATTTTTAGTTTTATTTTAATTTTAAAAAAGGATCTTTGCCCCACGTGGCATCATGTGATATCATGTGATTAACCTTTTACATCTGACTAAGATTTCAGTGTGGCATGTCAGCAAAATTTGGCCGAAATTGGTATCAGAGGTATATGTCAAACTTAAAAGTTACTTCGGAGAGTTAAACATTGAAAAAAAAAGAACAAGGATTTATGACAAATCAACTCTAAAGTTCGAGGACAAGAAACATAATTAAGCCCAAAAAATTTAAATTAACTGATTTTGTTGAAATTTATAAGTGGAGATCCCAGTAAGAGTTGCAGATTCCAAACCCCACTTTTTATCCCCAAGCCCCAACTTTACACTAAAAAAGACAAAAATACCCCTGAATCTTTTTAAAACAAAATTTCCTTCTATTCTTCCTCCCACCTCCTCATCTTCCTTTTCTTCTTCAACCTTTCTTCTTCTGTGATACTCCCTCCTTCATTCCTTCATCTTCCAGTTCGTTTTCCTTCATTTCATCTTCTTGGTTCGTTTTCCCCTTTGTCCCTCCCATTCATGTTTGCGGTTCATCTTTCTCCTTGGGTTTGCTTCTGGTTCGCATTCTGATTTGCTTCCTCCGGTTCGTTTGGCTTATTTGGTTCATCTCTCTTGAAGGTATGTTCTTCTCATGGGTTTAGTTTTATAATGTTCTTCTCATTTGTTTAGGGTTAATGTTCTTCTCATTTGTTTAGGGTTAGGGTTTGTTTCTAGGTTAGATTTGGGTTTTGGTTAGTTGCATTTGTATTATGATGTGTTAGGAATGGGTATTGTGTGTTATTGTTTGTGCATTTGTTATGGGTTTTCTGTTTATGATGTGTTTGGAATGGGTATTGTGTTTTATTGTTCGTTATTATTTCTGGGCTTGATTTCGACAGATCAGTCTCGGAAATTTCCGACTCGGGGGTCTCGGAATTCTGTCTATCGGAAATGTCCTGATGTTGGTTTTTTGCATTGATTTTCTTTAAAAAATTGGTTAATTGATAGTTTTTAATGCATGTAGAATGGTTAGAACGAAGACTACAACCATCAAGGCTGATGATGGTGAAGGATGCCGCCGACAAACCGTGTCGTATAGGCGTGAGCAAGCTTTTGGATTAGGGGTTGTTTTGGATTATGGATAATTGGATATGTATAGTTTATCGATTTAGGTTGTGTTTATGAATTATGGTTGTGTGAGTGTTTTCGGAACAAGTGTTTTGTAATGGATTATAAATGCCGAATAAGTGTTTTTGGAACAAGTGTGTTGGTTTGTGCTTTTATGGATATTTTTATGAATTGGATTATGAACAAGTTTTATGATCAAGTGTTTAGCAAATCTCTTTGAAAATTGCCAAAAAATCATGTTTTCGAAACACGTATTTCAAAAATCTTAACAAAATTCCGAAAGGTACCACTCAGAAAAAGGTGCCAGTGATTCATGATTTATGTCACAATATTTCCGAGAATGATAAGTTGAAAAATTTAATAAAATTCTGAGAGTCCCGAGTCGGAAAGAATTTTTCCGAAACTGGACAGTCGGAAAAGTATATACAGTTACAACAAAAAAAAAAGTGTACCTTAGTGCCAAAGCAATCACAAACGCGAACACTACTCCAGTGACACACCAAAAACTTGATGATACAAAAAAACTATTACTTTTGGAAGTTGAGAAGTTGGGTTTGAAAGGGATAGAAAATGTATATGAAAAGGTGTTTGGGATTCATGGATAATTTTAGAAAGATGAAAAGGGTTTTGGGGTTCATGGATATTAAATGGGGTTTGTATTCTAATATTTTTTTAATTAGGGTATTCTGGTAATTTCCTGTTTAAAATTGGGGTTTGGAATCTACAACTCTCCCACTAATAACAAAACTCATTTCTTCCTAACAAATAAGATATTAATTCATATAATGCACCAAAGTTGCTCAAGTGCATTATGCTCTTGTTTTAGGTAACACGCATGTCTTGAAAATTTGTGACTTGTTTACATGGAAAAAATTAATAAAAAGAAAAAATTGTATATTCGTAGGGAAAAAAATTATTTGCACAGCAGGCCCTAGGCATTAAAATGTAAAAAGAGTAGAGTTAATAATCATTATGTTTCATGACAGTATAGCTATCAATCATTTTAGTTTTTGATAAATTAAAATTACATATTTAGTTTTTGTAAATTTGTCATGGTGTTAATCAATGGTGTTAATACTATGATAAGGCAAGCAATACACTACGCGGGAACGAACGTGACACCGATTGATCCCTACCAAAATGGCATGTGGCATCACAATTTGGTTTCACATTGCACGATAAATGTAATGGAAATTTTATTAATTATATTACTCACACCTGAATGGTTATGAATTCTCTTTCTTTATCATCAATCAAATTACTATTCGAGGCTAGAATTCTATTTTATCATCAATCCAAATGTCAAAAATATCCTTCTTTCTAAAATGAAACTTTACTTTCCCATCTTTTCTTCCATCCTTCTTGGCCACATCCGTACCAACACCCTATTTTAATACTACTAATATGGCAAGTTATACATCATGTGGAAACGGACATGACACTGGTGGATCCTTACCGATTTAACACGTGGTATCACAATTTGGTGCCGCATTGCACATACATATAAGGAAAATTTTATTTATTATATTACTCACACCTGAATGTTTATGAAATCTCTTTCTTTATCATCAATCAAATCACTATTCGAGACCCAGAATTCCTTTTTTTTTTTCATCAATCCAAAAATGTCAAAAATATCCTTCTTTCTAAAATGAAGCTCTACTTTCCATCTTTTCTTCCATCCTTATTGCTTTGGTCACTGTGAAATTGACATTGTTGCCATTTCTTGACATGATCGAACGTGTAACACCCTCACAATTATGTTAACCTAACTACGTATTAATTAGGTTGGGCTAAATTAGGACTTAAAAATTTCTTAATAAAATCCGACAGAGTCTTCTATGTTTATCGGACTTCCCAAAAATAGTTTCTTCATTTAAACCTGTCAGTCTAGAAACATAATAAATCATAAACTTAAATTCAAGCTCCACCCTGATACAACTAATGCCCTGCTACACAATAATACAAGTTGTGGGCTTCAAAATTTAAACTATACTAATTACACCCATTTGATTATAATTCTCTCAAGTCTAGTTTACACTCCACGGAATGGAGTGTACTCCTGCTCGACCATGCATTAGTGTAAGCTCCTTCTTCGTACCTGTATAAAAAAGGCAAGAAGGGTAGCATTACACAGAACTTAGAAAAATAACTTCTAAGTAGGCATATAAATGAACTAATTCAAGCACAACTAACATCATTAATTCATATCATATCATACACAACCAAATCCATAATTATCTCTAAGCAATTTCCTTAACATTCTCATTTCTATTTCCTATTTTTAATTCTCCTTTCACATCCTTTTTCTATTTTAATTCTCTTTCCTCACTCTCTTTCCTCATTCTCTTTTAATTCGCTTTTCTTATTAATCATCTTTAGGGTCTTATGACCAACTTGACAAGAATTTCTTTTCTTTATTAATCGTCCACAGGGTCTTATGACCAACCTAGAAAGAATTTATTTTCTTTATTCTTATCTTCCCTATTATCCACAGGGTCACATGACCAACCTGAGATGTGTTCCTAATCACAGGGTCACATGACCAACCTGCGATGTGTTTTTCTTTCCTTTTCCTATTATGTCTTATTTCGTTTTCTTTAGTTACTTATTCTTTTTCTCTCCTTTAATTCTTAGTTCTGTTTCTTTTTTATTATTACTTATGTTTACTCTTCTTTTATTTCTATTAATTGTTCTTTTCTTTCTTTCACTTCATTTGCAGCTTATTATCATTTTCTGTTATTACTTATCTTTACTTTTCTTTCGTTTCCACTAATTGTTCTCTTCTTTCTTTCTTTTCTCTTTACTCTTATTCCTAATTCGTTACTTGCTTATTTTGTTTTCCCCATCTAGATCCTTATATCTCTTCCCTTAATACCTGGATTCTCTTTCATTTAATTGTTAATTACTCGCTTTATTCCTCTTATTATTTCGTAACTTATTAGTTAATTAATCTGTAATCCAAATCGTTGTTACCGTTCACTAGATTTCCTTATATCTTCCTATTAATAGATTTATCCCCATTTCATGCTTAAGTTTTCTCTCCTCTAATCTTTATAAATCCTAGGTCCTTCCAATCTACCTCAATTCATTAGCTTATGTTCCCATCCTTCTAACTAGTCTTCATCTAAGTTTCTTCTTTATTAATCTCCTTTATGATTTAGTCACCTTAATTAATTCTAATTAATCCCATTAAACCTAAGTCCCTTCTCCCATTTCTATTGTTTTATCTACACATAGAACCATTACTTAACTTACTATTTCAGTACTATCTGCCTAGTGTCCCTTTCCATCTACCCTAAGGTTCAATCTTAATCTATTTATGCAATTCTTAACCTACTCATTTATCCCAGTTAATTCATCTATTTTCTTCACTTACTCCTTAGCTCAACACTCAAGTGTTTCTACCCTTTACTTAATTATTCCTGAGCCTAATAAATCTTAACTATCTTATCATCATTTTCTTAAGTTTTCTTCTTCTAGCTTTTATTTAGTTTTATTACAAACCTATCATAACTAGTGCTTAACTCACACTTTCCTACTACTCATTATTGCCTAAGAATCAATAAAATCTACTCAAGCACATAGTCGATCCAAGCACATAATATAATAACTATATTCATTAATCATAATAGTGGGTTCTATCACCCAAACACTAAATGCTTAGTTTCCAACCAAATATCATACCCTAGGGTTTATCATTATCTATATTTACCTACACTTAGCTATCCCTATACACTATCCAGAATCTACTCCCTAAGTAGAGGTAACACCACCTTCATACCTCAATGAAGCTAAAGAGATGGAACCTCTAAGTCTTGGCTTTTCCTTTTGTCCTAGCTCCTTATCCTTTGCCCTTGTAAACCCTTAAGGCTTGAACCTCCTAGGCTTGGCTTGCAACCAAAACCAAACAACCAAGAGGAGAATGAGATGGAGGAAATGAGCTTTCTCCTTCAATGGTTCTTGAGGAAGGGAAGGTATGAGTGAGAAATGAGCTCCATGGTATGTGATGTTGATGATGAATTCGTGTGATGCTAGATGGTGATGGTGGTTGTAACACCCTCACAATTAATTAGGTAGATTAAGATTTATTAAAATAGGTACTTGAAAATTTCATACGAAAATCCAACAGAGTTTCCTCTATTTATCGGACTTTCCAAAATTTCCTGCTTTGGTACCTGCCCAGCCAAACTAATTTAAAACATAAAAACTATGAATATTACAACCAGTTTAACCCTAATGCCCGATTAACAATATAACACAAGCTCCGGGCATACAACTAATGCATAACTTAAATTCCCAAAAATAACAGTCTTAGATATTATTACTACTGTCCTCTCATCACTAAATATCACTCCACAGGGTGGAGTGAATACCTGCTCAGCCTGCACTGGTGTAAGCTCCACATCTGTACCTGTACGAAAAACAACAAGAGGGGTAGCATTGCGCAGAACTTAGGAAAGATAGTTTCTAAAAAGCATAGCAATAACCTAAGTCAGGCATACCTACCACCAATACATCACATGATATTCAACACAACTAATTACACAATTATTCTTAGCCAGTTCGTTCTTAGTTGCACTATTTAATTCTCTTTTCTGTATTCTTATTTACTACTAATACCATCTTATCTCGACGGTACGTATGGATTTATTTATTTCACATTTATTCTCATTCATTCTCTTTTTCTTAATTGACTGCAGAGTCTCACGACCAGGTCCTACGACCTAACCTGCACCAGTTCCTCTTTTATTATTCATTTGGCCACAAGGTCTGACAACTATCTTGTGCCGATTACCTTTTATTCTTTGCTTGGTCACAGGGTCTCACAACCAACATGCACCACTTATCTTTTAGTATTTGGCCACAGGGTCTCACAACCAACCTGCGCCGTTTATCTGCTCTTATTTACTTGGCCATAGAGTCTCACAACCAACCTGCACCATTTATCTTTTTCTATTTGGCCACGGGGTCTCACAACCAACCTGTGCCGTTTATCTATTCTTATATACTTGGCCACAAGGTCTCACAACCAAACATGCGCCGTTTATCTTTTACTATTTGGCCACAGGGTCTCACAACCAACCTGCGCCGGCTCATTATTTCATTCTTCCACTTTTTATCTTGATTATTTCTTACTTTAGTTGGTGCACTAGCCTGTTCATTTACTTCTCTCATTATTCCTTCGTTTGGTATTTGCTTCCTTGCTTCCAATATTTCCTAATCCAATTTTTATTTTATTTTCTTCCAACTAACAGTCTATTGTCCATTTCCTCATTACTATTCCCTAGGTTCTTGGGCATTTTTCCTATCTATACATAGAACTCAAACCTTCGCTTAACTTATTTTCTCTAGCCTCCATCACTTTTAATGAAATCAGATCTTCCTATGCAAACTTGTTAAATCTTAATTCCCTCTTCTAACCTCAATTAATTCTTCGACCTCCGGGAATCATGTTATCATTTAACTCGCTAGTTCTATTTAATCCATCTATCTCAACTACTCCCTCTGCTCTTACTTACTCTTTTGATATGTTCCCTAGGTATTCCCAATTTATTATTTAGTTATTCTATTAGCCTCAAACAGTCTCAATTATTCGTTAATCACCTTACAAGTTTTCCTATTACCAGTTATTTCATAAAAATATCAATAAAACATAATCAACCCATACTATCCTAATTATACTCATTCAGAACAAATATCAATAATACGCCCCGCAAGGGCACGAGTTATGTCAAGCAGTACTATAAAAAGATATCGTCTCCACAGAGATTTTGTTGTTAATTACCGACAAATTACAAATATAGATTAGCTAAACGAATCTATTAGAGATATGAAAAAATAAAATAAAAGATTGGATTGGGATATAAAATAAAATAAAATAAATCTAAAGATATGAGTTAAGATAAGAATTAAATCTTCCAAGGATTAGTTTCACAACATATCAACATTGACAATCAATTAAAGATATATCTCTTATTAAATTAGATTTACTTTGAAGGTGAATAATCCTAATGTAGAATACTAGTTCCTTTCAGACTCTTAGCACCATACCTAATGAGGCCTAATTCCTACTTTCGTGGTAATTAGGTTACATTAAATCCATTATGTTCTATGATAATTCATTGAATCCTCTCAAGGATTAGAACTACTTTCGTGATCTAAAACCTTAAGTTTAATTATGTATTTTTTAATACTAAGGTTCACCTTTCGGTACTTCCCTTACTATCTGGGATCATGCAATAGTGGGATCCGATACAATCACAAGCATTAAGAACACCATAATTAAATCTAAAATAAAAAATATTAATAAGAGATAAAAATATCAAAACATCATGTCAATGCCTCCATGGGCTAATCCTAATCCTTAGAAACAGAAAACTACTCAATCAAATACATAATACAAACCAAAAAATAAGAATAAAGGAATAAAAGGTAGAAATAACCAAAAGATGAAAGATGAGGAATTTCTTCCATCTTCAAACGCCTTCTAGTTCTTCATGGAGAGAGTTGTGCAACATTGAATCCTCATTTTCTAATTTGTTTCTGGCTATGATAGAGAAATAACCCTAATTCTAATTCTAGTCCTGCTACTACTAATATCCTAATATGACTAATGTTATTTGACAGGGTTTCTATCTTCCTCCTTTTATAGATTTTCCTTCCTCCAAAGTGTTGGGCCCAAATAACAAAATAAGCCCAATAGCAATCTCCTTCCTCTCACTTGCTTCTATCTCTATCTTTTTCTAGATTTTTGCTCACAAAATCTCTTAGCATATCTTCTTTGATTTATTCCTTGATTTTTCAAAGCTCCAATCCTCAAAATAATTATCTACACATAAAAAACACAAGAAAACCTTTCCAAGTGGAATATAAATTAAAATGCATGCTAAATTATAATAAAATGCATGAATGTGTAATAAATTAAATACAAACTAATAGGAAAATAATATGTATGCTAGGCACACATCAAATTCCCCCAAGCTTGAACCTTTGCTTGTCCTCAAGGAAAACATGCAATGCAATGAATGAATCCTATATGAAATGCAAACTAAATCATCATCCGGGCAACAGAACTCACCATCCAATAATGACATGCACAAAAACACAACTTCCTCAAAACAAATTTTCTCAAGTGACATAACCTGCAATTATCTGAAACTAACATCCATTAACCCATCATGAAATAATCAAAAGTTCACCCAATTAGAATCTTAAACTTATCACAATCTTGCTCATCACTAAAGGGGTCACTCTTCTCATTTCTCTCAATGTGTATAAGAGGGTAAAGACATTTCACTCAGGTTCATCAATGAAAGTGGATTACCATAAGCTTGACGATAGACCAAAATCTCCACTGAAATTGAATACATGCAAGAATCAAAATGTCTTAATTAAGTTGAAACGGGGCCATGACTAAAGATGTCAGGTGGATATAAGAAACAAAGGATCACACAAAGGGCTTAAACAAAATAATCATATACAATATCCCTTTGAATTATGAATGGAGCATACAATCACTATAATTACATATCATCTCCAAAATTCGATGATCTTTTTTTTTCTCATTCTCTCTATTCTCTTCTTCTATTCTTCCTTTTCTTTATTTCTTTTAATCATAAGAGATATAGAGATAACACATTTAAAAACTTTAAGCTTAATAACAACACTTTAACATCTTATTTTGAATCACTACATTCCAATTGCACCATTCACATTTCATAGGATACCAAAAATATATAATAATTATGAGAGGGCACCAAAGAAAATAATTATTTCATTAGGCTCAAAATGGACAACTAAGGGAAAGTGTTTATCAAAAGTGTTGAAGGCCAGAAAAACAGTCCTAAGTGCCTTTATCATATTCATGCAAGCAAACAATTATCAGTCTCAAAATGGTCACAAATCAAGTTCTAGAATACACAATCAAAGTTAACAACACTCATATATCAAGAAAGAGGAGGGGTTTAAAAATATTCATTATGTGTTACCCCTATTAGGCTCAAAAACTCATGTTTAGTAGCTAATTTAATGAAGAGCAAGAATCACAATAAGTTTCAGCCAATTATCAGTATCCTAATGATTATCCAAGCAACCATCATTCCAAACAAGTAGATCATCATATATTAAGTCACTATAAAAAATAATATTCATAAGGAAGTGTATTCAGTGCAAGCCATAACATATACAAATTAAATTGCTTAAAGGATGAGTCAATTAAATGCATGCAAAATGAATGATTTTTTTTTTGTTTTTTTAATTTTATATGCATATGAAAAAAATGCATGACGAATGAAAAATATACTACATGATCTTAAGCTAAATGCAAAATGCAATGCATTCCCCCAAGCTTAAATTGTACATTGTCCGCAATGTAAACTAAAAACTTAAGAAAGAAAATAATAAAAATAAAGTAAATAAAAATGAAAAATGGAAAGATCTCACCTAGCTATGAGGATGGTAGAGGAATTTGTACCCAAAATATTGGTTAGAGGGCCCCAATTAGATTTTTTTTTATTTTGAATGTTTTTGGGGTCTGGAATTATGGATTTGGGGTTCATTGGCCATTGGGTTTGGGGCTATGGGGGTCTAATAGAATGGTTAGTTGGGTCTGGGTAGGGTTTAGGGGCTGAACTGGGTCGGGTTGATAGGGTTGTTGGGTGGACAGAAAGAAAGGGGTCACACGGAAGAAAGGGACGAAGGGAGTGACAGTGGCTGGGAGAAGGCGGTGACACGGATGGAGGAGGGAGAGAACAGGGAGGAGGAGCGGCGGCGCTTTGTGGTTGCTTTTGGGCGGTGGTTGAAGCCTGCTGTGGGGCGACGGCGGTGGCGGTGTTAGCTTCTGTTGGGTCGAAGGAGAAGAGAGGGTTGTATGTTGGCGAAGGCTGTCGGCGCTTCGGCTTGAAGCGGTGGTGGGACTGTGGCGTGGCGATGGCTTGAGGAGAAGAAAGAGATTGCAGTGGGGTTCGCTGGGGCAACAAAGGCGGTGTAGACCGGAGTGTGCCACGGTGGCGGCGGATCGCGGTTGGATCTGTGCCAGCCAGAGTGAAGGGCGGCGAAGGAGGGGGCAGTGGCTGGATCTGTGCAGGGAAGAAGAAAGGAGAGTAGGGTCGGTGGCTGAAAATTGGGGTTTGAATCTTAATTTCGCCCTTTTTTTTTCAAACAGGGTGCCGTGGGCGTGGCACCTGCCATGGCCTGCCCACGGAGCTTGCTGTTTGATGGACCATGGGCATGGTATGTACCACGGCCTACCCACATCGGCTTGGAACTTTTTTTTTCAAACTCCCATGGTCACGGTACATGCTGTGACTTCCCCATGGTTCTTCAAATTGCTTTATATTCTCTTCAAATCAATTCCTTTATGCTCTTAAATCTACTCCTCGATATTCCAATCATTAACAAACCTACAAAACAAAGACGAAACCCCGTAATAAAACATATTTAAATCCTAAAAATTAAGGAAATAAAATTCAAAAGTAATTTAAAACTTGGGTTGCCTCCCAAGAAGCGCTTATTTAGAAGCGCTTATTTAAGGTCTTATGCTTGACCTACGAAGCTTCTACCTGGATCCCATATCTTGTGATACAATGGCCAAGTAACTAACTTAGCACAACAATTTATTCCTCCTGGGTCCCATTGTTTGAAGCATAGACCATCTTGGAGAATTGATATGAATCTTTCTTTAATTCCTCCTGGGTCAAAAGAAATAATAGTGACACCACCCAAAATATTCATAGAATTCTTGTGGTGCCCAAGGAGCTTGACTTTGCGAGCAATCTTTGAAGCCTTCATCATTAATGATGGAATCTCATAATATTTAGGCAATGATCCAAACTCCAAAATCAATTGCTTCACAAAGGAGGAAGATAGACAATTAGGAAAAGCCTACTTTGAAAAGTCGAAACATGCATGGAAACCAATACATGTGTCTAACTCTAAATTTTTGACCTACCCTACACACAGGTTGACATAAGCAAATTCCAATAAAAAATCTTCTTCTTTTTGGATTACCTCCTCACTCATATCATGCACAGTGACTGCTTGACAAGGCTCCTCTATCATTTGCTCTTTGCATACTTCATCACTCATGTCTTGCATTGGGGACTCTTCAATCATTTCGTCCTCACTACCTTCAATTGTCTCTTTAGTCTCGGAGTGAGTTGAAAATGTGTTGAGATCTTCTGTGAATGAAGTTGCTAGTTGCGCAATTTGGTTTTCTATCATCTTGTTGTAAGCTGTTTGCTGTGCAAATTGCTTCTCTTGAGAATCAAGCCTGGCTCTGAAATCATTATTTGCCTTCTCTTGGTTTATTATGAAATTCTCAAGCATGAGTTCCAAAATGGACTTATGAGGTGTTGGAAAATATGAATAAGAATCCACATATGAAAGCTCATTAACAATTGGCTGTGCATGATATTATGGTGAGGATATTCCCAAGAAGAATTCCAATGCTGTTCTTTTTCCCTTTCATCCAATTTTCACATGTATTCTTGTCAAGCTAACTCCTTGAAGAGGTTCATCAAGAGGTGATCGTGCAATACATGGTGCAGGAGGATAATAATCACAAAAATATTTTTGGTATTCTTCAAGACTCATGTCAGGTGTCCATCTTCGTCCACTATTTTCCATAAATCTATACAAAAATAGAAACTAAAAAAAATGTTTAGTCTAATCAACTTATAATAACAGTCAATATTAACAAAAACAAAATCCCCGGCAACAACGCCAAAAACTAGCGCACGGGTTATGTCAAGTAGTAGTATAAATAGAGTATCGTCTCCATATGGATTTTGTTTGTTAATTACCAACTAATTACAAGTATAGATTAGCTAAACAAATCTATTAGAGATATGAAAAAATAAAATAAAAGACTGGATTGAGATATAAAATAAAATAAAATAAATCTAAAGATATGAGATAAGACAAGAATTAAATCTTCCAAGGATTAGTTTCACCACATATCAACATTGACAATCAATTAAAGATATATCTCTTATTAAATTAGATTTACTTTGAAGGTGAATTATCCTAATGTAGAATACTAGTTCCTTTCAGACTCTTAGCATCGTACCTATTGAGGCCTAATTCCTACTTTCGTGGTAATTAGGGTACATTAAATCCATTAAGTTCTATGATAATTCATTGAATCCTATCAAGGATAAGAACTACTTTCGTGATCTAAAACCTTAAGCTTAATTATGTATTTTCTAATACTAAGGTTCACCTTTCGGTACTTCCCTTACTATCTGGGATCATGCAATAGTGGGATCCGACACAATCACAAGCATTAAGAACACCATAATTAAATCTAAAATAAACAAATATTAATAAGAGATAAAAATATCAAAACATCATGTCAATGCCTCCATGGGCTAATCCTAATCTTTAGAAACAGAAAACTACTCAATCATATACATAATGCAAACCAAAAAATAAGAATAAAGGAATAAAAGGTAGAAGTAACCAAAAGATGAAAGATGAGGAATTTCTTCCATCTTCAAACGCCTTCTAGTTCTTCATGGAGAGAGTTGTGCAACCTTGAATCCCTATTTTCTAATTTGTTTCTGGCTATGATAGAGATATAATCCTAATTCTAATTCTAATCCTACTACTACTAATATCCTAATATGACTAATGTTATTTTACAGGGTTTCTATCTTCCTCCTTTTATAGATTTTCCTTCCTCCAAGTGTTGGGCCCGAATAACAAAATAAGCCTAATAGCAATCTCCTTCCTCTCACTTGCTTCTATCTCTATCTTTTTCTAGATTTTTGCTCACAAAATCTCTTAGCATATCTTCTTTGATTTATTCCTTTATTTTCCAAAGCTTCAATCCTCAAAATAATTATCTACACATAAATAACACAAGAAAATCTTTCCAAGTGAAATATAAATTAAAATTCATGCTAAATTATAATAATATGCATGAATATGTAATAAAATAAATACAAAATTATAGGCAAAATAATATGTATGCTACGCACACATCAACCAACGTAATCATTTATATTCCTAACCATTAAAAGTGGTTTGCCCAATTCACTTTAAGTACTCCTTTTTTGTCAGCAGGCACTACCCTAAGGTTCATTAACATACATATATATTACCCTATCCTTAGCTACCACTATGACATTTCTAGAATCCATTCCCTAAATAGAGGTAATACCACCTTCTTACCTTTGATGAAGAGAGAGATACCAAACCTCAAACCCTAGCTTCTCCTTCCTTGCCTTTGAGAATCCTAAAGCTTGAAACTCAATAAAGCTACTCGGAGAGGTGTGGGAACCTTGTCTAATGGAAGGTGTGATGATGGAAGAGTCTTCCCTTTCACTTGGGTGTGTTGGGGCAAGAGAGAAAGAAAGCTCAAAGATGATGATAATGGGGTTGTGACCTTGAGCTTGATGATGGAGCTTAGGGCTTAGTGGTGATGATGCTTGTTGATGGTAGGTTGCTGTGGTGGTGCTTTGTTGCTCTTGAACCCTAAGCCAAAAAGAAGACTGAGAGAGAAAGCTAAGCCAAGGCTATGGTGTTAGTGAGAGGAAGTAAGGTGGAGATGGTGATTGTGATAATGGAGATGAAGACGGGAAGCTTGGATGATGGGTGAAAACCTTGGGGAAATGGTTATGGAGTCTTGGGCTTGCGTTGGAAGCTTTGGTTCCAACTTGTAGGGGAAGGATGAGGCAATTCGTGTGCCCCACGCCCTTTATTTTTTTCCATTCTGATGATGTTAATCGATTAACCAGTTGGTTAATCGATTAACCAGTGTATTTTATTTTTACAAGCTATCATGTCTTAATCGATTAACCCCTTAATCGATTAAGCAGCTTAGTTCTTCATTCACTTGCACTTCAAAGTGCCATATCTCCTTCGTTACCTGTTGGATCTTGCTCAAATTTGAAAGCAAGCTTCCCTACATATTAATCTTCATATCCAGCGGTGGAATTTGTGTTTTAGAGTTGTAAATCATTTATTTTTAATTTCCTAATATAACGTGTTTATAACACCGAAAATGTCATTTCTAACACTCGTTTTCTCATCTTTCAACCTCTTTTCCGATGCCAATGCTTCCTAACTCCTTCATGGCACTCAAAGAGATTCCCAATCCATTATCTTAACTCTTATTTAACAAAATTATCATTTTTATAATCCTATTATTATTCTAATTATTCTTGGAATTAAAATTCGGGATGTTATAGTGGTGGGCGTGTGATGGTGATGAGGATGGGGGTGATGAGGCTTGTTCTTGTGCTCTTAAGCTTAGGGCTTGAGAGATGGTAAGGGTTGATGATGGTAGAGCCCTTGGCCCTTGAAAGAATGAAGAATATGAGTATGTGTTTTGTTGTGTTCTTGGGACTAGGTGGTAGTGGGGGTGGCGTGAGGATGATGATGATGCTTGGTGCTACGGAGCTTGGGTTCTATGGTGATGATGAGTGATGAGCTCTTGCGGTGTCTTGAGCTCTAGAGAGAAGAAGAAGAAATGAAGTAGAAGAGTGAATGAGGTGTGTGGTATTTGTTGTTTTGTTTATTTGCATAGAAATGGAATGAGTGGTTGGGAGTTAATGGCTTCTCTAAGAAGCTTTGTAATGTGTGGTGGAAAAAAGAAGCTTCTCCAAGAAGCTTGGAACATGTGGTCCCCAATAACTCTATTTTTGTCATGGTTATACATGTGGTAATTGTAACACCCCGTAAATTCCTCGTATTAATTTAAAATACTAAAGAAATTTGTTTTTGAGAAAAGTATTTTTGGAAAGAGTATTTTCTTAAATAAATTTCTTAATTCACGATTTCAAAGCGTTGAGTGATTTTAAAGAAATGATTTTTCATGAAATAATGTCATGATTTTTAAAGTCGACTTTTGGAAATGATCATGTGTTGAAATTCTTTTAAAGCAATAGTGAAATTTTCCATAAGAAATTGTTTGATGAAATGGTGATATGTTTTCTGAAAATATATGCTTGATATTTTTGGTGTCATTATAATTTTGATGCACGAATAATTTATTCACTATGAGTGTGTGCATGTGTATGTATGTACGGCCTTATATGAGTGTATGCTTAGGATTATGAGAGTTTCAATTAGTGAGAAGTATATGCATGTATGTGTGTGTAACGTGCAAATGCATGAATATAAGTGTGATCGGTGTGTGTGTGTGTGTGCATGATGAACATGTATGCATTATTCCATGAATCTATGCTATGGGACCAACATGAAAATAAATTGCATGAGTATATGTGTGTGCTAGTGTATGTGGTTCGGCCATTATAAGAATAGAAGGACCAAGTAGGAGCCTTTTTCCTTAAGAATTAAGAAAATGAAAATTAAATGGAAAATTGGAATGGGAAACAAGTGGAAACCTAGGTGGTGTGAGTCATGGTGCCTAGGAGTGACTTTCCTTCCACCTTGTCCCCCATGCAAATTTATGGTTAGACCGAATTGCCCTTGAACCAAGCCATGAACCGAGGCTAGAAGAGGAAATTCCATGCCTTTGTTTTGCCCTTATAACTGTGTAAGTGAGTGTGTGTGTGATTGGTTAGTTCATTTTCATCTCCCTTATCAAACCCAAACACTTACTCTCAAGAGCATTCTCAAGCTCTTGAGACATAGAGAGAAAGAAAGTGAAACCGTGAAGAGAGGAGAGGAAAGGAAGAGTGAAAACCTAAAATTCTTAAACCCAAATATCTTCAACCTCTTTCTCAACTACCTTCTTCCTCAAAGATCAAGAAGAAAATCACCTATCAACCCTAGAAGATAAGAGGCCGAGGCAAATCCAAAAGGAGGAGATTTGAAGATTTAAGTTAGGAATTAAGGTAGAGAGAGAGAGTTTTAATTGGATCATTTTGTATTGTAAAGGACTTTTAATGGACTTGTTTAATTTTGTGATGCATGTATCTATATTTGAGTGATCTTGAGATCTAAGTGGCTTGCATGTTATTTTTATGCCTTGATCTTGAATGTTGATGTTGGAAAGTTTTGATCTCTTACTTGTTGTTTTTATTCACCACGGTTTTGTTTGAAATTGTGCTTAAAATTCATGTCTTGTGTTGATCTCATTTTGCAAGTTGATTTTGTGGCCTTATGACTCTTATTTTTCTTTGCATGCTTTGATCTTGAATTTCTAAGTCTAAATGAACTAATAAAACACTAGATCTTAATTTAGGTGGTTCGGCCATGACCTAAAGGTTAGGCCTTGATACCTCTCTATTTGATCTAAGTCGTTACATGTTAGCTCTATGCCTTTAAAAGTTAATTTTAGTTGTGGAAATGTTCGGTTTTGATTTGATTTGAAAAGTGTTGATACATGTTTGTTTTTATGCTATATCTAGAGTTTTTACTCACATGCATGTTGATTTCCAAGCTTGATCTTGAAGTTTGGTTGAGAAAGTGTTTCTCTCATGATCTTGAGTTTCTTTCTTGATTTCTTAAAAGTGTTTTTGAAAAAGTTTGATTAGTTTCACAAAGGATTTTTCAAAGGTCTAATATTTCTGTTTGTAAACATGTTTAGATCCATGCTTAAACCATGATATGTTTGATTGCTTGAATTTTAATGTAAAGATCTTTGAGAATGATTGAGTTTTCTTGGTGATTTTCTTTATGAGTGGTCACAGTTTTGATGAATGATGTGGTTGGAATCTTGATTTTCTTTTATTTGACTTCTTGCATGTCATGATCTTGAAATTCAATGATGTTGTGATGTTGAGTGGTGGTCATGGTTTGTATGTGTAAATAAAAAGGGGTCAAGGTTTTCTTAAGTTTAATTGATGAATATACGATTTCCATGAACTTTGAGTTGATCCTAAGTGTTAGATGTGAACTAAAAATTATTTAGAGACTAGTTTAGGCTCACGGTTTTATATAGAAAAATATGCTAGGATCATGTTACTATTTGCTTGACGAATTATGTGAAATTGTTGTTGGATTTGAAGTTGTCTTTGTTGGAAGTCAAGCTGGTTGGAAGGCATGCTTCAAACTCTCTATGGACTTCAAAGTAATGCAAATATATGTTTTGATGATAACAAGCCAACTCAAGTTGAAGCTCACAAGTGCAAGTCAAGTCTCAAGATTGAAGACTCAAGCAAGCCTAGAATAGAAACCTTCTCCTTAGATCAAATGTAAGGTAATGAAGTTGTAGTTTACTTAGAAGTTACAAAGCCAACATAGTTTTTCATTTTAGAAGAAAAGAAGAAAACGTGTTTTCTGCATATAAAATGTTTTTCTGCATTTAACCTTAGTGAAAATACTTGATGTTACAAAACTCTGCATATTTATATGACTGCAAAGGAAAGTAATCGATTATCTCTCAAAGTAATCGATTAACTCAGTTGCATCATAGAAAAATCAGAGAAGCTGTAAACGATTAATTGAATTTTGTTAATCAGTTACTTTCTTATGAAAGTAATCGATTACATCAGTCAAGTAATCGATTATATTTGTTGCATCATATATTTTCAGAGGCTTAGTAATCGATTACAAGTCTTGTAGTAATCGATTACATGATGTTGCATCATATGCAAACCAGAGGCTTAATAATCGATTAACTCATGAGTGTAATCGATTATCATAGTTGCATCATATAATGAACAGGAGTGATGTAATCGATTAACTATTCTTAGCCTAATCGATTACATGTTTTTCAAATGTATTTAAGAATTTCTATTTTTGTAGAAATAATCGATTATTCCCTAAAGTAATCGATTACTTCTTGATTTTCTGAAAAACGTGTCAGAATCATTTTTATTATTTCCTGATTTGTTTTTATATAAAAGATTTTGATATATTTTATAAAATTCGAAAATGATTTTAATTTTGAATTATTTCCTTTTTGGTTTTAAGAATCAAATCTTTATTTTATTTCAAAAATCGTTTTGATTTTATTTTGATTTTAAAACTTATTACAAATCTTTTATTATTCTATTTTGATTTTGTTTTATTAATTCAAAATCGTTTTTGATTCAAAAGAGTTTCTTTTTAAATAAGATTACTCCAACATTTCAACAAGTTTTTTCACGTTCAGTGATTTTTATTATTCATTCATTATCACGTTCTTCATCTTCTTCTTCTTTAAGAGTTCTGGTTTTCATTGTTCTATTTTTCTAAGAACAAACCTTGTTGGCTGAGTAAATCCTAAGAGAAACTTCTTTTTCATTATCATAAGAGCATATTGTAGAATCCGTGTTGTGAGAACACAAAAAGCTATTGTAATCACTTTCATTGTAATCCTTCTAAACCTTAGTGGTAGGGAGAGAATCCCATAGTTGAACGTTGAGGCGTTCGTAGGGCGAGGAACCCTGCTGTGTGATTGAGGCCCCTAGCGAACGGAGGTTCCTAGTAGTGTGCGGGGTGCTCTTGGTTGCAATAGGGTGCGGCTCTATTGCTTGGTTATAAGAACTCTCAGGCGGGTCGCTTGGGGACTGGACTAGGCCTTTCGACGGGAAGGCTGAACCAGTATAAAAATCACCGGTGCAAGCTTTTCTATCCCTCTCTCTTTTACTTTCCGCATATTTATTCTTTTACGTTTCCGCGCTACTCGATTATTATATTATTTCTATCGTTTTCGCGATCCATTACGAACGTTTAATCTCTCCATCTCAAATCATTTTTTTTAATTTATTACGAATTTTTCAATACATAATAAAACTCGATTCACCCCCCCCTCTCGAGATTTTGAGGCCAAAACCAACAATTGGCATCAGAGCTAGTCTCTTGTGTTAAGACTTAACCGTCTCAAGAGTATGGCTTCGAACTCTCTGTTTGGAGGTGAAGGGAGTTCTATTAACCGTCCTCCCATGTTTGATGGGGTAGGGTACGGATATTGGAAAGCCCGTATGAAAATTTTTATTCAAGGAGTAGGATTAAAAGTTTGGGATGCTGTTGTTAATGGTCCCTATGTTCCTACCTATGTGGTTAATGGTAACACCGTCGAAAAGCCTATGGCTGAGTGGACGGAGGAGGAGGAACGTAGAGTCCAATATGACTTGAAAGCGAAAAATATTATAACATCTGCTTTGAGCTATGATGAGTTTTTCAGGATATCAACATGCGAGACAACACAACAGATGTAGGATACGCTGGAAGTCACGCATGAAGGTACAACGGAAGTAAAGAGGTCAAGGATCAATACGTTGACTGGTGAATATGAGCTATTCAGGATGAAAGATGGAGAATCAATTCAAGAGATCCAAAAGCGCTTCACAATGATTGTTAACCAATTGACGACATTGGGGAAGAAGTTCACCAATGAGGATCTCATCAACAAAGTTTTAAGGTGTTTGGGAAGAGATTGGCAACCCAAGGTGACGGCAATTGCTGAATCAAGAAATCTCTCAACAATGACGCTGACAACTCTGTTTGGAAAATTACAAGAACACGAAAGTGAACTAAAAAGGTTGGCTCAGCATGAAGAAGAGAACAAGAAAGTTAAAAGTTTGGCATTCAAGGCTGAAGCACCTGCACCAGATAGTGACTCGGACAAAGAATTATTGAATGATGAACACATGAGTCTATTGGTGAAAAAGTTCGGGAAATTCCTGAGAAAGAAAAATTTCAACAAGAGAGACAACAATAAAAGTGGAGGCTCAACCATCACATGTCATGAGTGTGGCAAGCCTGGTCACATTAGAGTAGACTGCTATCAATTGAAAAAGAAAGAGAATTCAGAAAAAGGCACCTCAAGTTCAAAGAAGGGAAAGCAAGCATACTTGGCGTGGCTGGACAATGATGGAAGTTCGGATGAGGATTCAGATGAACAAGAGGAGACTGCCAACCTATGCTTGATGGCTCACGACAAAGAGGTAACTACTGAACTTAACTTTTCTTGTGATGAATTACAAGAAGCATTTGAAGAGTTCCATTTTAGAAAAGAATAAAGAACTTACTAAGGAAAATGATTTTTTGAAAAATCAAAATAAGGAGCTGAATTTGACTTTAAAAAATTCTTCAAACACTTCGTGTAATGACATTAAACTTAAAGCTAGTTCTTCTTCTTGTAAATTCTGCAAGGACTTGGTTAAAGAAGTTGAAGATGTAAAAGAAACCCTTGCTAAATTACAAAAGGTAGAAATACTTTAAATTTAATGTTAGGTAGACAAAAATGTTTCTTTAATAGAGCGGGTTTAGGATATCAACCCGGAAGACATCAAAAGAAACTAAATACCATTTTTGTCCCTACCAGTAATCATAAGAAACCTCTTATTATATGTCATATTTGTGGTAAAAAGGGCCGTGGTGCACATGAATGCATACACCGAAAAGTGAAGTTCGTTAAACCGAACAATGAAGCTAGAAGGTGGCATGATTTAAACTATGGCTATACTAACACTCAAGGATCCAAAAAGATATGGGTACCTAAAAAGAAACCTTGAATTCTTTGCTTGTAGGTTACTCCGGAAGGAAGGAAGGCATGGTGGTACTTGGACAGCGGATGCTCAAAACATATGACTGGAGATAAATCCAAATTCTCGCATCTCGTGCCTAAGGACCAAGGACATGTGACTTTCGGAGATAACAATCAAGGAAAGATTATCGGAATCGGTAAAATTGGTACACCTCCTAACCCTTGCATTGAAAATGTTTTACATGTTGAGGGCCTAAAGCACAATTTGCTAAGCATTAGTCAATTGTGTGATAAGGGCAATAGGGTTATATTTGATTCTGATAGATGTATTATCGAGGGAAAAATTGATAATCTTATTAAGCTAATTGCTCGCAGGATAAACAATGTTTATGTTATTGATTTTGATTCAATTCCCTCAAATGATGCGAAATGTTTATTATCTAAAGAGGATGAATCGTGGCTGTGGCATCGTAGAATAGGTCACATCCACATGGCTCATTTAAATAAAATTTCTTCTAAAAACTTAGTAGTTGGTTTGCCAAAGCAAAATTTTTCTTTTTCTGAAAATTGTGATCCTTGTTCAAAATCAAAACTCACAAGGGCTACTTTTCCGTCTAAAAATCTTGTTTCAACTCAAAGGCCCTTGGAACTTTTACATATGGATCTTTTTGGACCGTGTCAAACTAAAAGCTTTGGTGGCAACTATTATTGTTTAGTTATTGTGGATGACTATTCTAGGTATACATGGACTCTTTTTATTACTCATAAAAATGACGCATTTCATGAATTTAAAAAGCTAGCCAAGATTATTCAAAACCAATTGCATTTGAGCATTGCATCCATTAAAACTGATCATGGTGGAGAATTTGAAAATCATCTTTTTGAAAAGTTTTGCGAAAAACATGGAGTTAAGCATTATTTTTCCGCTCCAAGGACTCCAGAGCAAAATGGAGTTGTGGAGAGGAAAAATCGTTCATTAAAAGAGCTTTCTAGAACAATGCTTAATGACATGAATTTGCCTGCATATTTTTGGGCCGATGCAATTAGTACAACATGTTATGTTATGAACCGTGTTTTGATTAGGCCTATTTTAAAGAAAACCCCTTATGAGCTGTATAAGGGGAGAAAACCAAATATTTCCCATCTTCGAGTTTTTGGTTGTAAATGTTTTGTGCATAATAATGGTAGAGAAAATCTAGGAAGTTTTGAGGCTAGTGCTGATGAGGGTATATTCCTTGGATATTCTGCTTCGAGCAAAGCTTATAGGATATACAATAAATCTCGTAATACTATTGAAGAATCTATTCATGTATCATTTGACGAATCCGATCCCAGAAGGTTGGGAAAGGTATCTGCTAATGACATTTCAGGTATTCTTGGAGATTTATTCGTTAATGAGGATGAGGAGCCAAATGCCAAAAAGAAAGAGCATTCCGAAAGCAATGGAAATTCAGTTGAAAATGTTGAGGAGAAAAATCAAGAACAATCCATGGAACTCAACACTGATTTGCCTAAGGAATGGAGAACATCAAGGCACCATCCTATAGATCAGATTATCGGGGATATCTCAAAAGGTGTAAGTACTCGCAACTCTATTAGCAATCTGTGTAACTTCTTTGCATTTGTTTCTCAAGTAGAGCCAAAGAATTATTCTGAGGCTATGCTTGATGAGCATTGGCTTTTGGCAATGCAAGAGGAATTAAACCAGTTCAAAAGAAATCAGGTGTGGGAACTTGTTCCTAGGCTTGAGTCTCATCCGATTATTGGAACTAAGTGGATTTATAAAAATAAACTTGATGAGGCTGGTTTAATTGTTCGAAACAAATCTAGGCTAGTTGCACAAGGTTACAATCAGGAAGAGGGGATAGATTATGAGGAAACATTTGCCCCTGTTGCTAGGTTGGAAGCCATAAGACTGCTATTAGCATTTGCATGTATTCTAGATTTTAAATTATATCAAATGGACGTAAAGAGTGCCTTTCTTAATGGTTTTATAAATGAAGAAGTTTATGTGTGTCAACCTCCTGGCTTTGAGAGTTATGAACACCCTGATTATGTTTATAAATTGAAAAAGGCTTTGTACGGTCTAAAACAAGCTCCTAGAGCGTGGTACGACCGTCTTAGCAAATTTTTGTTGGAAAATAACTTTGAAAGAGGGAAGGTTGATAACACACTTTTTATCAAAAAGAAAGGAAAGGACATTCTTTTAGTTCAGATTTATGTTGATGATATTATTTTCGGTGCTACTAATGAAATCCTTTGCAAGGAATTTTCTAGTATGATGTAGGAAGAGTTCGAAATGTCTATGATGGGCGAGCTGAACTTTTTCCTGAGATTAAAAAAAAAGCAAGCAAAGGACGGAATATTTATTAGTCAAACCAAATACTGCAAAGAATTACTGAAAAGATTTGGCATGGATAAGGCCAAGGCAGTAGCGACACCGATAAGCACATCATGTTAGTTGGACAAAGACGAAGGAGGTAAATCCGTAGAAATCCCAAAGTATCGAGGTATTATCGGATCCCTTCTATATTTAACAGCAAGTAGGCCGAATATAATGTTTAGTGTGTGTCTTTGTGCCCGGTTCCAGTCGAATCCAAAAGAAACGCACATGGTTGCTGCCAAGCGAATAATGAAATACTTGTCTGGCACAACTGATATGGGTTTATGGTACCCCAAAGGTTCTTCGTGTAATCTTGTTGGGTATTCTGATTCTGACTTTGCTGGTTGCAAAGTAGATAGAAAAAGCACTAGCGGCACTTGTCATCTTCTTGGCAATTCATTGGTATCATGGGCTAGTAAGAAACAATCTAGTGTTTCCCTATCTACAGCTGAGGCTGAATATGTAGCCGCGGGCACTTGTCATCTTCTTATTTCCATATTAATCCTTGATTAAAATATGTGTTCATATAGTTGGTATATGTGTGTGAATTAATTTAATAAATATAATAATGTATAAAATAGGAGTTTTGCATATTAGTCCCTGGGCAGGGACCTAGAAGCAATTATAGGAAAGGTTTTGGAGGGAAAGAAAATAAAATAATTATTTTTCAAAATCTGGGCAAAACACTCGAGTATTATTCTGAATACTCGAGTATTCTGGGTCAATCTGCACGAGTGAGTGCGTTTGATGAGTCACCATGAACGAGTCCCCTCCGTTGACACGAATACTCCGTCGTCAACAACTCAAGAGTGTCGTGTCGTGATGCATGATGCCTCTCCATGTCTATAAAAGCTTATCAACACTGATTTGTTGAAGCTCTTGGTCAAATTCGAAGCTTGTTGAGGAGTTAGGGTTTTTGAACTTGTTCCTTTCAATTCGTCCTCTGTGAGTTATTTTGAGCTACAAACTATACACGAATACAAAGCTCACATCTCGAGCTTTGTATAAACACCAAAATCGTGAGGATTGAGTGAGTGTGGTGGAAGATTCAAGGAGTTGAAGTGAAGCTGTTTCTGTCAAGCCTTGGTCTGGGAGCTTACTTTGATCATTGATTCTGGAAAGCTCACGAATTCTTGATTCTCAAATTCAGTTTCTTTATTGAGTCCATGTTGTATAGAGTCTAGAAAATCTAATTTCCCCAATTCTATTCTCTGTTTCATGTGTAAACCAATTCCACTTTGGTGTTGCACTCAAAATGCTCTGCATGTGATGCTTGAAGTTGGTCTGAGAAGTTTGGAGCTTTGTTCTTGTCAATTCTTGGTTGATTCACGTCTGAGAGGTAAGGGGAAGTAATTATATTCACTAGATAGAGATTAAATTCCATGAATTGTGTTAGAGAGCCACCAGGAGGCTCTAAGGGCTTAGATTGAATAGGAACTTTGGTTTGGAGACCAATCCATGCTCTAAAACTGTGTTGAGCAAGTTCTAAATCATGCATGCAAGCTTAAATGAACTTTACTTCATGAGTATTGTGCTTATTATGCAATTTGAGGTGTTGAGTTGTTAAAATGTGTATTTTATGCATAATTGTTGAATCCTCTGTCAAATCTGTGTTTTGATATGAAATGAATGTTGTAACATGTCCAAATTATGTTATGTGTGCTCTGTTGATCCTTGGAATGGACTGGAAATGAAATTGGTATGATAAAACTAAGTTTTCAGTGTAAACTGCTGCGAAACACTCGAGTAATATACAGGGTACTCGAGTAAAACGTTTGAAAAACAATGTAAATGAAGTTAGAACACTCGAGTATCGTGTCTACTACTCGAGTATCGAGCATGACCTGAGGACAAGTTAAGGCCAACCACTCGAGTCACTTAGGGTCAATCGAGTATTCTGGAAATCAGGATGAACACTCGAGTAACCTATGGACTACTCGAGTAATTTATTGAATTTGAAAACCAAATCCTCAGAAAGTCATGAACACTCGAGTAATCTTAAGAACACTCGAGTAATCTGGAAAAGTTGGAGAACACTCGAGTGTACTGAATTTTACTCGAGTAAATTACCCAGAACCTGAAAACACCATTTTCAATTCTGACTTAATTAATTAAGGAATTATTAATAATAGTTCAAGGGATCAAGACTTAGAGAAATTGAGTAATACAAATAGATCGTTTGGTGACGGTCCTTTTTGATAAAGAAATAAGCCTAGGTGGCCTGTAAAGTATTAATCAATTTCCCTTAAGTCCAAAAGATAAAATGCATTCATTATGGAGTTTGGATGGTAGGACGTATATCATGTTTTTAGTAAACATGTGGAGGGCCTCTTGGAGTGCCAATACGCTTGCTTGATGACACGTCGTTGGCGTGGTCGGCTGAGTGGATGCCGATATGGTTATACCGTTTGGATGACGGTCCGTTTGGATGACGGGATATGGTCGGGTGGCATGGATTCCAAGCTTGTCGTGTACATTCTAGGTGAATGTACGAATTGTTGTATACCTAGGAATACAACGCACTGTTGAGTGCTGGGTTGTCAGGGATGGACGTCAGAGAGTGACATAGTATGATGGAGATAGGCTTGAGAGCTAAAGTCATGCATCATGCCACTCATTTAAATTAATTGTGATAAATGAAATAAGTGTGAGCATCCTATGTGCATTAATTAACTGCTAAGTGTTATATGTGATGGTTGTTAATTGATGCATATTTACATACTCATATTGCACAATTTATTCTCTGTTGATTATGTGTATAGAATTGCTTACCCCTATGCCCTTGTAGGTGATGTCTCGTTACATTGCTTGCATCGAGATCCGGCCACTTCTTAGTGGCACATGGATCTATAAGGACCATCGTGCGGTGTTCGAGGGAGAGGTAGAGGTTACCTTCTACCACCCGAACCCGTTGATCTGATTCCGTCCTCGTAGATTTAGGATTCCCATCATATACACTATGCATGTACCCCCGTTTTACACTTACCATGGACCACCTCCCACGCGACCAGCTTGCTCTTATCATAGTTTTCGTTTTCGACCTACCCGCTCTCACCCTTTTACCTCGAGAGTCGTCCGCGAGGAGACTCCCCCTTCTGATCCGAGGAGCCCAGTCAGGGTTTCACCATCACCTGACCCGGTTCCCAGTGGTAGGGAACACTCTCCCTCGGATGAGATCGAGGAGGATCCGGTGGAGGACGAGAGTGGGAGCGAGCCTGTCGTGCATTCTACTGGGAGTGATTGGAGGGACGATGATCCCTAGGTATGTGTATAGGGTATATGATGAGGATCAGAGGATCCGATGTTGTGGAGGCTGTGGAGGATACTTTGCTGCTGCTGTGATGATGATGATGCTACTACTTGTGTTTTGGAGACTGCTACTGCTACTACCACATCTGATGCTGCCAGATCTACGTGATTACCCCTGGAGTTGAGTTTTGGTTATGTATATATATTGTAGATATACTTTTGGAATACTCTAGGGCTGTAGTTACACTGTGATGTAGATTTGTTTTTATGGACTTGTACTTCTGGGTCTTGGAGACTATCATGATGGGACTATGTATTATGACTCTTATTATATATATAAAACCTATGTTTATATTACTATCAGTTGCATAGTCCAATCATTTCCGCTTACTCTGATTTAATCTATTTAAGAGCTCGGCTATAAATATTATTTGATGGTATGAGTCTTATCGAACAAAGCATGGGTAACTTTACTTACTTGTATGATACAAAGATGTTTCCAAAGAGCGAATGTTACCCTATTTGTAAAAAGGTTTTAGAGATCGCCGAACTCGATACAAATGTTTTGAAATGGTTTAGAGCTTATTCTCCAAGAATTCCAAATGACGATTTGTGCACCCGCTTTAAAAGAAAATTTTATTTCAGTTATTTTCTTAACACTCACAAGTCCATACATTATCCAATATAATAGCTTAAATACTATATTATATTTGGGTAATTCGGAAGGGTGTCACACTGAGTGGTGTCAGAGCAAAAGTCAGATCCTGTAGTAGTGGAAGTAGTTCAGAAAGGTAGTCATCAACATCAAGCAGGTATCTCCAAAGCATTTATATTACTTTGAATGTTATTATTTTTTCTTGTTGAGGTTTAAATACCCTTGATTTGTTTGTATCTTGTCTCTTTTGAGTACAAGACGCAATTGATTGTAGATTTAGAAGTTTAAGATAGAGCTGTAGTATAGGTGGTGTAATGGAAGTTTCTTTAGTTCAACATATGTGACCATAAGCCCATAGCGCAGGTCTAATATGGCAACTAGAAACCAAAATCACACCAACGCGATGCTATAACGAATCACCACGGTGTTGGAAGCTATGCAACGGCAGTTTCAACAACCATCTCAACCGGTTAACCCGCCTCATCAGTGTAATGTGGGTAACGCTGAGGCGATGACTTTGGCTGATTTTAGGAGTTGCAATCCGCCAAAGTTCGAAGGAGGATTTAAGCCGGAAGAAGCAAATAAGTGGATCTCACTATGGACAAGATTCTGAGGACGTTGGAGTGTTCAGATGCTCAAAAGGTGGCGTATGCAACTTATATGTTAGAGGATGAAGCTGAGAATTGGTGGAATCACACGGTGCAGCTTTTGCAATATGAAGGAAGGGATGTAAGTTGAGGAGTATTCATGGAGAAGTTTCTCCAAAAGTATTTCCCTGAGGACTTGAGAATGAAGAAGGAAGTGAAGTTCTTGCAGCTGAAGCAAGGGAACATGAGTGTGGGTGAGTACGCAGCTAAGTTCGAGGAACTGATGAAGTACTCTCCATACTATCAGAACAATCCAGATGAGAGGAGTAAATGCATTAAGTTTGAAGGAGGCTTGAGGCCAAAGTTGAAATCGATTTTCAGCTACCAGCGGATTCAAAGCTTTCCTGCACTTGTGGATATGTGTAGGATGTATGAAGATGATACAAAGGCTGAGGAGGTGCAAGTCTTGGAAAAGAAGGACAATCAGAGCTATGGACCACAAAGACGTAAGGGTTTCAACAATAGAGGCAAGGGTCTGTATGATCGTAGAGGGAAAGGCAAGGGAAAAGCTGGTGGTTCTGAGGGAAGGAATTATCAGAGCGAGGCTCCATTCTGCGACAAGTGCAAGCGCAATCACTATGGCCGTGTGTGTCGGGGGACAAGTGGTTGCTTTAACTGTGGGAAGTCGGGGCATTTTGCAAGGGACTGCAAGGAACCGGCCAAAGCCAACTCAAGGGGAACTGCTGATAGACCTATGGCTCAAGGAAGAGTTTTCACCCTTAGCGGTGTGGAAGCAAGTCGGTCTTCTGATCTGGTGCAAGGTAAATCCTTGCTTAATGGTCAGTTTTGTCATGTTTTGTTTGACTCTGGTGCAACGCATTCATTCGTTTCGTATGAATGTGTAAACCGGTTAGGCTTGATTATGTCTGAAATGCCTTATACTCTTAAAGTAGAAACCCCTACCAATGCTCCTGTAATTGTTTCTAGAGCATGTCTTAACTGTTGTATAGAAGTGTTAGGACAAACCTCTAAAGTAGATTTGATCTGCTTACCCTTGGCACAACTAGATGTGATCTTGGGAATGGACTGGTTAAGTCAAAACCAAGTAATCATTGATTGTGATAGAAAAGTAGTGACCTATAGAAATTCAAAACCCTCCGGCTACGTGTGCCTGTTCAACTCTAAGGTGGAGGAGAATGGTCCAAGAATGGAAGAGATCCCTATTGTCAGAGACTTTCCGGAAGTTTTTGCTGATGAGATTACTGGTTTGCCACCAAGAAGAGAAATTGAATTTGGTATCGATCTAGTTCCGGGAGCCGGTCCAATTTCTATCGCTCCCTATAAAATGGCACCACCGGAAATGGCAGAAATGAAGAAGCAGATTGAGGAACTACTACAGAAGCAGATGATCCGACCAAGTGTGTCACCTTGGGGTGCTCCGGTTTTGTTTGTCAAGAAGAAAGATGGTAGTATGAGGATGTGCATTGACTACCGGCAGCTGAATAAGGTCACCATCAAGAACAAGTATCCGTTGCCGAGGATAGATGATCTTATGGATCAAGTTCGTGGAGCTTCAGTATTTTCCAAGATCGATTTGAGGTCAGGATACCATCAAATCAGGATTAGAGAAGAGGATATCTCTAAGACTGCATTTCGATCCCGATACGGGAATTATGAGTATGTTGTGATGCCGTTCGGATTGACTAATGCACCAGCTATCTTTATGGATTACATGAATCGAATCATCAGACCTTATTTAGATTCATTCGTGGTTGTGTTCATAGATGATATCCTTATTTATTCCAAGAGCCCGGAGGAGCATGCTGAACACTTGAGGATGGTGTTGAGCATCCTAAAGGAGAAGCAATTGTATGCCAAACTTACAAAATGTGAGTTCTGGCTGAAGGAGGTTAAGTTCTTGGGGCATGTGATTTCAGACAAAGGAATAGCCGTTGATCCGACGAAAGTGAGTTCGGTTTTGCAATGGGAGCAACCAAAGTCGGTCACGGAGGTGAGAAGCTTTCTTGGTTTGGCTGGGTACTATAGAAGGTTTATAGAAGGTTTCTCGAAGATCGCACTGCCTTTGACGAAGTTGACTCGGAAAGATCAACCATTCCTTTGGGATGAGAAGTGTGAAAGGAGTTTTCGGGAACTGAAGGAAAGGTTGACATCGTCTCCGGTATTGATTCTGCCCGATACACAGAAGAGCTTTGATGTGTACTGTGACGCGTCGAAACAAGGCCTTGGGTGCGTTTTGATGCAAGAAGGGCAAGTCATCGCCTATGCCTCGAGACAGCTAAAAGTTCATGAAATGAACTATCCAACTCATGATTTGGAGCTGGCAGATGTGGTGTTTGCATTAAAGATTTGGAGGCACTATCTCTATGGCACTACGTTCCGAGTGTTCAGTGACCATAAGAGTTTAAAGTACCTCTTTGATCAAAAGGAGTTGAATATGAGGCAGCGTCGATGGATGGAGTTTTTGAAAGATTATGAGTTCGAGCTCCATTACCATCCGGGGAAGGCCAATGCTGTGGCAGATGCATTGAGTAGAAAGGCAATGCACATCAGTGCAATGATGTTCAGAGAAGCTGTACTGATAGAGGAGTTCCGGGATTTGAGTCTGACGATGCAAGTGGAGCCGACAAGTATCAAGATGGGGATGCTGCAGATTGCTAGTGAGTTTCTGCAAAGGATTCGGGAATTGCAACACAAGGATGGGAAACTCATGGAAAAGAGGAAGTTGATGGAAGAAGGCAAGGAGTTGGAGTTTCAAAAAGGGAAGGATGGAATCCTTCGCTTTAAAACAAGGATTTGTGTCCCTGCTGACTTGGAAGTAAGAAGAATGATTCTGGATGAAGCGCATAAAAGTAAGATGAGTATGCATCCGGGAGCTACCAAAATGTACCAGGACTTAAAGAAGCTATTTTGGTGGCCTGGTTTGAAGAAAGATGTAGCTGAGTATGTGGCCTGTTGTTTGGTGTGTCAAAAGGCGAAAGTGGAACATCAAAGGCCAGGAGGAGAGTTACTTTCCTTGGAAGTTCCTGTGTGGAAATGGGATAGTATCTCGATGGACTTTGTGTCAGGATTGCCAAAGACATCTACTGGTCATGATGCCATCTGGGTGATCGTGGATCGTTTAACTAAGTCAACGCATTTCATTCCCGTGAATATGCGCTACTCGTTGGAAAAGCTCACTCAGTTGTACATCAAAGAAGTTGTTCGTCTGCACGGTGTACCATCAAGCATTGTGTCAGATCGTGATCCGAGGTTTACATCGAAGTTTTGGGAAGATCTGCATAGAGCCTTGGGTTCAAGATTAAAACTGAGCTCTGCATACCATCCTCAGACTGATGGCCAAACGAAGAGGACTATTCAGTCATTGGAGGACATTCTACGAGCCTGTGTCTTGGAAGGTCAAGGGAATTGGGAGCAGGTGTTGTCGCTCGTGGAGTTTACTTACAACAACAGTTACCATACGAGCATTGGAATGGCACCATTTGAAGCTTTGTGTGGGAGAAAGTGTCAGACGCCGTTATGCTGGTTTCAAGTGGGGGAGAATTCTCTGGTTGGACCAGATTTTGTTCAAGAGACCACGGAACAGATCAAGATGATACAAGAAAAGATGAGGGCAGCTCAAAGTAGGCAGAAAAGCTATGCTGATAGAAGAAGGAAACCTTTAGAATTCGCCGAAGGAGACCATGTATTTATTAGAATAGTACCAACCAAAGGTGTTAGTAGAGCCTTAAAAACCCAGAAACTATCACCTAAGTTTATTGGTCCCTATCAAATCCTCAAAAGAGTCGGCCCAGTAGCTTATCAGTTAGCCCTGCCTCCGTCATTAGCTAACCTCCATAATGTATTTCATGTGTCTCAATTAAAGAGATATGTCCATGACCCAACCATTGTCCTTAGAATCCGACCTGATGACTTAGAAATTCATGAGAACCTAACTTTCAAAGCTGTGCCAGTTCGTATTGAAGATCGAAGGATCAAGCAGCTTAGAGGGAAGGATATTCGTCTGGTCAAAGTCGTATGGGTTTGTGGAGATGTGATAGAATCATCTTGGGAATTAGAGGATAAGATGCGTCAGGATTATCCTGACTTGTTTGTATAAGTTGAATTTCGGGGACAAAATTCCTTGTAAGTGGGGGAGTAGTGTAACACCCCAAAATTTTAATCCCTGATTAATGAAATGTTAATTATAAATTAATTATAATTAATTATTTCCATATTAATCCTTGATTAAAATATGTGTTCATATAGTTGGTCTATGTGTGTGAATTAATTTAATAAATATAATAATGTATAAAATAGGAGTTTTGCATATTAGTCCCTGGGCAGGGACCTAGAAGCAATTATAGGAAAGGTTTTGGAGGGAAAGAAAATAAAATAATTATTTTTCAAAATCTGGGCAAAACACTCGAGTATTATTCTGAATACTCGAGTATTCTGGGTCAATCTGCACGAGTGAGTGCGTTTGATGAGTCACCATGAACGAGTCCCCTCCGTTGACACGAATACTCCGTCGTCAACAGCTCAAGAGTGTCGTGTCGTGATGCATGATGCCTCTCCATGTCTATAAAAGCTTATCAACACTGATTTGTTGAAGCTCTTGGTCAAATTCGAAGCTTGTTGAAGAGTTAGGGTTTTTGAACTTGTTCCTTTCAATTCGTCCTCTGTGAGTTGTTTTGAGCTACAAACTATACACGAATACAAAGCTCACATCTCGAGCTTTGTATAAACACCAAAATCGTGAGGATTGAGTGAGTGTGGTGGAAGATTCAAGGAGTTGAAGTGAAGCTGTTTCTGTCAAGCCTTGGTCTGGGAGCTTACTTTGATCATTGATTCTGGTAAGCTCACGAATTCTTGAGTCTCAAATTCAGTTTCTTTAGTGAGTCCATGTTGTATAGAGTCTAGAAAATCTAATTTCCCCAATTCTATTCTCTGTTTCACGTGTAAACCAATTCCACTTTGGTGTTGCACTCAAAATGCTCTGCATGTGATGCTTGAAGTTGGTCTGAGAAGTTTGGAGCTTTGTTCTTGTCAATTCTTGGTTGATTCACGTCTGAGAGGTAAGGGGAAGTAATTATATTCACTAGATAGAGATTAAATTCCATGAATTGTGTTAGAGAGCCACCAAGAGGCTCTAAGGGCTTAGATTGAATAGGAACTTTGGTTTGGAGACCAATCCATGCTCTAAAACTGTGTTGAGCAAGTTCTAAATCATGCATGCAAGCTTAAATGAACTTTACTTCATGAGTATTGTGCTTATTATGCAATTTGAGGTGTTGAGTTGTTAAAATGTGTATTTTATGCATAATTGTTGAATCCTCTGTCAAATCTGTGTTTTGATATGAAATGAATGTTGTAACATGTCCAAATTATGTTATGTGTGCTCTGTTGATCCTTGGAATGGACTGGAAATGAGTAGAAATGAAATTGGTATGATAAAACTAAGTTTTCAGTGTAAACTGTTGCGAAACACTCGAGTAATATACAGGGTACTTGAGTAAAACGTTTGAAAAACAATGTAAATGAAGTTAGAACACTCGAGTATCGTGTTTACTACTCGAGTATCGAGCATGACCTGAGGACAAGTTAAGGCCAACCACTCGAGTCACTCAGGGTCACTCGAGTATTCTGGAAATCAGGATGAACACTCGAGTAACCTATGGACTACTCGAGTAATTTATTGAATTTGAAACCCAAATCCTCAGAAAGTCATGAACACTCGAGTAATCTTAAGAACACTCGAGTAATCTGGAAAAGTTGGAGAACACTCGAGTGTACTGAATTTTACTCGAGTAAATTACCCAGAACCTGAAAACACCATTTTCAATTCTGACTTAATTAATTAAGGAATTATTAACAATAGTTCAAGGGATCAAGACTTAGAGAAATTGAGTAATACAAATAGATCGTTTGGTGACGGTCCTTTTTGATAAAGAAATAAGCCTAGGTGGCTTGTAAAGTATTAATCAATTTCCCTTAAGTCCAAAAGATAAAATGCATTCATTCTGGAGTTTGGATGGTAGGACGTATATCATGTTTTTAGTAAACATGTGGAGGGCCTCTGGGAGTGCCAATACGCTTGCTTGATGACACGTCGTTGGCGTGGTCGGCTGAGTGGATGCCGATATGGTTATACCGTTTGGATGACGGTCCGTTTGGATGACGGGATATGCTCGGGTGGCATGGATTCCAAGCTTGTCGTGTACATTCTAGGTGAATGTACGAATTGTTGTATACCTAGGAATACAACGCACTGTTGAGTGCTGGGTTGTCAGGGATGGACGTCAGAGAGTGACATAGTATGATGGAGATAGGCTTGAGAGCTAAAGTCATGTATCATGCCACTCATTTAAATTAATTGTGATAAATGAAATAAGTGTGAGCATCCTATGTGCATTAATTAACTGCTAAGTGTTATATGTGATGGTTGTTAATTGATGCATATTTACATACTCATATTGCACAATTTATTCTCTGTTGATTATGTGTATAGAATTGCTTACCCCTATGCCCTTGTAGGTGATGTCTCGTTACATTGCTTGCATCGAGATCCGGCCACTTCTTAGTGGCACATGGATCTATGAGGACCATCGTGCGATGTTCGAGGGAGAGGTAGAGGTTACCTTCTACCACCCGAACCCGTTGATCTGATTCCGTCCTCGTAGATTTAGGATTCCCATCATATACACTATGCATGTACCCCCGTTTTACACTTACCATGGACCACCTCCCACGCGACCAGCTCGCTCTTATCATAGTTTTCGTTTTCGACCTACCCGCTCTCACCCTTTTACCTCGAGAGTCGTCCGCGAGGAGACTCCCCCTTCTGATCCGAGGAGCCCAGTCAGGGTTTCACCATCACCTGACCCGGTTCCCAGTGGTAGGGAACACTCTCCCTCGGATGAGATCGAGGAGGATCTGGTGGAGGACGAGAGTGGGAGCGAGCCTGTCGTGCATTCTACTGGGAGTGATTGGAGGGACGATGATCCCTAGGTATGTGTATAAGGTATATGATGAGGATCAGAGGATCCGATGTTGTGGAGGCTGTGGAGGATACTTTGCTGCTGCTGTGATGATGATGATGCTACTACTTGTGTTTTGGAGACTGCTACTGCTACTACCACATCTGATGCTGCCAGATCTACGTGATTACCCCTGGAGTTGAGTTTTGGTTATGTATATATATTGTAGATATACTTTTGGAATACTCTAGGGCTGTAGTTACACTGTGATGTAGATCTGTTTTTATGGACTTGTACTTCTGGGTCTTGGAGACTATCATGATGGGACTATGTATTATGACTCTTATTATATATATAAAACCTATGTTTATATTACTATCAGTTGCATAGTCCAATAATTTCCGCTTACTCTGATTTAATCTATTTAAGAGCTCGGCTATAAATATTATTTGATGGTATCAGTCTTATCGAACAAATCATGGGTAACTTTACTTACTTGTATGATACAAAGATGTTTCCAAAGAGCGAATGTTACCCTATTTGTAAAAAGTTTTTAGAGATCGCCGAACTCGATACAAATGTTTTGAAATGGTTTAGAGCTTATTCTCCAAGAATTCCAAATGACGATTTGTGCACCCGCTTTAAAAGAAAATTTTATTTCAGTTATTTTCTTAACACTCACAAGTCCATACATTATCCAATATAATAGCTTAAATACTATATTATATTCGGGTAATTCGGAAGGGTGTCACAGATGTTGCATCATATGCAAACCAGAGGCTTAATAATCGATTAACTCATTAGTGTAATCGATTATCATAGTTGCATCATATAATGAACAGGAGTGATGTAATCGATTAACTATTCTTAGCCTAATCGATTACATGTTTTTCAAATGTATTTAAGAATTTCTATTTTTGTAGAAATAATCGATTATTCCCTAAAGTAATCGATTACTTCTTGATTTTCTGAAAAACGTGTCAGAATCATTTTTATTATTTCCTGATTTGTTTTTATATAAAAGATTCTGATATATTTTATAAAATTCGAAAATGATTTTAATTTTGAATTATTTCCTTTTTGGTTTTAAGAATCAAATCTTTATCTTATTTCGAAAATCATTTTGATTTTATTTTGATTTTAAAACTTATTACAAATCTTTTATTATTCTATTTTGATTTTGTTTTATTAATTCAAAATCGTTTTTGATTCAAAAGAGTTTCTTTTTAAATAAGATCACTCCAACATTTCAACAAGTTTTTTCACGTTCAGTGATTTTTATTATTCATTCATTCTCTCGTTCTTCATCTTCTTCTTCTTTAAGAGTTCTGGTTTTCATTGTTCTATTTTTCTAAGAACAAACCTTGTTGGCTGAGTAAATCCTAAGAGAAACTTCTTTTTCATTATCATAAGAGCATATTGTAGAATCCGTGTTGTGAGAACACAAAAAGCTATTGTAATCACTTTCATTGTAATCCTTCTAAACCTTAGTGGTAGGGAGAGAATCCCATAGTTGAACGTTGAGGCATTCGTAGGGCGAGGAACCCTGCTGTGTGATTGAGGCCCCTAGCGAACGAAGGTTCCTAGTAGTGTGCGGGGTGCTCTTGGTTGTAATAGGGTGCGGCTCTATTGCTTGGTTATAAGAACTCTCAGGCGGGTCGCTTGGGGACTGGACTAGGCCTTTCGACGGGAAGGCTGAACCAGTATAAAAATCACCTGTGCAAGCTTTTCTATCCCTCTCTCTTTTACTTTCCGCATATTTATTCTTTTACGTTTCCGCGCTACTCGATTATTATATTATTTCTCTCGTTTTCGCGATCCATTACGAACGTTTAATCTCTCCATCTCAAATCATTTTTTTTAATTTATTACGAATTTTTCAATACATAATAAAACTCGATTCACCCCCCCTCTCGAGATTTTGAGGCCAAAACCAACAGTCTTTAGAGGTCTTGAATCTTTGAAAATGTTTTTGAGAAAACCTAGTTAAGGTCACGGTTTGGACCTTAACTTTTGAGTTAAATTTTCTTGAATGTATATGTGTTTATGTCATGAAACTATATGTTGATTTGTGAAACTATTCTTTGAATAAATAATTTTCAAAAGACTAATGATGCACACGGTTTTAATGTGATTAAGTGTAGGTGTTTTTGGTGAAGCATGGCTCGATTTGTATATGCTTAAGAATTTGATTTCTTTATTTAATTGAGTCATATGAATAAGTATGTGAGAGTGTTATGTCTGACCTATTTTGATGGCTTATGATTCTGTAATGCTCGAAATGAATGAATGTTTGTAAAGTAAGAATGATTTCTAGAATGCATAAAAGTGTTTAAATGGTTGAATTTGTTTGAGTATCATGCTGTCCACACTTGATTTTAAGTGCTTAAATTTGAGAAAGTATTGATTAAAGTGTTTATTTGATTGTTTTCAAGATTCTTGGTTTGTTTGTGAACTTGAATTGGTCTTGAGCAATGAAAAATGAATTTAGAACTTGGAAAAAATGATGTTGTCCAGAATTTTCTAAGTGGTATTCCTTATTTAAAAGTGTTTTCAAAGTGTTTTAAAGTTTAGTTTTATGGGTGTTTAATATAAGATCAAGTTGGTTTAAAATGTGCAATTTTTCGGTGTTTTCGAACGTAATCCAGGTGTTGTCCCAGATGGACCAGCAACCAAACAAATTGGTTTAAATCATTTTAGGAAATGTTTTCATATGGTTTTGAAACATTTAAAAGTGCTAGAAAGTACAGGAATTGTTTTGATAAAACAATAGTGTTTTAAGTCTTTCAATTAAGAGAGGAAAGTGTCACGAACTAAGAAAAGATTTTCTTAATACAAGATAATAACGTAAGTGTATTTTATTTAGTACGAGGAATTGTGAAGACAAAAGGATTGGGGCAGCCGGCAACAAAACGAATTCGAGGAGACGGTACGCAATTAATAGCTGGACCTCAGGTGAGAGAGAAGCTTTCCTAAGACACCGTGGTAGTTAGGTGATTTATTAGGACGTTTCGTATCATCTCAAAGATCGGAACTAAGTGGTTGGAGTCAGTAGTATAAGTGGCAATTGTTTGATTGTGTGACCACTTATACGAAGGTGACGAAGACCACATTGTTGTGTGATGTTTGTGTGAATGATAGCATGTGTGAGACCCACAATTTTATCCAATTTATTTGTGAATTTATATTTGAATTTAAAAGATTATATTTGATTTTTGGATACCTAGATTTATTTAAAATAGTGTGTTTTATAAAGATATGTATATGTATATATATATATACACGTGGTATATATATTATATATATATGTATACCAATGTTTTCCTTAATATATTTAAATTGTATTCTTAAGGTGAAAATATTTTAAGGTATAGTATTTGATTTAAATGATCTTAGAAAATGAAATGCTTTTGAAGGATTAAAGGTGTTCTATCTTCAAAAATTCATATCTTTTTAACCGTAAGTCAGAAAATTACAAATGATATGTCAAAACGATCGTATCGAAATGTAGATTATGAAAATGTAAAGTTTTTATTTTTATTTTAGAGTCTTTAAAATTTTATCACTGCTACAGTACTGAACGAATTTTTGAGTCTTAAGTTTGAAAATGTGATTTTAATGCATTTAATGACTCTTTGACCCAAAAATATTTTTATGTGCATGAAAAATGTATTTTGAAAATCCCTTATTGATTTCATTGACCAAATAAAATATAATTTTCGTATTTTTTGAATTATAAATTTGTTTGAAAGCTTATGAAGTGCATTTTTGGAGGAAATGACCTTAGAACTTCAAAAATTCATAACTTTCAAACCGTAAGTTCAAAAATTATAAATTTTATATGAAAACGATCGTATTGAAATGTAGTTTATAAAAATATAAGAATTTTAATTTTATGAGGTATCCTTCGAAAAATTTTCTCTGCTGCAGTAACTATATGATTTTATATGTTTTATTCTTGGAAAAATTATTTTAAAGCCTAGAATTAATTATTGGATTTCAAAATATTTTATTTGTATGTTCATATATTTATTTGAAAGGTTATTAGTTGCACAGTCCAGATTATTCTATTTTCTATTTATTTTTGAATTTTAAAAGTACAAAGCTTTAATTTGATTGGATAAAGGAGAGGTGGATTCAAAGTGAGTAAATGAAAATTGTGTCTTCCCACTTTGACTAGAGTGAGCTGTCCAAATACATGGGAAAGAGAGGGGAAATTTTCTGAAAATATACCTAGAAGAATCTTAGAGTTTAAGGCTTATAGGAGTTGGAAAAATCCCATTTAATGCATGTTCATGATTCCTAGACTTGGTTAAAGCAAAAATTGAAATTCTTTGACCCATTTTATGAGGAGAGGGGTGTGTAACTCAGCCATGTTTTGGGGGGAAATTCATTCCCTACTTCACCTATAAATAGAGCTTAAGACCCCTCATTCTTTTACACACAACAAACAATCATTTTGAGAGAAAAAAATTTGAGAAAGGCTTTGAGAAAGAGCGAGTGAGGCGTGGCACTTTGTGAAGGGAAGGGAAAAATTTTCATATTCACTTTGAAGCTCTTCTTTGCTAAGGAGAAGAGGTATTCCTACAACCTTAGTATTTGTTTTAATTTTAAGTTCTTATTCTTTATTCTTTTGGTTTAGCAAATAAAAAGACTTCTTCTACTCTTCTCCGATTTTGAAATTGTGAAACTAAAGTCTTTAATTTCTTCTCTGATATAATCTGAATTTTGGTTTGTTAATGTGAGTTTGGTTAAAGGTCAAATGAATAAGGATTGAAAAGGGACAAAACAAGAGTTGTTTAAAGAGATATTGATCTCCCCTTTTTAAGCCTTTATTGATGACCAAATTATTAATGATTCAATAAAGAAATGATATTATGGAATTATAATTGATAAAAAGTTTATCTGTTTTGAGAATTTTGATTGCATCTGTACTGTATTGTTGTTTTGATTCTTCTTTGATTATAAGTATGAAAACATGATTAATAAGCAAATGATAATGAACAAAAAAAAAATATATATAAATTTGTGATTTGTGTGTGTAGGCCGTGAGGCCTATGATGTTTTTAAATGATTTTGGTATGTTATTTTGTTTTAGTAATGATGTGTATCTGATGATATCTGATGTGGTTCAAAATGATTAATTGAATTTGTGATTATGTGACTATATAAATTGATAAGCTATACTGTTAAGTACTGTACAAAAAGTGATCTTACTCAAAAGTGCTTATTTTCTATTTTACTATTGATGGCCGAAATTTATATGGTAGGGAAGAGTAATTTTTGCTAAATTCCTAAGTGCTTAAATGGTTATATGATGCCTCTGTATGTTTAATGATGTGTATACATGAAATAAACTATGTATTTGCTAGAAAAATAATTTACATATGAAAAACAATTTTTATTGGACTATGAGTTTCCAAATGACAATTTTTGTATGTGTTTTGCAATGCTTAACTTATTTATAATTGTATTTAGATGTTAGGACATGTTTGTGTCAATTTCTAGAAGTGATGCAACTAAATTTTTGTGGATGTCCAGCAAGCAAAACTATTTTATTAAACTCATATTTAATCATATGTTTATAATGGAAAAGGTAAGGAAATTTTAGGGAAAAGTGGCATGTCTTTTTGATTAACCAATTGTGAGAAAAATGATTTTTAAGGCTTGTAGTATATGCTATCCAAAAGTATAAATTTGTTGCATCAACAATAGAAATTGATCTGGAATGAATTAGTATGTGAATTTTATGTTTGGATCTTTAGTATATGTATATAGAGTTCAAAAGGAATTATGGAAGTGATTTTGTGAATGTATGCTTAAATGTTCTAATGGTTTAGTAAATTGTTTGAATTGATGAAAAATGTCATTTTATGTGCTAGGAATTTAGATGCCTGAATGTGCTGATTTTCCTATTTTGTTTAGAACTTGTAATTTAAAATTGCATCAACTTTAGAAAAATATATTCTTAACTTTAATATATGAGATATGTTCTATATAAATTAAGTATGATTGGAGTGTGGTTATGTGATTTTATTTACTGTTTAATTTAATTTTAAGGTTGCATCAAAGCAAATAATTTTAAAATCCTGCTGTATGATTTATCTGTAAATGGTAGTTGTTATAAGGTATTTGGAAATGAGTTTTTGAGTAAGTAATGTTTTAGAATCTATTTTTGAAAGGTGATAATGAAGTTTTAAAAGTTACATTATTTTTGGAAAAGGTTTTCATGATTTGAAAAAAGCTAAAAGAAAAAGTGATGTTTCTAGTACAATAATCTGTTTTTAGTTTCAAAGAGGTTTTACGCTACTGATACTGTTTTGTGCTTTTTTAAAGTTTACTAAGAGTTTTTGATTTGTAAAATGTCCTTTTAATAAATTGTTTAAATTGATTTGTTATTTGGATTACGTGTATCAAATTGTTAAAGGTTCTCATTTGGAATCAAGTAACGCAAATTCGATTCAAGAGGACACTAATTTCCTAGCTTCACATCAAGGTGAGAGAGAAGTCTTCTTAAGACATAGTGGCATGTAGGGTAATGTTAGGACGTTCCGTATCATCTCAAAGGTCGGAACTAGGGATCTATCGGGTGAGTAGTAGAACGGCAATTGTGTGTGTGTTCCGCCGTTCATACGAAAACAACGATCTCTCGAATATAATTGTATGTGCTGTATATTCTATTTTGTTATGATGCTGAATCGATTATAATATTAAATTGTTAATGATAACATGTCTGGCGTATATGTTATATAAGCCCTTTTATTGGAAAATAATTGATTCATATGATGTTATGTTGGAGAATTTTTGGGAATTGATTAAAAGGCTTTATGGTTTAAGGAATTGGTATGGAATCGTTACGGAAATTATGAAAGTTTATAATGTTATCCCCGGATCGCACTATCATGGTGACGTGCTTGATCGTTAAGTTTTGCCGGCCACGTGAAGGGGACGCCGTGGTTGTGAGCTCGGTTTGGAATTAGCTGTGATTTGGAAGCGCCTGTGATAGGTTAATCCCTTAGAGGTCGAGACCCGTTAGAAGTGTGACTTAGAATGGGTCGACCACAATTAGGAATGTTCAACTTATTAAAACCATGTGATGACTTAAAAGACTTAGGAACCCCTTTTCTAAACCTTGCGTTGAGAGTGAAGTAATGGAGAGGAAAGATACCGTATGCTTGGAGGTTGGTGTCTCTTCAAGTGGTGATTGTGATAGGGGAGGGCAAGGACGGTGAACGTCAAGAAGCCTTGAGCGCTTCTCTAGGCGGGACGAATGCTACAATGACCAAAGTTAGTGTCGTGGCGAGGACTGCATGCGCAACTAGAGAAAGTGTTGTCGCCCCCTTGAGCAAATCATAGATGGTGAGAGGGAACCCAAACGAGGCTAGAAGCTCTGCTTATCTTGGACTCCTTTTTGGAAAATGTATTTGTAATTTTGCTGACCACAAGGAAGTTGGTTTCAGCCTGTTGTTTTGCAACTTCGATGCCAGCGTTCCTGTGCGTCCCATCTGCTTTCCGAACTAGGATATGGTTGGACTGGTGGAGGAGATGTAACGTGTGTGCTATCCATCCCTTGAACCTCGGTAACGGTACCCCCTTTTGATTTACCGATGGTTGTGACGTTGAAACTTAGAACCTAAAGATAATTAAATATAACAGTTATGATTTTAAGAGGGGTACCTTTTTTTTTGGGAAAGGATTTATGGTAATTAACTGAAGTTATTTATAAGGTAATGGTAATAATGATTGTATGGTCTTAATATTCCCCTATGGTAAGCCCACGCCGTCGACGATAATATCGTTCGGAAGTGCTTACTCTCTCTATTTCCTTTTCCTGTGGACATTGGGGGACAATGTTCACAGATGATAGATCAAGTAGAAGTTCGAGTAGTGGTTGCTCAAGTTGCAAGAGGATCGTAAGATGGCGCCCATATGAGGAGGAAGCAGAAGCGGTAACCGAGGAAACTCTCAGACACTTGTGGCGGAGGATAGCAATGAAGACTAGTAATCTAGGATAGTATAGTAGTCTTTGTTTTGTACCCTATCTTAAGGTGATTAAGACACGATTACTCTATCCCGATGTAACCCCTGTTGTAATAAAGGATTATTTTGAAAGAAATAAAAGAAGTTCTTTTGGTTATGTATCAAGTTCAAAAAGTAATTAAATGTTTCCGCAAGTTAACCATCGAATAAATATGGCATTAAGAAAATAAGTTTTTGGAAATGTGTTGGTAACATCTCTTTTTGGAAAAAGAATTTTATGTTGCAAATATTTTGAAAACCAAGTAACTCAAAAAGTATTATGAAAACCTTTTTGTAAAAGAAATAAAATGAACGAATTTTGGTAAATGTTATAAAAAAAATGGCGCAAATTTTTAGTGAAAATTCTAAGTTCCAAATTGGGGTGTTACAACATGCTTTTATATATTTATTTAATTATGCCTTATGTTATTGCTGTTAATGAAAATGCGTAATATGCTGATGGACGTCTGTTACGTCCTGAAAATGGAAGCGAAATAAATAAGAGTGTGAAGTAAAGACATAATGAGAGAGAAATAATGATTGTAAATAAAGTATGTAATGGAAAAGAGAAAGAGTTGAGATTGGGGAAGGAATGGAATGATAATGTTGAGAACGAGCCAGAGCTGGGGAAAGTGATGTTGATTATGAGAAAGAGGTGTGGAATGAGTGGAGCTGGGCTCCTTTGTTTTTGGTTTTAGTCTGGGACTAGTGTTGAGTTGAGCTTGCTCCTCCATTAGCGCTCAGCAAAGTTATTTTTGGAAAAAGGTTTTTGAAAAGCAGTTTTAAAAAAAAAAGGTTTTTCGAGAAGAGCTTTTTGAAAAGATTTTTGGAAAAGAGATCTTGGGGAAAATGGTGAAAAGAAATTTTTAGAAAAGGTTTGTGAAAAGAAACTCTTTTGAAAATTTTTTGAACAGAAGTTCTGAGAAATATTATAAAAAGTATTTCCAAGAAGTCTTTGAAAAGAAGTTTTGTGGAAGGTTGTGAAAGAGGTTTTAGAAACTTTGTAAAATAAGGTTTTGTGAAAGTTTATGAAATGGCATGTGAGAAATTTGTGAAAAGATTATTTTGAGAAGAGATTCGAATGTGATGGTGGAAAGATGTTGAAATGAGATGATTGTGAGAAATGGAGTATGTTGAGAAAGTTTGAGAAATGAGAATGGAAATTGTAATGTGATCCCAGCTCTGTGCTATGTGAGAGAAAGATTGTGCAAAGTTAGTGGTCGGGACTCGTTGAAGGGTTGCACGAAGGACGAGCCGACCTTAGGATAATTAAAAAGATTAAAAGACTTTAAAAGACATACGCGGTGAGGTATGAGAGTGCGAAGTAGTGGAGAGGAAGGAACCATAAGTGTCTACGGATACTTAGGAGGATATTGCATTAGGGGAGGACGATGACGGTGAAACGTCAAGAAGTCTAGAGTGTGTAACTAGGCAGAACAAACTCCACATGTGGCGCACTAACGTGGTGGGGACTGGGTCTAATGCCGTGGCAAGTTCTGCGGGCCCACTAGAAACATACTGTCGCCCCCTAGATTGCAAATCGAGAACAGTGAGAGGGACTGGAACGGGGCATTGTGTTTGCCACTGCGTGGACAGTGAGCCTTGTTATTATTGAAATGATTTGAGGACGAGATCCTCCTGGTCTGGGACCATTTATGTGTTGTGACAACTGTCGTGCCCGCGTGGTAAAGGTCCTGTACTCCTGTTTGCTTCCGACTAGGTTGGGTGGATGACCGAGGAGATGTAGACGTGTGTGATAGTCGAGAACGAAATGAGTATCTGATGATAATGTGTGAGAGGAAATTATGAGCATGAGAAGGAAAAGGATTGAGAAAGAAGAATGTATATGAGGAAAGAAATTAAGTTCGAGAAGATAATGAAAGATAAGAATAATGATGTGATAATATACTGGATCATTGTGTTCTTGTATGTTTTATTGCGTGGTCCTTCTATCTTGCCTATCGTAATTCCACATCGTTGACGATGCGTCGTTTGGATCGCTTATTCTCTCCTGTTCGTTGGCATATCGGTGCTGCTGATGTCTCAACGGGCAGACGGAGTACCGTTTGGAGATCATCCCTTTAGATGAAGCTGAATGACAACCGCAGAGCAACGATAGAGACGATTGCATTTTACGGAGAGTGAAGAAAGGGTCCAAGGCTAAGGGAGAGTTCCATCCGGATGTCTTCACCAGAAGGAAGCGAATGTAGAGTGTTTAGGTTAAGTTGTGGATTGTGTTTTGTGTCAAGGATTACCAAGCAATGTGCCATTTATGTAATACAGCTAAATTTAAATCCTGCTTTGTAAAGTACTTTACCTTGGAAGTGAGGTCGATGTAAACCTTTGAAATCCATTCCGAATATTAATGTCCTTGAAACTAAATTATTTTTATGAAGAGAAAAGTTTTATGAAAGGGACTGTTTTAGTAACAACTCGATTTTCAAAAGGGGGTGTTGAGAACACAAAGGACTTTTCAACAATATTTTCAAAACTCATTCACAATGTTTCAAAAAAAAAATCTGGCCTCATTTTTGCAACTTTAATAAGTAAAAGTTAATTATTTTTGGTTTTTGGAAATCGGGCTGTTACAGAATGGTATCAGAGCTTATGGTAATCCTTAGTGGCCTTAAGCATGGGCTTACATGCTTTGTTTGTGTGACTCTGTGTGTTTTCTAGTATGAGACTAGGAGCATAAGTTTAGATTCTTGTCTTTTTAGGACGTAAGATTTGGTTTGCGGCTTAGTATCGACCATGTTAGTATAAGAAACCTATTGGTTCTAAGGAATAGACCGTGAATAGATTCTAAGATTAAAGACCCCATACCCTTTGATGTTCCATTTGTGTTTGTAATAGTTAGGTTTGGCAACCTTAGCATACCTTTATATAGGGATAGTTATTACCCTTAAAAGATGTGGATTGTTATCTTTGGATTCCCGTGCTTGTTGAATTGCTTCAACAAAACGGATTGATAATATTCGACCCTTTTTCTCCATGAGCCTTATTATCCACCTGTAACCGTGCCGATCCTATTTAAGACTCGTTAGTCTCAATTGCAGAATTAGAAGTGGCCTAGTTGCCTAGATAATTTAGGCTTGAACGGTTAAGGAAGTATCAATAGTTGAAATCAAGTGAGGATACAAGGTCGCAAGGGATTTAGTTATAAGTTTGATCAAAGTTGGGGAGTCACAAGGAGGAAAATTTGAGGATTAGACTTGCCTTGTACCCTAACTAGAGATTTAGATGATCAAAGTGATAGGTTTGGTTTATGCCCAGGGTGAACCTAAGGGGGAAAAGTAAGGTTGTTTGATGAAATGAGCAAGCTCAAGTTGTAATAGAAACCCTTTGAGTTAGAGCAACGATCGACGAAAACGTTAGAGTTAGAAGGAGAACTGAAAGAAAGAGTGGTTATTGTGAATTAGTGAGAACCTAAGTGGTAGAAAATAGGGTATATCCGTGGATTTTTAGGTGAAACCTCATACTTTTGGAGATGTGTGAAATTTTGTTTGTTTGATTCCCCATAAGTCCGTACCTATGGTTGGACTTTCTATTATGACGATCAGCTGACGGAGCTGCATCTTCTTCGGTTAATCCGTTGGATTTGACCCGATTCGACACGCAAGCGGTTAGGCGAGTGCAACTTTTTCGTCTGAAAACAACCAACAAGGAACACGACAAAGTGAACTAGACTAGCAAAAAGGGAGTACGATCGCAAAGCGAAAGAAGAGTTTTCTTGAGTGAATCACAGTGACGTAAGAATTTTGTGCCCTGCTGCCCAATCCACAACGCATTTCTCGGGGATGAGAAATCTTTAAGTTGGGGAGAATGTAACACCCCGTAAATTCCTCGTATTAATTTAAAATACTAAAGAAATTTGTTTTTGAGAAAAGTATTTTTGGAAAGAGTATATTCTTAAATAAATTGCTTAATTCACGATTTCAAAGCGTTGAGTGATTTTAAAGAAATGATTTTTCATGAAATAATGTCATGATTTTTAAAGTCGACTTTTGGAATTGATCATGTGTTGAAATTCTTTTAAAGCAATAGTGAAATTTTCCATAAGAAATTGTTTGATGAAATGGTGATATGTTTTCTGAAAATATATGCTTGATATTTTTGGTGTCATTATAATTTTGATGCACGAATAATTTATTCCCTATGAGTGTGTGCATGTGTATGTATGTACGGCCTTATATGAGTGTATGCTTAGGATTATGAGAGTTTCAATTAGTGAGAAGTATATGCATGTATGTGTATGTAACGTGCAAATGCATGAATATAAGTGTGATCGGTGTGTGTGTGTGTGTGTGTGCATGATGAACATGTATGCATTATTCCATGAATCTATGCTATGGGACCAACATGAAAATAAATTGCATGAGTATATGTGTGTGCTAGTGTATGTGGTTCGGCCATTATAAGAATAGAAGGACCAAGTAGGAGCCTTTTTCCTTAAGAATTAAGAAAATGAAAATTAAATGGAAAATTGGAATGGGAAACAAGTGGAAACCTAGGTGGTGTGAGTCATGGTGCCTAGGAGTGACTTTCCTTCCACCTTGTCCCCCATGCAAATTTATGGTTAGACCGAATTGCCCTTGAACCAAGCCATGAACCGAGGCTAGAAGAGGAAATTCCATGCCTTTGTTTTGCCCTTATAACCGTGTAAGTGAGTGTGTGTGTTTGGTTAGTTCATTTTCATCTCCCTTATCAAACCCAAACACTTACTCTCAAGAACATTCTCAAGCTCTTGAGACATAGAGAGAAAGAAAGTGAAACCGTGAAGAGAGGAGAGGAAAGGAAGAGTGAAAACCTAAAATTCTTAAACCCAAACATCTTCAACCTCTTTCTCAACTACCTTCTTCCTCAAAGATCAAGAAGAAAATCACCTATCAACCCTAGAAGAAAAGAGGCCGAGGCAAATCCAAAAGAGGAGATTTGAAGATTTAAGTTAGGAATTAAGGTAGAGAGAGTTTATTTTAATTGGATCATTTTGTATTGTAAAGGACTTTTAATGGACTTGTTTAATTTTGTGATGCATGTATCTATATTTGAGTGATCTTGAGATCTAAGTGGCTTGCATGTTATTTTTATGCCTTGATCTTGAATGTTGATGTTGGAAAGTTTTGATCTCTTACTTGTTGTTTTTCTTCACCACGGTTTTGTTTGAAATTGTGCTTAAAATTCATGTCTTGTGTTGATCTCATTTTGCAAGTTGATTTTGTGGCCTTATGACTCTTATTTTTCTTTGCATGCTTTGATCTTGAATTTCTAAGACTAAATGAACTAATAAAACACTAGATCTTAATTTAGGTGGTTCGGCCATGACCTAAAGGTTAGGCCTTGATACCTCTCTATTTGATCTAAGTCGTTACATGTTAGCTCTATGCCTTTAAAAGTTAATTTGAGTTGTGGAAATGTTCAGTTTTGATTTGATTTGAAAAGTGTTGATACATGTTTGTTTTTATGCTAGATCTAGAGTTTTTACTCACATGCATGTTGATTTCCAAGCTTGATCTTGAAGTTTGGTTGAGAAAGTGTTTCTCTCATGATCTTGAGTTTCTTTCTTGATTTCTTAAAAGTGTTTTTGAAAAAGTTTGATTAGTTTCACAAATGATTTTTCAAAGGTCTAATATTTTTGTTTGTAAACATGTTTAGATCCATGCTTAAACCATGATATGTTTGATTGCTTGAATTTTATTGTAAAGATCTTTGAGAATGATTGAGTTTTCTTGGTGATTTTCTTTATGAGCGGTCACAGTTTTGATGAATGATGTGGTTGGAATCTTGATTTTCTTTTATTTGACTTCTTGCATGTCATGATCTTGAAATTCAATGATGTTGTGATGTTGAGTAGAGGTCACGGTTTGTATGTGTAAATAAAAAGGGGTTAAGGTTTTCTTAAGTTTAATTGATGAATATACGATTTCCATGAACTTTGAGTTGATCCTAAGTGTTAGATGTGAACTAAAAATTATTTAGAGACTTGTTTAGGCTCACGGTTTTATATAGAAAAATATGCTAGGATCATGTTACTATTTGCTTAACGAATTATGTGAAATTGTTGTTGGATTTGAAGTTGTCTTTAGAGGTCTTGAATCTTTGAAAATGTTTTTGAGAAAACCTAGTTAAGGTCACGGTTTGGACCTTAACTTTTGAGTTAAATTTTCTTGAATGTATATGTGTTTATGTCATGAAACTATATGTTGATTTGTGAAACTATTCTTTGAATAAATAATTTTCAAAAGACTAATGATGCACACGGTTTTTATGTGATTAAGTGTAGGTGTTTTTGGTGAAGCATGGCTCGATTTGTATATGCTTAAGAGTTTGATTTCTTTATTTAATTGAGTCATATGAATAAGTATGTGAGAGTGTTATGTCTGACCTATTTTGATGGCTTATGATTCTGTAATGCTCGAAATGAATGAATATTTGTAAAGTAAGAATGACTTCTAGAATGCATAAAAGTGTTTAAATGGTTGAATTTGTTTGAGTATCATGCTGTCCACACTTGGTTTTAAGTGCTTAAATTTGAGAAAGTATTGATTAAAGTGTTTATTTGATTGTTTTCAAGATTCTTGGTTTGTTTGTGAACTTGAATTGGTCTTGAGCAATGAAAAATGAATTTAGAACTTGGAAAAAATGATGCTGTCCAGAATTTTCTAAGTGGTATTCCTTATTTAAAAGTATTTTCAAAGTGTTTTAAAGTTCAGTTTTATGGGTGTTTAATATAAGATCAAGTTGGTTTAAAAGGTGCAATTTTTCGGTGTTTTCGAACGTAATCCAGGTGTTGTCCCAGATGGACCAGCAACCAAACAAATTGGTTTAAATCATTTTAGGAAATGTTTTCATATGGTTTTGAAACATTTAAAAGTGCTAGAAAGTACGGGAATTGTTTTGATAAAACAATAGTGTTTTAAGTCTTTCAATTAAGAGCAGAAAGTGTCACGAACTAAGAAAAGATTTTCTTAATACAAGATAATAACGTAAGTGTATTTTATTTAGTACGAGGAATTGTGAAGACAAAAGGATTGGGGCAGCCGGCAACAAAACGAATTCGAGGAGACGGTACGCAATTAATAGCTGGACCTCAGGTGAGAGAGAAGCTTTCCTAAGACACCGTGGTAGTTAGGTGATTTATTAGGACGTTCCGTATCATCTCAAAGATCGGAACTAAGTGGTTGGAGTCAGTAGTATAAGTGGCAATTGTTTGATTGTGTGGCCACTTATACGAAGGTGACGAAGACCACATTGTTGTGTGATGTTTGTGTGAATGATAGCATGCTTTTATATATTTATTTAATTATGCCTTATGTTATTGCTGTTAATGAAAATGCGTAATATGCTGATGGACGTCTGTTACGTCCTGAAAATGGAAGCGAAATAAATAAGAGTGTGAAGTAAAGACATAATGAGAGAGAAATAATGATTGTAAATAAAGTATGTAATGGAAAAGAGAAAGAGTTGAGATTGGGGAAGGAATGGAATGATAATGTTGAGAACGAGCCAGAGCTGGGGAAAGTGATGTTGATTATGAGAAAGAGGTGTGGAATGAGTGGAGCTGGGCTCCTTTGGTTTTGGTTTTAGTCTGGGACTAGTGTTGAGTTGAGCTTGCTTCTCCATTAGCGCTCAGCAAAGTTATTTTTGGAAAAAGGTTTTTGAAAAGCAGTTTTAAAAAAAAAAGGTTTTTGGAGAAGAGCTTTTTGAAAAGATTTTTGGAAAAGAGATCTTGTGGAAAATGGTGAAAAGAAATTTTTAGAAAAGGTTTTTGAAAAGAAACTCTTTTGAAAATGTTTTGAACAGAAGTTCTGAGAAATATTATAAAAAGTATTTCCAAGAAGTCTTTGAAAAGAAGTTTTGTGGAAGGTTGTGAAAGAGGTTTTAGAAACTTTGTAAAATAAGGTTTTGTGAAAGTTTATGAAATGGCATGTGAGAAATTTGTGAAAAGATTATTTTGAGAAGAGATTCGAATGTGATGGTGGAAAGATGTTGAAATGAGATGATTGTGAGAAATGGAGTATGTTGAGAAAGTTTGAGAAATGAGAATGGAAATTGTAATGTGATTCCAGCTCTGTGCTATGTGAGAGAAAGATTGTGCAAAGTTAGTGGTCGGGACTCGTTGAAGGGTTGCACGAAGGACGAGCCGACCTTAGGATAATTAAAAAGATTAAAAGACTTTAAAAGACATACGCGGTGAGGTATGAGAGTGCGAAGTAGTGGAGAGGAAGGAAACATAAGTGTCTGCGGATACTTAGGAGGAGATTGCATTAGGGGAGGACGATGACGGTGAAACGTCAAGAAGTCTAGAGTGTGTTTCTAGGCAGAACGAACTCCACATGTGGCGCACTAACGTGGTGGGGACTGGGTCTAATGCCGTGGCAAGTTCTGCGGGCCCACTAGAAACATACTGTCGCCCCCTAGATTGCAAATCGAGAACAGTGAGAGGGACTGGAACGGGGCATTGTGTTTGCCACTGCGTGGACAGTGAGCCTTGTTATTATTGAAATGATTTGAGGACGAGATCCTCCTGGTCTGGGACCATTTATGTGTTGTGACAGCTGTCGTGCCCGCGTGGTAAAGGTCCTGTACTCCTGTTTGCTTCCGACTAGGTTGGGTGGATGATCGAGGAGATGTAGACGTGTGTGATAGCCGAGAACGAAATGAGTATCTGATGATAATGTGTGAGAGGAAATTATGAGCATGAGAAGGAAAACGATTGAGAAAGAAGAATGTATATGAGGAAAGAAATTAAGTTCGAGAAGATAATGAAAGATAAGAATAATGATGTGATAATATACTGGATCATTGTGTTCTTGTATGTTTTATTGCGTGGTCCTTCTATCTTGCCTATCGTAATTCCACACCGTTGACGATGCGTCGTTCGGATCGCTTATTCTCTCCTGTTCGTTGGCATATCGGTGCTGCTGATGTCTCAACGGGCAGACGGAGTACCGTTTGGAGATCATCCCTTTAGATGGAGCTGTATGACAACCGCAGAGCAGCGATAGAGACGATTTCATTTTACGGAGAGTGAAGAAAGGGTCCAAGGCTAAGGGAGAGTTCCATCCGGATGTCTTCACCAGAAGGAAGCGAATGTAGAGTGTTTAGGTTAAGTTGTGGATTGTGTTTTGTGTCAAGGATTACCAAGCAATGTGCCATTTATGTAATACAGCTAAATTTAAATCCTGCTTTGTAAAGTACTTTACTTGGGAAGTGAGGTCGATGTAAACCTTTGAAATCCATTCCGAATATTAATGTCCTTGAAACTAAATTATTTTTATGAAGAGAAAAGTTTTATGAAAGGGACTGTTTTAGTAACAACTCGATTTTCAAAAGGGGTGTTGAGAACACCAAGGACTTTTCAACAATATTTTCAAAACTCATTCACAATGTTTCAAAAAAAAAATCTGGCCTCATTTTTGCAACTTTAATAAGTAAAAGTTAATTATTTTTGGTTTTTGGAAATCGGGCTGTTAGAGAATGGTATCAGAGCTTATGGTAATCCTTAGTGTAAGATCCATGAAGAATGTTTTGATAAATGCCAAAAGGTTTTGAACAAGCTTCAATCGTGTTGATCAAGTTCAAGCTCAACAAGTAACAACAAATATCAAGTGATGAAGAGAGAGCCAACTCATGAAGACTTAGTTTGGTAGTTTATGTTTTATTGTTTTATCTTTTGCCTCACAAGTCTCTTAGTTTATGAGTTTGGGTAGAGTTATACAGAGGGTAGTGAATCTCTTTCATAGTCATGATTTTATCATATTTTAAGTATTCACTTTGCTTAAAATCAATAGGTGGCTTAAAGGTTTGAAAGAAAAGGTTTAGATTTTGAGAAAACAAGTTTTTAAGTGTTTTTTGAACTGACTACTCGATTAGCCACTTGTTTACTCGAGTAAAATTTTGCAGTCTTGCGCAAATACTAGATTAAGGCTCTGATTACTCGATTAGAATTTTGTAGCCTTGTGTAAATACTCGAGTAGTAACTCAGATTACTCGAGTAGTGAACACTGATTACACTTGTTACTCGAGTAAGGACTTGGCTACTCGAGTAACACGAGCTGTTACTGTTTTTAAATGAGTTTTTCACTTCTCAAAAGGACTTTTAACCATTCCTAACTTTTGGGTATTCTATATAAACCTTTTCCTAACCTTTGTGAATCATTATTACAATTACCTATCATTTTCATATCAATTTTACAAAGAATCAAAGCCACTCTATTCTCTCTCACTTTCTCAAGATCAAAGCTTTAACTTTTACATTCTTTGATCAAGAACCTTGAATCTCTCATGTTGATCTTTTCATAGCTTTTGAAAGAGATTCATAGGATTGTTATTTTGTTTTCATTTGAGTTGTAATCTTTGCAAGAGGCAAGCTATCTACAACAATTGGAAGTCTTGGTTGTGAATCAAGCAAAGTTATATTGGAAGCCTTGGTGTGACATTTCATCAAGCACTTGGAAGCCTTGTTGTGAAGCAAGCAAGTGGAAGTCTTTGAAGAATCTCAAAGCATTGGAAGTCTTGTTGTGGGCTATCGGCAAGCAAGAGAAGAGGTAAGATTAGATATCAATAGGGTTACAAGGCAAGGGTGTGGTATCTCTTGTAGGCTAGCAAGAAGGGAGTCTTGTGAGGCATTTACTTGTAATTTGAGAAACTCTAATTCCTCATAGTGAAGAATCTCTCTTGGTTCAAGAGGGGACTGGAGTAGCTTTCAAGTGGATGAAAGTGAACCAGGATAAATCACTAGTCGTATCTCTAAACTCTCTACTCTTTACAATTCAAGTCTTTAATTGTGTTCTTGATTGAAAACCTAGAAAAAGTGATTTTTCATAATTGATTGAATTGAATCTTAATTGTGCAAAATTGATTTTGGGAAAATCATTTTCATAACCTAGGTAATCAATAAGAATATTGGTGTTAATCATTTCCTCTTTATCTCTGATCATATGTGTTAATTGATTGATTTTCGAATTTGATTGAAAAGTGATTAATCCATTAACAGAGGCATTAATCGATTAGTTCATGTCATTAATTGTTACATCCTGATTTTCTTTGGTATTATATATTTTTAGTTTTATATATCAAATTAAATGATTAATTCTTGTAAATAATTATTAAAGTGTTGGCATTTTCATAACATACCTTATATTATTTCTATTTGACGATTTTATTTATATATATATATATATCTTAAAAGAAAACTCATTTAAAGAAATTACCCTATTTGAAAAATATATTTGTTAGGCTTTACTTTGCTTTTGATATATTATATACCATTTTATTTCTAATGCTCCTAAACTTCTAACTTTATACTTTCTTATGTGTATTTAATATATAACAAAATTTTGTTGAAGGTATTTACTGGAATTGAAAAGAAATAAAAGTGTTAGTGTTTATTTTAAATAAATAAAAATTATAAAGTATGTATATGTGTAATTGTTAAAAAAAAAATGTATGTGTGTGCTGTGAAGAAAAGGGAACCCTAAGACCCCCCTCCATTTGCTTCAGCCGGCCCTAATTTGTGAGCAGCCGCCCCATCCTCCTCCTCCCCCTTTGTCTCTTTCGTTCCTCCCTCCTCCGTGTTCTCTCTCCACTAGCCACTGATCGCACCATTGCTCTCAGCCTCCCTCGCGACTTCCTCCTTCACTGTGACCAGATGCTCACGCCGCCACCATTCGCCTTCCTCCCTGGTGGTTGAGCTGCCGCCGCTGCCATGGTCCTCGCCACCGTCTCCTCTCTCCGGTTCGTATCTGAAGCTACAGGAACTAGGAGGTTTTCATTCGTGTTCCTTCGCTGCTTGTGGTTGCAGTTGCCGGTCTCGCCACCGACGCCGGTCGTAGTCGCCGTTGTCGCCATTAAGGAATGGGTGTATTGCTGCTGTGTGGGTTAGAACCGAACCGGTCTTAGTCCTTGCTGCTTCAAAAATCCGATCTTGAGGGTAAATCCCTAATACCCTTTTAACTATTTTATGTTGTATTTTAAAAATAATAATATTAATATTAATAATAATATTGGTAGAAATTATTTAGTGTTAAATTGTTTTGGAAAGTTAGTGTTTTGAAAACCTTATTATTGTTTTGGGAAATTTGATGGTATTATGATTTTGTATTTAAAATTAATATATTGTTGTTGATAATAACTCAGTTAGTTGCTTTGACTTGTGGTAAATACCGGGTTGATGATTATGTCGAACAAGTAGTTTTAAAAGTGTTTTTGTTATATGCATTGGGTTCCTAAGTAATTGAGTTGTAGGTTAGTTGGGCTGGATTGTCCCTGAACTAACCATAAGCCAATTAAATAGGAATCTGATATATGTTCGACATACGTTAATTCGGGTTAAAGGTTTTAACTTTGATTTTGAATCGAAAGGAAGTATGATTGCCTGAACGTTAGAAATGTAATTTGAACTTATTTTGGATCGAGGCATTTCCTTTTAATTCGGAATTAATAGTGTCAAGTAAAATTAACATTTGATTTTGTGAGTTATTATCAAAGTTACGTGATTTTGGTTTGTTTTGAAAGAATATACAAGTTTTGAAAGCTAAGGTCTTTTTAATAAAGAATCGTACTATTTTATCGAGACACGATGATTTTAAGTTTAATTTCCATTCGACTTGGGTTTATGAATTACGTTCAAACAATCTTTTGATTTGATAATTTGTCAAAATATGATATGTTGATATTTATCAGTTTGGTGATTTCGAAGAAGTTTGTTTTGATTTCCAGATATAAACTCCCTATCATGTAAAGCTTGAAAGTATTTGTTTTACATATGATTTTGACGTGTTTTCACCTTGAGATTAGCTTGCTAACTGATATTAAAATCTGTTTTGAGAACATCAAAGGACCCCCTTTTGTTAATCTACTTCGCGTGTAAGGAAAAGTATATTTTTATAACGTATTGAATCAAACCACAAGTCCAATGCCGATATTGGTCTAGTAAATAAAAGCGTTTGTGTGGTTGTTTATCTATCGTCTATGAGTAGGCTTTGGTGCATTATATTGATTATTATTTATTGTATATAATATGATTAGACGACGAAGGAGCTTGAGAACTTGTCGCCACGTGTAAGCAATGGGCTAGGATACTTTTGGACAGCGTCTCACAAATAGGAGCATGTCTTTGGAAACGCAAGGTAAGGAGTGGGTATTAGTGAGTATTACCATACTCTGGGGAATAGTTTGTGGTATGTATATAATGATTGCTAGGAGTTATGTGTTAGTTAGGAAATTAGAAAACCTAGGGGAGAAATTAAATAAAATTGATAATAATGATCTTAATTAATGAGAGTGCCTTGGTTAAGTAATAAAAGTGAATGTAACTCTAATAAATGTTTGTGATTAAGTATATGCTTAGTTGGTGCTAAATGTGATGATATATGTGTTTGGTGCTAATTGTTTATAAATAAATGTTAAATTGTTGTAAAGAATGTGAAGTTGGGGCTATTTGATTACATATGTGTTGATCATTGAGGCTTGGTTTGACTTTTGTGAAAATGGACTGGAATGATGGAAAATTTTGGTTTATATATATATATCTATTTGGAAAATGAATTTTTGATATGGAATAAAAGGGAATGCAGTGTGACTTGATCCTTGGGCAAGCCGGCACACTAGGTGCCCTGCTAGGTGGTGAATTGCCTGCTAGGGCCAAATTCCTGTCAGGCCAATTGCCCATTAGGTCCTAAATTCCCGTTAGGCGTCGGTGCACCAAAGGATCAATCCCACTGCATAACCACCTGAAAATGAATAATATGTGAATTGGAATTTATGGGAAATGAATGTTAATTAAATTAACCAGCATTTTCCTAACGGGTGATGCCTAATGGGTGTCTCAGTCCTGACAGGTTTAAAGTCCCTAGTAGGTGCCGAATTGCCTAGCAGGTGCATCAATTCCTAGTGGTGCAATGATAATTGGAAATTAATGAAAGGGAAATAGTGTATCTAATGGATAACGGAAATGAGTAATGGAATTAAGGAATTTGGAATTATTGTTTAATTGTGTGTTAAGGGGAATATGAATTAATTAAGGCTTATGGAATGATTATAATCGGAATCTGAATTTGGTTGCTTAAAATTGTGTGCTATTTGATTTATTTGATATTTGTGTTTGGCTTAGTTAGTTATTATGTCATATTCAGAAACTGCTTTCCCATTTTATGTGTATGCTCACTCCTTACTATCATTTCAGGTACTAAGCTTGAGCTAGCACAGCCCCTGGCCGAGCAGGAGTGCACTCCACACCGTGGAGTGTAATTTAGTTAAGGGTGTATTCTAGTCATTGTTTTATAATTAATCTATTTTGGGTTTTTGAAATAATCTAATCACTATAAGCCCGAGTTTATTATATGTCGTAAATAGGGCTTGTAAAGTTAATTAATATATTTAGAAATGTTGAAATGTTTTCTGGATTGTTCTGGGTTGACAGGTGAAAACTCTAAATTTTTGGGAAGTCCGATAAACAGAGGGAACTCTGTCGGATTTTCGTTAAGATTTAAAACGAAATTTTCAAGTCCTATTTTAAAACCAACAAATTATTAGTAATTAAGCTATATAAATATTAGGGTGTTACATTTTGGTATTAGAGCAGTTTTCCTCGGCCTTGGAGTTACTCATTACTCCTGTTGTGTTACTCATCAAGCGAGTAACCAGTAGATAGTTAGTTATCTAAGTTAGTTAGAATAGGAATTAGGATTTAGTTGACTTAGATTAATATCTCCTAATTCATAGTTGATTTCTTGGGTTTTGTTTCAAACTCTATAAAGTGTTAAAACCCGATTTCCCTTTTTGTATGTATTATCACACTTGGAAGATAGTGCACGATTCCAAATGTGACAATTCGCACAAAATGGTTTAAGTGAAATTTTCATACATCTAAACCTTGAACTAAGTCGTGTAACTTTTCTTGAGAGGAATGACAAGTTGTCTACCGTAGGACAGTTAAGCTCAGTTAATATAGAAATGATGTTGACCACCAATAGAATGTAAGGTTGGGCTTGATCACCCCAATGTTTGCATTTATTGGAGAGTGATATCATCGAAGTCTCTGGGATTAAGGTTACCAATTGAAAATTGGTGATGTAAGATGTATTTGGCAAGCTATGAGAAGAGATCCGTAGTAGTTAGATCCTGTTGTTTCCAAGTTCTCTAAAATCAGAGTACGCAGCGAAAATAACCAGAAATTTATTCCAAGTGTTTTGTAAGTCTTGATCTTTGGATTTTATTTTAAATGTCTTTCCCTCTTAAATGCTTGGATAATTTCCTTTTTAGCCAAACAAGTTCTTTTTGAAATCTTCATAAGTGATTTCTACCTAGACAAGAAGGGTAATCGATTACTGGCTTGAAGTAATCAGTTACCTCCTTGATGCAACAACTATAGTAAAATTTTCAGAGGACAGGTAATCGATTATTACCTCCAAAAATAATCGGTTACTTTACCAAAAACTCAAAGTAATCGATTATGCTACCGATGTAATCGGTTACTTTTGCTGCAACCTTTATGTGTGATTTTTCCAGGGAGCAAGTAATCGATTACTCCCTTCCAAGTAATCGATTACTTTGTTGAAAATTCTATTTTGATGGCTCTCAATTCAAAATTATTTCTTTATGTTTCTATTCTCATACGAGCTTGATTTATTACTCATAACCTTACCTAAACTTAGGAATTCGCAATATTTTATTCGATTATGGACTTTGAAGATTAGTTGTTTTTACGTTCCCTAATTTACTACCTTGTTTCCAATCCACTTGAAAGAATAAGTTTGTTGAGATGATGATTTGCTTTGTTTGTCAACGACTTATCTCTTACATTTTTGTATAGTTAGTTTCTCTTACTTTTGGATTCTTCTTTGATTTAGCCTTTATGAACTTAATTTTATGGATTTCTGTTTCAGAGTCTATGTAAAATGCAAGTTAGATTGTTGACTTTTGATTTAAATGAATTTATTTCCTGATTATGCATGACTGCATGCACATGTATTTAAAAATGAAGAATCTTGGATTTTGAGCCATCGGTTTTGTCTTTTTGAGCAAAAATTGTTCAATGAGTTTCAACCAATAGTGTTCCTTGCTTAACATATTTCTCATGAATTTTTATATTAGTATTGGCCAATGCCAACCTATTATGTTACCTAGTTTTTCGTTTATTACAAGAAGTTTTCCACAACTATCATGCCAGGGAAAATGTTTTTGAACACTAGTTTAACGAATTTTTATTTCTTTTCAGGTTTCAGTTTTTCTCCTGGAAACTTAAACTGACATTCATTTAAGTTAATGACACTCTATTGGTTGAGTCATGATTATTTATTCCTACTTTTGGGATCCAAGTTCTTGCTTAGATTTTTATTTCGTGTTCTATTTCTTGAAGAAAAAAAAAATGCCACTCTTTCTGTTTTAAACTCTTACAAAATTAATATTACATCCAAGTGTGTAAGTGAATTATGTTTTTCTTACAAAAATAGTTCTCAATAAGATATTCAGATGTTGTATCATTTTACGTGCTAAACTTGTTATCCGATTTAAACCATATGCTTAATGCTAATTCTGTTTAGACCAGTTGAGTGTTTTTTTTAAAAAGCTCCTACTTTGCATTATATTTTATGTTACCTCTTTGAGATTTGAATTTGTTTTACGTTTATGACAAAGAGTCAACATATCCTCCCAATAGCTATTATATGTTAAATGTTAAAATTATTTTTCAGTTTTGAGAACTTAGAGGATTTTGTTTGGAACTGATTTAACTGTAGTTGCTATTTTGTACACCAAGTGATAATTTCTTTATTTGGCATTATTATGAAAGATGGTCTCTTCGATTGAATTTGAAAACCTTTTTACTTAACCAGTCATAGAAATTCTTTTGTTATAGTTACATTGTAATACCACTAAGGTTTTATTGCTCTCGTTGAATAAATGATTTTTGAAGACTCTTGTGCGATTTTTCTAGTGTTGGTTTTAACTATGTTTATCTAAGATGATTGGAATGATAATTAAGGATTCTCAAATCCTAACCTTATGGTTTTCACTAATCAAATTTCGAGGACGAAATTTCTTTTCGGGGGGAAGGATTGTTACATCCTGATTTTCTTTGGTATTATATATTTTTAGTTTTATATATCAAATTAAATGATTAATTCTTGTAAATAATTATTAAAGTGTTGGCATTTTCATAACATACATTATATTATTTCTATTTGACGATTTTATATATATATATATATATCTTAAAAGAAAACTCATTTAAAGAAATTACCCTATCTGAAAAATATATTTGTTAGGCTTTACTTTGCTTTTGATATATTATATACCATTTTATTTCTAATGCTCCTAAACTTCTAACTTTATACTTTCCTATGTGTATTTAATATATAACAAAATTTTATTGAAGTTATTTACTGGAATTGAAAAGAAATAAAAGTGTTAGTGTTTATTTTAAATAAATAAAAATTATAAAGTATGTATATGTGTAATTGTTAAAAAAAATTGTATGTGTGTGCTGTGAAGAAAAGGGAACCCTAAGACCCCCCCTCCATTTGCTTCAGCCGGCCCTAATTTGTGAGCAGCCGCCCCATCCTCCTCCTCCCCCTTTGTCTCTTTCGTTCCTCCCTCCTCCGTGTTCTCTCTCCACTAGCCATTGATCGCACCATTGCTCTCAGCCTCCCTCGCGACTTCCTCCTTCACTGTGACCAGATGCTCACGCCGCCACCGTTCGCCTTCCTCCCTGGTCGTTGAGCTGCCGCCGCTGCCATGGTCCTCGCCACCGTCTCCTCTCTCCGGTTCGTATCTGAAGCTACAGGAACTAGGAGGTTTTCATTCGTGTTCCTTCGCTGCTTGTGGTTGCAGTTGCCGGTCTCGCCACCGACGCCGGTCGTAGTCGCCGTTGTCGCCATTAAGGAATGGGTGTATTGCTGCTGTGTGGGTTAGAACCGAACCGGTCTTAGTCCTTGCTGCTTCAAAAATCCGATCTTGAGGGTAAATCCCTAATACCCTTTTAACTATTTTATGTTGTATTTTAAAAATAATAATAATAATATTAATAATAATATTGGTAGAAATTATTTAGTGTTAAATTGTTTTGGAAAGTTAGTGTTTTGAAAACCTTATTATTGTTTTGGGAAATTCGATGGTATTATGATTTTGTATTTAAAATTAATATATTGTTGTTGATAATAACTCAGTTAGTTTCTTTGACTTGTGGTAAATACCGGGTTGATGATTATGTCGAACAAGTAGTTTTAAAAGTGTTTTTGTTATATGCATTGGGTTCCTAAGTAATTGAGTTGTAGGTTAGTTAGGCTGGATTGTCCCTGAACTAACCATAAGCCAATTAAATAGGAATCTGATATATGTTCGACATACGTTAATTCGGGTTAAAGGTTTTAACTTTGATTTTGAATCGAAAGGAAGTATGATTGCCTGAACGTTAGAAATGTAATTTGAACTTATTTTGGATCGAGGCATTTCCTTTTAATTCGGAATTAATAGTGTCAAGTAAAATTAACATTTGATTTTGTGAGTTATTATCAAAGTTACGTGATTTTGGTTTGTTTTGAAAGAATATACAAGTTCTGAAAGCTAACGTCTTTTTAATAAAGAATCGTACTATTTTATCGAGACACAATGATTTTAAGTTTAATTTCCATTCGACTTGGGTTTATGAATTACGTTCAAACAATCTTTTGATTTGATAATTTTTCAAAATATGATATGTTGATATTTATCAGTTTGGTGATTTCGAAGAAGTTTGTTTTGATTTCCAGATATAAACTCCCAATCATGTAAAGCTTGAAAGTATTTGTTTTACATATGATTTTGACGTGTTTTCACCTTGAGATTAGCTTGCTAACTGATATTAAAATCTGTTTTGAGAACATCAAAGGACCCCCTTTTGTTAATCTACTTCGCGTGTAAGGAAAAGTATATTTTTATAACGTATTGAATCAAACCACAAGTCCAATGCCGATATTGGTCTAGTAAATAAAAGCGTTTGTGTGGTTGTTTATCTATCGTCTATGAGTAGGCTTTGGCGCATTATATTGATTATTATTTATTGTATATAATATGATTAGACGACGAAGGAGCTTGAGAACTTGTCGCCACGTGTAAGCAATGGGCTAGGATACTTTTGGACAGCGTCTCACAAATAGGAGCATGTCTTTGGAAATGCAAGGTAAGGAGTGGGTATTAGTGAGTATTACCATACTCTGGGGAATAGTTTGTGGTATGTATATAATGATTGCTAGGAGTTATGTGTTAGTTAGGAAATTAGAAAACCTAGGGGAGAAATTAAATAAAATTGATAATAATGATCTTAATTAATGAGAGTGCCTTGGTTAAGTAATAAAAGTGAATGTAACTCTAATAAATGTTTGTGATTAAGTATATGATTAGTTGGTGCTAAATGTGATGATATATGTCTTTGGTGCTAATTGTTTATAAATAAATGTTAAATTGTTGTAAAGAATGTGAAGTTGGGGCTATTTGATTATATATGTGTTGATCATTGAGGCTTGGTTTGACTTTTGTGAAAATGGACTGGAATGATGGAAAATTTTGGTTTATATATATATATATATATCTATTTGGAAAATGAATTTTTGATATGGAATAAAAGGGAATGCAGTGTGACTTGATCCTTGGGCAAGCCGGCACACTAGGTGCCCTGCTAGGTGGTGAATTGCCTGCTAGGGCCAAATTCCTGTCAGGCCAATTGCCCATTAGGTCCTAAATTCCCGTTAGGCGTCGGTGCGCCAAAGGATCAATCCCACTGCATAACCACCTGAAAATGAATAATATGTGAATTGGAATTTATGGGAAATGAATGTTAATTAAATTAACCAGCATTGTCCTAACGGGTGATGCCTAATGGGTGTCTCAGTCTTGACAGGTTTAAAGTCCCTAGTAGGTGCCGAATTGCCTAGCAGGTGCATCAATTCCTAGTGGTGCAATGGTAATTGGAAATTAATGAAAGGGAAATAGTGTATCTAATGGATAACGGAAATGAGTAATGAAATTAAGGAATTTGGAATTATTGTTTAATTGTGTGTTAAGGGGAATATGAATTAATTAAGGCTTATGGAATGATTATAATCGGAATCTGAATTTGGTTGCTTAAAATTGTGTGCTATTTGATTTATTTGATATTTGTGTTTGGCTTAGTTAGTTATTATGTCATATTCAGAAACTGCTTTCCCATTTTATGTGTATGCTCACTCCTTACTATCATTTCAGGTACTAAGCTTGAGCTAGCACAGCCCCTGGCCGAGCAGGAGTGCACTCCACACCGTGGAGTGTAATTTAGTTAAGGGTGTATTCTAGTCATTGTTTTATAATTAATCTATTTTGGGTTTTTGAAATAATCTAATCACTATAAGCCCGAGTTTATTATATGTCGTAAATAGGGCTTGTAAAGTTAATTAATATATTTAGAAATGTTGAAATGTTTTCTGGATTGTTCTGGGTTGACAGGTGAAAACTCTAAATTTTTGGGAAGTCCGATAAACAGAGGGAACTCTGTCGGATTTTCGTTAAGATTTAAAACGAAATTTTCAAGTCCTATTTTAAAACCAACAAATTATTAGTAATTAAGCTATATAAATATTAGGGTGTTACATTAATCGATTAAGGCTAAAGAATTTTTGTGAAAATCATTTGTTTTGATTGTTTTGATTTGTTTCTTGCGAAAATCTTTCAAGGTTTCTTTTACACCTATTCAACCCCCCTTCTAGGTGTTCTCCTAGTGTGTCCTAGTTGTTTCACCCACCGATTGTAGGTTCTTACACTTAGTGGCCTTAAGCATGGGCTTACATGCTTTGTTTGTGTGACTCTGTGTGTTTGCTAGTATGAGACTAGGAGCATAAGTTTAGATTCTTGTCTTTTTAGGATGTAAGATTTGGTTTGCGGCTTAGTATCGACCATGTTAGTATAAGAAACCTATTGGTTCTAAGGAATAGACCGTGAATAGATTCTAAGATTAAAGACCCTATACCCTTTGATGTTCCATTTGTGCTTGTAATACTTAGGTTTGTCAACCTTAGCATACCTTTATACAGGGATAGTTATTACCCTTAAAAGATATGGATTGTTATCTTTGGATTCCCGTGCTTGTTGAATTGCTTCAACAAAACGGATTGATAATATTCGACCCTTTTTCTCCATGAGCCTTATTATCCACCTGTAGCCGTGCCGATCCTATTTAAGACTCGTTAGTCTCAATTGCAGAATTAGAAGTGGCCTAGTTGCCCAGTTAATTTAGGCTTGAACGGTTAAGGAAGTATCAATAGTTGAAATCAAGTGAGGATACAAGGTCGCAAGGGATTTAGTTATAAGTTTGATCAAAGTTAGGGAGTCACAAGGAGGAAAATTTGAGGATTAGACTTGCCTTGTACCCTAACTAGAGATTTAGATAATCAAAGTGATAGGTTTGGTTTATGCCCAGGGTGAACCTAAGGGGGAAAAGTAAGGTTGTTTGATGAAATGAGCAAGCTCAAGTTGTAATAGAAACCCTTTGAGTTAGAGCAACGATCGACGAAAACGTTAGAGTTAGAAGGAGAACTGAAAGAAAGAGTGGTTATTGTGAATTAGTGAGAACCTAAGTGGTAGAAAATAGGGTATATCCGTGGATTTTTAGGTGAAACCTCATACTTTTGGAGATGTGTGAAATTTTGTTTGTTTGATTCCCCATAAGTCCGTACCTATGGTTGGACTTTCTATGACGACGATCAGCTGACGGAGCTGCATCTTCTTCGGTTAATCCGTTGGATTTGACCCGATTCGACACGCAAGCGGTTAGGCGAGTGCAACTTTTTCGTCTAAAAACAACCAACAAGGAACACGACAAAGTGAACTAGACTAGCAAAAAGGGAGTACGACCGCAAAGCGAAAGAAGAGTTTTCTTGAGTGAATAACAGTGACGTAAGAATTTTGTGCCCTACTGCCCAATCCACAACGCATTTCTCGGGGACGAGAAATCTTTAAGTTGAGGAGAATGTAACACCCCGTAAATTCCTCGTATTAATTTAAAATACTAAAGAAATTTGTTTTTGAGAAAAGTATTTTTGGAAAGAGTATTTTCTTAAATAAATTGATTAATTCACGATTTCAAAGCGTTGAGTGATTTTAAAGAAATGATTTTTCATGAAATAATGTCATGATTTTTAAAGTCGACTTTTGGAAATGATCATGTGTTGAAATTCTTTTAAAGCAATAGTGAAATTTTCCATAAGAAATTGTTTGATGAAATGGTGATATGTTTTCTGAAAATATATGCTTGATATTTTTGGTGTCATTATAATTTTGATGCACGAATAATTTATTCCCTATGAGTGTGTGCATGTGTATGTATGTACGGCCTTATATGAGTGTATGCTTAGGATTATGAGAGTTTCAATTAGTGAGAAGTATATGCATGTATCTGTGTGTAACGTGCAAATGCATGAATATAAGTGTGATCGGTGTGTGTGTGTGTGTGTGTGTGCATGATGAACATGTATGCATTATTCCATGAATCTATGCTATGGGACCAACATGAAAATAAATTGCATGAGTATATGTGTGTGCTAGTGAATGTGGTTCGACCATTATAAGAATTGTAACACCTAGGATTTATTACCCTTAAATACCCCATATTTAAAATACGAACTTAAAAATTTCTTTTTGATTTAATAAAATCACCCGTCCAATGGACGGAGTTTTGTTTGTTTTTCGGACTAATCCAAACATTGGACCTGTGAAAACATTATCAGATGAACATCCAATAGCCAGCAGGGCTTTACTTCATATATTTGTAACTCATAGCAAGGCCCTATGGGCTCCAAGATATAACAGTGCATCAAGTATTCAGAGTAACAGCAGAAATAAAAAGCCTGAATAACATACATCCAGGTTTAAAGCTTAACAAAATAAAATCATCCTAAGCCTCATTCAAAAAGGGTAGACACAACACATATACATCAAAACATAGGAGGCTTAGGTCCCAAAAATATGTATTAACCCCATATAACCCTACTCTCCCTGTGAGGGAAAGTAAACCCTGCTCGGCCAAATCCTGGTGTAATGCTCCAACTCAGTACCTGAAAAATGGTAAGGAGGTGAGTATTACACAATAAAATAGGGAAGCTGTTTCTATTATGCTATACTGAACTACCAAGCCAAACACAACAAACCATATAATGCATGTAATCCAATCAAACACTCCCATTCAATACAATTATTTTCATATCAAACCAACTAACTTTTATTATTAAACCTCAGCTCATTTCTTCATACAGTTTTAGAGTATATACCTTGATTAGTTAAATTAATAATCTCACTTCTTTGCATTTTTCATGCTTTTCTTTCCTCTCTTTACATTTTTAAATCTCTTTTAATTGTGTATAGATAGATATAGTTTTTAAAGATTTAATGTGGATCCATAACCGCGTACAGTCTCCTTCGGACAACGACTTACAGCAGCGCACTATGTGCGACTTACGCGATCTATGCGTACAGTCTCCTTCGGACAATGCCTTACGAGATCTGGAATTCCACAATAGGATTGTACGTCCATCATTGTGTACAGTCTCCTTCGGACAACGACTTACAGCAGCACACTATGTGTGACTTACGCGATCTATGCGTACAGTCTCCTTCGGACAACGACTTACAGCAGCACACTATGTGTGACTTACGCGATCTATGCGTACAGTCTCCTTCGGACAACGCCTTACAAGATCTGGAAGCGCACAATCCAAATATATCATTATTAGTTTAGGGTGTGTGTGTCCATAACTGCGTACAGTCTCCTTCGGACAACGACTTACAGCAGCACACTATGTGTGACTTACGCGATCTATGCGTACAGTCTCCTACGGACAACGTCTTACAAGACCTGGAACACCCACAACCATAATGTGCACCCATCGTTGCGTACAGTCTCCTTCGGACAACGACTTACAGCAGCGCACTATGTGCGACTTAAGCGATCTATGCGTACAGTCTCCTACGGACAACGCCTTACAAGATCTGGGTTACACACTAAATATGCCATTAATCTTTTAGATTACATTTGAATTATTGTAAATTTGTATACCTTGTTATTAATTCATCATTTTAATAAATTTGGTGTCCCTCAGGTCAGAGGTCAACACATTTTTATTTTGTAATCATTTTCATTAGCTTATCAATTTCAACATCATATTATACTTTTTAATTTCAATTATTCCACTTGTAACCCTTCTTATGGATTTATCAATTTAAACATGTAATTATATTCTTAAAATTCCGGAGAGTCATTCATACCAATTCCAAACATCACATTTATTATCATTCATAAAGTCTAGGGCTCAACATAATATAGCAAAATAACCACCACATAACCAAGAATCATATTTACATTTAGGCACCATATTCACCACTTAATCAAATATCATAGTCTCATTTAGGTCCAACATAACATATCACTACACTCTTATGCATAATAACAATTTAACATATTATTAACTACCCCAGGGTTCCTTTCCCTAGCTAACACATATCTCTTAGTACCCAGTATATACACAATACAATCTACCCCCTAGAGTATGGTAACACAAACCTCCTTACCTCAACTCTTAAAGATAGGGAGATTTGTAGTTGTCCAACACTTGAGTTTTGGCCCCAACTCAAAAGAAGAGGAAGGAACCTAATACCAATAGAATAATAACACAATTTGTTAAGCTTTGCTCATAAGCTTGAAGAAATCCATGAAACCAAATTAGAGTTCCCTAGATGGAAGATTGAAACTCCATGGAGGTAATAGAGAGAGAGAGAGAGAAACAAATTTGAAAGGGAAAGAGGGGAACCCACACTCAAACACTTACTTGGAGATGATAATAACAATCCTTGATGATGGAATGAGTGATACCCACTTGATTCTTGATCAATTTGTAGTGAGAAGAGCTTGAGCCCTAGAAAAGAGAGAGATTCGAACATAGAGAGAGAGAGAGAGAGAAGGATTGTGAATGTGTGGGTGACTTCCTCCCCTAGTTCTTTTATGTTTCCTAACCACAAGGGCACCCATCGTGTGGCTGGGGTGCAAAACTTTGCCCCCAAGATCTGATCGTGTGGCTGGAAAACGCACCAGCTGTCTGTCGTGCGCCTGGGCGCGGTCGAGGTGCGCCTGAGCGCGGATCTGGCACCAGCTCCAGATCTGGTGCGTGGTGCTAAGTCGGGTGCGGGGCTGGTGGACAATTGGCGCGCCAAATAGAGACTGGTGTGTGGCTGGTGCGTCACAGGCGCGCCTGGGCGAATGGGGGCCTCGCCTGGGCGGTTTTTCCACTGGCTGGTGCACCCATGAACAGTGCACGAGCCTGGGCGAGCGGGAAGCACGCTTGGGCGAGAATCAGACTTCCAATCTTCGATTCGCCGTAACTTTTTCGTCAACCGTCGGATCGGGTCCAAATTTTTAGACAAGCTTCTCAATCCCCTAAACTTCACATCCAACGGTGGAATTTAATTTCTTAACATCCCATAATAAATTCCTAATTTTCTCTTTTCGGCTGATTTCTAACATTTAAAACGCCGACTTAACCCCCGATTTCGCTTAGATAATTTTACCCAAGGCCACAAATGTCTCCTATACAACCCCTAGTACTCATAATTACTACTATCCTATCACCCAAAATTCTTTAAGCAATTTATTCAGTTATTTCTTGGGTATTAAACAATAATTTCATTTAAATAAAACTTAGGATGTTACAATTCTTCCCCACTTACTGGAATTTCGTCCCCGAAATTCCGTTCAGTCCCGTAAAAGGGGGGGGGGGGGGAAATCCCTAAGATAAGGTTGATGCTCACTTCGTTTGGTTTTGTCTTCCTATTTTAATTGCCCGAGCTAACACTGGTGATCACCTTAACAACATTCCAAGTCGTCCACCAAGTTCTCCCCCACTTGGCATCGACATGCCGCTTTGGATTTTGCCAATACGTAGGGAACTGAAATATTGGTCTCTAAATCGACTTCCACATCAATTTTCAATGTAACCTACAACATTTTAGTGATTAACAAGGGGTCCGAATACTTTGGGATCCATACGAAATTCATACCTTCCATGAAAGAAGACAGCTTAATCTTACATGGTCGAGGAAACCTACTGCAAGATACCATAACTTATGGAGGAAATTTTCTCATTCATGAGGAACCAGTGGGAAGAAACAAGACTGGGATTTCAAGAACAATCTAAGTTTAAAATTGATAGACACGAAGAACACCGAACTCACAGTTATTTGCCAGCACGATTAGAACTGACCCCTGACTAAGATCCAAGGATTGCTCTTTCAAGATTGACTCGGACCTAGAAGGACGAAAAAGGAGAAATATTTTCTTCTACTGATTAGAACATCACCTAAGGCCTTCTATTAATTAGAACCTCACCTAAGGTTCCCAAGAACACTATTGGGGTTTGAGTGGTGTTTAGCACTGTAGACTCGGGATAAGCCGAAGCTATTCCATGTAAACATTTCCCTACCCCCTTTAATTGGAGTAGGTGGAGCTGGAGTGGTACATTAGGTGCACATAAGCAACTCCAATAGGATTTATCTGAAGCGGGATATTGAAGAGAGCATGATTGATTTGAGCGTCCGTTAGGGGTACTAGGGGAATCGAACTTGTCTACTATCTTAAGACTTACTTCACTCTCGGGATAAAATTTACTACCCCATACTAGTCATTGAATAAAATTTGTCTTTCCTAAGGCTGGAGAATTTCCCGTATATACAACTTCTAGTTCTATTATTTGGCTCTATGTCTACCATCTCACTAATTCATCCTTTTCTAACTACTCTATCATTTAGAGGTCACAACTTTAATTACCTTAATTTTTCGGAAAAAATTTTCAATGATATCGTCCATTGATAGATGTAAAGATTGAAGTGATCAATTCCAACCTCACGTCTGTCAATAACACATCACCGCGAGTTTCAATAATAGTGTTATCATTTAACGGATGTAAAAATTAGAGTGATCAATTCTAATCTTACCTTCCATAAAACAATAGCATCACCAATATCTTAAGAGAACTTTACATGGAATTTCTAGACTTGTCAATTCTTCTGGAAGCTTCTCTTAACTTCCTTGAATAATGGTTTAACTATGGTTATCCCCTAGTCACATATTCTTTAGTCAAGGAGGACCAAAAATTCCTAAGTCTATTCTTACCTCAACCAACTTCTAAGGTGAAGCCTATGTCATATTCATAATCTAGAGGATATAACTATTGATTACCATTTACTGTCACAGTTGCTTCCGGAAAACTTAATGATGTTTCTTATTTATCCTAATTTTACTAGATTAATTTATGACTCGGGCTTTGAAACAATTGGCCTCCCAAATGAGAAGAGTAACCAAAAATGCATCACATACATTTGCTAAAGCATAGGTAAGATAAATACCTATCACGCATCTCATAAGGAGATCTTACCACTGACTTCCTGCACTTTTGATGCATTCTCCTCTTCCTTCTTTGCCTTCTGGGGACAGTTGGCCATGACATGACCAGGTCGACTACACCGATAACAGAGTGCAGCCCTCCTATTCAAATTTAAATGCCAACATACTCCCTTATGCATCTTGCCACAGTGCAAGCAAGTAGGAACAGTATGATAGGCTCTCTCTGCCTGACCCAATTTCCTAGGAACTACTGATCTATCTCGAGGATAAGAACATGAACCCAGTAGAGGCCTTTTACCCTTATTAGGACCTTCTACTCTTTGATCAAATTCAGGATTAAGGCAACCAATGGCCAAATGCCCTGGTTGACCGCATCGGAGACATGAACCTTCCTTCTTTTTCTGCATTACTTTCCTACATACACCTCTGTGAAGTTTTCCGCAATGAACACAAACATACTTGAGATACGGAGGGGTCTTTATCAGTTTTGCTCCCTTTGAAATAATCCTCTCAGCCTGGGGTTTAGGGTACGCTATTGGGTCTGCCACATAGTCTTCCGGCTTTGCAAGGCCCTTTTCCCAACCACTAGCCCATTCTACTAGCTGGCCAAAGTTATCAACAGGTACATTTCCAAGAATAGTTTTGATATCATCTCGGAGTCCTGCAAGAAACTTGAGACATTTGGTTCTCTCATCCACACCTTGGTAGTTGATAGCTTATCTGATGAGGTCCTCAAATTTCCACACATATTCCTCAACACTCAAATTGTCCTGTTTCAAACACAGGAAAGCCAGTTCCTTCTCTTTCCGAATATCCCCCATCAGAAACTTTCCCTGAAACTTTTCTTTGAAAAGATGCCACGTCACTCCTTGATTTGTGGCCTCCGTCTGCCTTCGAACCTGTTCCCACCACTGTTCTGTAAGATCCATGAAGAATGTTTTGATAAATGCCAAAAGGTTTTGAACAAGCTTAAATGTGTTGATCAAGTTCAAGCTCAACAAGCAACAACAAATATCAAGTTAAGAAGAGAGAGCCAACTCATGAAGACTTAGTTTGGTAGTTTATGTTTTATTGTTTTATCTTTAGCCTCACAAGTCTCTTAGTTTATGAGTTTGGGTAGAGTTATATAGAGGGTAGTGAATCTCTTTTGATTGCATGATTATATCACATTTTGAGTATTCACTTTGCTTAAAATCAATAGGTGGCTTAAATGTTTGAAAGAAAAGGTTTAGTTTTTAAGAAAACAAGTTTTTAAGTGTTTTTTGAACTGACTACTCGATTAGCCACTTGTTTACTCGAGTAGAATTTTGCAGTCTTGCGCAAATACTCGATTAAGGGGCTGATTACTCGAGTAGAATTTTGAAGCCTTGCGTAAATACTCGAGTAGTAACTCAGATTACTCGAGTAGTGAACACTGATTACACTTGTTACTCGAGTAATGACTTGGCTACTCGAGTAACACGAGCTGTTACTGTTTTTAAATGAGTTTTTCACTTCTCAAAAGCACTTCTAACCATTCCTAACTTTTGGGTATTCTATATAAACCTTTTCCTAACCTTTGTGAATCATTATTACAATTACCTATCATTTTTATATCAATTTTACAAAGAATCAAGCCACTCTATTCTCTCTCACTTTCTCAAGATCAAAGCTTTAACTTTTACATTCTTTGATCAAGAACCTTGAATCTCTCATGTTGATATTTCATAGCTTTTGAAAGAGATTCATAGGATTGTTATTTGGTTTTCATTTTGGTTGTAATCTTTGCAAGAGGCAAGCTATCTACAACAATTGGAAGTCTTGGTTGTGAATCAAGCAAAGTTATTTGGAAGCCTTGGTGGGGCATTTCATCAAGCACTTGGAAGCCTTGTTGTGTTAACAAGCAATTGGAAGTCTTGTAGTAAAGCAAGCATTGGAAGTCTTGTTGTGGGTATCGGCAAGCAAGAGAAGAGGTTAGATTAGATATCAATAGGGTTACAAGGCAAGGGTGTGGTATCTCTTGTAGGCTAGCAAGAAGGGAGTCTTGTGAGGCATTTACTTGTAATTTGAGAAACTCTAATTCCTCATAGTGAAGAATCTCTCTTGGTTGAAGAGGGGACTGGAGTAGCTTTCAAGTGGATGAAAGTGAACCAGGATAAATCACTGTGTCGTATCTCTAAACTCTTAACTCTTTACAATTCTTGTTATTAATTGTGTTCTTGGTTGAAAACCTAGAAAAAGTGATTTTTCATAATTGATTGAATTGAATCTTTATTGTTCAAAATTGATTTTGGGAAAATCATTTTTATAACCTAGGTTAATCAATAAGAATATAGGTATTAATTGTTTCCGCTGAATCTCTGGTTATACATGTTAATTGATTGATTTTCGTATTTGATTGAAAAGTGATTAATCCATTAACAGAGGAATTAATCGATTAGTTCATGTCATTAATCGATTAAGGCTAAAGAATTTTTTTGTGAAAATCATTTCTTTTAATCGTTTCGATTTGTTTCTTGCGAAAATCTTTCAAGGTTTCTCTAACACCTATTCAACCCCCCCTTCTAGGTGTTCTCCTAGTGTTTCCTAGTTGTTTCAACCACCGATTGTAGGTTCTCACAATTGGTATCAGAGCTCGGTCGAAAGACACCAGCATAGAGCTTTTTAGTTAAGATCCTTGAGGAAACTACAATGGGTTCTACGAATCCTTTTGGTGGTGAAGGTGCTTCAATCAATCGCCCTCCTATGTTTGGTGGAGAGGGTTATGGTTATTGGAAAATTAGAATGAGAATCTTTATAGAAGCCATAGATGTGAACATTTGGGAAGCCATTGAAAATGGTCCTTATATTCCCTCAAAAGATGTAGAAGGTGTGCTTACACTTACTCCCAAAGATAAGTGGACCGATGATGATAAAAGGAAAATTCAATATGATTTAAAAGCTAAGAATATCATCACCTCCATTCTATCTTATGATGAGTTCTTTAGAGTCTCCCAATGTCGTGATGCCAAAGTGATGTGGGACACCTTGCAAGTCACACATGAAGGCACTAGTGAAGTTAGGCGTGCTAGATTAAATTCTTTGATGCATGAATATGAATTGTTTCGTATGTTGCCTAATGAATCTATATGTTTTATGCAAAAGCGTTTTACTCATATTGTTAATCATCTCATTGCTCTTGGTAAAACTTTCTTGAATTGTGAACTTGTTAACAAAGTTTTAAGATGTCTAAGTAGGGAATGGCAACCTAAGGTTACCGCAATTGTTGAATCAAAGGACTTGGGCACCATGGACTTAGCAACACTTTTCGGAAAGCTTCAAGAACATGAAATGGAGCTTGAACGTTTGCATTTGCATGAAGAATCGGACAAGAACAAAGAAAGAAAAGGAATTGCTCTTAAAGCTCAAAGATCATATAAAAAGGAAGAGAGTTCCGATGATAATGATGATAATGAAGATTCCGATTCGGACATTAATGAAGAGGAGATGAAGCTTCTACTAAGAAAGTTCAATAAGATTCTAAGGAGAAAAGGAAGGTTGAACAAGAACAAAAGTAAAGAGAAGGATCCCCCACACTACAAGACAAAGACTTCAAAAGAAGGTATAGTTTGCCATGAATGTGGAAAGCCCGGTCATCTCAAGTACTCATGCTTTAAGTATCTTAAGAAGAAGGAGAAAGAAAAGAAAAATTCAAAATCTAAAAGAGCATACATAGTTTGGAATAGTGATGATGAAGATGACAAGAAAAGCACATCAAATAGTTCTTCGGATGATGAAGATGCCGCTTGTCTCAACTTGATATCTCTAGTAAATGAAGAGGATAGTTCAAATGATGAATCAAGTGAGCAAAGCTACGAAAGCGATGTAAGTGAAACTAAATCCGAAATTTCTTCCAAATATGAAATGTTATATAATGCTTATGAAGAAATGCATGAACAATTTAAGAAACTAGCTTTGAAAAACATTGAAAGGAAGAAGCTCATTTTGAAACATCAACAAGAGATTTTAGATCTTCAAAAACAAGTTGATGACCTTAATCTTCAAAATGAAACTCTTTATCTCATTTATGCTAGTTCTTCTTGTGATTGTGCTAGTAGATTGAATAATGTGGTTGATTGTGAGAATTGCAAGTCGCTTAAAGATGAAAATGCTATTTTGAAAAATAAGCTTGAAAGTTTCTCAAATGGTGATATTAGATTGCGCACATTGTTAAATTTTCAAAGAGAAAATTCAAACAAGTTTGGTTTGGGTTATACTAATGCTAAGAGTAAATCTCATAGAAATGTTGTTGATTTTTCTAAAGTTGATTTTTCAAATGCACCAACATGTTTCTATTGTGGTACTCATGGACATACTTCAAATGTGTGTTATATTAAAGTGCATGGTATACCTAAAGGAGATTTTGTTTGGGTGAAAAAGGGCGAGAGTCCCTACACTAACAAAAATGGATCCAAAACCATTTGGATACCAAAAAGCAAAGCATGATTGTTTATGTAGGTATGATTGAAGAGCAAAAGGACTTTCATGTGATATTCATTCATTTGCTTCTTTAATTGGTATCAAGAAGAAAATCCTACAAATTGGTAACATTCGATATTATACAATTGGTATTTTCAATTTGATATTGTTGGATATTGCTCATAGTTCTCTCAATTGGTATTATTTCTTATAATGTGATATTTTTTATACTATTGAGATAATACTATTGGTATCAAATTCTTACAATTGTTTTACAATTAGTATCATGTTATTGGTATACAATTTGTTATAATTGATGTCATTGAGTAATCATTAGATGATTATCATGCTTTGGTTGTTATATCTTATTAATTTCTCTATTTTGGCTTAGATCCTATATTTTAATTGGTATATATTTCTTTTTGATAATGCCAAAGGGGGAGAAATATGATGTTTTGAAAAAGGGGAGAAATATTATGTTTTGATCATTTTGGAGAAATGAAATGGTATATTTGTTTGGAGAAAGGTTTGTTTTGTTGTTTTTATGTAGGTTGAGAAAAGTTGTTGGAGATAGGGGGAGAATCAAGCTTTTATCTCAATTAGATTTCAAATATCAAAAGCATAAATTGAGGGGGAGCAAGAGTCTCACCAAGTGATCAAATGGTTCAAGCATCAACAACTTCACAACTTCAAAACATGTTTGTCATTTTCAAAAAGGGGGAGATTGTAAGATCCATGAAGAATGTTTTGATAAATGCCAAAAGGTTTTGAACAAGCTTAAATGTGTTGATCAAGTTCAAGCTCAACAAGCAACAACAAATATCAAGTTAAGAAGAGAGAGCCAACTCATGAAGACTTAGTTTGGTAGTTTATGTTTTATTGTTTTATCTTTAGCCTCACAAGTCTCTTAGTTTATGAGTTTGGGTAGAGTTATATAGAGGGTAGTGAATCTCTTTTGATTGCATGATTATATCATATTTTGAGTATTCACTTTGCTTAAAATCAATAGGTGGCTTAAATGTTTGAAAGAAAAGGTTTAGTTTTTGAGAAAACAAGTTTTTAAGTGTTTTTTGAACTGACTACTCGATTAGCCACTTGTTTACTCGAGTAGAATTTTGCAGTCTTGCGCAAATACTCGATTAAGGGGCTGATTACTCGAGTAGAATTTTGAAGCCTTGCGTAAATACTCGAGTAGTAACTCAAATTACTCGAGTAGTGAACACTGATTACACTTGTTACTCGAGTAATGACTTGGCTACTCGAGTAACACGAGCTGTTACTGTTTTTAATGAGTTTTTCACTTCTCAAAAGCACTTCTAACCATTCCTAACTTTTGGGTATTCTATATAAACCTTTTCCTAACCTTTGTGAATCATTATTACAATTACCTATCATTTTTATATCAATTTTAAAAAGAATCAAGCCACTCTATTCTCTCTCACTTTCTCAAGATCAAAGCTTTAACTTTTACATTCTTTGATCAAGAACCTTGAATCTCTCATGTTGATATTTCATAGCTTTTGAAAGAGATTCATAGGATTGTTATTTGGTTTTCATTTTGGTTGTAATCTTTGCAAGAGGCAAGCTATCTACAACAATTGGAAGTCTTGGTTGTGAATCAAGCAAAGTTATTTGGAAGCCTTGGTGTGGCATTTCATCAAGCACTTGGAAGCCTTGTTGTGTTAACAAGCAATTGGAAGTCTTGTAGTAAAGCAAGCATTGGAAGTCTTGTTGTGGGTATCGGCAAGCAAGAGAAGAGGTTAGATTAGATATCAATAGGGTTACAAGGCAAGGGTGTGGTATCTCTTGTAGGCTAGCAAGAAGGGAGTCTTGTGAGGCATTTACTTGTAATTTGAGAAACTCTAATTCCTCATAGTGAAGAATCTCTCTTGGTTGAAGAGGGGACTGGAGTAGCTTTCAAGTGGATGAAAGTGAACCAGGATAAATCACTGTGTCGTATCTCTAAACTCTTAACTCTTTACAATTCTTGTTATTAATTGTGTTCTTGGTTGAAAACCTAGAAAAAGTGATTTTTCATAATTGATTGAATTGAATCTTTATTGTGCAAAATTGATTTTGGGAAAATCATTTTTATAACCTAGGTTAATCAATAAGAATATAGGTATTAATTGTTTTCGCTGAATCTCTGGTTATACATGTTAATTGATTGATTTTCGTATTTGATTGAAAAGTGATTAATCCATTAACAGAGGCATTAATCGATTAGTTCATGTCATTAATCGATTAAGGCTAAAGAATTTTTTTGTGAAGATCATTTCTTTTAATCGTTTCGATTTGTTTCTTGCGAAAATCTTTCAAGGTTTCTCTAACACCTATTCAACCCCCCCTTCTAGGTGTTCTCCTAGTGTTTCCTAGTTGTTTCAACCACCGATTGTAGGTTCTCACATGTTCTGCCTCCCCACCAAGGGTATATTGTGCCAGCAGAACTTTATGCTCCTCCGGTGGTGCCACCTCACTGAGAATCTCTTCTATCTTCTGAAGCCATTTAAGGGTCCTACCCAAATCATAGCCACCCTCAAAGTTAGGGGGACCATGGCACTTGAACTCTACCAAACAATTGATTTCAGCTGGAGAGAGGCTCTGAGTTGCCTGAGATGATTGATTGAGTGCTGCTACAGCTGTAGTCACCAACTCAGCTTGTCGTCGGTTGATTTGAGCTAAGCTCTCTAAGATTGCAGCTATCCTATTATCGTCACTGCGCCTATCTGCCATAATTCTAATCCTGGAGGAAAGGTAAAGTATTAAACACACTAATAATCAATAACAACTATCTTATCATTCTGACTTAAACATTTAACCATACATTTCAATTACTCGCTTGGTGAGTAATCATTGGAGTTTGCATAACTCCAAGGCCGAGGAGAAACTGCTCTATACCATAAATGTAACACCTAGGATTTATTACCCTTAAATACCCCATATTTAAGATACGAACTTAAAAATTTCTTTTTGATTTAATAAAATCACCCGTCCAACGAACGGAGTTTTGTTTGTTTTTCGGACTAATCCAAACATTGGACCTGTGAAAACATTATCAGATGAACATCCAATAGCCAGCAGGGCTTTACTTCATATATTTGTAACTCATAGCAGGGCCCTATGGGCTCCAAGATATAACAGTGCATCAAGTATTCAGAGTAACAACAGAAATAAAAAGCGTGAATAACATACATCCAGGTTTAAAGCTTAACAAAATAAAATCATCCTAAGCCTCATTCAAAAAGGGTAGACACAACACATATACATCAAAACATAGGAGGCTTAGGTCCCAAAAATATGTATTAACCCCATATAACCCTACTCTCCCTGTGAGGGAAAGTAAACCCTTCTCGGCCAAATCCTGGTGTAATGCTCCAACTCAGTACCTGAAAAATGGTAAGGAGGTGAGTATTACACAATAAAATAGGGAAGCAATTTCTATTATGCTATACTGAACTACCAAGCCAAACACAACAAACCATATAATGCATGTAATCCAATCAAACACTCCCATTCAATTCAATTATTTTCATATCAAACCAACTAACTTTTATTATTAAACCTCAGCTCATTTCTTCATACAGTTTTAGAGTATATACCTTGATTAGTTAAATTAATAATCTCACTTCTTTGCATTTTCATGCTTTTCTTCCCTCTCTTTACATTTTTGAATTCTCTTTTAATTGTGTATAGATAGATATAGTTTTTAAAGATTTAATGTGGATCCATAACCGCGTACAGTCTCCTTCGGACAACGACTTACAGCAGGGCACTATGTGCGACTTACGCGATCTATGCGTACAGTCTCCTTCGGACAACGCCTTACAAGATATGGAATTCCACAATAGGAATGTACGTCCATCATTGTGTACAGTCTCCTTCGGACAACGACTTACAGCAGCACACTATGTGTGACTTACGCGATCTATGCGTACAGTCTCCTTCGAACAACGTCTTACAAGATCTGGAAGCGCACAATCCAAATATATCATTATTAGTTTAGGGTGTGTGTGTCCATAACTGCGTACAGTCTCCTTCGAACAACGACTTACAGCAGCACACTATGTGTGACTTACGCGATCTATGCGTACAGTCTCCTACGGACAACGTCGTACAAGACCTGGAACACCCACAACCATAATGTGCACCCATCGTTGCGTACAGTCTCCTTCAGACAACGACTTACAGCAGCGCACTATGTGCGACTTAAGCGATCTATGCGTACAGTCTCCTACGGACAACGCCTTACATGATCTGGGTTACACACTAAATATGCCATTAATCTTTTAGATTACATTTGAATTATTGTAAATTTGTATACCTTGTTATTAATTCATCATTTTAATAAATTTGGTGTCCCTCAGGTCAGAGGTCAACACATTTTTATTTTGTAATCATTTTCATTAGCTTATCAATTTCAACATCATATTATACTTTTTAATTTCAATTATTCCACTTGTAACCCTTCTTATGGATTTATCAATTTAAACATGTAATTATATTCTTAAAATTCCGGAGAGTCATTCATACCAATTCCAAACATCACATTTATTATCATTCATAAAGTCTAGGGCTCAACATAATATAGCAAAATAACCACCACATAACCAAGAATCATATTTACATTTAGGCACCATATTCACCACTTAATCAAATATCATAGTCTCATTTAGGTCCAACATAACATATCACTACACTCTTAAGCATAATCACAATTTAACATATTATTAACTACCCCAGGGTTCCTTTCCCTAGCTAACACATATCTCTTAGTACCTAGTATATACACAATACAATCTACCCCCTAGAGTATGGTAACACAAACCTCCTTACCTCAACTCTTAAAGATAGGGAGATTTGTAGTTGTCCAACACTTGAGTTTTGGCCCCAACTCAAAAGAAGAGGAAGGAACCTAATACCAATAGAATAATAACACAATTTGTTAAGCTTTGCTCATAAGCTTGAAGAAATCCATGAAACCAAATTAGAGTTCCCTAGATGGAAGATTGAAACTCCATGGAGGTAATAGAGAGAGAGAGAGAAAAAAAACGAATTTGAAAGGGAAATAGGGGAACCCACACTCAAACACTTACTTGGAGATGATAATAGCAATCCTTGATGATGGAATGAGTGATACCCACTTGATTCTTGATCAATTTGTAGTGAGAAGAGCTTGAGCCCTAGAAAAGAGAGAGATTCGAACATAGAGAGAGAGAAGGATTGTGAATGTGTGGGTGACTTGCTCCCCCAGTTCTTTTATGTTTCCTGACCACAAGGGCACCCATCGTGTCGCTGGGGTGCAAAAATTTGCCCCCAAGATCTGATCGTGTGGCTGGAAAATGCACCAGCTGTCTGTCGCGCGCCTGGGCACGGTCGAGGTGCGCCTGAGCGCGGATCTGGCACCAGCTCCAGATCTGGTGCGTGGTGCTAAGTCGGGTGCGGGGCTGGTGGACAATTGGCGCGCCAAATAGAGACTGGTGTGTGGCTGGTGCGTCACAAGCGCGCCTGGGCGAATGGGGGCCTTGCCTGGGCGGTTTTTCCACTGGCTGGTGCACCCATGAACAGTGCACGAGCCTGGGCGAGCGGGAAGCGCGCTTGGGCGAGAATCAGACTTCCAATCTTCGATTCGCCGTAACTTTTTCGTCAACCGTCGGATCGGGTCCAAATTTTTAGACAAGCTTCTCAATCCCCTAAACTTCACATCCAACGGTGGAACTTAATTTCTTAATATCCCATAATAAATTCCTAATTTTCTCTTTTCGGCTGATTTCTAACATTTAAAACGCCGACTTAACCCCCGATTTCGCTTAGATAATTTTACCCAAGGCCACAAATGTCTCCTACACAACCCCTAGTACTCATAATTACTAGTCTCCTATCACCCAAAATTCTTTAAGCAATTTATTCAGTTATTTCTTGGGTATTAAACAATAATTTCATTTAAATAAAACTTAGGATGTTACAAGAATAGAAGGACGAAGTAGGAGCCTTTTTCTGTAAGAATTAAGAAAATGAAAATTAAATGGAAAATTGGAATGGGAAACAAGTGGAAACCTAGGTGGTGTGAGTTGAGGAGAATGTAACACCCCGTAAATTCCTCGTATTAATTTAAAATACTAAAGAAATTTGTTTTTGAGAAAAGTATTTTTGGAAAGAGTATATTCTTAAATAAATTGCTTAATTCACGATTTCAAAGCGTTGAGTGATTTTAAAGAAATGATTTTTCATGAAATAATGTCATGATTTTTAAAGTCGACTTTTGGAAATGATCATGTGTTGAAATTCTTTTAAAGCAATAGTGAAATTTTCCATAAGAAATTGTTTGATGAAATGGTGATATGTTTTCTGAAAATATATGCTTGATATTTTTGGTGTCATTATAATTTTGATGCACGAATAATTTATTCCCTATGAGTGTGTGCATGTGTATGTATGTACGGCCTTATATGCGTGTATGCTTAGGATTATGAGAGTTTCAATTAGTGAGAAGTATATGCATGTATGTGTGTGTAACGTGCAAATGCATGAATGTAAGTGTGATCGGTGTGTGTGTGTGTGTGTGCATGATGAACATGTATGCATTATTCCATGAATCTATGCTATGGGACCAACATGAAAATAAATTGCATGAGTATATGTGTGTGCTAGTGTATGTGGTTCGGCCATTATAAGAATAGAAGGACCAAGTAGGAGCCTTTTTCCTTAAGAATTAAGAAAATGAAAATTAAATGGAAAATTGGAATGGGAAACAAGTGGAAACCTAGGTGGTGTGAGTCATGGTGCCTAGGAGTGACTTTCCTTCCACCTTGTCCCCCATGCAAATTTATGGTTAGACCGAATTGCCCTTGAACCAAGCCATGAACCGAGGCTAGAAGAGGAAATTCCATGCCTTTGTTTTGCCCTTATAACCGTGTAAGTGAGTGTTTGTGTTTGGTTAGTTCATTTTCATCTCCCTTATCAAACCCAAACACTTACTCTCAAGAGCATTCTCAAGCTCTTGAGACATAGAGAGAAAGAAAGTGAAACCGTGAAGAGAGGAGAGGAAAGGAAGAGTGAAAACCTAAAATTCTTAAACCCAAACATCTTCAACCTCTTTCTCAACTACCTTCTTCCTCAAAGATCAAGAAGAAAATCACCTATCAACCCTAGAAGAAAAGAGGCCGAGGCAAATCCAAAAGAGGAGATTTGAAGATTTAAGTTAGGAATTAAGGTAGAGAGAGTTTATTTTAATTGGATCATTTTGTATTGTAAAGGACTTTTAATGGACTTGTTTAATTTTGTGATGCATGTATCTATATTTGAGTGATCTTGAGATCTAAGTGGCTTGCATGTTATTTTTATGCCTTGATCTTGAATGTTGATGTTGGAAAGTTTTGATCTCTTACTTGTTGTTTTTCTTCACCACGGTTTTGTTTGAAATTGTGCTTAAAATTCATGTCTTGTGTTGATCTCATTTTGCAAGTTGATTTTGTGGCTTTATGACTCTTATTTTTCTTTGCATGCTTTGATCTTGAATTTCTAAGACTAAATGAACTAATAAAACACTAGATCTTATTTTAGGTGGTTCGGCCATGACCTAAAGGTTAGGCCTTGATACCTCTCTATTTGATCTAAGTCGTTACATGTTAGCTCTATGCCTTTAAAAGTTAATTTGAGTTGTGGAAATGTTCGGTTTTGATTTGATTTGAAAAGTGTTGATACATGTTTGTTTTTATGCTAGATCTAGAGTTTTTACTCACATGCATGTTGATTTCCAAGCTTGATCTTGAAGTTTGGTTGAGAAAGTGTTTCTCTCATGATCTTGAGTTTCTTTCTTGATTTCTTAAAATTGTTTTTGAAAAAGTTTGATTAGTTTCACCAAGGCTTTTTCAAAGGTCTAATATTTTTGTTTGTAAACATTTTTAGATCCATGCTTAAACCATGATATGTTTGATTGCTTGAATTTTAATGTAAAGATCTTTGAGAATGATTGAGTTTTCTTGGTGATTTTCTTTATGAGTGGTCACAGTTTTGATGAATGATGTGGTTGGAATCTTGATTTTCTTTTATTTGACTTCTTGCATGTCATGATCTTGAAATTCAATGATGTTGTGATGTTGAGTGGTGGTCACGGTTTGTATGTGTAAATAAAAAGGGGTTAAGGTTTTCTTAAGTTTAATTGATGAATATACGATTTCCATGAACTTTGAGTTGATCCTAAGTGTTAGATGTGAACTAAAAATTATTTAGAGACTTGTTTAGGCTCACGGTTTTATATAGAAAAATATGCTAGGATCATGTTACTATTTGCTTGACGAATTATGTGAAATTGTTGTTGGATTTGAAGTTGTCTTTAGAGGTCTTGAATCTTTGAAAATGTTTTTGAGAAAACCTAGTTAAGGTCACGGTTTGGACCTTAACTTTTGAGTTAAATTTTCTTGAATGTATATGTGTTTATGTCATGAAACTATATGTTGATTTGTGAAACTATTCTTTGAATAAATAATTTTCAAAAGACTAATGATGCACACGGTTTTAATGTGATTATGTGTAGGTGTTTTTGGTGAAGCATGGCTCGATTTGTATATGCTATAGAATTGGATTTCTTTATTTAATTGAGTCATATGAATAAGTATGTGAGAGTGTTATGTCTGACCTATTTTGATGGCTTATGATTCTGTAATGCTCGAAATGAATGAATGTTTGTAAAGTAAGAATGATTTCTAGAATGCATAAAAGTGTTTAAATGGTTGAATTTGTTTGAGTATCATGTTGTCCACACTTTGTTTTAAGTGCTTAAATTTGAGAAAGTATTGATTAAAGTGTTTATTTGATTGTTTTCAAGATTCTTGGTTTGTTTGTGAACTTGAATTGGTCTTGAGCAATGAAAAATGAATTTAGAACTTGGAAAAAATGATGCTGTCCAGAATTTTCTAAGTGGTATTCCTTATTTAAAAGTGTTTTCAAAGTGTTTTAAAGTTTTGTTTTATGGGTGTTTAATATAAGATCAAGTTGGTTTAAAAGGTGCAATTTTTCGGTGTTTTCGAACGTAATCCAGGTGTTGTCCCAGATGGACCAGCAACCAAACAAATTGGTTTAAATCATTTTAGGAAATGTTTTCATATGGTTTTGAAACATTTAAAAGTGCTAGAAAGTACGGGAATTGTTTTGATAAAACAATAGTGTTTTAAGTTTTTCAATTAAGAGCGGAAAGTGTCACGAACTAAGAAAAGATTTTCTTAATACATGATAATAACGTAAGTGTATTTTATTTAGTACGAGGAATTGTGAATACAAAATAATTGGGGCAGCCGGCAACAAAACGAATTCGAGGAGACGGTACGCAATTAATAGCTGGACCTCAGGTGAGAGAGAAGCTTTCCTAAGACACCGTGGTAGTTAGGTGATTTATTAGGACGTTCCGTATCATCTCAAAGATCGGAACTAAGTGGTTGGAGTCAGTAGTATAAGTGGCAATTGTTTGATTGTGTGGCCACTTATACGAAGGTTACGAAGACCACATTGTTGTGTTATGTTTGTGTGAATGATAGCATGCTTTTATATATTTATTTAATTATGCCTTATGTTATTGCTATTAATGAAAATGCGTAATATGCTGATGGACGTCTGTTACGTCCTGAAAATGGAACCGAAATAAATAAGAGTGTGAAGTAAAGACATAATGAGAGAGAAATAATGATTGTAAATAAAGTATGTAATGGAAAAGAGAAAGAGTTGAGATTGGGGAAGGAATGGAATGATAATGTTGAGAACGAGCCAGAGCTGGGGAAAGTGATGTTGATTATGAGAAAGAGGTGTGGAATGAGTGGAGCTGGGCTCCTTTGTTTTTGGTTTTAGTCTGGGACTAGTGTTGAGTTGAGCTTGCTCCTCCATTAGCGCTCAGAAAAGTTATTTTTGGAAAAAGGTTTTTGAAAAGCAGTTTTAAAAAAAAAGGTTTTTGGAGAAGAGCTTTTTGAAAAGATTTTTGGAAAAGAGATCTTGTGGAAAATGGTGAAAAGAAATTTTTAGAAAAGGTTTGTGAAAAGAAACTCTTTTGAAAATGTTTTGAACAGAAGTTCTGAGAAATATAATAAAAAGTATTTCCAAGAAGTCTTTGAAAAGAAGTTTTGTGGAAGGTTGTGAAAGAGGTTTTAGAAACTTTGTAAAATAAGGTTTTGTGAAAGTTTATGAAATGGCATGTGAGAAATTTGTGAAAAGATTATTTTGAGAAGAGATTCGAATGTGATGGTGGAAAGATGTTGAAATGAGATGATTGTGAGAAATGGAGAATGTTGAGAAAGTTTGAGAAATGAGATTGGAAATTGTGATGTGATCCCAGCTCTGTGCTATGTGAGAGAAAGATTGTGCAAAGTTAGTGGTCAGGACTCGTGAAGGGTTGCACGAAGGATGAGCCGACCTTAGGATAATTAAAAAGATTAAAAGACTTTAAAAGACATACGCGGTGAGGTATGAGAGTGCGAAGTAGTGGAGAGGAAGGAACCATAAGTGTCTGCGGATACTTAGGAGGAGATTGCATTAGGGGAGGACGATGACGGTGAAACGTCAAGAAGTCTAGAGTGTGTTTCTAGGCAGAACGAACTCCACATGTGGCGCACTAACGTGGTGGGGACTGGGTCTAATGCCGTGGCAAGTTCTGCGGGCCCACTAGAAACATACTGTCGCCCCCTAGATTGCAAATCGAGAACAGTGAGAGGGACTGGAACGGGGCATTGTGTTTGCCACTGCGTGGACAGTGAGCTTTGTTATTATTGAAATGATTTGAGGACGAGATCCTCCTGGTCTGGGACCATTTATGTGTTGTGACAGCTGTCGTGCCCGCATGGTAAAGGTCCTGTACTCCTGTTTGCTTCCGACTAGGTTGGGTGGATGACCGAGGAGATGTAGACGTTTGTGATAGCCGAGAACGAAATGAGTATCTGATGATAATGTGTGAGAGGAAATTATGAGCATGAGAAGGAAAAGGATTGAGAAAGAAGAATGTATATGAGGAAAGAAATTAAGTTCGAGAAGATAATGAAAGATAAGAATAATGATGTGATAATATACTGTACTCCCTTCTTATTGCTTGATCCGTCTACGTAAACGATCTAGGTTTGGGAATTTGAGCTCGTAGAAGGCTCACTAAATTCTGATACAAAGTCGGCGAGGACTTGCGAATTGAGTGCTTTTCTAGGTTCAAAGGCAATATCGAATTCCGACAATTCAATCGACCAAGAAACCATTCTTCCTGCACGGTCGGGTTTTTGTAGGACTTGTCTGATAGACTGGGAAGTCCTGACGACAATCCGATGGCTTTGAAACCATTCTTCGAGCGATGATTATGAGGCAGTAAGCAAACTTCTCAACCTTCTAATACCTCAGTTCTCGACCCTGGAGGGCCCTACTAACAAAATAAATTGGGGTTTCGACCCCACTCTCCTTTTTGACGAGGGCAGAATTCACTGCCGAGTCTCCCACCTCCAGATACAAATACAACTTTTCATCCAAGGTCAGGCCAGTCAACATTGGAGGTGATGCCAAGTACTACTTCAGTTCTGGGAATGTTGCTTCGCATTTCTCGTCCCTGTGGAAGTCCTTGTTTCTCTTAAGCAACTAGTACCATGGTAAGGCCTTTCGGGCCGTTGGTGTAACACCCCAATCTGGACTTAGAATTTTCACTAAAAATTTGGGCCATTTTTTTTTAATAACATTATAAAAATCAATTTAGTTTAATTCCTTTACAAAAGGTTTTCATAAATACAATTTGATTCATTTGGTTTTAAAAAAATGTTTTGGTACTTTAGACTCGCGTCATAAAATTCTATTTCCAAAAAGAGATGTTACCATCCAACATATTTCCAAAAACTCATTTTCTCGATGTCATGTTTAGTCGATGGTTAACTTGCGGAAAAATAGTTTAATTACTTTATGAACATGATATGTGACAAAAGAAACTTCTTTTATTTCATTTCAAATAATCATTTATTACAACAGGGGTTACATTCGGCATAGAGTAATTATGTGCTACCCATCCAGAGATGGAATACATAACAAAGACTATACTATCCTAGACTACTAGTCTTCATTGCTATCCTTCACCCCGAGTGTCTTGAAAGATTCTTCGGTTGCTGCTTTTACATCCTCTTTGTAGATATGCTCATTCTTCCCGAATTAGCAGCTCTAAGCCACTGTCCTCCCGCCAAAGGGGTCGTCACCAACCGTAGCACGTGATCCGCCATCTAAGGTTTACCACCACCAGAAAAACAAGAACATAGAAGAGAAGGGAGAGAGAGTTAGCGATCAAACGAACAAGTTCATCGACGGCATGGACTTATGTCATGGATCGCACTAGAACCAAGCACATACAATATAACATTACGACCTCTTCTCCTCCAAAAATCATTATATCATCTTATTACAACTTTATCCTCTTTACAACTTTTATTCATATGACTTATTCTTAAATATTCCATACTCATAAACTTTCCACTAAGTATTTTCACAACCATCAATGATCTAGGGAGGGAAATCATTGAGGTAAGGGTAGATTAGCACACACGATACATCTCCTCCTTCAATATCCAACCACGGCCTAGTTCGGAAAGCAGATGGGACGCACAGGAATCCTAACCACACAGGCATCGAAGTCAAAGGGTACGTACCAAACAAAAACATAATATTCAGTTCGAGATCCGCAATGTTGGAACTGTAACGACCCAACTTTCTAACTCTTAAATTACTTATAAATAAAATAGAGGAAAATTTTTCGCCAAAATAAGTTTATTACTTAGTTCATTTCAAACGCGGAAGCAACTTTCATATATCCTGTTGTTTCATAACAAAACATAGAGAGTTTACAACTTATAACAAAGTTCAAACTATAAAACAGCCAACATAAAACTCGGAGCTACTTAATATACTACTCGTAGCCTAGAGCATGGTTCTCAAAACTCCACCATTGGTAAGGGAATTATCGCATCCCTTGCCAGCATCATTCTCCCCCATGGAAAACGGAAGCTCCATTACCTACAAGGGCAAGTAGGGAGTAAGTCATAGCTAATCACGTTAAAACGAATGATAAATAACAGAGGCTAAAAACAACAAACACACGTATTCAAGTAGCAACAATATATAATGCATGTACTCATGTCAAACCCTTTTTATTCACATAATAGATTTTACTATTAATGGCATGATGCATGCTAATCTCAACAATTTCCCGGGGCATCACAGTTTGGAGGGAACATGGGGTCCTCGTGAGCTTCCTCCGCTCGACCACTCAAATGTCCGCGAATTACAGGCTTCCTCCGCCAGACGCAACTAGTATGAAAGCCTCACAAACTGGAGCAAACAATGCATGAATGCAACATAATCTATTATCAATCCCTTTTATCAATTTACAATCATTATTCAGCTCATTCTCATTTAGGACATAGTCCAAGTTGCACATCTTATTTTCCCATTTCATTTCCTTTAAACTTCCTTTTCGCTGGTGTTATTGTTTTCAAAGAAAATCCATCAGCCACTTTGTGATGGTTTTAGAAATAGAGTTTAACCATTTGTTTAATAATCCGTCGGGGCCTAGCCTCCTATTGGCGGATATTTATTGCAACGATCCCATTGGGACTCCCTTGGAAAATATCAACCAAGTGAATAAAACTTTCACTGGGACGTTAGGGATAATATCAACCAAATGGGTGTACGCACTTCCGTTGGGACTCCTGTAGGAAAATAATCAACCACTGAATAGAATTCCAGTAGGACACCTCCATGATAGTTATCAACCAACGGGGTTAGGTTTTAAGCATAAAGAAAATATTTAGAATTTAGTAATTAGGAATTTAGACGAGTTAATCTTTAATAAAATTGTAGAAATAATAAAGAATAGAAAAATAAATTTTTAATCATTCAGTACACGTGGACATCGATGTCCACGAGCCCACATCGATGTCGCATATCGATGTGATGATAGGCACATCGATATGCACCTCTAAAAATCAATGAAACAATAGCTGTTAAATGTGCAAATCTGATTCTAATTGTCCTTGCACTATTCCAATCTTTTACAGGGATTAAAGGAGGTGATTTATACTTGCTTATAACCTTCCTTAATTCAATTACCCAAGCTTTAACCATTAATTTCCAATTATGCTTAAATTCAAGTAAATACACTAAATTCTAATCCTCTTAGTTTTAATTCGAACTAATCATTCTAGAATCTCCACAAGGATGTAATTAAATGATTTGCATCAAGTTTTAAACAACAAAAGACATCCAAGTCAGAAATCCATTTCAATCTACCTTGCCCAACCAACCTTAATTGGTTCCTAAGGATTTAGCTTAATATTCATCATTCTAGCGATTAGATAACTTATCCCATACCTTAGAGAAGCTAAAGAGATGATAGTTTGAAGAAGAAAAGTGTTGCAACAACTTTGAGCTTGAAGAGCTCCAATTCAGAAATTCTGAAAACTGATGCAACGGGCTGACTTTGGCTGCTTGGTGCTTGAAGCACAGAACACAACAATTCGAAAAAAGAATTTGTTTAGCAACTAGGAAGTGCAAACTTTGATTAGAAACAAGTTGGAGACGAAAAGGTTCAGTGTACTTACCAAACCAATTCAAGAAACAGAGGTGTTTGGACTGGTCTATGCCCTGTTTTACAGCTTGGAGTGAGAACTTTGGAAGCTTAGAACTTGCACTACAGAGAAGTGTTTTCGATGCAACTTAGTTCTACTTCAAGAGTGGAAATAGAACTTGAATTGTGTTTTGGTTTCACGAATTAAGACGGATTGAGGAGGAAGAATGAATGAATGGAAGTAACCATCAAGAAACAGAAGAATTTCAGAACCTTTGGGTGTTTAGAGTCCCTGAATGCTTCAATTCTAAGCTATTTATAGGCAAGGATTGGAATTCTTCAGTCCTAAGTAAGCCTACAATGAGTTGGTACGAGTTGGCAAGGCTGGAAAGTTGAAAAATGGAATTTTAAATTCAAAAACCATGTGCAGCCGCCATGAAAAACCTGCAGATTTTTCAGATCAGACACGGGGATATCGATATCCATCAGTGGATATCGATATGCAACATCGATATCCCACCCCTGGATATCGATGTGCAACCTCCCCTGGATATAGATATGCATGGGCAAAATCTTGAGTTTTTCAGCTTTCTATTGTTCTTTTTATTTCCTTTCTCAACTATTTCAATTCTTCTTAGTTCTAAGCATCTTTAAGGTTCTAAAATATATTCTTAAAAATATTTATCAATGCATCATTTACGGAATAGAAATAAAATCAGTGGGTGTTACAACCTCCCCCACTTAAAAGGAATTTCGTCCCCGAAATTCGATTCAAAGAGTAAAACTTACTCAAACAGATATGGATATTCTTCTTTCATCTGACTTTCTAATTCCCAAGTGATGTCGCTAATACCACCATGCTCCCATACGACTTTTACTAAAGGGATCTCCTTCCCTCGCAGTTGCTTACTTTTTCTATCTTCTATCCGAATGGGACCGGTTTCGAATGTCAGATTTTCTCGTAAGGGTATTTCATCGGGTTTGATGCTAATAATTGAGGCAGGATCAGGCACGAACTTCCTTAGCTGAGACACATGGAACACGTTGTTCAGGTTGGATAGAAATGGTGGCAGGGCTATCTGGTAGGCAACAGGACCAATGCGCTTCAGGATTTGGTATGGACCGATGAACTTGGGTGATAACTTCTTTGGTTTCATCACACGTCCGACTCCAGTTGTTGGGACCACACGGAGAAAGACATGCTCCCCTTCTTGAAACTCCAATCTAGTTCTTCTCCGATCGGCATAACTCTTTTGTCTACTTTGGGAAGCTTTCATCTTCTCTTGAATCACCTTAATCCTTTCGGTTGTTTCTTGAACGACATCAGGGCCAATGAGTGTATTCTCCCCCACTTGGAACCAACATAGTGGAGTTCTACACCTTCGCCCATACAATGCTTCGAAAGGTGTCATTCCAATGCTTGCATGGAAGCTATTGTTGTAAGTGAATTCCACCATAGGCAATAGTTGACTCCAGTTTTCACTATACTCCAAAGCACACGCCCTTAACAGATCCTCAAGAGATTGGATTGTCCTTTCAGATTGACCGTCGGTTTGGGGATGATAGGATGAATCCATTCTCAACTTGGTTCCCATTGCTTGATGCAAACTTTGCCAAAATCGGGAACAAAACCTTGGGTCACGATCAAAGATTATGTTTGCTGGAATTCCATGCAATCGCACCACCTCCTTGATATAAAGTTGTGTAAGTTTTTCCAATGAATATTTCATATTGACTGGAATAAAGTGAGCCGATTTTGTCAATCGATCCACTATTACCCACACGGCTTCATATCCTCCTTGCGTTCTTGGAAAACCAGAAACAAAATCCATTGCAATGCTGTCCCATTTCCATTCCGGAATATCTAATGATTGAAGTTCTCCTCCAGGCCTCTTATGTTCTATCTTTGCTTTTTGACAAATAAAGCAAGATGCAACATAAGTTGCCACATCCTTTTTCAATCCGGACCACCAGAACATTTTCTTCATATCTTGGTACATCTTTGTAGCTCCTGGATGAATACTCATTTTGCTTTTGTGAGCCTCGTCCAAAATGGTCCTTCGCAACTCCTGATTTGCAAGAATGCACACTCGGTCTTTAAACCTTAAGACTTCATCTGGACCAACTTGGAAGTCTGGTTCCTTCCCTTCCACACTTAGCTTCACCTTCTCTTGCAGTTCTACATCATCTTGTTGCATCTCCTTTATCCGTTCTAGGAACTCATTGGTTATTTTTAGCATTCCTAACTTGATACTGGATGGTTTTACTTCCATTGCCAGATTCAAGTCTCGGAATTTCTCAATCAGCTCCACTTCCTTGATCATCAAAGCACTCATATGCAACGTCTTTCGACTTAGAGCATCCGCTACCACATTGGCTTTACCAGGATGATAGTGAAGCTCAAAATCATAGTCCTTCAAAAATTCCATCCACCTACGTTGTCGCATATTTAACTCCTTTTGGTTGAATAAATATCTGAGGCTTTTGTGGTCACTGAACACCTGGAACGTTGTTCCATAAAGATAATGCCTCCACAACTTCAATGCAAACACTATGGCGGCCAATTCCAGGTCATGAGTTGGATAATTCTCTTCATGAACCTTCAGCTGTCTTGATGCATAAGCTACCACCTTTCCTTCTTGCATCAACACACATCCAAGTCCTTGCTTGGAAGCATCGCAGTATACATCGAAACTTTTGTGAGGATCGGGCAAGATTAACACCGGTGAAGATGTCAACTTGTCCTTCAGCTTTTGAAAGCTTGCTTTGCACTTTTCATCCCAGAAAAAAGGTTGTTCTTTTCTTGTCAAACGTGTCAATGGCAAAGCAATCCTTGAAAAGTTTTCAATGAATTTTCGATAATATCCTACGAGTCCCAGAAAACTTCTCACTTCAGTGACAGTTCTTGGAGCTTCCCATTGGAGTACAGCTTCCACTTTGGATGGATCTACAGTGACTCCATCTTCCGTGATCACATGGCCAAGGAACTTCACTTCTGTCAGCCAAAATTCACACTTAGCCAACTTTGCATAGAGCTTCTTCTCCTTCAAAGTTTCAAGAACCAACTGAAGATGCTTGGCATGCTCCTCTTGGGTTTTCGAGTATATCAGGATGTCATCTATGAAAACAACCACAAATGAGTCCAGGTATGGTCGAAAAACCCGATTCATGTAATCCATGAACACAGCCGGTGCATTTGTTAGACCAAACGGCATCACCACATATTCATAATGACCATAACGGGATCGGAAGGCCGTCTTGGGAATATCTTCTTCTCTAACTCGAATCTGATGATAACCGGATCTCAGATCGATTTTAGAGAACACCTTAGCTCCACGGACTTGATCCATTAGATCATCAATTCGGGGCAACGGGTACTTATTTTTGATAGTCACTTTGTTCAACTGCCGATAGTCAATGCACATATGCATACTTCCGTCCTTCTTCTTTACAAATAACACTGGTGCACCCCACGGTGATACACTCGGTCTGATGAACCTTTTTTTCCAACAGATCCTCCACTTGTTTCTTTAATTCTGCCAACTCTGATGGTGCCATTCGAAAGGGAGTAATCGAAATAGGGCCGGTTCCAGGAATAAGGTCTATACTAAACTCTATTTCACGAGGAGGGGGTAAACCGGGTACTTCCTCGGGAAAGACCTCGGGGTAATCACAAACTATGGGGATATTCTTGACCTTGGGTTCTATTTTGGGGGTTTCTTCTACTGATACAGAAAATAGACATAGGTATCCTTCAGGTGGTGACATGGGAACTTCAATTTCAGAAAAGGAAAGGGACTTACGATGACAATCTATGGTGACTTGGTACTTGGTTAGCCAATCCATTCCTAGGATTATGTCTAATTGAGATAAAGGTAAGCATATAAGGTTGACTATAGTATTTTTATCTAGTATGGTTACCTTACAATCTACACAGGCCTTTGAGGTGGTTACAGGTAAATTAGTTGGTGTGGACACTGTGAGGTTATATGGCGTATCGGTGATTTTTAGTTTTAAACGGTTGACACAATCATACGAAATAAAAGAGTGGGTGGCTCCAGAATCTATAAGGACTCTACATGGGTTACTATTCAGAAGACAATTACCTTGGATCAGGTTCTCAGATTGCTCAGCTTCGGCTCCCGACATGGTAAACACCTTTGCACGGGCCATAGGCTTGGGTGCAACTCCTCCTTGGTTGGCATTTCCTTCCGGGCAGAAACGGTTGACGTGACCTTTCTTCCCACAATTAAAACAAGTTGGGGGGTTAACAGCCCAACAGGTTTTACCTCCATGATGCTTTTGACACTTGTCACACTTGGGCAGATGGGTTGGTCCTCCTTCACTTCTGTTCCCTTGTCCATTGATGTGATATGGACCCTTGTTGCGATTTTTCTGGCCATGGCGTCCATGATTACGGTGAGGGCCGTAATTCTGCTGCTGCGTTGCTGCTGCTCATACACCGCCTTTGCCTTCAAATCATTTTCAGTGACGCGGCAACGTTGCACTAGCGTCGCAAAGTGCCGAATGCACTGTCCACTCACGAATGGTTTAATATCAGGCCTTAAACCATTCTCGAAGCGAACGCACTTAGAATTCTCATCAGGACGCAGCATGAAGTATGGGGAATACTTCATCAGCTCTTCAAACTTGGCAGCATACTCTCCAACAGTCATAGCTCCTTGTTTTAGCTCCAGAAACTCAATTTCTTTCTTAATTCTCACATCTTCGGGGAAAAACTTCTCATAGAATTTCTCCACGAAAATCTCCCATGTGATTTGCTTATTCTCGTGCTCCAAGGTTTGCTTTGTGTACTTCCATCAGTTATCCGCTGGACCCACAAGGACATATGCAGCATAAGTGACCTTCTGTACCTCATCACAGGGAATGGTCTGGAAGATCTTCTCCAATTCTTGAATCCAGATTTGTGCCTCCTCGGGGTTAGCTCTACCATAAAACTTCGGGGGATCACACTTTCTAAAGTCAGCCAGCCCCTTAAACTCAGATGGACCGGCAGCCTGTCTATTGGTTAGGTGCTCTAGAATAGCAGCTATGCAGTCTAGAGATTCGTCGGTCTGACGAGCGTGCCTTGATGCCATTGCTACCTTGCGCTATTTATAAAAATAATAGTTATGTTTAAGATTAAAGAACGTTAATAGTATACCCTAATAACTCTATTCTAAATCTACCCATAACTCAATCCAGAGTTATCACAGCTTATAGCATGTGTGGCCATATTCCATAGGTCGAGAGTTTGAACCATTGCTCTGATACCACTAAGTGTAACGACCCAACTTTCTAACTCTTAAATTACTTATAAATAAAATAGAGGAAAATTTTTCGCCAAAATAAGTTTATTACTTAGTTCATTTCAAACGCGGAAGCAACTTTCATATATCCTGTTGTTTCATAGCAAAACATAGAGAGTTTACAACTTATAACAAAGTTCAAACTATAAAACAGCCAACATAAAACTCTGAGCTACTTAATATACTACTCGTAGCCTAGAGCATGGTTCTCAAAACTCCACCATTGGTAAGGGAATTATCGCATCCCTTGCCAGCATCATTCTCCCCCATGGAAAACGGAAGCTCCGTTACCTACAAGGGCAAGTAGGGAGTAAGTCATAGCTAATCACGTTAAAACGAATGATAAATAACAGAGGCTAAAAACAACAAACACACGTATTCAAGTAGCAACAATATATAATGCATGTACTCATGTCAAACCCTTTTTATTCACATAATAGATTTTATTATTAATGGCATGATGCATGCTAATCTCAACAATTTCCCGGGGCATCACAGTTTGGAGGGAACATGGGGTCCTCGTGAGCTTCCTCCGCTCGACCACTCAAACGTCCGCGAATTACAGGCTTCCTCCGCCAGACGCAACTAGTATGAAAGCCTCACAAACTGGAGCAAACAATGCATGAATGCAACATAATCTATTATCAATCCCTTTTATCAATTTATCATCATTATTCAGCTCATTCTCATTTAGGACATAGTCCAAGTTGCACATCTTATTTTCCCATTTCATTTCCTTTAAACTTCCTTTTCGCTGGTGTTATTGTTTTCAAAGAAAATCCATCAGCCACTTTGTGATGGTTTTAGAAATAGAGTTTAACCATTTGTTTAATAATCCGTCGTGGCCTAGCCTCCTATTGGCGGATATTTATTGCAACGATCCCATTGGGACTCCCTTGGAAAATATCAACCAAGTGAATAAAACTTTCACTGGGACGTTAGGGATAATATCAACCAAATGGGTGTACGCACTTCCGTTGGGACTCCTGTAGGAAAATAATCAACCACTGAATAGAATTCCAGTAGGACACCTCCAGGATAGTTATCAACCAACGGGGTTAGGTTTTAAGCATAAAGAAAATATTTAGAATTTAGTAATTAGGAATTTAGACGAGTTAATCTTTAATAAAATTGTAGAAATAATAAAGAATAGAAAAATAAATTTTTAATCATTCAGTACACGTGGACATCGATGTCCACGAGCCCACATCGATGTCGCATATCGATGTGATGATAGGCACATCGATGTCGCATATCGATGTGATGATAGGCACATCGATATGCACCTCTAAAAATCAATGAAACAGTAGCTGTTAAATGTGCAAATCTGATTCTAATTGTCGTTGCACTATTCCAATCTTTTACAGGGATTAAAGGAGGTGATTTATACTTGCTTATAACCTTCCTTAATTCAATTACCCAAGCTTTAACCATTAATTTCCAATTATGCTTAAATTCAAGTAAATACACTAAATTCTAATCCTCTTAGTTTTAATTCGAACTAATCATTCTAGAATCTCCACAAGGATGTAATTAAATGATTTGCATCAAGTTTTAAACAACAAAAGACCTCCAAGTCAGAAATCCATTTCAATCTACCTTGCCCAACCAACCTCAATTGGTTCCTAAGGATTTAGCTTAATATTCATCATTCTAGTGATTAGATAACTTATCCCATACCTTAGAGAAGCTAAAGAGATGATAGTTTGAAGAAGAAAAGTTCTGCAACAACTTTGAGCTTGAAGAGCTCCAATTCAGAAATTCTGAAAACTGATGCAACGGGCTGACTTTGGCTGCTTGGTGCTTGAAGCACAGAACACAACAATTCGAAAGAACAATTTGTTTAGCAACTAGGAAGTGCAAACTTTGATTAGAAACAAGTTGGAGACAAAAAGGTTCAGTGTACTTACCAAACCAATTCAAGAAAGAGAGGTGTTTGGACTGGTCTATGCCCTGTTTTACAGCTTGGAGTGAGAACTTTGGAAGCTTAGAACTTGCACTACAGAGAAGTGTTTTCGATGCAACTTAGTTCTACTTCAAGAGTGGAAATAGAACTTGAATTGTGTTTTGGTTTCACGAATTAAGACGGATTGAGGAGGAAGAATGAATGAATGGAAGTAACCATCAAGAAACAGAAGAATTTCAGAACCTTTGGGTGTTTAGAGTCCTTGAATGCTTCAATTCTAAGCTATTTATAGGAAAGGATTGGAATTCTTCAGTCCTAAGTAATCCTACAATAAGTTGGTACGAGTTGGCAAGGCTGGAAAGCTGAAAAATGGAATTTTAAATTCAAAAACCATGTGCTGCCGCCATGAAAAAGCTGCAGATTTTTCAGATCAGACACGGGGATATCGATATCCATTAGTGGATATCGATATGCAACATCGATATCCCACCCCTGGATATCGATGTGCAACCTCCCCTGGATATAGATATGCATGGGAAAAATCTTGAGTTTTTCAGCTTTCTATTGTTCTTTTTATTTCCTTTCTCAACTATTTCAATTCTACTTAGTTCTAAGCATCTTTAAGGTTCTAAAATATATTCTTAACTCCCAATAATAATATTCCCTAGCGTCATTACATAAAATATTTATCAATGCATCATTTACGGAATAGAAATAAAATCAGTGGGTGTTACAACCTCCCCCACTTAAAAGGAATTTCGTCCCCGAAATTCGATTCAAAGAGTAAAACTTACTCAAACAGATATGGATATTCTTCTTTCATCTGACTTTCTAATTCCCAAGTGATGTCGCTAACACCACCACGCTCCCATACGACTTTTACTAAAGGGATCTCCTTCCCTCGCAGTTGCTTACTTTTTCTATCTTCTATCCGAATGGGACCGGTTTCGAATGTCAGATTTTCTCGTAAGGGTATTTCATCGGGTTTGATGCTAATAATTGAGACAGGATCAGGCACGAACTTCCTTAGCTGAGACACATGGAACACGTTGTGCAGGTTGGATAGAAATGGTGGCAGGGCTATCTGGTAGGCAACAGGACCAATGCGCTTCAGGATTTGGTATGGACCGATGAACTTGGGTGATAACTTCTTTGGTTTCATCACACGTCCGACTCCAGTTGTTGGGACCACACGGAGAAAGACATGCTCCCCTTCTTGAAACTCCAATCTAGTTCTTCTCCGATCGGCATAACTCTTTTGTCTACTTTGGGAAGCTTTCATCTTCTCTTGAATCACCTTAATCCTTTCGGTTGTTTCTTGAACGACATCGGGGCCAATGAGTGTATTCTCCCCCACTTGGAACCAACATAGTGGAGTTCTACACCTTCGCCCATACAATGCTTCGAAAGGTGTCATTCCAATGCTTGCAGATATCCAACCACGACCTAGTTCGGAAAGCAGATGGGACGCACAGGAATCCTAACCACACAGGCATCGAAGTCAAAGGGTACGTACCAAACAAAAACATAATATTCAGTTTGAGATCCGCAATGTTGGAACCATCAAGCATGGCCAACCACAATGATCATCGTAAGAAAATTAGTGACTTTTAGCCTTGTTCGGATTCCCTCTACACCATCTAGTATTTGCTCAAGGGGGTGACAGCTCTATCCCTAGTTCCGGTTGTAGTCCTTGCTACGATCAACGCCCGGCAAGTGACCTTGATCATTGTAACCTCGTCATGCCTAGGGAAGCGCTCGTAGGCTTCTTGACGAGTCACCGTCCTTGCCCTCCCCTATCACAATTAACTCCTGAGTATCCGTAGATAAACAGGGTGTCTTTCCTCTCCACTACTTCACTCTCAATGCGTAGTTAGAAAGGGTTTAAGCTTAGAGTCTTTTAAGTCTTTTAAGTCTTTTCAGTCTTTTATTAAACCTACGTTTGGTCGACCCATTCTAAGTCGCGCTTCTAACGGGCCTCGACCTCTAAGGGACCACAGCAAACACCTCCCTATAGTACAGTGGAATCCACAAGACATGAACCACGGCAAACTCATCCACGTGGCCAGTCACTCAAAGGGAAAATAAAACTTAGTCATTGTGCCGCTTGCACCATCACTGTACACTAATAACGATTCCACCATTTCATAAAATTCATTAATCATATTTTCTTTTCATAACATAATTCCATAATACCATGTCCTTTCCATAGGAACAATTATTTCAACATATCCAATAATCTCAATCATATCCATCAATCACCATTTCTCAATTATACAATTTTCATCGATACTTCATTACATAATTTATCATTATTTTCCAAAGCCATATAAACAGAATAACATATCATAACCAAATAAAATCAGACAATCAATAATAGTCACTGTCGCAACGCAAGACGACTAAACACACCACAATCAATTGTCGTCTCGTATATTGACAGATAACTTAGGATTTCGACTTTTGAGATGGTCGAAATTGTTCTAATGTTACCATGGTGCCATTGTGTCTTAAGATGGCTACTCTCTCACCTGAGCTCCACGCTTACTCTGTTTTGAACCCTTTTGCGTCTACAACTCCAGCAGCTCGTTCACTTTTGATTCCTTTATTCTTGAATGATGAACGACATACAATTAATATCTAATTGAGTACCTTATACTATCTTTACGTAAGGACTAACCCAAAGTCCCTTAAAATAGAAATCCTCTTTTAAAACATAAATCCTTTTTAAGGCATCAGATATTCTTAAAATAATTCCTTTTTAAAATTCAAGAAATCCTCTTTACAAAACATAATTTAAAACTTCACTCCAATATTTGAAAACCTTTAAGAATACATTTTTATTTTCATAAAAACCACACTACATTGCTTATATAACAACTACCATGTTCAAACTAGCATGACTTTAAGGTATTTTTCTTTTGATGCAAATCTTAATCAGATCAAGCAGTAAACCAGTTTTGCAAAATCATGTTATAAGCGTATATACTAAATAAGAAAGTAAACTCAAGCATTCAAGTCCAAAATACTTTTTCTATCATAAATTAGATTAAGTTAAAGACCACAATCAGATTACAGAAAATTCACTCTCAAACATCAGTACATTCACATAATTAATTTTTTACAAAATAACCTTTACAGATATTCACACCAACTTAACAGTAATTAACCAAATATATACTCTTTGAAAACATTAATTCCTCAAAGTTCTTGAAGTTTTGGAATCATGTAAATACTTAAAAAAATCAATCATTTTTAAAACAAACACTAACACAACTTTAAAATTAAATATCAAACCAATATTTCTTTTTCAAGAACATCCTTCAATCATTCTTTACATTTTATACATGTACAAACAATATTTCATTTAACACATACACAACCTTAATTATAATTATTCCAAATTTACTTTTAAAATTCATTTTCTAATCCTAAGCACTTATACTTCCAGATTAACATAAAATCTACCTATCTAATCATTCAAGAACAAGTCATAACATAAATACTACACATTTCTCATTTTTGGACAGCATGCATACACAAACTTAAAAATTCAATTTCTCTTAAACAGAAACTCGAAAACACATGCTGATTTTTCCTAAATTCTTATTACAACTTCTACTATAATAAAATGACTAAAATTAAACAAAATAAAATAGTTGCATCTGCTGTACAGCCACAGAAAAGTTGCATCAATTCAAGAAGTTCCAGTAAAACAATCCAAAACAATTACATACCATTCTAACTTATGCCAAAGACTTATAACTACAATTATTTCTAATAAAATATTACTTTTTCATTAATTCTAAATTCTGGATAGCAACTTAATATTTTTATTTAAATTACTCTAATCACTCAAAAACACTTATTTCTATTGATTTCTATATCACATTTGCACATATAAACAAGGTATCACTAACATTCTCAAAAATAATCATTTGGGGTCTTAAATAAATAAACTTTTCGGATTAAAAATAAATTTCCAGAATAAAAATGAAACTTTCAAAATTAATCTTTTCCATATAAACATGTAACATATTCCTTAAACATACTAAAGCAATCATCAAAGCAATTAGAAAAAATTTAATTACTTTAATTCCTTTTTCTCTAAAATTCGACTAGCATATAGAAAAGTCAGAAAAATATTTTCAATTCCTAAAGCATCTATATAATATAATTACATCATTTGGTATACTAAAAAAAAACAATATAAGAGGTTTAATTATTAACAAAATATAAAATAGATTTCTTTTAGAAAAATTTCATTTTTTTCCAGCAACTAACATATACAAATACATCAACCACATACTCATATAATTAATCACAAATACATGTTCTTATAGGTTTATAACAACTACCACTGGTTCCTATTTCTTGTAAACAATTAACTATAACTTAACTACACATCAACAATCAAACAAATTACAAAAATAATTTCAAAATAATATAATAGACCTCACGGTCCAATCTTTATTTTTTCCAGAAATTAAATTTTTATTCCTTTACTCATTGTTCTCTATTTAACTTAAATCAAACAAAAAGGAAATAACATAAAATCAAGCAATAACAATTAAACCAATTTATAAACTATAATTTCATACACTTCAAGAACATTAAAAATTTCCAGAATTCATTTTATTTCCAACAATCATTTTTAGTTCCTTTAAATCATTTTCATTTCATTTCTGCTTAAAGAAAAGTACTTATTTGTTTTCATTCTTTTTAGAGACTTAATTATAACTCAAATATACATGAAATAACAACAATTATCACACAATATACACACATACATACACACGGTCCATAAAAAGAAAGAAAAATAAAAACCAAAATAAAAATCCATTTTAATCTTTTATTCATTTCTATTCCTTTTTATTTTATTAAACAATAATACAATATACGTATTAAAATACACAAATTAATCCTCAATTTTTCTAATATATCACACGGCCTATATATATATATATACCAGCAATAAAATTTTCCATTATTATTTACTTATTTCTTTTTCATTCCTTAAAACAAAGAAACAAAAACAATTAAAAGACAAAGGATAAAACTTGTTCATTTATACAAAAATCCTCTATAATTCATATAGTCTAAAAAATAAAGTAAACTCAGAAAATAAAATGATTATACTCATCAACAATTTTTAGCCATCTTAAGAATGAAAGAAAAGGGGAGATAAATCCCTTTAAACACCCTTTTTGTGTCCCTTTTCTCATCCTTAATTCATATGACTCAAGAACAATATCACATATCCAATAATAAACTTTAAAATAAAAAAGAAAATTTAGAACTTTAGCTATAGAATGATTTAGAGGTTTTACTCAAGAAATAAAACAAAACAATTTAAAAAGAGATTAAGTAAACAAGTGATTTTGGGTTACCTCTCTTCCTCAAGCAAGATAGTCTTCAAAATGAGGATGAATTTCCCTTCCCTTCCTATAGCATGTCACGCCACCCACTCTCTATTTCTCTAAGCTTTTTCTTTCAATTTTTCTCTCAAAAATGGTAGAGTTTTAGTGTGTGAAATGAGAGGAGTTTAGGCCACTATTTATAGGAGAAGTTGATGAAGAATTTTCAGAAAATGGGAGGGAGATACACGTCCCCTCTATCATGTTTTTACACAAAAAATTCAATTTTTTCCATTCAACTATGCCTAGGTACATGTTTTAGCATTAATGAGTATTTTTTGTAACCTACAAGGCTTTAATTCAAGAGATAAATTTCTCAATTTTCAGAAAATGATTCCCTCTCTCCTTTAAAGGCTTGGACGGTGCATACACACATATCTTCTAGGAAGGAAAAATTCATTAACTCATTCTTTGAATCTATCTCACAATTAACCAATTAAAACAAGCCTTTTATTTAAAAATTCAGAATATATTAGGAAAATAATAACTTTGGACGGTGCAGCCAATAGAAACTCAGATAATTATTTAAATGTATATATAAAAATATTTTATAGTCCAATAATTTATTTTAAGCTCCAAAATAATTTTTCTAAGTTAAAACAATACCAAAAATTCGTTTTCTCCTACTGTACATAAATTTTTGTAAATGCCAAAATAAAAATTCCATTTTCACGTATTCAGATACTATATTTCAATACGATCATTTTCATATAAATTTTATAATTTTTGGACTTACGGTTTGAAAGTTATGAATTTTTGAAGCTCTAAGATCATTTCCTTCAAAAATGCACTTTATAAGCTTTCAAATAATTTAAAATAAGAAAAATACGAAAATACATTTTATTTGGACAGTGGTCCAATAGGAAATTTTTAAAAATATATTTTCTATTCACACAAAAGAAATTTTTGGGTCAAAGAGCCATTAAATGCATTAAACCACCTTTTTAATACTTAAGGTTCAAAAATTCGTTTAATACTGTAGCAGTAATAAAATTTCGAAAACTCCAAAATAAAAATCAAAGCTTTACATTTTCATAATCTAAGTTTCTATACGATCGTTTTGACATATCATTTGTAATTTTTCGACGTACAGTTTAAAAGATATGAATTTTCTAAGTTAAAACACTATAACTTGAAAAATCTACACTTCTATCAAAACATTAATAAAATTACTCCAAAATTATTTTTCTGAGATAAAAATATACTTACTTAATTATTTCTTTCCCAAAAATAATTTTCTCATTTATTAAATAAAAATTTATAATTGTATGCATATATATATATTAACGCCACATATATATATATATAATCATATAGCCAAAACCAATTTTAAATAACAAATACCATTAAATTATTCTTAAAATAAATATCACCAAATAAAATAAAAGCAAAAATGTAAATATTATAATTTAAATAAATTGGGTAAAATTGCGGGTCTCACAGTTGGGGGCAAGAACCTTGAGAGGGCTGCTACTTGTCCAGTCAGTTGTTGCATCTGTCAGATATCCGTCGGGCTCTTCATCTCCAAGATTGCCTTGCATTTTTTCCGGTTTTGCTTCTATTCCCCTCTCAGTTAACATGAAATCGAGGAATGAACCTATAGAAACTCCGAAGGTACACTTGTCCGGGTTAAGGCACATATTATGCTCCCTTACTCGGTTTAGTATGATTGTCAAGTCTTCGGCGTGGGTTTCTCGTGTTTTTCTCTTGGCAATCATATAATCTATATAGACTTCCATCGTTGGGCCAATTATCCCTTCGAACACCTTGTTCATCATCCGCTGGTAAGTGGCTCCATTGTTTTCAACCCTGAATGACATCACATTGTAACATAATGTTGCTTTTTCGGTGATGAAAGCAGTCTTCTCTTGGTCGGGTGGGTACATCGGAATCTGATTGTACCCAGAATAAGCATCCATAAAAGACGAAAGATGATAACTGGCCGAGTTATCCACTAGCTTGTCAATAATGGGCAATGGGTATTGGTCTTTGGGGCGGACCTTGTTCAGGTCTGTGTAGTCGACACACATTTGCCATTTCCCATTTGTCTTTCTAACTAATACTGTATTGGAAAGCCATTCGCTATAACTGACTTCCGTGATGAATTCGGCCTGCATTGGCTCAGCCACCTTCTCTTCTGTTGTTGCTGCTTTCTCGGCTCCTACCCTCATTTTCTTCTGGGAAACAGGTTTTGCTTAAGGTGTACACTAAGTTTGTGACAAATGAAAGCCGGGTCAATCCCTAACATATCGGCGAAGGTCCATGCGAACAGATCTTAATTGGCTTGGAGGATCCTTGTCAAGTCAACCTTTACTTGATCAGGGTGATGAGAGTCTGATATATAGTGTTTCTGAGCATTAATTAAATCAATTTTACTATGGATTTGGTTTGTTTATTAAGTATATAATAGGTTTTTGTTATGTTTTTAGGAAAGTTAGGTAATTTAGAATCCTTGAACGTTTTGATCCGTTTTGGCTTTGATTTCAGGAATTTGAAGCTTTATTTGATAATTTATGCTTTGAAATGGAAAAGAGCTTTGAAGACCTGAAGATTGGAGCTAGAATAGAGAGAAATGGTGTTCTTAAGTGTTGCCCACGTTTGGGGTTTAAATGTCAAGAGCTGAGGTGCAAAAAGTCAGAATTTAATGAAGAAAAACTCAGCCAATTCAGAAGGAGTCACGCCCAGACGCATGGTATGTTGCGCCTAGGCGCGACAGTGACGTGAGAAGACAAGAAGAAGGAGTGAAGCCATGCCTAGGCGTGGATCATAGTTGGGCTTATCTATATTGAAGATTTCAAGGATTCTGATAGACTTATTTTGTAGATTTATTTTAGATTTATTCTAGATTATTTATTCTAGATTTACTTAAGATTTATCTTTAAGATTTATTTATAGATAGATTTATTTAGAGATTTATTTTAGATTTATTTTAGGTTTAGCTTTGTCTATATATACACTACTACAGAATTGCTAAAAAGTAGCCGGATATTAATCCTGGTTCCGTTCAACAACTGGGATTAATAGACAAATGTTAATTAAAAATTACCATGAATTTATTAATCCCGGTTATAAAAAACACGAAACCGGGATCAGTTATAACATATAAAACTTCTTTTAAAAAAAATTAAAAATCACACTGTAACACCTAGGATTTATACCCTTATTTCCCCCTTATAATAAAATACGGACTTAAAAATTCATTTTTATTTCATTAAAATCAACCGTCAAACGGACGGAGTTTTGTTTGTTTTTCGGACTATTCCAAAATTCAACCTGTGGTAAACCATTTTAATTAAACAACCAATAGCCAGCAGGGCTTCAGATAATATTTCTAAATCATATCAAAGGCCCAATGGGCTCCAAAAATATCAGAGTACTAGCGGAAATGCTAAGTTTGAGTATCTTAACCAAAACATAATACTTTATCAAAACAAAGCATCCTAAGCCTCATTTAAAATATGCATATTAAATTTACATCAAAATAATATAAGAGGCTTAGGTCCATATTATACTCTAAACCCATAACACCCTACTCTCTCTGTAAGGGAAAGTACTCCTGCTCGGCCGGAGGCTGTGCCAGCTCAATCTCCGTACCTGAAAAATGTAAGGGAGTGAGCTTTGCACATGAAATAGAAAGCAGTTTCTAACTAGACATAACAACCCGCTAGGTCAAACACAACTAGCAAATAGAGCATATATTCACATATAGCACGCCATGCACATTTCATAATTTCCATATTCATTATTCATTCCAAATTTCCATTTTCATTATTCATTTCAACATCCATTTTCATTATTCATTTCATCATTCATTTTCTTTACTTTTTATTCATTTCACATACACATTTTATTTCAGTACATCACCTCAAATCAGGGGCCAATGCACAATTTTCATTCAACACATTTATCACCTCAAAACATAGGCCCTTAGAATTTTCCATATTTAAATTATGTGTCCCTCAGGTCAGAGGTCAACACTTAAACATTTTATTCATTTGATTTCATACACATGCCCTTTTCATAAATTCTCTTAACTTTCATAATTTCTTTTCTCTGTACATATACCTTGAGTTCCTCATAATATAGGGAAATTTATTCACGTGGATCCATCATTGCGTACAGTCTCACAACCCGGACAACGTCTTACAGCTGCGCACCATGGCGTCTTACGCGATCTATGCGTGCAGTCCCACAACCCGGACAACGTCTTACAAGACATTAAATCAAACCAGTCGATGCGTACAGTCCCACAACCCGGACAATGTCTTACACGACATCAAATCAAATCGGTCGATGCGTACAGTCCCACAACCTGGACAACGTCTTACACGGCCTCATACCGAACCAGTCGACGCGTACAGTCCCACAACCCGGACAACGTCTTACACGACTTGATTCACACCAGTCTAAGCGTACAGTCCCACAACCCGGACAACGTCTTACAAGACTGGCTCCTTTAACCAATTTACCTTTAGCCTTTTGGAAGTGCACCACCATATTTTTAAAGTCTTGCATTCAATGCCATAAAATCCTTATTTACTTTATCCAATTATACTACTAAATTTTCATCTTCTTGTTCAATAAATCATAACACATTTAATCATAACTACACATATTCATAATTTCCCATTCATAACTTATCCCTACTCAATTCCCATGTTAATTATTCAATTCCTCTCAAATAGCTTAATTAAGCATATGCAATACATTTAGGCTCAGTTATACAAATTTAGCAATTAGGGAGCAAATATATTCAACCAAAACATACATTTGCCCTAGCAGTCAATTATCATTTAATACAAAACTTTACAAATAAAATCAATAATCGTAGAAATCATTTATGACAATTTCACTATCTTATTACCCAAATCCTCTTGTACATCAATATAATCATTATCCAAGTTTCATTTATCAAATAATTCATTCTCATATTATTGGGTTTCCTTTTCCTAATCTTAACATCCAATCATCATGCATATTTAATTAATTAGAATTTTATATTCGATAACCTAGGGTTTTATAATTTAATTTTCTCCCCTAACACATAACCCTAACAAATCATTATATACTAATTAGAACCAACTCCCTAGAACAAGGCAATGCTCACAATATCCACCCCCTTACCTTAACCAAGGAGAGGGAGAGTGGGAAAATCCAAGCCTTAGCTCCAAGCACTCCCACAACCATGAGCTCCAAAGGCAAGAAGATAAAGAGAGTGATGATGATCTTCCTTGGAGCAACGAAGAGGGACTTGATGATGGATTTTGGAGTGATTCCCTTGAGGCTTGATGGATTTGGAATGAGAGATCGTGTGCCCTAGAGAGAGAAAATTCGAGTTTTTGGCAAGAATTCACGTGTGGATCGCCTTTATCTTTTTCCACTGCAACAGCCCTTAATCGATTAATAATCGATTAAATTGCAGCTTAATCGATTAAGAGGCAATTAAGCTGCACAATTTTGCAGTATCCAGACTTTGAAAGGCCATAACTTCTTCGTTACCCGTTGGATCTTCCTCAAATTTTAAAGCAAGCTTCCTCACCTATCATACATCACATCTAACGGTGGAATTTGTGTTTAGAGTTGTAAATCTTTTATTTTGAATTTCCTAATATAGGGTGTTTATAACACCAAAAACATTGCTTCTAACACTCTTTTGTTCATCATTCAACCTCCTTTTTGATGTCAATGCTTCTTGATTCCTTTATGGCATTCAAAGAACTCCTAATCCATCATTTTAAATCCTTTTTATAATAATCCTTACTTCCAAATCTTATCGTTATTCTAAATATTATTTGAATTAAAATTCGGGATGTTACACACACCATCCTTATTTATTCCGTTGTTTTGCTTCAACTGAGATCAATAATAAAAACACGTAACCGGGATCAATGTTATAACATAAATAATGTTTTATTTTTTAAAAATTAAAAATATCCCACAAAGCCTATTTATCCCATTATTTTACTTCAACTGGGATTAATAAATTGATTTTTGTTTCCCACAAACCCTGGGTATCTGATAGTAGACGTACTACTGATACTTGCCACAAACACTGACCTGGGAAGAATCGAAGAGGGGCTAGGGTTTGCGTCGTCCGCCACCATCTGGCCGTCGCCGACGTCGCCGCCAGATCGTAGAGGAGAAGAGCTCCTGTTCGTGAACGTCGTCTTCGATCGCAGAGCCGCAGAGGAGAAGAGCCTGTTCGCACTTCGATCGCAGAGGTCTTGTTCGTGAACGCCGTCGCAGCCTCGCAGGTCGTGAACGCACTTCGATCGTCGTTGTCTTGCAAAGGAGAAGAGCTCCTGTTCGTGAAAGCCGTCTTCTCTTCTCCGATTCGAACTTCGCCGTCTTCTCTTCTTCTTCTTCGTCTTCTCCGTCGACGGTTATCCTTCAAGTTACCTTTTTTTTAAATGAGGTAATCAACTACTCTTCTCCATCTCAATGACTGAAGAGAAAACTAATAATACTTAATTTTGCAGTTATGTAGGCAACATTCACCCCCAGGTTACAGAAGCCCTTCTTCAAGAGCTTTTTTCAAGTGCAGGCGCCCTAGAAGGATGCAAACTCATTAGGAAAGAGAAGGTCTGCTTTGCATATAATGCAAAAAACTAAAAATTAAATGAGGATCAGTAATGTATTTTGGAATCCCTTATTCCTGTCACTTGTTGTAAATAACTAGTTGTTTATTGGCAAAAGTTCTTGGGCTAAGCAATAGTCGATCATTTTCATCGCCTTTGTGCTTCTTTGTGTTCCATCTCAATCTTGATAATCTTCTTTCTATTGTCATCTACAGTCCTCGTATGGCCTTGTGGACTACTTTGATCACCGCTTAGCTACATTTGCCATTGTAACTCTCAACGGGAGGCAAATGTGTGTATAAATTTTAATTTGAGTTCTGATATAAGTAATTGTTTGTAGTTGCATAGTTTAAAGTTTTATATGTTGTCTACAGTTCTGGTAGTGTGAACCTTTGGTAGTTTTTCACATTATATCATGATTAAATCTCAGAAGTGGATGCTTGATGCTTATACTTGTATTCTGTTAGAGTTAGCTGCTGATTTGGTATTTTTTTATGGGAGATTAATTAACTTGTACTGAATCTTGCTTGATCCTTACTTTTTCACAGGAAGAAGCAGCCAAGGAGGCAGTTAGAGAAGCTGCTAAGAAAGCTTTTGAAGCTAGTTTCAAATATTGTCCTGATGATTTGCTGGCAGAGATAGAAGCTATTGCTGCAGCTGTGGCAAAATCCAGAAAGGTAACTTTTTAATCATATTTATGCTGACGTTTTTTCATCTATAGATATCGATGTAAGGGTTGATTAGAAGTACCACTTCTAAATAACTTGCAACATTAAGTTTTTGTGATGTGTACTATTAGATATGTAATTGTCTAAAAAGTTTTGACTTCGGTTTGAATCTGTGCATTTACTAGTTAACGTAAAATTAAATCAAATTACTCTGTAGGACCTTGCACTTTTTGGGACGTTTGAATTAACTAAAATTAAATTTCAAATATATGTACTTAGGAATACATGTACCTAGGGTGTATCATACATGTAGTTAGGGGATATCACTAATTACATCAGAAAAGCTTTATGGGAAATATCACTTGGCCTGCATTTGTTGAACTCTAGTTTTTGACAAGGAAGGAAAGGGTTGAAAGTCAATATCCTCACATCCTTATATTTCTTCACCTTTTTCATGCGTGATTTTTTCTCTAGGCATCCTTGGGTGTTATGAAGCTATAGTTTTCTTCCAATTTAGAGTATTTCTTCCAATTTAGAGTATTTCTATTATGCCAAAGGCAAATTCATTCATTACTCATCTCTTTGAACCAACCAATCATGCGGGCAAATTCTGTTTCTATAAATCCCAGTTTGGTTGAGATTGGAAATATATTAAGAAAGCAAACACAGAAAGCCTAACTCTATTTTGATGGTGTGTATGTGGACATATAACTCTATGAACTAATCTGATAGCTGAAATGGAGCTTTAGCACTACATTAGCCAGTAAGATTTGCATGTTGTATTGTATAGCAGAGTCAGTAAACTCATTTTGTTCTAAATTGAAATTTGCTTTGTAGAAGTTCTCACAGGCATTCGAACTATTGAAGATATTAGGGTGCAACGAGACAAGGGTTTCGGGTTTGTGAGATACAGTATACATGACGAAGCAGCTCTTGCTATACAGATAGGCAATGCTCGGATTCTATTTGGCAAACCTATCAAGGTACATTGCTGTTGCGAGATAGTTAGTTATCTGTTGATAATACTACTATTTTATATTTCCAATTATTATAGCTGTGTATTATTTTTGGCTTTTTGTTTTGGTTTCAGAGTTATCTATCTTAAATGTGTATTGATATTCACGTTTCTAATGTATATAATTATGACATTTATTTGTTGCAAAAAAAAATATTGACAATTTATTTAAATATATGGATATAGCAAATATTATAAATTAAAAAAAATTATATATATATATACTAAATAGCAAATATTATAAATAATATATATATATATATGTATATATACACTAAAGATCCCGGTTCATTTTAAAAAAACTCAACAGTGATCATATATACTAAAGATCCCAGTTCATTATTAAAAAATCAATAGTGATCATATATACTATTGATCTCGTTTCCTTGTTTTTTATTGATCCCGGTTCTGTGTTTTCTAAAACACCTGGGATCACAAGTATCAGACTTGTTATACCAGGGGATACAATCCCGGTTCAGAACCGGGATCAATATGCATGCGGAACCGGGATCTTTTAGCATTTCTGTTGTAGTGATATTAGGATTTAGCATTAGGTTTAGGTAGCAATTAAGATACATTAGAGAATATTGAATACAATTAGGGTTAGAGAAGAGATGTTAGAAACATATCATTGAGAGCAAGGAGGCAAGGCAAGGATTGAAGATCAACATTGGAGGAATCCAATTGAAGGTTTGAAGATCTCTTGGGGTAAATTCATTATTGTTTATGATTATGAGTTCTTCCCTTAATTCTTATATATCTTCTCCCATAATGTGTAACTAAACCACTTGTTAGGAATATGGTGTAATTGTATGGATGCTGAGATAGTTATTTGAATTATGTTTCCTGTTTTTCATTCAAATCTATTGTTTGGTTGTGTTTTAATTCAATTCATGAAAGTAGCTAATTTATGTTTTGTTTAGAATCTCTAATCCAACAAGCGACCATCTGAGGGTTAGAATAGGTCGTTCTTCCAAACATTGTAACCGCCTAGTTTGTAGACATACATCTAGGGCTTATATGACTTGAATATTCCAGTGTGCTTAATTAGTGGTTATTCGTATGTAAAATCACCTAAGACGGTCTCATATAGAATAAGAAACATAAATTCACAGAGACATCTGGTTTTTATTACCTCTGGGATGTCGTGGATTTGATGGAAAACAGATTAAGATTCATAATTAGTAACTTAGGTCCTGCAACGAAACCACGTTCCTAACACTTTTCCCGTTCTCCTTGTTCTAAAAACTCTTTATTTTCTGTTTTGTCTCATTCTACCTTTTCTACATTCTGTTCTTAAACTCTAAACCAAACTCAAGTTTCACGTAGTAATTACTATTTGCCTAAGAATTATTAGAAACAATTTGCAATCCCTGAGTGGAATGATATTTTACTTAATCTGTATTACTTGTTACCCGGTATACTTGCCGGTAGTCCAACAAGTTTTTGGCGCCGTTACCGGGGATTGAAATTCGATTCTAGTAATTGTTAGGTTTTATTTGTAATTACTTGTGTAACTTGTACCTTTTTCATGTATAACTATTTTTTTAATGATGCCTTAGATTGTATGAGATTTATTTCGAATTCACCTTCTTCAAATTATTATACACATAACATAAGTAACAGGAAAGAACCATGGGAAATAGCTATAGAGAAAATTGCTCAAAATATTATTATCGACATTTAAGAAACGAGGAAGAGGTTTCAAATCACAGATGCTAAAATAAGATATATTCAAATTCAAATGGAGCAAGTGGAAAAACGAATGAGCGAGATGTATGATGACAAAATTAAAGCTCAATGTGAAGTAATTGTAGAGAAACTTGCTCAAGATGTTAATAGATGTGTTGAGGAAACAAAAATTAATTTTCAAATTCAAAGTGTTGGTATTAGGAACCATCAATTACAAATTGAGCAAATTTCAAAGCAGTTATCTGAGTAGTCACAAGCATCACCAATGATTTTTGACTTTCCACAAAGAAAGGAAGATATAGTTGTGATGGATGTGACCAAAGAAGAAAAAGAGAATGTGCATAATAAGATGGAGGAAGTGGACCGAAATAAAACAATAGAAGGTATGAATATAGTAGGAGAATTTGCTTTATCTTTGCATGATGAATTTCATGAACTTAAAAATTGCATTAAATCTATTACATGCTTAGATGATTCAACCTCTGTGCTTTCATGAAAATTCTCAAAATCAATATAAGTCATTGTTAAATAATAGGGAACTTGAAAAGGTCAATTTTCTGATTCATGAAGTTAATACCTTCGTGATGAATGGTGGAAAAGGCAAGCACCATGTGATGAGGTATGGAGTAAGGAATGTACCATTTGACCCTGGTGGGATTGAACTTATTTTTAAAACTTCCTTCCTCCACCATCATCCATGCTTTGTCCCATGGGATATGGGAGTAACTTGTTATTCCTGCATCACATGGGATTTAACCCATAGGATTTGGGATCCTGGTGGATTCTTTTTAGTTATGTAGTAGTGCAGGTTTTAATTTTTTTAGTTTTTTTAGTTTAATAAAGAGTTTAGAGCTTTCTATACTTGACTGCTAATGAGGAGCTTCTAGCACTATTTTTAGTTATTCATATGACACAGGTGAATAAATTTGGGGGAGTCTCCTCCATGGTGCATCAAGAGAGAATGGTGTGTTAAAAAGGGAAGTTTCTAACTCCTTGCTTTTGTTTTTAATTTTTATTTTGTAGTTTAGGATAGATTTGTTTGCTTGAGGACAAGCCAACCTCTAAGTTTGGGGAGTGGACAAAATAAAAATTTCAGACTTGAATTGTTTCCCAGTATTTTGTGTTGGTTTATGTCTTGGGTGAAGGTAGATGATTATTCTAGGTGTAGGACTATTTTTATGACTATATATGTAAATACTTGATTTAGGATGATGACTCATTGATTGTATAACACTGCATTGGATTGAGTTTTAATTTTTTGTGAGAACTGATTATTTTTATATACTGTTTAGGAATGAGTTATTAGTGATCTGACTATTAGCCTGTGAGATTTTGAGCCTATGCACTTGACAGAGGTATGTGTTTTATATTGATTTTATTGTGATTGAAACCCCTGATTCTTTCATGAGTGTGTTCACTTTGACTTTGTGTTTTAGAACTTGACCGGTGACCATTTTGAGATTGATAATTGTTTGCATGCATTAAGATGATTAAGGAAATTAGGATTGTGTTTTTCTAACCTTCAACAAATTTTTGATAAACATTATCCCTTAGTGGCCCACTTTGAGCCTATTGACATATGATTTCTTTGGTACCCTTTTCATAAATGTTATATATTGTTGGTATACTTTGAAATGTGAATGGTGCAATTGGGAATATGTTGATTCAGAAAGTGTTGAGCTGAATGTATTAATTGTGATATCTATTTCTCTTCCAAAAGAAAAAAGAAATAAAAAAATATAATGAAAAAGAGAAGAGAATAGAGAGAATGAGAATGAAAAAGAATGAAGGATAATTAAATATTGGAGTTGATATTTGTTATAAAACCAATGCTCCATTCATATGTTAAAGGGATGTTGTTTGATTTCATATTTTTAGCCCTTTGTTTCTTTTATCCCACCTTTCATTTTTAGCCATGGCCACGTTACAACCAAAATAAAGACCTTTTGATTTTTGCATGTATTCAATAATTTCAGTGGAGATTTGGGTCTATGGTCAAGCACATGGTAACACATTGTCATTGGATGAACTTGAGTGAATTGTTATAACCCTTGATACACATGAGAGAGATATACACAGTGAGGTTGAGAGTGTTCATTAGTTCCTGGTTCTTTGATAGTTTGTGATTTTAACCAGTTGTTGATTGAAATTATTGCTTGAGAAGAAAAGTGTATGAGTCATGAGTCTGGAGTCTTAGATTAGGTGTTTGCATATTAATTTAGAAATTGGTCCTTTGTTTTAGAATTTTTATTTTACTTTTGCCTGGGACATGCAAAATGCTAAGTTTGGGGGAGCGGTGACAGTCTGATATATAGTGTTTATGAGCATTAATTAACCCCCTTTTACTATGGATTTGGTTTGTTTCTTAAATAGATAATAAGTTTTTGTTATGTTTTTAGGAAAGTTAGGTAATTTAGAATCCTTGACGTTTTGATCCGTTTTGGGTTTGATTTCAGGAATTTGAAGCTTTATTTGATAATTAGCTTAATTATGTCACAAGTCCCTGAAGTTTGGGGTACTTTTGTCAAATACCCTTATACTTTTTTTTTTCAACGTCTGACTTCTCGAAGTTACTTCTGGGTTTGTCGTATACCTCTACTACCAATTCTTGCCAATTTTGATTACATGTAACATCAGAATCCTAATCAGACACAGGAGGTTGGTCATGTGGTGCCGCGTGATGTCACACTGGCGAAGACGACCTCTCTCTCTAATGCTTTTATATTTCTTTTTTTATTTAACTAAAAATATAAAAATATTAAGTTTTTTAGTTTTTTAAAGTTTTGGAAAAAAGGATCTTCGCCCACGGGGCACCAGGTGCTTAACCTCCTGCGTCTGATCAAGATTCCGATGTTACATGTCAGCAAAATTGACGAAAATTGGTAGTAGGGGTATATGACAAATCCAGAAGTAACTTGAAAAAAAAAAAGAATAAGGGTATTTGGCAAAAGTACCCCAAACTTCAGGGACCTGTGACATAATTAAGCCTTGATAATTTATGCTTTTGGAATGGAAAAGAGCTTTGAAGATCTGAAGATTGGAGCTAGAATGGAGAGAAATGGTGTTCTTAAGTGTTACCCACATTTGGGGTTTAAATGTCAAGAGCTGGGGTGCAAAAAGTCAGAATTTAATGAAGAAAAACTCAGCCAATTCAGAAGGAGTCATGCCCAGACGCATGGTATGCTGCGCCTAGGTGCGACAGTGACGTGAAAATACGAGGGAGTGAAGCCACGCCTAGGCGTGAGTGCTACGAGTTGGGCTTATCTATATTGAAAATTTCAATGATTCTGATAGATTTATCTTCTAGATTTATTTTTGATTTATTCTAGATTAATTATTCTAGTTTTATTTAAGATTTATCTTTAAGATTTATTTATAGATAGATTTATTTAGAGATTTATTTTAGATTTATTTTAGGTTTAGCTTTGTCTATATATATTAGGATTTAGCATTAGGTTTATGTAGTAATTCAGATACATTAGAGAATATGCCCCCTTGATGTCAAAATGTGCAGCAGTGACAACAGGTGGTACTATGCTAGTACCAATTAAGGTCAGGTCGACTAAGGCATAATCAGCCAATGTACGCCTGCCAGGTTCCTGCTCACGCTCATGCCTGCGTTCACGCTCACGCTCTTCAGCCATTACTCTTGTTCGTTCCCTTTTCTCTCGCTGTGCTTGTTTCCTTAGCTTCTTCGCTGTCAACTTGATCTCAGGATCGAATTGAAGGCTGCTATAATCACCTGAAGAACGCAAGTGCATATACCAATTTCGGCAAAGAGGGTTAAAAGCACCTGTTGAGTAAATAGAAACAATTAAGAAGAAATAGCTAGAGAAAATTCCACTAAGTAACTACTAAAAGTACCGAAAAATTACTAAAATCTAATTTTAGTCCCCGGCAACGGCGCCAAAAACTTGTTGGCGTTCTGGCAAGTGCACCAGTTCGTGACAAGTAATAAAGTGGAAGTGGGTTGTCGTTCCCAACTAGGACTAAATCGATTAAAATAATTCTCACCTAAGTCGTAGTTACTACGTGAAATTCAAATTCAAATTAAATTGATTGTAAAATTCTTAACTAAATTAAATTGAAAAACAAAAACGCAAATAAAAAGTGGTTGTGAAAGAATTTGGGAAAGCTTGGGTACATGTTTCATTGTAGGTTCCAAAAGCAATTGTTAACGAATCAATGATTTTCCCAAGTATTGAACCAATTTTGCAAAGGTAAAAGCAGCCTAAATCCTTAGGTCAACCCTGTTTCTTAGTAATTTAATCTCCCTTAATTCCTTAAGCAGAGCTTTAAATCCTAATCTTACCAATTAATGTTCAATCAAAATTATTAGAAGGTTATCCAACTCATAGACATATTCCTATACCTATGTAATTGAATTGTTTGATTAAAGGTCTAAATCCTAATTCAATATTCCTATTCAATTAGAATTACCAAATCATAAACGACGTCAAATTCATGATAATCAATAAAAACATAATCAAACACAATACTTAAATGGAAAAACATCAATTCATTAAACAAAAACTATATATGTTCCATACAAATCCACATGTTCCCAAATAAGGGTTTAGTTCATGATAGAGAAGAGAGAAACAATAAACATGATAAAAGTAGACATAATTACCAATGAACTTGAGTCTCCAATCTCAATTCTTCACCAAAGTTCTCTAATCTCTGTTCCCAATTGTTCAGCATCCTCCTAATTATCAATCCTAATCTATTTTAAAACCCTCCAACAACCAATCTTATCACAAATCCAATAAAACAAAAATAAATCTAAAACAGATCTGTCACGCGTGCCTGGGTATGGCGTTGGCACGCCTAGGCGCGCAACTTAAAATCCATCAGTTCTTCTTGCTTCGTAATACGCGCGCCTGGGCGCATGGTTCCGCGCGCCTAGGCGCGAATCTACCTGGACTGCTGCACCAATTTTTGTACTTTTGACCCCAACTTGGATGCTTTGACCCCTTGCACGCCTGGGCGTGCAAGTGTAAATTTCCACTTTTTCTTCGATTTAACTTCAATTCCTCATAGTCCAGCTCCAATTTCTTCTTCCCATCTCCAATTTGACAATAAAAACACCTGAAACACTAACAAACATATCAAAACGAACAACACCCTACCTAAACACTTAACAACTAAAAATCCTAACAAAAAAACTCGAATTTGCTTAAGAACACACCAAAACCAAAGTAAATAGGGGTTAAATAAGGTACAAAAACATCATATTTCAGCCTCAAATCACTCCCCCAAACTTGACATTTTGCATGTCCCAGGCAAAAGTAAAACAAAAATTCCAAACACAGTGTTACCTCCTAAATCAAAATACATATTGCTAATCCAAGATTTCGACTCTCCAACTTTGACACCTAAATTCTGAAACAGCTACTCAATCAAAACCTGGTTAGAATAACAAACTCCAAGGAAACTAAGGAAGCGAACTCTCTCAATCTCTCAGTGTATCTCTCTCAAGTGTATAAAGGGTAAATTTATTCAATGCACTCGAGTTCATGCAATGACAATGAGTACCATATGCTTGACTATAGACCAAATCTCCACTGAAATTATTGACTACATGCACAAATCAAAAGGTCTTAATTCAGGTTGTAACGGGGCCATGGCTAAAATATGAAGGTGGGATAAAGAAAGAATGGATGCACAAAGGGCTTAATCAATGCAATCAGAACAATTCCCTTTAAAATTCATGAATGGAGCAACTGAACTCAACAATTAATTACATCACACTCCAATTCAAACACCCTTTCTTATCTTTTTCTCATTTCATTCATTCTACTCTCTTCTTTTTCTTCTTCTTCTTTATATATATATATATATAGAAGAGAAGTAGAATTCATGACATTATTCACACTTTCACTTTAGCTTTTTCACACTATTCCTCTTAATTGCTCCATTACGAATTCCAAAGGTACTCTACAAAAATTATGCAAATTATCCAGGGTACCAAAGAAACTCAATTAACTTTAAAAGCTCAAATTGGGCAACTAAGGGATATTAATGTTATTCAATTGCTGAAGGCCACGAAAAACACAAACCTAGGTGCCTCTATCATTTTCATGCATGCAGACAATTATCAATTTCAACCGGTCACAAGTCAAGTTCTAGACACATCATCAAAGTGAACACACTCAAGAAAGAATAAGGGGTTTCATCAAATAATCATCACAATTTCAAATTCATACCCCTTTCAATTTCAGGCCCAAATTCTCACTAGGCTAATGGTCCATTCACTTTCCAGAGTTTCCAAACAATTTGTCAAAATAACTAGTTTTCAAAAGAATTACAACTCAATCAATTAAGCATCAACAATCAGAAAGTCTAATCTCAAACCAGCAATAGCATTTATTCTTAGGAGAACAACACTAATCCAGAAAAATCATCTACCTATACCTAGGACACTTACTAAAACACAAATTTGGGGACAAATATTTCATTTCTTTTCTTTTTGAATTTTTGTACCACTCCCCCAAACTTGGGTTGTGGCTTGTCCTCAAGCAACTAGACACCAGACACAAAAATAACAAAAGAAAAGAAAGAAAAGTAAAAAAAGAATAGAGACTTCCCTTTGTAGCGCAGTATCCACAAGATCCAAGAAGCTAACTCCCCCAAACTTGGGTACCTGCACACTTGCAACAAAAATTGGCGCTTGCAGCACCGCATTAGTCAACAAATATAAGAAGCTATAATCCGACAACGACGACACACTAAACTAAGAACCTAATGACACCTAAAACGACCCCCTACAACTAGAACACCACAAGCACTCCTCAATGGACATCATCGTCCATCTCATGGGACGAATCCTCATCCAAAAGACCAAAATCCTCCTCTGTTTAAGGAGGAATAGCAAATGGTAACCCCTGAGACTCTCTCCAGTCCCTCATATATGCATCCCGGTCCTGGTTCCGGCGCATCTCTCGGCGCCACAACTCAGCTATCCGGGCCTGGCGTCGCAAAATGCGATCCTGCCCCTGTAAAATCCTAGACTGGCCACCCCTCAACTCTACTTGTCCCGTCATCAGGGACTGTATCATACGTATCATCTCATCCATGCCTCCCGGTTGTGAAACCGGAGGGACGGAGGGGCCAGCCTCATCTGCAGGTGGTAACTCAACAACTAGGGGCATTGGGGAAGATGCATTGCCTATTGGGTGTCCTAATTCGCGCAACGCCTTACGCTCTAAAGCTAAGAAATGGTCCCAAGTGGACCACATCATCCTAGGAGTCCTCCTAAGTGCATGCACATCATCCCGAAAATAGACACCAGCGGCTGTGACAGTTTGTGGATAACCCAGGGAAATCCAACATAGCCATTGTCCTTCGTAGCAAAACTGTGCATCCTATCAGAAATAATAGTGGCTGCATCAACCACTATCCCCTCAAGCAAAGCATACACCAACCTGCACACCCTAGGTGGAACCTCAGTATCATGAGATCTAGGATCTATATTATGCACGACAAACCGAACCCAAAACCGAGCAGCACCGATTAAGTTCTTTTGGTAAACATGCTTGACCGTGTTAGACACGGACAAGTTCCAATCAGTCCCTGGGAGAAACAAGGCCCTCTTAATCGTGTCCAGAGGGTACTGCTCATTATCCTCGAAACTAGAGGACGTGAACATCGCAGGGTTAGCCTCAAGTGGGTACATGGGAAGCCCCATGACGCGAGCAATGGTGGCCGCATCATAAGGGACTTCAATGCCCCGCACATAACTAACACGACGGCTACCTAACTCTAGTGCTTTCTTTTTAATCCGCCAATGAGCATGGGCATAGAATTCCCCCACTAAAGCCTGACTGAAATACTCATCGGGTTCCCCTATCCAATCAACCCACCGATTAATATCTAGGGTCGTCCGCACCTCCTCAATCTCCCGAACACCTACGACATGTTGACCTAAAGTTCCCTCCGATAAATAGAGCATACTGGTCTCCGGGGTGACACCCCTGTGAATCATCTTGGAGTAATAAAACTCCAAGACATCAGCGTGCTCGAATGTTTTCTTGCCTGAACCACTAGCACCAGCCTTTCTCTTTCCTCTATTCATGATGACAACTCTCCTAGACAAACTAACAAACACCTAAGAGGCACCCTAATGGCGCACTAATTCTAGACTCAACCAACAAAAACTCTAGACACAACTCCTAACACAAAACACTAAAATAACTAAGACACACTACTAAAGCCTAAGACACCACTAATTCAGAAATAAGCAGTAACTAAAATAGAAACAGCGAAATAAACAAAAATAAATAAATAAAAAAAATAAAATAACAACTACCCTAGAGAATAAAAAGAAAATAGATTAAAAGAAAATAAAAATTAGAGAAGAGGGTAAAAAGGGCAGGAAAACCGGTGTGGCACAAAGGAGAACGGCGGTGGAGTAGGGGAAGAAGAAGACGGCGGCGCTGTTGGGAAGAGGGGCGGCGGTTCGGTTGGAGAAGAGAGTGGGCGGTGTTGGGATGAAGTGACAAAGGAGATGAGGCTGTGAGGAGGTGGGGGAAGAAAATGGTGGCGCTGGACTTTGAGGAGTGAGGAGAAGAAAGATTGAGGGTAGAGAAGAGGAGAAGGGCGGCGGCAGGTCAGAGAGGAAAAGAGAGAAAGAAGGACTTAGGGTGGAAAGGGTGAAGAAAAGAAGTGGGCCGGATCTTATGCACGTGGGTTATAACAGACCTCGCGCCTGAGCGCGGGTCGGGCGCGCCTGGGCGCGCATACAGGTCTGATACTTCTTTTTCTATTTTTCTTCCGCGCCTGGGCGTGCGGATGGGCGCGCCTAGGCGCAAATCTATCTGTCCAGCCACCCAAATTTGCTCTCCACGAATTGGGTTTTTGCACCCCCTTTCTTCAGCCTTGCACCCAGCGCGCCTGGGTATGGACCCAGCACGCCTGGGCGCACCGTATAGACCCCCTTTTTTTTCGTAACTCCACACTAAAAAAAATCAAACTTAAATTACTTACCACTGGGTTGCCTCCCAGAAAGCGCTTGTTTAACGTCCCGAGCCTAACGGATGACATTAAATTGAGATTAAGGGTCTTTGAGCTCCACTTGGGATGAGCTCTTGTCAATTACCTCTCCATGGTACACCTTGAGTCGATGTCCATTCACTTTAAACACATTCCCATTTGAGGGATTTTTAATTTCCACAGCTCCAAAAGGTAATACCTACATCACAACAAAAGGACCTGTCCATCTAGACTTAAGCTTTCCTGGAAAAAGCTTAAGTCTAGAGTTATATAACAATACACTTTGTCCCACATGAAACTCTTTATGAACTATTCTCTTGTCATACCACCTTTTTGTTTTTTCCTTAAAAATTCGAGAAGTGTTATATGCTTGCTCTCTAAACTCATCAAGTTCAGTGAGTTGCAATAACCTCTTCTCGCCTGCCAATTGCATATCAAAGTTTAAAAATATGGTTGCCCAATATGCTTTATGAAGAAGTTCAATAGGCAAATGACAGTTTTTTCCATAAACTACTTGAAAAGGTGACATGCCAATAGAAGCTTTGAAAGCTGTCCTAAATGCCCAAAGAGCATCATCTAATTTTCTAGACCAATCTTTCCTAGAACTATTCACAGTTTTCTCTAGGATTCTCTTAAGGGACCTATTGGACACTTCAACCTGACCACATGTCTGTGGGTGATATGAGGTGGCAACTTTGTGGTGCACCCCATATTTGGCCAATGCTCTCTCCATCACTTTATTACAAAAGTGACTTCCACCATCAATAATGAGCACTCTTGGTACTCCAAGCCTGCAGAATATATTCTTTCTTAAAAATTCTACCACTACTGCAGCATCATTGGTGGAAGTGGGGATGGCCTCAACCCACTTAGAAACATAGTCAACCCCCACAAGAATGTATTTGTTGTTATAAGATGGGGGGAAGGGGCCTACAAAATCTATCCCCCATACATCAAACACTTCTACCTCCAGAATGTTTTGGAGAGGCATTTCATCTTTCCTAGAAATATTCCCCATCCTTTGACACCGGTCACACTTGATCACAAACTCACGAGCATCTTTAAAAAGAGTTGGCCAAAAATAACCACATTGTAAAACTTTGGATGCTGTTTTTTCATGACCATAGTGACCTGAATAATGGGAGTTATGGCAATGCCAAAGAATGTCAGGAATTTCTTCCTCAGCTACACACCTCCTAATTACTCCATCTGCACTTCTTCTAAACAGAAAGGACTCATCCCAAAAATAAAACTGGGCGTCATGTAAAAACTTTTTCTTTTGTTGCCTAGTTAAATCTTTGGGAATTACCCCTGCTGCTAAATAGTTTGTTAAATCAGCATACCATGGTAATGCAGATGCAGCTAAGAGTTGTTCATCAGGGAATGCATCATCTATTGGAACCTGGTCATCTTTATCACTATTTTCAAGGGAAAGTCTAGATAAGTGATCAGCTATTACGTTTTCAACCCCCTTCTTATCCTTAATTTCCAAATCGAACTCTTGCAAAAGCAAGATCCACCTTATCAGCCTTGGCTTAGCATCTTGCTTAGCCTAAAGGTGCCTAAGTGCAGCATGATCAGTGTAAACAATTACTTTAGACCCTATGAGATAAGACCTAAATTTATCCATAGCAAACACCACTGCTAAGAGCTCTTTTTCAGTAGTCGTGTAGTGCACCTGATCACTATTCAGCACACGACTAGCATAGTAGATTGTATGAAATACTTTATCCACTCTTTGTCCTAGAACAGCTCCTATAGCATGGTCACTGGCATCACACATCAGTTCAAAAGGTTTTCCCCAATCGGGGGCGACCACTATAGGAGTTGTTACTATTTTCCTTTTCAGAGTTTCAAAAGCATTCATACATTCCTCATCAAACTTGAACTCCACATCCTTCTCCAACAAATTGCAAAGGGGCTTAGCTATTTTTGAAAAATCTTTTATAAATCTCCGGTAGAAACCGGCATGGCCCAGAAAACTTCTAATCCCCTTTACATTTGTTGGAGGAGGTAGATTTTCAATTACATCAATTTTTTCTTTATCTACCTCTATTCCTTTTTCAAAAATCTTATGCCCCAAAACTATCTCATCCTTAACCATGAATTGGCATTTCTCCCAGTTAAGGACAAGATTGGTTTCTTGGCATCTTTGCAAAACTTTACCCAAATTACTCAAACATGAATCAAATGATGACCCATAGACCGAAAAATCATCCATAAACACCTCTATGAAGTTTTCAATCATATCGGAGAATATTGCAAGCATGCACCTTTGAAAAGTAGCTGGTGCATTGCAAAGTCCAAAAGGCATTCTCCGGTATGCAAAAACTCCAAAGGGGCATGTGAATGTCGTTTTTTATTGATCATTAGGGTCAACACAGATTTTATTATAACCAGAATATCCATCAAGAAAACAATAATATGCATGTCCAGCTAATCTTTCTAACATCAGATCCATGTATGGCAATGGGAAGTGGTCCTTTCGGGTGGCATTATTCAATCTCCTATAGTCAATACAAACTCTCCACCCTGAGACAGTGCGGGTGGGGATGAGTTCATTTTTATCATTTTTTATCACAGTTAAACCACCCTTCTTAGGGACCACTTGCATTGGGCTCACCCAAGTGCTATCAGAGATGGGATATATTATTCCTGCATCTAAAAGCTTCACCACCTCCTTTCTCACTACCTTCTGGAGAGTAGGATTGAGTCTCCTTGGAGGCTGAATTACAGGCTTAAAATTCTCCTCTAAGAGAATCTTATGCATGCAAAAACTGGGATGAATCCCTGTGAGGTCATCTACACACCACCCTATCGCAGATTTATATTACCTTAAAACTCTCATTAATTTTTCAGTTTCTAATTCAGTTAAGGCATTATTAATTATGACAGGATAGTAATCAGAGTCATCTAGAAAAGCATACCTGAGATTGGTTGGGAGTGTTTTAAGCTCCGGTTTTGCTCTAGCCTCCTTGTCATGTCTCCTCAAATCCATGATTTCGGTGCCCTTGTACTCTGAAGTTGCATCCAGCTGAGATGCTACCTTATCAATCTCTGGCTCTCCACACTCTCCTTGCACCAATGCTGCTTCCATTGTGTCACCATGGCAGGTTTTCTCAAAAGTGGATGTGACTAAGGCATCAATCACATCCACCATGAAACAATGCTCCTCCTCCTCAGGCCTTCTCATGGACTCATACACGTTGAAGGATACCTCTTCTTCATGAACCCGCAATTTGAGCTCGCCCTGTTGCACATCAATAAGGGCTCGCCCAGTGGCCAAAAACGGCCTCCCCAAAAGCAGTGGAATAGCAGCATCCTCCTCCATGTCCAGGATCACAAAATCAGCTGGGAAGATGAACTTGTCAACCTTAACAAGAACATCCTCCACCTTCCCATAAGGTCTTTTGATGGAGCGATCTGCCAGCTGGAGACACATCAATGTTGGTTTCACCTCCCCAATGCCCAATCTCTTGAAGATAGAGAGAGGCATCAGGTTGATGCTAGCTCCCAGGTCGCATAAAGCCTTCCCAATGTTATGCCCACCAATGTTACATGGGATTGTGAAACTCCCTGGATCCTTAAGTTTCTGAGGGAGCTTCTTTTGCAATAGGGCACTGCATTCTTCAGTTAGCATCACTGTCTCATCATCCTGCATCTTCCTCTTGTTACTCAAAAGCTCCTTCATAAATTTAGCATACGTGGGCATTTGCTCAACGGCCTCCGCAAAGGGAATGTTGATTTGGAGCCTTTTGAACACCTCCATGAACTTGGCAAATTGCTTCTTAGTGTCTTCCTTTTTTAATCTCTCAGGGAACGGAACCTTGAGAGAAATCTGTGGCTGTTTTTCTTTTTCCTTTTCCTGAGGTGCAGTTGAATTCTGCTTTTGCTGCACTTCAGGAATAGGCTCCTCTGGTTTCTGTTCCTTCTCCTCTTCAGCCTCCATTACCACATCATCACTCTTTTTCCGTGGCTCCTCAAGAGACTTGCCACTTCGAAGAGTAATGGCCTTGCAATGCTCCCTTGGATTAGGAACTGTATCACCTGGAAAGGATCCGGATTGCCTCTCTGACATTTGCTTGGAAAGCTGACCCATCTGAATCTCCAAATTGCGAATACTGGCTCCTTGATTTTTCAACCCAGCTCTGGTTGTAACACCCTATGAAATAATTACCCTTAATTACCCCAAAATTAGGATTTAAAATTTCTTTTAAGATGGATATGATATTTGCTAAAATAATATTTCCTTTCATTAATAACAAAGACATCAGAGCTAATAAAGCGGAAGACTTAAATGCATCAAATACATAAAGTATAAGTTTAAATACATTCAGTTCGGTCATTCAAAATACAATCAGTGTTTTAGCTCGGCCCAACTGGCCGAGACCCATCCACCTATCGGACTCTAAATAACTTACTCTCCCTGAGAGGGAGAGTGATCCTGCTCGGCCGGGGACTGCGTCTGCTCGGGCTCAGTACCTGAAAAATGGTAAGGAGGTGAGCATTACACAGAACTTAAATAAGCAGTTTCTAGAATGACATACCGAACTACCAAGCCAAACACAAGTAGTCAAATAGCAAATAAATCACAAGTAATCAAACCCATATATCTCATGCATATAACATTTAGCTCGGTTCGCATATCCACATCCTCGTCTAGCTCGGCTCACATCATAAACCAGTTAACTCATTGCTAGCTATTCCTCGGTTTATCCTCTCGTGTCTCGGATTACCATCTCTATCTCGGGTTCATTACTCGTTATTTCCCTTTTCACATAGTTTACAATCTTTTACTCTTCTCGGATGCATACACCCAGTGCATGTCTTACACCATTTAAGTCGGGTATTGGAGTGTCCATAACTGCGAGTACCACAATACTCGTCTTACAGCTGCGAGCACCACAATGCTCGGCTTACGCGATCAATGCACGCACCCAGTACGCGTCTGCTATGACCAAGAACACTACCGCCGATCATTCTATGGAGTAAGGAGTGTCCATAACTGCGAGTACCACAATACTCGTCTTACAGCTGCGAGCACCACAATGCTCGGCTTACGCGATCAATGCACGCACCCAGTACGCGTCTGCTATGACCAGGAACACATCCCACCGATTCCGTTCTCGGAACCTTGTGTGAGTCATAACTGCGAGCACCACAATGCTCGTCTTACAGCCGCGAGCACCACAATGCTCGGCTTACGCGATCAATGCACGCACCCAGTACGCGTCTGCTATGACCCGACCACACAACCATTTCTCTTTAATTCCCCTTATCTTCTTAACCATTACTTTTAGTTCGGCCCACCTCAGTTCACCTCGTTAATTTAATCCTCTTTGCATCTATCTCGGCTCAGCCCTTTACCCATTTCCGATTTCCATTATTCCTATTATCTATCTCATCTACCTATCTCATTATATAACTTATTAATTCGTCTTTTCGATCCACCCTGGTTACCATTCTTCTCATTCTCCATTCTCACCCTCTCTTGGTTCGGCCACAGATACAAATATCAAATATCAAAGCATCATAAACACTTATACCTCAACAACCACATGAACAAAACATTTAGTCAATCCATCATATAAAATGCAGCATATGAAATATAGCAAGTAATCAAAAGTGATATTCCGTCTTCACCTAAAATCCATGTTTCTAGTTCATTCATTAATTCCCCTTTTACCCTTTTTACCATTTCTCTTCTAACATTAACCTACGTCCATTTCCTAATCTAATACCCACTCTTAGTACCCTTTATGAACACCCTAGAAACCCAGACTCAAGTAGAGGTAACACTCACTCCTTACCTCAAACCGTGTGAGATAAGAGTTGAGAGTTTGAGAATGGTTCCTTGTTGCTTGTCCTTGATCTTAGCACCCTTGAATCCTTCTTACTCCAAGCTGCACACGAGCTCCACCAATCTACACACGAACTCCACGGCGGTCCAGGGGCGTCCGGGACGGGAGAGAACAGAGAGGAGGAGGGTTCCGTTTTGTGAAAAGAGAGGGAGAAGGAAAGTGTTGGGGTTTTGTTTGCTGAAGCTTTGGAAGAGAAAGAGAGAGATTCGTAGGAGGAAGAGAATGAGAAATACAAAGTGTGATATGTGGTGTTTTGGGCTTTCTTTTATTCATTTAGGAAAAATATTTGTGTGGCTAGGATTCATTGGCTTCTTGTGGAAGCTAGGTTGTATGGCCAAGATTCATTAGCTTCTTGAGGAAGCCATGAATAGTACATTGAAAGGGACATAAAGTAGTGATAGTGACATAAAGTGAAAGATAGTACCGTACGGATGACACGGAAACCAAAGGGTCAACAGCTCAACATGAGCTGGCACGAAAGAGCTAGGATGTGTCGGCTCGGGTACGTCGGTTGGGATACGTCGGCTCGGTTTGTATGAACAGCAGTAGTCCGAGCTTCCTTCTCGGATGGTACTGTGAGGTGCGCTGAGGTCAGCTAATCCGGACTGGACAACAGGTTCCGCGTTTGTTTCCCATTCAGCTCGGTTCATATGCACTCAAACTCATCTAACTCGGCCGGGATCGGACCGAGGTCCTATACTTACATCCTAGGTCGGCCTATGCTCATACTACCCTTCTAATCCTTGTAAAATTTCTAAGGCTTAATCCTATCCTTACATAAATATTTATATACTAAAATTATATTATTCAATATTAATTTTTGGGATGTTACATTCCTCTCCCACTTACAAGAATTTCGTCCTCGAAATTTAGTCGGCATTGAACAGTTGCGGATACGACTGCTTCATCTTGTCCTCGAGTTCCCACGTGGCTTCCTCCATGTCATTCTGATTCCAGGCGACCTTGACTAAAGAGATTTCCTTCCCTCTGAGTCGTCTGACTTGTCTGTCCTCAACTCGGACTGGTAGGACCTCGAAGGTCAGATTATCTCTTAGAGGCAGTTCGTCCACTGCTATCACATGCGAGGGATCGTGAATGTATCTCCTAAGTTGTGAGACATGAAATACATCGTGGAGCTTAGACAAGTGCGGAGGTAGAGCAATTCTGTATGCCACTGGTCCAACTTTCTCCGATATCTGGTACGGTCCGACAAACCTAGGGGTCAACTTCTTCGATTTGATAGCTCGGCCAATCCCAGTAACAGGGGACACCCAAAGGAATACATGATCCCCCTCGATGAAGTTCAAGGGTTTCCTTCTCTTGTCGGCATAGCTCTTCTGTCGGTCCTGGGCGGCTTTCATCTTCCCTTGTATCATTCGGATCTTCTCAGTTGTCTCCTGAACAATGTCGGGACCAATCAACAAGTTTTCACCTATCTGGAACCAGCATAGCGGCGTTCGGCATTTCCGACCATACAAGGCTTCGAAAGGAGCCATTCCGATACTTGAATGGAAGCTGTTGTTGTAGGTGAATTCGACCAACGGCAATAGTGTTTCCCAGCTTTCCGACTGTTCAAGCACGCATGTTCTCAGCAAGTCCTCAAGAGTCTGAATGGTGCGCTCGGATTTTCCATCGGTTTGGGGATGGTAAGCTGTGCTAAATCTCAACTTTGTACCCATGGCTTCTTGCAGACTCTGCCAGAATCGAGATAAGAAGCGAGGATCACGGTCCGACACTATGCTGCTCGGAACACCATGGAGTCTGACGATGTCCTTTATGTACAGTTGCGTCAGCTTCTCCAAGCTGTACTTCATGTTGATCGGCAGGAAATTAGTGCACTTTGTAAGTCGGTCCACCACAACCCAAATGGCTTCCTGCCCTGCTCTCGTCCTCGGTAGACCGGATACAAAATCCATCGAAATGTTGTCCCACTTCCATTGAGGGATCTCCAACGACTTGAGCAATCCTCCTGGTTTCTGATGCTCGATCTTGGCTTTCTGACATGTCAAGCATCGAGACACATAATCGGCCACATCGGTCTTCAACTTCGGCCACCAAAACAACCTCTTCAGATCCTGGTACATCTTTGTGGCACCTGGGTGAAGACTCATCTTCGTCTTGTGGGCTTCTTCCGTCAACTCTCTCCGGACTTCAAAGTCCATGGGAATGCAAACTTGGCCTCGAAATCGCACAAGTCCATCAGATCCTTTAGTGAAATCAGGTTCATCCTTGTCTCCGGCTCTTTCTAATAGCTTTTGGAGCTCTAGGTCGGCGGTTTGTCTTTATTTAATGAAACCCACAAAATCATTGGTTACCTGCAGCATTTCCAAGACAACACTGTTTTCCTTTTTATGTATGCCGAGGTTAAGATCACTGAACTCTTGCATCAGTTGCATCTCTCGGACCATCATGTTGCTCAAGTGAAGACTCTTCCTGCTCAGTGCGTCGGCCATCACGTTGGCCGTTCCAGGATGATAGTGCAAGTTGAAATCATAATCTTTCAAAAATTCCACCCATCTACGCTGTCTCATATTGAGTTCCTTCTGGTCGAACAGATAGCCGAGACTCTTATGGTCACTGAACACCTCGAATTTCGTGCCATACAGGTAGTGTCTCCAAATCTTAAGGGCAAACACCACGGCTGCCAATTCGAGATCATGCGTAGGGTAGTTCTGCTCGTGTTGCCGAAGTTGCCGAGAGGCATACGCCACCACTTTTCCTTGTTGCATCAGCACACAGCCAAGGCCCTGCTTTGAGGCGTCACAAAATACGTCAAAGGTTTTGGTCAGATCGAGTAAAATCAACATGGGCGAGCTCGTCAATTTTTTCTTTAGCTCTTGAAAGCTCTGTTCACACACCTCGGACCATTGGTATGGGGCATCCTTTCTAGTTAACGAGGTCAACGGTAGCACCAGTTTAGAGAATCCTTCAATGAATCTTCTGTAGTACCCTGCAAGACCGAGGAAACTCCTGATCTCAGTGACCGAGTTGGGTCTCTCCCACTTAAGTACCGCTTCCACCTTGGAGGGATCAACTGCTACACCTTGCTCGGATATCACATGTCCGAGGAAATGAACCTCGTTGAGCCAAAAGCTGCACTTAGAGAGCTTAGCGTAAAGATTCTTATCCTTCAACACCTGCAACACCGTTCTCAGATGCTGCTCGTGCTCACTCGGATTTTGGGAGTAGATGAGGATATCGTCAATGAAGACTATCACAAACGAGTCCAGGTAAGGTCGGAAGATTCTATTCATGTAGTCCATGAAGATAGCTGGGGCATTGGTAAGTCCAAAGGGCATAACCACGTACTCAAAATGCCCATACCTTGATCGGAAGGCTGTCTTCGGAATGTCTTCTTCTCGGACTCGGATCTGGTGATATCCAGATCGGAGATCTATCTTTGAAAACACTGACGCTCCCTTGAGTTGGTCCAATAAATCATCAATACGAGGGAGGGGATATTTGTTCTTCACTGTCACCGCGTTGAGCTTCCTATAGTCAGTGCACATTCTGAGACTACCATCTTTCTTTTTCACAAACAGGATTGGGGCTCCCCATGGCGATACGCTTGGTCGGATTAGCTTTTTGGCCAAAAGTTCTTCCAGCTGTTTCTTAAGCTCTTCTAACTCGGGAGGCGCCATTCTGTATGGAGCAATTGAGATCGGGCCAGTTCCCGGAAGGAGGTCTATACTGAACTCTACTTCTCTATTCGGCGGTAAGCCAGGCATTTCGTCCGAGAAAACCTCAGGGAATTCTCCGACAACAGGAATTTTGTCTAAGGTCGGTTCCTCTGTTGTTTCTAACTTCGCAACAGAAGGGTCACTAAAGATTACGGTCTTTTCTCGGCAATCGAGTAAGACATGGTGTTGAGACATCCAGTCCATGCCAAGGATAATATCTAGCTTGGTTAGAGGTAGACAAATTAAATTGACTTTAAATTCTTTGCCTAATACTTGGATAGGGCACTCTAGACACATTTTAGAGGTGATTACAGAAGAATTGGTTGGGGTAGAAATGGATAGTTTGTAAGGCATTTCTACTGGGGATAGTTTTAGTCTATTCATACAGTCAAGGGAAATGAAAGAATGTGTGGCTCCACAGTCAAATAGTACAGCACAAGGAATATTGTTTACTTGACAAGTACCTCGGATCAGTTCGTCAGCATCAGTCACTTCTTCTTCAACCATACTGTAAACCTTGCCCCTCTGCATAGGTCGGTTAATACCAGTCTGATGAGCCTTGGTCACATTGACCTCTTCCTTCACAATATTCTCGGTACACCAAGATGCAAAATGGCCAGGCTTGCCACATCGCAAATAGGATCCTCTAGTTTTGCTCGGATCCAGATTCCAGCATTCCCCCCGGTGCTGCCTTCCACAATGTTGGCATATCGGATACGGGCCAGGGACAACCACCATTTGACCACTACTCCTCGGAGCTGTTGACATTCTGGAGTTTGTATTCACATAGGGGGCAGATCTCTGGACAGCTCCTTTTCCTCTGATCGGACCCACTCCTTTCTGTGCCGACTTGCTCCTCTTTTCGTCAGCTTTTCTCTTAAGCCCTTTCTCATAGGTGCTAGCCATGTTCACCAGTTGCGAGAAATTGGCCATGTTCTGATATTCGAATGCGAGCCGAATGTCGTCACGAAGACCAGACTCAAACTTGATGCACTTGGTACGCTCATCAGCATCTCGGTAGCTTCCTGAATAACGGATCAAATCCTCGAACTGAGCGGCATATTCCCCAACGCTCAAGTTTCTCTGTTCCAGCTTGAGAAAAGCGAGCTCCTTCTCTCTCCTGACATCCTCGGGAAAGTACTTTCCGAGGAAGCGGGCTCGGAAAAAATCCCAAGTGATGACCTCATTAGCCGCTTCCAGTCCTCGGCTCTGTTGATCCCACCAGTGCTCGGCTTCATTAACCAGCACAAACTCGGCCAACCTCACCTTGTACTCATAGGGAGGTTGCAGAGATCGGAAGATCTTCTCAATGTCCTGGAGCCATCTCTGAGCTCCATCGGGATTGTAACCTCCTTCGAACCGAGGTGGTTCGTTCTTCCGAAATCGGCTCATCCAGTCTATCTCGACCGGAGCCGGAGGTTGAGGCTGAAGGGCTGCAGCTGCGGCCGCGGCGATGTTTTGAGCGAGGTTCTCAGCCTGATTCTGCTGAGCCTGCGCTTGGTTCTGCTGTAGTTGGACCAGAGTTTCCAAAACAGCAGCAATCCGGTCGTTATCAGCTCGTCTCCCAGCCATGCTGCTCGGTCATGGAGAGAAAGCCAATTAACTTCCGACTAATCAAACAAATATATATTTAGACATGTATATCTATAAGCTCTATTGTCTAACTTAGACTCCTAGACTTTACTTATTTGTCACTCTCTTGGTGAGTAACCACTGGAGTCCTTTGCAACTCCAATAGGCCGAGGAGAAACTGCTCTGATACCAAAAATGTAACACCCTATGAAATAATTACCCTTAATTACCCCAAAATTAGGATTTAAAATTTCTTTTAAGATGGATATGATATTTGCTAAAATAATATTTCCTTTCATTAATAACAAAGACATCAGAGCTAATAAAGCGGAAGACTTAAATGCATCAAATACATAAAGTATAAGTTTAAATACATTCAGTTCGGTCATTCAAAATACAATCAGTGTTTTAGCTCGGCCCAACTGGCCGAGACCCATCCACCTATCGGACTCTAAATAACTTACTCTCCCTGAGAGGGAGAGTGATCCTGCTCGGCCGGGGACTGCGTCTGCTCGGGCTCAGTACCTGAAAAATGGTAAGGAGATGAGCATTACACAGAACTTAAATAAGCAGTTTCTAGAATGACATACCGAACTACCAAGCCAAACACAAGTAGTCAAATAGCAAATAAATCAAGGGTAATCAAACCCATATATCTCATGCATATAACATTTAGCTCGGTTCGCATATCCACATCCTCGTCTAGCTCGGCTCACATCATAAACCAGTTAACTCATTGCTAGCTATTCCTTGGTTTATCCTCTCGTGTCTCGGATTACCATCTCTATCTCGGGTTCATTACTCATTATTTCCCTTTTCACATAGTTTACAATCTTTTACTCTTCTCGGATGCATACACCCAGTGCATGTCTTACACCATTTAAGTCGGGTATTGGAGTGTCCATAACTGCGAGTACCACAATACTCGTCTTACAGCTGCGAGCACCACAATGCTCGGCTTACGCGATCAATGTGTAAGATCCATGAAGAATGTTTTGATAAATGCCAAAAGGTTTTGAACAAGCTTCAAGTGTGTTGATCAAGTTCAAGCTCAACAAGCAACAACAAACATCAAGTGAAGAAGAGAGAGCCAACTCATGAAGACGTAGTTTGGTAGTTTGTGTTTTATTGTTTTATCTTTCGCCTCACAAGTCTTTTAGTTTATGAGTTTGGGTAGAGTTATTAGAGGGTAGTGAATCTCTTTTGAATGCATGATTATATCATATTTTGAGTATTCACTTTGCGTAAAATCAATAGGTGGCTTAAAGGTTTGAAAGAAAAGGTTTAGTTTTTGAGAAAACAAGTTTTAAGTGATTTTTAATGTTAATAATCGATTAACAGATTTTGATAATTGATTAACAGTGTATTTTCAACTGATAATCGATTAACAAACTTTTGATACTCGATTATCTGCACTTCTACTCGAGTATTTTTGGTCTCACTCGAGTGAAAATTATCTTGCTTTCGTATTACTCGATTAACACTTATTTTACTCGAGTAAACAGGGTCTGTAACTGTTTTAAATACGTTTTTCACTTCTCAAAAGCTATTCTAAGCTATTCCAACTTTTGGGTATTCTATATAATCCTTTTCCTAATCATTTCTATCAACTAGAATCATTTTGATACACAATTTTACAAAGAATCAAAGCCACACTATTCTCTCTCACTCTCTCAAGATCAAAGCTCTCATTTTCATATTCTTTGATCAAGAACCTTGAATCTCTCATGTTGATCTTTTCATAGCTTTTGAAAGAGATTCATAGGATTGTTATTTTGTTTTCATTTGAGTTGTAATCATTGCAAGAGGCAAACATTCTACAACATTGGAAGCCTTGATTTTGTGGAATCAAGCATAGTTCATTGGAAGTCTTGAAGAAGCATTTCATCAAGCACTTGGAAGCCTTGTTGAAGAACAAGCATTTGGAAGTCTTGTTGTGGGGTATCGGCAAGCAAGAGAAGAGGTTAGATTAGATATCAATAGGATTACAAGGCAAGGGTGTGGTATCTCTTGTAGGCTAGCAAGAAGGAGTCTTGTGAGGCATTTACTTGTAATTTGAGAAACTCTAATTCCTCATAGTGAAGAATCTCTCTTGGTTGAAGAGGGGACTGGAGTAGCTTTCAAGTGGATGAAAGTGAACCAGGATAAATCACTGTGTCGTATCTCTAAACTCTCTACTCTTTACAATTCTTGTTATTAATTGTGTTCTTGGTTGAAAACCTAGAAAAAGTGATTTTTCATAATTGATTGAATTGAATCTTAATTGTGCAAAATTGATTTGGGGAAAATCATTTTCATAACTAGGAAATCAATAAGAATATAGGTGTTAATTGTTTCCGCTGAATCTCTGGTTATACTTGTTAATTGATTGATTTTCGTATTCGATTGAAAAAGTGATTTTTCAGTTTCTGTCAGATCTACTCGAGTAAGAGAGAATTTAATCGAGTAATACTCGAGTAAATTTCAGAGTACTCGAGTAAACCTGAGAGTTTTTGCAAAAATCATTTGTTTTGATTGTTTCGATTTGTTTCTTTCGAAAATCTTTCAAGGTATCTTGTACACCTATTCAACCCCCCCTTCTAGGTGTTCTCCTAGTGTCTCCTAGTTGTTTCACCCACCGATTGTAGGTTTCCACACAATGCACGCACCCAGTACGCGTCTGCTATGACCAAGAACACTACCGCCGATCATTCTATGGAGTAAGGAGTGTCCATAACTGCGAGTACCACAATACTCGTCTTACAGCTGCGAGCACCACAATGCTCGGCTTACGCGATGATGAGCATTTTATTTCCCATTATTCCTTGCATTATTTTACTCCTATTATTGATACTTGTTGCCTATTTGACATTGTTTAGCTTGATTTAGTGATTTAGAGTTTATTGGACTAATATTCTGAATATTGTTTAATTTGGGATTATTTAGCCTAATTAATTCTATTTCTATTTTCAGGTCATATTTGGCACAAGGGCTTTTTGGACATTTTGGGAATGAAGATTTAATTTTGGAAGAGAAGATATATGATGAAGTGAAGATTGTAATCTATCTTTAGGATTAGTTGAGATTTAGTTATATCTTTTAAGATTTAGATTTTATCTATAAGATATTTTTAGATTTAATTTAGAGATAAGCTTTCCTTAGGATTTGGGGCTATGATTTAGGCCCGTTTTGTGATTTAAAAAGCCAAATTCGTGTAAACCCTTGGGGAGACCTTCCATTCACGTTTTTTTACATTCTCTCTCATAGAGAAGGCTTAGTTTTGCTCTCCAAGCTTGTGGAGGCTGCTAGGGTTTCTCTCTCTTCTCTTTTCTACACGTTTTTGGTATTTTTCTTCATGGAAGGCTAAACTCTTAGGTTAAATCCCTTTGGTAATGTATCACATACTCTTGAGGTTTTGTTCTTAATGCTATTTCGTTTTTATTCACTGTTTTCATGCTTATTGATATGTTATGGTTCGCTTAGTTCCATTATATAGAGATAATCCATGGGTATGAATGCTTAATTTATGCAAACTCGTAAAAACTCCATGCTTTGGCTTTTAATGCTTAATTAGAGGTTTGGGTTTTGGGGTGAGAATTGAATTTTCGCTTAGTATTTAGTTCTCACGAGTTGGACAGTGAAGAGGAAATAAATTGATCTTTTGTGACCGATGATAGAGTTGTGAACGCGAGCCAAAGGGGTTTATCCGCTTTTCCTTATCTGTTTCTTCGTTTTGATTTAATTCTGTTTTGATTTCAATTATTCAATATTCAATACAAAAAAAAAACCCCTGTTTTCTATGCATACTATGTGTTCGACCTTTTGCTTGATAAGATATTCCTTGGGAGACGACCTAGGAGTCACTTCCTAGTACTATACTTAAACTGTTTTTATTTGTATCGGGTACGGCCTCGATCAAATTTGGCGCCGTTGCCGGGGATTATCGGTTCTTGCCAAAGGTCATTAGTAGTTAGTTAGTGTCGTAGTTAGTATAGTTATTATAGTGTGTCGTGTCTGATTCAGGGTCTAGTAGTCAATTCTGATAACCGGTTGAAGTTGCATTGTTTGCTGTTTTGCTATTTTGTTGCAATTAGTGTATTTGATTGATTCTGTGGTTGCTAGTTCACATAGTTGTGGGTGGAATTTTTGCACGAAAATTTATATGCACACTACTTTTATCATATAAAAAGGTTTCGAGGCACCACGATCACTCAGATCATCACTGGTTGTGAGTTCCAGAAAAATTTTCCAAGTTTTAGCAGCACTTTCTTCAAATCGTCGCAACTTTTGACCCGTAACTCGGAATTTGATGAATTTTATATCAAATCGAAGGGAATTTTCTGAATAATCTGATTTTTCTCACTTTGTTAGAAAACTCCTTCGTCTGGATCCTGAAAAAGCCGTTTTACTATTTCTTTTTTATTTTACAAGTTTTATTTTCTTAGTTTTTGGTCTCTGATTTAATTGTTTGACTTGGTTCCCTTTTGAATTTTGTCCTCAAACTTTTTGTGGTATGTTTTCATGATTTTAGGGTGCTGAAAAAAATAAAGAAAAAAATTTTAAAAAATAAAAACTTTTGTTGCCTATTTTGGTCATGTATATTAGTGACAGTTTGCTATGCTTAATGGTGTTCTGTTCAGTACATGACTAGGGGCAACCCAAGCTACTTTCATCCATATAACCCTGAAATTGATAGAACTTATCACAGACTAGTTAGACAAAATAGGAACCAGTCCATAGGTAGTGAGTCTATTGAGTCTTTACATAGTGAGTCTGCTTTTTTTTCTTCTATTCCTATAAATTCTGATTCTTATTCTGATTATTCTGAAAATATGGCTCAACCTCCACCACGTGAGAGGACATTGAGGGAGCTGGCTGCACCTGATTTCACTATTGAAGATTTGTGCATCCAGTATCCCGATGACCCGTATGAGCTAAGGTCTGGACTAATTCATTTGTTGCCCAAGTTTAATGGTCTTGCAGGTGAGGATCCTCATAAACATCTCAAGCAGTTCCATATTGTCTGTGCTACTATGAAACCACATGATGTGCAAGAGGATCATGTTTGTCTTAAGGCATTCCCACACTCCCTAGAAGGGCTAGCCAAGGATTGGTTGTACGATCTGGCCCCTGGTTCTATCACATTCTGGGACGACCTGAATAGGGCATTTTTTGAGAAATTCTTCCCTGCATGCAGAACAACAGCAATCCGAAAGGATATAACAGGCATCAGGCAACAAAGTGGAGAAAGTCTCTACGAGTATTGGGAGAGATTCAAGAGACTGTGTGCGAGCTGCCCCCACCATCAGATCTTAGAGCAGCTGCTTATTCAATATTTCTATGAAGGTCTCAACCTCATGGAGAGAAACATGCTTGATGCTGCAAGTAGTGGTGCCCTAGGAGACATGACACCTTTAGAAGCCAGAGTCAAGATTGAGAAGATGGCTTCCAATTGTCAACAATTCCATGCAAGGGGCAACAGCGATGCAATCATAGTGAGAGGAGTTGGCACAAGTTCTGGTAAGGTTGAGAAGCTTGAACAGAAGATAGATTCACTTACAACTTTGGTCACTCAATTGGCCATCAACCAGAAGAAGTCGTCTCTGCCTGCTAGATTATGTGGCATATGCACATCCGCTGAGCACCCCACAGATGCATGCCCTTCTGTGCAGCAGCAACCAACGACTGGTGCTGACCAACCTGAGGCATATGCCGCCAACATCTTCAACAGTAGAAATCAGCAGCCACAGAACTTTGATCTCTCTACCAATAGATACAACCCTGGTTGGAGGAACCATCCCAACCTGAGATGGTCTGATCAGCAGCAACCTTCACAGGTTCAATTTTAGAACAATTCTAGACCACCATATGTACCTCCTCCAGTCCAGCAACAGAGACAACAACAGGCTAATTCTGCACCACCAGCTCCTAGTACTGAGCAGCAGCCTTCATTGGAAGAGCTGATGAAACAGATGACCATGCAAAATCTCCAATTCCAACAGGAAACTAGAGCATCCATTCAAAGACAAGAGGCCTCCATTCAATCTTTGACCAATCAGATGGGACAGATGGCAACAGCAATCAACACTATGCAATCTCAGAATTCTAACAAGTTGCCATCCCAAACAGTGATCAATCCAAACCAGAATGTAAATGCCATTAGTCTAAGGTCAGGGAAGCAGATTGTCACACCCACACCAGAATCTGACCTCAACAAAGATGATCTAGTTTCAACCAACAAGAAGAGCCAAATGGTCGAGGAGAGTGAGCACATAAGTACCAGAAAATCCCATCCAGCTCAGCCTTCCACAAGCACAACACCTGCTGCTGCCCAACAACCACCCCCCATTCCTCTTCCTTTCCCACCAAGTGGGGTGACTCAAAGCAAGAAAATGGAAGAGATTGACAAAGAGATACTTGACACATTCAGGAAGGTGGAAGTCAACATACCCCTTCTTGATGCAATCAAGCAGATTCCAAGGTATGCAAAGTTCTTGAAGGATCTATGCACACACAAACGGAAGCTCAAGGGCAATGAGAGGATCAACATGGGAAGAAATGTCTCTGCTCTTATAGGTAAACCCGTCCCTCATATTCCTGAAAAGTGTAAGGATCCTGGAACTTTCTTTGTGCCTTGTATCATAGGTAATACTAAATTTGAGAATGCTTTGCTAGATTTAGGAGCATCTATTAATGTTATGCCTATGTCTGTTTTCAAGTCTCTTTCACTTGGACCTCTTCAACCTACGGGTGTGGTTATTCACTTGGCAAATAGATCTACTGCCTACCCCGCAGGTTTGATAGAGGATGTCCTGGTTCGGGTTGAAGAGCTTATCTTTCCTGCTGATTTTTATATTCTTGATATGGAAGAGGAAACCTCTCGTAGTGCTGTCCCTATCATATTAGGGAGACCATTTTTGAAAACAGCCCGAACCAAGATAGATGTGCATGCAGGTACACTTTCCATGGAATTTGATGACAGTGTGGTTCTATTCAATATTTTTGATGCTATGAAACATTTTTCTGATGACCACTCTGTTTTTCATGTTGACTTGATTGATGATCTGATTGATGAGCATGTTCTAGACTTTTTGCATGATTATGATTTTCCATCTTTCAATAGCTCATTTACTTGTTCTGCATGTTCTGATTCCGAAATGTGCACTGCATGCATTGAAATTGACCAGTTTTTAAATTCTGCTACTGCATATGTTGATTCATATGATATAGATTCAGATCATGATAACCCTAACCCCATTTCTGTTATGCATGAGTGTAATCCATTTGTTCAGGTGCAGGCGGCAGAATCCAATTCTGCTGCTCCTTTAGTTCCATCTGTGATGCAGGCACCTTTATTGGACCTGAAGCTCCTTCCTCCTCATCTCAAATATGCTTACTTGGAGGCTGAGCAGAAACTTCCAGTGATCATCTCTACCTCCCTTTCTGTTGATCAAGAGAAGAAGCTGCTGGATGTGATTAGAGCAAACAAAAGGGCAATAGGATGGACTTTGGCAGACATACCTGGTATTAGCCCCTCCATGTGCATGCATCGGATTTTATTGGAGGATGGGGCTAAACCAGTGAGACAACCCCAGAGACGGTTGAACCCCCAGATTCTTGATGTGGTGAAGAAAGAGGTCACCAAGCTGCTGCAAGCTGGCATTATCTACCCCATTTCAGACAGCACTTGGGTAAGCCCGGTTCAAGTAGTTCCCAAGAAGTATGGGGTGACAGTTGTCAAAAATGAGAAGGATGAGATGATTCCCACTAGAGTGCAGAACAGTTGGAGAGTCTGCATTGATTATAGGAAGCTCAACCAGGCGACCCGCAAGGATCACTTTCCTCTTCCCTTCATTGATCAGATGTTGGAGCGCCTGGCAGGTAAATCTCACTATTGCTTCTTAGATGGTTTCTCTGGTTATTTCCAAATCTGTATTGCACCAGAGGACCAACATAAGACTACATTTACCTGTCCTTTTGGTACATTTGCTTATAGGAAGATGCCTTTTGGCCTATGCAATGCTCCTGGCACTTTTCAAAGATGTATGATGAGTATTTTTAATGACTTACTTGAGCATTGCATAGAGGTCTTCATGGATGATTTTAGTGTATATGGTTCCTCTTTTGATGCATGTCTTGATAGTTTGTCTAAGGTGCTTAATAGGTGCATTGAGACTAACCTTGTCTTGAATTTTGAAAAATGTCATTTTATGGTAGAACAAGGCATAGTCTTAGGGCACATTATTTCGCATAAGGGCATAGAGGTTGACCCTGCTAAGCTGCATGTAATATCACATTTGCCTTACCCCTCTTGCGTGCGAGAGGTGCGTTCTTTTCTTGGCCATGCAGGTTTCTATCGCAGGTTTATTCAGAACTTTAGCAAGATAGCCCTTCCACTATCCAACTTGCTTCAAAAGGATACCGCATTTGAGTTTGGAGACCAATGCAAGAAAGCATTTGATGAGTTAAAGAGAGCACTCACCACCACTCCCATCATCCAACCACCTGCATGGACTCTCCCATTTGAGCTCATGACCGATGCCTCGAATTATGCTTTGGGAGCAGTTCTCTCCCAAAGGGTTGGTAAGATGTCTCATGTGATTTATTATGCATCTAGGACTTTAGATTCAGCACAAGTTAATTACACCACAACTGAAAAAGAGCTGTTAGCCATTGTCTTTGCACTTGATAAGTTTAGATCATATCTGTTAGGTTCTAAGGTTGTGGTGTATACTGATCATGCTGCTCTGAAGTATCTTTTGAAAAAGATAGATTCCAAACCTAGGTTGATTAGATGGATGTTGCTCCTCCAGGAGTTTGATCTTGAGATTCAGGATCGGAGTGGTGCACATAACCTTGTCGCAGACCACTTGAGTAGAATAGAGAGAGAGGAGGATGCATTTCCTATCCGGGATGACTTCCCGGATGAGAAGCTTTTAGTTTTGCATGTTTCACATCCCCCTCCCCTTATTCCTTGGTTTGCTGATATTGTAAATTATATAGTTGCATCTGTTTTTCCACCCTTGGCATCCAAAGCTCAAAGAGACAAATTGAAGAGCGATGCCAAGTATTATGTATGGGATGACCCCTATTTATGGCGTTTTTGCAATGATCAGGTCATTCGCAGGTGCATTCCAGACCAGGAGATCCAATCGGTTCTCCAATTTTGCCATGCTTCACCAGTTGGAGGCCACCTTGGCACTCAAAGGACAGCACGAAAGGTGCTGGATTCTGGATTTTATTGGCCTACCATCTTCAAGGATGCAAGCAAAATCTGCAGCTCATGTGAGCAATGTCAAAGGGCAGGAGGCACCCTATCTTGGAGGCAACAGATGCCGCAACAACCTATGTTGTTCTATGAGGTGTTTGATGTCTGGGGTATAGATTTCATGGGCCCCTTTCCTGTTTCTTTTGGTTTTTATTATATCTTACATGTTGTGGATTATGTATCCAAATGGGTGGAAGCTAAGGCCACCAGGACTAATGATGCTCAGGTTGTTGTAGATTTTGTCAGGACTAATATCCTTTGCAGGTTTGGCATACCTAGAGCCATAGTCAGTGATCAAGGCACACACTTCTGCAATAGATCCATGCAAGCTTTGCTCAAGAAGTATGGGGTTGTGCACAAAGTTTCTACACCATATCACCCCCAAACCAATGGGCAAGCTGAGATTTCAAACAGAGAGATCAAGCGGATTTTGGAGAAGATGGTGAAGCCTAATAGAAAGGATTGGAGCACACGATTGGAGGATGCTCTATGGGCCCATCGGACTGCTTACAAGGCACCCATAGGGATGTCACCTTATCGGGTTGTTTTTGGTAAGGCATGCCACCTGCCTGTGGAGATAGAGCACCGTGCATATTGGGCTGTGAAGCAATGTAACTTAGCTCTTGATCAAGCGGGTGAGGAGAGGAAGCTGCAGTTGAGTGAGCTAGATGAGATCCGTTTGGAGGCCTATGAGAACTCCAAGTTCTACAAAGAGAAGACCAAGAAGCTCCATGATAGCTCAATTTGCAGAAAGGAGTTCTTGGTTGGTCAAAAAGTGTTGCTCTACAACTCTAGGCTTGGACTCATGAGTGGAAAGCTCCGCTCTAAATGGATTGGACCGTTTGTAGTCACCCAGGTGTTTCCTTATGGCACTGTGGAGATCAAGAGTGAGTCCACAGACAAGAGCTTCAAAGTCAATGGTCACCGACTCAAGCCTTTCCTCACTACCCCTTCTTTGGATGATGCACCTGTGGAGGAAGCCTCATTGGTTGACCCCATTTTTGACCCACCATGATTTCGGGAGTCTTCTTTTCTCCTTCTTTACTACTTTTATTCCACTTGTCTATATCTGTCTGATTCTGCTATTTGTGTTCCATTGAGGACAATGTGTGATTTAAGTGTGGGGGGGAGAGTAGTTTAGGTTGCATATTTTTGCTTTGATTTTTTAGGTTTTGCTAAGTTTTGGGCATTTTCTTGCATGTTTTTGCTTCATTTTAGTAGAGTCTTGGTATCTTGTGTCTGAATTCATGCATTTCTGTGTGTAAAGTTGCTTTTGATAATTAAGAGGTGGTAACACTGTGATAGAATTGTCCCTTTTGTGAGGATTTGAGCCTTAATTGTGGGTGGATTGCTATATATGCCACCTAATTTTTCTTTCATGTGTGATTGCACTCTGGATTACTTGCACTCTAGAACTTGACTTGACTCTTGTTGATACTTGATATTCCCATGCACATTTTGAAATGATTTAGGCATTGTTTTTTTTCTTGAATAAGCCACTAGCCATATGAGCCTACCTATGACTGAAAAACCATGATTGTCCTAACCTTAGGGAATGTTGGAGCTTTGGAATTGTTTTGGGAATGGGTATTAAGTAAGCGAGGGTGCTTTGTTCTTCATCTCTTGTGAGTTCTGGGTTTTGCCTCTATGGTCGGTGATGTAATTATGGCTTTATCTCATTATGCCATTTTTATTGTTTCTTCTTTTCTTTCGTTCATGAAGTTCTGCAATGTAATGCAATTAAAAAAAAAATAAGAAGAAAAAAAAGAAGAAGAAGAAGAAGAAAAAGAAAAAAAAAGAATAAAAGGTTGATTGAGGCATGGAGGTTTGGAATTAGAGGTTGTTGTTATGTTTACCATTTCATTCTGGGGTGGATTGTGCTTATATTTTATTTTTTTACTTGTTCCCCATTGCTCCTCTATTCCCTGGGTTTTAGCTACATTTCCCATATTTTTATCCTACCTTGTCCTTGGCCCCATTACAACCCTGAAAAGACCTTTTGATCTTAATGTGCATGTGTGTTGATTGTTGATGTTAGAGGCTTGTCAAGCCTATGGTTGTGTTTGTTTTTCATGATGTGCCTTGAGTGTAAACACTGATTAACCTTAAATACTTGAGTGTAAACACTATTGAGTGATCCTTGTGAGTTTCTATCATCTTTGTGACTACCCTCTTGATGTCATTGGTTTTCTTTGCATATTTGAAATAATTGGATGATGTTCATGGATGCCTTGATTCTTTGGTCCTTATTTTCTTCGTGTGCTCGATTTTGCCCATTTCTTTGCATTTCCTAGAATTCATTGTGAAGTATGTAATCTCTTAGGTTTGCATTCTTTAGTTGTAGTAATCTTGTTGCATGATTCACTTTGGTGCATATTGATTTTCTCAGTCCTAATTCTTAGTTTTGCCCAGGAGTGCAAAAGGATAAGTGTGGGGGTATTTGATGAGCATTTTATTTCTCATTATTCCTTGCATTATTTTACTCCTATTATTGATACTTGTTGCCTATTTGACATTGTTTAGCTTGATTTAGTGATTTAGAGTTTATTGGACTAATATTCTGAATATTGTTTAATTTGGGATTATTTAGCCTAATTAATTCTATTTCTATTTTCAGGTCATATTTGGCACAAGGGCTTTTTGGACATTTTGGGAATGAAGATTTAATTTTGGAAGAGAAGATATATGATGAAGTGAAGATTGTAATCTATCTTTAGGATTAGTTGAGATTTAGTTATATCTTTTAAGATTTAGATTTTATCTATAAGATATTTTTAGATTTAATTTAGAGATAAGCTTTCCTTAGGATTTGGGCCTATGATTTAGGCCCGTTTTGTGATTTAAAAAGCCAAATTCGTGTAAACCCTTGGGGAGACCTTCCATTCACGTTTTTTTACATTCTCTCTCATAGAGAAGGCTTAGTTTTGCTCTCCAAGCTTGTGGAGGCTGCTAGGGTTTCTCTCTCTTCTCTTTTCTACACGTTTTTGGTATTTTTCTTCATGGAAGGCTAAACTCTTAGGTTAAATCCCTTTGGTAATGTATCACATACTCTTGAGGTTTTGTTCTTAATGCTATTTCGTTTTTATTCACTATTTTCATGCTTATTGATATGTTATGGTTCGCTTAGTTCCATTATATAGAGATAATCCATGTGTATGAATGCTTAATTTATGCAAACTCGTAAAAACTCCATGCTTTGGCTTTTAATGCTTAATTAGAGGTTTGGGTTTTGGGGTGAGAATTGAATTTTCGCTTAGTATTTAGTTCTCACGAGTTGGACAGTGAAGAGGAAAGAAATTGATCTTTTGTGACCGATAATAGAGTTGTGAACGCGAGCCAAAGGGGTTTATCCGCTTTTCCTTATCTGTTTCTTCGTTTTGATTTAATTCTGTTTTGATTTCAATTATTCAATATTCAATACAAAAAAAAAAAAACCCCTGTTTTCTATGCATACTATGTGTTCGACGTTTTGCTTGATAAGATATTCCTTGGGAGACGACCTAGGAGTCACTTCCTAGTACTATACTTAAACTGTTTTTATTTGTATCGGGTACGGCCTCGATCTCGCGATCAATGCACGCACCCAGTACGCGTCTGCTATGACCAGGAACACATCCCACCGATTCCGTTCTCGGAACCTTGTGTGAGTCATAACTGCGAGCACCACAATGCTCGTCTTACAGCCGCGAGCACCACAATGCTCGGCTTACGCGATCAATGCACGCACCCAGTACGCGTCTGCTATGACCCGACCACACAACCATTTCTCTTTAATTCCCCTTATCTTCTTAACCATTACTTTTAGTTCGGCCCACCTCAGTTCACCTCTTTAATTTAATCCTCTTTGCATCTATCTCGGCTCAGCCCTTTACCCATTTCCGATTTCCATTATTCCTATTATCTATCTCATCTACCTATCTCATTATATAACTTATTAATTCGTCTTTTCGATCCACCCTGGTTACCATTCTTCTCATTCTCCATTCTCACCCTCTCTTGGTTCGGCCACAGATACAAATATCAAATATCAAAGCATCATAAACACTTATACCTCAACAACCACATGAACAAAACATTTAGTCAATCCATCATATAAAATGCAGCATATGAAATATAGCAAGTAATCAAAAGTGATATTCCGTCTTCACCTAAAATCCATGTTTCTAGTTCATTCATTAATTCCCCTTTTACCCTTTTTACCATTTCTCTTCTAACATTAACCTATGTCCATTTCCTAATCTAATACCCACTCTTAGTACCCTTTATGAACACCCTAGAAACCCAGACTCAAGTAGAGGTAACACTCACTCCTTACCTCAAACCGTGTGAGATAAGAGTTGAGAGTTTGAGAATGGTTCCTTGTTGCTTGTCCTTGATCTTAGCACCCTTGAATCCTTCTTACTCCAAGCTGCACACGAGCTCCACCAATCTACACACGAACTCCACGGCGGTCCAGGGGCATCCGGGACGGGAGAGAACAGAGAGGAGGAGGGTTCCGTTTTGTGAAAAGAGAGGGAGAAGGAAAGTGTTGGGGTTTTGTTTGCTGAAGCTTTGGTGGAGAAAGAGAGAGATTCGTAGGAGGAAGAGAATGAGAAATACAAAGTGTGACATGTGGTGTTTTGGGCTTTCTTTTATTCATTTAGGAAAAATATTTGTGTGGCTAGGATTCATTGGCTTCTTGTGGAAGCTAGGTTGTATGGCCAAGATTCATTGGCTTCTTGAGGAAGCCATGAATAGTACATTGAAAGGGACATAAAGTAGTGATAGTGACATAAAGTGAAAGATAGTACCGTACGGATGACACGGAAACCAAAGGGTCAACAGCTCAACATGAGCTGGCACGAAAGAGCTAGGATGTGTCGGCTCGGGTACGTCGGTTGGGATACGTCGGCTCGGTTTGTATGAACAGCAGTAGTCTGAGCTTCCTTCTCGGATGGTACTGTGAGGTGCGCTGAGGTCGGCTAATCCGGACTGGACAACAGGTTCCGCGTTTGTTTCCCATTCAGCTCGGTTCATATGCACTCAAACTCATCTAACTCGGCCGGGATCGGACCGAGGTCCTATACTTACATCCTAGGTCGGCCTATGCTCATACTACCCTTCTAATCCTTGTACAATTTCTAAGGCTTAATCCTATCCTTACATAAATATTTATATACTAAAATTATATTATTTAATATTAATTTTTGGGATGTTACACTGGTCTCCTCTGCTAAGTTACTTATTGTATTAGTAACCTTTTCAAGGGCTGCTTCCCATGGTGCCATCTTCTGTTCTTGCTGTGGAGGCTGTGATTGCTGCGGCGGCTGAAGTGTTGGACTGCGCCAGGAGAAAGCAGGATGATTTCTATATCCCGGATTATAAGTGTTAGAGTATGGATTATTCCACTGACATCCTCCTATGAAGTTAGCCTCTTCACTTGTACCGAACTCCAAAGCACAGTCTCCATTTGGATGATTACCCTTGCAGAAATCGCAAGAAAGCACTACCTCAGAAGAACCCATCTGAACCTAGTTTAATTTCTGAGTCAATGCAGCTATTTGTTGCTGCATCTCCTTATTCTAGGCGAACAGAGCTTGCACATTCTCAGGTTCTATATCAGTCTTCTTCATGATACGCTTCCTAACAGTGGCACGACTGCTGTTATGAGCCATCTTCTCAATCAACTACCTAGCCTCTGCAGCAGTTCTGCTCTCTAATGAACCTTGTGATGCACAGTCGACCAAATGCCGATTGGCTAGAGTCAACCCATCATAGAATGTCCTCATTTGCATCCATTCAGGCATAGAGTGATTGGGGCACTTCTTCAACATCTTCTTGTACCTTTCCCACGCCTCATGTAGAGATTCGCCATCCTGTTGAGCGAAGGCGTTAATTTCTTGCCTAAGATGAGCTTGCCTGGAGGGTGGGAAGTACTTGTCCACGAAAATCTTAGCCAATTCCTCCCAAGAAGTGATGCTCCCCTGTGGTTGTGCACGGAGCCATTGAAGCGCCTTTCCCCTTAATGAGAGAGGAAAGAGCCTCAACCTTATCGCCTCATCACTTGCACCTTGAATCTTGAAGAAGTCCAGGTAACTCAAGAACATAGCAATATGATCACTTGTGTAGTGTCCTTGAACACTATGTTCTTAACCCTCTAAGTCCTCAAGATTATGGTAATCAGGAGTTCAAGAGAGGATCAAGTGTTTATGTGTGACTTTATGGTTTTTCTGCAGTTCCAGTTGGGAAAAGCAGGGTTTCCCCAATCAACAAGTGTGTGCAGAGTGTCAACTTAGGGATGAGAGTACGTACCTGAACCCTAGCTGTAGTTAGCTATTTATAGGGTTTGAGGAAGCTGATATGGGCCGTATGGGCCTTGTACCAGAGTTAAGCTGAACCTGGATTCTGTGAGATAATATCGGAGGTTTATGCTCTTAGAATCTGGATAGGATCAACTTACAATCCCATGTCTAGGCTGTTGCGAGATTCCAAGAGAGATTTTCGGAAGGGATAGGAAGCTGTGGTAACTGAATCTATCTACCAGCCGACGTTATATCTCGGCCCTAGAGTCCCGAGCCGATGGGCTGAAGACCATTGGCGAGGCTCGGCCCCATCAAGTCCGAGCCTGGTCTTTTATTGTACTCGGAACCAGCGAGTCCGAGCGAGGGACGTTTGTGCTGATTAAACCGAGGGAGGGGTCCTTGAAGAATCCCTTATATAAGACTTAGTCCTTATTGGGTCGGCACACCCTACAAGCCCCCCAGCTCGTAAGACTTTATAAAGTCTGTGACGAGGTAGCATGTGCTTAGGGTTAGACCTCCTAGATGTCTCAGTTCGAATGTGTGACAGCTGTCCGAGTTGACATTTTGGTTTCTCTAGGTATTGCGTGCTCTCTTGTAAGTTGTGCCAAATCATTACAAATTTTGAAATTTGAAAAAGCGCCTCCTGAAACTGCCACGTCTCTTCCAACGAGTGGTTGCATGCGTTTATGGGCTTTCGGCCCGTATATGCGATACGGAGGGAAACTAAAAGGTTTCCGTCATTACTCCAAATCATTCCTTCATATCTTTACTAACATTTCTTATTTCTTTGCCTCCTCCAGAATCTTCTCAACCAGAATCCCCCATTTTCCTCTCCTCTAATCTCCTTCCCAATTCCTCCGCATTTGATCCCGAACTCTTCTCCTGCTATCCTAACTTTATCAAGACAACTTCTTCAAACCCAGTTTTCTCATCTCTTTCAGCAACCAAAAATCAGGTATTTTTTCCAACTTTTCTTATAACTTCTGCGGTTTTTCAATTTTCGTGAAAGGGGTTTTTTGTTTTGGGTTTCCCAGTGAGCTTTGATTTTAGAGGTTCTGGGTTGTCTCTGGGTTTTGTTCTAAGTAAGTAGTGTTTAGGCTTCTTTTCATTTAAATCATGAGGGGATGGAGAGGTTTAAGAAGGATTTACCGTGAGCTTTGCAGAAGATTAGGAGAAGAACCCTCCAGCGATAGTGATTTGGGGACTTTAAGTTCTTCCGAGTTTTCTGGGAATGAGGGAGATTCTGAGTTTTCTTGAAATGAGGGAGATGAAATTGATGATTCTATACCCACTTCTACTCCCCCTTTAAACCAGGGATTCACTGAGTTAAAACCGTTAACTGTAGAATACCCCTTGAATTTCGCCGACGAGAATAAGTGGTTGGTAGCTTATAGATTTGCCGAGCGCCGAGCTCAAATTAGAATCAGTCCTGACCGTGATACCGAGGGAGAACTTTTAGGAAGCTCAACTAGAGAGGGGGTAAAAAGTCCAGGACTCGGCCTTAAATTTAAAACGAAAACACGTGCTGTAAAAAATCCTAACGCCGAGCCTTTTACTTTTTCCCCAGATATGGTGGAACGCAGGTGCGTGACAAATCCTGAAGAGTACCCGTTGCCGCCGAATCACGCGCAGTACAGTGCCATTTTTGATCGGGAGGTGTTGGGGACAAGACCTTCCTTGCTGACAGAAGATAGTCTTACCCACCTTCGACCAGTTTTAACTCCTCCGAGCGCTGACGGAAACGCCTCGGAATACGTATTGAGACCTCTGGGCATTGACGATCGGATATGCTTTCAAATTCCAGAGAATTCTCGGTTTTTTTACTTTTATGAAGAAGCAGCCACCAAAATTGGTATTCGCATGCCTTTTTCCACTCTTGAAATTGAAGTCCTGAAACACTTGGGCATTGCTCCGAGCCAACTTCATCCGAGCGGATGGGCTTTCGTCCGAGCCTTTCAGCAATTTTGTGACGCCCAGGGGTTGATGGCGACTTTACGATCTTTATTTTGGTTGTATGCCCCACAAGTTAACAAATTCGGAGATTCGAAGGGGCTTTGGGTATCGCTAAAGGCTCGGAAGGAGCACGCCCTATTTGCCAAGGTAACCGACTCGTGGAAATCTTTTAAACCCCTCTTTTTCAAATATGAACATACGGGAACTGGAGAATGTTGGTTTATGGAGCAAGTCGTTGAAGACGGAGTAATTAAGTCTGTACCTCGGTTCCCTTTGAGTTGGACCACCGATATTTATAGCCGAGGGCCTTCTCTATACCAATTTAACTTTAAAATAGAGCTTACAAGATCCGAACGTGGGGTGTGTGATGATGCTTGGACTTATCTTCAAACCCATGGGCAAGTAGATACTAAGCGAATCTTGTTAAAAGGAACACGGGATGAAGTGAAAGCCGAGCTGGGTATTACTTTTTTTTTTTTTTTTGCTAACCTATTTTTCTTGCAGAAGCAATGGGAAAGAAAGCGACCAAGGCCAAAAAAAGCGAAGCTCGGGCAGCTAGAGTGTCGCAGCTGGCTGCACTCAAAGAGACTGCATCCGGATCTCCAATCAAGGGTCAGTCTTCTGAGCCGACCCATCCTGAAAGCCCGACCGTTATCCCCAATACCACCCCCACTGTAAGGGTTACGGGTGTTGAACAGGTGATCAAAAAGGGCCGTGTTGTCGACGCGGTGAATATTGAAGTAGAAGCTCGTTCATCTCCCCAAGACATTCCCGAGCTCCCCCTCAAGTGGACTAGGCTGGACAAAGGAAAAGGTCTCACTGGAGATTGGTTCAACTTGAGCAGGTCTAACAAAGGGATTGAAATTCCCGAGGGTAAGGAAGATGCAGCTGCCAAGACGGTGTGGGGTAGGAAGATGTCCGACTCATTCATTGCCACCGTCTTCCCTCCTGAAAATGCTGAAGTAATCGAGTCTTGGACCCCTGGGACTTGGGAAAATAACTGTAAAACGTTGGTGAAAAGCTTCTTACGGGGTGCGAGCATTTTCCATCACCTTGGTCATCATGGTAACGACGCCTATGCTGGATTGGCCCCCGAGGAAAAGAAGAAAAGATATGAAGCCAACGAGCGGGAAGACTACTTGGAAATTCAGGTCCAAGGTCTGAATAAAAGGATACAAGAAATGGCAGCTGAAAACGAGCGGCTTCAAAAGGCTGCACAAGATTCGGAGGGGGCCAAAGTTCGGGCTGAGAAAACACTTTAGGCTGCCGAGGCACAGATAAAGAGGTCGGAAGAAATCCAGAAAAAGGCTGAGGAGGATGCTGCTGCTCTTCTGGTGGCTACGGAGAAAGCTCGTACGGCCGAGCAAGCTACTGCAGTGGCTCGGGAGCAACATGAGTATGCTAAGGACGAGATACTCAGGCTCCGAGCTTCCTTGGAGAAGATGAGTGTGAAAGCTCTCAAGCATAAGAAAGCAGCTAAGGAGAATCTGTTCAATTGGGACCATGCAATTGAAGATTCTTTCTACAATACTGCCGAGCAACTCCGTGTTCTGAATCCCGGACTCGTGACCAAGGGCGCTGACCCTAATTTTGCTGTGAAAAAAGGTCGAATTGTCGGCCCGAGTGGGGTTCCCATAGATCTGAACAACGCCGACCTTCCTGACCATTTGGCCGAAGATTCCGAAGGGGAAGGAACCGAGGATGCTGAAGGTGAAGAAGAAGAAGAGGACACATTTAATGCTGACAGCATTGTATTGTCCGATTTAGAATAGTTTAATTATTCTGCTATCTTTTTTGTAATTGCCCCAGTAGATGGGTTTAAACTTGTATTACTGTTTCATTTGGAATATTTTATAATATCCGTAATCATGTTATGCTTCTTTTTACGCTCTTTGTTAAGAATTCAAGTGTTAAGACCTCGGAACTCCAGCACTTTAGCCGAGGTGGGTTCCTCTATCCGCAATATAAAATGATTTGAAAAAATCATGATTTAATCGGGAATCTTATTAAAAGTACTTGACGAGTATAAGCTCTTGTTAGAGCTGTTTATAATCGTTCGCGTCATAAACGGTGGCTAATCGAGTATGAGGAAAAGTACGTAATACAATGAATTCAATAACAAGTCTTTTTATTAATCAGAAGCAGAAAGTACAATGGGCTCGGAATTCCACCGAGCGTACACCATCATTAAAAAGAAATAAACTACAATAAAAACAATTGACACTATAAAATTGAAATGAAAGAAAAATTCTAACTATAGTATGCTCTGAGCTTTGCCACGTTCCAAGTGTTGTTGATGAGGGCTCCCGAGAGAGTTTCGAGCATGTAGGCTCCTGTTCCAGTCTTAGAGGCTACTCGGTATGGTCCTTCCCAGCTTTGGGCCAGTTTTCCATCCTTTGCATTTTTGAGACCAATATCAGCTCTTCTTAGGACAAGGTCGCCTAGCTCGAACTTTCTGGGCACAACCGTACGATTATATCCTTTCGCTTGCATCGTCTTGACATGCTTCTCTCGTTCGGCGGCTAAATCCCTGACTTCCTCCGATAAAATCAGATCCTCACACAATATAGTGCTGTTGAGGGGATTCGGCTGTTGCATAACTCGGAATGAAGGGATAATTGTTTCAATGGGAATGACTGCGTCAGACCCATAAGTGAGCCGATAAGGTGTTTCTCCTGTTGAGGTTTGTATGGTTGTGCGATATGACCAAAGTACCTCATACAAGTTTTCCAGCCAATTCCCCTTCACACCTTCGAGTCTTCTTTTGATTCCCTGAATGATGGATCGGTTAAAGGATTCTACTTGCCCGTTAGTCTGGGGATGCTCGACTGAGGAAAAATAGTGCTTAATGCTCAGAGCATTGACCAAATCCTTGAATGCCTTTGCCGCAAATTGGGTTCCATTGTCTGTTACTACCACTTGCGGAACTCCGAATCGAGCTACAACCTGTCTCTCGAAGAACTTCTGAACCTTTGCTGATGAAATGGTAGCAAGCGGCTCAGCTTCAACCCACTTTGTGAAATAATCAATGGCCACTATCACTCACTTGATCTGTCCTGGTGCGGTAGGGAACGGTCCGATTAAATCCATTCCCCACTGATAGAAGGGATACGAAGATGAAAGTGAATGGAGTTCCTCGGGGGGTTTCTGATATACATCACTGTGGAACTGACATTTCTCACATCTCTTCACATGGTGGATTGCATCTTGTTGAAGGGTCGGCCAGTAGTATCCTGCCCTTAGGATCTTTTTAGCCAGTGATTTCCCCCCAACATGATGACTTCCAACCCCCCCGTGAACTTCCTCCAGCATTTGTTTTGCTTCGGCAGGGTCCAAACATCTGAGCATTGGGCCGCAAACCCCTCGGCGAAACAGGACTCCACTTACAAGGGCAAACTGCGATGCTTTTCTGACGAGTTTCTTGGCCACGACTGGATCAGTTGGCACAATCCCTTGTTCCAAGTAACCTACAATTGGAGTGATCCAGCTCGGATCCACTGAAATGGAGAGGACAACACCAGGTCCATGCACCATTTCTTGAATCAGAGTTTTGTTGTTTTTAGAATTTTTTGTTGATGCGAGTTTGGAAAGAATATCCGCTCGGCTATTACTTTCCCTCGGAATGTGGCAGATTTCTACCTTCATAAATTCGGAGGATAGGAACTTTACCTTTTCCAAGTATTTTTGAAGGATAGGTTCCTTAGCCTGAAACTCGCCCTTGACCTGTGAAACCACCAACTGAGAATCACTAAAAAATTTTACCTCTCGGGCCCCCACCTCTTTCGCCATCCTCAATCCTGCCAAAACGGCTTCATACTCCGCTTGATTGTTCGACGTTGAAAATCCGAACTTCAAAGAGTACTCGAGGGTGACTCCCTCGGAGTTTTCCAAAATTATTCCTGCCCCTGCTCCAAGTTTGTTACTTGATCCATCCACATAAATGTTCCAATCCGAGTTTGAGCTCGTCAATGGCTCAGTAAACTCGGTGAGGAAATCAGCCAAAGCCTGAGACTTCATCGCCTTCCTTGGTTCGAAAGTGATTTCAAACTCGGAAAGCTCAATTGCCCAGGTTACCATCCTTCCAGCCAAATCAGGTTTCTGCAATATTTGACGGATCGGCTGGGCCGTTCTGACCGTAATATGGTGGCTTTGGAAATACTGGCGCAGTCGTCTGGCAGTAACAATCAAGCAGAAAGCTAATTTCTCCACTTTTTGATATCTCAACTCTGGTCCCTGGAGAGCTCGGCTAACAAAATAGATGGGCAACTCTTTACCAGATTCCTCCCGAACCAAAACCGAACTGATCACCGAGTCTCCCACTGACAAATACAAGAAAAGCGTTTCACCATCGTTCGGACTAGACAAAATTGGAGGTGATGCCAAATAATGCTTAAGATCAGTAAAGGCCTTTTCGCATGCTTCATCCCATTCAAACGCCTTTTCCTTCTCCTTCCTCAACAGCTTGTACCAGGGAAGGGCATTCCTAGCTAATTGAGATAGAAACCTTGAGAGAGCTGCAACCCGACCCGTTAGTTGTTGTACACCCTTGATATCCGACGGACTCTTCATCTCCAGAATAGCTCGACATTTTTCCGGATTTGCCTCGATTCCGCGCTCAGTAAGCATGAATCCGAGGAAGGACCCTGCCGGAACTCCGAATGTGCATTTTTCCGGGTTCAATCTCATATTAAATTGCCGGATCCTTCCTAAGATTTCCTTCAAATCTTTAGCAAGATCTTCCTCCTTTAAGCTTTTTGCAATCATATCGTCTATATAAACCTCCATCCTCGGCCCAATCAGAGGACCAAACACCTTGTTCATCATCCGCTGGTAAGTTGCCCCAGCGTTCTTCAACCCAAACGGCATCACATTGTAACAATATGTGGCGTTTTCTGTGATAAACGAGGTCTTTACCTGATCCGGGGGGTACATTGGGATCTGATTGTACCCCGAGTAAGCATCCATAAAGGATAGCCTTTGATAACCTGCCGAGCTATCCACCAGTTTATCAATGCAAGGAAGTGGGTACTGGTCCTTGGGGCAAACCTTGTTCAAATCTGTGTAGTCCACGCACATCCTCCATTTCCCATTGGATTTCTTGACTAACACGGGATTGGCCAACCAATCAGTGTACACTACCTCTCTGATAAACCCTGCTTCCAATAGCTCGGCTACTTTCTCATCCGTCGCCTGTGCCTTCTCGATTCCGACCCTTCTCTTTTTTTGACACACTGGCGTAGCGCCAGGATACACACTTAACTTGTGGCAGATGAAGTTAGGATCGATTCCCGGCATGTCTGCCGAAGTCCAGGCAAACAAGTCCTTATTTTCCATTAATAATTCAGCAAGCTCCTTTTCTAGTTCCTCAGATAGGCCAACTCCGATATTGACGCAACGAGATGGCTCGGGGCCTAGGATTACCTTTTTGAAGTCCCCCTGAGGGGTCGGTCTAGTTTCATCCTCCTCTCTTACGTCGAGATCCGCCAAGTTGACACTTCCTTTGTTCAACGGTTCCTGCATAATTTTCTCATCATCCAGCTTTAGCTTCCCCAAACTGATGTTGTAGCACTTCCGAGCCAACTCCTGTTCGGACCGTACTGTTACTACCTTGTCATCCGACCCCGGGAATTTCATGGCCAAGTGTACCGTCGAAACAACGGCGCCGAAGGACTGGAGTGTCGTTCTGCCAAAGATAGCATTGTACGCCGAGGGAGCCTGGACAACTAACCACTTCACCATTTCAGTCCGAGCAGAAGGTGGTTCCCCCATGGTCACTGGGAGGTGGATATGGCCTAAAGGAACAATTGAATGTCCCGTGAAGCCGATCAAGCTTCCCTCGAACGGGGTGAGATCGGACCTTTTCAACTTCAATTTTTCGAACAAATCCAAAAACATGATGTCCGCCGAACTCCCTTGATCGACGAGAATCCTTCTTACTTCGTAGTTTCCAATCCTTGCCGTGACGACCATTGGGTCATTGTGGTCCTGTAGGATGTATTCAAAATCCTCATCGCTAAAACTGATGACCACACTTTTCTTTCTGGGTTTTTGTATCGGTCGGCTTGCCACCGAAAGAACTTGTCCCACATACTTCTTGCGATCGCACTTCTTTTCCCCACCACCAGCAAATCCTCCAGCAATGGTGCCAATGAGGAAATCGTTGCCTTTCTCGGATTGCTGGATAGGGGCTCCGCCCGCTGGTGGTGAAGGGCTTTTATTCCTCTTCTGTTCAGTTCTGGGAGGCGAGGGGCTTTTCCTTCTGGAATGGTTGCGCAACGCTTCTCCAATATAGTGTTGAAGCTTACCATCCCTTACCATCTCTTCAATCAAATCCTTCAGTTGGATGCATTGGTCGGTGGTATGCCCCCATCCGCCATGATGATCGCAATACTTCGTCCTATCCTTTTGGGCCGCCTTCCTCAAGGCTGGTGGCCGAGTGATGTTACGCATCTCTGTATGCATAGTCTCACGAAGGATTTGACTCCTCGGGACTGTTAACTGGGTATATTCATCATACTTGCCTTTGGGAGGCAGTTTTTCTCCTCTCTCTTGTTCTCTCTTATCTTTCCTTCCCTTATCTCGGAAACGATCATTCTGACGAGCCTCGTTTTGGCGAGGACGTTGCTCATGTAGTCCTTCGGCACTCCTTGCTGCAGTGCTAATCCTTCGGAACTCCTCTAGATTAACATATTTCCTGGACCTTTCTCTCAGTTCCGCCATGTTACTAGGTGGTTCCCCGATCAGACAATCCTTGAAATCTCCATCTTGCAGTCCTTGGGTAAGCAGAAGGACGGATACCCCCGACTGCAAACCAGATATGCCACTGGCCTCTTGCTGATACCGAGCCAGATAGTCGCGTAAAGACTCGCCAGGTCTTTGTGCAACTCCAGCTAATGAATGGTCTGATTTGGGCTGTGACATGCTGGCTGTATATCGATTCAGGAAAACTCTTCTAAGCTCAGCCCAAGAACTAATGGAGTTAGCTGGTAGGGAGTTGAACCATCTCAACGGCACCGGGCCTAACGTCATTGAGAAAGCTCGGCATTTCATTTCATCCTCTCCTCCATAAAACATCATGGAAGACTCATAAGATGCAATGTGATCCATCGGATCGGTCGTCCCATTGTACCGGGAGACATTCTGATGGCCCATATAAGTTTGTGGAGTCCGAAATGCCATAATTGCTGCTGTAAAGGGGTGTCCAGGATGGGGCTCTGTGACTGCTGGTTCGGGAGTCACATTCAAATTGAGGGATGGCGGTGGGGGAAGGTTAATTGGGTTGCCGAGAGCCGCACGAGGGCCTTGCTCGGCAAGTCTAGCCATGCTTTGCTGCTGTAGAGTAGCAATAGCCTGGTTTTACTTTTCAATCAATGAAGTTTGGGTTCTCAGTATTTCCATAATTGACTCCTCTCTCCTCCTGGCCGAAGAGGTTGTCATGTAGGATCTTCCTTGAGATCCGGAACGTTCGCCACCCTGAAGCGTTCCAAAGCGGCCTCTAGCAAACTGTGGTACTCCCCTATCAGATCGCTCGGCTCGGGAGTTATCGCGAGCATGATGTTCGACTCGTCGCTCCTCCCCAGTTCGTGATCCAGCAGGGGCCCTCCTAGATTGATGTGGCCCTGAATCCGCTGTGTCACGCCATTCCAACACATGGCCATCAGAAACGCGACGCGGCTGAGATCGTCATTCGTGGCCTTCAACAACCGGAGGGACGGTGGCTGGCGTTTGGACCTCCGGAACAACTGGATCAGTAAGCTGGACAACTGGAGGATCCTGGGGATTTTCAACCTGGTTGCCCTCAGGGAGTCCTCCAGGGGCAAGTCTGTCCCTTACATTCCTTCCACCAACATTCCTTGGTCCAGCGTTCTTAGGTGGCCTTCCCCTAAGGCGACGGCGGAGGTCTCCTTGGTTGTTGTCATTATCATTCGCCATTAGTGCGGTGAGTGGTGGGGATACTGATTATTCGTCCCCACAGACGGCGCCAATGTAGTGTCCTTGAACACTATGTTCTTAACCCTCTAAGTCCTCAAGATTATGGTAATCAGGAGTTCAAGAGAGGATCAAGTGTTTATGTGTGACTTTATGGTTTTTCTGCAGTTCCAGTTGGGAAAAGCAAGGTTTCCCCAGTCAACAAGTGTGTGCAGAGTGTCAACTTAGGGATGAGAGTACGTACCTGAACCCTAGCTGTAGTTAGCTATTTATAGGGTTTGAGGAAGCTGATATGGGCCGTATGGGCCTTGTACCAGAGTTAAGCTGAACCTGGATTCTGTGAGATAATATCGGAGGTTTATGCTCTTAGAATCTGGATAGGATCAACTTACGATCCCATGTCTAGGCTGTTGCGAGATTCCAGGAGAGATTTGCGGAAGGGATAGGAAGCTGTGGTAACTGAATCTATCTACCAGCCGACGTTATATCTCGGCCCTGGAGTCCCGAGCCGATGGGCTGAAGACCATTGGCGAGGCTCGGCCCCATCAAGTCCGAGCCTGGTCTTTTATTGTACTCGGAACCAGCGAGTCCGAGCGAGGGACGTTTGTGCTGAGTAAACCGAGGGAGGGGTCCTTGAAGAATCCCTTATATAAGACTTAGTCCTTATTGGGTCGGCAGACCCTACAACTTGGATCCTCTTCTGGGGCACCACTGAATTGATTTTGTTGCAGCATGTTCAGATATGCCCCCTTGATGTCAAAATGTGCAGCAGTGACAGCAGGTGGTACTATGCTAGTACCAATTAAGGTCGGGTCGACTAAGGCGTAATCAGCCAATGTACGCCTGTCAGGTTCCTGCTCACGCTCATGCCTGCGTTCACGCTCACGCTCTTCAGCCATTACTCTTGTTCGTTCCCTTTTCTCTCGCTGTGCTTGTTTCCTTAGCTTCTTCGTTGTCAACTCGATCTCAGGATCGAATTGAAGGCTGCTATAATCACCTGCAGAACGCAAGTGCATATACCAATTTCGGCAAAGAGGGTTAAACGCACCTGTTGAGTAAATAGAAACAATTAAGAAGAAATAGCTAGAGAAAATTCCACTAAGTAACTACTAAAAGTACCGAAAAATTACTAAAATCTAATTTTAGTCCCCGGCAACGGCGCCAAAAACTTGTTGGCGTTCTGGCAAGTGCACCAGTTCGTGACAAGTAATAAAGTGGAAGTGGGTTGTCGTTCCCAACGAGGACTAAATCGATTAAAATAATTCTCACCTAAGTCGTAGTTACTACGTGAAATTCAAATTCAAATTAAATTGATTATAAAATTCTTAACTAAATTAAATTGAAAAACAAAAACGCAAATAAAAAGTGGTTGTGAAAGAATTTGGGAAAGCTTGGGTACATGTTTCATTGTAGGTTCCAAAAGCAATTGTTAACGAATCAATGATTTTCCTAAGTATTGAACCAATTTTGCAAAGGTAAAAGCAGCCTAATTCCTTAGGTCAACCCTGTTTCTTAGTAATTTAATCTCCCTTAATTCCTTAAGCAGAGCTTTAAATCCTAATCTTACCAATTAATGTTCAATCAAAATTATTAGAAGGTTATCCAACTCATAGACATATTCCTATACCTATGTAATTGAATTGTTTGATTAAAGGTCTAAATCCTAATTCAATATTCCTATTCAATTAGAATTACCAAATCATAAACGAGGTCAAATTCAAGATAATCAATAAAAACATAATCAAACACAATACTTAAATGGAAAAACATCAATTCATTAAACAAAAACTATATAGGTTCCATACAAATCCACATGTTCCCAAATAAGGGTTTAGTTCATGATAGAGAAGAGAAAAACAATAAACATGATAAAAGTAGACATAATTACCAATGAACTTGAGTCTCCAATCTCAATTCTTCACCAAAGCTCTCTAATCTCTGTTCCCAATTGTTCAGCATCCTCCTAATTACCAATCCTAATCTATTTTAAAACCCTCCAACAACCAATCTTATCACAAATCCAATAAAACAAAAATAAATCTAAAACAGATCTGTCACGCGCGCTTGGGTATTGCGTTGGCACGCCTGGGCGCGCAACTTAAAATCCATCAGTTCTTCTTGCTTCGTAATACGCGCGCCTGGGTGCATGGTTTCGCGCGCCGAGGCGCGAATCTACCTGGACTGCTGCACCAATTTTTGTACTTTTGACCCCAACTTGGATGCTTTGACCCCTTGCACGCCCAAACTTGCACTTTTTCTTCGATTTAACTTCAATTCCTCATAGTCCAGCTCCAATTTCTTCTTCCCATCTCCAATTTGACAATAAAAACACCTGAAACACTAACAAACACATCAAAACGAACAACACCCTACCTAAACACTTAACAACTAAAAATCCTAACAAAAAAACTCGAATTTGCTTAAGAACACACCAAAACCAAAGTAAATAGGGGTTAAATAAGGTACAAAAACATCATATTTCAGCCTCAAATCAGAATATGGTGTAATTGTATGGATGCTGAGATAGTTATTTGAATTATGTTTCCTGTTTTTCATTCAAATCTATTGTTTGGTTGTGTTTTAATTCCAATTCATGAAAGCAGCTAATTTATGTTTTATTTAGAATCTCTAAACAAACATTGTAACCGCCTAGTTTGTAGACATACATCTAGGGCTTATATGAATTGAACATTCCAGTGTGCTTAATTAGTGGTTATTCGTATGTCAAATTACTTAAGACATTAAGGGTCTCATATCGAATAAGAAACATAAATTCCCAGAGACATCTGGTTTTTATTACCTTTGGGATGTCGTGGATTTGATGGAAAACAGATTAAGATTCATAATTAGTAACTTAGGTCCTGCAACGAAACCATGTTCCTAACGCTTTTCCCGTTCTCCTTGTTCTAAATACTCTTTATTTTCTGTTTTGTCTCATTCTACCTTTTCTACATTCTATTCTTAAACTCTAAACCAAACTCAAATTTCATGTAGTAATTACTATTTGCCTAAGAATTATTAGAAACAATTTGCAATCTCACGATAATTTTACTTACTCTGTATTACTTGTGACCCGGTATACTTGCCGGTAGTCCAACACAAGGAGCTAGTCGGGTTCTGAGCTTTGCTTTGTTTTCGGGGTTGTTGTCGACAAGGGGTTGGTTTGGACTCGTCCGATTCTTCTCTGACGCCTAGATTGGCCAACGGGACGCTGCCTTTTCCAAGGTTTAACCTCTCCATTTTCTTGATATCCTTGGACTTAATCTTCCCCAGGCTAGAATTATAGCACAGCCTGGCCTTCACTTGTTCAGCTTGGATAGTGACCACCTTGTCGTCGGCTCCTATGAATTTCATTGCTCGGTGGACTGACGAAACTATCCCTCCGAAGGCCTGCAAGCATGGTTTATCCATTATGGCGTTGTATGTCGAGGGGCAGTTGACCACCAAAAACTTTGTGATCTTCGTTCTTGCCGAGGGTTGGGAACCCATAGTTACTAGTATCTGAATATAGCCTAGAGGGGTAACTGTGTCACCCGTGAAGTCGATCAGGTTTCCATCAAATGGAGTCAGATTTGACTCCTTTAGTTTTAGGGCCTTGAATAAAGGGAGAAACATGACATCAACCAAGCTCCCCTGATCGATAAAAAGTTGGCTGACCTCATAATACCCAATAATGGCTGTAATCACCATAGGGTCGTCATGACCCTGTATAACTCCTTCAAAATCTTCGTCAAATTAATTAGGTGTTCCTATATAAGTGTCTTTTTAGAAAATCAATACAATATTAATTACTCTTTTACAATTTTATATTCACCAAATTAAGAAAAGAGACGATAAGTGAAAAAATATACTCCCTCTGATCATTATTATAAGCCTTTCTACCAATTTTCACACCCTTTAAGAAAGTTAGTAAGTATTGTCAATGGTATTGGAAATATAAATATTTGGTATACTTTTTCAAAAGTATCCTTACGATTATTATTGAGAATCTAAAAAGTGTTGAGTAAATGGGGCTTATATAAGGACAAAAAAAAGTGTTTGTGGAAATGGGGCTTATATAAGGACAAAAAAAAGTCTTCAAATAGGGCTTATATATATAACTGGAGGGAGTAGTAAATATAATTATTCCCCCATCCCACAAGGATGATAAAAAATGACGAAAATTTTTGTCCCAGAGTAAAGTCAAAATAATCAATGAGAAAGTTAATAAGTTCCAAACTTTGAATTGTGATTGGTTGATCAATGAGAAATGCATTAAATTAATTTTTTAATAATTGGTTGATGTGTTAGACAAACAATTAAATGCATGTCTCCTTAATTTTTTTACTTTTGCAATTTTTTACCATCATTATGGGATGTAGGGAGTATAAGAGAGATAAAAGACAAATTAGATAAACATCACATTAATTTCATTCAAAAAGATACATTAACTACATTTCTTAATCTGAGCATTATACACGAAAGGAGAGAATAGTTCATATTAAAAGAAATTATAGAATATATTTTATAATATTTATAATATAAAAATATCATATATGTTAAAATATTCATTTTAAATATTGTGCAAAATAATAATTTATTTAATATTAATTACTATTATATATATATATATATATATATATTCTATTAATTGCATTTAAGATAAATAATTAATTATTAAAATATATTATATATAAATATATATATATATTCTATTAATTGCATTTAAGATAAATTATTAATTATTAAAATATAATATTTAATATCATATGTTAAATATTTTATATTTTTTACTTAAGTTCTTAAAAAAAATTGAACTTTTGTGTGTGTGTGTGTTAAGGGTATCCTATAATCGAGAGTTGAAGATTAATCCCCTCCAAAATGTAGAGATCACCTAAGTGGGTTTTGCCTCTGTCAACAAAGCCTTTTTAATATCTACATCAGGGATCGAACCCTTGACATCATGTTTAAGAAACTCAATCATCTACCAACTATTTTAGACCTTAATAATAGTTCTTAAAATTTCTTTTATATGAAATGTAATTATAATAATTCACACACTATAATATAAGGTGCTATGCAATTCACTGGTTTGCATATTCACGATTTGGTTATTGGTTATGAGTTTAACACCTATCTTGAACACAAATAGGTGAAATTTGTGAGCCATCTGTCATCATTGTCATCTCGATGGGACACATTTCATAGAGCTCATTGATTCCATGTGTTAAAATTGGTCGTGCCCAAGTGGTATATAATGCGTCAATTTAGCATTGTTAACACCATTAATTAACTTTTTTTAGTGACTTAACTAACTCATATCATACACGGTTCAACTAATCCTAATTTTTTTATCTCCCCTCCTCCTTCCTTTACTCCTCTTGTTTTCATCTGTTATTTTTCGGTAGGGGAGGGGGATCTCCCCTTCCTTTGGGAAAGGGTGTGGTTTATTTTCCCCCAGTTTTTTTGGGTTTTGTCTTGCCTTTGTGCAAGTTGTTTTTGTTTTGTGTGTTTCAAGTGGAGGATGCCTCTGGATAGTTTCAACTTACCAGATCTGATGGTTATCCTCTTTGCTCCAATAATTGGAAGGCTACTCGTCGAGACATATCTCTCTTTGCTGACTGTTGATTTGGCTACCGTCCAACGACTCTCTCGTTTTAGATCTGAGATTCCTTGTCGCCGAACTGAGCTTAGTCCCAGCATCAATGAGATTATTATCTTGATATTAAAGGCTATTGAATCTCCTAGAGTCGGGTTTTGGCAGTTGTTGATGATTCATCACATGAAAGAGTCTGTTGTTGCAGTGTATTTTGCTTTCCCTTTAATTATTATTAGTGTAAAATTTTTGTATTGTTTTTGATCTATGAATAAAATACACATTTTCCTTTTTTTTAAAAAAAAAAAACTAACTCATATCAATAGTTTCAACAATTAAATATGTACTTTCAATTTTTTATAGGGACTAAAGTGGGTGGTGAAACGCTAAGGAACCAAAATAACAGCTCCATTCGATCTTATATATAAATTTATTTGACTAAAAATCACATCTTTTAAGATAGTATTTGTTAGCGATATTAAAAATATAAATATTTGATATATTTTTCAAAAATAATGCTATAATTATTATTGAAAGTAAATAAAGATGTTAATTGAAAAAAAGTAATTCATATCATTTGAAAATTGAAAAAAAAAAAAGCTTATACATGAGAGAAAATGAGTACTAACTAAAAAAGAGTTTATCAGTTCACCAAAAAAAAATAATAAAAAAGTTCACCAAAAAAAAAATAAAAGAGTTTATCATCAAGCTGCGAAATGCTGACCCAAATAACCCACTGCCAATCTATCGGAGACACCGCAAGTTGGCAACCCATACAACCCACCTTCCAGCAATATTGTCGGAGGCTCGGAGCCACTGTGATAGCCCTCTAGCACGTGTTAAATTTATACATACTCCAAGGGCTTAAAGTACTTGTATGCCAAGGTCCTGGATTACTGGGCAAAAAAAAAAACCCATATGCTTCGGCAATGGCGTATGGGTCATTTTTGGCTTAGTAGTTAGTACGCTTTGACATTGACGTATTGTACATTTTATACCAGAAAAAAAACAGAAATGCGGATCTAAACATATGGAATGTGAGTGTGGGTGAGTGTGTATGGAAGTAAGAGTGCGTGAGTGGGTGGGAGTAAGAACAAAAAAAGAAGAAAAAGAAAGGAGGAAGTGAAGAAGAAAAAGAAAGAGGAGGAAGAAAAAAAGATGAAAGAAGATGAATTTTTTTATTTTGGATAAAAAATAAATTATAGGGAGGTCAAAAACCAAATTTAAAGAGTTAGAACATCAATTAAGTTAAAACAAGAGCACAAAAGAAAGCGTCTTCATTTCATTCATAACTAACAACAAAGATCTTCTTTTAGGTTTTCTGCATACTTCAACATAACATTTTATGACCAGCTAGATAGTTCTTATTTTTGTTTTTCTAAGGGATTTAGTTCTTGATCCCACTTAATTAGTCTTATAAACCCAAAATTTTTAAGAACCCAAAAGTACCCCATTTTCATCTTCCAAATCTCAATCATTTTTCTTCCAAACTTCACTTCATCTTCTCCACTGCCCCACACTATCCTATTCTCTTATCACGATATGTCTCGTATACTTCTATACCATTTCTTTTGCTGTACGTTCAATACACTAGGAGGTTGTTATTTGCACCTAGTTCTCTACTAACGGATGAACAAATTTTTGTTCGGTACGCTAAACTGTTAAAGGGTTGACATATGTTTAAATTATAAGGCTTAATTATGTCGGGTCCTTTTAGTTTGGACCTTTTTTGTGAGATTCCCCGATATTTTTTTTTTCAATGAATATACCCCTGTAGTTTACTCCGGTTAGGTATTTGCCCCCAGCTCCTTTTCTGACAAGTTTTTGGGCGAGCTGAACCGCCGGAGCTTCACCTGGAGCCACGTGTTATTCACGTGGCAGTCTCTTAAAATTTTAACATTCGCTAAATTAGATAAGTTGAATGTGTAACTATGTGTCCACTGAAGTGGGTGAAGGAAAGGTGGCATGGGGAGTGAAGATAGTGCACATGCGGCCACCATTTTCAACTGCAACACCCATTTCAGCACTCTCGAAACTAGCCTTAAAAAGTTAATCATAGTTAGCATCAAAAGATCTATCATGTATGTAATCATGAAGACCAAAACCAAGTGGCATCAACTTTCAATAAAATTTAGAAAATGAGTAATGGAATGAGAAAAAAATATAGGCTAAAGTGTTCATTTAGTCCCTTACCTTTTTTTTTTATTTCAATTTAGTCCCTTACCTTTATTTGGTATCAATTTGGTCTCTTACGTTTCAAATCGTTAACACTGTTAATCCCAACCGTGAGTTGTTAACCCTGTCAATTTTAATCCTACGTCGTCATTAATTATACGCCATTAATTATACACATGACTGAGAACATGTGTCCCTCTCTGTGTCCACATAATTTGTGGTCCAAAACACTGTCATTTTATAACTCACGTTTTACCTTCTTCTCTAAGTCTTCTCTAGGGAGGGAGGAAGAGTGTTTCAGAAACTCATTCACAGCCTTTTGGAGGGAAACATTTCCTCTGCTAGAGCAAAACTGAAGACACAGAAACGTGAGTTGAAGCTTAACTATTCATCAGCATCAAGGAAGACGATTTCGAATCAACAAAGAAGATTAATGGTATTAATAATTTGAAACTTAAGGAACCACCAAATAAAGGTAAGAGACCAAATTAAAATTTTAAAAAAAAAAAAAAAGTAAGACCAAATGAGCAATTTAACCAAAAATATACCAAAAGATCTATCATGTATTTAAACATGAAGACCAGAACCAAGAGGCATCAACTTTCAATAAAATTTAGAAAAGGAGAATGGAATGAGAAAAAAATACACCTTACGCTGGCCCACAAAGGTACTTTTATGTATGGATTAGGAAAGCTTGCCCAATACTCTAGGAAATTAGTGTACGTTAAAATTTTAAAAATCGTACACTATTTCCTGAAGTATTGTGTATAAAACTAGGAAAAAAATATATTCACATAAATATATTTTGGATGGGTCTAAAACTAATTAGGGGATTCAAAAAGTAGATCCAACTTTCTAAAGGACAGTAGCATGCAAAATGTACATTGTTCCATCATCTTTCTCGGCTCATTTGCCATGCTATAGCCGCAAACATGGAATAAAGTGGCCTGCTTCATTTCATACTTTTCAGAAATACAAGTCACTAGTAACATAATGTGACTGTATATAGCATGTGGCAAGCATTTCATCAGGTGTCATCAGTTAAGTGCATCTCAACATGCCATGTATCCGGTATCAAACTGCTGTAGTCCTTTCACTAACAAACTGTATCATGCTTTGACTATAACATAATGGAGGGAGGTCATTGAGTCATACAATCAACTCTGTATATAAGATAACGCTAATACTGAACAGGTTCCACCTGATCACTCCCTCATTGACATTCTTACTCATGCAGCCCAAAACCCTTTCATCTAGTGAGCAATGCTGTATGGAACCCTACCCTTCAGTAACCATATTTATCGTTCAATGAAGTCCGTCCATCACCTGATTGACCTGTGCACAGAAAAGAGGAAAGTATGATCATCCAATAAAATGACAATTCAAGCATGAAGTTAAAATATTGAACTGAATAGTGCTTACCTTTGGGAGGAACCCATGTTTCATAGTCCATCTCACCACTCAAAAACGATGGCTTTTCGAGCCCAAGCACTCGTTTAGTCTTCTTCCTTTCTTCAATGTTATTAGTGTCATCTGGGTTTTTGGATCTTCCCTCATCATCATCAGCACAGACTCCCCTTTTGTGCTTTAATAAAAGTGCCACAGCATCCTCAGCCATTTGTTCACCTGAAGTGGAAGATGTCAATTTCTGAGTGGCATCATTACTATTGCTCCCAGTTGTTTCAACTTGTTTTCGTTTCCTTAAAATTAAACCAGGAGCAGCAGACTCAATTTTAGATTCCACCGATGTCTTTGTATCATCACCAGTGCTCAAAATTTTGTTTCTGTCCTTATAGTCAACAAACTGATTGGACCCGTCCGTTTCGTGCAGAGGCACAGGTGCCAACAGTTGTTGAGTATCATCTGTAACCCTGTCCTCTACAGCTCCAAGCCACTGGGGCTTTGGGACAGTGTATACAACATTTTCAGCCTCCAATCTGTCTGAGCCAGGTTCTGACTTGCCTAAACTCACAGTTGCATCTGCAGGTTTCTCTCCTTGTACGGGGACATCTATCTTTTCACAAGCATCACCAATTTTCTGGGTTTCCAGAGGTGGTTTATAATCTGCCTTTGCACAAAGCTCATTGCTTTTCTTGGTATCTGCATGTGGTTTATTCTTGATAGTAGAGGCAACTTCAGATTTGTTTGGCTTGTGTTCTTGTACTTTCAACTCCCTTTTCTTGGCTGCTTCTCCCGTAGGGTCAGCAATTTTCAACAGGTAGGATATCCTATCTAATTCAGACTGAAGAGTTGACAATTCCTTCTCAAGCTGCACACTTTTGTCATACACTGACAGCAAAGAAGAAATTGGCAAGGTTAACATGAAGTGAATTAATCAAATCTGTGCATGTCGAATTTAAGTCATTGTTGAACCTAATGATAAATAAAATACAGAAAAATGAAACACTGTAATTTGTCAGTATTATATGTAGAAACATACATCAAATTAAAACATGACTATGTACACACATACACGACAACATCAAACCAACCAAAAGACATACCTCAAGATAAACTCCTGTAAACTTAATATATGATATTAAAAGATCTCTTACCTAGTTGAGATGAAAGCCCTGTCATATAAGCATCAAGTGGATCACTAACTTCATCTCGACTGGCACTCTCTGACAACATTTTGTTCTTTTCATTTATAAGCAACTCTTTCTTGTCATTCATTTCTTTTGTAATGGCATCTCTCTTGTCGAGAAGAGTATCGGCAGTCTCAATTGATTGGTTGTCACCAGGCTTCTGATTAGAAGATTTTCTATTTGTACGGTCGTAAAATTCATCATCATCATCACTGAAAAATGAGAATAATTACCAAAGTGTTTATTAATTTTGGTGCATCACTATAAATGTGGTATGTGAAAGCCACACAAGCTAATTAAATATAGCACTTGTTCCACTCCACAAGAACAAAGCTTTTCAAAATAAAAATACAAGTAAACTAGCCGTAAAAACAAAAGTTTCTTTTCAAAAAAGATAACACGGAATTCTTTTATGTAAATTTCAGCTATCGCAAAAATTTTCTTCTATTCATGATTTTCTTTGTAAACTTATATTCATGATATCATACCTAAGATATTCGTCTTCATCTTCCACCCCACCTTTCTTCTTCCCATGAGATATCCTTCCTGAACGTGCACCTAAACTTTCTCGAATACTATCATGCAGCGTCTCTTCCAAGTTTTCAAGCTCTTCCATTATCTATCCAAATTTGTAACAACAATTGACGGCTCATCAGCTTGCATGCTTATGCATCAGTAATTAACCAATTAACAAGATGGCTTGATGAGAAACAAATTATAATTTTCAAACCTCTGACAATCACAGAATATGAAGAGGGATAACCAAGTCAAGTTTGTTGTCTTATTTATATTTTCCAACATTACCTGTGCCATTCTTTGCTCATTCCTAGCAATCTGAGTCTGTTGACCTTGAGTTAACCCACCCTGAGAGATGTCTTTAACTCGTATTGAGTTTATTTCTTTCTTCATGTTAGCAATCTGCAGAAAGAAAAAAGGCATGAATAAAGGGGAAAGCCTTATTATGTACTATCTAATTAAAATATTTGATAGGGAACTGCAGAGCGAGGCATGGGGAAGGTTATTCTCTCTCTGAGCATTCAATATAATCCATTTATTTGTAACTAAAACTTTGATCTATGAGGCAAGGATATCAACTCCTTGTTCAGTTGTTTGCAATACAATCTCGGCAGAAAAAAAGGTTCTATTCAGGATAATGTTCTGTCGATCCCAAAAGACGAGAAAACATGGAAGTGAGAAAAAGAGAATTAATTGCCTTGAGTTTATAGGTCTGCTTAGCATCTATTTGGGGATCAAATATGGATGGATCTGACCAGTGACTCCCCTCATAAAACAAGTGTTTCATATTTATAATTATAAGCTATGTGGGAATTATAATTCAAAATTGGAAGACACGGACTAGAATGAGGAAAAGTGGAATATTATTTTATTGATTAAAAAAGAAATAATGAATACAAGATAGAAATTTACGTAGGGAGTATAAGAAATTCTCATGGAAACAAAAAGAAACACCTAAAGTGGAATACTATTACCGCTGAATGAATGATCTATAAAAAGTTTCTTCACATCATTCTATATACTTGGAGCATATTTCCAATATTTCTGGAACTAAATGATTTGTTTCATTCATTGACGAGTGCTCTAGATTAACTTGGGATTGAGAGACATAGTGATTGACGAGTTGGGATTGGGAGACAGGAATTGTTAGATGGGTTAGTTTATGTTAGTTGTAGCTTAAGTCTAGCTGTCAGCTTCTAAGCTGATCTCATCTTCTATAAATAGAAGTGAGTAAATCAGCACATGTAACTAACTTTCCAATTCTGAAATAGATTTCAGATTCTCTCTCCTCTCTCTCTCTCTCTCTCTCTCTCTCTCTCTCTCTCTCTCTCTCTCTCTCTTCTCTCTTCTATCTCTCTCACATACTCTCAGATTCTCATATGGTATCAGAGCTTTTTCTTGCGCGCCATAGCTCCTTCCTCACCATTGCGATTCTTCTCTCCAGACCAGAAATTTGTTACAGTGTTAACAAGCTTTGTCAATTTCTTTCTCAGCCTTTAGAAGAGCACTGGAAAGCACTAAAAAGGGTATTAAGATACCTTAGAGGTACTTTAGACCAGGGTCTTCTACTAAAACCCACTTCTATGTACAGTCCTCTAAGTCTGTTTGCCTATAGTGATGCTGATTGGGCAATGGATCCTGATGACAGAAAGTCAACTTCAGGTTGTTAAGGTTCCATCTCAAAACCAATTGGCAATGAGAGGAGTAGCCCAACAGGTGTTTAAACCATGCCATATATTATGAGGCAGGCGATGTGAGACTTCTAACACGCCCCCTCCAACGAAGCCTGCCGGACCAGGCAAAGGGTATCTATTGACCCATAACAAAGGGCAACTTTTGGCCCATAACCGGAAAGAAGTTGGGCTCTGGCTCTGATACCATGTTAAGGTTCCATCTCAAAACCAATTGGCAATGAGAGGAGTAGCCCAACAGGTGTCCAATCTTCTTCAATCAAATCTGATATCATAATTCTAATATGGTATCAGAGCCTAATGATTCAAGGACCATATAAAAACAAAAAAAACTCAAGTCATAAGTAGCGCACGCCCGAGGAGGAGGCCTCTGAGACTCACTTGAGGTACATGCCCATGGCAGAGATTAATGGCAACTCACAACAAGGGCCAGTTGCCCTAGTTGGACTTGAGGGGGGTGTTGAGAAAGAAAAATAATAAACTAGTCCCACGTTGACTAGAGCATAGTAAGTTGAACAATATATAAGTAGAAAGATCCATGGACCTAATGCCTTAAGGTTTTAGGTCAAGACATGGTGTCATACTACTTATATTGTTGTTCACTTAACCTCATTAATTCACACTCTCCCTAATTAAACAAGGACTTGGATCAAAGGGCCTATACTAAATTCTTCTCAAGTCTTCTCCCTCGAGTTTCAAGTTAATTCTCTCTCAAGTGATTTCTCCAATCTTCTTCAATCAAATCTGATATCATAATTCTAATACAGGTTCATGTGTTTACTTGGGTTCAAATCTTATATCCTGGTGGTCAAAGAAACAAGAGTGGGTAGCTAGATCTACAGCTGAGGCAGAGTACAAAAGTTTGGCAAGCACTGCTGGAGAACTTATGTGGGTTCAAAGCTTGTTAAGTGAACTTGGCTACAATACTCACATCCGTCATCTACTGTGATAACCTGAGCACAGTAATGCTCACTAAAAACCATGTTCTGCATTCACGGACAAAACACATTGAACTAGACTTGTTTTGGGTCAGGGAGAAAGTTCTGCACAAAAGACTGATTGTTGAGCATGTTCCAGGTGAGCAGCAGGTGGCAGATGTTCTCACAAAACCCCTCTCTACTACCAGATTTTCTCTCCTTAGAAGCAAACTCAATGTGACAGACAAATTTCAGGTTGCTTCTCAGCATAAATCAGTTCTGGGCTACTTTCCTCTGCCAAGATTAAAAGAAGAATTGTTTTGTGGAGATTCTTCTAGCTAGCTGAAGTTGATGTGCTTAGATTCAAGGGGGAATGTTAGGTATATATGCCTTTGTAAAGGCTAGCTTAGATTCAGGGGGGAATGTTAGATATGTTAGTTTATGTTAGTTGTAGCTTAAGTCTAGCTGTCAGCTTATATGTCAGCTTATAAGCTGACAGTGACATATAAGCTGACAGCTCAGCAATTGTAAATTAAGCTGATCTCATCTTCTATAAATAGAAGTGAGTAAATCAGCACATGTAACTAACTTTCCAATTCTGAAATAGATTTCAGATTCTCTCTCCTCTCTCTCTCTTCTATCTCTCACATACTCTCAGATTCTCATAGTAATTGACGAGTTGGCGGGTTAGGTTGAGATGGAGCTGTGCGTAGTCTCGCGTAGTCTCTATATCGATCATGATGATGATGAAGCTCGGTAGGGCTTGCTGTTTGGGCTATTATGGACAAGGACAAGGTGTCAATAAGGAAGCTAATAGTTGGTCCAATTCTTGCAGCTAAAGGGTTGGAGAGGAGCTGGGCGGTAGCAGTAACGAGAGAAGCTGAGCAGTTGCTTGGACTCTACGATAAAAGTAGGAGGGAAGGACAACCATATGGAGGTTGGTTGATGCGTCAACTTCAATGAAGGCAGGCTGGATGGCAATAGACTGACCGGTAGTGGTATGGACATCTGCAATTAGACTGGTTGCTGCAACGGCTGAATGAAGGCAAGCTGGGTAGTAGCAGCAGACAGATTCACCCATGATGAATGGGTTGCGGCTACAGTAAATAGGGTAGACGGCAGAAGCAAAGTCTCCCAGTGCCGGAGCTTTACTTCTAAATTGAATGTTACTTTTAAATGAATATATATACAGGTTTCTTCTTGGACATGAATTCAATATGGGACCGTGGAGTCTTACAACATTAAATATAAAAAATCAAATTAACAAGAATTGCTTACCTTTTCCATCCTTTTTAGTATCTTCTCACGGGTTTTTTCCTGTTTTTCTGTAAGCTGTCCTTTATATGTCTGCCATGTCACTTCCTCAGCATCATCCTAAAATTTTAATCCATCACATCAATGAATCAGAAGGCATAATGAACAACTTGATTGTCCAAAAAAAAGTAGATTCTGAACATATAAAAAGTTAATGAACTATAGGTAGTTCAATGGAAGAATTCTCTAGATCATAAAAAAAAGTCATGATTACAAACCTCTTCTTCTTCAATAGCATCCTCACCCATGCCCCATGATATACCATCAGCAACAGATGTTTCCATCCTTGCTCGTCGGAGTGAAGCTTCCCTATCTAGCATTGCTTCACGCATCTTCACTTCTCTCATCAGTTTTGCATTTTTCTCCTACGAAATTAAACCACATAAACCCAAATGAAAAAAAAAAAGGAAGCTAATTCCAGAAATAATCTAATGAGAAGTAGAAAATTTATTGAAGAAACGAAGAGAGGAAATAAAATAAATATATTTATAGCCACCAATTTGCAAGGCAGCAATCCTGCCATAGTGCAAGGTTCACCCTCTGAGCTCAGTATCACATGGGCTAAAGTGTAGACAGCCATACAAAACTAATGCTTGATTCAAATTTCACACACCAGCAATAATCACGACAATAAAATCTTATCCCACTAGGTGGGTTAGCCACAGATAAATTAATACCAACAGACTCTAACTGATCCAAATATCATGTCAAAAGAAAATGCTTCAAGAGATCCATTGTTGTAAGAAGCTCCTTAGTAAAAAACTCAATTCAACAAAATTTAAACAAGCGGAACAGAAAAGGAAGAAAAGTAAACAGCTTATAAAGTATGAACGTTGTCTATTTTAACCATATTTTTTTAAAATACAGAATTATCTTCCATTGTGTTAGGAGTTTCTTGCATAGTGACTTTACAGGGACAGCTTTATTACCACGTTTTTGTTCATTTTCTTACGCAGATCATGAGTCATTTCTTGTTTTTTGTTCTATCCTTTTCCTCTTAAGTTAAATGCCATGAACCATTTGGAGCACAAGAAATATATACTATTGCCAATCACAAAGGAAACAAGGCAACCGAGTGCACGCGTTTCCAACTAGTGGGAATTGGGACGGAAAATGTGCTTAGCCTTACCCTTGCAAGCGTTGAGGTTGTTTATAAAATTTGAACCTGTGACCGAGGTCACAAGGCAAATAATTTCACTCAGTTTTTCCCTATTAGAAAATTTGACCCCCCAGAACTATCGAAATTGAAACTCTTCCAAAAAGAAACCCATAACCTTTTCCTATGTATGAATGCATTTCTCCTAAAGTAAGTTTTACTTGATAAGCAGGAATGTCAAAGAACATAAAAATGGAGCTAAAAAATGACTGACAGTATATTTGAAAAGAGCAGGACAAATTTATCAGTTCGTCACTTTCTCTTCTATTACTGTATTGATTCTAGTAAACGCCAATCTTACCATTAGAGGATTTGTACACTTTGTAGAGAATGTATTTGCATAAATTGAAAACCATACAAAAATAGACACCAAAAACTCTCACAGAAATATGATAATAACTTGAAAGTAAAAAATAACACAACAAAGGAAATGTGCTTAGAATCCATTAAAACCAATCTTAAAAATACTGGTAGTGTGGGACACTTTTCCTTTTCCTTCTTATTAGAGTAGTTAACTTTATAACTTAAGTAGTCTTTGTATTAGAGATAAGTTGACAGCTGTCATGACAGCTGTCATAGTTAGTTACCATCAGTTTTCTATAAATAGAAACTGATCATCATTTTGTAACGACCTAATATACAATAATATTCAGTTTTTCAGATTTCTTCTCTCTCTCTCCTTCTCTCTCTCTCTTCTCTCTTTCTAACATGGCATCCAGAGCTTCTAGGGTTTTTCAATCCCCTCTCTCTCTTCTGCAAGTGTGAATCGCTTCTCTCTCTCTCTTGCGATTCTTCCAGAAACTCAATCTGCAACTTCTCACGAATGCGATTGCAATCTCCAGAAATTTTTCAGCAGTGCGATATTTCTTCAACTTCTCACTGTGCGATTGCGATCTCCAGAAAGTTTTCAGCAGTGCGATATTTCTTCAACTTCTCACTGTGCGATTGTGATCTCCAGCAATTCTCAGAAGTGCGATTGTGATTTCTTCATTTCTCTCTGTGCGATTGTGATTTCTACAAGTTCTCTCTTGTGCGATTCATCTCTCTTAAATCGTCTCTAGTTTCTGCATTTTTCTCAGGATTGAAGATATGGCTTCTGAAAATTTCTCTCTTCCTTCTTCTCCAGTTCAACCTACTCCAGTAACTACTGTGTTTACACCTGTTACTTTTTCGCACTCTATTTCTGCCAAATTAACTGACAAAAATTATATGCTATGGAAACAACAAGTAGAAGCTGTGATTATGTCTCACAGACTTCAGAGGTTTGTTATTAATCCTCAAATTCCAGTGAAATATCTCACTGAAGACGATCGTGAATTCGATCGTGTCAATCCTAACTATCTCAATTGGGAAGAGCAAGATCAACATCTTGCTTCTTGGTTACTGCAGATGCTTCATTCTGAATTACGTGCATCGAAGAAAGGCAGTCAAAGTGTTTCAGAATTTATACCTAGAATAAAGGCTCTTTCATTTTCTCTGGCTGCTGTTGGAGACATAGTAACTCAAAAGGAACAAGTCAGAGTCATATTAGATGGATTACCATCTGAATATGAGACTTTTGTCACCTCCATTCTCATTCGTGATGAACCTCTCAGTGTAGGTGCTCTTGAAGCTCATCTTGTGCAACAAGAGGCTTATTTGGAGAGAATGCATCCTGTTGTTAATGATGCATTCTCTGTTCATCTCACTCAAGCACAGAAACCTCCTGATCTATCTGCATCACAAGTGAATGTTGCTCATGCTTCTCAGCCAGTGCAGCCTCAGATGCCTATGCAGCCTCAGTTGTCTCAGACTGTCAATCAGGTTACTAATCCATTGCAACAGGGTTTGCTTTATTTTTCAAATTAGTTTTCTAGTTATGGTTACTCTCAGTCATCTGCTGCACCTGCTCCAGTAGTGTCTAAACATAAAACTACTAATCCTTTTGACACTGATAATGAAGATAGTGATAATCCTGACTTTGAGGTTTCCTCTAGATCTAAAACTAGTGGTTTTAAAGGTAAATCTAATAAAGGCAAGTATAGTAGGAATCGTGTGAGGTGTCAGCTATGTGACAAGCCTGGCCATGAGGCTCTTAAGTGCTGGAACAGACTTGATATTGTCATGAATTCTGGTGCACAAAATAAGTCTCAGCAGCAGGGTCAGAAAGGCCAGAAGACTCAGCAGCCGGTTCACCCTGTGCAGTCTTATTTTTCTGCTCCTCAGTATCCTGCAGCTCCTTTCTATATGCCTTATCAGCCTTTACCTCTTCAGCCTGTTCAGAATTTTCCTTAAAGGGTTCCTCAGTCAATACTTGGCCCTGGTCCAACTTCATGGGCTCCTCAACCTTTGTTTCCTGCTGTTAGACCTCAGCCTCAAGCTCTGCTGGTTGAGCCTCAGGTTTATAACTCTCAACTTTGGTACCCTGACTCCGGGGCTACTCATCATTTGACCTCTGATCCTGCTAACATAGCAAACAAGTCTAATCTCACTGGTCAAGATCAGATCTTCATGGGAAACGGTTCAGGTATACCCATAACAGGGATTGGTACCAGTGTTTTTCGGTTTTTCCTTCTCCTCTTTGTCCAAACACTATTCTTAGTCTCAATCATTTATTACTAGTTCCTACTATTACTAAAAATCTTGTTAGTGTAAGCAAGTTTGCTAAGGATAACAGTGTTTATTTTGAGTTCCATCCTAACACCTGTTTTGTGAAATCCCAGGCTACCAATTCTATCCTTCTTGAAGGGTCTCTAAATGCTGATGGTCTTTATGTCTTTCATGATTTCCTCAAGTCAAGGTCTGAGTTAGGATCTCCAGTGAACTCAGGGGCTGCTGGTTCTGCTGTTTTTCAGCCTGTCTTCTACTTGTAATAAGGACACTAGTTCAGTAGGTTCTTTTCCTTGTAATAGCGACTTATCTAGTGTTTCTTCCTCATGTTCAGTAAATAATGAACAAGGCATTAGTGATGCCTATTCCTTATGGCATAGTAGGTTAGGACATCCTCCTGAAGGTGTTGTTAAAACAGTTCTGAAATCTTGTAATATTCAGCAAAGTATTAATAAAATTGGTTCACATTTTTGTTCAGCCTGTGTGTTGGCTAAGTCTCATAGACTTCCTTCTACTCCTTCTCTTACTGTTTATAGTTCACCTTTTGAACTTGTTTACATTGACCTATGGGGTCCAGCACCTATTCTTTCCTCCACTGGTTTTAGATACTATATGTCCGTTGTTGATGCTTGCACTAGGTATACTTGGTTATTTCTGTTGAAGCAAAAATCTGATGCAATACAAACTTTTAAACACTTTCTCTCCTATGTTCAACTTCAATTTTCTACAACCATAAAATCTGTTCAAACAGATTGGGGGGGTGAGTTTAGACCCTTTACAAATTTTCTAACCTCTCTTGGAATCACTCAGAGTGATCTGCCCTCATACTCATCACCAAAATGGTGTAATTGAGAGAAAACATCGACATATAGTAGAAATGGATTTGACTATGCTAGCACAAGCTTCTTTGCCCACAGAATTTTGAGATCATGCCTTTATTAGTGCTGTTTACCTCATTAATAGGTTACCAGGTTCTTCTGTTCAGGGTGCTGTTCCTCATATTCTCCTATTCAAATTTGTCCCTGATTATAAATTCCTTAAGGTTTTTGGTTGCACTTGCTACCCTTGCCTCCGACCTTATACAAAGAACAAACTTCAGCCTAGGTCTTCTCCATGTACCTTCCTAGGATATTCACCTAGTCACAAAGGTTGTAAGTGTTTGTCTAAATCTGGGAGAATGTATGTTTCTAAAGATGTGGTTTTTGATGAGTTTTCATTTCCTTATCAAAAGGATCCATCTCCTATTTCCTCTTCATCTTCTCCTACTGTTAATGCAACTCCACATTCTCAGTTGTCCTCTCCTTCTCTTGCCTCTACTTCTCTGCCTTCTACAGCTTCTCCTACTATTTCTCTGTCCTCTTCTTCTTCTCAGAACAGTGCTGTTCAGCAGCCTCTTAATACTCATACTATGATCACTAGGTCAAAATCTGGTACCATTCCTCCTGTTCCTGTAGTTAACTTTATAACTTAAGTAGTCTTTGTATTAGAGATAAGTTGACAGCTGTCATGACAGCTGTCATAGTTAGTTACTATCAGTTTTCTATAAATAGAAACTGATCATCATTTTGTAACGACCTTCTAATATACAATAATATTCAGTTTTTCAGATTTCTTCTCTCTCTCTCTCTCTTCTCTCTTTCTAACACTTCTTTTTCCTTTCAATAAAGATACTGAGAGACATCAGCAAATACTAAATGGTGAATGGTCATAGTGGAAAGAAGGAAAACAGGAAGCCAGGGTCTTACAGGAGGCATCAACTCAGAGGGTCCTTGAAAAATGAACAAGCGAGACGACCTGCAAATGGAATTCAAGATGAATAAATATATATTTGGAAAATGAGGTTCCACGTAGATGAATATTCATCCATTTCTACCATCATCCTTACACTCTCAACATTTAATGTACATGGTAAAAAATGGAGAAAAACATGAGCACATATAACAATAACAATAACAATGCCTTTAACCACTAGGTGGGGCAGTAAGGGTCAACTACATTAGATCAAACTACATTAAATTAAACAATGCCATTGAGTTATGTCAAAAACCAAAATTTCTAAAAAGTTGTTCAGGCCAAGGTTTTTCAATCAACTCTTATTGTTGGCTCTATTGCTCGTCTCACATGACCAAACCATCTCAAGGAAAGATTTCCTAGTTTTCTCAGTAAGTGCTACTTCAACTTTCTCTTGAATACATTCAATAACAATCTTAAGTTTTCTTGTGTATCCACAACCACATTCTCATCTCAGTATCACTTAGCCTAAGCTCATCTAACGTTAAGGAGATTATGTTGAGGAGAGCCAAAAAACAGAAATAAACTGGCTTGCCTGGGAGTATAAACTGAGAGAAGTAAGATGAAAGAGAAGTGAGAGAATAGAGAGAGAAGAGCGAACAAACTGAAAACAGAAAATGATATTATTGATCTAACTATTTTAGAGTTGAGAGTTTCTATTTATAGGCTTAGAGCCTTTGTACAGCTGTCAGTACTTGACTGACAAATCAGTAAGGTTAGAACAAAACTAAACCACTCTTAGTTGAGTGACTTGATAGTCAAGACACTCGTGTATTCTATTACACCCCTCTCAAACCAACGTGGGGTTGTAGATCTGCCCTGTTAGCTATCTTGAGTTTGTGCTTGAGCTCTTGAAATCAGGAAGTAGAGAGAGATTTGGTGAGGATGTCAGAAACTTGATACTGAACTGGTATCTGAGAGACTTGTAAAGTCTTATTTTGAACTTGATCTCTGACCAAAAAGAGCTCTAGAGCTATATGTTTTGTCCTAGCATGTAGCACAAGATTGTGTGCTAGAGCTACTGTGTTGAGATTATCACAAAAAATGACTAGTGGCTTGAAAGGCACCCTTAATTCTGTGATGAGAGATTTAATCCACATTAGTTCAATAGTAGCAATGGCTAAGGATCTATATTCTGCTTCAGTGCTGGACCTGCTAACAGTGTCTTGCTTTTAGACCACCAGGTAACTAAATTAGGACCCACAAATAATGCAGCCCCTGAGACAGATCTTCTGTCAACAGCATCTGTGGCCCAGTCAGCATCACAATAACATGCAAGACTGAGAAGTGTGTGAAGAGGTGCAGGGTGGAGAAGTAGACCTTTATTTACTGTCCCTTTAAGATATCTGAGTATACTCTTAACAGCAGCCCAATGTTCTTCAAGAGGCTGAGATAGGAACTGACACACTTTATTGACACTTAAGCTTATTTCAGGTCTTGTAATAGTGTTGCATATGAGCACCTATAACTGACCTATACAGTGTAGGATCTAGAACAAAATTTGTTCCCTGTTTGGCCAGCCTGCAACTGCTATCCATAGGTGAGGCTATGCTGTTAGCATTGGCCATATTGGCTCTTTCCAAAAGATCTTTGATGTATTTAGCCTGAGACAAAAGAAGGGAACCATTGAATAGTCTTACAACCCGAATGCCAAGAAAATAGTCTAGGGTACTAAGTCTTTTAGGACAAAGGTATTATGCAGTTTGGTGACAAGAAAATTATTAGAGGCAGAATTGGTACCTGTGATGATTATATCATCTATATACAGTAAGATGTACCTAGTGGAGTCTTTGAGTTGAGTAGCACTGTAGAAGAGAGAGTTATCACACTTGCTAACTAGAAACCCAAAACTGAGAAGAGTTCCTTTTAACTTTTCAAACCACTGTCTGGGGGGTTGTTTTAGGCCATACAATGACTTATCTAATTTACAAACTACAGGTATTAGGATGTTTAAATCCAGGGGGTTGCTTCATATACACTTCCTCCTTTAAAACCCCATTTAGAAAAGCATTGTTTATGTCTGATTGCCTTAAAGGCCACCCATTAGTTATTGCTATAGTGAGCATGATTCTGACATTAATGGGCTTGACCACTAGTGAGAAAGTCTCAGAGTAGTCAAATCCTGGTTTTTGATGGAACCCCTTGACCACCAATCGAGCCTTATACTTTTGAATGGTTCCATCTGGATTTTCCTTTACTCGGAATACCCACTTGCAGTTCTGTGAGCAGGTAAAGGCACCAGAGACCAAGTGCCATTATCAATGAGAGCTTTGTATTCAGCAGTCATGGCCTTATATCACTCCTCATATGTTAGAGCAGCTTTGACCACTATTAGGTTCAAAATGAACCAAATTAACATGAGGAAAAATTACTCTAGAAATGCCTGACTTTGACCTAGTCCACATAGGATGAGTATTATAAAAAGGGGGGGGGGGGGGGGGGGGGGGGGGGGGGCAGCAGTAGAGCTAGGTGAGGAGAAACTGGAAAATGGATATAGTAGTCAAGGCAACAGAGGATAAGGGTGCAGAAGATTGAGCGGAGGAATTAATGTTAGATTGATGAAAGGAATTTGGAGGAGAAATAGGTGCAAGAGAGAAATTGTTATGTTGAGCTAGTGGGGAGTGTGATGATGCTGTAGGAGAGTTGGGAGAGAGGGATGGTAAAGGAGTAATGGGGGAAACTGTATAAAATTGAGTAGTCTGAGTGTCAAATTTTGGTGCAAAACTAGGAGAGGAAGTATTGAACGATGACACACCAATGGTTGGTGAAAAGGGAAAAGTGAGATCATCAAATATTAAATCCTTAGAAATATAAAATCTCCCATCATCTCATAAGCACTTGTAGCCCTTGTGGGAAGATGAATATCCCAGAAAAACACAAGCCTTTGACCTAAATTGCATCATGCGTTGATTGTATGGTCACAGATGTGGAGCATCAACAACCAAAAATCCTGAGTTCACTGTAGAGTGCCCAAATAAAGTAGTATAGGGCACTTTGTGTTCATTAGATGGAGATGGCAGTCTATTGATCAGATACACTGTTGTGGTAAAAGCATGGTCTCAATAGATCATAGGGACTGGCCCTCTAGCAAGCAGTGCAAGTCCTGTCTCCACTATGTCTATGCTTTCTTTCCACTGACCCATTCTGATAATGTCTGTGAGGACAAGTCAGTCTGTGTACAATGCCTTGTTGCTCAAGGTATTGAGTGAATGGTTTGAAGCCTCCACCACCATCACTCTGGATTGCTTTAATGGGTAAAGAGAATTACGTAGTAACACAGCTGTGAAAATTCTTAAAAATTGCAAAAGCATCTGATTTTAGTTTTAGCGAACAACACGTGTATTAGGTTGTTGCATCAACAATGGAGAAGTAGTACTTAAAACATTAGCCAGAGACTAATGGTGCTGGACCCCAAAGATCAACAAACAATAATTCGAAGGGGACAGTGTAATTATGTATGGAGAGAGGAGAATAAAGTTTATGTGACTTGCCAACACAACATTTACCACAAAAATCTCGTAATGTTTTATTTCTTGTAGAAATATTACAAGTTCTAAGAACAGACTTTACAAGCTATTCATGAGGATGGCATACATTTTCCGGAACTAGTCACAGAATTGAGAGTGTCAATTTTGGAAAGACATATAAACCTTCAGAAATCAGGTGCCCTTTAAGGAGAACCTGATTAGTAACCTAAAATTTTACAAGACAATGATTAGGATGAAATTCAAATAAACACTTAATTGTCTCGTGCAAATTTTCTCACACTCATTAAGTTCTTAGTGATAGTTGGAACCAAAAGTAGATTGGTTAAGGATGGACTTTTACTAGAGTTTTCAGGAGATAAAAGTTGAGTGACCAAAAGATTTTACAGATATAGGTTGACCATTACCCATGTATATTAGGGAAGGGCACTTCATTGTTGATTACCACTATAATGAAGAGAGAACTTAACCAAATACTACTCCAGTCTCAATTATAAGCAAAAAAAAAAAAAAAAAAAAAAAAAAAAAAAAAAAATTCACACTTATTAAAGAAATTAGTTGAATGCATATAATTTTCTCAAATTCATAAAAAAATAGATACGTTTGGAAAGTAGCATTGGGAATAAAATAAAAATTGAATGAGACAATCACTTTATAGATATATTTTAGGGAAGTAGCATTGAAAATGAAACAAATATTAAAGAAATTAGTTAACTTCGGCTTATATTTGAGACCGGTGAGAATAGGTCCATAATTGAATGCACGGAAACAGGCACCATAGATTACAGTGGATTATCCACTGCTATCTTAATTACTAGTATAGCAAATGCTTCCTGAACCCCAAAGAAATAGTAATTGCATCATAACTCAAAGTAATGATGATAAGGTTCCCAAAATATGCATATTTCAACTTGAAACATGAAATAGCCATGATACTTCTCACACATTACATAACAACTCAACTAATAAGCGAGGTTATATTGTTAACTGTACAGTATTAGAATTAAGAGTCACGTCCTTTAGATCTTGGTGATAAAATATTAACTACTGATTCCAGAAGGCTCACTGTACACCACTTAAAGCAGCAAAATTCCATAAGAAAGCTGCAAATAATAATTTTCTGGTGCCTTAGTACATGATTCATAATACACATTTAAAACAATAACAGGTCACAATCTAATCTACAATAATTAAAAAGAAGCAATAATGACATAAGAGAGAACCACAATTCAATAGAATAATGTAAAAGCCTTATAGAGCAAAGTGAAAAAGTAAATTAACAAGATACTTACCGGCCAAATCGAATGACATCACCAACATGCAAGTCAGCATATGTGTTTTTCTCCACCTAAGCAAATGGGAAAGAAAAAGGAATTATTCCATGCTATGAAGTTATAATCTGCAGATACTTTTTCCAAGCAGCTAGACCCGAATACTCAGTAAAATAAATCAGAACTACACATGAACTCAAAGGTGAAAACGTTATAAACCAAACCGCAATGAATGACTGCTATTCAATAGATTCTTGCTTCTTTCCTTATATTTAGAGTCGTATTGCAGGGCACATACAAGATTTTAGGTATATAAATTATACTATATGTTTCGCCCTACCAAGTACAGCCCCTGGCACCACTGCACCAACAGCTCGTTGGTAGATAAATAAAGGATTTATCCCAATAATATGGAAATAATAGAAAGATTCGTTATTTATCTTATATTACATAGAAGATAATTCCTCAATAATAGGAGATAATTATAGATAATAGGAGATAATTATAGGATTATCTATCATAATAGATAATCCAATCTGCCCAAAAGAGATAAGATAAAGTGAAATTATCTCCACAATAGAAGATTTACAAAGAGAAATATATCATGTTTAGCAGCCCTTGAAGACCCTATAAATACCAGCCTCCATCAGAAAACGAAGACACACCAACTCCATTACACAAAGTATAAACAATATACATCCATACTCCCAAGAAGAGAGATCCAGCAGTGAGTTTGTGACCCCTTTTCATAAAAGGGCTATAGTAGTACATGGCGGTGATGGCAAAAAAAAAAAAAAAAAAAAAACTGCGTTTTTGTCTGATTTTTCTATAAAAACCAATGGGCTTTTTAATTTTAGGTTACAAAAAGGCCTATTTCCTATTAGCTGATCTGTTAGGGTAAACAAGAGTGATTTTCAGTTTCAATTGTAACCACCCTTCTCCATCACGTTTCTGCGATGAAGAATTACAAGAAATTTGTATCCAAGAAGATTCAGATGGAGAAGAAGCAGAAGGATATGCCCCAATATCCAACAATGATAATGATTATGTTGGGGAAGAGTAGGGGAATGAATAGATTTTTGGCGCTTAAGTGTTTAACTTGGTCTAAATTTCTTTAAGATAACTATTGTTAGTTTAGTATGGCTTTTTGATATGATGGTACTTGATATTATTGGTTTATATTTTGAGTAGTTCTAGTTCAATGTTAGTTCAACAATGACATGGCACATTTATCTTTATTGTTAGTATTGTTGGTTTGATTTTATAATGACAATATGCTTATGTTGTGGAACTTTTAGCCATGCTTTTATATAATTTTACTTAATTGTTACTTAAATTGTTGCTTTTGTTAGTTGCATTTTTCCTTCGCTATGCTATCCACAATATTGTACAGCAGAATTTTCGTCTACTGTTATGACCCGCTATCCACGATCAATAACACTGTCTCACGGTGGCAGTTGATCACAACCCAATCGTAGAGAATTCATAGCATCATCAAGACACCACCGCCAACAATATGAGAGCCATAACCTCAGGATCCGAAAGGGTCAACCCAGTTTGCTCATATGGAGAACATAGGCTAGCTAAACGACCTTCCTAGAAGAGGGGGCTTATCGCTGAACTCTCTCAGAAACAGCTCGTCACGCCACTTATAGACCTCCCATGTACACTATCAACGTGCCCAAACTCATCATTCTTCTGCAAGATATCCCAATATCTTAACAGAAATAAGGAGATCTAAAGAGAAGCCCACCAATGGAATCCTAAAAACCTCCAAGGGACTATACATGAAAGAACCTAAAGGCTCTCAAGATAACAAATCCCATCTTCCCCAAAGAACTACATCAACCTTGATTCCCTTATTAATAGGGAGATGCAAGACCATGGTCACCCGTGTCAAGCCCCTCTCATAAAAACCCTCCGGTTTCCCAACCGGAACACTATATTTTGATTTGATAGAGAATTTTGAGCCTAGCAATTTATATTTCAGTTAAGGGCATTGATGTTCCTACCTTAATTACGTTATTTGAAAATATAAATAGAGTTTTCATACATTCCAAAAGAGGGAATCATAGCAGAACTATTGAATTGAATACTATCAACTATAGTAGTTTTGGAGTTGACCACTCCATGCAGCTATCCAAGATTGACTACCATGATAAGGGCACAAATAAAAAGTTGACAATTTCTTGTGTTTATGGCCATAGCGTACATTTCAAGTATGAAAGCAGTCAGAAACACAATGAGCTATATATTACCTAAGAATATTCGATATATCCCCAATATCTTACGGAAAGCATTATCAAAATTTCAGAGAGAGAAGATGCGATATAATACCTGATTCTTGTTCAAAAAGGTTCCATGAGTACTCCCAAGATCATAGAGATATGCATTTCCACTTCTCTTAAACTGTATAACTAACAAAATACAAATGAAATCCTTGGTGAGAATCATTGGTAAACTTTAGGAATGTCAAGATAACCATTAGGATAAAAGCTGCTTACAATATTCACAAAGTCATGCATAACATTAATAAGGATGGATATTCCAGATGTTAAACAAATGACGCCATACAAAGCTCAATTCATGAAGTGTGCAAACAACAATTCATCCCTCCACAAAATTTCTCACTTTTGCAAGACGGTTTATATATTTGACATATGGTAAGTAATCAACCTCTGGATTTCTTCAATTGAACAACTCAATCGTTTATTCTTTTTTCAGGTCAAAGATGTTGGGATATTATTATTGTTGTTGTTGTTGTTGTTGTTGTTGTTGTTGTTGTTGTTGTTGTTGTTGTATATATCCGATTCTATTAGATGTTTAGTTGCTTTAGATAGTTGTCTTAATCCCTAAACTTAAAGAATTGATTAGAGTTGACAAATCGAAGTTCCAGAATTTTGGGAACTCAAGAGCAAAATAGTGACGAACAGGTCATGAAGGATGGTACAGCTTTGATACCATGTTGAATTGGAAGGTCTTAGGTAAGGAAAGAGAAAAAGAATAAAAAATATAAGATTGATATTAATTAGATATGATTGAAGTTAATTCAAAAGTACAAAGGATTGGTCCTATTTATATGACAATAATAAAAGACAAATAGAATCCTAATATAATTACTCATAATGAAATAATTGATCCTGATATGATTGACTCTAACGATAAAATCAGTCCTAATCAATTCTGAAGTATTATGAGATATTTCCAGATATTCTAACAATACTAATGATTTTTTGCAAGTATCTAGACCACATAAGTCTCTCTCCCCTGATATGTAGTCCTTTTTGTTTTCACATTTTTAATATTGTGTCGTTACTACAGCTTCTAAGCTAAGAAAGTAATCTCTAAAACAATGATGGCTAATTATCAAATGGGAAAAATGATCTTACATAAGGAACATGGTATCCCTTTTGATTTAAATCATTTCATTTTAACACTTATCAGCATCCACGTAACAAAACAGAAAGATGAGGATCTTTTTCTTGATTTTTACGGGTACCATCCCACCCTATAACCAAGGTAGAAGACTAATCCCCCAGGCGTAGTCGGGCTTGCCCTCCCAATCAGTGTTCTTACTACGGACCGAACCTTGGTTCTCCCCTGGGATCTTAGTGTATACCACTACGCAACAGCCTTGTTGGTAAAGATAAGGATTTTTTAGATTCAGAGTTGGCTTAACTATATAAAATGCCAATTTATCACCATCAATTAAAAAACCAACACTTCCCATTTCTATTCAATGCGCAAGTAATATTATTAGAGTAAATGTAAATTAAGCATTATAGGCTTTAAGCAATCAGCAGTAAACTGACTGCCACCTGTCCTGCCACCTGTCAGCGAGCGCAGGAGTAGATGCAGGTGCTACCCTTCCCTTCTCCTATAAATAGGAGTTATCATTATTGTAATGATTGCTTGCTTTCAACAATAGAAGTTAGTTACAAGTTTCCCTCCAATTCTCTTCTCTTTCATTATTGGTTTCTAATAAATATGAATTAGATTCTAAGTTAAAATAACAAAAATTCATGGTATATTTGGAACAAATAAATCTAGAATTTTATCGAGGGTTCAAGCAGAAATATAGAATTTAAAGAAAAAAAAAAGCAAATTATATTGTATACACTCACTTATATCATGCAAATTCACGGTGACAAACTCTGTTAAACACACATTTCTTATCTCAAAACCTTGGCTTGCCTCAAGTTAGCATCAACAGTATTGAACTAATCAAAATACAGATTTTAGGCTAAAACTTCATTCACAGAAGTAAAATGATGTCATAATATAACTTTGAAAATAATTATGCATCCAAACATTTGTTTTCTAAATCCATCACTAAGCGTGTGGGCCAAACGACAACAAAGGTGCATAGGGACAAGAAGGAAGAAAAGAATATAAACTTGAAAAACACAGTACCTGCATGAAACCTAGAAATAGTGGGGTGCTCCAGCATAAAGTCACACAGATCCAATCGCCCAAACATATATGCCCCTTTCTCATGCCTGCGCAGTAACAACCAAACCAAGACCGAACAGCAATTCAGCGAATAAATTGTAAACAATGCAATGCATATGATAAGAACCACAATGAAACGGAAATGACTCAATTATATTTTCAGTCCTCAAAAGTAGGCTTGATTATTCATTCAGATAAGTTGTGATGATAATTTAAGGGATGATGTTGTTAACACTGTCAGTGGCATTGTTAGCCGTATCACTTGACTGACCATAAGAACTAAAACTTTTTATTACTAAAACCAAAATCAGAGTCAATTCTTCAGGGATAAAAACCATAGAGTGAAGTACCACTATGGTTTTTTTAGACGGGACACTTTAGTCCCTCAAAATATGGAAATTTACTTTTAGTCCTGAAGATTTTTTTATGGACCCTTCGTCCCTCCACCAACTCTATCAACTGCGAACTTAAGTGTCCATGAAAAAATTCTTTAAGGGACTGAATTTTCACATTTTGAAAAAAGTGTCCCATCTAAATAAACACAAGGGGTACTTTGGTCAAAAACATATAAAGGCAAACAGAAAATAAATAAATTTGAGAAAGTAAACTGTAGAGAGGCTCACAGATTCAATTTATCGATGATGGAACCGTCCTTGAGAACCTCGAGGTAGAAGTCGTGACCTGGGGGACCGCTCCAAGGAGGGATTTTATAGGGAACAGCTATGCCGGAAGAGGGCTTCGGTGTTTGGGAAGAAGAAGGAGAAGATTGGGATTCAGCAGTGTGGGTTGTTGTTGAATCGGGCGGCGGCAAATGGACGGTGGGAGATTGAGATGAGGAGTGCGAAATCGAAGATTCGGGGTTCGGAGGAGGAGGGGGAGGTGGCATGATGATGGGTTTTGAAGTTGGCGGTGGTGTTTCTTGTGAAGAAGGTGGAGAAGAGAGTTGATGTTGATTTGGTGGGTTTGAAGGAGAAGGGTTTTTGGGAGGTGGGGGACCCATGGGGCTCGTCATTGCATCAAAAGATAGACAAGAGAGAACTTAGAGAGGGGAGTGAAGATGAATTTATAATGTTCAAGAGCCAAGGAGAATGAACTTGAACTTCGTTTCGTGGTGAATTCGCTTTTGTGTTTGCCATCACTCTAGTTTTGTTGCGGGGAAAATTGCTTTTGTGTTAGTGCTCAATTTTTTATTTTTTAATACTCCGTAATCATTCCATAATGACATGTTAAATGTTTTGTTGGTCCAAATATGACATTTTCTTAACAATTCAATATGGCATTGGGCCAACGAAGCATTTAACGTGTGCCACGTATGATTCCGTTAGGTCCCTTCTCACGAAATTGGATTGGGGACTAACGTGATGATGTCAAATTGATTTTGGGGAGTTTAAGAAATCACACGAATATCTTTCGGAAAGATAACTAATCCCACGAATATCTTTCGGAAACTTATGTGAATATTAATTCAAGTAAAAAAATTGGGAATTTCTATCCACATCCAAAAAATACTATTCACACCCAACACATTTAAAAACTTTTGTATAAATTACCAAAAATACCCTTTCATACACTCAACTTTTACTTTTTTTTTTTTACTTTTACTCCATACACCCAATTTTTACTTTTACTAGTACCATAAATATCTTTATATATTGTTTCATATCTTCTTCTTCTTCCCATCTTCTTATAAACCTCCCATAAACCCTTCTCTGAAATTTAGAAACTCTTCCAAAAAAAATTTAAAAATCATCAAATAGTATCCATGGTAGTGCTTCCCTTTCATCTCTCTCATCTACTCCCTTTGGTCCCTATTATAAGAAAAATTGTACATATATATTTTGGTCTCAAATATAAGAAAAAATTAACCAACTTTTTATTTTCAATACAATTATTCCTAAAATGTTTCTAGAAATTAGTGATATCGTTTAATTTTTGTTTCATTCTCAATACAACTTTCCAAAAATAGTCATATTTTTTTATGATTTTGAAAAAATTAAATACATTCAACTAACTTTCTTAATAAATGTGATTTCGGTTATTTCTTTATATAATAGGGACCGAATGAAGTATTGATTACTTTATTTGATTTATTATAATCAATCGTACTTTTTTCTGGATATGTAATTGGCGGTTAGACAAACCGATTGGTAGACACATCTGATCGGCAAAGGCATCCGATTGGTAAGATTAGTCAATCAAAAAAGGAATTCGATCATATAACATATATGATCGGTCAGTGGAACCGATTAGATATGGAGTCCAAATGTTATCTAGTGCAAAAAAAAAACAAATTTGGGTTTTTACATGATTTAAAACTTATATTATATACTACCTTCGTCCCTAAATATAAAGCTCTCTTGACACTTTTATTTTGTCCCTATTTATAAAGCATCATACCAATTTTCAATGATCATTAATTACTTTTTTCCACAAACACCCCTATTTATTTAACACTTTTTAGATTACCAATAATATTAATAGGGGTAATTTTGAAATTACATATCAAAAGTTCACATTTCCAATAAAATTAACTAAATTATTTCACTTTCTTAATGGACGTTAAATCCCCCAAAGAGCTTTATATTTAGAGACGGAGGGAGTATTGTTTTTCTTTTTCAGGTTTCTCCTAAATATGCATGAAGACAAGAAAATTAATATGGAGGATAATGAAAAAACTAATGCACTAGTAAAAGAGTTCCCTAATTTTACCGGTATATTTAGCACTAATGAGGTAAGTTTAACTTAACCTTAAAGTTAAACATTGAATTATATGTTTATTTTGATTTTTTAATTCTTAAATTCAAGTACCACATTTTACAAGTTTTTGAGCCCCAAGATGCTTTGCTAAAGTGGTGTCGAGACATTGCAAAAAATCATGGATTTGTTCTTGTCATCTTTAGATCAGACGACGATATAATGGGTAAGAGTTCAAGAGTTACTATTGGTTGTGAAAGAAGCGGGAAGTGTAGATCATCCAACAAGAACTAGAACAAGGAGGTTGTAAAGAAACCAAGGGTGCTGACTGCAAGCAGGAAGTGTGAATGCCCGTTCACACTAAAAGGAAGCTAAGGGTGGTAAGAAGCGATGAAGGTGAAGGATGGCAGGTTTGGGTGCATTATGGGTTTCACAATCACGTTTGTGCAGAAAATTTGGAAAGTCATCCATTTGCTGGTCGGCTAACTGTTGAACAGAAGTTCTTGGTTGAAGAGTTGACAGAAAATAATGTAAAACCAAATTTCATATTGCTTACATTGAAAGCTCATGATCCATCTAATGTCACTAGTAAAAAAACAAATTAACAATGCTCGTCTCGTCAAGATTATAGACTAAGAGTAAGATTCCCAATGATAGAGATGTAACATTTCATGCATTTGCTGGAGGAAGGCAATTATATCCATCGTCATAGAAAGAATGAGAGTACCAATGTTGTAGAAGACCTATTTTGGGCTCATCCTCGGTCACTAATACTTTTGCATTCCTTTAGTATGGTATTGCTAATGGACATCACCTATAAAACCAACAAGTACTGAATGCCTTTATTTCAAATTTTTGGCCACACATCAACAATGAAGACATATGGTGTTGTATTTGCTTTTTTGCAATCAGAGAAAGTGGAAAACTACCTGTGGGCATTACAATGTTTAAGAAGCCTTTTTCGACCTGATGATGAGCTTCCACGAGTGATTAAAGAGCTAATTGAAAACGAAGCATTCTACCAAAAAAATGTACATCGCAATTAGTTTGGAGTATGAGTCTGATGATCTGTATGGTAAACTAACTAATGCACTTCATGTGGATAGTTGGACGGAATTTTCCCCTCAAGAGAAATGGCTAGAGTTACCGTTGATAGATACGCTTATTGCTACAACATTCCAAGTGATCCTCATGAGTTTAGGAGATACCATGTGAAAATGTCACACTTACTTGCCTTTGAAGGGATTGTCATGCATGGGCATACATCAAGTATGGGCAATTGGTGAGGTGAGGAAGAACCACCGAGGTCAGGTAATGAGCAATTAACATTAACTAAGTCATTTTTAATATTGTACTACATTTAAGTCGAATTGTATTAACATGTTAAATTGTTTTTGAAATTGCAGGTGAAATTGGTACCAAATTCACCATTACCTCCTCTTTACATAGATTGGCAGACCTTCCGCAGTCCAGAGGCTGCTGATTGGGAGACACCACATTGGGATTTCTCACTATGTTAACACCACCAAGGGAAGCAGAGCATGTGAATTTGGGTAGCGACTAGTGATTGCCATGGGTTTTTTAGTAGCAAAAATTATTACCCATTGACTTTTGAGTAGCAAATAGCATTAGCGATGTTTTTTTTATATAGTATATGACAAAGACTGTTATAAACAATAGCATAAATTTGTGAATGACAATATTTAATAATGATATATTAAAGTACCAAAGTTAGATAACAATGTAACATTACTAACTATAAAAAAAAACCAAGTTTCGACACTACAAATAACTAAACAAAGAGGAAATCATGTGCGTCTAGTTCCACGTCCCTTTCTTGAGAAGAAAAAAAGAGGCACGTCTTCATTTGGATTAGCATCAGCAAGCCTTATTATGTCATTTGCGTCCACAACATCAAGCTTCCCATAAATAAGCATATTCCTCATCAAATCACCCATCCTCTTTAACCTATCATGTAAGATACAAAAACACAAAAAAAAATTAAATATTACAATTGCAACAAATTTAATCAAAAATTGTTAGGTAGTTAATAATGTTACCTTAATATGATCGTGAGTAAGGCGAGGATGAGCAGGAGCAGAAACTTTTTGTACCTCACATTGTAAGGTGCGGATGATGAAGGGATGAAATACCTTAAAGAACCATTCCATGAATCTTGGCTCACATTGTCCTTGCACTTCCACACGACTATATTCGCTGGATATCAATCGTATGACGCTCCTACTCATTAAATGCCTCATCCATCTCTTCTGGGCTTAGAGGTATTTCTGCAATTGCTCGCGGTGGTGTAGGAACACACTGCTTGTACCCGAACAGGCGAAGGACACTATCAGACAAGTATAGCTCCTTCGTATGATCACATGTAATATAGCCTCGAAACAGACACACATCATCAAATGACCGATTATGCTGTAGATAAGGCATCCAAATGACATTTTCTGGCCTTATTGCATCTAATGCTTGTCCATACCGACCATGCAAATCTTCTCTCCCAGGGAATGACACCCACCTTTTAATATGTGGCATATTCTCATTATATGACAAGTCTGCCATCACCAAGCCAAGACCAGGAAAATGTTCATGAATCCAGGCCTACAATTTCATAGAATAAAACAATTAGTATGATGAATAAACATAAATATAATTACATAATTAAAAAACCATAATTAAAAAACCATACTTTCATTACCTGCCTCAGAGATATAAAACCAGCCATCTACTTCGTCTTCCTACAAATACCCTCACGAAGATACTCATAGAAAGGCAAGAGAAGATGTTCCCCATACATATTCAGTGGGCTCAACTACATTGCGAAATAATTCTAAGAAATGCACGCTAGCAGTCGTGAACTTCTTATTCGAGAAAAGGCAATAACCAGTTAGGTATAAAAGTACAGCCCTTGCAGCTTCATCGAAAAAAGCATCATTCAACCTAATAAATTCGTCCACCAACCATGACAGACGAACACAGCCAAAAGTAACCTCTCGTGTAGCCTCTAATAAAGGGGTCCCTAACAATTCTACCAAAATATCAACAACAACACCGTCGTTCAAAGGAGAAGCATCCACAAGGTGACCCACACTGGTATGTGCAAAATATTTGACACATCATCAAGGGTGATGGTCATCTCTCCGCAAGGTAAGTGGAAACTTTGCATTTCAGAATGCCACCTCTCAATAAAGGCATTAATAAAAAATTTATCAACATTTGAATATGTGCATCCAATCAATGGTTCTAAACCTGTTCTCTGAACAATCTCCTACACTCGAGGTGGGCACTCACTTATATCACCAAGTGCCAAAGGCCACACATGGTTGGGACATTTCATGACTTGACGTTCCTACATAAATAGAGATGTAGTAATTAATAAATTATATATCGTGCTTTAATTATAAATTTGATAATTAAATTTATAAGCATACCTCTCCATCCCATATAGCAGCTGCAACATGTGTTGGGTATGTGACAAACAAAGCCAAGGACTCGAGACCGCCACCAAATGAGCATGCAGAACATGTTAGGATTCTTCCAAGTATGTTATGGAGAAGCAACTTTATGCAAAGTTGCCAAAGTGCGAATTCTAGCTAGAAAAAGTGAATTTTCTAGGCCATGTTATCACCAACGAGGGAATTGCTTTAGCGGTTTTGTAATGAGATTAATCGAAAACAATAACAGAAGATCGATGTTTTTTGGAATTGGCAGGCTATTACAGAAGATTCATTGAAGGATTTTCAAAAATAGCTTTGCCTCTCACCAGATTAACTTGGAAGGAAATGCCTTTTGAATGGACTCCCAAATGTAAAGAAAGTTTCCAAGAATTAAAGCATAGGTTAACATTGTCACCAATGTTAACTCTACCATATCCAACAAGGAGCTTTGATTTTTTTGTGATGCATCGAAACAAGGACTTTATTGTGTGTTTATGCAAGACGAAAAGGTTGTAGCTTATGCATCTCGACAACTAAGGTTGTATGAAGAGAATTATCCAATGCATGATTTGGAGTTGGTGGCAATAGTCTTTGCCTTAAAGATATGGAGATATCGTCTTTATGGAAACCAATTTGAAGTATACAATGACCACAAGAGTTTGAAATACTTGTTTTGATCAAAACAAGTTAAATATGAGACACATACGATAGATAGAATTTCTAAAGTACTAGAATTTTAGTCAATAATACCATCCGGGTAAAGCAAATGTGGTTGTTGATGCTCTTAGCTTCAAATCTCCTCTTGTTAGCAACATGATAGTGAAAGAATGGAATTAATTGAGGATTTCAATAACCTCAACTTGGTAGTATAGTTCTAGTATAAAAAGTATTAGTGTTGGAATGCTTCATGTGACAAATGAGTTTCTGGAGCTGGTTCGATAATTGAAGTTGGTTGATGAAGAACTACAAGAAAAGAAGAAACTTGCAGCTGAAGAAAGAGAGTCAAATTTTCATGAAGGATTAGATAGGATCTTAAGATTCAAAAATCGAATATGCATCCCTTCTAGTATAGTATCAGATATAGATCCAAGGTTTATGTCAAGATTCTGACAAACTCTATAGCAAGCTTTGGGAACAAGGTTAAAGATGAGCTCTGCATACCATGTGTCCAATATCCATGATGTAATCCATGTGTCACAACTCTGGAAATACATCCTTAATCTCTCTCATGTCATTGAGTCGGATGAGATTTCACTTCGGGATAATCTCACCTTTATAGTGTAAGAACTACAATTGGTGGAGATATGAACTAAAGAACACCTAGAAGGGGGGGTTGAATATGTGTTAAAGAAACCTTGAAAATTTTTTGCACAAAACAAATAGAAACGATTAAAACGAATGATTTTCACAAAGACAACTGCTCTTAATCGATTAGACAGAGGGTTAATCGATTAACACCTGAGAGCATGCATAAGGTTAATCGATTAGCTACTCCCTTAATCGATTAGTCACTGTACAAAACAGAAAAATCGCTTTTCAACCAAAAACGAAAATCAATCCAATATCATGTATGAATAGAGATAACGCGGAATTGATTAACACAAAGATTGTTAATGATTACCTAGATTATGAAAAAGGTTTTCCCCGAATCAATTTGAACTATCAAAACCTAATTCATTCAATTATATAAAAATCATTTTTTTATAGGTTTTCAATCAAGAACAATATGAAAGTGCATAAATTAAAGAGTTAAGGAAAATAGATACTACACAGAGATTTTATACTGGTTCACTCTCCTCCACTGAGAGCTACATCCAGTCCCCTCTATCATAAGAGATATTTTCTTCAATAAGGAATTAGAATTCTCAAATTACAAGCAAATGCCTCTCAAGATACCCCACTTGATAGCCTCCAAGAGATAACCCCACTCTTGTCTTGCAATCCTATTGAGTATCTAATCTAACCTTCAAACTTGAAAGAACATCCTTCAAGACTAAGAACCTCTTAGATTTCTCTTCCCAAAAGTGGATACCTCACCACTTGCTTGATGACACACCAAGGCTTCTTCTTCTTCAATTTGCTTGATGATCAACACACCAAGACTTCTTCTTGTTGTATTGGAAGCTTGCCTCTTGCAAAATTACAACTCTATGAAAAACAATAAACCTATTGAATCTCCTTCAAGAACTATGAACAATTAGAACTTAAGACTCAAGAGCTTCTTGATCAAAGATATGAAAATAAGAACTTTGATCTTTGCAAAAGTGAGAGAGAAAGTGTGGCTTGATCTTTTCTAAAATGATGTAAAAATTATGTAACTTGCTCTTAATGAATAGAGAAAGGTTTATATAGAATACCCATAAGCTTTTGAAAACATAAAAACTGATTTTGCAAAGTAAAAAACTATTTTAAAAACGTAACAGACTCGTCCTAATCGATTAGCTCAGTGGTTAATTGATTAGCCACTGTAGCTAAAATCAGCTAATCGATTAGCCATCCTCTTAATCGATTAGTGCCTGAGAGCATAACACTTGTTAATCGATTAGGCCATCTCTTAATCGATTAAAGGCTATAAAATATGTATAAAAACTTGTTTTCTCAAATTTAAACCTTTTCTCAAAAACCTTTATGCCACATATTAATTTTGGTTAAGTGAAATACTCAAGATTAATATGATCATGCTCTTGATTGAGATTCACTACCCAACTCTCTAAACTCTACCCAAACTCTAAGACTCAAAACAAAGATATAAAACTATATACACATTGAATCTATGAGCTTGCTCTCTCTTTATCATTGTTGTTTTTGTTCTTTGTCATTGGTTGAGCTTGTTCAAAACATTGTCTTCATTAAAACCACTTGAATCATGAATACTCCTCATATGCTTAACATGAAGTTCAATCGGTGTGAATTAAAGACAGAAGAGTCAAGCAGCTATGAGGAAAGGAGATTCCATTAGTTAAGGTTATATGGGATAGAATCAATGTAGCCAATGCCACTTGTAAATTAGAAGAGAAAATGAGATTCTCTTACCTCTCCCCCCCCCCCCCAATCTTTTTGTATAGGCAGAATTTTGGGAACGAAATTCTTGTAAGTAGGTCAGAATTGTAACATTATTAGCATTTTTGTTTTCGAATAATAATATGAGTATTTTCGTTTGAATGTTTTTCAAAGTGTTTTTATGTTTATATAGATATTAGGATGTATTTAGGACCTAATGAAGTGTTAAAAATGACCTAGAATTGAATTTTTGAAACAACACAAATTTGCTAAAGCAAAAATGGCTCGCTTAAGTGAATTTCACCCATATTAACCAATTGTGGAAATGGGCCACTCGTTGAATGTCAATTTCACTCAAACGAGTGTATCTCACTCAAACGAATTTAGCAGTAGTTCATAAATTTCTGGAAAACTCTGCATTTTTCGCTCAAGCGAGAATGTTGTGCTTCAGCGAGAATGATAAGATATAGAAAAAAAAATCTAAGGCTCCAAAATCGGTGCCAAGAGATGTAAATACCCTAAGGCACCAAAATCTACCCATTTTTCACCCCAAAACTCTAAATCAACTAAGTTTTTTCCATTTCCTCTCTTGCAAGCTTAAAAACTCTAAGACCCTAGCACTTTGTAAGAAATTCCCTCTAGAAATCAAGTGCCCATAGAACTAAGTATTGGTGGAATTAGTGGATTGGATAACAAGAAGCCTAGAGGTTGGTGATTTGGAGGAGTAATCTAAAGAGCTTCAAAGTCTTTGCTTTTTCTCTTTGTAGAAAGGTATGTGAAAAGTTACTCTTACGATTAAAATAGTTATTGAATAGCTCAAAGTTATAGTAAGCTTCCCATGATCTTAAAGGGAACATGTATGTGAAAAACCATAGGATTATTTGACTTGGAGGTCAATATAATCCATGAGGAAGCTTTGAGCAAACTTTAATCTTAGTATAAATGTTATTCTTGACTAACACTTGACCTAATTATTGTTTGAATTAGCACCCATCACCCAAGAGGGAGAGATAGGGGTGGGGGAGGGGGGGTAAATTAGGTGTTTATAAAATATTAACCAAATTATAAAAAATAAATCGTTTTCAAATATTTCCAATAATATTTGCAGCGAAAAAACAATGCTTTATTGAAAACAATTGTGCGAAAGCGATTAATAATAACAACAACAACAACAACAACAATAATAATAATAATTATGCGCAGAGGCAATTAAATGAATGAGTATGAAAACATTATCGTGTGTTAATTAATTAAAACAATTAAATAAATATATCAATAATAATAATAATAGTTACGTTGCGGAAGAGATAATTGTAACAATAAAAATACGGGCAACGATAGATAAAAAAGTGTAAAATCATATTTTTATCCTGGTTCAGCCTCCCCGGTGAGTCCCATGTTCATGTTGGGTTTTGGAAAGGCCTACGTCCAAGATCTCAACAACGTACTTTGGATTTGCTGTTATTAATTAATTGATATCTCGAGCCCCAATACAACTAGAGCGCCTCAGAAACTACTCGATTTAACATTTCGTAAGGGATCTCAGTCACTAGGATTGCTCACCCTATTACAAAGAGGATACCACACCCTCTCACTGGGGAAGCCTCTCCTTAGACTCTACGATAGCCTAACTACTAGGTGCCCCACTGTTTGTAAAGAACCTCTACCAAAGACCAATAATTGGGTGTCTCATCCTATACCTACGAAGGTGTCGCTCCTTCTCACTAGGGATACCTTTTCCTAATAACTATGGGATACCACACCATTATAACAATGGTAAAATTAGGATAAAATAGTTAATATCAATATAAATCACTCTAGTATGGCGCATATACAAATTGAAGAGCTATGATAGTAATATCACTAGAGATTCAAGCTTTTTAGAGTATAGCTATGGAGAGGAATGATGGACAAAAAGAAAAGCTCTCTTTGAGTTTTTCAAAACCAGGATTAGGAAAGGTGAAGGAATGAAAAATTTTGTTTTAAAAAAATTTACCATTGGCCCTTTTAATAAGAAAAACGATCAAAAGAAAATAAAAAAGTAATCAATCAATTAATGAAATTGATCTAGAGTCGTTATTCTGTTTTTTAAAATAAGTAATCGATTACTTTGGTTTAGAATAATCGATTCATTGCACAAAAAAAAGTTATCAATTCAAAGCTCTTTGGATTTTGTATGATGCAACAAAAATAATCGATTATTTGATCAAGTAATCGATTACTCTCTTACAAAAGTAATCGATTCTCCAGGTTCAAGTAATCAATTCTAGACCCTCTGGATTTTGTATAATGCTGCAAAAGTAATCGATTGTTTCACCTAAGTAACCGATTAATCTCTCACAAAAGTAATTGATTCACCAAGTTCAAATAATCGATTACAAGCTCTTTGGATATTATATGATGCTACAGAAGTAATCAATCATCTTCACCAAGTAATTGATTACTTCATGCTGAAACTTGTAAAAACTTGTTTTCATGATACAGAAAATTAAACTAGAGTTTTAAAACATTTAAGCATGCAACATTGCTGGAAAATAGTTTTTAAAACATTTTTGAACTTATTCTTCTCCATAATACTTGGTTTACCATCATAGCTTGAGTTCTAGGATATAGAACCTTACATTGATTATCCTAAATATGGATTGATGCAGGTGCTTGGCACTTGATTCCTTTGAGGACATCATCCTTGAACTTCTTCGATGAACTTTAAGTTTCTAATGTTCTTCTTAGTTTTCCAATAGCTTGAGCCATCTTGTCATTCTCCTTATGATTGACACGCTGCTCTATACTGAATAACTTATGCTTGAAGATTGTGGTTAGTCAAACTCATAACATATATATGATTTATTATGTATGATATAATCAATTCATCAATTAAGCTCATCATATCATATATGATTCATTATAAACATTTTACCAATTAAGAACATAACATAGTCATAGCTCATGCATATGATTAAATTGACATACCTCATGCATATGATTCATTTTACTTACCTCATACATATGATCATTTGATATTTGTCATCATCAAAACTCAATGCATTACGAATTATGAAGTTCAACAATTATGACTTCGTGAGTTGTTAATATTACCTTGATAATTGGTTGGCTTTATCCATGGCTATTCTTGTACGACATGTTATGTGATATGTGTGTTATACTATGTGATCATATGTGTTATGTGTCAAAGTGCTATGTGATACATTCTCTTGAATTTTGTTTGTAACTTTACATGGAAGTATGACTTGCACAAAAACTTTATTCACGCATATTAAAAAAACAAAACATGGAAATATGAATATATATATATATATTGAATTTCGAGATATATGAAATGGTATTAGTGACTTTTAGCATACGAGAAGTATGCATATGATTTTGAGAATATGAAAATGAATTTCGTCTATGGTCCAAAGTTCAACAAGAATAATGATATGAATCATGCATCATACGTGGTGTTTAGCCAATGGTGAGGAATGTGAATTGATTGCTTGAGGACTACGTTCCTGATTGAGAATGATATGGTGACTAGGTTAATGATGGTGATTCGTCGAATAACCGCTAGAAATTGTTTGTGGGTAGAATTGTCCCTCGAAAGGCAGGTCTAGCTAACCTGGTCTGAGATCATTTTGCGGTAACCATAAAAATTCTACCGGTCACTTAGTCATTGAGGTCGGTTGCGGGTGGTATCAGTAAAAGCCGAACCTGAGATAGGTTATACGTGGCTTGAGATGGGTCAAGTATTATGGCTTACATTGGTTGTGAGACGCTTACTCTTGGCTGTTTTTCCTAGAGTGTTGAGGAAGTGTTGCGTGAGGTATTGTATGATGTGGAGAATGATAAAATAAAAGAAAATCCAGTTATTGGATACACATAATAGAATCCACAGATTGAATTCAGGATCTAGTGATTGGATTGGATGTGAGAACGAGCATGCATTCAAGTAGTAGCATAACAAGATAATAATGTGTGAATAAGATTATTTGGTTTCGTGCATCATATATATATATATATATATATATATATACATACATACTTATGTGCTACATGTGTGTGTTTGCGTTTTGCTATTTCAATTAATACCTTTATAATCATAAGACAATGACTTAATCCCAGTTTCTCTTAATGTTTGTTAGGTACCGAAAATTGTTTTTTACACTTCCACCAACAAAGAAGGACCACACCCCTTCAGGAAAGGGAGTGTGAGTTAGGCACTTGGTGTATGATAGACTAAGGGTAGTTTAACATATTTTGGAGATTGAAACCATGGCTCTAGGTGTAATAGATATATATATATATATATATATATATGTTTTTTTGTATTATATGTATAATTATTTGTTAGCCTAGAGTTACTTTGACATTCTACTTATGAAAAGGGTTGTATTATAATCAAATGGATTTCACTAAACTTGAGCAATGATGATATATGATATTTTGTATATGTTATGATAATACACAGGTTATTATGAGAGATGCTGTTGGGTAAATAATAATATCCAGGTTATTTTGAATACATGTTTTAAATATATTTGGAAAAATTCAAATTATTTACCACATTTATACTTTAATATTGAAAATTATTGTTATACTTTGTGATAGAAAATCAGGGTATTACATGTTACACTTGGTTCAAAAAATACTAACATGACATTTTGATGTTGTCAGGAAGGTCGTTTGCTAAGAATGCTATTTTCGTTAGCTTTTGGATAAAAAGTTAACAATGCCAAAAAATTAGTCCGTAGAAGAACCATTTTGGTGATACGAGCCACCAACTCTAATCATACTCATTCAATGAATTCAAAGATTTATCTTTGTAACATCCTAATATTTACCTATATGTATTATATTAGGTTGTGAAAATATAGATTGATTTGAATTTTTCAAAAATATAATTAGGAGACATTTGCAAAAACATAATTTATTTATTTATTATTATTAGTTACTTAACATTAGATTTAGTTTATAAAAGTCACATATCAAAAGTTGACTCTACACAAACAGTTCGATCTATTTATACATATTTTAAAACAAAACATACATGTTCACCAAAAAAAAACAAAACATACATTATAACCTATTATGCCCAGAATTAATGGTTTCATTTCGCCAAAATAGACTTAGTCAATAATAGACTAAGTTCACAAATTCACACTTCTTATCCCAAAGAAATGTGGTTGTAACACCCGCTGGAATTATTCCCGAATTTATAATTAATTATTAATGAAAAATATTATGTGAAAATTATTTTGGAATATGAAATAAATAAGGAATTTGATTAAATAAATTTTCTGGTATTTTAATTACTTTTAGCCATTTTCATAATTAAATAAGAATTTAAATCTTTTTGGAGGGAAATGAATGAAATAATATTTTTTGAATTTTTGAATTTTTGAACGTGATAATCGATTACGGGTCGTGGTAATTGATACCACGACTACTGAGAGCTGCTTCATGGAGATTTGGGAAAATTCTTAAGCCCCAACGCGTTTTTCTTCTTCCATACGTTGCCTACAAGACCTTACTTCATGGTGAAGTAAGTTAGAGCTTATAAATACCATTTGTGCTTGGAGCTTAAGCTCATTTAATTGCTCAAAACCCGAATTTCATTCGGAACCCCTGTTTTTCTGGTGCTCACTTCCTTGCCTATGTTCTTCGTTCTCAAGCAACCAAAACACGTGAAACCAAAACACACTCTAAGTTCTATTTCCAATCTTGAAATAGAGCCAAGAAACACTGAGATTGAGCCCCTGTAGCAGAGTTCTATCCTTGCAAAGATCGACCCTTAAACCTGAAACAGAGCAGGAACAGATTCGTTTCACCAACTTCTTTGAACTGGTTTGGTAAGCTCACTGAACCATTTGGGTTCAAACTTTTTTCTAATTAAAATTCATGCTTCCTAGTTGCTCAAACTAACTTGTTTCCTGACTTTTCACTACGTATTCATGGTGAAATTCTTGGCCAAAGTCAGCTCATCGCGTTAGTTTTTCAAGTTCTGAGTTGAAGCTCTACAAACTCCAATCTGCTTCAGTCCTTTCTTTTCCAAACCAAACTTTCAGTTAGCTTTCTCTTGGTAAGGGAGAAGTTATCTAATTACTAGAATGATATTTAATAAGCTGAATTCATAGGAACCAATTGAGGTTCAAAGGGCTATGAGATTTGAAATGGGAATTAGACTTGGAACTCTGAAACCCATAAAGTGATGATTTGAATTACTTTATTATGACTAAGTCTTGCTCACATAATGGTTAATTTGAGTTAAAACTAAAAAGAATTGATTTTGATATGTTAAAGTAATGAACCTTGAAGTTTATGCATACTCAGGAATTGATTTTGATTCTATAAGTTTTGATGTTAATTGATGCCACAAACATGTGTATTGTATGTTGTATAACTTCTGTTTTTGGTTGGAATTGGTTAATGAATCGTGAATTGGAGTTTGGTACCTAAAAAAACCCAATTTTGGTGCTGCAGGTATCGTGGTAATCGGTTACCTGCCACTGGTAATCGATTACTACCTGTTCAGAATGTGAAAAATGAGTCTTTTACAATTAATTCTGCATTTTAAACTTATTAATATTGTTATAATTACTTAATGAATGATAACCTAACCACTTGGTGGACTATTACCCCAGTGGCACTATTCTTACCTCATTTGGTGGTGTAATGCCCCAATGGAATATTTCTTTACCATCAAAGGTGGCTCTGCCCCAATGGAATTTCATCTTCTAAAACCATCAAAGGTGGCTCTGCCGCCGATGGATTTTCTAATTATGTAAATGTTACAAAAATTCGGAATTTAATTACGTTATATATCTAAAACCATTAAAAGTGGCTCTGCCGCCGATGGACTTTCCAATTATAAATTCGGAATTTAATATTAAATATATTGTATCTTAACCATCAAAGGTGGCTCTGCAGCTAATGGATTTTCTAGTTTATGAATGTTATAATTTGAGATTTACTTTAACAATGTGTTATATCTTAAGTCATCAAAGGAGGCTATGCCCCGACGGAATAAGAACTAAATGGAATTGGAATATGGAATGGAATGTTTAACTGTAATTCGGATATCATTTGACTATAATGATTGGAAATGAACTATGCCTGGAGATGACGAACTGAACTAATGAAAAGAATGGAAAAGAATGGATGTTTGCATGTATATGCATGGAATGAATGAGATGTTCTTCAATTTCGAATGGTTGTAGTAGGATTAGGGTAGGGTATAGAAAACTAGAGGCCAACTCCCTTCAAAATTGTGATGCTTAGCTTCAGTTTGATAGGGTTGATGCAGGATTAGGATAGGGTGTAGAAAACCAAAGGCCAGCTCCCGTCAAACTGTGAAGCCTCAGGAATTTGAAATGAGAGATGAAAGAGCATGCATCATGTCACTAAAGGGAAAGATAAATTGTTGCTAAAACGAGTTTGCACATGTGTAATTGCATTTTGACTTGCAATATAATAGTTGTGATTGTTGCTTTTAGCCAATGTTATTTACCATTTGTTTTAACGTAATTAGCAATGACTTACTCCCTGCCCTTGTGTGTAGGTGATGGCACGCAACCTATTTTGTGTGGAGATGCACCCCTTGACCAGAGGGATGTGGCATATTGATGGCTTCCGAGCCACTTTTGAAGGGGATGTGGAAATAGTTTTCTAACATCCTAATCCCCTATCTCGAATGCGTCCGCAAAGGGTAAGAGTTCCTATGATATATACTATGCACATTCCACCCCCGTATGTTTATCATCCTAACCCTCCTCCTTCAAATCCTGGCCGACGTCATGATAATCTGATTCCTCCTCGTACTCCTCCCCGTTCGGAGAGGAGTATACGCGATACACCTACTCATCCTGACACATCTTTCCAACTTTCCCCTGCGAGGGTAAGGGAGGACGAGGAGGATCCGAAAGAGGACCCGGTGGAATTGGATACCAACGAGGAGTAAATTTTGCTTAGCTTTATGGTGGCATATGTAAGTACGTATCTAAGGAACCCTAACCTCGTTTTGGAGTTGGAACCTATGCTCTTGGCTATAGCTTAGGAATAGTTTTGATAACTCGGAGTATGTTATTTTGATTATAAATTAGAAAAGTAATGTATTGTGGAAAAAGAACAAGTGATGTAATGCAATGGATATGTATGAATTATATATATATATGAGGAGGGATCCGTTTACACCAAGTTAAATTACACCAATTCTTACACCGCTCATAACTCTTACACCAAGTGAAATTTAATAGAATGAACCATTGGATTGAAAGTTTTTATCTTGTAGATCGTCTATGTCAAATTTTATAAAAATCCAAAATCATTTAGTACTTCAATTATATACGTCAAAATTAACGAAATATATGTCTTAAAAATATATGAAAATGGAGCTATTTGAATATATATTCAATAATGTCCAAATTTTCTCAAATTTGACACAAATGATCTAGATGACATATAGTTATTATTCAACGGATGGATTAGTGAAATTCACGTTATATAAAAAGTTATGAATGGTGTAAGAGTTGGTGTAATTTAACTTGGTGTAAACGGATCCATCCTATATATATATATATGTATGTATAGTATTCTCTTTTATTTCCGCATGAGATGATGTTCATACGTTTGTATGTCTGTTACTTAAAAAAAAATGGTCGCTAATTTCTAAGGAAAATTATATTTAAAAAGTTGGGTCGTTACAGTGGTCCTTCTCGGTTGCAGGTAGTTTAAAGACACTTCTGGTATCTAACAAACATACAGGAAAACGAAGAGTAAGTCATTGTCTTATAATTAGATAGTAAAGAAATAGATGACAATACACGAATATAAACATCACATAGTTATTTATATGACGTAATCATCCAGTCTTATTCATAACACATTCTATTTATCTCAATGTATATTATATATGGATATCTCTGTATCATTTTATTAGAAATCAATTTCGAAGGTATACCCCTAGTAAGATTCATACTCATGGTGGACCCCTATAATAATTTATCCACTGAACTAATAAGTTACACATACATTATGGACCCTTACCAGAATAAGATATCATGTTTCTGGTAAGTTGCATAATTATCATGGACAACGGTAAGCTACATATTTTAGATGGATCCCTACCGTGTCAATGGTAAGCTACATGTTTTGCTCCATGGACCCCTACCTTGACTATGGTAAGCTACCTATTCTTAGACGAACCCCTACCATGTCAATGGTAATCTACATGGTTTACTATGAATTTTTATTAGGTATACCTTTGTACATGATAAATTCTCCAAGAATTTCATCCAATCAAACGAATATGTGGCATGATTCATTTAAATTCTTGCTAAACTTCGGGCCATATTTATTAACCTTTGTTATATTCAAATTATTTATACCATTTCTCTATGTCCAAGTTCAGCACTCGTATTCTTATTTCAATACTAGCCTTATCAATCAGAATCATTGGGTTCAAATGAAAGTAATTAAAATCCAATAGAATTGTTCTCATTTCATTAGTAGTGGTTGTTATGTATTTTCTGATGCAGACAATCGGTTATCAAGTTTGTTAACTAGTTATATCATGCTTACAAAACCCAATTAGTATGCACAATTTGGTCAGAACAATCGATTAATGAATTAGGGTAAGTGTGTATTTTTGCTCATAATATGCACATTTCTATCATAATAACCAATTATCTTGACAGAAACATGCATAAATCAGTCGTTATTCTAAGATTCCAATCTTAATTACTTTCCAATGATTCTTAAACAGATTTAAGTCCACATGTGCATTTATAATTCACTTGTATATATTATAATTTGAAGAATTAGTGAATCACATAATCATAACAACATATCCTTCATGGCTTATAATCCAAGTTTGATTTATTATTCACTTACTACGCCAATAACAATCTTAATAACAATATGTATTTCTATCATTATAATCCTATTAGCATCCATTTCATTTGGATTTATAGTTAATGTTCATAAGGGTGACTTCTCTCCTACCTTAGTTTAAGAGAAGATGTTATAGCTTGATCTTAAGGTTTCTACTTGATGATTCTGAATTTCAACCGCAGCTCCACAACTTTCTTCTGCTTGAGCACTTGATTGTAAGAGGGGGAAGTGATGGAAAGCTATGGTTTTTGTTTTAGGAGAGTTTTGAGTGTATGATGTGGTTGGAGATTGCTTTGGGACTAACATTGGGAGGAAATTACCCATAAATTTCCTCCACCACCATTGATTTTTCTGGAAATTTCTACTAGGGTAACCGGTTAACACTTTGGTAATCAGTTATCGAATTTGAATTTTGCCTATTTTGGCTAGTTTTAACTGAGATAACCAGTTATATCTTATGTTAATCTGTTATTATCAGTTAACTTGGCTAAAAAAACATATTTTTATTGATCCTAATGGTTCCAATTACTTACTAATACTTATATAAACTTATAATCGCAACGAAAATCATTCAAAAGAGAAAATAATTACACTTTATTAATTAAGATTACAAATCCTTAGTGTTATAATCCTCGGCTATCGAATTGACGAAAAAAATGATTTTAGATTTTCAAATAAACTAGAGTACTATAGAATTTTAATTTTAAAATATAATTACATTAATACTAATTAAAATAAATTATTGGATATCATAAATTAAATTAATTTTCCACACAATTGTCATGAAGAGTTTTACTAGTAAAGCTATGTTTTTTTTGGGCTAAACTACTCATTTGATCCCTTACCTTATTTTTCAATTTCAAATTGGTCCCCTATATGTTTTTGGTTTCAAATTGGTCCCTTATGTTTCTTTTTGATGTCAAATTGGTCCCTGAGTCACTATTTATCCTACGTGTCAATATCATATTGGTCCACATAAGATGAATAGTGACACGTGTGCAAATCATAGTGGTCCACATAGGATGAATAGTGATTCAGAGACCAATTTGACATCAAAAAGAAACATGAGGGACCAATTTGAAACCAAAAAAACGTAAGGGATCAATTTGAAATTGAAAAATAAGGTAAGGGACCAAATGATTAATTTAGCCTTCTTTTTTGTTTGAATCAAGGGTGTCCTCCGACTGACACACAGAGACTAATCTCTTTCGAGGCAGAGCAATCATCGAAACGGGTACAACCTCTCCTTACAAAGCATTTTTCATGCCCATGGCATGAGTCGAACCCATTAACATCATTCTTAAGCAACTCAGCTATCTACCGAGTGTGTTGGGCTTTGTTGGTAGTAAAGCTTTTTTCAGATGCATTTTTTATCTCTCAAGTTTTGATCATGTTATATTCATACCACTACTTTGATCTTAGAACGGTTTAAGTCCTCAAACTTTTTTGATTATTTGGTTTAGGCATTTATTCATATAATCCAATTATAGAAGTCCCTGGATCAAGTTTCTGCCTAAAAGTTAACATAAAATTATGATGTCGTTGTGGTAGCAGTTTGTCATGTTCATTAATTTTTAGACTGAAAGTTGACAGAGAAACTATTAGTAGGATCGAAACCACTAAAAAATAATCATGGAGAAAAATGCATTAAATGCTTAAACATGTTTTGTTATTCTAACATATTTTTTTATTTCATTTAATTTATATATTGAAAATTATTACTAAATATTTTAATCAATTTATTATTTTTATTGCAAAATTAGTTTTGTAAAGTTTCTAAAGAAAAATTGAATTTTAAATTGTTTTCTACAGTCAATTTAGTTGCTTATCTGGTGAAATATGAAAGGCAAATGTGTAGATTCGATCAATCAAAAGTATGCTTGAAAAATTTATGTTAAAAAATGATAAAAATAAAAGAGATAAAATAGGTAACAAAAAATATCAAAGTTAAAAAAAAATAGTTCTTCCGTTTCTAAATATAAGCACCAGTTTTGACTTTGTCTTGGTATTTTTTGAAAATTCCCATTTCAATTTCAATGTATTAATTATTTCTTTTACGCAAACATTTTTTTTATTCTAACACTTTTTATGATCTCAATGATAATTATAAACGTAATTTTGAAAAAAATATATTAAATGTTAACAATTTCAATATCATTAACAATATGCTAATTCACCCCAAGTACATGAATACTCCCTTCGGTCCTATTTATAACATGTTTATAAGTTACTTTGTATTTTTAGGAAACATTTATTGTTCTTTATTTATCTTATTTATCATTTGTTCATTAGTAAGTTAAGAGATTAAAATTGTAATATTAAAATACATTTTTAAAATTTCAAGAAATGTAATTACTCTCCTTAATTTGTGTGATATGATTAATTATGATATGCGAAAGGAATAATAAATACTCCCTCCGTCCCACAATGATAGAAAAAAAGGCAAAATTTTTTGTCCTAAATTAAAGTTAAAGTAATTAATGAAAAACTTAAAATTTGTAAAGTTTGAATTGTGATTGGTTGATCATTACAAAATACATTTAATTAGTTGTTTGATAATTGATTGATGTGTTAAACAAACCATTAAATGCATGTTTACTTAATTTTTTGACTTTTGGAATTTTTCACCATCCTTGTGAGAGGAGGGAGTAATAAATAAGAGGGAATTGTTTTGGTGCCACTTTTATTTTAAAAAGCACCAATGTCATCTTTAATTCTACCAATCATAGAGTGACATATAGGATTTTTTTACACAATCAACCCTTAGTTGTTTGCTTATGTGTCATATAATAAGGTCATTTTTGCAAATTTTAAAAGTTTAACTCAACCATGGTTACAATTAAATTAACTTTTTATTTAATTATATATATAAAAAAAACACAAATCCATCTTCATCTTTTCTTCTTTATGTGTTCATCATCTTTATAGTGTCCCAAAGACATTAAAATTCCTTAGTCCATTCATTTGAAATCCTTATTCTGTTAGTGCAGCCGGCACTTCCTTCGGCAACACCACCCCCTCTCCCTATTCTCCAATTTCTCTCTGCTTGACACCGTCGTCGTCTCTCCCCGTCTCCGTTCGTGCCGTTGCTATCTCCGTTTGCGCCGTTACTGTCTTCGACCATTGTTGTCTCCTCGCGATGTCCTCATATCTCCCTCTTGCAACCGTTGCTTTCACTCTCTCTCTTTCCCTCTTACGACCCCCGTTATCGCTCTGTCCCTATTGTTCGCATCGTCGCTACCATCTCTTCCTCTTGCGGAGGCTGGGATGGTGGGATGGCCGGGGTTCGCGATGGCGACAACGACGGCTGGAACTAGATGACTGGGGTTCGTAACGGCGACAACTAAGGTTCTCTCTTGCAAACTGAATTCTGGAATATAAAACTTAGGTCTGACTGTTGTTAACTTGATTAGGATTAGGTTAATTTTGTTTTTTTTGTTTTAATTAATTTTTTAATTTTTTATTTGTAACCATGGTTAAGTTCAAAATTTGCAAATTAATCCTTAATTATGACATATAAGATGATGACTATGTAAAAATAACATAAACGTCAACATATAATTGATCCATTTGGGTTGGCATAGATGCCTTCTAGTGAGAAGGCATCAAAGCATTCCCCTAAATAAGAAAGCAGAATGTTCCAAACAATGTTTTTAATACTGGATCAAACTCGTCAGTTCAACCGGAAAATTGGTGAATCAAACCCGTGACCGATTTGATATTCTATAATACTGCTCATGCAATTGAGCCATCGAGTGCAAATCGATGCAAAACGAACTAACCCATAATAAACCAAATCAAAGATCAACCAAGTATCTTTGCAATCAACAATCTTGATTTGTGCTTATTCATATAAAAATGGCTTAATTATGTCACAAGTCTTTGAAGTTTAGGGTACTTTTTGTCAGATGCCCTTATTCTTTTTTTCAATGTTTATGCCCTCGAACTTATCTCTGATTTCCTATTTTCCCCTCTGACAGATTACGGTCAGTTTTTGCTATGTTTATGCCCTCAAACTTATCTCCTGTTTGGTATTTGCCCCTGTGACGGATTCCGGTCAGATTTTGCAATATTTATGCCCTCAAACTTATCTTCGGTTTGATATTTGTCCCTATGACGAATTCTAACAGGTTTTTGCACATGTTGACCACCGTGATCCTAGTCGCCCTACCAGAGCTCTTCATCTTTAACCTTTATCCAACCACCAGAGCTTCAACCACCATACTGTCTCCCTCAAATAAGAAAATGTGTAACACTCCTTGAATCATCTTTCTTTATAAGAAAAGTAATAAGTTTATGATTATTTGGACTTGTTATTGTTGGAAAAAGATCTGAAAATAAGAATTTTCCCCTCCCTTGAAAATTCATTTTCACAAACATTTGATTAATAATGAAGTTGACTAATAAAATCAGAGTTTGCGGAAACATAGTAAAATAATCACATTATACTCTCAAAATATATCAAGTGTAACAAGTCCATGGATACCAAATAAGTATTATTATGAAACCAAATTCATCTTATGATACCTCTTTCAAAATGTGTATCATATAAATACTATTGAAAATAGAGATGTTATAGAGCTGGTCACTGGTCCTCTGTCCAAACATCCATCTGGTCGGATCCTCGATATCTGCACAAAGGGTTTCCAACCCACACTTTCTACACCCTGCATGCACCTAAGGGACATCTCCCTTCACTGACTTTTGTGCAAGCTAGATATACGATCAACACCTAATAAGGGCATGGGGAGTAAGTACACACATATACATAATCAATAGAGAGTAAAATACAAACACAAGTATATCATGGACAGACAATAATGCAAGTACATATGGGCACACCAATTTTCAACATTATATCTCTTATAATGCAGGTGGCATGATGCATGATTTTCTATCCACAACTGAGGCCTCCACTATTAGTCTATCTTGGACGTCCATCCAATACACCAATGTGTTCCCAGAACACTACCATACGTTCCCAGTACGAATGGCAAACCATACTTGGATAAATAAACATCACTCCCAGAGTGTGTATCACGTTCCCAGAACGTATAGCAAACCATACTTGGAATATAAACATGCACCACTCCCAGAGTGTGCATCACATTTCCAGAACGTATCAAAGAAACCATGTCCCAGACACTGGCCACATTCCCAGAATGTGTCATCAAGTAGGTTGCACACCAATGTGTTCCCAGAACACATCAAAGAAACCATGTCCCAGACACTGGCCACATTCTCAGAATGTGACATCAAGTAGGTTAAAAATTTGGTACTGTCTCACCCTGATTCTGATTCATTTGGACCAGATTTTCTAGTATAGCAGCCATCCTTTCATCCTGTGTACGTCTCCGAGGCATGGCGACTAAGTTCTGGAAAAAGAGAATGTTATTCCACAATTGACTAAAAACTCTTATTTAAATATATCTATTTATCTATTCTAAGACTTAACACTATTACTTGATTACTCGCTGGGTGAGTAATCAATAGGAGTTGTGAGTCCAAACTCCAGGGCCGAGGGAAACTACTCTGATACCATAAATGTAACATCCTCACTTTTAGTAGTTAACTTTTAGTTTTTATTAAAATCAGAGTTTGAAAATTCTTTTTAACTTTTGATTTCCTTTGAAAAGTTTTACGAAAATCCGGCAGAGTTTCCTCTGTTTTTCGGACTTCCCAAAAATTCTCTTCTTAAAACCTGTTAGTCCAGAATTATTTAAAAACATAAACATAACAGATTAAAACCAGTTCAGATCCTAACGCCCGATCAGTACCAATCTCAGGGCATATAACTACACATATTATAAATTACAAAATAACAGTTTTTAGTGTAATAAAATCCACTCGGGTATCTCAATTTCACTCCACGTAGTGGAGAGTTTCCAGTTCGGCCCGCAACAATGTAAGCTCCGCTCCCGTACCTGTAAAATGATATCAAGAAGGGTAGCATTACACAGAACTTAAAAAGATAAATTCTAAAAGAAGACATAGCAAATAACTAAGCCTACTTAATTATTAATATACTTTATTCATAACTATTCATACAATTAATCTCTTTTAATCCTTCCTTATTCACGCATTCTCTTAATTATTGATTCTCTTATCATTTTCACGTTCTCTTTTCTTTTCTTTTTCTTCTTTTCTTCCTTTTCCTTTCCTTTTCCTTTCCTTTATCCATTCCTTTTTCTTATGACTGAGTCCAACAGACCATCAGCCTTTTTACCTTTTATTTTGACTGAGTCCAAAAGACCATCAGCCGTTTCCTTTCCATTCTTTTTCCTTTAAATCGACACGCCTTCCTAGGCTCGCATCGACGCCGATACGCCTTCCTAGGCTCGCACCGGACTTTTATTTTCTTTTTAATCGTCTTTTCTTTTCTTTTAATCGACACGCTTTCCTAGGCTCGCATCGATGCCGATACGCCTTCCTAGGCTCGCACCGGACTTTTATTCTTTTTTTTTTCTTTTTAATCGACACGCCTTCCTAGGCTCGCATCGACGCCGATACGCCTTCCTAGGCTCGTACCGGACTTCCATTTTACATTTTTAATCGACACGCCTTCCTAGGCTCGCATCGATACCGATACGCCTTCCTAGGCTCGCATCGGGCTTTCAGTTTCTTACCTTTCTTTCTCTTTCTTTTTCTTTCTCTTTCTCTTTTCCTTTTTCTTAATTATATGCCTTTTCTCTTTTTTTTTCTGATTCATTGTACCTTTCTATTTTTCTCTCATTTCTTTATTTATAGACTTATTGTTACATTATTTACTTTTCACTCTTTTCAATATCCTTCTTTCTTTTCCTTTTTCTTACAATTTAAATAATTCTTTTATACTCATCCGAATCCTTTTAGCCTTTATCTTCATTTACGACTTATCACATTTTCTACGTTTTCTACTTTATTCTTTTTCTCTTTGTTAGTTTCCCCCAACCTTATCCAACTCTAATCATTACGGTCAAATATAGTGTATTCTAGTTCTCGTTACTAATTCTTAGTTGTTTTTCAGTTTCCCTATCTCAATCAATTACCCAATTCATTGTTCTTATTTCATTAACTATATTAGTTTTAATTGCTCTACTCTCTTAATCTAACTTTTCAATTATTTCACTCCAACTTCCCTCATAATGTACTCTCTCCTAATTTTCTTATCTTTTCGTAAATTCACTTATCGTTTTCCTTATTTTATTTTAAATCTTAATTCATCATTTTATTTCTATTCTCTACTTTATTCCGCGTGCATTCCTTATTCCTTGTTCTAGACTCTCTTTTACCCTTTTTGTTTCTTTACCTCCCCTATAGCTTTTACTTTATAATTTCCCACATTTTGTTTTATATTAACTATTACAATATCCTAAATATGCTCATCCATTCCGGGACTTATTCTATGCTCATACATCTTATTCCCTAAGGTGTGGTTTCTTGTCACAATTTTATTTACTTTATTCTATCAACGGGGTACCCTAAGGTTCATTAACATACTTTTTAATTACTCTATTCCTAGCTACCACTATAGCATCCTAGAATTTACTTCTTAAGCAAAGGTAACGCGAACCCTCTTACCTCGGGCTTTTTAAATAGAACCTGGATTTTAGCTCGACGACGATGACGGCGTCGGTGTTGCTCCTCGTTAGCGGGAACGATCGCGGCTGGACCGAGGCAAGAGCTTCGAGCTTCGAGCTCCGAGGTTCCCGACACGAGCCCGGCACGATCACGGACCGGTAACGGCGCCGGTGAGATCCGTGGAGAGAGAAAGAGAGCTCACGGAGAGAGAGAGAGAGGGAATGGATGAGGGAGAGACTATGGTGGTGGTGGTGGACAGTGGTGGGGGTGGCGGTGGCGGCTCTGGGCGGCGACCGGTGGGTGGTGGTGGAGAGAGAAAGAGAGAGAGAGGGATTGAGAGTTGGTGAGGGAAGGAGGGAGAGAGAACAAGAGAGGTAGAGAGAGACGGTTTGAGGGAGTGAGAAGGGTGGCCACGGTGGGTGGCTTAGGGCGGCGGTGGAGGCCGTGGAGGAGGGAGGAAGAAGGAGGATCGGAGGAGGAGAGAGAAACAAAGGGGGAGAGTGGTTGAAGAAGAGGGTTTCCCCTCGATTTAAAGCCACTCGAGCTATTTTCGCTTAAGCGAAATTTATTCGCTTAAGCGAACGGCCTTCAGTAATGGACACTAACGTTTTTCGCTTAAGCGAAATCCGCTCGCTTAAGCGAACCTCTTCTATGTTGCCACTGGATCAGTTTCGCTTAAGCGAAATATTTTCTCTTAAGCGAAATGATCAGATACTGCTGTTTTATTTTTCTATTTTCCTTCTATTTTCGTCCGAACTTCAAACCTCCATAACTTCTTCGTTCACCGTCGGATCTTTCTCAAATTTGACGAGCAACTTCCTAAAAATCATATCTTCATATCCAACGGTGGAAATTGTGTTTGGAGTCTTAAATCTTTTATTTTAATTTTTCCCTTGTTATTATGTTTATTATCGAATTATCTATTTTCTGGCCTGATCCTAACTTCGACTTAACGCTCCTTTCTTCTCTAATTCACTTAGTATTATTATTATTTTCTTCTAATGCTAGAATCCTCATTTGGAATACCTATTTGTGGTTTGTTATTTTCATTTTTAACCATTCTAATTATTATTTATTTATTTATCTTCGGGTTTAAAATTTGGGATGTTACATTTCTCCCCCACTTATTTGAATTTCGTCCCCGAAATTCCAATTGTCCCTTAGCTTGGAGGAGTATCCTTTGACATAGTTTCCACCCATGTCATTTCAATTCCTTTGGTTCCAATCTTCCCTTTGAGGGGGTTCTAAGTTAATGGTTCTACGGTATAATTATTCGCCTTAGGTATGGTTTATCTCGGTCACTCAGAAATCCGCGTAATACACAGAGTCTTAAGAGACTGAGACAATTATTTGCGGTGCTCTCACATAATTTCTTAAGTGAGACTCAACTCCGCGACTCTAATCTTTCCCTTTTCGCTTCTTACTCCTTCAAGTGAGTCTTAGTGAGGTCGCCCTTCGGATCCGCCTTAGCTACATTTGTATTCTACTCCGGTGATACATCCTTTTCGTTCGTTTAACGATTTCACTTAAGGGTCAGGGTCTAAATTCATTTCCCAATTGTCTGATGATCCGAGAAGGTATTGATTGATTCTTAGTTTAATTCTCGTCCCATTCTCCGCGAACCTCTTCGACAGTTAATGCGGAGTGTTTGGGATGAGTTATTCATTAGTTCTACGGGTTATGGTATGATCGTTGGATATTGAGTCCGGCTCGATGCAATCTTCCTTACGCTTCGTTACCGTTCTGCATTCCACCTAGTTACTCGGATAGGATCCACAATTTTCTTATTGTTAAAGTTCCATATTCCATTCCTTGGATTGAAATCCTCCCCCACTTAGCATTGACATACTTAATTATATCCATGCTTGGGGGTATGCTCATTTGTTATTCAGAATTTCGCACGTAAGTTTCTCGACCGGTGTCCAAGATTAGAAGAGACATGTGGATGGTTATCCATCGGTAGGTATAGAACTATGTTGGGTTTCTACGTCTTGGTGAATTCTCACCTCTGCATCTGAGATGCTTAAAGCTTGAAGAGAGTGAAGATGAAAAGAAAAAAAACACGAAGCACTCAAGGATGGGTTTCATAGTCTTCACACGATAACCCAGGATGTACTGGATGCATGTCAAGCAAGAAGACAATGGAGATTATCCTTAAGTGTGCGTTTTCGGCAGAGAATCATCGAAAGATGCATTTCCTATGGAACTATCGCTGATTTGAGTTGGTTTTGATGAAGGCACATGGTGCAATGGCTACACTTGCTTCCTTTGAGGGAAGAGTTTGGAAATTGGACTAAGTTCTTAAATGAATCCTAATTCCTAATGGTGAGTACGATTTACTCGTTTACTTGGGTCAGTCTCGGTGTGGATATCCTGCTAATTCATCCAGTTTCGCCTTTTTCGCGAATAACCACATCGGATTCTGAATGAAACGTGTGATGAGTTTTGGGCTTTTAGTTTGGCTTTCCACGAAGTCTAAGGACGTTTACTACGAGTTCGCTCGGTTCGGTTCTCTCGCGAGTTCTATTCGCAGCTACTCTACTAATTAGTGGGTGCACTATCTTAAGACTCCTATTCGTCTGTCTTGACTTTTGTTGGAAAGTGTCAATGATATCGACCACTAATAGTTGCGAAGATCGAGGTGATCAGTCCCAATCTCACATATATCAATAGCAACATCATCATAAAGTTTGTTGATGTTATCGTCCCCTAGCGGATGTAAGAATCAGAGTGATCAATTCTAACCTTACATTCTACCAGTGGCAATACCATCACTGTGTTTAATGAAACTTCAGTTAATGTATTATAATTTATTGATTTTATTTTAAAGTTAAATCGAATATTTATGCTTTATGCAAAACATTTTTAATTAAGTATTATAAATAAATATTTGGTATATGGTTAGCACTAAAAGTACCTCGGATGAATTCATTCGCTCCCTTCACCTATACGTCCAGGACAGTTTGTCCCCATGTGTCCTGGTTGTCCGCATATATAGCAGAGACCCTGTTTTCTGTGCTGCCTCAACATTAGGCACATTTTCTGGTGGATTTTCCCACATAGTGGACATGGTGGTCTGTTTCTCGGGGCATTCACATCTGGAGCTGTGTCCATTGGCACCATTGCCATAGCATTGATGTCGGCATGTGTATCGGATTCCTGAACCGGTACATTGCCTCTGCTAGAACCTTCAGCCCACTGTATCATCCTGTTCCTATCTTCGGATGTCTTCCGCCTCAATCCCTTCTCATAAGTACTAGCCATATTCACTAGTTGGGCCAAATTATCTATGTTCTGAAATTCAAAGGCTACTTTGATCTCAGTGCGAAGTCCTGCTTCGAACTTGATGCACTTAGTTCTTTCATCAGCATCCCTATAGTTCCCAGAATACCGGATGAGGTCTTCGAAGTGTGCGGCATATTCTCCAACGCACATACTTCCCTGTGTTAAATTCAGGAATGCCAGCTCTTTTTCTCGGCGGACGTCTTCCGGAAAGTACTTCCCTAGGAACCTGATTCTGAACACATCCCAGGTGATCTCCTGGTTAGCGATCTCTATTTCCCTTCGTACACGCTCCCACCAATATTCGGCTTCTCCAGTGAGCATGTACGCCGCCAAAAGAACTATCTGCTCCGCAGGCGGTGAAATCGTGCGGAAAATCTTCTCCAATTCTTGGAGCCATCTCTGGGCTGCATCCGGATTGTAGCCACCTTCAAACTTGGGCGGATCGTTCTGCACGAATCTAGCTAGCCAATCGATGCCCATTGGGCCTGATGTTTGGTGGAGTGCGGCGGTTGCTGCTGCTGCGGTTGTTGCTACTGTCTCAGCCTGATTCTGATTCATTTGGACCAGATTTTCTAGTATAGCAGCCATCCTTTCATCCTGTGTACGTCTCCGAGGCATGGCGACTAAGTTCTGGAAAAAGAGAACGTTATTCCACAATTGACTAAAAACTCTTATTTAAATATATCTATTTATCTATTCTAAGACTTAACACTATTACTTGATTACTCGCTGGGTGAGTAATCAATAGGAGTTGTGAGTCCAAACTCCAGGGCCGAGGGAAACTACTCTGATACCATAAATGTAACATCCTCACTTTTAGTAGTTAACTTTTAGTTTTTATTAAAATCAGAGTTTGAAAATTCTTTTTAACTTTTGATTTCCTTTGAAAAGTTTTACGAAAATCCGGCAGAGTTTCCTCTGTTTTTCGGACTTCCCAAAAATTCTCTTCTTAAAACCTGTTAGTCCAGAATTATTTAAAAACATAAACATAACAGATTAAAACCAGTTCAGATCCTAACGCCCGATCAGTACCAATCTCAGGGCATATAACTACACATATTATAAATTACAAAATAACAGTTTTTAGTGTAATAAAATCCACTCGGGTATCTCAATTTCACTCCACGTAGTGGAGAGTTTCCAGTTCGGCCCGCAACAATGTAAGCTCCGCTCCCGTACCTGTAAAATGATATCAAGAAGGGTAGCATTACACAGAACTTAAAAAGATAAATTCTAAAAGAAGACATAGCAAATAACTAAGCCTACTTAATTATTAATATACTTTATTCATAACTATTCATACAATTAATCTCTTTTAATCCTTCCTTATTCACGCATTCTCTTAATTATTGATTCTCTTATCATTTTCACGTTCTCTTTTCTTTTCTTTTTCTTCTTTTCTTCCTTTTCCTTTCCTTTTTATTTTCTTTATTCATTCCTTTTTCTTATGACTGAGTCCAACAGACCATCAGCCCTTTTACCTTTTATTTTGACTGAGTCCAAAAGACCATCAGCCGTTTCCTTTCCATTCTTTTTCCTTTTAATCGACACGCCTTCCTAGGCTCGCATCGACGCCGATACGCCTTCCTAGGCTCGCACCGGACTTTTATTTTCTTTTTAATCGTCTTTTCTTTTCTTTTAATCGACACGCCTTCCTAGGCTCGCATCGATGCCGATACGCCTTCCTAGGCTCGCACCGGACTTTTATTCTTTTTTTTATCTTTTTAATCGACACGCCTTCCTAGGCTCGCATCGACGCCGATACGCCTTCCTAGGCTCGTACCAGACTTCCATTTTACATTTTTAATCGACACGCCTTCCTAGGCTCGCATCGATACCGATACGCCTTCCTAGGCTCGCATCGGGGTTTCAGTTTCTTACCTTTCTTTCTCTTTCTTTTTCTTTCTCTTTCTCTTTTCCTTTTTCTTAATTATATGCCTTTTCTCTTTTTTTCTGATTCATTGTATCTTTCTCTTTTTCTCTCATTTCTTTATTTATAGACTTATTGTTACATTATTTACTTTTCACTCTTTTTAATATCCTTCTTTCTTTTCCTTTTTCTTACAATTTAAATAATTCTTTTATACTCATCCGAATCCTTTTAGCCTTTATCTTCATTTACGACTTATCACATTTTCTACGTTTTCTACTTTATTCTTTTTCTCTTTGTTAGTTTCCCCCAACCTTATCCAACTCTAATCATTACGGTCAAATATAGTGTATTCTAGTTCTCGTTACTAATTCTTAGTTGTTTCTCAGTTTCCCTATCTCAATCAATTACCCAATTCATTGTTCTTATTTCATTAACTATATTAGTTTTAATTGCTCTATTCTCTTAATCTAACTTTTCAATTATTTCACTCCAACTTCCCTCATAATGTACTCTCTCCTAATTTTCTTATCTTTTCGTAAATTCACTTATCGTTTTCCTTATTTTATTTTAAATCTTAATTCATCATTTTATTTCTATTCTCTACTTTATTCCGCGTGCCTTCCTTATTCCTTGTTCTAGACTCTCTTTTACCCTTTTTGTTTCTTTACCTCCCCTGTAGCTTTTACTTTATAATTTCCCACATTTTGTTTTATATTAACTATTTCAATATCCTAAATATGCTCATCCATTCCGGGACTTATTCTATGCTCATACATCTTATTCCCTAAGGTGTGGTTTCTCGTCACAATTTTATTTACTTTATTCTATCAACGGGGTACCCTAAGGTTCATTAACATACTTTTTAATTACTCTATTCCTAGCTACCACTATAGCATCCTAGAATTTACTTCTTAAGAAAAGGTAACGCGAACCCTCTTACCTCGGGCTTTTTAAATAGAACCTGGATTTTAGCTCGACGACGATGACGGCGTCGGTGTTGCTCCTCGTTAGCGGGAACGATCGCGGCTGGACCGAGGCAAGAGCTTCGAGCTCCGAGGTTCCCGACACGAGCCCGGCACGATCACGGACCGGTAACGGCGCCGGTGAGATCTGTGGAGAGAGAAAGAGAGCTCACGGAGAGAGAGAGAGAGAGAGAGGGAATGGATGAGGGAGAGACTATGGTGGTGGTGGTGGACAGTGGTGGGGGTGGCGGTGGCGGCTCTGGGCGGCGACCGGTGGGTGGTGGTGGAGAGAGAAAGAGAGAGAGGGATTGAGAGTTGGTGAGGGAAGGAGGGAGAGAGAACAAGAGAGGGAGAGAGAGATGGTTTGAGGGAGTGAGAAGGGTGGCCACGGTGGGTGGCTTAGGGCGGCGGTGGAGGCCGTGGAGGAGGGAGGAAGAAGGAGGATCGGAGGAGGAGAGAGAAACAAAGGGGGAGAGTGGTTGAAGAAGAGGGTTTCCCCTCGATTTAAAGCCACTCGAGCTATTTTTGCTTAAGCGAAATTTATTCGCTTAAGCGAACGACCTTCAGTAATGGACACTAACGTTTTTCGCTTAAGCGAAATCCGCTCGCTTAAGCGAACCTCTTCTATGTTGCCACTGGATCAGTTTCGCTTAAGCGAAATATTTTCTCTTAAGCGAAATGATCAGATACTGCTGTTTTATTTTTCTATTTTCCTTTTATTTTCGTCCGAACTTCAAACCTCCATAACTTCTTCGTTCACCGTCGGATCTTGCTCAAATTTGACGAGCAAATTCCTAAAAATCATATCTTCATATCCAACGGTGGAAATTGTGTTTGGAGTCTTAAATCTTTTATTTTAATTTTTCCCTTGTTATTATGTTTATTATCGAATTATCTATTTTCTGGCCCGATCCTAACTTCGACTTAACGCTCCTTTCTTCTCTAATTCACTTAGTATTATTATTATTTTCTTCTAATGCTAGAATCCTCATTTGGAATACCTATTTGTGGTTTGTTATTTTTATTTTTAACCATTCTAATTATTATTTATTTATTTATCTTCGGGTTTAAAATTTGGGATGTTACACTCCTCATATTCCCAGAATATGATAGTCGTTTCTTACCAACCTATCTTCCATCCTCTATGCTTGAATGCACAATTATTGAGGTTGGTTTTTATCTTTAATTTAATTATTGTGATTTAGGGATATCTCAATTTCTCTTTTGAATGATTAATTTGAGGTATAACCTTTGGCACCAAAATTCATTCATGAATTTACTTAAAAACATGCCATTAAACTTGGATTGGGAAATCTCAACCAATGGTATCAAACTTTCCATTTAAAAGACTTAACTTTTATTTTTCAGTTTCAGGTACTAACCGGTTACAATCTCAGGCTAACCGGTTAGAATTACAGACCTGAACTTACTAACCATTGCAATTCAGAAAACCCTTTTTCTTGAATTCTCTACCCAATCCATAAACAAGTTTTCAGCATTGTCATATACCTCAAATTCCACTGATCTCATCATTCAAAAGTCTAAATCACAACTCATTCCCAATTGAGCATAATTTCCACTTGAAATTATCTCATAACATTAAGGTATTAACTCCTCCATTACAATATGAAGCAAACAGTATTTACCAACATGTTCTCAGATTGTTTTCAAGTGAAATTAGAGTATAGACTTGAGGGTGAATGGTACGAACACAGGGCCAATTTCAGAAATTCATTTTCTTTGAAAACTTACAGTATCTAACCGGTTACAAATTTCGAATAACCGGTTAGATTATGCAGTCTGTACACTGAAAAATGAGGTTTTGCATACCATTCTTTTCAATACTCAAATCTAACCAATTTCAACAATCAATAGAGTTCATATACCTTAATACTAGTATGTTCAGCCACAGAAACATATCTATCTTGCATGCATTAAATTTAGATACTCAAATTGCATATAATTCCACATAAACACAACTTGATATCACAAATCTCATAATAAACCTTTAAATTATGATTCAATCATCAGAATAGCTTGCATGCAGGTTATTAACTTTGCTCAAAAAGAATTGAGACACAGAATTGGCCTCCAAGCCTTTTAACCCTAAACACATAATGCCCTTTTGAGTCTTTGTTGACTCAAGTCCTAAAACACTTGATTTTAGTCTCAATCTAGTATAAGGTAAACTTCTCCCATACCTCAAATTCGTGTTTGATGAGTGAAATCACTGACTTTGGCAAGAAATCCACAAGAACCTCAAGCTCTGTCCTCAACCAACACAGGTTCAACAGGGTTCAAAAACCAAAGATTTTGGTGCATGAAAAGGTAATACAATTTGGGGAAAATGGTTACGACTTGTTGTATGCAACATGCACAAGAAAATCAAAGTGGTTTGAGATTCAAAGAGTGCTTGAGCTTACCTAAATCGGAGCTCAAAGACAGCTCCACGAACACAGAGACAGTGTTGACAGCTTGAAAGCTTCAACTTCTTGGATTGATTCCTCCTCACACAAGAACTCTCTGCTCACAAATCTTATATCAATGAAAAGCCCTTGATTCAAGCTTTCCAGTAGAGTATCACTCACTCTCCAACACTCAGAAACGAAGAAGAATCGAACAAGACGAATCAAGAACCCTAGAACAAGGATTTCCCAACCAACACTCACAAAACCTTGATTCAGATCTCAATCCAAGCCTTTTATAGTGAAATTGGCTTCACATGCAGGGCGACACGTCTATCTCCACTCAAGGAAGGAAGAAATCGTGGCAAGAATCATGATCCACAGCTGGATTACTCATCAAACTCCACTATCTCAGTTCCTGGGTTCATCGTGTAACTGGTTACAGAGCCCTTCTAACCGGTTACATACTGATAAAACTTCAAAAATTAATAATTTAATTATTCTTTCTTCAAAAACCTTTCTAATATTGCAATTAGGTTCCAACCCAAGGACTAAATTACAATATTCATATTTTTGTACAAAATAACCATATAAAAATATATCTCATATTTTTATATATAAAAACACATAATGTACAAAAACTAAAACTTTCAAAACTTTTATAACTTATAACTAATTTCTTTGTTATTTGGAAGACGAAAATTAGGGGTGTTACAAAATGAACCTTCCGCAACAATAAATGTGTGCGAAGCCAGGCGTCACCTATCAATTGTGTTACGATTGTACGACAATCCAATCTGACTATAAACACAGTCCAAGTTGAACAGCACAGAAGTCTTCTCAAGGTGAATGTTCTGCTGAGAGGACTTGTTCTTCGATTTGAAGGCATTGAACCAGACGAAGGTGAGAGAGTTGACATGGCTTGGATCGGGTGAGATAGGGAAGTGGGTTTCGACGAGACAAAGGGATTTGAAGTAGGACTGGAAGAGGTCGTGGCGGGAGGGAATGGAGGGGAGTGATGGCGCTCGATTTCAGAGGGGATCTGCTTTAGGGTTTGGAGATCGTCTTCGAGGTTTCGACGACAGTGGTGGTATGGTGGTGGGGTGAGGTATGGTGGCGGTGACCGTATGGTGGTTGGAGAAATGTTGACGATGAAGAGCTCTGGTGGGGTGACTAGGATCATGGTGGTCCATGTGTGCAAAAATTGGCCGGAATTCTTAAAAGGGGCAAATAGCAAAATAAAGATAAGTTTGAGGGCATAAACATTGAAAAAATTGGTCGAAATCCGTCACAGGGGCAAATAGCAAACCAGAGATAAGTTTGAGGCATAAACATAGCAAAAACTGGTCGGAATCCGTCGGAGGGACAAATAGCAAACCGAAGATAAGTTTGGGGCATAAACATTGAAAAAAGAAATAAGGGTATCTGACTAAAATACCACAAATTTCAGTGACTTGTGACATAATTAAGCCTATAAAAATCACCATCACTATTTAATATAAAAATTGCCTTTGTTGGAGTCGAACTAGGGGGCTTGAAACTTAACATCATACCATTCAACAATATGTGATAACATGTGTAAATCACATTATTTATCACCTATTATATATTTTTTTAATTAAGATAATTTAGGACCTTATTTTATAAATTATTTTACATAATTTTATAATAATAAATACTTATATAATATAATCAGTATGTGGTTTAATTGTTAATGGTAAAACTACTCAATCGGTCCCTTAAGTTATTTTTTAAGTTACAAATCAATCCTTTAAATTTGTTTTATTTCAAATAAGTCTTGTAAATTATTGTTATCTACAAATCCATAATTTTCGTTAATTTTTTCCGTTAAATAACACGTGTTACTCAATTAATGGTGTCACATATTTAAAAAAAATACGTGTCATTTAAAAAAAAATTGACGAAAAATATTAATTTGTTGGATAATAAAAACTTATAGAATTTGTTCACCAAAAAAAGAAAAACTTATAGAATTTATTAAAAAAAATTATATAATTTAAAAAAAAACTTAAAAAATTAATTTATAACCTAAAAATAACTCAAAATAGTGATAGTTTTGTTTGGCCATTCTTTATCCATTTATTAAACTACTGTATCAGTGTATTGTTTGCAAATCCCTTTCATCCCTTTCTCTCTAGGCAAACTGGCACATTGTGGTAATGAGAAAAAGGAAAAAAAGTTTGGCAACAGAGATACAGAAGCTAAAGAGGGAAGAGCTTTGATTTTCCACAAGTGAAGCTTTGTCTCAATCCATTCCCCTCACTCTCTTCCTTTACTTGCTGTTTTCTTATTTGTTGTTTTTGCAATGGCTTCCACCCCTTCACCACAATGTTCTACCCTCCCTGCCAGACCTAGTAACAGTGCCAACACCACTCCCAACAACAACCACCATCACCACCACAATCATAATAATAATCGTCATCGGAGCAACAACAATCCAAGACGCAACAATAACAACAACAACAACTCTCGCTGGTCCTCTTCCACTCGCTACTCCTCTCGTACTCCAACTGGAAATCGACCTACCGCTGCTTCTGCTTCTGCTTCAGCCTCTGGCGGTGTTGGTGCTGCTGCTGCTGTGGCTTCGTCCACCGCGGCTGGTGGTGGTGGTGGTGGCAATGCGGCTGGGGGCTTTTCGTCTTTCCTTGGGGGGCGGAGTACTCGGCTTGGTTCGGAGTTCTCTGGGAGGCGCTCCACGCGGTTTGTGTCGAAGATGTACTCGGGCCGCCCCAGGCCCAGCTCGAGCAAGAGCTACCGCACGCTTGCGGCGGATGAGGCACTCAGCTGCCTTCTGAAAGCTGGTAATGATGTATCTGCTATTGATAATGTGCTGCTTAGTTATGAGAGTAGTCTTGCCGGGGTTGATGATTATACTTTTTTGCTTAAGGAGTTTGGTAATGAGGGTCATTACTTGCTTGCTAATAGGTGTTATGATTTTGCTATGGGAATATGGAATAGTAGCGGAAGGAAGCTTGAGAGGGGTAAGTTGACCAGCACTATGATCGGTGCGCTTGGTAAGTTGAGGAGGGTAGAGGATGCTAGGAGGCTGTTTGAAATCGCTAAGAATGAAGGGTACGGAAACACTGTTTATTCGTATTCGTCCATGATTAGCGCGTTCGGGCGTAACGGGCGGTTTCAGGAGGCTGTAAGCTTGTTCCAGTCCATGATAAACTCGGGCATGGAACCAACCTTGGTTACCTATAATTCATTGATTGATGCAGGAGCGAAAGCGCAGGTCGAATTTAGCAGAGTTGTGAAGTTTTTTGAGGAGTCGGTAGCCATGGGCTATAAACCGGATCGGCTTACTTATAACTCACTTCTTTCAGTTTGCGTCCCAAGGGGTCAATGGGAGTTGGCTCAAAATTTGTTAGCTGAAATGGAGCAAAAAGGTATCAATCGCGACGTATATACTTATAATACGTATTTGGATGCTTTGTGTAAAGGTGGACAGATGGATCTGGCTGCGAAGGTTATGGCGGAAGAGATGCCTGCTTGGAATGTATACCCCAATGTAGTGACATATAGTACTATGATGGATGGATATGCGAAGGCGGGAAGGCTAGAAGATGCACTGCGTTTGTACGATGAAATGAAGCGTCTGTCAATTCGTTTTGATAGGGTGTCTTACAATACACTAGTTGCAGTTTTTGCAAAGCTTGGTTGGTTTGAGGAGGTGTGGTATGTCATCAAAGATATGGAGAGCTGTGGGATAACAAAGGATGTTGTAACTTACAATGCTCTTTTGGGTGGATATGGGAAGCATAGCATGTACGATGAAGTTAGGAGACTATTTGCTGAGATGAAAGCGAAAAATATACATCCAAATATGTTGACCTACTCGACCCTGGTGGACGTGTACACAAGAGGTCTCAAGTATAAAGAGGCCATGGATGTATATAGAGAATTGAAACAGGAAGGGTTTGAAGCAGATGTTGTGTTTTATAGCGCACTAATTGATGCGCTATGCAAAAATGGGTTAGTAGAATGTGCTATGATGTTACTTGAGGTGATGGCGGAGGAAGGGATTAGGCCCAATGTTGTGACGTACAACTCCATAATTGATGCGTTTGGTCAAGTTTTGCCATTAGAATGGGGGGCTGCTACTTCTTTTGAAGCCAATGAACATCAAATTGAACATAATTCTTCTCAGCTTGATGCAAGCACTTTTCAAAATGAGATGGGAGATAAGGAAGATGACCGAGTTATGAAGATGTTTGAGCAACTTGCAGCAGTAAAAGCAGGTCATCTAAGCAAGGATCAGAGGGGCAGACAAGACAAGTTCAACATATTGCGGATACTGCAAAAGATGCATGAACTGGAGATAAAACCAAATGTTGTCACATTTTCTGCCATTTTGAATGCTTGCAGGTAAATACTTATCCAATATTTCTGTTTTTCTTACACCATTCTCTATTGGTACTTATTACTCTAGAATTGAAGAGATAAATGCAAATGGATTTCCATCAGTTGAAACTGAAAGGTGAAAGCCACTTCTCTTTATAAAATGTTATTGAGGTTACAAGTTGTGTGCTAAACCAATTACTATGATATTGAAGCACAGACCTTTCTTTTTATATAGATAATTTCTGCAGCATGTTTGTTGTTTTCTGTGGTTTTGTTTGTTCAATTTTCTGTGTTTAGTGTATATATATTTTAAATGTGTTCCATACATATTTGTATGTGGTTTCTTGTTTTATTTGTGGTGGCTTGGATTTGGAGTCCTGGCATGCTAAGCCTCATATGGTTATTTGGGGCCCATGCATGACAATTTTTTTACAGTTCATATTTTGACAATCTGTTGTACGATAAAAGCCATAAGATTAAATTTTAGAATGCAAGAGAAATGAGGCTGAAATGCTTTGTTTTTCATTTCGTGTGAGTACATCACCAATTGCAAAGTGTATAATTTGGTCCCTTGGATGCAGTCGTTGCAATTCATTTGGAGATGCTTCGAAGTTGTTGGATGAGCTCCGCTTGTTTGATAATCAGGTATATGGTGTAGCCCATGGACTACTTCTGGGTTACAGGGAAAGTATATGGTTTAAAGCTCAGTCTCTGTTTGATGAAATCAAACATATGGATTCTTCAACAGCATCTGCCTTTTATAATGCCCTTACTGATATGCTATGGCATTTTGGTCAGGTAAAGTTCAGCAATTAAATTTATCTTTTTTAATATTTATTGCATCTGTTATTCAATAATTAGCATTAGAAGTTTATAGGAAAGACAACTTTTGTATGTGTTAGTCTAACTTTTCCATTTTCTGTGTATTGACATCAGAAACGAGGGGCCCAGCTGGTCGTTCTTGAAGGAAGACACCGGAATGTATGGAAGGGTGACTGGTCTGATTCTTGCTTGGATCTGCATCTGATGTCCTGCGGAGCTGCTTGTGCAATGGTCCATGCATGGTTTCTCAATATTCGTTCTATTGTTTTTGAAGGGAGTGAACTGCCAAAACTGTTGAGGTATGCATTTCTGACCTAAGTTGATTTTTTTTTTTTTTTTTTCGATTGGATTAGTAAGGATCAAGGTGCTAAATGCTAATATGATAATAATCCTCTTGCAGCATTTTAACTGGATGGGGCAAGCATAGCAAAGTAGTTGGTGATGGAGCTTTAAGAAGGGCTGTTGAGGCACTCCTTAATCGCATCGGTGCACCCTTTCGGAATGCCGAATCTAACATAGGGAGGTTTATATCACCGGGATATGTTGTAGCTGCCTGGTTGAGACAATCCAGCACACTAAATGTGCTTGTTCTGCATGATGTCATAAGTGATTCTGGGCCTGTTGGTCAAGTGTATAACTTGCAAACTCTCTGCATGTAGTTACAACTATCATGTTTTGCCTTTCCCCACTGTGCTTTACGGTTGGTTACCCCAGGCATGGAGGGATCTGGGAAGTTTTACAGGGGAAAAATACTACTGAATGAATTATTTAAAATTGAGTCCATATTTCCTTAAATTAACTTTCCGCAATTCAGTGTATGTTTGATTTGGGTGGTAGAAAATTACATTAGGGCTCAAAATCACGTTGGATGTGAAATATTGTGTGTAGCTTTTGCTTCCTAGAATCAATTCCAAAAAAATTCAATGTGCATCTAAACATACACTCAATAAATGCATAAATGGATTTGCGGTTGACTGTAACTAAGGTTTCAAGATCAAAAGGCTGAAAAATAATATGAACTAAATAAAGACCATTCTAACTCATGAATCTGATTATCTGAACCAAGCTTTTTTCTCGACTTCAAGACTACCAAAAGGATCAAGTATAAGCAATAAATACAGTCATCTACGAACGGCCAAAAAGGGGCATCCTCATTGCTTTTAAAGCTACTCCATGCAATGTTTAATTGATCTCTAATATTGGACTAATTAAGCAGCAAAATTTCCATTTAGCATTTGAATGCTTTTTAACCATCGGGCTCCAGTTGCACCTGAATAAACAAAATAATGTAGAGAACTGGAGTATTTATTCAACTTTCAAAGAATACTTCCTCCGGCTCGAATTATAAGCAAATTTAACCACTTTTACGCTTATTAATGAGGTTAGTTAATTATATTTAATTTTCTCAAATTTATAAAAAATAGAGGTATTTTAAGAAAGTAGTATTGAGAATGAAACAAAAATTAATTAAGATTAAAATTTTCTAGAGATGTTTTAGGAAAGTGAAATTGAGAATGAAACAAAATTTAATAAATTTAGTTCATTTTCCTTATATTTTAAACCAAGATAAATATGTTTTTTGTTGCTTATGATTCGAGCCGGATGGAGTACATATTCTATCTGAGCTTGAGAACTAGTAGTACCTTCGGGTCAGTTGAATCGTGGCTAATTCCATTGTTCACGGAATCTATTTAACTACTATTTCACTTCGTTTTAGCTGCTTGGCACAATTGAGGTTGTACTTAAAAGGGAATCCAACAATTAATATTAGAGTTGGTCCGAATTTCAAAAACAATTAGATCTTAAACAAAATTCCCGTGTGTTCAGTTGAATCCAGGTTGATTTCATGTTCGGTGGAATCTATTTAACTAGCATTCCTCTCCTCTCCTCTTCAGCTGCTTGACAGAACTGAGGTTGTACCTAAAAGGGACTCCAACGATCAACATTAGAGTTGGTCCGACTTTCAAAAAAACATCTTAAACAAGATTTGTAAAGTTGTCAAGCCACGTGTCTTGAAAATTTAGCATAAACTAATACAAAATCAAGTTTTTTTTCTTGGACATGAAATCAAGCTATTGTAGCTAGGGGTGGAAAGAGGCCAGACTGGCCTACAGGGGTCTATGACAGGCCGAATAATAGGCCAGGTTCAGGTCAGGCTTTTTTTGCAAACAGGTCAGGCTCAGGAAAGCCTATATAATCTAAACAAGTCAGGCCCAGGCTATAAAAAAAGTCTATTTAGCTTAACAGGTCGGCCTATATAATAATAATAATAATAATAATATTATTATTATATTTAAAATTTAGGGAGTTACTATCATGCAATCCAAAATTGGATGGTTGCTATGCAACCTTTTCTTAAATCTTGTTAAAATTAGGTTTTTGCAATTTAGTCCAACATAAAAAGTAAATTAAAAATTTAGTCCTTTGTACCTATAGACAAATTATAACTTTTAATTTAAAAAAAATTAAAAGTAGTTAAAATTAGTCACTTGTGTAAAAAGGCTTAATGCAAGTGACTAAATTTAAAATTAAAAGTTATAATTTGTCTCTAGGTACAAAGGACTAAATTTTTAATTTACTTTTTATGTTGGACTAAATTGCAAAAAACTAATTTTAACTACTTCAAATAATGACATGGCATAGGTGTCAACTTCTTATTGGTTTAAGAAAAGGTTGCATAGCAACCATCCAATTTTGGATTGCATGATAGAAATACCCTAAAATTTATTATATTCATATTCATATTTATTCACATAACCAAGTCCCACATCGTTTAGCATGGTGCATGTTCTAAGAAGAAGGAATGTTTGACATGAAGGCAGGAGACTTAATATAATGTAACTATGCAAGTCATCCAAGGCCACTTCTCTGATGTGAGACTTAATATGTCTATGCAAGTTGCTTTGGTTCAAGTCCCACATCGTTTTTTTCGTGAAGCATAGCAAGTGTCACATCGTCTTTCCTTGCCTTGCATATTGCCTTGCGTTAGTTCAAGTCCCATATCGTTTTTTTTTTTGGTATTGCCTTGCATATTGCCTTGTGTTGGTTCTTGTTGTGATGCTTGTGAAGTCCCACATTGTCTATTAGAAAGTAAAAGCTTGTGTATTTCCTTATAAAACTGAACACTTACACAATTGTTATGATAAAGCTTGGACTTGGGAATGCAACTGCCACGTCCTTTATTCATGGAGCACATGTTCTTTAAGCTATTAAATGATGCTTTGTGAAGTCATGTTGTGTTGAACCATAAGATCACCGGTTTTGTGTGGTTTTTTTGGTTCTCATTGGTTTTGCCTGGACCATTATTGGTTCATTGGTTTATTTTTCGTTTATAGTATTATTGTTAAATAGGCCAAAGTTTATTGTTAATCAGGCCAAAGTTTTAGCCTATTTAATATTAGGCTTATTGGCCTATTAAAAAATTTCAGAGTATATAAGCTTTCTAATAGGCTTATAGGCTAGGCCAGGCTTTTGTACAGGCCAGGCTCAGGCTTGACAGGCCAGGCCAGGCCCGAATAATTTATATAGGCTAAGCCTGGTAAGGCCAGGCCCGAATAATTTATATAGGCTAAGCCTGGTAAGGCCAAAGCCTGGCCTGTCCCGTTTCCACCCCTAATTGTAACTCCTCACTTTAGCCTCGAAAGAAAGCATTCCAAATGCATATAAAAAACAGACCACCACACACCACTTGGTATTGAAAAAAATAAAAAAATTTCTTCCCTGAACTGATTGATTAAATTAGAGGAGCTCAGGATCTGAAAGAGGCAAAAAAGTGGTTCATCAACAGGATAATAAAAATACAATCGTTAATCAATGTCCAAAGGGAAACATTAAATGAACATACATAGTATAGTTCTCTCAAATAAAAAACTAGTACCATTGGAATCATGGAGGGGAAAAAAGTAGTAATAGTTTTCCACCTTTTCTAATGACAGACGAAAGCATGCTATGAAACTGATATGTTTAGAATCTCAGCAAAGAAAAGAAAAAGAACGATGAATATAATAGTCTGCAGATCATATTAAAATAGAATATTAAAACAAGTATTTAAGAGCACAAGGAATATTAAGCAGCCTACAATAAGAAACAGCTGTAATTCAGTAATTGTGCGAGTGAACAGTACACCCAGGAAATGACTTGAATTCTTGAATATACCAGGGAAAAAATCTTGTATAAGGCTTGAGCATTTACATCATTTACATACATATTAAACAAGTAGCAACTTTATATGCCTCAGCACCAAAGAAAGAGAGAAAAGAGTGCAGCAGATAGCTATACAGTTATGACAGACTTAAAGTAACATTTTTAGTCTGCTACTCTCCTTCTCAAGACCCCAAAAAGAGTTTTTTATTATTTGACAGACCTTGATTCAGCAGACTGTGATATTTTCCTCCCATAGATAATTGTTTAAAAAAATCTGAGGTTAGTAATTGCTACTAAGAGACTACTAGCTACTTCCTTATCACGGAACACATCATTACCCGTGTTTTGACATCGGGTTGAAGACCACTCTCTAGCATTTTTCTGTAAACCTTATTTGCCAAGTTAACCATGCCATGTGAGCACATCCCTTGAATGGCAGCATTATAAAGAATAGAATTTGGCACAATTGTCTGCAAAAGTAACATATATTAGGAACCACAAATAATTATATGACACCAGAAAAGGAGATAAATCAGTTATTGCAGAATTTAATTAAATTTTATAATCATTTGCATGAAAAAGACAAAGTGGATCCATGCTTCCTTATCATTACCATGGAAAAGACAAATTGCTCAAGTTTTCGAAAAGAATTAGTATGGTATCTTGGGGATTCTTTATATATACTTAAAACTACTTGCTCCTTTATAACATAAATACAAGTACATATTTAAAACCAATCCCAAGTTAAGGAAATCTATAACATGTAATCAAGTTCTTCGACAATATTAAACTCCAGCATATCAACTCAATCACAAAGGAGAAAGGTTGCTACCAATTTTTTTAAAATTTTTTTTCTTTCTAATTGACTGATTTATAGAAACGTTTACAATAATAGATAACTATTGTACTTAATACTACTTTTTCTTAAATGATATCATTAAAGTGTATATAACTTTGAAATCCAAAAATCAATTCTTAATCATAATATTAAAAATCATAAATAAAAGGCATAAATCATTTTGATGAAATAGTTTTGTGAAAGTAGTGTTAGTGTAAACAAATATTAGATCTTTGAAAAACAATCTTAGCTGAGCAATAAATATCACTTGAAGTCTTCAAGCTAGGCTTAAAAAACACTGCTTAGAAATTTGAAATTGCTTTTTACTCACATTCAAGATTTCCTCTAATTCATCCCAGAGATCTCCGCAAACACAGCATCTTATTACGGACAGATAAGTAAACATATTTGGACTGCACTTCTGGTGAACCATATGCTCATACACCTGAAATGCAATTGTTGGCTTCTTGGCAAGTTCACAGGTCCTGATAACAAGATTATACGATACTGTCAAATCAGACAGCCCTGAAGCTTCCATCTGCCACAAAATTTCTACAGCTCTATCCCACAACAGAAGCTTTGAGCAAGACATCAAAACAGTATTGTACAAATGTATATTGAATTGAAACGATTGATCAGTTTCAATCATATTGAAAAGCTGAAGAGCGTCATGATGTCTATTAGACTTATTAAGAGAACTTATTAGAGCATTGAATGTATAAGCGTCTGGTTTAAGGCCCAATGACTTCATCGCATCATAGACCTGAAATGCTATTTTGAGTTTCCCTGCTCTCCCAAGTGAGTTGATTAATGCATTGCAAGCAACTAAGTTTGGCTTAAGTCTATCCGTCAACATTTTCTGAAAGATAGATAATGCATCATCCTGTTTTCCCTCCTTAGCACATACACTAATTATAGCATTCAATGTATTGCTGTCAGGTTCAAATCCATTTTGAATCATCTCGTTGAAAGCATAAAGGGCAAGCTGACTCTGGCCACTTCGTACAAAACTATTGACTAATAGTCGATATGTGACATGTGTTCCAGCACACCCATATGCCTTCATACTCCTCCACACCCTCAATATTTCATCCCAATTCTCAACCTTTCTGTAAATAGATATCACAGTGTTGTATGCAACAGCATCAAAATCCTTCTCCATGTCACATTCACTTTCTAGTCCTCTGAAGAATTTAAGCGCCGAATCACAACCCCACGCTTTCACATGTGCCATAAGAATCAAGCTATAAGTATGTCCAGTAGTTATCTTTCTCGTTCTTGTAAAATTGAACACTTTCAAGCACTCATCAAACATTCCATTTCTCAGAAGGCAAGACATAAGAGAATTACAGGCATGGATATTTGGACAAAGACCCGACAATTCCATAGACACGAAATACTCCAGTGCACCTCTAATCTTGTTAGTTCTACTTAACGCCAAAATCCTATTAGACAGCACATTCTCATCCATTTCCTCTAAAAAAATTGCTCCATGGTTGTGAGCAAGACTGATCTCTTTTGAACCTGAAAAAGTAGTAACAGCAGGTCTAGAATCTAGGTGTTCATTACCTTGTACTTCTCCCCAAGGAGTAAATTCCTTCTTGGGAACAAAGGACACATCAACCTCTTCTCTTCCTTCAACATCATCGGCGTCATCATTGTTACTATCATCTTTCACTTGTTTCCAGGGAGGCAATCCTTTCTTGGGCACAAAAGGCACACCAAATCCTTCTCTTCCTACAACATTGTCGCCTCCATCGTCATCATCATCATCATCATCCACTCCTCCCGAGGGAGGCAATCCCTTCCTGGGCACAAAAGATGCATCAACTTCTTCTTCTCTTCTTTCAACATAATCATTGTCGTCATCATCATCATCATCATCATCATCATCCACTTCTCCCCATGGAGGCAATTTCTTCTTGGGCATAAAAGATGTATCAAACTCACCACTAGGAAGCAAGTCAATTGTGTCAAACCCAGTTGACCCAATTGACAGCACACAATATTTAGGTTGTGAAATAAAAACAACACTAATAGGGTTATCATTATTAGTATTAGTATTAGTATTATTATGTGTCCTACTCCTTACAAGAGCATTTGTTTGAGCAGGGGAATGAAGAAAGGGCGAGTAAGTGAATTTGTGAAGAGAAATAATGGGCATAAGCTGAAATGAGAAACTCAACATAATAATAACTAAGAGATGAAGTCCAAAGAACTGGGTTTTAACAGAAATCTCTTACGGTGCAAATTGAGATTGATTGCCCCAAGCGGATGCTGCTGGGAACTGTTTCAATGCCACGTCCTCCACTTACCCTCTTTCTCTGCGCATCAGTCTTCAATGCACCTGTTCAAGTTTTCAAATTGATGCACCTTCTTTATTTTTTTATGGGAAATCCCTTCTTACCCTTGTAACTCATTTTCACATTCAACCATACTCATCTCGTTCAAGCTGCTTCACCGTATCCTCCTCTGATCTTAACGACGAATCCCTTCAAGCTTTGTAATGGAAGAGAGCTCCTTCTTCATTTCTCCTTTCATTTCCCAGTTTCTTAAAATATTGTTTATTTGTTAATTTATCAATTTATTGGGTATTTGAAAAAATATTATTTTCTAAGAAACAAATCCATATCTAGATTAATTTCTACTCAACTGCATTTTTGGTCCTTTATCTTATTTTCAAGATTTATTTTGGTTATTTATTATTTTTTTAATAATTTTGGTCCTTTATTTTTTAAAAAGGTTCAGTTTGGTCCTTCTATCACAAAAAAATTAGATTTCACCAGAATATTTCGAAATATTTCCTCCCATCCATAGAATATTCTGGAATATCATGGTGAAATCTAACATTTTTTCAACGGAAGGACCAAAGCGAATCTTTTCTAAAAAAAAATAAAGGACCAAAATTACTCAAAAAAATAATAAAGGACCAAAGTGAATCATGAAAATAAGATAAAGGACCAAAAATATAATAAAGCCTTATATATATAAAAAACTAAAAAATCCATATCTAGATATGTGACCTATAAGGCTATGTTTGGATATCTAACGATAAATGGAGTGGAATGGGATGAGGTGGAGTGAAATGAAGTGGAGTAGGATGGATTGGAATAAAATTACCATTCAATTATTTGGGTATTTTATGATGTAATGGAAAAAAAATTGCATTCCATTGGCTACATCCCAATTTGGGGGGACAAAAATGAGGGGTTTTGGATGGAATGCGATGGATCTCATTCCATCATTTTCCATTCCACTCCATCACTCTTGGTAAAATCCAAACAATGGAATCTGATTAATTTTTATCCCACTCCATTCCATTTCATTCCATTCAATATCACCAATCCAAACAAAGCTTAATAGTATGCGAGTGATAACTTGTTCATCGTCTAAATCTTTTATAAGTAGTCTTGTGATGGGGATGAGTGGTTTGGGAAGAAATAAGACAAAAGGATAAAAGGGTCATTTTCATTTTAATTATTTTTTTCATTTTTTATTTTTTTAATCTCAACCTTTTCTTTAGTTTATTAATATATCTAATGGTGATAATTTGATCAATTTTACATGGTGCATCAATCTTATAACTTACATGGTGCATCAAAGAATCTCCCTTCATCTTATTGTTGTCTTATTTCCCCCCGTATGATCCCCTTTTCTTCCAATTTTCACTCTTGCATCTTTCTTTATCTTATTATTTTGATTTTATGATTTTTTTTAAAGGTATGGAAATGAGATTCTATTAGGGGTATTGTTATGGACCAGACTTAGGAAAACACTTCAATAAACCGGGTAACCGGCAAAAAAGGCTCAGTAAGGGTCTAAGACGTCACAAAACCGCTTTATCGGTGTGACAGACCCTTTTACAGCCTAAAGTCTCTGCTAAACCAGCTTACCGGTATAAGAGGCCCCTTAAAGGTCCAACACCACAATTAAGCGGTTTACCGGTATAAGAGGCCCATTAAAGGCCCTAATTCTCCACTTAGTTGAGAATTGATAAGATTTGGACAGACTAGCATAAGATACCATTTCCTCGGGATACCGGTATGCCAGTTACAACGACGACAAAGTAGTAAAGCTGAGTTTCATAGGATTCCTCATGACAATGATAGCAACAGTAATTCACATGTGCCCGCTTAGCTTAAGATTCCCATTTTTACTCCTGCCTTTAACCACCTACCGTTAGTGGGAATCCGGAGAATACTCATGAATGAGAGGAAAACACAACGGTAAGGATGTAGGCCTATATAAGGGAGTTGGGGGTAATCAGGTATGTATCTTACTTACTCACACAAACACACACCACACCCAAACAAACGACAATAAAGCTGGTATCCTGGTAATCAGGGTGTCATTCTTTAGTCTAAAAGCAATAAGCAGAAGAATTGGACGCTTGACCGCTTAGTTCAAGTACCAAGGATTCTACGACAGATCATTGGCGACCACAGTGGGAGCGAGAAATTTATTCCCATTACTTTTGTGAAGAGATGGATTACCGGTCACAAGGAGAACGAATCGAATCCAGCCACCATAGCGTGGAGGACCTGAGGAACCGCTTAAGTGGGGGAGGAGCTCCCACACATAAATACTTAAGGGAACACCTGAGTGAAGGAAGGAGACGTGTAGAGGCTGAACGATCCAAGCATGAAAGCCCCCCTCGTGCTGATTAGGAAAAATCGCGGCAGAGGCCATCCCTTAAGGGTGAAATCCCCCCGCATTCTGAGCATGAGAGCAGAGGATCGTGAGATAGATGTTCGTAGAGAAAGATGAACTTGGAAACGGAGTTGGCTCATCTCCGAAAGCGTTTGGATGCACAAGATAAGTTGATGAAAGAACTGAAAAAGGGACAACGTTTTCCACACCAGAAATTGAAGAGGACCATATGAGGGAGGAGGAGCCAGAGGAAAGGGATCATCCATTTTCTGATCAAATTATGAGCTTTCCGATGCCTGAGAATCTTAAAGCCCCGACTAATGTAGATTCTTACTTCGGGAATTCGGATCCTCAGGAGCACATAGATAGTTTTCTGGTGGAAATGTCTTGTCAGGGGGCTAAAGATGCGTATAAGTGTCGCACTTTTCCCCTGACCCTGAAGAAAGCAGCGTTACGATGGTCTTCAATGCACCTGTTTAAGTTTTCAAATTGATGCACCTTCTTTATTTTTTATGAGAAAATCCCTTTTTACCCTTGTAACTCATTTTCACATTCAACCATACTCATCTCATTCAAGCTGCTCCACCGTATCCTCCTCTGATCTTTACGACGAATCGCTTCAAGCTTTGTAATGGAAGAGAGCTCCTACGTCATTTCTCCTTATTGTTTCTTTGTTAATTTATCAATTTATAGGGTATTTGAAAAAAAATTATTATTTTCTAAGAAACAAATCCATAACAAGATTATATATATATATATATATATATATGTATAAACAAAAAAATCCATATCTAGATATGTGGCCTATAAGGCTATGTTTGGATATCTAACGATAAATGGAGTGGAATGAGATGAGGTGGAGTGAAATGAAGTGGAGTAGGATGGATTGAAATAAAATTACCATTCCATTGTTTGGATATTTTATGATGGAATGGAAAAAAAAATTGCATTCCATTGGATACATCCCAATTTGGAGGGACAAAAATGAGGGGTTTTGGATGAAATGCGATGGATCTCATTCCATCATTTACCATTCCACTCCATCACTCTTGGTAAAATCCAAACAATGGAATCTGATTAATTTTTATCCCACTCTATTCCATTCCATTCAATACCACCAATCCAAACAAAGCGTAATAGTCTGCAAGTGATAACTTGTTCATCGTCTAAATCTTTTATAAGTAGTCTTCTTGTGATGGGGATGGGTGGTTTGGGAAGAAATAAGACAAAAGGATAAAAAGGTCATTTTCATTTTAATGATTTTTTGTTCATTTTTTATTTTTTTAATCTCAACCTTTTCTTTAGTTTATTAATATATCTAATTGTGATAATTTGATCAATTTTACATGGTGCATCAATCTTATAACTTACATGGTGCATCAAAGAATCTCCCTTCATCTTATTGTTGTCTTATTTTTACCCTATAATCCCCTTTTCTTCCAATTTTCACTCTTGCATCTTTCTTTATCTTATTATTTTGTTTTTATCATTTTTTTTAAAGGTATGGAAAAGAGATTCTATTAGGGGTATAATGGTCCGATCCGGTTTAGTCTTTGACGGATATTAGAGACCAAATCAATTAAATTAATACGGTTCGGTCTAATTCGATCTAGATGTATTCTATGTCTAATTAGCATAAATAGCTTTTCCCTAAAGATATGGAAACACTATCTTCATGGCACAAGATTTAAAGTGTATAGTAAACACAAAAGCCTCAAATACTTATTTGATCAAAAGGAATTGAACATACTGCAAAGATGTTGAATGAAGTTTTTGAAAGACTATAATTTTAGTCTTCAGTAACATCCAGGGAAAGCAAATGTGATCGCTATTGCTTTAAGCCACAAATATCTTCATGTGTCTAGCATGACAGTGAAAGAATAAGGGATGATTAAGGATTTCAATAACCTCAACATGGGAGTACAGTTCAATGAGAAGTGTAACACCCTTATTTATCACTTGACAAATTATGCTTCATTTATTAAAATATAGTGAAAATTTGGGCAATTTTTTTTTTTTAAAATTTAACATGATAACATGGACATGAGAGTTTTTAAGTTCCAAAACGTTTCATTAAACATTTATGTAAATAAAATCGACTTCTCATATCTCATATTATTCCTCAAGTTCCAAACCGAGATATTACTTGAAATTGCGCTTTGAAACTTTCTTTCACAAATCTCTTTTGAAGAAACACGTTCATTTTCTCATTAATAGAAAACCTTAATTCTAAATAGTCATACATATTGAAACATCAGCAAGGGGTACAACGTGGTACGGCAACAGAGCCTAAGTAACTGCAGTGGGTACAATGCCTCAAAAGAAAATACCTAGTAACTAATCCTGACTACTAATCTTCATCACTAGAGAGTCCACTGCAGGAGCCTCATCAGGGTCGAACTCCCACTCATCAGCATCTGAGTAATATGGCCCTTCCTCTTGGTCCTCCTCCTCCTCAGAGTCTGACTGATGCAAAGCCTCAAATGCCTCATCTGGTAAATCTTCGAGTGCCGCCTCTAACTCCTCTAACTCCTCCGCCTCGGGATCTATCTGAGCAGGTAGAGGCATAGGATGTCCTCCATGGTAATCAGCTGGTCCGCCATCATGTAGGTTGATCAACACAAAGTGACATGTACGGATGTCATGGGCTACGCCTCTAAGAGTGTGGTCCGGGTCGACGATACGAACCTCGGCGTCTCCGCGCCATTCCCAACCACGATGATTAACCTCCCATCGTCCGTCATTACGAATGTCGAAAGTAAACTTGACTGGATCCATCAGCTATAGGGTGGCACCATATAGATGAAGGCTTATGTGTTTTGATGAAGACAAGACATTTGGACAATCACAACCTACAACAACATATCAAGACTAGTTTATTTTACATTCATATATTTGTATTGTAATGTTTATTTTTCATACTATATGAGTGTGGGTAGATTAGGTTTAGATAATCTCAATTTGGTTTATGATAATTTAATATGTTTAAGAATTGAGATTATCATGATAGAGATTTATAGCTCAAAGTTTTATTAAAAATCACAGGTGAAAATAGAAAATAAAAGAAAAGCATTTTAGCAGTGTTTAATCGATTAAACCATATGTTAATCGATTAACACGTGTGAAATTTTAATTAAAGCTTTCTTTTAACAGTGGTTAATCGATTAAACTTATCCTTAATCGATTAAGGGCTGTTAAAACTGAATGAATAAAAGCTTTTCTAATGTGTTTTGAAAAAGGTTACGAACTTAATATTTTTGATAGCATATTTTCACCATCTTACAATCTTTGTTGAGCGAATTTTCTGTTACAAATCAAATCTCTATCATCTTCTTTCATATCTCAATTTCAATACATATTGCATTCTTATTGAATTAAATTGAGATTCTAAGTGTTCTTCAAATATTCTTGGTTGAATCAATCCATAACTTTGAGGTTACATTCAAGGCATTCAACAAGAGGAATTTTTCAATTGGTTATTGAAAAAGGAGCAAGGTGGAGCATTACCTTGGGCTTTGAAGGTTTCAAGGCAAAAGCTAAAGGGATTGAAGGCGACCTTCAATCAAAGAACGAGATTCAAGAACTAAGAGATTGGGGTAGATTCTCATCGATTTGGTACATCGTGAGAAAGGGTTAGGATTGAGAGAAGTGAGGAATTCTAACTCTATTGTACTAATTCTCTTATTTCTTAGTGAAGCAAATCTCCCAATCCAGAGAGAGAGGACTGGATGTAGCTCACGGTGGTTGTGAGTGAACCAGGCTAAAATCTCTGTGTGTTCTTCGTTATTTTAGTTCTTTACGCTTTATTGTTCATTTGAATCTTGAGAGCGTTCTTGGTTATAGGTTTAGATTGGGAATTTTAATTACGTATTCTATAACTTGTTTAATTGATTGCCTTAGCATACCTTTATACAGGGATAGTTATCACCTTTGAGGATGTAGATTGCTACCTCTTAATTTCCGTGTTTGTTGAATTGCTTCAACAAAGCAGTTTTGTTATTAAGATTCGAACTTTTCCTTCATGAACCTCTATTAGATTGTAGCCTTGCCAAATCTATTTAAGACTTTTTAGTTCGAATTGTGGAGTTGGAAGTGCCATAGTTACCCCAAATAGTTCAAGGTTTGAGTGATTGAGGAAGGAGAAATAGTCTAAGTTGGTAAAGGTTGTAAGATCACCGTGGGATAGTTATAAGTTGAATCAAAGTTGGGGAGCCACAAGGAGAAAAAGAGGCACATGTCACCGGTCCTTACAGGAATTTTAGGAGAAATTTGAGGATTAGAATCACCCTGTACCCCAACTAGGAGATTAAATTGATCGAGGTGCTGAGTTTGATTAATGTTTAGGATGGATCCAAGGAGGAAGATGAGATTTGTCTGTGGAAGTTAGTAAGCCTAAGTAGCAATAGAATTCCTTTAAGCTAGAGGAATGACAAATGAAAATCCTAGAATTAGAAAGAGAGTTGAAGAAAGGGTAAGGTAGTAGGAACCCGGGTCGTAGTGAATAGTGAATATTTAAGGATTTTTAGGTAGAATTCTATATTTTTGGAGATGTGTGAATGCTTGTTTGTTTGATTTCCCCTCAAGTCCGTACCAATGGTTGGACTTTCTGTGACAACGACCGGCTGAGGGAGCGGCATCTTCTTCGGTTAGTCCGTTGGACTTAACCCGACTCGACACGCAAGTGACGGTACGAGTGGAATCTCTCCACCTGGAAGAGGTTAACGGGGAATATCAGAATGACATGAGAATGTTGGTGCTCTGCTGCCCAATCTACAACGCATTTCTCGGGGACGAGAAATCTTTAAGTTGGGGAGAATGTAACACCCCGTAAATTCCTCATATTAATTTATAACACTAAAGAAATTTATTTTTGAGGAAATTATTTTTGAGAAGAGTGTTTTCTTAAATGACTTCCTAAAGTAATGTTCAAAGTTTAGAAAATTGAGTTTTGAAATCTATATGCTAGATGTTTTTATAAAATGTTTGCAATCTTTGTATGGGTCACTTTGAATGAATAAGAATTATTTCATGGACATGTGTATGTTTATATGTATAATACGTGTGTGTGTGTGTGTATTTACGGTCTTGGTATGTATAAATGTGCTTAGGACTATATGAGGGTTTAATTATTGAAAAGAATATGATGTGTGTAAATGTATGTGAACCTATGCGTGTATGATGCATGAATGAATGTATGTAGTGTGAATTCAATGCTCCTAATTATGTGGATTATGTTTTGATGATGACAAAATAATTAACAAATCATGCCTTGAAGATATTGCAACATCAACATCAACAAGAAGTCAAGAAAAGAAGACAAGTGTCCAATCATTCTCAATCAAATATTAATTGTAAATTTCTAATTTATGTTGAGAGTGGTTGAGAGTGGGTAGAAATAGTTAGTCTCTTCTAGGAATAAATTTTTATATGTTTATTAAGTTGAGATTGACCAAAAATTAATACTTGAGAGGAAAAATAAAATTGAAAAATAATTTTTCCCATATCTGATCAAAATACTCGAGTATTTTGATAAAGACTCGAGTATATACTCGAGTATTTATAGAAAAACTCGAGTATTTGTGCCAGGTCAGCAAATATGACCGTTAGTCTGGTTCGTGCACCAATTCACTCGTGACCGACCAAAAAGACTCGAGTATTTACCAAAAGACTCGAGTATTTTTGTCCAGTCAGCAAAAATGAACGTTGGAGAGACTCAAAAACCCAATTGAGGGCATTTGAGTCTCATCCAACCCCAAGAGAGAATTCAGAACCTTATTGTAAAATTTCTCTTTGAATTTGTGCAAGAACAAACAAGACAACAACACATCATTGATTCAAGCTTTCTTAATTTCCTCTTCTCAAGTGTTAATTCCCAAAAAGCTCAACTTCTCACTCATATTGTCATTTTATTCCAAGTTGAGTTTTTAGGCCTCAATTCTTATATTGAGCTGTGCTTATTTGTGCTAATCCATTGTGAGATTAGTAATACACATACAAAAAGCTTGATTATTCAAAGTCTTGGATTGTTCCCAAGCAAACCCTAAGTGGCTTAGGGTGTTGGAAGTCTTGAGAGGTTCTCAAGCACAAGACTAGGAAGTTCCTAGCCCGGTGGAGTTTCTTGAAGGGAGTTCAAGGAAGCTTTGTGAAGAGTTCTTCAATCACCGGAATCAAATTGGGGTAGAAATCAAGAGTTTGGTACACTCTTGAAAGGGTTAGGTTGAGTGAGGCCATTCTCAAGCAATCCTTTGTAATTTCTAACAATTTGATTATTAGTAGAAACTCCTAAGTGATTAGGAGGACTGGATGTAGCTCATTGTTGGAGTGAACCAGGATAAAATTGCTTGAGTGTTGGTTTATTGCTTTTAATCTACTTTCTAGCTCAATAGACTTAAGTCATTTCAATCAATTAGGATTTATACAATTAGGTAGCAAGTTCAAGGAATCTTTGTGTTTAAAAGTTATTTAGATTGCTTGCTATTCTGTTGGATAAGTTCCTGTTTATTATTGAATTGATTTGAGTTAAATTGCTGAATTTTCGTTTCTGGTTTTTCTGCTATCTGATAGGAAAAACTCGAGTATTTCAGAAAAGACTCGAGTTGTTCATCACTGAAAAACTCGAGTATTTCACAAAAGACTCGAGTCTTTTGTGTCTGATTCCAGAAAATTCAGTCTTAGCTCCATTCTTCAATTATCAATCGAAATATTTGGTATTAGTGCTTCAAAATACTATTCACCCCCCCTCTAGTATTTGCTTAGCCCGCTTGTTGGTTTCCAACAAGTGGTATCAGAGCTCGGTCGAAAGATCGAGTGTAACAACTTTTTCGAAAAAGATCCTTTTGGAAACTTAATGGGCTCTAGCAATAACTTTGGTGGAGAAGGAGCTTCAATAAACCGTCCTCCACTATTTAATGGTGAAGGATATGTTTATTGGAAAACTCGCATGAAAGTTTTTATTGAAGCAATTGATATGGATATTTGGGATGCAATTGAAAATGGTCCTTTCATTCCCAAAAAGAAAATAAATGATGAAATTGTTGAAATTCCAAGGAGTAGTTGGAATGATGATGAAAAGAGAAAAGTCTCATTTGATTTAAAAGCTAAAAACATCATCTTTTCGGCTCTATCCCATGATGAATTTTATAGAGTTTCCCAATGTAAATCAGCAAAAGAAATGTGGGATACTTTGCAAGTCACACATGAGGGAACAAGTGAGGTTAGAGATGCAAGATTGAATTCTCTAACTCACGAATATGAATTGTTCCACATGTTGCCAAATGAAACCATTAGTGACTTGCAAAAGCGATTCTCTCACATTGTTAATCATTTGATTTCCTTGGGAAAAGTATTTCGCAATGGTGAAACTACTAACAAAATTCTAAGATGTCTTGATAGGAGTTGGCAACCCAAGGTAACCGCCATCAAGGAATCAAGAGACATAAATAGCATGGACTTAGCCACTTTGTTTGGCAAACTCCAAGAGCATGAGATGGAGCTTACAAGACTTGGGATGCATGAGGAATCAGACAAAAAGAAAAAGAGCATAGCACTCAAAGCTTCAACCAAAGCTACAAAAGAAGTTGAAGAATGCTCTACAAGTGGAGATTCCGATGGTGAACCAAATCAAGAAGAATTTGGGATGTTTGTGAAAAGATTCAACAAATTCTTCAAAGGGAAGAAAGGTGGATCTTCATCCAATTTCAAGAGAACCAAAGACTCCAAACAAAGAGAAAAGAGTACCAATGATGGAGTTAAGTGTCATGAATGTGGAGGGGTTGGTCACATAAGAATGGAATGTGCCACATTCTTGAAGAAGAATGACAAGAAGACCCAAGAGACCAAAGGGAAGCGTGCATACATTGTTTGGGATGCACCGGAGAAGAGCAATGAATCATCTTCAAGTAGTTCCGGTGATGAAAATGCAAACCTTTGTCTCATGGCCAAGAACAATCATGAGTCCTCATCAAGAGCTAATCATGGCATTAGTGAAAGTGATGATGAGGTAACCTCTAGTTCTTCTTGTTCCTCTTCAAACTCCATTTCATATGATGATTTGCAAGAAGCCTACAATGAAATGTTAATTCAATTTAAAAGGCTTGCTAAAATTAATAAGGAAAAAGGAAAGAAAATTTTGGAGTTTCAACATGAAATTGATGAATTGCAAAAATCTATAAATGAGTTGAAACTTCAAAATGAATCCTTGGAACTTATTAATTCTAGTCATCAAAGTGATTGTGCAAATCATGAGGAAATTATCACTTCATGTGAGAGATGTGATGATCTTGAAAAAGAAGTGAAAGAGTTGAAAAACAAACTCACAATCTCACATAGTGATAGAAACCTCAACCGGTTGTTGAACTCTCAAAGACATAATCACAACAAAACCGGTTTAGGATATGTTCATAAAAAGGACAAAAAGTACAAGGTGGTTGGAACATTTTCTAAGAAAAACTCATCAAAGAGACCAACTTGTACTTATTGTGGAAAAGTTGGACATATCAACATTGAGTGCCATATTAAGAAGTTTGAAATGAATAAGGGCACTTATATGTGGATTAAGAAGGGAGAAAGTCCCAACACTAACCCTAAGGGACCCAACATTGTTTGGGTACCCAAAGTGAAAAAGTGATTTCATTTTGTAGGTGTGTCTTCGAACGGGAAAACAATTGTGGTATCTTGATAGTGGATGTTCGAAGCACATGACGGGAGATAAGCGGCACTTCATTGAGCTTACTCCAAAGGAAAAGGGTTATGTCACTTATGGGGACAACAACAAAGGCAAAATCCTTGGTATTGGTAAAATCGGAAACTCTTCAAACTTGATTATTGATAATGTGCTCTATGTTCAAGGATTAGAACATAATCTCTTGAGCATAAGCCAATTATGTGATATTGGCAATCATGTAGTTTTTACCTCTACCCATTGCCTCATTAAAAGTGACAAAGATGAATCAATCAAATTTGTTGGTAGAAGGTCAAATAATACTTACTTAGTTGATTTGAACAAAGTCACTTCTTTGGTCTCTACTTGTTTAGTGAGCAAAGAAAATGACACTTGGTTATGGCATCGTAGGACCGCTCATATAAATGTAAACCAATTGAAGAAAATTCAATCTAAAGATCTAGTAGTTGGTTTACCAAAGCTAAATTTTTCTATTGAAGGTGTTTGTTCCCCTTGCAAGAAATGTAAACAAACTAAAAACACCTTTGGATCAAAAATGGTTATGTCCACATCAAGGCCATTAGAAATGCTTCATATGGACTTGTTTGGACCATCACAAATAAAAAGCTTTGGTGGCAACTATTATGCATTGGTGATTGTTGATGACTTCTCTAGGTTTACTTGGACTTTATTTTTAACTACTAAGAGTGAGACCTACAAATCTTTTAAACATCATGTCAAACTTTTGCAAAACCAAGTAAATCAAAAAGTAATTATTATTCGAACCGATCATGGTGGTGAATTCGAAAACCACAAATTTGATAGATTTTGTGCTAAAAATGGTATTGAGCATCAATTCTCCGCACCAAGGACTCCGGAACAAAACGGAGTGGTAGAGCGGAAAAATAGGGTGCTAGAGGAACTTGCTAGAACCATGTTAAATGATTCTCAAGTACCTCAATATTTTTGGGCCGATGCCGTCAATACGGCTTGTTATGTTTTAAATCGTATTTTGATAAGGCCCTCTTTGGATAAAACCCCCTATGAACTTTAAAAGGGAAGAAAGCCAAATATATCTCATTTTCATGTCTTCGGATGCCAAGTTTTTGTTTTAAATAATGGAAAAGAACACCTTGGCAAGTTTGATTCCAAATCCGATGAAGGCATATTTTTAGGCTATTCTTCTCATAGTAAAGCTTATAGAATTTTCAATAAAAGAACTTTAACTATTGAGGAATCAATTCATGTGGTTTTTAATGAGTCTTCAAAAGAAGATAGTGTTTTATGTGATGCTAGTGAAGATGGCATTGACTTTTCAAAAGAAGAAAAAGAGAGAGAGAAATCAAAAGTTGATGAAGGAGAGGTAAGGGAAGAACTTCCTCCAACATGGAAATCGGTCAAGGCTCATCCTATAGACAAAGTCATAGGAGATATGTCAAAGGGAGTACTTACTCGTAGGTCTATTCAAAACATTTGCCACTATGTCTCATTTGTTTCTCAAATTGAACCCGATTCAATTAAAAAGGCCATTGAGGATGATCATTGGGTTCTTGCTATGCAAGAAGAATTAAACCAATTTGAAAGAAATGAAGTTTGGGATCTAGTCCCTAAACCCGATGATCATACCATAATTGGTACTAAATGGATTTATAGAAACAAACTTGATGAATCCGGGTTGATTATAAGAAACAAAGCTAGACTAGTAGCTCAAGGGTACAACCAAGAGGAAGGTATCGATTATGATGAGACCTTTGCTCCGGTTGCACGTCTTGAAGCAATCCGAATTTTACTTGCTTATGCTTCAATCATGAAATTCACTTTATATCAAATGGATGTTAAAAGTGCTTTCTTGAATGGGTTTATAAATGAAGAAGTGTATGTCAAACAACCCCCCGGTTTTGAAAATAGTGAATTTCCAAACCATGTTTATAAATTGAAAAAGGCACTCTATGGATTGAAACAAGCTCCTAGAGCTTGGTATGATCGATTGAGTTCCTTTCTATTAGAAAACAAGTTTCAAAGAGGGAAGGTTGATAATACACTATTTATTTATAAAACCAAGGATGACATTTTGTTAGTACAAATCTATGTTGATGATATCATTTTCGGTGCTACTAACGTGTCTCTTTGTAGAAAGTTTTCAAATTTGATGAAAAAGGAATTTGAAATGTCAATGATGGGAGAACTCAAGTTCTTCCTAGGCTTACAAATAAAGCAAGTCAAGGAGGGGATATTTGTGCATCAAGGGAAATATTGCAAAGAGCTCCTTGAAAAATTCGGATTGGACAAGTGCAAGGAAGCCTACACTCCAATGAGCACATCATGCTACCTAGACAAGGATGAACAAGGTACACCGGTTGATGTTAGTAAGTATAGGGGTATGATAGGTAGTCTCCTATATCTCACTGCATCTAGACCGGATATTATGTTTAGTGTATGCATGTGTGCTAGATTTCAAGCTAATCCTAAAGAATCTCACCTATCCGCAGTTAAACATATATTTAAGTATCTAAAAGGAACAATTAACACTGGTTTATGGTATCCTGCTGATGCCAATCTTTGTTTAGTTGGTTACTCGGATTCCGACTTCGCGGGATGCAAGCTTGATCGCAAAAGCACCAGTGGTACTTGCCATTTCTTGGGAAGTTCATTGGTGTCATGGTTTTCTAAAAAGCAAGCTTGTGTCGCTCTTTCTACCGCCGAAGCGGAATATATCGCAGCCGGTAGTTATTGTGCTCAACTGTTATGGATGAAACAACAATTATCGGATTTTGGTTTGAAACTAGAAAATATTCCGATTAGATGCGATAACACGAGTGCAATCAATTTGACTAAGAATCCGGTGTATCACTCAAGAACTAAACACATTGAAATAAGACATCATTTTTTAAGAGATCATGTACAAAAGGGTGATTGCACAATTGAATTTGTTAGTACCACAAATCAATTAGCCGACATTTTTACAAAACCTCTACCAAGGGACACCTTTTATCATATTAGGAGAGAACTTGGTATTTTAGATGAAGCTAATATAGGCTAATTGCATTGTGTGTCATTTTTGGAAAATCACCATATTAGTCTTACTCTAATGTGTTATTGATTCTTAGTTAAATTGTCCTTGATGATATTTGAAATTGTATATGTTAATTGTGTGTGATTCTGTACTGTATTCCAAGTTGGTAGTGAAGCATTTGTATTTGATTTGTGTTTGGTCTTTTAAAACTGAGTTTTTACTTTCTGTTCTGTCAAAATACTCGAGTTTTTCCAAAAACACTCGAGTATTTTAATTCAAAATTAAATCAGTTTTAAATTGAAAAAGTTTTTAATCAGGGTCTGATAAAAATATTCGAGTGTTTCTCAAAACACTCGAGTCTTTATTAAAATACTCGAGTGTTTTTAAAAACACTCGAGTCTTTCGAAACCCCCAAATTTTTGAACTTTCAGACCAAACTCGAGTATTTTCCAAAAACTCGAGTATTTTGCGTTTTCCTGAAATTTGAACTTTCGGACCAAACTCGAGTTTTTACGTTTTTACTCGAGTTTTCTGGGGAAATCTGGGCTGAGTCATGAACGACTCGAGTATATTCTCAAACACTCGAGTGTTTTTCAACGAACAACTCGAGTATTGTTGAATATACTCGAGTATTTTGGCGAGTTTATATATACTCCAGCCCCCACAAACTCGAGTTTCACGAACCCCTTTCTCTTCTCTCTCGGTTTTCTCATATCTCTCTCCTCAAAACTCCGTTTTTACTCAAATTTTTGCCAAATCTTACTAGTTTTACATCCTCTAATCACTTTTCTACCATTATTTCAACGAATTTCAACTCTTTTCAACCTCAAATCCGTCACCCCCTTTTCAAACCCTAACTTTCCAAAACTTCAATTTTCATCAATTCCTCTATGGCTTCTTCATCTGGCAAAGGAAAGAGAATAAGGATTGCTGACTCATCTTCCGAGGAGGAAATTTCCGACTACTATCAAGAGGATGAACGCTTGGAAAGGATGGAAGGCTTTGCCACCAGAGAATTCGGAGTAATCACATGGATCAATAGTACTTTCCTTGAGAGTAAGGGTTTCCATTTTGTTACTAACCTTAGATATAAGAAACTGATTCAATTTCTGGAATTTCATGGACCTATATATCCTAGGTTAGTTAGAACATTCTATGCAAACCTTAGGCTAAAGGACAATGTCATAGAAACAATGGTTGAGGGTGTTCGATTCAAAATTAGCGCTAAGGACCTTTTTGTTGCTTTTGGGACAACACGTCACGGGGACAATTCTCTAAAGGCCGATGCGGACGGCATTTTTCAAAGTTGTTTGCGCCCCGGTCGTGTATGGACCGAAGGAGTTAAGCATTCCTCATATATGACTGTCCAATCTAGGGTGTTGCATTATATTGTTTGTCATCAATTAGTGCCTCAAACCTCACCCAATTATGCCAAACCCACAAACAATGAACTTAGGCTTCTTAGTGCCATCCTGAACAATGAGAAACTGAACTGGAGTCGCATAATTTTGGATAGAATGCTCCTTGCTGCTAAGTCTAAACACCCAAAAACCCTGCCCTATGCCATGCATGTTTGTTATCTGTTGAGTTACTTCAAGGTGCCTATCCCACGCAATGAAGAGAAAAAGACTCTTCATGTGAACCAGCATTGCCTCAACAAAGGCACCTTGAGTCACCAGGACATGGCATTCCATGAACCCTCTGGTCAATACTTGTACCGATCTGATATTGCTGAGCTAGAGAGGGTTGCAAATGTGGCAGCTCAACAAGGGATGGATGCCCATCAGATGGAAGAGGAAGCTGCTGCATTTGCCCAGGCTGAAGAAGGGGATCCTATTGATCAGATTAACTTTGATGACTTCGCTGGATCTCAATCTGGGTTTGACAACTCGGGCTGGAGAGAGAATGTGATCACACGTCTGGACACTTTAGATGGGAGAATGGACTCCCTTGTGCATGCTTTGGACAGCCAGCGTGACGATTTTGTTAGCTTAGACACTAGGATGAGTGTAGAGTCTGCCATGTTTTATTCTCATTTGGATCAGCACTCGGCCCAGATTAATGCCCGCCTGGACCAGCAGTCAGGGGAGATGCACCGCCGGTTTGATGAGATGATGGCGGCTTTCTCTCGATTTTATCCTCCTCCAGATGATCCAGCTCCTTCGATGTTTTGATGATGTTGACCTTTGCAGTCTATCTTAGTTTTCATTCTGTTTTTATCATATTGGTCTTTGTTACATTTTCTGTATTTTGAGAACTTGGTGTTTTGAGACTTTGGGTTTATTATTGCACCTTTGATTTGGACCTTTTATGATGTTTTTATGTTAATGAATTTGGTTTTCATTATGATGTTTGTGCAAAGCTTCAGGGGGAGCTCTTTATATTTATTATTAAGTCTATTTTTTTTGCATAGTTGGTTATGGGGTTTTCCGATTCTGCACCTCTCCTCCCTTGATCTTTTTCTAAATTGTTACATCTTTTTGGCGTATGACAAAAAGGGGGAGAGATATTACACTTGTCTTGTCTTGATATTGTTGCACCTAAAATCTCTAATTATGGTATATACTCTGATAATTGTTAAATTCTCTAATACCATAGGCTTGGTGCTAAAATTAAATTGTCATAACATCTTGCTCAAGCTGAATTTTTAGATAGGTGAAAAGTATCATATAGTGAGGGGGAGTTGCATCTCCAAGTGGATCAAGCTTAACAAATGGATCAAGTGTTAATTATTTTGTCATCACCAAAAAGGGGGAGATTGTGAATTCAATGCTCCTAATTATGTGGATTATGTTTTGATGATGACAAAATAATTAACAAATCATGCCTTGAAGATATTGCAACATCAACATCAACAAGAAGTCAAGAAAAGAAGACAAGTGTCCAATCATTCTCAATCAAATATTAATTGTAAATTTCTAATTTATGTTGAGAGTGGTTGAGAGTGGGTAGAAATAGTTAGTCTCTTCTAGGAATAAATTTTTATATGTTTATTAAGTTGAGATTGACCAAAAATTAATACTTGAGAGGAAAAATAAAATTGAAAAATAATTTTTCCCATATCTGATCAAAATACTCGAGTATTTTGATAAAGACTCGAGTATATACTCGAGTATTTATAGAAAAACTCGAGTATTTGTGCCAGGTCAGCAAATATGACCGTTAGTCTGGTTCGTGCACCAATTCACTCGTGACCGACCAAAAAGACTCGAGTATTTACCAAAAGACTCGAGTATTTTTGTCCAGTCAGCAAAAATGAACGTTGGAGAGACTCAAAAACCCAATTGAGGGCATTTGAGTCTCATCCAACCCCAAGAGAGAATTCAGAACCTTATTGTAAAATTTCTCTTTGAATTTGTGCAAGAACAAACAAGACAACAACACATCATTGATTCAAGCTTTCTTAATTTCCTCTTCTCAAGTGTTAATTCCCAAAAAGCTCAACTTCTCACTCATATTGTCATTTTATTCCAAGTTGAGTTTTTAGGCCTCAATTCTTATATTGAGCTGTGCTTATTTGTGCTAATCCATTGTGAGATTAGTAATACACATACAAAAAGCTTGATTATTCAAAGTCTTGGATTGTTCCCAAGCAAACCCTAAGTGGCTTAGGGTGTTGGAAGTCTTGAGAGGTTCTCAAGCACAAGACTAGGAAGTTCCTAGCCCGGTGGAGTTTCTTGAAGGGAGTTCAAGGAAGCTTTGTGAAGAGTTCTTCAATCACCGGAATCAAATTGGGGTAGAAATCAAGAGTTTGGTACACTCTTGAAAGGGTTAGGTTGAGTGAGGCCATTCTCAAGCAATCCTTTGTAATTTCTAACAATTTGATTATTAGTAGAAACTCCTAAGTGATTAGGAGGACTGGATGTACCTCATTGTTGGAGTGAACCAGGATAAAATTGCTTGAGTGTTGGTTTATTGCTTTTAATCTACTTTCTAGCTCAATAGACTTAAGTCATTTCAATCAATTAGGATTTATACAATTAGGTAGCAAGTTCAAGGAATCTTTGTGTTTAAAAGTTATTTAGATTGCTTGCTATTCTGTTGGATAAGTTCCTGTTTATTATTGAATTGATTTGAGTTAAATTGCTGAATTTTCGTTTCTGGTTTTTCTGCTATCTGATAGGAAAAACTCGAGTATTTCAGAAAAGACTCGAGTTGTTCATCACTGAAAAACTCGAGTATTTCACAAAAGACTCGAGTCTTTTGTGTCTGATTCCAGAAAATTCAGTCTTAGCTCCATTCTTCAATTATCAATCGAAATATTTGGTATTAGTGCTTCAAAATACTATTCACCCCCCCTCTAGTATTTGCTTAGCCCGCTTGTTGGTTTCCAACATGTAGGATGCCTATATGTATGTGTGGGTCGTGTGAACATGATGCCATCAAAATGTTAATTATGTGCATGCTTGAGTGAGTTAGGTGTATGCATGAGTTTATGCTATGTGTTGATAAAAATAAAATCATATGTGCATGTGTGTGTGGTGCGGCCATGTTAAGAATAGAAGGACCAAATAGGAGCCATTTCCTTAAGAGTTAAGAAAATGAAATTTAAAATAGAAAATAGGAAGAGAGTAGGAGAGATGACTCATGTTAGCTAGGGAGGACTTTTCTTCACCTTGTCCCCTTTTGATGAGACCCTTCCCATGCAATTTTGTGGCTGGACCGAATTGTCCCTAACTCCACACTTTGAACCAAGGCCGTGTGAGGAGTGTTGGTTTGGATTCATTTTATTCACTCCATCACAACACAAACACACTTAGTTTCAAGAGCACTCTAAAGCTCTTGAAACCCATAGAGAGAAAGAGAGAACCCATGAGAGGAGAATAGAGGGAGAAGAGTGAAAAAACTCAAAAGCCTTAACCCCAAACCCCTTGATTTCTTCCTTCCACACACATCTTTCCTTAAAGATCAAGGAGAAAACCCATCAACCCTAGAAGAAGAGAAGAGGCCGTAGCAAACCTAGAGGAAGAGAAGAGAAGATTTGAAGACTTAAGTTAGGAATTAAGGTAGAGGGAGTTGATTGAATGATTTGTATTGTAAAGGACTTTATTTTGGACTCTGTTTAATTTTGTGATGCATGTAATTATTTTTTTAAGTGATCTTTAGATCTAAGTGTCATGCATGTTATTTTTATGCTTGATCTTGAATGTTGATGTGAAAAAGCTTTGATCTCTTACTTGTGAAATTTCCTCATCACGGTTTATGTTTGAAGTGTGTTTAAGATCCATGTATTGCTTTGATTTTCTCATGCATGTTGATTTTGTGGCTTTATAATCCTTATTCTTCTTTGCATGTTCTTCTTATATTTTGATCTTGGATTTCTAAGAACTAATGAACTTATAAATCACCAAATCAAGAGCTAAAATGATTCGGCCATGAGTAGAAGGAGTGGGTCTAGATGCTTTTGATTTGATCTAAGTAATTTTATGGTAATTGTATTAATTTCTAGCTTATTCATCATGGTTGTTTGAAGATTTGAGTTTAAGTTTATGTTTTTGTTTTGATCTTCTTTTGCATGTCTTGATCCATGGTTGATTTTTAAGAAAACATGAAGCTTGAATTTTGTATGTCTAAAATGAGTGTAAAGTCTTGATTTCCTATATGCATGTCACGGTTTTCAAAGGGAATTAAGCCTAACAAGCTTTAAAAATAATCTTGAGCATAAAAAGAGTTTGAATCAAGGTTGGTGTGTGTAATGATGATTCGGTTGATAGTTTGAAAAACAAAATGATGCTTTTTAAGTCTTGCATGATAGGATCTATGAAATTAGGTGCTTGCATGTGAAAAGGAAATTGTGAGGCTTTGCCTTCTTGCATGTCATTATTCGGTCAAGACTAGGGAGAATAGGAAATCATGCTTTTCTTACATGCATGTTGAAAAATTGTCCCACCTAGAGATTTGTAGGTGCATGCATGTGTTTTCTTAAAAGATAAACACTTTGATATAATTCTTGATTTTATTGTGTTAAGAAATTGAATTTTTATTTGCTAAATTTCTTGTGAGACTCACGGTTTTTATAAAGAAAACAAGGAAACAAGTTTTTGAAAATGATCTTTGCATTAATCCATGCTTTTGTGGATGCATGATGAATATTTGACCTTGCTCTCTATCATGATGATATTCAGTCTATATATGTTAGTTAAACTAGGAATTTTTTTCAATGAAATGACTTAGAAGAAATAAGTACGTTTTGTGAAGTTATATTAAAATAAATTGTTTGTAATTGTGTTGTGAACATTTATGTTTCAATCGGTTCTTTATAAAGGAAATAAATAAATTGAGCTAATCCTAGAAGAGTGTTGTACTTGAATGCATATATGTGTGAGTGTGTGTTTATGTATATTCGGTTGAGATTAAAAGAAAATAGAATCCAAATGCCTAAAATAAAATACATTGATTCATGTAATTTGAATTGTGATGTTTGATTTATTTTCCCTTGCTTTTATTCGGTTATGAGGTCTAGATGGGTTTAGGGAGTTTAATTGCATGTGCATGAATATTTATAAATATGTTGGTTTGAGACTTGATTCAATTTGGTGTGTGCCTAAGTGTTGTTTGTTAATTGTATGTGGTGTGGTTTATTTAGAATTATATTGTGGTTGTGTATTAAATTAACTTTTAAGAAAATTGATTTGATTTACTTGAGATTTTTAAATTGTGTTCATGGCTGTCCAAAATTGTTTTAGGATAAAAACATGGGTTTGTAAAATGATAATTTTAAGTTGAAAAGCTATTTCAAGTAAAAAGTGTTTTTACAATATTTTTAGAGTCTTAATATAATGATTTTGAAAAACTATGTTTGCTGTCCAGAATTACTTGGACGTGCTTTTATGTTTAAAAATGTTTTCATATGATTTAAAAGCTAAGTTTTCAAGTAATAATTGATTTTGGTTTTATATTTTCAAAGTTTTTCCCAACAAAAGAAAAGACAAGTATTAAACTAAGAAGAGATTTCCTCTTATAAGTTAATAATGTAAAGTGTTTTATGTAATATGAGGAATGGTATAGAAAAGAGGTTGGGACAGCTGGCAGCACAAAGATTCGAAGAGATGGTACGCACTTCATTGCTGGACCTCAGGTGAGAGAGAAGCTTTCCTAAGACACCGTGGTAGCTAGGTGATTTATTAGGACGTTCCGTATCACCTCAAAGATCAGAACTTAGTGGTTCTGAGTCAGTAGTATAGTGGCAATTGTTTGCTTTGTGTGGCCACTTATACAAAGGTGACAAAGACCACAATTCTATTGTGTGATGTTGTGTGTGATAGCATGCTTTTATTTATTGGTTTATTTATTTATTTAATTATGAATAATGATGCTTATTGTTGTTGAGTAAGAGGAGTAAATGTCTGATGGATGACTGTTAAATTCTGAAAAAAGAAAAGAAATGAAAGAGTTGCGAAAGTAATGGGATTGAAAGTAATGATATAATGAGAAAAGAGTAAGAGATTAAGTGAAAGAGAGATGAGAGTTGATTTGGAAAAGAAGTTGAGGATGATGTTGAGAAACGAGCCAGAGCTGAGGAGAGTGATATGGATTGTTGGAACATGAGATGTGAATTGAGCGGAGCTAGGCTCCTTGGTTTTTGGTTTTAGACTGGGAATTAGTGTTGAGTTGAGCTTGCTCCTCCACTAGCGCTCAGCAAAAATGTGTTTTTGAAAATGGGTTTTTGAAAAAAGGAAATTTCGAAAAAGATTTGTGAAAAGGAATTCTTATAAAGAGTTGGGAAGAGAAATATTTTCGGAAAAGGGTTTATAAAAAAAAATTTTGAAAAAGGTTTTGAGAAAGGATTTTTGTGAAACAATATTTTCAAAGGATTCTTTTTATTTTATGAAACGATCTTTTTGAAAAGGTTTTATGAAAGGATATTTCTGGAACAATATTTTTGAGAAGGTTTTACGAAATGATCTCTTTGAGAAAAGTTTGTGAAAATAATACTTTTGTGAATGTTGGGGAGAATAAAGTTTTGAAAAGGTTTTTGGAAAGAGTGTGGATAAGAGAGTTTGAGAAACGAGGTTCTTGGAAAGTGATGAAATCAAAGACTTGAGAAGGATGGAAAAAAAAAGGAAAAATTGAGAAAGATGATGTGAATCAATTGAGGTGATCCCAGCTCTGTGCTATGCGTGATTTTGATGAGAGAAAGAATTGTGCAAAAGTTAGCGGCCGAGACTCATTGAAGGGATGTACGAAGGGTGAGCCGATCATTAGGATTAATTAAAAAGATAAAAGACTTTAAAAGACATTAACCGCGAACGTGGTGAGATATGAGAGTTAACCCGAAGTAGTGGAGAGGAAGGAATCATAGGTATCTGCGGATACTTAGGAGGAGATTGCATTAGGGGAGGACGATGACGGTGAAACGTCAAGAAGTCTAGAGTATTGTTGTAGGCAGAACGAACTCCATAAGTGGTGCACTAACGTGGTGGGGACTGGGTCCAATACCGTGGTAAGTTCTGCGCGCGCACTAGAACAATACTGTCACCCCCTAGATTGCAAATCGAGAACAGTGAGAGGGACTGGAACGGGGCATTGTGATTTGCCACTGCGAGGCAGTGTGCCATGATTATTATGAATTGATATTATTGAGGCTGGGCCTCCTGGTCTAGGACCATTTGTTGTGAGACAGCTGTCGTGCCCGCGTGGTAAAGGTCCTGTACTCCTGTTTGCTTCCGACTAGGTGGATGGATGGCCGAGGAGATGTAGACTTGAAACGTGAGTGCTAACAACGAAAGAAATGCGTACCTCGATGATGCTTTAATACCCCCGATCATCGATGGTTATAATTCGATAAGACATGATAAGAAAAGAATTACAATTGTCAAGAAACAAGAGTGTGAGTAGTGTAAAGAATGAGAAAGAGATTGAGAATGGAAATGTGGAAAGGATATTAAGTTTCATGAGAAGGACTGGAAATAAAGTGTAGAGGTATGAAGAAAATGATAATGAGATGAAATAATGAAGTGTGTGGATGATGGTAGTATGCTTGTTTGTTATCCTGTATGTGTGTTATGTATTGTGTGTGTGTCCTATTATCTTGCCTACCGTAATTCCACATCGTCGACGCTACGCCGTCCGGATCGCTTACTCTCTCCTGTTCGTTGGTGCATCGGTGTCGCTGATTCCCCAACGGGCAGATGGATCGTCGCTTGGAAATCTCTACGTGGCTTCGTGAAGGGAATGGATGGAAAGCTACGCGTTACGGATGGGTATGGATTGGGCATGTTCAGTTGGTGATCGCAGACCCGGAGCATAAGCTAGGAGGAAAGACCTCGAGTTCGTGTTTAGGAAGCGTATCCTTTGTGGGATACAATTCTAAACCACCATCTCGGAATACCAAGAAGGAGAACCCTGTGAAGCTATTCGGAGTGGAGCTGAAACCGAACTCTGAAGTGGATACCGCAAGTGAGGTTGCATCAACCTCTGGCACAAAGGCACCAGCAAAGAAGAAGAGGAAGTTGGAACCAACCATCTTTGATTGGAAGAAGGAACCAGTAGTGGATTTAGAATAAGTTGTTGTTTGTGTTTGTATCCAAGATTACCTAAGTAATGATCTATTGCTGTACTTCAATTATTCTGAAGCATGCCCGACTTTTATGGAATGTGAGAATATTTTTATGAACCAAGTTTAAATCCTTTTGAAGAAAGGAATGAAGTTACTTAAGTTGAAATCAAACCGTTTTCTTAATAAAACGTTTTCGGAAAAACAAGGTGAGTAGGTTGTGGTTTCAAGTAACAACTCGGTTTTCGAAAGAAAAGGTTGAAGGATGTTAATAACTTTTCAAGAATGTTTCAAACCCTTCAACAATGTTTTGCAAAAAAAAAAATTTTCCCAAAAATTTGGCCTCATTTTTGTAACATTAATAAATAAAAGTCAGTTGTTTTGGTTTTCGAAAATCGGGCTGTTACAGAGTGGTCTCAGAGCTTATGGTAATCCTTAGTGGCCTTAAGCCCATGCTTACATGGCTACATGCTTTGTTTGTGTGACTCTGTGTGTTTGTTAGTATTTGAGTAGGAATAGGAGGATAAGCTTTTGCCTCTTAGGACATGGATTAGTTTGTAGCTTAGCACTGGCCGTATTAGTTTAAGAAACCCTTTTGGCTCTATAAGAGTAGACCTTGAATGGATCCTGCAATTAGAACCCTATACCCCTGATGTCCCATCAGTGATTCTTAGACTCAGATCTGATTAACCTTAGCATACCTTTATACAGGGATAGTTATCACCTTTGAGGATGTAGATTGCTACCTCTTAATTTCCGTGTTTGTTGAATTGCTTCAACAAAGCAGTTTTGTTATTAAGATTCGAACTTTTCCTTCATGAACCTCTATTAGATTGTAGCCTTGCCAAATCTATTTAAGACTTTTTAGTTCGAATTGTGGAGTTGGAAGTGCCATAGTTACCCCAAATAGTTCAAGGTTTGAGTGATTGAGGAAGGAGAAATAGTCTACGTTGGTAAAGGTTGTAAGATCACCGTGGGATAGTTATAAGTTGAATCAAAGTTGGGGAGCCACAAGGAGAAAAAGAGGCGTATGTCACCGGTCCTTACAGGAATTTTAGGAGAAATTTGAGGATTAGAATCACCCTGTACCCCAACTAGGAGATTAAATTGATCGAGGTGCTGAGTTTGATTAATGTTTAGGATGGATCCAAGGAGGAAGATGAGATTTGTCTGTGGAAGTTAGTAAGCCTAAGTAGTAATAGAATTCCTTTAAGCTAGAGGAATGACAAATGAAAATCCTAGAATTAGAAAGAGAGTTGAAGAAAGGGTAAGGTAGTAGGAACCCGGGTCGTAGTGAATAGTGAATATTTAAGGATTTTTAGGTAGAATTCTATATTTTTGGAGATGTGTGAATGCTTGTTTGTTTGATTTCCCCTCAAGTCCGTACCAATGGTTGGACTTACTGTGACAACGACCGGCTGAGGGAGCGGCATCCAGGATTACCTAAGTAATGATCTATTGCTGTACTTCAATTATTCTGAAGCATGCCCGACTTTTATGGAATGTGAGAATATTTTTATGAACCAAGTTTAAATCCTTTTGAAGAAAGGAATGAAGTTACTTAAGTTGAAATCAAACTGTTTTCTTAATAAAACGTTTTCGGAAAAACAAGGTGAGTAGGTTGTGGTTTCAAGTAACAACTCGGTTTTCGAAAGAAAAGGTTGAAGGATGTTAATAACTTTTCAAGAATGTTTCAAACCCTTCAACAATGTTTTACAAAAAAAAAATTTCCCAAAAATTTGGCCTCATTTTTGTAACATTAATAAATAAAAGTCAGTTGTTTTGGTTTTCGAAAATCGGGCTGTTACACATGTGGGAAAGCTGGGCACATCAAATACCATTGTCCTCAAAAGCCAAAGAAATCCGAAAGTGATAAGAAGAGACTCAACAATCATAAAGCAAAGAAGGCTTATATTGTTTGGGACTAACCTGAAGATGAAACTAATTCAAGCACTTCGGATGATGACGAATCGGCAAATCTTTGTTTGATGGCTAAGGACAATGAAGAAGCTTCCTCAAGTGATGCGTCTCTTGAGCAATCAAGCTCAAAAGAGGTACTTTCTAATCGCAACTCTGATTTAGATTCCGATGGTGAATCATGCTCTTCCCCCTCATATGATGCATTATATAATGCTTATGTTGATATGCATAGTGAACTTAAGAAATTAGCTAAAATCAACGTAGAAGCTAAGAAAGCCATTTTGAAGCATCAAGAAAAGATTATTGAAATGCAAAAAAATATTGATGAACTTGTGCTTCAAAATGAAACTTTAGATCATATATATTCAAATGCATCATGTGATTGTTGTATTACTTCTACTGTGATCTCCGATTGTGAAAAGTGCAAAGTTTATGAAAATGAACTTAGTGATTTAAAAGAAAAACTTGCAACTTTCACAAAAGGAAAGAGGAATTTAAATGATTTACTTTCTAGACAAAGAGATAATTCAAATAGGACCGGTTTGGGTTACATTATTCCAAAGAAGAAATCCTATAGAAAAGTTGGAAATTTTTCAAAGGTCAATTTTACTAGAAAACCAACTTGTTTCTATTGTGGTATCTTTGGACATACCTCAAATGTTTGTAAAATCAAAAACTATGGTGTAACCAAAAAGGAATATATTTGTATTATCAAAGGAGAGAAACCGGAACTTAACCCCCAAGGACCCAAAATCGTTTGGGTACCTAAGTCTTCCATATGATTTGTTTTGTAGGTGTGCCTTCGAACGAGAGAAGATCGTTGGTTTTTGGACAACGGCTGTTCAAGGCACATGACGGGAGACAAGAGACATTTTATTGAGTTTTCTCTGAGAGATAAGGGTCACGTTACTTACGGCGACAATAATCGTGGAAAAATCCTTGGTGTAGGTAAAATCGGAAACGCCTCAAATGTTATTATTGATAATGTTTTGTATGTTGATGGACTTGAACATAACTTACTCAGTATTAGTCAATTGTGCGATATCGGTAATAGCGTCGTTTTTACCTCAAACCGTTGCATCATTAAGAGTGATAGTGACCAATCTTTTAAATTCATAGGAAATCGGTGCAATAACACATATTTGATTGACTTAAATGACATTACTTCTCTATTTTCAAAATGTTTTATTAACAAAGAAAGTGATGTTTGGCTTTGGCATTGTAGAATTGCTCATGTGCATGTAAAACAATTGAATAAGCTTCTATCTAAGGACTTAGTAGTTGGTCTTCCAAAACTCAATTTTAAGATTGAAGGAGTTTGCAACCCTTGTAAAAAGTGCAAACAAACAAAAACTAATTTTCCTTCTAAAAAGGTGATTTCTACTACAAGGGTTTTGGAACTCATTCACATGGACTTATTTGGACCTTCTCAAACTATGAGTTTTGGAGGCAACTATTATGGACTTGTTATTGTAGATGATTATTCACATTTTACGTGGACTTACTTTTTATCTTCTAAAGATCAAACTTTTCATCGTTTTAAAACCTTTGCCAAGCTTGTTCAAAATAAAGTCAATCAAAATATTGTGGCTATTAGGACCGACCATGGTGGTGAGTTTGAAAATAAACTCTTTGATAAATTTTGTGATAAGTTTGGTGTAGAGCATCAATTTTCAGCTCCTTGAACTCCACAACAAAATGGAGTTGTTGAGCGGAAAAATCGAGTTTTAGAAGAGTTAGCTAGAACCATGTTGAGTGATAGCAAAGTTCCTAAGTATTTTTGGGCCGATGCGGTTAGTACCGCTTGCCATGTATTGAATAGAGTTTTGATTAGGCCCTCTCTTAAGAAAACCCCCTATGAGCTTTTCAAAGGCCGAAAGCCCAATATATCTTATTTTCATGTTTTTGGATGCAAATGCTTTATTTTGAATAATGGAAAACATGTTTTGGGAAAATTCGATCCAAAAGCGGATGATGGGATATTTTTGGGTTATTCTAGTCATAGTAAAGCTTTTAGAGTTTTTAATAAACGGACTTTGACTATTGAAGAATCAATAAATGTTGTTTTTGATGAATCTCCGGAAGGAGAGAAAGGTATTTCTAGTGTTTCAGGTGTAGATATCTATGAAGAAATACCACAAGATGTAAATGACAAAGAGAAGGAGATTGAGAATCAAGTGAATGGAGATGATGATCATACAAGAGGAAACGAGCTAGCACATCATGAAGATAATGGACTACCTCCTGCATGGAAAACCAACCGAAATCATCCTTTGACAAATGTATTAGGTGATATAGCTAATGGAGTGGTAACTCGAAGCACTTTACGTAATATTTGTCATTTCGTTGCTTTTGTTTCACAAGTAGAACCAAAAACATTCATGAGGCGATCCAAGACGAGCATTGGGTTATGGCAATGCAAGAGGAATTGAACCAATTCGAGAGGAATAAGGTTTGGGAACTAGTGCCTAAACCCAATGATCGTCCTGTGATTGGTACTAGGTGGGTATATAGAAATAAGCTTGATGAATCGGGTTTTATTGTTAGAAACAAAGCTAGGTTGCTAGCCCAGGGATATAGCCAAGAAGAGGGTATTGATTACGATGAAACCTATGCCCCCATTGCTAGATTAGAGGCCATTAGACTCTTACTTGCTTATGCATCTATTATGAACTTTAAATTGTATCAAATTGATGTGAAGAGTGCGTTTCTTAACGGATACATTCAAGAGGAAGTGTATGTTTCACAGCCACCCGGTTTTGAAAATTTTGAAAATCCGGATTATGTTTACAAGTTGAAAAAGGCTTTATATGGTCTTAAACAAGCTCCTAGAGCTTGGTATGATCGTTTAAGTACTTTTTTGATTGAAAAGGGTTTTAAAAGAGGTGCTGTGGACAATACACTTTTTATTGAACGATCCGGTAAGGACATACTCTTGGTTAAAATCTATGTTGATGATATCATTTTTGGTGCTACTAATGAAAAACTTTGTAAGAAATTTTCAGATCTTATGCAAAGTGAGTTTGAGATGTCTATGATTGGGGAGCTCACCTTCTTCCTTGGATTACAAATCAAGCAACTTGACGCCGGGATTTACATGCACCAAAGCAAGTATTGCAAAGAGTTACTTAAACGCTTTGGTATGGATTCTTGCAAAGACGCCTCAACACCAATGAGTGCTACATGCTACTTGGATAAGGATGATAGCGGTAAATCAATTGAGGTAACAAAATATCGTGGAATGATAGGTAGCCTATTGTATTTAACTGCTTCCCGTCCTGATATAATGTTTAGTGTATGCATGTGGGCAAGATACCAATCAAATCCCAAAGAGTCACATTTAACCGCAGTTAAGAGAATCATGAAGTATTTAAAAGGAACAACTGATACCGGGTTATGGTATCCTAGGGATGCATTTTTAAATTTAGTTGGATATTCGGATTCGGATTTTGCCGGTTGTAAAGTGGAAAGAAAAAGTATGAGTGGTACTTGCCATTTAATTGGTAGCTCACTTGTATCGTGGTTTTCCAAGAAGCAAAATTGTGTAGCTTTATCAACTGCGGAAGCCGAATATATTGCGGCCGGTAGTTGTTGTGCTCAAATCTTATGGATGAAGCAACAACTTTCGGATTTTGGGTTGAATTTAACAAAAATACCTATTAAATGTGATAATACCTCCGCAATAAATCTCACTAAAAATCCGGTATTACACTCAAGAACAAAGCATATTGAAATAAGGCATCATTTTTTAAGGGACCATGTCCAAAAAGGAGATTGTGTGATTGAATTTGTAAATACCTCAAATCAACTTGCCGACATTTTTACAAAACCGCTACCTAGAGATACTTTCTATTTCATTAGAAGGGAGCTAGGTATTTTAGGTGAATCAACACTTGGCTAGTTGTATTTGATATTTCGTTTTAAAGTCAATCTCTTATTAAAAGCCTATTTCTATGTGAATTGTTCTGAGTTGTTTTTGGCATTAAAATCCATTCATGTTTCTCTAAAGCTTTGGTTATATGTGTTCTCTAAGGTGTATTGCTTGGTTGTGTGATTATTTGTTAAATGCTAGTTGATATGTGCTTCCTTGTGACTTTGGATGCGTTTAAAATTGTTTTGGCTCAAGTTAATCTGTTAAAGCTGAGTATTTTTCAATTTTAATCGATTAGATAAAAACCTCTTTCTGACCTTAATCGATTATCATCAGCTTAACCGATTAAACTCATGAAAATTAACAGGCGTTAATCGATTAAGACTCAGCTTGATCGATTAAACGATTAAGACTCAGCTTAATCGATTAAGCCGTGTCATAACTGAAAGGTTAAAAACGTTATCTGTTCAGATTACACGTTTTTCACACCTTTTCAGTCACGCGTTTTTCTTCTTCTCCAAATGATTTTCATCTTTTCTTCTCACATATTCAAAATTTTTTCTTCACAACTTCACTATTTCTTCACTCAATACATTTATTTTTTCTTCAATTTCAACTCTTTTTCTGCTCTACTTCTTATTTTCACAAAAGCCCCAATTCAAACCCTAAGAGCACTATGGCATCTTCTTCCTCTGCTGGGAAACGCAAGAAGCAACGTGTAAACATGGATTTGGACTCGGTTTACTACTCTAAGGATGCTAGGAAAGAACGTGAGGCTGAATTTGATGATAGGGCTTTTGGGATTCTCCGTTATCTGAACTTGCAGTGGCTTCAGACTCAGAGGTTTGACTGTGTTACCCTTTTTGCAGAACAAAGTCTCAATAAATTTCTTAGTTTTCGCATGAATTATTATCTGAGGTTGGTTAGGAAATTTTATGCGAATCTGAAAGTGGTTGATGCTAAATACAAGACTGTTGTTAATGGGAAATTATGCATTATCAAACCTTCTCATTTGCATCAATTATTTGGTTTGAGTACTTCAGGGACTTTTCTAAATGATAGGGATGATGATATTTTGAATGATGTTGACCCTGCAACTGTTTTTAAGCAAACTTTAAGGGCTGGTCAAGAGTGGGTCAATGGTACTAAAAGTGTAGGTTTAATGACTGTTGACAACCGCATGCTCCTATATGTTATTTCTTACTGTTTAATGCCTAAGTCCTCCCAGAATTTTGGTAAAGCTAATGAGGACGAAATGAGAATATTTTATGGCATTAAGCATCATGTTCCATTTTAATTGGGCTCGGGTTGTCATTGATAAAATGTTAATTGCTGCTGCATCAAGAGGTTCTGCCACTTTACCTTATCCTATGCTTGTTACAAGATTGCTATTGTACTATGGTGTTCCAATCCGTGATGATGAACCGGAAATTGTGGTGGATGAGAGTAACTGTGTCAATGCTTCTATTTTGCGAGCACAAGGTCTTAGAGAGTATCCTCATGCTAATAATTGGATGTGGACATCCGAAGTGGCTGCACTTAAGGCTCAGCAACGTGCTGAAGAGGAATTGGCACGTCACATGGAGCAAATGGCACAACAAGAGGCTGCTGGAACTTCTGCACCCCCTCCTCCGGATGGTATAGATGTTGATGAGTTTATCACCATTCCGGAAGATGAACCTCAAGAGCAACCCCCTCCTCCTTGTGCTGACACCGGTTTTGACTATCGAGCACTTCATGATAGCTTGTCTGCACAGATTGATGAGAGATTTCAAGTGATGGAGAACCAGCAACAACAATTGCTTGAACAAGGTTTTGCAGACATGGCTATTCGTCAACAAGCTATGGAGGATCGCTTTTTTGGTGCTCTTGGGAGACTATTTCCACAGCCACCACCATAGATTTTCCTATCTTTGATTTTATGATGTTATGTTTTCCTTATTTCTAGACTGGTTTCTCGGTTATGTTTTATGGTTTTATGTTTCAGACTTAGTACTTCTGGTTTTGTACTGGTTTTTATTATGTTTTTGGCTATGTTGTTTTGATGGATTATGCATGTTATCTATTCTGGTTTTCATGATATATTCTTTGTGGATTGTGTGCATTATTATTCATTGGCCATGACTATTGATTAATATGTTCTGGACATTGGTTATTGTTCTTAATTTCTCGCTCTTTGGCAAACATCTATATTGTTCTATTTTTGATAATGCCAAAAGGGGGAAAAAGGTTTATATTTGTTTTGTAGTTGTCTTCCTAAGTGTGCTTACATTTAGGGGGAGTAGTTAAGGCAAACAAAGGTGCAAGGTTTATCATTCATCAAAAAGGGGGAGATTGAAGGCTTATGTGTTTTGATGAAGACAAGACATTTGGACAATCACAACCTACAACAACATATCAAGACTAGTTTATTTTACATTCATATATTTGCATTGTAATGTTTATTTTTCATATTATATGAGTGTGGGTAGATTAGGTTTAGATAATCTCAATTTGGTTTATGAGAATTTAATATGTTTAAGAATTGAGATTATCATGATAGAGATTTATAGCTCAAAGTTTTATTAAAAATCACAGGTGAAAATAGAAAAATAAAAGAAAAGCATTTTAGCAGTGTTTAATCGATTAAAACATAGGTTAATCGATTAACACGTGTGAAATTTTAATTAAAGCTTTCTTTTAACAATGGTTAATCGATTAAGCTTATCCTTAATCGATTAAGGGCTGTTAAAACTGAATGAATAAAAGCTTTTCTAATGTGTTTTGAAAAAGGTTACGAACTTAATATTTTTGAGAGCATATTTTCACCATCTTACAATATTTGTTGAGCGAATTTTCTGTTACAAATCAAATCTCTATCATCTTCTTTCATATCTCAATTTCAATACATATTGCATTCTTATTGAATTAAATTGAGATTCTAAGTGTTCTTCAAATATTCTTGGTTGAATCAATCCGTAACTTTGAGGTTACATTCAAGGCATTCAACAAGAGGAATTTTTCAATTGGTTATTGAAAAAGGAGCAAGGTGGAGCATTACCTTGGGCTTTGAAGGTTTCAAGGCAAAAGCTAAAGGGATTGAAGGCGACCTCCAATCAAAGAACGAGATTCAAGAACTAAGAGATTGGGGTATATTCTCATCGATTTGGTACATCGTGAGAAAGGGTTAGGATTGAGAGAAGTGAGTAATTCTAACTCTATTGTACTAATTCTCTTATTTCTTAGTGAAGCAAATCTCCCAATCCAGAGAGAGAGGACTGGATGTAGCTCACGGTGGTTGTGAGTGAACCATGCTAAAATCTCTGTGTGTTCTTCGTTATTTTAGTTCTTTACGTTTTATTGTTCATTTGAATCTTGAGAGCGTTCTTGGTTATAGGTTTAGATTGGGAATTTTAATTACGTATTCTATAACTTGTTTAATTGATTCGTAATTGATTGCGTTAGATCTAAATCTGTATATATGGATTTCTCTGCGTTTCTTGAATTGAACTGAAATCAATTTTCTGCAAAATTAATCGGTACTTAATCGATTAAGTAGAAGCATAATCGATTAAGATTCTTTAAGCTTTCTGACGTTAATCGATTAGGCATCAGGTTAATCGATTAAGACTTGTTGTTTTGCTTAAAAATCAATAGTTTCTGAACTATTTTTAATTACTTTTTAAATTTGGGTATCATCGCTTACAACTTCTATTCACCCCCCCTCTAGAAGTTTGTTTTAGCCGCTTGTTGGTTTCCAACAATAGACAATATACAATACATAACCTCGAGAGAGTAAGCATCCCCAAACAATAATTGCCGACGATGTGACTTTACAATAGGCAAGATATTAAGACAACACAATATAGTAAAATAACATATAGAAAGCACAGTATACGTGATCATCATCATCATCATCAATTATTAATTCACTTGTACAAGCTTACTTTCACATATCAATATCATCAATCCCTTTTCTCAAGATCACTCTTCTTTGATTCCAAAGGTTTACTCAATGCCATTATCATTCTTTAATTAAGTATTATGATTTCGTATCCTTCAATGATGCGGGGAATTGGTCATCATTGAGGAAGTTGGTTAGCACACACGACTACATCTCCTCATATCCATCCAAAACCTAGGTCGAAAGCAAACGAGAGTACAGGAACCTTCCCCACGCTGGTTGGCTGTCGAAATACATCATAATCATAAGAATATATCATCATCATAACATTCGTAATTCATCATCGCATAAGTCATCATCGAGATCATCAAGGCCCAACAGGAACGACGACAGCCAACTCGTTCCAGTTCCCTGTCACCGTTCACGAATTGCCAAAGGGGGCGACAGTACTATTTCTAGTCTCGAGTGCAGGACTTACCACGACTATTCGGGACCGGCCTACCCTTTACCACATATGGAATTCGTCCCGCCTAGAAAAGTACTCCAGGCTTCTTGACCTTTCACCGTCCTTTCCCTCCCCTAATGCAATCATCTCCTGAGTATCCGCAGATAACACAAGGTCCCTTCCTCTCCGCTACTTCTCACTCGTACTTACCGCGTTAGTCAATGTCTTTTAAAGTCTTATTAAAATTTTAATAGCTTAATTAATCAATTACTTAACCCTATGGTCGTCTCATCCTTAATTCATCACTTCGACAAGTCTCGACCACTAACAGCTTCTTTCTTTTCCCCAACGATAGCGTTGTACAAGGCTTCGAGTTCCAGCAGTCGTTCGGCACCACAGCCATAGAATAGCTCACGCGGTTGACTTAAAGTCCGAGCCTCATAGGTGTTCCTCAAGAAGTTACTTGGTACAAGCATTGTTCCATAGGCACGTTCTTATATCCTCAACGTTAAGACCTCGACTTTCTTATCTCAGGGGCATAATTCATATCTTGTAGCACGTTGACTTTGAATCATCATCCATGTCTTCCTGACTGAACTTATTCTCTTTATCACAGTTTCATAACTTTCGAATTATTCTTAGTCTCACTATCATTTCATAATTTCCATAGTTTCACTTACATAAAATCCAAAATCAATTCGTAGCAGACGTCTCTCAGTATATTAATCATAATCAACAACAGATAACAATATTCATCATGCATAAATAAATAAATGAGAGTATGCTATTATCATAACATAATCACATTAAACACATCATGACAGAGTATGTGGTCTTTGTCTCCTTCGTATAAGTGGCCACACAAACAAGACAATTGCCACTATACTACTGACTCGGAAACCAAGAAGTTCCGACCTTTGAGATGATCAAGAACGTCCTAATATATTACTCCCTCCGTTTCACAATGTTTGGCCTTTTAGGTTTGGTCACACAGATTAAGAAAGTGTTAATTATTGTAAGTATTATGTATATTTTGTCTAAAATGCCCCTATTTAATCCTTATTGAAAATTGTAATAGTATTTAATTTTTATTAGTAAGTGTGTCCATTAATTAATGTATAGTGGTTTAGAGATGAGAGAGATGATAAAAGTAGAATTAATGAGGAGTAAGAGAAATGATTGAATGAAAGGTTAATATTGGAAAAAAAATATGTTTGTGTATTGAAAATGTAAAAGGCCAAACATTGTGAAACGAGGAAAAAAATATAAAAGGCCAAACATTGTGAAACGGAGGGAGTACCTAAATACTACGGTGTCAAAGGGAAGCTTCTCTCTCACCTCAGAAGATGTGCCGGTCTCCAAGCGTCTTCCTTGAAATGCCGATCTGCTATTCCTTTTTCCCGCTCTCTTCCCTTAACTTTAATTGCAAAAATTTACCCTTACGTTAAAAATAATTTCAATTAATTTATTCTTACACTTTCGAAAACATTTTAAAACATCTCTAGCTTTGAAAAATCGTTATAATACTTATGTTTGTTTAACAACTTTTAATCACATTGCCAATATCCACATGACTTTAAGTCCAAAATAAATCTATAAAATTTTAGTTAAAACCAAAAACATTTTCAAGAGCCTTAAAAAAAATTCCAAAACAATTTTTTATTATAATTGAATTCATTCAAACTTTATTAAAATTAACATCTTGAAAATCATTAAGTTTCCATTTAAAAATATCATTTTCAAATTCATTTTGCTTCATTAAATAATTTGAGACAGCAGCTATTTATGAAAATAGCTTTTTACTTTATATCAAAATTACTTAAAGTCCTTTTTATAGTTTGTTACTAAAAATTCACAGGCTTTGAATTCAAGAAACCATCGTCACAACCAAAATCATTCTCATACAATGTTAATCAATAAGCACACATCGCATAAACACTTTCGCACTCAATCAAGTCATCACACACAACATATAATATTTCTTATATACAAAAATCTAATGTCAATACAAATTTATAATTTATTTCACACACTTAACTTATGCAAGATTTTTGGACAACATCTATTTATTATTTTTACAACATAAAAAGCACTTTCAATTCGCATACAAATTTTTATCGTATCATTTCTATATTCTACACCATTCACTTAATAAAAGAAATAGCTTTTCCACAAGGTACATTTCTTCAAATCATCAAGCAAAGGTCTTCAAGCATTACTAAAATTTTCAAACACCAAGATGAAAACACCAAATCAAAAATCTATCATGCTATTTTTTCTTGGTCAATTCGGTCAACCTCTTTATTTATCTAAAAACTATTTCTTTCACGAACATTATTATAAAGCCTTTCTTAGTTGAAAATAAAGTATTTCCTTCTTCAAAATAAATTGAAACCAACTAAACTTTTATCCTTAGTTTAAGTTCATAACCATGAACAAACATAGTCAATCAAGCTTAATAAAATAACAACACCTAAGATTTAGAACTTGTAACACATCATAAACAAATTAGTCATGATTCTTTCAAAACAACTTTATTTCATTCTTATAAAAATATGTTTAACTCATGCTTCGAAATCTATTAATTAGAATAATACCCTTAATCATAATCAAATCTTTAAAACCATTTAATCAATAAAGATCAAAATGTAGACAACACCTACATTTATTTAAAAGCCACTCTTATCTTAAAGGTTTCAAACCAACTTAGTCTTTTAATTAGGGATCTAAAAATCCTTGTTATTAACAAAGCCACTAACTTTAAAAATCACTTTTTAATGAAAACATGAAGTTTGGAAACATTTTAAATAACTTAAAATATACATTTTCCATTAAATTTGTTTGATTAAACAATAATCACTTTAACCAAACATCATAAAAATTATCATAAACATTTTTACTCTTTGAAAATGATACTTTTTTATTTAATCAAATTAATCTTGTCCTTTTATACTATAAAAACCGTACATTACATTAGCATAATACAATCCAAGATTTTCAATTATCTTCTTCTTAAAAACCGAAACACAAAAGAAAAGGTAAGGTCCTCATCAATTTATTTTTCAATCTCAAAATCAACAAATCATACAATATCATCTACATGCATGCACAAACAATTTCATTTCCAGTCTAACTTTCTTAAAACTTTACATGCATGGCACTTTTAAATTCATAGTCAACAAATAAATCAATTACAATCATGAAATCAAGTAATCACATGTACATGCATATATGGCCAAATAGGAATCGATAGAAAAAGAGTCATCTAATCAAAACTTTAACATGCATGTGTCATTGTTACATCTTTCATGAAGATTCATACTTGATTTTCTTAAAACAATATCTTTTTCACTTAATTTTTATTCATACTTGCACAAGCAAAATTCGGTCTTCTTATAAGCACGCCGTAAAACCTCGATTTAGAAACTTGAAATTTCCTTTTTATTGAATTTAGAAAAATACCGGTAAATTTTTTTTTCATTGATGACGTGGGCATGGGTTCATTCTTGTAAACACGTTTTTTTTTTCCAAAAACATTTTTGTTACCAGATTACACAGTCGTGTTCCACGTCATCCATCAGGTTTCCAAATCGAGATGTTACCAACACCGCGCTTTGGAATCCCATTTAAAATCATCATCCTATTATTCCTGTTGTCAAATCCAGACAACATTATTACAAATACAGGATTTACATGGTATCCAGCAAAGTCATTAAAGTCCAACGACATACATGACTCGTAATACACAACTGAAAATAAACTAACTACTGATCCTCATCACTGGACGCTATGACAGGCCCTTCTTCCGGGTCATACTCCCAAACATCCGCGTCCGAATACTCGACCGGAGACGATCCCTCACTAGGGTCCTCTTCAATCTCATATGGATCACTCTGAGGTAAAACCTCAAAATCTTCCTCGAGAGGTTCCATAGGATCCAAATCCTCATACACATCTGCCTGCTCAGCTCCAGGGTCGATGCGTGCAAACAAGGGTAATGGGTAGCGACCATGATAGTCTGCTGGTCCTCAAGTCCGAAGATCCATCAAAGAGAAGCGACATTCGCAGGTGTCAGTAGAATCTCCTCGGAGAATATGTCCTGAGTCTTTAATGGTCACCTCTGAGCCACCTGTCCATTCCCAGCCTTGGCGATTCACCTCCCACTGACCGTCGTGGTAGATCTCAAAAGTAAACTTGACCGGTCCACCATCTAATAGGCCATCACAAGGCCAAAAAGAAAACCAAAACAAAGGGACACATAAATACAGAGAGAGTCAGCTTTTCCGGGCGGATAAGCCGACTGCGTGGAATTACAGCAGGCAATCATATTAAGATAAACACATAACATCAATACATTAAATAAACATTCATATTTCATGATTTCAAGTTATCATTTTCCCATATCGATTCATTGTTTCCACCTCTTTCTCATGCTTGGCAATCCAGGCCTTAATCTCGGGTCTTTCCTTCACCAATATTCCTTTTTCACACACAAAACTCTCTTATTGCCACGACGCTTCCACAATTCTTATCTATTTATTAAGCATTTCAATTCCTCCCTTTGTCCGGAGGATCCATTAATACCGTATACGTACATAATTCTTGTTTCACTTATCAAGGATTATACTTGTATCTTTATACACTTTTCTTATTAAGGGGGGCGACATCACATCTCGTAGTTTGCGGTATAGTACACGCTACGACCATGCTCCACAACAAGACAAGGTCATTGTAGTCTCTTCCTACCTAAAAGAGTGCTCGAGGCTTCTTGACGTTCACCGTCTTTGCCCTCCCCTAATGTATTCATCCTACCCAAATAGCTGCAAATAATCGAGGTGTTTTCCTCTCCACTACTCCACACTCAACTCACACGGTTAGGGGAAAAGAGTTTTAAAGTTTTATTATAAACAAAAGGGTGGTCGACCCATTCTAAGTCCACCTTGAATCATTATCCAAGTACTTCTAACGAGACTCAACCTTAACAATTATTACAAGTTTTCACAACAACACATCTCCCAGTACAGTAGAATCCAAATGCTCGCAAACACGACACAATGCTCACGTGACCAGCTTCAAACTTAAATCACAAAAGACAGGAGACCGTGTACACAAGGGGAAATACTTTTCATCATCACATATGCTTCAACGCATCATCACTGTATGGTATAACATCACCATTATAATCAATATTTTATGACAATGCCTTACTCATAAGGACCTCACCCATTAAGGGTCGATACAACATTTGTCTTGGTGCCTTTTACAATTTCAAAAGTCGTTGATTACATTAACATTCAGCCCAAGGCAACAATTCAATTCATAAAGGTATACTTTCATAATTCATTGTACAAAGGCTCAAGGAGTTACAAAAATATTTCCAAGGTATATACAACGCTTCATAATTTATTTGAACATCGTAAATAATTGAACATATGCCAAAATAAAACATAACAAGATACCCCATAGATAAGCATGCATTATAAAAGATCTTAGTCTCTTTCGTATGAACGACAAATAACCCGCAAGCAAGAGTCGTCATGCTACTAAACTTTTTAGATCCTAGTTCCGACCTTTGAGATAATCCGGAACGTTCTAATATACAGCTAATTACCACTATGTCTTAGGAAGGCTTCTCTCTCACATTGATTAATCGCAAACTAATCTGACTCTAAGTCCTTGTCCAAAGCATCAGCTACTTGCTCGCTGCTGGGTTCTCTAACCTTGAATGGCGATACGACACACCAATTAATGTCTAATTATACTATTAAATTCTATTATCTAAAAGGATGCAGAAAACAATTTTAATCGAAATCGTGAGTTGGAAACAAAGTTCATAAAAAAAAAAATTCACGCTTCACAAATGAAAACTTATAAAAATTAATTTCCTAAGCTTTCAAGTTACACTAATTAAAAACTTATATAAACACTTAAAAACTTGCATCACACATTTTTATTTTTACAAAAATCCTATCAAAATTCTTATATAACAACTACCATCCAAAACTATACTCACTTAGTAAAATAATCATTTTTCAAGTAGATGCAACTTATTTTTAAAATCTGGACAACAAGCATATAATTAAATAAAAATCACTTTTTAAGCACTAACACTTAGCCAAACACATATTCAAACATTACTACCCAAACACACTTAGAATTTTGATCATAATCACTTTTTAAAATTTAATGCAACAATTAGAAATTCTGGATAGCATGTAAACATATATTACATGAAAATCACTTTTTAGTCAAAGAAAACATACCCAAAAATTATACAAATCATTTTTACACAACACACTAATTTCCAATACGAAAAATCACATTTAAAACATGTAACACCTAATCTAAAATTCTGGACAGCAAGATAAACAAAGTTGCATTCCCTCACATTTCATCAAAATGTTCATAGTTTCACTTGCAACTACAATACTCACACTCTCTTATCCAAAATATATATATATATATATATAATCAAGTGTAAAAGAAATTCATTCTACATAAAATAGCTTTTATGGCAACAAAGAAAAATATTTATTGTTATTCCCCAAAATATTTCATGCAACAATTACTTACACACATACCAAAACAACACTTATACCAACACTTATCACATAAACTCATACTTAAAAGAAATTAAAAGCAATCTTTCCATTACCCAAAAACAATAATTCGGTCCTCTTAATAAAATCACATAAACAACATTTTTTATATATATATTCAAATAAAATTTACACAACACATCATAATATAAAAAAAATACCATACCCTATATCTAAAAAAAATTGGCCATCATTGTAATCAAGAGAGAAAAATTGTTTCTCTTGGATTTTTGACATCCTTTGAAACCCTTTTTTATTTTTGTTCATTGGCCATAGAATAAAAGCTTCTAATCATCAAAAAAAAAAATTGTTTCCAAACCAAAAACACTTATCAACCCTTTTCTTTTTAATAAAACAAACTCAAAAATAACACTTAATTTTAATCATCTATACACAAACATATTCATACTTATAAAATTATTTAGAAAAGCCTTTAGAGATTAATTAGAAGAACACACAAAATAAATATATATATATATATATAAATTATAACAATTACCTTCATTTAATTAAATAAAAACTCATTCTTTCACCATCCATCAACGTATCACAAATCATAGTCATAAAAAATATCAAACCATGACCGAAATCTTATTTATAAAAATCCAAACCATGATTAGAAAAATCTTTTAAGAACTTTAAGGAGCAGAAGAAGAACATTATTTTTTATTTTAAAACAAATCAACAACAAAGAAGAACATATAATAATATGAATAGTTTTTAGAGATACCTTCTTAGAACTCCTGAGACAAACTTCAAGCAAAATGAAAAAGCCCCCATCTCCTCCTTCTCCTATGCCACGGTTTTTTTTTCTTCTTCTAAGGAAACTATTTTGTTTCTTTTTCTTTTGTTGGATGAATGAAAGGTTATAAGGTGTTTATTTATAGGATAAGAAAATTAGGTTTTCTTCCCCAATTTGAGAGAGTGGCCAGTGGGTTTGGGTTCAGATTTTTTTTTGGGATTGCTTAACCTCAGCCCTAAGGGCTGAGGATAAGAGGTGAAAAAGTAGAAAAAATGTTTTGAAAAGCTAACCCACTAAGTTTTAAAGTCTTTATTTTTTCAATGCAAAGATACTTTTTATAGCTTCTTAACCTCAGCCCTAAGGGCTGATATTAAGAAAATCCTTTTTTTTAACTACTTAAAAATTAAATAATGAAGATTAGTTGTTTTTATTTACTCATTTAATGCTTCTCACAACTCCTATGCAAATTTAAATGTGAAGCAATGAACCAAATGGAAAATTTGAATGAAGATTCCTACCTTGGCTGACTATTTGGACGACACACATAGGAGAAGGATGAGGAAAAATTTTCATTTACTCTTACGGTCTTACCATAACTCACCACTTCTTCAACCAATGGAAATTGAAAATTCAACTAGATATAATACAAAAACTATTTTATGGATAAAATTTCTGAACGGTGCAGCCAGAAAAATAAAAGAAATTGAAAAACTTTTATATTTTAAATTATCCATGTAAAAAATAATCAGTCATAGGTCCAAAAATAAAATTTCCAAAATTAAAGACACCAAATTCATACAGTTAATCATACAGATAAAAATTTCGTGCAGACATCAAAATTAAATTCTAATTTTTATAAAAAAAAAATTCTACATTTTGATACGATCGTTTTGATATAAAATTTGTAATTTTTGAACTTATGGTTTGAAAGTTATGAATTTTTTAAGATTACTCATTCTTTCTCAAAAATTCAGCTCATAAAATCTTCATGCTAATAAATTGCACACCAAATAAAATCTTATTTCATAAAATTCCAATCATACACTTAGACCATTGTTACATTAAAAAATGTTATTTAATGTTCACAAAAAAAATGATATTTAATAACAATATTTCTTAATAAAATGTGTATATATATATATATATATATATATATATATAGAGAGACACACACACATAGACATAAAATAAATTTTTAAAGCAAAAACATTATGCATGCTAAAGAGACTCTTAATTAAATAAAATAAGGTAGGAAAAAGTGTGAGTCTTACATTATACACTTCCTTATGAGTTAATATTCTCAACCATTTTTCATTATACTCGTGAACCCACTTTCATTTTGTGCTGGTGAATAACTTAAAATGATGAGAGTTCTAAAAAAAATAGGGTTTGCTTAACCTCAGCCCTAAGGGCTGAGGATAAGAGGTAAAAAAGTAGAAAAAAAGTCTTGGAAAACTAACCCACTAACTCTTAAAGTATTAAACATTTAATCTTTCAATACAAAAATACTTTTTTTAGTCTCTTATCCGTTAAAAACTTATTTTGTGCTGATGAATAACTTACTGAATTCATTAGCATTTAAGTGCAGGTAACGCATTTCTTACTAAACGGGAAGCTGCCAAATAATGGCCGTTAATCAATGCTAATCAAAGCATAATTCCAGTTTAAATTAACTCCCTTCACCTTCAATAAATGTAAAACCAAAACAACTCATTCCTACTGCAGCTAGCTAGCTAATTTCTCGAAAACATGTCACGTTTTTTACCCACAACACCCAAATCCAACTTTGATGAACGTCGTTGGTTAATTCAAATCCGCGAAACTATCGACGATGAACTTGAAGAAGATGATGAATTCCCTGTATCCATCTTCAATGTGCCTAAGCCCTTAATGGCTATTGATCAAAATTGTTATGTTCCTCAGCAAGTTGCCATAGGACCTTACCATTATTGGCGCCAAGAGCTTTATGAGATGGAGAGGTATAAGCTTGCAGCAGCGAAAAGATACAGAAAAAAACTCCAAAGCCTGAAATTAGAGCATGTTGTCGACCAATTGATACGGTTAGAGCGCAGGATTCGCGCATGCTACCACAAATACTTAAATTTTAATGGCGAAACATTGGCGTGGATGATGGCTATTGATGCCTCATTTTTGCTAGAGTTCCTTCAAGTTTACACCATTCAAAATGAAACAAGGGTACAAGGGGTGTCACCTAGGATGTCTCACTTGGTAGATTATGCAGGTAGGAAACTAGCTCATAATGCAATCTTGAAGGACATAGTAATGCTTGAAAATCAAATCCCCTTATTTGTTTTGAGAAAGGTGTTGGAGTTCCAATTCTCATCACTAGAATTAGCAAATCATATGCTGCTTTCAATGTTTATTGGATTGTTTAAGGAACTTTCTCCTTTCAAGCTAATGGAGGAGGACTATCCACAAATCATTGTCTCAGATTGTGCACATATGCTAGATTTTTTGTATGATATGATCGTGCCAAAATGGGAACAACAATCGGATCGAGTTGAATTTGAGGACCACCATAAAGGCAGCGGGGAAGGTGAGGAACAATCAATAGTAAGCTATGTTGAGCACTTTTTATGTGAGGTTAGGAAGTTGCTTTCAAGATTAGCTACAACATCAATAAATTCAATTAAGAAGGTCTTACAATGTAGACTCATGAAAACTGTCACAAAGTTGCCTTGGACAATCATTTCTAACCTTCCAGGATTCAATATCATAAAGCAACCTGTTGAATACTTATTTTCCTCTCAGGAAAAAGAAGCAATCAAAGCAGAAAATGGGAATTTAAGCTCAGATAATATAATCAACAAATCACCTTTGATGGAGGAAATTACTATTCCTTCATTTACAGAACTCTCAAAATCTGGGGTTTGTTTCATTGCCACTAATGGAGACATATCAACTATTAGATTTGATGTAAAAACAGTAACATTGTACCTCCCAACAATTTCCTTAGACATAAATACTGAAGTGTTCTTGAGAAACTTAGTTGCTTACGAAGCATCAACAACATCAGGGCCATTGGTTTTCACCCGTTATACTGAACTGATGAATGGGATTATAGATTCTGAGGAAGATGCAAAGATTCTTAGAGAAAAAGGGGTTATTCTGAACCACTTGAAGAGTGATGAAGAGGTGGCTAACTTATGGAATGGGATGAGCAAGTCCATTAAATTGACAAAGGTGCCTTTCTTGGATAAGGTCATTGAAGATGTTAACCAGCATTATAATGGTAAAGTGAGTATCAAAGTTTGGAAATTCATGAAGCTTTATGTGTTTGCTTCATGGAAATTCCTTACCTTCCTGGCTGCCATCTTTCTCTTGTTTTTGATATCCTTACAAGTCCTTTGCTCTTTCTATAAGCTACTACGTCACCGTCACACTATAAGGTGATGTTAAAAAAAAAAGTAAATATAATGAAAAATATAACCTTATTTTAATAGATAGGTATTCTTAAATTTGATATCAGATTTTATAAAGTTTAAGGTTATAAATGTTTATCAGTTCAAAAAAAAAAAAGGTTATTATAAATGTTTATAATCTTGAGGAGAAAGACTGTGTCATTGATATTGGTAGTCATCAAGTAGAAAATAATGTCAAGGTTTGAGGGAAATAAAATATTAATGATTTATTTCCTTTTCTTTTTGTGGGTATCCTTCAACGCCCTTGTTGATATTTATTTATTCATTTCTTATTTAAAATTAGGATTCATTCGCATAATATTTAAGAGGACAGGCATATATATGTGCTTTTTGTTTTTTTGAAATATTAAATATTTTAAGTTATCATTTTTCATAAAAATTGGGATTCATTCTCATAAATATAAATATTTCAATTTGGGTGCTTAAAAAAACTACATCCATCCGAAATATGAAGTTAGTGAAAAGTTTTAAAAAAATTTGCTCAAATCAAAGTTATAATAGTAAATAAAAAATTAAAAGTGTATAATCTAATTTATAATTGGATGATTAATTAAGGATGTGTTAAATGATTGGTTATACGATTGAATGATTTGATAGACAAAACATTACAAGTTTGTTTTTCTTATTTTTATTGACTTTTAAAAATTTTACTAATTTTACCACTCATCACCTCTCTATCTGCTTTCAACCTTGGTTTCAGGTGGGCAGATGAAGAATGAGGCATGTCATGGTAGGTTGTCACCAACATGCTAGTCCTGACAAAAGGTTTTGGTGGTATTTGTGTGAATAGGAATAAGAAAAAATTGGATAGGAAAAAAAATACAAAACCATCATAGAAGCTTTATTTAGGGTGGTTTTCTGTTTTGGTTTTAGAATTTTAAAAGAGTAAATGATTAAATCAATCCTTGACTTTGTAACAATTAGATAAATTGGTCACTGAGATTAGCAAAATAATAAATCAGTCTCCAAGATAGAAAAATGTTGATCAAGTTAGTCCTTGGGTTTTTGCATGGTTAGTGATTTGTTACACGGAACCCACGTGAACTAACGAAGTGGCCAAAATGACAGGTAAAAAAAAAAGGTTTCCATGTGTTCGAATTGGGAAAATTGGTCCCTAAATCGAGCAAATTGGTCAACAGGTAAATTAGCTTAACTTTGCATTAAACGGTTATAACCTAACCACTCCCTCATCCAACGACACAAACTTAATCTTAAACCTTTTTGAAAAATGAAACCCTAAAGCCCCAAATCAAAACTCTCACCTCCTCATCCTTGTTCGAAATCTAAAATTGATTCCACAAATCACATTCCCTAAGCTCCTAATCACCTAATCACGTACACTAAGCCCCAATTCACAAAACCTGTCCTCAATCGCAATCTTGTATCCCCAAATTTGAAACCCTAATTCCTAAATAGAAAATTCAATTACAACAATTTCAAGTAAAGAGCATCAAAATTCTAAAACATGGATGGTGATAAAAACCTTCCTTGAGTTGGATTTCGATGATGGTAGCAGTGACAAGATTGTGGTTATTTATATTAGCAGTTGGATTGTGATGTGGAATGAAAGTCAATGATAAAGAGTAAAGGTAGTTACATCGTGAAGAGTAGAGGAAATTCAGGGAGGGGAATTAGAGAAGAGAGACTCCTAAACGAAAATTCATTTGTTCCAGTTCAGCCAAGGGACTAGCCTTTGGTAGATGAAGGGTTAAAGGGTAACAAAAATTCTTATTAGGAAACTGTAAGGGATAATCTCATAAAAGCAATCAATTTTGCTAAATTCGGGTTCAATTTGTATGGTTCAGGGACTGATTTGTCCTATTTAGACGCACTAAAACTTTTTTTTTAACCAATGGTCAAAACGATGTTTTGCACTCCATTAGTCCACATGTGTTCCCCGTTACAGACCACTGATAACACAAAAACTCAAGAACTAACGTAACCCATGTTTTTTTATCTCGGGGACTAATTCGTAATTTCACTAATCGATCTCATGGACCAATTTGTCTTGTGGCTACAAAATTAGGAATTGAATTGAGCATTTACTCTTTTCAAAGAAACAAAACACGTTTCTAGTTTTATAATGTCAATTTGAAATTATTTTGGCTTTTTGTTTTCAAAATTATTTTCAAACTTATAATTTTTGAACCTTGCTACCACGTTATGCACCCTCTATTGTAACACCCCAATTTAAATAATGATGTTTGAATGTAATTTCTCGAAAATAGATCAGATAGCAGCAGAGAGAAATAATTCAATAAAATAATTTTTTTTATAAAAATATTTGCTTTCAGGGTTACATTGGACAAAACAGAAAAAGTAAAGTGCATGTTTTTCCTTCCTTCCTCTGCTTGAGTATATACTTGCTTCATCATAAAGCCTAACTCATTATGAGTTATTGTAACGCTCTTTAATTATTCACCTTATATGCCATGGAAAAGTAATTTATTTATGTTATTGAACTTGTCCATATTGGAAAATTGGAATGTAAAATTTTTCCTTTTAAAAACCTATGATCATGGTACTCAAATCCAAGTTGTATAATTGAAACTGAGTTCGGCAGTGGAAGTAATTATTCGTTAAGTATTAAAAATCTTTCAAGATAACTTTTGGGATTGAGATAGCTTTCAAAACTTATAATTTCTTGATGAATATCTTAGTTAATAAAATAGAGTTATATCGAAGAATTAACTTCATCAATCTTTGCTTTATACCGAGCTCGAATCACAAGATCAGAGTCAACGGAAATATAATAAGATAATTTTATTATATACATAAAGTATATAAAACATAAGGTAGCACACTTGTCCATAAAATCAAATATAACAAATTTATGAGTACCACATAAGTATCAAAATATGAAAACTAAATCCACTCTGATACATTTCTCAAAATATGTACAATATATGTGTTATCACAATAGAGATGTTTCAGAGCTGGTCACTGGTTCTTTGCCCATTCCTCCATCTGGTCCAGTCCTCAAGAGCGGTACAACGGGTCCCTAATCCATGCTATCTATACTCTGCATGCACCTAAGGATCATCCACCCCACTGATCTCTAGACAAGCAAGATACCTGATCATCACCTAATAAGGGCAGGGAGGTACGCTGTACACACTCACATAATCAAATGAGAATAAAGCTCTAACGTTCACAATTAAGCAATCCAGCATGATAGAAATGCATATACAAATGAGCACACGCCATTTCATTTTACTCTTTCAATGCAAGCAGCATGATGTATGCTTACTATCTCTTAATCTTGAGGCCTCTAATACTAGTCTCTCTTAGACGTCCATCCAATATACCAATGTACTCCCAGAGCACAATAATACGTTCGCAGAACGTATGGCGAATGTAACACCTTATTTACAATTACCCTTAATTAGTCATTTACAAATTTGTGGACGTGGAAAATTTCTTTTAATGCTTAGTTGCTCATTAAAACTCTTGGATACATTAATTACTTATTAAAAATCTCCGTAAAATTGGACGGAGTTTACTTTGTTTTAGGGACATTCCCAAAATATATTTTTTCCTGTTTAACCTGCATAGAACTTTCATCTAACCAGCAGTAGGCCAGCAGGGCCAAAATATATTTCAGTTCAATTATACATCATTTAGCAAAATATTTACAAAGTGATAGAATGGTTTAATTTCTAAAAAATGATATACATTCATAAGCCCAAAATAAAACCCTTGACCAACAAGTGGTCCCCCAGCTAACTAAATTTCACTCCACGATGTGGAGTGTACTCCTGCTCGGTCATACCTCGTGTAAGCTCCTTCTGCACCCGTAATAAAAATAGCAAGAAGGGTAGCATTACACAGAACTTTGAATAATAGTTTCTACAAGAGCATAGTAACAAACTAAGGTCCTACACCATGACTTATTACCCAATTAGTCAGCCGTTTTCTATTCCTTTTTTATTCTTTCTTATCTTTCACTTTCTTAACTTCCCTAAGCCTTTCTATAAATAAACAAATTAAGCTTAAACCCATATCAATACAACCATATCATTTCAAGTACTATCATCTAGCACGTACATCAACCATATTTAGTTCATCTCTTTAGTTTATGATGACCAATCTCTCTTTATATTTTTATGTTCAATTCAAAACCTCATTCTCTCCTACACATTGACACATACATCATCATCCGAAACATAACATAGCCACACATAATTTCCACATTTGTATTCCTGTTTATATTTTACTTACTATCTTCTCCTATCATTTTCATTTGTTTTTCCCATTTAGGCTATCACACATGTTAGGCATTTACACCCACTAGGAAGATCCCACCCATTAGGAGATTTCCATCCAACAAGAATTTATCCACCCATTAGGAATTTCCCACCCATTAGGACACCCGTTAGGACTTTCATACATTTACCAATCATTCACACCTAATAAAAGCAACTCATACAATCACACCATCACATTTATTTCCATCATACAAATCTTTAAATCCTTTTAATTGCGCATAATGATCTGTGGGTACACGCTTCATCTTACTGGCTTTTCCACCTAATGGGCATTTCCACCTGAAGGGAATTTCCACCTGAAGGGCCTTTCCACCTAATGGGCATTTCCACCTAGGGGCATTTCAACCTAACAGTGCATTTCGCCTAATGGGATGGTGTCACACATACGGATCATTAGTCAGCGCGACAATATTTCAGGCCCTCAATGGCCATATTCATTTCCTTTTCATTATTAGCTTGTCATTATACTCTTTTTATTATATAAAGTTCCCTTGTTCAATACTTCACACCAAATCATCACTTTCTATATCCATACACCTCTTAATCCTATATCTACACACATAGCAAATTCATACATTCAAACACAATATATACACCCATATATTAAGTACTTTATTCACACATCCAAATAGGTGGGTCCATCTCACATTAATAGTGTAATTCCATTTTCCATTCATTAACACTCTTAATTGATTTGTTAGCTACTTAATTTCCATTCCAATTCCATTATAGGTCCTAAAGGTCCTAACACATTTATTATTCAATTACATTACTCTTTATTCATATCCCTATCAATATACTCTCGTTAACCATTACCATTTAGCATCTATAATTATCTATCTAATGTTTTTCCTTTCATTTATCTACTTTACAAAAATCCCTAGGGTTCCATATTCCATAACTATCCTAAATATATATTTCTACAAGTATACAAATAAATTCCTTTTCTTTATTTAATTACTCCAATTCCTATTATCATCAACTACCCTAAGGTTTTATGCTCTATTCATCCATCTACCCCTAGCCATCACTATAACAAAAGAGGAACTATGTCCTAAGTCAAGGTAACACCCCTCTTCTTACCTTCCCAAGAAGAGGTGATGAACCTCAAACCCTAGCACTTGGACCTTAGCCTTAGCTCCTTGTTCTTTTTCCCTGTGAACCTTGAAACTTGAATCTCCTAGGTTTGGCTTGAAACCTCAAGAGAGCATAAAAGCCCATTGTCATGGAGCTTAGAAAACCTATGGGAGATGATGGTGTAATTCTTGAGGTGTATGGGTGGGAGGAGGGTAATTTCTAGCTTGTTCTTGATGATGAGGCATGTAGGTGTATTTCTCCATAGTCATGAAGTTGGAAAATCAATGGAGATAGGGAGAGAAAAGGGTGTCACGAATTGGAGAGGGAGTAAGGGGTGGTTGGTGGCTATTTTCCTGATGAGAACATAATGAGGATGATGAATATGCTAAGGGGTTTTCTTGATTTTTAGGGTTTAATTGATGTTGATGAAGATGTTTTGCTCTTGGACCAAAGAGAGCAAGTGAAGGAGATGATGAAGATGCTATGTTGTTGTGTGTTATTGTTGTTGCATTTTCCTTTCTTGCCCAGGAGGAAAAGAATGGATGGTGGTGATATGATGGCTTCCCCAAGAAGCCAAAATAGTGTGGCTGAAAATGGCTCATTTTGGTCGCGCCCGCCTGGGTGTGAGAGCCACTGCTAGCTTGTCCCTGCTGCAAACCTGTGCGCCTGGGCGTGCAGCTGGCACGCCTGGGCGTGAGCCTGTTGACTTTGCCTTGACTACTCCATAACTCATTTATTAACCGTCGGATCTTGCTCAAATTTGAAAGCAAGCTTCCACATATATCCAACTTCATATCCAACGGTGAAATTTTCGTTTGGAGTTGTAAATCTTTTATTCCCACTTTTTCCCTTATATTTTATGTTTTTATTTTCTAAGCCAACTCTTTTGAATCCTTCTAATTTCAACTTAGAATTATAATTCTCTTCCCCATAAGCCTATGGTCATATTAATTAAGCTTAGAATTAAATTAGGGATGTTACAGCGAATCTTGCTTGGAACGTGGTACATAACGCCACTCCCAGAGTGTGCGTCACACCGCGAAGACGTAATAACCACATCAACAGTATCCCCCGATACTGGCCACATTCCCAGAATGTATCATCAAGCAAACCGCAACCATATGACAAACATGCTTGGAACGTGATACATAACGCCACTCCCAGAGTGTACGTCACGCCGCGAAGACGTAATAATCACAGTGGTACATAACGTCACTCCCAGAGCGAACGTCACGTCGCAAAGACGTAATAACCACATCAACATACAATATCCCTCGATACTGGCCACATTCCGCCATCAAGCATGTCGTATCCATTTGGTACTCCCAGAGTACCCTCCTCATGTTCCCAGAACATGAAAAATGATAACTTACCAACCATTCACAATGCATGTATGTACACATGGTATATAACTTTTTGGTTGGCCATTAATTATATCTCAGAATTAATTCACAATTATTATGACATAATCTCAATATTTTCTAATGTTCCCAAAACGTATGGCGGAATTGCTTGGGGTAATTACCTTAACGTTCCTACCAAAGTATACGTCACGTCACGAAGACTTAATGAATCACCGTGGTACATAACGCCACTCCTTGAGTGAGCGTCAAGTCGCGAAGACGTAACAACCACATCAACGGTGTTCCAACATTGGCTACATTCATCCACACAATGTGTCATCAAGCAAAACGCAACAGTTTGGTACTCCCAGAGTACTCAGGTCATGTTCCCAGAACATTACCCAATCACATCGCCAACCTATTCATTCCATTCTCCATAAATGAAGGCACATATACAAAGCATTATTGGTTGGCCTTTTATTAATTTCCATAATTAATCCATAAATATCATGACATAATTTTAACATTTCCACAATTAAGATTGAACACATGTCATAATTCTTTTTATTATTTTCAATGATGAACTTAAGGTATTATAAATTACCTTTACACATAAAATTCTTTCATGAATTAACTAAGGTAATTTCCACTGATATTTGGGTTAAAAGAATATAATTAAAAATGGTATAAGTCCCTTAACAAAATTCTTAATATTTTTTTTGTTCTCAGGTTCTAACCGGTTACAAGAAATTCTAACCGGTTAGATCATACAGTACCAGAACAGAATTTTCAAGCTTTTCAATACCATTCTCAATCTTATTCCAATCCAACCCAAAATAGTCCTCAACAGGCCTTTAATACCTCAAATTAGACTTGTTCCATCATTAAAAATTTCTCAAATCTCAATACATTCATAAATCACATATTTTCCAAATGAATTTGTTTTCACATTAAGGTATAAAACTAATTACCCAACCTTGATTCCACATCAAGTCTTTACAGTAAAAATAGGCTAAGAGAATCAAGCAAAAATGGTGTGAACAATTGAACAAAAATCAGAATTTCATTTTTAATTTTTGTCAGGATCTAGCCGGTTACATGGAACCTCTGACCGGTTAGATACTGCAGAACAACACACTAAAATTGAGGTTTCCAACACCATTTGCATTGATACTCAAATCCAACCAAAAACAGCCATCAACAGAAGTTTAATACCTTAAACTAAACATGTTACATCATTGAAAACATATCAAATCATATTGCATGCAAGTCTTACACATCAAAATGCATAAAACCACATATTTCATAACTTAGCATACCAAAATGCAAACAACTCAATTACGTCATGAGTCCAACATCAATATAGCTTGCATGCATCTAGATAACATTGCTCATAACAACAATTGAGCTCAGATTGGCCTCCAAGCCACTTAACCAGTTCAACTTATGCCCTTTGAGTCTCTTGGTGACTTATCCTATGTTCTACCACAATTTATTCTCATTCTAGCAAATGGTAAGCTTCTCCCTTACCTCTAGGTAGTGTTTGATGAGTTTAATCACTAAAATTTGCAAGAACTCCACAGAATCCACAATCTCTGTTTTCAGCCATCAACAGTTTGAACAGGGTCCAAAAACCATAAAATTTGACACATGCAAAAGGCCAAAGAAATTGGGGAAAATTATTAGGCTTTGTTCTATGCAACATGCACTAAAGATTTGAACTTATTTTGAGACTCAGAAAGTGTGTATACTTACTCAAATCGAAGCTTGAAGTAAGCTCTAGAAACCAGAAACGAATTCTGATAGACTTGAACTCCTAACTTTGCAGGTCTCGTTCTCCTTGCTCAGGGACTCTCAGCTCACGATTTTTGTATCTTTGTAAAGCTTGAAGAGTAATCTTTACAATGGTGTATCACTCAAACTCTATCTCTCAGAAATGAAAGAGAATCGCAAGGACGAACACAAGAACCCTAACACAGAGAAATCCTTCAACACTTGGGCAAAATGAACTCAATTCAACAACAATTGAGCCTTAAATAGATAGATTTGATTAACATGAAGGCCGACACGTGTTTCCCACTATGAATCGAGTGGGATTCGTGGCAATTAAGGGTTAATTCCAGTGATTACTCATCAAAATGCACTAACTCAGTTTCTGGGTTCTTCGTCTAACCGGTTACAGGGCACATTTAACTGTTAGATACTGCTAAAATTCAAGCATTTTTATTTTAATTTTTTCCCCCAAAAAACCTTTCTAATATTGCAATTAGGTCCCAATCCAAGGACTGAATTGCAAAACTTATATTTTTGTACAAAATATCCTTATAAAAATATATTCAATATTTTATATTTCACAACACATACTATTATTCGAGAGATGAAAATTAGGGGTGTTACAGTTATCACCTTTAGACCTTAAACAAACAAGTAGGGACAGGGAGCAAGGCATTGTCATATCACTATTAGCTAGCAAATAGCACTTTAAATAGTTAAAAGTAAACGATCACAATCAACATGTACTTTATGCACAAGATGCATGCTAATTAAGTGTCTTTATAAACATAATTTTTATCTCATTATTCTGAATACAATGCTTGCACGTCTTTTCAAATTATTCTCTTTGGTTCCAACTCATAGGTATGTTGTCTCAAGTATTTTGTTTGCAAGCAGTGCACAATTTCACCTCGGACCCCTAGGTAACACACCCAGGCTACGAGCATTTCTTACTCCCTCAGACTTCTAACCCAAGCTATGAGCTTTACAAATAATTAACGTCACCTTGGACTTCCATGCATCTTACCCGAACTATGAGCTTTGCATATTAGTGTCATCTCGGATCCCAGGTATCTCGCTCGAGTTACGAGCTTAAGATATTCATTCCTTTTTACGAGTCTCAGACTTATTTTCAAAACATTACACTTGAAATAAATTTTTATTCCTTAAACACAGTCATACCATGTGTGAGACCCACAATTTTACCCAATTTATTTGTGATTTTATAATTGAAATTAGGAAATTATGCTTGATTTTGATACCTGGATTTAATTAAAAATCATATTCATATATATATATATATATATATATATATATATATATATATATATACGTGACATATATGTATATATTATATATATACCAATGTTTTTCCTAGCCTATTTAAATGAAATATTTTAAGGTAAAGTATTTGATTTAAATGATATTTAGAAGATGAATTGTCTTTTGATGGATTAGAGTATCCTATCTTTAGAAATTCATATCTTTTCAACCGTACGTCGAAAAATAACAAATGATATGTCAAAATGATCGTTTCGAAATCTAGATTATGAAAATGTAAAGCTTTGATTTTTATTTTATATTTTTAGAAATTTTATCACTGCTACAGTAGTAAACGAATTTTTGAGTTTTAAGAATCAATGTATGGTTTTAATGCATTTAATAACCTTTTGACTCAAGTACAATTATTTTTAAAATAAAAATACATTTCTGAAGTTGTATAATGTATTATCATTTAAATAAATTGTATTTTCGTATTTTTCTTATTTTAAAATATTTGAAAAGCTTAGGAAGTGTATTTTTGAAGAAATGACCTTAGGACTTTAAAAATTCATAACTTTCAAACCGTAAGTCCAAAAATTATAAACTTTATATGAAAACGATCGTATTAAAATGTAGAATCTTAATATGTAAAAATAAATTTTTTATTTTTATATTTACGAAAAATTTTGTACAGTAGGTAGAAAATCAAATTTTGATAGTTAATATGATTGGATAATAATGTAGGCACCTCCACAAAGAACCAATGAAAAATTTTCTCTCCTATTTTATGTATAATGTGCCGTCCAAATATTAGTAAAAAGAGGGGAAGAATAGTTCTGAAAATTGTGAGAATAAACCATGAATTAAAAGGCTTTAGGAATCAACAAAATCCCATTTAATGCTAGTTCATGTTCCAAGTAGTATTTGAAAATTTTTGACCAAGACTTGATGAGGGGGGGGGGGGGGGACGAATTTGCCTCTGAAAATTGAGGGAAATGGATCACTTCAACACCTATAAATAGATAGCCTTAGTTCCCACATTTTTCACACACAAACCTTGATGGTTTCACAAGAGAAAAAAAATAAAATTCTAAGAGAGAAATAGAGAGAGAGGGTCGAGTAAGCTAATGAAGGAGGGAGGAATTGCTTGTTGCTTGAAGTTTTCTAAAAAGCTTAAGGAGTAGAGGTAACCCAAAATCACTTATTTATTTAAGCTATTTTTTTTAGTTGTTTTGTTTATATTTTTGTTTAAACCTTCTCAATTTCTTCTATGGTCAAGTTCTAAATTTTCCTTTTCATTTTTAAGTTATTTTTTTTTTATATATGAAATTGTTCTTAAGTCATATGAATTAAGAATAAGAAAAGAGACACAAAAAGGGTGTTTAAAGGGATTTATCTCCCCTTTTCTTTAATTCTTAAGATGGCTAAAAGTTTTTGATAAGTTTGAGTAATTTAATTTCTGGGTTTATTTTAATTTTTAGAACATAAGAATTGTAGAGAATTTTGTGTGAACAAATAAGTTTTTATTCATTGTCTTTTTAATTGTTTTGTTCTTTGTTTTAAGGAATGAAAAAGAAACAAGTAAATAACAATGAAAAAATAATAATTTCTAATATATATATATATATATATATATATATATATATATATGAACCATGTGACATATTAGAAAAAATGAGGATTGATTGTGTATTTTAATATGTGTATTGTGTTGTTGTTTAATATAATAAAAGAGAATAGAAATGAATAAAAGATTTAAAATGGATTTTTATTTCTTTTATTTTCTGGACCGTGTATGTATGTATGTATGTATATTGTGTGACAATTGTTGTTATTTCATGTATATTTGAGTTATAATTAAGTCTCTAAAAAGAATGAAAACAAATAAGTATTTTCCTTAAAGTAGAAATGAAATGAAAATGACTTAAAGGAACTAGAAATGATTTTTTAGAAATAAAATTAATTCTGGAAAATTTTGATGTGCTTGAAGTGTATGGAATTATATGTTATGCAATTTTTATGTAATTGTTATTGCTTGATTGTATGTTATTTCCTTTTGTTTGATTTAAGTAAATGAACAAAAAAATAAATTTCTGGAAGAATAAAAATAATAGACCATGAGGTCTATGATGTTGTTTTGAAATTATTTTTGGTAAATTGCTTGTTGTTTGATGTGTAATTAAATTATAGTTAATTGTTTAAAAGAAATAGGAACAAATGGTAGTTGTTATAAACTTATAAGAACATGTATTTTTGAATAATTGTATGAGTATGTGGTTGTTGTGTTTATAAATATTAGTTGCTGGAAAAAGTGAATTATTTTCTAAAAGAGATCTATTTTATATTTTGTTAATGATTAAACCTCTTATTTTTAGTATACCAAATGATGTAATTATATTATATAGATGCTTTAGGAATTGAAAATATTTTTCTGACTTTTCTATATGCTAGTCGAATTTTAGAGAAAAAGGAATACAAGTAATTAAATTTTTCTAATTGATTTGATGATTGTTTTAGTATGTTTAGGGAATATATTACATGTTTATATGGAAAAGATTAATTTTGAAAGTTTGATTTTAATTCTGGAAATTTAAATTTTAATCTGAAAAATTTATTTATTTAAGACCTCAAATGATTATTTTTGAGAATGTTAATGATACCTTGTTTATATGTGCAAATGTAATATAGAAACAAATAGAAATAAGTATTTTTGAATGATTAAAGTAATTTAAATAAAAATATTAAGTTGTTGTCCAGAATTTAGAATTAATGAAAAAGTAATATTTTATTAGAAATAATTGTAGTTATAAGTCTTTGGCATAAGTTAGAATTGTATATAATTGTTTTAGATTGTTTTACTTGAACTTATTGAAGTAATGCAACTTTTCTGTGGCTGTCCAGCAGATGCAACTATTTTATTTTGTTTAATTTTGTCATTTTATTATAGTAGAAGTTGTAATAAGAATTTAGGAAGAAACGGCATGTGTTTTCGATTTTCTGTTTGAGAGAAATTGAATTTTTAAGTTTAGGTATGTATGCTGTCCAAAATTCTAAATTAGTTGCATCAATGATAGAAATTGTTTTGGATTAAATCAATATGTAAACTTCATGCTAAGATTTTAGTATAAGTGTTCAGAAGTAAAAATGAAATATAAAAGTGACTTTGTAAATGTATGTCTTAATGTTCTAGTTGTTTACTAAATTGTTGTCTTACTGGTGCTTGTATGATAATTGTGGAATGTCTTGTAAAAGTGATTTTTGAGTTTGTATTGTATACTGTCCAAATTTAATAAATTGATTTAAGTAATTATAAAAATGATTTTAATGTATGTGTGTATGTTTGGGTATAGTTATCATATTGTTTGAATTTAGTAAATAAGAAGTGGGTTGTATTCTGATGTAAAAATATAATGTTAAGAATTTTTAGGCAAGTTATAGTATTTTATTAGATAAGTAAATGTATGCTATAAATATTGTTGTCTAAGTGATACGATACTTCTCTAAATAATCCATATGTAACTATGTTTATAAGTTATGAGTATTTTTGAGTTATAATTCTTAGTTCTTTGAAAATAGAGGTTAGAACTTTAATTTTATGAAAATTGTGAGTAAGTGCAATTTGTTTGAGTGGCTGTCCAGATTTGTTTTATATTTACCTTAGTAGTATAAGATTTAAGGTGAATTGAAATGATTTAAGTGCTGCCCATAATTGAATAAGTGTGGAAAAAACATTACTTTCTTAAGCTTAATTTCATTTTTAGAATTTGGATGTGAATCTTTTTGTAGGAAATTGAAAAGAATGAATTTTTGGGTAACTGTGAAGTAATGCAACTTTATTCGTGCTGCTGTGCAGAGATGATTTTTATATAGTTGCATGATATTTAAAATAGAACTTGTTTTGACTTGATAAGTGAATGAGTTCATAATTTAGAATGATTGTTGATGTGTTAAGTGTTTGTATTGATTTTAAAAATGTGTTTCTTGGCTGTCCAAATGATTAAAAAGGTTGCATCAAGTTTAAATTATTTGTTTTAAATGGCTGATGTTAATCCTTGAGTGGTAGTTGTTGTTGATTTTGAGTTAATAATCTCTTTTGATTTAATAATTAGTTCTAAAAATTTCCATTGACGTTTTAAAGGTTTTGATTTTGTAAAGTATGATTTATTTTAAGTATTGGAAGTTTTGTTTCAAGTTTTGGATTTCCTAAAAGTGATAAAGAAAATTGTTGTTAAGGATATATGTCTTGTGGTTTGTTTAATTGAAAGTGAGTAGTTATTTACGAGATTATTTTGTAAATATTATTTGGTAAAGGCTTTCGCTCGGATTTGGGTAACGTGACTCCAAAGCAAGAGGACACTAATTTTGTAGCTGCAACTCCAGGTGAGAGAGAAGCCTTCTTAAGACATAGTGGCATGTAGGGTAATATTAGGACGTTCCGTATCATCTCAAAGGTCGGAACTAGGAATCTATCGGTCGAGTAGTAAAACGGCAATTGAGTGTGTATCCCGCCGTTTATACGAAAAACACGATTCCTCGATATTTATTGTATGTCGGTTGATAATTGATTATGCCATGTTGTATATTTTTGAATTTTATATTATATTTTGGAAATAATGGTCCATCTTATGGAAAGATAATTAATGTTCGGTGGTTCTTATGAGAAGAGTTCTTTGTGTTTATCGACCGGTCGTTCTATGAGAAGGATTTGGCATATCTTGGAAATATTATTATGAAATATAAGAATGGTTAAAGAATAATGTGGAATTGCGGAAGCGATAGTCGTGTACAGTGATGGTGCAAGCAGCACAAAATAACTTTGCTAAATATCCCCTTTAAGTGACTGGCCACGTGGATGACTGTGCCGTGGTCTAAGTCTTGTGGAATCCACTGTACTGTAGAAGGTTGTTTGAGGTTTCCCTTAGAGGTCGAGGCCCGTTAGAAGCGAGGCTTAGAATGGGTCGACCAAAACTTAGGTTTAAGAAAAGACTTAAAAGACTTAAAAGACTTAGGAACCCCTCTCCTAAACCTACGCGTTGAGAGTGAAGTAGTGGAGAGGAAAGATACCGAATACGTGGAGGCCAGTGTACTTTCAAGTGGTGATTGCGATAGGGGAGGGCAAGGACGGTGAACGTCAAGAAGCCTCGAGTGCTTTTCTAGGCGGGACAAGACTACAAGGACTTATCTTTCGGTAGTAGGCAATGTCGTAGCGAGGAACTGCACGATCAACTAGAGATAGCGCTGTCGCCCCCTTGAGCAAGTCTTGGATGGTGAGAGGGAACCTGAATGGGGCTAGATGTCGCTGTATTTTTTAAACTGTATTGATGAAATGATTTTACTTCGGTTGTTGGATACTTGTTGGTGCGTACCCTTCGACATCGATGCAGCATGGTTAGGATTCCTGTGCGTCCCATCTGCTTTCCGAACTAGGATGTGGTTGGAATGATGGAGGAGATGTAACGTGTGTGCTACCAAACCCTTGAGCCTCGGTGGTGGTACCCCTTCTCGAATTTCCGGTGGTTACGATAATAAAACTTAGAGCTTAAAGATAATTGATTATAACAGTTATGAGGTATACCCTTTTTGGAAAGGACTTTATGGTATTAAATTGAATAAGGTAATGATAATAATGATGTACGCTATGATATGCTTGCATGATCTTAATATTCCCCTATTGTAAGCCCGCGCCGTCGACGATCATATCGTTCGGAAGTGCTTACTCTCTCTATTTCCCTTTCCTGTGGACATTGGGGAACAATGTTCACAGATGACAGATCATGTACTATCTCGAGTAGCGGTTGCTCAAGTCGAAAGAGGATCACGAGACGACGTACATACGAGGAGGAAGCAGAAGCAGCAATCAAAGAATATTCCAGACAATTGCGGTGGAGGAAAATGATGAAGACTAATAGTCTAGGATAGTTTTTGTTTTGTATTCCATCTTTGGATGGGTAGGACATGATTACTCTATCCCGAATGTAACCCTAGTTGTAATATGAATTATTTTAAATGAAATAAAATAAGTTTCTTTGTTATATATCATGTTCATGAAGTAATTAAACTATTTTTCCGCAAGTTAACCATCGACTAAATATGACATTGAGAAAATGAGTTTTTGGAAATGTGTTGGATGTTAACATCTCTTTTTGGGAATAGAATTTTATGACGCAAGTCTAAGTACCAAAACATTTTTGTAAACCAAATGAATTAAATTGTATTTATGAAAATCTTTTTGTAAAAAAATTAAACCGAATTGACTTAGATAATGTTATAAAAAAAAATGGCGCAAATTTTTAGTGAAAATTCCATGTCCAAATTGGGGTGTTACACCATGAGTTCCCTTTCTTTTCACATCTGAATGCAATGTTATGCATAATTTCTTTATTACTACTTTTGGTGAAAATTGGACTTCGAACTAGGCTTTATTTATTTATCACCGCTTTCTATACCACAAATCCTTTTTTTTTTAATTCATTCCATCAAGCCCATAATTGTCCATTTTCACTATTCATTTCTTTTCCATCTCCAAGAATGATTAAATATAATATCCAAATTGATATAATAAATCACAATATTTATTATTTTTTTAAATTCTTTATGGCCATTTTTGCACTATTATAATCAACAATTTAAATTTCCAATTTTTGTAAAAAAAAAACTTGGCCAACATTCTGCAACAAATACATAAATCTCATATACATTTAATTAAATATGATTGAATATAAAATTAACCTCAACAACAACATATAATTAAAACCAATCATACATCAAAATATCAAATATACATAGTCACATAATGATATATCTATATATTATATAAAGTAATAATTTGCTTTCATTAATTCATGGTACATCAGCTACTAGTCTACTATTATATAAATAGAGTACAAGTTGGTTTAAATTCTAGATTACAGACATATGTATGAATAATAAAACAATATTCACAAGTTTGTTGAGATAAAGATGAGCCACAAGTTTGTTATTGTAGAGATAAGAGGTGATGCCCACATGGGTAAACCAACAAACTCAAAATATGGTCATTTATTTTAATTATCCAAATATTTATAATCTAACTACAAGTGATTTGTTTAAAGAGTTATTATGGCATGTATTGACCTTCAAGTCACTTACTCATACTATAATACTCAAGATCATTCTCTTAAACTTATGAAAACTTAAATTGTACTACTTTAAGCTATAAATCGTTATTCTAATTATATGAATAACTTCTCTCGTACTTTTTATCCAAGCAAAAGTTGAGTCTCAAAATTTGACTAGTGAATGCCAAAATACCAGGGATTAAATTTTAGTTTGACAAAATTTGAAAATAGGGATATCTTTGCTATTATTAATTTTGTGGACTATGAAAATAATATAACAAAGTATAATTTTGAGAAGTAAGGAAAATTTGGTTATAGTTTAGAAACCAGATGCAAAGAATGAGGGAATATGATGTATATATATACAAGAAACTGAGGGAGGAACGATTTACAAATATCTTCCTAGCGAAGCTGGGTGGTAGTGGTGGCGGCTGGCCATTGCATTTGCATAATGCAAAACTTAGCCATGTCCACTACTTCTTTTTTATTTTTTTTACTTGTAAGTTTTTTTTTAAGCTTACTTGTAAGTTAGATAGTATAATTTATTACACATTGGAACCTAAAAGATAAAAAGTACGAAAGTGGAATAGTTAATATAATCAATTTAATTTTTGAGGACTCGGAATCTTACCTCAAATTGAAAAGTTATGTTATTCTTTAGGATCAGTTAAAACGATTATTACTCTAATATGTTGAGTAGAAACAAATATTAAAAATTTAAACAACTTTTATCATATATTTAAATATAAATTAGGAGTATAATTTAATATATCAAAAGGTAACAAGACTATCTAGAATCACCTAAATCTAAGTGCATGTTAATAATTGTAAAGTTACATATAATATATATATATATATATATATATATATATATATATATACCTCATCCATTTTTATTTTATTATAAAAACGGACGGAAGCATGCTTCACGCTTCATCTTCTTCACTTTTTTTTTTTTTTTTATAAGTGCTACCTTAGTATTGGTAGGTACATTCAATATGCAACAAATATTTTTAAAAATCGAAAAAAAGACTTATTGTAAATCACTAACTTTAACTATAATATTAAATAAACTTTTGAGAGAGGTAAATAACACTTTTAAAAAAAAAACTTATCCACAAGAAACCTTTTAAAAACACCAAGATATCATCATTACAAAAATTATTCAAAAATAATTAAGATAATAAATTATTCTTTCAATAGCGAAAATACTTTTTTTTTAATATTAACTTTATTAATATTTAAAAACTCATACATATAAATAAGAAGATTTAAGGATGATGTTACACTCTACTACCATCACTATTTGATGACAACCTGTATGTGCTCATTGTCATTAGTAATTGGAGGTGGTGGTGTTTGTTAAAGTGGTTGTAATTGATGATGTGGTTGTGGTTAGGGGTGAGTAAGATGTGGCCCAACCCACGGGTCCAGCCCGACCCGACGGGTTCAGCCCGACCCGACGGGTTCAGGTTCGAATCGGGTTAGACCCGTCCAACACAACAAAGGAGAACAAACCCGTTTAAAATGGGATAGACCCGTCCAGAAATAGGACGAGTTCGGGTTTGTTGCCAAGTTATCTGACTCGTCCCATTACAAGTCCCAAACATAAGATTTCTAAATCCATCCCAAATTTGATACAACAAGCAAACCCCACACGTTTTTCACCTTTCAAAATTCAGAGAGAAACTTCTAGAGTTTCTTCTCCCTTCTTCCTCATGACACCCACTGTCGCTCACACACCCACCATAACCAAGACACTGCTATCGCCGCTGCTATCGCCGCTCAGAAGCAACCTGTCAACCATTGCAATGCTACTACCCCCCAATCTTCAAGACTTCAACCTGTAACTCGGTAACTCCCTTCTTCCTTCAACTATATAATTGTTTTCTTTATGGTTGGTCTTGGTCGAAAGCTTTTGTTCCCATATGGAGTTTAACATTCAGGCCACTGACTCTCCATAGTGTTAAGTAGAGAGTGCTACTTTAATATGGTTTATGGTTATTTCTTGAATGACTAATGCTCATAACAACGAATGAATGTAATTTTCTGAATTATTTTATCTGTTAATTTTTAGTGTTACTCTTTGTTAAGTAGAAATTGAATGTGTTATAATTGATCAAATTAGTTTTTTCAACTATTTTCATTGTAGCTTAAGCTTTACATAAGACTGAATATGTTATTGTTACAAACATTATAAAAACAATGAACAATGATACTAATTTATCCTCAAAATCCTATTTAATTAAGTATATATGCTTCTTTAATTTTTGTGTTGCATCTTTGTAATCGAGTATATTACAAAAGAATTCCTTTTTGAGTTTAGACAAACACATATTAAGAATTTTGATACGAACATATCTTGAATTTCACTCATGTTCATTTTTCTTTTTACAAACTTTAAATGTAACGATAAAAAAAAATAAGAGGAACATCTTTTAAATTTATTTTTTGATGTTATTCATCATTGTTTCGGGTCAACCCAGACCTATCCTTATTCGGACCCGTCCTAATTTGGATTTGTTCTTACCTTGTCCCACTCTATTTAGAGACGGATTCAAATTCAAAAATTGACCCAAACAATATTTAAAGACGAGTAAGAGACAAACCCAACCTCTCCTATGCTCACCCTAGTTGACCCACGAAACTGTGAAACCCAAATTAAACAAACCCATGTATTTGGATGTGGGAATGAGGATATGGGCATATGGCAACGTTGATGAAAGGCTGGGAGTGAGGAAAGAAAAAAAATTTCCCACCCCACCTTCAACTCCTTACACCCCACTTTTTAATAACTTTCCTAAAATGCCCCTTGCCCCACCTTTCTTCCCTTTTCTTCTTTTTGTTTTTCTGCAGCCACACCACAGCCCAACAGCAGCTCCACACAACAGCCAAGAGCAGCACCGCAGCCAACAGCAGTGCCACACCGCAGCACCGCAGCCAACAGCAGTGCCACACCGCAGCACCGCAGCCAACAGCAGCGCCACACCGCAGCACCACACCGGTTCGAGAAGAAGCTCACGTGAGGGAGCACTACACCACAGCACTTACCGCAGCCAACAGCAGCGCCACCGTGAGGGAGCTCACGACCCCAGCACCCCACCCCGATCGCGAAGTAGCTCACGACCCCAACATCCCATCCCAGTCGTAAGGAAGCTCACGCCCAACACCCCATCCCAGTCGTAAGGAAGCTCACGACCCCCAACAACCCACCCCGATCGCGAAGTAGCTCACGACCCCAACACCCCATCCCAGTCGTAAGGAAGCTCACGGTACCCCATCACGATTGTAAGGAAGCAGCCGACCCCCAACACCCCACCCCCAGCTACACGGTCGTGAGCTTTTTGATCCGTGAGTCGTTGGCTGCGGTGCAGTGCCGGGCTGTTGGGTCTGTACGGTGGGTGTGGCTGCGGTTGGGGCTGTGCGTATGGGGCCATGGTGTAGCTTGGTGGAGGAGCCGTGTGGTGTTGTGTGTATGGGTGTGTGTATGGGTGGAGGAGCCGTGTGGTACTGTGTGTATGGGGTGAGTGTATGGGTGGAGAAGCTCACGTGAGGAGCTGTGTGTATGGGGCCATGGTGGCTGGTGCAGTGGTTGAGAGCTAGGTGGGGTGGAGGGTTGAAGGAAAGGGTATATTAGGAAAGTTTTTAAAAAGTGGGGTGTAAGAAGTTGAAGGTGGGGTGGGAAAATTGCCACCTTGAGGAAATGGTGATAATGATGATGATGATGATGAAAGGTGATGGATGGTTGGGGTGGGCACAAAGGTGACATCGATGTCGATGGTCATTAAGGTAGTGGTGGTTGGGTAAGGGTGGTGGCTAGGGTGGTTAATGTGGTGGTGGTAGTCCAAGTGGTGATGATGGTGAAAAGGAAAAGATGATTGTAGCAGTTGAGGATATAGTGATAGTTGTGATAGTGGGAGGAGTGATGATGATGATGATGCAAACTTTTTTTTTTTTTTTTTTTGGTAAAATAGAGGTAAAATTATTCTGATGATGACAGATAAGGGGACACCTTTTGTAATAATTCATAAGGTGCCCTTCAATAATTCACCACCCACATGCAAGTGCCAACAAAAGCTTATAAATCACATTTATGAGGGAAAACAAATCAGGGAAAGATATGAGTATTCAACAAGATCTTCAAATATTACAACAAATTGCACAAAGGAGGCTGAATGCATGGTGCATGCCTCTACAGTTTTGAAGCAAATTTGTACACATAGTTGCTTCTGTTTTTATTCAAACCGACCCATCCGACTCTCAGAAAACCCTGATTTTCTGTTTTGGTACACAAAATCCTGATTTTCTAACTTACTAACCTTTGACAGTTCAGTTCCGTACTAACTGTGCATGGCTATAACAGTTCTGTGGGCTTCTACAAAAGTTACAAGAGTGGTCATTCGCGCGAGGTTTTCTGCTGCTTGATCAAGGCATAGGCATCACTGTATATGGCCACGACATTAGAGAAGACTGCCAGGACTATCATAATTACAGACAGAATCTTGTCTCCTTTAGTTGCTATATTGTATCGGTCCCTGCATGATCAAAATAGATGGAAAATGACTTGATTAATTAGCAGCAGAAATATAAACAGAAAAAATGTAACCACGGCAAAATTTCTATATCGCATTCCCTTTTCCCCCTTCTTTTCAAAAGCTTTACCAATTCCACAACAATATTTTTTCATGCTAGCACACATAACATAGTCTGGATTTGGAATGGAGTGGATGGGCAAAGGAAAAGGTCTAGATCCTAGGTTGGTGACCTTCATTGCACTAATGAGTGGGAATACTACTACATCATAATTTGAGGAAGTGGGGCCTGAATTCGCATGGCCCTTAATCATAATGTGAAGATATAATTTGTTTGACCATAGACATTATTTGCGATAGGATATTATGGCATAGTTTGATCCACGTAGCTGACCCTGTCTATTGGAAAAGGTTAGTTGTTATTGCTGTGGTAGTACCCATAAAATAGGCTAATGTCCCTGCCCTTGGCTATTTTTCCTCTCTATCGAACAATGAGCAAAATCATTCAATTAATCAAAGTGTTACACCATTAAGGTGCTTAATTTTTTCTTTCCCACAAAAGGAAGAAACATTTTGTAAAACCAAATCTATTACTGAACTCACCTAAGAACAAGGGCAGCTGGAAATATGAATCCGAGACAAACGGCAGCAGTTGCTCCAGTGAACTGGAAAGCATCCCAAATGCTCGGGATGAAATTTGCCCCCAGGAAGATTACACCAATAAGGGAAACAGTGAGTGATGCAAATCTGAAGTTATCCAGAACCAAAGGCTTTGATTTAGGGAAGATGAGACCATCTATGTTGAGCCGCAATGGATAGAAGACAACTGGAAATACAAGCATGAGATGTGCAGCATAACTTAAACGAACAGCATCATTGAGCACAGAACCGAAAGGAATTCCAAGATCGGTATCAAAGTTAGCAAGCACATCATCAAGAGTTCCTTCTCCAAATAGGAGGAACCCAAAGAAGCTTATCATTATGTACACTGAAGAGCATAGGCCAAGGGAAGTTTGTACAACTCCTCGTATCTGTGAGGAGTCCTCAAGTTCATTATCTATGGTGTGAACTGCAGAACAAAGAATCAAGGCAAAGAATACACAAATATTAGGTCTTCTAAATTCAATACATGCAACCATCAGATTATGCATACCTAACTATAATAATGCTTTGCTCTCACACGATTGGAACATTCACAATTATCAGCATTAACAGTTAAAATAATGCTTCTGGGTAGATATTTCTACTTCAGCAACCCAGCATAAGTTAATATAGGAAACAAAAGTTATACAGAAGGCAGAATTATTTTATCATAGAATAAAGGATATTGCCATTTGGATGAAGAAATTTTTTAGGATCACTGTGTTTTGATTATCAATATCTTCTTTTATAATTGCCTTCCAAATTTGTTTGGCCATGGATAGGGGTGAGGCTTATAGAAGTTGTCAGATTGATTCCATTACATATTTTTTTTTTATTCAAATTAACAATTAATGTATAGTTGCACACTTCTATTACTCTAGAGGCTATTACACATAAAAACATCAAATTATGTTTAACAAAAGACAAAAGCTTGACCCAGAGGTTTAAATAATATACACATACCATTGTAATGGCAGATATAGGCAGTCACAAACACGGGGACTACAGTAAACAGGTTAACGACTGATGCCATATCAGAGACAACCGGGATTAGCTTGGGCATCCCAATGCCTCCACTTATAATCTTGACAACTGAGATTCCCACAGCAATGACAAGGAAAACAACAGCTAGTGCAACTGAAAGGGCAGATGTGAATCTCAATGAATCTGCAACAACAGAGCATATATCTTAGTTTTCCCACTTCCAGGTCATCTTCATAACGCTAAATATTCATTTTGTAACACTAAATATTGATATTCATAACACTAAATAAAATAAGTAACCATTTTTCCGATTTCAGTGAAAGGAGTAACACCCACCAATTCGCTTAAAGCTTGCCAGGGGTGCAAATATAGCAAGTGTTGTGAAAAGGACAAGAAATGTTCGGCCCGTCCACCAGTGCACACCAAACCATCCTTCAAGGATACCAAAATGATGTTTACCACTTGCTGATGTTCCAGAGAGCACATCACCTGCATGAAGAACAACAGAACAATACAAAAGGGAATTAGACAACACTGGATCTCTTGCTTCAATAGACTAATGTTTTAAAAAATATATATAAACGGTTTATATCTTTTGGACAATAAGATTAGTCCAAAAAAAGGAGCTCTAAATTACTCCCTGCGTTCCATATCTTTTGGCTTTTTAGTCCTGGGCACACAGATTAAGAAAGTGTTGATTATTGTATGTTTTATGTGTACTTTGTCTAAAATACCCCTATTTAATCCTTACTGGAAATTGTAAATGTGTTCATTAATTAATTAATGTACAGTAATTTAGAGATGAGAGAGAGGATAAAAGTATAATTAACGAGGAGTGAATGAAATGATTGAATGAAGGGTTAAAATTGGAAAAAAGTTATGTTTATGCATTAGAATTGTAAAGGACAAAAGATATGAAATGGAAAAAAAACCTAAAAAGCCAAAAGATATGGAAGGAGGAAGTAATAAGCTAAGCAAAAAATCACAATTGTGGGTCCAACACCACATATTGACCCAAAACCTTCATGTAATTAGGAGTTTATGGGTCTTCCCACTTAAATATATCAACCAATGAAGCACGGAGAGAACATGGGACACACATACAATATGATAAAGGATGCGGAAACACTACAAAAGAAATATAAAATATCAGAGAAGATGGTTAGGACATGATAATTATTAGATACGGTGACAAATATGAAGTATCCATGCTTCCTTGATATCAACTCATCCTTTACCAATATGAGACTTCAAACTCACTTGAATTTCCAACACAACGGCCCAAATAAATTTAATTACCAAATGTAATAGAATGGTCATACCGATTATAATCATGTAAACAATCAGCACGCCGATGTTATTGATTATAACACATAGCTGCACGAGAGCTTTTCCTACTTTCCCAAAGGAATCCCCCATCAAACTTCCATAAGAAGAAGACTTCCCTGCCCTGGTGAACCTAATCAAGAACTCAATTGACTTCTCAGTCAAAAAAGCCATGAAGATGATTGCAACAAGGCCAGGCACCATCCCCAACTTTCTCAAGGTTGCAGGCAAGGCCATGATCCCAGCACCAATGATTGTGGTGGATAAGTTAAAAACAGCCCCGGAAAACGAAGCTCCATTGAAATCATCAAACCCGGCATCACTCCCCTGACTTTTAGGCAACAAGGGGGCATTCTCATTAACAACTGCCTTGTTCTTTCTTGAAGATCGCTTCTTCTCTGACTTATGTGGATGACTTCCGGTTGTCATTTTTCAGGTTTCAAGTAGCTTCACAGCCCTGAAAGAAAAAACAAAACTTAAAACAAACAAGCAAACCCAGTTTTCAAAATGAACCAAAGATACAAACTTTAAAGGAATTACTGAAATTCAATTTAACTTTTTTCTTTTTTTGGGTGTCAAACATTTGACAATAGTCAGGGATTCAATGGAGCCTTAAACCATCTGACCAATTCTTTGTTGGTCAATTCAATTGAAGTAACTTAACTAACAAATCTGAAAAAAAAAATAAAAATAAAAATAAAAGAGAAACAAAACAAACCCAGTTTTCATATTGAAACAAAGATTCAAACTTTGAAACAATTACATCAATTCAATTCAATTCTTAAATGAGATGATGTAATTATACAAACCTGATAAATCAGAGAGACCCACCAGAGAAATGAAACCCAGAATCCAGAAAGTGAAAAGGAATCAACTTTCAAACCCAGCAACAGAAAGAATTTACAAGTTCTACAACCCCAACAAAGGTTTCAATTGGACCTAGTAGGGAAAATCAAGAATGGGATAAGAATCCAATAATTAAGCTACAAAGAAAACAGACAAGGCAGAGTCCACGGCTGCTAGAGAAATGAAAAAGAAGAAAAAATGAGAACCAAGCAAGAAGCAAAGAGGTTTTAAAGAGGTTGGTGGCCAATGAAGCTTTAGTTTATAGATGAGTCAGAGAGAGAAAAACACACGCAATAATAATCTTGTTAACTGTGTTGCGTTGAACAATCTGGCAGATACTGTGATTCAGTCTTAGATTTATTTCCTAAAATATTGCCTTTTCTTTATCACGTTACTAAAAAGGCATAATATAATTGTCATGTTACTAAAAATAATGCATTTTCTATTTAAAAATAAAATAAAAATATTGCATTTTCTTTATTGTCAAAACTTTTTTGTAATTTTACGATTTCAACGTCATAATTTCAGATTTAGCTCAGTTTTCTAAGATAAGTTTATACTCTTCTCGTTTTTATTTATAATATTTTTTGGGATTTTTTTTTATTAATAAAGATAGCTAAATTTGTTAATGATATTGAAAATGTGTAAATTTGATATATTTTTTTAAAATTGTCATTATAATTATTATTGTGACTCTAAAAGTGTTGAGTTATTAAGGATATTTGTTGAAAAAAGTAATTAAAAGCTATTAAAATTGAAATGGGTCTTATAAATAAGATTAAAATAAAAATCCAAAAAGATCTTATATATAGAATCAGAGTGAGTAGCTTCAATGTTATAAATACCCCATAATCGGTATGGTTCGTCTATTTAATGGATTGTGCATCTAACCGGATAAAATCAGTGAAAACGAGTCAGAATTATGGTAAACCGTCAAATCGACTGGATTCCTTCTTTTAATGTAAAATCCTAAAATGACATCGTTTTTCAATTTTGTTTACAAAATAAAAGAAACTTACCTTTTTTTTAAGTGCAATAAGTACTTTAAGTTTGATTTGGGAATTTTGAAGTTTAAAGTTTAAACTATGTAATCATTAAACCATTGAAAAGTGATTGTTACGTTGTTTTTTTATTTTAAGAATTCAGAAAATTATGAATTTTAAATTTGAATTGTTTTTTTCAAGTATTCTTATATAAAATTATATATTATGTCCGAGTTAATATGTATACATCTATGCGGTTGAATTACTAGTCTATTGGTTAAATAATTAAACTAGTGATTGGTTTGATCACCGATACTGTTTTAATAACATTGAGTAACTTAATTGGTACTTCCTTTGGTCTATAATATTAAAAAAAAAGACATATTTATCTTGTCCTCAAATATAAGAAAAAGAATATAAGAGAAAGTTAATTACGAGTAATTTTTTATTTTCAATACAATTATTCCTAAAATATTCTTAGAAAATAGTGATTTCACTTAATTTTTGTTAGATTTGCAATGCAACTTTCCTAAAGTAGCTATATTTTTTATAATTTTGAGAAAAATTAAATATAATCAAGTAACTTTTTTAATAAGTGTTATTTCGATTACTTTTTCATATAATAGAGATCGGAAGGAGTAACTTTTAGCTCATTAACTCGGTAAATAAGCTACTAAAATTGTTTGGTGAACAAAAAATAAAAAAAACTTATAATTTTTGAAATATAACAATTAAAAAGCTACATAAGGCAACTTTTATAAAAAATAAATAAATAAATATATAAGAGCTTTCAATAATTCATATCTCAACTTTACTCTTTCTTTTTTTTAACTAAATTATATTATTATTTATCCTAACCCAAAATAATATTAATCTTCCTAATTTTTTACTCTTTTCCCTCAAAAATCCAAAAACCTAGTAATACTTTTGTTTAGAAGTAGCTTATCCTAATGATATTTATAGTTTGCTTAAAATATTTTTGTTTTAATATAAAGTATATTAATACTTAACAAGTGGACTAAAGTGTCTTTTTTCAATCTTTCATTATGCCAATAATTATTACAGTGTGTTATAAATTTTTTTTCACTCACTTATATCAATGTGAATGAAGCATATGTCATTATGACATACTTTATCTATAAGCTACTAGTGTAGTATCATTATGACATACATTATCATCGTTATTGAAACATGAATGTCAATGTTAATTATTATTCAACATACCATTCAATTTAGTAAACAACATCTTTGCGGAATCAAGTTAGATATCTTAACCCCCAATTGTTTATCTGGAAAATGTCCTAATTTAAGGTCGATGTGGAATGTGTTTACTCAATAATTATATGAGTAATTGATGTGAAAAATTTAAATGTGTGGCAAGGATTATCTAATATAATATTATGTACTTTTCAGTAATTTAACATGTTTAAATTAGTTGCGCAGCTAATTTTGTTAAATAGTTCTAGTTCAATAAATTAGATATACAATTATAAGTTTATTTTCAGATATAATAATCTCACAATTATACGTTTGGTTCACAACTATCGGTTATAAGCTTACAGTTATAATAAATTTGTTTTGCCAAACAAACCTTAATTTTTTTATTTAATTATATTTTAGTCCTCCTCAATATTACTTTTTCTCATCTCTTTTTTTCTTTAGATTATCGTACATCAATTTAGTTGTCACACTTTTTAATAAAAATTAATCGTTCATGATTCTCAATAATATAATGGATGCAAGAACTTTTTGTATGTGTTGCTTAACGTGAATAATCATAAACTTTTGAAAAAATGTGATTTCTTATCAATACATATTATTTCACATGGAGAAAATAAAAAAATAAATAAAAACATTTTAGACAACATACAAGTAAAATTTTCAATCATTAACAAATTCTTAATATTCGTGTATTAACTTAAAATATCAAGGTTAAGGAATAAAGAAAGTATTGGTAAAATATAGTAAAAAAATATTGATTCTTATTAAAGTCACATTAATGAATAAAAATACTTGATATTTTCTCTTTTTTTTTTTATGTATAGTTGTTTTAATATTTTATTTTTGTTTCAAAGGTATTGTTGTTTTAATTAGGATTTCAAACTTTAGTTAAACTTTTTTTTTTTCAAATATATCATCATTCCTTAATTGTATATTTTCTTCTTTGTTAACCACATAATCATAACTAAGGGTGTTTTTAGTTAAAATACAGTATAAAAATTACTTCAATTAATGATTTTTTAATCTTTATGCATCAATATTAAAAATAATACATATAAAATAAATGAAATAATTGAATACTATAATGTGTAATTGAATAATCAATGAAACATACTTTAAAATTACAATGTTGATAATTGTTACTGTACATACATCTAATTAAAAACAAGTTTTCTTATTTCTTTAAAGTTTTTAAAATTTTACTATTTATAATTTTTATGACACATCCAGAGTATTTAACTTATAATACTAGTAATTATTTCAAAAACTTTATACCAATCAATAGTCATAAAAAAACCTTGTGAATGCATGATGATGTAGTATAAATTAGTCTTTGAATTTTAAATGTGCAAAAAGAACCATAAAATTTGTTTAGGATTAAAAAGAGTATATTCTCATCTAAAACATTAGAATTGTTAAATCGTATTTTAAAAGAATTTTTTAGTCATATTAATAAGTTATTTTGTATTTCATATAGTAGGTATTTATTATTTTTAATCTTACTTTATCTTTGTTCATTAATATGAAATACTTTACTACTTCTGAAATTTTCAATACACAATGAAAATAATAAAATTATAATATTGAAGTTTTAAGAAATGTAATTAGGCTTCTTGATTTATGTGATATAACTAAAAATGAATTATAAATAAAACTAAAAGACATAAATGAAAAATGTTCCCTTCAAAGCAGATTTTAAATAAGGGTGTCCGAGTAATAATAAAGGCACATTATGGTCTTAAAAAGAAAATCAAAGTTTGATTTATAATACACCAAGAATATCTAGTTACAGTATTTTCGAAGAATTAATCTTCTTACTTTAATAACAAGGTGAGATTATACCTTCGTAAAAAATAACATTAACTCCTTTTTATGTGTTTTCCGAGAATCACATGTTATTTGAAATTCGAAGGTTTTACTTATCTGTCGTTAATTATATATAAGATCGTTTGGTAGATTATATACTTATTAAAAAAGTTGATTAATTTAATTAATTATATTGGTAAATGTAAATGCTCTCTCCAGTCCTATTTATAAGAACTTTTGGAGTTTTTATTTTGGTTCTATTTATAAGACCCTATTTCAATTTTTAATAGCATTTAATTACTTCTTTCCACAAACACCCCTATTAAGTCAACACTTTTTAGAGTTCCAATACTAATTATAAGGGTAGTTTTGAAAAAGTATATTATATTTTCCCATTTCCAATGTTACTAATAAATTTAATCACTCTTCTTAGTGGAAGTGAAAAACCCCAAAAGGGTCTTATAAATAGGAGTATTTATATGCATTTTCAAAACTACCTCTATTAATATTATTGAAAATTTAAAACGTGTTATATAAATAATGATGTGTGTAGAAAAAATTAATTAATTGTTATTAAAAATTGGTATAAAATCTTATAAATAAAGACAAAATAAAAATCTCAAAATAGTCTTATATTTATGAACATAGAGTACTCTATCCATTCCTATTTATCTATCTTATTTCAAACAAAATACACCCTATAAGAAATACAATCATTACATACATTAATTATGTTTTTCTCCATTATACCATTTTTCTATTTGTAATCATTACTTTTTCTCCATTACTTACTTAAATCAATATCCTATTAGAATATTTATTAGAATATTGAAATACTTAAAAGGACAGATAAAAAAAACAAGAAAAACTTATCAAAGAAAGACAGTTAATAAAGGACGGAGAGAGTATAATTTATTTTTGCATTTAATAAATTTTCGAACTACTAACAAACTTCACCACTAGTTTTCGGACTTTTTTATGTATTATTATTGATTGATGAATCTTTCCTTTTAGTATAAAAACATGTCCCAATGGAGGCTTCAGAATCTCCCCTTTCAAAATGGAGCCTCCACATTCAAAGTTACGAAATACTAAAATTCTATGCTACCACGTGTCTTAATCTTTGCAAGTTAGAAAGCAATAAACAGTTTATGAAGAGATATGCAGTTTCTCTCAAACTTCTCATCCTCTCATTTCTCTCTTTCCATAAACCTGATTTCTCCTTTCTCTTCTCTGAACTCCAAAATCTTTGTAAAGAGAGAACTTGATTAATGAATTGGGTTTATGCATAATTCACTTTTCCATTTAATACCTTCTCTTTAATTTTAAAATTTGCATGAACCTTCCATTTGATACCTTCTTTTTAGGTTTAATAGTGTGTTACTAGGAAAATGGAAATGGAGATTTTTGCATGAACCTAAGGCTTTGTGGAATAGAGTGATTAGATCCAAGTATGGAAATTCTTGGGCTCCTTTAAACTCTTCAAGAGGGAGCCCTAGTTCAAAATGGTGGTTGGATGTGGCATCAGCAACAAAACATACTACACAGGGATCAAATATTCAAGAGGTGGATTGGTTTGAAGATAGGCTTTGGTTGGATTTAGGTGATGGTCACAAGGCTAGCTTTTGGCATGATAAATGGGTTGGGGATAAACCTTTGAAGGTGATATTTCCTCGTTTGTTTAGATTAGCTGTTAACAAAAAGGCCTTGGTAAAAGACTGTGGGTTTTGGGATAGAGACTACTGGTGTTGGGCAATAGCATGGAGGAGAGTACCTTTAGCTGGGAGGAGCAACTGATCGATGAGCTGAACACAATGATTCAACAAAAACCGTGTAGATTAGGGGTGGAGGATAGCTAGAAGTGGGGAATGTCAAGCACTGCAAGATATAAGGTGAAGCAAGCTTATTCCGGACAAGAGAATTTGATACAAAATGATACAACAAAGATGTTATCCAAATCTTGGATAAGAGGTGCACCGTCAAACGTTTGTGGTTTTGTGTGGAGACTTCTCAGAAGAAGAATTCCAACTAGAGATGCATTACATAGAAGAGGCATGCTTATGAATGAAGAAAACCAAAGATGTTGTTTTTGTAATAGTTGCCCTGAAACGATTGATTTGTTTTTTAACTGAATTTTTGGAAAAATCATATGGATTTTCATGTATAGATGGTTAGGTGTATAGGTGAACTAAACTGACTCACTCACATATCATTTCATGACACATATAGAGGTGAAGAAAGGAAAACAGGAGGGTCAAGCTTGGAGAAGCTTATGTTTGCAATGGTATGGTCCATTTGGCTCATGTGTAATGATGTGATTTTATCCAATGTGAAGCTAGATATTATACAAGTTATGGACTTAATTCAGATTAGAGCATGACGTTGGTTTTGTGCCATGACCTCACAGGTTCTCTATGATTTTTCACAGTGGTGTAACAATCCATGGAGTTGTATTTTGTCTGTATTGTGAGAGCTGTTCTTTTATGATGTAGTCCATTTTTTGTATTTGGGTGAACGCCCCTTTTGCTCCTTTATATTCATTTCTTTTGCTTAGCAATTTTTTTTTTTAAAATTTGCAAATATTGTTACATGTTTCCCTTTTCATTATTTATGCAGGAATACCTCTACTTTTGGTTGTAGAGATGGGAAGTATAAAGTTTCCATCCAATATAACTAATATGCTATTTTTTGCAAAGCGATTGCAGAATGTTCAAACAAGTTTTAATACTTTCCTTTGCAAAGACAACTGAACATGGTGAGTTCCTTTTCAAATTTTAAATTCATGCTTTGTGTTCCTTTACAAAATAATCACTATCATCTGTGAACTCATTTGACTTTCCTCTATCTTTAATGGTCTTTGTAACTTAAATTTGGTTTTGTGGTTGTAATGCTTCCATTCAATCGTTGTTCGAGTTTTAATTTTAGATATTAAGTACATTGAAGTGGATTTTACAACATGCAATCCATAACTGCCCCACAACTCTTTGAGTTAAGTTATGAGTCACCTCATTAGTGAAAAAATTGCATTTGTGACAAATTCAATAACATTGCATACTATAACTACTGAAGTCAAACTTATATCCAACTAGAGTTTGATTACAGGATTCAAGATTGAATACAAAAAGAATTAGATGATGTTATATATTTAGTCACATTCTTGGATTTTTAAATGTTCTTGATTCAAAAAATTCATTATCTGCAACTTTGCCATGTCCTTAAAGGAAGATATTGGAGTTAAGATTAAGACTAAATAAATTTATTCATCATAAGCATAAATATAGGAAAAAGATAATAGCAAAGTTTGAGTTCAAGACAAAATTATATGGGACTTTAAATGGGCTCCCATATAAGGTTATCCCACTATTAGTTTAGTGATTAAAGTAAAAGCTATTACCATATTCAAATAATACATGATACTATGGGATAAATTATTTTACATTCACTACTACTATAACTAATTAAATTATAGCTTTTGAAAATAAATTAGTGTTTTCAAGTACCAATAAATTTTTTTACTGGTTGACACTATAGTTTGTTAAATTATACTACTCTCTGAATTAGTGTCAAACTTCCTTAAGGGTAAATAAATTAGTAATATAGGATACCTTCATCTAAAATTTATCAGCATATACCTATGGTATATATAGGATACTTATTAGAGAAAGCCAACTAGCGATTATCGATAAATAATATATAACTATAAGTTTACCAACTAGATTCTAATGGTGGTTTTATATCTGGCCAGGATAACATTACCAGTTTATTTGTTGATTATTACAAGCATCTCTTTACTAGAAAAGCCTTTTATAGTTGGAATGATGCTGTCATGAAAGAAGGTCCACTTCTTTCTACTATCCAGCAAATCAATCTTATTAGACCTTTTTCTCATGATGAAATCAGGCAAGCCTTTTTTTCCATAATTCTGACAGTGCTCCTCGCCCTGATGGCTATGGATCTGATTTTTATAAAAAGGCCTGGGAAGTCATTGGCTCTGATTGCTGCTCAACCATTACTGAGTTCTTTATGTGAGGTAAACTGCTAAAGAGAATTAATGCAACAAATTTAGTGATGATTCCTAAAATTGATGGTACATCTGAAGTCAAGGATTACAGGCCAATTGCTTGTTGCAACACACTTTATAAATGTATTTCAAAATTATTATGTAATCAATTCAATCAAGTGCTGCCTTCTCTGATTCATGAAAATCAAACAACATTTGTGCAAGGTAGATCTATTATCCATAGTGCTTATTTCTCAGGAATTACTTAGACTGTATGACATGAAAAATGCTTCTCCTAGGTGCCTTATGAAGGTTGATATTCGCAAAGCATACACTCTGGATTGGAGGTTTTTAGCTGATATTTTGTCTGCTTTTAAATTTCCTGACAAATTTAAGGATTGGATTATGACATGTGTAACTACTACTTCTTTTAATATCATAATCAATGGCCAAAAATCTGAATCCTTTTCTGGCACTAGAGGCATTAGGCAAGGAGATCCTATCTCTCCTTTGCCTTTTATTCTTGCTATGGAGGTGCTTAGTAGATACTTGCAATCAACTGCAAATCACAGGAACTTCAGGTTCCATTCTCTCTGCAAGGATCTGAGGCTCATAAATCTTGCTTTTGCAGATGATCTCATGATTTTCTGCAAAGGACATCTTGCAAGTGTTAGAATCCTGATGGAGGCTTTCAAAGATTTCTCTCTTGGTTCAGGTCTTGAGGCTAGTTTAGAGAAGTCTCAATTATTTATGACAGGGTTGAATGAAGACAATCAGCAACAACTGTTGCACATCACTGACTTAAAAAGAGGATCCTTTCCTTTTAAATATCTTGGCTTGCCTCTAACAGCAAAAAAGTGGTCCATCTCAAGTTGTAGGTTTCTGGTTGATAAGGTGTGTAAGAGAATAAGTAGCTGGAAAACAAGGAATCTCTCTTACCAAGCAATGAGCTGTTTGATTAATTCGGTTTTGATGACTTTGCATCCGTACTGGAGCCAAATTTTCATCATTCCAAAAGCAGTTATAAATGATATTGATTCAAAATGCAGAGAGTTTTTGTGGGGTGCTAACTCTGAGGGCTATTATAATCCTGCTATTGCTTGGAATCAGGTATGTTTGTCTACGAGCAAAGGTGGTCTCGGCTTCAAAAACTCTAGTGTCTGGAATTGGGCAGCCATTGGGAAGCAAGTTTGGCATTTAGCTGCAAAGAAGGATATTTTGTGGGTGAGATGGATTAACTCTATTTATTTAAGAGGAGAGGATTTATGGACCTATGGTTATAAGCAATCTTATGGATGGCATTGGAAGCAATTTCTTAAAGTGAGAGACAAATTGAGGAATCACTTTCACAATGATATTTGGCAGCATAGTGCAGATGGTATGTATTCAATTAAGAGTGGTTATAAAACTCTTCTAAATGTTAACACTACTTCATTTCTAGCTTACAGGATGGTTTGAAATCCTCTTAGTGTTCCAAAACACAATTTTATTGTCTGGCTGACCTATCATAACAGATTACAAACTAAGGATAGATTGAGTAGATTTATCTCTATCCCTACAGCTTGTTGTTTATGTAACTAGGATCCAAAATTGAGGAATCATTTATTCTTTGATTGTGCTTGAAGCAAAGAATTGCTAGCTAATGCGTGCTTATGGATTGGTCTGGAGTCTTGGCCTTCAACGTTTTCGGCTTGGTCTAGATGGATTGTGCATTCTTTCAAATACAAGGTGCAAAAGAGGTGCATTTGGGCGATTTTTGCTGCTAGCATTTATCACAGCTGGAAGGAGAGGAATATGCGGAGTTTCAATAATGGTCATCATTCGGTTGCTTATGTTTTTCGATTGGTGAAATATGATATTGCTTGGAGAATTAGTCATTTCTTTCCTAGATTTAATTTATGGAGTAATAAAGCTCTTGTAACTAAAATAAACATGGAGCTCATTTGTAATTAGTTTTTTGGCTTTTTAAAGACAAGATCAGTAGGGCAAGAGTTGACACAGTAAACAAGGGCAGAGAGGGATTTAACATAGACATCAATTTAATGCTTAAGAAAAACCGAAGTGGCATACGCATGGAGGATGGATCTGGTTGAGAACCCGGGAAATTTTTTACAAGTAGATTCTTTGGGTGACACCCAACTAATTAATGGAGTATGTGCTATCCTTGGGCCCAACATAATTGGGCCACCAAGAGAGTCTCATGTTCATGAACCGAGACCACCAGACCCAAGGTTCATTCAAAATTACATATCAGTCTTAACCCCTAAGACGTTGACTGGGCCAGACTAAAAATCACATGGGCCTGGTGGTGATGCAAGAACACACCAAGACTCCTCCCAAGGCATGAAGGTGGAATTTGTTCCTGACACACAGGATTGGGCCAATGATGGAAATGGGGTGGTCATTCATATTGATTAAATTCCATGATGATTCAAACCAGAAAAATTTTTGTCTGGAATTGTAGGGGTGCTGCTAGCCCTACTTTTCTTAGATATTGTAAGTAGTATATGATTAGCCATCATCCTAGTATGATTGTAATAATGGAAACTAGAATTGACCCGTTAAAACTTCAACCTACTTTCACAAGGTTGGGCTTTGATGGCCTCTTGCATGCCCCTGTTAATGAATATTCTGGTGGCATTGCTGTAGCGTGAGATTCTAATAAGGTAAAAGTTACTCTTCTAGCTTGCAATTTCCAATATCTTCATTTGATGGTCAAATTCAATAATGGAGAAGAGTGGATCTTCACCCCGGTTTATGCAAATCCGTCAGAGGATATGAAACAAAGATTATGGGCTGATTTACATGCTTTTGATAATAATAACCAGCATAAATGGGCTCTAGCTGGAGATTTCAATGACATCATAAGCCCTACTGAAAAGAAAGGTGGAAACTTGGCTAGCATGAGAAAGTGCACCACCTTTACCAACATAATAAATTCTTGCAATTTAATGGATGTGGGAGCTATTGGGCCCAAGTTCACATGGAGAGGGCCTAAGTTCACTGGGTTAAGGCGAATCTTCGAAAGATTGGATCGGGCCTTGGCAAATGATGAGTGGAGAACTCATTTTGGGGATGCTTTTGTAAAAGTCCTTCCTAGAGTTATTTTTTCTGATCACAATCCCATCTTAATTGACTTAGATGGTACCAGAGGATCTGCAAACAAGAAGCCTTTCCGTTTCGAAAGTGCTTGGTTGACACGTCCCAACTTCAAAGATGCGATCATTCCTTACTGGTCTGATGCATCTTGTAACACCCTAAGAATAATTACCCTTAATTCCCCTTGTATTAAAGTATGAGCTTAAAAATTCCTTTTTAAATTATGAAAATCAACCGTCAAACGGACGGAGTTTCGTTTGTTTTTCGGACTTTTCTAAATCTTCAACCTGATAAACACATTTATATAATATCAACAGGAGCCAGTAGGGCTCAAATATAAATATATATGCGTCGCATAGTTGCCCCATGGGCTCAAGTGTAAAACATCAGCATCAGTTTGTCAGAGTGCCAGCAAAAAATGCTAAGTATGTAAATCAAGAGGCCATAACAACAACTATGCCCAAAAATGAATCATAACCATGCACAAAAGAAACTATCCTAAGCCTCACTAAAAAAAACATATACAACTCATACACATCCAAATATACGGAGGCTTAGGTCAAAATAAAAGTATCTAATCCCCATAACCCTACTCTCCCTGGGAGGGAGAGTGCACCTGCTCGGCCGGGGGCTGTGCAATCTCAATCTCTGTACCTGTAAAGAATAGTAAGGGAGTGAGCATTGCACATGAAATAGGAAAACAGTTTCTCGTTAGACATAATTACCCACTAAGCCAAGCACAATTATCAATTAGATCATATAGTACAATTTATCCACAGGCATAGATCACGCATTCACAATTTAGCAATCCATTTTAGATTTCATTTATATTTCTCATTTTCATTACCTTCACTTACTCATATTATCAGTTTTCAGCTCATAGTTATAAGTCATACATTTTTTTTTGAAACCATACACCGTATGTCACCTCACAATCAGAGGCTAACATACCCAAATAACATCGTATGTCTCCTCACGGTCAGAGGACAACATACACACATCTCATCATTTTTCAAATCCTTTTATCTTTTCTTTACCATTAGGGATTAGCGCACCTGTTAGGGCATTTCACACCCACTAGGACTTTCACCCAATCCAGGTAACTTTCCACCTATTAGGCCACGGTTGACACCCGTTAGGACTAAAAACAACATCTCAACTCTTTTACCTTTACATTCACATTTTCTCTTTTCAAAACTATTAATATTGTGCAGCATGATTGATCCATTGGATACACCCGCCTAACGGGGCATTTACGAGACCTAATAGGTAACTTGCACCTGGATTGGGTAACTTGTGCCTAATGGGTAACTTGTCGCCTAACAGGGCACCTAATGGGTCGATGTATCCCAAGGATCAATCATAGCTGCAACTTTAATCATGTTTATGATTCGGTTTAGTTACATTCGAGTCATTAATCACACTTAGAATCATTGGCAACGTTATTTGCATTTTCACATAAATATAAAATCCACACATATTCCAAATACTTCACAAATTAATTCAATAGCTCACATTAACAGATATTCACCAATTCAATCAACAGTTAATATAAAGAACATTTAGCATCAATACATACCAATTTCTATGCATTCTCAAAGTTTACTTTTTGTTTCTTTACCTAAGTCAAACTATTATATTCCTTCATAATCCTAGGGATTTAATAACACCAAAATAACATATAAATCCTAGCAAGCTCTTATGAACTAATTAGAACCTATTCCCTAGAACAAGCCAATGCTCACTATATCCACCCCCTTACCTCAAGTCCTTAGAGTTAGAGAGAGAATTTGTGCTTGGAGCACACTTGAGTAAGAGCCACCAACCAAAAGAGAGGGAGGAACCTAAAATCAATAAAATAAAGAGACAATTTATTAAGCTTTTACCCACAAATCTTGAGGGAAAGTCGTGACCACATCAAGGTTTCTCTATGTTTATGACTAAAGCTTCATGGGAGGGAGAGGGAGAGAGAGAAACTCGAATTCTAAGGAGAGAAAGAGAAGAACAAAATCAACAATCACTTACTTGGAGCAACAAGGAAGGACTTGGGGATGGACTTTGTGTGATTCTCTTGAGGATTGATCAATTAGAGTGAGTGAATTAGTGCCCTAGGAGAGAGAGAGTTCGAATTTGTGGCAAGAACACACGTGAATTGCTTTTATTTTTTTCCACTGCACACGTGAATTAGTAATTGATTAAGCATTTTCAAATTTTCTGGGCTTAATCGATTAAGCTGCAGCTTAATCGATTAAGTTGTAGAGTTTGCAGCACCCCGACTTTGAACGGCCATAACTTCTTCGTTACCCGTTGGATCTTCCTCAAATTTTAACACAAGCTTCCTCACCTATCCTACTTAACATCCAACGGTGGAATTTGTATTCTAAGCTACCAATCTTGTTATTCTTATTCCCCAAAGTCCTATGTTTTAAACTTGAATTTGCATGCCTAATCGGCCAATTTCTAACTCATATCATATTTGTTTCTATTCTAAGACTATCAAAACATAGTTTACACTATAAATCAAGTTTGGGATGTTACACATCCAGTGCCAAAAACAACCTCATCAACACCAAGGAAGCTCTTAAAGTTTGGAATGAGAAAGTTTTCGGTCATATTCGTCAGAAAAAAAAGGCTATTGTGGCCAGGTTTGGGGGTATTCAGAAGAAGTTGTACGCTCATGGCTGCCTCAACAGATTCCTCTTTAATATTGAGCATGACCTTTAGAAGGAGCTTGACATCATTCTTTACCAAGAAGAGTTGCTCATGTATCAAAAATCGAGAGCCAAATGGCTAGCAGATGGAGACCGTAACACCAAGTATTATCACATTAAGGCAGTTACCAGAAAGAGGAGAAATCGCATATACATGCTTCGTGGCCCTAATGGTGATTAGATTGATGATCCCACAGCGATCCATTCCATGATCAGAGACTACTTTATCAAGCTTTTTAAAGAAGAAGGTGATTTCACTCCTTGGTTTCAAACCACTCATACTTTCCCAGAGATTGCCACTTCGAGACTTCAGCAATTAGCGAATCCCATCTCTAGCGATGAAGTTAAGAAGGCAATTTTTGACATGGCTCCTTGGAAAGCCCCTGGTCTTGATGGGTTCCCAGCTGGTTTTTACCATGCTAACTAGGATATTGTTCAAAACAGTTTGACTAGGTATGTCATTACAGTGTGGGATAATCTTGATAGTATCAGAGTTAACAACACAACGGATATTTTCCTCATTCCTAAGGTGGATAAACCGGAATTCATTAATTAATTTCGGCCTATCTCTCTCTGCAACACCAGCTATAAGCTCGTGACAAAGATTGTGGTTAATCGCCTCAAATCCATCATTCCTGATATTATTTCCCTGTTCCAAACAGGCTTTATCCCTGGGCGGAGCATTCATGAAAACATATTGGTTGCCCAGGAAATGACTCACAGCATGGGTAAGATGAGAGGCAAGAAGGGTTTCTTAGCAATCAAAGTGGATCTTGCTAAAGCCTATGACTGTTTGTGATGGTCTTTTATTCAACAGGTTTTTACTGAAGCTCATATCCCTTCTGTTATGATTTCTTTTATTATGGCATGCATTACATCTGTTAGCACTAATGTGTTGTGGAATGGTGCAAGATCTGATTTCTTTTGTCCTGAAAGAGGTGTCCGGCAAGGAGATCCCCTTTCTCCTTATATTTTCATTTTATGCATGGACAAGCTCTCACATATGATCTCTGAGGCTGTTGATAATGGATCTTGGAAACCAATGAGAGCTGGTAGAAGAGGTCCATGGATTTCTCATCTAATGTTTGCCGATGATTTGCTTCTTTTTGGGCAAGCAACCACTTCACATTTTCATGGTATGTTAAATATTCTCCACACCTTTTGTGCTTTGTCAGGTCAGGTTGTAAGCACGGACAAAACCAGGATTCTTTTCTCAAAAAATGTCAGTAGACAGGACATGAATGCCCTTACAAGTTGTTCTGGTTTCAAAGAAACTCATACTCTGGGAAAATACCTTGGGGTCCCCATCACTGGGAAGGCCCCAAGAAGAGGGACTTTCAATATCATATCCATAACATCCACTGCAAGCTGTCAAATTGGAAGGCTACTCACCTCTCTCTTGCAGGCAAGATCACGCTTTCCAAACCGGTGTTGGATTCAGTTTCCCTTTACCCCATGATGACCAACTTTATCCCAAGGTGGTGCCCGGATGAAATCTCTAAAATGCAGAGGGCTTTGTTTGGGGCCATGATGAAACTTCGCGCAAATGCCGCTTAGTGAATTGGGGAACTCTGGTCAAACCTAAGAGATTAGGGGGCCTTGGTCTTTGTAACCTCAGCAATATGAATGAGGCTTGCCTTCTCATGCTTTGCTGGTCCTATAGGAATAATGATGCTACTCTCTGGACTCAGGTTATGCAAGGGAAGTATGGCAGACCTAGGAACACAAGGGAAAATCTTTGTGTAACTAACTCGGACTCTGCAATTTGGAAAAGCATTGCAAGACTCTAGCCTTTGGTTAACCAGGAGGAGCGATGAAAAATTGATAATGGAAGAAGAATTAATGTCTGGTTTGATAATTGGCTTCTCTATCATGGAAGACTTTGTGATGTAATGGGGCCAATACCTGACGACATTAAACACTGGACAGTTCAAGATTTGGTTGATAGTAATGGGCTATGGAATTGGGATATCTTGTGGCCCATTCTCCCAAACCAAAGTATTGCAGCCATTCAGGCCACTCCGGTTCCGATTATGGAGTTGGAGGAGGATGAGCCCTTGTGGCCAAGCAATGCTAATGGTCAATTCACGGTGGCAAGTGCTCAAGCCCTCACCAATGGGTGGCTGGACACTCCTGGCAATGCTAGATGGCATAAGGTCTGGAAAATCACTGTCCCAGAGAGGACTAGAGTTTTTGTTTGGAAGGTTACTCATGCTAGACTCCTAACCAATAGTGTAAAGCACAGATGAGGCTTGGGGACTGCTCATTGTCATCATTGCAGAAATCAAGTTGAGGATATTCTTCATGCTCTTAGAGATTGTCCTCATGCTAGGAGTGTTTGGATTAAGCTGATTATATCTAGTCATAGAAGTAATTTCTTCCTTGTCAATTTCAATCAATGGGTGGATCTCAACCTTCGCAGAAGCATTGGCAATAATCCTGATATTGAGTGGTCTGCAATTTAGGCCATGGCTTGCGAGTTTCTTTGGCTGTGGAGGAATAAGGACATCCATGATGATTCCTTTAGCAGATCGCCTTACCCGTGGTTGAAGATCTTACAATAGGTCTTGCATTATAGTGAGGACAAAGACATCACAAAAGTCACCAATTCTTATCCCAAGCATAACAGGACTGCATCTTGGCATTCTCCCCCTCCAGGATGGATTCGAATTAATGTGGATGAGGCGTGTAACAATGCTTCAAACATGGTGGGTTGTGGTGGTCTTATCTGTGGAGAACAAGGGGAGTGGATTCATGGTTTTGCCCATTTTCTTGGCTTAGCTTCCACTCCTGTTGCTGAAATGTGGGGTGCTTATCATGGTCTAAAGATTGCCTGGGACATGGGTTTCAAGAAAGTTGAGCTCCATATGGATTATGATGATGGTGTGAAGCTCATAAAGGGTACTCACAAAGGCCCTTATGGTGTCCAGAGTATCCTATCCAGAATCAAAGACCTCACTGCTCGTAACTGGGAGGTGCAAGTTTCTCATATTGTTAGGGAAGCCAATGTTTGTGCTGATGCCCTTGCTAAATTTAGTTTTAGCCACAATAGTGGCCTTATGGTTTTTGATACCCCTCCTTGGAGGTGGAGCCATTTGTAACTCTGGACTTGAGGGGAAGTATTCCCTAGTGTTTCGTTCCTTGGGCTTTATGCCCCATTATTCACCAAAAAAAAAAATCTCTTGGTCAAAGAGCTATTAAATGACTCAAAGTTATATTTTTCAAACTTAATAACACCAAAAATCGTACTTTACAGTAGCAGTGATAAAAATTAGAAAACATCAGAATTAAATCCAAATATTTGCATTTTCACAATATACATTTCAATACGATCGTTTTGACATAAAGTTTATAATTTTTGGACCTGCGGTTAAAAAGTTATGAATTTTTGAAGTTATAACACCATAACCCTTCAAAATCATTTCATATTCTAAACATAAATTAAATATCATTTTAATAATATTCTCTAAGATAAAATAATATACTTTATAAAATATTTTTATGCTAAGATCACATTTTAAATTCATCAAAGAAAAATTCTAATTATATAAGTATATATATATATATATATATATATATATATATAAAAGACACAATTCAATCATTCTTATAACTTGATAAATCAAGGTACCATAAATCAATATCAATTAAATAAATTATATACACACAATTATAATTAAATAAAAGACAATAAAACAAATAAATTGGGAAAAATTGTGGGTCTCACAGTAATTAATAACAAAGCATCACCGTAATGTATTAATCATATACACATGAACTTGGACTATTTCATTTATTACATTGGCATATCTTTAGCATGCAATTATGTTTGTTTCATTCAATCATGTCCAAGTGTAATTAAGGATATTTGATATCATAATTCAATTCTGTCAAATTATCAAATTTATGCAAGCTTAATCGGTTCAGCTACTGGCTTAACCAGTTAACTCTCTGCATTATAACAACATCAGGATACCCATTTTACATAGGTTAATCGGTTAATAGAGTGGGCTAACCGACTATCCTGTGTTATTTTGTCCTATTTTAATGTGTTTTGAGCTCATTAATCGGTTAACTCCCTCATTTTAACTGATTAACACGACAACTCATGTACAATTCCTCAATTCCAACTCTGTGATTGCGTTACTAATCCATTTCCAATGACTTTAGACAATATTATACTCAAATGCATCTCATGATGTCATGCATTCTGTAACATCCTCACTTTATTTAGTTAATTTTAAATTTTAATAAAATCAGAGTTTGAAAATTCATTTTAGAATTTGATTTTTTTTAAAAGGTTTTTCGAAAATCCGGCAGAGTTTCCTCTGTTTTTTGGACTTCCCAAAAATTCTCTTCTTAAAACCTGTCAGTCCAGAATATTTAAAAACTTAAAACACAATAATTCAATAACCAGATCAGATCCTAAGGCCCAATTAATACAAATTCAGGGTATACAATTACTACGCATATTAAATTACAAAAATAACAGTTTTAAAAATAGAATCCGCTCAGGGTATCACAAATACACTCCACGTGGTGGAGAGTTTCCAGTTCGGCCCGCAACAGTGTAAGCTCCGCTTCCGTACCTGTAAAATTATCTATCAAGAAGGGTAGCATTACACAGAACTTAAAAAGATAAATCCTAAAAGAAGACATAGCAAATAACTAAGCCTATATAATTATTAATATACTTTATTCATAATTATTCGTATAATTGATCTCTTTTAGTTCTTCACTTATTCTCACATTCCTTTAATTATTGATTCTCTTTTCATTCTTTCATTCCCATTCTTTTATTCTTTTTTTTTCATTTTCATTAGGTAGTCCAGCCCCAGCCAGCCGTACGGTACTGAGCACTAGGAGTTCCCTTATTCATTATTCATTTTCCTTTCTTTTTCCTTTTTAATCGATACGCCTTACCAGGCTCGCATCGATGCCGATACGCCTTACCAGGCTCGCACCGGACTTCCATTTTTCTCCTTTTACCTTTTTAATCGACACGCCTTACCAGGCTCGCATCGACGCCGATACGCCTTACCAGGCTCGCATCAGACTTCCATTTTCTTTCCTTTCCTTTATTTTCTTTTTAATCGACACGCCTTACCAGGCTCGCATCGACGCCGATACGCCTTCACAGGCTCGCATCGGACTTTCATTCTCTTACCTTTCTTTCTCTTTCTTTTTATTTCTTTCTCTTTTTCCTTTTTATTAATCATATATCTTTTCTCTTTTTTGAGTTATTGCATTTTTCTCTTTTCTTTCTCTTTCTCTTAGTCATATATCTTTTCTCTTTTTCTGATTTACTGTATTTTTCTCTTTTCTCTCATTTCTTTTCTTATAGACTTATCATCACATTATTTACTTTCTACTATTTTCAACATCTTTCTTTCTTTCCCTTTTTCTTCTTCTCTTCCTTTTCTTTTTCTTATAATTTAAATAATTCTTTTATGCTCATCAAAATCTTTTAATCTTTATTTCATTTATCTCTCACTCTTACTTAACTTATTATTTCTATTTCATTGACACCAGTTTATTTAACTACTCTGTTGACTCACATTATTACTTAACTTATTATCCCTATCTCATTAATTTCATTTTATTTAATTGCTCTATTAACTTAATCTAGCTACTCAATTTTTATTACAGTCTTCTACTTAACTTCCCTCATAATGTACCCTCTCTTCGTTTTATTATCTTCTTATTAATCCACTTATCGTTTTCCTATTTCCTTTGAAATCTAATTCATTATTTTGCACCTATTGCCCCAATCGGTCCTGTACATATTTATTATTTCCATTACTAATCCCTCCTTTATCTCACTTTACTCTTTGGGTACTATTATACTTATATCTTTTAGTTCATTAATTCTACTCTCTCTTTCGTCTATTTCGTTTACCCCTTTTATCCTTTTATTTCCCCTAGGGTCTTATTTTTATGATTGCTCACGTTTTTGTTTTATTCTAACTATTTTAATATTCTAATTACGCTCATTCATTCCGGGCCTTATTCTACGCTCATTCCTTTTATTCCCTAGAGTGTGGTTCCTATTTACAACTTTATTTACTTCCTTTATATCAACGTGGGTTACCCTAAGGTTCATTAACATACTTTTTAATTATCCTATTCTCAGCTACCACTATAGCATCCTAGAATTTACTTCTTAAGTAAAGGTAACGCGAACCCTCTTACCTCGGGCTTTTTAAATAGAACCTGGATTTTAGCTCGCCGATCATGACGGCATCGGTGTTGCTCCTCGTTAGCGGGAACGATCGCGGCTGGACCAAGGCAAGAGCTTCGAGCTTCGAGGTTCCCGACACGAGCCCGACACGATCACGGGTCGATAACGGCACCGGTGGGATCCGTGAAGAGAGAGAGAGAGCTCACGGTGAGAGAGAGAGGGAATGGATGAGGGAGAGGCTATGGTGGTGGTGGTGGACAGTGGTGGAGGTGGCGGTGGCGGCTCTGGGCGGCGGCGGCCGGTGGGTGGTGGTGGAGAGAGAAAGAGGGAGAGAGATTGTGAGGGAAGGAGAGAGAGAAAGAGAGAGGGAGAGAGAGAGGCGGTCGTGGGAGAGGGTGGAAGGCCTTGGGTGGTGGCTGTAAGTGGTGGCCGGAGGGAGACACGGCGGTGGGGGAAAAAGGAAGGTGAGAGAAACCGGATGAGAGGAGGAAGGAGAGAGAGAGAGAGAGATGGAGGGGAAGGAGAGCTAGGCGGCGACGGCTAGGGCGGCCACGGTGGAGATCGACGCTGGAGGTTGTGGAGGAGGGAGGGAAGGCAATCGGGGTTGATGGAGGAGGGAGAGGGGGAAGATGGGGGTTTCGATCCGCGACTTAAAACCAGATCGGCGCTTGAGCGCCGCCCTCCGCGCTTGAGCGCGAGGGTCAATTTGTTTCAGATCTGATGCACGTCGCGCGCCTGGGCGCGGCTTCTCGCGCTTGAGCGCGAGTTCCATTGACTTCGGGTTGACCGTGCTATAACTTCTTCGTTAACCGTCGGATCTTGCTCAAATTTGACGAGCAACTTCCTAAAAATCGTACCTTTATATCCAACGGTGGGAATTGCGTTTGGAATCTTAAATCTTTTATTTTGATTTTCTACCCTATGTTATATTTTAGTACCGGATTATCTATTTTTATGGCCTGTTTCTAATTTCAATTTAATGCTCCTTTCTTTTCTAACGTTATTATTATTATTATTATTATCCTTTCCTAATGTTAAAACACTCCTTTTAATAACTATTTGTAGTTTATTATCATTATTTCATTTATTCTAACTATTATCTATTTATTTGTCTTTGGGTTTAAAATTTGGGGATGTTACACATTCCACATTATATCCTCATATATTTATATTGGCAATCAGCGAATCTTGCTCTGAACAAGTCTCTTATTAATGGTTTGAGATATTTAATAATTGATGGAGATTCAAAATCAACATAAATTCCAAATTTTCTTTGGTGACCCATCTTTGTTCGGTGTGGTGGAGCTATTAGGACATATACGGCAAAACCAAATGTTCTTAGATGAGTTATATCTGGCTGTTGGGCTGTCATAATTTGTAAGGGGGAGTATTTATTATAAGCAGTTGGCCTTAATGGAATCATTGCTGCAACATGCAATATAGCATGACCCCAGGCGAAAGATGGTAATTTGGATTTCATAAATAGGGGTTTAGCAAATAATTGTTATTGCTTAATAAGAGATTCAGCTAGACCATTTTGAGTATGTGTGTGGGCCACTGGATGTTCAACTTTAATTCCAATTGACGTGCAATAATCATTAAATGCTTGGGATGTGAACTCTCCGCCATTGTCAAGACGAATGGTGTTAATCATATAATTTGGAAATTGTGCTCGTAGTCGAATTATTTGAACAAGAAATCTCGAAAATGCCATATTTCGAGAGGATAATAAATATACATGGGACCATCTAGTAGATGCATCTATTAATAACATAAAATTTCTAAATGGTCCGCACGAAGGAGTAATCGGCCCGCATATATCTCCTTGAATACGTTCAAGAAAAATAAGAGAATCATCCTGAACCTTTGTTGGTGATGGCATGTTTAATAATTAATTTTCCTATAGAGCATGCAACACATGATAACTCATTTGATAGAAGAATCTTTTGGTTCTTCAAAGTATGGCCATTTGAGTTTCGTATAATTCTTATCATCATTATTGATCTTGGATGACCTAACCGACCATGCCAAATTATAAAATTGCTTTTTTGATTCATGAACTTCTGGTTCACTACGTGATATGCTTCAATTTTACTAACAAGTGTATAGTACAATCCGGAAGACAAAGCGAACAATTTTTCTAATATATGTTTTTCTCCGGAGCTAGTGGATGTGATATATAGATACTCAACATTGTCTTTACTCATTGTCTCAATATGGAATCCATTGCAACATATATATCTTTAAAACTTAATAGATTCCTTTTTGATTTAGTAGAGAATAAAGCATTATTTACTGTTAACTTTGTTCCTCCAGGCAAAAATATTATGGCTTTTCAGAGCCTTGAATCATGTTGGCTGTTCCAGATATTGTATGAACATTTGCCTTCATTCGTATCAAATGAGAGAAGTACTTTTCATTTTTAAGTATAGTGTAAGTTGTTGCACTATCCACTATGCAGATGTCTCCATTTTTAATGTTGGTGCCAGCCAATAAATTACTCATTCTTAAAAAAAAAGGTAGTTAGTGTAAGGAAATTCTATTATGAAAAACAAAGAAGTGATTGAAGTGTAATAATATTTAAAACAACAACTTTATTTTATTACTAAAGGAAAATATTGACAACAATTTTATTCAAAAGAAAAACACACTCAAGATAAAGACTTTATTGTAAAAAGAAAAAAACGCTCAATACATAAAGTTCAATAACATAAGACAACACATAAAAATCTATCACCATAAGTTTACATTTGGGTATCTCCATTATCGATCAGGCGATCAATTTTTTCCATCAGGTCTGGCAAAGAAGTCCGCAACATCAAGATGGGTAACATTGATATGGCCATCATCTTCACATGCAAAATTAGTCTCTATATTTTTTTCTTTATTTTTAAGTGATTATTGGTAAAGATCAGCAAGATGCTTTGGTGTACGACAGAGACGAAATGACCTTTGCTACCACAACAATAGCATATTTCATTACTTTTACTACTTTGCGCAACTTTCCTTTTTCATTTTTTTCATTATTTTCCACTTCAGGTGGAAATGAGTGTTCTTCCAATTACCACTAAGTTCTTGTCCATCATGTGGTGTGTTCTTTGGATAACCACCATGACCATGTCTACCATATCCACGTCCATGATTACTGCGACCATGAGCACAACCACGACCACGACCATGGTCACGACCACGGCTACGAGTTTGTCCATGAGTATGGCGATCGTGTCTTGCCACATTCACTTCTGGGAATAGGATTGTCCGGTCGGGTGAGTCTCATGATATCTCATCAAACGTTCATTATTTTGTTCAGCAATAAGGAGACAAAAAATCAACTCAGAATATTTCTTGAATCCTCTTTCATGGTATTGTTGTTGTAAGAGCACATTATTAGCATGTGGAGTATGTTTTTTCTAACATGTCCACATTAGAGATTTTTTTCTCCACATAGTTTCAATTGAGAAGTAATTTTAAACGTTGCAGAGTTATACTTACTCACAATCTTAAAATCTTGCAAGCGCAAGTGCATCCAGTCATAACGAGCTTTTGGGAGAATTACAGTGTTCTGGTGATCATATCTTTCTTTTAAATTGTTCCAAAGAACAAGTGGGTCTTTGACCGTAAGATATTAATATTTTAGCCTGTCATATTGTAGGTGGTGACAAAGATATTTCATGGCTTTGGCCTTATCTTGGTTAGATGCTTCGTTACCTTCTTTGCTAGTGTCACCAATGTCATTAGCATCCAAATGAATTTTAACATCTAGCACCCAAGACAAGTAATTTTTTCCAGTAATATCAAGGGTCACAAACTTAAATTTTGCAAGGTTTGACATGATCGGTACTATCATAAAAATAAAATAAGTTAGATAATATAAATATAATTAAATCTAAGAAGAAATAATTAACATATTAAATTTTATTTATAAGTCATTTATTTTCATGAATGTGTAAAGAATGAATAGTAGTAAACACATGGTTCAAAAGTTAAAAGATAATAAAGTAAAAAGACCTAGAAAGAACATAATTATATCATAATATCACTAAAATTAGATACATTTGCATACAAATATATATAATCAAAATATTCCCATATATATATATATATATATATAAAAGCATGATAAAGTTTAAATATTTAAATAAATTACAGAGTTGTCACCTAACTAAAAAATTAAGAAAGAAATAAACTTGAAAGAATAAGTAGCATAATAATGATAATAATATCAACAAGGCCCAACACAGTTGGCAGATAGCTAGGTTTCTTAATCATGATGATGTCAGGGGTTTGATCCATGATGTAGGCATGGAAAATGTTGGTAGAAACAAAGTCCACTTAGGTGATTTCTACGCCTCGGAGGGGATTAGTCTTCGGCTATCGGTTGAAGGATACCCTTGATGCGCAAAGAAAAAATAATGATTATAAAAACAATTAAGTTTTGTTATTCTGTTGTGACTATATATGTGACTTGAGAATTTATTTATGATCATTATTGGTCAATATAGATAATCATCGATTAGAGTTATAACTTTATATATGAACCTTCAGAAAATGGTAGAGATTTCAGAGTATCGTGCTAATAACGTGTTACAAAACTATTATAAAACTAATAGCAAAGAGGAGAATAAGAATTAATATAATAAGTAAATGAAAGAAAGCTACAAGACACTTCAATTGTTATTAATAATAATATGATGAGAAGTAATTAAGGGGAAGAAGAATGTTTAATTTCTTCGTTTATTTTATATTGCATCCTTGATTATGGATGATAATGGGTCTGGGTATCCCATTACCAGGACCCGTCCCGTTCATACATATCTAGATTCGTCCCAGACTCGCACGCATACTCGCTGTCAAGCAGGCCAACGGATCTTCGGGTACACAAACAGGTTCACGGGTACCCATTATATTTACAAAAAAAAAATTATTAAAATTTTAAGCTTTTTTTTTCTTGAATAAACGTAAAAATTCTCTATTTTTACTTGTCAAGCATTTGATATATCTTTAAACAATTCACAAACAAATTCACTAGAGGCAAAATAGACTCACTTAGAAATAAATCCTCTCACACAAACATACTTAAATTCCAAATCAATTAAATAATATGCATTTTGCTGCAGGTCCAAGTACCCGCGGGACGATACCCCATTACCCACGGGTCCATTTTTGGACCCAAACCCGGACCCGTTATGGGTATTATCTGTAGGTACCCGCGGGATATTGCGGGTACGGATCCAATTGCCAAGTCTATCCCTAATGAAGGAGAGCTTCATAGTTTTATAGTTACAAATATTGTGCCATCAACTTTTTTTTTGGACACCAACCGGTACCTAGATTTGGTTTATCCAAAATTCGACTTATTCGATCTGATCCAACTAAGCTCGCACAAAACGATTAAACATAGGTGGCTTAGTGAAAATGGACATCCACTCAATACTTTTGCATTATTCATGACAGTTAATAAAAGCGTTTTTACATGTTCATGTACTCAAACTCCCCTCGTAAGACTCGGTTCTCTTTCCAACTCAGTAAAAACGTGACGTGTTAAGAAGGAACACGGTGTATGATGTAGACTCTGGTTTGTGGTGTCAAATGTCGATGGATGGAAATCACACGACAAAAAAAAAAAATTGATAAATACAGTAAGGACTATTTTATTTTCAATTCCCCACCACTTGCGCAAATAATGTCAAGTAGCCAACCATGATTATTAAAAATATGAACCTAGTCCACATATTTTCCAGTTGTTAGACACTCAAAAACAAATTCTTATGAGTGATGATGCTTTGCAAATGGCAAAATGGCCTACAACGCCGAGAATTAGAGTCCTTTGTAACATATAATGTCTTTACGTTGTTGCCATAAAATTACTCTCTTCATAGTTTAAAAAAAAAAAAAAATTGTCAATTCTGAGATTTTCATGACCAAACTCACTAGGACAATCTCTAACTGTATGTTATTTGAAACTAATCAAATCAAGTTTGAATTCTTACAGGTTTCTTTTTTTGTTTTTGTCCTCAAGATGCAATTAATCATCAACAATAACTAAAAAAAACCAATAAGAACAAAAGCCAAGGAAAGTCGGGGAATCAAGCCAAACAAGGTGAGCCCCAACTACATCACTAAAAGCATGGCCTCCCCCACCAATTACAACAAAATGAACTCAAAAATCAAAGCTTATTTTTGATGCATGCTGAAAATTTCTATCTGCACTAGAAACTATCTTCTAGGCTTAGTGCTTTTCAACTTATGCATAACATCAAACTCAATCTTCCTAAACAGCTTCTCAACATGAATATCAATCATTCTAAAGATTTTCCCTAGCTAACCAAAGATAGTAGACAGCAGCAGAAATAACTACATACAGACTATGTTTTCTCATTCAATAAATTTTTCAAATATGCAAAATTTTTCATTATTATTTTTAGGGAAGGGGAGAAGAGAATACTGTAAGATTTTAATATCTTAGTATGTCTCATGTGATGTGCACGTGACATGCATTGATGTGTGTTTAATAAATAAATAATTAAATATTAATGAGTTTAAATATAATTAGATATAAAGGAGGTTGTTTCTGAAGGCTCATTAGCTTGATGGAAGCTGATGGATAATAGTTAGGGTTTTTACCTATTTATAGGAAACAGGTCATGTTCCTGGCCATAAGGTATTCTTTTCTCTCCCATCACAAAATGTCTAAACAAACAACATAGAAAAGAATAGCATAGAAGGCAAAGGAATAGAAACGTATTTCGTGGCTTTTGATCAAATAACATTTGGAGAAATCTCTTCCAACTCCAGCAATGGAAAAAGGTTAGTAATCGTATTCCTTATTGTCTCTATAATATGTGAAAGTCATGTAATTTCAAGATCCTTATTATTGTAGTTGTAACAAATAAATTAAACTACAACTTATATGTGGTATCAGAGCCACGTTAAGAAATTCATGACTTTCCAATTAAGATTTAGGGTTTGGATTGATCCTAATTATGGTGTTTAGGGAATGAATTTTGCATAAATAATCCAAATCATGAAATTTAGGAACTTTGAACCCTAATTATGAAATTTAGGGCTTTGTTTCAGTATTAATCCTTATTATGGAATTTAGACTTTTACGCTTCCACATTATTGTTAAATGAAATATTAGGATTATTTGAAACTTGATTGTTTATCGATTTGTTTTACCCATTAAAGTTGTTTTCCAATTGGGTATAATGTATACCCAGTGTTTTAATTATATTTTTTTAAAAGTTCATCATTTTTCTAATTGGGGTAAAACTATTAATTAATATATATGAAGAGCATTAGGTATTACTTCTATCACTATTTATGATTCATTTTATTGTATAAAAGCACATTACAGTGAATAACGAATAATTATATATTCCTTTTGCATAATAATGAATATATATAACAAGTCCAGTATGTCATGGACAATTTACGTTATATATATATATATATATATATTTGGGATTAATATGAGTTTTTTATTAGCAGACGAAATTTTTTGAATTGGCTTTGCTTGATTTGTAACATCCCAAATTTAATTCCTAGTATAATTGATAATGGGTCAAGCTTAGAGTAAAGGAAATAATGATATTAAGTTAAAAATATTGAATTGAAGGTTTGTCTTAGGATTAATAACATAGGATATTAAGAAATCTAAAATAAAAGATTTAAAACTCTAAACACAAACTCCACCGTTGGATATGAAGATAAGAGCCTTAGGAAGGTTTTCACCAAATTTGAGCAAGATCCAACGGTTAACGAAAAAAGTTATGGCTGTTCGAATGCGAAGGTTGCTGTCAGATTTCAGCAGTGGATATAGATGTGATGTTGTGCATATCGATGTTGGACATCGATATCCATAGGTGGATATCGATATCCACGACTTGCAGAACCAGCTTTTAAGTCATTTGGCAGGGTTCATTTGGGGGAAAAATCAAATACTCACTCGATCTCTCTTGAGAAAAGCTAGGGTTTTCATTTCCCAACCTCAAACCTCTTGAATCTTTATCAAATCGCTTCTTCCCTTCATCAAATCAAGAGTTCCTCTTCTCTCCATCATCAACATCACTCATTTCCTCCTCTCTTTCTCACACAAATTTCTCTTCCTCTCTTTTCCCATACGAATTTCACCCTCCATTCCACCACGACCAAGTTGTTCATCTTCTTCCTCATCAAGCATATCAACTCATTATCAAGCTTAATAGGTAAGGCTCATTTCTCCTTTCTCTTCTTAGGGCCAAATTAGTTTCTCTTTGTTTTCCCTCTCTTGGTAATAAAAATTCGAACCCCATGTATGATGTGCCACAAATCTTATGTTCAACTTCGTTTTTGTGGCTTAAGGAAGTCAAAGATCACTCTCCACACTCTCTTGCCATTGGAGCTCAATTGTGAAGTGTTTGAAGCTAGGGCTTGGAAGGTTTATTCTTACCTCTACTTGGTTGAGGTAAGGGGGTGGATATTGTGAGCATTGGCTTGTCCTAGGGAAGAGGTTCTAATTAGTATATAAGAGCTTGCTAGGAGTTAATTGTTTTTGTGGTGTTATTGAGAATCCTAGGTTAGTGAAGTAATAGGATGTTTGATTTAGGTAAAGACATTAAAGAGAAAATTTAGAGAAATGCATATGAGCTATGTATGTGCTAAATGTTCTTGATATTAAATGTTGATTAAGTTTTGGGAATATTTGTTAATGTGAGCAATTGATTTAATTTGCGAATTATTTGGAATGTATGTAGATTTTACTTTTATGTGATAATGCAAGTAATGTTCCGACAATCTTTTCTCATCATTTGGAGTGTAAATTAAATCAATAAATTTCTCCTTCAGCTTCCGAGCCCAAACGGTCTCCTCCTCAGGGTCAGAAACGTCAAACCACAAGTTACTTCTTTGCAATGGTTTCAGCAAATCAACAGCTTTTCCTTTGCCCTTGTCTATTCTAGCTCTTTTTGACAACGGCACTCGGTCCTCCTCCTCCTCCTCCTCTACTTGAATAAGGGGGATCCCAGTAGCTACCTCCACCACACGAACAAATGGTGGTCGGACATCCTGCACAACTTCGGCATCAGAAGGCGGGGCCGAGGCCATCGTCACAGACTGAGTAGCCTCCGAGGAAACAACTTTGCTCGGAGACCCATCCACTTCACCCACCCTAGTCCTGGCAAGCTCCCTCATGCGAGCAGCAACTTTGTTCTCTCTTGCCATCCTAACTGCAAAAGATAATACGCAAGTTAAAAAAAATACCAAGCTCGGCTTTCACAAGCTCTTGTGGAAAAATAATGATGTTCCTAATATCAACTTGACCATTGGCTTTAAGATACTTGTAGAAAGTATCGCAAGTATGCCTATCGTCATCCGTCAACTCCTTATCACGATGATACTGGTAAAACTTTGGGTGTCTGTTGAAGAAATCACACGACCAAGATAGGGGAAACCGAGGGTTACCATTTTCCAAAAACCAACACTCTCCCTCTCCGACGAATTGATACTTGAAGAATAGTGGTTTGAAAGTTTTCCATGAGTCAGTGAACATGGCGAAGAGGGCGTGGTCGTTACGCGCCTTCAACGACACCCACAACCTCTTGGTCGACCCCTTCTCAAAAATGTTTATTTGCGGTATGTACAACCATAGAAACGCTCGGAGCGAGCACGTCAACCCACGAGCTGTGCAAAATTTTTGAAACGCTAGGACAAAGCCCCACCCGCTGGGATGTAGTTGAGTGGGGGCCAAGCATAATCGCTGCAGTAGAGCCATCTCCAAATCAGTAAAGGGCATCTTAACGCCCAACCTTATCACGACTTCCTCATACATGAAAAACTCTTTGTGATTCCCTTCGATTGCTGTGCACACCCGATCATTGGCTGACGGAGCACTAATCGTATAAGATTTTCCAGCCTCGTCCGTCGGATAGGGGAGTATGTGAGCTCGGATATGACTGAGATTGCTATTGACTAAGGTTGACTTTGTGACGAGCACCTCCAAATCAACCCAATCATACGCTCCAACATTGGGTGGCAAAATAAATTCGTGAGGATGTGTGATGCACCGACGAACCATACCTGGGGAAAGGGAAGACTCGGCATCAGAATCTATAAAATTATAATCTGCAAAAACCCTAACCCTAGGTCGGTTGGTCCTATAGCTGAGCCTACTACACCTTCCCCTAACCTTTACAGCTTTCCCCCAAAAGGGGCATCCCCTAGGTCGGTTCGCAGTTGAGCGGTGTGGGTTTCGTGGCACTGTTTGCGCCCGCTCTTCCGCCAGCCGATACGCTAGCTTTCTACTTTCCTCTTCTGCAAAATTTTGGGGAAAATCCACCGCTAACGGTGTTTCCACCATAGGATCTGTAACACCCCAAAATTTTAATCCCCGATTAATGAAATGTTAATTATAATTTAATTATAATTAATAGTTTCTATATTAATCCTTGATTAAAATATGTGTTCATGTGACTAGTTGATGTGTGGAAATTATTTAATAAATAATTTAAATGCATAAAATAAGAGTTTTGCATATTAGTCCCTAGGTTGGGACCTAGAAGCAATTATAGGAAAGATTTTGGAGGGAAAGTAAATAAAATAATTATTTTTCAAAATCTGGGCGAAACACTCGAGTATTTTCTGGAATACTCGAGTATTCTGGGTCAAACTGCACGAGTTAGTGCGTTTGGTGAGTCACCGCCAACGATTTCCTTTCGTTGACACGAAATCGCCTCCATGCCAACACCAAGGGTGTCGTGTCGTGATGCCTGATGCCCCTCCATGTCTATTTAAGCTCTTCAACCTCCCTAAGCTACGAATTTTGCTCATTCTTGTTGGTGTTGTTGAAGCTAGAGTTTCGAATTCGTTCTCTTCGATTCTCCTTCCCTGTGTCGATTTGAAACACAAACCAAACACGGATACAAAGCTCACATCTTGAGCTTTGTATAGAGAGTAATATTGTGAGGATTGAGTGTGCGTGCTGGGAGAATTGAAGATTTGAAGTGGAAGCTGTTTCTGTTGAACCTTGGTCTGGAGCTTACTTTGATCACTGATTCTGGTAAGCTCACGAATTCTTGAGTCTCAAACTTGGTTCCTTTAGTTAGATTATGTTGTATAGAGTCTAGAAATCTAATTTTCCCCAATTCTTATCTCTGATTCATGGGTGAACCAATTCGGTTTTGGTGGTGCACTCAAAACTGTCATGCATGTGAAGCTCAAAGTGATTTCTGTGGTTGGAGCACTTTTCTTGGATTTCTTTCTGTTGATTCACGTCTTAGAGGTAAGGGGAAGTAATTATATCCACTAGATAGAGTTTAAATTCCATGAATTGTATTAGAGAGCCACCAAGAGGCTCTAAGGGCTTAAATTGAATAGGAACTTTGGTTTGGAGACCAATCCATGCTCTAAAACTGTGTTGAGCAAGTTATGTATTATTCATCTAAGCTTAAATGAACTTTAATTCATGAGTATTGAGCTTATTCCGCAAATTGAGGTATTGAGTTGTGAAAATGTGTTTTAATGCATGATTACTGAATTCTCTATCAAATCTGTGTTTTGATATGGAATGAATGTTATAACATGTTCAAATTATGTTGTATGAACTCTGTGGATCCCTGGAATGGATTAAATTTGAGTAGAAATGAAAATGTCATGTTAACACCAGTTTTCAGTGCTGTCTGCTGCGAAACACTCGAGTAAAAGGCAGAGTACTCGAGTAAATCGTGTTCAAAACCATGTAAATTAAGGAAGAACACTTGAGTAGTTTGTCTGGTACTCGAGTATCGAGCATGACCTGAGGACCATTATAGGCCAAACACTCGAGTCAGTCAAGGTCACTCGAGTATTCTGGAAATGTTCAAGAACACTCGAGTAACCCATGAACTACTCGAGTAAATTGTTGAATTGAAAACCCAAATCCTCAGAGAGTCATGAACACTCGAGTAGTCTTAAGAACACTCGAGTAATCTGGAAAAGTTGAGTAACACTCGAGTGTCCTGAAGTTTACTCGAGTAAATTGTTCAGAACCTGAAAACACCATTTTCAATTCTAAGTCAAATAATTAATGAATTATTGAGAATAGTCCAAGGGATTAAGACTTAAAGAAATTGATTAATACAAATAGATCGTTTGATGACGGTCCTTTTGATAAAGAAATCAGCCTAGGTGGCCTGTAAAGTATTAATCAACTTCCCGTAAGTCTAAAGGATAAAATGCATTCATTCTGGAGTTCGGATGGTAGGACGTATTCATGTTTTGATAAACATGTGGAGGGCCTCTGGGAGTGCCAATACGCTTGCTTGATGACACGTCGTTGACGTGGTCGGCTTAGTGGATGCCGATATGGATATATCGTTTGGATGACGATCCGTTTGGATGACGGGATATGCTCGGGTGGCATGGATACCAAGCTTGTTGTGTACATTCTAGGTGAATGTACGAATGGTTGTATACCTAGGAATACAACGCACTGTTGAGTGCTGGGTTGTCAGGGATGGACGTTAGAGAGTGACATAGTATTACGATGGAGATAGGCTTGAGAGCTAAAGTCATGCATCATGCCATTCATTCAAATAAACTGTTATGACTGAATTAAGTGTGAACATCCTATGTGCATAACCTACTTGCTAAGTGTTAAATGTGATTGATATTAATTGATGCATGTTACATATTTATGTTGCATAATTTATCCTCTATTGATTATGTGTATAGAATTGCTTACCCCTATGCCCTTGTAGGTGATGTCTCGCTACATTGCTTGCATCGAGATCCGGCCACTTCCTAGTGGCATATGGATCCATGAGGACCATCGTGCGGTGTTCGAGGGGGAGGTAGAGATTACCTTCTACCACCCGAACCCGCTGATGCGATTTCGTCCTCGTAGGTTTAGGATTCCCATCATATACACTATGCATGTACCCCCGTTTTACACTTACCATGGACCACCTCCCACGCGACCAGCTCGCTCTTACCATAGTTTTCGTTTTTAACCTACCCGCTCTCACCCTTTTACTTCGAGAATCATCCGCGAGGAGACTCCCCTATCTGATCCGAGGATCCCAGTCAGGGTTTCACCATCACCTGACCCGGTACCGAGTGGTAGGGTACACTCTCCCTCGGATGAGATCGAGGAGGATCCGGTGGAGGACGAGAGTGGGAGCGAGCCTGTCGTGCATTCTACTGGGAGTGACTGGAGGGACGATGATCCCTAGGTACATGCATATGGTGTATGATGTGGGTCGGAGGATCCGATGTGTGGAGGCTGTGGAGGAGATTTGCTGCTGCTGCTGTGGTGATGATGTTGCTACTATCTTACTACTACTTTTACTTTTGGGAGACTACTGCTACTACTACTCCATCTGATGCTGCCAGATCTATGTGACTATCCCTAGAGTTATATGTTTTGTTATGTATATATATTGTAGATATACTTTTGGAGCACTCTAGAGCTTGTAGTTACACTGTTATATAGATCTGATGATGGACTTGTATATTTTGAAACTTGGAGACTTTACTCATGGGCTATGTACTTATGATTCTCTATATCTATGAAAACCTATGTTTGTATTCTATCAGTTGCATAGTCCAGTAATTTCCGCTTACTCTGATTTACTCTGTTTAAGAACTCGGCTATAAATGGTATCAGTTCTATCGTACAAAGCAAGGGTAGCTTAAGCTACTTGATACAAAGATATTTTCTAAAAGATCGAATGTTACTCTATTTGCGAAAAGGTTTTAAAAATTGCCGAACTCGATACAATGATTTTGAGATATTATAGACTTTGTTCTCCAAGACTTTCAAGTGACGATTCGTGCACCCGCTTTAAAAGAAAATTTTATTTACCTATTTTCTTAACACTCACAAGTCCATATATATTATCCAATATAAAAGCTTATTTATATGTTTATATTTGGGTAATCCGAGAAGGGTGTCACACTGAGTGGTATCAGAGCAAAAGTCAGATCCTGTAGTAGTGGAAGTGGTCCAGAAAGGTAGCCATCAACATCAAGCAGGTATCTGCACGGCAATTATATTACTTCGAATGTTATTATTTTGTTTGTTGAGGTTTAAATACCCTTGATTTGTTTGTATCTTGTCTCTTTGAGTACAAGACGCAATTGATTGTAGATTTAATAAGTTTAAGATAGAGCCTTAGTATAGGTAGTGTAATGGAAGTTTCTTTAGTTCAACATATGTGACCATAAGTCCATAGCGCAGGTCTAATATGGCAACTAGAAACCAAAATCACACTAATACGATGTTGGAACGAATCACCACGGTACTGGAAGCGATGCAAAGGCAGTCTCAGCAACCCTCTCAACCGGCAAATCCGCCTCATCAGTGTAATGTGGGTAAGACTGAGGCGAAGACTCTGGCTGATTTTAGGAGCTGCAATCCGCCAAAGTTTGAAGGAGGATTTAAACCGGAGGAAGCCAACAAATGGATTCATACTATGGACAAGATTTTGAGGACTTTGGAGTGTTCTGATGTGTAGAAGGTGGCGTATGCAACCTACATGTTGGAGGATGAAGCGGAGAATTGGTGGAATCACACCATTCAGCTTTTGCAATATGAAGGAAGGGAGATAAGCTGGGGAGTATTCATGGAAAAATTTCTTCAGAAATATTTTCCTGAGGATCTAAGGAGGAAAAAGGAAGTGGAATTCTTGCAGTTGAAGCAAGGTAACATGAGTGTGGGTGAGTACGCGGCAAAGTTTGAAGAGCTGATGAAGTACTCTCCATACTATCAGAACAATCCAGATGAGAGGAGCAAGTGCATTAAGTTTAAAGGAGGTTTGAGGCCAAAGTTGAAATCAATTTTTAGTTACCAGCGGATTCAAAGTTTTCCTGCACTTGTGGACATGTGTAGGATGTATGAAGATGATACAAAGGCCGAGGAGGTGCAAGTCTCGGAAAAGAAGGACAATCAAGGCTATGGATCTCAAAGGCGTAAGGGTTTCAACAATCGAGGCAAAGGTCCATATGGTCGCAGAGGGAAAGGCAAGGGCAAGGTTAGTGGTTCTGAGGGAAGGAATTATCGGGGCGAAGCTCCATTCTGCGACAAGTGCAAGCGCAACCACTATGGTCGTGTGTGTTGGGGGACAAGTGGATGTTTTAACTGTGGAAAGCCGGGACACTTTGCAAGAGATTGCAAGGAACCAGCCAAGGCCAACTCAAGAGAAATTGTAGATAGACCGGTGACTCAAGGAAGGGTCTTCACCCTTAGTGGTATGGAAGCGAATCGACCTTCTGATCTGGTGCAAGGTAAATACTTGCTTAATGGTCAGTTTTGCCATGTTTTGTTTGACTCTGGTGCAACGCATTCATTCATTTCGTATGAATGTGTAAACCGATTAGGCTTGATGATGTCTGAAATGCCTTATGTTTTGCAAGTAGAAACCCCTGCAAATGCTCCTGTAGTTGTTTCTAGAGCCTGTCTTAACTGTTGTATAGAAGTGTTAGGACAAACCTCTAAAGTAGATTTGATCTGCTTACCCTTAGCACAATTGGATGTGATCTTGGGAATGGACTGGTTAAGTCAAAACCAAGTGATCATCGATTGTGATAGAAGACTCGTGACCTATAGAAACCCAAAACCCTCTGGTTACATATGTCTGTTCAACACTGAGGTGGGGGAGAATGGTCCGAGGATAGAAGAGTTTTCCGTTGTCAGAGATTTCCCGGAAGTTTTTGCTGATGAGATCCCTGGTCTGCCACCAAGAAGAGAAATTGAATTTGGTATTGACCTAGTTCCGGGAGCTGGTCCCATTTCTATCGCTCCCTATAGAATGGCACCACCGCAAATGGCGGAAATGAAGAAGCAGATTGAGGAGCTGCTGCAGAAACAGATGATCCGACCAAGCGTCTCACCTTGGGGTGCTCCTATCTTGTTCGTCAAGAAGAAAGATGGTAGCATGAGGATGTGTATAGACTACCGGCAGCTGAATAAGGTCACCATCAAGAACAAGTATCTGTTACCACGGATAGATGACCTTATGGATCAAGTTCGTGGGGCTTCAGTATTTTCCAAGATTGATTCGAGGTCGGGGTACCATCAGATCAGGATTAGAGAGGAGGACATCTCTAAGACTGCATTTCGATCTCGACACGGACATTATGAGTATGTCGTAATGCCGTTCGGATTGACTAATGCACCAGCTATCTTCATGGACTACATGAATCGAATCTTTAGACCCTATTTAGATTCATTCGTGGTTGTGTTCATTGATGATATTCTGATTTACTCTAAGAGCCCGGAGGAGCATGCTGAACACTTGAAGATAGTGTTAAGCATCTTGAAGGAGAAGCAGTTGTACGACTAACTTACAAAGTGTGAGTTCTGGCTGAAGGAGGTTAAATTTTTGGGGCATGTGATTTCAGATAAAGGGATAGCAGTTGATCCAACGAAAGTAAGCTCGGTTTTGCAATGGGAGCAACCGAAGTCGGTTACGGAGGTTAGAAGCTTTCTCGGTTTGGCTGGGTACTACCGAAGATTTATAGAAGGATTTTCGAAGATCGCACTGCCTCTGACGAAGTTGACTCGGAAAGATCAACCGTTCCTATGGGATGAGAAGTGTGAGAGAAGTTTTCGGGAGTTGAAGGAAAGGTTGACATCGTCTCCTGTGTTGGTGTTGCCTGATACGTAGAAGAGTTTCGATGTGTATTGTGATGCGTCGAAACAAGGTCTTGGGTGTGTCTTGATGCAAGATGGACAAGTCGTCGCTTACGCTTCGAGACAGTTAAAGGTTCATGAGATGAACTATCCAACCCATGATCTGGAGTTAGCAGCTGTGGTGTTTGCCTTAAAGATCTGGAGGCACTATCTCTATGGCACTACGTTCTGAGTGTTTAGTGACCATAAGAGTCTAAAGTACCTCTTTGATCAAAAGGAGTTGAATATGAGGCAACGTCGATGGATGGAGTTTTTGAAGGATTATGAGTTTGAGCTCCATTACCATCCTGGGAAGGCTAACGTTGTGGCAGACACATTGAGTAGAAAGGCGATGCATATCAGTGCGATGATGGTCAGAGAAGCTGCACTGATAGAGGAGTTTCGGAATTTGAGTCTGACGATGCAAGTGGAGCCGACAAGTATCAAGTTGGGAATGTTGCAGATTGCTAATGAATTTCTGCTAAGGATTCGAGAATTGCAACACAAGGATGAGGAACTCATGGAAAAGAAGAAATTGATGCAAGAAGGTAAGGAATTGGAATTCCAAGAAGGGAAGGATGGAATCCTGCGTTTTAGAACGAGGATTTGTGTGCCTGATGACTTGGAAGTAAGAAGGATGATTTTGGATGAAGTGCATAAGAGTAAGATGAGTATGCATCCAGGAGCTACTAAAATGTACCAGGACTTAAAGAAGCTATTTTGGTGGCCTGGTTTGAAGAGAGATGTATCTGAATATGTGGCATGTTGTTTGGTATGTCAAAAGGCCATGGTGGAACATCAAAGGCCAGGAGGAGAGTTACTTCCTTTAGAGATCCCGTTGTGGAAATGGGATAGCATCTCGATGGATTTTGTGTCGGGATTGCCAAAGACATCTACTGGTCATGAAGCAATTTGGGTGATCGTGGACCGTTTGACCAAGTCAGCGCATTTCATTCCCGTGAATATGCGCTACTCATTGGAAAAGCTCACTCAATTGTACATCAAGGAAGTTGTTCGTCTACACGGAGTACCATCAAGCATTGTGTCTGATCGCGATCTGAGGTTTACATCAAAGTTTTGGGAAGATCTGCATAGAGCCTTGGGTTCAAGATTGAAGCTAAGTTCTGCATACCATCCTCAGACTGATGGCCAAACGGAAAGGACTATTCAGTCATTGGAGGACATTCTACGAGCCTGTGCTTTGGAAGGACAAGGGAATTGGGAGCAAATGTTGCCACTCGTGGAGTTCACTTACAACAATAGTTACCTCACGAGCATTGGGATGGCACCATTTGAAGCTTTGTATGGGAGAAAGTGTCAGACGCCGTTATGCTGGTTTCAAGTGGGGGAGAGTTCTCTGATTGGACCAGATATTGTGCAAGAGACCACGGACCAGATCAAGATGATACAAGAAAAGATGAGAGCAGCTCAGAGTAGGCAGAAAAGCTATGCTGATAGAAGGAGAAAACCCTTAGAGTTTGCTGAAGGAGACCACGTGTTCATTAGAATAGTACCAACCAAAGGTGTTAGTAGAGTCTTGAAAACCCAAAAACTATCACCTAAGTTTATTGGTCCCTATCAAATTCTCAAAAGGATCGGCCCAGTAGCCTATCAATTAGCTTTGCCTCCATCATTAGCTAATCTCCATAATGTATTCCATTTGTCTCAATTGAAGAAATATGTCCATGACCCCACCATTGTTCTTAGCATCCAACCGGACGACTTAGAAATTCACAAGAACCTAACCTTCAAAGCTGTACCAGTTCGCATCGAAGATCGAAGAATCAAGCAGCTTAGAGGGAAGGACATCCATCTGGTCAAAGTTGTCTGGGTCTGTGGAGATGTAATAGAAGCATCTTGGGAGTTAGAGGATAAGATGCGTCAGGATTATCCTGACTTGTTTGTATGAGTTGAATTTCAGGGACGAAATTCCTTGTAAGTGGGGGAGTAGTGTAACACCCCAAAATTTTAATCCCCGATTAATGAAATGTTAATTATAATTTAATTATAATTAATAGTTTCTATATTAATCCTTGATTAAAATATGTGTTCATGTGACTAGTTGATGTGTGGAAATTATTTAATAAATAATTTAAATGCATAAAATAAGAGTTTTGCATATTAGTCCCTGGGTTGGGACCTAGAAGCAATTATAGGAAAGATTTTGGAGGGAAAGTAAATAAAATAATTATTTTTCAAAATCTGGGCGAAACACTCGAGTATTTTCTGGAATACTCGAGTATTCTGGGTCAAACTGCACGAGTTAGTGCGTTTGGTGAGTCACCGCCAATGATTTCCTTTCGTTGACACGAAATCGCCTCCATGCCAACACCAAGGGTGTCGTGTCGTGATGCCTGATGCCCCTCCATGTCTATTTAAGCTCTTCAACCTCCCTAAGCTACGAATTTTGCTCATTCTTGTTGGTGTTGTTGAAGCTAGGGTTTCGAATTCATTCTCTTCGATTCTCCTTCCCTGTGTCGATTTGAAACACAAACCAAACACGGATACAAAGCTCACATCTTGAGCTTTGTATAGAGAGTAATATTGTGAGGATTGAGTGTGCGTGCTGGGAGAATTGAAGATTTGAAGTGGAAGCTGTTTCTGTTGAACCTTGGTCTGGAGCTTACTTTGATCACTGATTCTGGTAAGCTCACGAATTCTTGAGTCTCAAACTTGGTTCCTTTAGTTAGATTATGTTGTATAGAGTCTACAAATCTAATTTTCCCCAATTCTTATCTCTGTTTCATGGGTGAACCAATTCGGTTTTGGTGGTGCACTCAAAACTGTCATGCATGTGAAGCTCAAAGTGATTTCTGGGGTTGGAACACTTTTCTTGGATTTCTTTCTGTTGATTCACGTCTGAGAGGTAAGGGGAAGTAATTATATTCACTAGATAGAGTTTAAATAACATGAATTGTATTAGAGAGCCACCAAGAGGCTCTAAGGGCTTAAATTGAATAGGAACTTTGGTTTGGAGACCAATCCATGCTCTAAAACTGTGTTGAGCAAGTTATGTATTATGCATGCAAGCTTAAATGAACTTTAATTCATGAGTATTGAGCTTATTCCGCAAATTGAGGTATTGAGTTGTGAAAATGTGTTTTAATGCATGATTACTGAATTCTCTGTCAAATCTGTGTTTTGATATGGAATGAATGTTATAACATGTTCAAATTATGTTGTATGAACTCTGTGGATCCCTGGAATGGATTAAATTTGAGTAGAAATGAAAATGTCATGTTAAAACCAATTTTCAGTGCTGTCTGCTGCGAAACACTCGAGTAAAAGGCAGAGTACTCGAGTAAATCGTGTTCAAAACCATGTAAATTAAGGAAGAACACTCGAGTAGTCTGTCTGGTACTCGAGTATCGAGCATGAACTGAGGACCATTATAGGCCAAACACTCGAGTCAGTCAAGGTCACTCGAGTATTCTGGAAATGTTCAAGAACACTCGAGTAACCCATGAACTACTCGAGTAAATTGTTGAATTGAAAACCCAAATCCTCAGAGAGTCATGAACACTCGAGTAGTCTTAAGAACACTCGAGTAATCTGGAAAAGTTGAGTAACACTCGAGTGTCCTGAAGTTTACTCGAGTAAATTGTTCAGAACCTGAAAACACCATTTTCAATTCTAAGTCAAATAATTAATGAATTATTGAGAATAGTCCAAGGGATTAAGACTTAAAGAAATTGATTAATACAAATAGATCGTTTGATGACGGTCCTTTTGATAAAGAAATCAGCCTAGGTGGCCTGTAAAGTATTAATCAACTTCCCGTAAGTCTAAAGGATAAAATGCATTCATTCTGGAGTTCGGATGGTAGGACGTATTCATGTTTTGATAAACATGTGGAGGGCCTCTGGGAGTGCCAATACGCTTGCTTGATGACACGTCGTTGACGTGGTCGGCTTAGTGGATGCCGATATGGATATATCGTTTGGATGACGATCCGTTTGGATGACGGGATATGCTCGGGTGGCATGGATACCAAGCTTGTCGTGTACATTCTAGGTGAATGTACGAATGGTTGTATACCTAGGAATACAACGCACTGTTGAGTGCTGGGTTGTCAGGGATGGACGTCAGAGAGTGACATAGTATTACGATGGAGATAGGCTTGAGAGCTAAAGTCATGCATCATGCCATTCATTCAAATAAACTGTTATGACTGAATTAAGTGTGAACATCCTATGTGCATAACCTACTTGCTAAGTGTTAAATGTGATTGATATTAATTGATGCATGTTACATATTTATGTTGCATAATTTATCCTCTATTGATTATGTGTATAGAATTGCTTACCCCTATGCCCTTGTAGGTGATGTCTCGCTACATTGCTTGCATCGAGATCCGGCCACTTCCTAGTGGCATATGGATCCATGAGGACCATCGTGCGGTGTTCGAGGGGGAGGTAGAGATTACCTTCTACCACCCGAACCCGCTGATGCGATTTCGTCCTCGTAGGTTTAGGATTCCCATCATATACACTATGCATGTACCCCCGTTTTACACTTACCATGGACCACCTCCCACGCGACCAGCTCGCTCTTACCATAGTTTTCGTTTTCAACCTACCCGCTCTCACCCTTTTACTTCGAGAGTCATCCGCGAGGAGACTCCCCTATCTGATCCGAGGAGCCCAGTCAGGGTTTCACCATCACCTGACCCGGTACCCAGTGGTAGGGTACACTCTCCCTCGGATGAGATCGAGGAGGATCCGGTGGAGGACGAGAGTGGGAGCGAGCCTGTCGTGCATTCTACTAGGAGTGACTGGAGGGACGATGATCCCTAAGTACATGCATATGGTGTATGATGTGGGTCGGAGGATCCGATGCGTGGAGGCTGTGGAGGAGATTTGCTGCTGCTGCTGTGGTGATGATGTTGCTACTCTCTTACTACTACTTTTACTTTTGGGAGACTACTGCTACTACTACTCCATCTGATGCTGCCAGATCTATGTGACTATCCCTAGAGTTATATATTTTGTTATGTATATATATTGTAGATATACTTTTGGAGCACTCTAGAGCTTGTAGTTACACTGTTATATAGATCTGATGATGGACTTGTATATTTTGAAACTTGGAGACTTTACTCATGGGCTATGTACTTATGATTCTCTATATCTATGAAAACCTATGTTTATATTCTATCAGTTGCATAGTCCAGTAATTTCCGCTTACTCTGATTTACTCTGTTTAAGAGCTCGGCTATAAATGGTATCAGTTCTATCGTACAAAGCAAGGGTAGCTTAAGCTACTTGATACAAAGATATTTTCTAAAAGATCGAATGTTACTCTATTTGCGAAAAGGTTTTAAAAATTGCCGAACTCGATACAATGATTTTGAGATATTATAGACTTTGTTCTCCAAGACTTTCAAGTGACGATTCGTGCACCCGCTTTAAAAGAAAATTTTATTTACCTATTTTCTTAACACTCACAAGTCCATATATATTATCCAATATAAAAGCTTATTTATATGTTTATATTTGGGTAATCCGAGAAGGGTATCACAGGATCCGCCACACGATGGCGGAAGGGTGGTGGAAGGAAATCTAAGATCTCCAAATCAGAAGAGGACGATGACGATGAGGAAGAGGAAGAATCCTCAATGTCACTCAAACTCAAAATCTTAGACCACTTTTCATACCATGACCAATTGATTTCCATGATTAAGAAAAAAGAAACCCAGAAAACCCAAGAAACCCAGAAAACCCAAGAAACCCAGAAAACCCAGAAAGATACGCAGTACCAGAGCCTTAGAACCAAAAAATGAATAGTTCAAACAGAGGAGAATCAAAATACCTGATGCGAAGACTGGCACGAATCGAATTTGTGTAGCAAGAAGGAAGCCAAAAGCTTCGAGAAAGAATGGCAGAGAAAACGTGATGAAGAAAAATATGGAATCCAAGAACCAAGAGGGAGAGTCGCAGAGGGGAGAAGTGTTAGAAGCAGGTTTTGGAAGAAAGTGGGAAAAAGGAAACTGAGGAGACAGTTGAAGTTTAAAAGGAAACTTCCCCCCCACGTTTGAGTGTTTGGGCTTGTTAGCAAAAGCCCAACTCTGCATTGAGCCACGAAAAACGACACGTGGCGCACAACCACTGGAAGGAAATATTTAGAAAATCCAAAAGCCAGCATGCATAATAATAGCACTTCTGACACAAAACACCACGTGTCAACAGAAGGACACCCAAAAGTCCTTTCAAATAGACGAAGGGACAGCGAGGCACATTGAGCTGTCTAAAGGACATTGCCTCGTTCTGATCGTAACACTCGGCTCCTATAATAACGACATCGGAAAACTCTCAGCTCGGCTCAAGACTCAAAAGTCTTACCGAGCTAGGGGGCTTATGTGGTAGACCGACCCTCGGCCTACCCTAAAAGTACTTGGCCGACTAGATTAATCAATCTGACAGGTCACGCTTACCCAAGCCGAGCGCTTGTCGAAGGACCCACCCTAGCGACCTAGGACCGACCGCATGGGCCTTGCCCCTTAAAGAGTCCGAGCTAGGGCGCGTGAGCCTAACTTGCCAACAGGGATAAGATCTCCCAATACTGGATAAGGATGAATGACTCATCCCTTATCCCAAATGGGACACGTTAGCTGCCTTGCTGGACCTCCGTACAGGCCCACAAGGTACAATGCCACCCCTTTAAATAGCTGTCTCCAGCAAGGGGCTCAGGTACGTTCTCTCACTCCCTAATCGCACATTTGCACACACCTGTGATAGGGGAAACCCTAGTTGTCCCAACTGGACATCTAGCATACCAAAGAAATCACACAGCAACATCAGACTATTCTCTACCTCACTGGTCTCTCAATACCTTTGAGCTAGGGATACATCTGATACATAGTGTCCTAGACACTACAGAGGAACATGAGGAGGGCATCTGGGAGTGCCAAATGTTACTGCTAGTTCGATGACACATTAAGGTTGACGATGTGGGCAGTATGTGATATACTGTTGATATGATCATTACGTTTTAGCGACGTGACGCACGCAAGAGAAGCGACGTTGTGTATCATAAAGTGATAGGTGTACGTTTTGGCAACGTGACGTTCACCAGATAAGGTGACGTTGTTATCACTTCCGAGCTAGTACGACATACGGTCAGTATTAAAAGTATTCTTGGAATAGAATAGACCGATTTATGGATGGACGGTCGTGAGGATATTTAGTTGGTGTATCTCAGGATTGAGAGATGACATGCATCATGCTACTATAATTAAAGAGTTTAATTATAAATGAATTTGGCTTGACCATATGCATACACATGTTGGTTGACAATGTGATTATCTGTGATTGTTTACTTTCAATTAATCTTATTTGATTGTGTGTATGTATATGCTTACCTCCATGCCCTTATTAGGTGATGGCCAGGTACCTAGCTTGCGTCGAGATCAGACCCATCCCTAGTGGTATATGGATATTCGAGGAGCACCGAGCTACCTTTGAGGGTGAGGTGGAGATTACTCTCTATCACCCTAACTCTCTTGCTTGTGTGCGCCCTCGTAGGTTTAGAATCCCTATCATTTATACTATGCATGTACCCCCATTCTATACATATAGAGGACCACCACTACCAGCTCGACCAGTACGTAGATTCCATAGTTTTCGCTTCCGGATAGCCACTCGTTCTCATCCCTCCGCTTCTAGAGTTTTCACTAATGATGATATCCCCTCACCTGGTTCGACATGTACTGTTTAGGACTACACCTGCTGCAGACCCTAGGCCCAGTGGTAGGGCATCTACCCCGTCTGACGAGATTGAGGAGGACCCTGAGGAGGGGGAGAGCGAGGAGGAGGTGACCCCGCGGAGGACCGAGTGGTTCCTAGGTATAGGCATAATATAGGTAGTACGGATCCTGGACCTGATGTGTTGCTACAGTGGACCAGTTGGATGCTACGAGGACCAGTTCGACCTGCTCTTTCACACTTATTTTTAAGTTGTGATATATTGTATATACTTTTGCAGTGTTGGAGAGCTAAGGTCTTTTATATTTTACTTTTGTACTTTCAGTTTATGGACACAGTACTCGGGACTTGTATCTTTTTGATGACTATGATGACTTGTACTTATGGGATCTTTTTATCACATATATTTCTATGATGCTTATTTCACAACCGATCCTTAAGTACTATTTTATTTCCGCGCACTCTGATTTTGTTAAAAAGCGGATTCGGCTATTGTTATAATTTATTGTTATCTAACCTCGCAAGACAACGATAAGTTTGTAATTACCAAAGGTTTTCTTTTTTAAGAAAAATGTTGTCTTGAGGCATTTTCCTCGTCGTGATATGATAAAAAGCTATTAAGCTGAATTCATTATATTCTCAAACGATAAGGTCGAAGGTTTTTTTTAAGACAATGAATGCATGCGGTTATTTTCTTAAGAATCTTTTGAGTAAGTTGTGTCTCATTTTTAATAGCATGGTATTTCTCGAGGACGAGAAATCTCTAAGTTGGGGAGGATTGTAAGATCCACAATTTTACCCAATTTATTTGTGTAATTATCTTTTTAATTTTAATTATATTTGTGTTATCATTTTATTTTATTTTAATAATATTGTGTGAATATAATTAATTTATTGGGTGATGATTTGTGGTACCTTGATTTTTATATTATAAAGTTATAATTATGTGAATTTAATTAATTATGTGTATGTATGTATGTATGTATGTATGTATATATATATACATAGGGTATATATATGTATATAATAAAATATTTTCTTTGAATAACTGAAAATGTACTTCTGGATTTAAAAATATTTTATAAAGAATAGTATTTTATTATGAAAATATTATTTGATTTATATTTGAAAAATAAAAGGATTTTTTTGAAGGGTTATAGTATTATAACTTCAAAAATTCATATCTTTTTAACCGTAAGTCAGAAAATTACAAACTTTATGTCAAAACGAACGTATTGAAATGTAAATTATGAAAATACAAAGTTTTGGATTTAATTCTGAATTTTTCGAAATTTAATCTCTGTTACTGTGAAGTACGATTTTTAGTATTAATAAGCTTGAAAATATAACTTTGAATCATTAAATGGTTCGTTTACCAAGAGATATTTTTACTTGCATGAAAAGTTTATTTTCAGAACTCTCATTGGATGCACCATCCAGATTTAGCATTTTTCTTTTTATTTTTGAATTTTAAATTATTATAATATTATTTGATTGGTTGATGAAGGTGGCAAATTAATGATGCAAAATTCTTCCTTCTTGCCCAAGTATGTACACGCCTATCAAGTCTGGTCAGAGGAGAAGTATTTCAATTTTTAACTTGTGAAGGAATATTTGAAATTCAAAAGTGTATGATTTTTGGTGCAAGGCTTTAATGAAACTTAGAACTTCAATGATTTAAACTTGATGGTCAAGCAAAAGAAATAAAAATTTTCCTTCTTACCCAAGTATAAAACCGTGTGGCTCTCTTCATTTTTTGGGTATGAGGACAAATTTTTAATCCTATATAAAGAGGTCTTACATTCTTGGCATTTTTACACAAAACTCAAAACTTGAAAACAGAAGAGAAAAAAATAAAGAAACCTAAGAAAGGGGAGAGTGGGGTGTGGCATCTAGGAGCAAGGAAGGAAGAGTTTGCACATCATTGAAGTGTTCATCTTGATTGGTTAGTAGAAAGGTTCGAGTGAAGCAAATTCATATAATCAGAGTCAATTGTCCCTAGCTTCAAATCCAAGTGAGAGAGAAGCTTTCTGTAACATCCCTAATTTAATTCTAAGCTTAATTAATATGACCATAGGCTTATGGTGAAGAGAATTATAATGCTAAGTTGAAATTAGAAAGATTCAAAAGAGTTGGCTTAGCAAATAAAAATATAAAATATAAGGGAAAAAGTAGGAATAAAATATTTACAACTCCAAACGAAAATTACACCGTTGGATATGAAGTTGGATATATGTGGAAGCTTGCTTTCAAATTTGAGCAAGATCTGACAGTTAACGAAGAAGTTATGGAGTAGTCAAGGCAAAGTCAACAGGCTCATGCCCAGGCGTGCCAGCCACACGCCTAGGCGTGCCAACCACACGCCCAGGCGCACGGGTTTGCACCAGGCACGAGCCAGCAGTGGCTCTCACGCCCAGGCGCTCTAGAGCCTACGTCCAGGCGCGCACGACCAAAATGAGCCATTTTCAGCCACACGATTTTGGCTTCTTGGGGAAGCCATCAAATCACCACCATCCATTCTTTTTCTCCTAGGCAAGAAACGAAAATACAACAACAAAAACAACATTCAAGGCAACAACAATAACACACCAACACACATATCATCATTTCCTCCTTCATTCTCTCTTTGGGTTCCAAGAGCAAAGCACCATCCTCATCATGCTCATCTCAAATCCTAGCATCAACAACACCCATCATCACCAACCCTTATTATCATCAAAATGTCAACCAAGAACAAGCTCCCATACCACCCCATCACTCCCTCATCTCACGCCACCCTCTCTCCCTATCTCCATTGGATTTTCCAACTTCATAGCTATGGAGAAACACACTTTCATGCCTTCTCTTCCAAGACCAAGTGAAGGGAATTAAAGAGGAGCAAGCTTAAGGGTTTAAGAACACAAGAAGAGGAAGCTAGGGCTTGGAGGGTTTTCCATCTCTCTACCTTCATTGAGGTAAGAGGGTTGTATTACCTTGATTTAGGACATGATTTCTAGTATGTGTATAGTGGTAGCTAAGTGCAGATAAATAGCTATGAGGATAAACCAAAGGGTAGTTGATATAGAAAATAAATTAAGTATCGGAATAAAGGAAATGAACTCACTAGGGATTTTATGATGTTAGGAATTATGTGAATAAAATATATTGTTAGGTAATGTTTGAATAATGATGTTGATGTATGTGAGAGGTTAGGGTGTGAAATGGATGCTTGAAATATTTTAAAATTAATTATGTAACACTTGAAATGAACATAGGGTATAAAGTAGAGGGGTATCATAAAGTAAGAGAGAAACTGAATATGTATAAGTAGGTGAGTAACTAGTTAGAAAATAAAGTGAATGTGGCCATTGAGGGCCTGACTAGCTAAGGCGCTTACTAATGATCCGTGTGGGCAACCTCGTCCCATTAGGCGAAATGCACTGTCAGGTTGAAATGCTCCTAGGCGGAAAGGCCCATTAGGTGGAAATGTGTTGGAAGTCAAGCTGGTTGGAAGGCATACTTCAAACTCTCTATGGACTTCAAGTTTTATTCAAGTATGTGTTTTGATGATAACAAGCCAACTCAAGTTCAAGCTCACAAGTGCAAGTCTCAAGGTTGAAGACTCAAGCAAGCTTAAGAATAGAAACCTTCTCCTTAGTTCAAATGTAAGGTAATGAAGTTTTTGTTTCCTTAAGAGTTACAAAGCCAATAAAGTTTTTCATTTTGGAAGAGAAGAAGAAAAACGTGTTTTCTGCATATAAAAATGTTTTTCTGCATTTAATCGGAGTAAAAATAATTGATGTTACATAACTCTGTATATTTGTATGTTTGCAAGAGGGAGTAATCGATTATTTCATAAAGTAATCGATTAACTTTGTTGCATCATAGAAAAATCAGAGAAGTTGTAATCGATTAACTGAATTCTGTTAATCAGTTACTTTCTTATGAAAGTAATCGATTACATTAATCAAGTAATCGATTATAATTGTTGCATCATATATTTTTCAGAGGCTTAGTAATCGATTACAAGTCTTGTAGTAATCGATTACATGATGTTGCATCATATGCAAATCAGAGGCTCAGTAATCGATTAACTCCGTAGTGTAATCGATTATTATGAGTTGCATCATACAATGAACAGGAGTGGTGTAATCGATTAACTATTATTAGCCTAATCGATTACATGGTTTTCAAATGAATTTAAGAATTTATATTTTTGAAGGAATAATCGATTATCTTCATAAAGTAATCGATTACTTCAGGTTTTATTGAAAAACGTGTCAGAATAATTTTTTTATTTCCTGATTTGTTTTTATATAAAAGATTCTGATATATTTTACAAAATTCGAAAATGATTTTAAATTTGAATTATTTCCTTTTTGGTTTTAAGAATCAAATCTTTATTTTATTTCGTAAATCGTTTTGATTTAGTTTTGATTTTAAAACTTATTTCAAATCTTATTTTATTTTATTCTATTTTGATTTTGTTTTACTTATTAAAAATCTGTTTTGATTCAAATTTCATTTCATAACGTAATTTTTCATTCCATTTCATTCTCATTCACGTTTCTCTCTTCTTCTTCTTCTCAAGTTTTCTGATCTTCATTGTTCATAATCTTTTGAAGAACAAAACTTTCATTGGCTGAGTAAACTTCTAAGAGAAACTTCTACTTTACTATCATAGAGCATATTGTTGTATCCGTGTTGTGAGAACACAAAAAGCTATTGTAATCACTATCATTGTAATCGTTCTAAACCTTAGTGGTTAGGGAGAGAATCCCTTAGTGGACGTGTGATACGTCGTAGGGCGAGGAACTCTGCTGTGTGATTGAGGCCCCTAGCGAACGGTGGTTCCTAGTAGTGTGCGGGGTGCTCTTGGTTGTAATAGGGTGCGGCTCTATTGCTTGGTATAAGAACTCTCAGGCGGGTCGCTTGGGGACTGGACTAGGCCTTTCGACGGGAAGGCTGAACCAATATAAAATTCACCGGTGCAAGCTTTTCTATCCCTATCTCTTTTAATTTCCGCATATTTCAATTTTTACGTTTCTGCGCTACTCATTTATTTTTTTTCTATCGTTTTCGCGATCCGTGTCGAACGTTTAATCTCTCCATCTCAAATCAATTTTTTATTTGTTACGATTTTTTCAATACATAATAAAACTCGATTCACCCCCCCCCCTCTCTCTCTCTCGAGATTTTGAGGCCAAAACCAACAATTGGCATCAGAGCTAGTCTCTTGTGTTAAGACTTAACCGTCTCAAGAGTATGGCTTCAAACTCTCTGTTTGGAGGTGAAGGGAGTTCTATTAACCGTCCTCCCATGTTTGATGGGGTAGGGTACGCGTATTGGAAAGCCCGTATGAAAATTTTTATTCAAGGAGTTGGATTAAAAGTTTGGGATGCTGTTGTAAATGGTCCCTATGTTCCTACCTATGTGGTTAATGGTAACACCGTCGATAAGCCTATGGCTGAATGGACGGAGGAGGAGGAACGTAAAGTCCAGTCCGACTTGAAAGCGAAAAATATTATAACATCTGCTTTGAGCTATGATGAGTTTTTCAGGATATCGACATGCGAGACAGCACAACACATGTGGGATACGCTGGAAGTCACGCATGAAGGTACAACTGAAGTAAAGAGGTCGAGAATCAACACGTTGACTGGTGAATATGAGCTATTCAGAATGAAAGATGGAGAATCGATTCAAGAGATCCAAAAACGCTTCACAATGATTGTAAATCAACTGACGACATTGGGGAAGAAATTCACCAATGAGGATCTCATAAACAAAGTCCTAAGGTGTTTGGGAAGAGAATGGCAACCCAAATTGACGGCGATTGCTGAATCGAGAAATCTATCAACTATGACGCTGGCAACTCTCTTTGGGAAGTTACAAGAGCATGAAAGCGAACTAAAAAGGTTGGCTCAGCATGAAGAATAAAACAAGAAAGTTAAAAGTTTGGCATTCAAGGCTGAAGCACCTGCTGCTGAAAGTGACTCGTACAAAGAATTATTGAATGATGAACACATGGGTCTATTGGTGAAAAAGTTCGGGAAATTTCTGAGAAAGAAGAATTTCAATAGAAGAGACAACAACAAGAGTGGAGGCTCAACTATCACATGTCATGAATATGGCAAGCCTGGTCACATTAGAGCAGACTGCTACCAGTTGAAAAAGAAAGAGAATTCAGAAAAAGGCACCTCAAGTTCAAAGAAGGGAAAGCAAGCATACTTGGCATGGCTGGACAATGAAGGAAGTTCGGATGAAGATTCAAACGAACAAGAGGAAACCGCCAACATATGCTTGATGGCTCACGAAAATGAGGTTACTCCGGAAGAAAAGAAGTCGTGGTGGTACTTGGACAGCGGATGCTCAAAACATAAGACTGGAGATAAATCTAAATTTTCGCATCTCGTGCCTAAGGACCAAGGACATGTGACTTTCGGAGATAACAATCAAGGAAAGATACTCGGAATCGGTAAAATTGGTACATCTCCTAACCCTTGCATTGAAAATGTTTTACATGTTGAGGGCCTAAAACACAATCTGCTAAGTATTAGTCAATTGTGTGATAAGGGCAATAGGGTTATATTTGATTCTGATAGATGTATTATCGAGAGAAAAATTGATAATCTTATTAAGCTAATTGCTCGCAGGATAAACAATGTTTATGTTATTGATTTTGATTCAATTCCCTCAAATTATGCGAAATGTTTATTATCTAAAGAGGATGAATCGTGGCTATGGCATCGTAGAATAGGTCACATCCACATGGCTCATTTAAATAAAATTTCTTCTAAAAACTTAGTAGTTGGACTGCCAAAGCAAAATTTTTCTTTTTCTAAAAAATGTGATCCTTGTTCTAAATCAAAACTCACAAGGGCAAATTTTCCTTCTAAAAACCTTGTTTCAACTCAAAGGCCCTTGGAACTTTTACATATGGATCTTTTTCGACCTTGTCAAACAAAAAGCTTTGTTGGCAACTATTATTGTTTAGTTGTGGTGGATGACTATTCTAGGTATACATGGACACTGTTTATTGCTCATAAAAATGACGCATTTCATGAATTTAAAAAGCTAGCTAAGATTATTCAAAACCAATTGCATTTGAGCATTACATCCATTAAAACTGATCATGGTGGAGAATTTGAAAATCATCTTTTTGAAAAGTTTTGCGAAAAACATGGAATTAAGCATTATTTTTCCGCTCCAAGAACTCCTGAGCAAAATGGGGTTGTGGAGAGGAAAAATCGTTCATTAAAAGAGCTTTCAAGAATAATGCTTAATGACATGAATTTGCCTGCATACTTTTGGGCCGATGCAGTGAGTACAGCTTGTTATGTTATGAACCGTGTTTTAATTAGGCCTATTTTAAAGAAAACCCCCTATGAGCTGTACAAGGGGAGAAAACCAAATATTTCCCATTTTCGTGTTTTTGGATGTAAATGTTATGTGCATAATAATGGTAGAGAAAATCTAGGAAGTTTTGAGGCTAGAGCTGATGAGGGCATTTTCCTTGGATATTCTGCTTCGAGCAAAGCATATAGGATTTACAATAAATCTCGTAATACTATTGAAGAATCTATTCATGTATCATTTGACGAATCCGATCCCAGAAGGTTGGGAAAGGTATCTGTTAATGACATTTCAGGTATTCTTGGAGATCTATTCATTGATGAGGATGAGGAGCCAAATGCTAAAGGAAAGGAGCATTCCGAAAGCAAAGAAAAATCAGTCGAACCTGTTGAGGAGAAAAATCAAGAACAATCCTTGGAGCTCAACACTGATTTGCCTAAGGAATGGAGAACATCGAGGCACCATCCTATTGATCAGATCATCGGAGACATTTCAAAAGGTGTAAGTACTCGCAATTCTATTAGCAATCTGTGTAACTTCTTTGCATTTGTTTCTCAAGTAGAGCCAAAGAATCATTCTGAGGCTATGCTTGATGAGCATTGGTTTTTGGCAATGCAAGAGGAATTAAACCAGTTCGAAAGAAATCAGGTGTGGGAACTTGTTCCTAGGCCTGAGTCTCATCCGATTTTTGGAACTAAATGGATTTATAAAAATAAACTTGATGAGGCTGGTTTAATTGTTCAAAACAAATCTAGGCTAGTTGCACAAGGTTACAACCAGGAAGAGGGGATAGATTATGAGGAAACATTTGCCCCTGTTGCTAGGTTGGAAGCCATTAGACTGCTTTTAGCTTTTGCATGCATTTTAGACTTCAAATTATATCAAATGGACGTAAAGAGTGCCTTTCTTAATGGTTTTATAAATGAAGAAGTTTATGTGTCTCAACCTCCTGGCTTTGAAAATTATGAACACCCTGATTATGTTTTTAAACTGAAAAAGGCTTTGTACGGTTTGAAACAAGCTCCTAGAGCGTGGTACGACCGTCTTAGCAAATTTTTATTGGAAAATAATTTTGAAAGAGGGAAGGTTGATAACACACTTTTTATCAAAAAGAAAGGAAAGGACATTCTTTTAGTTCAAATTTATGTTGATGACATTATTTTCGGTGCTACTAATGAAATCCTTTGCAAGGAATTTTCTAGTATGATGCAGGAAGAGTTCGAAATGTCTATGATGGGCAAGCTGAACTTTTTCCTGGGATTACAAATAAAGCAAGCGAAGGACGGAATTTTCATTAGTCAAACTAAATACTGCAAAGAATTACTGAAAAGATTTGGAATGGATAAGGCCAAGGCAGTAGCAACACCAATTAGCACATCCTGTTACTTGGACAAAGACGAAGGAGGTAAATCCGTAGAAATTACAAAGTATCGAGGTATTATCGGATCCCTTCTCTATTTAACGGCAAGTAGGCCGGATATAATGTTTAGTGTGTGTCTTTGTGCTCGGTTCCAGTCGAATCCAAAAGAAACGCACATGGTTGCTGCCAAGCGTATAATGAAATATCTGTCTGGCGCAACTGATATGGGTTTATTGTACCCCAAAGGTTCTTCTTGTAATCTTGTTGGGTATTCTGATTCTGACTTTGCTGGTTGCAAAGTAGATAGAAAAAGCACTAGCGGCACTTGTCATCTTCTTGGCAATTCATTGGTATCATGGGATAGTAAGAAACAGTCTAGTGTGGCCCTATCTACAGCTGAGGCTGAATATGTCGCCGCGGGTAGTTGTTGTGCGCAGATTTTGTGGTTGAAACAACAACTCCTAGACTTTGGTGTAAGTCTAGATCACATTCCCATTAAATGTGATAATACCAGTGCTATTAGTATCACCAAAAACCCAATGCAACATTCTCGCACGAAGCATATAGAGATTCGACACCATTTTATTCGTGACCATATTCAAAAGGGTGATTGCATTATAGAGTATGTTGATACTTCGCGGAAGTTGGCTGATATCTTTACGAAACCGCTTCCAAAATAAAATTTCTTTTTCATTCGTAGAGAAATTGGTTTAACTTCTGCCTCTCACCTCTTTTGAGTATGTGAGTCTATATATCTCTCTTGTTATTATTGATGCATCTTCTTAGTGTTTCAGGGGGAGATAACACATCTTTTTGATGATTACAAAAGGGGGAGAGATATTCTGATATTTCCTATATATGACTAATTGCATTTAGGGGGAGATACTCTGAATAATGCACAAAAATAAGCATCTATACAGGGGGAGAAGAATTGATCTATTATATTTCCTGTATTATTGTGTTCTAAGGAAGGTTTTAGTATTTTATATGTATATACTGCTTGTATAACACTTGTGATGCAGATAATAAAGAGCATATCAGAATGGTTGTTTGTCATCATCAAAAAGGGGGAGTGTTGGAAGTCAAGCTGGTTGGAAGGCATACTTCAAACTCTCTATGGACTTCAAGTTTTATTCAAGTATGTGTTTTGATGATAACAAGCCACTCAAGTTCAAGCTCACAAGTGCAAGTCTCAAGGTTGAAGACTCAAGCAAGCTTAAGAATAGAAACCTTCTCCTTAGTTCAAATGTAAGGTAATGAAGTTTTTGTTTCCTTAAGAGTTACAAAGCCAATAAAGTTTTTCATTTTGGAAGAGAAGAAGAAAAACGTGTTTTCTGCATATAAAAATGTTTTTCTGCATTTAATCGAAGTAAAAATAATTGATGTTACAAAACTCTGTATATTTGTATGTTTGCAAGAGGGAGTAATCGATTATTTCATAAAGTAATCGATTAACTTTGTTGCATCATAGAAAAATCAGAGAAGTTGTAATCGATTAACTGAATTATGTTAATCAGTTACTTTCTTATGAAAGTAATCGATTACATTAATCAAGTAATCGATTATAATTGTTGCATCATATATTTTTCAGAGGCTTAGTAATCGATTACAAGCCTTGTAGTAATCGATTACATGATGCTGCATCATATGCAAACCAGAGGCTCAGTAATCGATTAACTCCTTAGTGTAGTCAATTATTATGAGTTGCATCATACAATGAACAGGAGTGGTGTAATCGAATAACTATTATTAGCCTAATCGATTACATGGTTTTCAAATGAATTTAAGAATTTCTATTTTTGAAGGAATAATCGATTATCTTCATAAAGTAATCGATTACTTCAGGTTTTATTGAAAAACGTGTCAGAATCATTTTTTATTATTTCCTGATTTGTTTTTATATAAAAGATTCTGATATATTTTACAAAATTCGAAAATGATTTTAAATTTGAATTATTTCCTTTTTGGTTTTAAGAATCAAATCTTTATTTTATTTCGTAAATCGTTTTGATTTAGTTTTGATTTTAAAACTTATTTCAAATCTTATTTTATTCTATTTTGATTTTGTTTTACTTATTAAAAATCTGTTTTGATTCAAATTTCGTTTTCTTTTTAAATAAAGTTCACTCCAACATTTCATAACGTAATTTTTCATTCCATTTCATTCTCATTCACGTTTCTCTCTTCTTCTTCTTCTCAAGTTTTCTGATCTTCATTGTTCATAATCTTTTGAAGAACAAAACTTTCATTGGCGTAGTAAACTTCTAAGAGAAACTTCTACTTCACTATCATAGAGCATATTGTTGTATCTGTAATATCCCCAATTTTCGATGTCCGTTTAGAATACGTGTTTAAGTGTTCAGAGTGTAGGATTAAGCTAAGAGTAGAATGATATGAGATAGAACTAGCTTAGAATGGGTTTAAATAGTATAGGAATCAGGTTTGAGTAGTAATCCAACCCTAGATGAGTATAGGAGCCTTAGGAAATGAAATAGGGTTAGAAAGTCATTAAAATGGTATTTTGCATCAAGTAATCGATTACCTTGATGAGTTTAATCGATTACTTGCTCTCAGGTGAAATCACACAAAGTGTTGCAGCAAAGTAATCGATTACTTGGGTGAAGTAATCGATTACCTTGTGATTTCAGTGAAATAATCGATTATTTTGAAGGGCTTAATCGATTATTTGGTCTCAGGATTTTGTACTAGGTTGTTGCATTGAAGAAGTAATCGATTATTCATAAGAAGTAATCGATTACCTCCTGCCAAATCTGATTAAAAACACGCTTTTCCATCACTTTTTCCATAAGTTTCTCTCTCCTCTACTCGACTCTTTCTCTCTCTACGAAGCCCTCTCTTCTTCTCTCTTTCTCTCATGCTTCAATCACTCAAAATAACACCAAATCAAAGCCAAATAACATCAAATCCACACTAGAAATCATCCCCTCATCACTTATTGATGTAGTTCTCCTCCCAAATCTCATGTTTCCATCACTTTCTCTCAAATCCCCAAATTGGGAACCCAAAACCCTAACTCCCAAATCCACCAAATTGAGTCTTCCAATCCTTCAAGGAAGCATAGATCGGGTATGAGGGCATGGAATAGGAGGCTTAGGAGCTTATTTGGAGATTGGTGGAGGTGTTGTAAGGAAAACTCCAATCTCTCTCTTTCTTTCTCTCTCTTAAAGGTAAGGGGGAGTACTTTGGTTTTAATTAGGGAAAGGATTTAATGATAGTAATAGAGTTATAATTAGATGTATTTTTATATGTGTATGTCTGATTTGTATGTTGATCTTGCTATGATTGAACATAAAAGTATATGTGATGAACTTAGGAATTATGTTAGTAATGGATTGTTATAATTGTTATAGACTTAATTGATGGACTGAATGATATGGCCATGGTTGTTATTGCTGTCATGTGTGATTGTTATTATATATATATATATAGTATGGCCATAACTCTTAAGTTAGAGAACCCCACCCAATTGGATATAAAGTCTTAAAGGTTTGACTAACAAAAGCTACATAAAAGGAACTAGAAACACGTGCATTAAAGGAGTAAGGTGGACCTTAGGTGTAACGGGGAAAAATTACGTTTCTATTCGTGAAGGCAAAAGTAACTAGATTGTGCCATTAAAACAATCGCTGAGAATTGTTATGGAAAACTTTGATCTTCCAAAGGGCCGGGTTCGCAACCCGTGTCGGGGATTGGTTTTATGCAAACCATAATAATTCTGTCAGTTACTTTGGCTTTTCGTGGCCAGTGAGGGTGATTTCTTCTAGAGCCAATTTGGGCGAACCAATCCAAATTGTACGTTGTACATTACCCTAGAGGAGTGTGACGTATTGTGCAAGCGGATGAGCGATATTCCTAGAGGATATGAATCATCCAAGCAGGGGTTGGGAAATGCTTACTCCTGGTCGGTTTTCCCCAGAGTGGAGGGTGTAGTGTTGTGAGGAAATTGTTATTGTTATTGTTATTGTTATTGGAAATGGAGAAGTGCATTCATTGTTACAGTGGGTTTAATTCACTGAATCCAATGAAAGTGTTAAAGTGTTATAGTGAATAAAGTTAAATGGTACAGTGTTACATTGGATTCGGGAATTAAACCATAATGTTATAAAGTTGCATTCATACTCGTATGATTGAGCATAAAAGCATTGCTATGTATTGATATTGGGTAAATGAAAGGTGTATGTATAGTGTAATGAAATGGATAAATGTTAAAGTATAGGAAAAGTATTGATGAATAGGATAATGTGAAGCATGATTATATGTGTATGGGTACGTCTAGTTATGTCCTATTATTGCCATTTTAAGTGTTTTCCTTAATTATTATTCAAATTACTCACCCCTTAAGTTGACCATTTTAGGTACCATCGGAGAAAGACGTTCATAGCTTCCGCGCCGAGAAGGTATACTCTCACTTTAAGAGAGTATATTATTGTTGTGACCTCCTGGGTCTCATTTTTATTATTGCAATCATTCTAGGATTCTGTAATGTAAAACGTTTTCATTAACTAAAATTGTATTGAAGTGTGAATTGTTTAGTACAAGTTAAAAATACATTTGTTTTGTAATTGTAAAGGACTAAATAAGAATTTTTAATTTCCTTGAATGAATAGTGGTTGTGAAGGATATGCAACTATCCTCTTCTAAATGAATTCTATAGTGTGTCACAACCACTACATTATAATTATGGTTTTGTTTAAATAAACTGTTCTGAACTGACAGGTAAAACCTAACTTGGGGAAAACCCATATTTTAAAGTAAACTCTGTCAAAATTTTTATAAAACCCCAAGTATTTTCCTATGAAAGCAATATAAAAAAAACCAATGAATTAAAGTATTAAAAGTTAGGATGTTACATTATGGTATCAGAGCAATGGTTGCAATTCTCGGCCGTGGAGTATGAATTTCCTACTCCTAAAGGGTTACTCCACATGAGAGTAACTAACTAATAGTTAGCTTAATAGTCTATTGTGATAGTGTATGCATGCATATTTGGTTAAAGTTAGCATAGCTTAGCAATAGTAGTAGAATAGTGCTAGTGATAGTCTAGTGCTTGTAAGGTTAAATCTTCAATTCAAAGTGGACTAAGTAAAAATTTCAATTGTAACTTTGTTGTACTTAGAAGTGGACCGAAAGTAGAGACTAAGGGAAGTGATAACTCCCAACGGGTCAGAGCATGAAATTGCTACCCCAACGGGATGGGCTAAACCTTAGTTTTGAATTAAGTAAGTCAACTTCGGATATGACAAAGAATTGAAACTTTTACGTGAAATGAAATTTCAAAGTTTTCTTTTGAATGAAAGATGAATCATTTCTTTTAATTATTATTTGATTGGAACTCAAGTTGTACAGAAATGGTTTTAGCTCTAATGCAATGTAGAATCGAGATGGGCCTCTTGAGGTTTACATTTCATTGGAAGATGACATCATTAAGTCCTTGAATCCAATTAAATAATTGTCAAATTTCTTTTCTGTGCATAAGAATAAGATAGGTATTAGGAATCATTGCATCATAGACACTCCGAGCATTCTTTATCAGAGTGCGCAGCGGAAGTGAATAGGTGTCAACCAGATGCAATTGCCTTTGACTTCGATGACTGAGTGTCGACTTTAATAAGACCTGAGTAATTTCTACAATTTCACATCATGTTTGGTGATAAATACACTACTATTGAAAAGTGTAAATGTGTTTTTGCATCAAATTATTTTAAGACTTTATTTTGAAAAAGTATTAGTAGCATAAATTCTAGCGAATGTCAAGCATACAAGTATTCTATTACTTTCCAGGGTATGGAATTGATTCCAACTTTGATAATTGGTCGAATGTCCACCACCAATTTTTAGACATATATTGTTAACAAAGTGAATTCCTAAGTAATGGAATGATGATGTAGTTTATTTTTAGATTGCACCAATTGTCGATTAAATAGGAATTCACCGAGCGCGACATACATCAATTTGAAACGAAACTTGAACTTCGCAGTTGAAATAAAAGGAAAAGCATTTATTAAAAATTTGAGAATCCGGATGAAATTCAATTTCACCCGTACATGCATTCCTTTTATTTGAATTTGATGGTCATAGGGGATCCTTATTTTTCATTGTTATAGGAGTCCTCCAAAACTTTTGAATTAGTTCCAAAACCAAAGTGAAATGATTTTTGGAAATCGTTATGAATACTCTGAACTTTTGGATGCTCGACATGTTGTATCCCATCCAATGATTTTACTAAAGTTCGAAATGAAACTGATTTATAAATTACAAAGGGTTTTCCTTATTTTTGGAAAGAGATAATTTTGGAAGTTCTTTATCACCAAAGACCAAATCTTTTCTTATAAGTTAGAACTCCTTTGTTTTCTAATATGATGTGGAATTGCGAAATGCAAAAGATGCTAACTGGATAGGGTAAAGGCAATGTATCCATCATAAAATGAGATTCAAGTTTAGAATCTCAACTAAGCTAAAGGATGTTATGTCTTTTCCTTTAAGTTCACATAGAACTCAAGGGAAATGCGGAGTTCTTATTGAACAAGCTATACTCCGGAATTACAAACCCTTTTAAAACAAGAGTTAACTATTTCCTGGAATGTAGTTTGTTGGATATTGAAGTCTCAATTCTAGCATCCAATACAAGAGTCTTAGCACCAAAGTCCAGTTAATGTCAAGAGGGTTTCAACTAAGGTCCTAAGATCTTAAGCAGAAGGGTGAAACCCCAACCCAAGAAACCAAATAAGAAACCTTGAACTCTGTGTGAGGAATAAACAAGCGTAGGTCTAGTGGGAGTCTTAAGCTTGTAGAATTCCGTTTAGATTGAGTAGTAAGACCTCAATAGTGTGATGATTAGATCAAGTGATAGAAGTTAAGTTCTTCTTAGTTGAGTGTTAGAGTTTAAACCTCAGGTATATAAGTATAGATAGATGAATATAGGAAGTAGGTTTTGTTTGTTATAGAGTTATTGATTTGTGTATGTTTGAATGGTATATATATATAAGTATAATTGTAATTTCAAACTTTCTATGATTATATATTAAATCAAGTTATTGTTGGAGCTATTTCTTTTGTATTCTTTCATTCTAGGTCCAACTCTGGTTGTTTTTATAAACTCTGTATACTATTTGATGTTTATCCAAGATAAAGAATGTTTTTTTCCCACCCACCATTGACGGTGATTTTGTAAAAGTACTAAACCATTCTTTATTTCCATTAAGCATCAAATCAAGTTTCTCAAGCAAATCGCCTTATGTCTTTGGCATGGCAATTTCTAACTTCAACTCTTATTTTCCTATTGCAATTATGCCTTTCAATGGAATTTTCTCTTTAAAGAAAATAATTTGCTCATGATCAAACTTATCATTTTGATAAACTGAGTCCTTATATAAAGGACAACTCTTTTTCTATACATATATGTATATAATCGAAACATATCTTTTCATGGGATATTTTCAATCCAAACTATGAACGTATATTAAATTCAATTTTCAAAAGACCATCATCATCTTTACTCTTCATTGTTAATCCCTATTTTCAATCGCATTCCCCGCAAAATGTATTCTTGGATATTGGTCCTTTGGCAAAGGAACTTTTTGAAAAGCATGAAATGGTAACTTTTGAAAATGTTTTTAAGAAACCTACAGCTTTCACCCAGCGTAGGCGTATCTCGAAACCATATTTCTTTTATATTGATTAATTTCGGGTTGGAATTTGAAACCACTTTCTTCATTAGTAACCAACTCTATTTTGGGTGACTTTCCATATGTGTAAATGTTGTTTCCCCTTTTTAATTGCAAAATACATAACTTTTATCCAATGAATATCAAAATCTTTTCAAGATTTTTAATCAATTCAATTCAATGCAAGACTATTTTAGTACGTATTGATCATTTTTACTAACTTGTGTTGAGTTGATGTTTTACTTTTCTTTTAAGAAGTATACTCTTTGATAAGATTTCAAAATGATATTTCCTATATCCGAGTTAAATCTAATCTTGTATAAATTTTGAATAAGCAATGTTTTGAGTTTTGGTGTATGTTTGTTATTTCTCTTGATTGTTCCTTTGAATTATGCTTGGTAGTGTTAATTTCTCTTATTGTTAAATGTTTTCTGTTTTTGTTCCTCGTTGAGTATGTGATAGTGTTTGTCTGTTTAAAATATCTTCGTGCTGATGATGTATATATTTTATTGAATGATGATATGTTATAACAGGGATTAGGACTTTTGCTTCTCTGATTAGTGGGAGTAGATTAGTTTTTCCTAAGTTGAACCTAAATAAGGTAATGGGACATCTTGTAAGAAGGAGTCTCATTAGCATCAGAGTAACTAGGTTAATGAATCCACCCGAGCTATATTCTAAGTGGGGGAGTGTATCCCCAAAGTCTTAACCCTTTTCAATGTCTAAGATAGGATTAATCTTGTGATGAGAGCATATAGCTCTACATCTCTTTTAATTCTTAGAACTCAGCCGAATTTCGGGGACGAAATTCCTATAAGTGGGGGAGTATTGTAACATCCCCAATTTCCGATGTCCGTTTAGAATACGTGTTTAAGTGTTCAGAGTGTAGGATTAAGTTAAGAGTATAATGATATGAGATAGAACTAGCTTAGAATGGGTTTAAATAGTATAGGAATCAGGTTTGAGTAGTAATCCAACCCTAGATGAGTATAGGAGCCTTAGGAAATGAAATAGGGTTAGAAAGTCATTAAAATGGTATTTTGCATCAAGTAATCGATTACCTTGATGAGTTTAATCGATTACTTGCTCTCAGGTGAAATCACACAAAGTGTTGCAGCAAAGTAATCGATTACTTGGGTGAAGTAATCGATTACCTTGTGATTTCAGTGAAATAATCGATTATTTTGAAGGGCTTAATCGATTATTTGGTCTCAGGATTTTGTACTAGGTTGTTGCATTGAAGAAGTAATCGATTATTCATAAGAAGTAATCGATTACCTCCTACCAAATATGATTAAAAACACGCTTTTCCATCACTTTTTCCATAAGTTTCTCTCTCCTCTACTCGACTCTTTCTCTCTCTACGAAGCCCTCTCTTCTTCTCTCTTTCTCTCATGCTTCAATCACTCAAAATAACACCAAATCAAAGCCAAATAACATCAAATCCACACTAGAAATCATCCCCTCATCACTTATTGATGTAGTTCTCCTCCCAAATCTCATGTTTCCATCACTTTCTCTCAAATCCCCAAATTGGGAACCCAAAACCCTAACTCTCAAATCCACCAAATTGAGTCTTCCATTCCTTCAAGGAAGCATAGATCGGGTATGAGGGCATGGAATAGGAGGCTTAGGAGCTTATTTGGAGATTGGTGGAGGTGTTGTAAGGAAAACTCCAATCTCTCTCTTTCTTTCTCTCTCTTAAAGGTAAGGGGGAGTACTTTGGTTTTAATTAGGGAAAGGATTTAATGATAGTAATAGAGTTATAATTAGATGTATTTTTATATGTGTATGTCTGATTTGTATGTCGATCTTGCTATGATTGAACATAAAAGTATATGTGATGAACTTAGGAATTATGTTAGTAATGGATTGTTATAATTGTTATAGACTTAATTGATGGACTGAATGATATGGCCATGGTTGTTATTGCTGTCATGTGTGATTGTTATTATATATATATATAGTATGGCCATAACTCTTAAGTTAGAGAACCCCACCCAATTGGATATAAAGTCTTAAAGGTTTGACTAACAAAAGCTACATAAAAGGAACTAGAAACACGTGCATTAAAGGAGTAAGGTGGACCTTAGGTGTAACGGGGAAAACTTACGTTTCTATTCGTGAAGGCAAAAGTAACTATATTGTGCCATTAAAACAATCGCTGAGAATTGTTATGGAAAACTTTGATCTTCCAAAGGGCCGGGTTCGCAACCCATGTCGGGATTGGTTTTATGCAAACCATAATAATTTTGTCAGTTACTTTGGCTTTTCGTGGGCAGTGAGGGTGATTTCTGCTAGAGCCAATTTGGGCGAACCAATCCAAATTGTACGTTGTACACTACCCTAGAGGAGTGTGACGTATTGTGCAAGCGAATGAGCGATATTCCTAGAGGATATGAAGCATCCAAACAGGGGTTGGGAAATGCTTACTCCTGGTCGGTTTTCCCCAGAGTGGAGGGTGTAGTGTTGTGAGGAAATTGTTATTGTTATTGTTATTGTTATTGGAAATGGAGAAGTGCATTCATTGTTACAGTGGGTTTAATTCACTGAATCCAATGAAAGTGCTAAAGTGTTCTGGTGAATAAAGTTAAATGGTACAGTGTTACATTGGATTCAGGAATTAAACCATAATGTTATAAAGTTGCATTCATACTCGTATGATTGAGCATAAAAGCATTGCTATGTATTGATATTGGGTAAATGAAAGGTGTATGTATAGTGTAATGAAATGGATAAATGTTAAAGTATAGGAAAAGTATTGATGAATAGGATAATGTGAAGCATGGTTATATGTGTATAGGTACGTCTAGTTATGTCCTATTATTGCCATTTTAAGTGTTTTCCTTAATTATTATTCAAATTACTCACCCCTTAAGTTGACCATTTTAGGTACCATCGGAGAAAGACGTTCATAGCTTCCGCGCCGAGAAGGTATACTCTCACTTTAAGAGAGTATATTATTGTTGTGACCTCCTGGGTCTCATTTTTATTATTGCAATCATTCTAGGATTCTGTAATGTAAAACGTTTTCATTAACTAAAATTGTATTTAAGTGTGAATTGTTTAGTACAAGTTAAAAATACATTTGTTTTGTAATTGTAAAGGACTAAATAAGAATTTTTAATTTCCTTGAATGAATAGTGGTTGTGAAGGATATGCAACTATCCTCTTCTAAATGAATTCTATAGTGTGTCACAACCACTACATTATAATTATGGTTTTGTTTAAATAAACTGTTCTGAACTGACAGGTAAAACCTAACTTGGGGAAAACCCATATTTTAAAGTAAACTCTGTCAAAATTTTTATAAAACCCCAAGTATTTTCCTATGAAAGCAATATAAAAAAAACCAATGAATTAAAGTATTAAAAGTTAGGATGTTACAGTATCCGTGCTGTGAGAACACAAAAAGCTATTGTAATCACTATCATTGTAATTGTTCTAAACCTTAGTGGTTAGGGAGAGAATCCCTTAGTGGACGTGTGATACGTCGTAGGGCGAGGAACCCTGCTGTGTGATTGAGGCCCCTAGCGAACGGTGGTTCCTAGTAGTGTGCGGGGTGCTCTTGGTTGTAATAGGGTGCGGCTCTATTGCTTGGTATAAGAACTCTCAGGCGGGTCGCTTGGAGACTGGACTAGGCCTTTCGACGGGAAGGCTGAACCAGTATAAAATTCACCGGTGCAAGCTTTTCTATCCCTATCTCTTTTAATTTCCGCATATTTCAATTTTTACGTTTCTGCGCTACTCATTTATTTTTTTTTCTATCGTTTTCGCGATTCGTGTCGAACGTTTAATCTCTCCATCTCAAATCAATTTTTTATTTGTTACGATTTTTTCAATACATAATAAAACTCGATTCACCCCCCCTCTCGAGATTTTGAGGCCAAAACCAACAAAATGCCCTTCAGGTGGAAAGGTCCATTAGGTGGAAGAGCCCGTTAGGTGAAGGGTGTACCCACGGATCATTATGCGCAATTAAGAGGTTATAAAGATTGGTAGGATGAAGATAATGGTGATTGTGTGTTTGTATAGATTGTGTGTTAGCATGGATTGTGTTATTATGTTTGAATTAATTGTGATGGTGTGTGTGTATGGATGGTGTGTCCTAATGGGTGGGAAATTCTTGTTGGGTGGATAAATTCCTGTCGGGTGGGACTTTCCTAATGGGAGGAAGTTTCTTAGTGGGTGGAAATACCTGACATGTGCGACAGACCTAATGGGAAAACAAAATAAAAGGATAGGCAAAGAAAGTAAGTGAGAATATAGACAGCGTGTGCGAGGGACCCTTTTCGTAGGGTGAAGTAATCGGAATAGAAAGAATAATAACTATTGATAAATGGGGTTAACTAGGTGAAGAAATGAGTTAGGACCAGGAAATGAATAAGTTATAATTAATAACATGAAATGTAGGGTAGATGGTTAAAGATAATAAGTACATTAGGCTTAGTTATTAGCTATGACTTTTTAGAAATTATTTCCTAAGTTCTGTGTAATGCTACCCTTCTTGCTATTTTTATTCCAGGTACAGAAGGAGCTTACACAAGTCTTGGCCGAGCAGGAATACACTCCACATCGTGGAGTGTATTTAGTTAGGGGTTTGACCACTTGTTGGGTCGGGGTTTTGTCTGGAGAATATTATGTATTTATATTCAATTTATCTTTTGCGAACTAAAGAACTCCAATATCTGGTTCATATTTTTGGAAGTTATGTAATGAACGAATTAAATTTTATTTTGGCCCTGCTGGCCTACTGTTGTAAAAATGAAAGTTTTTATGCAGGTCAAACAGGAAAAGTATATTTTGGGAGTGTCCCTAAAACAAAGTAAACTTCGTTCAATTTTATGGAGATTTTCATAAGTTATTTGTGTAACTAAGAGTTTTTAATGAGTTAATGAAAGTCTTAAAAAGAAATTTTCAAGTCACTAATTCAATTGGGGTAATTAGGGTATAAATGAAGATAGGGTGTTACACTTTCCTAAGACATAATGATCATCAATAAAACTTTGTGGTTATCTATCAATATACGTGACGGCAATTGTTTGTGTGTGTGTTTAGCCGGACGACGTTGAGACAATAACTCTTGTTTGTGTGATTATCTGTTTATTATCAATCTGTATTATGTTTTATGAGCATTATGTTTACTACTTTGAATAATGTTATATCACGAATGGGCTGATAAACTAATTATCTGTTGGAAAAAGAAATATTGGAGAAATGATTATCTGAAAATATGTTGGAATTGATAAGATCATGTTAAGGCTTTATGGTTTAAGGCAATGATTATTTTGTGGACCCTCAGCAGGTATAAAACCTTGGTTAAGGCAATACAGTTATAATTTAAGTATCTCAAATCGCTTAGTGTACAGTGAAGGTGGGCGGAGCACTAATGACTTTTGATGTATATCTCCAATCGCACTCTCTTTTAGACGTGCTTGATTTTAAGTAGTTGGCCATGTGAATGTCGTGTCATGGTTGCGAGCATTGTGGAACCACTGTACTTAGGGAGGTGCTTGTTTCGTTTTTCCCTTAGAAGTCGAGGCACGTTAGAAGCGAGACTCAGAATAGGTCGACCAACTATAGGTTAATAAAACTAAAACCTTTATCACAATACACTTTAAGACTTTAAAAGACATGAAAATAATAATCCTTTCTATCTACGTTTGAGAGAGAAATAGTGGAGAGGAAAGATACCGTATGCTTGGAGGCTGGAGTCCCTTCAAGTGGTGATTGTGATAGGGGAGGGCAAGGACGGTGAACGTCAAGAAGCCTCGAGTGCTTCTCTAGGCGGGACAGGACTACAATGACCAGGTTCACCGGAGTCTGGACTCGGTTGTAGCAAGGACTGCTGGCCAACTAGAGAAAGTGTTGTCGCCCCCTTGAGCAACTCAGAGATGGTGAGAGGGAACGTGAAAGAGGAAAGAAGTCGGTAGGTGGTGGGCTCTTTTCCTTGCTGACCACTGGAGTCTGGTTATAGCCTTTTATTTAAATGAATTTTGAAATCTTGTTGACCAGTGGAGTCTGGTTATAGCCTTTGTTTTCCAACTTCTACGCCAACGTGGTTAAGGTTCCTGTGCATCCCATCTGCTTTCCGAACTAGGTCGTGGTTGGATATCACAGAGGAGATGTATCATGTGTGCTGACTTATCCCCTGCCTCAATGATTTCCCTTCCTAAATCATTGATGGCTATGTTGTGAGATGAGAGAAGAGAATTGAAAAAGATTAATAAGATGTTGTGTTGAAAAACCATTATGAAGCAAGTGAAATTGTTATGATACTATGTTGTGGCATGTGAAGTTATGGAATCATAGTAATGATGCCCATAATTATGATGTCTTATGAGAATAGGCTACTATTTGCTTCTTTTATTTGATGATTGTATATGCATGTGTGTGAACCCTAATGTGATCCCCTAGAGTAAGTCCATGCCGTCAACAATTTATTCGTTCGGATCGCTTACTCTCTCTACTTTCCCTTTTAATGTGGGCATTGGGAATGATGTCCATAGATGCCGTTTGTCGAGTAGAGTTTTCGAACAGAGGAATAGTGCATTTGGATTATTTTGGTCTTTGGAAATGAAGCAAAGTGGATAACTCAGAGAAGGACCGACATGAGTGGAGTCGTTGCTCCGGAGATAGTCGTCTGCGAAAGATTGACCCAAATAAGGCACCAGCAATGGAGAGCAGAGACGACGAGAAGATTTATGTTTGTCATAGGTCTAAGTAGTTAGATTGAGTCCGTCTGCTCTGATAGGACTGATGTAATCCTTATTTTTGTCCTATACCTTTTATGGTTCAGTATCTTCATTGTATCAAATGTCATGCCCTTCGAGGTAGTGACCATTTTATAAAACAGTTGATTTTAATAAAAATGATTGTTCACTTATATTTCTAAATTGTTATACTTTGCAATTGGAATCAATCATCGCAATCTTAAAAAGGTAATCAAATGTTTTTTACGTAAAAGAACCATTTGAGAAAGATATTATTTTGAGAAGAAGAGTTTTGGGATGTGTTGGTAATATCTCAATTTGGAAAAGATGAAATTTATGGAGCTTTCGTAAACTAATTTTTTTCAAAGGCTAAGTAATGTAATTCGTATACAGCAAATCTTTTTGCAAGTAAACTAAAATGGATGTTTTCTTAATGTTATAAAAAAAATGGCGCGAATTTTGCTAAAATTCTATGTCCAAATTTGGGTGTTACAACATCAGCACCTCTCCGGGGGATATCATCAACTCCATCCCGCTACAATGTACAATATATATATATATATATATATATATATATATACCAGATGTATTATTAAAGCAAAACTAGAAAAATCACACACATGCAAATAAAGAAAATGGAAAAAATCCTAGAACCGAACTGTTATTACATCATAAGTTTTACATCAAAAAGAAAAATAAAAATGCCAAAGTCTGATAGAATGGTCTGATACAATAGTCCAAAATACAGAATCCAGAAAATCATAAAATAAACACCCTCATCACTGCTCATCCTCCTCTGTTACGTTGATGATGACTCTAACAATCCAAAAACTTCCTGATACGCAGGCACATAAAAAACATAATCCTGAGCATCATCTGTCTCAGCTCGCATAAATGCATCCCCCCTACTTGTGCTTCCTACAACCAATCTCTTCCCTTTTGGTATCGTGTTTCTCTCTCAGACGTACAATATATCAAACCCTTGGTGGGCACTAAAATAAACAAAATCAAGCACAAAGAACACTAACTCTCAACCCCCAAGCTAATCGAAACCAGTCCATAGTGCAATAGAGTAGAGAGAATGAGTGTTTTTACCCAATAACCCAGGAAAAATTCGTGCACCTTGAACCCTAAAGAGAAAAACCGGATTGAAAGGGAGAGGGAAGAATGAGTCTTGCATGCACAATGTGGTAGCACCAAAGGGAGAGAGACTCTTAAAGCTTGAAGAATGTGAAAAAAAAATTGAGAGATTTGAGTGAAATTTGATGAATTAGGGTGAAAGAGGGGTTAGGGTTCTCGAGGGGAATTGGGAAATTTGAGAAATTATGAACAAATGGGGGCTGAACCCCCTAGGCGTGCCACTTTAAGACCTGCGCACCCTTCCCTGTGAGACCCCTTCTTGTTTTTCAATTATTTTTCAATTTTCACCCCCATTTGCTGCACTTCGACCCACCCACGCCTGGGCGTAGTCATCAGACTTTGATTTTTAATTTTCTCTTTATTTTTTTAAAAAACAATATAATAAAAGGGAAACTAAAAACACACAAAAATCATTCACACAAAAATAATAAAAATTAAAAACTACCAAAAAACTAAAAACAAAAATAAGAGGGATCTACCTAAAAATAAAGTTGAATAAGAGAGTTAAGAAAATTCCCTTTGTAACACATGATTTTCGCTTGATGCACCATGGAGGAGACTCCCCCAAACTTATTCACCTGTGTCACATGAACAACTAAAATTAGTGCTCGAAGCACCTAATTAGTAGTTACATATAAAAAGCTCTAACTCTTTATTCAACTAGAAATTCAAAATGCACCAAGATCCCAAATCTTATGGCATAAATCCCATGTGATGCAGGAATAACAAGTTACTCCCATATCCCATGAGACAGTGCATGGATTATGGTAGAGTAAGGAAGTTTTAAAAATAAGTTCAATCCCAACAGGGTTAAAAGGTACATTTCTTACTCCGTACATAATCTCAAATAAATTGCATTTTTCCTCATTCATGAAGGTGTTAATTTCATGAATTAGGAAAAACACATTCTTTCAAAGATCAATGGATAAAAATTAGAGACATGTTTCGACCTGGCTATCAAAATGATCAATGGATGTGTGCAACTGATGGCATTTACACAATTAGTTCAGGTTATTCGTTTCTGATTGGCCCCCAACCACACTTTTTGTTGCATAAGGAAATCTGGAACACTGTCTCGGTTCAAAGACATTGTTTCATATTTTGGCTTGTTGTCCTAGGCAAGATTCAGACTCTAGATACAATGCCTTGGCTATGTTTACCAAACCATTGCTGTCTTTGTATGGCTGCAGCAGAGACACGAAACCATTTGTTTTTTGAGTGTCCTTGGAGCAAGGAACTGCTCAACAAATGCTTACAATGGTTTGGTGTTGCACAAAGCTCATATAAGTTCTCAAACTGGTCAAGATGGGTGCACTATGCTTTCAAAGACAAAATTCGAAGGAGGTGTGTTGCAGCACTTGTGGCAGCGATTATCTATCAAATATGGAGGGAGCGAAATTTTCGAACATTCAATGATCAAAGTAGATCTATAGAGTACATTTTCAAGATTATCAAAAGAGAAATCTCAATTAGAATAGATTTTTGTTTTCCAAAGTTTAGGAATTGGCCGAATAAGTCTTTGGTTTATAGGATTAGTATGGAGTTATAATTTTGTTTTATTTAGCTCTTGAACCCTTCCTAGAAGGTGGCAAGAGTGTGATTTTTTGCCTTCCCCACTTCTCTTGAACCCTTCCTAGAAGGTGGCAAGAGAGTGTGTTTGGCTTGCTTCATGTTTTCTTTATTTGTTTTGTGGTAATAATATTTTATTTTTACCAAAAAAAAACACATTCTTTGGATCTCTATTCATCCCATGGTATAACAATGAATTATGATGATTTAGAAAAATATCATGCAAACTATGGGGTTGGACATAATATAAAATTTTTGAATCATCCAAACATGCAATAGATTTAACACAATTTTTAAGTTCAGAAAATTCAGCACGCAAAGATGAGTCAAATGTCTCTATTATTATCCTACCCTCGTTTGCTTTGTAAAAATCTAAATCCTCAAAAATCATTGTTGTACATTTCAGATTTCGCTCTAAAAATAAATTTCCTATCTAACTACTCCTAAGTACCAAAAATTAATTGGAATCGAATTCCAATTCCCGACAACGGTGCCAAAAACTTGTTGGAGAAATAACAAGTGTACTAGATCACAAGTAATATAATGAAAGTAAATTATCGTTCTACTCGGGAATTGTGAGTTGTTTCCAAATAATTCTCACCAAAGGTGTAATTAAAAGAGAAATTTATAAGTTTTTACTATTTATAATAACATAAACAAACCATTAAAAATAAACTAATTAAATTAGGGTTTGTGAGACAAATAGAGAAAGGTGTTAGAAACATAGTTTCATTGCAAGACTTGTTTATTAATTATGATTCTCTATTTTTCATCAAGTCCACGACATTCCAAAGGTAGTAAAAACCAGAAGCCTCTGTGAATTTACGTTTCTTGTTCAATATGAGAAACCTTAATCCCTTAAGTGATTTTGACATATGAATAACCACTAATTAAGAACACTGGAACATTAAAGTCATATAAGCCCTAGCTGTATTCCTACACACTAGGTGGTTATAATGTTTGATTGAACGGCCTATTCTAACCCCTCAGATCCCTCTTGTTAGATTAACAAAAACTTGTAGGAAAACTAGCAAGTGTACTAGATCACAAGTAATATAACAAGTAAATTATCGTTCCACTTGGGGATTGTGAGTTGTTTCCAAATAATTCTCACCAAAGGTGTAATTAAAAGAGAAACTTATAAGTTTTTACTATTTAAAATAAAATAAACAAACCATTAAAATAAACTAATTAAAATAGGATTTGTGAGACAGATAGAGAAAGGTGTTAGAAACTTAGTTTCATTGCAACACTTGTTTACTAGTTATGAATCTCTATTTTTCATCAAATCCACGACATTCCAGAGGTAGTAAAAACCAGATCCCTCTGTGAATTTACGTTTCTTATTCAATATAAGAACCCTTAATCCCTTAAGTGATTTTGACATATGAATAACCACTAATTAAGAACACTGGAACATTAAAGTCATATAAGCCATAGCTGTATCCCTACACACTAGGTGGTTATAATGTATGATTGAACGGTATATTCTAACCCTTAGATCCCTGGCCTCTTGTTGGATTAGAGATCCAAAACAAAACATAAATTAGCTACGTTCATGAATTGGAATTAAAACACAACCAAACAATAGATTTGAATGAAAAACATCAATTCATAAATTATATAAACATAACCATACAAATCCACCATGTTCCTAACTACAAAGGGTTTAGTTATACATTATGAAAGAATAAATAGAAGACATAGAATAGGATTCCATATCATAGACAATAAGGAATTACCTCTAACTCTTTCTTCCAATGCTCTGAACTCCAAAATATGCAGTCTCCCTCCTTCTCCAAAAGCTACCCAACCTAATACTAAGTCCTAGAATATATAGAAAAAGCTAATCCTAAAACGAATCAATCTAAAATCTATCAGAATCCTCAAAAGTGAAATAGATAGGCCCAACTAGCAGGCACTCGCGCCCAAGCGCAGCCCACCCTCGCCTAGGCGTGGGACAAAATTCCTCTAGCTTTTCTTCTACGTGCACCACGCGCCCAGGTGTGCCTTCCCTCACGCCTGCGCGTGAGATTCCCTGAGTTTGGCTGAGTTTTTCTTCATTAAATTTTGACTTTTTGCACCCCAGCTCTTGACATTTAAACCCCATCTTGTTCCACCTTTAAGAACACCATTTCTCTCCATTCTAGCTTCAATCTCCAGATCTTCAAAGTTCTTTTCCATTCCAAAACATCAATCATCAAATTAAGCTTCCAATACCTGAAATCAAACCCAAAACGGATCAAAATGTTCAAGGATTCTTAATTACCTAAATTTTCTAGAAACATAACAAAAACCTAATATTTACTCAAGAAACAAACCAAAACCATAGTAAAAGGGAGTTAATTATCACTCGAAAACATTATATATCAGACCCGCATCAGAGACGTCTGCTACGTCTTGACTAGAATTGTGTTATGAATTACATAATAAGTTGGTATGTTTATAAATAAAGAAAATAATTCATGGTTAATGACGAAACTTTGTTAGAATTTTTGGTTAAGTGAGAAATTTAAAAATGATCGTATAAGAAAAGAATTATGGAAAATAAGTTGAGTTGCAAGTTTTTATGAAAATGGATTAAGGACTGATGTAACGGACTGAACTTCCTGATGTGCACGGTTGTTATGACGTGCTTCCAGGTCAAGGATGGTGTTGGCCGCATGAGCTTTATGTCGTGGTTTCAATCCCTTGTCTGAGATGATGATGTGAATTATTATGGAAAAGATTTATGTAAATAATTTAATTAGAGGTCGTGGTTCACTGAAGGGATGAACAAGAGTGAATCAACCCAATCTTTAGGTTTAATAAAATATTAATAAAACATTGATAAGATACTAAAAGACGTTGTATATTGCGGTGAGTAGATCGTCAAGTAGTGGAGAGCGATTGTGATAGGGGAGGGTGATGACGGTAATTCGTCAAGAAACCTAGAGTGCTATTTTAGGTGGAACTAGTCTATAAGTAATTGGGACTTAAGACCTTGGGGATCGTAGCGTGTTCCACACTACAGACTAGAATAGTATTGTCGCCCCCTTGATCAATTTCGAAACGGTGAGAGGGAACCTGAACGAGGCGGGCTGTCGAATGGTATTGGGCCCCTATGTGATTGATGAGAAATTGTGAAATGATATGATGATATAAAGTTCATGATTATGATGATTTCTCGGCAGTTCGACCGACGAGGGTTAAGGTTCCTGTATGTCCCTTTTGCTTCCGTTTAGGCTCGGGAGGATTGAAGGAGATGTATGTGTGCTAACCCAGTCCACGATGACGATTCCTTATTCCCTTGTCACCGGTGGATGCGATTTAATAAAACTTAATAATAAAAGCCTAAGAATGTAAAAAGTTATGATACATAATGATGAGAAAAGAATTGCGGAAGGGTTAAGTCATTTGTGAGCCTTCGGGCATGGAAACAATATTGGATAATGGCAAATAAAGGACATGGAATCAATGTTGTTGTGGTTGGCAAGAAATGTCTCTAAGAGAAAGAGGTTGATGATATTGGTAAGAGAAATAAAGTGGTGATGATAATGAATATATAAATGAATTTATTTTATTATGTTGTGATGTATGTGCTTATTTCTTTGATTGCCTAATGTAATTCCACACAATCGACTTTTATTGTCTGGAATGCATACTCTCTCTATCTTGCTATGTCCTTCTGCGTGTATATAAATGGTAAATACAGCTGGAGGATTGGGAATTGTGCTATGGAGGTGGTTCGTCGACTGCTGAGATATGTGGAGATTCTTCTTTGTCAGAAGATGAAGAACTAGATGACACATGAACATCAAATGAGGTAGTGGAATCAAGATTCGTTTCCGTGGAGTCTCCCTAGGTTGCGTCGAAGTCTGTGGCTGCGGACGACCTTAGTTCTTAGTTATAGTTTTGTTCTATTTTGTGTCCCACTTATGTGCACTAGGTGATATTGCTGGAACCACTGTGTAACACGTTTTGATGCTTAATTAGTTTTGGAAAACAAATAACTCTGATGGAACTATTTGAGACTTTATGAACTTATGAACTGTTATTTATTTTAAATGAATGATGTTTTATGAAAATAGAGTGAGAGTTCCAAAGCGCCGTGTTGGTAACATTTCGGTTTGGAACTTGACAGGTGGCGTGTGACATGTTGACCTTACTTTTAATTTGAATGTGTAAACTGAAACATTTTTGTAATAGCGGTCCATGTCCATGTCACCAATGAAAATAAAATTACCGATATTTTTACTATATTATTTAAATATAAGAATAATTCAAGTTCTAAATCGGGGTGTTACAACGGTAATTGGTTCGAACAAATTACGGTGAGGTAATTAATTCAAGAAACCAATCTTTCTCAAAATCTTTTCTAAAACCAGTTTAGATACTTCAAACCAATTATGTTTGGATGCCAAAGAGTTGATGAATCATACAAAGAAAGCGTTCTTTATTTAACAGTGATACAAAAGCGTATTTGCTTAGTTTTTCGCAAAAATCAATATAAATTGCTGAAATAAAAGAGGAAAGGGAAAGAGTTACGACACTGCGATTTATTCTGGTTCCCTCACAACCTCCCGAAAGCTATGTCCAGGCCTCCCGGTTTAGGAGATCTGCTTCACTATGAATAGAAAATCGTTTGTACAATCACGCTTCCAAGATGTCTCACTTGCTAAGCCTACCAAGAGATCCCTCACTCTTGTTGTACCTTTAACTCGATCTTCTAAACACCTCTGTCAACCTAGAAACTAGAAAGATCCATCACTCTCTAGACAACAAGAAGATACCGCACTCCTTGCACAATCTTGAAATGGTGATGCCTCACACAGAAAATCAAAACTGATAACTTATTGCTTTTCTAATTGCACTAGTATGCGGCATAACAACACTTGTAATCTCTGTAGATCTTGAATATGATTCAATGCAATGGTTGAAAAAAATGAGCAATGAGTATTCAAGATGAAAAGTGAGAAGAAGAAGAAAAAGTATTCACTTTTTCTTTAGAAATCTTGGAGAAAGTTTATGGCCTTGTGTATTTCTGAATTAAATGTGAAAATCAGTTGTATGACACGTCATAAGGATCATAGGGTATTTATATTGAAGTCCCTAAAGGTATGGTACATTTCAAAATTGATTTTTCCACTTTTAAAAGAACTGTAATCGGTTACACAAGACTTGTAACTGGTTATCGTCCTATTTTAAAAAGTAGTTTGACAAATTTGTACTACTGTAAGGGGTTACAAAGGGTCTATAATCGGTTACGCACTATAGGTATGTACAATAAACTAGTTTTAGATGTTTAACTCCAATATAACACCTACAAGAATCCTTAAACCTTTACTTTGACCATTGAATGATGCATCAAAAATGTCTAAAAATATGTTTTAAAGATTATGTTGAAACTTAATGCATGTTAATTCAATTTGTTTTGAATGAGATTAACTACCCAACCTAGACTTTACCCAAGCAATAATCTTAAGGACCTAAATAAAAGTAAATAGCGATAAAAGTAAAGTCCTTTCTCCATTGCTTTTGAGTCTTTTTTATCCTTAAATCTTCTTCTCTTCATTGAACTTGATTATTGTTCTTTTTCTTAATATGTCTTCATCAAAATAATCATCAAGCTTATTTGCTTCACGATCTCCCCCTTTTTTATGATGACAAACTTATGTTAAATTTGGTGTGTGCTGAAATATGTTCCGCCTCAGTATATGCACTTGTAATCAACTTTGCAAATGCGAAATCAAATTGAGAGAAGCTTTAAACTTGTGTCATCTTGAAATGCACCAACACACCTACATAGAAGAACAAAAACAACCCTTCTCCTCCTTTAGACATGATCAAAAAGCATTTTTAAAGTGATAATATAAGTCAAAAGTTAAGAAAACATCATAAAAAATAAAAAATCAACTGTCAGACCAGTGTTGTAACATGTTAAAAGCAAGCTATAATCGGTTACAGCATGTGACGACCCAACTTTTAAACCTTAACTAATATTCTTATTCCAAAAATGTGACCTTATTTTTTTTTCTTTTTCAATCATAAGTTACGTCATCACTATTTCAAATCTTGAGGAAGGAATTGGAATCATCAAATAGAAAGATAACAAACCTCATATTGTATCATCATAGTTCAAAAAGGATTATAACTTTCGTTACATAGCTGGTACTAAAAGGGCTAAGAAGTTAAACATAACTAAACTCAGCTAGAACTCTAGGCCATTACACTATATCACAATATCATACAACAAAATGTATAATAACCTAGAGCATATGGTTCGCAACTCCAAAACATAAAGCAGGAAAGGAAAAGAAACCTGATGGGTTATATCATACACATTTCACTTACCAGGAATTCAACTTCTGTCGTCAGTTCCCCACTGACTCCCAGTTGAATTCTCCATGGGATCCTGATCCACCATTTGGTTATCATCTTCCACTGGGTCCTCATCCTCGATTGGGTCCTCCTCCTCCTCTTCATGTGCCGGTTCGGCAGGCACATAAACCGGAGTCCTTGATCGGACTCTAGGGGAAGGACTAGGGTGAGTGGGAACTTCAAAAACAACTCTTTCAGTTGAGGGTGAAGGACTCGGTAGAAGAGTGCGTCTTGTAAAACGTCTTGGTGGTGGTGGAGGGGTTCCATGGCGGAAAACAAAATTCGATGGGATGTGCATGATATACACCATTGGGATTCTTGTCCTTCGAGGGCGCATTCAGGACCAAGGGTTAGGATGACGGAAGGTAATCTCCACGTCACCCTCGAACGTGGCCCGATGCTCTTCAAAATTCCACTCCCCATTAGGGAGTGGTCTCATCTCCACACACAGCATGTTCCGTGCCATATCCTACACACAAGGGATTAGGAGTGAGCCATAGCTAAACGCAATAACAAATGAGCATAACAGAGGCTAAAAATAACATACACATATCATCGTTTAGCAAAAGGAATGCAAGTACCTATGCTCAGACCATTTTAACACGCATTATATTTCATTAATGTCATGATGCATGCCTACTCCTCATCCATGCATCACGGTTCGGTAGACTCGACCTTCTTTCCTGTGAACCTGGGCCGGATATCTACCTTATCCATTGAACCGAAGCAATATCCATATCATAGTCATTCCGATTGTTTGGGAGCCAGCCTTCATAGCATCCTGTGCCATGGCATTCCTTTGTTCTATCCTATGCTAGGGTCCCAAATCGAAATCGGGGCAATCTCCTTCATCATGCATGATTATGCCACATAGAATTCCATGTTTTATTTCTTCCATTATTCTCATCAGCATTCTTTGCACTACTTTGTCGGATACTACATTACTCAGATCATTTCCATTTCCTTAACATTTCTTTAATACTTTCAGAAAAAGGCCATCAGCGGCATAGCCACTTTGTGATGGTTTTAGAATTAGTATTAGGGCGTTATTGTTTAATTTGAGTTATTATTATTCCATCAGGACACCACTAATGGGTTATTTATCAACAAGATGGATATAATTTCCATCGGGAGTCCCATAGGGTAAATCGTCAACCAAATGGATTTAAAACTTCTGTTGGGACTCCTGTGGAAAGTTATCAACCACCGAATAGAAATTTCAGTAGGACTCCTCCAGGATAATTATCAACCAAACGAAGTTAAGTTATGCCACTGGGTGAAATCCTCATAGTGGACTTTCGAATTTAACAATAATCTTAATGAAAAGTATTAATTTCTGATAAATAGAGAAAATAAGTGTTTCCTTCAATTTTTCTTCAATCCACTCGAGTAGTCCACTCGAGTAGTTCATGAACTACTCGAGTAGTTCATCCAAAAATACTCGAGTCTTTATAACAATACTCGAGTTGTTCCTCACTTTTCCAGAATACTCGAGTCTTGCTAGAAATACTCGAGTCTTTTTGTTGCATCTGCACCAGTTTTCTGCATTTTTAGCACCAATTCGTAATTCTTGCTTGCTTATTCCATTTCTATGCAAAACAGAAGTTTAAACACATAAAATATACATGTTACAACTATCAACCATAATCAAAACAACATAAAACAGAATCAAACCACAGAATTGTACAAAACATTGAAATTGTCCATTTTAACATATGAAATTCAATTCTACTTGATTTTAAATTCGTGAAACAATCCAGTGAGCATTATTAGGTCCATTTAAACTTGTTTGAATATTAAAACCATGGGTTTCTAACCTTCTAGTCAATTTCCCAAATCAAGTTGCATCCCAATTGAACCTTTAATGGTTCCTACATTTCTAGCTTGTTTTAACTCATTCTAGCACTTAGATAACTCCTTCCATACCTTAACGATGCTAAAGAAAGTATGGATTGAAGAGGAAAGAGTCTGAATCGAATTCCTTGATTCTGCACCGGTGCAAAACAGTTGCACTAGCTAACTTTGACCACAAATTTCAGTATGAATAAGACATGAAAAGAACGAAACAAGTTAGCTTAAGCAACTAGGAAGTGCTAACTTTAATCAGAAACAAATTTGGAATCAAGAGGGTTCCTGGATTTACCAAACCAATTCGAGAAAGAAGGGTGATTGACAGTGAATTGTGCTCTGTTTTCGCAGCTTTGAATACTCAACTTTGAGAGCTTGGAACTTGATCTACAGGAAGTGTTTTTCGATGGGACTGATTTCTATTTCAAGATTGGAAACAGAACTTCATTTTGTGTTTTGGTTTCACGGGAATTGGGAGAGAATTGAAGGAGAACAAAAGGATCAAAGATTGCACCAGAAAAGAGGGGAAATTGAGTATAAATTCGGGTTTGAGGGATTTCAATGTGTTTCTAGCTTCCCCACATGCCTATTTATAGTGTTAGATTACCTTACTACGAAGTAAGGTTGAGCTCTGAGCTTGGAACCAGATGGAAACGAGCTGTTGGCTTCAAATTGTGTTGAAACTGACTTTTATTTTTTTGCAGAACTGCTCGATCTACTCGAGTCTTTCCCAAAAGACTCGAGTCTTTCAACCAAAAAATTCAAATTTTCCTAAGTACTAGTTAGAACACTCGAGTCTTCCTAGATCCACTTGAGTCTTTTGACCGAATTTCAGAAAATTCATTATTTTATTCAATATAATAATAATATTCTTTAAAATATTTTATTTTATTTATTTATTTATTTATTTAAAAATATTGGATCTTACATCCTCCCCCACTTAACTGAATTTCTGAAGATTCAAGTGAGCTTTGATGAAGACAAATGGATTTTGGAAAAACACTACATAACAATAAAGAAGAAGATAGTCTACCATTATTAGATTTATTTTACATATTCATATGTTGTACTTTAAGTTTGTTAATTTACTTTTATGTATATGAGTGTGGGTGGTAGATTAGGTTTTGTTTAAATCTCAATTTAATTGATTAGTTATATATGTTATTGATTGAGATTAAAATTTGATAGAGAATTGGCTCTTTATTTTTGGAAAATGAAAGGTGTAAATGTGAAAAAAATAGAAAAGCATTTTTATCCATTTTTACAGTGGTTAATCGATTAAGCATTATGAGTTAATCGATTAACACGTGTTAACTTGAAAAAGAACTTTCAGTATACAGTGGTTAATCGATTAGTCAGTATGTTGATCGATTAATGGCTGTTATAACATAAAGTATTTTTAGTTTAAAAGCTTTTCTTCTTCATAGTATCAAAATTAACATGCCATAATTTTCAAAGAGCAATTTACACACTTTCTTAACATCATTGAGCCAACTACTTGATTTTAGTTTTACACATCTCTATCATAACAAAATCATCTTCTTCTAAATCTCAATTTCAATATCATATGTTTCTATTATTGATGTAAATTGAGATTTACTAGACTATGCTTAATTGTTAGTTGAATCATTTGCAACAAGAGGTTGTATTGAAGAATTCAACAAAGGAAGAATTTTCAATTTGAAGATTGAAAGAAGGGTGTGCGTCACATCTAGCTTTGAACGTTTCAAAGCAAAGCAAGAAAGTTGAAGACGTTCTTCAACAAAGAGGACCTTAGTATCTTCAAAGAGTTAATTGGGTAGATTTCAAGAATTTGGTACATTCTTGAAGAGGGTTAGGTTTGAGTGAGGAATCTCTTATCTAATTTGTATTAACTCTTGTGATTTTTCTAAGTATAAGCAAATCTCCCAAGTCGGAACGGGAGGACTGGATGTAGCTCTCAGTGGTAGAGAGTGAACCAGTATAAAAGTCACACGTGTTCATTTCTTGCTTTTACTTTCTTTAATCTTGTGATTCATTGAGCAAAAATCAAATCTAGGATAGATTTGGGGATTTTAATTTCAAGCATTAAATTCTATTGAATTGATTGTTTGTTATTGAATTAGATTTAATCTAGAATCTGTGATTAAGCTTCTACGTTCGTAGTAAATCTTGGTATTGATTGAAAACGATTTTTCTGAAAAGAATCAGTGATTAATCGATTAGGCAAGTTGTTAATCGATTAACCATTTATCACCAGTCAGACAATAATCGATTAACCTGTTGATTAATCGATTAAGACCTGTTAAATTTGCTAAAATTGGTATTTTTCTGAACTGTTTTCAATCGGATTCGAAAGTTTGGTATCATCGCTTACAACTTCTATTCACCCCCCCCCCCCTCTAAAAGATTGTTTTAGCCGCTTGTTGGTTTCTAACAAGTGGTATCAGAGCTCGGTCAAATAAACCGAGCATAAAAGCTTTTTCGAAAAGATCCTTTGGAAACCATGGGCTCTAACAATAACCCTTTTTGAGGTGAAGGTGCTTCAATAAACCGTCCTAAACTATTTAATGGTGAAGGATACGCTTATTGGAAAGTACATATGAAAATTTTTATCCAAGCGATTGATATTGAAATTTGGAATGTAATTGAAAATGGTCCTCACATTCCCTCTAAAGTAGTAGAAGGAGTAGCTCGATTAACTCCTAAAGATAAGTGAACTGATGATGATAAAAGGAAAGTTCAATTTGATTTAAAAGCAAAAAACATCATTACCTCCACTTTATCTTATGATGAGATTTTTAGAGTTTCTCAATGTAATAATTCTAAGGAAATGTGGGACACTCTTCAAGTGACTCACAAAGGTACTAGTGAAGTTATGTGAGCTAGATTGAATGCCTTAATACATGAGTATGAACTTTTTCGTATGCTTCCCAATGAAACTATCAATGACATGCTAAAACGTTTTACTCATATTATCAATCATTTACTTGCTCTTGGAAAAACCTTTATTAATGGTGAAATTACTAATAAGGTTTTGAGATGTTTGGATAGGCGTTGGCAACCAAAAGTGACAGCTATTGTGGAATCAAAGGATTTGGATGCTATGGATCTTGCAACGCTTTTTGGCAAATTACAAGAGCATGAGATGGAGCTTGGCCGTCTAACTATGCACGAAGAATCGGATAAGAAGAAAAAGAGCATAGCACTAAAAGCTTCTTCAAAAATGGTAAATGCTCAAGATGAATCTTCTCAAGAAGAAGACTCCGATTCAGACCTAGATGATGAGTCACTAGCATTCATGGTGAAGAAATTCAATAAGTTTCTTAAAAAGAAAGGAAATTTCAAAAGATTCAAATCAAGAGAAACCAAGGATGTATCACAAAGACCTAAAACTCCTAGAGACAAAATAATTTGTCATGAATGTGGGAAGGTCGGGCACATCAAGTATCATTGTCCTCAAAAATCAAAGAAAGCTGAGAATGAGAAAAATAAGCCCAACTAGTAAAAGGCAAAGAAGGCCTACATTGTATGGGAAGAACCGGAGGATGAAGCCAATTCAAGCACTTCGGATGAAGATGAATAGGCAAATTTGTGTCTCATGGCTAAGGATGATGATGAAGCTTCCTCAAGTAATGTGTCTCTTGAGCAAACTAGCTCACAGGAGGTAAATTCCAACTATGACTCTGATTTAGATTCTAATTATGACTCATGCACATCCCCCTCTTATGATGCATTATATGAAACATTTGTTGACATGCATAGTGAGCTTAAGAAATTAGCTAAGATCAATTTAGAAGCAAAGAAAAACCATTATGAAGCATCAAGAAAAGATTAATGAATTCCAAAAACAAATTGATGAGTTGGTTCTTCAAAATGAAACATTAGATCTTATCTATGAAAATGCATCATGTGATTGTTCTATTACTCCTATTGTGATTTCCGATTGTGAAAAGTGCAAGTCATTTGAAATTGAATTAAGTAATTTGAAAAGCAAACTTGCAACTTTTACAAAAGGAAAAAGGAATTTAAATGATTTGCTCTCTGAAAAAATAGACAATACAAATAGAACTGGATTAGGATACATCGGAAAGAAGAAGTCCTATAGAAGAGTTGGTAATTTTTCAAAGGTTAATTTTTCTAGAAAACCAACTTGCTTCTATTGTGGTATTTTCGGACATACTTCAAATTTTTGCAACATTAAGAAATTTGGTGTACCTAATAAGCAGTATATTTGGATTGTTAAGGGAGAGAAACCAGAAAATAACCCCCAAGGACCCAAAACCATTTGGGTACCTAAGTCTTCCAAATAAATTCTTTTTGTAGGTGTGTCTCCTAACGAGAGAAGACCGTTGGTATCTGGACAGCGGGTGTTCGAGGCACATGATGAGAGACAAAAGGCACTTTATTGAACTATCTCCAAGGGAAAAAGGTCATGTTACTTATGATTAATCGATTAGGCAAGTTGTTAATCGATTAACCATTTATCACCGGTCAGGCAATAATCGATTAACCTGTTGATTAATCGATTAAGACCTGTTAAATTTGCTAAAATTGGTATTTTTATGAACTATTTTCAATCGGATTCGAAAGTTTGGTATCATCGCTTACAACTTCTATTCACCCCCCTCCCCCTCTAGAAGATTGTTTTAGCCGCTTGTTGGTTTCCAACAATTTCGTCCCCGAAATTCTGGTTTACGCAAAAAGATGAGGGGTACTCTTCCTTCATTCTAGATTCTAATTCCCACGTTGACTCAGACATTCCATTCTGACCCCAAAGAACTCGCACTAACGGTATCTCTTTTCCTCGCAACTTCTTGATTCGCCGATCTTCTATTCGCACTGGTCCGGTTTCGAATGTGAGATTCTCCTTCAATGACACTACATCTTCTTGCAATTGAATGATCGAAGACGGGTCTTGAACGAACTTGCGAAGCTGAGAGACGTGAAAAACATCATCGAGATTGGACAAGAATGGCGGCAATGCGATCTGATAGGCGACAGGACCTATTCGCTTCAAAATCTGGTACGGGCCAATGAACTTTGGAGTCAACTTCTTTGGTTCCAAAACTCTTCCAATACCGGTTGTTGGCACCACACACAAGAAAATATGATCTCCTTCTTGGAATTCCAACTTGGATATTCGCTGATCGGCATAGCTTTTCTGACGACTCTGTGCAGTCTTCATCTTCTCCTGAATAACTTTAATCTTCTCGGTCGTTTCTTGAACTAATTCAGGTCCAATAAGCGTGTTCTCCCCCACTTGGAACCAACATAGTGGGGTCCTACACTTTCTTCCATAAAGGGCTTCGAACGAGGCCATATCTATGCTTGCATGGTAACTATTGTTGTATGTGAACTCCACAAGCGGCAACAACCGATCCCAATTCTCCTGGTATTCCAAAGCACATGCTCGAAGCAAATCTTCTAGGGATTGAATCGTTCTTTCCGACTGACCATCAATCTGAGGGTGGTAAGTTGAACTCATCCTTAATTGCGTGCCAAGAGCTTGATGCAAACTTTGCCAAAAACAAGACACAAAGCGAGGATCGCGGTCGGACACTATGCTTGAGGGTACTCCATGCAATCGAACAATTTCCTTAATGTACAACCTAGCAAGCTTCTCCAACGGATACTGCATATTGATAGGTATGAAATGAGCCAACTTGGTTAAACGATCAACCACAACCCAAATCGCATCAAATCCTTCTCTTGTTCTCGGAAAACCACATACAAAATCCATAGCTATTCCATCCCACTTCCACGTCTCAGGTATACTTACGGTTGCAATTCTCCTCCGGGCTTCTTATGCTCGATCTTCGCCTTTTGACAAACAAGGCAAGATGCAACATAAGATGCAACATCTTTCTTCAAACCTAACCACCAAAACATTTTCTTCAAATCCTGATACATTTTTGTTGTTCCAGGATGAAGGCTTAACTTGCTCTTGTGGGCTTCATCCAAAATTGTTCTTCTCAAATCTTGATTTGCTGGGATACAAACACGATCCCTAAACCTTAAGATATCATCAACTCCCACTTGAAATTATGGCTCCACACCTTCAATCCCTAATCTTCTCTTTTCCAAAAGTTCTTCATCCACTTTCTATAGATCTCTAACTTGCGTAAGGAACTCATTGGTAACCTGAAGTATTCCTAACTTATACAGCCAGGCTTACACTGAACTGCTAGATTCAAGTTTCGGAATTCTTCAATTAACTCTACTTCCTTAACCATCATTGCACTCGCATGCAACATTTTCCTACTTAAAGCATCTGCTATGACATTGGCCTTGCTGGGGTGGTAATGCAATTCGTAGTTATAATCCTTCAAGAATTCCATCCACCTACGTTGTCTTATATTCAGCTTTTTCTAATCGAAGAGATACTTCAGACTTTTGTGATCACTGAATACCTGAAACGTATTACCATATAGGTAATGTCTCCAAATTTTCAAGGCAAAGACAATGGCAGCTAACTCCAAATCATGGGTAGGGTAATTCTCTTCATGCACTTTCAACTGTCGAGATGCATAAGCAATAACCTTCCCTTCTTGCATCAAGACAAAACCTAAACCTTGTCTAGACGCATCACAATAGACATCAAAGCTTTTCTGAGGGTCGGGCAGAGTTAACACTGGAGACAATGTTAACTTGTCCTTCAAAGTCTGAAAGGTAACTTCACATCTTTCATTCCAGACAAAAGGATGCTCTTTTCGGGTAAAGCGGGTCAACGGAAGGGCTATCTTGGAAAAACCTTCAATGAACTTCCGATAATATCCGGCTAAACCAAGAAAACTCCTAACTTCAGTAACCGACTTAGGCCTTTCCCACTGCAATACAGCTTCTACCTTAGCTGGGTCCACAGCGACACCATCTTTTGAAATTACATGCCCCAAGAAATTGACTTTCTCAAGCCAAAACTCACACTTGGCCAGCTTGGCATATAACTTCTTTTCCTTCAAGGTTTCTAAGACAATCTTTAGATGGTTAGCCTGATCCTCGGGATTCTTCGAGTAGATGAGAATATCATCAATAAATACTACCACGAAGGAATGCAGATAGGGTCGAAACACTCTATTCATGTAATCCACGAATATCGTCGGGGCGTTGGTCAAACCAAATGGCATCACTACATACTCATAGTGACCATATCGTGACCGAAAGTCTATTTTCGGAATATCATCCTCCTTTACTCGGATCTGATGATAACCCGATCTCAGATCAATCTTCGAGAATATCGATGCTTCTTTGACTTGATCCATTAAATCATCAATCCTAGGCAACAGGTATTTGTTCTTGATAGTAGCTTTATTCAGCTGCCTATAATCAATACACATCCTCATCGATCCATCATTCTTCTTAACGAACAGAACTGACGCTCCCCAAGGCGACACACTATGCCTAATAAATTGCTTCTGCAGCAACTCCTTTATTTGCTTCTTCAATTCTACTAACTCTGCAGGGGCCAAACGATAAGGGGCAATAGAGAAAGGGCCAGTACCGGGAACCAAATCGATACTGAATTCTACCTCTCGATGCGGTGGCAATCCAAGAACATCATGAGGGAACACTTCGGGAAAATCTCGAATAATCGGGATCTCTTCCAGGTTCACCTCCTCACTTGTCTCTTCTACTATCGCGGAAAACACAAAAACATAACCTTCAGGTCGCACCACAGGGGACTTTGCACTCGGGAAAACAATCCTTCGGGCCTTACAATCTATCACCACATGGTTGGATGCCATCCAATCCATTCCTAAGATAACATCAAGCTTGGTCAATGGCAAACAGATTAGATCTACTCGGGAAGTCTGATCTCCTATGCTTACGGAACATCCGACACATGCTCTTGATGCGACAACAGGAGCATTCGCGAGGGTAGACACACTAAGCTTAAACGGCGTCTCCGATATAGACAAACATAAATATAACACCCAATTTTATATTATAAAAACTAAAGAAATAAAAGTTTTTGGAAGTAATTAAGGAAACTTTAAAAGTGATTTTATTAAATGTAAATACGTAATCAGAGTTAGATAATAAAGCAGATAACTTTAAAAGTTTTCATTTACAAATTAAGTTTGTACAAAAATGTGGGGCACCCAATTACAATATAGACCAATGTACAAAAATTGTTTTCCTTCTTTCGACTTTTCCGCTGCGCACTCTGATCTCCAAACTTCTTGAACATATACCTAAAATGTTAACCACTAAGGGTGAGATCTTTCACAGCACAGTGAATTAAAAGGACAGTATAAGGCTCATAATAAAACTTGAGATTAATAACCAATTTAAAGATAGAGGCAACAAAATACAACCACACTCACAATTCCATTTTCATTCAATTCGTTCATATTCATTTCACTTCCATTATTCCTTTCATTTATATTTAGTTTCAGTCCCATGACCCTTTATCAATTCCACCACCTTCTATTATCATAATTAATCCATTATGACACTTAGCCTTTTCACAATTGTAGACGATTAGCACTTAGGTTACCTAACAAACTATCACAAACAACAGAAATTCATAAATCAACAGAGAACAAGTAAACCAGTTGACATACGCAGGTATGTCTCAAAGTGCGGTAATTTAAGTCATCTTCCTAATGTTCTTCACTTCCTACTTTAACAATTTACAAAAATAATTTAATATAAACATTAATAATAATATCAAAACCAACTAAAAGTACAAGGGTAACTCTAATCAAACACTAATCTGCTACTCACACTCTAATTTAATTATTAAACTCAAATCCTATTATAAACTCTAAATATCCCTAACTCAAAGTGTGGAAAGAGTCTCCCCTTACCTTTTGAGGAGAAGAGGAGAAGGAGAGGGTGTGAGAGCACTCCACCAAGCCTTCGGGATCAAGCTCCTAAGCCTCTACTTCTTTGCTCCATAACCAATTCCTAGTTCCCTTGATGATTATCCCAACCCAATGAGGAAGATTGAGATAGTTAGGGTTTAGAGAGGGAAAATTGGGGATTTGAGGGAAAGAGATTGAAATGAGATTTAAGAGATGGAGATTTGATAGGGAGTTGATGGGGAATGATTATAGGGTGTTAGTTTGGTGAGATTTGGTGTTAATTTGATTTTGGAGAAGAATTGGGGAAGAAAGAAGAAGAAAGTCGTGGAAGAGGAAAAGGAAACCATGAACTTCAACACAATAAAGTCGTGTTTTATTTCTGGTTTGACAGTGGTTAATCGATTAACCACTTTGGTTAATCGATTAACTCCCATTGTTTACAAAGGATTAATCGATTAACACATGAGTTAATCGATTAGTGCCAGAAGGTGCTCAAAAATCTAATCGATTAAGCTAAGTCTTAATCGATTAGTGGCTGAAGGTGGATCAAAAATTAATCGATTAAAGGACCTCTTAATCGATTAATGCCCTATGTTTTCATTTCTTTCAAGCATTCTAAGGGTTCTAAGCCATTCCTAGCACACCCTAACTTATCCTATCATAAATCCACTATCTAAGCACTTTCTATACACCTCTAAACACATACCAAACATTTCATTCATCAATTAACAATAACAAACACATAATTCATGATCACGGAAAGACGAAACGAACTAACGATCGAATTCTAGACTCAACCTATTCTTAAACACTCGATCCAACCAAATCCACTTAAGACAACCCTCTAACAACTTAACCCTAGTACCAAACATTCCCGAGGCATGACCAATAGGGTCGAATTGATCTCAATTACCTCGCACATTTATTAACTCTGGAACTCAGTCGAAACGTGAGTTCGAAGGAATTCACCGAACCTAGAAACTAGGGTCTATCTTTAAGCTCAAGGCTCCAACCTAGGATCTTCTATTCACTCACTCTATCAAGGTCAAGGTACTAAAATGCTTATAGGGGCTATGGAACACTCTAATCTCCGAACCTTCACGAATCCTACTCGCTCAATCGTAACCGCAACGATCTACAACCTAAACCAATTACCTTTCGACTATAAACACCGACTCTAGAACACTTTACAATCCAAACCTAACGATGCAATCACACAACAAATACACACATACACAAAGAACAAGCACAATTACTAACACCGAGGAATACACACAAGCAGACACATATATATAGATATATAATATATATGTCCTAACTTAACCTAAGTACATATATATGTGTGTATATATATACATATATTCACACACACATGCAAATATCAATACACACATTCATATACGCAAAAAGTATAAATACCAATACTAATACCTACATAAGGAATGTATTTACGTTAATACATACATGTATTAGAAAATATTTGTAAATACTTATACTTACACATATTTTAGTTCACTATAATTATATACATATGCGCAGATACTAAGAAAATAGTTGTAAATCGTTTTTCACATGAAAATAAGGTATCCCTAAATATACTTATTAGGTTAATGAAAACGAGGATGTTACAATAAACGCTTAACACATTCTTCGGAGATGAAAGAATGGGTCGCACCTGAATCAAACAAAAAGCGGCAGGGCATGCCATTTAGGAAATGGTTACCTTGCACGAGGTTATCAGCTTGCTCGACTTCCGATCCAGACATGGTGAAAACTTTTCCATTAACCCAAGGCTTGCTTCCTTGACTTTGATTGTCCTTACGTTGGGGTTGCCGACAGTAACGAGTGAGATGTCCGGCCTTTCCACAATTGAAATAGGTGGGTGGCTTGTCTCTCCAACATTCCTTTCCAGGGTGAAAGTTCTCACACTTGTTGCATACCGCGTCGGGCGCTGGAAGACTAGCTACTCCTGAGGACGTTGCATTTCCTTTGCCTTTGTGAGAATAAGGGCCTCCACGGTTTCTGTGGTCATTCTTATGCTGATGACGATGCGGTCCATGACTTCCTTGCTAGATCTCCTTTTTGAAGCTGTTCTTGTCAAAGATGCGGTAAGCACTGATCAGGGTGGGGTAGTGCCGAATTCGTTGCACACTCACCGCCAGCTTGATATTAGATCTCAAACTGTTCTCGAACCTTGTGCACTTTGAATACTCATCGGGATGATACTGGAAATACGGAGAGTATTTCATCAACTCGTCAAACTTCTCTGCATACTGATCAACAGACAGGTTGCCTTGCTTCAAGTCGAGAAACTCCATCTCCTTCTGAATTCTGACATCGTTGGGGAAGTACCTTTCCAAAAACTTCTCAGTCTTCACATGTAAGCTCTCTATGATCATACTCCAGGAACTGACGGGTTTGATTCCACCAGGTTGCAGCTTCTTCGCTCAGCACATACGGGGAAAACGTGACCTTCTGCGTCTCGGTGAGGGTCAGGGTCCTAAAAATCTTGTTCATTTCCTCGATCCAAAGCTGGGCTTGCTCGGGGCAGCGACCACCCGAGAAACTAGGGGGTTTACACTTGCGAAAGGAATCTAGACCTTGAAACTCAGCCGGGGTACCATTGCTAGGAGGACATGGCCGTTGCAGATTCTCCAAAACTGCAGCCATGCAGGTCAAGGCCTCAGCAATGTTGGTGTTGTTTCTTCCGGCCATCTTATCCTACAGAATCCACGTGGAAACTTAATTAGATTCTGTTATTCTATTTCTTAAGATGCAATCATAACACTTCAATACACAACGGTTAGTGTGTAAGGCCACACTCCAAAGCCGAGAGTTGAACCATTGCTCTGATACCACTAAATGTGACGACCCAACTTTTAAACCTTAACTAATATTCTTATTCCAAAAATGTGACCTTATTTTATTTTTCTTTTTCAATCATAAGTTACATCATCACTATTCCAAATCTTGTGGAAGGAATTGGAATCATCGAATAGAAAGATAACAAAACCTCATATTATATCATCATATTTAAAAAAGGATTACAACTTTCATTACATAGCTGGAACTAAAAGGGCTAAGAAGTTAAACATAACTAAACTCAGTTAGAACTCTAGGCCATTACACTATATCACAATATCATACAATAAAATGTATAATAACCTAGAGCATATGGTTCGCAACTCCAAAACATAAAGCAGGAAAGGAAAAGAAACCTAATGGGTCCTCATCCTAGAGCATATGGTCCTCATCCTCGATTGGGTCCTCCTCCTCCTCCTCCTCATGTGCCGGTTCGGCAGGCACATAAACCGGAGTCCTTGATCAGACTCTAAGGGAAGGACTAGGGTGAGTGGGAACTTCAAAAACAACTCTTTCAGTTGAGGTTGAAGGACTCGGTGGAAGAGTGCGTCTTGTAAAATGTCTTGGTGGTGGTGGAGGGGTTCCATGGTGGAAAACAAAATTTGGTGGGATGTGCATGATATACACCATTGGGATTCTTGTCCTTCGAGGGCGCATTCGGGACCAAGGGTTAGGATGACGGAAGGTAATCTCCACGTCACCCTCGAACATGGCCCAATGCTCTTCAAAGTTCCACTCCCCATTAGGGAGTGGTCTCATCTCCACACACAGCATGTTCTGTGCCATATCCTACACACAAGGGATTAGGAGTGAGTCATAGCTAAACGCAATAACAAATGAGCATATCAGAGGCTAAAAATAACATGCACATATCATCATTTAGCAACAGGAATGCAAGTACATATGCTCAGACCATTTTAACACGCAATAGATTTCATTAATGTCATGATGCATGCCTACTCCTCATCCATGCATCACGGTTCGGTAGACTCGACCTTCTTTTCTTTGAACCCGGGCCGGATATATATCTACCTTATCCATTGAACCGGAGCGATATCCATATCATAGTCATTCCCATTGTTTGGGAGCTAGCCTTCATAGCATTCTGTGCCATGGCATTCCTTTGTTCTATCCTATGCTAGGCTGCCAAATCGAAATCAGAGCAATCTCCTTCATCATGCATGATTATGCCACATAGAATTCCATGTTTTATTTCTTTCATTATTCTCATCAACATTCTTTGCATTACTTTGTCGGATACTACAATACTCAGATCATTTCCATTTCCTTAACATTTCTTTAATACTTTCAGAAAAAGGCCATCAGCGGCATAGCCACTTTGTGATGGTTTTAGAATTAGTATTAGGACGTTATTGTTTAATTTGAGTTATTATTATTCCATTGGGACACCACTAATGGGTTATTTATCAACCAGATGGATATAATTTCCATCTGGACTCCCATAGGGTAAATCGTCAACCAAATAGATTTAAAACTTTCGTTGGGACTCCTATGGAAAGTTATCAACCACTGAATAGAAATTCCAGTAGGACTCCTCCAGGATAATTATCAACTAAACGGAGTTAAGTTATGCCACTGGGTGAAATCCTCATAGTGGACTTTAGAATTTAACAATAATCTTAATGAAAAGTATTAATTTCTGATAAATAGAGAAAATAAGTGTTTCCTTCAATTTTTCTTCAATCCACTCGAGTAGTTCATGAACTACTCGAGTAGTTCATCAAAAAATACTCAAGTCTTTATAACAATACTTGAGTTGTTCCTCACTTTTCCAGAATACTCGAGTCTTGCTAGAAATACTTGACTCTTTTTGCTGCATTTGCACCAGTTTTCTGCATTTTTAGCACCAATTCGTAATTCTTGCTTGCTTATTCCATTTCTATGCAAAACAGAAGTTTAAACACATAAAATATACATGTTACAACTATCAACCATAATCAAAACAACATAAAACAGAATCAAACCACAGAATTGTACAAAACATTGAAATTGTCCATTTTAACATATGAAATTCAATTCTACTTGATTTTAAATTCGTGCAACAATCCAGTGAGCATTATTAGGTCCATTTAAACTTGTTTGAATATTAAAACCATGGTTTCTGACCTCCAAGTCAGTTTCCCAATTCAAGTTGCATCCCAATTGAACCTTTAATGGTTCCTACATTTCTATCTTGTTTTAACTCATTATAGCATTTAGATAACTCCTTCCATACCTTAATGATGCTAAAGAAAGTACGGATTGAAGAGGAAAGAGTCTGAATCGAATTCCTTGATTTTGCACTGGTGCAAAACAGTTGCACTAGCTAACTTTGACCACAAATTTCAGTATGAATAAGACATGAAAAAGAACGAAACAAGTTAGCTTAAGCAACTAGGAAGTGCTAACTTTAATCAGAAACAAATTTGGAATCAAGAGGGTTCCTGGATTTACCAAACCAATTCGAGAAAGAAGTGTGATTGACACTGAATTGTGCTCTGTTCTTGCAGCTTTGAATACTCAACTTTGAGAGCTTGGAACTTGATCTACAGGAAGTGTTTTTCGATGGGATTGAGTTCTATTTCAAGATTGGAAACTGAACTTCGTTTTGTGTTTTGGTTTCACGGGAATTGGGTGAGAATTGATGGAGAGCAGAAGGATCAAAGATTGCACCAGAAAACAGGGGAAATTGAGTAGAAATTCGGGTTTGAGGGATTTCAATGTGTTTCTAGCTTCCCCACATGCCTATTTATAGTGTTAGATTACCTTTCTACGAAGTAAGGTTGAGCTCTGAGCTTAGAACCAGATGGAAACGAGCTGTTGGCTTCAAATTGTGTTGAAACCGACTTTTATTTTTTTGCAGAACTGCTCGATCTACTCGAGTCTTTCCCAAAAGACTCGAGTCTTTCAACCAAAAAATTCAAATTTTCCTAAGTACTAGTTAGAACACTCGAGTCTTCCTAGATCCACTCGAGTCTTTTGACCGAATTTTAGAAAATTTATTATTTTATTCAATATAATAATAATATTCTTAAAAATATTTTATTTTATTTATTTATTTAAAAATATTGGATCTTACACAGCACACTGCAGAAACCAAAAACAGAAGGTACCTGATATGTCAGCTTTAAGCATAAAAAAATTCATGACTATGCCAGTCAAAATACGTGTAATATGATCAATAATGGTTGTTGTATAATATGAAAATATGTAAATGTCAAATTTTAGTACCAAACATCCATTATTAAGACAATACAAGAGCGTGAATAACCATTTCTATCTTGTTTAAGGTACCCAAGTTGTCTTGGGTCCTTTTGTGTTAGCATCAAGATCGACCCTTGACAATCTACATATAGAGACCATTAGGAACACCATACTTATTTATTTCACACAAATTTGAAGTGTGACCATGCAAGCCACAATAGAAGCAGGTTGGCCTTTTTGTAAAATCAATACTTGAAAAATTGCCAATTCTTCTATATGATCTTTTCTTTGTATGTGTGTATCCTAATCCGGTTTTGTTAGAATAGTGTCTTTGCTTTGCTAGAAAGTTATTCAAGTTTCTATTTCTGTTTGTGAAGTTTGCAAGCTTATTTTTCAAATTTTCAACCTGTTTTTTAAGTAACTTGCATTTTTCACAAATGGAGACAACACTTGACTTGGAAGCACAATCACATGTTGCATTTGCATAGATAAGTTCAAGAGTCTCATTTTGAAGTTTTCATTCTTAAATTTGTTTTTACATGTCAAGAATCTTCTCTTGATGCTTCAAAATGAGTTTCTTTCTTTCTACATTTATTTTAGCCAATTTCTTAAGCTCACTATGCATATCAACATAAGCACCGTATAACATGTCAAATGTGGGGGAGTTATTTCCGGAATCGAAAATGAAATTTATGGCTTTTGAGCTTGAATGCTCAATTGACTCATTGCTTGAACTTACTTCATCATCATTCCTTGCCATTAAGCAAAGGTTGGCCGTTTCTTCTTCATCTTATGCATATCAACATTAGCACCGTATAACATGTCATACGTGGGGGAGTTATTTTCGGAATCGAAATCGAAATTTACCGCTTTTGAGCTTGAATTCTCAATTGACTCATTGCTTGAACTTACTTCATCATCATTCCTTGCCATCAAGCAAAGGTTAGCCGATTCTTCTTCATATGATGTGCTTGAGGTTGCTTCCTCTTCCGGCACATCCCATATAATGTATGCCTTTTTGGATTTGAAGTTGTTTGATTTCTTCTTCTCATTTTCCATCTTCTTGAGATAGATAAGACATTGAAATTGGATATGTCCTGCTTTCCCGCATTCATGCCAAATGATTTTATCTTTAGGTGGTTTGCCTTTTTGATTTGTCTATCTTGTGTCCTTGTTCCTTGGCCTATTGAATTCTCTCTTCTTCTTGAGGAACTTGCTAAATTTCTTTACTAAGAGGCCTAAAGTTTCATCATCAATGTCTGAATCAGAGTCTTCTTCTTGAGAGAGCTCATCTAGCACTTTTGACATTTTTGTTGTTGCTTTGAGAAAGATTCCCTTCTTCTTTATATTCGATTCTTCGTCATTGGTTAAGCGTCCGAGTTTCATCTCATGCTCTTGCAATTTGCCAAATAGTGTGGCAAGCTCCATGCTATCCAAATCCTTGGACTCCATCAACATAAGCACCTTTGGTTGACATTCTCTATCAAGACATCTCAAAACTTTCAGAATCAATAAAAGTCTTACCAAGAGAGATCAAGTGGTTAATAATATGAGTAAATCATTTTTGCATATCACATATTGATCCATTTGGTAACATACGAAATAACTCACATTCATGCACAAGTGCATTCATTCTAGCACACATAATAACCTCATTAGTACCTTCACGGGTTACTTGAAGAGTATCCCACATTTCCTTAGAACTTTTACATTGAGAAACTCTAAAGAACTCATCATAAGAGAGTGCAAAGGTGATGATGTTTTTTGCTTTCAAATTGTGTTGAACCTTCATTTTCTCATCATCGGTCCAACTACTCTTAGGTTTTTCTTTAACTTTACCATTCACCAAATGTTTTGATACATATGGCCCATTTCTATGGACTCCCAAATATCCGTATCAATGGCCTCTATAAAAAATTTCATTCACACTTTCCAATGGGCAGCCCTCTCCAGTGAACATTAGAGAGCGATTAATTGAGGCACTTTCACCACCGAAAGGATTAGTTGAGCCCATTTGTAAACCAATTCCAAGGATCTCGAAAAAACCTATTAAGCTCAAGTCTTTTCGACTGAGCTCTGATCATGATACCACTTGTTGGAATACAAGCGGGCTAAACACACACCTAGAGGGAGGTAAATAGGTGCTAAGGTTACTTTTACCCTTTTTCGATTTAAACCAAAAAGAAATGCATTAGCATAAATGTAATTGGTTGTTGAAAGGGTTGTAATAGGTTACAGACTCTTCTTAAGAGGTTACAAGCCTTCATAACTGCTTACAGTAATTGGTTCGTATTGGTTACGCTAAGGTAATTAATTCAAGAAACCAATCTTTCTCAAAATCTTTTCTAAAACGAATTTAGATACTTCAAACCAATCATGTTTGGATGCCAAAGAGTTGATGAATTAGACAAAGAAAGTGTTCTTTATGGAAGAGTGATTCAAAAGCATATTTGCTTGGTTTTTCGCATAAATCAATGTAAATCGCTGAAATAACCGGTTACAACACATTGCAGAAACCAAAAGACAGAAGGTAACTAATATGGCAGCTTTAATTAAGCATAAAAAATTCATGACTATACTAGTCAAAATATGTGTAATATGACCAATAATGGTTGTTGAATCTCAGGAGAGTATGTAAATGTCAAATTTTAGTACCAAGCATCCATTATTGAGACAATACAAGAGCGTGAAATAACCACTGTTATCTTGTTTTAGGTACCCAAGTTGTGTTGGGTCCTTTTGTATTAGCATCGGGATCATGTCCCTTGACAATCCACATATAGAGACCATTAGGAACACCATACTTCTTTATTTCACACAAATTTGAAGATTGACCATGCAAGCCACAATAGAAGCAGGTTGGTCTTTTTGTAAAATCATCAATACTTGAAAAATTGCCAATTCTTTTATATGACCTTTTCTTTGTAGAATCAGGTTGGCCATTTTTGTAATATCAAAAATGTCTAAAAATTTGTTTTAATGATTATGCATCACTTTGTAAAGTTTTGGATAATGTTGAAACTCAATGTGTGTTAATTCAATTTGTTTTGAATGAAATTCACTATTTAACCTAGACTCTACCCAAGCAATCATCTTAAGGACCTAGATAAAAGTAAATAACAATAAAAGTAAAGTCCTTTATACATTGCTTTTGAGTCTTTTTTCTCCTTCAATCCTTTTCTCTTCATTTAACTTTTGTTGTTCTTTTTTGTAATTTGTCTTCATGAAAATATTCATCAAGCTTATTTGCTTCACAATATATTGGGTAAAATCAAGTAATTTAATATATAATTGACAACTTCAATCATTTTTTTATATAATTGATTATTGGATTATATTTTTTAGAATTTGTATTTTTTTTATAAAACCAAATTTTTTATTTCCTTTTTTAAGGGTCGTGGATAAGAGATTAAAAAAGACTAAAAATGCATTGAGAAACTAAGTTTATTTTCTTTTAAGTATTAAATCTTTAATTTTTTTCAATACAAAGTTATTTTATTAAGTTTTTATTCCTCATATTTAAGGCTTGGGGTTAAGACAATTTTTGTTTTAATTAGAGACCCAAGAGTGTACTTTTTTTTTTTTTATTATTATCCAAGAGTGTACATTATGAGCAACCACACTATCAAATTTCATAAACGACATTTTTTTTTAAATGAATTTCATAAAAGACATTAACCTAAATATCAAACATCAAAACCATGCTCTATAAAATTATTTTAAGAGTTAATTACTGCAATCTACTCGGCATTAATACTGACAAATCTAAGATAATATAAAGTATAAACATCCAATAACGCTAATTGTTTTGGTTACAAGGTTTGCTAAACCTACAGGAGCCGCATTATTTTATGAAAAACTTGTGGTTCCAATTGCAAGGACTTAAAATAGTCTTTATTCCTTTTCTCTCTCTTTAAATTATCATTTGTTTACTTAGGGTCCTTAGTGACATCGGCAAATCACTTTCATTCTGTTTGCAATAGAAAAACAACTTTTTTATTCTCACAATTTTTTATCTTATATTTTTATTTATATCTCATTTTTTAATTAAAAAATGTTAATAAATGTTTTTAAATTTAAAAAAAAAAACTATGTGTATTTGAAAAGTATTGGAAATATATTTTTTGATATTTTTAAGAGAAAAAGAAATAAAAATTTGTGTTGTTTTTTCAAATTCTAGAAAGTTTAATAGCATTTGCTAACAAGACCTTTCTTTATTTTATATCACACGATCAATCATTTTTCTCTCATTTTTTTCATATTTCTCTCCTTCCTACACTTCTTGCACCTCAAAATAAGATATAAAAATATTATTTTTCATTAAAAAAAATAGCTTTATTTAACGCATTTGATTTTTTATCTTCAAACCTAACCTACGTTAAGCAAACTCAAAAAAAAAAAAGAAATTATTAAAATAGAGTCTCTCTCTCAATAAATTCTTTTTCATACATACTCCCTCTGTTCCTATTTATCTTTCTTATTTCAGGCAAAACACACCCTTTAAGAAATGCAATCATTATTTAGATTTCCAATACATTAATTATGTTTTTTTCTCACTATGCCCTTTCTCTCTCCGTAACCATTACTTTTTCTCCACTGCTTACAAAAACCAATACCCTATTAAATAGGGGTAAACATGAAAATTATCATTTATTACACTCTTGAAATCATCAAAAGAACACATAAAAAGAAACAAAAAACTTTTCCAAAAACGAACAGTTAAATATAAACGGAGGGAGTATTATGACATCACACTACTTGAATAACTCATATATGTATTGTTTTTTCCAATCCTAAATATAAGTTTTTTTTTTAAGAATTTCACGTTTACCAAATAAGTTGGTAAGTTTGTTAATGACATTGAAAATATGAAAATTTGATATACATTTTCGAAATTATCGCCGTTATTATTAGGATTATAAAAAAATGTAAAATAAATAAGATTATTTATAGAAAGATGTAATTACTTGTTCTATCCTTAAATATAAGACATTTTTAAGAAAAAAACTAATCACAAAACATAAGACCTTCCTCTAATATTTTTTTTAAAGTTACCCTTAATCAACACATTATTAGAATACTCTAGAAGTTTACTCGCTCTATTCCTTAACTTTTGGTTCCATTGCATAACATAATTATACTTCTTGTTCCAATTTTAACCCTCCGTTATATCATTTCTTTTATTCCTCGTTAATTTTACTTTTATCATCTTTCATCTTAAACTACTATATATTAATTAACGGACATATTTAGTATTAAGAGTTAAATACTATTACCATTTTCAATGAGAAATAAATAAAGACATTTTGAACAAAAACACAAACAACTTGTAATAATCAACACTTTTATTTATTTATATATATATATATATATATATAATCCTTAAAGATCAAAAGTTAAGGAACGAAGAAAGTAGGTTTTATTGAAAAGACATAAAAACATTCGTACTTCACTTCCCTATGCGGGGAAGTGCAAATGACAAATTTTGATTACTTATATTGGTTGCATTACTATGTCGTAATAATTGGCACAAGTATATTTTTGAAACAATATATCAAAAGTGTCCAATTTAAAAATACATATACATATATATATACATACATATATATATATATATTAGTTGTTTTGGTGCACATAATTTTTTTGAAGAAAACTTTTTATTTAGGTATAGAGGGAATAAATGTCATTGAAAATTGAAATTGTATATTAAAAACAACACCTATGAAAATAAAATTTTCTTATTAAAGACCAAAGGGAGTAGGTACAATGAGTCGTCGTATTGGTGGTGCCTCAGTTCCACAATATAAGTTTTGTAAGGGTGTAACACATAAATTAAGAAGTGTAACTTAATATAGACTACCATTCTTAACTTAGAAGTGTAACTTAATATGTCATTTTGTATTAATTTTTTTCTCTTTTTAGCAATTTACTATCTTTATAAATAATTCAACATTATTAGAAGTTGGGCGAATGTTGTACCACCAGTGAGAGGTCCAACAGGGACACACCCATAAATCTAATGTGTTGATCAATTATTGTGTAACACTTAATACTGATAAGAATCCAGACAATGTTAAATTTTTGAATTTTTTTTTTCCTTTTTTGCATTTTACTACCTCACTATAATTAATTCTCCTCTTATTTTGTCTATATAATAATTAAGAATTATATTATAAAAAAGCATAATTAATGTTGTATAGGTTTTACAGAAAGACTCATTCTGTGAAAGAAAAATTGTCCCCTCTAAACATTCTTATATTGTGAAACAAAGAGAGAGTATAATTCATTATTTTTAACAAGCTCAACGGTAGAGCTTTGAAACTTAAAGTTTCACGATCTGTGTTCAAATCCCGAAAATTATGTATTTAAAAATGAGAAAATATATTTAAAAAATGTTCAAGAAATATAACCACTCTTTTTGATCGGTATGATATGATTAATTATGATCTATAAATATAAGACAAAAAGAATATTATAATGATTTGATTATATGTATAATTTAATTTATTTCGTTGAAATCACAAATACTTTAAAATAATTCTTGGAAACTTAGAGTATTTATAGAACTTATTGTTAATTTATTTTCAAAAATTTTAAGAATGAGAATAAAAGTTAATAAATGAAAAAAGAATTTAGAGGATAATTTTAAGAATGAGAATAGAGAAGTGCTATTTGTTGCGAAAATTTTGCAACACGAAGCACACGAAAGGTTAACCCATCAGAGACTTGTGGGATATGCTAATGCCATTGGAGAGAGAAAAATATAGCCAATCAGCATTAAGGACACACAGCAACGAATTTCGTATTCGTGTCTCTTCGTGCTAAATATCATTTTCCATAAATGAATAATGAATTTAGAGGATATATAGTTTGGTATTTGCAAAAATTTATAAAGTTAATAACGTTAATATTTATACTATTTTCGTCTTTTAATATAAGATTATTTTATAAAAAATAATTTGTCTTATTTACAAGATTTTATTTTAATTTTTAATAATATTTTATTACTTTGTTTCATAAACATCTCTATTTACTTAACATTTTTTAAAATTTTAATACTAGTAATAATTATAAAAATATATAGTTTTAAAATATTTATTAAATATTTAAATTTTCAATATCACAAACAATATTAATTAACTTTTTGATAAACTTAAATTCTTATAAAATCTTATATTAAAAGATAAAGGGAGTAAATACCTTTAAAAGAATGAGTGAAGTACTACTTTAATTTGGTCCCTCGTGTTTTTAGATGAGACACTTTAGTCTCTCAAAATGTGAAAATTCACTTTTTGTACTTGAAGATTTTTTTATGTGATACTTAAGTCCCTCAGTTCACTCCGCTAACTGTCTCAACTGCGAACTTAACTGTCTCATAAAAAAAACTTCAGGAACTTAAGTGTCCCATAAAAAAATCTTCAGAAATTAAAAATAAATTTTCATATTTTAAGGAAATAAAATATCTCATCTAAAAAATGAAGTACTAGAATGGGAATTCACTAAAAAAATATATGCATGATGCCTTTCATTTCAAGAAACGATGAATACCTCAATCTTTTAATTTTTAATTATTGTTTACACATGTACTTATTACCTAAGTAAAACTCAAATATTTTTTTTAATGTTTGCTTAACATAGTTAGATTTGAAGATAAAAAGTTAAAAGCGATAAAAAATGATTTTTTTTTTATTTTAAGGGTGGTAAAAAATTGCAAAAGTCAAAAATTAAGAAGATATCCATTTAATATTTGTCTAACATATTAATCAATTATCAAATAATTAATTTAATTCATTTAACATTTATCGACCAAACACAATTTAAAATTATAATTTTTAAGTTTTTTTAATTATTTTAACTTTAATTTAAAATAAAAATTTGTCTTTTTTTTATTATCCTTCGTAAAGTGAAAGAACTGTATTTTCTTTGATTGCAAAAAGAGTGAAAGTGACCTTCGCAAACAAATGATAATTCAAAGAGAGAGAAAAGCAATAAAGATTATTTTAAACCCTTGCAATTGAAACCACAAGTTTTCCTTAAAAAATTGCGGTTTGCATAGGTGTAGCAAATCTACTAGCTAGCCTAGTAAGTCGTGACCAAAACAATGAGTAATATAAGTGGACGGTTATAATTATGATACTACTTACTCCCTCCCTTGTTACATGGTCACGATTTTGTTACATTTGATATCTATTATTATAAGTGTTTTAGAATATGTAGGTAACATTAAAGAATTTATTTCAAATATATCATTTATATTTAAATGAGGTTGATAGGATAATAATCACAATAACGAGAGAAAATTACTAGAGTTGTAAAATTTTAAATAAGGATAACATTTGAATGACAATATATATTTTAATAAATTTAAAAGTAATAATTACTTTTCTTAATCTGCATGAATTAGATAAAAGTAACTTATAATAAAGGACAAACGGTACATGGCGTTAGATTCGTCGGTATTAGTGCTAAGTAGAGTGCAATAATTAACTTTTCAAAAAGTCCCCTTTTAAAATAAAGAAAATATGAAAAATGCTATTCCCTCCATCAAGTAAGGATTGTTAAAAAATTCAAAAGTCAAAAAATTAAGAAGATATACATTTAACAGTTTGTTTAAATTAAGGGGATACCGGTAGTTCCGCAAGGAATTCGGACAAAAAAATAGTTTGTTTAACACATCAACCAATTATCAAATAAATAATTTAATGCATTTTGCATGAATCAACCAATCACAATTCAAAGTTTAGAATTTCTAAATTTTTCATTAATTATTTTAACTATAGTTTGGGACAAAAAATTTAGTCATTTTTTACTATCCTTGTGGGACGGAGAGAGTAATAAATGTCTGAATGTCATTTGTTAAAAAAACAATTATAGATAAAAGTTATTGGAAAATGTGATTTTTTATGTTTTCGAGAGAGTGATGAATGTGGATTTGAGATTTTTTCTGTATGTAGTAACCTTAACAAGTGCTTTAAGGGCACTTATTAGCAAGATACTTAAAATATAAGGCCAGTTCGGGGTGGTTGCAAGTTTCTGATTTTTGGTTTCGAAATTGTATTTTCAAAACAAAACTTGTTCCGCAAAATTTGAGTTGAAGTGACTTTTTATTTATTTTCATAACAATTTCACCTCTATTCTCAAAACAAAAAATAATGGTTTCATAATTTCAGTTTTGAATTGTGTAACACCCTCACAAATATTTAGTTTTATTAAGATTTATAAAAATATGGACTTGAAAATTTTGACGAAAATCCAGCAGATTTTCCTCTGTTTTTCGGACTTTCCCCAAAATTTCCTTTTGTACCTGTCCAGACCAGAATAGTTCAGAAGCTTAAATCATAAATATTACAATAAATAAAAACCTAACGCCGACAAATACACAACTCTGGGCATACACTAATACACACATTTAATTATAAAAATACATTCTTAAACTTAATTAAAAATTCACTCTTGGTATCATAAAAGACACCCCTCATGGTGAGGGTTTCCTGCTCAGCCCAAATAACAGCTATGCTCCTGACGGGTGAGAATTGCACGAACTAGTAATGTATAATACATGCCAAGTCATACACAATTAGCAAATAACCAAATAATACAAATACTTCACGCCCAATCACCTATCCACTGCAAACACAATCATCTCCAAATTATTCACATTTCCTAATTAATGTCAATTCCTATTCTATTTTCGTTCACTTAACTTTCTACCCTCACCTCTTCTTAGTCTCTCAATTCTTTTCCCACTCCTACTTCTACTCACATCCTTTCTATTTTACTACACTGACTAATTCTAGTCTATATTTCTCATTTCTCCATCTCATTCATCACATTCTCAACTTTCCACTTTTTATTTCTTTTTATTTCATTCTTTTTCATTTCTTTCTTTTCATTTCTTTTTACTTTTTTGGGATCTTTGTGGTTTCACAATTGCGTTCCCCAGTCTTTCAGAGGATACGTCTTACGGATGCGTACGGATCCCCAAAGGCCGCACGTCTAACTCAACCACTGCGTACTCTGCCAAGGCGGCTTACGTTTCCTGCACCCGAGAGCGTGTCTTACACGGCAAGAATGCCACAAAATCCTTGGCTATGCGAGTTTGCCACTGAGTTCCCCAGTCTTTTAGAGGATACGACTTACCGATGCGTACGGATCCCCAAAGGTCGCACGACTAACTCAACCCTTGCACACGTTCCAGCCAGCGGCTTATTACAGGTGTTGCGCACCCGACTTATTGCACTCCACCGTGTGTCTTACAGGATCCAAATCGCATACCAATATTCTCTTTTTCTTTTCTTTTTATTCTTTTTCCTTTTTCTTTTTAATCGACACGCCTTACCAGGCTCGCATCGATGCCGATACGCCTTACCAGGCTCGCAACGGACTTCCATTTTCCTTTTTAATCGACACGCCTTACCAGACTCGCATCGATGCCGATACGCCTTACCAGGCTCGCACCGGACTTCCATTTTCCTTTTTAATCAATTTTAGTCTATCCTCGCCTAACACCTTTTTCCTTCTACTCTCATTTTCCTCTTTTTCTCTTCTACTCCAACTAATCTATTCCCATATAATTAACTCTCTATCATTTCCAAAAACACTTCCTATTTTCCCTATTTGTTTCCCTTACATTTTCATCTATATGTTACTATTAAATTCAAAGCTCACTTCTCTATGCCCTCCTTTCCGTTTTCAATCAATCACTAAAAACAACATACATACACTATTTAATGTATTTAATAATTACATTATAAAACATGTCATTATCCAATTTATTCACACAATTTAGCACATGCATATCATTTAGCAAGTCACAACATAATTATTAAAACATTTATATCAATTAATCACTTAGCACAATAAATCATCAATTCATATTATAATTCATAAATATCAATTCCTAATATCAACTACACAAACCAATTAATCTCAACACGCACACACATACTAGTTACACAATCACCGTGCGGCAATAAACCCCTTATCTTGGGGTTCTACCAGAACCTGTTTCGAGGCACGACGGGGCTATCCTGCTCCGGCTCACGACGCTACGCGGTTTGTTGTTCGCATCACAGCGGTTCCTAAAATCCTTTGTCGTCTGACTATAGTATTAAATCAAATAGAAATCAATTCATTGCGCCAGAAGCGACTCAGTTTGAAATTTCAATGTATAATTAACATATTTCAAAGTAGAGTATTTCGTAAGTTTACCAAATCACGAAATCATTTAATTATAATTTACAAACCAAAATAACATAGGATTTTAAATTAAAATCGTTGTTTTCTCAATAAAATAGTGTAGTTTCTTATTGAAAAGCATTTAACTAAAATTCGTAAATCAAGGTCAAATAGAAATTTAAACTTAAGACTATTGCTTTCTCAATAAAATATTAGATCTTTTTGTTAAAAGTACGCTAACTTTCAAAAGTAGCATATTCGTCAGAAATACATTAAAGTAAAGTAGTTTTTGTTTTAAGTTACAAAATCAATTGCGTAACTTGACACTATTAATTCCGAACTAAAAGGAAGTATGCTCAATTCAAAAATAAGTCCAAGTCGCCATTATAATCTTAAAACAATTACACTTCCCTTCAGTTTGAAATTGATGTTCAACGCCCTATCTCGGATTAACGTTACGCCAAATATATGAGGTTCCTAATTAACTGAGATATTGGTTAGCCTAGGGACAATTCCACTGAGCTAAACGACAGCTCACTTACTTAGAGACCCTACACGTTTAACTAAAGTACTCTTTAAAACAATATGTTTGACATAACATTTAATCCGATATTATCCCTAATCAAAGTAATTAATTAAAATCATTAAAAATAATACTTTAACTAAGATAAACACTAATTCATAGTAAAATTCATTTTTCAAAATAATAATCACGTACTAAAACAATTTAACACTATAATTATTACCAATATTATTAATATTATTATCATTATTATTTTTAAAATACAACATAAAGCAATTAAAAAGAGATATTAGAGATTTACCCTCGAAGACGCTTTTAGATGCTGGTTGGTTAACCCGTTTTAAACACAACAGAGAGGCTAGCCCCGGTAACGATGATGACGATACCGGCGTCGGTGACAATCCTTAGCAGCAACACACATCGGATCAGAGGGAGGAAAGAAGTGGTGGCGTGACTCCATGGCTGAAGCCGCCAAGAACAGCGGTGGCAGCAGTCCGCCAAGAACAACGATGGCAGCAGTCACCAACAGAGGCGGCGGTGCGGCGAGGATGGCGGCCTACGGACTCCTGTGGCTCGCGATTCACAACATGGAAGACAGAGAGATGAAGGAAGAGAGAGGGCGACGCGGCTTGGCTTCTTGATGGTTGGCAGCGATGGCGCCGGTGATGGTGCTTGGTGGCGGCAGTTCGAGCTTGGCTGGAGGGAGAGAGAGATAGACGGCGCAGAGGAGGGAGAAGGAGAGAACGAGACTAAGAGAGAAAAGGGCTTGCTATGGGAGTCCATGAGAAAGAGAGAGAGAGAGAGAGAGAGAGAGAGAGAGAGAGAGAGAGATAAGCTAAGGGCGGCGGCGGCTGGGAGGGTGGTGGCCGGCGGAGGGAGAGAAAAATGATGGTGAGAGGGAGTGGGGGTTAGGGCCGGCGGTGCCCCCAAAGGAAGAAGGAGGAGGAGTTGAGGGGGAGGGTTCGAACCCCTTCCCCTTTTATTTTATTTAATTTTTTTTCTTTTATTATTATTATTATTATTGTTATTATTATTATTAATTTTATTTATCATTATTATTATTGTTGTTATTATTGTTATTAACATTATTACTATTATTATTATTGTTATTTTTATTTTTATTTTTATTTATTATTATTATTAGTGTATGTTAGTATTATTTTAAAAGTACTAAACATATATACTAATACACACTTTTATTTATTTATTTATTTTTATTGTATATATTCTTTTATTTTAAAACTCAAAATACCAATAATCAATTTAAATAATAAAATAAAAATTATAAAGTAAGAAACTTATAAATACTTTCAATAAAATATTTTCATATGGAATATATGAAAATAAAGTAAAACACATAAAGTATATTTTTGATATAGGATAACTATTTTAAATGAATTTACTTTAGAACATAAAAGAAATGAAATATATTTTCGTAATTAACATAATGTATTTTTATAAAAATACACAACTAAATAATTGATTTTTAAGAAACATTTATTTAAGTCAATATAACTTATAAATATATTAGGAATTAAAATTAGGGATGTTACATTTCTCCCTCACTTATTGAAATTTCGTCCTCGAAATTCCAGTTATTCCCTGAAGTGAAGGATCATCCCTGGACAATTTGCCTTGTTAATCATCAACCATCGTCATTCTACTATGGTCATGTCGTTCCCCCAACTATTCATCAACTTCGTCTTTTGAGGTTTTATCTCGGTTCTACGTTCACGCTCAACTCCTTGGAATTCTTGAGTTCGCCTACCCGGTCGGTTGTGATTCTCTTAATCGCAATACTTTACCAGTTTAGAGTACTCCGTTCCATAATGTGAAAGGATTCTATTAAGGAATTATGTCGACAGGGTTTGTAATTAACCACTTCTATATGCCAATGTATATTCACCATCCTGATTCTTATCACAAGTTCTATGAGTTGAGTGTAAAATTGAAAGTGATGACTTTCAATCGAGTTGCCGCATTCTATTCCAGGATTGTTTCAGCTTCGGTTATTCTATAGCTTCAATCAGTCATGGGAACACTTAGAGGTTAATTCTATCTTAAGGTCAGGGTAAAGATTTAACTCTACCTCTTAACTCGACGTTACATTAAGAACTTCTTACTTCAGTCCAGATTGATCCCTGATTAACTCTTCGCGGATTCCTTCACTAGCTAACGTAGAATGTTTTGAGATAATAGTGTAACAATTAGTGAGGGTAGGATTTCTAGATATTTGGTTGATGCTCAGTACAATACCATCATCCAATTAGAGGAATAATGGCGGTCCATACGCGCTAGTTACTCCTTTCCCAAGGGATTGGAAGAGATATTAGCTAACGACTTGTGTGGGTTCTCGTCCATTAACAAACTTAGCATCTTTAAGGCAGGTTAAGGTATTTCAAGTTCTATTTCAGTTCGACTCTCTTCCTCTTTCATTATCGTCGTTCGGGTGGAACTCAGGCTGGGTCATTGGATTCTCCCCCACTTAGCATCGACATAAACAGGTAGGTCGATATCAAGGGGAAAGACTAGAAGATACTAAGGGTTGGTTGTCTGCCTTTCTGATTAGTTAACAGGATCAAAATTAGGACCAAGCTGACTACATTGTTGGTACTATTAGATAGAGAGCGAATCGTCTAAGGTATGGAAATTTCACATATCTACATCTCTCCGAGCTCTTGCACTAAGTGGAAAAGTGGATCGGCATTCTACCGAGCTAAGTTAGATGAAAACATTTGACGATATTGTCAAGAGTGGATTTGCCCAGCTAATGGGTGTTTGTGAGTTCTAATAGATTTCTAATGGGAGGAAGTTTAATCTAGTTTTATGGGATTGGGATTTTCTAAGTCGATTGCTCTTATTTAGTTGGGATATAGCAATGATGTCACTTGTCAGTAAACGCAAAGACTGGGGTAGCTAGTCCCAATCTCCCATCTATCAACAGCACCACATCGCATTCTTTATGATAGTATTATCTATTAATAAATGTAAAGGAAAGGATGGCCAGTCCCGACCTCACTTTTTGTTAAAGGACGATACTACCACTGGTTAGGTGTCAAGTGAGGCTCTACAACTTGTCGATGATTTCCTGTGGCTTTTACGGTCACCTATACAAGGAAATAGAAATTGCGCACTCCATTAGTGTCATAATGCCACATTGAAAAGGTCAACGGGATCCGAGTCCTAGGATGGTCGAGCCTGACGAAGCTTGAATAAAATACTAAAGAAAGTGATTTAAGGTTCATAAAGAATTTCTATTGTGTAGTTTTCCTAACCTATTTACTCATTCTATGTTAGCTAATTAGCACTTCATATGATACATTCCTTCTATTAGTTTCTCCTTAAAGGATTAGCAAAGATAGAGACTTGAGGTTCGGATGTAATTTCCTATCTTAGAGACATAATATGCCTCTACACTTCTCGTCTGGATTCCCTTCGTCCTTTTCAACCATAAGATACATTCCTCCTCTTTGAGTTGAGCCAGGAACCAGCATATACCCCGATGAGGTCTCCCACATCATGGGCATAGTGGTGTAGCACATGAAACGGCAATCGCCTCTATTTGACTTGAGTCCATCTGAACTAAGTCCCTTAGGATTGACACAACCTTAGCTCTATCACTAGATGTGTCTCCCATAATACTAGAGTTTAGTAATAGAAACAAGTTAAGGCACGAATAGTCGGATATTCCTAGAATTAATTAAGTCCAGTATCATAGGTATGTAGATATACTAACTAACTATGACTGGATTCGACAACAACTTTGGTCACTCGCTTGGTGAGCGTACCAATGGAGTAACTCATAACTCCGAGGCCGAGGAGAAACTGCTCTGATACCATAAATGTAACACCCTCACAAATATTTAGTTTTATTAAGATTTATAAAAATATGGACTTGAAAATTTTGACGAAAATCCGGCAGAGTTTCCTCTGTTTTTCGGACTTTCCCCAAAATTTCCTTTTGTACCTGTCCAGACCAGAATAGTTCAGAAGCTTAAATCATAAATATTACAATAAATAAAAACCTAATGCCCACAAATACACAACTCTGGGCATACACTAATACACACATTTAATTATAAAAATACATTCTTAAACTTAATTAAAAATTCACTCTTGGTATCATAAAAGACACCCCTCATGGTGAGGGTTTCCTGCTCAGCCCAAATAACAGCTATGCTCCTGACCTGTACCTGTGGTAGTTGTAAGGGTGAGAATTGCACGAACTAGTAATGTATAATACATGCCAAGTCATACACAATTAGCAAATAACCAAATAATACAAATACTTCACGCCCAATCACCTATCCACTGCAAACACAATCATCTCCAAATTATTCACATTTCCTAATTAATGTCAATTCCTATTCTATTTTCGTTCACTTAACTTTCTACCCTCACCTCTTCTTAGTCTCTCAATTCTTTTCCCACTCCTACTTCTACTCACATGCTTTCTATTTTACTACACTGACTAATTCTAGTCTCTATTTCTCATTTCTCCATCTCATTCATCACATTCTCAACTTTCCACTTTTTATTTCTTTTTATTTCATTCTTTTTCATTTCTTTCTTTTCATTTCTTTTTACTTTTTCGGGATCTTTGTGGTTTCACAATTGCGTTCCCCAGTCTTTCAGAGGATACGTCTTACGGATGCGTACGGATCCCCAAAGGCCGCACGTCTAACTCAACCACTGCGCACTCTGCCAAGGCGGCTTACGTTTCCTGCACCCGAGAGCGTGTCTTACACGGCCAGAATGCCACAAAATCCTTGGCTATGCAAGTTTGCCACTGCATTCCCCAGTCTTTCAGAGGATACGACTTACCGATGCGTACGGATCCCCAAAGGTCGCACGACTAACTCAACCCTTGCACACGTTCCAGCCAGCGGCTTATTGAAGGTGCTGCGCACCCGACTTATTGCACCCCACCGTGTGTCTTACAGGATCCAAATCGCATACCAATATTCTCTTTTTCTTTTCTTTTTATTCTTTTTCCTTTTTTTTTAATCGACACGCCTTACCAGGCTCGCATCGATGCCGATACGCCTTACCAGGCTCGCACCGGACTTCCATTTTCCTTTTTAATCGACACGCCTTACCAGGCTCGCATCGATGCCGATACGCCTTACCAGGCTCACACCAGACTTCCATTTTCCTTTTTAATCAATTTTAGTCTGCCCTCGCCTAACACCTTTTTCCTTCTACTCTCATTTTCCTCTTTTTCTCTTCTACTCCAACTAATCTATTCCCATATAATTAACTCTCTATCATTTCCAAAAACACTTCCTATTTTCCCTATTTGTTTCCCTTACATTTTCATCTATGTGTTACTATTAAATTCAAAGCTCACTTCTCTATGCCCTCCTTTCCGTTTTCAATCAATCACTAAAAACAACATACATACACTATTTAATGTATTTAATAATTACATTATAAAACATGTCATTATCCAATTTATTCACACAATTTAGCACATGCATATCATTTAGCAAGTCACAACATAATTATTAAAACATTTATATCAATTAATCACTTAGCACAATAAATCATCAATTCATATTATAATTCATAAGTATCAATTCCTAATATCAACTACACAAACCAATTAATCTCAACACGCACACACATACTAGTTACACAACCACCGTGCGGCAATAAACCCCTTACCTTGGGGTTCTACCAGAACCTGTTTCGAGGCACGACGGGGCTATCCTGCTCCGGCTCACGACGCTACGCGGTTTGTTGTTTGCATCACAGCGGTTCCTAAAATCCTTCGTCGTCTGACTATAGTATTAAATCAAATAGAAATCAATTCATTGCGCCAGAAGCGACTCAGTTTGAAATTTCAATGTATAATTAACATATTTCAAAGTAGAGTATTTCGTAAGTTTACCAAATCACGAAATCATTTAATTATAATTTACAAACCAAAATAACATAGGATTTTAAATTAAAATCGTTGTTTTCTCAATAAAATAGTGTAGTTTCTTATTGAAAATCATTTAACTAAAATTCGTAAGTTAAGGTCAAATAGAAATTTATACTTAAGACTATTGCTTTCTCAATAAAATATTAGATCTTTTTGTTAAAAGTACGCTAACTTTCAAAAGTAGCATATTCGTCAAAAATACATTAAAGTAAAGTAGTTTTTGTTTTAAGTTAAAAAATCAATTGCGTAACTTGACACTATTAATTCCGAACTAAAAGGAAGTATGCTCAATTCAAAAATAAGTCCAAGTCGCCATTATAATCTTAAAACAATTACACTTCCCTTCAGTTTGAAATTGATGTTCAACGCCCTATCTCGGATTAACGTTACGCCAAATACATGAGGTTCCCAATTAACTGAGATTTTGTTTAGCCTAGGGACAATTCCACTGAGCTAAACGACAGCTCACTTACTTAGGGACCCTACACGTTTAACTAAAGTACGGTTTAAAACAATTTATTTGACATAACATTTAATCCAATATTATCCCTAATCAAAGTAATTAATTAAAATCATTAAAAATAATACTTTAACTAAGATAAACACTAATTCATAGTAAAATTCATTTTTCAAAATAATAATCACGTACTAAAACAATTTAACACTATAATTATTACCAATATTATTAATATTATTATCATTATTATTTTTAAAATACAACATAAAGCAATTAAAAAGAGATATTAGAGATTTACCCTCGAAGACGGTTTTAGATGCCGGTTCGGTTAACCCGGTTTAAACACAACAGAGAGGCTAGCCCCGGTAACGATGATGACGATATCGGCGTCGGTGACAATCCTTAGCAGCAACACACATCGGATCAGAGGGAGGAAAGAAGTGGTGGCGTGACTCCATGGCTGAAGCCGCCAAGAATAGCGGTGGCAGCAGTCCGCCAAGAACAGCGGTGGCAGCAGCCACCAATAGAGGCGGCGGTGCGGCGAGGATGGCGGCCTACGGACTCCTGTGGCTCGCGATTCACGACATGGAAGATAGAGAGATGAAGGAAGAGAGAGGGCGACGCGGCTTGGCTTCTTGATGGTTGGCAGCGATGGCGCCGGTGATGGTGCTTGGTGGCGGCAGTTCGAGCTTGGCTGGAGGGAGAGAGAGATAGACGGCGCAGAGGAGGGAGAAGGAGAGAACGAGACTAAGAGAGAAAAGGGCTTGCTATGGGAGTCCATGAGAAAGAGAGAGAGAAGCTAAGGGCGGCGGCGGCTGGGAAGGTGGTGGCCGGCGGAGGGAGAGAAAAATGATGGTGAGAGGGAGTGGGGGTTAGGGCCGGCGGTGCCCCCAAAGGAAGAAGGAGGAGGAGTTGAGGGGGAGGGTTCGAACCCCTTCCCCTTTTATTTTATTTAATTTTTTTTTCTTTTATTATTATTATTATTATTATTATTATTAATTTTATTTATCATTATTATTATTGTTGTTATTATTGTTATTAACATTATTACTATTATTATTATTGTTATTTTTATTTTTATTTTTATTTATTATTATTATTAGTGTATGTTAGTATTATTTTAAAAGTACTAAACATATATACTAATACACACTTTTATTTATTTATTTATTTTTATTTTATTTATTCTTTTATTTTAAAACTCAAAATACCAATAATCAATTTAAATAATAGAATAAAAATTATAAAGTAAGAAACTTATAAATACTTTCAATAAAATATTTTCATATGGAATATATCAAAATAAAGTAAAACACATAAAGTATATTTTTGATATAGGATAACTATTTTAAATGAATTTACTTTAGAACATAAAAGAAATGAAATATATTTTCGTAATTAACCTAATGTATTTTTATAAAAATACACAACTAAATAATTGATTTTTAAGAAACATTTATTTAAGTCAATATAACTTATAAGTATATTAGGAATTAAAATTAGGGATGTTACAAATTGCAAACGTATACCACCTCATTTTTAATGTCATTCAACCACCATCACTTTCATCATCACTTCTCTCACTATCATAACCGTTGCGGTCACTGCTACTACCATGACTGTCACCCAACTAATATGATTGTGACTGCTTTAACCCCAATCACCACCGTGACCACCACAACTACCCTAACAACTATCGTCTCTGATGATAACCACCCAAGCCCGAACTAGGACAGGGCAATAAGGGTGATCGCCCTGGGCCCATAAAATTTAGGGGCCAAAAATATATATATATATATATATATATATATATATTGAGGGAGAGAAAGTTAGATACATTAACATACATTTCAGCCGGCATAGTTGGTTAGCGAGTCTTATAACTTCCGTGCTGCACAGGGTTTGAAAGTTGAGTGCAATTTTTTATTTTTTTTTGTTTTATTTTAATTATAAGTTATATTTGACTATATTATAAAAATAATGAAAATAGTAATATTTTTTAAAATTAAAAAAACTTTAACATTACAATTTATTCGTTTAACTTATATTAAAAATTTCACAAATATATTATTTCACATTAATGAATAAAAAACAAATATGATAAATAAGCAATAAATGTCTCTTGCTGGGTCCTCTTCAATCATTTCCCTGGCATCGATTTGTATGGAATCAAGTTTCAATTCCAAAGCACAGGTTCATTGTATGGTTAGCTATGCATAAATGGTTAAAGACAAAGGATCGAATGCATGTACCTCATCTCCTTTGTTCGTTTGTGGCTCAGCTGATGAAACGCATGAACACTTGTTCTTTGAGTGTGATTGGACACGATCTATCTTTGAGGAGTGTTGCAACTGGTTCTGCTTGGATGTGGTACACTATAAGTTCCAGCGATGGCGATTCTGGATACTTCGATTTTTCCCAGACAAACGAAGAAGAAGAAGAATAAGCGTTTTTGCTTTGGTTGCCAGCATCATCTACAACGTGTGGTCTGAAAGGAACATGAGACTATTTGCTCACCACACGTGTCCAAAATCTCAGCTAGTGGCTGGTATTAAGCATGAAGTGGCTGTTAGAGTTAATTTTTGTTACCCATTATTTATTAATTGGACCAATAAGGTTCTTGTTAATAGAATTATAGTTGAACTTTAGTATTTGGCATTTTTGAGTCTTTGAACCCTTCCAAGAAGGTGGCAAAGTACTCTTAAATGGCCTTTAGTTTTGTTTTAAATTTTCAAGTGGTAATAGATTTTTCTTATACCAAAAATAAATGTCTCACAAAAAATACAAAGTGACTTATAAATAGAAAAAAGTTCTACTTGTCTTGGACAATGTATGGAATGAGGACCCTCTCAAATGGGATAAATTGAGAAATTTAATACCATTTTGAAAAAGTCCTAATCTTAAGAGAAATGTATAGGTATTAATAACATTTTGAAAAAGTCCTTATCTTAAGAGAAATTTTATTCCAACTTTATTAATTTTATTTATTTACAAGTTTTTTATAGTTTAAAGGGCCTAAAAAAAAATTTCGCCTCGGGCATATAACATGTTAGGACCGGGCCTGTAACCATCACCACGTTATAGCCACCACTACTAAAAATATGCTAATTTCCTGCGGATTTTCCTGTAAAGATAGACTAGATATTTGTTGGAAATGAATTTCCTGCAAAATTTTTTGCAACTAATAATCCGCATGTAATACCTTCGTGGATAATTATTTGCTGCGGATTTTTAGTCGCATGAAATTACCTGCGCATTTTGTTACGCATTTTGACTAAAAATCCGCAGTATATTTGTCATGAATTTATCAATTTTACATGGAAAGTTCATGCAACTTCTTTAAGATAATATTAGTAGGAAAATTTGCGGCACTAAAATCCGCAAGAAAAGCCGCATGAATTAATTCGTGGGAAACTCCACAACAGCATTATCCACGATTAAATTTGCTTAAAAATCTGCAAGAAAGAAATTCGTAGGAAACTCCGCAAGAACGTTTTTCCCATGAAAATTAGCAGGAAAGTGATATGTAAGAAACACCGCATTACATAAAATCCATTCGCAAGAAAATCCCAAGATGGTAAATTTCGTATATTCGTAGGAAAATAGGCAAGAATATATTATTCGCCAAAAAACTGAAAGATTTAATATTCATAAGAAAAAATTTTCCGCAAGAAAATCCCTAAAAGATTCAATATGATTCAAATTAAATTTCCAATAATAACCACAAACATAACATACCATTTTTTCTCCATATAAAGTTTTTAACATAGCTAAATATTTTAACTAATAAATTCGTCGTATAACATCATATGTCACCTAGAAGATATATATTATGATTTGTCCTACTCCTCGCCTAAAACAACATCTCCATGTTCATCTTCATCTTCATCAACTGCATCTACCCATGTATTAATATCAGAGGGCATAACATTTGTTGGCTACCATCTCCATTATCCTCTCCCAATGATGACAAGCTCTGATAAGAACACTCTACCTTTTTTATTAAAATTTTTCCTGCATCACAAGTTTGAATAACAATGAATCATCACACAAAAATAATCTTTATGAGAATTTGTAAATATAAAATTTATCATGTTTATAAGTTCACATTGTAATGTTTTAACTACTAAGATAAAGAAAGTAACCATGACAACTCCATGACATTATAAACAAATCAAAATCAGCATAATAAGTTAATGTTGAGTCAGGTGCGGTATGTTCCAGAATTGAGGAAGAATTTGATTTCTCTGGGCACTCTTCAGGAGAATGGTTATTCATTCAAGTCTGATGGAGATAGAGACATCATTAGTGTCAGCAAGGGTGCAATGACAGTGATGAGAGCAAGGAGAACTGCTGGAAACATTTACAAGCTGTTGGGAGGCACAATTATGGGTGATGCAACATCTGTTGAATCTGATAATGATGCAACCAAACTGTGGTATATGCGTTTGGGTCATCTCAGTGAACGTGGGATGCTGGAACTACATAAGCGGAATTTGCTGAAGGGTGTTCGCAGTTGCAGAATTGGATTGTGCAAGTATTGTGTTCTTGGGAAACAGTGTAACATCCCTAATTTTAATTCCAAGATTAATTAGGAAAAATCTAAGTTAGAATTCATGAGGAAACCCATAGTAAACCATGGGTAGGAGTTAAGAGTAGTGACTTATGGTTAGAATTTGTCAAATAGGAGTTTTGGGCAACGTAATCGATTACCTTGTGGGGTAGTAATCGATTACAAGCCCTCTGGTAGAATGACTTTTTTGTTGCAGCAATAGTAATCGATTACCTCATGGAAGTAATCGATTACCCTGTGATTTCTGTAAAATAATCGATTACTTTAAAATGGATTAATCAATTACTTGCTCTCTGCTGAATGTACTAGAAGTGTTGCATCAAAGGAGTAATCGATTACTAAGGGAAAGTAATCGATTACCCTTACAAAAATCTGGAAAAAAAATAAGTGTCGTGGACCACACGTTTCAGTGGCTTCCACGAGAAGCCACAAGTTTCAGCCACACACTCTATTACTCAGGCAGCAAAGCAAAGCAGCAAAGCCACAACAACATAAAGTAAAGCAAGCCACCAACATATTCCTCTTCGTCCCTCTCTCTCTCTTATGCTCTCGTTTTTCTCTCTCTCTTAGAGCTTGATTTTGTGCATCTCTTTGGCTCTTGATCTGGAGCTAATCACTTCTAAGCTTCATCACCAATGCATTAGGGAAAGGAAAAGAGCTAGGAAACCACCCATTATTCCTCCATCCATTCGATCACCCTCTCCCTTCTCTCTCTTAGGGTTCCAAACTATTCATCACCAACCTTGCTCACCATCACCTCCAACCTCCACCATGGGAGCATGAATCTAGAGCAACCTCAAGTCTTCTCTCTCACTCGTGGTCTCTCTCTCTCTTGGAGCATCTCTCTCTTTCTCCTCCAATCTTGAAGAACGGAGTGGAGATCAGGTAAGGGAGTTGGAATCAAGGTAGATCTGGGGTAGATCCAAGGTTCTTGGAGCTTTGTGGGAGCTCTCTCCTCCTCTATGGTAAGGAGAGTCTCTTTTCCACACTTTGGGTTAGGGATAGTTATGGTTTATAATAGGATTTGGGTTTAATAGTTAGACCGGGTTGTGGGTAGCAAAATGGTTTTGATTTAGAGTTGGTTTAGGAGTGATTAGTATATTTATGGTTAATTTTATTGTTTATGTTAAATTCCCTTCTTATTTATATTAAAGTAGGAAGTGAAGAACCCTAGGGAGTTGACTTATATTTAAGTACTCTGAGACATACCCGAGTATGTCGACTGTTTTATTATATTTGTTGATTATGGGGTATTATATTAATTATGCACTAAATGGATATAACTGAGACTAATTGTTTTAAAGGTGTGAAGTGGATCTTGGGTGTTAAACATACTTTACTGTGGCAATGAGTATAAGTGCATGATTACTTGGAGAATGTCTATAATTATTATTGATAAATGTTTATACATGAGTATTAGTTGCTTGATGGAAAAGGATGCTATATATATACACGTAATTTTGGGTTTTTGATTGTGAAAGTGATGAATGTGAACATTGAATGTTACTTGCGATTACTTGATGAGTTGATGGATGATGTGTATGTTGTGCTTGACTTTTTGTGAATGAGTTTTGATATGGAATAAAAAGGAATGCAGTGTGGTTGATCCTTGGATGCCCCGGCACACTAGGTGCCCTGCTAGGTGGTGAATTGCCTGCTAGGGCCAATTGCCTGTCAGGCTAATTGCCCATTAGGTCCTAAATTCCCGTTAGGCGTCGGTGCGCCAATGGATCAATACACTGCATAACCACCTGAAAAAGATTATAATAAACTGTGAATTGGAATTGAGAGAAATGGATAACTAATGGAAAGGTAATTAATTGCGTTGTCCTAACGGGTGATGCCTAATGGGTGTCTAAGTCCTGACAGGTGTGAAGTCCCTAGTAGGTGCCGAATTGCCTAGCAGGTGCATCAATTCCTAGTGATGCAATAATTTTAAAAGGGAAGTAAGTAATGGGAAATGGGTAATGAGAATGAATATGGAAATGTATTTGGAACTTGTTAATAAGTGAATGCGATACATTTTGTTAATCCATGGTTTGATTTAATTATTATTCTTGAGTTTTTATTAAATACTTTTTTACTATCTTTTAATCCACTGTGTTGTGAAAAGTTCTCACCCTTAGTGGTTAACATTTTAGGTGATTGCTAAGGAGCTTGTGGATCAGAGTGGCGCAGCGGAAGACTGGGAAAGAAGGAAACTTTATTTTTGGGTGCTACTATATTGTAAATGAATGCCCAAAAGTAATTGTAAACTTAATTTGTGAAAAGAAATTTTTAAGTACAGTATTTTGATTATAGACTTTTACTTATTATTTTATAAATAAAATAAGGGTGTTACATTTATGATATCAAAGCAGTTCTTTCCTTCCAACCTGAGGGGAAGTGATTCCGATTTCGCTGCGAACACTCTCATCTCAAGCTTCTTTTCCAGTGGTGAGACCCTTTCTAGTGGAAATTTTAAGGTTAAGTGATTGATGAATAAGTATAGTACTAAATGCTTATTTGTGATTGAATAATGTGCCATGTATGAGCGAAATGAGTTTATGTTTGCAAATGAGAACACTAATGATGGTCAATTAAGAAAATTGTGTATAAAAGTGAAAAGGAAAGTGAATTCTTTGGAACCTAAGCGGATCCCTTAGGGATTCAAGGAATCTCATATTGTAAGTGTTTATCCATTTGCAAACAGGAGACTTAGAAGGGTATAGATTTATTCTTATCTTAAGTTTTGAGTTAATCAAAACTTGAAGTTTCTTACAAAGGAAATCCTTCTAAATTAAAACGAGGTACATAAACCTAAACTGGATGGCGAGGGCTATTACCCCTGAGGGAATGTAGTGTCGGAACTGGCCAATCCGATGTTGCATTTATCGGGAGGTGACGTCGTCGAAATCCAGAAGCTTATGCATCATCGTGAATTAGTAACTGAATTTTCTATGTATGAAACTTTTGTGTTAGTTCTTTTTGTAGGATTCTCATGTTTTGATGCTAACAATCTCTCTCCAAGCAACAACATTGGCAACAAGCAAGCTACACCACATGAAGATTAGAATTAGGATTTTTATTAATTCTATTTCAATGTAATCTTTATTTTTATGCAATGCATCTCATTGGTGTGGGTAGCTTAGGTGATTTTAAGAATATTTAAATAATGTTTGATTAAGAGTGAAGATACTTTAAATCTTGATTAAATAGCTCTATTAAAAGTTTTGTGAAAATCCTTTTAGAAAAACCTTGTTTTTATTCAGATTCTGATCAGTTTACTCGAGTAATGAGTATTGGGTCACTCGAGTAATTTATGTCATGACAGGTTAATCGAGTAATGGTTTACACATCACTCGAGTAACTTAATCTGACATGTTTTAATCGAGTGATGTTATATGGTTTACTCGAGTAATTCAATCAGTGTTTGAAAATTTTAAAAGGACAATTTTATTTTTCACAAGGGACAGACATTTTATTCTTACAATTTTCTATACACTTTCAAAAGCAATTCAAGAGCTATTTTACATCTTTCAAGAGCTATCAAGATTCAACAAAGAACTTTTCATTCTTCACTCTATTTCTCTCATTGTTCAAATATTCTTGAGATCATAATTTTTGTTCTTAGTGGTTGTTGAAGATTTGCAATTTATGATTGCATCATTGAAGTTTCAACACAAGTGAAGAATCTCACAAGGAAGACTTTGAGGATCAAATCAAAGCAAGAAAAGAGGATTGGTTGGAAGCATCTTCAATCAATTAGCAAGGAAATCTAGAATTCTCAAAAGGGGTAGATTAGATCAAAGTGTTTGGTACACACTTTGAGTTGGGTTTTAAGATAGGAGAACTAAGAATCTAGTTGCATCTTAAAACATTGTAAAATCTACATTTGAAGATTTCTAGTGAAGAATCTCTCTTGATTCAAGAGGGGACTGGAGTAGCTTTCAAGTGGGTGAAAGTGAACCAGGATAAATCCTTGTGTCTCTTTTATTTTCATTCCTTGTATTGCATTAATTCATTAACAATTGCATTTTTAGGTTAGAATTGGGGTTTTCTTAATTCTACTCAATTGATCTAAAATTGCATGTTAATATTACTTAAAGTTGTTCATATTAATCATTCATAATTTGTTGAATCATCATAGCATTGTTATTCTTGAAGAACTCCATTGAAAACTGAGTTTTAATTGAATTTTACCCAGTTTACTCGAGTAAAGTTCTTGTCACTCGAGTAATCTGCTTTCAGTTTATGAACAATACTCGAGTAGGTTTTCTGTTACTCGAGTGATTTAAAAATAGCTTTCGTAATACTCGAGTGATTTGCTGAATACTCGAGTGAAATTATTTTTGCTTGCGTATTACTCGAGTGAAGTCTTGAGTTACTTGAGTAATCTGACTTGAATTTTTTAAGAAAATTTATTTTCATAAAATCATTCTCTTAGGTGGACAAAAAATCTGTAATAAGGCTTCAATATTCTATTCACCCCCCCTCTAGACTATATTGAGCCGCTTGTTGGTTTCCAACAAGTGGTATCAGAGCTCGGACGAAAAATCCGAGCCTTAAAAAGCTTTTTCGAAAAGATCCTTTTACTTGGAAACAATGGGCTCAATTTCAAATCCTTTTGGTGGTGAAGGAACTTCCATTAATCGTCCTCCACTATTCAATGGTGAGGGTTACGCTTATTGGAAGGTCCGCATGAAAATTTTTATTCAAGCCATAGATATGGAAATTTGGAACGCCATAGAGAATGGATCTTTTGTTCCTCAAACGAAAGTAAATGATGTTGTTTCGATCAAACCACAATCGAGTTGGGACAATGATGATAAGAAGAAAGTTGCATTTGATTTAAAAGCTAAAAATATCATCACGTCCGCTCTTTCTTATGATGAGTTCTTTCGAGTATCTCAATGTGTTGATGCTAAACAAATGTGGGACACATTACAAGTCACACATGAGGGCACTTCGGAGGTTAGAAGGGCTAGGCTAAATACACTCATGCATGAATATGAACTCTTTCGTATGCTACCTAATGAAAACATAGGTGACATGCAAAAGCGGTTCACTCATATCATAAATCATCTTTATGCACTTGGAAAAGTTATTACTAATGGTGAAGTTGTTAATAAGATTTTGAGATGTCTTAGCAGGGAATGGCAACCTAAGGTGACGGCCATTATGGAAGCTAGAGACGTGGATCAAATTGACTTAGCAACTCTATTCGGAAAGCTTCAAGATCATGAAATGGAGCTTGGACGGTTATCCATGAATGAAGATGCCGATAGAAAGAAAAAGGGGATTGCTCTTAAATCAACTTCAAAATCTCTTAAGGCACAAGAGGAAAACTCTCAAGTGGATGACTCGGACTCCGATATAGATGATGAGACCCTTGGCTTGCTAGTTAAAAAGCTTGGTAGGTTCTTTAAGAGAAAGGGAAACTTTAATAAGAATAGACAAAGAGATTCTAAGGACTCTCAACCAAGAAATAAGACTAACAAGGATCACATCAAGTGTCATGGGTGTGGAAAGCTTGGTCACTATCGATCAAAATGCCCAACTCATTCTAAGAAGTCGGAAGGTGACAACTCTAAGTTCAACTCATCTAAAGGAAAAAGGGCTTACATAGTATGGGATGAAGAGGAGAGTCAATCAACATCTAGCTCATCGGATGATGAAGAACTTGTAAATCTATGTTTGATGACGAAGCTTGATGAAGAGGAATCTTCGAGCATTAAATCAAGTGAGAACGTCAATGAGGTAGATTATCTTTCCGATGCTAGCTCTAGTTCTAATTCTCCTTCATTTAATGAATTGTACAATGTGTATGTAGAGATGCATAAAGAGTTGAAGAAACTTGCTAAAATAAATGTTGAAAGAAAGAATTTCATAATGAAGCAACATGAAAAGATAATTGAACTTCAAAAAGATTTAGAAGAACTTAAGCTTCAAAATGAAACTCTTGAACTCATTTATGCAAACTCTACATGCAATTGTGAATTGAAATCAAATGAGACTCCATCTTGTGAAAATTGCAAGTCTTTGGAAAAAGAAGTTTTTAATTTGAATGATCGACTTGCAAGGCTCATGAAAGGAGATACTTCATTAGATCATTTGCTTTCAACTCAAAGGAACAATAGCAATAGATCAGGTCTTGGCTATACCAAACCTAAGAAACGCAATTATCGCAAAGTTGGTGGATTTTCAAAGAATAAGATTTCTAAAAACCCAACTTGCCATTATTGTGGGATCTTTGGGCATACCACGAATAAATGTAATATAAAGAAATTTGGTATACCAAGCGGAGAATATATTTGGATTGTTAAGGGGACTTCTCTCCATGCTAACAACAAAGGACCCAAGACCACTTGGGTACCTAAGTCAACCAAATGATATCTTTCTTGTAGGTGTGTCTTCGAACCAAAGAGCGCAAATGGTATTTGGTTAGTTTCGTTTGATTATTTGCTATGGTTGATGTCTTTTTGCTTTACACTATGATTTGCTGCTTAGTGTGATACTCTGATATTATGGATTATGGTGCTATCTTCGTTGTACGTTTTTATTCGTTGAGGCACTATTGTGGTTTATTTTGGTATTGTCTTTATTGTTATATTTTTTTTTATACCATTGTGAACTACTTACCTTCCACTTTTGGCAAAGGACTTTTCTCACAATTCTTATCTTTTTAATGATGCCAAAAGGGGGAGAATATTTTGTTGATGTTGTTCTTGTAGGTTAAGTTTTATTATATTTTTCCTAGGTGTTTTACATTTAGGGGGAGTATGTTAAAACTTAGTGCTTAATTGAAAAGGAGGTTTGTCATCATCAAAAAGGGGGAGTTTGTAGGATTCTCATGTTTTGATGCTAACAATCTCTCTCCAAGCAACAACATTGGCAACAAGCAAGCTACACCACATGAAGATTAGAATTAGGATTTTTATTAATTCTATTTCAATGTAATCTTTATTTTTATGCAATGCATCTCATTGGTGTGGGTAGCTTAGGTGATTTTAAGAATATTTAAATAATGTTTGATTAAGAGTGAAGATACTTTAAATCTTGATTAAATAGCTCTATTAAAAGTTTTGTGAAAATCCTTTTAGAAAAACCTTGTTTTTATTCAGATTCTGATCAGTTTACTCGAGTAATGAGTATTGGGTCACTCGAGTAATTTATGTCATGACAGGTTAATCGAGTAATGGTTTACACATCACTCGAGTAACTTAATCTGACATGTTTTAATCGAGTGATGTTATATGGTTTACTCGAGTAATTCAATCAGTGTTTGAAAATTTTAAAAGGACATAATTTTCTTTTTCACAAGGGACAGACATTTTATTCTTACAATTTTCTATACACTTTCAAAAGCAATTCAAGAGCTATTTTACATCTTTCAAGAGCTATCAAGATTCAACAAAGAACTTTTCATTCTTCACTCTATTTCTCTCATTGTTCAAATATTCTTGAGATCATAATTTTTGTTCTTAGTGGTTGTTGAAGATTTGCAATTTATGATTGCATCATTGAAGTTTCAACACAAGTGAAGAATCTCACAAGGAAGACTTTGAGGATCAAATCAAAGCAAGAAAAGAGGATTGGTTGGAAGCATCTTCAATCAATTAGCAAGGAAATCTAGAATTCTCAAAAGGGGTAGATTAGATCAAAGTGTTTGGTACACACTTTGAGTTGGGTTTTAAGATAGGAGAACTAAGAATCTAGTTGCATCTTAAAACATTGTAAAATCTACATTTGAAGATTTCTAGTGAAGAATCTCTCTTGATTCAAGAGGGGACTGGAGTAGCTTTCAAGTGGGTGAAAGTGAACCAGGATAAATCCTTGTGTCTCTTTTATTTTCATTCCTTGTATTGCATTAATTCATTAACAATTGCATTTTTAGGTTAGAATTGGGGTTTTCTTAATTCTACTCAATTGATCTAAAATTGCATGTTAATATTACTTAAAGTTGTTCATATTAATCATTCATAATTTGTTGAATCATCATAGCATTGTTATTCTTGAAGAACTCCATTGAAAACTGAGTTTTAATTGAATTTTACCCAGTTTACTCGAGTAAAGTTCTTGTCACTCGAGTAATCTGCTTTCAGTTTATGAACAATACTCGAGTAGGTTTTCTGTTACTCGAGTGATTTAAAAATAGCTTTCGTAATACTCGAGTGATTTGCTGAATACTCGAGTGAAATTATTTTTGCTTGCGTATTACTCGAGTGAAGTCTTGAGTTACTCGAGTAATCTGACTTGAATTTTTTAAGAAAATTTATTTTCATAAAATCATTCTCTTAGGTGGACGAAAAATCTGTAATAAGGCTTCAATATTCTATTCACCCCCCCTCTAGACTATATTGAGCCGCTTGTTGGTTTCCAACACTTTTATGTTTGGTTGCTTTGTTATGTGCATGTGTGTGTGATTTCAATGTATGCTTGTTGAATAAATTGGTGTCAAAGTAATTGAACAGGGATTAGAAATGGAATTACATGGAATAAATAAGTTATGGTCTCGAATACTAATCCAATCGAGTGAATAAATTCATGCCGATTAGACTAGTATCTAAGAGAACCAAAAACAAGGTTTAAATTTAATTAATGGTCGAATTCCATAGCTAATCTCAATTGAAATAATTGTGGTACCAATCGGGAAAACAAGAAAACGAGTGCTGATCGATCAGATTTGAACCGCTGAACTATAATAATTTGAATTGCAATCATAAAAGTAACTTTTTATCCAAGTTGGAGAAGCGGTTCAAATTTCATCAAAAGGTCCTCGGATATATGTTTTCACAAGGAATGGCTTAGCATTAAATTAGTCGGAAAGAAAGTAGAAGTGGAATCATGAAAATTAAAATAATTTATTGACTCGATACTAATCTAACCGAGTGATTTAGTTCACATAGACTAGATTAGGATCCATGAAAAACAACAAAAGCATTTGTGTTAAATTTTAGTTGATTCCACAGCTAATTTAATTATGATGACTTTAATACTAAACGAAGGATAAGTATGGAGTTCCTACCGGTTGGACTTGAACCCCGAGTATAACTATAAGATTTCATAAAAGGAAAGAGGTTTCTTTAATCGAGAAAGGGGTTGAAATTCAATCTAAGGGTTCTCGCATCATTTCAGTTAGATTGGTGTTAGTAATTTTGCATATATAAAGTCTATGCTTAGGTGGGGATGAGTTTAAACTTTTGAAAATGTTTTCAAACAATTTTGAAACTAAGAGCTTTTTGATTTCCACCCCCATGCTTGAAAGTTCCAAACTATTTTCCACCAAACATTGACTAAGAGTGTTGTTTTTGGGAATCGTGTTCAGGATAAGACTGACTGCATTTGTGTATGTTTGATTGATATGAGTGTTTGATATTAATATATGAAAAATGAATTTTTAATGGAGTTATGATTTAAGTTTGTTTGACAATGTGAGTATTTAAAAATGAATTTCAAAAAGTGCACCGAACCACAATAATTCCAAATGGATTGTGAAGTCACACGACAAATTTTCAGGAAATAGTAAGAAAAGCAAGGATTCTTAAGTAATCGAGGGGTGAATTAACTAAATTGTTTTTAACTAAGTCACACTCCGATTAAATAGGAACCCTTCCTATGCGACTCAAATCAATTCGGAATGAAACTCAATCTTCAAACTTGAAGACAAAGGGAATGTAATTGTTTTAACTTTTGAAGATGAATTAAATTAAATTTTTCCAAGTCCAAGGCATATTCCCTTCTTCCTTTGAGTTTACCAATTTTGAGTGATCTTTCACTCCTTCATCTAGGTTCTTATGAAATTAGATGGAGGTAGCTCTTCATGGTGAGGTGCATGATTAAAAGTTTTACTGAAATTTTAAATGAAATTAATTGTTCCTCATCAAGAGAGGAACTGAATTTCAAAAGAATTTTTATGTTTGTAAATGTAAAATTGTTTTTCTAAGTGTTTTACTAGTATGGGATCTTCTTTCTGCATTTTAAATTCCCATACCTAGTGATTGTTCAAACCAAGGATTTTTAAAGATGTATATGATCGTGGTTAGGTGTCTGTTGGGGGAAATCAGGGTTTTTATATAAAGTGGAAAACTAAGTTTTTGGGCTTAGGATATTTATTAGATTTGGAAAGTTTGGCCTAAACACCCTAAGGTTGAATCTTTGTTTAATGTAACATTTCAAGCCAATTGAAGCAAGTTAGTGTTTTAACTAAAATGAATTTAACGTGCTCTAATCGGTTTTACAATTTTACGCAACTGGGCTAAATTTAGGTGTTGTCCCATTAAATTTTGAGGCCAATTGGAGTTTTTCTAATATTTTTAAGTGAATTTGATGTAGGTTCACCCCCGACCATTACAAAATTTTGACTAAGTGGTTGTAGGGTCAAAAACGAACCGAATGAACTCTGATTGACTTGAAAATTTACTATGATGTTCTTTTATGTACTGGGATAATATTTTCAAATCTTTTTCAAAAAATTAGGGAGTTTAATTGATGAAATGCATTTGGTTGCAAACTATATAAGTCCCTTTCCCCGAACCCCCTTTGAACCAATTTTCAAATATGTGATGATTGTGATGAATGTGTTTGTAGAGGTAAGTTTTGGTCCTAAGTTAGACAAGGATTAGCTTAGGAAGAAGTAGGGTTGAGTCATGTTTTGTTTGAAGTATGTGATGTTGTGGATTGTTGTTGTGAATGATTGAACCTTGTATGAAGCTTATATGATCTAAGTCTGTTTGAATGATGTTTGTGGCTAGTTAGGGCCTAGATATAGGACATAAGTAGTAGATTTTGGAGTTAGAGTATAATCAACCCTTTAGGGTAATAATGTTTAGAGCGTATTAGTGTCCTGTCCAACCTTCGAAGTAGAATTCCCGAGGGAAGCCAGCTGACCTTAGAAACCTATTAGAATCTTAGCCTAGAGGTTGACCCAAATTAAACCATAGTCGGCACTCTTCAATGAGTGCAAGAGTCTTGTGGCGCATTCATGCTGAATGGTATGCCAATCCCAAGCGGGGGAGTAGAACCAAGGTAAAGTAAGTTGCTTAGCTTAGAAACCCTTTTTCCGGGATGGTTCTCTAATTAAGGATTCTGAGCGGAATTTCGGGGACGAAATTCCCATAAGTGGGGGAGAATTGTAACATCCCTAATTTTAATTCCAAGATTAATTAGGAAAAATCTAAGTTAGAATTCATGAGGAAACCCATAGTAAACCATGGGTAGGAGTTAAGAGTAGTGACTTATAGTTAGAATTTGTCAAATAGGAGTTTTGGGCAAAGTAATCGATTACCTTGTGGGGTAGTAATCGATTACAAGCCCTCTGGTAGAATGACTTCTTTGTTGCAGCAATAGTAATCGATTACCTCATGGAAGTAATCGATTACCCTGTGATTTCTGTAAAATAATCGATTACTTTAAGATGGATTAATCGATTACTTGCTCTCTGCTGAATGTACTAGAAGTGTTGCATCAAAGGAGTAATCGATTACTGAGGGAAAGTAATCGATTACCCTTACAAAAATCTGGAAAAAAAAATAAGTGTCGTGGACCACACGTTTCAGTGGCTTCCACGAGAAGCCACAAGTTTCAGCCACACACTCTAATACTCAGGCAGCCAAGCAAAGCAGCAAAGCCACAACAACATAAAGTAAAGCAAGCTGTAACACCCCGTAAATTCCTCATATTAAATTAAAACACTAAAGAAATTTATTTTGAGAAACGTGTTTTGAAAGAGTGTTTTCCTAAATGATTTTCCTTAAATTCACATTTTCAAGATAACGAATGATTTTTAGAGAAATGATTTCCTAAAGTAATGTCCAAGGTTTAGAAATTAAGTTTTTGGAAAAAATTTAAATGTTTGTGATTTATTTTGTAATTGTGTGTGTATATACGGTTTTAGTGGGTATAAGTATGCTTAGGATTATATGAGTACTTAAATTATTGGAAAAGAATATGATGCATGTGTAAATGTATGATGAATATATGTGTGTATGCCGTGTGAACATGATGCCTTCAAGATGTTAATTGTGTGATGCTTATATATGTATATGTGTAATACGTGTGTGGGTGTATGATGAATAGGTATGCATTATTCCATGAATCCATGCCATGTGATCAACATGAAAATAAATTGTATATGAATGTGTGTATGCCTATGTGTGTGTTAAGTGTATGCATGAGTGCATGCTATGTGTTGATAAAATTATATATGTATGTGTGTGCATGAGTGTGAAGTTCGGTCATATGAGGAATAGAGGAACCAAAAAGAGTGCATTTTCTTATGCATTAAGAATATAGGAATTAAATAGAAAATAGGAAGAGAATAGGATAGATGACTCATGAAGCCTAGGGAGGACTTTTTCCTCACCTTGTCTCCAACGAAGTGACCCAATCCATGCAACATTTGAGCTAGACCAAATTGCCCTTCCTTACACACCTTGGACAGAGGACAAAATGGGAAATTTCCACACCTTTTTGGCCTATGTAAAACCGTGTGAGTGAGTGTATGTTTGGATCATTTTCTTTCTTCATTTCATTCCTCATACCAACACACTTAGTTTCAAGAGCATTCTTAAGCTCTTGAAACCCATAGAGAGAAAGAGAGAACCCGTAAGAGAAGAATAGAGGAAGAAGAGTGAAAAACTCAAAAGCCTTAACCCAAACTTCTTTGATTTCTTCCTCAATCACCTTCTTCTTCAAAGATCAAGGAGAAAACCCATTAACCCTAGGAGAAGAGAAGAGGCCGTAGCAACCTAAGAGGAGAAGGAGAGGAGAATTGAAGATTTAGTTAGGAAATTAAGGTAGATAGAGTTTTAATTGAATGATTTTGTGTTGTAAAGGACTTTTAATGGACTTTGTTTAATTCTTTTGTGATGCATGTAATTATTTTTAAGTGATCTTGAGATCTAATGTTTTGCATGTCATTCTTATACTTTGATCTTGAATGTTGATGTGAAAAAGTTTTTGATCTCTTACTTGTAAATGTTCTTCATCACGGTTTTGTTGAGGATGTGTTTAAAGTCCATATATTGTGTTGATTCTCCCATGCATGTTGATTTTGTGGCTCTATGACTCATATCTTTCTTTGCATGTTCTCTTTATGCTTTGATCTTGGATTTTTATGAATAAATGAATTTATAAATCACTAAATCAAGAACTAGATGATTCGGCCATGAGTAGAAAACTTAGGTCTCATGCTTTTAATTTGATCTAAGTGATTTCATGCTATCTCTATGCTATTCCTAACCTATTCTTCACGGTTTGTGTGAAGGTTTGAGTTTAAGTCTATGTTTTTGCTTGGATTTTCTTTTGCATGTCTTGATCTAAGGTTAATTTTGAGACAACATGAAGCTTGAATTGTGTATGTCTAAATTGAGTGTAAAGTCTTGATTTAGTGTATGCATGTCACGGTTTTCAAAGGAAACTAAACCTAACAAGCTTTAAAAATAATTTTGAGCATAAAAAGAGTTGAATCAAGATTTTTGTGTGTGTAATGATGATTCGGTTGATGTTTGGAAAAGTAAAATGATGCTTCCATGACTTGCATGATATGATCCATGAATTTAGGCATTTGCATGTAGAAAATAAAATTATAAAATCTTGCTCTCTTGCATGTCACCATCCGGCCACGTCTAGGTAGAATAGGGAATCATGCTAGATCATCATTTTGTTTACGTGCATATGTCTTTTTAAAAAGATAAAGACTCTGATATAATTCTTGATTTTATTGTGTTAAGAAATTGAATTTTTATTTGCTAAATTTCTTGTGAGACTCACGGTTTTTATAAAGAAAATAAGAAAAACAAGATTTTAGAGAATGATCTTTGCTTTGACTCATGTTCTATGTGCATGCATGATGAATATTTAACCTTGCTTTCTCATGATGATATTCGGTTTATGTATGATAGTTAGACTAGAGTTTCTTTTCAATGAAATGACTTAAAAGGAATATGTATATTTTAAGGAATTGTGCTAAAATAAATTGTTTGAATTTATGTTGTGAATACCTATTCCCAAATCGGTCCTTTGCTTAGAAATAAAGGAAATGAATAAATTGAATTAATCTTGGGAGAGTGTGTGTTTGAATGAATATATGTGTGATCGTGTGTGCCTATGTGTTTTCGGTTAGGGTTAAAAGAAAAGGGAATTTGAATGTCTAAAATAAACCAAGTTAATTCATGTGATTTGAATTGTGATGGTTGATTTATTTTCTTTGCTTTTATTCGGTTATGAGGTCTAGATAGGTTTAGGGAGTTTAATTGCATGAATAAAATGTGTATAGTAATGTAAATATGTTGGCTTGAAACTTGACTCAATTTGGTGTGTGCCTAAGTGTTGTTGTTAATTGTATTTGGTGTGGTTTGTTTAGAATTATATTGTGGTTGTGTATTAAATTGACTCTTAAGAAAATTGATTTGATTTACTTGAGATTTTTAAATTGTGTCCATGGCTGTCCAAAATTGTTTTATGATAAAAACATGGGTTTATAAAATGATAATTTTAAGTTGAAAAGCTATTTCAAGTAAAAGTGTTTTTACAATATTTTTTTTAGATGATTTTGTAAAACTATTTTGCTGTCCAGAATTACTTGGACGTGCTTTTTCTGTTTAAAAATGTTTTCGTGTGATCTAAAACCAAGTTTTCAAGTGATAAGTTGATTTTGGTTATATTTTCAAAGTTTTTTTTCCCAACCAAAGAAAAGACAAGTATTAAACTAAGAAGAGATTTTCTCTGATGAGTTAATAATGTAAAGTGTTTTATGTAATATGAGGAATGGTATAGAAAAGAGGTTGGGGCAGTTGGCAGCACAAGGATTCGAAGAGACGGTACGCACTTCATAGCTGGACCTCAGGTGAGAGAGAAGCTTTCCTAAGACACCGTGGTAGTTAGGTGATTTAGTAGGACGTTCCGTATCATCTCAAAGATCGGAACTAAGTGGTTAGAGTCAGTAGTATAAGTGGCAATTGTTTGATTGTGTGGCCATTTATACGAAGGTGACAAAGACCACATTGTTGTGTGATGTTTGTGTGATTGATAGCATGCTTTTATATATATTTATTTAATTTTGCCTTATATTAATTATTGTGATTAATAAAAATGAGTGAATGGCTGATGGACGTTTGTTACGTCCTGAATAAGGAAATGAAAATGAAGTGAATGAGTTGTGAAAGTAATAAGATTGAAATTAAAGACACAATGAGAAAAGAATAATGAGTGGGAATAAGATATGTGTCGGAAAAGAAAGAAAGAGTTGAGATTGGGGAATGCATTGATGATAATGTTGAGAACGAGCCAGAGCTGGGAAAGTGATGTTGATTATGAGAAAGAGATGTGGTTTGAGCGGAGCTGGGCTCCTTTTGTTTTGGTTTTAGTCTGGGACTAATGTTGAGTTGAGCTTGCTCCTCCATTAGCGCTCAGCAGAGTTGTAACTTTGAAAGGGTTTTAGAAAAGCGGTTTTTGAAAAGGTTTTGAAAAAAGATCTTCGAAAAGATTTTTGAAAAGGTTTTCGAATAGCAGTTTTGAAAAGATTTTTGAAAAGGGACTTTTTAAAAAGATTTTTGAAAATCAATTTTTGTGAAAGAACTATGTAAAGAAAATTTTGAGAAAAGTTTGTGAAGGGAAAATTTTGGAAAGAGGTTTAAAAAGAGGGATTTCTGGAAAAGGCTTATCAAGAGAGATTTTCTTTTAAAAGTTTCGTGAAACGTTATGTCTTTGAGAAAAGCTTTGCGAAACAATCTTTTTGATAAAGTATTTGAAAGGATAATTAAAGAGAGTCTTTTGAAATAACATTTTTGAAAAAGTTGGTGAAAACTATGTTTCTGTGAAAGTTATGAAATGGGGTTTTGAGATAGTTTTGAAAAGATGGTTTGAGAAAGGATTTCGAGATGAGATGAGTATGAGAAGTGGGGAATGTTGAGGAAAGTTTGAGAAATGAGATATGAGATTGTGATGTGATCCCAGCTCTGTGCTATGTGAGAAATGATGGGAGAAAGTTTGTGCAAAGATAGTGGTCGGGACTCGTTGAAGGGTTGCACGAAGGACGGGCCGACCTTAGGATAATTAAAAGATAAAAGACTTAAAAGACATACGCGGTGAGGTATGAGAGTGCGAAGTAGTGGAGAGGAAGGAACCATAGGTATCTGCGGATACTTAGGAGGAGATTGCATTAGGGGAGGACGATGACGGTGAAACGTCAAGAAGTCTAGAGTATGTTTCTAGGAGAACGGACTCCACATGTAGCACACTAACGTGGTGGGGACTGGGTCTAATGCCGTGGCAAGTTCTACGGGCCCACTAGAAACATACTGTCGCCCCCTAGATTGCAAATCGAGAACAGTGAGAGGGACTGGAACGGGGCATTGTGTTTGCCACTGCGTGGACAGTGAGCCTTGTTATTATTGAAATGATTTGAGGACGAGATCCTCCTGGTCTGGGACCATTTATGTGTTGTGACAGCTGTCGTGCCCGCGTGGTAAAGGTCCTGTACTCCTGTTTGCTTCCGACTAGGTTGGGTGGATAATCGAGGAGATGTAGACGTGAGTGATAACCGAAAACAAAACGAGTACCCCGATGATATTTGGTAGGAAGAGATTATGAGTATGAGAGGGAAAAGGACTGAGAAAGAAAGAATGTTTACGAGAAGTGAAATTAAGTTTGAAAAGATAATGAAAGATAAGAGTAACGATGATAAGACCGATAATAAAGTGATAACATACTTGATCATTGTGTGCTGGTATGTTTTATTGTGTGTTTGTATGGTCCTTCTATCTTGCCTAGCGTAATCCCACACCGTCGACGATTCGTCATTCGGAATGCTTACTCTCTCCTGTTCGTTGGCATATCGGTGCTGCTGGTATCTCAACGGGCAGATGGAGTATCACATGGATGTCACTACATGGAGTAAGTACGGAAGAGGTTGGAAGCGCACCCCAGGTGGATGGGTATGGACCGGCTATACCCATATCGTAATTGCAGATCCGGAACATCTACTCAGTGGAGCTAACCTGGAGCCGCACATAGGGCAAGTCACCGTACGAGGATATAGGAACTACGCGGAGAAGTTTCGGTACAAGATTCGGAGGAATACTTCCCTTATGCATGAGGCGGAGTCGGAATCCATCGGCAAGGAGAGGACAACAACAAGAAGGGCATCATCCTCGGAAGGGAGGAGAGAGCGCAAGAAGGAGGGACTTCATCCGATCTTGTTCAATAGGATAGTTTAAGAATAGGATCATAGTGTATGTTTGTGATGAGTGTTTTAAGTTAAGGATCACCTAAGCGATGAATCATCCATGTAACTTAAATTGTTTTGGGACATGACCTACTTTTGTACCATCTTGGGAAGAATGTTCACTGGCTTTTGAAATACAAAGAACTACATTGAACTGGAACTCAACTTTGTCCTGAAAAATATTCTTTTTGTAAACTTAAGTGGATAAGTTTCGGTTTTAGTAACAACTCGGTTTTCATTGAAGGAGGTTTGTGAACACCAAGACTTTTCCCTGACGTTTTCCAAGACTTCAACAATGTTTTACAAAAAAAAATTGGCCTCATTTTTACAACGTTAATGAATAAAAGTCAATTATTTTGGTTTACGAAAATCGGGCTGTTACACAAGCCACCAACATATTCCTCTTCGTCCCTCTCTCTCTCTCTTATGCTCTCGTTTTTCTCTCTCTCTTAGAGCTTGATTTTGTGCATCTCTTTGGCTCTTGATCTGGAGCTAATCACTTCTAAGCTTCATCACCAATGCATTAGGGCAAGGAAAAGAGCTAGGAAACCACCCATTATTCCTCCATCCATTCGATCACCCTCTCCCTTCTCTCTCCTAGGGTTCCAAACTATTCATCACCAACCTTGCTCACCATCACCTCCAACCTCCACCATGGGAGCATGAATCTAGAGCAACCTCAAGTCTTCTCTCTCACTCGTGGTCCCTCTCTCTTGGAGCATCTCTCTCTCCTCCAATCTTGAAGAACGGAGTGGAGATCAGGTAAGGGAGTTGGAATTAAGTACAGTATTTTGATTATAGACTTTTACTTATTATTTTATAAATAAAATAAGGGTGTTACAAACAATGCAGAGTTCGTTTCAAGACCGGGAAGCACAAGACCAATGGAATCTTAGACTATGTCCATTCTGATATCTGGGGGCCTACAAAGGAGCCCTCCCTTGGAGGTTTCAGGTATTTTGTGACATTCACTGATGATTTTTCTCGCAAGGTCTAGGTCTACTTTATGAAACATAAATCTGAGGTCTTTGCCAAGTTTAAACTGTGGAAGGCAGAGGTAGAGAACCAGACAGGGAGAAAATTGAAACACCTCAGGTCTGATAATGGAACTGAATACACTGACAAGAAATTCATGCATTTATGTGAGGAGAATGGGATACAGAGGCACTTTTCTGTGAGGAAGACTCCAAAGTAGAATGGAGTTGCAGAGAGGATGAACAGGTCTCTGACAGAGAAGGCAAGGTGTCTTCGGTTGAATGCTGGTCTTTAAAAAGGATTTTGGACAGCAGCAATCAGTATGACATGCTATCTGGTCAACAGATCACCACGAGCTTCTTTGGATGGAAAAGTTGCAGAGGAGGTATGGTCAGGTAACCCCATTGATCTGAGTAATTTGAGGATTTTTGGGTGTTCTGCATATGTGCATATTTCCAGTGAGGATCGGTCTAAACTTGACGCCAATTCAAAACAATGCATCTTTATTGGTTACAATAAAGGTGTGAAGGGATACAAGTTGTGGGATCCGGTTCAGAAGAAGGTGGTTGTTAGCAGAGATGTTGTTTTTGATGAGCAGACCATGTTGAAACAGTCAGAGGTGACAATTGTGCCATATACTGAGTTTGAAAATTCCAGTCAGGACAAGATTCAGGTGGACATTGAGAAGACACCAGAGAGTCCTAGGCAGATTGTAGCTCCACAACAACATGAATCAGGTTCAGATTCAAATGGAATAAATGACTATTCCCTTGTGCGTGATAGGGAGCCCCGTCGCATTGTATCTCCAGTGAGATATGGGTTTGAAGAGTTAGTTGCATATGCTCTTCTTACCAGCTCAGGAGACCCATCTACCTTTCAAGAGGCTATGGCTATCCAGGAGAAAGATGAATGGATGGGCGCTATGGTGGAGGAGATGGAGTCTTTGAAGAAGAATAAGACATGGGATCTTGTTCAGTTGCCAAAAGGGAAGAAAGCTATTGGTTGCAAGTGGGTATACAAGAAAAGCCAGAAAAGTTCAAGGCTCGCCAAGTTGCAAAGGGGTATTCACAGAAGAAGGGGATTGACTATGATGAGATCTTCAGTCCAGTGGTGAGACACACTTCTATCAGGGTAGTACTAGCCATGGTAGCCAGCAGGGATATGCATCTAGAACAGATGGATGTGAAAACAGCCTTCCTCCATGGTAATTTAGAGCAACAAATATACATGGAGCAGCCTGAGGGATTCGGTGAACCTGGACAGGGGAGACTTGTTTGCAAGTTGAAGAAGTCTTTGTATGGTTTGAAGCAGTTTCCAAGGCAATGGTACAAGCGCTTTGATTCATACATGCTCCAGATTGGCTATAAAAGGTGTGTTTATGACTGCTTTGTTTATATGAGGAGCCTTGATGATGGTTCTTTTATTTTCTTGTTACTTTATGTTGATGACATGCTGATTGCTGCCAACCATTTACATGATGTAAATGAGTTGAAGACCAAGTTGGGTAAGGAGTTTGATATGAAGGACTTGGGTGCCGCAAAGAAGATTCTTGGAGTGAAAATTCACAGGGACAGAGGAGCAAGAAAACTATGGTTGTCTCAGAAAAACTATGTTAAATGTGTTTTGAGCAGATTTGACATGAGTAGAGCAAAGCCTGTGAGTACCCCATTGGCGAATCATTTTAAACTCTCTTCGGAACAAAGTCCGAAGACAGATTCAGAGACTGCAGCTATGTCTAAGATTCCTTATGCCAGTGCAGTTGGTTGTTTGATGTATGCTATGGTCTGCACTAGACCGGATTTGGCACAAGTAGTCAGTCAAGTGTGCAAGTTCATGTCCAAGCCAGGCAAGCAGCATTGGGAAGCAGTCAAGTGGATCCTAAGGTACTTGAAGGGTACACCGGATCACGGTATCATGTTCAGCAGGGAGCAGGGTGTTCTTTCAGTTGTAGGATATGTGGATTCTGACTATGCTAGTGACCTTGATGATAGGAGGTCTACAACAGGATATGTCTTTACCCTTGCAGGTGGACCTATATGTTGGAAGTCAGCAATCCAAGATGTAGTAGCTATGTCTACAACTGAGGCAGAATACATGGTAGTAGCTGAAGCTGCCAAGGAAACACTGTGGCTTACTGGGTTAGTAAAAGAGTTGGGTATTGAGCAAGGTGGAGTTCAGCTGCATTGTGATAGTCAGAGTGCTATCTACTTGGATTTGAGTTTGAAAACAAAAAAATGAACATGCATCAACTCTTATGATGCTCGCGGTTTTGGTCCCTTTTTACTTGAAATGATTTTTTATCTTTGATTTGTATTTTTTTTGTTGAAATATGAGTTGATCTATTATGTTCTTGGACTATTTGAAATTGATTTGCACAAATTTTTCTATTTTTCCCTTTGCATGTCACGGTTAGGGTTTATATTTGGGGAAAAATAATTTTGTTTTTACTTGCATGTAATTGATCCTTGATTCTTGCTATTTGTTTAGTGTATTTTCGGTTTTCAAGTTAAAAATACATGCCTAAATGAAATTTTTACCTTGATGTGTTTGTTTGAGATCATACGGTTTTGGCTTGAGAAGATGCAAGTGTGTTTAATAAATTTTGATGCATGATTTTTGTTTAAGAATGTGATTAATCTAAGTGTGTCCATGTGTTTATTTGGTCAAAAAAATGTGTATGTTCTTGTTTATATATATGTGTATATTCGGCCTAACCAAGGAAAAAATGAATGAGTGATTTTTGTTTTCTAAAAATTTTAAGTCTTTGATCTTGCATGTGTGTACATTCGGTTAGAACATGGAAATGTACTTAAATGATTTTGTCTTTGAATGCATGTCAATGATTTGCTAAGCTTTGCTATTTTCTTGAGTATATTTTTGATTCCATGAGAAAATGAATACTTGGATTGATTTTGCCTTGATTTGTTGCTTTAAGGTCTATACGGTTTTGAGTAGGAAGAAAAATGCATGAGTTAAATTGGTTTGAAAATTTGGTTCTTGTTCTTATGTGTGTATGTGCATTCGGCCTAGAGCATGAGAGAATGAATAAATAATTTTTGTTTAATAAAAAGTTAAGCTTTTAATCTTGCATGCATGTATATTTGGCCTAATCATGAAAATGTGAATGAATAATTTTGTTTGATGAAGTTTTGTGCCTTTGATATATATATGTGTGTGTTTCGGCCATGAGAGAAAGAGAGAGCAAACGATTTTTGTTTCATGAAAACAAAATTGTATTTGAAAGCTTCAGATGAGTTATAGTGGTTTAAGTGTTTGTGTTTGATATCTTTAGCTTAATCACTTTTGACCAATTCGACAAAGCATGTGTTTTAAGTGAAATGATCTCGTTTGATGAAAATAAAATTTGTGTTTAAGTGAATGCCAAAAATCATGATGGTTTAAGTGTTTAAATTTGTGATTTTTAGCTTATTTGTTCTTGAATCAATTCGGCCAAGCATTGTAAATGTACTTAGGGAATTTTATTTTATGGAAATAAACTTGTAAGTTAATTCTTGAACATGGTTTAGTTGTTTGAAACTTTTAAAGTTGTATTTGTGGCTTATTTCTTTGATTTATATTCGGTTTTGTGCATGTAAATGTCTAAGTGATTTTATTCTTTGAAAATGAAATTGCATGATGACTCTTGAAGTTGATTAAGTGAATTTAAGTGTTTGAAACTTGTAATCTTTGATTTATTTTGGTTGTGCAATTCGGTTTCTTTGAGTTTAAGTAGGTAAATATGAAAATGAATTATTTTGGAAAAGATTATGAATGGTATAGTTGATAAAGTGTCGTTTTGATGTTTCATGTAATGTTAGAAAAAATTTAGGAATATTGTTTGGATTTGATGCATGATTCGGCCAAGGTAAGTTTAATGGGATAGGAATTTATTTTGCTAAGTGTTAATTGATATTTGAAAAGTGTGCTAGGTGATTGTGTGAATTGATTTATTAAAGTATCATTGTCGTTTATGTGTTAGTTGGTGATTTGAAAACGTTCGGGTACTTATGTAAATTTAAAAAAAAAATAATTGATTTGAGGAAATAAAGGTGTTGCTGTGGAACGTGATCGCGGAGATCGGGATTTTGTGGACTCTCCGAGGATTTCAATTCGCAATCAAGGTGAGAATAATAGCTTATTTGGAATGTATGCCATGAGTGAATGTATTTAGTTTCGATTGTTTAAATCGGAACAGTGATCGGGTAAGGGTAAGTAGTGTGAGGACGATTGGTCTGTTGATTGTTTTGGCTCCTCGCACGAAAGACTTAGATCACTATTGCATTTATGTGTTGTTATTTGATTAAGTTATGTGAACATGAAAGTATGAACATATGATGTCTGCTCATGCATAATGATTCATGTTGTTATATTATGTTTAGCATGATGCATGACATTGAGACATGAAAATAAAGTGATGAATGAATGTTATGCATGGAGGAAGTAAGTAAAGGAAAAGTAAGGAGTGAAAATGAATTCCCTGATGAGCACCGAATTGATTATGGTTATGTTTTATAAGATGAGTTAAGCTGGCCACGTGTGCGGTATATCGTGGATCTGAGCCTTGGTCAGTTAAGCAAGTGATATCGGAAAAGATTGGATGTTGTGAAAAGGTTGTGTAATTAGAGGTCGAGGATCACCGAAGTGATGGATAAGGGTGACTCGTCCAACCATAGGGTTAATAAAAGCTTTAATAAAACTGAAACATATAAAAGATAGTAGTTATATGCGGTGATATGAGTGTGAAGTAATGAAGAGGAAGATACCCTATCTATCTGTGGATATTCAGGAGTGTGATTGTGATAGGGGAGGGTGATGACGATAAAACGTCAAGAAACCCGAAGTGCTTTTCTAGGCGGAACTAGTCTATAAGTGATCGGGGATTAATACCCAAGGGATCGTAGCGTGTTCTTCACCGGGAACTAGAAAAGTATTGTCGCCCCCTTGATCAAATTCGAAACGGTGAGAGGGAACCTGAACGAGGCGGGAAGATTGACTGGAGATTGGATCACGTGGAATATCAGTTGTCGTGTTAGCCGGCTTGTGCGGTTGTGGCTTGATATTCATATTTGTATGTTGTTGGTTTCTCGACTGTTCGACCGACGTGGGTTAAGGTTCCTGTACGTCCCATTTGCTTCCGACTAGGTTTGGGAGGATATGGAGGAGATGTAGACGTGTGTGCTAACTGTAAAACTTTCATGGTGATGTCTTATATTTTCCCCTGACATCACGAGTAATGTGAACTCTTGATAAAACTTAATAAAATACTTTAAGAAAGTTAACTGTGTGAAAGGAGCAAAGTGTGGAGGCGATGAGGTACTGATTACAGTAAGGTTGCTATGAGAATGACGACGTGAAGTTAATGAAGTGGCTAAGTGATAAAAATGATTATTATGCATTCATTTAGCATTCATTTGCATCTGTGTTGTTATTTATTTTATGCTTTGAGATGTATTGGTAGTGTGCCAGACTTGTTGGCATGTCATGCGTCCGGAAAAGCTTATTCTTTCTCATGTTCGTTCTTTCTCTTCGTTCTTCGTGGGGACGCAACGGGCAGATGGTGTACAGTATAGAGATCATCATGTGGTCCCTAGCGGGGGGAGTGTGGGAAGTCACCCCTGACGGTTGGATCTGGAGAGGCTTAACTCGGCTAGAAATCAAAGACCCTGAACATCGTTTGAGAGGAGCAAGAATTGATCTGCACATTGGTTGCATTACCTTGAGGGACTATATGGACGAAGGACCTCTGACGTACTTCGCTCGTGGTATGCAGGCCGCACCGCTTGCAGAGGAGAAGACTAAGGAGAAGGAGATAGCACCGGAGGACGATGAGGACCAGCCGGCAACTTAGGGAGTCCCGTAGGTTTTGTGGTCTAGGTGTTTTGTTTGTTTTGGTTAGGGTCGAGTCCAATTGAGGAGAATCATGCTCTAGATAACTGATGATGTAACTATCCTATCTCTTGATATATTTTGGGACTTGATGCCAGCAACTCTTTTCTTTTATGCTTTTGTAACTGCGTTGGAAACTACTTTTGAAAACTGCTTTTGGTGATGGATGTAATTATTGGTACTGGTAAACTTATCTGACAATGTTTAAAAGCCGATGTGGTATTTCAGTTTATGGTTTGTGTATGTGATGGGGGTTTTGTGATATCTCGATTTTGGGAAACGACAACTCTTTGCGAGAAAATGTATAAAATTACCTTTTGTAAATAATTAATAATAAAGAATGTTTAGAAAATAGATAAAATGAACAAAGCAAGGCGCGCTTGTAAATAAATGTTTTGTATATGTACATTGTTTATATGTTGTAAAAAAAATTGACCCTCATTTTTACTAATAAATACTAAATAAAGCAATATTTTCGGGAAACAAAATCCGGGTGTCACATTAGGCACGTTGCGACATACTTTGCCACATCACGTTTGTGCCTGGATCACCAGAAAAGCTTCTTTAAGTCTTGGTAAATTTTGGTGGATCCTAGTTGTAGGCTTAGTATACTCTTGTAGGCCTCATCCAAGACCATTATCCTCAATTCACGATTGGATGGGATACATACTCTTATTCTGAATCTCAGAATCTTGTTTGTCGCTTCGTGAAAGTCCAATTCCCTTCCTTAAGAAGCTAATCTCTTTTTTCTTGCAATTCGACATCCTCCTCTTGCAATTCGATATCCTCCAATTGCTTTTGTCGAATTTGCTCTAGGAGTTCATTAGTTATTTGGAGCATTCCCACACTAATGCTCATTTCTTTGAATTGGACTGAGGTTGTTGAATTCCTCATTCAACTCCAACTCCTTTATCATCATGCTACTCATGTGAAGTGTAAGATCCACAATTTCCCCCTACTTAATTTAATTATTTTTAGGATATGATCATCATGCATATATTGGAAAATTTTTATTTTATTAAAAAAATTTATGTGAAATTCGTGTATTGCATGTATGTGCATAGTTTTGGAAAATATTGTTATATAATAGTAACTTAGAAAAATCTAATTTACATAAATTTTTTTTCATAAAATGATATTTTAATATTCATGAATTTTATTTTATTTATTTGGAATATTTCATTTGAATTATTTGAGAAAGTGTATTGAATTTTCATAAATTCATAACTTTCTCATAGTAGGTCTAAATGCTATGAATTTGGTATCAAAATGTTCATAATAAAATGTAGAATATGATTTTTCATAAATGGACCTTTAATTTTTTATTGTACAATTTTTTTTTTGGGATTTAATTTATGTTAATGAGTTTCTAAAACCTTAGAAATTGTATTTTTGGACCTACATGAACTATATGTTTTAATGTTTGTCCTAAGTATTAAAAATTTTATTTTTTTCCCCTATGTTGAATGTATGTGTCATCCAAATGGGCTGACTAAAGCGGGGATGAATTCATATTTTTTATCATTTAATTGTTAAGTTCGAATTTTGAAATTGTTGGGTGGAAAATGAGTCCCACATTTACTCCCTTCACAAATAACTACAGCTCCCATTAAACCTCACCTAGAACTCACCCCTTACATGAATATACATTTAGAATTCTTTGACTATGAACGTAGCCTAGAACCCAACTTACATTCCTAATACAAAAAAAAAAAACCCCACCCCATAAACCCCTTTGAAAATTCGGCCACCCCCTTTGATTTTGGGGTAGAAAATCCAATTTCCCAACTCTATAAAAAGTCAGTTCTAAAATCATCTTCACCTTTACACACTTAGTACACAAAGAAAAAAAATATTTCCCCATTCTTAGAAGCAATAGGTGTAACACCCTGGTTTATTTTATAAAAGATATAAGTATAAAAATAATGTAAAAGTAATAAAAGTCTGTAATTTAAACTTATGAAATCAAAATTTTCTTTTCTAAAGAAGTTCATAAACAAGTTTGGGGTTTTACAATTTAGAATACAAAACAATGAAATATAGTTCCTTCTTTCGACTCTTCCGCTGTGACACTCTGATCTTCAAACCACGTGCCAAATTCACCTAAAATGTTAAACCACCAAGGGGTGAGACATTTTCAAACACAGTAAATTAAAGGATAATAAACAGTTCATAATAACAACTCAGGAATAATAACTAAATCGAGCATTGCAAGTCACACATAACTCAATATCAAGAAATATAGTGCAATGCATGGCCGCCACTCGTCCAATCCACAATTGGATCCTTCTCACTAGTATCCCATCCCAAGATACTATACTCATAAATCATTCATTAGTTATTTGGAGCATTCCCACACTAATGCTCATTTCTTTGAATTGGACTGAGGTTGTTGAATTCCTCATTCAACTCCAACTCCTTTATCATCATGCTACTCATGTGAAGTGTAAGATCCACAATTTCCCCCTACTTAATTTAATTATTTTTAGGATATGATCATCATGCATATATTGGAAAATTTTTATTTTATTAAAAAATTTTATGTGAAATTCGTGTATTGCATGTATGTGCATAGTTTTTGAAAATATTGTCATATAATAGTAACTTAGAAAAATCTAATTTACATAAATTTGTTTTCATAAAATGATATTTTAATATTCATGAATTTTATTTTATTTATTTGGATTATTTCATTTGAATTATTTGAGAAAGTGTATTGAGTTTTCATAAATTCATAACTTTCTCATAGTAAGTCTAAATGCTATGAATTTGGTATCAAAATGTTCATAATAAAATGTAGAATATGATTTTTCATAAATGGACCTTTAATTTTGTATTGTACAATTTTTTTTGGGGATTTAATTTATGTTAATGAGTTTCTAAAACCTTAGAAATTGTATTTTTGGACCTACATGAACTATATGTTTTAATGTTTGTCCTAAGTATTAAAAATTTTATTTTTTTCCCCTAATGTTGAATGTATGTGTCATCCAAATGGGCTGACTAAAGTGGGGATGAATTTAGATTTTTTATCATTTAATTGTTAAGTTTGAATTTTGAAATTGTTGGGGGGAAAATGAGTCCCACATTTACTCCCTTCACAAATAACTACAGCTACCATTAAACCTCACCTAGAACTCACCCTTTACATGAATATACATTTAGAATTCTTTGACTATGAACGTAGCCTAGAACCCAACTTACATTCCTAATACAAAAAAAAACACAACCCCATAAACCCCTTTGAAAATTCGGCCACCCCCTTTGATTTTGGGGTAGAAAATCCAATTTCCCAACTCTATAAAAAGTCAGTTCTAAAATCATCTTCACCTTTACACACTTAGTACACAAAGAAGAAAAATATTTCCCCATTCTTAGAAGCAATAGGTGTAACACCCTGGTTTATTTTATAAAAGATATAAGTATAAAAATAATGTAAAAGTAATAAAAGTCTGTAATTTAAACTTATGAAATCAAAATTTTCTTTTCTAAAGAAGTTCATAAACAAGTTTGGGGTTTTACAATTTAGAATACAAAACAATGAAATATAGTTCCTTCTTTCGACTCTTCCGCTGTGACACTCTGATCTTCAAACCACGTGTAACATCCCCAAATTTGCTAAGTGGTTAGGTGCATTAGTGAGTAGGATTTCGATGAGTGTCTTAGTATTCTTAAGTGTCGATTTCGTTTAGAAACGATAATTGGTATTCGAATTAGTATGTGTTTAAGTGCTTAGAGTGTAGTATTTAGCTTAGAGTGGGTTTATATGAAATAGAAATAGGTTAGAATGGGTTTGGGGTGAAGAGAAAAGAATATGTTAGGTTAAGAGTGTGATTTAGAGATGTTATTTAAGGATTAAGAGTACAGGACTTTAGGAAATTAAGAATAAAAGATCTATAGCTTTAAACCCAAATTCCACCGTTGGATGTGAAGATAAGTGTCTTAGGAAATCTTGCCTCAAAATTTGAGCAAGATCCGACGGTTAACGAAGAAGTTATGACACTTTGAAGTGCAAGGAATGTTGGGTTGAACCAGTTAATCGATTAAGCCTTGAGTTAATCGATTAAGACCTGAATGATGCACACGACTTAATCGATTAAGCATGAGGTTAATCGATTAAGGCCTGAATGTTGGTTTTGGCCAAAATTACACTAGTTAATCGATTAACCACCCAGTTAATCGATTAACCACTGCTGAATCAGCCGTATAAACTCGTTTTTGAGCCATTTTTCACAAAGTTTCCTCTCTCTTCTCTCTTCCACACGAATTCTCCTTTCCTTTCCTCCCCTAGGGATTGTGATTTCACACAGCCACCACCATGAATCCACAAATCAAACCCCCAAATCAATTCCCCATTACTCCCTCATGGATTTCCCTCTCTCAATTTTCAATTCCCTCTCTTTCTCACAAAACCCCCAAATTAAACCCTAAACCCTAAAGTGTGCAATTGGTCAATGGGGTCTCTAATTGGTTCAAGGAGCTTGGGGAGCCATAGGAATCAAGAGAGGAAGAACATAGGAGCTTGGATTAGAGTCGGTGTTGGTGCTCCCTCAATCTCTCATTTTCTCCTCTTCTCTTCAAGAGGTAAGGGGTGTACTTTGGGTTTAGTATTAGAGGAAGGGTTTATTTATAGTAATAGAGTTATAAATACGTGTATTGATTGATTGGTTAGGTTGATGGGTAAGAGGGTAGGGTTAGCTAGAAAACCCTAAGTTCTAGTAATATGTTATTTATGTGTGTTTATATTAACTGATTGTGTGAATTGTTAAAGTAGGAAGTGAAGAACCCTAGGAAGGTGATTTAAATTACAGCCCCTGAGACATACCTGAGTATGTCGACTGATTGTTGATTGATATTGTTTGCATTATTATTATTAAAGTGTATATAAGTAAATTGTAAATGACATTCATATAGTTATGCATTAAATAGGGCCAAGTATTTCTCAATTGAGTTTAAACCAATTAAATGACATTTTTCTAAAGAACAAAGAGGATCTTAAATTCAATTGAGAAACACTTAGAATATTGGATCATGCATGGTGTAAAGGTGGACGTTAGGAGTAGGGGAAAAACACACGTCGCTTTGCGATTGATGAGGACAAGAGTAAATGTTAGGAATTACTATGGAGAATTTTGATCCTGCAAATAATACGGGTTTGCTCTCCGTATTGGGGGTTGGTTCTACGCAAACCATAGTAATTCTATTTACTTTGGTTTCTTTGGGCCAGTTGAGGGTGATTTCTGCTAAAGCCCGATTTGGACAAATCAACCCAAATCGCATGAGGGACCTTCCGTCGTGGAGGTGAAGTGTTGTGCAAGCGGGTGAGCGAGGGACCTTCCTAAGTGGAGGTGAAGCACCCAATTATAGGTTGAGAAATGCTTACTCCTGGTCGGTTTTTCCCCAGAGTGGAGGGGGGTTGTGAGGCGGTTAGTTGTTATTGAGAAAGTGTTAAAGGTGTAAAAGTTAAAGTGAAAATTTATTACTTGTGCATTGTATGAGGGACCTTCCGCAGTGGAGGTGAAGTACAATGTACATGATTGTTATAGTTATTACTTGTGCATTTTATGAGGGACCTTCCGTAGTGGAGGTGAAGTACAATGTACATGATTGTTATGGTTAAAGTGTATAAAGTGTATAGAGTTAAAGTGTGAAAGTGAAAGGGAAAGGGAAAGTGTGAATGCATTGTTATAGGTGTTTTAATTCATTGAATCCGATCAAAGTGTTAAAGTGAATATAATGAAATGAAATGTTTAATATCGGATTCGAGAATTAAATCATCTAAGTGTGACGTTAGCAGAGCATAACCATGTGATTGCGCATTGATGCATTATATTAAAGTATTATACCCTATATACGTATAATTACTAAATTGAATAATGTTATGATGTTGTACTTGTTAATTGAATTGTTAAGTGCATAATTGTTATTGTTTGTGTATGAATATGCCTCTTTATGATTTATTACTGTTTTTAAACGTTTTCTTTGATCTAGAATTCAAAGTACTCACCCTTACAGTGGACATATTAGGTACACCAAGGAACCAGGCACGAAAGGATCAAGGCCGAGAACGGTATACTCATAGTAGAGAGTATATTGGTATAAGTGACCCAAGGGTCACGAAGTTCGAGCAACCATTCATAGGTTTATATTGTAATAAATAGATTTTTGTAATTGTAATTTTAATTAATGAATTTTATTCTATTTAAGCATTTGTACATTGAAAGAATTACATGTATATCCTTATTTTTATCAAGTTTAAAGTATTCCATAGTATTATTTATTTTGAACTGAAAGTTATATTTTACTGGATTGAAAACTGTTCTGGACTGACAGGTTTAATTTCTATTCGGGGGAAGTCCAATTTATAAAGGAAACTCTGTCAAAATTTTTTTATAAACCCCGAATAATTTCTTAAATAAAGGTTAATTAAAGTATTTTCTAAAAGTATAAAAAGTAGGATGTTACAATATGGTATCAGAGCAATGGTTGGAATCCTCGGCCCGGAGTATGGATTTTCCTACTCCCAAAGAGTTACTCCACATGAGAGTAACTAATAGGTAGTTGATTAAGTAGTGCACATTAGTGTTTCATGCATGCATCATTAGTGGGAATGAGTATAGTTTAGTAGGGTGAGTCATAGTTTAGTAATCATAGGAGTGTATCTTCGATTTGAAGCGGGCTAATTAAATTTTTCAAAGTATAGATTTGTTGTATTTAGAAATGGACAAAGAGTAGGGACTAAGGGAAAGGAAAACTCCCAACGGGACAGAGCATGAAAGTGCTACCCCACCGGGAAGTACTAACTCTTAGTTTTGAATTGGTTGTGTCCATTTCAAAATATGACAAAATATTGAGATTTTCGCTTTAAGAGGAAATTTCTAAGCCTCCTTTTGAATCAAAAATGAGTCATTTCCTTTATTTGATTGGAACTCAAGTAGCACGAAAACAATTTTGTCTCCAATGCAATATAGAATCGAGACGGATCCCTCGCATTTTGTATTCATTGGTATATGATATCGTTAAGTCCTTGAATCTAACCAAATAATTGATGGAATTATTTTCTAAGTCTAAGAATAGGATTAGCATTTGAGGTCGTCTAGTTTATGCACTCCAAGCATTCTTTATCAGAGTGCGAAGCGGAAGTGAATAGGTGCTAACCCATGATAGTTGCCTTTAGCTGTAAGAACCAAGTGTCGCCTTAGCAATACCTAATTGCCTTCTACATCTCCACATCATATTTTGGTGATAAGTGTACTCTGATTTTTAAGGTATGAAAATGCTTTTGCAACAAAATTTTTCTAAGACTCTATTTTCGAAAAGTATTAATACTATAATTTGAAATGAATGTCAAGTACAATAATGTTTTCATATTTTTTTAAAAGTATGGAATTGATTCACACTCTGATAATTGATTGAATGTCGCAACATTGATTTTAAAGAAAGTTTTACTCATAATGTGAATTCCTAGCTGATTGAATGATAGTGTAATTTACTCGTAAGTTACACCAATTATCAATTGATAGGAATTCAATGAAGGCGACATAAGTCAATTTGAACTTTCAAACTAAAATGAGAGGAAAGGCATTCACTAGAATTTAAAGAGAGTGAATGACATTGAAACTTTTTAACCATAAATTCGTTCCTTTTATTTGAGTTTGATGACGAAAGAGGATTCTTATTTTCTTTGTAAAAGGAATCCTTAAGCTTCAGAATCAATTTCAAATGGATGTGAAATGATTTTGAAAACTTATATGAATGGTTTGAACTCGTAAGTGCTTGACATGTCTTTTTCTAAACAATAATTTTGTGTAAGTTTTAAATGAAAAGAATTTACAAAGGTATAAAGCGTTTTTCCCTATTTTAAAGAAAATGCAAAGAAGACTCTTTTATCACCAAGTACCAAACCTGTTACACAGAAGTTGGTACTTTATTGTTCCTATTGTAATGTGGAAGCGGAAAATGTAAATTGAAGGTAGTGAGGTAAGTTAAAGGTAACGTAGCTATCCTAGATCCAAAGTCTAGTTAGCACCTGAACCAGGGTGATGGATGTTATCCTTTATTCCTCCAAGTTCATATAGAACTCCAAGGAATTTGTTGGACTTATTGAACAAACTGTATTCCGGAAGTGCAAACTATTTTCAAACTATTAATAACTCTTCCATGGAATGTAGTTTGTGAATGTCCAAGTTCTAGTTTTAACATCCATTATAAAAAATTGTAGCACCAAAGTCTAGTTAGTAATAAGGAAGTCTCAACTAGGATTTAAGGGCAAGTCTTAGTTGCGCGATCTCTAAGCCTAAGGAACCAATTAGGAAGCCTTAAACCTTAGGAGGACTAGTGAGCGTAGGACTAGTTGGAGTCTTGCATTGTAGAGTTCTCTTAGGTTGAGTGTAAGACCCCGATAGTTTTCATTCATTGACCGAGCGGTAGAAGCTAGGTTCAATTCATTGAGTCCTAGAGTTTAAGCATAAGTGTGTAGGCATATAGATTTGCATATAGGAAGCGGGTTTTAAAATGTTTTCGAACGCTGGATTTTTATACATATGTATTTACGATTTTTAAACTTATTAGGACTATATGTTAAGTACAAAGGTTTTCATGAACCTTTTCTTATGATTTCGGGTAGTTCCCAACTTCCAAATTTCCAAATTCTCTCAAGCCTTTTGTTTACTATTTCGAATTGATTTTTGACTACGATTATTTTCCGCCTCCTACTGAAAGTGATTTTAAAAGAATACTATATTAGTTTCTATTAACTGATTATCAAATCAAATTTTTCCAAGTTGATTGCCTTGTGTTTCCTCACATGGTAATCTTGAGTTTCTATTTTCCTAGTATATCTATATTTTTCAAAGTAACCTTTTATGGAAAACCTTACAAGTGATAAACTTGTAATGGAAACAACAATTTATTTTATATACATACGATTGAAGTGTATATAGTTATACAATATCTCCAATTTATTTTGTCAATCTCCATTAAATAAATTTTCAGAGTTTAATCCCTGTGTCTATTTTTCCTAATAACCTTTATGTTTCAACTCTATTTACGTCCAAGTTACCTTTCAATCTTAACTTTCATAAAGTGTCCTTTTTATATTCGACACTCGGAATGTTTGGACATTCCAATTCCTTTCTTTTATATATGAACTAATCCTTATGGAAATTTAAATGCATTTTCTACCTCATCCCTTAAATATACTTTCAATTATTCTATAGATACATATATATAGTATGCAACCAATTAAGTTCTTCCCTGAATACTTACATTTGTTTTGGAAACCCGATGCATTTAACTACTTCTTTTCAAAACCTCATTTTCATCCATACGCCAATCATAATTCCCTGTGATCCTAAGGGAGTCTTGCTATTTGCAAACTTTTCAAACCCTTTTCTCCTCCTCAATGCAAAACTCCTTTTGGTGTGTATGGATTATTTTACTGATAGATGTTAAATTAATACTCTATTTTACTCTTTGTTAAAATTCAAAGGAAATCTCTTGCATTTTAATTATATTGGATTCTAAAATGGAAAATTTTAATGTATTGCAATATCTTGATTTCGATTGTATTCTAACTTGTTTTACTTGATTGTGTTTGGATTTTATTTTGATTGCATGAATTTCTCTTGAATGATTATATGTTGTGTTTGAGTATAGGGCGATCGTGGTAGGCCAATAGAATTGGGAGTTTAAAGTTAGAACCTTAAGGTATTAGTGGGACTTTTGGTGAAAGTCTCAATAGAAATCAAGTAGATATAGTAAGAGAAATCCAATCGGAGTTGCATCCTAAGTGGGGGAGTGAATCCCCAAGATTGTGTCCATCCTGAAGTAGGTTAAGACCTTTCTTTCGGTTGAGCATATAGCTCTATGTCCTCTGTTCCTGGAACTGAGTCGAATTTCGGGGACGAAATTCATATAAGTGGGGGAGAATTGTAACATCCCCAAATTTGCTAAGTGGTTACGTGCATTAGTGAGTAGGATTTCGATGAGTGTCTTAGTATTCTTAAGTGTCGATTTCGTTTAGAAACGATAGTTGGTATTCGAATTAGTATGTGTTTAAGTGCTTAGAGTGTAGTATTTAGCTTAGAGTGGGTTTATATGAAATAGAAATAGGTTAGAATGGGTTTGGGGTGAAGAGAAAAGAATATGTTAGGTTAAGAGTGTGATTTAGAGATGTTATTTAAGGATTAAGAGTACAGGACTTTAGGAAATTAAGAATAAAAGATCTATAGCTTTAAACCCAAATTCCACCGTTGGATATGAAGATAAGTGTCTTAGGAAGCTTGCCTCAAAATTTGAGCAAGATCCGACGGTTAACGAAGAAGTTATGACACTTTGAAGTGCAAGGAATGTTGGGTTGAACCAGTTAATCGATTAAGCCTTGAGTTAATCGATTAAGACCTGAATGATGCACACGACTTAATCGATTAAGCATGAGGTTAATCGATTAAGGCCTGAATGTTGGTTTTGGCCAAAATTACACTAGTTAATCGATTAACCACCCAGTTAATCGATTAACCACTGCTGAATCAGCCGTATAAACTCGTTTTTGAGCCATTTTTCACAAAGTTTCCTCTCTCTTCTCTCTTCCACACGAATTCTCCTTTCCTTTCCTCCCCTAGGGATTGTGATTTCACACAGCCACCACCATGAATCCACAAATCAAACCCCCAAATCAATTCCCCATTACTCCCTCATGGATTTCCCTCTCTCAATTTTCAATTCCCTCTCTTTCTCACAAAACCCCCAAATTAAACCCTAAACCCTAAAGTGTGCAATTGGTCAATGGGGTCTCTAATTGGTTCAAGGAGCTTGGGGAGCCATAGGAATCAAGAGAGGAAGAACATAGGAGCTTGGATTAGAGTCGGTGTTGGTGCTCCCTCAATCTCTCATTTTCTCCTCTTCTCTTCAAGAGGTAAGGGGTGTACTTTGGGTTTAGTATTAGAGGAAGGGTTTATTTATAGTAATAGAGTTATAAATACGTGTATTGATTGATTGGTTAGGTTGATGGGTAAGAGGGTAGGGTTAGCTAGAAAACCCTAAGTTCTAGTAATATGTTATTTATGTGTGTTTATATTAACTGATTGTGTGAATTGTTAAAGTAGGAAGTGAAGAACCCTAGGAAGGTGATTTAAATTACAGCCCCTGAGACATACCTGAGTATGTCGACTGATTGTTGATTGATATTGTTTGCATTATTATTATTAAAGTGTATATAAGTAAATTGTAAATGACATTCATATAGTTATGCATTAAATAGGGCCAAGTATTTCTCAATTGAGTTTAAACCAATTAAATGACATTTTTCTAAAGAACAAAGAGGATCTTAAATTCAATTGAGAAACACTTAGAATATTGGATCATGCATGGTGTAAAGGTGGACGTTAGGAGTAGGGGAAAAACACACGTCGCTTTGCGATTGATGAGGACAAGAGTAAATGTTAGGAATTACTATGGAGAACTTTGATCCTGCAAATAATACGGGTTTGCTCTCCGTATTGGGGGTTGGTTCTACGCAAACCATAGTAATTCTATTTACTTTGGTTTCTTTGGGCCAGTTGAGGGTGATTTCTGCTAAAGCCCGATTTGGACAAATCAACCCAAATCGCATGAGGGACCTTCCGTCGTGGAGGTGAAGTGTTGTGCAAGCGGGTGAGCGAGGGACCTTCCTAAGTGGAGGTGAAGCACTCAATTATAGGTTGAGAAATGCTTACTCCTGGTCGGTTTTTCCCCAGAGTGGAGGGGGGTTGTGAGGCGGTTAGTTGTTATTGAGAAAGTGTTAAAGGTGTAAAAGTTAAAGTGAAAAGTTATTACTTGTGCATTGTATGAGGGACCTTCCGCAGTGGAGGTGAAGTACAATGTACATGATTGTTATAGTTATTACTTGTTCATTTTATGAGGGACCTTCCGTAGTGGAGGTGAAGTACAATGTACATGATTGTTATGGTTAAAGTGTATAGAGTTAAAGTGTGAAAGTGAAAGGGAAAGGGAAAGTGTGAATGCATTGTTATAGGTCTTTTAATTCATTGAATCCGATCAAAGTGTTAAAGTGAATATAATGAAATGAAATGTTTAATATCGGATTCGAGAATTAAATCATCTAAGTGTGACGTTAGCAGAGCATAACCATGTGATTGCGCATTGATGCATTATATTAAAGTATTATACCCTATATACGTATAATTACTAAATTGAATAATGTTATGATGTTGTACTTGTTAATTGAATTGTTAAGTGCATAATTGTTATTGTTTGTGTATGAATATGCCTCTTTATGATTTATTACTGTTTTTAAACGTTTTCTTTGATCTAGAATTCAAAGTACTCACCCTTACAGTGGACATATTAGGTACACCAAGGAACCAGGCACGAAAGGATCAAGGCCGAGAACGGTATACTCATAGTAGAGAGTATATTGGTATAAGTGACCCAAGGGTCACGAAGTTCGAGCAACCATTCATAGGTTTATATTGTAATAAATAGATTTTTGTAATTGTAATTGTAATTAATGAATTTTATTCTATTTAAGCATTTGTACATATAAAGAATTATATGTATATCCTTATTTTTATCAAGTTTAAAGTATTCCATAGTATTATTTGTTTTGAACTGAAAGTTATATTTTATTGGATTGAAAACTGTTCTGGACTGACAGATTTAATTTCTATTCGAGGGAAGTCCAATTTATAAAGGAAACTCTGTCAAAATTTTTTTTATAAACCCCGAATAATTTCTTAAATAAAGGTTAATTAAAGTATTTTCTAAAATTATAAAAAGTAGGATGTTACACCACGTGCCAAATTCCCCTAAAATGTTAAACCACCAAGGGTGAGACATTTTCAAACACAGTAAATTAAAGGACAATAAACAGTTCATAATAACAACTCAGGAATAATAACTAAATCGAACATTGCAAGTCACACATAACTCAATATCAAGAAATATCGTGCAATGCATGGCCGCCACTCGTCCAATCCACAACTGGATCCTTCTCACTAGTATCCCATCCCAAGATACTATACTCATAAATCATTCATTAGTTATTTGGAGCATTCCCACACTAATGCTCATTTCTTTGAATTGGACTGAGGTTGTTGAATTCCTCATTCAATTCCAACTCCTTTATCATCATGCCACTCATGTGAAGTGTAAGATCCACAATTTCCCCCTACTTAATTTAATTATTTTTAGGATATGATCATCATGCATATATTGGAAAATTTTTATTTTATTAAAAAAAATTTATGTGAAATTCGTGTATTGCATGTATGTGCATAGTTTTGGAAAAAATATTTTATATAATAGTAACTTAGAAAAATCTAAGTTACATAAATTTGTTTTCATAAAATGATATTTTAATATTCATGAATTTTATTTTATTTATTTGGATTATTTCATTTGAATTATTTGAGAAAGTGTATTGAATTTTCATAAATTCATAACTTTCTCATAGTAGGTCTAAATGCTATGAATTTGGTATCAAAATGTTCATAATAAAATGTAGAATATGATTTTTCATAAATGGACCTTTAATTTTTTATTGTACAATTTTTTTTTGGGGATTTAATTTGTAACAGCCCGATTTTCGAAACTAAAATCAATTGACTTTCATTTATTAATGTCGCAAAATGAGGCCAATTTTTTTTTTTTTGTAAAACATTGTTGAAGGGTTTGAAAGCGTTCTTGAAAATTTATTAATATCCTCCAACCTTCCCTTCCGAAAATCGAGTTGTTACTTGAAGCCACAACTCGCTTACCTTGTTTTCCGAAAACGTTTGATTAAGAAAACAGTTTGATTTCAACTTAAGTAATCTCATTCATTTCTTCAAAAGATCTTAAAACTTGTTTCACCAAAAGCATTCTCATATTCCATAAAAGTCGGGCATGCTTCGTAACATTTGAAGTGCAGCATTAGTTCATCACTTAGGTAATCCTGAACACAACATACGACCACAACCTAATCTAATTCTATCACTGGCTCCCTCTTTCTATCAAAGGTGATTGGTTCCACTTCTTCTTCTTCTTTGCGGGTGCCTTTGTTCCAGAGGATGATGCGACCGCGTTCTTGGGCTCTCCTTCGGTGTTCGGTTTAAGTTCCACTCCGAATAGCTCCACTGCGTTCTCCTTCCCTTGAATCCGAGGCGGCGGTTCGGAGCCGTGACACACGTAGGATATGCATCCCAAACACAAACTAGGTGTAGATCCACCCAACTTATGTTCCGGGTCTTCGATTACCAACTGAGCACATCCCGACCATGCCCATCCTCGACGTATAGCTTTCCATCCGCGTTCCTTATGAGGCCAAGTAACGATCTCCAAACGACGATCCATCTGCCCGTTGGGATACCAGCGACACCGATGTACCAACGAACAGGAGAGAGTAAGCGATCCGGACGCGTAGCGTCGACAGTGTGGAATTACGGTAGGCAAGATAATAGGACACACACAACAATACACAGCATACACACAAGCTAACACACTATCATCATTATCCACAATCCCTAATTATTTCATCTTATCATTATTACTTCACACTCTCCCCTCTCATTTCCAATCTCTTTCGTAGAACCCAACATCCTTCTCACCTTTCCATTCTCAATCTCTTTCTCCTCCCTTGCACTTCTCGAACTCTTATTCTTACAAATATAAATCTTTCCTTATAATGTTTTATTGAATTATAATCATCGATGATCGGGGGAGTTAAAGGATCATCGAGGTGCGCGTTTCTTTCGTAGTTAGCACTCACATATCAAGTTTACATCTCCTCCGCCAACCATCCACCTAGTCGGAAGCAAACAGGAGTACAGGACCTTTACCGTGCGGGCACGACAGCTGTCACAACACAAATGGTCCCAGACCAGGAGGCTCAGCCTCAATAACAACAATTCACAATAATCATGGCACACTGCCTCGCAGTGGCAAACAAGATGCCCCACTCCAGTCCCTCTCACTGTTCTCGATTTGCAATCTAGGGGGCGACAGTATTGTTGTAGTGCGCGCACAGAACTTACCACGTTAGTGCACCACTTATGGAGTTCGTTCTGTCTACAACAATACTCTAGACTTCTTGACGTTTCACCGTCATCGTCCTCCCCTAATGCAATCTCGTCCTAAGTATTCGCAGATACTTATCGTTCCTTCCTCTCCACTACTTCGATTAACTCTCATAACTCACCGCGTTCGCTGTTAATGTCTTTTAAAAGTCTTTTATCTATTTAATTGACCTAATAGCCTGCTCACCCTTAGTACATCCCTTCAGTGAGTCCCGACCACTAACTTTGCAAAATCTTTCTCTTTCTCAAAACTCATATAGCACAGAGCTGGGGTCACATTACCGAATTCACATCTTTTCTCTCAAATCATCATTCACAAAATCTTAATCTCACTTCTTTCTAGAAACATCATCCCTCGACTTCTCAAAATACTATTTCCAACAATTTCACAAAATCAACTTTCTCAAAAATCTCTTGTTCACAACCTTTCACCAAAATTTCCTTCCAAAACTTTCACAACAAAACATAGTTTCCGCAACTTTTTCCAAAAATATTATTTCCAAAAAGACCTTCTATAAATAACATTTCAAATACTTTATCCAAAGATTGTTTCCCCAAAACTCTCCTCAAACTACATCTTTTCACAAAACTCTTTCAAAAAGATTGTTTCGTAAAACTTTTCTAAAAATACTTTTTCTCGAAAACCTCTTTTTCAAAAAAATTTCAAAAGAATTTCCTTTTTACCATTCTCCACAAAATCTCCTTTCAAAAATCTTTTCAAAAACTGCTTTTCAAAAACTGCTTTTCAAAACCTTTTTCCAAAAATCACAACTTTGTTGGGTGCTAATGGAGGAGCAAGCTCAACTCGACACTAGCCCCAGACTAAAACCAAGATAGAGGAGCTCAGCTCTACTCAGTTCACATCTCATATCATCATCACTCTTCCCAGCTCTGGCTCGTTCTCATTCTTACTTTCAATTTCCTTTCCAGTCACTCTTATCCCTCTTTCCCACTCTTTTCCTTTACCATCGTTCTTCTCTTATCTTGCCATCACTTTCAATTTCATTTTCATTTCTTATTAAGGACACAACAACGTCCAACAACCGTCCACCCATCATAACAATAAGTATCATTATACTTAAGCAAATAATAAATAACGAGACATGTTATCACACACAGTATCACACAATAGTGTTGTGGTCTTCGTCTCCTTCGTATAAGTGGCCACACAAAGCAAACAATTGCCACTTATACTACTGACTCCAACCACTAAGTTCCGATCTTTGAGATGATACGGAACGTCCTAATAAACCACCTAGCTACCACGGTGTCTTAGGAAAGCTTCTCTCTCACCTGAGGTCCAGTTGTTGAAGGTGTGCTCTCCTTGCAACCTTGTGCTGCCATCTGCCCCAATCTCCTTTCTAAGTCATTCCTTATATTAAATAAAACATTTTACGTCATTAACTTATCTGAGAAAATCTTTTCTTAGTTTAATACTTCTCTTTTCTTATTGGGAAAACTTTGAAAATATCACCAAAGCCAACTATCACTTGAACACCTTGCTTTAGATCATATTAAAAACATTTTTAAACATGAAAAGCACGTCCAATTAATTTTGGACAGCAAACATACTTTTTACCATAAGTACTTTATTAAATTCCGAAAATATTTAAAAACGTCCCTAATTTCAAATGGCTCTTTAATTTAATATTATCGCTCTAAAAACTCAGGGTTTAATCATAAAACAAACTTTGAGGAAGCCATGACATCTAAACGAATCACACCACATACAACAGCAACAACACTTAGGCGTGCAACTATAAAATTCAAGCCAAACACATCAATATCGATTTTCATGCACATTTTATTTAAGTAATTAAACTCCCTAAACCTAATTAACTACATAACCGAATAAGATTAAAGAGAATAGATCAAACATCACAATTTTACATTACAAGAATCACTTGGTTTATTTTGGACATTTAAATTCCCTTTCATTCCAAGCTTGACCGAATACACACAACACACAACATACACAAACACATATTCATTTAAACACACATCATGCACTCAAACACATACTCTTCCAAGATTAATTAAATTTATTTATATATCTCCTTTAATTCTGAGTAAAGAACCGATTAGAAAATAATGTTCACAACATAAATTCAAATAATTTATTTTAACATAATCCCTCAAAACACAATTATTCCTTTTAAATCATTTCATGGAAGAAGGATCCTAGGCTAGCTAACATGATTAGGCCGAATAACATCATGGCAAGGCAAGGTCAAATGTGCACATAGATCATGAGGCAAAGCAAAGATCGTTTCCAAAAACTTGTTGTCTTATTTCCTTTATAAAAACCGTGAGTGGTACAAGCAAGTTTTGTAATCAAAAGTTAATTTCTTAATACAATGAAATCAAGGATCATGTCAAAGTTTTTACTCTTTAGAAAACACATGTATGCACCTATAAACCTCTAGGTGAGACACTTTTCAACATGCATATAAGAAAATGATGATTTAACATGATTCCCTATTTTACCTAGACTTGGCCGAATGATGGTAGCAAGAGGGCAAAGTCTTGCAATTTTATTTTCTACATGCAAACACCTAAGTTCATAAATTACACCATGCAAGACTTAAAGCATTAGTTTATTTTCAAGCTATTAACCGAATCACCATCAACACACACACAAAATCTTGATTCAAACTCTTTTTATACTAAGAATTATTTTTAAAGCTTGTTAGGCTTAGTTTTCTTGTGGAAGCCGTGACATTCATACAAGAAATCAAGACTTAAAAATGAACATGCAAACTCAATCTTCGGGTTTTTTTTCAAAGGTTGGTCATAGATCATGACATGCAAGGCAAGATCAAAGCAAGAGCATGAACTTAGGCACAAAACCTAGACAAAACCGTGAAGAGCAAGTTAAAATTAAAGCATCCAAGCACCAATATTCAAGATCTAACCACAAAATAACATGCAAAGTACTTAAGCTTCAAGATCATGAGAAATTACACACTTGCATCAAAGAAAATTGAGATTTTGCACCAAATAATCATACAAATTCAAAGTTCACATTTTCTCTAGGATCAATCCTAGATCGAGACATGCAAAACAAGAGAAAACATAGCTTAAACACAAATCATTAACAAACCGTGATGAAAACAATTTTACAAGTTAGAGATCAAAGCTTTTTCACATCAACATTAAAGATCAAAGCATAAAAACAACATGCATGACCTTCAAACCTCAATATCATTCAAAAATGCATGCATCACAAAATTAAACAAAGTCCATTATAAAGTCTTTTACAACACAAAATCACTTAATTAAAACTCTATATACCTTAATTCCTAACTCAATCTTCAAATCTCCTCTTCTCTCCCCCTTGGGTTTTGCCTCGGTCTCTCTTTCTTCTAGGGTTAGGGGTAGTTTCCTCTTTGGTCCTTGAAGAAGGAAATGGTTGAGAAGGGATTAAGGAAGTTTGGGCTAAGAACCTTGAGGTTTGCACTCTTCTTTCTCTCTTTTCCTCCTCACGGTTCTTACTCTCTTTCTCCCAAGAGTTTGTTGGTGCTCTTGAGGGTAAATGTGTTTGTGGAAGAAAAGGGGATGAAGGAAATGAGATGGGAACCAAAGCCAACACACACACACACCCACGATTTATGAACAATTGCAAGGGTGTGGGAATTCCCTTTTCTAACCTCGGTTTCTAGTGGAAAATGGAGGGCAATCTGGGCCAACCCATTTGTTGCATGGGAGAGGTCCTATCGTGGGAGACAAGAGTGGTGAGTAAGTCTTCCTAGGCTTCATGACTCATCTACCCTATTCTCCTCCTATCTTCTATTTTAATTCCATTTTCTTAATGCTTAAGAAAGAAGGGCTCCTACTTGGTCTTTCTAGTCTCCTCATGGCCGAATCTCACACACTCATACACATATGATTTTATTTTCATCAACACATAGCATGACTCATGCATGCACTTAACACATATACACAATTGATAACACACACAAATACATCATGTACATACACGTAAGGCACATACAACACATGCATTCACATATATTCATTCTCCTACATTTATACATACATTATGTTCTTTTAATGATTAAATCCTTTCCTCATCCTAAGCATACTTGTTCATACCCAAACCGTATATACACATGTCTAGCAAACAATTCTTTTTCATCACAATATTTTTTTTATAAAATCATTAAACATATACTTTCTCAAAACCAAATTTCTAAATGTTGAACATTATTTTAGAAAATCATTACTTTCAAATCATTCATTGTCTTTAAAAACGTGAAGTTTTAGAAAGTCATTTAAGAAAATAACCTTTCAGAATACTTTTCTCAAAAATAAATTCCTTCAGTGTTTCATTTAATATGAGGAATTTATGGGGTGTTACATAATTTATGTTAATGAGTTTCTAAAACCTTAGAAATTGTATTTTTGGACCTACATGAACTATATGTTTTAATGTTTGTCCTAAGTATTAAAAAATTTATTTTTTTCCCCTATGTTGAATGTATGTGTCATCCAAATGGGCTGACTAAAGCGGGGATGAATTCAGATTTTTTATCATTTAATTGTTAAGTTCGAATTTTGAAATTGTTGGGTGGAAAATGAGTCCCACATTTACTCCCTTCACAAATAACTACAGCTCCCATTAAACCTCACCTAGAACTCACCCCTTACATGAATATACATTTAGAATTCTTTGACTATGAGCGTAGCCTAGAACCCAACTTACATTCCTAATACAAAAAAAAAACCCACCCCATAAACCCCTTTGAAAATTCGGCCACCCCCTTTGATTTTGGGGTAGAAAATCCAATTTCCCAACTCTATAAAAAGTCAGTTCTAAAATCATCTTCACCTTTACACACTTAGTACACAAAGAAGAAAAATATTTCCCCATTCTTAGAAGCAATAGGTGTAACACCCTGGTTTATTTTATAAAAGATATAAGTATAAAAATAATTTAAAAGTAAGTCTGTAATTTAAACTTATGAAATCAAAATTTTCTTTTCTAAAGAAGTTCATAAACAAGTTTGAGGTTTTACAATTTAGAATACAAAACAATGAAATATAGTTCCTTCTTTCGACTCTTCCGCTGTGACACTCTGATCTTCAAACCACGTGCCAAATTCCCCTAAAATGTTAAACCACCAAGGGGTGAGACATTTTCAAACATAGTAAATTAAAGGACAATAAAAAGTTCATAATAACAACTCAGGAATAATAACTAAATCGAGCATTGCAAGTCACACATAACTCAATATCAAGAAATATAGTGCAATGCATGGCCGCCACTCGTCCAATCTACAACTGGATCCTTCTCACTAGTATCCCATCCCAAGATACTATACTCATAAATCATTCATTAATCATGGGATCCACTTCTGGATTGGTTCGTCATTCTCTTTGGTCAATTCTCCCATTTCTCAATCACATTTCCATTATTTTCCTTTTTCCTCACATCGCCCTCCACTCCTGGGAATAGATAAGTCGGAAGTAAGCGTCTCGCAACCAATGCTTGCTCAATACTTGGCCAATCTAGGTCCAAGTACAACTTGGGGTGATGCTCGTAGTTGGCTATAGCGGAGACCACCCTTCGCAACCCGGAAGTGCTTAAATGACCGATAGAATGTAGTGATTATCGTAGGACCGATCCCTGACGCGGGTAGCAAATCCAGCCCCTTGCAGGATCAAGGTTCCACCCACTACAACTCCCGTGGTTGTTTCAATAACATAACCTAGTCATTGGATCACTCTCATACCTCGGTTCATTGAACCTTCTCGTAAGTCTATCCCCATACCCTAAATTCCAACCTCACACCATGTTATGATGCATGATAGCTAAGATTATTAGAAAGGAAGTCAATAGCCAGTGTTCTTTCGGTTTCATAATAAAAATTGGTGCTTGATACTTACTTAACCGGTTATTAGAATCGACTAACCAGTTAAGTTAGTATTGAAGTACCATTAAATTGATTCTTCATATTATCTGATATTGACTTATTTTACAATAATCTTAACTGGGACTTTACCAACATTATAATGTTCACACACAACATATATTCGAAGTCGATATGCACAAGCACTTCTCAATTCTATGCAAACAATTCTAATAACAACCACAAAGCGAGACAACATGAATAAACAACAACACAATCATAAACAACAATTAACAAATAACGGATAAGCCAGTCGACATACTCAGGTATGTTTCAGTGTACAATAATAGAAGTCAACTCCCTAGGGTTCTTCACTTCCTACTTTTATAGCATATAGACAGGGGTTTTATCACAAATACTTCAATAATTACAAAATCAACCAATAATACACTAATTAGCCCTAACTCAACTCAAAACAAGTGACAATCTATTACTCATACTCTAATTTAATCATTACCCCAAATCCTATTATAAACTCTAACTTTCTCTAACTCAAAGTGTAGAAAAGGTCTCCCCCTTACCTTCGAGAAAGAGGAGGCTTGATTGAATCTCCATAAACCTTGAATCTACCCTTGGTCTCCTTTGATTTCAACTCCTTAGAGAGATCTCCAATTGGTTTTGGGGTTTTATGATAGAAAAAGCTTGAGGAGAGGGAGAGAATAATGAAGAAGAGAGGAAATGGGTAAGAAGAACATGAGTGAGGTATGGATTTTGGTGGGAATTACCCAAAATCTTGATTTGGGTTCATAGGGGAAGGATTGGAGGTGAGAGCAAGAGAGAGAAGGGCGTGATTAAGTAGTGGGGTGACTAGTGCATTTTTTATAACACCCCTAATTTTCGTCTCTCGGATAATAAGTAAATTAATTATAATTGTTATTTTATAATTAATTTAAGTTTATTTGAAGCTTTTATTTTTGTACATCATGTGCATTAAGAGATATAAAAAAATATATATGAGATATATTTTTATATAAGAATTTTGTACAAAAATATAAGATTTGCAATTCAGTTCTTGGGGTGGGACCTAATTGCAATATTGAAAAGGTTATTGGAGGGAAGTTAATTAAAATATGAATTTTTTAATAATTTCTGTCGTGGTAATCGATTACCTCACGATGAGGTAATCGATTACCATCGTATTGTAAAACCAGTTTTGAGTGTGTTTGATGACTAAGCACTTGATTAACCCCAAATTACCCAGTTAAGTGACACGAAATCGATCCATGTAGTAGTGGGAAACTAGTGTCAATGAGTTTGTGATTCCAATTCATCTCTAGGCGAAGATTGAGCTCATTTTTGCTCAAATTGCATGTTGAAGCTTGGTTAGGGTTCCTGAGTTCGTTTCTGCAATTCTTTCTTGTTGTTGAGTCCCAGTAAGTGAATAATACACCATTGTAAAGCTCACATCTCGAGCTTTACAAAGACATTGAGTTTGTGAGTTGAGGTTGAGAGTGGAGCAAGAAAGAAGCTTGCCAAGTGGAGGTGTAGAAACTGTCAAACTCAGTTTCCTAGTTTTTGGAGCTCACTTTGAAGCTTGATTTTGGTAAACACACACACACACACACTCTTGATCTCAAATTTGTCTCAACCTCTAGTGCATGTTGCATAGAATCCAATTTAACCTTTTTCCCCAATTCTTGATTCGGTTTTGCATGTCAAATCCTCTAGTCTTGGTACCATCTCCAACACTATTTTGCATTTCATGCTTTGTAGTGGATTTATGTGTTGGATCCTCTTTCTCTGCAAAGTCTTTGATCAAGCATGAACTACAGGTAATGGGGAAGCTTTACATTCACTAGAATAAGAGTGATTATTGTTGTGTTTTGTATAGGGAGTCAAATTGAGACTCAAAGGGCTTAGTTTGAATTAGGATTTCGGTTTGGAGACCAAATTTTGCTCTCTCTGTGATTTGAGAAGCTTACATTATGTGCAGACAAAGTGTTAGATGCCTGAAACCATGATTTATTTGCATGTATGAAGATTTGATACTTTGAGTTGTTGAATGTTGTGTTTAATGCATAATTCATGGAATTGTGGAATTCTCTGTGAATTGGTGTGATTTCAGTGTTGGAGCATGTTTAAATTATGCCATTTGATCTCTGTGAATGATGGGTTTGAGTTAAAATTGATTAGAATTTAAAATGGTATGTTAAAACTCAATTTTTATGCATCTACTGATATATGGGTAATCGATTACCCCGACAGGGTAATCGATTACTTGTCTGTATCTGATACAGAATTTGAAAATTACACATGGTAATCGATTACCAGTACATGATAATCGATTACCAACACTGAAAATTAAGCAAAATATCATTTTTAATTTCTAATAATTTTAACTTATAATTAAATTTTAATTTTCACAGAGGACACACTGAAATCTTACCTGAAATAATAGTTGATTATTATTTCTAAGTTGAAATGCATAACTCACTTATTTATTTTATAATGTGTTGGATATTATAAAATAAATCAAAGGATAATCAATTGAGGTATTGATGCATTCATGCATGGCGTTGGTGGATTTTTATCGTATTCATGTTTGAGAAACATGAGGAGGGCCTCTGGGAGTGCCAACTGATGTGACTTACTGATGACACATTAAGGTTGACGATGTGGCAAGTATGTGGATATACTGTTGATATGATTATTACGTCTTCGCGACGTGACGCACACAAGAGAAGCGGCGTTAAGTATCATAAAGTTATTATTACGTCTTCGCGACGTGACGTTCACTGGAGGAGTGACGTTATGTATCACTTCTGAGCTAAGTTTGCCATATGTCCTGGGAACGTATTAAAGTATTATGGGAATACACTGATGTTATGGATGGACGTCCGTGAGAATGTTGAGATGGAGAATCTCAGGAAATGAGAGATGACAAGCATCATGCCACTATAATTAAGGAACTTAATTATAAATGAATCTGGCTTGATCATATGCATATACATGTTGATTGATAACTTGATTATATGTGAATGTTTAATTCTAAAGGCATTACAACATATTCAAAATGCCCATAACGTGTCTTGAATGCGGTCTTGGGAATGTCCTCTTCTCGGATACGGAATTGATGGTACTCAGATCGGTGATCGATCTTAGAAAACACTGAGGCTCCCTTCAACTGATCCAACAAATCATCAATGCGAGGGAAGGGATACTTATTCTTCACTGTCACAGCATTCAACCTTCTGTAATCAGTGCACATCCGAAGACTACCGTCCTTCTTTTTTTCGAATAGGATCAGTGCTCCCCAAAGAGATACACTAGGCCTGATTAACTCTTTGGCTAATAAATCCTCTAACTGTTTCTTCAACTCTTCCAATTCAGGAGGTGTCATTCGGTACGGTGCTATGGAAATCGGACTTGTACCAGGAATAAGATCGATGTCAAACTCTACTTCTCTGTTTGGCGGTAATCCAGGCATATCGGCAGGAAAGACTTCAGGGAACTCAGAGACTACTAGAATCTGACTCACATCCCTTCATCAACTTCCATGGCAGTTAGGGAAGAATTACTGAAAATAACAGCTTTCTGATGGCAATCAATCAAGACATGGTGGTGAGACATCCAATCCATGCCAAGAATGATGTCTAACCGAGTCAACGACAAACAAATAGATTCACCTTAAACTCCCGATCCAACACTCAAAAAGAACAATTCAAACACATTTGAGATGTGATTACAGAAGAATTTGTAGGAGTCGAAACTGAAAGTTTATAAGGCATTTCTACACAAGAAAGTCCTAGCCTCTTCATGCAATCAACAGAAATAAATGAATATGTAGCACCACAGTCAAACAGTACTCCACAAGAATTATCATTAACATGACATGTACCTCGAATGAGCTCATCAGTCTCTGTCACTTCTTCACCATCCATGGTATAGACTTTGCCTTTATGAAGTGGTTGACTTCCTCCAGCCTTCTGCACCTTGGCTACATTAACTTCCTTCTTCAGCGTGCTTTTGGGGCAATTAGCAGCAAAGTGTCCTGGCTGACCACAGTGAAAACAAAGCCCTTCTCTCTTGCGTGGATCCAGACTCCAACATACCCCTATGTGCCGCCTCCCACAATGCTGACAAGCTGGAATAGGATCATAAGCAATCGCCGTTTGGCCAATTCCCATGGGAGCTGCAGCTTTAGCATTAGAATATGGTCCTGATCTCTGCATCGGACCTTTGCCTCTGATGGGTCCCACAGACCTCTGAGCTTCTTTGTTCCGATCTGCATCCGCCTTCCACTTGAGCCCTTTTTCATAAGTGCTTGTCATATTTACAAGCTGAGAAAGATCTGCAATGTTTTGATATTCAAAGGTAAGTCGAATATCTTCTCGGAGGCCGGACTCAAACTTAATACATTTAGCTCGCTCCTCTGCATCCCGTAGCCACTGGAGTAACGGATCAGATCTTCGAATTTTGCCGCATATTCGCCGACACTCAAACTCCCCTGCTCAAGCTTAAGGAACAACAGCTCCTTCTATCTTCTCACGTCTTCCGGGAAATACTTCCCAAGGAAGCGGATCTTGAATAGATCCCAAGAAATCGCCTGATCGGCCGCCTCTAAACCCCTTCTCTGTTGCTCCCACCAATGTTCAGCTTCTCTAGTCAACATGTATTCAGCTAATCGAACTCTCTGATCTGCGGGTGGTTGCAAAGAACCGAGAATCTTTTCTACTTCTTGGAGTCACCTTTGAGCTCCATCAAGATTGAAGCCTCCTTCGAACCGTGGTGGTTCGCTCTTCCTAAATCGGGCCATCCAGTCAATATCGACCGGAGCCGGTGGTGGAGGATTTAGGGCTGCTGCGGCTGCTGCTACGTTCTGTGCTTGATTTTGTTGCATTTGTCCAAGATTCTCAGTCTGGTTCTGCTGAACTTGGGCCTGATTCTGTTGCATCTGGACCAGAGGTTCCAAGATAGCAGCAATTCGATCATTGTCGGCACATCTCCCAGCCATACTGTTTAGTCATGGAGGGACAGCTAGTTAAAGATCGAATAATCAAACAATTGCAAGAATATCCTACTAATTAGTTTAGACACTTAACTACATCTATCGGTTACTCGCTTGGTGAGTAACCTTTGGAGTAGTGAGTTCACACTCCAAAGGCCGAGGGAAATTGCTCTGATACCATAAATGTAACACCCTATTTATAATTACCCTTAATTACCCCAAAAGAAAATAGGGACTTTAAAAATTTCTTTTTAGAAACTCATTAACTTATTAAAATATCTGTCAAATCGGACAAAGTTTCCCTTTGTTTATGGATATTCCAAAAATTATGTTTTCCTGTAAACCTGTTATAACAATTACACAAATAATTCAGAAGTCCAACAGGGCCAAAACATATCATAGTGCATCAATATGCAACCATATCAGAGTTTTGTCGCATCGGAAATTCATAAAATAACTATAAGTTTTGGACTTAAAATAAGTTCCCAAAAATATACTTCATATCCATAGGAAGTGGTCCTGGCTCACCCAAAAAATACCCCTTACAATTCATGTACCAAAAAGAAAAACAATTATAATCAACCCAAAATAACCAGGACGTAGTCAAAATAGACCACCTAACACTAACTACTCTAGGGAGAGTACACCTGCTCGGCCGGGGGTTGTGCAAGCTCAATCTTAGTACCTTTGTAAAACAAATAGTAAGGAGGTGAGCATTACACGTGAAGTCGAAAAGCAGTTTCTAACTAGACATAACAACACACTAAGTCAAACACAATAAGCACATAATACATATATTTTTATTCAACATACAATTCATGCTCATTCACATATCTTCCTTAGTTCCTTTTTCTTATTTCCATTTCTTTACTTTTCTATTTTTTTATCCATTCTTTATTTCTTTTCCATATATGCACCACTAGGATTTGAATGCACCTGCTAGGGGGTTTGGAACACCCATTAGGGACTTTATCACCCATCAGGACCTTGACACCCATTAGGCTTCACCCATTAGGACTATGCTTATTACTTTGTCCATTATTATCATATTCTTTTTCATATTCAACTTTATTTTCTTTAGTTCCTTTTTCCTCATTTAAATCTCTTTTTATTTGGCAGCGAATTGATCCATTGGGTACACCGACGCCTAACGAGGCGTTTGGACCTAATGGGGCGTTTTGCCTAATGGGGCGTTTTTCCCTAATGGGGCGTTTGGAACACCTAGCAGGGCACCTAGTGTGTCGGTGTTCCCCAACGATCAATTTGACTGCCTTCTCTTTAACTTAGTCCATTGTTCATTCATTTTCTTATTATCTCATTCGTCCTTCAACATAAATTTATCATACACTCAACACAATTTACATATTCATTTTCCTAGGTTCATGCTCTTATCCCTAATTCATTTTATTTAACATTTATTAATTTCACACTACCACATATACTACATTTAATCATTCAAGCATACATAACAATTATCACACATAATCATTCACAAGTATCACATAAAGTTCATATTCTTCATTTAAACATTCATAATCACAATTAACACTTAGCATTTACATTCAAACACAATTATCAGTTTAGGGTTCATTTCATTTATTTACATAATCACCGTATTATCATCATTCACTAACCTATGGTTCATATCCCTAAACTGAGCACACATTCTTAGCCATTGTAACATCCTGGTTTTTATTGACCTAATAATTATATTTAAGAATATTTTGCGTATATGGAAGTGACGTATGAAAAATGATTTACAACTATTTTCTTAGTATCTGCGTATATGGATATAGTTATTTTGAGCTAATATTATACATATGTATAAGTATTTTCGTATGTATATGTTTATGTTTGTGTATGTGTGTATGTTTATGTAGATGCATTTGTAGTTCAAGGTTTGGGTAGGGAAGTGTTTTAGAGTCGTTGGTTATAGTCGAAGGGTAATTGGTTTAGGTTTTAGATTGGTGTGGTTGCGATTGAGTGAGTAGGACTCGTGTAGGTTCGTGTATTGAGGTTGTCCAGAGTCCAAGGGAGCGTTTTAGTGCCTTGACCTTGAGGGAATACTTAGGTAGAGAACCCTAAGATTGAGCCTTAAGTGTAAGTGCGGGCCTTAGTGTAACATCTCGCTATTTATAATACCTGTAGTTAAATAATTAAATGATTTATTTTGATGTTTTCAATATTTGAGTGTTGTAATAAAATTTTGATTTCATCATTATATTTGAAATATGTTTTGTAGTCAAAATAACTATAAATTTGTTATTATACGTTTTTCAAAAATAAAAGAGTACTTTTATTTAGTTTAATTAACATTTTGACAGGGAGCTCAAGTGGCAAGCCTTAGAGACATTTTTATAAATAATTTCTTAAGAAAAATATGTTTAACTTAATATTTTGAGCGTCCCTGTAAATTTTCATAGTGTTCGGAGGCTGTTTTATTTTTAGCTTCTGGACAGGTTTAATAAATTACTGGTATAAGTTATATATAATAAATTGCTATTTCAAAATTATAAATATTATTTTTTATCAAGTTTAATATCGGGATTGAGAAAATATATTTACTTTTGAATTTTTATACTTTTTCTTACGCAATAGCTATGTATAGGGACCGGTAACTTTATTATTTTTCAATTAATTTTGATTAACTAAAAGTACAATATCATTCTATTTAAATGTATTTTGTTTTTAGGATAGTCAAACCTTTAGTTATAATTCAAAATATTTACACACATTAACCCACAAATGAGAACAAAACATAAAATAATATATATATATATATATATATATATATATATATATATATATATATATATATATATATATATAATTCCTATTCATGTGCCCATAGCTCCACCCAATCCCGTGAACCATCCAACATGGAAAAGAAAGAGAAATAGAAGAGAGAGAGCTTGAGAAGCAAGAGAGAAAGAAGTATGGCCTGTGAGAGAGAGAACAGAGAGCGACGGAGATGAGGAAACTTTATGGTTTTCTCAACTTCCCGGTCCAATAATTTAAGATCCAACCGTTCAATTTTAAATCCTTCTTAGGTAACTAATATCCTCAACTTCCTCTATCCATCTACCTAATTTATTCGACGATTCGTCAATATTTTTATTATCCCTATATTTTCAAATAAAGAGATGTTTTAGGGAAAAGTAATATATTTTGTGGTATAATAATATATATTTATTATTTTGACAAAAATGAATTTATTTGATATATATTTTTAATGTTATAATTAGTTTTAACATATGTCCCTATTTAGATCCAACACGTTATTGTGGACCCTGACCCTGGAGTAAGTCGTGGTTATAAAACTGGCTCTATCGTTATTGCTAGGATTTCCAGGTAAGGGGAGACTCTTTCCACACTTTGAGTTAGGGATAGTTAGAGTTTATAATAGGATTTGAGTTTAATAGTTAAATTAGAGTATAGGTATCAAAATAATAGTTGATAAAAATTGTGATAGGAGTGCTTAGACTAATATTAATAATGTTTATGTTAAATTCTCTTTGTTGTACGTTAATGAAGTAGGAAGTGAAGAAACCTAGGGAGTTGATTTATATTATTGCACTCTAAGACATACCTGAGTATGTCGACTGCGTTACTTGTTCTCTGTGGATTTGTGAATCTGTGTTGCTTGTGATAGTTGTTATGCAATCTAAGTGCTAATTGTTTATACTTGTGAATAGGATAAGTGTTATAATAGAGTAATTATGATAGTGCGAGGTATTTGAATTGTCAAAGGGTCATGGAATTAAAAATGAGTATAAATGAAATGAATGGAAATGGTTATTGGTTTTAGTATTGAAATTGAATAATGGGAATTGGACTCAAGTGTGAAAGTGGACTTTGTAGTGAACTGAATAGTATACATATTTTGTTATTTCATCTTCGATTTAGCTGTTATTCTTAAGTCTTGTTATGAACTGTTTACTGTCCTTTTAATTCACTGTGCTGTGAAAGATCTCACCTTTAGTGGTTAACAATTTAGTTACATGTTCAAGAAGTTTGGAGATCAGAGTGCGCAGCGGAACAAGTCGAAAGAAAGGAAATTAATTTTTGTATAAATATTCGATATTGTAATTGGGTGCCCCACATTTTGTATAAATAATGGTTTGTAAAAGCATAAATTTAAAGTTATCCGCTTTATTCTTTGCTAAGGCTTAACTACTTCACAAAATGATTGTAATCAATTATCACCCCACGATAATCGATTACATCAACAGATTTTTATGTACTAAAGGTTTCTAACTCTATGGCATACTTCTTAACTCCTATACTCATTTTGGCTATGTTTTTCCCTCATTAAACCCCAACTTTTTCTTATGATTTCCATTAGTTTCACTTAGAATTATTCTAATTAAACTTGAAATTAAATTCAGGATGTTACAGCAGCAGCTTTCAATTTTCTTGTGAGTATTTCCATAGCAATGACAAAAAGTAAAGGTGATACTGTATCACCTTATCTAATTCCTCCAGAGCTTTTGAAGTAACCAAACCTGTTACCATTTAGCAGAGAGAAGGATGTTAATTTGATGCAGGCCATGATCCACATTACAAACTTATCAAGAAATCTGAGAGCCTTTAGCATGTTCTTAATAAAATTCCAATCCAAGGTATCATAGGCTTTCATGATGTCTATTTTCATAAGACATCTAGGAGAAGCATTCTTTCTGTTATACAGTCTGAGAAGTTCCTGAGTTATCAAAATGTTATGAACAATGTTCCTGCCTTTCACAAAAGTTGTCTAGTTATCATGTGCAATGCTAGGCAAAACAGAATTAAGCCTATTACAAAGTAATTTAGAAATACATTTATAAACTGTGTTGCTACATGCAATAGGTCAAAAGTCCTTAATGTGGCTAGGACAGTCTTTCTTAGGAATGAGGACTAGATTAGTTGCATTTACCTGTATCAAGATTTTCCCATTAGCAAAGAATTCCTGGATGGCTTCACAGCATTCATGACCGACAATGTCCCAGACTGCTTTGTGTAGGATTCTCATGTTTTGATGCTAACAATCTCTCTCCAAGCAACAACATTGGCAACAAGCAAGCTACACCACATGAAGATTAGAATTAGGATTTTTATTAATTCTATTTCAATGTAATCTTTATTTTTATGCAATGCATCTCATTGGTGTGGGTAGCTTAGGTGATTTTAAGAATATTTAAATAATGTTTGATTAAGAGTGAAGATACTTTAAATCTTGATTAAATAGCTCTATTAAAAGTTTTGTGAAAATCCTTTTAGAAAAACCTTGTTTTTATTCAGATTCTGATCAGTTTACTCGAGTAATGAGTATTGGGTCACTCGAGTAATTTATGTCATGACAGGTTAATCGAGTAATGGTTTACACATCACTCGAGTAACTTAATCTGACATGTTTTAATCGAGTGATGTTATATGGTTTACTCGAGTAATTCAATCAGTGTTTGAAAAATTTTAAAAGGACATAATTTTCTCTTTCACAAGATATACACATTCATTCTTACAATTTTCTATACACTTTCAAAAGCAATTCAAGAGCTATTTTACATCTTTCAAGAGCTATCAAGATTCAACAAGAAACTTTTCATTCTTCACTCTATTTCTCTCATTGTTCAAATATTCTTGAGATCATAATTTTTGTTCTTAGTGGTTGTTGAAGATTTGCAATTTGTGATTGCATCATTGAAGTTTCAACACAAGTGAAGAATCTCACAAGGAAGACTTTGAGGATCAAATCAAAGCAAGAAAAGAGGATTGGTTGGAAGCATCTTCAATCAATTAGCAAGGAAATCTAGAATTCTCAAAAGGGGTAGATTAGATCAAAGTGTTTGGTACACATTTTGAGTTGGGTTTTAAGATAGGAGAACTAAGAATCTAGTTGCATCTTAAAACATTGTAAAATCTACATTTGAAGATTTCTAGTGAAGAATCTCTCTTGATTCAAGAGGGGACTGGAGTAGCTTTCAAGTGGGTGAAAGTGAACCAGGATAAATCCTTGTGTCTCTTTTATTTTCATTCCTTGTATTGCATTAATTCATTAACAATTGCATTTTTAGGTTAGAATTGGGGTTTTCTTAATTCTACTTAATTGATCTAAAATTGCATGTTAATATTACTTGAAATTGTTCATATTAATCATTCATAATTTGTTGAATCATCATAGCATTGTTATTCTTGAAGAACTCCATTGAAAACTGAGTTTTAATTGAATTTTACCCAGTTTACTCGAGTAAAGTTCTTGTCACTCGAGTAATCTGCTTTCAGTTTATGAACAATACTCGAGTAGGTTTTTTGTTACTCGAGTGATTTAAAAATAGCTTTCATAATACTCGAGTGATTTGCTGAATACTCGAGTGAAATTATTTTTGCTTGCGTATTACTCGAGTGAAGTCTTGAGTTACTCGAGTAATCTGACTTGAATTTTTAAGAAAATTTATTTTCATAAAATCATTCTCTTAGGTGGACGAAAAATCTGTAATAAGGCTTCAATATTCTATTCACCCCCCCTCTAGACTATATTGAGCCACTTGTTGGTTTCCAACAAGTGGTATCAGAGCTCGGACGAAAAATCCGAGCCTTAAAAAGCTTTTTCGAAAAGATCCTTTTACTTGGAAACAATGGGCTCAATTTCAAATCCTTTTGGTGGTGAAGGAACTTCCATTAATCGTCCTCCACTATTCAATGGTGAGGGTTACGCTTATTGGAAGGTCCGCATGAAAATTTTTATTCAAGCCATAGATATGGAAATTTGAAACGCCATAGAGAATGGACCTTTTGTTCCTTAAACGAAAGTAAATGATGTTGTTTCGGTCAAACCACAATCGAGTTGGGACAATGATGATAAGAAGAAAGTTGCATTTGATTTAAAAGCTAAAAATATCATCACGTCCGCTCTTTCTTATGATGAGTTCTTTCGAGTATCTCAATGTGTTGATGCTAAACAAATGTGGGACACATTACAAGTCACACATGAGGGCACTTCGGAGGTTAGAAGGGCTAGGCTAAATACTCTCATGCATGAATATGAACTCTTTCGTATGCTACCTAATGAAAACATAGGTGACATGCAAAAGCGGTTCACTCATATCATAAATCATCTTTCTGCACTTGGAAAAGTTATTACTAATGGTGAAGTTGTTAATAAGATTTTGAGATGTCTTAGCAGGGAATGGCAACCTAAGGTGACGGCCATTATGGAAGCTAGAGACGTGGATCAAATTGACTTAGCAACTCTATTCGGAAAGCTTCAAGAGCATGAAATGGAGCTTGGACGGTTATCCATGAATGAAGATGCCGATAGAAAGAAAAAGGGGATTGCTCTTAAATCAACTTCAAAATCTCTTAAGGCACAAGAGGAAAACTCTCAAGTGGATGACTCCGACTCCGATATAGATGATGAGACCCTTGGCTTGCTAGTTAAAAAGCTTGGTAGGTTCTTTAAGAGAAAGGGAAACTTTAATAAGAATAGACAAAGAGATTCTAAGGACTTTCAACCAAGAAATAAGACTAACAAGGATCACATCAAGTGTCATGGGTGTGGAAAGCTTGGTCACTATCGATCAAAATGCCCAACTCATTCTAAGAAGTCGGAAGGTGACAACTCTAAGTTCAACTCATCTAAAGGAAAAAAGGCTTACATAGTATGGGATGAAGAGGAGAGTCAATCAACATCTAGCTCATCGGATGATGAAGAACTTGCAAATCTATGTTTGATGACGAAGCTTGATGAAGAGGAATCTTCGAGCATTAAATCAAGTGAGAACGTCAATGAGGTAGATTATCTTTCCGATGCTAGCTCTAGTTCTAATTCTCCTTCATTCAATGAATTGTACAATGTGTATGTAGAGATGCATAAAGAGTTGAAGAAACTTGCTAAAATAAATGTTGAAATAAAGAATTTCATAATGAAGCAACATGAAAAGATAATTGAACTTCAAAAAGATTTAGAAGAACTTAAGCTTCAAAATGAAACTCTTGAACTCATTTATGCAAACTCTACATGCAATTGTGAATTGAAATCAAATGAGACTCCATCTTGTGAAAATTGCAAGTCTTTGGAAAAAGAAGTTTTTAATTTGAATGATCGACTTGCAAGGCTCATGAAAGGAGATACTTCATTAGATCATTTGCTTTCAACTCAAAGGAACAATAGCAATAGATCCGGTCTTGGCTATACCAAACCTAAGAAACGCAATTATCGCAAAGTTGGTGGATTTTCAAAGAATAAGATTTCTAAAAACCCAACTTGCCATTATTGTGGGATCTTTGGGCATACCACGAATAAATGTAATATAAAGAAATTTGGTATACCAAGCGGAGAATATATTTGGATTGTTAAGGGGACTTCTCCCCATGCTAACAACAAAGGACCCAAGACCACTTGGGTACCTAAGTCAACCAAATGATATCTTTCTTGTAGGTGTGTCTTCGAACCAAAGAGCGCAAATGGTATTTGGTTAGTTTCGTTTGATTATTTGCTATGGTTGATGTCTTTTTGCTTTACACTATGATTTGCTGCATAGTATGATACTCTGATATTATGGATTATGGTGCTATATTCGTTGTACGTTTTTATTCGTTGAGGCACTATTGTGGTTTATTTTGGTATTGTCTTTATTGTTATATTTTTTTTATACCATTGTGAACTACTTACCTTCCACTTTTGGCAAAGGACTTTTCTCACAATTCTTATCTTTTTAATGATGCCAAAAGGGGGAGAATATTTTGTTGATGTTGTTCTTGTAGGTTAAGTTTTATTATATTTTTCCTAGGTGTTTTACATTTAGGGGGAGTATGTTAAAACTTAGTGCTTAATTGAAAAGGAGGTTTGTCATCATCAAAAAGGGGGAGTTTGTAGGATTCTCATGTTTTGATGCTAACAATCTCTCTCCAAGCAACAACATTGGCAACAAGCAAGCTACACCACATGAAGATTAGAATTAGGATTAAGTTTTATTATATTTTTCCTAGGTGTTTTACATTTAGGGGGAGTATGTTAAAACTTAGTGCTTAATTGAAAAGGAGGTTTGTCATCATCAAAAAGGGGGAGTTTGTAGGATTCTCATGTTTTGATGCTAACAATCTCTCTCCAAGCAACAACATTGGCAACAAGCAAGCTACACCACATGAAGATTAGAATTAGGATTTTTATTAATTCTATTTCAATGTAATCTTTATTTTTATGCAATGCATCTCATTGGTGTGGGTAGCTTAGGTGATTTTAAGAATATTTAAATAATGTTTGATTAAGAGTGAAGATACTTTAAATCTTGATTAAATAGCTCTATTAAAAGTTTTGTGAAAATCCTTTTAGAAAAACCTTGTTTTTATTCAGATTCTGATCAGTTTACTCGAGTAATGAGTATTGGGTCACTCGAGTAATTTATGTCATGACAGGTTAATCGAGTAATGGTTTACACATCACTCGAGTAACTTAATCTGACATGTTTTAATCGAGTGATATTATATGGTTTACTCGAGTAATTCAATCAGTGTTTGAAAAATTTTAAAAGGACATAATTTTCTCTTTCACAAGATATACACATTCATTCTTACAATTTTCTATACACTTTCAAAAGCAATTCAAGAGCTATTTTACATCTTTCAAGAGCTATCAAGATTCAACAAGAAACTTTTCATTCTTCACTCTATTTCTCTCATTGTTCAAATATTCTTGAGATCATAATTTTTGTTCTTAGTGGTTGTTGAAGATTTGCAATTTGTGATTGCATCATTGAAGTTTCAACACAAGTGAAGAATCTCACAAGGAAGACTTTGAGGATCAAATCAAAGCAAGAAAAGAGGATTGGTTGGAAGCATCTTCAATCAATTAGCAAGAAAATCTAGAATTCTCAAAAGGGGTAGATTAGATCAAAGTGTTTGGTACACACTTTGAGTTGGGTTTTAAGATAGGAGAACTAAGAATCTAGTTGCATCTTAAAACATTGTAAAATCTACATTTGAAGATTTCTAGTGAAGAATCTCTCTTGATTCAAGAGGGGACTGGAGTAGCTTTCAAGTGGGTGAAAGTGAACCAGGATAAATCCTTGTGTCTCTTTTATTTTCATTCCTTGTATTGCATTAATTCATTAACAATTGCATTTTTAGGTTAGAATTGGGGTTTTCTTAATTCTACTTAATTGATCTAAAATTGCATGTTAATATTACTTGAAATTGTTCATATTAATCATTCATAATTTGTTGAATCATCATAGCATTGTTATTCTTGAAGAACTCCATTGAAAACTGAGTTTTAATTGAATTTTACCCAGTTTACTCGAGTAAAGTTCTTGTCACTCGAGTAATCTGCTTTCAGTTTATGAACAATACTCGAGTAGGTTTTTTGTTACTCGAGTGATTTAAAAATAGCTTTCGTAATACTCGAGTGATTTGCTGAATACTCGAGTGAAATTATTTTTGCTTGCGTATTACTCGAGTGAAGTCTTGAGTTACTTGAGTAATCTGATTTGAATTTTTAAGAAAATTTATTTTCATAAAATCATTCTCTTAGGTGGACGAAAAATCTGTAATAAGGCTTCAATATTCTATTCACCCCCCCTCTAGACTATATTGAGCCGCTTGTTGGTTTCCAACACTTTGAAGAATCCTGAGCCAAAACCATCAGGACCCGGAGATTTATCAACATGAATTGAAAACATGCTTTCTTTAATCTCTTCATCTGTAAAAGGTTTAATCAAATTGATTTGTTGCTCAACAGATAAGTATTTCCCCTCATCCATCACTTCTTGGCTTATATTCCAGCTATGCTACCTTGCTGAGAACAAAGATCTGTAGTAACCCTCAAAAACATTACAAATGTCATTTTGATTTTTTAGGACATCTCCCTGCTCATTTTCTATACTTATGACTCTATTCCTGTATCTCCTCTGTTTGATCATTGAGTGGAAGAACTTAGTGTTCTAGTCACCACCCTTGAGCCACATTTGTTTAGCTTTTTGCATTAAAAAGGCTAGAGCTAACTTCTGAACTTCCTGATACTCCTGAAAGATTCTTCTTTCAGTTTCTTGAAGGTTTGAGTCAGAAGGATTGAGAACTAGACTGGATTGCACTGCCTCCAACTGAAACCTGAGGTCACTTTCTTTCTCATCTATCCCAGTAAATTTCATTTTATTAAATAAGCTCATAGGCTTCTGTAAGAGATATAGCTTTCTCATTAGCCTATACATTGCATAGCCTTCAATTTCTTGGTTCCAATTATCCTGAACCAAATGAAGGAAAGCTTGGTCCAAAGACCACATATTAAAATATTTAAAGTTTGCTTTCATCTGCATGTTTTGATCTTTCCAATCTACAAGAATTGGAGAATGGTCAGAGATACCTGGCTGAAGGAAATTGGCTTCAATTAGCTCGAATTTCTGAATCCAATGCTGATTACTAGAGCTCTATCTAGTTTGGTCATGATCCTGGAAGAACCAATTTTTTTATTATTCCATGTAAAAAAACATCCTTGATACTTCATATCCTCAAATTGGAAATGATTCAAGCAATCATTAAAGTCCTGAATTTGGTTCCAATCAACTGGAATCCCTGCATCCTTTTCCTGAGGCATAAGTACAGTATTGAAGTCACCAATAACTAGCCAGGGAATAGACATAATAGAACTCACCCTTCAGAACTGTCCATAACTCTCTCCTTATCACAGCATCATTAGAAGCATAAACAAAAGTCACAAAAAATTCCTCATTATTCTGCCTGACAACCACATGACAATGCACAAACTGATTGGAACTAGCAACAATAGTGATGTTGAACATGTCTGGTTTCCAAATCACCCAGATTCTTCCAATAGGGCTAGTGTCTAAATTAATAAAAGAGCCCCAATCAGGGGCAACATTTTCATAAACATGTTGAAAAGAGGAATGCCTTAACTTATTCTCAAGAATTCCTAAAATACCTACATTATTTCTTCTACAAAGCTTACCAATCTCTTTTTGTATTTGAGGATTATTTAATCCATTAATGTTCCATTATGCTAACTTATCCATTAGGCAAAGGATTGGATCCTCCTCCCTTCTGCATAGCATCCAATTTCATGTGAGCCTTCCTTTTAGTTGTGACTTGAGTCCACTGCCCCTCATTCAATTGGTTATCAGCATTCTCCTTCCCATCTTCAGGTTTATCTACTTCAATAGTGATGAGATCAGCCACTACTTCTCTAGCAGATTCCAAGTTCTCTTAAGGAACAATTTCCTTCTCTATTTGATCTTTCAGTTGCAGTTTATAACCAATTTCATTCTTTTTGAGTAGGTTTGTTTTTAACAACCCATTGTTGCTTCACCCCTTTCCTGCACATCTTAGAATCATGACCATAGTTGGAGCATTTTGCACATAACACTGGCTTCCACTCATACAACACCTTTTGAGTAACCACCAAACCTTTCGCATCCTCAAAGAAGACCTCATTAGGTAGAATATTAGGATCAACCTCCACCAAAACTCTAGCAAAATTGATTCGATTTCTCTCTTGATTCATATGATCCACCATTATTGGCATGCCAACAAGACTTGCTACTTTTCTCAATGCTGCAACTCCCCAATTTTTAGGGCTCAGATTAGACAATTGTATCCAAATAGGTACACGATCCATAAAGCCCTTAGTAACTGTTCTTCTTGTCCATGGTGCTAAGATCATTGGTTTTCTATCGAAGTGATAGATTCCAATTTCAAGCACTGTGTTTCTATCTTCTAGTGTGTTAAACCTTACTATTATGGTGCCATCATTATTCATGAGGACCTTGTCAATGTCATACTGGCCCCAAATCTTCTTGATGTAGCCATGGATAACCAGATAAGGAGGTTTGGCTCCAAATATATAGCAGACTATAGAGTTCTACCAATACTTTACTTCTTCTTCAATATCAAACACTTCAATTTTCACTATTGATACTCCTTCTTTCAACTCTGGTTGATGAAATTTCAGTTTTTCCCCAGCATTTCGAAGCTTTGAAATATCAAAAGAATCCCAAGCTGAGGGTTTTCTCCCCATCTCCTTTGAGGCTTCATTGGTTTGTGATTCATTCTCAATACTTTTGCCTTTGAGATTTTCTCGGATGAGATCAATGTTTTGTAGCAGAATTTCAATTTACTTGGTTCCCAAGTTATCCAAGTCTTCAAGATTCAATATTTGGTCATCAAGAAGGGACAGGTCCAGTGAGATTGGAGATATTCTAGGGCTTCCATGTTCATGAGGATCATGTGCATTCGCATTAGAAGGTGTATTTGTAGAGGATTTTGAGGCCATGCCTCTCCTCTTAGCCATAACGATGGCGGTGACGGCTAGGGTTCACCGAGAGAGAAGATAGGAAAACCTCATCGTTGTTGTAGTATACTTTGATTTTAACTTATATATTTTTAGTAATATTGATGTTATAAAATTTTGGTAAAGTTTAATGATGTTAAAAATGATTTTTTGGGGTAAATAATATGTTGTTGTCCTAGATTTAATTTTAAGGTTATATGAACATTAAAAGAATGATTTTTATTGTGAAGGACTTGGGAATTTTATTGTTAATGATTGTGTAGAAGTTTGAAAGAGTTTTAATAATTTTAAATTGATTTTTAAAAAGTGATTTTGTACTGTCCAAAAATTCCAGCACCAAGTTAATTATGCAAAATGAATTTATTTGTAAGTTTTTAAGGTGTTTGATGTTTTAAAATAAATTAAGAAATTTGTAGAGATTTAGTGTTTGGATTTGTGATGTCTACAATTATGTTATAGTATGTCTAAAAGATTTTAAAATTTTTTCTGCATTTATATAGAGTAGGATTAGTTTATAAAATTAGACGTTAATATAAGTCATGTCATATTCGAGGATTCAAGGAGCAAGCAATTCGCGAGGAGAAGCGGGGCATGTGGTGTTGGATACCTCGGACTCATTTGCGTACTCTCAAGGTAAGAGAGAAGTTTTCCTAAGATACTGTGGTTGTTAGACTTTATATTAGGATGATCATCTCAAAGGTCGGAACTTAGGGGTCTAGATGATGTAGTAGTATGATGACAATTGTATTTGACTGACTGACCGTTCATATGAAAATACTCAAACCTTATAATAGTATATGATGCTTGTACGTATGCAAATATTTGATATGTTGCTTGGAGGTTAACTACTGCTTTATATTATGCTACTGCTATAATTATTTTGTATGACTGTTGTTATGAGAAATATAAGAGTTAAGAACTTGCGAGCTATTAAGAGAAATTTTGTTAAGAGAATGATGTTTGTTGAAATAAAAGTGTGGCATTATGCTAAGTTTGGATTAATTAATGATGTAAGAATTTTTGGGAACATAAAAGACACAAGAAAAATATTGTAACCCTTAATGGGCCTGTGTCTTTACGAAGTAAGGCACGATTCATAAAATATGCATATGATATTTGGAATGGTGACCTGAACAGTGAAGATGTCGAAAGCATAAGAGATTTTGGATATCGTGTGTTTTGTATCATGGCAGCTGACCCAAGGAACGATTGCAGCATTGCAGATACTTGTTTTGGGTTGGCCATGTGAACTTTGTGCCGTGGTTACAAGCGTTTAGATTCCACTGTACTGGGAGATTGTGTTAGGGTGTAATTGTTAAAATAAAACTTAGAGGTCGAGTCCCATTAGAAGCAGGGCTTAGAATGGGTCGACCAAATTATTAGGATCCTCTTAAAAGACATTGCTAACCCTGCGAGATGAGTGTGGAGTAGTGGAGAGAAAAGATACCTTAAGTTATCTAAGGATGCTTAAGTGATTGATGATTGTGATAAGGGAGGGCAAGGATAGTGATACGTCAAGAAGCCTTGAGTGTACATGTGGTTGGGACTACTAGACCCGTTGAACCGTAGTAAGTACTACATAGCTAACTAGAGGAGTACTGTCACCCCCTTGAACAACTCACGAATGGTGAGAGGGTGTCAATTTATTGCATTATGGCTCGTCACTCGTGTTCTTATGACCTTTGATTCGCATCTGGATCCGACATTGCGTGTTCTGACACCTAGTCCAGTGTGGTAAAATTCTTGTACATCCCCTTCTCTTTCCGTTCTATATTTTGGGAGGGTATTGGAGGAGATGTAGATGTGTGTGCTAACTAAACCTTGTATCTCCATGGTGTTCTTTCCCTATATCATCGACGAACGTGATTCCATAAAACTTAATAACAAAGAAATAAGAATATTGAAGGCATTTATAAGTTATGTGTTGAGATAATGATGATGACAATAATGATGTTGATTATAGTTATATGTTAAATGTTTGCGTTATCTACGTTTGTTTGTGTCTTGATATATTGTCTATCGTAAGCCCACACCGTCGACGTTAACTCCGTCTGGATCACTTACTCTCTCTATTGCCCCTTTTCCTGTGGGCCTCCGTGGTGATGTTCACTTATGACAGAGTAAGTAGAATCCCCTATACCCACTTTTCAAGAGGAGGCTCGGAACAACAAAAAGCAAGAGATGGACAAGGGAGAATAAGTGGAGAAAGAAGTGGCTCACGAGTACGTTCGATTCCGAGGTGGATCACGATGTAGAGGAAGGCGGAGCTATGTTCGAGAAACCTCGCTGGATAATGATTCGAGTTCGTAGAGGCACCTGTAGTTGATGATACGCAACAAAAACCAATAGTATAGGGTATTCGATGTTATTTGTGAACCCCCCTTTATGGTGGCTAGGATATATTGCTCTACACCTAAGTAACCCCATTTTGCCAAATACCATATGTTGGAACTGGATAATGTAATGGTATCATGAGATTTTGAAATAAAGTTTAATGAATAAATGAAAGGCCTTTTTTCGCAAATCAACCATTGGTTTACTGTGAGAAAATAAGTTGTTGTATAATTTGTGAAAAGTTGTTGTTGCATATACGATAGCTGCTAACTCTAAGTCATGGGTTAGGTAGTTCTCCTCATGGGATCTCAGTTGCCGAGATGCATAGGCTACTACCATTTCTTCTTGCAAGAGTACACAACTAAGCCCTTGCTTTGATGCATCATAAAATACATCAAAGTTCTTTTTTGGCTCGGACAAGGTTAGTATGGGTGATGAGGTTAGCTTGTGTTTCGACTCTTGGAAACTGTGTTCACATTTAGGTGTCCATTCAAAGGGTGTTTCCTTTCTAGTTAGTTTGGTTAAAGGCGGGACTATTTTGGAAAATCACTCATTCAACCATCGATAATAGCCTGCCTATCCTAAGAAACTTCTTATCTTAGTCATATCCTTTGGCCGTTCCCACTGCAACACGGCCTCAACTTTGGCAGGGTCTACAACAATCCCATCCTTGGTAAATACCTAACCCAAGAATGTAACATCCTGATTTTAATTAAAGGGAAATTAATTTTTAAAGCATAAGTAGAGGTTAGAATAAATACATAAAATGATTTAAGGTGATGGATTAGGTTTCCTTTAAGTGTCATAAAGGAGTTAAGAAGCATTGGCATCGGTTAGGAGATTTAAAGAAGAGCAAATGAATGTTAAAAATGGTGTTTTCGGTGTTAAAAACATTCTGTATTAGGAAATTATAAATAAAATATCTACAACTTTAAACACAAATTGCACCGTTGGATGTGAAGAGGAGTGTCTTAGGAAGCTTGTCTCAAAATTTGAGCAAGATCCAACGGTTAACGAAGGAGATATGACCTTTTGAATGCAAGTTGTTCCACTTAAACTAGGATGTGCGCCCAGGCGCCCCGGAACCACGCCGAGACGCGCAGGCACCGGTGCTGGTGCGGAAATACACCTTAAAACCCCATCTCTTTCCCTTTCATCCACCACACCTCCCCCCACACTCTTCTCTCTTGGCCAAGGGTTTGGAATCACCCATTCTCCACCACCAACCTCATTTCCCACTCCATCATAAGAGCCAACCACCCTCACCATCTCCATCATCAAGCTCCATTTTCCTATTCCTCTCTCTCCCTACGAATTTTCTCTCTCTCCTTCCCTCTCAATCGGTCCTCTCTCACTCCACCTCCTCGCCGCTGCCACAAGCCACCACCACCACCACCTATCCTTGCCTCGCCGCCGTGTGCTCCCTCCCTCTTGGCCTTCCCCGTCGTGTGCTCTCTCTCTCCCGAACCATCTCTCTCTCTACGGGTTTTGGGTTGACGTCGCTGCCAAGGGCGAAACCCGCCACCCGTGGCCGTGCCGGGCTTGTGTCGGGTGCCCCGAAGCTCGAAGCTTTTGCCTTGGTTCAGCCCGTGATCGTTCTCGCCACCGACATCAACCGCCGGCACACCGCCACTCACCGACATCGCCCGCAATCGACCCGTTCATCACCTCGGGTCACTAAAGCTTCACGGATCGTTGCTCCTTCTTGTCGGCAAGCCTTGGCTTAAATCGGTGCGGAGATAAAGCGAGAACGAGGATTAGAGCCTCGGGTTTGAGGTTCTTTCTTTTGATTCGTCGGTTGAAGTAAGGGGGAGTATTACCTTAGCTTAAAGAATGCATTTTCTGGGTAGTTTATAAATATGATTAAGATCGGGTAATTGTCAATGAACCTTAGGGTAATCGACGTAATAAAAGGTAAAAACATAGTAACAAGAGGAGAACCCTATTCTAGTAGTATGTGTGGATGGAATATAAATTATGTAATAGGAGGAACTAATCAATTTAATGAATAAATGTAAGTGCTTTGTCGTAGCTTAGTTTAGTAATCTTATAATTGTTAAGAAATGGATGAATGCGATGAATGTAGGATTAAATAAGGATTAGTTAAATTGTCGTAAGAATTAACAAGAAATGAGGAAAGAGAGAGACTAGAATCTAAAAATGAGATAAGTCGAATTTAGGGATGACTAAACGAAATAAACTAGAACCTAATGGATTAATAATTAAGAGAAAGAATTAAACGAGGCAAGTTGAGAATTAGTTGAAGCATAGCATAAAAGTCTTAAGTGAAACTGAAATAGATGACGAAGAATTGACTGAATTCCGGATTGATTGATGAGTTAGGAAAATGTTAAAAGTGATAGAATAATGATATGGTTACTTTGGTGGGATTAGAGACGACTTAGAATAAAATTAGGTACATATGTTTGCTGTGTATAAATAAACCAAGAACGAATAAAAGAAAAGAGAAATGATATGTTAAATGGTAATCATATAATTTGGTATGTGTGAAAATGAGTAATATATATATGGAAAAGAAAAGAAAGAAAGAAAGAAACGGGCGATGCGGTTAAGTCGTAACCCAGATGTAAAAACGGGCGATGCAGTTTAGCTGTAACCTAGAGATAAAAGAAAGAAAGCGGGCGATGCGGTTAAGCCGTAACCCAGAGGTAAAAACGGGCGATGCGGTTAAGCCGTAACCCAGAGATAAAAGAAAGAAAACGGGCGATACGGTTAAGCCGTAACCCAGAGGTAAAAACGGGCGATGTGGTTGAGCCGTAACCCAGAGGTAAACACGGGCGATGCAGTTTAGCTGTAACCCAGAGGAAAAAGAGAAATGAAATTGAAAGAATAATTAACGGAAAAATGAACGTAAATGCAAAAGATAAATAAGGAAAGAAAAAGGGATTAGTCCGGGGTCCCATAATAGTAAGAGACAACAATTAAATTAGAACGACTAAATAAAGGTATTGATGGGACTAATAAAATGAGAATGATTAGGCTATTGGTGAAATGTGAACGAAAGTGTTACAGTGCGTGTAGATGTGCAAAAAGGCGGGAAAGACTAGTAGACGTATTTAAGAAAGAATTATGTGCATGATTTTAATTTTAGGAATGTTTTAGCATACTTTATATCTATTTAGAAATCATTTCCTAAGTTCTGTGTAATGTTACCCTCTTGTTGTTGTTATTATAGGTACGGAGGCGGAGCTTACACCATCGCAGGAGCAGGGATACACTCCACCACGTGGAGTGTAATCGAGTTGTCATAAGAGGATTATATTGCTATGTTTATAAATATTATTTTAGAATTTAATTTATGCATTAGTTAAACGCCCTTAAACTTGTATTATTTTGTCAAAACGGGCTTTAGGATTAAAATGAGTATAGTATGTGTATTTTTTATGTTTTAAGTATCCTGGCTGTCTGGTACTATTTGAAAATAATGCTTTATACAGGTTCAGCGGGGAAAAGGAAATTTTGGGAAAGTCCGAAAAACAGAGGAAACTCTGCAGGATTTTCGTTGAAATTTTCAAGTACCTATTTTAATAAATCATAATTTTAACTAATTATTTGTGAGGGTGTTACAAAGAAGTTCACTTTCTCAAGTCAAAACTCACATTTAGACAACTTCGCGTAGAGTTGTTTCTTCTTTAATATCTGTAGTACAACTCTCAGATGTTCCTTATGCTCATCTGGATCGTTTGAGAAGATCAGGATCTCTTCAATGAAAACTACTACAAAGGAATCCGGATAATGTTGGATTATCTTATTCATGTAGTCCATGAACATAGAAGGCACATTGGTCAATCCAAAGGGCATAACAACATACTCATAATGACCATACCGGGTCGTGAAAACTGTCTTTGGAATGTCTCCTTCCTTTATTCGAATCTGATGTTATCCTGATCGGAGGTCTATCTTGAAAAAGATTGTGGCTCCTATCAGTTGATCCATCAAATCGTTGATGCAGGGAAGAGGGTATTTGTTCGTAATGGTCACCTAGCTCAATTGTCGATAGTCGACACATAATCTCATGCTTCCGTCCTTCTTTATAACGAAGAGCATTGGGGCTCCCCAAGGTGACACATTAGCCCTTATGAATTTCTTCGCCATTGGATCTTCTAATTGCTTCTTTAATTCAGCTAATTCTACGAATGCCATTCTATACGGGGCTATGGATATTTGGCTGGTTCCGGGTATTAGGTCTATAGTAAATTCGACTTCTCTAGTTGGTGGTAATCCTGGGACTTCATTAGGGAATACTTCAGGAAATTCCCTAACTACATGTATTTGGTTTATCTTCTGTTCCTCATCTATTTCCATGGAAGCAAGTGTTAGGATATGTTCTTTTATGGGTTCTTGGTTATAGTTAGGGGTTAGACTGGGAGGGTCAAAGATAATAGATTTATTATGACAGTCTATTACTACATGGTTCTTGGACATCCAATCTATCCCAAGGATTATGGCATATTGAGTCAACGGTAAACATATAAGGTTTAGGATAAAGGTTCGATCTAATATTCTTAGTGTGCAATTTGGACAAACTTGAGAAGTTATAATGGATGGGCTTGTGGGGGTTGATACTTGTAATTTATTGGGTACTTCTATTATGGGTAAACCTAGTCTTTTTACACATTCATATGCAATGAAAGAATGTGTTGCACCCGAGTCAAATAGTACTTCGCAATTAGAGTTGTTAATGTAGCACATACCTTTAATTAAGTCTTCAGCCTTCTCTGCCTCCTTGTCGCTCAAAGTGTAGACCCGTCCGTGGGTGGTTGGCCTCTTGTCCTTTGGTCCTCAGGTCTTTACCATGTTAACCTCCTCCTTGGAGGTTCTTTCTGGGCAATCACGTGCAATGTGTCCTGGCTTGTGGCAGAAAGAGCATTCTCCATTGGTTCTCTGGTTGGTTCCTTTAGAAGCCAGCACCTCCCGTAGTGGTATATTTGACAAATGCTGCATTGTGGAGGTCCAGTAGTTATTAGGTTGTCACTAGCTCCACCCTTATTATTTTCTCTTTTTAGTTTAGTGGGTGGATATGGTTCTCTCCCTCTATATGGCCCTTTACCCTTTCCTCTAACTAGGCCATAATTCTTTGGTTGTTGCAGGCTCCTTTCGTATGCTTCCTTGGCCTTTGATCGTCTTTGTAGTTTATGCACATGTTGACCAATTATGGGAAGCTACAGATACCTTGGTATCCAAAGGCCACCTTAATCTTGAGACAAAGGTTGTTCTCAAATTTGACACACTTCGATCTTTCGTTCGGGTTAAGTTGGTAGTAGGGAGAATACTTTATAAGATCCTCGAATTTTGCAGTGTATTTCCCTACACTCATGTTTCCTTGTTTCAGTTCAAGGAATTCTATCTCTTTCCTTCACCGGATATCCTCCGGGAAGTACTTTTCTAGGAACCTCTCCTCGAATAAATTCCATGTGATCTCCTTGGGCTCCGCTTCTAGGAGTTGGTAGGTGTGTTCCCTCCAATTTTTTGCTTCCTCGACCAAAACATAAGTGGCTAAGCTGACTTTCTGAGCATCAGTGTGATTCATGGTCCTGAAGATTTTCTCCAGGTCCTGCATCCACCTTTGTGCTCCTTCAGGGTTGAATCCACCTTCAAACTTGGGTGGATTCATTTTACGTAACTCTGCCAATCCATTGAATTCAGCCGGTCCATGGTTTGAATTGGCTTGCACCAAATTCTCAAGTACCGCAGTCATCCTCTCAAGGATATCCGCAATCCTAGCTACCATCTAGTTTTTATCTACAAGTGTAACCTAATTATGGTTACTTATCTTTATCATATTCAAGGTTTCATAATTCTATTTTACTAACTTTACTCAACTATTGATTACTCTTGGCCAGAGTAACACAACAAAGGAGTATGTGAGTCCATACTCTACGGCCGAGGGATTGAACCATTGCTTTGATACCAAAAAAATGTAACACTCCTTAATATTCCCCCTAATTATCCTAATTATTTAGTTGGTTCTATTATGAAAAATTTAAAATTTTAAAACTTTTATATAATATTAGATGAGTAATATGTCAGATTGGTCCCTGACTTTGTGGGCACCAGTCAAATTAGTCCCTGAGATTATCGAAATTCCAAATTAGTCCCCGAGATAGGAACATGTCAGTCATATTAGTCCCTGACGTTAATGGTCCATGCATAAAGTCAGGGACTAATTTGATCGACTTCGACAATCTTAAAGACTAATTTGACTGATATTTAACGGTCTTTGTTTATTTTTTTGCCAAAATGATGTCGTTTTGACCATTCCGTTAATCCACATTAAGGACCACTGACTATCAGGAACTAATATGACTGACGTGTTCCTATCTAAGGGATCAATTTGACATTTCGAGAATCTCGGGGACTAAATTGATCGATGCATATAAAGTCAGGGACCAATCTGACATATTACTCAATATTAGATTTGTATTTATAATATATAATAATATATTTTTAATATTCAAAAGTTCATTACAATATTTTTCAAAAGATGGGACTCTAGGCTATATCAGAAGTTACGTTCGTGAATATGTTATATCAACTATCCAAAACTACCAAACCCAAAGTCAATGGTACAATCCAAAACATTTGATATAGTTAGTCCAATGGACTTTTCCTCATACTTCTGCAGATGGTGGAGTATATATGAGTCTCCTTAACCTCAGGAACGGCAAAGACACTCCCAGTACCTAAAATGATAAACAAGGGAATGAGTCTCTTTCATCAAAGAATAAGAATCAGGTTATAATCACTACACCAGAATTAAGGATCAACAACGCCAATTTTGGCTTTTCAACAACGAATTTCGAGCGTTGTCAAAGTCGTCGTTGTTAAAAGAACGACAACGCAAATAAACAGCGTTGTTGAAACGAAAGCATTGACAGCACTATCTTGATATGACGTTGTTGATACAAATGTATTGACAACACCATCTTTAAATAGTGCGGTTAAAAGTAAGGCATTGACAACACTATTTTCACAAGGCACTGTTGAAACTAAAACATGGACAACTCTGTTTTAAACCGGTGCTGTTGAAACTAAAGCATTAACAACACCATTTTAAAATGGTGTTGTCTTATATTCATTTTGCTACAGTTTTTTATTTTGTATTAGTTGCAATTATAACCGTGGCTAAATAAGAAAGTAAATTTTAATAAAATATATATAACCACAAATGAATTTGTGGGTAAATCAACACCAATTTTTTATAATATTTTTTCCACTAATCGTGAAACTTTCTAAAAAAATAATAAAAAATTAGAAATAAATAAATAACTAAAGAAAAAAAATTAAGGTCAACATAATAAACCTTTTTTGGAATAAAAATTTCATTACAAATAGAGTAAATAAGTACACAACATACTTTCCACAAACAAAATTGAAAACTACCTTCGTCTACATCAATTTCAAAGTTTTACTAAGAAAGTACATAGCATATGAGCTTTCTTAATCCCTCTTACAATAAAATTTCTAACACTACATAGCATGTGAGCTTTCTTCCATGCAGAGCTAAAATGAGACAACATCAGCATCAAAAAACCATAATCCCCCTCTTACAATAAAATTTCCAACACTACATAGCATGTGAGCTTTCTTCCATGTAGAGCTAAAATGAGACAACATCAGCATCAAAAAACCATAATCCCCCACTTTATAAGGAAAACTTTCAGTTCCAGGTCTACAATCGGTATTGCCTGCAGGTTTGTTTAAAAAAAGTTATACAATAATTATATCTATAGTGATGAACACCACATACTTTTATTGGCTTCATATGCTAAAGTTGAAATTAGCATAGTTGGGGAAACGTCATTGTATAAATTCAACATGTTTGATTATATCAATTATAATTATTAGGTAGTAAATACATGCCAAAGTGAAGACCCTAACAATAGTAATTACATACTTAAAGTGTTAAAGTGTTAAAGGCATATACTCTAAAGATAATTAACAATATATACATTTTCAGTAACAATCAAATTGATAATTGTCATGCATCTGACCAAAAGTAACATGTAATTTTGTACCTTGCAAGCTAAATGGCTCTTGCTCTCTTGTTGGAATCATGACAATCTTAGCTATTTGAACACTCTCCCTCTCATCTCTAGCTGCCAGCAGGTTTATCTTCAAGATAAAAAAAAACTGTTGCAAACTGTGACATAGATATTTCACTGTCATCACTTAGTCCTAAATAATGTTTGATATTACTGAGAAAGAGAAATAAAGTGAAGTAAAAGAAACAAATTAAATAGAGAACAAACAACTAAAACAAGAGAATCATTGAGTAATATTATTCACAAAACTTAGATCAGAATGCAGGTCTATAAATATTCAATAACTATCATGACGATGACAGTTGTAACTAAGTGACTAAGCTTCAGAAACTAACTAACAAATCTAGTCTGAACATAAGCTAACTAAACTAGTTACATCTAACAACCACAGTTTGCTTTCATACTTCTACAATATCTTCTGGTTTTTCTATCATTCTAAAAGAATTTATCTTATACTTACGATAAATAAGAAGAAGTGACTGAGCCAAACAAGATTAACCTGTATAGAATGAGCCACATCCTTCAGTAGTGCAACTTCAATGAAAATTAGGGGTTCACCTGAAAAACATAAAAGCAGACAACATAAAACAGTTTAACACATATAAACTTGGGAACAAGAATGTAACTACAAGATCGACAACAACTGAAACTCATTGGGTAACATAGCATCCAGATAATCATGTACAAAGTGTAGACTATAGAAAATAGTAACACCAAGTCTGATTTTTCAAGTTATTTGGTATTAAATAATGAAATAAAAGGGTATTGTCCATGTAATGCATTCACCTTGGTCGACCATTGTTCTATCAGTATTGTTGTCACTAACTTGCTAACTGATGCTGACTCATGATACAGACTTAGCCTAGATCAATATATAGTGCAGACAATTGCTTTAATTTCTCACCATACTTACATGTATACATTCACATAAGTTTTCTCTAGTGATCCTAGAGACGGTAGTTCTAAGAACACTTGTATTCTAAATCCAAAACACTTAATGCGGTCTTTCATAGAAAAATATATAATTGTGTATATTTGCGTTAGAGAACCAGAACAAGATTAGGGTTATTACAAAATTAAAAAGGGAAACAAAATCAATAAATGAAGAAGGAGAATTTTGTTAACCAAAAAAAACGAAGAAGGAGAAGACACACTATTAGAGAACCAGAACAAAAAGGTTGAAAAATGAAATGAATAACATCAAAACCCAAAACAAGAAGGAGAAGAACAAGAACAAATCAGAACTGAGTGATGAGCCGTCAAAATCGAGCCTCCGCCGTGAGTGAGCTGAACCAAAGGGAAGACCGCTGCGAGTGAGGAAGGAATAAGGATTTCGAAGGGCGTGGGGAGAGAGTAGAGAAAGAAGACCGCCGCTACCGTATGCGTAAGAAAGAAGGGAATAAGGTTTGGAAGATAGTGAGAGAGTAGAGTGCGTATAGAGAGAGAGTAGGGATGGAGGGAGTGAGTACGTTGAGAATGAGTAGAGGTTCAGAGAGGGAGTATCTTTTGATTTACATTTAACATCTTAACCACGACCTAATTTATGATATAAAAATTGTAAAAAAGCACTATAGCTGAAGTCCTAGTTAAACCATTTAAGCCCAAAATTATATTTTTTTAAACATCAAATAAAATTAATAAATTTATATATGCTACAATAATAATAAATTTTTAAACATCAAATAAATACTCCTTTCGTGCCTTATTATAGGAGCCCTATGAGTAAAAAAATTTGGTTCTAAATATAAGAACCTCTTCTAATTTTTTTCCAAAATTACCCTTGACATTTAATCATAATACTCTAAGTTTTAATGAGAAGACATAATTAAAATTATATTGGAAAATGCAAAAATTTTGCAAAACTTCTAGTTTTAATGTTGTAGGTGGTGGAGGTAAAGTAAGTATTGAAAAATCAAAAAATTTATTAAATTCAAATTATTGGTAAAGGGGTATTTTTGGAACAATATATCAATTTTAGTATAAAATTTATCAATCTTGATAGAAGTAAAAATATCCAAAGGGGTCTTATAATAAAGGATAGAGGGAGTACATATAGACAAATTATGAAGTTAGAAATTTGGAAGTATTAAAAATAATTTAATATTGAATATATCAAAGTAAAGTATAAAAAATATATTTTTCAAATAGGGTAATTACTTTAAATTATATGAATAAAAAAACTTTTGTAAATAATATAATTATGATATATAGAGTAGAAACAAATTAACAACGCCGAATAAAGATGATGTTGTTATATGTGAAGAGAAAAGACAACATCTTTTTAAATAATGTTGTCTTATATAGAAGTGTTGGAATAGAAAGATATTGACAACGTCTGCTGAAGAGAGTGTTGTCATTTATTTCTCATAGACAACAAAAAGTAAAAGCGGCGTTGTTAATACTCCCGTGTGAACTTTCAACAGCTTCCTTCTCAAAAATGTTGTTAAATTGGCGTTGTTAAATCCATATTTTGGTGTAGTGAATCTTAATATTAACACAACATTTCAATCATAGCAATCATAGACAATCACGAAACAAATGTATTCAAATGATGCATGCTCCAATATAGTAAGTGTCCATGAATGCATGCTCATATCTTATCATAATCTAATCACTAGATCCCTTACTCATTTGAATCCACTCTCTTGATTCACCTTTGTTCTATTATGATATGTAGATATCATTTTCTTTGGATCCAATCATTGGATTTCACATATCTTTTTTTTTCCCCAATCTAGTTACTCATTCCATTCTCAATACATAACCTCACTTCTCCCTCCACTCCTGAGAAAGACCAAACTAGGAGTAAGCGTCTCGTAACCAAATGCTTGGCACAGTACTTGATCACTCTCAGATCCAAGTACAACTCAGGATACACTCCCAAGTTGGGCTTTAGTCGGGACCACCTTCAATTGGTCAATGATGTGCCTAGGATACCGATAGAATTGATGTAATTATCGCAGAACTGATCTCTAACATGAGTAGCTAATCCGACCCTCTAGTAGATCAAGGTTCTACCCACAATCAATTCCCATGGATGTTTCATTAGCACATCCTAGCAACCGTATCACTCTCGATTTTCGGTTCAAAGAACCGTCACGTCATGCATTTCCCATACCCTTATCATCCACCTTGTATCACCATGTATGATGCATGACACACCTCAGCCTTTATTGAATTTGGACTATAACATAAATCGCATTTTCACATAGTCTTTGTACACTTTTAGTTTACGTATGTTCATTACTTTCCTTTTTCTCCGTATAGGTCCAAATTCAGTTAAGGGTATTTAGCCTTGGTATGACATTAACATATGCTTTTGGATTATTGGAATTGGATTGGTAATGGTTTATATTAGTTAGAATCCGAATTGTTGTCATTTTGGGCTTTTAATACAGGTGTAACCGGTTATGGCAGTGTTGTAACCAGTTATACCAGCTTTTCATAGCCAAATATAGTGTAATTTTGTATTGAGTATCCGGTTACAGTGCTCTCGTAATCGGTTGCAATTAGCAACAACCCTAAAACTGCAGTTTTAACTTGTTTTAGCCACTTACCACCATTTCCAAGGCCTATGGTAATGTCATACTTGTATTTGCTTTTATTTCCATGAATTTCATGTACGCCTTTTTAATCAATCATCAAGCATCATGCATTCAAGACCATTTCATACCAATTCACATCATACTATTCATATAACCTATTAATCCATTCAAGTATATAACATATGTGCAGGTCATATATTTCAAATTTCATGTATCAATTCTATATTCATATCATCATACCAATCAATCCAAAGTTCACAAAATCTATTATAATTTATAGCATCGGCTTGGATATCCATGAACTCATCATATTCAAGTTTTCTAATTCAATATTAATTCTAATTCATAATCCTAATTAATTCTAATTCTTGATTAAGAACATATTCTAACCAATACTGATCCTAGCAATCATAATTCAAAGTTAATTTTTAATACTTAATTCAATTTCTAAATTTAGAATCCTAAATCCTATTCTAAGAGAAAGAGAGCTCCTCCCTTACCTTGATGGAAAGAAAGTTGCTTTTTTGATCCTAGCTTGTGTGTCTTGGACTTGAATTCTAGACGTCCTTAGCTCCTTCTTATTCTTCTTGATGCCCTTTTGATGTTTTATTGATGAGGGAAGGTTTTGAGAAAGTTTGGTTTGCGAATATTGAGTTTTGTGGAAGTTAAGGTTTCAGTGTATGTGAGGCTTGTGAAGTGTTTGAGTTGTATATGGAGGGCTCAAATTCGAGCCACTCCTATTTATAGGCCGTTTGTGCCGCCTTTTGGAGAAGAAAGCTAGAAACTTTTAGGTTTTTCTCCTCCAACCACCTTAAATTTGTCAAAATCTGATGTCGGTAATAGGTTACGGGGTACAGCCCCCCCCCCCCCTCAGGCAAGATCATTTTAATTGTATTTTTAACATATACAAAATCCAAATATTTATTATTCCCTCCGTCCCATTATCTTGGTAAAAGTCAAACAAGTCAATAAAAATAAGAGAGTATCTATTTAATATAATACATGATTCATTCATTAATTACAAATTGATATTATACAAATTTTCATATCATTACAATTAATACATATTACAATATTGTCTCAAAAAAAATCTTCAAATATGTTTTCCTTACTTACTTATCAATCATCGATACAATATACAATCTTTAAGATTTTTCATTTATTTTTTTACTTTAATATGGGACAAATTTTTAGCATTTTTTATCAAGATAATGGGACGGAGGGAGTATTTGCAGAACAAACTAAACTAATGAAAAATAAAAAACATATATTTGTATTAAGTGCATAAAATTTTCAAAAAGTTACAAATTGCTATCTCTTGATCACCTCCATAACCTAACAATATTCAATCTAATCATTCATCCGGCTTTCTCATTCCCCTCCCCTCACACCTTCTCTCTTTTACCCTCAAGCCGAATCATCCTCAATCACTAGAGTTATTATCAAATCACCTTATTCACTACCGCCAACATCGATCCTTTGAAAGATGGTCAGGCATAGTCATATAAGTGAATCTGTTCTCTTCTGTGTTTCAGTATGTCCTGAGTTTATTTTGGTTTGCTTAACCCGATTTGATTTGTTTAAGAATCACCACAGCCTTCGTTCTTTGCCTTCCATTTGTTCTGGGTTTGTTTTGGTTTTTCTTTGTGTGTAGGTTTGTTATGAGTTTGTTTAAGTAAACTTGATTTGGTATCAATTCGTCGAAGCCAATCCTCTCCATTTTGTTTTACTAGAATTGTTAAATGCAAATTTTAATTTCATTCATTTATGATGTTAATTCAATTTGCTTGTGTATTTTGATTTGTAAATGTTTTGTTCAATTATTTCTATAAATATGCAATACAGTTATTGATGTTGATTATGCCTCTTGATGTTAGTGAAGAAGAAGAAGAAAAATGTACAAGAGGAAGATGTACTACGTCGTTTTGGCCATTTAATGAGTCATGTCAGCTTGTTGTTAACGGATATAAATGACTACATAACATAGAGATTAAAGTGAATAACAATTTATAAACTGAGGGACCACAAAGCAATTTCTTTAATTTTAGAAACCAAAGTAAATATTAGATGCAGGAATTAAAGTATAGACTTATTTATGTCTTTGGTCCCTAAAAGTTGAACGTGTTTTGGTTTAAGCCCTAAAAGTTATTTTTTGACCGGGACTAATCCTTAATTTTTCAAATGTTTTGGTTTTGGTCCGCATCATTTGAAAAAATTTATTATTTTTCAATGAGGCTAACGGAACATCGCATCAGCAGCCACGTCGTGAGAGGTGACGTCAAATAGGTGGTATAAGGTGAATGATATAAGCCCACGGACACAAAATTTTGCCTATAAGATCATTTTGCATATAAGGTTATTTTGCATTCGCGGGCATGTATCATCCATGTCATATCATCTATTAGGCCCTACCTCACACCATGTAGTTATTGATATCGTGTTTCGCTTGTCGTATTAGCAAATAACAAATTTTTCCTCATGGTGGGAACCAAAACTAAAACATTTGAAAATTTAAGGATTGGTCGATCAAAATAACTTTTAGAACTAAAGCCAAAATAAGTAAGCCTAAAAGTACATCTCTCAATAATCAAATAATTAATTGAAGACACCACCACTTTGGAAAGGTCGCTTGCTAGCATGGTGGTATGTGTGGGGTCTCAGATTCTAGTTAGGGTAAAACCGTTTCTGTCGTTGGAATCTCCATTGCAGTGATCGAAATCAACCCATTCTCCTTCTTTTTCATATTCCCTATTTTTCAATTGGTATCCTTTCATTCTCTTCAATTTTTGGAATTCTGATTTTCCCTTCAAACTTTGCAATCTTCAATTAAGTATCTTTTTTTTGGTAATCATCGAGGCTTCAAAATTTTGATACTTAAGTTCCCTCCGAGGTCTTGAATTGAAGTGTTAGAAGAAGAACAATGGACACTCAAAGTGGTGAAGAAGATGTTAACATTGATGTTGGTGATGAACTTGTTTCATCATCTGAGGTGGAAGCAATCGGCTATGATGTGGGTATTGGGGTGGCTTGTTTTTCTGAGAAAGTTTCGAACTTGAACATTTTCGTGATGCGGTTGGAGACATTGGAGGGTGAATTGGAGGCATTGGTTTTGGAAAAAAATGATGATGATGATGACGTGGACATTGATTCTGTTGTTGAGAAGGTTCTGGAGTTTGATCTGCTGTGTGGGGTGTTGGATTCCGAGGTGGGAGAATTGGATGTGTTTTTGGACACCCTTGTTGCTGAGATTGCAGATTCCCGAGAAAGGATGTTGTTCTTGTCTTCTGAAAACAGCCATTGCCAGGAAAAGTTGCTCCATGATGAGCAATGTTTGATGCAGTCTGAGGAGCAGCTTTGTGAGATTAAGAAGCAACGTGCTAGTTTTCAAAGGACTTTGTCTACTTGTAAGAGGGAAGAAAATGGTATGAATGAGGATATCACACATTGGTTTATTTTTCTACTTTAATTTTGATCCAATTTCATGTTTTAAGTTTTTAACAATATCAAATATCAATTAATTATAGTATATCATTATGCATGTGATGTGAGTTCTGTAGTTGTTTATAACAGTCAAATATATTAAATGACTTAATAATGCATAACTGAATGATAGTGTGAGAAATTAGACTAGCATCATGAAAATTAAATGCCTTCTTTTTATCTTTTTTTTTCCTTTGGGTACACATGGATTTATTGACTGATTTATTAATTTTTCATTTTTATTAAGTTGTTAAAAAAGTTTTATTTATTTATTTATTTATTTATTTCTGTTCCATTACATGGGGTCCACTTCAATTTCCACGTGAAGTTGTTTATGCAATGCAATGGAAAACTCTTCCCTTTCAATAATGGATCTCTTCTTTTATTAGACAAAGGAAGAATTAAGTGTTAAAAAACTGTGAAGAACATTGGGCTGGCTGACTCAAAATGGCTTCTTGAGTAATGCATGACCGATAGGAATATGTTTATCTGAGTAATGTTACTGATCAATATTTTTGTATCTGTTTTTTTTGGGGATTTTCATTGACAACAGCTAATGCTGAAGCGGATGAGATTGTTCGAGAGGATGACCAATCTTTGAATGAAAGCACAATGATAAAAATGCAAACAATTGAGGATCAAAGACAAATTCTGAGGATGTTAGAAAAATCATTGGCAAGTGAAATGGATCTTGAGAAGAATGTTAGTGATTCAAGACAAATTGAAGAAAAGCTAAAACAAAGGGTAGTTTCCTTAGAACAAGAGCTAAATCTCATGGAGGAAGAGGCAAGTGATGTGTGCGAAAGATGGTTTGAGGCAGACAATGCATCCGAGACCCTGATGGGAATTTCAAAGGGCCTGTTAGGTAGACTCCAGATTTCTCAGTTCAACTTGATTGGTTTAAGTCAGCGTGAATCTGAGCTCAGAGCTAAGCTTGAGAATGCGCCTTCACTTGAGAAGCAGTTAAAAGAATCAGAATGTCAGCTATTGAATATGAAGGCCTCGGCTGATGAATATCAGAGACTGTATAATGTTAAGTGTTCTGAAATAATATACATGGAAAACCTTATTGACGAGCTGAAAGAAAATGCATCGAACGCAGAAAGTCGAGCTAACACAGCAGAAGCTGAGTGTAAATTATTGAAAGAGAGTAACACTGAACTCAGCAATGAGCTTACTCATTTGAAAGATGCTGGTGTCACATCTGAGACTGTGGAATCGCTAGAGAGGCAGCTAAAGGAATCTGATTTACAACTGCTGCATGCACTAGCATCTGCTGAAGCTAGTCAGGAGAAACAAGGCATGTTGTATTCCACAATCAATGATATGGAACATGTAATAAAGGATCTTAAGTCAAAGGTTTCTAAATCTGAGAGTCAGGCTGACAGTGCAGAGGAGAAGTGTATCATGTTATCTGAATCTAATGCCGAATTAAATGAGGAGGTTAACTTCTTGAGGAGTAGATTGGAATGCTTGGAGGGATCCCTGCACCAAGTGGAGAATGCAAAAGTGGCAACTGCAAAGGACATTAGCAAGCAGATCAAAATTTTCAAAACGTTGGTTACGCAGCTGGCTGTTGAGAGAGAGCGTCTATATAAGCAGGTATAGACCAAACTTTTGAAATCATATCAGTCCCCATTTATAAAATGCCAAGTGTTTGGTCCCCAATAAGTAGCTCTGTTGGTAGAGCCACGGGACATAAAGTGCGAGCACCTGGGTTTGAACCCTGGCAGGTGCACAATTTTCCCCTTACCCTTCTCAGTATAAAAAAATAAAAATAAAAATAAAAAGTTTTCCTATAAAAAAAAAAAAAAAAAAGAAACCAGAATGGCAGATCTTTGGCCTACATGATATTTTGTTTGAGTGTTTCTTGGTCATTAATCAACAGAAACAGCTAGGAGTTCAAATGGTATCGATTCATCAGCATAGTAGGACAGCTGAATGTGTTTTGTTAATATTAATATAACTATATGTGAGACTATGTGTTGGCTTGTTTGTTGAGTCAGTTTGTGAATAACAATTGCATGGGTACAGCTTTTGTTTTTCCAAATATAACTATATTTTGATTTTTTATGTTTTTGGTCTTCAGATTTCAAATATTTTTTTTATCTGTTTGATGTGTGGAGTTGTTCCAATGTATGTATAATTTTAATTTAAATGTAGATAAACTAAATAGAACATCCGGTTGAAGAAAATTTACTAATTTGTTTACTTGTCTGATGAGAAAGAAAGGGTTATTCCAATATTTTTGAAATGGTCAAAATTAGTGATTCGTCATTTGAGTTACTTTTCGATTTCAACTTTGTCCTATAAGTTTTTTTTTTCAATTTGGTCCTTTTAAGTTTTTTATTCCCTCTTAACTCTCGCAATTTTTAACCATAATTCATAATTTTGGTATCATTGAGTTCAAAATGAAAAGATCTACAAAGCCCATTCATCACTTTTCTAAATTGTATCATATAAAAATGATTTTAGGATCCATTTTACACAAAAAACTATTCCATCTATTTCAAAGATTATGCAGTTTAAGGTTATGTACAAGAATTAAGAAATGGTTAAATGATGTAAAAATTTGGGTATTTTGATTGTAGTATGCTTATGTAATCATTATTGAAGAGAGTGGGAGAGATTGGAGGTGAAAAAGAGGCTCTGATAAATAAAGTTAGCTGGAAAAAACAGTATTAATTATGCATTGAGTTTGTAGAACAACAATATATATGAAACAAGAGGGAAAATTATAAATTACATTACCTTTGAAACAGAGGGAGTACTTTTAGGACCGAATTGAAAAAAAAAAAACCTTTTAGTCGAAATTGAAATCCGAAAATAACTTATGGACGAAATCAGTAGTTTTGCCTTTTGAAAATAGGAGGTAGTGGAAAAAGAAGAATAAACAGAAAGACTTTAAACAAGTTTGCTTTAGGTTTTTGAATCATGCTGAAATGTGAGATATTCCAAAGGGGCTAAAACAGTGTAACATGGTTCGCTGAAATTCATTGCGATCCACATTTTAGTATTTCCATTCCAAAACATTGATCATTTGCGATCCGAAACACTAAAAGTAGTGTTCCCAAATCCAAACCTAGATTCTCAAATCGCAAACTCTTTACCCCAACTTTATCACTTGGGCCTATTTAAAAAACAATGTTAAAAAATTAAAATAAATGTGTTTGGTATAGCTGAAAAAAATTAGATTATGATTATATTTATCAAGATTATAATTTGTTAAAATTAAAATCCGTTTTTGTTTTGATATCTTAGCTGAAAAGTGAATTCAAGTTGATCTGTTTCATTTTGGATTGTGTAAAATGGGAAGTAAAGTTGAGTGGGAAAAAACAATCTACACATAGAAAAAGGCAACAGCTCAAAATTGGAGCTTGGCGTTTTAGCTTTTTTTTTAAAAAAAAAAATAAAATCTCTTTTTATAATTTAATCTCGATGGAAAACATCTACTTTATGCCAGTATGGTTGAAGTTTATGCATAGTGACCCTGTCCTAGACGAATTTCGGTCCCAAATAGTGAATTGAAAAAGAATAACTCCGCCATTCCAAGTACCTTGAAAAGTCTTGTATCCTGCACCCGTGCCACGAACCATGTAACATGTAACATTGAGCTAAACTATACATGTTAAGAGCTTGATTGTACAACTTGTTAACTTGTTGAAAATGTTTAATTTGATCTGCAGCTGTCTTTCTTGGCAAGTGAGAACAAAATTTTGGTGTTGAAGCTGAAGCAGACATGTAAGGATCCTTCTCAAGAAGTTTGTCCGACTTCAGTGACTGGCCATGAGGTTGGTACTTCAGATTTTTATTGACTTTCTTTTTTATTTCACATGTGACTGGCTGGAAAGAATGTCTGAAGTAGTTAACTTAAAAGGTTAGTTTCACTTGCAAAATGTATGTTCTGTTTCCCTCAAAACTTAATGTGTGTTCTATTTTACATTAGAAAAAAAGCTAAAACTTGGAAATGTTCTAAACCGTTTATCTGGATAATAGTCAGGTACTTGTAAAATATACAAAATGGCAAATTTACCGACAAGAAGTTAGTTTGTGTGTGCGGGGTGTACACTCCTTTCGATGTTTTGGGGGTGAGGTTGGGCAGAACCTGGCTGCATTTTTGCTGGTAGTTGTAGATTCCTTTGAAATAGTAGTAGACACGCTTGCTCCTGGGCTCCCAGCTTATGGTTGAAGTTAAACATTCTTTTAATGATGGTCTTGTATTTGGTTTTGAGATGTGCTACTGGGTTATGTTAAACCACTTTTTAATTGTTTCAGGTGTCTATATGTTATATAAATTTTTATCAAAGATAAATCAGATGTTACCTCTAGAAATTGGTTGCATGTACTTCTAGCAAATGTGAAAAATGTGTGGTTTCTTGGTTAACAAGCTGTTCATAAGCATGTTATGTATTTTGTTATTGGTGGCTCTAATTTTGAGTGACATTGACTTTCTCTTCCTCACAGTACATTGTGGATAGAATAAACATAATTAAATCTTATCCAAAGAGTAAGAGCTGAAACTACTATAATGCTTATTAGATCTACTTGTTAGCTCCTTTCCCATGTTTCCATTTTTTCTTCTTATGTACTTCTTTGATTTATTCTCATGGAATTATTATTGTACATTATATTATATTATACTCCATCCGTCTCTATATATATAAACCCTTTTGGTAGATTTCACGTCTATGAAGAAAGTTGGTTAATTTTAGTTAATGGTATTGAAAATGTGAACATTTAGTATATATTTTTAAAATTACCCGTATTAATAGTATTGACAATCTAAAAAGTGTTAAATAAATAGGGGTGTTTTTGGAAAGAAGTAATTAATTGTCATCGAAAATTGGCATATATCTTACAAATAGGTACAAAATAAAAATCTCGAAAGGATCTTGTATATAGGGACGGAGGTAGTATATACTAAAAGAGTAATAAAATGATTGATCAACCTACAAAATCAACCTACACCATATAAAAAAGTGACACGTGTCACTTGCTTACTACTCCCTCCGGTCCTATATATAGGACATACTTAACCATATTCCTCGGACCAAGAAAAGTAGTTAGTTTTATGAATTCTATGAGAATATATTGTAACATTACAATTTTACCCTCTCAACTTTTCTTGAAAAATTCACACTCATTAATGAACAACAAAAAACACATGCATTTAATAAGGGCAAAAAGGAGAAAAAACAATAAATGATGCATAGAAAATACAAAATATCTTATATATAGGATCAAAGATTGCTTCTAGAATATGTCCTATATATAGGACCGGAGGGAGTATTGATTGGTTAACAAGTGACACATGTCATATTCTTAAGGTGTAGGTTGATTTGGAGGTTGATTTTGTAGGTTGATTTATCATTGCTCCTACATTTTATAATTGCTGTCAAAAGAGGAAGAAAAGTGAAGTACAAGTTCTAATTATTGTTCCTTTGGCAGGTGGACAGGACATGGAAAAATTTATCTGCAAATGATAATGAATTAGAGTCTGCAGATTCTATTCCAGATGCGGGGACTGTGAGGAGAATAGACGCAGGAGTTCTTAGTTTTAAGCGTTTATTCATATCAGCAGTGCTTGTCTTACTGATTTCGGCTGTGACGTTTTGGTATTTGAATGATGGAATGTTGATGTGAGCCTATGAATGAGTTGTTTCCATACATTCTTATTATCCTACTTCCTTTTTTAATTTTTTGTTAGGGAATGAGGTGCTGAGGGAGTGACTAGGGTAGGGGCAGCTAGGTTACAAGGGCATTGGCATCATTGTGTAGGTTACAAGGGAATTGACATCATTTTCCTTTTCTAATCATCCTTCTCTTTTATAGCAAGTTTTGCGAGTACACATTTCTTTTCCAACCATGTATATGGACTTCTTTTGTTATTTTTGTGGGATGTTACTTCTGAAGTTGGGAATTGTTTTAGGACTATTGCTTTTTGACCCCATATGTGACATTTTGCCTCCATTTTCATTTTTTATGAACCGAAACACCTTTTTATGTGTTATTATTTTCGATTCTACAAGTACCTCTCGAAAAAATATTTCACTGAAAAAAAATAAATAATTTTTTGAGGAAATTTTTTTTCCAACACTGGTTCGTCGGAAACGTTACGATCTGTGAAAAAAAACGAAAGCACCAAATTGACTTGTTGGGAGATGAAAAGTTATGGGTGTGAATATATTTTTAGTGTTTTTGTGAAATAAAGGCATAAAATGGGGTTAGTGTATAGGTTCAGCATGGGGAGAAAAATGAAAGAGTTAGGATTGCTTTGTAGGGAAGATATGGGGTGTCGGGATAGTTTCTGGGGTGTGGGGATAGTTTTTGGGGTTCAAAATATAAATTTTTTTAATAAAGAATATTATTGTCATTTCACACATTAAATTGAGGTTTGGGAATACTTTGTGGGATTTGAAATCTAAGACTCAACAAGTTCAGAATTGCAGAGGTGCCTCATAGCCATAGGTGCGGCCCACATTGATTAATTGAGTTGATCAAGGTGAGCCGATCGGGTGATTGGTTCAAAAGTAAGTCAGACTGGATTAGCTCCCTAAATGTTCTCAGTCTAAGGTTTTGGGAATCCTCAAAATAATACTCCATCTGGTCCTATTTATAAGACGTTTTTGGGGTTTTTCACTTTCACCAAGAAAAGTGGATAAAATGTGTTAGTGACATTGGAAATGTGAAAATTTAATATACTTTTTCAAAACTACCCCTATAATTATTATTAGAAATCTAAAAAGTGTTGACTTTATAAGGGTGTTTGTGGAAAAAAGTAATTAAATGCTACTGAAAATTGAAAAGGGGTCTTATAAATAAGACCAAAATAAAAATCCCAAAAGGATCTTATAAACAGGACCGGAGGATTATAAAATTGGAGGATCTTAAAAGAACTTTTATTTTCTTACTCCATGATTTTCCTCTTAAAAATGTCTTGGAAAAGACTTCTTCCTTTTTATTTCTTTCTTTTAATCTTACTCTCTTCGTTTCTATTTAATTTTATTTTTTTAGAAGTTTTTGTTTCTTTTTATTTGTCTTTTTGATGATTTAATAGTGTAATAAATGATATTTTTCATATTTATCCCTATTTAATAGGGTATTGGTTTTCGTATGTAGTAGAGAAAAAGTAATGATTACGGAGAGAAAAAGGGTATAGTGAGAAAAAACATAATTAATGTATTGGAAATTTAAGTAACGATTGCATTTTTTAAAGTGTGTGTTTTGTTTGAAATAAGACAAATAAATAAAAACGGAGGGAGTAGTTAGTCTAAGACCATCCATTTTATTTTGCACTTCGGTCCGTCATCATCCATTTCTCCCACTAGCTTTGAACCAGAAAATTGGGCTTCATCTCCAAGCTTTCACGAGAAGATTGACTTCCTTCACATTCTCTCCTTTCTCTAGCCTCTGCGACGTCAGTGCAAAGAGTCAAAGACACACGCATTAACCGAAGAGAAACAAAGGAGAATCAAAAAGGGAGAAGAGGGGAGATGAAAAAACCCTAGGGTTCACTTCCTTCCTTCTTCACCCTTACCCTTTGTCATGCCCCACCAAGCGCCGACACTATCATCGTGCACCACCAATAGGCTTGACAATTGGACCCAGACCCACGAGTACCCGTGGATAATACCCGTAAAAGGTAAATAAAAACGGGGCTGACTAAATATGCCTGTTCAATGAGGCGGGTCCGAGTAATGGGGTACCCGGACCCGTACATATATATACCCTTAAACCTAGTTTCGACTTTCCAGTTTCAAAATTTACTCTCTCTTATCTGCTTGCTGTTGCGGCTACCCTCCCTTCTCTTCTCTCTCAAATTCGACCTTCGTTCCAACTATCGGAAGCTCCACTCCAGCCACCGTTCTTTAGCTATTCAGGAAGATTTCCCCCAAGTTTATAATTTTCTATTTTACTAGATCGAGATGCTTAGTAACTCAAAAGATAGGACTTTCTCTCTTTTACTTCGTCTAAAGCTTGTGCTGACTGTATCTGCAATGGATGTTCGAAGCTCTCTCTTTGCCTCTTCGCTCTCTCTCCTCGTCTCTGCAGAGTTGTGTCGTCTACTCCCTTTACTTCAATTCTTCTCTCTCCCTGACATTGTTGCTGTGCTGTGGTACGATATAACCTCTGCTCAACACTTAGGTAAATAATTTTTTATATTTATTTTTTAAACTTATTTTTATGTTATATGACTGATTTTTATATTTTATTATTATTATTATTATATATGTTTTATGAAAAACTATTTTGATATATTATTTAGTATATTATTTATGTTTATATTTGTTTAGGGAAAATTGTTTAGGTTTATATTTACTTTGCTGATTTTGGTATATTATTTGATATATTTGGTATATTTACTTTGTTAATTTTTTTGAAATATATTAGTTTAAAAATTTATTAGTTTTTTTTTAAAGATAATGGGTACCCGCGAATCTGCTTGGGGTACCCCGAAGACCCGCTTATATGCTGTGCAACGAGTACCCACGCGAGTCTGAGACGGGTTCGGATCCAATAATACATGAATGTGGCGGATCCGGGTAATAGGTTACTCGAACCCACCTTGATCCATTGCCTTTTCTAACCACCAACACCAAGAAACAAACTTATTCTACGTTGCACGGCTACTCTATTTTTAAGGCTCGTACCCACACCGCATACTTATTAGGTGCAAGTACGCGTTGGGTATATCCGGGTACCTACTGGGTACATACTTAACAAGCAAAGCAAAGCAAAAAAAAAAAAAAAAGGAAGGGAATTGCTTTTTAGCCCCATGTTAGACTTTTTGGCCTCCATTTTTATTTTTCAAGGACAAAAATACCCATGCGTTTTAATATTTCCGGTTCTACAAACTCGGAAAGGCAATTTCGGTACTACAAAGACAGAATACATTTATTTCATATTTCCGATTTTGCTAAAACGAAATATGATTTCCGGCTTTGTGGAACTGGAAAAATTAACAATTCCAGTATTGCCGAACCGGAATGTTTCCGGTACTGAAGAACCGGAAAGGAGCATAACCATCAAAGTTTCCAGAAAGAAATTAGTGCCCACCGTATTGGATTTTAGCCGACCGTATTGGATTTGCTAATTAGTGCCGACCATATTGGATTTGCTAATGATATTCAAAATCATATTAAAAATGATATTCAAAGTTTCCAGATCTTGTTGCAAAATGATATTGTTGCATCAGTTGCTGTAGACTGGCTCAAATTAGTTGCTGAAGATTGTTGCCGAAGATCGAGTTTCAAAATGATATTGTTGCATCAGTTGTTGAAGAAGGGCTTAAATCCATTTTCTCTGGAGTTTCAAAGTTTCCAAATGTGGTGGAAGCTAATTTCTCTCTGGAAACTTTGATTGTCGCAAATGTGGTGGAGTGGAGTATGGTTATGCTCCTTTTCGGTTCTTCTGTTTCGAAAATATTCCGAGTTAATAATACCGAAATTGTTAATTTTTTCGATTCGAAAAAGCCAAAAACCATATTCCGTTTTAGCAAAACCGAAAATATGAAATAAATGTATTCTGTCTTTATAGTACCGAAATTGCCTTTCCGAGTTTGCAGAACCGGAAAGATTAAAATGCTTGGGGTATTTTTGTCCTTGGAAAATAAAAATGGAACCAAAAAGTCTAACATGGCGCAAAAAGCAATTCCCAAGAAGGAAATTCGTGTTGCATACGTGAATGGGCCAAGTGGATTCATAAATGGGGTGCGGCCCAACCAATTTTAGGGTCCAAAATCCAATTTTGCCCATATTTTTCCAAATTCCCTTGGCCTCTTCTCTCCTTCGTTAGTTCTTCTTCTTCACTTTTTTTTTTTTTTTTTGTGACCGAAGGAACAATTTGGGGCGAGAGAGAGCAGAGTGAGAGAGAAAAGAAGAGAAGATGAATGCACCAGATCGTTACGAGCGTTTCGTCGTTCCTGAAGGCACCAAAAAGTATAACCTCCTCCTTCTTCTTCTTCTTTTCCATATTGTCATCCCTTTTTAATTTTATTTATTTATTGCTATAAAATTGAAACTGAGAATAATGTTCACTGAAGGGTGTCTTACGAGAGGGACACGAAGATCATTAACGCAGCTTCCTTCACCATCGAGAGAGAGGACCACACCATCGGCAACATCCTTCGCATGTATTACCACTCTACCCTTCTCTCTCTTTTAATTTCATTTTAGGTAATTAATTACTCATAAACAAACCCTAATCCTTTCTTATTTTTACTGTTGTTCAGGCAGCTGCACAGAGACCCCAACGTGCTATTCGCTGGATACAAGTTACCTCATCCTCTCCAGTACAAAATTATTGTCAGGGTTAGTTAGTTAGTTTGCTGCTTTGCACAGATACCCCTAAATTATTTTACTTTTGCTTCTTCGGTATTTCTGTCACTTTAGTCCTTGTATTGTATTTTAAGCTCCTTTATTGGTGTGAATCCCACTTTGCTTTGTTGCGATGACATGTGCCCTTCGTGTTTGAACATCTATCCTTAAGATCAATAAAGTCAAGCCAGGCCAAATGTTATGAATGTTAAACATGTCCCTTCCCTGCTGATGAATCAAAACCTTAAACCAATGTAAGCTCCAACCTTGCATTTCCATACAATAAAAAGAAAAGAAAGTGCTTATAATTTTAGGCACTTAATTCGGTTTCAAAGGAGTCCTCAATAGGTAGCTCAGTTGGTAGAGCTATGAGACATAAAGTGCGAGCACGTGAAGCAGCACAATTTTCCCCCTCCCCTCCCTCATCCCTGTCAAACACTTTTCCTATATAAAAAAAAATTCCGTTTCAATGGAAACTAAAAGGCACTTCCTATATCCAGTGGTCATTTTCTCTGACAAAGAACTAAGATGAAGATGGTACTATAGGTTCAGTCACTTTTGTGTAAGTGGTAAAAGCCAAAAAAAAAAAAAAAAAAAATAGAAATTGAAGTTTGCCATTAGTAACATAAGTTGGAGTTAGGAAGGAGTGATTTCATTGTTAGCTCGAGTTAGGGACTAATTGGGATGACAAAATATTTGAATGCAGCTATTTGCAGAAGGTATAAAGTTTAGGGGGTGTTTATGAACTTTTCTCTTTATTTTAATGACATTTACTTCTTCAACTTTTCAACATGTGCATTGCTGGTCCCTTTATCTATGTGTAATTAGTTTAGGCATGGAACTTGCTTATGTTGTCAACAGACTACCAAATGGCGTCCAAGTGATGTGCAGACATGTTTTGTGACACACTAATGTTGAGTGGTAACTTGTGCACTCTTTGTCCATCTATCCATCAGGCTTATTAGTACTGATACTGCACATGTTTTAGTATTATTTTAATAACTAACAGACTTTGTCAGGATGCCAAATGATAGTCATTTATTTGCATAAGCAAATTCTATGACTTAAGATCTACAATATAACTCAGGATGCATAACTTAGAAAGTTGGGGGACTAAAAGTGATCAAAATTAAGTGGAGAGGCTAAAGTCACACAATCATAAAAGGACCAAAAGTGCAACTAAGCCTTTTGCTTACAAGTTATATGATTTAGTTAGGGATACAGAGTAAATGATACAAATCACCCCACTTTTATTTGGAAACACTTGCAATTGAACTCAATTGTTCCGGATTAAACCTATTTGGATTCTCTTTGTTTTGGTGCTTTTTAATCTTTTCATATATGTACACTTTCTGTGGTATTCATTTTCTATACGTCGTGGAATTTGGAAGTAAATAATTTATTTTTCAGTATGGAATCAAGAGTTTATTATTATCTGTTTTGTTGTTATTGTTCTTGCAGATACACACCACTAGTCAGTCTTCTCCAATGCAGGCATATAATCAGTCAATTAATGACCTCGACAGGGAACTTGATCATTTGAAGAATGCCTTTGAGGTATAATCTATTTGCTTTTTCTTGTTCTATGTACAAATTAAATTCTTGACACCATTGATACATGTTTACCCATGTACTTTTCTTATATAGATAATTGTTGATTATGCACTTGTGTGTTATGAAGAGATAAATTCTTTATAGAGATTTGTAATAATCCTTCTTTACCTTTTTCCTGAGAGTACTCTTCATTTTCAAAATTTTAATTGCAGGCGGAGATGGCGAAATTTTCAAGGGACTATTGATTGTCACATGATCAAAGTGGAGTTCGTTTCTTCGTTAGTAGCCTTTGGACAGCAAATCACTCCTCCTGAGTGGAATTTAAGTATGTTGTTTTTAGTGTTTTATTAGACCCTCCTAAGTGGAATTTAAGTATGTTGTTTTTAGTGTTTTATTAGACTTGCTAATGGTGATGGTGTTGGGGGCTAAAGTAATCTTTAACTGTCGTGAACAATTTCATTGTTAACAAAAATGTGTTAATAGGAGGATTGGCATTATATTAAGCTAATATTATTCCTATGTCATGGACATATCACGCATTTCATGTAGAACTACTTTTTATGCCAAATATACTCTGCCTAGGGCATGTTGTGGTTCACTTGTTCTTTTAAATTTTTGTTTGCTCTTCCTGTACTTAAAAATGTGTTAATAGTATTCTTCATTGACCGTTTCCCACTCTAGCTGTCCATTTCTCTATTTCTTCTCCAACCCCAAGAATCTGGGTCTTGACCATCATGCTCTCATCTTTATTTTGGTTTCTTGGCTCCAACAGTTCCTCTTCCTCCTCTTCCCTAATTGATAAATCCGAGTCAAACTTCAGCTGAAATTGATTCTGCACCGCTTTCTTAAAAACCATCCAAGTCACTTGAGGGTGGCTCATTTTCCAGTAGGACTGCCACGTGAGAGCACGACCTCCCAATCCCTTCACAACCGTAGTCTGCTACTCTGCCATAGATGTTCCAATTTAACCGAAGTACTAGAATCCTTCACCCTTCTTCATCCGTCCTCCATAGTGCAATGTCTCTATGCATTTCTTCAGGATCTGAATCGTCTTCTTCTTGCCTCCCACATCTCCTTCAAACACTAGAATCCTTCACCCTTCTCCTTCTATCCTGTTCATCCTTCCTCCATAGTGCAATGTCTCTATGCATTTCTTCATGAATCGGAATTGTCTTTGTTCTTGCCTCCATTCTTATATTCCCCATCTACTCTGAATCATATCACAACACCAAGATCGAACCTTTTATAACAGTTGGTATAAACTGAATCAAAATAGAGATTTTAAGTAGTGTTAATGATAGAAATCTAATTGATAGTTAGGGCCTTTGAGGTTTTCCGACAGAACTTCACTCTTCTATGCCCAAAGGCCCTAACTACAAACAAATGACCGGATCCCTCTCCCTCTCACCCCTCTTCTGTTCTACAGGCTCAAGCGTCAAGCCTCAGTACATTAATCGTATACCCCAACTAACTAACAACTGACTAATTATTACAATAATTAAGTAAGGGGGTATCACTGAGCGGCACAGAACAAGTTTATGAGGGGGACAACACAAATGTTGTTCACTATTTTATTTGATGACTGAGGTATAGGACTAAATTTTGTTCAAAGTTATGGAAATATCGGTTTTCTTAATGTGTCCTAAAGTTTCAGCTCCATCTTCAATAATGACTAGAATGGCTTGGTTTGCTTTTCCTCCATGCTGGATTGCATTCTTGTCGAGTTTCTGCCATGCTTACAGAGTGCAGCTAGATTAGGAAAGGTTGGAGCAGGGGGAGTATAAATTTTTATTCCCTACAATTGACGCCAATAATTTTGTCTTAGAAGTAGAATGAGTATACATACAACTCAGTCTAGTCTCAGTTGATCTTTGGTCGTCTAAGTCTGCAGATCCGATCAGCTTCACTCAATACTCAAACAGCTTGAAATAACCCGAAGGAGTAAGAGATTTTGATTATCAACATTAGTGTTGATAGTACTTGATACGAGACAACCTTAGGAGTAATACACAATATAGAGAAGAAAGTAAAAAGTACATCGGAAGAAGGAAGAGAATGCACAACAGTCTTTGCTCCTTGCAGGGCTATCCCATTTAGAGTTTTCTATGAGGGATTACATGAACTTGAGAAGCAGCACCAGAACAAGAAAATAATAAGTTGCTAATTTGCTCTGCTAATTTACCTTAATGATCACTTTAGATGTGATCCAAATTATTTATGCAGTAATCTATTTCCTGTTCTGAACTTAACAAAGTAGCTGACTTTCCAAATAACATTAGGCTTATTTATGGTTTTGGTCCCTAAAAGTTCAACGTGTTTTGTTTTTAGTCCCTAGAAGTTATTTTGACCGGGAATAGTCCTTAATTTTTCAAACATTTTGGTTTTGATCCCCTCTGTTACAAAAAATCAGTTATTTGCTGACATGGTTAACGAAAATCCTCATCAACTGCCACGGGATGTGACGTAGCGCCAAATAGATGATGTTAAATATATGATTCAGGCCTGTGAATTCAAAATTTTGCATATGAGACCATTTTGCGTCCATGGATCTGTATCATCCACGTTATGTCACCTATTTGGCGTCACTTCAGACCACATGGACTGCTAATGTGATGTTTCGCCAGTTACACAAACAAATAACATATTTTTACTAACGGAAGGGACCAAAACCAAAATATTTGAAAATTTAAGGACTAATCCCGATCAAAATAACATCTAGGGACTAAAACCAAAGCACGCTGAACTTTTAGGGACTAAACACATAAATAAGCCTAACTTTTATTTCTGTGCAGTTTAAATCAATAATAGGCTCATAGCTCTTGTTCCATTTTCTTCACACCATTTTGTCCCCCACCTTTTTGTCTCTAAACAAAACCAAAATCCACAGTAGGAAAAAGAGGAGTAAAAGAAACAAAAGAGTCAAGTTCATTTCTTGACACACACCTAAAGTTAAACCAAACCCAACCGAGCAAAAGAAAATACCTACGACACAAGGCAACAAAGCTGTATACATTGTATAGTATAAACTTAACATGCTAACTGATTCACTGATCTCTGAATGAAGAAATCTCCTCAAAAATTGGAAGTCTCTTTGATCTAACCGGGCTCCATTCATTCATCAATTGTTCCAGCCCTTTGATTAAGGTCTCGTTTGGAAGAGCTTAATTTAGCTTATCTTATACCATAAGTACTTATTGAAATGTTTGGGAGAGCTTATAAAAATGGCTCGGCAAAATATAAGCTCTGCTTATCATATTTTGATAAGCCCACATTACAAGCTTATTCAAATGAGCTTAACGGAGCTTATGCTCATCTTTTTTATACTGACCCATGTTTTTAATCCCGGCGAAGGACTTCTACATTTGTAATTTTATTTTTAATGTAAAACAGTGAGAGTCGAAGGAAACCCTCGTTCTCCTTGTCTTGCATCTCATTTCACAGAGGAACTTCCTCTATTCTGGTTGTAGGTGATGTTATTGTTATGTGTTGTTATTTGGTTGCAGCTAGAACCTCAAATCATTGTAATCTTGTTCCTTTTTTGACAATTATTACTTATACTTTCCTTTTAATGAATTTTTACTTATAAAAAAAAAAAAAACTATATGCATACTTGACTTGCAAATTTATGGTAGTGTTGTTCTTTGAATTGGTTCTCTTTTTCCTTTTTTAATGATTATGAAAAAGAATAATTTTATTTCCTTAATGGAATATTGTACAGGATGTTTGTCTACTACTAAATCAAATGATACTACTAGTATTGATGGTACTTTTAGCACAAACGATACTTACTTCTTCTGGGCTTGATAGAATGATAGCGATGATTCATGTGATAGTAGCCATTTATCACAAACTAATAGGAAAAAAGGGCGTTGATGTCAGTGGGAGCTGCGAAGTAATTTTTAGATCATATCGAAAAGATTTCATGTAAAATTTCTGCATTGACAGGTTCAAGAGATTATCAATTGACATTTTTATAAGTAAAATCAAATGATCGAAAAGGGTGATACGATTATAAATTTTAATTCATGATATGGTGTTATATATGATAATAAATTTTAATATTACATTCAACAAGTTAATTTATATTCATTTTTAAGAATTATAATAAGTGCTTTTGTAGTTGGGTACCCAAACACTTTAATTTTATAAGTACTTTTTAAAGTGTGCATCCAAACACAATTAGCTTATTAATCCTAAGTGCTTATATCGTAAGCTCTCGTATGTTAAGCTTTTATGTTACAAGTGCTTCAATAAGCTGTTTACCCAAATAGGATCTTAATATGTCGAAAAGTGTTAAATTTAACTTACCTATGTTGACCTACTTATTTTAAAATGCTCAAATAATGTTATTAGGACATTTGTAAGCATAACCCTTATTTGATTGGAGTTTCTCTTTTACACGCATTCAACACAGCTCTTATTTTCAGCAGCTCTGTGCAATGAAAACAGCAAACTGATGCATTATGCATTGCTGCTATGTGATTGCCATGGGGGAGTTAATAATCTTCCTTTATCCAATAGAGAAGCATTAAAGCTGTCATTACCACGGGGAAATAGACTCTCATTAGTACCTAACCATACTAATAAAAATTAATAATTAAAAAAAAAACGAAGTGGTTGCTGATCAAAGATTTGGCATACATGTATCATTATTTTTAGAGGTCCCAATTGGAGTGGTTCTTGAGTCACCAAATTCTAAACCTTTCTTCCTTTACATCTCATTTATGAATATAGAAATGAGCTTGCCTTTCTTAATCTCCTTTTCCTCCAATTTCTTATGTTATTGAAGTGAACACTATCCACTTATCCAACAGAGGATCTTCCTGGAAAAACACTAATAAATTGACATCTTGAACTCCAAATTTGCTTCTGTTCCTGCTTTTGCCTAAACAGTCTGCCAATTGAATTATTTTAATCCCCATTATGTGAGCTCTCTATATCTTTCCGATGTAAGCAAACCTTGCCCAAAATGATTATCCATTAAACCAAGTTGCATTTCCCCCATTGCGTCACCTATGTGCAGCATGTCATTCACACATGGCATATTCAAATGAATCTAATGCCCACATAGCACTTGAACAGTGCATGAAGGTTATGCAAGTACATAAATAAACATAATGTTTTTTGTGTCTGGATTGGGTTAGAATATTTACTTAAAAAAATTAAAACAGACCCTTTTACGAAATTTCTGCAAGAAATTTTTACCTAGAAACCTTTTTTCTAATATAAAATAGGTTCATCCAAACAGTCGGACCATGATCTTGAAATCATGGTTAATCATCATCCAAACTACAAATTGCACCAAGCAATTACTATATATCAAATGCATTTCAATGCTACTTCTTCCGTCTTTATTTATGAAACACTTTTAACAAATTCACACAAATTAAGAAAAATAATTAAAGGTAGCCATTGCTCTTAAATTTATAAAAAAAAAATAAAAAATCGAAGTTTCAAAATTATCCCTATATAAAGTTAAATAAGATCTAAATTAATGTAGTCATCATCATAAAAAAAAATTAAAGAAGTTTCTTGAAAGCTGTTTTACGCGGACAACATTACTTATACTTAGAAACAAGGAAAACTCAAAAAAATTAGCTTAAAATAAGTACATAGGGAATATAATGCTTCATTGGCATCTTCTACATGCCATTCCTTCAATCTATGCTTTTTTGGGGGAGAAAGAAAACATCTACATTGTTACTATTCCCACATTCAGTGGGGCCATTTCATCATTTTATCTCCCTATATGACGCCTACTCTGCCCTCTTTATTCCTTCATCTCAAAAGCAATTGAATTCCCTTTCACTCTTTTGTTCATTGCTACCCCATGCAAACCAGGAATTTTACTGGTTTCAATTATTTACTCCCTTAGCTTCTGATCCATCTCATTACCCCGCTCACTATAACATGACTACTCAATCCAACATCCCCACATTTCAACTCCAAAAATTCTCTAACCAATTTTACGTTTTTCCAAACTCTCCTCAAGTGCTACTTCCAGACTTTAGTCCTCAATCATCATGCATCAGCATCAGCAACTCGACTACTTCGGACGAAGCGGATGAGCAGCAACAATGTCTCATCAATGAGAAGAAAAACAGGAGGATGATATCGAACCGCGAGTCTGCGCGCCGGTCGCGCACGAGGAAGCAGAAACACCTTGATGAGCTATGGTCACAAGTGGTTTGGCTTAGGAATGAGAATCAACAGCTGATAGACAAGTTAAACCATGTGTCAGAGTCTCATAATAAAGTCCTTCAAGAGAATGCTCAGCTGAAGGGCGAAACTTCGGAGCTTCGACAAATGCTATGTGACATGCAACTGCAAAGCCCATGCGATGCCTTCCCTTGAAGATGTCCTCTGCACCACTCCCTTTCTCAACTCCGAATCCTCAAATTAATCCATCACTTGTTCTATGGACATTATTCTCAGCAAGTCCAAGTTTTAATGTCTCTTTGAGTTCTTCATCTTTTAAATTTTTCTATCTTTGTGCAATACTTGACTTCCCTTTTTAGCTATGAGATGAAGCCATAAACGGGAATAACATGCTTTGAGTATCTTTATCTTAGTCCCAACCTCAATAATTTTAGAGTGAAGTATCACTTTGTCCCTCATGTTTTTTAGATGGTAGTCCCTCAAAATTTAGAAATTCATTTTCAGTCCCTAAAGATTTTTTCATGGGATACTTAAGTCCTTCCGTCTTTTCCCTCAACTGCCTCAACAGTGGACTTAAGTGTCCCATAAAAAAAATCTTGATGAAATTAAGTGTCTCATAATAAAATCTTCAGAGACTAAAAGTGAATTTCCATATTTTGAGGGACTAAAGTATCCCATCTAAAAAAAATGAAGGACCAAAGTGATACTTCACTCATAATTTTATTGTTATCTTTCATGCCGTCTCAATCATTTGGAAGACGTACAAAGAAATTAATAGTTAAATGCAAAACTATTACGTAGATTTCTTAAATTATTTTTAAGTTAAAAATCAGTTACTTAAACTTTTTTTTTAATAAATCCGGTAAGTTATTGTCGCTTAATGAATTTGTCGTTTCCATTGATTTTCTCTAATAAATGACACGTGACACTTATCGGATGTTGTCACATATTAAAAACATGGTTTAATGATTTTTCTTTTAATTTTCTTATGGTGTCACATGTCAATTAATAAACAAAATTAATGGAAAGGATGAATTTATTAAATGATAACAACTTACGTGACTTATTTGAAATAAATATACTTAAAGTACTAATTTGTAACCTAAAAATAACTGAAAAGATTAATCTAATAATTTTGTCATAATTAAACCCTCTTAAAATTTAAAAGTAAAAAAACTATATTTTATGTTATTTAAATATGGGATTTGCTTACCTATGTAAATGGTTTTTTAGTTGGAGCACGCATAATGTTCCAGTTTTTAGTACACAAAAAATTCTTCTTACTCCAAACCCTTACCCACTTCTCTTTCATCCCTCATTTCTCTAAACTAATTATTTTTCATCTCTCATTTCTCTCTTTTCTCAACTTCTTCTCTCTTCTCCCTTCACTCCCACCAATGTCGTCGCTTAGCCCTCTGCCATCGCCACTCAGCCACCCCAGTCCTGACTCACTCCCTCACAGACCCCACTTGCCCACCCATCTCCATCCTAATCGTGCCACCAGGCTCAGCTGCCCGCACCTAGTTGTGACGTCCATAAGCCACCAAGACAATAACCAACTGCAATAGTCATTGATAGCAAGCATATAAGGTGTTTGTGAAAATGCTTGTGAAAAATCAATTACAGGTTTTCTTATTTGGTTTTTTCTTTTAGAGTGATGTACCACTTTAGTCCCTCATGTTTTTTAGATGGGACACTCTAATTCCTCAAAATGTGGAAATTCACTTTTAGTCTCCGAAGATTTTTTTTATGGAACACGTAAGTCCCTCCATCCACTCTGCCAACTGCCTCAACCGCGGACTTAAGTGTCCCATAAAAAAATCTTGAGGGACTTAAGTATCTCATAAAAATATCACCAGGGACTAAAAATGAATTTTCACATTTTGAGGGACTAAAGTGTCTCATCTAAAAAAATGAGGGACCAAAGTGTTACTTCACTTTTTCTTTTATAATTTTTTGACTCTTTCTTTTTGAACCCCCCTGATTACTCAATGGCCCCCGTTTAGATTTTTATGGACGAAATTGTCCTTTATTTACCGCCTGAAACAAGGCGAAAATAACTTTCCGCTTTTTGAAAGGGAAACAAATTTGATATTTTTGACTAGTTAAAGTCGAAAAAATTCCGACTACTTAGAGTCGGAAACATTCCGACTGGTTAGAGTCGGAAAAAGCTGGCACATTTATATAATTCAAGTGCATGTCTTGAATCAGTGAGGCTTGATTGCAGATCCTATGATATATGTTTCTGATGGCATAACACAATTTTTGTGCTAGGAATATTAATCATTAGATACTTTTCTAGGGTACCGTCTCCCTTATTTATATAATTGTCCATGTGGTCTTTTTAGTGTGTCACTGTGGGTGTAGTTTATTCCTGCATTATGTTTAAATTTAAATTATACTAGTTATTACAAGTAAAGCATGGTAGCTTTAAAGGTGACAATGACGTTTTTTTAATATATAGTAAAAGAAATATTTTAAGAGGAGGAAATGGCCTTTGCAAAATATGTGTCTTGCCTTGGCAAATGATTGGATGAGGTCTGTTGTAACATCCCAGATTTTTAACCCCTGATTAATAAAAGGATAATTATAAAGCTTATTTATAATTAATCATTTTTATTCTTGGTTTCAAAGTAATTTGTTATAAACGATAATATTAGAGAGTTTTAATATGGGAAAATAAATATTTTTCACATTAATCCCTGTTTGGGACCTTGAAGTAATTTTAGAAAGATTTTGGAGGGAAAGAAAATAAAATTAATATTTTTCAAAAACTAGGCAAAATACTCAAATGTTTTTGGGAGTACTCGAGTATTTTGGTCAGAGTTGACGAGTTAGTGCGTTTGGTGAGTCACCACCAACGAGTCGCCGCCGTTTGACACGAAATCAGTCCTTCAACACGTCAATGGCTTTCGTGTCGATCTGCATGAGCTCCATGAATGGCTATTTAAGCCATGGTTGATGAATCAACCAACCCATTTGCCAAATTCGTGAGTTTTGCTTGAGTTAGGGTTTCTGAATTAATTCAATCGATTCTTCCTCTTTGTATTGATTTGAACCACAAATTATACACCAATACAAAGCTCACATCTCGAGCTTTGTGTAGACACCAAGATTGTGAGCTGAGAGTGAGTAGATTGGAAGAATCGAAGCTTGGAGTGGAATCTGTTTGCTGTCTCAGGTTTCCTGGAGCTTACTTTGGAGCTCGATTTTGGTAAGCTCAGGAAACCTCTCCATGTTAATCTTGTCTCTTTAGTTAGTACAAATTGTAGAGAGTATATAGAAACTAATTTCCCCAATTTTTATGTCTGTTTTATGCATCAACCAATTCAACCTTGGTGCTCTGCTGAAACTGCTCTGTTTCAGTGTGGAGTTTTGGGGAATCCAACTTGGAAGCTAAGTTTTTGTTAAGACTCTGTTGATTCACGTCTAAGAGGTAAGGGGAAAGCTCTCTATTCACTAGATAGAGTTTAAATTGCATGCATTTGATTAGAGAGCCACCAAGAGGCTCTAAGGGCTTAGTTTGAATATGGAAATTGGTTTGGAGACCAACCTGTGTTCTATTGTTGTTCTGAGCAAGTTCTACATGTTGCATGTGAGCTATATGCAAGTTGTTTTCATGCCAAAAGTGTTTGGAACTGAATTTGGTATGTTAAGTTGTTGAAAATGTGTTTTTATGCATATTTGTTGCTCAGATTCGATTCAATGTAATAAGTTGTTGTTTTTGTGTTGGAACATGTTTATTATGTATAATGTAAGCTCTGTTGATCATTGGATTGGACTAGAAATGGTTAGAATTGAAAATGGTATGTTAAAACCAAGTTTCCAGTCTGTTCTGCAGGAAAAGACTCGAGTACTTGGCTTTATACTCGAGTAAAATTTTGATAAAACAATGTATTTGGTGTTAGAACACTCGAGTACCAAGCCCATAACTCGAGTATCAACTGGTGTATGGGGACATTTTATGGTAAACGACTCGAGTAATGCAGGAGTCACTCGAGTGTTCTGGAATTGATGAAGAACACTCGAGTACTCATGAATCACTCGAGTATTTTTATGAACCTGAAACCCAAATCCCCAGAAAGACATGAACAACTCGAGTAAATGAGAATTACTCGAGTAATATGGAAATGATTGAAGAACACTCGAGTATTCTGAAGAACACTCGAGTAGTTTACCCAGAATATGAAAAATATCATTTTTAATTCTGAACCATTTGGTTAATACTTAAATGACAATAATCCAAGTGATTTAGGACTTAAAAGGAATTGATTGATGTTATGGTTATTCCGTTTGGATGACGGGACGTTGCTCGGGTGGCACGTCATAACGTTGCTCGGGTGGCACGTTACATATTGAGATATATTAATCAGTTTCTTTAAGTTAAGATATTGCATTCGTTTTTGAGATTGGATATTAGATCGTTTACTCATATTCGGGTGACATGAGGAGGACCTCTGGAAATACTAAAAGTTGCTACTAGCTCGATGACACATTAAGGTGGACAATGTCGGCAGTATGTGGTATACTGTTGATTGGATGTTTCAACGGTGTGTTGCACACAAGTGGTAAGGTTTACGTTTTGGCGACGTGACGTTCATCAGACATGGTGACGTTGTTTATCACCTCTGTTGTGCATCACAAGTGATAAGGTTTACGTCCTTAGGCGGCGTGACGTTCATCAGATGTGGTGACGTTTTTTATCACACCCGTTGCATGTTGAAAAGTGATAGGTTTGCGTCCTTGGGCGACGTGACGTTCACCAGGTAGTGTGCCATTTTTATCACTTCCGAGCTAGTACGCCATACGTTTTGGTAACGTATTTGTGATATGGGAATGCACTATTGTATTGGATTGACGTCTGTGAGGACATTAGATGGGAATCTCAGAAAAAGGAGAATGTCAGGCATTATGCCACTTACCCTTAATTAAGTTAAGACTTGATATCAAGAATGAGTGCGAACATCTTATTTGCATTAAGTGTTTGCTAAGTGTTAACTGTGGTTGTTAACTGATTTGGGGTTATAGTTGTGCATAAATATGTTGCTCCAACATTTATGCTCTATTAATTATGTGTATAGAATTGCTAACCCCTATGCCCTTGTAGGTGATGTCACGTCACATCGCTTGCATCGAGATCCGTCCACTCATTAGTGACATTTGGATCTACGAGGATCTTCGGATGGAGTATGAGAGGGAGGTAGAGATTTCCCTTTTATCACCCTAAACCACTGATCCGGTTCAGTCCTCGTAGGTCTAGTTTTCTCATCATATACGCTATGCATGTACCCTCTTTTTATAATTACCATGGATCACCTCCCACTCGACCAGCTCGCTCATATCACAGTTTTCAATTCCAATCTATCCGCTCACACTCTTTTACTCCTAGAGCCGTTCGAAAGGAGATTCCCTCATCTGTTTCAAGGAGTTCTATTAAGGTCACGTATTCATCAGACCTTGTACCCAGTGGGAGGGTACCTACTCCTTCAAATGAGATCGAGGAGGAATCCTGTCGAAGGCGAGAGCGGAGGCGAGCCTGTCGTTAATACTACCCGGACTCAGTGGAGGGACAATGATTCCTAGGTATGTGCATAAGGTAGATGATGAGGATCAGGGATCTGATGTGGTGGATGCTGTGGAGGAAATTGCTGCGGAAGATGTTGGATGATGACTGCTGTTACTTCTTGGAAGACTTCTACTACTACTACTACTACTACTGCTACCAGTGCTATGAGACCAGCTTTGGAGTTTTATATATTGTGGGAATTTCTTTTGAAAACTCTCGAGTCATGGTTTATTTTGATGTACATATAAATACATAGCCTTATGGACTTGTACTGGGATTTTGGAGATCTTTACCACTGGACTATGGATTACGAACCTTTGTTATATATAAAGTCTGCGTTTATATTATGGTGTATTTCATAGTCATGTTATGTCCGCTTACTCTGATATTGATTTAAAAGAATTCGGCTATGACATTTTGGAAATGGTATCACTTGGTTAGATTAAAACTGGATGGCATTACTTAAGTTCCTCTATATGAAATACATTACATCTATCTTCAAAGAGAATGCTATCTAAGATTTGCGAAGCTATCTTTTGAGCAAAGCAAATGCCGAATTCGATTTTAAAAGTAATACATAAACTATTCTCCAAACATCCTATGTTTTGGTTTGTGCACCCGACTCTTTAGAAAATATAAAGGAAAATTTTGAATCCAGTATTTTCTAATATTCTACAAGTCCATATATTCTCAAGTAATAGCCTTTATTTTGTATTAATTACTTGGGTTATTTTGAGGGTGTCACACTGAGTGGTATTAGAGCAAAAGTCAGATCCTGTAGTAGTGGAAGTAGCTCCAGAAAGGCAGTCATCAACATCAAGCAGGTATCCACAGAGCTTATTTATTGTTTTGAATACTGGTATTTTTCTCGAATTGAGCAATTGATACAGTGTAGAAATTGAATTCATTGTAGAAAGCTATTGTTATAACCTTAGTATAGGTTGTGTGGAGAATGTTTCTGTAGTCCATCATATGTGACCATAAGTTATAGCGCAGGTCTATTATGACGACTAGAAACCAAAATCGCACCGACGCGATATTAGAGAGAATCACCGTGGTGTTGGAATCTATGCATCAATGGCAACAACAGCAATCTCAACAACCACCGCACCAATATAGTGTTGGTAATTTAGAAACTAAGAGTTTGGCGGATTTTAGAAGTGGTAATCCATCTAAATTCGAAGGAGGATTTAAACCAGAGGAGGCTAATAAGTGGATTCATACTATGGATAAGATCTTTAGAACATTAGACTGCACTGAGGCTCAGAAGATGGCATATGCAGTCTATATGTTAGAGGATGAGGCTGAGAACTGGTGGAATCACACAGTTCAACTCCTGCACTATAAAGGAAGGGATATTAATTGGGATGTGTTTATGGAGAAGTTTCTCAATAAATACTTTCCGGAAGACTTAAGAAGGAAGAAGGAAATTGAGTTTCTGCAATTAAAGCAAGGAGACATGAGTGTGGGTGAGTACACGGCTAAGTTCGAGGAACTGATGAAGTACTCCCCCTACTATCAAAACAATCCCAATGAGAGGAGCAAATGCATCAAGTTTGAAGGTGGTCTGAGACCTGAACTGAAATCTGTTTTCAGTTATCAGAAGATTCAAAGTTTTCCTACTTTAGTAGATATGTGTCGAATGTATGAGGATGATAAGAAGGCTGAAGTATTAGCTGATCAGGCAAAGAGTAACCAGCAGAATTATGGACCACGACGAAAGAAAAGATTAGATCATCAGAATAAGGGTCCATATTTTGATCAGAACCGAGGCAAAGAAAGAGTTGAAGATAAGGATGGAGTTAAGTCTCGCAGTAATGCTCCTTACTGTGAGAAGTATAAGCATCATCATTATGGAAGGATATGCTGGGCAACGAGTAATTTCTTCAATTGTGGAAAGCAGGGTCATGTTGCACGTTACTGTCGAGAATCTGTGAAGAGTAACCACACCGGACTTGCTAGAAAACCAAAGACTCAAGGCAAAGTGTTTACCCTGAATAAAGTAGAAGCTAACCAATCTCCTGATCTCGCGCAAGGTAACCATTTATTTCAAAACCAACTTTGCATGATTGTGTTCGATTCGGGAGTTACCCAGCATTTAATCAATTAACAAAGCTTATTAATCGATTAACCCTTTAAAAACACTTAGTTAATCGATTAATCAAACAGGTTAATCGATTATCTACGAAAGCTTGATTTTGGTTAATCGATTAACACTTTTAGTTAATCGATTAATCACTGTTAAAACTGAAAAATCACTTTTCAATTGAATACGAAAATCAATCAATTAACACATATGATCAGAGATAAAGCGGAATTGATTAACACCAATATTCTTATTGATTACCTAGGTTATGAAAATGATTTTCCCCAAATCAATTTGCACAATTAAGATTCAATTCAATCAATTATGAAAATCAATCTTTTCTAGGTTTTCAACCAAGAACATATGAAATGACTTGAATGTAAAGAGTTAAGAGAATAGAGATACTGCACAGAGATTTATCCTGGTTCACTTTCATCCGCTTGAAAGCTACATCCAGTCCCTTCTTCAACCAAGAGAGATTCTTCACTATGAGGAATTAGAGTTCTCAAATTACAAGTAAATGCCTCTCAAGACTCCCATCTTGATAGCCTCCAAGAGATACCACACTCTTGTCTTGCAACCCTATTGAATCTAATCTAACCTCTTCCCTTGCTTGCCGATATCCCCACAACAAGTCTTCCAATTGCTTTGAGATGCTTCAAAGACTTCCACTTGCTTGATGATACCTCACACCAAGACTTCCAATTGCTTGTTATTACAACAAGACTTCCAAGATAACTTTGCTTGATGAACAACCACCAAGGCTTCCTTATGTTGTAGAATGTTTGCCTCCTTTGCAATGATTACAACTCAATGAAAACACAATAACAATCCTATGAATCTCTTTCAAGAACTATGAAAATATCAACATAAGAGATTCAAAGATTCTTGATCAAAGAATGTAAAAATAGAAAGCTTTGATCTATGAAAGTGAGAGAGAATAGTGTGGCTTGATCTTTGTAAAATTGATATGAAAATGTTCTAAGTTTGTAATAATGATTCACAAATGTTAGGAAAAGGTTTATATAGAATACCCAAAAGTTAGTAACATTAAAAACTGATTTTGAGAAGTGAAAAACGTATTTTAAAAACCAGTACTGCAGGTGTTAATCGATTAACTCATCTTGTTAATCGATTAGACACTGTTAAAAACATGTTAATCGATTAACCACTCCTCTTAATCGATTAACCACTGCTAAAGTCAATTAAAAACTTGTTTTCTCAAAACTAAACCTTTCCTTTCAAACCTTTAAGCCACCTATTGATTTTAGGTTAAGTGAAAACTCAAATTATGATATAATCATGACCTTGATAGAGATTCACTACCCTCTAAAGACTCTACCCAAACTCATTAAAATAAAAGACTCAAATTAAAGATATTACAATTAAACACAAATTGAATCTTCATGAGCTTGCTCTCTCTTCATCATTTGTTGTTGTTGTTGATTGATGAACTTCTTCATACTTGAGCTTGATCACAAACACTTGTAGCTTGTTCAAAACCTTTGTCATTATCAAAACATTCTCACTGGATCTAACAATCTCCCCCTTTTTGAAAATGACAAACACGTTTTTGAATTTGTTGATGCTTGAACCATTTGATACTTGGTGAGACTCTTGCTCCCCCTCAATAAATGCTTTTGACATTTGAAATCCAATTGAGATAAGCTTGATTCTCCCCCTATCTTCAACAACTTTGCTGAACCTATATAAAAACAACAAAACAACCTCTTCTCCCCCTTTTGGCAATATCAAAAAGTAATATATACCAATTGAAATATAAAATACTAAGCCAAAATAAGAGAAATTATAACATTCATTTCTTCACAACATTGATAACAAATGTAAAACTAATGAACTATACTTTGAAATGTGATACCAATTGGAGAGAAATATAACAATGAAATATAGTACCAATTGTAACTAGAAAGTCATAATATCACTTAACAAAGTAAGATATCAATTGTAAAGAAATATCACAAAATCAACAATAGCATGATAAACATCTAATAATCACACAATGATACCAATTATGAATTTTGTAGAAGTAATATCAATTGTCAAAGACTAATAGCAAGATTAGAATATACCAAATGTAAGTCCAATTGTGAATGCTTGCTATTTCTTGTAAGAAATTCACTTGATACCAATTGTGAATATTCAACAATATCAATTGTACCAAAATGTAGGAGTTTCACTTGAGTTTTTAAGAAGCAAATAATGAATAACACTTGTAAGCCTTTTGCTCTTCAATCACACGTACAAAACAATCATGCTTTGCCTTTTGGTATCCAAATAGTCTTGGATCCATTTTTGTTAGTTAAGGGACTCTCACCCTTCTTAACCCAAACAAAATTTCCTTTAGGTATACCATGCACTTTAATATAACATACATTTGAAGTATGTCCATGAGTGCCACAATAGAAACATGTTGGTGCATTTGAAAAATCAACTTTAGAAAAATCAACAACATTTCTATGAGACTTACTCTTAGCATTAGTATAACCCAAACCAAACTTGTTTGAATTTTCTCTTTGAAAATTTAACAATGTGCGCAATCTAATATCACCACTTGTGAATCTTGCAAGCTTATTTTTCAAAATAGCATTTTCATCTTTAAGCAACTTGCAATTTTCACAATCAACCACAATATTCAATCTACTAGCACAATCACAAGAAGAACTAGCATAAATGAGATCAAGAGTTTCATTTTGAAGATTAAGCTCATCAACTTGTTTTTGAAGTTCTAAAATCTCTTGTTGATGTTTCAAAATGAGCTTCTTCCTTTCAATGTTTTTCAAAGCTAGTTTCTTAAGATGTCCATGCATTTCTTCATAAGCATTATATAAAATTTCATATTTGGAAGAAATTTCAGATTTAGTTTCACTTACATCGCTTTGGTTGCTTTGTTCACTTGATTCATCATTTGAACTTTCCTCTTCATCTACTAGAGCTATCAAGTTGAGACAAGCGGCTTCTTCATCATCCGAAGAACTACTAGTTGTGCTTTTCTTGTCTTCTTCATCATTACTATTCCAAACTATGTATGCCCTTTTGTGTTTTGCATTTTTCTTCTCTTTCTCCTTCTTCTTGAGATACTTAGAGCACGAATACTTGAGATGACCGGGCTTTCCACATTCATGGAAAACTACTCCTTCTTTTGTTGTCTTGGTCTTGTAGTGTGGGGAATTCTTCTCTTTACTTTTGTCTTTGTTCAACCTTCCTTTTCTCCTTAGAAGCTTGCTAAAATTTCTTGGTAGAAGTTTCATCTCCTCTTCATCAATGTCCGAATCGGAATCTTCATTTTCATCATTATCGGAACTTTCTTCCTTTTTATATGAACTTTTGGCTTTAAGAGCAATTCCTTTTCTTTCCTTGTACTTCTCCGACTCTTCATGCATATGCAAACGTCCAAGCTCCATTTCATGTTCTTGAAGCTTTTCGAAAAGTGTAGCTAAGTCCATGGTGTCCAAGTCCTTTGATTCAACAATTGCGGTAACCTTAGGTTGCCATTCCCAACTTAGACATCTTAAAACTTTGTTAACAAGTTCACAATTCATGAAAGTTTTTCCAAGAGCAATGAGATGATTAATAATATGTGTAAAACGTTTTTGCATAATACATATAGATTCATTAGGCAACATACGAAACAATTCATATTCATGCATCAAAGAATTTAATCTAGCACGCCTAACTTCACTAGTGCCTTCATGTGTGACTTGCAAGGTGTCCCACATTTGTTTGGCATTATGACATTGGGAGACTCTAAAGAACTCATCATAAGATAGAGAGGAGGTGATGATATTCTTTGCTTTTAAATCATATTGAATTTTCTTTTTATCATCATCGGTCCACTTATCTTTGGGGGTAAGTTGAGATACACCTTCTACTTGTTTTGAGGGAATTTGAGGACCATTCTCAATGGCTTCCCAAATGTTCATATCTATAGCTTCTATAAAAATTCTCATTCTAACTTTCCAATAAGCATAACCCTCTCCACCAAACATAGGAGGGCGGCTAATTGAAGCACCTTCACCACCAAAGGGATTCGTAGAACCCATTGTAGTTTCCTCAAGGATCTTAACGAAAAAGCTCTATGCTCGTGTCTTTCGACTGAGCTCTGATACCAATTGTAAGAACTACAATCGGTGGGAGAAATAACTAGGAGATACTAGGAAAACACCTAGAAGGGGGGTTGAATAGGTGTTAGAGAAACCTTGAAAGATTTTCGAAAGAAACAAATCGAAACAATTAAAACAAATGATTTTTACAAAAACCTCAGCATTTAACCGATTAACAAAGCTTATTAATCGATTAACCCTTTCAAAACACTTAGTTAATCGATTAATCAAACAGGTTAATCGATTATCTACGAAAGCTTGATTTTGGTTAATCGATTAACACTTTTAGTTAATCGATTAATCACTGTTAAAACTGAAAAATCACTTTTCAATTGAATACGAAAATCAATCAATTAACACATATGATCAGAGATAAAGCGGAATTGATTAACACCAATATTCTTATTGATTACCTAGGTTATGAAAATGATTTTCCCCAAATCAATTTGCACAATTAAGATTCAATTCAATCAATTATGAAAATCAATCTTTTCTAGGTTTTCAACCAAGAACATATGAAATGACTTGAATGTAAAGAGTTAAGAGAATAGAGATACTGCACAGAGATTTATCCTGGTTCACTTTCATCCGCTTGAAAGCTACATCCAGTCCCCTCTTCAACCAAGAGAGATTCTTCACTATGAGGAATTAGAGTTCTCAAATTACAAGTAAATGCCTCTCAAGACTCCCTTCTTGTTAGCCTCTAAGAGATACCACACTCTTGTCTTGCAACCCTATTGAATCTAATCTAACCTCTTCCCTTGCTTGCCGATATCCCCACAACAAGTCTTCCAATTGCTTTGAGATGCTTCAAAGACTTCCACTTGCTTGATGATACCTCACACCAAGACTTCCAATTGCTTGTTATCACAACAAGACTTCCAAGATAACTTTGCTTGATGAACAACCACCAAGGCTTCCTTATGTTGTAGAATGTTTGCCTCCTTTGCAATGATTACAACTCAATGAAAACACAATAACAATCCTATGAATCTCTTTCAAGAACTATGAAAATATCAACATAAGAGATTCAAAGATTCTTGATCAAAGAATGTAAAAATAGAAAGCTTTGATCTATGAAAGTGAGAGAGAATAGTGTGGCTTGATCTTTGTAAAATTGATATGAAAATGTTCTAAGTTTGTAATAATGATTCACAAATGTTAGGAAAAGGTTTATATAGAATACCCAAAAGTTAGTAATATTAAAAACTGATTTTTAGAAGTGAAAAACGTATTTTAAAAACCAGTACTGCAGGTGTTAATCGATTAACTAATCTTGTTAATCGATTAAACACTATTAAAAACATGTTAATCGATTAACCACTCCTCTTAATCGATTAACCACTGCTAAAGTCAATTAAAAACTTGTTTTCTCAAAACTAAACCTTTCCTTTCAAACCTTTAAGCCACCTATTGATTTTAGGTTAAGTGAAAACTCAAATTATGATATAATCATGACCTTGATAGAGATTCACTACCCTCTAAAGACTCTACCCAAACTCAATAAAATAAAAGACTCAAATTAAAGATATTACAATTAAACACAAATTGAATCTTCATGAGCTTGCTCTCTCTTCATCATTTTTTGTTTGTTGTTGATTGATGAACTTCTTCATACTTGAGTTTGATCACAAACACTTGTAGCTTGTTCAAAACCTTTGTCATTATCAAAACATTCTCACTGGATCTAACAGAGAATTATTCAAGGATGAAATCTTTGAAAAATTAGAGAAAGGAGAATGAATTATTGTAAATAAGGTAGGGTAATATGAATCTCGGGGAAAACATTACCAAGTTCAAAAGATTGAGGAAGTATATTTCATTGCAATTTTGATGGATGGTTCTAACATGCGGAGTCCGGAATGAACAATGTCTGAATTCCAAACCAGATATCAACTATAGAGGAATAAGTGAACTAACTATGGGGACCAGAATTTCATGCATAAGGGGTTAGAGAAATCTCAATTGCAGGAAAGTAACTGAAAAGCCAATGGAAAGAAATCATTTGTCAATTTTAAGGTGGGAAGGTGAGGCACATCATCATGGGCTGAGTGGTGATATCTGAAAGAGATATTTGATTTCAGTCGCAAGAAAATTAAGTCTTATTCGCCGGATTGCTTGAAGGAGATATACGAAAAGGGAATGGCCAGCCAGCAAATCAAGAATGTGAGAGTTTTCCATCCTGCTAGGATGCGTGTTAGATTCGGATATAGGTAGTCTGAGTTATCCCTTCGTCGATTCGAATTAACATAGTCAAATGCTTTCGACTGCGTTAATTAAATCGTTTTGTAATTGGTATATCTGAACAAGTCTTTAACTTGAATTTCTATGATCAAAACCCTTATCACAGTTGGATGTGATAAATGTCTTTGGGCACTACAGAAAGAGAAAGATAAGTTAAGACTAGAGAGATTAAGAACCACCGGGATAGGACAAGTATTTGTCTCCCCAACGGAAGTTTCTCTAGAACTTGGCTATCTGAATAAGTCTGATAGTGACAATAATACTCTCAATCTTTAAGTTCATCTAACTTAAAGGTAAATCGTATAGTCTTTCTTGAGAAAGACGATGATTTCATTACTGATAGTTTAAATATTAGGACTGATCACCCTAATGTTTACAACTATTAAGGAATGAAGCCATACGAATATTTTCTTACTCGTGCCCGAGTGATCAGAGTGCGCAACTGGACAAGTTTTTCCTCAAAAAGATCTTTGGAAAATGTTTTAACCGAGGAGCATGTATATATATATATATTTTAAAGATACTATTCGAAAAAGTTTTTAGTCAAAAGATTTCATTTGAAGGAATTGCAAGATAATTTTTGAGGAAGTTTAAGAAAAACCCTTTTATGTGAACAAGGATTTGTATATGCTTTGGAATGCAAAAGTTTTATTTGAGGAAAAAGTCCATTGAAATATTTTGTGAAACATTTTGGGACAGAGAGTTCGAAAAAGTATAAGAAAATTCCTTTTAAGTGGGGAAAGGTTCTTCCTAACTATATTTTGAAAATATATAACCTTAGAACAACTTTTTGGGTAACCTTGGAAATTATAGGATTTCTAGAGAAAGAATTTCGGGGTCGAAATTCTTTTTAAGTGGGGAAGAGTGTAACATCCCAGATTTTTAACCCCTGATTAATAAAAGGATAATTATAAAGCTTATTTATAATTAATCATTTTTATTCTTGGTTTCAAAGTAATTTGTTATAAACGATAATATTAGAGAGTTTTAATATGGGAAAATAAATATTTTTCACATTAATCCCTGTTTGGGACCTTGAAGTAATTTTAGAAATATTTTGGAGGGAAAGAAAATAAAATTAATATTTTTCAAAAACTGGGCGAAACACTCAAGTGTTTTTGGGAGTACTCAAGTATTTTGGTCAGAGTTGACGAGTTAGTGCATTTGGTGAGTCACCACCAACGAGTCGCCGCCGTTTGACACGAAATCAGTCCTTCAACACGTCCATGGCTTTCGTGTCGATCTGCATGAGCTCCATGAATGGCTATTTAAGCCATGGTTGATGAATCAACCAACCCATTTGCCAAATTCGTGAGTTTTGCTTGAGTTAGGGTTTCTGAATTAATTCAATCGTTTCTTCCTCTCTGTATTGATTTGAACCACAAATTATACACCAATACAAAGCTCACATCTCGAGCTTTGTATATACACCAAGATTGTGAGCTGAGAGTGAGTAGATTGGAAGAATCGAAGCATGGAAGTGGAGTCCGTTTGCTGTCTCAGGTTTCCTGGAGCTTACTTTGGAGCTCGATTTTGGTAAGCTCAGGCAACCTCTCCATGTTAATCTTGACTCTTTAGTTAGTACGAATTGTAGAGAGTATATAGAAACTAATTTCCCCAATTTTTATGTCTGTTTTATGCATCAACCAATTCAACCTTGGTGCTCTGCTGAAACTGCTCTGTTTCAGTGTGGAGTTTTGGGGAATCCAGCTTGGAAGCTAAGTTTTGGTTAAGACTCTGTTGATTCACGTCTAAGAGGTAAGGGGAAATCTCTCTATTCACTAGATAGTGTTTAAATTGCATGCATTTGATTAGAGAGCCACCAAGAGGCTCTAAGGGCTTAGTTTGAATAGGGAAATTGGTTTGGAGACCAACCTGTGTTCTATTGTTGTTCTGAGCAAGTTCTACATGTTGCATGTGAGCTATATGCAAGTTGTTTTCATGCCAAAAGTGTTTGGAACTGAATTTGGTATGTTAAGTTGTTGAAAATGTGTTTTTATGCATATTTGTTGCTCAGATTCGATTCAATGTAATAAGTTGTTGTTTTTGTGTTGGAACATGTTTATTATGTATAATGTAAGCTCTGTTGATCATTGGATTGGACTAGAAATGGTTAGAATTGAAAATGGTATCTTAAAACCAAGTTTCCAGTCTGTTCTGCAGGAAAAGACTCGAGTACTTGGCTTTATACTCGAGTAAAATTTTGATAAAACAATGTATTTGGTGTTAGAACACTCGAGTACCAAGCCCAGAACTCGAGTATCAACTGGTGTATGGGGACATTTTATGGTAAACGACTCGAGTAATGCAGGAGTCACTCGAGTGTTCTGGAATTGATGAAGAACACTCAAGTACTCATGAATCACTCGAGTATTTTTATGAACCTGAAACCCAAATCCCCAGAAAGACATGAACAACTCGAGTAAATGAGAATTACTCGAGTAATCTGGAAATGATTGAAGAACACTCGAGTATTCTGAAGAACACTCGAGTAGTTTACCCAGAATATGAAAAATATCATTTTTCATTCTGAACCATTTGGTTAATACTTAAATGACAATAATCCAAGTGATTTAGGACTTAAAAGGAATTGATTGATGTTATGGTTATTCCGTTTGGATGACGGGACGTTGCTCGGGGGGCACGTCATAACGTTGCTCGGGTGGCACGTTACATATTGAGATATATCAATCATTTTCTTTAAGTTAAGATATTGCATTCGTTTTTGAGATTGGATATTAGATCGTTTACTCATATTCGGGTGACATGAGGAGGACCTCTGGAAATACTAAAAGTTGCTACTAGCTCGATGACACATTAAGGTGGACAATGTGGGCAGTATGTGGTATACTGTTGATTGGATGTTTCAACCGTGTGTTGCACACAAGTGGTAAGGTTTACGCTTTGGCGACGTGACGTTCATCAGACATGGTGACGTTGTTTATCACCTCTGTTGTGCATCACAAGTGATAAGGTTTACGTCCTTAGGCGACGTGACGTTCATCAGATGTGGTGACGTTTTTTATCACACCCGTTGCATGTTGAGAAGTGATAGGTTTGCGTCATTGGGAGACGTGACGTTCACCAGGTAGTGTGCCGTTTTTATCACTTCCGAGCTAGTACGCCATACGTTTTGGTAACGTATTTGTGATATGGGAATGCACTATTGTATTGGATTGACGTCTGTGAGGACATTAGATGGGAATCTCAGAAAAAGGAGAATGTCAGGCATTATGCCACTTACCCTTAATTAAGTTAAGACTTGATATCAAGAATGAGTGCGAACATCTTATTTGCATTAAGTGTTTGCTAAGTGTTAACTGTGGTTGTTAACTGATTTGGGGTTATAGTTGTGCATAAATATGTTGCTCCAACATTTATGCTCTATTGATTATGTGTATAGAATTGCTTACCCCTATGCCCTTGTAGGTGATGTCACGTCACATCGCTTGCATCGAGATCCGTCCACTCATTAGTGACATTTGGATCTACGAGGATCTCCGGATGGAGTATGAGAGGGAGGTAGAGATTTCCCTTTTATCACCCTAAACCACTGATCCGGTTCAGTCCTCGTAGGTCTAGTTTTCTCATCATATACGCTATGCATGTACCCTCTTTTTATAATTACCATGGATCACCTCCCACTCGACCAGCTCGCTCATATCACAGTTTTCAATTCCAATCTATCCGCTCACACTCTTTTACTCCTAGAGCCGTTCGAAAGGAGATTCCCTCATCTGTTTAAAGGAGTTCTATTAAGGCCACGTATTCATCAAACCTTTTACGCAGTGGGAGGGTACCTACTCCTTCAAATGGGATCGAGGAGGAATCCTGTCGAAGGCGAGAGCAGAGGCGAGCCTGTCGTTAATACTACCCGGACTCATTGGAGGGACAATGACTCCTAGGTATGTGCATAAGGTAGATGATGAGGATCAGGGATCTGATGTGGTGGATGCTGTGGAGGAAATTGCTGCGGAAGATGTTGGATGATGACTGCTGTTACTTCTTGGAAGACTTCTACTACTACTACTGCTGCTACCAGTGCTATGAGACCAGCTTTGGAGTTTTATATATTGTGGGAATTTCTTTTGAAAACTCTTGAGTCATGGTCTATTTTGATGTACATATAAATACATAGCCTTATGGACTTGTACTGGGATTTTGGAGATCTTTACCAATGGACTATGCATTACGAACCTTTGTTATATATAAAGTCTGCGTTTATATTATGGTGTATTTCATAGTCCTGTTATCTCCGCTTACTCTGATATTGATTTAAAAAAATTCAGCTATGACATTTTGGAAATGGTATCACTTGGTTAGATGAAAACTGGATGGCATTACTTAAGTTCCTCTATATGAAATACATTACATCTATCTTCAAAGAGAATGCTATCTAAGATTTGCGAAGCTATCTTTTGAGCAAAGCAAATGCCGAATTCGATTTTAAAAGTAATACATAAACTATTCTCCAAACATCCTATGTTTTGGTTTGTGCACCCGACTCTTTAGAAAATATAAAGGAAAATTTTGAATCCAGTATTTTCTAATATTCTACAAGTCCATATATTCTCAAGTAATAGCCTTTATTTTGTATTAATTACTTGGGTTATTTTGAGGGTGTCACACTGAGTGGTATCAGAGCAAAAGTCAGATCCTGTAGTAGTGGAAGTTGCTCCAGAAAGGCAGTCATCAACATCAAGCAGGTATCCACAGAGCTTATTTATTGTTTTGAATACTGGTATTTTGCTCGAATTGAGCAATTGATACAGTGTAGAAATTGAATTCATTGTAGAAAGCTATTGTTAGAACCTTAGTATAGGTTGTGTGAAGAATGTTTCTGTAGTCCATCATATGTGACCATAAGTTATAGTGCAGGTCTATTATGACGACTTCTAAAAAGCGGAAAGTTATTTTTGCCTTGTTTCAGGTGATAAATAAAAGACAACTTCGTTCGTAAAAATCCAAACGGGGGCCATTGAGTAATAAGGGGGGTTAAAAAAAAAGAGTCATTTTTTTTAGTTTTCTATGTTGTAGCAAACAATGCTATTGCTATTGAGCTTGTTTGATGCTTATATTATTTGATCACCTTTATATTTAGTATGAATTCCTTTTGTCAATTGCTTTGAACGTGAATGTTAATGCCTTGGGACCCATCATTAAAAATTTGTTGTCACAAGTGTATTGAGAAAAAAAAAGTGAAGAACTAACTGCCTTTGATTTTATTATCTTATATTTCACAGCCTTGTGTGATTTGGGGAATTTGCTTTGCTTTGCCTTGTAGTAGTTTTTGGGACGCTTCATTTCTATATATATGATTGTTACTGTTATTTTTATATGAAAACATATCAAGTAAAGGCGAGTTCATGAACCAACTGTGACTTAATGTAATTAGCATTGAAATTAGATGTTGTAATACACTGATTTTTTACAATGGGAATAAAAGAATTTACTTAAAAATTATTGCAGCGGAAAAATAATAATTCCCTTTATAGAAAAATGGTGAATAAAGTTTTTCCTTGAAATACATTTTAAATCTAGAGTTACAATGGAATCAAACAATAGTAAAATATCTTTTTAGATATTTCCTTCTTCAGCTTGAGTCTCTGGCTTTGACAAATTGACTGACTCTTTCCGATGCTTGCACCTACCACACATTTAGGGTAAATGAGAGTAAGTTATTGTCATATCACATTATCATATTAAATAATCGATTGACGGAAAGTGAACATTCAAAGGGATCACATCATAATGCATGTGATGTATGAGGGCGATCTAGAACCTAATACATAAGGTTCTCTAATGTCATGTCGTGATCACCCTGCTCCTAAGGAAACCGCAATTGGTGGTTGAAACAACTAAGGAACCCTAGGAGAACACCTAGAAGGGGGGGGGGGGGATTGAATAGGTGTAAAAGAAACCTTGAAAGATTTTCGAACGAAACAAATCGAAACAATCAAAACGAATGATTTTTGCAAATTTTACAGCATTTAATCAATTAAGTTGAACTTTAATCGATTAATCTGCAATTTAATCGATTAAGGTTAGAAAACACAATTTCACTTAATCGATTAATAATCGATTATGACAGTTAAAAACTGAAAAATCACTTTTCAATCGAATACGAAAATAAATCAATAACACGTAAGATCAGAGATTAAGCGGAAACAATTAACACCTATATTCTTATTGATTACCTAGGTTATGAAAATGATTTTCCCAAATCAATTTGCACAATTAAAGATTCAATTCAATCAATTATGAAAATCAATCTTTCTCTAGGTTTTCAAGCAAGAACACAATGAATTGACTTGAATGTAAAGAGTAAGGGTTTAGAGATACGGCACAGTGATTTATCCTGGTTCACTTTCATCCACTTGAAAGCTACATCCAGTCCCCTCTTCAACCAAGAGAGATTCTTCACTATGAGGAATTAGAGTTCTCAAATTACAAGTAAATGCCTCTCAAGACTCCCTTCTTGATAGCCTACAAAGGATACTCCACACCCTTTCCTTGTAATCCTATTGATCTTCTCTCTAATCTAACCTCTACCCCTTGTTGATAATCCACACAACAAGTCTTCACTTGCTTGATGATAATCCACATACCAAGGCTTCACTTTGCTTGATTCACAACCAAGACTTCTTCTTCTTCAATGAGAAATTTGCTTGATGATAATCGACACACCAAGTCTTCTTGTTTGTTGTAGATGGCTTGCCTCTTGCAAAGATTACAACACGATAGAAAACAAAATGACACTCCTATGAATCTCTTTCAATAGCTATGACAAATCAAAATGAGAGAATCAAAATGAGAGACTCAAGAGTTCTTGATCAAAGAATGTGAAAATAGAAAGCTTTTGATCTTTGAAATTAAGAGAGAATAGAGTGGCTTGATTCTTTGTAAAAATGAATATCAAAATGATGGTTTTATGATCACAAAGGTTAGGAAAAGGTTTATATAGAATACCCAAAAGTTGTATGCACTAAAAAACTGATTTTGAGAAGTGAAAATCGTATTTTAAAAAATCAGATCTGCAGTGTTTAATCGATTAGATCTTCACTTAATCGATTAGTAATCGATTAGATTTGTTCTTAATCGATTAAGCCCTGTAGAAACTTGTTAGAAACTTGTTTTCTCAAAACTAAACCTTTCCTTTCAAACCTTTAAGCCACCTATTGATTTTAGGTAAAGTGAAAACTCAAATTATGATATAATCATGCAATCAAAAGAGATTCACTACCCTCTATATACTCTACCCAAACTCATCAAATAAAAGACTAAGTCTAGAGAGGCAAAAGATAAAACAATAACAAAACTCAAACTAGATCTTCAAGTCTTCATGAGCTTGTTCTCTCTTCTTCACTTGATGTTTGTTGTTGCTTGTTGAGCTTGAACTTGATCAACACCTTTGTAGCTTGTTCAAAACCTTTTGTCATTATCAAAACATTCTCAATGGAACTTACAATCTCCCCCATTTTGAAAATGACAAACATGTTTTGAAGTTGTTTGAAGTTGTTGACACTTTAACTATTTGATCACTTGGTGAGACTCTTGCTCCCCCTTAATCAATGCAATTGACATTTGAAATCCACTTGATAGAAGCTTGATTCTCCCCCTATCTTCAACAACTTTGCTCAACCTACATAAAAACAACAAAAACAACCATTCTCCCAAAACAAACTATTTCTCCCCCTTTGGCATTATCAAAAAGTAATATAAACCAATTGAAATATAAAATGCTTAGCCAAAATAAGAGAAATCGCCAATCATTCCTTTTCAACATTGATACCAATTGAAAGATAAGAACCAAAAATAATCAATGATACCAATTGAAAAGCTAATTGTCACTAATTGACAAAAATATCACAAAAGCATGATAATCATCTAATAATCACTCAATGATACCAATTGAACTTTAGAAAAAGTAATACCAATTGAGGACAATTCAATTATACCAATTGAGAAAAACTATAATTGATACCAAATAAGAATATTCAACAATATCACTTGTACCAAATTTTACCACTTTGTAGGTCACTCACTTGAGATGCAAATGTAATACCAATTGAAGATGCAAATGTATGAATAACACTTGTAAGCCCTTTGCTCTTCAATCATACCTACAAAACAATCATGCTTTGCTTTTTGGTATCCAAATGGTTTTGGATCCATTTTTGTTAGTTAAGGGAATCTCACCCTTCTTAACCCAAACAAACTTTCCTTTAGGTATACCATGCACTTTAACATAACACACATTTGAAGTATGTCCACGAGTACCACAATAGAAACATGTTGGTGCATTTGAGAAATCAACTTTAGAAAAATCAACAACATTTCTATGAGAATTACTCTTTGCATTAGTGTAACCCAAACCAAACTTGTTTGAATTTCCTCTTTGAAAATTTAACAATGTGCGCAATCTAATATCACCACTTGTGAAACTTGCAAGCTTATTTTTCAAAATAACATTTTCATCCTTAAGCAACTTGCAATTCTCACAATCAACCACAATATTCAATCTACTAGCACAATCACAAGAAGAACTAGCATAAATGAGATCAAGGGTTTCATTTTCAAGATTAAGCTCATCAACTTGTTTTTGAAGTTCTAAAATCTCTTTTGGATGTTTCAAAATGAGCTTCTTTCTTTCAATGTTTTTCAAAGCTAGTTTTTCAAGTTGTTCATGCATTTCTTCATAAGCATTATATAACAATTCATATTTAGAAGAAATTTCGGATTTAGTATGACTTACATTGCTATCCTCGCTTTGTTCACTTGATTCATCATTTGAACTTTCCTCTTCATTGAATTGAACAAGCAAGTTGAGATTAGCAACTTCTTCATCATCCGACGAACTATTCGATGTGCTTTTCTTGTCTTCTACATCAATATCCCAAACTATGTATGCTCTTTTAGATTTTGAATTTTTCTTTTCTTTCTCCTTCTTCATGAGATACCTAGAGCATGAGTACTTAAGATGACCGGGTTTTCCACATTCATGGCAAACTATACCTTCTTTTGATGTCTTGGTCTTGTAGTGTGGGGAATCCTTCTCTTTACCTTTGTCTTTGTTCAACCTTCCTTTTCTCCTTAGAAACTTGTCAAACTTCCTTAGTAAAAGTTTCATTTCTTTTTCATCAACATCCGAATCGGAATATTCATTATCATCATCATCGGAACTCTCTTTCTTCTTGTATGATCTATTGACTTTAAGAGGAAGTCCCTTTCTTCCATTGTTCTTATCCGACTCTTCATTGATACTTAAACGTCCAAGCTCCATTTCATGTTCTTGAAGCTTTCCGAAAAGTGTTGCTAGATCCATAACATCCAAATTCTTAGATTCAACAATAGCCGTTACTTTTGGTTGCCAATTCCTGTCTAAACATCTCAACACTTTGTTAGAAAGTTCACCTTGTAAGAAAGTCTTACCAAGAGCAAGTAAATGGTTAATAGTATGAGTAAAACGCTTTTGCATATCATTAATAGATTCATTTGGAAGCATTTGAAACAATTCATAATCACGCATTAAAGCATTCAATCTAGCTCTCCTAACCTCACTAGTTCCTTCATGAGTCACTTGTAAAGTGTCCCACATTTCCTTAGCACTAGTACATTGGGAAACTCTAAAGAACTCATCATAAGATAAAGCGAAGGTAATGATATTCTTTGCTTTATAATCATATTGAACTTTTTTTCTATCATCATCCTTCCACTTATCCTCGGAGATTAAATGTACTACGCCTTCAACTAAACTAGAGGGGATATGAGGACCTTTTTCAACTATTTTCCAAATTTCACTATCTATGGCTTGGATAAAGATTTTCATTCTAACTTTCCAATAAGCGTATCCCTCACCATTAAAGAGTGGGGGACGACTTATTGAAGCACCTTCACCACCAAAGGGATTCATGGAACCCATTGCGATTTTCTTAAAGGATCTTTACGAAAAAGCTCTTATGCTCGTGTCTTTCGACCGAGCTCTGATACCAATTGAGGAAACCGCAATTGGTGGTTGAAACAACTAAGGAACCCTAGGAGAACACCTAGAAGGGGGGGTTGAATAGGTGTAAAAGAAACCTTGAAAGATTTTCGAACGAAACAAATCGAAACAATCAAAACGAATGATTTTTGCAAATTTTACAGCATTTAATCGATTAAGCTGAACTTCAATCGATTAATCTGCAATTTAATCGATTAAGGTCAGAAAACACAATTTCACTTAATCGATTAATAATCGATTATGACAGTTGAAAACTGAAAAATCACTTTTCAATCGAATACGAAAATCAATCAATCAACACGTAAGATCAGAGATTAAGCGGAAACAATTAACACCTATATTCTTATTGATTACCTAGGTTATGAAAATGATTTTCCCAAATCAATTTGCACAATTAAAGATTCAATTCAATCAATTATGAAAATCAATCTTTCTCTAAGGTTTCAAGCAAGAACACAATGAATTGACTTGAATGTAAAGAGTAAGGGTTTAGAGATACGACACAGTGATTTATCCTGGTTCACTTTCATCCACTTGAAAGCTACATCCAGACCCCTCTTCAACCAAGAGAGATTCTTCACTATGAGGAATTAGAGTTCTCAAATTACAAGTAAATGCCTCTCAAGACTCCCTTCTTGATAGCCTACAAAGGATACTCCACACCCTTGCCTTGTAATCCTATTGATCTTCTCTCTAATCTAACCTCTACCCCTTGTTGATAATCCACAAAACAAGTCTTCACTTGCTTGATGATAATCCACACACCAAGGCTTCACTTTGCTTGATTCATAACCAAGACTTCTTCTTCTTCAATGAGAAATTTGCTTGATGATAATCGACACACCAAGTCTTCTTGTTTGTTGTAGATGGCTTGCCTCTTGCAAAGATTACAACACGATAGAAAACAAAATGACACTCCTATGAATCTCTTTCAATAGCTATGACAAATCAAAATGAGAGATTCAAGAGTTCTTGATCAAAGAATGTGAAAATAGAAAGCTTTTGATCTTTGAAATTAAGAGAGAATAGAGTGGCTTAATTCTTTGTAAAAATGAATATCAAAATGATGGTTTTATGATCACAAAGGTTAGGAAAAGGTTTATATAGAATACCCAAAAGTTGTATGCACTAAAAAACTGATTTTGAGAAGTGAAAATCGTATTTTAAAAAATCAGATCTGCAGTGTTTAATCGATTAGATCTTCACTTAATCGATTAGTAATCGATTAGATTTGTTCTTAATCGATTAAGCCCTGTAGAAACTTGTTAGAAACTTGTTTTCTCAAAACTAAACCTTTCCTTTCAAACCTTTAAGCCACCTATTGATTTTAGGTAAAGTGAAAACTCAAATTATGATATAATCATGCAATCAAAAGAGATTCACTACCCTCTATATACTCTACCCAAACTCATCAAATAAAAGACTAAGTATAGAGAGGCAAAAGATAAAACAATAACAAAACTCAAACTAGATCTTCAAGTCTTCATGAGCTTGTTCTCTCTTCTTCACTTGATGTTTGTTGTTGCTTGTTGAGCTTGAACTTGATCAACACCTTTGTAGCTTGTTCAAAACCTTTTGTCATTATCAAAACATTCTCAATGGAGCTTACACCTCGATACAATAATATCATTGCTTCTTCACAGTTCAGTCACATTAATATTACATATGAGCTCATAATATAAACAAAACCCTTCATATCACAAATTCTCATAAATCTTCATTGGGATAGGTAGTGGGGAGTAAACGTCTTGCTACCAACGCATGCCTACAGGCTCAAAAGCCAACAAATAAACAGATCCTCTCTCTTGGGATGGGGCATGCCAAGAACCGTCCACCACTGATCTTGTTATGTCAAAGAAACCGATAGAACTATAGTAGTTAATGCAAGACTATCCGGAGAGTGGTTAGCTAGACCTACCCATCTTAGGACCATCCTACCCATGATAATTCCCGCGATCGTAGATGAATCGCCATCTAAGACTTAGTTCCCCCTTTCATCCTCAACTTCGGGTTCCCAGAACCCTCTGTGCATCCTTTCCCAATCGTCCATAATATCCCTTTACACCATGCATGTGTGTATGAACAACACATTGTAAGAACTACAATCGGTGGGTGAATTAACTAAGGAACACTAGAAGAACACCTAGAAGGGGGGGTTGAATAGGTGTTAAAGAAACCTTGAAAGATTTTCGAATGAAACAAATCGAAACAATTAAAACGAACGATTTTCACAAATTCTACAGCCCTTAATCGATTATGCAACAGGTTAATCGATTAATGCCTGACAGCAAAATTTGGTTAATCGATTAACACCTTCAGTTAATCGATTAATCACTGTTAAAACTGAAAAATCATTTTTCAATCGAAAACGAAAATCAATCAATTAACACATATGATCAGAGATAAAGCGGAATTGATTAACACTAATATTCTTATTGATTACCTAGGTTATGAAAATGATTTTTCCCAAATCAATTTGCACAATTAAAACCTAATTCATTCAATTATAGAAAATCAATCTTTTCTAGGTTTTCAATCAAGAACAATATGAGATGACAAAAACTACAGAGTTAAGGGAAGAGAAGCTTGCTCAGAGATTTATACTGGTTCACTCACAACCACCATGAGCTACATCCAGTCCCCTCTTATCACAAGAGAGAGTTTCTTCACTAAGGAATTAGAATTCTCAAATTACAAGTAATCCGCCTCTCAAGACTCCCTTCTTGATAGCCTCCAAGAGATCCCTCACTCTTGTCTTGCAATCTTATTGAACTTCTAATCTAACCTTCTTCCCTTGCTTATTGATAACCCCAGAACAAGTCTTCCACTTGCTTGTTGATACCTCACAACAAGACCTCCAATTTGCTTGATGACACACCAAGACTTCTTCTTCTTCAATTTGCTTGATGAACAACACATCAAGACTTCCAATTTGCTTGATGACACACCAAGACTTCTTCTTCTTCAATTTGCTTGATGAAAAACACACCAAGACTTTTCCTTTGTTGTAGAATGTTTGCCTTCTTGCAATGATTACAACTCAATACAAAACACAATAACCTAATGAATCTCCTTCAAGAACTATGAACAATTAAACTTGAGATTCAAAGGTTTCTTGATCAAAGAATATGAAAAGTTAGAACTTTGATCTTAAGAAAGTGAGAGAGAATGTTGAGAGAATAGTGTGGCTTTCAATCTTTCTAAAAATTATATGAAAATGAAATTGGTTTGTTCTAATGATTCACAAAGGTTGGGAAAAGATTTATATACAATACCCAAAAGTTAGGAAACTTAAAAACTGATTTTGAGAAGTGAAAAACGTATTTTTGGTTTGTTCTAATGATTCACAAAGGTTGGGAAAAGATTTATATAGAATACCGAAAAGTTAGGAAACTTAAAAACTGATTTTGAGAAGTGAAAAATGTATTTTAAAAACCAGTACAACAGGTGTTAATCGATTAGCTACTCAGGTTAATCGATTAACCCTTGTTAAATTTATGTTAATCGATTAGCCACTTTACTTAATCGATTAAGACCTGTAAAAGTCAATTAAAAACTTGTTTTCTCAAAACTAAATCTTTTCTTTCAAACCTTTAAGCCACCTATTGATTTAGGTTAAGTAAAATACTCAAATCATAATATGATCATGCACTTGATAGAGATTCACTACCCTCTAATAAACTCTACCCAAACTCATCAAATTCTAAGACTCAAAATAAAGATATTACAAACAATTCACATATTGAATCTTAATGAGCTTGCTCTCTCTTCATCATTGTTGATTGTTGTTGTTTGGTGAGCTTCTCCATGACTTGAGCTTGATCAAAACATTTGTCATTATCAAAACCATCACACTGGATCTAACAATCTCCCCCTTTTTGATTATGAAAAATATGTTTTGAAGTTGTTTTAAAGTTGTTGATTGTTGAAACATTTGATCACTTGGTGAGACTCTTGCTCCCCCTCAATAAATGCATGACTTGGTGAGACTCTTGCTCCCCCTCAATAAATGCTTTGAATCCAAATTAGTTAAGCACTGATTCTCCCCGTATCTTCAACAACTTTGCTCCACCTAAATAAAAGAAACAACAAAACGACCTTTTCTTCCTCTTTTGGCATTATCAAAAAGTAATTTAACAGTGAAATTTTAAGCCAAAATAAGAGAAATCAATAATACTTTCTCTACATAATTGATACCAATTTGAAAGTAATATAACAATGAAATATGATACCAATTGGAACTAAAAGTCATTATATCACTTGACAAGGTATGATATCAATTGTAAAGAAATTTCACAACAACCACAATAGCATGACAAACACATAATGATACCAATTGTAGAAGAATATATCATTACACCACTTGTGAATTTTCAACACAAATTGTAAATATCAATTGTAAGAGACTAATAGTAAGATTAGAAGATACCAATTGTAAATCAATACCAATTGTAAGTACTTGTTATCTCTTGTGAAAATCCACTTGATACCAAATGTGAGATTTGTGGAAACAATCCCAATTGTAAGCCATTCTCTTTGATAGTTGAAGAAGCAAATAATGAATAACACTTGTAAGCCTTTTTGCTCTTTAATTGTACCTATAAAATAATCATGCTTTGCTTTTTGGTATCCAAATGGTCTTGGATCCATTTTTGTTAGTTAAGGGACTTTCACCCTTCTTAACCCAAACAAAATTTCCTTTAGGTATACCATGCACTTTTACTTGACACACATTTTAAGTATGTCCATGAGTGCCACAATAGAAACATGTTGGTGCATTTGAAAAATCAACATTAGAAAAGTCAACAACATTTCTATGACACTTACTCTTAGCATTAGTATAACCCAAACCAAACTTGTTTGAATTCTCTCTTTGAAAATTTAACAATGTGCACAATTTAATATCACCACTTGTGAAACTTGCAAGCTTATTTTTCAAAATAGCATTTTCATCTTTAAGCAACTTGCAATTCTCACAATCAACCACAACATTCAATCTACTAGCACAATCAAAAGAAGAACTAGCATATATGAGATCAAGAGTTTCATTTTGAATATTAAGCTCATCAACTTGTTTTTGAAGGTCTAAAATCTCTTGTTGATGTTTCAAAATGAGCTTCTGCCTTTCTATATTTTTCAAAGCTAGTTTCTTAAGTTCTTCATGCATTTCTTCATAAGCATTATATAAAACTTCATATTTGGAAGAAATTTCAGATTTAGTATCACTTACATCGCTATCCTCGCTTTGTTTATTTGATTCATCATTTGAGCTTTCTTCTTCATCTACTTGAACTAGCAAGTTAAGTGCAGCAATTTCTTCATCATCCGAAGAATGTATGCCTTTTTTATGCTTTGGATGTTTCTTCTCTTTCTCCATCTTTTTGAGATACTTTGAACATGTATACTTGATATGACCGGGTTTTCTGCATTCATGGCAAACCACTCCTTCTTTTGTTGTCTTTTTCTTGTAGTGTGGGGAATTCTTCTCTTTACTTTTGTCTTTGTCCAACCTTCCTTTTCTCCTTAGATGCTTACTAAACTTTCTTAGTAGAAGTTTCATAGTCTCTTCATCAATGTCCGAATCGGAATCTTCATCATCAGAACTCTCTTCCTTTCTATATGAACTTCTAGCCTTAAGAGCAATTCCTTTTCTTTCTTTGTTCATTTCCGACTCTTCATGCATATGCAAACGTCCAAGCTCCATTTCATGTTCTTGAAGCTTTCTGAAAAGTGTAGCTAAGTCCATGATATCCAAGTCCTTTGATTCTATAATTGCGGTAACCTTAGGTTGTCATTCCCTGCTTAGACATCTTAAAACTTTGTTAACAAGTTCACAATTCATGAAAGTCTTTCCAAGAGCAATGAGATGATTAATAATATGAGTAAAATTTTTTTGCATATCACATATAGATTCATTAGGCAACATAAGAAACAATTCATATTCATGCATCAAAGAATTTAATCTAGCACGCCTAACTTCACTAGTGCCTTCATGTGTGACTTGCAAGGTGTCCCACATCTCTTTGGCATTATGACATTGGGAGACTCTAAAGAACTCATCATAAGATAGAGCCGAAGTGATGATATTTTTAGCTCTTAAATCATATTGAATTTTCTTTTTATCATCATCCGTCCACTTATCTTTGGGAGTGAGTTGAAGTACACCTTCTACTTGTGTTAAGGGAATGTGAGGACCATTCTCAATGGCTTCCCAAATATTCACATCTATAGCTTCAAAAAAAAATCTCATTCTAACTTTCCAATAAGCATAACCGTCTCCACCAAACACAGGAGGGCGGTTTATTGAAGCACCCTTCACCACCAAAGGGACTCGTAGAACCCATTGTAGTTTCCTCAAGGATCTTTACGAAAAAGCTCTATGCTCGTGTCTTTTGACCGTGCTCTGATACCAATTGTAAGAACTACAATCAGTGGGTGAATTAACTAAGAAACACTAGAAGAACACCTAGAAGGGGGGTTGAATAGGTGTTAAAGAAACCTTGAACGATTTTCAAATGAAACAAATCGAAACAATTAAAACGAATGATTTTCACAAATTCTACAGCCCTTAATCGATTAAGCAACAGGTTAATCGATTAATGCCTGACAGCAAAATTTGGTTAATCGATTAACACCATCAGTTAATCGATTAATCACTGTTAAAACTGAAAAATCACTTTTCAATCGAAAACGAAAATCAATCAATTAACACATATGATCAGAGATAAAGCGGAATTGATTAACACCAATATTCTTAATGATTACCTAGGTTATGAAAATGATTTTTCCCAAATCAATTTGCACAATTAAAACCTAATTCATTCAATTATAGAAAATCAATCTTTTCTAGGTTTTCAATCAAGAACAATATGAGATGACAAAAACTAAAGAGTTAAGGGAAGAGAAGCTTGCTCAGAGATTTATACTGATTCACTCACAACCACCGTGAGCTGCATCCAGTCCCCTCTTATCACAAGAGAGAGTTTCTTCACTAAGGAATTAGAATTCTCAAATTACAAGTAATCTGCCTCTCAAGACTCCCTTCTTGATAGCCTCCAAGAGATCCCTCACTCTTGTCTTGCAATTCTATTGAAATTCTAATCTAACCTTCTTCCCTTGCTTATTGATAAGACCACTACAAGTCTTCCACTTGCTTGTTGATATCTCACAACAAGACTTCCAATTTGCTTGATGACACACCAAGACTTCTTCTTCTTCAATTTGCTTGATGAACAACACACCAAGACTTCCAATTTGCTTGATGACACACCAAGACTTCTTCTTCTTCAATTTGCTTGATGAACAACACACCAAGACTTTTCCTTTGTTGTAGAATGTTTGCCTTCTTGCAATGATTACAACTCAATACAAAACACAATAACCTAATGAATCTCCTTCAAGAACTATGAAAAATTAAACTTGAGATTCAAAGGTTTCTTGATCAAAGAATATGAAAAGTTAGAACTTTGATATTAAGAAAGTGAGAGAGAATGTTGAGAGAATAGCGTGGCTTTCAATCTTTCTAAAAATGATCATGCACTTGATAGAGATTCACTACCCTTTAATAAACTCTACCCAAACTCATCAAATTCTAAGACTCAAAATAAAGATATTACAAACAATACACATATTGAATCTTAATGAGCTTGCTCTCTCTTCATCATTGTTGATTGTTGTTGTTTGGTGAGCTTCTCCATGACTTGAGCTTGGTCAAAACATTTGTCATTATCAAAACCATCACACTGGATCTAACACACATATGTTTGGGTAGACTTAGGATCCCTAAAGAAATGGTCATAACAATTTAGCTTTGTTGTTTTTTCAAATTTTACACGTGATAATCGATTGTCATAAGCCAATAATCTATTATCCAGTGTAAACAGTCCAGTAATTGCGACAGTGCACCCCGATAACCAATTGTCAGACTCTGAAAATAGATTATCAGTGCAACGAGAGAGCTTTTCAAGCCTTTTTCTTATACCATTTCTATAGTAATGCTAAATTAACTTCCTCAATGACTTCCTAGGACTTTTTACAATAATGTAGCACTATTTCTATGCATAAAATCACAGATTTATCCAAGGTAGCTGTTATATCATACAATGCACATATTCATTCGAATCATCAATTAAAACATAATATATCCAATAAAATACAAGCCAGACAATGGTTCATCCTCAGTCTTAATATATTTATCCAGCATTTAATCAATTGGATATCAAACATAGTGAAGTCATGGGTTATCTTGGCCTCCAAGCCAAGTAACCTTGTCATGACTAGCAAAGCACACTTGTACAAGCTCATGGTAGCTTGCATTACACTTTGCGGTCATCAATTATTATCCTAGTGATATAGAACTTCTCCCATACCTGCTTTGAGACACTGAAAGATCAGGCTTTAAGCTTTATGCTGAAACAGGATCGTAATTCACAGCAATCCAAAATGAATTTTGGACAACTTTGGCACGAGAATTCATCATCGTTTTGCAATGAAAATACAATATATTTGTTAGGATCTATTATATGCCATGAGGGCTTGATTTAGGATAAAAAAGAAGAGCCTAATTCACAGGGAGCTTACCACACGATTCCTACGAAGTGGACTCCCTAGAATTTATGGTTTTTGCTTCACTTTCATGCAACTTTAGTCTCAATGTTCATATTACGATAGTTCAACGAAAACAAGTGAGACTAATTAGAAAACAAACTAGACTATGAGATCTTTAAATAGAACTAAAGATATGAACAAATGATGGCTTGGTTTTGCTGTGCCAATCCTGCAAAGTTGGGATGTTCATAATTCTGCTTGTTGTTTCCAGAACCTGCTGAATTATTTTTTGGCTAACTTTGGAGTCAAAGTTTGTCAAGGTCCAGTAACGAAAATACATGAGACCACTTGGTATTAACTGTAGGCTATGAATACTAAAATTTGGAACAAGAATGAGGACTTATAAGGGGCTGAGCTTACCAAACGAGAGGGATAAAGTAGGGTATCTGAGAATTATGGTTTGTTGAAACTGTTGTCAGGACTAATTTTTTTTAGAACTTTGACACATGAGAACTTGATGGTTTTGAAACGAAAACTCAGAGAACCAACTTGGCTTTGTTTTCTGCTGTGAGGACTGCAATTAGAGTCAAGAATCATGGCTTACACCTCATTGAGCTAGGTAAACGAAAAGGATAAAGTAAGGGTGTTGGACAATTTCTGAACAGGTTTCAAGAAGAGATTTTGACAATGTTTGGCCATCAATTCAGAAGGACTTTGTGTTTCACCTTAAGGAGAGATGCATACACGAATTCTAATTGTTTTTCCAAGGTTTCTATGGAAGAAAACAGAAGGAAAGGTTGGTGTTGAAGCTCTTATTTATTGGCCAATGATTAGATAAAAATAAGTTAGTTTAAGAGTGAAGGAGGCCATGGGGTTGAGCCACAACACCCTATGACTCATCCTTGATGCGAGGATAATCATCCCAAGAAGCATGAGGTGGTAAAACCAGGTAAAAACGCGTTTTTTTGTCATTCCAAGCTTGCTTCAGCATGAAGGTAGGTCAGTATAATCGATTTTCAACCCATGATAATCGATTATCGGGATTAAAATTTGCCCAGACTGAAAATTTCGGACTTGATAATCAATTGTCCACTATTACAATCGATTATCCAAGGCTGGTAATTAATTATTTATTCTACTAATCAATTGTTCAGCTCATAGATACACAATTTCACATCTTAAAATATTAAACTTGAATCGTTTCTTTCCAAAAACTATTTTCTATGAAAAAAATATATGTTAAATTCCAAAAATCCTTATTATTAAATTAAAATACATAATATTAAAAATTGAATGTTACAGATGTAGTTCTGGAATTGTAGAAACTACGTCCAAGGTTGATAGACTTTAGATCAACTTTCTTTTGAAATTGTTCATGGACATGCATGTGAAAGATGGAATTGGTATTTATATGTTTTAATTTTATTTTACTTTATTTTTAGGTTTAGATTTTCTGTAAATTTTCACAGGCATAATGTCATTTGAAGGAATTGGTAATTGGCTTGTAGTGCTTAACATCCTAAGATGATGAAATTGGAGAGATTCGTGAAGAATATGAAAGTGGAGAAATTTTAAGTGAACCTTTGCCTCTAGACGAAAATGCCTACAATTCTTTTCAAAAGGAAATTTTTTAACAGTGATACAAATGCTTACATGTTTTACTGTTTATTTGGAAAGAGTTTTGGTTTTTGGCTAAACGTGATCATAGTTATAAACGGTACAAGAATAACATTGAAGATATTTATAAAAAAAAGAGTTTATTTGTCATTGGCAGGTGTTGCTAAACAAAAAAAAAATTATTGAAGTAGCAAAACAAAGGAAACAAAAAATCGTTGATCTCTAAAAGAACATTTGGCTTTGAGGAAAAATGGATGGTTACATGTTTTGAAAAATCTCAAAACCATGCATTACAGGATGAAAAAGAACTCCGATTTCTTCTTGCTTATTGTTATATCCCCATCAATGATCAGGAATTATTATTATTATTATTATTATTATTATTATTATTATTATTATTATTATTATTATTATCAAAAGCTGGTTGCTAGGTAAGTCTCATTATGAGAGTGCTTGAAGCAAAGAAAGGGATAGAGGCAAGCCATCTACCGTTTTTGGATAAAAATATTAGGAATTTCATCCAATCTCAAAGTAGTGTTTGTAAAAAGAATGATGGTTCAGATGTTATGAAATTATGCAAAAGTCTGAAGGACAAAGATGATGCCTTTTAATATGATTTCACATTGATGAAAGTAACATGTTGGAGCATATTATTTGGGTATTCAAGGGTTCGATACGAGCATATGAAGATTTTGGGGATGTGGTTGTCTCTGATACTACATATTGTATTAGTCGTTACGATATGCCTCTTGGACTATGGGTTGAAGTTGATAATCATAGAAATTCCAATTTTATTTTTTTCTATTGTTAGATGAGAAGATACCTTCCTTCACATGGGCTTTAAAGGTAAATTTTGATTATTTGTTGTTGTTTTTGTTACTTAAATGTAGAATTTGATAGTTTTATATTTGGCATAAATACTCTTTTGGTCATTTTTCTTAATTTTAGGTTTCAATTTGGTCATTTATCTTTTAAAAAGAGTCAATTTATCCCTCTATATTTTTAATTGTCAATTTCATCTTTCCACCATAACAATTTTAGATTTTCATTAGAATATATATTGATTTTGTCGAAAATTCCTTATTACTTTCACCGGAATATGCATTTTTTTGACCGAGATCTGCATTTTTCAATATGTTTGAAACTTTGATTGATAAATTGTCAATGTTGTTCCACTTTTTTTGGGGTAAAATTTCATCCATATTTTTTCCTTTCTTGCTTTAAAATTGCAAATTTCAGCGACAAAATGCATATTTTGTTGATTTGAAAAGGAAATTCCGGAAAGTCAATATATTCTGTGTTGAAAAACTACACTCGGTAGGTGAAATAACTAGGAACACTAGGAGAACACCTAGAAAGGGGGGTTGAATAGGTGTTATAGACACTTTGAAAGATTTTCGCAAGAAACAAATCTAAACAATTAAAACCAATGAAAATCAATCAATTAACAAATATTATATCAGAGATTAAGCGGAAACAATCAACACCAATATTCTTATTGATTCACCTAGGTTATGAAAATGATTTTCCCTTTATCAATTTTGCACAATAAAGATTCAATTCAATCAAATATGAAAATCACTTTTTTCTAGGTTTTCAATCAAGAACACAATTAAAGACTTTAATTGTAAAGAGTAAGAGTTTAGAGATACGACACAGTGATTTATCCTGGTTCACTTTCATCCACTTGAAAGCTACTCCAGTCCCCTCTTCAACCAAGAGAGATTCTTCACTATGAGGAATTAGAGTTTCTCAAATTACAAGTAAATGCCTCACAAGACTTCCTTCTTGCTAGCCTACAAAGGATACCACACCCTTGCCTTGTAATCCTATTGATATCTAATCTAACCTCTTCTCTTGCTTGCCGATACCTCACAACAAGACTTCCAATGCTTGCTTCACTCACAAGACTTCCAATTGCTTGATGAAATGCCTCACCAAGGCTTCCAATGAAACTTGCTTGATTCACAAAATCAAGGCTTCCAATGTTGTAGATAGCTTGCCTAACTTGCAATGATTACAACCCAAATGAAAAACAATAACAATCCTATGAATCTCTTTCAAAAGTTATGAAATATCAACATGAGAGATTCAAGGTTCTTGATCAAAGAATGTAAAAATGAGAGCTTTGATCTTGAGAGAGTGAGAGAGAATAGTGTGGCTTTGATTCTTTGTAAAATTGTGTATCAAAATGATTCTAGTTGATTCTCATTGATAGAAATGATTAGGAAAAGGTTTATATAGAATACCCAAAAGTTGGAGCACTTAGAATGGCTTTTGAGAAGTGAAAAACGTATTTAAAAAACCATATCTGATCAAGTTACTCGAGTGAAATGAGTGTTACTCGAGTAAACCGAAAGCAAGATAATTTTCACTCGAGTGAGACAAAAAAATACTCGAGTAAAGTGCAGATAATCGATTATCAAAAGTTTGTTAATCGATTATCAGTACAAAATACACTGTTAATCAATTATCAAAATCTGTTAATCGATTATTAACATTAAAAATCACTTAAAACTTGTTTTCTCAAAAACTAAACCTTTTCTTTCAAACCTTTAAGCCACCTATTGATTTTAGGCAAAGTGAATACTCAAAATATGATATAATCATGCAATCAAAAGAGATTCACTACCCTCTAATGACTCTACCCAAACTCATAAACTAAAAGACTTGTGAGACGAAAGATAAAACAATAAAACACAAACTACCAAACTAAGTCTTCATGAGTTGGCTCTCTCTTCTTCACTTGATGTTTGTTGTTGCTTGTTGAGCTTGAACTTGATCAACACATTTAAGCTTGTTCAAAACCTTTTGTAGCTTGTTCAAAACCTTTTGGCATTTATCAAAACATTCTTCATGGATCTTACAATCTCCCCCTTTTTGAAAATGACAAAAATGTTTTGAAATCGTTTGAAGTTCATTGAAGTTGTTGATGCTTGAACCATTTGATCACTTGGTGAGACTCTTGCTCCCCCTCAATTTATGCTTTTGACATTTGAATCCAATTGAGTTAAGCTTGATTCTCCCCCTATCTCCAACAACTTTGCTCAACCTATATAAAAACAACAAAACAAACCTTTCTCCAAACATACCATTTAAAAAAAATATTTCTCCCCTTTGTTTCAAAACATCATATTTCTCCCCCTTTGGCATTATCAAAAAGAAATATATATGTAACATCCCGAATTTTAATTCTAATAAATATTAGAATAATAGTAAGATTTGGAAGTAAGGATTATCCTAGAAGGGATTTAAAATTATGGATTACGAGTTCTTTGAGTGCCATAGAGGAGTCAAGGAGCATTGGCATCGAAAAGTAAATTTAAAGAAGACCTAACGAGTGTTAAAAATCGATTTTTCGGTGTTAAAAACACCCGACGTTAGGAAATTCAAAATAAAAGATTTAAGACTCAAAACACAATTCCCACCGTTGGATATGAAGGTATGATTTTTAGGAAGTTACTCGTCAAATTTGAGCAAGATCCGACGGTGAACGAAGAAGTTATAGCTATTTGAAGTTGGGAGAAAATAGTTGAAAAATAGAAAAGCAAACTAGCAGTATCTGGTCATTTTACTCGAGTATTTTGTGAAATACTCGAGTATTTTGTCAAAAAAACTCGAGTATTTCTGTCAATACTCGAGTATTCTGCTACCTGCAGCTTTAAAATCGTGTTTTGGGGGCTGAAACCCCCATTTCAACCCCTCTTTCTCTCTCTCCGCCCAGCACCTCCTCCAACCACCACCACCGGAGCTCATGGCCGCCACCCCACCTCCTTGTCCTTCCTTCTTCCCATAGATCCTCTCTTTCCCTCTCCTCCCTCTGGATCTCTTTCTCGCTCTTCCCTCCTCCCTTCCTCCGGCCACTGCTGCTGCCACCACCACCACCGAGAGCCACCCACCTCCGGCCGCCACTGCCACGAACCACCATCGCCTCTCTCTCCCTGCCATAGCCCCTCTCCTCCTCCTCAGATCACCCTTTCCTTCCTCTCTCTTGAGAGCAACACCGGCGCCGTTACCGACTCGTGACCGTGCTGGGCTCGTGTCGGGTGCGCCAAAGCTTGGAGCTCTTGCCTAGGTTCAGCCGGGATTATTCTCACCACCGGCGTCGATCCCCGTCGACCCGTTCATCGCCCGGATCGCTAAAGCTTCACGGATCGCCGCTCCCTATTCGGAGTTGAGGTTCTCTCTTTTTACCTTCGTCACCCGAGGTAAGGGGTTTCATTACCAGTCCTTAAGGGGTGTATTTCTGGGTAGTTATATCTATCGCTAGGATCGGGGGAAATGTTAATTGCTAACGAACCTTAGGGTAACCTGCTAATAATGAAGAAAGATAGATGGAGTAAATAGGGGGAAACCAATAGTGATGAATAAAAAGGTAAGTATCAGAATAACTAATTAATTACATTGGTAGGGTGTGGTAAAAGAATAGAAATGGTGAAGAGGAAAATAAATTTAGAAATGAACCAATGAGAGAAATTATAGAAATAATTAAGAGTTAGAAAAGGGAATTAAAATATAACGACTATACTAACGCTAAGTGGAATTGGATGTAAACTTGAATAATTAGTAAAAGGAAAAAGGAAAAGGAAGAGAAGAAGAAAAAGAAGAGAAAGAAGAGAAAGGGAATAGGGAAGTAATTAAAAGAAATTAAAAGAATTAAGAGAATTAAGGGACTAAAAGTAAAAGGGAAAGGACTAAAACGAGTTAGTAGTGAGAACTAAATGTTAAATGGCACAGGTGGTTGTATTGACCCTGTGGCCAAATAAAAAGGGTAAATGTCGCAGGTGGTTGCATTGACCCTGTGGCACGGCGCAGGTGGTTGTATTGACCCTGTGGCCTAATAGAATGGTAAATGTCGCAGGTGGTTGTATTGACCCTGTGGCACGGCGCAGGTGGTTGTATTGACCCTGTGGCCTAATAAAATGGTACTCGTCACAGGTGGTTGTATTGACCCTGTGGCACGGCGCAGGTGGTTGTATTGACCCTGTGGCCAAGTAATAAAAAAGTAAGGGAAGTTTATGTAGATCTCTGTTTGAGGTTACATAAACGATATGGGTGTATACAGATCACTGTTTGTGGTTGTATACACGTATGCAGATCACTGTTTGTGGTTGCATACGTATGCAGATCACTGTTTGTGGTTGCATACAGAGCGTTTGCAGATCACTGTTTGTGGTTGCAAACCCGGTGTGTAGATCTCTGTTTGGGGTTACACACAATAATAAGGGAAAAAGGAAATAAAAATGGAAAAGGGTAAGGGAATTAAATGGAAAGAATAATGAACAAAATAATGGAAAGGATTTAGGAAAAATAAAAAGGGTTAATGGAAATGGATAAGGTCGTATTATGTATATGTATATATATATATATATTAATGGAAAAGGGCAATGAGAATGGTAATAGATAGGAAAAATAAATAATAGAATGGACATTGGAATGGGAAATAAGAAGGTAAACAATGCAATTGATATAGGAACTAGAGGAAATAAAAAAGGAGTAAAAAGGTTAGAGTGAAAATAAAGAAGAACATGAATTAAGTAGTATAGAATAGGCTTGAATGGTCTTGGTGTGTTGTATATATCTGCTTAGAAATCTCTCTTTTAAGTTCTGTGTGATGCTTCCCCTGTGTGGTTAATATTTTTCAGGTACACAAGTGGAGCTTACACCAGTGCTGGCCGAGCAGGATTTTAAGTTCCACTACGTGGAATGTATTTTACATATTTTGAGTGGATAATTATTTAATGTAATTTATAATATGAATTAGTAACTTGCCCTGAAGCTTGTACAAATTGGGCATTAGGATTTGTTATGACTTTTAATCTGTTGTTGTTTATGTTTTTTAAACAATTCTGGACTGACAGGTTTTTCGAAGAAAATTTTTGGGAAGTCCGGAAAACAGAGGAAACTCTGCCGGATTTTCGTAAAACCTTTTAAAGGAATTTAGGTGTTAAAAAGAAATTTTCAAACTCCGATTTTTATTAAAACCTAAAAATTACTAATAAAAATGAGAGTGTTACAATATACCAATTGTAACTAAACAAATACCAATTGAAATAAGATCTAAGCCAAAATAGAAGAAATATAACCAAAGCATGATAATCATCTAATGATTACTCAATGATATCAATTATAACAAATTGTATACCAATAACATGATACCAATTGTAAAACAATTGTAAGAATTTGATACCAATAGTATTTTCTCAATAGTATAAACAATATCACATTATAAGAAATAATACCAATTGAGAGAACTATGAGCAATATCTAACAATATCAATTGTAGATACCAATTGTATAATATCAAATGTTACCAATTTGTAGGATTTTCTTCTTGATACCAATTAAAGAAGATCAATAATGTCAATTGTATCAAATGTGTATAGACCTTCATTTGCTTCTTCAATCATACCTACAAAACAATCATGCTTTGCTTTTTGGTATCCAAATGGTTTTGGATCCATTTTTGTTAGTGTAGGGACTCTCACCCTTTTTCATCCAAACAAAATCTCCTTTAGGTATACCATGCACTTTAATATAACACACATTTGAAGTATGTCCATGAGTACCACAATAGAAACATGTTGGTGCATTTGAAAAATCAACTTTAGAAAAATCAACAACATTTCTATGAGATTTACTCTTAGCATTAGTATAACCCAAACCAAACTTGTTTGAATTTTCTCTTTGAAAATTTAACAATGTGCGCAATCTAATATCACCATTTGAGAAACTTGCAAGCTTATTTTTCAAAATAGCATTTTCATCTTTGAGCAACTTGCAATTCTCACAATCAACCACAATATTCACTCTACTAGCACAATCACAAGAAGAACTAGCATATATAAGATCAAGAGTTTCATTTTCAAGATTAAGCTCATCAACTTGTTTTTGAAGTTCTAAAATCTTTTGTTGATGTTTCAAAATGAGCTTCTTCCTTTCAATGTTTTTCAAAGCTAGTTTCTTAAATTGTTTATGCATTTCTTCATAAGCATTATATAACATTTCATAATTTGAAGAAATTTCGGATTTAGTAAGACTTACATCGCTTTCGTCACTTTGCTCACTTGATTCATCATTTGAGCTTTCCTCTTCATGTACTTGAGCTATCAAGTTGAGACAAGCGGCATGTTCAACATCCGAAGAACTACTAGTTGTGCTTTTCTTGTCTTGTTCATCATCACTATTCCAAACTATGTATGCCCTTTTGTGTTTTGCATTTTTCTTCTCTTTCTCCTTCTTCTTGAGATACTTAGAGCATGAGTACTTGAGATGACCGGGCTTTCCACATTCATGGCAAACTACACCTTCTTTTGAAGTCTTGGTCTTGTAGTGTGGGGGATCCTTCTCTTTACTTTTGTCCTTGTTCAACCTTCCTTTTCTCCTTAGAATTTTATTGAACTTTCTTAGTAGAAGCTTCATCTCCTCTTCATCAATATCCGAATCGGAATCTTCATTATCAACATCATCATCATCGGAACTCTCTTCCTTTTTATATGACCTTTGAGCTTTAAGAGCAATTCCTTTTATCTCTTTGTACTTATCCGACTCTTCATGCATTTGCAAACGTCCAAGCTCCATTTCATGTTCTTGTAGCTTTCCGAAAAGTGTTGCTAAGTCCATGGTGTCCAAGTCCTTTGATTCAACAATTGCGGTAACCTTAGGTTGCCATTCCCTACTTAGACATCTTAAAACTTTGTTAACAAGTTCACAATTCAAGAAAGTTTTACCAAGAGCAATGAGATGATTAACAATATGAGTAAAACGTTTTTGCATAAAACATATAGATTCATTAGGCAACATATGAAACAATTCATATTCATGCATCAAAGAATTCAATCTAGCACGCCTAACTTCACTAGTGCCTTCATGTGTGACTTGCAAGGTGTCCCACATATCTTTGGCATCTTTACATTGGGAGACTCTAAAGAACTCATCATAAGATAGAGCGGAGGTGATGATATTTTTTGCTTTTAAATCATATTGAATTTTCCTTTTATCATCATCGGTCCACTTATCTTTGGGAGTAAGTGTAAGCACACCTTCTACATCTTTTGAGGGAATATAAGGACCATTTTCTATGGCTTCCCAAATGTTCATATCTATGGCTTCTATAAAGATTCTCATCCTAATTTTCCAATAAGCATAACCCTCTCCACCAAACATAGGAGGGCGATTTATTGAAGCACTTTCACCACCAAAAGGATTCGTAGAACCCATTGTAGTTTCTCAAGGATCTTAACGAAAAAGCTCTATGCTCGTGTCTTTCGACCGAGCTCTGATACCAATTGTTGGAAAAACTACACTCGGTAGGTGAAATAACTAGGAACACTAGGAGAACACCTAGAAGGGGGGGGGGGTTGAATAGGTGTTATAGAAACTTTGAAAGATTTTTGCAAGAAACAAATCTAAACGATTAAAACCAATGAAAATCAATCAATTAACAAATATTATATCAGAGATTAAGCGGAAACAATCAACACCAATATTCTTATTGATTCACCTAGGTTATGAAAATGATTTTCCCTTTATCAATTTTGCACAATAAAGATTCAATTCAATCAAATATGAAAATCACTCTTTTCTAGGTTTTCAATCAAGAACACAATTAAAGACTTTAATTGTAAAGAGTAAGAGTTTAGAGATACGACACAGTGATTTATCCTGGTTCACTTTCATCCACTTGAAAGCTACTCCAGTCCCCTCTTCAACCAAGAGAGATTCTTCACTATGAGGAATTAGAGTTTCTCAAATTACAAGTAAATGTCTCACAAGACTTCCTTCTTGCTAGCCTACAAAGGATACCACACCCTTGCCTTGTAATCCTATTGATATCTAATCTAACCTCTTCTCTTGCTTGCCGATACCTCACAACAAGACTTCCAATGCTTGCTTCACTCACAAGACTTCCAATTGCTTGATGAAATGCCTCACCAAGGCTTCCAATGAAACTTGCTTGATTCACAAAATCAAGGCTTCCAATGTTGTAGATAGCTTGCCTAACTTGCAATGATTACAACCCAAATGAAAAACAATAACAATCCTATGAATCTCTTTCAAAAGTTATGAAATATCAACATGAGAGATTCAAGGTTCTTGATCAAAGAATGTAAAAATGAGAGCTTTGATCTTGAGAGAGTGAGAGAGAATAGTGTGGCTTTGATTCTTTGTAAAATTGTGTATCAAAATGATTCTAGTTGATTCTCATTGATAGAAATGATTAGGAAAAGGTTTATATAGAATACCCAAAAGTTGGAGCACTTAGAATGGCTTTTGAGAAGTGAAAAACGTATTTAAAAAACCATATCTGATCAAGTTACTCGAGTGAAATGAGTGTTACTCGAGTAAACCGAAAGCAAGATAATTTTCACTCGAGTGAGACAAAAAAATACTCGAGTAAAGTGCAGATAATCGATTATCAAAAGTTTGTTAATCGATTATCAGTACAAAATACACTGTTAATCAATTATCAAAATCTGTTAATCGATTATTAACATTAAAAATCACTTAAAACTTGTTTTCTCAAAAACTAAACCTTTTCTTTCAAACCTTTAAGCCACCTATTGATTTTAGGCAAAGTGAATACTCAAAATATGATATAATCATGCAATCAAAAGAGATTCACTACCCTCTAATGACTCTACCCAAACTCATAAACTAAAAGACTTGTGAGACGAAAGATAAAACAATAAAACACAAACTACCAAACTAAGTCTTCATGAGTTGGCTCTCTCTTCTTCACTTGATGTTTGTTGTTGCTTGTTGAGCTTGAACTTGATCAACACATTTAAGCTTGTTCAAAACCTTTTGTAGCTTGTTCAAAACCTTTTGGCATTTATCAAAACATTCTTCATGGATCTTACATTCTGGTGAAATTCTAACATTGTCATGACAGAAAGATGAAATTAGCATATGTTAGAAATATAGAGAACTAAATTGACTCTTTTTAAAGATAAAGAACCAAATTGAAACCAAAAAATAAGATAAAGGACCAAAAGAGTATTTAAACCTTTATAATTTTTATAATTCGTTTTATTTTTAGAGTTTTGTACACTTTGTCAAAGTAAATGTCCACAAACATTTCTCACTGATCAAGACCATGCACTTAAAGAAGTCATTTCAATGGAATTGCCAAACACAAAGCGTTCTTTTTGCATATGGCATATTGTGGCAAAGTTTCAAACTTGGTTTTCTTTCCCTTTGGGTGCAAGTGATTTTGAACGACAATCGGAATTGATGGTTGAACACTTTCATGTGAGTAATAACACATTCATTGAGTTATTGTATTCACATCATCAATTTTGGGCCTTAGCCTATTTGAATGATTTTTTTTCACTAGGATGACGACAACTGGACGCTCAAAATCTATACATTCATATATTAAAAGATTCTTGGATGTTAAAACAATCTTGGCTGATTTTGTAAATAGTGTAAAATCTTTTTGTTGTTTGGTGCTATATATATGTATTTTTTTTCTTGTTTTAATCAACCTATAAGTTTGTCATAATTAATATTTTATTAAAAGTTGGAGTTACTGTCAGCATTAGAAATCAAGCTGGAGAAGAGGCAAGAATGAGTCAAAAGTATCATAATTCTCTAATGAAAACAAGTTTTCCAATCAAAGAATATGCTGCATTTGTACTCACACCTTATGCCTTTGAGTTGCTCCAACATGAGATTTAGTTATCTACAAAATATGTAGCAACCATGACTGACAAAGACTCTTAGTGCGACATCTTACCAAACTTGATGGAGGTCGTTCTGTAACTTGGATAAATGAAAAAAAATCAATTTATTGTTCTTGAAAAGAATTTGAATTCTCTAGGATATTGTGTAGACATGTTATTCGAGTGTTGTTGAAGAATGACTATTTTAGCATTCCAGAAGAATATATTTCTTCTCGATATAGAAGAGAAAGCTCGTTGATCCCACAATCTACACACATAATCAAGTGCAATGATAGATCCCTTCCTAAGTTTCGGTCACTAGTTCATTGTTCAGAGATTGAATCTTTGAAGACCAAAGATCGAATTAAAGTAGCTACTAAAGAGTTAAAGAAAGTCATTGAGTATTTAAAAGGCATGCCTGAAATTCAAGAGCATTCAGTAGATTTAGAGCATGATGTTTTAAATGATGATGACCGTGATGTTGAAAATCCTATCACTTCTAAAACAAAAGGTTGACCAAGCGGATCAAGGGCAAAAGGAGGAGTTGAAGTTGCAAAGAAGCCTCGTCGTTGACATTATCCTATGGCAAGAAAGTGTTTTAACACTCCATTGAGAACTTTATACACCTCATTTTAAAGGCATAAAATACATAAATACCCTTCTTAAAAAACTCACTTTTCCTCCCTAATCTCACTCACATTGCTCTTCTGATATTCTTTCTCCTTCCCTTAGCACCCTACACCCCACTTTCTTCTTTCTTCGATCCATCAACACAAGTAGCAATAGAAAGCCACCACTGTCGCCGCAAAGCAGCAAACAGAGAGCCATCACAAGCAGAAACAAACCATAGCAGCAATAAAGAACCCCCACAAGCAATAACATATTGTAGTGGCCGCAAGCAGCAGATATTAGCGCCACCAATCACTAGTAGCCAATCCCTCCTCCGTCGTTCGCTACCGCCTTGCTATATCAACTCCTTTTCATGGTACGAATCAAAGGTGCATGACTGAACTCAGGTCGTAAACCAGTTCACAACCCTAACCTAATTTATATATATATATATATATATATATATTTAATCTTTGCCTCGGGTTGTGAGAAGGGTCACGACCTAAGCATTTTTAAATATTAATCTATGTGGTCATGAGAAGGGTCAAGACCACGGGTTGGGAGCTTGCATCAAGACCCAGAGTCATGAAGGAAGTCATGGCCCAAGGTCGTGAAGGGAGCCACGACTTAGTGTCCTACGTCACCGTGACCTATTTATTTTTTTATTTTTTTATTTTTGTTTTCTATAATGAGAAGGCTTACGACCATGGATCGTGAAAAGAATCATGACCCAAGGTCGCAGAGACACTCAAGACCTGTCCAATCTCTTTTCTCTTCTCTTTTTCAAGGTTCGATCGGGAGAAGGGACAAGTCCATGGGTTGTGACCCTTGTCATGACCAAAACTTGCAGTCAGGTGGGAAAGGGAAGGGGAAAGTGAGTGAAGATTTTTATTTTGTTTTAGGAGAGGGTATTTTTTGTATTTAAAAAAATGTGGGAAGTATGTAGTTTAGAGTTGGGTGTTAAAATATCCTCTCATGCATGGATTAGGTGAGCTATATGTTGGGCCTGAACCTGACCCAACTCTGATCCAAGCCGTGATGATGTCAGCATTGGGAAGGTATGAACGGTGTTGATTCCTCTGAGCGTGTTCCACGGTTCCACCTACCCCCACTGCATTTTGCCACCCAACTTTGACCCGCTATCTAACTACCAACATTAACAAGAATTAAGAAATTGGTTCCGTTTCTTTGTCCCCAAAAAATTCGGTGGTTGGTCTCCTTAGCCGTCGTCGGCTTTCAATTCCAAATAATAATCTTTTTTTATATTGGTAAGTTTTTCACTATCATTATCATTTTTATCCAGTTATATACCCACCGTTTTTAGTGTGTTCTTTGTGATACCCAGATCTCAATTTCCTGTAATTCCATTTCAAATTTCAGGTTTACCCTTTCAAGTTTCCTTTTTATTGGTTTTTTTTTGGATCTTCTTTTTAGCCAGTTTTGGTTATTATACCAAGTTAATTTGCATCCCCAGAAATTGTATTTGCAATTCATATTACTAGATTTTAGTTTGTTTTATGTGGTTTATGGGAAATCAAGAAGGCACTGATTGCTCTTGTTCTGGTTTGATCATATGGGTTCATTATGTTTTAATTATGTACTGATTATTGTTGTGGGATTAGTTTGTTGATTCTTGTGTTGGTGAAAATGCTTTACATGTAGCAGATGCACTTTTTATAATTTGTTAAGTTACTCTATAGTCTGTATAGTATTATTATTATTTTGCAAAAAGTTTAACATAGAAATGTTGTGAGGTCTTATATACCCTGGCCGTCTTTCTATATTTTTAATAATTGATTTTGATTGCAGTTCAAATATTATATTCTTGTGTCTTTATTTGTTGTGGGATTTGATGCCGTAGCCCTTGCTTGATATGTGATCTTTACCTTTGTTGAGTGGAGCATCCTAGGAGTTTAATCCTCAAAATAAAGATACTCTGATTTTTCTACAGTCTATGTTAATTAATAATACATTTTTTGTCTCTAAATTTTGGAGTTAGATGACACCCTTTTCTGCTCCTTAGTCTTTATTATTGAAACATATGTTGAAGTTTGCTGTACTTCCTACTGTACTTGGCAGAAGTTTTTTGATTGCATTGAGAGTCCTAATTGTCTTTGGTTATTGAGTTTGCAGCTATTCATTTTCCTTCAAAACTCTGAAGTTCATGCCAGTTTTTCCCCTCCTTTTCTTTCTTCTCACATGCATTGTTCTCTTGTCGATTATTGGACAGGAAATAAATTATGGCGCAACCCACAAATCTTACAAGAATAGGCCTTGCTGGATTGGCTGTAATGGGCCAAAATCTTGCTCTCAATATTGCAGAGAAAGGCTTTCCCATTTCTGTTTATAACCGAACCACATCCAAGGTTGATGAGACTGTTGAACGAGCAAAACTTGAAGGAAATCTTCCACTTTATGGCTTCCATGATCCCGAAGCTTTTATTCAATCCATTCAAAAACCTAGGGTGGTAATAATGCTCGTCAAGGCCGGGGCACCAGTTGACCAGACCATCAAGACCCTATCCGCGTACTTGGAAAAAGGTGACTGTATAATTGATGGTGGTAATGAGTGGTATGAGAACACAGAGAGGAGGGAGAAGGAGGTGGCTAAATTGGGTCTTCTCTACCTTGGGATGGGAGTTTCAGGCGGTGAGGAGGGTGCTCGAAATGGTCCCTCTTTGATGCCTGGTGGTTCATTCGAGGCATACAAATACATAGAAGACATTCTTCTTAAGGTGGCAGCTCAAGTTCCTGACAGTGGTCCTTGTGTGACGTACATTGGTACAGGTGGTTCTGGTAATTTTGTAAAAATGATCCATAATGGAATTGAATATGGCGACATGCAGCTGATTGCTGAGGCTTATGATGTGCTGAGGTCAGTTGGAAAGTTGTCAAATGAGGAACTACAGAGTGTCTTCACAGAATGGAACAAGGGAGAACTTCTTAGTTTCCTTATTGAAATCACTGCAGATATATTTGGTATTAAGGATGACAAAGGTGATGGATATCTTGTTGACAAGGTTTTGGACAAAACTGGCATGAAGGGTACTGGTAAGTGGACTGTTCAGCAAGCTGCTGAATTATCAGTTCCTGCTCCCACTATTGAAGCTTCTTTGGATGCAAGGTTTCTCAGTGGATTGAAGGAAGAAAGAGTTGAAGCTGCTAAGGTCTTTAAATCTGGTGGCTTTACTGATCTCTCGACTGATGAACCTGTAGATAAGCAGAAATTGATCGATGATGTTAGGAAAGCTCTTTATGCAGCCAAAATCTGTAGTTATGCACAGGGAATGAATTTGATCCGTGCGAAGAGCATTGAGAAGGGCTGGGATTTGAAGTTGGGTGAACTAGCTCGGATCTGGAAAGGAGGTTGCATCATTAGAGCAATATTTTTGGACAGAATCAAAAAGGCATACGACAGGAACCCTAATCTGGCTAACCTTCTCGTGGATCCAGAGTTCGCAAAGGAAATCATTGACCGCCAATCTGCCTGGAGGAGAGTTGTTTGCCTTGCTATCAATTCTGGTATCAGCACCCCAGGTATGTCTGCTAGTCTAGCTTATTTTGACAGTTACAGAAGGGACAGGTTGCCAGCTAATTTGGTGCAAGCTCAAAGAGACTACTTTGGTGCTCATACTTATGAAAGGGTTGATATAGAGGGTTCTTACCATACTGAGTGGTTCAAGCTTGCTAAACAGTCAAGAATTTAGATTATTGTACTCAAATCCATCAGGATTTCTAATAAATGTAATATTTTCTGCTCAAGACTGTATGCTGAGTTGACCTTACATTGCTGCAATGCGGTGAAGTTTTATTCCATTATGTTCATTTGGATTTCTTGTTTTTCTGGTTTTCCAATGCTTGATGTATCTTTGCTGATCCTGCTCTGTGCTTGATTAAAAGTTGTCCCAGTTTTATGGTGCCTTTTTTGTTTGGAAAAATTAATAAGATTTCCTTTCATTCCATGAATACATTTTATGTTTATTAGATTACTTTTAGAGTCTACTTTTTTTATTGATTTTTAGTTTGAGTTTAACTTTCATCTACTGTTAGTAAAAGAAAGTTTTGTATTAACATCTAGTCATATGTTGCCACGTCAATATGTAGTTTGCTTATGGTAACATACTAACTTCTATTTAAGAAGTCACATTCTTAAGCGATATGGTAATATTTGATTTGGTGATAGTGATAGGTAGCCTTAGTTAGACTATTGGTTAGTTATCAGTTAGTTATATAGTTCGGGTTAGGTTAGTTGTAGGAATAACTGAACAAGGTATTGCCTATAAATAGGAAGAGGGGTTGAGAATTGAGATATAGAGCATATTATCATTGTGTAAAGGGAATTGGGGCCTTTGGGCATTGGGAGGCACATCAGATAGTCTAAAGCAGTGGATCAAAATTAAATCTTTATGTTTACTCTAAATCTCCCTATGTCTTGTTAAAACTTCGTAGCTGGTCCTAATCCCCAATAAAAGCTGATGGTTGTTGGCTGTCAATAAAAATTGTGAATTGAAAATATATAATTATTCTGTTAGTAACAAAAATTAAAATGTAGCAATGTGGGTGGTTACCAATTTTAGGGGGTAGTTATGCGTGTCATTTTTTTTGGGTGTTAACCAAGGGTGTTCATTCACCCTTTGGACAATGAACTAATCCCTTTGGGAAGGCGTGGCTGCCCCTCTCAGCAAGTGTTGCTCCTAGTAATTGAACTTTTGATCTCTGGTCTGACACGATATTTGGGCCTTAAACCACTAGATCAACTCTTTGTTGGTACTTATCTGTGACTTTATGCGTTGTTTGTGACTTTGTGTATTATTAAGATTTGGCTATTTACCAACCATAGGTGTAGACGTGTAGTCATGTGTTTGTGTTGTGTATATTACTCCCTCCGTCCCTAAATATAAAGCCTCTTTGGTGGATTTCACGTTTATTAAGAAAGTGGAATAATTTAGTTAATTGTATTGGAAATGTGAACTTTTGATATGTAATTTCGAAATTACCCCTATTAATATTATTGGGAATCTAAAAAGTGCTAAATAAATAGGGGTGTTTGTGGAAAAAAGTAATTAATGATCATTGAAAATTGGTATGGGGCTTTATAAATAGGGACAAAATAAAAGTGTCAAGAGGGCTTTATATTTAGGGACGGAGGGATTTCTATTTTTTTAGGAAATTGTTGTTTCGGATTGTTATTATTTTTGTTGTTCAGTACAGTTTGTGTTGGTATTTGGCAGAGAAGACATTCTTTGAATGGACAATGCTATGGGGCAAGAGTGTTTTTTTCTTGTATTTCTATGTTTTTATACTAGATTTACCAAACTCAATCCTACATATAATTCTAGGTTTCTTCTATTACAAATTTCTTTATTTTTGACAGTGGTCACTGGGATCTGATTAATCGATGTAACTGAATCATTTAAGCTGATAGTCTTTTTTTCATTCAACACTAAAAAGTGTGCAACACTTCGATTTCACACTTCTGGAGGTTGAATAATTTCGATTGTGTAGCTGGAGAAATTGAAATGTTCCTTGCACAGATGTGGTTGTTGTGTTTATAAGTTATGTGGAAAATAGATGGACTCTTTTCCTCTCCCATTTCCGGCATTTATTCCTTATGTTTAAATTAGTCAGAGACAATAACTTATGTTTTTCTTTTTTTGAGAAATATTTTCGCCACCCTACATCGAAATTATTCCATCCCATCAACGGGTCGTGATTTTACTCGCGACCAATTTTTTTTACTGTCGTGAATATGGTCATGACCGTATAATATTATTTTTTAAAGGTTGTGACCCAATTCACGACCAGAAGATCGTGACCTTGGGATGATACAGATACAATGTGGTGTGGTAAAAATATTTCTCTCCTCTCTTTTTTTACCCTACTCATTTCTCCTTTGTTTGGATTTGAGCTTTGGTTTTACAATTTTTCTATAAATTTATGTCATACTTCACCTACCGGTGCACGCATGATTTATTAAGTATATGTTTGTTTGTGGGTTTTCTTTGCCCAAACACACGTTTGGGTAAAAGCTCCATCTCACAAGCTTTTGCCCAAACGTGCTTTTCCCATTTCCCAACCGCAAATCTAAACATGCTTTAAATCGCTTGGAGAGTAAATTTATTTTCTTTAGTATAATTTTAAGTTTTACCCTTTCCTTACATTTTGAGTTTCTTTTCTCTCCTTATGTCAGATCTAGTTGTCAGCAGTAACTTCTATAAGTCCATATTCTTCTTCTCTTTGGTTGTCGTTGATGAGTTCTTATTACATTTTCTACGAGGCCTTTGGGTTCAATCATGAGCTTAGCATGTACTTCCTTGGGTTTTTTATAAGAGTGTCTACAACTTGTTCTTAGGTGGTTCCTGCTTTTTATATTATCTCACACTTCTTAATATATTAAGCTACTGTATCATAAATTTGATCCAACTCTAAAAACTCAATCATGGTTCTTGAATGGATCTGACAACATATCCCACATTACTTTTTTGCATATCATTATAATATTACTTATTTTATAAATCATAAAAATTATATTATTACTCAATTAATATAAATTAATCAACGATATTAATTTTAAAAACATTTAAAATTACTAAAAATACATAAAAATATATAAAAATACACAAAATAAGTAGGCAAGGGTGAGTTTCTAGAAGCTGGTATTTCAAAATTACAATTATATATATTTTATTTTATTTTATTTTTTAAAATAACAGAATAAGCAACCAAATATCAGTTCATAAAATAAAGACTTATTTATGGTTTTAGTCCACGAAAGTTGCGAGTGTTTTGGTTTTGGTCCATAGAAGTTTTTTTTACCTTGATTCATCCTTAATTATTTTAAAAATTTGGTTTTAGTCTATTCCATTAGGAAAAATCCGTTAACATCTGTTATGGTTAACGAAATTCCGCATCAGCATACACATGTGCAGGACTATATCTTAACTTAACTTTGCTAACTAGCCCAACTAATTCTTAGCTCTCATCCTAAAGGGAAAGGTCTTTTAACAGGACTCTACTTATGCAGGACTATATCCTGAGACTTAAGGGTTGGTAATCTTACATAAAAACTCATGGAAGAGACATACTAGATTCCTGAGACTTAAGGGTTGGTAATCTTACATAAAAACTCATGGAAGAGACATACTAGATTGGGTTGACGCCTAATTACCCCCGCTGTACACTTTGATAAAGGTGTTTGGCATCTATAAGGTTTGGTTGAACTCAAGAACTTCGATAATACTATCTGTCAATAAATGTAAATCTCGAGGTGATCAGTCTCGAATTTACATTATATTGAGGATGGAATTAATTTCAGTACTTGAGTTTCACCACAGGCTTCACACTCTTTGTCACATTTGGAATTAACATACTTAGTTTAAAACTAAGGTTCAGAGTCCTTCCCGTTGAGGTAGCAATGCATGCTCTGGCCCGTTAGGAGTTTTTTATTTTCCGTAGTTTCAGCTTTCTGTTTACTTCTAAATATGACAAAGTTACCTCTTTGAAAAGAGTTTGAACTCCCTTCACTTAAATCGGAAATGCATCTTACTAATTTATAATATATGCCAAAAGATCATGATGGAATCCTAAGACTTAATCTTTACCACTAGACAATGCATTAAGCAAAAGGTTCAAAACTATCTACTTAACTATTTCTTACCTTACGTCGGCTTCTGAGATTTCCTTCTCTTCCTTCCCAAAGTAGAAGGGACCTTTCCTTGAACAGAGGTTTGGTTCACACTAGACTTTATACCCATTCCTCTCTTACCCACATCAGGGTTGTGGGGACAATTGGAGACAACATGCCTGGGCTGTAGGCATAAGAAACAGACTATCTCCCTTCCTTTACTCAAACCTTTCCGACAAAAGCCTGGATGATCCTTCCTACAGCGAGGACACCGTAGAGGAGGATACATCAAAACAGGGGCAACTTCTCCTGAGGTTTCTCCTTGAACAGTCTCTGGATTGGGTAGGGATCTATGCTGAAAACAGGTTCCTTGTCCTTCCTATTGGTAGATTCACTATTCCCTTGGTGAGGTCTAACACTTCTCTCGTGTGTCTCCTTTGCTTTTAAGTCTCCTTCATAGGTGCGACACATGTTCACCAATTGAGGGAAACTACGAATGCTTTGGTAACTAATGGCCATTTTGATCTCTGGACGGAGACCATTTTCAAACTTAATGCACTTTGACCTTTCATCGGGGTGATATTGGTAATAAGGTGAGAACTTGATGAGTTCTTCAAACTTAGAGGCATAATCACCCACGGTCATAGCACCTTGCTTCAATTCTAGGAATTCTAACTCTTTCCTACGCCTTACGTCTTCAGGAAAATATTTCTCCAGAAATTTCTCCTTGAAGAGTTCCCAGGTTATTGGCCTTGCTTCCGCCTCAAGGAAGAGTCTGGTATCCTTCCACCAGCACTCGGCCTCTTCCGCCATCATGAATGTAGAGAAAGCAACCTTGTCCGCATACGTGCAAGGCATGGACCGAAAGATTTTCTCTAATTCCCGTAACCACCTTAGGGCTCCTCCAGGATCGAAGCCACCTTCAAAACTAGGAGCATCAGATGGCGCGCCATCCCCACCAGTCTCGCACACCAGCAGCATCAGCCAACACCGTGCGCCCAGGCGCGCCAAGACCACGCCCAGGCGCGCACCAGCTGCAGATTAGACCAGCCACACGCACCACTCTTTCTCCTCCTTCTTCTTGGGCGATTTTGAGCCCCAAAACCCACACCAAAAATCCACCCAAAAACACAACAAATCATCATCATATAGTGGTTTCCCATCACTCATAACCACTCAAACTCCATTTATCTCTCATTTTTCCCTCTCTTCAATCATACCCATGAGTTAGGGTTCAAGAACATCAACACCCAATCTTGATTTTCATCCTCCCAAGCTCAAAGTAAGTTAGATTCATGCTTTTCTCCTTATTTCATTCATGATACACGAATTTCCCACTCTTAATTCTAACTATTTGTCTCTCCAGGGTTCCATGGCTCATTCTCTCTCCTCCATTGAGGCTTGCTCTCTTTCTCTCTCTACACTAAGGCTTGGGAATCAACATTCTCTCTCTCACCACCTTTATTTGAGGTAAGAAGGGAAGTGTTACCTTTACTTAGAGGGTATTTTCTAGCTTGTATATAGGGGGAATTAAGGGTAGGGAATAAAATAGAAAGGTGAACCTTAGGGTAATTGACTAGATTAGGACTTGGAGCAAGTGAACTAAGAATTAGAATTTATGAATATGCTAGTTGTGTATGTTTTTGTGGTAGAATTGATTAAATTGGGAATAATGATGATGGTTTGTAGAATATAGCCTGGCTTGAAGATCAATAATGAATATAGTTATTAGGAAGTTGATTATGTTATTAATTTTAGTGCCTTGAATGAGATTATAATGAACATGAATGATGATGAAGAGTAAAATGCAGTTAACGGAAATAAGAAGGCAATTAGGTAATTGGTAAATTAATTAAAGAGTGTCAAATGGTTAGAGAAGAAGGTAATTAAATAGTATGAATAAATGATTATGACGTGATGTATTATTTATGGACCTCCATAAAGGAGAAGATACATTCATGACCCTCCCTATGCGAAGCGAGGAATATATTATCAGGACCCTCCGTAAAGGAGTGAATATCATCATGACCCTCCATAAGGGAGTGGATATTATCAGGACCCTCCGTAAAGGAGTGGATATTATCATGACCCTTCACTTGCACCGTAAGTGAAGTGAGAACAGGACCCTCCGCTTACTCTCTAAGCAGGAGTGAGAATTGTATATATATAGTATCATGACCCTCCATAAGGGAGTGGATATTATCAGGACCCTCCGTAAAGGAGTGAATATTATCATGACCCTCCATAAAGGAGTGGATATTATCAAGACCCTTCGTAAAGGAGTGGATATTATCATGACCCTCCATAAAGTAGTGGATATTATCAAGACCCTCCGTAAAGGAGTGGATATTATCATGACCCTTCACTTGCACCATAAGTGAAGTGAGAACAGGACCCTCCGCTTACTCTCTAAGCAGGAGTGAGAATTGTATATATATAGTATCATGACTCTCCATAAGGAAGTGGATATTATCAAGACCCTCTGTAAAGGAGTGGATATTATCATGACCCTTCACTTGCACCGTAAGTGAAGTGAGAACAGGACCCTCCGCTTACTCTCTAAGCAGGAGTGAGAATTGTATGTACAGTATTATGACCCTCCATAAGGAGTGGATAATATCAGGACCCTCCATAGAGGACTGAAATATTATATTAACAAGACCCTCCATTAGGAGCGAGTATTAAATAGGAATAAAATGGTAGGTAGGTAAGTGTGTAAAATGATAGAAGGACATGATAGAATCAAGAAAGGTTAAGGAAATAGTAAAAAGGAATAAGAAATGAATATGGACAACAATAGGGAATTAATGAAACAAGGGTAATTGAAATAGAAAATATAATTCAAGTGATAACGGGTAGTAATATCTTAGTTGTTCTCTATGTCATTTTAGAATGTATTTTCTAAGTTCTGTGTAATGCTACCCTTCTTGATATATTTTTACAGGTGAAGAAGGAGCTTACACGAGTATGGCCGGGCAGGATTACACTCCACCTCGTGGAGTGTTGTGTAGTTAGTTGGGTGACCCTTTGCCGGTCAATGGTTTTATTTTAGATTTGGAATTTGAAATGTATTATATTTTATTGTAATTATTTTCTGAAATGATGTACTCGAACTGAATTGTATTTTGGCCCTACTGGCCCATTGTTGATGAAAACGAAGTTTTATGCAGGTTAATTAGGAAAAGTAAATTTTGGGAATGTCCCTAAAACAAAGTAAACTCCGTCCGATTTTACGGAGATTTTTATAATAAGTAAGTTTACCTATGTGCTTTTCCTAATCAGCTAGTAGTATTAAAAGGAAATTTTAAATCCTCAATTAATTAAGGGTAAGTAACTAGGGTGTTACATTTAGCTCCTATTTTCCTTGCTCCCAAGCTCCTTATACTCTTCTAATTTGATTATTGGGGCAAGAACACTTGATTTGGGGGTTTTGGGTTAATGAGGAATTGGTGGATTTGTGAGAGGAGAGAGATTTAAGGAGTTTTAATGAAAGAGAAACATAGATTTGCTATGGAGAATGAATTTGGGATGATGATTTGTGGTGCTTTTGGGTTAATCTTTGATGATTGAAACCTAGGGTTTATGTTGGAGAAAAATCGTACAAGAGAGAAGAAGAGAAATAATGATTGATTGGGTTGATTAAAACACGTTTTTAAGCCTGTTCTGCAGTGGTTAATCGATTAATTGGGTGGTTAATCGATTAACCGGTGTAATTTTGGCCAAATTAGCTGTCAGACATTAATCGATTAATCTTAGGCTTAATCGATTAAGTTATGTGCATGGCTCAGGTCTTAATCGATTAACTCAAGGTTTAATCGATTAACTGGTTCAGTCTACCATTCCTTTGCACTTCAAAGTGTCATAACTTCCTTGTTAACCGTCGGATCTTGCTCAAATTTAAAAGCAAGCTTCCTAATAAGTCCAACTTCATATCCAACGGTGGAATTCGACTTTAAAGCTATAGACCTTCTATTTCTAATATCCTAAAGTCCTATGCTCTTAATTCTTAAATAACCCTTCTAAACCACGAGTTTAACCTAACATATTCATTTTTCTACACTCTCAACCTATTACCACTAACTAAGGCACATAGCTATTGTATAAAATCGGGGATGTTACAGTGGGTCACACAATCTAGATAGTCCTGCAATCACGAACTAGAATGATGACTGACACCCCCTTGAATAAACTCGACAGTGTGTTGGTGAGACATTTCTCCCATGGCATGTTGGTGGCACATAATTTTGTGGATGTTGTATGCTAAGAACCCGTATAACTGATGTGGTGAGGCACCTGTACTCCTCATTCCTTTCCGATCTAGGCTTGGTTGAAACTAAGAGGAGATGTATGTCGAAGTACAAAATGAATCGCAAACATATCGAAAACGGTTTGAAAACACATCGAAAATAGTGATATCGGTATTGAGATCAAAAACAAGTCGGAAGCATATTGAAATATTGGAATTGTCGTCCATTGAGAATATTATTCCCCTCACCCCTTGAATATTCTCTATGGTAAAATACTAACCGTTATGGACCGGAAGTAGAATTATGCTTCGGTAAACCGGTTTACCGGTAAGGTCTGGTCCAGTTAGGATCTTTGACCTCATGAAACCGATTAAGTAGTATTAGAAGCCCTTTAAGGGCCCAAGTCTTCAGCAAATCGGTTTACCGGCATAAAAGCCTTTCTAAAAGCCCAATACACCTAGAAATCAGATTACCGGTATGTGAGGCCCAATAAGGGTCCAAATCTTCTATTCCCCCGAATTGACAAAGAGGAAGACTTCTGATTGACAGGCATAGGGAGGGAAGATTCCCTTACCTCGTGATATCGGTTTAACGGTTATCAAGAAGACAAAGGAGTAAAGTTGAGCTTCCTAGGATTCTCTTAGCAATGAAGTCTGCACTTAAGCTTATTTACCCGTTTTGCCTTAGGATTCCCTCTTCATTCTTTGCCATTAAACACCTGTCGTTAGTGGGAATCCGGAGAGTACTCATGAATGAGAGGGTTATACAACGGTAAGGATGTGGCTTATATAAGGGAACAGAAGGTAACCAGGTATGCATCGTTCATTTTCACACAAACACACACCACACCCAAGAAAACGACAATAGAGCTGGTATCCTGATATTCAGGGTGCCATTCTTCAGTCTGAAAGTAATAAGCAAAATACTTGGACACTTGACCGCTTAGTTCAAGTACCAAATATTCTATGACAGATCATTGGCGACCACAATGGGAGCGAGAAATCTATCCCCACCACTTTTTGAGATAAGATGGATAACCGGTCACATGGAGAACGTATGGAAACCAGCCACCATAGTGTAGAAGACCTGAGGAACCGTTTAAGTGGGGGACGAGCTCCTACACATCAAAAAGATTTAAGGGAACACCTGAGTGAATGTAGAAGATGAGTGGAGGCTGAACGATCCAGGCATGATAGCCCCCCTCGTGCTGATCAGGAAAAATCGCGGCAGAGGCCATCCCTTAAGGGTGAATGTAACACCCCAAAATTTTAATCCCTGATTAATGAAATGTTAATTATAAAATTTATTATAATTAATTATTTCTATTCTAATCTTTGATTAAAATCTGTGTTTATGTTCTTGATGAATGTGTGAATTTATTTGGTAAGTATAATTATGCATAAAATAAATGTTTTGGATATTAGTCCCTGATTTGGGACCTAGAGGTAATTATAGGAAAGGTTTTGGAGGGAAAGTAAATAAAATTATTATTTTTCAAAAACTGGTCAAAACACTCGAGTATTTCTGAAAAGACTCGAGTGTTCTTGTCAGAGTTGCACGAGTTAGTGCGTTTGGTGAGTCACCACCAACGATTCCCCACCGTTGACACGAAAACACCACCCTCAACACCTCAATGGTGTCGTGTCGCTATGCATGAGTCTCCAACCAGTCTATATAAGCCATCTAAACTCGAATTGTTGAGGCATTTGGTCAAATTTGTGTGTGTTGTTTAAGTTAGGGTTCCTGAGCTCTTCACTTCGATTCTCCTTCTGTGTTTGGATTTGAGTGACAAATTATACACCAATACAAAGCTCACATCTCGAGCTTTGTATAGAGATAAAAATCGTGAGCTGAGAGTGAGTGTGGTGGAAGAATTGGAGCTTGAAAGTTGGAGCTGGTTTCTGTCAAGTTGGTTCTGGAGCTTACTTTGATCCCTGATTTTGGTAAGCTCACGTATTCTCTGAGTCCCAAATTGGTTTCTATAGTTAGTAGATGTTGCATAGAGTTTAGAAATATTAATTTCCCCAATTTCTATCTCTGTTTTCTATGTCAACCAATTCCATTTTGGTGCTCCACTCAAACTGTCCTGCATGTGGTGCTTGAAGTTGTTTTTAGAGTTGGAGGAGTTTTCTTGCGAATTTTTCTGTTGATTCACGTCAGTGAGGTAAGGGGAAATCTTTCTATTAATTAATTAGAGTTTAAATTTCATGAATTTAATTAGAGACCCACCAAGAGGCTCTAAGGGCTTAGATTGAATAGGAAAATTGGTTTGGAGACCAACTTGTGCTCTAAAGTTGTTTTGAGCAAGTTCCATATGTTGCATGCAAGCTGTTTTGAGCTTAAACTTACAAGTTTATTGAGTATATTGCAATTTGATATGTTAAGTTATGAATTTTCATATTTTATGCATAATCTCATGATTCTCTGTCAAATCTGTAATTTGATGTGTTCTATGTGTTTGAACATGTTCAATATATGGTATATGAACTCTGTTGATCATTGGATTGGATTAGAAATGAAAATGGTATGTTAAAACCAAGTTTTTAGTCTGTTCTGTATGAAAAGACTCGAGTACTTGGCTTGATACTCGAGTATTTTGTGTTAAAATAGTGTGTCTTTTGCTCCAGACACTCGAGTACCACGCCCAGAACTCGAGTACCAACTGATGTATAAGAACATTTTCTGATAAATCACTCGAGTAATGCATGAGTCACTCGAGTATTCTGGATTTGATGAAGAACACTCGAGTATTCATGAACTACTCGAGTATTTTTAAGAATCTGAAACCTAATTTTCCTGAAATGCATGAACGACTCGAGTAGCCATGAACTACTCGAGTAATCTAGAAAGACTGAAGAACCACTCGAGTATTCTGAAGAACACTCGAGTAGTTTTGCCCAGAATATTAAAAATACCATTTTTAATTCTGAATCATTTTGTTAATACTTAAATGACAATAATCCAAGTGATCTAAGACTTAAAAGAAATTGATTGATGATATGGTGATTTCCTTGGGGAACGAGACGTTGCTCGGGTGGCACGTTATGTAATATTAAAAGAAATACACCAATCAATTCCTTTAAGTTAAGACATTGTATTCATGATGGAGTTCGGATGATAGATCGTGTATCTTGTTTTGGTAACATGAGGAGGGCCTCTGGGAGTGCCAACTGACGGCTTGCTTGATGACACGTTATGGTGGACGACGTGGCCAGCGAAAGTGAGATGCTGATGATATGGTTATTCCGTTAAGACGATGGGACGATGCTCGAGGAGCACGTTATGTACCATTTCCAAGCTTGTCGTGTACATTCATGGTGAATGTAAGAATGTTGTACACCTAGGAGTACAACGCACTGTTGAGTGCTGGACGAAGTAAAGGATGGACGTCAGAGAGTGATATAGAATGATGGGTTAGGCTTGAGAGCTAGATTCATACATCATGCCACTCATTTAACCTAAAGTTGATAAATGGAATAAGTGTGAGCATCTTACTTGCATATAATAATTGTTAAATGCTAAATGTGGTTGTTGATTATTGTTGCATGTTTACATATTCATACTGCGCATATATTTATGCTCTATTTATTATGTGTATAGAATTGCTTATCCCTATGCCCTTGTAGGTGATGTCACGCTACATCGCTTGCATCGAGATCCGGCCACTTCTTAGTGGCATATGGATCTACGAGGATCACCGCGTGGTGTTCGAGGGAGAGGTAGAGGTTACCTTCTACCACCCGAACCCGCTGATCCGGTTTCGTCCTCGTAGGTTTAGAATCCCTATCATATACACTATGCACGTACCACCCTTTTACACATACCTTCTACCACCCTATTACACTATGCACGACCAGCTCGCTCATATCATAGTTCTCGTTTCCGACCTACCCGCTCACACCCTTTTTCTTCGAGAGTCGTCCGCGAGGAGACTCCCCCATCTGATCCGAGGAGCCCTATTAGGGTCTCGCCATCACCTGACCCTGTACCCAGTGGTAGGGTACCCACTCCATCGGATGAGATCGAGGAGGATCCTGTGGAGGACGAGAGCGGAGGTGAGCCTGTCGTGCACTCTACCGGGAGTCAGTGGAGGGACGATGATCCCTAGGTATGTGCATATGGTAGATGATGAGGATCAGGGGATCTGATTTGGTGGATGCTATGGAGGGGTTGATGCTGCTGGTGTGATGTTGGATGGAGACTACTGCTACCTGGATATTACTACTATTACTACTGCTGCTACCAGACCTATGTGACCAGCTCTAGAGTTACCTATTTTGAGATGTATATATAGTAGATATGCTTTTGAGAGCTCTAGGGTTATGGTTTTCTTTTGATATAGATCTTATATGGACTTGTACTGGTTCTTGGAGACGACTTTGGACTATGTATTTTATGACCTACTGATATATATATATATATATATATTATGTTTATATTACAATTGTGCATAGTCCTACTATTTCCGCTTACTCTGATATAGATTATTTAAAGGATTCGGCTACAATATTTGAAAATGGTATGAGTTTTACAAAACGTATGAATGGATGGCATCACTTAATTTCTATGATATAAATACAATTTCCAAGTACCGATGCTATCTGGATTGAGAAAAGATTTCCTTATTATAGAAAATGCCGAACTCAGTATAATGTTCAAAATGATAAAGGTTTCATACTCCAAGAATTCCATGTTTTGGTTTGTGCACCCGCCTCTATAGAAAATAAAAAGAAAATTTTATTTCCTACATTTTCTAAATACTAACAAGTCCATAATTACTACGAGTAATAGTACAATTATTGTATTAATTACTTGGATTAATATTGAGGGTGTCACACAAAGCCCCCCGCATTCTGAGCATGAGAGCAGAGGATCGTCAGATGGACGTTCACAGAGAAAGGTGACCTTGGAGACGGAGTTGGCTCGTCTCCGAAAGCGTTTGGACGTGCAAGATAAACTGATGAAAGAGCTGAAAAAAGGGACAACATTTTCCACACCAGAAATTGAAGAGGACCCTATGAGGGAGGAGGAGCCAGAGGAAAGAGATCATCCATTTTCTGATCAGATTATGAACTTTCCGATGCCTAAGAATCTCAAAGCCCCGACTAATGTAGATTCTTACGTCGGGAATTCGGACCCTCAGGAGCACATAGACAGTTTTCTGGTGGCAATGTCTTGTCAGGGGGCTAAAGATGCGTATAAGTGTCACACTTTTCCCTTGACTCTGAAGAAGGCAGCGTTACGATGGTATTCGAAACTAGAGCCCAATTCTATCAGATGTTGGAAGGATTTAGCTGCGAAGTTCCTGGGTCATTTCACCACCAGTAAGGCACAACCAAAATCTGAACATCACTTGTCTCAGATCAAGCAGGGAAAAGATCAGTTGTTAAGGGATTTCCTCACTCGATTTAATTTGGAATACCTGTCGATTAGTGACATTGAAGCATCTGTGGCCCTTCACTTGCTGATGAGAGCCCTGAAACCTGGTGAGTTTACTGATCATTTGGTCATGCACAGGATTAGGACTATGGATGAGGTGATGGAGAGGGCAGAAAAGTATATCAATCTGGAAGAATATCAGAAGGCCCAAGATAATTATGTTACTGGAGGAACAGGTAAGAAGAAGGACGCGTTCTCTCCAAAAGGACCAGGGAGAGGTAATCAAGAAGGGGAAAGGACTGGAAGAGGATATTCAAGGGGAAGGAAGCCAGAGAGAAAATATGATGAGTACACACCCTGAACACTTCAAGATCACAGATCCTTAGAGAGGTAATGAATGCAGAACTGATGGAGGTGGACAGACCTCCCCCACTAAGAAGACTACCCACCAAGGAAAACCAGCGTAAGAGATGCAGTTGGCATGGTGGATATGGGCATACTGATGAAGAATGTGTCCAACTAAGAGACTCATTAGAGACACTAATCAGAAGGGGAAAGCTAAATAGGTATGTCCGGTTTCCTGGAGGGTCATCCAACGAACGTAATCCTGGAAGGAGAGCTAGAAGCCATGTAAGGAGGAGAACCAGGAGTTCTGTAAGAAGGAGAACTCGATCACCATCAAAAAGGGATAGAACCCCGAGACAAACCAGGAATTCCCCAGTCAAAAAGAAAGGTAACAATGGTATTAATATTGAAGATTTAGAACTAATCTCCACAATTGCGAGAGGCTTTTCAGGTGAAAATGATTCTATAACATCTCAGAAGCGGCAGCTAAAGCTAGCAACAATGGTTGTCGCCTCTTCCAGCAAACAAAAGGTGTCTCATCCACCTATTATGTTCACTGAAGCAGACCTGGAAGGAGTAATTCCTCAGCATAATGACCAACTGGTAGTAACAGGGATAATTGACAGGTTCAAGGTTTGCAGAATGATGGTGGACCAAGGGAGTTCTTCAGACATCATGTTTTCCGAGCTTTTTGATCGATTGAAGTTGAAGTCTCAGGATCTCCGTCCATGCCAAAAGGAGTTAATCGGTTTTACTGGAGACACTATCAGACCAAGGGGATATATTGACATCAGGCTAACACTGCGAACACCCCCTCGATGCCGGACTGAGAAGGTATGCTTTGCAGTGGTAGATTGCCCATCAGCGCATAATGCGATTTTAGGACGCCCCACCCTGAAGGCATTTCAGGCGGTAGCTTCTCCTCTTCACATGGCAATGAAGTTTCCAGGTGAGAAAGGCTCAGTTATCACTGTACGGGCAGATCAAATGCAGGCAAAAACCTGCTATAATGCTAGTTTGAAGGCTACTAAGGAGAATGCAAGGAAACAAGAACAGATAAAGAAAGGCAAAGCCCCCGCTTCCTCTTCTGGTGTGATGATGGTAGATCTGGATATGAGGGAAGTCATTAAAGAAGAACGTCCCAAACCTGAAAGAGAAATAGAGAAAAACGTGTTCTGTTCCTCTCCTTCTAAGAAATTCATCTTAGCCATCTTTTTCTTAGTTCCAGCTTTTTGTGCATTTCCAGGTAATTTCTTACTCTTCTTTAATGGATAATCTTCCTCTTTCTGTCATCCACCCTACTGAAACTTCTCCTTCCTCTTCATCTTCTTCTTCAAACAACTTAACTACTGTCAGTATAACCTCTATTAATCCCTCTTCACACTTAAGAAGCACTTCTATTAGTTCTTCCGAAAACGTGATGCTAGATGAACTTGCTAGGCAATTTGTAATAAAAAATTACTTTGTTGAAGTAGTCAGCAAACCTTCTTCTCCTCCTAATGTTTCCTACCTTTCTCACGAATCACACATGGGAAACAAGAGATCAGAGACCAACTCGGAAGAGTTTATCAAACCAGACAATGTTTCCGGCTATGAGAGGGTAGATTTAGATGCTCTAGGTAGACCTTCCATTTTCGTAGACTTAGCCAAACTTCGTCATTATCACCTCAAAGCCGACTTAGTGAGGCCTGATATTGCTCCGAATTTTTACTCTGTAGCGGCCCCCAATAGTCAAGACCAAATTTATACAGGAGGCACTCCTAATGAAAACTTCTTTTTCATGTATAGTGTCCTTTTTGACGTCTGTGGTGTAAGAATTCCATTTATTGATTTTGAAAATCAAGTTCTTACAAACTTAAAACTTGCCCCCTCTCAACTTCATCCCAATGCCTGGTGCTACCTTAGAGCTTTTCAGCTTTTCTGCTATTACTTCAACCTCCAATGTACAATTCCTATTCTCTTTTACTTTTTCGGCCCCTTCCAGTCCAGCAAAGTGAAAGAAAAATGGGCTTGGGTGATGCTCAAATCCCGTAATTGAAGGAAAGTGTTTGAATCTTACTTAGAGACATGGAAAGAATTCAAAGACAAATACTTCAAAATAATAGGAGCACAAGATGTATGGCCCTTCTTTTTCGATCACGAGGGAAATCCCTATTTCCCTCTCTTCTGGTCACCACGCAACTCCCTCATTGCAGCTAAACGGTTTGCAACCCCAGAGAACAGGTTAACCGATTTAGAGAGGTCTACTTTTCCTTCTGTGACCGCTTTGGATGCATAAGTACTAGATCCATTGTGGACTCTAAACCTCATGACTTAAAAACGACTTTTGGTAGGAATTTCTACTTCGCTAATTTATGATGCTTTATACTGTACTTTTTCTTCTTTTCTTACTTCTAACATAATTTCTTTTTATGCAGCTGAGATGGCTTCACCTTCTGACTTGGCAGCTCTTGCACAGCTTTCGGGAATGCCCCTCGAAACCTGCGTCCTCGGACTAGTAAATCCACTGTCCCAAGGCCTCCTCGCTCTCCGGCAACTGTGGAGGGTATGGATACTGCTACTGCTGGAACTCCCAAATGGAGGAGAAATGATGGCCCTTCTCATCCTGAAGCCGGTAGTTGGGCTAACCCTTACGGCGGAAGTTCCTCTCTTTGGCTTGATGACCTGTCTGAAAGCTTTATCCGGATGCTCCTTACCGACTCTACTTCTCGTCAACTGGGCAATATGAGCCGAAGGTAATTCGTTGCTTTACTGAAGTCCCTCAAAAGGGAACAACTCAAAGCTGCTTCAACAATCCAGTATTTAGAAGAAAATGCTGAAAGAGTCCTCTTCGTTGGACAAGACGCTGTTGATCTTGCCGATCATGTAAAGAGGGAAGCTTAGTTATTTCAGCAACTGGCTTCGGAGACAGCTAAGCTGAACAAGGCCAAACAAGAGCTGACCCAAGCTGAGGAAGAGTACACCAGGAACTTGAACTCCAAGATCACCGAAATGAACGAGGCTCATGACGCAGCTCTTACCACTTTGAGGGACGCCTTGAGGGATATGGAGTCGGAGAGGGATATGTACAAAGGGAAGTGGATAGATTCGGTTCAATCTTCCTTTATGAATGTTGTTGAACAAGCCAACTATCTGAACCCAAACTTTTCAGCCAAAGGAATGCATTATCTTCACAGAGTTGAAGATGGGGTGTTGTACAGTTATCTTTCTGATGGCAGCAGGGTGCCTGTGAACTTGGCGGACGAGTCGTGTCCTAATTTCCTGGCTACTGGAGGGGAAGAGGATGGTAATGATGATGACCATGATGATGATGATGAGGCCACTCAGTGAGGGGCCATTTACCAGCTTTTTATCGCTTTTTAACTTATCGTTTTTTATGCTTTTTAACTTGTCGTTCTTTACTTTTTCAGCATTTCTACCCTTGTATCAAGTTGATCTGGTTGTATCATGTTTCATATTAATGAAAAATTTATCTTGCCTTCTCAAGTCTTATTCTCAAATTGTATCCATACTTTGGTAGACATTAAGTAATTTCTCTTCTAGCCAGCGAAGGAAATTGTTTTATCCTTATCAAACTCCACTAAAGTCTAATAGTAGTCTTACCATCAGTACATGGGTGGTGCCTAATATTTTTAGAACATCCTCTAACCCATTTTACTCCCTACATGGTGGCTAGCCAAATAGGTGATGTACTTCAAGTTGTATTTTAAATGAATAATGCTCCCTTTAGAACCGTTAAACCGATTTAGACTTTTTAAGTCGGAGTTTAAAATTTTTAACTTTGCTGAAGAGTTGTTATCCGCATACCATTAAACCGGTTTGAGGGCATAATCAAACCGTGAAACCGGATTAATGTGTCCAATAAGCAGCTAAACCGAATTATAATTGTAGAAAAACACTTCCAAACCGTGAAACCGGTTTAGTGTGACTAATCAATTGGAAACCGTTAGAGCGGTTTATACGAATTCTGTTCAAACTTTAACTTAGTTTGATGGCAATGAAACAGTATAATTAATGTAAACGAAATATCTTTGATTACTTCATATAGAAAAACTTGTACAATTGAGAAAACCTTCATATCTACTAAGAACAGTGGCGCGAGGGCCTTATTGAAAGGGAAATGACAATGACTTAAGCCTTATTCAAAGAAAAACGTCCTAAAAAATTGCTTTCTCCACTCTAAGAGGTTTTCAACTATAATAGATTTGAAGCTTTGCTGCATTCCATGGGTTCTTGATCCTATTTCCTGTTATTGTCTCTAGAAAGTAAGCTCCATTATCGGTCTTTGCTCGGACCCGATACGGACCCTCCCAATTAGCAGCTAACTTCCCGTGTGCTAGTTCTTTTCCATGAACATCTGCCCTTCTTAGCACCAAATCCCCTTCTTGAAAGGAACGAGGGAAAACCTTCAAATTGTATTGTCGGGCAGACTGTTGGTGAATTGCAACCATCCGAATTGTGGCCAACTCCCTTGATTCCTGTAGTAAGTCAAGATTTTCTCTTATAAGCTTTACATTTTCATCAGGATCAAAATACCTTGCTCTTAGATTGGTTGATCCTATCTCCAAGGGGATCATGGCCTTGCTACCATAAGTTAATTTAAAGGGGGTTTCTCCAGTAGCTGAATGGGGAGTTTTTCGGTACGACCAAAGTATGGAGTCTATGACCTCCACTCACTTTCCCTTACTGTCTTCTAGCTTCCTTTTTATGCCTCTGAGAATGCATCTATTTGCAGCTTCTGCCTGTCCATTAGTTTGCGGATGCTCCACAGAAGATAACCTTTGTTTTATTCCCAACTCACGTAGGAATTTTTTGACAGCATCACTGACAAACTGACGACCATTATCAGTAACAAGTATAGCTGGAATGCCAAAACGTGGGATTACCTGATTACTTAGAAATTTCTGTATTTGAGTTGAGGTAGTAGTGGCCATAGCTTTGGCCTCGATCCACTTAGTAAGGTAATCCACCGCTACAACCAAGTGCGTTACCTGTCTAGCTGCTTGTGGAAAAGGGCCTAGCAGATCCATTCCCCATTGATGAAAGGACCACGGAGCAGAGATAGAATGCAATTCCTCAGGTGGAGCAAGGTGCACATCAGAATGTTTCTAACATTTATCACATTTTTTAACATGGTTAATGGAATCCAACTGGATGGTGGGCCAATAAAATCCAGCCCTCAATATTTTTCTTGCCAGACTTCTTCCTCCAAGATGATGACTACATCTTCCCTCATGAATTTCCTTCATTGCATTCTCAGCTTCTCGATTGGATAAGCATCGTAGTAAAGGTGAAGAAAATCCTCTCCTATACAACAAACCGTCCAGAATGACAAAATGGGGGGTCATCTTCTTTACCTGATCTGCCGGAAGCACACCATGGAGAAGGTACGCCAAGATAGGTGAAGCCCATGAATCTTCATCCTCCACTGCTAGAGTTGCACTAGGGAGGGATATAGTTTGTTGCACCACTGATCTATGGTTCCCAGGCTTCTTGGTACTGGCAAGTTTTGACAAGATATCTACGCGATAATTTTGTTCTCTGGGAATATGCTGGAAATCTGCTTCCTCAAATGCTTCTGCTAACTGTTTGCACTTGTTAAGGTATTTCTGGAGCAGAGGTTCTTTAGCCTGAAAATCTCCTCTAATTTGAGAAATGACCAGTTGTGAATCGCTGTATAAGAGGATAGACCGAGCTCCCAGATCCTTAGCCATAGTCATACCCTCCAAGCAAGCCTCGTACTTCGCTTGATTGTTGGAAGTCTGGAAGTCAAACCTCAGTGAATATTCAATGGAGACACCCTGAGCATTCTCCAATATGATACCTGCACCTCCACCTGTAAGGTTAGAGGACCCATCTACAAAAAGAGTCCAGCTTTGGGGGTCTGCTTTAGGTGTTAGCTCTGCCACAAAATCTGTTAGAACTTGGGATTTGATGGCTGTCCTGGCTTCATAATTGATCTCATACTCGGAAAGCTCCACTGACCATGCAATCATGCGACTAGCCAAGATGGGCTGATCAGTTCGAACCACCACCGAGTGACATTGGAAATATTGCCTCAAGCGTCTAGCGGTGATAACCAATGCAAACGCCATTTTCTCCACCTTCTGGTACCTTTTTTCAGTATCCTGTAATACCTTGCTAACAAAATATACGAGCTTTTGTCCTTCCTCAACTTCCCTGACCAAAACAGCACTCACAGCTTCATCATTAGCAGATAAATATAAATACAGTGTTTCACCTGGTTCAGGTTTGCTGAGGATGAGAGGATTTGAAAGATAATGCTTGAGCTCCTGGAAAGAAGCCTCGCACTGCCCAGTCCACTTAAAAACCTTGTCCTTCTTTAGTAACTTGAAAAGAGGAAGCGACTTGTAAGCTGATTTGGACAAAAACCTTATTAATGCAGCAATACGTCCTTTCAGTTGTTGAACTTCTTTGACGTAACTCGGGCTCCTCATACGAGTGATTGCCTCGCATTTCTCTGGGTTAGCCTCTATTCCCCTGTTGGTAAGCATAAAACCTAGAAACTTTCCTGCTGTGACACCAAAAGCACACTTCAGTGGATTCAGCCGCATATTGTGCCTACGTACCTTAGCAAGGACCGCTTCTAGATCTTGTTTGTGGTTCTCTTGTACCATGGACTTGACAATCATGTCGTCCACATAAACCTCCAGAGTTGGACCTATTAGTTCAGCAAAAACTTTGTCCATCATCCTCTGATAAGTAGCACCTGCATTTTTCAAACCGAAAGGCATTACAGTATAACAATAAGATGCCTTATCAGTCATGAAAGCTGTTTTTTCCTGGTCATCTTTAAACGTTGGAATCTGATTATAACCAGAATAAGCGTCTAAAAAGGAGAGTAGCTGGTAACCGGCTGAACTGTCTACAAGCTTATCTATGTTGGGAAGAGGGTATGTGTCTTTGGGGCATGCTTTATTTAGGTCTGTATAATCAACGCACATGCGCCATTTTCCATTAGCTTTTTTCACCAGATCCACATTTTCTAGCCATGTAGTGTAAGGGACTTCCCGAATGAAACCAGCCTGCAAAAGTTCCTCTACACTAAGCGATGACTTTCTGGCGCTCTGTACCCATCTTCCTCCTGCGCTGAGCCACTGGTCTGAATGTAGGATCTATAGACAAACGGTGGCAATTAAACTCCGGATCCAAACCAGGCATGTGAGGAGAAGGAAAAGCTGGTTACCTTATTAAGGGAGAACAGAGAACTGTTTGCATGGACAGCTGCTGACATGCCTGGTTTGGACCAAAGATGGTAGTCAGGTTTCTTGAAACTTTAAAAAATTACTTCAACATTACAATCTTACTCTTTTAACTTGCATTGGAAATTTCACATTGTATTACTTCACATTAATGGGCAAAGGGCAAATAAGAGAAAATAGCAATAAATGCCTCCTAGAAAATACAAAGTGATTTATAAATAGGACCAAAGAATCCTTCTAAAATGCGACTTATAAATAGGATCAGAGGGAGTAATGTTTTGAGTGTTTTCCAAGAAAATTGTAAGATTTTTAAGTATGACACTCTGGTTGATTTGATGTTTCCATTGAATCGTGAAGTTACTTAACGTTAAGGTAAAGTAAATTTACTGGCCTTTTTCTAATTAATGTAGAAATCACCTTTAGTTTTAGACTTTTTCTTTTTAATCTCGCTATCGATTTTTTGGCCCCCATTTCGATTTTTATTAGACTATTATGATTCTGAGTGTTTTTCAACTTTCGACTCTTGATAGTCGAAATAATTATTCCGATTTTTAGAAATCGGAAACAAACTTATAAATTTTTCCGACTTATACCAGTCGAAAATATATTTTCCGACTACTACCCGTCGAAAATTTTAACTACCTAGATGGTTTTATTTCCTTTTTTTAATGCGTTCTCCCAATGAAATTAAAGTATATGCACCATAATAAGCACTACTCACACACATATGCACACAAGAAAACAATGTATATCTATGGCTACAATGCAGATATACAACAGTTCAAGACTTGAATATATACAAACTTAGCCACATTAACACTTTATATGTCTACAATCTGTACCATATATAATTACAATTATAATATATATTATATATCATACACTTTATACTATATACAATATAATTATAACATTTTGTGCCCACCTACTAAATTGTTGCACAAAACCTATTACTAAATTTATTTATTTTTATATATATAAATATAATCACAAAATATACCTTCAAATTCAAAAGCAAATGAGAAAAGGAGGGCTAATGGTATACGTCGAAAAGTTCTTATAGATTTTGTGCATTTTTATTATATATCACTCTTCTGATTGGTAGTAGTTGGAAAGTCAAAAAATATATTTCCGATTGCTATAAGTCGGAAAATATATTTCCAATTGGTATAAGTCGAAAAAATATATAAGTTTGTTTTCAACTTGTAAAAACCGGAATAATTATTCCGACTATTAATAGTCGGAAGTTGAAAAACACTCAGGGTTATAATAGTCTAATAAAAATCGAAATGGGGGCCAAGAAGTCGGTGACGAGATTAAAAAAAAAGGTCTAGTTTTAATTAATCAACAAACAGGGTGTTATAACAGTTAACTTCTTTAAGGATGAAATCGTATTTGTCATATTTTCAGAAGTCAGAACCATTGTAATACCGTGTAAAATCATACAGAACCAAAGTATGTTTTCACTGTATATACTCAGTTCATTATGTGGTTATTTCTAAAGTATGGGTACTCTTATCTTCTTGCCGTATGCGTATCGGGTATGCCTCGGGTACACCTGGGTTTGTACCCGATACGTACCCAGCCAAAAAATGATTTAAAAAAAAAATTGGTACTTGAATGGATGTATTCGGGTACTTGAATGGGTAAATCTGTGCATACGACTAAACAATTTTTTTTTTCAAACGATGTGTTTTGTTCATAAGGATAAAGGAAAACTATTTTTTTTCAATTATCTTCTCATCCCCTCTCATTTTAACCCTAAAAAACACTCTCAAGTCTCAAATCTCTTTCTCCTCTCACTGAATTGATCCCCTCCATCCCTCACCATGCTTGACCCCATCCATAGCTCGTTGTGCTCGACCCCCTCCGCCTCTCGCGGTGCCCCTCATTATGCTTTCCCTCTTTCATCAATTTGGAGTCTCCCTCTAAACTGTCTTCATTGTCTTTGTTTTGCGCTTTCACTAATTGTTACTTCCTTCTATTTTTCATGTTCTATAAAAATTTCTCTGTTTTCTTTTTCTTTGTTGTGATGTAATAGTGAATACTATTTTGATGTAAAGCAATGAAAGGAAAGTGGTTTAGTGTTCATATTTTGTTTTGATTTTTTTTCACACCAAGTGTTTAAACTAGTTTATGAATTCAACCTCTCCGTGTTTTTTTTCCAGTTATGCACCGCTTTTTTTTTTCTATTTTCTGCTGTTTTTGGATGTTTTTGATTTTTTATTAATTGTTACAAAGTACAATTATTATTGTTACAAAGTGCAAACATTACAGGTTGTGTGGTCGGCAATTATTAATTCCTATGAATTTTAACTTGTTGATTGTATTTTTTTTTGCAATTTTCTATTTTTTAAATTTATATATAATTATATTAATAAAATATATTTATATAAGAACGTAACCATACCCTAATTTTTTTTAAATGACATACTCCGTACCCATACTGTACAACACAGGCGGTTATGAAGGGTTCCCATATAAAAAAAATGATGTAACTTCCTCTCTCCCATTTGTCCTAAATGCCAAATTTCTAGAGCTTTTCCCATGGTCTAACAATGTGGTTAGCACGATAACATCCCACCTAAACAAAGTTTAGCCAACAACCCTCCACCAAGAATGACCCGACATCATATATTAAAGTGAAATGAGCAGTTTGAAAACAAACCAATATAGATTAAAAAAGATTGGCCATCTTTCCAGAAGAAACTTAACATGAATTTAAATTTGATTCAGCCTGTACTTATAAGAAATATTTTGGTATTTAAACCTTTAATATATGATATAAAATAGAGAAAAGATATATTCACAAACACGTATACATGTATGAATAATGTATATAAATACATTATTTGTGTATGTGTATGTATCTTCTATTCACTGATATAGATAAAAATTGTTATCATAGTCATATACATACACACACACACACACACATATATATATATATATATATATATATGTATCACACACACACATATATATATATATATACGCACACACTAGTGTTGAGCCGGTGCATTGCACGAGTCAACACGGATATTGTGTTTGCTTATTTATTGGGACTTAGTTAATAGTTAATTATGAATGATTTTGTATAATACTTGTTGTATTTAATTAGTATGAATTTATTTTTGCATCTAATATAATTTATTAATATTTAAATAAGATAGTTCATAAAAATTTGTGTCGATATGAGATGCTGCTGTCATTGTCACTAGTAAATGATGATAAGGTTTTTCGTAAAAAAAGAATGAAATGAAGAGTAATGCTTAGATCCTTTTTAATCTATATAATATTATAAGTATTAGTGAAAATACGAAATTAATAGTGTATTTTCAACAGTATAATTAATGCAACATATGATGTAAAATGCATGAATGTTTATTTAAAATATAGTATCGGAAATGACTTACCTATAAGATCCAATGCATTTGGGGGTAATCCAAGTAACTCATCTTCCTTTTATTATGTTGTTAAGAGATTGTAATTACAATAAATATTCAATATGTTATTGATATTTTAAAAAAGAAACATAGTATTTATAAATTTTAGTGACAAAAATAAGCTTAGTAATATAATTAAGAACATTTTTATTTTCAACATATATAAAAAAATTATTGGTGATTGTTAAATTTTGAAAAGCTAGTATGATTTTTTGAATAATTTTTAAAATTATTATTTTTTTCAATAATCTAATGGGTTTAGTTATATGATAGGCATAATTTTAATTTTTATTTTTAAAACTTTATTATGTATTCTCTCTGGTCTTGCATGTAATACTTTTTTGGTAAAAAAAATTGTTTTATTTGTAAAACCCTATTTCAATTTTTAATAACATTTAATTAGTTATTTCCAAAATCATTCATATTAAGTCAGCAACTTTTAGAAATGTTAATAATAATTATTGGGTTAGTTTTGAAAAATTGTAATATAAATTTATATATTTCTAATATCACTAACAACCTTAATGCAATTTTTTGATAGATATGAATTTTCCTAAAAAAAAATCTTACATATAGGACAATGGAAAAGTGTAATCTTATATATTCCCTTTATATTTCATCATGTATATATTTTTAAATGGTTCATCATATTATAGTATACTATCTACTATCAGCAGTTATTATATTATTATATTATATAAATATAGTTATTGTAGTGTATTACATTTATTTGTTATACTGCCTTTTTATTTTTGGTCCATGACTGGAGTGTCCACCGCCGACCGCAGTGACTAATCTCTTCGCTGGCTTGTAGGCACCTCTAATGGGTGGGACAGCTGGCCCCGAGATTTAACGCTGCTGGCTGCTGCATGCACAAGACAGGATTCGAACCCCTAACCTTGCTTAAGCGTGTATCAATCCCTACCACTGAACCACACGCTCAGGGTTTGTTACACTGCCTACTTGTTGAGAGTGGAAGAGGGAAATAATAATAATAATATTATACTGCCTACTTGTTGAGAGTGAAAGAGGGAAACCACAACAACAACAACAACAACAACAACAACAATAATAATAATAATAATATTATTATTATTATTATTATAATAATAATCAAACCACAAAATATCAATAAATAAATAAATATATATATATATATATATATTTGTACGAAATGAAGTGGGATTGTAACTTGTTATAATTGTAATAAAGGAAATTAATTTTCACATTTTAAAATTGAAATTTTAAAATTGAAATTGGAAGTGGAAAGAGGACAAATGGATGCCTCTATTCATGAGTTGGGAACACCAACTTTTAATGAAAAAGTAGAATTTGAATAAAAATGAATGAGAGAGTTCTAATTGCATAAGTTTTTATAATAAAATACTAGCGTGCCGACAGGCACTCGTCCCGCATTTCCATTGTCGTATTTTTGTCGTAAAGAGTTGTTTATAATAAAATGATATATTGAAAAATCGGTTTTTATGAATATTATTTATATGTTAAAGAGGTTTATTTTTATCTAAATTATTATTAAGAATTGTATGCATTCTTAGTTGTCACGTTCCAAAATATGGATCCATAAATTTTAAAGAAATTATATATGCATTGTTATTTTGTTAATCTTCGATTTAATTTTCCTTAAATTTAATATGTTTGTCTAGACACATGATGTAGTAGAGTTTTCATAAATTGTAATAGATACATCGTTACTTTGCATTTTGGAAATAAAATACCTCCAAATATCAAAGAAGAAGCAATTTCATCAAAAAATTTAAATGAATATCGTTAAGAATTTTGAGTGATGGTCGAAGTGAGAACCCGTAAAGGGATAAGTTTTACTGAAACAATAAATATCTTTCAATTTTTTAAGATAATATTTCCCAATAAAACTTATACTTTCTAGATTCTTATCCTCAACCCTAAAAGATGAGGTTAAAAAAACCAATTATAATCACTAAAGTTATGGTTATCTTCTTTTTTTTTAAACAATATTTCCCAATTAAACTTATCCTTTTTATATACGGGATGTGTTGGAGAGTGCCCTAGTGGCAATCGTATTTTCTCTTTTACTTGTACTTATTTCATGTTTATGGATTATTACTATTAATAATAATGAGACATTTCATTTATTATATTTATGCTTTAATTGTTTAATTAAAATAGATGTAATAAAGTCCTTAGGATTATGAGTTCAATGTCATAAGAATATCAAGTACATGACTTGATAGTGAGATCTTATTGATTGATAATTATCCTTAAAGATTCCCTAGTCAAGTATTATAGTTAATAAGGACAACTATAATACATCGAGACTAGTATGTGGCAGATTGATGACTGTATCTCACCGGTTATGGATATGGGATATCAAGTCTTCACGTAAGTACACATTGGGACAATTGTGTACTGGATTGACCCGCCATGAGAATGCTACATGGGTTATTAAGTGAGTGTCATAAGCGATTCTCATAGTGACAATGGTGTACATGGTCCTTCGACCTGAAGTCGCTACGGTTCCCAACATGAGGAATTATGTGCTTTCACGCAATCAAACGTCATCTTTAACCAGATGATCATAACGGTTGTAGTCGGGTATATGACAAATCATGTAGAGGGATGTGAGTGACGTAGATGGGATTTGTCCTTCCTTGTCAATAGGAATTATATCTCTGGGCCCCTTGATTGAGTGAGACGGTGAAATGTATGGCCATACTCAAGACAGTCAATATGAGATATTGACGAGACTTGTTTAGACGCGTCTACTCAGGGATCAAGAAACCATAGGTTACACAATACATGGGTGACACGTTCCATGCCCTGAGTGTAACTAAGATATTTGGACAAAGGGATTAAATTTACACATGATCATTGGTCACAATAAGGTTATGTCAGATCACAGACATTCCTGTCACTTGGGTAGCAATGACGTGTTGCTAGATACCGCTCATTGCTTGTAAACTTAAAATGAGATTTTAACTTTACTGCCAACGTTACAAGAACCTATAGGGTCACACACTAAGAACAGATAGATTGGAGATATCACAATTGATAAAAAATATAATAGTTGTATTTTTTATAAAATTTACATCCGTGCGATGCACCGTATGACCGTGCGACGCATTCTGATATGTGCTGCCAAGCCCAGCCCGCTGGTATAATACTATTATAAATAATAGTATTAGCCTTAGGGTTTTAGTACGTGTGAGACACAGAACGGCAACCCTAGCCGTCCATATCAGAGAGTGAGTGATACACTGAATCTCTCTCTTCTCCGCTAGCACTGAGAAGAGAGACGTGACTCCAATTGGGAATCTGTTCGTGTGGATACCAATAGAGGCGTGACTACCTTGCTGCGCTCGTGATTGACGTGGATTGTTCATGGACGATCTGACCAGCGCCGTTCTCCTCTTCGCATCAAGAGGTAAACGTTTTTCTATCTCGAATCATGCTCTCTCGCATGGATCCTGTTCTGGAAATAGGGATTTCGTTTTTATTTTTCGCTGCGTATGCTATCCCTATTTCCAGCAGGATGATGTTAAAAAAAACCAAATATAATTATCAAAGTTATAGTTATTTTTTTCCTAACTATATCTTTATTTTTTTACTTATTCTTTTTATAACAACTAAATCCTTATTATTTTTTTTAAAGAAATTTACAATTATCTCATTTTTTTTATAACAACAATGTCATTTTTTTATACGGTTTGTTATTAGAACAACAATATCATTATTTTTCTAGAACAACTTATCAATATTTTTTATACTTATTTTTTTAATAAGTATGAAATTTTGCACAACCTAAACCTGTACTATTAAGAATTTGGGTATTGCACACAGAATTAAAGTCTAATAATTGAATATGTATAAAAAGATAGTAATTATAATAGATGAGGAGTGTAATTTATTTACACAAAATGAAAATCAACCACTTTTTTTAATGCATGCGTGTGCATATACAGTCGAGAATTTCCTATTCAATGTCTCCAAGAAGATTCTCTCCTCCAAATAGAAATCTATATGACGTTGAGAAAGACTTTTGTTTAATTTCAAGAAGAAAAATAAGAAGTAAAAATAGAAATCAATATGAAGCGGAGAAAGGATTTTGTTTAATTTCAAGAAGAAAAATTACTAGTAAAAAGAAAATACAGCCTTAGCGATTTTGTTTAAGGATTTTGATGTTCTGCTGATCCTCCCATGTCACCTATGCTTCGCCCTTTTCAAATCACAAAGAAAAGTTATCACATTTACAACATAAAGACCTACAAATTAAATTAAAAAAAAAGAATTATTGAAACTCATATTTAATAAACAAATTATGGGATGAAGAAACAAACAAATTAGAACATAAATAAAAAAATGTTTTCTATATTAGAGAAGGAGCAAAGGACTTTGTTTAATTTCGAGAAGAAAAATTAGTTTTAAAAAGAAAATATATTAGCGATTTTGTTTAAGGATTTTGATGTTATGCTGATCCTCTCATGTCACCTCTGCTCCGCCCTTTTCAAATTACAAAGAAAAGTTATCACATTTACAACATAAAGACCTACAAATTAAATTAAAAAAAAAGGTTTCTTGAAACCCAGATTTAATAAACAAATTACATTGGGATGAAGAAACAAACAAATTACAACATAAAGCAAAACAAAAAATGTTTTATACAATAGAGAATAAGCAAAATAAGAGAAGGATTGCAATGAAAAAATTGAAGAAATGAAACCTGACATTGTTTCTTTTTTTCATTGTCTTGAGTTCCTTCTTCATTCATTTCATCAAAACAATGTGTAAACCTGCATAAAAAGAAATAAAAAACACTATCGAAGAGTTATCATTATTCATACACAAAAAGAAATTAGTTTTAGTTCGTTCTCGAGGCGCATGTGAATGGAGAAAGCCTTACTGGGAGCATCGCCCCCGAAAGGGCCCGACCGTGGTGCGAGGGATTAGTCACCCAGTTGCGCGGGTGGATACCCTGGTTCATCTAAAAAAAGAAATTAGTTTTAGTTATACAACTTCTAAAATTGAATGTGAGATGGAATGAACAAAACTCTTAACACGTGAAAATACTAATCATGAACTATTAAAAAAAATAGTAATCATGAATCATCAATTATAGAAATGAAACCTTGGTTTTTTTTCATTGACTTAAGTTCCTTCTTCACCAAAACAATAATGGTAAACCTGCATAAAAAAAATTAAAAACACTATCAAAGAGTAAAAAATCCTGTCCTTTTTATGTCTTTTTTCTTCATAAGAATATGGTTTTAATTTTGCTTAAAAGTTAAAGCTGCCACAAAGTTGGCTTTATATAACTACAGTACATGGCAATTGTAAAACTACCGTACACAAACCGTTTTTTTTTTCAAAACTAGCATTGTTCAAGAACATGGTGTGTTTTTTTTTCCAGTTACTGTAAATTTGTGTAAGCTGTATGGTTTTTTATTAACTGCTCCTTTTTTAATTGCTTTTTTATATCTATGACATTACTTTTTTACCCTTTATCAAATTTGTTTCAATTTTACAAATTGTAAATTTGTGTAATTGTTGAGGATAAAATTGGAAAAGCCAATTTATGTACATTTTGTTAGTTATTTTAGTTAAAAAACAGGGTTTTCTTTATAATAGTAATAGATAATAGATAATAGATATAACCCAAAACTCTAAAATCTTTAGAAAAGAAAATAATAAAGCAATAAAGTAACAAGTATGACGATGAAACGCTATGATGATCAGAACAAAAAAAAAAAGGTGCATCCATGAATAAAAAAAACCAAGGAAGAGAAACATTCGGATGATGATCTAGAACAAATATGATGATATAATAGAGAAATAGAATTTTTTTTAATAAAAAGGAAGAGTAATAGAGATAAATAAATAAATAAACGTGCCATAAGTAAACAAATGGTGTCGTTCATTTGAGTAACTATCTTAAACATGCAATATTTAAGAGAGAAAAGGTTTGCAAAGAAAGAAAGAGAGGAGGAGAAGAAAAAAGTGATGTGGAAACTAAACGAAATGGGATTGTAACTTGTTATAACTGCAAGGCTTATTTATGGTTTTGCTCCATAAAAGTTCAACGTGTTTTGTTTTTAGTACCTAGAAGTTATTTTGACCGGGACTAGTCCTTAATTTTTCAAACATTTTGGTTTTGGTCCCCTCCGTTACAAAAAATCAGTTATTTGCTGACATGGTTAACGAAAATCCACACCAACTACCATGGGCTGTGACGTAATGCCAAATAGGTGATGTTACATAGATGATTTAGGCTTATGAACTCAAAATTTTGCTTACAGAACCATTTTGCGTATCAGACCATTTTGCGTCCGTGGATATGTATCATCCACGTTATGTCACCTATTTGACATCACTTCAGACCACATAGACTGCTAATGTGATATTCCGTCAGTTACACAAACAAATAACACATTTTTACTATCGGAGGATACCAAAGTCAAAATGTTTAAAAATTTAAGGACTAGTCGCGGTCAAAATAACTTTTAGGGACTAAAAGCAAAACAACTTTTAGGGACTAAAGACATAAATTAAGGGAACTTGATTTTCACATTTTAAAATTGAAATTTTAAATTTGAAATTGGATTTGAAAAGTGGACAAATGAATGTTTCTATTGAGTTGGAAATATCAATTTTTAATAAAAATAATATGATTTGAATAAGAATGAATGATAGAGTTCCAAACGCACAAGTTTTTGTAATAAAATTAAGAATATATAAAACCAAGATACCAATTTGCATAAATGATATAAAATGAAATACTCGTAGAAGATACATACACAAAGTCACAATAAAACACATAGTATATACATGTATGTGTAATAAATAGATCTGCCTGTTTTCTATAGACAAGACAAAAGAATTTTAAGCAATGATAGATACATACAAAAAAGGTAGTGCTTTAGCATATTCAAGTACCCGGATTTTACATTCTTTCCGGTTGTGCACCTTGTGCCAATTGGGACATCTGTATTATTATGCAATAAAAGTCAGATTTCTATCTAAGATGACAACAAGGGCAGAGGTTCAAAAAAAAAATTATTATTTATAGATACGTTTTATGACCAAGGCCTGCAGCCACCAACATTCCTTTTGTTTAATTGTTGTTTCCAAATTATTTTTTAAGAGTTTCATTATAATTTGTTTTAGGAACCTTCCTGGTTCCTCCCAAAATTTAAGCCCTGTGAAGATCAGTGCATCTACCATTTCACTATCTTTTAGGCCTTCACCAAAAAACTTTTGCAACTCAACCAGATTAGGTCTGTGCAGTGATAGCTATCTATTATTCTATTGATGTAAGTTCAATGTAGAATTTCATTTATCAGTTATAGGCCTCTCTCATTCTTTCTTTCTTTCTTCCCTCCCTCCATGTTTTCCCTTTGAATTAGCATACAGCTTTATTTCCCAGTTGGCTTGTAAATGGACTCTTTTAAACAAATGTGGGGTGCAGAAGGATGTAGCAGTAGTGAATCTGGTTGGACTATGTATATTGCCTCTCCCATGCAAGAAGATGATGCTGGATGCAGCAATGAAAATGAGGGGTATCATGATGTCTATGGCAAAAACAGGATAAAGAAGCAAGGAACCAAAGTTGATGAAGGTGAAAGTGATGATTCGATGGCTTCGGATGCCTCATCTGGCCCGATTCATTATCAAAATGCTTACGCTCATGGCGAAAGCAGTCAGGGCACTGAAGGCTCTAAGAAAGATAAACAAGATCATGGAAGCAAGTGTTCATCAAGGAAGAATAATGGAAACAAACAGGAGAAGAAACGCGTCGATAGCAGAAGTAAAAAAAGATGAAATTTTTTCCTTGTATATGATGCCTGGGATTTTAGTAACCATATGCATCTTTCGGATTCGAATTGATTGATTTGTACTCATACCTCTATCTAAAGGAAATATCTCAAAGCATTCTTTTAAGTAATGGAATCATAAGTCTGAAGTTTTATGTTTCAAACAATACTTAATTTATGAGTGTTCGTTTTTCTGTTACTGTGAAACCAAACCTGCATATCTGAGGACACATGTATGAGACATAAGAAACACACCATAACCGCTGCGCTTTAATTGAGCAATTGTCAGCGGCACTCGAGCCAGATTACACCAGTTTCCCAGCAAAAGAATTCATGATGTCAGCGCTGTGAAAGTGAGGAATTGTAGAGAAGGAGGTTAATAGATTTAAATTTTTTTTTTACCTTAGTTTAAAATGGAAATTAATTAGTCATGCCAAATGTGAAGAGAATGTCAGATGATCCATCAAGGCATCATAATAGGCACAAAGACAACTCAAGGGTAAAAGGGACTCATAGTAAAAAAACTTCTGCAAACAACAATAAAATGCAAAATTTCCAAGACCAGAAGTGGGATCTATAAGTAACTTACAAAGCAAAGTTAACTGATTTAAGAATGATATATAATTGATTGAGGTGGTAAACGTTCAGAAGAAACAAGAAACATGGGGCATCAAAGAAAAGTAGTAGCCTGATGTGGCCAAAAAAGAGTTTGGATAATAGCTGAAGGAAGAAAATAAAGTCATTTTCTATGAAAAACTTCCAATAATGATTAGTGAGTGCATGTGTTTTTGTGCTGCCAAAATTGCTACGCAGCACGAATGGGGTATATGCTGCGCTGGAAAGGAGGGTAAGGTTTCACATAGTTACACGAATGACAACTAGAAGCAATAAAAGCATTTGTTACGTTGCAAGTGACAGGGCATTGGCATTGGCTGGTTATGTGAACTAACTTTCCAAAGAAGGGGCATAAATGCAACAGCAAGGCAATTGCAAGGTTCAGGCTGTATGGTTGACATAAAAACGTGAGGGCACACATGACTTGAAACCAATCATAAAAGGTCACACTCCAATTCCATGTTAAAAAGATGGGATTTGATTCTCTCATGTCATTTTTTTCCCTCAAGTAGTCGAGTGAACAAGAAATCAGAGAAAAAGTTACAAAACAAAACCATAATATTTGAGTGGATCCATTGATAAAAGATAAAAGAACTCGGACACAATGTTAGAACTATTTTGCCTAGGTCTACTTCAAAAAGGCTAGCTTAGAGGAATGATTGTCCAAATTATTATTATTTTTGGCTCCTAATTCATATTCTTCTACAAGGATAATAAAAAAAAAGCATAATTGCATAATTGGTCCTTTATCTTATTTATTAGATTCACTTTGGTCCTTTATCCTTTTTTTTGCAATTTACTGGTCCTTTATTTTTTTTAAAGATTTAGTTTGGTCCTTTCGTTAAAATAAAGTTAAGTGAGAAGGAATATTCCAAGAATATTCCCCCTTCTAGGCTTAATTGCATAATTGGTCCTTTATCTTATTTATTAGATTCACTTTGGAAATTAATCGGAGTTGTTGAAGCGTTTTGCACGTGTTTTCACACGTTTTCCAGCAGGTTCAGAGGAGGAGACCATTGTTGATAACCAAAGTTTTAGAAAAGGGACCCTAGAATTTGGATTTTGAGGAAAAAAGAACGAAAAACACGAATTTGTTTGAGGAATAATGAAAATAAAGCTTAAAAACCATGAAAAATTGAAGAATGTTGAAGAAATTTGAAGAAATTTGATGATTTTCGAGAGAAGAGGGTGTGAGCCCATGGTGGGTGCCGCCGCTGTAAGGAGAAAGCAGAGGAAGAAGAAGAGAGAATATTCCTGGAATATTAAGATAAAGGACCAAAGTGAATCTAATAAATAAGATAAAGGACCAATTATGCAATTAAGCCCAGAAGGGGAATATTCTTGGAATATTCCTTCTCATTTAACTTTATTTTAACAGAAGGAGCAAACTGAATCTTTTAAAAAAATAAAGGACCAGTAAATTGCAAAAAAAAAAAAGATAAAGGACCAAAGTGAATCTAATAAATAAGATAAAGGACTAATTATGCAATTAAGCCTAAAAAAAATTACAAAAGTCCAAAACTTAAGAAGACTTGTATTTAATAGTTTGTTTAACACATTAATTAATTTAATACATTTTGCATAAATCAACCAATCATAATTCAAAATTTACAATTCATAAATTTTTTCATTAATTACTTTAACTTAAATTATTTGGGACAAAAATTTTCGCATTTTTTTACCATGCTTGTGGAATGCAAAAAATATTATTAAGCATTAAGACTACATTACTTTAATATCATTCACTAAACTGGAAAGCAAACAAGTATTATTACCCATTCCAAAGGGGAGGAGAGTGATAATGAAATATATATATATATATATATATATATATATATTATATTTCATTATCACTCTTAGAATAGAGTTAGGGTGTTAGGTTTAGGAATTGAAATTATATGTTGATAATTGATTGTGAATTGAAAATTGTTAGAGTTAGTGATTATTAGAGTAGAGACACAACTAAGAAATATGAATTTATTAAGGATATGGAATTGGAATTAGTGTTGGATTGATTGTGAATTGAAAATTGTTAGAGTTAGTGATGATTAGAGTAGACACACAACTAAGAAACATGAATTTATTAAGGATATGGAATTGGAATTAGTGTTGGATGTGGTTTTAGAATGAATGAACTTGGAACTAGGATATGATGCTTGAATGAATGAACGAACTTGGGATTAGTTAGGCTTTTGAATTGGACTTGTATTGAATATGGCTTGAAAATGAATGAACCTTGATAATTGGACTGGTTAGTATGATTATTGTTACTTAGAATTTTGATTTGAATATTGGATTGATTTAAAAACATAAATTGATACTTGAACTTAACGAATTAGAATGGTGATACAAGTATTGGATTGATATTTGGAATTATGTTATGAATATTAGATTAATACTTGAAAAATTGGTTTGGTTAGTATGATGATATGAGTACTTGATATTTGGAATTGAATAAATGAATTATTTAATTAATGTTTGACAGTGATGGATTGGTATATATATATATATATATATATATATATATATATATGGAGTTGATGCTTAGAAATTAATTGATATGAACGAATCTTGAGTTGATATAAACTGGAAATCTTGATAAACGAAATAGGTACTTGTATGATAGATTTTTAATATATAATGGATACTGGGAATCTTGATATGAATATTGGATTGATTGGTATGATGATATGAATGAATTTGAAATAAAAGATGTTATATGTTTGAGTAGATTGATAGGTTATGTGAATAGCATGATATGGTTTGAAATGAAATGGTCTTAAATGCATGTTGTTTGATGATTGATTGAGATTTGAATAAACTTTAGTATATGGCTATATTGAATTGAGCATTTAAAGAATTGAACCGAATAACTTAAAGGATAAATAAACCTGAGTTAAATAAAGCATAAATGAGTAATGAGCTATAATAAATAAACATCGGTACGATGGATATTGGTTAGAATGTTATATTGAATAATAAACTCATGGTTATGAACATAACATGAATTTTTGCAAAAAGGATGTTGGAATCATTAGAAGGAATGACTTCAAATGCATACATACATAAATAATATTTGCAAGAATCATGTACTAAGGCATAGGAAATCATTATTAATTCAATTCCAAAGACTGAATAACATATGCTAGGAATATGTTAGAGCATTTTACTTTTATTAGTTTAGCATGGATACCATGAAATGGGAACCCTTACCTATATTTTAAAATGTAATAGAATACCAAAATATAACCAAATGAGTAGTTTATAACAAGAATAATTAAATGAATTATGGTGAATTAAATGAATAAAAAATTTGAATAATTGATTATATACTTGGTTATGCTTGAGTATGTTTGGGGTTATGGATAAATAGAGTGAATAAAAATATAAATTAAATGAAATGACTAACTTTGAATAAGTATAGAATAATAATAAATTACTCGGATCTTGAAAAGAATAAATAAAATGATTGACTATTCATCGTATATGTTTGATATATGAATATTTAACCTAATTCTTATTATTAGAGGAAAGAGACTCACTCCCAGCAAATCAATAGTTTAGTTACAATTGATTTGACAAAGGCAAAGCATGTCACGATGGAGAAGGCAAGAAGTACATCTGATATGGATGTGACCCCAGAAAGAAGCTATCATATTTTTTTAATGTTATATTGGTGAATTTAATAAAAGCTTGAAAAATTATCATTCTCAGTTTTAAATTTATTAAAAGTATTTATAAAAAATTGGGTTGTTACATTTATTATATCAGAGCAGTTCTTTCCTTTCGGCCTGAGGGAAATGGTTCTAACTCCACTGAGAACATCTCTGTCTTTAGTATTTAAGTTTATAATAGAGTAAATATATAAGACTTTTTTGGTGAAAAAATCATTAATTCAATAAATATATAATAAGAGAAATTGTCATAATTAGAACTAAGGGATTGCTAGCCAAGACTAAGGGGAATTGAAAAGAAAGGTGCATGCCACAATTATAATTGAGAAAGGATATTATCTGTAAGAGACAGATATATGTTAATAAGAACAGTTTGTAGACAAGAACATCATATAGAAAGGAAAAAGAGAAGAATTTGTGTAACATGGACGCATGTTGCACTACAGGTGGGATCGGGAGCACATACGCTTAAACCTAATTCGTATGCAAGGGTTTGGATACCGTATAACACCTCGTGCCGCCCGGGCGAATGTTATACTACTGGCCTGGGGCTGGCATGCACGCGCATAAACATGATTCGTGTGCCTATCTGATTCGCCTATGATGGAATTGTGTAACATCAAAGTGCCACACTATTGGTTAGGCCGAGCGCGCACACATGTAAAACTAATTTGTGTGGCTATCTGATGAGGATATCGTGTACATTGTGTACGGTTGAGAGGCCTGACGAATGTGACACCACCGGTGAGATACCGAGTGCGCACATGCGTAAAAATAATTCGTGTGTATAACTGTCTCATACAAACAGTATGCCAAGAAAGAAAAGAGAAGAGAGAGCCCGAGAGAAAGGGGCAAAATACCAAGATAAGAAAAAGAATGATGAGAATGATAGGAACAAGTATAATGTTCTCAAATGGAAAACACCAATAACAAGTCAGGGACTTGTACAGTGAAAATGAACAAGAACACAGATTATACTTGAAACCTGGGTGAGATGCTTAAGGGTTCGAGATGATAGAATATTGAAATTGTGCACCATTTGCAAACAAAATGCTTGGCAGTGGCATGAAAATTTGAAAAGAAAAAGATTTACAAATTAGGAACCCTTAGTATTGGGCTAGCTAATCTAAATCTAATTGTGGCTAATACAAACCAAGCTCGATGAATATGGAATGAACAACGTACAAAACTCAGTATGCATAGAGGTGACTCTTGCCATGAATGAAATGTAACGTTGGGCCTGGTCATCCCAATACTAACATTTATTGGAAGGAGATATCATCGAAATCTTTGAGTTTGAGTACAAAGACTAAGGAAGGAGGTAATTACGAAAGACTCCATTCAAAGGGATGTGAAACAAAATTAAGAGCCATCTAGATAAAGTAGCAATATAGGAAAAGTCTCTTAGAAAAAAAGTCATCAATCAAGTAAACATACCCTAAATTAGGATGTGATTAATAAGTATGAAAATTGAATAGTGAATATGAGTAATTGTGTTATACGATGATTTAAGGAACACCTGAGCATGTTTGGAATAAAAGAAATTATGATAAAAAGGTTTGAATATTTAGGACTAAACTTAGAAATAAACAGAATATGTATTGAATATTGCACACATTGACTATAATGATGAAATAGAATGTGATTAGGATTGGTCGACTCTTTATTTAGAAAGTAATACAGTAGAATGACCATGATAATAAATATGAAGATATTGCTTACTTAAGTTAAGCAATGCTTGAATAAGCTTAGAACGAAATAAAAGATAAATTGATAAGTAATAGAAATGATTACAGGAATGCATTAGCTATTATGTAAATGAATTGAACATAATATTTAAAATATGTACAAGACAATAATGATGAAAGGTTGAAACACTAAAGAATAGCATAATAAGAAAATAAACATCCAAAGACTTATCATGGAGACAAAAAGCTAAAAATAAATATAAAGGATTGACAATCATCATCTAGGACCTAAAAAGATGGAGAAACAGTTTAGAAATTCTTCCTATAACCAAAAACAACATAAAAACCGAGGTCGGTTCCTATGTGGGTGAGACCTGACCGTTGTCAAAACAATAAGAAACAACGTATACATAAAAGGGAAGAAATTCTAATTCAAAGATGAAATAACTCTAAATAGATCTTTAAAGATAAAATAAGATGACGGTTAGAAACGCAGATATCCTCGAAAGGATAACTGCAGTGTCAGAGAATCTAGCGTAAGCCAATCCTGTAAGACCTGGATTGGCGAGGGCGGGGAGTGATTGCCGGTTCAAGAGGCATGGACAATGAGCGGCTCCTGGCAGGCTTCTAAGGGAAGGTTACATGAATGAACCGACACACCGGAATGAGAGGGTGATCCTGACACTGTGTAGGAATGAGACTACATAGTACAGGAAGGCTTGAATGAATTGATTTGTACTACCCATATCAACAAGATGCATCTTCTTTTCGGTATCCCATTACTTAAGAACTCCATAGTTAAGCATGTTTGTCTTGCAGTAATTTTGGGAACGGTGACCTGCTGCGAAGTTTTCCTGGAAAGCGTGCGAGTGAGGACAAAGCACGCTGAAAAGACCCATGTTGGTATGTGGGGACAGTCGCAATCCATTTTCCTTCCAGGGACATTACAAATCCAAATCAAGGGCTGGCGAAATTCATTAAACTGGTGGAGTTCTGCAAAATAGATCCACCTAAGTTCAAAGGTAGATTCAATCCTGAAGGAGCGCAAAGGTGGCTGCAGGATCTGCAGAAAATCTTCAGAACCATGAACTGCGCAAATGCACAGAAAGTCACCTTTGCCACTTACTTTCTGGTCGGGGAAGCAGAAAATTGGTCGGACCACACCCGCCAACTTCTAGAAGTAGAACCAAGGGAAATCCCATGGAATCTATTCAAAGAAAAATTTCTTGAAAAGTACTTTCCGGAGGACATTCGCCAAAGGAAAGAAATAAAATTCCCTAAACTGAAATAAGGAAATATGAGTATAGGAGAGTACACTGTGAAATTTAAAAAACTCATTAAATACTCTCTGATACGTGATTTGGGTCCAATATATGATGTAAGATCCTATATTTTAAATATATGAAATAAAAGTATTTTATCAATATTAGTATCATTAAAATAGTCAATTTTTCCTATTTTAGCAAAACACTCGAGTATTTTAGGCAAAACTCGAGTATTTTAAGTAGCTGTTTAGAAATTTGAATTTTTAAATAAAAACTCGAGTATTTGGGAAAAAACTCGAGTATTTCGTGCAGACCTGAAAGTGTATAAGTCGGTTTTCATTTAATTTTCGCACCAAAACGCGGTTTCTTGAAATGACAAGCATAGAGCTGGACTTTACTTCGACCTGAAGTATTCCTAAGCTATAAATTGGTGCTTGGTTGAGGCATTCAACACCTCTAATCACCCAAAACCCGAATTTCAATTTTTGACTCTCAGTTTTCTAGAGCACACTTTGATCTCTGATTTCTCCTTCATTTCTCAATCAAATCCTTCGAAACAAAAACACAACTCAAGGTTCTAGTTCCATATTTGAATTAGAATCAAGAATCACATCAAATAAGCCCCTGTAGTTCGAGTTCTAGCTCATCAAAGTTTGAGGTTCAAAGCTGTAAAAACAGAGTAGTTTTCAGCATCAAGTATTCATCTTCATTGAATTCGTTTGGTAATCTCAGGGATCCTTTTTGTGTCAAACTTGTTTCTGATTGGAGTTAGTATATCCTAGTTTGTTAAACTAACTTGTTTCGTTCTTTTTCATGCCAAAATCCGTGGTGAAATCTGTGGCCAAAGTCAGCCTGTTCAACCCCCTTTTTCACAAGTCCAGAATTTGGATTTTTGAGCCAGCCAAGTTTCTCGTTGTTTAATCTGTTGTTTAGCTTCTCTAAGGTAAGGGAGGAGTTATCTAATTGCTAGAATGAGTAATCTCAAGCTAGAGATGTAGGAACCTCACAAGGTTCATCAAGGGATGAAGTTGGAATTGGGAATATGACATGGAGGTCATAAACCCAAGGTTTTCTAAGTCAAACAAGTTTAAATGGACCTAATAATGCTCACTGGATTGATTTTCGAAGTTAAAACCAAGTGGAAATGAATTTCATATCTTGAAATGGTTATTTTCCTAGTTTATGTTGATTCTGTGATTTGATGTTGATTTATGTTGTTATGTACTTGTTTATCTGTTCTAACTTGTTTCTTATACGTGTTTATGCCTCTGTTTTGCATAAGAATGGAAAAACAATGAATGGAATTCGAATTGGTGCTTAAAATGCAGAAACTGGTGCTGTTGCAGTATAAACACTCGAGTTTTTTTTGAGAAACACTCGAGTATTTTGGAAAAAATGAAGAATAACTCGAGTCTTTCTTCAAGGACTTCAAGTATTCTGGAAAACAATGAAGAACACTCGAGTATTTTATAATATACTCGAGTATTTTGACCAAAACTGAAGAAAACACATATTTTCTTAGGAATATTAAATACCTAATTGTTATACGTTTATCCATTGGTCGATTATTATCCTGAAAGAGTCCTACTGGAATTTCATCCAGTGGTTGATATGTTCGGACAGGAGTCCCAATGGACAAATGTATAAGTTTACTTGATTCCCATTGGTTGATTTTATCCTTTGGTCCTTTATCTTAATATTCTAAGAATATTCCCTCTTCTTCTTCCTCTTCCTCTGCTCTCTCCTTACAGCGGCGGCAGCCACCATGGGCTCCACCGCCACCGCCCATGCCACCGTCGCCGCCATTTTTAGAAATTAATCGGAGTTGTTGAAGCGTTTTGCACGTGTTTTCACACGTTTTCCAGCAGGTTCAGAGGAGGAGACCATTGTTGATAACCAAAGTTTTAGAAAAGGGACCCTAGAATTTGGATTTTGAGGAAAAAAGAACGAAAAACACGAATTTGTTTGAGGAATAATGAAAATAAAGCTTAAAAAGCAGGAAAAATTGAAGAATGTTGAAGAAATTTGAAGAAATTTGATGATTTTCGAGAGAAGAGGGTGTGAGCCCATGGTGGGTGCCGCCGCTGTAAGGAGAAAGCAGAGGAAGAAGAAGAGAGAATATTCCTGGAATATTAAGATAAAGGACCAAAGTGAATCTAATAAATAAGATAAAGGACCAATTATGCAATTAAGCCCAGAAGGGAAATATTCTTGGAATATTCCTTCTCATTTAACTTTATTTTAACGGAAGGACCAAACTGAATCTTTTAAAAAAATAAAGGACCAGTAAATTGCAAAAAAAAAAGATAAAGGACCAAAGTGAATCTAATAAATAAGATAAAGGACTAATTATGCAATTAAGCCTAAAAAAAATTACAAAAGTCCAAAACTTAAGAAGACTTGTATTTAATAGTTTGTTTAACACATTAATTAATTTAATACATTTTGCATAAATCAACCAATCATAATTCAAAATTTACAATTCATAAATTTTTTCATTAATTACTTTAACTTAAATTATTTGGGACGAAAATTTTCGCATTTTTTTACCATGCTTGTGGAATGCAAAAAATATTATTAAGCATTAAGACTACATTACTTTAATATCATTCACTAAACTGGAAAGCAAACAAGTATTATTACCCATTCCAAAGGGGTAATATATATATATATATATATATATATATATTATATTTCATTATCACTCTTAGAATAGAGTTAGGGTATTAGGTTTAGGAATTGAAATTATATGTTGATAATTGATTGTGAATTGAAAATTGTTAGAGTTAGTGATTATTAGAGTAGAGACACAACTAAGAAATATGAATTTATTAAGGATATGGAATTGGAATTAGTGTTGGATTGATTGTGAATTGAAAATTGTTAGAGTTAGTGATGATTAGAGTAGACACACAACTAAGAAATATGAATTTATTAAGGATATGGAATTGGAATTAGTGTTGGATGTGGTTTTAGAATGAATGAACTTGGAATTAGGATATGATGCTTGAATGAATGAACGAACTTGGAATTAGTTAGGCTTTTGAATTGGACTTGTATTGAATATGGCTTGAAAATGAATGAACCTTGATAATTGGACTGGTTAGTATGATTATTGTTACTTAGAATTTTGATTTGAATATTGGATTGATTTAAAAACATAAATTGATACTTGAATTTAACGAATTAGAATGGTGATACAAGTATTGGATTGATATTTGGAATTATGTTATGAATATTAGATTAATACTTGAAAAATTGGTTTGGTTAGTATGATGATATGAGTACTTGATATTTGGAATTGAATAAATGAATTATTTAATTAATGTTTGACAGTGATGGATTGGTATATATATATATATATATATATATATATGATATATATATATATATATGGAGTTGATGCTTAGAAATTAATTGATATGAACGAATCTTGAGTTGATATAAACTGGAAATCTTGATAAACGAAATAGGTACTTGTATGATAGATTTTTAATATATAATGGATACTGGGAATCTTGATATGAATATTGGATTGATTGGTATGATGATATGAATGAATTTGAAATAAAAGATGTTATATGTTTGAGTAGATTGATAGGTTATGTGAATAGCATGATATGGTTTGAAATGAAATGGTCTTAAATGCATGTTGTTTGATGATTGATTGAGATTTGAATAAACTTTAGTATATGGCTATATTGAATTGAGCATTTAAAGAATTGAACCGAATAACTTAAAGGATAAATAAACCTGAGTTAAATAAAGCATAAATGAGTAATGAGCTATAATAAATAAACATCGGTACGATGGATATTGGTTAGAATGTTATATTGAATAATAAACTCATGGTTATGAACATAACATGAATTTTTGCAAAAAGGATGTTGGAATCATTAGAAGGAATGACTTCAAATGCATACATACATAAATAATATTTGCAAGAATCATGTACTAAGGCATAGGAAATCATTATTAATTCAATTCCAAAGACTGAATAACATATGCTAGGAATATGTTAGAGCATTTTACTTTTATTAGTTTAGCATGGATACCATGAAATGGGAACCCTTACCTATATTTTAAAATGTAATAGAATACCAAAATATAACCAAATGAGTAGTTTATAACAAGAATAATTAAATGAATTATGGTGAATTAAATGAATAAAAAATTTGAATAATTGATTATATACTTGGTTATGCTTGAGTATGTTTGGGGTTATGGATAAATAGAGTAAATAAAAATATAAATTAAATGAAATGACTAACTTTGAATAAGTATAGAATAATAATAAATTACTCGGATCTTGAAAAGAATAAATAAAATGATTGACTATTCATCGTATATGTTTGATATATGAATATTTAACCTAATTCTTATTATTAGAGGAAAGAGACTCACTCCCAGCAAATCAATAGTTTAGTTACAATTGATTTGACAAAGGCAAAGCATGTCACGATGGAGAAGGCAAGAAGTACATCTGATATGGATGTGACCCCAGAAAGAAACTATCATATTTTTTTAATGTTATATTGGTGAATTTAATAAAAGCTTGAAAAATTATCATTCTCAGTTTTAAATTTATTAAAAGTATTTATAAAAAATTGGGTTGTTACATTTATTATATCAGAGCAGTTCTTTCCTTTCGGCCTGAGGGAAATGGTTCTAACTCCACTGAGAACATCTCTGTCTTTAGTATTTAAGTTTATAATAGAGTAAATATATAAGACTTTTTTGGTGAAAAAATCATTAATTCAATAAATATATAATAAGAGAAATTGTCATAATTAGAACTAAGGGATTGCTAGCCAAGACTAAGGGGAATTGAAAAGAAAGGTGCATGCCACAATTATAATTGAGAAAGGATATTATCTGTAAGAGACAGATATATGTTAATAAGAACAGTTTGTAGACAAGAACATCATATAGAAAGGAAAAAGAGAAGAATTTGTGTAACATGGACGCATGTTGCACTACAGGTGGGATCGGGAGCACATACGCTTAAACCTAATTCGTATGCAAGGGTTTGGATACCGTATAACACCTCGTGCCGCCCGGGCGAATGTTATACTACTGGCCTGGGGCTGGCATGCACGCGCATAAACATGATTCGTGTGCCTATCTGATTCGCCTATGATGGAATTGTGTAACATCAAAGTGCCACATTATTGGTTAGGCCGAGCGCGCACACATGTAAAACTAATTTGTGTGGCTATCTGATGAGGATATCGTGTACATTGTGTACGGTTGAGAGGCCTGACGAATGTGACACCACCGGTGAGATACCGAGTGCGCACATGCGTAAAAATAATTCGTGTGTATAACTGTCTCATACAAACAGTATGCCAAGAAAGAAAAGAGAAGAGAGAGCCCGAGAGAAAGGGGCAAAATACCAAGATAAGAAAAAGAATGATGAGAATGATAGGAACAAGTATAATGTTCTCAAATGGAAAACACCAATAACAAGTCAGGGACTTGTACAGTGAAAATGAACAAGAACAAAGATTATACTTGAAACCTGGGTGAGATGCTTAAGGGTTCGAGATGATAGAATATTGAAATTGTGCACCATTTGCAAACAAAATGCTTGGCAGTGGCATGAAAATTTGAAAAGAAAAAGATTTACAAATTAGGAACCCTTAGTATTGGGCTAGCTAATCTAAATCTAATTGTGGCTAATACAAACCAAGCTCGATGAATATGGAATGAACAACGTACAAAACTCAGTATGCATAGAGATGACTCTTGCCATCAATGAAATGTAACGTTGGGCCTGGTCATCCCAATACTTACATTTATTGGAAGGAGATATCATCGAAATCTTTGAGTTTGAGTACAAAGACTAAGGAAGGAGGTAATTACGAAAGACTCCATTCAAAGGGATGTGAAACAAAATTAAGAGCCATCTAGATAAAGTAGCAATATAGGAAAAGTCTCTTAGAAAAAAAGTCATCAATCAAGTAAACATACCCTAAATTAGGATGTGATTAATAAGTATGAAAATTGAATAGTGAATATGAGTAATTGTGTTATACGATGATTTAAGGAACACCTGAGCATGTTTGGAATAAAAGAAATTATGATAAAAAGGTTTGAATATTTAGGACTAAACTTAGAAATAAACAAAATATGTATTGAATATTGCACACATTGACTATAATGATGAAATAGAATGTGATTAGGATTGGTCGACTCTTTATTTAGAAAGTAATACAGTAGAATGACCATGATAATAAATATGAAGATATTGCTTACTTAAGTTAAGCAATGCTTGAATAAGCTTAGAACGAAATAAAAGATAAATTGATAAGTAATAGAAATGATTACAGGAATGCATTAGCTATTATGTAAATGAATTGAACATAATATTTAAAATATGTACAAGACAATAATGATGAAAGGTTGAAACACTAAAGAATAGCATAATAAGAAAATAAACATCCAAAGACTTATCATGGAGACAAAAAGCTAAAAATTAATATAAAGGATTGACAATCATCATCTAGGACCTAAAAAGATGGAGAAACAGTTTAGAAATTTTTCCTATAACCAAAAACAACATAAAAACCGAGGTCGGTTCCTATGTGGGTGAGACCTGACCGCTGTCAAAACAATAAGAAACAACGTATACATAAAAGGGAAGAAATTCTAATTCAAAGATGAAATAACTCTAAATAGATCTTTAAAGATAAAATAAGATGACGGTTAGAAACGCAGATATCCTCGAAAGGATAACTGCAGTGTCAGAGAATCTAGCGTAAGCCAATCCTGTAAGACTTGGATTGGCGAGGGCGGGGAGTGATTTCCGGTTCAAGAGGCATGGACAATGAGCGGCTCCTGGCAGGCTTCTAAGGGAAGGTTACATGAATGAACCGACACACCGGAATGAGAGGGTGATCCTGACACTGTGTAGGAATGAGACTACATAGTACAGGAAGGCTTGAATGAATTGATTTGTACTACCCATATCAACAAGATGCATCTTCTTTTCGGTATCCCATTACTTAAGAACTCCATAGTTAAGCATGTTTGTCTTGCAGTAATTTTGGGAACGGTGACCTGCTGCGAAGTTTTCCTGGGAAGCGTGCGAGTGAGGACAAAGCACGCTGAAAAGACCCATGTTGGTATGTGGGGACAGTCGCAATCCATTTTCCTTCCAGGGACATTACAAATCCAAATCAAGGGCTGGCGAAATTCATTAAACTGGTGGAGTTCTGCAAAATGGATCCACCTAAGTTCAAAGGTAGATTGAATCCTGAAGGAGCGCAAAGGTGGCTGCAGGATCTGCAGAAAATCTTCAGAACCATGAACTGCGCAAATGCACAGAAAGTCACCTTTGCCACTTACTTTCTGGTCGGGGAAGCAGAAAATTGGTCGAACCACACCCGCCAACTGCTAGAAGTAGAACCAAGGGAAATCCCATGGAATCTATTCAAAGAAAAATTTCTTGAAAAGTACTTTCCGGAGGACATTCGCCAAAGGAAAGAAATAAAATTCCCTAAACTGAAATAAGGAAATATGAGTATAGGAGAGTACACTGTGAAATTTAAAAAACTCATTAAATACTCTCTGATACGTGATTTGGGTCCAATATATGATGTAAGATCCTATATTTTAAATATATGAAATAAAAGTATTTTATCAATATTAGTATCATTAAAATAGTCAATTTTTCCTATTTTAGCAAAACACTCGAGTATTTTAGGCAAAACTCGAGTATTTTAAGTAGCTATTTAGAAATTTGAATTTTTAAATAAAAACTCGAGTATTTGGGAAAAAACTCGAGTATTTCGTGCAGACCTGAAAGTGTATAAGTCGGTTTTCATTTAATTTTCGCACCAAAATGCGGTTTCTTGAAATGACAAGCATAGAGCTGGACTTTACTTCGACCTGAAGTATTCCTAAGCTATAAATTGGTGCTTGGTTGAGGCATTCAACACCTCTAATCACCCAAAACCCGAATTTCAGTTTTTGACTCTCAGTTTTCTAGAGCACACTTTGATCTCTGATTTCTCCTTCGTTTCTCAATCAAATCCTTCGAAACCAAAACACAACTCAAGGTTCTAGTTCCATATTTGAATTAGAATCAAGAATCACATCAAATAAGCCCCTGTAGTTCGAGTTCTAGCTCATCAAAGTTTGAGGTTCAAAGCTGTAAAAACAGAGTAGTTTTCAGCATCAAGTATTCATCTTCATTGAATTCGTTTGGTAATCTCAGGGATCCTTTTTGTGTCAAACTTGTTTCTGATTGGAGTTAGTATATCCTAGTTTGTTAAACTAACTTGTTTCGTTCTTTTTCATGCCAAAATCCGTGGTGAAATCTGTGGCCAAAGTCAGCCTGTTCAACCCCCTTTTTCACAAGTCCAAAATTTGGATTTTTGATCCAGCCAAGTTTCTCGTTGTTTAATCTGTTGTTTAGCTTCTCTAAGGTAAGGGAGGAGTTATCTAATTGCTAGAATGAGTAATCTCAAGCTAGAGATGTAGGAACCTCACAAGGTTCATCAAGGGATGAAGTTGGAATTGGGAATATGACATGGAGGTCATAAACCCAAGGTTTTCTAAGTTAAACAAGTTTAAATGGACCTAATAATGCTCACTGGATTGATTTTCGAAGTTAAAACCAAGTGGAAATGAATTTCATATCTTGAAATGGTTATTTTCCAAGTTTATGTTGATTCTGTGATTTGATGTTGATTTATGTTGTTATGTACTTGTTTATCTGTTCTAACTTGTTTCTTATACGTGTTTATGCCTCTGTTTTGCATAAGAATGGAAAAACAATGAATGGAATTCGAATTGGTGCTTAAAATGCAGAAACTGGTGCTGTTGCAGTATAAACACTCGAGTTTTTTTTGAGAAACACTCGAGTATTTTTGAAAAAATGAAGAATAACTCGAGTCTTTCTTCAAGGACTTCAAGTATTCTGGAAAAAAATGAAGAACACTCGAGTATTTTATAATATACTCGAGTATTTTGACCAAAACTGAAGAAAACACTTATTTTCTTAGGAATATTAAATACCTAATTCTTATAAGTTTATCCATTGGTCGATTATTATCCTGAAAGAGTCCTACTGGAATTTCATCCAGTGGTTGATATGTTCGGACAGGAGTCCCAATGGACAAATGTATAAGTTTACTTGATTCCCATTGGTTGATTTTATCCTGGATGAGTCCTACTGGAATTTTATTCAGTGGTTGACATATTCGGACAGGATGTCCCAATGGAAGTGCGTACACCCATTTGGTTGATTATTTTCCCACGTCCCAGTGGAAGTCTTTACCCACTTGGTTGATATTTTGGGAGTCCTAAATGGGGTCGTTGCAATAATTAATAATAAAACGATTAACTCCTATTGTATAAAACCATCACAAAGTGGCTGGGCCGCTGATGGAATTTTCAGTAAGCACTAGCACCGGTTAATGCTAAAAGAAAAGATGAAATTGCGATTAAGAAGGATTATGAACTTTGGGTCTCTATATTGGAGACATGATGTTCAAGGATGTGATTTAATCAAAGAAATAAGATAAAAAGTTTGTGTGACATTATGCATGGAGAAGGAATTGCTCCGATCTAGATTCGGAACTTCGGTAAAGTTAAATCAGAATATCCCTAGCACAAGGATGCTAAGAAGACCGATTTTCCAATCGACATTATCATGCATGGAGGAGGAATTGCTCCGATCTAGATTCGGAACTTCGGTAAGGTTAAATCAGAATATCCCTGGCACAAGGATGCTAGGAAGACCGAGTTCCCAATCGATCGTGAAGCTTGAATATGAATCGCTCCGGTTTGATGAACCATAGGATTGAGAATATCCCGAGCCTGAGATACTCGGATGCCAAACCGTGTAGCATGAATGAGGAGTAGGCATGCATCATAACTCTAATTGAGATATTATAAAAGACAGTTTTGAGCATATACATATGCATTTATTATTGCTACATGATAACTTGTGTTTGTTATTTCTAGCCGCTGTTATACTCATTTGTTATTGCTTTTAGCTATGACTCACTCCCAGTCCCTTGTGTAGGTGATGGCGAGAAACATGTTCTGCATGGAGAGCCGCTCCCTAATGGGGAGTGGAATTTTGAGGATCATAGGGCTACATATGAGGGGGATGTGGAAGTTATCTTCCGCCATCCTAATCCATATTCCCGTATGCGTTCGCTTAGATCGAGAATTCCAATGGTTTACGTCATGCACATTCCGCCAAATTTTGTTATGAGAAATGGAACCCCTCCACAACCACCAAGACGTTTTCCGAGACGCACTATCCCACCGAGTCCAGCACTCTCCTCAGAAAGAATCATCCTAGAGGTTCCTGCTTGTCCTAGTCCTTCTCCTCGAGTTCGATCCCGAACTCCGATATACATGCCTGACGATTTGGCACAAGAAGAGAAGGAAGAGGAAGAGGAGGATCCAATCGAGGATGAGGATCCGGTGGATAATGCGAATCAGATGGTGGGTGACTTTATGGACAACTCGACTGGAAGTCAGTGGGGAACTGACGACTAAGTTAAGTTGTGGGGTGGAATGTGACTGATATAACCCATCAGGTTTTCTCTTATCTATGTTATGTTATATTTTGAGTCATGAACCATATGCTCTAGGTTATTATGAATTTTGTTGTAATATATGTAAGATAATGTAATGACCTAGAGTGTTGAGTTAAGTAATTATGTATTTTGTTTAAATGAAGAATGTAGTATGTAACCTTTTCAATATGAATGAAATATGGTGTTACATCACTTGTCGTCATGACTCGATGTTTATATAATTCCGCAAGATTTGATAATGGATGATGACTGACTTTTAGTTTCAAAGAAAAAAAAATGGTTGTATTTTTTGAATACGAATATTTAACTTTGGAATTAAAAGTTGGGTCATCACATTTAGTGGTATCAGAGCAATGGTTCGACTCTCGGCCTTGGAGTGTGGCCTTACACACTAACCATTGCATATCATGACATGATGTTTTTGATGTTTGTAGTATAAGACTAGAATTCGCAGAATCTAATTAAGTTTCCCCTTTGGATTCTGTAGGACTAGATGGCCGGATGAAATAACGCTAACATTGCGGAGGCATTGACCCGGATGGCTGCAGTTCTGGAGAATATGCAGCACAACCATCCTCCAAGCAATGGAACCCCAGCGGAGTTTCAAGGCTTAGATTCCTTTAGAAAGTGCAAACCTCCTAGCTTCTCGGGTGGTCGTCGTCCCGAGCAAGCTCAGTTCTGGCTCGATGAGATGAATAAAATCTTTAGAACGCTGACTCAGTCGGAATCACAAAAGGTCACGTTTGCTGCCTACGTGCTCACTGGTGAAGCTGCTACTTGTTGGAACCAAACTCGTCAATTCCTGGAGTTTGATCAAGCAGAGTTTACTTGGGGGATCTTCACAGAGAAGTTTCTTGAGAAGCATTTCCTGGATGACATCAGGCTGCAGAAGGAAATGGAATTCCTCGATCTGAAGCAAGGAAATCTGACGGTTGACCAATATGCTGAGAAATTTGAAGAGCTGATGAAGTACTCGCCGTACTTCCAGTATCACCCCGATGAACATTCCAAGTGCACACGATTCGAGAATGGACTGATATCTGACATCAAATTAGCTGTGAGTGTGCAAAGGATCCGACACTATCCAACGTTGGTTTGTACTTGTCGCATTTTCGAAAGGAATAGCGTCAAGAAGGACATTGGACAAGGAAGTTTTGGGCCGCATCGCAAACAGCATAGGCATGGCAACAAGAATCGGAGAGGTCCTTATCCACAGCAAGGAAAAGGAAATGCATCATCTTCTGGAGTGCCCAGTCTCCCAGCTACTGGTGCAATGTGCAACAAATGTCAAAGATTTCATCCTGGAAGGGAATGTTGGAGAGACAAACCACCAACTTGCTACAACTGTGGAAAGGCTGGCCACATCGCTCGTCTTTGTCATCAGCCCCAGCGTCAGAACGATCAAGGTTCGGGAAGCAAACCATGGGTCAATGGGAAGGTTTTTACCATGTCCGGATCAGAAGCGGAGCAGGCAGACAATCTCGTGCAAGGTAACCATCTTCTCAATGGCATGCCTTGTCGCTTTCTATTCGATTCTGGTGCTACGCATTCTTTCATCTCTGAGGAATGCGTTAAGCGTTTGTGTTTACCCGTTTCGGAGACACCGTTTAGACTTAAGGTGTGTACTCCTTCGAATGTGCCGGTGACTACGTCAAGAGCATGTTTTGGATGTTCCGTTAATATAGGAAGTCTGTCCTCTAGGGTAGATTTAATTTGTCTACCTTTATCCCAACTCGACGTTATTTTGGGGATGGATTGGTTAGCAACTAACCAAGTGGTGATCGATTGTAAGACTCGAACGATTGTTTTTCCCGGTAAAAAGTCGCCTGAGGTGCAACCTGAAGGGTACGTTTGTGTGTTTTCTGCGGTCGTAGCAGAAAAGAAAGATGAGCCGAAGATTGAGGAAATCCCGATTATTCGAGATTTTCCCGAAGTATTTCCTGATGAAGTTCCCGGTTTGCCACCGCATCGAGAAATAGAATTCAGTATCGATCTAGTTCCTGGTACTGGTCCTATTTCTATTGCTCCTTATCGTATGGCTCCAACCGAATTAGCTAAACTGAAGAAGCAAGTGGAAGATTTGTTAGAGAAGCAGTTCATAAGATCAAGTGTGTCGCCTTGGGGAGCGCCAGTTTTGTTCATAAAGAAGAAGGATGGATCCATGAGGATGTGCATTGATTACAGGCAACTCAATAAGGTTACAATCAAGAACAAATATCCGTTGCCAAGGATCGACGATTTGATGGATCAAGTGAGAGGAGCATCGGTGTTTTCAAAGATCGATTTGAGATCAGGTTATCATCAGATCAGAGTTAAGGAGGAAGATATTCCGAAGACTGCTTTTCTGTCACGATATGGACACTACGAGTATGTGGTGATGCCATTCGGTTTAACCAATGCTCCCGCCATATTCATGGATTACATGAATAGAGTGTTTCGACCTTATTTGGACTCCTTTGTTGTGGTGTTCATAGATGATATACTCATCTATTCAAAGACCCCAAAAGAGCATGCCAATCATTTGAAGATTGTCTTGGAGACTTTGAAGGAAAAGAAATTATATGCCAAGTTAGCCAAGTGTAAATTTTGGCTTGAAAAAGTCAATTTCTTGGGGCATGTGATTTCGAGAGATGGTGTTGCTATAGACCCAGCTAAAGTAGAAGCGGTGCTGAAATGGGAGAAGCCTAAGTCTGTTACTGAAGTTAGAAGTTTTCTTGGCCTAGCTGGTTACTATCGGAAGTTCATCGAAGGATTTTCTAAGTTGGCTTTTCCTTTAACCCGCCTGACTAGGAAGGAGCAACCTTTTGTTTGGAATGAGAAGTGTGAAGTTAGTTTCCAAACTTTAAAGGACAAGTTAACATCGTCTCCAGTGTTAACTCTGCCCGATCCCCAGAAAATTTTGATGTTTATTGTGATGCATCAAAACAAGGTCTAGGTTGTGTTCTGATGCAAGAAGGAAGAGTTATTGCTTATGCGTCATGACAGTTGAAGGTGCATGAGGAGAATTATCCTACTCATGATTTGGAGTTGGCTGCCATTGTCTTTGCTTTGAAAATATGGAGGCATTTCCTGTATGGTAATACGTTCCAAGTATTCAGTGACCATAAAAGTCTAAAGTATCTTTTTGACCAAAAGGAACTGAATATGAGGCAACGTAGGTGGATGGAATTCTTAAAGGATTACAACTTTGAATTACATTACCACCCCGGCAAAGCCAATATCGTAGCCGATGCGTTGAGTAGAAAGACTTTGCATATGAGATTGATGATGGTGAAAGAAGCTGAATTGATTGAAGAATTCCGAAACTTGAATTTGGCAGTTCAGTTCAAACCAAATTGCATCAAATTAGGAATATTACAAATCACAAATGAGTTTGTGGGTCAAGTCCGAAACCTGCAACAAGTGGTTGAAGAGCTCCTAGAGAAGAAAAGACTAGGGATAGAAGGAGTGGAACCAGAGTTCCAATTAGGATTGGATGGCATTTTGAGATTCAAGGATCAAATCTGCATTCCGTCAAATCAAGAACTAAGGAGAGCTATACTAGAAGAAGCCCACAAAAGCAAGCTGAGTATGCATCCTGGATCAACTAAGATGTACCAAGACCTGAAGAAGATGTTTTGGTGGTCCGGATTGAAGAAAGACGTTGCGTCTTATGTTGCGTCTTGCCTTGTTTGCCAAAAGGCGAAGATTGAACATAAGATGCCCGGAGGAGAATTGCAACCTTTGAGCATACCAGAATGGAAATGGGATGGAATAACCATGGATTTTGTAAGTGGTTTTCCAAGAACAAGAGAAAGTTTCGATGCGATTTGGGTCGTGGTTGATCGCTTAACGAAGTCAGCTCACTTCATTCCCATTAACATGCAATATCCGTTGGAGAATCTTGCAAGATTGTACATCAAGGAAATCGTCAGATTGCATGGTATTCCCTCAAGTATCATATCGGATCGTGATCCTCATTTTGTGTCCCAGTTTTGGCAGAGTTTGCATCGAGCGTTAGGAACGCAGCTAAGAATGAGTTCGGCTTATCACCCGCAAACGGATGGTCAATCGGAGAGAACGATTCAATCTCTGGAAGATTTACTCCGTGCTTGCGTTTTAGAGTACCAAGAAAGTTGGGATCGTTTGTTGCCGCTTGTGGAGTTCACCTACAACAATAGTTACCACACAAGCATTGATATGGCTCCGTACGAAGCCCTCTATGGAAGGAAATGTAGAACCCCACTATGTTGGTTCCAAGTGGGGGAGAACGCTATCATTGGACCTGAGTTAGTTCAGGAAACGACCGAGAAGATCAAGGTTATCCAAGAAAAGATGAAGATTGCACAGAGTCGTCAGAAGAGCTATGCCAATCAGCGTAGAACCAAGCTCGAATTTCAAGAAGGAGATCATGTATTTCTGCGAATAGTGCCAACAACTGGTATCGGGAGAGTGATGAAGCCGAGGAAGCTGACACCGAAGTTTGTTGGTCCTTATCAAATCCTGAAGCGAGTCGGTCCCGTCGCTTATCAGATCGCGTTACCACCTTCTTTAGCTAATCTCCATGATGTATTCCACGTCTCTCAGCTTCGCAAATTTATTCAAGACCCATCTTCAATTATCTAGTTGCAGCCAGACGAAATACCTTTAAAGGAGAATCTGACATTCAAAGTCGGACCAGTGCGAATTGAAGATCGTCAAATCAGAAAGCTGCAAGGAAAAGAGATTCCTTTAGTGCGAGTTCTTTGGGATCAAAAAGGAGTGTCAGAATCAACATGGGAATTAGAATCTAAGATGAGAGAAGAGCACCCACATTTGTTTATATAATCGGAATTTCGAGGACGAAATTCTATTTAAGTGGGGGAGGATGTAAGATCCTATATTTTAAATATATGAAATAAAAGTATTTTATCAATATTAGTATCATTAAAATAGTCAATTTTTCCTATTTTAGCAAAACACTCGAGTATTTTAGGCAAAACTCGAGTATTTTAAGTAGCTGTTTAGAAATTTGAATTTTTAAATAAAAACTCGAGTATTTGGGAAAAAACTCGAGTATTTCGTGCAGACCTGAAAGTGTATAAGTCGGTTTTCATTTAATTTTCGCACCAAAACGCGGTTTCTTGAAATGACAAGCATAGAGCTGGACTTTACTTCGACCTGAAGTATTCCTAAGCTATAAATTTGTGCTTGGTTGAGGCATTCAACACCTCTAATCACCCAAAACTCGAATTTCAGTTTTTGACTCTCAGTTTTCTAGAGCACACTTTGATCTTTGATTTCTCCTTCGTTTCTCAATCAAATCCTTCGAAACCAAAACACAACTCAAGGTTCTAGTTCCATCTTTGAATTAGAATCAAGAATCACATCAAATAAGCCCCTGTAGTTCGAGTTCTAGCTCATCAAAGTTTGAGGTTCAAAGCTGTAAAAACAGAGTAGTTTTCAGCATCAAGTATTCATCTTCAATGAATTCGTTTGGTAATCTCAGGGATCCTTTTTGTGTCAAACTTGTTTCTGATTGGAGTTAGTATATCCTAGTTTGTTAAACTAACTTGTTTCGTTCTTTTTCATGCCAAAATCCGTGGTGAAATCTGTGGCCAAAGTCAGCCTGTTCAACCCCCTTTTTCACAAGTCCAGAATTTGGATTTTTGATCCAGCCAAGTTTCTCGTTGTTTAATCTGTTGTTTAGCTTCTCTAAGATAAGGGAGGAGTTATCTAATTGCTAGAATGAGTAATCTCAAGCTAGAGATGTAGGAACCTCACAAGGTTCATCAAGGGATGAAGTTGGAATTGGGAATATGACATGGAGGTCATAAACCCAAGGTTTTCTAAGTCAAACAAGTTTAAATGGACCTAATAATGCTCACTGGATTGATTTTCGAAGTTAAAACCAAGTGGAAATGAATTTCATATCTTGAAATGGTTATTTTCCAAGTTTATGTTGATTATGTGATTTGATGTTGATTTATGTTGTTATGTACTTGTTTATCTGTTCTAACTTGTTTCTTATACGTGTTTATGCCTCTGTTTTGCATAAGAATGGAAAAACAATGAATGGAATTCGAATTGGTGCTTAAAATGCAGAAACTGGTGCTGTTGCAGTATAAACACTCGAGTTTTTTTGAGAAACACTCGAGTATTCTGGAAAAAATGAAGAACAACTCGAGTCTTTCTTCAAGGACTTCAAGTATTCTGGAAAAAAATGAAGAACACTCGAGTATTTTATAATATACTCGAGTATTTTGACAAAACTGAAGAAAACACTTATTTTCATAAGAATATGAAATACCTAATTCTTATACGTTTATCCATTGGTCGATTGTTATCCTGAAAGAGTCCTACTAGAATTTCATCCAGTGGTTGATATGTTCGGACAGGAGTCCCAATGGACAAATGTATAAGTTTACTTGATTCCCATTGGTTGATTTTATCCTGGATGAGTCCTACTGGAATTTTATTCAGTGGTTGACATATTCGGACAGGATGTCCCAATGGAAGTGCGTACACCCATTTGGTTGATTATTTTCCCACGTCCCAGTGGATGTCTTTACCCACTTGGTTGATATTTTGGGAGTCCTAAATGGGGTCGTTGCAATAATTAATAATAAAACGATTAACTCCTATTGTATAAAACCATCACAAAGTGGCTGGGCCGCTGATGGAATTTTTAGTAAGCACTAGCACCGGTTAATGCTAAAAGAAAAGATGAAATTGCGATTAAGAAGGATTATGAACTTTGGGTCTCTATATTGGAGACATGATGTTCAAGGATGTGATTTAATCAAAGAAAGAAGATAAAAAGTTTGTGTGACATTATGCATGGAGAAGGAATTGCTCCGATCTAGATTCGGAACTTCGGTAAAGTTAAATCAGAATATCCCTAGCACAAGGATGCTAGGAAGACCGATTTTCCAATCTACATTATCATGCATGGAGGAGGAATTGCTCCGATCTAGATTCGAAACTTCGGTAAGGTTAAATCAGAATATCCCTGGCACAAGGATGCTAGGAAGACCGAGTTCCCAATCGACCGTGAAGCTTGAATATGAATCGCTCCGGTTTGATGAACCATAGGATTGAGAATATCCTGAGCCTGAGATACTCGGATGCCAAACCGTGTAGCATGAATGAGGAGTAGGCATGCATCATAACACTAATTGAGATATTATAAAAGACAGTTTTGAGCATATACATATGCATTTATTATTGCTACATGATAACTTGTGTTTGTTATTTCTAGCCGCTGTTATACTCATTTGTTATTGCTTTTAGCTATGACTCACTCCCAGTCCCTTGTGTAGGTGATGGCGAGAAACATGTTCTGCGTGGAGATGAGGCCGCTCCCTAATGGGGAGTGGAATTTTGAGGACCATAGGGCTACATATGAGGGGGATGTGGAAGTTATCTTCCGCCATCCTAATCCATATTCCCGTATGCGTCCGCTTAGATCGAGAATTCCAATGGTTTACGTCATGCACATTCCGCCAAATTTTGTTATGAGAAATGGAACCCCTCCACCACCACCAAGACGTTTTCCGAGACGCACTATCCCACCGAGTCGAGCACTCTCCTCAGAAAGAATCATCCTAGAGGTTCCTGCTTGTCCTAGTCCTTCTCCTTGAGTTCGATCCCGAACTCCGATATACGTGCCTGACGATTCGGCACAAGAAGAGGAGGAAGAGGAAGAGGAGGATCCAATCGAGGATGAGGATCCGGTGGATAATGCGAATCAGATGGTGGATGACTTTATGGACAACTCGACTGGAAGTCAGTGGGGAACTGATGACTAAGTTAAGTTGTGGGGTGGAATGTGACTGATATAACCCATCAGGTTTTCTCTTATCTATGTTATGTTATATTTTGAGTCATGAACCATATGCTCTAGGTTATTATGAATTTTGTTGTAATATATGTAAGATAATGTAATGGCCTAGAGTGTTGAGTTAAGTAATTATGTATTTTGTTTAAATGAAGAATGTAGTATGTAACCTTTTCAATATGAATGAAATATGATGTTACATCACTTGTCGTCATGACTCGATATTTATATAATTCCGCAAGATTTGATAATGGATGATGACTGACTTTTAGTTTCAAAGAAAAAAAAAATGGTTGTATTTTTTGAATACGAATATTTAACTTTGGAATTAAAAGTTGGGTCGTCACATATGATGTTTTGAGCATGATTTAGACTCCCTTTTACTATGGATTTGGCTTGTTTCTCTTGTAAATTTAGGACTTTTTGTATAGTTTTTAGGAAGTTAGGTAATTTAGAATCCTTTGAATGTTTTGATCCATTTTGTGTATGTTTCAGGTACTTTTGGAGCTTAATTGAGGAGAATAATTATGGAGCTGAAAAGAGGATGAAAGGATCTTGAAAATGGCTCAAGAACGGAGCGAAACTGAGTCGGAAGTAGGCTGGCACGCCCAGGCGTGGAATCCCCACACCCAAGCGTGCGACCCCCGGTCAGCATGCACAGAATCAGACGTGTGCGCCCAGGCGTGAGGTCCTGGGCGCCCAGGCGCGCGAGCGACGCAGAAGCCCAATTGGGCTGATTTCTGATCAGTTTTGCTTTCTATCAATTAGGATTAGTTTTAGACTTTAAATATAGGTTTTTCCATTAGGTTAGGTAGACATTTCAGAGCCAAATTAGATATTATAATAGAATTAGGATTAGAGAAGAGAGACCGTTCTGCAATTGAGAGCAAGGAGGCAAGGCACAAGGATTGAAGATTGGAAGATTGAAGATCTTTTGCGGGTAAATTAATTATTGTCTATGATTATTAGTTTTTCTCATTCCTTGTATTTCTTCTTCCAATATGTATAATTGAACCTCTTGTTAGGAATATGGTGGATTCGTATGGATCTTAATTTGGCTATTTATTTATGAATTAATGTTTTTCTTTTCAAATCAATTGCTTGATTGTGTTTTAATTACAATTCATAGAATTGATCACTTTATGTTTTGATTTGGTAATCTGAACCTTAATTGGAAAATTAGGATTAAGATTAGGCCTTTCAACCAAACAATATAATTATTCAACTCGTAGGAATACTTTTGCGTAATTGTATAACTCTTATAAACTAACTCACTTAAGGGATTAAGGGGTAAAGTTTAGTAAGAAACATAATTGTTGGAGGGATCTAGCTTTTATTATTTCTGGGGTTTTTGATTTATTGGAAAACAGATTTTCATAATATGTAACCTGATCCTACAATGAAACCAAGTTCCTAACCTTTTCCACATTTGCTTCTAATTACTTTTTAGTTTCTGATTTGTTTCATTCTACCTTTTCTCCTATATCTCTCTAAACTCTAAACCCATACAAGTTATACATTGTAATCGCAATTAGTTGAAAGAAATTAGAAACAATTTGCAATCCCCGAGTGGAACGATAATTTTACTTACTCTTTATTACTTGTGCGATCGGTACACTTGCCGAATTGCCAACAAGTTTTTGGCGCCGTTGCTGGGGATTGAAATTCGATTCTAATTTTTTCGGTACCTTTTTGTAATTACTTGTGTAACTTGTACCTTTTCATGTATAACTATAGTTTTAATAATGATTTTGATTGTGATAGATTTATTTCGGATCCTTATTCTCCATACTATTATGCACAAAACATAAGTTATAGGAAAACTTCATTAGAAATAGCTTTAGAGAAATTAGAAGCTACAACTAATAAAAAATTTTATGTGGAGCCAATTCTTGTGGAGAAAGCTTCATGGGAAATAGCTTTAGAGAAATGTGCTCAAACCATTAAAGAATTTGTTGAATAAGACAGAAGCTATTACCCGATTCAAGGTTCCAATTCAAGGAACGTTGAAATCAAAGTTGAACACATTTCAAAGCCATTAGATGAAGAGTCACAAGCATCACCAACAATTTTTGACTCTCTTGAAAGAGAGGAAAAAGTGGTGGTGATCGATGTGACCAATGATGAAACTCCTATGGAGGAGGAAATTGAGAAAAATGTGCATAATGAGTTTGAGGAAGAGGACCGAAATAAAACTTTAGAAGGTGTGAATATGGTAGAAAAATTTGATCCACCCTTGCATGATCAATTTCTAGCAATTAAAAATTTGGTCAAATCTATTGCATGGTTGGATGACTCAAAATTTTTCCATTATATTCAACCTCTGTGCTTTCATGTAAAATCAAAAAATCAATCTAAATCATTATTGAACAATAGGGAACCTGAAAAGGTAGTTTTCCTAATTCATAGAATTAACACCTTCATGAATGGGAAAAGAAATAACTTGTATGAGATGATGCATGGAGTAAGGAATGCACCTTTTGACCCTGGTGGGATTGAGCTTATTTTTAAAACCTCCTTAGTCCACCATCATCCATGGTTTGTCCCATGGGATGTGGGACTTGTTATTGTTGCATCACATGGGAATTAACCTATAGAATTTGGGATCCTGGTGGATTCTTTGTAATTATGTAGTAGTGTAGGTTTTTATTTTTTTAGTTAGTTAGTGAATAAAGAGTTGGAGCTTTCTTTCTATATGTAACTACTAATGAAGTGCTTCTAGCACTATTTTTAGTTGTTCATGTGACACATGTGAATAAGTTTGCGGGAGTCTCCTCCATGATGCATCAAGAGAGAATGTTGTGCTACAAAGGGAAGTTTTTTAACTCCTTGCTTTTTGTTTTTAATTTTATTTTGTAGTTATAGGTTAGATTAGCTTGCTTGAGGACAAGACAACCTCTAAGTTTGGGGGAGTGGAGAAAATAAAAATTAATTTTTCAGACATGAATTTTCTCCCATATTTGGTGTTGGTTTGTGTCTTGGGTAGAAGTAGATGATTATTCTAGATGTAGTACTATTTTTCTGATTATATATATAAATACTTAATTTAGGATGATGTCTCATTGATTGTATGACACGTTTTGGATTGAGTTTTAAGTTTTGTTGAGAACTGGTTATTTTTATAAACTGTTTAGGAACTAGTTATTAGTGAACTAACTGTTTAGCCTGTGAGATTTTGAGCCTATACACTTGACAGGGGTATGTGATTTATATTGAATTTATTTGATTTAAACCCCTATTTCTTTCATGAGTGTGTTCACTTTGACTTTGAGTTCTAGAACTTGACCGGTTACCATTTTGATATTGATAATTGATTGCATGCATTAAGATGATTAAGGCACCTAGGATTGTGTTTTTTCTGGCCTTCAATAGATTTTTGATAAACATTATCCTTAGTGGCCCACTTTGAGCCTATTGATAGATAATTTCTTTGGTACCCTTTTCATAAATGTTATATATTTTTGGTATCCTTTGAAATGTGAATGGTGCAATTGGGAATATGTTGATTCAGAAAATGTTGAGCTGAATGTATTAATTGTGATCTCTATTTCTCTTCCAAAAGAAACAAAAAAGAAAAAATATGATGAAAAAGAGAAGAGAATAGAGAGAATGGAAATGAAAAAGAATGAAGGAGAATTAAATATTGGAGTTGATATTTGTTATAAAACCAATGCTCCATTCATATGTTAAAGGGATGTTGTTTAATTACATATTTTTAGCCCTTTGTTTTATCCTTTTTTCTTTTATCCCACCTTTCAACTTTAGCCATGGCCTCATTACAACCAAATATAAGACCTTTTGATTTTTGTGTGCATTCAATAATTTCAGTGGAGATTTGGGTCTATGGTCAAGCATATGGTAACACATTGTCATTGGATGAACTTGAGTGAATATTTATAAAACCCTTGATACACGTGAGAGATACACACAGTGAGGTTGAGAGTGTTCACTAGTTCTGGTTCTTTTGGAGTTTGTTTTTCTAACCAGTTTTTGATGAAGTTAATGCTTGTGAATAAAAGTGTCTGACTCATGAGTCTGAAGTCTTAGACTAGGTGGTTGCATATTAATTTAGAAAATTGGTTTTGTGTTCTAGAGTTTTTATTTTACTTTTGTCTGGGACATGCAAAATACTATGTTTGGGGGAGTGATTTGGGTCCAATATATGATGTTTTGAGCATGATTTAGACTCCCTTTTACTATGGATTTGGCTTGTTTCTCTTGTAAATTTAGGACTTTTGGTATAGTTTTTAGGAAGTTAGGTAATTTAGAATCCTTTGAACGTTTTGATCCGTTTTGTGTATGTTTCAGGTACTTTCGGAGCTTAATTGAGGAAAATAATTATGGAGCTAAAAAGAGGATGAAAGGATCTTGAAAATGGCGCAAGAATGGAGCGAAATGGAGTCGAAAGTAGGCTAGCACGCCCAGGCGCGCGACCCCCGGTCAGCATGCACAGAATCAGACCTATGCGCCCAGGTGTGAGGTCTTGGGCGCCCAGGCGCGCGAGCGACGCAGAAGCCCAATTGGGCTGATTTCTGATCAGTTTTGCTTCCTATCAATTGGGATTAGTTTTATACTTTAAATATAGGTTTTTCCATTAGGTTAGGTAGACTTTTCAGAGCCAAATAAGATATTAGAATAGAATTAGGATTAGAGAAGAGAGACTGTTCTGCAATTGAGAGCAAGGAGGCAAGACACAAGGATTGAAGATTGAAAGATTGAAGATCTCTTGTGGGTAAATTAATTATTGTCTATGATTATTAGTTTTTCTCATTCCTTGTATTTCTTTTTCCAATATGTATAATTGAACATCTTGTTAGGAATAGGGTGGATTTGTATGGATCTTAATTTGACTATTTATTTATGAATTAATGTTTTTCTTTTCAAATCAATTGCTTGATTGTGTTTTAATTAAAATTCATAGAATTGATCACTTTATGTTTTGCTTTGGTAATCTGAACCTTAATTGGAAAATTAGGATTAAGATTAGGCCTTTCAACCAAACAATATAATTATTCAACTCGTAGGAATACTTTTGGGTAATTGTATAACTCTTATAAACTAACTCATTTAAGGAATTAAGGAGTAAAGTTTAGTAAGAAACATAATTGTTGGAGGGATCTAGCTTTTATTATTTCTGGGGTTTTTGATTTATTGGAAAACAGATTTTCATAATATGTAACCTGGTCCTACAATGAAACCAAGTTCCTAACCTTTCCATATTTGCTCGCTTCTAATTACTTTTTAGTTTCTGATTTGTTTCATTCTACCTTTTATCCTATATCTCTCCAAACTCTAAACCCATACAATTTATACATAGTAATCACAATTAGTTGAAAGAAATTAGAAACAATTTGCAATCCCCGAGTGGAACGATAATTTAACTTACTCATTATTACTTGTGCGATCGGTACACTTGCCGAATTGCCAACAATACGCCCCGCAAGTGCACAGGTTATGTCAAATAGTAGTGTAAAAAGATATTGTCTCCATGGGGATTTTGTTGTTAATTACCGGCAAATTTCAAGTATAGATTAGCTAAACGAATCTATTAGAGATATGAAAAAAATAAAATAAAAGATTGGATTGAGATATAAAATAATAAAATAAATATAAAGATATGATATAAGATAATAATTAAATCTTCTAAGGATTAGTTTCACCGCATATCAACATTGACAATCAATTAAAGATATATCTCTTATTAAATTAGATTTACTTTGAAGGTGAATTATCCTAATGTAGAATACTAGTTCCTTTCAGAATTTTAGCACCGTACCTAATGAGGCCTAATTCCTACTTTCGTGGTAATTAGGGTACATTAAATCCATTAAGTTCTATGATAATTCATTGAATCCTCTCAAGGATTAGAACTACTTTCGTGATCTAAAACCTTAAGTTTAATTATGTATTTTCTAATACTAAGGTTCACCTTTCGATACTTCCCTTACTATCTGGGATCATGCAATAGTGGGATTCGATACAATCACAAGCATTAAGAAAAACATAATTAAATCTAAAATAGATAAATATTAATAAGAGATAAAATATCAAAACATCAAGTCAATGCATCCATGGGCTAATCCTAATCCTTAGAAATGGCAAACTACTCAATCATATACATAATAAAGACCAAAAAATAGGAATAAGGCATAATAGAGTAGAAATAACCAAAAGATGAAAGGAGAAGAATTTCTTCTGTCTTCAATCGCCTTCTACTTCTTCATGGAGAGGGTTGTGCAACCTTGGATCCTTATTTTCTAATTTGTTTTTGGCTATGATAGAGAAAATAATCCTAATTCTAATTCTAATCCTACTACTACTACTACTACTACTACTATTACTAATATTCTAATACTACATGTTATTTTACAGGGTTTCTATCTTCTTCCTTTTATAGATTTTCCTTCCTCCAAGTGCTGGACCCAAATAGCAAAATAGGCCCAATAGCAATCTCCTTCCTTTCACATATGCCTATCTCTATTTTTTTCTAGATTTTTGCTCACAATATCTCTTAGCATATCTTCTTTGATTTATCCTTTATTTTCCAATGCTCCAAGCCTCAAAATAATCAATCTACACATCAAAAACACAAGAAAACCTTTCCAAGTGAAATATGATCTAAATGCATGCTAAATTATAATGAAATGCATGATTATTTATTAAAATAAGTACAAACTAATAAGGAAATAATATGTATACTACGCACACATCACTCTCCCTATTATCATTTTAATCCGGATGAGAGGTCAAAATATGTCAAATTTGAGAATGGTCTCCGTCCTGAAATCAAAGTAGCCTTTCGGTACCAAGGCTTCTGAAATTTCCCTTTACTAGTAAACATGAGTCGAACTTATGAGGAAGATTTGAAAGCCAAGGAGGCATAAGAACAAAACCTTCAATTAACAAAGAATTTTGGCCGGATAAGAGAAAGGAGAAAGGATCACTAAAAGGAATAGAACCATACCCACTTCCCCAAGCAACTAATAGGAATCTTAGGAGAAATGCAAAGAAAGATTACCTTATGACCAGTCCTCCACAGTGTAGCACATGCCAGAATTTTCACTTTAAAAAATGTTGGCATCGAAGGAACCCACTTGCTTTAATTGTAATAAACCCGGGAAGTTCGCTTGATTATGCCCCAGAAGATAGATTAAAAAGGGAAGCCAACTAGAAAACCACCACTTGAAGAAGAATCAAGCATATTCAAGGAAAGGAAATTTCTCTTATTGAAGTAGTTTGGAATCGGAACAATGTAGAAAAATTGAATTGGGAACTAGAAGAAAATATGAGAATGTCTCATCCTCACTTGTTTAAATAGAATTTCGAGGACGAAATTCAAACAAGTGAGGGAGAATTGTATTATTATGTTAGTTTCATAAGAGTTAAGAAATAAAAAAATAATAAATTAATTAATTAAATAATAAGAAAAAAATTAAATTAGAAATATGAAATAAAAATATTTATATTTACAAGTGTATTTAATTTTTTTGTAAATGTGTGGGAACACCAGCAAATATACTGGGTCGTACAAATAATACGGGTATAATAGAGTGTCGTGCCTATGAGGATTGGTATTCGAACAGTTTTCACCTTATCACTAATATTTATGGATTTGGAAAAAGATTTGTATTGTTGGTGATAAAGAAATGGTTTTGAAAAATAAATGTTTAAAAAGTTAGGGACATGGTTTCAGTATTAGGGTTATAAAACTATGAATGTAAATTTCATCTCTTCATGTATTAAAAACAATTCTAGAAATAGTAAAAACTTGATTCCTCAAGGCCTTTATTGTGTATTATTAAACTATACTCCTTAATCCCTTAAGTGAGTCTTAGTCTAATAACCATTCAATTAAAACACTGGAATTATGAATGTTATATAATTTCTCAAAAGTATCCCTACACGTTGTGAAATTGCAAAGTTTGATTATAGGGTCAATTCAATTCTCAATTTCCCAATTGGAGGATCGAGTCCCAAAACATAGAGTGGCCAATTCTATGCACACAATAAGCATATAATCAAATAATTGACATAGAAAAGAGAATCATTCACAATCAAATAAAGTTATTCATAATCCATATACATCCACCATATCTATATAGAGAACTTAGCAATACATCAAAAGAAAAAATTAAAGAAAGAGAAATCCAAGGGTGACTCTGTGTGGATATAGAGCCTTTGTGTAGGTCCATGGCCTCTCCGGAATTCCTTCCCTTGGGGATCCTTAGCCATCCTTACCCTTCTCCAAACCTTCTCCTTGAGTTTTCTATGTTAGTATCTAGTTCTCCCCTCTTCCAATTATGGGAATCAATTCTATATGCCAAAGAATGCCAAAAGTCTCAAAAAATCGCAAAAAGCCACATTTGACCATCAGCCGTCGCGCTTGGGCATGAGGAACCCATGCCATGACGCCCAATAAGGGCGCTTGGGCTCACCTGACCTGCGCTTGGGTGCCCTTGCTGTTAGTTGGTGCATTTTTGCACGCCTTTACGGGTCTGGGCAAGAGGTTTTTCCCGCCTAGGTGTTAATCTTACTGAAATTCATAACTTTTTTTCACCCCAAAACTCAGCTTTGAGGCGTGAGGGCCCTATGCTTGGGCGCCCAGACTAGGCCAAAATGTGTAACATCCATGACAGGCAAATGGATTGCAACTATCTCCACATAACAACACGGGTCTTTTCAGCATGCTTTGTCCTCACTCTCATGCTTCCCGGGAAAACTTCCCGGTGGTCACCCATCCCAGAATTACTCCAAGTCAAGCACACTTAACTATGAAGTTCTTAAGTGATGGGATACTGAAAAGAAGATGCATCTTTTTGATATGGATAGTACCAATCAATTCATTTAAGCCTTCCTGTACTACGTAGTCCTATTCCTACATAGTCTCAGGATCACCCTCTCATTCCGGTGTGTCGATTCATTCATGTATCCCTCCCTTAGAAGCCTGCCAGGAGTCGCTCCTTGTCTGTGCCTCTTGCACCGACGATTACTCCCTGCCCTCGTCAATCCGGGTCTTACAAAATGGCCCGTTTTGCCCTTTCTGTAACAGCCCATTTTTCGAAAACCAAAACAATTGCTTTTATTTATGATTGTTGCCAAAAATGAGGCCATTTTTTTTTTAAAAAACATTGTTGCAGGGTTTGAAGACGTTTCTGGAAAACTATCAATATCCTTCAACATTCTATTTCGAAAACCGAGTTGTTACTTGGAACCAAACTCATTGACTTCACCTTCCGTAAACAGTTTAGTTCCACTTAAGCAACTCCATTCATTTCCTTAAAGAATTTTAACACAAAAAGAGTTCATCCATTCCTTCAAAGTCGGGCGTACTACAAGTTACAGTAATAGTTCATCACTTAGATAATCCTGGAAACAAACACAAACACTAACTTACTCTAATTCTATCACGGGTTCTTTTCTCCTATCGAAGACTATCGAGATCAGCTTCTTTCTCTTCTTTGTGGGTGTCTTTGTGTTGGATGTTGATGCGACTTCATCCTTGGGTCCTCCGTCAGAATTTGGCTTCAGCTCTACTCCGAACAGCCTTACGGGATTCTCAATCTTCTTATACTGAGGTGGTGATTTAGAATCATGTCCTAAAAAGGACACGCTTCCCAAACACGAACTCATTGCTTCCTCACCTAACTTGTGCTCCGGGTCCGCGATCACCAACCGAGAATAGCCGGTCCATCCCCATCCGTGACGTATAGCTCTCCATCCCCTCCCTCCATGGAGCCATGTAGAGACTTCCAAACGCCGGTCCATCTGCCCGTTGGAATACCAGCGACACCGATGCGCCAACGAACAGGAGAGAGTAAGCATTCCGGAGGCGTAGCGTCGACGGTGTGGAATTACGGTAGGCAAGATAATAGGACAAACACAAACAATACATACATGCACACACAAGCACAAACAACATGCTCACATCATTACTCGCAATCTATATGATCTACATCTTAGTCTTGTTATTATCCTTTTTATATTTCTCCACTCTTATCTCCAATCTCAAACTTTTTCCCATTTTCCACACTTTTCAACTTTTCACTCATATAATTCTTTCCTTATAAAGTTTTATTGAAGTATAACCATCGATGATCAGGGGAGTTAAAGAATCATCGAGGTACGCGTTCTTTCGTTGTTAACACTCACTTATCAAGCCTACATATCCTCGGCCAACCAACCACCTAGTCGGAAGCAAACAGGAGTACAGGACCTTTACCGTGCGGGCAGGACAGCTGTCAATCACAAGTGGTCCCAGACTAGGAGGCTCAGCCTCAATATCAATAACACAGCACGCTCTCAGCGGAAAAAACAATGCCCCACTCCAGTCCCTCTCACTGTTCTAGATTTGCATCGAGGGGGCGACAGTATTGTTGTAGTGCGCGCACAGAACTTACCACGGTATTGGACCCAGTCCCCACCACGTTAGTGCACCACTTATGGAATTCGTTCTGTCTACAACAATACTCTAGACTTCTTGACGTTTCACCGTCATCGTCCTCCCCTCCTGCAATCCCCACCTGAGTATCCGAAGATACCCATAGTATCTTCCTCTCCACTACTTCAGGTTAACTCTCATAACTCACCACGTTCGCGTTAATGTCTTTTAAAGTCTTTTAATTATTTAATTATCCTAACAGTCGGCTCACCCTTAGTGCATCCCTTCAGTGAGCCCGACTACTAACTTGGCACAATCTTCAAAAGCACGCGTAGCTCAGAGCTGGGAGTTCCTCAATTAACTCACATCTTATTTCTCAAACACTCCTTCCAGTTGCCTCGTCATTTCTCAAATCTTCCTTTTTATAGTCCTTCTCAAAGTCTCAATTTCACCACTCTCCCAAAAACCTTATTTCCATAATTCTCACAAAATCATCTTTCCCCAAAATACCATTTCCAATAACTTTCTTCAAATCTCATTTCAAAAGGCTTTCCCAAAAACTTTGTTTCTACTGAATATTATTTCATAAAACTTTTTCAAAAGATCTAGTCATAAAATTCCTTTAAAATTTTGATTTCGCAAGCTTCTTCAAAATCCCATTTCAAAAACTTTTTTTTTTAAAAGAAAAATTTCATTTTTCAAACCTTTTTCAAAAGTTGTTTTCACAACTTCAAAATTTCTTTTTCAAAACTCTTTTTCAAACACCTTTATGCTGAGTGCTAGTGGAGGAGCAAGCCCAACTCAACACTAGCTCCCAGACTCAAACCAAGAGGAGCTCAGCTCAACTCAATTCGCTCCTCATCTCAACAATCAACATCACACTCCCCAGCTCTGGCTCTTTCTCAACATCGTTCTCGACTTTCTTTCCAGCCAACTCATATCTCTCTTTCTACTCACTCTTATCCTTTCATCATTCTTATTTTCTTGTCATTATTCTTAATTCGTTTTCCTCCTCTCATACCCAACAGTCGTTTACTTATTATAATTATAAGTATCATTATACATGAATCAATAAACAATACAAGGCATACTATAAACACACAAAACATCACACAATAAAATTGTGGTTTTTGTCACCTTCGTATAAGCGACCACACAGGGCAGACAATTGCCGCTTATACTACTGACGCTGACCACGAGTTCCGATCTTTGAGATGATACGGAACGCCCTACTAAATCACCTAGCTACCACTATGTCTTAGGGAAAGCTTCTCTCTCACCTGAGGTCCAGCTATTGATTGTGTGCTCTTCTTTGAATCCATGTGCTGCCAGCTGCCGACTGCCCCAATCTCTTTCTTTATCATTCCTCAATATCAAATAAAGCATTCGACGTCATTAACTTATTTGAGAAAATCTTTTATTAGATTCATACTTGTCCTTTTGCTTTTGTTGGGAAAACTTTGAGAATTATGACCAAAACCATCTATCACTTGAAAATCTTTCTTTTAATCATGTGAAAACATTTTTAATCATAAAAAGGCAAGTCCAAGTAATTCTGGACAGCAAAGCGGTTTTATAAAATCACTTTAATGAAACTCTGAAAATATTGTAAAAATACTCTTTACTTTAAATAATTTCATAGCTTAAAATCATGACTTTAAAACTCAAGTTTTTCATCATATACAAGTTTGGGCAGCCACGAATGTAATTTAAAATCCCAAGTAAATCAAGTCAAATTTTCTTAAACAACTCAATTCAAAACCGTACACACACAACAATAACAACAACAATCAACACTGAATTTATTTGAGGCACTTAAATAATTTGATCCTCAAAGAAATTAGGCGTCCACACACATAAGTCATTTTCATAGAACACGTAGCCACGTAAGAATCCATAACTCAAACGCATCAAGTTTCAAACCAAACACTTCAACATTTATTTCCATGCACATTTATTCATGCAATCTAACTTCCTAAATTCATTTAGGCCGTATAACCGAAGAGAACAAGAAGAATAAATCAAACATAAATTAAAGCACATGAATTAACTTGATTCATTTTAAACACTTAAATTCTACTTTCTCTTAATCCTAACCGAATACACATAAGCACACATACACTCATATATTCATTTAAACACAACACTCTTCCAAAACAAATTTAATCTATTTATTTCTTTTAACTTTACACAAAGAACCGATTTGAAAACACATGTTCACCATCCAAGTTCAAGCAATTATTTTAGCACAATTCCTTAAAACATACTTATCCCCTTTTAGAATATTTTGTTGAAAAGGTGGTCCTAGGCTAGCTAATATATGTAGACCGAATCACATCCTAGTAAGGCAAACATCAAATATTCAACATGTATGCACACAGATCATGGGCTAATGTAAAGATTCATCACATAGCATTGGCCTAAGCTTTAGTGAATCATATTACCTTGTCATTAGCTCTTCAATTTGTAACATCCTCACTACGTAGAGTGCTTTAAAAATAACCATTGTTATAGTGCTTCAAGTTGTATCATCTGCACTGCATAGAGTGCTACTATAGTTGTTACTCTTATCCTTTCTCATATTCATTGTATTTGGGTCAGTCACCCTCTTGATTATTGGGTAGTGTTCCTAGACGAATGGTGGGACACCTAGTAGTTAGGTTACCTTAGTGTCTAGGGAGAGACGTCCCTAGTGTGAGGGTGTGACACCCTTTGTAAAGAGAGGAACCCTAGAGTATTGTCGAGGCCCTAACGAACGGTCGAACTTAGTAGTGTGAGCGGTACTCTGGTTGTATTGGGGTATTTGTTTCAACTTAGTATAAAACTCTCAAGCGGGTCGCTTGGGGAGTGGACGTAGGCCTTTCACTGGGAAGGTTGAACCAGTATAAAAATGCAATCTATCTATCCCTACTCTCTTTATTTACTGTTCGTGCATGTTTATTTGTTATCGTTGCATATACTGTTTAGTGTTGTAATTATCCTTCTTGCAAAATAACAACTATTTTCTTAATACATTAATTTAATTGTTTTAAATTAATTAGCGCGGTAATTGTAACACCCCTAATTTCGTCTTCCAAAATACTATATTGTTGTAATTATTATAATTATTTATTAAATAAATAAAAGTTCAATGTTTGATTATCGGTGTGTATTATGTATTTGTAATATGTGAAAAATAATTTTGGTTGGTATTTTATATAAAAATATCAAGTTTTGCAGTTAAGTCCTTGGGAAGGACCTAAATGAAATATTGAAAGGATTGTTGGAGGGAAAACCAATTAAATATGAATTTTTCAAAATTTCAGTCGTGGTAATCAATTACAACGATAAAGTAATCGATTACATTAGTGCAGAACAACCATGGTTGAGTGCGTTTGACGACTAATCGCTCGTTAATCCCAGGATTTGACACGAATGTTGCACCAAGACACGTCCCTGGACTCGTGTCGCTGTGCATGAGCAATCAATTTGCCTATATAAGGGTGTTGTGTTGAAGAATTGAGATTGTTTGCTCAATTTCTGAAGATATAGTCAAGTTAGGATTCTCATTTTCGTTTGTTAAATTCTCCTTCAATATGAAATCAAAGCCAACAAGTTATACACCATTGTAAAGCTCACATCTCGATCTTTACAAAGACACCAAGATTGTGGGTTGAGGTTGAGTATGTGAGGAGTTTCAAGTCTTTATAGTTCAAGCCAAGTTCCTGTAGAAAACGAAATTTGAGTCTTGGAGCTTACTTCAAGCTTTGATTGTGGTAAGCATGAGTAATCTCTTAACCTCAAATTTGTTCCTATCTTTAGTTAGTGTTGTAGAGAACAAAACCTAACCATTTTCCCCAAATTTCATGCATGTTTCGGGTGTCAAATATTCTGGTCTTATGACCCTGTCAAACTGCCTTGCATGTTCTGCCGTGAAGAGGTTTTAGTGGATTTTGGTGTTTCAGTGATTTTCTCTGTGAAGTCTCTCATCATACACGACCTAGAGGTAAGAGGGAAATTATACTTTCACTAGAAGAAGAATGATTTAGATGATGACCTAACCCTCTTCTTCACTGCCATTTTCACCTTAGCTTGTTTCTCTCGGTGGTGCTACTGCCATGCCTCCATGGCTAGGAAACGTGGAAAAATAACTTCCTCCTCATCGCCCTCAACCCCGTCATCAACCCCTACTTCTAACCGTAACCCTTCTTCTCATGATCGTAACTTGCTTGATGAACCCGTGACCAACAAGGATGTGGAAAACGTGACAAACAAATCTCATGATGGAATCATGGACCAAAACACGACTTCCATTGACTTGCTTGGTGACCAAGAAACTGAACTCAATAGCCTATTTGAAAGCATCGAATCACTTGATGCTTCACAAGCCAAAGTCATCCTTGAGAGGCTTGATCGCCTTCGACATAGGATCAAGGAAAAGGAATATGTGCATGGCGCCGTGCATGGAGGGCCAAACCCTAACTTGGCCATGAATCAAAACTTGGTCGTGAACTCAAGTTTGGGCGTGAAGCAAATCATGAATCCTGACCCTATGATTGTGAATCCTACGGCTAAGGAGAAGATTTCAAGAAGAGCCTCTGTCCGGGATACATTTGATATATCAAAGCTTAGGAATTCAGGTGAAAAATTATCATACAAGCCACCAAAAATAAGGTATGGATTTTCAGTGGGAAAGATTGAAGCTGAGGACATCAAGGATGAGTTGCACTTTTGGGAGAATGCTGTAGTATGCTTTGTCTTGGGAGCCAAGCCACTGTTTCCAGTGATTCAAGGATATCTCAAACGTGTTTGGGGAGAGCATGTCATAGATAAAATCCTTATGGACCCTGAGGGCATAATCATTGTAAGGTTTAACACTTTGGAAGCCAGGAATACGATTCTTGAGATAGTGTATTTCACTTTGATAAGAAGCCCCTATTCATTAGTCCATGGTCTGAGAAGCATGTAGGGGTTTTTCACACTGAGCAAATTCCTATATGGATCCAGTTGCACAAATTAGAGGTGAAATACTAGGGTACTGCATCACTGAGTAAGATTGCTAGTCTAGTTGGAGTGCCTATCATGGTTGACAACTGATAGCCCCGCAAGCGCACCGGTTATCGTAGTAATAAAAAGTATCGTATCCGCAGGGATTTTGTTGTTAAGTACCAACAAATTATAAGCACCAATTATCTAAACCGGATTAGTAGAAAATTAAAAATAAAATTTAGAGATTGATTTTTGGAAAAATAAAATAAAATAAAATCTAAAAGATTGGATTGAGATTTGAATTGGGAAATTTCCAAGGATTAGTTTCACCACATATCCGCATTGACAATCTTTAGTGACATCTCTTTTATTTAGCTAGATTTATTTTTAGGGTGAATTATCCTAATGTAGAATACTAGCTCCTTTCAGAGTCTTAGCAACGTACTTAATGAGGCCTAATTCCTACTTTCGTGGTAATTAGGGTACATTAAATCCATTAAGTTCTATGATAATTCAGGGAATCCCCTCAGGAATTAAAACTACTTTCGTGATTTAAGTTCCTAAGTTCAATTTTGGTATTTTCTAATACTAAGGTTCACCTTTCGGTACTTCCCTTAATATCTGGGATCATGTAATTGTGGAGCTCTCCACAACCAAAAGCATTAAGCACACCAAAATTAAATAAAAATAGAATCTAGCATAAATAAAAGGTAAAATATCAAATCCTCATGTCAATGCCTCCATGGGCTAATCCTAATCCTCAGAAAAAGGAAACTACTCACTACTCATGTTCATGATACAAATTAAAAAATAAGAATAAGACAAACTAAAGTAGGAATAACCAAAAGTTGAGAGGAGGAGAATTTCTTCTGTCTTCAATCGCCTTCCAGATCTTCCTTGAGAGAAATATGTTGTGTTGTGTCTTCAATCCTTGTTTTCTAATTATATATCTTCTCATCAAATCTAATCTTCTAAATCAAATCTATCTACAAGGGTTTCTATCTTTTACAAGTTATTTGCTACTTTTTCCAAATTTGGGCCCAAATTGATTAATTAGGCCCAATGACTTATCTTCCTTCTCAAAGCCCCCAAATATCTTTTTTTCTCTATAAAATTGCTCCCAAAAGCTCTTTAATATTTTGTCAATGATAAATTCTTTACTTTCCAAAGCTCCAAACCTCCAAATTGTAACCTGCACATCAAAAACACCAAAAACCTTTCCCAAGTGAAATATGAACTAAATGCATGCTAAATTAAAATAAAATACCTAAATAAATATTAAAATAAATACAAACTAATAGGAAAATAATATGCATGCTATGCACACATCAACAACATGACTCAAGCAAGGGATCGTATCAATTATGCAAAGATTTTGGTTGAGGTGCACCCTGATGCTTTGCCTGATGAGATATTCTTTGAGGATGAGAAGGGGCATGTTCTAACTCAGAAAGTAACGTATGAATGGAAGCCCACATTCTGTGAGAATTGTGATAAGGATGGCCATGACAAAAAGATGTGTTGAAAGGGTGAAAAGGTTGTCAGGAAGGAGTGGGTTGTGAAAAACAAGCCTTCCATGGAAGAGGTTCTTCGTGTTGTTGATTCTATCAAAGTTCATGAACAGGTGAAGGAAGGTTTAATTCCTGAAGATAGGGTGAATGCATCTGAGTTGCACCCTATTGTTGCTACAGCAAGTGCCAAGGAATAGAAAGATAAAGCTCCACAGCAGAAGGAATGGCAAACTGTGCAAACCAAAAGTTCTAAAAGATTGCTGAAGAAGAAGGAGGAAGTCAATCAGGGTCTAGAGATTGGAGGTACATCCACTTCTACTTCTGGGAATGGATAGTATAGCCACATGGAATATACGAGGGATCAACCACCCTCAAAAGAAGAAAGAGCTTAAAAGGTTGATTAGTAGTTATAAGGTAGGTTTGTTAGCTGTTTTAGAAAATAAATTGAGATCCTCTTCATATGAAAGCATGAAACAAAAACTTGTTCCTGGATGGGGTTCTTTCATAAACCTGGAAGCAAATCCTATTGGTAGAATTTGGGTGATTTGGTGGCAAGATATGTTCATAGTTAATGTTGTGAATAGTAGCGGCCAATATGTGCATTGTATGGTTCAGCAGAAGCAAGGGCAGAATGAATTTTGGGTCACTTTTGTCTATGCCAGTAATGATGCAACTGAGAGACTGGATCTATGGAATTTCATTGAGTAGGTCAGTGTGAAAATAGACAAGCCGTGGTATATATCTGGTGACTTAAATACTTTTCTTGAGCCTCAGGAAAAGTTAGGAGGCCTTCCTGTGCTAGTCGATAATCTTTTTAGGGTTCAGAAAATGTGTTCAGAATTGTTAGCTGGTTGATATGAGGTATACTGGGTGCTACTACACTTGGTCAAACAAATAGCAGCCTGAATCAAGAATCTACACCAAGCTGGATAGAACTTTGGTGAATACGCAGTGGATATCTTCTTGGCCTCAAGCAGAAACTATGTTCTTAAATGAAGGTATTTCTGACCATTCACCAATCATTATTGATTGGAAGGATGATCATGCCTCTATTTCATCTTCTTTCAAGTTTTTTAACATGCTTGTAAAAGATGAGAGCTTTATTGATATTGTTAAAGAGGTTTGGAATGTTGAGATCCAGGGTTATGCTATGTTCAGGGTGATGAGGAAACAAAAATTTCTTCAGAACCCTCTTAGGGAACTGAATAGAGAAAATTATGCTGATATTGGCAAAAAGGAGATAATATGCAGGCAGAATTTGGAGAGAGCTCAGAATGCCCTTTCTGATTACTCTGGTAATGTACATTTGCAGAAATTAGAGAGGGAGGCTAGCAAGGATTATATGAAGATTTCATCAGCAGCAAATAGCTTTCTGCAGCAGAAAGCTGAGGAAATCTGGCTTAGGGATGCTGATCAGAATACCAAGTACTTCCATGATGCTATTAAACTCAGAAGGTATAGAAACAAAATGCTTTCTATCAGGGAGAAGAATGATGTTTTAAAGACTTCCCAGCTTGAAGTGTGCAAGGTGTTTGAAGACTACTACACAAAGTTGTTTCAAAGAACTCATAGTAGCCGGAACATGTCTGATAATGAGATTAACCAGGGGCAAGCTCTTTCAATGGATCAGCAGATTAATTTGATTAAGCCTATGACTGATGAGGAAATAAGGGATGCTTTTATGAGCATGGGTAGCAACAAATCCCCTGGTCCTGATGGTTATGGTGCTGAATTTTACAAGGCTGCTTGGGGAGTTATTGGTTCTGAGATTTGTAAGGCTGTCAGAGACTTCTTCAGAACAGGTCAATTATTGAAAGAGGTAAATTACACTTCTTTGGTGTTAATTCCTAAAATTGACTGCCCAAATTATGCATCAGAATTTAGACCTATAGCTTGTTGTAATTCTATTTCAAGTGCATTGCTAAAATCTTGTCAAATAGAATGCAACTTGTTTTGCCTAGATTGGTGCAAGATAATTAGACTGCTTTTGTTAGTGGTAGAAGTATTATTCAGAATATCCTAATTACACAAGAGCTTCTTAGATTGTATGGTAGAAAGCATGTATCTCCCAGGTGCCTTATGATTGGTCTTTTGTTAAGAATATGCTCATGGCCTTGAAATTTCCAATGAAATTTGTAGATTGGATTATGATTTGTATTTCTAGTGTTACTTTTAAATTGGTTTTGAATGGAAGCTCTTTTGGTAACACCAAGAGTTAGAGAGGCCTAAGACAAGGAGATCCTATGTCTCCCCTGATTTTTGTGTTAGTTATGGAGATGTTGACAAGGAAGTTACAGGTTGCATCTAATTCCAGGAATTTCAGATTTCATCCCCTTTGTAGAGGCTTAAAGCTTGTTAGTCTTGCCTTTGTTGATGATATAATGTTGTTCTGAAGTGGTAATGAGACTAGTGTGAGGATTATTATGCATGCTTTTCATCAATTCTCGACTAGCTTTGTTTTATATGCTAATAATGCTAAATCTCAGATTTATATGGCTGGGGTTCATGAGGATATGCAGGTTACTTTACAACAAATCATTGGCTTTACTAAAGGGGTTTTTCCTTGTAGATATTTAGGCTTGCCTATTTCTGCTAGGAAATGGACTCCTCATACATGTCAATTGCTGGTTGATAAAGTAACAAAGAGGATTAATTCCTGGAAGTCTAGACATCTATCTTATCAGGGGAAAGCTTAATTGATCAATTCTGTGCTCCTTACACTTCATGTCTATTGGGCTAGTGTTTTCATTATCCCTAAATCTGTGGTGCATCAAATTGAGCAAAAATGCGGAATATTTCTTTAGGGGACAAAATCAGACTGGCAGATCTAGATCAGTTATTGCTTGGGACTTGTGTTGCAAGCCTAGGAAAGCTAGAGGTCTGGGTTTTAAAAATATTGCAATGTGGAATCAAGCAGCCCTGGGTAAGCAGGTGTGGCAGCTTGCTCTCAAAAAAGATAATTTATGGGTTAAGTGGATTAGCTCAGTGTATTTGAAGGAAGTTGAATTCTGGGACTATCAGGCTGGTAATCAAGACAGTTGGCATTGGAGGCAGATTCTCAAGGTTAGAGACAGGTTCAGGCAGTTCTATGTGAATGGTGCTTGGACAGGCATGGAATATTCAATAAGGAAAGGGTATTAGTGTCTGATTGGTGATCAAGGTACTGTAAACTGGTTTAAAATAGTATGGAATGCAGCTTCTATTCCAAAACACTGTTTCATCTTCTGGTTGGCTATTCATAACAAACTCAAAACTAAGGCAAATATGGCAGCTTATGATGTTTCTGACCCCACTTGTATTCTCTGTAATGATAATTATGAAGATAGGAATCACTTGTTTTTTTTATTGTGTGTGGAGTAGATAACTCTTGGAATTGGTTTGCAACTGGATTGGGCTTGATGGATAGCGCACCAACTTTCAGAGTTGGATTCATTGGCTCATTTTTGGCTTCAAGCATAAGAAGAGGAGACAATTTGTGAATGCAACTATGGCCGTAGTTATCTATCATGTTTGGATGGAAAGAAATTGCAGGAGATTTGCTGACAAGGCTAGAGCACCATTTCATGTTTTCAACTTAGTGAAGAGAGATCTTGCTATTAGACTTAGTATTTATTTTCCTAGATTAAATTTATATTGCAACAATGTAATAGCTTCTAGAATTTTAGCTGAACTTTAGCTTTTGTATTTGTTCTTAAGTGCAACCCTACATAGTAGGTGGGTATTTAAGAATAAATATTTTTGCTTTGACTGATGTATAATTTTGTTCGGTTGGTTATTGAATTTTCGTTTAACAAAAAAAGAATGATTTATAGTATTTTGTATAATGAGTCACCATGAGACTCAAGGGCTTAGTTTGAAATAGGATTATGGCTTAGAGGCCATTCTGAGCTTCTAGCTCATTTTGAGCAAGTTTTATTTGATGCATGTGAGGTGTTGGAACGCTGAATTGGTATTTGAAATGCATTGAAATGAATTTGATATGTTGAGTTGTTGAAATTGCACTTTTATGCATAATTGGTAATTGAATTGTGCTCTTTGTGAATTGAGCTGAATTCAGTGTTGGAACATGTCCAATTTATGTTAACTAAGTTCTGTTGATCAATGGTTTAGCTTGAAATTGGTTAGAAGTGAAAATGGTATGTTAAAACTTCAATTTTAGTGTATCTGTTGTCAGGGTAATCGATTACCACGATCTGATCTGGGTGATAGTGGATCGTTTGACGAAGTCGGCGCATTTCATTCCGGTGAATATGCGTTATTCTTTGGAGAAGCTCACCCAGCTTTACATCATGGAAGTAGTACGAGTGCTTGGATTAGTCTACATCAGGCACTAGGGACATGATTGAAGATGAGTTCAGCCTATCATCCTCAGACTGATGGACAGACGGAAAGGACTATTCAATCAATGGAAGATATTTTGCTAGCCTGTGCATTGGAGGAACAAGGTTGTTGGGATCAGATATTGTCACTCGCTGAATTCACATACAATAATGGTTATCATGCAAGCATCAACATGGCACCGTTCGAGGCTTTGTATGGAAGAAAGTGTAGAACCCCGCTATGTTGGTTTCAAGTGAGGGAGAATTTGATGGTTGGGCCTGAGGTTGTGCAACAAACAACTGAGAAGATTCGAATGATTCATGAAAAGTTGAGAACTGCACAAAGTCGCCATAAAAGTTATGTTGATCAGAGGAGAAGACCTTTAGATTTTTTAGAAGGTGACCATGTGTTTCTCCGGATTGTCCCTATGAGAGGTGTGAGGAGAGCCTTAAAACCTCGAAAGCTTTCACCTAAGTTTATTGGTCCCTACCAAATCCTCAAACGAGTTGGTCTTGTAGCTTATCAGATAGCCTTACCACCATCTCTTGCAAATCTGCACAACGTTTTTCATGTGTCTCAACTCAAAAAGTATGTGCATGACCCATATGCTATTGTCCAAATTCACCCTGATAATTTAGCTCTGCGAGAGAATTTAACCTTTGAAGCTGGTCCAATTCGGATTGAAGATAGAAAGATTAAGCAGCTTAGAGGGAAAGGGATTGTTTTGGTTAAGGTAATATGGAGAAGTAGTGGAGATGTGATTGAAGCAACTTGGGAATTAGAGGATAAGATGCGTAAGGAGTATCCTGAGTTGTTTATGTAAGGTAGAATTTCGGGGACGAAATTCCTTTTAAGTGGGGGAGTAGTGTAACACCCCTAATTTTGTAACACCCAGCTTTTATTTAAAAATATTATTAAAAAGGTTTAAAGATTAAAATGGGGAACTTAAAATTTCTTTTCATAAATCAAGTTTACACATGAAATTGGGTATTTCAATTAGAATAAGAGTAGCGCAACATAAAATTTTCCTTCTTTCCATAACTTCTGCTGCGACACCCTCTGATCCTGAAGCTCCTCTTCATTCACCTAAAATTTTAACCACATAAGGGTGAGACCTTTTCACAACACAGTGAATTATAAGATAATTAAGAGCACATAATAAAAACTTAAGCATCATAATCAAATCAAGCTATGAGTAACAAAATGCTTCACTTTCATTTTCCAAAATCATTTTCCTTTCCTTTATTTTATCTTGGTCTCACATTGCCATAGCTTAAGTGAGCACCAAGATGTATACTTATATTCTGTCCTTAAATTTACAATTTACTTACATCACCATTGATCTCCAGTCTTTTAGTTTGTACCACTAGGAATTTGGTTGCTCCTGCTAGGGCGTTTGTACACCCATTAGGGACTTTATTCACCCATCAGGACTACCACCCACTAGGCCTCACCCGTTAGGACTAATACATATAATTTTATTCTCATACTTATCTCTCCCATTAAAACATTCCCTTTACAAACTTTAGTATTTTACACATTTTCCATTCTTTTAGTTTTCGTTGAATTGATCATTTTGGGACATTGACTCCTAACGGGGCATTTACACCTAGTGGGGCGTTTTTGCCTGATGGGGCGTTTGGCCCTAATGGGGCGTTTGTACACGTAGTAGGAACACCTAGTGTCCCAATGTCCCAATGATCAATTCAACCGTCCTTAACAACACAAACCCATTCACCACAATGCACACATTTCAAATAGCCATTTATGACAGGTAACAATCATTCACATTCAAGCATTCACGTCATTCCTAATTTTTACATCACATGGCAACAATTAATTCAACATCATTCATTTAGTCTTTTACATCAATTAGTAGATATTCACATCATTAATACTCTAACCCTATTCGCCAATATAGGTCATAAACACACACATATATAAATATATTCCAAACTACGACTAAAACCCACTTTTCAAGCATCCTAAATAACCATATTCATCATCAATTAAATAATTATCCTTAATCCATGAGATATCCCTATGCCTACTAATCCTCTTACCACTCACTAGCTTGCATGATTGACTGACTCATATTTAATTACTTATTCTTAAATATACCCCTTTATCCATTAGTCATTTCACCAACTCATAGCCAACATTATTAATTAACCTCATTAGTTAAAACTTAGCCATTTATATACTCATTTTACACACATTGAAAACATAACAACGATCAACAAACAACATATATTCACAGAGTCAATCGACATACTCAGGTATGTCTCAGCATGCTTAAATATAAGTCAACTCCCTAGGGTTCTTCACTTCCTACATTTACAACATACATAAAGGGATTTTTAGCAATTTTATGACAACTAAATTAAATTACTAAATTAATTCAAATTACATTCATTCTTCCTAAACCAACTTATAACTGGTGCTATTTTGCTACCCACAACCCAATTCAACTACTTAGCCCAAATCCTATTATATACCCCAACTATCCCCAACTCAAAGTGTGGAAAAGAGACTCCCCTTACCTTATAGAGGGAGAGAGCCCACACAAAGCTCCAGGGACTCCAAATCTACTCCGGATCTACCTTGATTCCTATCCTCTTGACCGATCTCCACTCCGTTCTTCAAGATTGGAGGAGAGAGAAAGCAAACCCTTGGAGAGAGAGAGGGCCACGAATTGAGAAAGGGCCACCAAGGGAGGAGATGAAGGCAAAGTCATGAGGAAGGAGATGGATCTCATGGGTGAAGGTTTGAAAGGAAGGATTTTGGGTGGTTTGTGGTGGTTTTGTGGGTGTGTGTTGATTGTTGATGGAGATGGGAGTGAAGGAGAGAGAAAGAGCGATGGGGGAAGGATCTAAGCTTGATGATGGAGGAACCAATGGAGATGATGGTGGGAAAGGATTTTGAGCCCCAATCCTCCATGGGAGCTCTAAAATCACGAGGAAGAGGAAGAAAAGAATAGAGGGAGGCGTGAAACAAGAGAGAGAAAAAGAAGGAGAAGATGAGGAAGAGAGAGAGAGAAGAGATCGTGAATGAGATAAGGAGGAGAAGGTGTGGCTGAAATAAGGGATAAGGGGGTGGAAATTACGTTTCTGCCCCCAGACTTTATTTTTATTTTCTGCATCAGACCTGAAGTAATCGATTACTTGCAAAGAGTAATCAATTACTTTGCTACAATAATCGATTACCTCCTCCAATTAATCGATTATTTTTGCAGCATCATACAAAAACCAGAGCACTGATAATCGATTAACTGCCCCCAAGTAATCGATTAACATCTGAGATAATCGATTACTTCCTTAAGAGTAATCGATTAAAAATGCTGCAACATCAAAGAGATTCTACCAGAGAGCTAGTAATCGATTATCTCCTACAGAGTAATTGATTACTCTAATGAAAACTCCTATCAAGACAAATTCTAACTCCAAGACACTACCCTTAACTCCTACCCATGATTTTCCTATGGTTCTTATCATAAATTCTGGCTTATGTTTTCCTAATTAGCTTGGAATTAAATTTTGGGATGTTACAATTCTCCCCCACTTATTGGAATTTCGTCCCCGAAATTCCGCTCAAAGTCCTTAATTGGAGAACCATCCCGGAAAAGGTTTGCTACGCTACGCAACTAACTCATCTTAGGTCTACTCCCCCACTTGGGATTGGCATACCATTCAACATGAATGTGCCACAAGACTCTTGCCCTCATTGAAGAGTACCAACTATGGTTTAATCTGGGTCAACCTCTAGGCTACTATTCTAACAGATTTCTAAGGTTAACTGGCTTTCCTACGAAATCCTACTTCGAAGGTTGGACAGGGCATTAAAAACACTCTAAACACTATTACCCTACAGGATTGGTTATACTCTAACTCCAAATCCTACCACTTATGTCCTAAACCTAAACTCTAATCAAACACATCCATCATTCACACAAACATAAATCATGCAAGCATCATTCAAGGGTCAAACATTCACAACAGCAATCCACAATATCTTACACCTTAAACCTAAACATGACTCAACTTGGCTTCCTTCCTAACTATTCCTAGTCTAACTTAGGGCTAACACTTACCTCTACAAACACATGCACAAATATCATCATATATTTTAAAAAGCGTTTATAAAAGGTTTTTGCATAGCTTGCAACCAAAAATTCATTTTATAAATTCAATTTCCCAAGGTTTTTGAAGAATTTGAAGATATCCTCCCTGAATATAATAGAACATTATGGTAAATTCTCAAGTCAATCAGAGTTCATTAGGTTCACTTTTGACCCTATGTCCACTTTGTAAAAGATTTGTAATGGTCGGGGTGAACCTTTGTCAAATCAATTTAAAAATAGTAAACAAACTCCAATTGGCCTCAAAATTTGATGGGATATCATATATACTTAGCCCAAGGTTGTATAAAATTGCCAAACCGATTAGAGCACATTAAATTCATTTTATTTAAAACACGAACTTGCTCCAATGGGTTTGATATGTTACATAAGACAATAATTCAACCTTAGGGTGATTAGATCAATTCTTCCAAGTCATACAAATATTCTAAACCCCAAAAACTTGGTTTTTCGTTTTATGTAAAAACCCTGGTTACCCAAATACACTTAACTATAAACACCTACATTTTTTTAAAACCTTTGGTTCGAAAAATCACTAAGTATGGGGATTTAAAATTTAGGAAAAGAATCCCATACAAGTGGAATATTTAGAAAACAATAACACATTTATAAAAACAAAATTCTTTTGCAAATTAGGTTCCTCTCTTAATGAGAAACAATTAATTTCATTTGAAAATTCTCTAAAACTTTTAATTATGCACCTTACCATGATGAGCTACCTTCATCTAATTTCATAAGATCCTAGATGAAGGAGTGACAAATCACTCAACATGAATAAACTCAAAGAAAGAAGGAGTGTGCCTCGGACTTGGAAAAATTTAATTTTAATTAATCTTCAAAAGTTGAGACAATTACATTCGCTTTTTACTTCAAGTTTAAAATTTGAGTTTTCTTTCCGAATTGATTTGAGTCGCATAATAAGGGTTCCTATTTGATCGATGTGTGATTTGGTTACAAAAAGTTATGTTGATTCACTACTCGATCACTTAGAAATCCTTGCTATTCTTTCTAGTTCTTGAAAAGTTGTGGTGCTACCTCACGATCCATTTAGAATGATTGTGGTTCGGTGCTAACCTTTGAAATTCATTTTAAACACTCACAAGCATCAAATACAAATTTTCACTTTACACAAAGACATACCAAGCACACATATCAATCGAGCATACACAAACAAATTCAATTTCATCAAGAACAACATTTTCAAAAACAATACTTTTAGCCAATGCTTAGTAGGAAGTAATTTTGGGATTTCAAACATAAAGAGGGCAATTGAAAAGTTATTAATCCCAAATCATTTTGAAAACATTTTTTTTGAAAGTTTAGGTTCACTTTCTCATAAACATAGACTTTTTCCTATATACCAATGCACTACCAATGATGTAATCAAAAATGAGGTAAGAACTTCTATGTTGAATTTTAACCCCGTCCTCGATTAAATAAACTTCTTTTCGTTACAAAATTTTATTATGGTAACTCGGGGTTCAAGTTCAATCATTAGAAGCTTCAACTTAACTTTCGATTAATATTAAAGTCACCGGAATCAAATTAGTGATGAAATCAACCACAAGTTCAATAAAGAGGTTTTTGTTGTTTTTTATGGAGTCTAATCTAACCGGTGCCACTATGTCACTCGAATAGATTAGAATCGAGTAGTAATTCATTTTGATTCTCATGATTCCACTTCTAATTTTGTCCACTTACTTTAACACTACACCATTCCACATGTATGCCTATTTCGAGAACCCTTTTTATTGAATTCGAACCACTTCTCTAATTGGGCAAAAAGTTTGTTTTATTTGAAACTCAAATTAATATGGTTCAGTGGTTTAAATCCAATCGTTTAGTTCTCAATGCCTACTTTCATTTGATGCCACAATCACTTGAATCAAGTTTAGTTACAAAACCGCTTATTAATTTAGTATAAACAATATTTTTCGTTCTCTTGAATACTAATCAAATCAACATGACTTTAATCACTTGGTTGGATTAGTATTCGAGGTTCATAATTCATTTATTCCATGCGGTTCCATTTCTAATCCCGGTTCAATTACTTTGACACCAAATTACTCAACAAACAAACATTAAGATCACACACAAAGCACTTAGCAAAGCAAACTAACATAAAAGAATTACACATAAGTTTTATACACAGGAGATCCATTACTAATTCACGATGATTCACAACTCCTAGATTTCGACGACATCACCCCCCGATAAATGCAACATCGGATTGGCCATTTCCGATACTACATTTCGTTAGTGGTCATAGCCCTCGCTATCTAGCTTAAGTTTATGTACTTCATTATTAATTAGCAAGATTTCCTTTGTAAGAACTTTGACTTTTAATTAACTCAACTTGGAATTTGCATCCCTTAAACAAGAATTAATTTGCACCTTTGAAGTTTTCTGCTTACAAACGTGCCACACTTAGAGGATGTAATTCTTTGAATCCCTAAGGGATCCTACTTAGGTTCCCAAAGAATCACATTCTATTCTCCTTTACTATCAAACATTTGCAACAATCACTAAACATTAAAATTTTCACTTAAAAGGGTCTCACCTTTGAAGAAGAAGCTTAAGATGAGAGTGTTCGCAGCGAGATCAGGACCACTTTCCCTCAGGTCGGAAAGGAAGGAACTGCTCTGATACCATAAATGTAACACCCAGCTTTTATTTAAAAATATTATTAAAAAGGTTTAAAGATTAAAATGGGGAACTTAAAATTTATTTTCATAAATCAAGTTTACACATGAAATTGGGTATTTCAATTAGAATAAGAGTAGCGCAACATAAAATTTTCCTTCTTTCCATAACTTCTGCTGCGACACCCTCTGATCCTCAAGCTCCTCTTCATTCACCTAAAATGTTAACCACATAAGGGTGAGACCTTTTCACAACACAGTGAATTATAAGATAATTAAGAGCACATAATAAAAACTTAAGCATCATAATCAAATCAAGCTATGAGTAACAAAATGATTCACTTTCATTTTCCAAAATCATTTTCCTTTCCTTTATTTTATCTTGGTCTCACATTGCCGTAGCTTAAGTGAGCACCAAGCCCTTAGGTTCACATTGCCGTAGCTTAAGTGAGCACCAAGATGTATACTTATATTCTGTCCTTAAATTTACAATTTACTTACATCACCATTGATCTCCAGTCTTTTAGTTTGTACCACTAGGAATTTGGTTGCTCCTACTAGGGCGTTTGTACACCCATTAGGGACTTTATTCACCCATCAGGACTACCACCCACTAGGCCTCACCCGTTAGGACTAATACATATAATTTTATTCTCATACTTATCTCTCCCATTAAAACATTCCCTTTACAAACTTTAGTATTTTACACATTTTCCATTCTTTTAGTTTTCGTTGAATTGATCATTTTGGGACATTGACTGCTAACGGGGCATTTACACCTAGTGGGGCGTTTTTGCCTGATGGGGCGTTTGGCCCTAATGGGGCGTGTGTACACGTAGTAGGAACACCTAGTGTCCCAATATCCCAATGATCAATTCAACCGTTCTTAACAACACAAACCCATTCACCACAATGCACACATTTCAAATAGCCATTTATGACAGGTAACAATCATTCACATTCAAGCATTCACGTCATTCCTAATTTTCACATCACATGGCAACAATTAATTCAACATCATTCATTTAGTCTTTTACATCAATTAGCAGATATTCACATCATTAATACTCTAACCCTATTCGCCAATATAGATCATAAATGTAACACCCCGATTCGGCAACTTGAAAGCTCTCATTAAATATAGTGAAAATTAGGGCCTTTTTTTTTAAAACAAGTGTTACACAAGGTGAGAACATTTAGGTTTTCAAAACATAGTTATATTTAAACTCATGTCTTCATATTGTGCAAAACCCTTTCAAGTTCCAAACCGAGATGTCACAAGACATCGCACTTTGAAACCCGTTTTCAAAACACGTAGCCCGTTTAATTGTTTCAAAACATCAGTATAAAATAAAACCTTTGCCGGGGTACAGTATGATAACTAGAGCGAAGGTGACCAAGGACTTACACTGGAATACATTCCGCCAGGGGATTCCTAGCTTCTAGTCAAACACTCTAACACTCGACGTCTAAGCCCTCGATCCACCAGTAAAGTTGTCCTCCTCGCTGCCCAGGGGTTCCTTCACCGAGTCGTCTCCCGTCGACGAGGATGTTCCTACCTTCATAACAAGCTGGATCTGGAACCTCAATCTCTTTTTGCATCTAATTTCCGTACAAAATTTTCCAGAGAAGAAAGCAGAAGTATTGGAGAAGAGGAGAATAGAAGAAGAGCAACACAAGAGAAGAGGAGAGAGTAAGCTACCCAAACATTTATGTTGACTATGTGGAATTACAATAGGCAAATACTAAGGAAAGACAATATACAACACATGAACAATAACAACATCATCAACAAGTACACATATAATTAGGCACACTCGCATTCTTAGCTTTTCATAGTCATTTTCTTACCACTCATAACCCTTCTTTCTTTCATCAAACCTTTTTCCAGACTCATCACGTATTCCAAGAATCTTTTCTTATTCATGTTTTATAAATTTTATTCAACACTTGGTATCTTTCCATACCATTCTTTGAAACATCTTTGTTCTTTAAGTTTTAGCGTTCGCTTCAATGATGGGGGGAACATCATCATTGATGGAGTCACACACGTCTACATCTCCTCGGTCATCCACCCAACCTAGTCGGAAGCAAACAGGAGTACAGGACCTTTACCATGCGGGCACGACAGCTGTCACACGAAAATGGTCCCAGACCAGGAGGCTCAGCCTCAAATCATAATCATATCATCATATCACCAATGCACGCCCTCGGCGGCAAACACAAATGCCCTGTTCCAGTCCCTCTCACTATTCTAGATTTGCATCGATGGGGCGACAGTATAATTTCTAGTTCGCGATGCGGAACTTACCGCGGTATTAGACCCAGTCCCCACCACGTTAGTGCACCACATGTGGGATTCGTTCCGCCTAGAAATATACTCTAGGCTTCTTGACGTTTCACCGTCCTTGCCCTCCCCTCCTGCAATCTCCACCTGAGTATCCGCAGATACCCATAGTATCTTCCTTTCCACTACTTCGATACGACACTCATACCTCACCGCGTTTGTAAATGTCTTTTAAAATTTTTAGAATTTTAATTAGCGGCTGAATCCTAATAGTCGGCTCGTCCTTGGTGCATCCCTTCAACGAAGCCCGACCCCTAATCGCAATCCGTTCCCCCTAATCTCTATGGCAATCTTGCCTCGCATTTCTTTCTCATGCATCTCTGCATTATTCTCATCAGCATCATGGCTTAACAGCCTCATTGGCAACATTAGCATCTCTTCTCATTCTCTATGTTCGGCAACATCATCATCATCAGCATTACTCTCCACGGTGGCCGTCCCGCAGCACATTAGTGTCACTCTCCTCCGTTGTCGTTCAGTGCCATCAGTATCGCTCACCATCGCCACGCTTCCGCTCGCCTTGCCGAACATTTCTTGCCACTATCTCGAGCATTATCTTTTCATTTCCGCTCTTTTTATACTTATTTATTAGTTCTCTTTTATTCCTCCTTTATCTCTTTTGCATTCCGCTCATATCACGATTTATCTTCTCTCGACTATTTTCACAATTTCTCATCATTCTTATCTCCACTTCCTTTCTCTTTCAATCTCATTTCCTCATTATCGTCTCATATCTCAGGGTAAAATCAAACAACTTTTAACACTTAATTGAGTTACTCCTCATACTAAACTAACCAACAGTTCATGCATAATTAATCAAAAACAAACATCATATCATCTTAACAGACATATTAACTGGAGACAACACTTCGGTCTCAGCGATTCGTAGGGATAAACCACACTTAACCAACAACAACAACAAATAAACACTCATTATCCCTCTTCGTCTCCTAACGAGACTGGGTCCAACCGTTGAGATGATTGGACGCCTTAATATGTTGCCTAAGACCACGGCGTCTTAAGGGGAGCTTCTCTCTCACCTGGATGGCGAACATCCGAAAGCGTTCCAAGATTTCCCGTTGCTAGCTTTTCCACGTTTCCGTCGCGTCCGACACCCGAACTAGACATTTTTTTTTTCCGTGCGTTAGAACGTTTCGATATATTCTTAATTTTATTTTAAAACATTTGAAACATTTTCCCTTTTTCGAAAACACATTACCAATATCCTAAGGGTTTTAGATCCGAATCAAATGAAAAAGGTTTTCGAGAACAATTTCAATAGTCTTTTATAAAAAAAAACGAATTTTACTCTTCTTAATTTAAAACATTCCGATTATAAAATTAGTGTTTTTATACTTTAAAGCAGAACACCAAAAATCCAAGAAAATAAGATTTCAAAACCGTACTTTGAAAATCTTTTAAGACACAAAACCAAAAGAGATAAAATTTCCAAATTAATTTGAGTTATTTTAAATCATATTTTTAAATCAAACAATTTCAATTTCATTAGAATCTAAACATATAATTTTCACAAATGCAGTTCACAAATAGAAAAACACATTCAATTTAACACAACAGCAGCACACACAATTTTCTAAGCACACACACAAACTCACATAAGGCAAACCACGCTTCAATCATTCAAACCAATCAATTAAATTTTAATCTTAATAAATTAACTAGAGTATACTTAAGAAAATGTTTTAAATTAGTTTCTTAATTATCCTAACAAAACCGAATCATGCATGGAAACTAAAAATCATTGAGTTAACATTATAATATTCTTTTCTCATAATCAAATTAAATCATTTATTTTTATTTCTAAAATCAAAAGATAAAAGAAAGACGTTCACATCATTTTCTTCAAGTATACAGTATCACACACTTAGGACCTAGCTATAATCACCACTAATTTCATGAAAATAATTTTCCAACTACATGCATATACTTTGGCCGAATCATGCACATCTAATTTTGCAAGAATCAAATGCACAATTAAACACATAAGATCATAAAATCAACTTCCTTATTTTATCTATGAACCGTGAGCATACAATAGGGTAATTATCAATTTTAATTCCTTTTTAAATCCTAAATCATGGCATGCAAACACCTTCTAAAATCCTCACATACAATGAATCTCATCATGCATATATCCTACATGGGGAACAAAACCTAGCTTCCTATTCCTCCTAGAATGGCCGAATCTAATGATGCAAGGAAACAAGGTTGTTCACTCATTTTTCAACACAGACACAAGGTCATACATTCACATTATCCCCAAAACATAAGCTCAAGTCCATCATTTTCTTAAAACAAAGATTTAATTCTAACTTCATGAAACTATCATGCATGAACTTTTCAAAAATTAAAAAGCATGGATCTCACTATTTTTGGACATGGCCGAATGGCCTCACATAATATAATCAAACACTAAACATGTCTATTCTTGAAAGTCATTTTAAAACTTGTTGCTTAAACTTTTTTTTTTAAGACCGTATGACCTAGAGGAAGGAAAACTCAATATTGTTGCTTGAAAATTACATGCAATTCACTTAAATTACATAGGACCATCATTAAACCTACATGCAAAATTAAAGACTTAAGTTCTTTCGCAAATTAAGTTTAGATCATGGTTTCTCATAAACACATGGAAACATATCATTAACCAAGATCTAGCAAAAGGATCTAATATTCAAAGCTAAAGAATTTCAGTTTACTATCAACTAAACTTAGATCATACAATTACTTTGTCAAATAATCATAAATACACACACGAATCACGGTTTATAAAAGAAATTAGACATGCAAGAGAAATCAAAGCAATTACACAAACTTAAACACAATTCTTACATAAAACCGTGAAGAAGAAAATGTACAAATTAAAGATCAAAGCTTCTCAAGCACCAATATTCAAGATCACTACATAAAAAAAAATAACATACAAGCTATTCAAACTCATACAAGTTCACGGTTTAGAAAAGAAAAATGGACATGCAAGAGGATCTATTTTAGTTTTCACAAAAACCTTAGTTGTTCTTTAGATCTTTACGATTTAATTTTAAAAAAAAAACATTTAGATCCATCTAAGGGGAATCCCAACCGAAAAATCAAGCATGAGTTAAACATATTACAAATTATCCTCAAGTCCATAGAGTCCAAGATCAAAGAGATCAACTCATGAAAATAACATGCAAAGAAGAAAATGAAGGATCTATAACTTAGAAAGAGAAATCTAAACTATTACAAATTCCTCCTTGATCTTTGGTTCCTACCATGAATGGTTGGTCTTCTAGCTCCTAAGGCTCTTGATCTTCAAAGAGAGCTCCTAGGTTTTGGGCTTGGATTCCTTCCTTTTTCTCTTCAAGTCTCACGGCTAACTACCCCTCTCTTCCTCTCTATTTCTTTTTCTTTCTCTAAGAGGTTGATGAGCCCCTTAGAGATGTGTTTGTGTTGGTGTGGAGAATGGGAAGTGAATGAGGTGAATGTACTAAGGCCAACTCCATATAAAGGAAATTCGAAATTTCCTTCTTTAACCTTGTGAAGCAATTCGATCATGACATAAGGGAAGGGGCGTTTTTGGACCTCTAAAAGTTTGCATGGATGAGGTTTGCAAAGTCAAGGGGACCAAATGGAATAGACTAGGCTTTTAGGAGTCATCTTAGGTTTAACTAGTAGTTGGCTTTTGGTTAGGATTTGTCATTTGGTTAGGTTCTAGTTTGGTTTGATGGCCAACTTAGTTTCCTTCTTGGTTTCCACTTCCTTAACCTCTAAACTTCTAGAAAATCAACCCTAGCTTATTTTTTACACACACATACACGTGTAACACATATAGCACATCCACACACTCACTTACATGCATACACTAGTTGTGGCACTTTCATACACACACACACACATAACACTCACATGCACACCTACACCGTAGCACACACACACATATGCACCTAATTCATATTTTATTTTCTACTATAATTTCTAATTCATACAACACTTAAATTAATTCTAAGAAATCACATTTTATAGCCATCTTCATGCATCATACGTTAAACACACACATGCACATATATAGCACACATGCATACATACATACTCATACATGAAATCCGTACCTTATACACGATCCCTATATCTCAACACTCCATCACCACCAACCTTGAATTCTACTTCTTTTCCTTTGTTCGAAAGCTCCTTCTTAGCTTGAAGTTCCTCGTCCTTCGGTTGGAGTTCCTTTATCCATTCCATGAATCCACTCGAAACAGTTAGTTGCCCCAACATCATACTCCTTGGTCCTAACTCCATTCCCAAATTCAGATCCCGAAATTCTTCAATCAATTCCAACTCCTTCATCATTAGCGCAGAGACATGCAACGACTTCCTACTCAAAGCATCAGCAACCACGTTTGCCTTTCCAGGATGATATTGCAGCTCAATCTCATAGTCCTTTAAGAATTCCATCCACCTTCTCTGACGCATATTCATCTCCTTTTGCTCGAACAGGTACTTTAAACTCTTGTGATCGCTAAAGACTTCGACTCTTACACCGTACAAGTAGTGTCTCCAAATCTTCAAAGCAAACACTACTACTGCCAGCTCCAAATCATGGGTTGGGTAATTGAGCTCATGAGTCTTCAGTTGCCGTGAAGCATAGGCCACCACTTTCCGCTCTTGCATCAATACGCATCCTAATCCTTGCTTCGAAGCGTCACAATACACACTGAAAGACTTCGTTGTGTCCGGTAAGACTAACACTGGTGCGGTTGTCAATCTCCTCTTCAGCTCTTGAAAATTCTCCTCGCACTTCGTCGACCATTCGAATTGTTGACCTTTCCTTGTCAGCTTCGTCAAAGGTAAAGACAAACGAGAAAATCCTTCGATAAATCGACGATAATACCCAGCCAATCCTAAGAAACTACGGATCTCCGTCACAAACGTCGGTGTCTTCTACTCCAACACAGCATTTACTTTCGCAGGATCCACTGAGATTCCATCCTTCGAGATCACATGCCCCAAGAAATGCACTGAGTCTAACCAAAAATCGCACTTCGACAACTTGGCGTACAACTGCTTGTCCTTCAATGTTGTCAAGACTACTCGCAAATGCTCAGCATGTTCCTCCTTAGACTTGGAATAAATCAAAATATCATCGATAAAAACGACAACAAATGAATCCAAGTAAGGATGAAATATTCTATTCATGTAATCCATGAATATTGCAGGAGCATTTGTTACAACAAAAGGCATAACCAGATAATCGTAATGACCATAGCGAGTTCTGAAAGCAGTCTTGGGAATATCTTCCTCCTTCACTCTTATCTGATGATACCCTGATCTCAGATCGATCTTAGAAAATACAGTTGCTCCCTTTAGTTGATCCAACAAATCGTCAATTCTGGGTAGAGGGTGTGACGCTCTGATCTGTTTCGATTTAATTTGGACTTGTAAGGTTTCCAAAAATTAGGGTGGAATTTTTCTTTCTTTTTAAAACACTTAATTGGAAAATAAGATCAGAGAGTTGAAATCCGGAAAGTTAAAAGAAGTTGAAAAGCAGTCGAGGGGTTTTCGCAATAAATAATATTTTCATAAATGAAACCTTTAGTCCCTCGATTGCGAGTGTTTTTAAAATAAAACTGATCAGTACCGGATCTCAAAACTTATTAAAAGCAAGCGGAATATTTAGATGCGTGAAGTGAACCTTAGTTGTAGATAGTAGATTATAAAAGGTCTGATACAAAATAGTTACAAGTCCATTAGAAACACACTCTGACAATACCAAAAACAACTTTTACAAAAAGTAAGACTCAAAAAGAAAGGGTATCATCAGAGCTGGTCGTCGGTCCACTGCAGCTATTCCATAGTCCAGAATCACCGGTTTCATCCAACCACGAACACCATCAGGGAGCGGACGAATCTCGATGCAAGGCAGGCATTCAGTCATCACCTACAAGGGCAGGGAGAGTAAGCCTAACACAGTCGCATAATCGAATAAGCCTAAGCCCTAGCATTCACAACCAGATACACAGCAGCAATAGCCAAACAATAATGCATATACATATGAGCACACCGGTTTAGTTATTATCTTCCAGTTAAGTGGCATGATGCATGTACATGTGATCCAACTCTGAGGCCTCTGTCCACCGGGTCCAGATCTGAGGAACGGTGTGTCCCAGACACGGCATGACTTACGGTGCGTCCACCAGCACAGTGCGTCCCAGACGCGGCACGACTTACAGCACGTCTGCCAGCGCAAATGGTGTGTTCCTAGAACACGGCATGACTTACGGTGTTTCCACCAGCATAGTGCGTCCCAGACGCGGCACGACTTACAGTGTTTCCACCAGCGCAAACGGTGTGTTCCCAGAACACAACATGACTTACGGTGTTTCCACCAGCATAGTGCATCCCAGACGCGGCACGACTTACAGTGTTTCGACCAGCGCAAACGGTGTGTTCCCAGAACACGGCATGACTTACGGTGTGTCCACCAGCACAGTGCGTCCCAGACGCGGAACGACTTACGGCACGTCTGCCAGCGCAAAGGCATGACTTACGGTGTTTCCACCAGCATAGTGCGTCCCAGACGCGGCACGACTTACGGTGAACCCTGTGCAGGCTTTCGTAAAATGTCCAGTTCAGTTACAAAACAGTTCACAGGTTCATCCGGCGTAGTAAACGGCACGCCTTACGGTGTTTCCACCTGCGTAGGTGTTCCTCAGATTGGGACTGGTCTGATAACCTAGTTCATGTCATGTATATCATCGATGCAACTCTTGCAGTCCTAGGTTATCATGCACATGTTCAAGTTCCAGGTTTGTTATTAGTCCAACTATGTCATAACTAATTGACATCAGTCCAGCATGGATACATACACAACTATAGGTATTCAACAGGTATCCAAGTATCTAAGCACACAGATGACATAGTTGAGCCATACTAGTTCTAGGTCACATCTACGTCTGAGTGTTTGGTCAAAGTCCCATCACTTACTTGACCTAAGTCACCTTAAGTGACTAAAGCTTGGAATAATCAAGTCTTAACTGCTTAAGACTTCAGTTAAGTGAGTCCTAATCACTTTAAGACTAGGTTTAACTGACTTAAGTTGACTAATCGTGGACTAAGTCCACTAATCTTGGACTAAATCGCACTAATCGGGAGTTTAGTCTCACTAATCATGGGTTAAGTCAAGCTTAATTGACTAATCTCGGATTAAATCCGACTAATCATGGTTTAGGTCTAACTAATCGTGGATTAGCTGACTAATCAAGGGATTAGGGTTACCAATCGAGGATTAAGTCCAACTAATCGTGGATTAGTTGACTAATCAAGGATTTAGGTCACTAATCGAGGATTAAGTCTAACTAATCTTGAATTAGTTGACTAATCATGGTTAAGGTCACTTATTGAGGATTAGGTCCAACTAATCTTGGATTAGTTGACTAATCAGGGATTAAGGTCTCAAATCAAGGGTTAAGTCTAATTAATCTTGGATTAATTGACTAATCACGGTTTAAGGAAGCTTAATTTATTCTAAGTGTTACTTTGTTGTCTAAGATTGGGTTTAATCATCACTTAGTTAGCTAAACCGTTCGTAGTTGTTGGGTTATTCCCTAAATCATAACCTAGGAGCCTAAACCGAATTGATCAACACTCTAATCACCTCATCTAATTGTTGATTAAGGCCTAATTAGTTCTAATCCTTGGGGTCAACACTTAACCTACTTCATTTAAGGAGTTAAGCATTCAATTAATGCCATAACCCATACGGTTTTCAATCAACACAAGCATGTTCATAGAAATTTCAGCATCAACATTTCAATAACAACACGACACAAGTAAGATAATCATCAACACAAACCATAAGCACAAAATTCAGCATAGCACATTCAATAACAAACATATCATCATTCAACAAATTCGGCCTCCAAGCCTAAAAACAAAGTCTAACTAGTGCCCTTGAGTCTCATGGTGACTCACCTAAAGTTTCTAAGCTTAAAACTTATTCTAGCAAGTGTGTAAACTTCTCTCCATACCTCTTGAAGACACAAAACAAAAACTAAGAACTTTGGCCCTCTTTCTCACCCAAAACCGTGAGCAACACCTCCTCTTTGGACACTTGAAACTTTGCTCCTAAGCTTCCAAGATTCTAAGACTCCTCTTGATCAACCAAGCCAAGAATCCTAGTACCTTGATGTTGGTGTGGCCGTGAGCTTGGTTTGGGTTGTGGTTGAAATTTCTTCAACACAACTTCAAGTAAGTGGCATATCCATGATCTAGGGTATGAATATGCTAAGATTCTTTGTGTTTGGTGAGTGTTTAAGTTGATTAAGGGTGGTGGTGATGTTTGGCCGTGAGCTTTCAAGAAGGAGAAGGGGTTGAACTTGAACTTCTAAGTCTTGATGGCTCATGCATGTTGGACATTCATGATTTAGGCTTAGTGTATGAGAATATTTTCTTGGTCTAATGGAAGAAAATGCTAGGATATGTGTGGTTATGGTGCTTGGCCGTGAGGCTTTCAAAGAAGAGGAAGAAGAAATAAATGAAATGGAAATGGTATGAAGGTGGCGTGAGAAAGGGAGAGCAAAATGAGGCTCATCAACAAATGTTTACTTTTATAAAACTCATGGTCAAAGATGAAGAGGAAAGGTGGCATAAGGGTGGGTTAAGGTGTGGACACCTCACACTTTCATGCAAAGGGGAAAAGGTGGTGTGGACACCTAGCACTTTGACCACTTGCATGAAATGTGGGCTTAACACCTCACTAGCTTCATGCATTCACAAAAATCACTCCAAGGCTTCACACACATATGCATGCCACGGCCAACACTAGCACACACACACTCCACACGGTTTTGCACACACACACAAGGCCCAAGCACATTTTCATGGCCCAATAACACTCTTAAGGCCCATTAGGTTAATCTAATCCACTTAACTCCTAAGCCATTCATTACCCAAGCTAATCTCACTCAAGACTAACCAAATCAAATTAACTTAAAACCACACAAGACTAAGCTTAATTAATTAGGGTTAAGCTAACCCTAATCACGATTGCCATCTAAACAAGATTAATTTATAACACGTCAAGCTAAGGCAAAGCACTTTAAATCGCAAAGCACGAATTATCAAGGAACTAAAATTCAGGGATGTTACAGAGGGTACTTGTTTTTGATTGTTACCTTGTTCAATTGCCGATAATTCGTGCACAAACGCATACTACCATCCTTCTTCTTGACGAATAAAACCGGTGCTCCCCAGGGTGAAACACTAGGTCTTATCATCTTCTTCTCCAACATCTCTTCCAATTGCTTCTTCAATTCAGCTAACTCTGCCGGTGCCATCCTATAAGGTGCTTTTGAAATCGGTTCGGTTCCAGGGATCACGTCAATTGAGAATTCCACTTCTCGAATTGGCGGTAAACCAGGTATCTCATCCGGAAAAACATCGAGAAAATCCCGAATTACGGGTAACTCATGCAATTCCTTGTCCTTCTTGACATCCAGTGAAGCCAAAAACATATAAGCTACCGCGCCGTCCTTCAATGAAGTTTGAATTTGCTTGGAAGATAAATGCTCAAGGTCATCGGGTTTAGGCAAAGAAGATTGGGTTTCACTAAAGACTAACGACTTTTCGGAACAGTTCAAAAGAACATGATTCCTAGTAAGCCAGTCCATTCCTAATATAACGTCTATTTGAGAAAGGGGTAGTTGAATCAAGTCAACAAGATAGGTGTTTCCTCCTATTTCTAAGGGACAATTGGGACAATAGGTCGACACTATTACGGGTTTGTCAGTAGGGGTAGACACAATTAAGTCATAGGGTAAAACATCTACTTTCAAATTTAATCTACTCACCACATCATGAGAAATAAAAGAATGAGTTGCACCCGAATCATACAATACTAATAAAGAATTCTTATAGATGAGACATTCACCTTGGATAAGATTAGCAGCGTTTGCAGCTTCAATTCCACTCATCGTGAACACTCTTCTTGGCATATTAGGACGATTAGCATTCCCCGAATTAGCCGCTCGCTTAGGCTCCCGACAATCTCTCGCAATGTGACCAGGCTTATCACAGTTGAAACAATTCACACTCCTTGATGGACACATCGGACCAAAATGATTCCGACCACACTTGTTGCAACGAGGAGGTACACTCACTGATCTAGCTCCACCGAAAGTGCCACGATCACCACGATCCATGCGATTCCCCCCAGAATTGCTGCCCCCACGGGTTCCACTGCGATTACAGTTGCCTCCGAAGCCTCCACCTTGTCCGCTTCCTCCAAAACGTAGATCTCTCCTGCCACCAGAATATGGGTGCGGAGCCCTATACCTTCCACCAGCATCTCTGTGAAAAGGAAAATTGCAAACCGGTCCATGGGATGAAGAAGGGTTCACAGCCGTTCCCCTCGCTCTCAGACCTCCTTCGTACATACGACATCGGTTCACCAGACTAGCAAAATCATCTATCTGTAAATGAGAAAAAGCTAACTTAATCTCAGGCTTAAGACCATCCCTAAACTAAGCACACCTAGATCACTCGTTCTCGCCTCCAGCATATTGGGGTACATACTTAACTAATTCCTCAAATTTCGAAGCATACTCATCGATCGACAAATTCCCTTGAGTAAGCCTAAAAAATTCCATCTCCTTCTCAGTTCTCAGATACATCGGGAAATACTTTTCAAGAAATTTATGCTTAAAAGCTTCCCAGATCATTGCTTCTCCCAGATTTACCATCACCTGCTTAGTAACTCGCCACCAAGCTGCAGCCTCCCTTGTTAACATATACCCAGCATAAGCCAACTTCTGCTCATCATTACACTGAACCATACCCCCGAAAATACGCTCTAGATCCTCAATCCACTCTACGGCCGCATTTGGAGCAAAGCCTCCCGCAAATTCCTTCGGATTTCGACGACAAAACTCATCTAATCCCTTATAGCCTTGGGCTTCCAGATTTTGAGCTTGCTGCTGAGTGTTGAAATTCTGCTGCGCCTGACGATGCAACGCTTGGAGATTATTGTTGACTCCCGTCATCATGGCTGCCATCCGAGTCATGAAGTCTGCCGCATCCGAGTGATCAGCATCCTCACCAGGGTTTCGCGAACTTGAGCCGGAAGGTCTTCCACGCGTACGACTAATCTTGAAATAAACAAGATAGAGAATTCAACGCACAATAACACAGAATCCTAGACTCTAGACACACAGAGTACACAGGGTAGACACGCAAGACTGGGCTTAAGGCCACTGAGGATTAACATTGCTCTGATACCAACTGTGTAACATCCCAATTTTCGCTTCCGCAAACTTAACTGAATTATTATTATTTTGCTGTAAAAATGAGGCCATTTTTTTTTTGAAAGTATAAGTTCGTTAACAACCAACACCACCCTTTCGAAAATCGAGTTGTCACTTTCGAAACTTCTCACTTAAAACATCATTGAAAATGAAACTGTTTTCATTTAACATAAAACAAGAGCCACAAGTATTGGAGTCACACTCCAAAGGTTTTCCAAAAGTAGGCCAACATTACAAAAGAACTTACAAACCAAATTAAAAGATAGCTGATTACATCATTACTTCATTACAAGATAATCCTCGACTGAAAACTCAGATCCTAGACACAAGACATCACTCATCAGCAGAACTAGCATCCATCTCCATATCCTCGCTTGGATCGGTCTCCGCTGCATGATCGGATTCGCTAGCACTTTCCTCTTCCATAGGTTCAGGAACCACTGCTGCCAAGGGTGCAGGATCACCATTAAGCTCATGGTGTTCCCGGGGTCCACCATCTTGATAATCTCGTAGAGTAACTTGCCCAACATGCACGTCCATGCCTGCTCCCCGTAGAATATGCCTCGGATCGTCGATCTCCAGACGAGTATCTCCTCTCCAGATCCATCCATCAGGTACCACCTCCCATGCACCTCCCTGAAGAGGCCACATGTGGGTCGCTACATGATACGCCATCTACCCGTTGCAATACCGGCGAATGCCAATACGACAACCAGGTAGGAGAGAGTCAGCGCGCCATACGTAACAAGTTGACCGCAAGGTCGCAGAATAGACACGATAGAAGGAAGAACAATACCAAGGACACTTGACGAACAAATATACAGAACAAGACATGAGAACCAGAAGGCAATCGAGCACTTGAAGGATAAGCACTTTTCCCAAATCAAACTCGACATAATAAATAAAGGTACTCACGATATAAATAAACCACACATAAAAGCAATACTCGCTAACCATTACCACCATGTACCACAACTGAACATCATCATACTTTGCCCATCCTTTTAAATATTCAGCATTTCTTTATTTTTTTTATTAAGTTTTATCATTTTTAACTCACTCAATGAGGTAGGGGAATCACCATCACTGAGGAACGCGCACTCTACATCTCCTCGGTCTCCATCCACCTAGTCGGAAGCCAACAGGAGTACAGGACCTTTACCATGCGGGCATGACAGCTGTCTCAAAACAGATGGTCCCAGACCAGGAGGATCTCGTCCTCAAATCATATAATAAAGGCTCACTACCTCGCAGTGGCAAAACACATTGCCCCGTTCCAGTCCCTCTCAACTGTTGTAGACTTGCATTCAAGGGGGTGACGGTACCACTTCTAGTTAGCTATGCGGTCCTTACCATGGCATTAGACCCAGTCCCCACCACGTTAGTGTGCCACTTATGGGATTCGTCCCGCCTAGAAATGTACTCGAGGCTTCTTGACGAGTCACCATCATTGCCCTCCCCTCATGCAATCTCCACCTGAGTATCCGCAGATACCCATAGTATCTTCCTCTCCACTACTTCACACTCTCATATCTCACCGCGAATATTAATGTCTTTTAATGTCTTTTAATATTCTTAAAGTCTTTTAGAACCTTAAAGTCTTTTAGTTAACCTATAGTCGGCTTGCCCTTAGTCCATCCCTTCGACAAGTCCCGACCACTAACATCTTTTCCCCACTTTCACAAACACAATCGCACTCACATTCTCAAGCCTCTCGGGCAAACATCTCACATCATTACTTTCTCATAAGTCACATTGCTCTTACACCATCACTTTCGGTGCAACAATCTCAACTTTACAAGCATCATTCTCTTACTCAAAACATTGACATCTCATCACATTTCTCATACCGCATTACATACCATTTCTTCACTCGATCTCATACGTTCATTCTTTCATTATCACTCGTGAATCACTTAAACTTCTCGACACAACACGATAAAGAAATGACTTAAGATAATAAATAACGAGCATAAGAGCGTAACGTAAATAAACATTACATAAACACATTGCACCACCGTCCGGAAACAATGTTACGGGCTCACCACTATCTCATACTCACTCACCTCTTATTCCAGCAAGAAAATCACTTTGCCCTTGAAGGTCTCTAACTTCCCTCTGAGAATTATCACCACCGTCCACTGAATAACCTCAAATAAATAAATACACTTTTATTAAAATCATTTCAATTTGAAATCACCACTTGATACTTAAATCAAAACCCTTTACTTTCTTTATCCTTTATTAAAATACTGGTATTTATCAAAACAACTCTCAATCTTTTCTATTGCTTAAAACCCTTTTGAAAATCATTTGAAAATCTTTTGAAAACTCAGATTAGGACAAATGAAATGAATAATTTATGTGGTTGTATAGGAAAGTCCAGCCACTTAATTCAAGTTGGAAATCATTGAAAATCCACAATTCTTTACTCTAAATTTTCGTGAATCAATAACACTTGAAATCCATGTCTTTTCACAACTCAAAAACATTTTTAAACTTGGAATACTTGGAAATAAAATATTGGACAGCAAGGAACAAAGAAATTAAATCATGAAATCACTTTAAGAAAATAATCAAATTCATTTACTCATTTCCTTTATCAAACCGAATGGAATCAAAAACAAAACAATACAATTCAAACAAGTTTTTCTTAAAACAAAGTCATGAAACATAATCATTTCAAAGAGACAATTACATGTAAAAGAATTTAGCCTCTTCAACCTAGACTAGGCCGAATCATGGTCATGGAAAACAAAACTTTTGATGCATCTTCTCTTCACAAAATCTTGAAAATATTAAATCAAAACATGCATTTGTAAAGCACATGGTTTTAGAAAAATCCTCAACTCTTTTTCTTCTTCAAAACCGTGACCTACTTGTGTCACTTCAAACACATTTTTTTTTTAATTTTTTTTTCATTTTCCTTTGCATGCACTTTTAAAATCATGGAAATCAAAAAGAAATTACATGCAAGGAACTTTCTCATGAAAAATGATTAAGTTTCTTTGTTTTCAAAGCTTGACCGAATAGTACCTTAACAAAATCAAGAGGAAAACTTAAATCCTTGATTTTGAAATACTTATGAACTAGATCAAAACATAAATCATTTAGAAGAGAATTGTTTCTCTTGGTTTCTCATCAAAACCGTGACATGCAATTCAAGAACCAAAACTTTTGAGCAAAAGAACTCATGCAAAACTTAAAAATCAAAGCCATGGAAAATCAAGATAAGAATCAAATCCTTTTCAAAGCCAAACAAAGATCAAAGTCCTTTTTGAAAATAAAACCAAGATCAAAACTTTAGAAAATTCAAAATTAAAATCAAAGCAAACAAACCATTTAGATCACCTTCATCAAGCATCAAATCAACATGCATGGACTCAAAATGAAATAAAGATCATCATGACCTAATTTTCTAAGCAAGGCCGAATAGGAATGTCCATGGTTTAGGGTTCTACAAGCTTATGATGTTCTTGGAACTCAAGATCAAGGCTTAGCAAACATTTACAAACATAGATCTACAAAGAATTTGGACATGCAACAACAAAGAACTTTACAAGACTTAGAAAATTAAAAATCACTTAGAACATCCTATGATCTTCGAATAAACTAAAGAAGTAGAGAAGATCTTCAACCTTCTTCAAGAATCCTAAGGCTTTTGAGCTTGATCTTCCTCTTCCTCTTCTCCTTGGTGCTCACGGGTTCTCCCTCTCTCTAAGCTTTCTCTAAGAGTTTGTTGAAGACTCTTAGGAATTGTGTTTTGGTTTGGAAAAGAAATGAGAAGCAAATGGGGTTGGTGTTCTACGGTTTTGGGCATAAAAGACAACCAACAATTCCCTTTCTTGCCGTTGGGTAAATTCGGTCAAGAGTGAAGCCAAGAAGGGTAATTTTGGCCACATCAAGGCTTGCATGGCTCAAGCCAAGCCATTGGACAAATAGAGTAAAATTAGGGCTAAGCTTGCTTCCTATTGGTTGGTCAAACACCTTAACCACACTTAACACTAACATAAGCCTAGGTGCTAATGGGTAACTATCCTAGGGTTCAAGAAGTCAACAAAATGGCATCATGTAACACTCTCACTTTTATTAGTTACTTTTAGGTTTTGTTAAAATTGGAGATTTAAAATTTCTTTTTAACACATAAATTTCTTAAAAAGGTTTTACGAAAATCCGGCAGAGTTTCCTCTGTTTTCCGGACTTCCCAAAAATTTTCTTCTAAAAACCTGTCAGTCCAGAATTGTTTAAAAACATAAACAACAACAGTTAAAAGTCATAACAGATCCTAATGCCCGATTAATGCAATATTAGGGCAAACTACTAATTTATATATTATTTACAAAAAGTATTTATCCACTCAAAATAGGTAAAACACATTCCACGTAGTGGAACTTAAAATCCTGCTCGGCCAGCAGTGGGGTATGCTCCACTTGTGTACCTGAAAAATATTAACCACACAGGGGAAGCATCACACAGAACTTAAAAGAGAGATTTCTAAGCAGATATATACGACACACCAAGACCATTAAAACCTATACCATACTACATAATTCATGCTCTTCTTTTCCTCTTTACTTCCTAACTGTTTCCCAATTCTTTTTCTTTTTAATTGTTTCCCTTTAAATAATCCCTAACCTCTAATTATTCTTATTCCTCATTACTTTCGCTCTATCCTGTTTACTCCTTTTTCCTAATCACCCTAATTTCTCTAATCACTCTCTTTCCAACTAACCTATTACTTTTTCTTCCTTTCCCATCCTCTTATTTTCATCCTTTATCCGTTTTCCATTATTCGTTTATGTCTAGCATTTCCATAATTATTCTCCTTATTTATTTCCTCTAATTCCTATATCAATTCCATTGTTTTCCTTCTTATTTCATTTCTCAATGTCCACTCTATTATCCATTTTTCCTTTTCATTACCATTTTCCATTTCCATTTCCTTTTTTTTCCTTTTTAATTATTTTCCCCGTTTCCAAATAAATCCCGTTATATCCCCTTACCTTTTCCTTATTCTTTTCCCTTTTATTTACGGTGTATGTATGTCTCCACCAAATCGAAGGCCTACATACATACACCAATCACGATGTATGTCTCCACCAAATCGAAGGCCTACATACATCGCTTTTCCATTACCATTATCTTATCCAATTTTATTCCCTGTTTCCCTTATTCATTACCTTTTATTTATGGTGTATGTATGTCTCCACCAAATCGAAGGCCTACATACATACACCAATCACGATGTATGTCTCCACCAAATCGAAGGCCTACATACATCGCTTTTCCTTTACCGTTTTACCTCTTTATTATTTGGCCACAGGGTCAATACAACCACCTGCGCCGTGCCACAGGGTCAATACAACCACCTGTGACATGTACCATTTTATTTAGGCCACAGGGTCAATACAACCACCTGCGCCGCGCCACAGGGTCAATACAACCACCTGTGACATTTACCATTTATCAGGCAACAGGGTCAATACAACCACCTGCGACATTTACCATTTTTATTTCCTTTTCCTTCTTATTTACGGTGTATGTATGTCTCCACCAAATCGAAGGCCTACATACATACACCATCGACGATGTATGTCTCCACCAAATCGAAGGCCTACATACATCGCCCCAGTTTCGTTGTATTGTCTCCCCCAAATCGAAGGCCTACAATACAACCCCAATTTTATGATGTATCGTCTCCCCCAAATCGAAGGCCTACGATACATCACCATATTTATCCAATATTAATTGTCCATATTATTTGTCATTATTTTGTCTACCAATTCCGTTTAACTTTTACCTGATTTTTTCCACATACAATTATACTTTAATTCTCTTTACTCTCATTTGTTCATTTCTAATTTATTTCCCTATTCACTATTTCTATTCTTTTGCCACACCCTACCAATCTAATTAATTAGTTATTATGTTACTTACCTTTTTATTCATCACTATTTGGTTCCCCTATTTACTCCATCTATCTTTCTTCATTATTAGCAGGTTACCCTAAGGTTCATTAGAAATCAACTTTTCCCCCGGTCCTAGCGATATATATAACTACCCAGAAATACACCCCTTAAGGACTGGTAATGAAACCCCTTACCTTGGGGTTCTATCAGAACCGGTTTTCGAGGCACGACGGGGCTATCTTGTTCCTGCTCACGACGCTACGCGGTTTGTTGTTCGCATCACAGCGGTTCCTAAAATCCTTCGTCGTCTAACCATGTCACACGAATTAAATATCATCAATATAATGCGTTTTACGAAAAGGGGCTTTAACTTGAAAATCAAGAAAGTTAATTTCGAAAATCTTTAATTAAAATTCATGAATCAAAATCAAATAAAATTAGAACCATAGTCCCTTAAATAAAGCTTTTTCTTGAAAATATATTAACTTTCAATACCAACATAATAGTCAAAAATACATTAAAATTAAGTAGTTTTAGCTTCAGGTCACAAAATCAAATGTCGTGACTCGACACCATTAATTTCGGGTTGAAAGAGAGCGTTCTTTGTTCAAAAATAAGTCTAAACAGATCTCAAAAGTCTCAAATATACACTCCCCTTCAATTTGAAATTAATGCTCAACATTTTGACTCGAATTAACGTTCTGTCGTATATATCTGATTCCTAACTAACTGAGATATCATTTAGTTCAGGGACAACCCAACCAAACTAAACGACAGCTCACTTACTTAGGAACCCAGCTCATTTCACAAAAATACTCTTCAAAACTCATCATTTGACATAGCAGTTAATTCGATATTATCCCACGTCAGAGTAACTAATTAAAATCATTATAAATAACAATATACTTGAAAATCAATACTATCTCACAATATCGCTTATTTCTTTCCAAAATAGCTTAATACTAATTCATTACTATCAATACTAATTCCATCAGTATTATTAACTTATTATTAAACATAACTCAGAGCAATTAAAAAGGTATTAGGAATATACCCTCCGTTAATGTTTTTGAGACAGCAGAGAGATCAAGGCCGGTTCGGTCGGCCACAACCCAAATCTGGTTCGAGATGGAGGCTGTCCCAAACCTGTTTTTGAAGCACCAAAGCAGCAGCAACATTGTCCAACGCACCACAGCAGCTCCAGTGGTGGCTCACGGCCGCAACAACAACAACCAGCAACGGCGACAGCACGAGAACCGACAACGGTGGCGGAGGAGACAAGACCACGATTCACGACTTGAGGAGGCGAAGAAGAGGAGGACGGAGGCGAAGGCTATGGTGGCGGCGGCGAGGAACCTAGAAGTCGCGAATCGCGATTTGGTGGAGGGAGATCGCGCGACGGCGGCGGCGCCAGCACAGAAAGGAGAGAGGGATCACGATTGGACTGGAAGGAGAGGGAAAGAGAGAGTTCGAGTGCAGAGAGAGAGAGCGGTTGTGAGAGAGAGAGAGAGCTTGGGCCTGAGAGAGGAAGAGACCGTGGTGATGGTGGCTGGGTGGGTGGCCGGCGGTCCTGGGTGGAGAGAAAGTGATGGTGAGAGGAAGCTTGGGGAGGGGTTAGGGCCGGCTGGGAGGAAGGAAGCAGGAGGGGGGTTCGACCCCTTCCCTTTTATTTTTTTTTCTTTTATTTTATTCTTATTACTTTTATTTTTATTATTATCATTATTATTATTTATTAATATTATTATTATTAGTAGTGTATGTTAGGATTATTTTAAAGGTACTATTAAACTTTTTTTTTAAACATATATACTAATACACACTTTTATTAATTTATTTATTTTATTTTATTCATTCTTTTATTTTAAAAACTCAAAATACCAATAATCAATTTAAATACTAAAATAAAAATTATAAAGTAAGAAACTTATAAGTATTTCCAATAAAATATTTTCATATGAAATATATCGAAATAAAGTAAAACACATAAAGTATATTTTTGATATAGGGTAACTATTTTAAATAAATTTACTTTAGAACATAAAATAAATGAAATATATTTTCGTAATTAACATAATGTATTTTTATAAAAATACACAACTAAATAATTGATTTTTAAGAAACATTTATTTAAGTCAATACAATTTATAAATAAATTAGGAAATTAAAATTAGGGATGTTACACATCACATGCACACTACTCACACACCCACGGCGACACATATGCACACACATGCACAATTTCATTTTCATTTTCTTTTTCACATAAAATCACATTTTACAAAATATCAAATGTAAAATATTTAAATACCTTAATCCGAAAATTCAATTCCAACTCAATCCAAAAATGCAAAAATCCGAACTCATAAGGTTTGTCTCAAAATAAAATCATTTGCTTAGAAATCCAAAATCATTTGAAAACACAAAATAAATTTAATTCATGAAATACTTTTGAAATCACACCTTTAAAAATATTTTATTCAAATAATCTTTTTTAGGGTTTTCAAACGAATATGAGGTATTCAGACGGGGTGTTACAATACTATTTACAATGATATGCTATGAATGTTATGCTATTTACAATGATGATATGTTTGGTGCTATCCTGATGTATGCATGTCAATTTGTAACAACATAGTTACAGATGTATGTGATGGACACTTATTTTGCCACTTTTACTCTTGAGCACCATTAGCGAACAAGATCTCAGCTTGAATAATGAGTTGGAAATGAGTTGCATAAATGAAGCTTTTTTTTCAAAAAACTGTCCCAGTATATACCACCGATTTTGCTGCATCAATATCTTTAGGGGATAAAACATTAATTGGGTTAAATTCAAAAATCTGCCCTAGTATAATCAATTCAAAACTATCCCAGAATCAGCTGCTTTCATCTCATGAATTAGGGACCATTCTTTCCAAAAACTGCCCAGTTTATCTACTATGGACTTTCCAAAAACTGCCCCAGTATAACAAATTCAAAACTATCCCAAAATCAGCTGCTTTCATCTCATGAATCATGGACCATTCTTTCAAAAACTGCCTCAGTTTATCTACTCTGAGCTTTCCAAAAACTGCCCCAGTGTAATAATTTTTCAAATTATTTATTCCTCTGCTCTATTCTTGGTGACAATTCATTTCTTCTTTGCATACATCTTTAAAAAATTATACTAATACAATGATCATTTGAATATGAATTGTGTTTAGGTTATGAGTGGTAGTGTAATGATGATGGACATGAATGAAAATTAATTTATGCATTAAAGATGAGATATTTTTTGTCAAAATTTCATAAGATTCAGTGGAGCAAGTGTTTCTCCACTCAGGTGTGTACCTCAAGAAAAACAATCCTCAACGAGGTCTTTTTAAGCTTGTAACGTGGCTTGGCTAGGGCTGTGAAATAAAAGGATAAGGCTCAAAGATTTTTGTTTTTCCCACCATTTCCTTTCTCCTTTATCTTCCAGATCCTTTTTTCAAACAAATTTTACTCAATATTCAAATTATCAAGAGGATTTTCCAAGGGTTGTAATGTGGCCAGTGGGGTGATAATGTGGCTTATGAAAGAATGGATATAAAGGCCCAAATTGATGTTGAGTCTTAATGAGAATCTTCCCTTTGGAGTGTAGTGACTCCTTAGTGTGATCTTGGCAAGTGCATTTATCACTGACAATTTTATTGGGCTTTTACCCATGACTTTACATTAATCACGAATTCCCAGCTAACCGTTTTTACTTTTTGTGCCTTTGCTTTCGGTTATTTGACCTTACTTTACTTGGGATACTCGTGAGGTATTGGCTTGAACTTTGATCACATAAATATCTTTCTTTGTATTAGATTCTCATTATTGCTCGGGTAAAAATATTTTTGTGGTTTTAAGAAGAAAATTTTTTGTTGGAGCCAAAACGGGATGAACAATGGATGAAATGTTTTTGGATTTATGAAAGAAAAAGTAATCCTCTTTGATATTTGAGTAATTGGCAAAAATTATTTGAAAAACAACCCGCCCCCAGGTCATACACATGTTATTGGTTAAAAGAAATGATCTCCTTTCAAAATATCTAAGCTCAATGGGGTGACTAGGGATATCTCCATAGTGTTTGGGAATTGAATCACGCCTTGTATCACTGGAATGACCTTCTTGAGAGTCCACACGACTTCAGGTTTCACACTTACATCAACCTCCTTATTTTAATTATTGAATCAAATATCTCAAATGAATGCATGAACTAATTTTATTGGGGATTTTTTTAGGAAATTTTTTTTGGTTATTTTATGTGGAACAGGATATGAGATTTCAAGTTCAAATGATCAATGCAATAGTATAGACTTATTAAAAATATACACAGTAAAGAGTATGAACTGTAGTCCTTTGAGTAGTCGACACAATGAAAATTTGATCATATGAGCAGTTAACATAACACGTATCCATAATCCTGGTTTGCAATCAAATTTGATAATGGTGCCTTTGAGCAATAGAGACCAAACCCTTTTTTATTAAGAATGAAACTTTTTTTAAAAAAAAAAGAGATTAATGAAATGCTAACGAATGATGCAATGTGAATATGATTAGAAGAAATGCATGCCCTAGGATAAAGAATCCTAGTTGGGGAGATTGAAATATCTATAGACCACAGTCCTACGACATTGTTCTATGTATAACTAAAGTGTAACACTCTAATGTGGTAACTTGAAAAGTATATATGACTATTTTTGTGATAGACTCAATTCCCACAGCATTTTCGAAGGTTAAATAGGTTTTGACCCCTCTTAACCTTTGATAGTGAATGAAGGGGAACTATGACAGGCTTATTCAAGTTCCAAAACAGAATGTTACACAAAGTGTATTCCATGGTGGCTCTAGACTTCTAAAGGTCCCCGGATTGCCCTCACTCTTTAAGGTGAGGACCCACCTCGCAAACTATCGACAAGAGCTTGGCTATGCCTCCTAAAATAAGGTAGGACGCACCTCCCAAAAGTCGTGTTCACGAGAAATGGTTCCCAATCCGAATGGAACTTTCACACACTACAAGAGACCATACACTTGGTAAGTCAAAGGTAGAGCAAAAGCACCCCTAAACTTAGGGTTTAAATAATAGTACTTGGGTATAGGGTTTTCGTGTGTGTCAAGATCTGTGTAAAGAAAATCTATTTCGAGGGCATACAAAACCCCCTTTTTTTATAATAAATAAAACAACAAAAGAAATTAAAATAAAGAATAAATAATTAAGCTAATATTTAAACAAAAAAATTTAATTAAACAGATATATACAATAAACAATTAATTAAAGGCAAACCAATTACAAAAGAGAATAGTTCTATTAAAAGAAACCAATCATTTTGGCCTGACTCTCTTATTTGGCTTTTCCCCAGTGGAGTCGCCAGCTGTCGCGGCTGGGGTCCCGGGTCGCCCTCGGGGCCTCGCCTACGAGTGGGGGTCGATTGACCCAATTTGGAGTCGCCACCGCATTTTGTTGCAAAAACGCGGAAAAGTAATAATTAATTAAAACAGATAAAGCATGGTCTCGAACTAGATAGATTCCAAGTTCGGGAGTCGGTTACGAGCCGGGGAAGGTATTAGCACCCCGTCCGCCCATTCGAAAATGGTACCATTGATTGATTTTAATTAAAAGACCTAAATAAATTGGTTTGCCAAAATTATTTGTTTTTTTATTTTTGTGTCTGACAAGGTTGTCCTTGGTCCTACGTACCCTCATAAATTAAATGAGGAATCAATGCTACGTAGTTCTTAATTAATTTTTAATATTATTATATTTTTTTAAAATATATTTTATGGGGAGAGGAAATATGCACAAGACCTGCCAAGGAAATGTGGATTTCCAAAACACGTTAGATTGGATGGAATACTGGGCACGACCAACGATGCAGCTAATGATTTTTATTTTTTTTTATAGATTTGGCTATAAATTTTTTAAGAAAATTGCCTCTAAAAAAAATTGTGTTTTCATAAAATTGTCTGTGTAAAATTCTGTTCTGAAATTGTGAGGAAGAGAGCTCTATTTATAGGAAAAATTAGGTTAAGAAAAATAGGGTTTCTCCAATAGGCTTTGAGAGCCCAATGGAATATTCCCTGGTTTATTCCTTAATCAAATCTTTTAAATTTGTTTAAGATAAACTCTCAATTTTTTTTAAAATAAAAACAAATTTGATGATAATCCTTTTATAAAAAAAACAAATCTTTTTAACAAAATAGTTCTTTTATTCTTATCCTCAAAAAAATTAACACAAATCTTTTACCAAAACACATTTTTATCTTATCTTTTTTTTTTTACAAAATATACTTTTTCAAAATATTTGTATTTTTTCATTTTTATTTTTTTATCTTTTTTTTAACATTTTTATTATTATTTTTTTTATTTTTGTTTAGGGGGGACAAAATTGGGTATCTACAGTGCTCATGACGCGGAGATTGTGCTCATGATGCTGAGATTGTGCTTATGATATTGAGATTGTGCTCATGATGCTGAGGTTGTGCTCATGGAGCTGAGATTGAACTCTTGATGCTGAGATTGTGCTCGAGGACTCATGATTGATCATGATTGCCAAGTGGCTAATGGAAATGAAAGAGATACAAGAGATTTATGAGATTTTCCTACGGGAATGATTTGATGTAGCTGTGATGCCAAGTGGCTATTGAAAGTGAAAGTAATATGTGATTCTTTGGGGAACAAATTTAACCCTTAGTGGTCGGGACTTGTCGAAGGGATGAATCAAGGGCGAGCCGACCTTAGGTTAATTAAAAATATAAAAGACTTTAAAAGACTCTAACAAAAGTGGTGAGCAATGAGTGCGAAGTAGTGGAGAGGAAGATACCATGGGTATCTGCGGATACTCAGGTGGAGATTGCATGAGGGGAGGTCAAGGACGGTGAACGTCAAGAAGCCTGAAGTATATTTCTAGGCGAAACGAATTCCACATGTGGCGTCGGGCTGATCGATTCCGAATGGCCGTGGTAAGTTCTGCACCGCGAACTAGAAATAGTACTGTCACCCCGTTGATTGCAAATCTAGAACAGTGAGAGGGACTGGAACAGGGCTCTGTGATTTTGCCATTGTACCCGATTTTTCTACAGTGTGCCTTGATAATATATGATTTGATTTGATTTGAGACTGTACCCGATTTTCTACAGTTCTCCTGGCTTGGAGCCATTTGTTGAGACAGCTGTCAAGCCCGCGTGGTAAAGGTCCTGTACTCTTGTTAGCTTCTGACTAGGTTGGATGGATGACCGAGGAGATGTAGATGTTTGTGCTGACTGATCTTCCTCAATGATGGTTTTTCCCCACCTCATTGAGTGAACCGATTTTGATAAGACTTAAAGAATGATGAAAGATTCACAGAAAGAAAGTATAAGAGAGTTTCTGAATGATTGAGAAAGACTCTGATAAGATTTTGAATGCTCGAAAAGATTGTGATGTCAAGTGAAGTGATTTTATATGGCAATGAGTTGTGATCTTGATATATCTGGAATATCGTTATATGCCTTGTTTATAAGTGCTTCTTATATGCTTATGTGGATAACATCTTCAGTTATGATGACACTGTTATGATTATACTGTTTCTACATGATTATGTTATACTGTTCTGCATAGTCTGGTTATAGTGTTCTGTTCTATTATTTGCCTGTCTCTATATTGAGTCTATTGTGAGACCGCATGGTTGACGCGTTAGTGTTCGGAACACTGGCTCTCTCCTACCATGTTGTCGTATTGGCTTTTGCCGGTATTGCAACGGGTAGATGGCATATCGTGTAGCGATTCACATGTGGCCTCTTCAAGGAGGAACATGGGTGGTTGTTCCTGATGGATGGGTATGGAGAGGAGATACTCGGTTGGAGATCGATGATCCAGACACATTTTGCGAGGGACAGGTTTGGACGTGCATGTGGGACATGTCACTCTTCGTGATTATCAGGATGGTGGACCGAGGGAACACCATGAGTATGATGGTCAACCCGCACCGTTAGCAGCAGAGACTCCACAGCGGATGGAGGAGGAAGATGTGCGTGACCCTGGTCAAGGAGTTGATGAGGAGTCTAGCGAGAAGATGGAAGCGGATGTTGGTTCGAGTGGAGAGTGAAGTCCGATGTGTTCTGATAGTGTCTAGATGTTCTGGTGTCTAGGATCTAAGTTCCCAATCGAGGATTACCCTTGTGAAATACTGACGATGTAATCATGCTACTTTTATTTATGTTTTTAACTAAGTTTTTAAACCTGGTATGTAATCTTTTGTAACCATGATCAACTTTTGGAAAACTGCTGGAGGAGAGACTCCGATTCTTTTGGTTTATGATTATATGATAATGGAAATGATGATGTACGTATTTTCAATGGTATTTTGGTTGATGGGAGTTTCAAGTGACATCTCGATTTTCAGTTAAGTGATATGATCAAATGCTGGATTCATTTTAGAAAAAAAAAAAATGGCCTCATTTTTTACAACAAACTAATAATAATTAATGTAAATTTTGGAAGTGAAAATCGGGCTGTTACAGAGGTGGTATCAGAGCAATGGTAATCCTCAGTGGCCTTAAGCATAGCCTTATATGCTTACTCTGTGTGACTCTGTGCGTCTATAGTGTAGGTTTGAGTTGTTGTGTTGAATCTTTGTTTCATTTTCAAGATGAGTCGTACGCGTGGGAGACCTTCTGGTTCGAGAAACTCTGATGAGGGCGCTGAAATCCCGAATTCGGTGAATCTTATGGCTCAGATGACAGCAGTGATGACGGGCGTCAATGATAATCTGCAAGCACTACATCGGCAAGCACAACAGAATTTCAACAATCAGCAGCAAGCCCAGAACTTGGAAGCACAAGGATATAAGGGATTGGATGAATTTTGTCGTCGCAACCCAAAGGAGTTTGCTGGAGGTTTCGCTCCGGATGCAGCAGTAGAATGGATAGAGGATTTGGAGAGAATTTTCGGAGGAATGGTGCAGTGTAATGATGAGCAAAAGTTGGCTTATGCTGTATATGTGATGACGAAAGAGGCAGCAGCATGGTGGGAATTACCAAGCAAATGATGTTGAATGCGGGAGGAGTGCTGACGTGGGAAGCTTTTAAGCGAAAATTTATGGAGAAGTATTTTCCGGCGTATCTTAGGACTGAGAAAGAGATGGAATTTTTAAGGTTGACTCAGGGAAACCTGTCATTCGATGAGTATGCTTCGAAATTCAAAGAGTTGGTTAAGTATGTGCCCCAGTATGTTGGAGGAGAGAATGAGCGATCGAAATGTGCTAAGTTTAAGGATGGCCTTAAGCCGGAAATCAAGTTAGCTTTTTCTCACCTAGAGATAGAAGACTTTGCTAATTTGGTGAATAGGTGTCGTATGTATGAGGGAGGTTTGAAGGAAAAGAGTGCAGTTGAGAAGGTGACGAATCCATCTTCATCTCATGGACCGATTCGGAGTCTTCCTTTTCGTAGAGACTCTAGTGGAAAGTATCGGACTCCACATCCGTACTCTGGTTCTGGTGGAAGAAGGGATCAACGTTTTGGATGGAGTGGACAAGGTGGAAACTTTGGAGGCAATGGTAATCGTGGTGGAAACCGTGGAAGCAATAGCTTTGGGGGAAGCCGCATGAGTCATAGTGGTGGAAATCGTAATTGCTTTAGTGGAATGAGATCGGGAACTACACCTCCTCGTTGCAACAAGTGTGGTCGCAATCATTTTGGTTCGATGTGTCCACCCAGGAATCCTAACTGTTTCAATTGTGATAAGCCTGGTCACATTGCAAAGGATTGCAAGGAACCAAAGAAAGTGGCTAATTCGGGGAATGCAAATCGGCTTACTCTGCAAGGGAGAGTGTTCACTATGAGCGGAGCGGAAGCTGCGAAAGCTGCTAATCTGATCCAAGGTGAATGTTTCATTCATAAGAATTCCTTATTAGTGTTGTATGATTCGGGTGCTACTCACTCGTTTATTGCTGATGATGTGGTGAATAGATTAAAGTTGAAAGTAGATGTTTTACCTTATAATTTGATTGTTTCTACCCCTACTGATAAACTTGTGATAGTGTCTACCTATTGTTCTAATTGCCCAGTAGAGATAGAAGGTAACACCTATTTCGTTGATTTGATTCAACTACCCCTTTCTCAAATAGATGTTTAGGTAACACCTATTTCTTAGGAATGGATTAGCTTATGAGGAATCATGTTCTTCTGAACTGTTCCGAAAAGTCATTAGTCTTTAGTAAAACCCAATCTTCTTTACCTAAACCCGAAGACCCTGGGCATTTATCTGCAAAGGAAGTTCAAAATTCATTGAAGGATGGGGCAGTGGCCTCCATGTTCTTAGCTTCATTGGATGTCAAGAGGGATAAGGAACTACACGAATTGCCGGTGGTTAAAGATTTTCCTGAAGTATTTCCGGAAGAGATACCTGGTTTACCGCCAATTCGAGAAGTTGAATTCTTTCTTGATGTAATCCCTGGAACTGGACCTATTTCCAAAGCACTTTATAGGATGGCCCCAGTGGAGTTAGCTGAACTGAAGAAACAACTGGAAGAGATGTTGGAGAATACGGCCCAGTGAGTCACCATGGGGAGCACCGGTGTAGTTTGTCAAAAAGAAGGATGGCAGTATGCGTTTGTGTACGGACTATCGTCAATTGAACAAGGTGACGATCAAGAATAAGTACCCTTTGCCCAGAATTGATGACTTGTTGGATCAATTAAAGGGAGCATCCATATTATCTAAGATAGATCTTCGATCAGGATATCATCAGATTAGAGTGAAGGAGGAGGATATTCCTAAGACTGCTTTCAGAACTCGTTATGGGCATTACGAGTATCTGGTTATGCCTTTTGGTGTAACAAATGCTCCGGCGATATTCATGGACTACATGAATAGAATTTTTCACCCTTACTTGGATTCATTTGTTGTCGTGTTAATCGACGATATTTTGATTTATTCCAAGACTAAGGAGGTACACGTAGAGCATTTAAGGACAGTCTTCGGAATGTTGAAGGACAAGCAGCTTTATGCTAAGTTAGCGAAGTATGATTTTTGGCTGGATTCAGTGCATTTCTTAGGGCACGTGATCTCAAAGGATGGAATTGCGGTGGATCCTGCAAAGGTAGAAGGTGTGCTAGAATGGAAAACACCGACATCTGTGATAGAAATACATAGTTTCTTGGGATTAGCAGGGTATTACCGTCGGTTTATCGAAGGATTTTCTCACTTATCTTTGCCTTTGACAAAGTTGACGAGGAAAGGTCAGCTATTTGAATGGTCGGCGAAGTGTGAGCAGAATTTTCAACAATTGAAGAAGAGGTTAACAACCGCGCCAGTGTTGGTTTTACCGGATACAACAAAGCCATTCTGTGTGTACTGTGACGCTTCGAAGCAAGGGTTAGGATGCGTGCTAATGCAAGAAAGGAAGGTAGTAGCCTATGCTTCGCGACAACTGAAGATTCATGAGCTGAACTATCCAACTCATGACTTAGAGCTAGTGGCAGTGGTGTTTGCTTTGAAGATTTGGAGACACTACTTGTATGGTGTAAGGATTGAAGTCTTCAGCGATCACAAGAGTTTGAAGTACTTGTTTGAGCAGAAGGAGTTGAATATGCGTCAGAGATGGTGGATGGAATTTTTGAAGGACTATGATCTCGAGCTACAATATCACCCTGGGAAGGCAAATGTAGTTGCTGATGCCTTAAGTAGGAAATCATTGCATGTGTCTGCATTGATGATAAAGGAATTGAAGTTGATTGAAGAATTTTGAGACCTAAATTTAGGAGTAGAGTTCAAACCTAAGAGCATGGTATTGGGACTGTTGACCGTCTCAAGTGAATTTATGGAGAAGATAAAGGAACTTCAACTGAAAGATGAGGAGCTTCGAGCTAAGAAAGAGCTTCCGGAAAAAGGAAAAAAAGTGGAATTCAGAATTGGTAGTGATGGAGTGTTAAGATACAAAGATCGTGTTTGTGTACCGGATGATGCTGAGATGAAAGGAATGATATTGAAAGAAGCTCATAAAAGTAAGTTGAGTTTTCAAATTGGCTCTCAAAAGATGTACCGAGACCTCAAGAAGATATTTTGGTGGTCTGGAATGAAGAGGGAAGTTGCGGAGTATGTGTCTCGATGCCTGACGTGTCAGAAAGCGAAAATAGACATAAGAAGCCTGGTGGTGAGCTACAACCGTTGGCAATGCCAGTGTGGAAGTGGGATTGTGTAACCATGGATTTTGTCTCTGGTTTTCCTAGAACTCAAAAATGATATGATGCTATATGGGTAATTGTGGATCGATTGACGAAGATTGCACGGGTTATTCCTATCAGTATGAGGTATCCATTGGATAGGTTGGCTGAACTGTACCTAAAGGAAGTAGTGAGATTGCATGGAGTGCCTTCAAGCATAGTATCAGACAGAGATTCGCGTTTTACTTCTAAATTTTGGGTTAGTTTGCAAGCAGCAATGGGAACAAGATTGGATTTAAGTTCGGCTTATCATCCGCAAACTGATGGACAATCAGAGCGAACTATTCAAACACTGGAAGATCTACTGAGAGCTTGTGTGATAGAGGATGCTGGAAATTGGGATTCTTTTCTGCATCTGATCGAGTTCACTTACAACAATAGTTTTCATTCAAGTATTGGAATGGCGCCATATGAAGCTTTGTATGGTAGAAAGTGCAGAACACCCTTGTGTTGGTTTGAAACTGGAGAGCATCTGATAATAGGACCTGATATAGTGCAGCAGACGAATGAGAAGGTGAAATTAATCCAGTAGAGAATGAGAGCTGCTCAGAGCCGACAGAAGAGCTATCAGGATAAGAGGCGAAGTCCGCTGGAATTCAATGAAGGAGATTATGTATTCATGAGGGTAGTGCCGACTACCAGAATTGGAAGATTGCTCAAAACCAGAAAACTTACACCTCGTTTCATTGGACCTTACCCAATTCTTAAAAGAATAGGACCCTTTGTAACACCTAGGATTAATTACCCTTAATTCCCCTTTGATTAAAAATACAGGCTTAAAAATTCCTTTTTACTTTATTAAAATCAACCGTCAAACGGACGGAGTTTCGTTTGTTTATCGGACTTTTCCAAAATGTCCACCTGATTAACACATTCAATTACATAACAGCAGTAGCCAGCAGGGCTCATAGTATAAATATGTGCATCATATAATTGCCCCATGGACTCACAACATAAGACATCAATTTTCAGAGTATCATCAAGGGCCAAGTATTTGAGTCAAGAAAAGTAACATAAACTATGCCCAAAAAGTAAAACACTCTAAGCCTCCCTCAAAAATATAAACATCACATATACATCAAAAAGAATATGTGAGGCTTAGGTGAGTATGTGCATCTAAACATCCCCAAAACCCTACTCTCCCTGTGAGGGAGAGTAATCCTGCTCGGCCGGTCCTGGTGTAAACTCCGACTCAGTACCTGAAAAATGGTAAGGAGGTGAGTATTACACAATAATATAGGGAAGCAGTTTCTATCATGCTATACTGAACCACTAATCCATACACAAGTAGTCAAATATAGTTCATACTACAAATTAAACACTCCCAACCAAAGTCATGCACATCCCATAATCAATTAGTCCGTTTCAGATATCATACCACATGATTTCAAGATTCTATAACATTATTATAATTCATCTTCTATTTCATTTTTAAGATATTTCTTAGCATTGTACTTCACCTCCACACCGGAAGGTACCTCATACCATTGTACTTCACCTCCACACCGGAAGGTACCTCATACAAATTGGCCAGTGGTACTTCACCTCCACACAGAAAGGTACCTCATACCACTGTACTTCACCTCCACACCAGAAGGTACCTCATACAGTTTGGCCTATGGGTACTTCACCTCCACACCGGAAGGTACCTCATACAGTTTGGCCGGTGGTTACTTCACCTCCACAATGGAAGGTACCTCACACCACCAATAAATAATTGTGGATCTTTAAATCTTTGAATTTCGTTTCCAAATTATATCATTTGTTTCCAATCTCATGGATTTCATCATTCAATCATACGATTATATTTTCACTTTCTAAAATGTCCTTTTACCCATTCCAAATCAACATGTTCATTACCATTCATAACTTCCAGGCTCAATATAATTTAACACAATGTTCTCCAATTAAATCAATTATCAAAATCACAATTTGCACATAACATCACATACCAATATTAAATCAATTATCAGAGTCACATTTACACATAACATCACATTTCAATATTCTTATGGGCAAAATCACAGTTTATTATATTATTGACTATCCTAGGGTTTCTTATCAAACTAACAAACACCTCCTAGCATCCCAATATACACATAATACAACCTACCCCCTAGAATAAGGTAACACAAACCTCCTTACCTCAACTCTTAGAGATAGGAAGATTTGGCTTGGCTCTAAACTTTAGCTTTTCCACCAAAAGCTTGGAATCAACAAAAGAGTGGGAGGACCTAACACAAGAGTCATAAGGTGAAAGGATTGCCATTTATAACATGGTTCATGTCAAGACTCAAGAAAAATTAAAGCTTCATGGCTTAGAAGTTGAAAACCACCATGGATGGAAGAGAGAGAAAGGGGGAAACGAAATTTTTAGAGAGAAAGAGGAAACCCACTACTTAATACTTACTCGAAGAGGAGAATAACAAGATTTGTTGATGAAGTGGGTGTGGAATCACTTGCTTTTACTTGATATGTGGAGAAGCCAATGGAACCCCAAGAGGAAGAGGGGAGAATCGTGAATGATAGAGAGAAAGAAGAGGACGGGTTTTGAGAGAGAGAATATGAGAGTGAAAGTGAGGGTATTGTGTTTTATTGTGAAGGAAAAGTGAGTGGATGGAAATTAAAGCCACAAAAGAAAGGTTCTTTTTGTGTGGAGGAGAGTGCATCACGTGCACTCTCTTTCTCTTTTTTTTTTTGTACAGACCCCAAAATAATCGATTACCTTGACCTGGTAATAGATTATTCCTTCAATGCAACATTTTTAGGACTTCCAACCTGAGGCCTTGTAATCGATTAAAGCCCTGAAAGTAATCGATTAAAATTGATGCAACAAATTTTGGTGTTTTCAGCAGAGGCTCAGTAATCGATTACTGTTCCAATAGTAATTGATTACTCTTCAATGCAACATTTTTGGTGCATTTTGGCTGAGAGCTAGTAATCGATTAACTCCACACAAGTAATCGATTATTTTGTTGTTTTTCCATCTTCTCATGGTTTTCTAACTCTAGAACATTTTTCCTTAGATCCTATACCCCTTAGGCTATGTTTTCTACACTCATTCCCATCTCTTAGTCTTATGAATCTCATAAATCCATCTCAACTTAATATACTAAACTACACAATTCACATTATATTAAGCATTTTCAAATTGAGGATGTTACACCCTTAACCTACCAAATTGCTTTACCCCCTTTGCTTTCTAACTTGCATGATATCTTTCATGTGTCTCAACTGAGAAAATATATTCATGACCCTTCACACATCATTGAGCCTGACTCAATACAACTAAAGGAAAATCTTACATATGAAGCTTTACCTCTAAGGATAGATGGTAGTAGTGTCAAAAGGTTAAGAGGGAAAGAGATACCTTTAGTTAAAGTAATATGGAGTCAGAACAATGGAGAAGATGCGACATGGGAGCTTGAGAGCAAGATGAGAAGTTCTTATCCGCACCTTTTTGCTTCAGGTACGACATTTCTCGGGGACGAGAAATCTTCAAGTTGGGGAGAATGTGAATCCGTCAAAATCCTCGTATTTGTTTTAGGCAATAAAGAGATTTATTTTTGAGAAAGTGTTTTTGAAAGAGTATTTCTTAGAATGAATTTCTTATTTCATGATTTTTAAAGTGATGAATGATTTTAAAAGGAATGATTTTCATGAGATAATACTATGAGTTTTAAAATTGAGTTTTTGGAATGGTTGTGTGTTTAATATTTTTATGCTTTAAAGAAATTGTGATTTTCTTATGCATGAGTGATTTCATGAGAAAAATTTATTTTCATATGCATGTATGTGTATGTGTGTACGGTTTTGCATGTATGTGTATGCTTAGGATTTTATTTAAGACAAGAAGCTTATAGGATGAATTAGAACCATGTAGAAATTAGATTAGTAGAAAGATGTGGATTAAGGAAATAGCCAACCAATAGGAATTAGGATGAGTGCCTTAATTTACTCCTCTTTGTCTAGGTTGATAAGACCTAAACCATGCAACAAATTGAAGTACCAAAATTACCCCCCCCCACACACACATGACCGAATTTCCAAGGGTATAAGAGATATTTCACGGCTTGCCTATAAATATAGCTAGCCTTAGTTCATTTCCCTTAACTTTCACTTCATTTCTTCCTTTCATTTCTTCATTTCCAAACACCAACTCTAAGAGCTCCTTAAACTCTTAGAGAGAGAGAGAGTGGCCGTGGGAGAAGAAGGAAGAAGGAGAAGAGGATCAAGCCGAAACCTAAGGATTTCTTTGAAGATCCAAGAGCTTAGAAGCTAGAAGACCTTGATCTTGGTGTGTAACTCGAAGATCCTAGAAGAGTGGAGTTAGTTTTAGATTTCTAAGCTTTGTAATCTTCTTTTCTTCTTGCATGTTTGATTTTATGGTTTAGTTGATGGTTGCAAGTATTGTTTTGCTTTGATCTTGAATTTTTGGAGTTAAAGAAACTTGTAAATTGCTAAACAACAAGCTAGATGATTCGGCCATGGTTAGTAAACCATGTGTTGATGATTTTTAACTAGATCTCAGTGGTTGCATGTTGGTTTTATGCTTAGAAAACTTGATTTAAGTAGTTGCATGTCTTGATCTATGAAAATCTTTGATCTTGAGTCATGCATGTGGTTTTTGAACAAAAAGATTTGATCTTTCTTGATGCATGTCACGGTTTTGAAGGAAATCAATGGAAACAAGCTTTGAAAATGATTTTTGATGCAAAAAGGACTTGATTTATGCATTGTGTTCTTGCATGTTAAAGATTTGAAGCTAAACCTTGATTTATGATGATGTTTATTCGGTTTAAGCTTAGAGAACTAAGAGATCATGTTTTGATCCTCATGAAAAGGCACATGCATGTTGATCTTTACTTGATTTAAGAATTTAAAATTGCATGCAAGAGATTTGAAATGAAATTTTATTTGAATGATGATGATGATTCGGTTTAATGCTTGAAAAAGGAAAAGATGTTTTAAAAATTTTGTGTGAGCAAGTACTTGATTTGGTTTATGAATCTTGTTCTTTGCATGTTAAAAAAATGAACCAAAAACCTTGTCTTTGTCATGATGAGTTTTCGGCCAATGCATGTTAACTAGGTTTAGGTTTCTTTTCATGAAGTGACATGAAGTAATGAGTATGTTTCATGGGTTAATGCTAAGTTAATTTGTTTGAAATGGTGTTGTGGTTATTTATTCTCTATTCGGTTTTGGTGTGAGAATGGATAAATGAGTTCAGTTAATTCAAGAAGAGTTTTCAATGATTTTTTATTTTATTCCTTTGCTGTCCAGAAATTTATTTTAAGGTATCTCTATTCTAAAAGTGTTTTCAATTGATGAAAAGTGTGAATTTTAAGTACCGTTTGAGATAACAAAAGCTAGATGGAAAAATATCGATTTTTCGGTGTTTTAAGAAGCTGAAACGTGGCTGGACTAGTTTCAAACAGCAACCTAAAGTGATTTTTAATTGTGTTATTATTATGAGTTTTCAAGTGATTTTGAAAAATTTCAAGTGCAAGAAAAGATTGGAGTTGTTTTGACAAATGATTGTATTTTAAAGAAAATGATGAAAAGAAATAAGAGTTTTTCCTATTTTAAGTGGAGAAGAATAAAGTGATGCATTTCTATTGAAATAAATTTTGACGCAAACGTATTTTTAAAATACGAGGTATTCTCTAGACGGTGGAACGGAATCGCAAGAAGAAGCGAGAGACTATCGAGGACAAGGCAATTCACCTGCTGGACTAAGAGGTGAGAGTGTTGTGAACCCACGACGTGGTGGCTTATAGACTGAATACACGGACTATATTAATTGTTGAGATCTATGTGATATACTAAGTGCTAATTGTTTATATGCTCAGTTAATTGTAATGCATGATTAGTTCCTTTATGTATCTGAATTCACTGTATTGATGCTGTTGAGTATATTTGTATTCTGTCTGGAACCCTGGTTGTTATGTGTGATAATGAGAATCCTGAGAAATGAATAAGACTTGAGATTATCTGAAAAGCTTAAGAAAAGATGATATAGTGATGAGATATTAGAATGCCCCAGTTAAGCAATGATGCTGAGATCATGCTTATGATATTGAGATTGTGCTCATGATGCGGAGATTGTGCTTATGATATTGAGATTGTGCCCATGACGCGGAGATTGTGCTCATGATGCTGAGATTGTGCTTATTGTAACACCCTACAGATTCCTCGTATTAATCTAAAGTACTCAAGATGATTATTTTTGAGAGAGGTGTCTTAAAAAGGGCATTTTCTCAAATGATTTTCCTAATTTATGTTTTAAAATAATGATTGATTTTTAAAAGAAAGGGGTTTATGTACTTGATATTTTCATACTTTAAAAGAAAATTGTGACTTTTATGTATGAATTATTTTATGCGAAAAGACCTATTTTCTATATGTGTATATGTATGATACGTGTATGTGTGTATGTGCTATATATATATATACATGAATACACATGATTATGTTTAGAATTAAATTAGTAAAATAAAATGATGCATGCATAAGTGTTGATATGTGAGTGTGATACGTGGAAGAGTGTATGTGTGTGCTACGTGTAATCATGCATGAAGGAAGGCTAGAACTTTTCTAAGTATTAGACAAAGAACCAAATAGGCTAAGTCCTAACCATGATCAAACCAAATGTGTAGGAACCCTAACTAGAAACTAATGGGTCATTTTGTGAGTATATATGTATGGTTTTGTATATATGTTTAGGATTGTGTGGGAATTTAATTAGTGTGAAAACCTAAGGATATGTGCATGTATGCGTGTGTGTGGGTGCATATGCGAGTGCCGTGTGTATGTGCATAAGGTGGAGTTTTGACTTTCTTGCACCCTAAGTTAGTAGACCCATAGCACCTAGGTTTAATTGGTGTAAAGTATAGTTAAGGATTTGACCAACCAATAGGGAGAAGGATTAAGCCTAATCTTACTCCATTTGTCTCATGGCTTGGCTTGAGCCATGCAAGCTTTCCTAAAGCCAATTTTACCCTCTTAGTAGCACCTTTTGGCCGAATTGTCTTAAGGGCAAGAAGGGAAATGCTTGGTTGTCTATTTAGGCCCATGACCGTAGTTCACTCCCATTCCTTCCCTTCACATTTCATTTCAAAACTAAACACTTATTCTAAGAGTAACATCCAACTCTTAGAGAGATATAGAGAGAGAGAGAGAGAGAGTAAAACTGTGAGCAAGAGGAGGGGAAGAAGAGGATCAAGCCCAAAGCCTTAGGATTTTTTGAAGATCAAGCTGAGAAGGTTGAAGATCTTCTCTATTTCTTTGACTATTCGAAGATCCTAGAGTGTAGGCGTAGTTTTTGATTTTTCCAAGTCTTGTAAGGTTTCTTGTGGTTGTATGTCCAATTTCTTTGTAGATCTATGTTTGTAAGTTCTTATTTAGCTTTGATCTTGAGTTTCAAGAGCCACCTAAACTTATAGAACCTTAAACCATGGACATTATCCTTCGGCCATGTTTAGGAAATTAGGTGTGATGATTTTTATGTTGTTTAGAGTTCATGCATGTTACTTTGATATGTGTTGAAGATGATCTAAGTGGTTTGCATGCTTTGATTTTAACTTGGAATTTTTCTAAGCTTTGATCTTTGGTTTTCTTTTCAAAAAGTCTTTGATCATTGTTTTGATCCTGAAAAAAGGTGTGATTCTTGTCTTGATTCTCCATGGCTTTGATTTTTAAGTCTTGCATGTGATCCTTTTGCTCAAAAAGTTTTGTTTCCTGACTTGCATGCCACGGTTTTGATGTGAAATCAAAGGAAAACAACTTTTTCAAAAATGGTTTTGCTTTGATCTAAGCTCATATGCATTTGAAAGTTAAAAATTTAAGTTTTTCCCTTGCTTTTGTTGATAAAGTTTTCGGTCAAGTCTTAAAAGTCAAGGAATCATGATTTTTTTTCATAAAAGTCCATGCAGGTGATTTTCTTTTGATTTACATGATTTTAAAAGTGCATCAAAGACTTTATTTTCCTATGGTGATGATTCGGCCTATGCTAGGTTAAATAGGCTAGATTCTTTTTACATGTGATTGACTCATAGAAATGACTATGCTTTGTAACTTTTTTTAAGAAAATCTATCCGAATTGTGTTGTTTTGTTTTTGGGTTCAATTCGGCTTTCATACAAGAAAAGGCATAAGTGAATTTGATTATTTTCAAAAGTATTTTCATGACTTGACCTACAAGATGTAGCTGCATGCATGATAAATATTTGAAGATGAGACCTTGATTCATGATGGTGTACATTCGGTTTAGGTCAAGTGTTAGGGAATCTTGTTTTGTTTCCATGAAAAAAAAGACATCTACATGTTAATTTCTTTGGATTTGAAAACCTTGTGTTTTTGCATGTTGAAAAGTGAACCCAAACACCTTGTGTGATCATGATGATGATCGGTCATACATACTAGCTAGACTAGGATCCTTTTCAATGAAGTGACATGAGAACAATGAGTGTGTTTTGTGAAATGTTGTTAAATTATATGTTTGAAATTGAGTTATGAATATTTAATTTATAATCGACTTTGATTGGAAAATATAAGAAATAATAAATGAATTAAATGATTTTGTTGCAATAGAGAGGAAATAGAATTTAAGTACCTGAAATGAACTAAGTTGATTTATATGTTTTAAATTTGTGATTTTGGATTGCTTCCTTTGATGTCATACGGTCATATAGAGTGAATAAATTTAGGAAGTTTAATTGCATGAGATAAAATGCACATGATGATTTTTGAAAAGAATAAAGGTTTTTAAAATAAACAAAATAATTGTGCTTGATTTAAATCTTTGGTCCAAGGTGGTTGTAAATGTATGAATGCCTAAGTGCTGTGTTATGAACTATTTGTGAAGTGGCATACTTGTCTTGATGTTGATTTAATTGGTTATATGCTTGGTGAAGTGTTGATTTTGAAAAAAAAATTAATTAATTAATTAAAAATTATTATTTAAAGTGGAAAGTGTCTTTGAAAATATTTTCGGAAATTGATCAAAGTGATTTTTATAAAATCATTTCTTGCTATCCAGAATTATTTAAAAATGGTTTCTTAAACTTGAAAATGTGTTCAAATGATTTAAAGTAAAGTTTTCAAGCAATAAGTAATTTAAGATAACACGGATCAAAAACGATGCATTTATCGGTGTTTTCAAACATGTTTACGGTGCTGCCCAAAATGGACCAGCACCCAAACTGAATAGTTTAATAACTTTTCATAATGTTTTCAAATGATTTTTGAAAGTACTTAAGGAGTTATAAGCATCCGAGTAAATTGGAAGACAACGGTTGTGTTTTAAGTCTTTGACAAGGAATGAGAGGTGTTTAAATTACGAAAAAAGATTTTTCTAATACAAGTTAATAACAAAAGCGTATTTAATTAGTACGAGGAATTTGGAAGACGAAGGATTGGGGCAGCGGGCAGCAGAAAAGGATCCGAGACGACGGTACGCAATTAATCGCTGGACCTCAGGTGAGAGAGAAGCTATCTTAAGACACTGTGGTGTTTAGGTGACATATTAGGACGTTCCGTATCATCTCAAAGATCGGAACTTAGTGGTCCATAGTCAGTAGTATAAGTGGCAATTGTTTGATTGTGTGGCCACTTATACGAAGGTAACGAAGGCCACATTGTTGTTGTGTGATGAGTGTGTGGTTGATAGTGTAACGCCCCGATTTTCACCATCCAGAAATAATCATCATTTAATTAAAGGTTGCTAAAAAAATGAGGCCATTTTTTTTTTTTTTGAAAACGTTTTGGGAAGCGATTGGTGTATGCCCATGTTCCTACTAGAAAACCGGGCCGTTACTTACAAACCATTTCGCACCTTCCCTTCTTAAAATCTTTCAAACAGTTTTTAAACATTCGGCCAGTTCACAAAATAAAGTAGGGCATAGTTAAAGGAGTGATACATTACTAAGATGGTCCTTGACTTACATCAACTTAGACTACTTACCCTACCTACGACTGCCTAATGAAAACTACCGGGTGAAGCACCCGATCCTCCTTGCACTCTTTCTTTACTCCCGGAGAAGACGCTACGGCTGTCGCTGTTGGCCCACTATTCTTGGGCGCCCACTGCATCCTAGTTGGAGGAGAAGCCACCTTCTGTGCTTCACACCGAACCTTCTCCTCATAGTCTCTGTATCCGCGGACAGATACTTGTCCTAGCAGTGGTCCTAGGTTGGCTCCGCAAAGTCGATGCTCAGGATCCGGAATCACGATCTGAGAGTCACCAATCCATACCCAACCAGAAGGGGTACGCTTCCAGCCGCATCCATGTCTGGTCCATGTTGAGATCTCCATGCGATAATCCATCTGTGCGTTGGAGTACCGGAAACACCGATATGCCAACGGGCAGGAGAGAGTTAGCAAACCGGACGACAAGTCGTCGACGTTGTGGATTTACCGCAGGCGGAATATCAAGACAACACGCAATACAAACAAGAAAGCACATACAACACACAAGCATAACCACCCAATTCTTATTATTATCTTTCTTACATAAACATCTTTTTGATTTCCAATCATTTCCTTAATTACTTCCTCATTCACCATTCTCAGTCATTCACTTATTCCCTTTCCCCTCTTCAAGGGTATCATCATTTCCTTTCGCTCTTTCCATCTTTAACCAAGCACAACTTTTCTTAATTATTAGTCTTTCTTAACAAGTTTTATCAGATTTACAACCATCAATGATTAAGGGGAATTAAAGAATCATCGAGGTACGCGTCCGTTCGTAGTTAGCACTCACGTCTCATGCCTACATCTCCTCGACCACCATCCACCTAGTCGGAAGCAAACAGGAGTACAGAACCTTTACCGTGCGGGCACGACAGCTGTCAACAACAAATGGATCCAAGCCAGGAGGTCTCAGCCTCAAAACATATCAATAAACAAGGCTCACTGTCTCTCTACAGTGGCAAACAAGATGCCCCACTCCAGTTCCTCTCACTGTTCTAGACTTGCATCTAGGGGGCGACAGTACAATTCTAGTGTGCACGCAGAACTTGCCACGGCATTGGACCAAGTCCCCACCACGTTAGTGTGCCACTTGTGGAGTTGTTCTGCCTAGAACGGTACTCTAGACTTCTTGACGTTTCACCGTCATCGTCCTCCCCTACTACAATCCCCACCTGAGTATCTGCAGATACCCATAGTATCTTCCTCTCCACTACTTCGGGTTTTGGGATAACTCTCATATCTCACCGTGTTCGCTGTTAATGTCTTTTAAAGGCTTTTATCTTTTATTATCCTAATGGTCAGCTCACCCTTCGTGCAACCCTTCAATGAGTCCTGACCGCTAACTTTGCATCACTTTCTCAAAACTCATATAGCACAGAGCTGGGATCACAATCATATCTTAAATCTCATCACAACACATTCCTCCAACCAATCCTTTCATCAAAACTCCTTTTAAAACCTTATTTCACAATTTCCCTTCAACCATTTTCATTTCATAAAAACTCTTTCAAAACTTTCGGTTCATAAATTCTTTTTCAAACCTCCTTTCATACTTCCTCTCCTTAATTTCCTTCGAAAACTCTTTTCAAAATCTCTTTTTGAAATCCTTTTCAGAAACTCTATCTTTGGAAAATCTTTCTTATTTTGGGAACCCCTTTCCAATTATATCTCATAAACTCCTTTCAAAAACTCATTTTGGGAATCCCATTTCAAACTTTCTTTTCGAAAACTTATTTTCAAAAATCTCATTTCATAAAACCTTTTTCCAAGAAAATTTCATTTCACAAACCTTTTTCAAAAGTTATTTTCACGAAAACTCCCTTTTCAAAATCTCTTTTTCAAAAGTTCTTTTTGAAAACACATTTCGTGCTGAGCAGTAGTGGAGGAGCAAGCTCAACTCAACACTAGTTCCCAGACTAAAACAGAGAACAAAGGAGTCTAGCTCCACTCCATTCACCACACATTACTCTCCCCAGCTCTGGCTCGTTCACACCCATCATTACACCACTTCAGTCTCATCTCACTATCTCTTATCACATCACTACTCTCAATCATCATTCCAATCCTTTTATCATCATTCCCATTCTCAATGTCTTATCAAGGTAAGGCGGCCTTGTTCTGCAAGGACTTAGGCCAAACCGGGATTATTTCTTCTCTTGGTGTCTTTTACTTTAAATCTCTTTTATCTTTCTTAATTATTTCACATTAACATTTCAATATCACATTCATAAATAAACAACATAACACACATTATCACACATCACACACAACAATGTGGTCTTTGTCCTATTCGTATAAGTGGCCACACAAAGCACACAATTACCACTATACTACTGACGCAGAACCACTTAGTTCCGATCTTTGAGCTGATACGGAACGCCTTAATACAACACCTACTACCACGGTGTCTTAGGAAAGCTACTCTCTCACCTGAGGTCTAGCGATTAATCATGCACAGTCGTCTCTGAACTTGGTTGCTGCCACTGCCTTAATCCCTCGTCTGTAACATTCCTCGGTTTAATTAAAACTCGTTTTCTCAAAATCACTCAAACTTTCCTTAACTCTTAAATACTTTAAAACCATTTTGAAAACATCATTTAAAACATTTTAAATTGATACGTTAGGTTGCTGGTCCGTCTGGGACAACGCCTCAACCGCATTTGAAAACACCGAAAATTCACCGGTTTTTAATCCGGGTTTTGCTAAAATCCATTACTTTATAAAAGCCAAATCTTGAGTCTTATAACTCAATCTTAGAAATCAGGAAGGCAATTTTAAATACACTTGGACAGCAAGGAAAAACGTTTTATAAAAACCAATTTAGTAAAATCCGAAAATATTGTAAAACCCTTTATTTCAAGTTAATTCTTTAAAAACTCAAGTTCTTATTAGAAAACAGGTCACAAGCACAATCTCACAAACTTAAATAAATTAAATCAAATCAAATGCACAGCTAAGCATACATACGGTCACAACACATTTTAATCACATAACAAATTCAAAACAATTTACTTAAGCATTCTTTAACACATGAACCGAATACATGCACACCCACATAATCATTCAAGTACCAGAATTCTTTCTTTAACCTAATTAACTTAGCTTTATCCCACAAAACATATGCATGATTCCTAGGTTGCTTTTTGGAAAAAAAATTCTAACCTAATTAACATGTATAAACCGAAACCATACACACATCAAAGCAAGACTCATGCAATCATCAAACACACACAAAATCATGCAATTATTCTATTCTTCTTCCTAATAAAACCGTGAGCTTCAATTTAGAGGACAATCAATCTTTCATTTATTTTTCATAAATCAAATCCAGCAAGATCATACAAGGACATATAGCATAGATCAAGTTCTTACAAAATGAAAGCATAAGTCTTGAATTTAAACATGTCCGAATGTATCATGCACAAAGTCAACACTTGATTTAAATCACGTTCATGCAAAGAAAATTATCTTAAAGCTTATTCTCATAATTTCTTTCGAAAACCGAGGCATGCACAAAGGAACACATAGTCTTTACACTTAAAACTAATATGCAAGAATGAATCTCAAGCAAAACATACAAAAATCCACATAACACTTTCAATTTGTTTTTTTTTTAAGAAATAATTTTCAAAGGTTAGGATCAACATGCATGCACATAGATCATGTGAATCAAGTCATGAAATTAAACATAAAAGCACAATCAAGGACAAAAACCATTTTGGATGAAAAGGGACCAAAACCGTGACATCCTTAAAGAAAACATCAAAGCTTTTGTTCAAAAATCATTTACAAGACTCAAACAAAACCAAGATCAACACAAAGTCAAAGATCAAAACATAAAGCAAAGCTTTTCCCAAGCTTAAATCAAAACCGAAGCATGCAAGGTCAAAAATCACTAAACAAGTCTAGATCAAACATTGATTTGGCAAATAAACACATAAACATCTCACACTTCACGGTTTTATGCATAAAAACCAAACATGCAAGAAGATCTATTTCAAACTCACAAAGATCATGCACAAAGCTTTAGATCAAAGAGGTTTAACTTGAGAACATCAAGATCTAAAAAAAATTACAACCGAATCATAGAGTCCCTTATTTAGTTCATTACAAATTTATTTAGGTCTAGAAAAATCAAGATCAAAGCAAAAACGTTACATGCAAGCTTGGATCAACCGAAAAATTAAACATGCAAAGGAAGGAATTAAAATAAAATTACAAAATTAAGGACTAATGCTAAGGCTTCTAGATCTTCGGTTTATACCAAGAAGAAAAAGTTCTTCAACACTCCTAAGCTCTTGATCTTCAAAAGGACTCCTAGGCTTAAGGTGGATCTCCTCTCCTTCTTCCTCTCTAAACCTCACGGCTTCCTCTTCCTCTTTCTCTTTTCTCTCTATTTTTCTTATTCTTTTGTCTAAGAGTTTGATGGGCTCTTAAACTTAGTGTTTGGTTTGGTGTATGGGTCGAAGGAAAGAAATGAGGTGAAATGAATGAAACACATCCAAGGCCAAACTTATAAAGACAACTCATGGCTTCCTATTTTGCCCTTCAAGTAACTCGGTCATGGGCTAAGGAGGAAGGGTAGATTTGGCTCCCACAAAATTGCATGGGTGGAGCTTATCAACACCCAAGGAAACACGTAGGGGACATAAGGACTTAGAGTCATGCTAGGTTGTTGACTTGGGGCTCTCATTAGGGTTTCAACCACATAGTTAGACTTTAGTTGGACTAAGTTGGGTTTTGGTTGGGAACTTAGTTGCTTACTAATTAGGCTTCCACTCACTCTCTTCCACACGTGTCACACACACATATTCACGCATTCACTTATTCATTCACAAACATACACTTGCATGACACCTATACCTCTTTATGCATATACACACCTACACTCATACGGCACATACACACCTAACACCTTCATTCATCTACTTAATTTAAATCCTAAGCATGCAAGTATGAAAAAAAGAAAAACCGCACATACACATGTTCACACACATAAAGAATGAAACCATTCATACATAAAATTATAATGCCCAAGAATATCAAACTTACATATTTAAAACATACTCTTCACATGCGGCACACACATGTATAAAACACATTTTAGAAAATAATTCCTTGTTAAAAGAAATTCACCATTCCTTTAAAAATCATTTCCACTTGAAAACATGAACAAGGAGATTTATTTAAGAAAATACCATTTCTAAAACACTTTTCTTGAAAACGATTCTTTCTAGAATTAAAACAGATACGAGGAAATTGAGGGGTGTTACAGATAGCCTGCCTTTATGTTTTTATTTCACTATGTCTGATAATATTTATTGCTGTTAAATTAAATGAGTAATACACTGATGGATGCACTTTGCATGAGAAATGAAAGTGAAAAGAATAAGTTCAGAGAGTAATGAAATTGAGATAATAGAAAGGAATAAAGAATTGAGATTGGGGAAAAGATAAGTGATGATGTTAAGAACGAGCCAGAGCTTGGAAGAGTGATGATGATGTGACTTGAGTGGAGCTGGGCTCCTTTGTTTTGGTTTTAGTTTGGAACTAGTGTTGAGTTGAGCTTGCTCCTCTATTAGCGCCCAGCAAAGTTGTACTTTTGAAAAGGTTTTTGAAAAGGTTTTTGACAAAAGAGTTTTGAAAAGATTTTGAAAAGAGACTTTTGAAAAGATTTGTAAAAGGAGAGTTTTGAAAAATTTTTGTGAAATAATCTTTTTGGAAAGAGTTTGTGAAAAGATGTATTTTGAGGGGAGCCTTGGGGAAACAATCTTTGATAAAGTATTTGAAATGGTATTTAAAGAAAGTCTTTTGGAAATGATACTTTGGGGGAAGTCTTTTTGAAATAAGATTTTGAGAAAATTTACAAGAGGATATTTTGAGAGAAAACTTGTGAATTAACACTTCTGAGAAAAGTTTGTGGAAACTATGTTTTGAAAACTTATGAAAGGAGGTTTTGGTGAGAATGTTTTTGAAATTGTATTTTGGGAAAGTATGGTGAAAGGAAATTGAGATATGAGATTGTGGAAGAAATTGAGAAATGAGATGAGATTTCAGTGAAGTGATTCCAGCTCTGTGCTATGTGAGAATTGAAGAGAGAAAGTTTGTGCAAAGTTAGTGGTCGGGACTCATTGAAGGGTTTCACGAAGGGTGGGCCGGCCTTAGGATAACTAAAAAGACAAAAGACTTAAAAGACATGTACGGTGAGGTATGAGAGTGCGAAGTAGTGGAGAGGAAGAAACGATAAGTATCTGCGGATACTTAGGACGAGATTGCATTAGGGGAGGACGATGACGGTGAAACGTCAAGAAGTCTAGAGTATGTTTCTGGGCAGAACGAACTCCACATGTGGCGCATTAACGTGGTGGGGACAGGGTCTAATGCCGTGGTAAGTTCTGCGGGCCCACTAGAAACATACTGTCGCCCCCTAGATTGCAAATCGAGAACAGTGAGAGGGACTGGAACGGGGCATTGTGTTTGCCACTGCATGGATAGTGAGCCTTGATATTATTGATATGATTTGAGGACGAGATCCTCCTGGTCTGGGACCATTTATGTGTTGTGACAACTGTCGTGCCCGCGTGGTAAAGGTCCTGTACTCCTGTTTGCTTCCGACTAGGTTGGGTGGATGACCGAGGAGATGTAGACATGTGAGACGATGGTAACAAAGGAATTACTTCGATGATATCATGATCTCTTCCCCAATCATCGAAGGTTATAATTTGATAAGACGTGATAATGAAAATCGAAAAGAGATCGAGAAAGTAGTTGGAAAAGAAGGAATGTGTATAAGTTTAGTAAAGCAAGAAAGATCAAAATAATAATACTGATGATAATAGTGAAATTCTTGATTCTTGTGCTGTATGTATGTTGTGTGTTGTATGTTTGTGTTATCTTGATATCTCGCCTATCGTAATTCCACACCGTCGACGATTCGTCATTCGGGTTGCTTACTCTCTCCTATTCGTTGGCGTATCGGTATTGCTGGTATCTCAACGGGCAGATGGAGTGTTGCATGGATATAACTACTTGGAGTAAATATGGAAGAGGATGGAAGCGAACCGCAAGAGGCTGGGTATGGGTCGGCCATACTCAGATTGAAATACCCGACCCGGAACATCAACTGAGCGGAGCTGATCTGGGACCGTGCTTGAGGCAAGTTATTGTGCGAGGATATAGGAACTACAAGGAGAAGATGTGATATGAGAAATAGTGGAATTATACCACCAGAGACGGAGAGAAGTTGGAGTCCAACAATGCGGCAGGGACAGCAATAGGAACAATATCTTCCTTGAAGGCAACAAGGGGATCCAAGAAGAAGGGGGACCTCCACCCGATTTCCTTCAATAGGGCGGCTTAAGATTAGCATGGTTATTCTAGATTGTAGTAACTGTGTGTGTTAAGGATTACCTGGGTAATGATCCCTTGATGTAACTTAACTTATTCTAATGCATGCCCGACTTTTTACATCTTCATGAAAAATGTCTAATGATCTCTTTTGGTGGAATGCAAAGAACTATTTCCATATGAAACTTAAACGTTTTCCCTAACAAATGCTTTGGAAACCTAAGTGAGTAAAGATCAGTTTTAGTAACAACTCGATTTTCTAAAAGGGTGTTGAGAACACCAAGGACTTTTCAATAATGTTTTCAAAACACATTCATAATGTTTTACAAAAAAAAAATCTGGCCTCAATTTTTGTAACTTTGATAAGTAAAAGTAAATATTTTCGACTTACGAAAATTGGGCTGTTACAGAATGGTATCAGAGCTCATGGTAATCCTTAGTGGCCTTGAGCACGGGGCTTAAATTCTTTGTTTGTGTGGCTCTGTGTGTATGTATGGTGTGTTTGCTAGTATAAGGTTAGGAGTGTAGGGATAGGAGCATAAGGTTTGGTACTCATCCTTCTAGGATAACGGATTCTGTTTGTGGTTTAGTGCCTGCTGTGCTAGTCTAAGGAATTTGTCGGTTCTGTAGTTGGAAGGAAGTAGATGGTGAATAGACTCTAAGATTTAGAACCAATACCCTTTGATATTTTGCTAGTGTTTGTTAGACTTAAGTTTGCTAACCTTATCTTACCTTTTAGACAAGGATAGTTATACCTTTAAGGACATGGAATGTTATCCCTAGATCCCCGTGTTTGTTGAAGTGCTTCAACAAAGGTTGTCCTTGTTGCAAGAGTTCAAAATTTTCTTCACAAGCCCTACTGTTAGGCCGTAGCCTTACCGATCTTTTCCAAGGTCTACTAGCTCGAGTTGTGGAGTAGAAGATGTCATAGTCACCTAGATAGTTTAGGCTTGAATAAACAAGGACGGATTACTGATTGAAGCTGATTAAGAATAGAACAGAATGGTGAATTTCGTGACAAGCTTGATCAAAGTTGGGGAGCCACTAGGAAGAAAAGAGGTGTATGTTACCGGTCATTAGAAAAAGTCTGAGGACTAGGAATGTCTTATGTCGTAATCAGAAGCTTAGGCGACGAAAGCAATAGGTTTGATGGATGTTTAGAACGAATATAAGGAAGAAAACGAAGTTGTTCTGGGGAATTAGAACCAAAGTCGTCATAGGATTCCCCTTAAGTTGGAAAAAATAATGAATGAACACCTTAGGGTAGAGGGAGAATTAGAGGAAGGAGCAATTGTTGTGAGTTAGTGAAAACCCATAGTTGTAAAAGTAGTGGGTATTTAAGGGTTTTAGGTCAAACCCAATACTTTTGGAGATGTTTGTGTTTTTGTTTGTTTGATAACCCTGGGTTTGTACCCAAGTTTGTGCTTTCCGTAACGACAACTAGTTTAGGAGCGATATCCCCTTCGGTCAGTCGGTTGGGCTTGACCCGATTCGACGCGCAAGCGAATGTGCAAATGCGATCTATTCGTCTAAAAGAAACAAATAAGGTGCATGGCAAAGTGAATTAGACCAACAAAAGGGAGTACAACCACGCAGCAAGAGAAGAGTGTTCTTATGAGAATCGTAGTGATGGACAAATTCTGTGCCCTGCTGACCAATCCACAATGTATTTCTCGAGGACGAGAAATCTTTAAGTTGGGGAGAATGTAACACCCCACAGATTCCTCGTATTATTCTAAAATACTCAAGATGATTATTTTTGAGAGAGGTGTCTTAAAAAGGGCATTTTCTCAAATGATTTTCCTAATTTATGTTTTAAAATAATGATTGATTTTTAAAAGAAAGGGGTTTATGTACTTGATATTTTCATACTTTAAAAGAAAATTGTGACTTTTATGTATGAATTATTTTATGCGAAAAGACCTATTTTCTATATGTGTATATGTATGATACGTGTATCTGTGTACGTACTATATATATATATATACATGAATACACATGATTATGTTTAGAATTAAATTAGTAAAATAAAATGATGCATGCATAAGTGTTGATATGTGAGTGTGATACGTGGAAGAGTGTATGTGTGTGCTACGTGTAATCATGCATGAAGGAAGGCTAGAACTTTTCTAAGTATTAGACAAAGAACCAAATAGGCTAAGTCCTAACCATGATCAAACCAAATGAGTAGGAACCCTAACTAGAAACTAATGGGTCATTTTGTGAGTATATATATGTATGGTTTTGTATATATGTTTAGGATTGTGTGGGAATTTAATTAGTGAGAAAACCTAAGGATATGTGCATGTATGCGTGTGTGTGGGTGCATATGGGAGTGCCGTGTGTATGTGCATAAGGTGGAGTTTTGACTTTCTTGCACCCTAAGTTAGTAGACCCATAGCACCTAGGTTTAATTGTTGTAAAGTATAGTTAAGGATTTGACCAACCAATAGGGAGAAGGATTAAGCCTAATCTTACTCCATTTGTCTCATGGCTTGGCTTGAGCCATGCAAGCTTTCCTAAAGCCAATTTTACCCTTTTAGTAGCACCCTTTGGCCGAATTGTCTTAAGGGCAAGAAGGGAAATGCTTGGTTGTCTATTTAGGCCCATGACCGTAGTTCACTCCCATTCCTTCCCTTCACATTTCATTTCAAAACTAAACACTTATTCTAAGAGTAACATCCAACTCTTAGAGAGATATAGAGAGAGAGAGAGAGTAAAACCGTGAGCAAGAGGAGGGGAAGAAGAGGATCATGCCCAAAGCCTTAGGATTTCATGAAGATCAAGCTGAGAAGGTTGAAGATCTTCTTTATTTCTTTGACTATTCGAAGATCCTAGAGTGTAGGCATAGTTTTTGATTTTTTCAAGTCTTGTAAGGTTTCTTGTGGTTGTATGTCCAATTTCTTTGTAGATCTATGTTTGTAAGTTCTTATTTAGCTTTGATCTTGAGTTTCAAGAGCCACCTAAACTTATAGAACCTTAAACCATGGACATTATCCTTCGGCCATGTTTAGGAAATTAGGTGTGATGATTTTTATGTTGTTTAGAGTTCATGCGTGTTACTTTGATATATGTTGAAGATGATCTAAGTGGTTTGCATGCTGTGATTTTAACTTGGAATTTTTCTAAGCTTTGATCTTTGGTTTTCTTTTCAAAATGTCTTTGATCATTGTTTTGATCCTGAAAAAAGGTGTGATTCTTGTCTTGATTCTCCATGGCTTTGATTTTTAAGTTTTGCATGTGATCCTTTTGCTCAAAAAGTTTTGTTTCTTGACTTGCATGCGACGGTTTTGATGAGAAATCAAAGGAAAACAACTTTTTCAAAAATGGTTTTGCTTTGATCTAAGCTCATATGCATTTGAAAGTTAAAGATTTAAGTTTTTCCCTTGCTTTTGTTGATAAACTTTTCGGTCAAGTCTTAAAAGTCAAGGAATCATGATTTGTTTTTCATAAAAGTCCATGCAGGTGATTTTCTTTTGATTTACATGATTTTAAAAGTGCATCAAAGACTTTATTTTCCTATGGTGATGATTCGGCCTATGCTAGGTTAAATAGGCTAGATTCTTTTTACATGTGATTGACTCATAGAAATGACTATGCTTTGTAAATTGTTTTAAGAAAATCTATTCGAATTGTGTTGTTTTGTTTTTGGGTTCAATTCGGCTTTCATACAAGAAAAGGCATAAGTGAATTTGATTATTTTCAAAAGTATTTTCATGACTTGACCTACAAGATGTAGCTGCATGCATGATAAATATTTGAAGATGAGACCTTGATTCATGATGGTGTACATTCGGTTTAGGTCAAGTGTTAGGGAATCTTGTTTTGTCTCCATGAAAAAAAAGACATCTACATGTTAATTTCTTTGGATTTGAAAACCTTGTGTTTTTGCATGTTGAAAAGTGAACCCAAACACCTTGTGTGATCATGATGATGATCGGTCATACATACTAGCTAGACTAGGATCCTTTTCAATGAAGTGACATGAGAACAATGAGTGTGTTTTGTGAAATGTTGTTAAATTAGTATGTTTGAAATTGAGTTATGAATATTTAATTTATAATCGGCTTTGATTGGAAAATATAAGAAATAATAAATGAATTAAATGATTTTGTTGCAATAGAGAGGAAATAGAATTTAAGTACCTGAAATGAACTAAGTTGATGTATATGTTTTAAATTTGTGATTTTTGATTGCTTCCTTTGATGTCATACGGTCATATAGAGTGAATAAATTTAGGAAGTTTAATTGCATGAGATAAAATGCACATGATGATTTTTGAAAAGAATAAAGGTTTTTAAAATAAACAAAATAATTGTGCTTGATTTAAATCTTTGGTCCAAGGTGGTTGTAAATGTATGAATGCCTAAGTGCTGTGTTATGAACTATTTGTGAAGTGGCATACTTGTCTTGATGTTGATTTAATTGGTTATATGCTTGGTGAAGTGTTGATTTTGAAAAAAAAAATTAATTAATTAATAAAAAATTATTATTTAAAGTGGAAAGTGTCTTTGAAAATATTTTCGGAAATTGATCAAAGTGATTTTTATAAAATCATTTCTTGCTATCCAGAATTATTTAAAAATGGTTTCTTAACCTTGAAAATGTGTTCAAATGATTTAATGTAAAGTTTTCAAGCAATAAGTAATTTAAGATAACACGGATCAAAAACGATGCATTTATCGGTGTTTTCAAACATGTTTAAGGTGCTGCCCAAAATGGACCAGCACCCAAACTGAATAGTTTAATAACTTTTCATAATGTTTTCAAATGATTTTTGAAAGTACTTAAGGAGTTATAAGCATCCGAGTAAATTGGAAGACAACGGTTGTGTTTTAAGTCTTTGACAAGGAATGAGAGGTGTTTAAATTACGAAAAAAGATTTTGCTAATACAAGTTAATAACAAAAGCGTATTTAATTAGTATGAGGAATTTGGAAGACGAAGGATTGGGGCAGCCGGCAGCAGAAAACTATCCGAGACGACGGTACGCAATTAATCGCTGGACCTCAGGTGAGAGAGAAGCTATCTTAAGACATTGTGGTGTTTAGGTGACATATTAGGACGTTCCGTATCTTCTCAAAGATCGGAACTTAGTGGTCCATAGTGAGTAGTATAAGTGGCAATTGTTTGATTGTGTGGCCACTGATACGAAGGTGACGAAGGCCACATTGTTGTTGTGTGATGAGTGTGTGGTTGATAGCCTGCCTTTATGTTTTTATTTCACTATGTCTGATAATATTTATATCTGTTAAATTAAATAAGTAATACACTGATGGATGCGCTTTGCATGAGAAATGAAAGTGAAAAGAATAAGTTCAGAGAGTAATGAAATTGAGAGAATAGAAAGGAATAAAGAATTGAGATTGGGGAAAAGATGAGTGATAATGTTAAGAACGAGCCAGAGCTGGGAAGAGTGATGATGATGTGACTTGAGTGGAGCTGGGCTCCTTTGTTTTGGTTTTAGTCTGGGACTAGTGTTGAGTTGAGCTTTCTCCTCCATTAGTGCCCAGCAAAGTTATACTTTTGAAAAGGTTTTTGAAAAGCAGTTTTTGAAAAGATTTTTGACAAAAGATTTTTGAAAAGAGACTTTTGAAAAGATTTGTAAAAGGAGAGTTTTGAAAAAGTTTTGTGAAATAATCTTTTTGGAAAGAGTTTGTGAAAAGATGTATTTTGAGGGGAGCCTTGGGGAAATAATCTTTGATAAAGTATTTGAAATGGTATTTAAAGAAAGTCTTTTGGAAATGATACTTTGGGGGAAGTCTTTTTGAAATAAGATTTTGAGAAAATTTACAAGAGGATATTTTGAGAGAAAACTTGTGAATTAACACTTCTGAGAAAAGTTTGTGGAAACTATGTTTTGAAATCTTATGAAAAAGAGGTTTTGGTGAGAATGTTTTTGAAATTGTATTTTGGGAAAGTATGGTGAAAGGAAATTGAGATATGAGATTGTGGAAGAAATTGAGAAATGAGATGAGATTTCAGTGATGTGATTCCAGCTCTATGCTATGTGAGAATTGAAGAGAGAAAGTTTGTGCAAAGTTAGTGGTCGGGATTCATTGAAGGGTTGCACGAAGGATGGGTCGGCCTTAGGATCACTAAAAAGACAAAAGACTTAAAATACATGCGCGGTGAGGTATGAGAGTGCGAAGTAGTGGAGAGGAAGAAACAATAAGTATCTGCGGATACTTAGGACAAGATTGCATTAGGGGAGGACGATGACGGTGAAACGTCAAGAAGTCTAGAGTATGTTTCTGGGCAGAACGAACTCCACATGTGGCGCACTAACGTGGTGGGGACTGGGTCTAATGCCGTTGTAAGTTCTGCGGGCCCACTAGAAACATACAGTCGCCCCCTAGATTACAAATCGAGAACAGTGAGAGTGACTAGAACGGGGCATTGTGTTTGCCACTGCGTGGACAGTGAGCCTTGTTATTATTGATATGATTTGAGGACGAGATCCTCCTGCTCTGGGACCATTTATGTGTTGTGACAGCTGTCGTGCCCGCGTGGTCAAGGTCCTGTACTCCCGTTTGCTTCCGACTAGGTTGGGTGGATGACCGAGGAGATGTAGACGTGTGAGACGATGGTAACAAAGGAAGTACTTCGATGATATCATGATCTCTTCCCCAATCATCGAAGGTTATGATTTGATAAGACGTGATAATGAAAATCGAAAAGAGATCGAGAAAGTAGTTGGGAAAGAAGGAATGTGTATAAGTTTAGTAAAGCAAGAAAGATCAAAATAATAATAATGATGTTAATAGTGAAATGCTTGATTCTTGTGCTGTATGTATGTTGTGTGTTGTATGTTTGTGTTATCTTGATATCTCGCCTATCGTAATTCCACACCGACGACGATTCGTCGTTCGGATTGCTTACTCTTTCCTGTTCGTTGGCGTATCGGTATTGCTGGTATCTCAACGGGCAGATGGAGTGTTGCATGGATATAACTACTTGGAGTAAATATGGAAGAGGATGGAAGCGAACTGCAAGAGGCTGGGTATGGGTCGGCCATACTCAGATTGAAATACCCGACCCGGAACATCAACTGAGCGGAGCTGATCTGGGACCGTGCTTGAGGCAAGTTACTGTGCGAGGATATAGGAACTACAAGGAGAAGATGCAATATGAGAAACAGTGGAATTATACCACCAGAGACGGAGAGAAGTTGGAGTCCAACAATGCGGCAGTGACAGCAATAGGAACAATATCTTCCTTGAAGGCAACAAGGGGATCCAAGAAGAAGGGGGACCTCCACCCGATTGCCTTCAATAGGGCGGCTTAAGATTAGCATGGTTATTCTAGATTGTAGTAGGTGCGTGTGTTAAGGATTACCTGGGTAATGATCCCTTGATGTAACTTAACTTATTCTAATGCATGCCCGACTTTTTACATCTTCATGAAAAATGTCTAATGATCTCTTTTGGTGGAATGCAAAGAACTATTTCCATATGAAACTTAAACGTTTTCCCTAACAAATGCTTTGGAAACCTAAGTGAGTAAAGATCAGTTTTATTAACAACTCGGTTTTATAAAAGGGTGTTGAGAACACCAAGGACTTTTCAATAATGTTTTCAAAACACATTCATAATGTTTTACAAAAAAAAAAAATCTAGCCTCAATTTTTATAACTTTGATAAGTAAAAGTAAATATTTTCGACTTACGAAAATCGGGCTGTTACACTTATGATATTGAGATTGTGCTCATGATGGTGAGGTTGTGCTCATGGAGCTGAGATTGTACTCTTGATGCTGAGATTGTGCTCGAGGACTCATGATTGATCATGATTGCCAAGTGGCTATTGGAAATGTAAGAGATACAAGAGATTTATGAGATTTTCCTATGGGAATGATTTGATGTGGCTGTGATGCCAAGTGGCTATTGAAAGTGAAGGTAATATGTGATTCTTTGGGGAACGGTAACCCTCAGTGGTCGGGACTTGTCGAAGGGATGAATCAAGGGCGAGCCGACCTTAGGTTAATTAAAAATATAAAAGACTTTAAAAGACTCTAACAAAAGTGGTGAGCAATGAGTGCGAAGTAGTGGAGAGGAAGATACCATGGGTATCTGCGGATACTCAGGTCGATATTGCATGAGGGGAGGGCAAGGACGGTGAACGTCAAGAAGCCTGGATTACACTGTTATGATTATACTGTTTCTACATGATTATGTTATACTGTTCTGCATAGTCTGGTTATAGTGTTCTGTTTTATTATTTGCCTGTCTCTATATTGAGTCTATTGTGAGACCGCATGGTCGACGCGTTAGTGTTCAGAACACTGACTCTCTCCTACCATGTTGTCGTATTGGCTTTTGCCGGTATTGCAACGGGTAGATGGCGTATCGTGTAGCGATTCACATGTGGCCTCTTCAAGGAGGAACATGGGTGGTTGTTCCTAATGGATGGGTATGGAGAGGAGATACTCGGTTGGAGATCGATGATCCCAAACACATTTTGCGGGGGACGAGTTTGGACGTGCATGTGGGACATGTCACTCTTCGTGATTATCAGGATGGTGGACCGAGGGAACACCATGAGTATGATGGTCAACCCGCACCGTTTGCAGCAGAGACTCCACAGCGGATGGAGGAGGAAGATGTGCGTGACCCTGGTCAAGGAGTTGATGAGGAGTCTAGCGAGAAGATGGAAGCGGATGTTGGTTCGAGTGGAGAGTGAAGTCCGATGTGTTCTGATAGTGTCTAGTTGTTCTGGTGTTTAGGATCTAAGTTCCCAATCGAGGATTACCCTTGTGAAATACTAACGATGTAATCATGCTACTTTTATTTATGTTTTTAACTAAGTTTTTAAACCTGGTATGTAATCTTTTGTAACCATGATCAACTTTTGGAAAACTGCTGGAGGAGAGACTCCGATGCTTTTGGTTTATGATTATATGATAATGGAAATGATGATGTACGTATTTTCAATGGTATTTTGGTTGATGGGAGTTTCAAGTGACATCTCGATTTTCATTTAAGGGATATGATTAAATGTTGGATTCATTTTAGAAAAAAAAATGGCCTCATTTTTTACAACAAACTAATAATAATTAATGTATGTTTTGGAAGTGAAAATCGGGCTGTTACAGAGGTGGTATCAGAGCAATGGTAATCCTCAGTGGCCTTAAGCATAGCCTTATATGCTTACTCTGTGTGACTCTGTGCGTCTATAGTGTAGGTTTGAGTTGTTGTGTTGAATCTTTGTTTCATTTTCAAGATGAGTCGTATGCGTGGGAGACCTTTTGGTTCAGGAAACTCTGATGAGGGTGCTGAAATCCCGAATTCGGCGAATCTTATGGCTCAGATGACAGCAGTGATGACGGGCGTCAATGATAATCTGCAAGCGCTACATCGGCAAGCACAACAGAATTTCAACAATCAGTTGCAAGCCCAGAACTTGGAAGCACAATGATATAAGGGATTGGATGAATTTTGTCGTCGCAACCCAAAGGAGTTTGCTGGAGGTTTCGCTCCGGATGCAGCAGTAGAATGGATAGAGGATTTGGAGAGAATTTTCGGAGGAATGGTGCAGTGTAATGATGAGAAAAAGTTGGCTTATGCTGGATATGTGATGATGAAAGAGGCTGTAGCATGGTGGCGAATTACCAAGCAAATGATGTTGAATGCGGGAGGAGTGCTGACGTGGGAAGCTTTTAAGCAGAAATTTCTGGAGAAGTATTTTCCGGCGTATCTTAGGACTGAGAAAGAGATAGAATTTTTAAGGTTGACTCTGGTAAACCTGTTAGTCGATGAGTATGCTTCGAAATTCGAAGAGTTGGTTAAGTATGTACCCTAGTATGTTGGAGGAGAGAATGAGCGATCGAAATGTGCTAAGTTAAGGATGGCCTTAAGCCGGAAATCAAGTTAGCTTTTTATCACCTAGAGATAGAAGACTTTTCTAATTTGGTGAATAGGTGTCTTATGTATTGTAACACCCCGCATTTTTCCCATACGTGCGTAAACGATTTCGTCAAAATAAACCTCAAAGTTTTGTGATATAAAAGATTTTTAGAAAAGAATTTTACGTGAGAAAGAAATCAAGCATTGATTTTCAAGGATTTTTATAAACAAAATGTTTTTATAAATAAGAAGAGAAGAATTTTGAAATGGTTTGATTTTTAAGAAATGAGCTGTGATTTTATTCAAAAGTGATTTTTGTTTGAAATGGAATTTTTGGGATTTTTGGGTCTGTAAGCTTTAAAAATTCGTAACTTTTTAACCGTAACTCGGATTTTACAAACTTTATATCAAAACGACTGTCTCGAAACTTAGATTTTTAAAATATAATTTTTGGAATTTTCTGGGTTGTTTTACAAAATTTTATTTTCAGAGTTTTAAAATACGAGTTTAAAGAATTGTGTCTTAAAGAAAAATGAATTTATTGACTTGCCTTGAATTTTTTTTGAGATGTGTGTGATTTAATGTGTGTGTACTGTGTGATATGTGGAAATAATTATGTGGATGTAATTTGTTAGAATTGATTGCCTTGTGTGTAATTGTAATTGAACAAGATTAAGAAAATAAAAATGTGAAGTATGTATGTGTGATGTGTGTGCTACGGTATGTATTTGTGTATATGTATGTGTATACTGTACGTGTATATGTGTGTGTATGTATGTTAGGAGTAGATTTTCAAGAAGCTTATGAGTTAAGAAATTGGAAACTAAAGGAACCAAACCAACCCAACTAAGTTAGAATCAAACCAAACTAATGTCAAAACCCTAACTAGTTGTAAGCCTAAGGTGACCCCTAAAAAGCCTAGCCATGCAACCTTGTCCCCTTGACTTTGAAGACCCTTATCCATGCAACAATTTAGAAGCCCAAAATCGCCCCTCCTTGTGTGCATAACCAACATCTAAGCTTAAGGGCACAAGGGGAATTTGTGAATGGCTTATAATTTAGTGGAGCCTTAATTCATTTCCCATTTTTCACTTCCCTTCACTATTTCATTTCCTCTTCCACCGTACCAACTCTAGAAACACATCTCTATGAGTCCATTTTACTCTTAGAGAAAGAAAAAGAAAAGAAAAGAGAGGGAGAGAAGAGAGAGGAACCGTGGACATGGAGGAAGTAAGAAGAAGGAGATCCAAGTTCACCCAAGCTTTTCCCTTGTAGATCAAGAGCCTTAGGAGCTAGAAGGCCAATCCCTTTTATTGTAGGAACCAAAGCTCAAGAAGAAGAATTTGTAATAGCTTAGTTTTCTTTTCTTAGTTTGTAGATTTTCTTCATTTTCTTTCTTTGCATGTTTATTTTTATGATTGAGAGATGATCTTTTGTGTTGATCTTCTTTAATCATGGACTTTAAGGACTCTAAATAATTTGTAAAATGCTAAACTTGTGCTTGATTGTTTTCGGTTCATAGTGTTTTGTTAGATCTAATAATTTTCTTCACTAAATCTTCAAATATCTAAAGAAAAGCTAAGATTTTTATGAAACCTAAAACAAATCCCTTGCATGTCTATTTTTCCTTCTCTAAACCGTGGACTATTTGTGTTTATTTGATGATTTGGTAAATAAACCCATGATCTAAACTTGTGTGTTTATAAAGTATAATTTTTGGTTGTTGCATGTTAAATCTTTTTGTTAAATCATGATCTATATGTATTTTCATGTTTATTTGTTGAATAAATTTATGATCAAAACTTGATCAGTGAAGAAGTTGAGGTTTTTATTCTTGCATGTTAAGTTTGTGATTATCTTGGTTGATTTAAATTTGTGCATGTGATTATCTTTGTTTAATATATGAAAAATGTTTAGATCTTTATTTGCATGTTAATTTTTAAGAGAAAAATCGTGTTTTCCTTTTGTGTATGTTTCGGTTTTTAGAGAAAAAAATTAAAGAAACCAAGTGTTAAAATAATTTTTCAAAGTATAACTATAATTTGATTAAGTGATTATTTTGTATATGTTATATTTTTTTTAGGCCATTCGGCCATATTTAATTAAACTAGGATCCATGCTTTTATTTGGTAAAAAGTTGGTACATGTTTGTTTTAGAATTAGATCTAGTGATTTTATGAACATGCATGTTATTTTCATGAAAATAAAAGTAAACCTTTATTCTTGGCTTGAGAAAAGTTATGATCTTAGGTTTATTTTTATGCATGTTTGAAAAGGATTTTACTCTAAATATATTGATGCATGTTGATGTGATGTTGTGACTTTTGTGTGTGAATGGGAAAACCTTGTCTCCTTGCATGTTGACTTTAAGCCATCCTAGGAGTGAGTAGGAAACTATGTTGTCCCTCATTTAGGTTTCTTGTAGGAACAATTGAGATAGTTGTGACTCTAATTGTTGCTTTGATTTTGTCTTAAAAATGAAATTTAATTTGTTGATTTTCTTTGCTGGATGTTCACGGTTTTGGTTCTAGAATAAGGAAAATGATTTCATGACTTTATGTCTTTATTTGTACACTAAATCTTTGCACTGTTAATACATGTATAATTCGGTTAATGTATGTTAACATGGTTGGAAAATTGTTTTCATGAAATTATCTGTGGTTATGGCGATATTCCTAAATGTGTAAGTAATATGTGTTTACTTGGTGATTTTAGAAATAAATAAGTTAATCTGGTTTGGTAAAAAGGAATTTCTATAATGTTGATTTAATGATTTTTAGTTTTAAAATTAATTTGTAATTAAAAAATAATGACTATGTGTGATTCGGTTTTTGTTAAATTAATTAAAGGATAACTTCTAAATTATTTTCTTAAGAGTAATTTAATTAATTTAATTAAGATTATAATTTAGTTAATGATTTTGAATATGAAAATGTGATTCTTGCATTATGTGTATTTGTGAATGCTTTGAGTGCCTTAAAACTTGCATGTACTGTTCGTGTATGTGAGGAATTGAAATTGTTTTATACTGTTTGTGAGTGCTCTGAACTTGTATGTGATGTTTTTCATACTAATGGAATGTGCTAAATTGGAATTATTTTGGATCTGTTTGTGAACTTGGTTAGTGAAAATACATGTTTGAATGAATTTTAAAGTAATTGAAAAATGTTTTATTTAAAAAGAATGATTTAGGTAACTTAAATTAATTCAAAATTCTTAACTGATGTTCTTTGATCAGTGTTTGAGGATGTTGTAAAGATTAGAAATGAAATAAGTTAATTTGATTGGTTTTGGAATTTTTCCTTCTTGAATTTTTGTATTTGATTTAAGAAAGGTTTTCAAAGAATTGTTTTTCCTTCAATGTTTAGAGAAAATAATTTTTAACCCAAAGTGTTTTAAACTAAGAGAAATAGACTCTGTTTTGGGAAATAAATAGTTTTAAGAAGTTTTTCTTGGAAACATTTCATAAAGGAAATGATTTGGATTTAAAGTCTTTGGATATTGGCAATGTGCATTTAAAAAGGGAATTATTTCAAAGTGTTTTAAAACGAAATTAAGAATCTACGTAAATCGTTTCTAACGCACGGGGAAAAATGTCTACTTCGGTTGTCGGGCGCAAAGGAAGCGTGGCAAGGATTACGACTGGAAATCTCGGAAAGTCATTGGATGTGTCATCATCCAGGTGAGTGAGAGTGCAGTGATCCCGTAACGTGGTTGCTCGCAATTCGAATAGACGGATTGCGAGAGTACTGCGAATTAGGTAATCCAAATATGTGTGTGTTAGACGTTTGGCTGCATACTAAATGTTTATTTGCTGTGCATCACTAGATGTTTACTTGTTGTGCATAATTTATTTTGTTTAGATATTGTTTAGTTTTGTTTGATAGCGAAATGATGGTGATGGAACCGTGAGAATAATAAGATAAACCGAAGAAGAGAAAAGAGAAGCGAATAAGAGATATGAGGAAGAATTGAGAAAGAAATGAGTAATGAGTTAAGACTAATGAGAGAATATGAGAAATGAGAAAGAAATGAATCGCGTTTGTGAATAAAAGTTCGAGAAAGAGATAATGGTGATGTGAGTGAAAGAAAGAGATAAAGAGATGAGATTGAAATGAGGATGTGATTATGAAAGTGGTTGAGTAGAGATATGATTCCTCGTTCACGTTTTTGGGAAGAAGCTTAGTGTTGAGTTGAGCTTGCTCCTCCATTAACACTCACCCAAAAATGTGATTTTCGAAAAAGGTTTTAAAAAAGAGATTTTGAAAAGTTTTTGTGAAAAGAATATTTTGTGAAATGGTTTATGACATGAGGTTGTTGAAAATGTTTTGTAAGGCAAAAGTTTTGTGAAATCCTGTTTTCGAAAATTTTTGCGAAAAGATATTTTGGGAAAAGACGAGGAAAAAGAGATACAGATGGTGATGATGAGAATTATGTTGGGAGTGAGCATGAGTTAATGAGAATGAGATGAGAAAGTGATTTGCGGCTTGAGGCCATTGAGATTTTAGGGGGAAAAGATTGCGATTAGTGGTCGGGCTTCTTTGAAGGGATGCACCAAGGACGAGCCGATCATTAGGAATAAGCCGCTAATTAAAACTCAAAACTTTAAAAGACTTAAAAGACATTTATAAACGCGGTGAGTATGAGTGCGAAGTAGTGGAGAGGAAGATACCCCAGAGTATCTGCGGATATTCGGGTTGTGATTGCAATAGGGGAGGGTAAGGACGGTGATACGTCAAGAAGCCTTGAGTGCTATTCTAGGCAGAACGAATTCCATATGTGGTACGGGCAGATCGGTCCTATGACGTGGTAGTTCTGCACGATCAAATAGAATTAGTACTGTCGCCCCCTATGGCAATTCGAGAACAGTGAGAGGGACTGGAACGGGGCATTTGTGATTGCCGCTGAGAGCGTGCATTGTTATTATGTGAATTATGATTATGATTTGAGGCAGGGCCTCCTGGTCTGGGACCATTTGTTGTGTGACAGCTGTCGTGCCCGCGTGGTGTAACACTCTCACTTTTATTAGTTACTTTTAGGTTTTGTTAAAATTGGAGATTTAAAATTTCTTTTTAACACATAAATTTCTTTAAAAGGTTTTACGAAAATCCGGCAGAGTTTCCTCTGTTTTCCGGACTTCCCAAAAATTTTCTTCTAAAAAACCTGTCAGTCCAGAATTGTTTAAAAACATAGACAACAACAGCGAAAAGTCATAACAGATCCTAACGCCCGATTAATGCAATTTCAGGGCAAACTACTAATTTATATATTATTTACAAAAAGTATTTATCCACTCAAAATAGGTAAAACACATTACATAGACAACAACAGTGAAAAGTCATAACAGATCCTAACGCCCGATTAATGCAATTTCAGGGCAAACTACTAATTTATATATTATTTACAAAAAGTATTTATCCACTCAAAATAGGTAAAACACATTCCACGTAGTGGAACTTAAAATCCTGCTCGGCCAGCACTGGGGTATGCTCCACTTGTGTACCTGAAAAATATTAACCACACAGGGGAAGCATCACACAGAACTTAAAAGAGAGATTTCTAAGCAGATATATACGACACACCAAGACCATTAAAACCTATACTATACTACATAATTCATGCTCTTCTTTTCCTCTTTACTTCCTAACTGTTTCCCAATTCTTTTTATTTTTAATTGTTTCCCCTTAAATAATCCTTAACCTCTAATTATTCTTATTCCTCATTACTTTCGCTCTATCCTGTTTACTCCTTTTTCCTAATCACCCTAATTTCCCTATTCCCCCTCTTTCCAGCTAACCTATTTCTTTTCTTCTTTTCCCGTAACCACTCTATTAGCCATTTTTCCTTTCCATTATCATTTTCATTTCCTTTCCCATTTTTATTTCCTTTTTATTCCATTTTCATTACCCTTTTCCATTAATCAATGATATGTCCCTATCCGTTTCCGTTATCCCTTTTTCTTGTACTAAATTTTTCCATTACCTTAACCATAATTCATTCCCTTTAATTCCTTTACCAATTCCATTTTTATTTATTTCCTTTATTCATTTTCCATTATGTGTAACCTCAATCAGAGATCTACACACCGTGTTTGCAACCACAAACAGTGATCTGCAAACGTTGTGTATGCAACCACAGACAGTGATCTGTATACGTATGCAACCACAACAGTGATCTGCATACGTGTATACAACCACAAACAGTGATCTGTATACACACATCTCGTTTATGTAACCTCAAACAGAGATCTACATAAACTTCCGTTACCTTTTTATTATTTGGCCACAGGATCAATACAACCACCTGCGCCGTGCCACAGGGTCAATACAACCACCTGTGTCATATACCATTTTATTTAGGCCACAGGGTCAATACAACCACCAGCGCCGTGCCACAGGGTCAATACAACCACCTGCGACATTTACCATTTTCATTAGGCCATAGGGTCAATACAACCACCTGCGACATTTACCATTTTTATTATCTCTATATTATCGTATTAGTCTTATCCCTTTACTTTTAGTTCCTTAATTATATCTAATACTTTTAATTTCCTAACCCTTCCTTATCCTCTATTATCGTCTCACTTCGCTCACACCTTCCCTTAACGACTTATTATTATTTCCTTGCCATCTTATACTTCAGTACTTTTCGTTACTAAATTACTCTCATACTAACTCTTAGTTGTTTACCTATTCTTTTTCTTCTTCTCTTCCTTATCACATATCCTATTATTACATCATTAGTCCAATTCTACTCAGTAGTCTCACTAAATTCTCTTTACTCTCATTTGTTCATTTCTAAATATATTTCCCTATTCATCATTTCTATTCTTTTGCCACACCCTACCGATCTAATTAATTAGTTATTCTATTACCTATCTTTTATTCATCACTATTTGTTTCCCCTATTTACTCCATCTATCTTTCTTCATTATTAGCGGGTTACCCTAAGGTTCATTAACAATTAACATTTCCCCCGGTCCTAGCGATAGATATAACTACCCAGAAATACACCCCTTAAGGACTGGTAATGAAACCCCTTACCTTTACCAAAGAGAGGGAAAGTGGAAGAACCCAAGCCGTAGCTCCAAGCACTCCCAAAACCAAGAGTTCCGAACGCACGAAGATGGAGATAGTGATAATAATCTTCCCTAAGCCAAAGGAATGGAATGATAATGAGATTATTGCCCCATTCACAGAGAAATTCGAATTTCCCCCAAAGGGAGGAAAGAGAGAGAGAGAAAACCCAACTTAGAGGGAGAGAGGAACTTCAAGAATCATGAATACTTACGTGGAGAGACCAAGAGAGACTTGATGGTGGACTTTGGAGTGATTCCCTTGAAGCTTGATGGATTTGGGATGAGAGATTGGGTGCCCTAGAGAGAGAAATTTCGTGCATTATGGCCAAAATCACGCGTGAACGACCTTTATTTTTTTCCACTGCAGGGTCATTTAATCGATTAAGATTATTAATCGATTAAGGGTTTCAAACATTCTGGACTTAATCGATTAAGCTGCAGCTTAATCGATTAAGTTGTAGGATTTTCAGCACCCCGACTTTGAACGGCCATAACTTCTTCGTTAACCGTTGGATCTTCCTCAAATTTTGACACAGGCTTCCTCACATATCCTACTTCACATGCAACGGTGGAATTTGTGTTTAGAGTTGTAAATCTTTTATTTTGAATTTCCTAATATAGGGTGTTTATAACACCGAAAACATCGCTTCTAACGCTCTTTTGTTCATCTTTCAACCTCCCTTTTGATGCCAATGCTTCTTGATTCCTTTATGGCATTCAAAGAACTCCTAATCCATCATTTTACATCCTTTTTATAATAGTCCTTACTTCCAAATCTTATCGTTATTCTAAATATTATTTGAATTAAAATTCGGGATGTTACATTTCTCCCCCACTTATTAGAATTTCGTCCCCGAAATTCCGTTGAATTCCGTAACTGGAGAACCATCCCATTGGTAAAGCTTCTGACTATGGTTTTCACTTTCCTACGATTTTTTTTTATTTATTTCCCGCTCCAAGTGTGGTTAGGGTCATGCCTATTTCAATGCTTGTCCTTTAATACAATGTATCTCCTCTATCTGGACAGGATCGTCACTTTTCTTTTTATTAAAGTTCCATCTCTCATTCCTTGGATTGAAATCCTCCCCCACTTAGCATCGACATACTTGATTATATCCATGCTAGGTGGGTATGCTCATTCGTTACTCCGAATAGAGTACGCAAGTTCCTTACCGGTATCCAAGGCTGAGAAGAGGACACGTATGTGACTGTCTATCGGTAGGCATCGAACTATGCTGGGCTTCTACGACTTGGCAATTTTCACCTATGCATCGGAGATGCTTGAAGCTTGAAGAGAGTGAAGATGAATAGAAGAAACATGAAGCACTCAAGAGTGAGTCTCATGGTTTTTGCAAGATGACCCAGGATGGACTGGATACATGTCAAGCAAGAAGACAATGGGGATTATCCCCACAGTGTGCCTTATCAGTAGAGAATCGTCGAAGGATGCGTTTTCTATGGATCTGCGGCTAATTGATTGGTCTCGGTCAAGGCCTAGATGTTACTCCTCAATTCAGTGTTATTTCGGGGAGGTATGGTTTTAACTCTAGTTTAACTCTCATTCAATCCTCCGTGAAGCATTTGGAATTATCTATTTAGTAGTCCTATGGCTTATGGTATGATTACTAGTTATTGTCGCTCGGATAGGACCCGAATTGAGTCGTTAAGTCTCCCCCACTTATTATCAACTTACCCGATTATGCCGGTGTCCGGAAGTAGGGAATCGAACGTGTCGGCTTCTGACTGCCTTTCATACGACTTTCAATGAAGAGTGTAATAATCTAACAACAGCAAGAAACGTATCTTTGGAATTCACAAGGAATTTGCGCTTTCGCTTTAAGAAAAACAACCTAAGATTATGCGATCCAAGGACTTTTTGCAGATTGTAGCAGCTTTTGACTAGAAATTTCCTCGTCCACGAGGAATCGGATCGAATAAATAAGACTGGAACTCCAAGAACGATGGGTATTCCAGGATAAGAAACAAGGAGAAACTCGTAAGTTTACAATGTTCAGTAGATTAGAGCGAGAAATCTTTGATTTGTAATCAAAAGTCACTACTTCATGGTAAAGTCAAACCAAGAAGAATGAGGAGGAAGAGATCTACTTGCACGAATTGAGGTACTAACTAAGCCTTTCAGAATTACTATTAAAGTCTTAAATGATTTTTGATGATCACGAATTGAGGTTGGCAGACGTTCTTGACTTTTGAACATTTTATTAAGCATCATTTAAGATCAATGACACTCAAGGGTTACCTTGGATGTATGTCAGCAATCCCTTACAACCTATTTCAAGTTGGATCTTAAGGAAAGCTTGAATGAATTTGTTACAGAACAAGAAAACTAATGGGATTTGTCCTTTCTATCACCTTAAGACTCGCACTATTCTAGAAATTGAGATTCGTGCTGGGTGGACGACCTGTTGGTGGTCATTCATTCAATTTGTTTGGTCTCTGTGTAGAGACTTCAAGAGGTTATCAGTTAAGTTTTTCTAATAGATGACTATTCAGGAACCTTGGTAAGATTCCCGATGAGACTTGGGTTATCTAAGTTTCAGTTTGGCTTTTTGATGGTTAGGGGTGGTTCTTATAGAGTTTATTCCATCCTTTCTAAGATAGAGTATTCGATTACGCTACTCTTAAATAGATAAGATGGCATAAGGCTCTTATGCTTTGGTTTCGTTTTGGGCCTACTATCCGCTTCCGTTTAAGGAACTTGGAAAGAACACCATTCGGGTTGGTTTCTGTGTTTCCAAAGGATCTACTCCCTTGGAGAGTTTCCATTTCTATGGTTTCAATTTCATTAAGAGGATTGCAATGATATCATCCGTTAATAGTTGCAAAGATTGAGGTGATCAATCTCAACCTCACGTCTATCAACAGCGCACCATTGTCGGGTTCTTATTTTTACCGAAGGCCATTGTTCAATTGCTCAACCTTGGTTGGTCTCGGCGGGGATACTTGGTAAGGTTGTCAAGACTTGCTTTTCTCGCGGGCGACCGTTCAGGAATCTTGTTGGTAAGACTCCCAGTAGGTTTCGGACTGTCAAAGTCTGATCTAGCTTTTCAGAGAAGCTGGAGATGGTGTCTAGGGTGAGCTTGATTCCCTCAAGAACTTCACGTGAAGGATCCGAAGAAGGAATCGTTCAAGTCGGCCTACTTTCTTCTAAAGGTGATACTTCTCATGAAATCTTATGTTGGATTGGTTTTTGTGCTACTTCGAAGCTTTCAATGACATTGACAATCGACAAGCACGAAGATCGAGATGGTCAGTATCAATCTCACATTTATCAATAGCAACATTATTGTCAGGTTTGCTGACGATATAATCATTTAATAGTTTCAAGAGTAAGGATGACCAATCCTACCCTTACACTCTATTAAACGACAACACCATCGAGGGATCCAGTTGAGTTCAAACTAACATCCTATAGTCTTTTTCTGTCACAACCTAAGCCTGGAGAAGATAGTAAGTGAATACATCTATAAATAGGTAGTTATATATGTATTCTATTCGCCTAGCTTAGACACTTGACTATACATATCGGTTAATCGCTTGGTGAGTAAACCACAGGAGTTGTGAGTCCAAACTCCAAGGCCGAGGAAAAACTGCTTTGATACCAAAATGTAACACTCTCATTTTTATTAGTTACTTTTACGTTTTGTTAAAATTGGAGATTTAAAATTTCTTTTTAACACATAAATTTCTTTAAAAGGTTTTACGAAAATCCGGCAGAGTTTCCTCTGTTTTCCGGACTTCCCAAAAATTTTCTTCTAAAAAACCTGTCAGTCCAGAATTGTTTAAAAACATAAACAACAATAGTGAAAAGTCATAACAGATCCTAACGCCCGATTAATGCAATTTCAGGGCAAATTACTAATTTATATATTATTTACAAAAAGTATTTATCCACTCAAAATAGGTAAAACACATTCCACGTAGTGGAACTTAAAATCCTGCTCGGCCAGCACTGAGGTATGCTTCACTTGTGTACCTGAAAAATGTTAACCACATAGGGGAAGCATCACACAGAACTTAAAAGAGAGATTTCTAAGCAGATATATACGACACACCAAGACCATTAAAACCTATACTATACTACATAATTCATGCTCTTCTTTTCCTCTTTACTTCCTAACTGTTTCCCCATTCTTTTTCTTTTTAATTGTTTCCCCTCAAATAATCCCTAACCTCTAATTATTCTTATTCCTCATTACTTTCGCTCTATCCTGTTTACTCCTTTTTCCTAATCACCCTAATTTCCCTATTCCCCCTCTTTCCAGCTAACCCATTTCTTTTCTTCTTTTCCCGTAACCACTCTATTAGCCATTTTTCCTTTCCATCATCATTTTCATTTCCTTTCCCATTTTTATTTCCTTTTTATTCCATTTTCATTACCCTTTTCCATTAATCAATGATATGTCCCTATCCGTTTCCGTTATCCCTTTTTCTTGTACTAAATTTTTCCATTACCTTAACCATAATTCATTCCCTTTAATTCCTTTACCAATTCCATTTTTATTTATTTCCTTTATTCATTTTCCATTATGTGTAACCTCAATCAGAGATCTACACACCGTGTTTGCAACCACAAACAGTGATCTGCAAACGCTGTGTATGCAACCACAGACAGTGATCTGCATACGTATGCAACCACAAACAGTGATCTACATACGTGTATACAACCACAAACAGTGATCTGTATACACCCATCTCGTTTATGTAACCTCAAACAGAGATCTACATAAACTTTCGTTACCTTTTTATTATTTGGCCATAGGGTCAATACAACCACCTGCGCCGTGCCACAGGGTCAATACAACCACCTGCGACATTTACCATTTTCATTAGGCCACAGGGTCAATACTACCACCTGCGCCGTGCCACAGGGTCAATACAACCACCTGCGACAATTACCATTTTTATTATCTCTTTATTATCGTATTAGTCTTATCCCTTTACTTTTAGTTCCTTAATTCTATCTAATACTTTTAATTTCCTAACCCTTCCTTATCCTCTATTATCGTCTCACTTCGCTCACACCTTCCCTTAACGACTTATTATTATTTCCTTGCCATATTATACTTAAGTACTTTTCGTTACTAAATTACTCTCATACTAACTCTTAGTTGTTTACCTATTCTTTTTCTTTTCTTTTTCTTCTTCTCTTCCTTATCACATACCCTATTATTACATCATTAGTCCTATTCTACTCAGTAGTCTCACTAAATTCTCTTTACTCTCATTTGTTCATTTCTAAATATATTTCCCTATTCACCATTTCTATTCTTTTGCCACACCCTACCGATCTAATTGATTAGTTATTCTATTACCTATCTTTTATTCATCACTATTTGTTTCCCCTATTTACTCCATCTATCTTTCTTCATTATTAGCGGGTTACCCTAAGGTTCATTAACAATTAACATTTCCCCCAGTCCTAGCGATAGATATAACTACCCAGAAATACACCCCTTAAGGACTGGTAATGAAACCCCTTACCTTTACCAAAGAGAGGGAAAGTGGAAGAACCCAAGCCGTAGCTCCAAGCGCTCCCAAAACCAAGAGTTCCGAACGCACGAAGATGGAGATAGTGATAATAATCTTCCCTAAGCCAAAGGAATGGAATGATAATGAGATTATTGCCCCATTCACAGAGAAAATCGAATTTCCCCCAAAGGGAGGAAAGAGAGAGAGAAAACCCAACTTAGAGGGAGAGAGGAACTTCAAGAATCATGAATACTTACGTGGAGAGACCAAGAGAGACTTGATGGTGGACTTTGGAGTGGTTCCCTTGAAGCTTGATGGATTTGGGATGAGAGATTGGGTGCCCTAGAGAGAGAAATTTCGTGCATTATGGCCAAAATCACGCGTGAACGACCTTTATTTTTTTCCACTGCAGGGTCGTTTAATCGATTATTAATCGATTAAGGGTTTCAAACATTCTGGACTTAATCGATTAAGCTGCAGCTTAATCGATTAAGTTGCAGGATTTTCAGCACCCCGACTTTGAACGGCCATAACTTCTTCGTTAACCGTTGGATCTTCCTCAAATTTTGACACAGGCTTCCTCACATATCCTACTTCACATCCAACGGTGGAATTTGTGTTTAGAGTTGTAAATCTTTTATTTTGAATTTCCTAATATAGGGTGTTTATAACACCGAAAACATCGCTTCTAACGCTCTTTTGTTCATCTTTCAACCTCCCTTTTGATGCCAATGCTTCTTGATTCCTTTATGGCATTCAAAGAACTCCTAATCCATCATTTTACATCCTTTTTAGAATAGTCCTTACTTCCAAATCTTATCGTTATTCTAAATATTATTTGAATTAAAATTCGGGATGTTACACGTGGTAATGGTCCTGTACTCCTGTTTGCTTCCGACTAGGTTGGGTGGTTGACCGAGGAGATGTAGACGTGTGTGAGCTCAATGATGTTTCCCCCTCATCATTGATGCTAACCGAGATAATAAAACTTAATAGACAAAGATGTTTCAAAAGGAAAAGTATATCAAAATGTTAAGTATCGAATAAGATGAGAGATGATTGTGGAATTTAATGGTGAAAACTTGCGAGAAAGATTTTGAGAACGTGGTTGTAAGCGCAAGAATAAATCAATTGGTTATGAATGAGGATGCTGATGTGGTTGGAAAGTTTCGATATGTTTTGTTATGTGTGATTCTTGTATGTTATGTGCATAACATGTTATAATTGTTGCTGTATATGTCATGCTATTTCATTTATGCCTTTTATTATATTATCCGTCGATTTTTATTTTGAATCTACCCGAGACCGCAAGGTCAACCCGTTAGTGTTCGGAACACTGACTCTCTCCTACCATGTTGTCGTATCGGCACTTGCTGATATTACAACTGGTAGATGGCGCAACGGAAGTGTGGTGGGCTTCATCGACCAAGGCCCGGAGTTAGACGACAAATACTAGGAAGCATGACTAGAAGCTAGGAATTCCCCTGGTGGAATGTATTCCAATGTAAGTTTCTTAGTTGCCTAGCTCTATCATACTGTACCCCGGCAAGTGTTTTACTCAAAGCTGATGATTTTGGAAACAAGTAAATGGGCTACAATTTAAATGATATTTCGAAAACGAGTTTCAAAGTGCGGTGTCTTGTGACATCTCGGTTTGGAACTTGAAAGAGTTTATGAAATGTGGGAACACGTATTATAATTGTAATTATGTTTTAAAAGTCTAAGTGTTCTCATGTTCACATAACACTTGTTTTATAAAAAAAAATGGCCCTAATTTTTACCACTTTTAGTTTAAGTTTTCATGTTGCCAAATTGGGGTGTTACATGTATGAGGGAGGTTTGAAGGCAAAGAGTGCAGTTGAGAAGGTGACGAATCCATCTTCATCTCATGGACCGATTCGGAGTCTTCCTTTTCGTAGAGACTCTAGTGGAAAGTATCGGACTCCACATCCGTACTCTGGTTCTGGTGGGAGAAGGGATCAACATTTTGGAGGGAGTGGACAAGGTGGAAACTTTGGAGGCAATGGTAATCGTGGTGGAAACCATGAAAGCAATAGCTTTGGGGGAAGCCGCATGAGTCATAGTGGTGGAAATCGTAATAGCTTTAGTGGAATGAGATCGGGAACTACACCTCCTCGTTGCAACAAGTGTGGTCGCAATCATTTTGGTTCGATGTGTCCACCCAGGAATCCTAACTGTTTCAATTGTGATAAGCCTAGTCACATTGCAAAGGATTGCAAGGAACCAAAGAAAGTGGCTAATTCGGGGAATGCAAATCGACTTACTCTGCAAGGGAGAGTGTTCACTATGAGCGGAGCGGAAGCTGCGAAAGCTGCTAATCTGATCCAAGGTGAATGTTTCATTCATAAGAATTCCTTATTAGTGTTGTATGATTCGGGTGCTACTCACTTGTTTATTGCTGATGATGTGGTGAATAGATTAAAGTTGAAAGTAGATGCTTTACCTTATAATTTGATTGTTTCTACCCCTACTAATAAACTTGTGATAGTGTCTACCTATTTTTCTAATTGCCCAGTAGAGATAGAAGGTAACACCTATTTCGTTGATTTGATTCAACTACCCCTTTCTCAAATAGATGTTATCTTAGGAATGGATTGGCTTATGAGGAATCATGTTCTTCTGAACTGTTCCGAAAAGTCATTAGTCTTTAGTAAAACCCAATCATCTTTACCTAAACCCGAAGACCCTGAGCATTTATCTGCCAAGGAAGTTCAAACTTCATTGAAGGATGGGGCAGTGGCCTACATGTTCTTAGCTTCATTGGATGTCAAGAAGGATAAGGAACTACACGAATTGCCGGTGGTTAAATATTTTCCTGGAATATTTCCGGAAGAGATACCTGGTTTACCGCCAATTCGAGAAGTTGAATTCTCAATTGATGTAATCCCTGGAACTGGACCTATTTCCAAAGCACCTTATAGGATGGCCCCGGTGGAGTTAGCTGAACTGAAGAAACAACTGGAAGAGATGTTGGAGAAAAAGATGATACGGCCCAGTGTGTCACCATGGGGAGCGCCGGTGTTGTTTGTCAAAAAGAAGGATGGCAGTATGCGTTTGTGTACGGACTATCGTCAATTGAACAAGGTGACGATCAAAAATAAGTACCCTTTGCCCAGAATTGATGCCTTGTTGGATCAATTAAAGGGAGCATCCGTATTCTCTAAGATAGATCTTCGATCAGGATATCATCAGATTTGAGTGAAGGAGGAGGATATTCCTAAGATTGTTTTCAAAACTCGTTGTGGGCATTACGAGTATCTGGTTATGCCTTTTGGTGTAACAAATGCTCCGGCGATATTCATGGACTACATGAATAGAATTTTTCATCCTTACTTGGATTCATTTGTTGTCGTGTTTATCGACGATATTTTGATTTATTCCAAGACTAAGGAGGAACACGCAGAGCATTTAAGGACAGTCTTGGCAATGTTGAAGGACAAGCAGCTTTATGCTAAGTTAGTGAAGTGTGATTTTTGGCTGGATTCAGTGCATTTCTTAGGGCACGTGATCTCAAAGGATGGAATTGCGGTGGATCCTGCAAGGGTAGAAGCTGTGCTGGAATGGAAAACACCGACATCTGTGATAGAAATAATTAGTTTCTTGGGATTTGCAGGGTATTACCGTCGGTTTATCGAAGGATTTTCTCACTTATCTTTGCCTTTGACAAAGTTGACGAGGAAAGGTCAGCTATTTGAATGGTCGGCGAAGTGTGAGGAGAATTTTCAACAATTGAAGAAGAGGTTAACAACCGCGCCAGTGTTGGTTTTACCGGATACAACAAAGCCATTCTGTGTGTACTATGACGCTTCGAAGCAAGGGTTAGGATGCGTGCTAATGCAAGAAAGGAAGGTAGTAGCCTATGCTTCGCGACAACTGAAGATTCATGAGCTGAACTATCCAACTCATGACTTAGAGCAAGCGGTAGTGTTGTTTGCTTTGAAGATTTGGAGACACTACTTGTATGGTGTAAGGATTGAAGTCTTCAGCGATCACAAGAGTTTGAAGTACTTGTTTGAGCAGAAGGAGTTGAATATGCGTCAGAGAAGGTGGATGGAATTTTTGAAGGACTATGATATCGAGCTACAATATCACCCTGGGAAGGCAAATGTAGTTGCTAATGCCTTAAGTAGGAAATCATTGCATATTTCTGCATTGATGATAAAGGAATTGAAGTTGATTGAAGAATTTCGAGACCTGAATTTAGGAGTAGAGTTCAAACCTAAGAGCATGGTATTGGGACTGTTGACCGTCTCAAGCAAATTTATGGAGAAGATAAAGGAACTTCAACTGAAAGATGAGGAGCTTCGAGCTAAGAAAGAGCTTTCGGAAAAAGGAAAAGAAGTGGAATTCAGAATTGGTAGTGATGGAGTGTTAAGATACAAAGATCGTGTTTATGTACCGGATAATGCTGAGATGAAAGGAATGATAATTGGAAGAAGCTCATAATAGTAAGTTGAGTTTTCACCCTGGCTCTCAAAAGATGTACCAAGACCTCAAGAAGATATTCTGGTGGTCTGGAATGAAGAGGGAAGTTGCGAAGTATGCGTCTCGATGCCTGACGTGTCAGAAAGCTAAAATAGAGCATAAGAAGCCTGGTGGTGAGCTACAACCGTTGGCAGTGCCAGTGTGGAAGTGGGATTGTGTAACCATGGATTTTGTCTCTGGTTTTCCTAGAACTCAAAAAGGATATGATGCTATATGGGTAATTGTGGATTGATTGACGAAGACTGCACAGGTTATTCCTCTCAGTATGAGGTATCCATTGGATAGGTTGGTTGAACTGTACCTAAAGGAAGTGGTGAGATTGCATGGAGTGCCTTCAAGCATAGTATCAGACAGAGATTCGCGTTTTACTTCTAAATTTTGGGTTAGTTTGCAAGCAGCAATGGGAACAAGATTGGATTGAAGTTCGACTTATCATCCGCAAACTGATGGACAATCAGAGCGAACTATTGAAACACTGGAAGATCTACTGAGAGCTTGTGTGGTAGAGGACGCTGGAAATTGGGATTCTTTTCTGCATCTGATTGAGTTCACTTACAACAATAGTTTCCATTCAAGAATTGGAATGGCGCCATATGAAGCTTTGTATGGTAGAAAGTGCTGAACACCCTTGTGTTGGTCTGAAACTGGAGAGCATTTGATAATAGGACCTGATATAGTGCAGCAGACGAATGAGAAGGTGAAGTTAATCCAGGAGAGAATGAGAGCTGCTCAGAGCCGACAGAAGAGCTATCAGGATAAGAGGCGAAGTTTGCTGGAATTCAATGAAGGAGATTATGTATTCATGAGGGTAGTGCCGACTACCAGAATTGGCAGAATGCTCAAAACCAGAAAACTTACACCTCGTTTCATTGGACCTTACCCAATTCTTAAAAGAATAGGACCCTTAGCCTACCAAATTGCTTTACTGCCTTTGCTTTCTAACTTGCATGATGTCTTTCATGTGTCTCAACTGAGAAAATATATTCATGACCCTTCACACATCATTGAGCCCGACTCAATACAACTAAAGGAAAATCTTACATATGAAGCTTTACCTCTAAGGATAGATGGTAGTAGTGTCAAAAGGTTAAGAGGGAAAGAGATACCTTTAGTTAAAGTAATATGGAGTCAGAACAATGGAGAAGATGCGACATGGGAGCTTGAGATCAAGATGAGAAGTTCTTAGCCGCACCTTTTTGCTTCAGGTACGACATTTCTCGGGGACGAGAAATCTTCAAGTTGGGGAGAATGTGACATCCGTCAAAATCCTCGTATTTGTTTTAAGCAATAAAGAGATTTATTTTTGAGAAAGTGTTTTTGAAAGAGTATTTCTTAGAATGAATTTCTTATTTCATGATTTTTAAAGTGATGAATGATTTTAAAAGGAATGATTTTCATAAGATAATACTATGAGTTTTAAAATTGAGTTTTTGGAATGGTTGTGTGTTTAATATTTTTATGCTTTAAAGAAATTGTGATTTTCTTATGCATGAGTGATTTCATGAGAAAAATTTATTTTCATATGCATGTATGTGTATGTGTGTACGGTTTTGCATGTATGTGTATGCTTAGGATTTTATTTAAGACAAGAAGCTTATAGGATGAATTAGAACCATGTAGAAATTAGATTAGTAGAAAGATGTGGATTATGGAAATAGCCAACCAATAGGAATTCGAATGAGTGCCTTAATTTACTCCTCTTTGTCTAGGTTGATAAGACCTAAACCATGCAACAAATTGAAGTACCAAAATTACCCCCCCACACACACACATGACCGAATTTCCAAGGGTATAAGAGAGATTTCACGGCTTGCCTATAAATATAGCTACCCTTAGTTCATTTCCCTTAACTTTCACATCATTTCTTCCTTTCATTTCTTCATTTCCAAACACCAACTATAAGAGCTCCTTAAACTCTTAGAGAGAGAGAGAGTGTCCGTGGGAGAAGAAGGAAGAAGGAGAAGAGGATCAAGCCAAAACCTAAGGATTTCTTTGAAGATCCAAGAGCTTAGAAGCTAGAAGACCTTGATCTTGGTGTGTAACTCGAAGATCCTAGAAGAGTAGAGTTAGTTTTAGATTTCTAAGCTTTGTAATCTTCTTTTCTTCTTGCATGTTTGATTTTATGGTTTAGTTGATGGTTGCAAGTATTGTTTTGCTTTGATCTTGAATTTTTGGAGTTAAAGAAACTTGTAAATTGCTAAACAACAAGCTAGATGATTCGGCCATGGTTAGTAAACCATGTGTTGATGATTTTTAACTAGATCTAAGTGGTTGGATGTTGGTTTTATGCTTAGAAAAGTTGATTTAAGTAGTTGCATGTCTTGATCTATGAAAAGCTTTGATCTTGAGTCATGCATGTGATTTTTCAACAAAAAGATTTGATCTTTCTTGATGCATGTCACAGTTTTGAAGGAAATCAATGGAAACAAGCTTTGAAAATGATTTTTGATGCAAAAAGGACTTGATTTATGCATTGTGTTTTTGCATGTTAAAGATTTGAAGCTAAACCTTGATTTATGATGATGTTTATTCGGTTTAAGCTTAGAGAACTAAGAGATCATGTTTTGATCCTCATGAAAAGGCACATGCATGTTGATCTTTACTTGATTTAAGAATTTTAAAGTGCATGCAAGAGATTTGAAATGAAATTTATTTGAATGATGATGATGATTCGGTTTAATGCTTGAAAAAGGAAAAGATGTTTTAAAAATTTTGTGTGAGCAAGTACTTGATTTGGTTTATGAATCTTGTTCTTTGCATGTTAAAAAAATGAACCAAAAACCATGTCTTTGTCATTATGAGTTTTCGGCCAATGCATGTTAACTAGGTTTAGGTTTCTTTTCGTGAAGTGACATGAAGTAATGAGTATGTTTCATGGGTTAATGCTAAGTTAATTTGTTTGAAATGGTGTTGTGGTTATTTATTCTCTATTCGGTTTTGGTGTGAGAATGGATAAATGAGTTTAGTTGATTCAAGAAGAGTTTTCAATGATTTTTGATTTTATTCCTTTGCTGTCCAGAAATTTATTTTAAGGTATTTCTATTCTAAAAGTGTTTTTTTTAGGTAAACGAAAAAATTCATTAACCAACCAAACAAAATTGTACATCAATCAAAAGCAGAAAAATAAACGTTTAATCTACGGTACCCACCTACTATGTAGGGTTGCACCAAAGAAAAAACAAGAGCTAAAAACCTGCTAACTAAAGAAGTATTTAAACTTAAGTACCCACCTACTATGTAGGGTTGCACCCAAGTTTAAATACCAATTACAGTTCTGCTAAAATTCTAGTAGCTATTACATTGTTGCAACATGAATTCTAAAAGTGTTTTCAATTGATGAAAAGTGTGAATTTTAAGTACCGTTTGAGATAACAAAAGCTAGATGGAAAAATATCGATTTTTCGGTGTTTTAAGAAGCTGAAACGTGGCTGGACTAGTTTCAAACAGCAACCTAAAGTGATTTTTAATTGTGTCATTATTATGAGTTTTCAAGTGATTTTGAGAAATTTCAAGTGCAAGAAAAGATTGGAGTTGTTTTGACAAACGATTGAATTTTAAAGAAAATGATGAAAAGAAAAAAGAGCTTTTCCTATTTTAAGTGGAGAAGAATAAAGTGATGCATTTCTATTGAAATAAATTTTGACGCAAACGTATTTTTAAAATACGAGGTATTCTTTAGACGGTGGAACGGAATCGCAAGAAGAAGCGAGAGACTATCGAGGATAAGGCAATTCACCTGCTGGACTAAGAGGTGAGAGTGCTGTGAACCCACGACGTGGTTGCTTATAGACTGAATATATGGACTATATTAATTGTTGAGATCTATGTGATATACTAAGTGCTAATTGTTTATATGCTCAGTTAATTGTAATGCATGATTAGTTCCTTTATGTATCTGAATTCACTGTATTGATGTTGTTGAGTATATTTGTATTCTGTTTGGAACCCTCGTTGTTATGTGTGATAATGAGAATCCAGAGAAATGAATAAGACTTGAGATTATCTGAAAATCTTAAGAAAAGATGATATAGTGATGAGATATTAGAATTCCCCAGTTAAGCAATGATGCTGAGATCGTGCTTATGATATTGAGATTGTGCTCATGATGCGGAGATTGTGCTTATGATATTGAGATTGTGCTCATGACGCGGAGATTGTGCTCATGATGCTGAGATTGTGCTTATGATATTGAGATTGTGCTCATGATGCTGAGGTTGTGCTCATGGAGTTGAGATTGTACTCTTGATGCTGAGATTGTGCTCGAGGACTCATGATTGATCATGATTGCCAAGTGGCTATTGGAAATGAAAGAGATACAAGAGATTTATGAGATTTTCCTACGGGAATGATTTGATGTGGCTGTGATGCCAAGTGGCTATTGAAAGTGAAAGTAATATGTGATTCTTTGGGGAACGGATTTAACCCTTAGTGGTCGGGACTTGTCGAAGGGATGAATCAAGGGAGAGTCGACCTAAGGTTAATTAAAAATATAAAAGACTTTAAAAGACTCTAACAAAAGTTGTGAGAAATGAGTGCGAAGTAGTGGAGAGGAAGATACCATGGGTATCTGCGGATACTCAGGTGGAGATTGCATGAGGGGAGGGCAAGGACGGTGAACGTCAAGAAGCCTAGAGTATATTTCTAGGCAGAACGAATTCCACATGTGGCGTCGGGATGATCGATTCCGAATGGCCATGGTAAGTTCTGCACCGCGATCTAGAAATAGTACTATCACCCCCTTGATTGCAAATCTAGAATAGTGAGAGGGACTGGAACAGGGCTCTGTGATTTTGCCACTATACCCGATTTTTCTACAGTGTGCCTTGATAATATATGATTTGATTTGATTTGAGACTGTACCGATTTTCTACAGTTCTCCTGGCTTGGAGCCATTTGTTGAGACAGATGTCAAGCCCGCGTGGTAAAGGTCCTGTACTCCTGTTAGCTTCCGACTAGGTTGGATGGATGACAGAGGAGATGTAGACGTGTGTGCTGACTAATCTTCCTCAGTGATGGTTTTTTCCCACCTCATTGAGTGAACCAATTTTGATAAGACTTAAAGAATGATGAAAGATTCACAGAAAGAAAGTATAAGAGAGTTTCTGAATGATTGAGAAAGACTCTGATAAGATTTTGAATGCTCGAAAAGATTGTGATGTCAAGTGAAGTGATTTTATATGGCAATGAGTTGTGATCTTGATATATCTGGAATATCGTTATATGCCTTGTTTATAAGTGCTTCTTATATGCTTATGTGGATAACATGTTCAGTTATGATGACACTGTTATGATTATACTGTTTCTACATGATTATGTTATACTGTTCTGCATAGTCTGGTTATAGTGTTCTTTTTTATTATTTGCCTGTCTCTATATTGAGTCTATTGTGAGACCGCATGGTCGATGCGTTAGTGTTCAGAACACTGACTCTCTCCTACCATGTTGTCGTATTGGCTTTTGCCGGTATTGCAACGGGTAGATGGCGTATCGTGTAGCGATTCACATGTGGCCTCTTCAAGGAGGAACATGGGTGGTTGTTCCTAATGGATGGGTATGGAGAGGAGATACTCGGTTGGAGATCGATGATCCCAAACACATTTTGCGAGGGACGAGTTTGGACGTGCATGTGGGACATGTCACTCTTCGTGATTATCAGGATGGTGGACCGAGGGAACACCATGAGTATGATGGTCAACCCACACCGTTTGCAGCAGAGACTCCACAGCGGATGGAGGAGGAAGATGTGCGTGACCCTGGTCAAGGAGTTGATGAGGAGTCTAGCGAGAAGATGGAAGCGGATATTGGTTCGAGTGGAGAGTGAAGTCCGATGTGTTCTGATAGTGTCTAGATGTTCTGGTGTCTAGGATCTAAGTTCCCAATCGAGCATTACCCTTGTGAAATACTGACGATGTAATCATGCTACTTTTATTTATGTTTTTAACTAAGTTTTTAAACCTGGTATGTAATCTTTTGTAACCATGATCAACTTTTGGAAAACTGCTGGAGGAGAGACTCCGATGCTTTTGGTTTATGATTATATGATAATGGAAATGATGATGTACGTATTTTCAATGGTATTTTGGTTGATGGGAGTTTCAAGTGACATCTCAATTTTCAGTTAAGTGATATTATCAAATGTTGGATTCATTTTAGAAAAAAAAAATGGCCTCATTTTTTACAACAAACTAATAATAATTAATGTAAGTTTTGGAAGTGAAAATCGGGCTGTTACAGTGTTCCTTTCCTTCCACCAAGAATCCTTCTGGTTGGTCCATGTAAACATTTTCTTCTAAATCTCCATTAAGAAAGGATGTTTTCACATCCATCTGGTGCAACTCCAAGTCATAATGGGCTACTAGTGTCATGATAATTCTGAATGAATCCTTTCGTGAAACTGGTGAAAAATTCTCGTTATAGTCAATGCCATTTTTCTGAGTGTAACCCTTTGCAACAAGTCTGGCCTTGTAAGTTCAAGGTTGTCATGAGAGTCACGTTTGGTCTTATAGACCCACTTGCACCCAACTCTCTTGCAACCTTCAGGCAATTCTACAAGGACCCATACAGCATTATGTTCCATGGATTTCAATTCCTCTTTCATGGCATCTAACCACTTATCAGAATTATTACAACTAACCGCTTGTGAAAACGAAAATGGGTCATTATTTTCAATGCTCAAGTCAGATTCTAACTCTTGTAGATAAACCACAAAATCATTCGAAATAGCAGATTTTCTTGCTCTCTGAGATCTCCTTAATATTATTTCTTGTGGCTCCTCTATAATAGGTTCATTATGAATAGCAGGTTCATTTATTTGTTGCTCCTGCAAATTATTATGCGGTGAAACAATTAGAGGAACATTTATAATTGAGCTAGAAGGACGAGCTACAGGAACTTGTACTTTAACTTCCTTAATTTCCACATTTCGTGGACAAGACATACTTCCATCTTGTGGAAGTTTACTCCCACTAATTTCATCATTTTCAATGAACCTAGCATTTACAATTTCAACAATTCTCAAACTATGGTTAAGACAATAAAATATATACCCTTTTGACTTTTCTGGATAAAAAATAAAATAATCACTAATTGTTCTTGCATCCAATTTCTTTTCTTGTGGATTATAAACCCTTACTTCTGTCGGGCAACCCCAAACATGCAGGTGCCTTAAGTAGGTTTCCTACCAGTCCACAGTTCAAAAGGTGTCTTTGGAACTGCCTTACTAGGAACCCTATTCCACAAATACATTGCAGTTTTCAAGGCATACATTCACAAAAATATAGGTAAAGACGAATGACTTATCATACTCTTAACCATATCCAATAATGTTCTATCACGCATGTCTGATACACCATTTTGTTCTGGTGTACCTGGCATTGTGTATTGCGCACAAATACCACGTTTCTCTATAAGTTTTGCAAAAGGACCTGGGTGTTGCCCAGTTTCATCATATCTTCCATAATACTCACCACCTCTATCATACCTAACAATTTTCACTTTTCTATCGAGTTGTCTTTCTACTTCATTTAAATAAATTTCTATGCATCTACTGCTTGAGATTTTTCATACAACAAGTAAATATAACCATAACGTGAATAATCGTCAATAAAGGTGATAAAATATTTTTCTTTTCCGAAAGAATTAACATCAAAAGGTCCACAAATATCGGTGTGCACAATTTCAAGAAGCTGGTTGCTTCTTGTGGCTCCTTTGTTTCTGTGTTTTGTTAATTTTCCTTTTATACAATCCACACCTTTTTATACAATCCACACAAATTCTTAGGTCAGTAAAATCTAAGTCTGGAAGGACTTCATTCTTTATAAGATTTTCCATTCTTACTTTGGAGATGTGACCCAAACGCTTATGCCACAAGTTAGCAGAACGTTCATCTACTAAACTACGTTTAGTACCAATGAGATGATTATGCTTAAATAAACTGAAATATCTAGAACCAAAATTAAAAGAATAACCAGTAGCATCAAGTCTAGATAATGAAATCAAATTTCTAGATAAACTAGGTACGTAAAGAGTCTCAAATAAATCTAGGTGATTCCCTGTGTCAAGGATTAAACGATAAGTCCCGACTGCTTCCACTGGTGCCTTCACTCTATTCCCCATGAACACGAACTTCTCATTTGGGTTTATGGTTTGGATTGAATGGAATCCCTGCAACGTGTTAGAAACATGAGTCATACATCCAGAATCAATCCACCAAGTATTATGTGGAACTTCAGTTAAGTTTTATTCATAACATACATAAGCATTTAGCTTACCCTTTTTCTCAAACCAATTCTTTCGTTTTGGGCAGTTCTTCTGGAAATGTCCAGATTTTCCACAGAAACGACATTTATTATCACGAGGTCCCTTCTTCTAGATTTTTGCCGATGCCTCATTAACCTTCAGTGCGCCCTTGCCCTTATCATGTTTCTTCACAAAATTCTTTCCAGCTCCTTGATGTCCTTGGTTGCTTACATAATTAACAGAGTGACTTCCAAGGTTCTTAAGACTTGTTTCCTCTTGAACCAACGTACTGTGCAATTCATGCACATTCCATTTATCTTTTATGGTGTTGTAATTCATTTGGAATGGGTCATACTCAGACGGTAATGAGTTAAGCACAAATTGCACAAGGAAGTTCTCGTTCACAGCCATTCCCAAAATCTTAAGTCTTGCTGCAATATTTATAATTTCACTGACATGTGTTGGAAACCAACAAGCGGGCTTAGCAATTACTAGAGGGGGGGTGAATAGTAATATGAATGCAACAGTGACTAATTTTCGGATGCAATTAAGGAATAATTGATTTTGTGCAGATTTTTCTGAAACAGGGCAAAAACACTCGAGTCTTTTTCAGACTACTCGAGTAAAATAGCAAGAACACTCGAGTCTTCTGAAGAACACTCGAGTAAATCGTGCAGAGTGCAGAAAACAGTTTCTGAGAAATTGGCACTATAAATCAATAGGAATAAAACCAGTCCAGAGCAGATAAATAGAAGAGTAGTAAGCAATTAAATAAAACTATAACAACTTGAAAACAACTTAATTGCTGCGGAATTACTACTCAAATTAAAAAGCCCCTTTTGAGAAAACTTAGGTTTGGTTTTTACTTGAAAGTAAAGAAAGCAATGAAAAGAGGACACCACCAATTTTATACTAGTTCACTCCCTATAAAGAGAGCTAATCCAGTCCCCCTAAGAACCTTAGGAGTGTCTACTAAAATCAAATTGTTAGAAATATTACAAGGGATTATTGAGATTCCTCACTCAACCTAACCCTTCCAAGAGTTGTAAGAACTACAATCGGTGGGTGAAATAACTAGGAGAACACCTAGAAGGGGGGTTGAATAGGTGTTAGAGAAACCTTGAAAGATTTTCGAAAGAAACGAATCGAAACAACTAAAACGAATGATTTTTACACAAAGTTTCAGCCCTTAATCGATTAAACCTGCAATTAATCGATTAACACCTGAAAGTCTTCAAATGGTTAATCGATTAATACTTCAGTTAATCGATTAGTGCCTGAATGTTTGCTTTTGGTTAATCGATTAACAGCTTCAGTTAATCGATTAATCACTGTTAAAACTGAAAAATCACTTTTCAATCAAATACGAAAATCAATTAATTAACACGTATAATCAGAGATAAAGCGGAATTGATTAACACCAATATTCTTATTGATTACCTAGGTTATGAAAATGATTTTCCCCAAATCAATTTGCACAATTAAGATTCAATTCAATCAATTATGAAAATCAATCTTTTCTAGGTTTTCAACCAAGAACATATGAAATTACTAGAATGTAAAGAGCTAAGGGAATAGAGATACTACACAGAGATTTATCCTGGTTCACTCTCATCCACTTGAGAGCTACATCCAGTCCCCTCTTCAACCAAGAGAGATTCTTCATTATGAGGAATTAGAGTTCTCAAATTACAAGCAAATGCCTCTCAAGACTCACTTCTTGATAGCCTCCAACAGATACCCCACTCTTGTCTTGCAACCCTATTGAATCTAATCTAACCTCTTCCCTTGCTTGTTGATATCCCCACAAAAAGTCTTCCAAATGCTTGATGATACCTCACACCAAGGCTTCCAATTGCTTGTCAACACAACAAGACTTCCAAGACTTCTTTTGCTTGATGAACAACCACCAAGGCTTCCAAATGTTGAAGAATGTCTGCCTCCTTGCAATGATTACAACCAAATTGAAAACAATAACAATCCTATGAATCTCTTTCAAGAACTATGAAAATATCAACCTGAGAGATTCAAAGATTCTTGATCAAAGAATGTAAAAGTTGAAAGCTTTGATCTATGAAAGTGAGAGAGAATAGTGTGGCTTTAATCTTTGTAAAATTGATATGAAAATGATGTTAGTTCAATCTAATAATCCACAAAGGTTAGGAAAAGGTTTATATAGAATACCCAAAAGTTATGATCATTAAAAAATGATTTTGAGAAGTTAAAAACGTATTTTAAAAACCAGTTTTACAAGTGTTAATCGATTAACATATGGCTTAATCGATTAACCACTGTAACGTGTGTGTTAATCGATTAACCTAACTCATTAATCGATTAGCCACTGCTAAATTCAATTAAAAACTTGTTTTCTCAAAACAAAACCTTTCCTTTCAAACCTTTAAGCCACCTCTTGATTTTAGGTTAAGTGAAAACTCAAATTATGATATAATCATGACCTTGATAGAGATTCACTACCCTCTAAAGACTCTACCCAAACTCATTAAAATAAAAGACTCAAACTAAAGATATTACAATTAAACACAAACTAAGTCTTCATGAGCTTGCTCTCTCTTCATCATTTGTTGTTTGTTGTTGTTTGATGAAGTTCTCCATACTTGAGCTTGATCACAAACACTCGTAGCTTGTTCAAAACCTTTGTCATTATCAAAACATTCTCACTGGATCTAACAATCTCCCCCTTTTTGAAAATGACAAACACGTTTTGAATTTGTTTGAAGTTGTTGATGCTTGAACCATTTGATCACTTGGTGAGACTCTTGCTCCCCCTCAATAAATGCTTGACATTTGTAATCTATTTGAGTTAAGCTTGATTCTCCCCCTATCTCCAGCAACTTTTCTCAACCTATATAAAAACAACAAAGCAACCCTTTCTCCCCCTTTTGGCATTATCAAAAAGTAATATATACCAATTGTAATATAAAATCCTAAGCCAAAATAGAAGAGTAACAATGAATGTTGATTTCTCTTTTTATAAAATCATTTCTATACATTATTGATATTAATTAATTAATGATACAAAATGTAAAATTAAAGAACTATACTTTGAAATGAGATACCAATTGGAAAGAAATATGACAATGAAATATGATACCAATTGGAACTAAAAAGTCATCATATCACTTAACAAAGTAAGATATCAATTGTAAAGAAATATCACAATAACAACTATAATAGCATGATAATCATATAATGATCACACAATGATACCAATTGAACTTTGTATAAGTAATACCCATTGTAAATATCCAACAATATCAATTGTGTAACATCCCTCATTTTTATGAAAAGAATAAATGATTATTTTTATTATTGAAAATTATTTTAAAGGAAGTATTTTGGATAAATAAATTAAGGGGGAAACATATTTTATAACTAAAATAGTTTTGGTAAGAAAGATATAAGAATAACATTTAGGAAAATGATATTTTGGTGAAATATCATGTAAAGAATGGGCTGTATCTTTTTAATTAACCGTTGGATCGTCCTCAAACTTTTAGACAAGGTTTCTAACTATTTAATCTTAACATCCAACGGTGGAAATTTCGTTTTGAGTAGTAAATCTTTTTAAATCAATTTTTCCGTAAAATTGTGCATTATGTTAAAATTGATGATTTTCATCAGTATCTAACCGGTTAGTGGCCTCGTGTAACCGGTTAGAACGTCTGCATCTGCAGAAATTAAAGTGGATTTGAGCTGGAAGTCATGAAGATTCTTCGTTTTAATCTTCCCCAAGAAGCATGGAACCCTAATAGGTGTTCTAGGACAACTGTTGATCGCTGAAATTGGATGAGTGGCCTTGGTGATGAATCACCCTTCCTTCCACCACCATGTTCTTGCTCTATAAATAGGGGTTTAGGGTTTGAGTTCTGATTCATTCTTTCTCTGTGTTTTTGTGCCCAAACTCTGTCAAAATCATTTCTCAAATTCGTGCAAATAGCTTTCCTTGAGTTATTGCACATTAAGCTTTGAATTAGTGAGGGTTTGCTTGGGGAATCCTTTGGTTTTGTTGGTGTTCTTCTCCGTTTCTGGTGTGGATGCTCTGTGGCTGCTGCTGTGAGCTCTTTGGCTGCTGTTATAGGAATCTTTGAGCTTATCTAAGTGCTATCAAATTGTCCAGGTATGGGAGAAGTCGTTCATATTGCTAGGATTATAGATTGTGGAATTTGATGTGTGTATGCTATGTGATTTGGATCAAGACATGGTTGTTGGACTTGGAGGTCCAGACAATCACTTGGTCACTAGATTAATAATCAAATTAAGGGCTGAAATGAATTGAGGAAATTAAGTGAAAAGAACTCATGAATCTTGGCTGAAATACAATTGGTAAATTGAAGGAATTACCTTTGGTTTGGAGCTAAAATCATTCTTTGACTATATGTATGTTTGATTTGGACTTGTTTGAGATTTGAGAACATAGAAATGAACCTGTTGGATTCATTCTTACTATGCTGAAATTCTAAAGTGATGATGAAGCTTATGAACATTTGATTATGAGTATGAGGATACATATTAAGTTGATTATGGATTTGTAAATGTTGAGACTTGATTAAGAATTTATGAATCTGTAATATGTGATTTAATTGTCTGTTCAGTTGTTGCTTAATGTCTGTGAAGATTTTTATGTGAATCTGAAATGATTGGGAATTAGATTGTGTAGTTTTTGCTCTCAGGACTGCTAATCTAACCGGTTAGCCAGTGTTGTAACCGGTTAGAACCTGAGAAGGAAGAGTAATTGATCAAGTTTAGATTGATAATCATTTATGGTTTGGAATTACTCTATGTTGGCTTGAACATGCTGCACATGATTCATGATGATACCTTGTTATATAACTGAATTGATTAGTAAATTAATCCTAAATCATGAGTTGTTCATTATCTTGATGATTCACATTCTAATTAATTAGATTACTCCCTGTATTGCTTTGAAAGCAGTGCTTAATCACCCTATGTGTTCTATTTGATATTGGCTTATGTTGATAATTGGATTTTGAAAAGATTGAGTATAAGTTTGAATTGCAAGAGTATGTTAAAGAACTATGTTACAAGAAGGAATCAAGGGATTAAGAACTAAAGGGCAATGATTTGGGACTAGAACTTAATATGATTTTAATTAGGTATAGACCTTAAGCTGTCATAAGGGAAAGAAATGCATTTGGAATTGATTTGAGTTGTGAAGGAAGCATGTTCTGCTCTCAAACTGCATAATCTAACCGGTTAGAAGTTCCTGTAACCGATTAGTGCCTGACAGCATTCATTAATTATTCAGTTTTGTTATAGAAATCAGCATGGGTTGGTATGACATAGGCTTGGGCCAATAACCCAATCAATAAAAAGAATTTTATAAGCTAAGGAAATGAGGTTTGTTTAAGAATAGAGTATGTCTAAATATGCTTAAGCTTTATTATAACACTAGAAGCATGTCTTAATTGCTGCATCTGATAATCTGAAATTAGATATTGATACAATAGGAAATGACTAGATGACTAGCTAGACTTTGTCTTTGTTTTGGTTCCAAGGTTTTGAAGTTGTTTTCAACTTAGGTTATCAAAGTCCTAGTTCATTGACTCAATCATATACAAGTAATATCAAAGGAGCTGCTTAAGCATTAGAAAGTGATTAGCTAGAGGTTTGAGAGGATTTGGAATTAAAGTTAAAATTGGATGCTTTCAGGTCTGCTGTCTCTAACCGGTTAGTAGACTTCTGTAACCGGTTAGGACCTGAAAGAAGAAAGCAATTAATTTAGTTTTCTTATAATCCTTAAGTTTTAATTAATTATCATTTCTTGTTTCTAAATGAGTTAATTACAATGCTAATGAGTTAAGGAGGATTAAATCATTAATTATCTAATTCAAAAGAACAAGAATTACCTCGGAACTCTAGCATTGTTTTATAAATGATTAAAGACTCATTTTTTTGTTATAAGGATTAGGTTAATGGTTGAGTCTGCTGGATGTATAGGACTAATGGATCATAACCCAAAGTGAGATGTTGAACAAAGACTTAATGAAGCATGACTTGAGTCTAATATCACTTATGGAAGGATTACAGTTTGGATAAGAGTACAATGACTTGAATAAACAGTAATGATGATGTGAGTATAATGATGCTTAATGAATATATAGCTTTGATCCAAATGCGTCGAGGCTTGTTGCTTTGATTTGGATATGTTGGAGCTTGATAAGTGAAATTGCTCCAATTTCCTCTTATATGTGGAAGCTATTATTATCCCCAGTGTGAAGTCATTGTGCTAATCTGATTCCGTATAGTACGGTGTGGCCGCTATACGAAGACATATGGTACGGTGTGGCCGCCATATGTATGGTAAGTGTAATGGAATTCCGTATAGTACGGTGTGGCCGCTATACGAAGGCATGTGGAACGGTGTGGCCGCCATATGTATGATACACTTAAAGGATTCATATAGTACGGTGTGGCCGCTATATGAAGGCATGGAACGGTGTGGCCGCCATGTGTAAAATGTGATGATTAATATTTGTGTTATGCATCTCATGCATGGTGTACAGGGAATTGTAAAACGAGTGAGGTGCATGCAGGATTGGAAACCATGTAGTACGGTGTGGCCGCTACATGAGACGGTTGGAACGGTGTGGCCGCCACCGTAGAAATGACAAGGACCTAGAACTATTGGTGGACAATGGTTCAGCGATCATCCCGTTGTATCATTTTAGGATCGTGGTCGATGGGGTTCCAGTATAGAACGATGTGGCCGCTATACAGGTGGTGGAAACATCGAGCGCACGATTGCCTATCCCAGAGTGTCGTTTTCTGGAAGAGTTGATTATGGAGAAATGATTTGAGAGACGTGTGATGTCCTAGACGGTGAGGCCCTCCAAGGGTTAGGGAAGAAGACCTTCAAAGGAGCCTCAGTCTAGGGTTTCTGTGTGATGTTTGGTGGGAGTCCTCTGGTGGCTAAGGGGAGAGCCAAGAAGCAACCCTAATCACTGGTGTGTGAGGGTGATAATTAGGGTTAGAGGACGTACCTGAGCCCCATGTAGTACGGAGCTACTTATAGGGGGGAGCTGGTTGCCCTAATGGGCTTGCTTTAGGCCCAATTAGGGCCAGCCTGTACTGAGCTATGAGTGGATGAGCTGTCCTTGTGGATAAGGTGATGAGCTGTCCTTGTGGATAAGGTGAGACACGTCATCCTGTCCTTGGTGTCGGACTCTGGGAGGTGTCGGACCCTGGGAGGTGTCGGACAGGGAAGTCGGACCTGGGTAGGAGTATGAGGTCAGCCCGTATCTGGTATCTGTTCGGCCGTTGAGCCTTGAGCTCGGCCCAGCACACAGAGGGCTTCTTATAGGGCCGTGAGGCCTTAGGCAAGGGGTCTGAGGACCTCGGCTAGGCCGAGTCCACCACATAAGCCCCCCAGCTCGGTCAAGGCTTTCTGAGCCTTGTTCCGAGGTCTTGGTTTAGGTCCTTTTCCCAAATCCACCACATAAGAGCCGACTTCACCACATAAGCCCCCCAACTCGGTCAAGGCTATCTGAGCCTTGTTCCGAGGTTCTAGGGAGTTCGGACGATAAGTCTGCCAAGAGTTGGATCCAGCTGTCTCTGACGTCTTTTCATTATGATGGAGCAGGTCTGAGGGTTGTCCTTTCGCCTGCTCCGAAGTGACGCTTGCATTCTCGCATCTGACACGCGTCAGAAATCACGCCCAGCGAAGCGTCGCCGTTACTGCGACGTTGCTCGAGGTCCGTGATTCCAGCTATTATGCGCCACGTGTCCTGGTATGTGTGGATGCATGCTGGGTTGGGCCATTTGGGCCAGGCCCATACATCGAAAATGAGGGGGAAAACGGTTTCTCTTCCTTTTCTTTCACAACACTGCCTCTCCCTCTCTCTCTAACAGTTACCCTTTCTCTTCAAACTCTTCTTCCTTCTCTCCCATATCGAATTCCTCTTTCTCAGATACAAACTTCATTCCCTTTCTTCCTTCTTCAACAGCGACTCTAACAGCGAACCTGTTCGCGCTCCATTCTCGTTCACTTTACTACTCTTAAGGTACTGATTTCTTTCCCATTTCTTCTTCTTCGTCATTGCCTTTTCTTCTTTCTTTACTGCTTCACGATTTACACGGTGGGGGATTAGTATTTCTTGTTTTTTGTTTCTATTTTCATGGCGGTGGGGTTTTTTCCTTAGGTTTTGTGGTTTTGATTTTGGGGAATAATGCTTGGGTTTGAGGTTTTTCTGGATTTGAGTGTTTTGATTCTGGGGGTCGTTCTTGGGGTTTTGGCCTTCTTTGGGTTGGGCGTGTTTTGAGATTTTTGGAGAGTTTTTGATTCATGTTTTTTGTTTATTTTTCAGAACACCAAAGGAGTAGATTGGGTTCAGTATGAGTAGGGAATGGTTTAGGAAATGGGCTGGGGTAGTCTCCCTGTCATCTAGCAGTAGTGAGGAGGAGGACGGCTCTTCCTCCTCGTCCTGTTCCTCTACGGAGGTAGACGAGGCGCTCCGTCGCCAAAGGGAGTATAGGCAGAAATACGAGAGGCGGGTTCTGGAGGTTGATCCCGTTGAGGTAATCTATCCTCGGGATTGGGAGGAGAAAAGGGAGTGGATACGGCAGTACGCCTGGGCCGAGTTTGTTGATGGTAAGGAGCGTGCCGACTTTGAGAGGATGGAGAAGGAGGGGATGTACGAACGGGGGGTACCTGTGGTAGAGCGGAGATGCTCGCCCCTTGGAACAACTTCGAGGGGGTTCTCTGGGGGGTTATTTTTTGTAACCCGTAAGACTAATACCGAGCTCCCCTGTTCTTCCACAGGTACCATGCCGCCCAGGAAGTGCGTCAGTCGACCTGAACTTTACCCTGCGCCTTTCGATGCCGATCAATATGAGTGGGTTGACGTGGAGCCCAAAGGAGTCCAGTCCCGCCTTTGTTCCGAGGACAAGCTTGCCAAGGTAAGGAGGGTCGTGCTGCCTTGCCTAGGGGACGCCACCGGGACCTCTTACGAAGTACTCCCCTGTTCGACAAATGACAGGATATGCAGCCGGAGTGACAATAATTCCTTCTTCTTTTATGCCGACCTGATTCATAATATCGGCGTGACCCTCCCGTTCACCGATCTGGAAATGAGGGTCTTAAACGAGCTCGGACTAGCTCCTTCCTAACTACACCCCAATACTTGGTTGTTTCTCCGAGCATTCCAAATGTACTGCGGAGCCAGGAATTTGGTATGCACTTTTCGGCTATTTTTGTGGATGTATAACCCGTTCGTCAGCAATAAGGACGGGGTCACTGGTCGTCTTTGGGTGTCGCCTAAGGCCCGGGCTCACTGTGGTTTGTTCGACATGTTCTCCGAATCTTGGAAACACTTTAAACCAAGATTTTTTTAAATACAAGTACGTAGGAACAGGGCTACCTTGGTTTCGGTCCGAGACGGGACCGAAGTTCCCTTTGGAGTGGACCCCCGAGTTCTTTAATCGTCATACCAACACGCCGCAAAGGTGGTCGGACGTAACCCTGGATGCCGACGAGTCCGTAACGGCCCACCATTTCCAGACCGAATATCGTGCTCGGAAATTCCAGCTTGATATTGGCGTTTTCATGCAGTGTCCTAACAACGAAGTCTTGACAAAAATTGGTAGTTACTTTTGCTCTTATACTTGTACATTTTCTTTCAGCTTTCTTATTAATTACTCTTTATCCTTTTGTGTTTGCAGAAGAACATTGGTCGAACATGTCGTCCAGGGCGGTGAAGGCTGTGCTAGATGCACGAAAAAGGAAGAGGTCCGAAAACCCTTCCAATGAAGCAGTGGTTGCCGAAGTCTCTACTGAGACGACCTCAACCGAATCCGCTCCTCTTCACCCGACTCCGCCTGCAGTGATCATAGCCCCACCTCCTCCTCAATCTCCGAGTCCGAGCACTGAGGTAATCCTTGCTGCAGGTACCCCGCCCTCGGAAGCTGATGCTCTTCCGAGGCCGCCGACCACCCTCGCCAAAACTTCGGTCAAAGACGCTCTCATCAAGATGTCGGGAGCTAAGTGGAAAAAGAAGGCTGAGGATATGGCCTGTCAACTGAAAAGGGCCACAACTATGTTTAATGTGCTGGCCGAAGTTGCTGACGATGTGGCTGATGGAGTGTCACCGGCCAAGAAACAAGCTCGGTCTGCTATGGCTGCCGAGGTGGAGGAGCTGAAGAGTGGGAGAAAAGCTGCTGAGCAAAAACTGGATGAGTTGGAAGGGAAGCACCGCCAACAGACGGAGGAGCTTCTAAAAAATCATGAGGAAGCTTTGGCCCAAGTGAGAGCGGATGCTAGGGAGGCTGGTCGGCAGGAAGGCCTTGATGAGGTAGAGAAGGTTAGGACTTTGCTGAAGAGAAGGGATGCTCAAGCTCTCAAATATAAGGTAGCCGCATCTGAGTCGGACTTTAATCTCGAGAGGGTGGCGAGCAAAATTTTTACCAGTGCAGTAGAGAAAATTCTTCATCTGAACCAAGGGCTCCGCATTCGGTATGTCGACGCCTCTGCCGGGTTCGGGGTGGAGGATGGGAAGATGGTCGATTATGACAAGGATGGAATCGATGTTGACCTGGACCAGCCCGAGGAGAACCTTCCCAACCCCTTGGTGGAGAAGCCAGATAAAGAGTTCGACCCGAGCTCGGTTGTCCTTTCTGATGTTGAGGATGAAGCAGCGTAAGTCCCTTATGCTGGGCCGCTTGCACTTTGTATAATCATGTCTTTGTACTTTGCTACCTTTTATAACACTTTATATTTATGCAAGTTCTCTTTAGTTTTAACTTGTTGCATGCTGTTATTTTTATGCAAGTTTATATTCTAACTTGTTGCATACGTACTATGTCCGAGGTCGGAGTTATGCAAGCCCTTTCTTTAACTTGTTGCACGAACGCGAGTTTTACTTTACCAACTCGTTGCATGTTTATTCGTTCGACCTCTGATTCGAACTGCGATCAGTTAGGTGGTCACCAAAAAGGCTTTTTTTAAAAAAGAATGCAAGTGTTTGAGACTTGTCTCATATATTAACTTTTATGAAAGTTTTTGTTTTAACTTGTTGCATATATACTGCGGTCGAGGTCGTTTTTTAAGCGAGCTTTGCGCAAATGCGAGTTTTTATTGACTCGTTGCATGCTTCGTTCATTTTAGACCTGAGGTCTGAATACTTGTTGATTTTTAGATAACTAAGTAAAACTACTTTTGAGAATACAAGTCTTTTACCAACTTGTTGTATTCAGACCTGATCGGACCTAAAAAACTTATACCCAAGACATTGGTGTTTAAAATCCCGTATTAATAACTCGGATAAACTCGAATGGCTCAGTGAGTGCAGTAATCTTATAAGTTTTCCTCTGAATAAAGGTACTGTATATAAGTGCATACGGTTGGGATCTCGGATTCGCCCACCTTAGCCGAGGTGCGAGTCCTCGTCCCCGATGTGAAAGAGGTTGCTGAGTGAAGTTATGTGAGAACATTTCACAGCAAGCTGTACTTTACCGGGTGTCCCTTGTACACTGTGCATATGAGCCGATCTTATCTAGAAGACGTTGGCTGTGCATAGCGCCATGCAACATTTAGGTGGCTAGTGCTAAATGAGAAGCTAGTACGTACGTATATAAAACTGTGGCACTTGAGTATGAGCAAGTTTGTACTTTTCATTAATTGTAGTCATGAGTACATTGCTTTTTGGAAAAGTGAATATCTCACAATGGGAATGTAAAAACATGAACAGAATTTAAAGGAAGCAAAATTTAAAATGAGCTTGAATTTGAATTTTTCAGATGAGGATGCTGATGACTGGCGATGATATCTGAGGTAAACCTATTTGAAACAGGTTCTTAGTGTTGTAAAGTCTTGGGAATCCTTGAGCTCGGTTCTTTCGGAAATTTCCCAGAGTATGTTTCCAGAACGCCTCTGTTGGGACTTCCCGATTTCGGGCTCATTTCTCGCTTTTCCGGTAGTTAAGACCGATGTCTGCTCCTCGAGGTGCGAGGTGATCAGACTCGGACAACCCGGGTTGCGCTGTTTTCTTGTCTTGGTCGGCTGGCTCTTCCATTGCTATCTTCCTCTGACCAGGAGAAGCTTTTTGGATTTCTTCTGCCTTGTGATGGTCACCCGAGGTGAACTGATAGGAGAGGCCGTCGAGATTGTTTGTAATGTTGCAAAGTGGGAGCTTTTTCATCTTAAGGCACCAGAGCTTGGGAATATGAAAAGCTCGGCTTAAGAAATGGGCAGGAAGTTTACTTCGGCTCTCAATTCGGAGCTGTACTGAACGGAGAGCAGGGTTATTAACAGTTAGAGAAATGAGGGAATTTTCCCCCTGTGGGGGGTTGGAGAGGACTGGAAAAGAGAGGAGATTTCTTTTAAATGCATCTTGGATTTCTTGGGGAAGGTTGGCATTCAAGATAACATCTTTGCTTGGGGCAGAGGTGAAGGGGGGATTACCACCCATTCTTCATGAGGAAAGGACCTAAGGATATCTCGTTCGAACTGAACCTCGGCCAATAGAACTCTTCCCTTGGACAATGTCGGACCAGTGAACTCTTTCTGCTTCTTTTTTACCTCCCGTAGGCTCGCATTGTAGCAGAGCCGGGCTTTCACCTGGTCAGCTTTGACCGTAACAACCTTGTCGTCTGATCCGACGAATTTCATTGCCAAGTGTACTATTGAAACCACTGCCCCAAAAGCTTGTAGGCAGGTTCGTCCCAGTATTACATTATATGGGGAGTCAGAGTCAACCACTAAAAATTTGATGATCTCCGTTCGGGCCGAAGGCTGTTTGCCTAAGGTCACCGGGAGGTGGATAGCTCCCAGGGGGCGAATTGCCTCACCTGTGAAGCTGATGAGTGTTGGAAACCAACAAGCGGGCTTAGCAATTACTAGAGGGGGGGTGAATAGTAATATGAAAGCAACAGTGACTAATTTTCGGTGCAATTAAAAGATAATTGATCAAAAGCTTGATTTTCTGAAACTGGGCAATTTACTCGAGTGATTTTAAGAACACTCGAGTGAAAACCTGATAAATACTCGAGTGATTTGGAAAACACTCGAGTGTTTTATGCAAAACAGAAAAATTCAGTATCAGAGAAATTTAGCCAAATGATTCAATATCTTAAAGACTAGGCAAGAGTTGATATTAATCAAATTAGAGGGCAATTAAATGAAGGTATAACAAGTTGAAAACAATTTAATTGCTATCAATTTCTACTTAAATTGTAAAATCCCCTTTCTAGAGAACTTAGGGTTTGGTTTTTCTTGAAATCTAAGAAAGCTATAAAGAGAGAGACAGCACCAATTTATCCTGGTTCACACTCAATCTAGAGTGCTAATCCAGTCCCCCTAATCAACTTAGGAGTTTCTACTAGTGATCAAATTGTTTGAAATTACAAGGCTAAATTGAGATTCCTCACTCAATCCTAACCCTTTTCAAGAGTGTACCAAACTCTTGAAATTTCTACCCCAACTTGATTTGGTGATGAAGAGTCCCTTCTTCTTTTGCTCCTTGGAACCTCCAAGAGCTCCACCAAAGCTAAGAACCTCTTAGCCCTTGCTTGAGAACCTCTCAAGTCTTGAATGAACCTAAGACCCACTTAGGTACACTTGGTTTCCAACCAAGATTTTTAGAACAAGAAGTGTATGAGTGTTTGAGAATTGTACAACAAAAAATTCTCTTACAATTAAAGCACACTTTCTTAACTCACTAAGACAATTATAAAGATGAATGCTTGGTTGAGTTTTAGAGAGAGAAAAGATTTTAATACTTGAGAGAGATTGAAATCAATGAAAGAGTATTGGCTTGTGGTAGTCAATGAGGTCAACACATCAGAATATAAGTGAGGGGACAAAAGGGAAGGAAAAATCAAGTTATTCTCCCTTTTTGTCCTCTTCTAACGTTTAGAAAAATTGCTGTCTGACCCAAAACACTCGAGTCTTTTTGAAAACACTCGAGTGTTTTGGTCAACTCTGATAGGGTTGCCTTTTTACTTTATCCAACGGCTATATTACTGAAAATTCATAAATCACTCGAGTGTTTTGAGAATCACTCGAGTGAATTGCTTAATGTTGGAAAAATTAAGTTTTTCTAACATTGTTTTCAATTCTCTCTTCAAGCCTAATTGGTTTTAATCTCAACCTTGCATGCATAATTATCATGTGACCTTATGTAAGAATAAAAACCTAAACTACCCACTCTCATAAATAAAATAAAATACATTAAAATTAAATGAGAATGAATAAATAACTAAGCACTTGATCTTCTTTAATGTTGGGCTTGCATTCTTCACTTTAAGTCCACAATTTAATTACATTGTCATCATCAAAATTAATCCGCCTTAATCGGAGACTTGATTTTACAATATCCCCCTTTTTGATGATGACAAAATAATTAAACCTCTAGCACTTGAGAGCTCCCCCTCAATCTAGGAACTTTTTTTTAACCTGTACAGTCCAGAAACTGCCAAGCACAACGTAATACAATAATAAACATAATCAAGTGCTCATTGGTATCAGAGCAAGAGCATAAGTCATCAGAGTATAAGCAAGAAAGCGGAAAAGAATATTCTCTTTCTCTTTAATCTCCTTTCTCCCCCTTTTTGTCATGATCAAAAAAAATATAATTTGGAAACAAGGTGGAGAATGAGGGATACCAATAAGAAAACTTACCCCTGAAGAGTAAAATAATAAGAAAAATATGACTATGAAGCAATAAAGAAACTTTGAAGAACATGAAAATTATGAAGAAAATATGAGTAAGGCATAGATGTCATAAATGCATCATTCCAACAAACCATAAATAGACCATAAAACTAGAGTTTGAATCAAAGTACATCCAACTCCAAAAACAACAAAATACTCAAAAAGTTCAACATAGCTAAAATAAAGACATAGTCATAAAAAAAACAAGAAGTGCAAAGGAACATCCGGACTCAGATAGAGGGTGGCTGCTGATCATCATCGCGAGGATATGGCTGAAATCGCCCAAGAGCTGACAGAATCTGACTGAGGTCGGAGCGCACATGGCCAAAGCTAGCATCCATACGATCAGAATGTGCGTCAAGTCTACCATGAAGAGCAAAATGCTGGAGATCCATCTGAGCTCTCATGTCGAATAAGGTTGCCCTTTGCTCTTGAGCTTGGATTTCCAAAGCATCCAAGCGTCCATCAATCCTATCAGCCCGACCAGTCATAATGTTCCTAAACTCCTCAGCCTGATGTCCCATGGAGGGAAACTTCCCATCAAAAATATCCAGCCTCTCATCCATATAGACCCTGTGCTGTGCAAATTGGGAGTTCCAGGACTCCGGCATATCAAAATTAATTCCATCAGTAGGGTCATCATGGGGCACACTCCCACTCCCTCCGGCCTGCTGGTCAAAAGCAGCCTGCTCCTCCTCTAGCTGCTGAGAATCAACACCCAGCTGATCCGCAGCCTGCTGAACATTCCCCTGAGCCTTCAGAATAGCCGCCTCATCAAAATATAAACATCGATTACCGTAGTATTCGATGTCCATCTTCCCCAAAGAAATGTCAGAAAAGGCATGAGTCTTCGCAGGAAGACGAACAACAGACTCGATTTCACGAATTTGAACATCAAAATGTTGAAGGAGTCTGCACACATGCATAGGGTAGGGGAGGGGTTGCTTGGGTTTAGAGTCGGAGGCTTGGTTCATCTTGGCAAGGATAATGGAAGCCCAATTCAAAACATTTCCATTTAAAATGGCATCCATAGCTCTAAGTTCAATTTGAATAGGGCGGGAGTAATTTGGAGAAGTTTGGGGCAACAAAATATGGCTAACAATATAGTGAAGGACTCTATTGTCGGCGGTCATTTGGTTCGCTCTCTTCTCGCCCTTGAGATATGCACGATCGGGGCGGAGTAGTTTTCGGAAAATAGGGTCAACCTCCCCTTTTGATGTACCTTCGCCCGATCGTGAAATCCCAAAGACTTGGAATAAAGCCTTGGGGGTAACCTCAAAACGTTTTCCTAACACGGAGGTCTCATAAGAATTCCCAACCGGCCTAAAGTTAGCATAAAATTGTCTAACGAGCCTAATGTAAATAGGGCCATTAAACGATATGAAACCCATAAGCTTTTGAGTTTTGAGGGCATCTACAAAAGGGAATCCTCTACTATTGAGATAAGCTTCACTTACCCATGTTTGAGTAGCATAATCGTTGGAAGCAAACTTTCTCTCCCTCTCAATGCAATTTGCTCTATCGTAGAAATCATCCTCCTCTTCAATTGGTTCCTCCATTCTAGGCTTCTTCCCTTTTCTTCTATCCGATGATGAAGCCATTTGCACTTATAATTGAAAACGAGAAGAAATTTTGAGAAAATTGGGGTTTTTGAAAGTTAGGGTTTTGAAAGGGAAAGATGAATTTGGGGGTTAAAAATGTGGATTGGATGTGAAATAAAGGATGGGAATGAGTTTAGAAGATGAAATCTTGTTGAAAAATGAAAGAAATATTGATTTTGGGTGAAATATGTGATGAAAGAAGTGAGAGAGCTAAGAAAACTCGAGTGAGAAGAGAGAGAGGTTCGTGCAAAACTGGGCAAAATCGCAGCAGCATCAGACTAAATCTAATGAAATCACTCGAGTGATTTTTAAAACACTCGCGTGTTTTTCAGAAACCCTGAAAAACACTCGCGTGAATTGAAATTCACTCGCGTGCTGCCCGAAAGTTTGATTTTCAGAAAACTGAGATTCACTCGAGTGAAATGGGATTCACTCGAGTGTTTTACCAAACACTCGCGTGAATTAAAATTCACTCGCGTGCTGCCCGAAAGTTTGATTTTCAGAAAACTGAGATTCACTCGAGTGAAATGGGATTCACTCGAGTGTTTTACGAAACACTCGAGTGATTTATAAAACACTCGAGTATTTTCCATCAGACCTGCTCAAAAACTTTTTAAATTAAATCTGATTTAATTTTGAATTAAAATTACTCGAGTGATTTCAGGAACACTCGAGTCTTTTTATCAGTTAAGCTTAAAACACAGTTTTTAAAACACAAAACACAAAATCCACCACAAATAATGAAGACAATAGATAGGAAACATAATCACACACAGTTAAAACATAGATTTATAACATCTCAAGGTCCAATTGTTCATCAAACACCAATGCACATGAAATGAGACATGCTTGGTGATTTTTCACGAACACAAATTAATTAGCTAATGCTTGACTCATCTAAAATTCCAAGTTCCCCTCTTATATGATAAAAGGTATCTCTTGGCAATGGTTTTGTAAAAATGTCCGCTAATTGATTTGTGGTACTTACAAATTCAATTGTGCAATCACCCTTTTGAACATGATCCCTTACAAAATGATGTCTAATTTCAATGTGTTTAGTCCTTGAGTGATACACCGGATTCTTAGTTAAGTTGATTGCACTCGTGTTATCGCACTTAATAGGAATATTTTCAAGTTTCAAACCAAAATCCAATAGTTGTTGTTTCATCCACAAGAGTTGAGCACAACAACTACCAGCGGCGATATATTCCGCTTCAGCGGTGGAAAGAGCAACACAAGCTTGCTTTTTAGAAAACCATGACACTAATGAACTTCCCAATAAATGGCAAGTACCACTAGTGCTTTTGCGATCAAGCTTGCATCCCGCAAAGTCGAAATCCGAATAACCAACCAAACTAAGACTAGTATCACTAGGATACCATAATCCGGTGTTAATTGTTCCTTTAAGATATTTAAAAATATGTTTGACCGCGGATAGGTGTGATTCCTTAGGATTAGCTTGAAAACGGGCACACATGCATACACTAAACATAATATCCGGTCTAGATGCGGTAAATATAGAAGACTACCTATCATGCCTCTATATTTACTAACATCAACCGGTGTACCTTGTTCATCCTTGTCTAGGTAGCATGATGTGCTCATGGGAGTGTAGGCTTCTTTGCATTTGTCCATTCCGAATTTTACAAGGAGCTCCTTGCAATATTTTCCTTGATGCACAAAAATCCCCTCCTTGACTTGCTTGATTTGAAGTCCTAGGAAGAACTTGAGCTCCCCCATCATGGACATCTCAAATTCCTTTTTCATCAAATTAGAGAACTTGCTACACAAGGACACGTTAGTGGCACCAAAGATAATATCACCTACATATATTTGCACTAACAAAATGTCCTTTTTGGTTTTATAGATGAATAGGGTATTATCAACCTTTCCTCTTTGAAAGTCATTTTCTAATAAAAAGGTACTTAATCGATCATACCAAGCTCTAGGAGCTTGTTTTAATCCATAAAGAGCCTTTTTCAATTTATAAACATGGTTTGGAAATTCATGACTTTCAAAACCGGGTGGTTGCTTAACGTACACTTCTTCATTTATGAAACCATTCAAGAAAGCACTCTTGACATCCATTTGATAAAGAGTAAATTTCATAATTGATGCAAAGGCAAGCAAGATTCGGATTGCCTCAAGGCGTGCAACCGGAGCAAAGGTCTCATCATAATCAACACCATCCTCTTGGTTGTACCCTTGGGCAACAAGTCTAGCTTTGTTTCTTATAATCAAACCCGATTCATCAAGTTTATTTCTATAAATCCATTTTAAATCAATTATGGTATGATCATCGGGTATAGGCACTAATTCCCAAACATCATTTCTAACAAATTGATTTAGTTCTTCTTGCATGGACATAACCCAATGTTCATCCAAAATTGCTTCCTTAATTGAATTTGGTTCGATTTGAGAAACAAAGGAAACAAAATGACAAATATTTTGAATTGTCCTACGAGTTAATACTCCCTTTGAAAGGTCTCCTATGACATTGTCAATAGGGTGAGCTTTCACCGTTTTCCAAGCCGGATCAAGGTCATTTTTGACTTCTCCTTCATCCATTAAAATCTCCTTCCCTTTTTCCTCTTTTGAAAACTCAAAACCTTCATCACAACCATCACTTAAAACACCATCTTCTTTCGAAGACTCATTAAAAACCACATGAATAGATTCTTCAATAGTCATAGTTCTTTTATTAAAAATTCTATATGCTTTACTATGTGAAGAATAACCCAAAAATATTCCCTCATCGGATTTGGAGTCAAATTTTCCAAGATGATCTTTTCCATTATTTAGCACATAAACTTTGCATCCAAAAACATGAAAGTAGGATATATTTGGTTTTCTTCCTTTGTAAAGCTCATAGGGGGTTTTCTTGAGCATGGGCCTAATTAGAATTCTATTCATGACATAGCAAGCCGTATTAACGGCATCGGCCCAAAAATAATGAGGTACTTGAGAATCATTTAGCATGGTTCTTGCAAGTTCCTCTAACACCCTATTTTTCCGCTCTACCACTCCATTTTGTTCCGGAGTTCTTGGTGTGGAATATTGGTGTTCAATACCATGTTTATCACAAAATCTATCAAACTTGTAGTTTTCAAATTCACCACCATGGTCGGTTCTAATAGTAATTACTTTTTGGTTTACTTGGTTTTGCACAAGTTTAACATGGCGTTTAAAAGATTTGTAGGTCTCACTCTTTGCACTTAAAAATAATGTCCATGTAAATCTAGAAAAGTCATCAACAATCACCAAACCATAGTAGTTGCCACAAAAGCTTTTTACTTGAGAAGGTCCAAACAAGTCCATATGAAGCATTTCTAATGGTCTTGTTGTGGACACATCATTTTTAGAACCAAAATGATTTTTGGTGTGCTTGCACTTCTTACAAGGAGTACAATCACCTTCAATTTTAAAATCTAGCTTTGGTAATCCAACTACTAAGTCCTTTGATTGTAGTTTCTTTAATTGATTTACATTAATGTGAGCGGTCCTACGGTGCCATAACCAAGTGTCACTCTCTTTGCTAACTAGACAAGTAGAAACCAAAGAGGTGATATTGTTTAATTCAACCAAGTAAGTATTATTAGACCTTTTGCCAACAAATTTGATAGATTCATCTTTGTCACTTTTTATGAGACATTAGGTAGAGGTAAATAATACATGGTTACCAATATCACAAAGTTGACTAATGCTCAAAAGATTGTTTTCTAATCCTTGAACATAAAGTACATTATCAATAACCAAGTTGGAAGAATTACCGACTTTACCAATCCCAAGAATTTTGCCTTTGTTGTTGTCTCCATAAGTGACATATCCACCTTCTTGAGGAGTAAGCTCTATGAAGTTTCGCTTATCTCCCGTCATGTGCCTTGAACATCCACTATCAAGATACCACGGTTTCTTTTCGGTTCTAAGGCACACCTACAAGACACAATCATTTTCTCATTTTGGGTACCCAAATTATGTTGGGTCCCTTTGGGTTAGCTTTTGGTGCTTCCTCCTTTTTAATCCAAACATAAGTGCCCTTTTGAATTTCAAAATGTTTTATGTGGCACCTATTGTTTGTATGTCCAAACTTTCCACAATAAAAGCAAGTTGGTTTCTTTGTATAATCAATTTTAGAAAATGAACCAACCTTTTTATTGTCCTTTTTCTTATGGACATATCCCAAACCGGTTTTGTTTGAATAATTTCTTTGAGAATTAATTATCCGGTCTAGGTTTCTATCACTATTTGATATTGTGAGTTTGTGTTTCAAATCTTTTATTTCATTTTCAAGAAAGTCACATTTCTCACAATGAGTGATAGTTTCCTTAGGATTTGCACAATCACAAACATGACTAGAGATAGCAAGTTCTAAGGATGCATTTTGGAGTTTCAAATCATTTATGTATTTTTCCAATTCATTGATTTCTTTTTGATACTCCAAAATTTTCTTTCCTTTTTCCTTGTTAACCTTAGCTAGTTTTTCAAATTGTGTCAACATTTCATTATACTCATTGAGCAAATCATCATAAGGAATAGAGGAAGAGGAAAAGCTAGAACTTTGAGATGATACCTCATCCTCATTTTCACTCTTGGCACTTGAGGCTTCATTGTTGCTTCTAGCCATGAGACATAGATTTGCAACTTCATCATCCGAGCTACTTGATGATGAGTTTGCTTCCTTCTCCGGTGCATCCCACACAATGTAAGCTCTCTTGCCTTTCCCCTCTTGGGTCTTCTTTTCACTCTTTCTCAAGTATGTAGGACATTCCATCCTTATATGTCCAATGCCTCCACATTCATGACACTTCACTACATCACTTGAAGTCTTGTTCTTTGATTTTTGTTCCTTGGGTCTTCTATCTCTTGATGATGAGCCACTCTTCTTACCCTTGAGGAATTTATTGAATCTTTTCGCAAATAATCCAATTTCCTCCTCATTGAGTGCATGATCGGAGTTCTCACTTGTAGAGTCATCTTCAACCTCTTTTACAACTTTGGTTGAGGCCTTGAGAGAGATGCTCTTCTTCTTTTTGTCCAACTCCTCATGTGAGCTAAGTCTTGATAGATCAATCTCATGTTCCTTGAGCTTCCCAAACAAGGTTGCCAAATCCATTGTGTTCAAATCCTTGGACTCTTTGATGGCGGTGACCTTTGGTTGCCATTTTCTATCAAGGCATCTCAAAATTTTGTGAGTAGTTTCACCATCATGAAATTGCTTTCCTAGAGAAATCAAGTGACTAATGATATGTGAAAACCTCTTTTGTAAGTCATCAATAGATTCATTCGGGAACATGTGAAATAATTCATATTCATGTGTTAAAGAATTTAATCTAGATCTTGTACCACAACCATGTTTACTCGCTGTGGTTCTTCTTCCTTATTTTCAGGGGACGGGTCGGCTTTGGCTTTTCCTTTATCGTTGTTTGGGGTGCGAGACCTTCTTCGGCCTCGTCTTTCCACTGCTTCGCGCACATACTGCTGCAATTTGCCCCTTTTCACCATATCCTCAATGACATCCCGAAGCCATGTGCACTGATCGGTATGGTGGCCGTACCCGTCGTAGAAGTTGCAATATTTGGATTTGTCCCTGACATTGTTTTGATTTCTGAGAAAAGGGGGCCGAGGTACACTCCTGAGTTCGGTCTGCATGGTCTCTCTCCAGACTTGAGACCTCGGGACCGTCAGAGGGGTGTAAGAATCATACTTAGTGATGTACGGACGTCGGCGGTCCTCTTGTTGGCCGACGCGAGAGCGACCTCGGTCTCCCTGGTCTGCTCTTCCTCCTCTTTCATCCCTGTTGCCGCGAGGACGACCTCGGGGCAGGGCATTCTGCGAGGCGGCTTGAGCATTTTCCATCCTACTTGACTGTCCTTTGTTGAATTCTTCAAGATTGATGTACTTGTTTGATCTCTGTCTCAGCTCGGCCATGTCCCTTGGTGGCTTTCCAATAAGTGAATCTTTGAACCCTCCTTCGGCCAATCCTTGGGTCAAAAGGAGGACAGCCACCTCGGGAGATAGATTGGGGACTGAGCTAGACTCGCTGTGAAACTTGTGCAAGTATGCACGTAAGGATTCTTCTGGTTTCTGCATCACTGTTGCTAGCGTGTGTTCCGACCTGGGTTGTACACAGCTAGCAGTGTATCTGTTAAGGAAGACTCGCTTCATTTCAGCCCAGTTGTTGACAGAATTCTTGGGAAGTGTTGAGTACCATCGGAGGACTGGGGCCTGGAGGGTCATAGAGAAAGCTCGGCACTTGAGCCGATCTCCTCCTCCATGAAAGTTCACAGCTCCCTCATAAGAAAGGACATGCTCCTGAGGGTCTGTGAGGCCATTGTATCTGGGAATATTGTTGGGCCCGAGGTACCCAGGTGGTGGTTCATAAGCCATGACGGTTGGTGAAAAAGGATGCCCAGGGTGGGAATCATCCGAATCAGGTTGTTCCTGGTCAGGGGGTGGTGTAAGTTGTGTGACGGTTGTGTGTGGTGTTGCAAAGGTTTGAGGAGTTAACGGAGGTTGTGGTGGAAGGGGTGATGGAGGGGGTGGTGGGGGGAACTCATTTGGGGTCAGAGTTTGAACAACAGCTCGTTCAGCCAAATGCTGCATAGCAACTTGTTGGAGATCTGCGATAGCTTTACCTTGCTGTTCTACAATTCTCATCTGCTGTCTCATCAAGGATAAGAGTTCTGCATCTCGAGAGAGCGTAGACTGTCGAGAGTGGGAACGGTGTGTTGTGCTGACAGAGTGGGCACGTTCGCCGCGGTGGTGGTGCTGTTCAGTGTTGGTTTCTCCGAGCTCAGAGCATAACTGTACGCGTCGACCTCCGCCGTGATGCTGTGTTGGATTTGTAGTGTCTCCAGTGGGGATGGTGTAAGGTCCACTGTGGGTATGGGTGAATTCTGGTGGTGGAGGTGGCGGTGGAAACGGGGGTGGCGGCGGGGTAGGAGGTGGAGGTGGTGGAGGGGGTGGTGGTGAGGACCTCGCTGCCCTGTTGGCTTCGAGATGCAGGCGCAGGTCCTCAGTTGACGACACCCTCCTTGGACGCCCCCTCCATCTCCTCTGGACTGGTTGTGTCTCAGATATGGTAGAGTTTCTGGGAATGAAGTTTATCTTTTCCCACAGACGGCGCCAATGTGATGTCCTAGACGGTGAGGCCCTCCAAGGGTTATGGAAGAAGACCTTCAAAGGAGCCTCAGTCTAGGGTTTCTGTGTGATGTTTGGTGGGAGTCCTCTGGTGGCTAAGGGGAGAGCCAAGAAGCAACCCTAATCACTGGTGTGTGAGGGTGATAATTAGGGTTAGAGGACGTACCTGAGCCCCATGTAGTACGGAGATACTTATAGGGGGGAGCTGGTTGCCCTAATGGGCTTGCTTTAGGCCCAAGTAGGGCCAGCCTGTACTGAGCTATGAGTGGATGAGCTGTCCTTGTGGATAAGGTGATGAGTTGTCCTTGTGGATAAGGTGAGACACGTCATCCTGTCCTTGGTGTCGGACTCTGGGAGGTGTCGGACCCTGGGAGGTGTCGGACAGGGAAGTCGGACCTGGGTAGGAGTATGAGGTCGGCCCGTATCTGGTATCTGTTCAGCCGTTGAGCCTTGAGCTCGGCCCAGCACACAGAGGGCTTCTTATAGGGTCGTGAGGCCTTAGGCAAGGGGTCTGAGGACCTCGGCTAGGCCGAGTCCACCACAAGACGTGCATGCATGGCATGAAAGATTAATGGTTATATCTATCATTGTTTAATAAAACACTTGAGCATGCATTTACTATATTGAATTGATATCTGTGATGCTTGTGTTTGACCAATCATATAATCTGCTTAGGCGATATGACAAGTGACTGACTCCCATACTACCATGTCTGTTGTGGTAGGTTCTTTCAAAGGACAGGACTGAAGCCACTCTTGTAGGAGTGAAAGTGTCTAGAAGGAACAGCCAGGATGATGTCTCATCATCCGAATCCTTTTGCAGAAGGATCGAGTTGTGAAGACCAATGCTCTGAGTGTAAAAAGGGTTTTTGGGGTTTCGTATGATATATGCTTTACACTCAGACTATTTTGTAAAGGAAATATTACTCTTATGAAAAGTACTTTTGGTTTTCACACTCTTTATGGAAAAGCTTTTTGTTAACTCGTATTTTTATTGGACTAATTTTTGGGGCGTTACACTTTATGGTATCAGAGCAATGGTTCCAACTCTCGGCTATGGAGTATGGTCCTTCCCATACTCAATAAGTTGTGTGACTCTGACCTAAGTTTCTATGAGTGCAGGTCTACTATGGCAATGAGAAACCGAAACCATACGAATGAAATGTTAGAGAGGATCACTGCTGTATTAGAGAATATGTAGCAACCTCAACAACAAGCGAATCAATCGCACCAACGCAATGTTGAACCTGCTGAGTTTAGAGGACTCACCGAATTTCGAAAATGTAATCCCCCTCAGTTCGAAGGAGGGTATAATCCAGAAGGAGCTCAGAAATGGTTACAAGAAATTGAGAAAATCTTTCGGTCTATGGGTTGTTCAGATGCACAAAAAGTGGTGTATGCGACTTATATGCTGAATGATAAAGCAGAAACTTGGTGGGATCATGCCAAGCAGTTATTGGAAGCTGAGGATCGGCACATCACCTGGGAAGTATTTAAAGAAAAGTTCTTAGAAAAGTACTTCCCGTAGGATATAAGGAGAAAGAAAGAAGTTGAGTTTTTGGAACTGAAGCAAGGAGAAATGGATGTCGGAGAATACGCTGCAAAGTTTGAAGAATTGATGAAGTATTCTCCCTATTACCAGAATCATCCAGATGAAAGATCAAAGTGCGTAAAGTTTGAGAATGGACTACGCCCGGATCTGAAGCCAGGAATCAGTTATCAGGGAATAAGGAATTTCCCGATGTTGGTAAACATGTGCAGAATCTACGAAGATGATATGAAAGCAAAGGAGGTTTATGAAAAGAATGTCCGAATTCAGAAGAAACGAAAGATTGAGGACATGAGAGCTCAGCTGGAGGAAGAAGAGAAAGAATAATATGAGGAGCCAGAGCTATATAGATTGGGATTAGTAAAATCTCAATCGAAGAATGGTAACCAGAAAGGAAATGGGAAAGGAATCACTTATCCACCTCAATGTGGAAAGTGTGGGGCACATCACTTCGGATCAAGCTGTGGTGTACCCAAGGGAATAGTATGCTTCAACTGCAGGAAGCCGGGGCACTACTCGCCAGATTGTCCGAAGAAGAAAAGCAAGAAAGGATCGGGTGGCAAGCGAGGTAAACCCTTAAGTTGTCCTTTCTCCTAATGGAATTTACGTAGTCAGCTATTTCTTTCGATTATGTTAATTGAATCGTTCGATATTTTGAAGATCTAGATGTCATCTTTGACCCGAATTTATGTGATCGAAACCTTTATCACAATTGGATGTGATAAATATCTGTGGACACTACAGAAATAGAAAGATTAGTTAAGACTAGAGAGATTAATAACCACCGGGATAGGATAAATCCTTGTCTCCCCAACGGAAATGTCTCTAGAGCTTGGCTATCTAGCTAAATCTGATGGTGACGAAAACCCTATCTTTAAGTTCATCTAACTTAAAGATATGTCGTATGACCTTTCTTGCGAAAGGTTATAGCTGAAAGGAATGATTTTATTATTAATGGTTTGAATATTAGGACTGATCACCCTAATGTTTGCAACTATTAAGGAATAAAGTCATATAAATGATTCGTTAATCGTGCGCAAGTGATCAGAGTGCGCAGTGGAAAAAAAAAGAATTTTCTAAAGTTTTACGAAAAATGTTTTGATTGGAAAATTGTTATTTAGAATTTTTCCATTTGAAAGGATTTGTTTAGAAGAATTTATCTGGAATATTTTCTATAAATATTTTGGAGATTGAAAATTTTGAGAAAAATATTACCAAAATTAATTTAGTGGGGGAGAATCCCCAAAACATTTTGATAAAGGTAAGATAAAAATTCTATTTTATGGAAATATTTTGGAAAGTAAAAATTTTAGAAAAACGAATTTCGGGGACGAAATTCAATTTAGTGGGGGAGAGTGTAACATCCCTCATTTTTATGAAAAGAATAAATGATTATTTTTATTAAAATAGTTTTGGTAAGAAAGATATAAGAATAACATTTAGGAAAATGATATTTTGGTGAAATATCATGTAAAGAATGGGCTGTATCTTTTTAATTAACCGTTGGATTGTCCTCAAATTTTTAGACAAGGTTTCTAACTATTTAGTCTTAACATCCAACGGTGGAAATTTCGTTTTGAGTAGTAAATCTTTTTAAATCAATTTTTCCATAAAACTATGCATTATGTTAAAATTGCTGATTTTCATCAGTATCTAACCGGTTAGTGGCCTCGTGTAACCGGTTAGAACGTCTGCATCTGCAGAAATTAAAGTGGATTTGATCTGGAAATCATGAAGATTCTTCGTTTTAATCTTCCCCAAGAAGCATGGAACCCTAATAGGAGTTCTAGGACAGTTGTTGATCGCTGAAATTGGATGAGTGGCCTTGGTGATGAATCACCCTTCCTTCCACCACCATGTTATTGCTCTATAAATAGGGGTTTAGGGTTTGAGTTCTGATTCATTCTTTCTCTGCGTTTTTGTGCCCAAACTCTGTCAAAATCACTTCTCAAATTCGTGCAAATAGCTTTCCTTGAGTTATTGCACATTAAGCTTTGAATTAGTGAGGGTTTGCTTGGGGAATCCTTTGGTTTTGTTGGTGTTCTTCTCTGTTTCTGGTGTGGATGCTCTGTGGCTGCTGCTGTGAGCTCTTTGGGTGCTGTTATAGGAATCTTAGAGCTTATCTAAGTGCTATTCAAATTGTCCAGGTATGGGAGAAGTCGTTCATATTGCTAGGATTATAGATTGTGGAATTTGATGTGTGTATGCTATGTGATTTGGATCAAGACATGGTTGCTGGACTTGGAGGTCCAGACAATCACTTGGTCACTTGATTAATAATCAAATTAAGGGCTGAAATGAATTGAGGAAATTAAGTGAAAAGAACTCATGAATCTTGGCTGAAATACAATTGGTAAATTGAAGGAATTACCTTTGGTTTGGAGCTAAAATCATTCTTTGACTATATGTATGTTTGATTTGGACTTGTTTGAGATTTGAGAACATAGAAATGAACCTGTTGGATTCATTCTTACTATGCTGAAATTCTAAAGTGATGATGAAGCTTATGAACATTTGATTATGAGTATGAGGATACATATTAAGTTGATTATGGATTTGTAAATGTTGAGACTTGATTAAGAATTTATGAATCTGTAATATGTGATTTAATTGTCTGTTCAGTTGTTGCTTAATGTCTGTGAAGATTTTTATGTGAATCTGAAATGATTGGGAATTAGATTGTGTAGTTTTTGCTCTCAGGACTGCTAATCTAACCGGTTAGCCAGTGTTGTAACCGGTTAGAACCTGAGAAGGAAGAGTAATTGATCAAGTTTAGATTGATAATCATTTATGGTTTGGAATTACTCTATGTTGGCTTGAACATTCTGCACATGATTCATGATGATACCTTGTTATATAACTGAATTGATTAGTAAATTAATCCTAAATCATGAGTTGTTCATTATCTTGATGATTCACATTCTAATTAATTAGATTACTCCCTGTATTGCTTTGAAAGCAGTGCTTAATCACCCTATGTGTTCTATTTGATATTGGCTTATGTTGATAATTGGATTTTGAAAAGATTGAGTATAAGTTTGAATTGCAAGAGTATGTTAAAGAACTATGTTAGAAGAAGGAATCAAGGGATTAAGAACTAAAGGGCAATGATTTGGGACTAGAACTTAATATGATTTTAATTAGGTATAGACCTTAAGCTGTCATAAGGGAAAGAAATGCATTTGGAATTGATTTGAGTTGTGAAGGAAGCATGTTCTGCTCTCAGACTGCATAATCTAACCAGTTAGAAGTTCCTGTAACCGGTTAGTGCCTGACAGCATTCATTAATTATTCAGTTTTTTTATAGAAATCAGCATGGGTTGGTATGACATAGGCTTGGTCCAATAACCCAATCAATAAAAAGAATTTTATAAGCTAAGGAATGGAGGTTTGTTTAAGAATAGAGTATGTCTAAATATGCTTGAGCTTTATTATAACACTAGAAGCATGTCTTAATTGCTGCATCTGATAATCTGAAATTAGATATTGATACAATAGGAAATGACTAGATGACTAGCTAGACTTTGTCTTTGTTTTGGTTCCAAGGTTTTGAAGTTGTTTTCAACTTAGGTTATCAAAGTCCTAGTTCATTGACTCAATCATATACAAGTAATGTCAAAGGAGCTGCTTAAGCATTAGAAAGTGATTAGCTAGAGGTTTGAGAGGATTTGGAATTAAAGTTAAAATTGGATGCTTTCGGGTCTGCTGTCTCTAATCGGTTAGTAGACTTCTGTAACCGGTTAGGACCTGAAAGAAGAAAGCAATTAATTTAGTTTTCTTATAATCCTTAAGTTTTAATTAATTATCATTTCTTGTTTCTAAATGAGTTAATTACAATGCTAATGAGTTAAGGAGGATTAAATCATTAATTATCTAATTCAAAAGAACAAGAATTACCTCGGAACTCTAGCATTGTTTTATAAATGATTAAAGACTCATGTTTTGGTTATAAGGATTAGGTTAATGGTTGAGTCTGCTGGATGATGGATCATAACCCAAAGTGAGATGTTGAACAAAGACTTAATGAAGCATGACTTGAGTATAATATCACTTATGGAAGGATTAGAGTTTGGATAAGAGTACAATGACTTGAATAAACAGTAATGATGATGTGAGTATAATGATGCTTAATGAGTATATAGCTTTGATCCAAATGCGTCGAGGCTTGTTGCTTTGATTTGGATATGTTGGAGCTTGATAAGTGAAATTGCTCCAATTTCCTCTTATATGTGGAAGCTATTATTATCCCCAGTGTGAAGTCATTGTGCTAATCTGATTCCGTATAGTACGGTGTGGCCGCTATACGAAGACATATGGTACGGTGTGGCCGCCATATGTATGGTAAGTGTAATGGAATTCCGTATAGTACGGTGTGGCCGCTATACGAAGGCATGTGGAACGGTGTGGCCGCCATATGTATGATACACTTAAAGGATTCATATAGTACGGTGTGGCCGCTATATGAAAGCATGGAACGGTGTGGCCGCCATGTGTAAAATGTGATGATTAATATTTGTGTTATGCATCTCATGCATGGTGTACAGGGAATTGTAAAACGAGTGAGGTGCAGGCGGGATTGGAAACCATGTAGTACGGTGTGGCCGCTACATGAGACGGTTGGAACGGTGTGGCCGCCACCGTAGAAATGACAAGGACCTAGAACTATTGGTGGACAATGGTTCAGGGATCATCCCCTTGTATCATTTTAGGATCGTGGTCGATGGGGTTCCAGTATAGAACGATGTGGCCGCTATACAGGTGGTGGAAACATCGAGCGCACGATTGCCTATCCCAGAGTGTCGTTTTCTGGAAGAGTTGATTATGGAGAAATGATTTGAGGGAGTGCATGCATGGCATGAAAGATTAATGGTTATATCTATCATTGTTTAATAAAACACTTGAGCATGCATTTACTATATTGAATTGATATCTGTGATGTTTGTGTTTGACCAATCGTATAATCCGCTTAGGCGATATGACAAGTGACTAACTCCCATACTACCATGTCTATTGTGGTAGGTTCTTTCAAAGGACAGGACTGAAGCCACTCCTGTAGGAGTGAAAGTGTCTAGAAGGAACAGCCAGGATGATGTCTCATCATCCGAATGCTTTTGCAGAAGGATCGAGTTGTGAAGACCAATGCTCTGGGTGTAAAAAGGGTTTTTGGGGTTTCGTATGATATATGCTTTACACTCAGACTATTTTGTAAAGGAAATATTACTCTTATGAAAAGTACTTTTGGTTTTCACACTCTTTATGGAAAAGTTTTTGTTAACTCGTATTTTTATTGGACTAGTTTTTGGGGCGTTACAAATTGTACCAATTTGTAGGACATTCTCTTGAGACTTGAAGATGCAAATAAAGAATAATACTTGAAAGTCTTTTGCTCTTCAATCATACCTACAAAACAATCATGCTTTGCTTTTTGGTATCCAAATTGTCTTGGATCCATTTTTGTTAGTTAAGGGACTCTCACCCTTCTTAACCCAAACGAAATTTCCTTTAGGTATGCCATGCACTTTAATATAACACACATTTGAAGTATGTCCATGAGTGCCACAATAGAAACATGTTGGTGCATTTGAAAAATTAACCTTAGAAAAATCAACAACATTTCTATGAGACATACTCTTAGCATTAGTATAACCCAAACCAAACTTGTTTGAATTTTCTCTTTGAAAATTTAACAATGTGCGCAATCTAATATCACCACTTGTGAAACTTGCAAGCTTATTTTTCAAAATAGCATTTTCATCTTTAAGCAACTTGCAATTCTCACAATCAACCACAATATTCAATCTACTAGCACAATCACAAGAAGAACTAGCATATATAAGATCAAGAGTTTCATTTTGAAGATTAAGCTCATCAACTTGTTTTTGAAGTTCTAAAATATCTTGTTGATGTTTCAAAATGAGCTTCTTCCTTTCAATGTTTTTCAAAGCTAGTTTCTTAAGGTGTTCATGCATTTCTTCATAAGCATTATATAAAATTTCATATTTCGAAGAAATTTCGGATTTGGTTTCACTTACATCGCTATCTTCGCTTTGTTCACATGATTCATCACTTGAACTTTCTTCTTCATCTACTAGAGCTATCAAGTTGAGTGTAGCGACTTCTTCATCATCGGAAGAACTACTTGATATGCTTTTCTTCTCCTCTTCATCATCCCAAACGATGTATGCCTTCTTATGCTTTGAATTTTTCTTTTCTTTCTCCTTCTTCTTGAGATACTTAGAGCATGAGTATTTGAGATGACCGGGTTTTCCGCATTCATGGCAGACCACTCCTTCTTTTGTTGTTTTGGTCTTGTAGTGTGGGGAAATCTTCTCTTTACTTTTGTCTTTGTTCAACCTTCCTTTTCTCCTTAGAAGCTTGTTAAATTTTCTTAGTAGAAGTTTCATCTCTTCTTCATCAATGTCCGAATCGGAATCTTCACCAACATCATCTTCGGAACTCTCTTCCTTTTTATATGAACTTTTGGCTTTGAGAGCAATTCCTTTTCTTTCTTTGTTCTTATCCGACTCTTCATGCATATGCAAACATCCAAGCTCCATTTCATGTTCTTGAAGCTTTCCGGAAAGTGTAGCTAAGTCCATGGTGTCCAAGTCCTTTGATTCAACAATTGCGGTAACCTTAGGTTGTCATTCCCTACTTAGACATCTTAAAACTTTGTTAACAAGTTCACAATTCATGAATGTTTTTCCAAGAGCAATGAGATGATTAATAATATGATTAAAACGTTTTTGCATAATACATATAGATTCATTAGGAAACATACGAAACAATTCATATTCATGCATCAAAGAATTTAATCTAGCACGCCTAACTTCACCAGTGCCTTCATGTGTGACTTGCAAGGTGTCCCACATTTGTTTGGCATTATGACATTGGAAGACTCTAAAGAACTCATCATAAGATAGAGCAGAGGTGATGATATTTTTAGCTTTTAAATCATATTGAATTTTCCTTTTATCATCATCGGTCCACTTATCTTTGGGGGTAAGTTGAGATACACCTTCTACTTCTTTTGAGGGAATATGAGGACCATTCTCAATGGCTTCCCAAATGTTCATGTCTATGGCTTCTATAAAAATTCTCATTCTAACTTTCCAATAAGCATAACCCTCTCCACCAAACATAGGAGGGCGGCTAATTGAAGCACCTTCACCACCAAAGGGATTCGTAGAACCCATTGTAGTTTCCTCTAGGATCTTAACGAAAAAGCTCTATGCTCGTGTCTTTCGACCGAGCTCTGATACCAATTGTAAGAACTACAATCAGTGGGTGAAATAACTAGGAGACACTAGGAGAACACCTAGAAGGGGGGGTTGAATAGGTGCTAGAGAAACCTTGAAAGATTTTCGAAAGAAACGAATCGAAACAACTAAAACGAATGATTTTTACACAAAGTTTCAGCCCTTAATCGATTAAACCTACAATTAATCGATTAACACCTGAAAGTCTTCAAATGGTTAATCGATTAATACTTCAGTTAATCGATTAGTGCCTAAATGTTTGCTTTTGGTTAATCGATTAACAGCTTCAGTTAATCGATTAATCACTGTTAAAACTGAAAAATCACTTTTCAATCAAATACGAAAATCAATCAATTAACACGTATAATCAGAGATAAAGCGGAATTGATTAACACCAATATTCTTATTAATTACCTAGGTTATGAAAATGATTTTCCCCAAATCAATTTGCACAATTAAGATTCAATTCAATCAATTATGAAAATCAATATTTTCTAGGTTTTCAACCAAGAACATATGAAATGACTAGAATGTAAAGAGCTAAGGGAATAGAGATACTACACAGAGATTTATCCTGGTTCACTCTCATCCACTTGAGAGCTACATCCAGTCCCCTCTTCAACCAAGAGAGATTCTTCACTATGAGGAATTAGAGTTCTCAAATTACAAGCAAATGCCTCTCAAGACTCACTTCTTGATAGCCTCCAAGAGATACCCCACTCTTGTCTTGCAACCCTATTGAATATAATCTAACCTCTTCCCTTGCTTGTTGATATCCCCACAACAAGTCTTCCAAATGCTTGATGATACCTCACACCAAGGCTTCCAATTGCTTGTCAACACAACAAGACTTCCTAGACTTCTTTTGCTTGATGAACAACCACCAAGGCTTTCAAATGTTGTAGAATGTTTGCCTCCTTGCAATGATTACAACCAAATTGAAAACAATAACAATCCTATGAATCTCTTTCAAGAACTATGAAAATATCAACATGAGAGATTCAAAGATTCTTGATCAAAGAATGTAAAAGTTGAAAGCTTTGATCTATGAAAGTGAGAGAGAATAGTGTGGCTTTAATCTTTGTAAAATTGATATGAAAATGATGTTAGTTCAATCTAATAATCCACAAAGGTTAGGAAAAGGTTTATGTAGAATACCCAAAAGTTAGGATCATTAAAAAATGATTTTGAGAAGTTAAAAACGTATTTTAAAAACCAGTTTTACAGGTGTTAATCGATTAACATATGGCTTAATCGATTATACACTGTAACATGTGTGTTAATCGATTAACCTAACTCATTAATCGATTAGCCACTGCTAAATTCAATTAAAAACTTGTTTTCTCATAACTAAACCTTTCCTTTCAAACCTTTAAGCCACCTATTGATTTTAGGTTAAGTGAAAACTCAAATTATGATATAATCATGACCTTGATTTTAGGTTCCTCTTCTCAAGCTCCTTGAAACCTTCAAGAGCTCCACCAAGCTAAGAACCTCTTAGACTTTTGCTTGAGAACCTCTCAAGTCTTGAATGAACCTAAGACCCACTTAGGTACACTTGGTTACCAACCAAGATTTTGGAACAAGCAATATAAGTGTATGTGGAGAAATACAACAAATGTTTTCTTCAACAATTAAGCACAATCTCTAACTCTTTAGACAAAGTAATAACAATGAATGAGAGGTTGAGTTAGAGAGAATTTTCACTTGAGAGAGAGAATGAGCAAAGAGAATGTTTTTGCTTGTGTCTTGTTGGTTCTTGTTATATTGTACAAAGGCAATAAGTTCAGAATATATGGAAGAGGGAATGAGAGATGTTGGAAGTCAAGCTGGTTGGAAGGCATGCTTCAAACTCTCTATGGACTTCAAAGTAATGCAAATATATGTTTTGATGATAACAAGCCAACTCAAGTTCAAGCTCACAAGTGCAAGTCAATTCTCAAGATTGAAGACTCAAGCAAGCATAGAATAGAAACCTTCTCTTTAGATCAAATGTAAGGTAATGAAGTTTTTGTTTCTTTAAAGAGTTACAAAGCCAATAAGTTTTTCATTTTTAGAGAGGAGAAGAAAAACGTGTTTTTGCATGAAAAGGTGTTTTATGCATTTAACCTTAGTAAAAATTCTTGATGTTACAAAACTCTGTATATTTGTATGTGTGCAAAAGAGAGTAATCGATTATTTGTTAAAGTAATCGATTAACTTTGTTGCATCATAGAAAAATCAGAGAAGCTGTAATCGATTAATTGAATTTTGTTAATCAGTTACTTTCTTATGAAAGTAATCGATTACATAGGTCAAGTAATCGATTATATTTGTTGCATCACATATTTTTCAGAGGCTTTGTAATCGATTACAAGTCTGGTAGTAATCGATTACATGATGTTGCATCATATGCAAAACAGAGGCTTAATAATCGATTAACTCCTCAGTGTAATCGATTATCATAGTTGCATCATATAATGAACAGGAGTGATGTAATCGATTAACTATTCTTAGCCTAATCGATTACATGTTTTTCAAATGTATTTAAGAATTTCTATTTTTGTAGAAGTAATCGATTATTTCTTCTATGTAATCGATTATTTCTTGATTTTCTGAAAAACGTGTCAGAATCATTTTTATTATTTCCTGATTTGTTTTTATATAAAAGATTATGATATATTTTATAAAATTCGAAAATGATTTTAATTTTGAATTATTTCCTTTTTGGTTTTAAGAATCAAATCTTTATTTTATTTCGAAAATCGTTTTGATTTTATTTTGATTTTAAAACTTATTACAAATCTTTTATTATTCTATTTTGATTTTGTTTTTCTTATTCAAAATCCTTTTTGATTCAAAATTGTTTTCTTTTTTTTAATAAAAGGTTCACTCCAACATTCAGAACATAATTTTGACATTCATTCTTTTCAACCTGCACGTTTCTCTCTTCTTCTTCTTCTCTAAGAGTTCTGCTTTTCATCGTTCATATTTTTTAAAGAACAAATCCTTATTGGCTGAGTGACTTCTAGAGAAACTTATTCTTCATTATCATAAGTGCATATTGTAGAATCCGTGTTGTGAGAACACAAGAAACTATTGTAATCACTTTCAGTGAAATCGTTCTAAACCTTAGTGGTTAGGGAGAGAATCCCTTAGTGGACGTTTGATACGTCGTAGGGAGAGGAACCCTGCTATGTGATTGAGGCCCCTAGCGAACGGAGGTTCCTAGTGGTGTGCGGGGTGCTCTTGGTTGTAATAGGGTGCGGCTCTATTGCTTGGTTATAAGAACTCTCAGGCGGGTCGCTTGGGGACTGGACTAGGCCTTTCGACGGGAAGACTGAACCAGTATAAAAATCACCGGTGCAAGCATTTCTATCCCTCTCGCTTTTACTTTCCACATGTTTATTCTTTTACGTTTCCACGCTACTTAATTATTATATTATTCCTATCGTTTTCGCGATCCAATACGAACGTTTAATCTCTCCATCTCAAATCAATTTTTTATTTGGTACGAATTTTTCAATACATAATAAAACTCGATTCACCCCCCCCCCCTCTTGAGATTTTGAGGCCAAAACCAACAATTGGTATCAGAGCTAGTCTCTTGTGTTAAGACTTAACCGTCTCAAGAGTATGGCTTCAAACTCTCTGTTTGGAGGTGAAGGGAGTTCTATTAACCGTCCTCCAATGTTTGATGGGGTAGGATACGCGTATTGGAAAGCCCGTATGAAAATTTTTATTCAAGGAGTAGGATTAAAAGTTTGGGATGCTGTTGTTAATGGTCCCTATGTTCCTACCTATGTGGTTAATGGTAACACCGTCGAAAAGCCTATGGCTGAGTGGACGGAGGAGGAGGAACGTAGAGTCCAATACGACTTGAAAGCGAAAAATATTATAACATCTGCTTTGAGCTATGATGAGTTTTTCAGGATTTCAACATGCGAGACAGCACAACAAATGTGGGATACACTTGAAGTCACGCATGAAGGAACAACGGAAGTAAAGAGGTCAAGGATCAATACGTTGACTGGTGAATATGAGCTATTCAGGATGAAAGATGGAGAATCAATTCAAGAGATCCAAAAACGCTTCACAATGATCGTAAATCAATTGACAACATTGGGGAAGAAATTCACCAATGAGGATCTCATCAACAAAGTTCTAAGGTGTTTGGGAAGAGATTGGCAACCCAAGGTGACGGCAATCGCTGAATCAAGAAATCTCTCAACAATGACGCTGGCAACTCTGTTTGGAAAATTACAAGAACACGAAAGTGAACTAAAGAGGTTGGCTCAGCATGAAGAAGAGAACAAGAAGGTTAAAAGCTTGGCATTCAAGGCTGAAACACCTGCACCAGATAGTGACTCGGACAAAGAATTGCTGAATGATGAACACATGGGTCTATTGGTGAAGAAGTTCGGGAAATTTCTGAGGAAGAAAAATTTCAACAGAAGAGACAACAATAAAAGTGGAGGCTCAACCATCACATGTCATGAGTGTGGCAAGCCTGGTCACATTAGAGCAGACTGCTATCAATTGAAAAAGAAAGAGAATTCAGAAAAGGACACCTCAAGTTCAAAGAAGGGAAAGCAAGCATACTTGGCTTGGCTGGACAATGATGGAAGTTCGGATGAGGATTCAGACGAACAAGAGGAGACCGCTAACCTATGCTTGATGGCTCACGACAATGAGGTAACTACTGAACTTAACTTTTCTTATGATGAATTACAAGAAGCATTTGAAGAGTTACATGAGGAATCGATGAGGTTATCCTTATTGGTTTCACTAGAAAAGAAAAATTCAGCTTCCATTTTAGAAAAGAATAAAGAGCTTACTAAAGAAAATGATTTTTTGAAAAAGCAAAATAAGGAGCTGAATTTGACTTTAAAAAATTCTTCAAACACTTCGTGTAATGACATTAAACTTAAAGCTAGTTCTTCTTCTTGTAAATTCTGCAAGGACCTGGTTAAAGAAGTTGAAGATTTAAAAGAAACCCTTGCTAAATTTACAAAAGGTAGAAATACTTTAAATTTAATGTTAGGTAGGCAAAAATGTTTCTTTAATAGAGCGGGTTTAGGATATCAACCGGTAGGCATCAAAAGAAACTAAGTACCATTTTTGTCCCTGCTAGTAATCATAAGAAACCTCTTATTATATGTCATATTTGTGGTAAAAAGGGCCATGGTGCACATGAATGCATACACCGAAAAGTGAAGTTCGTTAAACCGAACAATGAAGCTAGAAGGTGGCATGACTTAAACTATGGCTATACTAACACTCAAGGACCCAAAAAGATATGGGTACCTAAAAAGAAACCTTGAATTTTTGCTTGTAGGTTACTCCAGAAGGAAGGAAGTCTTGGTGGTACTTGGACAGCGGATGCTCAAAACATATGACTAGAGATAAATCTAAATTTTCGCATCTCGTGCCTAATGACCAAGGACATGTGACCTTCGGAGATAACAACCAAGGAAAGATCATCGGAATCGGTAAAATTGGTACACCTCCTAACCCTTGCATTGAAAATGTATTACATGTTGAGGGCCTAAAGCACAATTTGCTAAGCATTAGTCAATTGTGTGATAAGGGCAATAGGGTTATTTTTGATTCTGATAGATGTATTATCGAGGGAAAAATTGATAATCTTATTAAGCTAATTGCTCGCAGGATAAACAATGTTTATGTTATTGATTTTGATTCAATTCCCTCAAATGATGCGAAATGTTTATTATCTAAAGAGGATGAATCGTGGTTGTGGCATCGTAGAATAGGTCACATCCACATGGCTCATTTAAATAAAATTTCTTCAAAAAACTTAGTAGTTGGTTTGCCAAAGCAAAATTTTTCTTTTTCCGAAAAATGCGATCCTTGTTCAAAATCAAAACTCACAAGGGCCAATTTTCCTTCTAAAAACCTTGTTTCAACTCAAAGGCCTTTGGAACTTTTACATATGGATCTTTTTGGACCGTGTCAAACTAAAAGCTTTGGTGGCAACTATTATTGTTTAGTTATTGTGGATGACTATTCTAGGTATACATGGACGCTTTTTATTACTCATAAAAATGACGCATTTCATGAATTTAAAAAACTAGCCAAGATTATTCAAAACCAATTGCATTTGAGCATTGCATCCATTAAAACTGATCATGGTGGAGAATTTGAAAATCATCTTTTTGAAAAGTTTTGCGAAAAACATGGAGTTAAGCATTATTTTTCCGCTCCAAGGACTCCAGAGCAAAATGGAGTTGTGGAGAGGAAAAATCGTTCATTAAAAGAGCTTTCTAGAACAATGCTTAATGACATGAATTTGCCTGCATATTTTTGGGCCGATGCAGTTAGTACAACATGTTATGTTATGAACCGTGTTTTGATTAGGCCTATTTTAAAGAAAATCCCTTATGAGCTGTACAAAGGGAGAAAACCAAATATTTCCCATCTTCGAGTCTTTGGATGTAAATGTTTTGTGCATAATAATGGTAGAGAAAATCTAGGAAGTTTTGAGGCTAGAGCTGATGAGGGTATATTCCTTGGATATTCTGCTTCGAGCAAAGCTTATAGGATATACAATAAATCTCGTAATACTATTGAAGAATCTATTCATGTATCATTTGACGAATCCGATCCCAGAAGGTTGGGAAAGGTATCTGTTAATGACATTTCAGGTATTCTTGGAAATTTATTCATTGATGAGGATGAGGAGCCAAATGCCAAAAGGAAAGAGCATTTCGAAAGCAATGGAAATTGAGTTGAAAATGTTGAGGAGAAAAATCTAGAACAATCCATGGAACTCAACACTGATTATCCTAAGGAATGGAGAACATCAAGGCACCATCCTATAGATCAGATTATCGGGGATATCTCAAAAGGTGTAAGTACTCGCAACTCTATTAGCAATATGTGTAACTTCTTTGCATTTGTTTCTCAAGTAGAGCCAAAGAATTATTCTGAGGCTATGCTTGATGAGCATTGGCTTTTGGCAATGCAAGAAGAATTAAACCAGTTCGAAAGAAATCAGGTGTGGGAACTTGTTCCTAGGCCTGAGTCTCATCCGATTATTGGAACTAAGTGGATTTATAAAAATAAACTTGATGAGGTTGGTTTAATTGTTCGAAACAAATCTAGGCTAGTTGCACAAGGTTACAATCAGGAAGAGGGGATAGATTATGAGGAAACATTTGCCCCGGTTGCTAGGTTGGAAGCCATAAGACTGCTATTAGCATTTGCATGTATTCTAGATTTTAAATTATATCAAATGGACGTAAAGAGTGCCTTTCTTAATGGTTTTATAAATGAATAAGTTTATGTGTGTCAACCTCCTGGCTTTGAAAGTTATGGACACCCTGATTATGTTTATAAATTGAAAAAGGGTCTGTACGGTCTAAAACAAGCTCCTAGAGCGTGGTACGACCGTCTGAGCAAATTTTTGTTGGAAAATAACTTTGAAAGAGGGAAGGTTGATAACACACTTTTTATCAAAAAGAAAGGAAAGGACATTCTTTTAGTTCAGATTTATGTAGATGATATTATTTTCGGTGCTACTAATGAAATCCTTTGCAAGGAATTTTCTAGTATGATGCAGGAAGAGTTCGAAATGTCTATGATGGGCGACCTGAACTTTTTCCTGGGATTAAAAATAAAGCAAGCAAAGGACGGAATATTTATTAGTCAAACCAAATACTGCAAAGAATTACTGAAAAGATTTGGCATGGATAAGGCCAAGGCAGTAGCGACACCGATAAGCACATCATGTTACTTGGACAAAGACGAAGGAGGTAAATCCGTAGAAATCGCAAAGTATCGAGGTATTATCGGATCCCTTCTATATTTAACGGCAAGTAGGCCAGATATCATGTTTAGTGTGTGTCTTTGTGCTCGGTTCCAGTCGAATCCAAAAGAAACGCGCATGGTTGCTGCCAAGCGAATAATGAAATACTTGTCTGGCACAACTGATATGGGTTTATGGTACCCCAAAGGTTCTTCGTGTAATCTTGTTGGGTATTCTGATTCTGACTTTGCTGGCTGCAAAGTAGATAGAAAAAGCACTAGCGGCACTTGTCATCTTCTTGGCAATTCATTGGTATCATGGGCTAGTAAGAAACAGTCTAGTGTTGCCCTATCTACAGCTGAGGCTGAATATGTAGCCCAGGTAGTTGTTGCGCTCAGATTTTATGGTTAAAACAGCAACTTCTAGACTTTGGTGTAAGCCTAGATCACATTCCTATTAAATGTGATAATACCAGTGCTATTTCTATTACCAAAAACCCAGTGCAACATTCTCGCACGAAGCATATAGAGATTCGACACCATTTTATTCGTGATCATATTCAGAAGGGTGATTGCATTTTTGAGTATGTTGATACTTCGCGGCAGTTGGCTGATATCTTTACGAAACCGCTTCCAAAAGAAAATTTCTTTTTTATTCGTAGAGAAATTGGTTTAACTTCTGCCTCTCACCTCTTTTGAATATGTGAATATGTTTATCTCTCATGTTATTATTGATGCATCTTCTTAGTGTTTCAGGGGGAGATTGCACATCTTTTTGATGATTACAAAAGGGGGAGAGAGATTCTGATATATTGGCTAGTTTATTTGGCTAATACATTCAAGGGGAGATACTCTGGAAGGATGCTTGTTTCAAAAATGATAATTTTTTTTAAGCATTCATACAGGGGGATAAAAATTTAATCCTATATATTTCCTGTATTTAGTGATTCTAAGGAAGGTTTTATTATTATATATCTATTTCTGCTTGTATAACACTTGTGATGCAGATAATAAAGAGCATATCAGAATGGTTGTTTGTCATCATCAAAAAGGGGGAGTGTTGGAAGTCAAGCTGGTTGGAAGGCATGCTTCAAACTCTCTATGGACTTCAAAGTAATGCAAATATATGTTTTGATGATAACAAGCCAACTCAAGTTCAAGCTCACAAGTGCAAGTCAATTCTCAAGATTGAAGACTCAAGCAAGCATAGAATAGAAACCTTCTCTTTAGATCAAATGTAAGGTAATGAAGTTTTTGCTTCTTTAAAGAGTTACAAAGCCAATAAGTTTTTCATTTTTAGAGAGGAGAAGAAAAACGTGTTTTTGCATGAAAAGGTGTTTTATTTTCAACCTTAGTAAAAATTCTTGATGTTACAAAACTCTGTATATTTGTATGTGTGCAAAAGAGAGTAATCGATTATTTGTTAAAGTAATCGATTAACTTTGTTGCATCATAGAAAAATCAGAGAAGCTGTAATCCATTAATTGAATTTTGTTAATCAGTTACTTTCTTATGAAAGTAATCGATTACATAGGTCAAGTAATCGATTATATTTGTTGCATCACATATTTTTCAGAGGCTTTGTAATCGATTACAAGTCTGGTAGTAATCGATTACATGATGTTGCATCATATGCAAAACAGAGGCTTAATAATCGATTAACTCCTCAGTGTAATCGATTATCATAGTTGCATCATATAATGAACAGGAGTGATGTAATCGATTAACTATTCTTAGCCTAATCGATTACATGTTTTTCAAATGTATTTAAGAATTTCTATTTTTGTAGAAGTAATCGATTATTTCTTCTATGTAATCGATTATTTCTTGATTTTCTGAAAAACGTGTCAGAATCATTTTTATTATTTCCTGATTTGTTTTTATATAAAAGATTCTGATATATTTTATAAAATTCGAAAATGATTTTAATTTTGAATTATTTCCTTTTTGGTTTTAAGAATCAAATCTTTATTTTATTTCGAAAATCGTTTTGATTTTATTTTGATTTTAAAACTTATTACAAATCTTTTATTATTCTATTTTGATTTTGTTTTTCTTATTCAAAATCCTTTTTGATTCAAAATTGTTTTCTTTTTTTTAATAAAAGGTTCACTCCAACATTCAGAACGTAATTTTGACATTCATTCTTTTCAACCTGCACGTTTCTCTCTTCTTCTTCTTCTCTAAGAGTTCTGCTTTTCATCGTTCATATTTTTTAAAGAACAAATCCTTATTGGCTGAGTGACTTCTAGAGAAACTTATTCTTCATTATCATAAGTGCATATTGTAGAATCCGTGTTGTGAGAACACAAGAAACTATTGTAATCACTTTCAGTGAAATCGTTCTAAACCTTAGTGGTTAGGGAGAGAATCCCTTAGTGGACGTTTGATACGTCGTAGGGCGAGGAACCCTGCTGTGTGATTGAGGCCCCTAGCGAACGGAGGTTCCTAGTGGTGTGCGGGGTGCTCTTGGTTGTAATAGGGTGCGGCTCTATTGCTTGGTTATAAGAACTCTCAGGCGGGTCGCTTGGGGACTGGACTAGGCCTTTCGACGGGAAGGCTGAACCAGTATAAAAATCACCGGTGCAAGCTTTTCTATCCCTCTCTCTTTTACTTTCCACATATTTATTCTTTTACATTTCCGCGCTACTCAATTATTATATTATTCCTATCGTTTTCGCGATCCAATACGAACGTTTAATCTCTCCATCTCAAATCAATTTTTTATTTGGTACGAATTTTTCAATACATGATAAAACTCGATTCACCCCCCCCCCCCCTCTCGAGATTTTGAGGCCAAAACCAACAAGAGAGTGAAACAAAGTTAAAATCCCATTCTTGTCCTCTTCCAATGGTTAAAAAATTTGCTGACAGGACAGAAATACTCGAGTCTTTTTGGCTCCACTCGAGTCTTTTTCCCATCTTCTGATAAAGATCCCTTTACTTGAACCAACGGTTATATCTCTGATTTTAAGCAAAATAGTCGAGTCTTTTTCGAATTACTCGAGTCTTTTGACTAGAGTTACTCGAGTCTTTTTCAGATCACTCGAGTCTTTTGCCCAGAGATGGTAAAAATTAAGTTTTTCTAAAATTATTTTCAATTCTCTTATCAAGTATTGATCTTATGTAATCCCAACCTTTTCAAGCATTTTTATTATTTATCCTAGGCTGAGATTAACTCCTAAACTACCCACTCTCAATATAAAAATAAAAATTACAATTAAAATAAAAGAGAGAATGACAAGCTAAAGGTGCACTTGATCTTCTTGACTTGGTGAGCTTGAATTCTTCCTTTAAATCCATGATCTAATTATATTGTCATCATCAAAACTATAACCACCTCATTGGAGACTTGATTCTACAACATGTTCATGCATAGTACGTGAACCATCAAACTTCATGGTACGTACTCATTAATGTCCCAGCAAAAGACTTATCAGCAGTTTGGGAGCGCTCTCCCACAAAACCCATAAGTTCTTTAGCACTTTCAGTTTTGGGGAGAGATGTCTTAATATTGTCTGCAACAGACATTTTCATGAATATTAGGCTGAGCCTGTTAGATCTTTCCCATGCCTTATGGTAGACTATCTCTTCCTCACTGCTAGCATCAGTAATAGCAGTGGGCTCCTCTGCCTGGATAGCGAGATTAAGATCCATAAAACCTAAATGGAATTGAATTTGATCACTCCATTCAGAGAAGTTAAGCCTATTAAAAATTGGTACAGACGTAACATTAGTTTGCATAAAATTTGGAACAGGTACTGCATAACAAAATTTTTATTAATGTTTTGATACTTAAGTTACATGCTATACATATAATATATTCCATCATTTAATATGTACTAATGTTTTTGCTTTGGGTATACATTAATATACAACGTTAAACATAATGATGCTAATACAATAATCAATAATGGATAATGCAACGTGCAAGAATTAAATATTTATTATCATTGGAAATAAATAAAACAGTGATGCACATGCATTACCTTCGGGTGATCCATAAATGCCTTATAACAATAAATTCAATGACTCATAGAACAACAAATCATCATGTTATACATTTATAGCATCATCTATGAGTAATTGAAATTAACTATTATATGATTTAGAATTAATTTAACTTTTCAAGTTTGACCACTTTGGTGATTAACTAACTTATCATACACTAATTCAAATCAATTTGTGATATAATTTAATAATAAACTATTAATTTATCAATACATAATATCCAGAAAACTATTATATATATATATATATATATATATATCTATCGTGAAGCCGTGACCGGTAAGGCATTATATTATCACGTTAGTATATATATACTTTGAAATCATGTTAGTATATATATACAGAATCCATCCGTGAAGCCGTGACGTGACCAATAACATACTACTGGTTTTAGTATCACGTTTTAGTAATAAACCATTCAAATCACGTTTTAGTATTACTATTGGTTTTCAATAGTAATCGGATAAATAAAAAATAAAAATTAACAGGTATGAAATTAAACTTTCGCAGAAATCATAATATCCCTAAATACAATAATTAGGGTTCATACTAAATTAAATCCCTAAATACAATAATTAGGATTCATACCACATCATAAAATTTTTTAATTGGAAAATCATGAATTTGTCAACCTATTGCTCTGATGCCAATATAAGTTATAGTTTTAATTTATTCGTTACAACTACAACAATAGGGATCTTGAAATTACATGACTTTCACATGTTATAGAGATAATAAAGAATATAATTACTAACCTCTATCCATTGCTATACTTGAGAGAGTTCTCCAACGTCCTTTGACCAAAAGCCAGGAAACAAGGTTTCTATTCCTTTGTCGTCTCTACTATTCTTTCTGTATCGTTATGTGATGGTAAAACAGAGAATACGTTATAGCCAGGAACATGACTAGTTTCTCATAAGTAGGTAAAATCCGATCTCTTATCCATTGGCTTCCATCAAGCTAATAATTGGTCTTCAGAAACAATCTCTTTATTATCTAAATATGATTTAGCCCATTAACATTTAATTAATTATTTACTAAACACAATTTAATATATGTCACATGCACATCACATGAAACATCCTAAAATATTAAAAATCTTACCGCGTCTCCTTGCAAACTTGGAGCTTTAATTTGCTTCTAGTTTATTCTCTTTTTCTCTCATGAAGAACTCAACATCAACTTCAATTTTATTTATTTTTTTATATTTCAACAACACCATCAATCATATCTTGTAGCCAGTCTTCATTTGTTTTACTAAAATCTTTGACTTGCAAAAATAGTGACGACTAGCAATTTTTTATCGAATTTTGGTGGAAAATGCTAAAAGTAGTATTTTGACAAAGAAATATGTGATTTTTGGGATTTTCGAGAAAATGATTAATGTCCATTTATAATTGTTTTATTACTTCAAGCAGCCTTAACATGTGTCTTAGAGCATTTGTTAGTGAGATATTTTTTATTAGTTCATCTAACCAATTGAAAGATGAGCGATTCACAAATTTGTATTGAAACTGTAGGGTTAACCAATAATAAATCCTACCGCTACAGGATAAGCATGAGCTCTCTAGTACAGGATAAGGGTGAATAACTCATCCTTCTTATCCTCTAAGAGCCATGTCAGCCCTACTGGGCCGAACAGGCCCATAAGGCATCACAACACAACTTCCCCTATAAGTATCGCCATGCTATAGGGGCTAAGGTATGTTCTCTCATCCCTACTCTCAAGAACTACGTGTGGCTTGATCCCCTTATCACTGGGGGTACGTAGGACCGGGGTCACCCTCGTCAGCTGCAACAACCACAAACACACATCGTGGTGGATCTATTTCTCGAATCCACTACATTGGCGCCGTCTGTGGGGAACGATAAAATTCGATTCCCACCAAAAAAGAAAAAAGAAGGGAAAGGTGCTCATGGCTGATGCTGTTCGTGGCTGATTCCTTTACCAGTGCTGCTGCTACACCTATGACCGGTGGAGTGGGGCGGCTGGTGCCCTACCAAATTCCAGCATCACGGTTTTTTGTTCAAACCATAACCGCTGCACATCGCCGGAACAGCCCCGAGTCAGATCTCCGGTGTCACGAAGGAGTGCCGCAACTGTCGCCCGGGGGAGCAGCGATCGAACCACCAAGGAGGCCGAAACGGTGTCGAGTTCGTGGCTCTTGAGCATCACCGCCGCTGCACATGGTGGATCGACACATGGTTCTACCACCGCTGCATCCCTTCTCTTCACGAAGGAAGAACAACGAAACGTTCTCCATCCCTTCCGCCGCCAAGCCTCTGCATTCCTCTCTCTCTCTCTCCCTACGCGATCAGTCGCGAGTCCAGAGAAGGTGTTCGCACGCCCGCCGCCACGCGCACCCGCAGGGACCACCGCCGCCACGCACACCCGCCGCTGCTTGCTCCTGCGGTGCTCACCCGAGCTTGCCACCGACGCTGCAACACTGCAGCAGCCTTTCCCGTGTAGCAGCAGCAACTGCTGCTTACTCTCTAGGATTTCAACCCTAATGGGCTATTGGCCCATTCCAAAAAAAGAAAAAAAAAGACCAGCAGCCCCATTCCAAAAAAAAAAGAAAAAGAAAAAAAAAGAGAAAAGGGCCTCAGCAGGCCTAAACCAAAAAAAAAAGAGAAAAGGGCCTCAAAAGGCCCTATCAAAAAAAAAATTTAAAAAAAAAAAGATAAAGAAAAGGGCCTCAGCAGGCCCTATCAAAAAAAAAGAGCAAAGGGCCTCAAAAAAAAAAGGACTATCAACACTCATTCGGCCCAACTGGACAAATTCTTGACAAGGCATTCTTAGGGATATCAACAACTTTACGGGCCCAACAGCAACAAGCTACTCCTGCATCAGGGAAGCTATTTCATTTAAAATCAAATTCTTATGCATTCCAACGTTTTTATTTTATTTGATTATATCTTATATTATCATCGGCTGATAATTCTTCTAATTTTTAATAATTGCACAAATATTTTATTGACTCACATGACTATTAGTTAACAGCTAAAATATTACAATTTTGCTAATTAAAGTCATTACATGTCTATTGTTATCTATTATTGTTGTTATAAACTTGAACGACAACCGCTAAATTATTTTCTATGCACATATGCGAGGTACATGGACAAATAATTATATTAATAGGCCCGAGCTGCTGAATAACCCACTTCGAGATCCCCATTAATGGACATAATTTTTCGCTCTATTTGGAATCTAGTGGTGATCGCGAGAACCCCCGCGCCGAGTTCTCTTCTTGAAGCTTGTGCTCCGAGCGAAGAGCGAGGACCCCCGCGCCGAGTTCCTCTCTTGAAGCTCGCGCCGACATCCCTCAATCTGGCATTTCTCACCACACTGAATCAAGGAAGGAATTCTCATTCCTGTATTATTTTCCTATTTACTTGGCATTTTACGTGATTACTTTACACACATGCTTATATTAATTTACCTGATGCAGTGCTTTTGACATGTGCTTTTAATGCTTATTCCTTATAATCTCATTACATGCCACTAATTATTTGATATTCTCTAATTATGATTTTTTGTATACATGCTGATACGTGGCAGATTGTTAGCCAAATTTCTTTGCTGCTGATTGTTTTTAAATGTCTGTCTTTCCTGTCGTGATAGGATAATAATATTTTATATACATTGTCTTTCGAATGACATTAGGCAGTTTCCGACAATTGTGCATTGTCGTTTTTCATGGATAAACTTTCATCATTTGATTTGTTGTCATTACATGCTCTGACATATTGTTAAATGTCATTCATTACAATTATTGCCCGTGATATATTTATAATCATGCTTCTTTTCGTAGACAATCATCTATGATTTACGAGGTTATTAACCCCAATAATTGTCATTATTATGTTTATTACGTGTGATATTATTAAAATCATACTACCTCTATACCGATATTATACATCGTCTCTTTGCCAAATAATTGTTATTGTCGTTATATAATTGTTATAAATTGTTAAATAACGACGATTACCAATTATTAATTTTGTTTACACGTGCGAGGTACGATTATGATGGCTCATTTCTCTAAAAGGCCTATTTCGAGCTTCCGACCGCCAAAGATATCCTCAAATTAATCGATGTTAGACTACTCAGTCACGATGGGCATCTAATATTACGGCGCCTTTAACAGGGTTCGGCAAAATCTCATGATGACATGGCTGTCTCCTCTATTACACATGCTTACTGTGACCATTTCAATTTATCATGACCTCTGAGGAAACCGCAATTGGTGGTTGGAGAGACAAAGGAACCCTAGGAATACACCTAGAAGGGGGGGTTGAATAGGTGTTGAAGCTACCTTGAAAGATTTTCGAACGAAACAAAACGAAACAATCAAAACAAATGATTTTTGCAAATTCTACAGTACTTAATCGATTAAGCAAGTAGTGTACTCGAGTAGTACTCGATTAAGCTTGAACTTAATCGATTAAATATGACAGAAAACAGAAAAATCAATTTTCATTCGAATACGAAAATCAATCAATTCACATGTAAGATCAGAGATTCAGCGGAAATGATTAACACCTGTATTCTTATTGATTAACCTAGTTATGAAAATGATTTTCTCTTTATCAATTTGAACAATTAAAGATTCAATTCAATCAATTATGAAAATCAATCTTTCTAGGTTTTCAACCAAGAACGCAATCAAATGACTTGAATATAAAGAGTAAGGGTTTAGAGATACGACACAGTGATTTATCCTGGTTCACTTTCATCCACTTGAAAGCTACATCCAGTCCCCTCTTCAACCAAGAGAGATTCTTCACTATGAGGAATTAGAGTTCTCAAATTACAAGTGATTGCCTCACAAGACTCCCTTCTTGCTAGCTTACAAGAGATAACCGACACCCTTGCCTTGTAATCCTATTGATCTTCTCTCTAATCTAACCTCTACTCCTTGTTGATAATCGACACAACAAGTCTTCAATTGCTTGATGATAATCCACACATCAAGGCTTCACTTGCTTGATTCACAACCAAGACTTCTTCTTCTTCTTCAATAAGATGCACTTGCATGATGATAAAATCGACACACCAAGACTTCTTGTTTGTTGTAGTGGCTTGCCTTCTTGCAAAGATTACAACACAATAGAAAACACAAAACAATCCTATGAATCTCAATCAAGAGTTATGACAATTCACCATAAGAGATTCAAAGGTTCTTGATCAAAGAAAATGAAAATAGAAAAGCTTTGATCTTTAGAAAATGAGAGAGAATAGAGTGGCTTGATTCTTTGTAAAACTTGTATGAAATGATTCTTATTAATCACAAATAATAGGAAAAGGTTTATAAAGAATACCCAAAAGTTGTAGCACTTGAAAAACTGATTTTGAGAAGTGAAAAACGTATTTTAAAAATCAGTTCAGCAGTACTTAATCGATTAAGCAAGTCGTGTACTCGAGTAGTACTCGATTAAGTTATCACTTAATCGATTAAGTTGGTACTGCACATGTTCAAAACTTGTTTTCTCAAAATCCAACCTTTCCTTTAAAACCTTTAAGCCACCTATTGATTCTAGATTAAGTGAAAACTCAAATTATGATTTAATCATGACTTATGCATGAGATTCACTACCCTCTATAATAATCTACCCAAATAAAAAACCTATGAAGCTTGAGAGGCAAAAGATAAAAGAAATACAAATACACTCAAACTTAGGTCTTCATGAGCTTGCTTTCTCTCTTCTTCATTTGATGTTTGTTGTTGCTTGTTGAGCTTGAAACTTGATCAACACATGTAGCTTTGTTCAAAAACACTTTGTCATTATCAAAACATTCATCATGTTCATCATGGAACTAACAATCTCCCCCTTTTTGAAAATGACAATCCATGTTTTGAGATCACTTGAAGTTGTTGATGCTTGAAACATTTGATCACTTGAAAAGACTCTTTCTCCCTCTCAATCAATGCTATAACACTTGAATCCAATTGAGATAGAAACTTGATTCTCCCCCTATCTTCAACAACTTAGCTCAACCTACATAAAAACAACAAAACAACCTTTCTCCAAATATAATATCATATATTTTTCCCATGTTGCTTGAAACATACCATTTGAAACATACCATTTCTCCCTCTTTGAGAAACATTTCATTCAATTCAAAACATAATATTTCTCCCCCTTTGGCATTATCAAAAAGTAATATATACCAATTGAAATATAACATCTAAGCCAAGGTAAGAAATCAATGATCATTTCTTCACAACATTGATACCAATTGAACAAATACAATATAGCTTTACTTTGAAATGTGATATCAATTGGTAAGAGAATATAACAATGAAATATAATACCAATTGAGAACTTAAAAAGATTATAATATCACTTAACAAAGAAGATATCAATGTAAAGAAATATCAATAATCACAAAAACATGATAATCAACTAATAATCTCTCAATGATACAAATTGAATTAACTAAACATTTAGAAAAGTAATATCAATTGAGAAGATACCAATTGAGATAATATATCAATATCAAATATTACCACTTTGTAGGACATTCACTTGAAATGCAAGTGTGATACCAATTGAAGATGTGAATATAGACATTCATAGTTGAGACCAATTGAGAACATGTGTCATTCATTTGCATCTTCAATCAAACCTACAAAACAATCATGCTTTGCTTTTTGGTATCCAAATGGTTTTGGATCCATTTTTGTTAGTGTAGGGACTTTCACCCTTTTTCATCCAAACAAAATTTCCTTTAGGTATACCATGCACTTTAACATAACACACATTTGAAGTATGTCCATGAGTACCACAATAGAAACATGTTGGAGGATTTGAAAAATCAACTTTAGAAAAATCAACAACATTTCTATGAGATTTACTCTTGTAGAATTCAGACCTAATCATTAATCTCGACGCGATGGGAACGACGGAACCTCTGAATACCTAAGATTTTATTAAAAACAAATCTCAACGATTCATTGGGTAGGATGGCGAAACAAACGATGAATCAATCCGTTTTTTTTTTGAGACGTCATGGTCTATAACCGCCATTTCATCTGACATTGAAAATGAACGAGAAAGAGTCAACTTTCGCTCGCGAAAATTTTTATTTTAGTTCGAAATTGGGTCGGATTAGATATGATAATAAATAAAATATAATAATAAAAAGATTCGTTAAAACCTTATAACAAAACAAGATTGTATAGATCGAGTTAGATATGGATAGCAGAAATTGTCTATAAGAATAGATGTTTAGTTAGTTATCAAAACAAACTATACAAATTGCCAATAGACCAAAAGATTATATGAAATCTCAAAAAATTCCATGATTCTATCATATTTATTATTCTTCATTAAACAAATATATTTTATATTATTTTATCGGTTAAATCCATTTTTTTTTTGAATCGTTTCATTCGCGAGGAGCCGTATGAGGTGAAAATCTCATGTACGGTTCTGTAATAGCGATGGAATTGAAAAACAACCATCAACTATAACCCCCAAAGAACCAGATTCCGTAAACAACATAGAGGAAGAATGAAAGGGATGTCCTATCGAGGTAATCATATTTGCTTCGGAAGATATGCTCTTCAGGCACTTGAACCCGCCTGGATCACATCGAGACAAATAGAAGCGGGTCGGCGGGCAATGTCACGAAATGTCCGCCGGGGTGGACAAATATGGGTTCGCATATTTCCAGACAAACCTATTACAGTAAGACCTACCGAAACGCGTATGGGTTCGGGAAAAGGATCTCCCGAATTTTCCCGAACCCAAACCAAACTTGTTTGAATTTTCTCTTTGAAAATTTAACAATGTGCGCAATCTAATATCACAAATGGTGAAACTTGCAAGCTTATTTTTCAAAATAGCATTTTCATTCTTGAGCAACTTGCAACTCTCACAATCAACCACAACATTCAATCTACTAGCACAATCACAAGAAGAACTAGCATAGATAAGATCAAGAGTTTCATTTTCAAGATTAAGCTCATCAACTTGTTTTTGAAGATCTAAAATCTCTTTTTGATGTTTCAAAATGAGCTTCTTTCTTTCAATGTTTTTCAAAGCTAGTTTTTCAAGTTGTTCATACATTTCTTCATAAGCATTATGTAACAATTCATATTTAGAAGAAATTTCGGATTTAGATTCACTTACATTGCTATCCTCACTTTGATAACTTGATTCATCATTTGAACTTTGTTCTTCATCATCTACTAGAGTTATCAAGTTGAGACAAGCAACTTCTTCATCATCCGAAGAACTATTTGATGTGCTTTTATTGTTATCTTCATCACTATCCCAAACTATGTATGCTCTTTTAGATTTAGAATTTTTCTTGTCTTTCTCCTTCTTCTTGAGATACCTAGAGCATGAATACTTGAGCTGACCGGGTTTTCCACATTCATGGCAAACTACACCTTCTTTTGATGTCTTGGTCTTGTAGTGTGGAGAATCCTTCTCTTTACTTTTGTCCTTGTTCAACCTTCCTTTTCTCCTTAGAAACTTGTCAAACTCTTTTAACAAAAGTTTCATGTCTTTTTCATCAACATCGGAATCAGAATCTTCACTATCATCATCATCAGAACTATCTTTCTTTTTATATGCACTTTTGACTCTAAGAGCAAGTCCTTTCCTTGATTTGTTCTTATCCGACTCTTCATTGATACTTAATCGTCCAAGCTCCATTTCATGTTCTTGAAGCTTTCCGAAAAGTGTTGCTAGATCCATAGCATCCAAATTTTTAGATTCAACAATAGCCGTTACTTTTGGTTGCCAATTCCTGTCTAAACATCTCAACACTTTGTTAGAAAGTTCACCTTGTAGAAAAGTTTTACCAAGAGCAAGTAAATGATTTATAATATGAGTAAAACGCTTTTGCATATCATTTATAGATTCATTTGGAAGCATATGAAACAATTCATAATCACGCATTAAAGCATTCAATCTAGCTCTCCTAACCTCACTAGTTCCTTCATGAGTCACTTGTAAAGTGTCCCACATTTCTTTAGCACTAGAACATTGAGAAACTCTAAAGAACTCGTCATAGGATAAAGCGGATGTAATGATATTCTTTGCTTTATAATCATATTGTACTTTCTTTCTATCATCATCCTTCCACTTATCCTCGGGGATCAATTGTTCTACACCTTCAACTAAACTAGAGGGGATATGAGGACCTTTTTCAACTACTTTCCAAATTTCACTATCTATGGCTTGGATAAAGATTTTCATTCTAACTTTCCAATATGCATAGCCTTCTCCGGTAAACAATGGAGGACGACTTATTGAAGCACCTTCACCACCAAAGGAATTCATGGAACCCATTGCGATTTTCTTAAAGGATCTTTACGAAAAAGCTCTTATGCTCGTGTCTTTCGACCGAGCTCTGATACCAATTGAGGAAACCGCAATTGGTGGTTGGAGAGACAAAGGAACCCTAGGAATACACCTAGAAGGGGGGGTTGAATAGGTGTTGAAGCTACCTTGAAAGATTTTCGAACGAAACAAAACGAAACAATCAAAACAAATGATTTTTGCAAATTCTACAGTACTTAATCGATTAAGCAAGTAGTGTACTCGAGTAGTACTCGATTAAGCTTGAACTTAATCGATTAAATATGACAGAAAACAGAAAAATCAATTTTCATTCGAATACGAAAATCAATCAATTCACATGTAAGATCAGAGATTCAGCGGAAATGATTAACACCTATATTCTTATTGATTAACCTAGTTATGAAAATGATTTTCTCTTTATCAATTTGAACAATTAAAGATTCAATTCAATCAATTATGAAAATCAATCTTTCTAGGTTTTCAACCAAGAACGCAATCAAATGACTTGAATATAAAGAGTAAGGGTTTAGAGATACGACACAGTGATTTATCCTGGTTCACTTTCATCCACTTGAAAGCTACATCCAGTCCCCTCTTCAACCAAGAGAGATTCTTCACTATGAGGAATTAGAGTTCTCAAATTACAAGTGATTGCCTCACAAGACTCCCTTCTTGCTAGCTTACAAAAGATAACCGACACCCTTGCCTTGTAATCTTATTGATCTTCTCTCTAATCTAACCTCTACTCCTTGTTGATAATCGACACAACAAGTCTTCAATTGCTTGATGATAATCCACACATCAAGGCTTCACTTGCTTGATTCACAACCAAGACTTCTTCTTCTTCTTCAATAAGAATGCACTTGCTTGATGATAAAATCGACACACCAAGACTTCTTGTTTGTTGTAGTGGCTTGCCTTCTTGCAAAGATTACAACACAATAGAAAACACAAAACAATCCTATGAATCTCAATCAAGAGTTATGACAATTCACCATAAGAGATTCAAAGGTTCTTGATCAAAGAAAATGAAAATAGAAAAGCTTTGATCTTTAGAAAATGAGAGAGAATAGAGTGGCTTGATTCTTTGTAAAACTTGTATGAAATGATTCTTATTAATCACAAATAATAGGAAAAGGTTTATAAAGAATACCCAAAAGTTGTAGCACTTGAAAAACTGATTTTGAGAAGTGAAAAACGTATTTTAAAAATCAGTTCAGCAGTACTTAATCGATTAAGCAAGTCGTGTACTCGAGTAGTACTCGATTAAGTTATCACTTAATCGATTAAGTTGGTACTGCACATGTTCAAAACTTTTTTTCTCAAAATCCAACCTTTCCTTTAAAACCTTTAAGCCACCTATTGATTCTAGATTAAGTGAAAACTCAAATTATGATTTAATCATGACTTATGCATGAGATTCACTACCCTCTATAATAATCTACCCAAATAAAAAACCTATGAAGCTTGAGAGGCAAAAGATAAAAGAAATACAAATACACTCAAACTTAGGTCTTCATGAGCTTGCTTTCTCTCTTCTTCATTTGATGTTTGTTGTTGCTTGTTGAGCTTGAAACTTGATCAACACATGTAGCTTTGTTCAAAAACACTTTGTCATTATCAAAACATTCATCATGTTCATCATGGAACTAACAACCTCAACGTCACTACTCGGATTCCCGCTTCAAATAACACGACCAAAGCCTACAACATCCTCGTACCCTCTGCCGCGACACCCTTGCCTCTCACGGTCACTTAGAGCCAAAGACGATCGTTGTCAAGATCCCTCCTCGGGATCTCGGCCTTGCTCACACAAGTGCTACACAATGACTTGTCCATAACGGCATACAGGGTTTTTGGTAGGAAGAGGATGAAGAGTACTAGGCAACCGCCCATTCCAACAATAAAAGAGGAAACGCCTCACTGCCAAGAGGGTGTCGGGCATATCAACATTCAGAAATGGTCTAAACACGAGGACTGACAGGGAAGGATCTTTCTCATTACCCCATTAATATTATTTCAATTTTATGGTTTAACTATCATATTCATTACTATTGAATCACTTACCACGTGACAAATGTTATCTTAGATAATAACCGTAATTAACAGTGAATTAATTCATACTTTGCTAATTAATGTCATTACATATCATCTATTACTTGATATTCTAATCGTTATTTTTATACATCATAAAAAGGTACAAACATAACGATCGGATCTGCCGAGCATGATGACCTATGATTAATTCGAGTCCGAGTATGACGACCCAACTTAATTCAAGCCTTCACACCGGTTGCCGATCAATTTTTCCTTGGTTTGCGCACCATCGCGACCTTACCTATTTGGTAGAACGATCCGCAGTGCCAACACCCAGTGATCTAAGTCGAATCCCAGCATCTCCGAGGAACCACACTGCTAACTCCACACCCACTACTCGCAAACATTCAGCCTTCGCTCAGCGTTCGCCTACACAGATCTGAATCCGACAGTCTCTCAAAGAGGCTTGGATGAACACGATCTAATTGGCGGAAAACGACTATCACACCTTAAAGGACTTCTTAACTCGGCACAAGCCTCTTCAGGCTTTAGCGAGAAAGGGGGTTGGTTATGCAATGGAGTAATGGTTTGCTTCAAATTTATTATTATGATCGATCAGCTTGCCTTTTCCCTAATTACTCGGAGTCAAGAGGGGTTCAACAATTGAAGTTGACTAAATAGTTACGACAAGGGAAACGGTCGTCCTTGGCTTCTCTACCTGTTCTTGCTTCCTCGGCTTCATTCTTTCCCTCCTCGGCATCCTCGGCCGCTTCATCATCTCTTTGTTATTATGATAATCTATCAGCTTGCCTTCTCTATCTGTTCTTGCTTCCTCGGCTTCATTCTTTCCCTTCTCGACATCCTCGCCCGCTTCATCAGCTCGATAAACTTTCGATGACTTCTACTCGAGTGACCTTATTCGGCCATGAAGCTTACTGCTCGGCGGATAGAATGGACTTCGACTCTTTAAAATATTCCGAGAAGAACTGTAAAGCCCTGAGCAGAAAATGCTCCGGTTATATTTGGGTGCCTTCGCGCCACATCTTTAGAACCTCTCACCGAGCTTTCGGACCTATGCCGAGTCCGAGGCCCACTTTGATCCCGAGCGTTTCACAGACCTTATGAACTCGACACAAGCCTTTTCAGGCTTTACCGAGTAGGGGACTAGTATGTGATGAGGCGTATACATCGTGACATTGGCCGACCTTGAATACTGGTATTATGTGATGCATAAGTTACTCGTGATCAAATGTCGTGCCAAAGAGGACCACCACGTCCCATGAGGCACCAAATTGATCATTTACCGTCCTCATTAAGGACATATGTTAAACTCACTCACTTCGGATCATGTTTTTACGCACTTGCCCACGATCTCGGTTAGCCGGCTAGATCGGCGAGGCTACAAGTGAAAACGAGGATTGCGACCCGATAGCTTGGCTTAGCCTCTCGGCTCAAAGCCTCTCGGCTCATATCTGGCCCAATACATCGCGGATCGAGGAATACACCTCGGCTAAGGTTGTCATTCCGACAAGCAATCCCTCGTAAACGTTACGGTCCAATTGGTGATAATCTTGGCACACTTCGAACTTCAAATAACAGTTTGAGTCGTGCCAGCATACATTGGCACAAGCCTTTCGGCTTTCACCATGGCAAGCGCATAAAAGGATGTCTCCTTGAAAATGGCGTGACTTTTAAAACAATAGTCCAATTCGACTTTGACTACACTCATAAATTCATCACCCTCATCTCGGAGCATCCCCAAATCCATTCTGGAACTCCCCCCGCGGGAACTCGGTTCGAGATGTTCCTCACCGAGCTTGTACTCGGTTCGAGATGAGCCTCACCGAGCCTGTGGCGGATTCCCCCGCGGGAACTCGGTTAGAGATGTACCTCACCGAGCTTGCACACGGTTCGAGATGAGCCTCACCGAGCTTGTACTCGGTTCGAGATGTTCCTCACCGAGCTTGCACTCGGTTCGAGATGAGCCTCACCGAGCTTGCACACGGTTCGAGATGAGCCTCACCGAGCTTGCCTCACCGAGCTTGTGGCGGATCCCCCCGCGGGAACTCGGTTCGAGATCGGGGTACTCGTTCAGTTTCATCATCCGAGCACAAAAGAGCACTATCAACCATCCGCAACACTCTTCCGAGCGGAAGACCACGCCTGCAAACAATGTTTTATGTTACCAACAACTCTCAGAAGCTCAGCACAGGCTCTTCGAGCCTATACGAGCTTGGGGGGCTTGTAGGGTTAACCAATAATAAATCCTACCGCTACAGGATAAGCATGAGCTCTCTAGTATAGGATAAGGGTGAATAACTCATCCTTCTTATCCTCTAAGAGCCATGTCAGCCCTACTGGGCCGAACAGGCCCATAAGGCATCACAACACAACTTCCCCTATAAGTATCGCCATGCTATAGGGGCTAAGGTATGTTCTCTCATCCCTACTCTCAAGAACTACGTGTGGCTTGATCCCCTTATCACTGGGGGTACATAAGACCGGGGTCACCCTCGTCAGCTGCAACAACCACAAACACACATCGTGGTGGATCTATTTCTCGGATCCACTACAGAAACCATAAAGTTTCTTATACAATGTTTCTATTTGTTGGATCGATACATCACTTTCTATTACTGCTCATGTTGAGTTTGGCCACGTTACCAGATGCTTGAGAATATGTGTAAACTAGCCTATTTATGTCCCCGCCGTTATTATTAATCCATGGATCATGTGGCTTCCGTTTTAAGTTTTGTAAAGTAAATTTAAGTTAATGGGATGAGAAATGGTGTGAGACCCGCAATTTTACCCAATTTAATTAAATTATAATAATTATATTTTTGCTTTATTTTATTTGGTAGTATTTATTTTAGGGATAATTTAATGAAATTTGTTATTAAAAAGTTGGTTTTGGTTATATAATTATATATATGTGGCCTTAATACATATATATATGCATAAAATTTTAAATTTCTAATTAATAAAAGAGAAAATTATTTTTGGGATAGAAATAATTAGTAAGTATATTTTTATCTTAGAAAAATAATTTTTGGAGTGATTTTTATTAATGTTTGGACAAATATGTGAATGTTCAAGTTATAGTGTTTTTAACTTCAAAAATGCATATCTTTTAAACCGTACGTCGAAAAATTACAAACGATATATCAAAACGATCGTATCGAAATCTAGATTATGAAAATGTAAAGCTTTGATTTTTATTTTGGAGTTTTCGAAAATTTATCACTGCTACAATATTAAACGAATTTTTGAGTTTTAAGTATGAATGTATGGTTTTAATGCATTAAATACCCTTTTGACTCAAGTGTATTTTATTTTGAAAATGAAAAATACATTTCTGAAGTTGTATATTGTACTATCATTGAAATAAAGTGTATTTTCGTATTTTTTTTCTTATTTTTAAATTATTTGAAAGCTTAGAAAGTGTATTTTTGAAAGGAATGATCTTAGGACTTCAAAAATTCATAACTTTCAAACCGTAAGTCCAAAAATTATAAACTTTATATGAAAACGATCGTATTAAAATGTAGTATCGGAATATGTGAAAAGAAAATTTTTGTTTTGACATTTACGAAAAAAGTACTGTACAGTAGGTAGAAAATCGAATTTTGGCATTTTTAATTAGGAAAAATTATTTTGGGGCATAAAATAATTTAATGGACTATAAAATATTTTTATTGGTATATTTAAATATTTATCTTAGTACTGATTGGCTGAACCATCCATGTTTATATATTTTCCTAAATTTTTCTGATTTGTTAAAAACAAAAGTTATAATGTGATTGGTTGAATTAAGTGGTGAATTCAAATGAGCCAATAGGAAAATTTTCTCTCCTTATTTTTTTATTTCACCGTCCAGGAATTAGGAGAGGGAGAGAAGAGAATTTTCTGAAAATTGTCCCAAGTAAATGTATCATAGTTTTTGCAAAACTCCATTTAATGCTTGGTTGGTTTCAAGTAAAAAAATCAATGTGGATGACTAGACCTAGACTATGGGGGGACGAATTTGCCTCTGAAAATTTAGGGGAAATGCATCTTCAACACCTATAAATAGATAGCCTTAGTTCCCACATTTTTCACACACAAAACCTTGATAGTTTCACAAGAGAAAAAAAAATAAAATTCTAAGAAGAATAGAGGGAGAGAGGGACGAGTAAGCTAAGGAAGGAGGGAGGAATTGCTTGTTGCTTGAAGTTTTCTAAAAAGCTTAAGGAGTAGAGGTAACCCAAAATCACTTATTTATTTAAGCTATTTTTAAGTTGTTTTGTTTATATTTTTGTTTAAACCTTCTAAATTTCTTCTATGTTCAAATTCTAAATTTTCCTTTTTCATTTTAAAGTTATTTTTGAATAAGTGATATTGTTCTTGAGTCATATGAATTAAGAATGAGAAAAGGGACACAAAAAGGGTGTTTAAAGGGATTTATCTCCCCTTTTCTTCAATTCTTAAGATGGCTAAATGTTTTGATGTGTTTGATTTATTTATTTTCTGGGTTTATTTTAATCCTTAGAACATAAGAATTGTAGAGAATTTTGTATGAGCAAATAAGTTTTTATTCTTTATCTTTTAATTGTTTTTGATTCTTTGTATTAAGAAATAATAATCAATAAGTAAATAATAATGAAAAAATTTTAATTTCTGATATATGTATATACATGAACCGTGTCACATAATAAGGAAGTGATGGTTGATTTTTGTAATTTTGATATATGGATTGTATTGTTGTTTAATAAAATAAAAGAGAATGGAAATGAATAAAAAATTAAAATGAATTTTTTTTTTATTTTCTTTTCTTTTCTGGACGTGTAATATATATATATATAATTATATTGTACGATAATTGTTGTTATTTCATGTGTATTTGAGTTATAGTTAAGAATGAAAACAAATGGGTATTTTCTATAAAGTGAAAATGAAATGAAAATGATTTAAAGGAACTAAAAATGATTTTTAAGAATAAAATTAACTCTGGAATTTTTGATGTTCTTGAAGTATAAGGAATTATATGTTATGGAAATTTTTATGTAATTGTTATTGTTTGTTTGTATTTGATTTTCTTTTGTTAGGATTTAAGTTTAATAAAAACAATGAATTAGGATAATAAGCAAATAAATAAATTTTCTGGAAAAAATAAAAAGAATAGACCGTGAGGTCTATTGCATTATTTTAAAATTATTTTTTTGTAATTTGTTTGATTGATTGATGTATAGTTAAATTATAGTTAATTGTTTAAAAGAAATAGGAAAAATGGTAGTTGTTATAAACCTATAAGAACATGTATTTGTGATTAATTATATGAGTATGTGGTTGATATATTTGTATATGTTAGTTGCTGGAAAAAAAATGAAATTTTTAGAAATCTATTTTATATTTTGTTAATGCTTAAATCTATGATATTGTTTTCTTTTAGTATACCAAATGATGTAATTATATTATATAGATGCTTTAGGAATTAAAAATTATTTTTCTAAGTTGTCTATATGCTAGTCGAATTTTAGAGAAAAATAAATTAAATTTATTGAATTTTTCTAATTGATTTGATGATTGCTTTAGTATGTTTATGGAATATATTATATGTTTATATGGAAAAGATTAATCTTGGAAGTTTTATTTTAATTCTGGAAATTTGATCTTTATTCTGAAAAATTTATTTATTTAAGACCCCAAGTAATTATTTTTGAGAATGTTAGTGATACCTTGTTTATATGTACAAATGTAATGTAGAAACAAAAAGAAATAAGTGTTTTTGATTAATTACTTTGATTTTATAAAAAAATTAAGTTGCTCTCCAGAATTTAGAATGTATGAAAAAGTAATGTTTTATTAGAAATAATTGTATTTATAAGTCTTTAGCACAAGTAGGAATTATGTATGATTGTTTTGGATTGTTTTACTTGAAATTATTGAAATGGTGCAACTTTTCTGGGGCTGTACAGCAGATGCAACTATTTTATTTTGTTTAATTTTAGTTATTTTATTATAGTAGAAGTTGTAATAAGAATTTAGGAAGAATCGGCATGTGTTTTCAAGTTTCTGTTTAAGAAAAATTGAATTTTTAAGTTTAGGTATGCATGCTGTCCAAAAACTAGAATAATGTGAAATGTGTGGTATTTATGTTATGACTTGTTCTTGAGTGATTAAATATGTGAAATGCATGATAATCTTGAAGTATAAGTGTTTAGGATTAAAAGTGGATATTTAGAAGTAATTTTAGAATAATTATAAGTAAGGTTGTATATGTGTTTGAATGAAATGTGTTTGTATTTACATGGTTCCAAAACTTCAAAGACTTTGAGAAATTAATGTTTTCAAAGGTTATATTTGGTTAATTACTGTTAAGTTGGTGTGAATATCTGCAAGGGTTATTGTGTAAAAATAATTATGTGAATGTACTGATGTTTGAGAGTGAATCTTCTGTAATCTGATTTTGGTCTGTAACTTAATCTAATTAATGATAAAGAAAGTATTTTGGATTTTGAATGTTCGAGTTTACTTTCTTATTTAATTATATATGCTTATAACATGATTTTTGCAAAACTTGTTTACTGCTTGATCTGATTAAGATTTTCATCAAAAGAAAAATACCTTAAAGTCATGATGTATGAATAGTCTGAACATGGTAGTTGTTATAAGGTGCTGAGAAGTAAGATTATTAGTAAAAGAAAAATTTAGATTTATTTTCAAGGTGTTATGATTATGTTTTTTCTAAAGTTATATGTTAGAATGATTGTTGATGTGTTAGGTGATTTTGGTAAATGTTAAAATGGATTTTTAAAGAAGGTGTTTCTGGGCTGTCCAAATGATTAAAAAGGTTGCATCAAGTTTAAGTTATTTGTTTTATGTTAATCCTTGAGCGGTAGTTGTTATTGATTTTCAGAGTTAATGAAAAGTATGAAATAATCTTTTTTTTATTTAATAATTAGTTCTAAAAATTTCCATTGACGTTTTAAAGGTTTTGATTCTGTAAAGTATGATTTGTTTTAAGTATTGGAAGTTTTGGTTCAAAGTCTTCTTGATTTCTAAAAGTGATAAAGGAAATTGTTGTTAAGGATATGTGGCTTGTGGTTTGCTTAATTGTAATTGAGTAGTTATTTATGAAATTATTTTGTAAATATTAGGGGTGGAAACAAGCCAGGCTTTGGCCTTAACCAGGCTCGGCCTATATAAATTATTCAAGCCTGGCCTAGCCTGTTAGCCTATTTAAATTAATTTTACAAGCCTGAGTCTGGCCTGTTACAAAGCCTGGCCTGGCCTATAAGCCTATTTACAAAGCCTACATATTCTAAAATTGTTAACTAGACAAAAAACCGGATCGAACCAACCGATTCAACCAAAAAATCAGTGAACCGGCCATAATACATATTTCCTATGTTACTAGAACTATTCAATGATTGAACCAGCTCTAAACCAATAAAAACGGTCAAAAACCAAAAAATTAAAGGTTCAACCGGCTTTCCCAAAAAATAAAAAAATTCTTGAATAATAATTTTTTCAAACTTTTAAGCTATCCCAAATAAGCCAATAAGCCAAGTGGCCCAATTAGAGAATGAAGCTCATAGAAGCTCTAGTTTACCATGAAGTTGTAAAAGTGATCAATTTTATATGGAAAGGCACAATCTTCAACTTTCTAACTAGACTATGTGGGACTTCTACTATGAAATGAACAATGTGGGACTTGTGCTTCTAGTCTCCTACTATGAAAGGACTTTCTAACTAGACTATGTGGGACTTCTATTATGAAATGAACAATGTGGGACTTGTGCTTCTAGTCTCCTACTATGAGAGGACTTTCTAACTAGACTATGTGGGACTTCTAGTTTTGCTCTTGTTTTATAATAATATGCAAGTCCCACATCGATCATTTCATTGAGTAATTGCCTTGTGCTTGGCTATAAAACCAAATGCAATCACTTGTTATGATTACTAATATTTAATATAATGAACAATGTGGGACTTGTGCTTTTAGTCTCCTATTATGAAAGGACTTTCTAACTAGACTATGTGGGACTTCTAGTTTTGCTCTTGTTTTATTATAACTATGCAAGTCCCACATCGATCATTTCATTGAGTAATTGCCTTGTGCTTGGCTATAAAACCAAAGGCAATCACTTATAATGAATACGAATATTTAATATTATGTATATATGTATATATATATATATTATAATATTATATATATATATATTATATTATATTATATATATTATAATAATAAGATTATATAGGTCGGTCTGTTAAGCTAAATAGGCTTTCATGAAAGCTTAGGCCTGGCTTGTTTAGGTTATATAAGCTTTTTCAATAGCCTGAGCCTGGCCTATTTGCAAAAAAAGCCTGGCCTGGCCTGGCTTTTTATTCGGCCTGTCATAGGCCCCTGTAGGCTGGCCTGGCCTGTTTCCACCCCTAGTAAATATTATTTGGTAAAGGCTTTCGTTCGGATTTGGGGTGACGTGACTTCAAAGCAAGAGGAAACTAATTTTGTAGCTTCAACTCAAGGTGAGAGAGAAGCCTTCTTAAGACATAGTGGCATGTAGGGTAATATTAGGATGTTCCGTATCATCTCAAAGGTCGGAACTAGGGATCTATCGGGTGAATAGTAGAACGGCAATTGTGTGTGTATGTCCCGCCGTTCCTACGAAAACACGATCCCTTTATAATGATTGTATATGTTATGGATTCTGATTTATTATGATGTTGACTTTATTATTATGAGGTATATATATTGATGAATGCATAATGATAACATGTCTGGTGTATATGTTAAAAATCTGGTTATTGGAAGTTAATGGGTTGATATGATGTTATATTAAATAATTTTTGGGAATTGATTAAAGGCTTTATGGTTAAGGAATTAATGTGGAACCTTTACAGAGGTTTATGAAAGTTATAATACTACTCCCGGATCGCATTGTTATAATGACATGCTTGATCTTTAAGTATTGAATTCCCTGTGACCTGGAAGTGTCCATGAGAAGCTAATCCCTTAGAGGTCGAGACCCGTTAGAAGCAAGGTTTAGAATGGGTCGACCACAACTAGGAATGTTAAACTTTGTAAAAGCTCTCCGATAACTTAAAAGACATAGGAACCCTTTATTTTAAACCTTGCATTGAGAGTGAAGTAGTGGAGAGGAAAGACACTCTGTTTATCTACGGATACTCAGGTATGCTTGGAGATAGGAGTTCTTCAAGTGATGATTGCAATAGGGGAGGGAAAGGACGGTGAAACGTCAAGAAGCCTCGAGTACTTCTCTAGGCGGAACGAGACTACAATGACAAGGTTCACGCAGGAGTCTGGGCTTTCGTCGTAGCGAGGACTGTAGGCCAACTGGAGATAGTGCTGTCGCCCCCTTGAGCAAATCATAGATGGTGAGAGGGAACCTGAACAGGGCTAGAAGTTCGGTAAGGGTTGGGTTTTTGGAAACTTTTATGAAATGAATCTTGTTGACCGCCGGTGTTGGTCACATGAATTTTTATATCTTACTGACCACTGGCGATGGTATAGCTTTTTCATTTACCGACTTCGATGCCAGTGTGGCTAGGGTTCCTGTGCGTCCCATCTGCTTTCCGAACTAGGATATGGTTGGACTTGTGGAAGAGATGTAACGTGTGTGATATCCATACCTTGAACCTCGGTGATGGTACCCCCCTTTTTGATTTACCGATGGTATGAAACTTAGAGACTAAAGATAATTTAACAGCTATGGTTTTTAAGAGGTATAACATTTAGTGGGAAAAGATTTTATGGTAACAAATGCAATAAAGTAATGGTAATAATGATGTACATGTTTGTGTGGTCTTAATATTCCCCTATGGTAAGCCCACGCCGTCGACGATAATATTGTTCGGAAGTGCTTACTCTCTCTATTTCCCTTTCCTGTGGACATTGGGAAACAATGTCTACAGATGGCAGATCAAGGAGTGGTAGCTTAAGACAGGAAGAGGATCATGAGATGACACACGTACAAGGAGAAAAGCAGAAGCGGCAATCGAGGAATCTTCTAGACACTTGTGATAGGAGATAGCAATGAAGACTTGTAGTATAAGATAGGATAGTCTTTGCTTTGTATCCTATCTTAAGGTGATTAGGACATGATTAATCTGTCCCGAATGTAACCCCAGTTGTAATATGGATTATTTAAATGGAATAAAAGAAGTTCTTTTTGATTATGTATGAAGTTAATTTAAATAATTAAATGTTTTCCGCAAATTAACCATCGAATAATTTTGGCATCACGAAAAGGAGCTTTTTGGAAAAGTGTTAGTGACATCTCTTGTTGGAAAGGAATTTTATATTGCGAGTTTAGGAACCAAATATTGAAAACCAAATGAATCAAATATTTTTATGAAAACTTTTTTTGTAAAAGAATTAAAATGAAATGGTTGGGTAATGTTTATTAAAAAAAAATGGCGCAAATTTTTAGTGAAAATTCTATTTCCAAATCGGGGTGTTACATTTGGTGGTATCAGAGCGATGGTTGTCCTTAGTGGCCTTAAGCATAGTCTTACAAGCTTTCTTTGTGTGACTCTGTTTGTTAGTATGTAGGATGAATGTCCTTTGTGGCTTAAAGCATAGCCTTATATGCTTTTCTTGTATGACCCTCTTGTGACACCCTTCCGAATTACCCAAATATAATATAGTAATTAAGCTTTCATATTGGATAATGTATGGACTTGTGAGTGTTAAGAAAATAGCCGAAATAAAATTTTCTTTCAAAGCGGGTGCACAAATCGTCATTTGGAATTCTTGGAGAATAAACTTTAAACCATTTCAAAACATTTGTATTGAGTTCGGCGATCTTTAAAACCTTTTCACAAATAGGGTAACATTCTCTCTTTGGAAACATCTTTGTATCATACAAGTAATCAAAGTTACCCATGCTTTGTTCGATAAAACTAATACCATCAAATAATATTTATAGCCGAGCTCTTAAGTAGATTAAATCAGAGTAAAGCGGAATTTATCGGACTATGCGATTTAATGGTAAGATAAACATAAGTTTTCAATATATATATATATATATGAAGAGTAGTGAGTACATAGTCCCATAATCAAAGTCTCCAAGATCCAACATATACAAGCCCATAAACAGATCTACGTAATAGTGTATCTAAACCCCTAGAGTACTCCAAAAGTATATCTACAATGTATGTACATAACCAAAACATAAACTCCAAGGGTGGTCACGTAGATCTGGCATCATCAGATGTAGTAGTAGTGATAGCAGCAGTCTCCAAGAAACATAAGTAGTAAGGTAGTAGCATCATCATCAACACAACAGCAGCAGCAAGTCTCCTCCACATCATCCGCACATCGGATCCACCGATCCTCAACACATACCATATGCATATACCTAGGGATCATCGTCCCTCCAATCACTCCCAGTAGAATGCACGACAGGCTCGCTCCCACTCTCGTCCTCCACCGGATCCTCCTCGATCTCATCCGAGGGAGAGTGTACCCTACCACTGGGTACCGGGTCAGGTGATGGTGAAACCCTGACTGGGCTCCTCGGATCAGAAGGGGGAGTCTCCTCGCGGACGACTCTCGAAGTAAAAGGGTGAGAGCGGGTAGGTCGAAAACGGAAACTATGGTAAGAGCGAGCTGGTCGCGTGGGAGGTGGTCCATGGTAAGTGTAAAACGGGGGTACATGCATAGTGTATATGATGGGAATCCTAAATCTACGAGGACGGAATCGGATCAACGGGTTCGGGTGGTAGAAGGTAATCTCTACCTCTCCCTCGAACACCGCACGATGGTCCTCATAGATCCATGTGCCACTAGGAAGTGGCCGGATCTCGATGCAAGCAATGTAACGAGACATCACCTACAAGGGCATAGGGGTAAGCAATTCTATACACATAACCAATAGAGAATAAATTGTGCAATATGAATATGTAAATATGCATCAATTAACAAAAATCACATATAACACTTAGCAGTTAATGAATGCACATATGATGCTCACACTTATTTCATTTATCACAATTAATTTAAATGAGTGGCATGATGCATGACTTTAGCTCTCAAGCCTATCTTCATCATACTATGTCACTCTTTGACGTCCATCCCTGACAACCCAGCACTCAACAGTGCGTTGTATTCCTAGGTATACAACAATTCGTACATTCACCTAGAATGTACACGACAAGCTTGGTATCCATGCCACCCGAGCATATCCCGTCATCCAAACGGACCGTCATCCAAACGGTATAACCATATCGGCATTCACTCAGCCGACCACGTCAACGACGTGTCATCAAGCAAGCGTATTGGCACTCCCAGAGGCCCTCCACATGTTTACCAAAAACATGATATACGTCCTACCATCCAAACTCCAGTATGAATGCATTAACTTTACTTAAAAGGAATTGATTGATGTTTCGTCCTTTTATTAATATACTACGTGCCTCCCGAGCAACGTATCATCATTATTCAAATGAAAATATCATAACGTCAATCAGTTTCTTTTAAGTCCAGGATCACTTGGTTTATTGTCCTTTAAGAGTTACAAAATGACTTAGAATTGAAAATGGTATTTTAAGTGTCTGACTAAAAATACTCGAGTGTTTTCCAAAATACTCGAGTAGTTTATCATTTTCCAGATTCTACTCGAGTGGTTCATAATTATACTCGAGTCGTTCATGTCTTTTCAGAGATTTAGGTTTTCAGGTCTTCATAAATATACTCGAGTAATTCATGAGATACTCGAGTATTCCATTACCCAGAATACTCGAGTAGTTCATACATTACTCGAGTGTCCAATCTGATTCCCAAGTTGGTGCGCCAATTTTCACTCTGGTGCACCACGAAATACTCGAGTGTTAAGCCAAATACTCGAGTATTTGCAGACAGATCAGAGTGAAACTTGGTTGTTACATACCATATCAATTTCTAAACATTTTTAACCCAAACCAATGATCAAAATAGTTCACATACCATATATTGAACATGTTGCAATACTCATTTCATATCAAATAACCAATTTGACAGAGAATCAACCATTTATGCATAATTTACACAATTTAGTAACTCAAAACCTCAAATTGAAAAACAAGCATAACACTCATAAAACAATGGTCATTTAAGCTTGCATGCATGATATAAAACTTGCTCAACACAGTTTTAGAGCAAAGCTTGGTCTCCAAACCAAAGGTCCTATTCAAACTAAGCCCTTAGAGCCTCTTGGTGGCTCTCTAACACAAATAATGGAATTTAATCTCTATCTAGTGAATATAATTACTTCCCCTTACCTCTCAGACGTGAACCAAACAAGAAATTGCAAGAAAAAGCCCCACAGCACCAAGAACCACTTCAAGCACCAACATGCAGAGAAGTTTTGAATACATCACCAAGATTGAATTGGTTTACATGGAAGACAGAGATAACAATTGGGGAAATTAGTATTTCTAGACTCTATGCAACATTATCTAACTAAAGGAACTGAATTTGAGACTCAGAGACTCGTGAGCTTACCACAATCAATGATCAAAGTGAGCTCCCAGAACTGATGACAGCACCCAAACCTCAACTTCTCAGCTTTGATTCTAACAGCACACTCACTCTCAGCTCACAAACTTTATGTCTATACAAAGCTCGTGATGTGAGCTTTGTATTTGTGTATGATTTGTTACTTGAATCTAAGCACACAAGGAGAATTGAAGGAAACGATTGCAGAACCCTAACATACAAACTCATCAACAAATTGGCAAAATGGTTGCTCCTCACTCGGTTTTGAGCTTAAATACTAGGTTTGAAGGATCATGCACAGTGACACGAAGCTGTTGATGTGTTCATGGAGGAGTATTCGTGTCAACGAAGGGGAATCGGTGGTGGTGACTCACCAAACGCACTAACTCGTGCAACTCTGTCCAGAATACTCGAGTTTTTCAGAAAATACTCGAGTATTTTTCCCAATTTTTGAAAAATAATTATTTTATTTACTTTCCCTCCAAAATCTTTCCTATAATTACCTCTAGGTCCCAACCCAGGGACTAATATGCAAAATACTCATTTTAGGCATTTATTATATTTATTAAATCAATTCACACACATATACTAACTATATGAACACATATTTTAATCAAGGATTAATATGGAAATAATTAATTATAATTAATTTATAATTACATTTCATTAATCGGGGATTAAAATTTTGGGGTGTTACACCTCTGCTTACTCTAAGACGTAAAAGTTCACGTGTGTAGAAGAATCGCAATGGCACGTCGACAAGCAAATGAGGAACCGATGAACGCTCAACAACAAGCTGCTATGATGGCTCAGACAGCTACAGTTTTGGCAGGAGTAAAGGATAACATGAACCTTATGCTCCAACAACTTCAACAGAATCAGAATGCGAATGCTGGTGGGCAAGAAATCAGAGGACTCGACGAATTTTGTCGTAGGAATCCAAAGGAATTCGCTGGGGGTTTCGCATCGGAAGAAGCGGATGTATGGGTAGCAAGTTTGGAAAGGATTTTTGGAGGAATGGTGCAGTGCACCGACGAGCAAAAGATCGCCTATGCTGGATACATGATGGTAGGAGAAGCGGCCGACTGGTGGCGCAATGAGAAACAAGCCTTAGGAGGAGAACTTGGAGCGCTGACTTGGAATCAGTTCAAGGACAGACTATTGGTAAAATACTTTCCGGAACATCTGAAGACAGCTAAGGAGTTAGAGTTTCTGCGATTGGAACAAGGTAATATGACTGTGGGGGAGTATGCTGCAAAATTTGAGAGTCTAGCAAAGTTCATGCCTTACTATGGAGAAGCTGCGAATGAGAGATCTAAGTGTGCAAAATTTTTGGGTGGACTAAAGCCGGAGATTAAGCAAGTTTTGGCCCCCATGGAGATTGTGGTGTTCACAACTCTGGTAAACAAAGGAAGTATTGTAACACCCCTAATTTTCGTTTCCCAAATAACCAAGAAATTAATTATAACAATTATTTTATAATTGAATTTTGAAGGTTTTAGTTTTTGTACATTATGTGTTTTTATTATAAAAATATGAGATATATTTTTATATGGTTATTTTGTACAAAAATGTGAATATTGTAATTTAGTCCTTGGGTTGGGACCTAATTGCAAAATTAAAAAAGTTGTTGAAGAAAGAGTAATTAAATTATTAATTTTTGAATTTTATCAGTATGTAACCGGTTAGAAGGGCTGTGTAACCGGTTACACGATGAACTCAGGAAACTGGGTTAGTGCGTTTGATGAGTAATCACGCGTTTTAACCCAGAATTCGCCACGAATCCCACTAATTGCATGTTGGAGGACGCGTGTCTTCCTGCATGTCAACAAATTCCTCTATAAACTGAAGGAATTCTGAAGGATTGGAGGTTGATGCACTTGATTTCTGGTGGAGAGGCTGAAATTAGGGTTCCAGATTCGTGTTGAACAATTCGTCTTCTTCGTTGAGGGTTAGAGAGGGAAACACACCTTTCTGGAAAGCTTAAATCGAGAGCTTTCCAGTGATATACACCTTGTGAGCTGAGGGTTCTTGTGTGAGGAGGAATCAACCTTAGAAATTCGAGCTGGGAAACTGAACTCTGTCTTCTCTTGGTTCTGGAAGCTGAGTTCGAGCTTTGATTCTGGTAAGCACAGATAATGTTTAAGCTTCAAATCACTTTTATTTTCTAGTGCATGTTACCCAGATCAAGTTCTTGTTGGAAACCAACAAGCAGCCCAATATAGTCTAGAGGGGGGGTGAATAGAATATTGGAGCCTTAGTACAGATATTTCGATCACCGTAGAGAATGATTTTAAGAAAATAAATTTTCTTTCAAAAACAAGTCAGGTTACTCGAGTAAAATACCTTTTAATCGAGTATTACGCAAGCAAATTTTATTTCACTCGAGTATCAAAAGTCTCACTCGAGTAAAGTTCAAAACAGCTTTCAGATTAATCGAATAATCCACAATTCACTCGAGTAATCTGGGTAAAAATCAAATAGTAAAAGAGTTTTGATGAGAATTCTTTTAGAATCGCAATACTATGATGATTCAACAAACTATGTATGAATGCTATGAACAATTGCAAGTAAATTTACCAACCAATTTTAGGTCAATTGATAATGAATTGAAAAACCCCAATTCTAACCTAAAATTCAATTGTTCTTGAATTAATGCAAACAAGAAAAGAAACAATGAAGACGGTGATTTTATCCTGGTTCACTTTCACCCACTTGAAAGCTACATCCAGTCCCCTTTATCAAAATGATAAAGAGTTTCTACTAGACAAATTCAATTGTTAGAATTACAATGTTTAAGATGCAACTTTCTTACAAAGCTATCCTATCTTAACCCTTCTTCAAAGTGTGTACCAAACACTTTGAAATTCTAACCCAATTGAATTTCCGTCTTCTCTTGTTGATTTGTTGAAGATGCTTCCAACCAAATCCTTTTCAATCTTGCTTTGATAAACCTTCAAAGACTTGCTTGTGAAATTCTTCACCTTTGTTGAACTCTTGAAATGTGCAACCTCTTGTTGTAAAGCTTCAACACAATTAAGAACTAAAAAATATTGATCTCAAAGAAAACTTAGAACAATGATTAATCTTGAGTGAAGAATAGAAGAAATTTGTTGAATCTTGATTTCTCAAAGGAAGTGTGTAATAGCTCTTGAAAAATGAAAGTGTATTGCTCAATAGAAAATTGTAAGAGTGTGTAACCTTGTTCATGTAAAAATGAAGTCCTTCTATAATTTTTCTGCCACTGTTCAAGTTACTCGAGTGAAGTGTAACACACTACTCGATTAACACATGTTGAAATACGTTACTCGAGTGACGAATAACTCATTACTCGATTAACCTATAACAACACACATTACTCGAGTAAAGGCAAACTCATGACTCGAGTGACCTGATCAGATATGGACTAAAAACAAAGTTTTTTCAAATGGATTTTCACAATAACTTTAATATGAGCTATTATAATCAAGATTAAGTTTTCTTCACTCTTAATCAAACATTATTATAAGCTTCATTAAGATCACCTAAAGCTACCCACTCTCATGATATGCATTGCATAAAATTAAATATTACATTGCATTAGAATCAAACTAAATCCTAATTCTATTCTTCATGAGATAGCTTCCTTGTTGATAATGTTGTTGCTTGGAGAAAGGTTGTTAGCATCAAAACATAGAAACCTACAAACTCCCCCTTTTTGATGATGACAAACCTCCTTTTCAATTAAGCACTAAGTTTTAAAATACTCCCCCCTAAATGTTAGACACTTAGGAAAAATAAAATAAAACTTAACCTACAAGAACAACATCAACAAAATATTCTCCCCCTTTTGGCATCATTAAAAAAAATATAAATGTTGAGAAAAATCCTTTGCCAAAAGTGGAAGGTAAGTGTAGTAACTATGATAAAGAATGAAAATATAGTTAAGACGTAATGAATAAAATCCAAAATCAGAGTATAGTCTCTAACCATATAACAATCCAGAATAGTGCCATAATTTAAATATAACAATCCAAAACAAAGCACCACAAAACATAGTACCACAATGTATCCAACATAGTCATCAACCATGAACAGCAAATACATAAACATAGTCTGAAACATAACATAGAAAATATAACCATAAAATAGTCAGTGAAATGCATATAAAAGAAAATAAAATGTCCAAAGAACAACATCAACCACATGAACTAAGGGTGAGGTGGAGGTGGAAAGTGATGGGAAAAGAGTCCAGAAATATGATCCATCAGACGTTGCTCCATAGCAATATTCTTCACTTCTTGACGCATCTCCATAGCTGCAAATTGCTCATTTATGTGCTGAACCAAAGACTCATGTGCAACTTGAGGATCAAATGGAGTGTCCAAATTTTATAAGTCAATATAATCCTCAATACGATCCGTTTCCATATGATCAGAAGAAGGAGGATGAGCAGAAGTAGTAGGAGCAGAAAGACCAGCCCGATCACCACGCGAAGAACCAGAAGCTTGAGCACCTTGCTCCAAAGCTTTGATTTGCGTTTTCCACAACCAAGAACGCGTAGGCCTATTCCAAGCAATCTTCATGTAGCTAATATGAGAATCATTGATACACCAATTGTTTTTCACTTCACGTTCATATGATTCATCATCAGCAAATGGAACTCTATAATACCTCATAATCTTAGTCACATGCATAGGATATGGTAAATACTGAATAGGAGGAGATTCAGCTGCAGCATGCATTCTAGCAAGAAAAGTTTTGTTCCAATTGATTTCATATCTCTTTTTTATTCCATGAAACAATTTCAGATCATCATCTTGAAGTTGTGCATAATTTTGATTACACTTTGGAACAAGACAATAAGTCACAATGTACATAAGCATCCTATCCTCAGCATGTAAAGGTGAGACATTTTTAGTTGCTTTACCATCCCAACTTTCACCAGGACGCAAAAGATCAGTATAAATCTTACTAGTATCCACAGCTAAATCATCACACTCATCATCACCAATATATGGTCCTTTATCCTCTAACCCAAACATCAAAGTCAAATCAGCAGGTTTGATCACAAAATGAACTCCTCTAACCATAGTCTGATACTCACCATCCAACTTAGTGAAATTTTGATAAAATTGTTTGACTAGCCTAGGATAGTAATGAGTATTAAACTCCAAAAACCTCTTAACATTCTGAAATTCTAAGTCATCAACAAAATGAAATTGTTCCTGACGCAACCAATCAAACTTCACATACCGTGTTATTCCAAACGTGCGACGGTCGAATTTTGGAGCACGTGAATCCCTTTCCGCTTGAGAAAACCAAGGATTATTGCGTCCAGTAGCTTGTTTAGCTTTCTTTCTTAGAGGTTGGTGTGAGGAAGAAGACATAATTGCTGAATTGTTGTGATGAAATTCGGAATATGGGGTTTTAGGGTTAGGGTTTGTGAATTTGGGGATTTTCGGATTTGTGAGGATTTGGGTGAAATTGATGAATGTTTGATGAAGAAATGGTGTTATAAGGTTGATATGTGGAAAGATTTTGTTTATAATGGATGATTTTAGGCCATTTGGGACGGATTGATGATGAACTTTAGAGAGAAGAAGAGAGAAACTCATGAAGAGAGAGAAGAATTCGGAAAAATGATGCAAAATGCAGCAGTTCAGGTTTTATACTGACGCGCGTTACTCGAGTGAAATGATACGTTACTCGTGTATTTCGTTCCTTAATCGAGTGAAATCAAGTTTAATCGAGTAAGCCGAAAGATGAAAATATTTTACTCGAGTGACAGTATCAGTTAATCGAGTAAGCCGAAAGTGATTTAAAAATTAATCGAGTGACAGATGCAATTAATCGAGTAAGCCGAAAGAGATTTAAAAATTACGCGAGTGAAAACATCTGTTAATCGAGTAAACTGCTGAAAAACTTAAAATTTCAAATTTTCATGAAAAATCATTTTCATGCACACAAACACATAGAAACACTTAGCATTTAGCAATTAACACACATTCAAATAAAGCAAGTAATCATATCATAGAAAAACATACACACACAACTACATACCAAAAGATTTATGAAACACTTTATCAAAATACAACAACTCAAAATACAAATCATATTGAAATAGGCTTGAAGGTGATTTCTAAAAGCATCAAATACAATTAGCTAATAGTTGATTCATCAAAAATACCAAGTTCTCTTCTAATTTTATAAAATGTATCCCTTGGTAAAGGTTTTGTAAAGATATCAGCTAATTGATCCGAAGTTTGAACAAACTCAATAATACAATCACCTTTTTGAACATGATCTCTCAAAAAATGATGCCTAATTTCAATGTGCTTTGTCCTTGAGTGCAATACCGGGTTTTTAGTCAAATTGATTGCCGAAGTGTTATCACACTTTATAGGGATTTTTGTCAAATTTAAACCAAAATCCGATAATTGTTGCTTCATCCAAAGGATTTGAGCACAACAACTACCGGCCGCTATGTATTCGGCCTCCGCGGTCGATAAAGCAACACAATTTTGCTTTTTAGAAAACCACGATACAAGCGAACTACCAATTAAATGACAAGTTCCACTTGTATTTTTTCGCTCAACTTTACAACCGGCAAAGTCAGAGTCCGAATAACCTATAAATTTTAAAAAAACATCCCTAGGGTACCACAAACCGGTATTGGTTGTACCTTTTAAGTATTTCATTATTCTTTTGACAGCAGTTAGATGCGACTCTTTCGGTTTAGCTTGAAAACGTGCACACATACAAACACTAAACATGATATCAGGCCTAGATGCAGTTAAGTATAACAAACTACCAATAATTCCACGATACTTTGTTACCTCTACCGCTTTTCCAGCCTCATCTTGATCTAGGTAGCATGCAACGCTCATTGGAGTAGAAGCGGATTTACACGAGTCCATGCCAAAACGTTTGAGAAGCTCTCTACAATATTTACTTTGATGTATATAAATGCCATCGTTGAGTTGCTTTATTTGAAGGCCAAGAAAGAATGTAAGCTCTCCCATCATCGACATCTCGAATTCGCTTTGCATTAAATCTGAAAACTTCTTACACAAATTATCATTAGTAGCACCAAATATAATATCATCAACGTATATTTGAACAAAAAGAATATCCTTACCGGAACGTTCAATAAAGAGAGTAGTGTTCACAGTACTTCGTTTAAAACCTTTTTCCAATAAAAAATTGCTTAGTCGATCGTACCAAGCTCTAGGAGCTTGTTTAAGACCGTACAAAGCCTTTTTCAACTTAAAAACGTAGTTCGGATGATCAAAACTTTCAAAACCAGGAGGGTGTGAGACATAAACTTCCTCTTGAATGTATCCGTTAAGAAAAGCACTTTTGACATCCATTTGGTACAATTTAAAATTCATGATAGATGCAAAAGCGAGAAGAATACGAATAGCTTCTAATCTAGCTACGGGGGCATAAGTCTCATCGTAATCAATTCCTTCTTCTTGACTATAACCTTGTGCTACCAACCTAGCTTTATTTCTAACAATAATACCTGATTCATCTAACTTATTCCTATAGACCCAACGAGTCCCTATTTCAGGACGATCATTAGGTTTTGGCACAAACTCCCAAACTTGATTCCTTTCAAATTGATTTAATTCTTCTTGCATGGCCATAACCCAGTGATCATCTTGAAGAGCCTCTTTGACATTCTTAGGTTCTATTTGAGATACAAAGGCAACATAATAACAGAAATTATTTAAAGTGCTTCGGGTTACCACCCCCTTAGCAATGTCACCTAAGATGTTAGAAACCGGATGATTTTTGTTGGACTTCCAAGCTATTGGTAGTTGAGGTTGTGTCTCTTGTGCTAAGTCTTTATCATGTGTTTGCACCTCTTCATGTTCAACTTGCGTCTCCTCTAATTGTTGTGGTGTTGACTTCTCATGATCCATAAAAGTACCTATATTATCATCATCACAAGAAACAACACGATCTCCTCTCGTAGATTCATCAAATACAACATGCACGGATTCCTCAACGGTTAATGTTCTTTTGTTATAGACACAATATGCTTTACTATGGGTTGAATAACCTATGAAAATACCTTCATCGGCTTTGGAATCAAACTTGCCGATCGGATTCTTTCCGTTATTTAAGATAAACACCTTACACCCAAATACATGAAAATATGAGATGTTTGGCTTTCGCCCTTTTAAAAGTTCATAAGGTGTTTTATTTAAATGCGGACGAATAAGAACCCTATTTATCACATAACAAGCGGTGTTTACCGCATCGGCCCAAAAGTAGGTAGGAACTTTAGATTCTTTTATCATTGTACGTGCAAGTTCCTCCAATACCCTATTCTTCCTTTCTACAACTCCGTTTTGCTCCGGAGTTCTAGGGGCTGAGAATTGATGTTCAATACCAAACTTATCACAAAACGCATCAAACTTAGTATTTTCAAACTCACCTCCGTGGTCACTTCTAATAGTCACTATTTTCAAACTTAGTTGATTTTGGATGAGTTTGGCAAACTTTTTAAAACTTTTGTAAACTTCACTTTTTGAGGATAAAAATAAAGTCCATGTGAATCGAGTAAAATCATCTACTAAAACAAATCCATAGTAATTGCCACCTAAACTTCGAACTTGTGATGGGCCAAACAAATCCATGTGGATTAGCTCCAATGGCTTTGTTGTGCTTATCACATTTTTAGGTTTAAAAGAGCTTTTAACTTGCTTGCATTTTTGACATGAGTCACAAATGCTATCAAGCTTAAAGTTTAGTTTAGGTAAACCAATCACTAAGTCTTTTCGCAAAAGTTTATTTAATTGATTCACATTAATATGTGCAATTCGTCGATGCCAAAGACGAATCTTATCATCAAAAGATTTAAAACATTTTGAAAATAGTGAAGTTATCTCATCCAAATCAATTAAGTAAGTGTTATTAGAGCGACGACCAACAAACTTAACACTATCATCTATACTAGACTTAATAAAGCATAATTCCGGAGTAAAAGTCACATTATTGCCCATATCACATAGTTGGCTTATACTAAGCAAATTGTGTTCTAAGCCCTCTACGTATAGGACATTTTCTATGACAAGGTTAGATACGTTACCAATCTTCCCGACTCCTAGAATTTTGCCCTTGTTGTTGTCGCCGTAAGTCACATATCCACCACTTTTTGAAGTAAGTTGAATGAAGTGCGTTTTGTCTCCCGTCATGTGTCTCGAACACCCACTATCCAAGTACCATCTACGTTCCTTGGTTCGAAGACACACCTACAAAACAATTATTATTTGTTTGATTTAGGTACCCAAGTTGTCTTGGGTCCTTTGTTGTTAGCATGGGGTGAGCTCCCCTTAACAATCCAAATATATTCACCACTTGGTATACCAAACTTCTTTATGTTACATTTATTCGTGGTATGCCCAAAAATCCCACAATAATGGCAAGTTGGGTTTTTAGAAAAATTAATCTTAGAAAATACACCAACTTTGCGATAATTGCGTTTCTTAGGTTTGGTATAGCCAAGACCAGATCTATTACTATTGTTCCTTTGAGTTGAAAGCAAATTATCTAAGCATGTATCTCCTCTCATGAGCCTTGCAATCCGATCATTTAAATTGAAAACTTCTTTTTCTAAGGATTTGCAATTCTCACAAGATGGAGTCTCATTTGTTTTCAATTCGCAATTGCATGTAGAGTTTGTATAAATGAGTTCAAGTGTTTCATTTTGAAGCTTAAGCTCCTCTAAAGAGTTTTGAAGTTCCAAAATCTTTTCATGTTGCTTCATAATAAAATTCTTTCTTTCAACATTTATTTTAGCAAGTTTCTTCAACTCTTTATGCATCTCTACATACACATTGTATAATTCATTAAATGAGGGGGAATTAGAACTAGAGCTAGCATCGGAAAGATAATCTACCTCATTGACGTTTTCACTTGATTTCATGCTCGAAGATTCTTCTTCATCAAGCTTCGTCATTAAACAAAGGTTTGCAAGTTCTTCATCTTCCGATGAGCTAGATGAGGATTGATTCTCGGGTTCATCCCACACTATATAAGCCCTTTTGCCTTTAGATAGGTTGGGCTTCCAATTGTCACCTTCGGACTTCTTAGAGTTAGTTGGACAATTTGATCTATAGTGACCAAGCTTCCCACACCCATGACACTTGATATTCTCTTTGTTAGTCTTGTTCCTTGATTGAGTGTCCTTAGAATCTCTTGGTCTATTTCTATTAAAGTTACCCTTTTTCTTAAGGAATCTTCCAAGCTTTTTTACTAACAAGCCAAGGGTCTCATCATCTATGTCGGAGTCCGAGTCATCCATTTGAGGGTTTTCCTCTTGTGCCTTAAGGGATTTTGAAGTTGATTTGAGAGCTATACCCTTTTTCTTCCTATCGGCATCTTAATTCATGGATAACCTCCCAAGCTCCATTTCATGCTCTTGAAGCTTTCCGAATAGAGTTGCTAAGTCAATTTGGTCCAAGTCCTTAGCTTCCATAATGGCCGTCACCTTAGGTTGCCATTCCCTACTAAGACATCTCAAAATCTTATTAACAACTTCGCCATTTGTTAGTACTTTACCAAGAGCCGAAAGATGATTTATAATATGTGTGAAACGCTTTTGCATGTCACCTATATTTTCATTAGGTAACATACGAAAGAGTTCATATTCATGCATGAGTGTATTTAACCTAGCCCTTCTAACCTCAGACGTGCCCTCATGTGTGACTTGTAGTGTGTCCCACATTTGTTTAGCATCAACGCATTGAGACACTCTAAAGAACTCATCATATGAAAGAGCGGACGTGATGATATTTTTCGCTTTTAAATCAAATTGAACTTTCTTCTTATCATCATCGTTCCAACGCGATTTTGGTTTTACAGAAACAACATCATTTACTTTAGTTTGTGGAACAAAAGGTCCATTCTCTATGGCATTCCAAATTTCCATATCTATGGCTTGTATAAAAATTTTCATTCGGACCTTCCAATAAGCGTATCCCTCACCATTGAATAGTGGGGGGCGGTTAATGGAAGCTCCTTCACCACCAAAAGGATTTGAAATTGAGCCCATTGTTTCCAAGTAAAAGGATCTTTTCGAAAAAGCTTTTTAAGGCTCGGATTTTTCGTCCGAGCTCTGATACCACTTGTTGGAAACCAACAAGTGTTGGAAACCAACAAGCGGCTCAATATAGTCTAGAGGGGGGGTGAATAGAATATTGAAGCCTTATTAAAGATTTTTCGTCCACCTAAGAGAATGGTTTTATGAAAATAAATTTTCTTAAAAATTCAAGTCAGATTACTCGAGTAACTCAAGACTTCACTCGAGTAATACGCAAGCAAAAATAATTTCACTCGAGTATTCAGCAAATCACTCGAGTATTACGAAAGCTATTTTTAAATCACTCGAGTAACAGAAAACCTACTCGAGTATTGTTCATAAACTGAAAGCAGATTACTCGAGTGACAAGAACTTTACTCGAGTAAACTGGGTAAAATTCAATTAAAACTCAGTTTTCAATAGAGTTCTTCAAGAATTACAATGCTATGATGATTCAACAAATTATGAATGATTAATATGAACAATTTCAAGTAATATTAACATGCAATTTTAGATCAATTGAGTAGAATTAATAAAACCCCAATTCTAACCTAAAAATGCAATTGTTAATGAATTAATGCAATACAAGGAATGAAAATAAAAGAGACACAAGGATTTATCCTGGTTCACTTTCACCCACTTGAAAGCTACTCCAGTCCCCTCTTAAATCAAGAGAGATTCTTCACTAGAAATCTTCAAATGTAGATTTTACAATGTTTTAAGATGCAACTAGATTCTTAGTTCTCCTATCTTAAAACCCAACTCAAAGTGTGTACCAAACACTTTGATCTAATCTACCCCTTTTGAGAATTCTAGATTTCCTTGCTAATTGATTGAAGATGCTTCCAACCAATCCTCTTTTCTTGCTTTGATTTGATCCTCAAAGTCTTCCTTGTGAGATTCTTCACTTGTGTTGAAACTTCAATGATGCAATCATAAATTGCAAATCTTCAACAACCACTAAGAACAAAAATTATGATCTCAAGAATATTTGAACAATGAGAGAAATAGAGTGAAGAATGAAAAGTTCTTTGTTGAATCTTGATAGCTCTTGAAAGATGTAAAATAGCTCTTGAATTGCTTTTGAAAGTGTATAGAAAATTGTAAGAATAAAATGTCTATCCCTTGTGAAAGAGAAAATTATGTCCTTTTAAAATTTTCAAACACTGATTGAATTACACGAGTAAACCATATAACATCACTCGATTAAAACATGTCAGATTAAGTTACTCGAGTGATGTGTAAACCATTACTCGATTAACCTGTCATGACATAAATTACTCGAGTGACCCAATACTCATTACTCGAGTAAACGGATCAGAATCTGAATAAAAACAAGGTTTTTCTAAAAGGATTTTCACAAAACTTTTAATAGAGCTATTTAATCAACATTTAAAGTATCTTCACTCTTAATCAAACATTATTTAAATATTCTTAAAATCACCTAAGCTACCCACACCAATGAGATGCATTGCATAAAAATAAAGATTACATTGAAATAGAATTAATAAAAATCCTAATTCTAATCTTCATGTGGTGTAGCTTGCTTGTTGCCAATGTTGTTGCTTGGAGAGAGATTGTTAGCATCAAAACATGAGAATCCTACAACAAGCAGCTCAATATAGTCTAGAGGGGGGTGAATAGAATATTGGAGCCTTAGTACAGATATTTCGATCACCGTAGAGAATGATTTTAAGAAAATAAATTTTCTTTCAAAAACAAGTCAGGTTACTCGAGTAAAATACCTTTTAATCGAGTATTACGCAAGCAAATTTTATTTCACTCGAGTATCAGAAGTCTCACTCGAGTAAAGTTCAAAACAGCTTTCAGATTAATCGAATAATCCACAATTCACTCGAGTAATCTGGGTAAAAATCAAATAGTAAAAGAGTTTTGATGAGAATTCTTTTAGAATCGCAATACTATGATGATTCAACAAACTATGTATGAATGCTATGAACAATTGCAAGTAAATTTACCAACCAATTTTAGGTCAATTGATAATGAATTGAAAAACCCCAATTCTAACCTAAAATTCAATTGTTCTTGAATTAATGCAAACAAGAAAAGAAACAATGAAGACGGTGATTTTATCCTGGTTCACTTTCACCCACTTGAAAGCTACATCCAGTCCCCTTTATCAAAATGATAAAGAGTTTCTACTAGACAAATTCAATTGTTAGAATTACAATGTTTAAGATGCAACTTTCTTACAAAGCTATCCTATCTTAACCCTTCTTCAAAGTGTGTACCAAACACTTTGAAATTCTAACCCAATTGAATTTCCGTCTTCTCTTGTTGATTTGTTGAAGATGCTTCCAACCAAATCCTTTTCAATCTTGCTTTGATAAACCTTCAAAGACTTGCTTGTGAAATTCTTCACCTTTGTTGAACTCTTGAAATGTGCAACCTCTTGTTGCAAAGCTTCAACACAATTAAGAACTAAAAAATATTGATCTCAAAGAAAACTTAGAACAATGATTAATCTTGAGTGAAGAATAGAAGAAATTTGTTGAATCTTGATTTCTCAAAGGAAGTGTGTAATAGCTCTTGAAAAATGAAAGTGTATTGCTCAATAGAAAATTGTAAGAGTGTGTAACCTTGTTCATGTAAAAATGAAGTCCTTTTATAATTTTTCTGCCACTGTTCAAGTTACTCGAGTGAAGTGTAACACACTACTCGATTAACACATGTTGAAATACGTTACTCGAGTGACGAATAACTCATTACTCGATTAACCTATAACAACACACATTACTCGAGTAAAGGCAAACTCATGACTCGAGTGACCTGATCAGATATGGACTAAAAACAAAGTTTTTTCAAATGGATTTTCACAATAACTTTAATATGAGCTATTATAATCAAGATTAAGTTTTCTTCACTCTTAATCAAACATTATTATAAGCTTCATTAAGATCACCTAAAGCTACCCACTCTCATGATATGCATTGCATAAAATTAAATATTACATTGCATTAGAATCAAACTAAATCCTAATTCTATTCTTCATGAGATAGCTTCCTTGTTGATAATGTTGTTGCTTGGAGAAAGGTTGTTAGCATCAAAACATAGAAACCTACAGTTCTAATTGTTTTCCGCAATTTCTTTGGCCAATTGCTATGTCAAATTTTCTGGTCTTTGAACCCTGTTGATGGAAATCGTGGCTGAGAGCAGAACCTAGGATTTGTGGGGAATCTATGTTGGAGCCTTTCTCTCTGCATTGTTTTGGATCAAGCACGAACCTAAGGTAAGGGGGAAGCTTACTATTTGCTAGAATGAGAATAAATTGTGGTAGAATATAGGATGAGTCACCAAGAGACTCAAAGGGCATAAGTTGAAATGGATAGATGGCTTGGAGGCCAATTTGAGCTGAATTGTTGTTTTGAGCAACTTTAATTTGATGCATGCAAGCTATATAAATGCTGAATTCTGTGTTTGAGTACTTAATTTAAGTTTTGTTGTGTTAAATTGTGTTTATGTGAATTTTCATGCAATTTGATACAATAAACTTGATGCATGCAATATGAATGTGTTTCTGGGTGTAAACATGTTTATGTTAAGGCATATGAACTTTGTGCATAATGAAATTTGGTTAGATTTGAGAAAGGAAGAAATTGAGTTGTTAAAACTCTTGTTTTAATGGCCTGACTGCATAATCTAACAGGTTACACGATTTTCGTAACCGGTTAGACAATGCAGATTTTCAAAGAAAATGAGTTTATAAAACAGTCCTGAAATCTTAATGGTTTCTGCTCAAAATTAAGCTTTAATTTCATTATACATGATCTGAACTTGAGTTGTCAAAGTTCTGATTGGGAAAGATCAAATTTAATGCCTTAAGTTAATGAAATAATTTCAAGAGGAAATTATGTTCATTGGAAAAGGAAAGGTGATTTAGACTTTTGAATGATATAAACATTGGTTTGAGGTATAAACATTGTTAAACTGGTTTATGGATTGGGTAGGGAATTTAAGAAAAAGGGTTTTTCTGAATTTCAATGGTAAACAGTTCAGATCTGTAATTCTAACCGGTTAGCCTGAAACTGTAACCGGTTAGTACCTGAATCTGAAAAATAAAAAGTTAAGTTTTTGAATACCATTGACTTTGTTTTACCCAATCTAAGTTTAATGACATGTTTTGGGATATTTCAAAGGAGAATTTTTGTGTCAAAGACTATGAATAAATCATTCAAAACAGAAATTGGAATATTTCTAAATCACAGTAATTAATGGAAAGACCAACCTTAGTAATTATGCATGCAATACAAGCATAGAGAAAGGTAATGAAATAGGTTGGCAAGGATAGTTTGTGATGTTCGGGTACTTGACCCTGTACTCTAGGAGTACTAAACTAATGCAACCAACTTGATGACACATTCGGGGAATGTGGCCATTGTCTGGGACATGGTTTCTTGGACACGTTCTAGGAACGTGATGCACACTCTGGGAGTGGTGCTTGACTTCATTCCAAGTTTGGTTTGCGATACGTTCTGGGAACGTATGTGAGTGTTCTGGGAACACATTGGTTTAATAATGGAATTAAAAATAAAAACCAACCTTGATGATTGTGCATTCATATAGAATGGAAGTTTGGTTGGTAGGAACGTTTATCATATTCTGGGAATATGAGGAGGGTACTCCGGGAGTACCAAATTATAACCTACTTGATGACACATTATATATATGTGGCCAGTGTTTGGGACCTGGTTTTATACGTTCTGGGAACGTATGTTGGTGTTCTGGGAACACTTTGATAAGCAACCTACTGGATGACACATTATAGATATGTGGCCAGTGTCTGGGACCTGGTTTTTGTACGTTCTGGGAACGTATGCGTTCTGGGAACGTGATGCACACTCTGGGAGTGATGCTTATTTATCCAAGTATGGTTTGCTACACGTTCTGGGAACGTGATGCACACTCTGGGAGTGAATGCTTATCATCCAAGTATGGTTTGGCATTACGTTCTGGGAACGAATGTCAGTGTTCCGGGAACACAACGGTGTATTGGATGGAGGTCCAAGATGGACTTTTAGAGGCCTCAATTGTGGAAGGAAATCATGCATCATGTCACCTGCATTGAAAGAATTATTAAGATTAACCGGGTGTGCTCATATGATTATGCATCATGATTTGCTACATGTTAACTTGTGGATGTTAGTTTTATTCTCATTTGATTATGCGAATATGTACAGCTAACCCCATGCCCTTATTAGGTGTTGATCGTGCATCTAGCTTGCACAAGAATCAATAAGGGGAGATGTCCCTTAGGTGCTTGCAGAGTGTAGAAAATGTGGGTTGGGAACCCGTTGTGCAGATATCGAGGATCCGACCAGAAGGATGTTTGGACAAGGGACCAGTGACCAGCTCTATGACATTTTTATTTTTAATAAAATTTATATGATACATATTTTGGAAAAAGGTATCATAAAAGGAATTCAGTTTCATCATAATACATATTTGTTAATAGTGGACTTGTTACACTTGATATATTTTGGGAAGGTAATATGGTGATTTTACTATGTTCCCGCAAAACTTTGATTTTACTAGTCACCTTCATTATTAATCAAGTGTTTGTGAAAATAAATTTTCCAGGGAAGGGATAATTTCTTATTTTCAGATCTTTCTCCAACGAAAACAAGTCCAAGTATTCTTAAACTTATTACTTTTCTTATAAAGTAAGATGATATACAAGGAGTGTTACATTTTTATGGTATCAGAGCAATGGTCCTGACTCTTGGTCCTTGGGTGTGTGGTCCAATACGCTGGTCATCGATATCTGCAATGTTCCTGGGAATTATGCTTCCATATACTTCCAAACTAGAGCTAAGGTTATGGGTAATGGCTCTAGATAAGTAGCTTATTCTGCTATTAAGAAGTGTTCTATGAAGTCTAAGTAGAGGTATGATAGTCGTATGCTTCTCTTTAGACATGTTGAAAACCCAAAACCACAGTGTCGATTTATTATGTTTTCATAGAACTGGTGATGAGGAAATTTTAAGGAGTTGTAGTTGAGTCCTCGACTCTGAAGAGGAGTGTTTACCCTCACTCGTGTTAAAGTTAATCAACTTTTAGACCGAGTGTAGGGCAGTGATCTTCTTAAAGATCAACCTTGCTGAGTTTGTTCAACTCTAAAGCTATCCTTTCTTTTGTTCCTTTCGGATAAGGGTAGCGATCGAAGTTGCTCAATGCCTTACCCAATCTGTTATCTCAAGTGGAGACTCCTACAAATCTTCTTGTAGTCATTTCCAAGGTACGTCTGGATCGTTCTATTAAGGTATTAGACTTTGTCTATCTACCCGTGTCATGATTACATTTGATCTTAAGCACGGTTTGGGAGCCGAGGGATCAAGTGATCATGATTAATGACGATAGAACAACCCTGTATCGGGATTCCCAAGTTTCGAATCGGGAATCCAATGAACCCATATGTTGCTTCTGGGAAGCAATATTGAAGGAGAAAGGGGGTTAAAGAAATCCTGGTTGTAGGAAAATGATGTCAGGTTTACCTTTGAGCAAAGCGATAGAGTTTGGAATCAAGTTAATTCTTGAAGCTGATTCTCTCTCTACTACCCTTACGATATGGTATTATCGGGAATGGTCAAATGGGAGAAACACGTAGAGAAGTTGCTAAAAGAATTGGTTGAACCAGGTTAAAGGAGTCTAAGTGTTTTTTTTTGTTGGTGGTTGAATTAACCCCAAATCAGGATTTGGGGCAGGGATACACTTAAGACTGCATTTTGATCTCGATACGGACATTATGTGTAGAAAATAATGCCGTTCGGATTGACTAATGCACCTGTTCTTTATGGATTATAAGAACGGGACCTTTAGATTATATTTGGATTCGTTTGTGGTTATCCTGAGAATCCGGAGGAGCATGAGGAACATCTCGGGAGTGTGTCGAGAATCCTGCAAGAGGAGTAGTTGTGTGTTAAGCTCGCCAAAGATGAGTTTTGGTTGAGTGAAGTTACGTTCACAGGGCATGTGATCTTTAAAGAAGAATTGTGATGGATCTAGCAAGGGTAAGTTTATTGTTGAAATAGGAACAGCCTAAGACTGCGACTGAGGTGAGAAATTTTCTTAGGGCTGGCTGGATACTATCACCGGAGCATTTAAGGGTTTTCTAAGATCGCATGGCCTTTGATCAAGTTGATTTGGAAAGATCAACTGATGGTATTGAATGATAGGATGTTGTTTAATTATGGTGGGGTGGTGATGGATTCTACCCCAACATAATATGATTAGTCCAAAAAGGAATTATGGAAAATGTGAGTAGATTATGATTTAAATCATTTCAGTGATGGATTCGGTTGGAATCAAGGTATTTGATTGTGAATAAATCCTATTTTGAGTTGGATTGGATGATGTAAAGAAAATGGTTTTGAAATTCTTTGGTTTCTAAAACTATACTTCATAACCGGTTAGAGTTTCTTGTAACCGGTTAGAAGCTGAAAGTTTAAAATAAAAATTTAAGTCCTTTGTGAAGGAACTTTTGGTATCAATAAACATTTTCCTCCAATCCAAACTCAATGTTAACCACCTAAGTAAAATTTAAGAAAGGATTTAGTGTGGTAAAATAACTTAATACCTTGATTCATCATTGAAATTGATTTGAGGAGATTGAATCATAATACTTATGGATTAATCAAGAATTGAAATTAAGGAGTACTCCAATCGGAGAAGGTAGAAAATTGAGTTGGATAATGCAAAGGAGTCAATAGATACTAAGATAAGAAGGTTGTGATTCATGAACAAGTTTGGAGTTCAAAAGTATGAATGACAATAAGAAGAGGGAGAGTTGAATGTAAGATAAAGGCGATGGATGGAGTTTCTAAAAGATTATGACTTTGAGCTCCATTATCATCCTGGCATAGCAAACGTAGTTGCAGACGATCTGAATTGCTAGCCCAATGATGGTTAAGGAGGTTATCCTGATCGAGGAATCCAGAGACCTAAGTCTGGTAACCCGAGAGGAACCCTCTAAGTATTAGATTGGGAATGTTGCCAATCATCAACAAATTCTTGAATCGGATCCGTGAATTACAACCAGAGGATGAGGAGCTGGAAGGGATGAATGAGATTTAATCCTTAGAATTAAAGTCGGTGATTATGGATATTAGACAATATAGTATGGAGGCAAGGAATTTAGGAAGTGTTGTCTAAGACAACCTAGACGAGAAATCCGAAGGGATGAACTTCAAGAATAGATTATGTTCGAACTCAAGTTAGCTATCAACTATCAAGGAATAAGGAATTTCTCGAGGTTGGTAAGCATGTATGAGGACTATGGGAAAGTACATGAATTTCTTGCGAGAAATGTTTGAGTTTAGAGTAAGATAAAGATTGACGAAATAAAGACCCAACTGGAGGAAGAGGAAAAGTAAATGGGAGAATACCAACCACGGAAATATCAAGGTTAAGGGATCCTCGATTGAAGAAAGGGGACTAAGGAGGACATAGGGAAGGGAACATTTGTCCATCTCAAGGTGAAAACTGTGAGGCACATCACTTTGAGTTTAGTTGTGATGTACCTAAGGGAATAGTCAATTCCGATTGTAAGAAGCTGGAGTATTACTCACCGAATTGTCTTGAAGAAAAAGGTGAAAAAAAAAGAATGGACGAATCCAGCACGAGAAGAATTCACCGGCCGAGATGAGAGTTAAGTGTCATCCTGGCGTAGGCAACCCAAGCCTATCTCTTCCTTTGATCTGAGTTAACGTAATCAAATGTTTTCGACTACGGTAATCTAATCGTTTGAAAGTATCAATATTCTGTTGGAAGTTCAACTTCAATCTTTCTGTGATCAAAACCTTTATCACAGTTGGATGTGATAAATCGCTGTGGACGCTACAGAAATAGAAAGATCAGTTATGACTAGAGAGATTAACAACCACCGGGATAGGACAAATCTTTGTCTCCCCAACGGAAATGTCTCTAGAACTTGACTATCTAACTAAGTCTGATAGTGATAATTACCCTATCTTTAAGTTCATCTAACTTAAAGACCTATCGTATGGTCTTTCTTGCGAAAGATTATATCTGAAAGGGATGACTTTGTTATTAATGGATTGAATATTAGGAATGATCACCCTAATGTCTCAAACTATTAAGAAATGAAGTCATACAAATGTTTCTTTGATCATGCTCGAGAGATCAGAGTGCGCAGCCCAAAAAGTTTATTGGAAAATGTTTTAATTGAAAAATATTTATGTGAAGTATAAAGAGTATTTCTTTTAAAAGAAATTCTTTCACACAAGAGTTTTATATGAAAAATCCTTGTGGTTTAGTTTGGAAAGTTTTTCCTGAAGGGTTTTATTTGAAATGTTTCAAAATACAAGGAATATATCGAAACTCTTTTAAGTGGGGGAGGACCCTAAAAGAACAAATTTTTGGGAGCTAGATGAAGATTTCTAGTATAAAAATACTTTGGAAAAGTGGAAAATTTCAAAAGATGAATTTCGGGGACGAAATTCCTTTTAAGTGGGGGAGTAGTGTAACACCCCTAATTTTTGTTTCCCAAATAACCAAGAAATTAATTATAACAATTATTTTATAATTGAATTTTGAAGGTTTTAGTTTTTGTACATTATGTGTTTTTATTATAAAAATATGAGATATATTTTTATATGGTTATTTTGTACAAAAATGTGAATATTGTAATTTAGTCCTTGGGTTGGGACCTAATTGCAAAATTAAAAAGGTTGTTGAAGAAAGAGTAATTAAATTATTAATTTTTGAATTTTATCAGTATGTAACCGGTTAGAAGGGCTGTGTAACCGGTTACACGATGAACTCAGGAAACTGGGTTAGTGTGTTTGATGAGTAATCACGCGTTTTAACCTAGAATTCGCCACGAATCCCACTAATTGCATGTTGGAGGACGCGTGTCTTCCTGCATGTCAACGAATTCCTCTATAAACTGAAGGAATTCTGAAGGATTGGAGGTTGATGCACTTGATTTCTGGTGGAGAGGCTGAAATTAGGGTTCCAGATTCGTGTTGAACAATTCGTCTTCTTCGTTGAGGGTTAGAGAGGGAAACACACCTTTCTGGAAAGCTTAAATCGAGAGCTTTCCAGTGATATACACCTTGTGAGCTGAGGGTTCTTGTGTGAGGAGGAATCAACCTTAGAAATTGGAGCTGGGAAACTGAACTCTGTCTTCTCTTGGTTCTGGAAGCTGAGTTCGAGCTCTGATTCTGGTAAGCACAGATAATGTTTAAGCTTCAAATCACTTTTATTTTCTAGTGCATGTTACCCAGATCAAGTTCTAATTGTTTTCCCCAATTTCTTTGGCCAATTGCTATGTCAAATTTTCTGGTCTTTGAACCCTGTTGATGGAAATCGTGGCTGAGAGCAGAACCTAGGATTTGTGGGGAATCTATGTTGGAGCCTTTCTCTCTACATTGTTTTGGATCAAGCACGTACCTAAGGTAAGGGGGAAGCTTACTATTTTCTAGAATGAGAATAAATTGTGGTAGAATATAGGATGAGTCACCAAGAGACTCAAAGGGCATAAGTTGAAATGGATAGATGGCTTGGAGGCCAATTTGAGCTCAATTGTTGTTTTGAGCAACTTTAATTTGATGCATGCAAGCTATATAAATGCTGAATTCTGTGTTTGAGTACTTAATTTAAGTTTTGTTGTGTTAAATTGTGTTTATGTGAATTTTCATGCAATTTGATACAATAAACTTGATGCATGCAATATGAATGTGTTTCTGGGTGTAAACATGTTTATGTTAAGGCATATGAACTTTGTGCATAATGAAATTTGGTTAGATTTGAGAAAGGAAGAAATTGAGTTGTTAAAACTCTTGTTTTAATGGCCTGACTGCATAATCTAACCGGTTACACGATTTTCGTAACCGGTTAGACACTGCAGATTTTCAAAGAAAATGAGTTTATAAAACAGTCCTGAAATCTTAATGGTTTCTGCTCAAATTTAAGCTTTAATTTCATTATACATGATCTGAACTTGAGTTGTCAAAGTTCTGATTGGGAAAGATCAAATTTAATGCCTTAAGTTAATGAAATAATTTCAAGAGGAAATTATGTTCATTGGAAAAGGAAAGGTGATTTAGACTTTTGAATGATATAAACATTGGTTTGAGGTATAAACATTGTTAAACTGGTTTATGGATTGGGTAGAGAATTTAAGAAAAAGGGTTTTTCTGAATTTCAATGGTAAACAGTTCAGGTATGTAATTCTAACCGGTTAGCCTGGAACTGTAACTGGTTAGCACCTGAATCTGAAAAATAAAAAGTTAAGTTTTTGAATACCATTGACTTTGTTTTACCCAATCTAAGTTTAATGACATGTTTTGGGATATTTCAAAGGAGAATTTTTGTGTCAAAGACTATACCTCAAATAAATCATTCAAAAGAGAAATTGGAATATTTCTAAATCACAGTAATTAATGGAAAGACCAACCTTAGTAATTATGCATGCAATACAAGCATAGAGAAAGGTAATGAAATAGGTTGGCAAGGATAGTTTGTGAAGTTCGGGTACTTGACCCTGTACTCTAGGAGTACTAAACTAATGCAACCAACTTGATGACACATTCGGGGAATGTGGCCATTGTCTGGGACATGGTTTCTTGGACACGTTCTGGGAACGTGATGCACACTCTGGGAGTGGTGCTTGACTTCATTCCAAGTTTGGTTTGCGATACGTTCTGGGAACACATTGGTTTAATAATGGAATTAAAAATAAAAACCAACCTTGATGATTGTGCATTCATATAGAATGGAAGTTCGATTGGTAGGAACGTTTATCATATTCTGGGAATATGAGGAGGGTACTCCGGGAGTACCAAATTATAACCTACTTGATGACACATTATATATATGTGGCCAGTGTCTGGGACCTGGTTTTATACGTTCTGGGAACGTATGTTGGTGTTCTGGGAACACTTTGATAAGCAACCTACTGGATGACACATTATAGATATGTGGCCAGTGTCCGGGACCTGGTTTTTGTACGTTCTGGGAACGTATGCGTTCTGGGAACGTGATGTACACTCAGGGAGTGATGCTTATTTATCCAAGTATGGTTTGCTACACGTTCTGGGAACGTGATGCACACTCTGGGAGTGAATGCTTATCATCCAAGTATGGTTTGGCATTACGTTCTGGGAACGAATGTCAGTGTTCCGGGAACACAATGGTGTATTGGATGGAGGTCCAAGATGGACTTTTAGAGGCCTCAATTGTGGAAGGAAATCATGCATCATGTCACCTGCATTGAAAGAATTATTAAGATTAACCGGGTGTGCTCATATGATTATGCATCATGATTTGCTACATGTTAACTTGTGGATGTTAGTTTTATTCTCATTTGATTATGCGAATATGTACAGCTAACCCCCATGCCCTTATTAGGTGTTGATCGTGCATCTAGCTTGCACAAGAATCAATAAGGGGAGATGTCCCTTAGGTGCTTGCAGAGTGTAGAAAATGTGGGTTGGGAACCCGTTGTGCAGATATCGAGGATCCGACCAGAAGGATGTTTGGACAAGGGACCAGTGACCAGCTCTATGACATTTTTATTTTTAATAAAATTTATATGATACATATTTTGGAAAAAGGTATAATAAAAGGAATTCAGTTTCATCATAATACATATTTGTTAATAGTGGACTTGTTACACTTGATATATTTTGGGAAGGTAATATGGTGATTTTACTATGTTTCCGCAAAACTCTGATTTTACTAGTCACCTTCATTATTAATCAAGTGTTTGTGAAAATAAATTTTCCAGGGAAGGGATAATTTCTTATTTTCAGATCTTTCTCCAACGAAAACAAGTCCAAGTATTCTTAAACTTATTACTTTTCTTATAAAGTAAGATGATATACAAGGAGTGTTACAAGTATTGTGGAAAGCGGCCTGAAATCAAGGGACTCTACTGGAAAGCTAGCTATACAAGTTTCAAGTGGTGGTCCGATGAGACACTCTTCAGGACATGAAAACCCGAACAGAGGAGCAAGACATCAAGGTCCCTATGGACAGGGAAGTGGACAAAGAGACAACAGATTTGGAGGTAACAATTCGGCTGGAAGTAACAATCGTAGTGGTGGAAATCATGGGAATGATCGTAACAACAACCGGAATAATCAAAACAATGGTGGGAACCGATGGAACAATGGGAATGCTAGTGGTAACAATGGAGATACTGTCAGAGGACAAATTACTGCACCTCCACTTTGCAACAAGTGTAACAAGAATCATTATGGACCCAACTGTCCTTATGAAAATCCCAAGTGCTTTAACTGCAACAAACCATGACACACTGCGAAGAACTGTTGGGAACCAAAGCCTGAAATGGGTTCTGATAGACCAAAAGGAAACGGAAGAATGTTCGCTATGGTTGGGAATAATGATGCTAATGCTACTAGTCGTTCTTAGGGTTGATGTTTGTATTAAATGTTGTCTGAACGAAGTGGGTTTATCCACTCGTCTTGTCCAGTCTTTTGATTGTTTTGGTTACTTGACTTGTTTTGAAGGAGTTTTCCTTCTCGTACTTTGATATTTTAAGTTGGAATTTTTAAAGATTCAATGCATGGATGCAGTTATTTTCATAAAAATGTTATGCCTTATTTCAATAGCATAGTATTTCTCGGGGACGAGAAATCTCTAAGATGGGGAGGATTGTGAGACCCGCAATTTTACCCAATTTAATTAAATTATAATAATTATATTTTTGCTTTATTTTATTTGGTAGTATTTATTTTAGGGATAATTTAATGAAATTTGTTATTAAAAAGTTGGTTTTGGTTATATAATTATATATATGTGGCGTTAATACATATATATATGCATAAAATAATAAATTTCTAATTAATAAAAGAGAAAATTATTTTTGGGATAGAAATAATTAGTAAGTATATTTTTATCTTAGAAAAATAATTTTTGGAGTGATTTTTATTAATGTTTGGACAAAAATGTGAATGTTCAAGTTATAGTGTTTTTAACTTCAAAAATGCATATCTTTTAAACCGTACGTCGAAAAATTACAAACGATATATCAAAACGATTGTATCGAAATCTAGATTATGAAAATGTAAATCTTTGATTTTTATTTTAGAGTTTTCGAAATTTTATCACTGCTACAATATTAAACGAATTTTTGAGTTTTAAGTATGAATGTATGGTTTTAATGCATTAAATACCCTTTTGACTCAAGTGTATTTTATTTTGAAAATGAAAAATACATTTCTGAAGTTGTATATTGTACTATCATTGAAATAAAGTGTATTTTCGTTTTTTTTCTTATTTTTAAATTATTTGAAAGCTTAGAAAGTGTATTTTTGAAAGGAATGATCTTAGGACTTCAAAAATTCATAACTTTCAAACCGTAAGTCCAAAAATTATAAACTTTATATGAAAACGATCGTATTAAAATGTAGTATCTGAATATGTGAAAAGAAAATTTTTGTTTTGACATTTACGAAAAAAGTACTGTACAGTAGGTAGAAAATCGAATTTTGGCATTTTTAATTAGGAAAAATTATTTTGGGGCATAAAATAATTTAATGGACTATAAAATATTTTTATTGGTATATTTAAATATTTATCTTAGTACTGATTGGCTGCACCGTCCATGTTTATATATTTTCCTAAATTTTTCTGATTTGTTAAAAACAAAAGTTATAATTGTGACATCCCCTATTTTCCTAACGACGATAAATAAGTTTTCACCAAAGAGGAATTTTGAAATGTTGTTTTACAAAGGATTTTAATGAGTGTTTTATTCGATTACGTAATCGGTTGTCGATTTTATGGTATTTTGGTAAACAAAGATTTTTATAGAGTTCAAGCAAATGATTTTATTGAGTTTGGAATAATTTTATTACTTGTGATTTCATTTGAGAAATGAATTTCTTTATACATCTCTGTGGATTTAACCTAATTGATTTAAGAATCGGTTTAAAAGAGTTTCGATTTCATAATGAACCCTTATGTTTTGAAATTTGATTTGCTTGTGTTGTGACTTTGTGTGCATGAGTGTTTAAGGTTTTGGTTGAGACCTTGTTTTATTGATTTATATGATTTCGTGGAAAATTATTTTCTCTATGTTCAAAGAAATCAAACTCCAAATCGTCTTGATCTAGAACCGTCTCTAGGAAACCCTAATTAGCATCCTTGATCCTTGATTAAACCCTAATCGAGCTCTTAAGCTTTGGTTGAGTGCTTAATCACTCTCTTAAACCCTAAACTCTTTTGGTTAGTGAGCTAATCCAAAATTAGTTTTCCTTAATCCCATGATTAAGTTTTGATTAACACCTTAGTCCTTGATTAAGCCCTAATTACTAAGGATTAGTGGACTAAACCTAGATTAATTAACCTAATCCTACCCTAATCACGATTAGTAACCTAATTAGTGCCTTAAACCTAATTAAGCTAATCCACCCCACCTTAATCACCCTATGGCCGAATGGCCATGTGCTTAACCAAGCAACCAAGCTCACTTGCATGGTTGCCAAGTGGCATGCCCTTTTAGTCAAACCATGACATCATCACCATGACATAAGCATGACCTAAAGGAAGGGAGAAAAAGTGAAGAAAAGGAAGGGAAGAGGAAGGTGGCCGTGGGGGCCTTGAGGCAAAACTTGGCCTCCAAGTTTATGACTTAGTCCCCAAGTATTGCAAATGAACCCTCCATGCAAACCCTTCTTGGCAATTAAGAAAAAGTGGAGGAGAATAAGGAAGGGACCAAACCGTGAGAGTAAGAGAGAGAGCTCATTCTTCACCCTTTCATTCTTCATTGCATCTTCATCATTTCTTTCTTTCTCTCAACAAACTACAACATCCAACACACAACATCAACACCAAAACCGTGAGGAAGAAAGAGTGATTCAAGCCCAAACACTTTCCTTGTTTCCATTTCCTTTCCAAAGCCAAACACATTACACCAAGAGAATCATCAAACTCTTGGTGAAAAAGAAAAGAGAGAGAGTGGCCGAACCTAGTGAGGAAGAGGACCATGCCTTGAATCCTTCATGATCTAAGCTAGATCAATCTAAACTAGTGAAGAAGAGAAGGAGAAAACCATGGACTAGGAGAGGGAGTGAGTGAGCCGTGAGGGAGAGGAAAGAAAACCAAAGATTTTGGACTTGAATTCTTAAAAAGTTTTAACTAAGTAAGGAATTGTTTCATAATCTTAAAAGCTTAAAACCTTTTTCCTTGATTCATCTTTGTTTTCATGATCTTCTTATAAATGCTTGATTTTTTATTTGAAAGTGTGATGCATGTTTGTTTTTGTGGTGGATCTAATGATTTCCTTTACATGCATGTTAATCTTTGAACTTGATCTTGAGATTTTGTTAAGAAAACGTTTTTCTCATGACCTTAAGTTTTCCCTTTTATTTCTTGAAAATGCTTTGGAGAAGAACTTGATTTTGAGTTTCATGAAAGATTTTTCAAAGATCAAGTGTTTTAATTTCATGCATGTCAAAATCTATGTTTCAACTTTGCCATACTTGATGTTTGAATCTTAATGTGAAAAATCTTTGAAATTGGTTGAACTTTTCCTTATGATTGGCCACGGTTTTGTTGTTATTGTGAGTATGAGCTTGTTTTCTTTTGATTGATCCTTTGCATGATGTGATGGTTGTGATCTTGATGTGTTGGTCACGGTTTGTACTTGATTTTTAGGTTAGAGGTTTTAATGTTGGATTTTGGTTATGTGTATGTGATTCCCATGCAATTTGAGATGATTTTAGGTGTTAAAAGTGAAATGAAAATTGTCTAAAGACCTATGTGATGCTCACGGGTTCATGCAAGAAATACATGCTAGGATTATGTTTTTACTTACTTGATGAATTATGTGAAATTATGTTATTGGATTTGGAGTTGTTAGCTTTAAGTCTTGAATCATTGAAAAATATTTTTGAAAACCCTAGTTAAGGTCACGGTTTGGACCTTAGCTTTTGAGTTAAATCTTCTTGAATAAATATGTGTTGACTTCATGAAACTATGTGTGTATGAGAGTGTTATTGGTTTCCATAAAAAAATGAATGAATGAACAAACTTGTTAAATGAAATGATGTTGTGCTGAAATGGTGATGTGTGTGTTTCTAACTTTGATAAATGATCTTCATGTGTGTTCAATAATTCTGAAACTTTGTCACTGACTTAAGTATGTTAAAATGAACTTCTCTGAATTTTTATATGATTTTTAGAATTGGTTTGTTAATTAAAATGAAGTCATTTTGGTGAAAACGATTTCGGAAAAGTAAGTTTTCAAGGAAATACCTAAACCGAGTTTTCTGACCTAAACTACTCTAAATTGCTTAAAATTTTTATGGTAACTCCTTAAACATGTCTTGTGACTCTCTGTAAAATTTGAGGTGATTTGGAGTTGGTTTAATATTTTTACCAATTGAGAAACAGTGAACCGATTGGTTCAGATTTTCCGGACCTAGTGATGAATTAAATTGAAAAAGTCTAACTTGCACAACTCCAAATAATCTGAAATTTTTATGAGATGATCTTGATTGTGTAAGGAAGAGTTATACCAATTTTCACGCAATTCGGAGTTGAAACACTATTTTTAATTATGGCATCTTGGCCTGAGGTCAGCAACAGTTCCATCATGCTTTTTATGCAAAATCTGATTGGAAACCTAACTTAAGATTGTTCAAATGACTTGGAAATTTTATATGATTAACTTTAACCTATATTGGTATGTTCTGGAAGTTTTGAGAATTAAACAAGTTGACTTAATGTAGTTTTAAATTTTATCTTTTGTGCTTTCCCGTAATTGAACAAGAGCTTTATTTAAATGTTTTTGACAAACATGAATTTTGTGCTTTGCTTTGTGACTTGGCTGGACTTGTATGATGGTTATTATGTCTTGAAGTAATTGAATGAATGATTGCTTGATGATATGTTTAGACTATGCATAATTAAGTTTGCAAGATTGATTGTTTACGGTGTTTCGGTCTAGGCTATTAGTTTGAAATTATGACCTGAGAATGTGCTATGTGCTATGTGCTAAATGATTTGTTTTAGTTGATTCATGTTAATTGAACTTCTTTGTTTAAGTGTTTTTGGAAATTGTTTATTTGATAAAAGAAGTGAAGGAAAATGAGTTATTTGATAAATCACGATGTTATAATTGATCATTTAAAGTTCAGTGATTTTTGAAAAAGAATTTGATTATTTGAAGAAGTATTTGACTTATTGGTGGCTGCTTTATTTTATTTAATAAGTGTTACGTTTGAAAATAAATCATTTCAAATGATCATTTTAACATGGAATATTAAAGAGATTAAATAACGATTTTTCGGTGTTTTCGAATCTTGGTTGTGGTTGTCCGGAATGGACCAACAACCAATTTGTTTTATTTAAATTGTTTACATGAGTATGATTCAATTTATATGTGCCTATATGTTTCATTGCTTTATTTGGTTGGAAAACTGTTAATCAAGGTGTTTATTTAATTGTTTTCAAGATACTTGGTTTGTCTATGGATTTAAATTGGTTTTGAATAATGAAAAATGAACTTGGGACTTAGCATATGGAGCTGTCCAGGATTTTTCTAACTTGTATTTCTTGTTCTGGAATGTTTTTAAAGTGGTTTGAAGTTGTGTTTTTAATATAGGACAAAGTTGGTTTGAAAAGTGCAATTTTACGGTATTTCCGGATTTTCTAAAGAGTGGCTTATGGACTTGCATCTTTGCTGTCCAGATTTATTTAAATTGTTTTTCAATCTTGAAGATGTGTTTTGTTGGTTTTAAGTTTGAGTTTTAAATGGTACGTGATTTAAGAAAAAGTTGGACTTTCGAAAATGATGATATTCGATGTTTTCGGGATCGAGCGAGCTGCTGTCCAAGATGGACCAGCAACCGATCCATTTATTTAAAATGATTTCATTGATTTCTTATAATGATTTCAAAGTATTTAAAGCATAGTGAAAGTTGGGTTTTGGTTTTGAGAAAATCTCGACGTTTTACGATTTTCCGACAAGGAGTGAAAGGAGTTTTCGAAAACGCGCTTTGATTTTAAGTACGACGATCATTTGGATGGACTAGTAATGTTAGTGTCTCCTATCTAGTATAAGGTGCGTATGAGTCAAGAAACTGGAGCAGCTGACAGTTGGGAGGACCCGCAACGATTTCGGGCGAGGTATTTGCTGGAGTTGAGGTGAGAGAGAAGCTTCCCTAAGACACCATGGTATTTAGGTGATCTATTAGGACACTCTGTACTCTCTCAAAGTCGGAGTAAAGGTCTATTGTAGCTAGTAGTATACCCGATAAATTGTGTGATTATTTGTATCGCGGTATACGAAGACTCAGACCTATACCATTGTATGGTATTGATTGATTGATGTACTTGTTTATGTTGAGATGTATTGTTGATATAATGTCATTGCATGAGCATAATGCATCATCCCGCGATATAAGATAAGAATAGAAAAGACATAGAAGAATATAAGAAATCCCCCAATGAATAGAGCAAAGCTCTAAAGGACAGAACACGCGGTGGAACCGGATGATGCTGATGCGCCGAATACGTGGAACGAGCTGACGATGTGATTGTGACGACGATGCTTTGAACGTGGACGAAATGACTGTGGATTTCTACAAAGATGGTTTCCACATGGTCGTAGCCATGTGTTGAGATGGTTTCCACATGGTCGTAGCCATGTGTTGAGATGATTTCCATATGGTCGTAGCCATATGTTGAGAGTGTTTCCACATGGTCGTAGCCATGTGTTGAGATGATTTCCATATGGTCGTTGCCATATGTTGAGATAGCCTCCATATGGTCGTAGCCATATGTTGAGAGAGAGTTGTGATAGGTCGGAGCCTATCTATTAATGATTGACGGATATCCCGCATATGGTCGGAGCCATATGCCGATGATGATTCTGAGTGGGTTGTAGCCCGTCAGAATGATGATTGAAATTCCGACTATAGTTGTAGCTATATGTCGATGGTGATTCTGAATGGGTCGTAGCCCGTCAGAGAGATTGTGGATATCCTGCATATGGTCGGAGCCATATGCCGAGAATGATTCAGGACGGGTCGGAGCCCGTCAGATATAGTAGTCGAGTCCCATCAGAGGCAACCCGCATATGGTTGGTGCTATATGATGGAGGAGACTTAGGATGGGTCGACAGTAGGACAAATTGAATAGAACCCTTTCGTCCTAAAACCCTTACCCGAAGTAGTGGAGAGGAAGATACGGTGTTTACCTGCGTGGTAATCACTTGATGATTGGGATAGGGGAAGGCAATGACGGTGACTCGTCAAGAAGCTTAAAGAGGAGTTTGTCTAGGCAGGAAAAGCTACAGGGGACCTGGGTTGACCATCCGGGTAGGGTGAGTAGTCCAGTGTCGTAGTTGAAGTACTACATGATCACTAGACAGATGACTGACGCCCCTTGACTAAATCAGGATCAGAAGAGGGATGCTTGAACTCGGTGGAGGTTGACGCCCTTTGTCATGACATTATTTTCCCGGGCATTTTATATTATATTTTGGCGTAGTCTCCTGAAGCCGGAGTGGTAGAGATCCTGTACTTCTGATTGCTTCCGACTAGGTGGATGGATCCCGAGGAGATGTAGACCTGAAACTGAACCGAAACCATAAAGCCTGAATTCCGATGTCTTGAACTCAAAATGTGTGAATAAAGAGACTTCGACTTTGCGAGACAAGATGTTTAAGAGATTCGACTTTGCGAGGCATGTTGGTCAAGAGATTCGACTCTGCGAAATAATTGATTTAAAGAATTCCCATGAGAGAAAGATAGAGTGTTAGTAATACGACGATTGCATTGCATCTTCATGCATTTTATGTAATTGTCTGCTATATTGTCGTGTTGTGGATGTGTATTGTTGTATGCTTGTATGGTCTTAATATTTTGCCTATCGTAAACCCACACCGTCGACGATGCGTCGTTCAGAATGCTTACTCTCTCTGTCTTCACCCTTCCCTGTGGACTTCGGTGACGATGTCCACAGGTGACAGAGTAAGTAGGATATCTTGGAAGTCGGAGCTTCAAGCAGTGGTCTACGAAGACACGATCGAGATGGAGTCTCGAAGAAGAAGAAGGCCAAGTTCGACTCGAGGATTCGATGGTGGATGGTTCGACCTTGCTGAGGAGTATCATGTTGGTGGACGTCTGCCGTTATAGTGTTTATGTTCAAGTGATGTACTCCCTTATCAGGTACTTAGACATCATTAACTGTATCCACATGTACACCCGAAAGATGTTTTATAAAGCTGGACAATCAACGTTAAGTTTTCTAGTTAAACATAAAAGATATGGGCTTTTAAATGTGTTTTGTGAAAGCAAGTTTCAAAGTGCGATGTTTCGTAACATCTCGGTTTGGAACTTGAAAGGTTTTATGCAATGTGAGAACATGAGTTTAAATTGCAAACATAATTTGAAAATCTAAGTGTTCTCACCTTGTGTAACACTGTTTAAAAAAAAAAAAAAATTGGCCCAAATTTTCACTACATTAATTAAAGAAATTATATTTTCAAGTTGTCAAATCGGGGTGTTACAATAATGTGATTGGTTGAATTAAGTGGTGAATTCAAATGAGCCAATAGGAAAATTTTCTCTCCTTATTTTTTTATTTCACCGTCCAGAAATTAGGAGAGGGAGAGAAGAGAATTTTCTGAAAATTGTCCCAAGTAAATGTATCATAGTTTTTGCAAAACTCTATTTAATGCTTGGTTGGTTTCAAGTAAAAAAATCAATGTGGATGACTAGACCTAGACTATAGGGGGACGAATTTGCCTCTGAAAATTTAGGGGAAATGCATCTTCAACACCTATAAATAGATAGCCTTAGTTCCCACATTTTTCACACACAAAACCTTGATAGTTTCACAAGAGAAAAAAAAATTCTAAGAAGAATAGAGGGAGAGAGGAAGGAGTAAGCTAAGGAAGGAGGGAGGAATTGCTTGTTGCTTGAAGTTTTCTAAAAAGCTTAAGGAGTAGAGGTAACCCAAAATCACTTATTTATTTAAGCTATTTTTAAGTTGTTTTGTTTATATTTTTGTTTAAACCTTCTAAATTTCTTCTATGTTCAAATTCTAAATTTTCCTTTTTCATTTTAAAGTTATTTTTGAATAAGTGATATTGTTCTTGAGTCATATGAATTAAGAATGAGAAATGGGACACAAAAAGGGTGTTTAAAGGGATTTATCTCCCCTTTTCTTTAATTCTTAAGATGGCTAAATGTTTTGATGTGTTTGATTTATTTATTTTCTGGGTTTATTTTAATCCTTAGAACATAAGAATTGTAGAGAATTTTGTATGAACAAATAAGTTTTTATTCTTTATCTTTTAATTGTTTTTGATTCTTTGTATTAAGAAATAATAATCAATAAGTAAATAATAATGGAAAAATTTTAATTTCTGATATATGTATATACATGAACCGTGTCACATAATAAGGAAGTGATGGTTGATTTGTGTAATTTTGATATATGGATTGTATTGTTGTTTAATAAAATAAAAGAGAATGGAAATGAATAAAAGATTAAAATGAATTTTTATTTTTGTTTTTTTTTATTTTCTTTTCTTTTCTGGACGTGTAATATTTATATATATATATATATATATATAATTATATTGTATGATAATTGTTGTTATTTCATGTGTATTTGAGTTATAGTTAAGAATGAAAACAAATGGGTATTTTCTTTAAAGTGAAAATGAAATGAAAATGATTTAAAGGAACTAAAAATGATTTTTAAGAATAAAATTAACTCTGGAAAGTTTTGATGTTCTTGAAGTATATGGAATTATATGTTATGGAAATTTTTATGTAATTGTTATTGTTTGTTTGTATTTGATTTTCTTTTGTTAGGATTTAAGTTTAATAAGAACAATGAATTAGGATAATAAGCAAAGAAATAAATTTTCTGGAAAAAAATAAAAATAATAGACCGTGAGGTCTATTGCATTATTTTAAAATTATTTTTTTGTAATTTGTTTGATTGATTGATGTATAGTTAAATTATAGTTAATTGTTTAAAAGAAATAGGAAAAATGGTAGTTGTTATAAACCTATAAGAACATGTATTTGTGATTAATTATATGAGTATGTGGTTGATATATTTGTATATGTTAGTTGCTGGAAAAAATGAAATTTTTAGAAATCTATTTTATATTTTGTTAATGCTTAAATCTATGATATTGTTTTCTTTTAGTATACCAAATGATGTAATTATATTATATAGATGCTTTAGGAATTAAAAATTATTTTTCTAAGTTGTCTATATGCTAGTCGAATTTTAGAGAAAAAGAAATTAAATTTATTGAATTTTTCTAATTGATTTGATGATTGCTTTAGTATGTTTATTGAATATATTATATGTTTATATGGAAAAGATTAATCTTGGAAGTTTTATTTTAATTCTGGAAATTTGATCTTTATTCTGAAAAATTTATTTATTTAAGACCCCAAGTAATTATTTTTGAGAATGTTAGTGATACCTTGTTTATATGTACAAATGTAATGTAGAAACAAATAGAAATAAGTGTTTTTGATTAATTACTTTGATTTTATAAAAAAAATTAAGTTGCTGTCCAGAATTTAGAATGTATGAAAAAGTAATGTTTTATTAGAAATAATTGTATTTATAAGTCTTTAGCACAAGTAGGAATTATGTATGATTGTTTTGGATTGTTTTACTTGAAATTATTGAAATGATGCAACTTTTCTGGGGCTGTACAGCAGATGCAACTATTTTATTTTGTTTAATTTTAGTTATTTTATTATAGTAGAAGTTGTAATAAGAATTTAGGAAGAATCGGCATGTGTTTTCGAGTTTCTGTTTAAGAAAAATTGAATTTTTAAGTTTAGGTATGCATGCTGTCCAAAAACTAGAAGAATGTGAAATGTGTGGTATTTATGTTATGACTTGTTCTTGAGTGATTAAATATGTGAAATGCATGATAATCTTGAAGTATAAGTGTTTAGGATTAAAAGTGGATTTTTAGAAGTAATTTTAGAATAATTATAAATAAGGTTGTATATGTGTTTGAATGAAATGTGTTTGTATTTACATGGTTCCAAAACTTCAAAGACTTTGAGAAATTAATGTTTTCAAAGGTTATATTTGGTTAATTACTGTTAAGTTGGTGTGAATATCTGCAAGGGTTATTGTGTAAAAATAATTATGTGAATGTACTGATGTTTGAGAGTGAATCTTCTGTAATCTGATTTTGGTCTGTAACTTAATCTAATTAATGATAAAGAAAGTATTTTGGATTTTGAATGTTCGAGTTTACTTTCTTATTTAATTATATATGCTTATAACATGATTTTTGCAAAACTTGTTTACTGCTTGATCTGATTAAGATTTGCATCAAAAGAAAAATACCTTAAAGTCATGATGTATGAATAGTCTGAACATGGTAGTTGTTATAAGGTGCTGAGAAGTAAGATTATTAGTAAAAGAAAAATTTAGATTTATTTTCAAGGTGTTATGATTATGTTTTTTCTAAAGTTATATGTTAAAATGATTGTTGATGTGTTAGGTGTTTTTGGTAAATGTTAAAATGGATTTTTAAAGAAAGTGTTTCTGGGCTGTCCAAATGATTAAAAAGGTTGCATCAAGTTTAAGTTATTTGTTTTATGTTAATCCTTGAGCGGTAGTTGTTATTGATTTTCAGAGTTAATGAAAAGTATGAAATAATCTTTTTTTTTTATTTAATAATTAGTTCTAAAAATTTCCATTGATGTTTTAAAGGTTTTGATTCTGTAAAGTATGATTTGTTTTAAGTATTGGAAGTTTTGGTTCAAAGTCTTCTTGATTTCTAAAAGTGATAAAGGAAATTGTTGTTAAGGATATGTAGCTTGTGGTTTGCTTAATTGTAGTTGAGTAGTTATTTATGAAATTATTTTGTAAATATTATTTGGTAAAGGCTTTCGTTCGGATTTGGGGTGACGTGACTTCAAAGCAAGAGGACACTAATTTTGTAGCTTCAACTCAAGGTGAGAGAGAAGCCTTCTTAAGACATAGTGGCATGTAGGGTAATATTAGGACGTTCCGTATCATCTCAAAGGTCGAAACTAGGGATCTATCGGGTGAATAGTAGAACGGCAATTCTGTGTGTATGTCCCGCCGTTCCTACGAAAACACGATCCCTTTATAATGATTGTATATGTTATGGATTCTGATTTATTATGATGTTGACTTTATTATTATGAGGTATATATATTGATGAATGCATAATGATAACATGTCTGGTGTATATGTTAAAAATCTGGTTATTGGAAGTTAATGGGTTGATATGATGTTATATTAAATAATTTTTGGGAATTGATTAAAGACTTTATGGTTAAGGAATTAATGTGGAACCTTTACAGAGGTTTATGAAAGTTATAATACTACTCCCGGATCGCATTGTTATAATGACATGCTTGATGTTTAAGTGTTGAATTCCCTGTGACCTGGAAGTGTCCATGAGAAGCTAATCCCTTAGAGGTCGAGACCCGTTAGAAGCAAGGTTTAGAATGGGTCGACCACAACTAGGAATGTTAAACTTTGTAAAAGCTCTCCGATAACTTAAAAGACATAGGAACCCTTTATTTTAAACCTTGCGTTGAGAGTGAAGTAGTGGAGAGGAAAGACACCCTGTTTATCTACGGATACTCAGGTATGCTTGGAGATAGGAGTTCTTCAAGTGATGATTGCAATAGGGGAGGGAAAGGACGGTGAAACGTCAAGAAGCCTCGAGTACTTCTCTAGGCGGAACGGGACTACAATGACAAGGTTCACGCAGGAGTCTGGGCTTTCGTCGTAGCGAGGACTGCAGGCCAACTGGAGATAGTGCTGTCGCCCCCTTGAGCAAATCATAGATGGTGAGAGGGAACCTGAACAGGGCTAGAAGTTCAGTAAGGGTTGGGTTTTTGGAAACTTTTATGAAATGAATCATGTTGACTGCCGGTGTTGGTCACATGAATTTTTATATCTTACTGACCACTGGCGATGGTATAGCTTTTTCGTTTACCGACTTCGATGCCATTGTGGCTAGGGTTCCCGTGCGTCCCATCTGCTTTCCGAACTAGGATATGGTTGGACTTGTGGAGGAGATGTAACGTGTGTGATATCCATACCTTGAACCTCGGTGATGGTACCCCCTTTTTGATTTACCGATGGTATGAAACTTAGAGACTAGAGATAATTTAACGGCTATGGTTTTTAAGAGGTATAACATTTAGTGGGAAAAGATTTTATGGTAACAAATGCAATAAAGTAATGGTAATAATGATGTACATGTTTGTGTGGTCTTAATATTCCCCTATGGTAAGCCCACGCCGTCGACGATAATATCGTTCGGAAGTGCTTACTCTCTCTATTTCCCTTTCCTGTGGACATTGGGAAACAATGTCTACAGATGTCAGATCAAGGAGTGGTAGCTTAAGACAGGAAGAGGATCATGAGATGACACACGTACAAGGAGAAAAGCAGAAGCGGCAATCGAGGAATCTTCTAGACACTTGTGATAGGAGATAGCAATGAAGACTTGTAGTATAAGATAGGATAGTCTTTGCTTTGTATCCTATCTTAAGGTGATTAGGACATAATTAATCTATCCCGAATGTAACCTCAATTGTAATATGGATTATTTAAATGGAATAAAAAAAGTTCTTTTTGATTATGTATGAAGTTAATTTAAATAATTAAATGTTTTCCGCAAATTAACCATCGAATAATTTTGGCATCACGAAAAGGAGCTTTTTGAAAAAGTGTTAGTGACATCTCTTGTTGGAAAGGAGTTTTATATTGCGAGTTTAGGAACCAAATATTGAAAACCAAATGAATCAAATTATTTTATGAAAACTTTTTTTTAAAAGAATTAAAATGAAATGGTTGGGTAATGTTTATTAAAAAAAAAAGGCGCAAATTTTTAGTGAAAATTCTATTTCCAAATCGGGGTGTTACAAATGGTTTGGGCCAGCTTTGAATTTTGGTGACCAAATTCACATGGTTTAGGCTATCTCCAGCGGCAACTATTTTCGTTCGTTCATTATGCGATGAACGTTCAACCTCGTTCGTCACCGCTGGAGAGTCTGCTGGGTCGTCCGTTTTTCGGGAGGGTGCTCTAATTAAGTCACGCGTTCATGGGCTGAGAGGGTGACTATTTTAATCAAAAAAATAGGTATGTGGAGAGAGAAGCAGTTTCACAACAACAATAAACAACCGAATTGAGAGGGAAAGAGCATACATAGAACAACAGTGTTGAATCAACAACAGAATAAAAACACATAAATCAAATTACAAAAAATCCCAAAAATTGAAGGGAAATACAAATCAGGAAAAAAAAAATAAAATTAACAACAAAATTGAACAACAAATCCCAAAAGTGTTGAATCAACAACAAATAAATAATCAATAATAAAAAAAAATTTATGAGCCATGAGGAAGAAGCTTGATTCGAACCATGGGTGTGAGGGATGATCAGATCTGGGCTTGAATAGAACATGCAGAGAAGGATGATGACCGAAGGAGCAAATGATTCGAACCATGGGTGTGAGGGAAGAGAAGCTCTTAGATCAGATCAGAGCCACTGGGTAGGCCTTCTTCCATGGATATCTTATCTCGGTGGCGGTGGGATCTGTTGGTGGTGGTTATTGTGCTACTGCCTTTGGTGATGGTGGAGAGATCGGGGTCGGCCTTCGGTGATGGTGGCGGTGGGAGAGAAGACGGAGAGTTTCAAAGAGACCGAAGGAGATAAGAGATCGGAGGAGAAGGAGAAGAGACAAGAAACCAGAGGAGACGAGTAAAGCATGGTGCCAGAGAAGGGTGAAGGACAGTGAAATGAGAAGGGGTTCCACGGCCCAGTGAGGAGAGTGAGTATATGGAGGGCTTTGTTGTACAAAGACTATATGATAACTATCATAAAATTATAAAATTATAAAATAATAACATATACCCTCAACAACTACTACTCCACTCCGGAAAGTATTTCAATTGAAAAAGAGAATGGTGGAGTAGTAGTATTGCTTCATCTACACAGATCCGTTGGCTTTCAACGAATACATTGCAACGGTAAAATTTTAAACGTTAAATTTTTTTCCTATAAATACTAGTTTGTTTTAATCCAATTCACACAACATTTTTCATTCTTAAATTTTCTTTCAACTTCTATTCATCAATTTTATTATTGAGTTTGATTTTCTAATGGATCCCAATAAACCTCACTTAGAAGCCATTAGGAAGAGTTTACAAAGATCAAATTCTCAAAGTCCTCAACAAACTCCAAACATACCAAATTATCCAAACAATCCTTATTACCCATATCCTCCACAAAATACACCAAACATCCCTCATCATCATTTTTACCCATACATATCCTTCACAAAATGCCCCAAATCATTATTCCTCAATGCCTCCACCATATCCATATCCAATGTTCCCTTCACCCCCATTCACCACAGATATCAATGGTAAAGATCCAGAAACACCTGGGGGATCGACTCATGAGTCTGAAGTTTATCCGGTTCAAAATGAAGTTTGTTTGGAAGCTATTGATCTTGAAGATGATGGAGGAGCATCGGCTCCCACAAGGAAGAAGAATGCAAGAGATAGATTTGATGCGGAGGAAGATAAACTTCTTGTTCAATCATGGCTAAACATTTTTGAAGATTCTATTGTTGGCAACGACCAAAAATTGGGGTATTTTTGGTCAAGGGTAACCTCTCAATACAACAAGTATCGTGGCGAGAAATTGAGGGAAAGAAATATTGATCAAATAAAAGCTCGATTTCACAGAGTGTAGGCTCGTGTTCAAAAGTTTGTTGGTTGCTACAAACATGCTATGGAGTCCAAGACAAGTGGGAGCAACGAGGAAGATATCATGGAGAAAGCGAAGGCAATATATTATCAAGATCAGAAAGAGAAGTTCATGTTGGAGCATGTCTGGCGATTGGTGAAAGACTCACCGAAATGGTTTGATGGTGGTTTCAACGAAGGTTCATCAAAAAGAACAAAAAATTCTATTTCTGGGGCATACACTTCGTCCTCAAATCCTTCAACACCAAGAAGTGAAGATAACCCTTTTTCAGATCCTTCTATTGAAAGACCCATGGGTCAAAAGGCTGCCAAAAGGAAGGGGAAATCAACAAAAAGTGGGACATCAAAGGGAAAGGCTGATGCATTCAACGAATTTAAAGTTGAATACTTAAGTGTTCAAAACAAAAAAGGCTGAGGCTATTTTGAAACAACTCGAGCTAGATGAGAAAAAGCTTTTGATTGAGAAGGAAAAAATGAGACGGGATGATGAGAAAAAACAAAGGCAACTGGAGTTAGATGGGAAAAGGCTCAAGATGGAAGAAGAAACGATGAGGAGGGATGATGAGCAAAAGAAGATGGATGAAATAGCATTACTTTTCAAAGATACGTCTGGAATGTCTGAAGTACAATTGCAAAGTTATGTAATGTTGTGCGATATGATTAGAAAAAAATATGGGATGAATTAGTATGTAGTTTGTTATTGTCTATTGTAGTTTCTATGAATATTTCAATTATGATGCACTATGTAGTATGTTATGAAATGAAATGTATTATGATGCACTATCTATGAATATTTCAATTATGAATATTTTAATAATATTTTCAAAAACTAGTCGTTGTAAAAAGTAGCCGTTAAAAACTAGCCGTTATAAATATTAAGTTATGAGAAATGTATTTTTAGTTTATGAAATTTAAAATGTATTATTATAAGTTTATGATATTTTAAATTTATTATTATAATTATCAATAACCATTACTAATTAGAATTTATGATATTTTATGCTTTTGTGCTTTTGAGTTTTTGGGAAAAAAATAGTTTAAAAAAAAATTGGTTAGTTTTGAATAAAAAAATTATTCAAAATGTAGTTAGTTTTTTTGGCGGTAAAAAAATTTGGTTATTTGATGGTGGTTATATTTATAATAAAATAATAGAAGTGTGGGGTATGTACTGGGACCCATTTATGAACGAAAAGTAGGTTCATGGATGGAGTGAAAATGTGGTTGAAGTTCATAGAAGTTCTTAAAGTATGAAAAGATGTGAAGAATAATAAAATAACGTGTGGGGTCCATTTATGAACGGAAAGTAGGTTCATTGGTGGAGATGCTCTTAGGAAACCACTTGCTTATGCAGTTGATACTTGATACTGTGAAAAAGAAAACGGAGCTTTTCTTTATCTTATTAAAATGTAGCAAGCAAACAAAATTATGGGGGAAATACCCTTTTTATTTATCTTGAATTTTTATACTTGAATTTTATGTAGCATTGTTCTTTGACATAAGCCTCATGATAAATACGATACTATTTTGTTGGCTATCTAATTCTTATTTGCTTGGGGAAGAGAGAGATTTGTCTCAAGGAGACTTTTCTTGTGGTTTGATGAAGAAAAAGATGGAGCAAGAGCAAGAAATGATGAAGAAAAAGATGGAGAAGTGGGAGCAAATGTTTACAAAAATGATGGCTGAAAATAGTGGTTCATAATAACTTTAAAGCATCGAAGGAAGATGACATTGGTGAAGATCAAATGGATAATGATGATTGATGCATTGTTAGTTTATCTTTTACAAAAATGATTTCAGTATGTAATTTGATTTTAGATTATTTTGCACTATTAATATTGTTGGTTTGCTTTGGGTTGTTGGAAATTTTATGTATTATGACTTCTTCCTTAGCATTTGGTAATAGATATGTTTTGGATTGAGCTCATATTTTGTTTCTGTATTTGAATAGTTTTTTGTCAAAAGGTTAAAGTGTAAGAATTTTAAAAAAAGGATTTAAAATTAGAGATAGGTTTTAAGAATTTAAGGATAAAAATATGAACTGTAGCGTACTTGGAAATTAGAGACGGAATTTTATTGATTAGAGACGAAGGTTAAATATGGGAATTAGAGACATAATTCTTTCCGTCTCTAATATGTTTAGAGACGAAATTTTATTGATTAGAGACGGACATTGAATCCGGAAAATAGAGACCGAATCTAATTTTAGCGACGGAAATGTTTGGAATAGAGACGGTACCCTACCACTGGGTATAGGGTCAGGTGATGGCGATACCCTAACAGGGCTCCTCGGATCAGATGAGGGAGTCTCCTCGCAGACAACTCTAGAAGAAAAAGGGTGTGAGCGGGTAGGTCGAAAGCGAAAACTGTGATATGAGTGAGCTGGTCGTGTGGGAGGTGGTCCATGATAAGTGTAAAAGGGTGGTACGTGCATAGTGTATATGATGGGGATCTTAAACCTACGAGCACGAAACCGGATCAGCGGGTCGGGGTGGTAGAAGGTAACCTCTACCTCACCCTCGAACACCGCTCGGTGATCCTCGTAGATCCATATGCCACTAGGAAGTGGCTAGATCTCGATGCAAGCGATGTAACGTGACATCACCTACAAGGGCACATGGATAAGCAATTCTATACACATAATAAATAAAGCATAAATATATGCACGATGTGAGTATGTAAATATGCAGCAATAATCACAATTGCATTTAGCACTTAGCAAGTATTTAATGCAAGTAAGATGCTAATACTTATTTCATTTACAAATTTTCAGTTTAAAAGAGTGGCATGATGTACGAGTCTAGCTCTCAATCCCAACTCCATCATTCTATGTCACTCTCTGACGTCCATCCTTTACTTCATATCAGCACTCAACAGTGCGTTATACTCCTAGGTGTACAACATTCGTACACTCACCCTAGAATGTACACGACGAGCTTGGATACGGTACATAACGTGCTCCTCGAGCAACGTCCCGTCGTCTTAACGGAATAACCATATCATCAGCATCTCACTTTCGTTGGCCACGTCGTCAACCATAACGTGTCATCAAGCAAGCCGTCAATTGGCACTCCCAGAGGCCGTCCTCATGTTACCAAAACATGAAAAACGATCTAACATCCGAACTCCAGAATGAATGCAATTTCTTAACTTAAAGGAATTGATTGGTATATCTCAATTAATAATATCTCACAATATTAATTCAATAATTTTATACCATCATCAATCAATTTCTTTTAAGTCTTAGATCACTTGGATTATTATCATTTAAGTATTAACAGAATGATTCAGAATTAAAAATGGTATTTTTAAGTTCCTGGCTAAAATACTCGAGTATTCTTTATAATACTCGAGTAGTTCTTCAATTTCCAGTTTTACTCGAGTAGTTCATAATTTTACTCGAGTCGTTCTTACTTTTTCAGAAAGTCAAGTTTCTGGTTTTTCTAAAAATACTCGAGTAGTTCATGAAATACTCGAGTTGTTCATCAACCCAGAATACTCGAGTAGTTCATGCATTACTCAAATGGTTCATCAGAAAACATTCTTGCTGCATCTGTTAATACTCGAGTCCTAGATCTGATACTCGAGTCGTGGTGCAAAGAGACACACTGGTGCATCACGAAATACTCGAGTATCGAGCCATCTACTCGAGTATTATCAGATAGAACACACTGAAAATTTGGTTTTTGTATACCATTTTCAATTCTAACCATTTCTAATCCAATCCAATGATCAGCAGAGTTCATATACCATATATTAATCATGTTCAAGCACTTAGAACACATCAAATTACAGAATTGATAGAGATTCACAAGATTATGCATAAACTTGAAAATTCACAACTCAACATACTAAATTGCAGTATACTCAATAAACTTGTGAATTTAAGTTCAAAACAGTTTGCATGCATCATATGGGACTTGCTCACAACAACTTTAGAGCACAAGTTGGTCTCCAAACCAATTTCCCTATTCAATCTAAGCCCTTAGAGCCTCTTGGTGGCTCTCTAATCAAATTCATGCAATTTAAACTCTATCTAGTGAATAGAAAGCTTTCCCCTTACCTCTCAGACGTGTTCCAACAGAAGATTCACAAGAAAAAGCTCTCCAACACCAAAAACGACTTCAAGCACCAACATGCAGAACAGTTTGACCAGAGCACCAAAATCGAATTGGTTGACACATAAAACAACAATAAGAATTGGGGAAATTAGTTTCTCTAGACTCTATGCAACACCAACTAACTAAAGAAACAAGTTTTAGACTCATACAATGCGTGAGCTTACCGAAATTGGGAATCAAAGTAAGCTCCAGAGATGGTTTGAAAACAACCAAGCTTCACTTTCGAGCTCCAAATCTCCCAACTCACACAATCTCAACTCACGATTTTCGTGTCTATACAAAGCTCGTGATGTGAGCTTTGTATTGGTGTATAATTTGTAACTTAATTCAACTCAAGGAAAGAGAATCGAAGTGAAGAACTCGGGAACCCTAAACACATGCAAACCTTCAACAATTGGCCAAATGTCTCTCAATCCAGGTTCAATTGGTTTATATAGAGTGATTGAAGGCTCATGCATGTCGACACGACGACTGGGAACGTGGTTGGAGGGTGTTTTCGTGTCAACACGGCGGAATCATTGGTGGTGACTCACCAAAACGCACTAACTCGTCCAACTCTGACCAGAATACTCGAGTATTCTCAGAAATACTCGAGTACTTTGGTCAATTTTTGAAAAATATATATTTTATTTTCTTTCCCTCCAAAACCTTTCCTATAATTAATTCTAGGTCCCAAAACAGGGACTAATACGCAAAATATTTATTTATGCATAAATATACTTACCAAATTAAATTCACACATTCACTAATAACATAAACACAGATTTTAATCAAAGATTAAAAATAGAAATAATTAATTATAATAAATTTTATAATTAACATTTCATTAACCAGGGATTAAAATTTTGGGGTGTTACACTACTCCCCCACTTACAAGGAATTTCGTCCCCGAAATTCAACTTATACAAACAACTCAGGATAGTCCTGACGCATCTTATCCTCTAATTCCCAAGATGCTTCCATTACATCACCACAAATCCAGATAACCTTGACCAAAAGAATATCCTTCCCTCTAAGCTACTTGACTCTTCGATCTTCAATACGGATAGGCATGGCTTCAAAGGTTAGATTCTCACGTATTTCTAGGTCATCAGGTTGGATTCTAAGAACTATGGTGGGATCGTGAATATACCTTTTCAACTGAGACACATGAAATACATTATGAAGATTAGCTAATGACGGGGGTAGGGCTATTTGATAAGCTACTGAACCAATCTTTTTAAGAATTTGGTAAGGACCAATAAACTTAGGTGATAGTTTCTGGGTTTTGAAAGCTCTACTAACACCTTTGGTTGGTACTATTCTGATGAAAACATGGTCACCTTCAGCAAATTCTAAGGGTTTCCTCCTCCGATCAGCGTAGCTCTTCTGCCTACTTTGAGCAGTCTTCATCTTCTCTTGTATCATCTTAATCTTCTCAATTGTCTCTTGAACAAAATCTGGTCCAATAAGAGAACTCTCCCCCACTTGAAACCAGCATAATGGAGTCTGACACTTTCTCCCATACAAAGCTTCAAATGGTGCCATTCCAATGCTCGTGTGATAACTATTGTTGTAAGTAAATTCCACGAGCGGCAACACTTGTTCCCAATTTCCTTGATCTTCCAAAACACAATCTCTTAAGATGTCCTCCAGCGACTGAATAGTCCTCTCCGTTTGACCATCAGTCTGAGGATGATATGCAGAACTCAACTTCAATCTTGAACCCAAAGCTTTATGTAGATCCTGCCAAAACTTCGATGTAAACCTTGGATCGCAATCTGACACGATACTTGATGGCACACCATGCAGGCGAACAACTTCTTTGATATACAACTAAGTGAGCTTTTCCAAAGAGTAGCGCATATTAACTGGAATAAAATGTTCTGACTTCGTCAAGCAATCTACAATCACCCAGATTGCATCATGACCAGTAGTTGTCCTTGGCAAACCAGACACGAAATCCATTGAGATACTATCCCATTTCCATAACGGAATCTCTAAGGGAAGTAATTCTTCTCCTGGCCTTTGGTATTCCACCTTAGCCTTCTTACACACCAAACAACACGCTACGTACCTTGCCACATCTTTCTTTAAACCAGGCCACCAAAATATCTTCTTCAAATCCTGATACATTTTGGTAGCTCCCGGATGCATACTCATCTTGCTCTTATGCGCTTCATCCAGAATCATTCTCCTTACTTCTAAATTGTCGGGCACACAAATCCTTGTTCTAAAACGAAGGATTCCATCCTTCCCTTCTTGAAATTCTAACTCTTTGCCTTCCTCCATAAGTTTCCTCTTTTCCTTAAGCTCATCATCTTCTCGTTGCAACTCTCGAATCCTTTGCAAGAATTCATTAGCAATCTGCAACACCCCCATCTTGATACTTGTCGGCTCCACTTGCATCGTCAGGCTCAAATCTCTAAATTCTTCTATCAATGCAGCTTCTTTGACCATCATCGAACTGATATGCATTGCTTTTCGCCTCAATGCATCCGCCACAACGTTTGCTTTCCCAGGATGGTAATGAAGCTCAAACTCATAATCCTTCAAGAGCTCCATCCATCGCCGCTGCCTCCTGTTCAACTCTTTCAGATCAAAAAGGTACTTTAAACTCTTATGGTCACTAAACAACCGAAACGTAGTGCCATAGAGATAGTGCCTCCAGATCTTTAGAGCGAAAACAACAGCTGCTAGTTCTATGTCATGAGTTGGATAGTTCCTTTGATGAAATTTTAGTTGTCTCGAGGCATAAGCGACTACCTTTCCATCTTGCATCAATGTAAGACCCGGGCTGATGAGGGCGGGGAGTGATCGCCGGTGCAAAGAGGCACGGACAAGGAGCGGCTCCTGGCAGGCTTCTAAGGGAGGGGTACATGGACGAACCGACACACCGGAATGAGAGGGTGATCCTGAGACTGTGTAGGAATGGGACTACACAGTACAACAAGGCTTAAATGAATAGATTAGTACTACCTATATCAACAAGATGCATCTTCTTTTCGGTAGCTCATCACATAAGAACTCCATGGTTAAGCGTGCTTGACTTGGGGTAATTCTGGGATGGGTGACCTCCTGGGAAGTTTTCTCGGGAAGTGTGCGAGTGAGGACAAAGCACGCTGAAAAGACTCGTGTTGGTATGTGGGGACAGTCGCAATCCATTTGCCTGCCAGGGATGTTACAAATGGTATCAGAGCGGCTCCTCTCCCAGTACGGTGTGGTTCGGGGACGAACCAGGCAGAAGCTGGTGGGCATGTAAGACCCTGGCTGATGAGGGCGGGGAGTGATCTCCGGTGCAAAGAGGCACGGACAAGGAGCGGCTCCTGGCAGGCTTCTAAGGGAGGGGTACATGGATGAACCGACACACCGGAATGAGAGGGTGATCCCGAGACTGTGTAGGAATGGGACTACACAGTACAGGAAGGCTTAAATGAATTGATTAGTACTACCCATATCAACAAGATGCATCTTCTTTTCGGTATCCCATCACATAAGAACTCCATGGTTAAGCGTGCTTGACTTGGGGTAATTCTGGGATGGGTGACCTCCTGGGAAGTTTTCTCGGGAAGTGTGCGAGTGAGGACAAAGCATGCTGAAAAGACTCGTGTTGGTATGTGGGGACAGTCGCAATCCATTTGCGTGCTAGGGATGTTACAATCAACACGCTCCTAAGTCCTTGTTTCAATGCATCACAGTACACCTCAAAATTCTTCTGTGGATCAGGCAAAATCAACACAGGAGATGATGTCAATCTTTCCTTCAACTCTCGGAAACTCCTTTCACACTTCTCATCCCATATAAATGGTTGGTCTTTCCGAGTTAGCTTCGTCAATGGTAGCGCAATCTTCGAGAAACCTTCTATAAATCTTCTATAGTAGCCAGCCAAACCAAGAAAACTTCTCACTTCCGTGACCGACTTCGGTTGTTCCCATTGTAGAACTGAACTTACTTTCACCGGGTCAACCGCTATCCCCTTGTTTGAGATTACATGTCCTAAAAATTTAACTTCCTCCAGCCAGAACTCACATTTTGCAAGTTAGGCATACAATTGCTTCTCCTTTAGGACATTCAACACTATTCTCAAGTGTTCAGCATGTTCCTCCGGACTCTTGGAATAAATAAGGATATCATCAATGAACACAACCATGAACTAATCTAAATAGGGTATAAAGATTCGATTCATGTCGTCCATGAAAATAGTTGGTGCATTAGTAAATCCGAACGGCATCACAACATACTCATGATGCCCGTATCGGGATCCAAATGCTATCTTAGAGATATCCTCTTCTCTAATCTTGATCTGATGATATCCCGATATCAGATCAATCTTGGAAAATACTGAAGCCCCACGAACTTGATCCATAAGGTCGTCTATCCTTGGTAAAGGATACTTATTCTTGATTGTGACCTTATTCAACTGCCAGTAGTCGATACACATCCTCATACTACCATCTTTCTTTTTGACGAACAAAACCGGAGCACCCCAAGGCGATACACTTGGTCGGATCATCTGCTTCTGCAACAACTCTTCAATCTGCTTCTTCATCTCAGCCATCTCCAGTGGTGCCATTCTATAAGGAGTGATAGAAATGGGACCAGCTCCCGGAACTAAATCAATTCCAAATTCAATCTCTCTCTTCGGTGGCAAACCAGGTATCTCGTCAGCGAAAACTTCCGGAAAATCTCGGACAACGGAAATCTCTTCATTCCTTAGGCCATTCTCCTCCACTTCAGTGTTGAACAGACACATATAGCCTGAAGGTTTTGGGTTTCTATAGATCACTACTTTTCTATCACAATCAATGATCACTTGGTTTCGGCTTAACCAATCCATTCCCAAGATCACATCCAATTGCGTTAAGGGTAAACAGATCAAATCTACCCTAGAGGTTTGTCCTCACACTTCTATACAACAGTTAAGACATGCTCTAGAAACAACTGCAGGAGAATTAGTAGGGGTTTCTACTTTAAGAGTGTATGATAGCTCATATATGGGTAAACTCAAACGATTTACACATTCATATGAAACAAATGAATGCGTTGCACCAGAATCAAACAACACATGACAAAGCTGACCATTTAGCAAGTAATTACCTTGCACAAGATCAGAGGATTGTTTTGCCTCCACACCACTAAGCGTGAAAACCCTTCCTTGACCCACAGGCTTGTCAACTGCCCCTCTCGAATTAGTCTTGGCCGGTTCCTTGCAGTCCTTCGCAAAGTGTCCCGGTTTTCCACAATTGAAATAGCCACTTGTCTCCCAACAGATACGACCATGATGGCGACTCTTGCACTTGTCACAATAGGGAGCCTCACTCCGGAAATTTCTTCCATCACTACCTCCAACTTTTCCTTTGCCTTTCCCTCGGCGTTCATACGGTCCTTTGCCTCGATTGTTGAAACCCTTGGTCCTCTGAGGTCCATAATTTTGGCTATCTTTCCTCTCTGATGCTTGAAATCCTTCTGCCTTCTTGTCATCCTCATACATCCTACACATGTCTACTAGTGCAGGAAAGCTCTGAATCCGTTGATAACTGAAAATAGATTTCAGTTTAGGCCTTAAGCCTCCCTCAAACTTGATACACTTACTTCTTTCATCTGGATTGTTCTAGTAATATGGGGAGTACTTCATCAATTCCTCGAACTTGACTGCGTACTGAACCACACTCATGTCTCCTTGCTTCAGCTGCAAGAATTCCACTTCCTTCTTTCTCCTCAAATCCTCAGGGAAGTATTATTGAGAAACTTCTCCATAAATACACCCTAATTAACATACCTTCCTACATAATGCAGGAGCTGAACCGTATGATTCCACCAGTTTTCAACCTCATCTTCCAACATATAGACTGCATACGCCACCTTCTGAGCTTCCGTGCAATCTAGTGTTCTGAAGATTTTATCCATGGTATGAATCCACTTATTAGCCTCCTCAGGTTTAAATCCTCCTTCAAACTTGGGTGGATTACAATGTAACATCCCAAATTTAATTCCTAGTATAATTGATGATGGGTTAAGCTTAGAGTGAAGGAAGTGATGATATTAAGTTAAAAATAGTGGATTGAAGGCTTGTTTTAGGATTAATAACATAGGATATTAAGAAATTTAAAATAAAAGATTTACAACTCAAAACTTAAATTCCACCGTTGGATATGAAGTAGGATAGGTGAGGAAGCTTGCTTTAAAATTTGAGCAAGATCCGACGGATAACGAAGAAGTTATGGCATTTTGAAATGCCAAGAAAAGAAAACAAGCCAGACTAATCGAGTAGTGCCTGACTAATCGATTAATGCATAGACTAATCGAGTAGTCTGCCCAAACAGCAAGTCCAGAAAATAAAATTTCAAGGACTACTCGAGTAGTACACTGACTACTCGAGTAGTGCGACCAGTTACTGAAAAAATAAAAGGAAAGAAGGATAAGATCAACACCACAATCAATGAATGCTTCTCTCTCTTTCCTCATTCAAAAACTTCGAACTTTCCTTTCTCTCTCTAGGGTTTTCTTTCTCCATCACCAAATCACCCAAGAGCAAGTGGGATTTCTTCATTTCATCAACAAATCTCTTCCTTCCTAACTCCAAGTAAGTGTTTAATGCCATGAATTTCCTTTTTATCTCTCTAATTCGTCCTCCTCTCTCTCTCTCTCCTCCATCCATGGTGGTTTTTGATTCTAAGCCATGGAAGCTCCACTTTTCTTGATTTTGCCATGACCCATGACATGAATGTTAATCTTTTCTTGTTATGGCTCTTATATTAGGTTCCTCCCTCTTCCTTTGGATTCTAACTCATTTGGTGGCAAGACTCTCAAGCTTAGAGCAAGCAAAATCACCTTATCTCCAAGAGTTTGAGGTAAGGAGGTGGGTTTTGCCTTGTTCTAGGGAGTGGGTTCTAGTTAGTATATAATGATTTGTTAGGGTTATGTGTTAGGGGAGAAAATTAGACTATAAAACCCTAGGTTATTGAATATAAAATTCTAACTAAATAAATATGTATGATGTTGGATGCAAAGACTAGGAAAAGGAAACCCAATGATATGAAAATGAATTAGTTGCTAAATGGAATTTGGATAATGATTATAATGAAGTACAAGAGGAATTGGGTAATATGATAGTGAAGTTGCCATAAATGATTTCTATGATTATTGATTTTATTTGTAAAGTTGTGAATTAAATGATAATTGATTACTGTTGCAAATATATGTATGTGTTGTGGAATAAATTGATATAGGAAGAAAATGGAATGGAAACGAGTATATGTGGTGTTAAAGCAAAACTATGAGAAGGTGATAATATGTATGTTTTGGGTTGAATATATTTGTACACTAAATGTGAAATATGAATAAAGGTGGAAATGGGAATAAAATAACTACATGTAAATTAACTGTGAAACGATGATGTTAATTATGTGACAAGAATGAGTTGGTTATGTATATTTGCTCCCTAATGTTAAATTTGTTTAATTGTGCTTAAATGTATTGCATATGTTTAACTGAGAACATGAATGCTATTTAAGAGGATTCGGTAATTAATATGGGAAATGAGTATGGATTAGTTATGAATGGGAAATTATAATTATGAGTAACTATGATTAAATGTGTTATGATTGACTGAACCAGAAAGTGAATAATTCTTGGCCTCTGAATTGAGGTGCCGAATATTGAGAATGTGGTAAATTGTTGGCCTCTGATTTCAGGTGACGTTCTTTAAATTGTGATAAATTGTTTATAATGAGAATGATGATAAGGTGTGTTGACCTCTGACCCGAGGGACACGAAATGAATTAAAGTGAATGAGTGTTGACCTCTGACCTGAGGGACACCGAATGAATTAAAATGAAAGTGTGTGTTGACCTCTGACCCGAGGGACACGAAAGGAAATAGAATGAATGGGTGTTGACCTTTGACCTGAGGGACACCAAATGAATTAAAGTGATTGAGTGTTGACCTCTGACCTGAGGGGCACCGGATGAAATAAAGTATTGGTGTGTTGACCTCTGACCTGAGAGACACACCGGTCATCGGTCAAGTTCTAGAACACAAAATCAAGGCGAACACACTCATGAAAGAAATAGGGGTCTCAATCACAAAATAAATATTCAATATAAAACACATACCCCTGTCACGTGTATAGGATCAAATATCTCACAGGCTAAACAATTAGTTCACTAATAGCTTGTTCCAAGAAAATTTATCAAAATAACCAGTTCTCAACAAAACTTAAAACTCAATCCAAAACAATGTAATACAACCAATGAGTCATTATCCTAAATCAAGTATTTACATATATAATCAGAAAAATAGTCTTAATCCTAGAATAATCATCTATCTTTACCCAAGACACAAACTAACACCAAATATGGGAGAACAATTCAAGTCATAAAAACTTTAACTTTTATTTTGTCCACTCCCCCAAACTTAGAGGTTGGCTTGTCCTCAAGCAAACTAAACTAACTAAACTACAAAATAAAAATTAAAAACTAAAAACAAAAAGCAAGGAGTTAGAGACTTCCCTTTGTAGCACAACATTCTCTCTTGATGCACCATGGAGGAGACTCCCCCAAACTTATTCACCTGTGTCACATGAACAACTAAAAATAGTGCTAGAAGCACCCCATTAGCAGTTACATATAGAAAACTCTAAACTCTTTATTAAATCTCCTAATTAAAAATTTAAATCCTACACTACTACAAAACTAAAGAGAATCCACCAGGATCCCAAATCCTATAGCACAACTTCCATGTTATGCAGCAATAACAAGTTATTCCTGGATCCCATGGAAATATGCACGGATGATGTTGGAGCAAATGTTTAAAAATAGTTTCAAACTCTCCCGAGTCAAATGGTGCATTTTTCACTCCAAGCATCAACACATGGTGCTTGTCTTTTTCATCATGCATGGAGTCTATAAAAGTGTAAACTCCATGGCTTAGCAAGGTTGCCTTTTCAGGTTCTAAAAAGGAGAACAATGGCTTATCATCATCATGAGCATCAGTGAAGTCATAAAAAATTAAGGGGTAAATTGAAGGAAATTTTTTTGAGGGTTCCACATATTCATGCAATCCAATACATTTAGCAAGAGCAGAAAATTCATCAAGCAAAGTGGACCCTAATTCAACCCCTAGACTCATCCCATTATTCAATTTATCTTGTTTCACTTCCTCAATCTTTTCATGCACAATTTCTTCTTTTTCTATGGGTTTAGAAAAGGAAGCACTTTGGTCTTCCGTAATAGAATATTTTTGTACCACCTCCTCTAAAAGATCATCAAAAACTTTAATCTCATCAAAAACATTTTGTGCAAAACAGGATGGAATAGGTGCCGACAAAATAAAATTGATACATTCTATGTCATCATGAGAATAAGTCATGTTACATAATAATAAAATAAAGAAAAATAAAAATATATACCCAAGTTACACTAAGTAAAATTAAATTAGTACCGAAATTAAATAAAACAAAATCACTCCCCGGCAACAGTGCCAAAAACTTGTTGAGATTCTAGCAAGTGTACCAGATTGTACAAGTAATATAGACAATGAAGTCCGAGTATCGTACCCAAGGGAGTGACCGTTTAATTAATTCCACCTAATTAATATTACTTAGTGAACGAGACAAATGATTTATGAATTTGTAAATAAAAACAGAAATTAAAATAAATGACTCTTTGACAAGGGGAAAGGCGGGATGTAGTTTCAATGCAGGTTCCTAAATATTCTATAACAAATTAATTTATTTTCCTTGAATTCTGAATTGGTTTTGCAAAATTAGATAACACCTAATGTCTTAGTGTGTTTCTATATTTTAGAGATTAATCTCCCAATGATGTCTCAAGGAAGCCTTAAAACCTAACCCTTTCATTAAGTTCAGTCAAAACCTCTTTTTATAAAATTACCCAATTCATAGAAAACATGTCTGTGCCTATGCAATTGAGTTGTTTGATTAATGATTAAATCCTAAATTCATATGTCTATTCATAAAGGATTTTCAAAAGTCATGAAACAACTTCTTTCATGAGAAACAAATAAGAACAATCAAACACAGAATTCAATAACGGAAAATAAGATTAATTTATTACTAGAAATATTGAAAAGGTTCCATTCATCTACTCCTACATCCCAAAGATGGAACTAGTCCATACTTACAAGAGAAAACACAATAAACATGATAAAAATAATTACCATGAATCCTTGAGCTAACTCCGTGTTCTTCACAAAAACCTCCAATCCTTGTTCCTTCTCCAAGTCTCAAATCCTAATCTACTATTATTCTATGGAGTTGTATGAGTGTCTCTCCCTTCTAGAATGAATCCTAATCCTATTATTATATAGATAAAGACTAACCTAATTTTCAATCTAATGTGATAAGATTTTTATTTTAATAAAACTAATCCTAAATCTGAATTTAATATGATAAGATCCAATTAGAATAAACTAATCTTTAAGAATCTTATCTACAAATAGAATTTATCATTAAAATCCTTCTAGAATCCCGTATTTGTGTCTGATAGAAACTTCGGCACTGATTTTGACCCCCACGATGGACGAATTTGAGCAAGTCTATTTCTGACAAAGTTGTAGATCTTTTCCTTAGCTTTAAAATGATATATAGATCGCCTCATTTGGATAAGCGTAGCTCAAGTTATGATTAAAACAGCGAACAATGTCACTTTCTCGCATTTTGCGCGCCCAGGCATGAAGCTCCTGCGCCTGGACGTGAATCTGTTTGAAAAAATCAACCAAATGCACCTCATTATTGGCTAGTTGACCCCAGCCCGCGCCTGGGCGCCACGGTCAACTTTTCTTCATTTTTTTCCTCTTCTTCTTCCCAATTCAAGTATCAAGCTCTCCTTCTTCATTCCTTTGCAAAAATCATTGTTTTAAGAGCTTAAATACCTGAAAACAAACCAAACACATCAAAAGGTTCCAGAAATCTTATAATGACAAAATTCTATTGTTTTATTCCAATTTACTCAAGAAACAAGCCATTTACTATGTAAAAGGGAGGCAAAAAAGGTACAAAAACATCACACATTAGACCCCAATCACACACCGTGAATTAAGAAATTGGAGTGGTGACCTCTGACCTGAGGACCACATAATTTAAATAAGGAAAAGTACGAGGGCCTCTGTTTTGAGGTGATAAATGTGTTGAATGAAATTTGTACATTGGCCTCTGATTTGGGGTGATGTACCGAAATAAAGTGATTATGTGAAAAGAATAAAAAGTAAAGGAAATGGATGTTGAATGGAATAATGAAAATGGAAATTTGGAATGAATAATGAAAATGGAAACTTGGAATGAATAATGAATATGAAAATAATGAAATGTGAATGGTGTGCTATATGTGATGATATGCCTTAATTGCTAGTTGTGTTTGACCTAGTGGGTTGTTATGTCTAGTTAGAGACTGCTTTCTATTTCATGTGCAATGCTCACTCCCTTAACATTTTTCAGGTACGGAGATTGAGCTGGCACAGCCCCCGGACGAGCATGAGTACTTTCCCTTACAGGGAGAGTAGGGTTGTTATGGGATTTAGATTATAATATAGACCTAGGCCTCCTACATTATTTTTGATGTAAATTGATTATATATGTTTTTGAATGAGGCTTAGGATGTTTTGCTTTGCTTAACTTATAAGTTTTGGTTCTAATATTCAAACTTAGTATTTCCACTAATACTCTGATTATTTTATGCACTCTGATGCACTTGGAGCCCATAGGGCCTTGATATGATTTATATATATATATATATATATATTCTGAAGCCCTGCTGGCTACTGGTTGTTTACCACAGGTTGAATTTTGGAATAGTCCGAAAAACAAACAAAACTCCATCCGTTTGACGGTTGATTTTAATATAATAAAAAGGAATTTTCAAGCCCGTATTTTAGTATAAGGGGAATTAAGGGTAAAAATCTTAGGTGTTACATTTATGGTATCAGAGCAGTTTCTCCTCGGCCTTGGAGTTATGCAAACTCCAAATGATTACTCACCTAGCGAGTAATTGATGCTCATAGTAGTAGTCTAGGATTATAATAGGATAATCATGGTACTATGTATCTACCTAGTAATTGAGTCTTACTGGTCTGTTCTCTCTGGCTAAGCAGTATGGCTGGAAGAAGGGCTGGTAACGATGGACTTGTAGCCATTCTGGAGCATCTATCCCAGATGCAACAGCAGCAGGGGGAACAGATGGCAGCTGCAGTAGCAGCAGCTCTGCAACCGGCTCCAGTTGAGATTGACTGGATGTCTCGATTACGAAAGAATGATCCACCTCGCTTTGAAGGTGGAAATGATCCTGATGGGGCGCTAAGGTGGATACAGGAGATTGAAAAGATTCTCCGTTCCCTTCAACCACCGATGGAGCAGCATGTCCGATTAGCTGAATTCATGCTGACCAATGAAGCAAAACATTGGTGGGATCAGCAGAGGAGAGGATTGGTGAAAGCTAATCCTGTAATTCCTTGGGAAATGTTCAAGGATCTATTCCTGGGGAAGTATTTCCCTGAAGATGTTAGGAGGGAGAAGGAGATTGCTTTTATCCAATTGACTCAAGGTTCCATGTCGGTTGGGGACTATGCAGCTCGGTTTGAAGATCTCATCCGTTTTTCTGATTATCGGTATGCAAGTGACCGTGGCAAGTGTGTTAAGTTTGAAGCTGGGCTTAGGAGTGATCTTCGCCTCTCGTGTGAGTATCACAACGTTGATAACTTTGCTCGCTTGGTCAACATGGCAAGCACGTATGAGAAAGGTCTCAAACGGAAGTTTGAGGATGAGAGAAATAGGGCAAACCGGAGGACCGGTGGTCAAACTAAGGACAAAGGACCGATTCAGAAGTCAAGTCCATACTCTTCTTCCGAGGTCATGTTTCCTAGGGAATCCGGATCAACAGTGAATGCTTATGGTCCAATACCAACTTGTCAGCACTGTGGCAGGATGCATAGGGGAGTGTGTTGGACATTGGGGCGAAAGGAGGGGTTATGCTTTCACTGTGGACAACCCGGACATTTTTCTTCAAATTGTCCTAAGAACACGATGAAGAAAGAAATTAATGCTGCTAAAGCACAGAAGGCCCGTGGTGGTCCATCATTGCAGAAGGGAAAATTATTCACCGTAGAGGGTGACGAGGTGGACCCAGCTGATATGGTCGCAGGTAACTAATGTTTGACAAGTTCATGCGTAATGCTTTTAAGTTCGAGTGTCGTGGTGTTAGTTTGCTCTTCGGTTAGCTAAATAGTGAGTTAGTAATGTCTTAGGATAGAATTGTTTAAAAACATGTTGGATATCTGCCCATCTAAATTCGCTCTTGTTCTCATAGAGAACTTATGAAAGACCTTATAAGAAAACTCTTATGCCTACGATTCCTAGTAGCAAGTGACCAATATTATGTTGTGATGTTGTTATTTGATGTAATGTAAGGTTAGAACTGATCACTCTAATCCTTGCATTTGTTAAATGATGACATCATTGACAGAACCCGATAGTGATGTGTTGTTGGTAGACGTGAGGATAGGATTTATCACCTCAATTCTTGCATCTATCAATAAATGCTATCATTGTAACCTTTAAAGTGAAAGTAGACAACCAAAGTAGTGACTTCCAAGGAAAGAATCCTTGCAAGTGAAGCCAACCTATCCCAGAAAACCTTCGTTCAAAAGCTTCTTATAGATTTAGAGAGTAGATAGAAAATGAGTTAAGAAAACTCTACAGAAATTGTTCTTAACCATTATATCCACCAAACCAATCTTGAGAAATTTGACATTTGCTTTGAATCTTTTCCCGGTTCTTTGATAACCCTTCGTAAGAATAGCCGGTTGTGCCAAATTTGTAAATCCCTGTGTTAAGACCAAACAATCTCGATAATTGACCCAGCCAACGGCAAGTTTGTCGTACCCTTCACCTTTGGTAGTTGGGTAAATCTTGGAGCTGATGGGGAATCCTTCCTTCCTATTCTTTTTAATCGATTCATGAAAGAAGTTGATTGTTGAACATTTAGTAGGAATTGTGTCTGCTCTAATCAACTAAGCATTGGGGGAAACTCTTAACCTCTGGGGTGCTTCTTGTTCATGAATTCCTGTGATTTTGAAAAACTTTAAATCCTATCGGTGCTAGTCAATCCTTAGGAGAGACAAACTTTAAGGCGTTATACTCTATACGAATCTTCGTATGCCATGATTTCAGGGCATCTCTTCAAGAAAAGATTCTAAAACTATGCCGGAATGCTACGCATTTCGAGATTTTCTATATCTAGTTCTTACAACTTCTGCCTCAGAGTTAATCGTAAAACAATCAAAAATTGGATTCAAATCATTTCCATAACCTTTAGCATAGAGGTAATTGGGCATGTCGATGCCAAGTGGGGGAGCACATCCTACCCTAATTTAAATTCTGTCTAGGAAGGGGCAAATCGAAAGAGTGACAGAAGAAACCAAAGGGAATTAAAGATAGGAGTCACAAGTCCTACCATCGGGATGATTCTCCATTTACTGAACTTAACGGAATTTCGGGGGCGAAATTCCAATAAGTGGGGGAGGATTGTAACATCCCAAATTTAATTCCTAGTATAATTGATGATGGGTTAAGCTTAGAGTGAAGGAAGTGATGATATTAAGTTAAAAATAGTGGATTGAAGGCTTGTTTTAGGATTAATAACATAGGATATTAAGAAATTTAAAATGAAAGATTTACAACTCAAAACTTAAATTCCACCGTTGGATATGAAGTAGGATAGGTGAGGAAGCTTGCTTTAAAATTTGAGCAAGATCCGACGGATAACGAAGAATTTATGGCATTTTGAAATGCCAAGAAAAGAAAACAAGCCAGACTAATCGAGTAGTGCCTGACTAATCGATTAGTGCATAGACTAATCGAGTAGTATGCCCAAACAGCAAGTCCAGAAAATAAAATTTCAAGGACTACTCGAGTAGTACACTGACTACTCGAGTAGTGCGACCAGTTACTGAAAAAATAAAAGGAAAGAAGGATAAGATCAACACCACAATCAATGAATGCTTCTCTCTCTTTCCTCATTCAAAAACTTCGAACTTTCCTTTCTCTCTCTAGGGTTTTCTTTCTCCATCACCAAATCACCCAAGAGCAAGTGGGATTTCTTCATTTCATCAACAAATCTCTTCCTTCCTAACTCCAAGTAAGTGTTTAATGCCATGAATTTCCTTTTTATCTCTCTAATTCGTCCTCCTCTCTCTCTCTCTCTCCTCCATCCATGGTGGTTTTTGATTCTAAGTCATGGAAGCTCCACTTTTCTTGATTTTGCCATGACCCATGACATGAATGTTAATCTTTTCTTGTTATGGCTCTTATATTAGGTTCCTCCCTCTTCCTTTGGATTCTAACTCATTTGGTGGCAAGACTCTCAAGCTTAGAGCAAGCAAAATCACCTTATCTCCAAGAGTTTGAGGTAATGAGGTGGGTTTTGCCTTGTTCTAGGGAGTGGGTTCTAGTTAGTATATAATGATTTGTTAGGGTTATGTGTTAGGGGAGAAAATTAGACTATAAAACCCTAGGTTATTGAATATAAAATTCTAACTAAATAAATATGTATGATGTTGGATGCAAAGACTAGGAAAAGGAAACCCAATGATATGAAAATGAATTAGTTGCTAAATGGAATTTGGATAATGATTATAATGAAGTACAAGAGGAATTGGGTAATATGATAGTGAAGTTTCCATAAATGATTTCTATGATTATTGATTTTATTTGTAAAGTTGTGAATTAAATGATAATTGATTACTGTTGCAAATATATGTATGTGTTGTGGAATAAATTGATATAGGAAGAAAATGGAATGGAAACGAGTATATGTGGTGTTAAAGCAAAACTATGAGAAGGTGATAATATGTATGTTTTGGGTTGAATATATTTGTACACTAAATGTGAAATATGAATAAAGGTGGAAATGGGAATAAAATAACTACATGTAAATTAACTGTGAAACGATGATGTTAATTATGTGACAAGAATGAGTTGGTTATGTATATTTGCTCCCTAATGTTAAATTTGTTTAATTGTGCTTAAATGTATTGCATATGTTTAACTGAGAACATGAATGCTATTTAAGAGGATTCGGTAATTAATATGGGAAATGAGTATGGATTAGTTATGAATGGGAAATTATAATTATGAGTAACTATGATTAAATGTGTTATGATTGACTGAACCAGAAAGTGAATAATTCTTGGCCTCTGAATTGAGGTGCCGAATATTGAGAATGTGGTAAATTGTTGGCCTCTGATTTGAGGTGACGTTCTTTAAATTGTGATAAATTGTTTATAATGAGAATGATGATAAGGTGTGTTGACCTCTGACCTGAGGGACACGAAATGAATTAAAGTGAATGAGTGTTGACCTCTGACCTGAGGGACACCGAATGAATTAAAATTAAAGTGTGTGTTGACCTCTGACCTGAGGGACACGAAAGGAAATAGAATGAATGGGTGTTGACCTCTGACCTGAGGGACACCAAATGAATTAAAGTGATTGAGTGTTGACCTCTGACCTGAGGGGCACCGGATGAAATAAAGTATTGGTGTGTTGACCTCTGACCTGAGAGACACACCGTGAATTAAGAAATTGGAGTTGTGACCTCTGACCTGAGGGACACATAATTTAAATAAGGAAAAGTATGAGGGCCTCTGTTTTGAGGTGATAAATGTGTTGAATGAAATTTGTACATTGGCCTCTGATTTGGGGTGATGTACCGAAATAAAGTTATTATGTGAAAAGAATAAAAAGTAAAGGAAATGGATGTTGAATGGAATAATGAAAATGGAAATTTGGAATGAATAATGAAAATGGAAACTTGGAATGAATAATGAATATGGAAATAATGAAATGTGAATGGTGTGCTATATGTGATGATATGCCTTAATTGCTAATTGTGTTTGACCTAGTGGGTTGTTATGTCTAGTTAGAGACTGCTTTCTATTTCATGTGCAATGCTCACTCCCTTAACATTTTTCAGGTACGGAGATTGAGCTGGCACAACCCCCGGCCGAGCAGGAGTACTTTCCCTTACAGGGAGAGTAGGGTTTTTATGGGATTTAGATTATAATATAGACCTAGGCCTCCTACATTATTTTTGATGTAAATTGATTATATATGTTTTTGAATGAGGCTTAGGATGTTTTACTTTGCTTAAGTTATAAGTTTTGGTTCTGATATTCAAACTTAGTATTTCCGCTAATACTCTGATTATTTTATGCACTCTGATGCACTTGGAGCCCATAGGGCCTTGATATGATTTATATATATATATATATTCTGAAGCCCTGCTGGCTACTGGTTGTTTAATTGAAATTGTTTACCACAGGTTGAATTTTGGAATAGTCCGAAAAACAAACAAAACTCCGTCCGTTTGACGGTTGATTTTTGTAACAGCCAGATTTTCGTAACTCAAAAATAACCAACTTTTATTTATTTAGGTTGCAAAAATGAGGCCAATTTTTTTTTTTTGTAAAACATTATTGAAGTGTTTGAAACCATTGTTGAAAAAGTTCTGGGTGTTCTCAACACCCTTTTACCGAAAACCGAGTTGTTATAAAACCAATACTCTTTCACTTGGGTTTCAAAAACATTTAGCAGGAAAAATAGTTTGGTTCCAATTCAAAGTGGTTACTTTCATTTTATCAAAAGAAGTTAAACATTTTTCATGACGTAGTATGAAAAGTAGGGCATGCTTCAGAGTAGATTAAGTTACATCAATAGTTCATCACTCAGGTAATCCTTAATCCAGAACACTCACCACAATCTAAACCAACCATACTATCCTAAACTACCTTATTGAAGACTATCGGGTGAAGTTCCTCCTTCTTCTTGCGTCCTCTCTTCGCTCTCGAAGTTGATGTCCTCCTTGCTGCTGTCTCCTCATTGCTAGTGGATTCCGGCTCCGCTCCATTGAGAATGGTAGAGTCCCTCTGAGTCTCATACCGAATCTTTTCTTTGAAGTTCCTGTAGCCTCGTACGCTGACTTGTCGCAAGTGCGGCTCCAGATTAGCTCCACTCAGTTGATGCTCCGGATCGGGAATCATGATTTGTGTGTAGCCGGTCCATACCCAACCGCAGGGGGTACGCTTCCATCCTCGTCCATACTTACTCCACGTAGTGACATCCATCCGATACTCCATCTGCCCGTTGAGATATCAGTAGCACCGATATGCCAACGAACAGGAGAGAGTAAGCGATCCGAACGACGCATCGTCGATGGTGTGGAATTACAATAGGCAAGATAATAGGACCATACAAACAGACAATATAACATACAAACACACAACAATCAAGTATAACATTATCATTATTATTTTTATTATTATTATCATCATTATCATCCTCCTTGTTATCATTTTTCATTCTCTTGCCAACTTACTTTTACTTCTTATGAATATCTTTACCTTTCCTCTCATTTCCTTTTCACAACTACACTTCTCTTTTTATTCAGTCTTATCAATTCACAATCTTTAATGATTGGGGTACTTTCAGATAGCATCAAAATGTTCATTTCATTCTCGGCTATCACTCACGTCTACATCTCCTCCGTCATCCACCCAACCTAGTCGGAAGCAAACAGGAGTACATGACCTTTACCGTGCGGGCACGACAGCTGTCTCACAATCAATTGGCCCCAGGCCAGGAGGACTACCGCCTCAGATCAATTCAATTCAATTCATATATATAATCAACGCACACTATAGAAAACTCGGGTATAGTGGCAAACAAGATGCCCCACTCCAGTCCCTCTCACTGTTCAAGATTTGCAATCTAGGGGGCGACAATATTTTTATAGTGGGCCCGCAGAACTTACCACGGAATTGGACCCAGTCCCTACCACGTTCGTATGCCACATGTGGAGTCCGTTCTGCCTAGAAACATACTCTAGACTTCTTGACGTTTCACCGTCATCGTCCTCCCCTAATGCAATCTCCTCCTGAGTATCCGCAGATACCCATGGTTTCTTCCTCTCCACTACTTCGCACTCTCATACCACACCGTGTAAGTCTTTTAAAGTCTTTTATCTTTTAATTAACCTAAGGTCGGCCCATCCTTCGTGCAATCCATCAATGAGTCCCGACCACTAACTTTGCACAATCTTTCTCTCATCAATTCTCACATAGCACAGAGCTGGGATCACATCAATGAACTCACATCTCATTTCCAAATCCTTCTCAAAACAATCTTTTCACAAACTTTCTGAAAATACCATTTTATAAACTGTCACAAAATATCATTGTTGAAAAACTACACTCGGTAAGTGAAATAACTAGGAACACTAGGAGAACACCTAGAAGGGGGGTTGAATAGGTGTTATAGAAACTTTGAAAGATTTTCGCAAGAAACAAATCTAAACGATTAAAACCAATGAAAATCAATCAATTAACAAATATTATATGATCAGAGATTAAGCGGAAACAATCAACACCAATATTCTTATTGATTCACCTAGGTTATGAAAATGATTTTCCCTTTATCAATTTTGCACAATAAAGATTCAATTCAACCAAATATAGAAAAATCACTTTTTCTAGGTTTTCAATCAAGAACACAATTAATAACAAGAATTGTAAAGAGTAGAGAGTTTAGAGATACGACACAGTGATTTATCCTGGTTCACTTTCATCCACTTGAAAGCTACATCCAGTCCCCTCTTCAACCAAGAGAGATTCTTCACTATGAGGAATTAGAGTTTCTCAAATTACAAGTAAATGCCTCACAAGACTCCTTCTTGCTAGCCTACAAGAGATACCACACCCTTGCCTTGTAATCCTATTGATATCTAATCTAACCTCTACTTGCTTGTTGATAACCCCACAACAAGTCTTCTTTGCTTGCTTCACTCACAAGACTTCCAAGTACTTTGAGATTCTTCAAAGTGCCTTCCAAATGCTTGATGAAATGCTTCTTCAAGACTTTCAACTAAACTTGCTTGATTCACAAAATCAAGGCTTCCTTTGTTGTAGAATGTTTGCCTCTTGCAATGATTACAACTCAATAGAAAACAAAAACAATCCTATGAATCTCTTTCAAAAGCTATGAAATATCAACATGAGAGATTCAAGGTTCTTGATCAAAGAATATAAAAATGAGAGCTTTGATCTTGAGAGAGTGAGAGAGAATAGTGTGGCTTTGATTCTTTGTAAAATTGTGTATCAAAATGATTCTAGTTGATAGAAATGATTAGGAAAAGGTTGTTGGAAACCAACAAGCGGCTCAATATAGTCTAGAGGGGGGGTGAATAGAATATAGAAGCCTTATTACAGATTTTTCGTCCGCCTAAGAGAATGGTTTTATGAAAATAAATTTTCTTAAGAATTCAGTTCAGATTACTCGAGTAACTCAAGCCTTCACTCGAGTAATACGCAACCAAAAATAATTTCACTCGAGTATTCAGCAAATCACTCGAGTATTACGAAAGCAAATTTTAAATCACTCGAGTAACAGAAAACCTACTCGAGTAATGTTTATAAACTGAAAGTAGATTACTCGAGTGACAAGAACTTTACTCGAGTAAACTGGGTAAAATTCAATTTAAAACTTAGTTTTCAATGGAGTTCTTCAAGAATAACAATGCTATGATGATTCAACAAATTATGAATGATTAATATGAACAATTTCAAGTAATATTAACATGCAATTTTAGATCAATTGAGTAGAATTAAGAAAACCCCAATTCTAACCTAAAAATGCAAATGTTAATGAATTAATGAAATACAAGGAATGAAAATAAAAGAGACACAAGGATTTATCCTGGTTCACTTTCACCCACTTGAAAGCTACTCCAGTCCCCTCTTAAATCAAGAGAGATTCTTCACTAGAAATCTTCAAATGTAGATTTTACAATGTTTTAAGATGCAACTAGATTCTTAGTTCTCCTATCTTAAAACCCAACTCAAAGTGTGTACCAAACACTTTGATCTAATCTACCCCTTTTGAGTATTCTAGATTTCCTTGCTAATTGATTGAAGATGCTTCCAACCAATCCTCTTTTCTTGCTTTGATTTGATCCTCAAAGTCTTCCTTGTGAGATTCTTCACTTGTGTTGAAACTTCAATGATGCAATCACAAATTGCAAATCTTCAACAACCACTAAGAACAAAAATATGATCTCAAGAATATTTGAACAATGATAGAAAATAGAGTGAAGAATGAAAAGTTCTTTGTTGAATCTTGATAGCTCTTGAAAGATGTAAAATAGCTCTTGAATTACTTTTCAAAGTGTATTAGAAAATTGTAAGAATGAAAGTCTATATTTTGAAAGAGAAAATTAAGTCCTTTTAAAATTTTCCCAACACTGATTGAATTACTCGAGTAAACCAAACAACGTCACTCGAGTGAAACATGTCAGATTAAGTTACTCGAGTGATGTGTAAACCATTACTCGATTAACCTGTCAGAACATAAATTACTCGAGTGAACCAATACTCATTACTCGAGTAAACTGATCAGAATCTGAATAAAAACAAAGTTTTTCTAAAATGATTTTCACAAGCTATTTAATCAAGATTTAAAGTATCTTCACTCTTAATCAAACATTATTTAAATATTCTTAAAATCACCTAAGCTACCCACACCAATGAGATGCATTGCATAAAATAAAGATTACATTGAAATAGAATTAATAAAAATCCTAATTCTAATCTTCATGTGGTGTAGCTTGCTTGTTGCCAATGTTGTTGCTTGGAGAGAGATTGTTAGCATCAAAACATGAGAATCCTACAAACTCCCCCTTTTTGATGATGACAAACCTCCTTTCAAATTAAGCACTAAGTTTTAACATACTCCCCCTAAATGTAAAACATCTAGGGAAAAAATATAATAAAACTTAACCTACAAGAACAACATCAACAAAATATTCTCCCCCTTTTGGCATCATTAAAAAGATAATATTTTTGAGAAAAGTCCTTTGCCAAAAGTTGAAGGTAAGTAGTTCACAATGGTATAGAAAATATATAACAATAAAGACAATACCAAAATAAACCACAATAGTGCCTCAACGTATATAAACAATGAATATAAACGAACAACGAATATAGCACCATAAATCAGAGTATCAGAGCATCACACTATGCAGCAAATCATAGCAGATAATCAAAACGAAAACTAAACAAACTAGACCATACACAAGGTCCTAAAGTCATAGTAGCAACAGAGTCAGAAACATGAAACAGAAACATAAACAGAGAATATGCAAATGAAACATGCAACAGAAATCAACAGCAAACATCATCAGCATCCACAGGTCTAGGAATCAGGTGGAGGAGAAGGAAAATGATGAGAAAATAATCCAGACATATAATCCATCAAACGATGCTCCATGGCAATATTCTTCACATCCTGTCTCATCTCCAACTGAGTGAATTGAGCATTGATGTGCTCAACTAATGACTCATGAGCAGCTTGTGCATCAAATGGAGTACCAAGATTATCCAAATCGATATAGTCCTCAATACGATCGGTATCCATCAGATCAGTAGAAGTAGGAGGAACAGAAGAGGATGCACCAGCCCTATCACCAAGTAAATTCCTTTTCCTAGTACCTGAAACTCTTGCAGCCTTTGCAGCTTCAGCCATGTCCTTAATCTGTGATTTCCATAACCAAGTGCGACTGTCCCTATGCCAAGCAATTTTCATATAACTAATGTGCGAATCATTAAGACACCAGTTATTTTTCTTTTCCTTTTCAGCTGGCTCATCATCAGGGATTGGAACACGATAATACCTCATGATCTTGGTGACATGCATAGGATATGGCAAGAATTGGGTAGGAGGAGATTGAGCAGCAGCTTCCATACGAGCTAAAAACATTTTATTCCAATTCATCTCATACCTCTTTTTAATCCCATGAAACAAAGTAAGATCATCATCTCCCAATTGAGCATAATTTTGATTGCATTTTGGAATCAAACAATAAGAGATAATATACATGAGCACCCTATCCACAGCATGCAAAGGTGATACAGTTCTAGTAGTTCTATCACCCCAAGATTCACCAGTACGCAACAAATCAGTATAAATCTTATTAGTATCCACATCCAAATCCAGACATTCAGTATCACCAATAAAAGTTCCCTTGTTTTCTAAACCAAACATCATAGTCAAATCCGCAGGCTTTATAACAAAATGATGTCCTCTAACCATTGTTTGATACTCACCATCTAGCTTAGTAAAATTTTGATAAAATTGTCTGACAAGCCTAGGGTAATAATGAGTCTCAAATTCCAAAAACCTCTTCAAATTCTGAAATTCTAAATCCTCTACAAACGGAAATTGCTCCTTATGCAACCAAGCAAATTTAACATACCTTGTAAGACCAAAAGAGCGATTGATAAATGCCGGTTCCCGCAAATCTCGGTTGATTCCAGAAAACCAAGTATCATTACGACCTGCTCCTTGCTTTGCTTTCTTTTGAGGAGGTTGATAGTGAGAGGAAGAAGCCATTGATTCAGAAAAAGCAAATTCGGTTTTGGGGGTTAGGGTTTTGATTTGGGGTTTTCGGATTTTTGGATAAAATTGGTGAAATTGATGAATGAAAGGAGTAGAAATGATGATATAATGATGAAATATGGAAGAAATTTGTATGATTTGTGAGTTTTGTGGCTGAAAGATGATGATTTGATGAAGACCCGTATGAGAGAGAAGAGAGAAAGACGAACAAGAGAGAGAAAAAATCGTGAAAATGATGCAGATTTCAACAGTTCAGCTTTTAAAATCACGTAAGTTACTCGAGTAATGTTCATACGTTACTCGAGTGATTCGAGCAGTACTCGAGTGAAAGAGTATGTTACTCGAGTATGCCGAAAGATAAAAAGATTTTACTCGAGTGATGGATGAACTTAATCGAGTGATACGCAAGTCATTTTAAAATTAATCGAGTGACAGACAGAATTACTCGAGTAATACGAAAGAGTTTTTAAAATTACTCGAGTGAAATTTCTGTTACTCGAGTGAACTGTCCAGAATTTCAAAAATTTCAATTTTTCATGCAAAATCATTTTTCATGCACAAACACAGAGAAACACTTAGCATGTAGCAAGTAACACACATACAAATAAAGCAATTAGCATATTATAGAAAACATACACACATAACTGTATAAAAAAAAATAATAAACACTTTAATAAGATACAACAACTCAAAATACAAGTCACATTGAAATAGGCTTGAAGGTGAGTATAAAAAGCATCAAATACAATTAGCTAATAGTTAATTCATCAAAAATACCAAGTTCTCTTCGAATCTTATAAAATGTGTCCCTTGGTAATGGTTTTGTAAAGATATCAGCTAATTGATCCGAAGTTTGAACAAACTCAATAACACAATCACCTTTTTGAACATGATCTCTCAAAAAGTGATGCCTAATTTCAATATGCTTTGTCCTTGAGTGTAATACTGGATTTTTAGTCAAATTAATTGCCGAAGTGTTATCACACTTTATAGGGATATTTGTTAAATTTAAACCAAAGTCAGATAATTGTTGCTTCATCCATAAAATTTGAGCACAACAACTACCTGCAGCTATGTATTCGGCCTCCGCGGTTGATAAAGCTACACAATTTTGCTTTTTAGAAAACCACGATACAAGAGAATTACCAATTAAATGGCATGTTCCGCTTGTACTTTTTCGCTCAACTTTACAACCGGCAAAGTCAGAGTCCGAATATCCTATAAGTTTTAGAAAAGCATCCCTAGGATAATAAAGTCCAGTATTCGTTGTACCCTTTAAGTATTTCATTATTCTTTTGACAGCAGTTAGATGCGACTCTTTCGGTTTTGCTTGAAAACGTGCACACATACATACACTAAACATGATATCAGGCCTAGATGCAGTTAAGTATAACAAACTACCAATAATACCACGATACTTCGTTACCTCTACCGCTTTTCCAGCCTCATCTTGATCTAGGTAGCATGCAACGCTCATTGGTGTAGAAGCGGATTTGCACGAATCCATTCCAAAACGTTTGAGAAGCTCTCTACAATATTTACTCTGATGAATATAAATGCCATCATTAAGCTGCTTTATTTGAAGGCCAAGAAAGAATGTAAGCTCTCCCATCATCGACATCTCGAATTCACTTTGCATCAATTCTGAAAACTTCTTACACAAGTTATCGTTAGTAGCATCAAATATAATATCGTCAACATATATTTGAACCAATAAAATATCCTTACCGGAACGTTCAATAAAAAGTGTAGTGTCAACAGTGCCTCGTTTAAAACCTTTTTGTAATAAAAAATTGCTTAGTCGGTCGTACCAAGCTCTAGGAGCTTGTTTCAAACCGTACAAAGCCTTTTTCAGTTTGAAAACGTAGTCCAGATGCTCAAAACTCTCGAATCCGGGAGGTTGTGACACATAAACTTCCTCTTGAATGTATCCGTTAAGAAAGGCGCTCTTAACATCCATTTGAAACAATTTAAAATTCATAATTGAAGCAAAAGCGAGAAGAATACGAATAGCTTCTAATCTAGCAACGGGAGCATATGTCTCATCGTAATCGATTCCTTCTTCTTGACTATAACCTTGTGCTACCAACCTAGCTTTATTCCTAACAATAATACCCGATTCATCTAACTTATTCCTATAGACCCACCGAGTACCAATTTCAGGACGATCATCGGGTTTTGGCACAAGCTCCCAAACTTGGTTTCTTTCAAATTGATTTAATTCTTCTTGCATGGCCATAATCCAATGATCATCTTGAAGAGCCTCTTTGATATTCTTAGGTTCTATTTGAGATACAAAGGCAACATAATAACAAAAATTATTTAAAGTGCGTCGGGTTACCACTCCCTTCGCAATGTCACCTAAGATATTAGAAATCGGATGATTTTTGTTGGACTTCCAAGCTATTGGTAATTGAGGTTGTATCTCTTGTGCTAAGTCTTTATCTTGTGCTTGCACCTCTCGATCTTCATTTTGATTCTCTTCCATTTGTTGTGGTGTTGAATTCTCATGATCCAAAAATGTACCTATATAATCATCACAAGAAACAACACAATCTCCTTTCGAAGATTCATCAAATACAACATGCACGGATTCCTCAACGGTTAATGTTCTTTTATTGTAGACTCTATATGCTTTGCTATGAGTTGAATAACCTAAGAATATGCCTTCGTCGGCTTTAGAGTCAAACTTGCCGACCGGTTCCTTTCCGTTATTTAAAACAAACACCTTACACCCAAAAACATGAAAATGTGAGATATTTGGCTTTCGCCCTTTTAAAAGTTCATAAGGTGTTTTATTTAAATGCGGATGAATAAGAACCCTATTAAGCACATAGCAAGCGGTGTTTACCGCATCAGCCCAAAAATATTTAGGAACATTTGATTCTATCAACATAGTACGAGCAAGTTCCACTAATATTCTATTTTTCCTTTCTACAACTCCGTTTTGCTCCGGAGTCCTAGGGGCCGAAAATTGATGATCAATACCAAACTTATCACAAAACGCATCAATCCTAGTGTTTTCAAACTCACCTCCGTGATCACTTCTAATAGACACAATTTTCAAACTTAGTTGATTTTGGATGAGTTTGGCAAATTTTTTAAAACATTTATAAACTTCACTTTTTGCGGATAAAAATAAAGTCCATGTGAATCTAGTAAAATCGTCTACTAAAACAAATCCATAGTAATTGCCACCTAAACTTTTAATTTGTGAAGGGCCAAACAAATCCATATGGATTAGCTCCAAAGGCTTTGTTGTGCTTATCACATTTTTAGGTTTAAAAGAACTTTTAACTTGCTTGCACTTTTGACAAGAGTCACAAATGCCATCAAGCTTAAAGTTTAGTTTAGGCAAACCAATCACTAAATCTTTTCGCAAAAGTTTGTTCAATTGATTCACATTCACATGAGCAATTCGTCTATGCCAAAGACGAATTTCATCATCAAAAGATTTGAAACAATTTGAAAATAGTGAAGTTATCTCATCCAAATCAATTAAGTAAGTGTTATTAGAGCGACGACCAACAAACTTAACACTATCATCTATAGAAGACTTAATGAAGCATAATTCCGGAGTAAATGTCACATAATTGCCCATATCGCATAGTTGGCTTATACTAAGCAAGTTGTGTTCTAAGCCTTCTACGTATAGGACATTTTCTATGACAAGGTTAGATACGTTACCGATCTTCCCGACTCCTAGAATTTTGCCCTTGTTGTTGTCGCCGTATGTCACAAATCCATCATTTTTTGGAGTAAGTTCCATGAAGTGCGTTTTGTCTCCCGTCATGTGTCTCGAACAACCACTATCCAAGTACCATTTTCGCTCTTTGGTTCGAAGACACACCTACAAGAAAGATATCATTTGGTTGACTTAGGTACCCAAGTGGTCTTGGGTCCTTTGTTGTTAGCATGAGGAGAAGTCCCCTTAACAATCCAAATATATTCACCGCTTGGTATACCAAATTTCTTTATATTACATTTATTCGTGGTATGCCCAAAGATTCCACAATAATGACAAGTTGGGTTTTTAGAAATCTTATTCTTTGAAAATCCACCAACTTTGCGATAATTGCGTTTCTTAGGTTTGGTATAGCCAAGACCGGATCTATTGCTATTGTTCCTTTGAGTTGAAAGCAAATGATCTAAAGAAGTATCTCCTTTCATGAGCCTTGCAAGTCGATCATTCAAATTAAAAACTTCTTTTTCCAAAGACTTGCAATTTTCACAAGATGGAGTCTCATTTGATTTCAATTCACAATTGCATGTAGAGTTTGCATAAATGAGTTCTAGAGTTTCATTTTGAAGCTTAAGTTCTTCTAAATCTTTTTGAAGTTCAATTATCTTTTCATGTTGCTTCATTATGAAATTCTTTCTTTCAACATTTATTTTAGCAAGTTTCTTCAACTCTTTATGCATCTCTACATACACATTGTACAATTCATTGAATGAAGGAGAATTAGAACTTGAGCTAGCATCGGAAAGATAATCTACCTCGTTGACGTTCTCACTTGATTTAATGCTCGAAGATTCCTCTTCATCAAGCTTTGTCATTAAACATAGATTTGCAAGTTCTTCATCATCCGATGAGCTAGATGTTGATTGACTCTCCACTTCATCCCATACTATGTAAGCCCTTTTTCCTTTAGAAGAATTGAATTTTGAGTTGTCACCTTCCGACTTCTTAGAATGAGTTGGACAATTCGATCGATAGTGACCAAGCTTTCCACATCCATGACACTTGATGTGATCCTTGTTAGTCTTATTTCTTGGTTGTGAGTCCTTAGAATCTCTTTGTCTATTTCTATTAAAGTTCCCCTTTTTCTTAAGGAACCTACCAAGCTTTTTAACTAGCAAGCCAAGGGTCTCATCATCTATATCGGAGTCCGAGTCATCCACTTGAAAGTTTTCCTCTTGTGCCTTAAGGGATTTTGAAGTTGATTTAAGAGCTATCCCCTTTTTCTTCCTATCGGCATCTTCATTCATGGATAACCGTCCAAGCTCCATTTCATGCTCTTGAAGCTTTCCGAATAGAGTTGCTAAATCAATTTGATCCACGTCTCTAGCTTCCATAATGGCCGTCACCTTAGGTTGCCATTCCCTGCTAAGACATCTCAAAATCTTATTAACAACTTCACCATTAGATATAACTTTTCCAAGTGCAGAAAGATGATTAATGATATGAGTGAACCGCTTTTGCATGTCACCTATGTTTTCATTAGGTAACATACGAAAGAGTTCATATTCATGCATGAGTGTATTTAGCCTAGCCCTTCTAACCTCCGAAGTGCCCTCATGTGTGACTTGTAATGTGTCCCACATTTGTTTAGCATCAACACATTGAGATACTCGAAAGAACTCATCATAAGAAAGAGCGGACGTGATGATATTTTTAGCTTTTAAATCAAATGCAACTTTCTTCTTATCATCATTGTCCCAACTCGATTGAGGTTTAATTGAAACAACATCATTTACTTTCGTTTGAGGAACAAAAGGTCCATTCTCTATGGCGTTCCAAATTTCCATATCTATGGCTTGAATAAAAATTTTCATGCGGACCTTCCAATAAGCGTAACCCTCACCACTAAATAGTGGAGGATGATTAATGGAAGTTCCTTCACCACCGAAAGGATTTGAAATTGAGCCCATTGTTTCCAAGTAAAAAGGATCTTTTCGAAAAAGCTTTTTAAGGCTCGGATTTTTCGTCCGAGCTCTGATACCACTTGTTGGAAACCAACAAGCGGCTCAATATAGTCTAGAGGGGGGGTGAATAGAATATAGAAGCCTTATTACAGATTTTTCGTCCGCCTAAGAGAATGGTTTTATGAAAATAAATTTTCTTAAGAATTCAGTTCAGATTACTCGAGTAACTCAAGCCTTCACTCGAGTAATACGCAACCAAAAATAATTTCACTCGAGTATTCAACAAATCACTCGAGTATTACGAAAGCAAATTTTAAATCACTCGAGTAACAGAAAACCTACTCGAGTAATGTTTATAAACTGAAAGTAGATTACTCGAGTGACAAGAACTTTACTCGAGTAAACTGGGTAAAATTCAATTTAAAACTTAGTTTTCAATGGAGTTCTTCAAGAATAACAATGCTATGATGATTCAACAAATTATGAATGATTAATATGAACAATTTCAAGTAATATTAACATGCAATTTTAGATCAATTGAGTAGAATTAAGAAAACCCCAATTCTAACCTAAAAATGCAAATGTTAATGAATTAATGAAATACAAGGAATGAAAATAAAAGAGACACAAGGATTTATCCTGGTTCACTTTCACCCACTTGAAAGCTACTCCAGTCCCCTCTTAAATCAAGAGAGATTCTTCACTAGAAATCTTCAAATGTAGATTTTACAATGTTTTAAGATGCAACTAGATTCTTAGTTCTCCTATCTTAAAACCCAACTCAAAGTGTGTACCAAACACTTTGATCTAATCTACCCCTTTTGAGTATTCTAGATTTCCTTGCTAATTGATTGAAGATGCTTCCAACCAATCCTCTTTTCTTGCTTTGATTTGATCCTCAAAGTCTTCCTTGTGAGATTCTTCACTTGTGTTGAAACTTCAATGATGCAATCACAAATTGCAAATCTTCAACAACCACTAAGAACAAAAATATGATCTCAAGAATATTTGAACAATGATAGAAAATAGAGTGAAGAATGAAAAGTTCTTTGTTGAATCTTGATAGCTCTTGAAATATGTAAAATAGCTCTTGAATTACTTTTCAAAGTGTATTAGAAAATTGTAAGAATGAAAGTCTATATTTTGAAAGAGAAAATTAAGTCCTTTTAAAATTTTCCCAACACTGATTGAATTACTCGAGTAAACCAAACAACGTCACTCGAGTGAAACATGTCAGATTAAGTTACTCGAGTGATGTGTAAACCATTACTCGATTAACCTGTCAGAACATAAATTACTCGAGTGAACCAATACTCATTACTCGAGTAAACTGATCAGAATCTGAATAAAAACAAAGTTTTTCTAAAATGATTTTCACAAGCTATTTAATCAAGATTTAAAGTATCTTCACTCTTAATCAAACATTATTTAAATATTCTTAAAATCACCTAAGCGACCCACACCAATGAGATGCATTGCATAAAATAAAGATTACATTGAAATAGAATTAATAAAAATCCTAATTCTAATCTTCATGTGGTGTAGCTTGCTTGTTGCCAATGTTGTTGCTTGGAGAGAGATTGTTAGCATCAAAACATGAGAATCCTACAAAGGTTTATATAGAATACCCAAAAGTTGGAGCAACTTAGAATAGCATTTGAGAAGTGAAAACGTATTTAAAACAGTTACAGACCCTGTTTACTCGAGTAAACTAAGTATTAATCGAGTAATACGAAAGTCTGATAAATTTCACTCGAGTGAAAAAGGTTTTACTCGAGTAAAAGTTCAGATAATCGATTATCAAAAGTTTGTTAATCGATTATCAGTACAAAATACACTGTTAATCAATTTTCAAAATCTGTTAATCGATTATTAACATTAAAAATCACTTAAAACTTGTTTTCTCAAAAACTAAACCTTTTCTTTCAAACCTTTAAGCCACCTATTGATTTTAGGCAAAGTGAATACTCAAAATATGATATAATCATGCAATCAAAAGAGATTCACTACCCTCTAATAAATTCTACCCAAACTCATAAACTAAAAGACTTGTGAGGCAAAAGATAAAACATTAAAACACAAACTACCAAACTAAGTCTTCATGAGTTGGCTCTCTCTTTATAACTTGATGTTTGTTGTTGCTTGTTGAGCTTGAACTTGATCAACACACTTGTAGCTTGTTCAAAACCTTTTGGCATTTATCAAAACATTCTTCATGGATCTTACAATCTCCCCCTTTTTGAAAATGACAAACATGTTTTGAAATCGTTTGAAGTTCATTGAAGTTGTTGATGCTTGAACCATTTGATCACTTGGTGAGACTCTTGCTCCCCCTCAATTAATGCTTTTGACATTTGAATCCAATTGAGTTAAGCTTGATTCTCCCCCTATCTTCAACAACTTTGCTCAACCTATATAAAAACAACAAAACAAACCTTTCTCCAAACATACCATTTAAAAATTTCTCCCTTTGTTTCAAAAACATCATATTTCTCCCCCTTTGGCATTATCAAAAAGAAATATATACCAATTGAAATAAGATCAAAGCCAAAATAGAGAAATACTAGGAGATATAACAACCAAAAACATGATAATCATCTAATGATTACTCAATGATATCAATTATAACAAATTGTATACCAATATCATGATACCAATTGTAAAATATCAAATGTTACCAATTTGTAGGATTTTCTTCTTGATACCAATTGAAGTAGCAAATGAATGAATATCACATGAAAGTCCTTTTGCTCTTCAATCATACCTACAAAACAATCATGCTTTGCTTTTTGGTATCCAAATGGTTTTGGATCCATTTTTGTTAGTGTAGGGACTCTCACCCTTTTTCATCCAAACAAAATCTCCTTTAGGTATACCATGCACTTTAATATAACACACATTTGAAGTATGTCCATGAGTACCACAATAGAAACATGTTGGTGCATTTGAAAAATCAACCTTTGAAAAATCCACAACATTTCTATGAGATTTACTCTTAGCATTAGTATAACCCAAACCAAACTTGTTTGAATTTTCTCTTTGAAAATTTAACAATGTGAAAATCTAGTTTCATAAAAATCCCTTCTCTCAAACTTTCTCAAAAATCTAGTTTCATAACTTCTCAAAATCTCTTTTCGCAAATTTCCTAAAAATCCCTTTTTGAAAATTTTCTCAAAAATCTCTTTTCTCAAAGTTTCTAAAAATCTACTTTCAAAACCTTTCACTAAGTTTCATTTCAAAAGCTTTTCTGAACATACTTTTTATAACCTTTCTCAAAAACCTCTTTTCAAAAACCTTTTTCAAAAATTTCTTTTCACAAATCTTTTCAAAATCTCTTTTCAAAAACCTTCTTCAAAAAATTACGTTTGGGCTGAGCTCTAATGGAGGAGCAAGCTCAAATCAACACTAGTCTCTTTCCCAAAAACAAAATCAAAGGAGCCCAGCTCCGATCAGATCCCATCTCATTTCCACATCCACATTTATTTCCCCCATCTCTGGCTCAACCTCATAACTATCATTTACTCTTTCCCCAATCTCAACTCTTTATCTCTTTCTATTCCGTCTTATATCTTTACTTTCCTCAACTTACTTATCACATTTTCATTTCTTTCACAACTCATTCATTTCCTTTCCATTTTCTTACTCAGGACGTAACAGACGTCCATCAGCATATTATTCAACAGTATTCAATTTCAACATACGTAATTAAATAAATAAATATAAACATGCTATCAACACACAATCATCACACAACAATGATGTGGTCTTTGTCTCCTTCGTATAAGTGGCCACATAACACAAACAATTGCCACTTATACTACTGACTCAGAACCACTAAGTTCCGATCTTTGAGATGATACGGAATGTCCTAATATATCACCTAACTACCACGGTGTCTTAGGAAAGCTTCTCTCTCACCTGAGGTCTAGCGATTTAAATGCGTACCGTCTCCTTGGATCCCTTTTTGCTCTCGGCTGCCCCAATCCCTCGTCTTTCAAATTCCTCGTACTAAATAAAATACGCTTACGTTATTAACTTGTATTAAGAAAATCTTTTTCGTAACTTAAACACCTCTCATTCCTCGTATTAAATAAAGCACACTTACGTTACTAACGTGTATTAAGAAAATCTTTTCTTAATTCGTGACACTTTCCGTTCCTAATCGAAAGACTTAAAACACTATTGTTTTATCAAACAATTCCCATATTTTCTAGCACTTTAAATGTTTCAAAACCATTTGAAAAAATTTAATAAAATGATTTAAACCAATTCATTTGGTTGCTGGTCCATCTTGGACAGCACCTTAAACATTGTTTGAAAACACCGAAAAATCCACCGTTTTCCATCCGGCTTTTTCTTAAATCAATTATTACTTGAAAACTTTACTTTAAATTGTATGAACACATTTTTAAAGTTAAGAAACAACTTTGGACAGTGTAACGCCCCAAAAACTAGTCCAATAAAAGTACGAGTTAACAAAAACTTTTTCCATAAAGAGTGTGAAAACCAAAAGTACTTTTCATAAGACTAATATTTCCTATACAAAATATTGCGAGTGAAAAGCATGTATAATACAAAACCCCAAAAACCCTTTTTACACCCAGAGCATTAGTCTTCACAACTCGATCCTTCTGCAAAAGGATCCGGATGACGAGACATCATCCTGGCTGTTCCTTCTAGACAACTTTCACTCTTACAAGAGTGGCTTCAGTCCTGTCCTTGGAAAGAACCTACCACCACAAACATGATAGATGGGAGTAAGTCACTTGTCATATCGCATAAGCAGATTATATGATTGGTCAAACACAATCATCACATATATCATTTCAACATAATAAATGCATGCTCAAGCGTCTTATTAAACAATATAAACTATAACCATTAATCTTTCATGCTATGCATGCACGTCTCTCAAATCATTTCTCCATAATCAACTCTTCCAGGAAAACAACACTTTGGGATAGGCAATCGTGCGCTCGATGTTTCCACAACCCGTATAGCGGCCACACCGTTCTATACTAGAACCCCATCGACCACGATCTTAAAATGATACAAGGGGATGATCCCTGAACCACTGTCCACCAATAGTTCTAGGTCCTTGTCATTTCTACTTTGGCGGCCACACCGTTCCAACCGTCTCATGTAGCGGCCACACCGTACTACATGGTTTCCAATCCCGCATGCACCTCACTCATTTTACAATTCCCTGTACACCATGCATGAGATGCATAACCAATACATTAATCATCACATTATACACATGGCGGCCACACCGTACCATCTCTTCATATAGCGGCCACACCGTACTATATTGAATCACACACATATGGCGGCCACACCGTTCCACATGTCTTCGTATAGCGGCCACACCGTACTATATTGAATCACACACATATGGCGGCCACACCGTTCCACATGTCTTCGTATAGCGGCCACACCGTACTATACGGAATCCTTTAAGTATAATGACTTCTTGTAGGAGCTAACCATTAACATATGTGAATCGGAGCGATTCCAATTATCCAATTTTAACTTATCCAACTCGGAGCAACAACCCTAGCGCATTGGGATTGAATCCTCATAATCAGCAGGCATCACCATGCTCACATTATCATTAACACTTCCTTAAGTCATTATCCTCTTATATTCCAAAATATTAATTATCAAATAGACTTAATTAGGCTTTATCAAACCCTGGCTCAACATCATACTCAGATCATGAATTATTAATCTCATTCTATATCCTCAGTGTAATCATGATCACTTTTAATCCAATGAAGGCATTATGATTACTCCACTAATCATACCTCATTAATCAACTTATCCAGTTATCATACTCAAAGTATTATTCATTAATCATGAACAATCGTCATACCCAAGACATAATTCATTAGGCATATGCAATCATCATATACCACTCATAATTTATTTATCATCTTCAAGAAGGCACTATCAAACCAATGAAAAAGATAATTCTTAATTAATTAGATGAATAATGGTTTACCCCTTTTTGACTTGTTGACATCATGCTCAACTCATTTAGAAACTAAAATAGTAATTATGCAAAACCTTTAAGGATTGAAAGAAAACCAAATTAATTATTCTCTTGTCTCAGGACCTAACCGATTACAAAACCCACTATCCGGTTAGAGACAGCAGTACCTGAGAGCAAACCATTTATTCTTGAACTTAAATCACTTTCAATCAAAAGCTATTGTCTTTCTAATCCTCATGCAACATTTAGAACATGCTTATAGTGTTATGACAAGGCTTAAGCACATCAAGGCTTACTTTGCAAGTTCTAAGTCCATCAACATAAACCTCAAAATAAAATCTCATTATCAAACCATAAAATAATCCATCATTCATTAACTTATTTACTCCCAATTACTAGTTAAATTATTAGCCCAGGCCAATTTCATATCCCCCCTTAATGATTGCTATTCTAAACTTGAATAACTAGTGTATGCTGTCAGGCACTAACTGGTTACCAACATCCACTAACCGGTTAGTCTATGCAGTCTGAGAGCAGAACATGCTTCCTTCATACTTCAAATCAATTCCAAATGCATTTCTTTCCCTTATGAAAACTTAAGGTATATGCCTAAATAAAATCATATTAAGTTACTATCCCAATTCATTGCCCTTAGCATTCTTAATCCCTTGATTCCTTCATGTAGCATAGTTCTTGTCATGCACTTGTAACTTAAACTGATACCCAATCTTCTCCAAATCCAATAATCAACTTAAGCCAATATCAAATAGAATACATAGGGTTATTATACAAAGCCTTCCAAATTTGTACAAGAGAGTATTCTAATTCAATTTGGATGTGTATTGTTAAGACAATGAACACTTCATGATTTATGATTAACTTATTAATCAATTCATTAGTACCATTAAAGTATCATCATAAATCATATTCAACATGTTCATATGATCATAGAGTGATTCCAAGTTATGGAAGTTAATCATAATAAACTTAATTAGCTATTTTTCCCCTTTTTCTCAGGTTCTAACCGGTTAGAATTGTCCACTAACCGGTTAGATTATGCAAGTCCTGAGAACAAACTGCACTTTAACATGTGCAAACCCATTCCATACTCATAATTAACTTTCAACCAGACTTGAGTATCAACTAACACATCTTTCTTCACTTGTTACAAGGCTTATTTCACTTGTTAACACAATTTATATGCATCAATTCAATTAATTAAGTGATCAATCAATCATTTCTTTATTAATTTTCAGCATATAACACAACAACTAATTCAATCTTATGAATTCCAATAATAATCAATAATCATCAAATTTCAGTATGCAACACCACTTAGGACATGCTCACTAATGTTCTCATGCATTCAACTCTTGGTTCATGACACTAACTCAGTTTTATAGCATAGGGAACCAAGGATTGTATTGGCCTCCAAGCCAACCAATCTTGTCTTGGTTTCAATATTCATAATTCGCACATATCATTACATAAACCATCAATCATAAATCCTAGAGATATGAATGAGATCTCCCATACCTTGGACAATTTGGACAACACGTAGACAAGCTTTAAAACACTCTAAGATAGCAGCTACAGACAGCCACAGCAGCCAAACCAGAACAGCAACCAAGTCCAGCAACAAGAATAGCACCAATCACTTCAATAGCAAGCTCACACACTCACAACTCACAAGATTGATGTGCAACAACTCAAGGCAAGTTGTATACATGAATTGAGAAGAGATTTTGGCAGAGTTTTGGTATAGAATTCGCAAGGAAAAACAGACCCTCATAGCAGCAATCAAGCTCTATTTATAGGGCAATAATTAAGGTTGGAAGAGTGAATGAGTCATCACTCAAGAACACCCATCCAATTCCATTGCCCTACACCTGTCCCAGACCTCCCAAATGGGTTCCACGCGTCCTGGGAAGGCTTAAGGAAGAAAAACCTTCGTGATTTCCAGCTCAAACCGCCTTAAAATTATGCAGATGCAGAAGCACTAACCGGTTACTGGTTTTTCTAACCGGTTACTGGTTTTTCTAACCGGTTAGCCACTGCTAAAATTCAGAAATTCACTATTTTTCTGAAAAATTAATATAAAAAGATTTACTTCTCAAAACACAATTTCCACCGTTCGATGTCAATATAAAATCATTATAAACCTTGTCTAAAAATTTGACGATGATCCAACGGTTAACAAAAGAGATACAGTCCAATCTTTACATGATATTTTACTAAAATCTCATTTTCTTTAATGATAATTCATTTTCCAATAAACTCTTCTCATAACATATTCTTATTTATGAAATTTCTTTATTAAAATAAATATTTTATTTATATTTCCTCTTTATAAAAATGAGGGATGTTACACTCTCCCCCATTAAATTGAATTTCATCCTCGAAATTCGTTTTCTAAAATTTTCACTTTCCCAAAATATTTCCATAAAATAAAATTTTTATCTTACCTTTATCAAAATGTTTTGGGGATTCTCCCCCACTAAATAAATTTTGGTTATATTTTTCTCAAGATTTTCAATATCCAAAATATTTATAGAAAATATTCCAGATAAATCCTTCTAAACAAATCCTTTCAAATGGAAAAATTCTAAATAACAATTTTCTAATTCAAAACATTTTGCATAAAACTTTAGAAAATACTTTTACCGCTGTGCACTCTGATCACTCGCGCACGATTATTGAATCATTTATATGACTTTATTCCTTAACAGTTGTAAACATTAGGGTGATCAGTCCTAATATTCAAACCATTAATAATAAAATCATTCCTTTCAGATATAACCTTTCGCAAGAAAGGTCATACGACATTTCTTTAAGTTAGATGAACTTAAAGATAGGGTATTTGTCACCATCAGATTTAGCTAGATAGCCAAGTGCCAGAGATATTTCCGTTGGGGAGACAAGGATTTGTCCTATCCCAGTGGTTATTAATCTCTCTAGTCTTAACTAATCTTTCTATTTCTGTAGTTTCCACAGATATTTATCACATCCAATTGTGATAATGGTTTTGATCACAGAAATTCGGGTCAAAGATGACATCTAGATCCTCAAAATATCGAACGATTCAATTAACGTAATCGAAAGAAATAGCTGACTACGTTAATTCAGATTAGGAGAAAGGACAACCTAAGGGTTTACCTCGCTTGCCTCGCTTGCTACCTGATCCTTTCTTGCTTTTATTCTCCGGACAATCTGGCGAATAGTGCCCCGGCTTTCTGCAGTTGAAGCATACTATTCCCTTGGGTACACCACAGCTTGATCCAAAGTGATGTGCTCCACACTTTCCACATTGAGGTGGATAAGTGATTCCTTTCCCATTTCCTTTCTGGTTACCATTCTTCGATTGAGATTTTCCTAATCCCAATCTATACAGCCCCGACTCGTCGGATTGTTCTTTTTCCATGGTTGATTCTTTTAATTGTTTTTCTTCCTCCTTCAGTTGAGCTCTCATTTCCTCAATCTTTCGTTTCTTCTGAATTCGGACATTCTTTTCATAAACCTCCTTTGCTTTCATATCATCTTCGTAGATTCTGCACATGTTTACCAACATCGGGAAATTCCTTATTCCCTGATAACTGATTCCTGGCTTCAGATCCGGGCGTAGTCCATTCTCGAATTTTACGCATTTTGATCTTTCATCTGGATGATTCTGGTAATAGGGAGAATACTTCATCAATTCTTCAAATTTCGCAGCGTATTCTCCAACATCCATCTCTCCTTGTTTCAGTTCCAGAAATTCAACTTCTTTCTTTCTCCTTATATCCTCCGGGAAGTATTTTTCTAAAAACTTTTCTTTAAATACCTCCCAGGTGATGTGCCGATCCTCGGCTTCCAATAACTGCTTGGCATGGTCCCACCAAGTTTCCGCATTATCATTCAGCATATAAGTCGCATATACCACTTTTTGTGCATCTGAGCAACCCATAGACCGAAAGATTTTCTCAATTTCTTGCACCCATTTCTGAGCTCCTTCTGGATTATACCCTCCTTCGAACTGAGGGGGATTGCATTTTTGAAATTCAGTGAGTCCTCTAAACTCAGTAAGTTCAACTTTGCGTTGGTGCGGTTGATTCGCTTGTTGTTGATGTTGTTGCATATTCTCTAATACAGCAGTGATCCTCTCTAACATTTCATTCGTATGGTTTCGGTTTCTCGTTGCCATAGTAAACCTGAACTCATAGAAACTTAGGTCAGAGTCACACAACTTGTTGAGTATGGGAAGGACCATACTCCACAGACGAGAGTTGGAACCATTGCTCTGATACCATACAGTGTAACGCCCCAAAAACTAGTCCAATAAAAGTACGAGTTAACAAAAATTTTTTCCATAAAGAGTGTGAAAACCAAAAGTACTTTTCATAAGAGTAATATTTCCTTTACAAAATATTCTGAGTGTAAAGCATGTATAATACAAAACCCCAAAAACCCTTTTTACACCCAGAGCATTGGTCTTCACAACTCGATCCTTCTGCAAAAGGATCCGGATGACGAGACATCATCCTGGCTGTTCCTTCTAGACAACTTTCACTCTTACAAGAGTGGCTTCAGTCCTGTCCTTGGAAAGAACCTACCACCACAAACATGGTAGATGGGAGTAAGTCACTTGTCATATCGCATAAGCAGATTATATGATTGGTCAAACACAATCATCACATATATCATTTCAACATAATAAATGCATGCTCAAGCGTCTTATTAAACAATATAAACTATAACCATTAATCTTTCATGCTATGCATGCACGTCTCTCAAATCATTTCTCCATAATCAACTCTTCCAGGAAAACAACACTTTGGGATAGGGAATCGTGCGCTCGATGTTTCCACAACCTGTATAGCGGCCACACCGTTCTATACTAGAACCCCATCGACCACGATCTTAAAATGATACAAGGGGATGATCCCTAAACCACTGTCCACCAATAGTTCTAGGTCCTTGTCATTTCTACGGTGGCGGCCACACCGTTCCAATCGTCTCATGTAGCGGCCACACCGTACTACATGGTTTCCAATCCCGCATGCACCTCACTCGTTTTACAATTCCCTGTACACCATGCATGAGATGCATAACCAATACATTAATCATCACATTATACACATGGCGGCCACACCGTTCCATGTCTTCATATAGCGGCCACACTGTACTATATGGAATCACACACATATGGCGGCCACACCGTTTCACATGTCTTCATATAGCGGCCACACTGTACTATACGGAATCCTATCACAATTACCACACATATGGCGGCCACACCGTTCCACATGTCTTCGTATAGCGGCCACACCGTACTATACGGAATCCTTTAAGTATAATGACTTCTTGTAGGAGCTAACCATTAACATATGTGAATCGGAGCGATTCCAATTATCCAATTTTAACTTATCCAACTCGGAGTAACAGCCCTAGCGCATTGGGATTGAATCCTCATAATCAGCAGGCATCACCATGCTCGCATTATCATTAACACTCCCTTAAGTCATTATCCTCTTATATTCCAAAACATTAATTATCAAATAGACTTAATCAGGCTTTATCAAACCCTTGCTCAACATCATACTCAGATCATGAATTATTAATCTCATTCTATATCCTCAATGTAATCATGATCACTTTTAATCCAATGAAGGCATTATGATTACTCCACTAATCATACCTCATTAATCAACTTATCCAGTTATCATACTCAATGTATTATTCATTAATCATGAACAATCGTCATACCCAAGACATAATTCATTTGGCATATGCAATCATCATATACCACTCATAATTTATTTATCATCTTCAAGAAGGCACTATCAAACCAATTAAAAAGATAATTCTTAATTAATTAGATGAATAATGGTTTACCCCTTTTTGACTTGTTGACATCATGCTCAACTCATTTAGAAACTAAAATAGTAATTATGCAAAACCTTTAAGGATTGAAAGAAAACCAAATTAATTATTCTCTTGTCTCAGGACCTAACCGATTACAAAACCCACTATCCGGTTAGAGACAGTAGTACCTGAGAGCAAACCATTTATTCTTGAACTTAAATCACTTTCAATCACAAGCTATTGTCTTTCTAATCGTCATGCAGCATTTAGAACATGCTTATAGTGTTATGACAAGGCTTAAGCACATCAAGGCTTACATTGCAAGTTCTATGTCCATCAACATAAACCTCAAAATAAAATCTCATTATCAAACCATAAAATAATCCACATCATTCATTATCTTATTTACTCCCAATTACTAGTTAAATTATTAGCCCAGACCTATTTCATATCCCCCCTTAATGATTGCTATTCTAAACATGAATAACTAGTGTATGCTGTCAGGCACTAACCGGTTACCAACATCCACTAACCGGTTAGTCTATGCAGTCTGAGAGCAGAACATGCTTCCTTCATACTTCAAATCGATTCCAAATGCATTTCTTTCCCTAATGAAAACTTAAGGTATATGCCTAAATAAAATCATATTAAGTTACAATCCCAATTCATTGCCCTTAGCATTCTTAATCCCTTGATTCCTTCATGTTACATAGTTCTTGTCATGCACTTGTAATTTAAACTGATACCCAATCTTCTCCAAATCCAATAATCAATTTAAGCCAATATCAAATAGAATACATAGGGTTATTATACAAAGCCTTCCAAATTTGTACAAGAGAGTATTCTAATTCAATTTGGATGTGTATTGTTAAGACAATGAACACTTCATGATTTATGATTAACTTATTAATCAATTCATTAATACCATTAAAGTATCATCATAAATTATATTCAACATGTTCATATGATCATAGAGTGATTCCAAGTTATGGAAGTTAATCATAATAAACTTAATTAGCTATTTTCCCCCTTTTTCTCAGGTTCTAACCGGTTAGAATTGCCCACTAACCGGTTAGATTATGCAGGTCCTGAGAACAAACTGCACTTTAACATGTGCAAACCCATTCCATACTCATAATTAACTTTCAACCAGACATGAGTATCAACTAACACATCTTTCTTCACTTGTTACAAGGCTTATTTCACTTGTTAACACAATTCATATGCATCAATTCAATTAATTAAGTGATCAATCAAGCATTTCTTTATTAATTTTCAGCATATAACACAACAACTAATTCAATCTTATGAATTCCAATAATAATCAATAATCACAAATTTCATTATGCAACACCACTTAGGACATGCTCACTAGTGTTCTCATGCATTCAACTCTTGGTTCATGACACTAACTCAGTTTTATAGCTTAGGGAACCAAGGATTGTATTGGCCTCCAAGCCAACCAATCTTGTCTTGGTTTCAATATTCATGATTCACACATATCATTACATAAACCATCAATCATAAATCCTAGCGATATGAATTAGATCTCCCATACCTTGGACAATTAGGACAACACGTAGACAAGCTTTAAAACACTCTAAGATAGCAGCTACAGACAGCCACAATAGCCACACCAGAACAACAACCAAGTCCAGCAACAAGAACAACACCAATCACTTCAATAGCAAGCTCACACACTCCTAACTCACAAGATTGATGTGCAACAACTCAAGGCAAGTTGTATACATGAATTGAGAAGAGATTTTGGCAGAGTTTTGGTATAGAATTCGCAAGGAAAAACAGACCCTCATAGCAGCAATCAAGCTCTATTTATAGGGCAAGAATTAAGGTTGGAAGAGTGAATGAGTCATCACTCAAGAACACCCATCCAATTCCATTGCCCTACACCTGTCCCAGACCTCCCAAATGGGTTCCACGCATCCTGGGAAGGCTTAAGGAAGAAGAACCTTCGTGATTTCCAGCTCAAACCGCCTTAAAATTATGCAGATGCAGAAGCACTAACCGGTTACTGGTTTTTCTAACCGGTTAGCCACTGCTAAAATTCAGAAATTCACTGTTTTGCTGAAAAATTAATATAAAAAGATTTACTTCTCAAAACACAATTTCCACCGTTGGATATCACGATGATCCAACGGTTAACGAAAGAGATAAAGTCCAATCTTTACATGATATTTTACTAAAATCTCATTTTCTTTAATGATAATTCATTTTCCAATAAACTCTTCTCATAACATATTCTTATTTATGAAATTTCTTTATTAAAATAAATATTTTATTTATATTTCCTCTTTATAAAAATGAGGGATGTTACAGACAGCAAAGAATCACTTCAAAAAATCACTTTTAAAAAAAAAACTCGAAAACACCGAAAAAATACTTTTCGTTTTAAACAAATCTTTAGCTTAAAACAATTACTTTAAAATTCAAGCTTTAGACATAAAACAAGTTTAGGACAGTCATAAACACAATCCAACAATTTCAAATAAATCAAATCAATTAATATTAAAACCAATTTATTTCAAAACTAATTACATACTCAAGTATTTTTCAAACATCAATTAGCACGCAACCACAACAACACTTAATGAATTAAGTCATACAAGCAATTAATCAATCATTTAATTTAATCATAACTCAAAAAAGACACTTAGACATTCACATACTCAAAAGGATATAAACCAAGCACAACAACTCAATTCTTTTCAAAAATCACTACATGAGTTTATTTTAATGCAACTAAATTTCCTAGGCTTATTTACACTACATGAGCGAATAGAATTAAGGAAAACAAGTCAAGAATTACAAATGTAAAATACACAAATCAACTTGATTTATTTTAAGTACTTAAATTCCACTTTCTTTTTCATGCAACATGCAACACCCCGATTTGGAAAACTCGAAATAAACACTCATCAAATACTGATTATTTCTTTTAGGAAAATAGGGTGAATTTTTTTTTGAAAACCAGAATAATACTCCACTGTCAAGCTTTCCAAAACAAGGTATTACTTTTTAAAATCCTTCCTCTCAAAACGCTTGCGGAATTTTCTAAAAACAGTTCGATATGGATAACTTCACAAAACAAAGGCTTTTCGTATAGGAAAATATTTGACTTACTTAAAATAGTTATCTGTCTGATTAAGATATTCATTCAGAAAACAGTTTTGAAAACAGACCTTAAGGGTTCTTACAAAAGTTGTCACCATAGGTCAGCGGTACCATTCTTACATAAACATGTACTTAATCAAAACATTTCAAAAGATAAGGGGTACACTTGATACATATCAGCAAGGGTCCATCGGGAACCTATTTATAATCTACTAAGCAGCGTCCCCTTCTCAATCCGCAACACAAGTCTTCAAAAGCGATCCCCGTCATTCAGCAGCCGCCCTCTCGTCAGCGCGTCCCGATCAGTAAGTCCTTCCTCCAGGAATAGCATCACCAGCTCCGCTATCTTTTAGTGCCAGAGGTTCATCGTCAAATATGCACAAGAAGTTGAGAGAGTAAGTTATCCGAATGGAATTACTCCCATCGACTTCTTGGAATTACACTAGCGACGCATACCAGAACATACAAACAGCACAATAGACAATACAGCAGATAACTATGCAAAATGCATGAGGATGCAATGCAATCGTCGCATTGTCTAACCTTTTATCTCTCGCTTAAGGGAATCCCTAAATCAATTATCTCGCAAAGCTGAATCTCTTTAACCACTTGTCTCGCAAAGTCGAAGTCTCTTGTTCACGTTTCTCGAGTCCATAACATCGGGAATTCAGGCTTTAGAGTTTTAGGTCTCGGGTCTACATCTCCTCGGAATCCATCCACCTAATTCGGAAGCAATCAGGAGTACAGAATCTCTAACCACACTGGCTTTTATTGGATGGCAAAGTGAATGCATTCATAAAATAATGGCCCGGGAAATAAATAAAATAACCTCATCCGGCCGTGTTCGAGCATCCCTCTCACTGATCAAGATTTAGTCAAGGGGGTGTCAGTCGCCTTGTCTAGTGATCATGTGGTACTTCGTCCACACCACTGAGTGACCAGCTCCGACTGGTTCAGCCAGGGCCCCTATGGTTTTTCCCACCTAGACAGACTTCTCAAGGCTTCTTGACGAATCACCGTCATTATCGTCCCCTATCCTAATCATCCAGCTGAACACCACAAGGGTAATCCAGATGTATCTTCCTCTCCACTACTTCGGGTTAGGGTTTAAGTTCGTAAGGTTATACTCGGTCGTTCTAACGTCGACCCATCCTAAGTCATCTCCGCCATACAGCTCCGACTATATGCGGAATGCTTCTATGGGACTCGACCACTGTGTCTGACGGGCTCCGACCCATCCTGAATCATTCTCGCCATACGGCTCTGACCAGTATGCAGGATATCCACAATCTCTCTGATGGGCTACAACCCATTCAGAGTCAACCTCTCCATATAGCTACGACTATATGCGGAATATCAAACATCATTCTGACGGGCTACGACCCACTCAGAATCACCATCGGCATATGGCTCCGACCACATGCGGGATATCCATTAATCATCGATAGATAGGCTCCGACCTATCCCAAAACATTCACACTCAACATATGGCTACGACCATATGGAGGCTATCTCAACACATGGCTACAACCACGTGAAACTATCATCATAGAACTCATAACGTTCACATCCAAAGCGTCGTCGTCATCATCATAGCGTCAGCTCGACCCACGAACTTGGCGCATCGGCATCATCCGGTTCATTGCGCGTTCCATCCCTTAGAGTTTCACTCTAGTCGTTGGGGAATCTCTTATAGTTTTCTAGTGTCTTTTCTATTCTCTAAGTATAACGCGGGATGATGCATTATGCTCATGCAATGACAATATAACAATAATACATCTCAACATAAACAAATATGTCAATCAATCAATACCATGTAATGGTGTAGGTCTGAGTCTTCGTATACCGCGATACAAACAATCACACAATTTATCGGGTATACTACTAGCTACGATAGACCTTTACTCCGACTTTGAGAGAGTACGGAGTGTCCTAGCGTACTCACTAGACACCAAAGCGTCTTAAGATAACTTCTCTCTCACCTGGATTCGCAGTTACCGAATCTACAAGTTCCGAGTGATCTGCTTCCTTCCTCGTCTGCCCGACTTCAACTTCTTTCAAGTCCCAGAAGATAGATATATGAGTATTAAAACTTCATTTAATATTTTCCTTAAAATCATTCTCAAGGTAACTTAAGAAAAATCCAAACATCGTCTTCATTTAAAATCAAAACATTAACTCTTTCACTCAGACTTGTCCAAAATCAAACACTAACTCTCATACTTTAAAAATCATGAGAAAATAATCAATTAAATTAATTTAATTAAAAGTTTCTTTGCTGGTCCCTCTTGGACAGCATTGAAATCAATTCCAAAAACACCGAAAAATTGCACTTTTCAAACCAACTTTATCTTAGATTAAATACCCATGGAAACTCAACTTTAAAACACTTTGAAAATACTTTTAAATAGGAAATGTGACTTAGAAAATTCTGGACAACATCATGTCCTAAGTTTTAAATTCATTTTCCATTGTTTAAAGCCAAATTCAAAAGCACAAACAACCAAGAATCATGAAAACAATCAAATAGACACTTTGATCGATAATTCATCAAGTTCAAACACTTAAAACCAATTGTGGACAGCATAGTATTCAAATAGAATAAATCAAACAATCATTCATTTATTTCAAACATCACATAATCACAATTCATCAAGTCAACATAACATGTTTACATACTCATTCATACACATAACTTAATCAATCAAAGAAATCAAGTTCTTAAACATAGACAAACCAAATCATGCATCATACAAATATAATTCCTTTTAACTTTCACTTAATCAATTTCCATCTTAGCAAAACTTCATCCTAATATACCTAAATATGTTGAAACCGTATACATCATGGCTTCACAAATCAACACATAATTTCACAATATAATCATCCACATACTCAAGAAAATTTACTCAAAGTCTAAGGTCCAAACCGTGGCCTTGACTAGGTTTTCTCAAAAATGTTTTCAAAGTTTAAAGACTTAAAAACAACTCCAAATTCAATCAACAATTTCACATAATTCATCAAATAAGTAAAGACATAACCCTAGCATGTTTTTCCTAGGTGAAACCGTGAGCACGCATAGGTTCCTAAACAAGTTTTATTTCACTTAAACACATAAAATCAACTCAAAGTTCATGAAAATCACATACACATAACCAAAATCCAACATTAAAACCTCTAACCTAAAGATCAAGTACAAACCGTGGCTAAACATAGTAAATAACACAATTTATATTCACTCAAAACATCATTACATCTCAAGATCATCACATGCAAGAGATCAAACAAAAGAAAATCAAGCTTTCATGCACAACAACATCAAATCGTGACCAACACAAAGAAAATCATCAAGAAAAGTTCAATAATTTCAAAGGTCTTTATGTCATAACCCAAACGTCAAGTTCATCATAGATCAAGTGTAGATCTTGACATGCACGAAGTCAAAAACACTAGATCTTTGGGAGATCCTTCATGAAAAGTCAAAACCAAGTTCTTTTCAAAAACACTTTTAAGAAATCAAGGAAGAAAACTTAAGGTCAAGAGAGAAAACACTTTCTTAACAAAAATTTTAGAATCATGTTTAGAAAATAACATGAATGTGAAGAAAATCACTAGATCTAATCATAAAATAAACATGCATCAACACTTTTTCAAACAAAATCAAGCTTTAGAAGAAGATCATGAAAAACGAAGAAGAATTAAAGAAAAAGGTTTAAAACTTTTAAGATCATAAAACAAGGTTCTTACTTAATCAAAAGTATTAGAAAATCAAGTCCAAATCTTAGGTTTCTCCTCTCTTTCCTCACGGCTCACTCACACTCTTTCCTAGTCCATGGTTTTCTCCTTTTCTTTTTCACTATCTTGGCTTGATCTTGCTTAGGTTATGAAGTGTTCAAAGTTTGGTTCTCTCTTCCTTACAATTCGGATACTCTCTCTCTTGTCACTAAGAGTTTGATTTTCTCTTAGTGTTGTGTTTAGTTTGGGAAAAGAAATGGAAGAAAGTGTGTGTGTTGATGAAGGAATGGAGGAGAATTCACTCACTCCCTCACGGTTTTAGGGTGTTGTTGGTGTGTGTTGGTGTTGATGTGGTTTTGTGTTGGTGAAGGAAAGAAGAAAGGATGAAGAATGAAGGATGAAACAACTCACTCTCTTGTTCATACGGTTTTGGTCCCTTTTCTCTTATCTTTCTCTACTTTCACTTAATTGCCATCAAGGGCTTGCATGAGGGGTTTGTTTGCAATTTCCTTGGTCTTGGTTTCCTTCCCACGGCTCCTTCCTCTTTCCTTCCTAATCTTCACTTTTTCCTTCCTTATGTCATGCTTGGTCATGAGGATGATGTCATTGTGTTGACTTTTGGGCATGCCACTTGTTAACCAAGTAAATGAGCTTGGTGGCCAAGCCAAGTGCATGCATTCGGCCACATGGAGGTTAGTGTAGGTTAGATTAGCTTAATTAGGTTTAAGGCACTAATTAGGGTTCTAATCATGATTAGGGTAGGATTAGGTTAACTAATCTAGGTTTAGTCCACTAATCCTTAGTGATTAGGGCTTAATCAAAAATTAAGGTACTAATCAAAAGTAATCATGGGTTTAAGGAAAGTTAATTCTAGATTGGCTCACTAACCTTGAGGATTTAGGGTTTTGGAGAGTGATTAAGTTCTTAATCAAGGATTAAGAGCTCGATTAGGGTTTAATCAAAGATCAAGGTGCTAATTAGGGTTTCTAGAGACGATTGGACTTTGATTCTTTGAGACTTGAAATAAAATAATTTTCCATCTTAAAATCATATGCATGAAATTAGGAAAACAAAATCAAACCTTAAGCAATCAAACACACAAAATCACAACACAAGTAAATCAAGCATAAAAATCCATTATGAATTCAAACTCTTTTAAATTAATTCTCGATTCATTTAGGTTAAAATAATTTCTTAATTAGGGACTTGTAGAAGTGAGTCAAAAGGCAGATGTCACATCCTCCCCAACTTAGAAATTTCTCGTCCTCGAGAAATAGCGTACCTGTTTCAAACAAATGAGGGAACGAATCCCTCATACTACTCTCACGCTCCCATGTAGCATTCTCACCATTCACAGAATTCCAAATAACCTTAACTAAAGGAATATCCTTTCCTCGCAGAGTCTTTACACTCCGCTCGTCTATCCTTAAAGGTGAGGTCTCGTACGTAAGATTTTCCTTGAGTTGCACAGAGTCGGGTTCGATGATGTGAGAAGAATCACTAACATACTTTCTAAGTTGCGACACATGGAAGACATTGTGTAGGTTAGAAAACATTGGGGGTAAACCAATTTCGTAAGCTACTGGTCCTACACGTTTTAGGATCTGGTAGGTGTAAGTTCCATGATGAATGTTTTGATAATGACAAAGTGTTTTGAACAAGCTATCTTGTGTTGATCAAGTTCAAGTTCAACAAGCAACAACAAACATCAAATGAAGAAGAGAGAAAACAAGCTCATGAAGACTTAGTTTGAGTGTAATTGTAATTGTTTTATCTTTTGCCTCTCAAGCTTCTTAGGTCTTTTATTTGGGTAGATTATTTAGAGGGTAGTGAATCTCTATCATAGTCATGATTAAATCATAATTTGAGCTTTCACTTAACCTAGAATCAATAGGTGGCTTAAAGGTTTTAAAGGAAAGGTTTGGTTTTGAGAAAACAAGTTTTAAACAAGTATCAGACATGTTTAATCGATTAAGGATGAATTTAATCGATTACTACTCGATTAAGTGAAGATTTAATCGATTAAACACTGCTGAACTGGTTTTTTAAAATACGATTTTCACTTCTCAAAATCAGTTTTCAAGTGCTACAACTTTTGGGTATTCTATAAAAACCTTTTCCTAATCTTTGTGATTAATGAGAACACTTTCATAATCAATTTTACAAGAATCAAGCCATTCTATTCTCTCTCAATTTCAAAGATCAAAGCTTTCATATTTTCATATTCTTTGATCAAGAACCTTTGAATCTCTTATTGTGAATTGTCATAGCTATTGATTGAGATTCATAGGAGTGTTATTGTGTTTTCTATTGTGTTGTAATCTTTGCAAGAAGGCAAGCCAACTACAACAAACAAAGAAGTCTTGGTGTGTCGATTATCATCAAGCAAATCTCATTAGAGAAGAAGAAAGTCTTGGTTGTGAATCAAGCAAAGTGAAGCCTTGGTGTGTGGATTATCATCAGCAATTGAAGACTTGTTGTGTCGATTATCAACAAGGGGTAGAGGTTAGATTAGAGAGAAGATCAATAGGATTACAAGGCAAGGGTGTGGTATCTCTTGTAGGCTAGCAAGAAGGGAGTCTTGTGAGGAATTTACTTGTAATTTGAGAACTCTAATTCCTCATAGTGAAGAATCTCTCTTGGTTGAAGAGGGGACTGGATGTAGCTTTCAAGCGGATGAAAGTGAACCAGGATAAATCACTGTGTCGTATCTCTAAACCCTTAACTCTTTACATTCAAGTCATTGATTGTGTTCTTGATTGAAAACCTAGAGAAAGATTGATTTTTCATAATTGATTGAATTGAATCTTTATTGTTCAAATTGATAAAGGGAAAATCATTTTCATAACTAGGATAATCAATAAGAATATAGGTGTTAATTGTTTTCGCTGAATCTCTGATCTTACGTGTTAATTGATTGATTTTCGTATTCGAATGAAAAATTGATTTTTCTGTTTTCTGTCATATTTAATCGATTAAGCATATATTTAGTCGATTAATACTCGAGTAAATTTCAGGTTAATCGATTAAATGCTGTAGAATTTGCAAAAATCATTTGTTTTAATTGTTTCAATTTGTTTCTTTCGAAAATCTTTCAAGGTTTCTTTTACACCTATTCAACCCCCCCTTCTAGGTGTGTTCCTAGGGTTCCTTAGTTGTTTCAACCACCAATTGCGGTTTCTTCAATTGGTATCAGAGCTCGGTCGAAAGACACGAGCATAAGAGCTTTTTCGTAAAGATCCTTTAAGAAAATCGCAATGGGATTCGTACCCTTTGGTGGTGAAGGTTATTCAATAAATCGTCCTCCATTGTTTGCCGGAGAAGGCTATGCATATTGGAAAGTTAGAATGAAAATCTTTATCCAAGCCATAGATAGTGAAATTTGGAAAGTAGTTGAAAAAGGTCCTCATATCCCTTCTAGTTTAGTTGAAGGTGTAGAACAATTGATCCCCGAGGATAAGTGGAAGGATGATGATAGAAAGAAAGTTCAATATGATTATAAAGCAAAGAATATCATTACCTCCGCTTTATCCTATGACGAGTTCTTTAGAGTTTCTCAATGTTCTAGTGCTAAGCAAATGTGGGACACTTTACAAGTGACTCATGAAGGAACTAGTGAGGTTAGGAGAGCTAGATTGAATGCTTTAATGCGTGATTATGAATTGTTTCAAATGCTTCCAAATGAATCTATAAATGATATGCAAAAGCGTTTTACTCATATTATTAATCATTTACTTGCTCTTGGTAAGACTTTCTTACAAGGTGAACTTTCTAACAAAGTGTTGAGATGTTTAGACAGGAATTGGCAACCAAAAGTAACGGCTATTGTTGAATCTAAGAATATGGATTCTATGGATCTAGAAACACTTTTCGGAAAGCTTCAAGAACATGAAATGGAGCTTGGGCGATTAAGTATCAATGAAGAGTCGGATAAGAACAAAGAAAGAAAGGGACATGCTCTTAAAGCAAATAGATCATACAAAAAGAAAGAGAGTTCTGATGATGATGATGATAGTGAAGATTCCGATTCGGATGTTGATGAAAAAGAAATGAAACTTTTGCTAAGGAAATTTGACAAGTTTCTAAGGAGAAAAGGAAGGTTGAACAAAGACAAAGGTAAAGAGAAGGATTCCCCACACTACAAGACCAAGACATCAAAAGAAGGTGTAGTTTGCCATGAATGCGGAAAACCCGGACATCTCAAGTACTCATGCTCTAGATATCTCAAGAAGAAGGAGAAAGACAAGAAAAATTCTAAATCTAAAAGAGCATACATAGTTTGGGATAGTGATGAAGATAACAAGAAAAGCACATCGAGTAGTTCTTCGGATGATGAAGAAGCCGCTTGTCTCAACTTGATAACTCTAGTAGATGAAGAACAAAGTTCAAATGATGAATCAAGTTATCAAAGCGAGGAAAGCGATGTAAGTCATACTAAATCCGAAATTTCTTCTAAATATGAATTGTTATATAATGCTTATGAAGAAATGCATGAACAACTTGAAAAACTAGCTTTGAAAAACATTGAAAGAAAGAAGCTCATTTTGAAACATCAAAAAGAGATTTTAGAACTTCAAAAACAAGTTGATGAGCTTAATCTTGAAAATGAAACTCTTGATCTTATATATGCTAGTTCTTCTTGTGATTGTGCTAGTAGAGTGAATATTGTGGTTGATTGTGAGAATTGCAAGTTGCTCAAAGATGAAAATGCTATTTTGAAAAATAAGCTTGCAAGTTTCACAAATGGTGATATTAGATTGCGCACATTGTTAAATTTTCAAAGAGAAAATTCAAACAAGTTTGGTTTGGGTTATACTAATGCTAAGAGTAATTCTCATAGAAATGTTGTTGATTTTTCTAAAGTTGATTTCTCAAATGCACCAACATGTTTCTATTGTGGTACTCATGGACATGCTTCAAATGTGTTATATTAAAGTGCATGGTATACCTAAAGGTGATTTTGTTTGGATGAAAAAGGGTGAAAGTCCCTACACTAACAAAAATGGATCCAAAACCATTTGGGTACCAAAAAGCAAAGCATAATTGTTTTGTAGGTATGATTGAAGAGCAAAGGGCTTACAAGTGTTATTCATACATTTGCATCTTCAATTGGTATTACTTTTGCATCTCAAAAGAAGTCCTACAAATTTGGTACAAGTGATATTGTTAGATATTGATGATTATAGTATCTTCTCAATTGGTATCTTCTCAATTTCTTTTCTAAAGTTCAATTGATACTAATTTTGATGATTAGATGATTATTATGCTATTATTGTTGTTATTGAAGAAATATCACAATATATCTTATTTCTTTACATTGATGATATCTCAATTGGTATTATGACTTCTTAATATTTCTATTGGTTCATAATTCATTGTTATATTTTCTTGCCAATTGGTATCACATTTCAAAGTATAGTACTTGTTATATTTCAAAGTTTATTGGTGTTATATTGTTATTTCTTCACAACATTGATAATGGTATATATTACTTTGAAGAAATAAATGTGAATTTCTCTATTTTGGCTTAGTATTTTATATTTCAATTAGTATTTCAATTGGTATATATATTACTTTTTGATAATGCCAAAGGGGGAGAAATAGTATGTTTTGAAGAAACGATATTTTGGGGGAGAAATGGTATGTTTTGGAGAAATGGTATGTTTTGAAAAATGGGAGAAATGATATGTTTTTGTGGAGAAAGGTTGTTTTGTTGTTTTTATGTAGGTTGAGCTAAGTTGTTGAAGATAGGGGGAGAATCAAGCTTCTATCAAATTGGATTTCAAATATCAAATGCATTGATTGAAGGGGAGCAAGTTTCTCACCAAGTGATCAAATTGTTAAAGAATCAACAACTTCAATCAAATTCAAAACATGGTTTGTCATTTTCAAAAAGGGGGAGATTGTAAGTTCCATGATGAATGTTTTGATAATGACAAAGTGTTTTGAACAAGCTATCATGTGTTGATCAAGTTCAAGTTCAACAAGCAACAACAAACATCAAATGAAGAAGAGAGAAAACAAGATCATGAAGACATAGTTTGAGTGTAATTGTAATTGTTTTATCTTTTGCCTCTCAAGCTTCTTAGGTCTTTTATTTGGGTAGATTATTTAGAGGGTAGTGAATCTCTATCATAGTCATGATTAAATCATAATTTGAGTTTTCACTTAACCTAGAATCAATAGGTGGCTTAAAGGTTTTAAAGGAAAGGTTTGGTTTTGAGAAAACAAGTTTTAAACAAGTATCAGACATGTTTAATCGATTAAGGATGAATTTAATCGATTACTACTCGATTAAGTGAAGATTTAATCGATTAAACACTGCTGAACTGGTTTTTTAAAATACGATTTTCACTTCTCAAAATCAGTTTTCAAGTGCTACAACTTTTGGGTATTCTATAAAAAACCTTTTCCTAATCTTTGTGATTAATGAGAACACTTTCATAATCAATTTTACAAAAATCAAGCCATTCTATTCTCTCTCAATTTCAAAGATCAAAGCTTTCATATTTTCATATTCTTTGATCAAGAACCTTTGAATCTCTTATTGTGAATTGTCATAGCTATTGATTGAGATTCATAGGAGTGTTATTGTGTTTTCTATTGTGTTGTAATCTTTGCAAGAAGGCAAGCCAACTACAACAAACAAAGAAGTCTTGGTGTGTCGATTATCATCAAGCAAATCTCATTGGAGATGAAGAAAGTCTTGGTTGTGAATCAAGCAAAGTGAAGCCTTGGTGTGTGGATTATCATCAAGCAATTGAAGACTTGTTGTGTCGATTATCAACAAGGGGTAGAGGTTAGATTAGAGAGAAGATCAATAGGATTACAAGGCAAGGGTGTGGTATCTCTTGTAGGCTAGCAAGAAGGGAGTCTTGTGAGGCATTTACTTGTAATTTGAGAACTCTAATTCCTCATAGTGAAGAATCTCTCTTGGTTGAAGAGGGGACTGGATGTAGCTTTCAAGCGGATGAAAGTGAACCAGGATAAATCACTGTGTCGTATCTCTAAACCCTTAACTCTTTACATTCAAGTCATTGATTGTGTTCTTGATTGAAAACCTAGAGAAAGATTGATTTTTCATAATTGATTGAATTGAATCTTTATTGTTCAAATTGATAAAGGGAAAATCATTTTCATAACTAGGATAATCAATAAGAATATAGGTGTTAATTGTTTTCGCTGAATCTCTGATCTTACGTGTTAATTGATTGATTTTCGTATTCGAATGAAAAATTGATTTTTCTGTTTTCTGTCATATTTAATCGATTAAGCATATATTTAATCGATTAATACTCGAGTAAATTTCAGGTTAATCGATTAAATGCTGTAGAATTTGCAAAAATCATTTGTTTTAATTGTTTCAATTTGTTTCTTTTGAAAATCTTTCAAGGTTTCTTTTACACCTATTCAACCCCCCCTTCTAGGTGTGTTCCTAGGGTTCCTTAGTTGTTTCAACCACCAATTGCGGTTTCTTCAGTAGGGTCCTATGAATTTAGGGGTAAGTTTTCGGGTTTTAAGCACTCTGCCAATCCCAGTAGTGGGAACTACTCGCATGAATACATGGTCACCTTCATCAAACTCAATAGGAGTCCTCCTCTGATCATAGTAGCTTTTCTGCCGGCTTTGAGCACTTCTCATCTTTTCCTGAATCATCTTAATCTTGTCTGTTGTTTGCTGAACCATTTCCGGTCCCAAAATGAGATTCTCTCCGGTTTCAAACCAACATAACGGCGTTCTGCACTTCCTCCCATACAAAGCCTCATAAGGAGCCATCCCTATGCTTGAGTGATAGCTGTTGTTGTACATGAACTCAATTAGTGGCAAGAGGGTGTCCCATTCTCCTGCTTGTTCCAGAACACAAGCTCTAAGAAGATCTTCCAGTGATTGAATGGTCCTTTCCGACTGTCCGTCCGTCTGAGGATGATAAGCTGAACTCAACTGAAGTCTTGTCCCGAGTGCAGCATGTAGATTATTCCAGAACTTCGAAACGAATCTCGGATCTCTGTCGAATATGACGTTTGTTGGCACTCCATGAAGTCTCACTATCTCATTGACATATATGGTTGCTAGCTTCTCCAACGGATACTTCACATTGACAGGCATGAAATGAGCGCTTTTGGTTTATCGATCGACAATTACCCAAATAGCGTCAAATCCTTTTTGGGTCTTAGGCAAAGCAGTTACAAAATCCATGGAAATACTGTCCCATTTCCAACTTGGAATTTCCAATGGTTGTAACACTCCATCGGGTCTCTTGTGTTCGATCTTAGCCTTCTGACACACCAAACATCTCGACACATATTCCGCTACTTCTCTTTTCATACCAGGCCACCAAAACATCCTCTTCAAGTCCTGGTACATTTTAGTTGCTCCGGGATGGATACTCAGCTTACTCTTATGAGCTTCTTCTAAAATCATCTCCCTCATTCCTTTGTCTTGTGGCACACAAATCCGATCCTTATACCTGAACACTCCATCAGCTCCTACTTGAAACTCAGCCTCTTTTCCTCCCGAAACCAACTGCTTCTTTTCTTGTAACTCCGGATCCTTGGATTGTCCTTCCTTGACTTGTTCCATAAACTCATTCGATAGAACCAACATTCCCAAAGTCATACTTCTCGGATTCATCCTAACTTCCAGGTTCATATCTCTAAATCTCTCGATTAACTCCATTTCTTTTACCATCATCGCATACACATGAAGAGACTTTCCACTTAAAGCGTCTACTACCACGTTTGCTTTCCCCGGATGGTACTGTAGCTCAAAGTCGTAATCCTTCAGAAATTCCATCCATCGCCTTTGTCTCATGTTCAACTCCTTTTGATCAAAGAGATACTTAAGACTCTTATGATCACTAAATACCTCAATCCTCGCACCGTAGAGGTAATGTCGCCATATCTTTAGAGCAAAAACTACCGCAGCTAACTCCAAATCGTGAGTTGGGTAATTCTGCTCGTGAACTTTCAGTTGTTTAGAGGCGTAAGCTACGACCTTTCGCTCTTGCATCAGGACGCAACCCAAACCTTGCTTCGACGCATCGCAATAAACACTGAAACTCTTCTCGGGTTTCCGCAAAACAAGCACTGGGGCTGTGGTTAACCTCCTCTTAAGCTCTTGAAAACTCTCCTAGCACTTCGTTGTCCACACGAACGGTTGTCCTTTCCTGGTTAACTTCGTCATCGACAAGGATAGTCTTGAAAATCCTTCAATAAAACGCCTATAATATCCTGCCAAACCGAGAAAACTTCGAATCTCCGTCACCGTCGTTGGCACCTTCCAGTCCAATACCGCCTTTACTTTAGCCGGATCCACTGCTATTCCATCCTTCGAGATTACGTGACCCAAGAAATTCACTTCCTCCCACCAAAATTCGCACTTTGAAAGCTTTGCATACAACTGTTTTTCCTTCAAAATCTGCAGGACTATCCTCAAATGTTCCTCGTGTTCCTCCTTGTCCTTGGAATAAATGAGGATATCGTCTATGAATACTACCACGAATGAATCTAAGAAGGGTTGAAAGATTCTATTCATGTAGTCCATAAACACTGCAGGAGCGTTAGTCACTCCAAAAGGCATGACTAAATACTCGAAATGCCCATATCGGGTCCTAAAAGCAGTCTTCGGAATGTCATCTTCCTTTACTCGAATCTAGTGATAGCTCGATCGAAGATCGATTTTCGAAAACACCGCAGCTCCTCTCAACTGATCCATCAGGTCATCTATCCTAGGCAGAGGATACTTATTCTTGATTGTTACCTTATTCAACTGGCGATAGTCGACACACAACCTCATACTACCGTCCTTCTTCTTCACTAGCAAAACTGGAGCTCCCCATGGCGACACGCTTGGTCTAATGAGTTGCTTTTCCGCCAACTCCTCGATTTGCTTCTTCAACTCAGCTAACTCCACTGGTGCCATTCGGTAGGGCGCTCTAGAGATTGGTCCAGTCCCCGGTATCACATTGATTGAAAACTCGACCTCTCGAACAGGTGGTAATCCAGGAATGTCGTCAAGGAAAACTTCAGGGAAGTCTCGGACTACAGGCAGTTCTTGAATGTGATTGTCCACATCGTCGTCCAAAGAAGTTGAGATCATGTATACATGGGCTCCCTCTCTCAGAGAAGCCATGACTTGATTGGCAGTTACGTGCTTTGGGAAGGGTTCGTCAGGGTTTCCAAAAGATAGGGTCTTAGTGAAACAGTTTAACTGATCATGGTTAGAAGATAACCAGTCCATTCCTAAGATAACATCGATCTGGGATAAGGGTAATGCTATCAGGTCTGTGGGAAAAGTCTTATTGTCTATCACTACCGGACACTTAGGGCAAAAAGTTGAAACTGTGACTGGGTCACTAGTAGGGGTAAACACAACTAAATCATATGGTAGAGAAGCTACCATCAAGTGAAACCTACTCACAACATCATCAGATATAAAAGAGTGTGTGGCACCCGAATCATACAACACATTTAAGGAAATCTCACGTATAAGACATGTACCTTGGATGAGACCATCGTGGTTTGAAGCCTCTACACCACTCATCGTAAACACTTTTCCTTTAGCTTGTGGCCTCGCAGCATTCCCAGCATCATTTCCTTTCCTTTGTTTGGGGCATAGCCTTGCAAAGTGACCAGGTTCTTGACAGAAGAAACAAATCGGCTTGGGGTTACATTCATTGCCAAAGTGGCGTCTACCGCATAGAGTACAAAAAGGAGGTGATGTTTCAGAGTTCCTATCAGTAGGGTTATTGCTGTAGCAGCTTCTACTCCCGTTGTGGCTCCAAGTGTTAGCGTTCCTATTCCCCCGGTTGCCATTGTTACGATTGTTGTTCCTTTGGAACCTCGATCCTCCATAGCGATTATCCCTTCTTCCTCCGAATCGATCGTAGGGTCCTAGCCCATGTTGGGTTCCTTGCCTCACGTTCTGGTAATTGGGGTTGTTCCTCATTGGTCCATGGGAACTCGAGGGTACAGCAGTCTTGTTACTCACGTTCTTCGCCTTAAGCCCATCCTCATAGATCCTGCATCTGCTCACTAAGAGCGGAAAACTGTCGATCCCCATGTGTATGAAGGCCATCTTAATCTCAGTCTTAAGTCCATCAAGGAACTTCGCGCACTTCGACTGGTCGTTTCCGGGTTGATTATAGTGCGGCACGTACTTCACCAGTTCCTCAAACTTCGCAGCATACTCGCCGACCGACATATCTCCTTGAGTCAAGTGCATGAACTCTATCTCCTTCTTCAACTTCATATCGATAGGAAAATACTTCTCTAGGAATCTTTGCTTGAAGGAGTCCCAAGTGACAGCCTCCTGCTGAACCTCCATAACTTGCCTAGTATTCTCCCACCAGTCAGATGCCTCCTTCGTCAGCATGTAGACCGCGTAGGTTACCTTCTGAGCATCGGTGCATTGCATAGTGGTGAAGATATTTTCCAACTCCCTAATCCACTCATTAGCATTTTCCGAAGCATATCCACCGGCAAATTCCTTAGGGTTCCTCTTACAAAACTCATCTAATCCCCTATATTCCTGAGGTCCTAAGTTTTGGTTTTGGTTGTTCTGCTGAGCCTGCTGATGCATCATATTGAGATTCTCATTCATACCCAAAACAACAGCAGTCAGTTCGTTTAGCATGTCCTCGGTGTTCCGAGCTGCTTCAGGAGCATGTCTACCTCTTCCTCTTCCTGACATCGTACGCTATATTCATTAACACACTAACGATTCAATATACCTACTAACGTATCTAATCACACAACCTAAATATATCTAGAGATCACACAACAAAGAACATGTAAGGCCATGTTCAGGCCGCATGGACAACCATTGCTCTGATACCACCAAGTGCAACACCCCGATTTGGAAAACTCGAAATAAACACTCATAAAATACTGATTATTTCTTTTCGGAAAAGATTGTGAAATTATTTTTTTTGAAAACCAGAATAATACTCCACTGTCAAGCTTTCCAAAACAAGGTATTACTTTTTAAATCCTTCCTCTCAAAACGCTTGCGGAATTTTATAAAAACAGTTCGATATGGATAACTTCACAAAACAAAGGCTTTTCGTATAGGAAAATATTTGACTTACTTAAAATAGTTATCTTCTGATTAAGACAGTCATTCAGAAAACAGTTTTGAAAACAGACCTTAAGGGTTCTTACAAAAGTGGTCACCATAGGTCAGCGGTACCATTTGTGAGAACCTACAATCGGTGGTTGAAATAACTAGGATACACTAGGAGAATACCTAGAAGGGGGGGTTGAATAGGTGTTAGATAAACCTTGAAAGATTTTCGAAAGAAACAAATCAAAACGATTAAAAGAAATGATTTTCTTGAAATTTTCTTCTATTAATCGATTAACAAGTCAACTAATCGATTAATGCCGAATGATCAATTCAAACTAATCGATTAATTAAACCAATTACTCGATTAATCAATGTTAAAATTGAAAAATCACTTTTCAATCAAATACGAAAATCAATCAATTAACACATATGATCAGAGATAAAGCGGAATTGATTAACACCAATATTCTTATTGATTACCTAGGTTATGAAAATGATTTTCCCCAAATCAATTTTGCACAATTAAGATTCAATTCAATCAATTATGAAAAATCACTTTTTCTAGGTTTTCAACCAAGAACACAATTAATAACAAGAATTGTAAAGAGTAGAGAGTTTAGAGATACGACATAGTGATTTATCCTGGTTAACTTTCATCCACTTGAAAGCTACTCCAGTCCCCTCTTCAACCAAGAGAGATTTTTCACTATGAGGAATTAGAGTTTCTCAAATTACAAGTAAATGCCTCACAAGACTCCCTTCTTGCTAGCCTACAAGAGATACCACACCCTTGCCTTGTAACCCTATTGATATCTAATCTAACCTCTTCTCTTGCTTGCCGATACCCCACAACAAGACTTCCAATGCTTTGAGATTCTTCAAAGACTTCCACTTGCTTGCTTCACTACAAGACTTCCAAGTGCTTGATGATATGCCACACCAAGGCTTCCAAATAACTTTGCTTGATGAATAACTTCTTCAAGACTTCCTTTGTTGTAGAGTGTTTGCCTTCTTTGCAATGATTACAACTCAAATGAAAACAAAATAACAATCCTATGAATCTCTTTCAAAAGCTATGAAAATATCAACATGAGAGATTCAAGGTTCTTGATCAAAGAATGTAAAAGTTTAATGCTTTGATCTTGAGAAAGTGAGAGAGAATAGAGTGGCTTTGAGAAATTGATTTGATCTAAAGTGTAATAATGAACCACAAAGGTTAGGAATAGGTTTATATAGAATACCCAAAAGTTAGGAATAGTTAAAAGTGCTTTTGAGAAGTGAAAAACGCATTTTAAAAACCATATCTGATCGTGTTACTCGAGTAACAAAGTGGCTAATCGAGTAACCATGCCTTAATCGAGTAATGCCGCAAGCCTGTAAAAATTTACTCGATTAAAAGTCAAGATAATCGATTATCAAAAAATGTTAATCGATTATCAGTTCAAAATATACTGTTCATCGATTATCAAACCTGTTAATCGATTATTTTGATTAAAAATCACTTAAAACTTGTTTTCTCAAAAACTAAACCTTTTCTTTCAAACCTTTAAGCCGCCTATTGATTTTAGGCAAAGTGAATACTCAAAATATGATAAAATCATGACTATGATAGAGATTCACTACCTCTAAGAGACTCTACCCAAACTCATAAACTAAGAGACTTGAGAGGCTAAAGATAAAACAATAAAACATAAACTACCAAACTAAGTCTTCATGAGTTGGCTCTCTCTTTATCACTTGATGTTTGTTGTTGCTTGTTGAGCTTGATCTTGATCAACACATTTGTAGCTTGTTCAAAACCTTTTGGCATTTATCAAAACATTCTTCATGGATCTTACAATCTCCCCCTTTTTGAAAATGAAAAACATGTTTTGAAGTTGTGAAGTTGTTGATGCTTGAACCATTTGATCACTTGGTGAGACTCTTGCTCCCCCTCAATTTATGCTTTTGACATTTAAAATCTAATTGAGATAAAAGCTTGATTCTCCCCCTATCTCCAACAACTTTGCTCAACCTACATAAAAACAACAAAACAAACCTTTCTCCAAAACAAAATATTATTTCTTTTCAAAACATACATTTCTCTTCAAAACATATATTTCTCCCCCTTTGGCATTATCAAAAAGTAATATATACCAATTGAAATATAAAATACTAAGCCAAATATAGGAGAAACTATGTCATATATAGAGATATCTAAACCAAAATAGAGAAATTAATAACCATACTATCTCTATACCAAACATTTCTTCAATAGCATGATAATCATCTAATAATCACTCAATGATACCAATTGAAACAATTGTATACCAATTGTAATACTAATTGTAAGAATTTGATACCAATAGTATTTTCTCAAAAGTATAAACAATATCACATCAAGAGAAATAATACCAATTGTGACTAAACAAATACCAATTGTATAATATCAATTGAGAATAGTACCAATTGAGAGAATTATGAGTAATATCTAACAATATCAAATGTTACCAATTTGTAGGATCTTTTCTTCATACAAATTGAAGATATCCAACAATATCAATTGTGTCAACTTGTAGGACTTTTACTTGAGATTTGAAGAAATATGTATAGACCTTCATTTGCATCTTCAATCATACCTACAAAAACAATCATGCTTTGCCTTTTGGTATCCAAATGGTTTTGGATCCATTTTTGTTAGTGTAGGGACTTTCACCCTTTTTCACCCAAACAAAATCTCCTTTAGGTATACCATGCACTTTAATATAACACACATTTGAAGTATGTCCATGAGTACGACAATAGAAACATGTTGGTGCATTTGAAAAATCAACTTTAGAAAAATCAACAACATTTCTATGAGACATACTCTTAGCATTAGTATAACCCAAACCAAACTTGTTTGAATTTTCTCTTTGAAAATTTAACAATGTGCGCAATCTAATATCACCATTTGTTAAACTTGGAAGCTTATTTTTCAAAATAGCATTTTCATCCTTAAGCGATTTGCAATTCTCACAATCAACCACAATATTCAATCTACTAGCACAATCACAAGAAGAACTAGCATATATAAGATCAAGGGTTTCATTTTCAAGATTAAGCTCATCAACTTGTTTTTGAAGTTCTAAAATTTCCTGTTGATGTTTCAAAATGAGCTTCTTCCTTTCAATATTTTTCGAAGCTAGTTTCTTAAATTGTTCATGCATTTCTTCATAAGAATTATACAACAATTCATACTTAGAAGAAATTTCGGATTTAGTAAGACTTACATCGCTTTCGTCGCTTTGTTCACTTGATTCATCATTTGAACTTTCCTCTTCATTTACTAGAGCTATCAAGTTGAGACAAGCAGCATCTTCATCATCCGAAGAACTATTTGATGTACTTTTCTTGTCTTTTTCATCATCACTATTCCAAACTATGTATGCCCTTTTAGTTTTCTTTTCTTTCTCCTTCTTCTTAAGATACTTAGAGAATGAGTACTTGAGATGACCGGGCTTTCCACATTCATGGTAAACTATACCTTCTTTTGAAGTCTTTGTCTTGTAGTGTGGGGATTTCTTCTCTTTACTTTTGTCTTTGTTCATCCTTCCTTTTCTCCTTAGAATCTTATTGAACTTTCTTAGTAGAAGTTTCATCTCCTCTTCATCAATGTCCGAATCGGTATCTTCATTATCATCATCATCATCATCATCGGAACTTTCTTCCTTTTTATATTACCTTTTAGCTTTAAGAGCAATTCCTTTTCTTTCTTTGTTCTTGTCCGATTCTTCATGCAAATGCAAACGTTCAAGCTCCATTTCATGTTCTTCAAGCTTTTCGAAAAGTGTTGCTAAGTCCATGGTGTCCAAGTCCTTTGATTCAACTATTGCGGTAACCTTAGGTTGCCATTCCCTACTTAGACATCTTAAAACTTTGTTAACAAGTTCACAATTCAAGAAAGTTTTTCCAAGAGCAATGAGATGATTAACAATATGAGTAAAACGCTTTTGCATAAAACATATAGATTCATTAGGCAACATACGAAACAATTCATATTCATGCATCAAAGAATATAATCTAGCACGCCTAACTTCACTAGTGCCTTCATGTGTGACTTGCAAGGTGCCCCACATTTCTTTGGCATCACGACATTGGGAGACTCTAAAGAACTCATCATAAGATAGAGCGGAGGTGATGATATTCTTAGCTTTTAAATCATATTGAATTTTCCTTTTATCATCATCGGTCCACTTATCTTTGGGAGTTAGTGTAAGTACACCTTCTACATCTTTTGAGGGAATATAAGGACCATTTTCAATGGCTTCCCAAATGTTCACATCTATAGCTTCTATAAAGATTCTCATCCTAATTTTCCAATAACCATAACCCTCTCCACCACACATAGGAGGGCGATTTATTGAAGCACCTTCACCACCAAAGGGTACGAATCCCATTGTAGTTTCCTCAAGGATCTAAACGAAAAAGCTCTATGCTCGTGTCTTTCGACCGAGCTCTGATACCAATTGTGAGAACCTACAATCGGTGGTTGAAATAACTAGGATACACTAGGAGAACACCTAGAAGGGGGGGTTGAATAGGTGTTAGATAAACCTTGAAAGATTTTCGAAAGAAACAAATCAAAACGATTAAAAGAAATGATTTTCTTGAAATTTTCTGATTTCAGTTTATAAAGAATTCGGCGAAACGTATATATTTTATATACTCAAATCTGACTCTAGAGGCAAATCATATGTTTAAATAAGAACTACTAAGGTTTCCTATAAATAAGGGCGTGCTTCCTCGAGAGTCTTTTTCAAATCTAAGATAATACTAAGCCGAATTCATGAAACGGTTTATGTCAAAAAGAGGTTTTGATTAAGCAAGTAATAATATTAAAAAGGAAAAATTTTCTAGTCCTAATTTTGATAGCAAGTAGTAAACTATTTGGAAATATTAATTATTTTCAAGTCAAAAAGAGAGCGTCACACCCTTTGGTGGTATCAGAGCATTGGTCCTGTTCCTCATGGCCCGCAGATGCAGCTAAGTATGATATTCAATGTTAATTGAATATGTTTGAGTAAGTTAGTGGTAGCATTTATATCTTAAAGACCTTTTTAGTAACCCAAAGCCCATAGTGCAGGTCTTTCTATGGCAACCCGAAATAGAAATGTTATTAACGAAATGTTAGAACGAATCACAACCGTGCTGGAGGGTATGCAGCAGCAGCAGAGGCATCAATCATCTCAGGAGAGAGCTGGTAACCCGTCTGTTGGCAACATGGCGAATCGTGATGCTAAGACTCTGTCGGAGTTCCGGAAGTGCAATCCACCAAGATTTGAGGGAGGATATAAACCTGATGAGCCGAACAAGTGGTTGTATGAGATAAATAAGATCTTCCGAACTCCGGAGTGTTCTGATGAACATAAGGTGACCTATGCAGTTTACATGCTTCATGGGGAAGCTAAAAACTGGTGGGATCACACGGTCCAATTGCTGAATTTTGAAAGGAGAGCAATCAACTGGGGAGTATTTGTGGAGAAATTTCTTAATAAATATTTTCCAGAAGATTTGCGGAGGAAAAAGGAAGTGGAGTTTATGCAATTGAAGCAAGGGGATATGAGTGTAGGGGAGTATGCTGCCAGATTCGAGGAACTGATGAAATACTCTCCCTATTACTTAAATAACCCTGATGAAAGAAGTAAATGTGTGAAGTTTGAAGGTGGGCTAAGGCCGGAGCTGAAGTCTATCTTCAGTTATCAAAGGATTCAGAGTTTCCCTGCACTTGTGGATATGTGCAGAATGTATGAAGATGATAAGAAGGCGGAGCTGATAGGAAGTCAAGTGAAAGGGGTTGGACAGAACTATGGACCCCAAACGAAGAAGAAGTTTGACCATCGGAATAATGGTCCATATTCTAAGAACAAGGGGAAAGGCAAGGCAGTGATGGATAACCGGAACAAGCCTCGCGATAATGCTCCTTATTGCGAGAAGTGCAAGCGTTATCATCATGGTCAATTTTGCTGGTCCACAGGAGGGTGTTTCAAGTGTGGGAAGCAAGGTCACTTTGCCCGTGAATGCAAGGAATCTGCAAAGGGGGATGAAAAGGGATCTGCTGAAAAGTCTGTGGTACAAGGACGGGTGTTTACCCTGAGTGGTAGTGAAGCAACCCAAACCCCGAATCTCGTGCAAGGTAATTTTCTGCTCAATAATCAACCTTGCAAAATCATGTTTGATTCTGGAGCTACACATTCTTTTGTTTCCCCGAAATGTGTGAGTAGGCTGAATCTTATTGTTTCTGATTCACCCTGCTATCTTAGTATAGATACCCCTACGGGAATACCGATCTACACCGCTAAAGTCTGTTTAGGGTGTAATGTAGAAGTTATGGGTCGTTCATCCCAGGTAGATTTGGTTTGTCTTCCTAACTTACAATTGGATGTGATCTTGGGAATGGATTGGTTGATGAAGAACCAAGTGATCATCAATTGTGAGGAAAAGACAATTCAATATAAGACCCTTGAACCGGAGGGTTATATGTGTTTATTCTCGGCCTCTGGAGAAGAAGAGTCGATGTCGATCGAAGAAATTCCAGTAGTGAGGGAATTTCCGGAAGTATTTCTTGAGGAGATACCAGGATTACCTCCGAAGCGAGAGATAGAGTTTGGGATCGATTTAGTCCCTGGAGTTGGTCCCATCTCTATTGCTCCTTATAGGATGGCACCACCAGAAATGGCAGAAATGAAGAAGCAAATCGAGGAGCTGTTGCAGAAACAGATGATCAGGCCAAGCGTTTCACCTTGGGGAGCTCCATTATTATTCGTAAAGAAGAAAGATGGAAGTATGAGGATGTGCGTGGATTACAGACAGCTGAATAAGGTCACTATTAAGAATAAGTATCCTTTGCCAAGGATTGATGACCTTATGGATCAAGTGAGGGGAGCTGCAGTATTCTCCAAGATTGATCTGAGATCGGGTTATCATCAGATCAGGATAAAGGAGGAGGATATACCCAAGACTGCATTTCGATCGCGATACGGTCATTATGAGTATGTTGTGATGCCGTTCGGATTGACAAATGCATCTGCTATTTTCATGGATTATATGAACCGGATCTTTAGACCATATTTGGATTTGTTTGTGGTGGTATTCATTGACGATATTTTGGTCTATTCTAAAAATCCGGAAGAACATGAAGAACATCTCAGGATTGTGTTAAAGGTCCTAAAGGAGAAGCAATTATATGCCAAACTTACGAAGTGTGAGTTTTGGTTGAATGAAGTGAAGTTTCTGGGGCATGTAATCTCTAAGGAGGGAATTGCGGTGGATCCAGCGAAAGTAAGTTCAGTGCTAAGTTGGGAACAGCCTAAGACGGTGACGGAGGTGAGAAGTTTCTTAGGACTGGCTGGATACTATCGTCGATTCATAGAAGGATTTTCTAAGATTGCATTGCCTTTGACCAAGTTGACTCGGAAGGATCAACCCTTTGTGTGGGACGATCGATGCGAAGTTAGTTTCCGGGAGTTGAAGGAAAGGTTAACATCGTCTCCTGTGTTAATCTTACCTGATCCTCACAAGAGTTTTGAAGTTTATTGTGATGCATCTAAGCAAGGACTGGGTTGTGTATTGATGCAAGAAAGAAGAGTAGTGGCGTATGCATCGAGGCAATTGAAGAATCATGAGGTGAATTACCCGACGCACGATTTGGAGTTGGCTGCGATCGTGTTTGCCTTAAAGATGTGGAGACATCATCTCTATGGCACTACATTCCAAGTATTTAGTGACCATAAGAGTTTGAAATATCTGTTCGACCAGAAAGAGTTGAACATGAGGCAAAGAAGATGGATGGAGTTCTTGAAGGATTATGATTTTAAACTCCATTATCATCCGGGTAAAGCGAATGTGGTTGCAGACGCGTTGAGTCGGAAAGTAATCCACGTTAGTGCGATGATGGTCAAGGAAGCAGCATTGATTGAAGAATTCAGAGACTTGAGCTTGTTGATGCAAGTGGAGCCATCAAGTATCAAGTTGGGGACGTTGCAGATCACAAACGAGTTCTTGGAAAGAATTCGGGAGTTGCAACGAGCAGATGAAGAGTTGATGGAAAAGATGAGACTAGGTTCGGAAGGAAAGGAACCTGATTTCAAGATAGGGCAGGATGGAATCCTTCGTTTCAGGACAAGGATTTGTGTACCAAGAGATCAAGAAGTTAGAAGGCTAATTCTTGATGAGGCCCATAAGAGTCGGATGAGTATGCATCCCAGATCGACCAAAATGTATCAGGATTTGAAGAAGATGTTTTGGTGGTCGGGATTGAAAAGAGATGTGGCAGAATATGTGGCGGCGTGCTTGATTTGTCAGAAATCGAAGGTAGAACATCAGAAACCGGGAGGACAGTTGCAACCTCTGAGGATTCCCCAGTGGAAGTGGGATAGTATCTCAATGGATTTTGTGTCTGGTTTGCCGAGAACAGTAGCAAATCATGATGCAATCTGGGTGGTTGTGGATAGGTTAACAAAGTCGGCGCATTTTATTCCGATAAATATGCGTTATTCCTTGAACAAGCTTACCCAGATCTATATCAGGGAGGTAGTTCGTCTTCACGGAGTGCCTTCGAGCATTGTATCAGACCGAGATCCGAGATTTTCGTCGCAATTCTGGAAGAGTTTGCATGATGCTATGGGAACAAGGTTGAAATTGAGTTCTGCGTATCATCCACAGACGGATGGCCAGACGGAGAGAACAATTCAATCTTTGGAAGATGTGTTGCGAGCGTGTGCACTTGAAGAACAAGGAAGCTGGGATCAAGTGTTACCTCTTGCAGAATTCACATACAACAATAGCTACCATGCAAGCATTGGAATGGCACCGTTCGAGGCGTTGTATGGAAGGAAGTGTTGGACCCCGCTATGTTGGTTCCAAGTGGGGGAGAACTTGATGGTTGGACCAGAAATAATACAACAGACATCTGAAAAGATCAAGATGGTTCAGACTAAGATGAAAGCGGCTCAGAGTCGACAGAAGAGTTATGCGGATAAGAGGAGAAAACCATTAGAGTTTTCTGAGGGCGATCACGTGTTCCTTCGGGTAGTTCCGATGAAAGGAATTAGTAGAGCTTTGAGAACCCGAAAGCTTCCGCCTAAGTGTATAGGTCCATATCAGATTCTTAAGAGAGTTGGCCCTGTTGCTTATCAATTGGCCTTACCACCCTCTCTGTCCAATTTGCATAACGTCTTTCACGTTTCGCAATTGAAAAAGTATGTTCATGATCCATCTATTGTTCTGAAACTCCAACCTGATGACCTAACTCTGAGAGAAAACCTGACCTTTGAGACCAGACCGGTTCGGATGGAAGATCGTGAAGTCAAGCGGCTCAGACGAAAGGAAATACCTTTGGTCAAGGTAATTTGGGAGAATGCTGACGTATCGGAAGCGACATGGGAATTAGAGGAGAAGATGCGTCAAGAGTATCCGGAGTTGTTTTTGTAATCTAGAATTTCGGGGACGAAATTCCTTTTAAGTGGGGGAGTAGTGTAACATCCCTAATTTTTGTCTCCCGAATAATAGGAAATTAATAATAAAAAGTTTTATTATTAATTTATAGAATTTCTCAAGTTTATATTTTGTATTTAATTAGCCTTAAATATAAAAATAAGTTAAAATATTTTTATATGGCAAATAAATACAGAATATAAGGAAATTGCAGTTTGGTCCCTGAATGAGGACTCAAAGGCAATATTAGAATGGTTCTTGGAGGGAAAGATTTAAAAATAATAATTTTTAAATTTTGAACTGAGCTAACCGGTTAGTAATGCCCTGTAACCAGTTAGACGATGAACTCAGAAGCTGGTTTAGTGGATTTTGATGAGTAATCACTCGAATTACTCCGTAATCGCCACGATTACTGCATGGATTTAGTGGCAAAACACGCGTCGCCCTGCATGGAGGTCTAATTTGTCTATAAATAGGTGGATTTCTGATGGATTAGGGGTTGCTCATCTGAATTCTTGTTGAAGAGGCTGAGTTAGGGTTCCAAAATCGTGAGGGCAAATTCTCATTCATCTCTGAATTTTGTTGAGCGAGTGATACACATTCACAAAGCTCACATCAAGGGCTTTGTGTTGATATAGAGTTTGTGAGCTGAGAGTCTTTGTGTGAGGAGAAATCGTCAATTGAAGTGAAGGTTGGGAAAACTGAGTTCAGAATTTTCTGATTCTGGAAGCTGTGTTGGAACCTTGATTTTGAGTAGCTCAGGTAATCTCTAGGCCTCAAATCTTTCTCATTCGTTAGTGCATATTGCCTAGAACAATCTCTAATTATTTTCCCCAATTTCTTTGGCCAAATTCCATGTCAATTTTGGTGGTTTCTGGACCCTGTTGCTGGAAAACCGAATCTGAGTGCAGACTTTGGGAAATTGTGAGAGTTTGTGGTTTCTCTTCAAATCCAGTGAAAATCTTCATCAAGATCGTCTTAGAGGTATGGGAGAAGTCTATACTATACTAGATTTAGACTAAAAATTAAATGATTTAGGATTTGAGTTCACAAAACTCAAAAGGGTATTATGTGTTTTTAAGCACAAAGGCTTGGAGGCCAATTTCTTGCTCACTGTGGTTTTGAGCAACTTTAATTTGATGCATGCAAGCTATATAAATGCTGAATTCTGTGTTTGAGTGCTTAATCTAAGTTTGGTTGTGTTAAATTGTGTTTATGTGGATTTTCATGCAATTTGATACAATAAACTTGATGCATGCAATATGAATGTGTTTCTGAGTGTAAACATGTTTGTTTTAAGGCATATGAACTTGGTGTATACTGAAATTTGGTTAGATTTGAGAAAGGAAGAAAATGAGTTGTTAAAACTCTTGTTTTAATGGTCTGACTGCATAATCTAACCGGTTACACGATTTTCGTAACCGGTTAGACACTGCAGATTTTCAAAGAAAAATTGGTTTATTAATCAGTTCTGAAATCTCAATGGCCTTTGCTCAAATTTAAGCTTAAATTTCATTATACATGGTCTGAACTTGAGTTCTCAAAGTTCTGAATTGAAGGATCAAAATTATGCCTTAAGTTAATGAAATAATTTCAAGAGGAAATTATGTTCATTGGAAAAGGAAATGTGATTTGGACTTTTGAATGTTGAAACAATGGTTTTTGAGGTATAAAACAATGGTAAATGTGTTTTGGATTGGGTAGAGAATTCAAGAAAAAAGGGTTTTTCTGAATTGCAATGGTAAACAGTTCAGGTCTGTAATTCTAACCGATTAGCCTGAAACTGTAACCTGTTAGTACCTGAAGCTGAAAAATAAAAAGTTAAGTTTTTAAATACCATTGAAGATGTAATGCTCAATCTGGCTTTTAAAAGGCATATTTTGAGAAAGATTCAAAGGGGAATTTTATGCCAAAAATTATACCTCAACTAAATCATTCAAAAGTAGAAATTGGAATATTTCTAAATCACATTAATTAATGTAAAGATAAAACCAACCCTGATGTTTGTGCATACATATAGACTGGAAGTCTGGTTGGTAGGATCGTTATCATATTCTGGGAATATGAGGAGGGTACTCCGGGAGTACCAAAGTATAACCTACTTGATGACACATTATAGATATGTGGCCAGTGTCCGGGACCTGGTTTTTATGCGTTCTGGGAACGTGGCGTTCTGGGAACGTGGTGCACACTCCGGGAGTGATGCTTTTTATCCAAGTATGGTTCGGCATTATGTTCTAGGAACTAATGTCGGTGTTCTGGGAACACGATGGTGTATTGGAGGGACGTCCAAGATGGACATTTAGAGGCCTCAGTTGTGGATAGAAAATCATACATCATGCCACTTGCATTATAAGAGTTATAATGCTGAAAAATTGGTGTGCTCATATGTATTTGCATTATGATCTGTCCATGATATATTTGTGATTGTAATTTTAGTCTTTATCCATTATGTATATGTGTATACTTACTCCCTGTGCCCTGTTTAGGTGATGGCCAGATACCTAGCCTGCATCGAGATACGCCCTATCCCTAGCGGTATATGGACGTATGAGGAGCACCATGCCACCTTTTGAGGGGGAGGTTGAGATTACTCTCTACCACCCTAACCCTCTGGTGCGGGTGCGACCTCGGCGATTTAGGGTTCCATTAGTCTATACTATGCATGTTCCACCTTTTTACACTTATAGAGGACCACCCCGGCTCGACCTATGCGTCGTTTCCATAGTTTTCGTTTTAGAGCTGCCACTCGTTCCCATCCTTCATCCCATAGAGTTGTCACTAAGGAGACTCCTTCTCCTGGTCCGATTGAGTATGATAGGACTGCTTCTGCGGATCCTAGACCCAGTGGTGGGGTATCTACACCGTCGGGCGAGGTCGAGGAGGACCCTGTGGAGGATGAGAGCGAGGAGGAGGTGCATGTTGAGCCGACTGTTTTTGCTAGAGATGGACCCGCTGGTTCATAGGAGCCTGCATAGCATAGGTGTTTTGGATCCTAGATCCTAGGGATAGAGCTGTGGAGGATCTGAGGAGCTGCTGAGGACATGGAAGACTTGCTCTGGGACTTCTGCTTTTGGACTTTGTTATATATTGTATATATTGAGAGGTCTTAGAGTGAGCTTTTATTTTAGTGCAGCTGGTCTGTATATGTCTTATCAAAACTTGCTATCTCGACTTTTTATCACTTGCTACTGTACTGATGGGGTTTTATTTGATGGTATGATCTATATATATATGATGTTTATTTTCCTCAGCAGTGCCCAATAAGTACTATTTTTCTTCCGCGAACTATGATTTCAGTTTATAAAGAATTCGGCGAAACATATATATTTTATATACTCAAATCTGACTCTAGAGGCAAATCATATGTTTAAATAAGAACTACTAAGGTTTCCTATAAATAAGGGCGTGCTTCCTCGAGAGTCTTTTTCAAATCTAAGATAATACTAAGCCGAATTCATGAAACGGTTTATGTCAAAAAGAGGTTTTGATTAAGCAAGTAATAATATTAAAAAGGAAAAATTTTCTAGTCCAAATTATATAGCAAGTAGTAAACTATTTGGAAATATTAATTATTTTCAAGTTAAAAAGAGAGCGTCACACAAATCTTAGGTTTCTCCTCTCTTTCCTCACGGCTCACTCACACTCTTTCCTAGTCCATGGTTTTCTCCTTTTCTTTTTCACTATCTTGGCTTGATCTTGCTTAGGTTATGAAGTGTTCAAAGTTTGGTTCTCTCTTCCTTAAAATTCGGCTACTCTCTCTCTTGTCACTAAGAGTTTGATTTTCTCTTAGTGTTGTGTTTAGTTTGGGAAAAGAAATGGAAGAAAGTGTGTGTGTTGATGAAGGAATGGAGGAGAATTCACTCACTCCCTCACGGTTTTAGGGTGTTGTTGGTGTGTGTTGGTGTTGATGTGGTTTTGTGTTGGTGAAGGAAAGAAGAAAGGATGAAGAATGAAGGATGAAACAACTCACTCTCTTCTTCATACGGTTTTGGTCCCTTTTCTCTTATCTTTCCCTACTTTCACTTAATTGCCATCAAGGGCTTGCATGGGGGGTTTGTTTGCAATTTCCTTGGTCTTGGTTTCCTTCCCACGGATCCTTCCTCTTTCCTTCTTAATCTTCACTTTTTCCTTCCTTATGTCATGCTTGGTCATGAGGATGATGTCATTGTGTTGACTTTTAGGCATGCCACTTGTTAACCAAGTAAATGAGCTTGGTGGCCAAGCCAAGTGCATGCATTCGGCCACATGGAGGTTAGGGTAGGTTAGATTAGCTTAATTAGGTTTAAGGCACTAATTAGGGTTCTAATCATGATTAGGGTAGGATTAGGTTAACTAATCTAGGTTTAGTCCACTAATCCTTAGTGATTAGGGCTTAATCAAAGATTAAGGTACTAATCAAAAACATAATCATGGGTTTAAGGAAAGTTAATTCTAGATTGGCTCACTAACCTTGAGGATTTAGGGTTTTGAAGAGTGATTAAGTTCTTAATCAAGGATTAAGAGCTCGATTAGGGTTTAATCAAAGATCAAGGTGCTAATTACGGTTTCTAGAGACGATTGGACTTTGATTCTTTGAGACTTGAAATAAAATAATTTTCCATCTTAAAATCATATGCATGAAATTAGGAAAACAAAATCAAACCTTAAGCAATCAAACACACAAAATCACAACACAAGTAAATCAAGCATAAAAATCCATTATGAATTCAAACTCTTTTAAATTAATTCTCGATTCATTTAGGTTAAAATAATTTCTTAATTAGGGACTTGTAGAAGTGAGTCAAAAGGCAGATGTCACACAACAAAATTATTTACTCTTTCTTTTACTCTTAACCGATTACACACACATATATCCAATTAAACACAAAACTTTCCTCTCAAATCAACTAGTTCATTTATTTCCTTTATTCTTAATCCAAAAACCGAATATAAATTAAATATTCACAACACAATTTCAAACAATTTATTTTAGCCTAATTTCTCAAAACATACTCATTACTTTTAAGTCAATTTGTAACACCCCGATTTGGCAACTTGAAAACCGTAGTCATTTTGAGTGAAAATTTAGGGCCATTTTTTTTTAAAAATTGAGTGGTGCACAAAATGAGAACACCTCCGTTTTTTTTCCAAAACATAAATGTATAACAAACTCGTTTTCTCATGTTGAGCCAACTCATTCAAGTCCCAAACCGGAATGTCACAAGACATTTCACTTTGAAACTCACCTTCCAAAACATTATCTAAAATGGAATAGCCCGTTTGATTTCATGTCAAAATATTCATACGAAGATTAAATTGTTGGGGTTACAGCAGGACCAGGCTGCTAAGAACTCCTGGGTAATTACATACTCAAAGGGAAAATTATCTACTCCCTAGTCAGATTCCTAAATCCTTACCTAATCTTGCTTTCCAATCTACTAAACCACTTGTCATCGTCCATCAGTAACTCCTCAAGACTAATGATCCAACTCTCGTCATTAGAGTATCCCTCTGCGTCCTCATCAGACCAGAGGTCAGGGTTTTCCTCCTCTTCGTCCCTGATAAGCTCCACCTCAGCAGCGTCAGACTCACAATCCGTCTCCCCCTCCGCAGCAGCCTCCTCTTCTGCTAACTGTAACTCAGCCCTTCTACGCGGAATCGTTATGTAGAACATCTCCAAAGCAGACATAATGCTATTGGCGCCTCTTCTGGGAGTCGCTCCTATCTCCCGCAACTGTTGGTATCGTACCATGTTGGCCATCTAAGACCCTACGATTTTACACAAGACAGAATAGATAGAGTAGAGAGAGTGAGCAACCCAAAACGGCAACGTCGACTATGTGGGATTACATTAGGTAAATATTAAGACAAATAAATATAAAGGCAAACATAAATCCAACAATAGCATAAGGTAAATCAAGACAACACATATAACCATCATCATTCACATATACCTAATCACTCGATTATTCATTCTAACATTTACAAGCTCAATCACAATCGCATCCTTCACCGGGTTACTTTTCTTTAACTCTCCCTCATTCCTCATTCTCAAACTCATTAAATGCATCAAGGATACTCTTATCACTTACCATACATAAATCCTATCCATCGCTTGAGTTTCACATCACTATCAATATTTTCCTTATTATCATTACCCTTATTTTGGAATATCTGGGTTATTTAAGTCTTATTAATTTGATTAGCATCAATGATGAGGGGGGACATCATTGTGCTCACACACGCCTACATCTCCTCGGTTCACCACCCAACCTAGTCGGAAGCAAACAGGAGTACAGGACCTTTACCACGCGGGCACGACAGCTGTCACAATACATAATGGTCCCAGACCAGGAGGATCTCGTCCTCAAAACATATCAATAACATTAAGGCTCACTGTCTCACAGTGGCAAAACACATTGCCTCGTTCCAGTCCCTCTCCACTGTTCTCGAAATGCCATAGGGGTGACAGCACTATTCTGGTCCCGGGTGCAGAACTTACCACGGCATAGGACCGATCTGCCCGTACCACATGTGGAGTTCGTTCTGCCCAGAATAGTACTCCAGGCAACGTGACGTTTTACCGTCCTTACCCTACCCTATTGCATTCACAACCCGAATATCCCTGATATCCGGGGTACCTTCCTCTCCACTACTTCGATTCGACACTCATGCCTCACCGCATTTATACATGTCTTTTAATAGTCTTTTAAAGATTTTAGATTACGGCTTAGTCCTAATGATCGGCTCATCCTTAGTGCATCCCTTCAATGAAACCCGATCGCTAATCGTACGCATCTAATCCCCCTAATACTCACATGGCATCACTTGAATCATCACAACATCTTCGCATCATCTTTCTCTTTCTCAATCACAGTACATTGCTCTCCTTAATGTCAGCATCACTATTCCAAACCAATTGAAACTCAACATGCCATCATTGTTCTCCTCGCCAATGGTGATGCAGCAGCATCACTAGGGTCCTCCTCGCCACCTCGAGCTCAGCAGCATCAGTAACTTCTCTCGTTCGTCCAAATTTTCATCAACAACTACTTTTCTCACAATTTATTCTCATCGTAACTTGTCTCTCTTTCTCGTATTTATTTTCATTATTCGAATCCTTTATTCTCTTCTTAGCTTGTGACTTTCATAACTTCATTACTAACGTACAACTAAATGATTCCAACAATATCATATAATTATAACAAATAAACGAATCATAAAATAATTAAATAGCTCAATATGAACCATAAGAAAACATATCATCATTCTTATAAACCAATCTCAGTCGTTCGGGTGGATAGCTAAACCAAACAAACGAGCACTATCACATACACCACTACGCTAAATGAGATTGGAGTCCAATCTTTGAGATGATTGGACGTCCAAATATGTTACCTAATTACCACGACGTCTTAAGGGAATGCCCCTCTCTCACCTCGATGACGAACGTCTTAATGCGCCCTACGCTCTCTTGATCATCTCTCCTCGCCTCTTGCCCTCGCATCCTTCGCTCAACTAAGACATTTTCTCGTGCATTAGAAACGATTGCGATATATTCTTTTGATTTGTTTTGAAAAACAATTTCTCTTTTGAAAACATGTTTTCAATTTAAAACGTTTCTTGGGGAAAGACGTTTAGAAATACTCAAAAATAAAGTCCAAGATTTAAAACTTTAATGTTATGAAAATATTTTTCAAAACACAAAAGATAAACCCTAGGATTACACAAATCAATGCATCACATTCAAAACATTTATTACTCACTCATGGCAACACACTCTTAAGCTAAGGGAATTAACTACTCGAATTAACACAAATACATATAAATTTGATCAGGCATAAGAAGGTAATTTCAAACTTGATTTCTAAATTATAACAAGAACTGAATTGCATGCAATCAAAATTTCACGATTGTTAACAATTTCTAATCCTTGAGATCCTACTATTTATGAGAACTAATTCAATTAACCTCACTCATTCCTAGTCCCTAATCAAAAGGAATCACAACAATTGACACATCATAGCATATCATGAACATAATCACTTGTATGAGTTCTAGAAATCATTCCAATCACCTAAACAAGTATGAACCGAGCCATCCAAACAAAAACATATCAAAATACATCAAACCACCAAGGACATAGTGCAATCATCTTATTTATTTTAAGACTAACTGAATAGTTCAAGTGAAATCCTACAAAATGCATAGCACACTACCAAAGATATGGAACTATGGAATTATTCCATTTATTTTTAGGACTTGAACCGTGAGTTTTATAGGAAAATTTTGCAACTTTAATTTCATTTAAATTAATCAACCATCAAAACCATAGATCATTTCATGTAGGCGTGTAGCTTTATGCTCCTAATTAAGGTCAATCTTAATCCAAATGCAATCTAGATGATGATTAGGCACACCCTCCTACACACTCTTCTCAAGACCGAATATTTACATGAATAGGGCAAGAATCCTAATTCACTTTTGAATGCACTAAAGACAATTAAGCAAACCACATTACATCATGCATGAATCATCATGAGACTTTAGACTTTTTATTAAAACACAACTTATAATTTTTCTAAAATAAGGATTTGAAGTATAACTTAATCTTCTAAAAAGAATTATATGCAGGGGCTTAAAATCATTAAGTCTACCCCTAATTTATACATGCACCCATGAATCAAGTACCAAAATATTTTTAGCACATATGGCCGAATGGCCTTTACACCAACATACCATGTATAAAGCAAATCCTTGAATTAAACTATGTTTATACAAAGAAAATCATTTTAAAGATCATTACCCTAATTGTTTCTCCTAGGCCGAGACATACATAGAGAAAAACTCAATTTCTTTTACTTGTAAATGAACACGCAAGCTTCAAGGTTCTACTTATAGATTAAAACATGCACATGCAAACTTAACCAAAATCGTTGCAATTCATTATGCAAGACTAAGAATCCCTAATTTCTTTTCAAATTGGCTTAGATCGTGAAATGATTGATCAAACACTCATGTATATACTAATGGGTCACGGATTTAGTGATCGAGGCCGTACCCGATCAAAATAAAAGGTGTTTATTCTGTAGTACTAGGAAGGTGATCCTAGGTTTTTTCCCAGCGAATATCGGTCTAGGAAAAGTATCAAACACGTAGTGTGCAGTAAAATGGGGGAGTTTTTGTGTGTGACAAATGTGAAGAACAAAACACAAACAGAATATAAAAACTAAGAAAATCAGAAACAAAAGCGGGCAAACCCCTTTGGTTACGTACACTACTCAATCCTAGCTCACTAAAGATCGATTCCTCTCCTCTCCTCTGTCCAACTCGTGATAACCAAATACTAAGCGAAAATTCAGTTATCACTCCAAACCCTAACTTCTAATTAAGCATCAGAAACCAGAATTGGAGTTTTTACGAGTTAATACAAATTAAGCATTTATATTCATGTATTATCTCTACGAAATGGAATTAAGCAAACCACTACACATCGATAAACATGAAAGCAGAGAAGAGAAAACGAAATTGCATTAATAACAAGAGCTCAAGAGTAGATAATACAATACCAAAGGGATTAACCCTTGAAGTCTAGCCTTCCATGGCCATAAATGAAGAAAAACGAGTAGAAATGGGGAAGAACAAAACCCTAGCAGCCACCATCACTTGGGAGAGCCAAGAGAGAAGTTCTAACCTAGAGAGAGAGTGAGAAATCTGAAATGAAAGTGTGTTCTTGGAGGTTACACGAATTTCCCCTCTTAAGACACAAAATGGGCCTAAAACATGGGCCCAAATCCTAAGAAACACTATTCTGAACATTACAATTAAAAAGGGACCTAAATGCAAATTACAATCTTCACTTCAATACTTCAATCTTCATTTCCAAACTTCCCAAAGTGTCCTTGTGCCAAATATTACCTGAAAATAGAAATAGAATTAATTAGGCTAAATAATTCCAAATTAAACAATATTCGGAATATTAGTCCAATAAACTCTAAATCAATAAATCAAGCTAATCAATGTCAAATGGGCAACAAGTATCAATAATAGGAGTAAAATAATGCAAGGAATAATGGGAAATAAAATGCTCATCATTTAGTATAAAACCTAACATGCAAGGCTTGGAATCTTTATTCCAACACAAAACACACTTAGATCATGTATCATGTATTCAATCTTTTCAAAAAATGTTGTAGATCACGGTTTAAGAGGGAAAATTCAACATGCAAGGGGGTTTCATTTTAGTTTTCATGAAAATCTCAAATAATGGTTTAGATTCTTTAAGAAGTTGTTTAGAAAATCATTGTGGTCTATCTAAAGAAATCATGACTGAAACACACACAAAGAGTCCATGAGTCCACTTATTTACATCCCAAATTTAAAAGTCCATGAGAATCTAAGTTATGTAAATGAACATGAAGTGAAAAGAGAAGAAAGAAAGGTTACAACACCAAAAGAAAATCCTAAACACCATGATCCTCTTCTTTAATCCTCGAATGACCTACCAAGAGAAGTGGGTTTCCTACTCCAAGAGTACTTGATCTTCAAAGGAACTCAAAGTCTAGGTCCAAACCTTCTTTCTCCTTCTTGAGGTTCCTCGGCCACTCTCTATCTCCCTTTCTCTTCTATTCCTTCTAAGGGTGTGTTGGTTCCTTAGAATGTATGTTTAGTTTGTTTGTGGAATGAAATGAAGAAAGTAAGGGAATGAAGCAAAGCTTGGTTAATTTAAGGGCACGAAGTGGCCCCTTTTGCCCTTGGAATGGGTTTCGGGTAACACACCAAATGGGAGGGCAATTTTGGGTTTATGAAAGTTTCCATGGGAGAGTTTGAATCCAAGGAAGCAAGGTGATTAGACTAGGGCTAGGTTCATGATGCAAAGTCACTTCAACACTCTTTCTTCCACTCATCTAGTCCATTTGGTGGACACCTAAGCCTCCCTAATATTTCCCTCACCCCTTAATTCAAACTCCTAACCCTTGTACCCACACACACACCACCGTAGCATTCCACACACATGCACACACTTCATGCATTTTATTTTCATTTTCTATTCTTTTGCTTATAAAATGCATTAAAATGAATTCAAAGATCATACACACATGCACACATATAGGACCGTAGCACCATACACATAAAAATACATATGCATTTGTTTTTCAAGCAATACACACTCACATCAAATTAAACTTATATCATAGTGATTATATTTAATTTCATGTCATGGCAATTTATTTAATTTTCCTATAAGGACATATTTTTAGCCAAAGAAAACTTAAGCTTTTCTAAATAACATAATCGTCCACATATAATGCACATATATAAGGATTCCTAAAAATCAACTTTCATGTAGATGAGAAATCATCAAAACCAATCATATTTAACTTCATTAGTTTTCAAAATTATGTTTTCTCAAAATTCGTCCTCCCAAGATTTTCCAAAACAATTTTGTAAATGGTTTCAGAAAATTCGAAGATCACCTATGCAAATCAATTTCATAAGGAAATCATTTCTGTAGCAAATCCTTTTTAGAAAACAAAATCTCAATGCTTATCTTTTACGAATTCGTTTCTGTATGCACGGAAAATGCGGGGTGTTACACAATTCATGAGAAAAAGAATCCTTGTCTACTAATCATGTATAGGCTGAATCTAATTTTGGCAAAAATAAGGTTTTTAGTTTACTTTTTCAACATGCAACATCATGAATCAAATTAAAATCATTTTCCAAATACTTGTTTCCTTGGTTTCTTTGTAAAACCGTGAGGTCCATTAGGAAAATAAAAATCTTTTTATTCGAAAACCACATGCATGCACCTAGATCTTGTAGATCAAGTCATGAAATGAAATATAATAGTACAAATCAAAGATTAAAATCACTTTAGGTGAGAAAAGGTCAAAACCGTGACATGCAATGAAGGATGATTAACTCTTTTGGTTCAAAGCCAACATACATGCACCAAAATCAAACTTTTTCAAAGATCAACACAAAGATTTAAAGCTTTTAAAGGTCAAAACTCAAAAAATCAAAGCTTTATCAAAACCAAGTCAAAATCAAACATTTCAACAACTCAAATTAATTTCCTTTTTTTTTCTAAATATTAACATGCAACCACTTAGATTAAATTAAAAAGCATCAATACCCATAGTTCTAGTCAAGGCCGAATCATTGGGCTCTTGATCTAGAGTTTTATAAGTTCTCTTAGTCTTAAAATTCAAGATCAAAATGTAAATAACACATGCAAGTACACAAAATACCAAGATCAACATCAAATCAACATGAAATACCCAAGATCTTGAAATATCACATTTATTTATCAAATCATCTCTTAAAACATCATAGTTCACGGTCTTAGGAAAGAAAATTTAACATGCAAAAAGTTTTTACCTTAGATCCACAAAAATCTTAACAAATCTTTTAGATCTAGAAGATTTGGTTCGAAAAGCTTTAAGATTTTTCATGAAAACCTTAATAGAGTTAGGAAGTCCGTTGATTAGAGATTTACAAGTTATTTTTTAGCTTTGAAAATTTATGGTCAAGCACAAACACACTTGTACTCATCATTCAAGCTTTGAAAAATTAACATGCAAAGAAAAAGATAAGATGCAAAAACTAAGTTCACAAAACTAAAAAGGAAATCTAATTATTACAATTTCTTCATGATCCTTCGAAATACCCACCAAGATCAAGGTCTTATGCTACTAAGGTCTTGGATCTTCAAAGGAAAGCTTAGGTTTTGGCTTGGTTTCCTCCTCCTTTCTCCTTCCTTATCCACGGCCTCTCTCTCTTTTCTTTGGGTGTTGAGAGCTTGATTTTTGCTCTCAACAAGTGTGTTTGGAAAATGATGGGAAATGAAAGAAGTGATTGGAAAAATGAGTGAAATGAATCAAGGCCAAAGGCTTATATAAGCAATTCATGGACTTCCTATCTTGCCCTTTTGAGAATTCGGCCAAGGTGCAATTGGGAGGGCAATTTTGGCAACTCAATTTGTTGCATGGGTGGAGGTTATCATATTCAAGGAGACAAGGTAGAATAGGTTAGGGTTTTAGGGGTCACTTTAGGTCTAATGACTAGTTGGCTAATAGTTAGGATTTGGTTACTATACTAACCTAGTTTGGTTCTAACTTAGTTTCCTCATGATTCTAATCTTAGTATATAAGCTTCTTATCTTTAAATTCAAATGAAATCATGGCATGCATACACATACACACACGTATCACACACCTAAACACACATACATGCATTTTCATATTCTTTTACTAATTTAATTCCATATAACCTCAAACATATATAGACATAGCAACACCACACATTCGTTCATATACATAACATCACTAATGTATAAAAATCCTTAATTCTTTTAAAGCATAAAACTTGTAAACACATGACCATTCCCAAAACTCAATTTCTAAATTCTTAGCATTATTTCGTGAAAACCATTCCTTTAGAATCACTCATCACTTTGAAACCATAAGATAGGAAATTTATTCAAGAAAATTTTCTTTCAAAACACCTTTCCAAAAATATAATTCTTCTTTAGTATTTTAATTTAATACGAGGAATTCGCGGGGTGTTACAATTTTAATATAATAAAAAGGAATTTTCAAGCCCGTATTTTAGTATAAGGGGAATTAAGGGTAAAAATCTTAGGTGTTACATACAACTTCTAAAATCCGCCAAACTCTTAGCCTTGGTATTACCCACATTACACTGATGAGGTGGATTAACCAGTTGAGGTGGTTGCTGAGATTGCTGTTGCTGCATAGACTCCAACACCGCGGTAATTCTCTCTAACATCGCGTTAGTATGATTTTGGTTTCTAGTTGCCATAATAGACCTGCGCTATGGACTTATGGTCACGTATGATGAACTAAAGAAACATTTATCACACCACCTATACTAAGGCTATAACCATAACCTCAAACAAAACATTCAATTTTATCTAGTACTCGAAACAAGCAAGATACTAGCATTCAAAACCATTAATATGCCCTGTGGATACCTGCTTGATGTTGATGACTACCTTTCTGGAACTACTTCAACTACTACAGGATCTGACTTTTGCTCTGATACCACTCAGTGTGACACCCTCGATTTAATACTAGAAATCAAAGTAATAAATAAAATATTACTCATAATTATATGGACTTGTTTAGTGTTAGAAAATACAGGACTTAAGTTTTCTTTTTCATTTTCTATAGAGGCGGGTTCACAAACTAAAAGATAGGATATTTGGAGAATAATTTATGGATTACTTTAAAGCTGAATTCGACATTTGCTTTACTCAAGAACTAGTTTCGCAAATCGTAGATAGCATTCTCTTTAGAAAATAGTGTAACACCCCAAAATTTTAATCCCTGATTAATGAAATGTTAATTATAAAGTTTATTATAATTAATTATTTCTATTTTTAATATTTGATTAAAATCTATGTTTATGTTGTTGATGAATGTGTGAATTTAATTTGGTAATTATATTTATGTGAAAATATATAATTTGCACATTAGTCCCTGTTTTGGGACCTAGAAGTAATTATAGGAAAGGTTTTGGAGGGAAAAAAATAAAATATATATTTTTCAAAAACTAGCCAAAATACTCGAGTATTTTTTAGAGTACTCGAGTATTCTGGTCAGAGTTGCATGAGTTAGTGCGTTTTGGTGAGTCACCACCAACGATTCCGCAGTGTTGACACGAAAACACCCTCCAACCACGTTTCCAGTCATCATGTCGACATGCATGAGCCTTGAATCACTCTATAAAAGCCAATTGAACTCGGATTGAGAGGTATTTGGCCAATTATTGAAGGTTTGCATGTGTTTAGGGTTCTTAAGTTCCTCACTTCGATTCTCTTTCCCTGAGTTGAATTAAGTTACAAATTATACACCAATACAAAGCTCACATCACGAGCTTTGTATAGACACCAAAATCGTGAGTTGAGATTGTGTGAGTTGGGAGATTTGGAGCTCGAAAGTGAAGCTGGGTTGCTGTAAAACCATCTTTGGAGCTTACTTTGATTCCCAATTTTGGTAAGATCACGCATTCTATGAGTCTAAAACTTGTTTATTTAGTTAGTTGGTGTTGTATAGAGTCTAGAGAAACTAATTTCCCCAATTCTTATTATTGTTTTATGTGTCAACCAATTCGATTTTGGTGCTCTGGTCAAATTGTTCTACATGTTGGTGCTTGAAGTCGTTTTTGGTGTTAGAGAGCTTTTTCTTGTGAATCTTCTATTGGAACACGTCTGAGAGGTAAGGGGAAAGCTTACTATTCACTAGATAGAGTTTAAATTGCCTGAATTTGATTAGAGAGCCACCAAGAGGCTCTAAGGGCTTAGATTGAATAGGGAAATTGGTTTGGATTCCAACTTGTGCTTTAAAGTTGTTGTGAGCAAGTCCCATATGATGCATGCAAACTGTTTTGAACTTAAATTCACAAGTTTATTGAGTATATTGCAATTTAGTAGGTTGAGTTGTAAATTTTCATGTTTTATGCATAATCTTGTGAATCTTTGTCAGTTCTGTAATTTGATGTGTTCTAAGTGCTTGAACATGTTTAATATATGATATATGAACTCTGTTGATCATTGGATTGGATTAGAAATGGTTAGAATTGAAAATAGTATGTAAAAACCAAGTTTTCAGTCTGTTCTGTCTGATAATACTCGAGTAGATGGCTCGATACTTGAGTATTTCGTGATGCACCAGTGTGTCTTTTGGCACCACGACTCGAGTATCAAGTTTAGGACTCGAGTATTAACAGATGCAGCAAGAATGTTTTCTGATGAACCACTCGAGTAATGCATGAACTACTCGAGTATTTTGGGTTGATGAACGACTCGAGTATTTCATGAACTACTCGAGTATTTTTAGAAAAACCTGAAACTTGACTTTCTGAAAAAGTAAGAACGACTCGAGTATAATTATGAACTACTTGAGTAAAACTAGAAACTGAAGAACTACTCGAGTATTATTTATAATACTCGAGTATTTTAGCCAAGAACTTAAGAAATACCATTTTTAATTCTGAATCATTCTGTTAATACTTAAATGATAATAATCCAAGTGATCTAAGACTTAAAATAAATTGATTGATGATGGTATGAAATTATTGAATTAATAATGTGAGATATTATTAATTGAGATATACCAATCAATTCTTTTAAGTTAAGAAATTGCATTCATTCTAGAGTTCGGATGTTAGATCGTTATTCATGTTTTGGTAACATGAGGAGGGCCTCTGGGAGTGCCAACTGACGGCTTGCTTGATGGCACGTTATGGTGGACGACGTGGCCAGCGAAAGTGAGATGCTGATGATATGGTTATTCCGTTAAGACGACGGGATGTTGCTCGAGGAGCACGTTATGTACCATTTCCAAGCTCGTCGTGTACATTCTAGGGTGAATGTACGAATGTTGTAGACCTAGGAGTACAACACACTGTTGAGTGCTGATATGAAGTAAAGGATGGACGTCAGAGAGTGACATAGAATGATGGAGTTAGGATTGAGAGCTAGACTCATACATCATGCCACTCATTTAACCTAAAGTTGATAAATGGAATAAGTTAGAGCATCTTACTTGCATTAAATACTTGCTAAGTGCTAAATGTGGTTGCTGATTATTGCTGCATAATTACATATTCATATTGTGCATTTATTTATGCTCTATTTATTATGTGTATAGAATTGCTTATCCCTGTGCCCTTGTAGGTGATGTCACGTTACATCGCTTGCATCGAGATCCGGCCACTTCCTAGTGGCATATGGATCTATGAGGATTACCGAGCGGTGTTTGAGGGTGAGGTAGAGGTTACCTTCTACCACCCCAACCCGCTAATCCAGTTTCGTCCTCGTAGGTTTAGGATCGCCATCATATACCACCCTTTTACACTTACCATGGACCACCTCCCACACGACCAACTCGTTCATATCACAGTTTTCGCTTTCGACCTACCCGCTCACACCCTTTTTCCTCGAGAGTCGTCCGCAAGGAGACTCCCCCATCTGATTCGAGGAGCCCTGTTAGGGTCTCGCCATCACCTGACCCTGTACCCAGTGGTAGGGTACCCACTCCTTCGGATGAGATAGAGGAGGACCCTGTGGAGGACGAGAGCGGAGGCGAGCCTGTCGTTCATTCTACCGGGAGTTAGTGGAGGGACGATGATCCCTAGGTTTGTGCATAAGGTAGATGATGTGGATCAGGGATCCGGTGTGATGGATGCTGTGGAGGAGATTTGCTGCTGATGATGTTGGATGATGACTGCTGCTACTTGGAGACTTCTACTACTACTGTTGCTGCTACTGCTTGATCTATGTGACCAGTTCTGGAGCTTTATATTTTGAGATGTATATATTGTAGATATACTTTTGAGGGCTTCAGAGATATGGTTTACTTTTGATATAGATCTATGTTTATGGACTTGTACTGGTTCTTGGAGACACGACCTATGGACTATGTATTTCTTGACTTATATATATATATATATATAAATATTTATCTTCATATTACAACTTGTGCATAGTCCTGCTATTTCCGCTTACTCTGGTAAAAGTATTTCATGAGTTCGGCTACGATATTTGAAAATGGTATCAGTTTTGCGAAACGAAAGAATGGATGGCATCACTTAATTTTTACGATGTAAATACAATTTTCGAAGTACCGATGCTATCTGGATTGTGAAAAGATTTTCTTGTCTTAGAGAATGCCGAATTCAGTATAAAGTATAAAATGATATAAAATATAATATCCAAGGATTCCATATTTTGGTTTGTGCACTTGCCTCTATAGAAAATAAAAAGAAAATTTTATTTCCTACATTTTCTAAATATTAACAAGTCCATGCTACATGAGTAATAGTATATTTAATACTCTAATTTTAAGTATTATATTGAGGGTGTCACACTGAGTGGTATCAGAGCAAAAGTTAGATCCTGTAGTAGTTGAAGTAGTTCCAGAAAGATAGTCATCAACATCAAGCAAGTATCCACAGGTCATATTTATTGTTTTGAATGCTAGTATCTTGCTTGTTTTGAGCATTAGATACCATTGAATGTTTTGTTTGAGGTTATGGCTATAGCCTTAGTATAGGTGGTGTGACAAATATTTCTTTAGTTCATCATATGTGACCATAAGTCCATAGCTTAGGTCTATTATGGCAACTAGAAACCAAAATCATACTAACGCAATGTTAGAGAGAATTACCGCGGTGCTGGAGTCTATGCAGCAACAGAAATCTCAGCAACTACCTCAACCGGTTAATCCACCTCATCAGGGTAATGTGCGTAATACCGAGGCTAAGAGTTTGGAAGATTTTAGGAGTTGTAATCCACCCAAGTTTGAAGGAGGATTTAAACCTGAGGAGGCTAATAAGTGGATTCATACCATGGATAAAATCTTCAGAACATTGGATTGCACGGAAGCTCAGAAGGTGGCGTATGCAGTCTATATGTTGGAAGATGAGGCTGAGAACTAGTGGAATCATACAGTTCAGCTTTTGCATTATGAAGGAAGGGAAGTGAATTGGGGTGTATTTATGGAGAAGTTTCTCAATAAATACTTCCCATAAGATTTGAGGAGAAAGAAGGAAGTGGAATTCTTGCAGCTGAAGCAAGGAGACATGAGTGTGGGTGAGTACGCAGCCAAGTTCGAGGAATTGATGAAATACTCTCCATATTACCAGAACAACCCTGATGAAAGGAGCAAGTGTATCAAGTTTGAGGGAGGCTTAAGGCCTAAGCTGAAATCTATTTTTAGTTATCAGAGAATTCAAAGCTTTCCTGCACTAGTAGACATGTGTAGGATGTATGAGGATGACAAGAGGGCAGAAGGATTGCAAGTATCAGAGAGGAAAGATAGCCAGAATTATGGGCCTCAGAGGCGCAAGGGTTTCAACAATCGAGGCAAAGGACCATATGATCGCCGAGGGAAAGGCAAAGGAAAAGTTGGAGGTAGTGATGGAAGAAATTTCCGGAGTGAGGCTCCTTATTGTGACAAGTGCAAGCATCGCCATTATGGTCGTATCTGTTGGGCGACAAGTGGCTGTTTCAATTGTGGAAAACAGGGACACTTTGCGAAGGACTGTAAGGAACAGGCCAAGACCAATTCGAGAGGGGCAGCTGACAAGCCCGTGGTTCAAGGAAGGGTTTTCACGCTTAGTGGTGTGGAGGCAAGCCAATCCTCTGATCTTTTGCAAGGTAATTACTTGCTAAATGGTCAGCTCTGTAATGTGTTGTTTGATTCTAGTGCAACGCAATCATTTGTTTCATATGAATGTGTAAATCGTTTGAGTTTGCCCACTGAGTTATCATACACTCTTAAAGTAGAAACCCCTACTAATGCTCCTGTAGTTGTTTCTAGAGCATGTCTTAACTGTTGTATAGAGGTGTTAGGAAAAACCTCTAGGGTAGATTTGATCTGTTTACCCTTATCCCAATTGGATGTGATCTTGGGAATGGATTGGTTAAGCAGAAACCAAGTGATCATTGATTGTGATAGAAAAGTAGTGATCTATAGAAACCCAAAACCTTTAGGCTATATGTGTCTGTTCAACACTGAAGTGGAGGAGAATGGCCCAAGGATTGAAGAGATTTCCGTTTTCAGAGATTTTCCTGAGGTATTCGCTGACGAGATACCTAGTTTGCCACCGAAGAGAGAGATTGAATTTGGAATTGATTTAATTCCGGGAGCTGGTCCCATTTCTATCGCTCAATATAGAATGGCACCACCAGAGATGGCTGAGATGAAGAAACAAATTGAAGAGTTGTTGTAGAAGCAGATGATCCGACCAAGTGTATCCCCTTGGGGTGCTCCGGTTTTGTTCGTCAAAAAGAAAGATGGTAGTATGAGGATGTGTATCGACTACCGGCAATTGAATAAGGTCACAATCAAGAACAAGTATCCTTTACCAAGGATAGACGACCTTATGGATCAAGTTCGTGGGGCTTCAGTATTTTCCAAGATTGATCTGAGATCGGGGTATCATCAGATCAGGATTAGAGAAGAGGATATCTCTAAGACTGCATTTCGATCCCGATACGGGCATTATGAGTACGTTGTTGTAACACCCCGCATTTTTCCGTATGTGCGTGAACGGAATTTGTTAAAATAAACCCTGGAATTCGGTTTTATAAGGAATTTTCAGAAAGTATTTTATGAATTTTTATAAACAGAGTGTTTTTGTAAATGAAAAGTGAACGATTTTGTTGAAATGAGTTGCTTTGCTAAATAGCGATTTTATTAAAAATGATCTTTGAAAATGATTTTTCCTTTTTGGATTGTAAACTTTGAAAATTTGTATCTTTTGAACCATAATTCGGATTTTTACAAACTTTATATCAAATCGATCGTAATGGAACATAGATTTTGAAAATATAACTTTTGGAATTTTTGGGTTGTTTTATAAAAAGTTATTTTCAGAACTAAGAAATACGAATTTTGGAAGTTTGTGTCTTAATGAAATGAATTTAATAATTTGACTTGAAGATTTATGTGATGAGTGCTTGATTTAATATGTGTGTGCTGTGTGTTGCATGAATTTAATTGTGTGAATGAAATGTGTGACTTAATTACATTATTATGTGAATTAATGATTTTAAGTAAATATGGTTAGAACATAAAGATATAAGATAAGCATGTATGGGTATGTATGTATGCATGTGTGCTGTACGTGTATATATATATATGTGTGTGTGTAATACGGTTTGGAAGTAGGAATGTGTGTATATGTGTGTTTGACCGTGTGATGCATGAGAATGAGTAAGAAAAGGTGATTGGAAAATAAAAAGTATGTGACATGTGTGTGTATGTGAGATTGCCACGGTTTGCATGTGCATGTTTGTGTGTGTATATGTGTCATGCGTGGGTGTGTGCATGTGTGTGAGTGTGCATAAGCTTAAGACCTTGGAGGCTTAGTGAGTAAGAAACCCATGGAACTAAGTGTAACCAAACCAAACTAAATTAGGAAAAACCCTAGCTAGAGCCAACTATCCATTGAACCTAAGTGCCCCCTAGCCAACTAGCCCACTCCTCCATGTTCTCTTGACTTTGGAGACATCTAGTCATGCAAAATTATAAGGACAAAACCGCCCTTACTATTTGTGTTTCAACCGAAATAAACCAAGGGCAAAGGGGGGGATAATTCGTGGCTTATATGTGTAAAGCCTTAGTCCAATTTTACTTTCACCCATTTCATTTTTCACTCTTCCAAACACAAACACTCTAAGAGCTCATCCAAACTCTTAGAGAAAAATAGAAAAGAAATAGAGAAAGAGGGAGGAAATGGTGGCCGTGAGCCGTGGAGAGGTAGAAGAAGGAGGAGGAATTTAGGAGCTTGCTCTAGGAGTCCCTTAGAGATCAAAGAGTTTCAAGATTAGAAGATCAACCCCTTCCTTGGTAGAAAACTCGAAGAACCTAAAGAAGAAATGTAATAGTTTAGTTTTCCTTTCTAGTTGTAGATCCTTTTTTCTTTCATGTCTATTCTTATGATTTGTAAAGTATATTTATGTGCTAATCTTTTTGATCTTGAACTTTCATGGACTAAAATTAATTTGTAATGTTGGTAGCCCCATGTGTGTGATTCGGTTTATATTTCCTTGTTAGATCTAATTATTTTTCTAACTCAAATTTAAAAGATCTAAAGTTTTGTGTAATATTTTGTGAAGCTTAGCATAGATCCTTCTTGCATGTGAATTTTCTTGTTTTAAACCATGATCTATGTATGTTTATGTGCTTACTTGGCAAATAGATGCGTGATCTAAGTTTGATGAATGATAAAATAAAATTATTTAGCCTTGCATGTTGAATCCTTGCTAAAACCGTGAGCTATGATGATTTTTAGTTTTGCATGTAAATTTTGTTTGTCTATATGATGATTTATGATGTGTTTGTATGATTTCTTCATGAACAAAGATGTTATTTAAGTTTACTTGAAAATAAAGTTGAGATCTATGGCCTTACAAGTTGATTTATGTGCATATACTTAATGATTCAAGTTTTTAAAGCATGCATGTCATTCTTAAGGTTTAAAGTGTAATCTTAATCTATATTTGAAATTAAGTGATGAACCTAAGTCTTGTTCTTGCCTTGATAGAGTGATGCATGTTGATGTTGGTGAGTGATATGTTTAATGTCTTGATTTCATTTGTGATTGTTGATGTGTTGGAAAGTGAACAAAATCTTGCATTTTGTATGATTGGTATTCGGTCATGAGAGAAAGGAATAGGAAACTATACTCGATCCTTGTTTAAGTCACATATATGATGAGAGTAAATTAATCTAAAGGTTTAGGAGTATATGCATGAAGTGATTTAATGTGTTGATTGATTTGGGTTAAGAAAATAAATTAAGTTTTTCCTTTTTGACACTCTCGGATTTTAATCCAAAAAAAGAAAAGAAAATAATTTCATTGCTTGTGCTTGCATATATATGCATCAATCTTTGTAAAATTGCACTCATATGATTCGGTCTAAGCATGTTTATGTGATTGGAAAATTTGTTTATATGAAATGACCTTGTGAGTTATTATGTTTTCATGTACATGACTGCTTTGACTTTGTGATCCATGAATGTGGAAAATGAATGAAAACTATGTCTTTCTCACATCATGACTTTCGGCCATTCTAGGAGGAGTAGGCAACTAGGTTTGTTTCTCATATAGGGTACATGCATAATGAGACTAATTGAAAATAAGAGTTTAAAAGTGTTTGCATGCTATGACTAAGTTTTTAAAAAAGAAAATGCATGAGAATCTTTAGTATGATTTATGATTTAAATTATTGCTTTAATTTAAAGTCTTGAAATGAATTAAAATTGTTGAATTGTCTTTTGATGCTCACGGTTTCTAGGTCAAAAGAGAGAAAATGATTTCATGAATTCATGTTTTTAGTTGTGCATTAAACCTTTGCAAAACATGTATGCATGATTCGGTTTTGTTAGGATAATTAAGAAACTAATTTTTAAATCATTTTCTTAAATATAACCTAGTGAATTTATTAAGATTAAAATCTAATTGATTGGTTTTAAATGATTGCAGTGTGGTTTGCCTTATGTGAGTTTGTATGTGTGCTTAGAAAATTGTGTGTGCTGTTGTGCTAAACTGAATTTGTTTTACTGTTTGTGAACTGTATTTGTGAAAAATCTATGCTTGTATTTTTAAAAGAAACTGAAATTGTTTTTTTTTAAAATGTGATTTAAAATAATTCAAATTAATTTGGAAGTTTTATCTCCTTTGATCTTGTGTCTTAAAAGGTTTTTAAAGTATGGTTTTGAAATCTTATTTTCTTGGATTTTTGGTATTTTGTTTCAAAGTACGAAAACACTGATTTTATAACCAGAGTGTTTTCAAATTAAGAGGAGGGATTTGTTTTAATAAAAGACTATTTTCATTATTTCAAAGTGTTCTTGAAAACCTTTTTAATTAATTTGGATTTGGGAACCTTCGCATATTAGCAACGTACTTTTAAAACAAAATTAAGAATCTATCGAAAACGTTCTAATGCACGGGAAAAATGTCTAGTTCGGATGTCGGACGCGAAGGGAACGATGCAAAGCTCGCAACGGGAAGTCTTGAAAAGCTGTCGGATGTGTCGTCATCCAGGTGAGAGAGAAGCTTCCCTTAAGACGTCGTGGTATTAGGCAACATATTAAGGCGTCCAATCATCTCAAAGGTTGGACCCGGTCTCGTTAGGCGAGGAAGAGGGATAGTGAGTGTTTGTTTGTTTGTTTGTTGTTAAGTGTGGGCTGTTGGAAGTCAAGCTGGTTGGAAGGCATGTTTCAAACTCGCTATGGACTTCAAAGGGATACAATTATATGTTTTGATGATAACAAACCAACTCAAGTTCAAGCTCACAAAGTGCAAGTCTAGAAGATTGAAGACTCAAGCAAGCATAGAATAGAAGCCTTATCTTTAGATCAAATGTAAGGTAATGAAGTTCTGTTTCTTTAAGTAGTTACAAAGCCAATAAGTTTTTCATTTCAGAGAGAAGAAGAAAAACGTGTTTTTGCATGAAAAATGTATTTTCTGCATTTAACCTTAGTAAAATAATTGATGTTACAAAACTCTGTATATTTATATGTGTGCAAGAGGGAGTAATCGATTATTTGCTAAAGTAATCGATTAACTTTGTTGCATCATAGAAAAATCAGAGAGGTTGTAATCGATTAAGTGATTTGTGTTAATCAGTTACTTTCTTATGGAAGTAATCGATTACATTGGTCAGGTAATCGATTATAATTGTTGCATCATATATTTTTCAGAGGCTTTGTAATCGATTACAAGGTTTGTAGTAATCGATTACATGATGTTGCATCATATGCAAACCAGAGGCTTAGTAATCGATTAACTCCTCAGTGTAATCGATTATTATAGTTGCATCACATAATGAACAGGAGTGATGTAATCGATTAACTATTCTTAGCCTAATCGATTACATGTTTTTTCAAATGGTTTAAGAATTTCTATTTTTGTAGAAGTAATTGATTATTGCTTCTATGTAATCGATTATTTCTTGATTTATTGAAAAACGTGTCAGAATCATTTTTATTATTTTCTGATTTGTTTTTATATAAAAGATTCTGATATATTTTATTTTATTTCGAAAATGAATTTAAATTTGAATTGTTTCCTTTTTGGTTTTAAGAATCAAATCTTTTTATTATTTCGAAAATCGTTTTGATTTTATTTTGATTTTAAAACTTATTACAAATCTTTTATTATTCTATTTTGATTTGTTTTTCTTAATTCAAAATCATTTGTTGATTCAAAACCTTTTTCTTTTTAAATCAAAAACTCCAACATTTTTCATGAGGAGATAATTTTTCATTTCATTCTTGCTGCACGTTTCTTCTTCATCTTCTTCTCTAAACTTGTGCTTTTTATTGTTCATACTTTTTGGAAGAACAAACTCTTATTGGCTGAGTAACATCTAGAGAACCACTACTTCACTATCATAGAGCTTATTGTTGTATCTGTGTTTTGAGAGCACACAAAGCTATTGTAATCGCAATCGCATTCATTCTAAACCTTAGTGGTTATGGAGAGAATCCCTTAGTGGACGTTGTGATACGTCGTAGGGCGAGGAACCCTGCTGTGTGATTGAGGCCCCTAGCGAACGGAGGTTCCTAGTAGTGTGTGGGGTGCTCTTGGTTGTAATAGGGTGCGGCTCTATTGCTTGGTTATAAGAACTCTCAGGCGAGTCGCTTGGGGACTGGACTAGGCCTTTCGACGGGAAGGCTGAACCAGTATAAAATCACCGGTGCAAGCTTTTCTAACCCTTATCTTTTACTTTCCGCATATTTACTTTATTTACGTTTTTGCGCTACTCGATTATATTTTTTCTAACGTTTTCGCGATCCATAACAACGCTTAATCTCTTCGTCTCAAAACTATTCTTTTAAATTGGTACGAATTTTTCAATACATAATAAAACTCGATTCACCCCCCCTCTCGAGATTTTGAGGCCAAAACCAACAATTGGCATCAGAGCTAGTCTCTTGTGTTAAGACTTAACCGTCTCAAGAGTATGGCTTCAAACTCTTTGTTTGGAGGTGAAGGGAGTTCTATTAACCGTCCTCCCATGTTTGATGGGGTAGGGTACGCGTATTGGAAAGCCCGTATGAAAATTTTTATTCAAGGAGTAGGATTAAAAGTTTGGGATGCCGTCGTTAATGGTCCCTATGTTCCTACCTGTGTGGTTGATGATATCACCGTCGAAAAGCCTATGGCTGATTGGACGAAGGAGGAGGAACGTAGAGTCCAATACGACTTGAAAGCGAAAAATATTATAACATCTGCTTTGAGCTATGATGAGTTTTTCAGGGTTTCAACATGCGAGACAGAACAACAAATGTGGGATACACTGGAAGTCACGCATGAAGGAACAACGGAAGTGAAAAGATCAAGAATCAACACGCTAACTCGTGAATATGAGTTATTCAGAATGAAGGATGGAGAATCAATTCAAGAGATCCAAAAATGCTTCACGATGATAGTAAATCAACTAACAACATTGGGGAAGAAATTCACAAATGAGGATCTCATCAACAAAGTTTTAAGATGTTTGGGAAGAGATTGGCAACCTAAAGTGACGGCAATTGCTGAATCAAGAAATCTCTCAACAATGTCGCTGGCAACTCTGTTTGGAAAATTACAAGAACATGAAAGTGAACTGAAGAGGTTGGCTCAGCATGAAGAAGAAAACAAGAAAGTCAAAAGCTTGGCTTTCAAGGCTGAAGCACCTGCACCAGATAGTGACTCGGACAAAGAACTGATCAGTGATGAACACATGGGTCTATTGGTGAAAAAGTTCGGTAAATTTCTGAAGAAGAAGAATTTCAATAGAAGAGACAAAAGTGGAGGCTCAACCATCACATGTCATGAGCGTGGCAAGCCTGGTCATATTCGAGCAGATTGCTATAAATTGAAAAAGAAAGAGAATTCAGAAAAAGGCACCAAGTTCAAAGAAGGGAAAGCAAGCATACTTGGCGTGGCTGGACAATGATGGAAGTTCGGATGAGGATTCAGACGAACAAGAAGAAACCGCCAACCTATGCTTGATGGCTCACGAGAATGAGGTAACTTCTGAACCAAATTTTTCTTATGATGAATTACTTGAAGCTTTTGGAGAATTGAATGAGGAATCAATGAGGATATCCTTATTGGTTTCTCTAGAAAAGAAAAATTCAGCCTCTCTTTTAGAAAAAAATAAAGAACTTTCAAAAGAAAATGAATTTTTGAAAAATCAAAATAAGGAGCTGAATTTGACTTTAAAAAATTCCTCAAACACTTCTAGTAATGACATTAAACTTAAAGCTAGTTCTTCTTCTTGTAAATTCTGCAAGGATCTGGTTAAAGAGATTGAAGATTTAAAAGAAACCCTTGCTAAGTTTACAAAAGGTAGAAATACTTTAAATTTAATGTTAGGTAGGCAAAAATGTTTCTTTAATAGAGCGGGTTTAGGATATCAACCCGGTAGGCATCAAAAGAAACTTTGTACCATTTTTGTCCCTGCCAGTAATCATAAGAAACCTCTTATTATATGTCATATTTGTCGTAAAAAGGGCCATGGTGCACATGAATGCATACACCGAAAAGTGAAATTCGTTAAACCGAACAATGAAGCTAAAAGGTGGCATGACTTAAACTATGGCTATACTAACACTCAAGGACCCAAAAAGATATGGGTACCTAAAAAGAAACCTTGAATCTTTGCTTGTAGGTTACTCCAGAAGGAAGAAAATCATGGTGGTACTTGGACAGCGGATGCTCAAAACATATGACTGGAGATAAATCCAAATTCTCGCATCTCTTGCCTAAGGACCAAGGATATGTGACCTTCGGAGATAACAATCAAGGAAAGATCAGTGGAATCGGTAAAATTGGTACACCTCCTAACCCTTGCATTGAAAATGAATTACATGTTGAGGGCCTAAAGCACAATTTGCTAAGCATTAGTCAATTGTGTGATAAAGGCAATAGGGTGATATTTGAATTTGATAGATGTATTATCGAGGGAAAAATTGATAATCTTATTAAGCTTATTGCTCGCAAGATAAACAATGTATATATTATTGATTTTGATTCAATTCCCTCAAATGATGCTAAATGTTTATTATCTAAAGAGGATGAATCTTGGCTGTGGCATCGTAGAATAGGTCACATCCACATGGCTCATTTAAATAAAATTTCTTCTAAAAACTTAGTAGTTGGTTTGCCAAAGCAAAATTTTTCCTTTTCTGAAAAATGTGATCCTTGTTCAAAATCAAAACTCACAAGGGCCAATTTTCCTTCTAAAAATCTTGTTTCAACTCAAAGGCCTTTTGAACTTTTACATATGGATCTTTTTGGACCATGTCAAACTAAAAGATTTGGTGGCAACTATTACTGTTTGGTTATTGTGGATGACTATTCTAGGTATACATGGACGCTTTTTATTACTCATAAAAATGACGCATTTCATGAATTTAAAAAGCTAGCCAAGATTATTCAAAACCAATTGCATTTGAGCATTGCATCCATTAAAACTGATCATGGTGGAGAATTTGAAAATCATCTTTTTGAAAAGTTTTGCGAAAAACATGGAGTTAAGCATTATTTTTCTGCTCCAAGGACTCCAGATCAAAATGGGGTTGTGGAGAGGAAAATTCGTTCATTAAAAGAGCTTTCTAGAACAATGCTTAATGACATGAATTTACCTGCATATTTTTTGGCCGATGCAGTGAGTACAGCATGTTATGTTATGAACCGTGTTTTGATTAGGCCTATTTTAAAGAAAACCCCCTATGAGCTGTAAAGGGGAGAAAACCTAATATTTCCCATCTTTGAGTTTTTGGATGTAAATGTTTTGTGCATAATAATGGTAGAGAAAATCTAGGATCTTTTGAGGCTAGAGCTGATGAGGGTATATTTCTTGGTTATTCTGCTTCTAGCAAAGCCTATAGGATATACAATAAATCTCGTAATACTATTGAAGAATCTATTCATGTATCATTTGACGAATCCGATCCCAGAAGGTTGGGAAAGGTATCTGCTAATGATTTTTCAGGTATTCTTGGAGAATTATTCATTGATGAGGATGAGGAGCAAAATGATAAATCAAAGGATCAATCCAGAAGCAATGAAATTTTAGTTGAGGAGAAAAATCAAGAACAATCAATGGAACTCAACACTGATTTGCCTAAGGAATGGAAAACATCAAGGCATCATCCTATTGATCAAATCATCGGAGACATTTCTAAAGGTGTAAGTACTCGCAACTCTATTAGCAATCTGTGTAACTTCTTTGCATTTGTTTCTCAAGTAGAGCCAAAGAATTATTCTGAGGCAATACTTGATGAGCATTGGCTTTTGGCAATGCAAGAAAAATTAAACTAGTTCGAAAGAAATCAGGTATGGGAACTCTTTCCTAGGCCTGAGTCTCATCCGATTATTGGACTTAAGTGGATTTATAAAAATAAACTTGATGAGGCCGGTTTAATTGTTCGAAACAAATCTAGGCTAGTTGCACAAGGTTACAACCAGGAAGAGGGGATAGATTGTGAGGAAACATTTGCCCCTGTTGCTCGGTTGGAAGCCATTAGACTGCTATTAGCATTTGCATGCATTTTAGATTTTAAATTATATCAGATGGACGTAAAGAGTGCCTTTCTTAATGGTTTTATAAATGAAGAAGTTTATGTGTGTCAACCGCCTGGCTTTGAAAGTTATGAACACCCTAATTATGTTTATAAGTTGAAAAAGGCTTTGTACGGTTTAAAACAAGCTCCTAGAGCATGGTACGACTGTCTTAGCAAGTTTTTATTAAAAAATTACTTTGAAAGAGGGAAGGTTGATAACACACTTTTTATCAAAAAGAAAGGAAAGGACATTCTTTTAGTTCAGATTTATGTAGATGATATTATATTCGGTGCTACTAATGAAATCCTTTGCAAGGAGTTTTCTAGTATGATGCAGGAAGAGTTCGAAATGTCTATGATGGGCGAGCTGAACTTTTTCCTGGGTTTACAAATAAAGCAAGCAAAGGATGGAATCTTTATTAGTCAAACTAAATACTGCAAGGAATTATTGAAAAGATTTGGCATGGATAAAGCCAAGGCAGTTGCAACACCGATAAGTACATCATGCTACTTGGACAAAGACGAAGGAGGTAAATCCGTAGAAATTACAAAGTATCGAGGTATTATCGGATCCCTTCTATATTTGACGGCAAGTAGGCCGGATATCATGTTTAGTGTGTGTCTTTGTGCTCAGTTCCAGTCGAATCCAAAAGAAACGCACATGGTTACTGCCAAGCGTATAATGAAATATCTGTCTGGCACAATTGATATGGGTTTGTGGTACCCCAAAGGTTCAACTTGTAATCTTGTTGGTTATTCTGATTCTGACTTTGCTGGTTGCAAAGTAGATAGAAAAAGCACTAGCGGCACTTGTCACCTTCTTGGCAATTCTTTGGTATCATGGGCTAGTAAGAAACAGTCTAGTGTTGCCCTATCTACAGCTGAGGCTGAATATGTAGCCGCGGGTAGTTGTTGCGCTCAGATTTTATGGTTAAAACAGCAACTCGTAGACTTTGGTGTAAGTCTAGATCACATTCCTATTAAATGTGATAATACCAGTGCTATTTCTATTACCAAAAACCCAGTGCAACATTCTCGAACGAAGCATATCGAGATTCGACACCATTTTATTCGTGATCATATTCAGAAAGGTGATTGCATTATTGAGTATGTTGATACTTCGCAGAAGTTGGCTGATATCTTTACGAAACCGCTTCCAAAAGAAAATTTCTTTTTTATTCGTAGAGAAATTGGTCTAGCTTCTGCCTCTCACCTCTTTTGAATATGTGAATCTTTTATCTCTCATGTTATTATTGATGCATCTTCTTAGTGTTTCAGGGGGAGATTGCACATCTTTTTGATGATTACAAAAGGGGGAGAGAGATTCTGATATTATCTGAATCTTGGATTTTTGGCTAATTTTTATTGGCTAATACATTCAGGGGGAGAAGATATAATCCATTATTCTGGAAGGATGCTTGAATCGATATGATATATTGTTAAGCATTCATACAGGGGGAGATGAAATAATCCATTATTTTTTTCCTGTATTTTATGATTCTAAGGAAGGTTTCATTATTATATATCTATTTCTGCTTGTATAACACTTGTGATGCAGATAGTAAAGAGCATATCAGAATGGGTGTTTGTCATCATCAAAAAGGGGGAGTGTTGGAAGTCAAGCTGGTTGGAAGGCATGTTTCAAACTCTGTATGGACTTCAAAGGGATACAATTATATGTTTTGATGATAACAAACCAACTCAAGTTCAAGCTCACAAAGTGCAAGTCTAGAAGATTGAAGACTCAAGCAAGCATAGAATAGAAGCCTTATCTTTAGATCAAATGTAAGGTAATGAAGTTCTGTTTCTTTAAGTAGTTACAAAGCCAATAAGTTTTTCATTTTAGAGAGAAGAAGAAAAACGTGTTTTTGCATGAAAAATGTATTTTCTGCATTTAACCTTAGTAAAATAATTGATGTTACAAAACTCTGTATATTTATATGTGTGCAAGAGGGAGTAATCGATTATTTGCTAAAGTAATCGATTAACTTTGTTGCATCATAGAAAAATCAGAGAGGTTGTAATCGATTAAGTGATTTGTGTTAATCAGTTACTTTCTTATGGAAGTAATCGATTGCATTGGTCAGGTAATCGATTATAATTGTTGCATCATATATTTTTCAGAGGCTTTGTAATCGATTACAAGGTTTGTAGTAATCGATTACATGATGTTGCATCATATGCAAACCAGAGGCTTAGTAATCGATTAACTCCTCAGTGTAATCGATTATTATAGTTGCATCACATAATGAACAGGAGTGATGTAATCGATTAACTATTCTTAGCCTAATCGATTACATGTTTTTTCAAATGGTTTAAGAATTTCTATTTTTGTAGAAGTAATCGATTATTGCTTCTATGTAATCGATTATTTCTTGATTTATTGAAAAACGTGTCAGAATCATTTTTATTATTTCCTGATTTGTTTTTATATAAAAGATTCTGATATATTTTATTTTATTTCGAAAATGAATTTAAATTTGAATTGTTTCCTTTTTGGTTTTAAGAATCAAATTTTTTTATTATTTCGAAAATCGTTTTGATTTTATTTTGATATTAAAACTTATTACAAATCTTTTATTATTCTATTTTGATTTGTTTTTCTTAATTCAAAATCATTTGTTGATTCAAAACCTTTTTCTTTTTAAATCAAACACTCCAACATTTTTCTTGAGGAGATAATTTTTCATTTCATTCTTGCTGCACGTTTCTTCTTCATCTTCTTCTCTAAACTTGTGCTTTTTATTGTTCATACTTTTTGGAAGAACAAACTCTTATTGGCTTAGTAACATCTAGAGAACCACTACTTCACTATCATAGAGCTTATTGTTGTATCTGTGTTTTGAGAACACACAAAGCTATTGTAATCGCAATCACATTCATTCTAAACCTTAGTGATTAGGGAGAGAATCCCTTAGTGGACGTTGTGATACGTCGTAGGGCGAGGAACCCTGCTGTGTGATTGAGGCCCCTAGCGAACGGAGGTTCCTAGTAGTGTGCGGGGTGCTCTTGGTTGTAATAGGGTGCGGCTCTATTGCTTGGTTATAAGAACTCTCAGGCGAGTCGCTTGGGGACTGGACTAGGCCTTTCGACGGGAAGGCTGAACCAGTATAAAATCACCGGTGCAAGCTTTTCTAACCCTTATCTTTTACTTTCCGCATATTTACTTTATTTACATTTCCGCGCTACTCGATTATATTTTTTCTAACGTTTTCGCGATCCATAACAACGCTTAATCTCTCCGTCTCAAACCTATTCTTTTAAATTGGTACGAATTTTTCAATACATAATAAAACTCGATTCACCCCCCCTCTCGAGATTTTGAGGCCAAAACCAACATGGGCTATCCCTACAAGTCGCTGAGATCGATGTGTTGTCTATAGTTAATATGTTTGACGAGAATGTTGATATTGAGATGAGATTGATGTGTGGCTTGAGGCCATTGTGATTCTAGGGGGAACGGATTTACGTCTAGTGGTCGGGCTTCGTTGAAGGGATGCACCAAGGACGGGCCGACTGTTAGGATTCAGCCGTTAATTAAAACGCTAAAACTATAAAAGATTTAAAAGACACCCATAAACGCGGTGAGGTATGAGTGTCGTATCGAAGTAGTGGAGAGGAAGATACTATGGGTATCTGCGGATACTCAGGTGGATATTGCAGGAGGGTAGGGCAAGGACGGTGAAACGTCAAGAAGCCTCGAGTATATTTCTAGGCGGAACGAATCCCACATGTGGTGCACTAACGTGGTGGGGACTAGGTCTAATACCGTGGTAAGTTCCGCATCACGAACTAGAAATTATACTGTCGCCCCCTCGATGCAAGTCTAGAACAGTGAGAGGGACTGCAACGGGGCATTTGTGTTTGCCGCCGAGGGCGTGCATTGATTGTGTGATTAAATGATATGATTTGAGGCAGAGCCTCCTGGTCTGGGACCATTTATGTGTTGTGACAGCTGTCGTTCCCGCGTGGTAAAGGTCCTGTACTCCTGTTTGCTTCCGACTAGGTTGGGTGGATGACCGAGGAGATGTAGACGTGTGTGACTCCTTCAATGATGATGTTCCCCCATCATTGAAGTGAACCAATACGCTAAAAATTAAAAGAACAAAGATGTTTCAAAGAAATGTATAAGAAAATATCAAGTATTGGAAATGATTTGTAAGGCATGTATAAGAAAGGATTCTTGGAACGCGTGATGAAATCGGAGATGTATGATGAGAAGGAAGGATTGAGAGAAATTGTGGAAGTTTATAAGAGAGATAAGAAGAATGTGATTGTGAGACGCTAAGTATAAGATTGTGTATATCTAAGGTTGATGTTGTTGTGGTGTGTATGTTGTTCATTGCTTTTCCTTAGTATTTGCCTATTGTAATTCCACACAGTCGACATAACTGTTTGGATAGCTTACTCTCTCCTCTTCTTCTGTTCTCCTCTTCTTCTGTACTTCTGCCCTTTCTCTGGAAAATTGCACGGCTACTAGATGCAAAGAGATTGAGGTTCCAGATCCAGCTTGTTCGGGAGGCAGGCACATCTGCGTTAAAAGGAGACAACTCGGTGGAGAAACCCTGGGGCACGAATGAGGACAACTCTACTAGCGAACCGTGAGTGGAATCTATCAAGGCCGGAGTGAGATGACGAGTGTTAGAAGGTCTGACTAGAAGTTAGGAATTCCCTGGCGGAATGTATTCCGGTGTAAGTCCTTAGTGACCTTCTCTTTACCATACTGTACCCCGGCTAAAGTTTTTTTTAACAATGAGGTTTGAAATAAGTAAACGGGCTAGGTTTTAAATGATGTTGTGAAAACGGGTTTCAAAGTGCGGTGTCTCGTGACACCTCGGTTTGGAACTTGAAAGGGGTTGCACAATATGAGAACATGATGTTTTAAATGTAGTTATGTTTTGGAAACCTAAATGTTCTCATCTTGTGTAACACTTGTTTTAAAAAAAAATGGCCCCTAATTTTCACTATATTTAACGGAAGTTTTCAAGTTGCCGAATCGGGGTGTTACAGAATGGTATCAGAGGAAAGGTTGAACTAAGTAACCTTACACATGGACTTGTATACTATGCTGTATGTATTTGTGTGTGAGTTAGTTTTAGGATTGTGATAGACGAAAGTAGGAACGTTAAGAGTGCGTGAATGTTCTCATGGAGCATGTTAGATTCGTCTACAGCAAGACTTGAAGCAGAGATCAGTGACGCTATGAGCTGTTGATGCGTGATTCGAATCTTATTTTGTGGACCCTTCTTTGATGTGAACCCCTTTTGTGTGTGATGACCCTAAACTATGAGATCTTGTCTTGTGACTAGAACCTAACTTTTATTGTTGAAGTCTTTCTTGTGTAAACCCTATGCATTGTCAACTTGCTTTGGCATGGCATTTGAAAGAACCTTTTTCTGAAACTCCTGACCATGATTTTTTATGAAACTTTGATTTTTAATGAACCTGAAATTCCTTTTGACCAGACATTTGTTCCTTCCTGAAGTATTGATAAAAGAGTTTTCAACCCTGACCCTTGTATCCAGTCGAGTAGATATTCCTAAACTGGGGAGTAAGTGATGGAGTGTAGATTGGGTAGAGGATGTAAGGATTAAGGAGAATGAATATGAGTTAGTAGGAATGAAGGAAGTATGAGTCTTAGATGAGTGGTGAGTCATGAAAAGTGGTTAAGACTAAGAATTTTGATGACGAATTAATCAACATGATGGTTTAGATGGTGATAAGATGAGGAGGAAATTAAGGCGATGTATAGGATATAGAGTCTTAAGTGTCTTGGTCTGAGTTAGAGATGGATAAATAGAGGAGAATAAGTAATGATATGGTAGAGTCGAAGTGATAAGGTGATGGAAATTGCGGTTAGGATCTTAAAGCGGCTGAATCAAGATTAAGTGAAAGTTGGGATTTGAGAAATTTGATGGTTTAGAATAGGGGAGAAACTGTGGAAAATAGAAAAAGGTTTAGAGTATCTAAGTATTGCCATTGAGCGCTAGAGATAAGGAGTGAGATAATACATGTTTCTTGAGGTTTAGTGGTGGATTAGAGTGAAGGGAAGATTTGTAACACCCCGATTTGGCGACTTGAAAACCATAATCATTTTAAGTGAAAATTAGGGCCAAATTTTTTTTTTATAATAGCATGACGTGTAACGCGGTTGAGTAGCATGAGTATGGGAACCATGTTATTTCAAAACGGGTTCATAAATACAAAGATGTTCTCACACTTCATGCTAAGATTCAAGTTCCAAACCGAAGTGTTACCAACACTACGCTTTGCAACCTAATCCCTCTCGACTCAATTATCATGGCCCGTTCTTTTCTAAATTAAAACCGTCGAGGTCACCAAAAGTAATTTCGTTCACAAAAATTTGGGGTTACATTATGGGATTGCAATGCCACTAAGTAAATACAGGGAATGCAAAATACCTCCGGGGATATAAAGAACTACCACTAGACCCATTGAACTGAAGACGAAGACCCACAAGAAATGTCACGCTAGAGACGACCTCGACTGCGTCCGCTCCACAGTATCTATGTCCTCGTCCAAATCTTGCGGGTAGACACGAGCATCGGGTGTCTACTAGGATGGTCAATTGACTCACCGATCTTGGTATCTTCATACTACTCCCTTCTTCCTTCATCCCGAGTGTCGAGTGCAGACATAACGGGGTCCAGAGACTAAGGGAATAGATACCATAACAACAGGCAGAAAAAACAAAAGACTGGAGAGAGTAAGTATTCCCAAGCATGTTATGCCAACGATGTGGGATTACAATAGGTAAGATATTAAGATAGACAAACCATACAAACAAGCAACACATAATCACTTGTATTCACACAAAGACTTACCTATGTCATTAATCTTTTAATCCTAAATGCATTATGCATAGCCACCTCTCTTTCCACAAACTGTTTCCGCTGCGCACTCTGATTCTTTCTCCAAACAATCTCATCCTCATGTCGCTTTCAGAATTATTTCTCTTTTAATATAAGTTTTCTTAATTAAGTTTTATGAATTCGTGTTCGTCAATGATGTAGGGGAATTTTAATCATCATTGAGGAGGGTCGCTCTCAAAGTTAGCACACTCGTCTACATCTCCTCGGTCATCCACCCAGCCTGGTCGGAAGCAAACAGGAGTACAGGACCTTTACCACGCAGGCATTGACAGCTGTCTGCTACCTCATAGCACATTAATAAACATCATACTGGCTCATTACACAAAATATCATATTGCCTCGTTCCAGTCCCTCTCAATGTTCTCAAATTGCCATAGGGGGGCGACAGTACTTATTCTAGTCTCGAGTGCAGAACTCACCACGGCATAGGACCGATCTGCCCATACCACATGTGGAGTTCGTTCTGCCTAGAATAGCACTCAAGGCTTCTTGACGTATCACCGTCCTTACCCTCCCCTATTGCAATCACAACCCGAATATCCGCAGATATTCCGGGTATCTTCCTCTCCACTACATCGCACTCATACTCACCGCGTTAATTAATGTCTTTTAAAAGTCTTTTAATTCTTTTAATTAACCTAATTATCGGCTCACCCTTCGTACATCCCTTCAGTGAGTCCCGACCGCTATCTTTGCACAAGCGTTTCTTATCAAAGCATAGAGCTGGGTCCACATCATCACACTTGCCTTTCATTACATCACTTGCCTCGACAATCTCATGTCATCCTCTTTCTCAAGATCTCACCTTGCCAAAACTTTTTCTTAAAACTCAAACCATGTTTCATAAAACTCCTCTCAAAATGACATTGCACAAACTCTTTCCAAAACAGTATTCCGTAAATCATTTTTTTTTAAAAGAGGGTCTCACAGCCTTTTCCAAAATACCGTTTCACAAACCATTTTCAAAAATAATGTTTCACAAGCTTACTTCAAAAGTATTTTCACAAACTCTTTTCAAAACCATCTTTCTCAAATGAAGTTTCCAGATCCTTTCCCAAAAATATGGTTTCACAGTTTCCTTTCAAAAAGTCTTATTTCAAAAACTTTTCAAAATTTGTTTTTCGAAAACCTTTCCAAAATCACGACTTTGCTGGGCGCTAATGGAGGAGCAAACTCAACTCAACACTAGTCCCAGACCAAAACCAACACCAAAGGAGTCCAACTTTACTCAATTCTCATCTCACATCAACAACAACATTACCCTTCCCAGCTCTGGCTCAACCACATCATGTTCAACATTTCTTACTCACCATTGAGTATAAACTCCCCAACATCTTATCATCCTCTTTCAAACTTTATCTCACATCTCTTTTATTCTTCTAATTCATTATTATTCACATTATTTTCAATCTCTTCACGCATAATAAAATTCCTCAAATAAATAAATAAACAACACACTATCATTCAGATATCATCATATAAATGCCTTATCTACTTCCATGTGGTCTTTGTCCATTTCACACGAGTAGCCACACAAACAAACAATTGCCATCGTGTTACTGACTCAGAGCCACTAAGTTTCGACTTTTGAGATGGTCGAAACACTTAATATATTACCTAAATACCACGGTGTTTTGGGGAAACTTCTCTCTTGTAACATCCCTAATTTATTTTCCAAGTTTAATTAGGAGATTAGTAGACTTAAGAGGTGAAGAATGGTAGGAAGAACCAAGTGATAGATATTAGAACCAAGAATAGCTAGAGAATAGTTAAAGTTTCTAAATAGGGAGAAAAATTAGGATTTAAATATTTAGAGCTCAAAACCCAAAACCCACCGTTGGATGTTAAGGTTAGTGTCTTATGAAGCTTGTCTCAAAATTTGAGCAAGATCCAACGGTTAACGAAGAAGTTATGACCATTTGAAGTGTGGAAGGTGCTGTCATTTTTAACATTGGACATCTATATCCAACATAGGGATATAGATGTTGGACATCCATATCCAGGGGATGGACATCGATATCCACGACCCTGCAGCACCAAATTTAAGGCAGTAAACACGAATTTTCACTCATTTACTCATGGTTTTCTTCCCCTCCTTCCACGAGCTCTCTCCCTCCTTCAACCCTAATGTTTCAAATCGACCAAACCACCCCAATTTACATGAAATCAACATCACAAATCGGTTCCCCATCAACTTCCAGCTATTTTCCCTCACATAAATCACATATGTCTCCCTCTTTCTTTCAAATCCCAATTCACCCACCAAAACCTAGGTTTGTGCAATCACTGCCATGGAGCTTCTAATTATTTAAGGGAGCTTAGAATATGTTGGAAGAAAGGATTGGAGTGCTAAGGAGCTAGGATTTGGAGTTGGTAAGTGGGTTCCATGTGAACACCAATTTCTCCTCTTCTCTTCAAAGGTAAGGGGGGAGACATTTGGCTTAAATTAGAGAAAGGATATAGTAATAATCATAGAAATATAACTGTATACATATGTTTGGTTTGTCTTTGTATTTATTATGTGTGGTAGGTGAAAATAGGGTTTTATGTGAAATTGATTGGTTGTTGATTATGGTGAATTATGGCTTAATTTATAATTGAACTTACATGACATGAATGAATGAAAGCTATTATCATGATTGTGGTTGATCATATAATTTATTGGTAATTATGGGATTATTATGGATAATAATCCTAAGTTGGAAAACATGCTTAAATGGAAATAATGTTATAAAGGCTTGAATATTTAATTAAATTAAAATAAGTAGAAATACGTGCATTAAGAAGTGAGGAAGGACGTTAGGAATTGGGAAAGATACGAGAACATTCTATGGACTGAAGGACGGGTACGTGAAGGTCCATAGAATCGACGGACGAGAGTGTCGTAGTGACTAGATTGTGTTATTGAAACAATCGCGAAAAACTATTGTAGAGGACTTTGATCTACCAAGGGACCTAAGCCAGTACGAAGGACGGTCACGTGAAGTACTGGATAAGTCGGGGATTGGTCCTGTGCACACTATAATAGTTTTTATCGGTCACTTATACACATCATGACTAGTGCAAAGTGGTTCCCGCTATAGCCAATTTCGGTAAACAACCCAAATTGTACGAAGGACGGTCACGTGAAGTACTGTGCAAGCATTGGTTGGGGAACACTTACTCCTAGTTGATTTTTCCCAATTGTGTGGAGGGTGATGTGAGGATATATGGAATTATGGATATATGGGCATATGGAATCATGGAATTATGGAAATATGGATAGATGGAACCATATGGCATATGGATCATTATGGGTTATGGAGTTGCATCGCATCATATGCATTTGTGCATTTTGGATTATAATATGGAAAATATATGGAAACTTTATTTATAAGGAATCATATATTGGTGTGATGTGTATATACTTATATCCTATTATTGTTATTATGTGTTTTCTTTAATTTCTGTTTAAATGTCTCACCCTCTTAGTTGACATTTTTAGGTACACAATGGAGTCATCGGCAAGTCCGCCACCGAGGAGCATTACACTCCATCATACACTCCAAATGATGGAGTGTAATTGGTATATATGACCTAAGAGTCATATTTATGCAACCTCTAGTTCTGTAATCATAAATGAGACAATTAATTATGTTTTTATATAATGTATTCAAATATATTTTCTTTTAAGTTATATTTGTTTAAACGTGTACAAGGACTTTACATTTATATTGGAACTTCATTAGAAAGGAAACCTTTATATCTGGTTTATCATATTGAATGATTTCTGGAATCTGACAGGTGACTTGATTTATAAGGGAAAGATTAAATTTTTAAAGGAAACCCTGTCAAAAATTTTATAAGACTCACTATTTCTTATATTAAACTTTATTATAAAAAGGTAGGATGTTACATCTCTCACCTCAACCGTTGACGATCTTCAATTCACTCCTTAGTTCCCAATGCGACGTTCGTAACTGCTTCCCGATCGTTACTAGAACTCAAATATTTCTCTCTTATTAAAAATCTTTCTTATTTAATTATCTTGAAAATAAAGCAACTTTACAAACTTTTGTTCGAAAACAAAGTATTCGGTTTCTTCTTATCACTTTGAAATCAATTTGCGTTTCTCACAATTTAAAACCAAGTAAAACAATCATTTAAGGAAAACAAAAACTTTCAGAAAATTCTTCTCAAACACTTGTTAAAAACGTAGTCAGTTTATAAAACACCTTTTGAATTAAAACCAGATACTTTAGAAATCATATGAAAATCTTTTCAAAACAATATTTTTCAATAAATCAAATCACTTTTCTTACTTTATTTTCTTTAAAACCGAATCTAAAGAAAATAATACAAAATTAAATCAAAAACCTTTTAGAATTATTAAACACTTAAATCATTCAAACACACATTTTTAACATGTCAAATCATTCATAATTCATGCATCAATTTCACACACATCAGGCAAGAATCAAACACAAACTCCTATTATTTTCTAAGCATGGCCGAATTTCATCACACATAAGGCAAGGTTATATTTTCACAAAAACACACATACAAAACATGCACATATGAAACATAATTCTTTAAACACATTATCCTACTTTAAACACCACAACCTAAAATAATTATTTTAATTAAGTTCATGCAAACATCTTTCAAATCATTTAGCTTTTTCCCCTAAGTTAACATACAAATGAAAAATCAATTTATTTCTTTTATTTCTTAGTCAACCCGAATTGGACATAGGAAAATAATTCAAATTCATAATAATATAATCACATACCAAACCACTCAAAGTTAACAATAACACACAAGAAAATAAAAATAGCTTAGGTAAAACTTGTTCCTAAAACCGAATGGAACATAAAGATCACTTTTAAGTTTTTAATCCAAAATTTAGGTTTTTATATGCTTAAAATCCACATGCAAAGCAAAATAAACAACTTTAATGTTCATAAAGGCAAAACCGTGAGCTTCATGCAATTATTTATCAAACTTTAAATTTTATAAATTTATTATTATGAAAATCAAAGGTTATGTCAAGAATCTTTAAATCACATAGATTATAACATGCATGTAATTAAAATAAAGATCAAATATGGTTTCCTATTTTTCCTAGGTTTGACCGAATACACAATGTAGAAAAGTAAAGTCTTGAGTTCTATTTTCACAACACTTTCTTTTCAAACATCAACAAAATCATCATCACATACACAAAGCCTTGTTAAAAACCCTTTTTTGTATCAAAATCACTTTTAAGCTTAGTATTATAATTTTCTCTTTTAAAATTGTGACATGCATAAAAAAAACTAAGACTTTTTACTCAAAACAAACACACACAAAGTTCAAACTTCATGCTTTTGCAAAGATCCATCACACATCAAACATACAAGAGAAGATAAAAATAAAAACACAAACTTAAACACAACTTTCAAGCAAAACCGTGAAGAAGAAATTTTACAAACTAAGGATCAAAGCTTACAAGCATAGACATTCAAGATCCATACATAAAATTAACATGCAAGGCATTCAAATTTCAAGATCATAAGGAAAAGAGTTCATGCATCACAAAAATTAAATTTAAACAAGGTCCATCACAAAGTTCATTACAAAACATAGATTATTACAGTGAGATTTTCTAAACAACTACCTTAAATAAAAATCCTAATCTTCAAGCTTCAATTTCTCCTCTCCTTCTCCTAGGGTTGCCTCGGCCTCTCCTCTCTAAGGTTTAGGGGTTGAGTTTTCTTGTTGATCTTTGAAGAAGAATAAAGGGATCAAAGGGATTTGGGTTGGGATTTAAGGTTTTCACTCTCCTCTTCTCTTTTCCTACTCTCGGCCACTTTCTTTTTCCATGGGTCTCAAGAGCTTGATGTTGCTCTTGGACCAAAGTGTTTGTGTTTGATATGAGAAAGGAAGGGAAAGAAAGAAATGAGAAGTGAACTAAAGCCAACACTCCCTACACACACGGTTTATGAAAGCAAAACAAGGTGTGGGATTTTCCTCTCTAGCCCACGGTCTAATGCACAAGCCTAAGGAAAATTTGGTCCACTTCTAAAGGTTGCATGGGGTCTTCTTCGTGGGAGACAAAATGTAACACCCCGATTTGGCAACTTGAAAGCTTAAAGTAAATACCTTGAAAATTAGGGCCATTTTTTTTAAAACACAGGTATTGCACGAGATGAGAACATTCGGATTTCCAAAACATAATTACATTTAAAACATCACGTCCTCATATTGCGCAAACCCCTTTCAAGTTCCAATCCGAGATGTCACGGGACACCGCGCTTTGAAACCCGATTTTGAAACGTAGCCCAGTTTACTTGATTCCAAAACATTTATGTTTGATAAAACTTTAGTCGGGGCACAGTATAGTAGAGCTAAGCGACTAAGAACTTACAGTGGAAGACCATGCTCTGAAGGGAAACCCTAGCTTCTATTCATGCGCCCTAAAACTCCGCATCTATCTTTGATTCTTGGTAGATTCCATTCTCGAACCGCCAGTAGAGTGGTCCTTCTTTCAGCGAAGATGTTCCTACCCTTCGATCAAGATGGATCCGGAACCTCAATCTCTTTGCGTCTGATTTCCGTATAATATTTTCTGGAAGAAAGCAGAAGTACAGAGGAAGAGGAAACAGGAGAAGAGGAGAGAGTAAGCTACCCAAACAGTTATTTCGACTGTGTGGAATTACAGTCAAGTACACGTAGGATTAAATACAACCTTATACTTAGCCTCTCATAATCACATTCTTACCATCTTTCTTATAAACTTCCACCATTCACTCAATCCATCTCGCTCATCATACTTTTCCAATCTCATTATGCATTTCCAGAATCTTTACATACACATGTCTTATAAAACCTATCAGATATTGACATCTTTTATACTTTCTCTGTAACATGTTTGTGCCTTTAAGTTTTATTATTTCGGATAGCATCAATGATGAGGGGGACACATCATTGAGCTCACACACGTCTACATCTCCTCGGTACACCACCCAACCTAGTCGGAAGCCAACAGGAGTACAGGACCTTTACCACACAGGCACGACAGCTGTCACACAAAAATGGTCCCAGACCAAGAGGCTCAGCCTCAAATCATAATCATATCAAAGCACGCCCTCGGCGGCAAACACAAATGCCCCGTTCCAGTCCCTCTCACTGTTGTAGACCTGCATCGAGGGGGCGACAGTATAATTTCTAGTTCGCGATGCGGAACTTATCACGGTATTGGACCCAGTCCCCACCACGTTAGTGCACCACTTATGGGATTCGTTCCGCCTAGAAATATACTCGAGGCTTCTTGACGTATCACCGTCATTGCCCTCCCCTCCTGCAATCCCCACCTGAGTATCCGCAGATACCCATAGTATCTTCCTCTCCACTATTTCGATACGACACTCATGCCTCACCGCGTTTATAAATGTCTTTTAGTCTTTTATAGTCTTCATGCTTTTAATTACGGCTTAATCCTAACAGTCGGCTCGTCCTTGGTGCATCCCTTCAACGAAGCCCGACCACTACACGCAATTCTATCCCCCTAAAACTCATTGGCCCTTGGCCTCACATCACTTTCTCATTTCATGCTTCTCAGCATTATTCTCATCAGCGTCATCATGGCTCAGCAGCCTCCTCTCTCATCATCAGTATCTTTTTCACCAAACAGCTTTTCCGAAAAATCTCTTTTCCAAAAGTCACGTTTTTGGGTGAGTGTTAATGGAGGAGCAAGCTCAACTCAACACTAAGCTTCTTCCCAAAAACGTGAACGAGGAAACACAACTTCACGCAAGCCATATTGTACCTCCATGTTTGTATTCTCTTTCCCATTTCATTATTTATCTCTTCGTGTTCCATTCTCTTCATGATTTATTTCTCGATTAATTTCACCATGTCTCATCATTCTCCATCGCACTTCCTTCTCTCTCTTTTAATTTCATTATCATTTTATGTCTCAGGATAAAATCATACACCAATAATGGAATTACTTCACACATTAAACTAACTAATAACACATGTGTAATTAACATAACAAACATATTAACTATAGACAACACTTCGGTCTCAACGACTTGTAGGGACAGCCCACACACAAACAAACAAACACTCACTATCCCTCTTCCTCGCCTAACGAGACCGGGTCCAACTTTTGAGATGATTGGACGCCTTAATATGTTGCCTAAGACCACGGCGTCTTAAGGGGAGCTTCTCTCTCACCTGGATGACGACACATCCGAAAGCATTCCATTCCGAGGTTTTCCGTGAGTTTCCCACTGCTCGCTTTGCGTTGTTCCCTTCGCGTCCGACACCCGAACTAGACATTTTTCCCGTGCGTTAGAACGTTTCGATAAATTATTATTTTCGTTTTGAAAACTCTTTAGAATAATTCCTTTCTTGAAAACACGTTGCTAATATCCGAAGATTTCAAATCCCAATTAATTAAAAAGATTTTTTAAGAAAACTTTAAAATAATCTCTTTATTAAAATAAATCCAGGAAAATAAAATTTCAAAACCACTCATTGAAAAATCCTTTCAAAGTTTAATGGAGATAAAGTTCTAAATTAATTTGGGCTATCTTAAGTCACAATTTTAAATAAAACACTTTTAATTTCTTTAAAATACAAACAAAACTCATAAACAGATTCAGAACTCAACACATTCAATTAGTACCCATAACAGCCACACACACACAATCAATACAAGGAGCATTCACATATAATTCACAAACAGTATGTCAATACATTCGGCTAGTATACAGAACAATTACAACATTCACAAATACCATTCATACAAATCTCACCTCATTTAACGATTATTAATTAGATCTTAACCTTAATAATTTAATTAAATTAAACTACTCTTAAGAAAACAATCTAAATTAAGTATTTGGGATTAATTCACCAAGGACCGAATCATCATGGTCAGTGAATCTTAATCTCTAATAAATTTTAACAACTTGAAATTATCAAATTACTATCACAAAAATTCTTTTTCACATACTCAAATCAAATCATTTATTTTTCATTTCTTAAAACTAAAGGATAAAAGACATGCACATACATCCATCTCATCTAGCAACACACACCATTTTATCAAACATTCAATATCACACACTCAAGGCATAACCATAATCACAATTTGTTTCATGAAAACAATTTTTTAAATACATGCACATGCATAGACCGAATCATGCATACATGGTTTTGCAAATATTTGATACACCAAGGAAAACATAAAATCATGAAATCATTTTATTTATTTTGATGCTAAAGCCGTGAGCATAAAAGAGAAATTTTAACAATCTAATTTATTTCAAGACTTTAAATTAAAGCAACAATTCAAATCATAAATCATTCTAAAGATTCTCATGCATTTTCTTGTTAAACCTAATCATGACATAGAAATTCTTTTAAAACTCTCATATTCAATTAGTCTCATTATACATGTGCCCTAAATGAAAACAAACCTAGTTCCCTAGTTTTCTCTAGGATGACCGAATCATATGAAGCAAGGAAGACATGGTTTCTATTCATTTTCAACATTCATGAATCACAAAAGTCAAGGCAAATCATGTTAGGAGTTCACACCACATCACATGCACAAATAAGTTCAAGATTATGGTTTTTCTCAAAATAAAGACTTAATTTTAAATTTTATGGAAATAACATGCATGGTCCCTTTATAAAATAAAAAGCATGGGTTTTATTATTATTATTATTGGATATGGCCGAATAGTCCTAAAAACAAAACATGCACATAGTCACACACTTAGTTCCAATTAGGGTTTGCTCTTGAAAAAGTCATTGTAAAACTTGATTCTTTTAAATTTTTCTTTTAAAATCGAGACACATATTAAAGAAAACATGATTTTTCATTAAAAATTCACATGCATGTATTTTAAAATCATTAGATCCGATCTTAACACAAACAAAATCACACCAAGGGAATGAAATTTAATTAACAAAGATTTGTCCCCAAACCGAATGGGACAGGAAAATTGTTTTCAAGTTTTTAATCAAAAATTTAGACTTTTATATGCTTGAAATTCATGGATCCATCAATAAATCATACATGCAAAACAAAATGAAACTAACTTGATTCTTATAAGGCAAAACCGTGAAGAAGAAAATACACACATCAAAGATCAAGGCTTCTCGAGCACAAATACTCAAGATCAACACATACACATAACGTGCAAGCCATTTAAATTAATTAAACAACCTAGATCGTAGGTTTAAAACACACACATCACAGTTTAGAAGAAGAAAGTAGACATGCAAAAGGATTCATGTTGTTCTTCACAAAAACTAAATTTCCTTTTTGATCTTTCAGGCTTAATTAGAAAAACTTCAAGACCTAACAAAAGAGTCCTAATCGGAACATTAAGCATAAGTTTAGCATGTTACAAATAGGTTTAGGTTCATAAAGTTCAAGATCAAGAAGAATCAACAAAGGAAATCATCTTACAAACCATAAAACAAAGCATGCAAGAAGAAGAGAAAGGTCTACAACTAGAAATGAAAAATCTGGGTTATTACAATTTTCCTCCTTGATCTTCGGTTCCTACTACGATAAAGGGGTCTCTAGTCCTCTAACACTTGGATCTACAAGGGAAAACTCCTAAGCTTGGACTTGAATTCCTCCTTCTTCCTCTTCATGTCTACGGCCACCTCCTTCTATTTCTCTCTATTATTTTTCTTTTCTTTCTCTAAGGGGTTGATAATTCCCTTAGAGATGTGTTTGTGTTAGTGTGAAGGAAAGGGAGATGAAATGGGTGAAGGGACTATGACTAATTCTTTATAAAGGCAAACTCACCAATTCCTAATTTGGCCTTGGGAATGGTTCGGCCATGGGCAACCAAGAAGGGTGATTTAGTCCTCTTCATTTTGCATGGATGGGGTTCATGAAGTCAAGGGGGCAAAATAGACTAGCCTAGGAACTTAGGGGTCACTTAGGTGTAAGTATTATTTAGCACTTTGTTAAGATTTGTTTCTTGGTTTGGTTCTAGTTGAGTGGAATAGCTAACTTAGTTTCCACTCCCTTAAGCACTAAGCTTCCAAAATCAACCCTAGCTTTCACACACACACACGTGTAATGCACATAACACACACACACACACACTCACTTGCATGCACACTCTAATGGTGGCACCTTCCTACATGCATAACACACACTCCTTCACCGTGGCATACTAACACACATGCACATGTCTCACATTTTTATTTTTCTATTATAATTTTAAATTCATGCAAGCATCATATTCACATACTTAATTCCATGCATCATACGGTCAACACACATATAAATACACACATTCATATATTTAATTCCATGCATCATGCATAAACACACATCAACTAAGCACTCATCGCCTACACATGTCCTTTATTTTTATTTCCTAATCACATTTTCTTAAAAATCCTTAATTCTTATGATAATTAATTCAAGAAAATCACATTTGCATCACACGTTATACATACACACATATTACATCAAGCACTCATAGAATCTTCAAACCAATTTATTAAATTCCTTTTCTTCAAAGCAATTTCACAAAATTCATATCCAAAAATCATTTTCAAAACCATCATTAATAAATCATCACTTAGCAAGGCGTTAACAAAATCACTCACTTTTCATTTTAGAAAAACGTTTTGGTTTATAACAATCCAGAAAATCAATGCTTTATTTCTTTCTCAAATAAACTCTTTTATGAAAAATCTTTTATAAAACATGATTTCAAAGTTTATTCGTTCACGCACGTACGGGAAAAATGCGGGGTGTTACACAAAAGGGGAAGGAAAGTCTTCTCTTAGGTCTTATGAGTCATCCCCTAGGTTCCATTACTCACCACTCCAAGTTTCCTATTTGATTGCCACCTAAATTTTCTACTCTCTTAATGCTTAAGAAATAAACTCCCCTTGGCCCTCTTGAACTACACTCGGCCGAACACATGCACACACATACACATATAATTTCCTTTTTATTTCATCATATTAACACTTAACATTACTTCATGGAGGATACATGCAATTGACACATACTAACACATGCATTTTGACAACTCATGCTTTCCTACTCAAACACACGACACATACACATTTAATTTCTTCTTCATTTTATCATATCAACACATAGCATTAAGTTATGAAATCATGCATGTGTTTACACATATTCAATCATACATGCATACATTTCACATACCATACTTTAGGGCATTATATTTCACACGGTACACATACATCATGCACACATTCATATTCACACAATTCATGCTTTCCAAATTCATCATTCAATTTTATTTCTTAAGATGAGAAAACACACATATACATCATGCAATCCACACAATTCATGCACTCATTCATTTAGTTTCACTAATTAAATTTCATACACCATTTATTCACAATTCACACCATTCATGCATTTCAAATTCATCACTCAATTTTTTTTATTTTCTTAAGATAAGAAAACACACGTTTATATTCCAAAAATTCCAAAGATGCAATTTTAAAGAAAATCAATTCACTTTATCAATTTAATTTCAAAATAGGCTTATCTTTGAAACAAAATCCTAATTCCACACGAACAAAGATTTTTAAAGAACCATTTATTAAAACCTCAAATCACATAAAAAGAAAATTCGTTTCTTTAGGAAAAATCAAAATTATAACTTGGTTTTCATGAAATCGATTTCAAATAAACTCATTTGCTAAAACATTTTTCTGAAAACCTTTCTTAATTATCAAAAATCTTTTTTTTTAAATAAGATCTCATGGATTTATTTGAGTCCAGAAGATGCGGGATGTTACATTCTCCCCAACATGAAGATTTCTCGTCCTCGAGAAATGATGCGTAGAACCGTCTCGTCCAAGTGTGCGTAGCTCCCGGTAGCAATCTTCTTCCTCATTCTCATACGAACTGACTGTTGCGACATACCATTTATTCGTTGTCCTCAGGAAGAATTTGAAAGTATTCCCGGCAAAACAATCTGTTGGGTCATTCCATTGTCAAATACAATGGTGTACAATGAAAAGGCTTGCTACGCGGTTTAAAGTTTTAAGGGTGTTCACAGTTGCTGAAACAAATAGCAGCGCAAAAGGAATGTCACGCTTATGCCAATCTAAACAAGGACACTATGTTGTAAGGCTCTTCTTCCGACCACCGTTTTCTAGAAGTTTCCAACCCGGTTAGGTCACCTTAAAACTTTAGTCTACTCCCCAACTTTAATGACCCTTATCACTATAGGTCTCCACCACATACATGGACTTGGCTCTCATCAACTTCCCATCCGTACGACTCCCCATTCATCTTACTCTACTTCTCTTTATCCGATCCAAACTCATCCTATCGTTACCCTAGATTCCATCAAAAATCCACCCTCATAACTCCTTTTCCATCCTTCAGGTTTTACCTTAAGGTCTAAATTCATTGAAGTTCTTCAAATCTTAAGGTTACCTATCTCATTTAAGGTCTTCATTCCTAACAGGGCTCTTCTAATCCACAATTCACCGTCAGACTTACATCACCCGTCCTAACATTGATCATCACTTAAGGGTTCTAACCATAAATTCCTTCACTTCATCCATCCCATTCCCTACTGTCCTCAGTAATTAGCACTAGACTATATCATTTACCCCTTCTGACTCTGACTCTGGAATCACAACTCTTCGGTCTCATCCTAGGTTTCTTACTGCTTCGATACTGTCTAGTCCAAGATTTTAGACAAATCACCTTCATTCATACTTAATTCTAACTGACTCATACGATCCTTCACCTTAACCCAAAGGCTTAAAGAATATCCTCACTCTACCTTATGACCAGCACCTCTCCCTTATCCGTACCCTCAAGTCTTTACTTTCTTCAGATATTACAAATCTAGCCCAACAACACTTCACACTCTACTCTTAATTCAGGGACAGCTACTTGACTGGCATAAGTCATAACCAAAAATTTGAGAATCAAACAGCTTGATAACAGGGGGCTAAAAATCTGAGTTCACAAATTTGGGTTTAGTCGAATTAGGAAGATGCAGAACTACTTTAGGGATCAACCTGGGCAACAAGCAACATGGGATAGGCTCAAGGTTCGAATCAAATTAAGAGTTCGAAGGCTATTCCAAGCAAAAAGGAATCACAACAAAGAAGGGTTCCAACACGGAATGGTAAGTCCAAAGGATAAGTTTAGGTCTTGCTATAAGATTCGAATCCTCGGATTCTACAACGAACTTCGACACCTTCCAAACAATACGTACAAACTCTCGGCACAGCTATCTCTAATCATCCTAGACTAGCACACAAGACACACCAGGAAGTATGTTTCCCATGTATTCAGTTACTTAGATTAAACATTGCTCTGATACCATTCTGTAACACCCCGATTTGACGACTTGAAAACCATAATCATTTTAAGTGAAAATTAGGGCCAAATTTATTTTTTTTATAACAACATGACGTGTAACGCGGTTGAGTAGCATGAGTATGGGAACCATGTTATTTCAAAACGGGTTCATAAATACAAAGATGTTCTCACACTTCATGCTAAGATTCAAGTTCCAAACCGAAGTGTTACCAACACTACGCTTTGCAACCTAATCCCTCTCGACTCAATTATCATGGCCCGTTCTTTTCTAAATTAAAACCGTCGAGGTCACCAAAAGTAATTTCGTTCACAAAAATTTGGGGTTACATTATGGGATTGCAATGCCACTAAGTAAATACAGGGAATGCAAAATACCTCCGGGGATATAAAGAACTACCACTAGACCCATTGAACTGAAGACGAAGACCCACAAGAAATGTCACGCTAGAGACGACCTCGATTGCGTCCGCTCCCCAGTATCTATGTCCTCGTCCAAATCTTGCGGCTAGACACGAGCATCGGGTGTCTACTAGGATGGTCAATTGACTCACCGATCTTGGTATCTTCATACTACTCCCTTCTTCCTTCGTCCCGAGTATCGAGTGCAGACATAACGGGGTCCAGAGACTAAGGGAATAGATACCATAACAACAGGCAGACAAAACAAAAGACTGGAGAGAGTAAGTATTCCCAAGCATGTTATGCCAACGATGTGGGATTACAATAGGTAAGATATTAAGATAGACAAACCATACAAACAAGCAACACATAATCACTTGTATTCACACAAAGACTTACCTATCTCATTAATCTTTTAATCCTAAATGCATTATGCATAGCCACCTCTCTTTCCATAAACTGTTTCCGCTGCGCACTCTGATTCTTTCTCCAAACAATCTCATCATCATGTCGCTTTCAGAATTATTTCTCTTTTAATATAAGTTTTCTTAATTAAGTTTTATGAATTCGTGTCCGTCAATGATGTAGGGGAATTTTAATCAACATTGAGGAGGGTCGCTCTCAAAGTTAGCACACTCGTCTACATCTCCTCGGTCATCCACCCAGCCTGGTCGGAAGCAAACAGGAGTACAGGACCTTTACCATGCAGGCATTGACAGCTGTCTGCTACCTCGTAGCACAATAATAAACATCATACTGGCTCATTACACAAAATATCATATTGCCTCGTTCCAGTCCCTCTCCCTGTTCTCGAATTGCCATAGGGGGGCGACAGTACTTATTCTAGTCTCGAGTGCAGAACTCACCACATGTGGAGTTCGTTCTGCCTAGAATAGCACTCAAGGCTTCTTGACGTATCACCGTCCTTACCCTCCCCTATTGCAATCACAACCCGAATATCCGCAGATATTCCGGGGTATCTTCCTCTCCACTACTTCGCACTCATACTCACCGCGTTAATTAATGTCTTTTAAAAGTCTTTTAATTCTTTTAATTAACCTAATGATCGGCTCACCCTTCGTACATCCCTTCAGTGAGTCCCGACCGCTATCTTTGCACAAGCGTTTCTTATCAAAGCACAGAGCTGGGTCCACATCATCACACTTGCCTTTCATTACATCACTTGCCTCGACAATCTCATGTCATCCTCTTTCTCAAGATCTCACCTTGCCAAAACTTTTTCTTAAAACTCAAACCATGTTTCATAAAACTCCTCTCAAAATGACACTGCACAAACTCTTTCCAAAATAGTATTCCGTAAATCATTTTTTTTAAAAAGAGGGTCTCACAGCCTTTTCCAAAATACCGTTTCACAAACCATTTTCAAAAATAATGTTTCACAATCTTACTTCAAAAGTATTTTCACAAACTCTTTTCAAAACCATCTTTCTCAAATGAAGTTTCCCAGATCCTTTCCCAAAAATAAGGTTTCACAGTTTCCTTTCAAAAAGTCTTATTTCGAAAACTTTTCAAAATTCGTTTTTCGAAAACCTTTCCAAAATCACGACTTTGCTGGGCGCTAATGGAGGAGCAAGCTCAACTCAACACTAGTCCCAGACCAAAACCAACACCAAAGGAGTCCAACTCCACTCAATTCTCATCTCACATCAACAACAGCATTACCCTTCCCAGCTCTGGCTCAACCACATCATGTTCAACATTTCTTACTCACCATTGAGTATAAACTCCCCAACGTCTTATCATCCTCTTTCAAACTTTATCTCACATCTCTTTTATTCTTCTAATTCATTATTATTCACATTATTTTCAATCTCTTCACGCATAATAAAATTCCTCAAATAAATAAATAAACAACACACTATTATTCAGATATCATCATATAAATGCCTTATCTACTTCCATGTGGTCTTTGTCCATTTCACACGAGTAGCCACACAAACAAACAATTGCCATCGTGTTACTGACTCAGAGCCACTAAGTTTCGACTTTTGAGATGGTCGAAACACTTAATATGTTACCTAAATACCACGGTGTTTGGGGGAAACTTCTCTCTCACCTCAACCGTTGACGATCTTCAATTCACTCCTTAGTTCCCAATGCGACGTTCGTAACTGCTTCCCGATCGTTACTGGAACTCAAATGTTTCCCTCTTATTAAAAATCTTTCTTATTTAATTATCTTGAAAATATAGCAACTTTACAAACTTTTGTTCGAAAACAAAGTATTCGGTTTCTTCTTATCACTTTGAAATCAATTTGGGTTTCTCACAATTTAAAACCAAGTAAAACATTCATTTAAGGAAAACAAAAACTTTCAGAAAATTCTTCTCAAACACTTGTTAAAAACGTAGTCAGTTTATAAAACACCTTTTGAATTAAAACCAGATACTTTAGAAATCATATGAAAATCTTTTCAAAACAATATTTTTCAATAAATCAAATCACTTTTCTTACTTTATTTTCTTTAAAACCGAATCTAAAGAAAATAATACAAAATTAAATCAAAAACCTTTTAGAATTATTAAACACTTAAATCATTCAAACACACATTTTGAACATGTCAAATCATTCATAATTCATGCATCAATTTCACACACATCAGGCAAGAATCAAACACAAACTCCTATTATTTTCTAAGCATGGTCGAATTTCATCACACATAAGGCAAGGTTATATTTTCACAAAAACACACATACAAAACATGCACATATGAAACATAATTATTTAAACACATTATCCTACTTTAAACACCACAACCTAAAATAATTATTTTAATTAAGTTCATGCAAACATCTTTCAAATCATTTAGCTTTTTCCCCTAAGTTAACATACAAATGAAAAATCAATTTATTTCTTTTATTTCTTAGTTAACCCGAATTGGACATAGGAAAATAATTCAAATTCATAATAATATAATCACATACCAAACCACTCAAAGTTAACAATAACACACAAGAAAATAAAAATAGCTTAGGTAAAACTTGTTCCTAAAACCGAATGGAACATAAAGATCACTTTTAAGTTTTTAATCCAAAATTTAGGTTTTTATATGCTTAAAATCCACATGCAAAGCAAAATAAACAACTTTAATGTTCATAAAGGCAAAACCGTGAGCTTCATGCAATTATTTATCAAACATTAAATTTTATAAATTTATTATTGTGAAAATCAAAGGTTATGTCAAGAATCTTTAAATCACATAGATTTTAACATGCATGTAATTAAAATAAAGATCAAACATGGTTTCCTATTTTTCCTAGGTTTGACCGAATACACAATGTACAAAAGTAAAGTCTTGAGTTCTATTTTCACAACACTTTCTTTTCAAACATCAACAAAATCATCATCACATACACAAAGCCTTGTTAAAAACCCTTTTTTGTATCAAAATCACTTTTAAGCTTAGTATTATAATTTTCTCTTTTAAAATTGTGACATGCATAAAAAAAACTAAGACTTTTTACTCAAAACAAACACACACAAAGTTCAAACTTCATGCTTTTTCAAAGATCCATCACACATCAAACATACAAGAGAAGATAAAAATAAAAACACAAACTTAAACACAACTTTCAAGCAAAACTGTGAAGAAGAAATTTTACAAACTAAGGATCAAAGCTTACAAGCATAGACATTCAAGATCCATACATAAAATTAACATGCAAGGCATTCAAATTTCAAGATCATAAGGAAAAGAGTTCATGCATCACAAAAATTAAATTTAAACAAGGTCCATCACAAAGTTCATTACAAAACATAGATTATTACATTGAGATTTTCTAAACAACTACCTTAAATAAAAATCCTAATCTTCAAGCTTCAATTTCTCCTCTCCTTCTCCTAGGGTTGCCTCGGCCTCTCCTCTCTAAGGTTTAGGGGTTGAGTTTTCTTGTTGATCTTTGAAGAAGAATAAAGGGATCAAAGGGATTTGGGTTGGGATTTAAGGTTTTCACTCTCCTCTTCTCTTTTCCTACTCTCGGCCAGTTTCTTTTTCCATGGGTCTCAAGAGCTTGATGTTGCTCTTGGACCAAAGTGTTTGTGTTTGATATGAGAAAGGAAGGGAAAGAAAGAAATGAGAAGTGAACTAAAGCCAACACTCCCTACACACACGGTTTATGAAAGCAAAACAAGGTGTGGGATTTTCCTCTCTAGCCCACGGTCTAATGCAACAGCCTAAGGGCAATTTGGTCCACTTCTAAAGGTTGCATGGGGTCTTCTTCGTGGGAGACAAAAGGGGAAGGAAAGTCTTCTCTTAGGTCTTATGAGTCATCCCCTAGGTTCCATTACTCACCACTCCAAGTTTCCTATTTGATTGCCACCTAAATTTTCTACTCTCTTAATGCTTAAGAAATAAACTCCCCTTGGCCCTCTTGAACTACACTCGGCCGAACACATGCACACACATACACATATAATTTCCTTTTTATTTCATCATATTAACACTTAACATTACTTCATGGAGGATACATGCAATTGACACATACTAACACATGCATTTTGACACCTCATGCTTTCCTACTCAAACACACGACACATACACATTTAATTTCTTCATTTTATCATATCAACACATAGCATTAAGTTATGAAATCATGCATGTGTTTACACATATTCAATCATACATGCATACATTTCACATACCATACTTTAGGGCATTATATTTCACACGGTACACATACATCATGCACACATTCATATTCACACAATTCATGCTTTCCAAATTCATCATTCAATTTTATTTCTTAAGATGAGAAAACACACATATACATCATGCAATCCACACAATTCATGCACTCATTCATTTAGTTTCACTAATTAAATTTCATACACCATTTATTCACAATTCACACCATTCATGCATTTCAAATTCATCACTCAATTTTTTTTATTTTATTAAGATAAGAAAACACACGTTTATATTCCAAAAATTCCAAAGATGCAATTTTAAAGAAAATCAATTCACTTTATCAATTTAATTTCAAAATAGGCTTATCTTTGAAACAAAATCCTAATTCCACACGAACAAAGATTGTTAAAGAACCATTTATTAAAACCTCAAATCACATAAAAAGAAAATTCGTTTCTTTAGGAAAAATCAAAATTATAACTTGGTTTTCATGAAATCGATTTCAAATAAACTCATTTGCTAAAACATTTTTCTGAAAACCTTTCTTAATTATCAAAAATTCTTTTTTTTTAAATAAGATCTCATGGATTTATTTGAGTCCAGAAGATGCGGGATGTTACAAGATTTAATGGTAACTCTAGGAGTTCGATTAAGACAAGTATGTGGTGAGACGTACGACAATTAGAGGATAGAACGAAGTTATGTACTGGGAAATTTTGTAGGAATTGATAAAAGAGTGGTGAAGGATAGGAGTATTTAGGGGCTAAGTTTGTAATCCTGAAAGTGGTCTTTAGGAATACGTGTCATTTAAGTTGGGGAGTAGTAGAAATGTGAAGTTTTTGAGGAATAAATCGTCTAGGCTTGAATTTATAATAAGAGTTTTACCCTGAGCGTGGTAGCATCTTGACCCCAATTGTCCGTGACCTTGTTGTCCTTGCACACTGTTTTGATGCCTTGAAGCCCTCAGTTCCTTGTTGTCAGCGAAACCATGTTGTTTTAACCACTCTATTTGTCATTGGAGATACCCCGAGAGATTACTTTTGAAAGTAATCCGTCTGATTTACTTCTGAAGTACGATTAAAAGATGGTACGTGTTTGGAGGTGCGACGATTGCTATAGTAAAGCAAGAAGGAATTTCTTTAAGAAGTTACGCGTCCCCGGATTTGACAGACTCTACACGGCATTTCTCGAGGACGAGAAATCTTTAAGTTGGGGAGAATGTAACACCCCGCATTTTTCCCGTACGTGCGTGAAAGGAATTTGTTAAAATAAACCCTGGAATTCGGTTTTATAAGGAATTTTCAGAAAGTATTTTATGAATTTTTATAAACAGAGCGTTTTTGTAAATGAAAAGTGAAAGATTTTGTTGAAATGAAATGCTTTGCTAAATAGCGATTTTATTAAAAATGATCTTTGAAAATGATTTTTCCTTTTTGGATTGTAAACTTTGAAAATTTGTATCTTTTGAACCGTAATTCAGATTTTTACAAACTTTATATCAAATCGATCGTAATGGAACATAGATTTTGAAAATATAACTTTTGGAATTTTTGGGTTGTTTTATAAAAAGTTATTTTCAGAACTAAGAAATACGAATTTTGGAAGTTTGTGTCTTAATGAAATGAATTTAATAATTTGACTTGAAGATTTATGTGATGAGTGCTTGATTTAATATGTGTGTGTTGTGTGTTGCATGAATTTAATTGTGTGAATGAAATGTGTGACTTAATTACATTATTATGTGAATTAATGATTTTAAGTAAATATGGTTAGAACATAAAGATATAAGATAAGCATGTATGGGTATGTATGTATGCATGTGTGCTGTACGTGTATATATATATATGTGTAATACGGTTTGGAAGTAGGAATGTGCGTATATGTGTGTTTGACCGTGTGATGCATGAGAATGAGTAAGAAAAGGTGATTAGAAAATAAAAAGTATGTGACATGTGTGTGTATGTGAGATTGCCACGGTTTGCATGTGCATGTTTGTGTGTGTTTATGTGTCATGCGTGGGTGTGTGCATGTGTGTGAGTGTGCATAAGCTTAAGACCTTGGAGGCTTAGTGAGTAAGAAACCCATGGAACTAAGTGTAACCAAACCAAACTAAATTAGGAAAAACCCTAGCTAGAGCCAACTATCCATTGAACCTAAGTGCCCCCTAGCCAACTAGCCCACTCCTCCATGTTCCCTTGACTTTGGAGACATCTAGTCATTTAAAATTATAAGGACAAAACCGCCCTTACTATTTGTGTTTCAACCGAAATAAACCAAGGGCAAAGGGGGGGATAATTCGTGGCTTATATGTGTAAAGCCTTAGTCCAATTTTACTTTCACCCATTTCATTTTTCACTCTTCCAAACACAAACACTCTAAGAGCTCATCCAAACTCTTAGGGAAAAATAGAAAAGAAATAGAGAAAGAGGGAGGAAATGGTGGTCGTGATCCGTGGAGAGGTAGAAGAAGGAGGAGGAATTTAGGAGCTTGCTCTAGGAGTCCCTTAGAGATCAAAGAGTGTCAAGATTAGAAGATCAACCCCTTTCTTGGTAGAAAACTCGAAGAACCTAAAGAAGAAATGTAATAGTTTAGTTTTCCTTTCTAGTTGTAGATACTTTTTTCTTGCATGTCTATTCTTATGATTTGTAAAGTATATTTATGTGCTAATCTTTTTGATCTTGAACTTTCATGGACAAAAATTAATTTGTAATATTGGTAGCCCCATGTGTGTGATTCGGTTTATATTTCCTTGTTAGATCTAATTATTTTTCTAACTCAAACTTAAAAGATCTAAAGTTTTGTGTAATATTTTGTGAAGCTTAGCATAGATCCTTCTTGCATGTGAATTTTCTTGTTTTAAACCATGATCTATGTATGTTTATGTGCTTACTTGGCAAATAGATGCGTGATCTAAGTTTGATGAATGATAAAATAAAATTATTTAGCCTTGCATGTTGAATCCTTGCTAAAACCGTGAGCTATGATGATTTTTAGTTTTGCATGTAAATTTTGTTTGTCTATATGATGATTTATGATGTGTTTGTATGATTTCTTCATGAACAAATATGTTATTTAAGTTTACTTGAAAATAAAGTTGAGATCTATGGCCTTACAAGTTGATTTATGTGCATATACTTAATGATTCAAGTTTTTAAAGCATGCATGTCATTTCTTAAGGTTTAAAGTGTAATCTTAATCTATATTTGAAATTAAGTGATGAACCTAAGTCTTGTTCTTGCCTTGATAGAGTGATGCATGTTGATGTGGGTGAGTGATATGTTTAATGTCTTGATTTCATTTGTGATTGTTGATGTGTTGGAAAGTGAACAAAATCTTGCATTTTGTATGATTGGTATTCGGTCATGAGAGAAAGGAATAGGAAACTATACTTGATCCTTGTTTAAGTCACATATATGATGAGAGTAAATTAATCTAAAGGTTTAGGAGTATATGCATGAAGTGATTTAATGTGTTGATTGATTTGGGTTAAGAAAATAAATTAAGTTTTTCCTTTTTGACACTCTCGGATTTTAATCCAAAAAAAGAAAAGAAAATAATTTCATTGCTTGTGCTTGCATATATATGCATCAATCTTTGTAAAATTGCACTCATATGATTCGGTCTAAGCATGTTTATGTGATTGGAAAATTTGTTTATATGAAATTACCTTGTGAGTGATTATGTTTTCATGTACATGATTGCTTTGACTTTGTGATCCATGAATATGGAAAATGAATGAAAACTATGTCTTTCTCACATCATGACTTTCGGCCATTCTAGGAGGAGTAGGCAACTAGGTTAGTTTCTCATATAGGGTACATGCATAATGAGACTAATTGAAAATAAGAGTTTAAAAGTGTTTGCATGCTATGACTAAGTTTTTAAAAAAGAAAATGCAAGAGAATCTTTAGAATGATTTATGATTTAAATTATTGCTTTAATTTAAAGTCTTGAAATGAATTAAAATTGTTGAATTGTCTTTTGATGCTCACGGTTTCTAGGTCAAAAGAGAGAAAATGATTTCATGAATTCATGTTTTTAGTTGTGCATTAAACCTTTGCAAAACATGTATGCATGATTCGGTTTTGTTAGGATAATTAAGAAACTAATTTTTAAATCATTTTATTAAATATAACCTAGTTAATTTATTAAGATTAAAATCTAATTGATTGGTTTTAAATGATTGCAGTGTGGTTTGCCTTATGTGAGTTTGTATGTGTGCTTAGAAAATAGTGTGTGCTGCTGTGCTAAACTGAATTTGTTTTACTATTTGTGAACTGTATTTGTGAAAAATCTATGCTTGTATTTTTAAAAGAAACTGAAATTGTTTTATTTAAAAATGTGATTTAAAATAATTCAAATTAATTTGGAAGTTTTGTCTCCTTTGATCTTGCGTCTTAAAAGGTTTTTAAAGTATGGTTTTGAAATCTTATTTTCTTGGATTTTTGGTATTTTTCAAAGTACGAAAACACTGATTTTATAACCAGAGTGTTTTCAAATTAAGAGGAGGGATTTGTTTTAATAAAAGACTATTTTATTTATTTCAAAGTGTTCTTGAAAACCTTTTTAATTAATTTGGATTTGGGAACCTTCGGATATTAGCAACGTACTTTTAAAACAAAATTAAGAATCTATCGAAAACGTTCTAACACACGGGAAAAATGTCTAGTTCGGATGTCGGACGCGAAGGGAACGATGCAAAGCTCGCAACGGGAAGTCTTGAAAAGTTGTCGGATGTGTCGTCATCCAGGTGAGAGAGAAGCTTCCCTTAAGACGTCGTGGTATTAGGCAACATATTAAGGCGTCCAATCATCTCAAAGGTTGGACCCGGTCTCGTTAGGCGAGGAAGAGGGATAGTGAGTGTTTGTTTGCTTGTTTGTTGTTAAGTGTGGGCTATCCCTACAAGTCACTGAGACCGAAGTGTTGTCTATAGTTAATATGTTTGTTGAGATGATATGATGTTTACCATTCATGAGCTGTTGGTAGTTTAGTATGTGAGTAATTAAGTTGTTAAAAGATGTTTAATTTTACCCTGAGATCTGAAATAATAATGAGGAAATGAGACTGAAAGAGAAAAGAGATGCGAATAAGAGATATGAGAAAGAATTGAGAAAGAAATAGATGGTGCAGTAAGATTAAAGAGAAAGTTATAAGAAACGAATGAGAAAGAGATAAAGATGAGGTGAGTGAAGGAAAAAGATAAAGAGTTGAAATTGGAAAGAGAATATGATTATGGAAGCGAGATCTGGTGGAGCAAAGATGTGATCCCTCGTTCATGTTTTTGGGAAGAAGCTTAGTGTTGAGTTGAGCTTGCTCCTCCACTAACACTCACCCAAAAATATGATTTTTGAAAACAATTTTTGAAAAGAAACTTTTGAAAAGAATTTTATAAAGTCATCCTTTTGAAAAGGATTTTGCGAAAAGTGTTTTGAGAAAGAAGAGGGAATGAGTTTTGAGGAAGTTGGAAAGAATTATGCTGAGCATGAGCTGACGAGAATGTTGATATTGAGATGAGATTGATGTGTGGCTTGAGGCCATTGTGATTCTAGGGGGAACGGATTTACGTCTAGTGGTCGGGCTTCGTTGAAGGGATGCACCAAGGACGGGCCGACTGTTAGGATTCAGCCGTTAATTAAAACGCTAAAACTATAAAAGATTTAAAAGACACCCATAAACGCGGTGAGGTATGAGTGTCGTATTGAAGTAGTGGAGAGGAAGATACTATGGGTATCTGCGGATACTCAGGTGGAGATTGCAGGAGGGGAGGGCAAGGACGGTGAAACGTCAAGAAGCCTCGAGTATATTTCTAGGCGGAACGAATCCCACATGTGGTGCACTAACGTGGTGGGGACAGGGTCTAATACCGTGGTAAGTTCCGCATCGCGAACTAGAAATTATACTGTCGCCCCCTCGATGCAAGTCTAGAACAGTGAGAGGGACTGGAACGGGGCATCTGTGTTTGCCGCCGAGGGCGTGCATTGATTATGTGATTAAATGATATGATTTGAGGCAGAGCCTCTTGGTCTGGGACCATTTATGTGTTGTGACAGCTGTAGTGCCCGCGTGGTAAAGGTCCTGTACTCCTGTTTGCTTCCGACGAGGTTGGGTGGATGACCGAGGAGATGTAGATGTGTGTGACTCCTTCAATGATGATGTTCCCCCATCATTGAAGTGAACCGATACGCTAAAACTTAAAAGAACAAAGATGTTTCAAAGAAATGTATAATAAAATATCAAGTATTGGAAATTATTTGTAAGGCATGTATAAGAAAGGATTCTTGGAACGCGTGATGCAATCGGAGACGTATGATGAGAAGGAAGGATTGAGAGAAATTGGGGAAGTTTATAAGAGAGATAAGAAGAATGTGATTGTGAGACGCTAAGTATAAGATTGTGTATATCTAAGGTTGATGTTGTTGTTGTGTGTATGTTGTTCAATTCTTTTCCTTAGTATTTGCCTATTGTAATTCGACACAGTCGACATAACTGTTTGGGTAGCTTACTCTCTCCTCTTCTTCTGTTCTCCTCTTCTTCTGTACTTCTGCCCTTTCTCTAGAAATTTGCACGGCTACTAGATGCAAAGAGATTGAGGTTCCAGATCCAGCTTGTTCGGGAGGCAGGCACATCTGCGTTAAAAGGAGACGACTCGGTGGAGAAACCCTGGGGCACGAATGAGGACAACTCTACTAGCGAACCGTGAGTGGAATCTATCAAGGCCGGAGTGAGATGACGAGTGTTAGAAGGTCTGACTAGAAGCTAGGAATTCCCTGGCAGAATGTATTCCGGTGTAAGTCCTTAGTTACCTTCTCTTTACCATACTGTACCCCGACTAAAGTTTTCTTTAACAATGAGGTTTGAAATAAGTAAACGGGCTAGGTTTTAAATGATGTTGTGAAAACGGGTTTCAAAGTGCAGTGTCTCGTGACACCTCGTTTTGGAACTTGAAAGGGGTTGCACAATATGAGAACATGATGTTTTAAATGTAGTATGTTATGGAAACCTAAATGTTCTCATCTTGTGTAACACTTGTTTTAAAAAAAATGGCCCCTAATTTTCACTATATTTAACGGAAGTTTTCAAGTTGCCGAATCGGGGTGTTACAATTGCGATGCCGTTCGGATTGACTAATGCACCAGCTATTTTCATGGACTACATGAATCGAATCATTAGACCCTATTTAGATTCATCCGTGTTGTGTTCATTGACGATATCCTTATTTATTCCAAGAGTCCGGAGTGTAGTGTTCCATTGTCAGGGATACTCCACGATGTGTGTTTGGGGTTGTTGCAGCTGACGAGGGTGATGTGGAAACCTACAATCGGTGGGTGAAACAACTAGGACACACTAGGAGAACACCTAGAAGGGGGGGTTGAATAGGTGTTAGAGAAACTTTGAAAGATTTTAACAAGAAACAAATCTAAACGATTAAAACCAAATAATTTTCACAAATTCTCTTGGTATTAATCGATTAGCAAAGGCTATTAATCGATTAGTTCCGAATGCTTGATTCAATCTAATCGAGTAATGAAGCTAGTTAATCGATTAATCCCTTTCAAAATTGAAAAAACACTTTTCAATCAAATACGAAAAATCAATCAATCAATCATATATGATCAGAGATTAAGCGGAAACAATCAACACCAATATTCTTATTGATTAACCTAGTTATGAAAATGATTTTCCCCAAATTAATTTGAACAATAAAGATTCAATTCAATCAAATATAGAAAAATCACTTTTTCTAGGTTTTCAATCAAGAACACAATTAAAGACTTGAATTGTAAAGAGTAAGAGTTTAGAGATACGACACAGTGATTTATCCTGGTTCACTTTCATCCACTTGAAAGCTACTCCAGTCCCCTCTTCAACCAAGAAAGATTCTTCACTATGAGGAATTAGAGTTTCTCAAATTACAAGTAAATGCCTCACAAGACTTCCTTCTTGCTATGCTACAAGAGATACCACACCCTTGCCTTGTAACCCTATTGATATCTAATCTAACCTCTTCTCTTGCTTGCCAAATCCCCTCAACAAGACTTCCAATGCTTGCTTTACTACAAGACTTCCAAATGCTTGTTCTTCAACAAGGCTTCCAAGTGCTTGATGAAATGCCTCACCAAGACTTCCAAACAACTTTGCTTGATTCACAAAATCAAGCCTTCCTTTGTTGTAGATAGCTTGCCTTTTGAAAAGATTACAACTCAAATGAAAAACAATAACAATCCTATGAATCTCTTTCAAAAGCTATGAAATATCAACATGAGAGATTCAAGGTTCTTGATCAAAGAATATGAAAATGAGAGCTTTGATCTTGAGAGAGTGAGAGAGAATAGTGTGGCTTTGATTCTTTGTAAAATTGTGTATCAAAATGATTCTAGTTAATAGAAATGATTAGGAAAAGGTTTATATAGAATACCAAAAAGTTTGAGCAACTTAGAATAGCTTTTGAGAAGTGAAAAACGTATTTAAAACAATTACAGACCCTGTTTACTCGAGTAAAAAAAGTGTTAATCGAGTAATACGAAAGCAAGATAATTTTCACTCGAGTGAGACCAAAAATACTCGAGTAAAGGTGCAGATAATCGATTATCAAAAGTTTGCAAATCGATTATCAGTTCAAAATACACTGTTAATCAATTATCAAAATCTGTTAATCGATTATTAACATTAAAAATCACTTAAAACTTGTTTTCTCAAAAACTAAACCTTTTCTTTCAAACCTTTAAGCCACCTATTATTTTAGGCAAAGTGAATACTCAAAATATGATATAATCATGCAATCAAAAGAGATTCACTACCCTCTAATAACTCTACCCAAACTCATAAACTAAGAGACTTGTGAGGCTAAAGATAAAACAATAAAACATAAACTACCAAACTAAGTCTTCATGAGTTGGCTCTCTCTTCTTAACTTGATGTTTGTTGTTGCTTGTTGAGCTTGAACTTGATCAACACATTTGTAGCTTGTTCAAAACCTTTTGTAGCTTGTTCAAAACCTTTTGGCATTTATCAAAACATTCTTCATGGATCTTACAGGTGACGCCGGTCCTACGTACCGCCAGTGATAAGGGATCAAGCCACACGTAGTTCTTGAGAGTAGGGATGAGAGAACATACCTGAAACCCTAGTTGTGATGAGCTATTTATAGGGTTTGTAGGAGGCTGATATGGGCCCGTTGGGCCCTGTATCAGTGTTGTGCTGAACCAGGATTTTGTGAGATAATATCGGATAATTATGCTTCTAGAATCTGGATAGGATCAGTTGAAGATCTCATGTCTAGGCTGTTGCGAGAATCTAGGAGAGATTTGCGGAAGGGATAAGAAGCCTCGGCGAACCTAAGCTTATCCACGAGCCGACGGTATGTCTCGGTCCTAGAGTTCCGAGCCTGATGGGTTGGGGACCGATTGTAAGGATCGGTTCCATCAAGTCCGAGCTGGCCCTCTCGTATGCTTGGATCCCATGAGTCCGAGCGAAGGACTTTCATGACAGGTAAACCGAGCAAAATGCCCTTAGAGGAACCCTTTGGTGAGACTCGAGTCCGTATATGGTCGGCAGACCCTACAAGCCCCCCAGCTCGTAAGACTTGGAAAGTCTGTGGCGAGATAACAAGTGGCTAGGGCTGACCTTTAGCCTGTCTTGGTTCAGACGTGCGTGACAACTGTTTCCAGCGTTAACCATATAGCTTGTTCGAGGTGAAGTTTTAAGTTCTTTAGGTACGATACGTGCCCTGGGAAGTTGTTCCAAATCATTCATAATTAGTTACTTTGAAAAAGTAACTCCAATAACTGCCACGTCTTTCCCTGTGGGTGGCTGAGCGGGTTAATGGGCCTTTGGCCCAACCGGTGCATCGTAGAAGGAGGGAAGTTGAGGGGTTTTGAAGGAGGCCGAAGAGGATGCCACAACTCTGTGGGAGACTACAGAGAAGGCTCGGAAAGCCGAGGAGGATGCTGCAGTGGCTCGAGAGCAACTCGAGGATGTCAAAGATGAGGCCGCCGGACTCCGAGCATCTCTAGACAAAATGAGAGCGAAAGCTCTTAAGCACAAAAGGGCAGCCAAAGAGAATATTTATAACTGGGATCATGCAGTTGAAGACTCTTTCCGCAATACCGTCGAGTAGCTTCGCATCCTGAATCCTGGCGGAGATCTCGGAATGAGTTTGGCGTACGGTCGGTTAAGATGGGGGTAGGTCGGACCGGAGTCCGGTCCACGACATAAGCCCCCTAGCTCGGGAAGAGTCATAGAGACTCTGTGCCGAGTTTAGAGCCCTTTTGGGTCGATCAGACGTTCTTTTCTGAGGCTTGGTGGTGACGTAAAAGAATGTTCGCAGCCGAGGTCTTTTACTCGGAAGAGTATCGCGATTCGGAGATTTATACACCTCTCTCATCGGGGTGTGTTAAAAGTAATATCATGAATTGGATTGTAACGTCTACGGGGGATGCTGTCGGAATGACTCCCTTGGCCGAGGTGCATTCCTCGATCCTGCGACGTATTTGGCCGATGGCCAAGTTATCGAGGTCGCAATCCCCGTTTTCACTTGTAGCCACGCCGATCTGGTCGGCCAACTGAGATCGTAGGCAAGTGCGTCGGGACGTGATCCGAAATGAGTGAATATTTATAATATCCGTTATGATTTTGTGCTTCTCATATTGTTCTTTTAGTTATGAATTCAAGTGTTAAGACCTTGGAACTCCAACGCTTTAGCCAAGGTGGGTTCCTCTATCCGCGATGTAAAACGATTTTAAAATAATCATGTTTGAATCGGGAATCTTTTAAAGTACTTGACGAGTTATAATCTCTTGTTCGAGCTGTTTATAATCGTTCGCGTCATAAACGGTGGCTAATCGGTTATGAGGAAAAGTACGTAAATACAATGAATTCAGAAACAGAACTTTTATTTAATTGAAGCAGTAAATACAATGGGTGTGTGGATTTAGACCTGTGGTCGGCTTGTGTATGTTTTCGGATGATAGGAATCCTGACTTGGGTTATGCGTGAAACACTCGAATCATTTTTGGCCATCGTGCTCGGGCTATCGCGCCCGGTAGTTCCGACCATCAAATTTGTACCTTTACATGATGTATAAAAACAACTATTAGAATATCAAATTGTAAATGATATGTACTGACATTAATAGCGAAGTATGAGCTGTTTCACTGTTAACTATGAGTATTATCTAAAGATAATATAGTGTTGTGCAGCAAGTGATTCAATAACAATGAATGTGAAGCTTAAACCATGCAATGTAAATGACGTAAATGAGATAACGAGAAAGATCTTTCCCTGTTTGTCTTTATGGGACTATTTTTGACTCGCTAGATACGTTCAGCATCCTTTTTAGCATGAACGTTGATATGCTCGGCGTTATTTTGGCATAGAGACCTTTCTTTTTCTATTGCTAGAACGTGTGCTCGCTTGGTATTCTTCATCTTCTTCCTACCAAACATCCTGTATGCCATTATGGGCGAACCATTGTATAGCGCCCTTGTGAGCAATGCTGGGATCTCGAGAAGAGATGTTGACGGGGATCGTCTTTTGGCTTTTAGTGACCATGAGAGGCAAGGGTGTCGTGGTAGGAGGGACCGATTGATTCGAGCTCCGAACACTCAGAAAAGTTGTTTGCCCATTGATGAAAACCTTGAAATGGACTGTTTACCCATATTTGTACCTCGTATATGTATACAAAATTAATAATTAGTAATTGCCATTTGAACTGACAATGTACAATAATTAAATTGCAATAATGAGAATTATTAACACGTTTATAAAATATTGGTATGTAAATAGTACGATTCTAAAAATATCACATGTAATAAACTATATGTATATCAAAAATATGTCGGAACAATTAGTGGTATTAAACCAAATAATGTTAATAAGTATAATAATTAACAGTATAATTGGCATGCAATGGTGTATATAATAAATATCATTGAAATGACTTAAGTAAAAGAAATTAACTTCCCTGGATTGGTCATGGTAATGCCCTTAATTGAGCGTAACTTGTGGCTTCACATGTTTTGTTGATCGAGAGTTCATTGTGGACGGAGGCCCCGATAGCATGACTCGTAACAGTTTGATCGTCGTGGGTGTGTAGTGCCCGTTCTAGGCTAGCCTCGTGATGGGTTGTTACAGGAGCACATGTTTTTACGGTAACCGTTTTGACTTTTGGACTGTTCTCTATCATGGGGTCGTGATGGTCCCGTCAACTCTGGAGAGAATCCTAGCTGCTCGACCGTCCTTTTCGATAAGTCCGACCATCCTTTCTTGAACCTTACATTACATGTTTAATAACAATAATCAGTGATCGTCGTTAATTTGACAATCTATGATAATTGATTAGCAACAATGAAAATTATTGGCAAGTGAATATAAAGTATCAGAACAAAAGTGGCATGATTCTAAAAAGATCACACGTAACAAATATAATAACGACAATAATTAAATATCGTGCAACCAGACAGGATTGCCCATGAAAAGATGCATGATTTCAGGTATATCTCGCGCAATAATTGATAACATACGCAATTATGTCAGAGCATTTGATGGAAACAAAGTAAATGAAAGCATTAATTCATGAAAAATGACAATGCACAACTGCCGAAAACTGCCTAACGTATTTTTCGAAAGGCAATGTATATCAAATATTATTATCCTATCACGACGGGAAAGACAAACATTTAAAAACATTCAGCAGCAAAGAAATTTGGCTAACAATATGCCACGTATCAGCATGTATACAAAAAATCATAATTAGGGAATATCAAATAATTAGTGACATGTAATGAAATTATAAGGAATCAAGCATTAGAAGCACATGTCAAAAGTACTGCATCAGGTAAATTAATATCAGCATGCGTGTAAAGTAATCACGTAAAATGCCAAGTAAATAGGAAAATAATACAGGAACGAGAATTCCTTCCCTGATTCAGTGTGGTGAGAAATGCCAGATTGAGGAATGTTGGATTGAAGTCTTCTGTCATTCCTTTCCAAATGGACTTTGTTGAGCATTGAGGGTTGACCTCTATTTTCCTTAAATATGATTTTCTCTATGCTCGGAACACGAGTTTCAAGAGGGGAACTCGGCGCGGGGGTTCTCGCTCTTCGCTCGGAGCACAAGCTTCAAGAGGAGAACTCGGTGCGGGGGTTCTCGCGATCACCACTAGATTCCAAATAGAGTGACATTATTGTATTCGTGATACTCGGAAAATCATCTGTCCATTAATGGGGATCTCTGAATGGGTTATTCAGCCGCTCGCGCCATCATACGTGTACCTCGCATGTTTGTACGAAAATAATAATTAATTAGTTATTGTCATTCAAGGTTGACAATTTATAACCATTAAATAATAAATAATAAATGACATGTATAAAAAATAATTAACAAAAGTGTAAGTTATTTTTGCTGTTAATTATAAATCATTAGTGTTAATAAAGTATTTGTACAATTATTAAAAATCAGAACAATCATCCGCTAGTGATAATTAAAGGAAATAAAAATGTTGATATGCCATAAGAACTAGAATTTAAATGAAATAGCTTCCCTGGTTTGTGCCTCTATTTGGAATTGGGCTTGCAGCCCAACTTTGCTTTGGAGATCAACCCTAGCTCAGCAGCTGAGGACTATCGCGGATGGGGAAATTAAATCGCCGGTGGCGGCGGTGGAGCATACGCAACACGGGAGCTTGTGCCGATGGTGGCGGTGGTAGCAGACACAACACCGAGACTGGAGAATGGTGGAGACCTCACCGAGGCCCGAGATCGCGATGCCTTTTTTGTATCGTTATACGTGCGCCACCATTTGTGTTGTTGATGATGGCGGCTCAAAGTCGTCTTGCTGCCATGAAAATCGATATCTGCTCCGGTTCGAGATCGTCTTTCGCGATGATTCAGCCATGGCAATGTTTGCAGAGTCGTGAATCCTTGAAGTCACGTTAGTTGGCGACGATCTCCTCATGTTGTAGTGATATTATGGGTTGGAAGCTGGGTGGCACCAGGAGGCTGTGAGGCGGCGCTTGTTTATGCCCTTCGCTGCGAGTGTGGTGGAGGAGATGATGAGGCGATGCTTGCTGCTGCCTCTGATGCAAGGGTGAAGCAAGGGTAGCGCATCAACAGAGCAGGGACAGAACCGCCAAGATGTCGATCATATCATGATCCTGGAGTCTCCGTCCTCATCCCCAACGCACAGATACACCGGCAGTGGCGGCGATGCAGACTCAAGTCAAAACGGGCCACGATCGAACACAACTACCTCCACCCATGGCACAGTGGCGGCACCGATTCGAGCCAGCAAGAGACGAAGAGAGCGTGGGAGTGGAAGACGACGGTGGCGGCGGACTCGATCCTGCCATCGAAGGAGCGGCTGAGAGGGACATGCTCGTTGGTGGTGGCCGCAGCCACGTTGTTGTTCTTCCTCCCTTCTTTTCTTTTCTTTTCATATTTTTATTTTTTCATTTTTTATTTTTTATTCTTTGTGGGAAAGTGGATGGGAGTCGAAGTTTATCGATTCCCATAGACGGCGCCAATGTAGAGTTCCATTGTCAGGGATACACCACGATGTGTGTTTGGGGTTGTTGCAGCTGACGAGGGTGACCCCGATCCTACGTACCCGCAGTGATAAGGGATCAAGCCACACGTAGTTCTTGAGAGTAGGGATGAGAGAACATACCTGAAACCCTAGCTGTGATGAGCTATTTATAGGGTTTGGAGGAGCCTGATATGGGCCCTTTGGGCCCTGTATCAGTGTTGTGCTGAACCAGGATTCTATGAGATAATATCGGATAATTATGCTTCTAGAATCTGGATAGGATCGACTGAAGATCTCATGTCTAGGCTGTTGCGAGAGTCTAGGAGAGATTTGCGGAAGGGATAAGAAGCCTCGGCAAACCTAAGCTTATCCACGAGCCGACGGTATGTCTCGGTCCTAGAGTTCTGAGCTTGATGGGTTGGGGACCGATTGTAAGGCTCGGTTCCATCAAGTTCGAGCCTGGCCCTCTCGTATGCTCGGATCCCACGAGTTCGAGCGAAGGACTTTCATGACAGGTAAACCGAGCAAAATGCCCTTAGAGGAACCCTTTGGTGAGACTCAGGTCCGTATATGGTCGGCAGACCCTACAAGGAGGAACATGCTGAACACTTGAGAATAGTGTTGAATGTCCTAAAGGAGAAGCAATTGTACGCCAAACTTCCAAAGTGTGAGTTCTGGCCGGAGGAAGTTAAATTTTTAGGACATGTAATCTCAAACAAGGGGATAGCGGTTGACCCGGCGAAAGTAAGTTCAGTTCTACAATGGGAACAACCGAAGTCGGTCACGGAAGTGAGAAGTTTTCTTGGTTTGGCCGGCTACTATAGAAGATTTATAGAAGGTTTCTCGAAGATTGCGCTACCATTGACGAAGCTAACTCGGAAAGACCAACCATTTATATGGGATGAGAAGTGTGAAAGGAGTTTCCGAGAGTTGAAGGAAAGATTGACATCATCTCCTGTGCTGATTTTGCCTGATCCACAGAAGAATTTTGAGGTGTACTGTGATGCATCGAAACAAGGACTTGAGAGTGTTTTGATGCAAGATGGAGAGGTAGTCGCTTATGCCTCGAGATAACTAAAAGTTCATGAAATGAACTATCCAACTCATGACATAGAGCTGGCAGCTGTTATCTTCGCTCTAAAGATTTGAAGGCACTATCTCTATGGCACTACGTTTCGGGTGTTTAGTGACCATAAGAGTTTAAAGTACCTTTTTGACCAGAAAGAGTGGAACATGAGGCAACGTCGATGGATGGAGTTCTTGAAGGATTATGAGTTTGAGCTTCATTACCATCCTGGGAAACATTGTGGCTGATGCATTGAGTCGAAAAGCAATGCATATCAGTTCGATGATGGTCAAAGAATCTGCATTGATAGAAGAATTTAGAGATTTGAGCTTGACGATGCAAGTGGAGCCGACAAGTATCAAGATGGGGACGTTGCAGATTGCTAATGAATTCCTCCAAAGGATTAGAGAGTTGCAACGAGAAGATGATGAGCTTAAGGAAAAGAGGAAGCTTATGGAGGAAGGCAAAGAGTTAGAATTTCAAGAAGGGAAGGATGAAATCCTTCTCTTTAGAGCAAGGATTTGTGTGCCCGATGATTCAGAGGTAAGGAGAATGATTTTGGATGAAGTGCATAAGAGCAAGATGAGTATGCATCCAGGAGCTACCAAAATGTATCTGAATTTGAAGAAGATATTCTGGTGGTTCTGTTTAAAGTAAGATGTGGCAAGGTATGTAGTGTGTTGTTTGGTGTGTCAGAAGGCTAAGGTGGAACACCAAAAACCAGGAGGAGAATTACTTCCCTTAGAAATTCCGTTATGGAAATGGGATAGTATCTCAATGGACTTCGTATCTGGGTTGCCAAGGACAGCTAGTGGTCATGATGCAATCTGGGTGATTGTAGATCGCTTGACAAAGTCAGCGCATTTAATTCTAGTTAATATGAGCTACTCTTTGGAAAAGCTCACTCAGTTATATATCAAAGAAGTTGTTCGCCTGCATGGTGTGCCATCAAGTATTGTGTCAGATCACGATCCAAGGTTTACATCGAAGTTTTGGCAGGATCTACATAAACCTCTGGGTTCAAGATTGAAGATGAGTTCTGCATACCATCCTCAGACTGATGGTCAAACGGAAAGGACTATTCCGTCACTGGAGGACATTTTAAGAGCTTGTGTTTTGGAAGGTCAAGGAAATTTGGAACAAATGATGTCGCTCGTGGAATTTACTTACAACAATAGTTATCATGCGAGCATTGGAATGGCACCATTTGAAGCTATGTATGGGAAAAAGTGTCAAACACCATTATGTTGGTTTCAAGTGGGGGAGAGTTCTCTTGTTGGACCATATTTTGTACAAGAGACAACTGAGAAGATTAAGATGATACAAGAGAAGATGAAGACTGCTCAAAGTAGGCAGAAGAGCTACGCTGATCGGAGGAGGAAACCCTTAGAATTTGCTGAAGGTGACCATGTTTTCATTAGAATAGTACCAACCAAAGGTGTTAGTAGAACTTTGAAAACCCAGAAACTATCACCTAAGTTTATTGGTCCTTACCAAATTCTTAAAAAGGCTGGTCCAGTAGCCTATCAATTAGCCCTACCCCCGTCATTATCTAATCTTCATAATGTATTTCATGTGTCTCAGTTGAAAAGGTATATTCACGATCCCACCATAGTTCTTAGAATCCAACCTGATGACCTAGAAATACGTGAGAACCTAACCTTTGAAGCCATGCCTATCCGTATTGAAGATCGAAGAGTCAAGCAGCTTAGAGGGAAGGATATTCTTTTGGTCAAGGTTATCTGGATTTGTGGTGATGTGATGGAAGCATCTTGGGAATTAGAGGATAAGATGCGTCAGGACTATCCTGAGTTGTTTGTATAAGTTGAATTTCGGGGACGAAATTCCTTGTAAGTGGGGGAGTAGTGTAACACCCCAAAATTTTAATCCCTGATTAATGAAATGTTAATTATAAAGTTTATTATAATTAATTATTTCTATTTTTAATCTTTGATTAAAATCTGTGTTTATGTTGTTGGTGAATGTGTGAATTTAATTTGGTAATTATATTTATGTGAAAATATATAATTTGCACATTAGTCCCTGTTTTGGGACCTAGAAGTAATTATAGGAAAGGTTTTGGAGGGAAATAAAATAAAATATATATTTTTCTAAAACTGGCCAAAATACTCGAGTATTTTTTAGAGTACTCGAGTATTCTGGTCAGAGTTGCACAAGTTAGTGTGTTTTGGTGAGTCACCACCAACGATTCCGCCGTGTTGACACGAAAACACCCTTCAACCACGTTTCTAGTCGTCTTGTCGACATGCATGAGCCTTCGATCACTCTATAAAAGCCAATTGAACCCGGATTGAGAGGCATTTGGCCAATTGTTGAAGGTTTGCATGTGTTTAGGGTTCCTGAGTTCTTCACTTTGATTCTCTTTCCCTGAGTTGAATTAAGTTACAAATTATACACCAATACAAAGCTCACATCACGAGCTTTGTATAGACACCAAAATCGTGAGTTGAGACTGTGTGAGTTGGGAGATTTGGAGCTCGAAAGTGAAGCTGGGTTGCTGTCAAACCATATCTGGAGCTTACTTTGATTTCCAATTTTGGTAAGCTCACACATTCTATGAGTCTAAAACTTGTTTCTTTAGTTAGTTGGTGTTGCATAGAGTCTAGAGAAACTAATTTCCCCAATTCTTATTGTTGTTTTATGTGTCAACCAATTCAATTTTGGTGCTTTGGTCAAACTGTTTTGCATGTTATTGTGCTTGAAGTCGTTTTTGGTGTTGGAGAGCTTTTTCTTGTGAATCTTCTGTTGGAACATGTCTGAGAGGTAAGGGGAAAGCTTTCTATTCACTAGATAGAGTTTAAATTGCATGAATTTGATTAGAGAGCCACCAAGAGGCTCTAAGGGCTTAGATTGAATAGGGAAATTGGTTTGGAGACCAACTTGTGCTTTAAAGTTGTTGTGAGCAAGTCCCATATGATGCATGCAAACTGTTTTGAACTTAAATTCACAAGTTTATTGAGTATATTGCAATTTAGTAGGTTGAGATGTAAATTTTCAAGTTTTATGCATAATCTTGTGAATCCCTGTCAGTTCTGTAATTTGATGTGTTCTAAGTGCTTGAACATGTTTAATATATGATATATGAACTCTGTTGATCATTGGATTGGATTAGAAATGGTTGGAATTGAAAATGGTATGTAAAAACCAAGTTTTCAGTCTGTTCTGTCTGATAATACTCGAGTAGATGGCTCGATACTCGAGTATTTCGTGATGCACCAGTGTGTCTTTTGGCACCACGACTCGAGTATCAGGTTTAGAACTCGAGTATTAACAGATGCAGCAAGAATGTTTTCTGATGAACCACCCGAGTAATGCATGAACTACTCGAGTATTCTGGGTTGATGAACGACTCGAGTATTTCATGAACTACTCGAGTATTTTTAGAAAAACCTGTAACTTGACTTTCTGAAAAAGTAATAACGACTCGAGTATAATTATGAACTACTCGAGTATTATAAAGAACACTCGAGTATTTTAGCCAGGAACTTAAGAAATACCATTTTTAATTCTGAATCATTCTGTTAATACTTAAATGATAATAATTGTAACACCCCGCATTTTTCCCATATGTGCGTAAACGAATTTTGTCAAAATGAATCTTGAGATTTTGTTTTATAAAAGATTTTCAGAAAAGTGTTTTACGTAAGTAAGAAATAAAGTATTGATGTTCATGGGTTTTTATAAACAAAATGTTTTTACAGACAAGAAGTGAATGATTTTATTGAGTTTGGAATGGTTTATTAAGTTGTGATTTTTATAAAAGGATGATTTTTATTTGAAATGAATTTTCTTCTGGATTTGTTAACTTTGAAAATTCGTAACTTTTTAACCGTAACTCGGAATTTTATGATCTTTATATGAAAACGATCGTCTTGAAATGTAGAATTTGAAAATATAACTTTTAAAATTTTCTGGATTGATTTATAAAAATTTATTCCCTGAGTTTGTAAAGTACGAATTTTGAGAAATGTGTTTTGTAGTATTGTCATGGCATGAATTTATTATGTGATATGTGTGTGTGTAATAAGTGATGCATGAAAATGCTTGTGTGAATGTGATTCTTTAAGTGATGTTTGTATGATTATATGAATTAGTGATTATAATATTCTAAGTGAATGTGATTAGAAAATAAAAATGCAAGACATGTATGTGTATATGTGTGTGTGCAACGTATGTATGTATGTGGATGTAGGCCTAAGATTTTTACGTGTTGGACAAGAAGCCCATAGAATAGGTTAGAACCATGAGTAAACCAAGTGTGTGGAAAATTCAAAGTAGTAGGAAAAAGTAATTAGACATGAAGTGACCTCTAGTTCCTTAATTTACTCCACCATGTCCCCTTGGTTAGAACCCTTACATGCAAATTTTAGGAAGGCCAAAATTACCCCTCCCATTTGTGCTAGACCGAAACCAAAAACCTAAGGGCAAAAGGGGGATGATTCGTTGGCTTATAAATAGATGAGGCCTTAGTTCATTCTCCTTATTTCATTCCCATTCCACACTTTCACTTCCAACACAAAACACACTCTAAGAGACTTCTTGAACTCTTAGAGAAAGAAAAAGAATAGAGAGAGAGAGAAAGAGAGAGGGTGGCCAAGAGATAGAGAAGGAAGAGGAAGAAGGTTTCAAGCTAGATCAAAGAGTTTCCTTTGAGGGTCAAGAGTGTTAGGACTAGAAGATCAACCCATCCTTGGTAGGTGCCTCGAAGATCAAGAGGAAGATTGTAATAGTTTAGATTTTTCTTTTAGTTTGTAGATCTTTCTTCTTTTCTTCTTGCATGTTTATTTTTATGGTTTGAGAGATGAGTTTATGTGTTGTTCTTCCTTGATCATGGACTTTTAAAGACTAAAAGTGATTTGTAATATGTAGAACTTTATGCTTGATGATTCGGTTATGGTTTTCTTGAAGGATCTTGATGTTTTTCAAACTAAAACCTTAAAGATCTAAAGAAAGTTTAAGATTTTTGTGGAGCTTAAAAATAAATTCCTTTGCATGTTAAATCTTTTGCTCCAAACCGTGATTTAGTAAGCTTTTATGAAATGATTTGATGAATAAATTCATGATCTAAACTTGATTAATAAAAAAGTGGAAATCTTTGGCTTTGCATGTTGAATCTTTTTGCTAAACCGTGATCTATGTGTATTTCTATGATTATTTGATGAATAAATATGTGATTTAAACTTGATTTGTGAAAAAGTTAAAGTCTTTAGCCTTGCATGTTGGTTTAATGATGATCTTAGTTGATTTAAGTATGTGCATGTGATGATCTTTGTTTGATTAGTGAAAAAGTTGTGATCTTTGGTTTTGCATGTTAATTTCAAGAGAAAGATCATGTTTTTCTTTTAATATGTGACACGGTTTTAAAGAAAAATTAAAGAAGCAAGCTTTAAAATGATTTTTGGAATACAAACATGATTTGGTTAAGTGTTTGATTATGTGCATGTTTGATTTTGTGAAGCCTATTCGGCCATACTTGAAAAGAAATGAAATCTATGCTTTTTATTTTGTGAAAAGTGGATGCATGTTAATCTTAAGGCTAGATTTGATGATTTCTAGGACATGCATGTTGTTTTCATAAAGTTAAAATAAGATCTTTATTTTTGGTTTAAGAAAAGTAAGGAACTTGAGCTTATCATATGCATGTTGAAAATGTTTGAAAAAGATTTTATTTTAATAATGTTGATGCATGTTGATGTGATTAAATGGTGTGGTTGATGCTTTGAAAAAGTGATCTTGAAAATCTACATGCCTTGATGTTGATCATGTGATTCTTGTATCTTAAAAAAATGAATAAAAACCTTGTATTTGTGAAAGGTGACATTCGGCCAACATAGAAAGAGGTAGGAAGATTATGTTTGATCATCATTTAAGTTACATGCATGATGAAACTATTTTAATCTAAGGGCTTAAAAAGTACATGCATGAAATAATTCAATTTAAGAAAATATGTGTGATATTTTGTGGTGGTTTGTGACTCAAAGTATTGTTTTGAAAATGAATTAAAATTGTTAATTTTTCTTCCTGAATGCTCACGGTTTTTAGCTTAAAAGAAAGAAAATGATTTCATGTTTTTATGTCTTTATTTGTGCATTAAATCCTTGCAATATTATACATATAGAATTCGACCAATGCATGTTCATGTAGTTGGAAAAAAATTGTCTTCATGAAATGACCTTTGATAATGGCTATGTTCCTAGGTGCATGATGCTATGTGTTGGATGAAAGTGATGTGTGTTTCCTTTAATCTTTTGGTTTTAGAAATAAAAATGAATAAGTTGATTTGATTATGTGAAAAGGAATTTTTATGATGATAATTCAATGATTTCAAGTCTTAAAATTTATTAGTGATTAGAAATTGTTGACCATGGTGATTCGGTCCTTAGTGAATTAGTCACAAGGCTTAATTTAAATTATTCTCTTAAGAGTAATTGAATTAATCTATGACGAATATAATTTAATTAATGACTTGAAATGATTAAAAGTGTGACTTTCATTATGTGAGTTGTGAATGCTTTGAAACTTTTATGTGTTGATTCTTTATGCTAATTGAATGTGTTGGAATTGTTCTGAATTTTGTTTGTGAAATTTACTTGTGAAAAATCTATGTTTGGATTTCAAAGGAATTGAAAAATGTTTCATTTGAAAAAGTATGATTTAAACAATTTAAATTGATTTGAAATTTTTATATGACCCTCTTTGATCAGTATCCACTAATATTGAGAAATTTGAGATTTAAATGAACCAAATTGACGTGGTCTTGAAATTTTATCTTCTTGAATTTTGGTATTTTGTCTAAGACAGGTTGTCAATGTGTTGTTTCTTGGGATTTCGTTCAATGTTTAAAGAAAAATGATTTCATAACCAGAATGTTTTAAACTAAGAGAAAATAATTCTATTTTGATGAAGAAATTATTTTAGAATTGTTTCAAAGTTCTCTTGGAAACATTTTAAGTAGAGATTTTATTTAGATTAAAACCCTTTGGATATTGGCAATGTGTTTTCAAAAAGGGAATTGTTTCAAAGTGTTTTTAAAACGAGATTAAGAATTTATTGAAGTCGTTTCTAACGCACGGGAAAAATGTTTTAGTTCGGGTGACGGATGAGAAGGACACAAGGCCGGAGTAGCAACTTGGGAAGCTCGGAAAGTTCTTGGAGAGCTACGTCATTCGAGGTGAGAGAGGGGCTTCCCTTAAGATGCCTTGGTATTTAGGTAACATATTAAGGCGTCCAATCATCTCAAAGATTGGACCTCGATCTCATTAAGTGAGGAAGTGGGATAGCAATTGTTTGTTTGTTTGGCTATCTACACGAGCAGTTGAGATCGGTTTGTTGTTTTTAGTTGACATGTCTTGGCTGAGATAGTATGATGCTATGTTTTTAGTAATGATGCATAAGCTGCTTGATTTTCTTAATGTGCGAAATGATTTAATTAGCTAATAAGCAACCGTGATATTGTTTGAGAAATATTAAATTACACCCTGATTATGAGATGAGTTGAATGAAATGGTGAAAGTAATGAAGTAAGACTGAAAAGAAAAAAGAGATACGGATAAGAATATGAGAAATGATTGAAAAGAGATAAGTAATGATGTGAATGAAATATAAAAGAGATAAATAGTGAAAGGAAGAGAATTAATAGCTGAGTTTGAGAAAGAGTTAAAATGAGATGAGGAATTGCGAGATTATGATAAGAAATATCCGACGATGTGAACGAGAGTGTTGAAATGATGAGGAGAAAGGACGCTGATGGTGCTGCTGAGAAACAACTGAGGAGGAAGGACGCTGATGGTGCTGCTGAGCAACAACTGAGGAGGAAAGACGCTGATGGTGCTGCTGAGCGACAACTGCGGTTGAAAGACGCTGATGACGCTGCCGAGCAATGATGATGAGAAAGATGCTGATGATGATGCTGAGCAATGGCTGACGAGAAATATGTTGATGATGTTGTTGAGCAAGAGCTGAGAAGAATAATGTCGATGAGATGCACGAGAATGAGATTTGATGCAAGATGCTGTTGAGATTCCTTGGGGAACGGATTAACGGTTAGTGGTCGGGACTCGTTGAAGGGATGCACCAAGGATGAGCCGACCGTTAGGATTAAGCCGTGAATTAAAACTCTCTAAAACTCTAAAACCTTAAAATCCTTTTAAAAGACAATAACGAACGCGGTGAGGCATGAGTGTGATATCGAAGTAGTGGAGAGGAAGGAACCATGAGTATTTGCGGATACTCAGGCGGAGATTGCATTAGGGGAGTGTTGAAACTGAGTGTTGAAACTCATGGTTTCCCTCTTGGTGTTTTGATGATGACACAACACAACTTTTATATATTCTTAACAGGTTCAGGTACATTGAAGATTACAAAGATGGTATGCAAGTTGAAGATCTAGTGTCTAGGCTTAGATATCTTTGCAAGGCATCTAATATCCTTAAAGCAATTAGGTATAACCTATATGATGATGATATCTGTTTTCTTTCTTAAAAACCTAGAAGAAGTCTTTTTAAATCTTTTGCTCCAGGATATATTCTTTGTGAAAAATGTTTTGCGAAAACCTTTGGTTACAACTTTTTCATGAAAAACTAATTTTATTGTGGAGTAATCGATTAACCCTTCTGGAATAATAGATTACTTGATGCAACTTGTAACCAGAGTGTATGTAATGGATTAATTAGGTTCTGGTAATAGATTACTTCCTTGAACTAGTCATTTGGGTGACAGTAATCGATTACTGGAAACTAATAATCGATTATATCTAATGCTGCAACTTTTGTGAAAAACCTGAGAGCAAGTAATCGATTAACCTGACCAAAGTAATAGATTATTTTATTCAAATTTTTGAAAAACGTGCTGAAATCAAACCTGATGCCCAGAATGATTTGTTTCCTTTTCTGGATGATCTCGTTTTGATTTTTGGCTGCTTCTTCTACATTTTAAAATCACTTCCACTTTTCTCTTCTTCATGTTCTTCTCCCTCTCTCTCATTTTTGAAAAACCTTTTTGAGAAGAAAAATCACTTTTCATCATCATCATTATCATCTAGTGTTATTACCTTGAGTTTGCTTAAGTATATTATTGTCATAGGACTTGATTGTAGTATCCGCTCTATTTAGAGAGCTTATTGTTAGTTGCACACATTTTCTTCTTGCAAATCCATTTTATTGTAAGGGGTGTGACAACCTTAGGTATTAAGGAGTGTTTTCCCTTAGGATTGAACGTGTGTCGCGTTCATAGGGTGAGATAACCCTTGTTGTTTTGGGTAGCTCTATACGAACGGTGGGATTCCTAGTAGTTAGGCTATTTGTATTCGAGGTCCCTGGCGAACGGTGGGATTCCTAGTTGCTTGTGGGGCTCTCTGGATGTACTTGGGGACGCGGTTGCATCTTGGCTTAGTGAAAAGCTCAAGTGGGTCGCATGAGGACTGGATGTAGGCATTGTTGGCCGAACCAGGATAAAAATCTCTGGTGCATTATTTCCTATCCCTTATCTTTTTATTTTTCCGCTCGTTTATATTTTGTGTTAATCTTATTTTAGCAGATAAAAACTATTTTCAAGTTTTAATTTATATAACACGAGAATTGTGTTTTTCTTTGTGATGATTTTTAATTCAATCTCTCGTATAGTATGTTTCAAATATTCATAATAATAGTATTTCAATTGCGCTCTTAAAAACGTTTTAACTCGTTCTTTAAGTCTTCCGCTCGTTTTAATCTCTGTTATTTTCTAAAAGAACGTTTTATTGTGATCGAATTTCAAAGTTTTTCAAACACCCAATTCACCCCCCCCCCCCCCTCTTGGGTGATTCTCGCCAAATACCACTAATTATTCCAACAGGGAGGACAATGACGGTGAAACGTCAAGAAGTCTAGAGTACTTTCTAAGAAGAACAAAATTCCACATGTGGTATACGAACGTTGTAGGGACTGGGTCCAATGTCGTGGTAAGTTCTGCATTGCAAACTAGAGTAGTACAGTCGCCCCCTAGATTGCAAATCTTGAACAGTGAGAGGGACTGGAACGGGGCATTTGTGATTTGCCACTGTACCCGAGTTTTCTACAGTGAGCCTTGATTATTTGATATGAAATGATATGATATGATATGAATTGAATTGATTTGAGACTGTACCCGAGATTCCTACAGTTCTCCTGGCTTGGAGCCAAGTGTTGAGATAGCTGTCGTGCCCGTGTGGTAAAGGTCCTATACTCCTGTTTGCTTCCTATTAGGTTGGGTGGATGACCGAGGAGATGTAGACGTGAGGGACGATTTTCCTGAATGATGAATTCCCCAAATCATTGAGCGAACCGAAGCAATAAGAATTAAGAGACTGAAATAATCAAAAGAAAAGTACTGTGAAGATATCAAGTATAAGAAAGAATTCTTGGAATATTTGATAAGTTTGGAAACAAGGATTGGGAAAAGAACAGATAAGAATTGTGAAGGTTTAAGAAATATATTGAGAATGCTACCATGAATTTATGTTTATATGTTTATATGTTTATATGATAATCATGTTGTTGTTATGATTTCTTTGTTGTTTGTTGTTTTGTCTTAATATTTGCCTATTGTAATTCCACATTGTCGACATTCATTGTTTGGGTAGCTCACTCTCTCCTTTACTTCTGCTTTCTATTGGGAATTTGGTATGATCCTTAGATGGAAAAATACCGAGAGGTTTCAGCTCACTCAGGAGATCGGGCGTCTCCGTTGAAAGGAGACAACTCTGTGGAATAGACTCCGGAGGTGGCAGAGGACGACGATTCTGCTTGATGGTCCGAGGTTGACACGGAAGAGTGTCTCAGCGTCGAGGATTGAAAACCCAGAGGCCCCAGGATCTCCCGACAGACGAAGATAATTGAGATTTCGATCTGCCAAGGCTCAGAGTTAGATTGCAAGTCTTAGTGTGTATGACTAGAGGATAGGTAATCCCCCTCAGAGCATTGTATACCATTGCAAGTTCTTAGTTGCCATTGATGAGCATTTTATTTCCCATTATTCCTTGCATTATTTTACTCTTATTATTGATACTTGTTGCCCATTTGACATTGATTAGCTTGATTTATTGATTTAGAGTTTATTGGACTAATATTCCGAATATTGTTTAATTTGGAATTATTTAGCCTAATTAATTCTATTTCTATTTTCAGGTAATATTTGGCACAAGGACACTTTGGGAAGTTTGGAAATGAAGATTGAAGTATTGAAGTGAAGATTGTAATTTGCATTTAGGTCCCTTTTTAATTGTAATGTTCAGAATAGTGTTTCTTAGGATTTGGGCCCATGTTTTAGGCCCATTTTGTGTCTTAAGAGGGGAAATTCGTGTAACCCCCCAAGACACACTCCCATTTCAGATTTCTCACTCTCTCTCTAGGTTAGAACTTCTCTCTTGGCTCTCCCAAGTGGTGGTGGCTGCTAGGGTTTTGTTCTTCCCCATTTCTACTCGTTTTTCTTCATTTATGGCCATGGAAGGCTAGACTTCAAGGGTTAATCCCTTTGGTATTGTATTATCTACTCTTGAGCTCTTGTTATTAATGCAATTTCATTTTCTCTTCTCTGTTTTCATGTTTATCGATGTGTAGTGGTTTGCTTAATTCCATTTCGTAGAGATAATACATGAATATAAATGCTTAATTTGTATTAACTCGTAAAAACTCCAATTCTGGTTTCTGATGCTTAATTAGAAGTTAGGGTTTGGAGTGATAACTGAATTTTCGCTTAGTATTTGGTTATCACGAGTTGGACAGAGGAGAGGAGAGGAATCGATCTTTAGTGAGCTAGGATTGAGTAGTGTACGTAGCCAAAGGGGTTTGCCCGCTTTTGTTTCTGATTTTCTTAGTTTTTATATTCTGTTTATGTTTTGTTCTTCACATTTGTCACACACAAAAACCCCCCCATTTTACTGCACACTACGTGTTTGATACTTTGCCTAGACCGATATTCGCTGGGAAACGACCTAGGATCACCTTCCTAGTACTACAGAATAAACACCTTTTATTTTGATCGGGTACGGCCTCGATCAGCCATAGCTTTATCATACTGTACCCCGGCTAGAGTTTTGCTTAACACTGATGTTTTGAAATTAGTAAATGGGCTGTTGTATTTGAATGATGTTTTTATGCACAAGCTTCAAGGTGCGGTGTCTTGTGACATCTCGGTTTGGAACTTGAAAGATTTTACATAATATGAGAACATGAGTTTTTAATTTTAAATATGTTTTGAATGTCTAAGTGTTCTCACGTCTCTTTTCGTACATGTTTAAAAAAAATAAAATAAAAAAATGGCCCAAATTTTAACTATATTGAATTTAAGTACTTGTGGCTTCAAGTTGCCAAATCGGGGTGTTACAATAATCCAAGTTATCTAAGACTTAAAATAAATTGATTGATGATGGTATGAAATTATTGAATTAATAATGTGAGATATTATTAATTGAGATATACCAATCAATTCTTTTAAGTTAAGAAATTGCATTCATTCTAGAGTTCGGATGTTAGATCGTTATTCATGTTTTGGTAACATGAGGAGGGCCTCTGGGAGTGCCAACTGACGGCTTGCTTGATGACACGTTATGGTGGACGACGTAGCCAGCGAAAGTGAGATGCTGATGATATGGTTATTCCGTTAAGATGACGGGACGTTGCTCGAGGAGCACGTTATGTACCATTTCCAAGCTCGTCGTGTACATTCTAGGGTGAATGTACGAATGTTGTACACCTAGGAGTACAACACACTGTGTAGTGCTGATATGAAGTAAAGGATGGACATCAGAGAGTGACATAGAATGATGGAGTTAGGATTGAGAGCTAGACTCATACATCATGCCACTCATTTAACCTAAAGTTGATAAATGGAATAAGTATGAGCATCTTACTTGCATTAAATACTTGCTAAGTGCTAAATGTGGTTGTTGATTATTGCTGCATAATTACATATTCATATTGTGCATTTATTTATGCTTTATTTATTATGTGTATAAAATTGCTTATCCCTGTGCCCTTGTAGGTGATGTCACGTTACATCGCTTGCATCGAGATCCGGCCACTTCCTAGTGGCATATGGATCTACGAGGATCACCGAGTGGTGTTTGAGGGTGAGGTAGAGGTTACCTTCTACCACCCCAACCCGCTAATCCGGTTTCGTCCTCGTAGGTTTAGGATCCCCATCATATACACTATGCACGTACCACCCTTTTACACTTACCATGGACCACCTCCCACACGACCAGCTCGTTCATATCACAATTTTCGCTTTTGACCTACCCGCTCACACCCTTTTTCATCAAGAGTCGTCCGCGAGGAGACTCCCCCATCTGATCCGAGGAGCCTTGTTAGGGTCTCGCCATCACTTGACCCTGTACCCAGTGGTAGGGTACCACTCCCTCGGATGAGATAGAGGAGGACCCTGTGGAGGACGAGAGCGGAGGCGAGCCTGTCGTTCATTCTACCGGGAGTCAGTGGAGGGACAATGATCCCTAGTTTTGTGCATAAGGTAGTAGATGAGGATCAGGGATCCGGTGTGATGGATGCTGTGGAGGAGATTTGCTGCTGATGATGTTGGATGATGACTGCTGCTACTTGGAGACTTCTACTACTACTGCTGCTGCTTGATCTATGTGACCAGTTCTGGAGCTTTATATTTTGAGATGTATATATTGTAGATATACTTTTGAGGACTCCAGAGATATGGTTTACTTTTGATATAGATCTATGTTTATAGACTTGTACTGGTTCTTGGAGACACGGCCTATGGACTATGTATTTCTTGACTTATATATATATATATATATATCCCTTATGTTCATATTACAACTTGTGCATAGTCCTGCTATTTCCGCTTACTCTGATAAAAGTATTTCATGAGTTCGGCTACGATATTTGAAAATGGTATCAGTTTCGCGAAACGAAAGAATGGATGGCATCACTTAATTTTTACTATGTAAATACAATTTTCGAAGTACCGATGCTATCTGGATTGTGAAAAGATTTTCTTGTCTTAGAGAATGCCGAATTCAGTATAAAGTTTAAAATGATATAAAATTTAATCTCCAAGGATTCCGTATTTTGGTTTGTTCACCCGCCTCTATAGAAAATAAAAAGAAAATTTTATTTCCTACATTTTCTAAATACTAACAAGTCCATGTTACATGAGTAATAGTATATTTAATACTCTAATTTTAAGTATTATATTGAGGGTGTCACAAATAGAATATATTACATTTCATATAATGGAACTTAAGTAATGCCATCCAGTCGTTCAATTAAATAACTGATACCATTTTCAAATGTCATAGCCGAATTCCTTTTAAATCAATATCAGAGTAAGCAGAAATAGCAGGACTATGTAATAAACCATAATATAAACATAGATTTTATATATAGCAAAAGGTACGTAATACATAGTCCAGAGGTAAAGATCTCTATATCCCAGTACAAGTCCATACGGCTATGCATATATATATACATCAAAAATAGACCATAACTCAAGAGTTTTCAAAAGGAATATCTACAATATATACATATCAAAATATAAAACTCTAAAGCTGGTCTCATAGCACTGGTAGCAGTAGTAGTAGTAGTAGTAGTAGAAGTCTCCAAGAAGTAACAGCAGTAGTCATCATCCAACATCATCAGCAGCAGTATCATCTCCTCCACAGCATCCATCACACCGGATCCCTGATCCTCATCATCTACCTTATGCACATACCTATGGATCATCGTTCCTCCACTGACTCCCGGTAGAGTGAACGACAGGCTCACCTCCGCTCTCGTCCTCCACAGGGTCCTCCTCTATCTCATCCGAATGAGTGGGTACCATACCACTGGGTACAGGGTCAGGTGATGGCGAGACCCTAACAGGGCTCCTCGGATCAGATGGGGGAGTCTCCTCGTGGACAACTCTAGAAGAAAAAGGGTGTGAGCGGGTAGGTCGAAAGCGAAAACTGTGATATGAGCGAGTTGGTCGTGTGGGAGGTGGTCCATGGTAAGTGTAAAAGGGTGGTATGTGCATAGTGTATATGATGGGGATCCTAAACCTACGAGGACGAAACCGGATCAGCGGGTTGGGGTGGTAGAAGGTAACCTCTACCTCACCCTCAAACACCGCTCGGTGATCGTCGTAGATCCATATGCCACTAAGAAGTGGCCGGATCTCGATGCAAGCGATGTAACGTGATATCACCTACAAGGGCACAGGGATAAGAAATTCTATACACATAATAAATAGAGCATAAATATATGCACGATGTGAGTATGTAAATATGCAGAAATAATCAAAAACCACATTTAGCACTTAGCAAGTAAGATGCTTATACTTATTTCATTTACAAATTTTCAGTTTAAATGAGTGGCATGATGTATGAGTCTAGCTCTCAATCCTAACTTCATCATTCTATGTCACTCTCTGACGTCCATCCTTTACTTCATATCAGCACTCAATAGTGCGTTGTACTCCTAGGTGTACAACATTCGTACATTCACCCTAGAATGTACACGACGAGCTTGGAAATGGTACATAACGGAATGACCATATCATCAACATCTCACTTTCGCTAGCCACGTCGTCAACCATAACGTGTCATCAAGCAAGCCGTCATTTGGCACTCCCAGAGGCCCTCCTCATGTTACCAAAACATGAATAACGATCTAACATCCGAACTCCAGAATGAATGCAATTTCTTAACTTAAAGGAATTGATTGGTATATCTCAATTAATAATATCTCACATTATTAATTCAATAATTTCATACCATCATCAATCAATTTCTTTTAAGTCTTAGATCACTTGGATTATTATCATTTAAGTATTAACAGAATGATTCAGAATTAAAAATGGTTTTTTATGTTCCTGGCTAAAATACTCGAGTATTCTTTATAATACTCGAGTAGTTCTTCAATTTCCAGTTTTACTCGAGTAGTTCATAATTTTACTCGAGTCGTTCTTACTTTTTCAGAAAGTCAAGTTTCAGGTTTTTCTAAAAATACTCGAGTAGTTCATGAAATACTCGAGTCATTCATCAACCCAGAATACTCGAGTAGTTCATGCATTACTCGAGTGGTTCATCAGAAAACATTCTTGCTGCATCTGTTAATACTCGAGTCCTAGATCTGATACTCGAGTCGTGGTGCAAAGAGACACACTAGTGCATCACGAAATACTCGAGTATCGAGCCATCTACTCGAGCATTATCAGACAGAGGACACTGAAAATTTGGTTTTTGTATACCATTTTCAATTCTAACCATTTCTAATCCATTCCAATGATCAACAGAGTTCATATACTATATATTAATCATGTTCAAGAACTTAGAACACATCAAAATACAGAATTGACAGAGATTCACAAGATTATGCATAAACTTGAAAATTCACAACTCAACATACTAAATTGCAATATACTCAATAAACTTGTGAATTTAAGTTCAAAACAGTTTGCATGCAACATATGGGACTTGCTCACAACAACTTTAGAGCATAAGTTGGTCTCCAAACCAATTTCCCTATTCAATCTAAGCCCTTAGAGCCTCTTGGTGGCTCTCTAATCAAATTCATGCAATTTAAACTCTATCTAGTGAATAGAAAGATTTCCCCTTACCTCTCAGATGTGTTCCAATAAAAGATTCACAAGAAAAAGCTCTCCAACACCAAAAACGACTTCAAGCACCAACATGCAGAACAGTTTGACCAGAGCACCAAAATCGAATTGGTTGACACATAAAACAACAATAAGAATTGGGGAAATTAGTTTCTCTAGACTCTATGAAACACCAACTAACTAAAGAAACAAGTTTTAGACTCATAGAATGCGTGAGCTTACCAAAATCGGGAATCAAAGTAAGCTCCAGAGATGGTTTGACAGCAACCAAGCTTCACTTTCGAGCTCCAAATCTCCCAACTCACACAATATCAACTCACGATTTTGGTGTCTATACAAAGATCGTGATGTGAGCTTTGTATTGGTGTATAATTTGTATCTTAATTCAACTCAAGGAAAGAGAATCGAAGTGAAGAACTCAGGAACCCTAAACACATGCAAACATTCAACAATTGGCCAAATGCCTCTCAATCCATGTTCAATTGGTTTATATAGAGTGATTGAAGGCTCATGCATGTCGACACGATGACTGGGAACGTGGTTGGAGGGTGTTTTCGTGTCAACACGGCGGAACCGTTGGTGGTGACTCACCAAAACGCACTAACTCGTCCAACTCTGACCAGAATACTCGAGTATTCTCAGAAATACTCGAGTACTTTGGTCAATTTTTGAAAAATATATATTTTATTTTCTTTCCCTCCAAAACCTTTCCTATAATTACTTCTTGGTCCCAAAACAGGGACTAATAAGCAAAATATTTATTTATGCATAAATATACTTACCAAATTAAATTCACACATTCACTAATAACATAAACAAAGATTTTAATCAAATATTAAAAATAGAAATAAATAATTATAATAAATTTTATAATTAACATTTCATTAATCAGGGATTAAAATTTTGGGGTGTTACACTACTCCCCCACTTTAAAGGAATTTCGTCCCCGAAATTCAACTTATACAAACAACTCAGGATAGTCCTGACGCATCTTATCCTCTAATTCCCAAGATGCTTCCATTACATCACCACAAATCCAGATAACCTTGACCAAAAGAATATCCTTCCTTCTAAGCTGCTTGACTCTTCGATCTTCAATATGGATATGCATTTAAATATGCAACAATAATCAACAACCACATTTAGCACTTAGCAAGTATTTTATGCAAGTAAGATGCTCATACTTATTTTCATTTATCAACTTTAGATTAAATGAGTGGCATGATGTATGAGTCTAGCTCTCAATCCTAACTCCATCAATTTATGTCACTCTCTGACGTCCATCCTTTACTTCATATCAGCACTCAACAGTGCGTTGTACTCCTAGGTTTACAACATTCGTACATTCACCAAGAATGTACACGATAAGCTTGGAAATGGTACATAACGTGCTCCTCGAGCAACGTCCCGTCGTGTCAACGGAATAACCATATCATCAGCATCTCACTTTCGCTGGCCACGTCGTCAACCATAACGTGTCATCAAGCAAGCCGTCAGTTGGCACTCCCAGAGGCCCTCCTCATGTTACCAAAACATGAAAAACGATCTAACATCCGAACTCCAGAATGAATGCAATTTCTTAACTTAAAAGAATTGATTGGTATATCTCAATTAATAATATCTCACATTATTAATTCATTAGTTTCATACCATCATCAATCAATTACTTTTAAGTCTTAGATCACTTGGATTATTATCATTTAAGTATTAACAGAATGATTCAGAATTAAAAATGGTATTTTTAAGTTTCTGGACAGAAATACTCGAGTGTTCTTCATAATACTCGAGTAGTTCTTCGGTCTTTCCAGATTACTCGAGTAATTCATAGCTACTCGAGTCGTTCATAATTTTCCAGAAAAGTCAGGTTTCAGGTCTTCATTAATACTCGAGTAATTCATGAAATACTCGAGTCGTTCATCAACCCAGAATACTCGAGTAGTTCTTCATTACTCGAGTAGTTCATCAGAAAACACTCTTGCTGCATCTGTTAATACTCGAGTCCTAGACCTGATACTCGAGTCGTGGTGCAAAAAGACACACTGGTGTATCACGAAATACTCGAGTATCGAGCCATCTACTCGAGTATTATCAGACAGAACAGACTGAAAATTTGGTTTTTACATACCATTTTCAATTCTAACCATTTCTAATCCAATCCAATGATCAACAGAGTTCATATACCATATATTAATCATGTTCAAGCACTTAGAACACAACAAATTACAGAACTGACAGAGATTCACAAGATTATTTATAAAACTTAGAAAATTCACAACTTAACATACTAAATTGCATAATACTCATGCAAAATCTCACGAAATTGGCAAATGGATGTTGTTTTTGGCCTCAAAATCTCGAGAGGGGGGCTGGATCGAGTTTTATTATGTATTGAAAAATTCGTACCAAATTAAAAAATTTATTTGAGATGGAGAGATTAAACGAATGAAACAGATCGCGAAACCGATAGAAATATAATAATTGAGTAGGGCGGAAAGTAAAAGAGATAGGGATAGAAAAGCTTGCACCGGAGAATTTTATACTTGTTCAGCCTTCCCGTCGAAAGACCTTGTCCAGTCCCCAAGCGACCCGCTTGAGAGTTCTTATAACCAAGCAATAGAGCCGCACCCTATTACAACCAAGAGCACCCCGCACACTACTAGGAACCTCCGTTCGCTAGGGGCCTCAATCACACAGCAGGGTTCCTCGCCCTACGAACGCCTCAACGTTCAACTATGGGATTCTCTCCCTACCACTAAGGTTGAATACAATAGATGTGAGTGATTACAATAATTATCACGTGTTCTCAAAAACACAGATTCTACAATAAGCTCTTATGATAATGAAGAAGAAGTTTGTCTTAGAGTTTAAGCAGCCAACAAGGTTTGTTCTTCAAAATATTAGAACAATGAAAAGCAGAACACTTTGAGAAGAAGAAGAAGAGAGAACGTAAAAAATGTCTGAACGTAAAACTCAAAAAAACTTCTTTTGAAATGTTGGAGTGATCTTAATTTAAAAAGAAAAAACATTTTAGAATCAAAAACGATTTTGAATTAGTAAAACAAAATCAAAAAGGAATAAACAAAGATTTGAAATAAGTTTTAAAATCAAAATAAAATCAAAACGATTTTCGAAATAAAAATAAAGATTTGATTCTTAAAACAAAAAAGGAAATAATTCAAAATTAAAATCATTTTCGAATTTTATAAAATATATCAGAATCTTTTATATAAAAACAAATCAGGAAATAATAAAAATGATTTTGACACGTTTTTCAATAAAACATGAAGTAATCGAGTACTTTAAGGAATAATCGATTATTTCTACAAAAATAGAAATTCTTAAATACATTTGAAAAACATGTAATCGATTAGGCTAAGAATAGTTAATCGATTACATCACTCCTGTTCATTGTATGATGCAACTTATGATAATCGATTACACTGAGGAGTTAATCGATTATTAAGCCTCTGGTTTGCATATGATGCAACATCATGTAATCGATTACTACAAGACTTGTAATCGATTACTAAGCCTCTGAAAAATATATGATGTAACAATTATAATCGATTACTTGACTGTTGTAATCGATTACTTTCATAAGAAAGTAACTGATTAACAAAATTTAGTTAATCGATTACAGCTTCTCTGATTTTTCTATGATGCAACAGAGTTAATCGATTACTGCAAGAGATAATCGATTACTCTCTTTCGCAATCATATAAATATGCAGAGTTTTGTAACATCAACTATTTTTACTCCGATGAAATGCAGAAAAACATTTTATATGCAGAAAATACGTTTTTCTTCTTCTCTTCAAAAATAAAAACTTTGTTGGCTTTGAAACTTCTAAGTAAACAAAAACTTCATTACCTTACATTTGATCTAAGGAGAAGGTTTCTATTCTTAGGCTTGCTTGAGTCTTCAATCTTGACGTTTGCACTTGTGAGCTTGAACTTGAGTTGGCTTGTTATCATCAAAACATATATTTGCATTAAACTTGAAGTCCATAGAGAGTTTGAAGCATGCCTTCCAACCAGCTTGACTTCCAACAATGGAGGGGTTGATTCATCAACCATGGCTTAAATAGCCATCCATGAAGCTCATGCACAGCGCCACGAAGGTGGAAACGTGTTGCTGGAGGTGTTTTCGTGTCAACGGTGGAGAATCGTTGGTGGTGACTCACCAAAACGCACTAACTCGTGCAACTCTTGTAGGTTTGATGATGTTTTGATGCTAACAAACCAAAGTCAAGCAACAACATTCAACAACAATTCAAGCACCACTCATGGAGAATTAGATTTAAGTTTATGTTTATTTGTAAATCAAATGTAATATTTAAATTTTTCATTTCATGAGAGTGGGTGGTAGCTTAGGAATCTCAATATAGGTTTTAATATTGTTTGATTAATAGTGAAGAAAGATTATCTTGATAGAAATAGCTCTAAATAAGGTTTAGATCAAAGTACATTTGAAAAGCTTAATTTTTTAATCACTTTTTATAGTGGTTAATCGATTAGCACGATAGGCTTAATCGATTAACACGTTGAAACTGTACAACACTGATTGTTTAACAAAGGTTAATTGATTAGTGACTTGTTCATTAATCGATTAATTACTGTTGTATCAGAAAAATAATATTTTGTTTAAAAGCTTTTCATTTCTACTTTGACAAGGTTACACACACTTTCATATTTTTCTATAGAGAATCATACTTTCACAATCTTCTAAGAGCTATTACTATTTTCAAATTGTTCTATCAAGATTTTACAATCGTTCAATATTCTTCACATTCAATCATTCAATATTCTTAGATTCATTGAGATTCAAATTTCTAGAGTTTAGTACTTTGTGTTGAAGCATTCTACAACAAGAGGTTGTAACATGAAGCATTCAACAACAACAAGTGAAGAATTCACAACTTGAAAGTCTTTGAAGCATCTCAAAGCAAGAGGAAAGGAATTGTGTGGAGAGCATCCTTCAACAATTCAAGAGGACAAGATACAAGAAACAATTGGGTAGATTTTCAAGAGATTGGTACTCTCTTGAAGGGGTTAAGAAAGGAGAGCTAGAGTGAGCTGCATCTTTAACCATTGTAATCTAACAATTGTGTATCTAGTAGAAACTCTCTATCTTTGATAGAGGGGACTGGATGTAGATCTCAAGTGGTAGAGAGTGAACCAGGATAAAATCTTGTCTTCTTTGTTTTCTTTCTTCAAGCTTTCATTAATCAAGAATAAACCAATTGATTAGGTTAAATTTGGGGTTTTTTCAATTCCTAGATAATAAACCTAAATTGACTTGGTAAATTTACGTAGTTTTGTTCATTCATTCATAAATCATTTGTTAGTGCATCATTGAATTGTAATCTCCATTGAAATCTGAATAAGGCTGATTTTCTGTCAAATTAATCACGAGTTAATTGATTAAGTGATTGATTAATCGATTAGTTTTAGAGCACCATTTGTGTCTTAATTGAGTAACGCCTAGTTAATCGATTAGTACTTGAGTGATCTTCTGGCATTAATCGATTAAGCCTGATATTAATCGATTAATCAGTACATTTTTTGTTAGAGAACTTGTTTTCTGAAATCCATTCTCTTTAGCAATCTAAAAGTTTGTATTGAGGCTTCAAAATACTATTCACCCCCCCTCTAGTCTATTTTGAGCCACTTGTTGGTTTCCAACAAGTGGTATCAGAGCTCGGTCGAAAGATCCAAGCATTAAAACGCTTTTTCGTAAAGATCCGATTTTGGAAATCATGGGCTCAAATTTTAATCATTTTGGTGGTGAAGGAGCTTCCATTAATCGTCCTCCACTATTCAATGGTGAGGGTTACGCTTATTGGAAGGTCCGAATGAAAATTTTTATAGAAGCTATTGATATAGAAATTTGGAATGGCATAGAGAATGGGCCTTTTATTCCGCAAACAAAAGTAAATGATACTGTTTCTCTGAAACCAAAATCAAGCTGGAATGATGATGATAAGGAGAAAGTTCGATATGATTTAAAAGCCAAAAACATCATCACTTCGGCACTTTCTTATGACGAATTCTTTAGAGTATAACAATGCACTGATGCTAAACAAATGTGGGACACACTACAAGTCACACATGAAGGCACTAATGAGGTTAGAAGGGCTAGGCTTAATACTCTCATGCATGAATACGAGCTCTTTCGTATGTTGCCAAATGAAAACATAGGCGACATGCAAAAGCGCTTTACGCATATCATTAATCATCTTTCTGCTCTTGGAAAAAGACTAACTAATGGTGAAGTTGTTAATAAAGTTTTGAGATGTCTTAGCAGGGAATGACAACCTAAAGTCACTGCCATCATGGAGTCTAAGGATCTAGACGAGATGGATTTAGCAACACTATTTGGGAAGCTTCAAGAGCATGGAATGGAGCTAGGAAGATTATCCATGAACGAGGATGCCGATAAAAAGAAGAAGGGGATAGCTCTTAAAACTAATTCAAAATCCCTAAAGGCACATGAAGAACCCTCTCTAGTGGATGATTCCGACTCCGACATCGATGATGAGACACTTGGGTTGTTGGTCAAAAAACTTGGACGTTTCCTTAAGAGGAAGAGTAATTTCAATAGAAATAGATCAAGAGACTCTAAGGACGCTCAACCAAGGAACAAGACCAATAAAGACAACATCATATGTCATGGGTGTGGGAAGCCGGGCCATTATAGATCAAATTGTCCAACCAACTCAAAGAAGTCCAAAAGTGACAAGTGGAAGCCCAATCAATCTAAAGGAAAAAGGGCGTATATAGTGTGGGATGAACCGGAAAATCAATCTTCAACTAGTTCATCGGAAGATGAAGAACTTGCTAACCTTTTCTTGATGACCAAGTTTGATGAAGAAGCATCTTCAAGCATGAAATCAAGTGATAACGCAAATGAGGTAGATTATCTTTCCGATGCTTGTTCTAATTCTAATTCTCCCTCCTTCAATGAACTATATAATGTGTATGTGGAAATGCATAAAGAGTTGAAGAAATTAGCAAAAATAAATGTTGAAAGAAAGAATTTCATTTTGAAGCAACAAGAAAAGATTTTCGAATTACAAAATTCTCTTGAGGAGCTAAAGCTTCAAAATGAAACCCTTGAACTCATTTATGCAAATTCCACATGCAATTGTGATTTGAAAACAAATGATACCTCTACTTGTGATAATTGCAAATCTCTTGAAAAAGAAGTTTTTAATTTGAATGATAGAATTGCAAGGCTCACAAGAGGAGACACTTGCTTGGATCATTTGCTTTCTAATCAAAGGAATAATAGTAATAGAACCGGACTTGGGTATACCAAACCCAAAAGTCGCAATTTTCGCAAAGTTGGTACATTCTCTAAAATTGATTTTTCAAAAACTCCAACTTGTCATTATTGTGGTATTTTTGGGCATACTTCAAATAAATACAATATTAAGAAATTTGGTATACCAAGTGGAAAGTATGTATGGATTTTTGAAGGGGACTACACCCCAAACTAACATCAAAGGACCCAAGATAACTTGGGTACCTAAGTCAAGTAAATGACATTGTTTTGTAGATGTGCCTTCGAACAAAGGAGCGAAGATGGTACCTGGATAGTGGATGTTCGAGGCATATGATGGGAGACAAATCGCATTTCATCGAACTTACCACAAAAGGTGGTGGTCATGTCACCTATGGCGACAACAACAAAGGCAAAATTCTAGGAGTGGGTATGATTGGTAACGTATCTAACGTTATCATTGAAAATGTCCTATTCGTAGAAGGCTTAGAACACAACTTGCTTAGTATAAGTCAACTATGTGATATGGGCAACAATGTGACCTTTACTTCGGAATTTTGTTTTATTAAGAGTTTTATTGATGATAGTGTTAAGTTCGTAGGTCGTCGTTCTAATAACACCTATTTAATCGATTTGGATGAGATAACTTCATTGTTTTCAACATGTTTTAAATCTTTTCATGATGAAGTTCAACTTTGGCATCGTCGCATTGCTCATGTAAATGTGAATCAATTAAATAAACTACTACGCAAGGACTTAGTGATTGGCTTACCTAAACTTAATTTTAACTTGATAGTGTTTGTGAATCATGTCAAAAATGCAAGCAAGTTAAAAACTCTTTTAAACCCAAAAATGTGGTAAGCACAACAAAGCCATTAGAGTTAATCCACATGGATTTGTTTGGCCCATCACTAGTTCGGAGTTTAGGTGGTAATTACTACGACTTTGTTATGGTAGATGACTTTACTCGATTCACATGGACTTTGTTTTTATCCGCCAAAAGCGACACTTATAAAAGTTTGCCAAACTCATCCAAAATCAATTAAATTTGAAAATAGTGTCTATTAGAAGTGATCACGGTGGTGAGTTTGAAAACTCAAAGTTTGATGCGTTTTGTGAAAAGTATGGAATAAGTCATCAATTTTCAGCCCCTAGGACTCCGGAACAAAATAGAGTTGTAGAAAGGAAAAATAGAGTTTTAGAGGAACTTGCACGGACTATGCTTAAGGAATCTAGAGTTCCCTCATACTTTTGGGCTGATGCGGTTAATACTGCGTGTTATGTCATTAATAGGGTTCTTATCCGTCCGCATTTGAATAAAACACCTTATGAGTTGTTAAAAGGGCGAAAGCCAAATATCTCTTATTTTCATGTGTTTGGTTGTAAGGTGTTTATTTTAAATAACGGTAAGAATCCGGTCGGCAAGTTTGACTCAAAAGCCGACAAAGGTATTTTCATTGGATATTCAACTCATAGCAAGGCTTATCGTATTTTTAATAAAAGAACCTTAACCGTAGAAGAATCAGTTCATGTCGTGTTTGATGAATCTCCGAAAGGAGAGTGTGTTGTTTCTTGTGATGATGAGAATGTAGGTACATTTATGGATCATGACAAGCAAATGCAACAACAAGAAGGACAAAATCAAGTTGAGAATGGAGAAATGCAAGCACATGAGAAGGACTTAGCACAAGAGCCGCATACCGATCTACCAATTGTTTGGAAAACGAACAAAAATCACCCGGTCTCGAATATCCTAGGTGACATTGCTAAGGGAGTGGTAACTCGAAGCACTTTAAATAACTTTTGTTATTATGTTGCTTTTTTTTCACAAGTAGAAACTAAGAATATTAGTGAGACACTTCAAGACGAACATTGGGTTATGGCCATGCAAGAAGAGTTAAATCAATTTGAAAGAAACCAAGTTTGGGAGCTTGTGCCAAAACCCGATGACCGTCCTGAAATTGGTACTCGTTGGGTTTATAGGAATAAACTAGATGAGTCGGGTATTATTGTTAGGAATAAGGCTAGGTTGGTAGCTAAGGGTTATAGTCAAGAGGAAGGGATAGACTATGATGAAACGTATGCTCCCGTAGCTAGACTAGACGCCATTAGAATCTTACTTGCTTTTGCATCTATTATGAATTTTAGATTGTATCAAATGGATGTTAAAAGTGCGTTTCTTAATGGATACATTCAAGAAGTGTATGTTTCACAACCTCCCGGATTTGAAGATTTTGAACATCCGGACTATGTTTTTAAATTAAAAAAGGCTTGGTATGGTCTTAAACAAGCTCCTAGAGCTTGGTATGATCGACTAAGCAATTTTCTAATTGAAAAAGGTTTTAAAAAAGGTGCCGTGGACAATACGCTTTTTATTGAAAGATCCGGTAAGGACATACTTTTAGTCCAAATATATGTTGATGATATTATTTTTGGTGCAACTAATGAAAAATTGTGCAAGAAATTTTCAGAAATCTTGCAAAGTGAGTTCGAGATGTCTATGATGGGAGAGCTTACTTTCTTCCTTGGACTACAAATCAAGCAACTTGATGATGGGATTTACATTCATCAAGGGAAGTATTGTAGAGAACTATACTTAAAAGGTTTGGCATGGAGTCGTTCAAGGTAGCTTCAACTCCTATGAGCGTCACATGTTACTTGGACAAGGATGACATCGGAAAACCCGTTGAGGTAACAAAGTATCGTGGTATGATAGGTAGTTTATTATATTTAACTGCTTCTCGTCCTGATATTATGTTTCATGTGTGCTCATTTTCAAGCCAATCCAAAAGAATCACATTTAACTGCTGTTAAAAGGATTATGAAATATTTGAAAGGTACCACCAATACCGGATTATGGTATCCTAGAGATGCCCTTTTAAATTTAATAGGCTATTCGGATTCTGATTTTCCGGGTTGTAAAGTTGAAAGAAAAAGTACAAGTGGAACATGCCATTTAATTGGAAGTTCTCTTGTATCATGGTTTCCAAAGAAGCAAAATTGTGTAGCTTTATCAACCGCGGAAGCCGAATATATTACGGCCGGGAGTTGTTGTGCTCAAATCCTTTGGATGAAGCAACAACTTTTGGATTTTGGTTTAAACTTGTCAAAAATTCCTATTAAATGTGACAATACATCTGCAATAAATTTAACTAAAAACCCGGTATTGCACTCTAGAACAAAACATATTGAGATTAGGCATCATTTTCTAAGGGACCATGTCCAAAAAGGTGATTGTGTTATAGAATTTGTTCAAACTTCAAACCAATTAGCTGACATTTTTACAAAACCTTTATCAAGGGATAATTTCTATCGTATTAGAAGGGAACTTGATATTTTTGATGAATCCACTATTAGCTAATTGTATTTGAAATCATTTTAGTTCATCACCTTAAGCCTATTCCATTATGTATTGTTGTTTGAGTTTTTGTAATATGAAAATCCTTTCATAATTCTCTAAATTAGTGGTTATGTGTGTGTTTTTCTATGATATGTTTGCTTGTTTAAATGTGTGTGCTAAATGCTAAGTGTCTATATGTGTTTGTGTGTATGAAAATATTTTTTCAAAATTTTCAAAAATTTGAGTTTTGTGCACATTAATCGATTAACAGTCATTCATTAATCGATTAACTTTCAAACCTCTTTCGGACTTACTCGATTAATGAAGCTTTAACTCGATTAATTTTTAAACTACTTTCGCACTTATTCGATTAATGAAGCTTTAACTCGATTAATTGTTAAACCACTTTCGGTCTTAATCGATTAATGTCTTCGCTAATCGATTAAGAGTCTTGGACACAGAAATATAAAAACCCGTTTTCTGCACAGTTGCTCATTTTTCCTCTTTTTCTTCTCTCTCTTCTCCGATTCTCTCTACTCGAAAATCACTCATGGATCATAAGGGCTATTGAAACACGTTTTTTACCCAATTTCTTCCCACAAATCTTCTTTCTACCATCATATCTACCAAAAATTCCATAAATTTCAACCCAAATCACCCAAAATCCGAAAACCCCAAATTCCAAAACCCTAACCCTAACTTTCTCTCTCCTTGGAAAATGGCCTCCTCCTCCTCCAATCCGAATCCTCCTCCACAAAAGAAGCGTCCACCACATAAGGATCGTAACAATGTGTGGTTCTCTCAATCAGAACGCGAAGAACGTGCACCGAAGATTGATAACAGAACCTTTGGAGTCATTCGGTATCTTTATTTTCCATGGTTGAAGAAGGAAAGGTTTGGTTTTCATGATTTGCTTGTTAATCAGCATTTGCAAAGGTTTTTGGAATTTAATACTCACTATTACCCTAAGCTTGTTAGGCAATTTTATGCTAATTTCACTAAAATTGATGGGGTTTCTCAAAGCCAAGTGAGGGGTCATCACTTTGTTATTAATCCTGCTGATCTGAAAATTTTATTTGGTTTGAAAGATGAGGGTACTTTCCTTGGTGATGATGAATCGGTTGAACTAAATGTTGATCCTGCTACTGTTTATTCTGAGGCTGTTAGACCTGAATTTAATTGGGATAAAGGCACTAAAAAGATTTCATTGTTACATGCTGAAGATAGGGTCTTGTTATACATTATTGCTTATTGTCTAATTCCGAAAGGTTCTCAAAATTATGCTCAAGTCCAGGAGGATGACTTGACATTGTTTTATGGACTTAAGCATAATGTTAAGATAAATTGGAACAGGATAGTTTTGACTAGAATTCTCACTGCTGCACAGTCTGCTTCCACTCAGTATTTACCATATCCTATGCATGTGACCAAACTCCTTCGTCATTATGGTGTGCCAATTCCGGATGGTGAACCATGTGAGAAAGATCCGTAGGGTAAGTTGTGTTTGAACATTCACCACATTCATCTAATGCGGATTGGTTTTCATAAGCCAATAATGTCTTGGATGTGGAATTCGCAAATTAAGGCTTTAGAGCAAGCTGCATAATCGGGTCCTCAAGCTCCTCAAGCTCCACAAGCTGCTCCACCGGTTGGTGATGCAATGGAAACTGATCAAGAGGTCAATGTTGAAGATTTCATCAACTTTGACAACTTAGAGGCACCATTTGATGCTCAAGCTGCACATGCTTCACTTATTCAGCAAATAGATAATCGGTTTGATGCAATGGAGCAAAGAATTGATATTCAGAATCGTGCAATGGAGCAAAGGATCTTGGACCACATCTCTAGTTTATTTTCTCACCCTCCATCCAACCCTTATCCATCTATGATCTTATGATGATTTTCACTGTTTTTGCTTCACTTTTGTCATACTCTGATGTTGAACTTTTTATGCTTTTTCATGGTTTTTGGGACTTAGTTTCTTGGCTGGACTGTTTTGGACTGTTTATGTTTTTGCTATGGTTGAACTTGGATAGGGTCTGTGTATGGCCTTAGTCTCTTTATGGTTTATGTTATGCTGCTGACCTATGGTAATATGCTATGACTTTTGGTATATGGACTATGTGTTTTCAATGCTTTATGGACTTATTATGTAGTATGTGATATGGTCTTTGGCTATGGCCAACTTATTTTGTTTTTACTGCATACTATGTCTTTACCTTTGCTTATTCATATATCAACTTGTCTAGTACTTACCTCTCACTTTTGGCAAAAGTTCTTTTCTAAATTCACTACTTTTTAATGATGCCAAAAGGGGGAGAAATGTTTGTTGATGTTGTGACTTTGTAGGTTAAGTTTTTATGTATTTTTCCTAAGTGTGTTACATTTAGGGGGAGTATTTAAAAACTTGGTACTTCATTGTGAAGAGGGTTTGTCATCATCAAAAAGGGGGAGTTTGTAAGTTTGATGATGTTTTGATGCTACCAAACCAAAGTCAAGCAACAACGTTCAACAACAATTCAAGCACCACTCGTGGAGAATTAGATTTAAGTTTATGTTTAGTGGGTGGTAGCTTAGGAATCTCAATATAGGTTTTAATATTGTTTGATTAATAGTGAAGAAAGATTATCTTGATAGAAATAGCTCTAAATAAAGTTTAGATAAAAGTACATTTGAAAAGCTTAATTTTTTAATCACTTTTTACAGTGGTTAATCGATTAGCACGATAGGCTTAATCGATTAACACGTTGAAACTGTACAACACTGATTGTTTAGCAAAGGTTAATCGATTAGTGACTTGTTCATTAATCGATTAATTACTGTTGTATCAGAAAAATAATATTTTGTTTAAAAGCTTTTCATTTCTACTTTGACAAGGTTACACACACTTTCATATTTTTCTATAGAGAATCATACTTTCACAATCTTCTAAGAGCTATTACTATTTTCAAATTGTTCTATCAAGATTTTACAATCGTTCAATATTCTTCACATTCAATCATTCAATATTCTTAGATTCATTGAGATTCAAATTTCTAGAGTTTAGTACTTTGTGTTGAAGCATTCTACAACAAGAGGTTGTAACATCAAGCATTCAACAACAACAAGTGAAGAATTCACAACTTGAAAGTCTTTGAAGCATCTCAAAGCAAGAGGAAAGGAATTGTGTGGAGAGCATCCTTCAAAAATTCAAGAGGACAAGATACAAGAAACAATTGGGTAGATTTTCAAGAGATTGGTACTCTCTTGAAGGGGTTAAGATAGGAGAGCTAGAGTGAGCTGCATCTTTAACCATTGTAATCTAACAACTGTGTATCTAGTAGAAACTCTCTATCTTTGATAGAGGGGACTGGATGTAGCTCTCAAGTGGTAGAGAGTGAACCAGGATAAAATCTTGTCTTCTTTGTTTTCTTTCTTCAAGCTTTCATTAATCAAGAACAAACCAATTGATTAGGTTAAATTTGGGGTTTTCTCAATTCCTAGATAATAAACCTAAATTGACTTGGTAAATTTACGTAGTTTTGTTCATTCATTCATAAATCATTTGTTAGTGCATCATTGAATTGTAATCTCCATTGAATTCTGAATAAGGCTGATTTTCTGTCAAATTAATCACGAGTTTATCGATTAAGTGATTGATTAATCGATTAGTTTTAGAGCACCATTCGTGTCTTAATCGAGTAACGCGTAGTTAATCGATTAGTACTTGAGTGATCTTCTGGCATTAATCGATTAAGGCTGATATTAATCGATTAATCAGTACATTTTTTGTTAGAAAACTTGTTTTCTGAAATCCATTTTCTTTAGCAATCGAAAAGTTTGTATTGAGGCTTCAAAATACTATTCACCCCCCCTCTAGTCTATTTTGAGCCGCTTGTTGGTTTCCAACAGCTCTGACCAGAATACTCGAGTATTCTCATAAATACTCGAGTATTTTGGTCAGTTTTTGAAAAATATTTATTTTATTTTCTTTCCCTCCAAAATCTTCCCTATAATTACTTCTAGGTCCCAAAACAGGGACTAATGTGCAAATTATATATTTATGCAAAAATATAATTACCAAATTAAATTCACACATTTACTAACAACATAAACACAGATTTTAATTAAAGATTAAAAATAGAAATAATTAATTATAATAAACTTTATAATTAACATTTCATTAATTAGGGATTAAAATTTTGGGGTGTTACCCTAGTCCCCCACTTACAAGGAATTTCCTCCTTGAAATTCAACTTATACAAACAACTCAGGATAGTCCTGCCGCATCTTATCCGCTAATTCCCAAGATGCTTCTATCACATCACCACAATTCCAGATAACCTTGACCAATAGAATATCCTTCCCTCTAAGCTGCTTGACTCTTCGATCTTCAATACGGATAGGCATGGCTTCAAAGGTTAGGTTTTCACGTATTTCTAGGTCATCGGCTTGGATTCTAAGAACAATGGTGGGGTCATGAATATACTTTTTGAACTGAGACACGTGAAACACATTTTGAAGATTAGCTAATGACGGGGGTAGGGCTATTTGATAAGCTACTGAACCAACCTTTTTAAGAATTTGGTAAGGACCAATAAACTTAGGTGATAGTTTCTGGGTTTTCAAAGCTCTACTAACACCTTTGGTTAGTACTATTCTAATGAAAACATGGTCACCTTCAGCAAATTCTAAGGGTTTCCTCCTCCGATCAGCATAGCTCTTCTGCCTGCTTTGAGCAGTCTTCATCTTCTCTTGTATCATCTTAATCTTCTCAGTTGTCTCTTGCACAAAATCTGGTCCAATAAGAGAACTCTCCCCCACTTGAAACCAACGTAATGGAGTCTGACACCTTCTCGCATACAGAGCTTCAAATGGTGCCATTCCAATGCTCGTGTGATAACAATTGTTATAAGTAAATTCCACGAGCGGCAACACTTCTTCCCAATTTCCTTGACCTTCCAAAACACTAGTTCTTAAGATGTCCTCCAGCGACTGAATAGTCCTCTCCGTTTGACCATCAGTCTGAGGATGATATGCAGAACTCAACTTCAATCTTGAACCCAAAGCTTTATGTAGATCCTGTCAAAACTTCGATGTAAACCTTGGATCGCAATCTGACACGATACTTGATGGCACACCATGCAAGCGAACAACTTCTTTGATATACAACTGAGTGAGCTTTTCCAAAGAGTAGCGCATATTAACTGGAATAAAATGTTCTGACTTCGTCAAGCGATCTACAATCACCCAGATTGCATCATGACCAGTAGCTGTCCTTGGCAAACCAGACACGAAATCCATTGAGATACTATCCCATTTCCATAACGGAATCTCTAAGGGAAGTAATTCTCCTCCTGGCCTTTGGTGTTCCACCTTAGCCTTCTGACACACCAAACAACACGCTACATACCTTGCCACATCTTTCTTTAAACCAGGCCACCAAAATATCTTCTTCAAATCCTGATACATTTTGGTAGCTCCCGGATGCATACTCATCTTGCTCTTATGCGCTTCATCCAGAATCATTCTCCTTACTTCTGAATTATCGAGCACACAAATCCTTGTTCTAAAGCGAAGAATTCCATCCTTCCCTTCTTGAAATTCTAACTCTTTGCCTTCCTCCATAAGCTTCCTCTTTTCCTTAAGCTCATCATCTTCTCGTTGCAACTCTCGAATCCTTTGCAAGAATTCATTAGCAATCTGCAACATCCCTCTCTTGATACTTTTCGGCTCCACGTGCATCGTTAAGCTCAAATCTTTAAATTCCTCTGTCAACACAGCTTCTTTGACCATCATCGAACTGATATGCATTGCTTTTCGACTCAATGCATCCGCCACAACGTTTGCTTTCCCAGGATGGTAATGAAGCTCAAATTCATAATCCTTCAAGAACTCCATCCAGTGACGTTGCCTCATGTTCAACTCTTTCTGTTTAAAAAGGTACTTTAAACTCTTATGGTCACTAAATACCCGAAACGTAGTGCCATAGAGATAGTGCCTCCAAATCTTTAGAGTGAAGACAACAGCTGCCAGCTCTAAGTCATGAGTTGGATAGTTCATTTCATGAACTTTTAGTTGTCTCGAGGCATAAGCGACTACCTTTCCATCTTGCATCAACACACTCCCAAGTCCTTGTTTCGATGCATCACAGTACACCTCAAAATTCTTCTGTGGATAAGGCAAAATCAACACAGGAGATGATGTCAATCTTTCCTTCAACTCTCGGAAACTCCTTTCACACTTCTCATCCCATATAAATGGTTGGTCTTTCCGAGTTAGCTTCGTCAATGGTAGCGCAATCTTCGAGAAACCTTCTATAAATCTTCTATAGTAGCCAGCCAAACCAAGAAAACTTCTCGCTACCGTGACCGACTTTGGTTGTTCCCATTGTAGAACTGGACTTACTTTCGTCGGGTCAACCGCTATCCCCTTGTTTGATAACACATGTCCCAAAAACTTAAATTCCTCTAGCCAGAACTCACACTTTGCAAGTTTGGCGTATAATTGCTTCTCCTTAAGGACATTCAACACTATCCTCAAATGTTCAGCATGCTCCTCCGGACTCTTGGAATAAATAAGGATATTGTCAATGAACACAACCACGAATGAATCTAAATAGGGTCTAAAGATTTGATTCATGTAGTCCATGAAAATAGCTGCTGCATTAGTCAATCCGAACGACATCACAACATACTCATAATTCCCGTATCGAGATCGAAATGCAGTCTTAGAGATATCCTCTTCTCTAATCCTGATCTGATGATACCCCGATCTTAGATCAATTTTTGAAAATACTGAAGCCCCACGAACTTGATCCATAAGGTCATCTATCCTTGGTAAAGGATACTTATTCTTTATTGTGACCTTATTCAATTGCCGGTAGTCGATACACATTCTCATACTACCATCTTTCTTTTTGACGAACAAAACCGGAGCACCCCAAGGCGACGCACTTGGTCGAATCATCTACTTCTGCAACAATTCTTCAATCTGTTTCTCCATCTCAACCATCTCCGGTGGTGCCATTCTATAAGGAGCGATAGAAATGGGAACAGCTCCCGGAATTAAATCAATCCCAAATTCAATCTCTCTCTTCGGTGGCAAACCAGGTATCTCGTCAGCGAATACCTCAGGAAAATCTCTAACAACGAAAATCTCTTCAATCCTCGGGCCATTCTCTTCCACTTCAGTGTTGAACAAACACATATAGCCTGAAGGTTCTGGGTTTCTATAGATCACTACTTTTCTATCACAATCAATGATCACTTGGTTTCGGCTTAACCAATCCATTCCCGAGATCACATCCAATTGCGATAAGGGTAAACAGATCAAATCTACCCTAGAGAGTTGTCCTAACACTACTATACAATAGTTAAGACATGCTCTAGAAACAACTATAGGAGCATTAGTAGGGTTTTCTATTTAAGAGTATATGATTACTCAGATATGGGTAAACTCAAACGATTTACACATTCATATGAAACAAATGAATGCATTGCACCAGAATCAAACAACACATTACAGAGCTGACCATTTAGCAAGTAATTACCTTGCACAAGATCAGAGGATTGGCTTGCCTCCACACCACTAAGCGCGAAAACCCTTCCTTGAACCACGGGCTTGTCAGCTGCCCCTCTCGAATTGGTCTTGGCCGGTTCCTTGCAGTCCTTCGAAAAATGTCCCGGTTTTCCACAATTGAAGCAACCACTTGTCGCCCAACAGAAACGACCATGATGGCGACACTTGCACTTGTCACAATAGGGAGCCTCACTCCGGAAATTTCTTTCATCACTACCTCCAACTTTTCCTTTCCCTTTCCCTCGGCGATCATATGGTCCCTTGCCTTGATTGTTGAAACCTTTTCTCCTTTGAGGTCCATAATTCTGACTATCTTTCCTCTCTGGTGCTTGCAATCCTTCTGCCTTCTTGTCATCCTCATACATCCTACACATATCCACTAGTGCAGGAAAACTTTGGATCCTTTGATAACTGAAAATAGATTTCATCTTAGGCCTTAAGCCTTCTTCGAACTTGATATACTTGCTCCTTTCATCTGGATTGTTTTGGTAATATGGAGAGTACTTCATCAATTCCTCGAACTTGGCTGCGTACTCACCCACACTCATGTCTCCTTGCTTCAGCTGCAAGAATTCCACTTCCTTCTTTCTCCTCAAATCCTCTGGGAAGTATTTATTGAGGAACTTCTCCATAAATACACCCCAATTAACAACCCTTCCTTCATAATGCAGGAGCTGAACCGTATGATTCCACCAATTCTCAGCCTCATCTTCTGACATATAGAGTGCATACGCCACCTTCTGAGCTTCCGTGCAATCCAATGTTCTGAAGATTTTATCCATGGTATGAATCCACTTATTAGCCTCCTCAGGTGTAAATCCACCTTCAAACTTGGGTGTATTACAACTCCTAAAATCCGCCAAACTCTTAGCCTTGGTATTACCCACATTACACTGATGAGGTGGATTAACCGGTTGCGGTGGTTGCTGAGATTGTTGTTGTTGTCGTTGCTGCATAGACTCCAACATAGTGGTGATTCTCTCTAACATCGCGTTAGTATGATTTTGGTTTCTAGTTGTCATAATAGATCTGCGCTATGGACTTATGGTCACATATGATGAACTAAAGAAAACATTCAATTGTATCTAGTGCTCAAAATAAGCAAGATACTAGCATTCAAAACAATAAATATACCCTGTGGATACCTGCTTGATGTTGATGACTACCTCTCTGGGACTACTTCAACTACTACAGCATCTGACTTTTGCTCTAATACCACTCGGTGTGACACCCTCAATATAATAATATAAATTAGAGTAATAAACATACTATTACTCATATTAGTTATGGACTTGTTAGTATTAGATAATACAGGGCTTAAATTTTCCCTTTTCATTTTCTAAAAGAAGCGGGTGCACAAACCAAAATATGGAGTCCTTGGAGAATATATATTATATTATTTTAAACATTATACGGAATTCGGCATTTTCTGAGACAAGAAAATGTTTTCACAATTTAGATATCATCGGTTCTTAGAAATTATATTTACATAGTAAAAACTTAAGTGATGCCATCCATTCTTTCGTTTGCGGAACTGATACCATTTTCAAATATCGTAGCCGAACTCTTTAAATAATCTTTATCAGAGTAAGCGGAAATAGTAGGACTATGCACAGTTATAATATAAACATAAGATATATATATATATATATATGTCATGAAATACATAGTCCAAGTGATAATCTCCAAATTCCAGTACAAGTCCATAAAAACTGTAATACCAAAATAGATCATCACTCCAAAGTTCTCAAAAACTATATACAATATCTACATATCAAAAATAAAGACTCTGAAGCTTATAATGGAACATAAGCAGCAACAGTAGTAGTAGAAGTCTCCAAGAAGTAGCAGTAGTAGTAGTCATCATCCAACATCATCAGGAGCAACATCTCCTCCACAGCATCCATCACGCCGGATCCCTGATCCTCATCATCTACCTTATGCACATACCTAGGGAACATTGTCCCTCCACTCACTCCCGGTAGAGTGAACGACAGGCTCGCCTCCGCTCTCGTTCTCCACAGGGTCCTCCTCTATCTCATCCGAAGGAGTGTGTACCCTTCCACTGCGTACAGGGTCAGGTGATGGCGAGACCCTAACACGGCTCCTCGGATCAGATGGGGGAGTCTCCTCGCGGACGACTCTAGAAGAAAAAGGGTGTGAGCGGGTAGGTCGAAAGCGGAAACTGTGATATGAGCGAGCTGGTCGTGTGGGAGGTGGTCCATGGTAAGTGTAAAAGGGTGGTACGTGCATAGTGTATATGATGGGGATCCTAAACCTACGAGGACGAAACCGGATCAGCGGGTTGGGGTGTGTAGTGGACCTTCAATAGGCCGAGCATTTCCCGACCAAAGTTACCTTGAACCGACTGGTTAGACACTGGAACAAGGCATACGGTCGGAATGTTATACCGAGCAAACTGGGTTCTAACAGAGATGTAATACGCTTATGAGATTAACCCCGAGCACTGGATTTTCATCCTTATCTCTATCATCCACAGTCTCATCAAGCTTAACTACCTCTCCTAGATTCCCCCGACTCTTGGTTAGATAAACACAGCATTTGATAAAGTCTATCTCATACAGGATTTAAGGATGTTATCTTATCATAACCCTTACGAATCCTACTTGAATTCCTCCTCTTCGGAAGCCTCATGAGAACGGCCCACCGCACACAGGTAATCCCCTATAAGAACCACCATGCTATAGGGGCTAAGGTACGTCTTCTCATCCCTAAGTTGACACTAGCACACACTTTGTTGACTAGGGAGAACCTGATTATCCCAACTGGATATTCAGAAATCCTAAGAGTCCTACATAAATCTCTTTGCTGGGATCACTCTTTGAAGTTCCTCCATAGCTTCAAGGTTGATCTTGGTTAAGGACACGACATTGGCGCCATCTGTGGGGATCTGAATAACATATCATTCCCACCACCACTATGGTCACCACCAGAAGTCAGGTGGGTGATCTCCGTGATCGCATCGCCCGCACCCGTGGCAGGCCCAGAAACGCTAATAACAACGATCCACAGCCTCACTCTGCGGGCGATCTGCGCGACGTTCTCAACCATAATCGTGGAAATAACGGGCAACCGCCACAAACATCTCATTCTGGGGCAGGGAATAACCCCCAGCCACCAAACCATTCACAAAGCCAGCCACCCCCTCATCGTAGCCAAAATTGTAGTGGAAATCACGCTACCCACTCCCAAACACCACAATCTTCTCATCCTAGGGCTGGGAGCAATCCCCAACCCCTCCAAGTTTTACGAATCATACTGCCTCCACCACCACCACCACCCCCTCCTACACCGCCTCCCTCCACCCATGGTGATTCAAGTAGCATAGCCCCAACCACCCGAAACACATCTAGGACCATTGGAACCCGAGCACACCATGGGCGAAAGACCCAACGCACCCCTCCTATCCCACCCAACCCCGACCATATAAGTTCAACACCTAGAACCAGATTAAATCCAAGAAGAATTGCACCTGGAAACTCTCGTCATAGCCATTCCATCAGCAGATCCTATGCAACATCTGCATCTGCTCGGGCTTGGGAGAAAGATATCAACATTCTTAATAGGCAAACGGCTTTAATCGAACAACAAGGGCGTGTTATTGCCGATCTTCGACAACAAGCTATGGCGAGAATTGCCCAAAGTCAACCGACTACCATACCACCACAAAACCCAATGGCACAAGCCATGGACCCACAACCACTTCCGGTAATGCAACTTCCCCCACCACAAAATTTCCATTCAAATCCAGCCACTAGCCAAGGTCCATATGATTCTCACCCAAGCCATCCTTTTACCTCATTTATCATGGAATTTGAAACCCCACAAGGATACTTGGGTCCATCCAACGTCCCACATTATAATGGCCAGACCGACCCAGTAGACCATATAGTTTCTTATGAGGGGGCTATGAATTATTACGGAGGTGGCGATCGGATGAAGTGCCGATCTTTTTCCATGACTCTCGAACCCTCGGTACTACGGTGGTATTCGTCTCTCCCTCGACATTCCATTAATTCTTGGGAGGAGATGAAACATGTATTTCTAAACAGATACACAGCCAGCTGCATCCAGCCCAAATCCGATCACACGCTGGCTGCAGTCACACAAAAACAGGATGAACCATTGAAGGATTACTTGTCACGCTTCCATACAGAAGCTAGTTCTGTTCCCCGACTGGAGCCTGGTGTGGCAGTCTTGTTATTTACACAAGGTTTACAGCCGGGGGATTTTAGAAAATCACTAATTGGGAAACCTCCAAAAGATATGGCCGAGCTGAGACAAAGGTCAAATAAATTCATCAACTTGGAGGAATTCCACAAAGGCCAGAAATTCAAAGACGATAGGCAACGAGCTGACCCTCAAGGTCAGAATAAACAAAAACGTGACGAACGTTTTGGTGGAAGATAGTCGGACAGAAATGATCGGGACCGAAGGATACCTCCGAGGAATAAATTTCAGGAATACACTCCTTTAACTGTTCCAAGGAGCCAGATCCTTCGGGAAACAATGCAGACTGACTTACGCTCGGCCCAAAGACCTCCATCTTTAAGAAAGGGCGCACAGCGTGATAGGTCAAAGTATTGTGACTTTCACAAGGGTTACGGACATACGACCGATGAGTGCATTTGGTTAAGAGATCTGATTGAAGAAATGATCAGAGATGGTAAACTGCAACAGTATATCAGAGATGCAGCCGGGCGAAGAGGTAGGAACAGATCTCACTCACCTGTAAAATCCAAGCGCCAAAGGAGCAGGTCACCAGATGATAGAAATGCAGGGAGACAGAGAACCGACCCCACTCCGGCCACTGATACAAACCCTTTCAGCTAATAATGAATTTTTAGTTAATACGATTGCCGGAGGTTTTGCTGGAGGTGGAGAGAAAAAGGCCGACAGGAAGAAATACATTAACCAAATTTTGGCTGTCAGTCAGAAACCCATTTGCAAAAGGTCAACAAAAAATGTTCCCATCATTTTTAATGATGATGATTTGGATGGAATCCTCCCAGGTCATAATGACCCCATGGTAATCACTGCCCTTATCGGTAATTACGAGGTAAAACGCGTCTTTATCGACCAAGGAAGTTCGGCGGACATTATGTTTTTCCCTTTGTTCAAAGCTCTAAAACTCAGGGAATGCAATCTCACTCCTTTTGAGGGAGAATTGATCGGTTTTAATGGAGACACCATTGAACCTAAGGGATACATCCAACTTCCTGTCACCCTTGGACAACAGCCCTCGGCTAGGACTGAGATAGTCAAATTTCTGGTGGTCGACTGTCCAGCGGCCTACAACGCCATTCTTGGGAGAACTTCTTTATAGGCATTCGGAGCGGTAGTGTCAACAGTTCATTTAGCTATGAAGTTCGTTGGAACAGATGACAGAGTGGTAACAGTCAAGGCCGAGCAGGAGGCAGCAAGAAAATGTTACAACTGTAGTTTGGGGAAAGTTAAAAACAAGGATCAAAACAAATTGGAAAGAGTCTTTTTGGGTAAGGGAAATATTAACTTGGCGGACCTTGATATGCCGGATCAATCCGACAGAAATAGACCGACCCCAAAGGGACAATGGGAATTCTAGACATTGACCGACGATCCCGTGAGGCAGGTAAAAATCGGTTCTGAGCTACCCATAAGTGTTAAAGATGAATTGGCCGCTCTGCTGATTTCAAATAAGGATCTGTTCGCTTGGACTTCAGCGGATATGCCAGGAATCGACCCCAATTTTATTTGTCACAAGTTGAGTATTCTTCCGGGGGCGAAGCCAGTGGCACAATGCAAAAGGAAAGTTAGCGCTGAAAAGGCTGCAGCCATTGAAGAAAAGGTTGCCGAATTAGTCCGAGCCGGTTTCATATGGGAAATTGACTATACAGACTGGTTAGCTAACACCGTCTTGGTCAAAAAGCCCAATGGGAAGTGGCGGATGTGTGTCGACTACACAGACTTGAACAAAGTCTGTCCAAAAGACCAATACCCACTCCCCGTCATTGACAAGCTCGTCGACAGCTCGGCCGGTTACAAACTCCTCTCATTCATGGATGCTTACTCTGGCTACAACTAGATACCAATGTTCCCTTCCGATCAAGATAAAACAGCATTCATCACCGATAAAGCAACTTACTGTTACAATGTAATGCCTTTCGGATTGAAGAACGCGGGAGCTACTTATCAAAGAATGATGAACATGGTTTTTCAAGGTATGATCGGCTCCAACATGGAGGTCTATATTGATGACATTATAGCAAAAAGCAGACAGCAAGAAAACCATGCCCAGGACCTCAAGACAATACTGGACCGAGTAATAAAATATTCCATGAGGTTGAATCCTGAAAAGTGCGTGTTCGGAGTCCCTGCCGGATCTTTCCTCGGCTTTATGTTAACTGAAAGGGGTATTGAAGCCAATCCAGATAAATGCAAAGCAATCCTTGAAATGAGAAGTCCAGCTAGTCTTAAAGAAGTCCAACAACTCACGGGCCGAGTGGCGGCCCTCTCCAGATTCTTATCCCAAGCCGCTCGGAAAGCTTTGCCATGGTACCAGCTTCTTAGGAAAAACAAAGATTTCCTTTGGGACGAGCACTGTGAGCAAGCTTTTGTTAAATTAAAGGAGTATCTTTCCAGTCCACCAGTCCTCCACAACCCTCTTTCTGGTGAAAATCTTATTCTATACATGTCGGTAGCGGAGGCAGCGGTCAGTTCGGTTTTGGTACGAGAAGATTCTGGACTAGAAGCCCCAATATATTTTGTTAGCCGAGCTCTTCAGGGATCCGAGTTAAGATATCAAAAGCTTGAGAAACTCGCATACTGCTTGGTCATTTCTACTCGGAGATTGAGACAATACTTCCAAGCACATAGAATCCTTGTGAGAACAGCACAACCTCTCAGACAGGTTCTTCACAAACCCGACCTAGCAGGCAGAATGGTTCATGGTCAGTCGAATTGTCTGAATTTGACATCACCTATGAACCGAGGAAGGCGATGAAATCTCAAATTCTTGCTGACTTCGTCACTGAGTTCACAGATATTCCCTCGGACACCGCTCAAAATTTATGGTTAGTATATGTAGATGGATCGAGCAACAGGAAAGGAGCCGGAGCCGGAGCCGGAGCCGGAGCCGGAGCCGAGGTCATCATTAAAAACCCTGAAGGATTGTGCATGGAGTACTCATTGAAGTTCGAGTTCCAAACGTCAAACAATCAAGTGGAATACGAGGCAGTTCTTGCAGGCCTCAAAATGGTTCAACAGTTTGGGGCCGAACGAGTATCAGTTTTTAGCGACTCACAATTGGTGGTTTCTCAGATTAAAGGGCAATACTCGGCAAAGGAACCCATCTTACAGAAATATCTTGAAGAGGTGAGGCGAATTATTTCTAATTTTTCTGAATTTGACATTTCCCATGTCCCGAGAGATTCAAATTCCCGAGCCGATATTTTATCAAAATTGGCAAGTACCAAAGTTTCGGAAAACAATAAGACATTGATACAAGAAACCATCCCCCAACCGAGTGTCATTCTAGCTGTTTCATTGTCTCAATCATGGATGGATCCGCTTCTTACCTATTTGCAACATGGTTTCGTTCCCCAAGATCAGGCAGAGGGTCGGAAATTGGTTAAGAAGGCAGCTCAATACACAGTTCTGAATGGAGTTCTATACAAAAGAGGGTTTGGTTCTCCCATGCTCAGATGTGTCCACCCATCCCAAGCTGAGGAGATACTAGAAGAGATCCACGGTGGAGTCTGCAGCCACCATATGGGTGGAAAATCCCTAGCTCGGAAAATAATCCGGGCAGGTTACTTTTGGCCTACATTGCAAAAAGACGCAATGGAACATGTTAAGAGGTGTGTTCAATGCCAATTTCACAGCGACATCTGTGATATCTGCCTTTTGACTCACTTCTACAAGTCCCTAATCAAGAAAATTATTTTAACCTAATTGAATCGAGAATTGATTTAACGGAGTTTGAATTCATAATGGATTTTTTATGCTTGATTTACTTGTGTTGTGATTTTGTGTGTTTGATTGATTAAGGTTTGATTTTGTTTTCCTAATTTCATGCATATTATTTTATGATGGAAAATTATTTTATTTCAAGTCTCAAAGAATCAAAGTCCAATCGTCTCTAGAAACCCTAATTAGCATCCTTGATCTTTGATTAAACCCTAATCGAGTTCTTAGTTCTTGATTAAGAACTTAATTACTCTCTTAAACTCTAAATCCTTAAGGTTAATGAGCTAACCTAGAATTAGCTTTCCATAAACCTATGTTAGAAAAGATTAAGTTTTTGATTAGTACCATAATCCTTGATTAAGCCCTAATCACTAAGGATTAGTGGACTAAACCTAGATTAATTAACCTAATCCTACCCTAATCATGATTAGAACCCTAATTAGCGCCTTAAACCTAATTAGCTAATCTAATCTACCCTAAGCACCCTATGGCCGAATGCCCACAAGCATAGCCTAGCCACTAAGCTTATTTGCATGGTTACCAAGTGGCATGCCTTTTAGTCAACACCATGACATCATCTCCATGACTTAAGCATGACCTAGAAAGGAAGAAAAGTGAAGAGAATAGGAAAGAAGAAGGAAGGAGCCGTGAGGGACTTGGAAGCAAACTTGGTCTCCAAGTTTGTGACTTAGTCCCCAAGTGTTGCAATATAGCCCCCCATGCAAGCCCTTGATGGCAATTAGGAAAAAGTGAAGAAGAATAAAAGAAGGACCAAACCGTGAGAGAGAGGGAGAGAGCTCATTTTCACCCTTTCATTCTTCATTCCATCTTCACCATTTCTTTCTTCTCTCAACAACACCAATACACACACCAAACACCAAGACCGTGAGGGAGTGAATGAATTTTTCTTCATTCCTTCATCAAACACAAACTTTCTTCCATTTCTTTTCCAAAACCAAACACATAGCACCAAGAGAATCATCAAACTCTTGGTGAGAAAGAGAGAAAGAGAGAGTGACCGAACCTTGATAGGAAGAGAACCAAACCTTAGACTCTTCAAAACCTAAACAAGATCAAGCTAAGATAGTGAAGAAAAGAAGGAGAAAACCATGGACTAGGAAGAATAGTGGTGAACCGTAGGGAGAGAGGAGAGAAACCAAGGAATTCGACTTGAATTCTTTAAAGTTTTTGATTAAGTAAGAGTTTTGCTTCATGATCTAAAAAGTTTTAAACCTTTTCTTTGATTCTTTTTCATTTTCATGCTTTCCTTCTAAAGACTTTGGTTTTGTTTGAAAAAGTGTTGATGCATGTTATTTTTCTAAGCTTGATTCTAAAGGTTTTATTAAGAAAACGTTTTTCCTCATGATCTTGAGTTTTCTCTTTGATTCCTTAAAAATGTTTTGGAAGAGGACTTGATTATAAGTTTCATAAAAAAAATTTTTTCCAAAGATCTAATGTTTTTGATTTCATGCATGTCAAGATCTATGTTTGATCTATGATGAATTTGATGTTTGAGTTGTGATATAAAAACTTTTGGAATGATTGAATCCTTCTTGATGATCCTCTTCATGATGGCCACGGTTCGATGATTGTTATGTGTGAAGACTTGATTTTCTTTTGATTGATCCTTGCACGTTACAATCTTGAGTTTAATGATGTTTTGGAATGAATAGAAATTATGTGATTTACTATGGTAGCCACGATTTTGTTGTTATTGTGAGTATGAGCTTGTTTTCTTTTGATTTATCCTTTACATGATGTGATCTTGAGATGTAATGATGCTTTAAGTGAATAACATTTATGTGATGGTTGTGATCTTGATGTGTTGGTCACGGTTTGTACTTGATTTTTAGGTTAGAGGTTTTAATGTTGTATTTTGGTTGTGTATGTGATTCCCATGAACTTTGAGATACTTTAGGTGTTAAAAAGTGAAATGAAAATTGTCTAAAGACCTATGTGATGCTCACGGGTTCATACAAGAAATATATGCTAGGATTATGTTTTACTTCCTTAATGAATTATGTGAAATTGTTGATTGAACTTGGAGTTGTTTTGAGTCTTGAATTCTTGAAAATGTTTTTGAGGAAAACCTAGTTAAGGTCACGGTTTAGACCTTAACCTTTGAGTTAAATTCTCTTGAGTGTGTAAGTGTTCATGACATGAAATTATGTGTTGATTTGTGAAGTTGATCCTTGAAGAAATGATTTTCTAAACAACCCATGATGCATACGGTTTTGATATGCTTAAGAATGATAAGATGAAGTTTTGCTAAGATGAAATTAACTAAGTGAAAGATCAATGAGAATGTGACTAAGTGTATGTGTGATGCATGATTTGATTTGTGTATGCTTAAGTGTTAGATTTCCTCATTTGATTGGGCTATATGTATGAATAAGTTTGTGAACATGTTTATGTGTAATTGATGGCTTGTGGTTGTGAAATGTTTGGAATGAATGAATGTTTGTTTGATTTGTTTTACTTGAATACCTTGCTGCCCTCATGAAGATCTAAGTGTTTGAACTTGATAAATTATTGATTTAAGTGTTTATTTGGTTGTTTTCAGGATGTTTGATTTATTTATGTGTTTGGATTGGTTTTTAAACATGGAAAATGAATTTAAAACTTAGGACATGATGCTGTCCAGAATTTCCTAAGTTATATTTCTTGTTTTAAAGTGTTTTTAAAAGGGTTTCTAAATTGAGTTTTTATGGGTATTCAACCTAAGATAAAGTTGGTTTGAAAAGTACGATTTTTCGGAGTTTTTGAAATTGAACTCAATGCTGTCCAAGAAGGACCAGCAAAGAAACTCTTGTTCTAAATTAATTTAATTAATTGTTTTCTCATGATTTTAAAGCATGAAAGTAGTGTTTGATTTTGGACAAGTTTGAGTGAAAGGGATTGATGTTTCAGTTTCTCAATGAAATCGATGTTTGGATTTTCTTAAGTTGTCTTGAGAATAATTTTAAGGATGATAATTAAATAAAATTTAATACTTATATATTTACCTTCTGGGACTTGAAAGAGGTTGGAGTCGGGCAGACTACGAAGGGAGCAGATCGCTCGGAACTTGTAGATTCGGTAACTGCGAATCCAGGTGAGAGAGAAGTTATCCTAAGACGCTTTGGTGTCTAGTGAGTATTCTAGGACACTCCGTACTCTCTCAAAGTCGGAGTAAAGGTCTAACGTAGCTAGTAGTATACCCGATAAATTGTGTGATTGTCTGTATCGAGGTATACGAAGACTCAGACCTATACCATTACATGGTATTGACTGATTGATATATTTATTTATGTTGAGATATATTGTTGTTATAATGTCATTGCATGAGCATAATGCATCATCCCGCGATCTAAGATAAGAATAGTAAAAACATTAGAAAACTATAAGAAATCCCCCAACGACTCGAGCGAAACTCCAAGGGGTGGAACGCGTGATGGCACCGGATGATGCAGACGCGCCGAATGTGTGAATCGAGCTGATGCTATGACGACAATGATGTCTTCAAGTGTGGATACAACAGAGGCTGAATTCTATAAAGAGTGTATCTATGTGGTCGTAGCCACTTACTGAGAGTGTTTCCACATGGTCGTAGCCATGTGTTGAGAGTGTTTCCACATGGTCGTAGCCATGTCTTGAGATGATTTCCATATGGTCTTAGCCATATGTTGAGATAGCCTCCATATGGTCGTAGCCATATGTTGAGAGCGAGTTGAGATAGGTCGGAGCCTATCTATTAATGATTGACGGATATCCCGCATATGGTCGGAGCCATATGCCGATGGTGATTCTGAGTGGGTCGTAGCCCGTCAGAATGATGATTGAAATTCCAACTATAGTTGTAGCTATATGTCGATGGTGATTCTGAATGGGTCGTAGCCCGTCAGAGAGATTGTTGATATCCTGCATATGGTCGGAGCAATATGCCGAGAATGATTCAGGATGGGTCGGAGCCCGTCAGATATAGTGGTCGAGTCCCACAGAAGCATTCTGCATATGGTTGGAGCTATATGACGGAGATGACTTAGGATGGGTCGACGTTAGGACGAACGAGTGTAACCCCACGACTTAAAACCCTTACCCGAAGTAGTGGAGAGGAAGATACGGTGTTTACCTGCGTGGTAATCAATTGATGATTAGGATAGGGGAAGGCAATGACGGTGACTCGTCAAGAAGCCTAAGAGGAGTCTGTCTAGGCGGGAAAAAGCTACAGTGACCTGGGTTGACCATCCGAGGTTGGGTAGGTAGTCTGGTGTCGTAGCTGAAGTACTGCATGATCACTAGACGGATGACTGACACCCCCTTGACTAAATCAGGATCAGAAGAGGGATACTTGAACACGGCGGAGGTCGACACCCTTGTCATGACATTTTTCCCGGGCATTTTATGATATATATATTACTTTGGTGTGGTCTCCCGGAGCCGGTGTGGTTAGAGATCCTGTACTTCTGATTGCTTCCGACTAGGTGGATGGAATACGAGGAGATGTAGACCTGAATCCAAAACCATAAGGCCTGAATTACGATATTGTGGACTCGAGATATGTGGATAAAGAGACTTTGACTTTGCGAGACGAGCTGACAAAGAGAATCGACTCTGTAAGATGAATGGATTAAATGATTCCCTCAAGGAAAAGACTTAGTGGTCGATAATACGCATGCTAAGAGATTCTACCTTGCGAGATGACTAATTAAAAGGATTCCCTTAAGTGAAAGATAAAGAGTTAGATAATGCGACGACTGCATTGCATCCTCATGCATTTTGCATAATTATCTGTTTGTACTGTTGGTATTGTTTGTTATGTTCTGGTATGCGTCGCTAGTGTAATTCCAAGAAGTCGATGGGAGTAATTCCATTCGGATAACTTACTCTCTCAACTTCTTGTGCATATGTGACGATGAACCTCTGGTTCTAAAAGATAGCGGAGCTGGTGATGCTACTCCTAGAGGAAGGACTTGCTGATCGTGACGCGCTGACGAGAGGGCGGCTGCTGAATGCCGGGGATCGTTTTTGAAGACTTGCGTTGCGGATCGAGAAGGGGACGCTGCTTAATAGATTATAAATAGGTTCCCGATGGACCCTTGCTGATATGTATCAAGTGTACCCCTTATCTTTTGAAATGTTTTGATTAAGTAAATGTTTATGTAAGAATGGCACCGCTGACCTATGGTGACCACTTTTGTAAGAACCCTTATGGTCTGTTTTCAAAACTGCTTTCTGAATGATTGTCTTAATCAGACAGATTACTATTTCATGCAAGTCAAATATTTTCCTATACGAAAAGCCTCTGTTTTGTGAAGTCATCCATATCAAACTGTTTTTAGAAAATTCCGTAAGCGTTTTGAGAGAAAGGATTTTAAAAAGTAATACCTTGTTTTGGAAAGCTTGACAGTCGAGTTTTATTCTTGTTTGCTTTCAAAAAAAAAAATCCACCCTATTTTTCCAAAAAGAATTAATTAATATCTGATGAGTGTTTATTTCGAGTTTTCCAAAGACCTGCAGAAGAGCTACACTCTCTCGGCACCCCTTGGCCTTTTTATCAGTGGGGTATGGACATCATCGGAAAGTTTCCCACTACACCAGGGCAACTCAAATTTGCAGTAGTGGCTATTGACTACTTCACTAAGTGGATTGAAGCGGCACCGTTAGCAACAATCTCTACCGCTCGTATTCAATCTTTCTTTGTGAAGGAAATTATCTCTCGGTTCGGAGTGCCTCATGCCATAGTTACTGATAATGGATTGCAGTTTGCAGCCTCTCACTTTCAACAACTAGCAGCTGACCTGGGAATCACTCACTATTTCAGTTCTGTTGAACACCCACAAACAAATGGGTTAGCCGAGGCCGCCAACATAACCATCTTGGATGGAATTAATAAGAAACTGGGTAATGCAGCCGACACTTGGGCGGATAAACTCCCGAGCGTCTTATGGTCACATAGGACAACTATACACTCATCAACAGGTGAAACTCCTTTTCGATTGACATACGGCTGTGACGCAGTCATTCCAATCGAAAAGCGAATCCCTACCTTTAGGACGCTTGAACATCCTTCAGAAACTAATGACCATTTGCTTAGCGAAGAACTCGTTTTACTTGAGGAAATTCGAAAGAATGATGCAGCTCATGAAAGAAGAATAAAGGAACGACAAGCTCGGGAGTACAACAAGAAAGTTCGTCCGCGAAGTTTTGAAATTGGAGACTTGGTCCTTCGCCGAGCAGATATCGGAAAAGGAAATGCTGGAGTTGGAAAATTGAAGCCAAAGTGGGAAGGTCCATACCGAGTGAAGGCCAAATCTGGAACTGGTGCTTACAAACTGGAAACTCTCTCGGGCACGAAAATCAATAACAGCTGGAACGTGGCCGAGCTCAGAGCTTATTACAGCTAAGCTACTATTTTTCATTTCTGTTTACAGATAGGTTAGTCTATTGCTCAGAATTATTTAGGTTGAATAAACTAAGGTTAACTTCCTTCTTAGATTATAGATAAATTGTTAGGAACTATTTAGCAAATGAGCAATTTCTTCTTTGTATTCTTTTATCAATAAAATTCGTCAATTTCTTTGGAATTCTCCTATTTATGAACATTGTGAAAGGACATACGACTCATTTGGTTCGGCTAGCCATCGAGCAAAATCGAGAAACAGCTCTTTACGAGAGTTCAACAACGTATTCATAGAACGCCCGAATTCAGGAAATCACTTTCCTTATTTCGCGGTCCGAGGGTCCCGCTTCGGCTAAAGTCGGCGATCCGAGTTTTGCTCACAATCCATTACACACCCAAGTAAAATAATTTGTAAACTGTTTTGTTAAGAATTATATCTCGGAAAATACAAAGGGTCACGTGACAAACGAAACCAAAAATAACGAAGCACAATTTGCATACACATCAAATTAATATAAATTCAGCAAAAGATAAAGTAAATTGTTCCAGACAGCCAAGGAATAACGCTCGAATACAACGAGCAACAAAAAGATAAAGTAAATTGTTCGAAACAGCTAAGAAACAACGCTCGGATACAACGAGCAACAAAAACCGACCACCAAAATTCAAAATCATTCCTCAATATCGGATAAGACAATATTAGCATCATCAAATTCTGGAGCCTTAGTCAGCTCAACAAGAGGATTAGGAAGATCCTCCGCTTGCAGATCAACTTCAGCCTTAGTCTCAAGGTCAATCAATTTCCCATTCTCAACACAGTGAAAGGGATGAGCTCCAACCACCCTGAACTCAGTTTCAGGGTTCAAAATTTGAATTTGTTTAATCGCATAAATAAAAGAATCATCAACACCTTTGCTCGAATTGTAGAAATTGGTCGCTGCCACCTTCTTATGACGAAGAGCTTTTTCTTTAAGCTTCCGAGCAAGAACAGAAGATTTCTCTACCTCAGATCTCAGTTCATCAACCCTCTGTTGGCTTTCCTACAGCTCCTTCTTCAATGCCTCCTCCACTTCCTTCCCCTTATCCTCTACAACTTTCTTAGAAACTTTCAAAGAATCTCTCTCCTTGATCAGCTCATATTGGTCAGCCTTCAAATTCTCCAATTCATTTTTTACTCGGACCAGTTCGTCCGAAAGGCTAGCCTCTTGAGTAGCAGACATCGCACGAGCCTCTTTTTGTTCAACATTAAAACCAGAAAAAAGATCACCCGCTTGCTTGGCCAAAAAGTAAGTAAGGTTGGCACTTCGAAGAAGATATTTCGTCACAGTCATGTTGCAGCGTGACAACTCGTCGGTGGTGAGAATTCCAAACCGAGAATGGTCAGATTCAGGGCAGACATACTTGGCAAACCTCTCATCAAAATCTCGGTCCCAAATTGAAGTTTCTGATGGAGTTGCGGCAGAGGAAGGAGCGGTAGTAGCTCTAGCACTTGTCTCCTCAGCCCTCGGATTCGTCCCCTCGGACACTTTCTCCTTGCCTTTGTCTATTCGTCGGCAGTGAGTCTGTTGTTGAGGAGGAGAAGAGACTTGGACTTGACCGCTCGGTCCTAACGAAATGGTGGCGGCAACAGCATGCACAGTGGGAGAAGGCCGAGGTGACACCTCGACCGGGGAAGCAGAGGGAGCAGAAGTACTTAAACTTGGTGTGCTCAGGTTTGAAGATCCGGAAGCTGCACTGGTTGCAGTAGTTTTTCTCTTCTTGCCACCATGAAGCAGGGCAGACATACGAGAGGCCATCTTATCTGCAAAGAAAACGAAGTAACATTAGATCTGGATAAAACATAAGTATAAAAGCAGAAGGAAAACAGTTTACCAAGTTCGGCCTTGACACTTGATGAAGGGATATCCACTATATCCCTCATTTCTATCATTCCATTGGTTTTCAAATAACTCTCAACAGCTCGGCACACATCTTTCTCATATTCGGCGAGCTCTTTCCGGTCCGATGCATATGACGCAATTCTTTGATTAAAGAAGCTGACACTCCACTGAAGAGGAAATCGAGGGATTGGTCGTTGTTCGCCAGGCCGAGTGAACCAGCAAACACCATTACCAACAAAATTGTATTTAAAAAAGAAAGGCTTAAATCCTTTCCAAGACTCAGAATACTTAGTTAAAAAACCATATCCGTTCCGCGACTTCAAAGAAACCCATGGCCGCTTCGGTGACCCTTTCTCAAAGGCATTGCATTGAGGAGCAAACAGGTAGAGGAAAATAGGAAGGGTACAGGACCAATTCATGGCAGAGCAGACTTGTTGAAAGCCTCTAACAAAAGCCCAAGCGTTCAGATGCAGCTGAGAAGGGGCAACTCTTAAAGTATTCAGAATATCTATTTCAAACTTAGTAAAAGGCATTCTAACCCCTAAGCGAGTAACCACTTCTTCGTAAAAGTAAAAGCCGGGGTTACCCTCAGGAATGCGAGTGCAGACTCTTTCGTTTGGTCCCACCGGACTTATGAAATATAAGTTCCCAGCATCATCACCAGGGAAAGGCAAAATTATTGCTCTGGTTTGCTCTAAGGTTTCCTCTGTTGAAAGTTCGGATTGGGTACCAACCACCTCTCGGTCAACCCAATCATACTAATTTCTATCTGGTGGAAGTGGATAGAGTTCGGGATTGCTAACACACTTTCTCTTCATACCTGAGGAAAAGGGGGCACATGCGGAGTCAGAAGCAGTTAAACTAATTTCTGGTTAAACACTTATGAACACGGTCGGTTGTGGAACACCTCCCTTTCTGGGAAGAATTTCCCCAAACCAACTGTAATATCAGATACCTCTCTGTTGCCTCCTTAATCTCCTATGTTCTACCCTCTCGGCAATCCTATAATGAATCACACCCTGTCTGAACTCTTTCAAGGTCTGAGGGAAATGCATTGATATCGGTTTATTGCAAATTTCTGGGTTTTCTTCTTCATGTGTTCTTGGAACATCAGAGTTTACAGAATCCTCACTCATGATTAACGCAGCTTCGGTACAAACCCCAAGAAATTAAGTGCAGCCAAACGTAAAACAAACCTAAGAAATACTACGGCGATCACTCAACAAATGATAATGAAGGTCAAAGATTTTGAAAAGACCAAGGGTTTCACTCATGTACAGTGATGGGGTGTTAGTCGAACCCTAGGATTTGTTTCAAGATCAAAGAAAAAGGGGAGCAGGGCCAGTGTTAATACATAACAAAGAAGGTTCTAAGCATATACACACAGCAGATGGCAGAAGCAATCGCATGCAAAGAATTTTAAACAGCAAAGAAGAAAGAGAAAATAGTCAGAGAAGAGAAGAGAGGTTCGTTACCTGCTATTGTTGAATAACCAAGAAACCGAAGAAGCACGAAGGACACGAAGTTAAAGATGCACTCAATATAAAAATGAAGTAGTAGCAAGAATTCCTTTGAAGAACTTTGGTTTCGTATCAAAATCGTAGAAAAACGATGAACAAAAGAGAGAGAGAATCTGAGAGGTTTCTGAAGTTCTGTTTAGAATGAATTGTGAGAAAACCGCCCTTTGAAATTCGTTTTAGAGCTTCCCTCCACTAACTCAAGGACTGGGCCGAATTAGAAAAAGCCCATTTATGATGAAACTAAATACGTGGCGCTTCCAACAGGTTTGAAATCATAATGTTCCGTTTCCCGGAAAAGTGAAGGACACGTGGAGGCATAGGTTGAATTGAAGGGTCACGTCTGGGTCAATCAAGCGACAGCTCTGGTAGGATCACTTAGACGGTCGGATATCTCTCTCCAACCAAACTTGGTCGGAAAACGGTTCGCTCGTCTCATTAACTCGGCAGGGCTCAAATCACCCAACCGAGCTTGGGGGGCTTATGTAGTGGACCTTCAATAGGCCGAGCATTTCCCGACCAAAGTTACCTTGAACCGACCGGTTAGAAACTGGAACAAGGCATACGGTCGGAATGTTATACCGAGCAAACTGGGTTCTAACAGAGATGTAATACGCTTATGAGATTAACCCCGAGCACAGGATTTTCATCCATATCTCTATCATCCACAATCTCATCAAGCTTAACTACCTCTCCTAGATTCCCCCGACTCTTGGTTAGATAAACACAGCATTTGATAAAGTCTATCGCATACAGGATTTACGGATGTTATCTTATCATAACCCTTACGAATCCTACTTGAATTCCTCCTCTTCGGAAGCCTCATGAGAACGGCCCACCGCACACAGGTAATCCCCTATAAGAACCACCATGCTATAGGGGCTAAGGTACGTCTTCTCATCCCTAAGTTGACACTAGCACACACTTTGTTTACTAGGGAGAACCTGATTATCCCAACTGGATATTCAGAAATCCTAAGAGTCCTACATAAATCTCTTTGCTGGGATCACTCTTTGAAGTTCCTCCATAGCTTCAAGGTTGATCTTGGTTAAGGACACAACAGGGTGATAGAAGGTAACCTCTACCTCACCCTCAAATACCGCTCAGTGATCCTCGTAGATCCATATGCCACTAGGAAGTGGCCGGATCCCGATGCATGTGATGTAACGTGACATCACCTACAAGGGCACATGGATAAGAAATTCTATACACATAATATATAGAGCATAAATATATGCACAATATAAGTATATAAATATGCAGCAATAATCAACAACCACATTTAGCACTTAGCAAGTATTTTATGCAAGTAAGATGATCACACTTATTTTCATTTATCAACTTTAGATTAAATGAGTGGCATGATGTATGAGTCTAGCTCTCAATCCTAACTCCATCAATCTATGTCACTCTCTGACGTCCATCCTTTACTTCATATCAGCACTCAACAGTGCATTGTACTCCTAGGTGTACAACATTCGTACATTCACCAAGAATGTACACGACAAGCTTGGAAATGGTACATAACGTGCTCCTCGAGCAACGTCCCGTCGTCTCAACAGAATAACCATATCATCAGCATCTCACTTTCGCTAGCCACGTCGTCAACCATAATGTGTCATCAAGCAAGCCGTCAGTTGGCACTCCTAGAGGCCCTCCTCATGTTACCAAAACATGAAAAACGATATAACATCCGAACTCCAGAATGAATGCAATTTCTTAACTTAAAAGAATTGATTGGTATATCTCAATTAATAATATCTCACATTATTAATTCATTAGTTTCATACCATCATCAATCAATTACTTTTAAGTCTTAGATCACTTGGATTATTATCATTTAAGTATTAACAGAATGATTCAGAATTAAAAATGGTATTTTTAAGTTTCTGGACAGAAATACTCGAGTGTTCTTCATAATACTCGAGTAGTTCTTCAGTCTTTCCAGATTACTCGAGTAGTTCATAGCTACTCGAGTCGTTCATAATTTTCCAGAAAAGTCAGGTTTCAGGTCTTCAAAAATACTCGAGTAATTCATGAAATACTCGAGTCGTTCATCAACCCAGAATACTCGAGTAGTTCTTCATTACTCGAGTAGTTCATCAGAAAACACTCTTGCTGCATCTATTAATACTCGAGTCCTAGACCTGATACTCGAGTCGTGGTGCAAAAAGACACACTGGTGCATCACGAAATACTCGAGTATCGAGCCATCTACTCGAGTATTATCAGACAGAACATACTGAAAATTTGGTTTTTACATACCATTTTCAATTCTAACCATTTCTAATCCAATCCAATGATCAACAGAGTTCATATACCATATATTAAACATGTTCAAGCACTTAGAACACAACAAATTAGAGAACTGACAGAGATTCACAAGATTATGCATAAAACTTAGAAAATTCACAACTTAACATACCAAATTGCATAATACTCAGAATACTCATGCAAAATCTCACGAAATTGGCAAATGGAGGGGTTGATTCATCAACCATGGCTTAAAGAGCCATCCATGAAGCTCATGCACAGCGCCACGAAGGTGGAAACGTGTTGCTGGAGGTGTTTTCGTGTCAACGGTGGAGAATCGTTGGTGGCGACTCACCAAAACGCACTAACTCGTGCAACTCTGACCAGAATACTCGAGTATTCTCATAAATACTCGAGTATTTTGGTCAGTTTTTGAAAAATATTTATTTTATTTTCTTTCCCTCCAAAATCTTTCCTATAATTACTTCTAGGACCCAAAACAGGGACTAATGTGCAAATTATATATTTATGCATAAATATAATTACCAAATTAAATTCACACATTTACTAACAACATAAACACATATTTTAATCAAAGATTAAAAATAGAAATAATTAATTATAATAAACTTTATAATTAACATTTCATTAATCAGGGATTAAAATTTTGGGGTGTTACATTAACCAATCCTAATTCCCTTTGGGTTAAAGTCCTTAAAGGTATGTATGCTAGAGGTAGAGACTTAATGAAGTCTATTGTGGCTGCTAACCATGATTCGACCCTTTGGAAAAGACTTAATATGCTTTGGCCGAAAATAACTGATAATATTGAATTCTCTATTGGGAATGGTAAAGGGACGTGCTTCAAGAAATATAAATGGGTAGGAGATAATTATGTGCTTAAATATTTTTCTCCTCATTCTATAGAGTTAGAGAATGACATCTCTCTTGTCACATATTTTATAAATGTTGATGGTAATTGGAACATTCCTCTCCTGCAAAATTCTTTCCAAAGGGACTGTATTAATAAAATTATATGTATTCCTCCTCCTAAGGATGAGTTGGGAGAAGATGAAATTAAGTGGGTTGAAACTGAGAATGGTAATTTTACTGTTAGACATGCTTATAGCCTCTTAGTTTCTGAACCCCCCACTGTTGAAACCATTTCGTGGGATTCCATTTGGAAAATTAATTGTCTGGAATGATGGAAATTTCACATTTGGAAATCTGCTCATGATAGATTGCCTACTAATAGTAGGAAACATAAATGGGGTTTTGGAGTTCCTTTTTGTTATCATTGTAACAATATTGAGGAAACTACTCTTCATGTTTTAAGGGATTGTCCTAAAGTCATGGATCTTTGGAGTAGTTTTCGCAATCCTAATTCTCTCTCTCTCTCTCTCTCTCTCTCTTGCAGGTGGGATCTTCACTCTTGGATTAGAAATAACATAAGTACTGATTGGGATCATTTCAACCAAGAGGATTGGAACCTTATATTTTTGTGTTCTATTTATTATCTCTAGGACTGGAGAAACAAAGCAAACTAAGAGCCTAATTTTAACTACCCTTTGAATCCTAAAGCTGTTATTTTAATGCAGGTTCAAGGAGTGGGTAACTGGAATAAAAAAAACCTCTGTTTCGAGAGTGGAGAATATTTTCATTGTCTGGCAGAAACCTCCTGAAGGGTGGATCAAATTAAATAAAGATGGTGCTTCAAGGGGAAATCCGGGGCCTGCGGGATGTGGCGGAGTCTTCCAGGATAGTACTGGAAAATGGTGTTTTGGATTCTACAACAAGATTGGTTATACTACTGCGTACAAGGCTGAATTATGGGGAATCCTTTTAAGTCTCCAAATTGCTTGGACCAAAGGCTTGAGGAAGCATATTATTGAATGTGACTCCCTTACAATATTTAATTTCCTTCAAAAGGGAGTGAGCAATGATAATCTTGCTGGGAACATCTCTTTGGTGCGTAACATTTTTTCTATTATTAGAAAGGATTGGAGACTTATCTTTTCGCACACCTTGAGCGAAGGGAACCGTTTGTTGAAGCTCATGTTTCCCCATGATGATGTTTTGATGATGACACAACATAATATAATAGCATGTGTTTGAACAGGCTCAGGTACATTGATGATGCAAGAAGTTTTATTCTCTCTTGAAGATCTAGTCTCTTAGGGCTTAGTGTTTTAAGTAAAGAGAAAAATTAGTCTAAGGCACTCAAGTTCATTTTTATTATTATTAAGTGATGATGATGATGCTTTTTGTTTTGAAAATTAGAAGAAGTTTTCTTTAAAACCCTTTGCTCCTGGAAATTCTTTTTAAGAAAACCCTTTGTATGAAAACCTTTGGTTACAAACATTTTTATGAAAATCTAATTTTATTCTGGAGTAATCGATTACCCTTATGGAATAATCGATTATCTTTTGCATCTTTTAACCAGAGAATAAGTAATGGGTTACTTAGGTTCATGTAATGGATTACTTCCTTGGACTGGTCATTTAAGTGAAAGTAATCGATTACCTGAAGCTAATAATCGATTATCTTTTAATGCTGCAACTTTTGTGAAAAACCTGAGAGCAAGTAATCGATTACATTAACCAAAGTAATCGATTACCTTATTTCATATTTTGAAAAACGTGATGAAATCAATCTAATTCTCAGAATGATTTATTTCCTTTTCTGGATGATCACGTTTTCTGTTTTAAGCGCTCTTCTTCTACTTTTTGAAATGACTCACTCTCTCACAGACACATCACACTTCTTCTCCTGCACTTCTTTTTGAAAATATTTTTTAGAAGAAAAATCATCATCATCATCTTCATCTTTTTTGAAAAACATCAAGAACAGAACTTTGAGTGTGCTTTAGTCTAATTCTTGCGATAGGACTTTATTGTTGTATCTGCTCTATCTAGAGAGCCTCATTGTTAGTTGCACAAATTTCTTCGTGCAAACCATTTCTTTGTAAGGGGAATGTTTACCCTTAGTGATTAGGGAGTGTTATCCCTTAGTGTGAACGTGTGTCGCGTTCTTAGGGCGAGAACCCTTGTGTTGGGTAGTTCTAGACGAAAGGTGGGCCACCTAGTAGTTAGGCTATCTGTAAAATCTAGGAAGGGTCTTCCTAGTTGTTTTTGAGGTCCCTAGCGAAAGGAGCTTCCTAGTAGCTTATGGGGCGCTCTGGTTGTACTCGGGGACGCGAGGCGTCTTTGGTTTATTGAAAAGCTCAAGTGGGTCACTTGAGGACTGGACGTAGGCTGTTTTTGCCGAACCAGGATAAAATCCCCGTTGCAAAATTCTCTATCCCTTATCTCTTTACTTTTTGCATTTATATTTTGTGTTAATCATATTTTCGCGAATAAACCTATTTTCACGTTTGAAATTATTTAGCGCGAGTATTGCGGTTTCATGGTGTTTAAATATTCAATCTCGCGAATAATAAGTTGTCAATATTAATATAAATATTCTTATTTATTTGTGCTTAAAAACGTTTTCGTTCGTTCTTTAAGTCTTTCGCTTCGTTTAAAACTCTTCAATCTTTTTAAGAACGTTTGAATCGATCGTTTTTCAATGATTTTATAAACACCCAATTCACCCCCCCCCCCCCCTCTCTTGGGTGACGATTGCCAATCCTATCAATAATTCTAACAATTGGTATCAGAGCTTCGTGCTCTGGTAAAAGCTTAACCGCTTGAGTTAAAGATCCATTGTGCATTGGCAGTATTGGGATATTTGATTTTGATTTTAAATAGAGGGATTCATCAATTCATCATAGTGTGTTTGTAAAGTGTCCCAATGGATCTTTGTTAAAGCAGTATTGGGTAAAAGCTTAACCGCTTGAGTTAAAGATCCATTGTGCATGAGGAGCAATTCATCAAGTGAAGATGATGAGTTAGAAAGCCTATTTGAAGCATTCTTGGAGTCACACTTGGAATCAAGTTCTTCAGATGAGGAGTCTGTAGACAACAAATTTGAACTATTCTCATTTACTCCTCGCGAGGTAACTCTAATTGACTCTCATTCCCTTAATCTACCTGTTACTTATAATGATTTGAGAGATGATTTGAAAAATTCTTATTTAGAAAATAGCACCTCTACATATCATGAAAAATGTAATTTTATTGAAAAACTTGTTGAGGTTGCTTCTTGTGATCTTCATAGTATTGAAAAAATCCTCTTGCTCCAACTCTTTATTTGACAATATAGACAAGAATGTGGGTATTCAAAAGTCAAGTAAAGTGGTTGACAATTGTGATTCTAAATACAAGGATCATAATTGTATTTTATACAAAAATGATTTTGGAAAATTCAAAGCATCTCCCAAACCCATTGTTTGTAACTATTGTGGACGTTCGGGTCATATTTCTCACTTATGCTTTTATAAGAAAAACAATCACATGAGAAATAAAATGAAACGGATTCCAAAGGTTTCCAAGGAATCCAAGTCTAATCCCCCTGGACCCAAAATGAGATGGGTACCAAAGGTTTCTCCTTGTAATAGGAATGTAGAAAACCAATTGCCCAAGGAAAAACCAAGAGGAAATCAGAAAGTGAAATCAATCAAAATGACTCAGTGGATACCAAAAGATAGATTGAGTGACCAAAGGAAGATCATGTCATCAAGAACCAAAGCTTTCACAAGAGGAAATGGAAAATTCACTTTGATGAGAAATTAGAAAAGAAAGAAATGGACTAAGGCAAAATCTTCATGGCACAAAAGGTTTGAGGTAAATAAGTCATATTCTTATTATAACCATGATTATACAAGAGCGTACTTTGACTATTCCAAGTTATATTAGCCTTGAAAACAAATCATGTGTGGTAAAAATGTTTTTGAAATTCTCTATGTCACATGATTATCATACCTTGGAAAAGTTGAGTACTTCATTCATAATGTGGTGTCTAATGCAAACTTGAGTTGATTAAGTTGGCATCTAAATGCATATTATGATTGAACTTGATATAACTCATAGTTATAAAAGAGCATATGATTTTGAGTATTACCCTTAATTTTTCATGAGGTTCATATTAATTTCTTCAATTGCTCTAAATGTTTTACCTTGATAAACTACTAACTTGAGCGTTGGAGATATCCAGAACAATTTGTTTTGTAGGAAACAGTGTTTCGAAAGGTAAGTTGCCCACAAGCTAAATCCACCCATGGTCCCTAGTATCAGAAAAATCAGTCATAACATGCAAGGAAGCTTGGAATATGCAGAAAAGGAAGAATTCTGGAAGTTTGAGTAGAAGTAATCGATTACTCTGCAACAGTAATCGATTACCCAGTGTTTACTGCATCAGGTCTGAACAGTTAAAGGCAAAGGAACCGATTACGGGACTCAGATTAACCGATTATTTCTGCAGCATCATACAACACACCTGAGAAGAAGTAATCGATTAAAGTCAGCCCAGTAATCGATTAATGAAATTGCATCATATACTCACCAGAGGACAAGTAATCGATTACAGGTATGTAAGTAATCGATTACATGTTGTTTCATGTTGCATCATTCAGCCACCAGAGGGAAAGTAATCGATTACATCCCTGCTAGTAATCGATTACTGGCATCAGACTTTGAAAAAAAAAATAGAAAATCGTGTGGACCAAGTGGGCCTTGAGCCGTTTTGACCAGAAGAGGACCTATTTTTGACTTGAAACCCTAGCCACACACTCTCTTTCTCTCACTCATTCCACGATACTCCCTCCTCCTCTCTTTCTTCTTCAGCGTCTTCTTCTTCTTCCTCCATCAACCAACATCTAATCTCCATAGCCATAGCCACCACTCCACCAAACCATCACCGTTCCCACTCAAATCTCCTTCCCCTCTCTTAAACCTTCATAGTTTTCCTCCTCCTCTCAAAAAATTTGTTCCTCTCTCTCTTCCTTTCACCCAATAAACCTCCACCAAGCCACCATTAAACCACCACAAATCACCATTACCTCTCTTTCTCAACCTTAATCCTCAACCTTCCTTCACCATTTCAAACCCTTGGTTCAAACTCGGTTCAACAAGGTTTCTGGTTCAACAAGGTTCAACTCTCCTGGCTCGGTTCAGTGAAGATTCTGGTTCAGTGAGTCTTGATTTAGTGTTCTTTGTGTGGTTCAGCAAGGTTATGGTTCAGTGGTTTTCAGTTTGCTTCTGGTTCGGTGTAATTCAGTTCAGTGGTTCAGTGGGTGTAGAGTATCTCAGTTCAGGTTTTCAGTCTCCTTCTTCATCAAGCCCTTCTTGCTACTACACTTGGTATGATGTTCATGTTTACTGAATCTCTGGTTAATATGTTGATATATTGAGATTAGGAGAGTATTGGCCTTGACAGTAGCACTGCATTTTTGCCTTGGTGATATCTAGATTGTGTGAACTGCTTTGTTGGGCTGTGTATCTGGTCAGTTAATTAGTTTGTTATATCATCTCAGTTGACTCATATTTGGGTATCTGGTTTGTAACAGCCCGGTTTTCGTAAACCAAAATAATTGACTTTTATTCATTAATATTGTGAAAATGAGGCCAAATTTTTTTTTTTGTAAACATTTTGAAAACGTCATGGAAAAGTCTTGGTGTTCACAACACCCTTAAATGAAAATCGAGTTGTTATTAAAACCAAAACTTATCTACTTGAGTTTACAAAAGCATTTTTCAGAAAAAGGTTTAGTTCCAATTCCAAGTAATTCTTTGTATTTCAGGAAAAAGGCTATTGAACATTCTTCACAAGATGGTATAAAGATAGGGCACACTTCAAGACAAGTTAAGTTACATGAATGATTCATCACTTAGGTAATCCTTGACTCAAAAATCATCACAACCTAATTTAACCATACTATCCTTAAACTATCCTATTGAAAACAATTGGGTAGAGTTCCTTCTTCTTCTTGCGTCCTCTCTTTGCTCTCGAAGATGCTACCCTCCTTGTTGTGATTCCCTCCTCGCTAGTAGATTACGATTCTGCTCCATTGAGGATGGTGGAGTTCCCTCGAGCCTCCTGCCGAATCTCCTCTTTGTAGTTCCTGTAGCCTCGTACGGTGACTTCCATCCAATACTCCATCTGCCCGTTGAGATACCAGCAACACCGATATGCCAACGAACAGCAGAGAGTAAGCATTCCGAACGACGGATCATCGACGGTGTGGGATTACGCTAGGCAAAATAATAGGACCATACAAGCATACTATATAACTCACAGGCACACAGCAACCAAACATATTATCATCATTATTATTATCTTTTATGTGTTTTTCACGAGTATTCTTTCTTTCTTTCTTTCATTCCTTTACATCTCTTAATTTCTTTTTCTTTTCATCCAGACTTATCAAATCACCCTCTTTAATGCTTTGGGGAAAATACCATACATCATCAGAATATTCATTTCGTTCTCGACTATCACTCACGTCTACATCTCCTCGGTCATCCACCCAACCTAGTCGGAAGCAAACAGGAGTACAAGACCTTTACCACGCGGGCACGACAGCTGTCACAACACATAAATGGTCCCAGACCAGGAGGATCTCATCCTCAAATCATAATAATATCAAGGCTCACTGTCCACGCAGTGGCAAAACACAATGCCCCGTTCCAGTCCCTCTCACTGTTCTCGATTTGCAATCTTGAGGGCGACAGTATGTTTCTAGTGGGCCCGCGGAACTTACCACGGCATTAGACCCAGTCCCCACCACGTTAGTGCGCCACTTGTGGAGTTCGTTCTGCCTAGAAACATACTCTAGACTTCTTGACGTTTCACCGTCATCGTCCTCCCCTAATGCAATCTCGTCCTAAGTATCCGCAGATACTTATCGTTTCTTCCTCTCCACTACTTCGCACTCTCATACCTCACCGTGTATGTCTTTTAAAGTCTTTTAATCTTTTTAATTAATTCTAAGGTCGGCCCGTCCTTCGTGCAACCCTTCAACGAGTCCCGACCACTAACTTTTCCCAGACTTTCTCTCATCAATTCTCACATAGCACAGAGCTGGGATCACATCACCATTTCCAACCTCAATTCTCAAACTTTCTCATCATACTCCATTTCTCACCATCATCTCATTCCAACATCTCTTTTCAAAACAATCTTTTCACAACTTTCTCAAAACACCATTTCATAAACTTTCGCAAATCTCTTTTGATAAGCCTTTTCCAAAAATCCCTCTTTTCAAACCTCTTTCCAAAAATTTCCTTTCACAAACTTTTCTCAAAATTTTCTTTTCATAGTTCTTTCAAAAAAATTGATTTTCACAAATCTTTTCAAAAAATTTCCTTTTCAAAAATCTTCTCAAAAACTGCTATTCGAAAACCTTTACAAAAAAATTTTCTTTCCAAAATCTTTTCGAAGATCTCTTTTCAAAAACCACTTTTTCAAAAACCTTTTCAAAGTTACAACTTTGCTGAGCGCTAATGGAGGAGCAAGCTCAACTCAACACTAGTCCCAGACTAGAGCCAAAACCAAGGAGCCCAGCTCCACTCAAATCACATTTCCTTCACATAATCAACATCACTTTCCCAGCTCTGGCTCGTTCTCATCACTATCATCAATTCTTTCCCCAATCTCAATTCTTTCTTTCTTTTCCAACATATACTTCGTTTCCAATCAATATTCCTTTCTCTTTGTATCTTCTCATTATTATTTTCTCATACTCCTAACTTTACTTTCTCTTTTATTAATTTTATTTCCTTATTCAGGACGTAACAAACGTCCATCAGTATATTACACACATCAAACAACAGCATTAAATTCCAACCGGCATAATCAAATAAATAAATATCAACATGCTATCCACACACACAATTAGCACACAGTAACGATGTGCTCTTTGTCACCTTCGTAATAGTGGCCACACAACACAAACAATTGCCACTATACTACTGACTCCGAACCACTTAGTTCCGATCTTTGAGATGATACGGAACGTCCTAATAAATCACCTAACTACCACGATGTCTTAGGAAAGCTTCTCTCTCACCTGAGGTCCAGTTATTAAATGCGTACCGTCTCCGCGTATCCTTTGTGCTGCCTGCTGCCCCAATCCCTCGTCTTTAAGATTCCTCGTACTAAATAAAATACGCTTACGTTATTAATTTGTATTAAGAGAATCTTTTCTTAACTCAAACGCGTTTTATTCCTTGTCGGAAAATTTAAAACATGATGGTTTTCTCAAAACAACTCCCATTTTTTCTAACACTTTAATTTCTTTAAAACCATTTGAAAACATCTCATAAAACAATTTAAATTATTTAATTTGGTTGCTGGTCCGTTTTGGACAGCACCTTAAAACACGTTCAAAAACACCGAAAAATGCACCGTTTTTAATCCGGCTTTTTCTTAGGTTGATCAATACTTGAAAACTATACTTTAAATTATGTGAACACATCTTTATATTTAAGAAACGACTTTAAATAATTCCGGACAGCGAAGGTTTATTTCACAAAATCATTTTAATAAAAATCCGAAAACATCGTAAAACACTTTTTAAACAATTCTTTCAAACATCACAAGCACATATCACTTCTCAACACTTTAATAAATCATATCATATAATCACTTAGTCAAACACTTGATTATTTTCTAAACATCTTCATTTTCACAAAACACAAACACTTAGACACACATAACCGAGTTGAGTCTAAATTATAACTTAAGCATATTTGTTTTCTTACTGTAAACCACTTAATTTCTTTTCAAAAATTGCTATATAAGTTCATTTTCATGCAACTAAATCTCCTAGACTTAATTATACCATATGACCTAATATAATCAAGAAAATAAGTCAAGAATTACAAAAATAAAACACACAAATCAACTTGGTTTATTTTAAATATTTAAGTTCTATTTTCTTTTTCATGCAACAAAATTATTTGTTCTCCCTCTTTCTCCTAACCGAATACACACACATATACAATCAAACACCAAATTTCTTCCAAAATCATCTAATTCATTTATTTCTCTTTTCTTTAATTACAAACCGTATAGGGTTTAGATATTCACCCCACGATTTCTAACAACTTAGTTTAGCCATGGTTCACAAAACATAATCATTATTTTCATGTTACTTCATTGAAAAAGAGTCCTAGGTTATTCTATGTGTATAGACCGAACCCTCTTTTGACAAACAAAGTCCTTGATTTACTTTTTCAACATACAAAAACACAAGATTCTTAAATTAAAGAGAATTAATATGCATGTATCTCTTACGAAAATCAAAACATGATTTCTTGATTCCTAAGTCTAGACCGAACATCTCATCATAAAAATTAAGGTTCAACTTCAAATCTTTATCATGAATGAACACTAAACATAGATCAAGTTAGAAATTAATTTTCAAAAACTCATTTCCTTTAGTCCTTTGTAAAACCATGATGGTTCTTCAAGAAAAAAAATTAAATCTTTTGATTCAAGAATGACATGCATGAAGAAAAGGTTAAATCCTTTGGTTCAAAAACAACATGCATGCATTTAAAAATCAACTTTTTCATAGATCACAAAAGATCAAAGCTTTTTAAGGATTAAAACCGAAAATCAAAGCTTCACCAAGGTCAAATCAAAAATCAAACATTTCAACGATTCAAATCAAGGTTCCTAAACATGAAGTTAACATGCAATTACCTAAATCAAATTAATAGTATCAAGACCCAATGTTTCTACTCATGACCGAATTACCTAGTTCTTGATTTCGTGATTTTCAAGTTCATTTGCTTTTAAAAATTCAAGATCAAGGCACAAGTAACACATCCATGTACATCAACCATTAAGATCATCATTAAACAAGTTTAACTCATAAATTTAATTATCGAGTCATTCCTTAAAAACATCATGGTTCCCGGTTTAATCAAAGAAATTTAACATGCAAAGAGACTTGCCTTAAATCCGCAAAAATCTTAACAAGTCTTTTAGATCTAGAAGATTTAGTTTGAAAAACCTTAAGATCTCTTATGAAAACTTTAAACAAGTTAGGAAATCCGTTGATTAGATGTTTACAAATTTCTTCAAGCTTTGAGAAATTAATATGTAAAGAGATACACTTTAAACTTTACAAAAATCTCCAAAACTATTTAGATCTTTAAGATTTATGTTGAAAAACATTAAGATCTTTCATGAAGACCTTAATTGAGTTATGAAATCCATTAGTTAGACGTTTAGAAGTTGCTTTAAACTTTAAAATCCATGATCAAGTACAAACACACTTGTACTCATCATTTAAGCTTTTGGGAATTAACATGCAAAGAGAAAAAGAAAGAAAAATCACAAGATCAAGAGGAAAAATCTAAATTATTACAACTTTCTTCATAATTTTCGAACTACCCACCAAGAAAGGGTTGATCTTCAAGCTTCTAAGGTCTTGGATCTTCAAAGAAAACTTAGGTTTTTGGCTAGATCTTCCTCCTCCTTCCTCCTTGTAGCTCATGGCCTCCCCTCTATTTTCTATGTGTTGAGAGCTTTGATATGTGCTCTCAACAAAGGTGTTTGGAAAATGAATAGAAATGAGAGAAATGAATGAGAAGTGGGTGAAAGAAACTAAGGGTGGTGGTTTATATTAACAATTGGTACACTTCCTCTTTTACCCTTTTCCCATTCGGCCAAGGTGCTTTCAAGGAAGGGCAATTTCGGTAGCTTGATTTGTTGCATGGGTGGAGGTTAACATTTCTTAAGGGGACAATGTAGGGAACATTAGGTACTTAGGGGTCATTTAGGCTTTTGACTTGTGGTTTATCTTTGGGGTTTCCATCAACTTGGTTAGGGTTTAGTTAGAATTTGGTTACTACTTAGTTACTTGCTTAGGACATTTCTAGGCTTCTCTACACACTCACACATACACGGCACACCCATATATTCATGCATACACATACTCATTTTCACACCATACACATACATTCACATGCACACACGGCCAAACATACACATGCACACACACATTACTCACACATATACACACATGCGTATTCATACACTATCTTTTTATTTCTTTCTTAATTCCATTTTTAGAACATTTAATCACCACTTCACCTAGTAATTCAAATATTTCAAGGAATCACACAACCACACATGAAACACACATCAACCAATACATATATATTTAGAAAACAATCTCTTTCTCATAAAATGCTCTGCTTTATAAGTCACCTTTTCTTTAAGACATAAAAAAAAATGTCCAACATATAATTATTTCTCCAAACTCACTTCAAGGCTCATGACATCATTTTATGAAAACCATTTCCTTAAAATCACTCTTTACCTTAAAACGTTAATTAGGAAATTTATTTAAGAAAATATTCTTTCAAAAACACTTTCCTCAAAATAAATCTCTTTAGCATTTTAATTTAATACGAGGAATTTTCGGGGTGTTACATTCTCCCCAACTTAAAGATTTCTCGTCCCCGAGAAATACGTTGTGGATTGGGCAGCAGGACAGAATTCTTGTATCACTGTGATTTTCATGAGGATACTCTCATTCTCACTTTGCGGTTGTATTCTCTTTTTGCTGATCTAATTCACCTTGCCGTGCTCCTTGTTTGTAGCTTTCAGACGAAGAAATTCCACTCGACCATCACTTGTGTGTCGAATCGGGTTAAGTCCAATGGACTAACCGAAGAAGATATCGCTCCCTTAGCTAGTCGTCGTCACAGAAAGTCCAACCATAGGTACGGACTTAGGGGAAAAATCAAGCAAGCAAAAATTCACACCTCTCCAGAAGTATGGGATTCTTCCTAGAATCCCTAAATATTCATTATTCTCTACTACTTAGGTTCTTACTAACTCACAACAATAGCTCCTTCCTTCGGTTCTCCTTCTAACTCTAAGGTTTTCGTCTATCCTTTCTCTAACTTAAGGGAACTCTATTGCAACTTGAGCTCACTTACTTCCTCAAACATCCTCACTTTTCTTCTTAGATTCATCCTAAACATTAGTCAAGCCTATCAAATTCACCATCTAAACCTCTGATTATGGTGCATGGCAATCCTAATCCTCAAGCTTTCCTCATAATTTCCTCTAATAACCGGTAACATACGCCTCTTTTCTTCCTTGTGACTCCCCAACTTAGATCAAACTTATGACTAAATCCACTATGATCTTATATCCTCACTTAATTTAATCCCTTTATCCTTCCTTAATCGTTCAAGCCTAAACTATCTGGGTAACTATAGCACTTCTAATTCCACGATTTAGACTAATGAATCTTAAATAGGGTCAATAAGGCTACGGGTGAACAGTAAGGCTCAAGAAGAAAAGGTTCGAGTTTTAACACTACCACTGTTTTGTTGAAGCAATTCAACAAACATGAGGATTCGGATATAACAAGCTACCTTCCTAAGGGTAATAGCTATCCTTGTATAAAGGTATGCTAAGGTTAACAAGCTTAAGTCTTATGAATGATATTGGAACATCAAAGGGCAAGGGTCTCAGTCTTAAAATCTACTCACTGTCTACTTCTAGTCTACGTTTCTTCAAACTACAGGATGAACAGGTTCCTTAAACTACAATCAAAGTCTCACATCCTAAACTTATGCTCCTAGTCTTATACTAGCAAACACACAGAGTCACACACAAGCAAAGCATGTAAGCCCATGCTTAAAGCCACTAAGGATTACCATAAGCTCTGATACCATTCTGTAACAGCCCGGTTTTCGTAAACCAAAATAATTGACTTTTATTCATTAATATTGTGAAAATGAGGCCAATTTTTTTTTGTAAACATTGTTGAAGTGTTTGAAAACGTCATGGAAAAGTCTTGGTGTTCACAACACCCTTCAATGAAAATCGAGTTGTTATTAAAACCAAAACTTATCTACTTGAGTTTACAAAAGCATTTTTCAGAAAAAGGTTTAGTTCCAATTCCAAGTAATTCTTTGTATTTCAGGAAAAAGACTATTGAACATTCTTCACAAGATGGTATAAAAATAGGGCACGCTTCAAGACAAGTTAAGTTACATGAATGATTCATCACTTAGGTAATCCTTGACTCAACAATCATCACAACCTAATTTAACCATACTATCCTTAAACTATCCTATTGAAAACAATTGGGTAGAGTTCCTTCTTCTTCTTGCATCCTCTCTTTGCTCTCGAAGATGCTACCCTCCTTGTTGTGATTCCCTCCTCGCTAGTAGATTACGGTTCTGCTCCATTGAGGATGGTGGAGTTCCCTCGAGCCTCCTGCCGAATCTCCTCTTTGTAGTTCCTGTAGCCTCGTACGGTGACTTCCATCCAATACTCCATCTGCCCATTGAGATACCAGCAGCACCGATATGCCAACGAACAGGAGAGAGTAAGCATTCCGAACGACGGATCGTCGACGGTGTGGGATTACGCTAGGCAAAATAATAGGACCATACAAGCATACTATATAACTCACAAGCACACAGCAACCAAACATATTATCATCATTATTATTATCTTTTATGTGTTTCTCACGAGTATTCTTTCTTTCTTTCTTTCATTCCTTTACATCTCTTAATTTCTTTTTCTTTTCATCCAGACTTATCAAATCACCCTCTTTAATGCTTTGGGGAAAATACCATACATCATCAGAATATTCATTTCGTTCTCGACTATCACTCACGTCTACATCTCCTCGGTCATCCACCCAACCTAGTCGGAAGCAAACAGGAGTACAGGACCTTTACCACGCGGGCACGACAGCTGTCACAACACATAAATGGTCCCAGACCAGGAGCATCTAATCCTCAAATCATAATAATATCAAGGCTCACTATCCACGCAATGGCAATACACAATGCCCCGTTCCAATCCCTCTCACTGTTCTCGATTTGCAATCTAGGGGGCGACAGTATGTTTCTAGTAGGCCCGCAGAACTTACCACGGCATTAGACCCAGTCCCCACCACGTTAGTGCGCCACTTGTGGAGTTCGTTCTGCCTAGAAACATACTCTAGACTTCTTGACGTTTCACCGTCATCGTCCTCCCCTAATGCAATCTCGTCCTAAGTATCCGCAGATACTTATCGTTTCTTCCTCTCCACTACTTCGCACTCTCATACCTCACCGCGTATGTCTTTTAAAGTCTTTTAATCTTTTTAATTAATTCTAAGGTCGGCCCGTCCTTCGTGCAACCCTTCAACGAGTCCCGACCACTAACTTTGCACAGACTTTCTCTCGTCAATTCTCACATAGCACAGAGCTGGGATCACATCACCATTTCCAACCTCAATTCTCAAACTTTCTCATCATACTCCATTTCTCACCATCATCTCATTCCAACATCTCTTTTCAAAACAATCTTTTCACAACTTTCTCAAAACACCATTTCATAAACTTTCGCAAATCACTTTTGATAAGCCTTTTCCAAAAATCCCTCTTTTCAAACCTCTTTCCAAAAATTTCCTTTCAAAAACTTTTCTCAAAATTTTCTTTTCATAGTTCTTTCAAAAAAATTGATTTTCACAAATCTTTTCAAAAAAGTTCCTTTTCAAAAATCTTCTCAAAAACTGCTATTCGAAAACCTTTACAAAAAAATTTTCTTTACAAAATCTTTTCGAAGATCTCTTTTCAAAAACCACTTTTTCAAAAACCTTTTCAAAGTTACAACTTTGCTGAGCGCTAATGGAGGAGCAAGCTCAACTCAACACTAGTCCCAGACTAGAGCCAAAACCAAGGAGCCCAGCTCCACTCAAATCACATTTCCTTCACATAATCAACATCACTCTCCTAGCTCTGGCTCGTTCTCATCACTATCATCAATTCTTTCCCCAATCTCAATTCTTTCTTTCTTTTCCAACATATACTTCGTTTCCAATCAATATTCCTTTCTCTTTGTATCTTCTCATTATTATTTTCTCATACTCCTAACTTTACTTTCTCTTTTATTAATTTTATTTCCTTATTCAGGACGTAACAGACGTCCATCAGTATATTACACACATCAAACAACAGCATTAAATTCCAACAGGCATAGTCAAATAAATAAATATCAACATGCTATCCATACACACAATCAGCACACAGTAACGATGTGGTCTTTGTCACCTTCGTAATAGTGGCCACACAACACAAACAATTGCCACTATACTACTGACTCCGAACCACTTAGTTCCGATCTTTGAGATGATACAGAACGTCCTAATAAATCACCTAACTACCATGGTGTCTTAGGAAAGCTTCTCTCTCACCTGAGGTCCAGTTATTAAATGCGTACCGTCTCCGCGTATCCTTTGTGCTTCCTGCTGCCCCAATCCCTTGTCTTTAAGATTCCTCATACTAAATAAAATACGCTTACGTTATTAATTTTTATTAAGAGAATCTTTTCTTAACTCAAACGCGTTTTATTCCTTGTCGGAAAATTTAAAACATGATGGTTTTCTCAAAACAACTCCCATATTTTCTAACACTTTAATTTCTTTAAAACCATTTGAAAACATCTCATAAAACAATTTAAATTATTTAATTTGGTTGCTGGTCCGTTTTGGACAGTGTGACATATGCCTTTTGACTCACTTCTACAAGTCCCTAATTAAGAAATTATTTTAACCTAAATTAATCGAGAATTGATTTAAAGGAGTTTGAATTCATAATGGATTTTTATGCTTGATTTACTTGTGTTGTGATTTTGTGTGTTTGATTGCTTAAGGTTTGATTTTGTTTTCCTAATTTCATGCATATGATTTTAAGATGGAAAATTATTTTATTTCAAGTCTCAAAGAATCAAAGTCCAATCGTCTCTAGAAACCCTAATTAGCACCCTTGATCTTTGATTAAACCCTAATTGAGTTCTTAATCCTTGACTAAGAACTTAATTACTCTCATAAACCCTAAATCCTCAAGGTTAATGAGCTAACCTAGAATTAGCTTTCCCTAAACTTATGTTAGAAAAGATTAAGTTTTTATTAGTACCTTAATCCTTGATTAAGCCCTAATCACTAAGGATTAGTGGACTAAACCTGGATTAATTAACCTAATCCTACCCTAATCACGATTAGAACCCTAATTAGTGCCTTAAACCTAATTAAGCTAATCTAACCTACCCTAACCTCCATGTGTCCGAATGCATGTACTTGGGTTGGCCACCAAGTAGCTTTGCTTAGTCCTAAGCTAGGATGCCTTGTAGTCAACACAATGACATCATCCTCATGACCAAGCATGACATAAGGAAGGAAAAAGTGAAGAATAGGAAGGAAAGAGGAAGGAGCCGTGAGGGACTCAAGGGCAAGACTTGGTCTCCAAGTTTTGTGACTTAGTCCCCAAGTATTTGCAATTTAGCCCTCCATGCAAGCCCTTGATGGCAATTAGGAAAGAGTGAAGAAGATTAAAAAAGAGGGCCAAAACCGTGTGGTGAAGAGTGAGTTCTCTTTCATTCCTTCACTCTTCATTCTTTCATCTTCATCTCATCAACACCAACACACACCAACAAAGTACCCCAAAACCGTGAGGGAGTGAGTGAATTCTTCTTCATTCATTCATCAACACAAACTTTCTTTCATTCCTTCATTTCTTCCCAAGACCAAACACACAAACACTAAGAGAAAATCAAACTCTTAGTGAAATGAGAGAGAGGGGCCGAATAGAGAGAAGAAGGACCAACACTTCAAACTATTCATAACCTAAGCAAGATCAAGCCAAGCTAGTGAAAAGGAAAGGAGAAAACCATGGACTAGGAAAAGAAGGGAGAAACCGTGAAGACTAGGAAGAGAGATTGAAGATTTTGGACTTGATTCTTAAAAAGTTTTGATTAAGTAAGGATTTCATTTCATGATCTTAAAAGTTTTATACCCTTTTTCTTTGACTCTTCTTCGTTTTCATGCTTTCTTTCTAAACTTTGGTTTTGTTTGAAGAAGTGTTGATGCATGTTTACTTTTATGTATTATCTAGTGTTTTTGACTTCATGCATGTCAAGATCTATGCTTGATCTATGATAAACTTGATGTTGGAGTTGTGATATTTGAAATGATTGAACTTTTCCTTGATGATTTTCTTTGTGATGGCCACGGTTTGATGTTGTTATGCATGAAAGCTTGATTTTGTTTTGATTGATCTTTTGCATGTCACAATCTTGAGTCTAATGATGTTTTGGATAAATAGAAATTATGTGATTTACTATGTTAGCCACGGTTTGTACTTGATCTTTAGGTTAGAGGTTTTGATGTTGGATTTTGGTTACGTGTATGTGATTTCCATGAACTTTGAGTTGATTTTATGTGTTAAATGTGAAGTCTAAATTTTTTAGAAACCTATGCATGCTCACGGTTTCACCTAGGAAAAACATGCTAGGGTTAAGTCTTTACTTCCTTGATGAATTATGTGAAATTGTTGATTGAATTTGGAGTTGTTTTTAAGTCTTGAAACTTTGAAAACATTTTTGAGGAAAACCTAGTCAAGGTCACGGTTTAGACCTTAGACTTTGAGTTAAATTTCCTTGAATGTATAAGTGTTCATGTCATGAAATTATGTGATGATTTGTGAAGCCATTCTTTGAGAAAATAATTTCTAAACAACTCATGAGGCATACAGTTTTGATAAGATTAAATGTAAACTAAATGAAAATATGTCTAAATGGTTATGTGATGCACGATTCGGTTTTTATGTGCTTAAGGAGTTTGATTTCTTTATGTGATTAAGATATATGTATGAATGAGTATGTGGGCATGTTTATGTTTGACTTAACTTGATGACTTGTGATTGTGTGACGCTTGAAATGAAAGTATGTTTGTTTGAGATTCTTGAGTAAAGTAAGAATGATATTTAGAATGCATGAAGATGTTTAAATGATTTAGTTGGTTTGAGTACCATGCTGTCCACATTTGGTTCTAAGTGTTTGAACTTGAGAAAGTGTTGATTTAAGTGTTTGTTTGATTGAGTTCAAGATGCTTGGTTTATCTATGTGTTTAAATTGGTTTTTAAACAATGGAAAACGAATTTAAAACTTAGGACATGATGTTGTCCAGAATTTTCTAAGTTATATTTCTTATTTAAAAAGTGTTTTCAAAGTGTTTTGAAGTTGAATTTCTATGAGTATCGAATATAAGATAAAATTTGGTTTTAAAAGTACGATTTTTTCGGTGTTTTGGAATTGAACTCAATGCTGTCCAAGAGGGGCCAGCAAAGAAACTTTTTATTTAAATAAATTTATTTGATTGTTTTCTCATGATGTTAAAGTGTGAAAGTTAGTGTTTAACCTTGGGCAAGTTTGTGCAAAAGAATTAATGTTTTGGTCTGAATGAAGACGATGTTCGGATTTTTCTTAAGTTATCCTGAGAATTAGGTTAAGAGTAATATTAAATAAAGTTTAAATACTCACATGTCTATCTTATGGGACTTGAAAGAAGTTGGAGTCGGGCAGACGAGGAAGGAAGCAGATCACCCGGAACTTGTAGATTCGGTAACTGCGAATCTAGGTGAGAGAGAAGTTATCCTAAGACGCTTTGGTGTCTAGTGAGTATGCTAGGACACTCCGTACTCTCTCAAAGTCGGAGTAAAGGTCTATCGTAGCTAGTAGTATACCCGATAAATTGTGTGATTGTTTGTATCGCGGTATACGAAGACTCAGACCTATACCATTACATGGTATTGATTGATTGATATATTTGTTTACGATGAGATGTATTGTTGTTATATTGTCATTGCATGAGCATAATGCATCATTTCGCGATATAAGACGAGAGTAGTAAAGACATAGAGAACTATAAGGAATTCCCCAACAAATAGAGCGAAACTCTAAGGGATAGAATGCGCGATGAACCGGATGATGCTGATGCGCCGAGTACGTGGATCGAGCTGAGGCTATGATGATGATGACGACGCTTTGGATGTGGATGCAATAACTGCCGATAGCTTACATATGGTCGTAGCCATATGTTGAGATAGTTCCACGTGGTTGTAGCCATGTGTTGAGATAGCCTCCATATGGTCGTAGCCATATGTTGAGTATGGGTGACATGGGATAGGTCGGAGCCTATCTATTGATGATTGATGGATATCCCACATGTGGTCGGAGCCATATGCCGATGGTGATTCTGAGTGGGTCGTAGCCCGTCAGAATGATGTTGATATTCCGCATATAGTCGTAGCTATATGGCGAGGTTGACTCTGAATGGGTTGTAGCCCGTCAGAGAGATTGTGGATATCCTGCATACTGGTCGGAGCTGTATGCCGAGAATGATTCAGGATGGGTCGGAGCCCGTCAGACACAGTGGTCGAGTCCCACATAAGCATTCCGCATATGGTCGGAGCTGTATGGCGGAGATGACATAGGATGGGTCGACATTAGAACGAGCGAGTACAACCTTATGACTTTAAACCCTAACCCGAAGTAGTGGAGAGGAAGATACATCTGGATTACCCTTGTGGTGTTCAGCTGGATGATTAGGATAGGGGACGGCAATGACGGTGATTCGTCAAGAAGCCTTGAGAAGTCTGTCTAGGTGGGAAAAACCATAGGGGCCCTGGCTGAACCAGTCGGAGCTGGTCACTCAGTGGTGTGGACGAAGTACCACATGATCACTAGACAAGGCGACTGACACCCCCTTCACTAAATCTTGATCAGTGAGAGGGATGCTCGAACACGGCCGGATGAGGTTATTTTATTTATTTCCCAGGCCATTATTTTATGAATGCATTCACTTTGCCATCCAGTAAAAGCCGGTGTGGTTAGAGATCCTGTACTCCGGATTGCTTCCGAATTAGGTGGATGGATTCCGAGGAGATGTAGACCCGAGACCTAAAACTATAAAGCCTGAATTCCCGATGTTATGGACTCGAGAAACGTGGACAAGAGACTTCGACTTTGCGAGACAAGTGGTTAAAGAGATTCAGCTTCGCGAGATAATTGATTTAGGAATTTCCCTAAGAAAAAGAGACAAAATGTCAGATAATGTGACGATTGCATTGCATCCTCATGCATCTTGTATAATTGCCTGTTGTATTGTCTGTTGTGCTGTTTGTTTGTTCTGGTATGCGTCGCTAGTGTAATTCCAAGAAGTCGATGGGAGTAATTCCATTCGGATAACTTACTCTCTCAACTTCTTGTGCATATGTGACGATGAACCTCTGGTTCTAAAAGATAGCGGAGCTGGTGATGCTACTCTTGGAGGAAGGACTTACTGATCGTGACGCGCTGACGAGAGGGCGGCTGCTGAATGACGGGGATCGCTTTTGAAGACTTGCGCTGCGGATCGAGAAGGGGACGCTGCTTAGTAAATTATAAATAGGTTCTCGATGGACCCTTGCTGATATGTATCAAGTGTACCCCTTATCTTTTGAAATGTTTTCATTAAGTAAATGTTTATGTAAGAATGGCACCGCTGACCTATGGTGACCACTTTTGTAAGAACCCTTATAGTCTGTTCTCAAAATTGTTTTCTGAATGACTGTCTTAATCAGACAGATAACTATTTTAAGTAAGTCAAATATTTTCCTATACGAAATGCCTTTGTTTTGTGAAGTTATCCATATCAAACTGTTTTTAGAAAATTCCGCAAGCGTTTTGAGAGAAAGGATATTAAAAAGTAATACCTTGTTTTGGAAAGCTTGACAGTGGAGTATTATGCTGGTGTTCAAAGAAAAAATCACCCTATTTTTCCTAAAAGAAATAATTAGTAATTGATGAGTATTTATTTCGAGTTTTCCAAATCGGGGTGTTGCACTTGGTGGTATCAGAGCAATGGTTGTCCATGCGGCCTGAACATGGCCTTACATGTTCTCTGTTGTGTGATCTCTAGATATATTAGGATTGTGTGATTAGATGCGTTAGTAGGTATATTAAACTATTAGTGCGTTAATGAATATAGCGTACGATGTCTGGAAGAGGAAGAGGTAGACATGCTCCTGGAGCATCTCGGAACACCGAGGACATGCTAAACGAACTGACTGCTGCAGTTCTGGGTATGAATGAGAATCTCAACGTGATGCATCAGCAAGCCCAGCAGAACAATCCGAACCAAAATTTAGGACCTCAGGAATTTAGGGGGTTAGATGAGTTTTGTAAGAGGAACCTGAGGAATTTGCCGGTGGATATGCTTCGGAAAATGCTAACTAGTGGATTAGGGAGTTGGAAAAGATCTTCACCACCATGCAATGCGCCGATGCTCAGAAGGTAACCTACGCGGTTTACATGTTGACGAATGAGGCATCTGACTGGTGGGAGAATACTAGGCAAGTTATGGAGGTTCAGCAGGAGGCTATCACTTGGGACTCTTTTAAGCAAAGGTTCTTAGAGAAGTATTTTCCTATCGACATGAAACTGAAGAAGGAGATTGAGTTCATGCACCTGACTCAAGGGAATATGTCAGTAGGCGAGTATGCTGCGAAGTTTGAGAAGCTAGTAAAGTATGTACCACACTACAATCAACCCGGAAACGACCAGTCGAAGTGCGCGAAGTTTCTCGATGGACTCAAGACTGAGATTAAGATGGCCTTCATACATATGGGGATCGATAGCTTTCCGCTCTTAGTGAGCAGATGCAGAATCTATGAGGATGGACTCAAGGCGAAGAACGCGGGCAATAAGATTGCTGTACCCTCGAGTTCCCATGGACCAATGAGGAACAACCCCAATTACCAGAACGTGAGGCAAGGAACCCAGCATGGGCGAGGACCTTATGATCGATTCGGAAGTAGAAGGGACAATCGGTATGGAGGATCGAGGTTCCAAAGTAACAACAATCGCAACAATGGCAACCGGGGAAATAGGAATGCCAACACTTGGAGCCATAACGGGAATAGGGGCCGCTACAGCAATAACCCTACTGATAGGAACTCTGAGACATTGCCACCATTCTGTACTTGATGTGGTAGACGCCATTTCGGTAATGAGTGTAACCCTAAGCCGGTTTGTTTCATCTGTCAAGAACCTGGTCACTTTGCAAGGCTATGCCCCAAACAAAAGAAAGGGAATGATGCTGGAAGTGCTGCGCGGCCACAATCTAAAGGAAAAGTGTTTACGATGAGTGGTGTAGAGGCTTCAAACCACGATGGTCTCATCCAAGGTACATGTCTTATACGTGAGATTTCCTTAAATGTGTTGTATGATTCGGGTGCCACACACTCTTTTATATCTGATGATTTTGTGAGTAGGTTGCACTTGATGGTAGCTTCTCTACCATATGATTTGATTGTGTTTACCCCTACCAGTGACCCAGTCACAATTTCGACTTTTTGCCCTAAGTGTCCGATAGTGATAGATGATAGAACTTTTCCCACTGACCTGATAGCATTACCCTTATCCCAGATCGATGTTATCTTGGGAATGGACTGGTTATCTGCTAACCATGTTCAGTTAAACTGTTTCACTAAGACCCTATCTTTTGGAAACCCTGACGAACCCTTCCCAAAGCACGTATCTGCCAATCAAATCATGGCTTCTCTGAGAGAGGGAGCCCATGTATACATGATCTCAACTTCTTTAGACGTCGATGTGGACAATCACATTTAAGAACTGCCTGTAGTTCGAGACTTCCCTGAAGTTTTCCTTGGCGACATTCGTGGATTACCACCTGTTCGAGAGGTCGAGTTTTCAATCGATGTGATACCGGGGACTGGACCAATCTCTAGAGCGCCCTATCGAATGGCACCAGTGGAGTTAGCTGAGCTGAAGAATCAAATCGAGGAGTTGATGGAGAAGCAACTCATTAGGCCCAGTGTGTCACCGTGGGGAGCTCCAGTTTTGCTAGTTAAGAAGAAGGACGGTAGTATGAGGTTATGTGTCGACTCTCGCCAGCTGAATAAGGTGACGATCAAGAACAAATACCCTCTGCCACGGATAGATGACCTGATGGATCAGTTGAGAGGAGCTGCGGTGTTTTCAAAGATCGACCTTCGGTCGGGATATCACCAGATTCGAGTGAAGGGAGATGATATTCCAAAGACTGCATTTAGGACCCGATATGGACATTTCGAGTATTTAGTCATGCCTTTTGGAGTGACTAATGCCCCTGTAGTGTTTATGGACTACATGAACAGAATCTTTCAACCCTATCTAGATTCGTTCGTGGTAGTATTCATAGACGATATCCTCATTTATTCCAAGGACAAGGAGGAACATGAGGAACATTTGAGGATAGTCCTGCAGATTTTGAAGGAAAAACAGTTGTATGCGAAGCTTTCGAAGTGCGAATTTTGGTTGGAGGAAGTGAATTTCTTGGGCCACGTAATCTCGAAGGAAGGAATAGCAATGGATCCGGCTAAAGTAAAGGCGGTATTGGACTGGAAGGTGCCAACGACGGTGACGGAGATTCAAAGTTTTCTCGGTTTGGCAGGATATTATAAGCGTTTTATCGAAGGATTTTCAAGATTATCCTTTCCGATGATGAAGTTAACAAGGAAGGGACAACCGTTCGTGTGGACAACGAAGTGCGAGGAGAGTTTTCAAGAGCTTAAGAGGAGGTTAACCACAGCCCCAGCGCTTGTTTTGCCGAACCCCGAGAAGAGTTTCAGTGTTTATTGCGATGCGTCGAAGCAAGGTTTAGGTTGCGTCCTGATGCAAGAGCGAAAGGTCGTAGCTTATGCCTCTAGACAACTGAAAGTTCACGAGAAGAATTACCCAACTCACGAGTTGGAGTTAGCTGCCGTGGTTTTTGCCCTGAAGATATGGCGACATTACCTCTATGGTGCGAGGATTGAGGTATTTAGTGATCATAAGAGTCTTAAGTATCTCTTTGATCAGAAGGAGTTGAACATGAGACAAAGGCGATGGATGGAGTTTCTGAAGGATTACGATTTTGAGCTACAGTACCATCCGGGGAAAGCGAACGTGGTAGCAGATGCTCTGAGTAGAAAATCTTTTCATGTGTCTGCAATGATGGTGAAAGAGATGGAGTTGATCGAGAAATTCAGGGATATGAACTTGGAAGTCCGGATGAATCCGCCAAGTATGACTTTGGGAATGTTGGTTGTATCGAACGAGTTTATGGAACAAGTCAAGGAAGGTCAGTCGAACGACCCAAAGTTACAAACAAAGAAGAAATTGGTTATGGGAGGGAAAGAGACTGAGTTTCAAGTAGGAGCTGATGGAGTGTTGAAGTATAAGGGTCGGATTTGTGTGCCGCAAGACAAGGAAATAAGGGAAATGATTTTAGAAGAAGCTCATAAGAGTAAGCTGAGTATCCATCCCGGAGCAACTAAAATGTACCAGGACTTGAAGAGGATGTTTTGGTGGCCTGGTATGAAAAGAGAAGTAGCGGAGTATGTGTCAAAGTGTCTGGTGTGTCAGAAAGCGAAGATTGAGCACAAGAAACCCGGCGGAGTGTTACAACCATTGGAAGTTCCAAGTTGGAAATGGGACAGTATTTCCATGGATTTTGTAACAGCTTTTCCTAAGACCCGAAGAGGATTTGACGCTATTTGGGTGATTGTTGACCGATTAACCAAAAGCGCTCATTTCCTACCTGTCAATGTGAAGTATCCGTTGGAGAAACTAGCAACCATCTATGTCAATGAGATAGTGAGACTCCATGGAGTACCCTCAAGCATCATATCCGACAGAGATCCGAGATTTGTTTCAAAGTTCTGGAATAGTCTACATGCTGCACTCGGGACAAGACTTCAGTTGAGTTCAGCTTATCACCCTCAGACGGACGGACAATCAGAAAGGACCATTCAATCGCTAGAGGATCTTCTTAGAGCCTGTGTTTTGGAGCAAACAGGAGAATGGGACATCCTTCTGTTGGAATTCAAGCTGGTTGGAAGGCATGTTTCAAACTCTCTATGGACTTCAAAGGGATACAATTATATGTTTTGATGATAACAAACCAACTCAAGTTCAAGCTCACAAGTGCAAGTCTAGAAGATTGAAGACTCAAGCAAGCATAGAATAGAAGCCTTATCTTTAGATCAAATGTAAGGTAATGAAGTTCTGTTTCTTTAAGTAGTTACAAAGCCAATAAGTTTTTCATTTTAGAGAGAAGAAGAAAAACGTGTTTTTGCATGAAAAATGTATTTTCTGCATTTAACCTTAGTAAAATAATTGATGTTACAAAACTCTGTATATTTATATGTGTGCAAGAGGGAGTAATCGATTATTTGCTAAAGTAATCGATTAACTTTGTTGCATCATAGAAAAATCAGAGGTTGTAATTGATTAAGTGATTTGTGTTAATCAGTTACTTTCTTATGGAAGTAATCGATTACATTGGTCAGGTAATCGATTATAATTGTTGCATCATATATTTTTCAGAGGCTTTGTAATCGATTACATGGTTTGTAGTAATCGATTACATGATGTTGCATCATATGCAAACCAGAGGCTTAGTAATCGATTAACTCCTCAGTGTAATCGATTATTATAGTATCATCACATAATGAACAGGAGTGATGTAATCGATTAACTATTCTTAGCCTAATCGATTATATGTTTTTTCAAATGGTTTAAGAATTTCTATTTTTGTAGAAGTAATCGATTATTGCTTCTATGTAATCGATTATTTCTTGATTTATTGAAAAATGTGTCAGAATCATTTTTATTATTTCCTGATTTGTTTTTATATAAAAGATTCTGATATATTTTATTTTATTTCGAAAATGAATTTAAATTTGAATTGTTTCCTTTTTGGTTTTAAGAATCAAATCTTTTTATTATTTCGAAAATCGTTTTGATTTTATTTTGATTTTTAAACTTATTACAAATCTTTTATTATTCTATTTTGATTTGTTTTTCTTAATTCAAAATCATTTGTTGATTCAAAACCATTTTTCTTTTTAAATCAAACACTCCAACATTTTTCAAAAAGAGATAATTTTTCATTTCATTCTTGCTGCACGTTTCTTCTTCATCTTCTTCTCTAAACTTGTGCTTTTTATTGTTCATACTTTTTGGAAGAACAAACTCTTATTGGCTAAGTAACATCTAGAGAACCACTACTTCACTATCATAGAGCTTATTGTTGTATCTGTGTTTTGAGAACACACAAAGCTATTGTAATCGCAATCGCATTCATTCTAAACCTTAGTGATTAGGGAGAGAATCCCTTAGTGGACGTTGTGATACGTCGTAGGGCGAGGAACCCTGCTGTGTGATTGAGGCCCCTAGCGAACAGAGGTTCCTAGTAGTGTGCGGGGTGCTCTTGGTTGTGATAGGGTGCGGCTCTATTGCTTGGTTATAAGAACTCTCAGGCGAGTCGCTTGGGGACTGGACTAGGCCTTTCGACGGGAAGGCTGAACCAGTATAAAATCACCGGTGCAAGCTTTTCTAACCCTTATCTTTTACTTTCCGCATATTTACTTTATTTACGTTTCCGCGCTACTCGATTATATTTTTTCTAACGTTTTTGCGATCCATAACAACGCTTAATCTCTCTGTCTCAAAACTTTTTTTTTTTAAATTGGTACGAATTTTTCAATACATAATAAAACTCGATTCACCCCCCCTCTCGAGATTTTGAGGCCAAAACCAACACCTTCTGTCACTGATTGAATTCACGTACAACAACAGCTATCACTCAAGCATAGGGATGGCTCCTTATGAGGCTTTGTATGGAAGGAAGTGTAGAACGCCATTATGTTGGTTTGAAACTGGAGAGAATCTTGTTTTGGGTCCAGAAATGGTTCAACAAACAACGGAAAAGATTAAGATGATTCAGGAAAAGATGAGAAGTGCTCAAAGCCGGCAGAAAAGCTACTATGTTCAGAGGAGGACTCCTATCGAGTTTAATGAAGGTGACCATGTATTCATGCGAGTAGTACCAACTACTGGGATTGGCAGAGTGCTTAAGACCCGAAAACTTACCCCAAAATTCATAGGACCCTACCAAATCCTGAAACGTATAGGACCAGTAGCTTATGAAATTGCTTTACCCCCAATGTTTTCCAATCTACACAATGTCTTTCATGTGTCACAACTTAGAAAATACATTGGTGATTCTTCTCACATCATCGAACCCGACTCTATACAACTCAAGGAAAATCTTACATACGAGACCTCACCTTTAAGGATAGACGGTCGGAGTGTAAAGACTCTTCGAGGAAAAGATATTCCTTTAGTTAAGGTTATATGGGATTCTGTGAATGGTGAAAATGCTACTTGGGAGCGTGAGAGTAGCATGAGGGATTCGTACCCTCATTTGTTTGAAACAGGTACGTGATTTCTCGAGGACGAGAAATTCCTAAGTTGGGGAGGATGTGACATCTGCCTTTTGACTCACTTCTACAAGTCCCTAATTAAGAAATTGTTTTAACCTAAATGAATCGAGAATTGATTTAAAGGAGTTTGAATTCATAATGGATTTTTATGCTTGATTTACTTGTGTCATGATTTTGTGTGTTTGATTGCTTAAGGTTTGATTTTGTTTTCCTAATTTCATGCATATGATTTTAAGATGGAAAATTATTTTATTTCAAGTCTCAAAGAATCAAAGTCCAATCGTCTCTAGAAACCCTAATTAGCACCCTTGATCTTTGATTAAACCCTAATCGAGTTCTTAATCCTTGACTAAGAACTTAATTACTCTCCTAAACCCTAAATCCTCAAGGTTAATGAGCTAACCTAGAATTAGCTTTCCCTAAACTTATGTTAGAAAAGATTAAGTTTTTGATTAGTACCTTAATCCTTGATTAAGCCCTAATCACTAAGGATTAGTGGACTAAACCTGGATTAATTAACCTAATCCTACCCTAATCACGATTAGAACCCTAATTAGTGCCTTAAACCTAATTAAGCTAATCTAACCTACCCTAACCTCCATGTGGCCGAATGCATGTACTTGGGTTGGCCACCAAGTAGCTTTTCTTAGTCATAAGCTAGGATGCCTTGTAGTCAACACAATGACATCATCCTCATGACCAAGCATGACATAAGGAAGGAAAAAGTGAAGAATAGGAAGGAAAGAGGAAGGAGCCGTGAGGGACTCAAGGGCAAGACTTGGTCTCCAAGTTTTGTGACTTAGTCCCCAAGTATTTGCAATTTAGCCCTCCATGCAAGCCCTTGATGGCAATTAGGAAAAAGTGAAGAAGATTAAAAGAGAGGGCCAAAACCGTGTGGTGAAGAGTGAGTTCTCTTTCATTCCTTCACTCTTCATTCTTTCATCTTCATCTCATCAACACCAACACACACCAACAAAGTACCCCAAAACCGTGAGGGAGTGAGTGAATTCTTCTTCATTCATTCATCAACACAAACTTTCTTTCATTCCTTCATTTCTTCCCAAGACCAAACACACAAACACTAAGAGAAAATCAAACTCTTAGTGAAATGAGAGAGAGGGGCCGAATAGAGAGAAGAAGGATCAACACTTCAAACTCTTCATAACCTAAGCAAGATCAAGCCAAGCTAGTGAAAAGGAAAGGAAAAAACCATGGACTAGGAAAAGGAGGGAGAAACCGTGAAGACTAGGAAGAGAGATTGAAGATTTTGGACTTGATTCTTAAAAATTTTTGATTAAGTAAGGATTTCATCTCATGATCTTAAAAGTTTTAAACCCTTTTTCTTTGATTCTTCTTCGTTTTCATGCTTTCTTTCTAAACTTTGGTTTTGTTTGAAGAAGTGTTGATGCATGTTTACTTTTATGTTTGATCTAGTGTTTTTGACTTCATGCATGTCAAGATCTATGCTTGATCTATGATAAACTTGATGTTGGAGTTGTGATATTTGAAATGATTGAACTTTTCCTTGATGATTTTCTTTGTGATGGCCACGGTTTGATGTTGTTATGCATGAAAGCTTGATTTTCTTTTGATTGATCTTTTGCATGTCACAATCTTGAGTCTAATGATGTTTTGAATAAATAGAAATTATGTGATTTACTATGTTAGCCACGGTTTGTACTTGATCTTTAGGTTAGAGGTTTTGATGTTGGATTTTTGTTATGTGTATGTGATTTCCATGAACTTTGAGTTGATTTTATGTGTTAAATGTGAAGTCTAAATTGTTTAGAAACCTATGCATGCTCACGGTTTCACCTAGGAAAAACATGCTAGGGTTATGTCTTTACTTCCTTGATGAATTATGTGAAATTGTTGATTGAATTTGGAGTTGTTTTTAAGTCTTGAAACTTTGAAAACATTTTTGAGGAAAACCTAGTCAAGGTCACAGTTTACACCTTAGACTTTGAGTTAAATTTCCTTGAATGTATAAGTGTTCATGTCATGAAATTATGTGATGATTTGTGAAGCCATTCTTTGAGAAAATAATTTCTAAACAACTCATGAGGCATATAGTTTTGATAAGATTAAATGTAAACTAAATGAAAATATGTCTAAATGGTTATGTGATGCACGATTCGGTTTGTATGTGCTTAAGGAGTTTGATTTCTTTATGTGATTAAGTTATATGTATGAATGAGTATGTGGGCATGTTTATGTTTGACATAACTTGATGACTTGTGATTGTGTGACGCTTGAAATGAAAGTGTGTTTGTTTGAGATTCTTAAGTAAAGTAAGAATGATATTTAGAATGCATGAAGATGTTTAAATGATCTAGTTGGTTTGAGTACCATGCTGATGCGCCGAGTACGTGGATCGAGCTGAGGCTATGATGATGATGATGACACTTTGGATGTGGACGCAATAACTGCCGATAGCTTCCATATGGTCGTAGCCATATCTTGAGATAGTTCCACGTGGTTGTAGCCATGTGTTGAGATAGCCTCCATATGGTCGTTGCCATATGTTGAGTATGGGTGACATGGGATAGGTTGGAGCCTATCTATTGATGATTGATGGATATCCCGCATGTGGTCGGAGCCATATGCCGATGGTGATTCTGAGTGGGTCGTAGCCCGTCAGAATGATGTTGATATTCCGCATATAGTCGTAGCTATATGGCGAGGTTGACTCTGAATGGGTTGTAGCCCGTCAGAGAGATTGTGGATATCCTGCATACTGGTCAGAGCCGTATGCCGAGAATGATTCAGGATGGGACTGAGCCCGTCAGACACAGTGGTCGAGTCCCACAGAAGCATTCCGCATATGGTCGGAGCTGTATGGCGGAGATGACGTAGGATGGGTCGACATTAGAACGAGCGAGTACAACCTTACGACTTTAAACCCTAACCCGAAGTAGTGGAGAGGAAGATACATCTGGATTACCCTTGTGGTGTTCAGCTGGATGATTAGGATAGGGGACGACAATGACGGTGATTCGTCAAGAAGCCTTGAGAAGTCTGTCTAGGTGGGAAAAACCATAGGGGCCCTGGCTGAACCAGTCGGAGCTGGTCACTCAGTGGTGTGGACGAAGTACCACATGATCACTAGACAAGGCGACTGACACCCCCTTCACTAAATCTTGATCAGTGAGAGGGATGCTCGAACACGACCGGATGAGGTTATTTTATTTATTTCCCGGGCCATTATTTTATGAATGCATTCACTTTGCCATCCAGTAAAAGCCGGTGTGGTTAGAGATCTTGTACTCCTAATTGCTTCCGAATTAGGTGGATGGATTCCGAGGAGATGTAGACCCGAGACCTAAAACTATAAAGCCTGAATTCCCGATGTTATGGACTCGAGAAACGTGGACAAGAGACTTCGACTTTGCGAGACAAGTGGTTAAAGAGATTCAGCTTCGCGAGATAATTGATTTAGGAATTTCCCTAAGAAAAAGAGACAAAATGTCAGATAATGTGATGATTGCATTGAATCCTCATGCATCTTGTATAATTGCCTGTTGTATTGTCTGTTGTGTTGTTTGTATGTTCTGGTATGCGTCGCTAGTGTAATTCCAAGAAGTCGATGGGAGTAATTCCATTCGGATAACTTACTCTCTCAACTTATTCTGCATATGTGACGATGAACCTCTGGTTCTAAAATATAGCGGAGCTGGTGATGCTACTCCTGGAGGAAGGACTTACTGATCGTGACACGCTGACGAGAGGGCGGCTGCTGAATGACGGGGATCGCTTTTGAAGACTTGCGTTGCGGATCGAGAAGGGAACGCTGCTTAGCAGATTATAAATAGGTTCCCGATGGACCCTTGCTGATATGTATCAAGTGTACCCCTTATCTTTTGAAATGTTTTGATTAAGTAAATGTTTATGTAAGAATGGCACCGCTAACCTATGGTGACCACTTTTGTAAGAACCCTTATGGTCTGTTTTCAAAACTGTTTTCTGAATGACTATCTTAATCAGACAGATAACTATTTTAAGTAAGTCAAATATTTTCCTATACGAAAAGCCTTTGTTTTGTGAAGTTATCCATATCAAACTGTTTTTAGAAAATTCCGCAAGCGTTTTGAGAGAAAGGATTTTAAAAAGTAATACCTTGTTTTGGAAAGCTTGACAGTGGAGTATTATGCTGGTGTTCAAAAAAAAAAATTTCACCCTATTTTTCCTAAAAGAAATAATTAGTAATTGATGAGTATTTATTTCGAGTTTTCCAAATCGGGGTGTTGCAGACAACACCTTAAAACACGTTCGAAAACACCGAAAAATGCACCGTTTTTAATCCGGCTTTTTCTTAGGTTGATCAATACTTGAAAACTATACTTTAAATTATGTGAACACATCTTTATATTTAAGAAACGACTTTAAATAATTCCGGACAGCGAAGGTTTATTTCACAAAATCATTTTAATAAAAATCCGAAAACATCGTAAAACACTTTTTAAACAATTCTTTCAAACATCACAAGCACATATCACTTCTCAACACTTTAATAAATCATATCATATAATTACTTAGTCAAACACTTGATTATTTTCTAAACATCTTCATTTTCACAAAACACAAACACTTAGACACACATATACTCACAAACCGAGTTGAGTCTAAATTATAACTTAAGCATATTTGTTCTCTTACTGTAAACCACTTAATTTCTTTTCAAAAATTGCTATATAAGTTCATTTTCATGCAACTAAATCTCCTAGGCTTAATTATACCATATGACCTAATATAATCAAGAAAATAAGTCAAGAATTACAAAAATAAAACACACAAATCAACTTGGTTTATTTTAAATATTTAAGTTCTATTTTCTTTTTCATGCAACAAAATTATTTATTCTCCCTCTTTCTCCTAACCGAATACACACACAGATACAATCAAACACCAGATTTCTTCCAAAATCATCTAATTCATTTATTTCTCTTTTCTTTAATTACAAACCGTATAGGGTCTAGATATTCACCCCACGATTTCTAACAACTTAGTTTAGCCATGGTTCACAAAACATAATCATTATTTTCATGTTACTTCATTGAAAAAGAGTCCAAGGTTATTCTATGTGTATAGATCGAACCCTCTTTTGACAAACAAAGTCCTTGATTTACTTTTTCAACATACAAAAACACAAGATTCTTAAATTAAAGAGAATTAATATGCATGTATCTCTTATGAAAATCAAAACATGATTTCTTGATTCCTAAGTCTAGACCGAACATCTCATCATAAAAATTAAAGTTCAACTTCAAATCTTTATCACGCATGAACACTAAACATAGATCAAGTTAGAAATTAATTTTCAAAAACTCATTTCCTTTAGTCCTTTGTAAAACCGTGATGGTTCTTCAAGAAAAAAAATTAAACCTTTTGATTCAAGAATGACATGCATGAAGAAAAGGTTAAATCCTTTGGTTCAAAAACAATATGCATGCATTTAAAAATCAACTTTTTCATAGATCACAAAAGATCAAAGCTTTTTAAGGATTAAAACCGAAAATCAAAGCTTCACCAAGGTCAAATCAAAAATCAAACATTTCAACGATTCAAATCAAGGTTCCTAAACATGAAGTTAACATGCAATTACCTAAATCAAATTAATAGTATCAAGACCCAATGTTTCTACTCATGGCCGAATTACCTAGTTCTTGATTTCGTGATTTTCAAGTTCATTTGCTCTTAAAAATTCAAGATCAAGGCACAAGTAACACATGCATGTACATCAACCATTAAGATCATCATTAAACAAGTTTAACTCATAAATTTAATTATCAAGTCATTCCTTAAAAACATCATGGTTCACGGTTTAATCAAAGAAATTTAACATGCAAAGAGACTTGCCTTAATTCCACAAAAATATTAACAAGTCTTTTAGATCTAGAAGATTTAGTTTGAAAAACCTTAAGATCTCTTATGAACACTTTAAACAAGTTAGGAAATCCGTTGATTAGATGTTTACAAATTTCTTCAAGCTTTGAGAAATTAATATGTAAAGAGATACACTTTAAACTTTACAAAAATCTCCAAAACTATTTAGATCTTTAAGATTTATGTTGAAAAACTTTAAGATCTTTCATGAAGACCTTAATTGAGTTATGAAATCCATTAGTTAGACGTTTATAAGTTGCTTTAAACTTTAAAATCCATGATCAAGTACAAACACACTTTGTCGTGTCTGGAATGTCATGTCTGGGACACGGTGTTTCAGAGATTCCCCTAGCGCAAAGTTATAGAGAGACCCAAGAACTAGCGGGTGGTCTAAAGTTAGTGTATGATTATTTAGGTATGCTAGATGTCCAGTCGGGACAACTAGGGTTTCCCTAATCACAATGTGTGCAGGTGTTCAATTAGGGAGAGAGAACGTACCTGAGCACCTAGCTGGAGACAGCTATTTATAGGGGGAGCGGTGTTGTACCCTATGGGCCCGTACGGAGGCTCATTAGGACTGACGTGTCCCTTTTAGGATAAGGGATGAGTCATTCATCCTTATCCTGTAGTGGCTAATCTTATCCGGCTAGCGAGTTAGGACTACGCACCCTAGGCTCGGACTCCTTAAGGGACGAGCTCCCTGTGCTCGGTCCAGAGGTGCTAGGGTGGGTCCTACGACATGCGCTCGGCCCGAGGAGATGTGATCTGACAGAATGAGTATTCTGGTCGGCCAAGGGTGTTTTAGGGTAGACCGAGGGTCGGTCTACCACATATGCCCCCTAGCTCGGTAAGACTTTTTGAGTCTTGAGCCGAGCTGAGAGTTCTTCGTAGGTGACCTTCAAGGTGCCGAGGGTTAGGCTCGGCAGGGGATAATGAGTTCAGGACAGCTCACACTGCCTCGCTGTCCTATTGACTGACTGAAAGGACGTTTGGATGTCCTTCGCCTGACACGTGCTGCCTCGTGTCAGAGGAATCATAATTGTGCATGCTGCCTTTTGGGTTTTTGAAATGTTCCTTTCCACTAATTGCGCGCCACGTGGGTTCTTCGTGGCTCGATGCAGGCTTTTGGGCTTTTGTAATCAGGCCCAAATTTTCAAACGTGGGGGAAGTTACCCTCTTGAACTTCAACTGCTCCTTTTTCTTTTCTTTTTCATACTTTCTTCCAAAACTTGGACTTCTGGTATTCCTCCTCTTTCTGCAATTCGTCTTCTTGGCTCTTGGACTTCCATATTTACTCCATCGTTCTCTGCCAGTTTGTCTTGAAGCTTTTTGGCTTCTATCTTGATTCTTCAGTTCGTTCGTGCCAGTTCTCATCCTCAAACCTCAGGTATTTTGCTTTCTGGTTTTGGTTTTGCTTTTGTCCTCTTTTTTCTTTTTCTACTGAACTGTTGATTCCTTAGGTTCCGGGTTTTTGGTTTTTGATTGTTTTTGTGTTTGCTAATTTTCTGGGTTGGTTTCTAGGTAAGTTAGATTTCATTATGAGTATCAACTGGTTTCAGTATGAGGAGTGGTCTAGAATTCTGGGTTTGAGTGATATTGAGGATTCTTCCTCTTCATCTTCTTCTTCTTCCGATCTGGAAATGCATGGCAGATCCGATGGCGGAGGTACCATTATCAATAGATTACCCTCGGAATTCCGAAGAGGAGGAAGGTAGGAAACTGCAGTATCATGCGGCGGAAGAGCGGGCCCAAGTATCCCGCCGCCCTTCGAACCATTCCTGGGAGAAACCCTTCTGGGGAAAAGCTGTTAGGGTTAGGGGAAGGTGTAGTAGGCTCGGCTATAGGACTAATAAACCTAGGGTTAGGTTGTTTAAGAATTTTGATTTCATAGACTCTGACGCCGAGTATTCCCTTTCCCCAGGTATGGTTCGAAGGTGCGTCTCACATCCTCACGAGTTCCCCGTGCCTCCGAACTCTGGAGATTATGACTGGGTTGACTTGGAGGTGCTCGGTACCCCGTCGGCTTTAGTCAACAGCAATCTAAGCCATATCCGAGCTCATATACTCCCTTGCCCCACGGACGAAGCAGGGACGTCTTATGCCATTAGCTCTTCAGCGGCCGACGACCGAGTGTGCACGGCTATTGCTGCGGATCGCAAGGAATTCTTCATGTACGAGGAGGTTATCATACGGCTGGGTGTTAAAATGTCGTTTTCCGACCTAGAGATGGCTCTGCTCCAGAGGCTGCGCCTGGCTCCCACCCAACTACACCCTAGCGGTTGGGCGTTCGTCCGAGCGTTTCAAAAATTTTGCGAGGCTCGCCGATTGACATGCTCGCTGATGAGCATTTTATTTCCCATTTTTCCTTGCATTATTTTACTCCTATTATTGATTCTTGTTGCCTATTTGACATTGTTTAGCTTGATTTAGTGATTTAGAGTTTATTGGACTATTATTCTGAATATTGTTTAATTTGGGATTATTTAGCCTAATTAATTCTATTTCTATTTTCAGGTCATATTTGGCACAAGGGCTTTTTGGACATTTTGGGAATGAAGATTTAATTTTGGAAGAGAAGATATATGATGAAGTGAAGATTGTAATCTATCTTTAGGATTAGTTGAGATTTAGTTATATCTTTTAAGATTTAGATTTTATCTATAAGATATTTTTAGATTTAATTTAGAGATAAGCTTTCCTTAGGATTTGGGCCCATGATTTAGGCCCGTTTTGTGGTTTAAAAAGCCAAATTCGTGTAAACCCGAGGAGGGACCTTCCATTCACGTTTTTTTTTACATTCTCATAGAGAAGGCTTAGTTTTGCTCTCCAAGCTTGTGGTGGCTGCTAGGGTTTCTCTCTCTTCCCTTTTCTACACGTTTTTGACTTATTTCATCATGGAAGGCTAAACTCTTAGGTTAAATCCCTTTGGTAATATATCACATACTCTTGAGGTTTTATTCTTAATGCTATTTCGTTTTTATTCACTGTTTTCATGCTTATTGATATGTTATGGTTCGCTTAGTTCCATTATATAGAGATAATCCATGTGTATGAATGCTTAATTTATGCAAACTCGTAAAAACTCCATGCTTTGGCTTTTAATGCTTAATTAGAGGTTTGGGTTTTGGGGTGAGAATTGAATTTTCGCTTAGTATTTAATTCTCACGAGTTGGACAGTGAAGAGGAAAGAAATTGATCTTTTGTGACCGATGATAGAGTTGTGAACGCGAGCCAAAGGGGTTTATCCGCTTTTCCTTATCTGTTTCTTCGTTTTGATTTAATTCTGTTTTGGTTTCAATTATTCAATATTCAATACAAAAAAAAAACCTGTTTTCTATGCATACTATGTGTTCGACCTTTTGCTTGATAAGATATTCCTTGGGAGACGACCTAGGATTCACTTCCTAGTACTATACTTAAACTGTTTTTATTTGTATCGGGTACGGCCTCGATCAAATTTGGCGCCGTTGCTGGGGATTATCGGTTCTTGCCAAAGGACATTAGTAGTTAGTTAGTTTCGTAGTTAGTATAGTTATTATAGTGTGTCGTGTCTGATTTAGGGTCTGGTAGTCAATTCTGATAACCGGTTGAAGTTGCACTGTTTGCTGTTTTGCTATTTTGTTGCAATTAGTGTATTTGATTGATTCTGTGGTTGCTAGTTCACATAGTTGTGGGTGGAATTTTTGCACGAAAATTTATATCCACACTACTTTTATCATATAAAAAGGTTTCGAGGCACCACGATCACTCAGATCATCACTGGTTGTGAGTTCCAGAAAAATTTTCCAAGTTTTAGCAGCACTTTCTTCAAATCGTCGCAACTTTTGACCCGTAACTCGGAATTTGACGAATTTTATATCAAATCGAAGGGAATTTTATGAATAATCTGATTTTTCTGACGAATTCGTCTGGATCCTGAAAAAGCCGTTTTACTATTTCTTTTTTATTTTACAAGTTTTATTTTCTTAGTTTTTGGTCTCTGATTTAATTGTTCGACTTGGTTCCCTTTTGAATTTTGACCTCAAACTTTTTGTGGTATGTTTTAATGATTTTAGGGTTCTGAAAAAAATAAATAAAAAATTTTAAAAAAATAAAAAATTTTGTTGCCTATTTTGGTCATGTATATTAGTGACAGTTTGCTATGCTACATGGTGTTCTGTTCAGTACATGACTAGGGGCAACCCAAGCTACTTGCATCCATATAACCCTGAAATTGATAGAACTTATCACAGACTAGTTAGACAAAATAGGAACCAGTCCATAGGTAGTGAGTCTATTGAGTCTTTACATAGTGAGTCTGCTTCTTTTTCTTCTATTCCTATAAATTCTGATTCTTATTCTGATTATTCTGAAAATATGGCTCAACCTCCACCACGTGAGAGGACATTGAGGGAGCTGGCTGCACCTGATTTCACTATTGAAGATTTGTGCATCCAGTATCCCGATGACCCGTACGAGCTAAGGTCTGGACTAATTCATTTGTTGCCCAAGTTTAATGGTCTTGCAGGTGAGGATCCTCATAAACATCTCAAGCAGTTCCATATTGTCTGTGCTACTATGAAACCACATGATGTGCAAGAGGATCATGTTTGTCTTAAGGCATTCCCACACTCCCTAGAGGGGCTAGCCAAGGATTGGTTGTACGATCTGGCCCCTGGTTCTATCACAGTCTAGGATGACCTGAAGAGGGCATTTTTGGAGAAATTCTTCCCTGCATGCAGAACAACAGCAATCCAAAAGGATATATCAGGCATCAGGCAACAAAGTGGAGAAAGTCTCTACGAGTATTGGGAGAGATTCAAGAGACTGTGTGCGAGCTGCCCCCACCATCAGATCTCAGAGCAGCTCCTTATTCAATATTTCTATGAAGGTCTCAACCTCATGGAGAGAAACATGCTTGATGCTGCAAGTGGTGGTGCCCTAGGATACATGACACCTTTAGAAGCCAGAGTCAAGATTGAGAAGATGGCTTCCAATTGTCAACAATTCCATGCAAGGGGCAACAACGATGCAATCATAGTGAGAGGAGTGAATGATGTTGGCACAAGTTCTGGTAAGGTTGAAAAGCTTGAATAGAAGATAGATTCACTTACAACTTTGGTCACTCAATTGGCCATCAACCAAAAGAAGTTGTCCCTGCCTGCTAGATTATGTGGCATATGCACATCCGCTGAGCACCCCACAGATGCATGCCCTTCTGTGCAGCAGCAACCAACGACTGGTGCTGACCAACCTGAGGCATACGCCGCCAACATCTTCAACAGTAGAAACCAGCAGCCACAGAACTTTGATCTCTCTACCAATAGATACAACCCTGGTCTGATCAGCAGCAACCTTCACAGGTTCAATTTCAGAACAATTCTAGACCACCATATGTACCTCCTCCAGTCCAGCAACAGAGACAACAACAGGCTAATTCTGCACCACCAGCTCCTAGTACTGAGCAGCAGCCTTCATTGGAAGAGCTGATGAAACAGATGACCATGCAAAATCTCCAATTCCAACAGGAAACTAGAGCATCCATTCAAAGACAAGAGGCCTCCATTCAATCTTTGACCAATCAGATGGGACAGATGGCAACAGCAATCAACACTATGCAATCTCATAATTCTAACAAGTTGCCATCCCAAACAATGATCAATCCAAACCAGAATGTGAATGCTATTAGTCTAAGGTCAGGGAAGCAGATTGTCACACCCACACCAGAATCTGACCTCAACAAAGATGATCTACTTTCAACCAACAAGAAGAGCCAAATGGTCGAGGAGAGTGAGCACACAAGTACCAGAAAATCCCATCCAGCTCAGCCTTCCACAAGCACAACACCTGCTGCTGCCCAACAACCACCCCCCATTCCTCTTCCTTTCCCACCAAGGGGGGTGACTCAAAGCAAGAAAATGGAAGAGATTGACAAAGAGATACTTGACACATTCAGGAAGGTGGAAGTCAACATACCCCTTCTTGATGCAATCAAGCAGATTCCAAGGTATGCAAAGTTCTTGAAGGATCTATGCACACACAAACGGAAGCTCAAGGGCAATGAGAGGATCAACATGGGAAGAAATGTCTCTGCTCTTATAGGTAAACACGTCCCTCATATTCCTGAAAAGTGTAAGGATCCTGGAACTTTCTCTGTGCCTTGTATCATAGGTAATACTAAATTTGAGAATGCTTTGCTAGATTTAGGAGCATCTATTAATGTTATGCCTATGTCTGTTTTCAATTCTCTTTCACTTGGACCCCTTCAACCTACGGGTGTGGTTATTCACTTGGCAAATAGATCTACTGCCTACCCCGCAGGTTTGATAGAGGATGTCCTGGTTCGGGTTGAAGAGCTTATCTTTCCTGCTGATTTTTATATTCTTGATATGGAAGAGGAAACCTCTCGTAGTGCTGTCCCTATCATATTAGGGAGACCATTTTTGAAAACAGCCCGAACCAAGATAGATGTGCATGCAGGTACACTTTCCATGGAATTTGATGACAGTGTGGTTCGATTCAATATTTTTGATGCTATGAAACATTTTTCTGATGACCACTCTGTTTTTCATGTTGACTTGATTGATGATCTGATTGATGAGCATGTTCTAGACTTTTTGCATGATTATGATTTGCCATCTTTCACTAGCTCATTTACTTGTTCTGCATGTTCTGATTCCGAAATGTGCACTGCATGCATTGAAATTGACCAGTTTTTAAATTCTGCTACTGCATCTGTTGATTCATATGATATAGATTCAGATCATGCTAACCCCATTTCTGTTTTGCATGAGTCTAATTCACTTGTTCAGGTGCAGGCGGCAGAATCCAATTCTGCTGCTCCTTTAGTTCCATCTGTGATGCAGGCACCTTTATTGGACCTGAAGCCCCTTCCTCCTCATCTCAAATATGCTTACTTGGAGGCTGAGCAGAAACTTCCAGTGATCATCCCTACCTCCCTTTCTGTTGATCAAGAGAAGAAGCTGCTGGATGTGATTAGAGCAAACAAAAGGGCAATAGGATGGACTTTGGCAGACATACCTGGTATTAGCCCCTCCATGTGCATGCATCGGATTTTATTGGAGGATGGGGCTAAACCAGTGAGACAACCCCAGAGACGGTTGAACCCCCAGATTCTTGATGTGGTGAAGAAAGAGGTCACCAAGCTGCTGCAAGCTGGCATTATCTACCCCATTTCAGACAGCACTTGGGTAAGCCCGGTTCAAGTAGTTCCCAAGAAGTCTGGGGTGACAGTTGTCAAAAATGAGAAGGATGAGCTGATTCCCACTAGAGTGCAGAACAGTTGGAGAGTCTGCATTGACTATAGGAAGCTCAACCAGGCGACCCGCAAGGATCACTTTCCTCTTCCCTTCATTGATCAGATGTTGGAGTGTCTGGCAGGTAAATCTCACTATTGCTTCTTAGATGGTTTCTCTGGTTATTTCCAAATCTGTATTGCACTAGAGGACCAACATAAGACTACATTTACTTGTCCTTTTGGTACATTTGCTTATAGGAAGATGCCTTTTGGCCTATGCAATGCTCCTGGCACTTTTCAAAGATGTATGATGAGTATTTTTAATGACTTACTTGAGCATTGCATAGAGGTCTTCATGGATGATTTTAGTGTATATGGTTCCTCTTTTGATGCATGTCTTGATAGTTTGTCTAAGGTGCTTAATAGGTGCATTGAGACTAACCTTGTCTTGAATTTTGAAAAATGTCATTTTATGGTAGAACAAGGCATAGTCTTAGGGCACATTATTTCGCATAAGGGCATAGAGGTTGACCCTGCTAAGCTGCATGTAATATCACATTTGCCTTACCCCTCTTGCGTGCGAGAGGTGCGTTCTTTTCTTGGCCATGCAGGTTTCTATCGCAGGTTTATTCAGAACTTTAGCAAGATAGCCCTTCCACTATCCAACTTGCTTCGAAAGGATACCACATTTGAGTTTGGAGACCAATGCAAGAAGACATTTGATGAGCTAAAGAGAGCACTCACCACCACTCCCATCATTCAACCACCTGACTGGACTCTCCCATTTGAGCTCATGACCGATGCCTCGAATTATGCTTTGGGAGCAGTTCTCTCCCAAAGGGTTGGTAAGATGTCTCATGTGATTTATTATGCATCTAGGACTTTAGATTCAGCACAAGTTAATTACACCACAACTGAAAAAGAGCTGTTAGCCATTGTCTTTGCACTTGATAAGTTTAGATCATATCTATTAGGTTCTAAGGTTGTGGTGTATACTGATCATGCTGCCCTGAAGTATCTTTTGAAAAAGACAGATTCCAAACCTAGGTTGATTAGGTGGATGTTGCTCCTCCAGGAGTTTGATCTTGAGATTCAGGATCGGAGTGGTGCGCATAACCTTGTCCCAGACCACTTGAGCAGAATAGAGAGAGAGAGGAGGATGCATTTCCTATCCGGGATGACTTCCCGGATGAGCAGCTTTTAGTTTTGCATGTTTCACATCCCCCTCCCCTTATTCCTTGGTTTGCTGATATTGTAAATTATATAGTTGCATCTGTTTTTCCACCCTTGGCATCCAAATCTCAAAGAGACAAATTGAAGAGCGATGCCAAGTACTATGTATGGGATGACCCCTATTTGTGGCGTTTTTGCAGTGATCAGGTCATTCGCAGGTGCATTCCAGATCATGAGATCCAATCGGTTCTCCAATTTTGCCATGCTTCACCAGTGGGAGGCCACCTTGGCACTCGAAGGACAGCACGAAAGGTGATGGATTCTGGATTTTATTGGCCTACCATCTTCAAGGATGCAAGAAAAATCTGCAGCTCATGTGAGCAATGTCAAAGAGCAGGAGGCGCCCTATCTTGGAGGCAACAGATGTCGCAACAACCTATGTTGTTCTGTGAGGTGTTTGATGTCTGGGGTATAGATTTCATGGGCCCCTTTCCTGTTTCTTTTGGTTTTTATTATATCTTACTTGCTGTGGATTATGTATCCAAATGGGTGGAAGCTAAGGCCACCAGGACTAATGATGCTCAGGTTGTTGTAGATTTTGTCAGGTCTAATATCCTCTGCAGGTTTGGCATACCTAGAGCCATAGTCAGTGATCAAGGCACACACTTCTGCAATAGATCCATGCAAGCTTTGCTCAAGAAGTATGGGGTTGTGCACAAAGTTTCTACACCATATCACCCCCAAACCAATGGGCAAGCTGAGATTTCAAACAGAGAGATCAAGCGGATTTTGGAGAAGATGGTGAAGCCTAATAGAAAGGATTTGAGCACACGATTGGAGGATGCTCTATGGGCCCATCGGACTGCTTACAAGGCACCCATAGGGATGTCACCTTATCGGGTTGTTTTTGGTAAGGCATGCCACCTGCCTGTGGAGATAGAGCACCGTGCATATTGGGCTGTGAAGCAATGCAACTTAGCTCTTGATCAAGCGGGTGAGGAGAGGAAGCTGCAGTTGAGTGAGCTAGATGAGATCCGTTTGGAGGCCTATGAGAATTCCAAGTTCTACAAAGAGAAGACCAAGAAGCTCCATGATAGCTCAATTTGCAGAAAGGAGTTCTTGGTTGGTCAAAAAGTGTTGCTCTACAACTCTAGGCTTGGACTCATGAGTGGAAAGCTCCGCTCTAAATGGATTGGACCGTTTGTAGTCACCCAGGTGTTTCCTTATGGCACTGTGGAGATCATGAGTGAGTCCACAGACAAGAGCTTCAAAGTCAATGGCCACCGACTCAAGCCTTTCCTCACTACCCCTTCTTTGGATGATGCACCTGTGGAGGAAGCCTCATTGGTCGACCCCATTTTTGACCCACCATGATTTAGGGAGTCTTCTTTTCTCCTTCTTTACTACTTTTATTCCACTTGTCTATATCTGTCTGATTCTGCTATTTGTTTTACATTGAGGACAATGTGTGATTTAAGTGTGGGGGGAGAGTAGTTTAGGTTGCATATTTTTGCTTTGATTTTTTTTAGGTTTTGCTAAGTTTTGGGCATTTTCTTGCATGTTTTTGCTTCATTTTAGTAGAGTCTTGGTATCTTGTGTCTGAATTCATGCATTTCTGTGTGTAAAGTTGCTTTTGATAATTAAGAGGTGGTAACACTGTGATAGAATTGTCCCTTTTGTGAGGATTTGAGCCTTAATTGTGGGTGGATTGCTATATATGCCACCTAATTTTTCTTTCATGTGTGATTGCACTCTGGATTACTTGCACTCTAGAACTTGACTTGACTCTTGTTGATACTTGATATTCCCATGCACATTTTGAAATGATTTAGGCATTGTTTTTTCTTGAATAAGCCACTAGCCATATGAGCCTACCTTGAATGAATTTATCCTTTGATAGCCCCTTTGAGCCTTTATATCCCTTTTCTTTGTTCTTTAGCTCATTACAAGCCTATGACTGAAAAACCATGATTGTCCTAACCTTAGGGAATGTTGGAGCTTTGGAATTGTTTTGGGAATGGGTATTAAGTAAGCGAGGGTGCTTTGTTCTTCATCTCTTGTGAGTTCTGGGTTTTGCCTCTATGGTCGGTGATGTAATTATGGCTTTATCTCATTATGCCATTTTTGTTGTTTCTTCTTTCCTTTCGTTCATTAAGTTCTGCAATGAAAAAAAAAATTGAAAAAATGAATGATGAAAAAAAAAGAAAGAAAGAAGAAGAAGAAAAAAAAAGAAAAAAAAGAAAAAAAAATGGAATAAAAGGTTGATTGAGGCATAGAGGATTGGAATTAGAGGTTGTTGTTATGTTTATCATTTCATTTTGGGGTGGATTGTGCTTATTTTTTTTTACTTGTTCCCCATTGCTCCTCTATTCCCTGGGTTTTAGCTACATTTCCCATATTTTTATCCTACCCTGTCCTTGGCCCCATTACAACCCTGAAAAGACCTTTTGATCTTAATGTGCATGTGTGTTGATTGTTGATGTTAGAGGCTTGTCAAGCCTATGGTTGTGTTTGTTTTTCATGATGTGCCTTGAGTGTAAACACTGATTAACCTTAAACACTTGAGTGTAAACACTATTGAGTGATCCTTGTGAGTTTCTATCATCTTTGTGACTACCCTCTTGATGTCATTGGTTTTCTTTGCATATTTGAAATAATTGGATGATGTTCATGGATGCCTTGATTCTTTGGTCCTTATTTTCTTCATGTGCTCGATTTTGCCCATTTCTTTGCATTTCCTAGAATTCATTGTGAAGTATGTAATCTCTTAGGTTTGCATTCATTAGTTGTAGTAATCTTGTTGCATGATTCACTTTGGTGCATATTGATTTTCTCAGTCCTAATTCTTAGTTTTGCCCAGGAGTGCAAAAGGATAAGTGTGGGGGTATTTGATGAGCATTTAATTTCCCATTTTTCCTTGCATTATTTTACTCCTATTATTGATACTTGTTGCCTATTTGACATTGTTTAGCTTGATTTAGTGATTTAGAGTTTATTGGACTATTATTCTGAATATTGTTTAATTTGGGATTATTTAGCCTAATTAATTCTATTTCTATTTTCAGGTCATATTTGGCACAAGGGCTTTTTGGACATTTTGGGAATGAAGATTTAATTTTGGAAGAGAAGATATATGATGAAGTGAAGATTGTAATCTATCTTTAGGATTAGTTGAGATTTAGTTATATCTTTTAAGATTTAGATTTTATCTATAAGATATTTTTAGATTTAATTTAGAGATAAGCTTTCCTTAGGATTTGGGCCCATGATTTAGGCCCGTTTTGTGATTTAAAAAGCCAAATTCGTGTAAACCCGAGGAGGGACCTTCCATTCACGTTTTTTTTACATTCTCTCTCATAGAGAAGGCTTAGTTTTGCTCTCCAAGCTTGTGGTGGCTGCTAGGGTTTCTCTCTCTTCCCTTTTCTACACGTTTTTGACTTATTTCATCATGGAAGGCTAAACTCTTAGGTTAAATCCCTTTGGTAATGTATCACATACTCTTGAGGTTTTATTCTTAATGCTATTTCGTTTTTATTCACTGTTTTCATGCTTATTGATATGTTATTGTTCGCTTAGTTCCATTATATAGAGATAATCCATGTGTATGAATGCTTAATTTATGCAAACTCGTAAAAACTCCATGCTTTGGCTTTTAATGCTTAATTAGAGGTTTGGGTTTTGGGGTGAGAATTGAATTTTTGCTTAGTATTTAATTCTCACGAGTTGGACAGTGAAGAGGAAAGAAATTGATCTTTTGTGACCGATGATAGAGTTGTACGCGAGCGAAAGGGGTTTATCCGCTTTTCCTTATCTGTTTCTTCGTTTTGATTTAATTCTGTTTTGATTTCAATTATTCAATATTCAATACAAAAAAAAACCCTGTTTTCTATGCATACTATGTGTTCGACCTTTTGCTTGATAAGATATTCCTTGGGAGACGACCTAGGAGTCACTTCCTAGTACTATACTTAAACTGTTTTTATTTGTATCGGGTACGGCCTCGATCACTCGCTCCGAGCCTTCCTCTGGTTATACATACCACAAGTAAACATTTTTGAGAAAGGGTCAACCAAAAGACTGTGGGTATCGTTGAAAGCACGCAACGACCATGCTCTCTTTGCGAAATACACTGATTCATGGAAAACCTTTAAACCTTTGTTTTTCAAGTACCAATTTGTTGGAAGGGGAGATTGCTGGTTTATGGAGGGTGATCATTCTCGGTTTCCTCTATCCTGGTCACCTGACTTTTTCAACAGGCACCCAAAACTTTACCAATTTCACTATGAAACTCAACTGTCGACCGACGAGAGGCATACATGTGATACCTTCTTCAGCTATCTTAAAGAAAATGGCCAAGTTGATATTAGGAACATTATTATTTTTCCACAAGAGCTTGTAAAAGCCGAGCTTGGTACATGCACTTTTTTTTTTAACTCCTTGCTTATTTGATTTGCAGTTAAGATGGCTAGGGAGAACAAGGCCGCCAAACGTATAAGGGAACTTGCTCAGTCGAGAAAAGTCGAAGCGATCGGATCTTCTGGCGGAACCGTGTCCTCGGAAGCGACCTGATCCGACACGGTGGTCGTGGCGTCACCTGGGGTTGAAGTGGTACAAGATGTCCGACCACCATCTGCTCGAGTGGCGGAGGTGGTTACTGGGAAGTGTATCACTCGGGTGGATGAGGAAGAGGAGGAGGACCGAGTGCCTTTGTCCAAAAGGGCTAAGATAGATAAGGGTAAAGGCAAAGTTGTTGAGGTATTGAAACCACTACAGAGAGGTAATTTGTGGTTTGACGTTCCGAATCCTGAGGAGGAGACTGTTTGGGCTCAGAAGCTGAAGGACAAATTTGTTGACTTGGTTTACACTCCTAATGATGATAAGAGATTGTCGGACCAGACGGCTGCCACTCTGAAATGTCACTGTGATTTATTGGGCAAGAATATGCTGAGGGCTGCTAGCTACATGTTCCACCTTAGTAAGCATGCCGAGGATATCAGCGCAACACTTTCGGTTACTGAAAAAGAGAAAAGGAAGTCTGCTGCCCAACAAGCAAAAAATCTGTTAACTCAGATTAAGGAGAATGAAGCAAATCTTCAGTCTCTGACCGAGGCCAACACCGATCTGCAGAAAAAACTTGACGTATCTGAAAGAGCTCGGGAGACTGCTCAAAAGGCTTTGGAAGATGCTACTGGAAGGGAGGCTGAGAAAGGAAGTCTGCTGCAAATTGCAGAAGAGAAATTGGCTTAAGCTCAGCAGAAGGTTGCCGAGCTGGAGGGTGTGCAGGGTCGGTTGACGAATTCTGAGAACGAGGTGGCTCGGTTGCAGGGGGAGTTGACAAGGGCTCGTCGGAAAGCTTTGAAACATAAGGTTACTGCCAAGCGGAATCACTTCAATTGGGATCATGCAGTGAATGACTCTTTTGTAAATGCTGTTAAACAATTGTCCCTTATGAATCCGGGGATCCGAGTGTTAGGTGCATGTCCCAATTTTGGTGTTGATGGTAACCGTATCATTGATTATACCCAGGAGGATAGAGAGGTGGACTTAGCTGTGCCGAACCTCCCGAACCCCTTGGACTTGGAGGATGAAAACGAAGCTGATTTCGATGGGTCGGCCATCGCACTTTTTGAGGATGAAGACTAGATCTTTTTTCCGTTTGCTATTATTGTATTTTTAATCGTTGTTTTTGACGAAGTACTGAACGCTATAATATGATCAGTTTGAAAAGGATGTTGCTTTTGGATTCCTTATGAAATGTTTTACTCTTATCCCGATTTTGTACCGTTCTTTATTTCATTGTAGACTGTTATTTAGATTTCGGATCTCCTACCTTTGGCCAAGGTGGGATCCTCGGTCCTCGGCTCACAGAAACTGTTTAAGTTTTTAGCCGGGCATCTACTAAAGTACTTGTGATTGTTAGTTTATAAGTCCCCGTTGGAAGGACGCGTATAAACACCCAAGTTCGTCTCAGTGGCGAGCCGAGAGGAAATGGTTAGTACGTTAACAGTAAGAAGACAAGATGAATGACTGAAAAAGATAGATCTTCATTGAACTGCTTGCAAACAATACAAATCAAATGTAACATAAACACAGAAGTGCTGAAATAGAAGTGCTTGAAATAAATGACATGTAATTTAAACAACAGAATTTTAAAATCAGGGTTGAAACTTTGCAAGAGTTGTGGTGGGTCTCCATTAGCTGTAGTAAGGTTTAAGCTAGGTAGCATTCCAGGAGTTGTTCAGTTGTTGCTTTGTTAGTGTTTCCAATCTGTATGCCCCCGAGCCAGTTTTTGAGACGACCCTATAAGGGCCTTCCCAATTCCTTGCCAACTTTCCTTCTTTTGAGTTCTTCAAGCCGATGTCAGCTCGTCTGAGGACCAAATCCCCTACACTAAAGCTTCTTGGAACCACCCACTTGTTATATTCTCGGGATTGCCTTTCTTTTGCTTTTTTTTCTCGGTCAGACGCGAGCGATTGGATCTCCTCGCTGAGAGTTAGCTCTTCCTTCAATAAACCATCGTTCACTTCTATGGGACGTTCGGAAACTCGGAAGGTGGGTATCCGTGTTTCTATAGGCAACACAGCTTCACAACCATATGTTAGTCGAAATGGGGTTTCTCCTGTCGAAGTGTGAATGGTCGTTCGTATTGACCATAATACCTCGGGTAGGAGGTCAGCCCATGATCCCTCGGCTTCATACAATCTCTTTTTTATCCCGTCAATGATAACTTTATTTGCTGCTTCTGCCTGTCCGTTCGTCTGCGGGTGTTCGACCGATGAGAAATGGTGGGTGATGTGGAAGTGGTCGACCAGTTCTTGAAAGATCTTGGCTGTGAATTGTGTACCATTGTCGGTCACCAGAGTGTGTGGGACACCAAAACGAGCGATGACTTGTCTAAGAAAGAATTTTTGGATTTTAGCTGAAGAAATTGTGGCCAAAGCCTCGGCTTCGACCCATTTTGTGAAATAATCAACAGCAACTACTACAAACTTCAGTTGCCCTGGAGCTGTTTTGAATTTCCCAATGATGTCCATACCCCACTGATAGAAGGGCCATGGTGCGATCATTGAGTGAAGCTCCGTCGGGGGACGTTGGAACACCTTTCCGTGAAGCTGAGAGGACTCGCATTTTTTAACATGTTCCGAGGCGTCGCTGAGAAGTGTAGGCCAATAGTAGCCCGCTCGGAGCACTTTGCGAGCTAATGCTTTTGCACCTACATGGTGGCTCGAGATTCCCTCATGAACCTCGGCCAGTACCAGATCAGCTTCCGCTCGGTCCAGACACCTTAGCATTGGGGAGTCCACTCCCCGTTTGTACAAAATGTCGCCGACTATGGTGTATTGAGCCGCTTGCCTGACTATCTTCTTTCCTTGAGAGGGGTCGGTTGGTAGGATTTGGAATTAGAGATACTGCTTGATGGGGTCCATCCAGCTGGTGGTCAAAGATATAGCTAAGATAACACTCGGCTGATGGACAGTTTTTTGGACTAGGGTTTTGTTGTTCTCTGGCCCTTTAGTACTTGCGATCTTTGACAGGATATCTGCTCGGCTGTTAGAAGACCTAGGGATGTGGGTGATAGAGAATTGGGGGAAGAGATCTGTGAGGGTTTTGACTTGTTCTAGATATTTCTGGAGGATTGGTTCTTTGGCTTGGAACTCACCTTTAACTTGGGATACTACTAGCTGGGAATCACTGAAAACTTCAATTTCTGACGCCCCCATTTGATGGGCCATTCGCAAGCCGGCTATCACCGCCTCGTACTCTGCTTGGTTGTTCGAGGTGGGGAAGTCGAACTTGAGGGAATACTCCACACAAATGCCTGCTGCGTTTTCAAGGATTATCCCTGCTCCTGCCCCCTTATTGTGGCTGGAGCCATCAACATAAATCTTCCATGGTTGGGAGAGGTTGGAATAAGTAGAATCTGATAGCTCTGACACAAAATCTGCCAAAATTTGGGACTTGAGAGTTTTCCTTGGCTCGTAGGTGATGTCGAACTCTGATAGTTCAACAGACCAAGAGACCATCCTTCCTGCCAAGTCAGGTCGGTGGAGAACCTGCCTGATCGGCTGAGTTGTTCTGAGTACTATGGGGTGGTTCTGAAAGTACTGCCGGAGCCTCCTAGCAGCAACTACGAAAGCAAAGGCGAGCTTTTCAATCTTGAAATATCTTATCTCAGGCCCTTGGAGGGCCTTGCTGACAAAGTAGATGGGACGCTCGGTTCCTGAGTCGTCTTTGACCAAGAACGAGCTAACAGATGTTTCACTCACAGACAAGTACAAAAACAGAGTTTCCCCTTCCCGAGGACTGGTGAGGACGGGAGGGGCCGAGAGGTATTGCTTGAGTTCTGCAAACGCTTGTTCGCAAGAGTCATTCCAATGAAAATTCTTGTTTTTTCTGAGCAGTTGGTACCATGGTAAAGCTTTCTTGGCTACTTGAGGGAGAAATCTGGAGAGGGCTGCCATCCGACCAGTTAGCCTCTGAACTTCTTTGACATTAGATGGGCTGTGCATGTTCAAAATAGCTTGACATATTTCTGGGTTGGCCTCGATACCCCTCTCCGTGAGCATGAAACCTAAGAAGGCCCCGGCTGGGACCCCGAAGGTGCACTTATCGGGATTCAGGCGCATGTTGAATTTTCTGATTCTGTCCAAAATAGTTGCGAGGTCCCGAGGATGGTCCTCCTTCTTCTTGCTCTTGGCTATCATATCATCAATGTACACCTCGAGAGTAGGTCCGATCAAACCCGAGAAGACCTTGTTCATCATACGCTGGTAGGTTGCACCAGCGTTTTTCAATCCGAAAGGCAGTAAGTTGCCCTTTCAGTGATGAAGGCCGTTTTCTCCTGATCAGGAGGGTACATCGGGATTTGATTGTATCCCGAGTATGCATCCATAAAAGAGAGGAGTTGGTAGCCAGATGAGTTGTCCACTAGTTTATCGATGATGGGGAGGGGGTACGGGTCCTTTGGGCACGCTTTGTTCAAGTCGGTATAGTCGACGCACATGCGCCACTTCCCATTTGATTTTTTGACCAGAACGGTGTTGGAGAGCCACTCCGAGTAGCTAACCTCCCTGATGAACCCGGCGGAAAGGAGCTCGGATACCTTCTCCTCTATTACTGCAGCCTTTTCGGTGCCAACCCTTCTCTTCTTTTGGGCGACTGGCTTGGCGGTCGGATGAACGCTGAGCCGATGACATATCAAATTCGGATCAATCCCCGGCATGTCTGCCGAGGTCCAAGCGAAAAGATCTTTGTTTTTCTTTAAAAGCTCGAGCATTTCTGCTCGTATTTCTTCTGGAAGGTTGGTTCCTAGTTTCACTTTTCTGTATGATAGCTTCTCATCCAACACAATGAACTCCCGCTCTCCCTGAGGGGTCGGTCTTGAATCATCCAAATTAGACCTGTCATCTAGATCCGTCAAGAGTACACTTCCTTTGTTCAAACTTAACTTTGGCTGAATTTCTTCTGGAATCTTGATCTTTCCCAAACTGGCGTTGTAGCACAGTCGAGCCTTCTCCTGCTTGGCTCGGATGGTAACTACAGTTCTGTCAGTGCCTTCAAACTTCATAGCCAGATGGACAATTGAGACGACCGCGCCGAAGGCCTGCAAGCATGTCCTGCCAAGGATGGCGTTATATGCCGATGGGCAATCGACGACGAGGAACTTGATGATCTCGGTTCTCGCCGAGGGGTGGTTCCCAAGGGTCAATGGCAGCTGGATGTGTCCTTTGGGAACCACTGCATCTCTAGTAAAGCTGATCAGCTTCCCCTCGAAAGGGGTCAGGTCTGAGGTTTTTAACTTCAGTGCTTCAAAAAGGTTCAGGAACATGATATCTGCCGAGCTATCCTGATCGACAAATATCCTGGCAACCTCATAGTTGCCGATCAACGCAGTGATGACCATAGGGTCGTTATGACCCGGGATCACCCCTTCAAGATCATCATCAGAAAAGCAAATGGGAATACTTTTTGTGGCTCTCTTTCGGATTGGATGGTTGTGGACGGCAAGCACTTGATTGATGTATTTCTTTCTGTCGGATCGTTTTTCTCCTCCTCCCGCAAAACCTCCAGCAATGGTGTTGACTCGCAGGTTTTGTGGGGATTGATCCGTCGTGGCCACTTCTACCATGGCCACTCTCTGCTGGTGGGGTGGTTGTTGTTGGTTGGTGTTTTGATCGGCCTGTGATGAGCATTTTATTTCCCATTATTCCTTGCATTATTTTACTCCTATTATTGATACTTGTTGCCTATTTGACATTGTTTAGCTTGATTTAGTGATTTAGAGTTTATTGGACTAATATTCTGAATATTGTTTAATTTGGGATTATTTAGCCTAATTAATTCTATTTCTATTTTCAGGTCATATTTGGCACAAGGGCTTTTTGGACATTTTGGGAGTGAAGATTTAATTTTGGGAGTGAAGATTTAATTTTGGAAGAGAAGATATATGATGAAGTGAAGATTGTAATCTATCTTTAGGATTAGTTGAGATTTAGTTATATCTTTTAAGATTTAGATTTTATCTATAAGATATTTTTTAGATTTAATTTAGAGATAAGCTTTCCTTAGGATTTGGGCCCATGATTTAGGCCCGTTTTGTGATTTAAAAAGCCAAATTCGTGTAAACCCGAGGAGGGACCTTCCATTCACGTTTTTTTTTTACATTTTCTCTCATAGAGAAGGCTTAGTTTTGCTCTCCAAGCTTGTGGTGGCTGCTAGGGTTTCTCTCTCTTCCCTTTTCTACACGTTTTTGACTTATTTCATCATGGAAGGCTAAACTCTTAGGTTAAATCCCTTTGGTAATGTATCACATACTCTTGAGGTTTTATTCTTAATGCTATTTCGTTTTTATTCACTGTTTTCATGCTTATTGATATGTTATGGTTCGCTTAGTTCCATTGTATAGAGATAATCCATGCGTATGAATGCTTAATTTATGCAAACTCGTAAAAACTCCATGCTTTGGCTTTTAATGCTTAATTAGAGGTTTGGGTTTTGGGGTGAGAATTGAATTTTCGCTTAGTATTTAATTCTCACGAGTTGGACAGTGAAGAGGAAAGAAATTGATCTTTTGTGACCGATGATAGAGTTGTGAACGCGAGCCAAAGGGGTTTATCCACTTTTCCTTATCTATTTCTTCGTTTTGATTTAATTCTGTTTTGATTTCAATTATTCAATATTCAATACAAACCCCCCCCCCCCCTGTTTTCTATGCATACTATGTGTTCGACCTTTTGCTTGATAAGATATTCCTTGGGAGACGACCTAGGAGTCACTTCCTAGTACTATACTTAAACTGTTTTTATTTGTTTCGGGTACGGCCTCGATCAAATTTGGCGCCGTTGCCGGGGAATATCGGTTCTTGCCAAACGTCATTAGTAGTTAGTTAGTGTCGTAGTTAGTATAGTTATTATAGTGTGTCGTGTCTGATTCAGGGTCTAGTAGTCAATTCTGATAACCGGTTGAAGTTGCACTGTTTGCTGTTTTGCTATTTTGTTGCAATTAGTGTATTTGATTGATTCTGTGGTTGCTAGTTCACATAGTTGTGGGTGGAATTTTTGCACGAAAATTTATATCCACACTAATTTTATCATATAAAAAGGTTTCGAGGCACCACGATCACTCAGATCATCACTGGTTGTGAGTTCCAGAAAAATTTTAAAAGTTTTAGCAGCACTTTCTTCAAATCGTCGCAACTTTTGACCCGTAACTCGGAATTTGACGAATTTTATATCAAATCGAAGGGAATTTTCTGAATAATCTGATTTTTCTAAGTTCGTCAGAAAACTCCTTCGTCTGGATCCTGAAAAAGCCGTTTTACTATTTCTTTTTTATTTTACAAGTTTTATTTTCTTAGTTTTTGGTCTCTGATTTAATTGTTTGACTTGGTTCCCTTTTGAATTTTGTCCTCAAACTTTTTGTGGTATGTTTTCATGATTTTAGGGTGCTGAAAAAAATAAAGAAAAAATTTTAAAAAAATAAAAAATTTTGTTGCCTATTTTGGTCATGTATATTAGTGACAGTTTGCTATGCTTAATGGTGTTCTGTTCAGTACATGACTAGGGGCAACCCAAGCTACTTGCATCCATATAACCCTGAAATTGATAGAACTTATCACAGACTAGTTAGACAAAATAGGAAACAGTCCATAGGTAGTGAGTCTATTGAGTCTTTACATAGTGAGTCTGCTTCTTTTTCTTCTATTCCTATAAATTCTGATTCTTATTCTGATTATTCTGAAAATATGGCTCAACCTCCACCACGTGAGAGGACATTGAGGGAGCTGGCTGCACCTAATTTCACTATTGAAGATTTGTGCATCCAGTATCCCGATGACCCGTATGAGCTAAGGTCTGGACTAATTCATTTGTTGCCCAAGTTTAATGGTCTTGCAGGTGAGGATCCTCATAAACATCTCAAGCAGTTCCATATTGTCTGTGCTACTATGAAACCACATGATGTGCAAGAGGATCATGTTTGTCTTAAGGCATTCCCACACTCCCTAGAGGGGCTAGCCAAGGATTGGTTGTACGATCTGGCCCCTGGTTCTATCACAGTCTGGGATGACCTGAAGAGGGCATTTTTGGAGAAATTCTTCCCTGCATGCAGAACAACAGCAATCTGAAAGGATATATCAGGCATCAGGCAACAAAGTGGAGAAAGTCTCTATGAGTATTGGGAGAGATTCAAGAGATTGTGTGCGAGCTGCCCCCACCATCAGATCTCAGAGCAGCTGCTTATTCAATATTTCTATGAAGGTCTCAACCTCATGGAGAGAAACATGCTTGATGCTGCAAGTGGTGGTGCCCTAGGAGACATGACACCTTTAGAAGCCAGAGTCAAGATTGAGAAGATGGCTTCCAATTGTCAACAATTCCATGCAAGGGGCAACAGCGATGCAATCATAGTGAGAGGAGTGAATGATGTTGGCACAAGTTCTGGTAAGGTTGAGAAGCTTGAACAGAAGATAGATTCACTTACAACTTTGGTCACTCAATTGGCCATCAACCAGAAGAAGTTGTCTCTGCCTGCTAGATTATGTGGCATATGCACATCTGCTGAGCACCCCACAGATGCATGCCCTTCTGTGCAGCAGCAGCCCACGACTGGTGCTGACAACCCTGAGGCATATGCCGCCAACATCTTCAACAGTAGAAATCAGCAGCCACAGAACTTTGATCTCTCTACCAATAGATACAACCCTGGTTGGAGGAACCATCCCAACCTGAGATGGTCTGATCAGCAGCAACCTTCACAGGTTCAATTTCAGAACAATTCTAGACCACCATATGTACCTCCTCCAGTCCAGCAACAGAGACAACAACAAGCTAATTCTGCACCACCAGCTCCTAGTACTGAGCAGCAGCCTTCATTGGAAGAGCTGATGAAACAGATGACCATGCAAAATCTCCAATTCCAACAGGAAACTAGAGCATCCATTCAAAGACAAGAGGCCTCCATTCAATCTTTGACCAATCAGATGGGACAGATGGCAACAGCAATCAACACTATGCAATCTCAGAATTCTAACAAGTTGCCATCCCAAACAGTGATCAATCCAAACCAGAATGTGAATGCCATTAGTCTAAGGTCAGGGAAGCAGATTGTCACACCCACACCAGAATCTGACCTCAACAAAGATGATCTAGTTTCAACCAACAAGAAGAGCCAAATGGTCGAGGAGAGTGAGCACACAAGTACCAGAAAATCCCCTCCAGCTCAGCCTTCCACAAGCACAACACCTGCTGCTGCCCAACAACCACCCCCTATTCCTCTTCCTTTCCCACCAAGGGGGGTGACTCAAAGCAAGAAAATGGAAGAGATTGACAAAGAGATACTTGACACATTCAGGAAGGTGGAAGTCAACATACCCCTTCTTGATGCAATCAAGCAAATTCCAAGGTATGCAAAGTTCTTGAAGGATCTATGCACACACAAACGGAAGCTCAAGGGCAATGAGAGGATCAGCATGGGAAGAAATGTCTCTGCTCTTATAGGTAAACCCGTCCCTCATATTCCTGAAAAGTGTAAGGATCCTGGAACTTTCTCTGTGCCTTGTATCATAGGTAATACTAAATTTGAGAATGCTTTGCTAGATTTAGGAGCATCTATTAATGTTATGCCTATGTCTGTTTTCAAGTCTCTTTCACTTGGACCCCTTCAACCTATGGGTGTGGTTATTCACTTGGCAAATAGATCTACTGCCTACCCCGCAGGTTTGATAGAGGATGTCCTGGTTCGGGTTGAAGAGCTTATCTTTCCTGCTGATTTTTATATTCTTGATATGGAAGAGGACACCTCTCGTAGTGCTGTCCCTATCATATTAGGGAGACCATTTTTGAAAACAGCCCGAACCAAGATAGATGTGCATGCAGGTACACTTTCCATGGAATTTGATGACAGTGTGGTTCGATTCAATATTTTTGATGCTATGAAACATTTTTCTGATGACCACTCTGTTTTTCATGTTGACTTGATTGATGATCTGATTGATGAGCATGTTCTAGACTTTTTGCATGATTATGATTTGCCATCTTTCACTAGCTCATTTACTTGTTCTGCATGTTCTGATTCCGAAATGTGCACTGCATGCATTGAAATTGACCAGTTTTTAAATTCTGCTACTGCATCTGTTGATTCATATGATATAGATTCAGATCATGCTAACCCCATTTCTGTTTTGCATGAGTCTAATTCACTTGTTCAGGTGCAGGCGGCAGAATCCAATTCTTCTGCTCCTTTAGTTCCATCTGTGATGCAGGCACCTTTATTGGACCTGAAGCCCCTTCCTCCTCATCTCAAATATGCTTACTTGGAGGCTGAGCAGAAACTTCCAGTGATCATCTCTACCTCCCTTTCTGTTGATCAAGAGAAGCAGCTGCTGGATGTGATTAGAGCAAACAAAAGGGCAATAGGATGGACTTTGGCAGACATACCTGGTATTAGCCCCTCCATGTGCATGCATCGAATTTTATTGGAGGATGGGGCTAAACCAGTGAGACAACCCCAAAGACGGTTGAACCCCCAGATTCTTGATGTGGTGAAGAAAGAGGTCACCAAGCTGCTGCAAGCTGGCATTATCTACCCCATTTCAGACAGCACTTGGGTAAGCCCGGTTCAAGTAGTTCCCAAGAAGTCTGGGGTGACAGTTGTCAAAAATGAGAAGGATGAGCTGATTCCCACTAGAGTGCAGAACAGTTGGAGAGTCTGCATTGACTATAGGAAGCTCAACCAGGCGACCCGCAAGGATCACTTTCCTCTTCCCTTCATTGATCAGATGTTGGAGCGCCTGGCAGGTAAATCTCACTATTGCTTCTTAGATGGTTTCTCTGGTTATTTCCAAATCTGTATTGCACCAGAGGACCAACATAAGACTACATTTACCTGTCCTTTTGGTACATTTGCTTATAGGAAGATGCCTTTTGGCCTATGCAATGCTCCTGGCACTTTTCAAAGATGTATGATGAGTATTTTTAATGACTTACTTGAGCATTGCATAGAGGTCTTCATGGATGATTTTAATGTATATGGTTCCTCTTTTGATGCATGTCTTGATAGTTTGTCTAAGGTGCTTAATAGGTGCATTGAGACTAACCTTGTCTTGAATTTTGAAAAATGTCATTTTATGGTAGAACAAGGCATAGTCATAGGGCACATTATTTCGCATAAGGGCATAGAGGTTGACCCTCCTAAGCTGCATGTAATATCACATTTGCCTTACCCCTCTTGCGTGCGAGAGGTGCGTTCTTTTCTTGGCCATGCAGGTTTCTATCGCAGGTTTATTCAGAACTTTAGCTCAATTTGCAGAAAGGAGTTCTTGGTTGGTCAAAAAGTGTTGCTCTACAACTCTAGGCTTGGACTCATGAGTGGAAAGCTCCGCTCTAAATGGATTGGACCGTTTGTAGTCACCCAGGTGTTTCCTTATGGCACTGTGGAGATCAAGAGTGAGTCAACAGACAAGAGCTTCAAAGTCAATGGCCACCGACTCAAGCCTTTCCTTACTACCCCTTCTTTGGATGATGCACCTGTGGAGGAAGCCTCATTGGTCGACCCCATTTTTGACCCACCATGATTTCGGGAGTCTTCTTTTCTCCTTCCTTACTCTTTTTATTGCACTTGTCTATATCAGTCTGATTCTGCTATTTGTGTTCCATTGAGGACAATGTGTGATTTAAGTGTGGGGGGGAGAGTAGTTTAGGTTGCATATTTTTGCTTTGATTTTTTAGGTTTTGCTAAGTTTTGGGCATTTTCTTGCATGTTTTTGCTTCATTTTAGTAGAGTCTTGGTATCTTGTGTCTGAATTCATGCATTTCTGTGTGTAAAGTTGCTTTTGATAATTAAGAGGTGGTAACACTGTGATAGAATTGTCCCTTTTGTGAGGATTTGAGCCTTAATTGTGGGTGGATTGCTATATATGCCACCTAATTTTTCTTTCATGTGTGATTGCACTCTGGATTACTTGCACTCTAGAACTTGACTTGACTCTTGTTGATACTTGATATTCCCATGCACATTTTGAAATGATTTAGGCATTGTTTTTTTCTTGAATAAGCCACTAGCCATATGAGCCTACCTTGAATGAATTTATCCTTTGATAGCCCCTTTGAGCCTTTATATCCCTTTTCTTTGTTCTTTAGCTCATTACAAGCCTATGACTGAAAAACCATGATTGTCCTAACCTTAGGGAATGTTGGAGCTTTGGAATTGTTTTGGGAATGGGTATTAAGTAAGCGAGGGTGCCTTGTTCTTCATCTCTTGTGAGTTCTGGGTTTTGCCTCTATGGTCGGTGAAGTAATTATGGCTTTATCTCATTATGCCATTTTTGTTGTTTCTTCTTTCCTTTCGTTCATGAAGTTCTGCAATGAAAAAAAAATTGAAAAAATGAATGATGAAAAAAAAAAGAAGAAGAAGAAGAAAAAAAAAGAAAAAAAATGGAATAAAAGGTTGATTGAGGCATGGAGGATTGGAATTAGAGGTTGTTGTTATGTTTACCATTTCATTCTGGGGTGGATTGTGCTTATTTTTTTTACTTGTTCCCCATTGCTCCTCTATTCCCTGGGTTTTAGCTACATTTCCCATATTTTTATCCTACCCTGTGAATAACAAAAATATAAACATAAAAAGAACATAGAAAATCCAAAACATATTTTTTTAATATAATAGATTTAAAAATAAAAAAAATAAAAAAAGGTGCCTGGTGTATTGAAACCCGGAGTACCATAGCATCACCCTTAAAAATATTGGACAGCATTAAAAATCAACAATTAAGTCATATAAAAATCCTTCTAACACATTCTTTTATCACCTTATCTTATAAAAATCACTTTTTCTCACTTAAACCATATTTTGCACAAGTTTTTGGACTTGTTCACTTCTTGGACAGCATGTACTCCCTCTGTCCCTAAATATAAAACCTCTTTGGGGGATTTCACGTTCATTAAGAAAGTAGAATAATTTAGTTAATTGTATTGGAAATGTGAACTTTTGATATGTAATTTCAAAATTACCCCTATTAATATTATTGAGAATCTAAAAAGTGTTAAATAAATAGGGGTGTTTGTGGAAAAAAGTAATAAATGATTATTGAAAATTGGTATGAGGCTTTATAAATAGGGACAAAATAAATAAAAGTGTCAAGAAAGCTTTATATTTAGGGACGGAGGTAGTAATATTTTTCAAACATTATCTTGAATGCCTTTACATGCTTTACCAAAATCACTAATCACTAATCCATCATATGGTTCAAGGATAAAGTACTCATTTAGCTAAAATAAAACCATGACAAAAATAATATTTTAACATCAAAATAATCACATTCAAATAACAAAGTTTGCACTTTTCTTTTCTGATTTCTTCCAATATTCGGCCATTTCTCCCATTTTTCTCTATCTCTTATTTCTCTTTTCTTATTTTCTTTCATACAACCAAACAAAACCTAAGTACTTATATTTTTTTAAAAAAAAAGAGAAGGAGTAATTAGCAAATTTTGTGCATCACATGCGGTTGTAATATTTTAGGTTTCAACTTTAAAGTGCAACATTGACCCATTTTCGCTGCTCGCTATTCCAAGCCGCCGCGTTTACCAAAAGCAACAACCAGAGAATGAAACCCTTTCTATACTAATGCCAAACCTTTATCGCTCCTATAAAGTGAAGACCACCACATTGTATAAAAAACAAAAGGGTTCCACTTTCACATGCCTAGATGCTGAGCTATCCAATACCACTTTCCTATCTGACTTTGATGGGTTTTGGGACTTCATTGCTAGCCGATGATTATTTGATCATCATCCCACTAAAGAAATGATTCCCTGTATCTCTCTAGATATAATATTTATCACTCTAGATAGATTTTATATTTAGAATGTTCCATTTTAGCAACAAAGATTAATCATATTATCAAGGAATTCATTCCTAGCTTATAAGGTTATGAGTTCAACTTTTATTATTAAAAGAGATGTTTTAAGAAAATTGTAAATTTTTTCCTCATTCTAATAAATTTTTGAAACTTAACTTATCTAAACTTTGTTTACCAAATAACATTTCTTTTTTTCTTTTTTTATTTTTTATGCACATTCATTATACATTGTTTGTATTTGGTTGTGTCCAAGTGCATCTTTAGTTGGCAGAAACATATTTTTTTAGTAATGTTTGAGAGACCTACGTAAAGAGACCTAGCTACTCATAAGGTTATATATTACGATCTTGACATTTGTCATTTTAGTTCTTTTATCTAATTTTTTTAACTCGAAAATAACAAGTGTCATAATCTTATGTGTAGGCTTGTAAGTCTCTAAATCAATTTATTTTTTTTTTCAAATGTTAACTTAGGATACTTGTTAAGGAATCCATCGTAGATAGAACTTGTTGGAAATTGCGATTTTTTATGTTTTCAAGAAAGTGATAAATATGGACTTATGATTATTTTTCTATATCTACTAACCTTAACAAGTGCCTTAAAGACACTTATTAGTAAGACCCATTTTTTTTATCCAAGTATCTACCATTATTGTTGTACGGTTTGGCCTTTTCGAGAGTGAGTCTCCCAACTGAAATTCTATACATTTACAAAAGTTAGGGATCAAACTCCCAACCACTTGTTTAAGTAACATAATCTTATATCAACTGTGTCAATCTCAATTGGTAATTAGCACACAAAATTTGGATTTTGGATCTTTACCAAGTATTGATAATCTCAGTCTACAATAATAATTTGAGATCAAAGTTTAATAAAATTGTGATTGTGATTGCGATTTTGGAGACTTCCAATAGACTAAGTTCCGGACTATTGCAGAATAACACAACTGATGCAGCCCCGATTATTATATTGATGTGGTTACAAAGGTTCTGTAAACCTTAACATTGCTGTCTCAGTTAAAACCTTTATTGAGAGAATATTGTGGTTTTATAATAGATATGGGCATGATAAGGATCGTATTAGTAACGTATTGTGTTAAATTATTTATAGCTACAGAAAAAATAGCATAACTGCAAGGGCAAATTAGTGGCTTGATTTTAACTGAGAAACAGGTGGAATCATATGCTAAATCGAAACACAAAAAGAAAAAGGTGGAACGAAAGCTTGGCAAATAGATATAATGGTTTGTTTTGCATGACATGCCAATATACCATTTTATAAATCACGGACTGTGTTCAACCGAATGCTATTCCTAATCATGATTTAAAGATAGCAAAGGAAAAAGAATATTAATAAAAAAAAGAAGTCCTTTTGGGCTTGGCAGGCGGTTTTTATCTGCTCTTTGTGATTTCTGAGTTTCACAAGCCTTCAATTCTATGCTTAAGCTATGAAGATCATATTTAATTTATCTATAATATCCAAGGTTTTAAATAGTATTTGTGATTTTAGAGTATACTTAAACGTTGATGTTATGAACAATTTTGATCAAATACAGTTATGCAGATGTCGCAATTGCTGTTGTTAATTTGTGATGTGGTTTTGTTAATTACTTAAACTTTATTATATCGGCATATGTACCTATCATCAACCCATATTTAAAACCTTAATAATATATATCTATCAAAGTTTTTAATATGAGTTCGCGACCGAACAAATGTGGATATGACAAAATTTAGTTAAAAAAACCGTATCACAATTGTATTTATCCAAAAATATTTTATAAATTTAAGGTTTTGAAATTCTCCTACATACACTATGATTGAAACCGCTATTTCAACCGATCATACATATACTCCCTTTGTCCCATAAGTTATGATCTTTTGAATAATTTTTTTTGTCTCATAAGTCATGATCATTTAAAAATCTAAGACTCGTTCATACTTTTTTTTCCAAACATACCCTAATTTATTGCATTCTCTTTTTTACCACTCATTTTTTCATCTCTTTTCAATATAATTTTCATACACTTATTATTACTCTATCTTTTTATTAAAATGGGGTAATTTAGACAAATTAAACCAAATTCTTACGTCATTTACTCATTTCTTAATCTGTATGAAATTTCCAAAAAATCATAACTTATGGAGTATTTCTTATTCATATTCTTGAATTTCGTTTTGGTTGTGAAATAACGAGCATATTGAGCCGCAAAACAAATGAATAACGTAACTGATATGAGTCTAAGCCGTGATCCTTTGTTACCAGGAAATTTAAAAAAGCAAAATACATTAAACCACAATCATTATCGTTGTTCATATTCCGTGCTCACAAAACCACTAGAATATGAAGGAAAATTAAGAACTATCTCGTTAACAAAATTTTGTTGCTCCCACGCTAGCAAACTTAACCGGTTAAAATCTTTACTCACTGGCTGAGCTTGATGAATTGGCTGGTTCCATAATTACCGGGCACCTATTAGTCTATTACCAATACTAGTACGAGGTTCATTTGGGTACCCTGTTGATGATTCTTCATGAGTAGTAATTTGACAGGTGCAGTAATTTGAAGAAGAGATTGGTTTGGCCAGGTAGGTTGGTTTATGATCCCCAGCCATTATGACAAGTAACTCTGGCTCTGAGTTGATCACAATGTTGTTGGGCATTGCTTGTTTCATCTGAGTGGAAATTGATGACTGAGAAGCACGCTTTCGGTAGGAGCAAACAAGGATCACCAATGCCACAGAAATAAGGGCCACCATCATGGCTAAACCTCCAAAGAGGTATGGAATTGGTGACTTCCATAGCTTAATCCCGGTGCTTATTGTGGTTGGTGTTGATGAAGAAGATGAGTCACTGTTTATTGGTCTCATCTTTTTCTTTACCCTAACTATATATCACTCTCTATCTCTCTCTTTCTTGGTGGTACTGAAATAAGTGCGGTGGTGGTTGTGGACTTTATAGGAGAATTATAATCATTTTGATTTACAAATGTACCCTTTTGGTGTTGAGGAAGATTCCTTTTTGGTGCTTAGCTAGATGCTTAAATGTTAGAATGCCTACTAAGTGGTGTGTCAATGGATTTGATTGATCTCTTTCGCTTGTTAACTTTATTAACTTCACTTACCGTTATGTAAATATTGCAAGATTTAAATTTTAATTACAGTAAGATAGAAATTTAAACTTTAAGTTCTGGGATTTTTATTCAAGAATCTAAATTGATTAAGTCATCATATAGCTAGTAAAGTTAGACATATTCAAACCTTGTGTTCGCTGTCCTTTAAAAGATTTTGAAATTAATAGTTACTCCTTCCGTCCCATTATCTTGGTAAAAGTCAAACAAGTCAATGATAATAAGAGAGTATATGTTTAATATAATGCATGATTCACTCATTAATTACAAATTGATATTATATAACTTTTCATATCATTAAAATTAATACATATTGTAATAATTGCCTCCAAAAAAAATATTTAAATATGTTTTCCTTAATTACTTATCAATCATTAATACAATATACGATCTTTAATATTTTTTAGTATTTATTTTTTTACTTTAATATGAGACAAATTTTTTTGCATTTTTTTACCAAGATAATGAGACGGAGAGAGTATTTTTTCCTTATATCAAAATTTGTTGTCCACGTGTTAGTTTGCATTAATAAATTCTTCAAGTTTGTGGTAGAGTTAATTATGTTTTTAATCCTTGAATTTTAATGTCATTTTGTCATAGGTTTTTATCTTTTTTAATGTATTGTTCCACGAAGTTAGGATTTGTCACATACGTACTTTTGCTATTAATTCTGATCAAATTTTGCTTACATTTCACGCCGAAATACTAGTGATCGAAGAAGTTAGTTACGTGGTTTAACGGGAATGAAGATTTTTTTTAAAAATTAAAAATACTTAAAAAATTAGTATTTTTATATTTTTAATTTAAAAAAAAAAGGATTGGAGAGATGGATCATTTTCGCCCACTTGGCATCCCGTTACATCACATGACTAATCTCTCACTACGATCCGGTGTGACATATCCGTAAAATTTGGCCGAAATTTGTAATAATGATATATCATAAGTCCAAAAATAATTTCGAAAAATCAGACATTAAATAAAAACAAAAACCTGAAATAAAACAAACCTAGTGTTTGGGAACTAGGCATGTAATTCTTTCTAATTCAAATAGTTCAAATGGAAAAGGCGGCAATTTCTCTGGCCAGTGGGTACATGCCACAAAAAGGAACATCTCATCTCTAGCGGCTTCTTCATGGGTTAGGAACAAGATAAGTAAGGAGTATACATAAGTAAACCTTTATCTCCAATATGATCCAATAAGGATTTTTTGAATCATTTTATTTAAAAAATGTGATATGCTATAATCTTGAATTTATGTTGTTTTTTTATGAACACTTGTGTGTGCAGTGAACGACTCAATTAACAACAATAGAATCTTGAATTTCAATAAATGAATTTGAACAATAATAACAATTGAGAAAAAGAATAAAATAGAAGAATGAAAAAGAAAATTCTAGAAAAGTCCTGTCCCCGTCGCCATACCATTACAACATACCAAGTCGTACCACGAATCATGTAACATTGATTAGATCATCGTAGAAATTAATTACATGATTTGTTTTTCAGGGATTTAGTGTTTAATGTGAATATGATTCATCTTCAAGTGGTGGTGGTATTGATGTTGGTGGTGTTGTTGCTGTTTATGTTGTTGATATTAGTTGCTACTATTGATGTTGATATTGTTGTTGGTGTTCGTGTTGGTGTCAGTGCTAATGGTTCTGTTGGTGTTTTGATCATTTATTTTTCAAAACGTTTTAAATTAAACTCGGCACCATTAGATTAAAATTTTATTGCCGCATGTTATTATCGAAATAAGAGGGGGTTTTTTTTTAATTAGAATGCATCATCTACAACTTGTTCCTCTCTTTCATAATAAAAATTCATCATAAAATTACAAACTTTATACCCAAAATAAACATTTTTGATGAAAATAAAGTATCAAATCGAAACTTTTAAAAGAATTAATAAAGGATAGACATAAATGAAAAAAAATAAATAACCAAAATGATTCTCTTTAAAAAAAATTGTCAAAATGCATTTTCAAAATAAGACAAATATGAAATAACCGAAAGTGTAATTAATTTCAAATTAATTAAACACTTATTTAAAAAACATATTAAAAAAAACTTTAAACAATTTACTTGATGGGCTTCCCTGATGCACTTATTGAAATAATATCCCAAAAAATATTCAATAGACAAATCTTACGTCTATGTTCATATATATATATTTTTTTTAATTTTATGAATAAAAGGTTCGGTCTTGGTGGCTTACCAGAATCAAGACAGGTATTATGGCTTTATGAACACATAATACTTAAAAATTACTTATCATCGAAATTCTCATATCGGTAATTGAATTTGAACTTACAATCTTTTAGACTATAAGTCATTTAATTTTCTTAACAACTGGACCTACCATTTTTGGCTTTTTATACATCCAAATTCTAACAAACTCAAAGAAATTGTAAGTAAGCTCTTCTAAATGCCTCGTACAAATGAGTAATTAGTTCAAATGATATATATTTGTCTTCCCTCAAATAAATGAGGCTCAGGTTCTAGTTTATTTTTAGGAAAAAAACACCCCTAAAAACGCTAGCATTTTATTATTGTGATTCTTGATGTTGAAATAAAGTATTATTTCTGTTTTTTTTTTTTTAAATTAAATTTACTCAAGCATTGCGAAGAATGCCTTTTTGACATAATTTGCTACACTTTATGAGATGAAAGCACGCAAGAATCAGATACTTGCAATAGCAGTTGCCTTCATAATTTGGTTTCATGTCGTCCTCGCTTTGTCCAAATTTCAGGTGTTTGTTAATGAAGAATATTAAAGATAACGTCATTCTTTAACCTTTAAAGCTTTTAGATAGTCATTTAAACATTAGATTAGAATAAAGGATTCCTTGTAGTGGCCATACCAGTTAGAAAGAAAAAAACCTGAGAGATAAGAAGTTGGCATTGTTGAAATTTGTAATTTATAGCTCTTGGATTAATATTATCCTCCATCATATTTCTTAGTTATTATATATATATATATATATATATATATATATATATATATATATATATATATATATATATATATATATAAAAAGAGAGAGAGAGGAGGGACCAAATTATTTTGACAGCTAATCCAAATTACAATTACTTACTGAGAAAATGGTTTAGGCTTAATTATGTCACAAGTTCGTGAAGTTTGAGCTACTTTTGTCAGATACTCTTATACTCGAGTAGTTGTAGGAAGACTCGAGTATTGCAACTGTAGAATCAAAGAGATTTTGATGATGTCAAATATATACGCTTGGCAGAATCAAAGATGTTGATGATGTCAAGTAAAATAGAGCTCGGCGTGGGGTCAATGACAAAAGCGTCAGACTTAGTTCTGCGCATGCATTCCGCCAAAGTCAGAAGCTCGGATATCTGCTTTTGAAGTTTCAGCTCGGATTGAGCTTGGCTTTTGATCACGCTCGGAGTTCATCCAAGTTTGATAGCTCAGCTCTTCAAGACAGTACGCTCGGATATTGATCAGCTCGGAGCTCGCTCGGAAGGCTCTGAATATTGAACTAAGTCACAGCATAAGTAAGATCAAATTAGCTCGGATTGAACACGCACCCTGAGCAAAGAAGAAAGCTTGGATCTGTTACTTCAAAGTTCAAGTGTGGTTGCTGAAGAAAGCTCAAGGCTAGGCAACACCAATCTCAGACCAAGCTCGAACAAAGTTCAAGACTCGGCAACCCCAATCTCAAAACTCAAGCTCGAAGCAAAGCTCAAAGCTCGAACGAAGCTCAAGTAGCTCGACTGTCTCTGTTCACTCTTCAACAACGCATCATCTTCAACCTTCAGACTCTGCTCAGCTGTGCCGTACCTTTTATTACCGTTGAGTCTGGGTAGAAGTTCTAGGATTTTATCTCCAACATAGTAACAAGTTTGAAATTCAAAATGAGTTAAAATCAAAGGTTGGTGAAGGGTCACCATCACTGCTCTGCTGTCAAATTATAGTCGTTGAAAACCCCATGGCTTTTCAGTACAACCGTCCTTTTCTTATTTCTGGAAAGACAGAGAAATGCCTTTTGTCGTACGGCTCTTTCTCTCTCTCATTTCTAGAAATCAAGAGATTATAAATAGGGGTGTTTTCAACGGTTACAGACGACAATTCTTTGAACAATTTTCTGGAAACAACATTTTCATTCTCTTTCAAAAACAGAGCATAATCAAACTCACAGAAAAGAAAAAGATCATTTAAATTTTCAAGAACTTAGAGAGTTTAATCTTTCAAATCCAAACTCTAAGTTCAACATATTTTCTTTTTTGTGATTCCCCTTCACAAAATCGACTCACTCTTGAACTTCACATCTTCATACTCATTCTAAGAGTGTTTCGAATTGGAGCCATCCTCATCCATAAATCTTGTTCGTTGTATTTGCTGGAGTGAAAAGCTGGTCTCTGATCGAGAAAGCTTTTCGTGGTGAAAAGGTTCCAAAGAGGTTCTTTGGTCATCGATTTGTTGTGGGTAGTTTGTCACGAGTTTGGTATACTCGTTTGACTGGATAGGTTTAGAGGGGTAGTCTCTTGTAATTCCTTTGTAACCCAGAAAATCGATTTTTAGTGAAAGCTCTCTAAAAGGTTTTTAGAGGGGACTGGACTAGCTCTCAGGGTGAGAGTGAACCAGGATAAATCTTGGGTGTTCATTTTATTTCTTTATCGCTTTCCTGCTGCTGTATTTGCTTAAGTGTTTTCCGCTGTATTTCGAGCCTCCAAGTTTTCAATCGTTAGTCTGGTAGCTCGGAATTGAGTGTTGTTCTCAAAGCTCGGGTTCTAAGCAGTTCGGTTAACTGATTAACCATTCTGTTCATCTATTTGGTTAATCATTTAACCCTGTCTGCTCGGTTTTCGCTCGACATTTATTTTCATACCCGAACAACATTCAGTTTAGTTTTCAATAAAACGAAAAGTTGTCATATTAGCTTCAATCTCCTATTCACCCCCCTCTACTCGATTGTTAGGCCTCTTGTTGGTTTCCAACAAGTGGTATCAGAGCTCGGTCGAAAGATCGAGTGTAAAAACTTTTTCGAAAAGATCCTTGAGGAAACCGAATGGCTACTAACAATCCCTTCGGAGGTGAAGGCTCTTCCATAAACAGACCACCACTATTCAATGGTGAGGGTTATGCTTATTGGAAAGCTCGAATGAAAATTTTCATTGAAGCCATAGATATGGAAATTTGGAAATCTATTGAAAACGGGCCATTTGTCCCTAAAAGAAAAATCAATGAAGAAGTTGTAGAAATCCCATGGGAAAGTTGGGATGATGATGATAAACGAAAAGTATCCTTTGATTTAAAAGCCAAAAATATCATCACCTCAGCTTTGTCCTATGATGAATTTTTTAGAGTATCTAGTTGCAAATCTGCAAAAGAAATGTGGGATATTCTACAACTTACTCATGAGGGGACAAGTGAGGTCAGACGAGCAAGGCTAAACACTCTGATGCATGAATATGAGTTATTCCGAATTCTGCCAAACGAAAATATAAATGATTTGCAGAAGCGGTTTACTCATATCATAAACCATCTAAATGCTCTCGACAAAACATTTCAAAATGCCGAGATAACTAACAAAGTGCTTAGAGGGTCTTAGCAGAGAATGGCAGCCTAAGGTCACTGCCATTATGGAAGCTAAGGACTTGGACACAATGAGCATAGCCACCTTGTTCGGCAAACTGCAAGAGCATGAGATGGAGCTCGGCAGACTGACCATGCATGAAGAATCTGATAAGAAGAAGAAGGGAATCTCCCTCAAAGCTGCTATAAAGGCAACCAAATAATCCTCTGAAGATGAGTCCAGCTCGGACATTGATGAGGAAGACTTTGGTCTCATGGTCAGGAAGTTCAGCAAATTTTTCAAAGGCAAAAAGAACTTCAGAAACCGAGCAAGGGATGCCAAGAACACTCACCACAAAGGTTCAAGTTCAAAAGACCGAGTTAGATGTCATGAATGTGGTGAAGCTGGTCACATCAGAGCATACTGTCCAAGAGTGCAAAAGCAAGGTGGTGAAGAAATAAAGAAGAACAAAGACCACAGCCACCACGTTTGAAGTTGGCCGAGGGGATGCCTCGAATGGAGAAGCAGTTGGAGCGGAGGTACTCAAGCTTGGAGTACTTAAGCTTGAAGACCCGGAAGCTGCGCTCGTCTCAGTGGTCTTCCTCTTCCTTCCCCCTTGAAGTAAAGCAGACATCCGGGAAGCCATTTTTTCTGCGAAGGAAAAGGAAAATGAAGTAACATTAGAATGAATCAACTTAACAAATACAACAACCAAAAGAAAACAGTTTTACCAAGTTCTGCTTTAACATCCGATGAAGGGATGTTAACAATGTCCTTTGTTTCTATCATCCCATTAGATTTCATGTAACTCTGAACCGCTCGGCACACCTCCTTCTCATGTTCAGCCAGTTCTTTCCAATCTGATGAGTACGAGGCAATCGATCGGTTATAAAAGCTCGCAGACCACTGGAGAGGAAACCGTGGAATTGGTCGGGTTTCACCAGGACGGGTGAACCAGCAAACTCCATTGCCGACAAAATTGTATTTGAAGAAAAAAGGTTTAAAACCCTTCCAAGATTCAGAATACTTGGTGAAAAGAGTATAGCCATTGCGGGACTTCAGAGAGACCAAAGGTCGTCTTACTGATCCTTTCTCAAAGGTGTTGCATTGAGGGGCAAATAGATAGAAGAAAAGCGGAAGAGTGCAGGACCATTCCATGGCTGAACACACTTGCTGGAAGCCCCTCACAAATGCCCAAACATTGGGATGCAGCTGGGAAGGGGCCACTCTCAAAGTATTTAAAACACCTATTTCAAAATCGGTGAAGGGCATCCTAATCCCTAACCGAGTAACAACTTCTTCATAAAAATAAAAACCAGGACTACCAGCCGGAATTTGACTGCAGACCCGTTCATTTAAATCCACCGGACTAACATAATACAGATTCCCAGTGTTATCTTCAGGACATGGTAAAATTATAGCCCGAGTTTGTTCTAATGACTCTTCCGTCGAAAGCTCGAACCGAATACCGAGAACCTCTTGGTCCACCCAATCGTACTCAGCTGCATCTGGGGGAGGTGGATAGAGTTCAGGATTAGTGATACACTTTCTCTTCATACCTGAGGAAAAGGGGGCACACTTGGAGTCAGAAGCAGAAAAACTTAACTATTTCAGATCAAATACTTACGGCTACGGTCGGTTGGAGAACACCTCCCTTTCGGGGCAGAATTTTCCCAAACCGACTGAAATGTCTAATACCTCTCTGTTGCTTCCTTAACCTCCTCTGTTCTACCCTCTCGGAAATCCTATAGTGAATCACACCCGGCCTGAACTCTTTCAAAGTCTGAGGAAAACGCATGGCTATCGGTTTAACACAAATTTCTGAGTTTCCTCCTTTATGTGTTCTTGGAACATCAGAGTTTACAGATTCCTCACTCATGATAAATGCCGCTTCAGTACCAACCCTAAGAAGTTAAGTGCAGCAAAACGTAAAACAGGCCTAAGAAACGCTACGACGATCACTCAGTAAACATTAAAGGGGGATGAAGAACTTCGAAGGGCGAATGGGGTATACTATAGCAGTGATTTGGAACAACAATGATTTGGGGTTTGTTCGAACCCTAGAAAAATCTTTTCAAAACTCAAGGAAGAAGAACCAGTGAAGATGCACTAAAAAGAAAGTTCTCAGCACATAAACACAGCAGATGGCAGAAAAGAATGCATGCAAAGAATCTAAAACAAGCAGAGAAGAGAGAGAAATTAATTGAAGAAAAGATTCAGTACCTGATATCAGTGAATAATCAAGAAATCGAAGAAGCGAAGACCACGAAATGAGAAAACGCACTCAATATAGTGAGGAAAACTAGAATGACAACAAGAACGCCTTTGATAAAATCTGGCTTCGATGATCAAGGTTACAGAAAAATGATGACCAGAGGTGAGAGAGTTTAAATGGTTTCTGATGTTTGTTAGAATGAATTGTGAAAAACCGCCCTTTGGAATTCGTCTTAAAAACTTCCCTCCACTATCTTAAAAGACTTGGGCCTAAGTTGGAAAAAGCCCATTTACGACAAAAGTCAGTACGTGGCACCCCCAGCAGGTTTGAAATCATAATGTTCAATTTCCAAGTAAAAGTAAAGGACACGTGTAGGCGCAAATAGAGTTGAGGGGTCACGTCTAAGTCAATCAAACGACAGCTCTGATGGAAGCACAAAAATGCTCGGGCACCTCTTTTAATCAGCAAAGTTCAGTCGGAAAAACGGTTCGCTCGTCTCATTAACTCGGCAGGGCTCAAATCACCCAACCGAGCTTGGGGGGCTTATGTGTAACATCCCCAATTTTATAAAGGCATTAGGAATATTAGTTAGTAGAATTTCATAAGTATTAGAGAATCCTTAAGTGTCAGATTCGGTTAGAAGTGTTAATTAGTATTGACAATAGTAATTATAATTGTTTAGAATTGTTTAGAATTAGAAATTTAGCTAAGTGTAAGTTGGATTGAGTTAAGAATAGGTTAGATTGTGTTTAGAGTGTAGGTTTTGGTGTTAAGTTAAGTTAGAAAGAGTTGTGAAAGCCTAAGAGTCTTAGAAGTGTGAAAGAAAGCCATTTTGCACTGAGTTAATCGATTAATAAGGGCCTTAATCGATTAGAATTTAAGCACCTTTCGGGTCTACTCGAGTAGAGAGCAGATTAATCGATTAAATTTTATTGCCCTTTCGGAATTAATCGAGTAATGGTCTCGTTACTCGATTAATGGGTCGAATTAATCGAGTAACACCTGCAGATAAACTAAAAATCACGTGAATTCTAAATCAGTTCAGCAGCTCTTTCTCTCTCTTGTTTCACGAGCTCTCTTCTCTCTCTTCTCCAATCTTCTTCAAATCATCAAAGTAACACCAAATCCCATGGAATCAACTTCATATAATCACTCCCTATCAATCCCCAATCATTTTCCCTCTCTCAATCTCCATTAAATTCCTCTCTCTCAAAAACCCCCAAATCAAACCCCAAAACCCTAACTTTTCTAATTCATCAAATTGAGCCTCCAAATCATTCAATTGGTCTTAGGAGATGCTAGAGGGGCAAGGAATAGGAGTCATGGAGCATGGATTGGAGCTTGGTGTGGAGCTCCAACAAAATCCCCAATTCTCTTTCTCTCTCCTCAAGGTAAGGGGGGGTAAATTGGGTTTAGCTTAGGGGAAGGGTTTGAAATTAGTAATTGGGACATGATTAGGTATATTTAAATGGTTGGTTGAGATTAGAATTAGGAGGAAATAGTTTAGTGTGAAAACCCTAGGATATTGTGATTTTATATAAGTGTAATTATGTTTGAATGTGTTGAATATTGTGTTGGTTATATAATGGTTGATTTCTCTGTGATTATGATGTGTTTGCTATTATATTATTAGAAGTATTAATAGTTATGCATACCTTAGGGTCTATTCCTATTCAATTGAGTTTGAACCAAAGTAATGTGATTTAAAAAGGAAGAACAAAAAGGGATTTCAATCTCAATTGAATAGCACTGCATTTAGTGTCATTCATGGTGTAAAGGTGGATGTTAGGTGTAGGGGAAAAACACACGTCTCTTTTGATTGATGAGGACAAAAGTAAATTAGGAGGATTATTATGGGGGACTTTGATCTTGCATAGGACATGGGTTTGATTCCCATGTTGCGGATTGGTCCAGGCAAACCATAATAATTCCATTTACTTTGGTTTCTTTGGGCCAGTCGAGGGTGATTTCTGCTAAAGCCAATTCGGGCAAATCAATCCGAATTACATGAGGGACCTTCCTAAGTGAAGGTGAAGTGTTGTGCAAGCGGGTGAGCGAGGGACCTTCCTAAGTGGAGGTGAAGCACCCAACTATAGGTTGAGAAATACTTACTCCTGGTCGGTTTTTCCCCAGAGTGGAGGGTGGGTTGTGAGGTGGTTGTGTTGTTATTGGAAAAAGGGAAAAGTGTTATAGGTACATTGTGTGAGGAACCCTCCTTCGGGGAGAATGTGAAGCACAATGTACCCAATTGTTAAAAAGTGTGAAAAGTGTTAAAGTTAAAGTTAAAGTGTAAAAGTGTTAAAGTGAAAGTGTGAAAGGGAATTTCATAATTGAGTTAGATCATTGAATCCGATGGAATTGTCAAAGTTAATGAAAGGAAATGAATTGTGTAACATCAGATTCCATAATTCAATTCATAAGTGTGACGTGCATATCATAATCATGTGAATGTGCATTAAATTATAGTATTATAATTATGAATAGTTTTACTGAGTGTGATTGATAATTTTCCTTTCTCTTTAGTTCCTTTATGTTGTGATTGAACCTAGTTATGCCTTATTATTCCGTTCAAACTTTTTTCTCTAATCTATATCCAAGTTACTCACCCTTACTGTTGACCATATTAGGTACCCAGTGGAGAAAGATGTGCATAGCTTCTACGCCGAAATAGTACGCTCTCATTGAAAGAGAGTATATTATTGGTTGAGACCTTTTTGGTCTCAATCCAATTGCAACCATTCTAGGGCCCTATACTATAAAAGATTTTCATTAAATTAAAGTTGTAGTTCAATTTTACATTTTATTTGGTACTAAGACTATTTGGAACTTTTGTAAAAAGGGACTCTATAATGATTTTTATGGAAGTATTAGTGTCTGGAGTGGATATAATGATATCCCTCAAGAATAGAATTGTAGGTCTCTTTTCTATTTTACTACAATTGTTCTGGACTTGACAGGTTTAAATTCTAATTGGGGAAAGTCCGTATTTTAAACGAAACTCCGCCAAAATTTTTATAAAACCCCAAGTATTTTCTAATTAAATCAAAGATTTTAATTAATGAATTTTAAATTAAAAAGTCAGGATGTTACAAATGGTATCAGAGTAATGGTTGCATATCCTCGGCGGTGGAGTATGGATTTCCTACTCCTAAAAGAGTTACTCCACATGAGAGTAACTGAAGATAGTTAGATAGGTTGCATAATTTAGTACTATGTTCATGCATCTTTAGTTAAAGTTGGTATAGTTTAGTAGTGTGGGACAGTGATAGCTATAGCTTAGCAACCTTAAGGTTCTACCTTCAATTTAAAGAGGGATTGAAACTAAATTTTTAATTGTGACTTTGTTATATTTAGACGTGGACGGAAAGTAAAAACTATGGAAAGTGAAAACTCCCAACGGGTCAGAGCAGGAAATGACTACCCCAACGGGCAGAACTAAACCTTAGTTTTGAAACTGAATACCATTTCAAAAATAATAAAGGGTTGCAACTTTTCTGTTTGGTGAAGTTTCAAAGTCCTCATTTGAATCGAAGATGAGTAGTTGTTTGTTTCATTTTAAGATTATTTAATTGGAACTCAGGTAGCACGAGAAGTGATATTATCTTCAATGTAATGTGAAGTCGAGATTGGCCACCTTGAGATTTACATTTGTTGGAAGATAAGATCATTACGTCCTCGAATCCAATCAAATAATTGCCAGGTTTATTTTCTTTTCTAGGAATAGGAAAGGTATTAGAGACCACCCAATTCCGTACACTCCGGGATTCTTTATTAGAGTGCGCAGCGGAAGTGAATAGGTGTTACCCCTTTGTAATTGTCTTTCACTTTAATCACTAAGTGTCATCTTAGTGAGACCTAAGTGCCTTTTCTTCATTTTCCACATTATATTTGGTGATAAACATACTATTATTGATAGAGTATAAAATCGTTTTTGCATCAAACTATTTTGAGACTTTCTCTTTGAAAAATCCAAGTATTATTACTAATGATAAATGTCAAGTATACTAGTACTCTAATATTTTCCAAGGCATGAAATTGATTCCAACTTTGATAACTGATTAAGGGTCTCAACACCAGTTTTTAAGAACGTACTGTCAATACTGTAAATTCCTAACTAATTGAATGATGGTGTAGTCTATTCTCAAATTACACCAATTGCCGATTAGATGGGAATTCACCGAATGCGACATAAATTAGTTCGAATCAAAGTGTGAACTTCGAAGTTAAAATAAAAGGAAATGTATTCATTAAGATTTGAAAATTTAAATGAAATCAAACTTTTAACCGAGGGATACATTCCTTTTATTTGAGCTTGATGAATCATGGAGGACTCACGTTTGTTCAGTCCAAAGAGTCCTCAAAGCTTCTGAATTATTTTCAAAGCTAATGTGAAATGACCTTGGAAAAACTTATAAAAACACTTTAAACTTTTGAAAGCTTGACATGTCTTTTTTTTCTATCTGACAATTTTGTCAAAGTTTAAATGAAAAAGAATTTTCCGAATACAAAGTGTTTTCCTTATGATGAAGAAGATGCAAATCTTTAAAAAGTACTTTATCACCAAATGCCAAATCTTTTCTTTCAAGTCAATAATGTGGATTTGAGGAGTGTAAGTGAAGGTAGCATGGTGGAGTAAAAGCAATGTATGTTACCTTAGAGTTAAGGTTTAAGTTAGAACTTAAGTCAAAGTGAAGGATGTTATGTCTTTTGCTTTAAGTTCACTTAGAACTCCGAGGAAATGTGTGGGTAGTATTGAACAAGCGATATTCCGAAATTACAAATGATTTTCAAAACCCTTATGAACTATTTCAAGGAATGTGGCTTGTTGAATGTTAAAGTCCCAATTTTAACATCCGGTGGGAAAGCCTTAGTGCTGAAGTCTAGATTGTAATAGTTAAGCCTCGATTAGGATTAGAGACGAGAAATCATCATATAAAGTCCTAACCTTAGGAACCGAATAGGAAGCCTTGAGCCTTATAGAAATAATAAACCTAGGATTAGTTGAGGCTTGTTTTGTGGATTATTTATTAGATTGAATGTAGCACCTCCTTAGTTTCTGAGTCGTAGGTCGAGTGGTAGAAGTTAAGTCCGATTTGATGGAGTCTTAGAGTTAAGTCTAAGTCCTATAGATGTATAGATGTTCATGTAGGAAGTAGGCTTTATGTGTTTCTGAATGGTTGACTCGTATGTGCCTGTGTGTGTATTTACAAATTCGAATTTCCTAAGATTATATGCTAAGTTAAACTATTTTAATAATCAAATTATGTGGGATCTTTTTATGATAGTTCCCAACCTTTAAGTATTTTTATATGTTTCGTCTACGAATCAAAGTTAGTTTTCGATAAAGAATATTTCTACCCATTTTGAGAATGATTTTGAAAGAATATTTTACTAATCCTTATTAACTAATTATCCAATCAAATTCTTTTAAAATAAGTACCTCGTATTTCTTTTATGAAAATCCTTTAGCTTTAGTTTCAAGTTTGGCTTTTTATAAACCTTGTTGTGTTCCTTGCATGGCAATTTCTAATTCTGATTCTTTCATTAGTGTATACATATGTTTTCAATGCAACTTCTTTCTTAGAGAAAGTGTTGCACATAATAAAACTTATAATTTTAATAAATTAAGTTTTGGGATAATTGATAATTCATTTTCTCTATGCATATTACTATTAAAGTATACCTATTATGTATTATTTGCAAATCCTCTTTATGAACATCAGTTTAATTTTCTAAGAACAATTCTTATACCTATCTTGTATTATAACCCTTATTTTCTAATCATGTCCATGTATAAAGTATTCCCTAATTTTGTTTACCTCTTTGAGAAAATGCTCTTTGTAAAATGAAATTGTAAAATGAAATTTTGTTTACCTCTTTGGGGTGCATTAAGGTTTTGGCATTTATCCCCCGATTTCTAATGTTGATTCTTGTACCTTGTCGTTTGTAAATCCTATTCATTTAATGATTTCCTCCTCAAACCTTGATTTTGATATTTCATAATTCACCAATCTCTTTTACCCAAACAAGTCTTGCCATACCAAATCTTTCAAACTTTTATCAAATTAAATTTAATTCAACGCAAGACTATTTTAGTGTGTAGTAATTATTTCCATTTACTTGTGTTGAGTTGATGTTTCACTTTTCTTTCAAAAGTAAACTGATTGATAAAATTCCAAGCCATGATGCTCTTTGTGTTTGATTTTAGATAAACAAATAATATTTTAAAACTGTTGATGTGCACTGTTATCTACTTTGCTGTGTGTTTGAATTATGTTTTGTTAGGTGGATTTCTTTTTATTGATAAATGCTTTATGTTTTGTTCCTTTTTGAGCCTGTTATTCATAACTATCTGTTTAAAATATTTTCCTGATATTGTAGTCTCTATTCTTTTGAATGATTATATGTTAGAGGAGAATTGAGGACCTGTTGCTTCTCTGATTGCTTGACAGGTTAGTTTCCCTGAGAGTGAAACCTTAGCCTTAGTTGTGTTTTAAGTGGGGGAGTGAATCCCCAAAGGCCATAGCCCTCTCATTGACCAAGATAAGATCCATTGTGTTCTAGAGCACATAGCTCTATATCTCTTTTAGTTCTTTGAACTCAGTCGAATTTCGGGGACGAAATTCCTTCAAGTGGGGGAGTATTGTAACATCCCCAATTTTATAAAGGCATTAGGAATATTAGTTAGTAGAATTTCATAAGTATTAGAGAAACCTTAAGTGTCAGATTCGGTTAGAAGTATTAATTAGTATTGACAATAGTAATTATAATTGTTTAGAATTGTTTAGACTTGTTTAGAATTAGAAATTTAGCTAAGTGTAAGTTGGATTGAGTTAAGAATAGGTTAGATTGTGTTTAGAGTGTAGGTTTTGGTGTTAAGTTAAGTTAGAAAGAGTTGTGAAAGCCTAAGAGTCTTAGAAGTGTGAAAGAAAGCCATTTTGCACTGAGTTAATCGATTAATAAGGGCCTTAATCGATTAGAATTTAAGCACCTTTCGGGTCTACTCGAGTAGAGAGCAGATTAATCGATTAAATTTTATTTCCCTTTCGGCATTAATCGAGTAATGGTCTCGTTACTCGATTAATGGGTCGAATTAATCGAGTAACACTTGCAGATAAACTGAAAATCACGTGAATTCCAAATCAGTTCAGCAGCTCTTTCTCTCTCTTGTTTCACGAGCTCTCTTCTCTCTCTTCTCCAATCTTCTTCAAATCATCAAAGTAACACCAAATCCCATGGAATCAACTTCATATAATCACTCCCTATCAATCCCCAATCATTTTCCCTCTCTCAATCTCCATTAAATTCCTCTCTCTCAAAAACCCCCAAATCAAACCCCAAAACCCTAACTTTTCTAATTCATCAAATTGAGCCTCCAAATCATTCAATTGGTCTTAGGAGATGCTAGAGGGGCAAGGAATAGGAGTCATGGAGCATGGATTGGAGCTTGGTGTGGAGCTCCAACAAAATCCCCAATTCTCTTTCTCTCTCCTCAAGGTAAGGGGGGGGGGGGGGTAAATTGGGTTTAGCTTAGGGGAAGGGTTTGAAATTAGTAATTGGGACATGATTAGGTATACTTAAATGTTTGGTTGAGATTAGAATTAGGAGGAAATAGTTTAGTGTGAAAACCCTAGGATATTGTGATTTTATATAAGTGTAATTATGTTTGAATGTGTTGAATATTGTGTTGGTTATATAATGGTTGATTTCTCTGTGATTATGATGTGTTTGCTATTATATTATTAGAAGTATTAATAGTTATGCATACCTTAGGGTCTAGTCCTATTCAATTGAGTTTGAACCAAAGTAATGTGATTTAAAAAGGAAGAACAAAAAGGGATTTCAATCTCAATTGAATAGCACTGCATTTAGTGTCATTCATGGTGTAAAGGTGGACGTTAGTTGTAGGGAAAAAACACACGTCTCTTTTGATTGATGAGGACAAAAGTAAATTAGGAGGATTATTATGGGGGACTTTGATCTTGCATAGGACATGGGTTTGATTCCCATGTTGCGGATTGGTCCAGGCAAACCATAATAATTCCATTTACTTTGGTTTCTTTGGGCCAGTCGAGGGTGATTTCTGCTAAAGCCAATTCGGGCAAATCAATCCGAATTACATGAGGGACCTTCCTAAGTGAAGGTGAAGTGTTGTGCAAGCGGGTGAGCGAGGGACCTTCCTAAGTGGAGGTGAAGCACCCAATTATAGGTTGAGCGAGGGACCTTCCTAAGTGGAGGTGAAGCACCCAACTTGAGTATATATGGACTTGTTGAATTGTTAGAAAATACTGGATTTAAAATTTTTTCTTTTTAGTTTCTAAAAAGTCGGGTGCACAAACCAAAGCATAGGATATTTGGAGAATAATTTACATATTACTTTTTGAAACGAATTCGACATTTGTTTTGCTCAGAAAATAGTTTTGCAAATCTTAGATGGCATCCTTTTTGAAGGTAGAATTTCATATAACAGAACTTAAGTAATGCCATCCAGTTTTTCATCTAACCAACTGATACCATCTCAAAATGTCATAGCCGAATTCTTTTGTCCAATCAAAATCAGAGTAAGTGAATTAACAGGACTATGTAATAAACTATAATATAAAACATGGATCTTATATATATGTACCAAAAGATACGTAATACATAGTCCAGCGATAAAGAACTCCAAAATCCCAGAACAAGTCCATAAGGCTATGTAAATATATGAACATCGAAATAGACCATAACTCCAGAGTTTTCAAAAGGAATATCCCATAACCACAGTATCAAAACCCCAAAGCTGGTCTCATAGCACTGGTAGCAGCAGTAGTAGTAGAAGTCTCCAAGAAGTAGCAGCAATCATCATCTAACATCATCAGCAGCAGCAAATCTCCTTCACAGCATCCATCACACCGGATCCCTGATTCTCATCATTTACCTTATGCATGTACTTAGGAATTATCGTTCCTTTCCATTGACTCCCAATAGAATGAATGACAGACTCGCCTCCGCTCTCGTCTTCGATAGGATCCTCCTTGATCTTATTTGAAGGAGTAGGTACCCTACCACTGGGTACAAGGTCTAATGAAGACGTGACCTTAATATAATTCCTTGAAATATATGGGAGAGTCTCCTCTCGAATGACTCTAAAAGAAAAAGGGTATGAGCGGGTAAGTCCGAATTTAGAAATGTGATACAAGCGAGCTGGTCAAATGGGAGTTGATCCATGGTAAGTATAAAAAGTTGGTACATGCATAATGTATATGATGGGAGTCCTAAACCTACGAGGATGTAACCGAACCAGTGGGTTAAGGTGATAAGAGGTAACCACTACCTCACCCTCAAACACCACTCGACAATCCTCGCAGATCCATGTGCCACTAAGAAGTGGACGGATCTCGATGCAAGCGATGTAACTTGACATCACCTACAAGGGCATAGGGGTAAGAAAATCTATACACATAATCAATAGAGCATAAATGTTGAAGTAACATGATTATGCACAGATAACCCCAAAACAGTTAACAGCCATAGTTAACACTTAGAAAACACTTAATGCAAATAAGATGTTCATACTCATTCTTAATATCAAACCTTAACCTTATTAAGGGTAAGTGGCATGATGCCTGACATTCTTCTTTTCCTGAGATTTCCCTCTCTAATGTCCTCACAGACGTCAATTCATCACAACAGTGCATTCCCAAATCACGAATACGTTACCAAAACGTACGACGTACTAGCTCGGAAGTGATAAAAACGTCACACTACCTGGTGAACGTCACGTCACCCAAGGACGCAAACCTATCACTTCTCAACATACAACGGGTGTGATAAAAAACGTCACCACCTCTGATGAACGTCACGTCGCCTACGGACGTAAACCTTATCACTTGTGATACACAACAAAGGTGATAAACAACGTCACCATGTCTGATGAACGTCACGTCGCCTACGGACGTAAACCTTACCACTTGTGTGCAACACACCGTTGAAACATCCAATCAGCAGTATACCACATACTGCCCACATTATCCACCTTAATGTGTCATCGAGCTAGTAGCAACTTTTTGCAATTCCAGAGATCCTACTTATGTCATCCGAACATGAGTAAGCAATCCAGCACTCAAGCTCTTAACTTAAAGAAATTGATTGGTCTACCTCAATTGATAATACATAACGTGCCACCCGAGCAACGTTATGACGTGCCACTCGAGCAACGTCCCGTCATCCAAACGGAATAATCATCTCATAAATCAATTTCCTTTAAGTATTAGATCGATTGGATTATTGTCATTTAAGTATTAACAAAATGGTCTAGGATTGGAAATGATATTTCTAATATTCTAGGTAAAACTACTCGAGTGTTCTTCATTTTCCAGAAATTCATGTTTCAGTTTTCACCAAAATACTCGAGTGTTTTACATAGTCACTCGAGTGTTCCTCAGATTTTACCAAATTACTCGAGTGTTCTTATGATTACTCGAGTGTTCTTCATTTGTTACCAAATTACTCGAGTGTTCTTCAGGATACTCGAGTATTCTTTATTTTCCAGAAATTCATGTTTCAGTTTTGGTCGAATACTCGAGTATCAATCCCCAATACTCAAGTGTTTTCAGACAGATAACACTGTAATTTGCATTTTAACATACCATTTCCAATTCTAGCCAATTCTAATCCAATCCAATGATCAACAGAGCTTACATTATACATATTAAACATGTTCCAACACAAAAACAACAACTTATTACACTGAATCGAATCTGAGCAACAATTTTGCATAAAAACACATTTTCAACAACTTAACATACCAAATTCAGTTCCACACACTTTTGACATGAAAACAACTTGCATATAGCTCACATGCAACATATAGAACTTGCTCAGAACAATTTTAGAGTGCAGGTTGGTCTCCAAACCAATTTCCCTATTCAAACTAAGCCCTTAGAGCCTCTTGGTGGCTCTCTAATCAAATGTATGCAATTTAAACTCTATCTAGTGAATAGAGAGCTTCCCCCTTACCTCTTAGACGTGAATCAACAGAGACTTTACCCAAAACTTAGCTTCCAAGCTGAATTCCCCAAACTCCACACTGAAACAGAGCAGTTTCAGCAGAGCACCAAGATTGAATTGGTTGATGCATGAAACAGCCATAAAAATTGGGGAAATTAGTCTCTATATACTCTCTACAATTCGCACTAACTAAAGGAACAAGATTCACATGAGGAGGTTGTCTGCGCTTACCAGAATCAAGCTCCAAAGTAAGCTCCAGAAACCTAAGACAGCAAACAGACTCCAACTTCTAAGCTTCGATTATTCCAATCTACGAATTCTCAGCTCACAATCTTGGTATATTTGTGAAGCCCTGAATGTGAGCTTCACAATGGTGTATGATTTGTGGTTCGAATCAACCCAGAGAGGGAGAATCGATCAAAAGGAATTGTAAACCCTAATACATGCACAGCTCACAGATTCGACCAAATGGAGCTGAAGTCTCCAACCAAGAGGCTTTTATAGAAATCTCAGGGATCCATGCGTGTCGACACGAAGACAAAGACGTGTTGAGGAAGACGATCTCGTGTCAACACACGAGAATCGTTAATGGTGACTCACCAAAACGCACTAACTCGTTCTTCACTGACCAGAATACTCGAGTATTTCCAAAACTACTCGAGTATTTTGACCAGTTTTTGAAAAATATAATTTTATTTTCTTCCCCTCCAAAACCTTTCTAAAATTACTTCAAGGTCCCCAAGGCAGGGACTAATGTGAAAATATTTATTTTCTCATAATGAAACTATCTAATATTACCATTCATAATAAATCACTTTGAAATCAAGAATAAAAAAAATAATTAATTATAAATAAGCTTTAACATTAACATATTAATAATCAGGGGTTAAAAATCTGGGATGTTACATCCAACACTCAGTTTTCCCTCTTTCGACGACTTATTCTTTGCTAAGGCTATCTAACTATTTCATAGCATAAAAATGATCCCAATCCATCACCTTAACTCTTCTTGAGCATAAGTTATTGTTTTCTAGTCTTATTATTATTTCTAATTATTCTTGTAGCCCAACATTTCGATCTAACAACAATCTTATCAGTACCATGCTGACAATCAATAACAATACATTTGTTTGGAGATAAGGGAACACCACGATATCGAACTGGAAAATTGCCTTCTTGAAAATATGAATTCAGAACCAAAGCTTGCTTTTCTGCACCCTTCACTCCACCAATGAAAATCTGGGATTTCTTCTTATTTGCCTCAAGCCCAGAGTAACTTTAAATTCATGTAGAGTGGACAAGATCAAATCTATAGTTCTAGAATCAGTCTTGCTAAATATCATTAAGTCATCAACAAAGCAAATGTTATTAATACCCAGCCTCTTGTATTTGAGATGAATTTTGAAGTCTTGATTCTGATCTTGAAACTTTAAACTTCTAGTGAAGTATTCCATTACTAGGACAAAAATTAAAGGAGAAACAAAATCACTTTGTTTTAAGCCTTTAGCCCCCGGAACAAATTTGTCATACCACCATTTATGTTAATAGCTAAAGAAGCTGCACCAATGCACTACTCCATGATCCAATTTTGAAATCTATCAGGGAATCTCAAACTAGTGAGAACTTCTTGGACAAAACACCAGTCCACATAGTCATAGGCTTTTTAAAGATCTATCTTCATCATGCTTCTTTGTGAAAACTTTCCCTACCATAGATTCTAATTAATTCTTGAGTAAGTAGGATATTATGGCCAATGGATCTACCAGGAACAAAAGCACTTTGATTAGGACTAACCAACTTATTCAGGACTCACTGGAGCCTATTACTAAGCATTTTAGAAATGAATTTTTATATCACATTACAACAAGAAATTGGCCTATATTTAGAAGCATTTCTTGGAGAATCAGACTTTGTTTAATGTGGCAACATCCACCATGATGGGAATACCAATTGAACTTGCAATTTTGCTGTGGGAGCACAAACTCTAGTACTTTACGGGAAGTTTATGCAGTTGGATCCACACAGAGACAACTGTAATATCAGCTCTAGAATTGCCCATATTTACAGATCACTCCTTTATAATCACTGGTTTGCCATAAAAACGGTATACTCAAGTTTTTGTAACTTCTTTTACCAGCTCAGAGTTATTAAGCTTGATAAAAAAAGCCCCATTCTCAAGCATGTGCACTTTCTCAACATTTTTCTCATAAATTCTTCTATAAAATCCATTCAATACAACAAAGGGAGGATGAGCCCCTAAAACAAAGCTCATAACATTGTTTTCTCATAATTGAATTTCAAGAATAAAATCAACAAAAACTATCTAACCCATGCTAACTCCAAGCTTAACAAACTCTAATTTAGCACCGGGGTTTTTCATCTTTGTAATATCGAATTTCTCCCAAATGCTCTTTGAATCATTACCTGAAACATTCTCAACATATGAGTTGTCCGCACACTCTTTCACATTGTTCTGAAGAGTTTTTGTCCAACCTTCAAGCATCTAACAAATCTGATTACTGCTACTAACATCAATTCCATCCTTTGAGACATAAAGTAATTCCAACACTTCAGAAAATTTCTTCACGAAATCAACATTAGAACGAGGTTTGACTAGATACTTTGATTCTGAAACTACAATAGTCGGTTTTCCAGATGATTGAGAAGATGAAGGTTGTTGGGAAGGAGAGGAAGTGAGGGACACAATGATTTTCTTCCTACCTCTAGCCATCACTGGTAGTTACCAAGAAGCTAGGAACATAATCCATTGATGACCTTTAAGATCGCCGTCATCAAGAACTCTACTAGGGTTTTAAAACTTGCAACGTAAGATAGGCCAATTGAATTATCGTAAAGTCAAACAATTTTTTCAGTTATGTTGTTATCTCTACCTTAAAAATAGATATTTATATAGCTTTAAGCATTACGTTGAATATGTAAGTACATTATCAGTTAGAAATATTTAAGAATTGATATTACTATATCAACCTATTAGCTTCTAACATCTTCTATGTTCTATGTTCTTCTATGAAAAAAATAAATTAATGATTATTTATATGTGAGTATGAGGCGGGTTGGGTAGTATAGTACACATCTCCACACATCCTTGCAAATTTTTATGGATAATTACTCATCCCCATACTTTTCCCCATTTATTGGGTAAATCTCCTCCTCGATACTTTTTTTGGGTGCCCACTGAATCTCGTTTCAATTGCCATTCCTATAAAAGAGCGATGAAAGAGAAAAAAAAATTTAATCCATTTAATGGAAAAATTAACACTAAGGTCGACTAATGTCATAAACGAAAGTGAAATTGAGAGATCCATTCAAAAAAACAAATTTGAAGGGGTGAGCTTAGGAAAAAATAATAATACTAACGGCATAAATAAACTAGAAAAAACAAATAATTTAATTAATTGTAATTTAGCCAATTTTTTTAACTGTTATACACTAGGGGTGAGCGTAGGATGCATTGGGATGAGTTCCACTTGTCTCTAACCCGTCCTTAACTGTTGAGCGGGTTAAATTTTAGACTCGAATATCCATCTTTAATTACAATGTGACACAATATGGACAAGTTCAAATTAGAAGTTTCAGGATAGAGATAGGTCAAATTGACCAAGAACAAAAATGATAAGCATAAATTTATTAAAATTATGGATTTAATTTTAGGACAAAAGTTTGACATAATGGAATATTTTTTTCATCAGAAAATTTCTTTTATTTATCAAATTGTTAAAATGGTTTCTATAATTTAAATCTCAAGTGATTGCATAATGATAGTTGATCAAACCGTCTCCGCATTATGATCACTTTATTACATAATTTAAATACTCTGTACAACTTGAAAAGTGAAAATATCAAGAGGTTTTACTATTCAAAGAGATATAGATGAATACATCACTAGCAAGCACCTCTCATATGTATCCATGTGTAATACTCCCCCGTACCTATTTAATTTATATGTCACATTTAACCGAAACACAAGAACCAATGTCGGTAGTTAATTGCTTCTTTTTAAGGAAATGTCCTATCAAGTTAGAATAGGAGTCCTTGATAAGGATATTTAGTCTAACAAGAGTGGGCTCTTGGTCCTACTTACCTGTTTGAACTAAGGTTTTGGGAATAAAGACTATGTAGTTATATCAGGCACGTAGAAATAGTGCGTCAAGAGAGAGTAAGTGTAATACCCCTTTTATTACCCTTACTAATATATTATACTTATACCTATTTTTTTATTACTATGGTAATGAAAATATGAAATTATTAAAATTTTCTTATTCTAATCACCACATTCATACAAAACATAATCTTATATTCATTAATTATCCTCAAAAGTCAAGTTTATATTACATTCTTCAAAATGTGACTCTAGACATTATCATATATTAGACTTATCCCTGCAAAACATACATATATACTTATATCCAATTAGCCTAAAGTTCGTGGTTTCTTATACAAAATAACTTAGTCAGTACTAGACTAAGTTGATACTCCTTTATCAATTAGAGTATGATTCTCCTCAGCCCCTGGATGTGAAAACACACTTCCAGTACCAAGAAAAACATGGGAAACAAGGAGTGAGACATTATCCTATAGTCTAAGTGAATAGTAGTTGAATAAGTAATAAAAGATAAGTAAATAATTATTGATAATACATCAACATTACATCCACATAACATTATGCTCATGATCCATGCTTCCACACAATCATAATTAGACAATATGCAACTATATGAATGCATGCTCGTCTCTCATGATCATCTAATCACTGGATCTTGAATCCAATCCCCGGATTCTATTCTTATGTGAGTCCATTCTCTAGAATTTATTCTTTTCCGAATCCAATCTCTAGATTCTATTTCTTGTATTCAATGACTGGATTTCTCTTTTCATATCATTCTCCAATCCATATCACACATGTTTCTCTCTACTCCCTCACACTCATGTGAAAGGTAGGCAGAGTAAGTGTCTCGCAACCAATGTTTTCCATGATACTTGGCCAATCTTTGGTCCAAGTACAACCTTTCACAGGAACGACTCGAGCTGAGATCACCCTCAACTGGCCCCTGAAATAACCAAGCGACCGATATAACTATCTATGGTTAGTGCAAAATGATTCCTCAGCAAGGGTGGCTAATCCTGTCACTCTAGGGTCTCAAGTTCTTCTCAGAGATAATTCCCGTGGTTGTTCGACAAAGCACAACTTAGCTAGTCACTATATCATTCTCGTTATAGGCTCCTGGAGCCATCACATAATCCTTTCTTATTTTCCTTGCCCTCCATCATCAACACCATGTATGATGCATGAGTTATATTAGTTTGTAACCTTGGCTGAATCTTGGATTATAAGCGATACTACTTGATTCTATAATGTATACTTTTTATGTATTACATTATGTTACATATATCTTTTATATATTGCTTAGTAGTATCGGCTATATTCGAACTCATCCTTTACTTCCTTTCCCTTAAATACATTTCAATATTTTCTAAATTATTGAATTGAATAGGTGATTCAAATCCGTAAAACTATTCTTCACTTTCCTTTGTTTATTTAGATTCTTGCCCTATTGCAAGTTTAACCATTCAATTAATCAGTTAAACCACTGCATAATTGTAGTTATTGGGCATAATTTTGATCTGGTAACTGGTTACAGGGCCATGTTAACAGATTTACAATGTGTAACTTTGGCTCATTTTGCTATGTTTCTGTCACGATAACCAGTTATGATATTAGGATAAGCAGTTATCCTGACAGAGTAATGCATAAATCTGATTTTCATTGAAGGATTTAGATTACAATTCCTTTCCAATTCTTCTTAGATAGTGTCACGTCATAAACATCTTGCACATGCATTTGCTTATGATTCATTTTTGGGCATAGTTGCGGATATGGTCTCTTGTTTTGCATACTTAGCACTGTTGCTGGCACTCTGACACACTGACGTTGATGTTTTACACTTGAGCCCATGGGGCAACTATGTGATGCACTTATATCTATATTTGAGCCCTGCTGGCTACTGTTGATATTAAATAAATGTGTTTATCAGGTTGAATATTTTGAAATGTCCGAAAAACAGACGAAACTCCGTCCGTTTGACGGTTGATTTTCATGAATTAAAAATGAATTTTTAAATCCGTATTTTTGTTATAAAGGAAATTAAGGGTAAATATTATAGGGTGTTACATTTATGGTATCAGAGCAGTTTCCCTCGGCCATTGGAGTTATGAGCTACTCCAGTGATTACTCACCAAGCGAGTAATCGATAATTATAGTTTAAAGTCTAGAATATATTGATAGGATGTTTGTACTACTAATCATGCTATTAAGCATTAACTGTCGGCCTTATGCATGATTAAACATAATGGCTGGTAGGCGGATCGATAATAATGGGATCCGCGCTATTCTGGAACAACTAGTACAGCTGCAACAGAATCAGGGGAATAACATAGCAGCAGCAGCTGCTGCAGCAGCAGCAGCAATGAATCCTCAGCCACCAGCTCCAGTTGCTATCGATTGGTTGGCATGATTCAGAAAGAATGATCTGATGAAGTTCGAAGGAGGGTTCAATCCCGATGGGGCACAATTGTGGTTGCAGGAGATTGAAAAGATCCTGAATACCATGGCACCACTGGAGGAACAAAAGGTTCTGCTAGCACAATACATGTTGACTAGTGAAGCAGAACACTGGTGGCAACAGATGCGGAGGGGTTTGGAGGCGAGCAACCAGGCGATCACTTGGGAGTTGTTCAAGGACCGTTTCCTCGGCAAATACTTTCCTGAGGATGTTCGTAGAGAGAAGGAGATAACCTTTCTGCAGCTTGTGCAAGGGAACATGAGCGTTGGGGAGTATGCTGCTAGGTTTGAGGACTTGATCCGATATGCAGGGAGTTACAGGGATGCTGATGTAAGGACCAAGTGCATCAAGTTTGAGACCGGACTTCGTTCGGAAATCAAGGTGGCTTTTGAGTATCAGAACATCGCCAATCTGTCTCAATTGATCAACATGACTAGTACTTATGAAAAGAGTCGGAAACAATGAGCAGCTGAGAAAAGAAACAAAAGTGTACAAAAAGCTGGAGGTCCTATTAGGGGCAAGAGTTCGGTGCAGCGACCAGATCCTTACTCCCAGCCTAGAACAGGCCCAGCAATGAGTACCTATGGTCCTATTCCGACTTGTCCACATTGTGGTAAGCAGCATAGGGGAGATTGTTGGAGGCTGGACCCGAGCAAGGGTGGGATAGTCTGTTACAGGTGCGGTCAGCCGGGTCACATTGTGATGAATTGTCCCAGAAATGTAGTGAAGCAAGAGGTGAATGTGGCCAAGGTACAGAAAGCTGGTGACAATCGGGTAACTCAGAAGGGCAAGGTGTATACCCTGGATGGCGAGGAAGTTACAGAGGCTGATGAGCTGATTCGAGGTATTGGCCATATAAATGATGTTGCATGTGGCATTCTCTTTGATTGTGGAGCTACACACTCATTCATTTCTGTCAATTGCATGAAAAGATTAAAGTTATCTGCTATTGAGATGCCTTTTAAATTGTCTGTGTCTACCCCTACAAATTCAGCTGTAGTTGCATCTTTGATGTGCTTGGATTGCCCTCTTCGAGTATTAGAGCAGGAATTCAAAGTAAACTTGATATGTTTGCCCTTAACCAAGCTGGATATCATTCTAGGCATGGACTGGATGTCCCAGAACCGTGTCCTTCTTGATTGTAGCCAGAAGTCAGTAATTTTCTGTCAAGTTTCAGCGTCGGCATTAAATGATGAGGAAGCATCAGATATCAGTAGACTCCCAGTGGTTTGTGAGTTTCCGGATGTTTTTCCAGCTGACATTCCCGGATTACCTCCAGCCAGAGAAGTAGAATTTGGCATCGATCTGATGCCTGGTGCCGGCCCGGTATCTAAAGCGCCTTACAGAATGGCCCCTCCAGAGTTGGAGGAATTGAAGAAGCAGTTGGAGGAGCTTTTGGCTAAGGGGTTCATAAGGCCAAGTGTTTCTCCGTGGGGAGCTCCTATTCTTTTTGTTAAAAAGAAGGATGGAAGTGTTCGCATGTGCACTAATTACCATCAATTGAATGCGGCGACGGTGAAGAATAAATATCCGCTCCCACGCATTGATGATTTGTTGGATCAGCTTAGGGGAGCTGCAGTTTTCTCAAAAATTGACCTCCGATCTGGATATCATCAAATCCGTATCCGAGAGGAGGATATTCCTAAAACTGCTTTTAGATCTCGGTATGGGCATTTTGAATATGTGGTGATGCCTTTCGGTCTCACGAATGCACCTGCTATCTTCATGGATTACATGAACAGGATCTTCAGGCCGTACTTAGACTCATTTGTCATTGTGTTCATTGATGACATTCTTATCTATTCCAAAAGCCAGAAGGAGCATGAAGAGAATTTGAGAACAGTGCTCCAAGTTCTCAAAGACAAGCATCTTTATGCCATGTTTTCCAAGTGTAGTTTCTGGTTGAATGAAGTGCATTTTCTAGGGCATGTGATTTCTGAGAAGGGTGTGGCTGTTGACCCTTCTAAGGTGGAAGCGGTGCTTAAGTGGGAGAGACCTCAGTCCATCACAGAGATTAGAAGTTTCCTTGGTATGGCTGGGTATTATAGGAGGTTCATTGAGGGGTTTTCTAAACTAGCCCTTCCTTTGACTACTCTTACGCGGAAAGGTGTTCCGATTGAATGGTCCCCAGAATGTGAAGAGAGCTTCCAAGAGTTGAAGAGGCGATTGACTAGTTCTCCAGTGTTGATTTTGCCGGATCCGGCTCAATCCTTTGTAGTGTATTGTGATGCTTCAAAACAAGGGTTGGGTTGTGTGCTGATGCAGCAAGGACAAGTCATAGCCTATGCATCCAGACAGTTGAGGCAGCATGAGCAGAACTATCCCACTCATGATCTTGAGTTGACGGTAGTAGTTTTTGCTTTGAAAATATGGAGGCATTATCTATATGGCTCAAAGTTTGAAGTCTTTAGCGATCATAAAAGCCTTCGGTATCTCTTCGATCAAAAGGAGTTGAATATGAGACAAAGGAGGTGGATGGAGTTTCTGAAGGACTATGATTTCGATCTCCAGTATCATCCAGGCAAAGCAAATGTAGTGGCTGATGCATTAAGTCGCAAGACTTTGCATGTCAGCAATATGATGGTAAAGGAGATGCAGCTAATCCAAGAGTTCAGTGACCTCAATTTAAACATGAAAGTGAAAGAGAAGAGCATTGTTTTAGAAATGTTGCAGGTTACCAATGACTTGATTAGCCTTATTAGAGAAAGACAAGCTAATGACGCAGAATTACAGAAGTTGTTGGAAGGGGTATCAGGCAATGAAGAGCCCGATTTTGTAAAAGGCATAGATGGCATTATCCGATTTAGGGGTCGGATATGTGTTCCCATGGACTTCGAGATCAGAAGGGATATTCTGTGGGAAGCACATCGGACCAAAATGAATTTCCATCCTGGTGCAACAAAAATGTACCAAGATCTGAAAAGGATTTATTGGTGGCCAAAGTTGAAAACCGATGTAGCAGATCATGTATCTCATTGCCTTACTTGCCAGAAAGTTAAGATTGAGCATCAAAATCCGGGTGGTCCGTTGTGATCACTTGAGATTCCGGAGTGGAAGTGGGATAGCATAGCTATGGATTTTGTGATGGGTCTACCTAGGTCGGCTGCAGGATGTGATGCAGTTTGGGTGGTTGTGGACCGTCTCACAAAGTGTGCTCATTTCATTCCGATTCACAAGAAGTACACTCTGGAGAAGTTGACTCAGTTGTATATCAGGGACATAGTCAAGTTGCATGGTGTTCCTACCAGTATTGTATTCGATCGTGATCCGAGATTTCTGTCTAGATTTTGGCAGAGTCTTCAGGAGGCATTGGGTACTAAGCTGAAATTCAGTACGGCTTATCATCCGCAGACAAACGGACAATCTGAGCGTACTATCCAGACACTGGAGGACTTTTTGAGAGCATGTGTTCTGGAGCAGACTGGTAGTTGGGAGCAGTTACTGCCGTTGATGGAGTTCACTTATAATAACAGTTCTCACTCCAGTATTGGCATGGCTCCATTTGAGGCTCTCTATGGCAGGAAGTGTAGGACGCCTCTGTGTTGGTTCCAAATAGGAGAGAATTTGTTGACAGGTCCTGATATTGTGAAGGAAACAACCGAGAGGATTACCATGATCAAGAACAAGATGAAAACTTCCCAGGATCGCCAGAAGAATTATGCTGACAGGCGAAGGAGACCTTTGGAATTTGATGTTGGGGATCATGTGTTTCTGAGAGTGTCTCTGGTCACAGGAATTGGTAGAGCAATTAGGTCCAAGAAGCTAACTCCTCGGTTTGTTGGACCTTATGAGATTCTGGAGAAGGTTGGTCCGGTAGCTTACAGGATTGCTATGCCCCCTCACTTAGCTAGGCTTCATGATGTATTCCATGTTTCCCAACTAAGGAAGTACATTCATGATCCTACTCATGTGGTCACACTGGACGATTTGCCTTTGAAGGAGAATTTGACTTTTGAGGTGTTACCAGTAAGGATTGAAGACAGGCAAGTGAGACAATTAAGAGGCAAGGAGATCAGCTTGGTAAAAGTCATTTGGAGCAGGAACAATGTGGAGGAGGCTACTTGGGAGCTAGAAAGCAAGATCAGACAATCTCATCCACACTTGTTCGAGGACAACTGAATTTCGAGGACAAAATTCGGGTAAGTGGGAGAGAATTGTAACATCCCAAACTTTATTTATATTGTAATTTATGTTACGATGGTCTTAGGGTAGAAGAAATGAGGGCATAAGTTAGAAACTTAGGCAATTGAGCATGCAACCTTAGGTTTAAAACATAGGAATTTAGGAAATTAGAATAACAAGATTGGTAGCTTAAAACATAAATTCCACCGTTGGATGTGAAGTAGGATAGGTGAGGAAGCTTGCTTTAAAATTTGAGGAAGATCCAACGGGTAACGAAGAAGTTATGGCCTCTCAAAGTCTGGGTACTGCAAAACTGAACAGCTTAATCGATTAAACTGCAGCTTAATCGATTAAGGTCAGAAAATGAATAATGGCATAATCGATTAATAATCGATTAAAAGCTGTAGATGCTGAAAAAAAATAAAGGTGTGTCCACCTCTTAGTTCTTGAGAAACTCGAATTCTCTCTCTCCTAGGGCACCAAATCTTCCATTGTCATCAATCAATCCTCAAGAGGATCACTCCAAGTCCATTCCCAAGTCCTTCCTTGTTGCTCCAAGTAAGTGAATGTTGATTTTATTCTTCTCTTTCTCTCTCTAGAATTCAAATTTCTCTCTCTCCCTCTTCCTCCCTTGAAGCTTTAGTCAACAACCTTGAGGAACTTGATGGGGTCATGAATTTCCTCAAGATTCTTGGGCAAAATTTAATATTTTGTTCCTTTATTTTATTGATTTTAGGTTCCTCCCTCTCTTTTGAATTTTGGCTCTTTCTCAAGTGAGCTCCAAGCACAAATTCTCTCTCTATCTCTAAGAGCTTGAGGTAAGGAGTGGGTTATAGTGAGTATTACCTTACTCTGGGGTTTAGTTTACAATATGCATATAATGGGTACTAAGAGTTATGTGTTAGTTTAGGTTGTTATACTATAGGGTAATAAATAACTAGAGCTTATGACATAGGAAAAATAATTGGATGATGATATGCTTTATCTTTAATATTTGGTATACAAGCTTGAGACTTGGTATTGTTATTAATTTAAGTGCTCATTTTTCTAAATGATTGAGTTATGATTCTATTTTATAAACCAAGGCAAAGAATGGAAATTAAGTATGAATTAAGGATAATGGTGATGATATTAATGAAGTTGTTTGATTTGTGCTAATTAAAGTTATAAGACATAATTGGGATAATATGGATAATGTAAAGGTGTTATGTTATGATTGGTTTGAATATGGTACTTGCTAAAAAGTTTAAGTGGTTGAAAGGGAAATGAAATGGTTAATATGAGTAAGAGGAAAGGTTAATAAAGGAAATGAATATGAAATATATATACCCGGACGCAGTAAGACGTGAGTGCACAGGGGTGCAAACGCAGTAGGTCGTGACCAGGGATGAAATGAAAGAATGAAAATGAATTATACCCGGACGCAGTAAGACGTGAGTGCACAGGGGTGCAGACGCTGTAGGTCGTGACCAGGGGAGAATGAAAACATACCCGGACGCAGTAAGTCGTGACCAGCACATTAGTGCGGACGCAGTAGGTCGTGACCAAGGGAAAGAATGAAAATGAATTATACCCGGACGCAGTAAGACGTGAGTGCATAGGAGTGCAGACGCAGTAGGTTGTGACCAGGGACAGATTGAAAAGAATTATGAATATGATTAAAGTGTAAGGAATAAAAGACTTTATGAAAATGATGTATAAGAATGAATAGGCAAGATTGACTTGAGAAACCAATGGAATACTTTGATAATGAATTGTGATTTCTTGAGTTTTATTATATTGTTATTGAATGGTTAAATGTGTATGGCTTGGTATAGCATTATGTCGTAATTGGAAACTGCTTCCCCATTTTATGTGTAATACTCACTCCTTACTATTTCCACAGGTACCGAGGCTGAGTTTACGCATGACCAGGCCGAGCAGGAGTACTCTCCCTCACAGGGAGAGTAGGGTTGGGATTAGATGCATTCTTTTGACCTAAGCCTCTATATTATTTGATGTATATGTGCTGTATATGCTCTTTTGTGAGAGGCTTAGGATAGTTTCTTTGGTGCATTTGCTTATGATTCATTTTTGGGCATAGTTGCGGATATGGTCTCTTGTTTTGCATACTTAGCACTGTTGCTGGCACTCTGACACACTGACGTTGATGTTTTACACTTGAGCCCATGAGGCAACTATGTGATGCACTTATATCTATATATGAGCCCTGCTGGCTACTGTTGATATTAAATAAATGTGTTTATCAGGTTGAAGATTTTGAAATGTCCGAAAAACAGACAAAACTCCGTCCGTTTGACGGTTGATTTTCATGAATTAAAAATGAATTTTTAAATCCGTATTTTTGTTATAAAGGAAATTAGGGGTAAATATTATAGGGTGTTACACACAACACTTTGGTTAATTAAATAATTCATTCATGCATAATCTAAACACACCATCAAACAATCACTCATTCAATCATTGCAAGACATCATGATTATTATACAAGCCAGTCAAGTCATAACATAAAGTATAAAAATTTATATTCATCAAAAATATTTAAGTGAAATCTTAGTGTGACTAAAAGTAAAACACGAAAGATAAAATCCAAAACTATATCAAATTAATTTGTTTAATCTTCAAATTTTTCAGAACACACATATACATACCAAAGTTCATCATATAAAATTTTCAAGTCATTTAAACAAGTCTAAGCTAGGTTTCAAATCAGATTTTGCATGAAAAGCAAAGCGGAACTGTTGCTGGTCTGAGGCAAAAACGTCATTATTAAAAATAGTTGTTCAACTCCGAATAGCATAAAAATTGGTATAATCTTCCTTATACAATCAAGACTATCGCATAAAATTTTCAGATTATTTGGAGTTGTGAAAGTCATACTTTTCCAATTAAATTCACGACTAAGTCCAGAAAATCTGAACCAAACAGTTCACTGTTTTGCCTTTAGTAAAAATATCAAATCAACTCCAAATCTCTTAAAATTTTACAGAGAGTATCTAGAGATGTTCAGGAAGCTACCATAAAAATTTCAAGCAATTTAGAGTAGCACAAGTTCGAAAATTCTGTTTATCTTTAAACCGAAAAACTTATTTTCTTAAAATTGTTTTCACAAAGTTTGCTCTCATAGAAATAGGAAATCTATTCCAAAAATCATCCAAAACTTCAGAGAAGTTCATTTTAACATACTTAAGCCAGTGACAAAATTTCAGAATTATTGAACATACAAAAATATCATTTATCAAAGTTAAATTCACACACATCTCAATTTTCAGCACAACATTTTATTCCATAAACTTGTTCATCCATTTCTTTTCATGAAAATCAAAAATACATTCATACATACAAATCAACACAAGAATCAATCCATCAATTATTTTTCCTTTGAAAACCGAATTAATATATCATGAAAATAATTTTCTTTAATTTAAATACAACATGCATCAACATCAAAAAATCAAGCCTTTAAAACTAAAAAATCAAGAATCAAATCAAACTATCCTAGACCTAGACATGCACATACTTAAAATTGGTAGATCTTAAGAAAAATCACACATGCATCAACATTCAAGAATCAAAATCAAGACTAACATCAAAACATACTTTTTATCACTAGATCATCACATGCATGCATCAAATACTTCAATTAAAATTCATCTCTAAAAATCTAAGTTAACACCGAAACATGCATCAAGAAAAATGAATTCATTTTATCAAAAATTTCATGCTTTAAGTTAAACTCTTTACTAAAAATAATTCCCTTTTCATGTACACAAAACCGAATCAAGCAAGAAAATAAAATCATGAGCACAAAAATCCTTTTAAAACCGATTTGAACATCAAGTTCTTAAACATAATAGATCTCTTGAAAAATCCTTCATGCAAACCCAAAATCAAACTTTTTCTTAAAACACTTTAAGAGATCAAGAGGAAAATGAATTGGTTCATGAGATAACTTGAAAATTATAAAAGAAAATGCTTATTTATCAAGATCTTCAAAATCAAGTTTAGAAATCAATATGTTTATAAATCAAAACACTAGATCTAACTTGAAAACAAACATGCATCAAAGAACAACTTTTAAAAATCGATTTCTTTTCCAAAGACATGCATAAAACCAAAGTACATCAAAGAAAACAAGAATCATTCACACAAAATAATTGGAAAACTGAATCACTCTTCAAAACCTTTTTGCATGTTCATTTTGTTATTTTAAAACTTAACCTTTGTTCATTATTCTTTGAAAAGCATAGATCAACCTTAGAAATTAACATGCAAGAACCAACTTTTTCACAAATCAATACATTTACAACAAAAACCAAAAATAAAAATAATAGAGAAGGAAGAATCAACAAGGATCAAGCTACTACCTAAGGAAGATGATTGAATATGAGTTAAGAATTAAGGCTTTCTCTCCTCTTCTTCCTCACGGTTCTCTTCTCTCTCTCACGGTTCTCTCTTTTTCTCTCTATGTATCATGAGCTAGTGTTGCTCTTGAGACTAAGTGTTTTTGGTGGAAGTGTGAAATGAAAAAGTGGAAGAAGAAATGAAAGAATGAAGGGAACTAATGGAATGAATGGAAAGAAAATAGGCTAAGAGTGAAATATCATTTCCCTTCCTTGGCCCTTGGTTTGGTTCGGCCATACATGCATCTAGGAGGGGTATTTTTGGCAACACCAAAACACCTACTTGGTCCCCAAGTTTTCATTTTCTTTTCTTTTTATTTTATTTCCCCTTTAACTTAGTCACCAAGCAAGGCTTCATAAACACACACATGCACACACCATTCATACACATGTCATCCATACACATCACACACATATCATACATGCACACACACAAAACCGTGGCACTCATGCACACACACACATGTCTTACAATTTTTATTTCTTAATCATATTCATTTATAATTATCAATTCACATAACCAAGCAATTAACTCTAAAATTCCCATTCACACAATCATACATACACATATAAGCACACATTCACATATCATACACACACTCATATTCAATCACACATTTGATCATACAATAATCACACATAAATCATAACACTTAGACACAAAATAATTAACTTAATCAAACATACATAATAACACTTAAACACAATTTCCTTCTTAGATAATAAACTGTACTAATTGGTTGCAATTATAGCCCTCATTTCACTTTCTAAAATCATACTTTAATATATTAAAGAAAATCCCAAAAGGAAAAATTCATTAAAAATCAAAAACTATTTTTCATGATTAATTACTTTAAAATTCGTACTTTACAAGTCTGAGAAAAATTTTCGCAAACCAGTCCAGAAAATTATAAAAGATACATTTTTGAAATCTACGTTTCGATGCGATCGTTTTCATATAAAGATCATAAAAATCGGAGTTACGGTTAAAAAGTTATGGATTTCCAAAGTTGATACATCTAAGAAAGTCCATAAAGAAATTCATTTTTAAAATAAATCACCAACAATAAAATCATTTCTCATAAAAATCATTTTTATTAACTCCATAAAAATATTTATTTATCAAAACTCCGTAAAATCAATACCTTATTTCGTAACCGAACAAAATACTCATTGAAAACCTTTTGTAAAACAATTTCTCAAAACTCTTCTTTAATAAAATTTTATTTATCCTAGTCGGAAAAACGCGGGATGTTACATTCTCCCCAACTTGCAGATTTCTCGCCTCGAGAAATGCTACGCAGAATTCCACGATCAATGGATGTCGGATTCCTTAGAGTGCTTCTCCCAATCTGTAAAAGCAGTCGTCGTCTTTGAGTCGTCGCATATGCATCGTTCTTTCAAAGGTGATCTTCGTAGGCTATTTCATCATCGGACACAATGGAATACTAATGGTATAGCTTTGTCAACAAGAGTTCAAAGGGTCCAATGATTTCGAAACAAAATTCCAAAAAGAATAGCACGCTTATGCCAATCCTGACAAGGACACTACTTTCTTCATGGTTTTTCTTCCTTAATTTGACTTTTCTCATCCTTTTAAGCAGAGGTGGGTTATTACAACCTTAAAATCTCCGTTTACTCCCCAACTTTGACGGATCATATTCCTATACATCACATCTATCCAATAACATTTGACAGGGACTAAAGTCATAAAACTTCCTAACATTCACTAATTCTAGTTTACCTTACAAAACTTCCCATCACTTTGTTCAAGCCTATCTGAGTATCATCCTAAATTCTGCTAACTAAACCAAATTTTCATCCTCATCTTCAGTACTTATTCAAACAACTTAGGTATTCTAAACCTTCATGACCCATTTTCATGCTCTAAACCATTAAAAACTCTCCAACTCAGGAATTTATCCTTCAGATTAACGATCTTAGCACCTAATGACACCCTTAATTCCACAGCTTATAATCACCTATGTCCATTAAAACATCAAATCTTGGTCTTTTAACCTAATTTTGGTCGTCACTTAAAGGTTCTATTCGCCACTTTATCTAGTTGATCTTATGGTCCTATTATAAGTTCACACCTACCCCAATCATTCACCCACTCCAACTAGAGCTTTTCTAACTCCAACTTTTCAGACTCATCCCAAATATCCACAATCTTAACACCATCTATACCATTACTTGGGTTAGACTACTATCAAACATTTCAGTTTTAATCCTTTTATACATCCCATTATCTTACTCAAGGTTCTAGGGGTACTCTTGTTCTAAGGTATCACATCCATTCATGCTTATTCCTTCCTAAACCATTATGACTCTTTCCTTAACAACACCTCACCGTCCGCCTCATAACTTAAATATGTCCAGTTGATTGCCATAAGGTGTCAGGGTCTAAGGTTTTCATGGAAGGCTTTTAGAGAGAACAAACGTATTGTGAAGACAACTCAACAATGCATAGGGTTTACATAAAAAGGAGTTTCAACAAGAAAAAAGGGTTCTAGTCACAAAACAAAGTCGCATGTCAATATCTCATAGGTTGTTTCAAACAAAAAGAGAATTCTCAACAAAAGGGGTTCCAACAGTCAAGAGAGGTTCAGGTCACAAAGAATAAAGTCTCCTTATGATATAGATCACTGTTCCTTGTACCATCGTAGACAAATTCTTGACACGTTCCAAAGATAGAGAGATAGAATGATAGAGTTAGAACGATAGAGATAGAACGAACGTTCACGTGACTTCGTACTTCTATTCTCACTCATCGCAATACTAACACAGAGACAGACACACACAAGCAAGCATGTAAGCCCATGCATCAGGCTACTTAGGATAACCATTGCTCTGATACCATTCTGTAACACCCCAATTTCGGCAACTTGAAAACATCATCTCTTTAACCATTTTATAGTAAAAATTTGCGTAAATTTTTTTTTTTACATGGTGACATGGACATGAGAAGCTTAAGGTTCAAAAACATTTCATTAACTTGATTGTAATAAAATAATATTCTCATGTCACACATCACAAGTCAAGTTCCAAACCGAGATGTTACTTAATATCGCGCTTTGTAACTTAGCTTCATAAATCTCTTTCGAGAAAACATTTTCGTTTCTTGTTTCACAAAAACCTTATTTCTTAAAAACCATACTCAATAAAATACCAAGCGGGGTACAAAATGATATAGCAACGTCAACCAAGTAGTTGAAGGGAATACAGTGCTCGAAGGGATTACCTACTGCTAATCTTGACCTCTAATCTTCCTCGCTGCAGTCCACTGCCGAAGCCGCATCGAGATGAAAGTACAAATTATACTACAGGGTCGGTCATCTACCCGTTGCAATATCGGAATAACCCGATACGACAACATGATAGGAGGGATGGTCAGCATTCCAAAAGTACAAACATGACAAGATAGTAAAATAATGACTTCACATAAAATAAAATGAACATAGTAAACTATGTAAATAAAATGCAGCACTTGACAGACACTTATCACTAACTAGAACATAACAATGACTAGAGGCATATAACAAAAACATATGATCTAATAATTCTCATGCAATCACAATTACTCATGCTATGCATATGACAAATATATTCACACAAGCATATAGAAAACACTTATAAACAAAGCACATCATAACACACCAAATATATCAAAATCATAACTCATTTCAATATACATTACTGCAATTGGCACCACAGGCCTTCGAACATTCAAGTCTCATCACCATTTTTCTCAATCTCTCCAACATTCACTTATACTTTCTTTCTTTGAATCTTCCTCCATTCTTTATAAATTCTTTATGTTTTCATTCTTGTAATCTTTTTATCATTCTTAAGTTTTATCAAACGACTCGCTCAATGATGGGGGAACTTCATCATTGAGGAAAACACACACGTCTACATCTCCTCGGTCATCCACCCAACCTAGTCGGAAGCAAACAGGAGTACAGGACCTTTACCACGCGGGCACGACAGCTGTCTCACAATCAATTGGCCCCAGGCCAGGAGGACTACAGCCTCAAATCAATTCAATTCAATTCATATAATATCATATCAAGGCACACTGTCTCAAACTCACAGTGGCAATCACAAATGCCCCGTTCCAGTCCCTCTCACTGTTCTAGACTTGCAATCAAGGGGGTGACAGTATGATTTCTAGTTCGCGGTGCGGAACATACCACAGCATTGGACCCAGTCCCTACCACGTTCGTACGCCACATGTGGGATTCGTTCCGCCTAGAAATATACTCTAGGCTTCTTGACGTTCACCGTCTTTGCCCTCCCCTCATGCAATCTCGACCTGAGTGTCCGCATATACCCATAGTATCTTCCTCTCCACTACTTCGCACTCTCATACCTCACCGCGTATATTCAAGTCTTTTAAAGTCTTTTAAAGTTTTAGAGTTTTAATTAGCGGCTTAATCCTAACAGTCGGTTCATCCTTGGTGCATCCCTTCAATGAACCCGACCACTAATCATAATCCGTTCCCCAAAGAATCTCAGCGACATCTTGCCTCTTATCTCTTTCTCATGCATCTCATCGACATTATTCTCATCATCATTGCTCCTCAGCATCATCATCAGCATCATTCTCCTCAGTTGTTGTTCAGCAGCACCATCAGCGTTGTTCTCCTCAGTTGTTGTTCAGCATCATCAGCATTGCTCTCCTCAGTTGTTGCTCAGCAGCACCATCACCACCACGCTTCCGCTCGCCTCGTCAGGTATTTCTTATCACCATCTTTGAGGATCATCTTTTTATCTCAATTTATCTCTTTCACAATTCGTTCATCTCATGATTTATTTCTTTCTCATAATTCTCATTATTACATATAACCACATTCAGCTTTTCCACACAGGACAAGATATACTTCACAGTATAATTCACAGAGAAATTCAATACATAATGAAATCAATCATGCATCATATCTAACAAAACAAATAGACATCTAACACATATATATCACATATAATCGTGCAGCACATAACCTATGACAATTACTCGAATTAGACTCGATGTACTTAGTGTAGAACCGAGTCTACGCGGCACGATGACTTAGGCCTACTGCATCTCTCACCTCTCGTTCCAACATCTGAAATCGTTGCGGGTCCTTCCCAACATATCAGCTATTCCACTTCTTGACTTATATGCACCATGTACTAAGGGATATGATACTAACGTTACAAGCCTATTTAGATAATCGTCATACTTAGTATTAAAAACGTGTTTTCGAAAACTCTTTTTACTTCTCGTCGGAAAGTCGTAAAATGTCAAGACATTTTCAAATCAAATTAGACTTTTGAAAATACTTTAAACATCTCAAAATCTTTTCAAAACAATTGATAAAATACTTTAAAATCATTTGTTTTGGTTGCTGGTCCGTTCCGGACAGCCATTAACCAAAACTCAAAAACACCGAAAAACTTAACTTTTGTTCATGTAACACTTTGCTTTAGAATAAACACCTAAACGATTTATTTTTCAAACTTAACACCGTGAAATGAGGTAAGGGCAGCAACCACTAAGTCCAAGGTTTTTCAATTAAATCAAGACTAAACTATTTCAAAGACCAATTACAAAATCAAACACAACACTTTGGTTAATTAAATAATTCATTCATGCATAATCTAAACACACCATCAAACAATCACTCAATCAATCATTTCAAGACATCATGATTATCATACAAGCCAGTCAAGTCATAACATAAAGTATAAAAATTTATATTCATCAAAAATATTTAAGTGAAATCTTAGTGTGACTAAAAGTAAAACACAAAAGATAAAATCCAAAACTATATCAAATTAATTTCTTTAATCTTCAAAATTTCCAGAACACACATATACATACCAAAGTTCATCATATAAAATTTTCAAGTCATTTAAACAAGTCTAAGCTAGGTTTCAAATCCGATTTTGCATGAAAAGTAAAGCGGAACTGTTGCTGGTGTGAGGCAAAAACGTCATTATTAAAAATAGTTGTTCAACTCCGAATTGCATAAAAATTGGTATAATCTTCCTTATACAATCAAGACTATCTCATAAAATTTTCAGATTATTTGGAGTTGTGCAAGTCATACTTTTTCAATTAAATTCACCACTAAGTCCAGAAAATCTGAACCAAATGGTTCACTGTTTTGCCTTTAGTAAAAATATCAAATCAACTCCAAATCTCTTAAAATTTTACAGAGAGTATCTAGAGATGTTCAGGAAGCTACCATAAAAATTTCAAGCAATTTAGAGTAGCACAAGTTCGAAAATTCTGTTTATCTTTAAACCAAAAAACTTATTTTCTTAAAATTGTTTTCACAAAGTTTGCTCTCATAGAAATAGGAAATCTATTCCAAAAATCATCCAAAAATTCAGATAAGTTCATTTTAACATACTTAAGCCAGTAACAAAATTTCAGAATTATTGAACATACAAAAATATCATTTATCAAAGTTAAATTCACACACATCTCAATTTTCAGCACAACATTTTATTCCATAAACTTGTTCATCCATTTCTTTTCATGAAAATCAAAAATACATTCATACATACAAATCAACACAATAATCAATCCATCAATTATTTTTTCTTTGAAAACCGAATTAATATATCATGAAAGTAATTTTCTTTAATTTAAATACAACATGCATCAACATCCAAAAATCAAGCCTTTAAAACTAAAAAATCAAGAATCAAATCAAACTATCCTAGACCTAGACATGCACATACTTAAAATTGGTAGATCTTAAGAAAAATCACACATGCATCAACATTCAAGAATCAAAATCAAGACTAACATCAAAACATACTTTTTATCACTAGATCATCACATGCATGCATCAAATACTTCAATTAAAATTCATCTCTAAAAATCTAAGTCAACACCGAAACATGCATCAAGAAAAATGAATTCATTTTATCAAAAATTTCATTTCTTTTCATGTACACAAAACCGAATTAAGCAAGAAAATAAAATCATGAGCAAAAAAATCCTTTTAAAACCGATTTGAACATCAAGTTCTTAAACATAATAGATCTCTTGAAAAATCCTTCATCCAAACTCAAAATCAAACTTTTTCTTAAAACACTTTAAGAGATCAAGAGGAAAATGAATTGGTTCATGAAATAACTTAAAAATTATAAAAGAAAATGCTTATTTATCAAGATCTTCAAAATCAAGTTTAGAAATCAATATGTTTATAAATCAAAACACTAGATCTAGCTTGAAAACAAACATGCATCAAAGAACAACTTTTAAAAATCGATTTCTTTTCCAAAGACATGCATAAAACCAAAGTACATCAAAGAAAACAAGAATCATTCACACAAAAAAATTGGAAAACCGAATCACTCTTCAAAACCTTTTTGCATGTTCATTTTGTTATTTTAAAACTTAATCTTTGTTCATTATTCTTTGAAAAGCATAGATCAACCTTAGAAATTAACATGCAAGAACCAACTTTTTCATAAATCAATACATTTACAACAAAAACCGAAAATAAAAATAATAGAGAAGGAAGAATCAACAAGGATCAAGCTACTACCTAATGAAGATGATAGAATATGAGTTAAGAATGAAGGCTTTCTCTCCTCTTCTTCCTCACGGTTCTCTTCTCTCTCTCACGGTTCTCTCTTTTTCTCTCTATGTCTCATGAGCTAATGTTGCTCTTGAGACTAAGTGTTTGTGGTGGAAGTGTGAAATGAAAAAGTGGAAGAAGAAATGAAAGAATGAAGGGAACTAATGGAATGAATGGAAAGAAAATAGGCTAAGAGTGAAATATCATTTCCCTTCCTTGGCCCTTGGTTTGGTTCGGCCATACATGCATCTAGGAGGAATATTTTTGGCAACACCAAAACACCTACTAGGTCCCCAAGTTTTCATTTTCTTTTCTTTTTATTTTATTTCCCCTTTAACTTAGTCACCAAGCAAGGCTTCATAAACACACACATACACACACCATTCATACACATGTCATCCATACACATATCACACATATATCATACATGCACACACACAAAACCGTGGCACTCATGCACACACACACATGTCTTACAATTTTTATTTCTTAATCATATTCATTTATAATTATCAATTCACATAACCAAGCAATTAACTCTAAAATTCCCATTCACACAATCATACATACACATATAAGAACACATTCACATATCATACACACACTCATATTCAATCACACATTTGATCATACAATAATCACACATAAATCTTAACACTTAGACACAAAATAATTAACTTAATCAAACATACATATTAACACTTAAACACAATTTCATTCTTAGATAATAAACTGTACTAATTGGTTGCAATTATAGCCCTCATTTCACTTTCTAAAATCATACTTTAATATATTAAAGAAAATCCCAAAAGGAAAAATTCATTAAAAATCAAAAACTATTTTTCATGATTAATTCCTTTAAAATTCGTACTTTACAAGTCTGAGAAAAATTTTCGCAAACCAGTCCAGAAAATTATAAAAGATACATTTTTGAAATCTACGTTTCAATACGATCGTTTTCATATAAAGATCATAAAAATCGGAGTTACGGTTAAAAAGTTATGGATTTCCAAAGTTGATACATCTAAGAAAGTCCATAAAGAAATTCATTTTTAAAATAAATCACCAACAATAAAATCATTTTTCATAAATATCATTTTTACTAACTCCATAAAAATATTTATTTATCAAAACTCCGTAAAATCAATACCTTATTTCGTAACCGAACAAAATACTCATTGAAAACCTTTTGTAAAACAATTTCTCAAAACTCTTCTTTAATAAAATTTTATTTATCCTAGTCAGAAAATCGCGGGATGTTACATATGTGTCATGTTCCATAAGTTCTAAATCAAAATCAAGAAGAGTTTGGATTGTTGTAAGTGAAGTTTTAGCTAAATATAGTAACACAGAAGTAAGATGTCCAGATTTGTTCTTTGATTTTCATTGAGGTATATTTTGAGTTAATTTCTTTCGTTTTTGGCGATTTCAGTTCGAATAGCTTGTGTGAAATGTTTACTTTAGTATTAATCATGATTGAGCCCTTGAATACTTTGTTATAAAACTCAAATTTTCTGACTTTTGAGCTATGTTGAATTTGTCAATTTCTGAACAGTTATGAAACCATTAACACGTGGTCAGCTTTGAGTTGATTAGTTATAGTCTAATTTTTGAACTAAGTTATGTGACGACCTGACTTTCTATTCTTAATAAAATACTTATATTCGAAAATACGACCATTTTTTTTTCATAAGTCAAATCATCATCATTTTCAAATCATGCGGAAACAACTACAAATATCATGAAGGGTAAACATGGAACTTTCAACTTCATTTCATTCGTCAAAAGAGTACCTCTTGTGGTGGACCTGGCTAGGCCGAACTCCCCATAAACCCCGCTAAAAGCTCAAGGACCTAACAAGGGACCCACTGAACGCTTGGCCGAGCTCAGGGCTCAACGGCCGAACAAGCGCCAGATACAGGCCGACCTCATGCCTCTGCTCAGGTCCGATCTCCGTACGTCTTCCCAGGTCCGACATCACCCCAAAGATTCCGACACCAAGGACATGATGACGTCCCCCAGCCTTATCCGCAAGGACAGCTCACCCCATCCTTATCCGCTAGGACAGCTCACCCCATCCTTATCCGCAAGGACAGCTCCCCCCATCCTTATCCGGAAGGACAGCGCACCACTCCTAGCTCATTACAGGCTGGCCCTACTTGGGTCCCAAGTTGGCCCATTAGGGCAACCAGCTCCCCCCTATAAGTAGCTCAGTACTACATGGGGCAAAGGTACGTCCTCTTACCCTAATCGCCACCCTCACACACCAGTGATTAGGGTATCTCTTTGGCTTCCCCTTTGGCCACTAGAGGACTCCCAACAAACATCACACATAAACCCTAGGCAGAGTCTCCTCTAAGGTAGATTTCCCCTCCTTAGAGGTTCTCCTCGCCCTAGGACATCACATTGGCGCCGTCTGTGGGAACCAGATAAAATCACTCCCACCAGTACCTACCATGACTAAACACACCTCAACCCAGAAAAAGAAGAAAGAGTTCCGCGAGGAACGTAGCCCCGCTCAGCCTCTACAGTTTGCTGACAACAGGACACCAGATCCCCCCCTTGCCTCCCCCACCTAATTCAACCACATGCTTCCCAGTTTGTAATATCTCGGGAGGTTTCGCCGGTGGTGGTGAGACCAAGGCGGAAAGGAAAAAGTACATCAACCAAATCCTGGCCGTTCGCCACAAGCAGATCTACAAGAGACCACCTCAAAAGGTACCCATTAGTTTCTCTAATCACGACCTGGAAGGCATAGTCCCTAACTACAACGATCCAATGGTGGTTGCGGCCATGATCGCCAACTTTAAGGTCGCCCGGGTCCTGGTAGACCAGGGCAGCTCAGCCGATATCCTCTTTATGCAGACCTTCCAGGCGCTAAAGTTGAAAACCTCTGATCTCCGAAGCTTCGAAGGAAAGCTGTTTGGATTCGCGAACGAGGCGATCCGTCCTGTAGGAGCAATCCACCTCCCGGTAACCCTAGGCGAACAACCTTCGACCCGAACGGAGATTGTCAGATTCCTGGTAGTCAATTGTGATTCCCCCTACAACGCTATCTTGGGAAGAACCTATTTGCAGGCCTTTGGAGCAGTAGTTTCAACAGTTCATCTAGCGTTAAAATTCATCGGCTCAGACGACGCACTCGTCACGATCAGGGCAGATCAGGTCAGAGCCCGACTTTGTTACAATGCAAGTCTACGGGGAAAAGTAAAGGAGAAAGAGAATGAGGAGCTCGTCGGACCGATGTTGGCTAAAGGAAGAATCTTGTTAGCCGACCTGGACGTCCGGGCAGAGCAAGACGACTTGAGACCCTCCCCACAAGGAAATTGGTCGGCTATCCAGATCAACCCTTCCGACCCTAGTAAAACCCTCAAGGTGGGATCCGACCTCTCCCCAGAAATCCGAGAAGCAATAATAGACCTACTGCGAACCAACTCGGACTTATTTGCTTGGACCTCGGTTGACATGCCAAGAATTGACCCGAATTTCATCTGCCACAAGCTGAGTGTAGACCCGAAAGCCAACCAGTAGCTCAGAAAATGAGGCGAGTAGGGACGGAGAAGGCGAAAGTCATCCAGGAGAAAGTTTCCGACCTATTGCTGGCAGGGTTCATCAAAGAAGTCCCATACGTTGAGTGGGTAGCAAACACTGTCCTGATGAAGAAAGCAAACGGCAGCTGGAGAATGTGCGTAGATTATACCGACCTCAACAAGGCATGCCCAAAAGACCAATACCCACTGCCGATCATCGCTCAGCTCGTCGACAACTCGGCGGGCTACCAACTGTTATCTTTCATGGACGCTTACTCAGGTTACAACCAAATCCCCATATACCCCTCAGACCAGGACAAAACTACTTTTACAACCGGAAAGGCGACCTACTGCTACACTGTCATGCCCTTTGGACTGAAGAATGCCGGAGCAACCTACCAAAGGATGATGAACAAAGTCTTCAACGGCATCGAAGGTGATATTATGGAGGTGTATATTGACAATATGATTACCAAGAGCAGAAAAAAAGAAGACCATGTCAAAGACTTGGCTGCTGTACTAGAGCGTGTTAGAGCACACAATATGAGATTGAACCCAGAAAAGTGCATTTTTGGCGTTCCAGCAGGCGCCTTCCTCGGCTTTATGTTATCAGAAAGGGGGATCGAGGCCAACCCCGATAAATGCCGAGCTATCTTGGAAATGAAAAGCCCCACCGACCTCAGAGGAGTGCAACAACTAGCAGGAAGGATGGCCGCGCTTTCAAGATTCCTCCCCCAAGCTGCCAAAAAAGCCTTACCTTGGTACCAGCTACTAAAGAAAGGAGCAGCTTTTAATTGGGACAAGGAGTGCGAAGCCTCCTTCTTGGCACTTAAAGAGTATATTTCATCCCCCCCAATCCTCTCTAGTCCCGCCCAAGGAGAAACCCTCTTCATTTACCTGTCAGCAGGAAGTTCGGCACTTAGCTCGGTGCTGATCCGAGAAGAGGGTAAGAATGAGTTGCCAATCTACTTTATAAGCCGAGCTTTGCAAGGCCCCGAGCTCCGCTATACTAAAGTGGAAAAATTCGCGTTTTGCCTTATCCTGGCTGCACGGCGTCTTCAGCAATACTTTCAAAGCCATCCTATTGTCGTAAGAACGGCCCAGCCTATAAAACAAGTCCTTCAGAAGCCGGACCTCGCAGGGAGAATGATGGCTTGGGCGATAGAATTGTCCGAGTTTGATATTTCCTATGAACCAAGAAAGGCGGTCAAGTCTCAAGTGCTCGCAGACTTTGTGTCCGAGTTCACAGAGCCCCATCCAAGCCCTAACTCGGACACTTGGGTTATATACGTCGACGGATCAAGCAACCAGAAAGGAGCGGGCGCAGGAGTAATTCTGGAAAATGCAGAGGGAATCAGCATTGAATATTCTCTAAAATTCAAGTTCCTCGCCTCGAATAACCAAGCAGAGTACGAAGCCGTCCTCACTGGTCTTCGCATGGCCAAGGAGCTCGGCGCATCCGAAGTCCAAATTTTGAGCGATTCCCAGTTGGTGGTGTCCCAGATCACCGGAGACTACCAGGCAAAAGAACCTATTCTGCAAAAGTACTTAGATAAAGTCAAAACCCTGGTTCTAGAATTTGAAAAATTCTCCATTAACCATATCCCCTGAAGCTCCAATTCCCGTGCCGACGTTCTTTCCAAGTTGGCAAGCACCAAGGACGGAGGGAACAACAAAAGCCTAATTCAGGAGAAAATTTCAAACCCGAGCATGGTGATGGCCATCTCGATCTCAACAACCTAGATGGACCCAATAAGGTCGTTTTTGGAACACAATATCGTCCCGACTGATCAGAAAGAAGCAAGAACCTTAAGACGGAAGGCGGCAGAGTATGTCGTTATAGATGGGATCCTCTACAGAAGAGGAATGTCATCTCCTCTTCTGCGGTGTCTCACTCTTGACGAAGCCCAGGAGGCATTGGACGAAGTTCATGGGGGGTTTGGAAGCCACCACGTCGGAGGCAAATCCTTAGCACGAAAAATACTAAGGGCTGGATATTTTTGGCCGACCTTAGTGGCGGATTCTATTGACCACGTTCGCCGATGTCCCAAATGCCAATTCTTCAGTGACATTCATCAGAAACCGTCTGAGGAGCTGCATTCCCTGGCATCACCTTGGCCCTTCAGCATGTGGGGAATGGACATCGTGGGACCATTCCCAACAGCACCAGGTCAACTAAAGTTCATAGTGGTAGCCGTGGACTACTTTACCAAGTGGATCGAGGCTGAGCCACTAGCCACCATCACATCAGCAAGAATCCAAAAATTCTTCATGAAGCAAGTCGTTTCTCGCTTCGGGCTCCCGCTAACATTAATCACCAATAATGGCAGTCAGTTTGCAGCCAACAATTTCCAGATATTGGCAGAAAACCTCGGTATTTCCCACCATTTTTCCTCAGTTGAACATCCCCAAACCAACGGACAAGCTGAAGCTGCCAACAAAGTTATCGTGGACGGACTAAAAAGGAGGATTTTGGAAGCTAAGGGATTATGGGCCGAGCTCTTACCGGAGGTCCTTTGGTCAATCAGAACCATGGTCCAGACCTCTACAGGTGAAACCCCGTTCAGATTAACCTATGGCTGTGACGCGGTCATCCCCATTGAACGAAGAATCCATACCTTCAGGATGAGGGAGAGACCCACAGGGCAAAACGAAAATTTGATCAAAGAAAATCTAATCCTGGCCGAAGAAGTCCGAGAAGCGGCATCGGTTCGAGAAAAGAAAGCAAAAGAAGGGCAAGCCAGGCAACACAACAAAGAAGTTCGGCCCAGGTCGTTCGAGGTAGGAGATCTGGTACTCCGAAGGGCCGATATTGGCCTCAAGAACCGAAGAGACGGGAAGTTCCCCCAAAACTGGGAGGGCCCCTACAGAGTAATCTCAAAAACAAACTCTGGGGCGTACCGACTAGAAATTCTTGAAGGCTCCGAACTTAAGAACTCGTGGAACGTCGCGAAACTTAAGATATATTACAGTTAGTCTCACCTCGGTAGATTACCATTGTTTGCAAGGAATGATGTACTGATCCTTTAAGTAATGAAAAGAACTTTTTTTTCTCAAGTGCCACAGTCTTACATACGTACGTACTAGCTTCTCATTTAGCATTAGCCACCTAAATGTTGCATGGCGCTACGAACAGCTTACATCTCTTAAAAGAGATCGGCTTGTATGCACAATGTACAAGGGATACCCGATGATGTACAGCTTGCAGTGAAATGTTTTCACATCTCTTCACTCAGCAACCTCTTCTACATCGGGGCTGAGGATACCCACCTCGGCCAAGACGGGTAATCCGAGTTCCCCACCGTATTCCCTTATATACAGTGCCTCTTTTCGGAGGACACTTATAAGCCTACTGCACTTACTGAGATATTCAAGTTAAAACTCACTCCTTCTTAATTCACATTCAACTTACATTTTCAAAATTTCATAGTACCTTACAGGGTTTCAAGTTAAACCATAGGCTTAAAATAAATAAAGCATGCAACAAGTTAAAAACAAAACTTGCATTGAAATTTATAATGTGCTACAAGTATGATCCAAACAAAGTTCACACTATGAAAAGCTGTTGTACACAAAACATAGTACTCACACAAAATATTAGCCGCCCCGCATAAGGGGCTTACGCTAACTCATCCTCCACATCGGACAGTATAACTGAACTCGGATCAAACTCCTCGTCAGTTTTCTCTTCCAACGGGTTCGGCAAATCCGCCTCGGGTTGGTTCAGATCGACTTCCACACCGTCCTTGTCATAGTCGACCAGCTTCCCATCTTCAACCCCGAATCCAGCGGAGGCACCAATAACTCGGATCCTCAAGCCCGGATTTAAATGAAAAAGTTGCTCCACAGCTCCGGCAAAAATCTTGTTACCAAATTTCTCAAAACTAAAATCAGCTTCATGCGCCGCTACCTTATGCTTCAGAGCTTGAGCAACCCTTTTCTCAAGCTTCGCCTCCACTTGCCCCATCTCGGCCAAGCCTTCCTTTCGACCAGCTTCTTTCACCTCAACCCTTGCTTGCGCAAACCGAGCTTCGTGATCCTTGAGAAGCTCCTCCACCTGTTGATGGTGTTTTTCCTCCAGATCGGCCAACTTTTGCTCAGCGGCCCTGGTACTGGTCCTTAGCTCGACCACCTCAGTTTGGATTTCGGCACGACTCCTTTTTTGATCGGCCGATATCCCTGCAGCTACTTCATCTCCATACTCGGATAGAACGCTAAAGAGATTGGTAGCCCTCTTCAGATGAAATGCTAACCCCTCGGTCATCATCTTCAGCTCATACCCCGAAAGATTAACAACAGCTTCTTTGACCGACCTCTTGACAACAGGCGGCCGGGGTGGAGCATCAGCGGCACTATCGACCTCCACGCTCGTCGCCGGCGATTGGGCGAGGAAACTGAAGGTCGTATGAGTAGAGTCGGGCAATGTCGACCGAGCAGCAAGTTCAGTAGCTGCTCGGGAAACATTTTCTCCCCTCTTCCGCTTGCGGGCCTCCAGGGACGCTTTCAAAGCCCTTGCCGACATGGTGGACTAATATTTCTCTGCGAAAAGAAAAAGAAGCACATTAAATAAATGGAAAGGACTTGATAAAGACAAGACATCAAGAAATATTATCGATCTCAGTTAAAACCACGTCATCCGCACAAGTCATGAATACCCCAACGTCGAGCTGGGATTTTCGACTAAGGTATTCAGTACGAAAATGCAAAGCCGCCTCCGCCTCGGTTGCATCAAGAGTCACTCCCGACCATTGTTGGGGTGTGTCTCGATGTCGATTAAAAAACTCTTGGGTCCACTGCAAAGGAAATTTTGGCCCCGCCTCATCTCGGAACCAAGGTCGCCAGTTACCGACATATTTATATTTGAAGAACCTGTGTTTAAAATGTTTCCATGACTCGACGAATAATCCGAAAAGCCCATAGTGAGCTCAAGCCTTGGTGGACACCCACAACCGACCAGTCACCCCCTCTTTGTTTCCAACGAAGGGGTTGTATATCCAAAGGAAGAGCTTAATGGTACATGTCAGCCCCTTTGCCCAGCAGTACCTCTGAAAGGCCCTGAGGAAGGACCAAGTGTTCGGATGCAGTTGCGAAGGGGCCACCCCCAGCTCGTTCAGAACGCCCATCTCAAACTCCGTAAACGGAAGAGTTATGCCAAGCTTATGTATCAGGTCGGCGTAGAAGAAGAAAGAGTCGGGGTCGGTTCGAGAGCAGATTCGGTCGTCGGCCGAACAGGGCAAAACTTCATAAGAAGTCCCGCTAGGATCTTGGGAACAGGGCAATATCGCCCCCTTCACGTTGAAGAGTAAGCCATCGCAATCCAGTTGAGACCGGATCCCCTTCGGCTCAACGTCCACCCAGTGATAGTGGGAGGCGTCAGTAGGAGCTGGGTACAAGTCGGGACGACTGGCACATTTCCGAGGAGGCATCGTACCTGTGGAAGAACAGGGAAGCTCGAATGTCAGTTCTATGGGTCATGAAGAATAACCCCACAAAAAACCCCCATCCACAGGTACCCCGCGCTCCTCCCCGAACAGCCTCAATAGGAACTGCTCCTGGTTCCCCAAAAAAAAAAAATCCGATACCAGAAGGGCCGTCCTCTTCCTTGCTACTATAGGAGAACAACGAAAATACTCCTCTGGCTCCCACCCCAAGAAGCGCTTACTCAAACGCCCCTAGCACTACCCACCATACCCCAAATACCTTTTAAACCAAAGATTCCCCAGAAAATTCAGTGTGCCCACAAGAAAGACCGTCCCCTTAAAAGCATGACTAACCCATTGCTACGCAGATAAACCCACAAAAAACCCACCCAATTAATCACGCAAATGCAGAAACCAAAACCCAGGAATGAGGAAAGAAGAAGCAAGAAGAATACCTTGTGTATATCGCAGAAAAGAAATGAGTATGTCGAAGGAAGGGAAGAACAAGTCACGGAAGTCTCGCTGAAACCAAACCTTGCCTTGGAAACGTATTCGCAGGGAAGAAGAAACGTGGGTATAGTGAGAAGATAAACCAACCGTTTAATAGGAAATGCAACAGAGACAGTTTGCTAGTCAAAGTACAGGGAAGAGTAACCGTCCTCCCTCTCTTTTTGAATATTGGGCTTGGCCCAGAAGGCCCAACCCAGTGAGGAGCCATAAGAACCAACACACGTGGCGCGCAACAGCCAAAAGCGTGGACCTCGATTAACGTCACAATGATGATGACGCTCCGTAGACCGTGAATGTCTGACATATGCCTGGGAAAAGTAAATGTCATTCCAAGTCTAAGTAATTAGACAGCTGTCAAAGCTCATGTCATCGTCACTGCCAAACCAGAAGGTTGCAGCTCACACGCGCCAACTAGAGACGGAACATCACGACCTCGGAGCAAGCCTTAAATAGCCTTGACCGAGCTGGGGGGCTTATGTGGTAAACTCGGCCATAAAGTGATGGACCTCGGGAAGAATACCCGAACCACGACCTCGGAGCAAGCCTCAAAGAGCCTTGACCGAGCTGGGGGGCTTATGTGGTGGACCTGGCTAGGCCGAACTCCCCATAAACCCCGCTAAAAGCTCAAGGACCTAACAAGGGACCCACTGAACGCTTGGCCGAGCTCAGGGCTCAACGGCCGAACAAGCGCCAGATACAGGCCGACCTCATGCCTCTGCTCAGGTCCGATCTCCGTACGTCTTCCCAGGTCCGACATCACCCCAAAGATTCCGACACCAAGGACATAATGACGTCCCCCAGCCTTATCCGCAAGGACAGCTCACCCCATCCTTATCCACTAGGACAGCTCACCCCATCCTTATCCGCAAGGACAGCTCCCCCCCATCCTTATCCGGAAGGACAGCGCACCACTCCTAGCTCATTACAGGCTGGCCCTACTTGGGTCCCAAGTTGGCCCATTAGGGCAACCAGCTCCCCCCTATAAGTAGCTCAGTACTACATGGGGCAAAGGTACGTCCTCTTACCCTAATCGCCACCCTCACACACCAGTGATTAGGGTATCTCTTTGGCTTCCCCTTTGGCCACTAGAGGACTCCCAACAAACATCACACATAAACCCTAGGCAGAGTCTCCTCAGACTACTCGAGTAGTTCTTGACCGCTCGAGTTGTTCATGCAAAAATACCCGAGTCTTTAAAAATCCACTCGAGTGTTCTTCCAGTTTCCCAGAATACTCGAGTCTTCCTTAAACTACTCGAGTCTTTTTGCTGCAACAGCACCAGTTTTCTGCACTTTCAATACCAATTTGAGTTCCTTGCTTCATTTCTCCATTCCTAGGCAAAACAACAACTTAAACACATAAAACAAACATGTTACAATACTTAAACACAACTGAAACAACATCAAATAGCATCAAATCACAGATTGCATTCAAACTTGAAAATATCCATTTTAAAATGTGAAATTCATTTCCACTTGATTTTAATTTCGAAACACATTACAGTGAGCTTTATTAGGTCCATTTAAACTTGTTTGAATCATAAAATTATGGGTCTCTGACCTCCAAGTCAGAATCCCAATTCAAGTTGCATCCCTCTTTGAACCTTTAATGGTTCCTACATTTCTAGCTTGAAATTACTCATTCTAGTATTTAGGTAACTCCTCCCTTACCTCAGAGAAGCTAAAGAAAGGATTGGTTGGAAAGAAAAAGGGGTTGAATCAAAACTTGATTTTGAACCGGTGCAAAACTGTTGCACTTGGCTGACTTTTGCCATCAATTCCACAATGAATAAGACATGAAAAAGAATGAAACAAGTTAGCTTTAGAAACTAGGAAATGCCAACTTTAAATAGAAACAAGTTTGGAATCGAAAGAGTTCCTGGATTTACCAAACGGATTCAAGAAAAATGGGTATTTGATGCTGACACTACAAGAAATACCCCTGATTTCTGATGGATTTTTTCCGACGGATTTTTTTCCGTCGCTATTCATGTCTTTTCCGACGTAAATGTATGTCGGTATTTTCATTTCCGACGGTCTTGTTTTTTACATTTTTCGACGGACAAATCCGTCGCAAAATCTATCAGATAGGTTGTTATTTTTAAAACAAATAAATGGAAAAGAAATTTATTATTTTACGACGGATTTCTCGACGGATTTTCTGATGGACTCTTCTGACGGATTTTCCGACGGATTTGTCCGTCGATAATGCATAAATTTTAAAATATAAAAAATAGAAAATATTACCGACGGAATTATTCGTCGGAAGGTTTGTTATTTTAAAAAAATAAATGGAAAAGAAATTTATTATTTTCCGACGGATTTCTCGATGGATTTGCCGACTGACTCTTCCGACGGATGTTTTCATCGGATTTGTCCGTCGATAATGCATAAATTTTAAAATAGAAAAATTTAGAAAATATTACTGACGAAATTATTCGTCGGAAAGTTATTTCCCTAAAAAATATTATTATAAATCTTTAGTAGAATTTTAAAAATAAAAAAAAATTAAATAACATGTTGTAGACAAGATTCGAACAGTGATCCTTTGAAAATACTTTAAGGGACCAACGAACCACCAGGCTGGACAAGAACATATTATTTACTTTACAAATATTTTAAATGAATAATTTAATTTTCTCTCTATGTTCCTGCTACTCTATGTTAATCTGGTATAAATTTCTTATCTGCATTTTATAAGTTAATTATTATTTGGGTAAAACAAAATAATTTTTATAGACCATGTTTGCGTTTTGATTAAATCATGTTAGTTATCTAAAAATATAAACAAGAATTTCCTTATACCTCATGGTTTGAGTACTTACTAGGGTTAGTTGTTGACTTGTTAATTAAACTTCTTCGTATACCCTTTGATTCTTGATTATTTGGAGACTTCTCATCAAGTTCATTTTTAAGATGATCATTCTGTCAGGCCTGGCTCAGGGGCCAAACTACCATTATATCAAATTTATTTTATTTCACCTTTATTTTTTTAATAACTAGTTTTAGTAATATTGATTGTAATTGTTTTAATGGATTAAATGTATGTATGCACATATTTCAATTGATTTATTTTTCATCATTTTCTTAACCTCAACCTTTAGGTGAAAGATAAGAACCTGAAAAATAATAAATTTCATAAGAAAATGTTGCACTAAAAGAATTAAAACACTTTATATTTATCCTTAACCCCAAAAATTAACATTAAAAAAACTTTAATTTTAATAAAAAATTATAAATTAGGGGGTCCAAATTTTTTTTTTCACCCAAGGGCCCAAAACAGGTCAGGACTGATGAGCCTGCATTCTGTGGTGCATTGTCACTAGGCTTTATAGGTAGTGAATGAATGGTCTTAGCTTATAGCTTTTGTGTTGGATATGAATTGATGACTTGTCATCACTTCACTGTCTCTAGTCCAATTAAATAAATTTAGAAGCATTGAATTTAGATGTTGATAGACATGTCTTGATTTTATTTTTTTATCTTTATATTTTATCGATTAGTTTCCATTTATTATTGTTTTAATATTTAATTGAGATTATTGTCATTGATGTTTGTTGTTTCAGTTCTGATCTTTCTTTAATTAATTAATTAGTTAGTTATTTTATTACTATGTTAATCGGTTAAGCATGTCTCTTATGTTTTTATCCTTATTCATTACTGCATTATTTATAATGTCTCATTGCTTAATAGAAAAACTACTTTGAGCTTTTATCTCTTTCTTTCTGTCTCTAAGCAGAGTTTACTTATTGACTAGTAATAGTTACTAGTAGTAGTTATTAGTTATTATAGTTACGAAGATGCTAACAAGTGCCCTTAGAAATTTGTGATGTTATCGAGAATTTAAAGAGTTAAAATTGGTGTAAAAAAAACTCTTGAAAAGATTAAAAAGGGATTTGTGATGTTTTTTCCCATTAAGAGAACTTTAAAAAAACCCTTATAATTATTAATGTGTTTTTTATTTTAATGTTATTTGGATTTAATGTGTTTGAAATTATATTTTATTGATATTTTAATTTTATTGAGTGGTCATTTATAGATAAACAGTATTGTAAGAAAGTTATAGTATAATTGGAATTATAATAATATTATTTATCAACAGGGAAAATTACAGTATTATCAAAAAATATAAAAAAGAAATTTTAAAAAATTACCGATTATTCAAAAAGCTATTAATTCGTATTTGTTATTAGCGACAGAATTTTTGACGGCTAATCCGTCGGTACATCACTTTTCCTTTTGACAGAAATTTCGTCACAAATTGTTTATTTCTGATGGCATTTCCGACAGATTTTCCGTCACAAAATAATATTTTTGACGGATTTTTCCAACGGATTTTCCGTCACAAAATATTTTTTCCGACGGCATTTCCGACAGATTTTCCGTCACAAAATAAAATTTCTAACGGTTTTTTCCGACGGATTTTCCGTCACAAAATGTTTTTTATGACGGCTTTTCCGTCAATATTTCCGACGGTTTATAATTTGTCAAAAAAAATTTCCAACACCACTTTTAATGACGGATTTCGTCCGTCGGAAAATTCGTCGGAAAAGTGGAATTTCCGACGAATTTTGCCCATTACCGGCGGATTTTGCCCATCGAAAATAACAACATTTCTTGTAGTGTGAACTTGCTCTGTTTTCGCAGCTTTGAAAGCTCAACTTTGATTGCCTAGAACTCGATCTACAGAGGATGGTTTGAAGTGATTCTTGGTTCTAATTCAAGATTGGAATTAGAACTTTAGTTTGTGTTTTGGTTTCGAAGGAAATGGATGAGAATTGAGAGAGAATGAAGTGATTAAAGTAAGCTCCACAAAGCAGAGGAATTTGGACAGAATTTTGGGTTTGGAATGATTTGAATGTGTTTGGGACTTCATTGTTCACTTATTTATAGTCTAAGATTACCCTCCTTCGAAGTAAGGTCCAGCTCTGTGCTTGGAACCTCAAGAAAACTCGTTTTGGTGCGAAGTTTAAATGAAAACCGACTTATACACTCAACCAAACTGCTCGAATTACTCGAGTCTTTTTCCCAGGACTCGAGTCCTTTTCAGCAATATCAAAGAACACTGGAGTCTTCCCCAAAATACTCGAGTATTTTAACCTAATTTCAGAAAATTCATTATTTTATTCAATATAATAACATTATTATTTTAAATATTAAATTTTTATTTATTTATTCAAAATATAGGGTCTTACAAGTTACCCATGAAAGTTATTCCTATTTAAATTATCTTTAATTTGGTATATAGTTAGTCCAATTTAGATAAAAAGAGAGAAAGTTATGCTTCGTTTACTAAACTAGTTTTATGTTGAAAATGTATGTTGAAAAACCTGTTTGTCTTATAAGTAATCCATTAACATCGGCTATCGGGGCTTCAAGATTGCACAAGGATGAATATGTAAACCGTTAATCGATTAAGGCTTCCTATAATCGGTTATTCGGTCACCCAACTTGCTTTTTCACTACTTTTGAGTCTAGTAATAGATTATGACTTTTAATAATCGATTAACTAAACACTACACTTAAAATTGATTTGTTTTAGAGTATCTTAAGTGTCCTAAAGTTTAGAAATTAGTATTTGATCCATATTTTTAACATGTATGCCCTTTAGTAATTATGGTGTCAATAAGTCACTACTAAAATATGCTTATATATATATATATTTTTAAAAAATTATACCCTAATTTAGTTATAGTTAAAATCGTTGCTAACTGATAAAAATGTGACAACTAAAGTGTGGTTGTCTTTTAAAAAAATTGTATACTAATTAAGTCAAGGTCAAAATTATGACTAACTAATAAAAATATGCCATTATAAACCAGCATGGGTTGAGACGAGTGGTAAGCGGTTCGGTCTCGCTTAAGCAAGGTTTCGAGTTCGAGTCCTTGTGAATGCAGAAAATTCATGTTGGGAGACTCACCTGCCATAGTCAGGCACGCGACCCGGGTCGGATCCAGACCTACCTAGGTAGTATTTAGGGAACCGGGTGGGCAACCAAATAAAAAAATGCCATTAATTAAAACGAGACCGGTTCCGTGTTCCTTGCCAGAACCAGTCTTATTAATTTAAAATGAAACCAGTTTGGAGCCGATCTCCTTTTAACCCGTATTTATAACAATAACATTTTAAGGCCGATTCCAAACCGGTCTATATAATTTGGAACCTTTCTGAGCATCTTGCAATATAATTGAACCATGTGCTCCTTCATATTTTAAATTTCAAGCCATCAACTACCAAACACAAACAATTCAATCAATTCTGTAACCACAAATACTTACAGATCAGATGGAAACTAGAAAATGATGTACTGATATGTAATTACCTTTATGGAAGCCAACTTATTTCATAGACTTTTTTCTATTTGTCTATTTGGTCTCTGGCCATACGAAAATGAAGGTCAAATACATCATGCAAGTAGCAAACTAATTAGATTTATATAGTAGTTTCACACAGGGAAAAAAGTATGAAGCAAAAGTAAGCTTCCGTATTGTTCTCACAATCAATGGAGATCGCGAAGGATGACTTTCAACTCTTTCATAGACTGTGAGAGCTTCCTTTGATAGCCCAATAGGAGCATTAAGAAAATTTCACACATATGACATATCCATATGTAGTCATTCACACAAATCTTATAATGTAGCTCAATTACCCTGGCCCTCAAGCAAAGGGAGGGGAATAACAAAGAAATGGCTTAAACATATAGAGGAAAGTCCAGACCCAAGGTAAGTTACAATTATACAAATCAGGAGAATGGATGAAAAATGAAAATGAAATTTGTTGAAATAAGTTACTAAAATTTAGGGATGAAAGTGGATTAAACATTTGTGATTCATGGACTAAACTAATGGCATTTTTCGGGAAACGATATTACTCGTTATTCATTTTTTTCAAGTACTTCATCCTTTTTAAAGATAATGCAATTTAAGATTATAAATAAATATGAAAAATCTGTTAAACAATTTTGAGAATTTGGAATATCAATATTTTGATTATAATACACTTGTATAAATGAGATATGTAGTGGTTACACTTGAGGAAATATGTAGTGGTTACACCTTGTTTGTTTCAAGAGAAAATGAGTAGAAAGAAAATGAGAGGAGGGATTTTGGAGAGAAAACTTCATTTTCTCCTGTTTCGTTTAGAAGAGAAAATGGAGAGAAAAGAAAAAAACACATGGGACTCACAAAAAATTTTCTCTCCCCAAATAAAGAGATTTTGGAGAGAAAACTGTGATTGACATGTAAAATTACTCATCTCTTCTTCACTTGTCAATTTTACTTCATCTTTTTTCTTTAATTTTTTAATTCTTTAATTTTAAAAAAATAAAATATTTTTATTTTAATAAAAAAACTATTTTTATAATATTTTGGATTCGAAAATTTTATTATGTAATAAAGAATTGAAGTAAAAAAAAAATCTTCGACCATATGAAATATAGATATATATGAAAAATAAAAAAAATATTGTTTATATTTTTGAAAATAATGGTGTAATTGTCTTTTGACAAATTTATTATTTTCTCTCTTCCCACTTTTCTCTCCAACCAAACAAAAGGAGCTCAACTTTTCTCTCTTTCCAATTTCTTCACATTTTCTCTCATACCAAACAACCATAAAATCTACTCATTTTCTCTCCATAATCCCTCTTCCCTATTTCTTTCTTTTCATTTTCTCTCTTTCTATTTTCTCTCCATTAACCGAACAAAGCCTTACCGGATAAAGTGTCTTCCTAACCCAACATCTTTAGTGGAAAAATAATTTATTATCCCACAAGAAAAAGGTGACCAAAATCCTCCACTAGAGTTCTGACTTTTGACTCATTCATATGTGTCATGATTATGAAAGTGATGTGAAAGATCTTTACAATCCCCGGTTGTCGCGTCCACCAACCCACAGAAACCAATTCGGAATCGAATTACCTTGCCAACTGTTCTTCTAAATGACAAAAATGATTACTTGAATGAGCCACCTATGATTGAGATGAAGCTTAGTGGAAGTCCCCACACACACACGTGTATATATATGGTTCAAATTATAAATAAATTTAATCAATTTTACGTTTATTAAGAAGGTTAGTTGATTGTATTTAATTTTATCAAATTTATAAAAAAATAGAGGTAGTTTAAGAAAGTAGTATTGGGAATGAAATAAAAATTAATTAAGATTACAATTTTCTGAAGATGTTTTAGGAAAGTGGCATTGGGAATGAAACAAAATTTAATAAAGTTAATTAATTTTGCTTATATTTTAAACCAAAAAAGTATGTTTTTTGTTGCTTATAATTCGAGCCAGAGGGAGTATATATATTTGGAAAATGCTAACAAGTGCTATTAAGAAAGAGCACTCTAAAGAGCAATTATCAAGAAACTAAATATGATTTATAAGTATTGAATGTTGAAGATTTTAAGTTTAAAGAGAAGAAAGACTTGTGATGTTTTTTTTTACTTCTAACAAGTGCTCTAAACAAGACCCTATATATTTATACTACACGGTCCCACCGTTTTCTAAATATAAATTCATTTGACAAAAAATAAATGTTTAAAAAAGGCACTACATCCGTCCTTAAATATAAGACCATTTTAACACTTTTATTTTGTTTCTATTTATAAGACTCAATACCAATTTTCAATGACCATTAATTACTTTTTCCCACAAACACTCGTATTTATTTAACATTTTTTAGATTCCCAATAATATTAATAGGGTTAATTTTGAAAATATATATAAAAAATTTACATTTCCAATACAATTATCTAAATTAATCAACTTTATTAATAGATGTGAAATCTCTAAAAAGTGTTATATATATATATATATATATATATATAAACGGAGGAAGTACTTAATATAATTAATTATATAAGCCAGTAAGAATGTAAATATTTAATATATATATAATAAAAAATAATGTTTATAATTATTATTGAGATTTTAAAAAGCATTGAGTAGTTAAGATTATTTGCGAAAAAAAATAATTAATCACATTGGATATTTTTAAAAAGATTTAAATTAAGGACCAAATATTTTTTGTTTCTAAGATGGGCTTATAGTGAGGATAAAAGGTTATAAAATGGCGAAATGCTATTAGGAATGCAAGTAAAAAAAAAATTAATCCGAATGGATATTTTAAAAAATGTTTACATTAGGGACCATTTTTTTTCCCGAAGATGGACTTACAGTGAGGATAAAATGTTAGAAAATTGGCAAAAAAACCTATTAGGAATACAAGTCCACTACTATCTCCCACAGAATTAAGTACTTCATTCATTATCTCTCAAAGCATTAAGTATTTTATTTTTCAATACAAGAATAATAAGTAAAATATATATTTCAATTATGGGCTTGCGTAACCTGGGACCAAGAATAATAAGTAAAAAAATGGTGAAAAAACATTGGAAATACAAGTCTATTATCTCCCAAAGTATAAAGTGTGTTAATTCTCAATGGAAAACTGATATATTTAGGCTTCTCTCTTTAGCCATAGGGGTGACATAAAAAAATCGTAATTATAATGCATAACACTTATAAGATGAAATGATTTTTAATGCGTCTAATGATGCTAACAAGGATTATATTATGAAGAAGTGAAGCTTTGATGTTAACAAATAATGATTTAAATAGGGGAAATACATGTGTTAAAGATAACAGGCAAAACTTCTTGAAGAAATAAGTTTATGCATTCATATAGGAAAATATTAGTAGGCATGATATCTTTTATATAGCTCAAGCTAATTTTTTTAAAGTACTAGGACATGTTGAAGAAAAAGCAAAAATCTTCTTAATTTTTTTTAATTAATTAAAGATGCAACAAATATTTTTATACATTGTCTTAGCTATCTGGATTGTGAAAATATGTTTTCATGAATATTTGCACGAAGTAATCGATTACTTTGTTGCATCATACAAAATCCAGATAGCAATGAAGCAGTTACTTTTTCCGAAAGTAATCGATTACATTTTGAAAAACTCGATTACTTTGTTGCATCATACAAAATTCAAAGAGTAATGAATCAATTAGTGTTTCATAGGTAATCGATTATTTTGTTTAAAATAATCAATTACTTTGAGTGAATAATCGATTACTTTTTTGAAAAATAAAAAATTGATTTAATATCAATTGTATTAATTACTTGGATTATTTTTTATTTTCTCTAGTCAGTTTTTCGAATATAATCTACCTCAGTCAATTTGAAAATCACTCACTCATTCAATTTTCGAAGAAAACTCCCTCTTTTACTTTTCATAATCCTAGTTTTTTTGGAAAACTCAGATAATCACATTCTTCTTCTTCTTCTTCTACATAGTCTAAATTTATTGTGTGCTTGAGTGTTATATTATACGTAAATCAAGTTGTATTATTCACACTATATATTTAGAGTGCTTCAATTGTATACATTAATCTTATTTTCCCCAAAACCATCCCACAGTTACATCCCTAGTTACCATTCGAATCACGATACGTCTATATTAAACTAATTCCACTTGCTATTCTATTCGACTTTTTCTTTTTGAACCCCACATTCGACTTTTTGGCCCCCATTTCGTTTTTTCATGGACTATTCTGCCCTTTTGCTAATTATAACTTCCAACTCTTTGAAGGCGAAATTGACATTCTGCCTTTTAATAGGCGGAAACAAATATAAATATATATTTCCGATTAACAAAAGGCGGAATAACTTCCGAGTTTGTAAAGGCGGAACAAATTTTGTAATTTTGACTCTTTAAAAGTGGAAACATTAAAAATTAATTAGAATTCCCAAATTGCCCCTCCATTCATAACGTAGAAACATAAAAACAAACTATCTCGCGCTTTGCTTCTCACAGAAGCTGGGAAGAACAAACAAACTGTAACACCCCAAAAATTTAATTTCTGATTAATGAAAATTAATTATGTAAGTTTATTTATAATTAATTATTTTTGTAAAATCCTTGATTATGAAGTGATTTATTATGTAGGAAAATATTAGATAAGTTTTAATATGTGAAAATAATGTTTTTGCATATTAGCCCTATTTTAGGACTTAAAAATAATAATAGGAAGATTTTGGATAAAAAGGAAATATTTTTATTATTTTGGCAAAAAGACTCACAGAATTTCGTAGTTGCAATCCCCCTAAGTTCGAAGGAGGGTATAATCCAGAGGGAGCTCAGAAATGGTTACAAGAAGTTCAGAAAATCTTTCGGTCTATGGGTTGTTCAGATGCACAAAAGGTGGTGTATGCGACTTATATGCTGAATGATAAAGCAGAAACTTGGTGGAATGACGCCAAGCAGTTATTGGAAGTCGAGGATCGGCACATCACTTGGGAGGTGTTTAAAGAAAAGTTCTTAGAAAAATACTTCCTAGAGAATATAAGGAGAAAGAAGGAAGTTGAATTTTTGGAATTAAAGCAAGGGGAGATGGATGTTGGAGAATACACTGCAAAGTTTGAAGAATTGATGAAGTATTCTCCCTACTACCAGAATCATCCAGATGAAAGATCAAAGTGTATAAAATTCGAGAATGGTCTACGCCGGGATCTGAAGCCAGGAATCAGTTATCAGGGAATAAGGAATTTCCGATGTTGGTAAACATGTGCAGAATATATGAGGATGATATGAAAGTAAAGGAGGTTTATGAAAAGAATGTCCGAATTCAGAAGAAGCGAAAGATGGTGGAAATGAAAGCTCAGCTGGAGGAGGAAGAAAGACAATTAACCATGGAAAAAGAACAATCTGAGGAGCCGGAGCTGTATAGATTGGGACTAGGAAAATCTCAATCGAAGAATGGTAATCATAAAGGAAAGGGGAAAGAAATCACCTGCCCTCCTCAATGTGAAAGGTGTGGGGCACATCATTTTGGATCAAGCTGTGGTGTACCCAAGGGAATCATCTGCTTCAGCTGCAGGAAGCCGGGGCACTATTCGCCAGACTGTCCAGAAAATAAAAGCAAGAAAGAATTGGGTAGCAAGCGAGGCAAGCGAGGTAAACCCTTAGGTTGTCTTCTTTTCTCATCTGAATTAACGTAGTCAGCTATTTCTTTCGATTACATTAATTGAATCGTTCGATAATTTGAAGATCTAGATATCATTTTTTTTAACCCGAATTTCTGTGATCGAAACCTTTATCACAGTTGGATGTGATAAATATCTGTGGACACTATGGGAGATAGAAAGACTAGTTGAGACTAGAGAGATTAATGACCACCGGGATAGGACAAATCTTTGTCTCCCCAACGGAAGTAACTCTAGCGCTTGGCTATCTAGCTAAATCTGATGGTGACAAGTACCCTATATTTAAGTTCATCTAACTTAAAGATATGTCGTATGACCTTTCTTGCGAAAGGTTATATCTGTAAGGGATGATTTTATTATTAATGGTTTGAATATTAGGACTGATCACCCTAATGTTTGCAACTATTAAGGAATAAAGTCATATAAATGATTCGTTAATCGTGCGTGAGTGATCAGAGTGCGCAGCAGGAAAAGTTTTTCATTGAAAAATGTATTGTAAAATGTTTTTAAATCTAGGATATGTAGTTGTAATGTGTTTCTCAGAAAAGTTTATCCTCGAACAGTTTATTAAGAAATGTTTTAATTCAAGATATGTATCTTAGCCGGGAAAAGTTTAGTCAAAAGATTTCCTTCGAATTAATTGTAGAATAATTTTCGAAAAAGTTTAAGGAAAACCCTTTTTGGTAAGAAAGGATTTTTATACGCGTTGGAAAGCAAAAGTTTTATTCAAGAAATTTTTTAAGAATATCTTAGGAAATATTTGGAGCTAAGAAGTTTGAAAAGTCCAAGGAATTCTTTTAAGTGGGGGAGGAATCTCCCTAATGATATTTTGAAGAATAATAATAATATCATAATAATTTTTTATATGATTTTGAAGATGTAGAATTATTTTTTAAGAATGAATTTCGGGGACGAAATTCCTTTTAAGTGGAGGAGTAGTGTAACACCCCAAAAATTTAATTCCTGGTTAATGAAAATTAATTATGGAAGTTTATTTATAATTAATTATTTTTGTAAAATCCTTGATTATGAAGTGATTTATTATGTAGGAAAATATTAGATAAGTTTTAATATGTGAAAAATAATGTTTTTGCATATTAGCCCTATTTTAGGACTTAAAAATAATAATAGGAAGATTTTGGATAAAAAGGAAATAAAAATATTTATTTTTATTATTTTGGCAAAAAGACTCGACTCTTTCTGAAAAGACTCGAGTATTTTGCACAGAGTTGCACTCGTGAGTGCGTTGGCTGAGTCATCAACTCAGAAACCTCACGAGTTGACACGTTATCAACTCAGGAACACGACCATGGCTTCGTGTCGACCTGCATGAGCGATGGATTCGAGTATTTAAATTCACTTGTTGATGAAGATCACTCATTTTGGCCAATTTGTTCTGGAATTCGAAGTTAGGGTTCCTGAGTTCTTTGATTCGATTCTCTCTTATTCTTGAGAATTGATACACAAATCATACACCAATACGAAGCTCACATCTAGAGCTTTGTATAGACACCAAAATTGTGAGCTGAGGGTTTGAGTGTTAGAAGAATCGAAGCTCAAAAGTGGGGGTTTGGTTGTTGTCAACTGGTTCTTGGAGCTCACTTTGATCTTCAATTGTGGTAAGCTCATGAACCCTCTTGATTCCAATTTGGTTTTAATCTCTCGTGCATGTTGCAGAGAGTAGATTCTAACCTTTTTCCCCAATTTTTGTGCACGATTACTCACTCAAACAATATGGTCTTTGGACTCTGCTCACAATGGTTCTGCTCTTTGGTGGTTGAAGTGGTGTGTGCTAGATTGGTGGCTGCTGCTGTTCTTGGGTGTTTTTGAGTTTGTCAAAGTGTTGTCCAAGGTATGGGAGAAGTCATTCATATTGCTAGGATTATAGATTGTGAATTTAGAATTGTGTGTGCTATGTGAATTGGACCAAGACATGCTTGCTGGACTTGGAGGTTCAAACAATCACTTGGTCATTTGATTTATAACATGAATAATGTCTGAAATGAACTGATGAAATTAAGTTATAGGAACTTATGAGTTTGGTTGAAGTATAATTGACAAATGTGATAAATCATGACCTTGATGTGGTATGCTTTTGGTAAGCCAATAATGGACCTTGAAGAAGTTTGGAGTAAGTTCTAAATATTGCACTTGTGCTGTACCAACTCAGTTTTCATTTTAAATGTGGGTACATTTGATAATGTTATGTTAAGTTGCATAATATGTGATTTTGTGCATAAATGGAAGCATGATTGGATTCTCTGGGAATTGTTGTGATTTCTGTGATGAGACAAGTTTTAATTATGTAAATAAAGTTCATTTGACCATTGGATGGAGTTAGAATTTCTCAGAATTGAATTTGGCCTATTAAGTTGTTGAAAATGTGATTTCATGCATAATTGGGGCTCAAATTCAATTCTGTGTAATTTGATGTGTTCTAAGTGTTTGAACACGTTTGTTATATGTTATATGAACTCTGTCAATCATTGGATTTGATTAGAAATGGTTAGAATTGAAAATGGTATGTTAAAACCAGATTTTTAGCCTGTACTGTTTGAAAGACTCGAGTATATGGCAGGACACTCGAGTATTTTGACCAAACCTGAAACATGAGTTTCTGGAAAATGAAGAACACTCGAGTACTCATGAAGAACACTCGAGTATTTTGGTAAAATCTGAAGAACACTCGAGTATTCATGAAGAACACTCGAGTATTTTGGTAAAACCTGGAAAATGAATTTCTGAAAACAAAGAACACTCGATTATTTCTGTCCCGAAAATTAGAAATGCCATTTTCAATTCTGAATCATTCTGTTGGTATTCAAATCCAAGTGATCTAAGACTTAAAAGAAATTGATTGGTGGTGGTATGAAAGTGATGAATTAATAATGTGAGATATTATTAATTGTGATATACCAATCAATTCTTTTAAGTTAAGGAATTGCATTCATTCTGGAATTAAAATCAAGAGCTAGACTCATACATCATGCCGATCACTTAAATTGAAAAATTGTAAACGAAATAAGTATGAGCATCTTACTTGCATTAGATACTTGCCTAGTGCTACATGTGATTGTTGAAGATTGCATAAGGTGCATGAACAATTATTTGAGTTTAACCTCTAGATAAGTTGACTCATACGGTATGAGTTGTGGAGTAATCATCATGTCCTCTTTAGATTAAAAATGATCATGTCTACTTTGAGGATATAGAATGTGATTAATGGTTCAAGATCTGGGTATGATGTTGAGAAAGGGTTTGATAAGCATGATCATGTCTTCTTGGTAATCAATGTCTTAGAACATAAGAAGTTAATGGCTTAAAGGACATTAGAAAGAAATTATTACCTCATGATGATATGTGGAGTAAGTCTAATGCCTCAATCTAAAGATTGTGTGTTTGATAATTAACAATTTAGCCTACGGGATAATTAATGCTTTGGAACATAAGTAGATAATGACTTAAGGAGTATTAATGATAATGCAAGAGTGGTGATGCTTGTTGATTATGAGGATCCAATCCAAATGCGTTAGTGCTTGTTGCTCCGATTCAGATATGTGGACGTTGGATAAGTGGGATCACCCTGATTTCCATATGTTATGGACTAACTCCTGCAAGAAGTCATTATGCTTAAAGGATTCCGTATAGAACGGTGTGGCCGCTATACGAAGACATGTGGAACGGTGTGGCCGCCACATGTGTGGCAATTGTGATGGGATTCCGTATAGAACGGTGTGGCCGCTATACGAAGACATGTGGAACGGTGTGGCCGCCATATGTGTGTGATTCCATATAGTACGGTGTGGCCGCTATATGAAGACATGGAACGGTGTGGCCGCCATGTGTAAAATGTGATGATTAATGTATTTGTTATGCATCTCATGCATGGTGTACAGGGAATTGTAAAACGAGTGAGGTGCATGCGAGATTGGAAACCATGTAGTACGCTGTGGCCGCTACATGAGACGGTTGGAACGGTGTGGCCTCCACCGCAGAAATGACAAGGACCTAGAACTATTGGTGGACAATGGTTCAGGGATCATCCCCTTGTATCATTTTAGGATCGTGGTCGATGGGGTTCCAATATAGAACGGTGTGGCCGCTATACAGGTTGTGGAAACATCGAGCGCACGATAGCCTATCCCAGAGTGTTGTTTTCCTGGAAGAGTTGATTATGGAGAAACGATTTGAGAGACGTGCATGCATGGCATGAAAGATTTATGATGATACATGATATGGTTGAATAAGACTCTTGAGCATGCATTTATTATGTTGAAATGATATCTGTGTTGATTGTGTTTGACCAATCATATAATCTGGTTAGGCGATATGACAAGTGACTTACTCCCATCTACCATGTTTGTGGTGGTAGGTTCTTTCAAAGGACAGGATTGAAGCCTTTCCTGTAAGAGTGGAAGTTATCTAGAAGGAACAGCCAGGATGATGTCTCGTCATCCAAATCCTTTGCAGAAGGATCGAGTTGTGAAGACCAATGCTCTGGGTGTAAAAAGGGTTTTCAGGGTTTTGTATTATACATGTTTTACACTCAGAATATTTTGTAAAATAACTATTACTCTAATATCAAAAGTAATTTTGGTTTTCACACTCCTTATAGAAAAAGTTTTTGTTAACCCGTATTTTTCAATGGACAGTATTTTGGGTTGTTACACAAACAACAGAAAAAAAGGAACTCAACAAAAACATCAAACTGAAGCACTATCATCAAGCAACATTGTCCAAACTTGATCATTGTATTTGCACAAGAACAAACTTAACCACAAGGTATTGCAAAACTCTTCATTTTTATTTGAATAATATTGTTTGTTTGTCTTGTATTTTTAATTCTTAATAGATACATTGAGGTTGTATTTCACTTATATTTCCATTAAATAGTAGCATTTGTGTATATTTATTTGTTGACAAGCGTGGTGCCGAGCTAAGGAAGCATTAATGGCAAATATATTGAAGTCTGATTTAGGATTGAGAAAAAGTAAGAGGCAAAGAGTTGTATTTGCTTGCGAGCAAAGTGGTGTTTACAAGCGTTCAAAGCCAGTCCTTAAATATGATACTGGGAGCAAGAAAATTAACTGTCCATTCAGATTATATGCGAAGCCAAGTCGTTCGGGTGATGGGTGGGTGTTGAATGTGAAGTGTGGTTGCCATAACTATAAGGAGTACGAGTCTTTGGTTGGTCATTCGTTTCATGGAAGGCTAACTATTGAACAATATGCTCTTGTGGTTGATCTAACGAAGAGTGGCGTTAAACCAAAGATGATAATGACTACCTTGAAGGAACGATACCCAGGGAATGTGATAACAATGAAACAAATATAAAATGTTCGCAATCGATACAAAAGAGATGTGAGACACCCTTATACGTAGATGCAGCATCTGTTGCTATGTTTGGCGAGGGAAGGATACGGCAATTCTCACACGACTTTACCTGGTCTGATGTGGTCAAGGACATTTTTTGGGCTCATCCTGACGGCATTGCTTTGTTGCGCAACTTCAATCTTGTGGTGATAATGGACAACACATATAAGACAAACCGATATAGAGTGTCGTTGCTCGAGATTGTTGGTGAGACATCAACGTGCAAAACATTCTCCGCTGCTTTTTGTTTCATGTCGGCCGAGAATCATGCTAGCCTTTTGTGGGCATTGAAGCAGTTCAGTGGATTGTTTGTAGACCCCCGGGAATTTCCCATGGTTATTGTGACTGACTTCGACGGTGCTCTTGTGAGAGCTATTACATATGTGTTTCCTAAGTCTACACATCTACTTTGTCAGTTTCATGTCAAGTGCAATGTTAAGGGAATGTTTAAAAACTATTTCCGTGACATGGAAAAAACTAACAAAGTGATGAAAGCATGGATGGATGTCATCCACTGTAATAGCGTAGACGAGAATGAAGCATATCATGATGCATTTGCCAACGAATGCAAGGAAGCCGGGTGTGGTAGATTGTTAGAGTATGTTCAGAGGACATACCTAAATGAAAACAAAGAAAAATTCGTGGATGCTTGGGTACATTAGCATATGCATCTTGGTAATACAACAATTAATAGGTAAAATTATAAATACTAATAATCTTTAATGGATATACTTGTTTTAATTCAGTCATCTCATAGTTATCCTTGTCTTGTTAAATAGGGCTGAGAGTGCACATTCGACTTTTAAGAGGATGTTGGCCGATAGCTGTGGAGATTTAGCTACTTGTTTTGAGACCATGCATAATATGCTTATATGTCAGCATCATGACATCCTGGACTCATTTCAGAAGAGTATTACAAGGGATGATCACAAAATAAACATACCTTTCTACATGGAGTTGCGCTATGTGGTTTCTCAAGAAGCTTTGATGTTGATTAACAAAAAGGTGCAACGTATTGGTTATGATTGTGATTGTCGAATAAGGGCCACTCATGGATTGCCGTGTTGCTGCAAGCTTGTTGGTTATAAGAAGATTGGATGGTGTATTCCTCTGAGTGCAGTGCATGTTCAGTGGCAGAAGTTATCTATGTTCGATTCTGGCCAAGTTGAACCTGAGAAGACAAAAGAAGAAGAGGTTGATCCAGATCCTTTTCCACTTTGGGATGAATATTTACAGATGTTCAATGCAGGGGACAAAGCTACGAAGAAACGACTTTTCGATAAGTTTCGTGAAGTTGTCCGACCTGGTACCACGATTATGATACCACCTAATGAGAAGGTGAAGACCAAAGGTAAGAAGTCGAAGAAGGATAAGTCAATGAAACACTATCCTTCACATTGGGAGCGTATGGATTCCCTTTTGGTGACATGTTGAATGCTACGTGTAACACCCTATAATTAACTACCCTTAATCACCCTTTTATTAAAATACGGACTTAAAAATTCCTTTTTGAATTATAAAAATCATCCGTCAAACGGACGGAGTTTCGTTTGTTTTTCGGACTTTTCCAAATCTTCAACCTGACAAAAACATTCATTTAGTATCAACAGTAGCCAGCAGGGCTCAATTATAAGAATATATGCATCACATAGTTGCCCTATGGGCTCAAGAGTAGAACATCAGTACCAGTAGTTAGAGTGCCAGCAAAAATGCTAAGTATGTGAATCAAGAGGCCATAATCACAACTATGCCAAAAAAAAATGAATCCTAACCATGCACAAATGAAACTATCCTAAGCCTCACTCAAAAAAATCATAAACCGCACATACATCAAATAGTACGGAGGCTTAGGTCAAAAACAAAAACATCTAAACCCCAACCCTACTCTCCCTGTGAGGGAGAGCATTCCTGCTCGGCCGATCCGGGTGTATACTCCAACTCAGTACCTGAAAAATGGTAAGGAGGTGAGTATTACACAATAAAATAGGGAAGCAATTACTATTATGCTATACTAAACCACCAGGCCAATCACATATAGTCAAGTAAAATACATTTCACAATTAAGCACTCCCAATAAAAGGCATACACATATTATAATTATTTAGTTCTTATTAAGCTATGCTAAGGCATAAATTCATAAACTCTATCTTGGTTCCACAAAGCATTAGTCATAAAGCAAGAATTACCAAACCTTTTCCATTCAATTTACCAGGTAGCACCCTTTAAATTTCGGTTTCCGATATTATCATCATAATTCATTCTTTCTCTTTTCTTTCCTTTATTCCATTCTTAAAATTTATTTCGAATCAATGTACTTCACCTCCACACCGGAAGGTACCTCATACCATTGTACTTCACCTCCACACCGGAAGGTACCTCATACAAATTGGCCAGAGGGTACTTCACCTCCACATCGGAAGGTACCTCGTACTATTGTACTTCACCTCCACACTGGAAGGTACCTCATACATTGTGGCCTATGGGTACTTCACCTCCACACCGGAAGGTACCTCATAACATTGTACTTCACCTCCACACTGGAAGGTACCTCATACAAATTGGCCGGTGGGTACTTCACCTCCACACGGGAAGGTACCTCATACACCACTAAATGATTCGGGATCTTTAAATCTTTGAATTTCGTTTCCAATTATTTCATTTGTTTCCAATCTCATGGATTTTCATCAATTAATCATACCATTATATTTTCACTTCCTAAAGTGTCATTATACTTATTCCAACTCAACATGTTTAATACCATTCATAATTCCCAGGCTCAATATAATTTAGCACAATATCCTCCACTTAAATCAAATGTCAGAATCACATTGCACATAACATCACATATCAATATACTTATAGGCATAATCACAATTTAATATATTAAAAGCTATCCTAGGGTTCCTCATCAAAACTAACAAACACCTCCTAGCAACCCAATATAAACATAATACAACCTACCCCCTATAATAAGGTAACACAAACCTCCTTACCTCAAAGTCTTAGAGATAAAGAGATTTTGCTTGTTCTACACTTGAGTTTTTCCACCCAAAAGCCAACAACCAAAATATGAGAATTAGAACCTAAAATAGAGCCATAAAAGGAAAAGATCATTATTTATGCCATGGTTCATGCCAAAACTTGAGGAAAAGTAGAGCTTCATGGCTTAGAACTTGAAAACCACCATGGATGGTAGAGAGAGAGTGGGGAGCACGAATTTGAGAGGAAGAAAAGAAGAGATCCAAAGCTTAAATACTCACTTGGAGATGAGAAGAACAAGATTTGATGATGGATTTGGTGGGAAATCACTTGCCTTTTCTTGATTTGAGAAGAAAGGAATGGAACCCTTGTGAGGAAGAAGAGGAACTCGTGGGTTTTTGAGAGAGAGAAAGGAGAAGATGAGTTTTTGAGAGAGAGTGAATTATGAGAGTGAAAGTGAGTGTATTGTATTTGATTTAGAAGGAAAAATGAGTGGATGTGAATGAAAGCCCAAAAGAAAGATCCAATTTGTGTGGAGGGGAGTGCATCACGTGCACTCCTCTTTTTCTTTTTTTTTTGTACAGACCCTAAAATAATCGATTACCCTAACCTGGTAATCGATTATTCCTTCAGTGCAACATTTTTAGGACTTCCCACCTGAGGCCTTGTAATCGATTACTTGGCCATAAAGTAATCGATTACATTTGATGCAACAATTTTGGTATTTTCAGCAGAGGCTCAGTAATCGATTACTGTTCCAATAGTAATCGATTACTCTTCAATGCAACATTTTTGGTGCATTTTGGCTGAGAGCTAGTAATCAATTAACTCCACACAAGTAATCGATTATTTTGTTGTTTTTACCTCTTTTCTCATGGTTTCCAACTCTAGAACATTTTCCTTAGTTCTCATACCCCCCAGGCTATGTTTTCTACACTCATTCCTATCTCTTAGTCTTATGAATCTCATATATCCATCTCAACTTAATATACTATACTACACAATTCACAGTATATTAAGCATTTTCAAATTGAGGATGTTACACTACGGAGAAAGAAGAGTCATCGAAGAAGACGTCGAAGTCAAAGTCCAAGTCAAAGTCGGAGAAGTCATCAAAGGTTCCACTTTCTCAACCATCTCAAACTTCAAAAGTACCACTTTCTCAACCATCTCAAACTTCAACCGCAAGAGTTCAAACTCATGGGTTCTTGGCCCCAGCTGTGCTAGAAGAATATATCGAGTCTATACGTGATGTTAATGGCGATGAGAATTGTGGTTTCCGAGCCATATCTTTGCATCGATATGGAGATCAGCATAGTTGGATGTTGGTGATCCTAGATCTGATCAAGGAGATGACAGACTATAAAGATCTTTACATAGAGTTATTGGGCACCAAGCGATACATGGAGTTATTGGAGAATACGAATGTAAGCAATTTTGGTGCGGTACCAAAGGCAAAGTGGTTGGATTTACCGAATATGGGTCATGCAATTGCTTCAATGTACAACGTAGCTTTAGTCTCAATAGCATCTCAACCGGCGAGTATTGGGCAGTGTCAGACCTTTTTCCCATATAGAACCAATCCGACGTCACGTCCTTCCGTATGGGCTATTGGCAACATCCAAAATTTGCATTGGGTTCAGATTATCTTGCTAGATCACTGTCCGTTACCTCCAGTATATCCAACTTGGTATCGATCCCTTTGGCCTACTATTTGTGAATGGGCGGATAAACTCGGAGATCGGTTGAATTCTTTCAAACCATTGCTTCCACAAACTCATACTTCTGGTGATGTAGTTGGTCTTACTAAACCATGAATAATTATGTGTATAATTGATGATGTAATTACATTTATGTTATTTTTGGTTGTTTAGAATGATGTGTATAATTGATAGTGTAATTACATATATGATAATTTTAATATTAATTCATTTAATATTAATTAATTTATGATAATTTATGATGGTATAATTGGTTGTTTAGAATGATGTTACTGGTTGTAGCTGGCTGGTAGAATACAGTACAGGTTGGATTCTGGAGGTTGCTCAATTTACACAACAAACTGATATCTGATTTCTGTCATTTCCAACTTAGGGCAAGCAGAATGATTTCCGACTTAGGGCAAGCGGAATATGTGAAAATTATGGTTTGGTTTATCATATATTTTTAATTTATTAGTTAATAATAATAATTTATTGATTTATAGTCATGATTGCAGCATAATAATGGCAATGTAGTACTATACTATAACATCGAACTACTAATAAACTGTAAAGATCATAAGATATCCAAATACAAAAAGCAACGTAATACTGATAATATCCAAATACAAAAAGCAACATAATTCTAATAACATCTAAATACTGACAACGTAACACTGTTGCCTACCCCTACCACGTCTACCACCCCTGCCACCACGCTCGCCCCTGCCACCCCTACCCCCACGCTCAGCCCTGCTAGCACCTCTACGACCGGCTCCTTTATGTGGTACATGAACGCCTCGCGCTACATCAACGACAATCTGCCTATCGCATATGTCCATGATCTGCTGGATAGCATGCTGATCCACAACCCCGGTCCACTGCATTGGTCGCAATAAGTCTCGGATCCGGATAAAGGGGTCCTACACCCTCGCCGATGTATGTAATAAATACGGGTGATAAATCTGCTGAACCCAATCAAGGTAGTCAGCTGAGTGCTCCCCAGGAAACCTAACCACATGACCTCTACGAACATGGTCCAGCACATGCACAGTCCACTGTGTAAACTCGATCTCGATATCCTCCCAACCGGGAGCAGCACGTGGTAACGGGGGAATGGTCTGGACGTATCCGAACTGCTGCAGCACACGCTCTGGGAGGTAGGCCATCTTCTTGTCTCCTAATGCCAGAAATCCTGAGAACAAGCTGACCTCCTCAAATGGTCGGACTGGTCAGTGATCAGGATCGTATGACTGACCAGGATCGTATGGTCGCCACCTCACCTGATCAATGGTAAGCGACTCTAGGTGGGATCGGTACTAATAATCCATGCTACCGGATGCCACCCCATACTCCCACTTCAGAACCCTGGGCAGCTGCTCCTCATAACCCTCTCGTGGGATGGCAGATCCAATAAAAGGAAAATACTCCTTTATCCATGCCTGCAATTTAAAACAATTAATAATTATATGTGTGACACAATTGCATATGTAAAATAATTTCGAAAAAAAACAATAAAAAAATAATTAAATGTACTTGTAGCATCGTCATGTACCCACCCAATTGCCTCTTGGAGGCCTTGCATGTCTCATCCAACTCGTCGTAAAGATGCGCCAAAGCACATGCACCCCACGTGTACTCATGAACAGCATCCAGATCATCTAGCTCCAAGATATACTGGCATCCAATGTAAGTCATGCTCTTGTCCAGGAAGAGCGTACTGCCGATCATGTGTAGCAGGTAACATCGAGCAGCAAACTGCTATCTCTGCTCTGCTATGTGCTGGTCGAACTGATCCTGCAGAGTATTGAATCGTACGACACCACCGCGTACCTTCCGCACCTCCTCGAATGCAGCTGCTGCTGAAAAACCAAGCAACTCCCTTAGCAGAGTAGCACCTTCCTCAGCCTAAGGCTTGGTCCAACGAATAAACTTCCCGACCACTGGGATGTGCAACAAGGATGACACGTCATCTAACGTGACTATCGTTTCTCCAACCGGCAAATGGAACGAGTGAGTCTCAGGAAACCACCTCTCCGAAAATGAAGACAGCAGGCGCTTGTCCACCTGCTCATACGCCAACCCTAGGAGTGAGGCCAAACCGGACTGCTGAACTATATCAAGAACTTGCTGGGGCAGCTCAGCAAGCACAGGCGTGACCCATCGCCGTGAAGTACATCTACCCAAAACACCACGCTCCTGAAATAAGTACATCCCATCGTCAATAAATATAACCACAAATATAGTAAATATTAAATCAATATATTGTAAGTCATGAATAGTACATACTAACTCTGCCTTGCCAAATGTCACAGGCAACATGAGACTCATATGACTGCAATAGTGACCGATCCTGTGGGTCGTCGATCAGGTTCTGCTGATCCTGCTCCTCCTTCTGGTCCTGGCTCTCATGCTGCTTCTAGCCCTGATGCTGATCCTGTCCCTGCTGCTCCAGCTTATGCTCAGCGGATGATGTGGAATCATCCGCGGATGACTCATCCTCAGCAGATAAATCAAATGAAGAATCAGATGCGTCACCCTTCCTCTGTGGTGGTGCCACTGCAATAGGTTCTACTACTGCATCTAAATCGGATGATGACTCATCGTCGAAAGAAGAATCAGCTGAATCGAACGATGAGGTGTGCATAGTCTTTACTACTGCAACTGTTGGTGGTGGTGATGGTGGTGGTGTACGCTCGACTTCTAGTGGTGGTGGTGGTGCTGTGGACTGGACTACTAGTGGTGGTGGTGCTGTAGGCTGATCTACTGGTGGTGGTCTACTGGTGGTGGTGATGGTGGTGTTGTAGGCTGATCTACTGGTGGTGGTGGTACTCTGGTCTACTGGTGGTGGTGGTGGACTGGTCTACTGGTGGTGGTGGTGCTGTAGGCCGATCTGCTGGTGGTGGTCGTGTAGGCTGGTTTGTTGGTGGTGGTGGTGGTGGTGGTGGTGCTGTGGACTGGTCCAGTGGTGGCTGGGACGAAGACTCCGCAGGCATCTCTGCCTTCCGCTTCCTGTTAGAAGCGGTCGGTGGCTGTCTCCTCACGTGAGCAGGATCAACTATATGCGGAGGTGGACGTCTCCCAGTGTTCTTTGTCCTCACCATACCTGAAAAACAATTACAAACAATATTCATTAATTAAATATTATGTACGAATTAATCAAATTAAATATACGAATTAATCAAATTAAATATTTAAAATTTTTGATTAAAATACCATAATACTAATACTAATCTAATCAATTCATCTAACTCTAATACTAATCTAATAATTAAATCAATATAATACTAATACTACTACTTAATAATTTACCTTTAAAAAAACCAAACAATTTCATTATCAATTACTAAACAATATATAACCTATTAATCACAAACTAAATAGTTAATCTAAATTATAAATTGATAACAAACACAGACATAATAAAACACTAATAGAAAATTATATTAAGGATTATACTAATTAATCTAAATCATAAATTAATAACACATACCTAATAAATGAGTTTTCGTCCTAATATTCCTAATATTACTAGAAATTTAGTATAATACTAATACTAACAATACCAATACTACTATAATAAATGAATTAAGTAAGTAAGCCTATTAAATAGATCATTAGGTGCAAATAAAATTTATTACCTAATTATTAATTACTAAATTGTAATACTGTTTATTAATTAATTAGTACTACTAATGTTACTATTTATTAATTAATTATCTAATAATTATTTAACTAAAAGCTACCGACTTTAACACGACGGAAGGGTTTATCTATTATTTAATTACCGACTTTAACACGGCGGAAGGGTTTGAACAGTCTTCCACCTTAGTTAAATCGGAATCGTAAATAGAGATTTCCGCCACTGTTAAGGCGGAACTCAGCACGACAACAACCATAACAGCGAAGACAACAACAAACAAACATACAAGCAACAACAAACAAACAAGCAATAATAATAAACATCAAGCAACAATAATGGGAGAGATGGGGACCAAAAGTAACAAGCAAACAACATAAAACAAAGAAAAAGAATGAGAGAAGGGAAACCGAGTTACTTACTTGATAGAGAAGGGGAACCGAGGAAGGATGAAGAGAGACAAAGAAATGACGCCGATTGTGAGAGAGGATTAAGAGAGACGGTTGAGAGAGTTAGGGTTTGAGAGAGTGAGTGTGTGTGTGTAACGTGAGAGAGGGAGTTATAAGGAAGGGAGGAACCGTTTCGATTTTATTTGAAATGGAAGGGGGATGGTTCACGCAGGGGCATTTTAGGGATTTTGAAAAATTCTCTATTTTCACCTTTACAAAATCGAAATACTTCCGCCTTTAAAAAGTTGTAAGCTATTCCGCCTATTAAAAATCGGAAATGTATTTTAATTTTTGTTCCGCCTTTTGTTAAGCGGAATGTAAATTCTACCTTAGTAGAGTCGGAAGCCTTTATTGACTTAAGGGCAGAATGGTCCATGAAAGAACGAAATGGGGGCCAAAAAGTCGAATGTGGGGTTCAAAAAGAAAAAGTCATTCTATTCTATATGGATTCAATAATATATTTTAAATATTAGGCTTACGTTAATATAGTTACATACGTCTAAACTTAAAAATCTTAACTCCAAAAATTTCCCAATTCATTTTAAAACTTCAAATACATCAAAAACTCATAAAAATCATTAATAAAACTCACAATACATAATTATTTAAATGTAGGACTTTTTGGAAAGCAAGCTTACACATTTGGAAAACAAATTTAAAAATGATAAAACTTACTTTTTAAGTTTAAGTTACTACAAATAGATTTTCTGTACAGCAGTAAATTTTTTTACACAAATCATTTTAAAGATTCAAAGCTTGCCCAAAGCCTCATTTTCAAATCATAATGAAAGAATCTAAACTTCTAACACAACAAATTATTTTTCTATATCCTTTTACACCATAATCTAAATTTGGACAACAAGTATATCTTTTATTGAAAATGTTTTCAACATCAATAAAATTCATTCAAAATTTTATATAACTATCATCTCTAAAAATTCTAACTTCTATACATAAAGCACACTTTTTAAGTACATAAAACTCTTACAAAAATTCTTAGACAGCAACAAATCTATTTAGAGTTTTACACACTAAAACTCTTAAATATAGATTACTTAAGAACTTTCGACTGATCTACAAAGCTTGTAAGTGCATCAATCCTTCATGATTCTTTCTTGAACTAACTTCACTGAGACCATATTAAGACTATGGCGTCTTGTGTGGACCGTATGCCAAATTAGCCATCTGGATCATTATTAATGAAAGAAAACAACAGTTATAAATTCTTCTTCTTTACGCAGAATGTAACATCCCGATTTGGTGACTTGAAAAAGATTTAATTTCCATATTATTTTCGCAAAAATGAGAGTAATTTTTTTTAAAAGCGTTGAGTCTTTAGTTTCAAAACACATATACATAAGTATTATATTCCCAAAACATTTCTCCCATTATGAATCATTTATCACACCTCATGATACTCAATCAAGTTCCTAAATCAAGATGCTACGTACACTATATCTCAAAACTTCTTTCTCAAAACTCATTTCATAAATTATTACTTCATATAAAACAATGGTTGATTTGCGAAAAAGATATTTCATTGATTCATTGAACTTCATTCAAAATCACATGATACCATCACATCATTTGTTTACAAAAGTTATTACATAGTAAAATGGGGTTACATTGGAGTAGAGCAAGAACATCATAGTCTCCTTAAGGGAGGGGGGACAATAATACTATACCATAGAACACCCTAAACTATAAGTCTTCATCATTGTCATCCACTGCTGGCACCTCTGCGGGGTTGAACCATTGTTCTTCAAGTTCCTCAGTGCGACCTCGTACTCCTCTATATAAATCAACATGAAGAAATCCACTTACTCTACCATCTGTGGACATCACCACGGAGTTCCACAGGAAAAGGGGAAATATAAAGAGTAAGCGATCTGGACGGGGTTAACGTCGATGGTGTGGGCTTACAATATACATTATATCAAGACACAAACAAACATAGATAACACAAACATTTCACATATAACTGTAATCAACATCATTACTGCCACCATCAATATCTCATCACATAACTTATAAATGCCTTCAACATTCTTATTCTTTGTTATTAAGTTTTATGGAATCGCGTCTGTCGATGATATGGGGAAAGAACACCATCGAGATACAAGGCTTAGTTAGAACACACAGTTACATCTCCTCCAATATCCTCTGACACCTAGAACGAAAAGAGAATGGGATGGACATGACCTTTACCACACAGGGCTAGGTGTTAGAAAAGTACAAGGTCGGATCTAGTAGAACCATGTCACATGATCACGAGTGAATGGTCAAAAGCAATGTCACAAGATCACGCGTGACATGCCAAAAATATAATAACGTCATAAGATGACGAGTGACAGGTCAACATCAAATTAAAATGACACGCTCCTTAGATTTAAGTTCCCTCTCACCATTCCAGAGTTGCTCAAGGGGGCGACATTATTCATTTAGTTGGGCTGCAGTACTTACTACGGTTCAACGGGTCTAGCAGCCCCAACCACATGTAGCTTCGTACCGCCTAGAGACACTTGAGGCTTCTTGACGTTTCACCGTCCTGACCCTCCCCTATCACAATCATCACTTAAGAATCCACATATAACTTAAGGTATCTTTTCTCTCCACTACTCCACACTCATTTCGCCAGGTTAGCCATGTCTTTTAAGGGGATCCTAATAATTTGGTCATCCCATTCTAAGCCTCGCCTTTAACAGGACCCGACCTCTAAGTTTTATTTCCAAGATCACAAAAGCCACAACTCCCAGTACAGTAGAATCCCAAATGCTCAAAACCGCGACCTAAGGCTCACGTGGCCAACTCAAAACAAGTATGCGCAATGCTGTTACCACTCCTTGGGTCAGCCGCTATGATACAAGGCACACAATATCAAAAATCTCTTATCCCAAGGCATCAAGCCAATTACCGAAGGGGTTCATAAAAATTGTTCCGCAACATTATAGCACATTTCAATTATTCCAAAGGCAACAAACCAACATTATATTTCCAAATAACAACATAATAATAATAGAACATAACAATAGATATCATAACACATGTCTCATAATCCAATAGATAGATATAGAAATTCATCACATACATATAGCATAGGGTCTTAGTCCCTTCGGATGGACGGCCGATCACTCACAATCAAGTGCCATCATACTACTAACTTCTAGACCCAAGTTCCGACTTTTGAGATGGTCAGGAACATCCTATATAAAGTCTAACAACCACGATGTCTTAAGAAGGCTTCTCTCTCACCTTAGAGGTTCGCAAAATATCCAAGTTCTCCGACGAAAGCTACTCCTTCGCTCCACGCGTACGTTGGAAGCCTTTATACTCCTCGAACAACCACACGTTTTACGTTACAAATTACTTTAACGATGCTATATCTATTCTATATGCATGAGATAAAATGCCGCTAAGAATTTTTACGTAAGCTAAGATAGTTATAAACTTCAAGATTGTTAAATTCCAAATGTTTTTCAATCCATCAAATACCTTGAAGACTATTTACATACATGAATAAAATTCATCTCACATAATTAACTAAATGCTGAATTTTTGGACAGCAAACAATTTCTTTTGGAAAACACTTTTAAAAGCTAAAAAAACTCATTCAAACTTTCACACAATTTTTTATCAATAAAATTCCTAAGTCTTAACCATAAAAATTACTTTTTAAGTTCATAAAAACATAAAAATAAATTTTGGACAGCAACATATCCCTTAACCAAAATTTTATTTTTAACATCACATCACTTCAACAAATTTTCATAAAATCATTATCACCCAAAATCTTTAAGTCCTTAACAAGAAAATCACATTTTAAAGTTCAAACAATTACAATAAAAATCTTGGACAGCAACATACATCAATCATAATTTTACAGTTAAATCCTATAAGAAATTTCCTTTTTGTTCATTTTCCATAAACCAATTTTTTTCTAACAACATACATTCAATAAAACATCATTTCTACTAATCTTTTTGGATCACAACTTTTTGGACAGCAAAGGTATCAAACCTTAAGCACTTTTTATGCTCTACATGGCTTATCCAAAATCAACTTTAATCTCAAAGAAAAGAAAATTCAAAAGACTTAATATTATTTGTTTTTTTAGAAAGATTGCACTTTTGAATTGAATAAAAATTCCTTTTATGTCTTACCAAGAAATCCACTTTTTTTTTTGTTTTTAACAAGGCTTCCTTCCTTCTCTCTCACGGCAAACCCTAGGGTTGCCGTTGCTCCGCCATTCCATGGCCAAGAAGAGAGGGAGGCCGGCCAAATAATCTCAAGCGAAATCACCAACCACTACTCTGAAGGATGATAATTCTCGTGCTACTTCAGAGTCGATCATCATTGACTTTCTAAATTGGATGATATTGATTTGGATAGCTTGCCACCCATCCAAGTTGAGAAGGTCCTTGAGACAATATAGGAGATCCGCTAGCGTCTCACAGGGATGAGGGATGCGGCGCATATTGAGATTGATGAGCGTGATGGGGCCACACCAGGTTCGGCGCAGGTTGAGTATAAAGCAGCCTTGGCGCGTGACACAGGTGCGGGTGGTGAGAAGACGCAGCGTCACACTGGTGCAGGAGAGACTCAACGCGTTGCTGGGCTTGCGATAGCTGGTGCGACTGCTTTGCGTATGCCTGGTGTAACATCCCAATTTATATTCCAAAGAGAAACCTTTTAAAAGTGTATAATTTTATTAAAATTTCTTTAAAGTATAAGAGTATCCATTACAATTCTTGTTATATTTTGGGATTTTACAACATGGAATGAGAGATTATTCGAAGAATCGTCTTTCCTTTGCCTTCACCGTTGTGAATCTCTGATTCCTTGCTCGTTCCAAGAAGTCCCTAAAAATGTTAAGCCACAAGGAGTGAGATTTTTCTTCAGAATTTAAGATAAAGAATCAAAGAAATTCATAATAAAATCGAGAAGAATACAAGTACTAAATGTTAATCATACATAACTCTCTTACTGGTTTTATTTGTTTCATTAATATTCTTTTAAAGTTTTTACCTCCTATTAATCAATACTAGCTTTAATACTTTCCTTGTATTTACTTATACCTAACATTACTTATTCCTATTATAAACCAATGTTTTCTATTTATAAGCCAATGTTTTCTCTTTAGTTATATATATATATATTCACTTATTTGTACTAATGTATCAATTATAACCTATTCATCAAATAATCATCGAGGCATAATAACAAACATCTTCCATACATTAAATCTTAATACATAGTAATGATAGGTTCATAATCACTTTCTCCTTTTATATTCTTTAATTTACATTTATAGCAGTTCTCATATAAAAATTTATAACCATAGTTACAATAACAACACATTCAAACACAAAGACAATAATTGATATATTCAACAATATAATACTAATGGCACACACACAAGTATATACCCAACACTTGTCAACTATCCTAAGGTTTAATTTATAACTTGAATCATAGTATAAAATTTCCATTACTAGCACTTAATTACTATGTTAAAATTTTTAGTTATTTTTATTCTCACAATTTCTATCATAAATTTCTTTAACTCTTAAGCTTAAATAATAAAGAAATACTCCTCCTTACCTTAGTGAAGGAGAGGGAGTGCCTTAGAGAGAGAAAATTCCTCTTGAAGTTTAATGGCTCCTAAGCTTTCTCTCTTTATTGCTCTTCGTTCTCCTATGACTTTCCTTGCTTTTAAGCCTTTTCTCTTTTAACTTATTTAGGAAGAGCATAAAAGTATGGCAAGATAGGGATTTGGGTATGAAGAGGTGTGGATTTCAATGGAGATTGAGAAGTGGATTATGAGTTTGAAAGCTTGATGGAAGTGTCTTTGTGATTAATGATGATGGGAAGTGGAGTAGAAGGTGGATTATGATCGGTTTTTAGAGTGGCTTCATGAAGTTTCTAGAGTAAACAAGAAGAGGGTCGAAACTTTTTGGAAGAAAGTCACGTGAATACCTACTTAAAATAACGTTTTTAAGACTATTTGGACAAGGGTTAATCGATTAACCTCCCTGTTAATCGATTAACACCTGAGGCATGTCAAAGAGCTAATCAATTAAGGCTATTATTAATCGATTAATGGCTGAGAGCTCATAAGCTCTTAATCGATTAAGACCCATCTTAATCGATTAAGGCCTTACATTTTCACTTTTCTAATGCAATCTAATGATTCCTAACATTTCTCATGCCTAAACCAAGGCTCAACTATATTAAATCATAATTCTTAGCATATTTTTAATTGGCATTAAGTTTAGGATGTTAAAACTCTCCCCCACTTAGATGAATTTCGTCCTCGAAATTCGGTTTATACAAAAGCATTGGGGTGAGACATTTTAAGTTTGAATCTAACTTAGGATTTCTTATATTAATATTTTAAACTTAGGACTTCTGATAGGAGTTTTATAAAGAAATTTAAACTAAAAAAATAGTTCATAAGGTAAGTATATATTTAATACAAAAGGTACATGGTTGCATTTATTCTTAGTATACTTAGCATCCTTATGATTACAATACACTACAAATTTACTGAATATTCTATAATTACAAAATTAGGAAAGATTAATCTAACATAAACAAATTATAGGTCATTTCTCTTTCTTTTGTTAGGGCGTTGCTTGGCATAATGCCCTGATTCTTTGCAATGATGGCATTTCATCCGTAATTTCCGACATTTCCCTAAGTGGCATTTTTGGCAAAATCTCGCACTGAGGAGGGTTGATCGATTCATATCCTTCATTGTTTATTTTCTTTTTGTTTCCATCTTAATCCCGATCAATGGTATGTGATTCATCTTCTGCTAGGGGTTCTTTGTCTTTCTCTTCATATTTCTTTTTGGCTTTTAAATCCTTTTCATATATGAGACACATATTTATCAATAATGGGAAGCTTTGGATATATATCTTGGTATTCAAAGGCTAGTTTGATCTCAGGGTGAAAGTCGCCTACAAACTTTGTGCACTTGGGTTTTTCATCAGGGTTGGATTCATAATAGAGGGAATATCGAAAAAGTTCTTCGAATCGTGTCACATATTCTCCTACACTCATGTTTTCTTTTTTTAATTCAAGAAATTCAATTTCTTTTTGCGTCGAATATCTTCTGGGAAATATTTTTCTAAGAACTTTTCCTAGAACAGTTCCCATGTAATTTCTTTTGATTCTGCTTCTAAGAGTTGTTTGATGTTTTCCCACCAGTTTTCGGCTTCTTCGGTTAATACATATGTTGCGAATAAAACTTTTTGTGCATCAGAGAAATTCATTATTCTGAATGTTTTCTCCACGCTTCGAATCCATATGTGTCCTTTGATCGGATCGAATCCACCCTTAAATTTAGGGGGGTCTACTTTATAAAATTCGGCAAGCTTATGGAACTCAGTTGCTTCCAGGTTTTGGTTGGCTTGTACCAGGTTCTCAAGTATGGTAGTTATTTTCTCAATTATGTATTTATTCCTTGCGGTCATCTTGTTGGTTCTGCAATTTCATTCTGATTAGAGTTGTCCTAAATTTTACTACTATAAGATTATTCTTTTATCACTTTAATTTAGCAATAGTTGATTTTCCTATTGTTGTTTCTACAATGGAATACTGGGAGTTTCTACTCATCCCCTACTTAGAATTTGACTAGTTTCTATTTTGCTTTTGAGTTATAGGAAAGTTTCTATAATTTATAGTCAAAACTGTGACGACCCGCAAATTCCTCGTCTGTTTTAAACAAATTTTTGAAATATATTTTATCAACAATAGATGTATTGATGTGAAGATGAGTGTTTTCATGGATTTATAGCCGAAGATTTCATTATTTGGGATTTCTTTAAGAAGTGAAATTCTTTGAGAACTCTAATAAATTTGATAACTTTGAAAATTCATATCTTTTCAACCGTAACTCCAAAAATTATGATCTTTATATGGAAACGATCGTCTTGAAAAGTAGAATTTAAAAATGTAACTTTTATAATTTTCTGAATTTACTTACGAAAAATTTATTCCTGGGTGCATTTTAAACGAATTTTGAGTATATAAATCAGTAAAAATAGTTAAAGACCTCAAATGAACTTTTCCTTTTGAGCATCTCTTGTATATATGAAAATATGATTTTAGAAAATGAAACAAGGGCTATATCTATAGCCAAGTAGTGCAGTTAATTATTTTATTTAAAGTGTGTATTTTGGAGTTTTAATTGCTATTGTTGATGATTGTTATGTTATGAAAGGAAAACTATTTTATGTAGTCTTATAAATTGAATTTAAAATAAAATGAGTACTTGATATGATGTGTATGTGAATAATTGTGTGATGTGTGAATTCTTTGCATCTTATTATTTTTCATTAAGGTGGCATGGCATTTTAATGTTTGTATGATGTGTGTGATTAGAAAAATTAAAATTAAAATGGTGTGTAAGTGTGTATAGGTGGCAAGCATGCATGAAGAGAGAGTAGGAAGTTTATTTTCTTCTAGGTTAAGAAAATTAAAAGTAAAATTTAATCTATGGAAAATAAATTAGGAGATGTGATGTAGAGAACAAAATGATGAGTGATAAGACCTAATGCCTTAAATTACTCCTTGATGTCTCCTTGATAAGATCCACCCATGCAACTTGTCAAAGTGCCAAAATTGCCCCTCAACCCAACACACATAGCACCGAATTTTAGGGGTAGAATTGGGAAAGAGGAAGTTGCCTATAAATAGGCTTGGCCATGGTTCATTTTCCTTTCATTCATTCACTTCTTCATTTCCAAACCAAACACCTTCATCTAAGAGCTTCATCAAACTCTTAGAACACCTTTAGAGAGAGAGGGCCGAGGAAGAGAGGAAGAGAGAAAGAGAAGAAATTTCAAAGCTTTTCAAGATTTTCTTCAAGATCAAGTGTTTGGAGTCTAGGAGATCAAGTTTAGGTAGAAACCATTCTCTTTTCTAGAATTTGTTTCAAAGATCTCAAAGATCTAAGAGTTGTGTAAATTTTTGTAAGCATGTAATTAATTTCTTTGCATGTTAATTTTTATAGCTTAAATCATGATTTATGATGCATGCATGTGATTATTGGGTTGATAAGTGTATGATCTAAACTTGGTTGGAGATAAAGTTGAGATCTTGAGATCTTGCATGTGGATTTTTAAGCTTTCTTATGATTTTCTACACCTATCTCTACTTGGATCTAAGAGTGTAATCAAAGAAATAAACATGCATCAACCTTGATGATGCTCACGGTTTTGGTCCCTTTTTACTTGAAATGGTTTTTGATCTTTGATTTGTATTTTTATGTTAATTTTATGACTTGATGTGTAAGATCTAAGTACATGCATGTTGACGTTTGATCTTGAAAAGTTATTTTTATGTTTCTTAGAAAAGTAAGTTGAAAATGTTTATTTTGATCTATGATTATTTTGATCCTTGTATATTTTGTGAAAAAGCTAAGACCTTGATGATTGCATGTTGGTTTTATGCTTGGATTAATTGATTTAAGTGCATGCATGTGATGATCTACACTTGATTTATGAAAAAGCTTTAATCTTGAGTCTTGCTTGTTGTTTTTGATCAAAAAGGACTTGATCTATGACAAAGCATAAAACTTGATCCTTGCATGTTAGATTTGAATGAAAAGATTTGACCTTTCTTTGATGCTTGTCACGGTTTTAAAGAAATAATTAAGGAAGCAAATTTTTAAAATGATTTTTGGCATGAAAAGGGCTTGATCTGTTTGTCTTACTCTTTGCATGTAAAAGAATTTGAAATGAAATTTTGTTTGATGATAAGGATGAATCGGTTTGATGTTTAAAGAAAGGAAAATGTTGTTTTAAAATTTTGCATGAACAAGTATATGATGTGCTTCATGAATCTTGACCTTTTGTATGTTGAAAAATGAAACAAAGTCTTGTCTTTCGGATGATGATATTCGGTCAAGCTTAAAAGAAATAGGAAATCATGCTTTGATTATCATTTAGATCACATGCATGTTAATATTTGTTTAATCTAAGGACTTTAAATGCATGCATGAAGTTGTTAAGATTGAAAGATAAGACTTTGATGTGATACTTGATTTAAGTTAAGGAAATAAATTAAAGTTTGATAATTTTCCAAGTTGAAGCTCACGGTTTTTGAATTGAAAAGGAAGAAATAATTTCATGATTTTATGTCTTTGATGTTGAACAAATCTTTGCTTTGACTTGTGCATATATTCGGCCAATGCATGTCTAACTAGGTTTAAGAATCATTTTCATGAAAAGACATGCGATAATGATTGTGTTTCTTGTGTTGATTTAAAGTATATGTATATACGCTTGAAACTATTAAAGTCATGAAAGAATATATGCTATGTGACTATGTGAATGGATTTATCAAAATAATGTTTGTTGTTTGTGTATGTTTGGAAAATATTTGAGTATGTAATTAGTTTTGAAATTAATTGATTTTAAGATAATTCGATTTGATTCATTTGAGATTGATGGACTGTGTGGTGGCTGTCCTGGTTTTATTTTAGTAATAAAGCTTAAATTTTAAAGTAACAACGTGTTGGTTTTATATTAAGGAATGTTTGGGGAGCAAAAGTACTTTTACGTTGTTTTCGAATTTTATTAAAGTGAATTTGCAAAACAATTCTTTGCTGTCCAGAATTGTTTAAAGTTGTTTCTTAACTTTAAAAGTGTGTTCATGTGATTTAAAGTATGGTTTTCAAGTGGTATTTGATTTGGGAAAAAGTCGGATTAAAAACGGTGAATTTTTCGGTGTTTCCGGACATGATTAAGGTGCTGTCCAAGACGGACCAGCAACCAAATCAATTGGTTCAAATTACTTTATTAGATATTTTCAAATGGTTTTGAAATACTTAGAGTACTGGGAAAAGTTAGAGTTGTTTTGAGAAAACAAGCGTGTTTTAAACTAATCGACGAGGAATGAAATGTGTTTGAGTTAAGGGAAAATTTTCTTATACAAGTTAATAACGAAAACGTGCTATGTTTAATACGAGGAATTTTAGAGACGGGGGATTGGAGCAGCTAACAGCGATAAGGATCCGCGGAGTGTGCATTTATTTGCTGGGACTAGAGGTGAGAGAGAAGCTTTCCTAAGACACCGAGGTATTTAGGTGATTTATTAGGACGTTCCGGATCATCTCGAAGATCGGAACTTGGTGGTTCCGAGTCAGTAGTATAGTGGCAATTGTTTGTGTTGTGTGGCCACTTATACGAAGGAGACAAAGACCACATGTTATTATGTGATGAATTTATATGAGGATGATTTGAAATGACATGCTTATGTTTATCTGTGGATGTTTAATTATGCATGATGATATGTGAATTGTTGAATAGTAAGAGTAACATGCTGATGGACGTCTGTTACGTCTTGAAAATGAGATAATGTGGATAAGATTGTGAAAGTAAAAGATACAAAGAGAAAGAAATGATACCCGGTTGAGTTTAAGTCCTTATTGAATAAGGCAGCTGTGATAAAACATTGAGAAAAGAGATAAGAGCTAAAACTGTGAAAAGATATGAGATATTATGAGCACCGTGAGAATGTGGTAAGAGATAAGTCATGATGTGAACGAAAAGTATTGAAATGCTGATGAGAATAATGCTATTGAGTAAGAGCTGATGATAATAATGCTGATGAGCCAGAGCTGGGGAAAGTAATGTTGTTGTTGTTTACTGAAATGAGATGTGATATGAGTTGAGCTATGTGAAGCCAGAGGGATGATGTTCCAGAAAGAGATATGTTGTTATTTTGAGAAAGATTATGAAATGAGATGTGATATGAGTTGAGCTATGTGAAGTCAGAGGGCTGATGTTCCAGAAAGAGATATGTTGTTATTTTGAGAAAGATTATGAAATGAGATGTGATATGAGTTGAGCTATGTGAAGCCAGAGGGCTGATGTTCCAAAAAGAGATATGTTGTTATTTTGAGAAAGATCATGAAATGAGATGCAAGTATGTCGATGCGATCCCAGCTCTGTGCTATGTTAAGAGAAGAAAAGAAAAGTAATGTTGTAACTTAGTGGTTGGGACTCGATGAAGGGATGCACCAAGGATGAGCCGACCTTAGGGTAATAACTAAAACTCTAAAACTTTTAAAAGACATTGACGAATGCGGTGAGCAATGAGTGCGAAGTAGTGGAGAGGAAGATACCATGGGTATCAGGGATACTCAGGAGGAGATTGCATTAGGGGAAGGCAATGACGGTGAAACGTCAAGAAGCCTTGAGTACTTTCTAGGTGGAACGAAATCCATAAGGGGTAAGGATGGGCCGATCCGATGCCGTGGTAAGTTCTACACCCAGAACTAGAATAGTACTGTCATCCCCTAGATTGCAAATCTTGAACAGTAAGAGGGACTGGAACGGGGCTCTGTGATTTTGCCACTGTACCCGATTTTTCTACAGTGTGCCTTGTTTATATGATTTGATTTGAGACTGTACCCGATTTTCTACAGTTCTCCTGGCATTGAGTATTTTGTTGAGACAACTGTCAAGCCCGCGTGGTAAAGGTCCTGTACTCTTGTTTGCTTCCGACTAGGTTGGGTGGATGACCGAGGAGATGTAGACGTGTGTGCTAACTGCTAACGAAACGAGTACCTCGATGATATTATAATTCACCAATCATCGATGGACATGATCTAATAATACTTGATAAGAAAAGTTTAAGAGTCATGAGAAGACTTATAATTATAAGAAGCAAAAGCTTATGAACTGTTGATAATGAGAAACGAATCGAGAATGAAAGTGTGGAAAAGTGAATGAAATCATATGAAAATGGAAATGAATGTAACTCAAAGATCAACAAGTTAAGATCGAGAAAGGAATTGAGAAAGAAAGAATGTTCATGCTGAGAAGTGAAAATAAGTTTGGCAAGATAATGAATGATGATGATGATGATGATTAACTTGAATGCTGTGTTATATTTATGTTGCATTGTTATGTTTGTATTGTCTTGATATCTTGCCTGCTGTAAACCCACACCGTCGACGATGCGTCGTTCGGATTGCTTACTCTCTCCTGTCTCGTTGGCATATCGGTGTTGCTAGTATTGCAACGGACAGATGGAGCATCGTATGGAGATCACCACCTGGAAAAGGCATGGAAACGGTTGGAAGCCTACTCCCTATGGCTGGGTATGGACTGGCTGCACTCAGATAGTGATTCCGGACCCGGAGCACACGTTGAGCGGAGTTAACTTGGAACCGTATTTGGGACAGGTCACTGTACGAGGATACAGAAGCTATGAACAAAAAAGGTGAGGAGTGAGACTCAGGAAAAATCCACCACTCTAGATGGAGTGGAGTTGGAGTCAAATGACAATGGGAAAGCAGCGACATGGATGGTGTCATCTTCGGGAGTGAAGGAAGGGAGCAAGATGAAAGGGAAGCTTCGACCAGTCGTCTTCAACAGGAAGATCGGAGGATAGTGTTATTATTTTAGGTAGCCTCACGTTATCTGTCAGTCTGAATTTGGTGTCAGTATCTAGAGTCAAGGATTACCTAAGTAATGAACTATCTATGTAATTCAGCTTATTTTAGATGATGCCCTACTATCGAAGAAGTGTAATAATGAAACCGTTTTGAGAACTGTATAAGTCATTCTGATGGAATACAAAGAACTATGTTGGATTCGAAACCAAATCATTTTCCAATGATAAATGTTTTTAGAGATTCAAGTAAGTAAGTATATGTTTTAGTAACAACTCGGTTTTCAGTAAAGAATGTTAAGTGCATCAATGACATCTCAATATTGTTTTAAAAAAAAAATTTGGCCTCATTTTCGGTAACTTAATGAATAAAAGTTGATTATTTTGTGTTACGAAAATCGGGCTGTAACAGCCCGATTTTCGCTTCCGAAAACTTAACTGAATTATTACTATTTTATTGCAAAAATGAGGCCACTTTTTTTTTTAAAAAACATAAGTTTATTAACGACTAACACCACCCTTTCGAAAATCGAGTTGTCACTTTCGAAACTCCTCACTTAAAACGTCATCATTGAAATATAAAACTGTTTTCATTTAAAAGAAAAACATGAGCCACGAGTACTGGAGTCACACTCCAAATGTTTTCCAAAAGTAGGCCATCATTACAAAAGAGATTACAAACCAAAATAAAAAGTAGCTGATTACATCTGTAGTACATCACAAGATAATCCTCGACTGGAACTCAGATCCTAGACACACAACATTCTTTGGACACAGACAACAGGGAATCACTCTTCAGCGGAACTAGCATCCGTCTCCATATCTTCACTCGAATCCGCCTCCGCTTCGTGATCGGAATCACTAACATCCTCTTCCTCCATTGGTTGAGGAATCGCAGCCGCCAAGGGTGCAGGATCACCACCAAACTCGTGATACTCCCTCGGTCCACCATTTTGATAGTCACAGAGAGTGACTTGTCCCACGTGCACGTCCATGCTTGCTCCTCGGAGAATATGTCTCGGATCGTCGATCTCCAATCAAGTTTCGCCGCGCCAGATCCAACCATCAGGAACCATTTCCCATGCTCCTCCCTGAAGAGGCCACATGTGGATTGCTACATGATATGCCATCTACCCGTTGCAATACCGGCGGATGCCAATACGACAACCAGGTAGGAGAGAGTTAGTGTGCCATACACTAACAAGTTGACCGTAAGGTCTCAAGGTAGACTCGACAGAAAGAAGAACAGACAACAACGACACTTGACCAGTATACAAAATGAGACAAAATACCCAAAAGCGTAGAGAACACACAGATAGACCAATTTGACAGCATAGGGTAACAAAGCGGGTAACATAATAATCGAAATGAACAAGATATGTAAATAAATAAACACATACAATGAGTAAGCATAAACCACCACTCCAGGAACGTGATTCTCATAACAGCATCCACTCATCAATATTCTCATCATCATTCAATTATATCTTTACTCTTTGGTTATTAAGTTTTATCATATCTCAGCTCACTCAATGAGGTAGGGGAATCACCATCACTGAGGATAAACGCACTCTCTACATCTCCTCGGTCTCCATCCAAACCTAGTCGGAAGCCAACAGGAGTACAGGACCTTTACCACGCGGGCACGACAGCTGTCTCAACACAAATGGTCCCAGACCAGGAGGATCTCGTCCTCAAATCATATCAATAATATCAAGGCTCACTATCCACGCAGTGGCAAACACAATGCCCCGTTCCAGTCCCTCTCACTGTTGTAGACTTGCATTTAAGGGGGTGACAGTATCATTTCTAGTTAGCTATGCGGTACTTGCCACGGCATTAGACCCAGTCCCCACCACGTTAGTGCACCACATGTGGGATTCGTCCCGCCTAGAAATGTACTCGAGGCTTCTTGACGTTTCACCGTCCTTGCCCTCCCCTCATGCAATCTCCACCTGAGTATCCGCAGATACCCATAGTATCTTCCTCTCCACTACTTCACACTCGTATACCTCACCGCGTATATTAAGTCTTTTAATGTCTTTTAAAATCTTTTAAAGTCTTTTAGCATCTTTAGTTAACCTAAGATTGGCTTGCCCTTATTACATCCCTTCGACAAGACCCGATCACTAAGGGTTACATCTTTCCCCACTTTCACATAATCAAACCATCACTTTCTCAAGCCACACGGCCACAATGCCATTACATCATTCTCACATACAATCACATATCTCTTTTGCACAATCATTTCAATCACACATTCTCTAGCACAATCTCGGCTCCACGAGCGCAATGTCCTCATCCGTTACTTTATTACTCCACCACGTTATCTTGAATCTCAACACATATCTCTCTTTCACTTATCCTCATACTTTACTTTCACTTTCTCATAAGCATTCATAATGACATTCAGACTCATCTCGCGAAGTGTAACATTTTCAAAAGAATGAGAAAGGAACTAACATAGGATAGGAATAAACATGCACTAATTCAAGAAACATAAGACAAAATATATCGCGTAAACTCATGTTACCACCGTACGAGCAACCATGTTACGGGCTCACCACAATCTCACTCACCTCTTAATCCAGCAAGAGAAATACTTTGACCTTGGGATCTCTAGCTTCTCTTTGAGAATAGTTCCCACCGTCCACTGAATATGTAACACCCCGATTTGGCAACTTGAAAACCACAACTGTTTATGGTGAAAATTTGGGCCAAATTATTTTTTTTTAAACAAGTGTTATGCAAGATGAGAACACTTGGGTTTTCAAAACACAGTTACAATTTAAAACTCATGTTCTCACATTGCATAAACATTTCAAGTTCCAAACCGAGATGTTACAAGACACCGCACTTTGAAACTCGTTTTCAAAAACATTGTTTAAAACACGGCCCGTTACTCATTTCAAAACATTAGTACTAAAATAAACTTTAGTTGGGGTTACAGCGCTATAGAGCCAGGATTTCTAAGTAACTGCAATGGAATTACAAACTCTGAAAGGGAATTACCTACTTCTAGTCATCGACACTAACGTTTCCGCTGCGCTACTCTGATTCTTGGTACGTCCACTCCTCGGGTCAAGAGTAGAGGCATCCTCGTCAGTCTCCCTAACAAAGCTTGCCATATCCGCTTCTCGGGCTTTCTTTTCCTCCTCGTAACGAACTAGCAGTCTCTCCGTGTTTTCCTTTCTAAGTACCATACAAAATTTTCCCAATACAAAGCAGAAATACGAGAGAGTGAGCTACCCAAAACATGTAATGTCGACTATGTGGATTTACGATAGGCAATTATTAAGATAAAAGAATAAATAGCATACAAAACATATAAACAACATAATCATTATCACATAAACACCATATCATTCTCACTTCTCAATTCTCGTCCGATACTTAATATCACAACTGTACTTTCTTCTGAAATCTTTAAGTTATTAAGTTTTATCATCTCAGTTCACTCAATGACTTGGGGAACCATCATTGAGGAAAAACGTCTCTCACGTCTACATCTCCTCGGTCATCCATCCACACCTAGTCGGAAGCAAACAGGAGTACAGGACCTTTACCACGCGGGCACGACAGCTGTTACACAACAAATGGTCCCAGACCAGGAGGCCTTGCCTCAAATCATAATCATAATTAACCGTGCACACTCTCAACGGCAATCACAAATGCCCCGTTCCAGTCCCTCTCACTGTTCTCGATTTGCAATCCAGGGGGCGACAGTAGAGTTCTAGTCTCGAGTGCAGAACTTACCACGGTATTAGACCCAGTCCCCACCACGTTAGTGCACCACTTATGGAGTTCGTTCTGCCTAGAACAGTACTCTAGACTTCTTGACGTTTCACCGTCATCGTCCTCCCCTAATGCAATCTCGTCCTAAGTATCCGCAGATACTTATCGTTCCTTCCTCTCCAATACTTCGACACACACTCATACCTCACCGTGTTATTCATGTCTTTTAATAGTCTTTTAAAGTTCTAGAAGATTTATTATCGGCTTATTCCTAACGGCCGGTTCACCCTTGGTGCATCCCTTCAATGAACCCGACCACTAATCGTTCAAACTGTTCCCCAATTCATCACATTACATTTTCTCAATCTCATATCACATTCTTTCTCGCCTCATTTCATCACTTTCTCAAAGCTCATCAACCTTCACAAATCTCATTCATCAACTTTCTCAAACTCATTTCCAAAATACCTTTTCGCAAATCTTTTTCAAAACTATAATTTCACCAAAACTTCCTTTCACAAATCATTCCTCAGAAATATTGTTTCCAAAAAGGCTTTCTCAAATATCATTTCAAAAACTTTACCAAAAAGGTTGGTTCCAAAACTTTTCTCAAAATTGTATCTTTTCGAAAACCTTTTTCCAAAAATTTCTTTTCACAAATCTTTTCAAAAATCTCTTTTCAAAAACCGTTTTCAAAAATCACATTTTTGGATGAGTGCTAATGGAGGAGCAAGCTCAACTCAACACTGGGCTCTTTCCAAAAATGAAAACGAGAAATCATATTTTTGCTGGGTGCTAATGGAGGAGCAAGCTCAACTCAACACTAGTCCCATACTAGAACCAAAAACAACAAGAGCCAAACCACATCTCGCTTCCATAACTCTTTTTCACTTTCATGACTCATTCTCAATCTCATCTCTTTATCTCTTTGCCATAACTCCTTTCAACCTCTTTCTCTTTGTCTTCCATTACTTATACCATCTTTTATTATCACTCTTCTTTCTTTCAATCTCATTTCTTACTTTCACAATTTAATTCTCATCAACACGTTATCCAGTATACCAATGTATCTCAACAATATCTTAACTACTTAACCAATAAATGGATCATAAAGTAATTGAACAACTCAAACATACTCAACCAGAGAACAAATATCATTAATAAATAAACCAATCTCAGCCGTTCGGGTGGAAAGCCAAACAAACAATCAAACAATCACTATCACATACACCACCACGCTAATTGAGATTGGAGTCCAACCTTTGAGATTATTGGACCTCTTAATAAGTTACCTAAATACCACGGTGTATTAAGGGAAACCCCTCTCTCACCTCAAATACCGAAGGCCTCCGCCAGCTTTCCGAAAGTTCCCGATTGCTAATTCCGTCTCGCTTCCCTTGCGTCGGTCGTCCGAACTATGGCATTTTCCCCGTGCGTTAGAAACGTTTTAACGAATTCATTCAATTTGTTTTAAAACACTTTGAAATCATTCCCTTTTTGAAAACACATGGTTCATCTTTTAAATCCAGAGAATGCTTTCAAGAAGACTTTGAAATAGTTCTAAATTATTTTCTTTAAAAACAGAATTCACTTTAAAACGATTTTCTTGTCAAAACAGGATCAATTCCTCTTAAACGTTCATGTTATAAAAATCATTATTCTTAACTATTATCCAAAATTCAGAACTTAAGAAAATCAAATCAATTTAAATTGTTTAAATCATACTTTTCAGGAAATTCAATTATAGAAAAATACATTCAAACAACACATCATCAAAACATTCACAGCTTCACATAATGTTAGTCACATTAAAGATCATCAAACATCATTTATTAAATCAATTTATTTATTTTTATTCTTTAAAAACCGAATGGAGTTAAAACAAACAACACATCAATTCAATCACACACATAGCATCACACACATGAAAGCATAGTCGTTTACAAAGATCATTTCATAAGAATAATTTTCCTACTATACTAGCATGCAGTGACCCAATAATATATAGGAAATTTCACAAAGATTGATGCACACAGAGAAGCACACAGCAGATTAAATTATTTTATTTTCCCTTTAGGACTTAGAAACCGAGAGTATTAAAAGAAAATTCAACAAATTTAAATCAAACAACAAGTTAAATCACAAATCATTTTAAAGTCACAAATATATTTGCAATTAATTCATGCATGCACATTCTAGGCCTTTAAATTAAATTAATTTCATCATACATACGACTTAAACAATGATTAAATATAATTTCCTACTTATATCTCTCATGGCCGAATATTAGCATGCAAGAAAACAAGGTTTCATTCACTTTTTCAATACACCAAACATTATAGAATTAAATCAAACATCACACCACATCATTTATTCACATCACATCCACACATGACTCAAGTTTATCACTTAGTCTTAAATAAAAATCAAGATTTACATTTTAAACTTCTAAAAATATCATGCATGCACTCAAATTTATTAGATCTAGCCTTATAACATACATGCATCAACTTTTTACATAATAAAAGACATGAGATTCATTTTCCTTAAAGATGGCCGAATGGCCTCTCACAAAAACATGGCACACATAAAATCAATTACTAAAACCAAATCATGTTCATACTTCAAAAATCATTTTAAAACTTGCTTATTTAATTTTTCCTTCACAACCGTGACAAGTATTAAATGAAAACATAATTTTTCTACTTAAAATCAACATGCATGATTCACTTTTTTGTTCATTAAACATGGACCATAAAAGATATGCATATAAATCAACAAGTCATCATCAAATCAACATGTAAAGTAAAGATCTAGACTTTATTCGCACATAAGCTTAAATCACACATTTATTTATAAAGAAATTACACAAACACCTCATAGATCTTCACTTAAGCAAGCAAAATTTAACATGCAAGATAAAAGATCTTAAATCAAGTTCAAAGCATAAATTAATTTATAAAATCCTTCTTAAAAATACAATAACTCACAGTTTTAACAAAGAGTTCAACATGCAAGGCCAAATAATTTTACTTTAACTTAGATCATGCATCAATTTATCAAACAAGCACATAAACATGCATGGATCATGATTTAGAACAAGAAAAGTATTAAGATCTAGCAAGGAGATGCAAACCGAATCACACACATAGAGGTACAATTGTTACAAATTAATTTTAGTCCATGAAAGTTCAAGATCAAGAAAGAAGAATATACAAGTTCATCTCACAAATCATAAAAACAAGCATGCAAGAAGAAAAATAAAAAGGGATCTACAAATTAAAAAAAAAAAGCTAACCTATTATATTTCTTCTCTTGTTCTTCGAATTTCCTAGCAAGAAGGGTTGGGTATTCAAGCTCTAACACTTAGATCTTCAAAGGGAAAGGCTCTTAAATCAAGCTCCTAAGTTTTCCTCCTCTTCTTCTACCTCTCGGCCACCACTTTCATTTCTCTAGTTCTTTTCTATTTCTCTCTAAGAGCTTGAATGGCTCTTAGAGTGTGTTGATGTTGGAAGTGTGGAAATGAAATGGGTAAAATGAAATGAACCAAGGCTTCATACCTAAATAAGCCACGAGTTGTTCCTTCTTTACCCTTGGTTTATTTTCGGTTGGTACACAAATGGAAGGGGCGGTTTTGTCCTCACAAAAAGTTGCATGGCTAAGGTTGCCAAAGTCAAGGGGACATGGAGGAGTGGGCTATACGGCTAGGGGTCACTTTAGGTCTAAGGGGTAATTGGTTTCTAGTTAGGGTTTTCCTTCTAGTTTAGTTGGCTTGGTTCTAGTTTGGTTGGTTTGGGTTTTCTTACTCCCTAAGCATACACACCCACACGGCATACACACATACACACACAAACCTACATGTACATACACAACGTGTAACACATACACATGCACACACCTAATTCGTGGCACCCTCATACACACACACATGTCACATACATTTTTATTTTCCTAAATCATTAATTTATTCCTAATCATTTCTTCTTAAAAATTATTAATTCATTCAATCCATGCAACTAATTCTAAAAATCATATTCACAACCATTCTCATGCATCACGTATCACACATATATTAAATCAAACACACATCACATAAAAATTCATGCTAAAACAATCATCACAAAACACAATTTCTTAAAAATTCGTTTTTCTTAAATTCTGAAAATAATTTCCAAAAATAACCGACCCAAAATTTCATTTTAAACAAAATCACATTTTTAATAAAAACCACAATTTAGTAAATCATTTTCCCTCTTCAACAAAATCATTCATTTTTCTTCTATAAAACATTTTGTTTAGAAAAATCCATGGAAATCAACACCTTATTTCTTTCTTATGAAAAATACTTTTCCTGAAAGCATAATTTCAAGGTCTCTTTTTGTTAAAAATCGTTTACGCACGTACGAGAAAAATGCGGGGTGTTACATTCTCCCCAACTTGAAGATTTCTCGTCCTCGAGAAATGATGCGCAGAGTCTGTCTAATTCGTGAACGCATAGCTTCTCGAAGAAATTCTTTTCCTTTTCCACTGTAGCAATTGTCTCATTTTCGAATATGCATCGTCTATTTGTCGCTCTCAAGCGTATTTCAAATAGATTACTTGCAAAAGTAATCTCTTGGGGTGCTTTCAACAACACACATGATGGGGTAAAAACAACACGGTTTCATGAAAAACAAAGGACTGGGGTTTCAAAGGTATCAAAACAGCATCAAGATAACAGGGTTACGTCTATTTAGGGTCAAGACACCGTCACACTTTAAGATTGAGTTGTTCAAGCCTAGACAAACTACTCTTCAAAACCTCACGTTTCCGACTACTCCCCAACTTAAATGACGCATATCTCCCAACACCACACTTATCATCACAACTTAACCTCTAAATACTCCTATCCTTTACCACTCTTTGATCAATTCTTACAAAATTTCCCATCACTTAGCTTCAATCTATCCTCTTATTGTCTTATGTTTCACTAAATACCCATACTCTTCAGACTCCCACTGACACTATTCCATCCTCCTTTGCTCTAACAACCACTAATCCTCAAGAAACACATCCTATCTTCCTTCCTATCTTAAACACTCGATCTCATAACTTAGACAATTCTAAAACATTAAAATTCTTTGACTCAAGCACCTATTGCCCATTACCACATCAAATCATAGATTCTTACCTAACCTTGGGTCAATACTTAAGGATTCTATCCACAAATCCCACCAATTTATCCAATCGACTATACCATGTTCTCACTTCTTCACCTTTACTTAACCATTTGCCAACTCAATCTACACACTTATAACTCCTTTCCTCATCTTACCACCATCTAAACCATTAATTTAACCAATCCGACATCAAGATTCTTAATCCTAATCACTTTACATAACTAACCACTAACACTCCAAGGATACTCCGAGACTCACATTTCCTCCAACCCACACTCACTAATCCTTATTCTCCTAACAACACTTCACCACTAACTCTCTATTCTACAACTATCTACTTGACTGGGTAAGGTGTCAGGGTTCAAATTTCACATCAAAAGTTTAGGAAGAATAAATGTATGGGAAAAGGTCAAAAGAAAAAGCTTTGGGTTCATCAATGATTAAGGCTTTTTCAAACACCATGCCAAAGCAATTTGGCACGCATAGGGCTTATACAAAAGTTTCAATCAGGAAAAGAAGTGCTCTAGTCACAAGACAAGATCACACAGCAAGAGTTTGAGAGTCGTCACGAACAAGATGGGTTCACATTAAAGATGGGTTCAACAGAAAGATCCGAATCTCACACATCAATATCTCTGGAAGGTTCTATGCACTGCTTCTTGATTCCATAGTAGACGAAAGCTAACACTATCCAGGATTGTATCCGCGCACTCTTAGCATTCCTATGCTCTTCTATTGATATCCTAATACTTACGCAAACACAGAGTATGTAAATCCATGCACAATGTTACTTAAAATCCAACCACAGCTCTGATACCACTTCTGTAACACCCCGATTTGGCAACTTGAAAACCACAACTGTTTATGGTGAAAATTTGGGCCAAAATTAATTTTTTTTTAAACAAGTGTTATGCAAGACGAGAACACTTGGGTTTTCAAAACACAGTTACAATTTAAAACTCATGTTCTCACATTGCATAAACCTTTCAAGTTCCAAACCGAGATGTCACAAGACACCGCACTTTGAAACTCGTTTTCAAAAACATTGTTTAAAACACGGCCCGTTACTCATTTCAAAACATTAGTATTAAAATAAACTTTAGTTGGGGTTACAGCTCTATAGAGCCAGGATTTCTATGTAACTGCAATGGAATTACAAAACTCTGAAAGGGAATTACCTACTTCTAGTCATCGACACTAACGTTTCCGCTGCGCTACTCTGATTCTTGGTACATCCACTCCTCGGGTCAAGAGTAGAGGCATCCTCGTCAGTCTCCCTAACAAAGCTTGCCATATCCGCTTCTCGGGCTTTCTTTTCCTCCTCGTAGCGAGCTAGAAGTCTCTCCGTGTTTTCCTTTCTAAGGACCATACAAAATTTTCCCAATACAAAGCAGAAGTACGAGAGAGTGAGCTACCCAAAACATGTAATGTCGACTATGTGGATTTACGATAGGCAATTATTAAGATAAAAGAATAAATAGCATACAAAACATATAAACAACATAATCATTATCACATAAACACCATATCATTCTCACTTCTCAATTCTCGTCCGATACTTAATATCACAACTGTACTTTCTTATGAAATCTTTAAGTTATTAAGTTTTATCATCTCAGTTCACTCAATGACTTGGGGAACCATCATTGAGGAAAAACGTCTCTCACGTCTACATCTCCTCGGTCATCCATCCACACCTAGTCGGAAGCAAACAGGAGTACAGGACCTTTACCACGCGGGCACGACAGCTGTCACACAACAAATGGTCCTAGACCAGGAGGCCTTGCCTCAAATCATAATCATAATTAACCGTGCACGCTCTCAGCGGCAATCACAAATGCCCCGTTCCAGTCCCTCTCACTGTTCTCGATTTGCAATCCAGGGGGCGACAGTACAGTTCTAGTCTCGAGTGCAGAACTTACCACGGTATTAGACCCAGTCCCCACCACGTTAGTGCACCACTTATGGAGTTCGTTCTGCATAGAACAGTACTCTAGACTTCTTGACGTTTCACCGTCATCGTCCTCCCCTAATGCAATCTCGTCCTAAGTATCCGCAGATACTTATCGTTCCTTCCTCTCCAATACTTTGACACACACTCATACCTCACCGTGTTATTCATGTCTTTTAATAGTCTTTTAAAGCTCTAGAAGATTTATTATCGGCTTATTCCTAACGGCCGGTTCACCCTTGGTGCATCCCTTCAATGAACCCGACCACTAATCGTTCAAACTGTTCCCCAATTCATCACATTACATTTTCTCAATCTCGTATCACATTCTTTCTCGCCTCATTTCATCACTTTCTCAAAGCTCATCAACCTTCACAAATCTCATTCATCAACTTTCTCAAACTCATTTCCAAAATACCTTTTCGCAAATCTTTTTCAAAACTATAATTTCACCAAAACTTCCTTTCACAAATCATTCCTCAGAAATATTGTTTCCAAAAAGGCTTTCTCAAATATCATTTCAAAAACTTTACCAAAAAGGTTGGTTCTAAAACTTTTCTCAAAATTGTATCTTTTCGAAAACCTTTTTCCAAAAATTTCTTTTCACAAATCTTTTCAAAAATCTCTTTTCAAAAACCGTTTTCAAAAATCACATTTTTGGATGAGTGCTAATGGAGGAGCAAGCTCAACTCAACACTAGGCTCTTTCCAAAAATGAAAACGAGAAATCATATTTTTGCTGGGTGCTAATGGAGGAGCAAGCTCAACTCAACACTAGTCCCATACTAGAACCAAAAACAACAAGAGCCAAACCACATCTCGCTTCCATAACTCTTTTTCACTTTCATGACTCATTCTCAATCTCATCTCTTTATCTCTTTGCCATAACTCCTTTCAACCTCTTTCTCTTTGTCTTCCATTACTTATACCATCTTTTATTATCACTCTTCTTTCTTTCAATCTCATTTCTTACTTTCACAATTTAATTCTCATCAACACGTTATCCAGTATACCAATGTATCTCAACAATATCTTAACTACTTAACCAATAAATGGATCATAAAGTAATTGAACAACTCAAACATACTCAACCAGAGAACAAATATCATTAATAAATAAACCAATCTCAGCCGTTCGGGTGGATAGCCAAACAAACAATCAAATAATCGCTATCACATACACCACCACGCTAATTGAGATTGGAGTCCAACCTTTGAGATTATTGGACCTCTTAATAAGTTACCTAAATACCACGGTGTCTTAAGGGAAACCCCTCTCTCACCTCAAATACCGAAGGCCTCCGCCAGCTTTCCGAAAGTTCCCGATTGCTAATTCCGTCCCGCTTCCCTTGCGTCGGTCGTCCGAACTATGGCATTTTCCCCGTGCGTTAGAAACGTTTTAACGAATTCATTCAATTTGTTTTAAAACACTTTGAAATCATTCCCTTTTTGAAAACACATGGTTCATCTTTTAAATCCAGAGAATGCTTTCAAGAAGACTTTGAAATAGTTCTAAATTAATTTCTTTAAAAACAGAATTCACTTTAAAACGATTTTCTTGTCAAAATAGGATCAATTCCTCTTAAACGTTCATGTTATAAAAATCATTATTCTTAACTATTATCCAAAATTCAGAACTTAAGAAAATCAAATCAATTTAAATTGTTTAAATCATACTTTTCAGGAAATTCAATTATAGAAAAATACATTCAAACAACACATCATCAAAACATTCACAGCTTCACATAATGTTAGTCACATTAAAGATCACCAAACATCATTTATTAAATCAATTTATTTATTTTTATTCTTTAAAAACCGAATGGAGTTAAAACAAACAACACATCAATTCAATCACATACATAGCATCACACACATGAAAGCATAGTCGTTTACAAAGATCATTTCATAAGAATAATTTTACTACTATACTAGCATGCAGTGACCCAATAATATATAGGAAATTTCACAAAGATTGATGCACACTGAGAAGCACACAGCAGATTAAATTATTTTATTTTCCTTTTAGGACTTAGAAACCGAGAGTATTAAAACAAAATTCAAAAAATTTAAATCAAACAACAAGTTAAATCACAAATCATTTTAAAGTCACACATATATTTGCAATTAATTCATGCATGCACATTCTAGGCCTTTAAATTAAATTAATTTCATCATACAAACTAACTTAAACAATGATTAAATATAATTTCCTACTTATATCTCTAATGGCCGAATATTAGCATGCAAGAAAACAAGGTTTCATTCACTTTTTCAATACACCAAACATTACAGAATTAAATCAAACATCACACCACATCATTTATTCAAATCACATCCACACATGACTCAAGTTTATCACTTAGTCTTAAATAAAAATCAAGATTTACATTTTAAACTTCTAAAAATATCATGCATGCACTCAAATTTATTAGATCTAGCCTTATAACATACATGCATCAACTTTTTACATAATAAAAGACATGAGATTCATTTTCCTTAAAGATGGCCGAATGGCCTCTCACAAAAACATGGCACACATAAAATCAATTACTAAAACCAAATCATGTTCATACTTCAAAAATCATTTTAAAACTTGCTTATTTAATTTTTCCTTCACAACCGTGACAAGTATTAAATGAAAACATAATTTTTCTACTTAAAATCAACATGCATGATTCACTTTTTTGTTGATTAAACATGGACCATAAAAGATATGCATATAAATCAACAAGTCATCATCAAATCAACATGTAAAGTAAAGATCTAGACTTTATTCGCACATAAGCTTAAATCACACATTTATTTATAAAGAAATTACACAAACACCTCATAGATCTTTACTTAAGCAAGCAAAATTTAACATGCAAGATAAAAGATCTTAAATCAAGTTCAAAGCATAAATTAATTTATAAAATCCTTCTTAAAAATACAATAACTCACGGTTTTAACAAAGAGTTCAACATGCAAGGCCAAATAATTTTACTTTAACTTAGATCATGCATCAATTTATCAAACAAGCACATAAACATGCATGGATCATGATTTAGAACAAGAAAAGTATTAAGATATAGCAAGGAGATGCAAACCGAATCACACACATAGAGGTACAATTGTTACAAATTAATTTTAGTCCATGAAAGTTCAAGATCAAGAAAGCAGAATATACAAGTTCATCTCACAAATCATAAAAACAAGCATGCAAGAAGAAAAATAAAAAGGGATCTACAAACTAAAAAAAAAAAGCTAACCTATTATATTTCTTCTCTTGTTCTTCGAATTTCCTAGCAAGAAGGGTTGGGTCTTCAAGCTCTAGCACTTAGATCTTCAAAGGGAAAGGCTCTTAAATCAAGCTCCTAAGTGTCCTCCTCTTCTTCTACGTCTCGGCCACCACTTTCATTTCTCTAGTTCTTTTCTATTTCTCTCTAAGAGCTTGAATGGCTCTTAGAGTGTGTTGATGTTGGAAGTGTGGAAATGAAATGGGTAAAATGAAATGAACCAAGGCTTCATACCTAAATAAGCCACGAGTTGTTCCTTCTTTACCCTTGGTTTATTTTCGGTTGGTACACTGGAAGGGCGGTTTTGTCCTCACAAAAAGTTGCATGGCTAAGGTTGCCAAAGTCAAGGGGACATGGAGGAGTGGGCTATACGGCTAGGGGTCACTTTAGGTCTAAGGGGTAATTGGTTTCTAGTTAGGGTTTTCCTTCTAGTGTAGTTGGCTTGGTTCTAGTTTGGTTGGTTTGGGTTTCTTACTCCCTAAGCATACACACCCACACGGCATACACACATACACACACAAACCTACATGTACATACACAACGTGTAACACATACACATGCACACACCTAATTCGTGGCACCCTCATACACACACATGTCACATGCATTTTTATTTTCCTAAATCATTAATTTATTCCTAATCATTTCTTCTTAAAAATTATTAATTCATTCAATCCATGCAACTAATTCTAAAAATCATATTCACAACCATTCTCATGCATCACGTATCACACATATATTAAATCAAACACACATCACATAAAAATTCATGCTAAAACAATCATCACAAAACACAATTTCTTAAAAATTCGTTTTTCTTAAATTTTGAAAATAATTTCCAAAAATAACCGACCCAAAATTTCATTTTAAACAAAATCACATTTTTAATAAAAACCACAATTTAGTAAATCATTTTCCCTCTTCAACAAAATCATTCATTTTTCTTCTATAAAACATTTTGTTTAGAAAAATCCATGGAAATCAACACCTTATTTCTTTCTTATGAAAAATACTTTTCCTAAAAGCATAATTTCAAGGTCTCTTTTTGTTAAAAATCGTTTACGCACGTACGGGAAAAATGCGGGGTGTTACAGAATAACCTCGAGGTAAATAAATACACTTTTATCAAAAATCATTTCAATTAATTATTACAACTTGATCTCTTGAATAGGAAATCCTTTACTTTCTTTATTCTTTTCTTAAATTACAAGTGATTATCAAAACAACTTTCAATCTTTTCTCATATTTGAAATCCTTTGAAAATCATTTGAAAACTTCACATTAAGTAAATAAAACAAATGGTTTATGTGGCTGTATGGAAAAGTCCAGCCACCATTTCAAATTGAAAAACATTGAAAAATCCAAAATTTTCATTCTAACTTTTTATAAATCACATAACACTTGAAATCTACCTTTTTCACAACTCAAAATCATTTTTAAAAGTAAAATACTTTGAAATAAATTCTTGGACAGCAAAGGATAAAGAAATCAAACTATAAAAATACTTTTAGAAATAATCAAATACATTCACTCATTTCCTTTAGTCAAAACCGAATTGAACCAAGAACAAAACAACATAATTCAAATAAATTTTTCTTAAAACAAGTCATAAAACATAATCATTTCAAGGAGACAATTTCATGCAAAAAGAATCTAGCCTATACAACCTAACATAGGCCGAATCATCACTAGAGGAAAACAAAACCTTTGATGCATTATTCTTTCATGTAAAAGCCTTTAAACATTAAATCAAAAACATGCACATATAAATCCATGGTTTTTGAAAATACCACTCCTTTTCTCACTAAAACCGTGACCTACTTGTGTCACTTTAAACAAGATTTCATTTTTATTTTCCCTTGCATGTGCCTTAAAAATCATATAAATCAAAAAGAAAACACATGCAAGAAACTTTTCATGAAAAACCATCATGGTCTTTGGTTTCCAAAGCTTGAACGAAAAATACATTAACAAAATCAAGTGAAAAACTTAAATCCTTAGCTTTGAAACACATGAATTTAGATCAAAACAAAATTATGTGAAAAGAAATTGTTTTTCCTTTGTTTTCCCTCAAAACCGTGACATGCATGTCAAGAAACAAAACTTTTGAGTTCAAAAAAATCACAAATCAAACTTCAAGATCAAAAGTATTGAAAATAAAGACAAGAAAACAAGTCTTTTTCAAGATCAAAGCAATAGGTCAAAGACTCTTGAAATAAAAATCAAAGATCAAAGCTTTAGAAGAATCAAAGTTGAAATCAAAGTATGAAAACCATTTAGATCAACTTTAGCAAGCATCAAACTAACATGCATGGACTCAAAATGAAATAAAAATCATCACAACCTAATTTTCTAAGCATGACCGAATGATAATGTCCATGGGTTAGGGTTCTACAAGTTTATGATGCTCTTGGAATTCAAGATCAAGTCTTTACAAGTACTTACAAACATGGATCTTCTAGGAAATTAAACATGCAACAACAAGGAATTTTACAAGTCTTAGAAAATCAAGAACTACCACTAACATCCTATGATCTTCGAGTAAACTAAAGAAAAAGAAAGTGTTGGAAACCAACAAGCGGGCTAAGCAAATACTAGAGGGGGGGGGGGGTGAATAGTATTTTGAAGCACTAATACCAAATATTTCGATTGATAATTGAAGAATGGAGCTTAGACTGAATTTTCTGGAATCAGAAGCAAAAGACTCGAGTCTTTTGTGAAATACTCGAGTTTTTCAGGATGAACAACTCGAGTCTTTTAATAAATACTCGAGTTTTTACTATCAGATAGCAGAAAAACCAGAAACGAAAATTCACCAATTTAACTCAAATCAATTCAATAATAAACAGGAACTTATCCAACAGAATAGCAAGTAATCTAAATAACTTTTAACACAAAGATTCCTTGAACTTGCTACCTAATTGTATAAATCCTAATTGATTGAAATGACTTAAGTCTATTGAGCTAGAAAGTAGATTAAAAGCAATAAACCAACACTCAAGCAATTTTATCCTGGTTCACTCCAACAATGAGCTACATCCAGTCCTCCTAATCACTTAGGAGTTTCTACTAATAATCAAATTGTTAGAAATTACAAAGGATTGCTTGAGAATGGCCTCACTCAACCTAACCCTTTCAAGAGTGTACCAAACTCTTGATTTCTACCCCAATTTGATTCCGGTGATTGAAGAACTCTTCACAAAGCTTCCTTGAACTCCCTTCAAGAAACTCCACCGGGCTAGGAACCTCCTAGTCTTGTGCTTGAGAACCTCTCAAGACTTCCAACACCCTAAGCCACTTAGGGTTTGCTTGGGAACAATCCAAGACTTTGAATAATCAAGCTTTTTGTATGTGTATTACTAATCTCACAATGGATTAGCACAAATAAGCACAGCTCAATGTAAGAATTGAGGCCTAAAACTCAACTTGGAATAAAATGACAATATGATTGAGAAGTTGAGCTTTTTGGGAATTAACACTTGAGAAAAGGAAATTATGAAAGCTTGTGATCAATAATGTGTTGTTGTCTTGTTTGTTCTTGCACAAATTCAAAGAGAAATTTTACAATAAGGTTCTGAATTCTCTCTTGGGGTTGGATGAGACTCAAATGCCCTCAATTGGGTTTTTGAGTTTCTCCAACGTTCATTTTTGCTGACTGGACAAAAATACTCGAGTCTTTTGGTAAAAACTCGAGTCTTTTTGGTCGGTCACGAGAGAATTGGTGCACGAACAAGACTAACGGTCATATTTGCTGACCTGGCAAAAATACTCGAGTTTTTCTACAAATACTCGAGTTTATACTCGAGTCTTTTTCAAAATACTCGAGTATTTTGATCAGATATGGGAAAAATTATTTTTCAATTTTATTTTTCCTCTCAAGTATTAATTTTTGGTCAATCTCAACTTAATAAACATATAAAAATTTATTCCTAGAAGAGACTAACTATTTCTACCCACTCTCAACCACTCTCAACATAAATTAGAAATTTACAATTAATATTTGATTGAGAATGATTGGGCACTTGTCTTCTTTTCTTGACTTCTTGTTGATGTTGATGTTGCAATATCTTCAAGGCATGATTTGTTAATTATTTTGTCATCATCAAAACATAATCCACATAATTAGGAGCATTGAATTCACAATCTCCCCCTTTTTGGTGATGACAAAATAATTAACACTTGATCCATTTGTTAAGCTTGATCCACTTGAAAATGCAACTCCCCCTCACTATATGATACTTTTCACCTATCTAAAAATTCAGCTTGAGCAAGATGTTATGACAATTTAATTTTAGCACCAAGCCTATGGTATTAGAGAATTTAACAATTATCAGAGTATATACCATAATTAAAGAATTTTAGGTGCAACAATATCAAGACAAGACAAGACAAGTGTAATATCTCTCCCCCTTTTTGTCATACGCCAAAAAGATGTAACAATTTAGAAAAAGATCAAGGGAGGAGAGGTGCATAATCGGAAAACCCCATAACCAACTATGCAAATAAAACGGAGATAAAATAACGATAAAGAGCTCCCCCTGAAGCTTTGCACAAGCATCATAATGAAGACCAAATTCATTAACATAAAAACATCATAAAAGGTCCAAATCAAAGGTGCAATAATAAACCCAAAGTCTCAAAACACCAAGTTCTCAAAATACAGAAAATGTAACAAAGACCAATCATGATAAAAACAGAATGAAAACTAAGATAAAATCCAAAAGCAGCAGCATCAAAACATGGAAGGAGCTGGATCATCTGGAGGAGGATAAAATCGAGAGAAGGCCGCCATCATCTCATCAAACCGGCGGTGCATCTCCCCTGACTGCTGGTCCAGGCGGGCATTAATCTGGGCCGAGTGCTGATCCAAATGAGAATAAAACATGGCAGACTCTGCACTCATCCTAGTGTCTAGGCTAACAAAATCATCACGCTGGGCATCCATAGCATGCACAAGGGAGTCCATTCTCCCATCTAAAGTGTCCAGACGTGTGATCACATTCTCTCTCCAGCCCGAGTTGTCAAACCCAGATTGAGATCCAGCGAAGTCATCAAAGTTAATCTGATCAATAGGATCCCCTTCTTCAGCCTGGGCAAATGCAGCAGCTTCCTCTTCCATCTGATGGGCATCCATCCCCTGTTGAGCTGCCACATTTGCAACCCTCTCTAGCTCAGCAATATCAGATCGGTACAAGTATTGGCCAGAGGGTTCATGGAATGCCATGTCCTGGTGACTCAAGGTGCCTTTGTTGAGGCAATGCTGGTTCACATGAAGAGTCTTTTTCTCTTCATTGCGTGGGATAGGCACCTTGAAGTAACTCAACAGATAACAAACATGCATGGCATAGGGCAGGGTTTTTGGGTGTTTGGACTTAGCAGCAAGGAGCATTCTATCCAAAATTATGCGACTCCAGTTCAGCTTCTCATTGTTCAGGATGGCACTAAGAAGCCTAAGTTCATTGTTTGTGGGTTTGGCATAATTGGGTGAGGTTTGAGGCACTAATTGATGACAAACAATATAATGCAACACCCTAGATTGGACAGTCATGTATGAGGAATGCTTAACTCCTTCGGTCCATACACGACCGGGGCGCAAACAACTTTGAAAAATGCCGTCCGCATCGGCCTTTAGAGAATTGTCCCCGTGACGTGTTGTCCCAAAAGCAACAAAAAGGTCCTTAGCGCTAATTTTGAATCGAACACCCTCAACCATTGTTTCTATGACATTGTCCTTTAGCCTAAGGTTTGCATAGAATGTTCTAACTAACCTAGGATATATAGGTCCATGAAATTCCAGAAATTGAATCAGTTTCTGATATCTAAGGTTAGTAACAAAATGGAAACCCTTACTCTCAAGGAAAGTACTATTGATCCATGTGATTACTCCGAATTCTCTGGTGGCAAAGCCTTCCATCCTTTCCAAGCGTTCATCCTCTTGATAGTAGTCGGAAATTTCCTCCTCGGAAGATGAGTCAGCAATCCTTACTCTCTTTCCTTTGCCAGATGAAGAAGCCATAGATGAATTGATGTGAAAATAGGAGTTTTTGAAATTAGGGTTTTAAAAGGGGGTGACGGATTTGAGGTTGAAAATTGTTGAAATTTGTTGAAATAATGATAGAAAAGTGATTAGAGGATGTAAAACTAGTAAGATTTGGCAAAAATTTGAGTAAAAACGGAGTTTTGAGGAGAGAGATATGAGAAAACCGAGAGAGAAGAGAAAGGGGTTCGTGAAACTCGAGTTTGTGGGGGCTGGAGAATATATAAACTAGCCAAAATACTCGAGTATATTCAACAATACTCGAGTTGTTCGTTACAAAATACTCGAGTGTTTGAGAATATACTCGAGTCGTTCATGACTCAGCCCAGATTTCCCCAGAAAACTCGAGTAAAAATTGAAAAACTCGACTTTGGTCCGAAAGTTCAATTTTCAGGAAAACGCAAAATACTCGAGTTTTTGGAAAATACTCGAGTTTGGTCTGAAAGTTCAAAAATTGGGGGTTCCGAAAGACTCGAGTGTTTTGAAAAAACACTCGAGTGTTTTAATAAAGACTCGAGTGTTTTTAGAAACACTCGAGTATTTTTATCAGACCCTGATTAAAAACTTTTTCAATTTAAAACTGATTTAATTTTGAATTAAAATACTCGAGTGTTTTTGGAAAAACTCGAGTATTTTGACAGAACAGAAAATAAAAACTCAGTTTTAAAAGACCAAACACAAATCAAACACAAATGCTTCACTACCAACTTGGAATACAGTACAGAATCACACACAATTAACATATACAATTTCAAATATCATCAAGGACAATTTAACTAAGAATCAATAACACATTAGAGTAAGACTAATATGGTGATTTTCCAAAAATGACACACAATGCAATTAGCCTATATTAGCTTCATCTAAAATACCAAGTTCTCTCCTAATATGATAAAAGGTGTCCCTTGGTAGAGGTTTTGTAAAAATGTCGGCTAATTGATTTGTGGTACTAACAAATTCAATTGTGCAATCACCCTTTTGTACATGATCTCTTAAAAAATGATGTCTTATTTCAATGTGTTTAGTTCTTGAGTGATACACCGGATTCTTAGTCAAATTGATTGCACTCGTGTTATCGCATCTAATCGGAATATTTTCAAGTTTCAAACCAAAATCCGATAATTGTTGTTTCATCCATAACAGTTGAGCACAACAACTACCGGCTGCGATATATTCCGCTTCGGCGGTAGAAAGAGCGACACAAGCTTGCTTTTTAGAAAACCATGACACCAATGAACTTCCCAAGAAATGGCAAGTACCACTGGTGCTTTTGCGATCAAGCTTGCATCCCGCGAAGTCGGAATCCGAGTAACCAACTAAACTAAGATTGGCATCAGCAGGATACCATAAACCAGTGTTAATTGTTCCTTTTAGATACTTAAATATATGTTTAACCGCGGATAGGTGAGATTCTTTAGGATTAGCTTGAAATCTAGCACACATGCACACACTAAACATAATATCCGGTCTAGATGCAGTGAGATATAGGAGACTACCTATCATACCCCTATACTTACTAACATCAACCGGTGTACCTTGTTCATCCTTGTCTAGGTAGCATGATGTGCTCATTGGAGTGTAGGCTTCCTTGCACTTGTCCAATCCGAATTTCTCAAGGAGCTCTTTGCAATATTTCCCTTGATGCACAAAAATCCCCTCCTTGACTTGCTTTATTTGTAAGCCTAGGAAGAACTTGAGTTCTCCCATCATTCACATTTCAAATTCCTTTTTCATCAAATTTGAAAACTTTCTACAAAGAGACACGTTAGTAGCACCGAAAATGATATCATCAACATAGATTTGTACTAACAAAATGTCATCCTTGGTTTTATAAATAAATAATGTATTATCAACCTTCCCTCTTTGAAACTTGTTTTCTAATAGAAAGGAACTCAATCGATCATACCAAGCTCTAGGAGCTTGTTTCAATCCATAGAGTGCCTTTTTCAATTTATAAACATGGTTTGGAAATTCACTATTTTCAAAACCGGGGGTTGTTTGACATACACTTCTTCATTTATAAACCCATTCAAGAAAGCACTTTTAACATCCATTTGATATAAAGTGAATTTCATGATTGAAGCATAAGCAAGTAAAATTCGGATTGCTTCAAGACGTGCAACCGGAGCAAAGGTCTCATCATAATCGATACCTTCCTCTTGGTTGTACCCTTGAGCTACTAGTCTAGCTTTGTTTCTTATAATCAACCCGGATTCATCAAGTTTGTTTCTATAAATCCATTTAGTACCAATTATGGTATGATCATCGGGTTTAGGGACTAGATCCCAAACTTCATTTCTTTCAAATTGGTTTAATTCTTCTTGCATAGCAAGAACCCAATGATCATCCTCAATGGCCTTTTTAATTGAATCGGGTTCAATTTGAGAAACAAATGAGACATAGTGGCAAATGTTTTGAATAGACCTACGAGTAAGTACTCCCTTTGACATATCTCCTATGACTTTGTCTATAGGATGAGCCTTGACCGATTTCCAAGTTGGAGGAAGTTCTTCCCTTACTTCTCCTTCATCAACTTTTGAATTCTCTCTCTCTTTTTCTTCTTTTGAAAAGACAATGCCATCTTCACTAGCATCACATAAAACACTATCTTCTTTTGAAGACTCATTAAAAACCACATGAATTGATTCCTCAATAGTTAAAGTTCTTTTATTGAAAATTCTATAAGCTTTACTATGAGAAGAATAGCCTAAAAATATGCCTTCATCGGATTTGGAATCAAACTTGCCAAGGTGTTCTTTTCCATTATTTAAAACAAAAACTTGGCATCCGAAGACATGAAAATGAGATATATTTGGCTTTCTTCCCTTGTAAAGTTCATAGGGGGTTTTATCCAAAGAGGGCCTTATCAAAATACGATTTAAGACATAACAAGCCGTATTGACGGCATCGGCCCAAAAATATTGAGGTACTTGAGAATCATTTAACATGGTTCTAGCAAGTTCCTCTAGCACCCTATTTTTCCGCTCTACCACTCCGTTTTGTTCCGGAGTCCTTGGTGCGGAGAATTGATGCTCAATACCATTTTTAGCACAAAATCTATCAAATTTGTGGTTTTCGAATTCACCACCATGATCGGTACGAATAATAATTACTTTTTGATTCACTTGGTTTTGCAAAAGTTTGACATGATGTTTAAAAGATTTGTAGGTCTCACTCTTAGTAGTTAAAAATAAAGTCCAAGTAAACCTAGAGAAGTCATCAACAATCACCAATGCATAATAGTTGCCACCAAAGCTTTTTACTTGTGATGGTCCAAACAAGTCCATATGAAGCATTTCTAATGGCCTTGATGTGGACATCACCATTTTTGATCCAAAGGTGTTTTTAGTTTGTTTACATTTCTTGCAAGGAGAACAAACACTTTCAATAGAAAAGTTTAGCTTTGGTAAACCAACTACTAGATCTTTAGATTGTATTTTCTTCAATTGGTTTACATTAATATGAGCGGTCCTACGATGCCATAACCAAGTGTCATTTTCTTTGCTCACTAAACAAGTAGAGACCAAAGAAGTGACTTTGTTCAAATCAACTAAGTAAGTATTATTTGACCTTCTACCAACAAATTTGATTGATTCATCTTTGTCACTTTTAATGAGGCAATGGGTAGAGGTAAAAACTACATGATTACCAACATCACATAATTGGCTTATGCTCAAGAGATTATGTTCTAATCCTTGAACATAGAGCACATTATCAATAATCAAGTTTGAAGAGTTTCCGATTTTACCAATACCAAGGATTTTGCCTTTGTTGTTGTCCCCATAAGTGACATAACCCTTTTCCTTTGGAGTAAGCTCAATGAAGTGCCGCTTATCTCCCGTCATGTGCTTCGAACATCCACTATCAAGATACCACAATTGTTTTCCCGTTCGAAGACACACCTACAAAATGAAATTACTTGTTCACTTTGGGTACCCAAACAATGTTGGGTCCCTTAGGGTTAGTGTTGGGACTTTCTCCCTTCTTAATCCACATATAAGTGCCCTTTTTCATTTCAAACTTCTTAATGTGGCACTCAATGTTGATATGTCCAACCTTTCCACAATAAGTACAAGTTGGTCTCTTTGATGAATTTTTCTTAGAAAATGTTCCAACCACCTTGTACTTTTTGTTCGTTTTATGAACATATCCTAAACCGGTTTTGTTGTGATTATGTCTTTGAGAGTTCAACAACCGGTTGAGGTTTCTATCACTATGTGAGATTGTGAGTTTGTTTTTCAACTCTTTCACTTCTTTTTCAAGTTCATCACATCTCTCACATGGAGTGATAATCTCCTCATGATTTGCACAATCACTTTGATGACTAGAATTAATAAGTTCCAAGGATTCATTTTGAAGTTTCAACTCATTTATAGATTTTTGCAATTCATCAATTTCATGTTGAAACTCCAAAATTTTCTTTCCTTTTTCCTTATTAATTTTAGCAAGCCTTTTAAATTGAATTAACATTTCATTGTAGGCTTCTTGCAAATCATCATATGAAATGGAGTTTGAAGATGAACAAGAAGAGCTAGAGGTTACCTCATCATCACTTTCACTCATGCCATGATTAGCTCTTGATGAGGACTCATGATTGTTCTTGGCCATGAGACAAAGGTTTGCATTTTCATCACCGGAACTACTTGAAGATGATTCATTGCTCTTCTCCGGTGCATCCCAAACAATGTATGCACGCTTCCCTTTGGTCTCTTGGGTCTTCTTGTCATTCTTCTTCAAGAATGTGGCACATTCCATTCTTATGTGACCAACCCCTCCACATTCATGACACTTAACTCCATCATTGGTACTCTTTTCTCTTTGTTTGGAGTCTTTGGTTCTCTTGAAATTGGATGAAGATCCACCTTTCTTCCCTTTGAAAAATTTGTTGAATCTTTTCACAAACATCCCAAATTCTTCTTGATTTGGTTCACCATCGGAATCTCCACTTGTAGAGCATTCTTCAACTTCTTTTGTAGCTTTAGTTGAAGCTTTGAGTGCTATGCCCTTTTTCTTTTTGTCCGATTCCTCATGCATCCCAAGTCTTGTAAGCTCCATCTCATGCTCTTGGAGTTTGCCAAACAAAGTGGCTAAGTCCATGCTATTTATGTCTCTAGATTCCTTGATGGCGGTTACCTTGGGTTGCCAACTCCTATCAAGACATCTTAGAATTTTGTTAGTAGTTTCACCATTGCGAAATACTTTTCCCAAGGAAATCAAATGATTAACAATGTGAGAGAATCGCCTTTGCAAGTCACTAATGGTTTCATTTGGCAACATGTGGAACAATTCATATTCGTGAGTTAGAGAATTCAATCTTGCATTTCTAACCTCACTTGTTCCCTCATGTGTGACTTGCAAAGTATCCCACATTTCTTTTGCCGATTTACATTGGGAAACTCTATAAAATTCATCATGGGATAAGGCCGAAAAGATGATGTTTTTAGCTTTTAAATCAAATGAAACTTTTCTCTTTTCATCATCATTCCAACTACTCCTTGGAATTTCAACAATTTCATCATTTATTTTCTTTTTGGGAATGAAAGGACCGTTTTCAATTGCATCCCAAATATCCATATCAATTGCTTCAATAAAAACTTTCATGCGAGTTTTCCAATAAACATATCCTTCACCATTAAATAGTGGAGGACGGTTTATTGAAGCTCCTTCTCCACCAAAGTTATTGCTAGAGCCCATTAAGTTTCCAAAAGGATCTTTTTCGAAAAAGTTGTTACACTCGATCTTTCGACCGAGCTCTGATACCACTTGTTGGAAACCAACAAGCGGGCTAAGCAAATACTAGAGGGGGGGTGAATAGTATTTTGAAGCACTAATACCAAATATTTCGATTGATAATTGAAGAATGGAGCTTAGACTGAATTTTCTGGAATCAGAAGCAAAAGACTCGAGTCTTTTGTGAAATACTCGAGTTTTTCAGGATGAACAACTCGAGTCTTTTAATAAATACTCGAGTTTTTACTATCAGATAGCAGAAAAACCAGAAACGAAAATTCACCAATTTAACTCAAATCAATTCAATAATAAACAGGAACTTATCCAACAGAATAGCAAGTAATCTAAATAACTTTTAACACAAAGATTCCTTGAACTTGCTACCTAATTGTATAAATCCTAATTGATTGAAATGACTTAAGTCTATTGAGCTAGAAAGTAGATTAAAAGCAATAAACCAACACTCAAGCAATTTTATCCTGGTTCACTCCAACAATGAGCTACATCCAGTCCTCCTAATCACTTAGGAGTTTCTACTAATAATCAAATTGTTAGAAATTACAAAGGATTGCTTGAGAATGGCCTCACTCAACCTAACCCTTTCAAGAGTGTACCAAACTCTTGATTTCTACCCCAATTTGATTCCGGTGATTGAAGAACTCTTCACAAAGCTTCCTTGAACTCCCTTCAAGAAACTCCACCGGGCTAGGAACCTCCTAGTCTTGTGCTTGAGAACCTCTCAAGACTTCCAACACCCTAAGCCACTTAGGGTTTGCTTGGGAACAATCCAAGACTTTGAATAATCAAGCTTTTTGTATGTGTATTACTAATCTCACAATGGATTAGCACAAATAAGCACAGCTCAATGTAAGAATTGAGGCCTAAAACTCAACTTGGAATAAAATGACAATATGATTGAGAAGTTGAGCTTTTTGGGAATTAACACTTGAGAAAAGGAAATTATGAAAGCTTGTGATCAATAATGTGTTGTTGTCTTGTTTGTTCTTGCACAAATTCAAAGAGAAATTTTACAATAAGGTTCTGAATTCTCTCTTGGGGTTGGATGAGACTCAAATGCCCTCAATTGGGTTTTTGAGTTTCTCCAACGTTCATTTTTGCTGACTGGACAAAAATACTCGAGTCTTTTGGTAAAAACTCGAGTCTTTTTGGTCGGTCACGAGAGAATTGGTGCACGAACAAGACTAACGGTCATATTTGCTGACCTGGCAAAAATACTCGAGTTTTTCTACAAATACTCGAGTTTATACTCGAGTCTTTTTCAAAATACTCGAGTATTTTGATCAGATATGGGAAAAATTATTTTTCAATTTTATTTTTCCTCTCAAGTATTAATTTTTGGTCAATCTCAACTTAATAAACATATAAAAATTTATTCCTAGAAGAGACTAACTATTTCTACCCACTCTCAACCACTCTCAACATAAATTAGAAATTTACAATTAATATTTGATTGAGAATGATTGGGCACTTGTCTTCTTTTCTTGACTTCTTGTTGATGTTGATGTTGCAATATCTTCAAGGCATGATTTGTTAATTATTTTGTCATCATCAAAACATAATCCACATAATTAGGAGCATTGAATTCACAGAAAGGATCTTCAACCTTCTTCACTTAGTTTTCAAGAATCCTAAGGCTTTGGGTTTGATCTTCTTCCTCCTCTCTTCTCCAAGCTCACGGGTTCTCTCTCTCTCTAAGTCTCTCTAAGAGTTTGTTGAAGACTCTTAGGAATTGTGTGTTGGTTTGGAATTGAAATATGAAGCAAATGGGTTGGGAGTGCTACGGTTTGGGGTATAAGAAAACAACCAAGCATTTCCTTTCCTACCCTTAAAGAAATTCGGCCAAGTGTGTTACTAAGAGGGGCAAAATTGGCCACATGAAGGCTTGCATGGCTCAAGCCAAGCCATTGGACAAGTAGAGAAGAATTAGGCTTAATCTTACTTCCTATTGGTTGGTCAAACTCTTAATCATACTTATCACTAACTAAACCTAGGTGCCATTAGTCCACTAGCCTAGGGTGCAAGGAAGTCAAAATTTTTTGCATCATGCATGCACCACCACACACACACCACACGGCCAACACATATGCACACACATGCACCTTAATTCATTTTTATTTTCTTTTTCATAAAATCACATTTTCTCTAAAAAATAAAGTATTAAATACTTAAAGAATTCAATCCAAAAATTCAATCTAAATCTCATAAGATTGTTCCATAAAATCATCTTCTTGAAAACCCTTTTGATCATTTGAAATCATAAATAAACTTAATTCAAGAAATACTCTTTCAAAATACTCTTTTAAAAACATTTTCTCAAATCAATTTCTTTACCATTAAAACACATATGAGGTATTCAGACGGGGTGTTACACGAGCTGTTACAAAAACTAGTTATCATCACCATTCTACAAGCATTCAACTTTCTTCTTCCTATAGTTGCTTATGTTCTCTCAGTTCCATATTTATACTAGACCTATTCTCTTTTATATATTTTTCAAATACATTGTTAAATATTATTTGAACGTAATACAAAAATTTACGTAGAAATTTTGCCAGAGTTTCCTTTAAAATATGGAGTTTTCCCAAGTTTCTAAATACCTGTTGAAATATGTAATTATTAAAATAACATTATCTTAGTACATTTGTCTGTTTCATTCAAATCAAACATAGCGAATCAAAACGCCAATCAATGTGCACAAGCATGTTTCAGTCCTTCACATTTATAGTTCAATAAACTCCATAATTCATAAATATGTGCAATAGGAATAATTGGCCCATATATTATAACATAAAACATTTCCTTATTAAATGTAATTAAAATATAGGTTTCACTATAGTTTTGCTTGAACATATTTGATACATAATCTATTATGAACTCTAATGTTATGCTTTCATCATCTAATGCATATATTACAACCAAGTCTCTACAATCCTCCTATTACTCAATATATTCTCATAGTTCATTCAATTTCCATTTCATAATTATATGATCTATTTTACACATCAATTTATTCGAACTTTCTATTTTCATTCTATATTTCCATTAAGAATTTAAATATGATTTTTTCTTTTTCAGATTACATTACATGTATCAATTCTATCATTTCCATTGGATTCAAACTTATTCGATAGACTTCACCTTTTCAATTCACCATAGTCATATGATTTATTTCCATATCAAGTTCACACTTATCTGATAAAATCAATTCATATCCAAAAGGTATTAAGACTTTCGAAGGGTCAAAAGGACTAGCACCATTTGATATAAAAAGATAACCCATTCTTTCGCACGAGGTGCTCTAGTTTCTAGATTTTGATGACATTACCTCCCAATGAATGTATGTATTGGGGTGATCAGTCCCAATCTTACATTCCATTAGTGGTAATAATCTTTACTATCCAGATTAAGTTTTCACACTTCGTACCCACAACTTACTATTTCAAAAGCTCATGTAAATATCATTCATTTTCATTTCTTGTTAATTCAATACTAAGGGTCCTCTTTCTCTTTCAAATTTCACAAATTCTTTTCATTCATTCATTCATTCAATCTTTTGCCACCAAGTAAATTATTTGCAATTGGATAAGTATTCTTTTTTTCTCTTGCACCGAATTCCTAGTGAGCTCTCCTATGTTTCCGGTACCAAAATCATTCTCTTTCAAATACATTTGTGACTATTATAATACTTTCCATTTGCAAACAATTTACTCTTTTCTCATTTAATCTCTCTTTCATCTCTCATTTCTTTTTCTTTTCTCTTTCTTTCTTTTCTCTCTTTCCTCATTTTGAGCTTTCACTCTTTCTCATTCATTCATTCATCTCATTCTCTGTACTGTTGTATGAGACATTCATCATTCTTTTCCATTTTTCTCGATTTCCTCACTTCACCCTCCACTCCAGGGAAAGACCAAACCGAGAGTAAGTTTCCCTCTACCATTGCTTGCACGGTACTGGCCACTCTTTCTCAGTCCAGTACAACATGGGTTGCAGGCCCAAGTTGGCTATAGCAGGGAACCACCCTCAACCGGTCAACTAAGTGACTCTGTGACCAATAGAATCATCGTGGTTAATGCGGAACCAATATCCCGACACGAGTGGCCAGTTCTTGCTGTCCTAGGAGATCAAAGTTCCAACCAACGACAATTCCCGCGGTTGTTTCATTAGCACAACCTAGTCACATACCACTCACCCATATTCACGTCTTGTCTTTCCCACCATCCTCACCATCCACCTTATAACTCCAAGATATTCGCTTCTATGTACAACAACTTACATTCTCAATTAGATTCAAATTTAACATACAACTTTTCTGAATCGAATGACTCAATTGATTTAGAATCCCACTTTTCATTGTTTTCATAAATTAAGTATTATTTATCGGGCTTCCAAATCAATTGAGTAGTTTCTAAATCATTTCATTTCAAAATTTCATTCACATTACATAACAAGTTAATTTGAGAATGTACTCTGTCTACATAGATTATATTACCAAGGTCATTAAAAAGGAAAACTAAACATCAATCCTTGAACTCTTGAAAACAATTAATTATCTTAAAGAAAACATGTAATTTGATTCAAAAGTACTCATTTGAAAAGATTTTCCTTTTCATTGGCCTTGGTAATCCTCTCATCACTCATGTTGTGGTGCATAATGTAATTGATTCTCAAAGGGACTTAAATTATCTATCTTTTTCTTTACAATTGAATTTTTGTATTTTCCAAAATCACCCTTTTTCTTCATTCAGGTTCCGTTGAGAATATGATATAATTTCTAACAAAATTTCAATATCACAGCCCTTGGAAAGGAAACCAATTTTCAAAAACTCATCCACTTTTCAATTTGATTTTCTGAATTGAATTTGTATAAAAAAAATTTTGAAAAGTGAAAATAATTTAAATTTGAAAAATTTTCCCTTCCTTTCTATTGACGTGAATATGGTCATTATGCACCCTTCAACATTCAATTCATCTTTCCTTTTTCTCCCTCCATATTTCACTCTCATTTGTCTCATACAACAATCCCTTGATATTGGTCAACTACGCATTCATTGGCGGACCTCGACTGTGTGCAACGACCTAGTCAGCCATGCTCGAGGCGGCACCCCCGACCATATCAAGTAATTTCTATTGCTCCCCTTGTTGGAAGTCAAGCTTTCCCAAGGACGTAAAGAGTTATGCTAGAAGACTTCCAGAAGAATGTTTTGATGATAACAAACAAGCTCTATCAAGCTCAAGGCTCAAGCTCAAGCAAGTAGATTAAGCTTTTCCCATAGGAATCATTGTAAGGTAATGAAGGTTTAGTTTTTCCATGTTCATAAGGCCAAAATAAGTTTCAATTTAAGGAGAAGAAATGAATGTTTTTGAAATCGTTTTAAGTTTAGTTTTTAGCTAGAAACGTTTTTGAAAACCTTGGTTACATACTTTGCTTTAGAAAATTAATTTTATGAAAATAAGCAGAAGTAATCGATTACCTTCCCTGGATAATCGATTACCAAGCTTTTGAGTCGTGACCTGGGAATTTAATTAAAAATAATTGATTACCTTATTTAATAATCAATTACCTTCCTCACAGGGAGCAGATAATCGATTACCTTGTTTTAAATAATCGATTACTTTCTCAAAAATTAATTTCACTATTTTCACAGAATGGAGATAATCGATTACCTCTCTCAAGTAATCGATTACCTTTAAGTTTTATTGAAAATCGTGTCAGAATCAATCTTAAATGTTTCCAAATTTGTTTTTACATAATTGATTCTGATTTATTTTTCAAAATTCGAATTTAAATATCTTTTTGAATTAATTCCTTTTTTGTTTTAAGAATCAAATCTTGGATTTATTTCTTAAATATTTTTTATTTGTTTTTGATTTTAAAATTTATTTTATTCTATTTTATTTTAATTCTGAAATCTTTTTGATTTGTTGTCGATTTCAAAAATTAATCTTTATTTATTTGATTTCAAAAATTAGTTTTACTAATCCTAATTTTTCTTTTGTTTTTCTTATTTGATCAAAAACATGTTCTTCCTCTTCTTCTCTGAAACTTTGTTCTTCATTGTTCATACATTTTTCTAAAGAGAAAACCTATTTGGCATTTGTTCTTGTGAATTAAATCTTCATTATTATAGTTCTATCTTGTTGTATCTGTGTTATTAAGAACACATCATATTTATATCACTCAAACTCATTATATTCAACCGTAGTGGTAGGGAGTGAATCTCCTAGTGGAACGTGTGGCACGTTCTTAGGGTGAGGAACCCTTGTGTGATATTTGAGGTCCCTAGAGAACGGAGGTTCCTAGTAGTGTGCGGGGTGCTCTTTGTTGTAATTGGGGGGGGGGGGCTCAATTTCAAGGTTAAAGGCTCAAGCGGGTCGCTTGGGGACTGGACGTAGGTCTTTCGCTGGAAAGACTGAACCAGTATAAAATTGGTTTGCGTGTTCCTCTTCTCTATCTCTTTTACTTTTCCGCAATTATTTTCGTTTAAATCGTTTCCGCGCAACTCTATTTATTTTATTTTCCATCGCTTCGCCTTCACGTTCTAATATTTAATCTCTCCGTAAAACATTTTTTTAAAAACGTTCGAGTAATTTCCAATAAATTAATAAAACTCGATTCACCCCCGTCTCGAGGTTTGAGGCCGATTCTAACAATTGGCATCAGAGCTAGTCTATTGTGTTAAAGGACTTAACGGTCTCAAGAGTGATGGCTTCAAACTCTCCGTTTGGTGGTGAAGGGAGTTCTATTAATAGGCCCCCCATGTTTGATCGTGTGTGGTATGCTTATTGGAAAGCGAGAATGAAAATTTTTATTCAAGGAGTAGGATTAAAAGTTTGGGACGCTGTCGTTAATGGACCCTACGTTCCTACCAATGTGGTAAATGGAATCACCGTCAACAAACCTATTGGTGAGTGTACGGAAGAGGAGGAACGAAGAGTCCAATACGACCTGAAAGCGTAAAATATAATAACATCTGCTTTGAGTTATGATGAGTTTTTCAGGATATCTACATGTGAGACAACACAGGAAATGTGGGATACATTGGAAGTCACACATGAAAGTACAAATGAAGTCAGGAGGTCGAGAATCAACACCTTGATTGGAGAGTACGAATTGTTCAGAATGAAGGAAGGTGAATCAGTGCAAGAAATACAAAAGCGGTTCACAATGATAGTCAATCAACTCGTGACACTGGAAACGAAATTTACAAATGAGGAGTTGATCAAGAAAGTGCTAAGGTGCTTAGGGAGAGAATGGCAACCCAAAGTGACGACAATTATGGAGTCAAGGAACCTTTCAATAATGACACTTGCCACCCTCTTCAGAAAACTTCAGGAGCATGAAAGTGAACTTAAAAGATTAGCACAACATGAAGAGGAGAACAAAAAGGTGAAAGGTCTCGCATTCAAAGCTGAAGCACCAACATCTAAAGGAGACTCCGACAAAGAATCCATCAGTGATGAGCACATAGGACTATTGGTGAAAAGGTTTGGGAGATTTATGAAAAATAAAAACAACTTCAATACGCCCATGAAGAAGGATGAAAACAAAAGTGGAAGTTCTTCTGTCATATGTCATGAATGTGGCAAGCCCGGTCACATTAGAGCTGATTGCATTCAATATCTGAAGAAGAAGGAAAACTCCGAAAGAAATGTATCAAGCTCAAGAAAAGGGAGACAAGCATACATTGCATGGCTAGATAATGAGGAGAGATCGGATGATGATTCAGACGAGTAGAATGAAACGGCCAACCTATGTCTCATGGCACATGGAAAAGGGGTAATTTCTGAACTTGATAGTGAACCTTATTATAGTGAATTACAAGAGGCATTTGAGGAATTACATGAGGAATCAATGAGGTTATCCTTATTGGTTGCTCTAGAAAAGAAAAATTTAGCTCTAATTTTACAAAAGAATCAAGAACTTTCTAAAGAAAATGAAGTTTTGAAAAATAAAAAAAAGACCTGAATTCTACTTTGAAAAGTTCCTCAAAGACCTCTAGTAATGAAATCAAAATTAAGGCTAGTTCATCTTCTTGTAAGTTTTGCAAGGATTTAGTAAAAGAAAATGAAGATTTAAAGGAAACACTTGCGAAATTTACAAAAGGAAGAAATACCTTAAATTTGATGCTAGGGATACAAAAATGTTTTTTCTATAGAGCAGATATAGGTTATCAACCTGGTAGACATCAAAAGAAATTAAGTACCATTTTTCTTCCTGCTAGCTCCTATAAGAAGCCTCTTATTATTTGTCATTATTTTGGTAAGAAGGGTCATGGTGCACATGAGTGCAAACACCGGAAAGTTAAGTTCATTAAAAGAACGATGATGCTATAAGGTGGCACAAAAGGGCACTATGGTACCACTAACTCACCTGGACCCAAGAAGATATGGGTACCTAAAAAGAAAACCTGAATTTGTTTTGTAGGTCACTCCGGAGGACAGAAAGTCTTGCTGGTACTTGGATATTGGATGCTCTAAACACATGACTGAAGACAAATCCAAATTTTCATATCTCACTCCCAAGGACCAAGGACACGTGACCTTCGGTGACAACAACAAAGGAAGGATACATGGCATCGGTAAAGTAGGTACTCCTCCTAACCCTTGCATTGAAAATGTATTACATGTTGGAAGTCAAGCTTTCCCAAGGACATAAGGAGTTATGCTAGAAGACTTCTAGAAGATTATTTTGATGATAACAAACATGCTCCATCAAGCTCAAGGCTAAAGCTCAAGCATATAATAGATTAAGATGTGCCCATAGTAATTAATGTAAGGTAATGAAGAGTTAATTGTTCCAAGTTCATAAGGCCAAAGAGTTTCTGTTTAAGGAGAAGAAAAAGAACTTTTGCGAAATTGTTTTTAAGTTAGTTTTTCAGTTAAAAGTGTTTTGTGAAAACCTATGGTTACTTACTCAACTTTAGAAAATATTTTTTATGAAAAAAAGCAGATGTAATTGATTACTTTCCTTGGATAATCGATTACCATTCCTCTGAGTTGTGACCAAGGAGTTTTAATTGAAAATAATCGATTACATGTTTTAATAATCGATTACCTTAATCATAGGGAGTAGATAATCGATTACCTTGTTTTAATAATCGATTACTTTCTCAAAAAGTTGATTGCACTGTTTTCACAAAAAGTCGATAATCGATTACCTTGGTTTGAATAATCGATTACTTTCTTAAAAACTAATTTCAGAGTTTTCTCAGAATGAAGATAATCGATTACCTTCTTCAAGTAATCGATTACCTTTAAGTTTTCTTGAAATCCGTGTCATAATCAATCTTAAATGTTTCTAGATTTGTTTTTACATAATTGATTCTGATATATTTTCAAAATTCGAAATTGATATTATTTTTGAAAATATTCCTTATTTGTTTTAAGAATCAAATCTTGGATTTATTTTCTAAATCTTTTTTACTCTGTTTTGAATTTAAAACTGATTTAGATACTATTCTATTTTATTTATGAAATCTTTAATTATTGTTGATTTCAAAATATAATATTTATTTATTTTGTTTTCTTAAATCATTCAAGAGAATCCTGTAACATCCTCAATTTAAATTTTGTTATAATTGTGAATTATGCAAGGTGATTATGTGGATTGTTAAGTTTAAGGAGAGTTTATGAGTAGTAAATCAAGATTGAAAGAGTTTAGGAGACTAAGGAAATGAATTGGAGTTAGAAAATCACCACAATATGACTTTTCAGTGAAGTTATCGATTACTCTGTAGGGCAGTAACCGATTACAATGCCTCTGGTGAAAACACTTTAATGTTGCAGCATTTTAATCGATTACCTCATTTGAAGTAATTGATTACCTTGAGTTTTTGTGAAGTAATCGTTTACTTTTCAGGGCAGTAATCGATTACTTGTCCTCTGCTGAGTGTACTAAGAAATGTTGCATCAAAGGAGTAATTGATTACTGTGGGCAAGTAATCGATTACCCTTGCACAAATCTGGAAAAAAATAAGGTGTGGGGGCCACCTTATCTGTGGCTTAATCAAGAAGGGTGCATTTCCAGCCACACAAATGCTTTATGGCTTGTTGATAAAAGAAGAAGAAAGGAAAGTAGAAACACAACACAACACACAACATAAACTCCTCCTTCTTCTTCTCCACTTCGTCCTCTTCTTCCTCCTCCCATAGGGTTCCATTTTTCTTCTTCAATCAACCAAGATCAAGAGGCTCTCATCATTTCCATCACCAAATCTCTTCCTCCTTAACTCCAAGTAAGTGTATAAGCCATGGATTTCCTTCTCTCTCTCTCTTTTCCTCTCTCATTTTCGAACTCTCTCTCTCTCTTTCCTCCAGGGTTCCATTTCTCCACCATCTCTGGTGCAAGAACAAGGGGTTTTAAGCACTACTATCATCAACTTTCTTCCTTCTAAGCTTCAAGTAAGTAGTTAAGTTTGAGAAATTATTTCCTTTCCTTCCATATGGTTCGAACCCTCTCTCTCTTTTCTTATATCTTGGTTTTCAAAATTTCTATCCATGTAAAGCTCACTCTTTCATGAACCTCTACAAGGATCCGGGAAAGAATAACAAATCTCTTTCTTTTAACTCCCATAATAGGCTCTTTCCTCTTCCATGGATAGAAACTATTAAGGTGGCAAGCTTTAAGCTAGGTGCAAATGGGAAAAATCATCTTACCTCTAGATATTTGAGGTAAGGGGGTGTGTGTTACCATATTCTAGTGGGTAGTTTGTATTATGTTTATAGTGGGTACTAAGATTTGTATGTTAGACTAAGTTGAATGTGAAAACCCTAGGATAGTAAATATGTTAGACAAATGTTAGGTTGTAATTTTGTGTACATGATTTGTTATGATGAAAATTTTTATGTGTCTTGTTTGGTATTATGCATGTAAATTGTGGAATTAAGGAATACTAAGTTCTAATGAAATCGATGGTATAATAAGGAAAATATAATGATAAAGAAAAATGATGATCTCTTTTTAGAGTGGAAGCAAATGAAAGCAATTCAGAAAATGGCAATAAAATATTAAAAATATAATTTGGATTGTGTGACCCAGATCTTGTAAGACGTTGTCCGTAGGAGACTATACGCATAGATCACGTAAGACGCACTTGATGCATAGCTATAAGCCGTTGTCAGAAGGAGACAGTACGCAATGATGGGCACACATTCTGGTTGTGGGTGATCCAGATCATGTAAGACGTTGTCCGAAGGAGACTGTACGCATAGATCGCGTAAGTCGCACATAGTGTGCTGCTGTAAGTCATTGTCCATAGGAGACTGTACGCAGTTATGGACACACACACCCTAAACTAATAAAGATATAATTGGATTGTGCGTTTCCAGATCGTGTAAGGCGTTGTCCGTAGGAGACTGTACGCATAGATCGCATAAGACACACATTGTGTGCAGCTGTAAGCCGTTGTCCGAAGGAGACTGTACGCAATGATGGACGCACATTCTAATTGTTGAATTCCAGGTCTTGTAAGGCGTTGTCTATAGGAGACTGTACGCATAGATCGCGTAAGACACACATAGTGTGTAGCTATAAGCTGTTGTCCGAAGGAGACTGTACGCAGTAATGGATCCACATTATATCTTTAAAAATTATATATATATATATATAAGAGAACCTAATGAATGTAAAAGAGGAAAGAAAACATGAAAAGCAATGAAGAGAGATTAAAAAGTAATAAAAGTGTATAACCTAGAATTGCATGAAGTAAATGAGTTGGAGTCTGATAATAGGACATAGTTGTCATTGATGTGAATATAAATGAATTGGAGGGGTAGATTTGATTGTGTGCAATATTTGGATTAATTGTGTGTGGCTTAGTAGTTCATCATAGCATAGTAGAAACTACTTCCCTATTTTATTGTGTAATGCTCACCTCCTTACCATTTTTCAGGTACTGAGCTGGAGCATACACCCGTCTTGGCCGAGCAGGATTACTCTCCCTCACAAGGAGAGTAGGGTTATTATGAGATAGGACATGTTTTTGGACCTATGCCTCCTATATTTTTGATGTGTATGATTTTGTGCATATACCTTTTTGAGAGAGGCTTAGGATGATCTTCTTTTGTTGAAGTGAAAAGTTGTGAATCATAATATCCAAACTTAGTACTTTCGTTGCTACTCTTAACACTGATGCATGTTATTTTATTTTGAGCCCATTGGGCACCTACATGTTATATATGTATGAATTGAAGCCCTGCTGGCTGCTGGTTGTACATTATTTAATGTGTTCAACAGGTCCAAATTTTGGAAAAGTCCGGAAAACAAACAAAACTCCGTCCGTTTGACGGGTGATTTTCAATAAATTTAAGAAAAAAAATTTTAATTCACATTTTTAATAATGGGGAATAAAGGGTAAAAATCCTAGGTGTTACATTTATGGTATCAGAGTAGTTTTCCTCGGCCTTTGGAGTGTGGATTCACATATCGAGTGATTACTCACCAAGCGAGTAATTGAATTGTATAGTTAAATGTTTAAGTCAGAGTCATAAGATATAGTTGTTATTGGTTATTAGTATATGTGATACATTGTCTTTCCTCCAGGATTAGAATAATTGCAGATAGGCGCAGTGACGATAATAGGATCGCTGCAATCATAGAGAGCTTAGTTCAAACTAATCGGCGACAAGCTGAGTTGGTGACTGCAACTGTAGCAGCTATAGCAACACTCAATCAGTCATCTCAGGCAACTCAGACTCCTTCTTTAGTTGAAATTAATTGGTTGGCGGAGTTCAAGTGGCATGGTCCCCCTAAGTTTGAGGGTGGCTATCATCGGGATGGAACTTGTAAGTGGCTTCAGAAGATAGAAGAGATTCTCAGTGATGTGGCACCACCGGAGGAGCACAAAGTTCTGCTGGCTCAATATACCCTAAGAGGGGAAGCAGAACAGTGGTGGGAACGGGTTCAAAGGAAGGCGGAGGCCACTAATCAAGGAGTGACTTGGCATCTTTTCAAAGAAATGTTTCGGGGAAAGTATATTGTGGGTGATGTTCGGAAAGAGAAAGAATTGGCTTTCCTGTGTTTGAAACAAGACAACCTGAGTGTTGAGGAATAAGTGTGGAAATTTGAGGATCTAATTCGCTATGCTAGCAACTACCAGGGTGTGAACGAGGAAACCAAATGTCTCAAGTTTCTTCTAGGACTCCGTAATGATATTAGGACAATTCTTGGAAATGTACCCGTTGATAATTTTGCCCAGCTAGTGGAATGGGCCAGTTGTTGGGAAAAGGGCATCGCAAGGTTAGAAGGCTATTTAATCGAATCAGAATTTTACCCTAAACCCCCTGTTGAGAGGATTATTTCAAAGGAAGCAAAACCGTTGGTGACCCCTCTATTTCACAAATCTGCTTGCGTTCATTGCGGGAAATTTCACTGGGGTATATGTCAGGAAGTGAAGCAGAAAAAGAAGGAAGGCTCATGTCTTCGATGCGGTCAACCAGGGTATTTGGCCATTGGTTGCCTTAATCCTGAATTTGAGCAAAGGGTGAAAATGAATGTTGCGCCGATGGCGTGCGACACTGGAAGCAGGGAGGTACCAAGGGTAGAAGGTCCTAATAAGGGTAAAAGGCCTCTGCAAGATCCATGTCCTTATTCTCGAGATAGATCAGCAGTTCCTAGGAAACTGGGCCAGGCAGGGAGAGTCTATTATTCTGCTTCTACTTGTTTGCACTGTGGCAAGAAGCATAAGGGATTATGTTGGCATCTAAATCTGAATAGAAAGGCAACACTCTGTTATCGGTGTGGTCAGCCTGGTCTTGTTGTGGCCAACTGTCCCCAGAAGGCAAGGAAGAAAGAGTAGAATGCATCTAAAGTGCAGGAGGCCAGCAGCAATATCTATTTCCGAGATTCTTGATAGGTACTCATCTCATTAGCTTTAGCAAATGCAGGTGGTGTGTTTTCTGATTACACTTTTCATATTGGGTGGTCAATCGTTCCAAAGCATGAGTACTAGATGAGTCCAATCGAATAGAGTAAATAAGCGATACCTTTAAGTTTTTGGAGATGATTTTTCTTAGGAGACCGTAGTCAATAGTTATATTCTCTAGATTGTGTTTACGATATAGGCTTCATCTTATGAGTTAGTGGAGATAAGAGGAGGCTTGGGAATTTTTGGTTTTTCCGTGACTAAAGAGTATGAGACCTAAGGGCTACCCGTAGTTAAACCTTTATTCAAGGAGGTTAAGGGAAACATCAAGAAGAATTAACAAGTGTAGAATTTTAAGTGAAGTTTTACTTTAACATGTCGGTGATGTTGTTGTTTAATGGAATGTAAGATTAGAACTGATCACTGTAGTTCTTACATTAGTCAAATGATAACATTAATAGTGAAACCCTCAGTGATGTGCTATTGATAGACGTGAGGTTGGGATTGATCACCTCAATCTTTACATCTATCAATGGACGATATCATTCCAAATTTTCCAGTGAAATCAAGTCAACCAAAGTCGTAGTCTCTCAGAGATAGAATAGTTAGACGAGGATAAGCTCGTTAGAAGGAGTTCTCTATGAATCTTTATGACAAGTTAGGAGATAGATTTAGAGCAAAATAATAGGACGAGAATTTATATATATGCGTGGGAACTCTCAAGCCTTAGGAAGGACAATTTCACTCAATGACCATTGTCGGGTAGTGAACTCTTTTCTGAGAGGGAGGTAAATCTTAAAGATGATAGATAGGTTCGATTCCACTAGTGTTCCTAATCTATAATCAAACCAATCACGTTCTTTTATGTATAATAAGTTCTAATGAAGTTGCTGATGTGCACCTAATGTACAACTTCAGCTCCACTTATTCAAATTAAGGTGTAGGGTAGTAACCACTCTCAAGAATTTCGGCTTATCTCAAATTATGAGTACTAAGTTCCATTCAAACTCTAATAGCGTTCTTGTGAATCTTAGGTGATGTTCCAATCAATAGGAGTAAATGTTTCTCCTTCTCATCCTTCTAGGCCCAAATCACTCTAGCAATTCTTGAATTCTTAATCAAGGGTTCGGTTACTTGTGCTTGCAAACGAATGTGGAATTCCTGTTTTCTTCTTGTCTAGCAATCTTGAATCTCAATTGCTCCTAGAATTCGAGTTTTGCCTCTTTCTTTTGGTTCTTCAGGAATGAGAAAAGTTTCCTCCATATGTTGTGGTGTTTTGCAATAGGTTTCTCGATCGTGTAAGCTTAAGTTGTTTTCTTTCATGAAAAGCCCAAATTTCTTATGGGTTTCAAAGCTTTTCAGTTCCGTTTATTGTTAATCCGTCATGTGTTGCACTGAAAGCGGTGTAAAAGTCGATGTAGAAACCGATGTTTTAGTTCCCTACTTATTACCAAAATCCAAAGTGGCATGTCGATGTCAAGTGGGGGAGAACTTGGTAGGTATCTTGGATGTCATTAGGGTGGTAACCGGTGTTAGTCTAAGCTACCGGAATGGGAAGGCAGAACCAAACGACGTGGGTATCAACCTTATCTTGGAGATTGTTCCCCCTTTACGGGACTGAACAGAATTTCGGGGACGATTTCCAATAAGTGGGGGAGAATTGTAACATCCTCAATTTAAATTTTGTTATAATTGTGAATTATGCAAGGTAATTATGTGGATTGTTAAGTTTAAGGAGAGTTTATGAGTAGTAAATCAAGCTTGAAAGAGTTTAGGAGCCTAAGGAAATGAATTGGAGTTAGAAAATCACCACAGTATGACTTTTCAGTGAAGTAATCGATTACTCTGTAGGGCAGTAATCGATTACAAGGCCTCTAGTGAAAACACTTTAATGTTGCAGCATTTTGATTTGGGTCTAATATATGATGTTTTGAGTATGATTTAGACTCCCTTTTACTAAGGTTTTGGCTTGTTTCTTTTGTAAATTTAGGACTTTTTGTATAGTTTTTAGAAAGTTAGGTAATTTAGAATCCTTTGAACTTTTTGATCCGTTTCAGGTACTTTTGGAGCTTAAATGAAGAAAATAAACATGGAGCATGAAAGAGGATGAAAAGACCTTGAAAATGGCGCAAGAACGAAGCAAAATGGAGCCGAAATCAGAGCCACACGCCAAGGCGCACAGACTCGCACGCCCAGGCGCGCATAGTGCGTGAAAGTGATGTTGTTCGGTATTTTGACCATAACTTGAGCTACGCTTATCCAAATTAGGCGATCTTCGTATCATTTTAAATCTAAGGAAAATATCTACAACTTTGCCAGAAATAGCCTTGCTCAAATTCGTCCATCTTTGGGGTCAAAATCAGGGCCGAAGTTGCTGTCAGATACGAGAAAGCCCAATTGGGCCACTTCCGGATCAGTTTTGCTCCAATTCAATTCGGATTAGTTTCATCTTTTAAATATACGTTTTAGAATTAGGTTAGGCAGCCATTAGCAGTCACTAGAGAGAGAGAGAGTCAGATTACATAATTTTAGAGAGTTTTAGAAGAGGAGAAGATCAAGGATTGGAAGATCCAGGCTTTTCCATGGTAATCATGTATTCTTCTATTGCTTTTGTTCTTATTTTCATGATGTGTAACTAAAAACTTTGTGTTAGGAATTGGTGGATTTGTATGGATTAGTTTATTGACTTTATGAATTGATGTTTTTCCTTTTCTAAATCATGTGTTTGATTGCGTTTTATTTCCAATTCATAAATCTGGCCAATTTATGTCTTGTTTTGGATCTCTAATTCTTCAATTGAGAGATTAGGAATTAGAATAGGCCATGCCTTCAAACAATATAGTTATTCAACAAGTAGGGATACAATTGGGTAATTATATAACATGATTAATTCCCTGTTCTTAATTAAGATTATTCAATAGTTTAATCTCTTAAGGAATTAAGGATTATCTAATTGAATAAGAAACGGTAATTATACAAGAGGGATCTAATAGTTACCAATTTAGGAATTTGTTCATGATTTAGGGAAAAACAGAGATTCATGATAAATAAACAATGCCTACAATGAAACCATGTTCCTAACATCGACAATTTCTATTTATTTTCTGTTTTTAATTTATTTTCTATTTTTATTTCAAATCAATCTTAATTAATTAGTTAGAAACTTATAGATTTTGCTTTTAACTACTCTTTGGTGAGAATTAATTGGACAATTGGCAATCCCTGAGGGACGATATCTGGTCTTATTGACTATATTACTATCTGATCTAGTATACTTGCTAGAGAGTGAACAAGTTTTGGCGCCGTTGCCAGGGATTGAAATTCGATTCTAATTTTTTTCAGTACCTATTTGTAATTACTTGTGTAACTTGTCCCTTTTCATGTATAACTATAGTTTTAATAATGATTCTGATTGTTATAGATTTATTTCGGATCCCTATTCTCCATACTATTATGCACAAAACATAAGTAATAGGAAAACTTCATTAGAAATAGCTTTAGAGAAATTAGAAGCTACAACTAAGAAACCATTTTTTGTAGAGCCAATTCCCGTGGAGAAAGCTCCATGGGAAATAGCTTTAGAGAAATGTGCTCAAAACAGTAAAGAATATATTGAAGAATTCAAAACGTATTACCCGACTTAAGGTTCCAATTCAAGGAACCTTGAAATCAAAGTTGATCACATTTCAAAGCCATTAAATGAAGAGTCACAAGCATCACCAACAATTTTTGACTCTCTTCAAAGAGAGGAAAAAGTGGTGGTGATGGATGTGACCAATGATGAAACTCCTATGGAGGAGCAAATAGAGAAAAATGTGCATAATGAGTTTGAGGAAGAGGACCGAAATAAAACTTTAAAAGGTTTGAATATGGTAGAAAAATTTGATCCACCCTTGCATGATGAATTTCTTGCACTTAAAAATTTGGTTAAATCTATTGCATGCTTGGATGACTCAAAATTTTTCCACTATATTCAACCTCTGTGCTTTCATGAAAAATATAAAAAACAATCTAAATCATTGTTAAACAATAGGGAACCTGGAAAGGTAGTTTTCCTAATTCATGGAATTAACACTTTCATGAATGTGAAAAGAAATAACTTGTATGAGATGATGCATGGAGTAAGGAATGCACCTTTTGACCCTGGTGGGATTGAACTTATTTTTGAAACTTCCTTACTCCACCATCATCCAAGGTTTGTCCCATGGGATGTGGGAATAACTTGTTATTGTTGCATCACATGGGAATTAACCTATAGAATTTGGGATCCTGATGGATTCTCTTTAGTTTTGTAGTAGTGTAGGTTTCTTTTATTTTAAATAGTTAGTGAATAAAGAGTTTAGAGCTTTCTATATGTAACTGCTAATGAGGTCTAGCACTATTTTTAGTTGTTCATGTGACACAGGTGAATAAGTTTGGGGGAGTCTCCTCCATGGTGCATCAAGAGAGAATGTTATGCTACAAAGGGAAGTTTCTAACTCCTTGCTTTTGTTTTTAATTTTTATTTTGTAGTTATAGGTTAGATTAGTTTACTTGAGGACAAGCCAACCTCTAAGTTTGGGGGAGTGGACAAAATAAAAAATTTTCAAACTTGAATTATTCTCCCATATTTGGTGTTGGTTTGTGTTTTGGGTAGAAGTAGATGATTATTCTAGGTGTAGGACTATTTTTCTGATTATATATGTAAATACTTGATTTAGGATGATGACTCATTGATTGTATGACCCTGTTTTGGATTGAGTTTTAAGTTTGTTCAGAACTGGTTATTTTGATAAACTGTTTTGGAACTAGTTATTAGTGAATTGACTATTAGCCTGTGAGATTTTTGAGCTTATACACTTGACAGGGGTATGTGATTTATATTGATTTTTATGATTGAAACCCCTATTTCTTCCATGAGTGTGTTCACTTTGATTTTGTGTTCTAGAACTTGACCAGTGACCATTTTGAGATTGATAATTGATTGCATGTATTAAAATGATTAAGGCACTTAGGATTGTGTTTTTTTTCTGACCTTCAGATGATTTGAATTGATAAATATTCCCTTAGTTGCCCATTTTGAGTCTTATGAGATATTATGATTTTTCTTTGGTACCTTGCATTTATTGAAATATTTTGTGACTACCTTGGAAATTTTTGAATGAGCAATTGAGAGGAATAATAAGAAAAAGTGAAAGTAATTGGTGAAAAGTGTTATGAGTTCTATTTCTCTTCCGAGTAAAAAAAAATAAATTGAAAAAAAAAATAAATGTGAAAAGAAGAGAATAGAAGAAAAAAAAATTGAAAAAGAAAAGAAGTATGAAATTGATTGTGAGTTGAGTTGTGTTTATGTTGTATTCATTGCTCATTCATAGTTTTTAGAGGGAAATTTGTTTTTGCATTTTAGCCCTTAGTTTCAGCCTTTCTTTCTTTTGTCCCGCCTTAAACTTTTAGCCATGGCCTCATTACAACCAAAATTAAGACCTTTTGATTTTTGCATGTATTCAATAATTTCAGTGGAGATTTGGGTCTATGGTCAAGCATATGGTAACACATTGTCATTGTATGAACTTGAGTGAATATTTATAAAACCCTTGATACACATGAGAGATACACACTGTGAGGTTGAGAGTGTTCACTAATCTTGAGTTCTTAATGAGTTTGTTTCTCTAACTAGGTTTCATTTGTATAAATTGCTTGTGATAAAAAGTGTATGAGTCTGTGAGTCGAAGTCCTAGATTAAGTGTGTACATTTTGATTTAGGAGGTAGTCTTGTGTTCTAGAATTTTTATTTTACTTTTGCCTGGGACATGCAAAATACTAAGTTTGGGGGAGTGATTTGGGTCTAATATATGATGTTTTGAATAAGATTTAGACTCCCTTTTACAAATGTTTTGGCTTGTTTCTCTTGTAAATTTAGGACTTTTTGTATAGTTTTTAGAAAGTTAGGTAATTTAGAATCCTTTGAACGTTTTGATCCGTTTTGGGTTTGTTTCAGGTACTTTCGGAGCTTAAATGAAGAAAATAAACATGGAGCATGAAAGAGGATGAAAAGCCTTGAAAATGGCGCAAGAACGAAGCAAAACGGAGCCGGAATCAGTGCCACACGCCCAGGCGCACAGACCCGCACGCCCAGGTGCGCATAGTGCGTGAAAGTGATGTTGTTCGGTATTTTGACCATAACTTGAGCTACCCTTATCCAAATGAGGCCATCATTTTATCATTTTAAATCTAAGGAAAATATCTACAACTTTGCCAGAAATAGCCTTGCTCAAATTCGTCCATCTTTAGGGTCAAAATCAGGGCCGAAGTTGCATACGAGAAAGCCCAATTGGGCCACTTCCGGATCAGTTTTGCTCCAATTCAATTCGGATTAGTTTTATCTTTTAAATATACGTTTTAGAATTAGGTTAGGCAGTCGTTAGCAGTCATTAGAGAGAGAGGGAGATTACATAATTTTAGAGAGTTTTAGAAGAGGAGAAGATCAAGGATTGGAAGATCCAAGGCTTTTCCCTGGTAATCATGTATTCTTCTATTGGTTTTGTTCTTATTTTCATGATGTGTAACTAAAACCCTTGTGTTAGGAATTGGTGGATTTGTATGGATTAGTTTATTGACTTTATGAATTGATGTTTTTCCGTTTCTAAATCATGTGTTTGATTGCGTTTTATTTCCAATTCATAAATCTGGCCAATTTATGTCTTGTTTTGGATTTCTAATTCTTCAATTGAGAGATTAGGAATTAGAATAGGCCATGCCTTCAAACAATATAGTTATTCAACAAGTAGGGATACAATTGGGTAATTATATAACATGATTAATTCCTGTTCTTAATTAAGATTATTCAATAGTTTAATCTCTTAAAGAATTAAGGATTATCTAATTGAATAAGAAACGGTAATTATACAAGAGGGATCTAATAGTTACCAATTTAGGAATTTGTTCATGATTTAGGGAAAAACAGAGATTCATGATAAATAAACAACGCCTACAATGAAACCATGTTCCTAACATCTTTCTCAAATTGCTCACAACTTCTATTTATTTTCTGTTTTTAAGTTATTTTCTATTTTTATTTCAAATCAATCTTAATTAATTAGTTAGAAACTTATAGATTTTGCTTTTAACTACTCTTTGGTGAGAATTAATTGAACAGTTTGCAATCTCTGATGGATGATATCTTGTCTTATTGACTATATTACTATCTGATCTAGTATACTTGCTAGAGAGTGAACACATTTTAATCAATTACCTCATTTGAAGTAATCGATTACCTTGAGTTTTTGTGAAGTAATCGATTACTTTTCAGGGTAGTAATCGATTACTTGTCCTCTGCTGAGTGTACTAAAGGAGTAATCGATTACTGTGGGCAAGTAATCGATTATTGTTGCAAAAATCTGGAAAAAAATAAGGTGTGGGGGTCACCTTATCCGTGGCTTAATCAAGAAGGGTGCATTTCCAGCCACACAAATGCTTTATGGCTTGTTGATAAAAGAAGAAGAAAGGAAAGTAGAAACACAACACAACACACAACATAAACTCCTCCCTTTTCTTCTCCACTTCGTCCTCTTCTTCCTCCTCCCATAGGGTTCCATTTTTATTCTTCAATCAACAAAGATCAAGAGGCTCTCATCATTTCCATCATCAAATCTCTTCCTCCTTAACTCCAAGTAAGTGTATAAGCCATGGATTTCCTTCTCTCTCTCTCTTTTCCTCTCTCATTTTCCAACTCTCTCTCTCTTTCCTCCAGGGTTCCATTTCTCCATCATCTTTGGTGCAAGTACAAGGGGTTTTAAGCACTACTATCATCAACTTTCTTCCTTCTAAGCTTCAAGTAAGTAGTTAAGTTTGAGAAATCATTTCCTTTCCTTCCATATGGTTCGGACCCTCTCTCTCTTTTCTTATATCTTGGTTCTCAAAATTTCTAACCATGTAAAGCTCACTCTTTCATGAACCTCTACAAGGATCAGGGAATGAATAACAACTCTCTTTCTTTTAACTCCCATAATAGGTTCTTTCCTCTTCCTTGGATAGCAACTATTAAGGTGGCAAGCTTTAAGGTGGGTGCAAATGGGAAAAATCATCTTACCTCTAGATATTTGAGGTAAGGGGGGTGTGTGTTACCATATTCTAGGGGGTAGTTTGTATTATGTTTATAGTGGGTACTAAGATTTGTATGTTAGACTAAGTTGAATGTGAAAACCCTAGGATAGTAAATATGTTAGACAAATGTTAGGTTGTAATTTTGTGTACATGATTTGTTATGATGAAAATTTTTATGTGTCTTGTTTGGTATTATGCATGTAAATTGTGGAATTAAGAAATACTAAGTGCTAATGAAATTCATGGTATAATAAGGAAAATATAATGATAAAGAAAAATGATAATATCTTTTTAGAGTGGAAGCAAATGAATGCAATTCAGAAAATGACAATAAAATATTAAAAATATAATTTGGATTGTGTGACCCAGATCTTGTAAGACGTTGTCCGTAGGAGACTGTACGCATAGATCGCGTAAGACGCACTTGATGCGCAACTGTAAGCCGTTGTCGAAAGGAGACTGTACGCAATGATGGGAACACATTCTGGTTGTGGGTGATCCAGATCTTGTAAGATGTTGTCCGAAGGAGACTGTATGCATAGATCGCGTAAGTCGCACACAATGTGCTTCTGTAAGTCGTTGTCCATAGGAGACTGTACGCAGTTATGGACACACACACCCTAAACTAATAAAGATATAATTGGATTGTGCGTTTCCAGATCTTGTAAGGCGTTGTCCGTAGGAGACTGTACGCATAGATCGCATAAGACACACATTGTGTGCAGCTATAAGCCATTGTCCGAAGGAGACTGTACGCAATGATGGACGCATATTCTAATTGTGGAATTCCAGGTCTTGTAAGGCGTTGTCCATAGGAGACTGTACGCATAGATCGCGTAAGACACACATAGTTCTTTCATGATCTTGAGTTATCTCATGAACTCATCCATTTTCTTTTTGATTTCTTAAAGTGTTTTAAGAAAAGTTCGATCTTGAGTTTTGCATAAAGGATTTTTCAAGAGATCTAGTGTTTTTGTTTGCATGCATGTCAAGATCAAAGCTTAAACTATGATATATTTGATGCTTGTGTTTTGATGAAAAGATCTTTGAAAAAGATTGAATTTTTCTTAGTGATTTCCTTATGATGGCCACGGTTTTGGCCCATTCTTGGTTCAAATGATTTTGATCTTGGATTTTCAATTTCATGATTGATTATGAGTTGATTTATGGTGTTCCTAAACTATGAGTTGTTGATTTGCACAAATCTTTCCTATTTTTCTTTTGCATGTCACAGTTAATGTTTGATTTAAGGGAAAATGATTTTTGTTCTCACTTGCATGTAAAGATTTTGGCTTGAAAATGAGAAATTGATTGTGTTTGAAAACATGGTGTACAATTCGTTTTTTTTAAAGGATTTTGTTTTCTTGTTTGATCCGGTTTTTGTAACTATTTTATGTGAAGGATTTTTATTTCCTGGATGCACTTCGGTTTTTATACATGTACTTGGGAAATGAAATCGATTTTTGAAGTTGTTCCTTGATGCATGTTGTATTTGAGTTAAAGAAAATTGTTTTCATGACCTATTGATTCGGTTTTTGAAGGGAAAATAATTGGTGGATTGATTTTGTGTTGATTTGTGTGTTTAAGTACTATTCGGTTTTATGTGAGGAAATAATTGGGTGTGGAAATTTGTTTGCATGTGCTCTTTGATTTTTGATTAAGTGCACCAAAGTGGATTTGAATGAAAATGGCTAATTGAATTAAAACGGGTTTGACTGTTGGTAAAGAAAGTGAATTAGATAAAGCATGAAAATGATGTTTGTTTAATAAAAAGTTTAAGTTTTTATTCATGCATGTAAATAAATTCGGTCCAAGCATGAAAAATAATTGAATGAGTTTATCATTAAATATGTGTTGATGATTTGTTGAGCTTTATTATTTTCTTGAGTGTATTTTTGATTTTCATGAAAGGAAATGAATGAACTAGTTTATTTGATTAAGTTTTGTGCTGAAATTGTGATATGTGCGTTTTTAGCCTTGATAAATGATATTGGTATATGTTCAATAATTTTGAAATTTTGTCACTAATTTAAATATGTTAAAATGAGCTTCTCTGAATTTTTGAATGATTTTTGGAATTGGTTTCCTATTTCTATGAGAACCAACTTTGTGAGGACAATTTTGAGAAAACAAGTTTCTCGGTTTAAAGATGGACATAATTTTCAAACCTGTGATACTCTAAATTGCTCGAAATGTTTATGGTAGCTTCCTGAACCTCTCTATATACTCTGTGTAAAATTTGAAGAGATTTGGAGTTGATTTGGTAATTTTATTGAAGGCAAAATAGTGAACCGTTTGGTTCAGATTTTCCGGACTTAGTGACGAATTTAATTGGAAAAATATGACTTTCAAAACTCCAAATAATCTGAAATTTTTATGAGATGGTCTTGATTGTGTAAGGAAGATTTATACTGATTTTCATGCAATTCGGAGTTGAAACAATATTTTTCATCATGGCATTTTGGCCTCAGGCCAGCAACAGTCATATCTTGCTCTTCATACAAAATCTGATTTGAAACCTAGCTTAAGATTGTTCAAATGACTTGAAAATTTTACATTATGAACTTTGGCATATATGTGTATGTTCTGGAAATTTTGAGAATTGAACAAATTGATTTGGTATAGTTTTAGATTTTATCTTTTGTGTTTTCCCGTAATCAAACAAAAGCTTTATTTAAATGTTTTCGGCAAATATGAATTTTGTACTTTATTTTGTGACTTGGCTGGACTTGTATGATGATCATAATGTCTTGAAATAATTGAATGAGTGATTGCTTGATTATATGTTTAGACTATGCATGAATGAGTTATTTATTAAGTTACGATGTTGTAATTGATCTTTCGAAGTTGATTGATTCTTTTGAAAAGGATTTGGTTATTCGAAAAAGTATTGGGTTTACTGGTTGCTGCCCTATTTGATTTCATGGTGTTATGTTAGGAATTAAATCATTTCAAATGTTCATTTTAACAAGGAGTATTAAAGAGATTAAAGAACGATTTTTCGGTGTTTTCGAATCTTGGTTGTGGCTGTCCGGAATGGACCAGCAACCAATTTATTTATTTAAAGTGTTTATATGAGTATGATTCGGTTTGTATGTGCCTATAAGTTTAACTACTTTATTTGATTGAGAAATTGTTGATCAAAGTGTTTATTTAATTGTTTTCAAGATACTTGGTTTGTCTACGGATTTAAATTGGTTTTGGACAATGGAAAATGAACTTGAGATTTCGAATATGATGCTGTCTAGAGTTTTTATAAGTTGTATTTCTTATTTAAAAATGTTTTCAAAGTGATTTGAAGTTGAGTTTTGATGAGTACTTAATATAAGATAAAGTCGGTTTGAAAAGTGCAATTTTACGGTGTTTTCGGATTTTTTTAAAGAGTGGTTTATGGACTTGTATCTTTGCTGTCTAGATTTTATTTAAATTGTTTTTCATCCTGAAAATGTGTTTGTTTGGTTTAAAGTTTGAGTTTTAAGTGGTACGTAATTTAAGAAAAGTTGGATTGAAAAAGTAACGTTATTCAATGTTTTCGGGTTCGAGCGAGCTGCTGTCCAAGATGGACCAACAACCGAACCATTTATTTAAAATGATTTCGTTGATTTCTTATAATGATTTCAAAGTATTTAAAGTACAATGAAAGCTGGATTTTTATTTGAGAAAGTCTTGACATTTTACGATTTTCCGACAAGAAGTGAAAGGAGTTTTCGAAAACACGTTTTGATTCTGAGTGTGACGATTATTTAGATAGACTACTAACGTTAGTGTCTCCTATCTAGTACGAGGTGCATATAAGTCAAGAAGTTGGAGCAACTGACAATTGGGAGGACCCGCAACGATTTCAGACAAAGTATTTGCTGGAGTTGAGGTTAGAGAGAAGCTTCCCTAAGACACCGTGGTATTTAGGTGAAATATTAGGACGCTCCGTATCATCTCAAAAATCGGAGCTTAGTGGTTCGGAGTCAGTAATATAGTGGTAATTGTTTGTATTGTGTGACCACTTATACGAAGGTGACAAATACCACATTGTTGTTGTGTGATGATTGTGTGTTGTTGTTGTGAAATAACATGCTTATGTCTATCTGCTTAAATGTTTAATTATGCATGATGATATTTGAATTGTTGATTAATAAGAATAGTAAAGACATTAGAAATTAAGAAAAATCCCCCAAAGAATAGAACAGAACTCTAATGGATTAGACGCGCTGTGGAACCGGATGATGCTGATGCGCCCGAGTACGTGGATCGAGCTGACGACACGGCTAATGGACTAGTGTCTAGACGATGATGATGCCTTTGGACCTGGACGCAACGACTGCAGAATTCCACAAGGATAGTTCCCATATGGTCGTAGCCATGTGTTGGAATGACTCGGGATAGGTCGGAGCCTATCTCTCAAAGATTGATTAATATACCGCATATAGTCGGAGCTATATGTCGAAGGTGATTCTGAATGGGTCGGAGCCCATCAGGATAATTATTAATATCCCGCATATAGTCAGAGCTATATGCCGAAGGTGATTCTGAATGGGTCGGAGCCCGTCAGAATGAGTATTGATATCCCGCATATAGTCGGAGCTATATGCCGAAGGTGATTGTGAATGGGTCGGAGCCCGTCAGAATGAGTATTGATATCCCGCATATGGTCGGAGCTATATGCCGGAAGTGATTCATAATGGGTCGGTGCCCATCAAACGTAGTGGTCGAGTCCCACAGAAGCATTCCGCATATGGTCGGAGCTGTATGACAGAGATGACTTAGGATGGGTCGACGTTAGGACAACTGAGTATAACATCACGACTTAGAACCCTAATAACCCGAAGTAGTGGAGAGGAAGATACACCTGAATTACCCTTGTGGTGTTCAGCTGGATGATTAAGATAGGGGACGGTAATGACGGTGATTCGTCATAGGCCTTGAGAAGTCTGTCTAGGTGGGAAAAACCATAGGGGCCCTGGCTGAACCGGTCGGAGCTGGTCACTCAGTGGTGTGGACGAAGTACCACATGATCACTAGACAGAGGACTGACACCCCCTTGACTAAATCTTGATCAGTGAGAGGGATGCTCGAACACGGTCGGATGTGTTTATTTTATTTTATTTCCCGGGACATTATATGAATGCATTCACTTTGCCATCCAGTAAAAGCCGGCGTGGTTAGAGATCCTGTACTCCTAATTGCTTCCAAACTAGGTGGATGGATTCCGAGGAGATGTAGACCCAAAACCATAAAGCCTGAACTTCCGATATTATGGACTCGAGAAATATGGATAAAGAGACTTTGATCCCATGAGATAAACCGATTAAGAGATTCCCTTAAGTGAAAGATTCGCAAGTGGTAATCGAGGAAAGCACGTCGCGAAGAGATTAACGATAATGATAAACGAAAGAAAGCTTACGTTAATAAATGATTAATTGATGATGATCATGATTATGAATGTGATAATGCAAATATGTTATCTTGTTGTGTTGTATTTATATTACATTGTTGTGTTGTGAATATGTAATGTGGTATGCTTGTATTGTCTTGATATTTTGCCTATCGTAAACCCACACCGTCGACGATGCGTCGTTCGGAATGCTTACTCTCTCTGTCTTTCCCCTTCCCTGTGGACTTCTGTGATGATGTCCACAAGCGACAGAGTGAGTGGGTTATCTTGGGAGTCTGTGCTTCAAGTGATGGCCTACGAAGACAAGATCGAGATGGAGTCTCGAAGGAGAAGAAGGTCAAGCTCGGCTCGAGGACTCGATGATCGATGATTCGACCCTTCAGAGGAGTGTTATGTTGGACGGAGATCTATTGCTATAGTATCTATGTTCAAGTGTTGTACTCCCTTAGCAGGTACTTAGACATCATTAGACATCATTAGCTACATCCACATGTGCACCCGAATTATATACTTCAAAACAATAAAATCACCAACTTTCATAATAACACAATTATATATATATATATATATATATCATACATATATTGTCCTATTCTTTCACTAATTTAATTTTTCCATATAGTCCTAAGCATACACACACATAGAAAAATAGATTTTCTTCTTATAAAACCACTCATGCACAAAAATCATAATTTCCTTGAAACTCAAAAATATCATATGCATAATCATTTCTTAAAATTCAACTTTAAAACTCACAATATTTTCTTATGAAAATTATTTCTTTAAAAATCATTCAACACTTAAAATCATAAAATAAGGAATTTACTTCAAGAAAACACTTTTTCAAAAACACTTTCTCAGAAATAAATCTTTTGATTACTTAAAACAATACGAGGAATTTTGCGGGGTGTTACATTCTCCCCAACTTAAAGATTTCTCATCCTCGAGAAATACGTCGCGGATTGGGCAGCATGACACAAAATCCTTATATCACGGTGATTCCCATGAAAACACTCCCATTCTCGCTCCTTAGTCGTATCTCCTTCGCTAGCACAATTCACTTTGCAGTGCTCCTTGTTTGTCGCTTTTAGACGAAGAAGTCTCTCAAGCGCTATCATTTGCGTGTCGAATCGGGTCAAGTCCATCGGACTAACCGAAGGGGGTATCGTCTCTCAACCAATTGTCGTTACGGAAAGCACAAACTTGGGTACAAACCCAGGGGATATTAGGCAAACATAAATTCAAACATCTCCAAAAGTGCGGGGTTTAACCTAAAACCCTTAGATACTCACTATGACTTTCCACTAACTCACAACAATCACTCTTTCTTCTATTTCTCCTTCTAACTCTAAAACTTTCATCCATTATATCTCCAACTTAAGGGGTATTCTATTGCAATTTGATCCTACTTCCTCAAAATATCTCTACTCTTCTTGTTAAATTCATCCTAAATATCATTCATGCCTATTACTTTCATCATCTAAACCTCTGGTTATGGTATAAGGCAATCCTAATCCTCAAATTGTCGTCATAATCTTCTCTTAATAACTAATAACATACACCTCCTTCCTTCCTTGTAACTCCCCAAATTTGATCAAACTTGCCACTAAATTTACTATTTCGTTCTATTCTTAATCTACTTGTCTCACTGATCCATCCTTAATCATTCCAGACTAGACTATCTGGATAACTATGACACTTTTAACTCTACCATTCAGGCTACGGAATTTCAGAAAGAATTGGTAAAGCTATAGTTTAATAGTAGGGCTCATGAAGAAAAATGTGAATTTCTACAGCAATGACAGTCTTTGTTGAAGCAATTCGACAAACACAGGGTTTCAGGGATATCATCCTATATCCTTAAAGGTATAACTGTCCTTGTATAAAAAGGTAAGATAAGGTTAACAAACTTAAGTCTAACAAACACTAACGAAACATCAAAGGTTAAGGGGTTTCAATCTTAGGGTCTGTTCGTCCTCTACTTAGTCTACTTTCTTCAAACTACAGAACCATCAGATTCCTTAGATTATTACAGCAGGCACTAGACCACAAACAGAATCTTATATCCTAGAAGGACGAGATTTTAACCCTATGCTCCTATCCTTATACTAGGATGTAACATCCCAAATTTAATCTCTAGTATAATTGATGATGGGTCAAGCCTAGAGTGAAGGAAATAATGATATTGAGTTAAAAATAGTGGTTTGAAGGCTTGATTTAGGATTAATAACATAGGATATTAGGAAATTCAAAATAAAAGATTTACAACTCTAAACACAAATTCCACCGTTGGATATGAAGATATGATTTTTAGGAAGTTACTCGTCAAATTTGAGCAAGATCAGACGGTGAATGAAGAAGTTATCTAGAATTGAAGAAGGAAGAAAATAGGAGGAAAATAGGAAAATGAATAAATGGGGTACTGGGCAAAAATACTCGAGTCTTTTGGAAAAGACTCCAGTCTTTTGGAAAAGACTCGAGTCTTTTTGAAAAGACTCCAGTTTTTTGGAAAAGACTCCAGTCTTTTGGAAAAGACTCCAGTATTTTTAAGGAAAACACTCGCGTCTTTTGGAAAAAACTCGAGTGTTTTGTGCAGACAGCCTTAAAAACGTGTTTCAGCCAACAATCTCATTCATAACTCAACTTCACTCTCTCTCCTAGGTCACGAACAAGCTCCCATTCTTTCTTCAAATTTCATCTCAAATCATCAAATACACCCATGATAAACCATTAAAAACCAATCTCCATCACTCACCAACATCATCTCTTCCATCAATCTCTCCTATTGTTCTCTTTCAAGCCATGGGTATGAGTTAGGGTTCAAGAGCTTCAACACCCACTCTTGATTTCTACAATTTCAAGCTCAAAGTAAGTGAAATTCAAGCTTTCCTCCTCATTTCCTTCATGTTATACGAATTTCCCCCATAGTCTCTAACTAATTTTATTTCTTTTGGTTCATGAATCACTTTCTCTCTCCTCCAAGCTTGAAGCTTTCTCTCCCTTGTCTTCCATGGTGGTTTTCAACTCTAGGCCATGGAAGCTTCTCATTTTCTTGAGCTTTGTCAAGAGGCTATGGCATAAATGCTAACTCTTCTTGTTATGGCTATTATATTAGGTTCCTCACTTCTCTCTTGGGTCATAACTCAATTGGTGGCAAGGCTCTCAAGCTTAAAGCAAGTGTAACCGCCTTATCTCTAAGTGTTGAGGTAAGGAGTGGGTATTAGTGAGTATTACCATACTCTGGGGAATAGTTTATAGTATGTATATAATGCTTGCTAAGAGATAGGTGTTAGTAAAAGGAATTGGAAACCTAAGTTAGAAAATGATGGTAAATTCTAGAAACGAACCTAGTGTAACTCTACGATGGGGAATAGGAATAATAAATTGATTAGGCAAACCAATAAATTGAACTAGCTAAATGCATGATCTTGCTACTATATGTTATTATAGGTGCTACTTGAGAATAATTGTTAAGTGCTAATGTGTAGGATATTTTATGTGCTTATCTGAGTTGTTGCTAATGATTATATATATTTGGTGTATTCTTGATAATTATTGTGAACTGTTCATTTGTTGCTCTAAGTGTTTAAGCGTTGTGAATTGTAATTGTGTTTATTTACTAGATGGTTTATATGAGATGATAGGAATGGCGTGTTTACTATGGTATATTGATATTTGTTGTTTGTTATGATTATTTGGAAGTAGTGAGTATGTTGGCCTTTGACCTGAGGTGACATACTTTGTGAATATGGTAAGTATGTGGGCCTTTGACCTGAGGCGGCATACTTAACATGTGTGAATAGGGTGAGTATGTTGGCCTTTGACCTGAGGTGAAATACTTTGTGAAGTTGGTAAGTATGTGGGCCTTTGACCTGAGGTGACATACTTATCATGTATGTATGGGGTGAGTATGTTGGCCTTTGACCTGAGGTGACATACTTTGTAAACTAGGGATGTATGTGGGCCTTTGACCTGAGGTCACATACATCGCAAATAGAAATTGGAAAAATAAAGGAAATGAAAGGGATTGGAAGAAAGGAATGAAGAATGAAAATGGAGAAAAGAAAAAGATACACGAAACATAAGATAGGAAGGTTAGTAGAAGGACATAACGAGATAATTTGGGATGGTAAAGAAGTGTACTAGTAATAATAGGACAATAAGGTATGTAAAACGAATTAATGAGTTAGGTAATTAATGGGTAAAAAGGAAGCGAAAATAGGAGCATAGGTGGTTTTGTCAGATAGGAAAATGAACAATAACCTAGGAAAAATAATGGAATCGGAATATTGATGCATATTGGTATGAATGTGACTGTTGTGCAATTGATTGAACTATGTGGTAATTGTGTGTGACTTAGTCGGTTATTATGTCATATTGGAAACTGCTTTCCCATTTTATGTGTAATGCTCACTCCTTACTATCTCCACAGGTACTGAGATTGAGCTGGCACAGCCCCCGGCCGAGCAGGAGTATTTTCCCTTACAGGGAGAGTAAGTCATATTAGTAGAGTCGTGTGTCCCGTCCTGACTACTTTTGGGATTTTTGTATATGATGATGATTATGTGTATGTACTGAAAAACATCATTTTGGGGTATAGTCAGGACCACTCCTTGTGGGAAGGGAGTTATTTTGGAGTATTTCATGGAATTTAAATAACTGCTAAAACTTGTATTAGTTTATAATTTTCCGCCGCACTGAAACTCTGATTATGAATGCTTTAATATATGGTTTGGCCCTGATGGCTTTCTGATCTCACTTAAAATTAAATTAACAGGTTTGCAGGAAAAACTAATTCTTGGAATGTCCATATTACAAAGTAAACTCTGTCCGTTTTAACAGAGATTTTCATAAGTTAAAATGGTATTACTCAGAAAAATTTAAAATGACTATTTTATTATGGGTATTTAAGGGTAATTATTTAGGGTGTTACATAGGAAACACACAGAGTCACACAAACAAAGCATGTAAGCCCATGCTTTAGGCCACTAAGGATTACCATTGCTCTGATACCATTCTGTAACAGCTCGATTTTCGTAAACCAAAATTAATTGAGGCCAATTTTTTTTTTTGTAAAACATTGTTGAAAAGTCCTTGGTACATTTAAAATTTCTTTGACTGAAAACCGAGTTGTTACTAAAAACTTCTTTCACATGAAACTTTAAGGTTCATAAAAGAACTTGATTCCAAAAAGTAGTGATTCAAACTTTAATAATTTGAAAAAGCCGAGCTGCTCCTACTGTAGTCTTCATGGTCATACACCCAATGAATGCAAAATCCGACGTTATGGTGTAGCCAAGGGCAATTTTGTTTGGGTAGTTAAAAGGAAAGATCCAACTGCTAACCTCCAGGGACCCAAGATAACTTGGTTACCCGAATCAAGGAAGTAATATTTTTGTGATGCAGGTGTGCTTCCGAGCAAAAGAAAGCAGATGGTACCTTGATAGTGGCTGCTCGAAGCACATGACGGGGGACAAAAATCTATTCACTGAACTTTCACATTCAGATAAGGGCTACGTCACTTATGGTGATAACAACCGAGGTAAAATATTGGGAGAAGGTAAAGTCAGTAATTCTGCCAACTTGGTTATCAACACTGTTTTACTTGTAAAAGGGCTAGAACACAATCTTTTAAGCATTAGCCAACTTTGTGATATTGGTAACCATGTTGTTTTTACCTCTACCCATTGCATTATTAAAAGTGACGAGGACAACACGGTCAAATTTGTTGGAAAATGATATAACAACACTTATTTGGTAGATTTGAATGAAATCACCTCTTTGGTAACCACTTGCATGGTTAGCAAAGAAAGTGATACATGGTTATGGCATAGAAGGACAGCTCATATACATGTAAATCAGTTAAGGAAACTACAATCAAAAGACTTAGTGATTGGTTTACCAAAGCTGAATTTTAATATTGAGGGGGTTTGCTCGTCTTGCAAGAAGTGCAAACCAACCAAAAAGAAAAATGATTTTTCATCTAAGTTGATGGTCTCAACAACTCGACCCTTGGAAATGTTACACATGGATTTGTTTGGACCATCACAAGTGAAAAGCTTTGGTGGCAATCTCTATGCCTTAGTAATTGTAGATGACTTTTCCATATTTACATGGACTTTATTTTTAAAATCAAAAAGTGACACTTTTGAAAATTTTAAAGAGATTGTCAAGCAATTTCAAAACCGAGCTAACCAAAAAGTAGTTGTAATCCGAACGGACCATGGTGGTGAGTTCGAGAACTACAAATTTGACAAGTTTTGTTCCAAGCTCGGCATAGAACATCAGTTTTCTGCTCCTCGGACTCCCGAACAAAATGGAGTTGTGGAACGGAAAAACCTAGTTCTTGAAGAGCTAGCCCGAACCATGCTTAATGAATACAATTTGCCACATTATTTCTGGGCCGATGCGGTAAACACAGCTTGCTATGTAATGAACCGCATCCTCATCAGACCAATTTTAAAGAAAACTCCATATGAACTTTACAAGGGTAGAAAACCAAAAATTTCTCATTTTCATGCATTCGGTTGCAAAGTCTTCATTTTAAATAATGGGAAAGAGCATCTCGGCAAATTTGATTCTAAAGCCGATGAAGGAATATTTTTGGGTTATTCTACTTATAGTAAAGCATTTAGAGTTTTTAACAAAAGGACCTCCACTGTGGATTGAGGAAACCGCAATTGGTGGTTGGAGAGACTTAGGAACCCTAGGAAAACACCTAGAAGGGGGGGTTGAATAGGTGTTGAAGCTACTTTGAAAGATTTTCGAACAAAACAAATCGAAACAATCAAAACAAATGATTTTTGCAAATTCTACAGCACTTAATCGATTAACCTGCAATTTACTCGAGTAGTACTCGATTAAATTTGAACTTAATCGATTAGATATGACAGAAAACAGAAAAATCAATTTTTCATTCGAATACGAAAATCAATCAATTCACATGCAAGATCAGAGATTCAGCGGAAATGATTAACACCTATATTCTTATTGATTAACCTAGTTATGAAAATGATTTTCCCTTTATCAATTTGAACAATTAAAGATTCAATTCAATCAATTATGAAAATCAATCTTTCTAGGTTTTCAACCAAGAACGCAATCAAATGACTTGAATATAAAGAGTAAGGGTTTAGAGATACGACACAGTGATTTATCCTGGTTCACTTTCATCCACTTGAAAGCTACATCCAGTCCCCTCTTCAACCAAGAGAGATTCTTCACTATGAGGAATTAGAGTTCTCAAATTACAAGTGATTGCCTCACAAGACTTCCTTCTTGCTAGCTTACAAGAGATAACCGACACCCTTGCCTTGTAATCCTATTGATCTTCTCTCTAATCTAACCTCTACCCCTTGTTGATAATCGACACAACAAGTCTTCAATTGCTTGATGATAATCCACACATCAAGGCTTCTCCTTGCTTGATTCACAACCAAGACTTCTTCTTCTTCTTCAATAAGAATGCACTTGCTTGATGATAAAATCGACACACCAAGACTTCTTGTTTGTTGTAGTGGCTTGCCTTCTTGCAAAGATTACAACACAATAGAATACACAAAACAATCCTATGAATCTCAATCAAGAGTTATGACAATTCACCATAAGAGATTCAAAGGTTCTTGATCAAAGAATATAAAAATAGAAAAGCTTTGATCTTTGAAATTTAGAGAGAATAGAGTGGCTTGATTCTTTGTAAAACTTGTATGAAATGATTCTAATTAATCACAAATAATAGGAAAAGGTTTATATAGAATACCCAAAAGTTGTAGCACTTGAAAACTGATTTTGAGAAGTGAAAATCGTATTTTAAAAATCAGTTCAGCAGTACTTAATCGATTAAGCAAGTCGTGTACTCGAGTAGTACTCGATTAAGTTAATCACTTAATCGATTAAGTTGGTACTGCACATGTTCAAAACTTGTTTTCTCAAAATCCAACCTTTCCTTTAAAACCTTTAAGCCACCTATTGATTCTAGGTTAAGTGAAAACTCAAATTATGATTAAATCATGACTTATGAATGAGATTCACTACCCTCTATAATAATCTACCCAAATAAAAAACCTATGAAGCTTGAGAGGCAAAAGATAAAAGAAATACAAATACACTCAAACTTAGGTCTTCATGAGCTTGCTTTCTCTCTTCTTCATTTGATGTTTGTTGTTGCTTGTTGAGCTTGAAACTAGATCAACACTTGTAGCTTGTTCAAAAACACTTTGTCATTATCAAAACATTCATCATGTTCATCATGGAACTAACAATCTCCCCCTTTTTGAAAATGACAACCCATGTTTTGAAATCGCTTGAAGTTGTTGATGCTTGAAACATTTGATCACTTGAGAAGACTCTTTCTCCCTCTCAATCATTGCTTTAACACTTGAATCCAATTGAGATAGAAGCTTGATTCTCCCCCTATCTTCAACAACTTAGCTCAACCTACATAAAAACAACAAAAACAACCTTTCTCCAAATATAATATCATATTTCTCCCATGTTTTGAAAACATACCATTTCTCCCCATTTGAGAAACATTTCATTCAATTCAAAATTTCATTCAATTCAAAACATCATATTTCTCCCCCTTTGGCATTATCAAAAAGTAATATATACCAATTGAAATATAACATCTAAGCCAAGGTAAGAAATCAATGATCATTTCTTCACAACATTGATACCAATTGAACAAATACAATAGAGCTATACTTTGAAATGTGATATCAATTGGTAAGAAAATATAACAATGAAATATAATACCAATTGAGAACTAAAAAGATCATAATATCACTTAACAAAGAAGATATCAATGTAAAAAAAAGAATCAATAATCACAAAAGCATGATAATCAACTAATAATCTCTCAATGATACAAATTGAATTAACTAAACATTTAGAAAAGTAATATCAATTGAGAAGATACCAATTAAGATAATATATCAATATCAAATATTACCACTTTGTAGGACATTCACTTGAGATGCAAGTGTGATACCAATTGAAGATGTGAATATAGACATTCATAGTTGAGACCAATTGAGAACATGTGTCATTCATTTGCATCTTCAATCAAACCTACAAAGCAATCATGCTTTGCTTTTTGGTATCCAAATGGTTTTGGATCCATTTTTGTTAGTGTAGGGACTTTCACCCTTTTTCATCCAAACAAAATTTCCTTTAGATATACCATGCACTTTAACATAACACACATTTGAAGTATGTCCATGAGTACCACAATAGAAACATGTTGGAGGATTTGAAAAATCAACTTTAGAAAAATCAACAACATTTCTATGAGATTTACTCTTAGCATTAGTATAACCCAAACCAAACTTGTTTGAATTTTCTCTTTGAAAATTTAACAATGTGCGCAATCTAATATCACAAATGGTGAAACTTGCAAGCTTATTTTTCAAAATAGCATTTTCATCCTTGAGCAACTTGCAACTCTCACAATCAACCACAACATTCAATCTACTAGCACAATCACAAGAAGAACTAGCATATATAAGATCAAGAGTTTCATTTTCAAGATTAAGCTCATCAACTTGTTTTTGAAGATCTAAAATCTCTTTTTGATGTTTCAAAATGAGCTTCTTTCTTTCAATGTTTTTCAAAGCTAGTTTTTCAAGTTGTTCATACATTTCTTCATAAGCATTATGTAACAATTCATATTTAGAAGAAATTTCGGATTTAGATTCACTTAGATTGCTATCCTCGCTTTGATAACTTGATTCATCATTTGAACTTTGTTCTTCATCATCTACTAGAGTTATCAAGTTGAGACAAGCGGCTTCTTCATCATCCGATGAACTACTCGATGTGCTTTTCTTGTTATCTTCATCACTATCCCAAACTATGTATGCTCTTTTAGATTTAGAATTTTTCTTGTCTTTCTCCTTCTTCTTGAGATACTTAGAGCATGAGTACTTGAGATGACCGGGCTTTCCACATTCATGGCAAACTACACCTTCTTTTGATGTCTTGGTCTTGTAGTGTGGGGAATCCTTCTCTTTACTTTTGTCCTTGTTCAACCTTCCTTTTCTCCTTAGAAACTTGTCAAACTCTTTTAACAAAAGTTTCATGTCTTTTTCATCAACATCGGAATCGGAATCTTCACTATCATCATCATCGGAACTATCTTTCTTTTTATATGCACTTTTGACTTTAAGAGCAAGTCCTTTCCTTGATTTGTTCTTATCCGACTCTTCATTGATACTTAATCGTCCAAGCTCCATTTCATGTTCTTGAAGCTTTCCGAAAAGTGTTGCTAGATCCATAGCATCCAAATTTTTAGATTCAACAATAGCCGTTACTTTTGGTTGCCAATTCCTGTCTAAACATCTCAACACTTTGTTAGAAAGTTCACCTTGAAGAAAAGTTTTACCAAGAGCAAGTAAATGATTTATAATGTGAGTAAAACGCTTTTGCATATCATTTATAGATTCATTTGGAAGCATATGAAACAATTCATAATCACGCATTAAGGCATTCAATCTAGCTCTCCTAACCTCACTAGTTCCTTCATGAGTCACTTGTAAAGTGTCCCACATTTCTTTAGCACTAGAACATTGAGAAACTCTAAAGAACTCGTCATAGGATAAAGCGGATGTGATGATATTCTTTGCTTTATAATCATATTGAACTTTCTTTCTATCATCATCCTTCCACTTATCCTCGGGAATCAATTGTTCTACACCTTCAACTAAACTAGAGGAGATATGAGGACCTTTTTCAACTACTTTCCAAATTTCACTATCTATGGCTTGGATAAAGATTTTCATTCTAACTTTCCAATATGCATAGCCTTCTCCGGCAAACAATGGAGGACGACTTATTGAAGCACCTTCACCACCAAAGGGATTCATGGAACCCATTGCGATTTTCTTAAAGGATCTTTACGAAAAAGCTCTTATGCTCGTGTCTTTCGACCGAGCTCTGATACCAATTTGAGGAAACCGCAATTGGTGGTTGGAGAGACTTAGGAACCCTAGGAAAACACCTAGAAGGGGGGGTTGAATAGGTGTTGAAGCTACTTTGAAAGATTTTCGAACAAAACAAATCGAAACAATCAAAACAAATGATTTTTGCAAATTCTACAGCACTTAATCGATTAACCTGCAATTTACTCGAGTAGTACTCGATTAAATTTGAACTTAATCGATTAGATATGACAGAAAACAGAAAAATCAATTTTTCATTCGAATACGAAAATCAATCAATTCACATGCAAGATCAGAGATTCAGCGGAAATGATTAACACCTATATTCTTATTGATTAACCTAGTTATGAAAATGATTTTCCCTTTATCAATTTGAACAATTAAAGATTCAATTCAATCAATTATGAAAATCAATCTTTCTAGGTTTTCAACCAAGAACGCAATCAAATGACTTGAATATAAAGAGTAAGGGTTTAGAGATACGACACAGTGATTTATCCTGGTTCACTTTCATCCACTTGAAAGCTACATCCAGTCCCCTCTTCAACCAAGAGAGATTCTTCACTATGAGGAATTAGAGTTCTCAAATTACAAGTGATTGCCTCACAAGACTTCCTTCTTGCTAGCTTACAAGAGATAACCGACACCCTTGCCTTGTAATCCTATTGATCTTCTCTCTAATCTAACCTCTACCCCTTGTTGATAATCGACACAACAAGTCTTCAATTGCTTGATGATAATCCACACATCAAGGCTTCTCCTTGCTTGATTCACAACCAAGACTTCTTCTTCTTCTTCAATAAGAATGCACTTGCTTGATGATAAAATCGACACACCAAGACTTCTTGTTTGTTGTAGTGGCTTGCCTTCTTGCAAAGATTACAACACAATAGAATACACAAAACAATCCTATGAATCTCAATCAAGAGTTATGACAATTCACCATAAGAGATTCAAAGGTTCTTGATCAAAGAATATAAAAATAGAAAAGCTTTGATCTTTGAAATTTAGAGAGAATAGAGTGGCTTGATTCTTTGTAAAACTTGTATGAAATGATTCTAATTAATCACAAATAATAGGAAAAGGTTTATATAGAATACCCAAAAGTTGTAGCACTTGAAAACTGATTTTGAGAAGTGAAAATCGTATTTTAAAAATCAGTTCAGCAGTACTTAATCGATTAAGCAAGTCGTGTACTCGAGTAGTACTCGATTAAGTTAATCACTTAATCGATTAAGTTGGTACTGCACATGTTCAAAACTTGTTTTCTCAAAATCCAACCTTTCCTTTAAAACCTTTAAGCCACCTATTGATTCTAGGTTAAGTGAAAACTCAAATTATGATTAAATCATGACTTATGAATGAGATTCACTACCCTCTATAATAATCTACCCAAATAAAAAACCTATGAAGCTTGAGAGGCAAAAGATAAAAGAAATACAAATACACTCAAACTTAGGTCTTCATGAGCTTGCTTTCTCTCTTCTTCATTTGATGTTTGTTGTTGCTTGTTGAGCTTGAAACTAGATCAACACTTGTAGCTTGTTCAAAAACACTTTGTCATTATCAAAACATTCATCATGTTCATCATGGAACTAACAGAAGAGTCCGTACATGTGGTATTTGATGAGTCTCCTTGGAGAGACAATGTTAGTTGTGCAGATAGAGAGGATCAACCTATGGCAGAACTCGATCCAAGCACAACAACTGAAAGAGCTCAAAAGGATGAAACTGTTGAAGATAGAATTCAGAGGGACGAGCTTGTTCTGAGCAGAACAAACAAGGAACAAACTGAACTCAGTCCGAGCCAAACTCACAATGATCAGTCCGAACTCATTCCGAGCCAAGCAAAGCATCTCGAGCTGAATTCAGCCTGGAAGAGAGTCAAGGACCATCCGATAGAGAATGTGCTGGGTGACATGTCTAAGGGAGTTTTAACTCGTCGGTCTATTCAGAATCTTTGCAATTTCGCTTCCTTTGTTTCTCAAATTGAACCTAATTCAGTTGAACAAGCCATTGAAGATGAACATTGGGCAATTGCCATGCAAGTGGAACTGAATCAATTCATCAGAAATGATGTCTGGGAATTAGTTCCTCGGCCTAATGATCATACGATAATCGGCTTGAAATGGATTTTCAGAAATAAACAGATGAATTAGGCTTAATTATAAGAAACAAAGCTAGATTAGTTGCTCAAGGCTACAACCAAGAGGAAGGTATCGATTATGATGAAACCTTTGCTCCAGTTGCTAGGCTTGAAGCAATTCGAATTTCGCTTGCTTTCACATCTATTATGAATTTCACCCTTTACCAAATGGATGTAAAGAGTGCCTTCTTGAATGGTTTTATAAATGAAGAAGTTTATGTAAAACAACCTCCTGGCTTTGAAAATTTTGAATATCCAAACCATGTTTATAAACTGAAAAAGGCTCTTTATGGTTTGAAACAAGCTCCAAGAGCTTGGTATGATCGTTTGAGCTCATTTCTACTTGATCAAGGGTTTGAGAGAGGAAAGGTTGACACAACTCTCTTCATTCATAAATCCAAAAAGGACATATTGTTAGTACAAGTATATGTTGATGATATAATTTTCGGTGCTACTAACATGTCTCTTTGCAAGAAGTTCTCTGAATTAATGCAAGGTGAATTCGAAATGTCAATGATGGGAGAACTCACATTCTTCCTTGGGCTGAAAATAAAGCAAGTTGCGGGAGGAACCTTTGTGCATCAAGGTAAATATTGCAAGGAACTCCTCAAGAAATTTGGCTTAGAAAATTGCAAAGAAGCTGCCACTCCCATGAGCACCTCCAGCTATCTTGGCAAGGATGAGACAGGTAAAGCCGTGGATGTAAGCAAATATAGAGGCATGATAGGAAGCCTTCTATATTTAACTGCATCTCGGGCTGACATTATGTTCAGTGTCTGTTTATGCGCTCGTTTTCAAGCTAATCCCAAAGAATCTCATCTTTCGGCGGTTAAAAGAATTTTTAAATATCTAAAAGGAACGGTGAACACTGGTCTGTGGTATCCTAGGGATGCAAATCTTAGTTTGATTGGGTATTCGGACTCAGATTTTGCTGGGTGCAAGCTTGACCGAAAAAGCACAAGTGGAACATGTCACTTGCTCGGCAGTTCCCTTGTGTCATGGTTTTCCAAAAAGCAAGCTTGTGTTGCCCTGTCAACAGCTGAAGCCGAATACATTGCTGCTGGTAATTGTTGCGCTCAAATTCTTTGGATGAAACAACAGTTATCAGATTTTAGCTTAATTTTAGATCACATTCCTATCAAATGTGACAATACAAGTGCAATCAACTTGACTAAGATCCAGTGTATCACTCTCGAACAAAACACATTGAAATTAGGCATCATTTTCTACGACATCATGTTCAAAAAGGTGACTGTGTCATTGAATTTGTTAGTACTGAAAATCAATTAGCCGACGTGTTTACAAAACCTTTGCCGAGGGAAACTCTTTATAAAATTCGGCGTGAGCTCGGCATCATGGATGAGTTCATCATGTGCCTGGCATGAGCTTGGTTTTTCAGTATATCATAAAACTGATCACCTTTATAATCTCAATTGTTTCATTCAATTGTGTATTTGTTTATATTCCTGAAATTTCACATCCTTCAAATCTTCCTCCTTCAACCCAAACCAGGACATCCTCTATCAAACCTGCGGGGTAGGCAGTAGATCTATTTGCCAAGTGAATAACCACACCCGTAGGTTGAAGGGGTCCAAGTGAAAGAGATTTGAAAACAGACATAGGCATAACATTAATAGATGCTCCTAAATCTAGCAAAGCATTCTCAAATTTAGTATTACCTATGATACAAGGCACAGAGAAAGTTCCAAGATCCTTACACTTTTCAGGAATATGAGGGACGGGTTTACCTATAAGAGCAGAGACATTTCTTCCCATGCTGATCCTCTCATTGCCCTTGAGCTTCCGTTTGTGTGTGCATAGATCCTTCAAGAACTTTGCATACCTTGGAATTTGCTTGATTGCATCAAGAAGGGGTATGTTGACTTCCATCTTCCTGAATGTCTCATGTAGCGGCCACACCGTACTACATGGTTTCCAATCCCGCATGCACCTCACTCGTTTTACAATTCCCTGTACACCATGCATGAGATGCATAACACATATTAATCATCACATTATACACATGGCGGCCACACCGTTCCATGCCTTCATATAGCGGCCACACCGTACTATATGGAATCACACACATATGGCGGCCACACCGTTCCACATGTCTTCGTATAGCGGCCACACCGTTCCATACGGAATCCTATCACACTTACCACACCTTTCCTTTAATTTTTTTTTTGGGGAGAAGGGTGCTATTTTGTTATTTGATCTTTCATATTGTGTTATTAGTCATTCTCACCTTTATCTTTTAACTTCTCGGATGAGAAGCATGCTTTCACTATTAAAGGGGGAGAATGATGAAAATTTTCTTCCACGATCATTTTTTTTAATCTCTTCAGGGGGAGAAAAGTTTTTACTAATTCAAGCCTTGTTACCATCAAATGGTATAGAGTAACTTATTTCTCTTTTGGCAATTGTGCTTAATATTTGGCTCTTTTTTTATCATGCCAAAAGGGGGAGAGGGGTGTGTTGTTGTTTGTTGTTTGTTGTTTTTGATTGTAGCAGATATTCAATGGAGAGGGATATGTGCGAGCGAGCATAAATCGGGAGAAAGGTGTACGAGCATAAACTCAGGGGGAGTACTTAACGAGCGGCTCCACAAATTATTTCAACAAGTGGTACATTTTCGAGCAAATTTCAATCAGTGCTGAGTCCAATCAGTTTATGAGCATACAGTCGAAGGAAGAACACAAAAAGCAACAAACTTTCAAGAGAATATTTGTTATCATCAAAAAGGGGGAGATTGTAGAATCAAAGAGATTTTGATGATGTCAAATATATACGCTTGGCAGAATCAAAGATGTTGATGATGTCAAGTAAAATAGAGCTCGACGTGGGGTCAATGACAAAAGCGTCAGACTTAGTTCTGCGCATGCATTCCGCCAAAGTCAGAAGCTCGGATATCTGCTTTAGAAGTTTCAGCTCAGATTGAGCTTGGCTTTTGATCACGGTCGGAGTTCATCCAAGTTTGATAGCTCAGCTCTTCAAGACAGTACGCTCGGATATTGATCAGTTCGGAGCTCGCTCGGAAGGCTCTGAATATTGAACTAAGTCACAGCATAAGTAAGATCAAATTAGCTCGGATTGATCATGCAACCTGAGCAAAGAACAAAGCTTGGATCTGTTACTTCAAAGTTCAAGTGTGGTTGCTGAAGAAAGCTCAAGGCTAGGCAACACCAATCTCAGACCAAGCTCGAACAAAGTTCAAGGCTCGGCAACCCCAATCTCAAAACTCAAGCTTGAAGAAAAGCTCAAAGCTCGAATGAAGCTCAAGCTCGACTGTCTCTGTTCACTCTTCAACAACGCATCATCTTCAACCTTCAGACTCTGCTCAGCTGTGCCGTACCTTTTATTACCGTTGAGTCTGGGTAGAAGTTCTACGATTTTAACTACAACATAGTAACAAGTTCGAAATTCAAAATGAGTTAAAATCAAAGGTTGGTGAAGGGTCACCATCACTGCTCTGCTGTCAAATTATAGCCGTTGAAAACCCCATGGCTTTTCAGTACAACCGTCCTTTTCTTATTTCTGGAAAGACAGAGAAATGCCTTTTGCCGTACGGCTCTTTCTCTCTCTCTTTTCTAGAAATCAAGAGATTATAAATAGGGGTGTTTTCAACGGTTACAAGAACGATTTTTTTGAACAATTTTCTGGAAACAACATTTTCATTCTCTTTCAAAAACAGAGCAGAATCAAACTCACAGAAAAGAAAAAGATCATTTAAATTTTCAAGAACTTAGAGAGTTTAATCTTTCAAATCCAAACTCTAAGTTCAACATATTTTGTTTTCTGTGATTCCCCTTCACAAAATCGACTCACTCTTGAACTTCACATCTTCATACTCATTCGTAGAGTGTTTCGAATTGTAGCCATTCTGATTCATAAATCTTGTTCGTTATATTTGCTGGAGTGAAAAGCTGGTCTCTGATCGAGAAAGCTTTTCGTGGTGAAAAAGTTCCAAAGAGGTTCTTTGGTCATCGATTTGTCGTGGGTAGTTTGTCACGAGTTTGGTATACTCGTTTGACTAGATAGGTTTAGAGGGGTAGTCTCTTCTAAATCCTTTGTAACCCAGAAAATCGATTTTTAGTGAAAGCTCTCTAAAAGGTTTTTAGAGGGGACTGGACTAGCTCTCAGGGTGAGAGTGAACCAAGATAAATCTTGAGTGTTCATTTTATTTCTTTATCGCTTTCCTGCTGCTATATTTGCTTAAGTGTTTTCTGCTGTATTTCGAGCATCCAAGTTTTCAATCGTTAGTCTGGTAGCTCGGAATTGAGTGTTGTTCTCAAAGCTCAGGTTCTAAGCAGCTCGGTTAACTGATTAACCATTCTGTTCATCTATTTGGTTAATCATTTAACCCTGTCTGCTCGGTTTTCGCTCGGCATTTATTTTCATACCCGATCAACATTCAGTTTAGTTTTCAATAAATCGAAAAATTGTCATATTAGCTTCAATCTCCTATTCACCCCCCTCTACTCGATTGTTAGGCCTCTTGTTGGTTTCCAACACTTCAGAACTTGGCTTGAGCCCCACACCGAACAACTTCACCGATTTCCTTTTAGCTCCATCCCGTGGCGGTGGTTCATTACTATCGTATCCCATTAGGGAGACGCTTCCCAAACATGATCCCAATGTCGATCTGCTTAGCTTATGTTCTGGATCCACAATCAACATCTCAGTATATCCCATCCACGCCCATCCATAGCGGGTGGGTTTCCAGCCGCTTCCTCGTCGACGCCATGTGGTAATCTCCAAGCGATGCTCCATCTGCCCGTTGAGATACCAGCAAGATCGATATGCCAACGAACAGGAGAGAGTAAGTGATCCAAACGACGAATCGTCGACGGTGTGGGATTACAGTAGGCGAGATATCAAGACCACACAGACACACACACACAACATACACACAACATAATAATCAAGCATATCATTATTAATATCATTCATTACCTTTGTCCTTATTATCGTTATCTTACCAACTTATTATCATCTCTTAGCATAATCATTCCTTATTTCTCAATTCTTTTCTCAACTTCATCATTCCATAAGATTTCACTTCTCATAATCATACATTCTTTCGTTTCCCTTAAATTTTCCTTATTATATCTTATCGGATCAAAACCATCGATGATTGGGGAAAATTATATTATCATCGAGGTACTTGTTTCGTTGCCATCGTCACACACGTCTACATCTCCTCGGTCATCCACCCAACCTAGTCGGAAGCTAACAGGAGTACAGGACCTTTACCAAGCGGGCACGACAGCTGTCTCAACCTTAATTGGCTCCAAGCCAGGAGAACTGTAGAAAACTCGGGTACAGTCTCAAATCAATTGATATCATATATATTCAATTCATATAATCAAGGCTCACTGTAGAAAACTCGGGTACAGTGGCAATCAAGATGCCCCGTTCCAGTCCCTCTCACTGTTCTCGAAATGCCATAGGGGTGACAGCACTATTCTGGTTCCAGGTGCAGAACTTACCACGGCATTAGGACCCAGTCCCCACCACGTCTGGCTACCAGATATGGAATTCGTTCCGCCCAGAATAGTACTCAAAGCATCATGGCGTTTTACGGCCCTAGCTTACCCTATTGCATTCACAACCCGAATATCCCTGATATCCGGGGTACCTTCCTCTCCACTACTTCGCACTATTATACCTCACCGCGTTAGTGTCTTTTAATGTCTTTTATCTTTTTAATTAACCTAAGGTCAGCCCATCCTTCGTGCATCCCTTCAATGAGTCCCGACCACTAACTTTGCACAATCTTTCTCATCAGAGCACAGAGCTGGGTTCGCATCATCACGCTTGCATCTCATTTCTCAATCTCTTTCTCAACATTCTTATTTCACGATCTTTCTCAACATAACCTTCCATCATTTTTCTCAAAATCGCATTTCATCATTTTTTCCCAAATTCTCAAATCATAAATGTTCACAAAATCTCATTTCATAACCTTTCTCAAAAGTCTCAGTTTACAAAATTTCCTTAAATTCTCGTTTCACAAACTTTCGAAAATCTTATTTCACAAATCTTCTAAAAATTTTCCTTTTATCACTTTCTAAAAATCTCATTTTGTAGACCTTCTCAAAAAGCTTAATTCACAAAACTTCTTTTCACAAAATTTCTAAAAATCACATTTTATAAGATTTCTAAAAATTTCATTTCACGATTTTTCTAAAAACCTCCTTTCACAAAATTTCTGAAAATCTCTTTTTTACAAATCGTTAAAAATCTCCTTTCGCAAAACTCACTTCACGGACTTCTACAAAATCTCTTTTCACAAATTCACCAAAAGTCTTGTTTCAAAAACTCTTTTCAAATATTCTCATTTTCATAAACTTTTTCAAAAAAATCTCTTTCCATAAACCTTTTCAAAAATCTTATTTCAAAAACTTTTCCAAAACATATTGTTTCAATGAGTACTAGTGGAGGAGCAAGCTCAACTCAACACCAGTCTCATTTCCACCATATCACAAAGGAGCCCAGCTCCACTTAAGTCACATCTCATTTCAAGTACCAACACAACATCACTTTCCCAGCTCTAGCTTAACCGCATCAATATCATCAAGTCTTTCCCCAATCTCAACTCTTATCCTCTTTCTAATCCATCTTGTATCCTTTATCATCTTTCCTTCCCATTACGTCTTTACTTTCCTCAACTTACTTATTTCATTTTCATTTTCAGGACGTAACAGACGTCCATCAGCATGTTTTTCATATTAATCAATAACATAATTACCATCATGCATAATTAAACAAGGAATCATACAAGCATACTATTTCACACAATCATCACACAACAACGATGTGGTCTTTGTCACATTCGTATAAGTGGCCACACAACACAAACAATTGCCACTATACTACTGACTCCGAACCACTTAGTTCCGATCTTTGAGATGATGCGGAACGTCCTAATATATCACCTAAATACCACGGTGTCTTAGGAAAGCTTCTCTCTCACCTGAGGTCCAGCGATTAAATGCGTACGCTCTCCTTGGATCCTTGTCTCTGCCAGCTGCTCCAATCCCTCGCCTTTAAAATTCCTCGTACTAAATAAAATACGTTTACGTCATTACTGTAACAGCCCGATTTTCGTAACTCAAAACATTTAACTTCTATTTATTAAAGTTGCCACAAATGAGGCCAATTTTTTTTAAAAAAAAAATTATCATTGAAGTGTTTGAAGACATCATTGAAAACCTCTTTATGTTCTTCAATTCACTTCTCCGAAAACCGAGTTGTTACGAAAACCGTTCTTTTCATAAAACATTCGTTTTCATAAAAGAACTTGGTTCAAAATCATATTAACAGTTTCAAAAACTTTACATGAATTAATTTTGCATAAGGATGTGCTCCACAAGTCAGATCAAAAACTTAGCTCAATTACATAATGGCTCATGGCATCGGTAATCCTTGACTCAACAATCATCATAGTCTAATCTAACCACACTATCCTATTGAAAACAATTGGGTGGAGTTCCTTCTTCTTCTTGCGTTCTCCCTTTGCTCTCGAAGATGATGCCTTTCCTTGTTGTGATTCCCTCCTTGCTAGTAGATTCCGGCTCTGCTCCATTGAGAGTGGTGGAGTTCTCTCGAGTCTCCTACCGAATCTTCTCTTTGTGGTTCCTGTAGCCTCATACGGTGACTTCCGTCCGATACTCCATCTGCCCGTTGAGATACCAGCAACACCGATATGCCAACGAACAGGAGAGAGTAAGCATTCCGAACGACGGATCGTCGACGGTGTGGGATTACGCTAGGCAAAATAATAGGACCATACAAGCATACTATATAACACACAGGCACACAGCAATCAAACATATCATTATCATTATTATCCTCTTTTATGCATTTCTCATGAGTGTTCTTTCTTCCTTTCTTTTATTCCTTTATCTCCCTTAACTTCTCGTTTTCTTTTCATCCAGACTTATCGAATCACCCTCGTTAATGCTTTTGGGGAAATATACCATACATCTGTTGGAAACCAACAAGCGGCTCAATATAGTCTAGAGGGGGGTGAATAGAATATTGAAGCCTTATTACAAATTTTTCGTCCACCTAAGAGGATGATTTTATGAAAATAAATTTTCTTAAAAAATTCAAGTCAGATTACTCGAGTAACTCAAGACTTCACTCGAGTAATACGCAAGCAAAAATAATTTCACTCGAGTATTCAGCAAATCACTCGAGTATTACGAAAGCTATTTTTAAATCACTCGAGTAACAGAAAACCTACTCGAGTATTGTTCATAAACTGAAAGCAGATTACTCGAGTGACAAGAACTTTACTCGAGTAAACTGGGTAAAATTCAATTAAAACTCAGTTTTCAATGGAGTTCTTCAAGAATAACAATGCTATGATGATTCAACAAATTATGAATGATTAATATGAACAACTTTAAGTAATATTAACATGCAATTTTAGATCAATTGAGTAGAATTAAGAAAACCCCAATTCTAACCTAAAAATGTAATTGTTAATGAATTAATGCAATACAAGGAATGAAAATAAAAGAGACACAAGGATTTATCCTGGTTCACTTTCACCCACTTGAAAGCTACTCCAGTCCCCTCTTGAATCAAGAGAGATTCTTCACTAGAAATCTTCAAATGTAGATTTTACAATGTTTTGAGATGCAACTAGATTCTTAGTTCTCCTATCTTAAAACCCAACTCAAAGTGTGTACCAAACACTTTGATCTAATCTACCCCTTTTGAGAATTCTAGATTTCCTTGCTAATTGATTGAAGATGCTTCCAACCAATCCTCTTTTCTTGCTTTGATTTGATCCTCAAAGTCTTCCTTGTGAGATTCTTCACTTGTGTTGAAACTTCAATGATGCAATCATAAATTGCAAATCTTCAACAACCACTAAGAACAAAAATTATGATCTCAAGAATATTTGAACAATGAGAGAAATAGAGTGAAGAATGAAAAGTTCTTTGTTGAATCTTGATAGCTCTTGAAAGATGTAAAATAGCTCTTGAATTGCTTTTGAAAGTGTATAGAAAATTGTAAGAATAAAATTGTCTGTCACTTGTGAAAGAGAAAATTAAGTCCTTTTAAAATTTTCCAAACACTGATTGAATTACTCGAGTAAACCATATAACATCACTCGATTAAAACATGTCAGATTAAGTTACTCGAGTGATGTGTAAACCATTACTCGATTAACCTGTCATGACATAAATTACTCGAGTGACCCAATACTCATTACTCGAGTAAACTGATCAGAATCTGAATAAAAACAAGGTTTTTCTAAAAGGATTTTCACAAAACTTTTAATAGAGCTATTTAATCAAGATTTAAAGTATCTTCACTCTTAATCAAACATTATTTAAATATTCTTAAAATCACCTAAGCTACCCACACCAATGAGATGCATTGCATAAAAATAAAGATTACATTGAAATAGAATTAATAAAAATCCTAATTCTAATCTTCATGTGGTGTAGCTTGCTTGTTGCCAATGTTGTTGCTTGGAGAGAGATTGTTAGCATCAAAACATGAGAATCCTACAAACTCCCCCTTTTTGATGATGACAAACCTCCTTTTCAATTAAGCACTAAGTTTTAACATACTCCCCCTAAATGTAAAACACCTAGGAAAAATATAATAAAACTTAACCTACAAGAACAACATCAACAAAATATTCTCCCCCTTTTGGCATCATTAAAAAGATAAGAATTATGAGAAAAGTCCTTTGCCAAAAGTGGAAGGTAAGTAGTTCACAATGGTATAAAAAAAATATAACAATAAAGACAATACCAAAATAAAACACAATAGTGCCTCAACGAATAAAAACGTACAACGAAGATAGCACCATAATCCATAATATCAGAGTATCACACTAAGCAGCAAATCATAGTGTAAAGCAAAAAAAAAACATCAACCAGAGCAAATAATCAAACGAAACTAACCAAATACCATTTGCACTCTTTGGTTCGAAGACACACCTACAAGAAAGATATCATTTGGTTGACTTAGGTACCCAAGTGGTCTTGTGTAAGGTCCTGTATTTTTATAAACAAAATAAATAAATGTGTTGAATAAAATAATGATTTTTCTGAAATTAAGATATTTTACTCGAGTATTGTAGAGGGTACTCGAGTATAATCACTATCTGTTTGAAAATTTGAATTTTGAGTCAAAAGACTCGAGTATGTCAGAAAAGACTCGAGTGTTCTTGAGTTTTTGAAATATACTCGAGTAGAAAGAAAAAGACTCGAGTAAATCGAGCAGTCTGGCTAAATGTACAAGTTGGTTTTATAATTAATTTCGCACCAAAACGCGGTTTCTTGACGTGACAAGCATAGAGTTGAACCTTACTTCGAGTTGAAGTACTCTTAGACTATAAATTGATGCTTGGGTGAAGCATCAACACCTCTGAAGTTCCAAAACCCGAATTTGACCAGAAATTTCCCTGTTTTACAGAGTTCACTTTGATCCCTTTGTTCTCTCTCTCAATCCTCACTCATTTTCCTTGAAACCTAAACACAAACCGAAGTTCTGATTTCATTCTTGAATTAGAACTCGAAATCACTTCAAATAGCCTTCTGAAGATCAGGTTCTAGGCCTACAAAGTTGGAGATTCAAAACTGAGAAAAACAGAGTAACATTCAGTCTCAAGTATTCATCTTCATTGAAATCGTTTGGTAAATTCATGGATTCTTTTCGTGTCAAACTTGTTTCTGATTAAAGTTAGTATATCCTAGTTTCTGAAACTAACTTGTTTCATTCTTTTCATGCCAAATCCGTGGTGAAATCTGTGGCCAAAGTCAGCCTGTTCAACTCTTTTTCACCAAGTCCAGAATTTGGATTTTTGATCCAACCGATTTCTCTGTCGTTTTACTTGTTGATTAGCTTCTCTAAGGTAAGGGAGGAGTTATCTAAATACTAGAATGAGTTATTTCAAGCTGGAAATGTAGGAACCTCATATGGTTCATCAAGGGGTGAAGTTTGAATTGGGAATATGACATAGATGTCATAAACCCAAGTTTTTATAAACCAAACATGTCTAAATGGACCTAATGATGCTCACTGGATCAATTTTTGAAGTTAAAAACAAAAGGAAATGAAAATCATATGTGAAAGGGTTATTTGCTAAGTTTATGTTGATTTTGTGATTTATTGCATTTGATGTTGTTTCAATATTGATTACATGTTCTAACATGTTTATTTTATGTATCTAAGTTACTGTTTTGCATAAAAGTGGAAAGGAAAGGCCCTGAACTCGAATTGGCATTATAAAGTGCAGAAACTGGTGCTGCTGCTGCTAAAACACTCGAGTAATTGAAGAAAGACTCGAGTATTCTGGAAAATGGGAAGAACACTCGAGTATGTCTTGAAGGACTCGAGTAATTTTACATGAACACTCGAGTATGTGAAGAACTACTCGAGTAATTTAAAATAATTTTCAGAAAATCTTTACTTCTTTATGAAGTAATTAAAGATTAACTCGTCTAAACTCCTATATGCTTAAATTTTAATTTCTGCTCTTAATATCTATAGATTTAATCCCATTGGTTGATTTTATCCTGGATGAGTCCTACTGGAATTTTATTCAGTGGTTGACATATTCGGACAGGATGTCCCAATGGAGGTGCGTACACCCATTTGGTTGATTTTATTCCCACGTCCCAGTGGAAGTTTTTACCCACTTGGTTGATATTTTGGGAGTCCTAGATGGGGTCGTTGCACAAATTAATGACAACGTAATTAAATTCCTATTGTATAAAACCATCACAAAGTGGCTGGGCCGCTGATGGAATTTTTGGAAAGCACAAGCACCAGTTAATGCAAAAAAATGATGAAAAGATGGTTATAAGCAAGAAGGATTATGAATTTTGGGTCTCTATATTGGAGGCATGATATTCAAAGATATGAATTAAAAGAGAAAAAGACAATGAACAATTATGTGACATTGACATGCATGGAGATGCTCCGATTTTGATTGTGGAATCTGGTATAGGTAGAAGTATTCCGCAGCCCTGAGATAGCTGTGATGCCATAGCACGAAGATGCTGTGATGATTTGGATTCCGTAACATGAAAATGTTATGATGGCCAAATTCCCAATCAAATCGTGACGCCTGGGTTGTGAATACGCTCCGGTTTGATGAACCATAGGATTATGAATATCCCGAGCCTGAGATACTCGGATGCCGAACCGCGTAGCATGAATGGAGAGTAGGCATGCATCACGAAACTAAACGAAATATTATAAAAGACAGTTTGAGCATATACATATGCATTTATTATTGCTATCTGGAAACTTGTGCTTGTTATTTCTAGCCTCTGTTATGCTCATTTGTTATTGTGTTTAGCTATGACTCACTCCTAATCCCTTGTTGTAGGTCATGGCCAGGAATATGTTTTGCGTGGAGATGAGGCCGCTCCCTAATGGGGAGTGGAACTTCGAGGATCATCGGGCCATCTATGAGGGAGACGTGGAAGTTATTTTTCCGTCACCCGAACCCATGGTCCCGAATGCGTCTGCGTAGGACGAGAATCCCAATGATGTACATTATGCACATTCCGCCCAATTTTGTGTTTCGGCATGGAACACCACCACCACCGCCAAGACGTTTTCCGAGACGCACCCTCCCACCAAGTCCATCACCCTCTGAAGAAAGAATTATTTTGGAGGTTCCTTCTCCCTCTCGTCCTTCCACTAGAGCCCGATCTCGGACTCCGGTATATGTGCCATCTGAACCGGCACATGAAGAGGAGGAGGAGGAGGAGGATCCGATAGAGGATGAGGATCCGGTGGAGGATGCTGACCCGGTGGCTGATGATGATTTCATGGACAACTCAACCGGTAGTCAGTGGGGAACTGATGATTGAGTTGAGTTGGGATGTTGGAGTGTGGATAGTGCTACTCATCAGGTTTCTCTTATCTATTTGATATTTTGAGTTCCGAACCAGTTGCTCAAGGTTATTATAAATTTTGTTGTAAGATATGTAATATAATGTAATGACCTAGAGTACTTAAGTTAAACCTAGTGTTGATAGTTGTAATGTAATGGAAATGTACTTTCCTTTTATGAAATATAATATGAATAGTTTCTTTCATGATAATTATAATTTCCGCAAAGACTCGATAATGGATGATGACTGACTTTTAGTTTCAAAAAAAAAATGGTCAATTTTCTAAAAATGAATATTAAGTTTTGGAATAAAAGTTGGGTCGTCACATTTAGTGGTATCAGAGCAATGGTTCAACTCTCGGCCTTGGAGTGTGGCCTTACACACTAACCATAGCATACTCTAGAATCATGTTTGCATTTTGAGATATAGAATAGCAGAATCTAATTAAGTTTTCCCTTTCGGATTCTGTAGGATAGATGGCTGGACGTAATAACGCTAACATTGCTGAGGCTCTGACCCGTATGGCTGCGGTCCTGGAAAACTTGCAGCAAACCCGTCCTCCCAGCAATGTAACCCCTGTTGAATTTCAAGGACTAGATTCTTTCCGTAGATGTAAACCCCCTGGCTTCTCGGGTGGTCGTTGCCCTGAGCAAGCCCAGTTTTGGTTAGCTGAGATGAATAAGATTTTCCGAACGTTGACTCTCACGGAAGTTCAGAAGGTCACGTTCGCGGCCTACATGCTGAATGAGGAAGCTGCAACTTGGTGGGAGCAGACCCGCCAGTTCTTGGAGTATGATCATCGCGAGCTCTCTTGGGAAGTCTTCACGGAAAAATTCTTGGAGAGGTATTTCCCGGATGATGTTCGAATCCAAAAGGAGATGGAATTCTTAGACTTGAAGCAAGGCAGCATGACTGTCGACCAGTATGCTGAAAAGTTTGAGGAGCTGATGAAGTACTCCCCGTACTTCCAATATCATCCTGACGAATACTCGAAGTGCACCCGGTTTGAAAATTGGCTAAGGTCAGATATCAAACTAGCTGTAAGCGTGCAAAGGATTCGTCACTATCCAATCCTGATTAGTGCATGTCGCATTTTCGAGAAGAACAACTTCAAGAAGGAAGTCAGTCAAGGAAGCCATGGACCCCACCGCAATCAGCATAAGAATAACCGTGGAAATCGTGGAGGCCCATATTGGCACAAAGGAAAGGGAAGAGCACAACCTTCTGGAGCAGTTAGTCTTCCGGCTCTGGCAGAGATTTGTAGCAAGTGTCGACGCTCTCATCCTAGTCAAGAATGCTGGAGGGACAAGCCACCAGTCTGTTTCAATTGTGGAGGGACCGGACACATCGCCCGTGCGTGCCGCCAACCCCCGCGTCAAAGCAACCAAGGACAAGGAAGCAAACCTTGGGTCAATGGAAAGGTGTTCACGATGTTTGGAGAGGAAGCAAAGCAGGCCGACAACCTTGTGCAAGGTAACCATTTCCTCAATGGCATGCCTTGTCGCTTTTTATTTGATTCCGGAGCAACGCATTCCTTCATCTCGGAGGAATGTGTCAAGCGTTTAAATTTGTCTGTCTCGGAGACCCCGTTTAAACTGAGTGTGTCTACCCCCACGAATGCTCATGTTGTTGCATCAAGAGCATGTGTCGGTTGTGTAGTTAGCATAAGAGATCAGATTTCTCGAATAAATCTGATTTGTTTGCCGTTGTCCAATGTTGATGTCATTTTGGGCATGGATTGGATGGCATCCAACCATGTAGTAATCGACTGCAAGGTTCGAACGATCATCTTTCCTGGTGAGAAGTCGCCGGCCAAGCAACCTGGAGGTTATGTGTGCCTATTTTCAACCATCGCTGAAGAAAAGAAAGAGGAAGCAAAGATCGAAGATATTCCGGTTATTCGAGAGTTTCCCGAAGTGTTTCCCGATGAAGTGCCTGGTTTGCCGCCGCATCGAGAGATAGAATTCAGTATTGACCTAGTCCCCGGTACTGGCCCTATCTCTATCGCCCCTTATCGTATGGCTCCAGCAGAATTAGCTGAATTAAAGAAGCAAGTGGAGGACTTGTTAGAAAAGCAGTTCATCAGACCAAGTGTGTCGCCTTGGGGAGCGCCGGTTTTATTCGTGAAGAAGAAGGATGGATCAATGAGGATGTGCATTGATTATAGGCAACTCAACAAGGTTACCATCAAGAACAAGTATCCGTTGCCAAGAATCGACGATTTGATAGATCAAGTGAGTGGAGCATCGGTATTTTCAAAGATTGATCTGAGGTCAGGATATCATCATATCAGAGTTAAGGAGGAAGATATACCGAAGACTGCTTTTCGGTCACGATATGGACACTACGAGTATGTAGTGATGCCATTTGGGTTGACCAACGCTCCAGCAATATTCATGGACTACATGAATAGAGTGTTCCGACCCTACCTGGATTCCTTCGTCGTGGTGTTTATCGATGATATTCTCATCTATTCGAAGAATCCGAAAGAGCACGCTAATCATTTGAAGATTATTTTGGAGACCTTGAAGGAAAAGAAATTATATGCTAAGCTGGCCAAGTGTGAATTTTGGCTTGAAAAAGTCAATTTCTTGGGTCATATAATTTCAAAGGATGGTGTGGCTGTGGACCCGGTCAAAGTAGAAGCAGTTTTGCAATGGGAAAGACCAAAGACGGTTACTGAAATAAGAAGTTTTCTGGGGTTAGCTGGATATTATCGGAAGTTTATCGAAGGTTTTTCCAAGTTGGCTCTTCCGTTGACTCGTTTGACCCGGAAAGAGCAACCTTTTGTCTGGGATGAGAAGTGTGAAGTTAGCTTCCAGACGTTGAAGGACAAGTTAACATCATCTCCAGTGTTAACTTTGCCCGATCCTAGGAAAAGCTTCGATGTTTATTGTGATGCATCTCGACAAGGTTTGGGTTGTGTCTTGATGCAAGAAGGGAAAGTTGTTGCTTATGCATCTCGTCAGCTGAAGGTGCATGAAGGGAACTATCCTACTCACGACTTGGAATTGGCTGCCATTGTCTTTGCTTTGAAGATTTGGAGACATTACCTGTATGGTAATACGTTCCAAGTATTCAGCGACCATAAAAGTTTGAAGTATCTCTTCGACCAAAAGGAACTGAATATGAGGCAACGTAGGTGGATGGAATTCCTGAAGGATTATGACTTCGAATTGCATTACCACCCCGGCAAAGCTAATGTTGTAGCCGACGCTCTCAGTAGGAAAATGTTGCACATGAGTACGATGATGATAAAGGAAGCTCAGCTAATTGAAGAATTCCGCAACTTGAATTTGGCAATTCAGTTCAAGCCGAGCTGCGTCAAGTTAGGAATGTTGCAAATCACAAATGAGTTTGAGGGTCAAGTTCGAAACCTTCAACAAGCGGACGAGGAGCTTCTAGAGAAGAAAAGATTAGGAATGGAAGGAGTGGAACCGGAATTCCAATTAGGATCTGATGGTATTTTGAGATTCCGGGATCGGATCTGCATCCCGGCAAATCAAGAATTAAGAAGAGTTGTATTAGAGGAAGCCCACAAGAGCAAGCTGAGTATGCATCCTGGATCAACAAAGATGTATCAAGACCTGAAGAGGATGTTTTGGTGGCCCGGACTAAAGAGGGATGTTGCGTCTTACGTAGCGTCTTGCCTTGTCTGCCAAAAGGCGAAGATCGAGCATAAGAAGCCTGGAGGAGAACTACAACCTTTAAGCATACCAGAATGGAAGTGGGATGGAATAGCTATGGATTTCGTAAGTGGTTTTCCAATAACAAGAGAAAGCTTTGATGCAATTTGGGTTGTGGTTGATCGCTTAACGAAGTCTGCACATTTCATTCCCATCAACATGCAGTATCCGTTGGAGAAGCTTGCAAGATTGTACATTAAGGAGATTGTTAGATTGCACGGAATTCCCTCGAGTATTGTATCGGATCGTGATCCCCGTTTCGTGTCCCGGTTCTGGCAGAGTTTACATCAGGCATTGGGAACGCAGTTGAGGATGAGTTCCGCCTATCACCCTCAAACCGATGGTCAATCGGAAAGGACGATTCAATCCTTGGAAGACCTGCTTCGAGCGTGTGTTCTGGAATATCAAGAAGGGTGGGATCGGTTATTGCCGCTTGTGGAATTCACCTACAATAATAGTTATCACGCAAGCATCGGTATGGCCCCGTACGAAGCCCTCTATGGAAGGAAGTGTAGAACCCCGCTATGTTGGTTCCAAGTGGGGGAGAAGGCTCTCATCGGACCTGAATTAGTTCAAGAAACGACTGAAAAGGTAAGGACTATCCAAGAGAAGATGAAGATCGCTCAAAGTCGCCAGAAGAGCTATGCCGACCAACGAAGATCCAAGCTCGAATTTCAAGAAGGAGATCATGTATTCCTGCGGGTTGTGCCAACGACTGGAATTGGAAGGGTAATGAAGCCAAGGAAGCTATCTCCTAAGTTCATCGGCCCTTATCAGATTTTGAAACGAGTAGGCCCTGTCGCGTATCAGATCGCCCTACCCCCATTTTTGTCCAACCTGCACAATGTTTTCCATGTCTCTCAGCTTCGCAAATTTATCCAAGATCCATCTTCGATTGTGCAATTGCAACAAGATTTGATACCGCTAAAAGAAAATCTCACGTTTGATCTTGGACCCGTGAGAATAGAGGATAGAAGGATTAAGAAGCTGCGAGGGAAAGAGATTCCGTTAGTACGAGTTCTCTGGGGGCAAGGTGGAGTGTCTGACTCCACATGGGAATTAGAGTCTAAGATGAGGGATGAATATCCACATCTATTTTTGTAAATCGGAATTTCGGGGACGAAATTCTATGTAAGTGGGGGAGGATGTAAGGTCCTGTATTTTTATAAACAAAATAAATAAATGTGTTGAATAAAATAATGATTTTTCTGAAATTAAGATATTTTACTCGAGTATTGTAGAGGGTACTCGAGTATAATCACTATCTGTTTGAAAATTTGAATTTTGAGTCAAAAGACTCGAGTATGTCAGAAAAGACTCGAGTGTTCTTGAGTTTTTGAAATATACTCGAGTAGAAAGAAAAAGACTCGAGTAAATCGAGCAGTCTGGCTAAATGTACAAGTTGGTTTTATAATTAATTTCGCACCAAAACGCGGTTTCTTGACGTGACAAGCATAGAGCTGAACCTTACTTCGAGTTGAAGTACTCTTAGACTATAAATTGATGCTTGGGTGAAGCATCAACACCTCTGAAGTTCCAAAACCCGAATTTGACCAGAAATTTCCCTGTTTTACAGAGTTCACTTTGATCCCTTTGTTCTCTCTCTCAATCCTCACTCATTTTCCTTGAAACCTAAACACAAACCGAAGTTCTGATTTCATTCTTGAATTAGAACTCGAAATCACTTCAAATAGCCTTCTGAAGATCAGGTTCTAGGCCTACAAAGTTGGAGGTTCAAAACTGAGAAAAACAGAGTAACATTCAGTCTCAAGTATTCATCTTCATTGAAATCGTTTGGTAAATTCATGGATTCTTTTCGTGTCAAACTTGTTTCTGATTAAAGTTAGTATATCCTAGTTTCTGAAACTAACTTGTTTCATTCTTTTCATGCCAAATCCGTGGTGAAATCTGTGGCCAAAGTCAGCCTGTTCAACTCTTTTTCACCAAGTCCAGAATTTGGATTTTTGATCCAACCGATTTCACTGTCGTTTTACTTGTTGATTAGCTTCTCTAAGGTAAGGGAGGAGTTATCTAAATACTAGAATGAGTTATTTCAAGCTGGAAATGTAGGAACCTCATATGGTTCATCAAGGGGTGAAGTTTGAATTGGGAATATGACATAGAGGTCATAAACCCAAGTTTTTATAAACCAAACATGTCTAAATGGACCTAATGATGCTCACTGGATCAATTTTCGAAGTTAAAAACAAAAGGAAATGAAAATCATATGTGAAAGGGTTATTTGCTAAGTTTATGTTGATTTTGTGATTTATTGCATTTGATGTTGTTTCAATATTGATTACATGTTCTAACATGTTTATTTTATGTATCTAAGTTACTGTTTTGCATAAAAGTGGAAAGGAAAGGCCCTGAACTCGAATTGGCATTATAAAGTGCAGAAACTGGTGCTGCTGCTGCTAAAACACTCGAGTAATTGAAGAAAGACTCGAGTATTCTGGAAAATGGGAAGAACACTCGAGTATGTCTTGAAGGACTCGAGTAATTTTACATGAACACTCGAGTATGTGAAGAACTACTCGAGTAATTTAAAATAATTTTCAGAAAATCTTTACTTCTTTATGAAGTAATTAAAGATTAACTCGTCTAAACTCCTATATGCTTAAATTTTAATTTCTGCTCTTAATATCTATAGATTTAATCCCATTGGTTGATTTTATCCTGGATGAGTCCTACTGGAATTTTATTCAGTGGTTGACATATTCGGACAGGATGTCCCAATGGAGGTGCGTACACCCATTTGGTTGATTTTATTCCCACGTCCCAGTGGAAGTTTTTACCCACTTGGTTGATATTTTGGGAGTCCTAGATGGGGTCGTTGCACAAATTAATGACAACGTAATTAAATTCCTATTGTATAAAACCATCACAAAGTGGCTGGGCCGCTGATGGAATTTTTGGAAAGCACAAGCACCAGTTAATGCAAAAAAATGATGAAAAGATGGTTATAAGCAAGAAGGATTATGAATTTTGGGTCTCTATATTGGAGGCATGATATTCAAAGATATGAATTAAAAGAGAAAAAGACAATGAACAATTATGTGACATTGACATGCATGGAGATGCTCCGATTTTGATTGTGGAATCTGGTATAGGTAGAAGTATTCCGCAGCCCTGAGATAGCTGTGATGCCATAGCACGAAGATGCTGTGATGATTTGGATTCCGTAACATGAAAATGTTATGATGGCCAAATTCCCAATCAAATCGTGACGCCTGGGTTGTGAATACGCTCCGGTTTGATGAACCATAGGATTATGAATATCCCGAGCCTGAGATACTCGGATGCCGAACCGCGTAGCATGAATGGAGAGTAGGCATGCATCACGAAACTAAACGAAATATCTTAAAAGACAGTTTGAGCATATACATATGCATTTATTATTGCTATCTGGAAACTTGTGCTTGTTATTTCTAGCCTCTGTTATGCTCATTTGTTATTGTGTTTAGCTATGACTCACTCCTAATCCCTTGTTGTAGGTCATGGCCAGGAATATGTTTTGCGTGGAGATGAGGCCGCTCCCTAATGGGGAGTGGAACTTCGAGGATCATCGGGCCATCTATGAGGGAGACGTGGAAGTTATTTTTCCGTCACCCGAACCCATGGTCCCGAATGCGTCCGAGTAGGACGAGAATCCCAATGATGTACATTATGCACATTCCGCCCAATTTTGTGTTTCGGCATGGAACACCACCACCACCGCCAAGACGTTTTCCGAGACGCACCCTCCCACCAAGTCCATCACCCTCTGAAGAAAGAATTATTTTGGAGGTTCCTGCTCCCTCTCGTCCTTCCACTAGAGCCCGATCTCGGACTCTGGTATATGTGCCATCTGAACCGGCACATGAAGAGGAGGAGGAGGAGGAGGATCCGATAGAGGATGAGGATCCGGTGGAGGATGCTGACCCGGTGGCTGATGATGATTTCATGGACAACTCAACCGGTAGTCAGTGGGGAACTGATGATTGAGTTGAGTTGGGATGTTGGAGTGTGGATAGTGCTACTCATCAGGTTTCTCTTATCTATTTGATATTTTGAGTTCCGAACCAGTTGCTCAAGGTTATTATAAATTTTGTTGTAAGATATGTAATATAATGTAATGACCTAGAGTACTTAAGTTAAACCTAGTGTTGATAGTTTTAATGTAATGGAAATGTACTTTCCTTTTATGAAATATAATATGAATAGTTTCTTTCATGATAATTATAATTTCCGCAAAGACTCGATAATGGATGATGACTGACTTTTAGTTTCAAAAAAAAAAATGGTCAATTTTCTAAAAATGAATATTAAGTTTTGGAATAAAAGTTGGGTCGTCACATCTTGGGTCCTTTGTTGTTAGCATGGGGAGAAGTCCCCTTAACAATCCAAATATATTCTCCGCTTGGTATACCAAATTTCTTTATATTACATTTATTCGTGGTATGCCCAAAGATCCCACAATAATGGCAAGTTGGGTTTTTAGAAATCTTATTCTTTGAAAATCCACCAACTTTGCGATAATTGCGTTTCTTAGGTTTGGTATAGCCAAGACCGGATCTATTGCTATTGTTCCTTTGAGTTGAAAGCAAATGATCTAATGAAGTATCTCCTTTCATGAGCCTTGCAAGTCGATCATTCAAATTAAAAACTTCTTTTTCCAAAGACTTGCAATTTTCACAAGATGGAGTCTCATTTGATTTCAATTCACAATTGCATGTAGAGTTTGCATAAATGAGTTCAAGAGTTTCATTTTGAAGCTTAAGTTCTTCTAAATCTTTTTGAAGTTCAATTATCTTTTCATGTTGCTTCATTATGAAATTCTTTCTTTCAACATTTATTTTAGCAAGTTTCTTCAACTCTTTATGCATCTCTACATACACATTGTACAATTCATTGAATGAAGGAGAATTAGAACTAGAGCTAGCATCGGAAAGATAATCTACCTCATTGACGTTCTCACTTGATTTAATGCTCGAAGATTCCTCTTCATCAAGCTTCGTCATCAAACATAGATTTGCAAGTTCTTCATCATCCGATGAGCTAGATGTTGATTGACTCTCCTCTTCATCCCATACTATGTAAGCCCTTTTTCCTTTAGATGAGTTGAACTTAGAGTTGTCACCTTCCGACTTCTTAGAATGAGTTGGGCATTTTGATCGATAGTGACCAAGCTTTCCACACCCATGACACTTGATGTGATCCTTGTTAGTCTTATTTCTTGGTTGAGAGTCCTTAGAATCTCTCTGTCTATTCTTATTAAAGTTTCCCTTTCTCTTAAAGAACCTACCAAGCTTTTTAACTAGCAAGCCAAGGGTCTCATCATCTATATCGGAGTCCGAGTCATCCACTTGAGAGTTTTCCTCTTGTGCCTTAAGAGATTTTGAAGTTGATTTAAGAGCAATCCCCTTTTTCTTTCTATCGGCATCTTCATTCATGGATAACCGTCCAAGCTCCATTTCATGCTCTTGAAGCTTTCCGAATAGAGTTGCTAAGTCAATTTGATCCACGTCTCTAGCTTCCATAATGGTCGTCACCTTAGGTTGCCATTCCCTGCTAAGACATCTCAAAATCTTATTAACAACTTCACCATTAGTAATAACTTTTCCAAGTGCAGAAAGATGATTTATGATATGAGTGAACCGCTTTTGCATGTCACCTATGTTTTCATTAGGTAGCATACGAAAGAGTTCATATTCATGCATGAGTGTATTTAGCCTAGCCCTTCTAACCTCCGAAGTGCCCTCATGTGTGACTTGTAATGTGTCCCACATTTGTTTAGCATCAACACATTGAGATACTCGAAAGAACTCATCATAAGAAAGAGCGGACGTGATGATATTTTTAGCTTTTAAATCAAATGCAACTTTCTTCTTATCATCATTGTCCCAACTCGATTGTGGTTTGACCGAAACAACATCATTTACTTTCGTTTGAGGAACAAAAGATCCATTCTCTATGGCGTTCCAAATTTCCATATCTATGGCTTGAATAAAAATTTTCATGCGGACCTTCCAATAAGCGTAACCCTCACCATTGAATAGTGGAGGACGATTAATGGAAGTTCCTTCACCACCAAAAGGATTTGAAATTGAGCCCATTGTTTCCAAGTAAAAGGATCTTTTCGAAAAAGCTTTTTAAGGCTCGGATTTTTCGTCCGAGCTCTGATACCACTTGTTGGAAACCAACAAGCGGCTCAATATAGTCTAGAGGGGGGGTGAATAGAATATTGAAGCCTTATTACAGATTTTTCGTCCACCTAAGAGAATGATTTTATGAAAATAAATTTTCTTAAAAAATTCAAGTCAGATTACTCGAGTAACTCAAGACTTCACTCGAGTAATACGCAAGCAAAAATAATTTCACTCGAGTATTCAGCAAATCACTCGAGTATTACGAAAGCTATTTTTAAATCACTCGAGTAACAGAAAACCTACTCGAGTATTGTTCATAAACTGAAAGCAGATTACTCGAGTGACAAGAACTTTACTCGAGTAAACTGGGTAAAATTCAATTAAAACTCAGTTTTCAATGGAGTTCTTCAAGAATAACAATGCTATGATGATTCAACAAATTATGAATGATTAATATGAACAACTTTAAGTAATATTAACATGCAATTTTAGATCAATTGAGTAGAATTAAGAAAACCCCAATTCTAACCTAAAAATGTAATTGTTAATGAATTAATGCAATACAAGGAATGAAAATAAAAGAGACACAAGGATTTATCCTGGTTCACTTTCACCCACTTGAAAGCTACTCCAGTCCCCTCTTGAATCAAGAGAGATTCTTCACTAGAAATCTTCAAATGTAGATTTTACAATGTTTTAAGATGCAACTAGATTCTTAGTTCTCCTATCTTAAAACCCAACTCAAAGTGTGTACCAAACACTTTGATCTAATCTACCCCTTTTGAGAATTCTAGATTTCCTTGCTAATTGATTGAAGATGCTTCCAACCAATCCTCTTTTCTTGCTTTGATTTGATCCTCAAAGTCTTCCTTGTGAGATTCTTCACTTGTGTTGAAACTTCAATGATGCAATCATAAATTGCAAATCTTCAACAACCACTAAGAACAAAAATTATGATCTCAAGAATATTTGAACAATGAGAGAAATAGAGTGAAGAATGAAAAGTTCTTTGTTGAATCTTGATAGCTCTTGAAAGATGTAAAATAGCTCTTGAATTGCTTTTGAAAGTGTATAGAAAATTGTAAGAATGAATGTGTATATCTTGTGAAAGAGAAAATTATGTCCTTTTAAAATTTTTCAAACACTGATTGAATTACTCGAGTAAACCATATAACATCACTCGATTAAAACATGTCAGATTAAGTTACTCGAGTGATGTGTAAACCATTACTCGATTAACCTGTCATGACATAAATTACTCGAGTGACCCAATACTCATTACTCGAGTAAACTGATCAGAATCTGAATAAAAACAAGGTTTTTCTAAAAGGATTTTCACAAAACTTTTAATAGAGCTATTTAATCAAGATTTAAAGTATCTTCACTCTTAATCAAACATTATTTAAATATTCTTAAAATCACCTAAGCTACCCACACCAATGAGATGCATTGCATAAAAATAAAGATTACATTGAAATAGAATTAATAAAAATCCTAATTCTAATCTTCATGTGGTGTAGCTTGCTTGTTGCCAATGTTGTTGCTTGGAGAGAGATTGTTAGCATCAAAACATGAGAATCCTACAACATCATCAGAAAATTTGTTTCGTTCTCGGCTATCACTCACGTCTACATCTCCTCGGTCATCCACCCAACCTAGTCGGAAGCAAACAGGAGTACGGACCTTTACCGTGCGGGCACGACAGCTGTCACACATCAAATGGTCCCAGACCAGGAGGTCTCAGCCTCAAATCATAATCATATCAATTCATATACATGGCACACTGTCTCACTACAGTGGCAAACAAAATGCCCCACTCCAGTCCCTCTCACTGTTCTAGATTTGCAATCTAGGGGGCGACAGTATATTTATAGTGGGCCCGCAGAACTTACCACGACATTAAACCCAGTCCCCACCACGTTAGTGCGCCACATGTGGAGTTCGTTCTGCCTAGAAATACACTCTAGACTTCTTGACGTTTCACCGTCATCGTCCTCCCCTAATGCAATCTCCTCCTAAGTATCCGTAGATACTTATGGTATCTTCCTCTCCACTACTTCGCACTCTCATACCTCACCGCGTATGTCTTTTAACGTCTTTTAATCTTTTTAATTATCCTAAGGTCGGCCCGTCCTTCGTGAAACCCTTCAACGAGTCCCGACCACTAACTTTGCACAAACTTTCTCTCATCATTTCTCACATAGCACAGAGCTGGGATCACATCAACAAACTCAAATCTCATTTCTCAGACTTTCTCAACATTCTCCATTTCCCGAATCATCTCATCTTGTTGCCTTTCTCTAAAATATCATTTCCAGAAGACTTTCCCCCAAAATATCATTTCAAAAAAGATTTTCTTTAATCATCCTTTCAAATACTTTACCAAAAATATTGTCTCCCCAAAACTTCCCTCAACCATACCTTTTTTCACAAAACTCTTTCAAAAAGATCGTTTTTACAAAACTTTTCTCAAAACTATAATTTCATAAAACTTTCTTAAAACTGTTATTTCGAAAAGACTTTCTCAAAATATTGTTTCAAAAGAGTATCTCCAAATATCATTTCAAAACTCTTTCAAAAAGATTGGTTCACCAAAACTTTTTCAAAAATACTTTCTTTAAAAACAAGCTTTTCAAAAATCTTTTTCGAAAACCTTTTTCAAAATCACCTTTTTGCTGAGCACTAATGGAGGAGCAAGCTCAACTCAACACTAGTCCCAGACTAAAACCAAAAACAAAGAAGCCCAGCTCCGCTCAAATCACATCTCATTCTCATATTCAACATCACTTTTCCCCAAGCTCTGGCTTGTTCTCAACATCATCATTTCATTCTTTCCCCAATTTCTCAACTCTTATCTCATTCTGTTCCACTCAATCTCTTATCCTTTATCATTACATTTTCTTCTTGTACTATTACTTTCGATTTCATTACTCTCTCAACTCTTTCGATTCATTTTCATTTTCTTATTCAGGACGTAACAGACGTCCATCAGCCGTTTACTCATCATAATCATCAGCAATAGCATCATCAGACATAATTCAATAGATAAGTAAATAAATAAATCAAAGCATGTTATCAACACACAACATCACACAATAACATTGTGGTCTTTATCACCTTCGTATAAGTGGCCACACAAAGCAAACAATTGCCACTATACTACTGACTCAGAACCACTAAGTTCCGATCTTTGAGATGATACAGAACGTCCTAATATATCACCTAACTACCACGGTGTCTTAGGAAAGCTTCTCTCTCACCTGGTCCAGCTATTTATTGCGTACTGTCACCTCGGATCCTCTGTGCTGCTGACTGCCCCAATCCCTCGCTTTTCAAATTCCTCGTATTAAATAAAACACACTTACGTTACTAACGTGTGTTAAGAAAATCTTTTCTTAGTTCGTGATACCTTTTGTTCTTTATCGAAAAACTTAAAACACCATTGTTTTATCGGAACAACTCTCATTCTTTCTAGTACTGTAAATCTTTTAAAACCATTTGAAAACATTTCTTAAAATGATTTAAATCAATTTATGTGGTTGTTGGTCCATTTTGGACAGCACCTCAATTACGTTCGAAAACACCGAAAAATGCCCCGTTTTCATCCGGGTTTTTTCTTAAATCAATTTTCACTTAAATACCTCACTTTAAATCTTATGAAAACGTTTTTAAATATGAAAAACAAGTCCAAGTAATTCGGGGCAGCAAAGATGATTTCATAAAATTACTTTGATAAAACTCCGAAAATATGGTAAAAACATTTCTTTGGTTTAAATAACGCTTTCATTCAAAACTACACTTTAAAATTCAAGTTATTATTATAACACAAACGTTGGGCAGTCATAAACACAATTTAAAAATCTTAAGTAAATCAAATCAAATTTTCTTAAAATCAACTTATGTTAAAACCGTTCACACACTCAATTATTTTTCACATACAACAAACACACCACCATAATATAACTCCAAACAAATCAAACCAAATTATTTTATAATTATCCACACATTCAATCATTTCCCAAGCATCACTCCACATACCACAACAAATAACACTTAGGCATGCAAGTATTCATACCAAACATATTTATAATTATTTTCTCACTTTAGACAATCATCATGCACCTTTAATCTCATGCAATTAGACTCCCTAAACCTACTTAAACTACATAACCGAATAAAACATAAGCACACACTCACACATATATGTTCATTTAAACACAACACTCTCACAAGATTAATTTAATTTGTTTATTTCCTTTATTTCTAAATAGAGAGCCGATTGGAAAATAAACGTTCACACATACGTTCTAGCAATTTATTTTAGCACAATCTCTCAAAACATATTTATTTCTCTTTAGTGATTTCATGAAAATGGAATCTTAATATAGCTAGCATGAGTAGGCCGAATATCACCATGATAAAACAAGGCTTAATTTTCAAATATTCATCATGCATGCACATAGATCATGAATCAAGGCAAAGATCATTTTCCAAAAACCTGTTTCCTTGTCCTCTTTGTAAAAACCGTGAGGTCTATGAGGGAAAATAAAATCTTTTATTCAAAACCAAATGCATGTTCCTAAATCTTGTAAATCAAGTCATGAAATCAATCAATTGATACAACAAAAGATGAAAGTTGTTTTAAGTTGAAAGAAGAACCAAAACCGTGACATGCAAGGAAGGTTGAGCAACTCTTTTGGTTCAAAAAAAACACATGCATGCACCAAAGATGAAGCTTTTTCAAAGATCAACACAAAATCAAAGCTTTGGTTAAGTTTAAAATCACATCAAAGCATTTTTCACTTCTTAAACTAACTTTTCTAAGCATAAAAGTAGCATAAAATCACTTAGATCAATTAAAAGCATCTAGACCTATTTCTTCTACTCATGGCCGAATCACTTATTTCTTGATTTGGTGTTTTATGAGTTCATTTATCCTTAGGAATCCAAGATCAAGATATAAGGAGGACATGCAAAGAGAAATAAGAATCATAAGGCCACAAAATCAACATGCAAGACAAGGTCGATACATTATATGAGACTTAAACACAACTTTGATCAAAAACCGTGGTGAAGAAGAACAACAAGTAAGAGATCAAAACTTTCCAACATCAACATTCAAGATCAAGACATAAAAATAACATGCAAGCCACTTAGATCTCAAGATCACTCAAAAATAATTACATGCATCACAAAATTTAAACAAAATCCATTAAAAGCCCTTTACAACATAAAAATCACATAATCAAACTCTCTCTACCTTAGATCAAAATTCCTAACTTAAATCTTCAAATCTCCTCTTCTCATCCTTTAGGGTTTGCCTCGGCCTCTCTTCTTCTAGGGTTAATGGGTTGTTTTCTCCTTGATCTTTGAAGATGGATGTGTGTGGAAGAAAGAAATCAAGAGGTATTAGGTTAAGGGATTTTGATTTTTCACTCTTTCTCTCCTCTCCTTCCTCACGGTCTCACTCTCTTTCTCTCTAGTTCTCAAGAGTTTTGATGTGCTCTTGAGATTAAGTGTGTGGGTGGAAGAAAAGAAATGAAGAAGGAAATGAACTAAACACACACACTCACTCACCCACACGGTTTTAAGGGCAAAGCAAGGGCATGGAAATTTCCTATTTTGTCCTTGGTTCAAGGGTTTGGTTCATGGGCAATTCGGTCCAACTCAATTGTTGCATGGGAAGGGTCATTTCGTGGGGGACATGGTGGAAGGAAAGTCCATCTAGGCATCATGGCTAACACCTCCTACTCTCCTCCTATTTTCTATTTGAAATTTCATTTTCTTAATGCATAAGAAAGTCACTCCTATTTGGTCCTTCTATCCCTCATGTGCCCGAACCTCATGCACACACACATACACATTCAATTTATTTTCATGTTCAACACATAACATAAATCCATGGAATAATGCATATACTCGACACATACATATTATGCATATACACGTATTATTCACATACATACATACATTCATGCATCATACACATATTCATATTTCTTTATTTATTTAATCCTCATATAATCCCTAGCATGTACACATACCAAAACCGTGTACACACACATGTCTAGAAAATAACTCTTGTTCATCACAAAATGATTTGAACAAAATCACAATTATTTTTATAAAAACATCAAGCACATAGATTTTTCAAAAACTCAATTTCTAAATTCTTAACATTACTTTATGAAAACCATCCTTTTAAAATCACTTATCACTTTGAAATCATGAAATAAGGAATTTATTCTAGAAAATATTGTTTTAAAACATCTTTTCAAAAATATAATTCTCTTTAGTATTTTAATTTAATACGAGGAATTTGCGGGGTGTTACATTTAACTTATATTAAGAAAATATTTTCTTAGCTCATTTCACATTTCGTTCCTCGTCGGGAGACTTAAAAATATAACCGTTTTCTCAAAACAACTTTAACATTTTTCTAATACTTTATGTACTTTAAAACCATTTGAAAACATCATATAAAATAACTTAAATCATTTGGGTTAGTTGCTGGTCCATCTTGGACAGCACCTGAACCGCGTTCGAAAACTCCAAAAATGCATCGTTTTCAATCCGGCTTTTTCTTAATTCAAATACCACTTGAAAATTATACTTTAAATCACTTGAAAACATTTTTAAAGTTAAGAAACAACTTTAAATAGTTCAATACAAGAAGGAACCGTTTCACATAATTACTTAAATAAAAATCCGAAAACGTCGTAAAAACACTCTTTGATTTAAAACATGCTTTAGTGCAAAATAAGTATTTTATAGATCAAACTTTTGTCATAAAATAAAATCTTGGACAGCCATAAACTCAATCCAAAAATCTCAAATAAACCAAATGAATTTATCTTAAAACCAATAAGTTTCAAAACCAATTACACATTCAAATACTTTTCAAACATCACTAGCATACAACCACAGCAACACTTAGATGAATTAAGTCACAAGCAATTAACCAATCATTTAATTTTTATTATGAATCAAACATTTATTTTCACACAAACTCTTTTAAAGTCAAACACTTATTCACTTAATTATTTTCTTAAACATTTTCATTTTCATTTTCATATTTACCTACTTTATTAAAAGATACTGATTTGCTTTAAGAAATAAATCAAAGATTACTAGTTCAAACATCCACTTTAAAATCATAATGATTTATTTCAAGTGTTCAAACAAAATTTCATTTTTAATTAATTAGACCAACTTAGATACTCTTATTATTATCCTAAACCGAATAAGATTTAAGAAAACAATTTAACATTTCCAATCAAACACAACATCCTTCACATAAAGCATGTTCTTCATCAAAACACAAGAAAAAGAAATTATTTCTTTCTTTTTGATCCTAAAACTGTGGGCTTAACTTGGGGAAATTATCAAACTTTAATTCATTTTTCCTTAACTTAAATTAATTTATTAAGTCAAATATAATTTCCTTTATCTTTTTAACTAAAACCGAATTGAAAGAAAAATAGTCATAATACAATCTTAAACAAATTAATTTAACATGAGTTCACAAGACATACTCATTACTTTTGTGTCATTTCATGAAAAAGAAGCCTAGTCTACTCATCATGCATAGGCCGAATGCCCATCATGACAAAGGCAAGGTTCTTAGGTTCATTTTTCAACATGCTAAAAATTAAGGTTCATAGATTTAAATCACGTACTTTAATAATTTTTGAATCAAGGGAAAATCAACATGCATGTGTCTTCTTCATGAGATACAAAACATAATTTCTTGGTATCTAAGTCTAGACCGAATACTCCTTCACCAAAAATCAAATTTTAACTTCAAATCTTTTTCATGTAAAAACACAAGACATAAATCAAGTTAGAAATCATTTTCTAAAAACTTGTTTCTTTGTTTTCTTGGTGAAATCGTGATGTGCAACAAGAAAATCAAAGCTTTTTGTTCACATGCAAAGCCCAAGAACAAAACTTTTTCAAGGATCAAGACAAAATCAAAGCTTTCTTAAGATCAAATCAAAAATCAAAACACTTTAGCAATTCAAATCAATTTCTCTAACCACAAAGTTAACATGCAAGGACTTAGATCAAATTAAAAAGCATCAAGACCTAAACTCTAAGTCATGGCCGAATCATAAAGCTTAGGATCTAGTGTTTTACGAGTTCCTTTACTCTTAAACATTCAAGATTAAGGTATAAACAACACATGCATGTACACAAAGCACCAAGATCATCATCAAATCAACATGCAAAGTCAAAGATCACAACTTTATCATCAAACAAGCTTAGATCATACATTTAATCATTAAATCATTCCATAGAAATATCATGATTCACGGCTTAAACAAGGAAATTTGACATGCAAAGAGATTTATCTTAAACTTCACAAAATATTAAAAAACTTTTTAGATCTTGAAGATTTAGTTTGATAACTTTAAGATCTCTTATGAAAAGCTTTAACCGAAACACAAAGTCCATAGTTTAGAAATTTACAAGTTCATTTGACTCTTGAAAATTCAAGATCAAGGCTTAAACATTACATACAATCATAGATCCATAATAAAACTAGACATGCAAGAAGAAATGAAGATAAAAAGGCTTAGAAAAATAAAAGCTAACTCTAAACTTCTAGGGTTCTTCGAATTACCCACCCAAATCAAGGTCTTCTAACTCTAAGTTCTTGGATCTTCAAGGAAGGCTTAGGTTTTTGGACTTAGCTTCTTCTTCCTCTCCCTAGCTCACGACCCTCTCTCTCTTTTCTCTCTAATGTTGAGAGCTTGATGTTGCTCTCAACAAAAGGTGTTTAGAAATGGAATGAAAATGAAGGAAAAGAGTGGAAAGTGGACTAAGGCCTAAGGCTTATATAAGCAACTTAGGTAATTCCCTCCTTGCCCCTAAATTTGGTCATGAGGTGTGTATTTGGGAGGGGCAATTTTGGCACCCTAAATAGCTACTTGGGGGCCAAGTTTCTATTTTCTTTTTCTTTTTATTATTTAAACACATACACCCACATACCATGCATACCTATACAAGTAACACACATACATACACACACATGCTCATACACGTATTTTTACACACAAATACACACACATTATCTTTTTATTTCTTACTCATATTTACTTCAAAACAATAAAATCACCAACTTTCATAATAACACAATTATATATATATATATATATATATATATATATCATACATATATTGTCCTATGCTTTCACTAATTTAATTTTTCCATATAGTCCTAAGCATACACACACATAGAAAAATAGATTTTCTTCTTATAAAATCACTCATGCACAAAAATCATAATTTCCTTGAAACACAAAAATATCAAATGCATAATCATTTCTTAAAATTCAACTTTAAAACTCACAATATTTTCTTATGAAAATTATTTCTTTAAAAATCATTCACCACTTAAAATCATAAATAAGGAATTTACTTCAAGAAAACACTTTTTCAAAAACACTTTCTCAGAAATAAATCTTTTGATTACTTAAAACAATACGAGGAATTTTGCGGGGTGTTACAACGGGTTGTGGCACTAAATATACACAATAAAAGTACTATTGAGTTTAAGTATTTTACATAATTCAAAAGTAGAAGATTTTAAAGGTTTTATACAACACTATAACTAAGTGAAAAAAAAGAAGCCATATAATATAGCATCAAGCAAGGTGGCATCAAAAGTGGCAGAGCCACGTCTCCGAATCTATACTCCATGAGATGGAGCATGACTCTCCTCAGCAGCGGGAATTGAAAATACATCACCAGACGAAGTACCTAAAAATGTCAACATAAAGGGAGTGAGTGGTTTAACATAATTTAAAATAAAGAATTAAGAATGATAACACAAAAACCAAGGAGTTCATGCTAAAAATATAATACTTTAATTGAATAAATATATCATAACAGCATATACATAATATCGATACTGCAATGATGCATGAAAACTCTATCCTTGACTTCTTGTTGGCAATTCAGCAAGTGTACCGATCGCACAAGTAATAAAGAGTTAGTAAAATTATCGTTCCACTCGGGGATTGCAAATTGTTTCTAATTTCTTTCACCTAATTGCGATCACTATGTATAACTTGTATGGGTTTAACATTTAAGAGGCAAGAGTGTAGAATTTAAGGAATGAAACAAATCAGGAACCAAAAAAGTAATTAGAAGCAAATATGGAAAAGGTTAGGAACTTGGTTTCATTGTACGATCAGGTTATTAATTATGAAAATATGTTTTCCAATAAATCAAAAACTCCATAAACAATAAAATCTAGATCTCTCATGGCAATTATGTTTCTTACCCCTTAATCCCTTAAGTGAGTTCTAATTTATAAGAAATATGTTTTCCAATAAATCAAAAACTCCAGAAACAATAAAAGCTAGATCTCTCATGGCAATTATATTGTTTGGTTGAAAGGCCTAATCTTAATCCTAATTTTCCAATTAAGGTTCAGATTACCAAAGCAAAACATAAAGTAGCTAATTCTATGAATTGTAATTAAAACACAGCCAAGCAATTGATTTGAAAGGAAAAACATTAATTCATTAATAAACAGCCAAATTAAGATCCATACAAATCCACCTTATTCCTAACAAGAGGTTTAATTATACGTATTTGAAGAAGAAATATAGAGATGAGAAAAACAAGTCATTATAAACAATAATCAATTTACACACAAGAGATCTTCAATCCTTGTGCCTTGCCTCCTTTCTCTCAATTGTAGAACAGCCACTTTTCTCTAATCCTAATTTCTATTCTAATATCTTATTTGGCTCTGAAAAGTCTACCTAACCTAATTGAAAAACCTATATTTAAAGTCTAAAACTACTAATCCTAATTGATAGGAAGCAAAACTGATCCGAAATCAGCCCAATTGGGCTTCTGCGTCGCTGGCACGCCTATGCGCACAGGACTGATCTGATGCATGCTGACCGGAGGTCGCGCGCCTGGGCGTGGAGATTCCATGTCTGGGCGTGCCAGCCTACTTCCGACTCCGTTTCGCTCTGTTCTTGCACCATTTTCAAGATCCTTTCATCCTCTTTTCAGCTCCATAATTATTTTCTTCAATTAAGCTCCGAAAGTACCTGAAACATTCACAAAACGGATCAAAACGTTCAAAGGATTCTAAATTACCTAACTTCCTAAAACTATACAAAAGGTCCTAAATTTACAAGAGAAACAAGTCAAATCCTTAGTAAAAGGGAGTCTAAATCATGCTCAAAACATCATATATTGGACTCAAATCACTCCCCCAAACTTAGTATTTTGCATGTCCCAGGCAAAAGTAAAATAAAAACTCTAGAACACAAGACTACCCTCTAAATCAAAATGTACACACCTAATCTAGGATTTCGACTCACAAACTCAGACACTTATTTTCACAAGCAATTCATACAATTGAAACCTGGTTAGAATAACAAACTCCACAAAAACTAATGTTTAGTGAACACTTTCAACCTCATAGTGTGTATCTTTCATGTGTATCAAGGGTTATAACAATTTACTGAAGTTCATCCAATGACAATATCTTACCATATGCTTGACCATAGACCCAAATCTCCACTGAAATAATTGAATGCACACAAAAATCAAAAGGTCTTTATTTTTGGTTGTATTGAGGCCATGGCTAAAAGTGTAAGGTGGGATAAAAGAAAGAAGAGATAAAACTAAGGGCTAAAAATTTCCCTCAAAAATTATGTGTAGGGTCTGCCGACCTGATACGGATCTAAGCCTTGTCAAAAGAATCTCCTAAGGGTACTTCCCTCGGTTCACTTAGCATAAACGTCCCTCGCTCGGACTCATGGGCTCCGAGCATCCCCAAAGGACCAGGCTCGGACTTGATGGAACCGAGCCTCATCATCGGTCCTCAATCCATCAGGCTTGAGATTCTAGGCCGAGACATACTGTCGGCAAGCGGATAAGTTCAAACCCACCGAGGCTTCTTATCCCTTCCGCAAATCTCTCCTGGATTCTCGCAACAGCCTAGACATGAGATCTCCAGCTGATCCTATCCATATTCTAAGCATAATCCTTCGATATTATCTCACAGAATCCTGGTTCAGCTCAACCCTGATACAGGGCCCAGACGGCCCATATCGGCCCCCTCCAAACCTTATAAATAGCTCATTACAGCTAGGGTTTCAGGTACGTACTCTCATTCCTAAGTTGACACCCTGCACACACACGTTGACTAGGGAGAACCTGCTTTTCCCAACTGGAACTGCAAAAATACCATAAGTCACACATTAACTCTTGATCCTCTCTAGGACTCCTGATTCCATAGTCTTGAGCACTTAGAGGGTTAAGGACATCTAGTGTTCCAGGACACTACATTGGCACCGTCTGTGGGGAACGAATAACCAGTATTCCCACTTCCACCGTACTCATGGCAAACAATAATGATAACCAAGAACAAGGGGATCTCCGCCGTCGCCTTCGTGGGAGGCCACCTAAGAACGCAGGAAACGTCAGGGATAGAATCGCCCCAGGAAGACCTACTGGGGGCAGTCGGGGTAACACTCCACCCATTCCTCCGGTGGATCAGACGGTCGTTCCCCCGGTTCCTCCAGTTCAGGGTGATGTTCCTCTAGTTCCTCCGGTGATTCAAGCCACTGTTCCTCCCTGCATAGAAGGTGGCGGAAGGCGACCCAATCCCCGCACTGTTCCGGATGGCCATGTTTCAGATTGGCACGATACTGCGGACTCTGGACCACATCGGTCTCGGAGGGCCCCTGCTGGATCACGAACTGGTGAGGATCGGCGGGTTGAGCATTCCGCTCGACATGACCACTCCCGTACCGAGCGATCCAACAGAGAAGTCCCTCAATTTACCAGGGGTTGTTTTGGAACACTTCAAGGTGGTGAACGTTCCGAAACACAAGGTAGATCCTATATGACTACTTCGTCGGCCCGTAGGAGAGAGGAATCAATCATGGAGATCTTAAGGACTCAAACTCCTTTGACTGAAAAGCAGAATCAGGCTATCGCTGCTCTTCAGCAGCAAAGCATGGCAATAGTTGCCGAGCAAGGCCCTAACGTGGCTCTCGGCAACCCTAATAACCTTCCTCCGCCCTCACCCCTTAATCCGGGATTAGTTCCTGGGCGTGTTACTGGGGAACCCCATCCTCGACATCCTTTCATAGCTGAGATAATGGCATTTCAAACCCCGCAGACTTATGTGGGTAATCAGAATATCCCTCGCTATAATGGGACGACTGATCCGACGGACCATATCGCGGCTTACGAATCCTCCATGATGTTTTATGGATGAGGGGATTTCATGAAGTGCCGAGCATTCTCAATGACTCTGGGATCGGCACCTTTGAGATGGTTCAATTCCCTACCTGCCAACTCGATTCATTCATGGGCCGAGCTGAGGACAGCATTTCTGAATCGATATACAGCCAGTATGTCACAACCTAAGTCGGACCATTCATTGGCTGGAGTCACACAGAGACCTGATGAGTCTCTTCGCGATTACCTAGCTCGCTATCAGCAAGAAGCTAGTGGCATATCAAGCCTGCAATCGGGAGTATCTGTCCTCTTACTCACTCAAGGATTGCGAGACGGTGATTTCAAGGATTGTCTGATCGGAGAACCACCGAGGGATATGGCCGAACTCAGGGAAAGATCTAGGAAATTTGTTAATTAGGAGGAATTCCATAGAATCAGCACCGCGGCTCGGGGTCTGGAATAGCGCCCTCGTCAGAATGATTCCCGTCAAACTGATCGTTTTCGGGAAAACAGGGGGAGGAAGGACAAGAGAGAAAGAGGAGAAAAACTGCCTCCAAAAGGCAAGTATGATGAATATACCCAGCTCACAGTCCCGAGGAGTCAAATCCTTCGTGAGACTATGCATACCGAGATGCGTAACATCACTCGGCCTCCAGCTTTGAGAAAAACTGCTCAAAAGGATAGGACAAAGTATTGCGACCATCATGATGGATGGGGGCATACCACCGATCAATGTACCCAACTGAAAGATCTGATTGAGGAAATGGTTAGGGATGGGAAGCTTCAACAATACATCGGGGAAGCGATGTGGAAGCGTTCAAAAAGAAGAAGTCATTCACCTCCCAAAACCGAAGAAAAAAGGAATAAAAGCCCTACGCCACCTGTAGGGGGAGCCCCCACCCTACCATCTGAGCAGAATAAGGGTCGTGACGAGTTTCTGATCAACACCATTGCTGGTGGATTTGCGGGTGGTGGAGAAAAAAGAAGTGATAGAAAAAAGTATGTGGGACAGATCCTTTCGGTGGCTAGCCGACCGATCCAAAAGCCCAAAAAGAAGAATATTGTCATCAGTTTCAGTGACGATGACTTTGCTGATATTATTCAGGATCACAATGATCCTATGGTAGTTACAGCCAGGCTCGGTAATTATGAAGTAAAAAGGATTCTCGTCGATCAGGGGAGTTCAGCAGACATTATGTTTTTGGATCTGTTCGAGAGGCTAAGGTTGAAGAGATCTGACCTAACTCCATTTGAGGGCAGTTTGATTGGCTTTATGGGACATTCCATTGTTCCCTTAGGCCACATTCATCTCCCAGTGACCATGGGTGAACAACCGTCTGCTCGAACCGAGATGGTAAAGTGGCTAGTTGTACAAGCACAGTCGGCATACAACGCCATCCTTGGCCGTACAGCACTCCAATCATTTGGTGCAGTTGTATCAACCGTTCATTTAGCCATGAAGTTTCCAGGGTCAGATGACCAGGTGGTAACGGTACGGTCCGAACAAGAATTGGCTCGGAAATGTTACAACATTAGTGATGAGCATTTTATTTCCCATTATTCCTTGCATTATTTTACTCCTATTATTGATACTTGTTGCCCATTTGACATTGATTAGCTTGATTTAGTGATTTTGAGTTTATTGGACTAATATTCCGAATATTGTTTAATTTGGGATTATTTAGCCTAATTAATTCTATTTCTATTTTCAGGTAATATTTGGCACAAGGACACTTTGGGATGTTTGGAAATGAAGATTGAAGCATTGAAGTGAAGATTGTAATTTGCATTTAGGTCCCTTTTTAATTGTAATTTTTAGAATAGTGTTTCTTAGGACTTGGGCCCATGTTTTAGGCCCATTTTCATGACTAAAGAGGGGAAATTCGTGTAACCCCCAAGACACACTCCCATTTCAGATTTCTCACTCTCTCTCTAGGTTAGAACTTCTCTCTTGGCTCTCCCAAGTGGTGGTGGCTGCTAGGGTTTTGTTCTTCCCCATTTCTACTCGTTTTTCTTCATTTATGGCCATGGAAGGCTAGACTTCAAGGGTTAATCCCTTTGGTATTGTATTATCTACTCTTGAGCTCTTGTTATTAATGCAATTTCATTTTCTCTTCTCTGTTTTCATGTTTATCGATGTGTAGTGGTTTGCTTAATTCCATTTCGTAGAGATAATACATGAATATAAATGCTTAATTTGTATTAACTCGTAAAAACTCCAATTCTGGTTTCTGATGCTTAATTAGAAGTTAGGGTTTGGAGTGATAACTGAATTTTCGCTTAGTATTTGGTTATCACGAGTTGGACAGAGGAGAGGAGAGGAATCGATCTTTAGTGAGCTAGGATTGAGTAGTGTACGTAGCCAAAGGGGTTTGCCCGCTTTTGTTTCTGATTTTCTTAGTTTTTATATTCTGTTTATGTTTTGTTCTTCACATTTGTCACACACAAAAACCCCCCCATTTTACTGCACACTACGTGTTTGATACTTTGCCTAGACCGATATTCGCTGGGAAACGACCTAGGATCACCTTCCTAGTACTACAGAATAAACACCTTTTATTTTGATCGGGTACGGCCTCGATCAATGGACTAGTATTGGAGGCCTCAGTTGTGGATAGAAATCATGCATCATGCCACTTGCATTATAAGAGATATAATGTTGAAAATTGGTATTCTCATATGTACTTGCATTATTGTCTGTACATGATATACTTGTGTTTGAAATTTTAGTCTTTCTTGATTATGTATATGTGTATACTTACTCCCTATGCCCTGTTTAGGTGATGGCCAGATACCTAGCCTGCATCGAGATACGCCCTATCCCTAGTGGTATATGGACATACGAGGAGCACTGAGCAACCTTTGAGGGGGAGGTGGAGATTACTCTCTACCACCCTAACCCTTTGGTTCGGGTGCGACCTCGTAGGTTTAGGATCCCTTTAGTCTATACTATGCATGTTCCACCCTTTTACTCATATAGAGGACCACCCCCGGCTCGACCAGTGCGTCGATTTCATAGTTTTCATTTTAGATCTGCTACTCATACTCATCCCTCATCACATAGAGTTGTTACTGAGGAGACTCCTTCTCCTGGTCCAGCTGATTTTGAGAGGACTGCTTCTGCAGATCCTAGACCCAGTGGTGGGGTCTCTGCACAGTCGGGCGAGGTCGAGGAGGATCCCGTGGAGGATGAGGACGAGGAGGAGGTGCCTGTCGAGCCTACTATTTCTGCTAGAGGTGGACCTGCTGGTTCCTAAGAGCTTGCATAGAATAGATGTTTTGGATCCTAGGTCTAGGGATAGAGCTGCAGAGGATCAGAGGAGCTACTGAGGACATGGATGACCTGCTCTGGGACTTCTATTTTGATCTTGTTATATATTGTACATATTTTGAGAGGTCTTAGAGTGAGGTTTATTTTTGAGCAGCTGGTTATGTATATGTTTTACTAAAAACTTGCTATCTCGACTTTGTTACTTGCTACCTGATACTGGTGGGGGTGTTTTATCTTAGATCATATATATCTATATGATGTTTTACCTCAGCAGTGCCCCACAAGTATTATTTTTACTTCCGCATACTCTGATTTTGGTTAAAAAGGATTCGGCAAATAAGTTTACATGCTACAAATCCGATTAACTCACGAGACAATTAATATGTTTTTAATCAACGCTACGGATATGTTTTATAATATTAAAAAGGCGTTGTCTCGAGAGATTTTTGTAAGTTAAGGTATTATAAAGCCGAATTCAAATTATTCGTCAATGTTAAAGATGTTTACAATTGAGCAAGTATAAAAGGAAAATTTTCTAGACCAAATTTTTGATAGCAAGTATTCTACATTTGGAAATATTTATTATTTTCAAGATATAAAACAAGGGTGTCACACGTTGGTGGTATCAGAGCAATGGTCTTGTTCCTCATGGCCCTGATGATGCAGATAAGTATGATATTCAATGTTATTTGAATTTGTTTGAGTAAGTTAGTCAAATAAGCTAGTTGTGCTTATGTTTTTAAAAGACCTTTTAGTGACCCAAAGCCCATAGTGCAGGTCTTTCTATGGCAACCAGAAATAGAAATTATACGAATGAAATGTTAGAGCGTATTACGACTGTGCTAGAAGGTATGCAGCAGCAACAACAACAGCCACCTCAAGGACGAGCTGGTAACCCACATGTTGGTAATGTGGTAAATCATGATGCAAAGACTCTGTCGGAGTTTAGAAAATGCAATCCACCAAGGTTTGAAGGAGGATACAAACCTGATGAGGCAAATAAGTGCTTGTATGAAATCAACAAGATTTTCAGAACTTTAGACTGTTCGGATGATCAGAAGGTAACATATGCAGTTTATATGCTTCATGGAGAGGCTGAGAACTGGTGGGATCATACGGTGCAATTGCTGAACTTTGAAAGAATAGCAATCAGTTGGGGAGTGTTTATGGAGAAATTTCTTAACAAATACTTTCCAGAAGATTTAAGGAGAAAGAAGGAGGTAGAGTTCATGCAATGGAAACAGGGGGATATGAGTGTAGGAGAATATGCTGCTAGATATGAGGAGTTGATGAAATATTCTCCCTACTACGTGAATAACCCTGATGAAAGGAGTAAGTGTGTCAAGTTTGAAGGTGGACTGAGACCGGAGTTAAAGTCTATCTTTAGTTATCAGAGAATTCAGAGTTTTCCTGCACTCGTGGATATGTGCAGAATGTAAGAAGATGATAAGAAGGCTGAGTTGGTAGGAACCCAAGGAAAGGGTAGTGGACAAGGTTATGGACCACAGAGGAAGAAGAGATTTGATCACCGGAATAATGGTCCATATGCTCAGAAGAACAAGGGCAAGGGAAAAGCTGTGATTGATAACAGAAACAAGTCTCGCGATAATGCTCCTTATTGTGAGAAGTGTAAACGTTATCACCATGGTCAAATCTGCTGGACCACAGGAGGGTGTTTCAAATGTGGAAAGCAAGGTCATTTTGCCCGTGATTGCAGAGAGCCCGCAAAAGGTGATGCGAAAGGATCTGCTGGCAAGTCTGTGGTGCAAGGCAAAGTGTTTACCATGAGTGGTAATGAAGCAACCCAAACCCCGAATCTCGTGCAAGGTAACTTTTTGCTTAATGATCAACCTTTCAAGATTATGTTTGATTCTGGAGCTACACATTCTTTTGTTTCTCCTGAATGTGTGAGTAGGTTGAATCTTGTTGTTTCTGATTCGCCTTGTTATCTTAGTATAGATACCCCTACTAGAATACCCATCTTTACCTCTAAGGTTTGCTTAGAGTGTGAAGTTGAAATCTTGAGTCGTGTTTCTAAAGTAGATTTGGTTTGTCTCCCTAAGTTACAATTAGATGTGATCTTGAGTATGGATTGGTTAATGAAGAACCAAGTGATCATCAATTGCGAGAGAAAGACAATCCAATATAAAACCCTTGAACCTGAAGGTTACATGTGTTTATTCTCTGCTACCGGAGAAGAAGAGACAATGCCGATAGAAGAGATTCCTGTGGTGAGGGAATTTCCGGAAGTATTTCCTGAAGAGATACCAGGATTACCTCCGAAGTGAGAAATAGAGTTTATGATTGACTTAGTTCCTTGAGCTGGTCCCATCTCTATTGCTCCTTATAGAATGGCACCACCGGAAATGGCAGAAATGAAAAAGCAGATAGAGGAATTGTTGCAGAAACAGATGATCAGGCCAAGTGTTTCGCCTTGGGGAGCTCCACTACTGTTTGTAAAGAAGAAGGATGGAAGTATGAGAATGTGTGTGGACTACAGACAATTGAATAAGGTCACCATTAAGAATAAGTATCCTTTGCCAAGGATTGATGACCTTATGGATCAAGTTAGAGGGGCTGCAGTGTTTTCAAAGATTGATCTGAGATCGGGCTATCATCAGATCAGGATAAAGGAGGAAGATATACCAAAGACTGCATTTCGATCTCGATACGGTCATTATGAGTATGTTGTGATGCCGTTCGGATTGACTAATGCACTTGCTATTTTCATGGATTATATGAACCGGATCTTTAGACCATACCTGGATTTTTTTGTAGTGGTGTTCATAGATGATATTTTGGCCTATTCTAAGAGTCCGGAGGAGCATGAAGAACATCTCAGGATTGTGTTGAAGGTCTTGAAGGAGAAACAGTTGTATGCCAAACTTGCTAAATGTGAGTTTTGGTTGAATGAAGTGAAGTTTCTTGGGCATGTGATCTCTAAGGAAGGAATTGCGGTGGATCCAGCAAAGGTGAGTTCAGTGCTGAAATGGGAACAACCTAAGACTATGACTGAGGTGAGAAGTTTCTTAGGGCTGGCTGGATACTATCGTCGGTTTATAGAAGGATTTTCCAAGATTGCATTGCCTTTAACCAAGTTGACTCGGAAAGATCAACCGTTTGTGTGGGATGACAGGTGTGAAAGTAGTTTCCGAGAGTTAAAGGAAAGGTTAACATCGTCTCTTGTGTTAATCTTACCTGACCCTCACAAGAGTTTTGAAGTGTACTGTGATGCATCTAAGCAAGGACTTGGGTGTGTGTTGATGCAAGAAGGAAGAGTAGTGGCTTATGCATCACGACGGTTGAATATATGGAGTTAGCTGCGATCGTGTTTGCCTTAAAGATATGGAGACATCATCTCTATGGCACTACTTTCCAAGTATTTAGTGACCATAAGAGTTTGAAATATCTGTTCGGCCAAAAAGAGTTTAATATGAGGCAAAGGAGGTGGATGGATTTTTTGAAAGATTATGACTTTAAACTCCATTACCATCTGGGTAAGGCGAATATGGTTACAGATGCTTTGAGTCGGAAAGCAATCCACATAAGTGCAATGATGGTGAAAGAAGCAGCTTTGATTGAGGAGTTCAGAGACTTGAGCTTGTTGACAAAAGTGGAACCATCAAGCATCAAGTTAGGAATGTTGCAGATCACAAATGAATTCTTGGAAAGAATTCGGGAGTTGCAACAAGCAGATGAAGAGTTGATTGAAAAGATGAGATTAGGTTCGGAGGGAAAGAAACCTGATTTCAAGATTGGGTCGGATGGAATCCTTCGTTTCAGAACAAGGATTTGCATACCAAAAGATCGAAAGGTTACGAGATTGATTCTTGATGAAGCACATAAGAGTCGGATGAGTATGCATCCTGGATCAACCAAAATGCCAACGGCGGAATTAGAGAAAATATTGACCCCAAAATCCTTCGTTTATATTTCTTTTTTATTTTACAAGTTTTATTTTCTTAGTTTTTGGTCCCTGTTTTAATTCTTTGACTTGGTTCCCTTTTGAATTTTGTCCTCAAACTTTCTGTGATATGTTTTCATGATTTTAGGGTGCTTAAAAAAATTTTAAAAAAAATTTAAAAAAATAAAAAAATTTGTTGCCGATTTTGGTCATGCATATCTGTTACAGTATGCTATGGTTGATGCTGTTCTGTTCAGTACATGACTAGGGGCAACCCAAGTTATTTGCATCCTTACAACCCTGAAATTGATAGAACTTATCACAGATTAGTTAGACAAAATAGGAATCAGTCATTAGGTAGTGAGTCAGAGTCATCTTATAGTCCATCTAATTCTGATTCTGTTTCTATTTCTTCTATTCCTTCTACTTTTATTCAATCTGATTCTATACATTGTGATAACATGGCTCAACCCCCACCAAGGGAAAGGACACTTAGGGAGCTGGCTGCACCTGACTTCACTATTGAAGACTCGTGTATCCGGTATCCTGATGAGGATGTTCCTTTTGAGCTTAGAACAGGACTAATCCATTTGTTGCCCAAGTTTCATGGTCTTGCAGGTGAGGATCCTCATAAGCATCTCAAGAAATTCCATATAGTGTGCACCACAATGAAACCACATGATGTGCAAGAGGATCATGTCTGTCTCAGAGCATTTCCACATTCCTTAGAGGGTCTAGCACAAGATTGGTTATCTGACTTGGCCCCTGGTTCCATCACAAGCTGGGATGACTTGAAGAGGGCATTTCTGGAAAAATTCTTCCCTGCAAATAGGACCACTGCAATCAGAAAGGAAATTTCTGGTATCAGGCAACAACATGGAGAGAGTCTCTATGATTATTGGGAGAGATTCAAGAGGTTGTGTGCTTCCTGCCCTCACCATCAGATCTCAGAGCAGCTTCTCATCCAATACTTTTATGAAGGTCTCAACTTCATGGAAAGAAACATGGTAGATGCTGCAAGTGGTGGTACATTGGGAGATATGACACCCTTACAAGCCAGGAGCAAAATTGAGAAGATGGCTTCCAACTGTCAACAATTCCATGCAAGAAGCAACAGTGATGCAATAGTTGTGAGGGATGTAAATGATGTTGGTGCAGACTCGGGCAAGGTTGAGAAGCTTGAGCAGAAAATTGATTCTCTCACAACATTGGTCACACAATTGGCTGTCAATCAGAAAAAGATGATACTTCCTGCTAGAGTGTGTGGCATATGCACATCCATTGAGCACCCCACAGATGCATGCCCTTCCCTTCAGCAGCAACAGCCGATGACCAGTGGTGACCAACCCGAGGCCTATGCAGCAAACATATACAACAATAGAGGTCCACAACAACACAATCATGACCTCTCTTCCAATAGATACAACCCTGGATGGAGGAACCATCCCAATCTGAAGTGGTCTGATCAACAACAACCTCCTCCTAATGTTCCATTTCAGAACACCGCTGGACCGAGCAGACCACCATATGTACCTCCTCCAATCCAACAGCAAAGGCAACAACAGCAGCAAGTGGTTCATCCTTCACCATCAGCCCCTCCATCCAACCAACCTACCTTGGAGGAGTTGGTGAGGCAAATGACCATGCAAAACCTCCAATTTCAACAAGAGACTAGAGCATCCATTCAGAGACAAGAGGCATCCATTCAGACTTTGACAAATCAGATGGGTCAAATGGCAACTTCTCTCAACAACTTGCAATCTCAAAATTCTGACAAGTTGCCATCCCAAACTGTGATCAACCCTCAGAATCAGAATGTGAGTGCCATCAACCTGAGGTCGGGAAAGCAGATTGTCACACCCACACCACAACCTAACCTCAACAATGATGATCTAGCTTCCTCTAAAGGGAAGAGCCAAGTGGTAGATGAAGGTGAGCATGCTAGCACCAAAAAGAATCATCCAACTCAACCCTCCTCAACTTCAACCACAAGCCCTGCTGTTGTCCTACAACCTCCTCCTGTTCCTCTTCCATTCCCACCAAGAGTGCCTCAAAACAAAAGGGTGGAAGAGGTGGACAAGGACATTCTTGACACATTCAGGAAGGTGGAAGTCAACATACCCCTTCTTGATGCAATAAAACAGATTCCAAGGTATGCGAAGTTCCTTAAGGAGTTGTGCACTCATAAGAGAAGACTCAAGGGCAATGAGAGGATAAGCATGGGAAGGAATGTCTCCGCTCTCATAGGTAAACCTATCCCTCACATTCCTGAAAAATGTAAGGATCCTGGAACTTTCTCTATACCTTGCATCATAGGCAATGTTAAGTTTGAAAATGCTATGCTAGATTTAGGAGCATCCATAAATGTCATGCCTATGTCTGTTTTTAAGTCTCTTTCTCTTGGACCTCTTCAACCTAAGGGTGTAGTGATTCAATTGGCAAATAGAAGTACTGCCCACCCCGCAGGTTTGATAGAGGATGTCTTGGTTCGGGTTGAAGAGTTGATCTTCCCTGCTGATTTTTACATACTTGATATGGAAGATGACTCTCCCCGTAATGCTGTTCCTATTATTTTGGGGAGGCCATTTTTGAAAACAGCCCGAACCAAGATAGATGTGCATTCAGGTTCACTTTCCATGGAGTTTGATGGCAGTGTGATCCGATTTGACATTTTCCATGCTATGAAACATTTTCCTGAGGATCACTCTGTTTTCCATGTGGACTTGCTTGATGATTTGATAGATGAGCATATGCTTGACTTTTTGCATCATGATTTTGAATTGCCATCTTTCACTGATTCATTTACTTGTCCATCATGCACTAACTCTGGATGGTGCACCGCATGCACTGAAATAGCCCAATTTTTAGACTCTGCTACTGCATCTGATGATTCATATGTTATAGATTCAGATTATGCTAACCCTAACCCCATATCTGTTATGCATGAGTCTGATTTACTTGTTCAGGTGCAGGTAGCAGAATCCATTTCTGCTGTCCCTTTAGTTCCATCTATTATGCAGGCACCCTCATTGGACCTGAAGCCCCTCCCTCCTCATCTCAAATATGCTTACTTGGAGGATGAGCAGAAACTCCCAGTGATCATCTCTACCTCACTTTCTGTTGATCAAGAGGAGAAACTGCTGGATGTGATAAGAAAGAACAAGAGGGCAATTGGATGGACTTTAGCGGATATTCCTGGAATTAGCCCCTCCATGTGCATGCACCGCATTTTGTTGGAGGATGGGGCTAAACCAGTGAGACAACCCCAAAGACGATTGAACCCCCAGATTCTTGATGTGGTTAAGAAAGAGGTCACCAAGCTGCTCCAAGCGGGTATCATCTACCCAATTTCAGATAGCACTTGGGTGAGCCCGGTGCAAGTTGTCCCCAAGAAGTCTGGTGTCACAGTTGTAAAAAATGAGAAGGATGAGCTGATTCCCACTAGAGTGCAGAACAGTTGGAGAGTCTGCATTGATTACAGAAAGCTCAACCAGGCGACTCGCAAGGATCATTTCCCTCTCCCCTTCATTGATCAGATGTTGGAGCGCCTGGCAGGTAAATCTCATTATTGCTTCTTAGATGGATTCTCTGGTTATTTTCAAATTTGCATTGCACCAGAGGACCAACATAAGACCACATTTACCTGTCCTTTTGGCACATTTGCATATAGAAAGATGCCTTTTGGCCTATGCAATGCTCCTGCCACATTTCAAAGATGTATGATGAGTATTTTCGCTGACTTGCTCGAGCATTGCATAGAGGTCTTCATGGATGATTTTAGTGTTTATGGCTCCTCATTTGATGCATGTCTTGATAATTTGACTAAGGTGCTTAACAGGTGCATTGAGACTAACCTTGTCTTGAATTTTGAAAAATGCCACTTCATGGTAGAACAAGGCATAGTCTTAGGGCACATTGTTTCGCACAAGGGCATAGAAGTTGACCCTGCTAAGCTGCATGTAATATCACATTTGCCTTACCCCTCTTGCGTGCGAGAGGTGCGTTCTTTTCTTGGTCATGCAGGTTTCTATCGCAGGTTTATTCAGAACTTTAGCAACATTGCCCTTCCTCTTTCCAAGTTGCTTCAAAAGGATGCCCCATGGGAATTTGGAGACCAATGCAAGAGGGCATTTGATGAATTGAAGAAAGCACTGACCACCACTCTCATCATCCAACCACCTGATTGGACCCTCCCATTTGAGCTCATGACTGATGCTTCAAATTATGCTTTGGGAGCAGTTCTCTCCCAAAGGGTTGGTAAGCTGTCGCATGTGATTTATTATGCTTCTAGGACTTTAGATGCAGCACAGGTTAATTACACAACAACTGAAAAAGAACTTTTGGCTATTGTTTTTGCACTTGACAAGTTTAGATCATATTTGCTTGGTTCTAAGGTTGTAGTGTACACTGATCATGCTGCTCTGAAGTATCTTTTGAAAAAGACAGATTCCAAACCTAGGTTGATTAGGTGGATGTTGCTCCTCCAGGAGTTTGATCTTGAGATTCAGGATCGGAGTGGTTCGCATAACCTTGTCGCAGACCACTTGAGCAGGATAGAGAGAGAGGAGGATGCATTTCCTATCCGGGATGACTTCCCGGATGAGCAGCTTTTATCTTTACATGTTTCCCATCCCCTTCCCCAAACTCCTTGGTTTGCAGACATTGTTAATTATCTGGTTGCTTCTGTTTTTCCTGCCTTGGCATCCAAAGCTCAAAGAGACAAATTAAAGAGCGATGCCAAGCATTATGTATGGGATGACCCCTATTTATGGCGTTTTTGCAGTGATCAGGTCATTCGCAGGTGCATTCCAGACCAGGAGATCCAATCGGTTCTCCAATTTTGCCATGCTTCACCAGTGGGAGGCCACCTTGGTACTCAAAGGACAGCACGAAAGGTGCTGGATTCTGGATTTTATTGGCCTACCATTTTCAAGGATGCGAGCAACATCTGCAGCTCGTGTGAGCAGTGTCAAAGAGCAGGAGGCGCCCTATCTTGGAGGCAACAGATGCCGCAACAACCTATGTTGTTTTGTGAGGTGTTTGACGTCTGGGGTATAGATTTCATGGGCCCCTTTCCTGTTTCTTTTGGTTTTTATTATATCTTACTTGCTGTGGATTACGTATCCAAATGGGTGGAAGCTAAGGCCACCAGGACTAATGATGCTCAGGTTGTTGTAGATTTTGTCAGGTCTAATATCCTTTGCAGGTTTGGCATACCTAGAGCCATAGTCAGTGACCAAGGCACACACTTCTGCAATAGATCCATGCAAGCTTTGCTCAAGAAGTATGGGGTTGTGCACAAAGTTTCTACACCCTATCACCCCCAAACCAACGGGCAAGCTGAGATTTCAAATAGAGAGATCAAGCGGATTTTGGAAAAGATGGTGAAGCCTAATAGAAAGGATTGGAGCACACGATTGGAGGATGCTCTGTGGGCCCATCGGACCGCTTACAAGGCACCCATAGGGATGTCACCCTATCGGGTTGTCTTTGGTAAGGCGTGCCACCTGCCTGTGGAGATAGAGCACCGTGCATATTGGGCTGTGAAGCAATGTAACTTAGCTCTTGATCAAGCGGGTGAGGAGAGGAAGCTGCAGTTGAGTGAGCTAGATGAGATCCGCTTGAAGGCCTATGAGAACTCCAAATTCTACAAAGAGAAGACCAAGAAGCTTCATGATAACTCCATTTCCAGAAAGGAGTTCTTGGTTGGTCAAAAAGTTTTGCTCTACAACTCTAGGCTTGGACTCATGAGTGGAAAGCTCCGCTCTAAATGGATTGGACCGTTTGTAGTCACCCAGGTGTTTCCTTATGGCACTGTGGAGATCAAGAGTGAGTCCACGAACAAGAGCTTCAAAGTCAATGGCCACCGACTCAAGCCTTTCCTAACCACCCCTTCTTTGGATGATGCACCTGTGGAGGAGGCCTCATTGGTCGACCCCACTTTTGAACAACCATGACTTAGGGAGTCTCCTTTTCTCCTTCCTTACTCTTTTTATTACACTTGTCTATATCTGTCTGATTCTGCTATTTGTGTTCCATTGAGGACAATGTGTGATTTAAGTGTGGGGGGAGAGTAGTTTAGGTTGCATATTTTGCTTTGATTTTTTTTAGGTTTTGCTTAGTTTTGGGCATTTTCTTGCATGTTTTTGCTTCATTTTAGTAGAGTTTTGGTATCTCGTGTCTGAATTCATGCATTTCTGTGTGTAAAGTTGCTTTTGATAATTAAGAGGTGGTAACACTGTGATAGAATTGTCCCTTTTGTGAGGATTTGAGCCTTAATTGTGGGTGGATTGCTATATATGCCACCTAATTTTCTGTCATGTGTGATTGCACTCTGGATTACTTGCACTCTAGAACTTGACTTGACTCTTGTTGATACTTGATTGCTCATGCACATTTTGAAATGATTTAGGCACTTTCTTTCTTGAATAAGCTACTAGCCATATGAGCCTACCTTGAATGAATGTATCCTTTGCTAGCCCCTTTGAGCCTTTTTATCCCTTTCCTTGTTCTTTAGCTCATTACAAGCCTATGACTGAAAAACCATGATTGTCCTAACCTTAGGGAATTTTGGAGCTTTGGAATTGTTTTGGGAATGGGTATTAGGTAAGAAGTATGCTTTATGCTTTAATTGGTTGAGTTCTTGGTTTTGCCTCATTGGTTGTTATAGTTATGGCTTCATCTTCATGCCATTTGTGTTGTTTCTTCTTTTCTTTTTGTATATCTCTCAAAAACAAAAAAAAAATAGAAGACAAAAATACAAAAAAATAAAAAAAAAATGCAAAAATAAAAAGAAAAAAAAAGAAGAAAAAAAAAAGAAAAAAAAGTGAATAAAAGGTTGTTGAGGCAAAGAGGATTGGAATTAGTGGTTGTTGATTTTGGGGTGGATTTTGCTTACTTTTTACTTATTCCCCATTGCTCCTCTATTCCCTTGGTTTTAGCTACATTCCCATATTTTTATCCTACCTTGTCCTTGGCCCCATTACAACCCTTAAAAGACCTTTTGATCATTTTGTGCATGTGTGTTGATGGTTGATGTTAGAGGCTTGTCAAGCTTATGGTTGTGTTTGTTTTTCATGATGTGCCTTGAGTGTAAATAATGATTAACCCCAAACACTTGAGTGTAAACACTTTTGAGTGATCCTTGTGAGTTTCTATCATCTTTGTGACTATCCTCTTGATGTCATTGGTTTCTTTGCATACTTGAAGTAATTGGATGATGTTCGCGGATGCTTTGACTCTTTGATCCTTAACCATTTTGTGTGCTTGAGTTTGCCCATTTCTTTGCATTTCCTATAATTCATTGTGAAGTATGTAATCTCTTAGGTTAGCATTTCTTAGTTGTAGTCATCTTGTTTCATGATTCACTTTGGTGCATATTGATCTTCATAGTCCTATCTTTTGGTTTTGCCCAGGAGTGCAAAAGGATAAGTGTGGGGGTATTTGATGAGCATTTTATTTCCCATTATTCCTTGCATTATTTTACTCCTATTATTGATACTTGTTGCCCATTTGACATTGATTAGCTTGATTTAGTGATTTTGAGTTTATTGGACTAATATTCCGAATATTGTTTAATTTGGGATTATTTAGCCTAATTAATTCTATTTCTATTTTCAGGTAATATTTGGCACAAGGACACTTTAGGATGTTTGGAAATGAAGATTGAAGCATTGAAGTGAAGATTGTAATTTGCATTTAGGTCCCTTTTTAATTGTAATTTTTAGAATAGTGTTTCTTAGGACTTGGGCCCATGTTTTAGGCCCATTTTCATGACTAAAGAGGGGAAATTCGTGTAACCCCCAAGACACACTCCCATTTCAGATTTCTCACTCTCTCTCTAGGTTAGAACTTCTCTATTGGCTCTCCCAAGTGGTGGTGGCTGCTAGGGTTTTGTTCTTCCCCATTTCTACTCGTTTTTCTTCATTTATGGCCATGGAAGGCTAGACTTCAAGGGTTAATCCCTTTGGTATTGTATTATCTACTCTTGAGCTCTTGTTATTAATGCAATTTCATTTTCTCTTCTCTGTTTTCATGTTTATCGATGTGTAGTGGTTTGCTTAATTCCATTTCGTAGAGATAATACATGAATATAAATGCTTAATTTGTATTAACTCGTAAAAACTCCAATTCTGGTTTCTGATGCTTAATTAGAAGTTAGGGTTTGGAGTGATAACTGAATTTTCGCTTAGTATTTGGTTATCACGAGTTGGACAGAGGAGAGGAGAGGAATCGATCTTTAGTGAGCTAGGATTGAGTAGTGTACGTAGCCAAAGGGGTTTGCCCGCTTTTGTTTCTGATTTTATTAGTTTTTATATTCTGTTTATGTTTTGTTCTTCACATTTGTCACACACAAAAACCCCCCCATTTTACTGCACACTACGTGTTTGATACTTTGCCTAGACCGATATTCGCTGGGAAACGACCTAGGATCACCTTCCTAGTACTACAGAATAAACACCTTTTATTTTGATCGGGTACGGCCTCGATCAATGGACTAGTATTGGAGGCCTCAGTTGTGGATAGAAATCATGCATCATGCCACTTGCATTATAAGAGATATAATGTTGAAAATTGGTATTCTCATATGTACTTGCATTATTGTCTGTACATGATATACTTGTGTTTGAAATTTTAGTCTTTCTTGATTATGTATATGTGTATACTTACTCCCTATGCCCTGTTTAGGTGATGGCCAGATACCTAGCCTGCATCGAGATACGCCCTATCCCTAGTGGTATATGGACATACGAGGAGCACTGAGCAACCTTTGAGGGGGAGGTGGAGATTACTCTCTACCACCCTAACCCTTTGGTTCGGGTGCGACCTCGTAGGTTTAGGATCCCTTTAGTCTATACTATGCATGTTCCACCCTTTTACTCATATTGAGGACCACCCCCGGCTCGACCAGTGCGTCGATTTCATAGTTTTCGTTTTAGATCTGCTACTCATACTCATCCCTCATCACATAGAGTTGTTACTGAGGAGACTCCTTCTCCTGGTCCAGCTGATTTTGAGAGGACTGCTTCTGCAGATCCTAGACCCAGTGGTGGGGTCTCTGCACAGTCGGGCGAGGTCGAGGAGGATCCCGTGGAGGATGAGGACGAGGAGGAGGTGCCTGTCGAGCCTACTATTTCTGCTAGAGGTGGACCTGCTGGTTCCTAAGAGCTTGCATAGAATAGATGTTTTGGATCCTAGGTCTAGGGATAGAGCTGCAGAGGATCAGAGGAGCTACTGAGGACATGGATGACCTGCTCTGGGACTTCTATTTTGATCTTGTTATATATTGTACATATTTTGAGAGGTCTTAGAGTGAGGTTTATTTTTGAGCAGCTGGTTATGTATATGTTTTACTAAAAACTTGCTATCTCGACTTTGTTACTTGCTACCTGATACTGGTGGGGGTGTTTTATCTTAGATCATATATATCTATATGATGTTTTACCTCAGCAGTGCCCCACAAGTATTATTTTTACTTCCGCATACTCTGATTTTGGTTAAAAAGGATTCGGCAAATAAGTTTACATGCTACAAATCCGATTAACTCACGAGACAATTAATATGTTTTTAATCAACGCTACGGATATGTTTTATAATATTAAAAAGGCGTTGTCTCGAGAGATTTTTGTAAGTTAAGGTATTATAAAGCCGAATTCAAATTATTCGTCAATGTTAAAGATGTTTACAATTGAGCAAGTATAAAAGGAAAATTTTCTAGACCAAATTTTTGATAGCAAGTATTCTACATTTGGAAATATTTATTATTTTCAAGATATAAAACAAGGGTGTCACACGTTGGTGGTATCAGAGCAATGGTCTTGTTCCTCATGGCCCTGATGATGCAGATAAGTATGATATTCAATGTTATTTGAATTTGTTTGAGTAAGTTAGTCAAATAAGCTAGCTGTGCTTATGTTTTTAAAAGACCTTTTAGTGACCCAAAGCCCATAGTGCAGGTCTTTCTATGGCAACCAGAAATAGAAATTATACGAATGAAATGTTAGAGCGTATTACGACTGTGCTAGAAGGTATGCAGCAGCAACAACAACAGCCACCTCAAGGACGAGCTGGTAACCCACATGTTGGTAATGTGGTAAATCATGATGCAAAGACTCTGTCGGAGTTTAGAAAATGCAATCCACCAAGGTTTGAAGGAGGATACAAACCTGATGAGGCAAATAAGTGCTTGTATGAAATCAACAAGATTTTCAGAACTTTAGACTGTTCGGATGATCAGAAGGTAACATATGCAGTTTATATGCTTCATGGAGAGGCTGAGAACTGGTGGGATCATACGGTGCAATTGCTGAACTTTGAAAGAATAGCAATCAGTTGGGGAGTGTTTATGGAGAAATTTCTTAACAAATACTTTCCAGAAGATTTAAGGAGAAAGAAGGAGGTAGAGTTCATGCAATGGAAACAGGGGGATATGAGTGTAGGAGAATATGCTGCTAGATTTGAGGAGTTGATGAAATATTCTCCCTACTACGTGAATAACCCTGATGAAAGGAGTAAGTGTGTCAAGTTTGAAGGTGGACTGAGACCGGAGTTAAAGTCTATCTTTAGTTATCAGAGAATTCAGAGTTTTCCTGCACTCGTGGATATGTGCAGAATGTAAGAAGATGATAAGAAGGCTGAGTTGGTAGGAACCCAAGGAAAGGGTAGTGGACAAGGTTATGGACCACAGAGGAAGAAGAGATTTGATCACCGGAATAATGGTCCATATGCTCAGAAGAACAAGGGCAAGGGAAAAGCTGTGATTGATAACAGAAACAAGTCTCGCGATAATGCTCCTTATTGTGAGAAGTGTAAACGTTATCACCATGGTCAAATCTGCTGGACCACAGGAGGGTGTTTCAAATGTGGAAAGCAAGGTCATTTTGCCCGTGATTGCAGAGAGCCCGCAAAAGGTGATGCGAAAGGATCTGCTGGCAAGTCTGTGGTGCAAGGCAAAGTGTTTACCATGAGTGGTAATGAAGCAACCCAAACCCCGAATCTCGTGCAAGGTAACTTTTTGCTTAATGATCAACCTTTCAAGATTATGTTTGATTCTGGAGCTACACATTCTTTTGTTTCTCCTGAATGTGTGAGTAGGTTGAATCTTGTTGTTTCTGATTCGCCTTGTTATCTTAGTATAGATACCCCTACTAGAATACCCATCTTTACCTCTAAGGTTTGCTTAGAGTGTGAAGTTGAAATCTTGAGTCGTGTTTCTAAAGTAGATTTGGTTTGTCTCCCTAAGTTACAATTAGATGTGATCTTGAGTATGGATTGGTTAATGAAGAACCAAGTGATCATCAATTGCGAGAGAAAGACAATCCAATATAAAACCCTTGAACCTGAAGGTTACATGTGTTTATTCTCTGCTACCGGAGAAGAAGAGACAATGCCGATAGAAGAGATTCCTGTGGTGAGGGAATTTCTGGAAGTATTTCCTGAAGAGATACCAGGATTACCTCCGAAGTGAGAAATAGAGTTTATGATTGACTTAGTTCCTTGAGCTGGTCCCATCTCTATTGCTCCTTATAGAATGGCACCACCGGAAATGGCAGAAATGAAAAAGCAGATAGAGGAATTGTTGCAGAAACAGATGATCAGGCCAAGTGTTTCGCCTTGGGGAGCTCCACTACTGTTTGTAAAGAAGAAGGATGGAAGTATGAGAATGTGTGTGGACTACAGACAATTGAATAAGGTCACCATTAAGAATAAGTATCCTTTGCCAAGGATTGATGACCTTATGGATCAAGTTAGAGGGGCTGCAGTGTTTTCAAAGATTGATCTGAGATCGGGCTATCATCAGATCAGGATAAAGGAGGAAGATATACCAAAGACTGCATTTCGATCTCGATACGGTCATTATGAGTATGTTGTGATGCCGTTCGGATTGACTAATGCACTTGCTATTTTCATGGATTATATGAACCGGATCTTTAGACCATACCTGGATTTTTTTGTAGTGGTGTTCATAGATGATATTTTGGTCTATTCTAAGAGTCCGGAGGAGCATGAAGAACATCTCAGGATTGTGTTGAAGGTCCTGAAGGAGAAACAGTTGTATGCCAAACTTGCTAAATGTGAGTTTTGGTTGAATGAAGTGAAGTTTCTTGGGCATGTGATCTCTAAGGAAGGAATTGCGGTGGATCCAGCAAAGGTGAGTTCAGTGCTGAAATGGGAACAACCTAAGACTATGACTGAGGTGAGAAGTTTCTTAGGGCTGGCTGGATACTATCGTCGGTTTATAGAAGGATTTTCCAAGATTGCATTGCCTTTAACCAAGTTGACTCGGAAAGATCAACCGTTTGTGTGGGATGACAGGTGTGAAAGTAGTTTCCGAGAGTTAAAGGAAAGGTTAACATCGTCTCTTGTGTTAATCTTACCTGACCCTCACAAGAGTTTTGAAGTGTACTGTGATGCATCTAAGCAAGGACTTGGGTGTGTGTTGATGCAAGAAGGAAGAGTAGTGGCTTATGCATGACGACGGTTGAATATATGGAGTTAGCTGCGATCGTGTTTGCCTTAAAGATATGGAGACATCATCTCTATGGCACTACTTTCCAAGTATTTAGTGACCATAAGAGTTTGAAATATCTGTTCGGCCAAAAAGAGTTTAATATGAGGCAAAGGAGGTGGATGGATTTTTTGAAAGATTATGACTTTAAACTCCATTACCATCTGGGTAAGGCAAATATGGTTACAGATGCTTTGAGTCGGAAAGCAATCCACATAAGTGCAATGATGGTGAAAGAAGCAGCTTTGATTGAGGAGTTCAGAGACTTGAGCTTGTTGACAAAAGTGGAACCATCAAGCATCAAGTTAGGAATGTTGCAGATCACAAATGAATTCTTGGAAAGAATTCGGGAGTTGCAACAAGCAGATGAAGAGTTGATTGAAAAGATGAGATTAGGTTCGGAGGGAAAGAAACCTGATTTCAAGATTGGGTCGGATGGAATCCTTCGTTTCAGAACAAGGATTTGCATACCAAAAGATCGAAAGGTTACGAGATTGATTCTTGATGAAGCACATAAGAGTCGGATGAGTATGCATCCTGGATCAACCAAAATGTATCAGGATCTGAAGAAAATGTTTTGGTGGACTGGTTTGAAAAAGGATGTTGCGAAGTATGTGGCTTCATGTTTAATGTGTCAGAAAGCTAAGGTAGAGCATCAGAAACCGGGAGGACAGTTGCAACCCTTAAGCATCCCTCAATGGAAGTGGGATAGTATCTTAATGGATTTTGTATCTGGTTTTGCCAAAGACAACAACAAATCATGATGCAATCTGGGTGATTGTGGATCGGTTGACCAAGTCGACGCATTTTATTCCGATAAATATGCGCTATCCTTTGAATAAGCTTACCCGGATCTACATTAAGGAGGTAGTTCGTCTACACGGAGTGCCTTCAAGTATTGTGTCGGATCGGGATACTAGGTTTGCTTCACAGTTTTGGAAAGGTTTGCATAACGCTATGGGAACAAGCTTAAAGTTGAGTTATGCGTATCATCCACAGACGGATGGTCAAACGGAGAGAACTATTCAGTCTTTCGAAGATATATTGAGGGCTTGTGCACTTGAAGAGCAGGGAAGTTTGGATAAAGTGTTACCTCTTGCAGAATTCACATACAACAACAGTGTGGCACCGTTTGAGGCTTTGTATGGAAGGAAATGCCAAACCCCGCTATGCTGGTTTCAAGTGGGGGAGAACTTAGTGGTTGGACCAGAAATTGTGCAGCAGACAACTGAGAAGATTAAAATGGTTCGGGCAAAGATAAAAGCAGCTCAGAGTCAGCAGAAGAGTTATGCTGATAAGAGGAGAAAATCCTTTTTAGCAAACAAAATTTCAACGTTATTTTTATCGAATTCGTTTATGCACACACGGAAAATGCGGGGTGTTACATTCTCCCCAACTTAGGGATTTCTCGTCCCCGAGAAATACCGAGCGAGCTTGGATCATGGGCGCATCATTCCTTTGAATAATCTCTTTACTCTTGAACTACAGTCTTCGTTGCAACATCCACGATCAGGTACTACCCATCTATCGTTCTTTCGGCCATGCAGACTGATTACTTTTGCAAATGATCTTACAGGGTATTCTGGTTAGTTAACGGACTGGGGTATGAACAACATGGTTCTATGGAAGCAAAAGGTCAAGGAGGGTTAAGATATCCGAGTAATGTCCAAACATAACAGGGTTATACCCTCTAGGATCAAGACTTCACTACTCCCTGAGATAAAATTCTTTCTCATTCATTCAAGTTTGACCGAACCTATTCCCTAAAATTTCTATATCTCCGCTTACTCCCCAACTTAAATAAGTCATATTCCTTCACATCACCTCTTGACTACAACCAATCCCCTGAAACTTTCGTTTTTCGCCATACCTCAACCTGTTTGACACAATTTTCGGCCACTCGACCTAATCTTCTACCGTCTCACATTTCTGCCATTACTGTCCCCTGTTCAACTCCTACAGTTACTATCTCATCTCCCTTCTTTCTTTGACTGTCATTAATCCTCAAGTAATACACACTAGTTCACTTCCCATTCTTAAACATGTTATCATACCACTTAGACATTCTAAACCTTTATTCAACTTTTGCTTATTCACCACTGGTTCTAATCCATCCAAGTTCTTTCCTTAAAACATCAAGTCCTAATTCTTCAACCTAACTTTGGGTCACTCCTAAAGGGTTCTACACATAAGTTCCACCGCTTCATCGATTCAACCTTATCATATTATCACCTATTCTCCTCTATTTAACCGCTCTCCTTCCATAATTCCAGACACTTAAGACCTCGGGTTCTGTATAATCTCTCAAATTCCTTCTTATCTTACCACCATCTAGGCCAATATTCGAACTTATCCGCCCTCTACTCCTGCTTTCTACTTATTTTAAACAACTCACCACTTTCTATGATTCCGAAGGGTATTCCTATCTTTTCTAAGATTCACACTCACTTTATTCACATCAATTGTTCCTCAATTTCCCAGACACTTACAATCCTTATCTTACCATACTCCACCATCCTCTTCCCACTCTTAGAACATCTGTATGTCGGATGCCGGATATCAGAGTTCAACATTTTCAATCAAGACTTTTGGGAGAAACAGACATGAGGTCATGATCAAAGAGAAAAGTTTAGGCTTATCAACTGATCAAGTTCTCTTGACAAAACAAGGGCTGAGTATTTTTGGAGATTAGGCTAGCTCAAACATCTTGCCAAAGCAACTTGACAAAATTCGGGGTTTTTCACAAGAAGGTTTCCAATAGAAGAATAGTTTTAGTCTCAGAACAAGATCTCGGGTTATAGGTTCAAAGGTTATTTCAAAAGGGATTCCCATTCGGAGAAGTTCAATCAAGGAAGTTCAAATCACAACTGTCGTCACAGGATGACATTGAGCATTGCTTCCGGTTGTTGTTGTGAACAGAAACTAACGCTTTCCAGAACTGCTTTGATGCATACCCAACGTTCCTATGTTTGTCTACTACGTTCCTATTACTAGCGCACACTCAGAGTCACACGGTAGAGTATGTAGATCCACACACAAAAGTTCCTAAAGCAACCTCGCTCTGATACCAACTCTGTAACACCCCGATCTGGCAACTTGAAAGCTTTAATCATTTTGGGCAAAAATTAGGGCCATTTTTTTTTTAAAAAGGGTGAGTAGTGCACAAGATGAGAACACTTCTATTTTTCAAAGTATAATTGTATAGCAAACTCATGTTCTCATATTAAACCAACTCTTTCAAGTCCCAAACCGGAATGTCACATGACACTACGCTTCGAAACTTAATTTCCAAAAACATCAAGTACTTAAAATAGCCTATATGATTTCTTGTCAAAGTACCAATTCAAGGATTAATTTGTTGGGGTTACATCAGGATACCATTAGGTTGCTAGGAACTCATAGTGGGGATACATACTCAAAAGGGTAATTGCCTAAACCTCTAATCATAATCTCCATAATCTAGCTTTCCAAGCCTGCGGTACCACTCATCATCATCCGCCAGAAGGTCTTCTGGAGTAATGATCCAGCTCCCATCACTGTAGCACTCCTCAGGGTCATATCTATCGGACCAGAGGTCGGGATCTTCCTCCTCATCCTCATCAGCAATCTCCTCCTCAGAATCATCAGGTTCGTCCCCTTCTTCTTATTCTTCGGCTACCTCCTCCTCTTCTTCTAGCTCCACTCGTCGGCGCGGAATCTCATCAAAAATCATCTTGTAAGCCGACGTAATGCTATTATTACCCCTTCGGGGAGTCGCTCCAATCTCCCGCAGCTGCTGATATCGCACCATGTTGGCCATCTAACGTCCATACAATTTTATACAAGATATCACAGATAGGGTAGAGAGAGTGAGCAACCCAAAACAGCAATGTCGACTATGTGGGATTACATCAGGTAAATATTAAGACAAAATAAATATAAAGGCAAACATAAATCCAACAATAGCATAAGGTAAATCAAGACAACACATATAACCATCATGATGTACACATGCATAATCACCCAATTATTCATTCCAACATTTGCAAGCTCAATACAATCACATCCTTCACCATGATACTTTTCTTCCATTCTCTCTCATTCCTCAAACTCAACAAATGTTTCAAGGGTATTCGTATCCACTTCCACTCTCAAATCTTATCCAACACTTGGTATTAGCATTAGCATTCTCATTATTATTTTGATCATCATCACACATATCTTTGAAATATCTTGGTTATTAAGTCTTATCAATTCAATTAGCATCAATGATGAGGGGGAAACATCATTGTGCTCACACACGTCTACATCTCCTCGGTCAACCTCCCAACCTAGTCGGAAGCAAACAGGAGTACAGGACCTTTACCACGCGGGCATGACAGCTGTCAACAATAAATGGCTCCAAGCCAGGAGGTCTCAGCCTCAATCACATATAATATCAATCAGGCTCACTGTCTCATAGTGGCAAAACACATTGCCCCGTTCCAGTCCCTCTCATTGTTCTCGATTTGCAATCTAGGGGGCGACAGTACTTATTCTAGTTTCGAAAGCAGAACGTGCCAAGGCATTAGACTCAGTCCCCACCACGTTAGTGCGCCACTTGTGGAATTGTTCCACCTAGAAAAGTACTCTAGACTTCTTGACGTATCACCGTCATCGTCCTCCCCTAATGCAATCTCGTCCTAAGTATCCGCAGATACTTATCGTTCCTTCCTCTCCACTACTTCGATTCAACACTCATGCCTCACCGCAATTGTTAATGTCTTTTAAAATCTTTTAAAGAGTTTTAATTACGGCTTAGTCCTAATGATCGGCTCATCCTTGGTACATCCCTTCAATGAGACCCGATCGCTACTCGTTCGCATCTAATCCCCCTAAAACTCATATACTATTACGTGAATCATCACGACATCATTGCATCGTCTTTCTCTATCTCAAATCACAGCGAAATTTGCTCTCATCAACATGAGCATCACAATCTCAGATCAACTTGTAACTCAGCACATCATCGTGGTCCTCTTCGTCAACTGTGGCTCAATAGCATCCTCCACATCCTTTACTTCTATGACTCAGCAGTGTCATTAGCATATTTTCTGATCAGCTCGACCTCGCAACGTTGTTAGCTCCATTCCTCATCACCACGCTTCCGCTCGCTTACGTTCCTCATAGTCATCTTAGCATCTTCTCCTCGTCACATTCTTTCTCGACTAATCACGTCTTTCACATCTATCGTTTTCATCTCTTATTCCTTTGATTACTATTCTATAGTCTTAGTCTCACACGGTTTCCAACAATATCATATTGAGTAATAAATAAACAAATCACAAAATAATTAAATAGTACAGCATGAACAATTATAAAACATATCATCATTTTTATAAACCAATCTCAGTCGTTCGGGTGGATAGCTAAACCTATCAAACAAGTGCTATCACATACACCACTACGCTAAATGAGATTGGGGTCCAATCTTTGAGATTATTGGACGCCTTAATATGTTACCTAATTACCACGGCGTCTTAAGGGAATGCCCCTCTCTCACCTCGATGACGAACGTCTTAATGCGCTCCACGATCTCTCGATCATCTCTCCTCGCCTCATATCCTCGCATCCTTCGCTCAAACTAAGACATTTTCCCGTGCATTAGAAACGATTTGGTACACTCTTTTAACTTGTTTTGAAAACTTGTTATCATGGTCTAAGGCTTTAAAATTCGATTTAAATCTATGATTAAAACAGTTCTTGGGAAAAACGTTTGGAAATAACTTAAAAAAATAATTTCCTTTCATTATTAAAACATAATTTAAAACATTAATGTTATGAAAACATAATTCTTAAAACATTCACATTAACCAGCTCATAGAAATCCAAATCATTCATCATCCACCTATTGCAAAACATTCTTAGACTAGAGAAAATAACCATTTAGATTTATACACCATCATACAAATTCAATCATGCATAAGAAGAGAATTTAAACTTAATTTCTTGATTTGAACATGGCAAAACCGAATTGCTCATAGGTAATGTTTCCTATTAGCTAATAATTCTTAAACCTTGGAATCACATAATCAACATCATGAGAATTAATTCAATTAATTTCACTTACTTCTAGTTCTCTAAACCGAAAAGAACAAAAGAGATTAACACATCATGGCATTGAACATATAGTAGCATAATCATAAAATATAATCACTTTCATAAGACATTTTTAAAAAGAAAATCATTCTAAGCACTTAAACATGTATTAGCCGAATCATTCAAGCAAAATCTCTCACTATACCTCAAATCACCAAAGTCATAAAACAATGAAGTTATCCTATTTATTTTGAGACTAAACCGTGAGCATCATAGGAAAATGCAATAAGTTCCAGTTCATTTTTCTTATCTCAATCCAAGAAAGCAATTAAGGTCACAAATAATTTCATGCATGCAGCTCCATGCTCCTAGATAAGACCAATCCTAGTCTATATGTAATCTAAATGATGATTAGGCACACTCCCCTATACACTTATCTCAAGACCGAATATTAACATGCATAGGGCAAGAATCTTAGTTCATTTTTTAATGCACTAAAGACAATTAAAACAACTCATGTTGATCACACATCATCCTTTAGTCACACCAATATGCATGAACCATCATAGGAGTTTCTTAAATTTTTGTTAAAACTCCAACTTATGATAAAAATATGGTTTATAGCTTGATTGTCTAAGAAAATGACATGTATGGGCTTAAAACTACTAAATCTACTTCTAATACATACATGCACCTAAAATCATGCACTAAAACAAATTTAGCACTCATGGCCGAATGGCCTTCACACCAACATAACATGGTTAGAACAAATCTTTAAACTAAATCACTTTAAGGACTATTATCTTATTTATTTTCTCTAGGCCGTAACACACATAGAAGAGAAACTTAGTTTCTTTTCTTGAAAAGTGACATACAAACCTTAAGGTTCTAAATTTAGTTTAACACATACACGGATTAAAACATGCACATATGCAAGATTAACCAAAAATTATTACAAATCAACATGCAAAGCTAAAAATCCCTATTTTCTCCTCAAATAAACTTGGATCATGAAATTGTTTATCAAGCATTCACATATTCACTCATGGATAACGGATTAGGTACAAGAACTCAACATGCAAGACATAAATTCCTCACTTTGTTATCAATCAAACCTAGATCATAAATCATTCACCAAGTTCTTTAAATAAAAACCTCATAGGTCACGGTTTTGGAATAAGGAATCAACATGCAAGGGGTTTTATTTTAGTTTTTCATAAAAATCTCAAGTAGTTATTTAGTTCCATTAGAAATTTGTTTAGAAAATCATCAAGATCTACCTAAAGAAAATATAACCGAAGCAAATAGAGTCCATATATTACAACCGAATTTAAAAGTCCATAACAAAAATCTAAATCTTACTTGCACTCATCTCTCAAGCTATGGAAATAAACATGAAATGAATAGAGAAGAAAGAAAAATTACAAAACCAAAATAAAATTCTAACTCTCATGATTCTACCCTTTGATCTTCGAAGTAACCTACCAAAAGAGTTGATCTCCTACTTTAAGGTCCTTGAGCTTCAAAGGAAGTTCTAGTCTTGGCCTAAGTCTCCTTCTTCCTCCCTCTTGTCTCCCACGGCCACTCTCTATTTCTCTCTCTCTATTTCTTCTAAGGGTGTGTTGGTCCCTTAGAAAGTGTTTTGGTTTGTTAGTGAGTGAAATGAAAGAAAGTGAAGAAATGAATTAGGGCTTGGTTGATTTAAGGGCACGAAGTTGCCTTCTTTGCCCTTGAAATGGGTTTCGGCCAAGGCATCACTTAGGAGGGCAAAATTGGGTTTCCCAAAGTTTGCATGGAAAGGGTTGAATCAAGGGAACAAAATGCATAGTCTAGGGCTTAGGTCTCATCATGCATAGTCATGTCAAGCTCCTATTTTCCACTCATCCCATACACTTGGTAGCTTCTAAGCTCTCCAAGTAACCCTTCCCAAATTGAAAAACACACACACACACACTCCTCACCGTAGCATCACACACATGCACACACATCATGCAAATTTCATTTTTTTATTTTCTATTCTTTTACTTATAAAATCATGTAGATGAATTCAAGGATCATATGCACACACACATATAGGACCGTAGCATCATATGCACATACACATAGTCTACATTTTTCTTATGATCACCAATTCACATAAATATGCAAGTATTTTCATACACACACCAATACCGTAGCACATACATATCTGCACACACATATTTATTTTTCAAGCCACATCCTCATATTGAATCAAACATATATTATGTTGAGCATATAGCATAAATTAATTTCATGTCATGGTAATTTGTTTAATTTTCCTTCAAGATCATATTTTCTTAAAATTTGTCCTCCCAAGATTTTCTAAAAACAAATTTGTAAATAAATTCAGAAAACGCAAGGATCACAGTTTCAAAGTTCATGAATCCAAAAATGCAAATTTATTTCATAAAGAAATCATCCCTTTAGAAAATCCTTTTTAGAAAACAAAATTTCAACGTTATTTTTATCGAATTCGTTTATGCACACACGGAAAATGCGGGGTGTTACAGATATCAACGTTTAAGAACTGGTTGAAGGAGAAGAGAAGAAGAGAAGAACGTGAAGAAGTTTTTCAAAAGTGTTGTCAGAATAAAAACTTGATTCAAAACCCTTTTTATAAAAGCAACAATTAACACATGTTTAAAATCAAAAGCAAATCTTAAAGATTTAAGAAATAATAATAAAGATTTGAAAATATTTGAAATTCAAATTTTGAATTTGAAAAAAGAATCAGAATCAAATCAAGACTGATTTTGGAAATAAATCAAATTTAAAATAAGAATGAAATCAAATCCGAAAATATTCAAAATTTATTTTCTGAAATCAAATAAATAAAATAAGTTTTTGAAATCCAAAACAAATCAAATAGATTTAAAGAATAAAATAAAATAGAATAAAATAAAATCAATTTTGAAATCAGAAACAAACAAAATAGATTTAGGAAATAAATCAAAGATTTGATTCTTAAAAACAAATAAGGAAATATTTTCAAAAACAAAATCAAATTCGAATTTTGAAAATAAATCAGAATCAATTATGTAAAAACAAATCAGGAAATAAATCAAAATGATTCTGACACGTTTTTCAATAAAACTTGAGGTAATCGATTACTTCAAGGAAGGTAATCGATTATCTTCTTTAAAATGGAAACTTTGAAATCCTTTTGAAAAACCAGTAATCGATTATCACAAGCATGTAATCGATTACTTCACTTCTGTTTAATGTATGATGCAACTGATATAATCGATTATCATTGTTCAAATAATCGATTACACAGCCTCTGAAAAATATATGATGCAACTCCAGTAATCGATTATCTGTGCCAAGTAATCGATTACTTTCATACAAAAAGTAATGGATTAGCCAGGTTCAAATATTCGATTACACTCTCTCTGGATTTTCTATGATGCAACATAAATAATCGATTATCTTGAAAGAGTAATCGATTATCTCTGTCAAAACTTGTCTTAATAGATTTTTCACAATTTAGAGAAATCCAGCTAGAGGTTGTCAAGATATATTTTCACAGTGAATCAGTTAAGTCTTTAAAAAAATATGTTTTTAGAAAAACTATTTTCGCAATTAAAAACATTTTTTCATAAACTAAGTTAAAAACATATTTTCATGAAAACATATTTTGCAATTAAAACATTTTTCATAAAAAGTCTTTTTCTTCTCCTTAACATGAAAAACTAATTTTGGCCATTAGACACTTGTAATAAAAATTCATTACCTTACAAATTTCCTATGGGCCAGGCTATACTAGACATGAACAAGAAGCTTGAGCCTTGACTTTAGCCTTGAAGCTTGATGCTTGAACTTGATGCAGCTTGATGCTTGAAACTTTGAATCTTGTTTGTAATCATCAAAACATTATCTTCTAGAATCCTTCTAGCATTACTCTTTACGTCCTTTGGGGCAAGCTTGACTTCCAACATAAGGAAATTAATAATAAATAAAGTTTTATTATTAATTAATATAGATTTTCTAAGTTTATGTTTTGTATTTAATTACCCTTGACATATAAAAATAGGTGAAGGTATTTTTATATGATAATTATATACAAAAATATAGATATTGCATTTTAGTCCTTGGGTGAGGACCTAAATGTAATATTAGAAAGGTTCTTGGAGGGAAAGGTTATAAAAGTGTTAATTTTTAAATTTTACACTGACCTAACCGGTTAGTAATGCCCTGTAACCGGTTACACGATGAACCCAGAAACTGGGTTAGTGCGTTTTGATGAGTAATCACTTGATTAATCCATGAATTGCCACGAATCCAGCCTATAATTAGTGGGAAACATGCGTCCTTATGCATGTTAGCTGAATTTCTCTATAAAAGCCTGGATTAAACACGAATTTGGCTTCATTTGGTTCAATTGCATGTGTTGAGGCTCTGTTAGGGTTCTGAAATTCGTCCCTGTAATTCTCCTTTGATTCTGAGAAGTAGATTTTGAGTGATACATGAACACGAAGCTTACATCCAGAGCTTCGTGTTGATATAAAGTTTGTAAGCTAAAAGTGAGTGTGGAAGAAGAAATCAAGTTCTGAAGTGGAAGCTTGAAAATTGGTTCAGAGTTGTTGTGGTTTCTGGAAGCTAGGTCTAAGCTTTGATTGTGGTAAGTACAAGTAACCTTTAAGCCTCAAATCACTTTGATCCTTTAGTGCATGTTGCATAGAACAAAGCCTATTAATTTTCCCCAATTCGTTTGTCCATTTCATGTGTCAAATCTTCTGTTTTTGGGACCGTGTTGAACCTGTTCTGGCTGAAAACGAAGGTTGTGGATTCTGTGGAGTTTTTGTGTTTTTCAGTTATTCAACTCATCAAATACTATTCTAAGGTAAGGTATGGGAGAAGTTTACCTTATACTAGATTAAGGCTAAATTATGTGTTTTAGGATTTGAGTCAACAAAGACTCAAAAAGGGCATTATTTAATTATATAAAAAGGCTTGGAGGCCATTTCTGCAGCTCACTACTTTTTGAGCAAGTTTGATAACCTGCATGCAAGAGATTTTGATGATTGAATCATAATCTAAATGCTTATTGTTAGTTTTGTGATATCAAGTTGTGTTTATGTTGGTTTATATGCAATTTGATACTCTAAATTGAATGCATGCAAAGGAATATGTTTTCTGTGGTTAAGCATATTTATTTTCAGGTATGTGACCTCTGGTAATGACTGAAATTGGTTAGATTTGAGTATGGTGGAAAATGGTATGCAAAATCCCTTTCTGCAGTGTACACTCTGCATAATCTAACCGGTTATTCGAATTCTGTAACTGGTTAGATACTGTCAGTTTTCAAAGAAAATGAATTTCTGAAATTGGCCCTGTGTTCTTACCATTTTCACTCAAGTCTATACTCTAATTTCATTGGAAATCAATCTGAAAACATGTTAACGAACACTGTTTGTTTCATATTGTAATTGATGAGTCAATGCCTTAATGTTATAAGATAATTTCAAGAGGAAATTATGCTAAATTGGAATTGGATTGTGATTTAGACTTTTGAATGATGAAATCAGTGGGATTTGAGGTATATAACAAAGCTAAGACTCTGTTTGTGGATTGGGTAGAGAATTCAAGAAAAAGGGTTTTCTGAATTTCAATGGTTAGTAGGTTCAGGTCTATAATTCTAACCGGTTAGCCTGAGACTGTAACCGGTTAGTACCTGAAACTGAAAAATAAAAGCTAAGTCTTTTTAAGTGAAAAGTTTGATGCCATTGGTTAAGTTATTCCCAATCCAAGTCTATTGGCATGTTTTTTTTAAGTTAATTCAAGGATGAATTCTCATGCCAAAGGTTATGCCTCAAATAAATCATTCAAAAGAGAATTTGAGTTATTTCTAAATCACAATAATTAAATTAAAGATAAAAACTAACCTTAATAATTGTGCATTCATGCATAGAGGATGAAAAATAGGTTGGTGAGAAACGATTATCATATTCCGGGAATATGAGGAGGGTACTCCGGGAGTACCAAATTTGTGTAACCTACTTGATGACACATTCTGGGAATGTGGCCAGTGTCTGGGACATGGTTTTTATACGTTCTGGGAACGTGATGCACACTCTGGGAGTGATGTTTGTTTTCCAAGTATGGTTTAGCATACGTTCTGGGAACGTATGTTAGTGTTCCGGGAACACATTGGTGTATTGGATGGACGTCCAAGATGGACTAGTATTGGAGGCCTCAGTTGTGGATAGAAATCATGCATCATGCCACTTGCATTATAAGAGATATAATGTTGAAAATTGGTATGCTCATATGTACTTGCATTATTGTCTGTCCATGATATACTTGTGTTTGGAATTTTAGTCTTTATTGATTATGTATATGTGTATACTTACTCCCTATGCCCTGTTTAGGTTATGGCCAGATACCTAGCCTGCATCGAGATACGCCCTATCCATAGTGGTATATGGACGTACGAGAAGCACCGAGCCACCTTTGAGGGGGAGGTGGAGATTACTCTCTACCACCCTAACCCTTTGGTTCGGGTGCGACCTCGTAGGTTTAGGACCCCTTTAGTCTATACTATGCATGTTCCATCCTTTTACTCATATAGAGGACCACCCCCGGCTCGACCAGTGCGTCGATTTCATAGTTTTCGTTTTAGATCTGCTACTCGTACTCATCCCTCATCATAATTTTGAACCGGTCTGAATAATTCTATGAACCGGTCTGAATAATAATTTTGAACCGGTCTGAATAATAATTTTGAACCGATCTGAATAATTCTTTGAATCGGTCTGAATAATTCTATGAACCGATCTGATTTATATTTTTGAACCGGTCTGAATAATAATTTTGAACCGATCTGAATAATAATTTTGAACCGGTCTGAATAATAATTTTGAATCGGTCTGAATAATTCTTTTGAACCGGTCGGAATAATAATTTTGAACCGGTCTGAATAATTCTTTTGAACCAGTCTGAATAATTCTTTTGAATCATTATTTTTAACCGATCTGAACTAATTTTTGAATCGGTCTAAATTATTATTTTGAATTGATCTGAATTTGAATTATTTTTTGAACCGCTCTGAAATATTATTTTGAACCTATCTGAATTAATTTTTTAACCGCTCTGAATTATTATTTTGACCGCACGCATCTTGGCAAGAATTAAGACATGCACCGATATAAAACAAGAGACAATTAACATAAATGAAACATGCATATATATGCATCTACTAATTAATTGTTTATAATGTACGTACAACCTATATTATTGTTGGAAGCTAAAAATCTTGAATTACTAGGTCATACTGTCAACAAAGTAGGAGCATGATAATAATAATAATAATAATAATCCCATAATATATATCTAAATAAAGCTTGCATCGTTCACCAAAAAAAAAATAGATAAAGCTTGCATCATCATTTTTCACATCACATGTGCGCAGCGAAAGATAATGATATTGGATAGTGATACCTGCATAAAAAAAATAATGGATGACTGATGTAACAAATTAAATGCTTTGTCATACCAAATAAATGACAGTTAGAAATTATAGAGAAATGGAAAAAGTCTTGAGCAATAATATATACCTAGCTAGGACAAGATAGAAAATAATCCTAAGAAATACGAAGCAAATTCTTCTTTGAGATCATTTAGTTCTTTGAGGCTAAAAGAATCATTGCTAGAGTTGCAGCCACCATGATCGTAATACTGCAACCAAGTAATAATATGGCCAATTTCAATATTAATATAAACAATGTAATTGAATAATAATAATAATAATAATATAACACAAGCAATAATATAACCAATTGAATTGCAAACCATTTGAAGGGTGTATTTAACTCTCTTTTTGTGTAGGTGTCCCCATTGGTTCCACGATAAGCTATGATAGATCTAAAAAAATAAATCAGCAATCAATATGTGAGGATAATCACATCACTTTCGCACAAACGAATAAATGTGTAGTAAAAAAAGCTCATGTACTTACGAATTAAAGAGTTCCATCATAGGCCTATGTGATTTAGCTCTTGAACGAGCACATAAGATTCTATTGCGGACTTTTGCATTGTTAACTGCAAAGTTAACAAAAATTAGTCCCCTGCAATTCTTTGACTAGTCGAGACAGGATGATCTGTCACAGCTGCTAAATCCTTTAATGCTTTCTCGAGTACTTCCTCTTTATTGTATTTACTCATCCTTTTTAAGAAATTAAAATATGGTAATATCAGCAGGGTCAGGAATATGAAGAATACATGCAGCAATAAATCGTTAGCCATCACAAGTAGAGCATCGACTTGGACTCATTTCCTTTTATTTTATATTTTAATAGAAAAATAGTTTAGATAGAAAACCTTTCTAACTCTTTTTTACTCATTCCATACGTGGACTTAAAAGCAAAGAGGAAAAAAGAAGTATAAACAATAAACTATGAATATGAGAGTAATGCAATTAAGATATCTTAATGCAAATAGAAAACAAACTCATTGCAGAACAACAATTTTAAGGCACAAACAGAGTAAGTTAAATCAGATGGTTGAATAGTTAAAGAACACTGAGGGCAAGTTGATTCAATAAAAGACCATGCAAGAGATATTTGTTAAGTAATTACTTGATCCAATATAGTACAGGAAGCAGTTAAGGATCCAGCAACACTCTCATGAGCATATATAAAAAAGAAAGGTAACCTGTGCACTTGAAATATGACTTTTTTGCTGTTCATTGTTATGTCACGACTTGCTTTGACCACTCTCCCGTTTCTCATTCTACAAATGTAAGTTTACAAAGTATTAAATAATACCCAATAACATGGAGTCCTATGCAGCTATATTCGAAAGGGGCTAACATTGAAAATTAATCAATTGGGCTAACTCTAAAGGACAATATCCATATATTTTTTTTATTATTCAAATTAAGATAACATAAAGTAAGTTTCTACTCATTATTAGTGAAAGAAGATTTCTATAAAGGAGCAGTGTAAAGTGCACTTGTGCTGTATGCTCCAAACTATTAATCCTTAAACTTCCAGACAAATTGTGATAGGTACCCAAACACAACAAATTTATTCAATGATAAGTAGCTCAAAGAGCTATTACAGAATGTAAAAACTAACCCCAGAGCAAAAGTACCTCAGAGAATCACATTCTCTGCGCAGCCTAAAGTATATGACACCAAGAAAATGGCCAACTAACTACCTCATTCTCCTAACCTCACCTTACATAGACCCCATACAAGTGCATTCTTTTCCCAAGCCTATAACTAACTTGAAAACTCAGCTACCTATCACTTTCCCTTTTTTCATTCCTACCCCTCCAAACATCTGGGTCCCAACAAATTGCAAAAGACTACATTCTAAATGTACAACGCAGTAAAAAAAAACAAAAGAAAATCCAGGTGACAACCAATGATAACCATGCTTGCCACTTTAGCCTTCCACTTCAATATACTAAACCTTTAGTAGCAACCCTACACCGAGACACAGGCAAACATAAACAACCACAAGTGTTAATAATATCTCAACATTCCCGTTTCTATGTTCTAATGCATTTACCCTTCTTCTAACAAGTATAAACTATAGACATGTTTGGAGGGGAACCTTATTCTCATTCTAAGCAAACATCTCCTAATTTGAGAACTTTTTAAATTGAGAGATTATCATTTAACCTACCGAACACCCATTATTCATGTTTCAAAACATTTTATAATTCTCTCAATAAGAATAAAATGAAAAATGCCTATTAAAAAGTGATGCAGATATATGTGCTTGTGTGAGAAAGGAAAAAAAGTGCTTGTGTGAGGTTATCTGATATTGTGATTTCATCACCATGTCCAAACAAGAATTTGGTCCGTCAGCATAGAAAATATAAAGAAAAATGTTGAAGTAACAGGTTCAAATTAACAAGGATTTACATTGACTCTTGCTGTTGCTGCCATAGTCGAGGAGCTGGGTGGTGTAATTGTTGATAGCTCCCACCACACATCTTCCTTTCTCTCCACTCTGATCCTTGCAATCCCCTGAATGTTCATTCAACTTGTCAAGTACTACACTATACATCATCCTAAGAGAAAAACCAAGAAAGACCTCTTGCACCAAGATAATGACTTATTCCCTAAAAACAACACCATATCACACTATAACTGCTACAAGCTACTGCTAAAAACGAAAATTGGCTTGGTAATGCCCCTTACAGAGTCCAAAATACAAACCATATGCAATAGATAAGAATCAAGACAATATTATCAATCAATACAGAACCTAATGGATGTTAGAGGATTAAGATACCATTCAAATAGTGAAGCACACATCTTTGGGAACTTTCCGTTAATCCATAACCACGAACGTACTTTAATGCTGTCCAGCACCTCCTCAAAACTGCAGTAGCAAAAGGAGTGAAAAATACAGTTATATATCATATTTAGCATAGGATTAAATTCTGAAAAATACAAACTAATACAATGATTTCAGAATCCAGCAACAAAAGGAGTGAATATAATAAAATTAATTCAAAATATAATCAATAATCACAAGGAGAAGCAAAGGGGTGAATACCACCATGCCATTGGCAGCAACATTACTAGTATATACAACCTGAAACAAATTCAAACAAGTGATAATTAATCAATTAATTAAGAGTTTTGAATAATCAAATCACAAAAGAAATCATAATTTCATAACCTAATCCCTAAAATACAATTTCAAAACAATAATCGCTAAGATACAAATTCAGAACCCTAATCCTTAATATTCAAAACAATGATCAAAGGTAGAACAAAAGAGAGGGGTGATGCTACGAGGTTGGCGGTGGCTGATGAAGGCGATGGTGGCTTGGCCGTTCCTGCCGGAGTTAGGGGCGCGGGACTACGAAGCCAGTGAAGTAAACAACACTCCCTCGCAATTCAGATGTGGGGGAAGGTGAAGCATCGCGATTCACAGAGGAGTTCCGGCCGATTCATGTTCTCCTTCATCTTCACAGCTGTATTGTGGTTTCGATGGCACTTGATGGGATCTTCATCACTCTGCGATTGTCATGAAGCTTCTTCCATGGTGACAGAGGCCAACGACGACGTGTTGGTGTTCTTTTGTTTGCAAGAAGCGGTGGTTTGGATCCACCATTTTGCTCCTCCGGTCACACTGCTGCGCCGTTTCTCCCTGTCAACAGTACCAGCAACTAGAACCACTATAGTATTCGCAGGTAGGGTTTTTTTTTTTAAATTAAACTAGAACCCTTACCCGTGCGATGCACAGGGCAATCAATTTATCAATTTTTTAGACTGGTCGTCGAAATGAACCACTCTAATAAGAAGCAATGTCATCTTCCAGACCGGTTCCTCATCGGAACCGATTTCAATTAATATATTTTAGACTGGTCATTTAAAAGAACCAGTTTGGTTTAAACTAATTCAAACTTTCAGATCGGTTCCGCACGGAACCGGTCTTAATGAAGTGGTCTGAAAAATATATTTTGTACTGGTGTCGGTCTTCCAGACTATATTACTCATTGACGCAGTCCACTTGCTGGCACATCAACACTAACTCATTTCATGTGCTTGTAGATGATGATTTATTGTTTTAGTTGATGATCAAAGGTTTGGAAAGGATGAGTAGATTTTGAAACCCTAGAGGAGAGAGAGACAAATACTAGAGAGAGACGAAGAAGAAGAATATGTTGGTGTTGTTGCTTTGGTTGTATTGTTGTTGTGAAGTTGTTTAGTTGATGTTGTTGCTTTAGTGGTATTCTGATGCATGGGAGAGAGCATATGTGGCTGACATTTGTGGCTTCTTTTGGAAGCCACTGAAATGTGTGGTCCACACAAATTATTTTTTTAATTTTTTCCAGCAAGTAATCGATTACTCCTTTGATGCAACATTCCTAGTAGTTTCACCTGAGGCCCTGTAATTGATTACTGACCCCAACATTAATCGATTACCCTTTGATGCAACATTTTTAGTGTTTCTGACAGAGGCTAAGTAATCGATTACTAACCCCAAAACTAATCGATTACCCTTCAATGCAACATTTTTAAGGCTGTTTCACTGAGGCCTCGTAATCGATTGCTCCTTCAACAGTAATCGATTACCTTTGGCATTTCTCCCTTTTTGCTAGTTTCTAATTCTAAGACATTTTCTTTGGCCCCTATACTAATCTAGGCTTAGATTACTACTCAAAATCTTCCTCTACACATGGTAATTTTCTTAATTACTTACATAATTTCATATTGCTCTTAAAATTAAATCGAGGATGTTACACGTGTGGTAGTGGGGAACGAGGATGGGGAACCATCTTTACCCGGGATGAGATTTGAGGATGGGGATGGGAGAGGAATGGGATCCGAGGATGGGGAGTGGGAGAATCCTCCCCGCTTATTCCCCGCCTCGTTGCCATCCCTAGTTATTCCTCAAGGAATTGCAAACAACCCAGTAATAAAAAGATTTTATAAAAAAAAGCCCAATAGAATTGTTCATATAATAATAACAATCCCCAATAATAATATTAATAATAATTAAATAAATTTAGATTTAAAATTAAATTTCTAAATAATAATTATCATCTAACATGTTTTTGTTATCATGCACTTAATTATGCATTTAAGTATGTTTTGTGCATCTAAGTTTAATTATTTTAGGTTAAATGTGAAATTTGTCCTTATTTGAAATTTGTCCTTATATTTTTTTTTTCGATTTTAGTCCCTGGCCTATTAGGTCATTTCAATATTTTTCATCCATAGATGACTGTGAGGACCAAAACCAAAACGAAATGAAATAGTAGGGACTAAAACAAAAAAAAATATTTAAGAACTAATTATAAATATGCCAATATTTATATTGATAAATTTGGCATTTAAACTATTATTTTTTTTTATGACATTGCTCATCGGTGTCACTAATCAGGGTTATCAACTTTTATAACATGTATGATTGAGATATGGAGGAATAAGGTCGAATCTAAAAATTATATGAAGAAGAGTTTTAAAAATTGAATCATATATACAAATGTAATAAATATTTTTTAAAAATATTTTTTTTCCTTTTTATAAGTTGTTTTAGAATATTTAGATAACATTAAAGAGTTTATTTTAAATACACCCCTCATAATTATACAGGGGTGATAAAGTAATAATTATAATAGAGAGATAAATGAATAAAATTGCAAAGTTTTAAATAGTGATAAGTTTAGAATGACAACATAATTTTTAATAAATTTAAAAGTAATAATTACTTTTCTTAATATTGCATGAATTACGTTAAAGTGACTTATAACTAGGGGATGAACTAGAGAATATATAAAAGGCTTAAATATTATTTTGGTCATTTATCTTATTTTTAGGTTTCAATTTGATCATTTATCTTTAAAAATAGTCAATTTAGTCCTCTATGTTTTTAACGTTTGTCAATTTCATCATTTTGTCATGACATTATTAAATTTTCATCGGAATATACTTATTTTGCCCTAGATTACTTTTCTAATCACCAGAATCTGCATTGTATAGTCGTAATTTGCAAATTTTTTTTAAAAAAAAGGCAAAAATGTGAACGAATTTTCACCCTAAATTTGACGAGAAAATACAGATTCTGATGACTGGAATAAGAAACCTATTACAAAATCAGTATAATTCGGTGAAAATTTAACATTATCATGATAGAAGGATGAAATTGGCAAATATTAGAAACATAAGGACTAAATTGACTCTATTTAAATATATAAGACCAAATTGAAACCTAAAAATAAAATACAGGATAAAAAAGTATTTAATCCTATATAAAATGGATGAAGGAAGGGCCCCAGCCCATGGGCCATGGCTACCCCCTAACCTTCCCTAGATCCAACCAAGTGACTTACAGTAACATGAACACGGCGCACACGTTTTTGGTATTTGCTAACTTATGGTATTAGCATATATACATTGGTGGTATGTAAAAGTGGGTCACTTTAACACTGTAAACTTGATGTGGACAGCGAACATCTTGCTCCCATTATGTCCAATAAATTTTGCTTGCTCATAAAAAAAGTGTATATATTTTATAGAATTTTAATTTATAAAGAATTTTATATGTATACTAATGTATTTTTTAATGAAACATTCAATTTTATAAATATTAAAATGATGCACAAATAATATTTCAAATTAAAAAATAAATTTATGATGTTTAAAAATAATAAATATATTGAATAGAATAATATGAGAGTGATAAATGCGTGTGATAACAAAAATATGAATCAACATAAAAATATTACTGCAAAATGAAGCATATGAGGTGTGTAATGCCCTAAATAAATAAATTTTAAGATTAAGAGATGTGTATTGACAGTGTAAAGATTTTTACATTATCAGTTTATCTTTCACCATTTTTTTTTAGTATTTTTATCTAAATGTAAATGACCATAAATACATGAATGATAAATGATGTTCCGATAGGGTGCAAAAACTTTTTACTATCAGTGCATCATCTATTTTCTCGTAAATTGTGTTATTATTTTGAAGAATTACCTAAAATATTAATGTTGCATGATATAAAGTTTTAATATATGATGGAAACCTTGATTACTATATTTTCACTCTCCATCCCTTTAATAAAAAAAAAAATTTCCCTTTGAAAAAACAATCCTCTCTTCTGTTGAACTTTGTTTAGACTTTAGAAGAAAAGAAGGAAATGGCCAATAGATATGTGAGAAAGAAAACGGAAAATACTTGAGTTGCCATGACACGTTTAGTGGGACCTATTATTGAATAAGAGTGAGTTTCATGATGCAATATTTTCAATTGCTTCTTTCTTTCCCGTTATTCTGTTCGTTGCTTCATTGATTTATTTTTCTGATTAATGTTGCTTCATTTAATTAACATGAAAGTATACGAAGTCAAACATATTCATTTTACATTCAAATTTCTGACTTCGTGGGTTTATATTTGCCGAACAATATTTGTTGTCCTATTGCGTGTATCATAATTATATATTTATTTTATTGACTAGTTCAATTAACAAGCAAATAATTAAAAAGAAAATTTAAATTTTATTCATCAATTATAGTATGTGACACTATCCATATATTTACAAGTTTAATTTTAATACATTATTATATAGGTTTAATTTTAAACATTCTTTTCATATATCTCCGACATACATCTCACATACCTAATTCCTTAGTTTACAGCTCGTAAGCTTTAACTCATCCTTTTGTTTCACTAATTTCCGAGTTCAACACTTATTCACATATCCATCTTAATCCTTAATTTCAGGATCACTAGAATTCTATTGGTAATAAGGAAAATCTATATGAACTTTGCCTTGTTTCTTCCTTCTTAACGATCAATTTTTGTTTTTTTGCAGAATTAACCGGTTAAGATATTGGTTAACCAGTTATCATATGTCAAAAATGCGATTAGTGTTCAACTTTTTAACAAGATAACATGTTACTGGGTTATGATAACCAGTTATCTTTGTGCATTTTAAATTGTTATATGCCAATTATTGCCACGATAACCGGCTATTCTTTAGGATAACCGGTTATTGTAGCAGAAACTTGTATAAAATCGGTTTCAATTTTAGGATCTCACTTCCAATTCATTTCCAATAATTCTTAGGTAATCTTATGATTGCATATTCATAATCAATTCACATTCTCAAGGCATATTTTACAAGATTACAACAATATGTTTACCCATGAACCAATATCATATCCATAGATATAAATCATATTACATAGTTAAATATCTCAAATACTCTAACCATTTCTCAACCATCACAATATTAAATCATCACATATTCATGCATTTCAATACCAACACAAGATTAGTAGCTTATTATTTAAGCATTGATCAATTGGTTTATGCTTTCTAAACAATCAATTCATTTTTAACTTATAAATTATATTCAATTATTATCCTAGACTGTAAGGATGATTTCTCCCATACCTTAGTACAACAGAAGGTTGTTGGACTTCAGTACTTCCTTGCTCCTCCAGCAGCTCGCTAACTCCTTCCAAGAATTCCTAAGCTACTTGTAGCTCAATTGTTTGATCACCAAGCTATGAAAGGCTATGTTTGTATTTAGGGAGGCTTTAGAGTATGTGTGAGGTGAATTGAAGGTTGTCGAGGATGCTTGAGGGCTTATGATGTCCTATTAGAATGCCTAGAGCTATTTATAGGTGTTACGATTGACTTTGGGAAAGAATTTGCTAAGAAATTTCCTTTATCGCCATTGATTTTTTAGAGAGTTCTAATAGGATAACTGGTTATCGAGTGCCCTACTTGCCCAATTTTTGACTGTGATAACCGCCTATCTCAAATGGGTAACCGGTTATCGACTTGAATTTTGTCTATTTCTGAGCAATTCTTTGATGAAATAATCAATTAACTCTTGGTGCATGGTAATCGGTTATGAGGTTTAATTAACCGATTATCACCTGTTCAATATGCCAAAATCTGGTTTTTCTTGGTTCTAACCACTTTCAATTACTAATATTGGATTAAAGCTATAATTATATAAAAAATCTAACACATTTAGATATTTATATTTAACTTATTTTAGTATTAAAAATTCAGAATGTTACACCTAAATCATACTTGATTGACCAACGAGCTGTTGGTGCAGTGGTGCCAGGGGCTGCACTTGGTAGGGCGAACCACGGTTCGATTCCCCGCAACAACGTTGGGAGACGAATAAAACCTTAACCCCGGGACCCCCCCTCAAACTGGATTAGTCGGCCCAGTGGACCGGATACCAGAGTGCAAACCAAAACCATACTTGATTGGATTGATGTAAAAAAAACCAACTTAATCCGCTAAATCGAAGAAACCCATTAAACATTGATTAATTGTTAATTAAATTTGAGTATGATGGGTTCGTAGGTCGATTTGGACCCCATAAATCCATTGCCAGCTTGCTAGAGCTATTTGTGTTTTAGGCCACCTTCGGGGGACCGTCTTTTCAATATGAAAGAAGAATTACGAAAGCCTCACGTATCAAGAAACTTCCATTAGAAACATGCCAGGAAATGATGTTCCAAAACACAAGAAGGAATCAACAAAAATCACATTATTTCAAAATTGGGACAGCTTTAAAAGAAAAGAATAACAGAAATACCATCGACAAATGACAATTCCATATAATATAAGGGCATTATTTCTGTAAACTTCTTAGTCAATTCACCCTCTTCATTTAAAGTCCTATCACTGCAAACTTATCTTTATAAATTAATATTTTTTAATAGAAGAAAATGCAGTTAGGGGGTATCCCATACAATCGTGTAGTACACTAGTACTTTAACATGTCCTATAAATTCTATAAATCTCCACGGATAGACCATCCCATTTCTTTAACATAAACCCAAATCAATTCTCAAAACGACGTGCACCAAAAAAGGAAAAAAAAAAAAAAGAAGAAGAAGGCAATTTTGTGAAGAAACAAACAAAAAATGAGGCCTCCAAGCAACTCCACCATATCTTCTGTATCAAGAGGAGCTGTTTTCAGAAACTTAAGTTCTCCCATTCCCTACCTATTTGGTGGCTTAGCTCTCATGCTAGGACTCATATCAATTGCATTACTAATCCTAGCTTGTTCTTATCGTAAGCACTACTCTTCCTCTTCAACCTCAGCAGCTGGTAATGAAGAAGAGAAACCAACCAACATGATGGTGGATACAAAGGTGAATTCAGAGCCAAAGATTGTTGTGATAATGGCTGGTGAGAATAACCCCACTTATTTGGCCAAGCCAGTCTCCTCAACAAGCTATGCTGAACGACCCGTTTGAACTATAAGGATCACAGTCATCAAACACAGGGAGAGAAAATAATACTATTTATCTTCCTCTAAAAATTTCTTGTCCATTAACATATGTATACCTTTTTGTAGTTCGTACACTAGTTTTCTTTTTATAGAATCTTGAACTATAGTTGATCCTGAGAGATGTAAATTGAAGAGTGTGAATTGGATATGATAGACTGTTTTTCTTACATAATGATCTGTACGTGTTTTAATTTCTCTTCAATTTTGTTGTTAGGAAAAGAAGAAAATTCCATAAGGGGACATTATAGATTGTTAGATCAGGAAAATAATATGAGTTGTTAAATCCCCTCGCCTAAAGGACTAACAGTGTGTTTGGTGAAGCGTTTGGGGAGGCAAACGCACGTTTGCAAAAGCTCCCCCTCACAGCTTCTGCGGTTGCGACAAACCAAATTGACCCTAAAACATCAAAATAGAAAGAAGAAATTAGAAAGAAGAAGAGGCAGAGAAAATACAAATACAAAAACTATCAACATACGGAGTAATTGACACACAAAGAATTTTGGATTTAATTAATTAGTTTGTTATATGGATCATTATTATAATTATCACAAAAACTAATTTTGTTTATATTAAACAGTACATAATTTTATATTAAGAAATTAAATAACAATATAATTGGTCGAAGCTTTCTAATGAGAAAATAGGCTATGCACCGATAGTGTATCAGTGCATCATCCACCATTCATCCATTTATGGTTGTTGACTTTAAAATTAAAGTAATACAAATTAATGATGGATGATAGACTGATGATGTAAAAAACTTTACATCGTAAGTGCATACCCATTAATCTCATACTTCAAACTTTGTTAAGCGCTAAATAAAGTCCCACATTAGTAGGTGAACAATATATGATTTAGATTATCTTGTGTTTAATTTGGTTGATAAAGATGAATTATTTATGATAATTTGGATATAGTTCTCCCTATAAAAAAAATTTGAGATGTAGTTAGACATATATTAAGTGCATGTTTGGTTCTGCAGTGAGTTAGTCCAAAATCAATTTTGGAATGCCAACATTATTAACAGTTGTTTATGCTCGTGATTTTGAAACCAAAATTGATTTTGCAATTGAAAACCAAACATGCTATAAATTCTACTAAAAAAGTGCCTAGTTAATTCGATCCGTCAGGTTTATTCTTTCCGCAAAAACTGCATACACACTAGAGCTGTCAAAATGGGCCGGGCCAGCCGGCCGGGCTAGCCGGCCGGGCCAAAAAGCCCGAAAAATCATAGGGCTCGAGCTCCTTAATATGGCCTATTTATTCAACCCGGGCTATTTAGCCCGGCCCGGTTCGGGTTCGGGTTCGGGCCGGGTAAACCTGACCGGGTTCGGGCCGGCCCGGTGGCCCAGGAAAAAAGAAAAAAAATCACATTTTTTTTTAATTTTATGTGTAAAAAAACACTTATAATAAAATTCCCTTATTTTTTTATCAATATTCACATATCAAAAATGCACCTGAACAAATCAAAGAACAACATTAATTGTCCTATATGAGTTATACATACATTTTAATTTTTTTTTTGGTAGACAAAGGGGGCGAAAGCCCAACAAAAGAAAATTACATTAAAATAATGTCTCTAGGATACGCAGTCCCAGTGTAATCATGAAATAGAAGAGATCTTAAACCATTGACAGGTTCATCAAGGATGCAACAATCTAAGCTCTTTGTCCAAGCTGAAGTTGGCTAAAAAATCAGCACAAGAGTTTCCTTCACGATTCGTGTGGAAGAAGTTGATTCTCCAGTTGTTCTTCTTTAATCTGTTGATGTGATGAATCAGACTATTCCTTCCTTTATATTGATTAGCAGCAGCTTCTTTGTTGAGGTGCTGGACTATGGTGAGGGAGTCACATTCCAAAATTATGTCGGTGAAGCCTTTATTCAAGGTTATTTCCAGGCCAGTATAGATTCCCCATAATTTGGCATTAAAAGCGGTGGTAATGCCAATCCTTTTGCAAAATCCGCATATCCATCTGCCATTGTTATCTCTGAAAATTCCTCCGCAGCCCGCTGTACCGGGATTCCCTTTAGATGCACCATCGGTGTGTATCTTAATCCAGCCTTCCGGGGGCTTTTTCCATCATATGAAAATAGTTTCCTTATATCTTCTTTGCTGCATGTTGTCTTGAGATATTAAATCTTGAACCTGCGATAAAATGAATTGTTTAGCATCATGAGGAACTTGAAAATAAGTTTCATAAATAGTTCTATTACGCCAGGTCCAAAGAAAGAATAGAAAATTAAATATAACAATAGAAAATCAAATATAATTAGTTTAGCATCTTGAACATACATTTTAATTTATGTAAGAATAGAAAATCAAATATATCCTCTAAAAAATGTATAAAAGAATAAAACACTTATTATTGTTTAAAAAAATATGTGTAAAAAATAAAGGAAGTTTATTCATTAATTTTTTTGAAAAATAAATATATATTTTTTTGAAGTGGTTGAATTGTAAAAAAAAAATGATGCGGGCCGGCCCGCACCCGGCCCGAAGCCCGCTTAGGGCGGGTTTGGGTTTGATACTAGGGTACTTAATTTATAACCGGGTTTTTTGGCCCGAGCCCGGTTTGGCCCGAACCCGAAGCGGGCCGGCCCGATCCCGGCCCGCAGGCCCGTTTTGACAGCTCTAATACACACTGATAATGCCGGCGGACATGCATCATACATAAACAATGATATCTAGGTTTCCTTACAAAATATCAAATATGTTTAATATTTGAGTGAATTAGGTATTAATTGAATAATTGAGTTTATGTGTACTTATTGTATAAATATAATGTATAAATTTAATATATTTGTAAATATATACTTCATTAATAAACTTATTTGTTATTTGCATTTAAAATTTTTTTATTAATAAATAATAAATAAAAATATCTATATATTAATTTTTTTAACGATCATTTATATGCTATAAGTTTTTTAAAATTATATATTTTACAGAAACATAAATTCGAATTTTACTAAATCTGTTGAATTAAAGAGATTTTGATGAAGACAAATAAATCATGAGATCGGTTCTCAGCTAAGATTTGATGAAGACAAATATATCCACTCAGTATGATGTACCATCTCGGCCATTGATGAAGCAAGATAAATCAGCTCGGTGTGTTGATCTTGGATCTCGGCATCGATGGAGACAAATGAATCTGATTAGTGTGATGACGAAGTCAAAATTCCTAGATGAGCTCGGTGTTCACATTGTTCTCAGCACCTTGCTCGAAAGGCTAAAGATCGGATCGTTGTGTTAATGAAATCGGAACAGCTTAGCTTAAGCTCGGATGTGCTAGGATCGGATCGATCCGAGCTCTTGCTCAGTGCAAAGTTGTCGGCGAAAGATCATCTCGGCCAGTTTCAGATCAGATCCGCTATTCAAGTCCCTAGCTCGAACAGATGTCAAGCTCGGCAACACTGTTCATCTTCTTCAACAATCAGCAGCACGGGGCCGCTCACACCATCTTCATTTTGTACCTGTTTTACTTTACTGAGTGTGGGTGGTAAACTTGGTTTTTAACTCAAAGCGCCTATCTATCACTAAGTTTGAATTTCAAATTTGAGTTTTGAAATCAACTATGAAAAGGGATTCATTGGAACGTTGCTTTGAATTGGAAAATATCTGGATATATTCATTGAAAGAACAAGACGTGCCCCAAGATATTTTTCCTCTTTTTCGTACTACCTGTGTGCTGGAATCAGTATAAAAGGATTGGTTTTTCTTCTCCAATAAAAACAAGAGAAACAACTCAGTGAAGGAAAAAAAAGAAAGAAGAGGAGAAAAACAAAGAACAGAGACTGATAAAGCAAGAGAGAGAAACTGTTGTGTTTTTGAATACCAAGCTCCAATCGTTCTCTGCAAATCCTTTCTGAACCGTATACTCATCTGTTCTTCAAACTTTCAGAATCATACACATTTGAGTTTTCGGGTTGGAGCCATTGTTTCTTCAAGCATACTGTAAATAGAAGAAAGGAAAGAGTTCTTGAAGGTTTCAAGGAACTCAATCCAGTTCGGTGAAGATTTCATCGACAGAAGTGCTAAAGAGGTTCTTCAGCCATCAATTCAAGACGAGGTAGATTTCAAGAGTTTGGTACACTCTTGAAAGGGTTAGGTTGAGTGAGGTTCACTTGTAATTCCTGTTGTAACCGTTTGAATTGATTTGAGTAAAAGGCTCCCTAAGGTTTTAGGGGGGATTGGACGTAGCTCACAAGGTTTGTGAGTGAACCAGTATAAAATCTGTTGTGTCTCTCTTCTTTGCCGCTTTCTGTTTTTGACCAAGCATTTTTAATTGGTTTTGTTTAACTCTTGTTTGCTCCAATATTGCTTGCTGCAAACCGCTGCAAATCTGATCTTTGTGTGGCGCAGCTCGGATAATCAGTGGTCGGCTTAGATAACTGATTATCAGATTTTGCTCGGCCCAAAGTCAGCTATTTTATTTTTTTTAACAGCAAGCATTATCCGATCGATTTCAGTTTTATCCGAGAAATTGGTACTATCGCTTCCAACTACTATTCACCCCCCCTCTAGTAGATTGTTAGGCCGCTTGTTGCTTTCCAACAAGTGGTATCAGAGCGTCGTCGAAAGATTGAGTGTAAAAACTTTTTCGAAAAGATCCTAGGAAACCATGGGCTCTAATAATCCATTCGGAGGTGAAGGCTCTTCAATAAACCGTCCACCACTGTTTAATGGTGATATGCTTATTTGAAAGCTCAGATGAAAATTTTTATTGAAGCTATAGATATTGATGTTTGGGATGCGATTGAAAATGGTCCCTTTATTCCGAGAAGGAGAATAGGAGAGGACGTTGTAGAAATCCCGAAGGCTAGCTGGAATGATGATGATAAAAAGAAAGTGTCTTACGATTTAAAATCCAAAAACATCATCACCTCGACCTTGTCCTACGATGAATTTTTCCGAGTCTCACACTGTAAAAATGCTAAGCAAATGTGGGACATTCTACAACTTACTCACGAAGGGACTAACGAAGTTAGACGAGCTTGATTAAATACGTTAATGCATGAATATGAGTTATTTCATATGCTGCCGAGTGAATCTATAAATTAAATGACATGCAAAAATGATTTACTCATATCATAAACCATCTTATTACTCTCGGTAAATCTTTTCAAAATACTGAAATTATTAACAAAGTGTTGAGATGTTTGAGCAGGGAATGGCAGCCGAAGGTCACTGCCATTATGAAATCAAAAGATCTATACACCATGGACATAGCAACATTGTTCGACAAACTTCAGGAGCATGAGATGGAGCTCGGTCGTTTGACCATGCATGAAGAATCCGACAAGAAGAAGAAGGGGATCTCACTTAAGGCCTCAACTAAGTCAGCTAAAGTCTCCTCGGACAACGACTCTAGTTCAGACATGGATGAGGAAACCCTCGGACTTATGGTCAAAAAGTTCGGAAAATTCTTCAAAAATAGAAGAAATTTTACAAACAAAGGCACAAGCTCAAAAGACAAAATTAGGTGCCATGAATGCGGCGAACCGGGACATATAAAATCGTATTGTCCCAAGTTGGAGAAGAGAAGCAGTGCTGAAAAGAAGAAAGGCAAGGACCCTAAACCAAAAAGAGCTTACATCGTCTGGGATGCACCAAAAGTGAGTGAAAACTCAGAATCTAGTTCGTCAGACGATGAAGATAAGGCGAACCTATGCTTAATAGGTAAATATGACGTTGAAGTCTCGCCAAGCTCGGATCTCGGCTCCACCAAGAAAGGAATTGAGAATCTGTGCTTAATGGGAAGACATGATGAAGAAACTTCTCCTAGCTCGGTGTTCGGCTCAACTGTGCATGAAAGCGAAGTAATCTCGGATACCGAATGTAACACCCCGCATTTTTCCCATACGTGCGTAAGCGATTTCGTCGAAATAAACCTCAAAGTTTTGGTGATATAAGAAAATTTTTAGAAAAATATTTTATGTGAGAAAGAAATGAAATGATGATTTTCAAGGAATTTTATTAAACCAATTTTTTTTTATAAAAGAGAAGTGAATGGTTGTGTGGAGTTGTGATTTTTCTAAAAAGTGATTTTTATTTGAAATAAAGTTTTTGAACTGTTAACTTGAAAAATTCGTAACTTTTTAACCGTAACTCGGATTTTCATGAACTTTATATCAAAACGATCGTCTTGGAACGTAGATTTTAAAAATGTAAATTTCAGAATTTTCTGGGTTGTTCTAAAAAAAATTTATTTTCAGAGATAAGAAATACGAATTTTGGAATTTGTATTTTAAAGAAAACAAACTTATTGATTTGGCTTGAAATTTTTATGTGATATGTGTTTGATTGAATGTGTGTGTACTGTGTGATGCATGGAATAAATTGTGTGAGTGTGATTTCTTATTAAGTGATTGCATATGGTATGAATTAATAATTATGAATTTAAATAAATAAGATTAAGAAAGTAAAGTGTGAAGTATGCATGTGTGATGGGTGTGCTACGGTATATGTAAGTATTTGTGTGTATATGTGTATGTATGTGATACGAGTATGTGTGTGTATGTATGTTAGGAGTAGAATTTTCAAGAAGCTTATGGGTTAAGAAACTAGGAACTAAAGGAACCAAACCAAACCAAACCAAGTTAGAAGACCCTAACTAAACCCTAACTAGTTTTAAGCCTAAGTGACCCCTAAAAAGCCTAGCCTATTTAACTTTGTTCCCTTGACTTTGATGACTCTTATCCATGCAACTTTTTGTCATCCCAAAACTGCCCCTCCTTATTTGTGTGTGACTAAACCAAAACCTAAGGGCAATAAGGGAATTCGTGATGTGCCTACATATGGGTGTGGCCTTAGTTTATTTCTACTTCACCCATTCTCATTTCTTCACTTCCACCGTACCAACACTAAACACAACCTCTAAGAGACCCCTTAAACTCTTAGAGAGAAAATGAAAAGAAAAATAGAGAAAGAAAGAGAGAAGGTTGGCCGTGAGGTTGTAGAAGGAGAAAGAAGAAAATCCTTGCTAGATCAAGCCTTGTCCTTTGTAGATCAAGAGTGTTAGAGCTAGAAGATCAACCTTTATCATGGTAGGATTTGAAGATCAAGAAGAAGATTTTGTAATAGTTTAGTTTTGTTTTTTTTAGCTTATAAATCTTTATTTCTTTTTTTCTTGCATGTTGTTTTCATGGTTTGAAAGTTGAAGTTTATGTGTTGTTATTCTTTAATCATGGACTTTAAGGACTCTAAATAATTTGTAATATGCTAAACTTGTGCTTGATGTTTTCGGTTCATAGTGTTCTTTTTAGATCTAATAATTTTCTAACTAAACTCTTAAAGATCTAAAGTATGGTTAAAGATTTTGTGAAGCTTAACATAAATCCTTCTTGCATGTTTGATTTTCTTTCTTTAAATCGGGATTTATATATGTTTATGTGATGAATTGATAAACAAATCCATGATCTAAGCTTATTTATTTTTAAAGTGAAATTTTTAGCCTTGCATGTTGAATCCTCTTACTAGATCTTGATCTATGTGTATTTCTATGGTTATTTGTTGAATGAAAATATAATTCAAACTTGATTTGTGAAAATTTCAAAGTTTCTTGTCTTGCATGTTAATTTTGTGATGATCTTATTTGATCTAAAATGTGTGCATGTGATTATTTTTGTTTGATGCATGAAAAATATTTAGATCTTTAATTTGCATGTAAAATTTAAATTAAAGATCATGTTTTCTTTTATGTGTGCCACGGTTTCAAAAGGAAAAGTAAGGAAGTGAGTTTTAAAATGATTTTTCAAGCATGAACATGTTTAGATCTTTAGATTGCATGTTAATTTTTAAGAGAAAAAATATGTTTTCTTTTATGTATGTGTTTTGGTTTTTAGAGAAAAGAATTAAAGAAACAAGTTTTAAATTGATTTTCAAAATTCAAACACGATTTGATTAAGTGATTATTTTCGTGCATGATTTAATCTAGTGTTTGATTGTGTGTATGCTTTATTTCTTTTAAGAAGGCCATTCGGCCATGAATGGAAAAAAAAGTGAAACCCATACTTTTTATTTTGTAAGAAGTTGATGCATGTGTGTTTTAGGACTAGATCTAATGATTTGAAGTAGATACATGTTATTTTTGGAAATTTAAAGTGTAACCTTGAATTTATTTTATGTATGCCAAAAATGTTAAAAAAAAGGGTTTTTGTTTTAAATATATTAATGCATGATGATGTGATATTGTGACTTTTGTGTGTGAATGAAAAACCTTGTCTCCTTGCATGTTCACATTAAGCCATTCTAGGTACTAGGTAAGAGACTATGTTGTTCCTCCTTAGGGTGCATGCATGATGAGGTTATTTGAATTTAAAGATTCTAAAAGCACATGCAAGAAGTAATTAAATTTAAAAGGAATTATGTGTGATGTTTTGTGATTTAAATTGTTGTGTTGATTTTGGGTATGAAAATGAAATTAAAATTGTTAATTTTCCTTTTGGTGCCCACGGTTTTAGCTTAAAATAAAGGAAAATAATTTCATGATTGTATTTAATCCTTGCAAATTTTATGTGTATAATTCGGTCCATACATGTTTAAAATGGTTGAACATTTGTTTTCATGAAAATGACTATGTTTCTGGATGCATAATACTATGAGAATGTGATGTGTGATTCGGTTTTGTGAGTTAATTAAATGATTAAGTCTAAATTACTTTCTAAAGAGTAATTGAACTAATTTGTTAAGATTATAATTTAATTAATGATTTTGAATGATTGAAAGTGTGATTTGCAATATGTATGTTGTGAATGCTTTGAGATTTGTGTGTGCTATTTTTATGCTGTCTGAATGTGTTTAGGAAGAAATTAAATTAAGTTGAAATTGTTTTGAATCCTGTTTGTGAAATTTATTGGTGAAAAATGTTTGATAAAGAATGATTTAAACAACTTAAATTAATTTGAAACTTTAACTGATATTCTTTGATCAGTGTTTGATAATGTTGTGAAGTCTACAAATTAAATAAATTAATCTGATTAATTTTGAAGTCTTACCTTCTTGAATTTTTGTATTGGATTTAATAAAGATTTTCAGAGAGTTGTTTTCCTAAGATTTCCTTCAATGTTTAAAGAAAATGATTTTTCAAACCAAAGTGTTTTAAACTATGAGAAATAGATTCTGTTTTGGAAAAGAAATTATTTTAAGAAGTTTTTCTTGAAACCATTTTATTAAAGAATTGATTTGGATTTAAATCCTTTTGGGTATTGGCAATGTATTTTCAAAAGGAAAAATTATCTCAAAGTATTTTAAAACGAAAATTTAGAGTTTACGTAAATCGTTTCTAACGCACGGGGAAAAATGTCTAGTTCGGGTGTCGGACGTGAAGGAAACGTGGCAAGGTTAGCGACTGGAAAACTTGGAAAGTTTTGGATGTGTAGTCATCCAGGTGAGTGAGAGTGCTGTGGTCCCGTAACGTGGTTGCTCACAATCCAAATAGAAGGATAGTGAGAGTACTGCGAATTAGTCGATACAAATATGTGTGCTAGATGTTCTGTTTGCATACTAAATGTTAATTTGCTATGCATCACTAGATGTTTACTGCTGTGCATACTTTATTTTGTTTAGATATTGTTTGATTATATTGGGATAGTGAAATGAGGATGATGGAATTGGGGAAGTGTAACATCCCAAATTTAATTCCTAGTATAATTGATGATGGGTCAAGCTTAGAGTGAAGGAAATAATGATATTGAGTTAAAAATAGTGGATTGAAGGCTTCATGTTATACGAATTTTCCCCCATAATCTCTAACTAATTTCACTTCTTTTGCTTCATGGCTCATTTTCTCTCTCCTCCATCCATGGTGGTTTTTGATTCTAAGCCATGGAAGCTTCACTTTTCTTGAGTTTTGGCATGACCCATGATATGAATGTTAATCTTTTCTTGTTATGGCTCTTATATTAGGTTCCTCCCTTTTCCCTTGGTTCATAGCTCATTCGGTGGCGAGATTTTCAAGCTTAGAGCAAGTAAAATCACCTTATCTCCAAGTGTTTGAGGTAAGGGAGTGGATATAGTGAGCTTTGCCTTGTTCTAGGGAGTAGGTTCTAGTTAGTATATAATACTTGTTAGGGTTATGTGTTAGGGGAGAAAATTAGATTATAAATCCCTAGGTTATTAAATATGAAATTCTAATTAATTAAATATACATGATGATTGGATGTTAAGACTAGTAAAAGGAAACCCAATAATATGGCAATGAATTATTGGATAAATGAAACTTGGATAAGGATTAAATTGAATTACATGAGGAATTGGGTAATGTGATAATGAAGTTGACATAAATGAATTCTATGATTATTGATTTTATTTATAAAGTTGTGAATTAAATGATAATTAATTACTGTAGCAATTATATGCATGTGTTGTGAAATAAATTGATATAGGAAGAAAGGGAATGGAAACGATTAAATGTGATAAATGTGCATATTTGTATCTAATTGTTAAATAAGTAAAAATGTTAAGTATTATCAATTGTGAATAAAGATCATGGTTTATGAATCGAACTTGTGAATATAGGAAATGGAGGTAAAATGATTACGTGCAAACCAAAGTAAAAGATGATATATGCAAAAATTAAAATGAAGGGCGAATCTAAATGTTGAGCTATAAAAGAGAACACTATTTGGTATGATTGTGATAACTGAGAAAGGAAATGAATAAGGAAATTGCATGAATGATTAAATGTTGAATGTGTGTTGTTGAATTTAAATGTGATATAATTGATGGACCAAGAAAGTGAATAATTTATGGCCTCTGAGTTGAGGTGCCAAATATTGAGTAAATGTATGTGTTATAATTGTTTGTGTAAGAATATGAAAGTATGTTTTGGCCTCTGATGTGAGGTAATGAGTGATGAAAATGTAATAAGTGTGTTGGCCTCTGATTTGAGGTGACGATTAAAGGAATGTGATGATTATGCTGACCTCTGATATGAGGGGCACAAAATGAATTAAAGTAATAATGTGTTGACCTCTGACCTGAGGGACACAAGATGAAATGAATGTTAATGAGTGTTGACCTCTGACCTGAGGGACAGCGGATAAATTACAATGAAAGTGTGTGTTGACCTTTGACCTGAGGGACACGAAATGAATAAAATGTTGAAATGTGTTGACCTCTGACCTGAGGGACACGAGATGAATTATAATGAATGAGTGTTGACCTCTGACCTGAGGGACACAGAATGAAATAAAGTGATTTGGGTGTTGACCTCCGACCTGAGGGAACCAGATGAAATGTGTATTGATGTGTTGACCTCTGACATGAGAGACACACCGTGAATTAAGAAATTGAAGTGTTGACCTCTGACCTGAGGGACACAAAATGAATTATAATGAATGGGTGTTGACCTCTGACCTGAGGGACACATAATTTAAATAAGGAAAAGAATGAGAGCCTCTGTTTTGAGGTGATAAATGTGTTGCATGAAACTGTACATTGGCCTCTGATTTGAGGTGATGTACCTAAATAAAGTAAGTGTGTGAAATGATTAATGAAATGGATGTTGGGATGAATAGGGAAAATGGATGTGGAAATGAATAATGGAAACGGATGTTGAAATGAATAATAAAAATGGAAATTTGGAATGAATAATGAGTATGGTGTGAAATATGTGAATATATGTTTAATTGCCATTTGTGCTTGACCTAGCGGGTCGTTATGTCTAGATAGAAACTGCCTTCTATTTCATGTGCAATGCTCACTCCCTTACATTTTCAGGTATGGAGATTGAGTTGGCACAGCCCCCGGCCGAGCAGGAGTACTTTCCCTTACAGGGAGAGTAGGGTTATTATGGGATTTGGAGGATGTTATGAACTTAAGCCTCCTACACTATTTTGATGTAAAATTTGTTATTCATATTTTAAGTGAGGCTTAGGATATTTTATTTTGATAAAGTTACATGTTTTGGTTATGACACTCAAACTTAGTATTTTCCGCTATTACTCTGATATATTTGGAGCCCATGGGGCCTTGATATGATTTAGGAATATAATCTGATGCCCTGCTGGCTATTAGTTGTTTATTTGAAAATTGTTTATCACAGGTTAAATTCTGGATTAGTCCGAAAAACAAACAAAACTCCGTCCGTTTGACGGGTGATTTTTTATTAAATTAAAATGAAATTTCAAATTCATATTTTTAATAGCGGGGTTTTAAGGGTAAAAATCTTAGGTGTTACATTTATGGTATCAGAGCAGTTTCTCCTTGGCCATGGAGTTGTACAAACTCCAAATGATTACTCACCTAGCGAGTAATTGATGCTCATAGTAATAGTTTAGGATTATAATAGGACAATTATAGTACCATGTATCTACTTAGTAATTGAGTCTTACTAGTCTGTTCTTTCTGGCTAAGCAGTATGGCTGGAAGAAGGGCTGGTAATGATGGACTTGCTGCTATTCTGGAGCATCTGTCTCAGATGCAGCAGCAGCAGGGGGAACAGATGGCAGCCGCTGCAGCGGCAGCAGCTACCGCAGCAGCAGCAGCTCTGCAACCAGCTCCAGTTGAGATTGACTGGATGTCTCGGTTCCGAAAGAATAATCCACCTCGCTTTGAAGGTGGAAATGACCCGGATGGAGCACAGAGGTGGATACAGGAGATAGAGAAGATTCTCCGTTCTATTCAACCACCAATGGAGCAGTATGTTCGACTAGCTGAATTCATGCTGACCAATGAGGCAGAACATTGGTGGGACCAGCAGAGGAGAGGATTGGCGGCAGCTAATCCTGTGATTCCTTGGGAGATGTTCAAGGATCTATTCCTGGGGAAGTATTTCCCTGAAGATGTTAGGAGGGAGAAGGAGATTGCTTTTCTCCAATTGACTCAAGGTTCTATGTTAGTTGGGGACTATGCAGCTCGGTTTGAAGATCTCATCAGTTTTTCTGACTATCGGTATGCAAGTGATCGTGGCAAGTGTGTTAAGTTTGAAGCTGGTCTTAGGAGTGATCTCCGCCTCTCGTGTGAGTATCACAACATTGATAACTTTGCTCGCTTGGTCAACATGGCAAGCACCTATGAGAAGGGTCTCAAACGAAAGCTAGCTGACGAGAGATCTCGGGCAAACCAGAGAATCGGAGGTCAAAGTAAGGACAAGGGACCGATCCAGAAGTCAGGTCCATACTCTCATTCCGAGGTCACGTTTCCTAGGGAATCCGGATCAACAGTGAATGCTTATGGTCCTATAACGACTTGTCAGCACTGTGGCAGGATGCATAGAGGAGTGTGCTGGTCATTGGGTCGAAAGGAGGGGTTATGTTTTCACTGTGGACAACCCGGACATTTTGATTCAAATTGTCCTAAGAACACAATGAAGAAAGAGATTAATGCTGCTAAAGCACAGAGGGCCAGTGGAGGTCCATCATTGCAGAAGGGGAAATTATTTACCGTCGAGGGTGACGAGGTGGACCCAGCTGATATGGCCGCAGGTAACTAATGTTTGCCAAGTCCATGCGTAATGTTTCTAAGTACGATTGTTGTGGAGTTAGTCTTCTCCTTAGTTAGCTAAATAGTGAGTTAGTAATGTCTTAGGGTAGAATTGTTTAAAAACATGTTGGATATCTGCCTCTCCTAATACAATCATGTTCTTATAGATAACATATGAAAGGGCTTAGAAAGAATTCTTAAGTTTGAGAGTTCTAGTACCACGTGACCAATACTATGTTGTGATGTTGTTATTTGATGTAATGTAAGGTTAGGACTGATCACTCTAATCCTTGCATTGGTTAAATGATGACATTACTAACGGAACCCGACAGTGATGTGTTGTTGGTAGACGTGAGGATGGGATTGATCACCTCAATTCTTGCATCTATCAATAAATGCTATCATTGTAACCTTTAAAGTGAAAGTAGACAACCAAAGTAGTGACTTCCAAGGAAAAAAATTCTTGAAGTGAAACCAACCTAACCTAGAAACATTCGTTCAAAAGCTTCATATAGAGTTAGAGAGTAGATAGAAAATAGTTCTAAAGAAAGGAAGTCTTGGTGTATGCTACTTGTTCCAAAGTAGTATAGCTAAGTGCTAATCCCTTGGATGAGTTAAGAAAGCTCTCCAGAAATTATTCTTAACCATCCTATCAACTAAACTAATCATTGAGCAATTTGGCAATTGCTTTGAATCTTTTCCCGTTTCTTAAGAAAACCATTCATAAGAATAGCCGGTTGTGCCAAATTTGTAAAATCCCTGCGTTAAAACCAACCAATCTTGATAATTGACCTAGCCAATGAAAAGTTGTCGTACCCTTCACCTTTGGTAGTTGGGTAAATCTTGGAACTAATGTGGACTTTTTCCTTCCTATTCTTTTTAATCGATTCATGGAAGAAGTTGATTGTGGAGCATTTAGTAGGGATTATGCCTGCTCTAATCAACTAAGCATTGGGGTGCTTCTTGTTCATGAATGCTTGTGGTTTTGAAAGGTTCTAAACCTTACCGGTGCTAGTCAATCCTTGTGAGGAGACAAACTCTAAGGCGTTCTATCCTACAAAAATCTTCGCATGCCACGATCCCAGGGTATCTATTCTGGGAAAGATTCTTAAACTATTCCAGAAATGCTAAATATTTCGAGTTGTCCCGTATCTAGCTAATGAAACTCTTGTCTTGCATCTATCCGAAGGACGATCGGAAGCGGATTCACCCGATCCCACATCCTTTAGCATAGCAGTAATGGGGTATGTCGATGTCAAGTGGGGAGCACTTCCTACCCTAATTTAAATTCTGTCTAAGTAAGGGCAAACCGAAAGACCGACGGAAGAAACCAAAGGGAATTAAAGATAGGAATCGCAAGTCCTATCGCCGGGGTGATTCTTCATTTACTGAACCTAACGGAATTTCGGGGGCGAAATTCCAATAAGTGGGGGAGAATTGTAACATCCCAAATTTAATTCCTAGTATAATTGATGATGGGTCAAGCTTAGAGTGAAGGAAATAATGATATTGAGTTAAAAATAGTGGATTGAAGGCTTGTTTTAGGATTAATAACATAGGATATTAAGAAATTTAAAAATAAAAGATTTACAACTCTAAACACAAATTCCACCATTGGATGTGAAGTAGGATAGGTAAGGAAGCTTGTGTCAAAATTTGAGCAAGATCCGACGGGTAACGAAGAAGTTATGGCATTTTGAAATACCAAGGAAAAAGAAAACTGGCCTGACTACTCGAGTAGTACCTGAACTAATCGAGTAATTCACCAATTAATTGATTAGTTCACTGGGTAATCGAGTAGTTTGAGCAAACAGAATGTCCAGAAAATTTGGACTACTCGAGTAGTCCACTAACTACTCGAGTAGTGCGTACTGCATCAAAAAAAATAAATAAAACGTGAATGGGGGTCTTCTTCCCCATTCATTCCCCTTTGCCTTCTCTCTCTAGGGCTCGAAACCCTCCCCTTTCTCTCTCTAAATTCCTTCTCATTTCTCCACTCTAATCCATAATAAACTACCAAAAATCAATCCCCATCATGCACTAACACATAATCATTCCTCAATCTCCTCTATTTCCCATCCCCACCTTGCTTTCTCTCTCAAGCCATGGGTATGAGTTAGGGTTCAAAGGTTTCAACACCCACTCTTGATTTCCACCATTTCAAGCTCAAAGTAAGTGAGATTCAAGCTTTCCTCCTCATTTCCTTCATGTTATACGAATTTTCCCCCATAATCTCTAACTAATTTCACTTCTTTTGCTTCATGGCTCATTTTCTCTCTCCTCCATCCATGGTGGTTTTTGATTCTAAGCCATGGAAGCTTCACTTTTCTTGAGTTTTGGCATGACCCATGATATGAATGTTAATCTTTTCTTGTTATGGCTCTTATATTAGGTTCCTCCCTTTCCCCTTGGTTCATAGCTCATTCGGTGGCGAGATTTTCAAGCTTAGAGCAAGTAAAATCACCTTATCTCCAAGTGTTTGAGGTAAGGGAGTGGATATAGTGAGCTTTGCCTTGTTCTAGGGAGTAGGTTCTAGTTAGTATATAATACTTGTTAGGGTTATGTGTTAGGGGAGAAAATTAGATTATAAATCCCTAGGTTATTAAATATGAAATTCTAATTAATTAAATATACATGATGATTGGATGTTAAGACTAGTAAAAGGAAACCCAATAATATGGCAATGAATTATTGGATAAATGAAACTTGGATAAGGATTAAATTGAATTACATGAGGAATTGGGTAATGTGATAATGAAGTTGACATAAATGAATTCTATGATTATTGATTTTATTTATAAAGTTGTGAATTAAATGATAATTAATTACTGTAGCAATTATATGCATGTGTTGTGAAATAAATTGATATAGGAAGAAAGGGAATGGAAACGATTAAATGTGATAAATGTGCATATTTGTATCTAATTGTTAAATACGTAAAAATGTTAAGTATTATCAATTGTGAATACAGATCATGGTTTATGAATCGAACTTGTGAATATAGGAAACGGAGGTAAAATGATTACGTGCAAACCAAAGTAAAAGATGATATATGCAAAAATTAAAATGAAGGGCGAATCTAAATGTTGGGCTATAAAAGAGAACACTATTTGGTATGATTGTGATAACTGAGAAAGGAAATGAATAAGGAAATTGCATGAATGATTAAATGTTGAATGTGTGTTGTTGAATTTAAATGTGATATAATTGATGGACCAAGAAAGTGAATAATTTATGGCCTCTGAGTTGAGGTGCCAAATATTGAGTAAATGTATGTGTTATAATTGTTTGTGTAAGAATATGAAAGTATGTTTTGGCCTCTGATGTGAGGTAATGAGTGATGAAAATGTAATAAGTGCGTTGGCCTCTGATTTGAGGTGACGATTAAAGGAATGTGATGATTATGCTGACCTCTGATATGAGGGGCACAAAATGAATTAAAGTAATAATGTGTTGACCTCTGACCTGAGGGACACAAGATGAAATGAATGTTAATGAGTGTTGACCTCTGACCTGAGGGACACCGGATAAATTACAATGAAAGTGTGTGTTGACCTCTGACCTGAGGGACACGAAATGAATAAAATGTTGAAATGTGTTGACCTCTGACCTGAGGGACACGAGATGAATTATAATGAATGAGTGTTGACCTCTAACCTGAGGGACACAGAATGAAATAAAGTGATTTGGGTGTTGACCTCTGACCTGAGGGACACCGGATGAAATGTGTATTGGTCTGTTGACCTCTGACCTGAGAGACACACCGTGAATTAAGAAATTGAAGTGTTGACCTCTGACCTGAGGGACACAAAATGAATTATAATGAATGGGTGTTGACCTCTGACCTGAGGGACACATAATTTAAATAAGGAAAAGAATGAGAGCCTCTGTTTTGAGGTGATAAATGTGTTGCATGAAACTGTACATTGGCCTCTGATTTGAGGTGATGTACCTAAATAAAGTAAGTGTGTGAAATGATTAATGAAATGGATGTTGGGATGAATAGGGAAAATGGATGTTGAAATGAATAATGGAAACGGATGTTGAAATGAATAATAAAAATGGAAATTTGGAATGAATAATGAGTATGGTGTGAAATATGTGAATATATGTTTAATTGCTATTTGTGCTTGACCTAGCGGGTCGTTATGTCTAGATAGAAACTGCCTTCTATTTCATGTGCAATGCTCACTCCCTTACATTTTCAGGTACGGAGATTGAGTTGGCACAGCCCCCGGCCGAGCAGGAGTACTTTCCCTTACAGGGAGAGTAGGGTTATTATGGGATTTGGAGGATGTTATGAACTTAAGCCTCCTACACTATTTTGATGTAAAATTTGTTATTCATATTTTAAGTGAGGCTTAGGATGTTTTATTTTGACAAAGTTATATGTTTTGGTTATGACACTCAAACTTAGTATTTTCCGCTATTACTCTGATATATTTGGAGCCCATGGGGCCTTGATATGATTTAGGAATATAATCTGAAGCCTTGCTGGCTATTAGTTGTTTATTTGAAAATTGTTTATCACAGGTTAAATTCTGGATTAGTCCGAAAAACAAACAAAACTCCGTCCGTTTGACGGGTGATTTTTATTAAATTAAAATGAAATTTCAAATTCATATTTTTAATAGCGGGGTTTTAAGGGTAAAAATCTTAGGTGTTACAGGAAGTAATAAGATAAATTGAAAAGAGAAAAGAGAAATAAACAAGAAACATGTGAAATGATTGAGAAAGAAATAAGTGATGAGTTGAGGATGAAGAGAAAGTATGAGAGTGATTGAGGAAGAGATAAAGTGTGATGAGAATGAAAGAAAGAGAATTGATATTTGAGTGAAAAGAGTTGAGATTTGAAATAGAACATGGTTGTGAAAGTGAGATGTGGTTTGAGTAGAGATGTGATTCCTCGTTCATGTTTTGGGAAAGAAGCTTAGTGTTGAGTTGAGCTTGCTCCTCCATTAACACTCATCCAAAAATATGATTGTTTTTGAAAAAGGTTTTAAAAAGAGATTTTTGAAAAGCTTTTGTGAAAATGGTATTTTTGTGAAAGTTTTTGGAAACATTATTTTTGAAAAGGTTTTGTGAAAGGATTTATGAAATGAGGTTTCTGAAAATATTTTGTGAAGTAAAAGTTTTGTGAAATCATGTTTTTCGAAAAAGTTTTGCGAAAAGATATTTTGAGAAAGACGAGGAAAAGATGCTAATGATGTTTATGAGAAATATGTTGAGAATGAGTTGATGTGAATTGTGATGATGATATGAAAGTGATTTGAGGCCAAGGGCCATTGAGATTTAGGGGGACAGATTGCGATTAGTGGTCGGGCTTCGTTGAAGGGATGCACCAAGGACGAGCCGACTGTTAGGATTAAGCCGCTAAATAAAACGTGAAACATTAAAAGACTTTAAAAGACATTTACAAACGCGGTGAGGCATGAGTGTCGTATCGAAGTAGTGGAGAGGAAGGTACCCCGGATATCAAGGATATTCGGGTTGTGAATGCAATAGGGTAAGCTAGGGCGGTAAAACGCCATGAGGCTTTGAGTACTATTCTGGGCGGAATGAATCCCACATGTGGCGTACTAACGTGGTAGGGACTGGGTCTAATGCCGTGGTAAGTTCTGCACCCGGGACCGGAATAGTGCTGTCACCCCTATGGCATTTCAGGAACAGTGAGAGGGATTGGAACGGGGCATTTGTGTTTGCCGCTGAGAGCGTGCTTGTTTATGATTTGAGGCAGAGTCCTCCTGGTCTGGGACCATTTGTTTGTGTGACTGCTGTCGTGCCCGCGTGGTAAAGGTCCTGTACTCCTGTTTGCTTTCGACTAGGTTGGGTGGTTGACTGAGGAGATGTAGACGTGTGTGAGCTCAATGATGTTTTCCCCTCATCATTGATGCTAACCGAAATAATAAAACTTAAAAGACAAAGATGTTTCAAAGAAAAGAATATCAAAACATTAAGCATCGAATAAGATTTATGAGATGAGTGAATTCTTGGAATGAGTAACAAGTGTGGAAATTATGAGGAAAGAAGGATTGAGAACAATTGTGAGAGCTCACGAGAAAGATGCTGGGAATGAGAACTCGAATAATGTAATAGTGTTTATGATGATGATGATGATTATGTTGTTGTGATTCATGCTATGTGTATAACATGTTAGATGCATTTATGTTGATTGCATTCCGTAGTATTTTGTTTTAATTATATAGTTGTGTTATATCTTCTGTCTCTTTTTACTCCATGTAACACCCTCACAAATATTCAGTTTTTAGGTTTTAAATAAAATCAGAGTTTGAAAATTTCCTTTTTAATTTAAATATTTATAAAAATTCTTAGGAAAAATCCGGCAGAGTTTCCTCTATTTTTCGGACTTTCCCAAAATTTCCTTTTTGTACCTGTCCAGACCAGAATAGTTCAAAAGCATAAATCATAAGTATTACTGTAGTGGATCTGAGAAATAGATCCACCACGATGTGTTTTGGTGGTTGTTGCAGCTGGCGAGGGTGACCCAGGTCCTACGTACCCCTAGTGATAAGGGGATCAAGCCACACGTAGTTCTTGAGAGTAGGGATGAGAAAACATCCTTAGCCCCTATAGCATGGCGATACTTATAGGAGAAGTTGTGTTGTGGTGCCTTATGGGCCTGTTCGGCCCTGTAGGGCTGACGTGGCTCTTAGAGGATAAGAAGGATGAGTTATTCACCCTTATCCTGTATTAGAGAGCTCATGCTTATCCTGTAGCGGTAGGATTTATTATTGTTTAACCCTACAAGCCCCCAAGCTCGTATACGCTCGAAGAGCCTGTGATGAGCTTCTGAGAGTTGGTGGTGTCAGAAAACATTGTTTGCAGCTGAGAACTTTTTATTCGGAGGAGTGTCGTGGATGGTCGATTAGGACGTATAAGACTGTTCGCAGTCAAGGCCCTTAGCCATGTATCGTCATGTACTGAGTTCAAAGTCGAATTAGACCATTGTTTTTAAAGTCACCATGCTTTTAAGGAGACATCCTTTTATGCGCTTACCATGGTGAAAGCCGAAAGGCCTGTGCCAAGGTATGCTGGCACGACTCAAACTATTATTTGAGTTCGAGGTGTGCCAAGATTATCACCAATTGGATCTTAACGTTTACGAGGGATTGCTGTCAGAATGACAACCTTAGCCGAGGTGTATTCCTCGATCCGCGATGTATTGGGCCAGATATGAGCCGAGAGGCTTTGAGCCGAGAGGCTAAGCCAAGTTATCGGGTCGCAATCCTCGTTTTCACTTGTAGCCTCGCCGATCTGGCCGGCTAACCGAGATCGTGGGCAAGTGCGTAAGAACATGATCCAAAGTGAGTGAGTTTAACATATGTCCTTAATAAGGAAGGTAAATTATCAATTTGTTGCCTCATGGGACGTGGTGGTCCTCTTTGGCACGACATTTGTGTCACATACTAGTCCCCTTACTCGGTAAAGCCTGAAAAGGCTTGTGTCGAGTTCATAAGGTCTGTGAAATGCTCGGGACCAAAGTGGGCGAAGAAAGGTTAGAGTATCAAGATCAACTCTGTACACCCTCCTTTACCTAAAAAAGAAGATCGAGAAAGCTCGTAGAAGATTGTGCCGAGTATATAAGAATTGTGAGACATTTATTGTTGTTGTTCGAGGCACCCTCGGATCCGAGTTTTTTTTTTGTAGAGTCGGAGTCCGTTCCTTCCCCGAAGCAGCGAACATCGTGTTCGAGAATAGCCACTCGACCCGAAGAGTTGAAGGCTCGAATTACTTTCAAGACTCAGAGTCCATTCTATCCGCCGAGCAGTAAGCTTCATGGCCGAATAAGGTCACTCGAGTGGAAGTCATCGAAAATTTATCGAGATGAAGTGGCCGAGGATGCCGAGAAGGGAAAGAATGAAACTGAGGAGGCAAGAACAAGTAGAGAAGCCAAGGATGACCGTTTCCCTTGTCGAAACTGTTTAGTCAACTTCAATTGTTGAACCCCTCTTGAATCCGAGTAATAAGGGCGAAGGCAAGCTGATAGATCATTATAATAATAAAGCTGAAGCAAACTTTTACTCCATTGCATAACCAACCCCCTTACTCGCTAAAGCCTGAAGAGGCTTGTGCCGAGTTAAGAAGTCCTTTAAGGTGTGAGTTGTTTTCCGCCAATTAGATCGTGTTTATCCAAGCCTCTTTGAGAGACTGTCGGATTCAGGTCTGTGTAGGCGAACGCTGAGTGAAGGTTGAATATTTCCGAGTTGTGGGTGTGGAATCAGCATTGTGTGGTTCCTCGGAGATGCTGGGATCCGACTTAGATCACTGGGTGTTGGCACTGCGGACCGTTCTACCATATAGGTAAGGTCGCGATGGTGCGCAAACCAAAGAAAAAGTGATCGACAACCGGTGTGAAGGACTTGAATTAAGTTGGGTCGTCATACTCGGACTCGAATTAACATAGGTCATCATGCTCGGTAGATCCGATCGTTATGTTTGTACCCGAATCGATGAGGTGAGAAATGTTAGATTGAAGTCTTTTGTTATTCCTTTCCAAATGAGCTTCGTCGAGCAGTTGACTCAGCTAGGGAACACCGTGCGAGGTTTCCACAGTCGTCTTATGAAGCCGAGGTAATGCATGGTTCCCGCTATCCTGAATGTATGAGATACCAATAGGGGGACGCTGCCGAGGGTCCGCGCACAGTTGACACATGTATTCGGAGTGGGGAACAGAGCACGAGGCTCTCTATACTTGGGGACAAGTGCAAAGAGGGAAACTCGGCACGGGGGTCCTTGCCGTTATCACCATGTTCCGAATAGAGTGACATAATTGTATTCACAGAGCTCGGAAAATAATATGCCCATTGATGAAAATCTTGAAATGGGTGGTCTAGTAGCTCGGACCATGTACCTCGTATATGTGTACAGAAAAATTAATTTTAGTGGTTGTCGTTTGACAATTTATAATAAGGGAATTGCAATAATGAAAATTATTGGCAGGTGGATATAAAATATCATAATAGAAGTAGTATGATTTAAAAATATCGCACGTAATAAATAGGATAATGAAAATTATTGGAGATTAAATGCTTGTAAATCCTGCAAGATTGTCTACGAAAAGATGCATGATGTATCACGCGCAATAATTGTAATGAATGACATTTATAAATATGTCAAAGCATTTAATGACAACAAATCAAATGATGAAAGCTTATCCATGAAAAACGACAATGCACAATTGTCGGAAACTGCCTAATGCCATTCGAATGACAATGTATATCAAATGTTATTAACCTATCACGACAGGAAAGACAGACATTTTAAAAACATTCAACAACAAAGAAATTTGGCTAACAATATGTCACGTACTAGCATGTATGAAAAATCATGAGTATAGTATAAGTGACATGTAAATGAAATTAAAAGAATACATAAAAGCATTAGGAGCATATATCAAAAGCATTGCATCAAGTAAATTAATATTAGCATGTGTTCGAAGTAATCACTTAAAATGCTAAGTAAATAAGAAAGTAATGTAGGAATGAGAATTCCTTCCCTGATTCAGTGTGGCGAGGAATGTCGGGTTGAAGACAATTAGATTGAAGTCTCCTGTCAATCCTTTCCAAGTGGGTTTCGTTGAGTGGTTGACCCAGAGCGAAAGACTCTATTGGGGAACACAGTGCGAGGTTTCCACAATCGTCTTATGAATCCGAGGAGAGAAGAGTAGTGCGTGGTTCCCGATGTTCTGAATGTATGAGATACCAAAAGGGGACGCTGTCGAGGGTCCGCGCGCAGTTGGCACATGTATTCGAAGCAAGGAACCGTTCACAGGCTTCTCTACGCTCGGAACACAAGCACAAAGAGGGAAACTCGGCACGGGGGTCCTCGCCATCATCAATACGTTTTTGAATAGAGTAACATGTTATTGTGTTCACTATGCTCGGAAAACGATTTGCCCATTGATGAGAATCTTAAAATGGGTCGCTCAGCTGCTCGGGCCATCATACGTGTACCTTGCATGTGTGTATGAAAACAATAATTAATTAGTTATTGTCGTTCAAGATTGACAATTTATAATATTTATTATTGGCAATTAATAAATGACATGTAATCAAATTAATCATGCGTTAATAAGTGATATTGACAATTGCATAATATGAGTAAAAATGTTACTTCCCTGTTTTTAGGAACGAGTTGTTGTTGTTGTCCAACTTTTTTTTTTTGGTTTGGGCCTGTTGAGGCCCTCTTTTTTTTTGCCTTTTTTTTTTTTGGTTTGGGCCTGTTGAGGCCCTTTTCTTCTTTTTGGTGCAGCTTGGCCCAGCAGCCCAATAGGGCTTGGGAACCCTAACGTCCTAACACAGCAGGTGCTGCTGCGGTTGATGTTGCAGGCAAGGAGGGGTGCTGTTGTTACGGCGGCGACGACAAACACTGGCGGGAAGGGCGAGCGCCGGAGGGGCAAGCGGCGACGGTTCTGTCCACGGTTGCTGAAACCCGCCATGGCATGAAGTTCGGAAGAAACCGAGAACCTGTTCTCGGTTGTTCGAGCATGATGGTGGAGACTCGGTTCTCATGTTCAGAACAACCATGGTGGCAGTGGTTCAGAGATCGACACCACCCCCTTCGTCTTCCTCGTTTCCTTTTCGCGCTCAGCAACTTGGAGGTCGCAAGGCAGGAGGGGGGCTTATTGTCAGTCTCTTGGCGGCGGCGCAGGTGGTGGGGCCTTTAGTAGTGATGGCGGCGGTTTGAATGATCCAGCCTCTTTCCCCGTCTTCTTCGTCGGGTCACCGCCAGCTTCGTCGGTGTCCAAGACTGTTTGTGGAAGCCTCGATGGATTCGAAGCTTTGGATGGTGGCCGAGAGAGTGGAAGTGAGTGGTGGTGGTGAAGACCATCGGAGAAAAAGACGGCGACGGTGAAGACCATCGAAGAAGAAGCAAGACCGTCGAAGAAGAAGCCTTCTCCTCCTTTCCTTTTTCCAGACCTGCCAGCAACGGTGGAGGGTGGAGGACCACGCCGGCAGCGGCGGTGAGTCGAAGAAGGGACCGTGAGCAGGCTGCTGGTATTTTTTTTATTTATTAATTTTTTTTTGTTTTTTTTTTTGAAATTGAAAGTGGATGGGAATCGAAGTTTATCGTGTTACCACGAGGGGTGTCTTTTATGATACCAAGAGTGAATTTTAATTAAGTTTAAGAATGTATTTTTATAATTAAATGTGTGTATTAGTGTATGCCCAGAGTTGGGTATTTGTGGGCATTAGGTTTTCATTTATTGTAATTGTAGTGGATCTGAGAAATAGATCCACCACGATGTGTTTTGGTGGTTGTTGCAGCTGGCGAGGGTGACCCCGGTAAGCGCATAAAAGGATGTCTCCTTAAAAGCATCGTGACTTTAAAAACAATGGTCTAATTCGACTTTGAACTCAGTACATGACGATACATGGCTAAGGGCCTTGATTGCGAATAGTCTTATACGTCCTAATCGACCATCCACGACACTCCTCCAAATAAAAAGTTCTCAGCCGCAAACAATGTTTTATGACACCACCAACTCTCAGAAGCTCAGCACAGGCTCTTCGAGCCTATACGAGCTTGGGGGGCTTGTAGGGTTAACCAATAATAAATCCTACCGCTACAGGATAAGCATGAGCTCTCTAATAAAGGATAAGGGTGAATAACTCATCCTTCTTATCCTCTAAGAGCCACGTCAGCCCTACTGGGCCGAACAGGCCCATAAGGCACCACAACACAACTTCTCCTATAAGTATCGCCATGCTATAGGGGCTAAGGTATGTTTTCTCATTCCTATTCTCAAGAACTACGTGTGGCTTGATCCCCTTATCACTAGGGATACGTAGGACCGGGGTCACCCTCGCCAGCTGCAACAACCACCAAAACACATCGTGGTGGATCTATTTCTCAGATCCACTACAATTACAATAAATGAAAACCTAATGCCCACAAATACCCAACTCTGGGCATACACTAATACACACATTTAATTATAAAAATACATTCTTAAACTTAATTAAAATTCACTCTTGGTATCATAAAAGACACCCCTCGTGGTGAGGGTTTCCTGCTCGGCCAGCACTGGTGTATGCTCCACTTGTGTACCTGAAAAATATTAACCACACAGGAGAAGCATCACACAGAACTTAAAGAGAGATTTCTAAGCAGCTATATACGACACACCAAGACAATTCAAGCCCATGCTATACTACTTAATTCATGTTCTTTTTCCTTTTTACTCCCTAACTGTTTCCCAAATCTTTTTCTTTCTAATTGTTTTCTTTTAAATAATCCCTAACCTCTAATTATTCTTGTTCCTCATTACTTTCGCTCTTTCCTTTTTATTCCTTTTTCCTAATCACTCTAGTTTCTCTACTCACTCTCTTTCCAACTAACCTATTTCTTTTTCTTCCTATCCCATTCTACTCATTCTCACTCTACATCTTCTGCTCCCCTTTTCTTCCTCCTTGTTTACTTTACTTTATTATCTTTTCTTCTTTTTTTTCCTCTTTATTTCATTCTTTCCTTTTCTTTTCTATTTACCGATGCGCCGGGGCTCTATACCCAGTCGACTTACTCTGGTGATGCGCCGGGGCTCTATACCCGGTCGACTTACACCGGTGATGCGCCGGGGCTCTATACCCGGTCGTCTTACACCAGTGATGCACTGGGGCTCTATACCCGGTCGACTTACACGGGTGATGCGCCGGGGCTCTATACCCGGTCGTCTTACACTGGTGATGCGCCGGGGCTCTATACCCGGTCGACTTACACTGGTGATGCGCCGGGGCTCTATACCCGGTCGACTTACACTGGTTCCCTTTATCTTCTTTTCATTTTATTTCCTTTATTTCACTTTATTTCTTTCTTTCAATTCACATTTTAATTCTTTTCTTTCTCTTCCTCTCTTTTCCCTCATTCTCTTTCTTTGTTTCCTTTTCCTACATCACTCATATTTAATAATAACTAGCTCATGCATTTAGAACCAATTATATTATTTCTTTTTCCGTTAACTCCCTCTTTCTTATTTTCCGTTTATTTCCTTCCTCTAATGGCTAAACACTCATTCACTCCATTTATTTCTATTAACCTTATTTTATCCAAATTTAGTTCTCAACTCATTCCTACACTTTCTTTATTTAATTCCGGCTCTCCCTAATAAATCTCTAATTTCTCCCTTTTCTCACTTACGCTACTCACTCGTTCTTATAATTCCGTTTATTTATTTCTCTCTTTTTTTTCTTTTTGCTAATTACTTTAACTCTTCTTTAACTAAATTTTCTTTCCTTATTATCTTCCTTATTACATATCCTATTATTATATTATTGGTTCTATTCTACTCGGTGGTCTCACTAAATTCTCTTTACTCTCATTTGTTCATTTCTAAATTTATTTCCCTATTCACCATTTCTATTCTTTTGCCACACCCTACCGATCTAATTGATTAGTTATTCTGTTACCTATCTTTTTATTCGTCACTATTTGGTTCCCCTATTTACTCCATCTATCTTTCTTCATTATTAGCGGGCTACTCTAAGGTTCATTAGCAATTAACATTCCCCCGGTCCTAGCGATAGATATAACTACCCAGAAATACACCCCTTAAGGACTGGTAATGAAATCCCTTACCTCAATCGATGACAGTGAGAGGGGTAACCTTAATCTGACGCTTTACTCCCCGACTCACGCTTTATCTCGGCTCCAACTTGATCCTAAGCTTCCCCAATCTTCGATTCCAAGCACGGTGGGGACAATCGATCTCGATCACGGTGACGGTGTTGCTTTTCGACACCGGGAGGAGAGAGAGAGAGAGAGCACGGTAGAGAGGGGATATGGGGATGAAAGGTGGCTATGGTGATTTGGTGATGGTGGCGGTCACCACCGCGAGTGGCGGCGATGGCGGCTGTGGTGGTGAGGGGCGACGGTGTGTGTGGGTGGAGAGGGAGAGAGAGAAAGTGAGGCAATGGAGAGAGAGAGAGAGCTTGAGGGAAAGATCCATGGGGAGGGAGGAGTTGGTGATTGTAACATCCCAAATTTAATCCCTAGTATAATTGATGATGGGTCAAGCCTAGAGTGAAGGAAATAATGATATTGAGTTAAAAATAGTGGTTTGAAGGCTTGATTTAGGATTAATAACATAGGATATTAGGAAATTCAAAATAAAAGATTTACAACTCTAAACACAAATTCCACCGTTGGATATGAAGATATGATTTTTAGGAAGTTACTCGTCAAATTTGAGCAAGATCAGACGGTGAACGAAGAAGTTATCTAGAATTGAAGAAGGAAGAAAATAGGAGGAAAATAGGAAAATGAATAAATGGGGTACTGGGCAAAAATACTCGAGTCTTTTGGAAAAGACTCCAGTCTTTTGGGAAAAACTCGAGTCTTTTTGAAAAGACTCCAGTCTTTTGGAAAAGACTCCAGTATTTTTAAGGAAAAAACTCGAGTCTTGTGGAAAACACTCGAGTTTTTTGTGCAGACAGCCTTAAAAACGTGTTTCAGCCAACAATCTCATTCATAACTCAACTTCACTCTCTCTCCTAGGTCACGAACAAGCTCCCATTCTTTCTTCAAATTTCATCTCAAATCATCAAATACACCCATGATAAACCATTAAAAACCAATCTCCATCACTCACCAACATCATCTCTTCCATCAATCTCTCCTATTGTTCTCTTTCAAGCCATGGGTATGAGTTAGGGTTCAAGAGCTTCAACACCCACTCTTGATTTCTACAATTTCAAGCTCAAAGTAAGTGAAATTCAAGCTTTCCTCCTCATTTCCTTCATGTTATACGAATTTCCCCCATAGTCTCTAACTAATTTTATTTCTTTTGGTTCATGAATCACTTTCTCTCTCCTCCAAGCTTGAAGCTTTCTCTCTCTTGTCTTCCATGGTGGTTTTCAACTCTAGGCCATGGAAGCTTCTCATTTTCTTGAGCTTTGTCAAGAGGCTATGGCATAAATGCTAACTCTTCTTGTTATGGCTATTATATTAGGTTCCTCACTTCTCTCTTGGGTCATAACTCAATTGGTGGCAAGGCTCTCAAGCTTAAAGCAAGTGTAACCGCCTTATCTCTAAGTGTTGAGGTAAGGAGTGGGTATTAGTGAGTATTACCATACTCTGGGGAATAGTTTATAGTATGTATATAATGCTTGCTAAGAGATAGGTGTTAGTATAAGGAATTGGAAACCTAAGTTAGAAAATGATGGTAAATTCTAGAAACGAACCTAGTGTAACTCTACGATGGGGAATAGGAATAATAAATTGATTAGGCAAACCAATAAATTGAACTAGCTAAATGCATGATCTTGCTACTATATGTTATTATAGGTGCTACTTGAGAATAATTGTTAAGTGCTAATGTGTAGGATATTTTATGTGCTTATCTGAGTTGTTGCTAATGATTATATATATTTGGTGTATTCTTGATAATTATTGTGAACTGTTCATTTGTTGCTCTAAGTGTTTAAGCGTTGTGAATTGTAATTGTGTTTATTTACTAGATGGTTTATATGAGATGATAGGAATGGCGTGTTTACTATGGTATATTGATATTTGTTGTTTGTTATGATTATTTGGAAGTAGTGAGTATGTTGGCCTTTGACCTGAGGTGACATACTTTGTGAATATGGTAAGTATGTGGGCCTTTGACCTGAGGCGGCATACTTAACATGTGTGAATAGGGTGAGTATGTTGGCCTTTGACCTGAGGTGACATACTTTGTGAAGTTGGTAAGTATGTGGGCCTTTGACCTGAGGTGACATACTTATCATGTATGTATGGGGTGAGTATGTTGGCCTTTGACCTGAGGTGACATACTTTGTAAACTAGGGATGTATGTGGGCCTTTGACCTGAGGTGACATACATCGCAAATAGAAATTGGAAAAATAAAGGAAATGAAAGGGATTGGAAGAAAGGAATGAAGAATGAAAATGGAGAAAAGAAAAAGATACACGAAACATAAGATAGGAAGGTTAGTAGAAGGACATAACGAGATAATTTGGGATGGTAAAGAAGTGTACTAGTAATAATAGGACAATAAGGTATGTAAAACGAATTAATGAGTTAGGTAATTAATGGGTAAAAAGGAAGCGAAAATAGGAGCATAGGTGGTTTTGTCGGATAGGAAAAATGAACAATAAGCTAGGAAAAATAATGGAATCGGAATATTGATGCATATTGGTATGAATGTGACTGTTGTGCAACTGATTGAACTATGTGGTAATTGTGTGTGACTTAGTCGGTTATTATGTCATATTGGAAACTGCTTTCCCATTTTATGTGTAATGCTCACTCCTTACTATCTCCACAGGTACTGAGATTGAGCTGGCACAGCCCCCGGCCGAGCAGGAGTACTTTCCCTTACAGGGAGAGTAAGTCATATTAGTAGAGTCGTGTGTCCCGTCCTGACTACTTTTGGGATTTTTGTATATGATGATGATTATGTGTATGTACTGAAAAACATCATTTTGGGGTATAGTCAGGACCACTCCTTGTGGGAAGGGAGTTATTTTGGAGTATTTCATGGAATTTAAATAACTGCTAAAACTTGTATTAGTTTATAATTTTCCGCCGCACTGAAACTCTGATTATGAATGCTTTAATATATGGTTTGACCCTGATGGCTTTCTGATCTCACTTAAATTATTAAATTAACAGGTTTGCAAGAAAAACTAATTCTTGGAATGTCCATATTACAAAGTAAACTTTGTCCGTTTTGACAGAGATTTTCATAAGTTAAAATGGTATTACTCAGAAAAATTTAAAATCACTATTTTATTATGGGTATTTAAGGGTAATTATTTAGGGTGTTACAGTGATGATGTTGATGATGATGGTGGTTGGTGGGTGGCGACAGCAGGCGGCGGTGGTGATGGCGGTTCGGAGGGAAGTGGTGGTGGTGGTGATTTTGTGTGGACGAGGGAGAACAAGAGAGAGAGAGAGAGAGAGCTTAATAGGGAGAGAGATGCGTTCATGGTGGTGGTGGTGGCCTTGGTGGTGGCGGCTGGACGTGGTGGAGGGAGGGAGGAGATTGGGACCGGAAATGGGGGTTTGGGGGACTGGGGGAGGGCCAGCGCGAGCTTTTATGTTGGCTGGTGCGACAGGTTCGCACGCTGGCAATTGAGAGAGGGATCGTGCGCTTGAGCGCGAGGCCCCTTTTGGCTCAGGTCTGATGCACAACTCGCGCCTGGGGCGCGGCTAGGCGCGAGTTTGTTGACTCTGGGTTGACCATGCTATATCTTCTTCGTTCACCGTCGGATCTTTCTCAAATTTGGAGGAGAGCTTCCTGAGACTCATGTCTTCATATCCAACGGTGGAATTTGGGTTTAGAGTTGTAGTAATTTTATTCTCAATTTTCTCTTATTGAGCATTTTCTAACACTAAACGCTTTCCTTTAGCACCTAACTAAGGCTTGAAATTATCGTTCCAATTGTCCCAAATTCTAATTAATTTAATTTTAATTGGAATTAAAATTCGGGATGTTACATTTCTCCCCTACTTATTTGAATTTCGTCCCCGAAATTCCAGTTGTCCCTTATCTGGAAGGAGTATCCCTTGACAGAGCTTCCGACCATGTCATTTTAATTCCTTCGGTTCTAATCTTCCCTTTGAGGAATTTCTAAGTTAAGGTTTTTGCGGTATAATTACTCGCCTCATGTATGGTTTATCTCAGTCACTCAGGAATCAACGTAATACACAGAGTCTTAAGAGACCGAGACAATTATTTGTGGTGCTCCGACATAACCTCTTAAGTGAGACTCCACTTCGCGACTCCACTCTTTCCCTGTTCGTTTCTTAATCCTTCAAGTGAGTCTAGTGAGGTCGCCCTTCAAATCCACCTTAGCTATATCTGTATTCTACTCCGGTGGTACTTCCCTTCCGTTCGTTTAACGATTTCAATGTGGTATAGGGGTTCCTACGGGTCGATTTCACTTAAGGGTCGAGGTCAGGGTCTAAATTTATTTCCCAATTGTCTGATGGTCCGAGAAGGTACTGATTGATTCTTAGTTTAATTCTCGTTCCATTCTCCACGAACCTCTTCGACAGTTAATGCGGAGCGTTTGGGGTGAGTTATTCATTAGCCCTACGGGTTATGGTATGATCATCGGACATTAAGTCCAGCTCGATACAATCTTCCTTACGATTCGTTACCGTTCTGCATTCCACCTTGTTACTCGGATAGGATCCACAATTTTCTTGTTGTTAAAGTTCCATCTTCCATTCCTTGGATTGAAATCCTCCCCCACTTAGCATCGACATAGTTATATCAATGCCGAGGGAGTAGGTTCGGTCGCTATCAAAAGTTGGTCGTTCCGATTCCCAAATATATTATTTTGAGATTGGAAATGACACAGGGTTTTACTAATGGTGGGTGAATATTGAGTTAGGTTAAGTTCCTGTGGTCTAGGCGAATGCTCCAGAGTGTATCCAAATCTTTTCACTAAGTATCTGAAGCTTGAAGAGAGTGAAGATGAAAAGAAGAATTATGCAAGGAGGGTTTAATGGTCTCCACAAGGTGACCAAGGATGCTTTAGGCGACAAGGTTGAGAAATTGTGAGGTAAGGCCATGTCGTTGTTCTTCTGTTGGATACATTATAATTGACGAATACGAGTGGATTGTCGGCATGAAAGTTTCATGCACGCACAGGTACCGCCGGTTAACAACATGGTTGAGTACATGTCCAGCAAGAAGACAACAGAGATTATTCTAGAGATTGCATCTTCAATGAGGAATCATCGAAAACGCATTTTCTACAAATTAATGATCAACTTGATTGGTCTTAATATGAATGGTTGTGGATGGATATCTATCGGCTTCTCTGGCAACTATTTAAGAGTCTGAATAGGATACTTAGGGAGTTTTGAGTTTCTGAATATCTAGTTTGGTTTTCAAAGGGTCTCAGGTGACCACTATAGAGTTCGCGAGGTCCTATTGGGGTTCTATGTCTAATGGTGCTTACCTTAGGCGAGGGTGATACCTTAAGGCTTTCATCTCCTAAGTTCTGGCGTTAGGTTCGCTCCCGTTGCAAGGGTTGGTTTGTCTTCCTTTTCGATTAGTTAGTACGGCAAGATTTAAGACCATGTTGACTACTTGTCTGTGCTATCAAATATGTAGTAAATTTTCTAAGGTATGGAAATTGCACATACTTACATCTCTCCGAGCTCTTTCACCAAGTGAAAAAGTGGGTCGGCGTTTCTACCGAGCTGAGTTAAATGGATGTAATTGAAGATGTTGTCAGGAATTGATATGTCTAACTAATGGATGTTTATGAATTCTAACAGGTTCCTAAGGAGAGGGAGTTCGATTTGGTCCTACGGGGTTGGAATTTCCTATGTTGGTTGTTCTAATTAAATTGGAAATTGCAATGATATCATCTGTTAGTAAACGCAAAGACTGGGGTAGCTAATCCCAATCTCACCTCTACTAAGAGCAATATCACTGTCGGGTCTGTCGATAACATTATTCCCTAACAGATATAAAAGTTAGAGTGATCAGTTCTAACCTTACTCTCCATTAGTGACAATATTATCAATGCGATTGGTGGGTCTCTAACTAGAGTACTAGCGCTCGTCTTTTCTTTCTAAACTGAATTGGACAAGTTTGTCTTATATAACTGAATCGGGACGGAGACTTGAGGTTCTGATGTAATTTCCTATCTTAGGGACATAATATGCCTCTACACTTCTCGTCTGGATTCCCTTCGTCCTTTTCAACCATAAGATACATTCCTCCTCTTTGAGTTGAGCCAAGAACCATCATATACCCCGATGAGGTCTCCCACATCATGGGCATAGTGGTGTAGCACATGAAACGGCAATCACCTCTATTTGACTTAAGTCCATCTGAACTAAGTCCCTTAGGATTGACACAACCTTAGCTCTATTACTAGATGTGTCTCCCATAATACTAGAGTTCAGTAATAGAAACAAGTTAAGGCGCGAATAGTCGGATATTCCTAGAATTAATTAAGTCCGATATCATAGGTATGTAAATATACTAACTAACTATGGCTGGATTCGACAACAACTTTGGTCACTTGCTTGGTGAACGTACCAATGGAGTAACTCATAACTCCGAGGCCGAGGAGAAACTGCTCTGATACCATAAATGTAACACCCTCACAAATATTCAGTTTTTAGGTTTTAAATAAAATTAGAGTTTGAAAATTTCCTTTTTAATTTAAATATTTATAAAAATTCCTAGGAAAAATCCGGCAGAGTTTCCTCTGTTTTTCGGACTTTCCCAAAATTTCCTTTTTGTACCTGTCCAGACCAGAATAGTTCAAAAGCATAAATCATAAGTATTACAATAAATGAAAACCTAATACCCACAAATACCCAACTCTGGGCATACAGTAATACACACATTTAATTATAAAAATACATTCTTAAACTTAATTAAAATTCACTCTTGGTATCATAAAAGACACCCCTCGTGGTGAGGGTGTCCTGCTCGGCCAGCACTGGTGTATGCTCTACTTGTGTACCTAAAAAATATTAACCACACAGGGGAGGCATCACACAAAACTTAAAGAGAGATTTCTAAGCAGCTATATACGACACACCAAGATAATTCAAGCCTATGCTATACTACTTAATTCATGTTCTTTTTCCTTTTTACTCCCTAACTGTTTCCCAAATCTTTTTCTTTCTAATTGTTTTCTTTTAAATAATCCCTAACCTCTAATTATTCTTGTTCCTCATTACTTTCGCTCTTTCCTTTTTATTCCTTTTTCCTAATCACTCTAGTTTCTCGACTCACTCTCTTTCCAACTAACCTATTTCTTTTTCTTCCTATCCCATTCTACTCTTTCTCACTCTACATCTTCTGCTCCCCTTTTCTTCCTCCTTGTTTACTTTACTTTATTATCTTTTCTTCTTTTTTTTCTCTTTATTTCATTCTTTCCTTTTCTTTTCTCTTTACCGATGCGCCGGGGCTCTATACCCAGTCGACTTACTCTGGTGATGCGCCGGGGCTCTATACCCGGTCGTCTTACACTGGTGATGCGCCGGGGCTCTATACCCGGTCGACTTACACAGGTGATGCATCGGGGCTCTATACCCGGTCGACTTACACTGGTGATGCGCCGGGGCTCTATACCCGGTCGACTTACACCGGTTCCCTTTTTCTTCTTTTCATTATATTTCCTTTATTTCACTTTCTTTCTTTCAATTCACATTTTAATTCTTTTCTTTCTCTTCTTCTCTTTTCCCTCATTCTCTTTCTTTGTTTCCTTTTCCTACATCACTCATATTTAATAATATCTAGCTCATGCATTTAGAACCAATTATATTATTTCTTTTTTCCGTTAACTCCCTCTTTCTTATTTTCTGTTTATTTCCTTCCTCTAATGGCTAAACACTCATTCACTCCATTTATTTCTATTAACCTTATTTTATCCTAATTTAGTTCTCAACTCATTCCTACACTTTCTTTATTTAATTCCGGCTCTCCCTAATAAATCTCTAATTTCTCCCTTTTCTCACTTACGCTACTCACTCGTTCTTATAATTCCGTTTATTTATTTCTCTCTTTTTTTTCTTTTTGCTAATTACTTTAACTCTTCTTTAACTAAATTTTCTTTCCTTATTATCTTCCTTATTACATATCCTATTATTATATTATTGGTTCTATTCTACTCGGTGGTCTCACTAAATTCTCTTTACTCTCATTTGTTCATTTCTAAATTTATTTCCCTATTCACCATTTCTATTCTTTTGCCACACCCTACCGATCTAATTGATTAGTTATTCTGTTACCTATCTTTTTATTCGTCACTATTTGGTTCCCCTATTTACTCCATCTATCTTTCTTCATTATTAGCGGGCTACTCTAAGGTTCATTAGCAATTAACATTTCCCCCGGTCCTAGCGATAGATATAACTACCCAGAAATACACCCCTTAAGGACTGGTAATGAAATCCCTTACCTCAATCGATGACAGTGAGAGGGGTAACCTTAATCTGACGCTTTACTCCCCGACTCACGCTTTAGCTCGGCTCCAACTTGATCCTAAGCTTCCCCAATCTTCGATTCCAAGAACGGTGGGGACAATCGATCTCGATCACGGTGACGGTGTTGCTCTTCGACACCGGGAGGAGAGAGAGAGAGAGCACGGTAGAGAGGGGATATGGGGATGAAAGGTGGCTATGGTGATTTGGTGATGGTGGCGGTCACCACCGCGAGTGGCGGCGATGGCGGCTGTGGTGGTGAGGGGCGACGGTGTGTGTGGGTGGAGAGGGAGAGAGAGAAAGTGAGGCAATGGAGAGAGAGAGAGCTTGAGGGAAAGATCCATGGGGAGGGAGGAGTTGGTGATGATGTTGATGATGATGGTGGTTGGTGGGTGGCGGCCGCAGGCGGCGGTGGTGATGGCGGTTCGGAGGAAAGTGGTGGTGGTGGTGATTTTGTGTGGAGGAGGGAGAACAAGAGAGAGAGAGAGCTTAATAGGGAGAGAGAGATGCGTTCATGGTGGTGGTGTTGGCCTTGGTGGTGGCAGCTGGACGTGGTGAAGGGAGGAAGGAGATTGGGACCGGAAATGGGGGTTTGGGGGTGGGCCAGCGCGAGCTTTTATGTTGGCTGGTGCGACAGGTTCACGCCCTGGCGATTGAGCGCGGGATCGTGCGCTTGAGCACGAGGCCCCTTTTGGCTCAGGTCTGATGCACAACTCGCGCCTGGGGCGCGAGTCTGTTGACTCTGGGTTGACCATGCTATATCTTCTTCGTTCACCGTCGGATCTTGCTCAAATTTGGAGGAGAGCTTCCTGAGACTCATGTCTTCATATCCAACGGTGGAATTTGGGTTTAGAGTTTTATTTATTTTATTCTCAATTTTCTCTTATTGAGCATTTTCCAAAACTAAACGCTCTCCTTTAGCACCTAACTAAGGCTTGAAATTATCGTTCCAATTGTCCCAAATTCTAATTAATTTAATTTCAATTTGAATTAAAATTCGGGATGTTACACTCCGAGACCGCAAGGTCAACCCGTTAGTGTTCGGAACACTGACTCTCTCCTACCTTGTTGTCGTATCGGCAACCGCTGATATTGCAACGGGTAGATAGCGCAGCGGAAGCGTGGTGGGCTTCATTAATCAAAGACCGGAGCTAGGCGACAAGTAATAGGAAGCAATGACTAGAAGCTAGGAATTTCCCCTGGCGGAATGTACCCATTGTAAGTTCTTAGTTACCTAGCTCTATCATACTGTATCCCGGCAAAAGTTTTTATTTACCACTGGTGTTCTGAAGTAAGTAAATGGGCTACGTTTTAAATGATGTTTCGAAAACGGGTTTCAAAGTGCGATGTCTTGTGACATCTCGGTTTGGAACTTGAAAGGGTTGTGCAAAATGAGAACATGAGTTTTAAAATGTAACTAGGTTTTGGAAACCGAATGTTCTCATCTTGTGTAATACTTGTATAAAAAAAATGGCCCTAATTTTCACTACTTTGAGTTTAAGTTTTCAAGTGGCCGAATTGGGGTGTTACACCGAATCTGATACTGAGTCCGAACTCCATGATTATGAGGAATTATATACTACTTAAACTGAAATGCAATCCAATTTCAAAAAACTTGCCAAGAGCTATGCTAAGCTAAAAAGAAATATTTCAAACCATAAAGAACAAGTTCTCGAATTAGAAAAATGCATTGAAAAATTGAAAAGCAGCAATGATTCTTCAGAACATACTATCACTTCCTTGAAAAATCAAAACTGTGAAAGTTTCATTAAGTATGAAAAAGAAATTCAAAATTTTAAAACTACTAATGCAACCTTTTCAAAAAGTGATACGATGCTAAACTGATTACTTGTTGAACAGAGAAACAATTCGAACAAAACAGGTCTCGGTTACACACATGCCCAAAAGAAAACATTTCGGAAAGTTGGCTCATTTTCAAATATAAAGCATTCTAAAAAGCCGACCTGTTCTTACTGTGGAATTCTTGGACATACGCCGAGTGAATATAAAATTAGGCGATATGGTGTGGCTGACGGCTCATATGTTTGGATTGTCAAGGGAGAAAATCCCTACACTAAACGATAGGGACCCAAAAGTGTTTGGGTACCCAAGATGAACAAGTAATATATGTTTTGTAGGTGTGCTTCCGAACAAAGGAAAATCGGTGGTATCTGGACAGTGGATGTTCGAAGCACATGACTAGAGATAAGCAGCACTTTGCCAAGCTTAGTCCAAAAGAAAAAGGTTATGTCACTTACGGAGACAACAACCGAGGTAAGATTTTGGGTGAAGGTAAAATCGGAAATTCTTCCGACCTGATTATCGAAAATGTTTTATACGTTCAAGGTTTGGAATACAATCTCTTGAGCATTAGCCAACTCTGTGATATCGGTAATCATGTCGTTTTTACCTACACTCACTCTTTTATCAAAAGTGACAAAGACAATTCGATCAAATTTGTGGGAAAAAGATCAAACAATACTTATTTGGTAGATTTAAATGAAATTTCTTCTCTGGTTTCTACCTGCCGAGAAAATGATACTTGGTTATGGCATCGTCGGACTGCTCACATAAATGTATATCAGTTAAAGAAACTTCAATCCAAATACTTAGTGGTCGGCCTACCAAAGCTGAAATTTTATATAGAAGGTGTTTGCACTTCTTGTAAAAAGTGTAAACAAACCAAAAATAAATTTTCATCTAAAACGATGGTTTCCACAACACAGCCATTAGATTTGCTTCATATGGACTTGTTCGGACCATCGCAAGTAAAAAGCTTTGGTGGAAACTACTTTGCCTTAGTGATTGTCGATGACTTTTCTAGATTTACTTGGACTTTATTTTTAGCTGCAAAAAGTGACACTTTTCAAAGCTTTAAAGAGCTAGTCAAACGAATCCAAAATAAAGTAAACCAAAAAGTAATTGTTATCCGAACAGACCATGGCGGCGAGTTCGGGAATCACAAATTTGAAAAGTTTTGTTCTAAGTTTGGCATTGAGCATCAATTTTCAGCTCCAAGAACTCCCGATCAAAACGGAGTTGTGGAAAAAATCGAGTTCTTGAAGAACTTGCTCGGACTATGCTGAATGAATCACAAGTGCCTCATTATTTTTGGGCTGCTGTGGTTAATACTTCTTATCATGTATTAAACCGAGTTCTAACTTGGCCTATCTTAAAGAAAACACCCTATGAACTTTACAAAGGAAAAAAACATCTCGAAAAATTTGATTCAAAAGCTGATGAAGGTATATTCTTAGGTTATTCTTCTTGAAGTAAAGCTTACCGAGTGTTTAATAAACAAACTTCCTCTATGGAAGAATCTATACATGTGGTATTTGATGAGTCTCCGAAAGAAGATACCTTGAGTTGTGTAAAAAGTGCAGGAATCCAGGAAAACTCAAGAGTCGAGTTCAGTGAGGATGAACCGATCATAACTGGAGGTGGATCTCAAAAGGATGACCCTGAAATAGTTGATATCGAAGCACAGAGGGACGACATCCCTTCTGTCTGGAAAACAAACAAGAACCATCCGATCGAGAGGTGCTCGGAGATATATCAAAGGGAGTTTTAACTCGTCGATCAATTAAAATTTTTGCAATTTTGTCTATTTTGTTTCTCAAATTGAACATAATTCTGTTAAGAAAGCGATTGAGGATGAACATTGGGTTATTGCTATGCAAGACGAGCTAAATCAATTCATCAGAAATGATGTTTGAGAGTTAGTTCCTAAGCCCGATGATCATACTATAATTGGTACAAAATGTATTTTTAGGAATAAATTGGACGAGTCAGGGAGAATTATCCGAAACAAAGCGAGACTAGTTGCTCAAAGCTACAACCAAGAGGAAGGTATCGATTATGATGAGACCTTTGCTCTGGTTGCTCGGCTTGAAGCAATCCGAATTCTACTTGCTTTTGGATCTATTATGAAATTCACCCTGTATCAAATGGATGTCAAGAGTGCTTTCTTAAATGGATTTATAAATGAAGAAGTTTATGTGAAACAACCTCCTGGTTTTGAAAGCCATGAATTTCCGAATCATGTTTATATACTTAAAAAGGCTCTTTACGGATTGAAACAAGCTCCTCGTGTAACACCCCGATTCTTTTAAAAGGGAATAAGATAATTTAGTAAAAGAGATACAGCGGAAAATAAAAATTCCCTTTATTCAAGAATAGTGAATAAAAATTTATTTTTACAAAATACATTTGTTCTCAGGGTTACAAAGGATCAGATCCAATTTAGCATCTTCCTTCTCTGCTTGAGTCTCTGGCTTGGACAGGCTGACTATCTCTAATTTGAACTTGTACCTACCACCAGACATGGTAGATGGGATTAAGTCACTTGTTATATCGCGTAAGCAGGTTATTGATTAAGTCACGCACATACGATAAATCATGATGCAAATGATGCATGTCAATCAAGTGTCTTATCAGTCACATTCATCTGATTATTATCTGTATGCAATGTGAGACTTTTCTCTATTCTACAAAAGAATTCATAGGTAATCATCACAATTCAAAAACATCTCAATTGTACAAGGGTCATACGTATACTGGGCCACGACGCTTACAAATACATTCTGTCGTATTTGCAACGGGTCCTTTCCTAAGGGACACGTCGTACCGGGATATCAACATTGACATGACGCTTACAAATACACTCCTTCGTATCTGCACCGGATCCTTTCCCAAGGGACACGTCATACCGGGATTCATCATTGACATACTGCTTACGGATAGCGTCCTACCCGCAACAGGTCTTTTCCCAAAAGACACAGTATATCGGGAATTCATGGCTATATCACTTACGAATAGCGTCCTATTCGCAACGAGTCCCTTCCCAAAGGACACGATATACCGGGAGTCTAAACATTCTCGTATACGTTCCTTATACTCAATTCATTATAAAATATGTGTACCATATGAAATCTTTTGTGCTCGACCTTCATACCAAACCGTGCATAAAGGAGGCTTATTCATTCTTTACTTTATTTGTCATCGCACATTTTCATTTTCAAAGATAGATCATTCATTATTAATATCAATTTGTTAATCATTAAACTTCATATGTATGATGATTCAAACGTCATCAATATACACAAAACCATTTCATTCAAGCATAATTACCAATATAATCATCAAAGTATAATTACCAATTTCACTCAAGCATTATCAATATAATCATCATTAAAATCATTGTCACAGCAATGCCATTATATTACTATGCTTGTACACAAAACCCTAAAGGATTATGATACTAAACTTAAGGATTTATGGGTTTTTCGCAGATCTTAACCGGTTAAAGAGTCTGTTAACCGGTTAAACTGGACAGACCTGAGAATAAACAAGTGTAATTTATCAGTCCTTAACCGGTTAAAGTAACTCTTAGCCGGTTAAGTTATGCAGTTTCAGCCAATAACCTTAGCTTCTCAACACCAAAATCATTTCCGGACTTATTCTAATCTTGTCCTATTCTAAGACAATAATTTACGTTCACTTTAAATTCTATATCACCTTGAATTCATTACAACCATGGACTTATATTGAGGTGTAATCCTTTGTGTTCCTTTTATTTACAAATGACAAATCAATTAAGGGATTAAGAACTAAATCTAACCTTTATCTTCCAAAACATTAAATAACATTCTAAACTTGTAAAGGAAAGGACTAGTGATTTACTTCTATGATATTCAACATCATGATTAACATGGCCTAGTTCTCTCAGGTTCTAACCGGTTAGGATGCCTGTTAACTGGTTAGATTGTATAGACCTAAGAGCAATCTTCAACTCTTTAAATCTAATTTCTATTCAATACTTCAAGTTAATACTTAGCAACCTCAAACAACATACGAACCACATAGTTCAAGGCTGGTTTTATACAATTCATAATATACATAATTCATGACATGCACTCTTACACATCTCATTGATTTCGAAGCTCAATTCAAAAGCAAGAATACATATTACATGTCACATGGAATTCAAGTACTCAATTCATTATCATTCAATCATAAGTCCAGCCATTACTTAGTCTTTAACTCATGTTCATAATTTAGTATGCAATTTCCTAGAGAACCATGGAATACTTTGGTCTCCAAACCAAACGATCTTGTCATGGTTCCAACATATTTATTCAATTATAAACAATTACACAAACCCTCAATCATTAATCCTAGCAATATGAATGAAATCTCCTATACCTATTTGAAATTATTGAATGGATTTGAGGCTGAAATTTGACAAAGGCTTCTACAACTTAGAGTTTGCAACATTAACAACACAACTTCAACAAACTAACTTTGGTGGGATTTTACATCAACATCATGCCAATAAAAATTGTAAAAGAGAGTTAGAACCTAAACTAGGATATAAAGACTCAAGATTAAAACGAATCGGAGGCTCAAAACTCGTCCACACTCTTATCTTGAGGTGTTAATGGGTGATAAATGGCTTAAGGGAAGTGAATCCACGTTTTTATCTCGAATTTTCGAGATAAATCGACTTGTTTTTCTGTAGATCTGATGCCTTTAACCGGATAAATGATTACTTAACCGGTTAAACACTTTTAAAAATCCCAAAATATACTATTAAATAACTGTTTCACAGAAAAATTAATTTAAAAATATTTACTTCACAAAATAAAATTTTACCGTTGGATGTTAAGATAAAAAGTTTAGGAACCTTGTGTAAAAATTTGAACAAGATCCAACGGTTAACGAAAGAGATATTGTCCGATCTTTGCATGCTATTTTACCAAAATATTACTTTTTACATATTTCATTTAAATCTTTCCTTGCCAAAGCTATTTTATTTCCAAAATATGCTTCCTTTTAATTTATTTTCCCTTAAAATAATTTTCAATAATAAAATAATCATTTATTCTTTTTATGAAAATGAGGGATGTTACACCTCGGGCTTGGTACGATCGGCTAAGTTCCTTTCTTTTAGATCAAGGCTTTGAAAGAGGGAAGGTCGACACTACTTTATTCATTTTTAAATCTAAAAAGGACAATTTATTAGTACAAATTTATGTTGATGATATAATTTTAGGTGCTACTAATATGTCTCAATGTAAGAAATTCTCAGCTCTAATGAAAGGTGAATTCAAGATGTCAATGATGGGAGAACTCACATTTTTCCTCAGACTTCAAGTAAAGCAAGCCGAAGGAGGCATCTTTGTGAATCAAGGAAAATACAACAAAGAGCTCCTAAAGAAGTTCGGGAAGGAAAATTGCAAGAATGCAGCAACGCTGATGAGTACCTCCTGCTATCTCGACAAGGACGAGTCAGGTAAGTCGATAGATGTATGTAAATATAGAGGCATGATAGTAAGTCTCCTGTATTTAACTGCATCTCAGCCTCATATAATGTTCAGCGTATGTATGTGTGCTCCGTTTCAAGCTAATCCGAAGGAATCACATTTATCTGCTATCAAACGAATATTTAAATATTTAAAAGGAACCGAAAACACTAGTCTTTAGTATCCGAATGATGCTAATCTTAGTTTGGTCGGATATTCTGATTCTGATTTTGCAGGATGCAAGCTTGACCGAAAAAGCACTAGTGGAACTTGTCATCTTTTGGGAAGATCTCTAGTGTCGTGGTTTTCTAAAAAGCAAGCTTGTGGTTCTCTTTCCACCGCAGAAGCAGAATACATTGCAGCCGGCAACTGTTGTGCTCAAATCCTTTGGATGAAGCAACAACTGTCGGACTTTGGCTTAAACTTGGATCACATCCCTATCAAATGTGACAATACAAGTGCAATCAACCTAACTAAGAATCCTGTGTATCATTCTTGGACAAAACACATTGAAATAAGACACAATTTTTTACGAGATCATGTTCAAAAAGGTGATTGTGTTATTGAATTTGTAAGCACTGAAAATCAATTAGCCGACATTGTTGGACTACAGGCAAGTATATCAGATCAACAAGTAATATAGTCAATAAGACCAGATATCGTCCCTTAGGGATTGCAAATTGTTCAATTAGTTCTCACCAAAGAGTAGTTAGAAGCGAAATCTATAGGTTTGTAACTAATTAATTAAGATTTAATTGAAATAAAATAAAATAAAAACATAAATTAAATAAAAATGTTGAGCAATTTAAGAAAACTAGTTAGGAACATGGTTTCATTGTAGGCGTTGTTTATTTATCATGAATCTCTGTTTTTCCCTAAATCAAGAACAAATTTCTAAGGTAGTAATTACTAGATTCCTCTTGTGCATTACTTTTTATTATCCAATTTTATAACCCTTAATCCCTTAAGTGATTAAACCATTGAATAACTTTTAAGAAAAGAACAGTGGAATTTGTAATAAGTTATATAATTACCCAAAAGTATCCCTACGAGTTGAATAATTATATTGTTTGATTAAAGGCCTATTCTAATTCCTAATCTCCTAATTGAAGAATTAGAGATCCAAAACATAGATTAACTACTTCCATGAATAACAGTGAAAATACAATCAAACACTTGATTTAGAAAAGGAAAAACATCAATTCATGAAATAAATAAACTAATCCATACAAATTCACCAATTCCTAACACGAGGGTTTCGGTTACACATTAATAAAATAAGAACAAAAACAATAGAAGAGTAATCCATAATCATAAAAAATTAGGATTACCGCAAAGAGATCTTCAATCTTCCAAACTTTGATCTTCTTCTCCTCTAAAGCTCTCCAAAATCATGTAATCTCCCTCTCTAAAAGCTGGCAACCTAATTCTAATCCTAGAATAAGTATGTAATTACAAATCCTAAACAAATCCCTCAAAAACGTATCAGAAATTGGCCCAACTGGGCCTCGACGAGGTCTGCACGCCTGGGCGCCTCAGGCTCGATGCCTGAGCGCGCCCAGTTGATCTGATGTTGTTTACTGGGGGTCGCGCGCCTGGGCATGGGGAGCTCCACGCTTGGGCGTGTCGACCCTGCTCCGACTTTGTTTCGCTCCGTTCTTGCGCCATTTTCAAGGTCCTTTCATCCTCTTTTCAGTTCCATATTTATTTTCTTCAATTAAGCTCCAAAAGTACCTGAAACATACCCAAAACAGATCAAAACATTCAAAGGATTCTAAACTAAGAACAAAATCCTAAAACTATACAAAAAGTCCTAAGTTTACAAGAGAAACAAGCCAAATTCATAGCAAAAGGGAGTCTAAATCATGCTCAAAACATCATATATTAGACCCAAATCACTCCCCCAAACTTAGTATTTTGCATGTCCAAGGCAAAAGTAAAATAAAAATTCTAAAACACAAGACTACCCTCTAAATCAAAATGTAAACACCTAATCTAGGACTTTGACTCACAGACTCATACACTTATTTTCACAAGCAATTCATACAATTGAAACCTGGTTAGAAAAACAAACTCAACAAGAACCAATGATTAGTGAACACTCTCAACCTCACAGTGTATATCTCTCATGTGTATCAAGGTTTATATATATGTAATTCACTCAAGTTCATACAATGACAATGTGTTACCATAAGCTTGACCATAGACCCAAATCTCCACTTAAATTATTGAATGCACTCAAAAGTCAAAAGGTCTTATATTTGGTTGTAATGAGGCCATGGTTAAAAGTGTCAGGCGGGATAAAAGAAAGAAGGAACAAAACTAAGGGCTAAAATGCAAAACAAATTTCCCTCAAAAATCATGAATGAGCAATGAATACTTATAGGACTCACACTCAACTCACAATTATTCTGTTCTTCTTTTCTTTTCACTTTTTTTTCTTCTACTCTCTTCCAAATTTCCCATTTTTTTATTCATTTATTTCATGAAAGAGAAGTAGATTCGCAACACTTTGCACTTTTCATTCACTTTTTGAATGATTCCTCTCAATTGCTGATTCAAAATTCCTAAGGTACTCACAAAAATTATGCAATCAGTGCAGGGTACCAAAGAAAAATCATAATTCATTAGGCTCAAAGTGGGAAACTAAAGGAAATATGTCAATGCAAATCATCTGAAGGCCACAAAAACACAATCCTAGTTGCCTTAATCATCTTAATACATGCAAACAATTATCAATTTTGAAATGGTCACAGGTCAAGTTCTAGAACACAAATCCAAAGTGAACAACACTCATAAAAGAAATAGGGGTTTCAAAACACAAAATCAATAAATCACATACCCCTTCAGTGTTTAGGCTCAAAATTGTTGGAAACCAACAAGCGGCCTAACAGTTTACTAGAGGGGGTTGAATAGTAAATTGAAGTAACGATATTAATTTTTTGGATATAATTGATATTAACAAATAACACGCTTACTGATTTTATACAAAATAAGATTTCTGTCCAAAATGTGATGAACTACGCAATAAGTTCAAGGACTACTCGAGTAGTGCGATAAGTTTCAGGTATAAAACAGAGTTTCAGAGAACTGGTTTCACAGGCAAGAACGCCACAAACAGAAGCAAGATAATTTGTTAACTTAAGGTTCAGATGGAGAGATTAAATATGTGGATATAAATGAAAGCAATAAAAAGAGAACACAGAGAATTTTTATACTGGTTCACTCTCACCCACTTGAGAGCTACGTCCAGTCCCCCTAAACCTTATGGAGCTTTTTACTCAAAATCAATTAAAATTGGTTACAATAGGAGATACAAGCGAACGTCACTCTATAAATGCTATCCCTTTCAAGAGTGTACCAAACTCTACCCCAATTTTGTTGATCTTGATTTTTGAAGAACCTCTTCAACGCTTCCACTAACAGGACTCCTTGAATCCTTCAAGAGTTCCTTCCTTTCTTCAATCGTGAATTCAGATGACAGAAAAGCGTCTCCAAAAGATCTCAATTGAAAATGAATATGAAAGCTTGAATACTAATTGAGATTAGGTCTTAGAAAGGGAATAGATGAAACGCCAAAAACGGTTTTAGTGCAAAGACTAAATTGTTCTTGTGAAAGTTCTGTACATGTCCGGTTGGAAGAGGTAATCACATATATAATTAAAATCACAAGAATCAGGGAGGAGCCAAAGAAAACAGATTAGGAAAGATTCCTCCATGATTACCTCTTCAACAGACATATTTGGAACTTAGTTACTGATGAATTTGACTTGTGCTAATTGAGTAGTTGAGGCACTACTCTATTAGTGCGAGCAAACAGAGAAGTTGATGCTTATCTGATGGGCAGACTAATCGAGTAGTTGAGCCACTACTCGAGTAGTTCGTGCAGACAGAGAAATCACATCTTTTCTGTTTAGCAGGCTACTTGAGTAGTGCACAAGCTACTCGAGTAGTCACTGCTTCTTTCTTAAAACAGTTTTAAAAATAGTTTTCAAATTTGCTAGTCCCTTTCTAAGCTTTTTCAACTATTTAACTCAGGTAGTATTCATGCTAACTAAAATAATCGCTTGAGTAAAACCTAAGTCTACCACCCACACTCAAACATAAATATAAAAGATTACAATGGAGCGGGAAGTAGAAGACTCTAAGAGGTTTGTTGTTGTTGACTCTTCAGACTATTTGTCTTCATCAAAATATCGCATTCCTTGTTGAATTTACAATCTCTCCCTTTTTGATGATGACAAATGCTTGTTTATTTTGCATACTCCCCCTGAATGTATGCACTTACACCTGTAAAGTTTTAAACAACAAAAACAACAACCTTTCTCCCCCTTTTGGCATGATCAAAAAGGAGCCAAACACGTAAGTGCATTGCCAAAAGAGAGGTTAAAATCAAGGTCAAAACCAGAATTTTAAATAATAATGAATAAAAGCATAATGCAATAGGCAGCCATGGATGAGTTTAAAAACAAGAGAGTATAAACTGAAAACATCAAACATTGGACACATAGTTTTAACACACATGACCAGAGTTTAAAAGATCCGAAATACCAAGATGAACCAAAATAGAACAAAGGCAGAAGAAAATTTAAAAACATCAAGAGGATGGAGGAGGGTGAAAAGCTCCAAAAGCATTAGTGATGAATTGCTGCATGGTTTGATAATCCTCTACCATACGATGCTCCATTTGATCCATACGCTTGTCAATTCGATCCAAACGATCATTCACGCGACCAAAATGGGAATCAATGTGATTCATCAGCGAATCATGCAGAGCTCTAAAATCAAACGACGAGGAGGCATGAGAAGGAGACACGGGAGGCTGACCCGGCTGTGCCTTAGGCTGGGAATCCATAAAATTGTCGACATTCAGTCCTTCTTCAGCAGCCTGATATGCTTGTTCCTCTTCTTGCCTGTCTTCATCGTGAGCCGCTGGATTATCACCTCTAGAACTCGGAAGATCCTCTTTCCAATACCATATTTCAGAACGCTCATGTTTGCAAAGACCCGTTAAGTGGAAAAACACAGTATCAAGGCAATGTCTATCGGCAGTGTAGTGATTATTTGGCTCACCATCAGGGATAGCCACTCCAAGATAATGAACCAATTCACAGACATGCATCGGATAGGGCAGCCATCCAAAACTCGAAGCGCTAGCAGCCATAAACATTCTTTCAATAATTACTTGAGACCAGTTTGTGCGGATATTGTTGTTGATGCCATTTAGAATCTTAAGATCATCCTCAAAGGCCTGTCCAAAATTCCTAGAAGTTCTTGGAAACAAACAATATGTAACAATATAGAGTAAAATTATGTTTTCAACTGTTAGTGGCTTAACCTTCTTATTGCCACCGTTCCACTAATACCCAGGGCGCAGAGCTTGTATATAAACTAGGGATACATCACAATCTAATCCCTTATTAACTAATGATGCCCCAACAATAGATAGACCAAAAAGAGAATTCAAATCAGCGAGAGAAAAAATAATCCTAGTGCCATAAACCCAAGAGAAGTATCTGTCTCCTTGTTGGAAAAGATTTGCATAAAATTGTCTTACTGTCCTACGGTAAATGCGACAATTAAATTCTAGGAAGCGCTGTAAACCAGTAGATTCAATGAGATTTACCAGTTGAAGTCGTTGTTGACGCAGCCACTGAGTATTGACCCAATGAATTTCTGCATAATCCCTTTGTGCATAGCGTGACCAGCGAGCATTATGAGAAGCAGCAGAGAAGTAATATCCAAGATCAATCTAATTAGCCCGTCTCTTGGTGCGTTTTGGAGGAGGAGCAGAGGATGATGCCATTGGAGATTTTCAAAACAAATTTTTAGGGTTTGAAAAGGGGGTAAAGAGAAATAGTGAAAAGTATGAAGAAATAGAGAAGATAAAGTAAAGATATAATGTTGGAGATTGATAAAGTGAAGAATTTTTGTAGAAATTTTTGAAAAGGATGAAGAGAAACGTGAAAACCAGAGAGAGAGAGAAGAGAAAACGTGTTTTTGAGAGAGAAGAAGAATGAGGAAGAAGATGACTCAATCCTGTTTTTACTGCTGCAGATATAGCGGACTAATCAAGTACCCCTCCAACTACTCGATTAGTTCGGCCTCATAGAGAGTGGGAAAAACTGGTTTTGAGGGAAGTACTCGATTAGTCTAGGGACTACTCGAGTAGTAAAAAAAAATTTAGAAACAGCACCAGTTAAACACCGGAGAAAATTTAAAATACATGAAAACCTTTTAAAACATGCAGGCCTTAAGATACTTATGATGAACTTTCAAGCCCAAAAGATTAAACTAAATATTTATAAGAGAACACAAACAACCATATTGAAATAAGACTTTGAGTTTAGGTGATTTTTCAAAAAGAATAAGATACTGAAGTCAATTAGCTTACACTTTATTCATCTAAAATGCCTAGCTCCCTTCTTATATGATAGAAGGTGTCTCTGGGAAGGGGTTTTGTAAAAATATCAGATAATTGATTTTCAGTACTTACAAATTCTATAGAACAGTCACCCTTTTGAACATGATCGCGTAGAAAATGATGTCTTATTTCGATGTGTTTTGTTCATGAGTGATACACAGGATTCTTAGTTAGATTGATTGCACTAGTATTATCACATTTGATAGGAATGTGATCTAGATTTAAACCAAAATCCGATAGTTGTTGTTTCATCCAAAGGATTTGAGCACAACAACTACCGGCAGCAATATATTCTGCTTCAGCGGTAGAAAGAGCAACACAAGCTTGATTTTTGGAAAACAAGACACTAGCGAACTTCCCAATAAATGGCATGTTCCACTAGTGCTTTTTCTATCAAACTTGCATCCCGCAAAATCAGAATCAGAATATCCAATCAAACTAAGCTTAGCATCATTGGGATACCATAATCCAGTGTTTTCAGTCCCTTTTAAATATTTAAAAATGCGTTTTACAACGGATAAATGAGATTCTTTTGGTTTTGCTCTAAAACGTGCGCACATGCAAACACTGAACATTATATCCGGTCTTGATGCAGTTCAATATAGTAGACTACCTATCATGCCCCTATATTTACTTACATCTACCGGCTTACTTGACTCATCCTTATTGAGGTAGCAGGAGGTGCTCATAGGAGTTGTTGCATTCTTGCAATTGTCCATTCCAAATTTATTTAGGAGGTCTTTGCAGTATTTTTCTTGATGCACAAAAATCCCTCCTTTAACTTGCTTTACTTGAAGTCCAAGGAAGAACCTGAGTTCCCCCATCATCGACATCTCAAATTCACCTTTCATCAAAGATGAAAATTTCTTACACAAAGACATATTAGTAGCACCGAAAATTATGTCATCAACATAAACATGTACTAATAAAATGCCCTTTTTAGATTTATAAATGAATAAGGTAGTATCAACCTTCCCTCTTTCAAAACCTTGTTCTAAAATAAAAGAACTCAATCGGTCGTACCAAGCTCTAGGAGCTTGTTTCAAACCATAAAGAGCCTTTTTAAGTTTATAAACATGGCTGGGAAATTCATGGTTTTCAATGCTAGGAGGTTGTCTAACATAAACTTCTTCATTTATAAAACCATTTAAGAAAGCACTTTTAATGTCCATTTGAAAAAGATTGAATTTCATTATTGATGCAAAAGCAAGTAAAATTCTAATTGCTTCAAGGCGTGCAACTAGAGCAAAGGTTTCGTCATAATCGATACCTTCCTCTTGGTTGTAGCCTTGAGCAACAAGTCTCGCTTTGTTTCTAATAATTATCTCTGATTCATCCATTTTCTTTCGAAAAATCCATTTTGTGCCAATTATAGTATGATCATCAAGCTCAGGAACTAAATCCCAGACATCATTTCTGATGAATTGATTTAGTTCTTCTTGCATAGCAATAGCCCAATGTTCATCCTCAATTGATTTTTGAACAGAATCAGGTTCAATTTGACAAACAAAGGAAACGAAATTACAAAAATTTTGAATGGAACGACGTGTTAATACTCCCTTTGAGATATCACCTATCACGTTGTCAATTGGATGGTTCTTTCTTGTTTTCCAAGCTAGAGGAATGGCATCGTTTGGAGTTTCCTCTCCAGTTGAGGTTTGAATATCTTCTTTACGATTCTCAGTTAAGTCCACTAGATTACCTGCACTTTCTGCACGGCTCAAAGTATCTCCTTTCGGAGACTCATCAAAAACATTTATTGATTCTTCCATAGTAGACGTTCTTTTATTAAAAACTCTAAATGCTTTACTATGTGAAGAGTAACCTAAAAATATACCTTCATCCGCTTTTGAATCAAATTTTCCAAGATGCTCTTTTCCGTTGTTTAAAATAAAGACTTTGCATCCAAAAACGTGAAAATGAGATATATTTGGTTTTCTACCCTTGTAAAAGTCATAAGGAGTTTTCTTTAAAATATGTCTAGTCAAAATGCGATTTATTACATAACATGCAGTATTGACAGCATCATCCCAAAAATAATGTGGTACTTGAGATTCATTCAACATATTTCTAGCAAGTTCCTCAAGTACTCTATTTTTCTGTTCCACAACTCCGTTTTGCTCGGGAGTTCTTGGAGCAGAAAATTGATGTTCAATACCAAATTTTGAACAAAATTGATCAAATTTGTGGTTTTCGAACTCGCCGCCATGGTCTGTTCGGATTACAATTACTTTTTGGTTAACTTGGTTTTGGACTCGTTTGACAAGATTTTTAAAACTTTTGAAAGTGTCACTTTTAGCAGTTAAAAATAAAGTCCAAGTAAATCTAGAAAAGTCATCAACAATTACCAAGGCATAATAATTGCCACCAAAGCTCTTTACTTGCGATGGTCCAAAAAAGTCCATATGAAGTAATTCTAATGGCCTTGATGTGGAAACCATCGTTTTTGAAGAAAAATAATTTTTAGTTTGTTTGCACTTTTTACCAGCTGTCCAAACTTTTTCAAGATCAAATTTCAGCTTTGGTAAACCAATTACTAGGTCTTTGGATTGAAGTTTCTTTAATTGATTTACATTAATATGGGCTGTCCTACAATGCCATAACCAAGTATCGTTCTCTTTGCTAACCAAACAAATGGATACCAAAGAGGTTATTTCATTTAAGTCAACCAAATAAGTATTGTTTGATCTTTTTCCAACAAATTTGATAGAATTGTCCTTATCACTTTTAATAAAACAATGGGTTGAGGTAAAAATAACATGATTACCGATATCGCAAAGTTGACTTATACTTAAAAGATTATGTTCTAAACCTTGTACAAATAAAACATTATCGATAATCAAGTTGGAGGAATTACCAATTTTACCCTCACCCAATATCTTACCTTTATTGTTGTCTCCATATGTGACATATCCTTTTTCCTTCGGACTAAGCTCTATGAGGTGTTGCTTATCTCTAGTCATGTGCTTCGAACAGCCGCTTTCCAAGTACCACCGATTTTCCTTCGTTCGAAAGCACACCTACAAGACAATGATACTCATTTTGGGTACCCAAATGGTACGGTCTTGGGTCCCTTGAGGTTAGTATGGGGATATTCTCCCTTGACAATCCAAACAAAAGAGCCATTGGTTATACCATAATGCCGTATTTTACAATCATTTGAGGTATGACCATGAATGCTGCAATAAAAACATGTTGGCTTTTTAAAGTGATTTAATTTTGAAAATGAGACAACTTTTTTGAAAATTTTCTTTTTGTCATTTGGGTAACCAAGACCTGTTTTGTCTGAATTATCTCGTTGATCAATAAGTAATCTATTTAGCATTCTATCACTGTTTGAGAAAGTTGCATTTGTGGTTTTTAAATCTAGAATTTCTTTCTCATATTTGATGCAATTTTCACAATTTTGACTTTTCAAGCAAGTGATATTATGTTCTAAAGATTCATTTTCGCTTTTTATTTTCATGCAATTTTCCAATTTAAGAACTTGCTCTTTGTATTTTAAAACATTCTTTTTCAGTTTGAGATAACTTGTAGCAAGTTTCTTAAATTCAGATTGCATGTTAATATAAGCAGAATATAAATCTTCATAATCATCGAATTCAGATTCAGTATCGGATTCAGTATCGAAGGTTACCTCATTTCCTTGTTCAGTTGAAGTATGTCTTTGAGAGGCTTCTTCATCAAATCTTCCCATTAAGCATAGGTTTGCCTCCTCATCATCTGACGAATCTGAATCTGAAGTTTCATTCTCTTCAGGCGCATCCCAGACAATGTAAGCTCGTTTGAACTTATAGTCTTTGCCTTTATTTCTTTCATCACCGCTTTTGTTGTGTAATTTGGGACAATAGGCTTTGATGTGTCCCGGTTCACCACACTCATGACACCTGATCTTATCTTTAGAATTGTTACCTTTATGATGGAAATCTTTGGTCTCTTTTCCATTGCCTTTAAAATTTTTTTTATTTTTGAAAAACTTTCCAAACTTTTTAATCATGAGACCAAAGGTTTCCTCATCAACATTAGAATTTGATTCACTATCAGAAGAGTCTTTACTTACCTTGGAGGTCTTAGTAGAGACCTTTAGAGAGATCCCCTTTTTCTTCTTATCTGACACCTCATGCATGGATAGATGTCCTAGCTCCATCTCATGCTCTTGAAGTTTCCCGAAAAGTGTTGCTAGATCCAAGGTGTCCAAATCCTTTGATTCCATAATACCTGTGACCTTGGGTTGTCATTCCCTGCTTAAGCATCTCAACACTATGTTAATAACTTTAGAGTTAAGAAAAGTTTTACCTAGGGCAATGAGATGATTTATAATATGATTAAATCGCTTTTTCATGTCATTTACTGACTCATTAGGGAACATGAGAAATAACTTATATTCATGCATTAATGTATTTAATCTAGCCCTTCTAACCTCGCTTGTCCCTTCATGAGTAAGTTGTAGGATATCCCACATTTGTTTAGCATTTTTACAATGTGAAACTCTGAAAAACTCATCATAAGACAAGGCAGAAGTGATGATGTTTTTAGCTTTCAAATCATAGGATACTTTCTTTTTGTCATCATCATTCCAACTTGCCCTAGGAATTTCTACAACTTCCTCATTTATTTTTCTTTTAGGTATATAGGGACCATTCTCAATTGCACCCCAAACATCGATATCAATTGCTTCAATAAATATTTTCATTATAGCTTTCCAACAAGCATATCCATCACCATTAAATAGTGGTGGACGGTTTACTGAAGAGCCTTCCCCTCCAAAAGGACTGTTAGAGCCCATGGTTTCCTTAGGATCTTTTTCGAAAAAGTTTTTACACTCGATCTTTCGACCGAGCTCTGATACCACTTGTTGGAAACCAACAAGCGGCCTAACAGTTTACTAGAGGGGGGGTGAATAGTAAATTGAAGTAACAATATTAATTTTTCGGATATAATTGATATTAACAAATAACATGCTTACTGATTTTATACAAAATAAGATTTCTGTCCAAAATGTGATGAACTACTCGATTAGTTCAAGGACTACTCGAGTAGTGCGATCAGTTTCAGGCAGAAAACAGAGTTTCAGAGAACTAGTTTCACAGGAAAGAACGCCACAAACAGAAGCTAGATAATTTGTTAACTTAAGGTTCAGATGGAGAAATTAAATATGCGGAAATAAATGAAAGCGATAAAAAGAGAACACAGAGAATTTTTATAATGGTTCACTGTCACCCACTTGAGAGCTACGTCCAGTCTCCCCTAAACCTTAGGGAGCTTTTTACTCAAAATCAATTAAAATTATTTACAATAGGAGATACAAGCGAACCTCACTCTATAAATCCTATCCCTTTCAAGAGTGTACCAAAGTCTTGAAATCTACCCCAATTTTGTTGATCTTGATGGTTGAAGAACCTCTTCAACGCTTCCACTAACAGGACTCCTTGAAACATTCAAGAGTTCCTTCCTTTCTTCAATGGTGAATTCAGATGACAGAAAAGCGGCTCCAAAAGATCTCAACTGAAAATGAATATGGAAGCTTGAATACTAATTGAGATTAGGTCTTAGAAAGGGAATAGATGAAATGCCAAAAACGGTTTAGTGCAAAGACTGAATTGTTCTTGTGAAAGTTCTGTACATGTCCGGTTGGAAGAGGTAATCACATATATAATTAAAATCACAAGAATCAGGGAGGAGCCAAAGAAAACAGATTAGGAAAGATTACCTCTGAAACAGCCATATTTGGAACTTAGTTACTGATGAATTTGACTTGTGCTAATCGAGTAGTTGAGGCACTACTCGATTAGTGCGAGTAGACAGAGAAGTTGATGCTTATTTGATGGGCAGACTAATCGAGTAGTTGAGCCACTACTCAAGTAGTTCGTGCAGACAAAGAAATCACATCTTTTCTGTTTAGCAGGCTACTCGAGTAGTTCACAAGCTACTTGAGTAGTCACTGCTACTTTCTTAAAACAGTTTTAAAAATAGTTTCCAAATTTGGTAGTCCCTTTCTAAGCTTTTTCAACTATTTAACTCAGCTAGTATTCATGCTAACTAACATAATCGCTTGAGTAAAACCTAAATCTACCACCCACACTCAAACATAAATATAAAAGATTACAATGGAGCGGGAAGTAGAAGACTTTAAGATGTTTGTTGTTGTTGACTCTTTAGGCTATTTGTCTTCATCAAAATAACGCATTCCTTGTTGAATTTACAAAAATCTCACTAGGCTAAAGGTCAGTTCACTAATCACAAATTCTCATAAAGTTTTTCCAAATAACCAGATCTCAAAAATATTTACAGCTCTATCAATTAGTGTCAAAAGTCAATGAGTCTAATCCTAAACTAAGTATTTACACCTATCATCAGAAAAATAGTCCTAAGTCTAGAATAATTACCTACTCCTACCAAGGACACAAACCAACACTAAAAATGGGAGAAAAGTTCAAGTCTTAATTTTTTTTTATTTTGTCCACTCCCCCAAACTTAGAGGTTGGCTTGTCCTCAAGCAAACTAATCTAAACTATACTACAAAATAAATATTAAAAACTACCTAGAAAAACAGGACATTATTTTTGCGAAGTACCAGGTCTGGGGTGACATATTGGGAACTAATGGGAGAAAATGGGTTCACACCCCCAACCTTAGATTCTGCACCCTCTCCACGCCTGGGTGTGGCTTGACATGTGACTTCAATTTTTTTTAAACTACCTAAAACTAAACTACCCTAAAAAATAAAATCTAAAGGAGTTACTTAACATTGGGTTGTCTCCCAACAAGCGCTTGTTTAACGTCACGAGCCTGATGGGTCACCTTTTTTCAGAGGTTAGGGTGGTTTCCAAGATCCTTTCGAGGGTCGCACCTTGCTTTTTAACTTCTTTCTAACACTCTCTCCATTTGAGTGCTGAATGCACATGAGAGGAGCTAAATTCTTCGCGGTGATTGGTGGTTTTTCAAAAATTTTAATTGTAGTTTGCTCACCATTCACTCGGAGAATTACTTCTCCCCTAGGCACATCAATCACTGCCCCCATAACATCCCTAATTTATTTACAAGCATAATTAGTTTGGTAATGGGCTTAGAGTGAAGAGGATTGGGTAGGTTAAGTCTAAATTAGGAATTTAGAAGAGTTATATGAGAATTAAGAGCCTAGGACTTTAGGAAATTAGAAGTAGAAGGTCCATAGCTCCAAACCCAATTCCCACCGTTGGATGTGAAGATAAGGGTCTTAGGAAACTTGCCTCAAAATTTGAGCAAGATCCAACGGTTAACAAACAAGTTATGGAGTGGTCAAGGCAAGTAAACAAGGCCGCGCTCAGGCGTGCCAGGGTCGCACTCAGGCGCGCTAGGGTCGCGCTCAGGCGCGAGAATTAAATTCAAATTGGTTCTCATAGGCAGATTGGCGCCCAGGCGCGCCCTCCCGTTCGCCCAAGCGCGCCTTTCGCGCACCAGCTTAGTAAATGGCGCACCAATCCGCGCCAGCCCCACTAGTCAATGCACCATTTTCGTCTGACGCACCAGTGTGGTGCGTGCCTCGCGCTCAGGCGCGCGCGATCAGATGGTGCATTATCAGCCATTGGATCGGGACTTGGGGATCAAGTCAAGCGTTTCCAGCCGTCCAATCTGCACCCTCTTAGCAAGAGATAAAATAAAAACAAAACCACCAACATCACCATTCATCTTCTCCTTCATTTTCCTCTCAAACCCTAAGGGCATCTCTTCATCTTCTCCATCTTTCCTCCTTGATTTCCAAGAGCAAGTACCATCATCATTCTCATCAACAACCTTCACCAACCAAGAACCAAAAAGCAACCATACACCCCCACCCAAAGCACCATGGCCTCACCTCCTTCATCTTCATCATGTTTTCCCTCATCCCCACCAAGAACAAACTCTATCATCCACACCACAAATCATGGAAATCAAGTCCAATAACCATTTTATTCACCCTCCTCATCAACACTCAAGCAAGAACTAGGTTGAAAACCACCCTCCCTTCTCCCCATAAATTCGTGACCCTCTCCCTCTCTATCTCCATGGATTTGCAAACTTAGCAACTAGGGAGCATTATACACATAGACCCCACCATCAAGAGCAAGGAGTAGGAGATTAAGTCTTGCTTTGTCAAGGGCCAAAGTGGTTCCAGGAGTAAGGAATAAGGGATAGGGTTCAAGTGCTTATATTGGTGATTCATCATCATCTTTCATTCGGAAGGTAAGAGGGGTTGTATTACCTTTATTTGGGACATAGATTCTAAGGATGTTTTAGTGATAGCTAGGTATAGTTAATTAATTTAGAGAATAAACTCTCCTATGGTATGTAATAAAAATAGGAAATGAAGAACCCTAGGGAGCTGGCTTAATTTATAGTACTCTGAGACATACCTGAGTATGTCGACTGATTTGTTCTATTGATTGTGGGTTGTTATGGAATGTTAAGAATTAATTATGTGACTAAGTGCTAAAGGTGTATGTTATTTGGAAATTGGTGATAAATGTTTAATTATGAGTATAAGGATTGTTATGTGGAATTTGGTAATAATTGTTGTTGCTGGAATTTTGATTAAGGTTTATAAATGAATGGACTGGAATTTGAATGTGAAACTATAGGTGAAGGTTTATGATTATTTGTTCTATAATGTTATGTGATGTTGATTCGGAATGGTTGCTATATATATATGTGAATGTTGCTGGAATTGTTGGATTATGGTATATAATTAATGGAATGGACTGTTGAATAATTGAAAATGGTAAAGGTAACTAAAGTGGAAACTGATCAGTGGGGACCGGAAAACTAGGTACCCGGCTAGGTGTTCCAATTACCTGTTAGGGCCAATTACCCATCAGGCCAAACCGCCCTGTAGGCGCCGGGTGACCCACAAGATCAGTTCTCCACACCAATAATCGGAATGATTAATGGATTGGTAAAAGTACATAGTCCTACAGGTGATGGTCTGGATGGGTGTAAAGTCCTGGGCAGGTGTCCCCAAGTCCCTAGACAGGTGTTCCAATTACCTAGCGGGTAAACCAAATCCTAGTGGTGTACGATAAAAAGGAAAAAGGAAAGTTTATGTAGATCTCTGTTTGAGGTTACATAAATGATATGGTGTGTATGCAGATCACTGATTTGTGGTTGCATACACTGTGTGTAGATCTCTGTTTTGGGGTTACACACAATGGTAAGGTGTAGATCTCTGTTTTGAGGTTACAACCAATGGAAATGTGTAGATCTCTGTCTTGAGGTTACACACAATGGAAAATGGATAAAGGAAAAATGGATAATGGAATGGACATTGGAAAATGAAATAAGGAAATGGACAATGAAAAGGATTAAGGAAATTAATGGAAATAACTAATGGGAATGGCTATGGAAATGCTAAGTTTAAGTGGAAGATGGAAAGGTTATGGTTAATGGAATTAGGTGGTGATTGTATAAGAATGTGAGTAGAGTTGTAACTGTTAGCGAGTAAGTAGGGCTTAGTTTATTGCTATGCTTCTTAGAAGCTATCTTTTCAAGTTCTGTGTAATGCTACCCTTCTTGCTATATTTTTACAGGTACCGAAGGAGCATACACGAGTCTGGCCGAGCAGGAAATGCATTCCGTTATGTGGAGTGTAGGGTCTTTTTGGGGAGACCACTATTTTGGTCATATACTTTGTATTATGGGAGGCATTTGATGTATTTTCTTTTATTTTATATTTGGAAATTAGAAGTCTTGAGATTTAGACTTATTTTTCTGGAAAGGTTGTAATATATGGACTGAACTCTATTGTGGGCCCTTCTGGCCTCTGATGAATTATAAACATGTTTCTCTGAAAGTGAGCAGGTTAAACTAAAATTTTGGAAAATCAATAATCAAAGGAAACTCCGTCCGATTGACGGCAGATTTTTATAAATTAAAAAAGAAATTTTTAAGTTCATTATTTTAATTAATGGGTATCTATGGGTAGATATAGTAAGGTGTTACAGCCCCTGCTGTGGCCAAGAATGGCCTTCCAAAAATTAGAGGAATATTTTCATCCTCTTCTACGTCTAAGATCATGAAATCCAAGGGCAGGATAAAATCTTTCACCTTTACCAGAATATCTTCCACCACTCCATATGGGCGGAGGGTGGTTCTATCAACTAACCGAAGTAATGTCGGGGTAGGCTTAACCTCTCCTAAGCTTAATCCTTCACACACAGACAATGGCTTAATGTTTACGCTAGCTCCTAAGTCATAGAGGGCCTTACCTGAGTACTCCTTGCCTATGCTAACAGAGATGGTGAAGCTACCTAGATCCTTCAGCTTTGGCGGAAGGTTGGATTTGATAATGCTGTTGCACTTCTCTGCTATCGGGAATGTCTCCTCAGTGAGCATCCGCTTCTTCTTTGTTAGCAATTCCTTCATGAATCTCGCATACAGAGGCATTTGTGCAAGAGCCTCTGCAAACGGGATGTTGATCTGCACCTTCCGTAACATGTCCAATAATTTGGAGTATTGCTTCTGGTCGTCCTCTTTCTTCAACCTCTGAGGATAAGGAATCCTCGGAGGTAGTGGTGCTGGATTGGGTGTGCCTTTCTCTTTATCTTGATCCGTAGGTGGATCCTGCGTCTGTTGCATTGTAGTTGAGCCTCCTCCACTTGATTGCTTTTTCTCCTCTTCCTTCTTCTCAACCTCAGTTGCATCATCCTTCTTTAGTGGCTCCTCATTTGACTTGCCCCTTCGAAGGGTGACTGCCATGCATCGCTCCTTGGAGTTGGTTATGATCTTTGACATCTGATTGGTCAATTGGTCCACTCGTACCTCCATGTTATGAATGTTGGCTCTGGTTTCGGCTATGAAGGTTCTAGTTCCTTCCGTCAAGCTAGTGGTTGAGTTAACTAATGCTTCAATTACCTCCCAACTCTGCTTCTGTGGTTCTGATGTATTGGGTATTGGACTGTACCATGAGGTATTGGACTGATTTGTTGGCCCCGGATTGCAGGTGTTGGAGTACGTATTGTTTTGAAGTACTTCGCAACCCACAACATTAGCTTGCTCCTCAATGATTGCCTAACCCTTTTTGACTTCGAAAGCGCAATCACCATTCCGGTGACTTCCCCACAAAAGTCGTACCTCAGAGTGGTAGATGCAACTGACATACTAATCTAGCTCATTTGCTTCAATAATGCAGCAATTTGCTGCTGCATCTGCTTGTTCTGCTGAATCTAGATCTGGGCTTGAGTAGAGTCCAGATCATAACTCTTCAGGACGTTTTGATCCACCTTGGGTCTTTAGTCCCTGGCTATTGCTGAATGCCATGTTTGCAATAATTTCCTTGGCTTCTTCAACAGTCTTCTTCATCAGCGATCCACCAGCTACTACATCAATCATGCTTTGATTGAATCTATAGAGCCCATTATAGAATGATTGAATATGCTGCCAGTCTTGCATATATGTTGGGAACTTCCTCAGTAGCTGGTTGTAGCGCTGCCAAACTTCATGCAACGGCTTGTCGTCCTCTTGCATGAATGAGTGAACATCCTACCTCAGCTTTGCTTGCTTCCCAGTTGGAAGGAACTTATCCATGAATTTAGAGACAAGTATTTTTCAGCTGGAAAGACTCCTTGGTGCTTGGTTGTTCACCCACGTTAGTGCCTCGCCCCTCAGCGAGAAAGGGAATATTCTCATTCTGATGGCCTCCTCCGTAGCACCCTTGATCTTGAATAATTCAAGCATACCCAGAAAGTTGGCGATATGATCCCTGGGGTCTTGATGCGGCACACCACTGAACTGATCCTGCATGATGAGGTGGATGTATTGTGGATCGATCGCGAATGCAGTTGCAGTGATGGCTGACCGGACTATGCAGAAGCACAGAAATTCGGGTCCACGGTTGCATATTCCGCCAAGGTCTTTCGGGAAGGAGGAGGCAAAGAGGATCCGTAAGATCTTCCTCCTTCAACCATCTTCTAAGTTTGTTCCTTCCCCTCTTGTGCTAGTTTCTTCTTCCTCTTGTACTCAAATAGATAATGCTACCTGCAGAGAACAATAACATTAAAAAGATTATGCAACACCTGTCAAGACAAGAACACTAAAAAAATAAACTTCACCTAAAACTACTACTAAGTACCGAAAACTAATTGAAACGAATTTCAATCCCCGACAACGGCGCCAAAAACTTGTTGGACTACCGGCAAGTATACCAGATCAGCAAGTAATATAGTCAATAAGACCAGATATCGTCCCTCACAGATTGCAAATTGTTCAATTAATTCTCACCAAAGAGTAGTTAGAAGCGAAATCTATAGGTTTGTAACTAGTTAATTAAGATTTAATTGAAATAAAATAAAATAAAAACAGAAATTAAATAAAAATATTGAGCAATTTAACAAAACTAGTTAGGAACATGGTTTCATTGTAGGTGTTGTTTATTTATCATGAATCTCTGTTTTTCCCTAAATCAAGAACAAATTCCTAAGGTAGTAATTACTAGACTCCTCTTGTCCAATTACTGTTTATTATCCAATTTGATAACCCTTAATCCCTTAAGTAATTAAACCATTGAATAACCTTTAAGAAAAGAACAGTGGAATTTATAACAAGTTATATAATTCCCCAAAAGTATCCCTACGAGTTGAATAATTATATTGTTTGATTGAAGGCCTATTCTAATTCCTAATCTCCCAATTGAAGAATTAGAGATCCAAAACATAGATTAGCTACTTCCATGCATAACAGTGAAAATACAATCAAACACTTGATTTAGAAACAGAAAAACATCAATTCATGAAATCAATAAACTAATCCATACAAATTCACCAATTCCTAACACGAGGGTTTCAGTTACACATTAAGAAAATAAGAATAGAAACAATAGAAGAGTAATCCATAATCATAGACAATTAGGATTACCTCGAAGAGATCCTCATTCTTCCAATCTCCGATATTCTTCTCCTTTAAAGCTCTCCAAAATCATGTAATCTCCCTCTCTAAAAGCTGTCAACCTAAATCTAATCCTAGAATAAATATATAATTACAAATCCTAAACAAAACTAAGAGGGAACTACTTAAAATCATGGGCTACCTCCAAGTAACGCTTGTTTAACGTCCCGAGCCTGACGTTTGTTCTTTATTCAAGGATCAAGGGGCTGCCAAAAACCCCCACAAGGTAGAAACCTTGCTCACAATACCATCACTATCACTTTCTCCAGTCTGGACACTCATTAGCGGGGCAAAGTACTCTGCAACGAGTGGGGGTTTTTCAATAATTTGAATTATACTTTGCTCCCCATTCACACAAAGTATTACCTCTCTCATAAAACACATAATTAATTAAAGACTAAAATAAAAGTAATTAATTATAAAATAACTTTATAATTAACTTTTATTAATCAGGGCTTAAAAATTTTGGGTGTTACAAATCACACTTCCCATATTATATTTTTTAATTATCTATGTTATATGTATTTTATAATTATTTATTTTTAAAAATCATAAATTTTTATAATTAACATATTTCTAAAAAAAACATGTAACGCTCTCCTTAATTATATTAATCTTACTTTATAGAAAAGTAATTAATTTGAAATATGTAGACTTGTCAAAGTAAGAAAATTGGAATATAAATATTTCCTTTATCAAACCTTTAGTCATAGTGCTAAAAAGCATCTTGTATAATTGGAACTGAGTTCGGTAGTGAAAATAATTATTGCTTAAGTGATCGAAATCATTCGAGATAACCTTAGGAAATTGAAACAGCTTTCGAAACTTATAATTTCTTGATAAATAACTTTGTAAAATCAAGTTATCTCTGGAATTTGACTTCGTCAATACTTATTTAATACCGAACTCGAATAGTAAAATCAGAGTCAGCGGAAAATATGAAAAAAAATTACATCATATACATAAAGTAACAAAAAAATTACATCATATACATAAAGTATCTAAAACATAAGATAGGACACGTGTCCATAAAATCAAGTATAACTAAGTCCACGAGTACGGCATAAGTATTAAAGTATGAAAACTAGTTCCACTCTCATATACATCTCTCAAAATATGTACAATTTGTATATCAAAATAGAGATGCCTCAGAGCTGGTCACTGGTCCTCTGCATCTATCCATCCATCTAATCAAGTCTGCAAAACTGCACAAAGGTCAAAGGGTCCCTAATCCATATTATCTATACTCTGATGCACTTAAGGGTTATCCACTCCCATTGATGTCTAGGCAAGAGAGTTATCTGGCCATTACCTAATAAGGGCAGGGAGGTAAGCTATACACATTCGCATATATGATAAACCAAGGAATTCATTACAACAAACAATACTTTTCTCTTTACTCTACTAAATCTCCAAATACCAAGAGAAAAGACATTAGAAACGAAGAGAAATCCCCCAAAGAATAGAACAGAGCTCTAAGGGATTAGACGCGCTATGGAACCGAATGATGCAGATGCGCCCGAGTACGTGGATCGAGCTGACGATACAGCTATCGGACTGGTGTCTGGACGATGACGATGCCTTTGGACCTGGACGCAACGATTGCAGAATTCCACAAAGATAATCTCCATATGGTCGTAGCCATATGTTGGAGTGCTTTAAGATAGGTCAGAGCCTATCTCTCAAAGATTGATTAATATCCCGCATATAGTCGGAGCTATATGCCGAAGGTGGTTCTGAATGGGTCAGAGCCCGTCAGAATGATTATTGATATCCCGCATATGGTCGGAGCTATATGCCGGAAGTGATTCAGGATGGGTCGGAGCCCGTCAAGCAAATTGGTCGAGTCCCATAGAAGCATTCCGCATATGGTCGGAGCTGTATGACGGAGATGACTTAGGATGGGTCGACGTTAAGACAAACGAGTATAACCTCACGACTAAGAACCCTAACCCGAAGTAGTGGAGAGGAAGATACACCTGAATTACCCTTGTGGTGTTCATCTGGATGATTAAGATAGGGGATGGCAATGACGGTGATTCGTCAAGAAGCCCTGAGAAGTCTGTCTAGGTGGGATAAACCATAAGGGCCCTGACTTGACCGGTCGGAGCTGGCAACTCAGTGGTGTGGACGAAGTACCACATGATCACTAGACAGATGACTGACACCCCCTTGACTAAATCTTGATCAGTGAGAGGGATGCTCGAACACGGCCGGATGTGCTCACTTTATTTCCCGGGACATTTATAAATTCATTTACTTTGCCATCCAGTAAAAGCCGGTGTGGTTAGAGATCCTGTACTCCTGATTGCTTCCGACTAGGTGGATGGATCCCGAGGAGATGTAGACCCCAAATCATAAAGCCTGAATTCCCGATGTTATGGACTCGAGAAATATGGACAACGAGATTTTTGATCCCACGAGATGAATTGATTCAAGAGATTCCCTTAAGTGAGAGATAAAGCGTTAGATTATGCGTCTATTGCATTGCATCCTCATGCATCATGCATAATTATCTGTTTGTATTGTTTGTTATGTTTTTGTTATGTTCTGGTATACGTCGCTAGTGTAAATCCAAGAAGTCGATGGGAGTAATTCCATTCGGGTAACTTACTCTCTCAGCTTCTTGTGCACATGTGATGGTGAACCTCTGGTTCTAAAAGATGGCGGAGCTGGTGTTGCTTCCCCTGGAAGAAGAACTTACTGATCGTGGTACGCTGATGAGAGGGCTACTGCTGGACGACGGAGATTGCTTTTGAGGACTTACGCCCGAATCGAGAAGAAGATGCTGCTTAGTAGTTTATAATTAGGTTTTGATGGACCCTTGCTGATATATATATCAAGTGTACCCCTTTTCTTTCGAACTGTTTTTGATAAGGTAAATATTTATGTAAGACTGGTACTGATGAACTATGGTGACTGCTTATGAAAGGACCTTTATGATCTATTTCCAAACTATTTTCTGAAGGACTGTCGTGATCTGACAGACAAATCTTTTCAAGAAAATCGGTTATGTTTTCTGTATGAAATTTATTTATTTATTTGTTAAAAATGAAGTCACCTGTAACACCCCGAATTTTTATCCCCTGGCGTAATGAAAATTTTGATTATGAAAGGGTATTTCATAATTATTTTCTTTAATCGTAATTATATAATTCATAATTAATTTAGAATAATTATGTGTTAGTATTGGTTCTCATATGAGGTGGAAAAATATTTTGAGAAAAATATAATATATAAAAATAAAGTTTTTACATATTAATCCCTGAATGAGGACCTAGAAGCAATATTAGGAAGGTCTTGGATGAGAAGGGTATTAAAATAAATATTTTTGAAAAATTGGCAAAAACACTCGAGTATTCCTGGAAACACTCGAGTAATCGAGTCAGTGGAGAACTCGTGAGTGCATTTGATGAGTCAGCACACGACGATTCCTTTTGGTTGACACGAAAACACCTCAGGGCCACGTTAATGGGCATCGTGGCGAGCGGCATGATCGCTGGGAATGGCTATTTAAGCTCATGGTTGAAGGAAATGTAGGATTTTTGGTTAAATTTCTCTAGAGACATCAACTTAGGGTTTCCAATTTCGTGCTGTGATTACTCGAGCGTTGTTGAGAGTTAGATTGGGTGTGATACACCATTGTTAAGCTCATGTTTCGAACTTCACAAAGACATAAGATTCGTGAGTTGAGGGGCTGTGTGGAAGGAGAATCAGGGATCGAAAGAGGAGGGATAGCTGCTGCCAAACCAAGTTCCTGAGGTCTGGAGCCTACTTGGAGCTCGGATTTTGGTAAGTTTATGAGCTCTCTAAACCTCAAATTCGTTCCTACCTCTTGTTTAAGTTGTAGAGAATAACTCCTAACCTTTTTCCCTAATTTTTACAAGGATTTTGCATGTTAAATCCTCTGGTTTTAGTACTCTGCTCACCTATGGTTGCATGCAAAGGATTTTTGGGGTTTAGCATTTCCAGCCAATTTCTCTGCAATCTCTGTGTTGATTCACGACCTAGAGGTAAGGGTGAAGCTATTAATTCACTAGAATAAGTTTAAAATATGTGAATTTAGGTTGAGAGTCAACAAAAGACTCTATGGGCATAGTTGGAAATAGGATCAAGGCTTGGAGGCCTCTCTGTGTTCAAATTGTGTATGGGCAAGTTTATTATGTTACATGCAAGCTGTACCAAAGCTGTGATTGTGCTAAATGTGCCTAGAATCGGATTTGGTATGTTGAGTTGTGGAAAAATGGACTTTATGCATATTTGATGCTATTCTGTGATTCAGTGTAATATGTTGTTAATTCTATATTGGAACATGATTAATATGTGTAATAGAAGCTCTGTTGATCCTTGGTTTGGATTGGAATTGGCTATAATTGGAAATGGTATGTTAAAACACAATGCACAGTGTTATCTGTCTGAAAATACTCGAGTATTAAGGATGATACTCGAGTGTTTCGACCAATTTGGGAAAATTGAATTTCTGGAAAATGAAGAACACTCGAGTACTAATGAAGAACACTCGAGTATTTTGATGAATCTAAAAATGAATTTCAGGAAAACGAAGAACACTCGAGTATTTTGATAAATCTGAGGAACACTCGAGTCCTGGAAAGTTCACTCGAGTCTTTTGGTCCAGGGACAGAAAAGTAATTTCCCTTTTTAACATACCTAAAATAATGCCAATTAAAATAAACTATGCTTATGGGGAAAGTATCATGTTCCAATAAAAGAATGGGGGAAATTATTAACAACACTGTAATTCACTGCTGGAATAATATTGGATGCATATAACAAGATTATTGGTTAATCTTAATGGATAAATTTTATGTGCATACATGCATGGAGAAAGGAGATGGATAATTAATTCGATGGTAACTGGCTCGATGACACATTTTGTTAATGTGGGCAGCAATGGGGAATGCTGTTACGTCTTGGTGACGTTGTGTGCACACTATTCGAGCAGTTTCACAATACATGTTGGTCATGTATACGAATTACTGGATTGAACGTTCAATATACAATGGAAATGGGAAGCATGCATCATGACACATAAACAATGGGATTATTATAAATGAACCATGCTTGCTCATTTGTATATGCATCTGAATACTTGGTACTTGTGAATATTACTTGCTTTATTTATTCTTATTCGATTATGTGAGTTATATTGCTTACCCCTTATGCCCATTGTATGTGATGGCTCGCTATCTAGCTTGCATCGAGTTGCGCCCACTCCCTAGTGGAGTGTGGTACTACGAGGACCACAGGGCCACGTTTGAGGGTGAGGTAGAGGTGACTCTATATCACCCTAACCCTCTGGCTCGTGTCCGTCCTCGTAGGTTTCGCATCCCTATTATCTATACTTTGCATGTACCCCATTTTTATAGTTATCATGGACCACCCCCGACTCGACCAGCTCGTCGATTTCATTCCTTTCGTTTTAGAGCCGCTACTAGATCTCACCCCTCTGCTTCTCGAGTGATTCGCGAGGAGACTCCTATACCTAGTCCGATGAGTCCTGTTCATGGGACTCCTTCAGCGGACCCTGAGGAGGCTGAGAGTGAGGGCGAGCCAGTCGAGCACTCCACTGGGAGTCAGTGGGGAGTTGGGGATCCAACGGGTGATGCATAGTACAGATGGTTAGGATGTGGGACATGTGGAGCAGCTGCTGGAGACTCTGGAGACTTATGCTATGGAGGAGGATCATCGGACCACTGCTGGGATTTTATATTTTGCCCTATACATATATTGTACATATTTTTGAGAGATCTCAGCGAGGTGGTCTTTTCTTTTGGTTTCATATTATGGACTTGTATTTTGTAAACTTCTGCTACCTCGACTTTGACCTTGATGTATGTTGGTACTTTTATGTTATATTATGATATGGTTAGTTATGTATATATATATATATATCTTTATATAAATGACGTGAAATGTGGGTTATCAAATCAAGGTCACTATTTTATTCAAATTCCGCTTACTCTGATAATCATGTGGTTTAATTCTAACGATAAAAATTCTATGGGCAAGTTGGGATGCTTTTGAAAAATAAAAACCCAACTTATGTTATCACAATTTTATTTTTATCATATACATATATAGAAAGTAAGAGTTTTCATTACTTCTCTATTGAACGCAAGTCCATATATTTTATATAATTACCAAATGAAATATTATAGAAAAGAGGGTGTGACATCACCCATATCAAATCACTTTTAGAAATTCAGTGAACCGTTTTCAATGACAATTTTTATAAACATGATATGAAACCCAACTCTTTTCACTATGATTTGTATCGTTCGGATAGTAAGTGTTTTTAAGAAAAAGGATTTTGATGTAATACCTTGTTTTGGAAACTTGACTGATAAGTTTTATAGTCGTGAAAAAAAAAAATTTCACCCTATTTTTCATAAACAAATTATTTAGTAATTGACGAGGTTTGTTTCGAGTTTTCCAAATCGGGGTGTTACACTTGGCCTCCAGCTTTGACAAAAGTTGCTCAGAAAGATAAGACCAAGTATTGTATTGTGACCATCATGGTGGATGGGGACACACCACTGACCAGTGAACCATGTTAAAAGACTTGATTGAAGAAATGGTGAGGGACGGAAAACTCCAACAGTACATTGGCGAAGCAATGCGGAAGCGAACTAGGATAAAAAGCCAGTCCCCACCCAAACCCGAGCAGAAACAAAGAAATAGGAGCCCCTCACCACCTGCGGGGGGAGCTTCTACCCTACTGTCCGAACAAGATAAGGGTCGAGAGGGTTTTTTGATCAACACCATTGATGGAGGATTCGCAGGTAGAGGGGAGAAAAGAGGTGACGGAAAGAAGTACGTGGGTCAAGTTCTTTCTGTTGCCAGCCGACCAATTCAAAAGCGTAAAAAGAAGAATATCGTCATCAGCTTCAGTGACGAGGACTTCGCTGACATAATCTGAGACCACAACGATCCCATGGTAGTTACGGCTCTGCTCGGTAATTATAAAGTGAAGAGAATTCTTGTTGATCAGGGAAGCTCAGCAGATATTATGTACTTGGATTTGTTTGAAGCCCTAAAGCTGAAAAAGTCTAATCTAACTCCGCTCGAAGGAAATTTGATTGGCTTTTCGGGCCATTCGATTATTCCCCTAGGCCATATCCACCTCCCAGTCACCCTGGGGGAACAACCATCCGCTCGAACAGAGATAGTAAAGTTTCTGGTCGTCCAGGCTCCGTCGGCATACAACGCCATCCTCGGTCGTACTACACTCCAGTCTTTTGGCTCCGTTGTTTCAACTGTCCACCTAGCTATGAAATTTCCAGGGTCTAACGACAAGGTGGTCACGGTGCGTTCTGAACAAGAGTTGGCTCAGAAGTGCTACAATATCAGCCTGGGTAAACTGAAGATCGAAGATGAAAAAATTATGCAAGAGCCACTAAATAAGGGAAGTGTTAACCTGGCAGATCTTGATGTAAGGGAGGATGATGAAACCAGACCAACCCCTCAGCGGGATTTCAAGAAGATAATCTTGGGCTCCGATCCATCCCGCTGTGTCAAGATTGGTGTTGGTCTTGCCGAGGATGTTGAGAAAGAGTTGACAGAACTGCTCATTGAGAACAAAGATCTATTCACCTGGACCTCGGCAGACATGCCAGGCATTGACCCGAATTTCATCTGCCACAAATTAAGTGTCTATCCTGGCGCTAAACCAGTTTGCCAGAAGAAGAGGCGGGTCGGAACCGAAAAAACTCAAGCCACAGAGGAAAAGGTTGCCGAGCTGCTTGAAGCAGGGTTCATCAGGGAAGTGGTATACACCGATTGGCTGGCTAATCCCGTACTGGTCAAAAAATCTAATGGAAAGTGGAGAATGTGCGTGGATTATACAGACCTGAACAAGGTCTGCCCCAAAGACCATATCCACTTCCTTGCATAGACAAATTAGTAGACAGCTTGGCAGGATACTAGAGACTATCCTTCATGGACGCTTATTCTGGCTACAATCAGATTCCGATGTATCCTCCCGATCAGGTGAAAACTTCCTTTGTTACTGAAAACGCTAAATACTATTATAATGTCATGCCCTTCGGACTCAAGAACGCTGGGGCAACTTACCAGCGAAAGATGAATAAAGTGTTCGACCCACTTATTGGGCCCAGAATGGAAGTGTACATCGATGACATGATTGCCAAGAGTTTGAAGGAAGAAGACCATGCCAAGGACTTGAAGATCATTCTTGACAGAATTCGGCAGTACGATATGAGGCTGAATCCTGAAAAATGCACCTTTGGGGTTCCCGCTGGATCATTCCTCGGATTTATGCTCACTGAACGAGGAATCGAAGCGAACCCCAAAAAATGCCGAGCTATCCTCGAGATGAAGAGTCCATCTGACATTAAGGGTGTACAACAATTGGCAGGTCGGGTAGCAGCTCTTTCCAGATTCTTATCCCAATCAGCTCGGAAGGCCCTACCATGGTACCAATTGTTGAGAAAGGAAAAAGAGAAGGCGTTTGAGTGGAACGATGCATGCGAAAAGGCCTTCACTAACCTTAAGCAATATCTGGCATCCCCCCGATCCTATCTAGCCCTGTAATTGGAGAGACTCTGTTCCTATACTTGTCAGTGGGTGATTCAGTTGTCAGTTCAGTTTTGGTTCGAGAAGAATCAGGCAAGGAATCCCCCGTTTATTTTGTTAGCTGAGCGCTTCAAGGACCAGAACTGAGATACCAAAAGGTGGAAAAATTGGCTTTTGGTTTGGTCATCACGGCCAGAAGACTGCGTCAATACTTCCAGAGTCATCACATTAAGGTCAGAACAGCTCAACCTATCCGCCAGATTCTCCAAAAACCCGACTTAGCAGGAAGAATGGTAACTTGGGCCATTGAACTTTCCGAGTTCGACATCAATTTCGAACCAAGGAAGGCAATGAAGTCTCAGGTTCTAGCTGATTTCCTCACCGAGTTTACTGAGCCACTGACGAGCTCAAACTTGGACTGGAGCATTTACGTTGATGGATCAAGCAACAATATCGGGGCAGGAGCTGGTATAATCCTGGAAAACTCCGATGGTGTTACCCTTGAGTATTCTTTGAAGCTGTAATGGTTGGTCTCAGGATGGCAAAGGAGGTAGGGGCCCGAGAAGTCAAGATTTTTAGTGATTCCCAGCTGGTGGTCTCTCAAGTCAAAGGAGATTATCAAGCAAAGAAACCATCCTCCAAAAGTATCTTGAAAAGGTGAAGTTCTTGTCTTCAGAGTTTGCCAAAGTTGAATTCTGTCATATTCCAAGAGAAAGCAATGGCCGAGAAGACATTCTTTCAAAACTTGCTTCAACAAAAGGCCCCGAAAATAACAAGACATTGATCCAGGAAACTGTGCACGGACCTAGCGTTGTCCTCTCCGTTTCGGTGGATCCAAATTGGACTGCTCCGATTACGAGTTACTTAGAACAAGGAACTTTGCCTACTGATCAAACCGAGGCTAGGAAGCTCATCAGGAAAGCGTCGCAATTTGCTCTGGTTGAAGGAATTTTGTTTCGCCGAGGGGTGAGTGGCCTATGCTCAGATGTTTGGATCCCACTGAAGCAAAACAAACACTTGAAGAGGTTCACGGAGGAATCGGAAGTCATCATGTTGGGGGTAAATCATTGGCCAAAAAGATTCTAAGGGCAGGATATTACTGGCCGACCCTTCAACAAGATGCAATAAATCATGTGAAAAGATGCGGAAACTGTCAATTCCATAGCGATGTGTACCAGAAGCCGGCCGAGGAACTCCACTCACTTTCATCTCCCTTTCCTTTCTATCAATGGGGAATGGATTTGATTGGCCAGTTCCCCACCGCACCAGGACAGCTGAAATGGGTGGTAGTTGCCATAGATTACTTTACCAAATGGGTAGAAGCCGAGCCTCTAGCAACTATCTCGTCTGCCAAAGTTCAGAAGTTTTTTGAAAGGCAGGTCATAGCTCGGTTTGGAGTTCCACAAGTTCTGGTGACTGACAACGGAACTCAGTTCGCAGCAAAGGCGTTCCAAGACTTGGTCAATGCTTTAAACATCGAGCACTATTTTTCCTCGGTTGAGCATCCTCAGACCAATGGACAAGTGGAATCAGTGAATCGAACCATCATCCAGGGAATTAAGAAGAGGCTTATTGGTGCAAAGGGAAATTGGTTGGATAATCTTCATGAAGTACTTTGGTCATACCGCACCACAATACAAACCTCGACGGGGGAAACTCCTTATCGGCTTACCTACGGCTACGACGCGGTCATCCCGATGGAAAGGATCATCCCCTCATTTCGAACCATACAACAACCAAACCCCCTCAACAACACTTTACTATGTGAAGACCTCATTCTATCTGATGAAGTCAGAGATCTAGCTGCCGAGCGAGAACGACATGCCAAGCTAATGCAAGCAAAAGAGTATAATCGCTTGGTAGTACCCAGAGAATTCAAAGTAGGTGACCTCGTCCTAAGAAGAGCTGACATTGGCCTGAAAAACGCTAAAGACGGGAAACTGGCTCAAAACTGGGAAGGGCCCTACCGAATAGCTTCCAAGACGGGAACAGGGGCCTACAAACTCGAAACTCTCTCTGGTGCTCTCATCAATAACACTTGGAATGTGGCAAAGCTTAAAGCGTATTTCAGCTAAAGTTTTTCATCCCTATTTCAATTCTGTTTTTAGTTTCATTGTTACTTTTGCTAAGTGATAGGTCTGTTTATTTTTGATAATGGTGTACGCTCGGTGGAACTCCGAGCCCATTGTATTTACTGCTTCAGTTAAATGAAAGTTCTGTTTCTGAATTCATTGTATTTACGTACTTTTCCTCATAACCGTTTAGCCACCGTTTATGACGCGAACAGTTATAAACAGCTCGAACAAGAGCTTATAACTCGTCAAGTACTTTAAAAGATTCCCGATTCAAACGTGATTGGCATAAAATCATTTTATACATCGCGGATAGAGGAACCCACCTTGGCTAGAGTGTCGGAGTTCCGAGGTCTTAAACTTGAATTCATAACTAAAAGAATAATATGAGAGAAGCAAAAAAGTCATAACGGATATTATAAATATTCAAAGTGGTTACAGCAAAAGGTCCAAGCCCATCTAATGGGGAAAATACATAAGTTGAAAAGCAAAAGGGTAAATCTACTCTATATCGGACAACACTATACTTTCAGGATCAAATTTATCATCCTCTTCTTCTTCGTCACCCTCAGCCCCGTCTTCTTTGGACTCTTCAGCAAAGTGGTCAGGCAGATCGTTTCCACCCATGTCTATTTCGACTCCGTTCTCACCCACGATCCGACCATCTTTAACATTGAAGTTGGGGTCAACACCTTTAGTTATGAGGCCAGGATTCAGGATACGAAGCTGCTCGATGGTATTGAGGAAAGAGTCTTCAACTGCATGATCCCAGTTATAAAGATTCTCCCTGCCTGCCCTTTTTTGCTTAAGAGCTTTCGCTCTCATTTTATCTAGAGATGCTCGGAGTCCGGCGGCCTCATCCTTGGCATCCTCGAGTTGCTCTCGAGCCACTGCAGCATCCTCCTCGGCTTTCCGAGCCTTCTCTGTAGCCTGCCGCAGAGCTGTGGCATCCTCTTCGGCATTCTTCAGGATCTCCTCGACCCTCCTCATCCTCTCATTGGCCTCCTGAAGAGTTTTCTCAGCCTTCTCCTTGTCAGCCTCGGCTCTAGCCTTGGCATCTTCAGCCTCTTGCTTATCCTTTTGCAGCCCTTCTTTCTCTGCAGCCAATGTTTGAAGTCTTCTTTCAAAGGCTTCTACCTGGTGGTTCAAATAATCCTCCCGAGCGTCAGCTTCTTGTCGTTTTTTCTTCCCTTCGGTGGCCACGCCAGCATAAACATCCTCACCACGCCTACCAAGGTAGCGAAGAATGCTCGCACTCCTTAGAAGACTCTTTACCAAGGCGGAAAAGTTGTTTTCCCAAACCGATGCAGGTCAGGCATCCATCACTTGTGCATCTTCAGGTGGGAAGACTGTTGCATTGAAGCCATCAGGAGTCTTCTTCGCCCACACTGATTTTGCAACAATGTCCTCCCTGCCCTCAGAGCCTTGGATCCCTTTGTGGGATTTAATAAGGTTAAGCCACTCACCAGCTACCCCTTTTCCCTTGTCCATCCGAGGCCTCTTGGGGGGACGCTCGGGAGTACCTTCGGCACTCGTCTGAGCCTCCACGTTAACTTCAGCAACTTCGAAAACACGGTGCCCCATAACTACTTACTCAATGCCCTCGGCTGCCAAGACCCCCTCGGCAGGAGCAGCACTGGGAGTAACGGTTGGACTGTCAGTTGGTGTTGGCCCGGAGGACTGGCTCCTACTCGATGAACCAGAACCTGCCTTCATCGCAACTAGTTGAGCCATCCTAGATGAGGCAGCAGCACTCTTCTTGGCCTTAGATACTTTTTTCACCATTTTCTCTACAACAAAAAGAGTATGTCAGTATTATACCGAGTAAAAAAAAGATGGATACCCAACTCGGTCTTCACTTCAGCCTTTGTTCTCTTCAAAAGTATTTGTTTCGTATCAATCTGGCCTTTTTCTTGGAGATATTCCCAAACCCGATCACATACACGTTTCTCGGCCCTACTCAAATCCACTTTGTAGTCAAATTGGTATAAGGAGGCTCCTCTCATATAAATGTTGCCCGACCAGCTTAGCGGGAACTGAGGCACGACTTTAACTTCTTCTCCATCTTCAACTTGCCTCATGAACCAGCATACCTCGGCTCCCATATATTCATACTTGAAGAAGTGAGGTTTGAAGGATTTCCAAGAGTCGATAACCTTAGCAAAAAGGGCATGGTCTTTCCGAGCCTTCAGCGACACCCAGAGCCCTTTGGAGTTACCAAATTTGTTTACTTGAGGGGCATATATCCAAAAAAAAGGCTCGTAACGTCGCGACCAGACCCTCAGCATCGCAAAATTGCTGGAATGCTCTAGCAAAGGCCCACCCGCTCAAATGCAGCTGACTCGGGGCTATGTCTAGATGGTTGAGGACCTCTATCTCGAAGGTGGAAAATGGCACACGAATTCCGACCTTCGTGGCTATCTCCTCGTAGAAGTAGAAAAACTGTTAGTTTACTGGCACTTTAAAGCATATGTGGTCGTCTATGCTCACATGCGTCAAAGCAAATTCCGAGATATTCCCGTTTACATTCGGAGGGGTCAGAATAGGTCGAAGATGGTTCAAACTATCCGTCGTAAGCAAAGAGGGCCTCGTCCCGAGTACTTCTCGATCGAAAGTTTCGTCATACTCCGCATGGTTGGGTGGTAAAGGGAATTCTTCGGGATGGGTCACACACATGCGCTCCACCATATCTGGGGAAAAAGTAAAAGGCTCGGCGTTAGCATTTTTCATAACAGGTATTTTAATTCTAAACCTAAGGCCGAGCCTTGGACCTTTTCCCCTCACCCTCATAGGTTTTCCCCAAAATTCTTTCCCTCTTGTAAAGCACTCTGGGCTAGTCCTAACCTGAGCCCGACGCTCGGAAAACCTATAAGCTAATAGCCTCCTACTTTCCTCTGCGGGATCGGTGGGATACTCCGTGGTCAAAGGTTTTACCTCGAATGACTCGTTTATCCTTTCACCACAAGGGGGGGTAGGAGGATTTACAGTTTTATTACCAATATTAGCAGTGTCATAACCAATTTCTAAAGGAACGGATTCAGCCTCATAATCCCCAGAATCCCAGAGGAACTAGAATCACTAGAAGGCTCTTCGCCTAATTTCTCACAGAGTTCATAGTAAAACTTCCTCCAATATCTCCAACCCCTCATAATTGAGAAATCCTAATACCAAACCCTTTAACTACCAACCTAGAACTAAAACCCCAAATCCCTGCAAAACCTAGAAAAAGCAAAACCCTCTCAAAAAGAAGAAATGACAGAACAAGAAGTAGTTGTTTGAGTCAGAAGGGGAGAAAAGATTACCTATTTTTGGTTGCTGCTTGATCTTTGTGGAAGAGTTTGATTGCGATGATTGATCGTGAATGCGTTAAGGAGATGCACAGAAATGTGTTTGGAGTAGAGAATGAAGAAGGTTTATGGTTTATGAAAATTTCAAATGAGTGTAAAGTAGTGATGGGTATGAATAAAGGGTTTAAATACCCCTCAAAACCCCTCAACTTCCCTCCTTCCACGATGCACCGGTTGGGCCAAAGGCCCATTAACCCGCTCATCCACCCACAGGGAAAGACGTGGCAGTTATTGGAGTTACTTTTTCAAAGTTCGAAATTTGAAATGATTTGGCACAACTTCCCAAGGCACGTGTCGTACCTAAAGAACCTAAAACGTCACCTCGAACAGGCTACATGGTTAAGGTTGGAAACAGTTGTCACACACTTCTGAACCAAAACATGCTAAAGGTCAACCCTAGCCACTTGTTACCTCGCCACAGACTTTCCAAGTCTTACGAGCTGGGGGGCTTGTAGGGTCTGCCGACCATATACAGACCCGAGTCTCGCCAAAGGGTTCCTCTAAGGGCATTTTGCTCGGTTTACCTGTCATGAAAGTCCTTCGCTCGGACTCGTGGGATCCGAGCATACGAGAGGGCCAGGCTCGGACTTGATGGAACCGAGCCTTACGATCGGTCCCCAATCCATCAGGCTCGGGACTCTAGGACCGAGACATACCGTCGGCTCGTGGATAAGCTTAGGCTCACCGAGGCTTCTTATCCCTTCCCCAAATCTCTCCTAGATTCTCGCAACAGCCTAGACATGAGATCTTCAGCTGATCCTATCCAGATTCTAGAAGCATAATCGTCCGATATTATCTCACAGAATCCTGGTTCAGCACAACTCTGATACAGGGCCCAAAGGGCCCATTTCAGCCTCCTCCAAACCCTATAAATAGCTCATCACAGCTAGGGTTTCAGGTAAGTAATCTCATCCCTAAGTTAACACTCTGCACACACACGTTGACTAGGGAGATCCTGATTTTCCCAACTGGAACTACAGAAATACCATAAGTCATACATCAATACTCGATCCTCTCCTGGGCTCCTGGTTGCCATAATCTTGAGCACTTAGAGGGTTAAGGACATATAGTGATTAGGACACTACATAATCCATCTAACAAACTTAGGAGGAAAATTCAGCCCTAGTAACACTTCCTCAACATAATTCCAATCAACAGAGTCATAGGCTTTCTTAAATCAATTTTCATTAGGCATCTAGGAGAAGCATGCTTCCTTTTATATAACCTAATTAAATCTTGAGTTATAAGAACATTGTACAGAATCAATCTGCCTTGGACAAAGGCTCCCTGATTACTACCAATAATGCTAGGCAAAATTTTTTTTAACCAATCACCAATCATTTTAGGAATACATTTATACAACACATTGCAACAGGCTATTGGTTTGTAATCCTTAGCATGATTCGCACCATTAACCTTAGGAACCAGCAGGGCAAGAACTGTAGAGTTAATATTTTTTAGGATTTTACCTGTATGGAAGAATTCAAGAAAAACCTGAGGCCTCCAATACTAATCAATCTCGAACGTCCATCCAATACACTAGTGTACTCCCAAAGCACAATAATACGTTCCTAGAACGTATGACGAACATACTTGGCACATGATTCAAAACGCCACTCCCAGAGTGTACGTCACGTTCCTAGAATGTATAATAATCTCCCTCAACAACATCCCTCGATACTGCCAAAATTTCCAGAATGTGTCATCAAGAAAGTCGTTATGCATTTGGTACTCCAAGAGTACCCTCCACATGTTCCCAGAACATGAAAAACGATAAACTTGCCAACCTAATTAATTCATCCCAATCACCATGCATGTATGCAAACATTGCATAAATTATTTGATTGGCCTTTCATAATAATTTCCATAAATTTTCTAATAATACGATGGTGCAATAATACATTTCATCAAAATGAAATAATGTGCCATAATCCACTTTTGAGTTCTAAGTAGTACAACATTATGGCATTTAAAATAAAAATACCCATGATACACATATATTCCTCATAGGGTAAATCATGGTAAATTACTTGGATTTAGGTTAAAAAAATGTAATTAAAATGGTATTAATTATTTATAATATTTTATCTTTAAAATTTTTGTTCTCAGGTACAGTATGTAACGGGTTAGTGCAACTCGCTAACCAGTTACAGTTTGCAGCAAATACACTAAAAATTGAGTTTTTCAATATCATTTTCAATCACACTCCATTTTAACCCAAACCAATTATAAACAGAGCTTGAATGCCTTAAAACAAACATGTTCAAGCACTAAAATCAATTAGCAACATATTCAATCCAAACCCATACACAATTATGCATAAAATCCACATTTTCCACTACTCTTGGTATCACAATCACATAAACACATAATTTGCATGGATTTAGCATTAATGAAGTTTGCATGCAGTGAAATAAACTTGCTCAAACCAATTTTATAGCTCAAGCTAAGTTAGCCTCTATGCCATTATTCCATTTCAAACTATTTTCTAAGCATGTTTATTCTCATTCTAGCAAATGGTAAGCTTCTCCTATACCTGAGGGTTGTGATTGAACAAGATTTCAACTATAATTTGGGGTTAAACACCAAGAACTGAAAGCTCCACTTCGGACCAGAGCAATTCCATCAAGGTAGGTTTGATAGAGAATTTGAAGCATGAAAAAAACATACAAATTGGGGAAAAAGATTAATAACTATTCCATACAATAAGGTCTTTACAGAGAAACAAGTTGGAGATAAAAATAGAGCATGAGCTTACCAAAATTGAAGCTCGAAGAGAGGTCCACGAATCAGAAAATAGAGACTGACAGCTTGAGACACTCAACTTTGCAAGCTTGTAACTTCTTTCCTAGGAACTCTCAAGCTATGATCTTGGTATCTATTTGAAGGTTGTAAAGTGTAGTTTAAAATGGTATATAATTTATAGGCTACAGTTTTCTGAAGAAGGAGATCGAAAGGCATGAACACAAGCACCAGAAACAGAGTAAAATTGGACTTAGAGCAAAATGGAGCTCGAATTCCTCAACCATGGAAGTTTATATAGATAAATTACGTTGGCATGCATCAAGACATCCATTTCCCACTATCTTAGAGGTGATTTCGTGTCGAAATTAGGATTAGTTCAAGTGATTACTCATCAAACGCACTAACCCTAAGTTTCTGCAACTGCGTCTAACCGATTATCTTCCACCACTAATACGTTAGTCTCTTTAAGATTTTCAAAAATTCATATTTTATTCCCTTTCCCTCCAACAACCTTTCTAATATTGTAATTAGGTCCCAAAACAAGGACTAAATTGCAAATCTTACATTTTCACATAAATTATCATAATAAAAATATTTCTCATACTTTTACTTTTAAACACATATAATGTACAAAAACCAAAACACCAAAAATAAAACTAATTAATTATAAAAATATTATAATCAATAACTATTAGCCGGAGATTAAAATTAGGGGTGATACATAGAACAATATAATCCTAGTAACATTAAGAGGTGGAAAATTACAAAAATACAGGACACTCTTAACTAGCTGTCTTCATCCCTGTTATCCACGACGGGTGCCTCTGCAGGATCAAACACCCATTCTTCAGGTTCCTCTAGCACAACCTTATCCTCTTCCAACTTGACCTCAGATTTCGTCCTCTCCATACCCAGCCATCACAATTGACCTCCAAATATCCACTATGAGAAACTGACACACGAAACCTCACTTTATCTGCCATTTATGGACATCATTACGAAGTCCATAGGAAGAAGGGCAACGAAGAGAGAGTAAGCCAACCAAACAAAATATCGTCGATGACGTGGGTTTATGGTAGCCAGCATATCAGAATAGATCGAGCACATAATATTACAAATGGTAATAACATCACAAGATAATAACATCATCCCATAATAACATTATAACATAAACACATAATAGGATAATATCAATAAAGCATAATCAAAGGTACATTAACAAGTTCTTTTACTTTAAAGTTGTCACGAGTCCGCCAATGATATAGGGAGGAATATCATTGTGGTAAAGGGTTTAGTTTGCACACATGGCTACATCTCCTCTTATAGTTCAACCAACCTAGTTTGGAAAGTGAATGCGATGTACAGGAATCTTAACCACGCATGCATCGAAGTCGGAAACAAAAGGTTGTAACCATCACAATGGCCAGCAGAGCTCTAAAAATATATAATTTATAATTTACACAATACACATCGTGCATCGAGCCTCGTTCAGATGTCCCTCTCACCACTCATGAGATACCAAGGGGGGCGACAGTACTTCTCTAGTTATCGAGTGCAGTCCATGCTACAACCACGCTCCATAACAAGACATGGTCATTGTAGTCTCATCCTGTAACATCCTCACTTTTATTTCTTATTTTAAAATTCGCGACTTAAAAATTTCATTTTAAATCTTAATTACTTATAAAAATTCTCTGTAAAATTTGACGGAGTTTCCTCCGTTTTTCGGACTTCCCAAAAATTTACATTTTTCACCTGTTCAATCCAGTATAGTCCATAAAAACATTTCAACGCTTCTAAACATATTAATTAGTTTTACATGCCGTATTAACAACATATAACAAAACTCAGGGCTTACGACGATTAAATTATTTCAAAACCAAAATAGATTAATTATAATAAAATAGCTAGAATTCCCTCTCAACCAACTTACACTCCACACTCGGTAAAAGTGTAAGCTCAAGCTTTGTACTTGTGGAAAAATGGTAAGGAGGTGAGCATTACACGAAACATTGGAAAACAGTTTCTAATATGACATAATGCTATACCAAGTCAAACACAATAAGTCAAGTAATGCACATAATCAAATACTCACTCAAATCGTGCATAAAATACACCATTTAATCATTAACTTAGCTCTTTCCTTTCACTTTATTCTCACTTATACCATTTTCTAGTGTCTTTCTCTCTTTTACTCATACATGTTTCTTCTCTTATGCTTTCTCGTATTATTTCCTTTCATTCACATTTTTTTCCATATCGTGGGGAGAAGCGCACATCCCGTTTGTGTCTTACACATATTTGGAGTTATGGTGTGACCATTCATTGCGCGACATCCCGTGTGCGTCTTACAGTTGCACAATTAGTGTGACTTACATAATCATAGCATACGACCCACTTGCAACTTACTGCACGCGTCCAACGCGCGTCTTACAGCACCCGGCCGCACGTCTTAACATGACCAGGTACACATCCAAACTGATCCCGTTAATAGGGATCTTGTGTGAGTCATTATTGCGCAACATCTCGTGTTGCGTGTTACTGCGGCGCATTCGCGTGCGACTTACGCAATCAATGCACACGTCCAACGTGCGTCTTCTATGACCAATCTCACAACCATTAATCTTAACTTCTCTTTTCACTTTCCTTTATTCGTTTTTAACTTCTCTCTTTTCTTTTCATTTATCCACTCTTTAACTTCTCTCTTTTCCTATCATTTACTATTATTCATACTCTCGTTGCATGATTTTTTGTCACATAAATATCGTTCTCATTAGTCCTATTTCTTAGCTTATTACACCACTTTCCTAGTGTAGTGTACCTTCAATAGGCCGAGCATTTCCCGACCAAAGTTACCTTGAACCGACCGGTTAGACACTGGAACAAGGCATCCGGTCTGTATGTTATACCGAGCAAACTGGGTTCTAACAGAGATGTAATATGCTTATGAGATTAACACCGAGCACAGGATTTTCATCCTTATCTCTATCATCCACAGTCTCATCAAGCTCAACTACCTCTCCTAGATTCCCACGTTTCATTGGTTAGATAAACACAGCATTTGATAAAGTCTATCGCATACAGGATTTACGGATGTTATCTTATCGTAACCCTTACGATTCCTACTTGAATTCCTCCTCTTCGGAAGCCTCATGAAAACGGCCCACTGAATACAGGTAATCCCCCATAAGAACCACCATGCTATAGGGGCTAAGGTACGTCTTCTCATCCCTAAGTTGACACTTGCACACACTTTGTTGACTGGGGAGAACCTGATTATCCTAACTGGATATTCAGAAATCCTAAGAGTCCTACATAAATCTCTTTGCTGGGATCACTCTTTGAAGTTTCTCCATAGCTTCAAGGTTGATCTTGGTTAAGGACACGACATTGGCGCCGTCTGTGGGGACTGAATAACATATCATTCCCACCACCACTATGGTCACCACCAGAAGTCAGGTGGGTGATCTCTATGACCGCATCGCCCGCACCCGTGGCAGGCCCAGAAACGCTGATAACAACAATCCACAGCCTCAGTCTGTGGGCGATCTGCGTGACGTTCTCAACCATAATCGTGGAAATAACGGGAAACCGCCACGAACATCCCATTCTGGGGCAGGGAATAATCCCCAGCAACCAAACCATTCACAAAGCCAGCCACCCCCTCATCGTAGCCAAAATCGTAGTAGTAATCACGCTACCCACTCCCAAACACCACAATCTTCTCATCCTTGGGATGGGAGCAATCCCCAACCCCTCCAAGTTTTACGAACCATACTACCTCCACCACCACCACCACCCCCTCCTACACCGCCTCCCTCCACCCATGGTGATTCAAGTAGCACAGCCCCAACTACCCGAAACACATCTAGGACCACTGGAACCCGAGCACACCATGGGCGAAACACCCAACGCACCCCTCCTATCCCGCCCAACCCCGACCATATAAGTTCAACACCTAGAACCAGATTAAATCCAGGAAGAACTGCACCTGGAAACTCTCGTCATAGCCATTCCATCAGCAGATCCTATGCAACATCTGCATCTGCACGGGCTCGGGAGCAAGAGATGATCAACATTCTTAATAGGCAAACGACTTTAATCGAACAACAAGGACGTGCTATTGCCGATCTTCAGCAACAAGCTATGGCGAGAATTTCTCAAAGTCAACCGACTACCATATCACCACAAAACCCAATGGCACAAGCCATGGACCCACAGCCACTTCCGGTAATGCAACTTCCCCCACTACAAAATTTCCATTCAAATCCAGCCACTAGCCAAGGCCTAGATGATTCTCACCCAGGCCATCCTTTTACCCCATTTATCATGGAATTTGAAACCCCACAAGGATACTTAGGTCCATCCAACGTCCCACATTATAATGGCCTGACCGACCCAGTAGATCATATAGTTTCCTATGAGGGGGCTATGAATTATTATGGAGGTGGTGATCGGATGAATTTCCGAGCCTTTTCCATGAGTCTCGAACCCTCGGTACTACGGTGGTATTCGTCTCTCCCTCGACATTCCATTAATTCTTGGGAAGAGATGAAACATGTATTTCTAAATAGATACACAGCCAGCTGCATCCAACCCAAATCTGATCACACGCTGGCTGCAGTCACTCAAAAACAGGATGAACCATTGAAGGATTACTTGTCACGCTTCCGTACAGAAGCTAGTTCGGTTCCCCGACTAGAGCCTGGCGTGGCAGTCTTGTTATTTACACAAGGTTTACAGCCGGGGGATTTTAGAAAATCATTAATTGGGAAACCTCCAAAGGATATGGCCGAGCTGAGACAAAGGTCAAATAAGTTCATCAACTTGGAGGAATTCCACAAAGGCCAAAAATTCAGAGACGATAGGCAACGAGCTGACCCTCAAGGTCAGAACAAACAAAAACGTGACGAACGTTTTGGTGGAAGACAGTCGGACAGAAATGATCGGGACCGAAGGATACCTCCGAGGAATAAATTTCAGGAATACACTCCTTTAACTGTTTCAAGGAGCCAGATCCTTCGAGAAACAATGCAGACTGACTTACGCTAGGCCCAAAGACCTCCATCTTTAAGAAAGGGCGCACAGCGTGATAGGTCAAAGTATTGTGACTTTCACAAGGGTTACGGACATACGACCGATGAGTGCATTTGGTTAAGAGATCTGATTGAAGAGATGATTAGAGATGGTAAACTGCAATAGTATATCAGAGATGCAGCCGGGCGAAGAGGTAGGAACAGATCCCACTCACCTGTGAAATCCAAGCGCCAAAGGAGCAGGTCACCAGATGATAGAAATGCAGGAAGACAGAGAACCGACCCCACTCCGGCCACTGATACAAACCCTTCAGCTAATAATGAATTTTTAGTTAATACGATTGCCGTGTAAGATCCATGAAGAATGTTTTGATAAATGCCAAAAGGTTTTGAACAAGCTACAAAAGGTTTTGAACAAGCTTCAAATGTGTTGATCAAGATCAAGCTCAACAAGCAACAACAAACATCAAGTTATGAAGAGAGAGCCAACTCATGAAGACTTAGTTTGGTAGTTTGTGTTTTAATGTTTTATCTTTTGCCTCACAAGTCTTTTAGTTTATGAGTTTGGGTAGAGTTCTTAGAGGGTAGTGAATCTCTTTTGATTGCATGATTTTATCATATTTTGAGTATTCACTTTGCCTAAAATCGATAGGTGGCTTAAAGGTTTGAAAGAAAAGGTTTAGTTTTTGAGAAAACAAGTTTTAAGTGTTTTTTGAACTGACTACTCGATTAAGGGGCTGATTACTTGAGTAGAATTTTCATGTCTTGCGCAAATACTCGATTAAGGGGCTGATTACTCGAGTAGAATTTTGAAGCCTTGCGTAAATACTCGAGTAGTAACTTAAATACTCGAGTAGTGAACAAGTTTTACACTGATTACTCGAGTAGTAACTTTGTTACTCGAGTAACACGAGCTGTAACTGTTTTCAAATGCATTTTTCACTTCTCAAAAGCACTTTTAACTATTCCTAACTTTTGGGTATTCTATATAAATCTATTTCTAACCTTTGTGAATATATTCCATCATTTTGATATTCATTTTACAAAGAATCAAAGCCACTCTATTCTCTCTCACTTTCTCAAGATCAAAGCTTTAACTTTTACATTCTTTGATCAAGAATCTTGAATCTCTCATGTTGATCTTTTCATAGCTTTTGAAAGAGATTCATAGGATTGTTATTTTGTTTTCATTTGAGTTGTAATCTTTGCAAGAGGCAAGCTATCTACAATAATTGGAAGTCTTGGTTGTGAATCAAGCAAAGTTATATTGGAAGCCTTGGTGTGGCATATCATCAAGCACTTGGAAGCCTTGTTGTGTTAACAAGCAATTGGAAGTCTTGTAGTGAAGCAAGCATGGGAAGTCTTGTTGTGGGGTATCGGCAAGCAAGAGAAGAGGTTAGATTAGATATCAATAGGGTTACAAGGCAAGGGTGTGGTATCTCTTGTAGGCTAGCAAGAAGGGAGTCTTGTGAGGCATTTACTTGTAATTTGAGAAACTCTAATTCCTCATAGTGAAGAATCTCTCTTGGTTGAAGAGGGTACTGGAGTAGCTTTCAAGTGGACGAAAGTGAACCAGGATAAATCACTGTGTCGTATCTCTAAACTCTCTACTCTTTACATTCTTGTTATTCATATTGTTCTTGGTTGAAAACCTAGAAAAGATTGATTTTCATAATTGATTGAATTGAATATTTATTGTTCAAATTGATAAAGGGAAAATCATTTTCATAACTAGGTTAATCAATAAGAATATTGGTGTTAATCATTTCCGCTGAATCTTTGATTATACATGTTAATTGATTGATTTTCGTATTATGAAGAAGTGCCACGTGATGAAAATGAGAAAGAAAAGGAGATGGACATTCAAATTCATGGAGATGGACATGAACAAGCACATGAGGGACTTCCACCGGCATGGAAAACTAACCGAAACCATCCTTTGACAAATGTGATAGGTGATGTAGCTAAGGGCGTGGTAACCCGAAGCTCACTTCGTAATATTTGTCACTTTGTAGCTTTTGTGTCTCAAATAGAACCCAAAAATATAAATGAGGCCATACAAGACGAACATTGGGTCATGGCCATGCAAGAAGAGCTTAATCAATTTGAAAGAAATAGGGTTTGGGAACTTGTCCCTAGACCCGACGATAGGCCCATAATAGGAACTAGGTGGGTTTATCAAAATAAGTTAGATGAGATGGGTTTTATTGTGAGAAATAAAGCTAGGTTAGTTGCTCAAGGTTATAGTCAAGAAGAGGGAATCGATTATGACGAGACTTATGCCCCTGTAGCTCGTTTAGAAGCTATTCGACTTTTGTTAGCATATGCATCTATTATGAATTTCAAGTTATACCAAATGGATGTTAAGAGTGCTTTTCTTAACGGCTTTATTCAAGAGGAGGTGTATGTATCTCAACCGCCGGGTTTTGAAAATCATGAATTTCCTAACTATGTTTTCAAATTAAAGAATGCTCTTTATGGTCTTAAGCAAGCTCCTAGAGCTTGGTATGACCGTTTGAGTACATTTTTATTAAATAAAGGATTTAAAAGAGGCGCGGTTGATAATACCCTTTTCATTGAAAAATCCGGAAATGACATCCTATTGGTTCAGATTTATGTAGATGATATAATATTTGGTGCTACTAACGATAAGCTTTGCAAGAAGTTTTCAGATTTGATGCAGAGCGAATTCGAGATGTCGATGATGGGCGAGTTGACATTCTTTCTTGGTCTTCAAATTAAGCAAATGGATGCCGGAATATATATCCATCAAACAAAGTATTGCAAGGAGCTTTTGAAGCGTTTCAGGATGGATTTATGTAAGCATGCATCAACACCGATGAGCAACACGTGTCATATGGACAAGGACGAAAGCGGCAAACCAATAGAGGTAACCAAGTATAGAGGAATGATTGGTAGTCTTTTATACTTGACTGCGTCGCGTCCTGACATTATGTTTAGCACGTTATCAATCTAATCCTAAAGAATCGCATCTAACTTCGGTTAAACGAATCATGAAGTATTTAAAAGGAACAATGAATACCGGCTTGTGGTATCCACGAGATGCTTTTTTAAATCTAGTAGGGTATTCGGACTCCGATTTCGCCGGTTGCAAAGTTGATAGAAAAAGTACAAGTAGTACTTGTCACTTGATAGGTAACTCACTTGTCTCTTGGTTTTCCAAAAAGCAAAATTGCGTTGCTTTGTCGACCGCGGAAGCCGAATACATAGTGGCGGGTAGTTGTTGTGCCCAAGTTTTATGGATGAAACAACAATTGCTTGATTTTGGTGTTTGTTTATCAAAAATACCTATTCGTTGTGATAACACCTCCGCTATTAACCTAACTAAAAATCCGGTACTTCATTCTCGAACAAAACACATAGAAATAAGGCATCATTTTATTAGAGATCATATTCAAAAAGGTGATTGTGTGATTGAGTTTGTTTCAACTTCAAATCAACTAGCCGATATTTTTACAAAACCTCTTCCTAGAGATATCTTTTATCATATTAGAAGGGAGCTAGGAATTTTGGATGAATCAACCATTGGTTAGTTGTGTTTGACATTTTTTTTTTCAAACCAATCTCATAGTCCATGCCTATCTCTAAGTGATTTGTTTAGAGTTGTTTTGTTTTGGTTTTGAAAATTAAAAATCATGATTCTATTAACTTTGGTTATGTGTGTTTTCTTTTGGTATATGCTTTGGTGTTGTGCTTGGTTGCTTATTTGCTTAATTAACAATGTGCTAAATGTGTTTGTGTCTTACTTAAAATGTGCATATGGTTTGTGCATTTGATTTTCATGAGTTATGCATTAAAAATTGCTTTAAACACTGCATTTTATCAGACTTTAATCGATTATGTTGTGCCTTAATCGAGTATAAAAAAATTAATCTTTCCAGAATACTCGATTAAATTGCAGGATAATCGATTAAGTGTCATTTTTACACATGTCTTACTCAATTAAGTGGCAGTCTACTCGAGTAGATCATGTCTGCACAGAAACATAAGAATCAGTTTTTCAGCATTCGTTCTTCACTTTCTCTCTCAAAAACACGAAGTTCTCTTCGTTTTCAACACGGTTTCATCATCATTCATCACTTTCTACTTGATTTCTTTCAAATTCCGTCCATATTCTTCATCATATCTTCATTATACATCACTTTCATCATCAATTTCACATTATTTCTCTCAATTTCCAAAACCCCCAATTCCTCAAAACCCTAAGAGCACTATGGCCCCTCCATCAACTTCCACTGGCTGTCGCAAGAAGCAGCGTGTGAATTTGGACTTGGACTCTCAATACTACTCCACGGAAATGCGCAAGCAGCGGGAAGCCGGGTTCTTGCGAAGGGAATTTGGTCACATTCGGTTTATGAATGTGAAATGGCTCTTGAATCAAAGGTTTGCATGTTCTTCTCTTTTTGTTGAGCAAGGATTGCAGAAATTTCTAGGTTTTCATTGTGACATTTATCCTAGATTAGTTCGTAAATTTTATGCAAATCTTAAGTTTGAGGATAACAAGTACAAGTCGGTAGTTAAGGGTAAATTGCTGAGAATTACTTCAAAGGACTTGAATGAATTGTTTGGTTTAAGTTTGGAAGGGACATTCTTCAATGATCCTAATAGTGAGATTTTAAATGAATGTGATGTTGCATCTGTTTTTGCCTCTACTATGAGAGAAGGTTTCTCTTGGACAAAAGGGACTAAGCATGCTGGACATATGACTCCGGACAGCAGGCTGTTACTCTATGTTATTTCATATATTTTGATGCCTAAATCAAGTCAAAATTATGCTCAAGCATCTAATGATGAGGTGCGACTGTTTTATGCGTTGAGGGAGCATATTCCTATCAATTGGTCTAAGGTTGTACTTGATCGGATGCTAATTGCTGCTGGGTCTATTGGTTCTGCTACTTTGCCTTATCCTATGCTAGTTACAAAGCTTTTGATACATTATGGTGTGGCGATAGCCGATGACGAAGAAGCCCAATCAATCACTGACCAAAATTGCATCAATTCTGCGTTGTTCCATGGTTTAGGGATGGATGAGTATCCCACTGCTAATAATTGGATGTGGAAAAGTAACATTGAGCGGTTGAAGAAGCAAAATGAGCTTGAAGAGGAAATGGCAAGGCAAATGGGTGCTGGGCCATCTAATCCGCCACCGGAGCCAACTTTCAATGTTGAAGATTTTATGAATGTTGGTGATCAAGAGCAACCTCCGCCTTATGCTGGTTTTGATTTTCAGGCGCTTCGTGATAGCCTATCAGAAGAAATTGGTGGTCACTTTGCGCAATTGGAGCAAAGGCAATATGCAATTGAGGAGCGTCAAAGTGAGATGATTCGTAGTGGTTTTGAGACTCTTGCGACTCGTCAGCAGGCGATGGAGGATAGGTTTTTCGGTGCTCTTGGCTGGATGTTTTCACAACCACCACCACCACCTCAGTGATCACATGCATTTCATTCTATGTTTTGCTGCATTTTGAGTTGATGTTATCTTGGTGTTATGTTTAGTTTTATCTAGTTTTTCCATTTATTGTGTTTATGTCTCTGGATATTGGGTTATGTTTCATGTTTTCTGGTTTGGTTTATGGTTCGTTTTAAAGTCCGACATGTGGACTTGGTTTTATGTTTCCGACTATGTAGTTTTATGGTTTATGTTTGGGTTATGAACTTATGTGTATGGATGCTATGGCACGTTGTGGTTTTATGATATTATGGTTTGATTATGTGCTTGTGCGTTTTTTATTGCCCTTCCATATATTTTTCATAGTTTGGTATGTGGATTTATTTTCTCACCTTTGGCAAGCTGTATTGTTATATTTTTTGATTAATGCCAAAAGGGGGAGAAAGGTTGGATTGTTGTTTTTGTAGGTTAATCACTTTTTCTAAGTGTGCATACATTTAGGGGGAGTATGGAGATATTGGATCGTGTTTGTCATTCATCAAAAAGGGGGAGATTGAAGATGCAAGGCAAGGCATTAGCATTCAATTGAGTGTTTTGATGAAGACAACATGATGTGGAATTACCTACAACAACAAGTCACAAAGGACAATTCTATTATTCATTCTTGTATATGTATTATAATTGTTTTTATTATTTTATATGAGAGTGGGTGGTAGAATTAGGATAGAAATATCAATTGGAACTAAAGAATTAATTTTGTTTAGAATTGAGATTGCATTGATAGAGAAAAATGGCTCAAGACTTTTTCTAAATAAATTGGTGAAAAAATGAAAAATTAATAGAAAAGGTTTTTAGCAGTGTTTAATTGATTAAGTAAACAGGTTAATCGAGTAGTACTCGATTAAGGCTTCGTTTAATCGATTAAGTACTGTTATAACTGAACTTTAAAAGGCTTTCATTTTCTACATTTCAAAGGTTACGAACCTTGATTTTTATACAGCATTTTTCACACATTCTTTCAACTTTCTTGAGCAAATATTCTTTCTTACATCATCTCTATCAATGTTCATGTGAATCTCAATTTGAAAATACAATTCATTCTTTTCATTCCATTTTGAAGATTCATAATTTGTGAACATTCTTTTGTGGTTGGATCAATTTGTAACAACAAGGTTACACACCTCAAGATTCAACAAGACAAGTTTTCTATTGAAGAAAATTGAAGAAGGGTTGGAGCATTACTCTTAGCAATTGGATTGGAATTGCTCGAAGCTCAAAGGATTGAACACGAAGGATTCAATCAACGAAGGAACAAAGAGGATCGACTCACAAGAATTGGGGTAGAATTGTATGAAGTGGTACCTCATACAATAAAGGGTTAGGATCGTGAGAGGAGAGGATCTTAACTTTTCTTGTAAACTGATTCTTTTGTTCATAGTGTAGCAAATCACCCAAGTCAGAAGGGGTGGACTGGATGTAGCTCATCGTTTATGAGTGAACCAGGCTAAAATCAATGTGTTCTTCGTTTTGAGCTTTTTCATATTTTCGTTTCTAAAATCAATCAAGAAATTAAAAGCAATTTAGGATTAGAATTGGGTTTTTCAATTATCTAATCTTTACATATGTGTTAATTGATTGGTAATTGATTCTCTGCATTTTAATTCTTGATTCATTGAATTTCAGTGAAGAATTGTTTAGAATTGAATTCTGAATTTTCTGTGTTCTACAGAGTTTAATCGAGTAGTACTCGATTAAGTAAAAACAATCATTCAGGTGTACTCGATTAAGTTGCAGGATAATCGAGTAAGTTAGTGAAAATTGGACAAATTTGAATTGTTTTTGATTACTTTGCAAAAATCGGATATCGTAGCTTAACTCTTCTATTCACCCCCCCTCTAGAAGGTTATTTTGCCCGCTTGTTGGTTTCCAACACCTACACTAACAAAAATGGATCCAAAACCATTTGGATACCAAAAAGCAAAGCATGATTGTTTTTGTAGGTATGATTGAAGAGCAAAAGGACTTTCGTGTGTTATTCATTCATTTGCTTCTTCAATTGGTATTAAGGAGAAAATCCTACAAATTGGTAACATTTGATATTATACAATTGGTATTTCAATTTGATATTGTTGGATATTGCTCATAGTTCTCTCAATTGGTATTATTTCTTATAATGTGATATTGTTTATACTATTGAGAAAATACTATTGGTATCAAATTCTTACAATTGTTTTTCAATTAGTATCATGTTATTGGTATACAATTTGTTGTAATTGATATCATTGAGTAATCATTAGATGATTATCATGCTTTGGTTGTTATATCTTATTAGTCTCTCTATTTTGGCTTAGATCTTATATTTCAATTGGTATATATTTCTTTTTGATAATGCCAAAGGGGGAGAAATATGATGTTTTGAAAAAGGGGAGAAATATTATGTTTTGATCATTTTTGGAGAAAGGTTGTTTTTGTTGTTTTTATGTAGGTTGAGCAAAGTTGTTGGAGATAGAGGGAGAATCAAGCTTTTATCTCAATTAGATTTCAAATGTCAAAAGCATTTATTGAGGGGGAGCAAGAGTCTCACCAAGTGATCAAATGGTTCAAGCATCAACAACTTCAATGAACTTCATAATTTCAAAACATGTTTGTCAGTTTCAAAAAGGGGGAGATTGTAAGATCCATGAAGAATGTTTTGATAAATGCCAAAAGGTTTTGAAAAAGCTACAAAAGGTTTTGAACAAGCTTCAAATGTGTTGATCAAGATCAAGCTCAACAAGCAACAACAAACATCAAGTTATGAAGAGAGAGCCAACTCATGAAGACTTAGTTTGGTAGTTTGTGTTTTAATGTTTTATCTTTTGCCTCACAAGTCTTTTAGTTTATGAGTTTGGGTAGAGTTCTTAGAGGGTAGTGAATCTCTTTTGATTGCATGATTTTATCATATTTTGAGTATTCACTTTGCCTAAAATCGATAGGTGGCTTAAAGGTTTGAAAGAAAAGGTTTAGTTTTTGAGAAAACAAGTTTTAAGTGTTTTTTGAACTGACTACTCGATTAAGGGGCTGATTACTCGAGTAGAATTTTCATGTCTTGCGCAAATACTCGATTAAGGGGCTGATTACTCGAGTAGAATTTTGAAGCCTTGCGTAAATACTAGAGTAGTAACTTAAATACTCGAGTAGTGAACAAGTTTTACACTAATTACTCGAGTAGTAACTTTGTTACTCGAGTAACACGAGCTGTAACTGTTTTTAAATGATTTTATTATATTTTGAGTATTCACTTTGTAGTTCTTACATGCCGGAGGCTTTGCTGGAGGAGGAGAGAAAAAGGCCGACAGGAAGAAATACATTAACCAAATTTTGGCTGTCAGTCAGAAACCCTTTTGCAAAAGGTCAACAAAAAATGTTCCCATCATTTTTAATGATGATGATTTGGATGGAATCCTCCCAGGTCATAATGACCCCATGGTAATCATTGCCCTTATCAGTAATTACGAGGTAAAACACGTCTTTATCGACCAAGGAAGTTCGACGGACATTATGTTTTTCCCTTTGTTTAAAGCTCTAAAACTCAGGGAATGCAATATCACTCCTTTTGAGGGAGAATTGATCGGTTTTACTGGAGACACCATTGAAGCTAAGGGATACATCCAACTTCCTGTCACCCTCGGAGAACAGCCCTCGGCTAGGACTGAGATAGTCAAATTTCTGGTGGTCGACTGTCCAGCGGCCTACAATGCCATTCTTGGGAGAACTTCTTTGCAGGCATTCGGAGCGGTAGTGTCAACAGTTCATTTAGCTATGAAGTTTGTTGGAACAGATGACAGAGTGGTAACAGTCAAGGCCGAGCAAGAGGTAGCAAGAAAATGTTACAACGCTAGTTTGGGGAAAGTTAAAAACAAGGATCAAAACAAATTGGAAAGAGTCTCTTTGGGTAAGGGCAATATTAACTTTGCAGACCTTGATATGCGGGATCAATCCGACAGAAATAGACCGACCCAAAGGGACAGTGGGAATTCTTGACATTGACCGACGATCCCGTGAGGCAGGTAAAAATCGGTTCTGAGCTACCCATAAGTGTTAAAGATGAATTGACCACTCTGCTGATTTCAAATAAGGATCTGTTCGCTTGGACTTCAGCGGACATGCCAGGAATCGACCCTAATTTTATTTGTCACAAGTTGAGTATTCTTCCGGGGGCAAAGCCAGTGGCACAACGCAAAAGGAAAGTTAGCGCCGAAAAGGCTGCAGCCATTGAAGAAAAGGTTGCCGAATTACTCCGAGCCGGTTTCATACGGGAAATTGACTATACAGACTGGTTAGCTAACACCGTCTTGGTCAAAAAGCCCAATGGGAAGTGGCGGATGTCTGTCGACTACACAGACTTGAACAAAGTCTGCCCAAAAGACCAATACCCACTTCCCGTCATCGATAAGCTCGTCGACATCTCGGCCGGTTACAAACTTCTCTCATTCATGGATGCTTACTCTGGTTACAACCAGATACCAATGTTCCCTGCCGATCAAGATAAAACAACATTCATCACCGATAAAGCAACTTACTGTTACAACGTAATGCCTTTCCGATTGAAGAACACGGGAGCTACTTACCAAAGAATGATGAACAAGGTTTTTCAAGGTATGATCGGCTCCAACATGGAGGTATATATTGATGACATTATAGCAAAAAGCAGACAGCAAGAAAACCATGCCCAAGACCTCAAGATGATACTGGACTGAGTAAGAAAATATTCCATGAGGTTGAATCCTGAAAAGTGCGTGTTCGGAGTCCCTGCCGGATCTTTCCTCGGCTTTATGTTAACGGAAAGGGGTATTGAAGCCAATCCAGATAAATGCAAAGCAATCCTTGAAATGAGAAGTCCAGCTAGTCTCAAAGAAGTCCAACAACTCACGGGCCGAGTGGCGGCCCTCTCCAGATTCTTATCCCAAGCTGCTCGGAAAGCTTTGCCATGGTACCAGCTCCTTAGGAAAAACAAAGATTTCCTTTGGGACGAGCACTGTGAGCAAGCTTTTGTTCAATTGAAGGAGTATCTTTCCAGTCCACCAGTCCTGCACAACCCTCTTTCTGGTGAAAATCTTATTCTATACATGTCGGTAGCAGAGGCAGCGGTCAGTTCGGTTTTGGTACGAGAAGATTCTGGACTAGAAGCCCCAATATATTTTGTTAGCCGAGCTCTTCAGGGATCCGAGTTAATATATCAAAAGCTTGAGAAACTCGCATACTGCTTGGTCATTTCTGCTCGGAGATTGAGACAATACTTCCAAGCACACAGAATCCTTGTGAGAACAGCCCAACCTCTCAGGTAGATTCTTCACAAACCCGACCTAGCAGGCAGAATGGTTTCATGGTCAGTCGAATTGTCTGAGTTTGACATCACCTATGAACCGAGGAAGGCGATGAAATCTCGAATTCTTGCTGACTTCGTCACTGAGTTCACAGATATTCCCTCGGACACCGCTCAAAATTTATGGTCAGTATATGTAGATGGATCGAGCAACAGGAAAGGAGCCGGAGCCGGGGTCATCATTGAAAACCCCGAAGGATTGTGCATGGAGTACTCATTGAAGTTCGAGTTCCAAACGTCAAACAATCAAGCGGAATACGAGGCAGTTCTTGCAGGCCTCAAAATGGTTCAAGAGTTTAGGGCCGAACAGGTATCAGTTTTCAGCGACTCACAATTGCTGGTTTCTCAGATTAAAGGGAAATACTCGGCAAAGGAACCCATCTTACAGAAATATCTTGAAGAGGTGAGGCGAATTATTTCTAATTTTTCTGAATTTGATATTTCCCATGTCCCGAGAGATTCAAATTCTCGAGCCGATATTTTATCAAAATTGGCAAGTACCAAAGGGTCGGAAAACAATAAGACACTGATACAAGAAACCATCCCCCAACCGAGTGTCATTCTAGTTGTTTCATTGTCTCAATCATGGATGGATCCGTTGCTTACCTATCTGCAACATGGTTTCGTTCCCCAAGATCAAGAAGAGGCTCGGAAATTGGTTAAGAAGGCAGATCAATACACAGTTCTGAATGGAGTTCTGTATAAAAGAGGGTTTGGTTCTCCCATGCTCAGATGTGTCCACCCATCCCAAGCTGAGGAGATACTAGAAGAGATCCACGGTGGAGTCTGCAGCCACCATATGGGTGGAAAATCCCTAGCTCGGAAAATAATCCGGGCAGGTTACTTTTGGCCTACCTTGCAAAAAGACGCCATGGAACATGTTAAGAGGTGTGTTCAATGTCAGTTTCACAGCGACATTTACCAAAAATCTGCAGAAGAACTACACTCTCTCGGCACCCCTTGGCCTTTTTATCAGTGGGGCATGGACATCATCGGAAAGTTTCCCACTGCACCAGGGCAACTCAAATTTGCAGTAGTGGCTATTGACTACTTCACTAAGTGGATTGAAGCGGCATCGTTAGCAACAATCTCTACCGCCCGTATTCAATCTTTCTTTGTGAAGGAAATTATCTCTCGGTTCGGAGTGCCTCACGCTATAGTTACTGATAATGGATCGCAGTTCACAGCCTCCCACTTTCAACAACTAGCAGCTGACCTGGGAATCACTCACTATTTCAGTTCTGTTGAACACCCACGAACAAATGGGTTAGTCGAGGCCGCCAACAGAATCATCTTGGATGGAATTAAAAAGAAACTGGGTAATGCAGCTGGCACTTGGGCGGATAAACTCCCGAGCATCTTATGGTCACACAGGACAACTATACACTCATCAATAAGTGAAACTCCTTTTCGATTGACATACGGCTGTGACGCAGTCATTCCGATCGAAAAGGGAATCCCTACCTTTAGGACGCTTGAACGTCCTTCAGAAACTAATGACCATTTGCTCAGCGAAGAACTCGTTTTACTTGAAGAAATTCGAAAGAATGCTGCAGCTCATGAAAGAAGAATAAAGGAACGGCAAGCTCGGGAGTACAACAAGAAAGTTCGTCCGCGAAGTTTTGAAATTGGAGACTTGGTCCTTCGCCGAGCAGATATCGAAAAAGGAAATGCTGGAGTTGGAAAATTAAAGCCAAAGTGGGAAGGTCCATACCGAGTGAAGGCCAAATCTGGAACTGGTGCTTACAAACTGAAAACTCTCTCGGGCACGGAAATCAATAATAGCTGGAACGTGGCCAAGCTCAGAGCTTATTATAGCTAAGCTCCTATTTTTCATTTCTGTTTACAAATAGGTTAGTCTATTGCTCAGAATTATTTAGGTTGAATAAACGAAGGTTAACTTCCTTCTTAGATTACAAATAAATTGTTAGGAACTATTTAGCAAATGAGCAATTTCTTCTTTGTATTCTTTTATCAATAAAATTCGTCAATTTATTTGGAATTCTCCTATTTATGAACATTGTGAAACGACATACGACTCATTTGGTTCGGCTAGCCACCGAGCGAAATCGAGAAACAGCTCTTTACGAGAGTTCAACAACGTATTCATAGAACGCCCGAATTCAGGAAATCACTTTCCTTATTTCGCGGTCCGAGGGTCCCGCTTCGGCTAAAGTCGGCGATCCGAGTTCTGCTCACAATCCATTACATACCCAAGTAATATAATTTGTAAACTGTTTTGTTAAGAATTATATCTCAGAAAATACAAAGGGTCACGTGACAAACGAAACCAAAAATAACGAAGCACAATTTGCATACGCAGCAAATTAATATAAATTCAGCAAAAGATAAAGTAAATTGTTCCAGACAGCCAAGGAATAACGCTCAAATACAACGGGCAACAAAAAGATAAAGTAAATTGTTCAAAACAGCTAAGAAACAACGCTCGGATACAACGAGCAACAAAAACCGACCACCAAAATTCAAAATCATTCCTCAATATCAGACAAGACAATATTGGCATCATCAAATTCTGGGGCCTCAGTCAGCTCAACAAGAGGATTAGGAAGATCCTCCGCTTGCAGATCAACTTCAGCCTTAGTCTCAAGATCAATCAATTTCCCATTCTCAACACAGTGAAAGGGATGAGCTCCAACCACCCTGAATTCAGTTTCAGGGTTCAAAATTTGAATTTGTTTAATCGCAGAAATAAAAGAATCATTAAAACCTTTGCTCCAATTGTAAAAATTGGTCGCTGCCACCTTCTTATGATGAAGAGCTTTTTCTTTAAGCTTCCGAGCAAGAACAGCAGATTTCTCTACCTCAGATCTCAGCTCATCAACCCTCTGTTGGCTTTCCTGTAGCTCCTTCTTCAATGCCTCCTCCACTTCCTTCCCCTTGTCCTTTACAACTTTTTTAGAAACTTTCAAAGAATCTCTCTCTTTGATCAGCTCAGATTTGTCAGCCTTCAAATTCTCCAATTCATTTTTTCCTCGGACCAGTTCGTCCGAAAGGCTAGCCTCTTGAGCAGCAGACATTGCACGAGCCTCTTTCTGTTCAACATTGAAACCAGAAAAAAGATCAGATGCTTGCTTGGCCAAAAAAGTAAGTAAGGTTGGAACTTCGAAGAAGATATTTCGTCAGAGTCATGTTGCAGCGTGACCACTCGTCGGTGGTGAGAATTCCAAACCGAGAATGGTTAGATTCAGGGCAGACATACTTGGCAAACCTCTCATCAAAATCTCGGTCCCAAATTGAAGTTTCTGATGGAGTTGCGGCAGAGGAAGGAGCGGTAGCAGCTCTAGCACTTGTCTCCTCAGCCCTCGGATTCGTCCCCTTGGAAACTTTCTCCTTGCCTTTGTCTATTCGTCGGCGGCGAGTCTGTTGTTGAGGAGGAGAAGAGACTTGGACTTGACCGCTCAGTCCTAACGAAATGGTGGCGGCAACAGCGTGCACAGTGGGAGAAGGCCGAGGAGACACCTCGACCGGGGAAGTAGAGGGAGCAGAAGTACTTAAGCATGGTGTGCTCAAGTTTGAAGATCCGGAAGCTGCACTGGTTGCAGTAGTTTTTCTCTTCTTGCCACCATGAAGCAGGGCGGACATACGAGAGGCCATCTTATCTGCAAAGAAAACGAAGTAACATTAGATCTGGATAAAACATAAGTATAAAAGCAGTAGGAAAACAGTTTACCAAGTTCGGCCTTGACACTTGATGAAGGAATATCCACTATATCCCTCATTTCTATCATTCCATTGGTTTTCAAATAACTCTCAACAGCTCGGCACACATCTTTCTCATATTCGGCGAGCTCTTTCCAGTCCGAGGCATATGACGCAATTCTCTGATTAAAGAAGTTGGCACTCCATTGGAGAGGGAATCGAGGGATTGGTCGTTGATCGCCAGGCCGAGTGAACCAGCAAACACCATTACCAACAAAATTGTATTTAAAAAAGAAAGGCTTAAATCCTTTCCAAGACTCAGAAAACTTAGTTAAAAAACCATATCCGTTCCGCGAGTTCAAAGAAACCCATGGCCGCTTCGCTGACCATTTCTCAAAGGCATTGCATTGAGGAGCAAACAGGTAGAAGAAAATAGGAATGGTACAGGACCAATTCATGGCAGAGCAGACTTGTTGAAAGACTCTAAGAAAAGCCCAAGCGTTCGGATGCAGTTGAGAAGGGGCAACTCTTAAAGTATTCAGAATATCTATTTCAAACTTAGTAAAAGGCATTCTAACCCCTAAACGAGTAATCACTTCTTCGTAAAAGTAAAAGCCGGGGTTACCCTCAGGAATCCGAGTGCAGACTCTTTCGTTTGGCCCCACCGGACTTATGGAATATAAGTTCCCAGCATCATCACCAGGCAAGGCAAAATTATTGCTCTGGTTTGCTCTAAGGTTTCCTCTGTTTAAAGCTCGGATTGGGTGCCCACCACCTCTCGGTCAACCCAATCATACTGATTGCTATCTGGTGGAAGTGGGTAGAGTTCGGGATTGCTAACACACTTTCTCTTCATACCTGAGGAAAAGGGGGCACATGCGGAGTCAGAAGCAGTTAAACTAATTTCTGGTTAAACACTTATGAACACGGTCGGTTGGGGAACACCTCCCTTTCTGGGAAGAATTTCCCCAAACCAACTGTAATATCAGATACCTCTTTGTTGCCTCCTTAATCTCCTCTGTTCTACCCTATCGGCAATCCTATAATGAATCACACCCTGTCTGAACTCTTTCAAGGTCTGAGGGAAATGCATTGATATCGGTTTATTGCAAATTTCTGGGTTTTCTTCTTCATGTGTTCTTGGAACATCAGAGTTTACAGAATCCTCACTCATGATTAATGCAGCTTCGGTACAAACCCTAAGAAATTAAGTGCAGCCAAACGTGAAACAAACCTAAGAAACACTACGGCGATAACTCAACAAATGATAATGAAGGTCAAAGATTTTGAAAAGACCAAGGGTTTCACTCATGTACAGTGATGGGGTGTTAGTCGAACCCTAGGATTTGTTTCAAGATCAAAGAAAAAGGGGAGCAGGGCCAGTGTTAATACATAACAACGAAGGTTCTAAGCATATACACACAGCAGATGGCAGAAGCAATTGCATGCAAAGAATTTTAAACAGCAAAAAAGAAAGAGAAAATAGTCAGAGAAGAGAAGAGAGGTTCGTTACCTGCTATTGTTGAATAACCAAGAAACCAAAGAAGCACGAAGGCCACGAAGTTAAAGATGCACTCAATAGAAAAATGAATTAGCAGCAAGAATTCCTTTGAAGAACTTTGGTTTCGTCTCAAAATCGTAGAAAAACGATGAACAAAGGAGAGAGAGAATCTGGGAGGTTTCTGAAGTTCTATTTAGAATGAATTATGAGAAAACCGCCCTTTGAAATTCGTTTTAGAGCTTCCCTCCACTAACTCAAGGACTGGGCTGAATTAGAAAAAGCCCATTTATGATGAAACTAAATGCGTGGCGCTTCCAACAGGTTTGAAATCATAACGTTCCATTTCCCGGAAAAGTGAAGGACACGTGGAGGCACAGGTAGAATTGAAGGGTCACGTCTGGGTCAATCGAGCGACAGCTCTGGTAGGATCATTTAGACGGTCGGATATCTCTCTTCAACAAAACTTGGTCGGAAAACGGCTCGCTCGTCCCATTAACTCGACAGGGCTCAAATCACCCAACCGAGCTTGGGGGGCTTATGTAGTGGACCTTCAACAGGCCGAGCATTTCCCGACCAAAGTTATCTTGAACCGACCGGTTAGACACTGGAACAAGGCATACGGTCTGTATGTTATACCGAGCAAACCGGGTTCTAACAGAGATGTAATATGCTTATGAGATTAACCCCGAGCACAGGATTTTCATCCTTATCTCTATCATCCACAGTCTCATCAAGCTCAACTACCTCTCCTAGATTCCCACGATTCATTGGTTAGATAAACACAGCATTTGATAAAGTCTATCGCATACAGGATTTACGGATGTTATCTTATCGTAACCCTTACGAATCCTACTTGAATTCCTCCTCTTCGGAAGCCTCAAGAAAACGGCCCACTGCATACAGGTAATCCCCTATAAGAACCACCATGCTATAGGGGCTAAGGTACGTCTTCTCATCCCTATGTTGACACTTGCACACACTTTGTTGACTGGGGAGAACCTGATTATCCCAACTGGATATTCAGAAATCCTAAGAGTCCTACATAAATCTCTTTGCTGGGATCACTCTTTGAAGTTTCTCCATAGCTTCAAGGTTGATCTTGGTTACGGACACGACACCTAGTTCATATTTTTATAGACACATTTACATGCTCATATAATTCAACAAGTATAACAAATATCACCAATCCACATAATATCACAGATAATAATATAATAACTTAATTTCTTAGCTCTCCTACTCTAATTATTAGTTTATATCGATTACCATAATGTGTAATATCCTACACTAACACCCAATCTTTGTACCCATTATATACACACTACAAAACACCCTAGGTTAGGGTAATACCCACTCCTTACCTTGCCTTTCCGAAGCTATGTCCCTTTTTGTACAATAATGTCCAAACGTATCAAAGTTTATTGCTTTCGCGTTGCGATCAATCCCAAATTCATATCATTCTCCTAATAATGCCACACAAAATCAAACAACAACTGACTCAATACGCAAAGTCCTATTTGGACATTATGATCAATCAATCACTTAATGTTCATTTAAACCTTCTTTATTTACTCTTAACTAATACAGATAATAGATCATTCAGTATCTCCTAAAAACCGATTTAAAATTTAAATACTAAATTTTCCTTAACATAAACAATCAACGTCGAAATCGTATTAAAACAAACACTTTAGTATTTTACTTCCAGGGAAGTTAGAAATGGAAATCAAAACAAACTAACTTTAAAATCTCGAAAATTGTTAAGTAGTATTAAGGCATTGTATTTTAAGCAAGCTTTTAAGTCACAAAATCATTTGATTATAATTCATAAACAAAAATTAAATACAATCTAGGATTAGCACTGTTGCCTTCTCGATAAAATATTATAGCTTTTTATTTAAATACACTAACTTTCAAAACTAACGTAATTATCAAACAAATTTGAATTCAAGTAACTTAAATCACGACTCACAAAAAGCAAATGATACGCTACTTGACACTATTAATTCCGAATTAAAAGGAAGTGTTCTCGGTTCAAAATAAGTGAACTGCACATTTCCAACATTCAATTAATTACACTTCCCTTTAACTTGAAATTAACGTTTAAGGTTTTAACCCGAATTAACGTATGTCAAATATATCGGGTTCCGAATTAACTGGTGTATTGTTTAGTTCAGGGACAATTCAACCTCACTAAACAATAGCTCAATTACTTAGGGACCTAACACCTTTAACAAAATACTTCTAAAACAATTCATTTGACATAACGTTTAATTCGATGTTATAACAAATCAGAGTAATCAATTAAAAATCATTATCAATAATGGTATAATTAAAAATCAATATTAAACCCCAATACCATTTATTTTTCCAAAACAACAATAACATTCCAAAATAATTTAACACTTTATAATTATTATCACTAACCCATATTACCATTAGTACCATTATTATTAAAATGCAATATAGAGCAGTTAAAAAGGTATTAGGGATATACCCTCAAATCCAATTTTGAAGCAAGAAAGAGGTCAAGACCGGTTCGATTCTAGAGCTCCACCCATGTCTGGTTCGAAGCACAACAAAGGGGGTTGGTCACGGTAACGGTGACGGCGATACCGGTGTCGGTGGCGACCTCGATCCTTAATAGCAGCAACACGCACCGGAGAAGGAAAGAGGTGGTGGCGACGTGACTTGTCCAACAGAGGCAGCGAATGGCAACAGCAACAAAAACCAGCAACGACAGCGGTGGCTCCACGACGACCCGAACTGGAGAGAGGAAAGGGATGGTGGCGGGTCGCGACTCCCCGGGCAGTGACCTCCAAGACCGGTGGCAGTGCGAGAGAAGGCAACAGAAGGCAACACTTCTCATCAGATTTCTCTTCTAACTAGAGGTCTACAGAAGGCAACACTTCATACTAATTTCAGGTTTCATCCTATGTGTAAGGATAGCAGACTCATCAGCTTGGCTTTTGCTGATGACCTTATGCTATTTTGTAAAGGTCATCCAGCAAGTGTGAAGATTATTTGTGATGGTCTAAAGGCTTTCTCTCAGAGTTCTGGTCTTTATGCTAATGAGGAGAAGTCTAAGTTATTTATGGCTGGCTGAAATGAGGTTAGGCAGGCTGAGCTCTTAGGTATCACTGGATTTTCTAAAGGATTATTTCCCTTCAGATATCTAGGTATGCCTATTTCAGCAAAAAATGGTCTAATAGCACATGTCATGTTCTGGTGGATAAGGTCAGTAACAGGATTAGATGCTGGAGCTCAAGGAATCTTTCTTATCAGGCAAGGTGCTTCCTAATAAATTCAGTTCTTATGTCTTTACATGTCTATTGGGCTAGTATTTTCATCATTCCTAAAGCGGTGCTTCGTGATGTTGAGAAGATTTGCAGAGCCTTTCTTTGGGGAAAGAATCAAAGTGGTCACTATACAGTAAGTGTAGCTTGGGAATCAGTGTGTAGACCTAAAGCTAATGGTGGATTAAATTTTAAGAACACTATCTTATGGAACTATGCAGCTTTGGGTAAGCAGATTTGGCAGCTAATCAACAACTCAGAAAGTTTATGGATCAGGTGGATAAGCTCGATATACTTAAAAGACTCTGATTTCTGGTATTATGTATCTAAACCTACTGATAGTTGGCACTAGAAACAAATAATAAAGGTAAGAGATAAATTAAGACCTGGGTTTGTTAATAATACCTGGATTTTATCGCATTCTGGAGAGTTCTCTATTTCCAGAGCTTATCAATTTTTGTTGGGTCAGCTTCCATCCTTTCCCTGGCATCGATTTATGTGGAATCAAGTGTCAGTTCTAAAGCACCAGTTCATTGTGTGGCTAGCTATGAACAAACGATTAAAGACTAAGGATCGAATGCATGTACCTGATATCCTTTGTTCGTTTTGTGGTGTAGAGGCTGAAACGCATGAGCACCTCTTCTTTGAGTGTGTATGGTCTCAATCGATCCTTGAGGAGTGTTGCAATTGGTTTTGCTTAGATAACATGCATTACAAGTTCCAGCGATGGCGGTTTTGGATTTTGCGAGCTTTTCCGGACAAACGAAGAAGACGAACAGTGTTTGGGTTGTTTGCCAGTATCATTTACAACAATTGGTCAGAGAGGAACAAGAGGTTATTCACTAACAATGTGAATTCTGAGGCTCAGCTGGTGACACGTATCAAGCATGAGGTGGCTTTTAGAGTAAATTTTTGTTACCCTTTGTTTTTTAATTGGTCTAATAAGGTCCTTGTAAATAGAATTAGAGCTGAACTATGATTTTGGCATTTTTGAGTCTTTGAACCCTTCCTAGAAGGTGGCAAAGTGCTCTTAAATGGCCTTTAGTTTTGTGCTATATTTTCAAGTGGTAATAGATTTTTTCTTATACCAAAAAAAAACACATTAATAATCATATAATACCACTTATAGAAATTATTTCTTTCACCATATCGAAAATGCAAAACATACACATATGTTCATTTTATTCATAAAATGAAAATAGTAGGAAATAATAATAATTCATAAATAACATCAGCACTTCACCCATAAATAAATCAAAAATATTTTTCACATAATCTTTCCAAAACTCAAACAAACCAACAAAATAGTATTTTCCTAACAATGGTCTATATTGCAACCAAACACATACTAATAAAATAGTCATGATTATGAAATTAGTGAAAGTTGAGAAAATTCTTTTAGAAGCAAAATAGAGATGGAGATTGTAGGGTTAACCAATAATAAATCCTACCGCTACAGGATAAGCATGAGCTCTCTAGTACAGGATAAGGGTGAATAACTCATCCTTCTTATCCTCTAAGAGCCACGTCAGCCCTACTGGGCCGAACAGGCCCATAAGGCACCACAACACAACTTCCCCTATAAGTATCGCCATGCTATAGGGGCTAAGGTATGTTCTCTCAACCCTACTCTCAAGAACTACGTGTGGCTTGATCCCCTTATCACTGGGGGTACGTAGGACCGGGGTCACCCTCGTTAGCTGCAACAACCCCAAACACACATCGTGGTGGATCTACTTCTCAGATCCACTACATTGGCGCCGTCTGTGGGGAACGGTAAACTTCGATTCCCATCCACACTCTAAAAAAAAATCAAAAAAAAAAAATCAAAATCAGCAGGGGTTCAACGCGGTTCTTCTCTCTTCCCTTCGAACCACCGCCTGCGCCGTGACCGCCTGGTTTCGCCGTTGCTGCCAGTGCCGTTCTCGGTGGCCAGTTCGGTGAGGCCGCCGTCATCAAGGCTGCTATGGGTCATGTGAGGAATGAAGATGAAGGATCCATGGAGGACGGAGAAGAACAGGGTCGCCGCTCCTAACACTGGAACAAGCTCTGAATCGCCACTCGTTCAAGAATGGCGAAGAGCCTCCACTCACGACTCTGTGGTTATCTCGCGGCTGATCTTCTCCGGTAATCACAGGCTCAAGGCTGCATTTTCCGTTGCTGCGTTTTCTTCGAACCCCAAAACCTCGAACGGTTTCTGCCGTCGAGCCCGCGCAATCCACTTTCACTCTCTCTATCTCCGCGATCAATCGGGGAAAGAACCGCACCGACAACCGCCTCTGATTCCAGCAGGGACCACCATCGCCACGCAGAACCGTCGCTGATTCCGTGGACACGGTGCTCTTCCTCGCTAGTCGCCGCCGTCGCAATTCGACGAACAACGTGAAGCCGCAGCAACGTTTCCGCCGACACCGGTATCTGCAGTTCTTACCGCCGCCGCATTCCCGTTGGTGTGCAGCACGCAGCAGCTGCTCCTGCTGGAAGAGGAAGGAACCCTAGGGTTCCAAAGGTAACGGGCCAAAGGGGCCAAAAAAAAAAAGGCCAATGGCCCAGTATAAAAAAAAAAAGGGTTCAGCAGCCCCATCCAAAAAAAAAAAAAGAAGAAGGTTGAGGAATGGACTATCAACACCTCTATTGGCCCAACAACTCGTTCCTAAAAAACAGGTACACGCATGATGGCCCGAACACCTGAGCGACCCATTTCAAGATTCTCATTAATGGGCAAATGGTTTTCCGAGCATCGCGAATACAATCATGTTACTCTATTGGGAACATAATGGCGAGGACCCCTGCGTGGAATTTCCTTCTTTGAGCTCGTCTCCGAGTATAGAGAACCCCGTGCTCGTTTTCACACTCTGGATACATGAGCCAACTGTGCGCGGACCTTCGACAGCGTCCCCCTTTTTATATCTCATACATCCGGAATGTCAAGAACCTCGCACTACTCCTCTCTCCTCGGATTTATACGACGACTGCGTAAACGTTCCCTACTAGTCTTTCATTCAACTGCTTAACGAAACCCGCTTGGAAAGGATTGACAGAGGACTTCAATCTACTTATTATGGGCCAACCGCTCGGCGAAACTCTTTTCAAAAAAATTACCAAAGGACTTTAGCCCAACAGTCTTCGATCTGACATTCCTCATCTCGACGCATCAGGGAAGGAATCCTCGTTCCTATATTACTTTCCTATTTACTTGGCATTTTACGTGATTACTTTGCACACATGCTGATATTAATTTACCTGATGCAATACTTTTGACATGTGCTTCTAATGCTTGATTCCTTATAATTTCATCACATGTCAAAAATTATTTGATATTCCCTAATTATGATTTTTTGTATGCATGCTGGTACGTGGCATATTGTTAGCCAAATTTCTTTGCTGCTGAATGTTTTTAAATATCTGTCTTTCCTGTCATGATAGGATAATAACATTTGATATACATTGCCTTTCGAATGGCATTAGGCAGTTTCCGACAATTGTGCATTGTCGTTTTTCATGGATAAGCTTTCATCATTTGATTTGTTGTCATTAAATGCTTTGACTTATTTATAAATGTCATTCATTACAATTATTGCGCGTGATACATCATGCATCTCTTCGTAGACAATCATCTATGATTTACGAGGTTATTAACCCCAATAATTGTCATTATTATGTTTATTATGTGTGATATTATTAAAATCATACTACCTCTATACCGATATTATACATCGTGTCTTTGCCAAATAATTGTTATTATCGTTATATAATTGTTATAAATTGTTAACTAACGATGATTACCAATTATTAATTTTGTTTACACATGCGAGGTACGATTATGATGGCTCATTTCTCTAAAAGGCCTATTTCGAGCTTCCGACCGCCAAAGATATCCTCAAATTAATCGGTGCTAGACTACTCAGTCACGATGGGCATCTAATATTACAGCGCCTTTAACAGGGTTCGGCAAAATCTCATGATGACATGGCTGTCTCCTCTATTACACATGCTTACTGTGACCATTTCAATTTATCATGACCTCAACGTCACTACTCGGATTCCCGCTTCAAATAACACGACCAAAGCCTACAACATCCTCGTACCCTCTGCCACGACACCCTTGCCTCTCACGGTCACTTAGAGCCAAAGACGATCGTTGTCAAGATCCCTCCTCGGGATCTCGGCCTTGCTCACACAAGTGCTACACAATGACTTATCCATAATGGCATACAGGGTTTTTGGTAGGAAGAGGATGAAGATTACTAGGCAACCGCCCATTCCAACAATAAAAGAGGAAACGCCTCACTGCCAAGAGGGTGTCGGGCATATCAACATTCAGAAATGGTCTAAACACGAGGACTGACAGGGAAGGATCTTTCTCATTACCCCATTAATATTATTTCAATTTTATGGTTTAACTGTCATATTCATTACTATTGAATCACTTACGACATGACATGTGTTATCTTAGATAATAATCGTAATTAACAGTGAATTAATTCATACTTTGCTAATTAATGTCATTACATATCATTTATTACATGATATTCTAATCGTTATTTTTATACATCATAAAAAGGTACAAACAGAACGATCGGATCTGCCGAGCATGATGACCTATGATTAATTCGAGTCCGAGTATGACGACCCAACTTAATACAAGCCTTCACACCGGTTGCCTATTTGGTTTGCGCACCATCGCGACCTTACCTATTTGGTAGAACGATCCACAGTGCCAACACCCAGTGATCTAAGTCGGATCCCAGCATCTCCGAGGAACCACACTGCTAATTCGACACCCACAACTCGCAAATATTCAGCCTTCGCTCAGCGTTCGCCTACACAGATCTGAATCCGACAGTCTCTCAAAGAGGCTTGGATGAACACGATCTAATTGGCGGAAAACGACTATCACACCTTAAAGGACTTCTTAACTCGGCACAAGCCTCTTCAGGCTTTAGCGAGAAAGGGGGTTGGTTATGCAATGGAGTAAAGGTTTGCTTCAAATTTATTATTATGATCGATCAGCTTGCCTTCGCCCTAATTACTCGGATTCAAGAGGGGTTCAACAATTGAAGTTGACTAAACAGTTACGACAAGGGAAACGGTCGTCCTTGGCTTCTCTACCTGTTCTTGCTTCCTCGGCTTCATTCTTTCCCTTCTCGACATCCTCGCCCGCTTCATCAGCTCGATAAACTTTCGATGACTTCCACTCGAGTGACCTTATTCGGTCATGAAGCTTATTGCTCGGCGGGTAGAATGGACTCCGACTCTTTAAAATAATCTGAGAAGAATTGTAAAGCCCTGAGCAGCAGATGCTCCGGTTATATTTGGGTGCCTTCGCACCACATATTTAGAACCTCTCACCGAGCTTTCGAACCTATACCGAATCTGTAACATCCCGAATTTTAATTCTACGAGTAATTAGAACAATTATAAGATCTGGAAGCGAAGGATATTCTAAAAAGGATTTAAAATGATGGGTTAGGAGTTCTTGGAATCCCATAAAGGAATCAAGAAGCATTGGCATTAAAAAGGAGGTTGAAAGATGAACAAAAGAGCGTTAGAAGCGATGTTTTTGGTGTTATAAACACCCTATATTAGGAAATTCAAAATAAAAGATCTAAAACTCTAAACACAAATTCCACCGTTAGATGTGAAGTAGGATATGTGAGGAAGCTTGTGTCAAAATTTGAGGAAGATCCAACGGTTAACGGAGAAGTTACGGCCGTTCAAAGTCGGGGTGCTGAAAACCCTACAACTTAATCGATTAAGTTGCAGCTTAATCGATTAAGCCTGAAGGGGGGGGGGGGAGGTTTTAATCGAGTAATACTCGATTAAGGGCTGCTAAAACTGAAAAAAATAAAAGCGTTTCACGCGTGCTTTTGGCCATAATGCACGAAATTTCTCTCTCTAGGGCACACAATCTCTCATCCCAAATCCATCAAGCTTCAAGGGAATCACTCCAAGGTCCCCCATCAAGTCTCCCTGGGTCTCTCCAAGTAAGTATCCATGATTATTGAAGTTCCTTTCTCTCTCTAATGTGGATTTTCTCTCTCTCTCTCTCTTTCCCCTCTTTGGGAAATCCGAATTCTCTATGGAAAAGGGGCAATAATCTCTTTATCATTCCATTCCTTTGGCTTAGGGAAGATTATTATCACTATCTCCATTTTCGTGCGTGCGGAGCCCTTGGTTTTGGGAGCGCTTGGAGCTACGGCTTGCGTTCTTCCACTTTCTCTCTCTTTGGTTAAGGTAAGGGGGTGGATATAGTGAGCATTGGCTTGTTCTAGGAGAGGGTTTGTATTTAGATATAATGGTTGGCTAGGAGTTTATGTGTTAAGGTAGGAAATTAGAAACAACAATTTAGGATCTAAGGTAAATGTTGAAAATAGGCTTAATTATTAATTATGGAATTCTAAAAAGTAGAGAATGAGGTTGGGTTTTTAATTGAGGAAAATAAATGGTATGAACCCCTAATTTAGGATTTTAAATCAATAATTTGGACAAGTGAAAAATAATAAATGTGGTTGTTGCATGATTATATGCAAAGGTGAAGTTGGTTATTATTGGCACTTTAATTTTCTATGTGGAAAGTGATGTGCATGAATAGTTGTGGATTTGATTATGTGCTCTATTTGGTATTTCTTAAATATTGGAATGGTGTTAATTAGGAAAGTGAATTGTGGCTATTTGGTGATAATTGTGATGATGCTTGTGCTTGGAATGATTTGGTAAATATTAAACGGAATTGGTGGACAAAATAATGACAATTAATATTGGATAAATATGGTGATGTATCGTAGGCCTTCGATTTGGGGGAGACGATACATCGTAAAGTTTGGGTTGTATTGTAGGCCTTCGATTTGGGGGAGACAATACAACGTGAATGGGGTGATGTATGTAGGCCTTCGATTTGGTGGAGACATACATCGTCGGTGGTGTATGTATGTAGGCCTTCGATTTGGTGGAGACATACATACACCCTAAATGGAAAGGAAAAAGGAAAAGGGCAATGGATAAAAGAAGGTAAACGGTAAAGGAAACGCGATGTATGTAGGCCTTCGATTTGGTGGAGACATACATCGTGATTGGTGTATGTATGTAGGCCTTCGATTTGGTGGAGACATACATACACCGTAACTAAAAGGAAATGAATAAGGGAAACAGGGAATAAAATTGAACAAGGTGAAGGTAATGGAAACGCGATGTATGTAGGCCTTCGATTTGGTGGAGACATACATCGTGATTGGTGTATGTATGTAGGCCTTCGATTTGGTGGAGACATACATACACCGTAAAATCAAAGGAAAAGGTAAGGGGATAAAAATTGGACAAGGTAAAGGTAATGGGAATGCGATGTATGTAGGCCTTCGATTTGGTGGAGACATACATCGTGATTAGTGTATGTATGTAGGCCTTCGATTTGGTGGAGACATACATACACCGTAAAAATAAGAAAAAGGTAAGGGAGTATAAAGGGATTTCTTTGGGAACGGAGAAAATGAATAAAAGGGAATCAAATGATGGAAATGAACTAACTAAAAAGGGAATTGGCATTTATTAAATAATGGAATTGGAAAATATGGTATGCTTGCGATGAATTTGTATTTATGTGAATAAATTGCTAATTGTGTTTGGCCTGGTTAGTGGTTATGTCTATCTAGAAACTGCTTTTCTATTCATGTGCAATGCTCACTCCCTTACATTTACAGGTGCTGAGATTGAGCAGGCACAGCCCCCGGCCGAGCAGGAGTACTTTCCCTTACAGGGAGAGTAGGGTGTTTTGGGTTTAAAATATAATATGGACCTAAGTCTATTATAATATCGGGATGTAAATTCAATATGTATATTTTGATTGAGACTTAGTATATTTTGTTTTAACAAAGTTATATGTTTTGATTATGACACTCAAACTTAATATTTTCCGCTATTACTCTGATTAATTAATGCACTCTCATGTATTTGGAGCCCTTGGGGCCTTGATAAGTTTTAGAAATATAATCTGAAGCCCTGCTGGCTATTGGTTGTTTATTTGATGTTGTTCATCACAGGTTGAATTTTGGATTAGTTCGAAAAACAAGCAAAACTCTGTCCGTTTGACGGGTGATTTTATTATATTAAAAAGGAATTTTTAAGTGCACAATTTTAATACTTTGGAATCAAGGGTAGTAATTATTAGGGTGTTACATCTTGGTATCAGAGCAGTTTTTCCTCGGCCTTTGGAGTGTGGATTCACATCTCCAATGGTTACTCACCAAGAGAGTAACCAGGAAATAGAGTCAAGTTCTATAGTAGTTACTTAGGTTTACAGTTATAAAGCCCTATATAGATATATACTAAATTATGCCTATGTCCGCATCAACAGAATCCTTTGTTGCCACACTGTAGCAACATGAAAAATCAGCTTCTTCATTCTACTGCTAACAGCTCGGTTACTGATCGTAAGATCAATTCCCCAGCTGATTCTTTGCAACCTAAGCCGTATGACATCTGTTTTCAAGAAGGGCAAACTTCTGCAATGGGTAAGCTTAGATCGACTATTGAAGACAAGGAGCAACACATGGGGGTACAAGATGGTGAGAAGAAGAGTATAGTTTTGAGACCGGGAATGGTTCTCCTGCAGCAACACTTGACTCATGAAGAACAGGTGGGCGTACTAAAGAACTGTTGGGAGATGGGCTTAGGCCCTGGAGGTTTTTACCAACCAGGCTTTACAAGTGGAGCCAGACTCCGACTGAAAATGTTGTGCCTTGGCTTAGACTGGAATCCTCAAACCCGAGTATATGGACCCAAAAGGGTAATTGATGGAAGCAAACCACCCAATATTCCTGACCATTTCATTCAGCTGGTTAGGGAAGCGATGCAAGAAGCACAATCTTTGATTGAGAAGGAATGCGGTGTAAGTGAAGTGGAGGACATACTCCCTTCCATGGTCCCTGATGTATGCATTGTCAATTTCTATGAAGAGAATGGGAAGCTTGGTCTCCATCAGGACCGTGATGAAAGTGTTGGAAGCTTGCACAGAGGGATACCGGTAGTACCATTCTGCATTGGTGACTCAGCTGAGTTTCTCTATGGAGACCAGAGAGATCCAAGGAGAGCAGAAAGAATTATCTTGGGATCGGGTGATGTATTAATTTTCGGTGGCGAGTCTCGTCACATCTTTCATGGTGTGTCGGTGATCATACCAAACACAGCTCCAGAGGGACTACTCAATGACACAGGACTTCGTCCTGGACGTCTCAACCTTACATTCCGACAATATCAGTTTCCTGATCCACACCCTTGAAGTCTGTGGTACAGCTACTTAAGGAGATCAGGGCCAAACCAACAAAAGGTACGAAACGAATTAAGAACATAGATAAACATTTTAGGTACTTTCAACCTGCGTCTCTATTAAGTTTCAGCGTAGAATATCCTAAATCAATCCTCTTGGAATTTTAAATTCCTAATCCTGTATTTCTAGAAGTTGTGAAACCTAAGAAAGACTCATCTTCAATCTGATTATGAGTACCATCCAAATGAACACGTAGGAAAAACCTTACTTAGTTATAAGACAGTAACGAGAGACCTAACCAAACACCTGGTGATAGTGTCGTCCTCTAATAGTGTGTAAGGTCATGATTGGTCATCCTTTCTCTTGCATCTGTTAAAAGATAATGCTAACATCCAACAAACGCAGTGATGTACAGTTGGTAAATGTGAGATTGGGACTGACCACCTCGGTTTTCGCATTTATTGACATGTTATATTATTGCAATCATCTAGTTTAAATCCGAATAAACCATCTAGAAATTCTGCCTCTGTCGAAAGTTCTACTGAACTCTAATCCTATAGGATCTGTACTAAGACTCGTGAACAGTGATTCGGAAAACAACTCCATTCAAGACTCTCTTGTTCTATATTCCACCGAGAACATCCAACTAAATGATCGAACCACCCTTCTAACTAGTATGAGAACCTAGCCGTATGCGTAGGTATGAAGAGCCCAGCTAATCAACTCTTGGAGTCAACCCAGTTTTCTCCCTGCCTTCGACTTACTCAGGTATGTTGATAATGAGTGGGGGAGACGTGACGACTCAGTTCGGATCCTATCCGAGCAACAATAACTCGTAATCATACTGTAAGTCATAGGATTACTAAACAGATAATTCCAAACACTTCGAGGAGAATCGAGTGAGGGTTAAACTAGAGATAAAACAGGACCTTTCCAAAATGACACCGAATTGAAAAATAACAACTAGACCTTAACTCTGACCCTCAAGTGTAATAAATCGTTAGGAATTCCTATATCGAATTGAAATTAATAAACGAACGGGAAGGAAGTAGCATCGAAGTAGAATGCAAACGCGGTGAAGATTGATTTTAAGGGTGACTTTGCCAGACTCACTTGAAGGAGTAAAAAGTGAACAGGATAAAAGTGAAGTCACGAAGTGGAACCTCAATCAAGATGTTACGTTAGAAAACCGCAAGTGATAATCTTAGTCTTTTGAGACCCTGTGCATTTGATAGGACCCCAGTTGACCGAGACCAATCAGTTAGCAACATATCCATAGAAACACATCCTTCGATGACTCGCTGCTGAAAATGCATACTGTGGGGAATAATCTCCATCGTCTTCTTGCTTGACATGTATCCAGTCCATCCTGGGTCATCTTGCAAAGACCATGATACTCATTCTTGAGTGCTTCATGTTTTTTCTTTTCATCTTCACTCTCTTCAAGTTTCAAACGTCTCAGATGCATAGGTGAGAATCCACCAAGACGTAGGAACCCAACATAGTTCTATGCCTACCAATGGATAACCATCCACGTGTCCCTTCTGACTTTGGATACCGGTCGAGAAGCTTATGTGCGAGATTCCGAATAACGAATGAGCATACCCCCTAACAGGGATATAATCAAGTATGTCAATGCCAAGTGGGGGAGGATTTCAATCCAAGGAATGGGAGATGGAACTTTAATAATAACAAAACTGACGATCCGTTCTAGGTAGAAGTGACACATGGTATTTGAGGACAAGCATTGGATTAGGCATGACCCTAATCACACCCGGAATGGGGAATAAAGAGAGAAGAGAAGTGAAAACCGTAGTCAGAAACTTTACTAATGGGATGATTCTCCAATTACAGAACTCAACGGAATTTCGGGGACGAAATTCTAACAGGTGGGGGAGAATTGTAACATCCCGAATTTTAATTCTACGAGTAATTAGAACAATTATAAGATCTGGAAGCGAAGGATATTCTAAAAAGGATTTAAAATGATGGGTTAGGAGTTCTTGGAATGCCATAAAGGAATCAAGAAGCATTGACATTAAAAAGGAGGTTGAAAGATGAACAAAAGAGCGTTAGAAGCGATGTTTTTGGTGTTATAAACATCCTATATTAGGAAATTCAAAATAAAAGATCTACAACTCTAAACACAAATTCCACCGTTAGATGTGAAGTAGGATATGTGAGGAAGCTTGTGTCAAAATTTGAGGAAGATCCAACGGTTAACGAAGAAGTTACGGCCGTTCAAAGTCGGGGTGCTGAAAACCCTACAACTTAATCGATTAAGTTGCAGCTTAATCGATTAAGCCTGAAGGGGGGGAGGTTTTAATCGAGTAATACTCGATTAAGGGCTGCTAAAACTGAAAAAAATAAAAGCGTTTCACGCGTCTTTTTGGCCATAATGCACGAAATTTCTCTCTCTAGGGCACACAATCTCTCATCCCAAATCCATCAAGCTTCAAGGGAATCACTCCAAGGTCCCCCATCAAGTCTCCCTTGGTCTCTCCAAGTAAGTATACATGATTATTGAAGTTCCTCTCTCTCTCAAATGTGGATTTTCTCTCTCTCTCTCTCTCTCTTTCCCCTCTTTTGGAAATCCGAATTCTCTATGGAAAAGGGGCAATAATCTCTTTATCATTCCATTCCTTTGGCTTAGGGAAGATTATTATCACTATCTCCATTTTCGTGCGTGCGGAGCCCTTGGTTTTGGGAGCGCTTGGAGCTACGGCTTGGGTTCTTCCACTTTCTCTCTCTTTGGTTAAGGTAAGGGGGTGGATATAGTGAGCATTGGCTTGTTCTAGGAGAGGGTTTGTATTTAGATATAATGGTTGGCTAGGAGTTTATGTGTTAAGGTAGGGAATTAGAAACCACAATTTAGGATCTAAGGTAAATGTTGAAAATAGGCTTAATTATTAATTATGGAATTCTAAAAAGTAGAGAATGAGGTTGGGTTTTTAATTGAGGAAAATAAATGGTATGAACCCCTAATTTAGGATTTTAAATCAATAATTTGGACAAGTGAAAAATAATAAATGTGGTTGTTGCATGATTATATGCAAAGGTGAAGTTGGTTATTATTGGCACTTTAATTGTCTATGTGGAAAGTGATGTGCATGAATAGTTGTGGATTTGATTATGTGCTCTATTTGGTATTTCTTAAATATTGGAATGGTGTTAATTAGGAAAGTGAATTGTGGCTATTTGGTGATAATTGTGATGATGCTTGTGCTTGGAATGATTTGGTAAATATTAAACGGAATTGGTGGACAAAATAATGACAATTAATATTGGATAAATATGGTGATGTATCGTAGGCCTTCGATTTGGGGGAGACGATACATCGTAAAGTTTGGGTTGTATTGTAGGCCTTCGATTTGGGGGAGACAATACAACGTGAATGGGGCGATGTATGTAGGCCTTCGATTTGGTGGAGACATACATCGTCGGTGGTGTATGTATGTAGGCCTTCGATTTGGTGGAGACATACATACACCCTAAATAGAAAGGAAAAAGGAAAAGGGCAATGGATAAAAGAAGGTAAACGGTAAAGGAAACGCGATGTATATAGGCCTTCGATTTGGTGGAGACATACATCGTGATTGGTGTATGTATGTAGGCCTTCGATTTGGTGGAGACATACATACACCGTAACTAAAAGGAAATGAATAAGGGAAACAGGGAATAAAATTGAACAAGGTGAAGGTAATGGAAACGCGATGTATGTAGGCCTTCGATTTGGTGGAGACATACATCGTGATTGGTGTATGTATGTAGGCCTTCGATTTGGTGGAGACATACATACACCGTAAAATAAAAAGAAAAAGGTAAGGGGATAAAAATTGGACAAGGTAAAGGTAATGGGAATGCGATGTATGTAGGCCTTCGATTTGGTGGAGACATACATACACCGTAAAAATAAGAAAAAGGTAAGGGAGTATAAAGGGAATTCTTTGGGAACGGAGAAAATGAATAAAAGGGAATCAAATGATGGAAATGAACTAACTAAAAAGGGAATTGGCTTTTATAAAATAATGGAATTGGAAAATATGGTATGCTTGCGATGAATTTGTATTTATGTGAATAAATTGCTAATTGTGTTTGGCCTGGTTAGTGGTTATGTCTATCTAGAAACTGCTTTTCTATTCATGTGCAATGCTCACTCCCTTACATTTACAGGTGCTGAGATTGAGCAGGCACAGCCCCCGGCCGAGCAGGAGTACTTTCCCTTACAGGGAGAGTAGGGTGTTTTGGGTTTAAAATATAATATGGACCTAAGTCTATTATAATATCGGGATGTAAATTCAATATGTATATTTTGATTGAGACTTAGTATATTTTGTTTTAACAAAGTTATATGTTTTGATTATGACACTCAAACTTAATATTTTCCGCTATTACTCTGATTAATTAATGCACTCTCATGTATTTGGAGCCCTTGGGGCCTTGATAAGTTTTAGAAATATAATCTGAAGCCCTGCTGGCTATTGGTTGTTTATTTGATGTTGTTCATCACAGGTTGAATTTTGGATTAGTTCGAAAAACAAGCAAAACTCCGTCCGTTTGACGGGTGATTTTATTATATTAAAAAGGAATTTTTAAGTGCACAATTTTAATACTTTGGAATCAAGGGTATTAATTATTAGGGTGTTATAGAGTCCGAGGCCCACTTTGATCCCGAACGTTTCACAGACCTTATGAACTCGACACAAGCCTTTTCAGGCTTTACCGAGTAGGGGACTAGTATGTGATGAGGCGTATACATCGTGACATTGGTCGACCTTGAATACTGGTATTGTGTGATGCATAAGTTACTCGTGATCAAATGTCGTGCCAAAGAGGACCACCACGTCCCATGAGGCACCAAATTGATCATTTACCGTCCTCATTAAGGACATATGTTAAACTCACTCACTTCGGATCATGTTCTTACGCACTTGCCCACGATCTCGGTTAGCCGGCCAGATCGGCGAGGCTACAAGTGAAAACGAGGATTGCGACCCGATAGCTTGGCTTAGCCTCTCGGCTCAAAGCCTCTCGGCTCATATCTGGCCCAATACATCGCGGATCGAGGAATACACCTCGGCTAAGGTTGTCATTCCGACAAGCAATCCCTCGTAAACGTTACGGTCCAATTGGTGATAATCTTGGCACACTTCGAACTTCAAATAACAGTTTGAGTTGTGCCAGCATACATTGGCACAAGCCTTTCGGCTTTCACCATGGCAAGCGCATAAAAGGATGTCTCCTTAAAAATGACGTGACTTTTAAAACAATAGTCCAATTCGACTTTGACTACACTCATAACTTCATCACCCTCATCTCGGAGCACCCCTAAATCCATTCTGGAACTCCCCCCGCGGGAACTCGGTTCGAGATGTTCCTCACCGAGCTTGCACACGGTTCGAGATGAGCCTCACCGAGCTTGTACTCGGTTCGAGATGTTCCTCACCGAGCTTGCACTCAGTTCGAGATGACCCTCACCGAGCTTGTACTCGGTTCGAGATGTTCCTTACCGAGCTTGCACTCGGTTCGAGATGAGCCTCACCGAGCTTGCACATGGTTCGAGATGAGCCTCACCGAGCTTGCCTCACCGAGCTTGGTTCACCGAGCTTGTGGCGGATCCCCCCGCGGGAACTCGGTTCGAGATCGGGGTACTCGTTCAGTTTCATCATCCGAGCACAAAAGAGCACTATCAACCATCCGCAACACTCTTCCGAGCGGAAGACCACGCCTGCAAACAATGTTTTATGTTACCACCAACTCTCAGAAGCTCAGCACAGGCTCTTCTCGAGCCTATACGAGCTTGGGGGGCTTGTAGGGTTAACGAATAATAAATCCTACCGCTACAGGATAAGCATGAGCTCTCTAGTACAGGATAAGGGTGAATAACTCATCCTTCTTATCCTCTAAGAGCCACGTCAGTCCTACTGGGCCGAACAGGCCCATAAGGCACCACAACACAACTTCCCCTATAAGTATCGCCATGCTATAGGGGCTAAGGTATGTTCTCTCATCCCTACTCTCAAGAACTACGTATGGCTTGATCCCCTTATCACTGGGGGTACGTAGGACCGGGGTCACCCTCGTCAGCTGCAACAACCCCAAACACACATCGTGGTGGATCTACTTCTCAGATCCACTACAGAGATAAGAAGAATACTTTTACTCTTTTAACCATTATTTTTATGACTTCACCCCTAAAAATCATTTCTTTTACAAAAACCTTCAAAAATATTAATAAACACATGTTCTTAAAATCATAATCATAACAATAGTGAACATGAGAAAATTATTACAGTATTTATAGTAGAAGTAGAGTAAGAAGGGTTCATGATTATTTTTCATTAGAGACTCCACAAAAATATTTTTCAACAATATCTTAAACATAAACATGAACTGAAACAAAGATGAAGGAATACCTCAATTCCTAAAAGAGAAGAGTACACACCCAACACAATGAAATGCTCCTTGCTTCCTACCCTTGTGCTATCCACGAATTTTGGCTTAGAAAAAGATAGGAACGTAACTTTGTTCTTTTTGTTTGTTTGAGAAAGTAGAAGGATGATAAGTATGTTTGAGGTTTCTTCTCATAGAATAGGAAAAAAAATTTGAACATTCACTTAGAGAGAGAGAGAGCCGTGAAATAGAAGAGAAAAAAGGGGTCAAAGATGCTTTTTTTCGTTTATGAGAGCATTATGAAAGTTTACCATGGTTCAAAGATAATTTTTGGTGGTACATGTTTCTTATTGAAAATCTAAAATGAATTTTAGGAACCTCCCTGTAGAATTAATGGTGGCACAAGTTCAAGGAGAGAAGGGAGTGAAACCAAGAGATGCATTACTTTGGGTGATTAAGAGATTCCAAAAACTAGGAATAATTCAAATTTAAACAATTAACAACAACAAAAAAAAATGAAGGCTTAAATATGAAAATGGTCTCTGTAAATATTGACTTTTTTGAAATTGGTCCCTGTAAAATTTTTGTTTTGGTTTTGGTCCCTAAATTTATAAAATATTTTGATTTTGGTCCCTCCTGTTATATGTGGATGGAAAATGCCGAAAAATGTAAAATATTATATTCTATGACCTATTAAGGATGATATTCTTACATTGATTCTCAAGGGTAAACATAAAACTTACATTAAATAAGAAAACCGGTTCAAAAACCATGATGTCAGAGGGACCAAAACCAATTGAATCTAAATAATAGAGGGACCAAAACAAATTACCAACATAATTATGCGGACCAAAATTTAATATGAGCGACCAAAACCAAAACGCTTTGTAAGTGCAGGCACCAAAACCAAAAGAAAAATTTTACAAGGACCAATTTCAAAGAAGTCAATATTTACAGGGACCATTTTCATATTTAAGCCAAAAATGAAATTTCCCTCTTCGCCACCCATTTGGACGTCACCCACACAACCACTAAGAGGAAGAATAAAATTTTTTATCAATTCAAGATAAGCATAAAAATATAATTCTTATAGGTCCAAAAATAAAATTTCCAAGGTTAAAGATACCAAATTTGTACAGTAAATCATTCAAATACAAATTTCATGTAGATCTAAAAATTAAAATTATAATTTTTATAAAAACAAATTCTACATTTTGATACGATCGTTTTGATATTAAATTCGTAATTTTTGGACTTAATTACGATTTGAAAGTTATGAATTTTTGAAAATTAACTATACTTTCTCAAAAATTCAGCTCATAAAATCTTCATACTAATAAAATACATTGCACAGAGATTGGTTTTAGATTCATTTCTTTCATAAAAATAAAAATGGGGATTTGAGTTTGATTAATTTAATGACTAAAATAAAAGTGAAAATCGAAAGTAATTGAATAGGGGTACAGTGTTAAAATCACACATATTCATTCATGCATATATATACACGTATATACAAGCCAACAAAATAGGGGTGTTACAGGTTGAAAGAAATTTACAATGACTTTATGAGTAGTAGATAAAACAAATTCAACGAGGCTTCAATGTCTAAAATTTACTCAACAACATAAAAAATAAGAATTATCATAACTATGGTAAGTTTAATATGATAAATTTAAAGTTTCGAAAAAGCAAATTATCTTGCACTACTTAATATTAGAATTTTCTAAGACAGGTTGTCCCTTACCTAACAACTAAAGAATAATCTCTTGGGAAATGATTAGAAATCACAGAATAAAAAAGTTATACCTCTACCAAAATAAATATTTTTCCTCTTAAATAAAAAATAGCAAAATTTTGACTTTCCTTAAATAACGGAAAATTATGTTAAAAAATAGTAAAATTTTGACTTTTCTTAAATAACGGAAAATTATGTTAAACCCACAATATGAATAATTTTAAATAACTCATTCAATGCAGGGTTATGGAGTGGGATTTAATTTCAAAGCTAATAGGGGATAAAACATGTATAAGAAATACTTACACAACATTTAATTTGTTTACTTTGGTAATAAATAATTACCCACTAATACTTTCCCATTATCATTGAGATGATTAATTAACCAATAATAATGCCTCATGTAATGCACGGGTGGTTTATATGATTTTAGGATATTTTTTTTTACCTTATATTGGTATTAGATTATTTATTATCCTTACCAATATTTTTCATGTTGCACTCATTATATACTTAATGTGTTGAATAGTATGCCTTGTTAATGTGAGCGCAAAAGATAAAATATATATTGTATATTTAAAAAACTTTCCAATCCCCTAAAGCATATATGTATATATATATTAATGAATGAAAACTTGTGATAAGTAGAAACGTAAAACCAAAAACTTTTCAATTACCTTCAGCCTAATTACCTTTGTAGTGGATATGAAATAAGGAAATGTTCATGATCTTTATGACCTTAGGACCAGAGCTTTATGACCTTTGGGATCAGTGAAGGATCAAGCAATTAATGTGTGACGTATATAGAAATATCTGAATATCCAATTGGGATACCCAGGGTCTTCCCTTGTCAAAAGAGTGTGTGCAACACTGTGAACTTAGGGATGAGAGAACTTACCTGACCCTTACCTGACCCCAAGGCAGTATTGTGCCTTTTATAGGGGTGTACGAATACGGGCCTGTTGGATCGCCGAATATCTTGCACCTACTGTCGATTTGTCTCTCACGATTCGGCCTACCAATTTCTCGGTTTGGGGGTCGGCCCCTCTTCCGGACGATCTTGTGCAACAGCTTTATTCTGCTGCCGACGATCGCAGGTATTTCTCTTTTTAATATTTTTCTTTTGCCAAGGTATTATCCTCGTATAAGGTTACGGATCTGTATTTGTTTGTGTAGGTGGTGTCGTCTTACCTCCAACGAGGCTTTGATGTTGTCTAAGCACCTAATTCGTGTAGCGAACGTTATGTTCGGCCTCGCCACTCACGCCGATGAAGTGACGCAGAGCCTGGACCTGGCTGAGAGGGAAAGGCGACGTAACTAGTCGTCCAGAGAGAAGGAGTTGATGGCCGAGGTGGAGGCCTTAAAGAAACAAGTTGATGAATACGCCAAGAAGCTCGATACCGAGTGATTGTCAAAGGAGGAGGCTAAAAAGAAGTTGGCCGCAGCTGAGAAGGCTAAGGAATCTGCGGACTGGAGCTCGGCCAATGCGAAGAAGGCCTCCAAGGAATTGGAGAATAAATTGACCGAGGCTCTTAGGAGGGTTGAGGAGGAGATTGATGGGCGTACAGCTGCTGAGGCTCATTTGACCAGGATGAGTAGGAAAGCGCTCAAGCACAAGAAGCTTGCCGAGCAGAACCTCTTATACTGGACTCAGAGTCATGGCGAGCAATTTTTAAATGCCCCGTCTCAACTCTCGTTGCTGAATCCCGATTTGCGGGTCGTGGCGTCTCACCCATATTTTGAGGTGAAGGGGGGGTAAGATAATAGATCGGTGCTTGAATGTGGCTGTCGAAGTGCATTTGATCTCTCCTGACCTCCCAAACCCTCGCCAATTTGAGCTGGACACAACAAAGTTTAACGAGTCGGTCGTCGTCTTGTCCGACTCCAAAGTCGAAGCCGAAGGATGAAGCCTTTTCTTTATATATTTATTTTGTAACGACCCATTCATGGGCCCTTTTGTAAGCCTGTTAAGTCCGTTTGACACACACACACATATATATAGTAGAGTTTGTTCCACTGTCTTATTTACTGTCTACTTTACTTTTGCTTTTTAATTCTTGTTATGTTTAAGAATTCGGAACTCAAACCATTAGCCGAGGTTGGTTCCTCGGTCCACGAGTGTCCTCTCTAATCGTTCGTGATGACTAGTACAGCATTCGGGCTTCTCAATTTGTACTTGCAATATTATAAGCTCAGTTAGAGCTGTATATAATTTTTTCAAGTTAGATCCGGTGGCTAGCCGAACGTAAGGAAACAGTACATAGATAACAAAGGAAATTTAAGCAAAGTTTTATTTATAAATATGCAGGTATTGTGACAGTAGGAAGAAGTAAAGTTATTTCAATAATTACAAAGTGTAGAGTTCTCAACTGTAGTAAGCTTTGAGTTTGGTCGCGTTCCATGTGTTATTGGTGGCGGCTCCGGAAAGAGTTTCTAGTCAGTAGCTTCCCGAACGCCTCTTGGAAGAGACTCGATAAGGTCCTTCCTAGTTCTTGGCGAGCTTTCCAACTTTTGCATTTTTTAATCTGATGTCTGCTCGTCTGTGGACCAGGTCTCCCTCCTCGAAGGTTCTCGGGTGGACTGTTTTTTTATACTCTTTCACTTGCCTTAGTTTTGCTTTTCTTTCTGGGACTGCGACAAACTCTCTGATCCGGTGGCAAGCTTCCCTGTGTAATAGGTTGTTGGATTCTTGGGTGTTATGCATCCTGAAAGTGGGTATCTGCCTTTCGATCGGGATGACCGCATCGCATCCGTAGGTCAGTCAAAAGGGAGTCACTCCTGTAGAGGTGTGTATAGTCATTCTATATGACTATGGTACCTCAGGAAAGTTTTCAATCCAGTTACCCTTTGCTCCCTCGAGTCTTGTTCGGATTCCCCATATTATGGCTATGTTGACGGCCTCTGCTTTTCCGTTAGTCTGGGGATGCTCCACAGAAGATAAGTGGTGTTGAATTTTGTAATCGGCCATCATTTGTTTGAAGGCATTGGAGGTGAACTGGGTTCCGTTGTCGGTTACCACCGAATGCGGAACGCCGAATCGGGACACAATGTTCGTCTTAAAAAACTTTTGGATTTTGGTCGACGAAATAGTGGTTAGGGCCTCCGCTTCCACCCACTTGGTGAAGTAATCGATGGCCACCACTGCAAACTTAAGTTGTCCCGGGGCTGTAGGGAATTTGCCAATGACGTCCATGCCCCATTGGTAGAACGGCTAAGGGGCAGAAAATGAATAGAGTTCTTCAGGCGGTTTCTGATAAATGTCGTTGTGGAACTGGCATTGTTCACATCTTTTGACGTGGTCTATCACATGCCGCTGCAAGGTTGGCCAGCAGTATCCTGCTCGGATAAATTTTATGGAAAACAACTTTCCTCCCATGTGGTGGCTTCCCACTCCTCCATGCACTTCACTTAGCACTTCCTCTGCTTAGATGGGATTCAGGCGTCAGAGCATTGGGATGCCCACGCCACTCCTATAAAATACTCCCTCTATTATCGTGTACTAAACCAATTGTTTAACAGCCAGTATCGGGGACGAAATTCCTTTTAAGTGGGGGAGTAGTGTAACACCCCTAATTTCTTCTTCCAAATAATTATATTATTGTAATTATTAAAATTAGTTATTTAATAAATAAAAGTTCAATGTTGAATTATCGATGTGTATTATGTAGTTTATTTATGTGAAAAATAATTTTGACTGATACTTTGTATAAAAATATTAAGTTTTGCAGTTAAGTCCTTGGGAAGGACCTAAATGCAATATTAGAAAGATTGTTGGAGGGAAATGCAATTAAAATATGAATTTTTCAAAGTTTCAGTCGTGGTAATCGATTACCACGATTCGGTAATCGATTACCATCATGCAGAACAGCCATGGTTGAGTGCGTTTGATGACTAATCACTCGTTAATCCCAAAAATTGACACGAAATCAACACCAAGACACGTCCCTGGACTCGTGTCGCTATGCATGATCAACCAAGTGATCTATTTAAGCAACCATATTGAAGGAATTTGACCCATTTTGCTCTGGTTTATAACTTTAGCTCTGTTAGGGTTCTTGGTTTTGAATCCTCCGTTCATTCTCGTCTCAGAACAATACACCATAAATTATACACCATTGTAAAGATCACATCTCGAGCTTTACAAAGACACTAATATTGTGAGTTGAGTTTGAGTGTGTGAGAAGTAGTGAGCTTGCAAAGTGGAAGCTCGAATTCTGCAGAAAGAGAAAACTGAGTTCAGAAGATTACTTTGAGCTTCAATTGTGGTAAGCACACACACCCTCTTAAACTCAAATTTGTTCCATTCTCTAGTTAAGGTTGCAGAGAACAAAACCTAACCTTTTTCCCCAATTTTAGTGCATGTTTCATGGGTCAAATTCTCTGGTCTTGTGAACCCACCGAAACTGCTCTGCATGTCTGATTTTGAAGGAGGATTTGCGGGATTTTGAACTCAAACGTTTTTCTCTGTGAAGTCTCTGTTCTAGCACGACCCAAAGGTAAGAGGGAAGCTGTACTTTCACTAGAACAAGAATAATTTAGAGTATTTTGTGCAATGAGTCACCATGAGACTCAAGGGCTTAGTTCTGAAATAGGATTATGGCTTAGAGGCCATTCTAAACTTGTAGCTCATTTCGAACAAGTTTTATTTGATACATGTGAGATTTTGGGACACTGAATTGATGTTTATAATGCCTAGAAATAAATTTGATATGTTGAGTTATTGAAATGCATTTTTATGCATAATTTATGAATGGTTTGTGTTCTCTGTGAATTGAGCAAATTTTAGTGTTGGAACATGTCCATTTTATGTCAACTAAGTTCTGTTGATCAATGGTTTTGCTTAAAATTGGTTGGAATTGAAAATGGTATGTTAAAACCCAAGTGTTAGTGTATCTGCTGTTAGGGTAATTGATTACCACGATGTGATAATCGATTACCAGCTTGTATCTGATACAGTACTGAAAAGTACACGTGGTAATCGATTACCACACTTTGATAATCGATTACCAGATTAGAAAATTGAATTAAAATACCATATTTAATTTTAATCATTTTGATTTATAATTTAAATAAATTTTGGATATGAGACACATGGAAATTAAGGCCTGGAATAATAATTACGTATTATTCATTTATGAGAACTTATGTAAATAATTTCTTTTATGATTGCGTTGGATATCATGAAATTAATTAAAGATTAATTAATTAAAGATGAATCTTGGTGCATTCATACATGGTGTATGGTTGTTAGATTCGTTTTTCAGGTTCGAGGAACATGAGGAGGGTACTCTGGGAGTACCAAATATTGCGTCCTTCTTGATGACACATTATGAGGAAATGTGGCCAGTATCGTGGGATATTGATGATGTGATTATTACATATTCGCAATGTGACGTTCACCTGAGGAGTGACGTTATGTATCACTTACCAAGCGAGGTTCGCTATACGTTATGAGAACATATATTTATGCTCTGGGAGCATACATGGGTTATTTGGCTGGACGTCTAAGAATGTGATAGTTGGAGAATCTCAGGGGTTTGAAAGCTAGTAATCATGCATCATGCCACCATAATGAAAGAAGTTAATTATAATTGAAAATGGCTTGATCATATGTATATGCATGACACATGATTAATTGTTAAGATGTGAATGTTTATTCCTGCAATTATTCTTATTTGATTATGTGAATTGTATTTCTTACCCTTATGCCCTTTTTAGGTGATGGCTCGTTACCTAGCTTGCATCGAGTTGCGCCCATTCCCTAGTTGAGTGTGGTACTACGAGGGCCACAGAGCCACCTTCGAGGGGGAGGTAGAGTTGACACTCTATCACCCAAACCCTCTGGCTCGTGTCAGTCCTCATAGGTTCCGCAATTCCGATCATCTATACCCTGCATGTGCCCCCTTTTTACACATATCATGGACCACCCCCGGCTAGACCAGCTCGACGTTTTCATAGTTTTCGTTTTAGAGTTGCTACCCGATCTCATCCATCTGCTTCCCAAGTTATCCTTGAGGAGACTCCTACTCCTGGTCCGACGAGTCCATTTCGTGGGACTCCATCTGCTGACCCCGTGCCCAGTGGTCGGGCACCGACTCAGTCGGACGAGGTCGAGGAGGATCCTGAGGAGGCAGAGAGCGAGGGCGATCCAGTCGAGCATTCCATTGGTAGTCAGTGGGGAGTTGGGGATCCACCGAGCGATGCATGATATGGGTGACTAGGGTGAGGGACGGTGGAGCAGCTGCTGGAGACCAAGAGGAGGATCATAGCTGTTTGGAGGATCATCAGACCATCTCTGAGATTTCTATTTTGAGTTGTATTTACTTTGTATATAGTTTTGAGAGATTTCAGAGAGTTGGTCTTACTTTATATTATAGTTTATGGACTTGTTATGGGTCTAGTACTTGGACTTCGCTGGATTTGGTTGATGACTATGTACCTTGATCTACTTTCTATATTTTCTTATATATTTATATATACATATCATGTTTTGAAGTATATCTGATCAAGGGTACTAGTTCAAATGTTTTTCTGCTTACTCTGATATCACAATATCGGATTTCGTACATAAGACTTATTGTTTTAAGAAAAATTATATCTCATGAGTTCGAGATAACGACACAATAATTATAAAATACGTTTTGTATTCAATAACATGTTATCTCGAAACACGTTCTTTTTCATCACAAGATAAGTAACTCAATTATCAAGTATTTAATCATTTCCATTTGTAAACTTCTTTGGAAAATTTTATGAACCCTACTTTGGAATACATTTCAAGTCCATATAACTTCTACAAGATAACCATTTACTCAACTTATTATAAAGTAAATAAGAGAGCGTGACAGTAAGCGATAATTAGTGTCATCCAATTGGATGATAAGGAAATCTCTAGGACTACGCTCGGTCCGTGTATGGTTTCCAGTATCAAATTTTTTTTTTGTGGCCTGATCCCTTGGTGCTGGCCAATTTGGAGAGTATATCCGCCCGACTATTAGATTCTCGGGGGATATGAGTGAATTCTAGTTGGGAGAATTCCGTCGCCAAGAACTTCACCCTGTCAAGGTATTTTTGCAAGATGGGATCATTTGACTAGTATTCTGCCTTAACTTGGGAGACCACTAGTTGGGAATCCGAGAATATCTGTACCGTGGTGGATCTGAGTGCTTTGGCCAATCTTAGTCCTGCAAGAATTGCTTCATACTCGGCCTGGTTGTTGGAGGTGAGGAACTCAAACTTGAGTGAGTATTCCGAGCTGACTCCCTCAGAATTCTCCAAAATGACCCCAATGCCTGCTCCTTTTTTTTTACTGGCCCATCAATGTACAGGGTCCATTCTTGAAGGGTTTGAGCCCATCGCGGACTCGATAAACTCTGAAATGAAGTCTGCCAAGACTTGCGATTTCATTGCCCTTCGGGGCTCATAATCCACGTCAAATTATGATAGTTCGATTGACCATGACACCATCCTTTTCACAAGGTCGGGTTTCTGTAGTACTTGCCTTATCGGCTGGTCAGTCCTTACGACTATCTTGTGGCTTTGAAAATATTGCCTAAGCCTTCTTGTTGTGACAATCAGGCAAAAGGCTACTTTCTCGACCATGGAGTACCTTGATTCAGGTCCTTCGAGTGCCTTGCTGACAAAATAGACAGGGGACTCCGTTCTTCCTGAATCTCGGACCAATACTGAGCTTATGGCCGAGTCACTAACTGAAAGGTATAAGTAGAGGGCCTCCCCCTCTTCTAGGCTAACTAGGACTGGAAGTGCTGACAGGTACTCCTTCAGCTCGGTGAAGGCTACCTCACAACGCGAGTCCCATTAAAACTCCTTGTTCTTTCTAAGGAGTTGATACTGGGGAAGTGCCTTCCTAGCAAATTGGGACAAGAATCTTGACAGGGCAGCCACCCTACCGGTAAGCTGTTGCACCTATTTCACGTCGGTCGGGCTTTTCATCTTCAAGATTGCTTGGCACTTTTCGGGATTTGCCTCTATCCCCCTTTCCGTGAGAATGAACCCAAGAAAGGAATGGGTAGGTACCCCGAAGGTCCATTTTTCGAGGTTGAGACACATGTTGTGTTGCCTCACCCGATCTAAGATGGTTGCCAAGTCCTGGGGATGATCTTCCTTTTTCTTGGATTTGGCAATCATGTCGTCTACGTGGACTTCCATCTTGGACCCAATGACCCCCTCAAATACTTTATTCATCATCCTTTGGTAAGTCGCGACTACGTTTTTGAGGCCAAAGGGCATGACATTGTAGCAGTAAGTAGCTTTCTATGTGATAAAGGTCGTTTTTTCCTGGTCGGGAGGGTACATTGGGATCTAATTTTAACATGAATACGCGCCCATGAAGGAAAGTAGCTGGTATCCAGCCGAGCTATCTACCAATTTGTCGATAATGAGAAGTGGGTATTGATCTTTGGGACATATCTTGTTGAGATCAGTGTAGTCTACGCACATTCTCCACTTTCTGCTCGGCTTCTTCACTAAAACCGTATTGGCCAACCAGTCGGTATAGCTGATTTCACGAATGAATCCAGCTTCCTTGAGCTCAGCCACTTTTTCCTCGATTACGGCTGCTTTCTCGTTCCCCACTCTTCTCCTTCGTTGCGCGACCGGCTTGGCATCCGGATATACGCTCAGTCGGTGATAGATGAAGTTCGGATCTATCCTCGGCATGTCTGCCGACGTCCATGCGAACAAGTCTTTGTTGGCACGAAGGATCCGTACCAGCTCTTCTTTGATGGGTAGTAGGAGCCCTGCTCCGATTTTGGCCCTATGATCGAGGTTATCGTCCAACTGTATATATTCCCATTCACCTTCTGCGAGTGGCCGAGTTTCGTTTGACTCATTTCAGACATCCAAGTCGGTTAGATTGATGCTACCTCTGCCAAGCTGGGGCTTTTCTAGCCGTTTTGGCCCTTCCATTTTTGTTTTGCCCAGGCTTGTGTTGTAGCACTTCTGAGCGGTTTCCTGGTTCGCACAGATGGTAACCACATGACCATCGGTAACGATGAACTTCATTTCCAAGTGGATCGTGGAGATCACTGCCCCGAAAGCATCTATGCATGGTCTTCCTAGGATGTCGTTGTAGGCTGATGGGCAGTCGACCGCTAGGAACTTGACCATCTGCATTCTGGCAAAGGGTCCTTCTCCCATGCTTACTGGTAAGTAGATTTTTCCCAAGGGGATGACCGTGTCTCCTGCAAACCCGATCAAGGGTCCCATTACAGGGGATAGATCGAACTCCTTCAAGACCAGGGATGTGAACAGGGGCCAGAATATTACATCAGATGAGCTGCCCTGGTCCACTAGCATCCTTTCTAAATTGTAATTGCCTACCCCCACCTTAATGACCATCAGATCATCGTGGTCTCTTAGTGTTGTGTCTAAGACACTGTGTAGAAGGTATACCCCTAGCTCAAAGGTATGGGAGGACCTGGGAGATAGAGGATGATCTGGTGTTACTGTGTGATTTCTTAGGTATGCTAGAGGTCCATTTGGGACAACTAGGGTTTCCCTAATCACTGGTGTGTGCAAATGTGCGATTAGGGAGTGAGAGAACGTACCTGAGCCCCTTGCTGGAGACAGCTATTTATAGGGGTGGCATTGTACCTTGTGGGCCTGTACGAAAGTCTAGCAAGGCTGCTAACGTGTCCCATTTAGGACAAGGGATGAGTCATTCATCCTTATCCTGTGTTGGGAGTTCTTATCCCTGTGGCAAGTTAGGTTCACGCGCCCCTAGCTCGGACTCTTAAGGGATGGGGCCCCTGTGGTCGGTCCAAGGTGGTTAGGGTGGATCCTAGAACAAGTGCTCGGCCTGGATAGGCGTGACCTGACAGATAGATCAATCTGGTCGGCCGAGTATTGTAAGGGTAGGACCGAGGGTCGGTCTACCACATAAGCCCCTTAGCTCGGTAAGACTTTTTTGAGTCTTGAGCCGAGCTAAGAGTTCTTTGAAGTTGGGGCCGGAAAGGCCGAGTGTTATGATCGAAACGGGGTAATGACCCTTGAATACCTCAATGTGCCTCGTTGTCCCCTCATCTGTTTGACAGGACGTTTGAGTGCCCTTCTGCTGACACGTGTTGCATGTGTCAGTTGCGCTATTATTGTGCATGCTGGCTTTTGGATTTTTCAAATATCCCCTCCAGTAGTTATACGCCACGTTTCACTTTTTGTGGCTCAATGCAAAACTGGGCTTTTTGCTTCCAAGCCCAATTACTTAAAATCGTAGGGGGAAGTTCCCTTTTTAACTTAAACCGTCCTTCAGTTTTCCCATTCCCACTTCTGCAAAGCTCTGCACCTCTGACCTCCCACTCTCTTCCCTGCGATTTCTCTTTCTTGGACTCCAGAGTCTTCTTTGTTGTGCTTACACTGTTTCCTGTCGTTTTTCCTGTTGACGCTATTGCTTCCTCTTCGTTGCGCCAACCAGTTCGTGCCAGTCTTCTTCCAATTCTCAGGTATTTTGATTTGGCACTCCTAGTTTTTGCTTCTATCTTTTGCTTTTCCGCTGGACTGTTTGTTCTAGGTTCTAAGGTTCTGGTTTTCTAGTTTTCATTAGGTTATGCGTTTCCTTCTGGGTTTTGTTTCCGGGTTTCTTTTCTGGGTTTCTTCTTTAATCATGGATAATAAATGGTCATGGTATGAAAAGTGGTCTAAAATTTTGTGTTTGAGTGATATTGACGATTCTTCTTCTTCTTCATCGTCATCATCCTCTTCTGACTTGGAGATACTAGATTTCATACCCTCACCCTTCCGCCATCGCATGGCGGATCCAACGGTGGAGACACCGTTAGCGGTGGATTTTCCCCGGAATTCCGCAGAGGAAGAGAGCAGAAAGTTAGCGTATCGTGCAGCGGAGGAGCGGGCGCAAGTAGCGTCTCGCACCATAAAACGCTCCACCTCGAACCGCCCTAGGGAAAGCCCCTTTTGGAGAAAAACCATAAAGGTTAGGGGAAGGTGTAGTAGGCTCGGCTGTAGGACAAATAGGCCTAGGGTTAGGGTGTCTAAAGATTTTAATTTTGTAGATTCTGACGCCGAGTCTTCCCTTTCCCCAGGTATGGTTCGTCAGTGCATCACACATCCTCATGAATTTTTTTTGCCACCAAACGCTGAAGCATATGATTGGGTTGATTTGGAGGTACTCGGCACAAAGTCGGCCTTAGTTAACAGCAACCTGGGCCATATTCGAGCTCACGTGCTCCCATGTCCAACGGATGAGGCTGGAACATCTTATACAATTAGTGCTCCGTCAGTTAATGACCGGGTGTGCACAATAATTGAAGAGAACCGCAGGGAGTTTTTTATGTATGAAGAGGTCGTGATAAGACTGGGCGTTAAGATGCCCTTTTCAGATTTGGAGATAGCTCTACTGCAGCGGCTACGCTTGGCCCCCACCCAACTACATCCTAGAGGTTGGGGGTTTGTTTGGGCGTTTCAAAGATTTTGTGAGGCTCGTAGGTTGACGTGCTCGCTCAGAGCGTTTCTATGGTTGTATATACCGCAAATAAACATCTTTGAGAAGGGGTCGACCAAGAGGTTGTGGGGTCGTCGAAGGCACGCAATGATCATGCCCTTTTTGCCAAATTCACCGATTTGTGGAAAACTTTTAAACCATTATTTTTCAAGTATTAGTTTGTCGGAGAGGGAGCCTGTTGGTTTATGGAGGATGGCCAGCCTTGGTTCCCTCTATCGTGGTCGCTTGATTTCTTCAACAGACACCCAAAGCTTTACCAGTATCATTATAACAAAGAGCTGACGGATGCCGATAGGCATACTTGCGATACCTTTTATAAGTACCTTAGAGAAAATGGCCAAATTGATATTAGGAACATTGTTATTTTTCCACAAGAGCTTGTGAAGGCCGAGCTTGGTAATAATTTTTTTTTAACCGTGCTTTTGGATTTCCTTTTTGCAGTCAGAATGGCAAAAGAGAACAAAGCTGCTGCTCGTATGAGGGAGCTTGCTAAGACTAGGGCGGGTGAAGCGGCCGGGTCTCCGAGTGGAGTCGTTTCCTCGGAGGGTACTCAGTCTGTGACAATGGCCTCGGCACCGCCCTCTGAAGCTGAAGTTGTACAGGATGTCCGAGCACCATCCTCTCTTGTGAACGAGGTGGCTACTGCAATTCCTCTTGTTCATGTTGAAGAGGAGGAAGAAGAAGAAGACTGAGTACCTTTATCTAAGAGAGCCAAAATAGACAAGGGAAAGGGTAAAGCTGTTGAACTGTTGAAGCCATTGAAATCTTCTGAGAGGAACTTTGATTTTGAAATATCTGATCCCGAGGAAGAGACCGTTTGGGCTCGGAAACTGCGGGAGAAAATTGTGAATGTGATCTATACTCCCAATGATAAGAAAAGTTATCGGACCAGCCGGCCAACACTTTGAAGAACAACTGTAATTTGATGGCTAAGAACATGCTGAGGGCGACAAGCTACGTCTTTCATGTAGCGGCAAATGCCGAAGAGATAAGTGCAGCTCTCTCGGCGACTGAGAGGGAGAAGAGGAGGGCTTTCACGGTTCAAGTAGAAGGTCTACTTGCTCAGATCAGGGAGAATGAGGCTAACATCCGAGCATTGACGGAGGCCAACACCAACCTTCAGAAAAATCTTGAGGTATCCGAGAAGGCTCGGGAAGCTGCTGTGAAGGCTAAGGAAGATGCTGTTGGGAAGGAGGTTGAAACTAAAAGGTTGCTGCAAACTTCTGAAGAAAAGTTGGCTGAAGCTCGGCGCAGGAATACCGAGTTTGAAGGAGTTCAGGGTCGGTTAACTGACGCAGAGAATACTATAACTCGTTTGCAAGCAGATCTTGAGAAAGTTCGTCGGAAGGCTTTAAAACACAAGGTTATGGCCAAACGGAATCATTTCAACTGGGATCATGCAGTGAACGATTCCTTTGTTAACGCCGTCAAGAAGCTGAGTTTAATGAATCATGGGATCCGATTCATCGGAGCAAATCCAACCTTTGGGGTCGATGGTGGTTGTATTATCGACTATGCCCAAGGTGACAGAGAGGTTGATTTGTCTGCGCCAAATCTCCCCAATCCCCGGGAATTAGAGGATGAAGATGAAGCTGACTTTGATGGGTCAAACATTGTGTTTTCCGAGGACGAGGATTAGATTTTTTTTGTATATTTCTTTTGTAATTTGATGATGTAGTTGACTGTGTAATATGATCGGTGTGCTGACGATCATGATGCTATTAGACAATGAATTTACTGCTTTTGTAGCTTGCAATTTCCTCTGCTATTTTGATCTCTAGCTTTTTAATTCCATGGTAGTCGAGTTTTATCCTTTATTTTGTTATAAACTGTTATCGAGATCTCGGATCTCCTACCTTTGGCCAAGGTGGGATCCTCGGTCCTCGGCTTGCAGAAACTGTTTAAGTTTTTAGCCGGGCATCTCTAAAAGTACTTGTGATTATTAGTTTATAAGTCCCTGTTGGAAGGACATGTATAAACACCCAGTTCGACTCGGTGGCGAGCCGAGCGGAAAGGGTTAGTACGTTAACAGAAACAAGAATTGGAGGATGAAGTGCTGGAAAAAGAGAGATCTTCATTAAGTTCTTTCAATCTGTTTACAAACAGCAAGTGTAAACTACAAAAAGTATTGAAATGACAAGAACGTAAAGGTGCTAAAATAAACGACACTAAAGTAAATAAAATTGAAACAACAGAATTTTAAAATCATAGTTGAAATTTTGCAGAGGTCACTGTGGGGTTCTGTATCAGCTGTAGTAGGGTTTGAGCTTTGTAACATTCCAGGTGTTGTTTAATTGCTGCTTTGTCAATGTTTCCAACCTGTATGCCCCAGACCCTGTTTTTGAGACGACTCTGTAGGGGCCTTCCCAATTCCTGGCTAGTTTTCCTTCTTTTGCATTTCTCAAGCCGATGTCGGCTCGTCTGAGGACTAGATCCCCTACAGCAAAGCTTCTCGGAACCACCCACTTGTTGTACTCCTGGGATTGCCTTTCTTTTGCCTTATTTTCCCGGGAAGCCGCGAGAGCTCGGACCTCATCGCTGAGAACTAACTCTTCCTTCAACAAACCATCATTCACCTCACTTGGGTGCTCGAACACTCGGAAGGTGGGAATCCGAGTTTCTATAGGTAACACAGCTTCACAACCATAGGTGAGTCGAAATGGGGTTTCTCCTATGGAGGTATGTATGGTTGTTCGGATTGACCATAGCACCTCAGGAAGGATGTCAGCCCATGACCCTTCGCCTTCCAACAGTCTTTTCTTCATCCCATCAATGATGATCTTATTCACCGCTTCTGCCTGCCCGTTCGTCTGTGGATGCTCGACCGATGAGAAATGGTGGGCAATATGGAAATGGTCGACCAATTCTTGGAAAACCTTGGCAGTGAACTGCGTGCCATTATCGGTTATCAGAGTATGTGGGACGTCGAAGCGAGCGATGACTTGACTGAGAAATTTTTTTTGAATTTTAGCTAAAGAGATTGTAGCCAAAGCCTCGGCTTCGACCCATTTTGTGAAATAATCTACTGCAACCACAACGAATTTCAATTGTCCATGAGCTGTTTTGAATTTCCTGATGATGTCCATGCCCCACTGATAGAAGGGCCATGGGGCAATCATCGAGTGGAGTTCCGTTGGAGGTCGCTGGAAAATCTTCCCACGGAATTGACAGGACTTACATCTTTTGACATGCTCCGAAGCGTCACTCTGAAGTGTGGACCAGTAATAGCCTGCTCGGAGGACCTTGCGGGCTAAAGCTTTTGCGCCTACATGATGGCTCGAGATTCCTTCATGAACCTCGGCCAAAACGAGTTCGGCCTCCGCTGAGTCCAGACACTTCAACATGGGGGAGTCTATTCCCCGTCTGTACAGGGTATCGCCAATCATGACATACTGGGCAGCTTGCTTGACTATCTTTTTTCCTTCCAAAGGATCGGTTGGCAAAACTTGGTACCTGAGATATTATTTGATAGGGTCCATCCAGTCGGTGGTCAATGATATTGCTAGAATCACGCTCGGCTGATGGATGGTTTCTTGAACTAGACTTTTGTTGTTCTCGGGGCCTTTGGTGCTAGCGAGCTTGGAGAGAATATCTGCTCGTCCATTGGAGGCCCTGGGGTTATGAGAGATGAAGAATTGTGAAAAGAGGTCGAAAAGAGCTTTGACTTGTTCCAGGTACTTCTGGAGAATTGGTTCCTTGGCTTGAAACTCTCCGTTGATCTGGGACACTACTAACTGAGAGTCACTGAAAATTTGAATTTCCAAGGCCCCCATCTGATGGGCCATCCGCAAGCCAGCCAACACCGCTTCATACTCCACTTGATTGTTGGAGGTGAGGAACTCGAACTTCAGGGAGTATTCTACGCTGAGGCCTTCAGCGCTTTCCAAAATTATACCGGCCCCAGCCCCTTTTGTAACACCGCGATTTGGCAACTTGAAAACCATTGTTACTTAAATCAAATATAGTGAAAATTTGGGCCAATTTTTTTTTTAAAAAAAAAACAAGTGTTACACAAGATGAGAACATTTAGATTTTCAAAACATAGTTATAATTTAAAACTCATGTTCTCACATTGCATGACCCTTTCAAGTTCCAAACCGAGATGTCACAAGACACCGCACCTTGAAACTTGTTTCTCAAAACATCATTTAAATCGTAGCCCATTTATGTGTTTCAAAAAAACGTCAGTACTGAAATAAACTTTAGTTGGGGGTACAATATGATAAAGCTATGGCAATTAAGAACTTGCAATGGATTACAAAACTCTGAAGGGAATTACCTAACCTCTATTCATCTACTCTACTGCTTGCCATCGAACTCCGAATCTTGGTAGATCATGCTCTTCGGTCGCAAGCAGAGTCATCCTCATCCGCCTCCTCAAAAGTATCCTTCATGGCGTCGCGTCGTGCTTTCTTCTCCTCCTCCTCACTAGCTAGCAGTCTCTCCATGATTTCCTTTCTACTCCGCTTCATCTCAAGATAGACTATGACACGGGCAATCATAGTTATATTATCTCCCTTCATTGGAGATGCTCCTATCTCCCGAATAAGCTGGAACTTCGCTATGTTTTCCATCTAAAGACCATACTGGATTTTTCGATACCAAGCAGAAATATAGGAGAGAGTGAGCTACCCAAAACATGTAATGTCGACTATGTGGATTTACGATAGGCAAATATTAAGATAAAGCAGTAAACAACATACAAAACATGTCAACAAGCATAATCATTATCAGTATAAACACCATCTTATTCTTACTTCTCACATTTCACTCAATACTCAATACCATTACTGTACTTTTTCTTTTCGAATCTTTAAGTTTATTAAGTCTTATCATCTCAGTTCACTCAATGACTTGGGGAAAGCATCATTGAGGAAAAACGGCTCACACGTCTACATCTCCTCGGTCATCCATCCAAACCTAGTCGGAAGCAAACAGGAGTACAAGACCTTTACCGTGCGGGCACGACAGCTGTCTCACAATCAATTGGCCCCAGGCCAGGAGGACTACAGCCTCAAATCAATTCAATTCATATCATATCATTCAATCAACGCTCACTGTCACACAGTGGCAAATCACATTGCCCCACTCCAGTCCCTCTCACTGTTCAAGATTTGCAATCTAGGGGGCGACAGTACAATTCTAGTCTCGAGTGCAGAACTTACCACGACATTGGACCCAGTCCCTACCACGTTCGTATGCCCCTTGTGGAGTCTGTTCTGCCTAGAAAAGTACTCTAGACTTCTTGACGTTTAACCGTCATCGTCCTCCCCTAATGCAATCTCCTCCTAAGTATCCGCAGATACTTGTGGTTCCTTCCTCTCCACTACTTCGACACACACTCTTACCTCACCGCGTTATTCAGGTCTTTTAGTAGTCTTTTAAAGTTTTGAATTTTTATTAACGGCTTAATCCTAACGGTCGGCTCATCCTTGGTGCATCCCTTCAACGAGTCCCGACCACTATTCGTTCAATCTGTTCCTCAATTCATCACATTACACGTTGCATCTCATATCACACTCTTTCTCAAAACTCATTTCCTCGTCTTTCTCAAAAACTCTTTTCATAAAACTTTTTCGAAAATATCTTTTCACAAAACTTTCTCAAAATCTCACTTCATAAAACCTTTTCAAAAATATCATTTCGTAAATTTTCTCAAAAATATCCTTTCACAAAACTTTCTCAAAAGTACTATTTCCAAAAAAATTTCACAAAAATCTATTTTCACAAACGTTCACAAAAATATTGTTTTCACAAACTTTTTCTCAAAGGGGTCATTTCATAAAACTTTCTTAAAAATAGTATTTCGAAAAGGCTTTCTCAAAATATCATTACATAAAGACTTTCTTAAAAATATCATTTCAAAAAGACTTTCTCAAATATATTGTTTCAAAAGAATTTCTCAAAATGTCATTTCAAAAACTTTATCAAAAGATTGTTTCCAAAAACTTTTTCTCAAAAATATGTCACTTAACAATACTTTTCAAAAAGATGGGTCCACAAAACTTTTTCAAAAATATATCTTTTAACAAAAAGCTTTTCAAAAATCTCTTTTCAAAAATCTTTTTCAAAAACCACATTTTTTATGAGCGCTAATGGAGGAGCAAGCTCAACTCAACACTAGTCTCATTCAACAAAACAAAAAAAACAAAGGTGCCAAGCTCCACTCAAATCACATCTCACTTCCAACCTCTTCCTCTTGGTATTCCATTACAACCTTGTTGTTACTTCTCCTTCTTTCCATTATATTTCCTTACTTTTACAAATTAATTCTTATTAACACACTATTAAGCGCACTAATGTTTCTCAAACAATATCATAATTACTTAACCAATCAATGGATCATTTGCAAAGTATAATGAATAAATAGCTCAAGCATAATCAACCAAAAAACATAATATCATAATTAATAAACCAATCTCAGCCGTTCGGGTGGATAGCCAAACCAACAAACAATTGCTATCACATACACCACTACGCTAAATGAGAATGGAGTCCAACCTTTGAGATGATTGGACATCTTAATAAGTTACCTAAATACCACGGTGTCTTAAGGGAAGCCCCTCTCTCACCTCAAATGACGTAGGCCTCCGCAAGCTTTCCAAGATTTGTCGATCGCTCATTCCGCTTCGTTTCCGCTGCGTCTGTCGTTCGAACTACAGCATTTTTCCCGTGCGTTAGAAGCGACTTTAACGAATTCATTACTTGTTTTGAAAATACTTTGAAATCATTCCTTTTTGAAAACACATGGTCCATATTCAAAAAGTTTTCAAATCCAAATCAAAAACAAAAATGTTTTCAAGAAAACTTTGAAATACTTTAAAAATGATTTTCTCATCAAAATAGAATCCATTCCTCTTATTGTAAATTCACTTTAAAATGTTCATGTTATAAAAATCATTATTCTTAGTCATTAAACAAAATTCAAAAGTTAAGAAAATAAAATTCCAAAACCACATCAGATCAATTTAAGTTTCTTAAATCATATTTTCCAATAAAACATTTTTCAATTCTTTGGAAATACAAATATAGACTTTCAAAACACATTCAAACAACACATCAATTTTTTAAAACATTCACAACTTCACACAATACTAGTCACATTAAAAATCATCAAACATCATTTATTAAATCAATTTATTTTTTTTTATTCTTTAAAAACCGAAAGGGGTTAAAACAAACAACACATCAATTCTATCACACACATAGCATCAATATAGTCATTCACAAAGGTCATTTCATATAGACAAATTTTCCAACTACACTAGTATACCTAGGCCGAATCACATAGGTGAAATTTTTCAAAGATTGATACACACATAAAAGCACAAAACAAGGAAATCATTTTCTTTCTTTTTAGGACTAAAAACCGAGAACATTAAAAAGGAAAATTTAACAATCTTAATTTATTTTCTTAACATAAATCAAACAACAAGTTAAATTACAAATTACTCCAAAGTTTCATTTTTATTTTTCTTAATGATTTCATGCATGTACATTTAAGTCTCTAGACTAAATTAATCTCATTATATATGCAACTTAAATAATGATCAAATACAATTTCCTATTCCTATTTCTCATGGCCGAATACTAACATGCAAAAAGGTAAGGTTTTTGGTTCAATTTTCATCATATAAAAGTCACAAAATTAAATCAAGACATGTAAGATTTCAAAACAAGCTTTTCAAGACATCACACCACATCACTCATTCACATCACATACACAAATAACTCAAATTCATCACTTTTTCTTAAATAAAAATCAAGATTATATTTTAAATTTCTAGAAATAATATGCATGCACTAAAAATTATTAGATCTAGCTCTTATCATACACATGCATTCAATTTTCACATAATAAAAACATGAGATCCATTTTCATCAAGCATGGCCGAATGACCTCTCATAAAATATAAAATCAAATACTTAAGCTAAATCATGCTCATATTTCAAAAAATCATTTTAAAACTTGTCTCTTAAATTTTTTTCTTTGAAAAAGTGACATGCATCAACTAAAGACATGGTTTTCTACTTAAAGTCAACATGCATGCTTCAAGATCTTAACTCTTTTGCTTATTAAACATGGATCAAGAAATAAAGGCATACCAATCAACAAAGTCATCATCAAATCAACATACAAAGTCAAAGATCTCCACTTTATTTTCAAGCAAGCTTAAATCATATATTTGTTCATTAAGAAATCACACAAACACATCATAGATTATCATTTAAACAAGAAAATTTTAACATGCAAGACTAAAAGATTTCACATCTATTATTAATCAAGTGCAAAATCACAAATTTATTTATCAAATCCTTTCTTAAAGCTTCACAAATCACGGTTTTAGCAAAGGATCTCAACATGCAAAGAGATTCATTTTAGTTTTCACAAAAACTTAAGCAACACTTTAGATCTTTAAGGTTTTAGTTTGAAAAGCATTAAGATTTAACAAGAAAATCTTAACCGAAGATCAAACAGAGAGTTATACATATTACAAATTATTTTTAGTCCTCAAAAGTCCAAGATTAAGAAAGAATAACATACAAATTCATCTTACAAGTCATAAAAATAAACATGCAAGAAGAAAATAAAAAGGGATCTACAAGCTAAAAAGGGGAAAAACTAAATTATTACATTCTTACTCTTGTTCTTCGAATCACCTACCAAGAAGGGTTGGTTCTTCTAGTCTTAACACTCTTGATCTCTAAGAACACTCTTGATCTAGCTCTAAACCACGTTCTTCCTCTTCCTCTTTTCTCCTAAGTCTCACGGCCACCACTCTCTTTCTCTCTCTCTCTTTCTTTTCTTTTTCTCTCTAAGGGTTTGATGAGCCCTTAGAGTAGTGTTTTGGTGTTTGGAAGAAATGGGTGTGATGAAAAGAAAATGAACTAAGGCTTTACACATATATAGACCCACGAATTTCCCTCTTTTGCCCTTGTAGGAATTCGGTCCATGCACAACTAGGGAGGGCGATTTGGTCTTCACAAATATTTCCATGGGTGGATGTTATCAAAGTTAAGGAGCCAAGATGAAGTAGGCTAGGGTTTTAGGGGTCACCTAGGTCTAATGGGTTGTTAGCTTCTAGTTAGGGTTTTCTACTAATTTAGTTTGGTTATGGTTCTAGTTTGGTTCACTTAGTTACAACCTAGTTCATTAGTTTCTTACTCTCTAAGTTTCTTGTCCTGGAATTAAAGTCCAAAACTTATGCACACATACACGCATACGTATAGCACACGCACACATATACACACACACAAACCGTAGCATACACATACATACATGTCTTTCAATTTTATTTCTAATCATATTCACTTAAAAATCATCAATTCATGCAATAATAATATTAATTCTAAGAAATCATATTTTCACAACCAATTTCATACATTACACATTGAACACACATTGAATCAAGTACACATCACACAAAAATTCATGCCAAGACAACACCACAAAACACATTTATTAAAAATTCGTATTTCTTAAACTCTGAAAATAAATTTTTATAAATAACTCCAGGAAATTCTAAAAATTACATTTTCAAATTCTAGGTTTTAAAACGATCGTTTTCATATAAAGATCATAAAATTCCGAGTTACGGTTAAAAAGTTACGAATTTTCAAAGATAACACATCCAAAAATTTCATTTCTAAAAAAATATCTTTTACTAAAAATCACAATTTAGCAAATCATTTTCCATCTCAAAAAAATCATTTACTTTTCTTCCATAAAACATTTTGTTTATAAAAATCCATGGAAATCAACACTTCATTTCTTTCTTATGAAGAATACTTTTTCTGAAAATTGTAATTTCAAGGTTTCTTTCGTCAAAAATCGTTTACGCACGTATGGGAAAAATGCGGGGTGTTACACCTTTGCTGTGGCTGGAGCCATCCACATAAATCTTCCAAAGCTATGGTTTGTTGGAGTGATGGGGGTCTGACAGTTCTGAAACAAAATCTGCTAAAATCTGGGATTTGAGAGTTCTTCTCGGCTCATAGGTTACGTCGAACTCTGATAGCTCAACAGACCAAGAGACCATTCTCCCAGCTAAGTCAGGTTGGTGGAGCACCTGTCTTATCGGCTGGGTCGTCCTGACTACAATGGGGTGGTTTTGAAAATACTGCCGGAGCCTCCTAGCAGTAACTACCAGAGAAAAAGCAAGTTTCTCTATCTTGGAGTACCTCATTTCAGGTCCTTGCAGGGCCTTACTTACAAAGTAGACAGGTTGCTCGGTTCCTGAGTCTTCCCTGACCAAGGCCGAGCTTACAGATGATTCGCCAATTGACAAATATAAAAACAGAGTCTCCCCCTCCCGAGGACTGGTGAGGACGGGAGGGGTCGAGAGGTATTCCTTGAGTTCAGCAAACGCTTGTTCACAGGGTTCATTCCAATGGAAGCTTTTGTTTTTTTTGAGCAGTTGATACCACGGGAGGGCCTTTTTGGCTGCTTGCGGGAGGAACCATGAAAGAGCCGCCATCCGACCAGTTAGCCTCTGGACCTCTTTCACATTAGATGGACTGTGCATGTTCAGAATGGCTTGGCATTTTTCCGGGTTAGCCTCGATGCCTCTCTTGTTAGATCGAGTGAGAATGTTTTGATAATGACAAAGGTTTTGAACAAGCTACAAATGTTTGTGATCAAGCTCAAGTATGAAGAAGTTCATCAATCAACAACAAACAACAAATGATGAAGAGAGAGCAAGCTCATGAAGATTCAATTTGTGTTTAATTGTAATATCTTTAATTTGAGTCTTTTATTTTAATGAGTTTGGGTAGAGTCTTTAGAGGGTAGTGAATCTCTATCAAGGTCATGATTATATCATGATTTGAGTTTTCACTTAACCTAAAATCAATAGGTGGCTTAAAGGTTTGAAAGGAAAGGTTTAGTTTTGAGAAAACAAGTTTTTAATTGATTTGAACAGTGGTTAATCGATTAATGGATTTGGTTAATCGATTAACACACATGTTACAGTGGTTAATCGATTAAGGCCATGTGTTAATCGATTAACACCTGTAGTACTATTTTTTTAAATATGTTTTTCACTTCTCAAAATCAGTTTTTAATGATCCTAACTTTTGGGTATTCTATATAAACCTTTTCCTAACCTTTGTGAATCATTAGAACACATTAGAACAACTTTCATATCAATTTTACAAAGATCAAGCCACACTATTCTCTCTCACTTTCATAGATCAAAGCTTTCAACTTTTACATTCTTTGATCAAGAATCTTTGAATCTCTTATGTTGATATTTTCATAGCTATTGAAAGAGATTCATAGGATTGTTATTGTGTTTTCATTGAGTTGTAATCATTGCAAAGGAGACAAACATTCTACAACATAAGGAAGCCTTGGTGTTGTTCATCAAGCAAAGTTATCTTGGAAGTCTTGTTGTGATAACAAGCAATTGGAAGTCTTGGTGTGAGGCATCATCAAGCAAGTGGAAGTCTTTGAAGCATCTCAAAGGAATTGGAAGACTTGTTGTGGGGATATCGGCAAGCAAGGGAAGGGGTTAGATTAGATTCAATAGGGTTGCAAGACAAGAGTGTGGTATCTCTTGGAGGCTATCAAGAAGGGAGTCTTGAGAGGCATTTGCTTGTAATTTGAGAACTCTAATTCCTCATAGTGAAGAATCTCTCTTGGTTGAAGAGGGGACTGGATGTAGCTTTCAAGTGGATGAAAGTGAACCAGGATAAATCTCTGTGTCGTATCTCTATTCTTTTAACTCTTTACATTCAAGTCATTTCAATATTGTTCTTGATTGAAAACCTAGAAAAGATTGATTTTCATAATTGATTGAATTGAATCTTAATTGTGCAAATTGATTTGGGGAAAATCATTTTCATAACCTAGGTAATAAATAAGAATATTGGTGTTAATCAATTCCGCTTTATCTCTGATCATATATGTTAATTGATTGATTTTCGTATTTGAGTGAAAAGTGATTTTTTAGTTTTAACAGTGATTAATCGATTAACTAAAAGTGTTAATCGATTAACCAAAATCAAGTTTTCGTAAATAATCGATTAACCTTTTTGATTAATCGATTAACTAAGTTTTTTTTAAAGGGTTAATCGATTAATAAGATTTGTTAATCGATTGATAAGGTTTCTCTAACACCTATTCAACCCCCCCTTCTAGATGTTCTCCTAGTGTCTCCTAGATATTTCACCCACCGATTGTAGTTCTTACATCTCTCCGTAAGCATGAAACCTAAGAAAGCCCCGGCAGGAACTCCGAAAGTGCATTTGTCGGGGTTTAGCCGCATATTGTACATTCTGATTCTGTCCATGATAGTCGCCAGATCCTGGGGATGGTCTTCTTTCCTCCTGCTCTTGGCTATCATGTCATCTATGTATACTTCAAGGGTGGGACCAATCAGTCCAGAGAAGACCTTGTTCATCATCCGCTGGTATGTTGCGCCAACGTTTTTTAGTCCGAAGGGCATAACTGTGTAACAGTATGTAGCCCTCTCGGTGATGAAGGTCGTTTTCTCCTGATCAGGAGGGTACATCGGGATCTGATTGTACCCTGAATATGCATCCATAAAAGAGAGGAGTTGATAACCAGATGAATTGTCCACCAGCTTGTCAATAATAGGGAGGGGATACTGATCTTTTGGGCAGGCTTTGTTTAGGTCGGTGTAGTCGACACACATGCGCCACTTCCTGTTTGACTTTTTGACTAGCACGGTATTCGAAAGCCAATCAGAGTAATTAACCTCTCTGATAAATCCGGCTGAGAGGAGCTCGACTACCTTCTCTTCAATTACCGCAGCTTTCTCAGTTCCCACTCTCCTTTTTCTCTGGGCGACCGGTTTGGCAGTCGGGTTAACACTAAGGCGATGACATACAAAATTTGGATCAATCCCCGGCATGTCTGCCGAGGTCCAGGCAAAAAGATCTTTGTTCTTCTTCAAAAGTTTGAGCATTTCTGCTCGAATATTCTCGGAGAGGTTAGCCCCCAGTTTCACTTTTCTGCTCGGGGCTTCCTCGTCCAACACTATGAATTCCCACTCCCCCTGGGGGGTCGGCCTTGAGTCGTCCTTATCGGACATGACATCCAGGTCCGTTAAAAGCACATTTCCTTTGTTCAAAGTTAACTTGGGTTGGATCTCTTCCGGGTTTTTGAGTTTTGCCAAACTAGCGTTATAGCATAGTCTGGCTTTTTCCTGCTCGATTCTGATTGAAACCACACTTCCATCAGAGCCCTCGAATTTTATGGTCAAATGGACAGTTGAAACAACCGCCCCAAAGGCTTGCTAACATGTTCTGCCGAGGATGGCATTATATGCCGATGGGCAGTCAACAACTAAAAACTTGATGATTTCTGTTCTCGCAGAGGGATGGTTCCCGAGTGTTACAGGGAGTTGAATATGTCCCTTGGGGACAACCGCGTCCCCTGTGAAAGTAATCAGTTTCCCCTCGAAAGGGGTCAAGTCCGAGCTTTTCAACTTTAGTGCTTCAAAAAGGTTCAAGAACATAATATCTGCGGAACTGCCTTGGTCGACAAATATTCTTGCAACCTCATAGTTGCCTACCAAAGCAGTAATGACCATTGGGTCGTTGTGACCCGAGATGATTCCTTCCAGATCCTCGTCGGAGAAACAAATGGGGACACTTTTTGTGGTCCTCTTGCGGATCGGATGGTCATGAATAGCAAGCACTTGATTGATGTATTTTTTCCTGTCAAATCTATTTTCACCTCTTCCCGCAAAACCTCTAGCAATAGTGTTGATTCTGAGGTTTTGCGGGGATTGGTCTGTAGCTATTTCCACCATAGCTATTCTCTGTTGATTGGATGGTTGTTGCTGATTGTGGTGGTGATCGGTTTGCCTTGTTGGAGGTCGAACATTTCTTTCTGGGGATGGGGTCCTTCTTCGAGCATGCCGGTTACGTGCCTCCCTGACATACTGTTGTAACTTCCCATCCCTTATTAATTGCTCAATCACATCTCTTAGCCAGGTACACTCGTCTGTCGTATGCTCGTATCCCCCGTGATACGAGCAAAACTTAGAACGATCCTGGTGCTGGCTTCTCTTTAAGGGAGGAGGTCTCTCAACCATATGAAGGTCAGTCTGCATAGTTTCCTACAGGATCTGACTTCTTGGGACAGTGAGAGGGGTGTACTCGTCGAACTTGGGCCGAGGGATGACGAATCTCTTGTCTCCCCTGGGTCCTCTTCCCCGTTCCTCCCTCCTATCATCTCTTCTGTCATCTCTCCTTAGTTTTCCATGCGAAGAAGGCTCTCCCCTATCACCCCTTTCTCTCTGCTTCTGCCATTTACTGAATTCTTCCAAATTGATGAATTTGGTGGAACGGTGCCTCAGTTCCGCCATATCCCTCGGAGGTTTTCCTACCAGTGATTTCTTGAAATCTCCACTGCGGAGTCCCTGGGTAAAAAGAAAAACTGCAAAGCTCGGTTCAAGATTCGGAACAGATCCTGCTTTCGAATGGAATCGGGAGAGATTCTTTCTCAACAGCTCTTCCGGGAGCTGCATAACTTCTGCTAGTGCGTAGTCAGATTTCGGTTGTACGCAGCTAGCGCAGTGTATCTGTTAAGAAAAACCCTTTTCATCTCTGCCCAAGAGTTAATGGAGTTCCTGGGCAGGGCCGAGTACCACCTCAACACGGGTGGTTGGAGAGTCATTGAGAAGGCTCGACACTTCATTATATCTCCTCCATCATAAAAATTCATTGCTCCTTCAAAAGATAAGATATGCTCCAGGGGGTCGGTCAACCCGTTATACTTTGCAACACTGGTGGGGCCGAGGAAAGCTGAGGGTGTCTTATAGGCCATGATTCGTGAAGTGAAGGGGTGGCCTGGGTGAGTAGAGTTTTCTGCTTCATATGTTGCTGCTAAGGTCGGGTTTATGGGAGGTGGAGGGGGTAAGGTGATTGGACCTTGTAGATCAAGAACTGGAGCAGTTGTTGGGGCTGTTTCCATTGCCCGTGCGGCAAGCGCATTCATGTGGATCTGCTGAAGGTCGGTTATAGCCTTTCCTTGCTGCTCTAGCATCTGGGCTTGTTTCTTAATTATCTCTTCGAGTTGGGTCTCTCTTCGGCCCTGGGAGTTTTCCCTCTCTTCTCTAGAAACACGGGCATCAAAGGATCGTCCAGATCCGTGGTTCTGAGCACGGTTGGAGGCATTGGGATTTGCTTGTCTAGAATGAACAGTGTAAGGACCACTGTGAGTTTGGGTTGGTACAGAATGCTGACTGCGGGATGGGATCTTAAGTCTAACTGATGGCATGCTTTGGTGGGGAGGGTGAGGTGGGTTCCGTCCTTCAAGATCACTTTCGTTGTCAGCACTACCTTCCACCAGCCTTTAACGGTTTCTTCCAGCCTGGTGGTAGCAGCGCGAGAATTGTTTCCAGTGTTTCCACGTGTGCTTTCCATTTAGGGTGGGAATGATAGTTTATCTTCCCCACAGACGGCGCCAATGTTGTGTCTAAGACACTGTGTACAAGGTATACCCCTAGCTCAAAGGTATGGGAGGACCTAGGAGTTAGAGGATGATCTGGTGTTACTGTGTGATTTGTTAGGTATGCTAGAGGTCCATTTGGGACAACTAGGGTTTCCCTAATCACTGGTGTGTGCAAATGTGCGATTAGGGAGTGAGAGAACGTACCTGAGCCCCTTGCTGAAGACAACTATTTATAGGGGTGGCATTGTACCTTGTGGGCCTGTACGGAAGTCCAGCAAGGCTGCTAACGTGTCCCATTTAGGATAAGGGATGAGTCATTCATCCTTATCCTGTGTTGGGAGTTCTTATCCCTGTGGCAAGTTAGGTTCATGCGCCCCTAGCTCGGACTCTTAAGGGATGGGGCCCCTGTGGTCGGTCCAAGGTGGTTAGGGTGGGTCCTAGAACAAGCGCTCGGCCTGGATAGGCGTGATCTGACAGATAGATCAATCTGGTCGGCCGAGTATTGTAAGGGTAGGACCGAGGGTCGGTCTACCACACTTAGGATGTCTTGAAAATCATTGTCATCAAAGCACAGCGGGATACTCTTCTGCCTAGTCCTTCTCTGACTAGGTTTAATGTGGATTTGGTTGATGTATCGATTTCGATTAGCACGTTTTTCACCACCTCCTGCCAGGCTACCAACTATCATCATCACCCTGACAGTGCGTGGAGGGTGATGAAGCTGATTGGGATGCGGAGTGTAACACCCCAAAATTTTAATCCTGGATTAATAAAAGTTAATTATAAATTTTATTTATAATTAATTATTATTATAAATTCCTGATTAAATTAGGTATCTAATTATTGCAAATAGTGGAAAATAGTTTACAATTATTTTCTATGCAAAAATTAGATCTTTGCATATTAGTCCTTGCTGTAGGACCTAAGTGCAATATTAGAAAGATTTTGGAGGGAAGAAGCAATAAAATAATCATTTTTCAAATTTTAGTCGAAATACTCGAGTATTTCGTCCGATACTCGAGTATTATGGGTAGTGTTGCTCGAGTTAGTGCGTTTTATGAGTCATCAACGCGTTAATCCCCGAGCTCGACACGAAATCACTTCAGGAACACCTCAAGGATATCGTGGCGAGCTGCATGCTATAGAGAATCGTCTATTTAAGGCAATCAACACGAGTTTGAACTCTTGTTGATGAAATTGTGAGGTTTAGGGTTCCGAATTCATTTTCAACGATTCTCATTCATTCTTGAGTGTTAGGTTGAGTGTGATACACGGTTACGAAGCTTACATCCTGAGCTTCGTAAAGACTCTAAGCTTGTGAGTTGAGGATTCGCGCGCAAAGAGAATTGGAGCTCGAAAGATTGGGTTCTTTGTTGGTAAGTGGTTCGGGAAGCTTACTTGGATCTTTGATTTTGGTAAGCTCTTGAACTCTTGAGACTTCAATTTAGTTTCATTCTCTTATGCATGTTGCAGAGAAAAATTTCTAATCTTTTTCCCCAATTATTTTACATGATTTGATGATCAAAATCGTTGGTCTTATGACCCTATTCATAATGGTGTTGCTGTCAAATGGATTTTGGGGAAACTAGCTTGGAGGTTGAATTTCTGTCAAATTTCAGTTCTCACACGACTTAGAGGCAAGTGGGAAGCTATACATTCACTAGAATAAGGATTGACTTCATGAATTTGTGTAGGAAGCCACCATGAGGCTTAAAGGGCATAGTTTGAAATAGGGTATTGGCTTGGAGGCCATTCTGAGTGTTGAAACTTGTTGGTGTAAGAACTACAATCGGTGGGTGAAATAACTAGGAGACACTAGGAGAACACCTAGAAGGGGGGTTGAATAAGTGTTAGAGAAACCTTGAAAGATTTTCGAAAGAAACGAATCGAAACGATTAAAACAAATGATTTTTACAAAAACCTCAGCACTTAATCGATTAACAAATCTTATTAATCGATTAACCCTTTAAAAAACACTTAGTTAATCGATTAATCAAACAGGTTAATCGATTATTTACGAAAGCTTGATTTTGGTTAATCGATTAACACTTTTAGTTAATCGATTAATCACTGTTAAAACTGAAAAATCACTTTTCACTGAAATACGAAAATCAATCAATTAACACATATGATCAGAGATTAAGTGGAATTGATTAACACCAATATTCTTATTGATTACCTAGGTTATGAAAATGATTTTCCCCAAATCAATTTGAACAATTAAGATTCAATTCAATCAATTATGAAAATCAATCTTTTCTAGGTTTTCAACCAAGAACATATGAATGACTTGAATGTAAAAGAGTTAAAGGAATAGAGATACGACACAGAGATTTATCTTGGTTCACTTTCATCCACTTGAAAGCTACATCCAGTCCTGTAACATCCTAAACTTTATTTTAAATGAATTATTAAATAAAAACCTAAGAAAAATTGAAATGATGACTTAACGAATTTTGGTAGATAGGTGAGTGGTGATTATAAGTCCTAGGGGTTGTATAGAAGGAAGTTGTGGCATCGGGCAAAGTCGTATAAGCGAAATCGGGAGTTAAATCGGCGTTTTAGATGTTAGAAATCGACCGAAAAGAGAAAATTAGGAATTTATCATGGGATGATAAGAAAATAAATTCCACCGTTGGATGTGAAGTTTATGGGGTGAAGAAGCATGTCTAAAAATTTGGACTCGATCCGACGGTTAACGAAAAAGTTACGGCGAATCGAAGGTTGGAAACCCAGATTTTTGCCCAGGCGCACCAGCCATGCGCCCAGGCGGGTGCACTGTTCATTGGTGCACCAGACAGTAGGAAATCCGCCCAGGCGAGGCACCAACTCGACCAGGCGCGCCCAAGGCGCATCAGCACGCACCAGTGTTGCATCTGGCATGCCAATCCTCCCCCTGACCGCACCAGAAAGACGCACCACGCACCCGGCAAGAAAACTGGTGTAGCCCTCGCGCCCAGGCGAGCCAGGCGTGCGCCCAGGCGCGCCTGCGCAGCAGCACCAGATCTGGTGCGTCCATTTCATGACTTGGGGCCAACGTTCCATTTCTGGCCACACGATTTGCATCAGCTCTAAGGCTGATCATAAGGGCATCAAGGGCCACTCATTCTACCACCCTCTAACACCAATCCAAGCCCTCTTCCTCCCATTTTCTCTCAAGGCTCAAGAACATCAAAGCACCATTCAATCACCCAAACACACAAGATCAAGCAAATCAACCACTCAAACCCCATCAACATCAAATATCCCTCATGAATTGAGCCCAAGACATCATCATCATCATCTCTTCCATCCTCTTCCTTAGGGTTTAGAACCCCTATTATCATTACCACACATATACCCAATGATCAAGAATCACCAACACTCCTCATGACTTTCATCAAGCATTGGGCATGAAAATGGATTAGAACTCACCTCCTTTCTTCCTACACCACACGAATTGCCCCTCTCTTCTCCCTCTTGGATTTCAAGTTCCACCAACACTTGGGGTAAGTAGAGTCTTAAGGCATGATATTAATACCTTTCCAACTCTTTTTAGCTCATTAAAATTGTATTTAATCTCCTCTAGGGTTCAAGCTTCTCTCATTCCTAGTGGATCAAGCCTCAAGGTCACCATCAACTTCTCAATTCGAAGCTAAGGAATCATCACATAGGACCTCCCTCACCTCAAGGAACTCTTATATTTTCTGGATTTGAGGTAAGAAGGGAAGTGTTACCTCTACTTAGAGGGTATTTTCTAGCTTGTATATAGGGGGAATTAAGGGCAGGAATTAAAATAGAAAAGAGGAACCTTAGGGTAAATGACGGGATTAGAATATGGTACAATTGAACTATGAATTATAATTTAGGAATATGCAAGTTTCTATATGTAATTGTGGTTGCTTTAACAAAAACTGGGTATAATGATGATGATGGTAGAATATGGCATGGCTTGAGGATTTACAATGAACATAGTGATTAGGAAATTGATTATGATATTAATTATAGTGGTTGGAATGGAAATGCAATGAACATGAGGCAATTGGGAATATTGATGTTGGATGTAGATCATACTCTGGTCGGAATGTCAATAATGAATGTAGCGATTAGGAAGTTGATTATATTATTAATTTTAGTGTTTAGAATGGAGAGAATTATATATTGTTTTCATGACCCTCCGAAAGGAGTGGATATTGTTTTCATGACCCTCCGAAGGATATTGTTTTCATGACCCTCCGAAAGGAGTGGATATAATTATCATGACCCCTCATAGGAAGTGAATTATATCAGGACCCCCTATTGAAGAGTGGAATATTATATGGACAGACCCTCCATTAGAGTGAGTATTAAATGAGAATAAGAGGATAGATAGACAAGTGTGTAAATGATAGAATGAAATGATAGAATTCAAGAAAGGTTGAGGAAAGAGTTGAAAGGAATAAGAAATGAATATGGTCAATAATGGGGTATTAAGGAATCAAGGGAAATTGAAATAGACAATGTAATTCAAGTGATAACGGGTAGTAATCTCTTAGTTGTTCTCTATGTCTTTTTAGAATGTATTTTCTAAGTTCTGTGTAATGCTACCCTTCTTGATATATTTTTACAGGTGAAGAAGGAGCTTACACGAGTATGGCCGGGCAGGATTACACTCTACCTCGTGGAATGTTGCTTAGTTAGTTGAGTGACCCTTGTGGGTCAATAGTTTCAGTTTTGGGAATTTTGAAATGTATAATATTTTGGGAAAACAAACCCACTTTAGAATTGTAATCATTTTCTGAAAAGTGTAATTGAACTGAGTTGTATTTTGGCCCTGCTGGCCATTGTTGTTGAAAAGAAGTTTTATGCAGGTTAATCAGGAAATCAATATTTTGGGAATGTCCCTAAAACAAAGGAAACTCCGTCCGATTTTACGGAGATTTTTATAATAAGCAAATCTAACTAAGAGTTTTCATGATCATCTATAAGTTTAAAAGAAAAATTTTTAAATCCTCAATTAATTAAGAGTGAAAGTAATTAGGGTGTTACATTTTGGTATCAGAGCAGTTTTTCCTCGGCCCTTGGAGTTATTCATAACTCTAGTGGTTACTCATCAAGTGAGTAACCGATGTAAAGTTAGATGTTCAAGTGTTAGAGTCGGGGTAGAAATCCTATTAGGGTTATGATTGAATATAGGGATGTGTGAAGTTATGTATGCCTATGTATGCTATACTTGGTTATGCATGACTTAGTGGTACTAGTTGTTAGCGAATTCCCAAGTGGGCTAGCATTATAATAAAACTAGGTAGAAGTTGAGAGAAAATTTGGTAGAATAATAACATGATAAGATAAATAGGGTTATAGGAAGATAAAGTTTAATGTGAGAAAATGAATGAGTAGCATTCAATATGACATTTCCGAAGAATTGTCGCTTGTTAAGTATATGTGTGTAGATGTAAGATTAAACTTTAAGTTAGATAATGTAGATAATGACTAGATTAGTGGGAAGTAGGGATTGAACTCATGTTAGTGTTTGTGAATATATATATATATATATATATTGATGAGTATGATTTATGCATGTGTGAGGATGTGTGTCTAAATATGTTTATTTACTAGGACGAATGAATTATTAGCCTTCCCTTTGATTTTTGTGAGTATATGTTAATGTGAGAGGTTGCTATGCATGTTTGAATTATGAATGTGATTGATTAGAGATTTTAGTCAAATTTATGGAATAGTAGAACTCTGGGTAGAATAGAACCAAACCCATGGTGGTATTGTTGTTTAATCGGGTGTAAAAGTAGGATTGGTCGTCCTGGCTCTTACAACTGTTAAGTGACGTTATCATCAGTAAACCCGACAGTGATATTACCATTGATGAATGTGAGATTGAGATTGACCACCTCGATCTTTGCATTTATTAATGGCCGATGTCATTGAAAGTTTTTAAGTAGAACAGAAACCAACCCGACATTGAAGGAAGGAAATCGACCTGAATAGTACCCTTTCCAAAACCTTGTAGCAAAATTGCTGAGGGAATCCAGTTGACCCTAGAAACTATCTCCAATTTTTCTTGGAGAGTTAAACCTGGTTTTAGAAATCCAAAGATCTATTCGGAGTCTTACTAGCAAGACTCTTGAAAACGTTTAGCCGCAAGAAAAACCAACCTTAAAAACCTCATAAGGTTCCCGCACTGAGACTAACCGAGTTGAACCATAGACCGAACTCTTTATAGAGTGCAAGAAATTGGTGGCGTACTAATGCAAGTGGTATGCCGACTCCAAGTGGGGGAGTGGAACCAAAGGGAAGTGAGTATTGTAGTCGAAGGACCCTGCATTGGGACGGTTCTCCATTAAAGGAATCGAACGGAATTTCGGGGACGAAATTCCAATAAGTGGGGGAGAATTGTAACATCCTAAACTTTATTTTAACTGAATTATTAAATAAAAACCTAAGAAAAATTGAAATGATGACTTAACGAATTTTGGTAGATAGGTGAGTGGTGATTATAAGTCCTAGGGGTTGTATAGAAGGCAGTTGTGGCTTCGGGCAAAGTCGTATAAGCGAAATCGGGAGTGAAATCGGCGTTTTAGATGTTAGAAATCGACCGAAAAGAGAAAATTAGGAATTTATCATGGGATGATAAGAAAATAAATTCCACCGTTGGATCTGAAGTTTATGGGGTGAAGAAGCATGTCTAAAAATTTGGACTCGATCCGACGGTTAACGAAAAAGTTACGGCGAATCGAAGGTTGGAAACCCAGATTTTCGCCCAGGCTCACCAGCCATGCACCCAGGCGGGTGCACTATTCATTGGTGCACCAGACAGTGGGAAATCCGCCCAGGCGAGGGACCAACTCGCCCAGGCGAGCCCAAGGCGCATCAGCACGCACCAGTGTTGCATCTGGCGCGCCAATCCTCCCCCTGACCGCACTAGAAAGACGCACCACGCACCCGGCCAGAAAACTGGTGCAGTCCTCGCGCCCAGGCGAGCCAGCAGGCGCGCCTGCGCAGCAGCACCAGATCTGGTGCGTCCATTTCATGACTTGGGGCCAAAGTTCCATTTCTGGCCACACGATTTGCATCAGCTCTAAGGCTGATCATAAGGGCATCAAGGGCCACTCATTCTACCACCCTCCAACACCAATCCAAGCCCTCTTCCTCCCATCTTCTCTCAAGGCTCAAGAACATCAAAGCACCATTCAATCACCCAAACACACAAGATCAAGCAAATCAACCACTCAAACCTCATCAACATCAAATATCCCTCATGAAGTGAGCCCAAGACATCATCATCATCATCTCTTCCATCCTCTTCCTTAGGGTTTAGAACCCCTATTATCATTACCACACATATACCCAATGATCAAGAATCACCAACACTCCTCATGACTTTCATCAAGCATTGGGCATGAAAATGGATTAGAACTCACCTCCTTTCTTCCTACACCACACGAATTGTCCCTCTATTATCCCTCTTGGATTTCAAGTTCCACCAACACTTGGGGTAAGTAGAGTCTTAAGGCATGATATTAATCCCTTTCCAACTCTTTTTAGCTCATTAAAATTGTATTTAATCTCCTCTAGGGTTCAAGCTTCTCTCATTCCTAGTGGATCAAGCCTCAAGGTCACCATCAACTTCTCAATTCGAAGCTAAGGAATCATCACATAGGACCTCCCTCACCTCAAGGAACTCTTATATTTTATGGATTTGAGGTAAGAAGGGAAGTGTTACCTCTACTTAGAGGGTATTTTCTAGCTTGTACATAGGGGGAATTAAGGGCAGGAATTAAAATAGAAAAGAGGAACCTTAAGGTAAATGACGGGATTAGAATATGGTACAATTGAACTATGAATTATAATTTAGGAATATGCAAGTTTCTATATGTAATTGTGGTTGCTTTAACAAAAACTGGGTATAATGATGATGATGGTAGAATATGGCATGGCTTGAGGATTTACAATGAACATAGTGATTAGGAAATTGATTATGATATTAATTATAGTGGTTGGAATGGAAATGCAATGAACATGAGACAATTGGGAATATTGATGTTGGATGTAGATCATACTCTGGTCGGATTGTCAATAATGAATGTAGCGATTAGGAAGTTGATTATATTATTAATTTTAGTGTTTAGAATGGAGAGAATTATATATTGTTTTCATGACCCTCCGAAAGGAGTGGATATTGTTTTCATGACCCTCCGAAAGGAGTGGATATTGTTTTCATGACCCTCCGAAAGGAGTGGATATTGTTATTATGACCCCTCATAGGAAGTGAATTATATCAGGACCCCCTATAGAAGAGTGGAATATTATATGGACAGACCCTCCATTAGAGTGAGTATTAAATGAGAATAAGAGGATAGATAGACAAGTGTGTAAATGATAGAATGAAATGATAGAATTCAAGAAAGGTTGAGGAAAGAGTTGAAAGGAATAAGAAATGAATATGGTCAATAATGGGGTATTAAGGAATCAAGGGAAATTGAAATAGAAAATATAATTCAAGTGATAACGGGTAGTAATCTCTTAGTTGTTCTCTATGTCTTTTTAGAATGTATTTTCTAAGTTTTGTGTAATGCTACCCTTCTTGATATATTTTTACAGGTGAAGAAGGAGCTTACACGAGTATGGCCGGGCAGGATTACACTCCACCTCGTGGAATGTTGCTTAGTTAGTTGAGTGACCCTTGTGGGTCAATAGTTTCAGTTTTCGGAATTTTGAAATGTATAATATTTTGGGAAAACAAACCCACTTTAGAATTGTAATCATTTTCTGAAAAGTGTAATTAAACTGAGTTGTATTTTGGCCCTGCTGGCCATTGTTGTTGAAAAGAAGTTTTATGAAGGTTAATCAGGAAATCAATATTTTGGGATTGTCCCTAAAACAAAGGAAACTCCGTCCGATTTTACGGAGATTTTTATAATAAGAAAATCTAACTAAGAGTTTTCATGATCATCTATAAGTTTTAAAGAAAAATTTTTAAATCCTCAATTAATTAAGAGTGAAAGTAATTAGGGTGTTACAAGTCCCCTCTTCAACCAAGAGAGATTCTTCACTATGAGGAATTAGAGTTCTCAAATTACAAGCAAATGCCTCTCAAGACTCACTTCTGGATAGCCTCCAAGGGATACCACACTCTTGTCTTGCAACCCTATTGAATCTAATCTAATCTCTTACCTTGCTTGCCGATATCCCCACAACAAGTCTTCCAATTGCTTTGAGATGCTTCAAAGACTTCCACTTGCTTGATGATGCCTCACACCAAGACTTCCAAGTGCTTGTTAACACAACAAGACTTCCAAGATAACTTTGCTTGATGAACAACCACCAAGGCTTCCTTGTGTTGTAGAATGTTTGCCTCCTTTGCAATGATTACAACTCAATGAAAACAATGACAATCCTATGAATCTCTTTCAAGAACTATGAAAATATCAACATAAGAGATTCAAAGATTCTTTATCAAAGAATGTAAAAGTTAAAAGCTTTGATCTATGAAAGTGAGAGAGAATAGTATGGCTTTGATCTTTGTAAAATTGATATGAAAATTGTTCTAATGTGTTGTTATGATTCACAAAGGTTAGGAAAAGATTTATATAGAATACCCAAAAGTTAGTAACATTAAAAACTGATTTTGAGAAGTGAAAAACGTATTTTAAAAACCAGTACTGCAGGTGTTAATCGATTAACTCATCATGTTAATCGATTAAACACTATTAAAAACATGTTAATCGATTAACCACTCCTCTTAATCGATTATCCACTGCTAAAGTCAATTAAAAACTTGTTTTCTCAAAACTAAACCTTTTCTTTCAAACCTTTAAGCCACCTATTGTTTTTAGGTTTAGTGAAAACTCAAATTATGATATAATCATGACTTTGATAGAGATTCACTACCCTCTAAAGACTCTACCCAAACTCATTAAAATAAAAGACTCAAATTAAAGATATTACAATTAAACACAAATTGAATGTTCATGAGCTTGCTCTCTCTTCATCATTTGTTGTTTGTTGTTGATTGATGAACTTCTTCATACTTGAGCTTGATCACAAACACTTGTAGCTTGTTCAAAACCTTTGTCATTATCAAAACATTCTCACTGGATATAACAGTTGAAGCATGTTTGATGTGTTGCATGCAAGTTAAATACAATTTATTTTCGTGTTAAAGATGCTCAGAATTGAAATTTACATGTTGAGTTGTTGAAATATGATTTTTATGCATAATGAATGCTCAGTTTTGATTCAGTGTAATTTGATGTAATTTCTGTGTTGGAACATGTTTAATATACTTAAACTTAACTCTGTCGAATGTTGGTTTTTGTTAAAATTGGTTAGATTTGAATTTGGTATGTGAATACTCAGTTTCAGTGTTGTTCTGTCATGGAATACTCGAGTCTTTGGCTCGATACTCGAGTATTTCGTGGTGCACCAGTGCGTCTGGTAGCACCAGTACTCGAGTGTTTGAGCTGAGACTAGAGTATTGTCTGACGCACCAATTTGAAATTGTGATGAACTACTCGAGTCTTGCATGAACTACTCGAGTATTCTGGAATGATGAACTACTCGAGTAATTCACGAACTACTCGAGTATTTCTAGAAAAATTTAAAGTGGTACTTTTCAGAAAATGTATGAACTACTCGAGTCTTTTGGTAAGATACTCGAGTATTTTTAGTCAGAACACTTAAACTTCATTTTTTAAAATCTAATCAAGTTATTTTAACCCAAATTATTAATTCTTAAGTTAATTAATCATGTTCCAAGAAATTAATGAGACTATAAGATTACATCAATTACTTTGAATACTTGTGAATAAATTATTCCATGTTGGATATACATTAAGATTAAAGAGGACTTGATCTTAAATGGAATATGTTAATGCATTCATGCATGGTGTTAGGGATACGTCGTTATTTTTGTCATGTTCAAGGATTACTGCTTGCTTGACCCCACTTCAAGGTTGACGTTGTGGGTCTTATGTCAAGATGACTATGTAATACAAGTGATAGTTTACGTTTTGGCGACGTGACGTTCACTAGATAGAGTGACGTTGTTTACCACTTTCAAGCAAGTACACCATACATTTGATAACGTATTTTTGGAACATGAGGAGGGACTCTGGGAGTGTCAAAGGTTGCTGCTTGCTCGACCCCACTTCAAGGTTGACGTTGTGGGTCTTATGTCTAGATGACTATGTAATACATTGATAGTTTTACGTTTTGGCGACGTGACGATCACTAGATAAAGCAACGTTGTTTATCACTTCGAGCAAGTACGCCATACGTTTGATAACGTATTATTGTTGTATGCTGGGAATACAAAGAAGTTATGGAAGGACGTCCATTTGAGAGACTAGTTGGAGAATTTTAGTAGAGTGAGATATCATGCATCATATCATCATTGATTTATTATGTGATTAAGTTTGATATGATTATAAAATGTTAACTACTCACTTGCATATTTACTGCTCAGCCTTATTTGATTATGTGTATGTATATGCTTACCCCTGTGCCCTTGTTAGGTGATGGCACGTTACCTAGCATGCGTAGAGATCAGGCCCATCCCTAGCGGGATATGGACGTATGAGGAGCACCGAGCGACATTTGAGGGTGAGGTGGATTTCACACTCTTCCACCCTAACCCCCTCGTTCGGGTGCGCCCTCGTAGGTTTAGGATACCTATTATATATACTATGCACATCCCTGCTTTTTATGTTTATAGAGGACCACCACCGCCAGCTCGACCTGTACGTAGGTTTCATAGTTTTCGTTTCCGTCCTGCCACTCGTTCTCATCCCTCTGCCTACAGAGTTTTCACCGATGAGGATGTTCCTTCATCCTATCCTACTGGAGCTGGTGGGACTACACCAGCTACTACTTTTGGACCTACTAACAGGTCAGCCACTCAGTCGGACGGGATAGAGGAGGATCCCGAGGAGGGGGAGAGCAAGGAGGAGGGAGTACCAGTCGAGCCGGTTCCCAGACCTCGAGGAGGACCCAGTGGTTCCTAGGACATGCATAGTATAGTTAGTAGGGATCCCGGACCGACTTTGCTGCTGCAGTGGACCGAACTGATGCGTGGAGGACCAGTTGACCTGCCTTCAGACACTCCTTATTTTTGAGTTGTGACATATTGTACATATTTTGAGAGTGTTTGAGAGTTTAGGTCTTATTTTCAGACTTTTATATGTTTTTTCAGTTTATGGACATGGCTACTTGTATCTTGATGACTTCTGTACTTATGGATCCCTTTCTATGATGATGATATATCTATATATATGATGTTTATTTACAACATGGATCCTTGAGTACTACTATCTTTCCGCGCACTCTAATTTTGTTGAAAGAGAATTCGGCGACTGTGATTATTTGGAAAATAATTTTATGCAAACAACAAGGCAACACTATATTTATAATTATGGGAGTCTATAATAATTTTTTTATTAACAAATATTCGTTGTCTTGTAAATTATTAATTGTTTCAATATACTATTGATTAAGCGAACAGAGCCGAATTCGTTAATTTGTTTCATGTTTTTAAGAAATGTTCATTTATCCAAACTATTAATGTCCATAAAATAATATAATATTGTTTGATAAAAGAAAGGTTGTCACACGGAGGATGTCCTGGCTACTAGCTGTTGAATTTGATTGTGTTCAGATTGCTATTTTTGCTTCTGTGGTAGCTTGCCATGTTCGGATGGGGTGGGAATGTTAGTAACATTACATGATCCCCACAGGTGGCGCCAATGTAGTGGATATGATATAAGGAAATGTTCTTGATCTTTATGACCTTAGGACCAGAGCTTTATGGCTTTTGGGATCAGTGAAGGATCAAGCAATTAATATGTGACGTATATAGAAATATCTCAATATCCATTTGGGATACCTAGGGTCTCCCCTTGTCAACAGAGTGTGTGCAACAATGTAAACTTAAGGATGAGAGAACTTACCTTGACCCTAAGGCAGTATTGTGCCTTTTATAGGGGTTTACGAATATGGGCCTGTTGGGAAGCCCTTTAGGGTTTCCCCGCTGACGTCGGGTTCTACAGAAATATCAGTAAAATATTCGGTATCCTTCTTGAGTGTAGACAGTGCAACATATTTTGGTACCTGAACAGCTCGGCAGGTACCCTTCTCATGTCTAAGCCGTTATGTGTAAGGAGGTGACACGTAGCTCGTGTGGCAAGGCGAGAGTCAAGTGATCTCGTCTTGTCTCGCTGGCCGATCGAGCTATGTTGATGCAATTGAGCTATTTCACTCTATGGACAATATGGAATAGACAATTGAGCCATTTCACTCTATGGAAAATGGTTTTTAATGCATGTGGCATGATTAGTAAGTCACCAAGGATTAGTATTTCATTAGCTCATATCCAGTGATTAGTGTAACAGCCCGATTTTCGTAAACTAAATATAATTGACTTTTGCTTATTAAAGTGGCAAAAATGAGGCCAATTTTTTTTTTTTTTTTGTAAAACAATATTGAAGTGTCCTTGATACACACTAACATCTTTTACTTGAAAACCGAGTTGTTACCAAAACATTGGTTTACTCAAAACTTTCTTTTACCGAAAATGACTTAGTTCCAAAAGCATACTGTTTCGTCACATTAATTAAAAGTGTTCATAACGGTTTTCAGAAGATTACATTACTTAGTCTATCAAAACAAAGTGCTTCCACAATATGTAACATCTACTTTTTATACTTTTAGAAATTACTTTAATTTAATATTTATTTACGAAAATATTCGGGGTTTATAAAAATTTTGACAGAGTTTCCTTTAAAAATTGGTCTTTTCCCCGAAGGAATTTAAACCTGTCAGTCCAGAACAGTTAGCAAATCGAGTGAAATAAAACTTTCAATTCAAAATAAAAATGTACATATAACTGTTCAATATACAAAACGCTTAAACAAAATAAAATCATTAAATTACAATTATATTTACAAAATCTACTTATTACAATATAAACCTATGAATGGTTGCTCAATATCGTGACCCTTGGGTCACTTATACCAATATACTCTCTACTATGAGTATACCGTTCTCGGCCTTGATCCTTTCGTGCCTGTCTCCTTGGTGTACCTAATATGTCCACTGTAAGGGTGAGTACTTTGAAATCTAGATCAAAGAAAACGTTTAAAAACAGTAATAAATCATAAAGAGGTATATTCAAACACAAACAATAACAATTATACAATTCACCATTCAATTAACAAGTAAGGCACAATAACACTATTTAGTTTAAGAACTATAAATATAAGAGTATAATACTTTTATATAATACTATAATGCACAATCACATGGTTATGCCCTGCTAACGTCACTCTTAGGTGATTTAATCCTTGAATCCGATATTAAACATTTCATTTCAATTTAAACACTTTAACACTTTTGATCGGATTCAATGAATTAAAACACCTATAACAATGCATTCACACTTTCCCTTTCACTTTCACACTTTTCACTTTACTTTTAACACTTTTACACTTTTAAAGATTGGGTACATTGTTCTTCACATTCTCCCCGAAGGAGGGTTCCTCACACAATGTACCTATACACTTTTAACACTTTAACTTTTAACACTTTTAACAATTGGGTACATTGTGCTTCACATTCTCCCCGAAGGAGGGTTCCTCACACAATGTACCTATACACTTTCCCTTTTCCATAACAATGATAACACAACTACCTCACAACCCCCCTCCACTCTGGGGAAAAACTGACCAGGAGGGAGCATTTCTCAACCCATGTTTGGGTGCTTCACCTCCACTTAGGAAGGTCCCTCGCTCACCCGCTTGCACAATACGTCACACTCCTCTAGGGTAGTGTTAACAACGTACAATCTGGATTGATTCGCCCAGATTGGCTCTAGCAGAAATCACTATCACTGGCCAAAAGGAGCCAAAGTAAATAGAATTACTATGGTTTGCGTCGGACCAATCCCCAACACGGGTGGCGAACCCATGTCCTTTGGAAGATCAAAGTCCCCCATAGTAATTCCTAATATTTACTCTTGTCCTCATCAATCACAAAGCGACGTATGTTTTTCCCCGACTCCTAACGTCCACCTTTTCACCCTGCATGATCCTATATCCTAAGTGTTTCTCAATTGAATTTAAGACTCTCTTTGTTCTTTAGAAAATGTCATTTAATTGGTTTAAACTCAATTGAGAAATACTTGGCCCTATTTAATGCATAACTATACGAATGTCATTTACAATTTACTTATATACTCTTTAATAATATTAATACAAACAATATCAATCAACAATCAGTCAACATACTCAGGTATGTCTCAGGGACTGTAATTTAAATCACCTTCCTAGGGTTCTTCACTTCCTACTTAACAATTTATAAAATCAATTAATATAAACATACATTAATAACATATCACTAAAACTTAGGGTTCCTAACTATACTCTACCCTCCTACCCATCAACCTAACCAATCAATAATATACCCAATTATAACTCTATTACTATAAATAAACCCTTCCTCTAATACTAGACCAAAGTACACCCCTTACCTCTTGGAGGGAAGAGGAGAAAGAGAGAAGTTGAGGGAGCACCAACACCCACTCCAATCCAAGATCCTATGTGCTTCCTCTCTTGATTCCTATGGCTCCTCAAGCTCCTAGGATAGATTTGAGCCTCCAATGACCAATTGCAAACTTTAGGGTTTAGGGTTTAATTTGGGGGTTTTGTGAGAAAGAGAGAGAAATTGAAATTGAGAGAGGGGAAATGCTTGGGAAGTAATGGGGAGTTGATTTGGGGTATCAATTTGTGGATTCATGGTGGTGGCTATGTGAAATCACAAGCCCTAGGGGAGGGGAAGAAGAGAGAATTCGTGTGGAAGGGAGAGGAGAGAGGAAATTTTGTGAAAAATGGCTCAAAAACGAATTTATAAGGCTGTTTCAGCACCTGTTAATCGATTAACAGATGCTGTTAATCGATTAATTCTTGAGCAGCTTTCGGCCTTACTCGATTAACTCAAGTGTTAATCGATTAACCTGTTCAGCCCACTATTCCTTTGAACTTCAAAGTATCGTAACTTTTTCGTTAACCGTCGGATCTTGCTCAAATTTTGAGGCAAGCTTCTTAAGACACTTATCTTAACATCCAACGGTGGAATTTGAGTTTAGAGCTATGGATCTTATATTCTTAATTTCCTAAAGTCCTATGCTCTTAATCCTTAAATAACATTTCTAAACCACAATCTTAACCTAACACATTCCTTTCTCTTCACTCTAAACCTTTTCTAACTTACTTCTATTTCATATTGATGAGCATTTTATTTCCCATTTTTCCTTGCATTATTTTACTCCTATTATTGATACTTGTTGCCTATTTGACATTGTTTAGCTTGATTTAGTGATTTAGAGTTTATTGGACTATTATTCTGAATATTGTTTAATTTGGGATTATTTAGCCTAATTAATTCTATTTCTATTTTCAGGTCATATTTGGCACAAGGGCTTTTTGGACATTTTGGGAATGAATATTTAATTTTGGAAGAGAAGATATATGATGAAGTGAAGATTGTAATCTATCTTTAGGATTAGTTGAGATTTAGTTATATCTTTTAAGATTTAGATTTTATCTATAAGATATTTTTTAGATTTAATTTAGAGATAAGCTTTCCTTAGGATTTGGGCCCATGATTTAGGTCCGTTTTGTGATTTAAAAAGCCAAATTCGTGTAAACCCTTGGGGGAGACCTTCCATTCACGTTTTTTTACATTCTCTCTCATAGAGAAGGCTTAGTTTTGCTCTCCAAGCTTGTGGTGGCTGCTAGGGTTTCTCTCTCTTCCCTTTCTACACGTTTTTTTTGGTATTTTTCTTCATGGAAGGCTAAACTCTTAGGTTAAATCCCTTTGGTAATGTATCACATACTCTTGAGGTTTTGTTCTTAATGCTATTTCGTTTTTATTCACTGTTTTCATGCTTATTGATATGTTATGGTTCGCTTAGTTCCATTATATAGAGATAATCCATGTGTATGAATGCTTAATTTATGCAAACTCGTAAAAACTCCATGCTTTGGCTTTTAATGCTTAATTAGAGGTTTGGGTTTTGGGGTGAGAATTGAATTTTCGCTTAGTATTTAGTTCTCACGAGTTGGACAGTGAAGAGGAAAGAAATTGATCTTTTGTGACCGATGATAGAGTTGTGAACGCGAGCCAAAGGGGTTTATCCGCTTCTCCTTATCTGTTTCTTCGTTTTGATTTAATTCTGTTTTGATTTCAATTATTCAATATTCAATACAAAAAAAAAACCCCCCTGTTTTCTATGCATACTATGTGTTCGACCTTTTGCTTGATAAGATATTCCTTGGGAGACGACCTAGGAGTCACTTCCTAGTACTATACTTAAACTGTTTTTATTTGTATCGGGTACGGCCTCGATCAAATTCGGCGCCGTTGCCGGGGAATATCGGTTCTTGCCAAAGGTCATTAGTAGTTAGTTAGTGTCGTAGTTAGTATAGTTATTATAGTGTGTCGTGTCTGATTTAGGGTCTAGTAGTCAATTCTGATAACCGGTTGAAGTTGCACTGTTTGCTGTTTTGCTATTTTGTTGCAATTAGTGTATTTGATTGATTCTGTGGTTGCTAGTTCACATAGTTGTGGGTGGAATTTTTGCACGAAAATTTATGTCCACACTACTTTTATCATATAAAAAGGTTTCGAGGCACCACGATCACTCAGATCACCACTGGTTGTGAGTTCCAGAAAAATTTTCCAAGTTTTAGCAGCACTTTCTTCAAATCGTCGCAACTTTTGACCCGTAACTCGGAATTTGACGAATTTTATATCAAATCGAAGGGAATTTTCTGAATAATCTGATTTTTCTCACTTTGTTAGAAAACTCCTTCGTCTGGATCCTGAAAAAGCCGTTTTACTATTTCTTTTTTATTTTACAAGTTTTATTTTCTTAGTTTTTGGTCTCTGATTTAATTGTTTGACTTGGTTCCCTTTTGAATTTTGTCCTCAAACTTTTTGTGGTATGTTTTCATGATTTTAGGGTGCTGAAAAAAATAAAGGAAAAAATTTTAAAAAATAAAAAAATTTTGTTGCCTATTTTGGTCATGTATATTAGTGACAGTTTGCTATGCTTAATGGTGTTATGTTCAGTACATGACTAGGGGCAACCCAAGCTACTTTCATCCATATAACCCTGAAATTGATAGAACTTATCACAGACTAGTTAGACAAAATAGGAACCAGTCCATAGGTAGTGAGTCTATTGAGTCTTTACATAGTGAGTCTGCTTTTTTTTCTTCTATTCCTATAAATTCTGATTCTTATTCTGATTATTCTGAAAATATGGCTCAACCTCCACCACGTGAGAGGACATGGAGGGAGCTGGCTGCACCTGATTTCACTATTGAAGATTTGTGCATCCAGTATCCCGATGACCCGTATGAGCTAAGGTCTGGACTAATTCATTTGTTGCCCAAGTTTAATGGTCTTGCAGGTGAGGATCCTCATAAACATCTCAAGCAGTTCCATATTGTCTGTGCTACTATGAAACCACATGATGTGCAAGAGGATCATGTTTGTCTTAAGGCATTCCCACACTCCCTAGAAGGGCTAGCCAAGGATTGGTTGTACGATCTGGCCCCTGGTTCTATCACAGTCTGGGATGACCTGAAGAGGGCATTTTTGGAGAAATTCTTCCCTGCATGCAGGACAATAGCAATCCGAAAGGATATATCAGGCATCAGGCAACAAAGTGGAGAAAGTCTCTATGAGTATTGGGAGAGATTCAAGAGATTGTGTGCGAGCTGCCCCCACCATCAGATCTCAGAGCAGCTGCTTATTCAATATTTCTATGAAGGTCTCAACCTCATGGAGAGAAACATGCTTGATGCTGCAAGTGGTGGTGCCCTAGGAGACATGACACCTTTAGAAGCCATAGTCAAGATTGAGAAGATGGCTTCCAATTGTCAACAATTCCATGCAAGGGGCAACAGCGATGCAATCATAGTGAGAGGAGTGAATGATGTTGGCACAAGTTCTGGTAAGGTTGAGAAGCTTGAACAGAAGATAGATTCACTTACAACTTTGATCACTCAATTGGCCATCAACCAGAAGAAGTTGTCCCTGCCTGCTAGATTATGTGGCATATGCACATCCGCTGAGCACCCCACAGATGCATGCCCTTCTGTGCAGCAGCAACCAACGACTGGTGCTGACCAACCTGAGGCATATGCCGCCAACATCTTCAACAGTAGAAACCAGTAGCCACAGAACTTTGATCTCTCTACCAATAGATACAACCCTGGTTGGAGGAACCATCCCAACCTGAGATGGTCTGATCAGCAGCAACCTTCACAGGTTCAATTTCAGAACAATTCTAGACCACCATATGTACCTCCTCCAGTCCAGCAACAGAGACAACAACAACAGGCTAATTCTGCACCACCAGCTCCTACTACTGAGCTGCAGCCTTCATTGGAAGAGCTGATGAAACAGATGACCATGCAAAATCTCCAATTCCAACAGGAAACTAGAGCATCCATTCAAAGACAAGAGGCCTCCATTCAATCTTTGACCAATCAGATGGGACAGATGGCAACAGCAATCAACACTATGCAATCTCAGAATTCTAACAAGTTGCCATCCCAAACAGTGATCAATCCAAACCAGAATGTGAATGCCATTAGTCTAAGGTCAGGGAAGCAGATTGTCACACCCACACCAGAATCTGACCTCAACAAAGATGATCTAGTTTCAACCAACAAGAAGAGCCAAATGGTCGAGGAGAGTGAGCACACAAGTACCAGAAAATCCCATCCAGCTCAGCCTTCCACAAGCACAACACCTGCTGCTGCCCAACAACCACCCCCCATTCCTCTTCCTTTCCCACCAAGGGGGGTGACTCAAAGCAAGAAAATGGAAGAGATTGACAAAGAGATACTTGACACATTCAGGAAGGTGGAAGTCAACATACCCCTTCTTGATGCAATCAAGCAGATTCCAAGGTATGCAAAGTTCTTGAAGGATCTATGCACACACAAACGGAAGCTCAAGGGCAATGAGAGGATCAACATGGGAAGAAATGTCTCTGCTCTTATAGGTAAACCCGTCCCTCATATTCCTGAAAAGTGTAAGGATCCTGGAACTTTCTCTGTGCCTTGTATCATAGGTAATACTAAATTTGAGAATGCTTTGCTAGATTTAGGAGCATCTATTAATGTTATGCCTATGTCTGTTTTCAAGTCTCTTTCACTTGGACCCCTTCAACCTACGGGTGTGGTTATTCATTTGGCAAATAGATTTACTGCCTACCCCGCAGGTTTGATAGACGATGTCCTGGTTCGGGTTGAAGAGCTTATCTTTCCTACTGATTTTTATATTCTTGATATGGAAGAGGACACCTCTCGTAGTGCTGTCCCTATCATATTAGGGAGACCATTTTTGAAAACAGCCCGAACCAAGATAGATGTGCATGCAGGTACACTTTCCATGGAATTTGATGACAGTGTGGTTCGATTCAATATTTTTGATGCTATGAAACATTTTTCTGATGACCACTCTGTTTTTCATGTTGACTTGATTGATGATCTGATTGATGAGCATGTTCTAGACTTTTTGCATGATTATGATTTGCCATCTTTCACTAGCTCATTTACTTGTTCTGCATGTTCTGATTCCGAAATGTGCACTGCATGCATTGAAATTGACCAGTTTTTAAATTCTGCTACTGCATCTGTTGATTCATATGATATAGATTCAGATCATGCTAACCCCATTTCTGTTTTGCATGAGTCTAATTCACTTGTTCAGGTGCAGGCGGCAGAATCCAATTCTGCTGCTCCTTTAGTTCCATCTGTGATGCAGGCACCTTTATTGGACCTGAAGCCCCTTCCTCCTCATCTCAAATATGCTTACTTGGAGGCTGAGCAGAAACTTCCAATGATCATCTCTACCTCCCTTTCTGTTGATCAAGAGAAGAAGCTGCTGGATGTGATTAGAGCAAACAAAAGGGCAATAGGATGGACTTTGGCAGACATACCTGGTATTAGCCCCTCCATGTGCATGCATCGGATTTTATTGGAGGATGGGGCTAAACCAGTGAGACAACCCCAGAGACGGTTGAACCCCCAGATTCTTGATGTGGTGAAGAAAGAGGTCACCAAGCTGCTGCAAGCTGGCATTATCTACCCCATTTCAGACAGCACTTGGGTAAGCCCGGTTCAAGTAGTTCCCAAGAAGTCTGGGGTGACAGTTGTCAAAAATGAGAAGGATGAGCTGATTCCCACTAGAGTGTAGAACAGTTGGAGAGTCTGCATTGATTATAGGAAGCTCAACCAGGCGACCCGCAAGGATCACTTTCCTCTTCCCTTCATTGATCAGATGTTGGAGCGCCTGGCAGGTAAATCTCACTATTGCTTCTTAGATGGTTTCTCTGGTTATTTCCAAATCTGTATTGCACCAGAGGACCAACATAAGACCACATTTACCTGTCCTTTTGGTACATTTGCTTATAGGAAGATGCCTTTTGGCCTATGTAATGCTCCTGGCACTTTTCAAAGATGTATGATGAGTATTTTTAATGACTTACTTGAGCATTGCATAGAGGTCTTTATGGATGATTTTAGTGTATATGGTTCCTCTTTTGATGCATGTCTTGATAGTTTGTCTAAGGTGCTTAATAGGTGCATTGAGACTAACCTTGTCTTGAATTTTGAAAAATGTCATTTTATGGTAGAACAAGGCATAGTCTTAGGGCACATTATTTCGCATAAGGGCATAGAGGTTGACCCTGCTAAGCTGCATGTAATATCACATTTGCCTTACCCCTCTTGCGTGCGAGAGGTGTGTTCTTTTCTTGGCCATGCAGGTTTCTATCGCAGGTTTATTCAGAACTATAGCTCAATTTGCAGAAAGGAGTTCTTGGTTGGTCAAAAAGTGTTGCTCTACAACTCTAGGCTTGGACTCATGAGTGGAAAGCTCCGCTCTAAATGGATTGGACCGTTTGTAGTCACCCAGGTGTTTCCTTATGGCACTGTGGAGATCAAGAGTGAGTCCACAGACAAGAGCTTCAAAGTCAATGGCCACCGACTCAAGCCTTTCCTAACCTCTACTACTTTGGATGATGCACCTGTGGAGGAGGCCTCATTGGTCGACCCCATTTTTGACCCACCATGATTTCGGGAGTCTTCTTTTCTCCTTCTTTACTACTTTTATTCCACTTGTCTATATCTGTCTGATTCTGCTATTTGTTTTACATTGAGGACAATGTGTGATTTAAGTGTGGGGGGGAGAGTAGTTTAGGTTGCATATTTTTGCTTTGATTTTTTAGGTTTTGCTAAGTTTTGGGCATTTTCTTGCATGTTTTTGCTTCATTTTAGTAGAGTCTTGGTATCTTGTGTCTGAATTCATGCATTTCTGTGTGTAAAGTTGCTTTTGATAATTAAGAGGTGGTAACACTGTGATAGAATTGTCCCTTTTGTGAGGATTTCAGCCTTAATTGTGGGTGGATTGCTATATATGCCACCTAATTTTTCTTTCATGTGTGATTGCACTCTGGATTACTTGCACTCTAGAACTTGACTTGATCCTTGTTGATACTTGATATTCCCATGCACATTTTGAAATGATTTAGGCATTGTTTTTTCTTGAATAAGCCACTAGCCATATGAGCTTACCTTGAATGAATTTATCCTTTGATAGCCCCTTTGAGCCTTTATATCCCTTTTCTTTGTTCTTTAGCTCATTACAAGCCTATGACTGAAAAACCATGGTTGTCCTAACCTTAGGGAATGTTGGAGCTTTGGAATTGTTTTGGGAATGGGTATTAAGTAAGCGAGGGTGCTTTGTTCTTCATCTCTTGTGAGTTCTGGGTTTTGCCTCTATGGTCGGTGATGTAATTATGGCTTTATCTCATTATGCCATTTTTATTGTTTCTTCTTTTCTTTCGTTCATGAAGTTCTGCAATGTAATGCAATTCAAAAAAAAAATTGAAAAAATGAATGATGAATAAAAAAAGAAAGAAAGAAGAAGAAGGAAAAAAAAAGAAAAAAAAAATAGAATAAAAGGTTGATTGAGGCATGGAGGATTGGAATTAGAGGTTGTTGTTATGTTTACCATTTCATTCTGGGGTGGATTGTGCTTATTTTTTTTACTTGTTCCCCATTGCTCCTCTATTCCCTGGGTTTTAGCTACATTTCCCATATTTTTATCCTACCTTGTCCTTGGCCCCATTACAACCCTGTAAAGACCTTTTGATCTTAATGTGCATGTGTGTTGATTGTTGATGTTAGAGGCTTGTCAAGCCTATGGTTGTGTTTGTTTTTCATGATGTGCCTTGAGTGTAAACACTGATTAACCTTAAACACTTGAGTGTAAACACTATTGAGTGATCCTTGTGAGTTTCTATCATCTTTGTGACTACCCTCTTGATGTCATTGGTTTTCTTTGCATATTTGAAATAATTGGATGATGTTCATGAATGCCTTGATTCTTTGGTCCTTATTTTCTTCGTGTGCTCGATTTTGCCCATTTCTTTGCATTTCCTAGAATTCAATGGAAGTATGTAATCTCTTAGGTTTGCATTCATTAGTTGTAGTAATCTTGTTGCATGATTCACTTTGGTGCATATTGATCTTCTCAGTCCTAATTCTTAGTTTTGCCCAGGAGTGCAAAAGGATAAGTGTGGGGGTATTTGATGAGCATTTTATTTCCCATTTTTCCTTGCATTATTTTACTCCTATTATTGATACTTGTTGCCTATTTGACATTGTTTAGCTTGATTTAGTGATTTAGAGTTTATTGGACTATTATTCTGAATATTGTTTAATTTGGGATTATTTAGCCTAATTAATTCTATTTCTATTTTCAGGTCATATTTGGCACAAGGGCTTTTTGGACATTTTGGGAATGAAGATTTAATTTTGGAAGAGAAGATATATGATGAAGTGAAGATTGTAATCTATCTTTAGGATTAGTTGAGATTTAGTTATATCTTTTAAGATTTAGATTTTATCTATAAGATATTTTTTAGATTTAATTTAGAGATAAGCTTTCCTTAGGATTTGGGCCCATGATTTAGGCCCGTTTTGTGATTTAAAAAGCCAAATTCGTGTAAACCCTTGGGGGAGACCTTCCATTCACGTTTTTTTACATTCTCTCTCATAGAGAAGGCTTAGTTTTGCTCTCCATGCTTGTGGTGGCTGCTAGGGTTTCTCTCTCTTCCCTTTCTACACGTTTTTTTTGGTATATTTCTTCATGGAAGGCTAAACTCTTAGGTTAAATCCCTTTGGTAATGTATCACATACTCTTGAGGTTTTGTTCTTAATGCTATTTCGTTTTTATTCACTGTTTTCATGCTTATTGATATGTTATGGTTCGCTTAGTTCCATTATATAGAGATAATCCATGTGTATGAATGCTTAATTTATGCAAACTCGTAAAAACTCCATGCTTTGGCTTTTAATGCTTAATTAGAGGTTTGGGTTTTGGGGTGAGAATTGAATTTTCGCTTAGTATTTAGTTCTCACGAGTTGGACAGTGAAGAGGAAAGAAATTGATCTTTTGTGACCGATGATAGAGTTGTGAACGCGAGCCAAAGGGGTTTATCCGCTTTTCCTTATCTGTTTCTTCGTTTTGATTTAATTCTGTTTTGATTTCAATTATTCAATATTCAATACAAAAAAAAAACCCCCTGTTTTCTATGCATACTATGTGTTCGACCTTTTGCTTGATAAGATATTCCTTGGGAGACGACCTAGGAGTCACTTCCTAGTACTATACTTAAATTGTTTTTATTTGTATCGGGTACGGCCTCGATCACATATAAACCCACTCTAAGCTAACTACTACATTCTAAGCACTTGGACACATACTAATTCGAATACCAACTATCGTTTCTAAACGAAATCGACACTTAAGAATATTAAGGCACTCATCGAAATCCTACTCACTAATACACCTAATCACTTAGAAAATTTGGGGATGTTACACAATACATAATTAAAGTTAGCTCAGTTACATAAATGGTTCTTCGCTTGGTAATCCTTCACACATAACACAAACAATTAACTTAAACTAGATACACTACTTTCGCTTCCTTCTGATGAAGACCACCGGACTCGGCTCCCTTTTCTTTTCTGCTGATGCCTCTTCATCGGAGGGTGATGCTGCCTCGGTAGCTGCCTGTCCTTCAGAACTTGGCTTGAGCTCCACACCGAACAACTTAACCGATTTCTTTTTAGCTCCATCTCGTGGCGGTGGTTCATTACTATCGTATCCCATTAGGGAGACGCTTCCCAAACACGATCCCAATGTCGATCTGCTTAGCTTATGTTCTGGATCCGCAATCAACATCTCAGTATATCCCATCCACGCCCATCCATAGCGGGTGGGTTTCCAGCCGCTTTCCCGTTGACGCCATGTGGTAATCTCCAAGCGATGCTCCATCTGCCCGTTGAGATACCAGCAAGACTGATATGCCAACGAACAGGAGAGAGTAAGCGATCTGAACGACGAATCGTCGACGGTGTGGGATTACGATAGGCGAGATATCAAGACAATACAAAAAAAGCAAACAACATACATACAACATAGCATTCAGTCATATTATCATTTTTATCATCATTGTCATTATCATCATTTATTATTATCCTGCCAAACTGGTTATCATTCCTTAACAAAATCATTTCTTATTTCTCAATTCCTTTCTCCATTTCATTCATCCATAAAATTTCACTGCTCATCATTCTAAATCTTTTATCACTCTTAAACCCTTTTTATCATGTCTTATCGGATCATACCATCGATGATTGGGGAAAATTTCAAATATTATCGGGGTACTCGTTTCATTGCTATCGTCACACACATCTACATCTCCTCGGTCATCCACCCAACCTAGTTGGAAGCAAACAGGAGTACATGACCTTTACCACGCGGGCACGACAGCTGTCTCAACAATTGGCTCCAAGCCAGGAGAACTGTAGAAAACTCGGGTACAGTCTCAAATCAATTCATTTCATATCAAATCATTTCATATAATCAAGGCTCACTGTAGAAAACTCGGGTACGGTGGCAATCAAGATGCCCCGTTCCAGTCCCTCTCACTGTTCTCGAAATGCCATAGGGGTGACAACACTATTCCGGTTCCGGGTGCAGAACTTACCACGGCATTAGGACCCAGTCCCCACCACGTCTGGTTACTACATATGGAATTCGTTCTGCCCAAAATAGTACTCAAGGCCTCATGACGTTTTACCGTCCTAGCCTACCCTATTGCATTCACAACCCGAATATCCCTGATATCCGGGGTACCTTCCTCTCCACTACTTCGCACTTTCATACCTCACCGCATTAGTGTCTTTTAAAGTCTTTCATCTTTTAATTATCCTAAGGTCGGCCCATCCTTCGTGCATCCCTTCAATGAGTCCCGACTGTGACGACCCAACTTTTATTCCAAAGTTAAATATTCATATTTAAAAAATACAACCATTTTTTTTTTTGAAACTAAAAGCCAAGTCATCATCCATTATCAAATCTTGCGGAATTATCGAAACATCGAGTCATGAAGACGAGTGATGTAACATCATATTTTATTCATACTAAAAAGGGTACATCCCATTTTCTTCATTGAAACAAAATACATAATTACTTGACTTAACACTCTAGGCCATTACATTATATTACATATATTACAACAAAATTCGTAATAACCTAGAGCATATGGTTCATGACTCAAAACGTAAAATAACATAGATAAGAGCCCTGATGGGTTATATCAGTCACATTCCACCCCACAACTTAACTTAGTCGTCAGTTCCCCACTGACTTCCAGTCGATTTGTCCATAAAGTCATCCACCATCTGATTCGCATTATCCACCGGATCCTCATCCTCGATTGGATCCTCCTCTTCCTCTTCCTCCCCTTCTTGTGCCGAGTCGTCAGGCACATATATCGAAGTTCGGGATCGAACTCGAGGAGAAGGACTAGGACAAACAGGAACCTCTAGGATGATTCTTTCTGAGGCGAGTGATGGACTCGGTGGGATAGTGCGTCTCGGAAAACGTCTTGGTGGTGGTGGAGGGGTTCCATTTCTCATAACAAAATTTGGCGGAATGTGCATGATGTAAACCATTGGAATTCTCGATCTAAGCGGACGCATACGGGAATATGGATTAGGATGGCGGAAGATAACTTCCACATCCCCCTCATATGTAGCCCTATGGTCCTCAAAATTCCACTCCCTATTAGGGAGCGGCCTCATCTCCACGCAGAACATGTTTCTCGCCATTACCTACACAAGGGACTGGGAGTGAGTCATAGCTAAAAGCAATAACAAATGAGCATAATAGTGGCTAGAAATAACAAGCACAACTTTTAAAATAGCAATAATAAATGCACATGTATATGCTCAAACTGTCTTTTATAATATCTCCATTAGTGTCGTGATGCATGCCTACTCCTCATTCATGCTACACGGTTTGGCATCCGAGTATCTCAGGCTCGGGATATTCTCAATCCTATGTTTCATCAAACCGGAGCGATTCATATCTCAAGCTTCACGATCGAATGGGAAATCGGTCTTCCTAGCATCCTTGTGCTAGGGATATTCTGATTTAACTACACCGATATCCCGAATCTAGATCGGAGCAACTCCATCTCCATGCATGATAATGTCACATAGACTTTTCTTTTACTCTTTACTTTCTTCTACTCTCTTAATCACATCCTTGAACATCATGTCTCCAATATAGAGACCCAAAGTTCATAATCCTTCTTAATCTCAAGTCCACCTTTTCTTTTAGCATTAACTGGTGCTAGTGCTTTCTCAAAATTTCCATCAGCGGCCCAGCCACTTTGTGATGGTTTTATACAATAGGAGTTAATCATTTTATTATTAATTATTGCAACGACCCCATTTAGGACTCCCAAAATATCAACCAAGTGGGTAAAGACTTCCACTGGGACATGGGAAAATAATCAACCAAATGGGTGTACGCACTTCCATTGGGACATCCTGTCCGAATATGTCAACCACTGAATAAAATTCTAGTAGGACTCATCCAGGATAAAAATCAACCAATGGGAATCAAGTAACTTATACATTTATCCATTGGGACTCCTGTCCAAATATATCAACCACTGGAGGAAATTCCAGTAGGACTCTTCCAGGATAATAATCGACCAATGGAAAAACGTATTAGGTATTTAATATTCTTAAGAAAAATAAGTGTTTTCTTCAGTTTTGGTCAAAATACTCGAGTGTTTTATAAAATACTCGAGCGTTCTTCATTTTTTCTAGAATACTTGAAGTCCTTGAAGAAAGACTCGAGTTGTTCTTCATTTTCCCAGAATACTCGAGTGTTTCTCAAAAGACTCGAGTGTTTTTACTGCAACAGCACCAGTTTCTGCATTTTAAGCACCAATTCGAATTCCATGCATTGTTTTTCCATTCTTATGCAAAACAGAGGCATGAACACATATAAGAAACAAGTTAGAACACATAAACAAGTACATAATAACATAAATCAACATCTAATCACAGAATCAACACAAACTTGGAAAATAATCATTTCAAGATATGTAATTCGTTTCCACTTGGTTTTAACTTCGAAAATCAATCTAGTGAGCATTATTAGGTTCATTTAAACTTGTTTGACTCAGAAAACCTTGGGTTTATGACCTCTATGTCATATTCCCAATTCCAACTTCATCCCTTGATGAACCTTGTGAGGTTCCTACATTTCTAGCTTGAGATTACTCATTCTAGCAATTAGGTAACTCCTCCCTTATCTCAGAGAAGCTAAACAATAGATTAAACAACAAGGAAATTGGCTGGATCAAAATCCAAATTCTGGACTTGTGAAAAAGGGGTTGAACAGGCTGACTTTGGCCACAGATTTCACCACGGATTTGGCATGAAAAAGAACGAAACAAGTTAGTTTAACAATCTAGGATATACTAACTCCAATCAGAAACAAGTTTGACACAAAAAGGATCCCTGAGATTACCAAACGAATTCAATGAAGATGAATACTTGATGCTGAAAACTACTCTGTTTTCACAGCTTTGAGCTTCAAACTTTGATGAGCTAGAACTCGAACCACAGGGGCTTATTTGAAGTGATTCTTGATTCTAATTCAAAGATGGAACTAGAACCTTGAGTTGTGTTTTGGTTTCGAAGGATTTGATTGAGAAACGAAGGAGAAATCAGAGATCAAAGTGTGCTCTGAAAAACTGAGAGTCAAAGACTGAAATTCGGGTTTTGAAGGATCAAAGGTGTTGGATGCTTCAACTAAGCACTTATTTATAGTTTAGGAATACTTCAATTCGAAGTAAAGTCCAGCTCTATGCTTGTCATTTCAAGAAAACCGCATTTTGGTGCGAAAATTAAATGAAAACCGACTTATACACTTTCAGGTCTGTACGAAATACTCGAGTGTTTTCAAAAATACTCGAGTGTTTCATTAAAAATTCAAATTTCCAAACAGCTACTTAAAATACTCGAGTGTTTCCTAAAATACTCGAGTGTTTTTGCTAAAATAGGAAAAATTGACTATTTTAATGATACCAACATTGATAAAATACTTTTATTTCATATATTTAAAATATAGGATCTTACATCCTCCCCCACTTAAATAGAATTTCGTCCTCGAAATTCTGATTTACATAAAAAGATGCGGATATTCCTCCCTCATCTTAGATTCTAATTCCCATGTAGAGTCAGATACTCCATTCTGACCCCAAAGAACTCGAACTAACGAAATCTCTTTCCCTCGCAACTTCTTAATTCGCCTATCTTCTATTTGCACTGGCCCAACTTCGAATGTGAGATTCTCTTTCAGCGGTATCATGTCTTGTTGCAGCTGAACGACCGACGATGGATCTTGGATAAATTTGTGAAGCTGAGAGACATGAAATACGTTGTGCAGATTGGACAGAAATGGGGGTAAAGCGATTTGGTACGCGACAGGACCGACTTGTTTTAGAATCTGATAAGGGCCTATAAACTTAGGAGATAACTTCCTTGGTTTCATTACTCTTCCAATACCAGTTCTCGGTACCACTCGTAGAAATACATGATCTCCCTCTTGAAATTCAAGTTTGGATCTTCGTTGGTCGGCATAACTCTTCTGACGACTTTGTGCAGTCTTCATCTTTTCTTGGATGACCTTGATCTTCTCGGTTGTTTCTTGAACTAGCTCAGGCCCGATAAGAGCATTCTCCCCCACTTGGAGCCAACATAGCGGGGTTCTACATTTCCTTCCATAGAGGGCTTCGTACGGGGCCATACCGATGCTTGCGTGGTAACTATTGTTGTAGGTGAACTCCACAAGCGGCAACAAACGATCTCAACCTTCTTGATATTCCAAAACACATGCTCGAAGCAGGTCCTCCAAAGATTGAATCGTCCTTTTCGATTGACCATCGGTTTGTGGGTGATAGGCTGAACTCATCCTTAACTGCGTTCCCAACGCTTGATGCAAACTCTGCCAGAACCAGGATACGAAACGTGGATCACGATCCGATATGATACTCGAGGGGATTCCGTGCAATCTTACGATCTCCTTGATGTATAATCTTGCAAGCTTCTCCAACGGATACTTCATGTTGATGGGAATGAAATGTGCGGATTTCGTTAAGCGATCAACTACGACCCAAATCGCATCAAAACCTTCTCTTGATCTCGGAAATCCACTTACAAAATCCATAGCTATTCCATCCCACTTCCATTCTGGTATGTCCAAAGGTTGTAATTCTCCTCCAGGCTTTTTATGCTCGATCTTCGCCTTTTGGCAGACAAGGCAAGACGCTACATAAGACGCAACCTCTTTCTTTAGTCCGGGCCACCAAAACATCCTCTTCAGGTCTTGATACATTTTCATTGATCCAGGATGCATACTCAGCTTGCTCTTGTGTGCTTCATCCAAAACTGCCCTTCTTAAATTCGGATTAGCGGGGATACACACCCGATCTCGAAATCTTAGTATGTCATCCGCTCCAATTTGAAAATCAGGTTCTACTCCATCCATACCCAATCTTTTCTTTTCCATCAATCCTTCATCTTCTTTTTGCAAGTTCCTCACTTGCGCAAGAAATTCGTTTGTTACTTGAAGCATTCCTAGCTTGATATATTCTGGTTTACACTGAATAGCCAGATTCAAGTTTCGGAATTCTTCGATTAGCTGAGCTTCCTTTACCATCATTGTACTCACGTGCAGCATCTTTCTATTGAGAGCGTGGGCAACCACATTAGCCTTGCTGGGGTGGTAATGCAATTCGAAGTCATAATCTTTCAAGAATTCCATCCACCTACGTTGCCTCATATTCAGCTCCTTTTGGTCGAAGAGATACTTCAAACTTTTATGGTCGCTGAATACTTGGAACGTATTACCATACAGGTAATGTCTCCAAATCTTCAAAGCAAAGACAATGGCAGACAATTCCAAGTCGTGAGTAGGATAGTTTCCTTCATGCACCTTCAACTGACGAGATGCATACGCGACAACTTTCCCTTCTTGCATCAAGACACAACCCAAACCTTGTCGAGATGCATCACAATAAACATCGAAGCTTTTCCTAGGATCGGGAAAAGTTAACACTAGAGATGATGTTAACTTGTCCTTCAACGTCTGGAAGCTAACTTCACACTTCTCGTCCCAGACAAAAGGTTGCTCTTTCCGGGTCAAACGAGTTAATGGAAGAGCCAACTTGGAAAAACCTTCAATGAACCTCCGATAATATCCAGCTAACCCAAGAAAACTTCTTACTTCGGTAACCGTCTTTGGTCTTTCCCATTGTAAAACTGATTCCACCTTGGCTGGATCTACAGCCACACCATCCTTCGAAATTATATGTCCCAAGAAATTGACTTTTTCAAGCCAAAATTCACACTTGGCCAGCTTAGCATATAATTTCTTGTCCTTCAAGGTCTCCAAAATAATCTTCAAATGATTAGCGTGTTCTTCCGGATTCTTCGAATAGATGAGAATATCATCGATAAACACCACAACGAAGGAATCCAGGTAGGGCCGGAACACTCTATTCATATAATCCATGAATATTGCTAGAGCATTGGTCAACCCAAATGACATCACCACATATTCGTAGTGTCCATATCGTGACCGAAAAGCAGTCTTTGGTATATCTTCCTCCTTAACTCTGATCTGATGATATCCTGATCTCAGATCCATTTTTGAAAACACCGATGCTCCTTTCACTTGATCTATCAAATCATCAATTCTTGGCAACGGGTACTTGTTCTTGATTGTAACCTTATTTAGTTGTCTATAATCAATGCACATCCTCATTGATCCATCCTTCTTCTTCACGAACAAAACTGGCGCTCCCCAAGGCGACACACTTGGTCTGATGAACTGTTTCTCTAGCAAATCTTCCACTTGCTTCTTCAATTCGGCTAATTCTGCTGGGGCCATACGGTAAGGGGCGATAGAGATAGGGCCAGTACCGGGAACTAGGTCAATACTGAATTCTATCTCTCGATGCGGTGGCAAACCGGGCACTTCATCGGGAAACACTTCGGGAAACTCTCGAATAACCGGGATGTTTTCGATCTTTGCTTCTTCCTTCTTTTCTTCAGCGATGGCCGAAAATAGGCACACGTAACCTCCAGGTTGCTTGGCCGGTGACTTCTCACCAGGAAACACGATCGTTCGAGCCTTGCAGTCGATTACCACATGATTGGACGCCATCCAATCCATGCCCAAGATAACATCGAGGTTGGACAACGGCAAACAAATCAGATTTACCCGAGAAATCTGATCACCTATGCTAACAATGCAACCGACACATGCTCTTGATGCAACAACAGGAACATTCGTGGGGGTAGACACACTCAGATTAAACGGGGTCTCCGAGACGGACAAATTTAAACGCTTAACACATGCTTCGGAGATGAAAGAATGCGTTGCTCCAGAATCAAATAAAAAGCGACAAGGCATGCCATTGAGGAAATGGTTACCTTGCACAAGATTGTCGGCCTGCTTTGCTTTAGCTCCAGACATCGTGAACACCTTTCCATTAACCCAGGGTTTGCTTCCTTGTACTTGATTGAGTTGGCGCGGGGGTTGGTGGCACACGCGGGAGATATGACCGGTCCTTCCACAGTTGAAGCAGACTGGTGGCTTGACCCTCCAGCATTCTTGACCAGGGTGAGAGCGTTGACACTTGCTACAAATCTCTGCCGGAGCCGAAAGACTGGCTACTCCAGAGGGTTGTGCTCTTCCCTTTCCCTTATGCCAATAAGGGCCACCACGATTTCCGCGATTATTCTTATGCTGATGTCGGTGTGGTCCATGGCCTCCTTGGCTGACTTCCTTCTTGAAGTTTTTCTTCTCGAAAATGCGACATGCACTAATCAAGGTTGGATAATGGCGAATCCTTTGCACACTTACAGCTAGCTTGATGTCCGACCTCAGTCCATTCTCAAACCTTGAGCACTTCGAGTATTCGTCAGGATGATATTGGAAGTACGGGGAGTACTTCATCAGCTCTTCAAACTTTTCAGCATACTGGTCGACAGTCATGCTGCCTTGCTTCAAGTCTAAGAATTCCATCTCCTTTTGGATCCGAACGTCATCTGGAAAGTACTTTTCCAAAAATTTCTCCGTGAAGACTTCCCAAGAGAAATCGCGATGATCGTACTCCAAAAATTGGCGGGTCTGCTCCCACCAAGTTGCAGCTTCCCCATTGAGCATGTAAGCCGCGAACGTGACCTTCTGAACTTCCGTGAGAGTCAGCATCTGGAAAATCTTATTCATCTCCGCTAACCAGAACTGGGCTTGCTCAGGGCAACGACCACCCGAGAAGCCAGGGGGGTTACATCTACGGAAAGAATCTAGGCCTTGAAATTCCGTCGGGGTTCCATTGCTGGGAGGACGGTTTTGCTGCAAGTTTTCCAGAACCGCAGCCATATGGGTCAGAGCCTCAGCAATGTTAGCGTTATTTCGTCCCGCCATCTATCCTACAGAATCCAAAGGGGAGACTTAATTAGATTCTGCTATTCTATTTCTCAAGATGCAATCATGATTCTAGAGTATGCAATGGTTAGTGTGTAAGGCCACACTCCAAGGCCGAGAGTTGAACCATTGCTCTGATACCACTAAATGTGACGACCCAACTTTTATTCCAAAGTTAAATATTCATATTTAGAAAATACAACCATTTTTTTTTTGAAACTAAAAGCCAAGTCATCATCCATTATCAAATCTTGCGGAATTATCGAAACATCGAGTCATGAAGACGAGTGATGTAACATCATATTTTATTCATACTAAAAAGGGTACATCCCATTTTCTTCATTGAAACAAAATACATAATTACTTGACTTAACACTCTAGGCCATTACATTATATTACATATATTACAACAAAATTCGTAATAACCTAGAGCATATGGTTCATGACTCAAAACATAAAATAACATAGATAAGAGAAAACCTGATGGGTTATATCAGTCACATTCCACCCCACAACTTAACTTAGTTGTCAGTTCCCCACTGACTTCCAGTCGAGTTGTCCATACAGTCATCCACCATCTGATTCGCATTATCCACCGGATCCTCATCCTCGATTGGATCCTCCTCTTCCTCTTCCTCCCCTTATTGTGCCGAGTCGTCAGGCACATATATCGGAGTTCGGGATCGAACTCGAGGAGAAGGACTAGGACAAGAAGGAACCTCTAGGATGATTCTTTCTGAGGAGAGGGATGGACTCGGTGGGATAGTGCGTCTCGGAAAACGTCTTGGTGGTGGTGGAGGGGTTCCATTTCTCATAACAAAATTTGGCGGAATGTGCATGATGTAAACCATTGGAATTCTCGATCTAAGCGGACGCATACGGGAATATGGATTAGGATGGCGGAAGATAACTTCCACATCCCCCTCATATGTAGCCCTATGGTCCTCAAAATTCCACTCCCCATTAGGGAGCGGCCTCATCTCCACGCAGAACATGTTTCTCGCCATTACCTACACGAGGGACTGGGAGTGAGTCATAGCTAAAAGCAATAACAAATGAGCATAACAGTGGCTAGAAATAACAAGCACAACTTTTCAAATAGCAATAATAAATGCACATGTATATGCTCAAACTGTCTTTTATAATATCTCAATTAGTGTCGTGATGCATGCCTACTCCTCATTCATGCTACACGGTTCGGCATCCGAGTATCTCAGGCTCGGGATATTCTCAATCCTATGTTTCATCAAACCGGAGCGATTCATATCTCAAGCTTCACGATCGATTGGGAAATCGGTCTTCCTAGCATCCTTGTGCTAGGGATATTCTGATTTAACTACACCGATATCCCGAATCTAGATAGGAGCAACTCCATCTCCATGCATGATAATGTCACATAGACTTTTCTTTTACTCTTTACTTTCTTCTACTCTCTTAATCACATCCTTGAACATCATGTCTCCAATATAGAGACCCAAAGTTCATAATCCTTCTTAATCTCAAGTCCACCTTTTCTTTTAGCATTAACTGGTGCTAGTGCTTTCTCAAAATTTCCATCAGCGGCCCAGCCACTTTGTGATGGTTTTATACAATAGGAGTTAATCATTTTATTATTAATTATTGCAACGACCCCATTTAGGACTCCCAAAATATCAACCAAGTGGGTAAAGACTTCCACTGGGACATGGGAAAATAATCAACCAAATGGGTGTACGCACTTCCATTGGGACATCCTGTCCGAATATGTCAACCACTGAATAAAATTCCAGTAGGACTCATCCAGGATAAAAATCAACCAATGGGAATCAAGTAACTTATACATTTATCCATTGGGACTCCTGTCCGAATATATCAACCACTGGAGGAATTCCAGTAGGACTCTTCCAGGATAATAATCGACCAATGGAAAAATGTATTAGGTATTTAATATTCTTAAGAAAAATAAGTGTTTTCTTCAGTTTTGGTCAAAATACTCGAGTGTTTTATAAAATACTCGAGTGTTCTTCATTTTTTCCAGAATACTTGAAGTCCTTGAAGAAAGACTCGAGTTGTTCTTCATTTTCCCAGAATACTCGAGTGTTTCACAAAAGACTCGAGTGTTTTTACTGCAACAGCACCAGTTTCTGCATTTTAAGCACCAATTCGAATTCCATGCTTTGTTTTTCCATTCTTATGAAAAACAGAGGCATGAACACATAAGAAACAAGTTAGAACACATAAACAAGTACATAATAATATAAATCAACATCTAATCACAGAATCAACACAAACTTGGAAAATAACCATTTCAAGATATGAAATCCATTTCCACTTGGTTTTAACTTCGAAAATCAATCCAGTGAGCATTATTAGGTTCATTTAAACTTGTTTGACTCAGAAAACCTTGGGTTTATGACCTCTATGTCATATTCCCAATTCCAACTTCATCCCTTGATGAACCTTGTGAGGTTCCTACATTTCTAGCTTGAGATTACTCATGCTAGCAATTAGGTAACTCCTCCCTTACCTCAGAGAAGCTAAACAATAGATTAAACAACAAGGAAATTGGCTGGATCAAAATCCAAATTCTGGACTTGTGAAAAAGGGGTTGAACAGGCTGACTTTGGCCACAGATTTCACCACGGATTTGGCATGAAAAAGAACGAAACAAGTTAGTTTAACAAACTAGGATATACTAACTCCAATCAGAAACAAGTTTGACACAAAAAGGATCCCTGAGATTACCAAATGAATTCAATGAAGATGAATACTTGATGCTGAAAACTACTCTGTTTTCACAGCTTTGAGCTTCAAACTTTGATGAGCTAGAACTCGAACCACAGGGGCTTATTTGAAGTGATTCTTGATTCTAATTCAAAGATGGAACTAGAACCTTGAGTTGTGTTTTGGTTTCGAAGGATTTTATTGAGAAACGAAGGAGAAATCAGAGATCAAAGTGTGCTCTGAAAAACTGAGAGTCAAAGACTGAAATTCGGGTTTTGAAGGATCAAAGGTGTTGGATGCTTCAACTAAGCACATTTTTATAGTTTAGGAATACTTCAATTCGATGTAAAGTCCAGCTCTATGCTTGTCATTTCAAGAAAACCGCGTTTTGGTGCGAAAATTAAATGAAAACCGACTTATACACTTTCAGGTTTGTACGAAATACTCGAGTGTTTTCAAAAATACTCGAGTGTTTCATTAAAAATTCAAATTTCCAAACAGCTACTTAAAATACTCGAGTGTTTCCTAAAATACTCGAGTGTTTTTGCTAAAATAGGAAAAATTGACTATTTTAATGATACCAACATTGATAAAATACTTTTATTTCATATATTTAAAATATAGGATCTTACACCGACCACTAACTTTGCACAATCTTTCTCTCATCTTTTCTTAACATGGCACAGAGTTGGGATCACATCGATAAACTCACACCTTAATTTCAAAATCTTTCTCAATAACATTCCATATTCTTCCTCAAAATCTTTTACCATCAATTTCCTCAAAAATCCTATATCACCACTTTCTCAAAGTCTCATTTCATCCTCTTTCTCAAAATCTCAAATCATAAATTTTCACAAAATCTCTTTTTATAACTTTCTCAAAAGTCTCATTTTACAAAATTTCTTTAAAGCCCCATTTCACAATTTTCAAAAATCTTATTTCACAAACTTTCTAAAAACTTCTTCTCATGACTCACTAAAAATCTCGTTTCACAACTTTTCTAAAAAATCTCTTTTCATAGAACCGTCCAAAAACATCATTTTACAAACTTTTCTCGAAAACTCATTTCACAAATTTTTCCAAAACCTCTTTTCACAAAATTTCTTAAAATAGTATTTCACAAGTTTTCTAAAAATCTCGTTTCACAAATCATTAAAAATCTCGTTTCGAAAACCTTTTTCAAAAATTCTCATTTTCAAAAACCTCTTCAAAATCTCTTTCCATAAACCTTTTTCAAAAATATTATTTCAAAAACCTTTCGAAAACTTATTGTTTCACTGAGTACTGGTGGAGGAGCAAGCTCAACTCAACACCAGTCTCATTGCAACAATACCACAAAGGAGCTCAGCTCCACTCACATCACATCTCATTCCAGTAATCAACACCACATCACTTTCCCAGCTCTGGCTTAACCTCATTCTCATCATCAAATCGGTCCCCAATCTCAACACTTTATCTCTTTTCCAATAAATCTCATATTCTTTATAGTTATCACTTTCTCTTTATGTCCTTACTTTCACAACTTAATCATCTCATTCTTATTTTCAGGGCGTAACATACGTCCATAAGCATGTTACTAATATTAATCAACAATATTAATTATCATCATGCATACTTAAATAAATAAACATACAAGCATGCTATCAACACACAATCATCACACAACAACAATGTGGTCTTTGTCACCTTCGTACAAGTGGCCACACAAAACAGACAATTGCCACTATACTACTGACGCTGAACCACTAAGTTCCGATCTTTGAGATGATACGGAACGTCCTAATATGCCACCTAAATACCACGGTGTCTTAGGAAAGCTTCTCTCTCACCTGAGGTCCAGCAATTAGACGTACTCGATCTCCGCGGATCCTTGTCGCTACCAGCTGTCCCAATCCCTCGTCTTTCAAATTCCTCGTACTAAATAAAATACGTTTGCGTTATTAATTCGTATAAGAAAATCTTTCTTAACTCAATACACATAACTGTTTTCTCAAAACAACTTTAACATTTTTCTAGTACTTTAAATTCTTCAAAACCCTTTTTAAAAACATCTTATAAAATAATTTAAACCAATTGATTTGGTTGCTGGTCCGTCTTGGACAGCACCTTAATCATGTTTGAAAACACCGAAAAATTTATCGCTTTCAATCCGGCTTTTTCCTAAATCAATTACTACTCGAAAACTACACTTTAAATCACATAAACACATTTTTTTAAATGTTTAAGAAACCATTTTAGATAATTCTGGACATCAAAGGAATACTTCACAAAATCACTTTAATAAAAATCCGAAAACATCATAAAAACACTTTTGTCTCAAATAATTCTTTAGTTTACAAATTAACACTTTAAAACTCAAGTGTTTATCTTAGAACAAATTTTGGACAGCCATAAACACCATCTAAAAAATCTCAAACAATCAAATAGATTTATCTTATAAATCAAATAATGTCAAAACCAATTACGCACTCAATATTTTTCAAACATCAACTAGTACACAACCACAACAACACTTAGATGAATTAAGTCATATACGCAATTAACCAACCATTTCATTTAATTATAAACCAAAAACTTATTTATTTAATTATTTTCTAAACATTTTCATCTTCATTTTCATAAAACAAAAACACTTGGACACACATATACTCACAAACCGAATGGAACTAAAGATATAAACCAAGCACATTTATTTTTTTCTTACTTTAAATAATTCAATTCTTTTGAAATTCATTATATAAATTTTATTTTCATGTAACTAAATATCCTAGACCTATTTGCACTATATGACCGAATGAAATCCAAGGAAGCAAGTCACATAAATCAATTTAATTTATTTCAAATATTTCAACTCCATTTTTTTTTATTTCATACAACAAAATTATTTACTCTTCCTTTTATATTTAAAACTGTGAGCTTACTTGGAAAATTATCACGCTTTAATTTATTTCCTTGACTTGATTTAAATCAAAAATCTCATCAAAGTTTTATCTTTTAAATTAGCATGCAAGATAAAATCAATTTGCTCTCTTTATCTTTTAATCAAAACCGAATTGAAAGAAAATATTCACAACACAATTTTAAGTGATTTAACTTAAGATTAATTCACAAGACACATTCATAGGATTAAGTCACTTCATTGAAAAAAGAATCTGTAACACCTAGAATTTATTACCCGTAAATACCCCATAATTAAAAACCGAACTTAAAAATTCCTTTTTAATTTAATAAAATCACCCGTCAAACGGACGGAGTTTTGTTTGTTTTTCGGACTAATCTGAAATTTGACCTATGAAAAACATTATCAATTATGAACAACCAGTAGCTAGCAGGGCTTCATTCCAGATATATGAATCATGTCAAGGCCCAATGGGCTCCACTTATATTAGTGCATCAAGGATGTCAGAGTAACAGCAAAAATAAAATGCTTGAATAACATAAATCCAAGTTTAAAGCTTAACAAAAATAAAATCATCCTAAGCCTCATTCAAAACGGTATACCCAACACATATACATCAAAAACATAGGAGGCTTAGGTCCCAAAAATATATACTACTCCCATATAACCCTACTCTCCCTGTGAGGGAGAGTAATCCTGCTCGGCCAAACCTGGTGTATGCTCCAGCTCAGTACCTGAAAAATGGTAAGGAGGTGAGCATTACACAATAAAATAGGGAAGCAGTTTCTATTATGCTATACTGAACCACCAATCCAAACACAACAAACAATATAAGGCATATAATCCAATCAAACACTCTCATTCAATTCAATTATTTCCTATCAAACCAACTAACTTTTAATATCAATCCTCAATTATTTCTTCATACAATCTTAGGTTATATAAATTAATTAATTTATAATTTCATTTCTTTGTATTTTTCATGTTTTTCTTTCCTCTCTTTACATTCTTAAGTTCTCTTTTAAATGTGTGTATATATATAGTTTTTAAAGATATAATGTGGATCCATAGCCGCGTACAGTCTCCTTCGGACAACGACTTACAGCAGCGCTCCATGTGCGGCTTACGCGATCTATGCGTACAGTCTCCTTCGGACAACGCCTTACAAGATCTGGAATTTCACAATAGGAATGTGCGTCCATCATTGCGTACAGTCTCCTTCGGACAACGACTTACAGCAGCACACTATGTGTGACTTATGCGATATATGCGTACAGTCTCGTACGGACAACGCCTTACAAGATCTGGAAGCGCACAATCCAATGATATTATTATTAGTTTAGGGTGTGTGTGTCCATAACTGCGTACAGTCTCCTTCGGACAACGACTTACAGCAGCACACTATGTGTGACTTACGCGATCTATGCGTACAGTCTCCTACGGACAACGCCTTACAAGAACTGGATCACCCACAACCATAATGTGCACCCATCATTGCGTACAGTCTCCTTCGGACAACGACTTACAGCAGCGCACTATGTGCGACTTACGCGATCTATGCGTACAGTCTCCTACGGACAACGTCTTACAAGATCTGGGTTACACACTATATTAGCCTTTAATCTTTTAGATTATATTAGAATTATTGTCAATTTGTATACCTTATCATTAATTCATCATTTTCTTTTATAAATATAATTTTCCTTATCTCATTTTGTAATCATTTTCATTAGCTTATCAATTCACCATCTTAGTATACTTTTTAATTCCAATTATACAAGCAAATTCGTCAAGCCAATCAGTTTCCATTCTCAATTAACATAGTCATTATCCTTATACAATTCTAGGGTTCAACATAATTAGTGAATTTATCAAACCACACCAATCCAATATCAATCAACATATTTAGGCACAAAGTAATACATTTAAATGCTCTTATACAACACTAGCTATCCTAGGGTTCTTAATTCCTAACTAACACATAGCTCTTAGTAACCCAATATATACATAATAAAATCTACCCCCTAGAATATGGTAACACAAACCTCCTTACCTCAACTCTTAGAGATATGGAGATTTAGCTTGCCCTAAGCTTGAACTTTTACCACCAAATAGTTATAATCAGAGGGAAAATGAAGAAACCTATAACAAAAGCCAGAATCCTTGATTATGTTCATGAAACAAACAAATTTTCATGAGTTAAAGCTTGAGACCTCCATGGATGGAAGAGAGAGAAAGAAGAGGACGAATTTTAGAGAGAGAGAAGTAGAAGTTGATTTCTCAAACTAATTTACTTACTTTGAAGATTAGAATGGTGATGGTTGATGATACTAGTGATTAATCTCCTTGCTTCTTGCACCTTGATGATGAAGATATGGAATCTTGGAGGAGAGAGAAGGAAATTCGTGTATGAGAGAGGGAAGGAGAGAGATAAAATAAAATCCAAGGTTTAAACACTTACTTGGAGTTAAGGAGGAAGAGATTTGATGATGGAATTTGGAAGAACCCCCTTTGCTCTTGGTTGCTTGAAGAAACAAAAAGAACGGAGCCCTAATGATGGAGGTGGAAGAAGACGTAGAAGGGAGGAGAAGAAGATTAAGTTGTTGTTGCTTTTTGTTTTCTTATGTTTCTCCCCTTTTTATTTTCTTTTCACAAGCCATAAAGTGGAACGTGTGGCTGGGAGTGCATCCTTCTCCACAAAGCCACGGATAAGGTGCCCTCCACACCTTATTTTTTTTCTAGATTTTTGTTGAGGCAATCGATTACTCACACCAAGTAATCGATTACTCCTTTGATGCAACATTTCTCAGTACATTCATCAGAGCCTAAGTAATCGATTAACCCCCTGAATGTAATCGATTACTACTCAAAGTAATCGATTACTTTACCCTTGTAATCGATTAAATTGCTGCAACATCTTAAGTGTTTCCACCAGAGGCCTTGTAGTAATCGATTACTTCAGTGAAAAGTCAGATTTTGATGATTTTCTAACTCCAATTCATTCCCTTAGGCTCATTACTCATCTAGGTTTGGATTGATACTCAAAACCCTCCTCAAATATTGTAAATTCTTCCTAAATACTTGGCATAATTTCCTATTATGCTGAACTAAAAATTTGGGATGTTACAATTCTCCCCCACTTAGTGGATTTTCGCCCTCGAAATTCCGTTCAGTCCCGTGGAAGGGGAACAATCCCTAAGATAGGGTTAATGCTCACTTGATTTGGTTTTTATCTTCCCATTCTAATGGCTCAACTAACACTGGTTATCACCTCATTAACATTCCAAGTTGTCCACCAAGTTCTCCCCCACTTGGCATCGACTTGCCGCTTTGGATTTGCCAATATGTAGGGAACTGAAATATTGGTCTCTAAATCGATTTCCACATAAATTTATCAATGTAACCTACAAAACTTTAACGATTAACAACAAAAAAAACTCATACTTTTCATGAAAGAAGACAACTTAAATTTTCATGGTCAAGAACCTACTGCGAGGTACCGAAACTTATGTAGAAAATTTTCTCACTCGTGAGGAACTAGAGGAAGAAACAAGATTGGGGTTTCAAGAACAATTTAAGTTTAAGATTGATAGACATAAAGAACGCCGAACTCACAACTATTTGCCAGCACAATTAAAACGGACCCTTGGTTAAGATTCAAGGATAACTCTTTAAGAGTGATTCAGACCTAAAAGGATGAAAAAGAGAAGTATTTTCTTCTTCCGAGCAGACCTTACTCTACCCCTTAATTTGAGTAGGTGGAGCTGAAATAGTACATCAGGTGCACAACAACAATTCCAACAAAACTTATCCAAAGCTGGATATTGAAAAGAGCATGATTGATTTGAGTATCGATTAGGGATACTAGTGGAATCGAACTTGTCTACTATCTTAAGACTTACATCACTCTCGGGATAAAATTTACTACCCCAAGCTAGTCATTGAATGAAACGATCTTTCCTAAAGCTGGAGAGTTCCCTTATATACAAATTCCAGTTCTATTATGTGGCTCTATGTCTACCTTTTCGCTAGTTCATCCTTTTCTAACTATTCTATCATTTAGAGGTTACAACTTTGATTACCTTGATTTTCAGAAAAAGTGCAATGATATTACCCATTGATAGATGTAAATATTGAAGTGATCAATTCCAACCTCACGTCTATCAATAACACTTCACCGCGAGTTTCAATAATAGTGTTATCATTTAACGGATGTAAAAATTAGAGTGATCAGTTCTAATCTTACCTTCCATTAAACAATAGCATCACCGATATCTTAAGAAGGCTTTACTTGGAATTTCTAGACTTGTCAATTCTTCTGGAGGTTTCTCTTAACTTTCTTAGATAATGGTTGATCTATGGTTATCCCCTAGTCACATACTCTTTAGTCAAGGAGGACCAAAAAGTCATAAGTCTATTCTTACCTAAACCAACTTCCAAGGTGAAACCTATGTCATATACAAAATCTAGAGGTTATAATTGTTCATTACAATCTACTGACACGATCGCTTCCAGGAAACTTACTGATATTTCTTATTTATTCTAATTCGGCTAGATTCATATGTGACTCAGGCTTTGGAACGATCGACCTCTCAAAACGGAAAAAGTAACCAAAATGCATCACATACACTTGCTAAAGCTTAGGTAAGATAAATACCATTCACGCATCTTGTAAAGAGATTTAACCGCTGACTTCGGCGCATTCTCTTCTTCATTCTTTGCCTTTTGGGGACAGTTGGCCACAACATGACCAGGCCGACTACACCGATAACAGAGTGCAGCCCTCCTACTCGAATTTAGATGCCAACATACTCCCTTATGCATCTTACCACAGTGCAAGCAAGTAGGAGCAGAATAACAGGCTCTCTCTGACTGACCCAGTTTCCTAGGAACTACTGATCTATCTCGAGAATAAGGGCATGAATCCTGTAGAGGCCTTTTACCCTTATTAGGACCCTCTACTCTTTGCTCAAATTTGGGATTAAGGCAACCAATGGCCAAATGCCCTGGTTGACCGCATCGGAGAAATGAACCTTCTTTCTTTTTATGCATTACTTTCCTACATATACCCTTGTGAAGTTTTCCGCAATGAACACAAACACATTTGAGATACGGAGGGGTCTTTATCAGCTTCGCTCCCTTTGGAATATTCCTCTCAACCTGGGTTTAGGGTACGCTGTTGGGTCTGCCACATAGTCTTCCGGCTTTGCAAGGCCCTTTTCCCAACAACTAGCCCATTCTACTAGCTGGGCAAAGTTATCAACAGGTACATTTCCAAGAATGGTTTTGATATCATTGCGGAGTCCTGCAAGAAACTTGAGACATTTGGTTCTCTCATCCACACCTTGGTAGTTTCTAGCACATCTGATGAGGTCCTCAAATTTTCACACATATTCCTCCACACTCAATTTGTCCTGTTTCAAACACAGGAAAGCCAGTTCCTTCTCCTTCCGAACATCCCCCATCAGAAACTTTCCTTGAAATTTTTCTTTGAAAAGCTGCCACGTCACTCCTTGATTTGTGGCCTCCGCCTTCCTAAGAACCTGTTCCCACCACTGTTTTGCTTCCCCACCTAGGGTATAGCGTGCCAGCAGGACTTTATGCTCCTCCGGTGGTGCCACCTCACTGAGAATCTCTTCTATCTTTTGAAACCACTTACGGGCCCTATCCAAATCATAGCCAACCTCAAAGTTAGGAGGACCATGCCACTTGAACTCTGCCAACCAATTGATTTCAGCTGGAGAGGGACTTTGAGTTGCCTGAGATGACTGATTAAGTGCTCCTACAACTGTAGTCACCAACTCAGCTTGTCGTCGGTTAATTTGAGCTAAGCTCTCTAAGATTGCAGCGATCCTATTATCGTCACTGCGCCTATCTGCCATAATTCTAATCCTGGAGGAAAAGTAAAGTATTAAACATACTAGTAATCAATAACAACTATATCTTATGACTCTGACTTAAACATTTAACCATACACTTCAACTACTCGCTTGGTGAGTAATCATTGGAGTTTGCATAACTCCGAGGCCGAGGAGAATCTGCTCTGATACCATAAATGTAACACCTAGGATTTATTACCCGTAAATACCCCATAATTAAAAAGCGAACTTAAAAATTCCTTTTTAATTTAATAAAATCACCCGTAAAAACGGACAGAGTTTTGTTTGTTTTTTGGACTAATCTGAAATTTGACCTGTGAAAAACATTATCAATTATGAACAACCAGTAGCCAGCAGGGCTTCATTCCAGATATATGAATCATGTCAAGGCCCAATGGGCTCCACTTATATAAGTGCATCAAGGATGTTAGAGTAACAGCAGAAATAAAAAGCTTGAATAACATAAATCCAAGTTTAAAGCTTAACAAAAATAAAATCATCCTAAGCCTCATTCAAAACGGTATACCCAACACATATACACCAAAAACATAGGAGGCTTAGGTCCCAAAAATATATACTACTCCCATATAACCCTACTCTCCCTGTGAGGGAGAGTAATCCTGCTCGGCCAAACCTGGTGTATGCTCCAGCTCAGTACCTGAAAAATGGTAAGGAGGTGAGCATTACACAATAAAATAGGGAAGCAGTTTCTATTATGCTATACTGAACCACCAAGCCAAATACAACAAACCATATAACGCATATAATCCAATCAAACACTATCATTCAATTCAATTATTTCCTATCAAACCAACTAACTTTTAATATCAATCCTCAATTCATTTCTTCATACAATCTTAGGTTATATAAATTAATTAATTTATAATTTCATTTCTTTGTACTTTTCATTTTTTTTCTTTCCTCTCTTTACATTCTTAAGTTCTCTTTTAAATGTGTATATATATATAGTTTTTAAAGATATAATGTGGATCCATAGCCGCGTACAGTCTCCTTCGGACAACGACTTATAGCAGCGCACTATGTGCGGCTTACGCGATCTATGCGTACAGTCTCCTTCGGACTACGCCTTACAAGATCTGGAATTCCACAATGGGAATGTGCGTCCATCATTGCGTGCAGTCTCCTTCGGACAACGACTTACAGCAGCACACTATGTGTGACTTATGCGATCTATGCGTACAGTCTCCTACGGAGAACGCCTTACAAGATCTGGAAGCGCACAATCAAATTATATTATTATTAGTTTAGGGTGTGTGTGTCCATAACTGCGTACAGTCTCCTTCGGACAACGACTTACAGCAGCACACTATGTGTGACTTACGCGATCTATGCGTACAGTCTCCTACGGACAACGCCTTACAAGAACTGGATCACCCACAACCATAATGTGCACCCATCATTGCGTACAGTCTCCTTCGGACAACGACTTACAGCAGCGCACTATGTGCGACTTACGCGATCTATGCGTACAGTCTCCTACGGACAACGTCTTACAAGATCTGGGTTACACACTATATTAGCCTTTAATCTTTTAGATTATATTAGAATTATTGTCAATTTGTATACCTTATCATTAATTCATCATTTTCTTTTATAAATATAATTTTCCTTATCTCATTTTGTAATCATTTTCATTAGCTTATCAATTCACAATCTTAGTATACTTTTTAATTCCAATTATACAAAAAAATCCGTCAAGCCAATCACTTTCCATTCTCAATTAACATAGTCATTATCCTTATACAATTCTAGGGTTCAACATAATTAGTGAATTTATCAAACCACACCAATCCAATATCAATCAACATATTTAGGAAAAAAGTAATACATTTAAATGCTCTTATACAACACTAGCTATCCTAGGGTTCTTAATTCCTAACTAACACATAGCTCTTAGTAACCCAATATATACATAATAAAATCTACCCCCTAGAATATGGTAACACAAACCTCCTTACCTCAACTCTTAGAGATATGGAGATTTAGCTTGCCCTAAGCTTGAACTTTTACCACCAAATAGTTATAATCAGAGGGAGAATGAAGAAACCTATAACAAAAGCCATAATCCTTGATTATGTTCATGAAACAAACAAATTTTCATGAGTTAAAGCTTGAGACCTCCATGGATGGAAGAGAGAGAAAGAAGAGGACGAATTTTAGAGAGAGAGAAGTAGAAGTTGATTTCTCAAACTAATTTACTTACTTTGAAGATTAGAAAGGTGATGGTTGATGATACTAGTGCTTAATCTCCTTGCTTCTTGCACCTTGATGATGAAGATATAGAACCTTGGAGGAGAGAGAAGGAAATTCGTGTATGAGAGAGGGAAGGAGAGAGATAAAATAAAATCCAAGGTTTAAACACTTACTTGGAGTTAAGGAGGAAGAGATTTGATGATGGAATTGGGAAGAACCCCCTTTGCTCTTGGTTGCTTGAAGAAACAAAAAGAATGGAGCCCTAATGATGGAGGTGGAAGAAGACGTAGAAGGGAGGAGAAGAAGATTAAGTTGTTGTTGCTTTTTGTTTTCTTATGTTTCTCCCCTTTTTATTTTCTTTTCACATGCCATAAAGTAGAACGTGTGGCTGGGAGTGTATCCTTCTCCACAAAGCCACGGATAAGGTGGCCCCCACACCTTATTTTTTTTCTAGATTTTTGTTGAGGTAATCGATTACTCACATCAAGTAATCGATTACTCCTTTGATGCAACATTTCTCAGTACATTTGTAGTGGATCTGAGAAATAGATCCACCACGATGTGTGTTTGGGGTTGTTGCAGCTGACGAGGGTGACCCCGGTCCTACGTACCCCCAGTGATAAAGGGATCAAGCCACACGTAGTTCTTGAGAGTAGGGATGAGAGAACATACCTTAGCCCTTATAGCATGGCGATACTTATAGGGGAAGTTGTGTTGTGGTGCCTTATGGGCCTGTTCGGCCCAGTAGGGCTGACGTGGCTCTTAGAGGATAAGAAGGATGAGTTATTCTCCCTTATCCTGTACTAGAGAGCTCATGCTTATCCTGTAGCGGTAGGATTTATTATTGGTTAACCCTACAAGCCCCCAAGCTCGTATGGGCTCGAAGAGCCTGTGCTGAGCTTCTGAGACTTTGTGGTGACATAAAACATTGTTTGCGGCTGAGAACTTTTTATTTGGAGGAGTGTCGTGGATGGTCGATTAGGACGTATAAGACTGTTCGCAGTTAAGGTCCTTAGCCATGTATCGTCATGTACTGAGTTCAAAGTCGAATCGGACTATTGTTTTTAAAGTCACGATGCTTTTAAGGAGACATCCTTTTATGCGCTTGCCATGGTGAAAGCCGAAAGGCTTGTGCCAATGTATGTTGGCACGACTCAAACTATTATTTAAGTTCGAGGTGTGCCAAGATTATCACCAATTGGACCGTAACGTTTACGAGGGATTGCTGTCGGAATGACAACCTTAGACGAGGTGTATTCCTCGATCCGCGATGTATTGGGCCAGATATGAGCCGAGAGGCTTTGAGCCAAGAGGCTAAGCCAAGCTATCGGGTCACAATCCTCGTTTTCACTTGTAGCCTCGCCGATCTGGCCGGCCAATCGAGATCGTGGGCAAGTGCGTAAGAACATGATCCGAAGTGAGTGAGTTTAACATATGTCCTTAATGAGGACGGTAAATGATCAATTTGGTGCCTCATAGGACGTGGTGGTCCTCTTTGGCATGACATTTGATCTCGAGTAACTTATGCATCATATAATACCAGTATCATATAACCAACCCCCTTACTTGATAAAGCCTGAAGAGGCTTGTGCCGAGTTAAAAAGTCCTTTAAGGTGTGATAGTTGTTTTCCGCCAATTAGATCGTGTTCATCCAAGCCTCTTTGAGAGACTGTCGGATTCAGATCTGTGTAGGCGAACGCTGAGCGAAGGTTGAATATTTGCGAGTTGTGGGTGTGGAATCAACATTGTGTGGTTTCTCGGAGATGCTGGGATCCGACTTAGATCACTGGGTGTTGGCACTGCGGACCGTTCTACCCTATAAGTAAGGTCGCGATGGTGCGCAAACCAAGGAAAAAGTGATCGACAACTGGTGTGATGGACTTGAATTAAGTTGGGTCGTCATACTCGGACTCGAATTAACATAGGTCATCATGCTCGGCAGATCCAATCGTTATGTTTGTACCTTTTTATGATGTATAAAAACAACGATTAGAATATCAAGTAATAGATGATATGTAATGACATTAATTAGCGAAGTATGAATTAATTCACTGTTAGTTACGATTATTATCTAAGATAACACATGTCATGTGGTAAGTGATTCAATAATAATGAATATGACAGTTAAACCATGTAATTGAAATAATAAGAAAGATCTTTCCCTGTTAGTCTTTATGGGACTATCCATGAATTTTGATAGGTTCGACAATCCTTTCTTGAACCTGAATCGCTGAGGTGAGGAATGTTTGATTGAAGTCTTCTGTTATTCCTTTCCAAATGAGCTCCGTCGAGCAATTGACTTAGCTAGGGAACATGGTGCGAGGTTTCCACAGTCGTCTTATGAAGCCGAGGTAATGCATGGTTCTCGCTATCCTGAATGTATGAGATACCAATAGGGGGACGCTGCCGAGGATTCGCGCTTAGTTGGCACATGTATTCGGAGTGGGGAACCGAGCACGAGGCTCTCTATACTCGGGGACAAGGTAAAAGAGGGAAATTTGGCGCGAGGGGTCCTTTCCGTTATCACCATGTTCCGAATAGAGTGACATGATTGTATTCGCAGAGCTCGGAAAATAATATGCCCATTGATGAAAATCTTGAAATGGGTGGTCTAGTAGCTCGGACCATGTACCTCGTATATGTGTACAGAAAAATTAATTTTAGCGGTTGTCATTTGACAATTTATAATAAGGGAATTACAATAATGAAAATTATTGGCAGGTGGATATAAAATATCATAATAGAAGTAGTGTGATTTAAAAATATCACACGCAATAAATAGGATAATGAAAATTATTGGAGATTAAATGCTCGTAAATCCTGCAAGATTGTCTACGAAAAGATGCATGATAATAAATATATCACGCGCAATAATTGTAATGAATGACATTTATAAATATGTCAAAGCATTTAATGACAACAAATCAAATGATGAAAGCTTATCCATGAAAAACGAAAATGCACAATTGTCGGAAACTGCCTAATGTCATTCGAAAGGCAATGTATATCAAATATTGTTATCCTATCACGACGGGAAAGACAGACATTTAAAAACGTTCAGCAGCAAAAGAAATTTGGCTAACAATATGCCACGTATCAGCATGTATACAAAAAATCATAATTAGGGAATGTAATGAAATTATAAGGAATCAAGCATTAGAAGCACATGTCAAAAGTATTGCATCAGGTAAATTAATATCAGCATGTGTGCAAAGTAATCACGTAAAATGCCAAGTAAATGGGAAAGTAATATAGGAACGAGGATTCCTTCCCTGATTCGTTGAGGTGAGGAATGTCAGATCGAATACTGTTGGGTTGAAGTCCTCTGGTAATTTTTTCGAAACGAGCTTGGCAGAGCGGTTGGCCCTTTCGAAACGAGCTTCGCCGAGCGGTTGGCCCATAATAGGAGACTCAAGTAGATTGAAGTCTTCTGTCAATCCTTTCCATGCCAGGTTTTGTTAAGCAGTTGAACCGGAATTAAAGACTCTAGTAGGGAACATGATGCAAGGTTTACGCAATCGTCTTATAAATCCGAGGAAAGAGGAGTAGTGCGTGGTTCTTGACATTCCGGATGTATGAGATACCAAAAGAGGGACGCTGTCGAAGGTCCGTGCACAGTTGGCACATGTATCCGGAGTGTGGAAACGAGCACGGGGTTCTCTATACTCGGAGACGAGCTCAAAGAAGGAAATTCCGCGCGGGGGTCCTCGCCGTTATCATCATGTTCCCAATAGAGTAACATGATTGTATTCGCGATGCTCGGAAAACCATTTGCCCATTAATGAGAATCTTGGAATGGGTCGCTCAGCTGCTCGAGCCATCATACGTGTACCTTGCATGTGTGTGTGAAAACAATAATTAATTAGTTATTGTCGTTCAAGATTGACAATTTATAATATTTATTGACAATTAATAAATGACATGTAATCAAATTAATCATGCGCTAATAAGTGATATTGACAATTGCATAATATGAGTAAAAATGTTACTTCCCTGCTTTTAGGAACGAGTTTTTGTTGTCCACGTTCTCTTTTTTTTTTGAATTGGGCCTGATTAGGCCCTTTTATTTTGAATTGGGCCTTGTTGGCCCATTTTTGCTTTGGGAACCCTAGGGTTCCCTTCCCTTCCTTCTTCGAACAACAATAGTCCAGCCGGCGCACCATCCATGGAAGAGCGAGGCGGCGGTGCCACACCAGGAGACGCGAGGTCCTGCACCGGTGCGGAGGGGCGCACGAAGGCGCAGCAGAGATGATGGTGGTTCTGGTCGAAGATGGTGGCTGCTGCAACAGGGAACGAAGGCGGCGACTGGTTCGCCACCGTGGCACGAACTGGAGCGTGAATCACTCGCTGCACACCGGCGGAGAGAGAGCAGATTCACGATGCAATCGCGAACGAACGGGAGTGAACCTTTCACGATGCAATCGCGATGCGGTGGTGGTTCCTGCCTCGATGGCGAGTTTGCTCAAACGATGGGGTGCGGCGGCGGTGTTTCTGAGTTCTGCTTCCAACACTCCAGCCTCCCACGAACGCGATCGTCTCGTCCTCCTTGGAGATTTGATCGCTGCCTCCATTGTGCAAAGACTAGTGGCGGTGCTTCATGTGACGGTGGAAAGAGAACGGCGACAAGGAGGAAAGAGAGAGAGAGAGCGATGCGGTGGTGATGAGGAACCGCACCGGCAGCGATGATGGGAAGGAATAGAAACGACAGCGATGGCGACACCGGCAGCACCACCATGGATCGCCCCCCTCGTGAGCGCAGCACCACCATGGATCACCCCCCTCGTGAGCAGCAGCGGCAACACCTCTCTTTTCTTTTTTTTATTTTTTTTATTTTTTATTTTTTTTAAACATGGATGGGAATCGAAGTTTATCGTTTCCCACAGACGGCGCCAATGTAGTGGATCTGAGAAATAGATCCACCACGATGTGTGTTTGGGGTTGTTGCAGCTGACGAGGGTGACCCCGGTCCTACGTACCCCCAGTGATAAAGGGATCAAGCCACACGTAGTTCTTGAGAGTAGGGATGAGAGAACATACCTTAGCCCCTATAGCATGGCGATACTTATAGGGGAAGTTGTGTTATGGTGCCTTATGGGCCTGTTAGGCCCAGTAGGGCTGACGTGGCTCTTAGAGGATAAGAAGGATGAGTTATTCTCCCTTATCCTGTACTAGAGAGCTCATGCTTATCCTGTAGCGGTAGGATTTATTATTGGTTAACCCTACAACATTCATCAGAGCCTAAGTAATCGATTAACCCCCTGAATGTAATCGATTACTACTCAAAGTAATCAATTACTTTACCCTTGTAATCGATTAAATTGCTGCAACATCTTAAGTGTTTCCACCAGAGGCCTTGTAATCGATTACTGCCATGCAGAGTAATCGATTACTTTAGTGAAAAGTCATATTTTGATGATTTTCTTACTCCAATTCATTCCCTTAGGCTCATTACTCATCTAGGTTTGGATTGATACTCAAAACCCTCCTCAAATCTTGTAAATTCTTCCTAAATACTTGGCATAATTTCCTATTATGCTGAACTAAAAATTTGGGATGTTACAGAATCCTAGTCTAAATAGTATGCATAGGCCGAATCATATTTCAACATGCACTCATCAAGGTTCATGAATCAAATCAAGCACTTTAAAAATCCCTAAAAAGAAATCACATGCATGTATGAAATCAATTATAATAGTACAAATCAAAGGTAAAAATCATTTTAAGTAGAAAATGCCAAAACCGTGACATGCATGGAAGAAAAGTTAAGCTTTTTGTTTGAAAACCACATACATGACTCAATATCAAAAAATTTTCAAAAATTAAAGCAAAGATTAAAGCTTTTTAAAGATCAAGACCAAAAATCAAAGTTTCGCCAAGATCAAATCAAAAATCAAACATTCCAACAACTCAAATCAACTTATCTAGGCATAAAGCTAACATGCAATGACCTAGATCAAATTAAAAAGCATTAAGACCTATACTTTTTGTTATAGCCGAAACATATAATTCATGATCTAATGTTTTTCAAGTTCATTTGCTCTTAAAATTTCAAGATCAAGGCATAAAGGATACATGCAAAGGAAAATAAAGATCACAAGGCCATAAAATCAAACATGCAAGACTCAAGAACAAAACCTTTTAAAGATCAAGGCAAAGATCAACCATAGATCAACACATACAAGTGAAAATCAAAACAAATAAATAACTTTAAACACAAATTTTGTTAAAACCGTGACAAAGAAAAACCATAAGTTAAAGATCTAAACTTTTTAGCATAGATTTTCAAAATCAACACTTAGAAATGGCATGCATGTAGTTCAAACTTCAAGATCACTTCAAAATTAATAACATGCATCCCAATCTTTTAGGTTTAAACAAAGTTTATCATAAAGTCCTTTACACATTAGATTATTACACTTAAACTCTTCAAAAACTTGAACTACTACCTTAGATCTAAACTTAACTTCAACTTCAAAATCTCTCTCTCTCTCCTCTCCTCCTAGGTTTTGGTTTCGGCCTCTTCTTCTTTTGGTTGGGAGGGTGATTTTCTCCTTAGTCTTTGAAGAAGGAAGTGATGGAGAAATGAAAATCAAAGGTGAAAGGTGGAAGAACATGAATCTTCACTCTTCTTTCTCTTCCTCTTCCACGGCCCTCTCTCTTTCTCTCTTACTCTCTGAGAGCTTGTTGGACTCTTAGAGTAAAGTGTTTAGGAATGGAAATGAGAATGAAGGGAAAAGAGTGGAAATGAACTAAGGGCCAAGGTATATATAGACAAACCGTGTACTTACTAAATTACCCATGGAAATTCGGTTCTATGTGCAAGAGTGAGGGGTAATTTTGGCAATTCTAAAATACTTACTTGGGGACCAAGTTCCTATTTTTATTTCTTTTTATTTTATTTCCCTTTTTACTTAGTCATTAAGCAATGACTCCATGTGACTTCATCCTATGCAAATACCTACACATACATATATACATATATACACACATACACATATACACGTATTTACAAACACATATACACACACATTATATTTTTATTTCTTACTCACATTTACTTTAAAACAATAAAATCACCAATTCTCATAATAACACAATTATATATATATATATCATACATGCATTGTCCTATTCTTTCACTAATTTAATTTTCCATATAGTCCTAAGCATACACACATATGGAAAAATAGATTTTCTTCTTATAAAACCACTCATACACAAAAATCACAATTTCCTTGAAACACAAAAATATCAAATACGTATTCCTTTCTTAAAAAAATCAACTTTAAAAATCATAATATTTTCTCATGAAAATCATTTCTTTAAAAATCATCCACTACTTGAAATCATAAAATGAGAAATTCATTCAAGAAAATACTCTTTCAAAAACATTTTCTCAAAAATAGATCTTTTGATTATTTAAAACAGTACGAGGAATTTGCGGGGTGTTACATTCTCCCCAACTTAAAGATTTCTCGTCCCCGAGAAATACGTTGCGGATTGGGCAGCATGACACAAGATTCTTGCATTACGGCGACGTCCATAAAAATATTCTCGTTCTTACTCTGTGGTCGTATCTCCTTTGCTGGCGCGATTCGCTTGGCCGTGTTCCTCGTTCGTTGCTTTTAGATGAAGAAGCCTCTCAAGCGCTACCACTAGCATGTCGAATCGGGTCAAGTCCATCGGACTAACCGAAGGGGGTATCGTCTCTTATTAATTGTCGTCACAGAAAGTGCAAGCTTGGGTACGAACCCAGGGAATATTAAGCAAACATAAGTGCAAATATCTCCAAAATACTGGGTTTAACCTAAAACCCTTAGATACTCACTATTTTCTATAACTATGGGTTTCCGCTATCTCCCAATAATCACTCTTTCCTCTAATTCTCCTTCTAACTCTAAGACTTTCATCCATTATATCTCCAACTTAAAGGGCATTCTATTGAAATTTTTAATCCTGCTTCCTCAAAATATCTCTACTCTTCTCGTTGAATTCATCCTAAATATCATTCATGCCTATTACTTTCATCATCTAAACCTTTGGTTATGGTATAAGGTAATTCTAATCCTCAAATTGTCCTCTAATGACCGGTAACCTACACCTCTTTTCTTCCTTGTAGCTCGCCAACTTTGATCAATCTTACAACTAAATTCACTATCTCGCTCTATTCTTAATCAACTTCAACCACTAATCCACCCTTACCATTCAAGCCTAAGTTATCTGGATAACTATAACTCTTCCAACTCTACAAGTCAAGCTAATGAATCTTGGGAAGGATTGGTAAAGCTACAGTTCGATAGTAGGGATTATGAAGAAAAGGTTTGAATTTCAATAACAAGGACTGTCTTTGTTGAAGCAATTCAACAAACACGGGGATCCAGGGATAACGTCCTAAATCCTTAAAGGTATAACTATCCTTGTACCACAAGGTGTGCTAAGATCAACAAGCTTAAGTCTATCAAATACTAATGAAACATCAAAGGTTAGGGGGGTCTTAATCTTAGAATCCATTCACTTTCTACTTGGTCTACTTTCCTCAAACTATAGGATGAACAGGCTCCTTATGCTAACACAGCAGACACTTATACACAAACAAAGTTTCACATCTTAGAAGGACGGGTACTCAACCCTATGCTCCTATCCTTACACTCCTAACCTGATACTAGCAAACACACAGAGTCACACAAACAAAGCATGTAAGCCCATGCTTAAGGCCACGTCAGAATGGACCAAACGGAATCCTACATGGCACGTTAAATGCTTTGTTGACCCCATTGCCATGTTGGAGTGTTAAGAAGATGTCACGTTTAGGCCAACAAAGCATTTTAACGTGCCACATAAGATTCTATTATGTCCCTCACGAGGGGACTAACGTAATGTCCAATTGATCTTTGGGGATTTAAGAGATTTCACAAATCTTTTAGGGACTTAACTGATTCCAAAATGATCAAAGATTCCATAAATCTTTCAGGGACCTAATAGATTCCACATGTATCTTTCGAGGACCTATGTGACTATTAACTCTTCATTCATAATACACATTCTATATAATTATTTTATTTTGAAATTCAGAAATTATAAAATTAATAAATTACATACACATATTAGTAAAATTCTAAATTAAGTAATAATTATCTTATAACAATAAAGTCCTAAAATAGGTTGCAATTGGAATGTGACTCTAAGGTCACAATAAATAGTATACACTCTTCCAATGAGAGTGTATCCTTCCTCAGCATAAAGGAACATGATGACATTCCCAATAGGGTACCTAAAATGACAACTAAGAGATGAGTTATTTGATCATAAATTAGGAAAAACATTTATTAACAATAATATAATATATTTATTTGTAAACAATTTATTAAATTCCTAAATTCGCAACACTGACACATATACGGAGGTAGGTATAAGTCCTAACCAGAGTTAGCCAATCTGTCCAAGCCAGAGATTCAAGTAGAGAAGGAAGATGCTCAAATGGATCCTTTGTAACTCTGAGATGTTGTACTTTTAAAAGAAAAAATTTTATTCACTATTCTTGAGTAAAGGGAACTTTTATTTTCTGTTGTAACTCTTTTAATAAATTATTTTATTCCCTTTAGAAAAGAATCAGGAAATTACACTCATTCTTATGATTTTAGTCACCAGTAAAAAATTTATACATTTCATGCCACAAAAACTTGAACGGTATTCGTAATGATGAGCTTAAATCAAAACTTAAATATAAAACATGACTCTAATATCTGTCATGGAGAAATCTTGTAATTCTATATATGTTAATATCATACTTTTCATTTTTAATAACATTTAGAAGAAAATCTTATAATTCTATATATGTTGATATCATACTTTTCATTTTTAATAACATTTAGAAGAAAATCTTATAATTCTATATATGTTGATATCATACTTTAACAAACCATTAGAAATGAAACCTATGCTAAATGTGAAAAATTGACAATCTTAAATTAGTTATATAAATAATGTTTATTTATTCAAAACCTAAATGTGAAAAGAATTCTTTAAAAAAACCAAAGTGTGATTTTCTTGGAAATTTATTGATAAAATTAAACTATTTTTTAGGAAATATATAAAATTTAGTTAAAAAATATGGTAAACAACATCATATAAAGTTTTCAAAAGAATTTATTCTTGTATATATTTTCTATCTTATGATTTTAGTCATTACTGAGACACGTATGATAGAATAAAAAATTCATAAGCATTTATCAGTATATAATGAGCATAAATTCTAATGTAAACATCTAAAAATCATGATCATAAACTCTATAGTTGAGCAAATATCAGTGGAAGAAGAAGAAGAACATGATGATGGGATTGACAACAGAAGAATTTTGTGGATTATTCGACTCAATCATCTCAATGAAGCACCAAATTTGAAAGGGTATCTTTTTTTAACTCTGTTAATGTAGATACGTTAAACAATATTTGCCTTTTTTTTTGAGTTACTGATTTTTATATTTTTAGGGTTCATTTAAACAGCATTTATCTGAGTTGTATAAAGACCAGTTTGCAACATGCTCCTGGTAAGATCTCCCATGTCATACACATCATACTCATCACCAAAGACTTCGATCTCATCTATTTCCTCTAAAGAGGTTTTATCATAAGCAGAAGAGTGTAATCATTGGCAATTTGTTCTTCACTAATTTTGATATAGTATTTTTTACTTGTTACCACTAATCTGATATGTGGCCTTTTTCTACTTCACAGATAGCCAGTTATCGTCTTCTACCAAAAGCAATGCTAACCTAATTGAAGATGAAAATGGCGAGGGAGATAAAGTTAAAGTTGGATGTGTGTGAAGGGAATTGGGAGAGTTTGTATTTGTTTTTAACTAGTGGTATATTTGGAAGTTACTGGGTATAGTAAAAATTATAATGTCCCGGGTGTGTCTTGTATTTTCCGGTGCATTTAGAATTTGGTATGATTTATGAGAAGTTTGGGCTTGATTATTAGGTTGCTATCGGTTCTGAAATGTAATTAAGTTCAAAACCTCTTTATCCTCGAAAAGAAAAAAAAATAAGCCTATCTACATGTTTGGCTTCCCACTAGGCAAAGGATGCATGTGGTACGATCTTTATGAATCGTGCAAGCGCACAAGTGGTGGATGTATTCTAAATTGTGATATGAAAAGAAGTCTTTATGATTATTACATGTATTTATTATATTTAATATTTTTGGTTGCCAAACCTCCTCTAGTTTTATCTTGGCAAATATCATCCATACTAACAACTATGACTAGTCTGTCTAAATTCATATTATAACAAAGAAAATTTCTGCAGTTGCTTTCATGTTGTTGAAATTCTTTTAGGCATAACATAGATCTAAACCAATAAACATGAAATCATTTAAGAATGGAATTGATTAAATGAAGTCTATCATCTTAGCTTGAGTGACTTGTGAAAAAACATTTCTTTCTAGCCAGCAACAATTTCATCAATAAGAGAATTTTCTTTACATCTGCAACACTATCTATACCATTGATCTAAAAATTTTCTTGATAAAAGTCATTTGTAACACTCTCACATTTATTAGTTAATTTTAGGTTTTATTAAAATTGGTGCTAGAAAATTTCTTTTTAAACTTCATTACTCATCAAAACTTTTTACGAAAATACGGCAGAGTTTCCTCTGTTTTCCGGATTTCCCAAAAATTTATTTCTTTAAACCTGTTAATTCAGAAATATTTAAAAACATAAAACACGACAGTTTAATAAACAGATTAGATCCTAACGCCCAATTAGTACAAGTTTCATGGCAAACGACTATTTCATATTATAAATTACAAAAAGTAATCGCCCACTCTTAATATTCAATAAACATTCCACGTAGTGGAATGAAAATCCTGCTCGGCCATATTCCATGTAAGCTCCACTTCAATACCTGAAAAATATAGCAAGAAGGGTAGCATTACACAAAACTTAAAAAGATATATCCTAAAAGAGACATAGTAATAAACTAAGCCTACACAATTACTAGCATACATTATTCATATAATTAACCTCTACTATTTCTTTACTTATTCTCACACTCTCTTAATTTTTGATTCTCTTATCATTCTCTCATTTCCATTCTTTATCCATTTTCCATCATTTGGCCAACATGTCGGTTACCCTTTTCGTTCCTTTACTCTTTTATTGGTTACAGGGTCTAATGACCTATCCGTTTTTCCTTTCCATTACCATTTTCATTACCTTTTTTTCCATTCTAATTTCCTTTTTATTCCCTTATGTGTAACCTCAATCAGGGATCTACACTTTCCATTGGGTGTAACCTCAAATCAGAGATCTACACCTTACCATCGTGTGTAACCCCAAACAGAGATCTACACGCTGTGTATGCAACCACAAACAGTGATCTGCAAACACTCCATCTCGTTTATGTAACCTCAAACAGAGATCTACATAAACTTCCCTTAGTATCATGACAGGGTCTACCGACCTCCCGCCATTATACCCTTTTATTATTGTGACAGGGTCTACCGACCTCCCGCCATTTTACTTTCCATTATGGTGACATGGTTTAACGACCTCCTGTCATTTTACTTTTTATTATGATGACAGGGTCTATGATTAGAGCCAGAAATATGATGTGTTTGAGTGATAATTTACCCTCTTTCTTAGTGATTTTGGCTTGTTTATCAAGTAATTGTTAAGAAAAGATTGATTTTATCTACTAATGATGAGGAACGAGATCGTTGTGGATTTTGTGCCTTTTTGGTTCTTAATTTCAGGTTTTGGAGCTTAATTTGTTGAAATTGGAAAAAGAAGAAAAAAGAAGCAAGTAATAAACCTTGAAGTTGGAGATGAGAAGGCGAGTTTGACGGTTAAGATGCTATGCATGGGTGCACAAGACCAGGAAATGGGCCCAAAAGAGCAAAAACAAGCAGATGCTGAAGCTAGCGTGGTGCGCCCAGGCGCGGGTCGATCTCGCCCAAGCGCGGGTTTGTACGCCCAAGCGCACGGCGTCAGTTGCAGTAGATTTAATTATATCTTTTACAAATTTGATAGGAGATTAGTTTTTATCCTTTTAAATAGACATATTCTAGATGAGATTGAGGACGTTTTTTTACACATATCAGAGGATTAAGAACAAGGTTTAGAGCTTTTTGCGAAGAACACGGAGATTAGAGGCAAGGATTAGTGGTAATTATGTCTCTCTTTATCACTTTTATTGCTTTTCTTCTTCCCATTATGAACTAAACCCTTCTTTGGGATGTAGGAGTAGATGAACATGGAACCTTGTTAATGTTTTTGCAATGAATTGATTTTGTTTTTCAATTATAAATTCTGTGTTTGATTATATTTTGATTGTTTCTCGTGAATGTGCGCAGTTCATGACTTTTGGAAATCCTTTATGAATAGACATATGAATTTAGGATTTAGCCTAATAATCAAATAGTTCAATTGCATAGGCACATAAATGTTTTCTATGAATTGGATAATTTTTACAAGTTTTGATTGAACTTAATTTAAGGTTAGGTGTTTAAGGCTCTCTTGAGACATCATTGAGAGATTAATATCTAAAACACGGAAACGTGCTAAGACATTAGGCGTTTTCTACCTTTGCAAAACAAATTCAGAATTTAGGAAAACAAATCAATTCGTTCTTAAACGTTTTAGGAACCTTCATCGAAACTACGTCCCGCTTTTTCCCATTGTTCAAGAATCGTTTTATTTGTTTATTTTAATTCATTTAAAACAAAAATCACTCAAACAATTTAATTTCAATTTAATTTTCATTTAGTAACTACGAATAGGTGAGAATTATTAGAATCAATTTCAGTCCTCGTTGGGAACGATACTCTATTTATCACTCTATTACTTGTACGATCTGGTATACTTGCCAGAATCCCAACAGTCTACCGAGCTCCTGCCGTTTTACTTTTTATTGTGGTGACAGGGTCTACCGACCTCCCGTCATTTCACTTTTATCATTGTGATAGGGTCTACCGACCTCCCGCCATTACTTTTTATTATTGTGACAGGGTCTACCGACCTCCTGCCACTCAAACCTTTCTCTTTTCTTTATCCTCATCTATTTTAAATATACTCTGTTCACTAATGATTCTCATTTTTATCTAATTCTGCTTGATTAAGCCATATACGTTATATTTTAATTCTCGTTACTCGCTCTTAGTTATTTCCCTGTTCCCTTTCTTTTGTTTTTCTTCTTCTCTTCCTTTCCCTTTTTCCTAATTCTTTTTATTAATTACTCTAGCTTACATCTAACTCCATTCTATTAAACTACCATAATCGCATTCTCTCTATTTGTCCTATCATCTTTTCACTAAATTCTTTTACCGATTACCCACTTGTATTTGGAATTTAGTTTATCATTTTCGTTTCTATTTCATTACTACCTGACAACTCTTAACTAAGTCTACTCCGTGCTTTCTTATCGTTTTCGTATTCTAACTTCTCTTTTTCCTCACCTTTAGTTTTAATCATTCTACTCCCTTTGCCTATTACAAACACTCTATATTCTTTTACTCTCACGCTTCGCTGGTTTTCCTTAACTAATTTTCCCTTGATTTTATTTTATGTTTTCCTACACTTTCATTCTATATAAACTCTTTTAATATCCTATCACATTCATTCACTCCAGAACTCATTCTATGCACATCCAATTTATTCCATTGTCAATTTAAATAAATCATTTATATTTGCGGGGACTACCCTAAGGTTCATTAACTTATTCCTTAATTACCCTATTCTTAGTCACCACTATAGAATCCTAGAATTTACTTCCCAAGTAAAGGTAATACAACCCTTCTTACCTCGGGCTTTTCTTTTAAAAAGAACTTGGGTTGTGGCTCGGTGACGATGACGGTGTCGGTGTTGCTCCTCGTTAGCGAGAACGATCGCGGATGGATCAAGGCAAAAGCTTCGAGCCTCGGGGTACCCAACACAAGCCTGGTGCGATCACGGTCGGTAACAACGCCGATGAGAACCGGTGGAGGGAGAGAAAGAGAGAGAAATCTCAAGGAAGAGGAGAGAGAGAAAGGGAACTCGGAGTCAAGAGGGAAAGAGAGTGGAAGGGACGCTCCAAGTGTTGGTGGTGGGTGGTGGTCCAAGGCGGTGGTTCGTGGTGGCCGGAGGAGAGAGGAGGAAGAGATGAGTGAAAGAGAGAGAAAGAAAACAAGAGGGAGGAGAGAGAGAGTAGATCTATGGGGAGGGAGGAAGGGTCAAGGAGAGGAGGCGGCCTTGGGTGGCTCCGGTGGTGGCGGTTGGTGGTGCTAGGGGCGGAGAGAGAGAGGGAGTGGAGAGAGAGGAAGTAGGGTTGGAAATGGGGGGTTTGGGGGTGGCTGGCGCACCATATAAGGTGCTGGTGCGGATCTGGTTCGCGCTGCGCGCCTGGGCGCGGTGCTGGGTGCGCCTGCGCGCGCGCCACACTCTGCTGGTGCGTGTTCGAAATCTGTCGCGCACCTGGGCGAAGGTGTGGCACGCCTGGGCGAGAAACTGACTGAGTTGGTGCATCTGATGCACCCTGGTGCGCCTGGGCGTGCACCGGTGCGCTTGGGCGTGCACCGGTGCGCCTGGGCGTGCACCGGTGATTCCAAACTTCGATTCGCCATAACTTTTTCGTTAACCGTCGGATCGGGCCCAAATTTTTAGACAAGCTTATTAATCCCTTAAACTTCATATCCGACGTTGGAATTTAATTTCTTAGCATCCTATAATAAATTCAAATTTTCTCGTACCAGTTGATTTCTAATACTTAAAACGCCGATTTAACCCCTGATTTCGCTTAGTTAATTTTGCCCCTTGCTACCTATATCTCCTACACAACCCCTAATACTCATAATTACTACTCACCTTGCTCCCAAAATTCTTTAAGCAAATAAATCTACCCATTCCCTACACTTTAAACGTATTAATTCACTAATTATGCTTGAAATTAAATTAGGGATGTAACAATTCTCCCCCACTTATTAGAATTTCGTCCCCGAAATTCCGTTCAATTCCTTCAAATGGAGAACCATCCAATTAGTAAGCTTCCGACCACGGTTTTCACTTCCCTTCGGTTTTTACTTTTCGCTCCATATGTGGTTAGGGTCATGCCCATTTCAACGTTTGTCTTCTAGCACTACGTACTATCTCTATCGGCTTAGGATCGTCAGTTTTTCTTATTATTAAAGTTCCATCTCCCATTCCTTGGATTGAAATCCTCCCCCACTTAGCATTGACATACTTGATTATATCCATGCTAGGGGGTATGCTCATTTGTTGCGCAGAATAGAGTACACAGGTTCCCAACCGGTATCCAAGGCTGAAAAGAGGGCACGTGGGTGACTATCTATCGGTAGGCATAGAACTATGCCGGGTTTCTACGACTTGGCGAATTTCGCACACATAGATCTGAGATGCTTGAAACTTGAAGAGAGTGAAGATGAAAAGAAGAAACATGAAGCACTCAAGGATGAGTCTCATGGTCTTTGCAAGATGACCCAGGATGTACGGGATACATGTCAAGCAAGAAGACAATGGAGGTTATCCCCAAAGTGTGCATTTTCAGCATAGAGCCATTGAAGGATGCATTTCCTATGGATATGCGACTGATTGAGGGGTCTCGGTCAAGGTCTAGTTGTTATTTCTCAATTCGGTGTCATTTTGGAGAAGGTCTTGCTTTATCTCTAGTTCAACTCTCATTCGATCCTCCGCAAAGAGTTTGGAATTATCTGTTTAGTAGTCCTATGGCTTATGGTGTGATTATTAGTTATTGTTGCTCAGATAGGATCCGAATTCAGTCGTCAAGTCTCCCCCACTTAGTATCAATATACCTAAGTAAGTCGAAGGCAGGGAGGAAACTAAGCTAATTCCAAGAATTGATTAGCTAGGTTCTTAATTGGTTGGTGAGGTGATACATGGGATTAAGTTGACTGCTAATCGGTATTATTGGTGTTGTTTTGAATCTTCTATGATGAGATGGCTCTTCATACCTACGTATACGGCTAAGTTCTCGTACGAGTTAGAGGGGTGGTTCGATCATTTAGTTGGATGTTCTCGGTGGAAATATAGAATATGAGTGTCTTGAATGGGGTTGGTTTGCGAATCATAGTTTATGAGTCTTAGTAAAGATCCTATAGGATTAAAGTTCAATCGGGCTTTCGACAGAGATAGAACTCCTAGATGGTTTATTCGGATCCCAACTAGATGATTGCAATAATATAGCATGTCAATAAATGCGAAGACCGAGGTGGTCAGTCCCAATCTCACATTTATCAACTGTACATCACTGCGTTATGGAATGATAGCATTATCTTTTAATAGATGCAAGAGAAAGGATGACCAATCCTGACCTTACACTCTATTAGAGGACGACACTATCACAAGGTTTTTGGTTAGGTCTCTTGTTACGGTCTTATAACTAAGTAAGGTTTTTCCTACGTGTTCCTTTGGATGGTACTCATGATTGGATTGAAGATGAGTCTTTCTTAGGTTTCACAACTTCTAGAAATACAGGATTAGGAATTTAAAATTCCAAGAGAATTGATTTAGGATGTTCTACACTGAAACTTAATAGAGATGCAGATTGAAAGCACGTAAAACGTTTATCTAAATTTTTGAATCGTCTCGTACCTTTTATTGGTTTGGCCCCGATCTCCTTAAGTAGCTGGACCGCAAACCTCAAGGGTGTGGACCAGGAAACTGATATTGTCGGAATGTAAGGTTGAGACGTTCAGGACGAAGTCCTGTGTCATTGAGTAATCCTTCTGGAGCTGTGTCTGGTATGATCGTCGACACTCCATGAAAGATGTGACGAGACTCGCCACCGAATATTAATACATCACCCGATCCTAAGATAATTCTATCTGCTCTCCTTGGATCTCTCTGGTCTCCATAGAGAAACTCAGCCGAGTCACCAATGCAGAATGATACTACTGGTATCCCTCTTTGCAGGCTTCCAACACTTTCGTCACGATCCTGATGAAGACCAAGCTTTCCATTTTCTTCATAGAAATTGACAATGCAGACATCAAGGGACATGGAAGGGAGTATGTCCTCCACTTCACTTACACCGCATTCCTTCTCAATCAAATATTGTGCTTCTTGCATCGCTCCCATAACCAACTGAATGAAATGATCAGGAATATTGGGTGGTTCGCTTCCATCAATTACCCTTTTGTGTCCATATATTCGGGTTTGAGGATTCCAGTCTAAGCCGAGGCACATCATTTTCAGTCGGAGTCTGGCTCCACTTGTAAAGCCTGGTTGATAAAAACCTCCAGGACCTAAGCCCATCTCACGACAGTCCTTTACTACGCCCACCTGTTCTTCATGAGCCAAGTATTGCTTCAGGAGAACCATTCCTGGTCTCAAAATTATACTCTTCTTCTTACCAACTTGTACCCCCACGTGTTGCTCCTTGTCTTCAATAGTCGATCTAAGCTTGCCTATTGCAGAAGTTTGCCCTTCTTGAAAACAAATGTCATACGGCTTGGATTTCAAAGAATCAGCTGGGGAATTGATCCTACGATCAGTAGCCGAACTGCTAGCAGGAGAAGGGAAGAGCTGATTCTCCATGTTGCTACAATGTGGCAACAAAGGATTCTGTTGATGCAGACATGTACATAATTTAGTACATAACTACATAGGGTTTTATAACTATAAACCTAAGTAACTACTATAGAACTTGACACTATCTATTGGTTACTCGCTTGCTGAGTAAACCACAGGAGTTATGAGTTCAAACACCAAAGGCCGAGGAAAAACTGCTCTGATACCAAAATGTAACACTCTCACATTTATTAGTTAATTTTAGGTTTTATTAAAATTGGTGCTAGAAAATTTCTTTTTAAACTTGATTACTCATCAAAACTTTTTACGAAAATCCGGCAAAGTTTCCTCTGTTTTACAGATTTCCCAAAAATTTATTTCTTTAAACCTGTCAATTAAGAAATATTTAAAAACATAAAACACGACAGTTTAATAAACAGATTAGATCCTAACGCCCAATTAGTACAAGTTTCATGGCAAACGACTATTTCATATTATAAATTACAAAAAGTAGTCGCCCACTCTTAATATTCAATAAACATTCCACGTAGTGGAATGAAAATCCTGCTCGGCCATATTCCATGTAAGCTCCACTTCAATACCTGAAAAATATAGCAAGAAGGGTAGCATTACACAAAACTTAAAAAGATATATCCTAAAAGAGACATAGTAATAAACTAAGCCTACACAATTACTAGCATACATTATTCATATAATTAACCTCTACTAGTTCTTTACTTATTCTCACACTCTCTTAATTTTTGATTCTCTTATCATTCTCTCATTTCCATTCTTTATCCATTTTCCATCATTTGGCCAACATGTCGGTTACCCTTTTCGTTCCTTTACTCTTTTATTGGTTACAGGGTCTAATGACCTATCCGTTTTTCCTTTCCATTACCATTTTCATTACCTTTTTTTCCATTCTAATTTCCTTTTTATTCCCTTATGTGTAACCTCAATCAGGGATCTACACTTTCCATTGGGTGTAACCTCAAATCAGAGATCTACACCTTACCATCGTGTGTAACCCCAAACAGAGATCTACACGCTGTGTATGCAACCACAAACAGTGATCTGCAAACACTCCATCTCGTTTATGTAACCTCAAACAGAGATCTACATAAACTTCCCTTAGTATCATGACAGGGTCTACCGACCTCCCGCCATTATACCCTTTTATTATTGTGACAGGGTCTACCGACCTCCCGCCATTTTACTTTCCATTATGGTGACATGGTCTAACGACCTCCTGTCATTTTACTTTTTATTATGATGACAGGGTCTACCGACCTCCTGCCGTTTTACTTTTTATTGTGGTGACAGGGTCTACCGACCACCCGTCATTTCACTTTTATCATTGTGACAGGGTCTACCGACCTCCCGCCATTACTTTTTATTATTGTGACAGGGTCTACCGACCTCCTGCAGCTCAAACCTTTCTCTTTTCTTTATCCCCAACTATTTTAAATATACTCTGTTCACTAATGATTCTCATTTTTATCTAATTCTGCTTGATTAGGCCATATACGTTATATTTTAATTCTCGTTACTCGCTCTTAGTTATTTCCCTGTTCCCTTTCTTTTGTTTTTTTTCTTCTCTTCCTTTCCCTTTTTCCTTATTCTTTTTATTAATTACTCTAGCTTACATCTAACTTCATTCTATTAAACTACCATACTCGCATTCTCTCTATTTGTCTTATCATCTTTTCACTAAATTCTTTTACCGATTACCCACTTGTATTTGGAATTTAGTTTATCATTTTCGTTTCTATTTCATTACTACCTGACAACTCTTAACTAAGTCTACTCCGTGCTTTCTTATCGTTTTTGTATTCTAACTTCTCTTTTTCCTCACCTTTAGTTTTAATCATTCTACTCCCTTCGCCTATTACAAACACTCTATATTCTTCTACTCTCACGCTTCGCTGGTTTTCCTTAACTAATTTTCCCTTGATTTTATTTTATGTTTTCCTACACTTTCATTCTATATAAACTCTTTTAATATCCTATCACATTCATTCACTCCGGAACTCATTCTATTCACATCCAATTTATTCCATTGTCAATTTAAATAAATCATTTATATTTGCGGGGACAACCCTAAGGTTCATTAACTTATTCCTTAATTACCCTATTCTTAGTCACCACTATAGAATCCTAGAATTTACTTCCCAAGAAAAGGTAATACAGCCCTTCTTACCTCGGGCTTTTCTTTTAAAAAGAACCTGGGTTGTGGCTCGGTGACGATGACGGTGTCGGTGTTGCTCCTCGTTAGCGAGAACGATCGCGGCTGGATCAAGGCAAAATCTTCGAGCCTCGGGGTACCCAACACAAGCCTGGTGCGATCACGGTCGGTAACGACGCCGGTGAGATCCGGTGGAGGGAGAGAAAGAGAGAGAAAGCTCAAGGAAGAGGAGAGAGAGAGAAAGGGAACTCAGAGTCAAGAGGGAAAGAGAGAGGAAGGGGCGCTCCAAGTGTTGGTGGTGGGTGGTGGTCCAAGGCGGTGGTTCGTGGTGGCCGGAGGAGAGAGGAGGAAGAGATGAGGGAAAGAGAGAGAAAGAAACCAAAAGGGAGGACAGAGAGAGTAGATCTATGGGGAGGGAGGAAGGGTCAAGGAGAGGGGGCAGCCTTGGGTGGCTCCGGTGGTGGCGGTTGGTGGTGCTGGGGGCGGAAAGAGAGAGGGAGTGGAGAGAGAGGAAGAAGGGTTGGAAATGGGGGGTCTGGGGGTGGCTGGCTCACCATATAAGGTGCTAGTGCAGATCTGGTTCGCGCCGCGCGCCTGGGCGCTGTGCTGGGTGCGCCTGCGCGCGCGCCACGCACTGCTGGTGCGTGTTCAAAATCTGTCACGCGCCTGGGCGAAGGTGTGGCGCGCCTGGGCGAGAAACTGACTGAGTTGGTGCGCCGGGGCGTGCACCGGTGATTCCAAACTTCGATTCGCCATAACTTCTTCGTTAACCGTCGGATCGGGCCCAAATTTTTAGACAAGCATCTCAATCCCTTAAACTTCATATCCGACGGTGGAATTTAATTTCTTAGCATCCTATAATAAATTCAAATTTTCTCGTACCAGCTGATTTCTAATACTTAAAACGCCGATTTAACCCCCGATTTCGCTTAGATAATTTTGCCCCTTGCTACCTATATCTCCTACACAACCCCTAATACTCATAATTACTACTCACCTTGCTCCCAAAATTCTTTAAGCAAATAAATCTACCCATTCCCTACACTTTAAACCTATTAATTCACTAAGTATGCTTGGAATTAAATTAGGGATGTTACATCATTACCATAACCATCAGGGTCGAAGCATTTATCCAATCCATATTAATATTAAACATAGTTTGCACAATCTCTTCATCAAAAAAGGGAGAATTAAAGTTGATTCATCATTACAATTTAGTTTAAAACCACCCTCTTAAATACTAATCCCAGCATAAGTTCTTCTTTATGTAACACCCCAATTTGGTAACTTGAAAAATATTCGATTTCCATCTTATTTAATAAAAATGAGAGTGATTTTTTTTTTGACAAGCATTAAGCCTTTAGTTTCAAAACACACCTACACAAGTATTATATTCTCAAACATTTCTCCTACTATGAGTGATTTATCACACCTCATGATACTCAATCAAGTTCCCAAATTAAGATGTTACTTAAGACTAAATTAACTTTCACCAAACTTATACAATAACTTACTTCTCAAAGTAACACAATGGTTGATTTGCGGAAATAAAGGCCTTTCATTTATTCATCAAACTTTATTTCAAAATCTTATGATACCATTACATTATTCAGTTTCTAAAAGATAACACTGGACAAATGGGGTTACATAAGTGTAGATTAATATAATCCAAGATACCTTAAGAGGGAACAAGACTACAACTTAAAACACCCTAGACTATTAGTCTTTGTCACTATCCTCCACTGCAAGCGTCTCTGCGGTGTTGCATCACCAGTTTTAAAATTCCTCACTGCGACCTCGTAATCCTCTAGATCCTCCTTCGATTAAACTTCTAATAACTCCTTACGTTCATGAACCATCCAATGATCCTCTTCAGCTTCTAAGTCCTATCCCTTACTTTTTGTCGTTCTAAGCCTCCTCTTGAAAAGTGGGTATAGGGAATTTTACTTACTCTGTCATCTATGAACATCACCATGGAGGTCCACAGGTAAAGGGGAAATAGAGATAGTAAGTGATCCAGATAGGGTTAACATCAACGGTGTGGGCTTATGAAAGACAATATATCAAGATACAAACAAACATAGATAACGCAAACATTTGACATATAACTATAATCGACATCATTATTGTCATCATCATTATCTCAACACGTAACTTATAAATGCCTTCAATATTCTTATTTCTTTGTCATTAAGTTTTATGCAATCGCGTCCGTCGATGATATGGGGAAATGTTGGGTTTTTGGCAAGTATACCAGATCGTACAAGTAATAAAGTGAAAGTAGAGTATCGTTCCCAACGAGGATTGAAATTGATTCTAAGAATTTTCACCTAATTGTATTTACTAAGTGAAATTTGAATTGAGATTTAATTGATTTTGAAATTGTTGATTAAAATAAATAAAAATAACGGAAATAAAAGATGGTTGTGAAACGATTGGGGAAATGGATAGGAATGTGGTTTCATTGCAGGTTACAATAGTAATTATTTATGAATCAATGTTATTCCTAAATTCCGAATTTGTTTTGCAAAAGTAGGAAACGTCTAATGTCTTAGAACGTTTTCGTATTTTAGAGATTAATCTCCCAATGATGTCTCAAAAGAGCCTTAAAACCTAACCCTTAATTAATGTTCAATCAAAACATGTAAAATTATTCAATTCATAAGAAATATGTCTATCCCTATGCAATTGAACTGTTTGATTATTGGCCTTATTCTAATCCAATATGTCTATTGTTAATTAGAACCACTAGATCACAATGGACGTCAAAATTATGATAATCAATTAAAACATAATCTAACACAAAACCTTAATGGAAAAACATCAATTCATTGAATAAAAACTATATAGGTTCCATGTAAATTCACCACATCCCTAACAAGGAGTTTAGTTACACATCATAAGAGAAGAAGAAGAAAAGAGAATAATGAAAACCATGACAAGAGACATAGAATTACCGGTAATCTCCAATCACAGAGTAAAAATTCTCCACGCTTGCCTCCAAGAGCTCTCACAAAATATCTCTCTAAACTCTTCGTCACTCCTTGGTCTCCCTTAGAAAACCTAATTCTATCCTATAAAAAGGCCAAAAACGAACCCTAAAACAAATCCTATCTAAAATCTCTAAAAGATAAGAATTGAGCTGATGATTTCTGCGACACTCGCCTGGGCGAGAATTGGGCTCGCCTGGGCGAGTTTTAGACTGTGAAGACCCCAAGATTTTTAGACAATTGACCCCACTCGCCTGGGCAAGAATAAGGCTCGCCTGGGCGAGTCTGTGCTTTTTTGCTTTGCTCGAAACTCTTGATTCCAAGGCTTGCTTTTTCCTTCTTTTCCATAAATCATCAAATTAAGCCTCCAAAACCTGAAATTCAGAACAAATTGATACAAAATCCTTAAAGATCTCGTTCTTCACATTAGCAACTAAAATCTCAATCTTTTTCCTAAAATACTTGAGAAACAAACCATAATCACTAAGAAAAAGGGTTAAATATCATCCAAAAACATCATATATTGAGCTCAAATCAGGAAAGAACACCATCGAGATACCAGGATTAGTTAGCACACACAGCTACATCTCCTACAATATCCTCCCGAAACCTAAAATGAAAAGAGAACGAGATGTACATGACCTTTACCACATAGGACTAGGTGTCAGAACACGCAATGCCGAATCCAGTCGAGAAATAAAATGTCATAAGATCACGAGTAACGGGCCAAAAATACCATCAATTGACACCCTTCCTAGATTCAGGTTCCCTCTCACCATGTGTGAGTTGTTCGAATATTGAAAATAAATCAAAATCAATCAGGTAAAAACAAATCTGGAAATAAATCAAAATGATTCTAACACGTTTTTCAATAAAACTTGAGGTAATCGATTACTTCAGGGAAGCTAATCGATTATCCCCTTTAAAATGGAAACTTTAAAATCCTTTTGAAAAATCAGTAATCGATTACATCATAGCAAGTAATCGATTACTTCACTCCTGTTTAGTATATGATGCAACTCATATAATTGATTACCACTAATCTAATAATCGATTACAAAGCCTCTGAAATTTGTGAAATGCAACATCATGTAATCGATTACTTCAGGGCAGTAATTGATTACTCTGCCTTAAGAAAATGTATGATGCAACATTGATAATCGATTACTTGATCTAGGTAATTGATTACTCTCATTAAAAAAGTAATGGATTATTCAAGTTCACCTAATCGATTGTTCACACTCTGGTTATTCCATGATGCAACAAAAGTAATCAATTACTTTGAGAAGGTAATCAATTATCCTCTCTTGCACATTTAAAAATAAATTTTCATAACTTAGATAAAATTATCCAGAGTTGTTTCAACATGCACTTCCACAGAAACTATGTTCAAAACTGATTTTCACTAAAAACTCTTTTTCTTCTCCTTAATTTGAAAAACTCATTTGGCCATTACACACTTGTAGTAAAATTTCATTACCTTACAAATTTCCTATAGGCAAGGCTTATACAAAAAATGATGCTTGAAGCTTGAGCCTTGAACTGCTTGAGACTTGATGCTTGAACTTGATGCAACTTGATGCTTGTTTGTTATAATCAAAACTCTATATTCTAGAAATCTTCTAGCATTGACTCTTTACATCCTTTAGGGCAAGCTTGATTTCCAACACTCCCCTTTTTGATGATGACAAACCTTTTCTGAGTTTCCAAGCCCTTTTCTATGTTTCTGCATCACAGTCGTTAACCAAGACACTATAGCATAATATAATTCAATAGTAACATAGGAAATTTCAAATGTCAGGAAATAATAATAAAGCATGATAAATCTCTTCATAATCTCCCCCTGCACAAATGATTAGTATGAATAATATAATTCATGAAGCTCATAATCCTTAATCCTTCTCCCCCTTTTGTCAACATCAAAATTGGTGGAGTTAATAATGAATAGGATTCTTCTCCATCTTTTGTACTATACTCCCCCTGAAACACTGAATAGATACGTTAATAATAACAAGGGAGTAAATATGCATAGACAATTTTTCTCCCCTTATTTCAAAAGTAAGTATGGGATACAAAAGAATTTCTTCCCAATACACAATAAAAAGCCGCATGATGTCAAAATGGGATGAAGAAGCAAAACATGTTTTCAATGCACATATTCAAATAATATTTTTCTCCCCCTTTCTAAAAGATTTTTTTCAACCAAGCATATCATAAAGGGAGATCAAATGCATCATTAAAAACATGTGTATGCTTACTATCATCAAAACTTTAAAGTCCTATATGCCATGACAACAAATATTCAATGCAATTCAGCATAAAATGTCATGTAGCACATATCACAAGTAGAAGTATCACAAAATGATTAAAATAAACAAAAGAGCAATGATACTTATAGTGATGATTGAGAGCTTTGGAGTTCCTTCTATTGATAATTTCATCATGTAGCATTTTGAAGGATGTCTCCACTTGTTCGATGTGACACACTCCTTCCATTCCAAGAGATTATTTTGATATTGTCGTATCACCTTCAAGTACTTATGTATTTCCATGTTCTCTTTTCATTTGTATCCATGGCCATAAGTTTATAAAGAACTTTTCATACTGATACTTAGGAATACCTGCAAAACTAATTATCACGTGTTTCTCTTGGTATCCAAGATAATTGGATCCTTAGGAATTAGTAATACATGCATATATCACCAAATATGTCTTTTCCAAGTATCATTGTACAGGAAGATGTATGAAATACAATGATAGGAACATGCTCATAAGAGGTAGACAATGAACATGTAATACTTGTAGTCACATAGATATAGCTCAAGAGATATGATATGCTGAAAATAATAGATTTTCCTTCAAAAAGAATGGATGCACAAATATAGCACAGAAGGAATAAATCATAAAAAGAAATTTCAGCATTCAGATAACATAATACATACTGAGCATATATCACAAATGCAAGTATCACAAGATCATTAAAACAAAATAAGAGCAGTGATACTTATCATAGAAGATGCTATCTGTAACATCCCGTATTTTTCCCATATGTGCGTAAACGAATTTTGTCAAAAGAAACCTTGAGATTTTGTTTTAAAAAGGATTTTCTGATGAGGGTTTTACGTGTGTGATAAATAAAGTGTTGATTTTTATGGAATTTTATAAACAAAGTGTTTTATGGATAAGAAATGAATGATTTTATTGAGTTTGGAATGATTTGATGGTTTGTGATTTTATAAAAGGATGGTTTCTATTTGGAATAAATTTTCTCTTGAAATTGTTAACTTTGAAAATTCGTATCTTTTCGACCGTAACTCGGAAATTTATGATCTTTATATGAAAACGATCGTCTAGAAACAAAGAATTTTAAAATGTAATTTTTGGAATTTTCTGGATTGATCTATAAAAATCCATTTTCTAAATTTGTGGAGGACGAATTTTAAGAAATATTGATTTTTGAAAGCAGCTAGAAGCTTCAAATGAACTTGTCTTTTGGAAATTTCTTATGTGTATGAAAAGCTTGATTTGAAAAATCATTTGGAGATTTTAATTATGTGTTCTATGTAGATAATTATTTTACCTTGAAAGAGTTTAAATTTCCTTTATAACGAAAAATGTGTTCTTGTAGAAAATAAAATCTATTGTCATGATATGTGTGTGGTAACTTATACTTGAGAGTGATTGTGTGAATGTAATTCTTGAAAATATTTGCATGATTGTATGAATTAAGGATTATAATGTCTCAAATAAGTGTGATTAGAAAATAAAAAATATAAGATGTGTGTGTATGTGTGTGTGTGCTACGGTTTTTTGTATGTATGTATGGGTTTAGGATTTTGATTTTTAGGACAAGGAAATTATAGGATGAGTTAGAACCCAACAAGTAGATTAAATGGGTAGAAAAAGGATTTGAGGTGGTAGAGTCAATCTTGCATGATGAGACCTAGTTCCCTAATCTACTCACCATGTCCCCTTGATTTAACCCTTTTCATGCAAATTTTTACAAAGCCAAAATTACCCCTCCCATTATGCTTGGACCGAACCAAAAACCCAAGGGCAAAGAGGGACTAATTCGGTTGCCTATAAATACCAATAGCCTTAGTTCATTTCCCTTCCACCAAGTTCCTTTCCTTCTCATTCCACCTAAACACATTCTAAGGGCTCATCAAACCCTTAGAAGAGAAAAGAGAGAGAGAGAGAAAGAGAGTGGCCGAGAGTGAGACAAAGAAGAAGAAGAGAGTTAGGAGTTGATCAAGAAGCCTCCTTGAAGATCTAAAGTGCTAGAAGACTAGGAGATCAACCTTTTTCATGATGTTATTTCTATGATTTCAAGGTTTAAGATTTATTGGTAATTAGAAATTGTTGACCTTAGGTAATTCGGTTTTTGTTAAATTAATTAAGAGATTAAGTTTGAACTATTTTCTTAAGACTGATTGAGTTAGTGTGTTAAGATTCTAATCCAATTAATAATTTTGAATGAGTATAAAAGTGTCTTGCATTATGTGTGAGTGGTGAATATTTTGCTCTGTACCAAGTGAGTGTATTTTGAAAAACCTGTGTTTGTATTTCAAAAGAATTAAGAAATGTTTGATTTGAAAGTATAGTTAAGCAATTTGAATTGATTCGGAATTTTTAAATGGCACCCTTTGATCAGTATTTAATAAAGTTGCAAAGTTATGGAATTTCAATAAATCAATTTGATATGATTCTGGACTTTTGTCCTTCTGAATTTTTGTAATGTATTAGATGCTTAAGGATAATGATTTTTATAACGTGAATGTTTTAAATGGAGTCTATTTTGATAAAGAGAGTATTTTCGAATTATTTCAAGTTTTCTCGAAACTGTTTTAATTATGGATTTGATTTGAATTTGAAATCTTTGGATATTGGCAATGTGTTTTCAAAAGGAATTATTTCAAAGTGTTTTCAAATACGAATTAATGAATTTATTGAAATCGTTTCTAACGCACGGGAAAAATGTCTTAGTTCGAACGACGGATGCGAAGGAAACGAGGCGAGGCTAACGACCGGGAAATCTTGGAGAGCTTTAGAAAGTTTCGTCATTGAGGTGAGAGAGGGGCTTTCCCTTAAGACGCCGTGGTATTTAGGTAACATATTAAGGCATCCAATCACCTCAAAGATTGGACCCCGATCTCATTTAGCGAGGTAGTGGGTTAGCAATTGTTTGTTTGCTTGGCTATCCACACGAACGACTGGGATCGGTTTAATTGTTGATATGTCTTTGTTGAGGTAACATGATACTATGATTATACATGAGTTGCTTGATTCTCTTCGTAAGCTAAATGATGTAATTACTTGTTCAATAATTGTGATATTGTTGAAAATTGTGAAGTTGTTGATGCTTGAACCATTTGATCACTTGGTGAGACTCTTGCTCAACCTACATAAAAGCTAATTGAGATAAAAGCTTGATTCTCCCCCTATCTCCAACAACTTTGCTCAACCTACATAAAAACAACAAAAACAACCTTTCTCCAAACAAATATACCATTTCTCCACAAAATAGTCAAAACATACCATTTCTCCCCCTTTGGCATTATCAAAAAGAAATATATACCAATTGAAATATAAGATCTAAGCCAAAATAGAGAGATTAATGAGATATAACAACTAAAGCATGATAATCATCTAATGATTACTCAATGATATCAATTATAACAAATTGTATACAAATAACATGATACCAATTGTAAAACAATTGTAAGAATTTGATACCAATAGATTGAATATTGTGGTTGATTGTAAAAATTGCAAGTTGCTTAAAGATGAAAATGCTATTTTGAAAAATAAGCTTGCAAGTTTCACAAGTGGTGATATTAAATTGCGCACATTGTTAAATTTTCAAAGAGAAAATTCAAACTGTTGGAACCTACACTCGGTGGGTGAAACAACTAGGATACACTAGGAGAACACCTAGAAGGGGGGGTTGAATAGGTGTTAAAGAAACCTTGAAAGATTTTCGCAAGAAACAAATTGAAATGATTAAAACAAATAATTTTCACAAAAACTCTCAGGGTTACTCGAGTAAAATACCTTTTAATCGAGTATTACGAAAGCAACTTTTATTTCACTCGAGTATTAGAAATATCACTCGAGTAGAGTAGAAAAACTAATTGCATATTAATCGAGTAACTCAAACTTCACTCGAGTAATCTGGGTAAAAATCAAATACAAAAATCAATCAATTCACATACAAGATCAGAGATTAAGCGGAAATGATTAACACCTTTATTCTTATTGATTAACCTAGGTTATGAAAATGATTTTCCCCAAATCAATTTTGCACAATAAAGATTCAATTCAATCAATTATGAAAAATCACTTTTTCTAGGTTTTCAACCAAGAACACAATTAAAGACTTGAATTGTAAAGAGTAGAGAGTTTAGAGATATGACACAGTGATTTATCCTGGTTCACTTTCATCCACTTGAAAGCTACTCCAGTCCCCTCTTCAACCAAGAGAGATTCTTCACTATGAGGAATTAGAGTTTCTCAAATTACAAGTAAATGCCTCACAAGACTTCCTTCTTGCTAGCCTACAAGAGATACCACACCCTTGCCTTGTAATCCTATTGATATCTAATCTAACCTCTTCTCTTGCTTGCCGATACCCTCACAACAAGACATCCAATTGCTTGCTTCACTCACAAGACTTCCAAATGCTTGTTCTTCAACAAGGCTTCCAAGTGCTTGATGAAATGCCTCACCAAGGCTTCCAATGAAACTTGCTTGATTCACAAAATCAAGGCTTCCAATGTTGTAGATAGCTTGCCTAACTTGCAATGATTACAACCCAAATGAAAAACAATAACAATCCTATGAATCTCTTTCAAAAGTTATGAAATATCAACATGAGAGATTCAAGGTTCTTGATCAAAGAATGTAAAAGTTAAAGCTTTGATCTTGAGAAAATGAGAGAGAATAGAGTGGCTTTGATTCTTTGTAAAATGTGTCTGAAAATGATTCTAGTTGATAGAAATGATTAGGAAAAGGTTTATATAGAATACCCAAAAGTTGGAGCAACTTAGAATAGCTTTTGAGAAGTGAAAAACTCATTTAAAAAACAGTTACAGCTCGTGTTACTCGAGTAAAATAGTGGTTAATCGAGTAAGCCGCAAGCACGAAAATATTCACTCGAGTAAAACTCAAATTACTCGAGTAAACCAGGAAGTAATCGATTACTTCTATAGGATAATCGATTACCCTAACTAAAAATCACTAAAAACTTGTTTTCTCAAAAACTAAACCTTTTCTTTCAAACCTTTAAGCCACCTATGGATTTTAGGCAAAGTGAATACTCAAAATATGATATAATCATGCAATCAAAAGAGATTCACTACCCTCTAATAAACTCTACCCAAACTAATAAACTAAAAGACTTGTGAGGCTAAAGATAAAACAATAAAACATAAACTACCAAACTAAGTCTTCATGAGTTGGCTCTCTCTTCTTCACTTGATATTTGTTGTTGCTTGTTGAGCTTGAACTTGATCAACATATTTGTAGCTTGTTCAAAACCTTTTGGCATTTATCAAAACATTCTTCATGGATCTTACACAAACAAGTTTGGTTTAGGTTATACTAATGCTAAGAGTAAGTCTCATAGAAATGTTGTTGATTTTTCTAAAGTTGATTTTTCAAATGCACCAACATGTTTCTATTGTGGCACTCATGGACATACTTCAAATGTGTGTTATATTAAAGTGCATGGTATACCTAAAGGAAATTTTGTTTGGGTTAAGAAGGGTGAGAGTCCCTTAACTAACAAAAATAGATCCAAAACCATTTGGATACCAAAAAGCAAAGCATGATTGTTTTAAAGGTATGATTGAAGAGCAAAAAGGGCTTACAAGTGTTACTCATTCATTTGCTTCTTCAAGTCTCAAGTGAAAGTCCTACAAATTGGTAAAATTGATATTGTTGGACATTTACAATTGGTATTACTTCTACAAAAGTTCAATTGATATCATTGTGTGATCATTATATGATTATCATGCTATTGTGATCTATTGTAATATTTCAATACAATTGATATCTTACTTTCTTAAGTGATATGATGACTTTTAAGTTACAATTGGTATTATATTTCATTGTCATATTTCTTTCCAATTGGTATCACATTTCAAAGTATAGCTCATTCGTTTTACATTTGGTATCATTGATTAATTGGTATCATTGTTGTGAAGAAATGAATGTTATATTTTCTCTTATTTTGGCTTAGCATTTTATATTTCAATTGGTATATATTACTTTTTGATAATGCCAAAAGGGGGAGAAAGGGTTGTTTTGTTGTTTTTATATAGGTTGAGCAAAGTTGTTGAAGATAGGGGAGAATCAAGCTTAACTCAATTGGATTATTTCAAATGTCAAAAGCATTTATTGAGGGGGAGCAAGAGTCTCACCAAGTGATCAAATGGTTCAAGCATCAACAACTTCAAACAAATTCAAAATGTGTTTGTCATTTTCGGGGGAGATTGTTAGATCCAGTGAGAATGTTTTGAAAATGACAAAGGTTTTGAACAAGCTACAAGTGTTTGTGATCAAGGTCAAGTATGAAGAAGTTCATCAATCAACAACAAACAACAAATGATGAAGAGAGAGAAAGCTCATGAAGACTTAATTTGTGTATAATTGTAATATCTTTAGTTTGAGTCTTTTATTTTAGGGAGTTACTAGCATGCAATCCAAAATTGGATTGTTGCTATGCAACCTTCTCTTAAATCAATAAAAAGTTGTCATTTAATTCACCTATTGCCAAGCCAAACTTAGCCAAGCCATTTGTGAAGACAATGGATAGTCATGAATATGGTGATGCTCTACAGAAAAGTTTCTCCGATCTTAGCTTTGGTGATGATTCTAGAGGAAAATGCTAAACTTAAGGAAGATTGGAGTTCAAACAGAGCATAGAAGGAAACTAGGATGAAGGCCATTCAGGATAGTCTTGAGCAAAAGTGAATTAAGTGACAACTTCTTATAAGTTTAAGAGAACGGTGCATAGCAACAATCCAAAATTGGATTGCATATAAGAAATCTCCTTTATTTTAATGAGTTTGGGTTGAGTCTTTAGAGGGTAGTGAATCTCTATCAAGTGCATGATTATATCATATTTTGAGTATTCACTTAACCTAAAATCAATAGGTGGCTTAAAGGTTTGAAAGGAAAGGTTTAGTTTTGAGAAAACAAGTTTTTAATTGAATTTAGCAGTGGCTAATCGATTAATGGGTTAGGTTAATCGATTAACACACATGTTACAGTGGTTAATCAATTAGGACCTGTAAAACTGGTTTTTAAAATATGTTTTTAACTTCTCAAAATCAGTTTTTAGTGATCCTAACTTTTGGGTATTCTATATAAACCTTTTCCTAATCATTGTTATCAACAAGTATCATTTTTCATATCAATTTTACAAAGATCAAGCCACACTATTTTCTCTCACTTTCATAGATCAAAGCTTTCAACTTTTACATTCTTTGATCAAGAATCTTTGAATCTCTTATGTTGATATTTTCATAGCTTTTGAAAGAGATTCATAGGATTGTCATCATTTTCATGGAGTTGTAATCATTGCAAAGGAGGAAAACTTTCTACAACACAAGGAAGCCTTGGTGGTTGTTCATCAAGCAAAGTTATCTTGGAAGTCTTGTTGTGATAACAAGCAATTGGAAGCCTTGGTGTGAGGTAACATCAAGCATTTGGAAGTCTTGTTGGGTTAACAAGCAAATTGGAAGACTTGTTGTGGGGATATCAACAAGCAAGGGAAGAGGTTAGATTAGATTCAATAGGGTTGCAAGACAAGAGTGTGGTATCTCTTGGAGGCTATCAAGAAGTGAGTCTTGAGAGGCATTTTCTTGTAATTTGAGAACTCTAATTCCTCATAGTGAAGAATCTCTATTGGTTGAAGAGGGGACTGGATGTAGCTCTCAAGCGGATGAGAGTGAACCAGGATAAATCTCTGTGCAGTATCTCTATTCCCTTAACTCTTTATATTCAAGTCATTCATAGTGTTCTTGGTTGAAAACCTAGAAAAGATTGATTTTCATAATTGATTGTGTAACATCCTCACTTTAATTAGTTAATTTTAAATTTTAATTAAATCAGAGTTTAAAAATTCATTTTAAGAATTTGAATTCCTATGAAAGGTTTTACGAAAATCGGGCAGAGTTTCCTCTGTTTTTCGGACTTCCCAAAAATTTTCTTCTTAAAACCTGTCAGTCCAGAATATTTAAAAACTTAAAACACAACAGTTTAAAAAACAAGTTCAGATCCTAACGCCCGATTAGTACCAGTCTCAGGGCATATAACTACACATATTATAAATTACAAAAATAACAGTTTTTAACATAATAAAATTCACTCAGGGTATCACAAATTCACTCCACGTAGTGGAGAGTTTCCAGTTCGGCCCGCAACAGTGTAAGCTCCGCTTCCGTACCTGTAAAAATATAGCAAGAAGGGTAGCATTACACAGAACTTAAAAAGATAAATCCTAAAAGAAGACATAGCAAATAACTAAGCCTACAAAATTTTTAGTATATATTATTCATTTAATTAATTTCTTCTCGTTCCTTACTTATTCTTACATTCTCTTTTCTTTTCTTTTTCTTCTTCTCTTCCTTTTCTTTTTCTTTTTCCTTTTCCTTTACTTTTCCTTTTTTCCTTATGACTGAGTCCAAAAGACCATCAGTGGTTTACCTTTATTATTCCTTTATCTCTTTATTGGTGACAGTGTCTACCGACCGCCTGCCACCCAATCATTTAATTCTTTTAGTGATGACAGTGGCTACCGCCGGCCTGTCATCGAAATCATTCCTTTCTTTTATTTCTTTTAGTGATAACAGGGACTTCCGTCCGCCTGCTATCGAATTCATTCTTTTCCTTTACTTCTTTTAGTGATAACAAGGACTTCCGTCCGCCTGTCATCGAATTCATTCTTTTTCTTTATTTCTTTTAGTGATAATAGGGACTTCCGTCCGCGTGTCATCGAATTCATTCTTTCCTTTTATTTCTTTTGGTGATAACAGGGACTTCCGTCCGCCTGCTATCTAATCAATTCTTTCCTTTTATTTCTTTTAGTGATGACAGTGACTTCCGCCCGCCTGCCATCGATACCATTCTCTTCTTTTATTACAACTGAGTCCAACAGACCATCAACCGTTCTCTTTTCTTTCTTAATTATTTATCTTTTCTCTTATTAAAATTTAAGTAACACTTTTATGCTTATCTCAATCTTTTATTCTTTGTCTTTGTTTATGACTTATCACATTTTCCTTCGTTTTCTACTTTAATCTCTTTCTTTTTACTAATTACTCTCGCTTTTATCCAGCTTTACTTTGTGGCTTATCATCATATTGTTTATTTTACCTCTATTTCAGTATTTCTCTTTCTTTCCCTTTTCCTACTATTAATTATACTAATGTCTATCTAACTCTACTTAGCTTTAGTATAGTCATTATATTTTAATTCCCGTTTGAAAATTCTTAATTAGTTCTATGATTTCTCTCTCATACACTATTATTTACTTATTCACTTATTTTCCCTTAAATAATACTCTACTCTATTTATCTACCGCTATTACACTCCATCTTCTTGTATTATTATCTTTTCATTAAATTCTTTACTTATTACCTACTTATATTTAAAATTTAGTTTAGTCTTTTATTCCTATTCCATTATTACCCGACAACTCTTAACTAAGTCCACTCCGCGCTTCCTTATGGTTTTCGTATTTTAACTCCTCTTTTACCTTACATTTAGTTTTAATCACCCTTCTCTCCTTGTCTATCACAACTACTCTATATTCTTTTATTCTCACGTTTCGTTGGTTCTCCATAACTAATTCCCTTTGGTTTTATCTTGTGTTTTTCTACATTTTCATTCTATATTAACTCTTTTGATATCCTAACACTCTCATTCACTCCGGACCTTATTCTATGCACATACATTACACTCATTCATCCCGGACCTTATTCTAGGTATCTACGTTTTATTCCCTAAGGCATGGTTTCTAGTAACAATTTTTATTTATTTATCTATATCAACGGGGAGTACCCTAAGGCTCATTAACATACTTTTTAATTACTCTGTTCTTAGCTACCACTATAGCATCCTAGAATTTACTTCTTAAGTAAAGGTAACGCGAACCCTCTTACCTCGGGCTTGTTAAATAGAACCTGGATTTTATCTCGGCAACGATGACGGCGTCGGTGTTGCTCCTCGTTAGCGGGAACGATCGCAGCTGGACCAAGGCAAGAGCTTCGAGCTTCGAGATTCCCGACACGAGCCCGGCACGATCACGGGTCGATAACGGCGCCGGTGACGTCCGTGGAGAGAGAGAGAGAGCTCACAGAGAGAGAGAAGGAATGGAAGAGGGAGAGGTTTATGGTTATGGTGATGGATTGGGGCGGTGGTGGTGGCGGCTCGTGGTGGCTGTGGTGGCCGGTGGAGGAACAAGGAGGAGAGGGAGAATCAAGTGAGAGGAGGAGAGAGAGAACAAGGGAAAGTGAGGGAAGAGAGAGAGAGAGACGGGTTGAGATAGGGGAAGGGGAGGCCAAGGTGGGGCGGCTTAGGGCGGCAGTGGTGGTGGTCGAAGTCGGAGAAGGGAGGGAGATCGGAGGGAGAGAGAAACAAAGGGTTGAAATGGGGTTTTCAGCACCAAAACGCGTTTTTAATGTTGCAGATCGCATAATACTCGAGTATTTCTGTCAATACTCGAGTATTTTGACCCACAATACTCGCGTATTTCACAAAATACTCAAGTATAATGATCAGATACTGCTAGTTTGCTTTTCTATTTTTCAGCTATTTTCTCCCAACTTCAAATAGTCATAACTTCTTCGTTCACCGTCGGATCTTACTCAAATTTGACTAGTAACTTCCTAAAAATCATATCATCATATCCAACGGTGGAAATTGTGTTTGGAGTCTTAAATCTTTTATTTTGCATTTCCTAACGTCGGGTGTTTATAACACCGAAAAATCGATTTTTAACACTCGTTTGGTCTTCTTTAAATTTGATTTTCGATGCTAATGCTCCTTGACTCCTCTATGGCACTCAAAGAACTCCTAATCCATCATTTTAAATCCCTTCTAGGATAATCCTTACTTCCAAATCTTACTATTATTCTAATTATTATTAGAATTAAAATTCGGGATGTTACTTTTCTCCCCCACTTATTAGAATTTCGTCCCCGAAATTCCGTTCGATTCCTTAAATGGAGAATCATCCCATTGGTAAACTCCGGACTACGGTTTTTACTTCCCTTCGGTTTTTATTTTCCACTCCACCTGTGGTTAGGGTCGTGCCTATTTCAACGTTTGTCTTCTAATACTACGTATTATCTCTATCTGCGTAAGATCGTCAGTTTTCTTATTATTAAAGTTCCATCTCCCATTCCTTGGATTGAAATCCTCCCCCACTTAGCATCAACATACTTGGTTATATCCATGCTTGGGGGTATGCTCATTCGTTATTCGGAATTTTGCACATAAGCTTCTCGACCGGTATCCAAGGTTAGAAGGGACACGTGGATGGTTATCCATCGGTAGGCATAGAACTATGTTGGGTTCCTACGTCTTGGTGAATTCTCAAGTATACATCTGAGACGCTTGAAACTTGAAGAGAGTGAAGATGAAAAGAAGAAACATGAAGCACTCAAGAGTGAGTCTCATGGTCTTTGTAAGATGACCCAGGATGTACTGGATACATGTCAAGCAAGAAGACAATGGAGATTATCTCCAAAGTGTGCATTTTCAGCAGAGAGCTGTCGAAGGATGCGTTTTCTATGGATTTGCGGCTAATTGATTGGTCTCGGTCAAGGCCTAGATGTTATTTCTCAATTCGGTGTTATTTTGGGGAGGTATTGTTTTACCTCTAGTTGAACTCTCATTCGATCCTCCGTGAAGTGTTTGGAATTATCTGTTTAGTAGTTCTATGGCTTATGGTATGATTACTAGTTATTGTCGCTCGGATAGGATCCGAATTGAGTCGTTAAGTCTCCCCCACTTAGTATCAACTTACCGAATTATGTTGGTGCCCGGAAGCAGGGAATCGAACGTGTCAGGTTCTGATTGTCTTTCATACGACTTTCAATGAAGAGTGTAATAATCTAACAACAACAGGAAACGTAATCTTTGGAATTCACAAGGAATTTGCGCTTTCGCTTTAAGTAAAATAGCCCAAGATTATGCGATCCAAGGACTTTTCACAGAATGTAGCAGCTTATGACTAGAAATTTCCTCGTCCACGAGGAATCAGATCGAATAAATAAGACTGGAACTCCAGGAACGATGGGTATTCCAGGATAAGAAACAAGGAGAAGATCGTAAGTTCACAATGTTCAGCAGATTAGAGCGAGAAATCTTTGATTCGTGATCAAAAGCCTCTACTTCAAGGTAAAGTCAAACCAAGAAGAATGAGGAGGAAGATATCTACTTGCACGAATTGAGGTACTAACTAAGCCTTTCAGAATTATTATTAAAGTCTTAAACGATTTTTGATGGTCACGAATTGTGGTTGGCAGAAATTCTTGACTTCTGAACGCTCTATTAAGTACTATTTTAGATAAATGACACTCAAGACATACCTTGGGTGTATGTCAGGAATCCCTTATAACCTATTTCGAGTTGGATCTTAAGAAAAACTTGAACGAATTTGATACAGAACAAGAAAGCTAATGGAATCTGACCTTTCTATCACCTTAAGACTTGAACTACTCTCGAAATCGAGATTCGTGTTGGGTGGACGACCCGTTGGTGGTCATTCATTCAATTTGTTTGGTCTCTGTGTAGAGACTTCAAGAGGTTACAGTTAAGCTTTTCTACTGGATGACCATTCAGGAACCTGGGTAAGATTCCCGATAAGACTTGGGTTACCTAAGCTTTAGTTTGGCTTTTTGATGGTTAGGGGTGGTTCTTATAGAATGTATCCCATCCTTTCTAGGATAGGGTATTCAATTACGCTATTCTTAAATAGATAAGATGGCTTAAGGCTCTTATGCTTTGGTTTTGTTTTGGGCCTACTATCCGCTTCCGTTTAAGGAACTTGGAAAGAATACCATTCGGGTTGGTTTCTTTGCTTCCAAAGGATCTACTCCCTTGGAGAGTTTCCATTTCTATTGTTTCAATTTCATTAAGAGGATTGCAATGATATCATCCGTTAATAGTTGCAAAGATTGAGGTGATCAATCTCAACCTCACGTCTATCAACAGCGCACCATTGTCGGGTTCTTATTTTCATCGAAGACCATGTTTGATTGTTCAATCATGGTTGATCTCGGCGTGGATACATGGTAAGGTTGTTAAGATTTGCTTTTCTCGCGGGCGACCGTTCAGGAATCTTGTTGATAAGACTCCGAGTAGGTTTCGGACTGCCAAAGTCTGGTTTAGCTTTTCAGGGAAGCTGGAGATGGTTTCTAGGGTGAACTTGATTCCCTCAAGAACTTCGTGTGAAGGATCCGAAGAAGGTACCATTCAAGTCGACTTACTTTCTTCTAATGGTGGTACTTCTCATGAAATATTATGTCGGATTGGTTTTTTTTTGTGCTACTCTGAAGCTTTCAATGACATTGACAATCGACAAGTGCGAAGATCGAGATGGTCAGTCTCAATCTCACATTTATCAATAGCAACATCATCGTCAGGTTTGTTGACGATATCATCACTTAATAGTTGCAAGAGTAAGGATGACCAATTCTACCCTTACACTATTAAACGACAGCACCATCGAGGGATTCAGTTGAGTTTAAACTAACGTCCTATAGTCTATTGCTGTCACAACCTAATCCTGGAGAAGTTAGCAAGTGAACACATATATAAATAGGTAGTTATATATGTATCCTATTCGCCTAACTTGGACACTTGACTAAACATATCGGTTACTCGCTTGGTGAGTAAACCACAGGAGTTGTGAGTCCAAACTCCATGGCCGAGGGAAACTGCTCTATACCATAAATGTAACATCCTCACTTTAATTAGTTAATTTTAAATTTTAATTAAATCAGAGTTTAAAAATTCATTTTTAGAATTTGAATTCCTATGAAAGGTTTTACGAAAATCGGGCAGAGTTTCCTCTGTTTTTCGGACTTCCCAAAAATTTTCTTCTTAAAACCTGTCAGTCCAGAATATTTAAAAACTTAAAACACAACAGTTTAAAAACCAGTTCAGATCCTAACGCTCGATTAGTACCAGTCTCAGGGCATATAACTACACATATTATAAATTACAAAAATAACAGTTTTTAACATAATAAAATTCACTCAGGGTAACACAAATTCACTCCACGTAGTGGAGAGTTTCCAGTTCGTCCCGCAACAGTGTAAGCTCTGCTTCCGTACCTGTAAAAATATAACAAGAAGGGTAGCATTACACAGAACTTAAAAAGATAAATCCTAAAAGAAGACATAGCAAATAACTAAGCCTACACAATTTTTAGTATATATTATTCATTTAATTAATTTCTTCTCGTTCCTTACTTATTCTTACATTCTCTTTTCTTTTCTTTTTCTTCTTCTCTTCCTTTTCTTTTTCTTTTTCCTTTTCCTTTACTTTTCCTTTTTTCCTTATGACAGAGTCCAAAAGACCATCAGTCGTTTACCTTTATTATTCCTTTATCTCTTTATTGGTGACAGTGTCTACCGACCGCCTACCACCCAATCATTTAATTCTTTTAGTGATGACAATGGCTACCCCCCGTCTGTCATCGAAATCATTCCTTTCTTTTATTTCTTTTAGTGATAACAGGGACTTCCGTTCGCTTGCTATCGAATTCATTCTTTTCCTTTACTTCTTTTAGTGATAACAGGGACTTCCGTCCGCCTGTCATCGAATTCATTCTTTTTCTTTATTTCTTTTAGTGATAACAGGGACTTCCGTCCGCCTGTCATCGAATTCATTCTTTCCTTTTATTTATTTGGGTGATAACAGGGACTTCCGTCCGCCTGCTATCTAATCAATTCTTTCCTTTTATTTCTTTTAGTGATGACAGTGACTTCCGCCCGCCTGCCATCGATACCATTCTCTTCTTTTATTACAACTGAGTCCAACAGACCATCAGCCGTTCTCTTTTCTTTCTTAATTATTTATCTTTTCTCTTATTAAAATTTAAGTAACACTTTTATGCTTATCTCAATCTTTTATTCTTTGTCTTTGTTTATGACTTATCACATTTTCCTTCGTTTTCTACTTTAATCTCTTTCTAGCTTTTTACTAATTACTCTCGCTTTTATCTAGCTTTACTTTGTGGCTTATCATCATATTGTTTATTTTACCTCTATTTCAGTATTTCTCTTTCTTTCCCTTTTCCTACTATTAATTATCCTAATGTCTATCTAACTCTACTTAGCTTTAGTATAGTCATTATATTTTAATTCCCGTTTGCAAATTCTTAATTAGTTCTATGATTCCTCACTCATACACTATTATTTACTTATTCACTTATTTTCCCTTAAATAATACTCTACTCTATTTATCTACCGCTATTACACTCCATCTTCTTGTATTATTATCTTTTCATTAAATTCTTTACTTATTACCTACTTATATTTAAAATTTAGTTTAGTCATTTATTCCTATTCCATTATTACCCGACAACTCTTAACTAAGTCCACTCCGCGCTTCCTTATGGTTTTCGTATTTTAACTCCTCTTTTACCTTACATTTAGTTTTAATCACCCTTCTCTCCTTGTCTATCACAACTACTCTATATTCTTTTATTCTCACGTTTCGTTGGTTCTCCCTAACTAATTCCCTTTGGTTTTATCTTGTGTTTTTCTACATTTTCATTCTATATTAACTCTTTTGATATCCTAACACTCTCATTCACTCCGGACCTTATTCTATGCACATACATTACACTCATTCATCCCGGACCTTATTCTAGGTATCTACGTTTTATTCCCTAAGGCATGGTTTCTAGTAACAATTTTTATTTATTTATCTATATCAACGGGGAGTACCCTAAGGCTCATTAACATACTATTTAATTACTCTATTCTTAGCTACCACTATAGCATCCTAGAATTTACTTCATAAGTAAAGGTAACGCGAACCCGCTTACCTCGGGCTTGTTAAATAGAACCTGGATTTTAGCTCGGCAACGATGACTGCGTCGGTGTTGCTCCTCGTTAGCGGGAACGATCGCAGCTGGACCAAGGCAAGAGCTTCGAGCTTCGAGGTTCCCGACACGAGCCCGGCACGATCACGGGTCGATAACGGCGCCGGTGACGTCCGTGGAGAGAGAGAGAGAGCTCACGGAGAGAGAGAGGGAATGGAAGAGGGAGGGGTTTATGGTTATGGTGATGGATCGGGGCGGTGGTGGTGGCTGCTCGTGGTGGCTGTGGTGGCCGGTGGAGGAACAAGGAGGAGAGGGAGAATCAAGTGAGAGGAGGAGAGAGAGAACAAGGGAAAGTGAGGGAAGAGAGAGAGAGAGAGACGGGTTGAGAGAGGGGAAAGGGAGGCCAAGGTGCGGCGGTTTAGGGCGGCGGCGGTGGTGGTCGAAGTCGGAGAAGGGAGGGAGATCGGAGGGAGAGAGAAACAAAGGGTTGAAATGGGGTTTTCAGCCCCAAAACGCGTTTTTAATGTTGCAGATCGCATAATACTCGAGTATTTCTGTCAATACTCGAGTATTTTGACCTACAATACTCGAGTATAATGATCAGATACTGCTAGTTTGCTTTTCTATTTTTCAGCTATTTTCTCCCAACTTCAAATAGTCATAACTTCTTCGTTCACTGTCGGATCTTGCTCAAATTTGACGAGTAACTTCCTAAAAATCATATCTTCATATCCAACGGTGGGAATTGTGTTTGGAATCTTAAATCTTTTATTTTGAATTTCCTAACGTCGGGTGTTTATAACACCGAAAAATCGATTTTTAACACTCGTTTGGTCTTCTTTAAATTTGCTTTTCGATGCCAATGCTCCTTGACTCCTCTATGGCACTCAAAGAACTCCTAATCCATCATTTTAAATCCCTTCTAGGATAATCTTTACTTCCAAATCTTACTATTATTTTAATTATTATTACAATTAAAATTCGGGATGTTACAGTTTGAATTGAATCTTAATTGTGCAAATTGATTTGGGGAAAATTGTAACACCCCGCATTTTTCCCGCACGTGCAAGAACGAATTTCGTTAAACTAAACCTTGAGGTTCTGTTGTATAAAAGATTTTTCAAGAAAGTACTTTGCGTGAGAAAGAAATAAAGTGATAATTTTCAAGGATTTTTATAAACCAAATGTTTTTATAAATAAGAAGTTAAGAATTTTGTTGAAATTTGAAATGATTTGATTTATAAGAAATAAATTGTGATTTTATTAAAAGATGATTTTGTAGAAATGAAGTTTTTGGAACTGTATCTTTGAAAATTCGTAACTTTTTAACCGTAACTCGGATTTTCATGATCTTTATATCAAAACGATCGTCTTAAAACATAGATTTTGAAAATATAAATTTCAGATTTTTCTGGGTGGTTTTACAAAAAATTATTTTCAGAATTATGAAAATACGAATTTTGGAAATTGTGTTTTACATAAAACAAATGTATTGATTTGGCTTGAAAATTTTATGTGATAAGTGCTTGATTTAATGTGTGTTTGATCTATGATGCATGGAAATGTTGTGTGAATTAATAATTTCAAGTAAATATGGTTAGAAAATAAAAATATAAGATAAGTATGTGTATGTATATGTGTATGATACGGTTGTGTGTGTATATGAATGTGTATATGTGTGTATGCTATACGTGTGTGTACGTGTAAACTTAGGATTTTTCCTCTTGGACAAGACGCTTGGTGAGTAAGTAAAACCAAAACCCAACTAAGTTAGAATTGGAACCAAACTAAGTAGAAACCCTAACTATTTCCTAACTAATACTTAAGCCTAAGATGACCCCTAGAAACCTAGCCATGCTACCTTGTCCCCTTCCATTTGATAAAATGCACCCATGCAAATATTTGGAATCCCAAAACTACCCCTTTCACTTGCTCATGGCCGAACCAACTCACAAGGGCACAAGGGGGGAAAATAAATTTGCCTATAAATTAGAGTGGCTTTAGTTCATTTTCTCATTTCATTTCCCTTCACCAATTCATTTCTTCACACCAACACAAAACACACTCCTAAGAGCTCATTAAACTCTTAGAGAGAAAAAGAAAAGAAATAGAGAGAAAGAGAGGAGTGGTGGCCATGAGTCATAGAGGAGAAGGAGGAGGAAAATCCATGCTAGATCAAACCTTGTTCTTTGAAGATCCAAGTGTTAGGAGACTAGAAGACCAACCCTTTTCATGGTAGGAACCGAAAATCAAGAAGAAGATTTGTAATAGCCTAGATTTTTTATTTTAGTTCATAGATCTTTCTTTTTCTCCTTTGCATGTTAATTTTTATAAATTTAAAGATGGTCTTATGTGTTGATCTTGCTTGATCTTGGACTTTAAGGACTTAAACTAATTTGTAATATGTTAGATTTTATGTTTGATGTTTGGTTAAAGTTTTTCTTTGATGGATCTAATATTTTCTAACTAAAACTTAAAGATCTAAAGCTTTGTTTGAGATTTTGTGAAAACTTAAAATGAATATTCTTGCATGTTTATTTTTCTTGTTCAAACCGTGATCTAAGTGTGTGTTTGTGATTATTTGATAAAAAATTGCATGATCTATGTTTAGTTAATAATAAAGTAAAATTCTTAGCTTTGCATGATAGATCTTTTGTTAAAGCCATGATCTATGTGTATTTCTATACTTATTTGTTGAATAATTTCATGATTTAGACTTGATTTGTGAAAGAATTAAGATCTTGAAACATGCATGTTGTTTTCAAAAGAAAAGATCATGTTTTGTTTTATGTTTAATTCGGTTTAGAAGAAAATAATTAAAGAAGTAAGATTTAAAAATGATTTCAAGCAAAATGTTTGATTAAAAATGAAATCCATGTTTTTATTTTGTGAAAGGTGTATGCATGTAGTTATTTTTGTTTGATTTATGAAAAAGCTAGGATTTTTAGTTTGCATGTTAATTTTAATGAAGAGATCATGTTTTTCTTTTTAACATATCATACGTTTTTTTTAAAGAAAAATTAAAGTAACAAGTTTTAAATTGATTTTTCAAAGAGTAAACATGATTTGATTTAGTATGTGATGTTATGCATGTCTTGTTTTGTGAAAGGCCATTCGGCCATGTTTGATTAATTTAGGATCTATGCTTTTTATTTTATAAAAGTTGATGCATGTATGTTTTAGGACTAGATCTAATTATTTCAAACACATGCATGTTATTTTCATGAAAATAAATTTAAATCTTTATTTTTGGTTTGAAAAAGAATTATGAACTTGAATTTATTTGTGTATGTGATGTGAATAAATAATGAAGTGTGTTGCTTGCCTTAAAAACCTACATGAGTTGCTTTGACTTTTATGATTCTTGTATGTTGAAAATGCATGAAAACCATGTTCTTTTTTTTACATATGACATTCGGCCATCCTAGGAAAAAAGTAGGTAGCCATGTTTGTCCCTTATTTAGGTTGCATGCATGATAAGGTTAATTGACTTTAAGGCTTAAAAAGGTACATGCATGAAGAATTGAATCTAAAAGAGAATATGTGTGCATCTTTGAAATAGTTTGTGATTCTAATTGTTGTTTTGATGTTGTTTTAAAAATGAATTAAAAATTATGGGTTTTCCTTTTTAGTGCTCACGGTTTTGATCTTAGAATAAAGAAAATAAAATGATTGTTTGGAGTAGTTTATGATTTAAATTATTGTTTTGATTTAAGTTATGAAATAAATTAAAAGATTGTTAATGTTTCTTCTAAAAGTGCTTTCGGTTTTAGTTAAAATAAATGAAAATGATTTCATGATTGTATGTTTGTATTTGTGCATTAAATCTTTGCAATGTTGTACATATAGGATTTGGCAAATACATGTTTAAAGTGGTAGGAAGACTTTCTTCATGGCTATGTCTCTAGGTGCATGATGCTAGGTGTTTGTTGAAGTGATATGTGTGTTATCTTTTGTCTATTCGGTTTTTAGAAAAGAAACTAAATAAGTAGGTTTAATTATGTAAAAAGGAAATTTGTATAATGATGACTTAATGATCTTAAGTTGTTATAATTATTTGTGATTGGAAAATAATAACCATATGTGTATCAGTTTTATTGAGTTAATCACAACACTAAGTTTAAATTATTTTCTTAATTAAGTATAATTAAATTAATTTATTAAGATTTAATTGATTGGTTTTGAATGATTGAAGTGTGGCTTGCATTGTGTATGGTTGTGAATGCTTTGAGACTGGTATGTACTGTTTGTATGCTAATTGAATGTATTGAATTGAAATTGTTTTGGAATACTGTTTGAAAGTCTTATTTGTGAGCAATCTATGTTTGAATTTCAAAGAAAATGTTTTATTTAAAAAGTGTAAGTTGAACAATTTAAATTGATTTGAAATTTTTATATGGCATTCTTTGATCAGTGTTTGGTGATGTTGTGAAATTTAATGAATCAATTGTGTGTGATTTTGAAACCTTATCCTTTTGAAAATTTTTATTATGTTTTAAAGCGTAAAAACAATGATTTTATAACCGGAATGTTTTAAACTAAGAAGAATGGATTTGTTTTAATAAAAAAAAGAGATTATTTTAATTGTTTCAAAGTCTTCCTGAAAACCCTTTTTACTAGAAATCTGATTTGGTTTTGGAATCTTTGGATATTGGTAATGTGTTTTAAAGAAAGGAATTATTTCAAAGAGTTTTCAAAACGAAATTAAGAATTTATCGAAAACGTTCTAACGCACGGGGAAAAATGTTCTAGTTGGGTGTCGGACGAGAAGGAAACGTGGCAAGGCTAGCTACTAGGAAATCTTGGAAAGATTTCGGATGTTTTGTCATCCAGGTGAGTGAGAGTGCTGTGGTCCCATAACGCGGTTGCTCACAATCCGAATAGATGGATTGCGAATGTACTGCGAATTAGGCAATATAGATATGTGTGCTAAATGTTTACTTGTTTTATTTACCTGCTAAATGTTTATTAGTTGTGCATATTTTATTCTGTTTAGAATTTGTTTGATTATACCTGGATAGTGAAATAATAATAATGAAATTGCGAAAGTAAAGAATTAGGAGAGAAAAGAGATAAGTGATGAGTTAAGATTAAAGAGAAAGCTATGAAAACGAATGAGAAAGAGGTAAATCATGATGTGCGTAAAACGGTGAAAGAGACAAATAACGAACGAAAGAAAATTAATAGCTGAGCTGATAAAGAATAAAAACGAAAAGATAATTCTAAGACGATGATTAGAAACACCCGACGAGGCGAGCGGAAGCGTGGTGATGATGAGTGATGCTGATGGTGCCATGGAACCACAACTGAGGAGAGCGATGCAGATGGTGCTGCTGAACAGCTGAGGAGCAAGATGCTGATGATGATGCTGCTGAGCCATGACGCTGGGAAAGATGCTAATGATGTTGATGAGCTGATGAGAATAATATTGAGACGCATGAGAATGCAATTCGAGGCAAGATTGCCGTTGAGATTTAGGGGGAACAGATTGCGCTTAGTGGTCGGGTTTCATTGAAGGGATGCACTAAGGATGAACCGACCGTTAGGATTCAGCCGCTAATTAAAAAGTAAAACTTTAAAAGACTTTAAAAGACATTTACAAACGCGGTGAGGTATGAGTGTCGTATCGAAGTAGTGGAGAGGAAGATACTATGGGTATCTGCGGATACTCAGGTGGAGATTGCATGAGGGGAGGGCAAGGACAGTGAAATGTCAAGAAGCCTGGAGTATATTTTTAGGCGGAACGAATCCCACATGTGGCGTACGAACGTGGTAGGGACTAGGTCCAATGCCGTGGTAAGTTCTGTGTGTACAACTAGAAATGTACTATCGCCCCCTTGAATGCAAGTCTAGAACAGTGAGAGGGACTGGAACGGGGCATTTGAGATTGCCGCTGAGAGCGTGCATTGATTATATGATTGAATGAAATGATATGAATTGAATTAATTTGAGGCTGTAGTCCTCCTGGTCTGGGACCAATTGATTGTGAGACAGCTGTCGTGCCCGCGTGGTAAAGGTCCTGTACTCCTGTTTGCTTCCGACTAGGTTGGGTAGATGACCGAGGAGATGTAGACGTGTGTGACTTCTTCAATGGTGATGTTCCCCCCATCATTGAGTGAACTGGAACGCTAAAACTTAAAAGACGAAATAATCAAAAGAAAAGTACATTGAAGATATCAACCATCGAATAAGATTTATAAGACAAATATAATAAAGAATTCTTGGAATAAGAGATAAGTGTGGAAATTATGATAAAAGAAGGTTTGAGAAAAGTTGTGAAGACTCGCGAGAAAGATTCTAAGAATGTGATTATAAGAGCATGAATGAAATATTGGGTTTTGAATGATGATATTGATGTGTTTATAACATTATGATATGTTTTGTTATATGTAATTCATATATGCTAGGTGTATTACATGTTATATATGTTGATGATGATATGAGTGTATGCCATGATGTTTTATTTTATTATCTGTCTATCTTTATATTCAATCTACCCTGAGACCGCATGGTCAACCCGTGAGTGTTCGGAACACTGACTCTCTCCTACCATGTTGTCGTATCGGCAATTGCTGATATTGCAACTGGTAGATGGCGTAGCTTGTAGCGATCCCTTTGTACCCTAGAAAGAAGAAGCAAGTACGAGGCGACTCTATGGAGGAGATCCTGGAAGCAGCAGAGGAGGACGACTTTACTGGAGAGTTCGGGCTGCCAACTCTCAGAGTTAGGATGCAAGTCTTAGAGAGTACGACTAGAAGCTAGGTGTTTCCCCTGGCGGAATGTACTCCATTGTAAGTTCTTAGTTACCTTAGCTCTATCATACTGTACCCCGACAAAAGTTTTATTCCACACTAATGTTTTGAAACAAGTAAACGGGCTATGACTTTAAATGATGTTTTGAAAACGAGTTTCAAAGTGCGGTGTCTTGTGACATCTCGGTTTGGAACTTGAAAGGTGTTATGCTATGTGAGAACACGAGTTTTAACTGTAATTATGTTTTGAAAATCTACATGTTCTCATCTCGTGTAACACTTGTTTATTAAAAAAATGGCCCTAATTTTCACTACATTTAATTTAAGTAACTGTGGTTTTCAAGTTGCCGAATCGGGGTGTTACAAAAATCATTTTCATAACCTAGGTAATCAATAAGAATATTGGTGTTAATCAATTCCGCTTAATCTCTGATCATACATGTTAATTGATTGATTTTCGTATTTGATTGAAAAGTGATTTTTCAGTTTTAATAGTGATTAATCGATTAACTGGAGGTGTTAATCGATTAACCAAAATCAAGCTTTCGGCATTAATCGATTAACTGAAGTATTAATCGATTAACCATTTGAAGCCTTTCGGGTGTTAATCGATTAATTGAAGGCTTAATCAATTAAGAGCTGAAATTTTTTGTAAAAATCATTTGTTTTAATTGTTTCGATTCATTTCCTTCGAAAATCTTTCAAGGTTTCTTAAACACCTATTCAACCCCCCCTTCTAGGTGTTGTCCTAGTGTCTCCTAGTTATTTCACCCACCGATTGTAGTTCTTACATGAAGATGTTTGAAATACAATGATAGGAACATGCTCATAAGAGGTAGACAATGAACATGTAATACTTGTAGTCACATAGATATAGCTCAAGAGATATGATATGCTGAAAATAATAGATTTTCCTTCAAAAAGAATGGATGCACAAATATAGCACAGAAGGAATAAATCATAAAAAGAAATTTCAGCATTCAGATAACATAATACATACTGAGCATATATCACAAATGCAAGTATCACAAGATCATTAAAACAAAATAAGAGCAGTGATACTTGTAACACCCCGTCTGAATACCTCATATTTGTTTTAAAACCCTAAAAAAAAGTATAAAATTGGACAAAGTGTTTCAAAGATGATTTTTAAATCGAATTTCTTTTACGGTTTTAAGTGATAAAGAGTTTTTAAGGAAAATGATTTTTGTTTTGAGAAAAATCCTATGAAATTTAAATTGAATTTTTGGATTGAGTTGGAATTGAATTTTTGGATTAAATTATTTAAGTGTTTTATATTTTGTATTTTAAAGAAAATGTGGTTTTGTGAAAAAGAAAATAAAAATGAATTATGGTGCATGTGTGTGTAGGTGTCGCCGTGTGGTGTGTGTGTTTGGCATGCATCATGCAATCTTGTTGACTTTCTTGCACCCTAAGCTAGTAACCCCTTAGCACCTAGGTTTAGTTTAGTGTTAAGCATGGTTAATAGTTTGACCAACCAATAGGAAGCAAGCTTAGCCCTAATTCTTCTCTATTTGTCCAAAGGCTTGGCTTGAGCCATGCAAGCCTTGATGTGGTCGAAATTACCCTTCCTAGCAACACTCTTGACCGAATTGACTCAAGGGTAAGAAAGGAATTGTGAGTTGCTTTCTTATAAGACCAAACCGTGGCACACCCACCTATTTGCCTCACAATTCACTTCCAAAACTAAACACATTTTCTAAGAGAGACATCAAGCTCTTAGAAAAGAACTAGAAACTTAGAGAGAGAGGGAGAACCCGTGAGCACCAAGGAGAAGAGGAAGAGGAAGACCATGCTCAAAAGCCTTAGGATTCTTGGAGATTAAGTGAAGAGGTTGAAGATCCTTTCTATTTCTCTAGTTTATTCGAAAGTCCTAAGTTGTTCTAAGTGGTTTTTAATTTTCTAAGTCTTGTAAAGTTCTTCGTTGTTGCATGTTCAATTTCTTTGAAGATCTATGTTTGTAAGCACTTGTAAAGCCTTGATCTTCAGTTCCAAGAACATCATAAGCTTGTAGAACCCTAACCCATGGACATTCCTATTCGGCCTTGCTTAGAAAAAAATTAGGTTGTGATGACTTTCATTTCATTCTAGGTTCATGCATGATAACTTGATGTTATTTAAAGAGGATCTATGTGGTTTTCATACTTTGGCTTTCACTTTGAAATTTTTCTAAAGTTTTGATCTTGGTTTTAATTTTCAAAAGGGCTTTGATCTTTGTTTTGGCTTTGAAAAGGATTTGATTCTTACCTTGATTTTCCATGGTTTTGATTTCTAAGTTTTGCATGAGATTCTTTTGCTCAAAAGGTTTTACTCCATGTCTTGCATGTCACGGTTTTGATGAGAAACCAAGGAAAACAATTCTTTTCCAAATGATTTATGTTTTGATCTAATTCATGTGTATTTCGAAGTCAAGGATTTAAGTTTTCCTCTTGATTTTGTTAAAGTACCATTCGGTCAAGCTTTGAAAACAAAGAAACTTAATGACCTTTCATGAAAAAGTTCTTTGCATGTAATTTCTTTTTGATTTCTATGATTTTAAAAGTGCATGCAAAGGAAAATGAAAATAAAAATGTGTTTGAAGTGACACATGTAGGTCACGGTTTTGAGGAAGAAAAAGAAGTGGTATTTTCTAAATCTATGTGTTTTACATGTGCATGTTTTTGATTTAAAATTCTCAAGGTTTTTTCATGAAGAAAAGTGCATCCAAGATTTTGTTTTCAACTAGTGATGATTCGGCCTACATTAGGTTGAAGAGGCTAGATTCTTTTGCACGTATTTGTCTCTTTGAAATGATTATGTTTCATGACTTTGTTTTAAGAAAAAAATTTGTTTGAATTGTGTTGTTTTGTTTCTGTTCCATTCGGTTGATAAAGGAAATGAGTAAATGAATTTGATTATTTTCTTAAAGTAATTTCATGATTTAATTCTTTGTTGTCCAAGGTTTTAAGGTGAGTGAGATTGCGGTGAGCCCGTAACATTGTTGCCGGATGGTGGTGCAATGTGTTTATGTAATGCTTATTTACGTTACGTTCTTGTGCACGTTATTTATTATCTTAAGTAAGTTCCTTATTACCCTGTGATGAGATGGTGATTTTCCCGTTTGATAAGTTTAAGTGATTCATGAATGATAATGAAAGAATAAACGTATGAGGATGAGTGAAGGAATGGTATGTGATGCGATATGAGAAATGCGATGAAATGTCAATGTATGGGATAAGGACATGGTGCTTGTGAAGCTGAGATCGTGTTAGAGAATATGTTGTGCTGGAAGTGATAGTGCAAAGAGCAATGTGAATTTATGAGAAAGTGATGAGGTGAGATGGTTGCCCGAGGGGCTTGGAATGTGAATGTATCTGTGAAAGTGGGGAAAAAGATGCTCTAGTGGTCGGGTTTTGTCGAAGGGATGGACTAAGGGCAAGCCGACTATAAGTTAACTAAAAGACTTTAAGGTTCTAAAAGACTTTAAACAATATTAAAAGACATTAAAAGACATTAATATTCGCGGTGAGATATGAGAGTGTGAAGTAGTGGAGAGGAAGATATTATGGGTATCTGCGGATACTCAGGTGGAGATTGCATGAGGGGAGGGCAATGACGGTGACTCGTCAAGAAGCCTCGAGTACATTTCTAGGCGGGACGAATCCCATAAGTGGCACACTAATGTGGTGGGGACTGGGTCTAATGCCGTGGTAAGTACCGCATAGCTAACTAGAAATGATACTGTCACCCCCTTGAATGCAAGTCTACAACAGTTGAGAGGGACTGGAACGGGGCAATGTGTTTTGCCACTGCGTGGACAGTGAGCCTTGATTATATGATATGTTTTGAGGCTGAGACCTCCTGGCTTGGAGCCATTTGTTGAGACAGTTGTCGTGCCCGCGTGGTAAAGGTCCTGTACTCCTGTTGGCTTCCGACTAGGTGGATGGAGACCGAGGAGATGTAGAGTGTGCGTTCCTCAGTGATGGTGATTCCCCTACCTCATTGAGTGAGTTAAGTATGATAAAACTTAATAACAAAAGAATAAAGAGATGCTGAATATTTGAAAAGATGGGCAAAGTATGATGATGTTCAGTTGTGATACATTGTAGTAATGGTTGGCGAGTATTGCTTTTTATGTGTGGTTTATTTTATATCCTGAATACCTTTATTTATGATATTGAGTTTGATTTGGGAAAAGCGTTTTATCCTTCAAGTACTCGATGTATTCTGGTTCTCGTGTCTTGTTCTGTGTATATATAGTCGTCGAGTGTCCTTGGTACTGTTCACTTTTCTCTCGCGTCTATTCTGCGACCTTGCGGTCAACCTGTTATGTATGGCGCGCTGACTCTCTCCTACCTGGTTGTCGTATTGGCATTTGCCGGTATTGCAACGGGTAGATGGCGTATCATGTAGCGATCCACATGTGGCCTCTTCAGGGAGGTGCATGGGAGGTGGTACCTGATGGATGGATCTGGAGAGGAGATACTCGTCTGGAGATCGACGATCCGAAGCACATTCTACGGGGAGCAGGCATGGACGTGCATGTTGAGCAAGTCACGCTGTGAGATTATCAAGACGGTGGACCACGGGAACACCATGAGCTAAATGGGGATCCTGCACCCTTGGTAGCAGTGGTTCCTGAACCTATGGAAGAGGAGAACGCTAGCGAATCCGATCACGCAGCGGAGACGGATCCAAGCGAGGATATGGAGACGGAGGCTAGTTCTGCTGATGAGTGACGTCTTACAATCTGTGTCTAGAGGATGTCTTGTGTCTAGGATCTGAGTTTCAGTCGAGGATTATCTTGTAATGAACTAATGATGTAATCAGCTATCTTTTATTTCGGTTTGTAATATTTTGATTTCAGTTCACTTCTTTTGGAAAAACTTTAGAGTGTATCTTTAGTATGTGTGACTTATGTTTTCATCAGTACAAGCAAGTTCCATGTTTTCATAATGATGTTGATTTAGGGTGAAAGGTTTCGAAAGTGACAACTCGATTTTCAAAAGGGTGGATTACGTATTAACGAACTTATACTTAAAAAAAAATGGCCTCATTTTTTGTAAGAAAGTAATCATAATTCAGTTAAGTTTTGGGAAGTGAAAATCGGGCTGTTACAGAGTTGGTATCAGAGCAATGCTAATCCTCAGTGACCTTAAGCCCAGTCTTGCGTGTCTACTCTGTGTACTCTGTGTGTCTAGAGTCTAGGATTCCGTGTTATTGTGTGTTGAATTCTCTATCTGGTTTATTTTAAGATGAGTTGTACGCGTGGAAGACCTTCTGGATCAAGTTCGCGAAACCCAGGAGAGGATGCTGATCACTCGGATGCGGTAGACTTCATGACTCGGATGACAGCCATGATGACGGGAGTCAACGATAATCTCCAAGCGTTGCATCGTCAGGCGCAGCAGAATTTCAACACTCAGCAGCAAGCTCAAAATCTGGAAGCCCAAGGCTATAAGGGATTGGATGAGTTTTGTCGTCGAAATCCGAAGGAATTTGTGGGAGGCTTTGCTCCAGATGCGGTCGTAGAGTGGATTGAGGATCTAGAGAGTATTTTCGGGGGTATGGTTCAGTGTAATGATGAGCAGAAGTTGGCTTATGCTGGGTATATGTTAACAAGGGAGGCTGCAGCATGGTGGCGAGTTACTAAGCAGGTGATGGTAAATCTGGGAGAAGCAATGACTTTGGAAGCTTTTAAGCAAAAATTTCTTGAGAAGTATTTCCCGTTGTATCTGAGAACCGAGAAAGAGATGGAATTTTTGAGGCTTACTCAAGGTGTAACAGCCCGATTTTCGTAAACCAAAATGTTTACCTAAAGTTGCCAAAAATTGAGGCCAGATTTTTTTTTTAACATGGTTGAAGTGTTTTGACAAGTCTTCGGTGTTATCAACACCCTTTTTCGAAAACCTGAGTTGTGACTAAAATCCTTTCCTTCATAAAAACATTTGAGTCAAACGTGCTTCGTTAAACTCATCTCGATAATTTTCAAAAATGTCACCCGGTAATCTTGCATAAAGAACTGCCTCATCAGTTGAATTAAAACTTAGCTTCATTACATAATAGCTCATAGCATGGTAATCCTTAACTTCAACATACACGACCTAAACTAATGCACCCTCTTTGAACCTATCCTACTATAGACTAGCAGGTGGGTCTCCTCGCCCTTCTTGCGTCCTCCCTTCGCTTTTGACGATGATGTCACTTGGTTAGTTGTCTCATCCTTGTTGTTAGTCGTCCCCTTTGCTCCGTCTGCAACCGTAGAACTCTTCTGCTTCTCGTACTGGACCTTCTCCTTATAGCTCTGGAACCCTCTTACATTGACTTGCCCCAAGTGTGACTCCAGGTTCGCCCCACTCAGTTGATGTTCCGGGTCCGGGATCACAATCTCCGTGTAGCCGGTCCATGCCCAGCCTTGGGGAGTATGCTTCCAGCCTCGTCCATACTTGTTCCACAGAGTGATATCCATGCCATACTCGATCTGCCCGTTGAAATACCAGTGGCACCGATAGGCCAACGAACAGGAGAAAGTAAGCGATCCGAACGACGAATCGTCGACGGCGTGGAATTACAATAGGCAAGATAGAAGGACCATATAACATACAGCACACAAGCACACACGACAATCGAGTACATTATCATCATTATTTTACTTTATGGTTATTATTATTTTCATCTCATTATTATCTTTCCATTACCTTTTTCCTCTTTATGAACATTCTTTAATTCTCTTTCATTCCTTCTATTTTCCATAAACATCCTTCTCTTTTATTCCAACCTTTCATCTCACAACCGTTATAATGGGGAAATTCTTAAGAACATTCATCGAGTCACTCGTATCGATTCTCGGCTATCACTCACGTCTACATCTCCTCGGTCATCCACCCAACCTAGTCGGAAGCCAACAGGAGTACAGGACCTTTACCACGCGGGCATGACAGCTGTCTCAACAATGGCTCCAAGCCAGGAGGTCTCAGCCTCAAAACATATCATATAATCAAAACTCATTGCCCCGTTCCAGTCCCTCTCCCCTGTTGTAGACTTGCATCGAGGGGGCGACAGTGTGTTTCTAGTGGGCCCGCAGAACTTGCCACGGCATTGGACCCAGTCCCCACCACGTTAGTGCGCCACCTGTGGAGTTCGTTCTGCCTAGAAACATACTCTAGACTTCTTGACGTTTCACCGTCATCGTCCTCCCCTCCTGCAATCCCCACCTGAGTATCCGTAGATACCCATAGTATCTTCCTCTCCACTACTTCGCTCTCTCATGCCTCACCGCGTATGTCTTTCAAGTCTTTTAGCCTTTTCAATTAACCTAAGGTCGGCCCATCCTTCGTGCAACCCTTCAATGAGTCCCGACCACTAACTTGGCACAGCCTTTCACTCATCAATTTCGCATAGCACAGAGCTGGGATTGCATCAGCAAACTCTAATCTCATCTCTCAACCTTTTCACAATCTCATATCTCCATTTCGTTTCACAAACTTTCCCAAAACACTGTTTCAACAACTCCCTCAAAGTCCCTTTCCATACTCTTTCACAACAACATAGTTTCCACCAATTTCTCTCAAAATTATCATTTCACAAAATTCCTTTTCAAAGCTGTTTTTCAAAAATCACGTTTTGGGTGAGTGTTAATGGAGGAGCAAGCTCAACTCAACACTAAGCTTCTTCCCAAAACGTGAACAAGGTATCACACTTCACATCTCCTTCCACATCTCTTCTCCCAGCTCTGGCTCGTTCCCAACATCATCATTTTATTCTTTCCCAACCTCAACTCTTTCTTTCTTATTGTGCTTTACTTTTAATCTCAATACTTTCTTAACTTATTCTTTTCACTTTCATCTCTTATTCAGGACGCAACAGGCGTCCATCAATGTGTTACTCATTTAATCAATAGTAATAAATACCATTCAGCATAATTAAATCAATAAACATAAACATACTATCAATCACACAAGCATCACACAACAACAGTGTGGTCTTTGTCACATTCATATAAGTGGCCACACAATCACACAATTGCCACTTATACTACTGACTCCGACCACTTAGTCCCGATCTTTGAGATGATACGGGACGTCCTACTAAATCACCTAAACACCACAGTGTCTTAGGATAGCTTCTCTCTCACCTGTGGTCCAGCTACTGATCCTTTGAGTTCCGAGTGGTCGGCTTCCTTCCTTGTCTGCCCGACTCCAACTTCTTCCAAGTCCCATAAGATAGGTTACGTGAGTGTTAAACTTTATTTAATAAAACTTTATTCTCAATGTAACTTAAGAAAAATTCAAACATCGTCTTTTATCTGAAACCGGAACATCAATTCTTTTACTCAAACTTGTCCGAAAGCAAACACTAGCTTTCATACTTTGAAATCATGAGGAAACAATTAAATGGATTCATTTAAAGGAAAAGTTCCTTTGCTGGTCCTTCTTGGACAGCATTGGGTTCAATTCCAAAAACACCGAAAAATTGCACTTTTCAAATCACTTTTATCTGGGATCAATTACCCACGAAACTAAGCTTTAAAACGCTTTGAAAACCATTGAAAACAAGACATATGACTTAGAAAATTCTGGACAGCAGCATGTCCTAAGTTTGAAATTCATTTTTCCGTTATATAAAATCAATTTTAAAAGCATAATTAACCAAGAATCATGAAAACAATCAAATAGACACTTTGATCGAGAATTTACCAAGTTCAAGCACTTAGAATCACATATGGGCAGCAAGGTGCTCAAGTAGAACAAATCATTTAGACACTTCCATGCATTCCAAAAATCATTTTTACTTTACTCAAGAATCCTAAACAAACACTCATTCATTTCAAGCATCACATACTCACAAATCATCAAGTTAAGTCAAACATATCATGGTTACATACTCGTTTATACACATAGCGTAATCAATCAAAGAAGTCAAGTTCTTAAGCATGAACAAACCGAATCATGCATGCATCATACAAACATAGTTCCATCGAACTTTTACTTAATCAATTTCCATCTTAGCAAAACTTCATCTTAATGTGCCTAAACATGTTGAAACCGTATGCATCATAGCTTCATAATCACACATAATTCCATGACACAAATACATACCCATTTAAGGAAAATTGACTTCAAGGTTAAGGTCCAGACTGTGACCTTAACTAGGTTTTCCCAAAAATGTTTTCAAGGTTTCAAGACTTAAAAACAACTTTAAATCCAACAACAATTCCATTCAATTTTTTTACATGAAACCGTGAGCATCATACAACTCTTAAGCAATTTAGATATCACATTTAACACATAAAATCAACTCAAAGTTCATGGAAATCATATACACATAAGCCAAAATCCAACATCAAGACCTCTAACTTAAGGGTCAAGTACAAACCGTGACTAATCATGGAAAATCACATAGCTTACATTCATTCAAAACATCATCAAGCTCAAGATTGTAACATGAAAGAGATCAATCAAGAGGAAACCAAGCTTTCATGCACCACACTACTCAAACCGTGACATGTCCATTTTTTTTCGTAAAAAGAGTTTTCTTAAGGATTCAAATTTCAAATCATACTTAGAATCACAAGATAATCATATGCACACAACCAAACCCATCATCAAACTTCCAACCCAAAGATCAAGCACAACCGTGACCATCACAAGAAAATCACCAAGGAAATCAATCATTTTCAAGGATATTTACACTAAAACTTCAAGCATCAATAAATTATAGTTTCAAGCATAGATTTTGGCATGCATGTAACAAGAGCACTAGATCTTTTGGAAAAGTCCTTAGTGAACTTAAAATAAAGTTCTCTTCCGAAACATTTTCAAGAAATCAAAGAGAAATTCAAGAATATAAAGGAAACATTTTCTTAATGAACTTTTAGAATCAAGCTTAGAAAAATAACATGCATCAACACTTTTTCAAACCAATCAAAGTTTAGAAAGAGGAAATGAAAATGAAAAGAATCAAAGGTTTAAAACTTGTAGATCATGAAATAAAACTCTTACTTAGTTAAAAACTTTAAGAATCAAGTCCAAAACGTTGGGTTTCCTTTGCTAGTCCTTACGGTTTCCTCCCTCTCCTCACGGTTCACCAATCCTCTTCTTAGTCCATGGTCCTTCCCTTTCTCTCCCTTACTAGCTTGGCTTGATCTATGAAGAGTTTGGTGTGGAAGTTTGAGTTCTTCGTCCTCTTTTCTTCTAATTCGGTCCCTCTTTCTTTTTCTATTTCTCACCAAGAGTTTGATGATTCTCTTGGTGTCATGTGTTTGGTTTATGGATAGGAATGGAAGAAATATGTGTGTTGATGAATGAATGAAGGATTCACTCACTCACTCACGGTTTTAGAGGGTTGTTGGTGTATGTTGTTGCGGTTGTTATTGTTGAGGAAAGAAAGAAATGGTTAAGGTGGAATGCAGAATGAAAATGAGCTCCCTTCTTCCCTCACGGTTTTGGCCCTCTCCCTCTTATGCTTCTCTATTATTTCTAATTTCCATCAAGGGCTTGCATGGGGGTTCAAATTGCAAAACTTGGGGACTAAGTCACAAACTTGGAGGCCAAGTTTGCTCCTAAGGTCCCTCACGGCTCCTTCCTTCCTTCCTTCTATTCTCTTCATTTTTTTTTCTTTAGATCATGCTTAAGTCATTAGGATGATGTCATGGTGTTGACTAAAAGGGCATGCCACTTGGAGACTAAAGGAATGAGCTTGGTGGCCTAGCTATGCATCAAGCATTCGGCCATGGGTGGTTAAGGTGAGTTGGATTAGCTTAATTAGGTTTAAGGCACTAGTTAGGGTTCTAATCGTGATTAGGGTAGGATTAGGTTAATTAATCTAGGTTTAGTCCACTGATCCTTAGCGATTAGGGCATAATCAAGGATTAAGGTGCTAATCAAAAACTTAATCAAGGGTTTAAGGAAAACTAATTTTTTGGATTAGCTCACTAATCTTGAGGGTTTAGGGTTTAAGAAAATGATTAAGCACTCAATCAAGGATTAAGAGCTCAATTAGGGTTTAATCCACAATTAGGGCATCAATTAGGGTTTCTAGAGATAATTGGACTTTGATTCCTTGAAACTTCTTGAAAATAATTTTCCATGAAATCATACAAATCAATAAAAAAAATCTTAATTAAAACCTTAAACAATCAAGCACACAAAGTCACAACACAAGTAAATCAAATTTCAAAGCATAAGAACTTCATTATGAAATCAAAATTCTTTTAAACCGATTCTTTAATTACTTAGGTTAAAACAATTTTCTTGATTAGGGACTTGTAGAAGTGAGTCAAAAGGGCACACGTTACACGGGGTGTTACACAAGGGAATTTGTCGATCGATGAGTATGCTTCGAAATTTGAGGAGTTAGTCAAGTATGTACCTCAATATGCTGGAGGAGAGAACGAGCGATCTAAGTGTGTTAAGTTTAGGGATGGTCTTAAACCTGAGATTAAGTTAGCTTTCTCTCATTTAGAGATAGGTGATTTTGCTAGTTTGGTGAACCGTTGTCGTATGTACGAAGGAGGTTTGAAAGCGAGGGGAACGACTGTGAACCCTTCTTCATCCCATGGACCGGTTCGTAATTTTCCTTTTCATAGAGATGCTGGTGGAAGGTATAGGGCTCCGCACCCATATTCTGGTGGAAGGAGAGACCTACGTTTTGGAGGAAGCGGACAAGGTGGAGGCTTCGGAAGCAACGGTAATCGCGGTGGAACCCGTGGGGGTAGCAATTTTGGAGGGAATCGCATGGATCGTGGTGATCGCAGCAATTTCGGAGGAGCTAGATCAGGGAGTGTACCTCAATCAACATGATCCCTGGAACTGGACCGATTTCAAAAGCACCCTATAGGATGGCACCAGCGGAGTTAGCTGAATTGAAGAAGCAATTGGAAGAGATGTTGGAGAAGAAAATGATAAGGCCTAGTGTTTCGCCTTGGGGAGCACCGGTTTTATTCGTCAAGAAGAAGGATGGTAGTATGCGTTTGTGCACGGATTATCGGCAATTGAACAAGGTGACAATCAAAAATAAGTACCCTCAAGTATAGTATTAGACAGAGATCCACGTTTTACTTCGAAATTTTGGGTCAGTTTGCAAACAGTAGTTGGAACGAAGTTGGATTTAAGTTTCGCATATCACCCACAGACGGATGGACAGTCAGAGCGAACTATCCAGACATTGGAGGATTTGTTGAGAGCCTGTGTGATTGAGAGTAGTGGTGATTGGGATTCTTTTCTGCATCTGATTGAATTTACTTACAACAACAGTTTCCATTCAAGCATCGGAATGGCACCGTATGAAGCTCTGTATGGTAGGAAGTGCAGAACGCCGTTGTGTTGGTTCGAGACTGGTGAGCATCTGATAATGGGGCCAGACGTAGTTCAGCAGACGACTGAAAAGGTGAGGCTAATTCAAGACAGGATGAGGACTGCTCAAAGTAGACAAAAGAGTTACCAGGACAAGAGGAGAAGTCCGCTAGAATTCAATGAAGGAGATTTTGTCTTCATGAAAGTAGTGCCAACTACTGGAATTGGTAGAATGCTCAAAACCCGAAAACTTACACCTCGTTTTATTGGACCTTACCCAATTCTCAAACGAATAGGACCATTAGCCTATCAGATTGCCTTACCTCCTTTTCTTTCAAACTTACACAATGTCTTTCATGTATCTCAATTAAGAAAATATGTTCATGATCCCTCACACATCATTGAACCCGATTCGGTACAACTAAAAGAGAATCTCACATTTGAGACCTTACCTCTAAGGATAGATGGTAGTAGTGTTAAGAAGTTGAGAGGGAAGGATATTCCCTTAGTTAAAGTAGTATGGAGTCGGAATAATGGGGAGGATGCGACATGGGAGCTTGAGAGCAAGATGAGAAGTTCTTTTCCGCACCTGTTTGATCCAGGTACTGTATTTATCGGGGACGAGAAATCTCTAAGTTGGGGAGAATGTAATACCCCGTCTGAATACCTCATATTTGTTTTAAAACCCTAAAAAAAGATTAATTGGATAAAGTGTTTCAAAGATGATTTTTAAATCGAATTTCTTTTACGGTTTTAAGTGATGAAGATTTTTTAAGGAAAATGATTTTTGTTTTGAGAAAAACCCTATGAAATTTAAATTGAATTTTTGGATTGAGTTGGAATTGAATTTTAGGATTAAATTATTTAAGTGTTTTATATTTTGTATTTTAAAGAAAATGTGGTTTTGTGAAAAAGAAAATAAAAATGAATTATGGTGCATGTGTGTGTAGGTGTCGCCGTGCGGTGTGTGTGTTTGGCATGCATCATGCAATCTTGTTGACTTTCTTGCACCCTCAGCTAGTAACCCCTTAGCACCTAGGTTTAGTTTAGTGTTAAGCATGGTTAATAGTTTGACCAACCAATAGGAAGCAAGCTTAGCCCTAATTCTTCTCTATTTGTCCAAAGGCTTGGCTTGAGCCATGCAAGCCTTGATGTGGTCGAAATTACCCTTCCTAGCAACACTCTTGACCGAATTGACACAAGGGTAAGAAAGGAATTGTGAGTTGCTTTCTTATAAGCCCAAACCGTTGCACACCCACCTATTTGCCTCACAATTCACTTCCAAAACTAAACACATTTTCTAAAAGAGACATCAAGCTCTTAGAAAAGAACTAGAAACTTAGAGAGAGAGGGAGAACTCGTGAGCACCAAGGAGAAGAGGAAGAGGAAGACCATGCTCAAAAGCCTTAGGATTCTTGGAGATTAAGTGAAGAGGTTGAAGATCATTTCTATTTCTCTAGTTTATTCGAAAGTCCTAAGTTGTTCTAAGTGGTTTTTAATTTTCTAAGTCTTGTAAAGTTCTTTGTTGTTGCATGTTCAATTTTTTTTGAAGATCTATGTTTGTAAGCACTTGTAAAGCCTTGATCTTAAGTTCCAAGAACATCATAAGCTTGTAGAACCCTAACCCATGGACATTCCTATTCGGTCTTGCTTAGAAAAAAATTAGGTTGTGATGACTTTCATTTCATTCTAAGTTCATGCATGATAACTTGATACTATTTAAAGAGGATCTATGTGGTTTTCATACTTTGTCTTTCACTTTGAAATTTTTCTAAAGTTTTGATCTTGGTTTTAATTTTAAAAAGGGATTTGATCTTTGTTTTGGCTTTAAAAAGGATTTGATTCTTACCTTGATTTTCCATGGTTTTGATTTCTAAGTTTTGCATGAGATTCTTTTGCTCAAAAGGTTTTACTCCATGACTTGCATGTCACGGTTTTGATGAGAAACCAAGGAAAACAATTCTTTTCCAAATGATTTATGTTTTGATCTAATTCATGTGTATTTCGAAGTCAAGGATTTAAGTTTTCCTCTTGATTTTGTTAAAGTACCATTCGGTCAATCTTTGAAAACAAAGAAACTTAATGACCTTTCATGAAAAAGTTCTTTGCATGTAATTTATTTTTGATTTCCATGATTTTAAAAGTGCATGCAAAAGAAAATGAAAATAAAAATGTGTTTGAAGTGACACAAGTAAATCACGGTTTTGAGGATGAAAAAGAAGTGGTATTTTCTAAATCTATGTGTTTTACATGTGCATGTTTTTGATTTAAAATTCTCAAGGTTTTTGCATGAAGAAAAGTGCATCCAAGATTTTGTTTTCAACTAGTGATGATTCGGCCTACATTAGGTTGAAGAGGCTAGATTCTTTTGCACGTATTTGTCTCTTTGAAATGATTATGTTTCATGACTTTGTTTTAAGAAAAAAATTTGTTTGAATTGTGTTGTTTTGTTTTTGATTCCATTCGGTTGATAAAGGAAATTAGTAAATGAATTTGATTATTTTCTTAAAGTAATTTCATGATTTAATTCTTTGCTGTCCAAGGTTTTAATTCCAAGTATTTCAAGTTTAAAAATGTTTTTGAGTTGTGAAAAGACATGGATTTCAAGTGTTATTGATTTATGAAAAATTGGAGTGAAAAATGGTGGATTTTCAAGGTTTTCCAACTAGGAATGAGTGGCTGGACTTTTCCATACAGCCACATAAACTATTGTTTTATTTATCCTAATATGAGTTTTCAAATGATTTTCAAAAGGCTTTAAGCAATAGAAAAGATTGAGAGTTGTTTCGATAAATATCAATATTTTAATAAAGAATAAAGAAAGTAAAGGGTTTTGATTTGAGAATCAAGTGGTGATTTCTAATTGAAATAGTTTTAATAAAAGTGTATTTATTTATTTGAGGTCATTCAGTGGACGGTGGTGACAATTATCAAAGAGAAGTTAGAGACCTTCAAGGGCAAAGTATTTCTCTTGCTGGAATAAGAGGTGAGTGAGATTGCGGTGAGCCCGTAACATTTTTGCCAGATGGTGGCGCAATGTGTTTATGTAATGCTTATTTACGTTACGTTCTTGTGCACGTTATTTATTATCTTAAGTCAGTTCCTTATTACTCTGTGATGAGATGGTGATTTTCCCGTTTGATAAGTTTAAGTGATTCACGAATGATAATGAAAGAATAAACGTATGAGGATGAGTGAAGGAATGGTATGTGATGCGATATGAGAAATGCGATGAAATGTCAATGTATTGGATAAGGACATGGTGCTCGTGAAGCTGAGGTCGTGTTAGAGAATATGTTGTGCTGGAAGTGATAGTGCAAAGAGCAATGTGAATTTATGAGAAAGTGATGAGGTGAGATGGTTGCCTGAGGGGCTTGGAATGTGAATGTATCTGTGAAAGTGGGGAAAAAGATGCTCTAGTGGTCGGGTTTTGTCGAAGGGATGGACTAAGGGCAAGCCGACTATAAGTTAACTAAAAGACTTTAAGGTTCTAAAAGACTTTAAAGAATATTAAAAGACATTAATATTCGCGGTGAGATATGAGAGTGTGAAGTAGTGGAGAGGAAGATACTATGGGTATCTGCGGATACTCAGGTGGAGATTGCATGAGGGGAGGGCAATGACGGTGACTCGTCAAGAAGCCTCAAGTACATTTCTAGGCGGGACGAATCCCATAAGTGGCACACTAACGTGGTGGGGACTGGGTCTAATGTCGTGGTAAGTACCGCATAGCTAACTAGAAATGATACTGTCACCCCCTTGAATGCAAGTCTACAACAGTTGAGAGGGACTGGAACGGGGCAATGTGTTTTGCCACTGCGTGGACAGTGAGCCTTGATTATATGATATGTTTTGAGGCTGAGACCTCCTGGCTTGGAGCCATTTGTTGAGACAGCTGTCGTGCCCGCGTGGTAAAGGTCCTGTACTCCTGTTGGCTTCCGACTAGGTGGATGGAGACCGAGGAGATGTAGAGTGCGCGTTCCTCAGTGATGGTGATTCCCCTACCTCATTGAGTGAGTTAAGTATGATAAAACTTAATAACAAAAGAATAAAGAGATGCTGAATATTTGAAAAGATGGGCAAAGTATGATGATGTTCAGTTGTGATACATTGTAGTAATGGTTGGCGAGTATTGCTTTTTATGTGTGGTTTATTTTATATCCTGAATACCTTTATTTATGATATTGAGTTTGATTTGGGAAAAGCGTTTTATCCTTCAAGTACTCGATGTATTCTGGTTCTCGTGTCTTGTTCTGTGTATATATAGTCGTCGAGTGTCCTTGGTACTGTTCACTTTTCTCTCGTGTCTATTCTGCGACCTTGCGGTCAACCTGTTACGTATGGCGCGCTGACTCTCTCCTACCTGGTTGTCGTATTGGCATTTGCCGGTATTGCAACGGGTAGATGGCGTATCATGTAGCGATCCACATGTGGCCTCTTCAGGGAGGTGCATGGGAGGTGGTACCTGATGGATGGATCTGGAGAGGAGATACTCGTCTGGAGATCGACGATCCGAGGCACATTCTACGGGGAGCAGGCATGGACGTGCATGTTGGGCAAGTCACGCTGCGAGATTATCAAGACGGTGGACCACGGGAACACCATGAGCTAAATGGTGATCCTGCACCCTTGGTAGCAGTGGTTCCTGAACCTATGGAAGAGGAGAACGATAGCGAATCTGATCACGCAGCGGAGACGGATCCAAGCGAGGATATGGAGATGGAGGCTAGTTCTGCTGATGAGTGACGTCTTACAATCTGTGTCTAGAGGATGTCTTGTGTCTAGGATCTGAGTTTCAGTCGAGGATTATCTTGTAATGAACTAATGATGTAATCAGCTATCTTTTATTTCGGTTTGTAATATTTTGATTTCAGTTCACTTCTTTTGGAAAAACTTTAGAGTGTATCTTTAGTATGTGTGACTTATGTTTTCATCAATACAAGCAAGTTCCATGTTTTCATAATGATGTTGATTTAGGGTGAAAGGTTTCGAAAGGGACAACTCGATTTTCAAAAGGGTGGATTACGTATTAACGAACTTATACTTAAAAAAAATGGCCTCATTTTTTGTAAGAAAGTAATCATAATTCAGTTAAGTTTTGGGAAGTGAAAATCGGGCTGTTACAATACTTATTATAGAAGATGCTATCTCATATAATATGCTTGTGTACTGGTGAAGTTCTTCCCTGAGGAGTTTCGCCATTGTTTGTTTAGAAGGAAGTCTCCACCTTTTTAATATGTTCACCTTCTTTAGTATTTTTACTCAAGCATCATGATGAAAGATAGTTTTAATTCCTCCTTTGGAATTCTTTCATTTAATTTCAATGCACATAGCTTCTCTTGTACTTGAGGCATTACCTGTAAAAATACTTAGCAACATTTCTTATGGATATCCAAAGACTTGGATCCTTAAGGATTAGTAGCATTGCTCTTCACAAATATCAAAGATATTGTGAAGGAAGAATATGAATAATCAAATAATTGTATGCACTAATCACAATGACAGTCATGCTTTATGTAAGATATTCAAAATAAATTCATCATGCCTTATATATCAATGCACTATTACAACATTACATATAAAGTGTAATCATGTGATAAAAGATAACAAAATTTTTAACCACACATGATATAACACACTATATGTAACATGTATCTAGGACTATACCAAAAATATTCATGTGCTAAAAGGAATTTTCAAAAAGGTGTAAAGCACACATGCTTTAATTCAACTAAGGAGTGATCATGATAATTAAAAATATTAAAAAAAATTTAGCACCCATGATCCACCTTAGTGTGAATAAAAATTAGAATAGTCCAAGTATACCTTTGTATAGTCATTGATATAAGAGGAATAAGAGATAGATACCTTAGGTTTGTTGACCAAGGAAGTTCTTGCCTTTACCCATTGCTTCACCTTTTGATTTTTGAACATAATGGTTTTTCCATTTTTATGATGTGAAGATTTGGTGTTGGTACGCATCTTTCTCCTTTGATTGACCCATCTAGTTCTTGTCCTCTTAGGTACCATCTTTGTTATTTTCTCCTTTTCTTCTCCACTTGGTTCATGCCATTGCTTCTTGCTTGAGGTCCTCGACCTTATGAATTTACTTTTTGGCACGTGAGAAGCATTGGTTGTAAGTGTTTTTCTACTTTGATCATGTTTCTTATTCGTGTGCCAACGACTCTTTGACTTCCCTTTACATTTATCCAATTGGTTCACCCTTTGATTTAGTTTCCTGCACATTTACGACACTAGGAGAACCTTTTGGTACCCATTTCATCTTGGGTCCTAGAGGGTTAGTCTTAGGTTCCTTAGGAATCTTTGGAACCCATTGAAAATTATTTCTCATACAATAATTTTTATGATATAAGAATAAATGAGAAATATGTCCTAAACAACCATAATAATTGCAAATAATGGGTTTGGATGATGGTTTGACTTTTTCAAAATTATTTTCATGAAACTTGGAATTTTTGTCCTCACATTGAAAAATATCATTGTCAAAGACTTTACCTGATTTTTGGGTATCCACATTATTTTCAATTTCATCAAGTAAAGAATTTGAGAAAATAGACTTTTCAATGCTATTATAATCAAAAAGTGCATCCTCAATTTGTTTTTCAATATTAATGCAATTTTCAAAAATAGTTGAGGAGCTATTTTCTGAAAACATCTCTTTATCAAAAATATCTCCATTTTTCAATATATCAATTTCATTTTCCATTAGAGATAATTTTTGTAAAGAGTGCAAGTTTTTATTTTCTAAAGATATCAAGTCATCATTCAAATAATTATATGCAAATTGCAGAATTTTAGAACATAAACTATTTTGAATTACCTCATGTTCCTCATGGGCCAAGTTTCATTTTTCATCTTCCATTGATTCCTCATCCGAAGAGCTTGATTCTTCCATTGAGTCCATGAAGCTTTCAAATAATCTATCTAGTTCATTGTCGTTGCTAATAGAGCTATTCCCCACGCTTTCTGTTTCATCATTATAATCTTCGTCAAGGGAGTTGGTCCTTTCAAGTTCTATAGCAATTTCTCATGGTTCCTTCTCCTCTTTCCTGTGGACACTTACACTTTCAACAAGATCATTAGTAGCAAAGTGTATATGTAAAGTGTAACACCCCAATTTGGACATAGAATTTTTAGCAAACATTTGCCATTTTTTTTCTTATAACCTTCCTAAAATATTTCCGTTTAATTTATTCTCAAAAGATTAATTTTAACCAATATACATTACTTAGCTTTGTTCACAAAATATCCGAGATGTTTTTCTATTCCAAACTAAGACATTACCATTACACATTCCAAAACTCATTTCCTTAAAATATTATTTCCTCTAATGATTATTTGCGGAAAACATTTGATTACCTTTAAAAAAATTCGACAAAGACTTCAATTGAGAAGTAACAGAATTTATTCTTATAATCGAGCAATTACATCAAACCAATTGTTTTACAAAAAGGTCACGGCCCCTAAGGTCATGACATTCCCTACAATAAAATACTAAATAAAAGCTCTATGCCAAAACTAAAGATTACATCAGTCCTATCAAAGCAGACAAACTCAATCTAACTATTGAGACTTAAGATAAACATAAAACTTCTTGTTGTCGCTGCTCTCCACTACTGATGCCGCATCTGGGTCGTACTCCCACTGACGATTCTCTCCGGATCAAAGTCTCAACACATGCCGATCCTTCTCAAGCCATCCAATCAGCTTCACTTCAAAATAATCCCAATGCACTATTTAAACTTCCACACGATAATGACTTGATCTGCTATCTGTGGACATCATTCCCAATGTGCACAGAAAAGGGAAAGCAGAGAGAGTAAGCGATATGAACGAATTAATCGTCGATGACATGGACTTACTCTAAGGGATCACATTAAGATTCACACACATTCATGTACAATCATCTGATGAAATAAGCAAATAGTGACCATTCTCGAAAGACCTCATGAACATAAGTATCACCATCATCATTTCATAGCATCTCCTTACAATGTCAGGTTACATCATCAATAATAATTTCACTTTCTTCATAAGGGATTTTCAATAAAAATATTAATAATCTTCTTCAATTTTCTTCTTTCAACTCAAACATAGCCGTCAATGATTTAGGGAGGGAAATCATTGAGGCAGGGGAATAAGTCAGCACACACGATACATCTCCTCCTCAATATCCAACCACGACCTAGTTCAGAAAGTAGATGGGACGCACATGAATCCTAACCACGCAGGCATCGATAGTCAAAGGGTACGCACCAGCTGAAACCACTACAAGGGGCCAGGAAAATAAATAGTAAATGGACCACGCTCAGTGGGTCAGTACATAAAAACGGTGACCTCTAGCCTCGATTCGGATTTCTTCTCACCATCTCTGATTTGCTCAAGGGGGCGACAGCTCTACCCTAGTTGATTGTGCAGTCCTTGTTACGATTGAGGCCTATCAGGGACCTCGAACCATTGTAATGTTGTTCTGCCTAGGGAAGCGCTCCAGGCTTCTTGACGTTTCAGCATCCTTGACTTCCCCTATCACAATCACCACTCGAAGAGTACAAACCTCCAAGTATTCGGTATCTTTCCTCTCCACTACTTCTGTCTCAACGTAGAGTTAGGAAAGGATTAAAGCTTTTAAGTCTTTTAGAAAAAGATTTAGCTTTATTAACCTATCATTGGTTGACCCATTCTAAGTCATGCTTCTAACAGGACTCGACCTCTAAAAAAATGAACAAACACCTCCCTACATACAGTGGAATCCAGAAAGCTCGCAACCATGGCACTTCATTCACGTGGCCAGCTGCTTAAAATCAAGCACGTCCGAAGACAATGCGATTGGGATATACATCACAAGGTTATCTGTGCTACGTTGTACCATCACTGTATACTATTACTTTAGACGATACGAGCAAAGCTTACTTTTCAATTTTTACACTTTCAAGATAACAATTCTCTTTTCCAAAATCAACGGGATATTACATGATATTTAGAATAATAATCAATTTTCTCCAGGATACATCATTATTCAAAGCAGATTAACAAAACTGCTCAGGATATAATATAATTCAAAGCAGATAAATATAATATGCATGAAATATAATACAGATAAATCATAAACAGCGAATCACACAAACAAGAGTTACTGTCTCAACGTCGTCCGGCCAAACACGCACACAACAATTGATGTCACGTATTTTGACAAATAACTACGGAGTTCTGATCTTTGAGATGATCAAGAACATCCTAATGCTACCCAAAGTGCCATTGTGTCTTAGGAAAGCTTCTCTCTCACCTGGACTTGAAGCTAGAGACAAATGATTCTGATTATCCGAATTTGCTCCACTCGAACCTTAAACATTGATAATTCAATTCAAAGGACCAATCAATTATACATTCACAAAACAATAACTTAAACCAATTGAACCCTTTTTCAAAATACATAGAAAAATCGTATATCATAAAACAATATTAGTAACTTAAAACCTCTTTGAAAACCAAAAATATATTACTACATCAGTAAAATCATTTTTTTCTTTCAGCTTTTTAAATCATGAAAACCTTTTCCCGAAATAATATATCTTTTTAGAACTTTACTATCACCTCTCATAAATAAGTTCCAAAACTTTAATTACTCAAAAACTCATCTCCAAGTATCTTATAACAACTACCATTTGCAGATAAATTATACAGCATGAGTTAAAATCATTTATTTTTGATGCAACACTTAAATCAATTTAAGTAGTAAAGAATTTGTTCTAAAAATCACAGAACCATATCAAAAGCTTACCCAATGCATATACAACATAACTCATATATTCCTAAACTCAAAATAATTTCTAGAGTTGATGCAACTTATTTACAGACTCTAGACAACATATAAAAATCACATTTCAAGCATCAGTACACATATATCATTCATCTAAACTCCTAACACATAAAATCACATATTTTACCATATTAGAACAATTTCTAAGATTGATGCAATCAAATAAAAAATTCTTGGACAGCATAAGTGTAACATTCTCAACTTAAATATGTAATATAGTGTGAATTATGCCAAGTTATTCTGAGAATTGTTAAGTTTAGGAAGAGGTTTTGTGTATAATATCAAGTTTGGATTGGGTAAAGAGCCTATGGAAATGAATTAGAGGTAGAAAATCATCAAAATATGACTTTTCAACTAGGTAATCGATTACTTGGAGGGTCAGTAATCGATTACAAGGCCTCTGGTGGACACACTAAAATGTTGCAGCAATTGTAATCGATTACCTCATTCGAAGTAATCGATTATCCTGAGTTTTTGAGCTGTAATCGATTACTTTCAGGGCATTAATCGATTACTTGTGCTCTGCTGAATGTATGGAGGAATGTTGCATCAAAGGCTAATCGATTACTTGGGGGTGAGTAATCGATTACCACAACAAAAATCTGGAAAAAAATAAGGAGCACGTGTCATCTTGGGTGTGGCTTAAAAGCCTTAATAGTGAAGCAAATCAACCTCAGCCACTTGTTCTAAGATAGGGCTTATAGATAAAAAAAGAAATAAAAGAAACCATATAGCAACAAAACCAAAGAAAATCACTTTTCTCTCTCTTCCTCCTCCACTCTCACTCGAGTTCCTCCCTCCTCCACCATAGGGTCTCATTTTTCTTCTTCTCAAATCAACCAAGAACAAGTGATCCTTGCATCTCCATCATTGTAACTCCTTCTTTCTCATCTCAAGGTAAGTTTTTAAGTTTTGGTTTCTTCTCTCCCTCTCTCCAATTCGTCCTTTCTCTCTCTCTCTACCATCAATGGTGGTTTTCAATACTAGGCTATGGAGGCTCCACTTTTCTTTGAGTCTTGACTTGAATCATGGCATAAATGATGATCCCTCTCTTTTATGACTCTATATTAGGTTCTATCCTCATCTTTTGGTTTGGTATCTCTTTGGTGGGAAGGCTTAATTTTTGGAGCAAGCTAAAATCTCCCTATCTCTAAGAAGTTGAGGTAAGGAGGTTTGTGTTACTATATTTTAGGGGGTAGGTTGTATTATGTTTATATTGGGTGGCTAAGAGTTATGTGCTAGATTTAGAATAAAAATCCTAAGATATATAATATTGTATAAAGTGTTGAAATATGATATATATTTTTGATATTATGTGCTAGAATGTGTTGTTGTCATTTGAAGTGTGTGATAATGTATTGCTCTATTTGTATGGAAATTTAGTAGTATAATTGGATAAAGTAATTATTGGTTCTATAATATTGAATGCAAGACTTTAAAATATTGTGGTGCACTTTTAAAAGGCTAAAGGTAAATTAATTAAAAGAGCCAGTCTTGTAAGACGTTGTCCGGGTTGTGGGACTGTACGCTTAGACTGTTGTGAATCAAGTTGTGTAAGACGTTGTGCAGGTTGTGGGACTGTACGCATCGACTGGTTCGGTTTGAGGTCGTGTAAGACGTTGTTCAGGTTGTGGGACTGTACGCATCGACTGATTTTATTTGATGTCTTGTAAGACATTGTCCGGGTTGTGGGACTGTACGCATAGACTTGTGCGATCCAGATCTTGTAAGACGTTGTCCGGGTTGTGGGACTGTACGCATAAATCGCGTAAGACGCCATAGTGCGCAGCTGTAAGACGTTGTCCGGGTTGTGGGACTGTACGCAATGATGGATCCACATGAATAAATTTCCAAATGTTATGAGAAAATTAAAGTGTATGTAAATTAAAGAGAAAAGAAATCATGGAAAATCAAGAGATTTGATGAGAAGTCATATATGATATTGAGAAATATGTCAAGTTGTATACTTTGGAAATGTATGAAATGATGAGATTAAAACTATGAAAGGACTACTTCCATTATGGAAATTAAGATAAATGGATTGTTTGGGGAATGCTTAATTGATTTATATGCACTATATGATTTCATGTGTGTGGCTTGGTGGTTCAGTATAGCATGATAGAAACTGCTTCCCTATTCTATTGTGTAATACTCACCTCCTTACCATTTTTCAGGTACTGAGTTGGAGTATGCACATGGACCGGCCGAGCAGGATTACTCTCCCTCACAGGGAGAGTAGGGTTGTGTGATTTAGATGCACTTACTGACCTAAGCCTCCACATTCTTTTGATGTATATGTACTGTATATACTTTTTGAGTAAGGCTTAGGATAGTTTCATTTGGGTCATGGTTTATGTTTCCTCTTTGGGCCTAGTTGATGTAATGTCTTCTTGATTTGCATGCTTATCATTTTGCTGGCACTCTGACAAACTGTTACTGATGTTTTACTATTGAGCCCACGGCGCCACTATATGAAGCATATACATACTTATATTTTTAGCCCTGCTGGCTACTGTTGATATTATATAATGGTGTTAATCAGGTTGACCTTTTGGAAAAGTCCGAAAAACAAACGAAACTCCGTCCGTTTGACGGTAGATTTTCATAGATTATGTACTGTCCTTAAACACTATATGTTCTTAACCCTCTAAGTTCTCAAGATTTTGGTAACCAGGAGCTCGGTAGAGGATCAAGTGTTAATATATGACTTATGGTATTACTACAGTTCCAGTTGGGAAAAGCAGGGTCTCCCTAGTCAACGGGTGTGTTCAGAGTGTCAACTTAGGGATGAGAGTACTTACCTGAAACCCTAGTTGTGATGAGCTATTTATAGGGTTTGGAGGAGGCTGATATGGGCCCTTTGGGCCTTGTATCAGAGTTGTGCTGAACCAGGATTCTGTTGAGATAATATCGGACGATCATGCTTCTAGAATCTGGACAGGATCAGCTGAAGATCTCATGTCTAGGCTGTTGTGAGAATCTAGGAGAGATTTGCGGAAGGGATAAGAAGCCTCGGCGAGCCTGAGTTTATCCACGAGCCGACGCTATGTCTCGGTCCTAGAGTCCCGAGCCTAATGGATTGAGGACCGATGGTGAGGCTCGGTTCCATCAAGTCCGAGCCTGGCCCTTTCGTATTGCTCGGATCCCACGAGTCCGAGCGAAGGACTTTAATAGCAGGTGGACCAAGCAAAGTGCCCTTGAAAGAACCCTTTGATGAAACTCGGGTCCATACATGGTGTAACAACCCGATTTTCACTTCCAAAACCTTGACTGATTCATTTTTAATTTGTTGTAAAAATGAGGCCATTTTTTTTTTGAAAACATAAGTTCATTAGTGGTTAACGTTACCCTTTGAAAATCGAGTTGTCACTTTCGAAACTTCCCATTCAAACACCACCATCATGCCATAACATCACTTTCATTACGATTAAACATAAGCCATCAGTACTGGAGTCACACTCCAAAAAGTTTTCCAAAAGCAGGCCAAAGTTACAAAAATTACAAGCCATGATTTAAAAAGTAGCTTAGTTACATTCATGGTACTTCACAAAGTAATCCTCGATTGGAACTTAGATCCTAGACACACTACATCGTCTAGACACAGAACATAGGAAATCACTCTTCAGCTGAACTAGTGTCCGTCTCCATGGCTTCACTTGAGTCCGCCTCCGCTTCATTACCAGATTCACTAACGTCTTCTTCCTCCATCGGTTGAGGAATCACAGCAGCCAAAGGTGCGGGATCACCATCATACTCGTGATGCTCCCTCGGTCCGCCATCTTGATAGTCACGGAGAGTGACCTACCCTGCATGTACGTCCAGACTCGTCCCTCGCAGAATATGCCTTGGATCATCAATCTCCAACCGAGTTTCACCTCTCCAAATCCACCCTTCAGGAACAACCTCCCATGCTCCTCCCTGAAGAGGCCACATGTGGATTGCTACACGATACGCCATCTACCTGTTGCAATACCGACAAACGCCAATACGACAAACAGGTAGGAGAGAGTCTGTGTGCCATACACTAACGAGTTGACTATGAGGTCTCAGGGTAGACTCAATAGAAAGAAAGACAGATGACAACGACGATTGACAGATATACAGAACTAAACAGGATAGCCAGGATATAGAGAATAAGCAAGGTAAAATAAATAACCAGAACAGAATAGCAAAGCAAGTAACATAACATAAACATAACATAATAATCAGAAATACATAAGTTAAACAAACAACATCTAAAGCACATATAATTAAAGCATATCATATCATTCGGAATCATTGCTCATCTCACTGAGCAGCACCACTCTCTCAACATCCAAGCTCATCATAATCTTTCTCAATCATTCCAACATTCATTTATATTTTTATTCTTTGAATATTAAGTCTTATCATAATTCGGTTCACTCAATGAGGTAGGGGGAAAACCATCACTGAGGAAAAACGCACACGTCTACATCTCCTCGGTCTCCATCCAAACCTAGTCGGAAGCCAACAGGAGTACAGGACCTTTACCACGCGGGCACGACATCTGTCTCAACAATTAATTGGCCCAGGCCAGGAGGACTACAGCCTCAATCAATACAATTCACATAATTATCATTAATCAACGCACACTGTACAAGCAGTGGCAAATCACAATGCCCCGTTCTAGTCCCTCTCACTGTTATAGACTTGCAATCAAGGGGGTGACAGTATCATTTCTAGTTAGCTATGCAGAACTTACCACGGCATTGGACCCAGTCCCTACCACGTTCGTATGCCACTTGTGGGATTCGTTCTGCCTAGAAATATACTCCATGCTTCTTGACGTTCACCGTCCTTGCCCTCCCCTCATGCAATCCCCTCCTGAGTATCCGCAGATACCCATGGTATCTTCCTCTCCACTACTTCGCACTCTCATACCTCACCGCGTATGTTAAGTCTTTTAATATCTTTTAATGTCTTTTAGTTAACCTAAGGTCGGCTTGCCCTTAGTCCATCCCTTCGACAAGACCCGACCACTAAGGGATACATCTTTTCCCCACTTTCACATAGAATTCTTTCGCTTTCTCAAGCCGCTTGGCACAATTCCATCACATCATTCCCGTAGGAATTCACATAAATTTCTTTAACGATCATTCTCCGTCTTGAATCCGTCAGCACGATCTCAGCTCCACGAGGCAATCTCCTCGTCTGGTGCGTTGCTGATCCATAATATTTCCGTGAATCACCTCATATATCGCTCTTCCACTTATCTTTACGTTTTACTTTCTCTTTTAAAATCTCATTACCATTCATCATAACATCCAATTCACCAAACAGAATATAATATTTCTAACAGTAGAATCACAAAAGAACTAATATAAAACAGAAACAGGCATGCATCAATTTAATAAAGCATATAAACACATAACACATAATAGATCGCGTAAACCTCTTTTCATTACCACACGAGCAACTACGTTACGGGCTCACTGCACTCTCACTCACTCACTCACTCACTCACCTCTTAATCCAGCAAAAGAAACACTTTGTCCTCGGAAATCTCTAGCTTCTCTTTGTACGTCGTTCCCACTGTCTACTGAATACCTCAAGGTAAATAAATACACTTTTATCAAAAATCTATTTCAATTTAAAATCATCACTTGGTCTCTTTACTTGAAATAGAAAATCCCTTATCTTCCTTAAAACACAATCGTTTTTCCAAAACAAAACACAATCTTTTCTTAGACTTGAAATCCTTCAAAATCATTTGAAAACTCATATTAAAATAAATAAAATAAATAGTTTATGTGGCTATATGAAATAAGTCCAGCAACTTTTTTTTTAATTTGTAAAACATGGAAAAATCAATAATTTTCATTCTAACTTTTGATATATTAAATAGCACTTGAAATCCACACTTTTCATAAATCAAAAACATTTTAAAAATGGAAATATTTTGTAACTAAATCTTGACAAGCAAGAACTAAAAATCAAAATCATGAAAATACTTTTAGAAATAATCAATTGCACTTACTCATTTTTTTTATTAAAACCGAATTGAGCAAAAACCATCACAACACAATTTAAATAATTTTCTCAAAATAAAAACACAAAACATAATCATTTCAACAAGTCAATCACATGCAAAAGGAATCTAGCCTATTGAAACTAGTGTAGGTCGAATCATCATCATAGGAGAAACAAAGTCTTTGATGCAAATTTCTACATGCAAAACCTTAAAATAACAAATCAAAACATGCACTTCAAACACATGGTTTTAGAAAATACCACTCCCTTTTTCATCACAAAACCGTGACCTCTTTGTCACTTCAAACATGTTTTCATTTTCATTTTCTTTTGCATGCACTTTTAAGAATATTTAAATCAAAGAGAAGACACATGCAAGAACCTTTTCATGAAAAGCAATCATGATCTTTTGTTTTCAAAGCTTGACCGAAAACTCATCAACAAAATCAAATGAAAAACTTAAATCTTTTAGCTTTCAAACATACATGAACTTAGATCAAAGTAAAACCATTTTGCAAAAGTTGTTTTCTTTTACTTTCTCATCAAAACCGTGACATGCAAACCAAGATCAAGACTTTTTGAGTAAAAAAAATCACATGCAACACTTCAAGATCAAAGCTATTGAAAGATCATGGCAAGAATCAAATCTTTTTCAAGATCAAAACAAAAGATCAAAGCATTTTTGAAAAGAAAACCAAAGATCAAAGCTTTTAAAAAAATCAAAGTTAAAATCAAAGCATTCCAACCACTTAGATCAACTTTGACAAACATAAAACTAACATGCATGAATTCAAACCAAAATATAAATCATCATGACCTAGTTTTCTAGACATGGCCGAATGGTAGAGTCCATGGTTTAAGGTTCTACAAGTTTGTTTGGCTCTTGAAACTCAAGATCAAGGCTAAGAATTTACATACAAACATAGATCTACAAGAAAAATAGACATGCAACAACAAATAAACCTTACAAGACTTAGAAAAATGAAAACTACTTCTAACACTCTATGATCTTCGAATAAACCAAAGAAAAGAGAAGATCTTCAACCACCTTCACTTGATCTTCAAGAAAACCTAGAGTTTTTGGGCTTGATCTCTTTCTTCTTCTCCTTCAAGCTTCTCGGCCTCACTCTCTCTCTATCTCTCTCTATTTCTTTCTAAGAGTTTAAGGAGAGCTCTTAGAATAAGTGTTTAAGAAATGAAGGAAATGAAATGAGAAATGGTGAAATGAACTAAGGCTTTGAGATATATATAGGCAAACGAGCAATTCCCTTCTTGCCCTTGAGAGAATTCGGTCAAGAGTGAATTGGGTCAGGGTAATTTTGGCTTCACAAAAAGTTGCATGGCTTAAGGTCATGTCATGAGACAAATGGAGTAGAATCAGGCCTGAATCCTTTATCCTATTGGTTGGTCAATTTCTCTAACTATGCTTTTCACTAAACCAAACCTATATGATGCTAGTCTACTACCTTAGGGTTCTAGAAAAATCAAACCCTATTATGCATGCACATACACACATATAGCCGAACATACACATGCACACATACACATGGAAAATCATTTTATTTGCTTTATCACAAAATCACAATTTCCTTAAAATACAATATATCAAATACTTAATTATTTCAACTCAAAAATTCAACCCAAAACTCATAATATTTTCTCACAAAAATCATTTTCTTTGAAATCCTTTATCACTTGAAATCATAAAAGAAATTCAATTCAAGAAATTTTCTTTCAAAATACTCTTTTTAAAACACTTTCTCAAAATAATCTTTTTATCATTAAAACAAATATGAGGTATTCAGACGGGGTGTTACACATGGTCGGCAGACCCTACAAGCCCCCCAGCTCGTAAGACTTGGAAAGTTTGTGACGAGATAATAAGTGGCTAGGGTTGACCTTTAGCATGTCTTGATCCCGATGTGACAACTGTTTCCAGCCTTAACCATGTAGCCTGTCGGAGGTGACGTTTTAGGTTCTCTAGGTGCGGCCCGGGTCCTGGGAAGTTGTGCAAAATCATTTCATTTTTCGAATTTTGAAAAAGTACCTCCAATAACCGCCACGTCTTTCCCTGTGAGTGGCTAAGTGGGTTAATGGGCCTTACGCCCAACCGGCGTATTATGGAAGGAGGGAAACTGAATGGTTTTGAGGGGTACTATTCGAATCCTTTATTCATTTCCTTCTACTACTTTACATTCGTTTGCATTTTAACTTCACACACCCGGCTCCTTCTTCATTCTAATTCCAAACACGTTTCTGTGCATCCCCTGACCGCATTCAATATCAACCATCACAATCAAACTCTTCCATAAAGATCAAGCAGCAACCAGAAGCAGGTAATCTTTTCCTCTTTTCTAACTTAAACAATTAGTTTGGTTCTGTCATTTCTGGTTTTTTGTTAGGGTTTTTGCAGGGATTTGGGATTTTAGTTCTAAGTGGGTAGTTTAAAGGGTTTTCGGTATTCTAGTATTTCTCAATAATGAGGGGTTGGAGATATTGGAGGAAGGTTTACCATGATCTCTGCAAGAGATTAGACGAAGAACCTTCCAGCGACTCTAGTTCTAGTTCTTCTGGGGATTCTAGGGTTTATGAAACTGAATCCGTTCCCCTAGAAACTGCTTACGATATCGCTAATACCACTGCAAATCCTCTTATCCCCCCTTGCGGCGAGAAGGTAAACGAGCCATTCGAGGTTGAACCTTTGGCCACGGAGTACCCCACCGATCCCGCAGAATCATCGAGATGGTTACTAGCTTATAGGTTTGTCGAGCGTCGGGCTCAGGTTAGGACTAACCCAGAATGCTTTACCAAAGGGGAAGAGTTACCTGTAAGGGTAGGGGGACAAGGTCCAGGGCTCGGCCTTAGGTTTAGAATTAAAATACCTGCTGTAAAAAATGCTAACGCCGAGCCTTTTACTTTTTCCCCAGATATGGTGGAGCGCAGGTGTGAGACCGATCCCGATGAATTCCCTTTACCACCCAACCATGCGGAGTATGACGAAACTTTTGATCGAGAAGTACTCGGGACGAGGCCTTCTCTGCTGACGATGGATAGCTTGAACCACCTCCGGCCTATCCTGACCCCTCCGAACGCAGACGGGAATGCCTCGGCTTTTTCTTTGAGGCATGCAAGCATAGACGACCGCGTATGCTTCAGAGTACCAGAAAATCAACAATTTTTTTACTTTTACGAGGAGGTGGCCACGAAGGTCGGCATTCGCATGCCCTTTTCCACCTTTGAGACAGAGGTCCTTAACCACTTAGGTGTAGCCCCGAGCCAGCTGCATCCGAGCAGGTGGGCCTTTGCCAGAGCTTTCCAACAGTTTTGCGATGCTGAAGGTCTGGTAGCGACATTACGAGCCTTCTTCTGTATATATGCCCCCCAAGTAAATAAATTTGGTAACTCTAAGGGTGATCGAGGCCGTACCCGATCAAAATAAAAGGGGTTTTATTCTGTAGTACTAGGAAGGTGATCCTAGGTCGTTTCCCAGCGAATATTAACGTAATAGAAAGAAATAGCTGACTACGTTAACTCAGATTAGGAGAAAGGACAACCTAAGGGTTTACCTCGCTTGCTACCCGATCCTTTCTTGCTTTTCTTCTCCGGACAATCTGGCGAATAGTGCCCCGGCTTCCTGCAATTGAAGCATACTATTCCCTTGGGGTACACCACAGCTGTAACACCCCGATTTGGAAATAGAATTTTCACTAAAAATTTGCGCCATTTTTTTTTTAAATAAACATTACCAAACCATTTCATTTTAATTCTTTTACAAAAAGGTTTTCATAAAACAATTTGATTCATTTGGTTTTCAATATTTGGTTCATAACTCGCAATATAAAATTCCTTTCCAAAAAGAGATGTCACTAACACTTTTCCAAAAAGCTCCTTTTTGTGATGCCAAAATTATTCGATGGTTAATTTGCGGAAAACATTTAATTATTTAAATTAACTTCATACATAATAAAAAAGAACTTCTTTTATTCCATTTAAAATAATCCATATTACAACTGGGGTTACATTCGGGACAGATTAATCATGTCCTAATCACCTTAAGATAGGATACAAAGCAAAGACTATCCTATCTTATACCACAAGTCTTCATTTCTATCTCCCATCACAAATATCTAGAAGATTCCTCGATTGTCTCTTCCGCTTTCTCCTTGTACGTGCGTCATCTCATGATCCTCTTCCTGTCTTAAGCTACCACTCCTTGATCTGCCATCTGTAGACATTGTTCCCCAATGTCCACAGGAAAGGGAAATAGAGAGAGTAAGCACTTCCGAACGATATTATCATCGACGGCGTGGGCTTACCATAGGGGAATATTAAGACCACACAAACATGTACATCATTATTACCATTACCATATTTCATTTGTTACCATAAACTCTTTTCCCAAAAAGGGTATACCTCTTAAAAACTATAGCCGTTATATTTTATTATCTTTAGTCTCTAAGTTTCATACCATCGGTAAATCAAAAAAGGGGGTACCATTACCGAGGTGCAAGGTATGGATATCACACACGTTACATCTCCTCCACAAGTCCAACCATATCCTAGTTCAGAAAGCAGATGGGATGCACAGGAACCTTAACCATGCCGGCATCGAAGTCAGTAAACGAAAGGCGGTACCAGACGCCGGTGGCAAGTAAGATATCAAAATTCATGTGACCAGACGCCGGGGGTCAACAAGATTTATTCCACAAAATTTCCAAAAACCAAACACCTACCGACTTCTAGCCTCGTTCAGGTTCCCTCTCACCATCTAGGATTTGCTCAAGGGGGTGACAACACTCTCTCCAGTTGGCCTGCAGTCCTTGTAGTCCAGATTCCAGTGAACCTTGCCATTGTAGTCCCGTCCTGCCTAGAGAAGTACTCGAGGCTTCTTGACGTATCATCGTCCTTGCCCTCCTCTATCACAATCACCACTTGAAGGGACTCCAGCCTCCAAGCATACGGTATCTTTCCTTTCCACTACTTCACTCTCAACGCAAGGTTTAGAAGAGGGGTTCCTAAATCTTTTAAATTATTGAAAAGTTTTACTACGTTAACCATTCCTAATTGTGGTCGACCCATTCTATCCACACTTCTAACGGGTCTCGACCGCTAAGGGATTTACTTATCACGGGCGCTTCCAAATTACAGCGGATTTCAAACTGAGCTCATAACCACGGAGTTCCAGTCACGTGGCCGGCAAAACTTAATGATCAAGCACGTCACTTTGACAGTGCGATCAGGGATAACATTACTAACTTTTATAAATTTCCATAAAGATTTCATATCAATTCCTTAACCATAAAGCCTTTAATCAATTCTCAAAATTATCCAATATAACATCATATCAATCAATTATTTTCCAATAACAGGTTTATATAACATATACGCTAGACATGTTATCATTAACAATTTAATATTGATTCATCATCATAATAAACAGAATATACAACTCATATAATTATATTCGAGGGATCGTTGTTTTCGTATGAACGGCGGAACACACACAAATGTCGTTCTACTACTCACCCGATAGATCCCTAGTTCCGACCTTTGAGATGATACGGAACGTCCTAACATTACCCTACATGCCACTATGTCTTAAGAAGGCTTCTCTCTCACCTTGAGTTGAAGCTACAAAATTAGTTTCCTCTTGCTTTGAAGTCACGTCACCCAAATCCGAACGAAAGCCTTTACCAAATAATATTTACAAAATAATTTCATAAATAACTACTCAATTACAATTAAGCAAACCACAAGATACATATCCTTAACAACAATTTCCTTTATCACTTTTAGGAATCTAAAAGACTTGAACCAAAACTTTCAATACTTAAAATAAATCATACTTTACAAAATCAAAAACCTTTAAAACGTCAATGGAAATTTTTAGAACTAATTATTAAATCAAAAGAGATTATTTCATACTTTTCATTAACTCAAAATCAATTCCAAAGGTTTATATAACAATTACCACCCAAAGATTATCACAAGCCACTTAAAACAAATAGCTTAAACTTGATGCAACCTTTTTAATCATTTGGACAGCCAAGAGACACCTTCTTTAAAAAAAAATCAATTTTAACATTTACCAAAAACACCTAACACATAAACAATCATTCTAAAATATAACTCCATGTAACTTAAACTAAAATTTTGGACAGCATTGTAATACAAACTCAAAATCACTTAAACATTCCACAATTATCATACAAGCACCAGTAAAACAACAATTTAGTAAACAACTAGAACATTAAGGCATACATTCACAAAGTTACTTTTATAATTCATTTTTACTTCTAAACACTTATACTAGAAATCTTAGCATGAAATTTACATATTAATTCATTTAAGAACAAGTCATAACATCAATGCCACACATTTCACATTTTTGGATAGCGTGCATACTCAAACTTAAAAATTCAATTTCTCTTAAACAGAACATTGAAAACACATGCCGATTCTTCCTAAATTCTTATAGTAACCTCTACTATAATAAAATAACTAAAATTAAACAATATAAAATAGTTGCATCTGCTGTACAGCCACAGAAAAGTTGCATCAATTCAAGAAGTTCCAGTAAAACAATCTAAAACAATTATATACAATTCTAACTTATGCCAAAAACTTATAAATTCAATTATTTATAATAAAATATTACTTTTTCATAAATTCTAAATTCTGGACAGCAACTTAATATTTTTATTTAAATTACTTTAATCAATCAAAAATACTCATTTCTATTTGTTTCTACATTATATTTGCACATACATACTAAGTATCACTAACATTCTCAAAAATAATCATTTGGGGTCTTAAATAAATAAATTTTTCAGATTTAAAAATAAATTTCCAGAATAAAAATGAAACTTTTCAAAATTAATCTTTTCCATATAAACATGTAATATATTCCCTAAACATACTAAAGTAATCATCAAATCAATTAGAAATATTCAATAAATTTAATTTCTTTTTCTCTAAAATTCGACTAACATATAGACAACTTAGAAAAATATTTTTAATTCCTAAAGCATCTATATAATATAATCACATCATTACGTATACTAAAAAGAAAACAATATAATAGATTTAATTATTAACAAAATATAAAATAGATTTCTAAAAAAAATTTCACTTTTTCCAGCAACTAACATATACAAATACATCAACCACATACTCATATAATTAATCACAAATGCATGTTCTTATAGGTTTATAACAACTACCATTTTTCCTATTTCTTTTAAACAATTTAATATAATTTAACTACAAACCATGCAACAAGCAAATTACAAAAAATAATTTAAAAATAATACCATAGACCTCACGGTCTATTATTTTTATTTTTCCAGAAAATGTATTTTTAATCATTTACTCATTGTTCTTTATTTAACTTAAATCAAACAAAAGGAAATCAAATACAAACAAACAATAACAATTACATAAAAATTCCATAACATATAATTCCATATACTTCAAGAACATCAAAAATTTCCAGAGTTAATTTTATTCTTAAAAATCATTTTTTTTTGTTCCTTAAAATCATTTTCATTTCATTTCTATTTTAAAGAAAATACCTATTTGTTTTCATTCTTAACTATAACTCAAATACACATGAAATAACAACAATTATCATACAATATAATTATATATATATATATATATATATATATTACACGTCCAGAATAAAAGAAAATAAAATAAAAATCCTTTTTAATTCTTTTATTTATTTCTATTCCCTTTTTATTTTATTAAACAACAATACAATCCATATATCAAAATTACACAAATCAACCATCAATTTCTTATTATGTGACACGGCCTATATATATATATATATATATATATATATACAATTTCAGGGCATTAATCGATTACTTGTGCTCTGCTGAATGTATGGAGGAATGTTGCATCAAAGGGTAATCGATTACTTGGGGGTGAGTAATCGATTACCACAACAAAAATCTGGAAAAAAAATAAGGAGCACATGTCATCTTGGGCGTGGCTTAAAAGCCTTAATAGTGAAGCAAATCAACCTCAGCCACTTGTTCTAAGATAGGGCTTATAGATAAAGAAAGAAATAAAAGAAACCATATAGCTACAAAACCAAAGAAAATCACTTTTCTCTCTCTTCCTCCTCCACTCTCACTCGAGTTCCTCCCTCCTCCACCATAGGGTCTCATTTTTCTTCTTCTCAAATCAACCAAGAACAAGTGAACCTTGCATCTCCATCATTGTAACTCCTTCTTTCTCATCTCAAGGTAAGTGTTTAAGTTTTGGTTTCTTCTCTCCCTCTCTCCAATTTGTCCTTTCTCTCTCTCTCTACCATCAATGGTGGTTTTCAATACAAGGCTATGGAGGCTCCACTTTTCTTTGAGTCTTGACTTGAATCATGGCATAAATGATGATCCCTCTCTTTTATGACTCTATATTAGGTTCTATCCTCATCTTTTGGTTTGGTATCTCTTTGGTGGGAAGGCTCAATTTTTGGAGCAAGCTAAAATCTCCCTATCTCTAAGAAGTTGAGGTAAGGAGGTTTGTGTTACCATATTCTAGGGGGTAGGTTGTATTATGTTTATATTGGGTGGCTAAGAGTTATGTGCTAGATTTAGAATAAAAACCCTAAGATAGATAATATTGTATAAAGTGTTGAAATATGATATTTTTGATATTTTGTGCTAGAATGTGATGTTGTCATTTGAAGTGTGTGATAATGTATTGCTCTATTTGTATGGAAATTTAGTAGTATAATTGGATAAAGTAATTATTGGTTCTATAATATTGAATGCAAGACTTTAAAATAGGCTTATTTAAGTTTTTGGTCCCCGAAAGTTGACCGTGTTTTGGTTTTAGTCCCTATCTTTTTATTTGACCGGTCCTAGTCCTTAAAAGTTCAAAAAAATTTGGTTTTGGTCCCTGCCGTTAAATTTTGCCGCTAATGCTGACGTGGCAAACGGAATTTTAAAAAAAATAATTAAATTTATAAAAAAAATAAAAAAAAATTAAAAAAAAATATCTAAGTTTTTGGTCCCCGAAAGTTGAGCGTGTTTTGATTTTAGTCCCCATCTTTTTATTTGATCGGTCCTAGTCCTTAAAAGTTCAAAAAAAATTGGTTTTAGTCTCTGCCGTTAAATTTTTCCCTTCATGCTAACGTGACAAACAGAATTTAAAAAAAATAATTAAATTTATAAAAAAAATTAAAAAAAAAACCCCAAAACTCGTACCCAACCCCACCCCACCCCACCCACCCTCCCCTCTTTCTCTCTCTCTGTCCCTCAATCACTTGGCTTTCTCCCTCCCTCACGCCCTCCATCACGCCACCGCTCTTCCCTCTCTCAAGAACACAAATCGCGTCTCCCTCCCTCCCTCATGGCACTGCTCTTCCCTCTCAAGGCAAAATCGCGTCTCTCTCACCCCTCACCAAGGCCTCACGGCCTCATCTCTCTCACTCACGTTTTCCCTCTCCTGGGGTGGGGTTGGGTACGGGTTTCATGGGGGAGAGAGGAAGAGGGGAGGGTGGGTTGGGTTGGGTTGGCGTTTTTTTTGGGGGGGTTAATTTTTTTATTTTTTTTTATAAGTTTAATTATTTATTTTATTATTTTTTTTAAAATTCTGTTTGCCATGTCAGTATTAACGGCAAAATTTAACGACAGGGACCAAAACCAAATTTTTTTTAACTTTTAAGGACTAGGACCGGTCAAATAAGAAGATAGGGACTAAAACCAAAACATGGTCAACTTTCGGGGACCAAAAACTTAAATAAATTTTTTTTTTTTTTTTTTAATAAATTTAATTAATTTTTTTATTATTTTTTTTTAAAATTCCGTTTGCCACGTCAGCAATAACGGAAAAATTTAACGGCAGGGACCAAAATCAATTTTTTTTGAACTTTTAAGGACTAGGACCGGTCAAATAAAAAGATAGGGACTAAAACCAAAACACGGTCAACTTTCGGGGACCAAAAACTTAAATAAGCCATTAAAATATTGTGGTGCACTTTTAAAAGGCTAAAGGTAAATTAATTAAAAGAGCCAGTCTTGTAAGACGTTGTCCGGGTTGTGGGACTGTACGCTTAGACTGGTGTGAATCAAGTCCTGTAAGATGTTGTCTGGGTTGTGGGACTGTACGCATCGAATGGTTCGGTTTGAGGTCGTGTAAGACGTTGTCCGGGTTGTGGGACTGTACGCATCGACTGATTTGATTTGATGTCTTGTAAGACGTTGTCCGCGTTGTGGGACTGTACGCATAGACTTGTGCGATCCAGATCTTGTAAGACGTTGTCCGGGTTGTGGGACTGTACGCATAGATCGCGTAAGACGCCATAGTGCGCAGCTGTAAGACATTGTCCGGGTTGTGGGACTGTACGCAATGATGGATCCACATGAATAAATTTCCAAATGTTATGAGAAAATTAAAGTGTATGTAAAGAGAAAAGAAATCATGGAAAATCAAGAGATTTGATGAGAAGTCATATATGATATTGAGAAATATGTCAAGTTGTATACATTGGAAATGTATGAAATGATGAGATTAAAACTATGAAAGGACTACTTCCATTATGGAAATTAAGATAAATGGATTGTTTGGGGAATGCTTAATTGATTTATATGCACTATATGATTTCATGTGTGTGGCTTCGTGGTTCAGTATAGCATGATAGAAACTACTTCCCTATTTTATTGTGTACTCACCTCCTTACCATTTTTCAGGTACTGAGTTGGATTATGCACATGGACCGGCCGAGCAGGATTACTCTCCCTCACAGGGAGAGTAGGGTTGTGAGATTTAGATGCACTTACTGACCTAAGCCTCCACATTCTTTTGATGTATATGTATTGTATATACTTTTTGAGTGAGGATTAGGATAGTTTCATTTGGGGCATGGTTTATGTTTCCTCTTTGGGCCTAGTTGATGTTATGTCTTCTTGATTTGCATGCTTATCATTTTGCTGGCACTCTGACAAACTGTTACCGATGTTTTACTATTGAGCCCACGGGGCCACTATATGAAGCATATACATACTTATATTTTTAGCCCCGCTGGCTACTGTTGATATTATATAATGGTGTTAATCAGGTTGACCTTTTGGAAAAGTCCGAAAAACAAGCGAAACTCTGTCCGTTTGACGGTTGATTTTCATAGATTAAAAAGGAATTTTCAAGTCCGTATTTTAATATAAGGGAAATTAAGGGTAAATAATTATAGGGTGTTATAATAAGCTCTAAATCTTAAAAATCACTTTTCTCTTAAACTGTTAATCCAAAAATAGTGTCACTTTTTCCTATTGCTTAATTACAGGTTCTATTATAAAAATAACATAAAGTTTGATTTAATTAAATAATTTAAGCTTGCTGGACGGCCACATCAAAACAGGTTGCATTCATTCAAAAATCAATATTCTACAAGTTCTAACACTTATACCCAAAAGCTTATAATCCCCAACTCAAAAATATACATAACTTAGAAAAATAGTCACATTTTCTAAATCACATCAAATCTGGACACCAATATCATTTTTCAGAAAATAATAGTTTTATTCATTTTAAAACTTATATTTTTATACTATACATTATACTAGACACATATACACACACATAAACACATCACAAATACACATAAAAAAATACTTTAAATCACACGCCTTATCAAAATAAATTTTTTTTTCCAGAATTAAAATAAATTTTCCAGAATCATTTCTTTTCACCAAAAATCATTCATTCAATTGTTATTTCATGAAACCACATCAAAGAATTAAGGTACAAACATCATATAATCACATAGGCACTTTAGAAAAATCAAAATAATACTCCTATTCAATCATATAATAATTCAGCCAAAATAAATAAAATAAAACAGTAACCAAATTATTTTTCACATATACACATATTTAATGATCATAATCATATACAATTTACAACTAACAATGAATCAATCATGCATATAAACATCAAACAATTATAAAATTTTTATTTTGAAATCATATAGGCCTCACGGCCAACTCTGAAAATAAAATAATTTTCAGAATAATTTCTAAATGAAATTTTGTTTATTCATCAAATGATTATTCCTTTTAAGAATTCATGATAAAATATCAAACATCCATCATTCTAAAATTCCAAAAATCACTTAAACAAGTTCATATGACACAAATCAAATTTTTCACTTCCTTATTTCATCCTCATATATTCGGCCATCATAAGGAATAAAAAGGGGAAAACTTTGTTTCTCTAAACCTCTTTATAAGTTCCTTTTAAATCCTTATTCACGTGACCATAAACAAAATAAAAATTTCTCAAATACTTAAAATAAATTTTTAAATCTGCATATGAGTGTTCTTTGTCACACTCGTTTGCCACAAATAAGTCTTTATTATTTTAATAAAGATATAGTTAAGATGGATTTCATTCGAATATATATAAAAAGAATGGTAAGTAAATTTTTTTTATTAAATGTAACACTCCTTGTATATCATCTTACTTTATAAGAAAAGTAAGAAGTTTATGAAAACTTGGACTTGTTATCGTTGGAAAAAGATCTGAAAATAAGAATTTTCTCTTCCCTTGAAAATTTAATTTCAGAAACACTTGATCAATGATAAAGGTTGACTACCAAAATCAGAGTTTGCGGAAACATAGTAAAATCATCATATTGTACCCCAAAATATATCAAGTGTAACAAGTCCATTAATACCAAATAAGTATAATTATGAAACTGAATTCCTCTTATGATACCTTTTTCCAAAGTATGTATCATATAAGTTCTATTAAAAATAGAAATGTTATAGAGCTGGTCACTGGTCCTTTGTCCAAACATCCTTCTGGTCGGATCCTCGATATCTGCACAACGGGTTTCCAACCCACACCTTCTACACTCTGCATGCACCTAAGAGACATCTCCCTTTACAGATTCTTGTGCAAGCTAGATGCACGATCAACACCTAATAAGGGCATGGGGGTTAGCTATACATATTCGCATAATCAAATAAGAATAAAACTAACATCCACAAGTCAACATGTAGCAATTCATGATGCATAACCATATGAGCACACCCGGTTAATCATAATAATTCTTTCAATGCAGGTGGCATGATGCATGATTTCTTCCACAGTTGAGGCCTCTAACAAAGTCCATCTCGGACGTCCATCCAATACACCGTTGTGTTCCCGGAACACTGACATTCGTTCCCAGAACGTAATGCCAAACCATACTTGGATGATAAGCATTCACTCCCAGAGTGTGCATCACGTTCCCAGAACGTGTAGCAAACCATACTTGGATAAATAATCATCACTCCCAGAGTGTGCATCACGTTCCCAGAACGCATACGTTCCCATAACGTATAAAAACTAGGTCCCGGACACTGGCCACATATCTATAATGTGTCATCCAGTAGGTTGCTTATCAAAGTGTTCCCAGAACACCAACATACGTTCCCAGAACGTATAAAACCAGGTCCCAGACACTGGCCACATATCTATAATGTGTCATCAAGTAGGTTATAATTTGGTACTCCCGGAGTACCCTCCTCATATTCCCAGAATATGATAAACGTTCCTACCAACCAAACTTCCATTCTATATGAATGCACAATCATGAAGGTTGGTTTTTATGTTTAATTCCATTATTAAACCAACGTGTTCCCAGAACACTCATATACGTTCCCAGAACGTATCGCAAACCATACTTGGAATAAAATCAAGCACCACTCCCAGAGTGTGCATCACGTTCCCAGAACGTGTCCAAGAAACCATGTCCCAGACAATGGCCACATTCCTAGAATGTGTCATCAAGTTGGTTGCATTAGTTTAGTACTCCTAGAGTACGGGGTCGAGTACCCGAACATCACAAACTATCCTTGCCAACCTATTTCATTACCTTTCTCTATGCATGCCTTGCATACATAACTACTAAGGTTGATCTTTCCATTAATTACTGTGATTTAGAAATATTCCAATTTCTCTTTTGAATGATTTATTTGAGGTATAACCTTTGGCATAAAATTCCCCTTTGAATTTTTCTCAAAACATGCCTTTTTAAACTTAGATTGAGTAATACAACTTCAATGGTATTTAAAAACTTAACTTTTTATTTTTCAGATTCAGGTACTAACCGGTTACAGTTTCAGGCTAACCGGTTAGAATTACAGACCTGAACTGTTTACCATTGCAATTCAGAAAAACCCTTTTTCTTGAATTCTCTACCCAATCCAAAACACCTTTAACATTGTTTTATACCTCAAAAGCCATTGTTTGCATCGTTCAAAAGTTCAAATCGCATTTCATTCTCCAATGAACATAATTTCCTCTTGAAATTATTTCATTAACTTAAGGCATTAACTTTAATCTTTCAAGTCTGAACCTTGGCATTATAATAACTCATATTCAGACCATGTATACTGAAATTAAAGCTTAGATTTGAGCAGAGACCATTAAGATTTCAGGACTGATTAATAAACTAATTCTCTTTGAAAATCTGCAGTGTCTAACCGGTTACGAATATCGTGTAACCGGTTAGATTATGCCGTCAGTCCATTAAAACAAGAGTTTTAACAACTCATTTTCTTCCTTTCTCAAATCTAACCCAAACTCAATATGCACAAAGTTCATATGCCTTAAAACAAACATGTTTACACCCAGAAACACATTCATATTGCATGCATCATGTTTATGGTATCAAATTGCATGAAAATTCACATAAACACAATTTAATACGACAAAACTTAGATTAAGCACTTAAACTCAGAATTAAGCATCGACATAGCTTGCATGCATCCAGATAACATTGCTCAAAACAACAATTGAGCTCAAATTGGCCTCCAAGCCATTTAACCATTTCAACTTATGCCCTTTGAGTCTCTTGGTGACTCATCCTATATTCAACCACAATTTATTCTCATTCTAGCAAATAGTAAGTTTCCCCCTTACCTTAGGTTCGTGCTTGATGAATCTAATCACTGGAATTTGCCAGATCTCCCCAGAATCCACAATCTCCATTTTCAGTCCCCAAACAGGTTTGACAGGGTCCAAAAGCCAGAAGATTTGACATAGCAATTGGCCAAAGAAATTGGGGAAAATAGTTAGAATTCAAAGTAGGTAACATGAACTAGAGAATCAAAGAGGTTTGAGACTTAAAGGTTAACTATGCTTACCAAAATCGAATCTGGAATTCAGCTTCCAGAACCAGAACAACAGAGAACTCAGACTCAAACTCTTAGCTTCCAAGCTTCATTCCTCCACCCACACGAACACTCAACTTACAAGGTGTATATCACTGGAAAGCTCTTGATTTAAGCTTTCCAGAAAGGTGTGTTTCACTCTCTAACTCTCAAAGAAGAAGACGAATTGCTTAGAACGAATTTGGAACCCTAATTACCCTTCTTCAACAAGAATTGCAGCAATCCACCCTTGATTCTTCAGCAATTCCATTATTTATAGACAAATTAAGATAGCATGCAAGGCGACACGAATCTCCCACCAAGAATCGAGTGGGATTCGTGGCGAATTCTGGGTTAAAACGCGTGATTACTCATCAAACGCACTAACCCAGTTTTCTGAGTTCATCGTGTAACCGGTTACAAAGCCCCTCTAACCGGTTACATACTGGTAAAATTCAAAAATTAATAATTTAATTACTCTTTCTTCAAAACCCTTTTTAATATTGCAATTAGGTCCCAACCCAAGGACTAAATTGCAATATTCATATTTTTGTACAAAATAACCATATAAAAATATATCTCATATTTTTATAATAAAAACACATAATGTACAAAAACTAAAACCTTCAAAATTCCATTATAAAATAATTGTTATAATTAATTTCTTGGTTATTTGGGAAACGAAAATTAGGGGTGTTACATTAAATAGCGGCCGTTATCTCGAATCCTTTGGTGGAATATTCCAAAACAGAATAAAACGATTTAACATAAGAGTTTGCGGAAGTAAAACATCAACCTTGAGCTGATAATTATCAAACCACTAGTCATATATATATATATATATAATAGGGAATATAAAAGTATCCAAGGTACATCAGGATCCAGGTCGAGATAGCAAGGGTTTTAAAAGTACAAGTCCATAGAAAATAAAACTAACATAAGAAAAGACAACGCCTCTCTGAGATCCCTCAAAATATATACATCATATATACATAGCAAAATATGAAATCCTAGATTGGCGGTCTGATGATCCTCCTCCATCAGATCTCCAGCAAAACTCCACATGTCCCACATACCAACTATTTATACTATGCATCACCCGGTGGATCCCCAACTCCCCACTGACTCCCAGTGGAGTGCTCGACTGGCTCCCTCTCGCTCTCTGCCTCCTCGGGGTCCTCCTCTACCACATCCGACTGAGTCGGTGCCCTACCACTGGGCACTGGGTCAGCTGAAGGAGTCCCATGATCTGGACTCATCGGACTAGCTAAAGGAGTCTCCTCCCGAATCACTCGGGAAGTAGAGGGGTGGGATCTAGTAGCTGCTCTAAAACGAAACGAATGAAATCGACGAGCTGGTCGAGCCGGGGGTGGTCCATGATAAGCATAAAACGGGGGTACATGCAGGGTATAAATAATAGGTATGCGGAACCTACGAGGACGGACACGAGCCAAGGGGTTGGGATGAAAGAGGGTCACCTCTACCTCTCCCTCAAAAGTGGCTCGATGGTCCTCGTAATACCACACTCCACTGGGGAGTGGGCGTAACTCGATGCAAGCTAGATAGCGAGCCATCATCTACAGTGGGCATAAGGGGTAAGCAATATAGTCTACATAATCGAATAAGAATAATAAAAGCATGTAAACAATCACATATACCAAGTAGTCAAGTGATATGCATAACCATATGAGCAAGCCAAATTTTTACTTATAATTATTCTCTTTAATTATATGGCATGATGCATGCTCACTATCTCAAATCCCTGAGATTCTCCAAATATCATTTTATGGACGTCCAACCAAACAACCCATATATGTGTTTAAAACGTATACTGAACCTGCTCGGAACATAATCCATGACGTCACTACCAAAGTGTACGTCGCGTCACCAAGACGCAGCAGCACTACCAAAGTGCACATCGCACCACCAAGACGCAGCAGCACTACCAAAGTGCACATCGCGCCACCAAGACGCAGCAGCATTCCACAATATTGCCCACATTACCAAAATATGTCATCGAGCAGTTGTATCCAAATTGGTACTCCCAGAGTACCCTCCTCATGTTCCTCGAACATGACAAACGATATCCTATCGCCATAACACCATGTATGAATGCACATATAGTTTCCATTTGAGATTATCCTTTAATCTTGTTATGTGCAACATGCAATACATTCACCAATGTAATATCAATGTAATTTAACACATCATATCTTCTTTGGAACATGGCCCACCCTTTGTAATTCATCCTTAACTTAATTAAGATTTGACTTAGTTGAAAATGGTATTGTCTTAGCATTCTAGTTAACAAGACTCGAGTAGGGTTTAAAAGACTCGAGTAGAATTTCACTCTGTACCAAAATACTCGAGTGGTTCTTAGTAAGACTCGAGTGGATCTTGATTTTCTGAAAAGTTCAAGTCTCAGGTTTTTCTAAAAGTACTCGAGTCGTTCATGAAATACTCGAGTCTTCATTAACCCAGAAGACTCGAGTGGATCATGCAAGACTCGAGTAGTTCATCATAAAAATTCATTCTTAGCATCAGTCAGTACTTGAGTCCTGAGTCGGAGACTCGAGTGTTGGTGCCACCAGACGCAATGGTGCGTCCGAAATACTCGAGTCTCGAGTCAAAGACTCGAGTGTTAACAGATAAATAATACTAAAACTTGAGTTTTAACATACCATTTTCAATTCTAACCAAATTCAATCAAAACCAATGGTCAACAGATCTAACATTATGTAAGTTAAACATGTTCCAACACAAAAATTACATTGAATCACCACTGAGCATCAATTATGCATAAAAACCACATTTTGAGCAACTTAACATACCAAATTCAATTCTAATCATTTTTGGCATGAAAACAACTTGCATACAGTACACATGCAACATAACAAACTTGCTCAAATCAAAGTTAATTCTCAGAAAGGCCTCCAAGCCTTAAACCTATTTCAAACTATGCCCAAAGAGTCTCATGGTGACTCCACACATAAAATCCTACAATTTGAATTTATTCTAGTGAACAAATAGCTTCACCCTTACCTCTAGGTCGTGAATCAACAAAGAGATTGCAGAGAAATTGACTGGAACACTCTAACCCACAAAACCCTTTGCATGTAGCCACATTCGAATAGAGACCAAAACCAGAGATTTTGACATGCAAATACAGTTTAATAATTGGGGAAAATGATTAGGAACGATTCTCTGCAACAAGGACTAGAGGTAGGAAGGAATTTGAGGTTTGGAGGACTCATATACTTACCAAAATCCGAGCTCAAAGTAAGCTCCAGACCTCAGTTTTCTGAACTTGACAGCAACAACACCAATTTTTCGAGCTTCAATTCTCCCTCTATACGAAGCCTCAACTCACAATCTTTGTGTCTTTGTAAAGATCGAGATGTGAGCTTTACAATGGTGTATAACACTCAATCTCACACTCAGAAATGAAGGAGAACGTTGAGGACAAAATTGAGAACCCTAACCTCTGAATTTTGGAGAAATTCGACAAAATGGTTGATTTTCTTCAATCAACAAGCTTAAATACTCACTTCCATTGCCCATGCATGTCGACACGAAGCCCACTATCAAGACCAGAAGTTGATTTCGTGTCAACAATTAAAAATCGTTGAGTGCTGACTCATCAAACGCACTAACGAGTTCAACACTGACCAGAATACTCGAGTCTTTCCTGAAAGACTCGAGTCTTTTGGTCAAAATTTGAAAAATAATTATTTTAATTCCCTTCCCTCCAAAACCTTTCTAATATTACTTCATGGTCCAAAATCAGGGACTAATATGCAAAAATCCTATTTTTACATATTATTAATTATTAACATATTTCCCATACCTTTTCACTTATCTCAAGCACACACATAATCACATAATTAATCCTAAATTAATTATAAAAATAATATTTATAATTTAAGGAAATAATTTTGAATTAATTTTATAATTTTCATATCATTACATAAGGAAGTGAAAATTTGGGGTGTTACATTCTTGAATAAGAACATAAACTATAAACATAAAGATTTACTGTTTGTTCATAAAAATCCAAAAGAAAAGCTTAAAACAAAGTAAAAATAATAGATTTTAAGCTCATAAAAATACCTTTCTCCTATGCAATGAAAAATGAAAAAGACTTCTCTGAAATTCCTCTCTTCCTCACGCCTCCTTCTTCTAGTTGCTAGGGTCTTCAATTTTTTTCTCTTAGATTTTGGTTGAGTGTAAGAGTAACTAAGGCTTCGGAAGGCTCTTATTTATAGGATAAAAATTTAGGTCTTCCCTTCCCCATCTAATTGATACACACGGCCAAGAGGGAGTAATTTAGTTCTGGGAGTTTGTTTTTGTCACTTAATGATGGTCTAGGAAATTCCCCTTCAATTATTCTTAGTCTACAACTTCCATGCACTCCTTAATTCCCAAAATAAGCACATGATGAAAATCAGAATACTTCCCCTTTTTCTTCTTGGTTTTGGACGGTGCACTCATGTATAGGAGGGAGAAAAATTTTGCATTCAACTTGATTTAAGTCACCACACATTCAACCAATCACATAAATTTTTCTAAATTAAAATTCAAACAAAAATAAATAATTTTGGACGGTGGTCCAATAGAAATTTTCAGAAATGTATTTTTATTTTTAAAATAAAATACACCTAAGTCAAAAAGTCATTAATTGCTCTTAAATCACATTTTTCAAGTTTTAAAACATAGAACTCGTACTATCAGATATAAAAATTCGAAAACTTCAGGATTCAAATAATATTTTCATAATAAAATACTAAACTTTATAAAATATTTTTAAGTCCAGAGGTACATTTTACATTATTAACGAAAATATTTTATCATTTATATACGTATATACCTATATATATACATACATACACATAATTAATTAAATTCAAATAATCATAACTTTATAAATATAAAAGTCAAGGTACCACAAATCATCACTCAATAAATTAAGTATATTCACACAGTTTTATAAATTAAAATGATAACACAGATATAATTATAATTAAAAATATAATCACACCAATAAATTGGGTAAAATTGTGGGTCTTACAATCCTCCCCAACTTAGAGATTTCTCGTCCCCGAGAAATACAGACAACATCAACAGAAGCTTACAAGGTTCCTACACATATGCAACTCTCAACATCCACATTCATACCTTACGTGTTCCACACGACTTCTCTTGAAGCACTTCGTATTCTCTGATCCATACTCTTGATGTGACGCCATACGAGAGTTGAATTGAGTTAATTTCAAGAATCCAAAAATAGTAAGTTTTGGTAGGTATGGATTTGATCAAAAAATAGTGTAGCTCAAATGTTAATTTTGGGTAAGGAAAGTTTGTCATTTCAAATTTTCCTATTTCTCCGGTAGAGAAGGATCAATTTGTATGCATAACATTACCGCAATCACTTAATAATAGGACTACTTCATACCTCCATACTGCCAAGGTTACATTCCGGTACTTGTTACTAATCTGTATCCCGCGACACATTACTCCTATCCTTACACTCCCCAACTTTTGATCAAACTTACATAATACTATCCATTGACGTATACCTATCCTACATTACCTTAGAATTCTGCCCATCTCTCCGCCTTGGTTCAATTTAGGAGCTAACTTTACACTCATGCCTTCAAATTCCTTGGATTGGTACTTAATCACACTTACTTTTGCCCTTAAACCCTTCTATGATTCCGGGGTTATGCATACAAGTGTCACTTCTTTCACACTAAGGTTTCAATTTATGAGGCTAGATTATATCACAAAATTTTGGTGAAAAGGACCTGAACTTACTGCTATTTAAGGTTTTGTCAAGGGTTTTCTGGGTCATGGCTTTGAGAATGAGATATTTTCTTGATGAAAAGGGGACATCTTTAAAATTTTCGAGGGCATAATTATTGCAATAATGCACAATCAAGTTCAAAAAGTCGATAAAATGGAAATTGGGCTTTTACAAAAAGCAATAATGCAGGATAGGGTCTTTCCTTGAACTCAATTCGCCTTCATCATGCTGGATATCATGACATCTCCTTCCAGTAGTTGATTCTTTCTACTCATCGAAGGTTCCCACGCACATATTCGAGAACACATATCTATTGGACTTACAAAGTTTTCAACTTTATTATAGTATAGAAAAGTAAGAGAAGGAATAATCCTTCAATACAACTAGTTCAAAAGATAGAATTATAACTAAACAAACACCAAAAGACACAAACATAACGAGTGGATAACTCCACTACGCTCAAACAATAATTCAAAACAACCCAACAGCTCTAAGGTCTACCAACGACACTAACGCCTTCATTCTCGACCATAACGAGCATTTTTCCATCCTCTTGCAGAAGTAGAATCTATTTCGCGCTTCGGTTCCCAGCAATTCCTTGCAAGATGTCCTGGTTTGTCGCAGTTGAAACAATTTGGGTTGTTCCAAGGGCAAATTGGTCCAAAATGATTCTTGTTGCATTTGTTGCAAAACGGAGGTGCGTCACCTTTTCCTCCTCCACCATTGTTTCTAACTCCTTTATTATTATGATTGTTGTCATTATTACCATGATTTCCACCGTGGTTGTTGTTCCCATTTTGTCCACCATTGTGTTTGTTGTTGCGAGGTTGATTATTCCGATTGTGGTTACGATTGGGGTTGTTGCCACGATTGTTCCCATTGTTGTTCCGGTTATCACCACTTCGATTGTTACCTCTTCCAGATCTATTATCCCTCCTTCCACCGTTGTTATCATACGGGCCTTGAGGTGTTCGAAACCCACCACTCTGATTCCGATGATGAGGAAAGTTTCTAACTGGTCCATGATTAGCAGGAGAATTGGTTGTCTTCACAGCAGTACTCTTCACCTTTAGACCTCCTTTGTACATACGACACTTATTCACTAGCGTAGCAAACACATGGATTTCCAAATGTGAAAAGGCCAGCTTCAACTCTGGTTTCAATCCATCTCTGAACTTTGCACACTTGGATCTCTCGTTTCCTCCATTAGCATATTGAGGAACATACTTGGCTAGTTCCTCAAACTTAGCAGCATACTCCCCAACCGACATATTCCCTTGTTCCAATCTCAGAAACTCCATATCTTTCTCAATTCGCAGGTCTTCAGGGAAATACTTCACCAAGAACCTTTCCTTAAAAGCCACCCACGTAGCAACCTCCTCTGCCGCAGCCATCACTTGTTGAGTGTTTCTCCACCAGTCCGCAACTTTGTCCACCAGCATGTAACCAGCATAGGCTACCTTCTATGCATCAGTACATTGAACCATACCCCCAAAGATTCTTTCCAAATTCGCCACCCATTTCTGAGCCTCGTCTGGGGCAAAACCACCACCAAACTCCTTTGGATTCCGGCGACAAAACTCACCCAGCCCACGATATCCTAGTTGTTCCACATTCTGATTCTGGTTCTGGTTGTTGTTCTGATTCTGGTTCATATACTGTTGTGCCTGTTGGTGCAGCAAATTCAAGCTGTTGTTAACCCCCGTCATCACCGTTGTCATCTGAGCCATCAACACCGCAGGGTTTGGAATGTTTTGAGGTTCCTCAGCATTAGTTTGACGATGAGCCATTCTGATCCGGCTACACACGTAGGATTTAAGTCTTAGATCAAGTAGAGGGTAATACAAGGAAAACATATAAGGCTATGCTCAGGCTAGGAAGGACAACCATTCCACAAACTACCAAACAGAGTCGCACAAGGAAAGCATATAAGGCTATGCTTAAGGCCATTAAGGACAATCATCGCTCTGATACCACTAAATGTAACACCCCAATTTGGACTTAGAATTTTTAGTAAAAATTTGCGCCATTTTTTTTCTTATAACCTTCCTAAAATATTTCCTTTTAATTTATTCTCAAAAGATTAATTTTAACCAATATACATTACTTAGCTTTGTTTACAAAATATCCGAGATGTTATTCTATTCCAAACTGAGACATTACCATTACACATTCCAAAACTCCTTTCCTTAAAATATTATTTCCTCTAATGATTATTTGCGGAAAACATTTGATTACCTTTAAAAAAATTCGACAAATTAAAGACTTCAATTGAGAAGTAACAAAATTTATTCTTATAATCGAGCAATTACATCAAACCAATTGTTTTACAAAAAGGTCACGACCCCTAATGTCATGACATTCCCTACAATATAATACTAAATAAAAGCTCTATGCCAAAACTAAAGATTACATCAGTCCTATCAGAGTAGATAGACTCAATCTAACTATTAAGACTTAAGATAAACATAAAACTTCTTGTTGTCGCTGCTCTCCACTACTGATGCCGCATATGGGTCGTACTCCCACTGACGATTAGCTCCGGATCAAAGTCTCAACACATGCCGATCCTTCTCAAGCCATCCAATCAGCTTCACTTCAAAATAATCCCAATGCACTATTTGAACTTCCACACGATAATGACTTGATCTGCCATCTGTGGACATCATTCCCAATGTCCACAGAAAAGGGAAAGGAGAGAGAGTAAGCAATTGAACGAATTAATCGTCGACGACATGGACTTACTCTAAGGGATCACATTAAGATTCACACACATACATGTATAATCATCTAATGAAATAAGCAAATAGTGGCCATTCTCGAAAGACCTCATGATCATAAGTATCACCATCATCATTTCATAGCATCTCCTTACAATGTCATGTTATATCATCAATAATAATTTCACTTGCTTCATAAGGGATTTTCAATAAAAATATTAACAATCTTCTTCAATTTTCTTCTTTCAACTCAAACATAGCCGTCAATGATTTAGGGAGGGAAATCATTGAGGCAGGGGAATAAGTCAGCACACACGATACATCTCCTCCTCAATATCCAACCACGACCTAGTTCGAAAAGCAGATGGGACGCAAAGGAATCCTAACCACATAGGTATCGATAGTCAAAGGGTACGCACCAGCTGAAACCATTACAAAGGGCCAGGAAAAGAATTAGTAAATGGACCACGCTCAGTGGGTCAGTAAATAAAAATGATGACCTCTAGCGTCAATTTGGATTCCTTTGAGTAATCAACCTTGGAAGCTAGGAAATCAAGTCTGAGCTCTGTTTTCTTCTTGTTCTGGAAGCTGAGTTTCAGCTTTGATTTTGGTAAGTACAGTCCACCATTAAGCCTCAAATCTCTTCGATTCTTTAGTACATGCTACCTATATTGAGTCCTAATTGTTTTCCCCAATTTCTTTGGCCAATTGCTATGTCAAATTTTCTGGTCTTTGAACCCTGTTGATGGAAATCGTGGCTGAGAGCAGAACCTAGGATTTGTGGGGAATCTATGTTGGAGCCTTTCTCTCTGCAATGTTTTGGATAAAGCACGAACCTAAGGTAAGGGGGAAGCTTACTATTTGCTAGAATGAGAATAAATTGTGGTAGAATATAGGATGAGTCACCAAGAGACTCAAAGGGCATATGTTGAAATGGATAGATGGCTTGGAGGCCAATTTAAGCTCAATTGTTGTTTTGAGCAATGTTATCTGGATGCATGCAAGCTATGTTGATGTTGATTTCATGACTTAATTGGATATTATGTGAATTGATGCATTAAGTTGTGAAATATGTGCAATTATATGCAATTTGTGTATCCAAATTGAATTGCATGCAAGATAGATATGTTTCTGTGTTTAAACATATTTATTTAAGGTATATGTACTCTGTTAAAGGTTGAAACTTGGTTAGATTTGAGTAGTGAAGAGAATGGTTTGTTAAAACTCATGTTTTAGTATCAGACTGCATAATCTAACCGGTTACTCGATATTCGTAACCGGTTAGACCCTGTTAAAATGCAAAAGAAAATAAGTTTATAAAATCAGCATTTTGGTTTTATAAATCCTACTCAAATCTAGGCCTTAATTTCATGGAAAACAATCTGAAAATAAGTTGATTTTATTGTAATAATTCAGATTGAAAATTGAGAGTTAATACCTTAAGGTAATGAGATAGTTTCAAGAGGAAATTATGCTCATTGGACAATGAAAGGTGATTTAGACTTTTGAATGATATAAACAGTGGTTTGAGGTATAAACATTGTTAAACTGGTTTATGGATTGGGTAGGGAATTTAAGAAAAAGGGTTTTCTGAATTACAATGGTAAACAGTTCAGGTCGTAATTCTAACCGGTTAGCCTGGAACTGTAACCGGTTAGTACCTGAATCTGAAAAATAAAAAGTTAAGTTTTTGAATACCATTGACTTCGTTTTACCCAATCTAAGTTTGATGACATGTTTTGGGATATTTCAAAGGAGAATTTTTGTGTCAAAGACTATATCTCAAATAAATCATTCAAAAGAGAAATTGGAATATTTCTAAATCACAGTAATTAATGGAAAAACCAACCTTAGTAATTATGCATGCAATACATGCATAGAGAAAGGTAATGAAATAGGTTGGCAAGGATAGTTTGTGATGTTCGGGTACTTGACCCTGTACTCTAGGAGTACTAAACTAATGCAACCAACTTGATGACACATTCTGGGAATGAGGCCATTGTCTGGGACATGGTTTCTTGGACACGTTCTGGGAACGTGATGCACACTCTGGGAGTGGTGCTTGATTTCATTCCAAGTTTGGTTTGCGATACGTTCTGGGAACGTATGTGAGTGTTCTGGTAACACATTGGTTTAATAATGGAATTAAACATAAAAACCAACCTTGATGATTGTGCATTCATATAGAATGGAAGTTTGGTTGGTAGGAACGTTTATCATATTCTGGGAATATGAGGAGGGTACTCCGAGAGTACCAAATTATAACCTACTTGATGACACATTATAGATATGTGGCCAGTGTCTGGGACCTGTTTTTATACGTTCTGGGAACGTATGTTGGTGTTCTGGGAACACTTTGATAAGCAACCTACTGGATGACACATTATAGATATGTGGCCAGTGTCCGGGACCTGGTTTTTATACGTTCTGGGAACGTATGCGTTCTGGGAATGTGATGCACACTCTGGGAGTGATGCTTATTTATCCAAGTATGGTTTGCTACACGTTCTGGGAACGTGATGCACACTCTGGGAGTGAATGCTTATCATCCAAGTATGGTTTGGCATTACGTTCTGGGAACGAATGTCAGTGTTCCGGGAACACAACGGTGTATTGGATGGACGTCCGAGATGGACTTTGTTAGAGGCCTCAACTGTGGAAGAAATCATGCATCATGCCACCTGCATTGAAAGAATTATTACGATTAATCGGGTGTGCTCATATGATCATGCATCATGATTTGCTACATGTTAACTTGTGGATGTTAGTTTTATTCTCATTTGATTATGCAAATATGTATAGCTAACCCCCATGCCCTTATTAGGTGTTGATCGTGCATCTAGCTTGCACAAGAATCAGTAAGGGGAGATGTCCCTTAGGTGCTTGCAGAGTGTAGAAAATGTGGGTTGGGAACCCGTTGTGCAGATATCGAGGATCCGACTAGAAGGATGTTTGGACAAGGGACCAGTGACCAGATCTATGACATTTTTATTTTTAATAAAATTTATATGATACATATTTCGGAAAAAGGTATCATAAAAGGAATCAGTTTCGTCATAATACTTATTTGATAATAGTGGACTTGTTACACTTGATATATTTTGGGAGGGTAAAATGGTGATTTTACTATGTTTCCGCAAAACTCTGATTTTACTAGTCACCTTCATTATTAGTCAAGTGTTTGTGAAAATAAATTTTCCAGGGAAGGGATAATTTCTTATTTTCAGATCTTTCTCCAACGAAAACAAGTCCAAGTATTCTTAAACTTATTACTTTTCTTATAAAGTAAGATGATATACAAGGAGTGTTACATTTATCAGTTAATTTTAGGTTTTATCAAAATTGGTGTTAGAAAATTCCTTTTTAAACTTAATTACTTATAAAAACTTTCACGAAAATCCGGCAGAGTTTCCTCTGTTTTCCGGACTTCCCAAAAATTTTCTTCATAAAACCTGTCTGTCCAGAAATATTTAAAAACATAAACCACAACAGTTTAATAGTCATAACAGATCCTAACGCCCGATTAGTACAAGATTCAGGGCAAGCTACTAATTCATATTATAATTTACAAAAAGTAATTGTCCACTCAAAATATTCAATATAGTTTTCACGTAGTGGAATGAAAATCCTGCTCGGCCATATTCCATGTAAGCTCCACTTCAATACCTGCAAAATATAGCAAGAAGGGTAGCATTACACAGAACATAAAAAGATAAATCCTAAAAGAGACATAGTAATAAACTAAGCCTACCCAGTTCTTAGCATACGCTATTCATTTAATTAATCTCTTCTAGTCCTTTAATTATTCTCATTCGTTTAATCTCTGGTTCTCTTATCATTCTCTCATTTCCATTCTTTATTCATTTTCCATTACTTGGCCCACATGCCGGTTACCTTTTCGTTCCTTTATTCTTTTATTATTGTGACAGGGTCTACCGACCTCCCGCCATATTACTTTTTATTATTGTGACAGGGTCTACCGACCTCCCGCCATTATAGCATTTATTATTGTGACAGGGTCTACCGACCTCCCGCCATTTTACTTCTCATTATGGTGACAGGGTCTAACGACCTCCTACCATTTTACTTTTTATTATGGTGACAGGGTCTACCGACCTCCCGTCATTTCACTTTTATCTTTGTGATTGGGTCTACCGACCTCCCGCCATTTTACTTTTTATTATTGTGACAGGGTCTACCGACCTCCCGCCATTATACCTTTTATTATTGTGACAGGGTCTACCGACCTTCCGCCATTTTACTTCTCATTATGGTGTCAGGGTCTAACGACCTCCTGCCATTTTACTTTTTATTATGGTGACAGGGTCTACCGACCTCCCGTCATTTCACTTTTATCTTTGTGACAGGGTCTACCGACCTCCCGTCATTTCACTTTTTATTATTGTGACAGGGTCTACCGACCTCCTGCCGCTCAGTCCTTTCCCTTTTCTTTATTCTTGTCTATTTTAAATATATTCAATTCATTAATGATTCTCATTCTCATCTAACTTTGCTTGATTAGGCCATATACATTATATTTTAATTCTCGTCACTAGCTCTTAATTATTTACATTTTCCCTTTCTTTTCTTTTTCTTCTTCTCTTTCTTTTTTTTTCCTTATTCTTTTTATTAATTACTCTAGCTTTCGTCTAACCTCATTCTATTAAACTACCATAATTGCATTCTCTCTATTTGTCTTGTCACCTTTTCGCTAAATTCTTTTACCTATTACCCTCTTGTATTTGGAATTTAGTTTATCATTTTCATTTCGATTTCATTACTACCCGACCATTCTTAACTAAGTTTACTCCGTGCTTTCTTATTGCTTTCGTACTCTATCTCCTCTTTTTCCTCACCTTTAGTTTTAACTCATTCTACACCCTTCGCCTATTACAAACACTCTATACTCTTTTACTCTCACGCTTCGCTGATTTCCCTTAACTAATTTTCCTTGGTTTTATTTTGTGTTTTCCTACACTTTCATTTTATATTAACTCTTTTAATATCCTATCACATTCATTCTCTCCGGAACTCATTCTATGTACATCCAATTTATTCCATTGTCAATTTAAATAAATCATTTATATTTGCAGGGACTACCCTATGGTTCATTAACTTATTCTTTAATTACCCTATTCTTAGTCACCACTATAGAATCCTAGAATTTACTTTTTAAATAGAGGTAATACGACCCTTCTTACCTCGGGTTTTTCTTTTAAAAAAAAAACCTGGGTTGTGGCTTGGTGTCGATGACGGCGTCGGTGATGCTCCTCGTTAGTGAGAACGATCGCGGCCGGATCGAGGCCAAAGCTTCAAACCTCGGAGTACCCAAAACGAGCCCGGTGCGATCACGACCGGTAACGACGCCGATGAGATCCGGTGGAGAGAGAGAGACCAAATAGAGGGAAGAGGGAGAGATAGCAAAGGTCAAAGGGAGAGAAAGAGAGAGAGTGAAAGGAGGTTGTGAGGGTGGTGGGTGGTGGTTCATGGTGGATGGTGTAGGGTATGGTGGTGGAGAGAGAGATGGGGGTCCAAGAAGAGAGAGAAAGAAATCAAGAGGGAGGAGGAAGAGAGTAGATCTATGGGGAGGAGGAAGGGCCAAGGAGAGGGGTGGTGGCCTTGGGCTGGCTCTGGTGGTGGTGGTTGGTGTTGCTGGGGCAGTTTTGGGTGAGGGAGAGAGAAATGGGGCGGAGAAGAATGAGGGAGGAGGGGCTGGTGCGCGACTCTTATAGACCTGGTGCGGATTCAGATCCGCGCGCGTGCCTGGGCGCGGTCTGGTCGCGCCTGAGCGCGGGGCACGCACCAGACTGGTGCTGGTGCGAGGGTGCGTGCGTTTGGTGCGAGGGGTGCGGCGCGCCTGGGCGGAAAACTGACTGAGCTGGTGCATCTGGTGCACCCTGGTGCGCCTGGGCATGCACCAGTGATTCCAGACTTCGATTCGCCATAACGTCTTCGTTAACCGTCGGATCGGGCCCAAATTTTTGGACAAGCTTCTTAATCCCTTAAACTTCATATCCAACGGTGGAATTTAATTTCTTAGCATCCTATAATAAATTCCAAATTTTCTCGTACCAACTGATTTCTAATACTTAAAACGCCGATTTAACTCCCGATTTCGCTTAGATAATTTTGCCCCTTGCTACCGATGTCTCCTACACAACCCCTAATACTTATAATTATTACTCACCTTTCTCCCAAAATTCTTTAAGCCATTAATCTACCCATTCCCTACACTTTAAACCTATTAATTCATTAATTATTGCTTGGAATTAAATTAGGGATGTTACAATTCTTCCCCACTTATTAGAATTTCGTCCCCGAAATTCTGTTCAATTCCTTTAAATGGAGAACCATCCCATTAGTAAGCTTCCGATCACGGTTTTCACTTCCCTTCGATTTTTACTTTTCGCTCCATATGTGGTTAGGGCCATGCCCATTTCAACGTCTGTCTTCTGGCACTACGTACTATCTCTATCTACACAGGGTCGTCAGTTTTCTTATTATTAAAGTTCCATCTCTCATTCCTTGGATTGAAATCCTCCCCCACTTAGCATTGACATACTTGATTATATCCATGCTAGGGGGTATGCTCATTCGTTGCTCAGAATAGAGTACACCGGTTCCCGACCGGTATCCAAGGCTGAAAAGAGGACATGTGGGTGACTATCTATCGGTAGGCATAGAACTATGTTGGGTTTCAACGACTTGGCGAATTCTCACTTATGCATCTGAGATGCTTGAAACTTGAAGAGAGTGAAGATGAAAATAAGAAACATGAAGCACTCAAGAATGAGTCTTATGGTCTTTGCAAGATGACCCAGGACGTACTGGATACATATCAAGCAAGAAGACAATGGAGGTTATCCCCAAAGTGTGCATTTTCAGCAGAGAGCTGTCGAAGGATGCGTTTTCTATGGATCTGCGGCTAATTGATTGGTCTCGGTCAAGGCGTAGATGTTATTTCTCAATTCGGTGTTATTTTGGGGAGGTATCGTTTTACCTCTAGTTTAACTCTCATTCGATCCTCCGCGAAGCGTTTGGAATTATCTGTTTAGCATTCCCATGGCTTACGGTATGATTACTAGTTATTGTCGCTCGGATAGGATCCGAATTGAGTTGTTAAGTCTCCCCCACTTAGTATCGACTTACCTGATTATGCCGGTGCAGGAAGCAAGGAATCGAACGTGTCAGCTTCTGATTGTCTTTCATACGACTCTCAATGAAGGGTGTAATAATCTAACAACAACAGAAAACGTAATCTTTGGAATTCACAAGGTATTTGCGCTTTCGCTTTAAGAAAAATAGCCTAAGATTATGCGATCCAAAGACTTTTCGCAGAATGTAGCAGCTTATGACTAGAAATTTCTTCGTCCACGAGGACTCGGATCGAATAAATAAGACTGGAACTCTAGGAACGATGGGTATTCCAGGATAAGAGACAAGGAGAAGATCGTAAGTTCACAATGTTTAGTATATTAGAGCGAGAAATCTTTGATTCGTGATCAAAAGTCGTTACTTCAAGGTAAAGTCAAACCAAGAAGGATGAGGAGGAAGAGTTCTACTTGCACGAATTGAGGTACTAACTAAGCCTTTCAGAATTACTATTAAAGTCTTAAATGATTTTTGATGGTCACGAATTGTGGTTGGCAGACATTCTTGACTTTTGAACGCTCTATTAAGCACTATTTTAGATCAATGACACTCAAGACATACCTTGGGTGTATGTCAGCAATCCCTTACAACCTATTTCGAGTTGGATCTTAAGGAAAGCTTGAATGAATTTGATACAGAACAAGAAAGCTAATTAAATCTGACTTTTCTATCACCTTAAGACTTGCACTACTCTCGAAATCGAGATTCGTGTTGGGTGGACGACCCGTTGGTGGTCATTCATTCAATTTGTTTGGTCTCTGTGTAGAGACTTCAAGAGGTTACCAGTTAAGCTTTTCTAATGGATGGCCATTCAGGAACCTGAGTAAGATTCCCGATAAGACTTGGGTTACCTAAGTTTTAGTTTGGCTTTTTGATGGTTAGGGGTGGTTCTTATAGAGTTTATTCCATCCTTTCTAAGATAGGGTATTCAATTACGCTATTCTTAAATAGATAAGATGGCTTAAGGCTCTTATACTTTGGTTTTGTTTTGGGCCTACTATCTGCTTCCGTTTAAGGAACTTGGAAAGAACACCATTCGGGTTAGTTTCTTTGCTTCCAAAGGATCTACTCCCTCGGATAGTTTCCATTTCTATTGTTTCAATTTCACTAAGAGGATTGCAATGATATCATCCGTTAATAGTTGCAAAGATTGAGGTGATCAATCTCAACCTCACGTCTATCAACAGCGCACCATTGTCGGGTTCTTACTTTCACCGAAGACCATTTTTCAATTGTTCAATCTTGGTTGATCTCGGCGTGGACACTTGGTAAGGTTGTCAAGATTTTCTTTTCTCGCGGGCGACCGTTCAGGAATCTTGTTGGTAAGACTCCCAATAGGTTTCGGACTGCCAAAGTCTGGTTTAGCTTTTCAGGGAAGCTGGAGATGGTTTCTAGGGTGGGCTTCATTCCCTCAAGAACTTCGCGTGAAGGATCCGAAGAAGGTACCGTTCAAATCGACTTACTTTCTTCTAATGGTGGTACTTCTCATGAAATCTTACGTCGGATTTGTAACACCTAGGATTTAATTACCCTGAATTCCCCTTATAATAAAATACAAACTTAAAAATTCCTTTTTATTATATTAAAATCAACCGTCAAACGGACGGAGTTTTGTTTGCTTATCGGACTTTTCTAAAATTTCACCTGTGAAAACATTTATCAATTAAACATCCAGTAGCCAACAGGGCTTGCATCAAGAGTATATTTGCATTGTATTGAGGCCCAAAGGGCTCAAAAATATAAAATCAACATCCGAGTTAAAAGTAGCAGCGAAACATCCAGTTAGAATAATAAGTTCAAAGACCCTAAGCTTTTAGCAAAAGTGATATATCCTAAGCCTCGCTCAAAAAGTATATACAACACATTCACATCAAAATAATATAGGAGGCTTAGGTCCAGTGCCATATCCTATCCCCTAACACCCCTACTATCCCTCTAAGGGATAGTAATCCTGCTCGGCCGAATCTGGTGTATGCTCCAGCTCAGTACCTGAAAAATGGTAAGGAGGTGAGCACTACACAATAAAGTAGGAATAGCAGTTTCTCATATGACATAATAACCGACCAAGCCAAACACATATAGTTCAGGTATTTCACATAGTCATTCACACTTAGAGTTATTAACACAAAACATTACCAACCTTTCTTTAATCTCAATACCTCCATCTTTTCTTTCAAACCAACAAATTATTATTCTCTAATTTATCATGCTACAAGTCTACTTTGTTTCCCCCTGTTTTAATTCTTTATCGCGTCGGGTCGGTGTCGACCTCGCATTATTAAATACAAATGATCGCGCTGGGTCGATGTGACCTTCGCATTATTAAATATAAATGATCGCGCAGGGTCGATAAGACCTTCGAATTATTAAATATAAATGATCGCGCTGGGTCGATAAGACCTTCGCATTAATTAATTATAAATGATCGCGCTGGGTCGATAAGACCTTCGCATTAATAAGTTCTATTATCGCATTGGGTGATATAACCTTCGCATAATTATGTTTTATTATTGCGCTGAGTGATATGACCATCGCATATCGCGCTGGGTACATATACCTTCGCATTATTATGTTTTGTTATCGCGATGGGTGATATGACCTTCGCATATCGCGCTGGGTACATATACCTTCGCATTATTATGTATTATTATCACGCTGGGTGATATGACCTTCGCATATCGCGCTGGGAACATATACCTTCGCATTATTATGTTTTGTTATCGCGCTGGGTGATATGACCTTCACATATCGCGCTGGGTACATATACCTTCGCATTATTATTTATTATTATCGCGCTGGGTGATATGACCTTCGCATATCGCGCTGGGTACATATATCTTCGCATTATTATGTATTATTATCGCACTGGGTTACCGTGACCTTCGCAACATGAATTCTAAATGGTCGCGCTGGGTCTTTGTGACCATCGCAATAATTTTTTTCCTTCGACAAATCACTCATTAATTTCCTCTCCACTCCTTCACATCACTTTTTCTAACCATCACACCCTTTTTCTCTAATCTCTTAATCAATTCACTTTCCAAGTATTGTCAACACTAATCTGATTCATTTATTTCCATAATCCATTATCCATTTAGTCACATGGACATCAACACATCATTAAACTACTTAGCATCATCACCAACAATTCCACAGTATACACTTAAATTCAAACATACACATATTCAGAAATAATCACTTATACACAGCATCATGATTAATTAAATTCCTTTATTTTCATTCTCTAATCATTACTCATGTTCACTACCCTATGGTTTTATGCCCTACTAACACTTAGTTCTTAGCAAGTATTATATACATATTAGAAACTCATCCCTAAATTAAGGTAATACTCACTCCTTACCTCAAAATACCAAGAGATAGAGTGATTTTGTTTGTTCTAACTTGAGCCTTTCCCACCAAAAAGTTTATAACCAACAAGAGAGTGGAAGAGCCTAAAACAAGAGTCACAAGGAGAAAAGATTAACATCTATACCATGGTTCATGCCAAGATTCAAGGAAATATAAAGCTTCATGGCTTAGAGTTTGAAAACCACCATGGATGGTAGAGAGAGAAAGGGAAAACGAATTTAGAGAGAGAAAGAGAAGATCAATGACTTACCCACTTGTTTGGAATTAAGGAGAAAGAGAGTTGATGATATTAGTGCCCAAAGCCCCTTGCTCTTGCACCAAATATGATGGAGATATGGATCCTTGGGGGAGAGAGGGAAAAATCGTGTATGAGAGAGGGAAGGAGAGAGATGAGCAAATCAAAGGCTTATATGTTTACTTGGGGTGAGAATAGGAAGGATTTGATGGTAGATGTGGGAGGAGTCTCTTGATTTTGGTTGATTTGGGAGAAAGAAAATGGAACCCTTAGGGAGGAAGAAGAAGGAGACGTGGTGGAGAGGAAGAAGAGAGAGAGAAAATGGTGTTGTTTGTTTGTTTTCCCCCTTCTTATCTCTTATCAACAAGCCCCACGTGTTTTGTGTGGCTGTGGATGCCTTCTTATCCACTAAGCCACGAATGAGTGGCTGCCACGCTTTATTTTTTTTCCAGATTTTTGTTGTAGTAATCGATTACTTTCCCCAAGTAATCGATTACTCCTTTGATGCAACATTTCTCAGTACATTCATCAGAGCCTAAGTAATCGATTAACCTCCTTAATGTAATCAATTATTTACTCAAAGTAATCGATTACTTTACCCTTGTAATCGATTAATTTGCTGCAACATCTTAAGTGTTTCCACCAGAGGCCTTGTAATCGATTACTGCCATGCAGAGTAATCGATTACTTCAGTGAAAAGTCAGAATCATATGAGTTTCTAACTCCAATTCATCTCCTTAGGCCCCCATTCTCACTCAGGCTTGGATTACTACTTAAAATCCTCTCTTAAAACTTGATAATTCTCCTAAGTGCTTGGCATAAATCATATTATACCGAAATTAAACTTAGGGATGTTACAATTCTCCCCCACTTATTGGAATTTTGCCCCCGAAATTCCGTTAAGGTCCTTAAATGGAGAACCATCCTAAGGTAGGGCCTATAACTCATACCTTTACTTCCCTTATGTCTCGCTCTTATTTAAACGGGATTCTATGTTAGGTTTCTAAGCTCTCCCCCACTTAGCATTGGCATGCTACTTGAATTGCCGCCAACAAGATAGGGATTTGGATATGTCGGTTTCTAGTCGGCTTTTATGCCACTTCTATAATAGCATAAGGACTCAAGGTACGAAGAGGAATGGATTCATGGTAACTCTCAAGGAATTTAAACTTGTTTTCTGAAAAGGACAATTAAGGCCATACGATCAGAAAAATTATTTCTAGTGTGCCTCAATTCATGGTAAAGATTCTCCTCTTCACTGGAGAAACGAATGAGCTAAACAGAATGGAGATTCAAGAAACCGAAGGTGTTATAGGTCAAGAAATGAGAAGAGAATCATGGGTAGATTGAAGTAAAAGGGATCTTTGATTAAAAATCAAAGTTGTTACTTCACTTATGAGTTCTACACTTACTACTTTCCGTAAAACTTCTTCTAACTTCCTACAAGATCAGTCTTATAACGAACAACCCCCCGCCCCAAATTGGAACAAGAACTAAGATATATGTCACATGTTTTACCAAACTAATACAAAAGAATACCTAACGTGTACCTCCAACCAACTCATCAGCTTCCGTCACTTCTTCGCCATCGAGGGTGTATAATTTGCCCTTTTTAAGCGGCCTGTCATTACCATCTTTCTACGCCTTAACTACGTTCACCTCTTTCTTCATTGTCCTTTGGGGACAATTGACTGCATAATGACCCGGCTTCCCGCAATGATGGCAAAGTGCTTCCTTTCTATTCGGGTTCAGACTCCAACACACTCCCCTATGCATCTTGCCACAATGTTGGCAAGTGGGAATGAGACCATACGCATTCACTGTCTGTCCAGGGGCCATGGGAACTAGTGCCCGAGGGGAAGGATATGGTTCTGATTTCAGAATTGGTCCCTTATCCTTATTTGGACCACCACTTCCCTGCACTGTTCTGCCTCTATCTTCGGTCAACTTTCTCCTAAGACCCTTCTCATAAGTGCTTGCCATGTTGACCAACCGTGCTAGATTATCTATGTTGTGATACTCGCAAGAAAGGCAAATATCACTCGTAAGTCCCGCTTCAAACTTAATACACTTGCCACGGTCACTTGCATCCCGATAATCAAAAAATCGGATAAGATTTTCAAATCTAGCTGCATAATCCCCAACTGACATAGAGCCTTGAATCAGTTGGAGGAAGGCGATCTCCTTCTCCCGCCTAATATCTTCAGGGAAATACTTCCCCAGGAAAAGATCCTTGAACACTTTCCAAGAAACAACCGGATTGGCTGCCAACAATCTCCTCCTTTGCTGATCCCACCAATGCTCAGCTTCATTAGTCAGCATGAATTCAGCCAGTCGAACATGCTGCTCCATGGGTGGGTGAATAGAGCGGAGGATCTTCTCGATCTCCTAAATCCATCTCTGGGCTCCATCAGGGTCATTTCCACCCTCGAAACGAGGTGGATCATTCTTTCGAAACCTAGCCATCCAGTCAACCTCAACTGGAGCTGGTTGCAAAGCTGCTGCTGCTGCTGCAGCTGCCATCTGTTCTCCCTGTTGCTACTACATCTGAGTCAGATGCTCCAGAATGGCTGCTAGACCATCGTTTCCTACCCTTCTTCCAGCCATACTGTTTATCCACGGAGAATAGACAAGTAAGGCTTACTAAATATATATATATATACATAGTACTATAAATATCTTATAGAAATTCTAAACCATTACTATGAGCATCAATTACTCGCTAGGTGAGTAATCATTGGAGTTGCATAACTCCGAGGCCGAGGAGAAACTTCTCTGATACCATAAATGTAACACCTAGGATTTAATTACCCTTAATTCCCCTTATAATAAAATACGAACTTAAAAATTCCTTTTTATTATATTAAAATCAACCGTCAAACGGACGGAGTTTCGTTTGCTTATCGGACTTTTCTAAAATTTTACCTGTGAAAACATTTATCAATTAAACATCCAATAGCCAATAGGGCTTGCATCAAGAGTATATTTTCATCGTATCAAGGCCCAAAGGGATCAAAAATATAAAATCAACATCCGAGTTAAAAGTAGCACCGAAACATCCAGTTAGAATAATAAGTTCAAAGACCCTAAGCTTTTAGCAAAAGTGATATATCCTAAGCCTCGCTAAAAAAGTATATACAACACATTTACATCAAAATAATATAGGAGGCTTAGGTCCAGTGCCATATCCTATCCCCTAACACCCCTACTATCCCTGTAAGGGATAGTAATCCTGCTCGGCCGAATCTGGTGTATGCTCCAGCTCAGTACCTGAAAAATGGTAAGGAGGTGAGCACTACACAATAAAGTAGGAATAGCAGTTTCTCATATGACATAATAACCGACCAAGCCAAACACATATAGTTCAGGTATTTCACATAGTCATTCACACTTAGAGTTATTAACACAAAACATTACCAACCTTTCTTTAATCTCAATACCTCCATCTTTTCTTTCAAACCAACAAATTATTATTCTCTAATTTATCATGCTACAAGTCTACTTTGTTTCCCCCTGTTTTAACTCTTTATCGCGTCGGGTCGGTGTCGACCTCGCATTATTAAATACAAATGATCGCGTTGGGTCGATGTGACCTTCACATTATTAAATATAAATGATCGCGCTGGATCGATAAGACTTTCGCATTATTAAATATAAATGATCGCGCTGGGTCGATAAGACCTTCGCATATCGCGCTGGGTACATATACCTTCGCATTATTATGTTTTGTTATCGCGCTGGGTGATATGACCTTCGAATATCGCGCTGGGTACATATACCTTTGCATTATTATGTATTATTATCGCGCTGGGTTACCGTGACCTTCGCAACATGAATTCTAAATGGTCGCGCTGGGTCTTTGTGACCATCGCAATAATTTTTTTCCTTCGACAAATCACTCATTAATTTCCTCTCCACTCCTTCACATCACTTTTTCTAACCATCACACCCTTTTTCTCTAATCTCTTAATCAATTCACTTTCCAAGTATTGTCAACACTAATCCCATTCATTTATTTCCATAATCCATTATCCATTTAGTCACATGGCCATCAACACATCATTAAACTACTTAGCATCATCACCAACAATTCCACAGTATACACTTAAATTCAAACATACACATATTCATAAATAATCACTTATACACAGCATCATGATTAATTAAATTCCTTTATTTTCATTCTCTAATCATTACTCATGTTCACTACCCTATGGTTTTATGCCCTACTAACACTTAGTTCTTAGCAAGTATTATATACATATTAGAAACTCATCCCTAAATTAAGGTAATACTCACTCCTTACCTCAAAATACCAAGAGATAGAGTGATTTTGTTTGTTCTAACTTGAGCCTTTCCCACCAAAAAGTTTATAACCAACAAGAGAGTGGAAGAGCCTAAAACAAGAGTCACAAGGAGAAAAGATTAACATCTATACCATGGTTCATGCCAAGATTCAAGGAAAAATAAAGCTTCATGGCTTAGAGTTTGAAAACCACCATGGATGGTAGAAAGAGAAAGGGAAAACGAATTTAGAGAGAGAAAGATAAGATCAATGACTTACCCACTTGTTTGGAGTTAAGGAGGAAGAGAGTTGATGATATTAGTTCCCAAAGCCCCTTGCTCTTGCACCAAATATGATGGAGATATGGATCCTTGGGGGAGAGAGGGAAAAATCGTGTATGAGAGAGGGAAGGAGAGAGATGAGCGAATCAAAGGCTTATATGTTTACTTTGGTGAGAATAGGAAGGATTTGATGGTAGATGTGGGAGGAGTCTCTTGATTTTGGTTGATTTGGGAGAAAGAAAATGGAACCCTTAGGGAGGAAGAAGAAGGAGACGTGGTGGAGAGGAAGAAGAGAGAGAGAAAATGGTGTTGTTTGTTTGTTTTTCCCCCTTCTTATCTCTTATCAACAAGCCCCACGTGTTTTGTGTGGCTATGGATGCCTTCTTATCCACTAAGCCACGAATGAGTGGCTGCCACGCGTTATTTTTTTTCCAGATTTTTGTTGTAGTAATCGATTACTTTCCCCAAGTAATCGATTACTCCTTTGACGCAACATTTCTCAGTACATTCATCAGAGCCTAAGTAATCGATTAACCTCCTTAATGTAATTGATTATTTACTCAAAGTAATCGATTACTTTACCCTTGTAATCGATTAATTTGCTGCAACATCTTAAGTGTTTCCACCAGAGACCTTGTTGTTAGTTCCATGATGAACATGATGAATGTTTTGATAATGACAAAGTGTTTTTGAACAAGCTACATGTGTTGATCAAGTTTCAAGCTCAACAAGCAACAACAAACATCAAATGAAGAAGAGAGAAAGCAAGCTCATGAAGACCTAAGTTTGAGTGTATTTGTATTTCTTTTATCTTTTGCCTCTCAAGCTTCATAGGTTTTTTATTTGGGTAGATTATTATAGAGGGTAGTGAATCTCATTCATAAGTCATGATTAAATCATAATTTGAGTTTTCACTTAACCTAGAATCAATAGGTGGCTTAAAGGTTTTAAAGGAAAGGTTGGATTTTGAGAAAACAAGTTTTGAACATGTGCAGTACCAACTTAATCGATTAAGTGATTAACTTAATCGAGTACTACTCGAGTACACGACTTGCTTAATCGATTAAGTACTGCTGAACTGATTTTTAAAATACGTTTTTCACTTCTCAAAATCAGTTTTCAAGTGCTACAACTTTTGGGTATTCTATATAAACCTTTTCCTATTATTTGTGATTAATTAGAATCATTTCATACAAGTTTTACAAAGAATCAAGCCACTCTATTCTCTCTCAATTTCAAAGATCAAAGCTTTTCTATTTTTATATTCTTTGATCAAGAACCTTTGAATCTCTTATGGTGAATTGTCATAACTCTTGATTGAGATTCATAGGATTGTTTTGTGTATTCTATTGTGTTGTAATCTTTGCAAGAAGGCAAGCCACTACAACAAACAAGAAGCCTTGGTGTGTCGATTTTATCATCAAGCAAGTGCATTCTTATTGAAGAAGAAGAAGAAGTCTTGGTTGTGAATCAAGCAAGTGAAGCCTTGGTGTGTGGTTTATCATCAAGCAATTGAAGACTTGTTGTGTCGATTATCAACAAGGGGTAGAGGTTAGATTAGAGAGAAGATCAATAGAATTACAAGGCAAGGGTGTCGGTTATCTCTTGTAAGCTAGCAAGAAGGAAGTCTTGTGAGGCAATCACTTGTAATTTGAGAACTCTAATTCCTCATAGTGAAGAATCTCTCTTGGTTGAAGAGGGGACTGGATGTAGCTTTCAAGTGGATGAAAGTGAACCAGGATAAATCACTGTGTCGTATCTCTAAACTCTTACTCTTTATATTCAAGTCATTTGATTGCGTTCTTGATTGAAAACCTAGAAAGGTTGATTTTCATAATTGATTGAATTGAATCTTTAATTGTTCAAATTGATAAAGGGAAAATCATTTTCATAACTAGGTTAATCAATAAGAATATAGGTGTTAATCATTTCCGTTGTATCTCTGATCTTGCATGTGAATTGATTGATTTTCGTATTCGAATGAAAAATTGATTTTTCTGTTTTCTGTCATATTTAATCGATTAAGTTCAAGTTTAATCGAGTACTACTCGAGTAAATTGCAGGTTAATCGATTAAGTGCTGTAGAATTTGCAAAAATCATTTGTTTTGATTGTTTCGATTTGTTTCATTCGAAAATCTTTCAAGGTAGCTTCAACACCTATTCAACCCCCCCTTCTAGGTGTTTTCCTAGGGTTCCTAAGTCTCTCCAACCACCAATTGCGGTTTCCTCAATTGGTATCAGAGCTCGGTCGAAAGACACGAGCATAAGAGCTTTTTCGTAAAGATCCTTTAAGAAAATCGCAATGGGTTCCATGAATCCCTTTGGTGGTGAAGGTGCTTCAATAAGTCGTCCTCCATTGTTTGCCGGAGAAGGCTATGCATATTGGAAAGTTAGAATGAAAATCTTTATCCAAGCCATAGATAGTGAAATTTGGAAAGTAGTTGAAAAAGGTCCTCATATCCCCTCTAGTTTAGTTGAAGGTGTAGAACAATTGATCCCCGAGGATAAGTGGAAGGATGATGATAGAAAGAAAGTTCAATATGATTATAAAGCAAAGAATATCATCACATCCGCTTTATCCTATGACGAGTTCTTTAGAGTTTCTCAATGTTCTAGTGCTAAAGAAATGTGGGACACTTTACAAGTGACTCATGAAGGAACTAGTGAGGTTAGGAGAGTGAGATTGAATGCCTTAATGCGTGATTATGAATTGTTTCATATGCTTCCAAATGAATCTATAAATGATATGCAAAAGCGTTTTACTCACATTATAAATCATTTACTTGCTCTTGGTAAAACTTTTCTTCAAGGTGAACTTTCTAACAAAGTGTTGAGATGTTTAGAAAGGAATTGGCAACCAAAAGTAACGGCTATTGTTGAATCTAAAAATTTGGATGCTATGGATCTAGCAACACTTTTCGGAAAGCTTCAAGAACATGAAATGGAGCTTGGACGATTAAGTATCAATGAAGAGTCGGATAAGAACAAATCAAGGAAAGGACTTGCTCTTAGAGTCAAAAGTGCATATAAAAAGAAAGATAGTTCCGATGATGATGATAGTGAAGATTCCGATTCCGATGTTGATGAAAAAGACATGAAACTTTTGTTAAAAGAGTTTGACAAGTTTCTAAGGAGAAAAGGAAGGTTGAACAAGGACAAAAGTAAAGAGAAGGATTCCCCACACTACAAGACCAAGACATCAAAAGAAGGTGTAGTTTGCCATGAATGTGGAAAGCCCGGTCATCTCAAGTACTCATGCTCTAAGTATCTCAAGAAGAAGGAGAAAGACAAGAAAAATTCTAAATCTAAAAGAGCATACATAGTTTGGGATAGTGATGAAGATAACAAGAAAAGCACATCGAGTAGTTCATCAGATGATGAAGAAGCCGCTTGTATCAACTTGATAACTCTAGTAGATGATGAAGAACAAAGTTCAAATGATGAATCAAGTTATCAAAGCGAGGATAGCAATGTAAGTGAATCTAAATCCGAAATTTCTTCTAAATATGAATTGTTACATAATGCTTATGAAGAAATGTATGAACAACTTGAAAAACTAGCTTTGAAAAACATTGAAAGAAAGAAGCTCATTTTGAAACATCAAAAAGAGATTTTAGAACTTCAAAAACAAGTTGATGAGCTTAATCTTGAAAATGAAACTCTTGATCTTATATATGCTAGTTCTTCTTGTGATTGTGCTAGTAGATTGAATATTGTAGTTGATTGTGAGAATTGCAAGTTGCTTAAAAATGAAAATGCTATTTTGAAAAATAAGCTTGCAAGTTTCTCAAATGGTGATATTAGATTGCGCACATTGTTAAATTTTCAAAGAGAAAATTCAAACAAGTTTGGTTTGGGTTATACTAATGCTAAGAGTAAATCTCATAGAAATGTTGTTGATTTTTCTAAAGTTGATTTTTCAAATCCTCCAACATGTTTCTATTGTGGTACTCATGGACATACTTCAAATGTATGTTATGTTAAAGTGCATGGTATATCTAAAGGAAATTTTGTTTGGATGAAAAAGGGTGAAAGTCCCTACACTAACAAAAATGGATCCAAAACCATTTGGATACCAAAAAGCAAAGCATGATTGTTTTGTAGGTTTGATTGAAGATGCAAATGAATGACACATGTTCTCAATTGGTCTCAACTATGAATGTCTATATTCACATCTTCAATTGGTATCACACTTGCATCTCAAGTGAATGTCCTACAAAGTGGTAATATTTGATATTGATATATTATCTTAATTGGTATCTTCTCAATTGATATTACTTTTCTAAATGTTTAGTTAATTCAATTTGTATCATTGAGAGATTATTAGTTGATTATCATGCTTTTGTGATTATTGATTTTTTTTTACATTGATATCTTCTTTGTTAAGTGATATTATGATCTTTTTAGTTCTCAATTGGTATTATATTTCATTGTTATATTTTCTTACCAATTGATATCACATTTCAAAGTATAGCTTTATTGTATTTGTTCAATTGGTATCAATGTTGTAAAGAAATGATCATTGATTTCTTACCTTGGCTTAGATGTTATATTTCAATTGGTATATATTACTTTTTGATAATGCCAAAGGGGGAGAAATATGATGTTTTGAATTGAATGAAATGTTTCTCAAAGGGGGAGAAATGGTATGTTTTGAAACATGGGAGAAATATGATATTATATTTGGAGAAAGGTTGTTTTGTTGTTTTTATGTAGGTTGAGCTAAGTTGTTGAAGATAGGGGGAGAATCAAGCTTCTATCTCAATTGGATTCAAGTGTTAAAGGAATGATTGAGGGGGAGAAAGAGTCTTCTCAAGTGATCAAATGTTTCAAGCATCAACAACTTCAAGCGATTTCAAAACATGGGTTGTCATTTTCAAAAAGGGGGAGATTGTTAGTTCCATGATGAACATGATGAATGTTTTGATAATGACAAAGTGTTTTTGAAAAAGCTACATGTGTTGATCAAGTTTCAAGCTCAACAAGCAACAACAAACATCAAATGAAGAAGAGAGAAAGCAAGCTCATGAAGACCTAAGTTTGAGTGTATTTGTATTTCTTTTATCTTTTGCCTCTCAAGCTTCATAGGTTTTTTATTTGGGTAGATTATTATAGAGGGTAGTGAATCTCATTCATAAGTCATGATTAAATCATAATTTGAGTTTTCACTTAACCTAGAATCAATAGGTGGCTTAAAGGTTTTAAAGGAAAGGTTGGATTTTGAGAAAACAAGTTTTGAACATGTGCAGTACCAACTTAATCGATTAAGTGATTAACTTAATCGAGTACTACTCGAGTACACGACTTGCTTAATCGATTAAGTACTGCTGAACTGATTTTTAAAATACGTTTTTCACTTCTCAAAATCAGTTTTCAAGTGCTACAACTTTTGGGTATTCTATATAAACCTTTTCCTATTATTTGTGATTAATTAGAATCATTTCATACAAGTTTTACAAAGAATCAAGCCACTCTATTCTCTCTCAATTTCAAAGATCAAAGCTTTTCTATTTTTATATTCTTTGATCAAGAACCTTTGAATCTCTTATGGTGAATTGTCATAACTCTTGATTGAGATTCATAGGATTGTTTTGTGTATTCTATTGTGTTGTAATCTTTGCAAGAAGGCAAGCCACTACAACAAACAAGAAGCCTTGGTGTGTCGATTTTATCATCAAGCAAGTGCATTCTTATTGAAGAAGAAGAAGAAGTCTTGGTTGTGAATCAAGCAAGTGAAGCCTTGGTGTGTGGTTTATCATCAAGCAATTGAAGACTTGTTGTGTCGATTATCAACAAGGGGTAGAGGTTAGATTAGAGAGAAGATCAATAGGATTACAAGGCAAGGGTGTCGGTTATCTCTTGTAAGCTAGCAAGAAGGAAGTCTTGTGAGGCAATCACTTGTAATTTGAGAACTCTAATTCCTCATAGTGAAGAATCTCTCTTGGTTGAAGAGGGGACTGGATGTAGCTTTCAAGTGGATGAAAGTGAACCAGGATAAATCACTGTGTCGTATCTCTAAACTCTTACTCTTTATATTCAAGTCATTTGATTGCGTTCTTGATTGAAAACCTAGAAAGATTGATTTTCATAATTGATTGAATTGAATCTTTAATTGTTCAAATTGATAAAGGGAAAATCATTTTCATAACTAGGTTAATCAATAAGAATATAGGTGTTAATCATTTCCGTTGTATCTCTGATCTTGCATGTGAATTGATTGATTTTCGTATTCGAATGAAAAATTGATTTTTCTGTTTTCTGTCATATTTAATCGATTAAGTTCAAGTTTAATCGAGTACTACTCGAGTAAATTGCAGGTTAATCGATTAAGTGTTGTAGAATTTGCAAAAATCATTTGTTTTGATTGTTTCGATTTGTTTCATTCGAAAATCTTTCAAGGTAGCTTCAGCACCTATTCAACCCCCCCTTCTAGGTGTTTTCCTAGGGTTCCTAAGTCTCTCCAACCACCAATTGCGGTTTCCTCACTTGTAATCGATTACTGCCATGCAGAGTAATCGATTACTTCAGTGAAAAGTCAGATCCTGATGAGTTTCTAACTCCAATTCATCTCCTTAGGCCCCCATTCTCACTCAGGCTTGGATTACTACTTAAAATCCTCTCTTAAAACTTGATAATTCTCCTAAGTGCTTGGCATAAATCATATTATACCGAAATTAAACTTAGGGATGTTACAGGATTGGTTTTTGTGCTACTTCGAAGCTTTCAATGACATTGACAATCGACAAGCGTGAAGATCGAGATGGTCAGTCTCAACCTCACATTTATCAATAGCAACATCATCGTCAAGTTTGTTGACGATATCATCACTTAATAGTTGCAAGAGTAAGGATGACCAATCCTACCCTCACACTCTATTAAACGACAACACCATCGAGGGATCCAGTTGAGTTTAAACTAACGTCCTATAGTCTATTGCTGTCACAACCTAATCCTGGAGAAGTTAGCAAGTGAACACATATATAAATAGGTAGTTATATATGTATCCTATTCGCCTAACTTAGACACTTGACTATACATATCGGTTACTCGCTTGGTGAGTAACCATCGGAGATGTGAGTCCGCACTCCAAAGGCCGAGGAAAAACTGCTTTGATACCAAAATGTAACACTCTCACATTTATCAGTTAATTTTAGGTTTTATCAAAATCTGTGTTAGAAAATTCCTTTTTAAACTTAATTACTTATAAAAACTTTCACGAAAATCCAGCAGAGTTTCCTCTGTTTTCCGGACTTCCCAAAAAATTTCTTCGTAAAACATGTCAGTCCAGAAATATTAAAAAACATAAACCACAATAGTTTAATAGTCATAACAGATCCTAACGCCCGATTAGTACAAGATTCAGGGAAAGCTACTAATTTATATTATAATTTACAAAAAGTAATTGTCCACTCAAAATATTCAATATACATTCCACGTAGTGGAATGAAAATCCTGCTCGGCCATATTCCATGTTAGCTCCACTTCAATACCTGCAAAATATAGCAAGAAGGGTAGCATTACATAGAACTTAAAAAGATAAATCCTAAAAGAGACATAGTAATAAACTAAACCTACCCAGTTCTTAGCATACGCTATTCATTTAATTAATCTCTTCTAGTCCTTTAATTATTCTCATATTCGTTTAATCTCTGGTTCTCTTATCATTCTCTCATTTCCATTCTTTATTCATTTTCCATTACTTGGCCCACATGCCGGTTACCTTTTCGTTCGTTTATTCTTTTCATTATTGTGACAGGGTCTACCGACCTCCCGCCATATTACTTTTTATTATTGTGACAGGGTCTACCGACTTCCCGCCATTATACCATTTATTATTGTGACAGGGTCTGTAACAGCCCGATTTTCCTACTCAAAACAAATAACTTTTATTTATTAATGTTGCCAAAAATGAGGCCAAATTTTTTTTTTTAAAACATTGTTGAAGTGTTTGAAAACATTAGTGAAATGTTTTTGATGTACTTCAACGCTTTCTTTCGAAAACCAAGTTGTTACTAAAACCAACACTTATTCATTTGGGTTTTCAAAAACATTTATCAGGGAAAACGGTTTGGTTCCAATTCGAAATAGTTCTTTTCATTACAACAAAAGGACATTAAACTTTTCTCACTAAGTTGTATAAAAAGTAGGGCATGCTTCAGAATAAGTTAAGTTACAGCGATAGTTCGTCACTTAGGTAATCCTTAACTCAAAACACTCACCACAAACATAAACTATAATCCTATTCTTAAACTTTCCTATTGAAGACAATCGGGTGAAGTTCTTCCTTCTTCTTGCGTCCTCTCCTCACTCCCGAGGATGACGTCCTCCTTGCTGTTGTCTCCTCATTGCTAGTGGATTTCGGCTCTGCTCCATTGAGAATGGTAGAGTTCCTCTGAGTCTCACACCGAATCTTTTCCTTGAAGTTCCTATAGCCTCGTACACTGACTTGTCCCAAGTGCGGCTCCAGGTTAGCTCCACTTAGTTGATGCTCCGGGTCAGGAATCATGATCCGGGTGTAGCCGGTCCATACCCAACCGCATGGGGTGCGCTTCCAACCTCTTCCATACTTACTCCACGTGGTGACCTCCATGCAATACTCCATCTTCCCATTGAGATACCAGAAGCACCGATATGCCAACAAACATGAGAGAGTAAGCGATCCGAACGACGCATCATCGACGGTGTGGGATTACGATAGGCAAGATAGTAGGACCATGCAAACATACAATACAATATACAGACACACAACAATCAAGCATATTATCAACGTCATTATCATTATCATCAGTATTATCATCATTGTAACACCCCGATCTAGCAACTTGAAAGCTTTAATCATTTTGGGCAAAAATTAGGGCCATTTTTTTTAAAAAGGGTGAGTAGTGCACAAGATGAGAACACTTCTATTTTTCAAAGTATAATTGTATAGCAAACTCATGTTCTCATATTGAACCAACTCTTTCAAGTCCCAAACCGGAATGTCACATGACACTACGCTTCGAAACTTAATTTCCAAAAACATCAAGTACTTAAAATAGCCCATATGATTTCTTGTCAAAGTACCAATACAGGGATTAATTTGTTGGGGTTACATCAGGATACCATTAGGTTGCTAGGAACTCATAGTGGGGATACATACTCAAAAGGGTAATTGCCTAAACCTCTAATCATAATCTCCCTAATCTAGCTTTCCAAGCCTGCGGTACCACTCATCATCATCCGCCAGAAGGTCTTCTGGAGTAATGATCCAGCTCCCATCACTATAGCACTCCTCAGGGTCATATCTATCGGACCAGAGGTCGGGATCTTCCTCCTCGTCCTCATCAGCAATCTCCTCCTCAGAATCATCAGGTCCGTCCCCTTCTTCTTCTTCTTGGCTACCTCCTCCTCTTCTTCTAGCTCCACTCGTCGGCGCGGAATCGCATCAAAAATCATCTTGTAAGCCGACGTAATGCTATTATTACCCCTTCGGGGAGTCTCTCCAATCTCCCGCAGCTGCTGATATCGCACCATGTTGGCCATCTAACGTCCATACAATTTTATACAAGATATCACAGATAGGGTAGAGAGAGTGAGCAACCCAAAACGGCAATGTCGACTATGAGGGATTACATCAGGTAAATATTAAGACAAAATAAATATAAAGGCAAACATAAATCCAACAATAGCATAAGGTAAATCAAGACAACACATATAACCATCATGATGTACACATGCATAATCACCCAATTATTCATTCCAGCATTTGCAAGCTCAATACAATCACATCCTTTACCATGATACTTTTCTTCCATTCTCTCTCATTCCTCAAACTCAACAAATGTTTCAAGGGTATTCGTATCCACTTCCACTCTCAAATCTTATCCAACACTTGGTATTAGCATTAGCATTCTCATTATTATTTTGATCATCATCACACATATCTTTGAAATATCTTGGTTATTAAGTCTTATCAATTCGATCAGCATCAATGATGAGGGGGAAACATCATTGTGCTCACACACGTCTACATCTCCTCGGTCAACCTCCCAACCTAGTCGGAAGCAAACAGGAGTACAGGACCTTTACCACGCGGGCATGACAGCTATCAACAATAAATGGCTTTAAGCCATGAGGTCTCAGCCTCAATCACATATAATATCAATCAGGCTCACTGTCTCACAGTGGCAAAACACATTGCCCCGTTCCAGTCCCTCTCACTGTTCTCGATTTGCAATCTAGGGGGCGACAGTACTTATTCTAGTTTCGAAAGCAGAACGTGCCACGACATTAGACCCAATCCCCACCACGTGAGTGCGCCACTTGTGGAATTGTTCCGCCTAGAAAAGTACTCTAGACTTCTTGACGTATCACCGTCATCGTCCCCCCTAATGCAATCTCGTCCTAAGTATCCGCAGATACTTATCGTTCCTTCCTCTCCACTACTTCGATTCGACACTCATGCCTCACCGCAATTGTTAATGTCTTTTAAAATCTTTTAAAGAGTTTTAATTAATGCTTAGTCCTAATGATCGGCTCATCCTTGGTACATCCCTTCAATGAGACCCGATCGCTACTCGTTCGCATCTAATCCCCCTAAAACTCATATACTATTACGTGAATCATCACGACATCATTGCATCGTCTTTCTCTATCTCAAATCACAGCGACATTTGCTCTCATCAACATGAGCAGCACAATCTCAGATCAACTTGTAACTCAGCACATCATCGTGGTCCTCTTCGTTAACTGTGGCTCAAAAGCATCCTCCACATCCTTTACTTCTATGACTCAGCAGTGTCATTAGCATATTTTCTGATCATCTCGACCTCGCAGCGTTGTTAGCTCCATTTGTAACACCCCGATCTAGCAACTTGAAAACTTTAATCATTTTGGGTAAAAATTAGGGCCATTTTTTTTAAAAGGGCGAGTAGTGCACAAGATGAGAACACTTCTATTTTTCAAAGTATAATTGTATAGCAACTCATGTTCTCATATTGAACCAACTCTTTCATGTCCCAAACCGGAATGTCACATGACACTACGCTTTGAAACTTAATTTCCAAAAACATCAAGTACTTAAAATAGCCCATATGATTTCTTGTCAAAGTACCAATACAAGGATTAATTTGTTGGGGTTACATCAGGATACCGTTAGGTTGCTAGGAACTTATAGTGGGGATACATACTCAAAAGGGTAATTGCCTAAACCTCTAATCATAATCTCCCTAATCTAGCTTTCCAAGCCTGCGGTACCACTCATCATCATCCGCCAGAAGGTCTTCTGGAATAATGATCCAGCTCCCATCACTGTAGCACTCCTCAGGGTCATATCTACCGGACCAGAGGTCGGGATCTTCCTCCTCGTCCTCATCAGCAATCTCCTCCTCAAAATCATTAGGTCCATCCTCTTCTTCTTCTTCTTCGGCTACCTCTTCCTCTTCCTCTAGCTCCACTCGTCGGCGCGGAATCTCATCAAAAATCATCTTGTAAGCCGACGTAATGCTATTATTACCCCTTCGGGGAGTCGCTCCAATCTCCCGCACCATGTTGGCCATCTAACATCCATACAATTTTATACAAGATATCACAGATAGGGTAGAGAGAGTGAGCAACCCAAAACGGCAATGTCGACTATGTGGGATTACATCAGGTAAATATTAAGACAAAATAAATATAAAGGCAAACATAAATCCAACAATAGCATAAGGTAAATCAAGACAACACATATAACCATCATGATGTACACATGCATAATCACCCAATTATTCATTCCAGCATTTGCAAGCTCAATACAATCACATCCTTTACCATGATACTTTTCTTCCATTCTCTCTCATTCCTCAAACTCAACAAATGTTTCAAGGGTATTCGTATCCACTTCCACTCTCAAATCTTATCCAACACTTGGTATTAGCATTAGCATTCTCATTATTATTTTGATCATCATCACACATATCTTTGAAATATCTTGGTTATTAAGTCTTATCAATTCGATCAGCATCAATGATGAGGGGGAAACATCATTGTGCTCACACACGTCTACATCTCCTCGGTCAACCTCCCAACCTAGTCGGAAGCAAACAGGAGTACAGGACCTTTACCACGCGGGCATGACAGCTATCAACAATAAATGGCTCTAAGCCATGAGGTCTCAGCCTCAATCACATATAATATCAATCAGGCTCACTGTCTCACAGTGGCAAAACACATTGCCCCGTTCCAGTCCCTCTCACTGTTCTCGATTTGCAATCTAGGGGGCGACAGTACTTATTCTAGTTTCGAAAGCAGAACGTGCCACGAGATTAGACCCAGTCCCCACCACGTGAGTGCGCCACTTGTGGAATTGTTCCGCCTAGAAAAGTACTCTAGACTTCTTGACGTATCACCGTCATCGTCCCCCCTAATGCAATCTCGTCCTAAGTATCCGCAGATACTTATCGTTCCTTCCTCTCCACTACTTCGATTCGACACTCATGCCTCACCGCAATTGTTAATGTCTTTTAAAATCTTTTAAAGAGTTTTAATTACGGCTTAGTCCTAATGATCGGCTCATCCTTGGTACATCCCTTCAATGAGACCCGATCGCTACTCGTTCGCATCTAATCCCCCTAAAACTCATATACTATTACGTGAATCATCACGACATCATTGCATCGTCTTTCTCTATCTCAAATCACAGCGACATTTGCTCTCATCCACATGAGCAGCACAATCTCAGATCAACTTGTAACTCAGCACATCATCGTGGTCCTCTTCGTTAACTGTGGCTCAAAAGCATCCTCCACATCCTTTACTTCTATGACTCAGCAGTGTCATTAGCATATTTTCTTATCATCTCGACCTCGCAGCGTTGTTAGCTCCATTTGTAACACCCCGATCTAGCAACTTGAAAACTTTAATCATTTTGGGTAAAAATTAGGGCCATTTTTTTTAAAAGGGCGAGTAGTGCACAAGATGAGAACACTTCTATTTTTCAAAGTATAATTGTATAGCAACTCATGTTCTCATATTGAACCAACTCTTTCATGTCCCAAACCGGAATGTCACATGACACTACGCTTTGAAACTTAATTTCCAAAAACATCAAGTACTTAAAATAGCCCATATGATTTCTTGTCAAAGTACCAATACAAGGATTAATTTGTTGGGGTTACATCAGGATACCATTAGGTTGCTAGGAACTTATAGTGGGGATACATACTCAAAAGGGTAATTGCCTAAACCTCTAATCATAATCTCCCTAATCTAGCTTTCCAAGCCTGCGGTACCACTCATCATCATCCGCCAGAAGGTCTTCTGGAATAATGATCCAGCTCCCATCACTGTAGCACTCCTCAGGGTCATATCTACCGGACCAGAGGTCGGGATCTTCCTCCTCGTCCTCATCAGCAATCTCCTCCTCAGAATCATTAGGTCCATCCTCTTCTTCTTCTTCTTCGGCTACCTCTTCCTCTTCCTCTAGCTCCACTCGTCGGCGCGGAATCTCATCAAAAATCATCTTGTAAGCCGACGTAATGCTATTATTACCCCTTCGGGGAGTCGCTCCAATCTCCCGCACCATGTTGGCCATCTAATGTCCATACAATTTTATACAAGATATCACAGATAGGGTAGAGAGAGTGAGCAACCCAAAACGGCAATGTCGACTATGTGGGATTACATCAGGTAAATATTAAGACAAAATAAATATAAAGGCAAACATAAATCCAACAATAGCATAAGGTAAATCAAGACAACACATATAACCATCATGATGTACACATGCATAATCACCCAATTATTCATTCCAGCATTTGCAAGCTCAATACAATCACATCCTTCACCATGATACTTTTCTTCCATTCTCTCTCATTCCTCAAACTCAACAAATGTTTCAAGGGTATTCGTATCCACTTCCACTCTCAAATCTTATCCAACACTTGGTATTAGCATTAGCATTCTCATTATTATTTTGATCATCATCACACATATCTTTGAAATATCTTGGTTATTAAGTCTTATCAATTCGATCAGCATCAATGATGAGGGGGAAACATCATTGTGCTCACACACGTCTACATCTCCTCGGTCAACCTCCCAACCTAGTCGGAAGCAAACAGGAGTACAGGACCTTTACCACGCGGGCATGACAGCTATCAACAATAAATGGCTCTAAGCCATGAGGTCTCAGCCTCAATCACATATAATATCAATCAGGCTCACTGTCTCACAGTGGCAAAACACATTGCCCCGTTCCAGTCCCTCTCACTGTTCTCGATTTGCAATCTAGGGGGCGACAGTACTTATTCTAGTTTCGAAAGCAGAACGTGCCACGACATTAGACCCAGTCCCCACCACGTGAGTGCGCCACTTGTGGAATTGTTCCGCCTAGAAAAGTACTCTAGACTTCTTGACGTATCACCGTCATCGTCCCCCCTAATGCAATCTCGTCCTAAGTATCCGCAGATACTTATCGTTCCTTCCATTCCACTACTTCGATTCGGCACTCATGCCTCACCGCAATTGTTAATGTCTTTTAAAATCTTTTAAAGAGTTTTAATTACGGCTTAGTCCTAATGATCGGCTCATCCTTGGTACATCCCTTCAATGATACCCGATCGCTAATCGTTCGCATCTAATCCCCCTAAAACTCATATACTATTACGTGAATCATCACGACATCATTGCATCGTCTTTCTCTATCTCAAATCACAGCGACATTTGCTCTCATCAACATGAGCAGCACAATCTCAGATCAACTTGTAACTCAGCACATCATCGTGGTCCTCTTCGTCAACTGTGGCTCAATAGCATCCTCCACATCCTTTACTTCTATGACTCAACAGTGTCATTAGCATATTTTCTGATCATCTCGACCTCGCAGCGTTGTTAGCTCCATTTGTAACACCCCGATCTAGCAACTTGAAAACTTTAATCATTTTGGGTAAAAATTAGGGCCATTTTTTTTAAAAGGGCGAGTAGTGCACAAGATGAGAACACTTCTATTTTTCAAAGTATAATTGTATAGCAACTCATGTTCTGATATTGAACCAACTCTTTCATGTCCCAAACCGGAATGTCACATGACACTACGCTTCGAAACTTAATTTCCAAAAACATCAAGTACTTAAAATAGCCCATATGATTTCTTGTCAAAGTACCAATACAAGGAATAATTTGTTGGGGTTACATCAGGATACCATTAGGTTGCTAGGAACTCATAGTGGGGATACATACTCAAAAGGGTAATTGCCTAAACCTCTAATCATAATCTCCCTAATCTAGCTTTCCAAGCCTGCGGTACCACTCATCATCATCCGCCAGAAGGTCTTCTGGAGTAATGATCCAGCTCCCATCACTGTAGCACTCCTCAGGGTCATATCTACCGGACCAGAGGTCGGGATCTTCCTCCTCGTCCTCATCAGCAATCTCCTCCTCAGAATCATTAGGTCCGTCCTCTTCTTCTTCTTCTTCGGCTACCTCTTCCTCTTCCTCTAGCTCCACTCGTCGGCGCGGAATCTCATCAAAAATCATCTTGTAAGCCGACGTAATGCTATTATTACCCCTTCGGGGAGTCGCTCCAATCTCCCGCACCATGTTGGCCATCTAACGTCCATACAATTTTATACAAGATATCACAGATAGGGTAGAGAGAGTGAGCAACCCAAAACGGCAATGTCGACTATGTGGGATTACATCAGGTAAATATTAAGACAAAATAAATATAAAGGCAAACATAAATCCAACAATAGCATAAGGTAAATCAAGACAACACATATAACCATCATGATGTACACATGCATAATCACCCAATTATTCATTCCAGCATTTGCAAGCTCAATACAATCACATCCTTCACCATGATACTTTTCTTCCATTCTCTCTCATTCCTCAAACTCAACAAATGTTTCAAGGGTATTCGTATCCACTTCCACTCTCAAATCTTATCCAACACTTGGTATTAGCATTAGCATTCTCATTATTATTTTGATCATCATCACACATATCTTTGAAATATCTTGGTTATTAAGTCTTATCAATTCGATCAGCATCAATGATGAGGGGGAAACATCATTGTGCTCACACACGTCTACATCTCCTCGGTCAACCTCCCAACCTAGTCGGAAGCAAACAGGAGTACAGTACCTTTACCACGCGGGCATGACAGCTATCAACAATAAATGGCTCTAAGCCAGGAGGTCTCAGCCTCAATCACATATAATATTAATCAGGCTCACTGTCTCACAGTGGAAAAACACATTGCCCCGTTCCAGTCCCTCTCACTGTTCTCGATTTGCAATCTAGGGGGCGACAGTACTTATTCTAGTTTCGAAAGCAGAACGTGCCACGGCATTAGACCCAGTCCCCACCACGTGAGTGCGCCACTTGTGGAATTTTTCTGCCTAGAAAAGTACTCTAGACTTCTTGACGTATCACCGTCATCGTCCCCCCTAAGGCAATCTCGTCCTAAGTATCCGCAGATACTTATCGTTCCTTCCTCTCCACTACTTCGATTCGACACTCATGCCTCACCGCAATTGTTAATGTCTTTTAAAATCTTTTAAAGAGTTTTAATTACGGCTTAGTCCTAATGATCGGCTCATCCTTGGTACATGCCTTCAATGAGACCCGATCGCTACTCGTTCGCATCTAATCCCCCTAAAATTCATATACTATTACGTGAATCATCACGACATCATTGCATCGTATTTCTCTATCTCAAATCACAGCGACATTTGCTCTCATCAACATGAGCAGCACAATCTCAGATCAACTTGTAACTCAGCACATCATCGTGGTCCTCTTCGTCAACTGTGGCTCAATAGCATCCTCCACATCCTTTACTTCTATGACTCAGCAGTGTCATTAGCATATTTTCTGATCATCTCGACCTCGCAGCGTTGTTAGCTCCATTTGTAACACCCCGATCTAGCAACTTGAAAACTTTAATCATTTTGGGTAAAAATTAGGGCAATTTTTTTTAAAAGGGCGAGTAGTGCACAAGATGAGAACACTTCTATTTTTCAAAGTATAATTGTATAGCAACTCATGTTCTGATATTGAACCAACTCTTTCATGTCCCAAACCGGAATGTCACATGACACTACGCTTCGAAACTTAATTTCCAAAAACATCAAGTACTTAAAATAGCCCATATGATTTCTTGTCAAAGTACCAATACAAGGATTAATTTGTTGGGGTTACATCAGGATACCATTAGGTTGCTAGGAACTCATAGTGGGGATACATACTCAAAAGGGTAATTGCCTAAACCTCTAATCATAATCTCCCTAATGTAGCTTTCCAAGCCTGCGGTACCACTCATCATCATCCGCCAGAAGGTCTTCTGGAGTAATGATCCAGCTCCCATCACTGTAGCACTCCTCAGGGTCATATCTACCGGACTAGAGGTCGGGTGATCGAGGCCGTACCCGATACAAATAAAAATAGTTTAAGTATAGTACTAGGAAGTGACTCCTAGGTCGTCTCCCAAGGAATATCTTATCAAGCAAAAGATCGAACACATAGTATGCATAGATAACAGGGGGGTTCTTTTTGTATTGAATATTGAATAATTGAAATCAAAACAGAATTAAATCAAAACGAAGAAACAGATAAGGAAAAGCGGATAAACCCCTTTGGCTCGCGTTCACAACTCTATCATCGGTCACAAAAGATCAATTTCTTTCCTCTTCACTGTCCAACTCGTGAGAATTAAATACTAAGCGAAAATTCAATTCTCACCCCAAAACCCAAACCTCTAATTAAGCATTAAAAGCCAAAGCATGGAGTTTTTACGAGTTTGCATAAATTAAGCATTCATACACATGGATTATCTCTATAGAATGGAACTAAGCGAACCATAACATATCAATAAGCATGAAAACAGTGAATAAAAACGAAATAGCATTAAGAATAAAACCTCAAGAGTATGTGATACATTACCAAAGGGATTTAACCTAAGAGTTTAGCCTTCCATGAAGAAAAATACCAAAAACGTGTAGAAAGGGGAAGAGAAAGAAACCCTAGCAGCCTCCACAAGCTTGGAGAGCAAAACTAAGCCTTCTCTATGAGAGAGAATGTAAAAAAAAACGTGAATGGAAGCTCTCCCAAGGGTTTACACGAATTTGGCTTTTTAAATCACAAAACGGGCCTAAATCATGGGCCCAAATCCTAAGGAAAGCTTATCTCTAAATTAAATCTAAAAAATATCTTATAGATAAAATCTAAATCTTAAAAGATATAACTAAATCTCAACTAATCCTAAAGATAGATTACAATCTTCACTTCATCATATATCTTATCTTCCAACATTAAATCTTCATTCCCAAAATGTCCAAAAAGCCCTTGTGCCAAATATGACCTGAAAATAAAAATAGAATTAATTAGGCTAAATAATCCCAAATTAAACAATATTCAGAATATTAGTCCAATAAACTCTAAATCACTAAATCAAGCTAAACAATGTCAAATAGGCAACAAGTATCAATAATAGGAGTAAAATAATGCAAGGAAAAATGGGAAATAAAATGCTCATCAAATACCCCACACTTATCCTTTTGCACTCCTGGGCAAAACTAAGAATTAGGACTGAGAAAATCAATATGCACCAAAGTGAATCATGTAACAAGATTACTAAAACTAATGAATGCAAACCTAAGAGATTACATACTTCACAATGAATTCTAGGAAATGCAAAGAAATGGGCAAAATCGAGCACATGAAGAAAATAAGGACCAAAGAATCAAAGCATCCATGAACATCATCCAATTATTTCAAATATGCAAAGAAAACCAATGACATCAAGAGGGTAGTCACAAAGATGATAGAAACTCACAAGGATCACTCAATAGTGTTTACACTCAAGTGTTTAAGGTTAATCAGTGTTTACACTCAAGGGACATCATGAAAAACAAACACAACCATAAGCTTGACAAGCCTCTAACATCAACAATCAATACACATGCACATTAAGATCAAAAGGTCTTTTCAGGGTTGTAATGGGGCCAAGGACAAGGTTGGATAAAATATGGGAAATGTAGCTAAAACCAAGGGAATAGAGGAGCAATGGGGAATAAGTAAAAAATAAGCACAAACCACCCCAGAATGAAATGATAAACATAACAACAACCTCTAATTCCAATCCTCTATGCCTCAATCAACCTTTTATTCTATTTTTTTCTTTTGTCTTTTTTTTTGTTTTTTTTTTGTTTTTTTTTTGGAGAACTTCATGAACGAAAGATAAGAAGAAACAACAAAAATGGCATAATGAGATAAAGCCATAATTACATCACCGACCATAGAGGCAAAACCCAGAACTCACAAGAGATGAAGAACAAAGCACTCTCGCTTACTTAATACCCATTCCCAAAACAATTCCAAAGCTCCAACATTCCCTAAGGTTAGGACAATCATGGTTTTTCAGTCATAGGCTTGTAATGAGCTAAAGAACAAAGAAAAGGGATAAAAAGGCTCAAAGGGGCTATCAAAGGATAAATTCATTCAAGGTAGGCTCATATGGCTAGTGGCTTATTCAAGAAAAAACAATGCCTAAATCATTTCAAAATGTGCATGGGAATATCAAGTATCAACAAGAGTCAAGTCAAGTTCTAGAGTGCAAGTAATCCAGAGTGCAATCACACATGAAAGAAAAATTAGGTGGCATATATAGCAATCCACCCACAATTAAGGCTCAAATCCTCACAAAAGGGACAATTCTATCACAGTGTTACCACCTCTTAATTATCAAAAGCAACTTTACACACAGAAATGCATGAATTCAGACACAAGATACCAAGACTCTACTAAAATGAAGCAAAAACATGCAAGAAAATGCCCAAAACTTAGCAAAACCTAAAAAATCAAAGCAAAAATAGGCAACCTAAACTACTCTCCCCCCACACTTAAATCACACATTGTCCTCAATGGAACACAAATAGCAGAATCAGACAGATATAGACAAGTGCAATAAAAAGAGTAAGGAAGGAGAAAAGAAGACTCCCGAAATCATGGTGGGTCAAAAATGGGGTCGACCAATGAGGCCTCCTCCACAGGTGCATCATCCAAAGTAGGAGAGGTTAGGAAAGGCTTGAGTCGGTGGCCATTGACTTTGAAGCTCTTGTCTGTGGACTCACTCTTGATCTCCACAGTGCCATAAGGAAACACCTGGGTGACTACAAACGGTCCAATCCATTTAGAGCGGAGCTTTCCACTCATGAATCCAAGCCTAGAGTTGTAGAGCAACACTTTTTGACCAACGAAGAACTCCTTTCTGGAAATTGAGCTATCATGGAGCTTCTTGGTCTTCTCTTTATAGAACTTGGAGTTCTCATAGGCCTCCAAACGGATCTCATCTACCTCACTCAACTGCAGCTTCCTCTCCTCACCCGCTTGATCAAGAGCTAAGTTATATTGCTTCACAGCCCAATATGCACGGTGCTCTATCTCCACAGGCAGGTGGCACGCCTTACCAAAGACAACCCGATAGGGTGACATCCCTATGGGTGCCTTGTAAGCAGTCCGATGGGCCCATAAAGCATCCTCCAATCGTGTGCTCCAATCCTTTCTATTAGGCTTCACCATCTTCTCCAAAATCCGCTTGATCTCTCTATTTGAAATCTCAGCTTGCCCATTGGTTTGGGGGTGATATGGTGTAGAAACTTTGTGCACAACCCCATACTTCTTGAGCAAAGCTTGCATGGATCTATTGCAGAAGTGTGTGCCTTGATCACTGACTATGGCTCTAGGTATGCCAAACCTGCAAAGGATATTAGACCTGACAAAATCTACAACAACCTGAGCATCATTAGTCCTGGTGGCCTTAGCTTCCACCCATTTGGATACATAATCCACAGCAAGTAAGATATAATAAAAACCAAAAGAAACAGGAAAGGTGCCCATGAAATCTATACCCCAGACATCAAACACCTCACAGAACAACATAGGTTGTTGCGGCATCTGTTGCCTCCAAGATAGGGTGCCTCCTGCTCTTTGACATTGCTCACATGAGCTGCAGATTTTTCTTGCATCCTTGAAGATGGTAGGCCAATAAAATCCAGAATCCAGCACCTTTCGTGCTGTCCTTTGAGTGCCAAGGTGGCCTCCAACTGGTGAAGCATGGCAAAATTGGAGAACCGATTGGATCTCCTGGTCTGGAATGTACCTGCGAATGACCTGATCGCTGCAAAAACGCCACAAATAGGGGTCATCCCATACATAATACTTGGCATCGCTCTTCAATTTGTCTCTTTGAGCTTTGGATGCCAAGGGTGGAAAAACAGATGCAACTATATAATTTACAATATCAGCAAACCAAGGAGTAGGGGGAGGGGGATGTGAAACATGCAAAACTAAAAGCTGCTCATCCGGGAAGTCATCCCGGATAGGAAATGCATCCTCCTCTCTCTCTATTCTGCTCAAGTGGTATGCGACAAGGTTATGCGCACCACTCCGATCTTGAATCTCAAGATCAAACTCCTGGAGGAGCAACATCCACCTAATCAACCTAGGTTTGGAATCTGTCTTTTTCAAAAGATACTTCAGAGCAGCATGATCAGTATACACCACAACCTTAGAACCTAACAGATATGATCTAAACTTATCAAGTGCAAAGACAATGGCTAACAGCTCTTTTTCAGTTGTGGTGTAATTAACTTGTGCTGAATCTAAAGTCCTAGATGCATAATAAATCACATGAGACAGCTTACCAACCCTTTGGGAGAGAACTACTCCCAAAGCATAATTCGAGGCATCGGTCATGAGCTCAAATGGGAGAGTCCAGTCAGGTGGTTGGATGATGGGAGTGGTGGTGAGTTCTCTCTTTAGCTCATCAAATGCCTTCTTGCATTGGTCTCCAAACTCAAATGTGGTATCCTTTTGAAGCAAGTTGGATAGTGGAAGGGCTATCTTGCTAAAGTTCTGAATAAACCTGCGATAGAAACCTGCATGGCCAAGAAAAGAACGCACCTCTCGCACACAAGAGGGGTAAGGCAAATGTGATATTACATGCAGCTTAGCAAGGTCAACCTCTATGCCCTTATGCGAAATAATGTGCCCTAAGACTATGCCTTGTTCTACCATAAAATGACATTTTTCAAAATTCAAGACAAGGTTAGTCTCAATGCACCTATTAAGCACCTTAGACAAACTATCAAGACATGCATCAAAAGAGGAACCATATACACTAAAATCATCCATGAAGACCTCTATGCAATGCTCAAGTAAGTCATTAAAAATACTCATCATACATCTTTGAAAAGTGCCAGGAGCATTGCATAGGCCAAAAGGCATCTTTCTATAAGCAAATGTACCAAAAGGATAGGTAAATGTAGTCTTATGTTGGTCCTCTGGTGCAATACAGATTTGGAAATAACCAGAGAAACCATCTAAGAAGCAATAGTGCGATTTACCTGCCAGGCGCTCCAACATCTGATCAATGAAGGGAAGAGGAAAGTGATCCTTGCGGGTCGCCTGGTTGAGCTTCCTATAATCAATGCAGACTCTCCAACTGTTCTTCACTCTAGTGGGAATCAGCTCATCCTTCTCATTTTTGACAACTGTCACCCCAGACTTCTTGGGAACTACTTGAACCGGGCTTACCCAAGTGCTGTCTGAAATGGGGTAGATAATGCCAGCTTGCAGCAGCTTGGTGACCTCTTTCTTCACCATATCAAGAATCTGGGGGTTCAACCGTCTCTGGGGTTGTCTCACTGGTTTAGCCCCATCCTCCAATAAAATCCGATGCATGCACATGGAGGGGCTAATACCAGGTATGTCTGCCAAAGTCCATCCTATTGCCCTTTTATTTGCTCTAATCACATCCAGCAGCTGCTTCTCTTGATCAACAGAAAGGGAGGTAGAGATGATCACTGGAAGTTTCTGCTCAGCCTCCAAGTAAGCATATTTGAGATGAGGAGGAAGGGGCTTCAGGTCCAATAAAGGTGCCTGCATCACAGATGGAACTAAAGGAGCAGCAGAATTGGATTCTGCCGCCTGCACCTGAACAAATGGATTACACTCATGCATAACAGAAATGGGGTTAGGGTTAGCATGATCTGAATCTATATCATATGAATCAACAGATGCAGTAGCAGAATTTAAAAACTGGTCAATTTCAATGCATGCAGTGCACATTTCGGAATCAGAACATACAGAACAAGTAAATGAGCTAGTGAAAGATGGCAAATCATAATCATGCAAAAAGTCTAGAACATGCTCATCAATCAGATCATCAATCAAGTCAACATGAAAGACAGAGTGGTCATCAAAAAAATGTTTCATAGCATCAAAAATATTGAATCGAACCACACTGTCATCAAATTCCATGGAAAGTGTACCTGCATGCACATCTATCTTGGTTCGGGCTGTTTTCAAAAATGGTCTCCCTAATATGATAGGGACAGCACTACGAGAGGTGTCCTCTTCCATATCAAGAATATAAAAATCAGCAGGAAAGATAAGCTCTTCAACCCGAACCAGGACATCCTCTATCAAACCTGCGGGGTAGGCAGTAGATCTATTTGCCAAGTGAATAACCACACCCGTAGGTTGAAGAGGTCCAAGTGAAAGAGACTTGAAAATAGACATAGGCATAACATTAATAGATGCTCCTAAATCTAGCAAAGCATTCTCAAATTTAGTATTACCTATGATACAAGGCACAGAGAAAGTTCCAGGATCCTTACACTTTTCAGGAATATGAGGGACGGGTTTACCTATAAGAGCAGAGACATTTCTTCCCATGTTGATCCTCTCATTGCCCTTGAGCTTCCGTTTGTGTGTGAATAGATCCTTCAAGAACTTTGCATACCTTGGAATCTGCTTGATTGCATCAAGAAGGGGTATGTTGACTTCCACCTTCCTGAATGTGTCAAGTATCTCTTTGTCAATCTCTTCCATTTTCTTGCTTTGAGTCACCCCCCTTGGTGGGAAAGGAAGAGGAATGGGGGGTGGTTGTTGGGCAGCAGCAGGTGTTGTGCTTGTGGAAGGCTGAGCTGGATGGGATTTTCTGGTACTTGTGTGCTCACTCTCCTTGACCATTTGGCTCTTCTTGTTGGTTGAAACTAGATCATCTTTGTTGAGGTCAGATTCTGGTGTGGGTGTGACAATCTGCTTCCCTGACCTTAGACTAATGGCATTCACATTCTGGTTTGGATCGATCACTGTTTGGGATGGCAACTTGTTAGAATTCTGAGATTGCATAGTGTTGATTGCTGTTGCCATCTGTCCTATCTGATTGGTCAATGATTGAATGGAGGCCTCTTGTCTTTGAATGGATGCTCTAGTTTCCTGTTGGAATTGGAGATTTTGCATGGTCATCTGTTTCATCAGCTCTTCCAATGAAGGCTGCTGCTCAGTAGTAGGAGCTGGTGGTGCAGAATTAGCCTGTTGTTGTTGTCTCTGTTGCTGGACTGGAGGAGGTACATATGGTGGTCTGGAATTGTTCTGAAATTGAACCTGTGAAGGTTGCTGATCAGACCATCTCAGGTTGGGATGGTTCCTCCAACCAGGGTTGTATCTATTGGTAGAGAGGTCAAAGTTCTGTGGCTGCTGATTTCTACTGTTGAAGATGTTGGCGGCATACGCCTCAGGTTGGTCAGCACCAGTCGTGGGCTGCTGCTGCACAGAAGGGCATGCATCTGTGGGGTGCTCAGCGGATGTGCATATGCCACATAATCTAGCAGGCAGAGACAACTTCTTCTGGTTGATGGCCAATTGAGTGACCAAAGTTGTAAGTGAATCTATCTTCTGTTCAAGCTTCTCAACCTTACCAGAACTTGTGCCAACATCATTCACTCCTCTCACTATGATTGCATCGCTGTTGCCCCTTGCATGGAATTGTTGACAATTGGAAGCCATCTTCTCAATCTTGACTCTGGCTTCTAAAGGTGTCATGTCTCCTAGGGCACCACCACTTGCAGCATCAAGCATGTTTCTCTCCATGAGGTTGAGACCTTCATAGAAATATTGAATAAGCAGCTGCTCTGAGATCTGATGGTGGGGGCAGCTCGCACACAATCTCTTGAATCTCTCCCAATACTCATAGAGACTTTCTCCACTTTGTTGCCTGATGCCTGATATATCCTTTCGGATTGTTGTTGTTCTGGATGCAGGGAAGAATTTCTCCAAAAATGCCCTCTTCAGGTCATCCCAGACTGTGATAGAACCAGGGGCCAGATCGTACAACCAATCCTTGGCTAGCCCCTCTAGGGAGTGTGGGAATGCCTTAAGATAAACATGATCCTCTTGCACATCATGTGGTTTCATAGTAGCACAGACAATATGGAACTGCTTGAGATGTTTATGAGGATCCTCACCTGCAAGACCATTAAACTTGGGCAACAAATGAATTAGTCCAGACCTTAGCTCATACGGGTCATCGGGATACTGGATGCACAAATCTTCAATAGTGAAATCAGGTGCAGCCAGCTCCCTCAATGTCCTCTTACGTGGTGGAGGTTGAGCCATATTTTCAAAATAATCAGAATAAGAATCAGAATTTATAGGAATAGAAGAAAAAGAAGCAGACTCACTATGTAAAGACTCAATAGACTCACTACCTATGGACTGGTTCCTATTTTGTCTAACTAGTCTGTGATAAGTTCTATCAATTTCAGGGTTATATGGATGCAAGTAGCTTGGGTTGCCCCTAGTCATGTACTGAATAGAACACCATGTAGCATAGCAAACTGTCACTAATATACATGACCAAAATAGGCAACAAAATTTTTTTATTTTTTAAAATTTTTTTCTTTATTTTTTTCAGCACCCTAAAATCATGAAAACATACCACAAAAAGTTTGAGGACAAAATTCAAAAGGGAACCAAGGCAAACAATTAAATCAGAGACCAAAAACAAAGAAAATAAAACTTGTAAAATAAAAAAGAAATAGTAAAACGGCTTTTTCAGGATCCAGACGAAGGAGTTTTCTGACAAAGTGAGAAAAATCAGATTATTCAGAAAATTCCCTTCGATTTGATATAAAATTCGTCAAATTCCGAGTTACGGGTCAAAAGTTGCGACGATTTGAAGAAAGTGCTGCTAAAACTTGGAAAATTTTTCTGGAACTCACAACCAGTGATGATCTGAGTGATCGTGGTGCCTCAAAACCTTTTTATATGATAAAAGTAGTGTGGATATAAATTTTCGTGCAAAAATTCCACCCACAACTATGTGAACTAGCAACCACAGAATCAATCAAATACACTAATTGCAACAAAATAGCAAAACAGCAAACAGTGCAACTTCAACCGGTTATCAGAATTGACTACTAGACCCTAAATCAGACACGACACACTATAATAACTATACTAACTACGACACTAACTAACTACTAATGACCTTTGGCAAGAACCGATACTCCCCGGCAATGGCGCCAAATTTGATCGAGGCCGTACCCGATACAAATAAAAACAGTTTAAGTATAGTACTAGGAAGTGACTCCTAGGTCGTCTCCCAATGAATATCTTATCAAGCAAAAGTTCGAACACATAGTATGCATAGAAAACAGGGGGGTTTTTTTTTGTATTGAATATTGAATAATTGAAATCAAAACAGAATTAAATCAAAACGAAGAAACAGATAAGGAAAAGCGGATAAACCCCTTTGGCTCGCGTTCACAACTCTATCATCGGTCACAAAAGATCAATTTCTTTCCTCTTCACTGTCCAACTCGTGAGAATTAAATACTAAGCGAAAATTCATTTCTCACCCCAAAACCCAAACCTCTAATTAAGCATTAAAAGCCAAAGCATGGAGTTTTTACGAGTTTGCATAAATTAAGCATTCATACACATGGATTATCTCTATAGAATGGAACTAAGCGAACCATAACATATCAATAAGCATGAAAACAGTGAATAAAAACGAAATAGCATTAAGAATAAAACCTCAAGAGTATGTGATACATTACCAAAGGGATTTAACCTAAGAGTTTAGCCTTCCATGAAGAAAAATACCAAAAACGTGTAGAAAGGGGAAGAGAAAGAAACCCTAGCAGCCTCCACAAGCTTGGAGAGCAAAACTAAGCCTTCTCTATGAGAGAGAATGTAAAAAAAAACGTGAATGGAAGCTCTCCCAAGGGTTTACACGAATTTGGCTTTTTAAATCACAAAACGGGCCTAAATCATGGGCCCAAATCCTAAGGAAAGCTTATCTCTAAATTAAATCTAAAAAATATCTTATAGATAAAATCTAAATCTTAAAAGATATAACTAAATCTCAAATAATCCTAAAGATAGATTACAATCTTCACTTCATCATATATCTTCTCTTCCAACATTAAATCTTCATTCCCAAAATGTCCAAAAAGCCCTTGTGCCAAATATGACCTGAAAATAGAAATAGAATTAATTAGGCTAAATAATCCCAAATTAAACAATATTCAGAATATTAGTCCAATAAACTCTAAATCACTAAATCAAGATAAACAATGTCAAATAGGCAACAAGTATCAATAATAGGAGTAAAATAATGCAAGGAAAAATGGGAAATAAAATGCTCATCATCGGGTTCTTCCTCCTCGTCCTCATCAGCAATCTCCTCCTCAGAATCATTAGGTCCGTCCTCTTCTTCTTCTTCTTCGGCTACCTCTTCCTCTTCCTCTAGCTCCACTCGTTGGCGCGGAATCTCATCAAAAATCATCTTGTAAGTCGACGTAATGCTATTATTACCCCTTCGGGGAGTCGCTCCAATCTCCCGCACCATGTTGGCCATCTAACGTCCATACAATTTTATACAAGATATCACAGATAGGGTAGAGAGAGTGAGCAACCCAAAACGGCAATGTCGACTATGTGGGATTACATCAGGTAAATATTAAGACAAAATAAATATAAAGGCAAACATAAATCCAACAATAGCATAAGGTAAATCAAGACAACACATATAACCATCATGATGTACACATGCATAATCACCCAATTATTCATTCCAGCATTTGCAAGCTCAATACAATCACATCCTTCACCATGATACTTTTCTTCCATTCTCTCTCATTCCTCAAACTCAACAAATGTTTCAAGGGTATTCGTACCCACTTCCACTCTCAAATCTTATCCAACACTTGGTATTAGCATTAGCATTCTCATTATTATTTTGATCATCATCACACATATCTTTGAAATATCTTGGTTATTAAGTCTTATCAATTCGATCAACATCAATGATGAGGGGGAAACATCATTGTTCTCACACACGTCTACATCTCCTCGGTCAACCTCCCAACCTAGTCGGAAGCAAATAGGAGTACAGGACCTTTACCACGCGGGCATGACAGCTATCAACAATAAATGGCTCTAAGCCAGGAGGTCTCAGCCTCAATCACATATAATATTAATCAGGCTCACTGTCTCACAGTGGCAAAACACATTGCCCCGTTCCAGTCCCTCTCACTGTTCTCGATTTGCAATCTAGGGGGCGACAGTACTTATTCTAGTTTCGAAAGCAGAACGTGCCACGGCATTAGACCCAGTCCTCACCACGTGAGTGCGCCACTTGTGGAATTGTTCCGCCTAGAAAAGTACTCTAGACTTCTTGACGTATCACCGTCATCGTCCCCCCTAATGCAATCTCGTCCTAAGTATCCGCAGATACTTATCGTTCCTTCCTCTCCACTACTTCGATTCGACACTCATGCCTCACCGCAATTGTTAATGTCTTTTAAAATCTTTTAAAGAGTTTTAATTACGGCTTAGTCCTAATGATCGGCTCATCCTTGGTACATCCCTTCAATGAGACCCGATCGCTAATCGTTCGCATCTAATCCCCCTAAAACTCATATACTATTACGTGAATCATCACGACATCATTGCATCGTCTTTCTCTATCTCAAATCACAGCGACATTTGCTCTCATCAACATGAGCAGCACAATCTCATATCAACTTGTAACTCAGCACATCATCGTGGTCCTCTTCGTCAACTGTGGCTCAATAGCATCCTCCACATCCTTTACTTCTATGACTCAGCAGTGTCATTAGCATATTTTCTGATCATCTCGACCTCGCAGCGTTGTTAGCTCCATTTGTAACACCCCGATCTAGCAACTTGAAAACTTTAATCATTTTGGGTAAAAATTAGGGCCATTTTTTTTTAAAAGGGCGAGTAGTGCACAAGATGAGAACACTTCTATTTTTCAAAGTATAATTGTATAGCAACTCATGTTCTCATATTGAACCAACTCTTTCATGTCCCAAACCGGAATGTCACATGACACTACGCTTCGAAACTTAATTTCCAAAAACATCAAGTACTTAAAATAGCCCATATGATTTCTTGTCAAAGTACCAATACAAGGATTAATTTGTTGGGGTTACATCAGGATACCATTAGGTTGCTAGGAACTCATAGTGGGGATACATACTCAAAAGGGTAATTGCCTAAACCTCTAATCATAATCTCCCTAATCTAGCTTTCCAAGCCTGCGGTACCACTCATCATCATCCGCCAGAAGGTCTTCTGGAGTAATGATCCAGCTCCCATCACTATAGCACTCCTCAGGGTCATATCTACCGGACCAGAGGTCGGGATCTTCCGCCTCGTCCTCATCAGCAATCTCCTCCTCAGAATCATTAGGTCCGTCCTCTTCTTCTTCTTCTTCGGCTACCTCTTCCTCTTCCTCTAGCTCCACTCGTCGGCGCGGAATCTCATCAAAAATCATCTTGTAAGCCGACGTAATGCTATTATTACCCCTTCGGGGAGTCGCTCCAATCTCCCGCACCATGTTGGCCATCTAACGTCCATACAATTTTATACAAGATATCACAGATAGGGTAGAGATAGTGAGCAACCCAAAACGGCAATGTCGACTATGTGGGATTACATCAGGTAAATATTAAGACAAAATAAATATAAAGGCAAACATAAATCCAACAATAGCATAAGGTAAATCAAGACAACACATATAACCATCATGATGTACACATGCATAATCACCCAATTATTCATTCCAGCATTTGCAAGCTCAATACAATCACATCCTTCACCATGATACTTTTCTTCCATTCTCTCTCATTCCTCAAACTCAACAAATGTTTCAAGGGTATTCGTATCCACTTCCACTCTCAAATCTTATCCAACACTTGGTATTAGCATTAGCATTCTCATTATTATTTTGATCATCATCACACATATCTTTGAAATATCTTGGTTATTAAGTCATATCAATTCGATCAGCATCAATGATGAGGGGGAAACATCATTGTTCTCACACACGTCTACATCTCCTCGGTCAACCTCCCAACCTAGTCGGAAGCAAACAGGAGTACAGGACCTTTACCACGCGGGCATGACAGCTATCAACAATAAATGGCTCTAAGCCAGGAGGTCTCAGCCTCAATCACATATAATATTAATCAGGCTCACTGTCTCACAGTGGCAAAACACATTGCCCCGTTCCAGTCCCTCTCACTGTTCTCGATTTGCAATCTAGGGGGCGACAGTACTTATTCTAGTTTCGAATGCAGAACGTGCCACGGCATTAGACCCAGTCCCCACCACGTGAGTGCGCCACTTGTGGAATTGTTCCGCCTAGAAAAGTACTCTAGACTTCTTGACGTATCACCGTCATCGTCCCCCCTAATGCAATATCGTCCTAAGTATCCGCAGATACTTATCGTTCCTTCCTCTCCACTACTTCGATTCGACACTCATGCCTCACCGCAATTGTTAATGTCTTTTAAAATCTTTTAAAGAGTTTTAATTACGGCTTAGTCCTAATGATCGGCTCATCCTTGGTACACCGTGATCAACGCTTGTGCTAGGGGTGGTTTGGATTGGGAGGGGTTGTTGGGGTTGTTCGCCGAAATGAGGCATGAGGGGATACAGCCGGATGTTATTACTTATAATACATTGCTTGGTGCTTGTGCTCCACTTCAATGAGACCCGATCGCTACTCGTTCGCATCTAATCCCCCGAAAACTCATATACTATTACGTGAATCATCACGACATCATTGCATCGTCTTTCTCTATCTCAAATCACAGCGACATTTGCTCTCATCAACATGAGCAGCACAATCTCAGATCAACTTGTAACTCAGCACATCATCGTGGTCCTCTTCGTCAACTGTGGCTCAATAGCATCCTCCACATCCTTTACTTCTATGACTCAGCAGTGTCATTAGCATATTTTCTGATCATCTCGACCTCGCAGCGTTGTTAGCTCCATTTGTAACACCCCGATCTAGCAACTTGAAAACTTTAATCATTTTGGGTAAAAATTAGGGCCATTTTTTTTTAAAAGGGCGAGTAGTGCACAAGATGAGAACACTTCTATTTTTCAAAGTATAATTGTATAGCAACTCATGTTCTCATATTGAACCAACTCTTTCATGTCCCAAACCGGAATGTCACATGACACTACGCTTCGAAACTTAATTTCCAAAAACATCAAGTACTTAAAATAGCCCATATGATTTCTTGTCAAAGTACCAATACAAGGATTAATTTGTTGGGGTTACATCAGGATACCATTAGGTTGCTAGGAACTCATAGTGGGGATACATACTCAAAAGGGTAATTGCCTAAACCTCTAATCATAATCTCCCTAATCTAGCTTTCCAAGCCTGCGGTACCACTCATCATCATCCGCTAGAAGGTCTTCTGGAGTAATGATACAGCTCCCATCACTGTAGCACTCCTCAGGGTCATATCTACCGGACCAGAGGTCGGGATCTTCCTCCTCGTCCTCATCAGCAATCTCCTCCTCAGAATCATTAGGTCCGTCCTCTTCTTCTTCTTCTTCGGCTACCTCTTCCTCTTCCTCTAGCTCCACTCGTCGGCGCGGAATCTCATCAAAAATCATCTTGTAAGCCGACGTAATGCTATTATTACCCCTTCGGGGAGTCGCTCCAATCTCCCGCACCATGTTGGCCATCTAACGTCCATACAATTTTATACAAGATATCACAGATAGGGTAGAGATAGTGAGCAACCCAAAACGGCAATGTCGACTATGTGGGATTACATCAGGTAAATATTAAGACAAAATAAATATAAAGGCAAACATAAATCCAACAATAGCATAAGGTAAATCAAGACAACACATATAACCATCATGATGTACACATGCATAATCACCCAATTATTCATTCCAGCATTTGCAAGCTCAATACAATCACATCCTTCACCATGATACTTTTCTTCCATTCTCTCTCATTCCTCAAACTCAACAAATGTTTCAAGGGTATTCGTATCCACTTCCACTCTCAAATCTTATCCAACACTTGGTATTAGCATTAGCATTCTCATTATTATTTTGATCATCATCACACATATCTTTGAAATATCTTGGTTATTAAGTCATATCAATTCGATCAGCATCAATGATGAGGGGGAAACATCATTGTTCTCACACACGTCTACATCTCCTCGGTCAACCTCCCAACCTAGTCGGAAGCAAACAGGAGTACAGGACCTTTACCACGCGGGCATGACAGCTATCAACAATAAATGGCTCTAAGCCAGGAGGTCTCAGCCTCAATCACATATAATATTAATCAGGCTCACTGTCTCACAGTGGCAAAACACATTGCCCCGTTCCAGTCCCTCTCACTGTTCTCGATTTGCAATCTAGGGGGCGACAGTACTTATTCTAGTTTCGAATGCAGAACGTGCCACGGCATTAGACCCAGTCCCCACCACGTGAGTGCGCCACTTGTGGAATTGTTCCGCCTAGAAAAGTACTCTAGACTTCTTGACGTATCACCGTCATCGTCCCCCCTAATGCAATATCGTCCTAAGTATCCGCAGATACTTATCGTTCCTTCCTCTCCACTACTTCGATTCGACACTCATGCCTCACCGCAATTGTTAATGTCTTTTAAAATCTTTTAAAGAGTTTTAATTACGGCTTAGTCCTAATGATCGGCTCATCCTTGGTACACCGTGATCAACGCTTGTGCTAGGGGTGGTTTGGATTGGGAGGGGTTGTTGGGGTTGTTCGCCGAAATGAGGCATGAGGGGATACAGCCGGATGTTATTACTTATAATACATTGCTTGGTGCTTGTGCTCCCCTTCAATGAGACCCGATCGCTACTCGTTCGCATCTAATCCCCCGAAAACTCATATACTATTACGTGAATCATCACGACATCATTGCATCGTCTTTCTCTATCTCAAATCACAGCGACATTTGCTCTCATCAACATGAGTAGCACAATCTCAGATCAACTTGTAACTCAGCACATCATCGTGGTCCTCTTCGTCAACTGTGGCTCAATAGCATCCTCCACATCCTTTACTTCTATGACTCAGCAGTGTCATTAGCATATTTTCTGATCATCTCGACCTCGCAGCGTTGTTAGCTCCATTTGTAACACCCCGATCTAGCAACTTGAAAACTTTAATCATTTTGGGTAAAAATTAGGGCCATTTTTTTTTAAAAGGGCGAGTAGTGCACAAGATGAGAACACTTCTATTTTTCAAAGTATAATTGTATAGCAACTCATGTTCTCATATTGAACCAACTCTTTCATGTCCCAAACCGGAATGTCACATGACACTACGCTTCGAAACTTAATTTCCAAAAACATCAAGTACTTAAAATAGCCCATATGATTTCTTGTCAAAGTACCAATACAAGGATTAATTTGTTGGGGTTACATCAGGATACCATTAGGTTGCTAGGAACTCATAGTGGGGATACATACTCAAAAGGGTAATTGCCTAAACCTCTAATCATAATCTCCCTAATCTAGCTTTCCAAGCCTGCGGTACCACTCATCATCATCCGCCAGAAGGTCTTCTGGAGTAATGATCGGCTCCCATCACTATAGCACTCCTCAGGGTCATATCTACCGGACCAGAGGTCGGGATCTTCCGCCTCGTCCTCATCAGCAATCTCCTCCTCAGAATCATTAGGTCCGTCCTCTTCTTCTTCTTCTTCGGCTACCTCTTCCTCTTCCTCTAGCTCCACTCGTCGGCGCGGAATCTCATCAAAAATCATCTTGTAAGCCGACGTAATGCTATTATCACCCCTTCGGGGAGTCGCTCCAATCTCCCGCACCATGTTGGCCATCTAACGTCCATACAATTTTATACAAGATATCACAGATAGGGTAGAGATAGTGAGCAACCCAAAACGGCAATGTCGACTATGTGGGATTACATCAGGTAAATATTAAGACAAAATAAATATAAAGGCAAACATAAATCCAACAATAGCATAAGGTAAATCAAGACAACACATATAACCATCATGATGTACACATGCATAATCACCCAATTATTCATTCCAGCATTTGCAAGCTCAATACAATCACATCCTTCACCATGATACTTTTCTTCCATTCTCTCTCATTCCTCAAACTCAACAAATGTTTCAAGGGTATTCGTATCCACTTCCACTCTCAAATCTTATCCAACACTTGGTATTAGCATTAGCATTCTCATTATTATTTTGATCATCATCACACATATCTTTGAAATATCTTGGTTATTAAGTCATATCAATTCGATCAGCATCAATGATGAGGGGGAAACATCATTGTTCTCACACACGTCTACATCTCCTCGGTCAACCTCCCAACCTAGTCGGAAGCAAACAGGAGTACAGGACCTTTACCACGCGGGCATGACAGCTATCAACAATAAATGGCTCTAAGCCAGGAGGTCTCAGCCTCAATCACATATAATATTAATCAGGCTCACTGTCTCACAGTGGCAAAACACATTGCCCCGTTCCAGTCCCTCTCACTGTTCTCGATTTGCAATCTAGGGGGCGACAGTACTTATTCTAGTTTCGAATGCAGAACGTGCCACGGCATTAGACCCAGTCCCCACCACGTGAGTGCGCCACTTGTGGAATTGTTCCGCCTAGAAAAGTACTCTAGACTTCTTGACGTATCACCGTCATCGTCCCCCCTAATGCAATATCGTCCTAAGTATCCGCAGATACTTATCGTTCCTTCCTCTCCACTACTTCGATTCGACACTCATGCCTCACCGCAATTGTTAATGTCTTTTAAAATCTTTTAAAGAGTTTTAATTACGGCTTAGTCCTAATGATCGGCTCATCCTTGGTACACCGTGATCAACGCTTGTGCTAGGGGTGGTTTGGATTGGGAGGGGTTGTTGGGGTTGTTCGCCGAAATGAGGCATGAGGGGATACAGCCGGATGTTATTACTTATAATACATTGCTTGGTGCTTGTGCTCCCCTTCAATGAGACCCGATCGCTACTCGTTCGCATCTAATCCCCCGAAAACTCATATACTATTACGTGAATCATCACGACATCATTGCATCGTCTTTCTCTATCTCAAATCACAGCGACATTTGCTCTCATCAACATGAGTAGCACAATCTCAGATCAACTTGTAACTCAGCACATCATCGTGGTCCTCTTCGTCAACTGTGGCTCAATAGCATCCTCCACATCCTTTACTTCTATGACTCAGCAGTGTCATTAGCATATTTTCTGATCATCTCGACCTCGCAGCGTTGTTAGCTCCATTTGTAACACCCCGATCTAGCAACTTGAAAACTTTAATCATTTTGGGTAAAAATTAGGGCCATTTTTTTTTAAAAGGGCGAGTAGTGCACAAGATGAGAACACTTCTATTTTTCAAAGTATAATTGTATAGCAACTCATGTTCTCATATTGAACCAACTCTTTCATGTCCCAAACCGGAATGTCACATGACACTACGCTTCGAAACTTAATTTCCAAAAACATCAAGTACTTAAAATAGCCCATATGATTTCTTGTCAAAGTACCAATACAAGGATTAATTTGTTGGGGTTACATCAGGATACCATTAGGTTGCTAGGAACTCATAGTGGGGATACATACTCAAAAGGGTAATTGCCTAAACCTCTAATCATAATCTCCCTAATCTAGCTTTCCAAGCCTGCGGTACCACTCATCATCATCCGCCAGAAGGTCTTCTGGAGTAATGATCGGCTCCCATCACTATAGCACTCCTCAGGGTCATATCTACCGGACCAGAGGTCGGGATCTTCCGCCTCGTCCTCATCAGCAATCTCCTCCTCAGAATCATTAGGTCCGTCCTCTTCTTCTTCTTCTTCGGCTACCTCTTCCTCTTCCTCTAGCTCCACTCGTCGGCGCGGAATCTCATCAAAAATCATCTTGTAAGCCGACGTAATGCTATTATCACCCCTTCGGGGAGTCGCTCCAATCTCCCGCACCATGTTGGCCATCTAACGTCCATACAATTTTATACAAGATATCACAGATAGGGTAGAGATAGTGAGCAACCCAAAACGGCAATGTCGACTATGTGGGATTACATCAGGTAAATATTAAGACAAAATAAATATAAAGGCAAACATAAATCCAACAATAGCATAAGGTAAATCAAGACAACACATATAACCATCATGATGTACACATGCATAATCACCCAATTATTCATTCCAGCATTTGCAAGCTCAATACAATCACATCCTTCACCATGATACTTTTCTTCCATTCTCTCTCATTCCTCAAACTCAACAAATGTTTCAAGGGTATTCGTATCCACTTCCACTCTCAAATCTTATCCAACACTTGGTATTAGCATTAACATTCTCATTATTATTTTGATCATCATCACACATATCTTTGAAATATCTTGGTTATTAAGTCATATCAATTCGATCAGCATCAATGATGAGGGGGAAACATCATTGTTCTCACACACGTCTACATCTCCTCGGACAACCTCCCAACCTAGTCGGAAGCAAACAGGAGTACAGGACCTTTACCACGCGGGCATGACAGCTATCAACAATAAATGGCTCTAAGCCAGGAGGTCTCAGCCTCAATCACATATAATATTAATCAGGCTCACTGTCTCACAGTGGCAAAACACATTGCCCCGTTCCAGTCCCTCTCACTGTTCTCGATTTGCAATCTAGGGGGCGACAGTACTTATTCTAGTTTCGAATGCAGAACGTGCCACGGCATTAGACCCAGTCCCCACCACGTGAGTGCGCCACTTGTGGAATTGTTCCGCCTAGAAAAGTACTCTAGACTTCTTGACGTATCACCGTCATTGTCCCCCCTAATGCAATATCGTCCTAAGTATCCGCAGATACTTATCGTTCCTTCCTCTCCACTACTTCGATTCGACACTCATGCCTCACCGCAATTGTTAATGTCTTTTAAAATCTTTTAAAGAGTTTTAATTACGGCTTAGTCCTAATGATCGGCTCATCCTTGGTACACCGTGATCAACGCTTGTGCTAGGGGTGGTTTGGATTGGGAGGGGTTGTTGGGGTTGTTCGCCGAAATGAGGCATGAGGGGATACAGCCGGATGTTATTACTTATAATACATTGCTTGGTGCTTGTGCTCCCCTTCAATGAGACCCGATCGCTACTCGTTCGCATCTAATCCCCCGAAAACTCATATACTATTACGTGAATCATCACGACATCATTGCATCGTCTTTCTCTATCTCAAATCACAGCGACATTTGCTCTCATCAACATGAGTAGCACAATCTCAGATCAACTTGTAACTCAGCACATCATCGTGGTCCTCTTCGTCAACTGTGGCTCAATAGCATCCTCCACATCCTTTACTTCTATGACTCAGCAGTGTCATTAGCATATTTTCTGATCATCTCGACCTCGCAGCGTTGTTAGCTCCATTTGTAACACCCCGATCTAGCAACTTGAAAACTTTAATCATTTTGGGTAAAAATTAGGGCCATTTTTTTTTAAAAGGGCGAGTAGTGCACAAGATGAGAACACTTCTATTTTTCAAAGTATAATTGTATAGCAACTCATGTTCTCATATTGAACCAACTCTTTCATGTCCCAAACCGGAATGTCACATGACACTACGCTTCGAAACTTAATTTCCAAAAACATCAAGTACTTAAAATAGCCCATATGATTTCTTGTCAAAGTACCAATACAAGGATTAATTTGTTGGGGTTACATCAGGATACCATTAGGTTGCTAGGAACTCATAGTGGGGATACATACTCAAAAGGGTAATTGCCTAAACCTCTAATCATAATCTCCCTAATCTAGCTTTCCAAGCCTGCGGTACCACTCATCATCATCCGCCAGAAGGTCTTCTGGAGTAATGATCGGCTCCCATCACTATAGCACTCCTCAGGGTCATATCTACCGGACCAGAGGTCGGGATCTTCCGCCTCGTCCTCATCAGCAATCTCCTCCTCAGAATCATTAGGTCCGTCCTCTTCTTCTTCTTCTTCGGCTACCTCTTCCTCTTCCTCTAGCTCCACTTGTCGGCACGGAATCTCATCAAAAATCATCTTGTAAGCCGACGTAATGCTATTATTACCCCTTCGGGGAGTCGCTCCAATCTCCCGCACCATGTTGGCCATCTAACGTCCATACAATTTTATACAAGATATCACAGATAGGGTAGAGAGAGTGAGCAACCCAAAACGGCAATGTCGACTATGTGGGATTACATCAGGTAAATATTAAGACAAAATAAATATAAAGGCAAACATAAATCCAACAATAGCATAAGGTAAATCAAGACAACACATATAACCATCATGATGTACACATGCATAATCACCCAATTATTCATTCCACCATTTGCAAGCTCAATACAATCACATCCTTCACCATGACACTTTTCTTCCATTCTCTCTCATTCCTCAAACTCAACAAATGTTTCAAGGGTATTCGTATCCACTTCCACTCTCAAATCTTATCCAACACTTGGTATTAGCATTAGCATTCTCATTATTATTTTGATCATCATCACACATATCTTTGAAATATCTTGGTTATTAAGTCTTATCAATTCGATCAGCATCAATGATGAGGGGGAAACATCATTATGCTCACACACGTCTACATCTCCTCGGTCAACCTCCCAACCTAGTCGGAAGCAAACAGGAGTACAGGACCTTTACCACGCGGGCATGACAGCTATCAACAATAAATGGCTCTAAGCCAGGAGGTCTCAGCCTCAATCACATATAATATTAATCAGGCTCACTGTCTCACAGTGGCAAAACACATTGCCCCGTTCCAGTCCCTCTCACTGTTCTCGATTTGCAATCTAGGGGGCGACAGTACTTATTTTAGTTTCGAAAGCAGAACGTGCCACGACATTAGACCCAGTCCCCACCACGTGAGTGCGCCACTTGTGGAATTGTTCCGCCTAGAAATGTACTCTAGACTTCTTGACGTATCACCGTCATCGTCCCCCCTAATGCAATCTCGTCCTAAGTATCCGCAGATACTTATCGTTCCTTCCTCTCCACTACTTCGATTCGACACTCATGCCTCACCGCAATTGTTAATGTCTTTTAAAATCTTTTAAAGAGTTTTAATTACGGCTTAGTCCTAATGATCGGCTCATCCTTGGTACATCCCTTCAATGAGACCCGATCGCTACTCGTTCGCATCTAATCCCCCTAAAACTCATATACTATTACGTGAAGCATCACGACATCATTGCATCGTCTTTCTCTATCTCAAATCACAGCGACATTTGCTCTCATCAACATGAGCAGCACAATCTCAGATCAACTTGTAACTCAGCACATCATCGTGGTCCTCTTCGTCAACTGTGGCTCAATAGCATCCTCCACATCCTTTACTTCTATGACTCAGCAGTGTCATTAGCATATTTTCTGATCATCTCGACCTCGCAGCGTTGTTAGCTCCATTTGTAACACCCCGATCTAGCAACTTGAAAACTTTATTCATTTTGGGTAAAAATTAGGGCCATTTTTTTTTAAAAGGGCGAGTAGTGCACAAGATGAGAACACTTCTATTTTTCAAAGTATAATTGTATAGCAACTCATGTTCTCATATTGAACCAACTCTTTCATGTCCCAAACCGGAATGTCACATGACACTACGCTTCGAAACTTAATTTCCAAAAACATCAAGTACTTAAAATAGCCCATATGATTTCTTTTCAAAGTACCAATACAAGGATTAATTTGTTGGGGTTACATCAGGATACCATTAGGTTGCTAGGAACTCATAGTGGGGATACATACTCAAAAGGGTAATTGCCTAAACCTCTAATCATAATCTCCCTAATCTAGCTTTCCAAGCCTGCGGTACCACTCATCATCATCCGCTAGAAGGTCTTCTGGAGTAATGATACAGCTCCCATCACTGTAGCACTCCTCAGGGTCATATCTACCGGACCAGAGGTCGGGATCTTCCTCCTCGTCCTCATCAGCAATCTCCTCCTCAGAATCATTAGGTCCGTCCACTTCTTCTTCTTCTTCGGCTACCTCTTCCTCTTCCTCTAGCTCCACTCGTCGGCGCGGAATCTCATCAAAAATCATCTTGTAAGCCGACGTAATGCTATTATTACCCCTTCGGGGAGTCGCTCCAATCTCCCGCACCATGTTGGCCATCTAACGTCCATACAATTTTATACAAGATATCACAGATAGGGTAGAGAGAGTGAGCAACCCAAAACGGCAATGTCGACTATGTGGGATTACATCAGGTAAATATTAAGACAAAATAAATATAAAGGCAAACATAAATCCAACAATAGCATAAGGTAAATCAAGACAACACATATAACCATCATGATGTACACATGCATAATCACCCAATTATTCATTCCAGCATTTGCAAGCTCAATACAATCACATCCTTCACCATGATACTTTTCTTCCATTCTCTCTCATTCCTCAAACTCAACAAATGTTTCAAGGGTATTCGTATCCACTTCCACTCTCAAATCTTATCCAACACTTGGTATTAGCATTAGCATTCTCATTATTATTTTGATCATCATCACACATATCTTTGAAATATCTTGGTTATTAAGTCATATCAATTCGATCAGCATCAATGATGAGGGGGAAACATCATTGTTCTCACACACGTCTACATCTCCTCGGTCAACCTCCCAACCTAGTCGGAAGCAAACAGGAGTACAGGACCTTTACCACGCGGGCATGACAGCTATCAACAATAAATGGCTCTAAGCCAGGAGGTCTCAGCCTCAATCACATATAATATTAATCAGGCTCACTGTCTCACAGTGGCAAAACACATTGCCCCGTTCCAGTCCCTCTCACTGTTCTCGATTTGCAATCTAGGGGGCGACAGTACTTATTCTAGTTTCGAAAGCAGAACGTGCCATGGCATTAGACCCAGTCCCCACCACGTGAGTGCGGCACTTGTGGAATTGTTCCGCCTAGAAACGTACTCTAGACTTCTTGACGTATCACCGTCATCGTCCCCCCTAATGCAATCTCGTCCTAAGTATCCGCAGATACTTATCGTTACTTCCTCTCCACTACTTCGATTCGACACTCATGCCTCACTGCAATTGTTTATGTCTTTTAAAATCTTTTAAAGAGTTTTAATTACGGCTTAGTCCTAATGATCGGCTCATCCTTGGTACATCCCTTCAATGAGACCCGATCGCTACTCGTTCGCATCTAATCCCCCTAAAACTCATATACTATTGCGTGAATCATCACGACATCATTGCATTGTCTTTCTCTATCTCAAATCACAGCGACATTTGCTCTCATCAACATGAGCAGCACAATCTCAGATCAACTTGTAACTCAGCACATCATCGTGGTCCTCTTCATCAACTGTGGCTCAATAGCATCCTCCACATCCTTTACTTCTATGACTCAGCAGTGTCATTAGCATATTTTTTGATCAGCTCGACCTCGCAGCGTTGTTAGCTCCATTCCTCATCACCACGCTTTCGCTCGCTTACATTCCTCATAGTCATCTTAGCATCTTCTCCACGTCACATTCTTTCTCGACTAATCACGTCTTTCACATCTATCATTTTCATCTCTTATTCCTTTGATTACTACTCTATAGTCTTAGTCTCTATTACTTACTCACACGGTTTCCAACAATATCATATTGAGTAATAAATAAACAAATCACAAAATAATTAAATAGTACAGCATGAACAATTATAAAACATATCATCATTTTTATAAACCAATCTCAGTCGTTCGGGTGGATAGCTAAACCAATCAAACAAGTGCTATCACATACACCACTACGCTAAATGAGATTGGGGTCCAATCTTTGAGATGAATGGACGCCTTAATATGTTACCTAATTACCACGGCGTCTTAAGGGAACTCCCCTCTCTCACCTCGATGACGAACGTCTTAATGCGCTCCACGATCTCTCGATCATCTCTCCTCGCCTCATATCCTCGCATCCTTCGCTCAAACTAAGACATTTTCCCGTGCATTAGAAACTATTCGATACACTCTTTTAACTTGTTTTGAAAACAATTTCTCTTTTGAAAACTTGTTATCATGGTCTAAGGCTTTCAAATTCGATTTAAATCTATGATTAAAACAGTTCTTGGGAAAAACGTTTGGAAATAACTTAAAAAAATAATTTCCTTTCATTATTAAAACATAATTTAAAACATTAATGTTATGAAAACATAATTCTTAAAACATTCACATTAACCAGCTCATAGAAATCCAAATCATTCATCATCCGCCTATTGCAAAACATTCTTAGACTAGAGAAAATATCCATTTAGATTAATACACCATCATACAAATTCAATCATGCATAAGAAGAGAATTTAAACTTAATTTCTTGATTTGAACATGGCAAAACCGAATTGCACATAGGTAATGTTTCCTATTAGCTAATAATTCTTAAACCTTGGAATCACATAATCAACATCATGAGAACTAATTCAATTAATTTCACTTACTTCTAGTTCTCTAAACCGAAAAGAACAAAAGAGATTAACACATCATGACATTGAACATATAGTAGCATAATCATAAAATATAATCACTTTCATAAGACATTTTAAAAAGAAAATCATTCTAAGCACTTAAACATGTATTAGCCGAATCATTCAAGAAAAATCTTTCACTATACCTCAAATCACCAAAGTCATAAAACAATGAAGTTATCCTATTTATTTTGAGACTAAACCGTGAGCATCATAGGAAAATGCAATAGGTTCCAGTTCATTTTTCTTATCTCAATCCAAGAAAGCAATTAAGGTCACAAATAATTTCATGCATGCAGCTCCATGCTCCTAGATAAGACCAATCCTAGTCTATATGTAATCTAAATGATGATTAGGCACACTCCCCTATACACTTATCTCAAGACCGAATATTGACATGCATAGGGCAAGAATCTTAGTTCATTTTTCAATGCACTAAAGACAATTTAAACAACTCATGTTGATCACACATCATCATTTAGTCACACCAATATGCATGAACCATCATAGGAGTTTCTTAAATTTTTGTTAAAACTCCAACTTATGATAAAAATATGGTTTATAGCTTGATTGTCTAAGAAAATGACATGTATGGGCTTAAAACTACTAAATCTGCTTCTAATACATACATGCACCTAAAATCATGCACTAAAACAAATTTAGCACTCATGGCCGAATGGCCTTCACACCAACATAACATGGTTAGAACAAATCTTTAAACTAAATCACTTTAAGGACTATTATCTTATTTATTTTCTCTAGGCTGTAACACACATATAAGAGAAACTTAGTTTCTTTTCTTGAAAAGTGACATGCAAACCTTAAGGTTCTAAATTTAGTTTAACACATACACGGATTAAAACATGCACATATGCAAGATAAACCAAAAATTATTACAAATCAACATGCAAAGCTAAAAATCCTTATTTTCTCCTCAAATAAACTTGGATCATGAAATTGTTTATCAAGCATTCACATATTCACTCATAGATAACGGATTAGGTACAAGAACTCAACATGCAAGACATAAATTCCTCACTTTGTTATCAATCAAACCTAGATCATAAATCATTCACCAAGTTCTTTAAATAAAAACCTCATAGGTCACGGTTTTGGAATAAGGAATCAATATGCAAGGGGTTTTATTTTAGTTTTTTTATAAAAATCTCAAGTAGTTATTTAGTTCCATTAGAAATATGTTTAGAAAATCATCAAGATCTACCTAAAGAAAATATAACCGAAGCACATAGAGTCCATATATTACAACCGAATTTAAAAGTCCATAACAAAAATCTAAATCTTACTTGCACTCATCTCTCAAGCTATGGAAACAAATATGAAATGAAAAGAGAAGAAAGAAAAATTACAAAACCAAAAGAAAATTCTAACTCTCATGATTCTACCCTTTGATCTTCGAAGTAACCTACCAAAAGAGTTGATCTCCTACTTTAAGGTCCTTGAGCTTCAAAGGAAGTTCTAGTCTTGGCCTAAGTCTCCTTCTTCCTCCCTCTTGTCTCCCACGGCCACTCTCTATTTCTCTCTCTCTATTTCTTCTAAGGGTGTGTTGGTCCCTTAGAAAGTGTTTTGGTTTGTTAGTGAGTGAAATGAAAGAAAGTGAAGAAATGAATTAGGGCTTGGTTGATTTAAGGGCACGAAGTTGCCTTCTTTGCCCTTGAAATGGGTTTCGGCCAAGGCATCACTTAGGAGGGCAAAATTGGGTTTCCCAAAGTTTGCATGGCAAGGGTTGAATCAAGGGAACAAAATGCATAGTCTAGGGCGTAGGTCTCATCATGCATAGTCATGTCAAGCTTTTATTTTCCACACCTCTAATCCACTTGGTGGCTCCTAAGCCTTCCAAGTATCTCTTCCCCAATTTGAAATATATTCCAACACACACCCATGCACATACATCATGCAAATTTCATTTTTATTTTCTATTCTTTTACTTATAAAATCATGTAGATGAATTCAAGGATCATATGCACACACACATATAGGACCGTAGCATCATATGCACATACACATAGTCTACATTTTTCTTATGATCACCAATTCACATAAATATGCAAGTATTTTCATACACACACCAATACCGTAGCACATACATATCTGCACACACATATTTATTTTTCAAGCCACATCCTCATATTGAATCAAACATATATTATGTTGAGCATATAGCATAAATTAATTTCATGTCATGGTAATTTGTTTAATTTTCCTTCAAGATCATATTTTCTTAAAATTCGTCCTCCCAAGATTTTCCAAAAACAAATTTGTAAATAAATTCAGAAAACGCAAGGATCACAGTTTCAAAGTTCATGAATCCAAAAATGCAAATTTATTTCATAAATAAATCATCCATTTAGAAAATCCTTTTTAGAAAACAAAATTTCAACGTTATTTTTATCGAATTCGTTTATGCACGCACGGAAAATGCGGGGTGTTACATTCTCCCCAACTTAAGGATTTCTCGTCCCCGAGAAATACCGAGCGAGCTTGGATCATGGGCGCATCATTCCTTTGAATAATCTCTTTACTCTTTAACTACAGTCTTCGTTGCAACATCCACGATCAGGTACTACCCATCTATCGTTCTTTCGGCCATGCAGACTGATTACTTTTGCAAATGATCTTACAGGGTATTCTGGTTAGTTAACGGACTGGGGTATGAACAACATGGTTCTATGGAAGCAAAAGGTCAAGGAGGGTTAAGATATCCGAGTAATGTCCAAACATAACAGGGTTACACCCTCTAGGATCAAGACTTCACTACTCCCTGAGATAAAATTCTTTCTCATTCATTCAAGTCTGACCGAATCTATTCCCTAAAATTTCTATATCTCCGCTTACTCCCCAACTTAAATAAGTCATATTCCTTCACATCACCTCTTGACTACAACCAATCCCCTGAAACTTTCATTTTTCGCCATACCTCAACCTGTTTGACACTATTTTCGGCCACTCAACCTAATCTTCTACCGTCTCACATTTCTGCCATTACTCTCCCCTTTTCAACTCCTACAGTTACTATCTCATCTCCCTTCTTTCTTTGACTGTCATTAATCCTCAAGTAATACACACTATTTCACTTCCCATTCTTAAACATGCTATCATACCACTTAGACATTCTAAACCTTTATTTAACTTTTGCTTATTCACCACTGGTTCTAATCCATCCAAGTTCTTTCCTTAAAACATCAAGTCCTAATTCCTCAACCTAACTTTGGGTCACTCCTAAAGGGTTCTACACATAAGTTCCACCGCTTCATCGATTCAACCTTATCATATTATCACCTATTCTCCTCTATTTAACCGCTCTCCTTCCATAATTCCAGACACTTAAGACCTCGGGTTCTGTATAATCTCTCAAATTCCTTCTTATCTTACCACCATCTAGGCCAATATTCGAACTTATCCGCCCTCTACTCCTGCTTTCTACTTATTTTAAACAACTCACCACTTTCTATGATTCCGAAGGGTATTCCTATCTTTTCTAAGATTTACACTCACTTTATTCACATCAATTGTTCCTCAATTTCCCAAACACTTACAATCCTTATCTTACCATACTCCACCATCCTCTGCCCACTCTTAGAACATCTGTATGTCGGATGCCGGATATCAGAGTTCAACATTTTCAATCAAGACTTTTGGGAGAAACAGACATGAGGTCATGCTCAAAGAGAAAAGTTTAGGCTTATCAACTGATCAAGTTTTCTTGACAAAACAAGGGCTGAGTATATTTGGAGATTAGGCTAGCTCAAACATCTTGCCAAAGCAACTTGACAAAATTCGGGGTTTTTCACAAGAAGGTTTCCAAATAGAAGAATAGTTTTAGTCTCAGAACAAGATCTCGGGTTATAGGTTCAAAGGTTATTTCAAAAGGGATTCCCATTCGGAGAAGTTCAATCAAGGAAATTCAAATCACAACTGTCGTCATAGGATGACATTGAGCATTGCTTTCGGTTGTTGTTGTGAACAGAGACTAACACTTTCCAGAACTGCTTTGATGCATACCCAACGTTCTTATGTTTGTCTACTACGTTCCTATTACTAGCGCACACTCAGAGTCACACGGTAGAGTATGTAGATCCACACACAAAAGTTCCTAAAGCAACCTCGCTCTGATACCAACTCTGTAACACCCCGATCTGGCAACTTGAAAACTTTAATCATTTTGGGCAAAAATTAGGGCCATTTTTTTAAAAGGGCGAGTAGTGCACAAGATGAGAACACTTCTATTTTTCAATGTATAATTGTATAGCAACTCATGTTCTCATATTGAACCAACTCTTTCATGTCCCAAACCGGAATGTCACATGACACTACGCTTCGAAACTTAATTTCCAAAAACATCAAGTACTTAAAATAGCCCATATGATTTCTTGTCAAAGTACCAATACAAGGATTAATTTGTTGGGGTTACATCAGGATACCATTAGGTTGCTAGGAACTCATAGTGGGGATACATACTCAAAAGGGTAATTGCCTAAACCTCTAATCATAATCTCCCTAATCTAGCTTTCCAAGCCTGCGGTACCACTCATCATCATCCGCCAGAAGGTCTTCTGGAGTAATGATCCAGCTCCCATCACTATAGCACTCCTCAGGGTCATATCTACCGGACCAGAGGTCGGGATCTTCCTCCTCGTCCTCATCAGCAATCTCCTCCTCAGAATCATCAGGTCCATCCTCTTCTTCTTCTTCTTCGGCTACCTCCTCCTCTTCCTCTAGCTCCACTCGTCGGCGCGGAATCTCATCAAAAATCATCTTGTAAGCCGACGTAATGCTATTATTACCCCTTCGGGGAGTTGCTCCAATCTCCCGCACCATGTTGGCCATCTAACGTCCATACAATTTTATACAAGATATCACAGATAGGGTAGAGAGAGTGAGCAACCCAAAACGGCAATGTCGACTATGTGGGATTACATCAGGTAAATATTAAGACAAAATAAATATAAAGGCAAACATAAATCCAACAATAGCATAAGGTAAATCAAGACAACACATATAACCATCATGATGTACACATGCATAATCACCCAATTATTCATTCCAGCATTTGCAAGCTCAATACAATCACATCCTTCACCATGATACTTTTCTTCCATTCTCTCTCATTCCTCAAACTCAACAAATGTTTCAAGGGTATTCGTATCCACTTCCACTCTCAAATCTTATCCAACACTTGGTATTAGCATTAGCATTTTCATTATTATTTTGATCATCATCACACATATCTTTGAAATATCTTGGTTATTAAGTCTTATCAATTCGATCAGCATCAATGATGAGGGGGAACCATCATTGTTCTCAAACACGTCTACATCTCCTCGGTCAACCTCCCAACCTAGTCGGAAGCAAACAGGAGTACAGGACCTTTACCACGCGGGCATGACAACTATCAACAATAAATGGCTCCAAGCCAAGAGGTCTCAGCCTCAATCACATATAATATTAATCAGACTCACTGTCTCAAACTGGCAAAACACATTGCCCCGTTCCAGTCCCTCTCATTGTTCTCGATTTGCAATCTAGGGGGCGACACTACTTATTCTAGTTTCGAAAGCAGAACGTGCCACGGCATTAGACCCAGTCCCCACCACGTTAGTGCGCCACTTGTGGAATTGTTCCGCATAGAAAAGTACTCTAGACTTCTTGACATATCACCGTCATCGTCCTCCCCTAATGCAATCTCGTCCTAAGTATCCGCAGATACTTATCGTTCCTTCCTCTCCACTACTTCGATTCGACACTCATGCCTCACCGCAATTGTTAATGTCTTTTAAAATCTTTTAAAGAGTTTTAATTACGGCTTAGTCCTAATGATCGACTCATCCTTGGTACATCCCTTCAATGAGACCCAATCGCTACTCGTTCGCATCTAATCCCCCTAAAACTCATATACTATTATGTGAATCATCACGACATCATTGCATCGTCTTTCTCTGTCTCAAATCACAGCGACATTTGCTCTCCTCAACATGAGTAGCACAATCTCAGATCAACTTGTAACTCAGCACATCATCGTGGTCCTCTTCGTCAACTGTGGTTCAATAGCATCCTCCACATCCTTTACTTCTATGACTCAGCAGTGTCATTAGCATATTTTCTGATCAGCTCGACCTCGCAGCGTTGTTAGCTCCATCCTCATCACCACCCTTCCGCTCGCTTACATTCCTCATAGTCATCTTAGCATCTTCTCCTCATCACATTCTTTCTCGACTAATCACGTCTTTCACATCTATCGTTTTCATCTCTTATTCCTTTGATTACTACTCTATAGTCTTAGTCTCTATTACTTACTCACACGGTTTCCAACAATATCATATTGAGTAATAAATAAACAAATCACAAAATAATTAAATAGTACAGCATGAACAATTATAAAACATATCATCATTTTTATAAACCAATCTCAGTCGTTCCGGTGGATAGCTAAACCAATCAAACAAGTGCTATCACATACACCACTACGCTAAATGAGATTGGGGTCCAATCTTTGAGATGATTGGACGCCTTAATATGTTACCTAATTACCACGACGTCTTAAGGGAACGCCCCTCTCTCACCTCGATGACGAACGTCTTAATGCGCTCCACGATCTCTCGATCATCTCTCCTCGCCTCATATCCTCGCATCCTTCGCTCAAACTAAGACATTTTCCCGTGCATAGAAACAATTCATACACTCTTTTAACTTGTTTTGAAAACAATTTCTCTTTTGAAAACTTGTTATCATGGTCTAAGGCTTTCAAATTCGATTTAAATCTATGATTAAAACAGTTCTTGGGAAAAACGTTTGGAAATAACTTAAAAAAATAATTTCCTTTCATTATTAAAACATAATTTAAAACATTAATGTTATGAAAACATAATTCTTAAAAGATTCACATTAACCAGCTCATAGAAATTCAAATCATTCATCATCCGCCTATTGCAAAACATTCTTAGACTAGAGAAAATAACCATTTAGATTAATACACCATCATACAAATTCAATCATGCATAAGAAGAGAATTTAAACTTAATTTCTTGATTTGAACATGGCAAAACCGAATTGCACATAGGTAATGTTTCCTATTAGCTAATAATTCTTAAACCTTGGAATCACATAATCAACATCATGAGAACTAATTCAATTCATTTCACTTACTTCTAGTTCTCTAAACCGAAAAGAACAAAAGAGATTAACACATCATGACATTGAACATATAGTAGCATAATCATAAAATATAATCACTTTCATAAGACATTTTAAAAAGAAAATCATTCTAAGCACTTAAACATGTATTAGCCGAATCATTCAAGCAAAATCTCTCACTATACCTCAAATCACCAAAGTCATAAAACAATGAAGTTATCCTATTTATTTTGAGACTAAACCGTGAGCATCATAGGAAAATGCAATAAGTTCCAGTTCATTTTTCTTATCTCAATCCAAGAAAGCAATTAAGGTCACAAATAATTTCTTGCATGCATCTCCATTCTCCTAGATAAGACCAATCCTAGTCTATATGTAATCTAAATGATGATTAGGCACACTCCCCTATACACTTATCTCAAGACCGAATATTAACATGCATAGGGCAAGAATCTTAGTTCATTTTTCAATGCACTAAAGACAATTAAAACAACTCATGTTGATCACACATCATCATTTAGTCACACCAATATGCATGAACCATCATTGGAGTTTCTTAAATTTTTGTTAAAACTCCAACTTATGATAAAAATATGGTTTATAGCTTGAACGTATTGTTGAGTATATTCTGTTCTGTCTGAAAAGTTGAATGTGGGATGATGCGAATTATGAGAAAGAGTGAGAAATTAAAGATATGTGATTGAGAAAGAGATAAAACGTAACGCGAATAAATCTATGAAAGAAATAAGTCATGAGAAGAATGAGTGGTAAAGATATGAAGAATCGAGATTTGAAAGCTCTGTAACACCCGATTTCGGCAACTTGAAAACACTTATCTCTTTAATAAAATATCGTAAAAATTTGGGAAATTTTTTTTTTTGCACGGTGACATGGGCATGAGAACCTTTACGTTCCAGAATCATTTCAGTAACTTAATTGAAATTAAATAACGTTCTCATGTCGCAATCACAAGTCAAGTTCCAAACCGAGATTTTACTTAACATCGCGCTTTATAACTTAGCTTCACAAAACTAATTTGGGAAAACATTTTTAAATCTTGTTTCTTAAAACCATTCTCAATAAAATTCAAGCGGGGTTCAGAATGATACGACAATGTAACCAAGTAGTTGCAAGGGTACAGTGCTCAAGGGAATTACCTATTACTAATCTTGACCTCTACTCTTCTTCATTGAAGCCCACTGCCGAAGTTGCATCGAGACGAAAGTACCGATCCTACTACAGGGTCGACCATCTACCCGTTGCAATATCGGAGTAACCCGACACGACAACATGGTAGGAGAGATGTCAGTATTCCCGAAGTACAACATGACTAGACAGAATACTAACGACTTCGTATAAAAAGAATACTCAGAATAAAAATATAAGACTAATGCGTTAACAACTACTCATGCTATGCACATGACAAATATACTCACGTAAGCACATAAGAAACACTTATAAATAAAGCATACGAAATCATAAACCATCAAAACACACATCTCTTCACTTGGCATCACAAGCCTTCATGTGTTCACACCTTTTCAACACCTTTCTCCATCCTTCCAACAATACTTATATTTTTCCTCTTTGCATCTTTCTCAATCTCTTCATAAATTCTTATTGATTTTTTTTCTTATAATCTTTTTATCATTAATAAATCTTATCAAACGGTTAGCATCAATGATGAGGGGCAAAACATCATTGAGCTCGCACACGTCTACATCTCCTCGGTCATCCACCCAACCTAGTCGGAAGCAAACAGGAGTACAGGACCTTTACCACGCGGGCACGACAGCTGTCACACAAACAAATGGTCCCAGACCAGGAGGCCCTGCCTCAAATCATAATCATAATTCACATAATAACAATGCACGCTCTCAGCGGCAAACACAAATGCCCCGTTAAAGTCCCTCTCACTGTTCTAGACTTGCATCGAGGGGGCGACAGTATAATTTCTAGTTCGCGATGCAGAACTTACCACGGTATTAGACCCAGTCCCCACCACGTTAGTGCACCACATGTGGGATTCGTTCCGCCTAGAAATATACTCTAGGCTTCTTGACGTTTCACCGTCCTTGCCCTCCCCTCCTGCAATCTCCACCTGAGTATCCGCAGATACCCATAGTATCTTCCTCTCCACTACTTCGATACGACACTCATGCCTCACCGTGTATATAAAGGTCTTTTAATTCTTTTAAAGTTTTTTTTTAGTTTTAATTAAACAGCTTAATCCTAACAGTCGGCTCGTCCTTGGTGCATCCCTTCAACGAAGCCCGACCACTAATCGCAATCTGTTTCCCGCTAAATCTCAATGGCCTCATGCCTCATATCACTTTCATCTCATCATCACAAATCACATACTCTTTCTTGTCTCATCTCATCAACATTCTCAACATCTTTTCCTCGTCTTTCTCAAAATCTCTTTTCGCAAAACTTTTTCGAAAACATGATTTCACAAAAACTTTTACTGCACACAACCTTTTCAGAAGCCTTATTTCAAAACTCCTTTCACAAACTTTTTCAAATATACTGTTTCCAAAAACTTTCACAAAATATTATTTTCACAAAAGCTCTTTCAAAATCTCTTTTCAAAAAAAACCTTTTTCAAAAATCACGTTTTTGGCTGAGTGTTAATGGAGGAGCAAGCTCAACTCAACACTAAGCTTCTTCCCAAAAACGTGGACGAGGAATTACATCTCTACTCAATCACATCTCTTTTCATCCTCTTACTTTCAATCACCTTTTCTTTCAAATCTCAGCTCTTCACATCTTTTGCAACTCATTCATCTTATTTCTTTTCATACATCTCAAGTCTTACTCTTTCTCATTACCACATACAATCACATTCCACTTTTACAATTCCTTCGTCTCATAACTCATTTCTTTCACAATCTTATTCACGTTATGTTTTATCTCTTTCTCAATCATATTCTTTAATTTCTCACTCTTTCTCATAATTCGCATCATCCCACATTCAACTTTTCAGACAGAACAGAATATACTCAACAATACGTTCACAGAGAATTTCAAAGCATAACCAAAATTATTCATGCAACATATTTAACAAAACAGATAAACATCTAACACATATATGCATCACGTATGATAATGCAGCATGTAACATATTATACTCGATGTGCTCAGTTTAGAACTGAGTCTACGCGTCACAATGACCTAGGCCTACTGCATCTCTCACCTCAGCTCCAGCATCTGAAATCGTTGCGGGTCCTTTCCAATACGTCAGCTGTTCCACCACTCGACTCATACGCCCCTTGTATTACATAGACGATACGAACGTTACTAGTCTATCTTAAATAGTCATCCTACTTAGGATCAAACGCGTTTTCGAATACTCTATTCATTTCTTGTCGGAAAATCGTAAAACGTTAAAGCATTTTCAAACCAAATCTTTTTCAAGTTAAATACCGCTTAAAACTTAAACTTTAATCCAACCAAATAAGTTTTTTTTAAGGATTGAAAAACAATTTAAATAAATCCTGGACATCGAGTATGCAAGTCCATAGATTATTCTTTGGAAAATCCGAAAACACCGAAAAATCATTCTTTAGCTCATATAGTACTTTGCTATAAAATAAACACTTAAATAATTTATTTTTCAAACTTAAAATCATGAAATGAATTAAGGGCAGCAACCACTAAGTCCAAGGTTATTCAATTAAGTCAAAGCTAAATTATTTCAAAACCAACTTATTTTCAAACCAATCACAAAATCAAACACAACACTTAACCTACAAATTCAATCATGCATAACCTAAACATATCATCAAACAATCATTCATTCAATCATTTCAAGGCATCATAATCATCATACAAGGCAGCCAAGGTTATAACATAAAGCATAAAAATTCATATTCATCCAAAAATATTTAAATAGAATCCTAGTGTGATTACAAGCAAAACACAAAAGATAAAATCCAAAACTATATCAAATTAATTTATTAAATTCTCAAAATTTCCAGAACATACCCATATATGATAAAGTTCACCTTATAAAAATTTAAAGTCATTTAAAAAATCCTAAGCTAGGTTTCAAATCATATTTTGCATGAAAAAAAAACTGTACTGTTGCTGGACTGAGACAAAAACGTTATTATTAAAAATAGTTTCTCAACTCAGAATTGCATAAACATTGGTATAACTCTTCCTTGTACAGTCAAGACTATCTTATAAAATGTTTAGATTATTTGGAGTTGTGCAAGTCATACTTTTCTAATTAAATTTGTCACTAAGTCCAGAAAATCTGAACCAAGTGGTTTACTGTTTTGTCTTTGGTAAAAATATCAATTCAACTCCAAATCTCTTCAAATTTTACAGAGAACATCTAGAGATGTTCAGGACGCTACCATAAAAATTTCAAACAATTTCAAGCAGCACAAGTTCGAAAATTATGTTTCTTTTTAAAATGAAAAACTTATTTTCTTAAAATGGTTTTCACAAAGTTTATTCTTATAAAAATAGGAAATTAATTCCAAAAATCATACAAAAATTCAGAGAACCTTATTATAACTTACTTGAGACAGGGACGAAATTTCAGAATTTTTGAACACACACAAACATCATTTATCAAGGTTGGAAACACACAAATCACAACTTTCAGCATATCATTTTAATCAACAATTTGTTTTATCCATTTCTTTTCATGAAAATTAAAATACACACATACATACAAATCAATTACAAAATCAATCCATCAATTATTATTTTCTTCAAAAACCGAATTAACATAGTTTATGAAAACAATTTTCTTTAACTCAAATAAAACATGCATCACCTTTAGAAATAAGAATCAAGCCTTTTAAGCTAAAAATCAAGAATTAAATTAAACTAACCTAGATCTTGACATGCACTTAGTTAAGATTAGTAGATCTTAAGGAAAATTATTCATGCATTAACATTTAACAACCAAGTCAAGAATTTAAGAGAAAATCAAAACAAACATAATTCTTTTCATTAGATCATTACATGCATGCCTTACATACTTCAATAAAAAATTCTTTTCTACAAATCTAAGCAAAACCTAAACATACATCATGAGAAATAAATTCATTTTATCAAAAGTTTCATGTTCATAAAAAAATAATTTCCTTTACATGCATACCAAAACCGAATTAAACCATAAAATAAAATCATTACCACAAAAATCTCTTTAAAACCGAATTGATCATCAAGCTTTTAAACATGGTAGATTTCTTATTATTTTTTTTAAACCAAGATCGATCATGCATGTAAGAAAATTCAAGATCAACTTAAGAAAATCGTATTAATGCAAAGAAAACACTAGATCTACCTTCAAATCAAGCATGCATCAAAGATTTTCACTTTATAAATAATCAAGTTTAGATCATAAAATTCTTTGTCAAATAATTACATACACACACATAGATCACGGATCTAAACAAGAAAATAGACATGCAAGAAAGATCTATTTTAGTTTTTCACAAAAATCCTAGTTTTTCTTTAGATCTTTAAGATTTAATTAGAAAATCATTTAGATTCATCAAAGAGAAATCCCAACCGAAACATCAAGCATGAATTTAACATATTACAATTTAATTTGAGTCCTTAGAGTCCAAGATTAAACAACACATAAAATCATACTTATAAAAATAAACATGCAAGGAAGAAAATGAAGTAGATCTACAAAAAAAAAAAAGAAAAACTACACTATTACAATTCTTCTTATTTGATCTTCAAATCCTACCATGAAAAGGGGTTGGTCTCTAGTCTTCTAGCACTTAGGTCTTCAAAGGAACTCCTAGGTTTTGGTTGATCTCCTCCTCTTCTTCCTCACGGTTCTCTCCTCTTTCTCCCCATGGTTCTCTTTTTTTTTTGTATATGTCTCAAGAGCTAGGGTAGCTCTTTGAGATTATATGTTTGTGTTGGTGGAAGTGTGAAGAAATGAAAGGATGAATGAAAGGAACGAAGGAAAGGAAGAAAGAATGGAAATGATGGTGTGAATGGAAAGAATGGGAAATGGACTAAGGATTGAAGCATCATTTCCTCCCTTGGGTCCTAAAGAAGTTCGGCCCTCACATGCACCTAGGGGGGTTATTTTGTCAACACTACTACACATACTTGGTCTCCAAGTTTTTCCACCTTCATTTTCTTTTCTTTTTATTTCTATTTCTCCCTTTCCCACTTAGTCACCACACAATTGCTCCCTACACTTACACATACACCCCCATATACACTTGTCACTTGCGCACACACACAACACACATGCATCATGCATGCAAAAGCTCCCCCAACCGTGGCACTCATAGCACACACACACATGTCCTATTTTTTTACCCCCTAATCACATTCTAATTATTAATCAATCCACATAATTAAGCAATTAACTCTAAAACTCCTATTCACACAATTACACATACACATATAAACACATACTTACATATCATACACACACTCATAAATTAATTACACACTTGATCACAAAACAAATAGCCAAACATACATATTAACAATTAAACACATCTTTCCTTTAAATAATAAACTGCACTTATTGGTTGCACTCATAGCCCTCATTTCATTTTCTAAAATCATACTTTAATATATTAAAGAAAATACCAAAAGGAAAAATTTATTAGAAATCAAAAACTATTTTTCATGATTTATTCCTTGGAAATTCGTCCTTTATCATACTGAAAAAAAATTTCGCAGACCAGCCCATAAAATTATGAAAGATATGGTTTTGAAAACTACATTTCGATACGATCGTTTTGATATAAAGATCATAAAAATCGGAGTTACGGTTAAAAAGTTATGAATTTTCTATGTTTGATCAATCTTTTAAAGTCCATAAAAATTTCATGTTTGACAAATCATCCTCAATAAAAATCATTTCTCTCAAAAATCATTTTTACTCAATCCATAAAAATATTTGTTTATCAAAACTCCGTAAAATAGACACTTTACTTCGAAGTCGAATAAAATATTCATTGAAAACTCTTTCTAAAACGATTACTCAAAACTTTTTCTTTAATAAATTTTATTCGTCCTAGCCAGAAAAACGCGGGATGTTACATTTATTCTGTAACAGCCCGATTTTCGTAAACCAGAAATATTTACTTTTACTTATTAAAGTTACAAAAATTGAGGCCAGATTTTTTTTTTTGAAAACATTATGAATGTGTTTTTTTTTTTTTAAAAAAAACGTTGTGGAAAAGTCCTTGTCTCAACACCCTTTTAGAAACGTTGTTTAATTCATGTGGTTTTTAATGAGTCTTCAAAAGAGGATAGTGTTTTATGTGATGCTAGTGAAGATGGCATTGTCTTTTCAAAAGAAGAAAAAGAGAGAGAGAATTCAAAAGTTGATGAAGGAGAAGTAAGGGAAGAACTTCCTCCAACTTGGAAATCGGTCAAGGCTCATCCTATAGACAAAGTCATAGGAGATATGTCAAAGGGAGTACTTACTCGTAGGTCTATTCAAAACATTTGCCACTATGTCTCATTTGTTTCTCAAATTGAACCCGATTCAATTAAAAAGGCCATTGAGGATGATCATTGGGTTCTTGCTATGCAAGAAGAATTAAACCAATTTGAAAGAAATGAAGTTTGGGATCTAGTCCCTAAACTCGATGATCATACCATAATTGGTACTAAATGGATTTATAGAAACAAACTTGATGAATCCGGGTTGATTATAAGAAACAAAGCTAGACTAGTAGCTCAAGGGTACAACCAAGAGGAAGGTATCGATTATGATGAGACCTTTGCTCCGGTTGCACGTCTTGAAGCAATCCGAATTTTACTTGCTTATGCTTCAATCATGAAATTCACTTTATATCAAATGGATGTTAAAAGTGCTTTCTTGAATGGGTTTATAAATGAAGAAGTGTATGTCAAACAACCCCCCGGTTTTGAAAATAGTGAATTTCCAAACCATGTTTATAAATTGAAAAAGGCACTCTATGGATTGAAACAAGCTCCTAGAGCTTGGTATGATCGATTGAGTTCCTTTCTATTAGAAAACAAGTTTCAAAGAGGGAAGGTTGATAATACATTATTTATTTATAAAACCAAGGATGACATTTTGTTAGTACAAATCTATGTTGATGATATCATTTTCGGTGCTACTAACGTGTCTCTTTGTAGAAAGTTTTCAAATTTGATGAAAAAGGAATTTGAAATGTCAATTATGGGAGAACTCAAGTTCTTCCTAGGCTTACAAATAAAGCAAGTCAAGGAGGGGATATTTGTGCATCAAGGGAAATATTGCAAAGAGCTCCTTGAAAAATTCGGATTGGACAAGTGCAAGGAAGCCTACACTCCAATGAGCACATCATGCTACCTAGACAAGGATGAACAAGGTACACCGGTTGATGTTAGTAAGTATAGGGGTATGATAGGTAGTCTCCTATATCTCACTGCATCTAGACCGGATATTATGTTTAGTGTATGCATGTGTGCTAGATTTCAAGCTAATCCTAAAGAATCTCACCTATCCGCAGTTAAACATATATTTAAGTATCTAAAAGGAACAATTAACACCGGTTTATGGTATCCTGCTGATGCCAATCTTTGTTTAGTTGGTTACTCGGATTCCGACTTCGCGGGATGCAAGCTTGATCGCAAAAGCACCAGTGGTACTTGCCATTTCTTGCGAAGTTCATTGGTGTCATGGTTTTCTAAAAAGCAAGCTTGTGTCGCTCTTTCTACCGCCGAAGCGGAATATATCACAGCCGGTAGTTGTTGTGCTCAACTGTTATGGATGAAACAACAATTATCGGATTTTGGTTTGAAACTTGAAAATATTCCGATTAGATGCGATAACACGAGTGCAATCAATTTGACTAAGAATCCGGTGTATCACTCAAGAACTAAACACATTGAAATAAGACATCATTTTTTAAGAGATCATGTACAAAAGGGTGATTGCACAATTGAATTTGTTAGTACCACAAATCAATTAGCCGACATTTTTACAAAACCTCTACCAAGGGACACCTTTTATCATATTAGGAGAGAACTTGGTATTTTAGATGAAGCTAATATAGGCTAATTGCATTGTGTGTCATTTTTGGAAAATCACCATATTAGTCTTACTCTAATGTGTTATTGATTCTTAGTTAAATTGTCCTTGATGATATTTGAAATTGTATATGTTAATTGTGTGTGATTCTGTACTGTATTCCAAGTTGGTAGTGAAGCATTTGTGTTTGATTTGTGTTTGGTCTTTTAAAACTGAGTTTTTACTTTCTGTTCTGTCAAAATACTCGAGTTTTTTCCAAAAACACTCGAGTATTTTAATTCAAAATTAAATCAGTTTTAAATTGAAAAAGTTTTTAATCAGGGTCTGATAAAAATACTCGAGTTTTTCTAAAAACACTCGAGTCTTTATTAAAATACTCGAGTGTTTTGCAAAACACTCGAGTCTTTCGAAACCCCCAATTTTTGAACTTTCAGACCAAACTCGAGTATTTTCCAAAACACTCGAGTATTTTGAGTTTTCCTGAAATTTGAACTTTCGGACCAAAGTCGAGTTTTTCAATTTTTACTCGAGTTTTCTGGGGAAATCTGGGCTGAGTCTCGACCGACTCGAATATATTTTGAACTGTTTATATATACTCTCAGGCTCAAGTTTTTTTTTTCGACCCTCTTCTCTCTCGGTTTTCTCATATCTCTCTCCTCAAAACTCAGATTTTCCTCAAAGTTTTGTCAAATCTTACTAGTTTTTCATCCTCTAAACTCTTCTCTCGGTTTTATCCTCCTCCAGATGCTCCAGCTCCTTCGATGTTTTGATGATGTTGACCTTTGGATTTTATCTTAGTTTTTTATCATGATTGGTCTTTGTTACATTTTCTGGAGTTTGAGAACTTGGTGTTTTGAGACTTTGGGTTTATTATTGCCCCTTTGATTTGGACCTTTTATGATGTTTTTATGTTAATGAATTTGGTCTTCATTATGATGTTTGTGCAACGCTTCAGGGGGAGCTCTTTATCGTTATTATATCTCCGTTTTATTTGCATAATTGGTTATGGGGTTTTCCGATTATGCACCTCTCCTCCCTTGATCTTTTTCTAAATTGTTGCATCTTTTTGGCGTATGACAAAAAGGGGGAGAGATATTACACTTGTCTTGTCTTGATATTGTTGCACCTAAAATCTCTAATTATGGTATATACTCTGATAATTGTTAAATTCTCTAATACCATAGGCTTGGTGCTAAAATTAAATTGTCATAACATCTTGCTCAAGCTGAATTTTTAGATAGGTGAAAAGTATCATATAGTGAGGGAGAGTTGCATCTCCAAGTGGATCAAGCTTAACAAATGGATCAAGTGTTAATTATTTTGTCATCACCAAAAAGGGGGAGATTGTGAATTCAATGCTCCTAATTATGTGGATTATGTTTTGATGATGACAAAATAATTAACAAATCATGCCTTGAAGATATTGCAACATCAACATCAACAAGAAGTCAAGAAAAGAAGACAAGTGCCCAATCATTCTCAATCAAATATTAATTGTAAATTTCTAATTTATGTTGAGAGTGGTTGAGAGTGGGTAGAAATAGTTAGTCTCTTCTAGGAATAAATTTTTATATGATTATTAAGTTGAGATTGACCAAAATTAATACTTGAGAAGAAAAATAAAATTGAAAAATAATTTTTCCCATATCTGATCAAAATACTCGAGTATTTTGATAAAGACTCGAGTATACACTCGAGTATTTGTAGAAAAACTCGAGTATTTTTGCCAGGTCAGCAAATATGACCGTTAGTCTTGTTCGTGCACCAATTCACTCGTGACCGACCAAAAAGACTCGAGTATTTACAAAAAGACTCGAGTATTTTTGTCCAGTCAGCAAAAATGAACGTTGGAGAAACTCAAAAACCCAATTGAGGGCATTTGAGTCTCATCCAACCCAAGAGAGTAATTCAGAACCTTATTGTAAAATTTCTCTTTGAATTTGTGCAAGAACAAACAAGACAACAAGATCATATTGATTCAAGCTTTCTTAATTTCCTCTTCTCAAGTGTTAATTCCCAAAAAGCTCAACTTCTCACTCATATTGTCATTTTATTCCAAGTTGAGTTTTAGGCCTCAATTCTTACATTGATCTGTGCTTATTTGTGCTAATCCATTGTGAGATTAGTAATACACATACAAAAAGCTTGATTATTCAAAGTCTTGGATTGTTCCCAAGCAAACCCTAAGTGGCTTAGGGTGTTGGAAGTCTTGAGAGGTTCTCAAGCACAAGACTAGGAGGTTCCTAGCCCGGTGGAGTTTCTTGAAGGGAGTTCAAGGAAGCTTTGTGAAGAGTTCTTCAATCACCGGAATCAAATTGGGGTAGAAATCAAGAGTTTGGTACACTCTTGAAAGGGTTAGGTTGAGTGAGGCCATTCTCAAGCAATCCTTTGTTATTTCTAACAATTTGATTATTAGTAGAAACTCCTAAGTGATTAGGAGGACTGGATGTAGCTCATTGTTGGAGTGAACCAGGATAAAATTGCTTGAGTGTTGGTTTATTGCTTTTAATCTACTTTCTAGCTCAATAGACTTAAGTCATTTCAATCAATTAGGATTTATACAATTAGGTAGCAAGTTCAAGGAATCTTTGTGTTAAAAGTTATTTAGATTACTTGCTATTCTGTTGGATAAGTTCCTGTTTATTATTGAATTAATTTGAGTTAAATTGGTGAATTTTCGTTTCTGGTTTTTCTGCTATCTGATAGTAAAAACTCGAGTATTTAGTAAAAGACTCGAGTTGTTCATCCTGAAAAACTTGAGTATTTCACAAAAGACTCGAGTCTTTTGCTTCTGATTCCAGAAAATTCAGTCTAAGCTCCATTCTTCAATTATCAATCGAAATATTTGGTATTAGTGCTTCAAAATACTATTCACCCCCCCTCTAGTATTTGCTTAGCCCGCTTGTTGGTTTCCAACAAGTGGTATCAGAGCTCGGTCGAAAGATCGAGTGTAACAACTTTTTCGAAAAAGATCCTTTTGGAAACTAAATGGGCTCTAGCAATAACTTTGGTGGAGAAGGAGCTTCAATAAACCGTCCTCCACTATTTAATGGTGAAGGATATGTTTATTGGAAAACTCGCATGAAAGTTTTTATTGAAGCAATTGATATGGATATTTGGGATGCAATTGAAAATGGTCCTTTCATTCCCAAAAAGAAAATAAATGATGAAATTGTTGAAATTCCAAGGAGTAGTTGGAATGATGATGAAAAGAGGAAAGTTTCGTTTGATTTAAAAGCTAAAAACATCATCTTTTCGGCTTTATCCCATGATGAATTTTATAGAGTTTCCCAATGTAAATCGGCAAAAGAAATGTGGGATACTTTGCAAGTCACACATGAGGGAACAAGTGAGGTTAGAGATGCAAGATTGAATTCTCTAACTCACGAATATGAATTGTTTCACATGTTGCCAAATGAAACCATTAGTGACTTGCAAAGGCGATTCTCTCACATTGTTAATCATTTGATTTCCTTGGGAAAAGTATTTCGCAATGGTGAAACTACTAACAAAATTCTAAGATGTCTTGATAGGAGTTGGCAACCCAAGGTAACCGCCATCAAGGAATCTAGAGACATAAATAGCATGGACTTAGCCACTTTGTTTGGAAAACTCCAAGAGCATGAGATGGAGCTTACAAGACTTGGGATGCATGAGGAATCGGACAAAAATAAAAAGGGCATAGCACTCAAAGCTTCAACTAAAGCTACAAAAGAAGTTGAAGAATGCTCTACAAGTGGAGATTCCGATGGTGAATCAAATCAAGAAGAATTTGGGATGTTTGTGAAAAGATTCAACAAATTTTTCAAAGGGAAGAAAGGTGGATCTTCATCCAATTTCAAGAGAACCAAAGACTCCAAACAAAGAGAAAAGAGTACCAACGATGGAGTTAAGTGTCATGAATGTGGAGGGGTTGGTCACATAAGAATGGAATGTGCCACATTCTTGAAGAATAATGACAAGAAGACCCAAGAGACCAAAGGGAAGCGTGCATACATTGTTTGGGATGCACCGGAGAAGAGCAATGAATCATCTTCAAGTAGCTCCGGTGATGAAAATGCAAACCTTTGTCTCATGGCCAAGAACAATCATGAGTCCTCATCAAGAGCTAATCATGGCATGAGTGAAAGTGATGATGAGGTAACCTCTAGTTCTTCTTGTTCCTCTTCAAACTCCATTTCATATGATGATTTGCAAGAAGCCTACAATGAAATGTTAATTCAATTTAAAAGGCTTGCTAAAATTAATAAGGAAAAAGGAAAGAAAATTTTGGAGTTTCAACATGAAATTGATGAATTGCAAAAATCTATAAATGAGTTGAAACTTCAAAATGAATCCTTGGAACTTATTCATTCTAGTCATCAAAGTGATTGTGCAAATCATGAGGAAATTATCACTTCATGTGAGAGATGTGATGATCTTGAAAAAGAAGTGAAAGAGTTGAAAAACAAACTCACAATCTCACATAGTGATAGAAACCTCAACCGGTTGTTGAACTCTCAAAGACATAATCACAACAAAACCGGTTTAGGATATGTTCATAAAAAGGACAAAAAGTACAAGGTGGTTGGAACATTTTCTAAGAAAAATTCATCAAAGAGACCAACTTGTACTTATTGTGGAAAAGTTGGACATATCAACATTGAGTGCCATATTAAGAAGTTTGAAATGAATAAGGGCACTTATATGTGGATTAAGAAGGGAGAAAGTCCCAACACTAACCCTAAGGGACCCAACATTGTTTGGGTACCCAAAGTGAACAAGTGATTTCATATTGTAGGTGTGTCTTCGAACGGGAAAACAATTGTGGTATCTTGATAGTGGATGTTCGAAGCACATGACGGGAGATAAGCGGCACTTCATTGAGCTTACTCCAAAGGAAAAGGGTTATGTCACTTATGGGGACAACAACAAAGGCAAAATCCTTGGTATTGGTAAAATCGGAAACTCTTCAAACTTGATTATTGATAATGTGCTCTATGTTCAAGGATTAGAACATAATCTCTTGAGCATAAGCCAATTATGTGATGTTGGTAATCATGTAGTTTTTACCTCTACCCATTGCCTCATTAAAAGTGACAAAGATGAATCAATCAAATTTGTTGGTAGAAGGTCAAATAATACTTACTTAGTTGATTTGAACAAAGTCACTTCTTTGGTCTCTACTTGTTTAGTGAGCAAAGAAAATGACACTTGGTTATGGCATCATAGGACCGCTCATATTAATGTAAACCAATTGAAGAAAATACAATCTAAAGATCTAGTAGTTGGTTTACCAAAGCTAAATTTTTCTATTGAAGGTGTTTGTTCTCCTTGCAAGAAATGTAAACAAACTAAAAACACCTTTGGATCAAAAATGGTGATGTCCACATCAAGGCCATTAGAAATGCTTCATATGGACTTGTTTGGACCATCACAAGTAAAAAGCTTTGGTGGCAACTATTATGCATTGGTGATTGTTGATGACTTCTCTAGGTTTACTTGGACTTTATTTTTAACTACTAAGAGTGAGACCTACAAATCTTTTAAACATCATGTCAAACTTTTGCAAAACCAAGTGAATCAAAAAGTAATTATTATTCGTACCGATCATGGTGGTGAATTCGAAAACCACAAATTTGATAGATTTTGTGCTAAAAATGGTATTGAGCATCAATTCTCCGCACCAAGAACTCCGGAACAAAACGGAGTGGTAGAGCGGAAAAATAGGGTGCTAGAGGAACTTGCTAGAACCATGTTAAATGATTCTCAAGTACCTCAATATTTTTGGGCCGATGCCGTCAATACGGCTTGTTATGTTTTAAATCGTATTTTGATAAGGCCCTCTTTGGATAAAACCCCCTATGAACTTTACAAGGGAAGAAAGCCAAATATATCTCATTTTCATGTCTTCGGATGCCAAGTTTTTGTTTTAAATAATGGAAAAGAACACCTTGGCAAGTTTGATTCCAAATTCGATGAAGGCATATTTTTAGGCTATTCTTCTCATAGTAAAGCTTATAGAATTTTCAATAAAAGAACTTTAACTATTGAGGAATCAATTCATGTGGTTTTTAATGAGTCTTCAAAAGAGGATAGTGTTTTATGTGATGCTAGTGAAGATGGCATTGTCTTTTCAAAAGAAGAAAAAGAGAGAGAGAATTCAAAAGTTGATGAAGGAGAAGTAAGGGAAGAACTTCCTCCAACTTGGAAATCGGTCAAGGCTCATCCTATAGACAAAGTCATAGGAGATATGTCAAAGGGAGTACTTACTCGTAGGTCTATTCAAAACATTTGCCACTATGTCTCATTTGTTTCTCAAATTGAACCCGATTCAATTAAAAAGGCCATTGAGGATGATCATTGGGTTCTTGCTATGCAAGAAGAATTAAACCAATTTGAAAGAAATGAAGTTTGGGATCTAGTCCCTAAACCCGATGATCATACCATAATTGGTACTAAATGGATTTATAGAAACAAACTTGATGAATCCGGGTTGATTATAAGAAACAAAGCTAGACTAGTAGCTCAAGGGTACAACCAAGAGGAAGGTATCGATTATGATGAGACCTTTGCTCCGGTTGCACGTCTTGAAGCAATCCGAATTTTACTTGCTTATGCTTCAATCATGAAATTCACTTTATATCAAATGGATGTTAAAAGTGCTTTCTTGAATGGGTTTATAAATGAAGAAGTGTATGTCAAACAACCCCCCGGTTTTGAAAATAGTGAATTTCCAAACCATGTTTATAAATTGAAAAAGGCACTCTATGGATTGAAACAAGCTCCTAGAGCTTGGTATGATCGATTGAGTTCCTTTCTATTAGAAAACAAGTTTCAAAGAGGGAAGATTGATAATACATTATTTATTTATAAAACCAAGGATGACATTTTGTTAGTACAAATCTATGTTGATGATATCATTTTCGGTGCTACTAACGTGTCTCTTTGTAGAAAGTTTTCAAATTTGATGAAAAAGGAATTTGAAATGTCAATTATGGGAGAACTCAAGTTCTTCCTAGGCTTACAAATAAAGCAAGTCAAGGAGGGGATATTTGTGCATCAAGGGAAATATTGCAAAGAGCTCCTTGAAAAATTCGGATTGGACAAGTGCAAGGAAGCCTACACTCCAATGAGCACATCATGCTACCTAGACAAGGATGAACAAGGTACACCGGTTGATGTTAGTAAGTATAGGGGTATGATAGGTAGTCTCCTATATCTCACTGCATCTAGACCGGATATTATGTTTAGTGTATGCATGTGTGCTAGATTTCAAGCTAATCCTAAAGAATCTCACATATCCGCAGTTAAACATATATTTAAGTATCTAAAAGGAACAATTAACACCGGTTTATGGTATCCTGCTGATGCCAATCTTTGTTTAGTTGGTTACTCGGATTCCGACTTCGCGGGATGCAAGCTTGATCGCAAAAGCACCAGTGGTACTTGCCATTTCTTGCGAAGTTCATTGGTGTCATGGTTTTCTAAAAAGCAAGCTTGTGTCGCTCTTTCTACCGCCGAAGCGGAATATATCGCAGCCGGTAGTTGTTGTGCTCAACTGTTATGGATGAAACAACAATTATCGGATTTTGGTTTGAAACTTGAAAATATTCCGATTAGATGCGATAACACGAGTGCAATCAATTTGACTAAGAATCCGGTGTATCACTCAAGAACTAAACACATTGAAATAAGACATCATTTTTTAAGAGATCATGTACAAAAGGGTGATTGCACAATTGAATTTGTTAGTACCACAAATCAATTAGCCGACATTTTTACAAAACCTCTACCAAGGGACACCTTTTATCATATTAGGAGAGAACTTGGTATTTTAGATGAAGCTAATATAGGCTAATTGCATTGTGTGTCATTTTTGGAAAATCACCATATTAGTCTTACTCTAATGTGTTATTGATTCTTAGTTAAATTGTCCTTGATGATATTTGAAATTGTATATGTTAATTGTGTGTGATTCTGTACTGTATTCCAAGTTGGTAGTGAAGCATTTGTGTTTGATTTGTGTTTGGTCTTTTAAAACTGAGTTTTTACTTTCTGTTCTGTCAAAATACTCGAGTTTTTTCCAAAAACACTCGAGTATTTTAATTCAAAATTAAATCAGTTTTAAATTGAAAAAGTTTTTAATCAGGGTCTGATAAAAATACTCGAGTTTTTCTAAAAACACTCGAGTCTTTATTAAAATACTCGAGTGTTTTGCAAAACACTCGAGTCTTTCGAAACCCCCAATTTTTGAACTTTCAGACCAAACTCGAGTATTTTCCAAAACACTCGAGTATTTTGAGTTTTCCTGAAATTTGAACTTTCGGACCAAAGTCGAGTTTTTCAATTTTTACTCGAGTTTTCTGGGGAAATCTGGGCTGAGTCTCGACCGACTCGAATATATTTTGAACTGTTTATATATACTCTCAGGCTCAAGTTTTTTTTTTCGACCCTCTTCTCTCTCGGTTTTCTCATATCTCTCTCCTCAAAACTCAGATTTTCCTCAAAGTTTTGTCAAATCTTACTAGTTTTTCATCCTCTAAACTCTTCTCTCGGTTTTATCCTCCTCCAGATGCTCCAGCTCCTTCGATGTTTTGATGATGTTGACCTTTGGATTTTATCTTAGTTTTTTATCATGATTGGTCTTTGTTACATTTTCTGGAGTTTGAGAACTTGGTGTTTTGAGACTTTGGGTTTATTATTGCCCCTTTGATTTGGACCTTTTATGATGTTTTTATGTTAATGAATTTGGTCTTCATTATGATGTTTGTGCAACGCTTCAGGGGGAGCTCTTTATCGTTATTATATCTCCGTTTTATTTGCATAATTGGTTATGGGGTTTTCCGATTATGCACCTCTCCTCCCTTGATCTTTTTCTAAATTGTTGCATCTTTTTGGCGTATGACAAAAAGGGGGAGAGATATTACACTTGTCTTGTCTTGATATTGTTGCACCTAAAATCTCTAATTATGGTATATACTCTGATAATTGTTAAATTCTCTAATACCATAGGCTTGGTGCTAAAATTAAATTGTCATAACATCTTGCTCAAGCTGAATTTTTAGATAGGTGAAAAGTATCATATAGTGAGGGGGAGTTGCATCTCCAAGTGGATCAAGCTTAACAAATGGATCAAGTGTTAATTATTTTGTCATCACCAAAAAGGGGGAGATTGTGAATTCAATGCTCCTAATTATGTGGATTATGTTTTGATGATGACAAAATAATTAACAAATCATGCCTTGAAGATATTGCAACATCAACATCAACAAGAAGTCAAGAAAAGAAGACAAGTGCCCAATCATTCTCAATCAAATATTAATTGTAAATTTCTAATTTATGTTGAGAGTGGTTGAGAGTGGGTAGAAATAGTTAGTCTCTTCTAGGAATAAATTTTTATATGATTATTAAGTTGAGATTGACCAAAATTAATACTTGAGAAGAAAAATAAAATTGAAAAATAATTTTTCCCATATCTGATCAAAATACTCGAGTATTTTGATAAAGACTCGAGTATACACTCGAGTATTTGTAGAAAAACTCGAGTATTTTTGCCAGGTCAGCAAATATGACCGTTAGTCTTGTTCGTGCACCAATTCACTCGTGACCGACCAAAAAGACTCGAGTATTTACAAAAAGACTCGAGTATTTTTGTCCAGTCAGCAAAAATGAACGTTGGAGAAACTCAAAAACCCAATTGAGGGCATTTGAGTCTCATCCAACCCAAGAGAGTAATTCAGAACCTTATTGTAAAATTTCTCTTTGAATTTGTGCAAGAACAAACAAGACAACAAGATCATATTGATTCAAGCTTTCTTAATTTCCTCTTCTCAAGTGTTAATTCCCAAAAAGCTCAACTTCTCACTCATATTGTCATTTTATTCCAAGTTGAGTTTTAGGCCTCAATTCTTACATTGAGCTGTGCTTATTTGTGCTAATCCATTGTGAGATTAGTAATACACATACAAAAAGCTTGATTATTCAAAGTCTTGGATTGTTCCCAAGCAAACCCTAAGTGGCTTAGGGTGTTGGAAGTCTTGAGAGGTTCTCAAGCACAAGACTAGGAGGTTCCTAGCCCGGTGGAGTTTCTTGAAGGGAGTTCAAGGAAGCTTTGTGAAGAGTTCTTCAATCACCGGAATCAAATTGGGGTAGAAATCAAGAGTTTGGTACACTCTTGAAAGGGTTAGGTTGAGTGAGGCCATTCTCAAGCAATCCTTTGTAATTTCTAACAATTTGATTATTAGTAGAAACTCCTAAGTGATTAGGAGGACTGGATGTAGCTCATTGTTGGAGTGAACCAGGATAAAATTGCTTGAGTGTTGGTTTATTGCTTTTAATCTACTTTCTAGCTCAATAGACTTAAGTCATTTCAATCAATTAGGATTTATACAATTAGGTAGCAAGTTCAAGGAATCTTTGTGTTAAAAGTTATTTAGATTACTTGCTATTCTGTTGGATAAGTTCCTGTTTATTATTGAATTGATTTGAGTTAAATTGGTGAATTTTCGTTTCTGGTTTTTCTGCTATCTGATAGTAAAAACTCGAGTATTTAGTAAAAGACTCGAGTTGTTCATCCTGAAAAACTCGAGTATTTCACAAAAGACTCGAGTCTTTTGCTTCTGATTCCAGAAAATTCAGTCTAAGCTCCATTCTTCAATTATCAATCGAAATATTTGGTATTAGTGCTTCAAAATACTATTCACCCCCCCTCTAGTATTTGCTTAGCCCGCTTGTTGGTTTCCAACACTATCCTTATACTAGCAATCATACATAGTCACACAAACAAAGCATTTAAGCCCATGCTTAAGGCCACTAAGGATTACCATAAGCTCTGATACCATTCTGTAACAGCCCGATTTTCGTACTCAAAACAATTAATTGAAAGTTGCCAAAAATGAGGCCAATTTTTTTTTGTAACATATTGTTGACAAGTCCTTGATGTATTTAAAAGTTCTTTTATTGAAAACCGAGTTGTTACTAAAACAGTCCCTTTCATAAAACTTTTCTCTTCATAAAATAATTTAGTTTCAAGGATGTTAATACTCATAACGGATTTCAAAAGTTTACATTGGCCTCCCTTCCCAAATAAAGCACTTTACAAAGCGGGATTTAAATTTAGCTGTATTACATAAGTGGCACATTGCTTGGTAATCCTTGACTCAAAACACAATCCATAAACTTAACCTAAACACTCTACGTTCACTTCCTTCTAGTGAAAACATCCAGATGGAACTCTCCTTTCTCCTTGCTCCCTTTCTTCACTCCCCGTAGAATGCAATCGTCTCTATCGCTGCTCTGCGGTTGTCATTCAGCTCCATCGAGAGGGATGATCTCCAAGCGGTATTCCGTCTGCCCGTTGAGACATCAGCAGCACCGATATGCCAACTAACAGGAGAGAGTAAGCGATCCGAACGACGCATCGTCGACGGTGTGGGATTACGATAGGCAAGATAGAGGGACCACACAACACATTTAAAACATACAAGCACACCATAATCAAGCATGTTATCACATTATTATCAGTCTTATCATCATTATTCTTATCTCTTATTATCTTTTAAAAACTTAACTTCTTTCCTCATATACATTCTTTCTTTCTCACTCCTTTTCCTTCTCATACTCATAATTTCCTCTCACCCAATATCATCAGGTACTCATTTCGTTCTCGGTTAACACTCACGCCTACATCTCCTCGGTCATCCACCCAACCTAGTCGGAAGCAAACAAGAGTACAGGACCTTTACCACGCGGGCACGACAACTGTCACAACACATAATGGTCCCAGACCAGGAGGATCTCGTCCTCAAATCATGTCAATAATATCAAGGCACACTGTCCACGCAGTGGCAAACACAATGCCCCGTTCCAGTCCCTCTCACTGTTCTCGATTTGCAATCTAGGGGGCGACAGTATGTTTCTAGGTTCATCACTCTAGGTTTCCTCTTGTTTGCCACTTCAATTTCTATTTTCTTAATGTTTAAGGAGGTGTATCCTACTTGGTTCCTTTCATGGCCGAACAACATGCACACACATGCACACCATACACATATTTTCATTTCATCATAGCAAGCACATAGCATAGGATCATGGAATGATGCATACATATATCTAACCATGCATATTATATTTCATACACAACACACACACACACATGCATCACATATCACATTAACACCTACATTCCTCATCACCACGCTTCCGCTCGCTTACATTCCTCATAGTCATCTTAGCATCTTCTCCTCGTCATATTCTTTCTCGACTAATCACGTCTTTCACATCTATCGTTTTCATCTCTTATTCCTTTGATTACTACTCTATAGTCTTAATCTCTATTACTTACTCACACGGTTTCCAACAATATCATATTGAGTAATAAATAAACAAATCACAAAATAATTAAATAGTACAACATGAACAATTATAAAACATATCATCATTTTTATAAACCAATCTCAGTCGTTTGGGTGGATAGCTAAACCAATCAAACAAGTGCTATCACATACACCACTACGCTAAATGAGATTGGGGTCCAATCTTTGAGATGATTGGACGCCTTAATATGTTACCTAATTACCACGACGTCTTAAGGGAACGCCCCTCTCTCACCTCGATGACGAACGTCTTAATGCGCTCCACGATCTCTCGATCATCTCTCCTCGCCTCATATCCTCGCATCCTTCGCTCAAACTAAGACATTTTCCCGTGCATTAGAAACGATTCGATACACTCTTTTAACTTGTTTTGAAAACAATTTCTCTTTTGAAAACTTGTTATCATGGTCTAAGGCTTTCAAATTCGATTTAAATCTATGATTAAAACAGTTCTTGGGAAAAACGTTTGGAAATAACTTTAAAAAATAATTTCCTTTCATTATTAAAACATAATTTAAAACATTAATGTTATGAAAACATAATTCTTAAAACATTCACATTAACCAACTCATAGAAATCCAAATCATTCATCATCCGCCTATTGCAAAACATTCTTAGACTAGAGAAAATAACCATTTAGATTAATACACCATCATACAAATTCAATCATGCATAAGAAGAGAATTTAAACTTAATTTCTTGATTTGAACATGGCAAAACCGAATTGCACATAGGTAATGTTTCCTATTAGCTAATAATTCTTAAACCTTGGAATCACATAATCAACATCATGAGAACTAATTCAATTCATTTCACTTACTTCTAGTTCTCTAAACCGAAAAGAACAAAAGAGATTAACACATCATGACATTGAACATATAGTAGCATAATCATAAAATATAATCACTTTCATAAGACATTTTAAAAAGAAAATCATTCTAAGCACTTAAACATGTATTAGCCGAATCATTCAAGCAAAATCTCTCACTATACCTCAAATCACCAAAGTCATAAAACAATGAAATCATCCTATTTCTTTAAGACTAAAACCGTGAACATAATAGGAAAATGCAATAAGTTCTAATTCATTTTCTCATCTCACTCCAATAAAACAATTAAGGTCATAAATAATTTCATGCATATAGCTCTATGTTTCTGGATAAGGCCAATCTTAGTCTACATGTAATCTGAATGATGATTAGGCACACTCCCCTATACACTTATCTCAAGACCGAATATTAACATGCATAGGGCAAGAATCTTAGTTAATTTTTCAATGCACTAAAGACAATTAAAACAACTCATGTTGATCACACATCATCATTTAGTCACACCAATATGCATGAACCATCATAGGAGTTTCTTAAATTTTTGTTAAAACTCCAACTTATGATAAAAAATATGGTTTATAGCTTGATTGTCTAAGAAAATGACATGTATGGGCTTAAAACTACTAAATCTACTTCTAATACATACATGCACCTAAAATCATGCACTAAAACAAATTTAGCACTCATGGCCGAATGGCCTTCACACCAACATAACATGGTTAGAACAAATCTTTAAACTAAATCACTTTAAGGACTATTATCTTATTTATTTTCTCTAGGCCGTAACACACATAGAAGAGAAACTTAGTTTCTTTTCTTGAAAAGTTACATGCAAACCTTAAGGTTCTAAATTTAGTTTAACACATACACGGATTAAAACATGCACATATGCAAGATTAACCAAAAATTATTACAAATCAACATGCAAAGCTAAAAATCCCTATTTTCTCCTCAAATAAACTTGGATCATGAAATTGTTTATCAAGCATTCACATATTCACTCATAGATAACGGATTAGGTACAAGAACTCAACATGCAAGACATAAATTCCTCACTTTGTTATCAATCAAACCTAGATCATAAATCATTCACCAAGTTCTTTAAATAAAAACCTCATAGGTCACGGTTTTGGAATAAGGAATCAACATGCAAGGGGTTTTATTTTAGTTTTTTTATAAAAATCTCAAGTAGTTATTTAGTTCCATTAGAAATTTGTTTAGAAAATCATCAAGATCTACCTAAAGAAAATATAACCGAAGCACATAGAGTCCATATATTACAACCGAATTTAAAAGTCCATAACAAAAATATAAATCTTACTTGCACTCATCTCTCAAGCTATCGAAACAAACATGAAATGAAAAGAGAAGAAAGAAAAATTACAAAACCAAAAGAAAATTCTAACTTTCATGATTCTACCCTTTGATCTTCGAAGTAACCTACCAAAAGAGTTGATCTCCTACTTTAAGGTCCTTGAGCTTCAAAGGAAGTTCTAGTCTTGGCCTAAGTCTCCTTCTTCCTCCCTCTTGTCTCCCACGGCCACTCTCTATTTCTCTCTCTCTATTTCTTATAAGGGTGTGTTGGTCCCTTAGAAAGTGTTTTGGTTTGTTAGTGAGAGAAATGACAGAAAGTGAAGAAATGAATTAGGGCTTGGTTGATTTAAGGGCACGAAGTTGCCTTCTTTGCCCTTGAAATGGGTTTCGGCCAAGGCATCACTTAGGAGGGCAAAATTGGGTTTCCCAAAGTTTGCATGGCAAGGGTTGAATCAAGGGAACAAAATGCATAGTCTAGGGCTTAGGTCTCATCATGCATAGTCATGTCAAGCTCCTATTTTCCACACTTAGATTTATTTCAAATCAACTTGGTTTATTTCAAGCACTTAGATTCTGTTTTCTTCTTCATGCAACAAAGTTATTTACTCTTCCTTTCCCTCTCAACCGAATACACATACTCACACATATATTCATTTAAACACAATACTTTTCCAAAATCATTTAATTTATTTATTTATTTCCCTTATCTTTAATTAAAAACCGAATAGAAATTAAATATCCGCAACACAAATTTTAAACACATTAATATAATAATATTTCACAAACACACTCATTGTTTTTATGTCATTTCATTAAAAAGGAATCCTAGTCTAGCTAGCATGTGTAGGCCGAACCTCACTTTGACAAGAACAAGGTTTTGGTTCACTTTTTCAACATGCAAACATCAAAAATCATGAATCAAACCATGCACCCTTTTCACACAAAACTCTAAAAATATCATTTCTTTAAATCAAGTTTTCATTTTAAATTTTTCATTCATGTACTAAAAATCTTTGAATCAAGAAAAATCAATCATGCATGTATCTCTTATGAAAATCAAAACATGACTTCTTGATTTCTAAGCCTAGACCGAATGCCTCATCACCAAAAATTAAGATTCAACTTCAAATCTTCATCATGCATGAACATAGAACATAGATCAAGACCAAATCACTTTTCAAAAGCTCATTTCTTTTGGTTCTTTTGCAAAACTGTGATGATCATTAAAGAAAATTAGATCTTTTTGGTTCAAAGATCACATGCAAAGTTCAAGATCAAAGCTTTTGTTTGAAAATCATATGTTTGACTCAAGACTAAAACTGTTTCAAAGATCAAGGCAAAAATCAAAGCTTTTTAAAGATCAAGTTCAAAGGTTAAACATTTTAACATCTCAAATCAAATTTCATAAACATAAAATTAACATGCAACCACTTAAATCAAATTAAAAAGCATCAAGACGTACACTTTTAATTATGGCCGAATTGTAGAGTTCTTGATTTAGTGTTTTATAAGTTCATTTTAAATCTTAAAAATGCAAGACCAAGGCACAATCAACACATGCATGTACTCAAATCAACCAAAATCATCATTAAACTAACATGCAACACCAAATGTTTTAACTTTATTATTAAGCAAGTTTAGAGCACTCATTCACTCATCAAATAAACTCATAAACACTTCAAAAATCACGGTTTTAACAAGGAATTTAAACATGCAAAGAGATTTACTCAAAGCTTTACAAAAATCTCAACAAACCTTTAGATCTTTAGGATTTAGTTTGAAAAACTTTAAGATCTCTCATGAAAAACATTAAACGAGTTATGAGTCCATTATTTAGAGATTTACAAGTTTCTTTGAGTCTTAAAAGTTCATGATCCAACATAAATAAGACATGCAAAGAAAGAAAAGAAAGGAAGATTACATAATCAAAAGAAAATCTACACTATTACAACTTCTTTATGTTCATTCGAGATACCCACCAAAGAAAGTTGGTCTTCTAGCTTCTAAGGTCTTGGATCTTCAAGGATGGCTTAAGTTTTTGGCTAGATCTTCTCCTTCTTCCTTCCTCTCACCCACGGCCTCTCTCTTTTCTTTCTAGTGTTGAGAGCTTAATGTTGCTCTCAACTAAATGTGTGCGTGGAAATGAAAAACGAAAGGAATGAAATGATTTGTGTGCAAATGAAATAAGGCCACAAGTATTTATAGGCAAACCGTGAAGTCCCTCTTTTGCCCTTGATTTGATTTTGGTTAATGTGTGTTAAGGAGGGGCGATTTTGGCAACTCAATTTGTTGCATGGGTGGTGTTTAGCAAACTTAGGGGGGACATGGTGGAGAAAATTAAGGAACTATGTCTCTTAGGTTTAGTTACCTTTGGCTTCTAGTTAGGGTTTTCTACCCACTTAGTTTCTTTATGGTTCTAATCTTAGTCTCTAAGCTTCTTATTTTTAAAATGAATGAAATCATGACATGCATATTCATACATACACATGTATCACACATACATGCATCATCATATTTTTCCACTAATTAAGTTTTCATTTAATCCTAAGCATACACACACATAGTCATGCCACACATACATATATTCATGCATTATTATCTTCTTTTACTAATTTAATTCCATATATCCACAAACATATACATGACCAAACCGTGCATACATACCTACTCATGCATAGAAAAACAATCTTTTTTTCTCATAAAATGACTCACTCATAAAAGTCACAATTCCTTTAAAACATAAAAATATCAAATACATAAATTTTTCCAAAAACTCAATTTCCAAATTCTTAACATTATTTCATGAAAGCCATTCCTTTAAAATCATTCATCACCTTAAAAACGTGAATTAGGATATTCATCTAAGAAATTTACTCTTTCAAAAACGCTTTTCTTAAAATAAATCTCTTTAGTATTTTAAATTAATAGGAGGAATTTGCGGGGTGTTACAGGGTCTACCGACCTCCCGCCATTTTACTTCTCATTATGGTGACAGGGTCTAACGACCTCCTGCCGTTTTACTTTTTATTATGGTGACAGGGTCTACCGACCTCCCGTCGTTTCACTTTTATCTTTGTGACAGGGTCTACCGACCTCCCGCCATTTTACTTTTTATTATTGTGACACGGTCTACCGACCTCCCGCCATTATACCTTTTATTATTGTGACAGGGTCTACCGACCTCCCGCCATTTTACTTCTCATTATGGTGACAGGGTCTAACGACCTCCTGCCGTTTTACTTTTTATTATGGTGACAGGGTCTACCGACCTCCCGTCATTTCACTTTTATCTTTGTGACAGGGTCTACCGACCTCCCGTCATTTCACTTTTTATTATTGTGACAGGGTCTACCGACCTCCTGCCGCTCAGTCCTTTCCCTTTTCTTTATTCTTGTCTATTTTAAATATATTCAATTCATTAATGATTCTCATTCTCATCTAACTTTGCTTGATTAGGCCATATACATTATATTTTAATTCTCATCACTAGCTCTTAATTATTTCCATTTTCCCTTTCTTTTCTTTTTCTTCTTCTCTTCCTTTTTTTTCCTTATTCTTTTTATTAATTACTCTTGCTTTCGTCTAACCTCATTCTATTAAACTACCATAATTTCATTCTCTCTATTTGTCTTGTCACCTTTTCGCTAAATTCTTTTATCTATTACCCTCTTGTATTTGGAATTTAGTTTATCATTTTCATTTCGATTTCATTACTACCCGACCACTCTTAACTAAGTTTACTCCATGCTTTCTTATTGCTTTCGTACTCTATCTCCTCTTTTTCCTCACCTTTAGTTTTAAATCATTCTACACCCTTCGCCTATTACAAACACTCTATACTCTTTTACTCTCACGCTTCGCTGATTTCCCTTAACTAATTTCCCTTGGTTTTATTTTGTGTTTTCCTACACTTTCATTTTATATTAACTCTTTTAATATCCTATCACATTCATTCTCTCCGGAACTCATTCTATGTACATCCAATTTATTCCATTGTCAATTTAAATAAATCATTTATATTTGCAGGGACTACCCTAAGGTTCATTAACTTATTCTTTAATTACCTTATTCTTAGTCACAACTATAGAATCCTAGAATTTACTTTTTAAATAGAGGTAATACGACCCTTCTTACCTCGGGTTTTTCTTTTAAAAAAAAACTGGGTTGTGGCTTGGTGTCGATGACGGCGTCGGTGTTGCTCCTCGTTAGTGAGAACGATCGCGGCCGGATCGAGGCCAAAGCTTCAAGCCTCGGAGTACCCAACACGAGCCTAGTGCGATCCGGTGGAGAGAGAGACCAAATAGAGGGAAGAGGGAGAGAGAGCAAAGGTCAAAGGGAGAGAAAGAGAGAGAGTGAAAGGAGGTTGTGAGGGTGGTGGGTGGTGGTTCATGGTGGATGGTGGAGGGTATGGTGGTGGAGAGAGAGATGGGGGTACAAGAAGAGAGAGAAAGAAATCAAGAGGGAGAAGTAAGAGAGTAGATCTATGGGGAGGAGGAAGGGCCAAGGAGAGGGGTGGTGGCCTTGGGCCGGATCCGGTGGTGGTGGCTGGTGTTGCTGGGACGGTTTTGGGTGAGGGAGAGAGATATAGTTGCAGAGAAGAATGAGGGAGGAGGGCCTGGTGCGCGAATCTTATAGACCTGGTGCGGATTCAGATCCGCGCGCGCGCCTAGGTGCGGTCTGGTCGCGCCTGAGCGCGGGGCACGCACCAGACTGGTGCTGGTGCGGGGGTGCGTGCGTCTGGTGCAAGGGGTGCGTGCGTCTGGTGCGGGGGTTGGGGAACTCTGGCGCGCCATTTTCTGGGCTGGTGCGTGAACTGGGTGTCATGGGCGCGACTGGGCGAAGGTGTGGCGCGCCTGGGCGGAAAACTGACTGAGCTGGTGCATCTGGTGCACCCTGGTGCGCCTGGGCGTGCACCTGTGATTCCAGACTTCGATTCGCCATAACTTCTTCGTTAACCGTCGGATCGGGCCCAAATTTTTGGACAAGCTTCTTAATCTCTTAAACTTCATATCCAACGGTGGAATTTCATTTATTAGGATCCTATAATAAATTCCAAATTTTCTCGTACCAACTGATTTCTAATACTTAAAATGCCGATTTAACTCCTGATTTCGCTTAGATAATTTTGCCCCTTGCTACCGATGTCTCCTACACAACCCCTAATACTTATAATTACTACTCACCTTGCTCCCAAAATTCTTTAAGCCATTAATCTACCCATTCCCTACACTTTAAATGTAACATCCCTAATTTTAATCCATAGAATAATTATAAGTTTTATCGAATTAAATATATGTTTCTTAAAAATTAATTATTTAGTTGTTGTGTATCTTCATAAAAAATACATTATTTTAATTGTGAAAGTATAGTTAATTATATTTTAAAGTAAATTATTTGAAACAATTATCCTATTTTGAAAATAGACTTCCTATTTTATACTTTGGTATTTGTAAAGGGATAATATTAAATAAATTTTGTTATTTCCTAACATCTAAACTAATTTTTAAAATTAAAGTTTTTTTATATGAAGCTATATGATATTAGAATCTTATTATTAATGTTTATGTTTGGTTGATAAATAAATGAAAGTGTATTTTAAAAAAAAAAATGAAAGAAAACCATGTGTGTGTTTTAGGGTTGAGAACCCTTTTTCTTCTTCCCCAAGACCTGCCGCCGGCCCTAACCCCCTTTCACTCTCCACCTTCAACTTCTCCTTCTTCCATAGCCATGGGCTCTAAGCTCCTCTCTCATGTTTTTATTTTTTTTCCCTTCCAAAATCGTTTCTCTCCCTAGTTCATTCTCTCTATCGTTTCTCCCTCTCTCACCGCGACTCTCTCTCTCTCTTCCCTCTTGCCTCTCGCCGGTCTCTCTCTCCTCCGCAGCTGACGAACCGCGCCGCCGCCACCGCGGTCTTCACTGCCTCTTGGTTGCGCGCTCACGCGTGATTCTTCCTCCAACAAGTCGCGATTCGCGCCCCGCTGCCCCGGGGCTGTGATATGCCGCCACCGCAGGCGGCGTCTCTTTTGGTTAAGGCACTCCGCATCACCCCCTTCCTTCTCCTGTGCGTGTGCTGCTGCTGTGTTTGTTGTGGACCGGATCTGACCCGAACCGACGCCGGTATCGCCAACCTCCATACCGTGGCCAACCCTTTTGACGTGCTTCGAACCAGACTCGAGTGGAGCTTTAGAATCGAACCGGTCTTGATCTCTTTCCAGCCTTCAAAATCGGATTTGAGGGTAAATCCCTAATGTTTTTCTAGTTGCTCTATGTTGTGTTTTAATTTTTATATCAATACTAATTTTAATGTTATTGGTAATAATTATTTAATATTAAATTGTTTTGGAAATTAAATTGTATTAGAGTTCATGTTGATTTTAATTATACTGATTTTAAGTGGTTAGTTTGGTTTGTAATATCGCCGAATTAAATGTTATGTCGAACTATGAGTCTTGAAGAAGTTTTTGTTAAATGCATTGGATTCCTAAGTAATTGGGTTGTAGGATTAGTGAGCTGGGTTGTCCCTAAACTAACAACAAACCAATTAAATAGGAATCTGGTATATATTCGGCATACGTTAATTCAGGGTAATACTTTGGACTTTAAATTCAAATTGAAAGGGGCAGTTATTTGGACTTAGAAGATGTAACTTTAACTTATCCTTGAACAAGAAACGCTCTCTTTCAGTTTTGAATTTATAGTGTCAAGTTAGTATTTGATTTGGTGATTTGAAATTAAAACTAATTAACTTTATTGTATTTTTGACGAACACGTTACTTTCGAAAGTTAACGTATTTTTCAAAAGAAGTTATACTAGTTTAATAAAAAGGGCATGATCTTGCTTTTATGAGCTTGAGTCCAATAATTTTATGGTTTTGGGCACATGATTTGGAATTTGTCAAGTTTGTGTTAAGTGTTTGGTTGGAGTAAGGTTTAAGATGTAATTGATTTTTGTCTTGAATCATTGACTTATATAAAGTAAGATTAGGAATGCGATTTAAAGAAAAGTATAAGTCGTAATTTGATTATTAGTTGTTATTTTGAGACTTGTTTTCGAAAGTTAAAGCTAAATTGAGATGATTGGATTTTTAAGCGTTTGAAAAACAAAAGTTTAACTTAGATGTTGTACACCTTTTATCTGAAGGCACTAATTTCAGCCACGACGTGAAAACAAGGGATCTCATCGCGTGGAACGAATCGGTATTTGACAAAATTAAGAGTTAAAGCAAGGTAAGGAGTGGGTTATAGTGATTATTACCTTACTCTGGGGTTTAGTTTACGATATGCATATAATGTGTACTAAGTGTTAATTGTTTAGTGAGTATATTTGATATAGAATAATTGTTAGAATAGAATTTGTGACTTAGGGAAATTATAATGATGATGATATGTTTAATCTTGATATTTGGTGATGTTGATGATTTAAATGCTATGTTGTTAAATGACTTGGGAAATGATGTTGATTTAAATCCAATACAATGAATGATGAAAATGTATAAAGTAAATAATAATGGAAAGTGCAGTTGAATTGAGAATTGGTGCATTGGTAGACTAGGTGCCCCTGCCGGGTGTTTCAAAATGCCCAAGGGCTACGTTCCCAACCAGGCATAAAATCCCATTAGGTACAAATCCTTGTTAGGCATCGATGCACCAAAACTCAATTCACTGCCAAGATAAAAGACATAAAATGTGTTGAGAATGTGGAAAACGAATGAACTTAAATAACTGAAGGTATATGGGAATGTGGAAATCATATGATAGCATAGCTTAACAGGTGAAGCCCATTGGGTGAGATAGAGACCTGGTTGGGCGAGAGACCCTTGGTTGTGCCAAAGTCCTGGCAGGAGCGTTAAATTCCTAGTGATGCAAACCGGTTCTAACCGGGAGTGTTGTCCAGACGTGGTAAGTCGTGATCACGCATGTGGTGCGAACGCAATAAAGACGTGACTGGAAGACACTAGTTGAGAAATGTGATGATAAATGATGAAATGTGAACGAAAGACATTATGAGATTAATGCATAAGAATAATGAGATAAAATCGACTCAAGGAACTAATGAATACTTGAAAACGAATTGTGATGAATTGTCCCTTATTTTGATGTTGTGATTGAACTGCTATTTGTGTTTGGCTTAGTGTTACATTATGTCTTATTTTGAAACTATTTCCCCATTTTATGTGTAATGCTCACTCCTTACTATCTCCACAGGTACTGAGGATTGAGCTTGCAATATTATTGGCCGAGCAGGACTACACTCCACACCGTGGAGTGTTGTAAAATTAATTAGAACGGAGGGTTGTTTATTATGTTAAAAATTTAGTCTTCTTTTAGCTTGTTACATTTCATTCGTGTAAGCCCTGAATATGTTGTAAATGATTAGCCGGGCATGAAAATTTAAATTAGTATGTGTATAATTATTTTCTAAACTGTACTGGTTGACAGGTAGAAACTCTAAATTTTTGGGAAGTCCGATAAACAGAGGAGACTCTGGCGGATTTTCGTTAAGATTTAAAAAGAAATTTTCAAGTCCATATTTTTATAAAACTCAATTTAATTAAATATTTGTGAGGGTGTTAAATTATGGTATCAGAGCAGTTTTTCCTCGGCCTGAAGGGAGTAACTCATTACTCCTATAGTTATTCATCAAGCGAGTAACTCGTAGTTAGATTTCAAAATGCTTTGTGGTTTAGTCAGGTATTATGGCTAGCATGATAATAGGCATAGTTGCGGAGTCTAGTGTAGTGAGTTTTCTAGATTCTTTTAAATTTGTTTGAGTTATTTGAGGAACACGGTTAGTATTTGAAAGTTCCTTTTGAGCTTGCTAAAAATAACTTGAAAGTTATTAAACCAACCTGAAATCTTGCGTAAAATAACGAGTCATATTTAGAAGTGGATGAATGACGAGACTAAGGAAAGCAATACCCCAACGGGCTAGAGCATTAAGTTGCTACCCCACCGGGAGAAAGTGATCTTTAGTTTCGCGCCAAGTAAACCAGTTCTAAATGTGACACACAAAACAAGGTTTCAACGTTTTAAAACTAATAGGTTGAGTGATTCGAACTTAAGTAAGACGAGAATGGTCTTATCACTAATGTGGTGTATGTTTGAGCCTGATCACCTCAAGTATACATATATTGGGAGATATCACCATCCCGTCCTTAAGTTTCGGTGAGTATTTTGGGAATTTAGGAAGATCCCAAATTTAGGAGGATTAGAAGTCTAGTTAGCTGTAATAGTTACTAGAATTATGTGCATAGAATAGAAAATAGAAACTCCAAGATAGTACATAGTATTAGTCTTAGGTCTAAGCAATTAGGTGCTTAAAATCCTAGGTGATTGCATAGAGCTAAGATGTATGTTGATGATAAGTGTATGTCATGCTATGTGCTATGTGATGTTACATGTTTACCTAAATGTTAGGTTGTGAATTTGGATGATGCTTGCTTTTGTCTTTTTGAAAAAGTTAATGCTGAATTTGTTTTAAGAATAAAAACCATTTTTGAAAATTTCTATATAAAATGATGGGAAAGACTGAACTTGTTTTGGCACATAGCTATTTAAAAAAAAAACTTCGTTCTGAAACGGTGCCAACATCAAGAATCATTCTATCTCAATTATAAAAGTATTTAAGGAGAATTTCAATGTTTTGAACTGAACCAGAGTCATTCCCAATTGATGGTTAAGTCGCTTGACAAAATTTTTAGAAAATAACAAGGAAAACAAAGATTCCTAAGTAATCGGACAGTGAACTAATTCATTTCTTTAATCAAACCACACGCCGATTAAATAGGAACCTTTTCACGCGACATAAATCAATTTGGAATGAAACTTAGTTTCCAAACTCGAAGAAAAAGGGAATGTAACTATTTTCACTTATGAAGAGGTATTGAAGAAAAATTTTCTTGCCAAAAATATATTCCTCTTCTCCTTGAGTTTTCTAAACTTGGATAATGAAACACCCCTTCACCTAAGTTCTTATGAAGTTAGATGAAGGTGGTTCTATTCAGAAGGATATTATTTGATTTGCAAGCTTGTTTTCAGAAGGTCATACAAACTATTTTGACAAGGAAGATATCAAGATTTTAAAGTACAAAGTAATTTGTGTGATCGAATATTTTACGAAGACTTTACTCCAAAATAAATATTTTCCTAGTACTCCACTTTGATTTTCAAAATGTGTAAGTACTTTGTAGCATGGGAGTAATATTTATTGAACTTTAAATTCCCCATGTATAGAAGTTGATTTTAACAAAGGTTTTGACACACAATTTTGATTGATTTAAATCCCATAGATTCTGTTTCTTGGCATAAGGTTATAATGAATGTGGGATGTATGTATTTCTGCTAAGTAGCTATTTCCTGTTAAGAGCTATGCAATTTCTCTAGCTCCTTTGAAGCCCTCAGTTAATGAAAAATAGAAGTTCTTGGACTAGGCAAATAGAAAGACTGAACCTTAGGAATTGTTTAGCACTAGATGTTTATGCTTGTAATTAAATGATGTGTATGTAATAAATGCTTACTTGAATAAGAAATGTGTTTGATTAGGGCTTAAGAGTAATACATAAGTTGTATGTACTTGGGTAGAGTAGGCTCAAATCCCTGTGGATGCTGTCGGATAGATAGGGTGTAGAAGTAGATTTGGATTGTTCTAAGTACGGTAGTTGCTAAGTGACAGTGATATTCATGAACCTGACCACGATGTCACCATTGATGGATAAGAGATTGGGATGGGCACCTCAATCTTTTTAGTTATTAATCTCTGATATCATTGGGAAACTTCAATTAGCACAAAACCAAACAGGCAATGAAGGAAGGAATTCGCCTGAATAGTAGTATTCCCAACCCTTATTGTAAAATCCATTGAGAAAACCCAGATTACCTTAGAAAACTATATCTAATCGTTGGGAGAATCGTACCTGATTCTTGAAACCCCAGACCAAGTAGGAGTCTTCCTAGTAGGACTCTTGAAATGAGAGACTGCCAATAGTGTAAAACCTTAAAACCTTAGAGCGTTTCGCCTCAAAAACTAACCAAAATAAGCCACAACTTGTATTCTTCATTGAGTGCAAGAGTCCAGTGACGTACTAATGCTAGAAGGTATGCCGATTCCAAGTGGGGGAGTAGAACCAAAGAGAAGTGAGTGTCGTAGTTAGAAGACCCTTTGTCTGGGATGGTTCTCTAATTGATGGAATTGAGCGGAATTTCGGGGACGAAATTCCAATAAGTGGGGGAGAATTGTAACATCCCTAATTTTAATCCATAGAATAATTATAAGTTTTATCGAATTAAATATATGTTTCTTAAAAATTAATTATTTAGTTGTTGTGTATCTTCATAAAAAATACATTATTTTAATTGTGAAAGTATAGTTAATTATATTTTAAAGTAAATTATTTGAAACAATTATCCTATTTTGAAAATAGACTTCCTATTTTATACTTTGGTATTTGTAAAGGGATAATATTAAATAAATTTTGTTATTTCCTAACATCTAAACTAATTTTTAAAATTAAAGTTTTTTTATATGAAGCTATATGATATTAGAATCTTATTATTAATGTTTATGTTTGGTTGATAAATAAATGAAAGTGTATTTTAAAAAAAAAAATGAAAGAAAACCATGTGTGTGTTTTAGGGTTGAGAACCCTTTTTCTTCTTCCCCAAGACCTGCCGCCGGCCCTAACCCCCTTTCACTCTCCACCTTCAACTTCTCCTTCTTCCATAGCCATGGGCTCTAAGCTCCTCTCTCATGTTTTTTATTTTTTTCCCTTCCAAAACCGTTTCTCTCCCTAGTTCATTCTCTCTATCGTTTCTCCCTCTCTCACCGCGACTCTCTCTCTCTTCCCTCTTGCCTCTCGCCGGTCTCTCTCTCCTCCGCAGCTGACGAACCGCGCCGCCGCCACCGCGGTCTTCACTGCCTCTTGGTTGCGCGCTCACGCGTGATTCTTCCTCCAACAAGTCGCGATTCGCGCCCCGCTGCCCCGGGGCTGTGATATGCCGCCGCCGCAGGCGGCGTCTCTTTTGGTTAAGGCACTCCACATCACCCCCTTCCTTCTCCTGTGCGTGTGCTGCTGCTGTGTTTGTTGTGGACCGGATCTGACCCGAACCGACGCCGGTATCGCCAACCTCCGTACCGTGGCCAACCCTTTTGACGTGCTTCGAACCAGACTCGAGTGGAGCTTTAGAATCGAACCGGTCTTGATCTCTTTCCAGCCTTCAAAATCGGATTTGAGGGTAAATCCCTAATGCTTTTCTAGTTGCTCTATGTTGTGTTTTAATTTTTATATCAATACTAATTTTAATGTTATTGGTAATAATTATTTAATATTAAATTGTTTTGGAAATTAAATTGTATTAGAGTTCATGTTGATTTTAATTATACTGATTTTAAGTGGTTAGTTTGGTTTGTAATATCGCCGAATTAAATGTTATGTCGAGCTATGAGTCTTGAAGAAGTTTTTGTTAAATGCATTGGATTCCTAAGTAATTGGGTTGTAGGATTAGTGAGCTGGGTTGTCCCTAAACTAACAACAAACCAATTAAATAGGAATCCGGTATATATTCGGCATACGTTAATTCAGGGTAATACTTTGGACTTTAAATTCAAATTGAAAGGGGCAGTTATTTGGACTTAGAAGATGTAACTTTAACTTATCCTTGAACAAGAAACGCTCTCTTTCAGTTTTGAATTTATAGTGTCAAGTTAGTATTTGATTTGGTGATTTGAAATTAAAACTAATTAACTTTATTGTATTTTTGACGAACACGTTACTTTCGAAAGTTAACGTATTTTTCAAAAGAAGTTATACTAGTTTAATAAAAAGGGCATGATCTTGCTTTTATGAGCTTGAGTCCAATAATTTTATGGTTTTGGGCACATGATTTGGAATTTGTCAAGTTTGTGTTAAGTGTTTGGTTGGAGTAAGGTTTAAGATGTAATTGATTTTTGTCTCTAATCATTGACTTATATAAAGTAAGATTAGGAATGTGATTTAAAGAAAAGTATAAGTCGTAATTTGATTATTAGTTGTTATTTTGAGACATGTTTTCGAAAGTTAAAGCTAAATTGAGATGATTGGATTTTTAAGCGTTTGAAAAACAAAAGTTTAACTTAGATGTTGTACACCTTTTATCTGAAGGCACTAATTTCAGCCACGACGTGAAAACAAGGGATCTCATCGCGTGGAACGAATCGGTATTTGACAAAATTAAGAGTTAAAGCAAGGTAAGGAGTGAGTTATAGTGAGTATTACCTTACTCTGGGGTTTAGTTTACGATATGCATATAATGTGTGCTAAGTGTTAATTGTTTAGTGAGTATATTTGATATAGAATAATTGTTAGAATAGAATTTGTGACTTAGGGAAATTATAATGATGATGATATGTTTAATCTTGATATTTGGTGATGTTGATGATTTAAATGCTATGTTGTTAAATGACTTGGGAAATGATGTTGATTTAAATCCAATATAATGAATGATGAAAATGTATAAAGTAAATAATAATGGAAAGTGCAGTTGAATTGAGAATTGGTGCATTGGTAGACTAGGTGCCCCTGCCGGGTGTTTCAAAATGCCCAAGGGCTACGTTCCCAACCAGGCATAAAATCCCATTAGGTACAAATCCCTGTTAGGCATCGATGCACCAAGACTCAATTCACTGCCAAGATAAAAGACATAAAATGTGTTGAGAATGTGGAAAACGAATGAACTTAAATAACTGAAGGTATATGGGAATGTGGAAATCATATGATAGCATAGCTTAACAGGTGAAGCCCATTGGGTGAGATAGAGACCTGGTTGGGCGAGAGACCCTTGGTTGTGCCAATGTCCTGGCAGGAGCGTTAAATTCCTAGTGATGCAAACCGGTTCTAACCGGGAGTGTTGTCCAGACGTGGTAAGTCGTGATCGCGCATGTGGTGCGAACGCAATAAAGACGTGACTGGAAGACACTAGTTGAGAAATGTGATGATAAATGATGAAATGTGAATGAAAGACATTATGAGATTAATGCATAAGAATAATGAGATAAAATCGACTCAAGGAACTAATGAATACTTGAAAACCAATTGTGATGAATTGTCCCTTATTTTGATGTTGTGATTGAACTGCTATTTGTGTTTGGCTTAGTGTTACATTATGTCTTATTTGGAAACTATTTCCCCATTTTATGTGTAATGCTCACTCCTTACTATCTCCACAGGTACTGAGGATTGAGCTTGCAATATTATTGGCCGAGCAGGACTACACTCCACACCGTGGAGTGTTGTAAAATTAATTAGAAGGGAGGGTTGTTTATTATGTTAAAAATTTAGTCTTCTTTTAGCTTGTTACATTTCATTCGTGTAAGCCCTGAATATGTTGTAAATGATTAGCCGGGCATGAAAATTTAAATTAGTATGTGTATAATTATTTTCTAAACTGTACTGGTTGACAGGTAGAAACTCTAAATTTTTGGGAAGTCCGATAAACAGAGGAGACTCTGGCGGATTTTCGTTAAGATTTAAAACGAAATTTTCAAGTCCATATTTTTATAAAACTCAATTTAATTAAATATTCGTGAGGGTGTTACATTAAACCTATTAATTCATTAATTATTGCTTGGAATTAAATTAGGGATGTTACACACACCAATAAATTGATTAAAATTGTGGGTCTTACATAAAGTGTCCCAAATACCCTTAGCATTTTCACAATCTTCAACTATAGGATATGCATCATGGTTTAAAGCATTTTTCAAAATATGCATAGCTTGAATATTGAATGAAAAAGATTTTTCATCAAAATCATTTAAAACATGTTTTGGCTTAAAATCAAAACCATTAAGAACAACATTCCATAAACGAATGCTTATAGATTGTAAAAATATTTTCATTCTAGCACTCCAATAATGAAAATTATTTTCGTCAAAAAATGGTGCATCATCGAATGTAAATCCCTCCATATTAAAATAAAAAAACAAATATCCCAACGCTGCCAATTTACATAGGATCTTTGAACTCAGGCTGTTAGGCCTTTACCAGAGCACGAAGCTCTGATACCAATTGTTAGGATTGGCAACCGTCACCCAAGAGGGGGGTGAATTGGGTGTTTACGAAAACATTGGAAAATATTCGATTTAAATCGTTTTCAATAAAAATAGATAAACTTTGCAGCGGAAAACTTTTAAAACAATGAAACCGATTATGCACAAGCAGAAGCAAATAATAATAACAACGACTATTATTACGCGCGAAAATAAACAACAATATAACAACGAAAAGTCTAACGCGCGTTGATTAATTAAAAATAATTAAATTAATATATATAATATTTACGTTGTGGAGAAGAGATAATTAACTTGATAATAAAATACGCAACAATAAATAAAAGAGATAAGGGATAGAGAGATTGCACCAAGATTTTTATAGGGAAAGACCTACGTTCAGTCCCCAAGCGACCCGCTTGAGCCTTTCTTAAACACAACAGGGACAACCAGCCCCAAATACAAGTAAGAGGGCCCCGCACGCTACTAGGAATCTCCGTTCTCTAGGGACCTCAACAACAACAACTAGGAAAAACCTTCCTAGATTTTCCGGATAGCCTAACTACTAGGTGCCCCACCGTTCGTCAAGACACTACCCAAATACTCAAGGGTTCCTCACCCTAAAAAACATGAACGTGCCACACGTCCAACTAGGAGATTCACTCCCTATCAACTAAGGGTCACACACCCGTTTACAACCACGATTATGGATATGTTGATCGGGTACAACAACTATAATGCACTCTTGTTAGTGCTGATACAACAATATAAGGCTTCTAACAAATGTGTGTTCTAGATAACACTGATACAACAATTAAGCTCTAATGGCACTGAAATTAAATCACAAGTGATAAGGCCAAAACAAGATTTTCTTCAAAATAATATGAACGTGAAAAACTTGAAGAAGAAGAAGAAGAGAGAAAGCGTGATTATCAGATATGTTAGAACGTTATAAAAATGTAGGAGTGTTGTTGTTCTTATTAAAAAATAAAAATCTGATTTAGAACATAAGAAGAAACAAATAATTTTTGAAATCAAAACCAAATCAAATTGATTTTAGAAATAAAATAAAAGATTTGAAACTTAAATCAAAATGGAATATTTTCAAAAAATAAAATCAATTTTGAATTTTGAATATAAATCAGAATCAATCAGGTAAAAACAAATGTGGAAATAAATCAAAATGATTCTGACACGTTTTTCAATAAAACTTGAGGTAATCGATTACTTCAGGGAAGGTAATCGATTATCCCCTTTTAAATGGAAACTTTGAGATCCTTTTGAAAAATCAGTAATCGATTACATCATAGCAAGTAATCGATTACTTCACTCCTGTTTAGTATATGATGCAACTCATATAATCTATTACCACTAATCTAATAATCTATTACAGAGCCTCTGAAATTTGTGAAATGCAACATCATGTAATGGATTACTTCAGGGAAGTAATCGATTACTCTGCCTCAGGAAAATGTATGATGCAACATTGATAATCGATTACTTGATCTAGGTAATCGATTACTCTCATTAAAAAATTAATGGATTATTCAAGTTCACCTAATCGATTATTCTCACTCTGGTTTTTCTATCATGCAACAAAAGTAATCGATTAATTTGAGAAGGTAATCGATTATCCTCTCTTGCACATGTAAAAATAAATTTTCATAACTTAGATAAAATTATCTAGAGTTATTTCATCATGCACTGCCACAAAAACTATGTTCAAAACTGATTTTCACTAAAAACTCTTTTTCTTCTCCTTAATTTGAAAAAATCATTTGGCTATTACACACTTGTAATAAAATTTCATTACCTTACAAATTTCCTATAGGCAAGGCTTATACAAAACATGATGCTTAAAGCTTGAGCCTTGAACTGCTTGAGACTTGATGCTTGAACTTGATGCTTGTTTGTTATCATCAAAACTCTATCTTCTAGAAATCTTCTAGCATTGACTCTTTACGTCCTTTTAGGGCAAGCTTGATTTCCAACACTCCCCCTTTTTGATGATGACAAACCTTTTCAGAGTTTCCAAGCCCTTTTTTGTGTTTCTGCATTGTAACACCCTATAATTAATTACCCTTAATTCCTAAGTGTTAAAAATGTGTACTTAAAAATTCGTTTTTAAGATAATAAAATCACTCGTCAAACGGACGGAGTTTTGTTTGTTTTTCGAACCTTTCCAAAGTTTAACCTGTGAATAACATCATCAATTATATAACCAGTAGCCAGTAGGGCTTCATCTCATACATACATCATATAAAAGCCCCGAGGGCACAAAATATAACATCCTGTATCAGTTATCAGAGTATTAGCGGAATATATACTAAGTACAACTAGCATGATACTCATCAAACAACTATGCCCCATATAATATCCTAAGCCTCTCCCAAAATATATATACATCATATACACATCAAAAGGATAAGGAGGCTTAGGTCCAATAAAATCTAATCCCAATAATAACCCTACTCTCCCTGTGAGGGAGAACACTCCTGCTCGGTCGGGGGCTGTGCTAGCTCAAGCTCCGAACCTGAAAAATGTTAAGGGAGTGAGCATTGTACATGAAATAGAAATGTAGTTTCCAAATAGACATATCGACCCACTAGGCCAAACACAAATATCATATAATTCACATAATTCACATTAATCCATTTCATACATTTAATCATTCTAAGATATCCCATTTTTATCAATTTCAATTCCATTTACATCGTTCCATTTTTAAATCTCATTTTCCGATTCATTACTTTTTTCCATTTTTATTTCCTTTCATTATTCATTTTCTACTGTGTGTAACCTCAAGGCAGAGGTCTACACAATTCAGTGTATGCAACCGCAGGTCAGAGATCTGCATACACCCCACATTAATTTGCAATGTATGCAACCACAGGTCAGATGATCTGCATACACGCCTCAACTTATTTATGATGTATGCAACTACAGGTCTGATGATCTGCATACACCCACCTTTTATTTCCCATGTATGCAACACCACAGGTCAGATGATCTGTATACACCCACAATTTATTTACAATGTATGCAACCACAGGTCAGATGATCTGCATACATCCACAATTTATTTACAATGTATGCAACCACAGGTCAGATGATCTGCATACATCCTTAGTCCCTTTTTACTTCCATTTTTACCATTCATTTGCTCTTTTCATAATTATTAACCAATTGCACAATACAATTTACCATTCATTTCCTCATGTCATACAAGTTCATTAGTAAAACTTAGGGCAAAATTAATAAAGCATTCACATATAGCATCTATGATACATAGCACATTCTCAACAGTTAATTTGAATTCCAATTTACTTTATTATGCACAATCCCATTAATATGCTTATTTTTATCCTAAGGTTCTCTAACTATTCTCCTAATTTAAATAACTCCTAATAAATCAATATAACTAATTGGATACCCATCCCTAAGACAAGCCAATACCCACCCCCTTACCTCAAACACTTAAGGATAAGGAGATTCCAAGTGCCCTATGCTTGAGTTTGCCCACGAAAGAGCTCAAAATCCACAAGAGGGTGATAGAACCTATTATAAAGCCACAAAAGGAAGATTATTGCTCATTCCATGATCTTCAATCCAAGCCCCAAGGGAAAAACGAAAATTTCTATAACTTAGAAATGAAAACCTCCATGACAGGGAGGAGAGAGAGAACTCGAAATATGGAGAGGGAAGGAATTCTAGAGCTTGATTACTTACTTGGAACTAGGGAGGAAGAGATTTGATGGTGGAATGGATTGAACAACTTGAGCCTTAATTGAATTGAAAAGAAACCAAGGAGGGTGGAGAGAGATGGGATTCGAATGGAAGGAGGGAGCCAAGGAGGAGGTTCCTAACTCATTTTCTTGGCTTCAATGATGTTGAGGATGATGGGTTAAGGTCTTGATCATGGATTAATGGAAGAAATGGTGCTTGATTCTTGAGTGCCCTAGGAGAGAGAGGGGGATCGATCTTAGAGAGAGAAGGGGAGGGTGGTGTTTTTGAGTGTGTGTTATTTCTCTTTTTTTTTATAAGAGGTCCCTTGCCATAGAGAAGGAGATCTAAGGGTGGAGATTGGCCAACTTGGTGCCCAAGCTGAAATCTGGTGGCTGAAAACGCACCAGATCTGTCGCGCGCGCCTGAGTGCGAGTCATGCACCAAGCTGGTGCTGCTGGATGAGCTGGTGCGCGCGTTGGTGGTGCTGATGCGGGTTTGATCCGCCATTTCCAAGTCTGGTGCGCACAGGGCATGCCTGGGCGCATGGGAGGGTGCGCCTGGGCGAAAATCTATCTGAATTGGTGCATCAGATGCACCCTGGTGGGCCTGGGCGTGCACCGGTGCGCCTGGGTGCATCAGATGCACCCTGGTGCGCCTGGGCGTGCACCAGAAATTTCCAACTTCGATTCGCCGTAACTTTTTCGTTAACCGTCGGATCGGGCCCAAATTTTTAGACAAGCTTCTTAATCCCTTAAACTTCATATCCAACGGTGGAATTTAATTTCTTGGCATCCTATAATAAATTCCAAATTTTCTCGTATCGGCTGATTTCTAATACTTAAAATGCCGATTTAACCCCCGATTCCGCTTAGATAATTTTACCCCTCGCTACCAATGTCTCCTATACAATCCCTAATACTCATAATTACTACTCACCTGTCACCCAAAATTATTTAAGCAATTAATTCAATTATTTCTCAGGTTTTAAGTAATAATTTCATTTAGAATAAAACTTAGGATGTTACATGCATCACAGTGGTTAACCAAGACAATATAGCATAATATAATTCAATAGTAACATAGGAAATTTCAAATGTCAGGAAATAATAATAAAACATGATAAATCTCTTCATAATCTCCCCTGCACAAATGATTACTATGAATAATATAATCCATGAAGCTCAAAATCCTTAATCCTTCTCCCCCTTTTGTTAATATCAAAAATGGTGGAGTTAATAATGAATAGGATTTTTCTCCCTCTTTTGTACTATACTCCCCATGAAACACTGAATAGATACGTTAATAATAACAAGGGAGTAAATATCCATAGACAATTTTTATCCCCTTATTTGACATCTTTAAAAGTAAGTATGAGATACAAAAGAATTTCTTCCCAATACACAATAAAAAGCCGCATGATGTCAAAATGGGATGAAGAAGTAAAACATGTTTTCAATGCACATATTCAAATAATATTTTTCTCCCCCTTTCTAAAATATTTTTTTCAACCAAGAATATCATAAAGGGAGATAAAATGCATCATTAAAAACATGTGTATGCTTACTATCATCAAAACATTAAAGTCCTATATGCCATGACAACAAATATTCAATGCAATTCAGCACAAAATGTCATGTAGCACATATCACAAGTAGCAGTATCACAAAATGATTAAAATAAATAAAAGAGCAGTGATCCTTATAGTGATGATTGAGAGCTTTGGAGTTCCTTCTATTGATAATTTCATCATGTAGCATTTTGAATGATGTCTCCTCTTGTTCGATGTGACACACTCCTTCTATTCCAAGAGATTATTTTGATATTGCTGTATCACCTTCAAGTACTTATGTATTTCCAAGTTCTCTTTTCATTTGTATCCATGGCCATAAGTTTATAAAGAATTTTTCATACTGATACTTGTAGGAATACCTGCAAAACTAATTATCACGTGTTTCTCTTGGTATCCAAGATAATTGGATACTTAGGAATTAGTAATACATGCATATATCACCAAATATGTCTTTTCCAAGTATATATCATTGTACATGAAGATATAACATCAATGACATCATATTCATATGTATGAAATACAATGATAGGAATATTCTCATAAGAGGTAGACAATGACCATATAATACATGTAATCACATAGATATAGCTCAAGAGATATGATATGTTGAAAATAATAGATTTTCCTTCAAAAAGAATGGATGCACAAATATAGCACAGAAGGAATAAATCATTAAAAGAAATTCCAGCATTCAGATAACATAATACATATTGAGCATATATCACAAATGCAAGTATCACAAGATCATTAAAATAAAATAAGAGCAGTGATGCTTATCATAGAAGATGCTATCTCATGTAATAAGCTTGTGTACTTGTGAAGTTCTTCCTTGAGGAGTTTCGCCATTCTTTGTTTTGAAGGAAGTCTCTGCCTTTTTAATATGTTCCCCTTCTTTAGTATGTTTACTCAAGCATCATGATGAAAGAGAGTTTTAATTCCTCCTTTGTAATTCTTTCATTTAATTTCAATGCACATAGCTTCTCTTGTACTTGAGGCATTACCTATAAAAATACTTAGGAACATTTCTTTTGGTATGCAAAGACTTGGATCCTTAAGGATTAGTAGCATTGCTCTTCACAAATATCAAAGATATTGTGAAGGAAGAATATGAATAATCAAATAATTATATGCACTAATCACTGACAAAGTCATGCTTTATGTAAGATATTCAAAATAAATTCATCATGCCTTATATATCAATGCACTATTACAACATTAAATATAAAGTGTAATCATGTGATAAAGATAACAAAATTTTTAACCACACATGATATAACACACTATATGTAACATGTATCTAGGACTATATCAAAAATATTCATGTGCTAAAAGGAATTTTCAAAAAGGTGTAAAGAACACATGATTTAATTCCACTAAGGAGTGATCATTGTAACACCCACTGGAATTATTCTCCAAATAATAAAATAAAATATATATATATATATATAATTATATTTATTCGTTTAATGTTTTGAGATTTTACATAATTATACATATTTTATGTTTAGTGGTGAATTTAATTATTTAATTGAAAATATAAAGGGAAAAATATTAGAAGAAAAAGAAATGAATTGAAAATGACTTTTTGGCCTTTAAGCCAAAAAGACTCGAGTATAATTGGGACTACTCGAGTCTTCTGCGGTGTTGCTGACCAGATTGGAGTTGGTGCGCCGAAAAGACTTGAGTCCTGAGTCAAAGACTCGAGTATCGTAACTAGCTGTTAGGGAAATTTGAATTTTTGTTAAATACTCGAGTATTTATGGTAATACTCGAGTAGTTCGTGCAGCTTTGCAAAAAAAATAAAAGTCTGTTTCAAACCAAATTGGAACCATCAACTCGTTTCATCTAGTTCTAAACCCAGAGCTGGACCTTACTTCGTAGGAGGGTAACCTTAAGTTATAAATAAGTGTTTGGGGGAGACTAGGAACTCATTCAATACACTCCAACGCAAATTTCTGTCAAAAATTCTCTGTTTTCTGGTGCTCTCTTTGAGCCTTCGATTCTCTTTCCTCACTCAACCAAATCCAGTGCAACCAAAACACAATTCGAGTTCTAATTCCAATCTTGAATTAGAACCAAGAACCACTCAAATTGACTTCCTGTAGATCAAGTTACAAGCCTCCAAAGTTGCATATTCTAAGCTGAAAAACAAAGCCTGAAACAGCACCATCAACCTCTCTTTCTTGAATTGGTTTGGTATGTACACTGAGCCAATTCATTTCAAACTTGTTCCTAATAAAAGTTAGTATTCCCTAGTTTTTAGAGCCAATTTTTTTCACCCTTTTCCGTTACATATTCCCTGTCAAATTCGTGGCCAAAGTTCGCTATTCAAGTACAGAACTTGAGTGTTGGTATTCAAAGTTTGATTCAGATCACTTCTTTCTCGATCAACCGTTTCTTTAGCTTCTCTAAGGTATAAGAGAAGTTACCTAATCGCTAGAATGGTAATCAATATGCTAAATTCATAGGAACCAATTGAGGTTCATGGGCAATGTAACTTGAAATGGGAATCTGACTTGAAGGCCAGAAACTCATGGTTTTTGTGTTCAAACAAGTTTAATTGGACCTAAGGAAACTCACTAGATTGATTTACGAACTTAAAATCAAGTAGAAATGAAATTCATATGTTAAAATGGACATTTTCTATGTTTTATGAAATTCTGTGATTTGATTATATTTCCTGTTAATTTGATGATAATTGTTATATGCAACATGTTTATTTTAAGTGGAATAACTTCTATTTTGTGCAGAATTGAAGTTAAGGTGTAAGAATCACGAAATGGTGCTTAAAATGCAGAAAACTGGTGCTGTTGCAGTAAAAAGACTCTAGTATTTAGAGAGAAAGACTCGAGTATTCTGGGAATTGAGGAACGACTCGAGTATTTCTTCAAGTACTCAAGTATTTTTGCATGAACTACTCGAGTAGTTCATGGACTACTCGAGTATTTTGAACAAAATTGCATTAAACTCATATTTTCTTTAATTTTCAGAATTTAACTCGTTTAATATTATAATGCGACATAACTTAATCCCGTTTGGTTGATAACTATCCTAGAGGTGTCCTCTGGAATTTTATTCAGTGGTTGATAATTTCCCTACAGGAGTGCCAACGGAAGTGCGTACACCCATTTGGTCGATATTTATCCTATGGGAGTCCCAATGGGGTCGTTGCAATAACCATCAATAGGAGGCTATGCCCCGATGGACTATAAATGAAATAATTAAATACTATTTCTAAAACCATCGCAAAGTGGCTAGGCCGCTAATGGACTTTTCCTGAAACTATTAAACAGAAGTAATTAATCCCATCACAAAGTGGCTAGGCCGCCGATGGCACTTTTTCTGAAAGCATCAGCACCACCTAAAAAAAGTTAAAGGAAATGGAAAAATGGAATGATGAGGCATTCGGCGATGTGTCGCTAGGAATGCTGATGAGAATAATGACAAAATAAAATGAGTTATGGACTATGTCCTGAGTTGATATCAATGATGATAATGAATTGATAAGAAGGATTGGTAATAGATTATGATTGCATTCATGCATTGATTGCTCCAGTTTGCGAGGATTTTCCCTGTTATCCTAGTTACGCTGGGCGGAGGAAGCCTGTAAGTCAGAAACATCGGGAGATGGGAACCCGTAAGTCGTGAGTGCAGGGCTAAGCCCGTAAGTCGTGAGTGCAGGGCTAAGCCCGTAAGTCCTATGCAGAGCGAAGCTCGTTGTAACAGCCCGATTTTCATTTCCAAAATTTACATTAATTGTTATTAGATTGTTGTAAAAATGAGGCCATTTTTTTTTTAATCATGGATCTAAGTTCACATTTGATCATATCCCTTAACTGAAAATCGAGATGTCACTTGAAACTTCCAACAACTGAAATACCATCGAAAATATATAACATCATCATCAATGATCATAACCAGAAGCATCGGAGTCTCATCTCCAACTATTTTCCAAAAGTTGTTCATGATTACAAAACTTACATACCAGGTTTAGAAACTTAATTAAAAACATAGTTAAAAGTAGCATGATTACATCACCAGTATTTCACAAAGGTAATCCTCGATTGGGGAAACTTAGATCCTAGACACTAGAACATCTAGACACTATCAGACACATCGGACATCACTCTTCATCCGAACCAACATCCACTTCCATCTTCTCATTAGAATCCGCATCAGCTCCATGACCAGGGTCACGCACATCTTCCTCCTCCATCGGCTGTGGAGTCTCTGCTGCCAACGGTGCGGGTTGACCATCATACTCATGATGTTCCCTTGGTCCACCATCTTGATAATCTCGAAGAGTGACATGTCCCACATGCACATCCAAACTCGTCCCTCGCAAAATATGTCTGGGATCGTCGATCTCCAACCGAGTATCTCCTCTCCATATCCATCCATCAGGGACAACCTCCCATGTTCCTCCTTGAAGAGGCCACATGTGGATCGCTACACGATAGGCCATCTACCCGTTGCAATACCGGCAAGAGCCTATACGACAACATGGTAGGAGAGAGTCAGTGTTCCGAACACTAACGGGTCGACCATGCGGTCTCACAATAGACTCGATATAGAGACAGGGAATAATAGAACGAGACAATATAACCAGACTATGCAGAACAGTGTAGCGTAAACATGTAGAACAATATACTCATAACAATATCATCATAACTGAACATGTTATTCACATAAGCATATAAGAAGCACTTATAAACAAAGCATATAACAGTATTCCCAACATATCAGGATCACAACTCATGCCACATAAATCCATGCACTCGGCATCACAATCTTTTCAAGCATTCAAAATCTTATCAGAGTCTTTCTCAACTCTTCAAACATTCTCTTATACTTCCTATCTTTGAATCATTCATCATTCTTTAAGTCTTATCAGAATCGGTTCACTCAATGAGGCGAGGAAAAACCATCACTGAGGAAAATCAGTCAGCACACACGTCTACATCTCCTCGGTCATCCATCCAACCTAGTCGGAAGCTAACAGGAGTACAGAACCTTTACCACACGGGCTTGACAGCTGTCCCAACAAATCAAATGGCTCCAAGCCAGGAGAACTGTCGAAAATCCGGTACAGTCTCAAATAAATCATATAAACAAAATCACAGAGCCCTATTCCAGTCCCTCTCACTGTTCTAGATTTGCAATCAAGGGGGTGACAGTACTATTTCTAGTTTGCGGTGCAGAACTTACCACGGCCATCCGGTATCGATCAGCCCGGCGCCACATATGGAATTTTTTCTGCCTAGAAATATACTCCAGGCTTCTTGACGTTCACCGTCCTTGCCCTCCCCTCATGCAATCTCCTCCTGAGTATCCACAGATACCCATGGTATCTTCCTCTCCACTACTTTGCACTCATTGCTCACCGCTTTTGTTAGAGTCTTTTAAAGTCTTTTATATTTTTAATTAACCTAAGGTCGGCTCGCCCTTGATTCATCCCTTCGACAAATCCCGACCACTAAGGGTTAAATCCGTTCCCCAAAAATCACATAATACTTTCATCGCATAGCACAGAGCTGGGATTGCATCAACCATCTTACATTTCATCTCAGAAACTTTCTCAAAACATCATATCTCTTTATTTTATTTTTTTGAAACATCAGCCCTCTGGCTTCACTTTCATCACTCAGGAGCCCAGCTCCACTCGTACCACATCTCATTTCAGTGAGCATTAGTGGAGGAGAAAGCTCAACTCAACACCAATCTCATTACAATGAACAACAACAACATACTTTCACCAGCTGTGGCTCATCAGCATCATCTCAATATCATATGCACAATCTCGGCATCGTTGCTTAACTGAAGCATTCTCAGATCTCATCACTTATCATCTTTCCTTAAACTTTTCAATAAATCTTAAGTCTTGTTCTTTTCTCATGATTCTCATTGTCACACATATAACAACAACCAGATTTCCAGACAGGATGAAAATATACTCAACATCATCAATACAATAAAATTCAGATATATAACGAAACCAATCATGCATTTCAATTAATTGAGCAGATAAACAATTAGCACATAGGATATCACATAAATCTCATCATTTAACAGTCCATATATTCAGACTACAAGCCACCACGTTATGGGTTCACAGCACTCTCACCTCTTAGTCCAGCAGGTGAATTGTCTTGTCCTTGGTAGTCCCTCGCTTCTTCTCGCGATTCCGTTCCACCGTCTACAGAATACCTCGTATTTTAAAAATACGTTTACGTCAAAATTCATTACAATAGAAGTGCATCACTTTATTCTCCTTCACTAAAAATAGGAAAAGCTCTTATTTCCTCTTCATCATTTTCTTTAAAATACAATCGTTTGTCAAAACAACTTCAATCTTTTCTGGCACTTGAAATCTCTCAAAATCATTTGAAAACTCATATTAATATAAGCTAAATAATTACTTTAAGCTGCTGTTTGAAACCAGTCCAGCCATGTTTTAGTTTCTTAAAACACCGAAAAATCCATATTTTTCAATCTAGCTTTTCTTACTTCAAACGGTGCTTATAAATTCACACTCTTCATCAATTGAAAACACTTTTAGAATAGCAATACCTTAAAATAAATTTCTGGACAGCAAAGGAATAAAATCAAAAATCTTGAAAACTCTTCTTTAAATAACTAAACTCATTTACCCATTTTCAACACCCAAAACCGAATAGAAAATAAATAACCACAACACCATTTCAAACAAATCAACTTAGCATTAACCCATGAAACATACTCATTACTTCATGTCACTTCATGAAAAAGAACCCTAACCTAGTTAACATGCATTGGCCGAAAATTTGCACAAATCAAAACAAGATTTGTTTGAAATCAAAGACATAAAATCATGGGATTATCTCTCCCTTTTTCTTCTTAAAAACCGTGAGCCACTACATGAAAACAAACAAACTTAAATTTATTTTCTTAGCTCAAATCAACATAACAATTACATCCATTATCTCATGCATGCACTTTAAAATCCTTGAATCAAGTAAAGATTTACATGCATGTGCCTTTTTATGAGAATCAAAACATGATCTCTTGGTTTTCTAAGCTTAACCGGAATAAACATCATCATGATTCAAAGTTTAGCTTCAAATCTTTAACATGAAAGAACACGATGCATAAATCAAGTTCTTTTTGCATCAAAATTATTTTCAAAAGCTTGTTTCCTTGGTTCTTTACAAAACCGTGACATGCACTAAGAAAAGATCAAAGCTTTTTGTTCAAAAACAACATGCATGACTTCAAGATCAAAACTTTTCATAGATCAAGACAAAATCAAAGCTTTATCAAAGATCAAGTCAAAATAAAGACATGCAACTACTTAAATCAACTTTTCTAAGCATGAAACCAACATGCAATCACTTAGATCTAATTAAAAAGCATCTAGACATGATTTTCTAGCCATGGCCGAATCATCTAGCTCATGGTTTAGAAATTTACAAGTTTCATTGACTTTAAAAGTTCAAGATCAAAGCATAAATGATGTATGCAAAAGAAATAAAGATCATAAGGCCATAACATCAAACATGCAAAGGAAAGAAAATTACAAAACCACAAATCAAAACTAACTCTAAACTTCTAGGATCTTCGAATCACCCACCAAAATCAAGGTCTTCTAGCCTCTAGCACTTTGATCTTCAAAGAGAATCCATGCATCAAGCTTGTTTCTTCTTCTTCTTCCTCCTCTCTCCCACGGCCACTCTCTTTTTCTCTCTCTCTTTCTCTCTCTCTCTCTCTCTAAGAGCTTGATGGACTCTTAGAGTAAAGTGTTTAGAAATGAAAAATGAAAGGAAGAAATGAATGGAAATGAAGGGAAATGAACTAATGGTGAACCTATTTATAGTCAACCGTGAGTTTCCCTTCTTGCCCTTGGCAAATTCGGTCATGTGTGTGTGTGTGAGGGGTAATCTTGGCACTTTGGTTTGTTGCATGGTTTAGGTCTTATCAACCTAGACAAAGAAGAGTAATTTAAGGCACTCATCCTAATTCCTATTGGTTGGCTTTTCTCCTTAATTTCACATTCTTCCACTACTTAAATTTTCATATAATCCTAAGCATACACATACATGTAAAACCGTGTACACATATACATACATGCATAGGAAACAAATCTTTTTCTCATAAAATAACTCATGTTTAAAAATCACAATTTCTTTAAAGCATAAAAATATTAAATACACAACCATTCCAAAAACTAAATTTTTAAGACTCATAGTATTATCCCATGAAAACCAATCCTTTGAAATCATTAATCACTTTAAAATCATGAAATAAGAAATTCATTCAAAGAAATGCTCTGAAAAAAACTTTCTCAAAAATAAATCTCTTTATTGTTTAAAACAAATACAAGGATTTAGACGGGTGTTACATTCTCCCCAACTTGAAGATTTCTCGTCCCCAAGAAATGTCGTACCTGAAGCAAAAAGGTGCGGATAAGAACTTCTTATCTTGCTCTCAAGCTCCCATGTCACATCTTCTCCATTGTTCTGACTCCATATTACTTTAACTAAAGGTATCTCTTTTCCTCTTAACCTTTTGACACTACTACCATCTATCCTTAGAGGTAAAGCTTCATATGTAAGATTTTCCTTTAGTTGTATTGAGTCAGGCTCAATGATGTGTGAAGGGTCATGAATATATTTTCTCAGTTGAGACACATGAAAGACATCATGCAAGTTAGAAAGCAAAGGGGGTAAAGCAATTTGGTAGGCTAAAGGTTCTATTCTTTTAAGAATCGGGTAAAGTCAAATGAAACGAGGTGTAAGTTTTCTGGTTTTGAGCATTCTGCCAATTCCGGTAGTTGGCACTACCTTCATAAACACATAATCTCCTTCATTGAATTCCAGCGGACTTCGTCTCTTATCCTAATAACTTTTCTGCCGGCTCTGAGCAGCTCTCATTCTTTCCTGAATTGACTTCACCTTCTCATTCGTCTGTTGCACTAGATCAGGTCCTATTATCAGATGCTCTCCAGTTTCAAACCAACACAAGGGTATTCTGCATTTTCTACCGTACAAAGCTTCATACGGCTCCATTCCAATGCTCGAATGGAAACTATTGTCGTAAGTGAACTCAATCAAATGCAGAAAGGAATCCCAATTTCCAGCATCCTCTATCACACAAGCTCTCAGTAGATCTTCCAGCGTTTGAATAGTTCGCTCTGATTGTCCATCAGTTTGCGGATGATTAGCCGAACTTAAATCCAACCTTGTTCCCATCACTGCTTGCAAACTAACCCAAAATTTAGAAGTAAAATGCGAATCTCTGTCTGATACTATGCTTGAAGGTACTCCATGCAATCTCACCACTTCCTTTAGGTATAGTTCAGCCAGCCTATCCAATGGATACCTCATACTGATAGGAATAAACCGTGCAGTCTTCGTCAATCGATCCACAATTACCCATATAGCATCATATCCTTTGTGAGTCCTAGGAAAACCAGAGACAAAATCCATGGTTACACTATCCCACTTCCACACTGGCACTGCCAACGATTGTAGCTCACCACCAGGCTTCTTATGCTCTATTTTCACTTTCTAACATGTCAGACATCGAGATACATACTCCGCAAGTTCCTTCTTCACTCCAGACCACCAAAATATCCTCTTGAGGTCTTGGTACATCTTTTGAGAACCAGGGTGAAAACTCAACTTACTTTTATGAGCTTCTTCCAATATCATTCCCTTCATCTCAGCATCATCCGGCACACAAACACGATCTTTGTACCTTAACACTCCATCACTACCAATTCTGAATTCCACTTCCTTTCCTTTTTCCGAAAGCTCTTTCTTAGATTGAAGCTCCTCATCCTTCAGTTGAAGTTCCTTTATCCTCTCCATAAATCCACTTGAGATCGTCAACAGCCCCAATACCATGCTCTTAGGTTTAAACTCCACTCCTAAATTCAGATCTCGAAACTCTTCAATCAACTTCAATTCCTTGATCATCAATGCAGAAACATGCAATGATTTCCTACTTAAGGCATCGGCAACTAAATTTGCCTTCCCGGGGTGATATTGTAGCTCGAGATCATAATCCTTCAAAAATTCCATCCATCTTCTCTGACGCATATTCAACTCCTTCTGCTCAAACAAGTACTTCAAACTCTTGTGATCGCTGAAAACTTCAACTCTTACACCATACAAGTAGTGTCTCAAAATCTTCAAAGCAAACACTACTGCCGCTAGCTCTAAGTCATGAGTTGGATAATTAAGCTCATGAATCTTTAGTTGTCACGAAGCATAGGCTACTACCTTCCTCTCTTGCATTAGCACGCATCCTAACCCTTGCTTTGAAGCGTCACGGTATACACAGAATGGCTTTGTTGTATCCGGTAAAACCAACACTGGCGCGGTTGTTAACCTCTTCTTCAATTCTTGAAAATTCTCCTCACACTTCGCCGACCATTCAAATAGCTGACCTTTCCTCGTCAACTTCGTCAAAGGCAAAGATAAGCGAGAAAATCCTTCGATAAACCGACGATAATACCCTGCTAATCCCAAGAAACTTCGTATTTCCGTCACAGATGTCGGTGTTTTCCATTCCAGCACAGCTTCTACTTTCGCAGGATCCACCACAATTCCATCCTTTGATATCACGTGCCCTAAGAAATGCACTGAATCCAACCAAAAATCACACTTTGCTAGCTTTGCATAAAGCTGCTTGTCCTTCAACATGGTCAAGACCGTCCTTAAATGCTCTGCGTGTTCCTCCTTCGTCTTGGAATAAATCAAAATATCATCGATGAACACGACAACAAATGAGTCCAAGTAAGGATGAAAAATTCTATTCATGTAGTCCATGAATACCGCTGGAGCATTTGTTACACTAAAAGGCATAACCAGATACTCGTAATGCCCATAACGAGTTCTGAAGGCAATCTTAGGAATATCCTCCTCCTTCACTCTAATCTGATGATATCTTGATCGAAGGTCTATCTTAGAGAATACGGATGCTCCCTTCGATTGATCCAACAAGTCATCAATTCTGGGCAAAGGGTACTTATTCTTGATCATCACCTTGTTCAATTGGCTATAGTCCATACACAAACGCATACTGCCATCCTTCTTTTTGACGAACAACACCGGTGCTCCCCATGGTGACACACTAGGCCGTATCATCTTTTTCTCCAACATCTCTTCCAGTTGCTTCTTCAGTTCAGCTAACTCCACCGGGGCCATCCTATACGGTGCTTTGGAAATAGGTCCAGTTCCAGGGATTACATCAATTAAGAATTCTACTTCTCAAATTGGCGGTAAACCAGGTATCTCTTCCGGAAAAACCTCAAGAAAATCTTTAACCACCGGCAATTCGTGTAGCTCCTTATCCTTCTTGGCATCCAATGAAGCTAAGAACATGTAGGCCACTGCTCCATCCTTCAATGAAGTTTGAACATCCTTGGCAGATAAATGCTCAGGGTCTTCGGGTTTAGGTAAAGAAGATTGGGTTTCACTAAAGACTAATGACTTTTCAGAACAGTTCAGAAGAACAGGATTCCTCATAAGCCAATCCATTCCTAAGATAACATCTATTTGAGAAAGGGGTAGTTGAATCAAATCAACAAAATAGGTGTTACCTTCTATCTCTATTGGGCAATCAGAACAATAGGTAGACACTATCACAGGTTTATCAGTAGGGGTAGAAACAATCAAATTATAAGGTAAAGCATCTACTTTCAACTTTAATCTATTCACCACATCATCAGCAATAAACGAGTGAGTAGCGCCCGAATCATACAATACTAATAAGGAATTCTTATGAATGAAACATTCACCTTGGATCAGATTAGCAGCATTCGCAGCTTCAGCTCCTCTCATAGCAAACACTCTCCCTTGCAGAGTAGGCCGATTTACATTCCCTGAGTTAGCCACTTTCTTGGGTTCCTTGCAATCCCTTGCAATGTGACCAGGCTTATCGCAATTGAAACAGTTCGAATTCCTGGGTGGACACATCGAACTAAAATGATTGCGACCACACTTGTTGCAACGAGGAGGTGTAATTCATGATCTCATTCCACCAAAACTGCTACGATTTCCACCACTATGACCCATGCGGCTTCCCCCAAAACTATTGCTTCCACGGTTTCCACCACATTTACTATTGCCTCCAATGTTTCCACCTTGTCCACTTCCACCAAAATGTTGGTCCCTTCTTTCACCCGAACCAGAGTACGGATATGGAGTCCAATACTTTCCACCAGAGTCTCTATGAAAAGGAAGATTCTGAATCGGTCCATGAGATGAAGATGGATTCGTCACCTTCTCAATTGCACTCCTTGCCTTCAAACCAGCCTCACACATCCGACACCGATTCACCAGATTAGCAAAGTCCTCTATCTCCAGGTGAGAAAAAGCTAACTTAATTTCCGGCTTAAGACCATCCTTAAATTTTGCGCATTTTGATCGCTCATTCTCTCCTCCAGCATACTGGGGTACATACTTAACGAACTCTTCAAATTTCGAAGCATACTCATCAACTGACAGGTTTCCTTGAGTCAACCTCAAAAATTCCATCTCTTTCTCAGTCCTTAGATACACCGGAAAATACTTCTTAAGAAATTTCTGCTTCAAAGCTTCCCATGTCAACACTCCTCCCGCATTCAGCATTACTTGCTTGGTAATTCGCCACCATGCTGCAGCTTCTTTCGTCATCACATATCTAGCATAAGCCAACTTTTGCTCATCATTACACTGCACCATACCTCCAAAAATTCTCTCCAAATCCTCTATCCACTCTACTGCTTCATCCGGAGCGAAACCTCCAGCAAACTCCTTTGGGTTGCGATGACAAAATTCATCCAATCCCTTGTATCTGTGTGCTTCCAAGTTCTGAGCTTGTTGCTGGTTATTGAAATTCTGTTGTGCTTGACGATGTAGCGCTTGCAGATTATCATTGACGCCCGTCATTACTGCCGTCATCTGAGCCACAAGATTCGCCGAATTCGGGATTTCAGCGCCCTCATCAAAGTTTCTCGAACCAGAAGGTCTCCCACGCGTACGACTCATCTTGAAAATAAAACAAAAAGGGTTCAACACAACAACTCGAACCTACACTATAGACGCACAGAGTCACACAGAGTAAGCATATAAGGCTATTCTTAAGGCCACTGAGGATTACCATTGCTCTGATACCATAAATGTAACAGCCCGATTTTCATTTCCAAAATTTACATTAATTGTTATTAGATTGTTGTAAAAATGAGGCCATTTTTTTTTTGAATCATGAATCTAAGTTCACATTTGATCATATCCCTTAACTGAAAATCGAGATGTCACTTGAAACTTCCAACAACTGAAATACCATCGAAAATATATAACATCATCATCATTGATCATAACCAGAAGCATCGGAGTCTCATCTCCAATAGTTTTCCAAAAGTTGTTCATGATTACAAAACTTACATACCAGGTTTAGAAACTTAATTAAAAACATAGTTAAAAGTAGCATGATTACATCACCAGTATTTCACAAAGGTAATCCTCGATTGGGGAAACTTAGATCCTAAACACTAGAACATCTAGACACTATCAGACACATCGGACTTCACTCTTCATCCGAACCAACATCCGCTTCCATCTTCTCACTAGAATCCGCATCAGCTCCATGACCAGGGCCACGCACATCTTCCTCCTCCATCGGCTGTGGAGTCTCTGCTGCCAACGGTGCGGGTTGACCATCATACTCATGATGTTCCCTTGGTCCACCATCTTGATAATCTCGAAGAGTGACATGTCCCACATGCACATCCAAACTCGTCCCTCGCAAAATATGTCTGGGATCGTCGATCTCCAACCGAGTATCTCCTCTCCATATCCATCCATCAGGGACAACCTCCCATGTTCCTCCTTGAAGAGGTCACATGTGGATCGCTACACGATAGGCCATCTACCCGTTGCAATACCGGCAAGAGCCTATACGACAACATGGTAGGAGAGAGTCAGTGTTCCGAACACTAACGGGTTGACCATGCGGTCTCACCATAGACTCGATATAGAGACAAGGAATAATAGAACAGGACAATATAACCAGACTATGCAGAACATTGTAGCGTAAACATGTAGAACAATATACTCATAACAATATCATCATAACTGAACATGTTATTCACATAAGCATATAAGAAGAACTTATAAACAAAGCATATAACAGTATTCCAAACATATCAGGATCACAACTCATGCCACATAAATCCATGCACTCGGCATCACAATCTTTTCAAGCATTCAAAATCTTATCAGAGTCTTTGTCAACTCTTCAGACATTCTCTTATACTTCCTATCTTTGAATCATTCATCATTCTTTAAGTCTTATCAGAATCGGTTCACTCAATGAGGCGAGGAAAAACCATCACTGAGGAAAATCAGTCAGCACACACGTCTACATCTCCTCGGTCATCCATCCAACCTAGTCGGAAGCTAACAGGAGTACAGAACCTTTACCACACGGGCTTGACAGCTGTCCCAACAAATCAAATGGCTCCAAGCCAGGAGAACAGTAGAAAATCCGGTACAGTCTCAAATAAATCATATAAACAAAATCACAGAGCCCTATTCCAGTCCCTCTCACTGTTCTAGATTTGCAATCAAGGGGGTGACAATACTATTTCTAGTTCGCGGTGCAGAACTTACCACGGCCATCCGGTATCGATCAGCCCAGCGCCACATATGGAATTTTTTCTGCCTAGAAATATACTCCAGGCTTCTTGACGTTCACCGTCCTTGCCCTCCCCTCATGCAATCTCCTCCTGAGTATCCACAGATACCCATGGTATCTTCCTCTCCACTACTTTGCACTCATTGCTCACCGCTTTTGTTAGAGTCTTTTAAAGTCTTTTATATTTTTAATTAACCTAAGTCGGCTCGCCCTTGATTCATCCCTTCGACAAGTCCCGACCACTAAGGGTTAAATCCGTTCCCCAAAAATCACATAATACTTTCATCGCATAGCACAGAGCTGGGATTGCATCAACCATCTTACATTTCATCTCGGAAACTTTCTCAAAACAACATATCTCTTTTTTTTTTTTGAAACATCAGCCCTCTGGCTTCACTTTCATCACCCAATCCAGGAATTAGTGCACCTGTTAGGTCGTTTCTCACCCACTAGGATTTTCACCCAATCCAGGTCATTTCCACCTATTAGGCCACGGTTGACACCCGTTAGGACTAAAAACATCATTTTAACTCTTTTACACTCCTTTAATATTTGTGCAGCATGATTGATCCATTGGGTACACCCGCCTAACGGGTCATTTACGGGGCCTAATAGGTCATTTTCACCTGGATGGGTAACTTGTACCTAATGGGTAACTTGTCACCTAACAGGGCACCTAATGGGTCAGTGTATCCCAAGGATCAATCATAGCAACCGCTTAGCCACTTTTATACTTCACTTTAGTTATTCACAATCAAGAATCAAATATCTACATTCAAGCACTTGCACATTTTAAATTCCAACATCACACAACCACCAACATTCAACATCATTTATGTTCCAAAACAATTCGTCAATGCAATTCATAAACACATATACTCCAAACTAAGACTAAAATCTCACTTCAAACATTCTAACTACACACTCTCGTAATTAAGTAACAATTAGCATTAAGTCATGAAATAACCTTCTGACCACTAACCCTCTTTCCTACCTAATAGGTTGAATCATTTATCATCACATATTTAATATTTAGACATAAAAAATACTCATTTCACCTACATATTGAACAATGCCACCCACAACAGACAACAGATTTCACAATCAAACGATATACTTAGGTATGTCTCAAAGTGCTTAAATATAAGTCAACTCCCTAGGGTTCTTCACTTCCTACATACAACATATATAAGGGATTTTACCAAAATTTACATCAATTAAAATATTTAAATTAAATCAAAAATACATTCAACATTCCTAAACTCAATCTAAACAGGTGCTATTTTATTACCCATAACCCAATTTAATTATTTAACCCAAATCCTATTATATACCCCAACTATCCCTAACTCAAAGTGTGGAAAAGTGACCCCCCTTACCTTAGAGAGGGAGAGAGCCCACACAAAGCTCCAAGGACCTTGAATCTACTCCGGATCTACCTTGATTACAGTTCTCTTGACCGATCTCCACTATGTTCTTCAAAATTGGAGGAGAGAGAGAAGCCCTAGGAGAGAGAAAGAGCTTCCATGGGGGAGAGAGAGACACCAAAGGCAAGGAATGAGGGAGGAAGTGTTTATGTGTAGGGCCTAAACCCAAAATAAAGCTTAGATCCCATGGGTGAGGCTTGGAAAGAAAGTTTGGTGTTTTGGGGGTGGATATGGAGTGTGAGTTCCTGGAGGAGGAGAGATCCATGAAGGAGAGAGAAAGAATTAAGAAGAAGGTGTGAGGAAGAAGATGGGTCACCATGGAAGGAGGATTGAAGGTGGGAGTTTGGGTATTAATGGGTGTTGGTGGAGATTTGTTGATGATTTGGGTGGAAGAGGGGAAGAAAATGCGTATGAGAGGGAGAAGAAGAGAGAAAGAGAGGAAGAGAGAGAGAGGAGGTCGAGAAAATGATAAGGGAGGAGGGTGCGTGGCTGAAATAAGAAGATAAGGGGGTGGAAATTACGTTTCTGCCCCTTACTTTATTTTTTTTTCTGCATCAGACCTGAAGTAATCGATTACTCCCTCAAAGTTATCCATTACTTTGCCAATATAATCGATTACTTCCTCCAATTAATCGATTACTTTTGCAGCATCATGCAATCACCAGAGCACTAGTAATCGATTACTTTGCCTAAGTAATCCATTACTTTTCCCAAGTAATCGATTACTTTCCCCAAGTAATCCATTACTTTTAATGCAACTTTTGTGTGATTTCACCAGAGAGCATGTAATCGAATACACCCTGCAGGTAATCGATTACTCCTCTGAAAACTCCTACTTTGACAAATTCTAACTCTAAGACACTACCCTTAACTCCTATCCATGGTTTCCTATGGTTTTCCTCATAACTTCTAACTTAGGTCTTCCTAATTAAACATTGGGATTAAAATTTTGGATGTTACAATTCTCCCCCACTTATTGGAATTTTGTGACGACCCAACTTTTATTCCAAAACTTAATATTCATTTTTAGAAAATTGACCATTTTTTTTTTTTTAAACTAAAAGTCAGTCATCATCCATTATCGAGTCTTTGCGGAAATTATAATTATCATGAAAGAAACTATTCATATTATATTTCATAAAAGGAAAGTACATTTCCATTACATTAAAACTATCAACACTAGGTTTAACTTAAGTACTCTAGGTCATTACATTATATTACATATCTTACAACAAAATTTATAATAACCTTGAGCAACTGGTTCGGAACTCAAAATATCAAATAGATAAGAGAAACCTGATGAGTAGCACTATCCACACTCCAACATCCCAACTCAACTCAATCATCAGTTCCCCACTGACTACCGGTTGAGTTGTCCATGAAATCATCATCAGCCACCGGGTCAGCATCCTCCACCGGATCCTCATCCTCTATCGGATCCTCCTCTTCATGTGCCGGTTCAGATGGCACATATACCGGAGTCCGAGATCGGGCTCTAGTGGAAGGACGAGAGGGAGCAGGAACCTCCAAAATAATTCTTTCTTCAGAGGGTGATGGACTTGGTGGGAGGGTGCGTCTCGGAAAACGTCTTGGCGGTGGTGGTGGTGTTCCATGCCGAAACACAAAATTGGGCGGAAAGTGCATAATGTACATCATTGGGATTCTCGTCCTACGCGGACGCATTCGGGACCATGGGTTCGGGTGACGGAAAATAACTTCCACGTCTCCCTCATAGATGGCCCGATGATCCTCGAAGTTCCACTCCCCATTAGGGAGCGGCCTCATCTCCACGCAAAACATATTCCTGGCCATGACCTACAACAAGGGATTAGGAGTGAGTCATAGCTAAACACAATAACAAATGAGCACAACAGAGGCTAGAAATAACAAGCACAAGTTTCCAGATAGCAATAATAAATGCATATGTATATGCTCAAACTGTCTTTTATAATATTTCGTTTAGTTTCGTGATGCATGCCTACTCTCCATTCATGCTACGCGGTTCGGCATCCGAGTATCTCAGGCTCGGGATATTCATAATCCTATGGTTCATCAAACCGGAGCGTATTCACAACTCAGGCGTCACGATTTGACTGGGAATTTGGCCATCATAACATTTTCATGTTACGGAATCCAAATCATCACAGCATCTTCGTGCTATGGCATCACAGCTATCTCAGGGCTGCGGAATACTTCTACCTATACCAGATTCCACAATCAAAATCGGAGCATCTCCATGCATGTCAATGTCACATAATTGTTCATTGTCTTTTTCTCTTTTAATTCATATCTTTGAATATCATGCCTCCAATATAGAGACCCAAAATTCATAATCCTTCTTGCTTATAACCATCTTTTCATCATTTTTTTGCATTAACTGGTGCTTGTGCTTTCCAAAAATTCCATCAGCGGCCCAGCCACTTTGTGATGGTTTTATACAATAGGAATTTAATTACGTTGTCATTAATTTGTGCAACGACCCCATCTAGGACTCCCAAAATATCAACCAAGTGGGTAAAAACTTCCACTGGGACGTGGGAATAAAATCAACCAAATGGGTGTACGCACCTCCATTGGGACATCCTGTCCGAATATGTCAACCACTGAATAAAATTCCAGTAGGACTCATCCAGGATAAAATCAACCAATGGGATTAAATCTATAGATATTAAGAGCAGAAATTAAAATTTAAGCATATAGGAGTTTAGACGAGTTAATCTTTAATTACTTCATAAAGAAGTAAAGATTTTCTGAAAATTATTTTAAATTACTCGAGTAGTTCTTCACATACTCGAGTGTTCATGTAAAATTACTCGAGTCCTTCAAGACATACTCGAGTGTTCTTCCCATTTTCCAGAATACTCGAGTCTTTCTTCAATTACTCGAGTGTTTTAGCAGCAGCAGCACCAGTTTCTGCACTTTATAATGCCAATTCGAGTTCAGAGCCTTTCCTTTCCACTTTTATGCAAAACAGTAACTTAGATACATAAAATAAACATGTTAGAACATGTAATCAATATTGAAACAACATCAAATGCAATAAATCACAAAATCAACATAAACTTAGCAAATAACCATTTCACATATGATTTTCATTTCCTTTTGTTTTTAACTTCGAAAATTGATCCAGTGAGCATCATTAGGTCCATTTAGACATGTTTGGTTTATAAAAACTTGGGTTTATGACCTCTATGTCATATTCCCAATTCAAACTTCACCCCTTGATGAACCATATGAGGTTCCTACATTTCCAGCTTGAAATAACTCATTCTAGTATTTAGATAACTCCTCCCTTACCTTAGAGAAGCTAATCAACAAGTAAAACGACAGAGAAATCGGTTGGATCAAAAATCCAAATTCTGGACTTGGTGAAAAAGAGTTGAACAGGCTGACTTTGGCCACAGATTTCACCACGGATTTGGCATGAAAAGAATGAAACAAGTTAGTTTCAGAAACTAGGATATACTAACTTTAATCAGAAACAAGTTTGACACGAAAAGAATCCATGAATTTACCAAACGATTTCAATGAAGATGAATACTTGAGACTGAATGTTACTCTGTTTTTCTCAGTTTTGAACCTCCAACTTTGTAGGCCTAGAACCTGATCTTCAGAAGGCTATTTGAAGTGATTTCGAGTTCTAATTCAAGAATGAAATCAGAACTTCGGTTTGTGTTTAGGTTTCAAGGAAAATGAGTGAGGATTGAGAGAGAGAACAAAGGGATCAAAGTGAACTCTGTAAAACAGGGAAATTTCTGGTCAAATTCGGGTTTTGGAACTTCAGAGGTGTTGATGCTTCACCCAAGCATCAATTTATAGTCTAAGAGTACTTCAACTCGAAGTAAGGTTCAGCTCTATGCTTGTCACGTCAAGAAACCGCGTTTTGGTGCGAAATTAATTATAAAACCAACTTATACATTTAGCCAGACTGCTCGATTTACTCGAGTCTTTTTCTTTCTACTCGAGTATATTTCAAAAACTCAAGAACACTCGAGTCTTTTCTGACATACTCGAGTCTTTTGACTCAAAATTCAAATTTTCAAACAGATAGTGATTATACTCGAGTACCCTCTACAATACTCGAGTAAAATATCTTAATTTCAGAAAAATCATTATTTTATTCAACACATTTATTTATTTTGTTTATAAAAATACAGGACCTTACATCCTCCCCCACTTACATAGAATTTCGTCCCCGAAATTCCGATTTACAAAAATAGATGTGGATATTCATCCCTCATCTTAGACTCTAATTCCCATGTGGAGTCAGACACTCCACCTTGCCCCCAGAGAACTCGTACTAACGGAATCTCTTTCCCTCGCAGCTTCTTAATCCTTCTATCCTCTATTCTCACGGGTCCAAGATCAAACGTGAGATTTTCTTTCAGCAGTATCAAATCTTGTTGCAATTGCACAATCGAAGATGGATCTTGGATAAATTTGCGAAGCTGAGAGACATGGAAAACATTGTGCAGGTTGGACAAAAATGGGGGTAGGGCGATCTGATACGCGACAGGGCCTACTCGTTTCAAAATCTGATAAGGGCCGATGAACTTAGGAGATAGCTTCCTTGGCTTCATTACCCTTCCAATTCCAGTCGTTGGCACAACCCGCAGGAATACATGATCTCCTTCTTGAAATTCGAGCTTGGATCTTCGTTGGTCGGCATAGCTCTTCTGGCGACTTTGAGCGATCTTCATCTTCTCTTGGATAGTCCTTACCTTTTCAGTCGTTTCTTGAACTAATTCAGGTCCGATGAGAGCCTTCTCCCCCACTTGGAACCAACATAGCGGGGTTCTACACTTCCTTCCATAGAGGGCTTCGTACGGGGCCATACCGATGCTTGCGTGATAACTATTATTGTAGGTGAATTCCACAAGCGGCAATAACCGATCCCACCCTTCTTGATATTCCAGAACACACGCTCGAAGCAGGTCTTCCAAGGATTGAATCGTCCTTTCCGATTGACCATCGGTTTGAGGGTGATAGGCGGAACTCATCCTCAACTGCGTTCCCAATGCCTGATGTAAACTCTGCCAGAACCGGGACACGAAACGGGGATCACGATCCGATACAATACTCGAGGGAATTCCGTGCAATCTAACAATCTCCTTAATGTACAATCTTGCAAGCTTCTCCAACGGATACTGCATGTTGATGGGAATGAAATGTGCAGACTTCGTTAAGCGATCAACCACAACCCAAATTGCATCAAAGCTTTCTCTTGTTCTTGGAAAACCACTTACGAAATCCATAGCTATTCCATCCCACTTCCATTCTGGTATGCTTAAAGGTTGTAGTTCTCCTCCAGGCTTCTTATGCTCGATCTTCGCCTTTTGGCAGACAAGGCAAGACGCTACGTAAGACGCAACATCCCTCTTTAGTCCGGGCCACCAAAACATCCTCTTCAGGTCTTGATACATCTTCGTTGATCCAGGATGCATACTCAGCTTGCTCTTGTGGGCTTCCTCTAATACAACTCTTCTTAATTCTTGATTTGCCGGGATGCAGATCCGATCCCGGAATCTCAAAATACCATCAGATCCTAATTGGAATTCCGGTTCCACTCCTTCCATTCCTAATCTTTTCTTCTCTAGAAGCTCCTCGTCCGCTTGTTGAAGGTTTCGAACTTGACCCTCAAACTCATTTGTGATTTGCAACATTCCTAACTTGACGCAGCTCGGCTTGAACTGAATTGCCAAATTCAAGTTGCGGAATTCTTCAATTAGCTGAGCTTCCTTTATCATCATCGTACTCATGTGCAACATTTTCCTACTGAGAGCGTCGGCTACAACATTAGCTTTGCCGGGGTGGTAATGCAATTCGAAGTCATAATCCTTCAGGAATTCCATCCACCTACGTTGCCTCATATTCAGTTCCTTTTGGTCGAAGAGATACTTCAAACTTTTATGGTCGCTGAATACTTGGAACGTATTACCATACAGGTAATGTCTCCAAATCTTCAAATCAAAGACAATGGCAGCCAATTCCAAGTCGTGAGTAGGATAGTTCCCTTCATGCACCTTCAGCTGACGAGATGCATAAGCAACAACTTTCCCTTCTTGCATCAAGACACAACCCAAACCTTGTCGAGATGCATCACAATAAACATCGAAGCTTTTCCTAGGATCGGGCAAAGTTAACACTGGAGATGATGTTAACTTGTCCTTCAACGTCTGGAAGCTAACTTCACACTTCTCATCCCAGACAAAAGGTTGCTCTTTCCGGGTCAAACGAGTCAACGGAAGAGCCAACTTGGAAAAACCTTCGATAAACTTCCGATAATATCCAGCTAACCCCAGAAAACTTCTTATTTCAGTAACCGTCTTTGGTCTTTCCCATTGCAAAACTGCTTCTACTTTGACCAGGTCCACAGCCACACCATCCTTTGAAATTATGACCCAAGAAATTGACTTTTTCAAGCCAAAATTCACACTTGGCCAGCTTAGCATATAATTTCTTTTCCTTCAAGGTCTCCAAAATAATCTTCAAATGATTAGCGTGCTCTTTCGGATTCTTCGAATAGATGAGAATATCATCGATAAACACCACGACGAAGGAATCCAGGTAGGGTCGGAACACTCTATTCATGTAGTCCATGAATATTGCTGGAGCGTTGGTCAACCCAAATGGCATCACTACATACTCGTAGTGTCCATATCGTGACCGAAAAGCAGTCTTCGGTATATCTTCCTCCTTAACTCTGATCTGATGATATCCTGACCTCAGATCAATCTTTGAAAATACCGATGCTCCACTCACTTGATCTATCAAATCGTCGATTCTTGGCAACGGATACTTGTTCTTGATGGCAACCTTGTTGAGTTGCCTATAATCAATGCACATCCTCATTGATCCATCCTTCTTCTTCACGAATAAAACCGGCGCTCCCCAAGGCGACACACTTGGTCTGATGAACTGCTTTTCTAACAAGTCCTCCACTTGCTTCTTTAATTCAGCTAATTCTGCTGGAGCCATACGATAAGGGGCGATAGAGATAGGGCCAGTACCGGGGACTAGGTCAATACTGAATTCTATCTCTCGATGCGGCGGCAAACCGGGCACTTCATCGGGAAACACTTCGGGAAACTCTCGAATAACCGGAATATCTTCGATCTTTGCTTCCTCTTTCTTTTCTTCAGCGATGGTTGAAAATAGGCACACATAACCTCCAGGTTGCTTGGCCGGCGACTTCTCACCAGGAAAGATGATCGTTCGAACCTTGCAGTCGATTACTACATGGTTGGATGCCATCCAATCCATGCCCAAAATGACATCAACATTGGACAACGGCAAACAAATCAGATTTATTCGAGAAATCTGATCTCTTATGCTAACTACACAACCGACACATGCTCTTGATGCAACAACATGAGCATTCGTGGGGGTAGACACACTCAGTTTAAACGGGGTCTCCGAGACAGACAAATTTAAACGCTTGACACATTCCTCCGAGATGAAGGAATGCGTTGCTCCGGAATCAAATAAAAAGCGACAAGGCATGCCATTGAGGAAATGGTTACCTTGCACAAGGTTGTCGGCCTGCTTTGCTTCCTCTCCAAACATCGTGAACACCTTTCCATTGACCCAAGGTTTGCTTCCTTGTCCTTGGTTGCTTTGACGCGGGGGTTGGCGGCACGCACGGGCGATGTGTCCGGTCCCTCCACAATTGAAACAGACTGGTGGCTTGTCCCTCCAGCATTCTTGACTAGGATGAGAGCGTCGACACTTGCTACAAATCTCTGCCGGAGCCGGAAGACTAACTGCTCCAGAAGATTGTGCTCTTCCCTTTCCTTTGTGCCAATATGGGCCTCCACGATTTCCACGGTTATTCTTATGCTGATTGCGGTGGGGTCCATGGCTTCCTTGACTGACTTCCTTCTTGAAGTTGTTCTTCTCGAAAATGCGACATGCACTAATCAGGATTGGATAGTGACGAATCCTTTGCACGCTTACAGCTAGCTTGATATCTGACCTTAGCCCATTTTCAAACCGGGTGCACTTCGAGTATTCGTCAGGATGATATTGGAAGTACGGGGAGTACTTCATCAGCTCCTCAAACTTTTCAGCATACTGGTCGACAGTCATGCTGCCTTGCTTCAAGTCTAAGAATTCCATCTCCTTTTGGATTCGAACATCATCCGGGAAATACCTCTCCAAGAATTTTTCCGTGAAGACTTCCCAAGAGAGCTCGCGATGATCATACTCCAAGAACTGGCGGGTCTGCTCCCACCAAGTTGCAGCTTCCCCATTCAGCATGTAGGCCGCGAACGTGACCTTCTGAACTTCCGTGAGAGTCAACGTTCGGAAAATCTTATTCATCTCAGCTAACCAAAACTGGGCTTGCTCAGGGCAACGACCACCCGAGAAGCCAGGGGGTTTACATCTACGGAAAGAATCTAGTCCTTGAAATTCAACAGGGGTTACATTGCTGGGAGGACGGGTTTGCTGCAAGTTTTCCAGGACCGCAGCCATACGGGTCAGAGCCTCAGCAATGTTAGCGTTATTACGTCCAGCCATCTATCCTACAGAATCCGAAAGGGAAAACTTAATTAGATTCTGCTATTCTATATCTCAAAATGCAAACATGATTCTAGAGTATGCTATGGTTAGTGTGTAAGGCCACACTCCAAGGCCGAGAGTTGAACCATTGCTCTGATACCACTAAATGTGACGACCCAACTTTTATTCCAAAACTTAATATTCATTTTTAGAAAATTGACCATTTTTTTTTTTTGAAACTAAAAGTCAGTCATCATCCATTATCGAGTCTTTGCGGAAATTATAATTATCATGAAAGAAACTATTCATATTATATTTCATAAAAGGAAAGTACATTTCCATTACATTAAAACTATCAACACTAGGTTTAACTTAAGTACTCTAGGTCATTACATTATATTACATATCTTACAACAAAATTTATAATAACCTTGAGCAACTGGTTCGGAACTCAAAATATCAAATAGATAAGAGAAACCTGATGAGTAGCACTATCCACACTCCAACATCCCAACTCAACTCAATCATCAGTTCCCCACTGACTACCGGTTGAGTTGTCCATGAAATCATCATCAGCCACCGGGTCAGCATCCTCCACCGGATCCTCATCCTCTATCGGATCCTCCTCCTCCTCCTCCTCTTCATGTGCCGGTTCAGATGGCACATATACCGGAGTCCGAGATCGGGCTCTAGTGGAAGGACGAGAGGGAGCAGGAACCTCCAAAATAATTCTTTCTTCAGAGGGTGATGGACTTGGTGGGAGGGTGCGTCTCGGAAAACGTCTTGGCGGTGGTGGTGGTGTTCCATGCCGAAACACAAAATTGGGCGGAATGTGCATAATGTACATCATTGGGATTCTCGTCCTACGCGGACGCATTCGGGACCATGGGTTCGGGTGACGGAAAATAACTTCCACGTCTCCCTCATAGATGGCCCGATGATCCTCGAAGTTCCACTCCCCATTAGGGAGCGGCCTCATCTCCACGCAAAACATATTCCTGGCCATGACCTACAACAAGGGATTAGGAGTGAGTCATAGCTAAACACAATAACAAATGAGCACAACAGAGGCTAGAAATAACAAGCACAAGTTTCCAGATAGCAATAATAAATGCATATGTATATGCTCAAACTGTCTTTTATAATATTTCGTTTAGTTTCGTGATGCATGCCTACTCTCCATTCATGCTACGCGGTTCGGCATCCGAGTATCTCAGGCTCGGGATATTCATAATCCTATGGTTCATCAAACCGGAGCGTATTCACAACCCAGGCGTCACGATTTGATTGGGAATTTGGCCATCATAACATTTTCATGTTACGGAATCCAAATCATCACAGCATCTTCGTGCTATGGCATCACAGCTATCTCAGGGCTGCGGAATACTTCTACCTATACCAGATTCCACAATCAAAATCGGAGCATCTCCATGCATGTCAATGTCACATAATTGTTCATTGTCTTTTTCTCTTTTAATTCATATCTTTGAATATCATGCCTCCAATATAGAGACCCAAAATTCATAATCCTTCTTGCTTATAACCATCTTTTCATCATTTTTTTGCATTAACTGGTGCTTGTGCTTTCCAAAAATTCCATCAGCGGCCCAGCCACTTTGTGATGGTTTTATACAATAGGAATTTAATTACGTTGTCATTAATTTGTGCAACGACCCCATCTAGGACTCCCAAAATATCAACCAAGTGGGTAAAAACTTCCACTGGGACGTGGGAATAAAATCAACCAAATGGGTGTACGCACCTCCATTGGGACATCCTGTCCGAATATGTCAACCACTGAATAAAATTCCAGTAGGACTCATCCAGGATAAAATCAACCAATGGGATTAAATCTATAGATATTAAGAGCAGAAATTAAAATTTAAGCATATAGGAGTTTAGACGAGTTAATCTTTAATTACTTCATAAAGAAGTAAAGATTTTCTGAAAATTATTTTAAATTACTCGAGTAGTTCTTCACATACTCGAGTGTTCATGTAAAATTACTCGAGTCCTTCAAGACATACTCGAGTGTTCTTCCCATTTTCCAGAATACTCGAGTCTTTCTTCAATTACTCGAGTGTTTTAGCAGCAGCAGCACCAGTTTCTGCACTTTATAATGCCAATTCGAGTTCAGAGCCTTTCCTTTCCACTTTTATGCAAAACAGTAACTTAGATACATAAAATAAACATGTTAGAACATGTAATCAATATTGAAACAACATCAAATGCAATAAATCACAAAATCAACATAAACTTAGCAAATAACCATTTCACATATGATTTTCATTTCCTTTTGTTTTTAACTTCGAAAATTGATCCAGTGAGCATCATTAGGTCCATTTAGACATGTTTGGTTTATAAAAACTTGGGTTTATGACCTCTATGTCATATTCCCAATTCAAACTTCACCCCTTGATGAACCATATGAGGTTCCTACATTTCCAGCTTGAAATAACTCATTCTAGTATTTAGATAACTCCTCCCTTACCTTAGAGAAGCTAATCAACAAGTAAAACGACAGAGAAATCGGTTGGATCAAAAATCCAAATTCTGGACTTGGTGAAAAAGAGTTGAACAGGCTGACTTTGGCCACAGATTTCACCACGGATTTGGCATGAAAAGAATGAAACAAGTTAGTTTCAGAAACTAGGATATACTAACTTTAATCAGAAACAAGTTTGACACGAAAAGAATCCATGAATTTACCAAACGATTTCAATGAAGATGAATACTTGAGACTGAATGTTACTCTGTTTTTCTCAGTTTTGAACCTCCAACTTTGTAGGCCTAGAACCTGATCTTCAGAAGGCTATTTGAAGTGATTTCGAGTTCTAATTCAAGAATGAAATCAGAACTTCGGTTTGTGTTTAGGTTTCAAGGAAAATGAGTGAGGATTGAGAGAGAGAACAAAGGGATCAAAGTGAACTCTGTAAAACAGGGAAATTTCTGGTCAAATTCGGGTTTTGGAACTTCAGAGGTGTTGATGCTTCACCCAAGCATCAATTTATAGTCTAAGAGTACTTCAACTCGAAGTAAGGTTCAGCTCTATGCTTGTCACGTCAAGAAACCGCGTTTTGGTGCGAAATTAATTATAAAACCAACTTATACATTTAGCCAGACTGCTCGATTTACTCGAGTCTTTTTCTTTCTACTCGAGTATATTTCAAAAACTCAAGAACACTCGAGTCTTTTCTGACATACTCGAGTCTTTTGACTCAAAATTCAAATTTTCAAACAGATAGTGATTATACTCGAGTACCCTCTACAATACTCGAGTAAAATATCTTAATTTCAGAAAAATCATTATTTTATTCAACACATTTATTTATTTTGTTTATAAAAATACAGGACCTTACAAATTTCGTCCCCGAAATTCTGCTCAGAATCCTTAATTGGAGAACCATCCCGGAAAAAGGTTTTCTAAGCTAAGTAACTTCCTTATCTTAGTTCTACTCCCCCACTTGGGATTGGCATACCATTCAGCATGAATGTGCCACAAGACTCTTGCACTCATTGAAGAGTGTCGGCTATGGTTTAATTTGGGTCAACCTCTAGGCTACTATTCTAACAGATTTCTAAGGTCAGCTGGCTTTCCTCCGGAATCCTACATCGAAGGTTGGACAGGGCACTTAAAACACTCTAAACACTATTACCCTAAAGGGTTAACTATACTCTAACTCTAGCATCTATTTCTTATGTCCTAAATCTAAACTCTAATCAAACACATCCATCATTCACACAAACATAAATCATGTAAATTTCATACAAGGTTCAATTGTACACAACAACAATCCACAACATCACATATTTCAAACCTGAGCACAACTCAACTTGGCTTCCTTCCTAACTATTCCTAGTCTAACTTAGGGCTAACACTTACCTCTACAAACACATTCACAAATATCATCACATATATTAAAAAGCATTTAAAAAGGGGTTAGGGGAATAGGACTTACATAGTTTGCAACCAAAATGCGTTTTATAAATTCAATTTCCCAAGGTTTTTGAAGATTTGGAAGATAGCGTCCCTGAACATAATAGAACATTATGGTAAATTTTCAAATCAATCAGAGTTCATTAGGTTCACTTTTGACCCTACGACCACTTGTAAAAGATTTGTAATGATCGGGGTGAACCTACGTTAAATCCATTTAAAATTAGTAAACAAACTCCAATTGGCCTCAAAATTTGATGGGACATCACCTATACATGGCCCAAGGTTGTGTAAGATTATCAAACCGACTAGATCACATTAAAACTAATTGCTCCAATTGGTTTGAAATGTTATATAAAACAATGATTCAACCTTAGGATGTTTATATCAATTCTTCCAAGTCAAACAAATGGCCTAAACCCAAGAAAACACTTAACTACAACCACCTACATTTTTAAAACCTTTGGTTTGAAAAATCACTAGGTATGGGGATTTAAAATTTAGGAAGAAGATCCCATACTAGTGAAACACTTAGAAAAACAATTTTTCATTTGAAAAATTCAATAAAACTTTTAATCATGCACCTTACCATGAAGAGCTACCTCCATCTAATTTCATAAGAACCTAGATGAAGGAGTGAAAGATCACTCAAGATTGGATAAACTCAAAGAAAGAGGGAATGTGCCTTGAACTTGGAAAAATTTAGTTTTAATTCATCTTCAAGAGTTACAACAATTACATTCCCTTTTCTTTTTGCTTTAAGTTTAAAAATTGAGTTTTCATTCCGAATTGATTTTGAGTCGCATAGGAAGGGTTTTTATTTGATCGATGTGTGACTTGATTACAAAATTCACTTCTCGATCACTTAGAAATCCTTGCTTTTCTTAATATTTCTTGAAAATTTGTCTTGCGACCTCACTATCCATTTGGAATGATTGTAGTTCGGTGCAACTTTTGAAATTCATTTTAAACACCCACAAGCATCAAACACAATTTCACTTTGCATATAGACATATCCAGCACATATATCAATCGAGCATACACAAACAAAATTCAGTTTTCATCAAGAACACAATTTTCAAAAACAACACTTTTAGTCAATGCTTAGTGGAAAGTAATTTGGGACTTCAAACATAAAGAGAGAAATTGGAAAACTATTAATCCCAAAATCGTTTGAAAACATTTTCGAAAATTTAAATTCATTTCCACATAAACATAGACTTTTTATATATACCAAATACACTACCAATGGTGTGATCGAAAGTGACGTGAGAACCTCTAGTTTGTGTAACACCCTATCTTAATTAATACTCTAATTACCCCGATTGATTTAGTGACTTAAAAATTTCCTTTTTAAAACCATTTTAGCTTATAAAAAATCTCTGTCAAATCGGACAGAGTTTCCTTTGTTTTATGGACATTCCAAAAATATGGGTTTGCCTTGAAAACCTGTAATAATATTTTCATATAATCAATAGTATGCCAGCAGGGCAAAATATAATATAGTGCATCTCCATACATCATTTCCAAAATAACAAACAGGCTATAAAATAGTTTTAGTTCGCAAAAGATAATACATCACATATATATATATATATATATATATATCCATCAAAAGTCAAATTTGTAATTCTCGAACCCACATATTATCACACCCCTGATATTCACACTCCACGTTGTGGAGTGTTCCCCTGCTCGGCCACGGCTAGTGTACCTGTAAAAGTATAACAAGAAGGGTAGCATTACACAGAACTTAGGAAATAACCTCTAAGAGGTCATAGTAATAACTAAGCCTAAATTATTATTAACATACAACATCATATTCATTCATACATTCATTCTCATTCTTTTCTCTTTTCACTTTCTTTTCTTTATTCTCTTTCTTTTCTTTATTCTCTTTCTTTCCCTTATTCTCTTTATTTCCTTTTTATCATTTGGCCACAGGGTCTCACAACCATCCTGTGTCGTTTACCTTTTTATTATTTGGCCACAGGGTCTCACAACCATCATGTGTCGTTTACCTTTTATTATTTGGTCACAGGGTCTCACAATCATCCTGCGCCGTTTACCTTTTTATTATTTGGCCACAGGGTCTCACAACCATCCTGCGCCGTTTACCTTTTATCATTTGGCCACAAGGTCTCACAACCATCCTGCGCCGTTTACCTTTTATCATTTGGCCACAGGGTCTCACAACCATCCTATGCCGGTCTATTATTTCTTTCTCATTATTAACTTGTCTTTTCTCTTCGTTTTTAGTTTCTTAGTTTTCTTTCTATCTTTTAATTTCTTGGCTCTTCTTTGGTTTCTATTAATTATTCACTTCTCTCATTCCTTTCCTTAGTGACTTACTATCATTTTCCTTTCATCCCCTTTGAGGGTTAACAAACGATTCATTCATGCATTACCTACACAAACATACCCTATTCATCCCCTGCCTTATGATACTTATTAGTTTACCATATCCTAAATTCATTTTCAAAACCGACCCCACATACACTTCACATACATACATACCGATTATATTCACAAATATTCATACACATACAAGTGATCTCATTATTCTCATTTTCTTACTCAACCTATTATTACCATTTCTATTATATTTTCACACATTACAACATCAACATATAACACATATATTCACAACATCCATTTAGTTTCATTTTTCCTTATTTCCATTATTAACCTATTGACAATATCAACATGCCCATTAGCTTTACACCTATTCTAAGTCCCTTTCAAATCCCAACCCCTCATACACATCATTACACATATCAAATGTCATCATCCAACCCATATATTTATAACATTCAATTTATTTTCATTTTTATTTATTTGCATCTTTAACTCATTGGCAACATTAACTACCCTATTGTTCTTCATCCTAACTAATCTTTTCTATTCCCAGCTATCCCTATAAACAACCTAGAGATCATGTCCTAAATAGAGGTAACACAACCCTCTTACCCGAAATCCTAGCAATAGAAACAATATCACGTTTGCGTCCACGCCTTACTCGAGGGTCAGGGGCAGCAATGGATCTAAATAGGGACACACGTTAAAACTAATTGTAGTATTAAAAGTATATATATGTATATAAATATAATAAACTAAATTCATTTTTGTCAAAATAATAAATATATATCATTATACAATAAAAATATATGATTTTTCCTCAAAACATCTCTTTATTTGAAAATATAGGGATAATAAAAATCTTGAAAGATTGTCGAATAAATTACATGGATGGATAAAGGGAGTTGAGAAGGTTATTTACCTAAGAAAGAATTGAGATTTAACGGTTGGATCTTGAATTATTTGATCGGAAAATTAAGAAAAACCTCTTCACCGATGATGCCCTCTGTCTCTCTCGCCAATTCTCTCTCTGTTTCTTTACTCTTTCACGTCTTCGGGTTGGTTTCTTTATTCTATTATTGCCTAACTTAAGTTGTGGTGTGACCCTTTCTTCTTTTTTTTCTTCTGTTAACGTGGTGGCCTTAGGGCCACACATTCTTTTTTTTTTTTTTTTTTGGGCTTGGGTTGGGACGCTGGTCTTGGTAGTAGTTAGGAAAATAGTTATATATTTTGTTTTTTACTTATTTGTGGATTAATGTGTGTATGTATTTTGGATTATAATTAAAAGTTGATAATCCTAAAAATAAAAATACATTTAAGTTGAACAATATTGTATTTTTATTTATTAAAAACTGATTGAAAAATAATAAAGTTATTGATCCCTACATATAGCTATTGCGTAAGAAAAAGTATCGAAATTCAAAAGTAAATATATTTTCTCTTGTATTAAACTTGATAAAATATAATATTTATAATTTTGAAATAGCAGATTATTATATATAACTTATACTAGTAATATATTAAAACCAATCTGGGAGCTAAAAATAAAAGAGTCTCCGAACGTTCTGAAAATTTATAAAGGCGCTCAAAATATTAAATTAAACATATCTTTTTAAAGAAATTATTTGTGAAAATGCCTCTAAGGCCTGTCACTTGAACTCCCTGACAAAGTATTAATAAAACTAAATAAAAGTACTCTTTTATTTTTGTAAAGCTTATGATAACAAATTTATTCTTATTTTGGCTAGAAAATATATTTCAATTATAATGATAAAATCAAAATTTTACTACGACACTCAAATCTTAAAAACATCATATTAAATCATTTAAGTACTTTATTCTTAATGATTTATTATTATACAGTTCTAATGCAAAAAGATCCCTTTTTAACACTCATTTAACCTTGTTATTATTATTACTATTATTTTACTCTCGCTATTATTCTAATTATATTTGGGATTAAAATTTGGGATGTTACAATTTGAATTTTAACCCCTTCCTAGATTAAATAAACCTCTTTTCGTTACAAAATGTTATTATAGTAGCTCGGGGTTCAAGTTCAATCATCAGGGGCTTCCAACTTATCTTTCGATTAGTATTAATGTCACCGGAAATCAAATTAGTGGTGGAATCAACTACGTATTCAACAGAAATGTTTTTGTTGTTTTTATGGATTTTAGTCTAACCGATGCAAATTGAGTTATCCGGATAGATTAGAATCGACGTAGTAAATCATTTTGATTCTCATGATTCCACTTCTAATTTTTTTGTCCGCTTACTTTAACACTACACAATTCCACATATAAGCATATTTCGAGAACCTTTGATTGAATTCAAATCACTTCTCAAATTGGACAAAAAGTTTGTTTTTATTTGTGGCTCAAGTTAATATGATTCAGTGGTTTAAATCCGATCGATTAGTTCTCGATGCCCATTTTCATTCGATGCCACAATCACTTGAATCAAGTTTAGTTACAGAGCTGCTTATTAATTTAGCATAGACATTATTTTTCGTTCTCTTAAATACTAATCTAATCAACATGACTTTAATCACTTGGTTGGATTAGTATTCGAGATTCATAATTTATTTATTTCACGCAGTTCCATTTCTAATCACGGTTCAATTACTCTGGCACCAAATTACTCAACAAACATACATTAAGATCACACATAAAGCACTTAGTAAAGCAAACAAGTATAAAAGAATTAACACATAAGTTTTATACACAGGAGATCCATTACTAATTCACGATGATGCACAAACTCCTAGATTTCAACAACATCACCTCCCGATAAATGCAACATCGGATTGGCCAGTTCCAACACTACATTCCATCAGTGGTAATAGTCCACGCCATCCAGCTTAAGTTTTTGTACTTCATTATAAATTAGAAAGATTTCCTTTGTAAGAAACTTTAACTTTTAATTAGCTCAACTTGGAATTTGCATCCCTTAAACAATAATCAAGTTGCACCTTTGAAATTTTCTGCTTACAAACGTGTCACACTTATAGGATGCAATTCTTCGAATTCCTAAGGGATCCAGCTTAGGTTCCCAAAGAATCACATTCTATTCCCTTTGGTCATTTCTGCTATCAAAAATTAGTAGTTCTCCATTAGGAAATTAGCGCACCTGTTAGGTCATTTCTCACCCACTAGGATTTTCACCCAATCCAGGTCATTTACACCTATTAGGCCACGGTTGACACCCATTAGGACTAAAATAACATTTTAATTCTTTTACTTCTACAAAATACATTTCACTTTCATAATTCATACCAATTGCGCAACAGATTGATCCATTGGGTACACCCGCCTAACAGGTCATTTACGGGGCCTAATAGGTAACTTTCACCTGGATGGGTAACTTGTACCTAATTGGTAACTTGTCACCTAACAGGGCACCTACTGAGTCGGTGTATCCCAAGGATCAATCATAGCTGCCGCTTATCCATTTTCACAAATTTCATAATCCAATATTCAACATCCATCATCATAAATTTTTCAATTAAATACTTAACATCAAACATTTTCACCATTCACCAAATCTTAAAATTTCCACTTAGAAAAGGGTCTCACCTTTGAAGAAGAAGCTTAAGATGAGAGTGTTCGCAGCGAGATCGGGACCACTTTCCCTCAGGTCGGAAGGAAGGAACTGCTCTGATACCATAAATGTAACACCCAGCTTTTATATAAAAATATCATTCAAACGGTTTAATAGTTAAATGGAGAGCTTAAAATTTTCTTTTCATAAAACAACTTTACATATTAAATTGGGTATTTCAATTACAATATGAGTAGCACAACTTATAATTTCCTTCTTTCCAAATCTTCCGCTGCGACACTTTGATCCTTAAGCTCCTTCAGCATATACCTAAAATGATAACCACTAAGGGTGAGACCTTTGCACAACACATTGAATTATAAGATAGTAAAAAGCACATAATAGCAACTTAAGCATCATAATCAAACCAAACCATGAATAACAAAATGCATTACATTTTCATTTCCAAAATCAATATCATTTCCCATTATAAACCATATAACATGTGTCTCCTCACGGTCAGAGGACAACACACTCAACATAAAACCTCGCATGTTTCCTCACGGTCAGAGGACAACATACACACATCTCTTCGTATTTCATAACATTTCATCTTTTCTTTACCATTAGGAATTAGTGCACCTGTTAGGTCGTTTCTCACCCACTAGGATTTCCACCCAATCCAGGTCATTTCCACCTATTAGGCCACGGTTGACACCCGTTAGGACTATAAACATCGTTTTAACTCTTTTACACTCCTTTAATATTTGTGCAGCATGATTGATCCATTGGGTACACCCGCCTAACGGGTCATTTACGGGGCCTAATAGGTCATTTTCACCTGGATGGGTAACTTGTCACCTAACAGGGCACCTAATGGGTCGGTGTATCCCAAGGATCCACCATAGCTGCCACTTAGCCACTTTTATACTTCACTTTAGTTATTCACAATCAAGAAGCAAATATCTACATTCAAGCACTTGCACATTTTAAATTCCAACATCACACAACCACCAACATTCAACATCATTTATGTTCCAAAACAATTCGTCAATGCAATTCATAAACACATATACTCCAAACTAAGACTAAAATCTCACTTCAAACATTCTAACTACACACATTCGTAATTAAGTAACAATTAGCATTAAGTCATAAAATAACCTTCTGACCACTAACCCTCTTTCCTACCTAATAGGTTGAATCATTTATCATCACATATTTAATATTTAGACATAAAAAATACTCATTTCACCTACATATTGAACAATGCCACCCACAACAGACAACAGATTTCACAATCAAACGACATACTCAGGTATGTCTCAAAGTGCTTAAATATAAGTCAACTCCCTAGGGTTCTTCACTTCCTACTTACAACATATATAAAGGATTTTACCAAAATTTACATCGATTAAAATATTTAAATTAAATCAAAAGTACATTCAACATTCCTAAACTCAATCTAAACAGGTGCTATTTTATTACCCATAACCCAATTTAATTACTTAACCCAAATCCTATTATATACCCCAACTATCCCTAATTCAAAGTGTGGAAAAGTGACCCCCTTACCTTAGAGAGGGAGAGAGCCCACACAAAGCTCCAAGGACCTTGAATCTACTCCGGATCTACCTTGATTCCAGTTCTCTTGACCGATCTCCACTATGTTCTTCAAAATTGGAGGAGAGAGAGAAGCCCTAGGAGAGAGAAAGAGCTTCCATGGGGGAGAGAGAGACAACAAAGGCAAGGATTGAGGGAGGAAGTGTTTATGTGTAGGGCCTAACCCCAAAATCAAGCTTAGATCCCATGGGTGAGGCTTGGAAAGAAAGTTTGGTGTTTTGGGGGTGGATATGGAGTGTGAGTTCATGGAGGAGGAGAGATCCATGAAGGAGAGAGAAAGAATTAAGAAGAAGGTGTGAGGAAGAAGATGGGTCACCATGGAAGGAGGATTGAAGGTGGGAGTTTGGGTATTAATGGGTGTTGGTGGAGATTTGTTGATGGTTTGGGTGGAAGAGGGGAAGAAAATGCGTATGAGAGGGAGAAGAAGAGAGAGAGAGAGAGGAGGTCGAGCAAATGATAAGGGAGGAGGGTGTGTGGCTGAAATAAGAAGATAAGGGGGTGGAAATTACGTTTTTGCCCCTTACTTTATTTTTTTTCTGCATCAGACCTGAAGTAATCGATTACTTCCTCAAAGTAATCCATTACTTTGCCAAAATAATGGATTACTTCCTCCAATTAATCGATTACTTTTGCAGCATCATGCAATCTGTAGGGTTAACCAATAATAAATCCTACCGCTACAGGATAAGCATGAGCTCTCTAGTACAGGATAAGGGTGAATAACTCATCCTTCTTATCCTCTAAGAGCCACGTCAGCCCTACTGGGCCGAACAGGCCCATAAGGCACCACAACACAACTTCCCCTATAAGTATCGGCATGCTATAGGGGCTAAGGTATGTTCTCTCATCCCTACTCTCAAGAACTACGTGTGGCTTGATCCCCTTATCACTAGGGGTACGTAGGACCGGGGTCACCCTCGTCAGCTGCAACAACCACAAACACACATCGTGGTGGATCTATTTCTCAGATCCACTACATTGGCGCCGTCTGTGGGGATCGGTAAATTTCGATTCCCATCCACATTCAAACACGAATAAAAAAAAAAACAAAAAACATCAACAACAGCGTACTGATGCTACTGCTATGGAGGAAGGCACCATCGTCCTAGATCTGATGGTAACGAAAAGAAGAAAAGGAAAACACATGGCCAAGGTTGCTGAACAGGGCAGGCAGCATCCCTCTAGTTTATCATCTTCCTTCATGGTAACATCAACCGCCCGCACCATCACCGCCAGGTGCCGCCATTGCTACCGGTACGGTTCGCGGCCAGGAGCACCGCCAACGGTGCCCAGATCCCAATGAGCACCGCAACTGCGTTGGCGGTAACGGCACCAAACCACAATCGCTCACGCAACTAATGACCTCCTCTCCCATGGTGGCCCCGAACCGCCACACCGTGACGCTCTAGAAGGTGTGCAAACTCACTGGCGAGGAGCGTACAGAGTTTCGTTTTCCATGGCGAGAGGTCGCGCACAGGGGCCATCCAGGACCGGATTCGATCGCCACCGCTAAACGCTGCTCTGTTGAGGTGAGCGATCCGCACCGGGTTTGATCGCGATCGCATGGAGGAGCGAGATCCCTGCTCTCCATCTCGTCTTCCTCCTTCTTCTTCCGGTCCACCGCCGCCTCTGCGCACGACAGCAAAGGAACCGCCGCCGTCACCAAACCCCGCGTCGTTTTATCTCTCTCCTTCTGCGATCGAGATAGCCACCAAGCACCGTCGCCGCTTGCCCCTCCGGCGCTCGCCCTTCCCTCCAGTTCTTGCCGCTGCCGCCGCTGTACAATAGCCACTCGTGCGCAGCAACTGCTGCAAACCCTCATTAGGGTTCCAGCCCTAATGGGCTTTTGGCTTTTGGCTCAATCAAAAAAAAAAAAGGCCTAATCAGCCCCCCCCCCCCCCCAAAAAAAAGGGAAAAAGAGAATGGGAGCAGCTGCTGCAAACCAACAAGTTTCAACCCTAACGGGCCAACAGGCCCAACAACAACAAAAAAAAGGGCCTAATCAGGCCCAAAAAAAAAAAAGTTGGACAACAACAACTACTCGTTCCTAAAAACAGGGAAGTAACATTTTAACTCATATTATGCAATTGTCAATATCACTTATTAGCGCATGATTAATTTGATTACATGTCATTTATTAATTGCCAATAAATATTATAAATTGTCAATCTTGAACAACAATAACTAATTAATTATTGCTTTCATACACACATGCAAGGTACACGTATGATGGCCCGAGCAGCTGAGCGACCCATTTTAAGATTCTCATCAATGGGCAAATCCTTTTCCGAGCATAGGGAACACAACTGATGATGGCGAGGACCCCCGTGCCGAGCTTCCCTCTTTGCGCTTGTGTTCCGAGCGAAGAGAAGCCTGTGTACGGTTCCTTGCTTCGAATACATGTTCCAACTGCGCGCGGACCCTCGGCAGCGTCCCCTTTTGATATCTCATACATTCAGAAATCGGGAACCACGCACTACTCTTCTCTCCTTGGATTCATAAGACGATTGTGGAAACCTCGCACTGTGTTCCCCAATAGAGTCTCTCGTTCCGGGTCAACCACTCAACGAAACCCGCTTGGAAAGGATTGACAGGAGACTTCAATCTAATTGTCTTCAACCCGACATTCCTCGCCACACTGAATCAAGGAAGGAATTCGCATTCCTACATTAATTTCTTATTTACTTAGCATTTTAAGTGATTACTTCGAACACATGCTAATATTAATTTACTTGATTCAATGCTTTTGATATATGCTCCTAATGCTTTTATGTATTCTTTTAATTTCATTTACATACCACTTATACTACACTCATGATTTTTCATACATGCTGGTACGTGGCATATTGTGACGCAAACTTATTTACTGATGAATAGCCCTAAACGTCTGTCTTTCCTGTCATTATAGAATAATAGTATTTGATGTGCATTGCCTTTTAAGTAACACTAAGTAGTAGTTGCCTACAATTAAACATTGTCATTATTCATAAATGCTTTTATATGGTTCAATACCATTAATTTCTCTGACATATTTTTCATATACATGTCATTTATTATAATTAGTACGCGTGATATATTTAAAAGCATGCTTCTTTGCATGTGCAATCTTGTATGATTTTCGGGCATTTAATTCCCCATAATCGTTACGATCATGTGTTTATTTCGTATGATATTTTTAAAATCATACTACTTTTATACTGATAAGATATCATCTCTTTGCCAATAATTGTCATTATTGCTATTTAATTATTCTACATTGTCAAATTAACGACGATTGCTAATTATTATTCTTAAACATGTAATGTAAGGTTCAAGAAAGGATGGTCGAACCTTTCTAAATTCATGGATAGTCCCATAAAGACTAACAGGGAAATATCTTTCTCATTATCTCATTTACGTCATTTACATAGCATGATTTAAGCCTCACATTCATTGTTATTGAATCACTTGCTGCACAACACTATATTATCTTAAATAATACTCATAATTAACAGTTAAATAGCTCATACTTCGCTATTAATGTCATTACATATCATTTACTACTTGATATTCTAATAGCTGTTTTTATAAATCATGTAAAGGTATAAATTTGATGGTCGGAACTACCGGGCGCGATAGCCCGAGCACGATGGCCAAAAATGATTTGAGTGTTTCACGCATAACCCAAGTCAGGATTCCTATCATCCGAAAACATGCACAAGCCAACCACAGGTCTAAATCCACAAGCCCATTGTATTTACTACTTCAATTAAATAAAAGTTATGTTTCTGAATTCATTGTATTTACGTACTTTTCCTCATAACCGATTAGCCACCGTTTATGACGCGAACGATTATAAACAGCTCGAACAAGAGCTTATAACTCGTCAAGTACTTTAAAAAGATTCCCGATTCAAACATGATTTCTTAAAATCATTTTATACATCGCGGATAGAGGAACCCACCTCGGCTAAAGTGCTGGAGTTCCGAGGTCTTAACACTTGAATTCTTAACAAAAAGAACAAAAAGAAGCACAAAATCATAACGGATATTATAAATATTCACTTATTTCGGATCACGTCCTGACGCACTTGCCTACGATCTCGGTTGGCCGACCAGAACGGCGTGGCTACAAGTGAAAACGGGAATTGATACCTCGATAACTTGGCCATCGGCCAAATACGTCGCAGGATCGAGGAATACACCTCGGCCAAGGCAGTCATTCCGACAGCATCCCCCGGAGACATTACGATCCAATTCATGATATTACTTGTACTCGGTTCGAGATGTTCCTCACCGAGCTTGCACTCGGTTCGAGATGAGCCTCACCGAGCTTGTACTCGGTTCGAGATGTTCCTCACCGAGCTTGTAATCGGTTCGAGACGTTCCTCACTGAGCTTGCACTTGGTTCGAGATGAGCCTCACCGAGTTTGTACTCGGTTCGAGATGTTCCTCACCGAGCTTGTAATCGGTTCGAGATGAGCCTGAGCTTGCACTCGGTTCGAGATGAGCCTCACCGAGTTTGTACTCGGTTCGAGATGTTCCTCACCGAGCTTGTAATCGGTTCGAGATGAGCCTGAGCTTGCACTCGGTTCGAGATGAGCCTCACCGAGCTTGTACTCGGTTCGAGATGTTCCTCACCGAGCTTGTAATCGGTTCGAGATGAGCCTGAGCTTGCACTCGGTTCGAGATGAGCCTCACCGAGCTTGCACTCGGTTCGAGATGTTCCTCACCAAGCTTGTAATCGGTGCGAGACGTTCCTCATCGAGCTTGCACTCGGTTTGAGATGAGCCTCACCGAGCTTGGACTCGGTTCGAGATGTTCCTCACCGAGCTTGTAATCGGTTCGAGACGTTCCTCACCGAGCTTGCACTCGGTTCGAGATGAGCTTCACCGAGCTTGTACTCGGTTCGAGATGTTCCTCACTGAGCTTGTAATCGGTTCGAGACGTTCCTCACCGAGCTTGCACTCGGTACGAGATGAGCCTCACCGAGTTTGTACTCGGTTCGAGATGTTCCTCACCGAGCTTGTAATCGGTTCGAGATGAGCCTGAGCTTGCACTCAGTTCGAGATGAGCCTCATCGAGCTTGTACTCGGTTCGAGATGTTCCTCACCGAGCTTGTAATCGGTTCGATATGTTCCTCACCGAGCTTGTAATCGGTTCGAGACGTTCCTCATTGAGCTTGGACTCGGTCCGAGAGGAGCCTCACCAAGCTTGTACTCGATTCGAGACGTTCCTCACCGAGCTTGCACTCGGTTCGAGATGAGCCTCACCGAGTTTGTAATCGGTTCGAGATGTTCCTCACCGAGCTTGTAATCGGTTCGAGATATTTCTCAGCGAGCTTGGACTCGGTTCGAGATGAGCCTCACCGAGCTTGTACTCGGTTCGAGACGTTCCGCACCGAGCTTGCACTCGGTTCGAGTTGAGCCTCACCGAGCTTGTAATCGGTTCGAGATGTTCCTCACCGAGCTTGTACACGGTTCGAGATGAGCCTCACCGATCTGGTACTCGGTTCGAGATGAGCCTCACCGAGCTTGCACTCGGTTCGAGATGAGCCTCACCGATCTGGTACTCGGTTCGAGATGAGCCTCACCGAGCTTGCACTCGGTTCGAGATGAGCCTCACCGAGCTTGTACACGGTTCGAGATGTTCCTCACCGAGCTTGTAATCGGTTCGAGACGTTCCTCACCGAGCTTGCACTCGGTTCGAGACGAGCCTCACCGAGCTTGTACTCGGTTCGAGATGTTCCTCACCGAGCTTGTAATCGGTTCGAGATGAGCCTGAGCTTGCACTCGGTTCGAGATGTTCCTCACCGAGCTTGAACTCGGTTCGAGATGAGCCTAACCGAGCTTGCACTCGGTTCGAGATGAGCCTTACCGAGCTTGGACTCGGTTCGAGATGTTCCTCACCGAGCTTGTAATCGGTTCGAGACGTTCCTCACCGAGCTTGCACTCGGTTCGAGATGAGCCTCACCGAGCTTGTACTCGGTTCGAGACGTTCCGCACCGAGCTTGCACTCGGTTCGAGATGAGCCTCACCGAGCTTGTAATCGGTTCGAGATGTTCCTCACCGAGCTTGTACTCGGTTCGAGATGAGCCTCACCGATCTAGTACTCGGTTCGAGATGAGCCTCACCGAGCTTGCACTCGGTTCGAGATGAGCCTCACCGAGCTTGTACTCGGTTCGAGACGTTCCTCACCGAGCTTGTAATCGGTTCGAGACGTTCCTCACCGAGCTTGCAATCGGTTCGAGATGAGCCTCACCGAGTTTGTACTCGGTTCGAGATGTTCCTCACCGAGCTTGTAATCGGTTCGAGATGAGCCTGAGCTTGCACTCGGTTCGAGATGTTCCTCACCGAGCTTGTACTCGGTTCGAGATGAGCCTCACCGAGCTTGCACTCGGTTCGAGATGAGCCTTACCGAGGTTGTACTCGGTTCGAGATGTTCCTCACCGAGCTTGTAATCGGTTCGAGACGTTCCTCACCGAGCTTGCACTCGGTTCGAGATGAGCCTCACCGAGTTTGTACTCGGTTCGAGATGTTCCTCACCGAGCTTGTAATCGGTTTGAGATGAGCCTGAGCTTGCACTCGGTTCGAGATGAGCCTCACCGAGCTTGTACTCGGTTCGAGATGTTCCTAACCGAGCTTGTAATCGGTTCGAGACGTTCCTCATCGAGCTTGGACTCGGTTCGAGATGAGCCTCACCGAGCTTGCACTCGGTTCGAGATGTTCCTCACCGAGCTTGTAATCGGTTCGAGATGAGCCTGAGCTTGCACTCGGTTCGAGATGTTCCTCACCGAGCTTGTACTCGGTTCGAGATGAGCCTCACCGAGCTTGCACTCGGTTCGAGATGAGCCTTACCGAGCTTGTACTCGGTTCGAGATGTTCCTCACCGAGCTTGTAATCGGTTCGAGACGTTCCTCACCGAGCTTGCACTCGGTTCGAGATGAGCCTCACCGAGTTTGTACTCGGTTCGAGATGTTTCTCACCGAGCTTGTAATCGGTTCGAGATGAGCCTGAGCTTGCACTCGGTTCAAGATGAGCCTCACCGAGCTTGTACTCGGTTCGAGATGTTCCTAACCGAGGTTGGAATCGGTTCGAGACGATCCTCATCGAGCTTCGACTCGGTTCGAGATGAGCCTCACCGAGCTTGCACTCGGTTCGAGATGTTCCTCACCGAGCTTGTAATCGGTTCGAGATGTTCCTCATCGAGCTTGTACTCGGTTCGAGATGAGCCTCACCGATTTGGTACTCGGTTCGAGATGAGCCTCACCGAGCTTGCACTCGGTTCGAGATGTTCCTCACCGAGCTTGTACTCGGTTCGAGATGAGCCTGAGCTTGCACTCGGTTCGAGATGAGCCTCACCGAGCTTGCACTCGGTTCGAGATGTTCCTCACCAAGCTTGTAATCGGTTTGAGATGAGCCTGAGCTTGCACTCGGTTCGAGATGAGCCTCACCGAGCTTGTACTCGGTTCGAGATGTTCCTAACCGAGCTTGTAATCGGTTCGAGACGTTCCTCATCGAGCTTGGACTCGGTTCGAGATGAGCCTCACCGAGCTTGCACTCGGTTCGAGATGTTCCTCACCGAGCTTGTAATCGGTTCGAGATGAGCCTGAGCTTGCACTCGGTTCGAGATGTTCCTCACCGAGCTTGTACTCGGTTCGAGATGAGCCTCACCGAGCTTGCACTCGGTTCGAGATGAGCCTTACCGAGCTTGTACTCGGTTCGAGATGTTCCTCACCGAGCTTGTAATCGGTTCGAGACGTTCCTCACCGAGCTTGCACTCGGTTCGAGATGAGCCTCACCGAGTTTGTACTCGGTTCGAGATGTTTCTCACCGAGCTTGTACACGGTTCGAGATGTTCCTCACCGAGCTTGTAATCGGTTCGAGACGTTCCTCACCGAGCTTGCACTCGGTTCGAGACGAGCCTCACCGAGCTTGTACTCGGTTCGAGATGTTCCTCACCGAGCTTGTAATCGGTTCGAGATGAGCCTGAGCTTGCACTCGGTTCGAGATGTTCCTCACCGAGCTTGAACTCGGTTCGAGATGAGCCTAACCGAGCTTGCACTCGGTTCGAGATGAGCCTTACCGAGCTTGGACTCGGTTCGAGATGTTCCTCACCGAGCTTGTAATCGGTTCGAGACGTTCCTCACCGAGCTTGCACTCGGTTCGAGATGAGCCTCACCGAGCTTGTACTCGGTTCGAGACGTTCCGCACCGAGCTTGCACTCGGTTCGAGATGAGCCTCACCGAGCTTGTAATCGGTTCGAGATGTTCCTCACCGAGCTTGTACTCGGTTCGAGATGAGCCTCACCGATCTAGTACTCGGTTCGAGATGAGCCTCACCGAGCTTGCACTCGGTTCGAGATGAGCCTCACCGAGCTTGTACTCGGTTCGAGACGTTCCTCACCGAGCTTGTAATCGGTTCGAGACGTTCCTCACCGAGCTTGCAATCGGTTCGAGATGAGCCTCACCGAGTTTGTACTCGGTTCGAGATGTTCCTCACCGAGCTTGTAATCGGTTCGAGATGAGCCTGAGCTTGCACTCGGTTCGAGATGTTCCTCACCGAGCTTGTACTCGGTTCGAGATGAGCCTCACCGAGCTTGCACTCGGTTCGAGATGAGCCTTACCGAGGTTGTACTCGGTTCGAGATGTTCCTCACCGAGCTTGTAATCGGTTCGAGACGTTCCTCACCGAGCTTGCACTCGGTTCGAGATGAGCCTCACCGAGTTTGTACTCGGTTCGAGATGTTCCTCACCGAGCTTGTAATCGGTTTGAGATGAGCCTGAGCTTGCACTCGGTTCGAGATGAGCCTCACCGAGCTTGTACTCGGTTCGAGATGTTCCTAACCGAGCTTGTAATCGGTTCGAGACGTTCCTCATCGAGCTTGGACTCGGTTCGAGATGAGCCTCACCGAGCTTGCACTCGGTTCGAGATGTTCCTCACCGAGCTTGTAATCGGTTCGAGATGAGCCTGAGCTTGCACTCGGTTCGAGATGTTCCTCACCGAGCTTGTACTCGGTTCGAGATGAGCCTCACCGAGCTTGCACTCGGTTCGAGATGAGCCTTACCGAGCTTGTACTCGGTTCGAGATGTTCCTCACCGAGCTTGTAATCGGTTCGAGACGTTCCTCACCGAGCTTGCACTCGGTTCGAGATGAGCCTCACCGAGTTTGTACTCGGTTCGAGATGTTTCTCACCGAGCTTGTAATCGGTTCGAGATGAGCCTGAGCTTGCACTCGGTTCAAGATGAGCCTCACCGAGCTTGTACTCGGTTCGAGATGTTCCTAACCGAGGTTGGAATCGGTTCGAGACGATCCTCATCGAGCTTCGACTCGGTTCGAGATGAGCCTCACCGAGCTTGCACTCGGTTCGAGATGTTCCTCACCGAGCTTGTAATCGGTTCGAGATGTTCCTCATCGAGCTTGTACTCGGTTCGAGATGAGCCTCACCGATTTGGTACTCGGTTCGAGATGAGCCTCACCGAGCTTGCACTCGGTTCGAGATGTTCCTCACCGAGCTTGTACTCGGTTCGAGATGAGCCTGAGCTTGCACTCGGTTCGAGATGAGCCTCACCGAGCTTGCACTCGGTTCGAGATGTTCCTCACCAAGCTTGTAATCGGTTTGAGATGAGCCTGAGCTTGCACTCGGTTCGAGATGAGCCTCACCGAGCTTGTACTCGGTTCGAGATGTTCCTAACCGAGCTTGTAATCGGTTCGAGACGTTCCTCATCGAGCTTGGACTCGGTTCGAGATGAGCCTCACCGAGCTTGCACTCGGTTCGAGATGTTCCTCACCGAGCTTGTAATCGGTTCGAGATGAGCCTGAGCTTGCACTCGGTTCGAGATGTTCCTCACCGAGCTTGTACTCGGTTCGAGATGAGCCTCACCGAGCTTGCACTCGGTTCGAGATGAGCCTTACCGAGCTTGTACTCGGTTCGAGATGTTCCTCACCGAGCTTGTAATCGGTTCGAGACGTTCCTCACCGAGCTTGCACTCGGTTCGAGATGAGCCTCACCGAGTTTGTACTCGGTTCGAGATGTTTCTCACCGAGCTTGTAATCGGTTCGAGATGAGCCTGAGCTTGCACTCGGTTCAAGATGAGCCTCACCGAGCTTGTACTCGGTTCGAGATGTTCCTAACCGAGGTTGGAATCGGTTCGAGACGATCCTCATCGAGCTTCGACTCGGTTCGAGATGAGCCTCACCGAGCTTGCACTCGGTTCGAGATGTTCCTCACCGAGCATGTAATCGGTTCGAGATGTTCCTCATCGAGCTTGTACTCGGTTCGAGATGAGCCTCACCGATTTGGTACTCGGTTCGAGATGAGCCTCACCGAGCTTGCACTCGGTTCGAGATGTTCCTCACCGAGCTTGTACTCGGTTCGAGATGAGCCTGAGCTTGCACTCGGTTCGAGATGAGCCTCACCGAGCTTGCACTCGGTTCGAGATGTTTCTCACCAAGCTTGTAATCGGTTCGAGACGTTCCTCATCGAGCTTGCACTCGGTTTGAGATGAGCCTCACCGAGCTTGGACTCGGTTCGAGATGTTCCTCACCGAGCTTGTAATCGGTTCGAGACGTTCCTCACCGAGCTTGCACTCGGTTCGAGATGAGCTTCACCGAGCTGGTACTCGGTTCGAGATGTTCCTCACGGAGCTTGTAATCGGTTCGAGACGTTCCTCACCGAGCTTGCACTCGGTTCGAGACGAGCCTCACCGAGCTTGTACTCGGTTCGAGATGTTCCTCACCGAGCTTGTAATCGGTTCGAGATGAGCCTGAGCTTGCACTCGGTTCGAGATGTTCCTCACCGAGCTTGAACTCGGTTCGAGATGAGCCTAACCGAGCTTGCACTCGGTTCGAGATGAGCCTTACCGAGCTTGGACTCGGTTCGAGATGTTCCTCACCGAGCTTGTAATCGGTTCGAGACGTTCCTCACCGAGCTTGCACTCGGTTCGAGATGAGCCTCACCGAGCTTGGACTCGGTTCGAGACGTTCCGCACCGAGCTTGCACTCGGTTCGAGATGAGCCTCACCGAGCTTGTAATCGGTTCGAGATGTTCCTCACCGAGCTTGTACTCGGTTCGAGATGAGCCTCACCGATCTAGTACTCGGTTCGAGATGAGCCTCACCGAGCTTGCACTCGGTTCGAGATGAGCCTCACCGAGCTTGTACTCGGTTCGAGATGTTCCTCACCGAGCTTGTAATCGGTTCGAGACGTTCCTCACCGAGCTTGCAATCGGTTCGAGATGAGCCTCACCGAGTTTGTACTCGGTTCGAGATGTTCCTCACCGAGCTTGTAATCGGTTCGAGATGAGCCTGAGCTTGCACTCGGTTCGAGATGTTCCTCACCGAGCTTTTACTCGGTTCGAGATGAGCCTCACCGAGCTTGCACTCGGTTCGAGATGAGCCTTACCGAGGTTGTACTCGGTTCGAGATGTTCCTCACCGAGCTTGTAATCGGTTCGAGACGTTCCTCACCGAGCTTGCACTCGGTTCGAGATGAGCCTCACCGAGTTTGTACTCGGTTCGAGATGTTCCTCACCGAGCTTGTAATCGGTTCGTGATGAGCCTGAGCTTGCACTCGGTTCGAGATGAGCCTCACCGAGCTTGTACTCGGTTCGAGATGTTCCTAACCGAGCTTGTAATCGGTTCGAGACGTTCCTCATCGAGCTTGGACTCGGTTCGAGATGAGCCTCACCGAGCTTGCACTCGGTTCGAGATGTTCCTCACCGAGCTTGTAATCGGTTCGAGATGAGCCTGAGCTTGCACTCGGTTCGAGATGTTCCTCACCGAGCTTGTACTCGGTTCGAGTTGAGCCTCACCGAGCTTGTAATCGGTTCGAGATGAGCCTCACCGATCTGGTACTCGGTTCGAGATGAGCCTCACCGAGCTTGCACTCGGTTCGAGATGAGCCTTACCGAGGTTGTACTCGGTTCGAGATGTTCCTCACCGAGCTTGTAATCGGTTCGAGACGTTCCTCACCGAGCTTGCACTCGGTTCGAGATGAGCCTTACCGAGCTTGTACTCGGTTCGAGATGTTCCTCACCGAGCTTGTAATCGGTTCGAGACGTTCCTCACCGAGCTTGCACTCGGTTCGAGATGAGCCTCACCGAGTTTGTACTCGGTTCGAGATGTTTCTCACCGAGCTTGTAATCGGTTCGAGATGAGCCTGAGCTTGCACTCGGTTCAAGATGAGCCTCACCGAGCTTGTACTCGGTTCGAGATGTTCCTAACCGAGGTTGGAATCGGTTCGAGACGATCCTCATCGAGCTTCGACTCGGTTCGAGATGAGCCTCACCGAGCTTGCACTCGGTTCGAGATGTTCCTCACCGAGCTTGTAATCGGTTCGAGATGTTCCTCATCGAGCTTGTACTCGGTTCGAGATGAGCCTCACCGATTTGGTACTCGGTTCGAGATGAGCCTCACCGAGCTTGCACTCGGTTCGAGATGTTCCTCACCGAGCTTGTGGCGGATCCCCCCGCTGGAACTTTGTTCGAGATCGGGGTACTCTTTCAGTTTCATCATCCGAGCACAAAAGAGCACTATCAACCATCCGCAACACTCTTCCAAGCGGAAGACCACGCCTGCAAACAATGTTTTGTTACCACCAACTCTCAAAAGCTTAGCACAGGCTCTTTGAGCCTATACGAGCTTGGGGGGCTTGTAGGGTTAACCAATAATAAATCCTACCCAATAATAAATCCTACCGCTATAGGATAAGCATGAGCTCTCTAGTACAGGATAAGGGTGAATAACTCATCCTTCTTATCCTCTAAGAGCCACGTCAGCCCTACTGGGCCGAACAGGCCCATAAGGCACCACAACACAACTTCCCCTATAAGTATCGCCATGCTATAGGGGCTAAGGTATGTTCTCTCATCCCTACTCTCAAGAACTACGTGTGGCTTAATCCCCTTATCACTGGGGGTACGTATGACCGGGGTCACCCTCGTCAGCTGCAACAACCACAAACACACATCGTGGTGGATCTATTTCTCAGATCCACTACACAATCACCAGAGCACTGGTAATCGATTACTTTCCCCAAGTAATCTATTACTTTTAATGCAACTTTTGTGTAATTTCACCAGAGAGCATGTAATCGATTACACCCTGAAGGTAATCGATTACTCCTCTGAAAACTCCTACTTTGACAAATTCTAACTCTAAGACACTACCCTTAATTCCAATCCATGGTTTAATTTCCTATGGTTTTCCTCATAACTTCTAACTTAGGTCTTCCTAATTAAACATTGGGATTAAAATTTGGGATGTTACATTTTCTGGCACTTGAAATCTCTCAAAATCATTTGAAAACTCATATTAATATAAGCTAAATAATTACTTTAAGCTGCTGTTTGAAACCAGTCCAGCCACGTTTTAGTTTCTTAAAACACCGAAAAATCGATATTTTTCAATCTAGCTTTTGTTACTTCAAACGGTGCTTAAAAATTCACACTCTTCATCAATTAAAAACACTTTTAGAATAGAAATACCTTAAAATAAATTTCTGGACAGCAAAGGAATAAAATCAAAAATCATTGAATACTCTTCTTGAAATAACTAAACTCATTTACTCATTTTCAACACCCAAAACCGAATAGAAAATAAATAACCACAACACCATTTCAAACAAATCAACTTAGCATTAACCCATGAAACATACTCATTACTTCATGTCACTTCATGAAAAAAGAACCCTAACCTAGTTAACATGCATTGGCCGAAAATTCACACAAATCAAAGCAAGATTTGTTTGAAATCAAAGACATAAAATCATGGGATTATCTCTCCCTTTTTCTTCTTAAAAACTGTGAGCCACTACATGAAAACAAACAAACTTAAATTTATTTTCTTAGCTCAAATAAACATAACAATTACATCCATTATCTCATGCATGCACTTTAAAATCCTTGAATCAAGTAAAGATTTACATGCATGTGCCTTTTTATGAGAATCAAAACATGATCTCTTGGTTTTCTAAGCTTAACCCGAATAAACATCATCATGATTCAAAGTTTAGCTTCAAATCTTTAACATGCAAGAACACAATGCATAAATCAAGTTCTTTTTGCATCAAAATTATTTTCAAAAGCTTGTTTCCTTGGTTCTTTACAAAACCATGACATGCACTAAGAAAAGATCAAAGCTTTTTGTTCAAAAACAACATGCATGACTTCAAGATCAAAACTTTTCATAGATCAAGACAAAATCAAAGCTTTATCAAAGATCAAGTCAAAATCAAGACATGCAACTACTTAAATCAACTTTTCTAAGCATGAAACCAACATGCAATAACTTAGATCTAATTAAAAAGCATCAAGACATGATTTTCTAGCCATGGCCGAATCATCTAGCTCATGGTTTAGAAATTTACAAGTTTCATTGACTTTAAAAGTTCAAGATCAAAGCATAAATGATGTATGCAAAAGAAATAAAGATCATAAGGCCATAACATCAAACATGCAAAGGAAAAGAAAATTACAAAACCACAAATCAAAACTAACTCTAAACTTCTAGGATCTTCGAATCACCCACCAAAATTAAGGTCTTCTAGCCTCTAGCACTTTGATCTTCAAAGAGAATCCATGGATCAAGCTTGTTTCTTCTTCTTCTTCCTCCTCTCTCCCACGGCCACTCTCTTTTTCTCTCTCTCTCTCTCTCTAAGAGCTTGAAGGACTCTTAGAGTGAAGTGTTTAGAAATGAAAAATGAAAGGAAGAAATGAATGGAAATGAAGGGAAATGAACTAATGGTGAACCTATTTATAGGCAACCGTGAGTTTCCCTTCTTGCCCTTGGCAAATTCGGTCATGTGTGTGTGTGAGGGGTAATCTTGGCACTTTGGTTTGTTGCATGGTTTAGGTCTTATCAACCTAGACAAAGAAGAGTAATTTAAGGCACTCATCCTAATTCCTATTGGTTGGTTTTTCTCGTTAATTTCACATTCTTCCACTACTTAAATTTTCATTTAATCCTAAGCATACACATACATGTAAAACCGTACACACATATACATACATGCATAGGAAACAAATCTTTTTCTCATAAAATAACTCATGTTTAAAAATCACAATTTCTTTAAAGAATAAAAATATTAAATACACAACCATTCCAAAAACTCAATTTTTAAGACTCATAGTATTATCCCATGAAAACCAATCCTTTGAAATCATTCATCACTTTAAAATCATGAAATAAGAAATTCATTCAAAGAAATGCTCTTTAAAAACACTTTCTCAAAAATAAATCTCTTTATTGTTTAAAAAAAATACGAGGATTTAGACGGGTGTTACACTCGTAAGTCATGAGTGCGGAGCGAAGGAAGCTCGTAAGTCCTACCACCCACCGAACTATGATGCCCTAGGAAAAGATTCAAGATATACATGCATCATGCCATTAAGAATAAGAATAATGCTTGAATCAAAATAGTTTGACATATGTATATGCATGGCGGAAATTGTTACTACTTGAATACTTGTGTTTGTTGTTTTTAGCCACTATTATCTATCATTCGTTTTAGCATGATTAGCAATGACTTACTCCCTAATTGCCTTGTAGGTAATGACGGTCCTGTCCTCAATAAGGGGGAGTAGTGCTGGCAAGAGATAAGGGATTCCCTTCTCGCCATTTGGAGTTTGAGAACCATGCTCTGGGTTACGAGTAGTGTCTTAAGTAGCTCAGAGTCTATTTAGTCTATTTTCCTAGAAATATATTAGTTGGAACTATTGTGTTATGTTATGTGTTGTAAAACTTCTATGTTCGGTTCCGTATCTTATGTTATCTAAAAGTTTGCTTCCACATTTGAAATGTTAAAGTTTGTAAATTTATTGGCGAAAAATTTATTCTCTATTTTATTATAAGTAAATCAAGGTTAGAAAGTCGGGATGTTACAATCATGATAATTAAAAATATTAAAAAAAATTTAACACCCATGATCCGCCTTAGTATGAATAAAAATTAGAATAGTCCAAGTATACTTTTGTATAGTCATTGATATAAGAGGAATAAGAGATAGATACCTTAGGTCTGTTGACCAAGGAAGTTCTTGCCTTTACCCATTGCTTCACCTTTTGATTTTTGAACATATTGGTTCTTCTGTAACAGCCCGATTTTCGTAAACCAAAATAATTAGCTTTTACTTGTTAGAGTTGTAAAAATGCGGCAAAATTTTTTTTTTTTAAAACACTGTGGACATGTTTGAAAAGTACTTGGTGTTCTCAACACCCATTTTCGAAAACCAAGTTGTTACTAAAAACTTTTCTAAAACATTTGTTTCAATAGAAGAACTTGGTTCAACATCATCTTGACAGTTTTCAGAACTTTACATGAGTTCACTTTGCATCAAGATGAACTCCACAAGTTGAATTAAAATTTAGCTTAATTACATCATGGCTCATGGCATCGGTAATCCTTAACTCAGCAATCATCACAACCTAAACTAATCACACTATCCTTAAACTATCTTATTGAGAGCAAGCGGGTGTAGCTCCTTGTCCTTCTTGCGTCCTCTTCTTGCCCTCGAAGACGATGCCGCTTGTGTGGTGGTTTCCCCATTGTTGTGGGGCCTTTGTGCCACCCTCTCGACTACAATAGAACTTCTCTGCTGCTCGTACCGGACCTTCTCCTCATATCTCTGAAAACCTCGTACATTGACTTGCCCTAAGTGTGGCTCTAGATTAGCTCTGCTCAGTTGATGCTCCGGATCCGGAATCACGATCTCCATGTAACCGGTCCATGCCCATCCGCTTGGAGTATGTTTCCAACCTCTCCCGTACTTATTCCACATGGCGATATCCATGCAATATTCCATCTTCCCGTTGAAACACCAGCAACACCGATATGCCAACGAGCAGGAGAGAGTAAGCATTCCGAACGACGAATCGTCGACGGTGTGGGATTACGCTAGGCAAAATAATAGGACCATACAAGCATACAATATAACACACAGGCACACAACAACCAAACATGTCATTGTCATTATGATTATCATTATCAATCTCTTTTATGCATTTCTCACGAGTATTCTTTCTTTCTTCCTTTCATTCCTTTACTTCTCTTAATTTCCCATTTTCTTTCCATCCAGTCCTATCAATTTACCCTCTTTAACGCTTTTGGGGGGAAAATACCATACATCATCAGGATATTCACTTCGTTATCGACTATCACTCACGTCTACATCTCCTCGGTCATCCACCCAACCTAGTCGGAAGCAAACATGAGTACAGGACCTTTACCACGTGGGCACGACAGTTGTCACAACACATAATGGTCCCAGACCAGGAGGATCTCGTCCTCAAATCATTTCAATAATATCAAGGCTCACTGTCCACGCAGTGGCAAACACATTGCCCCGTTCCAGTCCCTCTCACTGTTCTCGATTTGCAATCTAGGGGGCGATAGTATGTTTCTAGTGGGCCCGCAGAACTTGCCACGGCATTAGACCCAGTCCCCACCACGTTAGTGCGCCACATGTGGAGTTCGTTCTGCCTAGAAACATACTCTAGACTTCTTGACGTTTCACCGTCATCGTCCTCCCCTGATGCAATCTCCTCCTAAGTATCCGCAGATACTTATGGTTCCTTCCTCTCCACTACTTAGCACTCTCATACCTCACCGCGCATGTCTTTTAAGTCTTTTAATCTCTTTTAAGTATCCTAAGGTCGGCCCGTCCTTCGTGCAACCCTTCAACGAGTCCCGACCACTAACTTTGCACAATCTTTCTCTCACATAGCACAGAGTTGGGACCACATCACCATTTCCCATCTCATTTCTCAAACATTCTCAACATACTCCATTTCTCACAATCATCTCATTTCAACCTCTTTCCACCATCACATTCCGAATCTCTTCCCAAAATAATCTTTTCACAAACTTTCTCTAAAAATTTCTCTTCACCATTTTCCATAAAATCTCTTTTCCAAAAATCTCTTCAAAAAGCTTTTCTCAAAAAAAAACTTTTCAAAACTTCTTTTCAAAAACCTTTTTCAAAAACCATTTTTGTAAAAACCTTTTTCAAAAAGCACATCTTTGCTGAGCGCTAATGGAGGAGCAAGCTCAACTCAACACTAGTTCCCAGACTAAAACCAAAACAAAGGAGCCCAGCTCCACTCAATTCACATCTCCTTCACATAATCAACATCACTTTCCCAGCTCTGTCTCGTTCTCAGCATTATCATTTCATTCCTTCCCCAATCTCAACTCTTTCTTTCTTTTCCATCACATATCTTATTCTCACTTATTATTCTTTTCTCATTGTGTCTTTATTTTCAATTCCCTTACTTTCTCAACTTATTCTTTTCATTTTCATTTCTCAATCAGGACGTAATAGACGTCCGTCAGCCATTCACTCATTACAATCAGCAGCAATAAGGATCATCAGACATAATTAAATAAATAACTAAAAGCATGCACACAACATCACATAATAACATTTTGGTCTTTGTCACGTTCGTATAAGTGGCCACACAACACAAACAATTGCCACTTATACTACTGAATCCGAACCACTTAGTTCCGATCTCTGAGATGATACGGAACGTCCTAATAAATCACCTAACTACCACGATGTCTTAGGAAAGTTTCTCTCTCACCTAGACCGGTGGTAATTCGCACGATGTGCTCCTTGGTTTCCACTGCGACGCCCGTAACTGCTCCCCGATTGTTACTGGAACTCAAATAATTTTTCTAATTAAAATTTGTTCTTATAGAATTATTTAGAAAACAAGACACCCTTATCAAAACTCCTTATTTGAAAATCACTTGATTTTTAATTCACAACTAATTAAATACATTTCTTTAACCATATTATTAGGAATTTTAAAGCTCATAACATTCATTTCAAAAACTTGCTTACAAAACATGAATACTTCCTTGGCTCTTATAAAGGACACATTTATCTTAAGGTTTTCTTAAGAAAATAATCATTTGTTTAATTAAAAAAACCATGAACTTTAGAAATCATATAAAAATCATTTCAAAATAATGCTTTTCAATTAACCAAATCATTTGGTTCACCTTATTTTCTTTAAAACCGAATTGAATCAAAAGAGACAACACAAAGATTAAATCAAAAACTTTAAAAATATTAAACCATTTAAATCATTCAAATATACACAGACCAATACAATATCATAAGCAACTCATGCATCACTTTACACTCATTATGCCTACAAAATCAAACACATGCACCTAATTTCCATACATGGCCGAATCTCATCCTCCATGAGACAAGGTTTATATTTCAAACACTAATGATTACATGCACTAAAATAACTCATGTATACATGACCAATACATTACCCTACTTTTAAACATCTCACAATATTTTAAAGAAAAGAACACATTAACTTAGGACAATATAAATCAACATACAAAGAAGAAATCAATTCATTTCTTTTATTTTCATGCCAAGACCGAATGGAATATAATGAAAATCACTCGGTACAAACATTTATCAAATCAACTTCCATCTATTCAAGTCAATTCAAATAATAATACAAAATAAAAATAGCACAAATGAGGTTTGTTCCTAAACTGAATAGGATTATGAAAAATTTATTTTTAAGTTGAAATCAAAAGGTTTAAGTCCCATAGGTTTAGAAATCCCTTATCCTAACAATAAAACACACATGCAAAATGAAATGAATTGTCTTGATCATTTCTCCATGCAAAGCCGTGAGTTTCACACAAGGGGTTTAGCAAACAAAAATCACAATAAAATTAAGAAGCACGTCAAGATCTCTGAACCTTAAACAATTTCATGCATGTGCCAAAAATCTTTGAATGGGACAATTTCAACATGCATGTATAGGAAATGATGACCTAGCATGGTTTCCTATCTTCTCTAGACCTAGCCGAATGATAGCATGCTTAAAGGCAAGATTTTACAAATTTATTTCCACATGCAAGCTTCAAAATCAAGGGTTAAATCATGTAAAACTTTTGAAACCATATTTTCTTTCTCAAAATGTTAACCGAATCATCATCACACACCCAAGGTCTTGATTCAAATTCTTTTTACAAAAATTATTTCTAAAGCTTGTTATGTTTATTTTCCTTTTGAAAACCGTAATCATGCATCCAAGGAAGATCAAGATTTGTGCTCAAAACAACATACAAACTCAAACTTCATGTTTTCTCAAAGATCAATCATAGATCTAGACATGCAAAGAAGAACCAAAGCAAAATTATAAATTCAAACTCAAGTCCTAAACAAAACCGTGAAGAACAAGTTAAGAATCAAAGTATCCAAGTACAATTATTCAAGATCAAGTCATAAAATTAACATGCAAGGCAACAAAACTTCAAGATCATGAAGATATAGGCACATGCACCATAAAAATTAAACTTAAGCAAAAGTACATAATAAAGTCCTTTACAAACTAAAATCACTACATCAAAATTTCTTAAACAACTACCTTAGATTAAAACTCTAACTTAAATCTTCAAATCCTCCTCTTCTCCTCTTAGGGTTGGCTTCGGTCTCCTCCTCTTAGAGTTGGTGGGTGGCTTTTCTTCTTAATCTTGGAAGAAAATGAGATTGAGGAAGAAATTGAGGATGTTTGGGTTAAGGACCTTAGGTTTTTGCACTCTTGTTCTCCTCCTCCCTCACGGTCTCTCTCTCTTTTCTCTCTAAAGTCTCAAGAGTTTGATGAACTCTTGGACTAAGTGTTTATGTTTGTGGAAATGAGGATGAACTAGCCAACATTCACTCCTTCATACGGTTTTAAGGGCAAAATAAGGCATGAGAATTTTCTCTTCTAGCCTCGGTTTTAGTCAAGGGTTCAAGGGCAATTTAGGCTACTCCAAATGTTGCATGGGAATGGTCATGTCTCAAGGAGACAAGGTGTAAGAAAGTCACTCCTAGGCTACATGAGTCACACACCCTAATTTTTCCACTTGTTTTCCATTCAAATTTCCTATTAAATTTTCACTTTCTTAATGCATAAGAAAATGCATCCTAATTTGGTTCCTCTCATCACTCACGGCCGAACCATGAATACACATGCACACATGCACCTAGTTTTTATTTCATATCATCATAATCCCATAACATGGAATCATTAAATAAGGCACTTAGTTGACTATGCACATAACATCATGTTTCCTCTTCAAAACTTACGGCACACATACATATACATCACACAATTCATGCTTTCAATCATTTAAATTTGCTAATTAGATTGCATACGTAATTCCTTGCACATACACAATTTCGGAAATACCACCCTTAAGGAAAACCAATTCAATTTAATAAAATAAACTTTACTTAATTTTGCAATAAAATCATATTTTCACATTCATCCAAAAATCTTCAAAAAGAAATCATTCATTTAAAACCTCAAATCATTTTGATAGAAAGACTAACTCGTTTCTCAAATAAAATCGTTTGCCAAAACATTTAGTTGAAAATCTTTCTTAAATTCTGAAAATTCAATCTTAAATAAAATCTTATTAATTTACTTGAGTCCAGAAAATGCGGGATGTTACATATTCCATTTTTCTCATGTGAAGATTTGGTGTTGGTACGCATCTTTCTCCTTTGATTGACCCATCTAGTTCTTGTCCTCTTAGGTACCATCTTTATTATTTTCTCCTTTTCTTCTCCACTTGGTTCATGTCACTGCTTCTTGCTTGAGGTCCTCGACCTTATGAATTTACTTTTTGGCACGTGAGAAGCATTGGTTGTAAGTGCTTTTCTACTTTGATCATGTTTCTTATTTGTGTGCCAACGACTCTTTGACTTCCCTTTATGTTGTCCAATTGGGTCACCCTTTGATTTAGTTTCCTGCACATTTACGACACTAGGAGAACCTTTTGGTACCCATTTCATCTTGGGTCCTAGGTGGTTAGTCTTAGGTTCCTTGGGAATCTTTGGAACCCATTGCAAATTATTTCTCATATAATAATTTTTATGATATAAGCCTAAATGAGAAATATGTCCTAAACAACCACAATAATTGCAAATAATGGGTTTGGATGATGGTTTGACTTTTTCAAAATTATTTTCATGAAACTTGAAATTTTTGTCCTCATATTGAAAAATATCATTGTCAATGACTTTACATGATTTTTGGGTATCCACATTATTTTCAATTTCATCAAGTAAAGAATTTAACAAATAGATTTTTCAATGCTATTAAAATTAAAAAGTGCATCCTCAACTTGTTTTTCAATATCAATGCAATTTTAAAAAATAATTGAGGAGCTATTTTCTAAAAACATCTCTTTATCAAAATATCTCCATTTTTCAATATATCAATTTCATTTTCCATTAGAGATAATTTTTGTAAAGAGTCCAAGTTTTTATTTTCTAAAGATATCAAGTCATCATTCAAATCATTATATGCAAATTGCAGAATTTTAGAACATAAACTATTTTGAATTACCTCATGTTCCTCATGGGCCAAGTATTCGGATGTTTCATTTTCATCTTCCATTGATTCCTCATCCGAAGAGCTTGATTCCTCCATTGAGTTCATGAAGCTTTCAAATAATCTATCTAGTTCATTGTTGTTGCTAATAGAGCTACTCCCTACGCTTTCTGTTTAATCATCATAATCTTCGTCTAGGGAGTTGGTCCTTTCAAGTTCTATAGTAGCAATTTCTTATTGTTCCTTCTCCTGTTTCCTGTGGACACTTACACTTTCAACAAGATCATTAGTAGCATAGTGTATATGTAAAGTGTCCCAAATATCCTTACCATTTTCACAATCTTCGACTATAGAATATGCATCATGGTTTAAAGCATTTTTCAAAATATGCATAGCTTGAATATTGAATGAAAAAGATTTTTCATCAAAATCATTTAAAACATGTTTTGGCTTAAAATCAAAACCATTAAGAACAACATGCCATAAACGAATGCTAATAGGTTGTAAAAATATTTTCATTTTAGCACTCCAATAATGAAAATTATTTCCATCAAAAAATGGTGCATCATCGAATGTAAATCCCTCCATATTAAAATAAAAAACAAATATCCCAACACTGCCAATTTACACAGGATCTTTGAACTCAGGCTGTTAGGTCTTTACCAGAGCACGAAGCTCTGATACCAATTGTTAGGATTGGCAGCCGTCACCCAAGAGGGGGGTGAATTGGGTGTTTACGAAAACATTGGAAAATATTCGATTTAAATTGTTTTCAATAAAAATAGATAAATTTTGCAGCGAAAAACTCTTAAAACAATGAAAACGATTATGCACAAGCGGAAGCAAATAATAATAACAACGATTAATATTACGCGCGAAGATAAACAACAATAAAACAACGAAAAGTCTAACGCGCGTTGATTAATTTAAAATAATTAAATTAATATATATATTATTTACGTTGCGGAGAAGAGATAATTAACTTGATAATAAAATACGCAACAATAAATAAAAGAGATAAGGGATAGAGAGATTGCACTAGGATTTTTATACTGGTTTAGCCTTTCCAGCGAAAGACCTACGTCCAGCCCCCAAGCGACCCGCTTGAGCCTTTCTTAAACACAACAGGGACAACCAGCCCCAAATACAAGCAAGAGCGCCCCGCACGCTATTAGGAATCTCCGTTCACTAGGGACCTCAACAACAACAACTAGGAAGACCCTTCCTAGATTTTCCGGATAGCCTAACTACTAGGTGCCCCATCGTTCGTCAAGACACTACCCAAATACTCAAGGGTTCCTCACCCTAAACAACAGGAACGTGCCACACGTCCAACTAGGAGATTCACTCCCTATCAACTAAGGGTCACACACCCCTTTACAACCACGGTTATGGATATGCTGATTTTAGGTTATGGCTTAATAGCACTTTTGTTAATCGCATTGCTATAGAGATTTAATTTTGTTATCCTCTAGTTTCAATTGGCAACCCTACATAGTAGGTGGGTTAATTGGTCCTAGAGTTTGTATTGAGACATTTTCGTTCGTTTGGTTTAATGAATTTTTTCGTTTACCAAAAAAAAACTATAATGCACTCTTGTTAGTGCTGATACAACAATATAAGACTTATAAAAAATGTGTGTTCTAGATAATACTGATACAACAAGTAAGCTCTAATGGCACTGAAATTAAATCACAAGTGATAAGGCCAAAACAAGATTTTCTTCAAAATAATATGAACGTGAAAAACTTGAAGAAGAAGAAGAGAGAAAGCGTGATTATCAGATATGTCAGAATGTTATAAAAATGTAGGAGTGTTGATGTTCTTATTAAAAATAAAAATCTGCTTTAGAACATAAGAAGCAACAATATAATTGTTAGAATTCTGGCAAGTATACTAGATGGTACAAGTAATAAAGTGATAAATAGAGTATCGTTCCCAACGAGGACTGAAATTGATTCTAAAAATTCTCACCTATTCGTAGTTACTAAATGAAATTTAAATTGGAATTCAATTGATTAAGAAATTGTTGATTTAAATAAATTAAAATGAATGAATAAAACGATTCTTGAACAAAGGGAAAAAGCGGGACGTAGCTTCGATGAAGGTTCCTAAAACGTTTAACAATGAATTAATTTGTTTTCCTAAATTCTGAATTTGTTTTGAAAAAGTAGGAAACGCCTAATGTCTTAGAACGTTTCCGTATTTTAGAGATTAATCTCCCAATGATGTCTCAAGAGAGCCTTAAAACCTAACCCTTAATTAAGTTCAATCAACACTTATAAAAATTATTCAATTCATAAGAAATATGTCTATCCCTATGCAATTGAACTGTTTGATTATTGGGCACAATCATAAATTAATATGTCTATTAAATTAGGATTCCTATGTCATGAATTGCGCACTTTCATGAACAACAATAAAAATATAATCAAACACAGAATTCATAATGGAAAGAAAAATTTAATTCATTGCAAAAACATTAAAAAGGTTTCATACTCATCTACTCCTACATCCCAAAGAAGGATTTAGTTCATAATTGAGAGAAGAAAAGCAATAAAAGTGATAAAGTGTGACATAATTACCACAAATCCTTGCCTCTAATCTCCATTCTTCACAAAATCAATGCCAAAACTCTATTCCCAAGTGTTCTGAATAATTCCTAATTACCAATCCTAGTATTTTTAAGTCCAAAGAAAAATCAAATCCCTTCCAAATCCCCTAAATATATAAAATTCGCAATCTGTGCGACACTCGCCCGGACGAGTTTTTGACTGAGAAAATCGATCACTTGACCCCACTCGCCTGGGCGAGTCTATGACTTTTTCAGTGCACTTCGCCGCTTTGCTCCGAACTCTTGATTCCAAGGCTTGCTTTTTTCTTCTTTTCCATAAATTATCAAATTAAGCCTCCAAAACCTGAAATTCAGAACAAATCGATACAAAATCCTCACAGATCTCGTTCTTCACATTAGTCATCAAAATTTCCATCTTTTTCCTAAAATACTTGAGAAACAAGCTAAAATTACAATGAAAGAGGGTTAAAAATCATCCAAAAACATCATATATTGAGCTCAAATCACTCCCCCAAACTTAGCATTTTGCATGTCCCAGGCAAAAGTAAAACAAAAATTCACAACTTAAGAACACTTCCTCTATCAAGATAAATCAATCCAATCAAGAAACTCGACTCACTTTCTTCAAAACTTTTCTTCACAAACAAATAATCCAATCAAAACTGGTTAGAGGGGCAATCTCCAAAAGAACAATGTGGCTAGCAAACAACTCACAACTCACAAATTCCTATCATGTGTATCAAGGTTTAAAATTCTGCACTCAAGTTCTAACAATTACAATGTGTTACCATAAGCTTGACTATAGACCTACATCTCCACTGAATTTATTGAAAACATGCACAAATCATAAGGTCTTTATTTGGTTGTAACGGGGCCATGGCTAAAAGTATCAGTGGGATAAAAGAATAAAAGGATAAACAAAGGGCTTTATCAATGAAATCACAACACTTCCCTTTAAAAAAAATGAAATGAGCAATAATATAATTACACAATCACAACTCAATTCACTTGATTTTTCCTTTTCTTTCTTTTTCTTTTTCTATTTCTATTCTCTTCTCTTCAATTTTTTTTTAAGAAGAGAAATAGAAACACAAATTTTCAGCACTTACACTTTCACCATTTTCTAACATTCCACTTAATTGCTCATTCAATGTTTCAAAGGTACTTCTCAAAATATTCAATTCATGTAGGGTACCAAAGAAAATCACTAAATCTCAAAGGCTCAAAGTGGGCAACTAAGGGATCATTATGTCTCAAAAATTTGCTGAAGGCCACAAAAACACAAACCTAAGTGCCTTAATCATGTTCATGCATGCAATCAATTGTCAATTTTGAAAAGGTCACAAGTCAAGTTCTAGAACACATAGTTAAAGAGAACTCACGCATGAAAGAAATGGGGGTTTAACAATTCAGTCATCAATTATCAATTATTAATTACTACCCTTTTTGTGTATAAGCCCAAAATCTCACAAGTAAGGTCAGTTTTCTAAACACATATTCTCAAGGAGTTTGCCCAAGTAACCAATTTTTAACAGAATTACACATTCAATCCAAGCAGTTTATGTTAGAGAAGTGAGCTTCGTTCCTAAACCAGACATCTAAACCTATCAAAAGAAAGAAGATCCTAAGCCTAGAATAATTACCTACTTCTAGCAGGACATAACTAACACAAAGCTAGGGGAAATCATCAAGTCATGAAAAAAATTTATTTTGTTGGACTCCCTCAAACTTGAAAGTTAGCTTGTCCTCAAGCACATACTAATCCTAAACAACAAAATAAAAATAAAAATAAAAATAACAAGAAAAAGAAACAAAAGATAGGAGACTTCCCTCTCTGAATGCAATCGGAGAATCTAAGGGAGACACATGTCCTCCCCCAAACTTAACACCTGCCACTAACAAATAAATCCAAAGTGCATCAAGCACCACAAAATATCACATGTGACAAATGAAATCCAACTACACAAAGCGAGTAAAGTCAAAAACGACACATTAACCGAAATAACCAAAGTATCTAAAAACGCAAAAGTGCCACACCAAGGCACAAGCAAAAGTACTACAGGTCTAATTATAAGTCTCCAAAGTTAAATAAAAACCTAAATCAACTAGAGGCAACTGCCACCAACAACAGCAAACCACACATCTCACATCCCAGCAGCATCTGCATCCTCATCCATGCCATCCTCATCGGACCGATCCAAGACCTGCAAATCCTCCTGAGAATATGGAGGTAATGGAAAAGGAATATGCATCTGATTAGTCACAGCTCGGAAGGCATCCTGAATTATTTGATTCCTGCGCATCTCGCGCTGGAAATACTCATTCTGACGACTCTGCCTGCGAAGAAGCCGCTCCATCATACCAGTCAGACTAGCAATATCACCACCGCGACCGCGCCCTCGTCCCCGAGGAGCAGCTGGAGCCTGAAGCTCTGCAGGCACCGGCTCATTGTTACCAAACTCGCGCCGTGCAATATCCAAATAGCGCTCGAAAACTTTCATGTTCATCCTTTTGGTCGACGTAAGCTCCAAAAGGTCATCCCCCAAATCCACCTACTGAGCTAGACATAGCTTGGTAATTACCGCTGGCAAACCAAAGGAGCCCGGGTTAGTTTCCCGAGCCATGTGAAAAATGTACTCGGACATAATAAATCCATCATCAATCACCATACCCCTAAGAATCCCATAGACAATACGCATAATGAAGGGTTTGATGTCGGTTTCATGGGACTGGGGGTGCTAGTTATGCATGACAAAATGTGCCCAAAAACGAGCTTCCGGACGAAGGTATTTGGCTGTCACATGCTTAATGGAGTTGTTAGCACCATAGTTCCAATCTTTGTTAGGCACGAAGAGAGCGTTTTTGATGTCATTTAAGCTCTGGGGATCAAGGGTGTCCCCAAGATAATATTGCTCAAATTCGGTGGATTCATTGTGAGCAAGGAGTCCTAACACTTGGTTAATTTCATGCCGGCCATAATCAATTTCTACCTCCCGCACCCAGCTTTTGCGACACCCCGGATTTTGTTGCTCACGAGAGTGTGCGTGAGCGAAAAATTCCCAAATTAAGGGCTTGCTCATAAATTCCGGGGGTGCCACTGTAAATGGTTCCCACCCGAGCCAATGCAATGGGTCAAAAATCGCGGGAACACTCGAAATGCCTCCCTCATAATCCTCAATGCTAGTGTCCGAAGTAATACCCTTCCGTACTACTTTTTCACTGTAAAATTTCTTGGCAATTTGGTGTTCAAATTTCTTAGAGTAGGGTCGACTAGAGCCACCAACAAGCTTAGGTCTCTTTCCCTTGTCCCTTGAAGCCATGTTGCTGAAAAAATTCTAAGTGGCAATTTATCAAACACCTTATGGGCACTAGAACCTAAGGTCCTAAAAAGTGCAAATCAAGTGCAAAAACTACCCAAAAACAGTACCTAGGCCACTAATCAGTGTAGAAACAAGAGAAGAAAGAGACTTACCCACAAATAAAGCAAAAAATTCGTGAACCCTAAAGGAGAGAAAGGGAAAATCGAATTGGAGGGAGGTGACACAACTCCTTAATGCATGTGACAGGATATGATGAGGAAGAGCAAGGGAGAACCGGTTATGGGGAAGAATGTAGAGGAATGGGGTTGTTAATGGTGGTTGGGGTGGTTTGGAGAAGAGAAGTGGTGAAGATATAAGAGGATTCGTGGGTGAGAAGGAGAAAATGAGGGTTGGGGTAGAAAACCCCTTGTTTTTAATTCTGCCTCTGACGCTGTAACACCCCAAAATTTTAATCCCCGATTAATGAAATGTTAATTATAAATTAATTACAATTAATTATTTCCATATTAATCCTTGATTAAAATATGTGTTTATATAGTTGGTATATGTGTGTGAATTGATTTAATAAATATAATAAATGCCTAAGATGAGTATTTTGCATATTAGTCCCTGGGTTGGGACCTAGAGGTAATTATAGGAAAGATTTTGGAGGGAAAGTAAATAAAATAATTATTTTTCAAAAATTGGGAAAATACTCGAGTATTTTCTGAAAAACTCGAGTATTCTGGATAGAGTTGCACGAGTTAGTGCGTTTGGTGAGTCACCACCACCGATTCCTCTTCGTTGACACGAATACTCCTCCATGAACACATCAACAGCTTCGTGTCGTTGTGCATGATGCTTCCAAGTTAGTATTTAAGCTCATCAACGTCTTTTGGTGGAGGATTTTGATCAACCTTGTTGTTGTTGTTGAAGTTAGGGTTCTGAATTCATCCTCTTCGATTCTCCTTCTCTGTTCATATTCAAACCACAAACTATACACGAATACAAAGCTCACATCACGAGCTTTGTATAAACACCAAAATTGTGAGATTTGAGTGAGTGTGGTGGAAGATTCAAGGCTTGGAAGTGGAGCTGTTCTTGGCCAAGCTTGTGTCTGGAGCTTACTTTGGTCTTGATTTCTGGTAAGCTCATGAGTCTCTGAGTCTCAAATTCGATTTCCTTAGTTAGATTATGTTGCATAGAGTCTAGAAAACCTAATTTCCCCAATTTTATTCTCTGTTTCATGTGTGAACCAATTCCACTTTGGTGTTGCACTCAAAACTGCTCTGCATGTTGGGTTAAAGTGCTTTTGGTGCTGTGGAGCTCTTCTTTGGGGGAATTCTTGTTTGATTCACGTCTGAGAGGTAAGGGGAAGTAATTATATTCACTAGATAGAGATTAAATTTCATTAATTGTGTTAGAGAGCCCCCAAGAGGCTCTAAGGGCTTAGTTTGAATAGGAACTTTGGTTTGGAGACCAATCCATGCTCTATGACTGTGATGAGCAAGTTCTATATCATGCATTCAAGCTTAAATGAACTTTGTTTCATGAATATTGTGCTTATTTTGCAATTTGAAGTGTTGAGTTGCTAAATTGTATATTTCATGCATAATGGATTGACTCTCTGTCAAATTTGTTATTTGATATGAAATGATTATGTTAACATGTTCAATATGTGGTATATGAACTATTGTGATCACTGTTTTGGGTTAAAAATGTTTAGAAATTGAAATGGTATGTAAAAACCAAGTTTCACTCTGTTCTGTCTGCAGATACTCGAGTATTTGGCTTAAAACTTGAGTATTTCGTGGTGCACCAGAGTGAAAATTGGGGCACCAACTTGGGAATCAGATCGAACACTCGAGTAATGTATGAACTACTCGAGTATTCTGGGAAATGGAATACTCGAGTATCTCATGAATTACTCGAGTATATTTATGAAGACCTGAAACCCTAACTCTCTGAAAAGACATGAACGACTCGAGTATAATTATGAATAACTCGAGTAGAACCTGGAAAATGATAAACTACTCGAGTATTTTGGGAAAAAGTCGAGTATTTTTAGTCAGATACTTAAAAATACCATTTTCAATTCTAAGTCATTTTGTAACTCTTAGAGGACAATAAACCAAGTGATCCTGGACTTAGAGGAAATTGATTGACGTTATGATGTTTTCATTTGAATAATGATACGTTGCTCGGGAGGCACGTAATGTATTAATAAAAGGATAAAACATCAATCAATCTCTTGTAAGTAAGGTAATGCATTCATACTGGAGTTTGGTTGGTAGGACGTATATCATGTTTTTGGTAAACATGTGGAGGGCCTCTGGGAGTGCCAATACGCTTGCTTGATGACACGTCGTTGACGTGGTCGGCTGAGGGAATGCCGATATGGTTATACCGTTTGGATGACGGTCCGTTTGGATGACGGGATATGCTCGGGTGTCATGGATACCAAGCTTGTCGTGTACATTCTAGGTGAATGTACGAATTGTTGTATACCTAGGAATACAACGAACTGTTGAGTGTTGGGTTGTCAGGGATGGACGTCAGAGAGTGACATAGTATGATGGAGATAGGCTTGAGAGCTAAAGTCATGCATCATGCCACTCATTTAAATTAATAAGGATAAATGAAATAAGTGTGAGCATCCTATGTGCATTCACTAACTGCTAAGTGTTATATGTGATTGTTGTTATTTAATGCATTTTTACATATTTATATTGCACAATTTATTCTCTATTGATTATGTGTATAGAATTGCCTACCCCTATGCCCTTGTAGGTGATGTCTCGTTACATTGCTTGCATCGAGATCCGGCCACTTCCTAGTGGCACATGGATCTATGAGGACCATCGCGCGGTGTTCGAGGGTGAGGTAGAGGTTACCTTCTACCACCCGAACCCGTTGATCCGATTCCGTCCTCGTAGATTTAGGATTCCCATCATATACACTATGCATGTACCCCCGTTTTACACTTATCATGGACCACCTCCCACGCGACCAGCTCGCTCTTAACATAGTTTTCGTTTTCGACCTACCCGCTCTCACCCTTTTACTTCGAGAGTCGTCCGCGAGGAGACTCCCCCTTCTGATCCGAGGAGCCCAGTCAGGGTTTCACCATCACCTGACCCGGTACCCAGTGGTAGGGTACACTCTCCCTCGGATGAGATCGAGGAGGATCCGGTGGAGGACGAGAGTGGGAGCGAGCCTGTCGTGCATTCTACTGGGAGTGATTGGAGGGACGATGATCCCTAGGTATATGCATATGGTGTATGATGTGGATCGGTGGATCCGATGTGTGGAGGCTGTGGAGGAGACTTGCTGCTGCTGCTGTGTTGATGATGATGCTACTACCTTACTACTTATGTTTCTTTGAGACTGCTGCTATCACTACTACTGCATCTGATGAGGCCAGATCTACGTGACCACCCTTGGAGTTTATGTTTTGATTATGTACATATATTGTAGATATACTTTTGGGGTACTCTAGGGCTTTGGTCATATTACTATGTAGATCAGATTATGGACTTGTATTTTGAGATCTTGGAGACATGATGATGAGACTATGTATCTATGACTTTAACTATATATAAAACCTATGTTTATATTACTAGTGACTGCATAGTCTGATAATTTTCGCTTACTATGATTTAATCCCTTTAAGAGCTCGGCTATAAACATTATTTGATGGTATCGGATTTATCGAACAAAGCAAGGGTAACTTTAATTACTTGTATGATACAAATACATTTCAAAAGAGCGAATGTTACCCTATTTGTGAAAAGGTTTTAGAGATCGCCGAACTCGATACAAATGTTTTGAAATGGTTTAAAGTTTATTCTCCAAGAATTCCAAATGACGATTTGTGCACCCGCTTAAAAAGAAAATTTTATTTTCCATATTTTCTAAACACTCACAAGTCCATATATTATCCAAGATGAAACTTTAATTACTATATTATATTTGGGTAATTCGGAAGGGTGTCACAGACGCAACTCGCCTGGGCGAGAGTCATGGCTCGCCTGGGCGAGCCCTTAATTTTTCCACGACACCATCAGACCCATGACTCGCGTGGGCGAACAAAAGGACTCGCCTACGCGAGTTTTTCATTGAGTTGCTCCCCTATTTTTCCTTTTTTCAAACTGGTCAACGGACCCCCTTGAACCCCACCTCGCCTGGTCGCACACAGGCGAGCCAATCAGACCTGTAGCATTTTGCTTTTTTTTTAAATGGAAAAACAATACTCTAGAAATAAAAGAAACTAAATTAAAGGAAAACAAAAATGAAATAACTAAGAAGGGATTCGTTACCGCTGGGTTGCCTCCCAGAAAGCGCTTGTTTAACGTCATGAGCCTGACGGATGACAATACTTCCAAGACTAATGTAACAGCCCAGCCCCAGCCAGCCGTACGGTACTGGGCACTGGGGCCCAGTGCACCGCCACATGGATATTTTCCGCTTTGGGCATCCTTCACCCTCACGGTTTTGCTCTTGGTCTCACACTAACAGTGAGCCCCAAAACGCGTCCACGTGAGGTAAGGTATCCACACCCTATATAAGGCATGCTTCGTTCTCCTTACCGACATATGTGGGACTAAGGCTTCCCCTTACATCCACGCCCCTTGGAGGCCCAACGTCCCCGTTGGCACACTGACCCGACCCTGGCTCTGATACCAAATGTAACAAACCAGCCCCAGCCAGCCGTACGGTACTGGGCACTAGGGCCCAGCGCACCGCCACATGGATATTGTCCGCTTTGGGCATCCTTCACCCTCACGGTTTTGCTCTTGGTCTCACACTAACAGTGAGCCCCAAAACGCGTCCAGGTGAGGTAAGGTATCCACACCCTATATAAGGCATTTCTCGTTCTCCTTACTAGCCGATGTGGGACTAAGGCTTCCCCTTACATCTAAATGTAACACCTACACTAAATTACCCTTAATTACCCTTAGTAAAATAGTAAATTTGAATTTTTCTTTTTAACTTATAAAAATCTCCCGTCAAACGGACAGAGTTCCGTTTGTTTTTCTAACTTTCCCAAACATTGTGGTTTTCTTGTAACCTGATAAACATCAACATTTTCAATAACCAGAAGCCAACAGGGCTATATACATATATCACAGCTAGTGCAACTTCGTGCACACATCAGAATAGTAGAGTAAAAGACATCAGAGTTTCAGCAGTTATATAAACAAGTCATGGAAATAGTATTTTCCCAAAAAAGGACTCCCACCCAAAAGGAGTCGTCCTGGGCCCCCAAAAAGCTATATACAATATATACAAAAAAAACGGATCAAATCACATCATCGGGCCCAGCACATTCCCATGTCCTAAAAGATAAGTAACCTACTCTCCCTGTGAGGGAGAGTGCTCCTGCTCGGCCTGGTCAAGTGCAAACTCTGCCTCAGTACCTGTGGAAATAGTAAGGAGTGAGTATTACACATAAAATGGGGAAGTAGTTTCCAATTACGACATAATGCTATACTAAGCCCAACATATCTAGCATTCAGAACACAACATAACAAAATCCAACACATCGCTAATCACTCACAAAATATTCATTGGTTTCCCAATTCAATTATCCCCGCTTTGTTCTTAATCATTATTTTTATTAAGTCTTTTATTCTCTCCTCTTCCATTAAATTCACATTTCATTTTCATCCTTTCCCCTGGTCACGACCTACAGCGTCCGCACTAATGTGCTGGTCACGACTTACTGCGTCCGGGTATGTTTCATTTTCATCCTTTCCCCTGGTCACGACCTACTGCGTCCGCACTAATGTGCTGGTCACGACTTACTCCGTCCGGGTATGTTTCATTTTCATCCTTTCCCCTGGTCACGACCTACTGCGTCCGCACTAATGTGCTGGTCACGACTTACTGCGTCCGGGTATGTTTCATTTTCATCCTTTCCCCTGGTCACGACCTATAGCGTCCGCACTAATGTGCTGGTCACGACTTACTGCGTCCGGGTATGTTTCATTTTCATGGTTTATCACAACATCATCTCTTAATCATTATTAACAAGCACATTATTCCAATAACGACAACAATAACCACTCTTTTATCAAATTATCACAATTATGACTTTTAATCCAATTAGCACAAATCAAGCATGTTATTATTATCATCGCTATTATCCTTAATTCACACATTCTAATTGTTGGCTACCCTATGGTGCAATATTCTAACTAACAATAAATTCTTAGTACCCATTATATACATATCGTAAACTATACCCCAGAGTATGGTAATACCCACTGATACCCACTCCTTACCTCAAATATCAAGAAGCAAGAAAAACCTTGGTTTGCCCTAACTTAGAATCTTGGGACTTTGAATCTCCTAAGCCTTGCTTGCCACCTCAACAAAGCTATAACCAAATGATGATAAACAACTCTATTAGGGATATTATTGGATGGTTGGTTGTTGCCCTTTTCTTGATCTTGATTGGAAGGCATGAAATTGAGATTTCTATATGATCAAGGGTACATGATAGCCCTAAGGAAAACAAATACAACTTTCATGAGTGAAGAAGAAAAAGAATGGATTCATAACTTGACATAAGATTCCTCTTACCCAAATGATGATGAACTTGAAAATCCAAGAGGGAGATGAGAGAGAGACTAGACGTGTGAGAGAGAGAGGAAAGGGAAGGAACTTCAACCCATATTCTTGATGCTAGCTTGGTGGGGTTTGATGATTTTGAGTTTGATTTGCCCAAAATCCAAGTGTATGTGATGAGGATGATGGAATCTTGTTCTTGAGTTTGAGAGAATTGATGAGGAAGAAGGGGTGATGTTGATGATAGAGTATGAGGGAGTGCAATATTTGTCATTCTTATTTTTGCCTTGAATCAGCCACAAAATCGTGTGGCCAGAAATCAAAGCTTTGCCCCCAAGTTGGAAACCAATGCACCAGATCAGATCTGGTTCCGCGCGCGCGCCTGAGCGCCACTTTTAGCACCAGCCACATATCTGGTGCATGGCGCATGAGTCTTGTGCGGGTAGCTGTAGCATTGGCGCGCCAATTCTTGAGCTGGTGCCTCGGAGGCGCACCTGGGCGCACGGGAGGGCGCGCCTGGGCGTAAAACTGTATGAACCAGAACCAATGAACCGTGGTGCGCGCCTGGGCGCAGGCTGGTGCGCCTGGGCGTGGGTCAGAATATCCAACCTTCGATTCGCCGTAACTTTTTCGTTAACCTTCAGATCGGGTCCAAATTTTTAGACAAGCTTCTTAATCCCTTAAACTTCATATCCAATGATGGAACTTAATTTCTTAGCATCCTATAATAAATTCCTAATTTTATCTTTTCAGTTGATTTCTAACATCTAAAACGCCGATTTAACCCCCGATTCCGCTTAGATAATCTTACCCATTGCTACTAATGTCTCCTACACAACCCCTAGTGCTTATAATTACTACTCCCCTATCACCCAAAATTATTTAAGTAATTAATCCAATTATTTCTTGGGTTTTAGCAATAATTTCTTTAAAAATAAAGCTTAGGATGTTACAATTCTCTCCCACTTACCAGAATTTCGTCCTCGAAATTCAGTTGGCGTCGAACAATTGTGGATGAGACTGCCTGATCTTGTCTTCCAATTCCCATGTAGCCTCTTCCACATTGTTCTTGATCCAAATGACTTTCACCAAAGAGATTTCCTTGCCTCTGAGCTGCTTCACTTGTCTATCTTCAATTCTCATTGACAACACTTCAAAGGTTAAGTTCTCCTTCAAAGGCAAATCATCCAAGGTGACCACATGTGAAGGATCAGGGACGTATTTCCTTAGCTGTGAGACATGGAATACGTCATGAAGCCTTGCTAAGTGAGGGGGTAAGGCAAACCTGTAAGCTACAGGGCCATCTTTCTCCAGAATCTCATAAGGCCCAACAAACCGAGGAGTTAGTTTCTTGGACTTAATTGCCCTACCAATCCCCGTAACCGGAGACACTCTTAGGAACACATGATTCCCAACATCAAATTCCAAAGGTCTCCTTCGCCTATCATCATAATTCTTCTGGCGATCCTGGGAAGTTTTCATTTTGTTCTTGATCATGGTGATCTTCTCAGTTGTTTCCTTCACAATATCAGGACCTGTCAACAGATTCTCACCTATTTGGAACCAACACAGAGGCGTCCTACATTTTCTTCCGTAGAGAGCCTCAAATGGTGTCATACCAATACTGGAGTGGAAGCTGTTGTTATAAGTAAACTCCATCAACGGCAGTAACTGCTCCCAACTACCAGCTTGCTCCAGAACACATGCTCTCAACAAATCCTCCAGTGTCTGGATAGTACGCTCGGATTGTCCGTTTGTCTGCGGATGATAAGCCGTACTAAATTTCAGCTTAGTACCCAATGCCTGCTGAAGACTCTGCCAAAATCTAGACAGAAATCTCGGATCGCGATCGGATACTATACTGGTAGGAACACCATGCAACTTTACTATGTCCTTGATATACAACTGAGTCAACTTCTCGACAGTGTATTTCTTGTGAATAGGGATAAAATGCGCACACTTTGTAAGACGGTCCACAACCACCCAAACTGCATCACATCCTGCAGCAGTCCTAGGTAGACCTGTCACAAAGTCCATAGCTATACTATCCCACTTCCACTCCGGGATATCAAGTGATCGCAACGGACCACCAGGCTTTTGATGCTCAATTTTAACTTTCTGACAAGTTAGGCAATGAGATACATGATCGACTACATCAGTTTTCAACTTTGGCCACCAATAAATCCTCTTCAAATCCTGGTACATCTTCGTTGCACCGGGATGGAAATTCATCTTGGTTCGATGCGCTTCCCATAGAATATCCCTTCTAACTTCGAAATCCATAGGAACACATATCCGACCCCTAAATCGGATAATGCCATCAGAACCCTTTACAAAATCGGGCTCTTGATTGCCCGCTGCCCCTTCTAATAACTTTTGCAGTTTTGAATCATCAACTTGTCTTTCTCTAATAAGTCCAGTCAAGTCATTGGTAACCTGCAACATTTCTAGAACAATGCTCTTCTCTTTCACTTGCATGTTCAAGTTGAGGTCACTGAACTCTTGGATTAATTGCATCTCCTTCACCATCAGATTGCTGACATGCAAAGTCTTACAACTTAGTGCATCAGCCACTACATTGGCTTTGCCCGGATGATACTGAAGATCAAAATCGTAGTCCTTCAGAAACTCCATCCACCTCCTCTGTCTCATATTCAACTCCTTTTGATCGAAGAGATAGCGAAGGCTTTTATGATCGCTAAAGACTTCAAACTTTGAACCATATAGATAATGCCTCCAGATTTTCAAAGCAAAAACTATTGCCGCCAACTCAAGATCGTGAGTGGGATAGTTCTGTTCATGCTGCCTTAACTGTCTGGATGCATAAGCTATGACTTGTCCTTGCTGCATCAACACACAGCCCAAGCCTTGTTTTGAAGCATCACAGTATACCATGAAGGATTGAGTCGGATTCGGCAAAATTAACACCGGGGAACTAGTCAATCGCCTTTTCAACTCCTGGAAACTATCTTCACATTCCGGGGACCATTCAAACGGAACACCTTTCCGTGTAAGAGTAGTTAAAGGAAGGGCTAACTTAGAAAAACCCTCAATAAATGATTTGGGTCCAATATATATATATTTGAGCATTGATTTGACTCCCTTATACTATGTATTTGGCTTGTTTCTCTAGCAAATTTAGGACTTTTTATTAGATTTTAATTATTTTTAGTAGTTTAGGGTCCTTTAAACGTTTTGATCCGTTTGTTAGTGTTTCAGGTACTTTTTGGAGCTAAATTGGATAAAACATTTATGGACCTGAAAAGAGGACGAAAAGATCTTGCAAATGGAAAAAGAACGGAGCAAAACGGAGTCGGAGTAGGTCCTGCGCGCCTGAGGCGCGGGGACGGGTGCGCCTGAGGCGCGCCTGTGTGAAAAAAGAATTGTCATCAGACCTGCGCGCCTGGGGCGCGAGGTCGCGTGCTCCTGGGGCGCGTGTGCATGCTGGAGGCCCAATTTGACCAGATTTTGAACAAAATAGAAGAAGAGAAGTCTAATTTGGCTTCATATCTTAGATTTGGTCAGAGATTAGAAGATAAACATGGACCTTATCTATTAGATTTAATTAAGATTTATTTTAGGATTTGTTTTACTCTTTAAATAGAGGATTTGTAAATAGTTTTCAGTAGGTTTTAACATCATAGAATTCAATTAGGATATAGAGAGAGGTTAGTAACATCTATTGAGAGCAAGAAGGCAAGGCACAAGGATTGAAGGTCTCTTGGAGAGTTAGCCTGTATTGTCTATGATATGAGGTTTTCTCTTTGCTTCTGCTTTCTTTATTTCTATATGTGTAACTAAAACCTCTTGTTAGGAACATGGTGTAAATTGTATGGTTTAGTATTTTGCTATTTTTAATTCATGCATTAATTGAGTTTTTATTACATAAACCCGCGCAATTTATGTTTTGGATTTCTTAATTCACAACGGGAGTTGGGATTTTGAATAGGCCATGCAGTTAATGTTATAATCAGTCCAAAATATAGGGATATAATTGGATGATTATATGGCTTTTTAATTCCCTTGTGCTGAATAGATATTTTCTTATATTGTAATTTGTTGAGGGATCAAGGATTAAATATATAGAAAATAAGGGTAATGTTAGAGACGTCTAACTATTGCTATTTGAGAGGAATAGTCCATGAATTGAAGGATAATTAAAGGAAAATATAAATCATAGTTAAAATAAGTGAATCATACAATGAAACCAAGTTCCTAACCTTTTTCTATTGCTTTTTATACATCTTATCTCCTCAATCTTCTTATTTTATTTTATTATTATTCTTCTTCTCCTTCTAAATTTCAATAACAAGTTGCACTAATAATTACGAATTGGTGAAAAGTTATTAGAAACAATTTGCAATCCCTGTGGGACGATATTCGGTCTTCCAGACTATATTACTCGTTGACCCAGTCCACTTGCTGGTAAATCAACAAGTTTTTTGCGCCGTTGCCGGGGATTGAAATTCGATTCTAATTTCTTTTCGGTACTTTTTGTAATTATTTGTGTAATTTTTACTTTCTCATGTATAATTATAGTTGTAATAGTGATTCAGATTGTGATAGATTTATTCCTTATCCTTATCTTCCATACTATGTTGCACAAAATATAACTCCTAGGAAGGCCCAATGGGAAATAGCTCTAGAGAAATTGGCTCAAGCCACTGAGGATTTTGTTAAAGATTGCAAAAATCATTTTAGATTACCTCGTGTTGAGCCAATTCCTCCCCCTGTGGAGAAAGAGTTGTGGGAAATTAACCAAGATAAATTAGCTCAAAAAATTAGTAGTAATGTTCAAGAAATTAATTTTATAGAAAAAGAAAACAGAAAAAGTTTTGAGAACATAGAAATAGCACTTGAGCAAATTCCAAAACATTTATCTGAGGAGTTACAAGCATTATCAACAATTTTTGACTCTCCTAAAAAAGAGGAGGAAGTTGTGGTGATGGATGTGACCAATGATCAAATCCTTTTGGAGGAGCAAAAATTTGAAAAAGAAATTGTGCATGATAGGTTTGAGGAAGAGGATCGAAAAATAAAAATCGAAGGTTTAAAAATTGTAGAAAAAATTGAACCACCCTTGCATGAGGAATTTGTTGCTATAACGAATTTTATTAAATCTAGTTCATGCTTGGGTGATTCAAAACTTTTCTATTATATTCAGCCTAAGTACTTTTATGAAAAATATCTAGAACAATCTGAATCATTATTAGGCAATAGGAAGCATGAGAAAGTAATCTTCTTGACTAATGGAGTTAACAACTTCATAATGGATGATGGAAGAAAAGAAATTTTTGCTGAATTCCCATGGGATGTGGGCATAACTCACTATTGTTGCATCACGTGGGATTTGACCCATAGAATTTGGGATCCTGGTGGATTTGTTTTGTATATAAGTAGTAGTGTAGGTTTCAATTCTTAGGTAGTTTTTGTGAAAAAAAAAATAAAATAAAATAAAATTTGAGGAACAGACCTCGTGCGCCCCAGGAGCACGCGGTCGCGCGCCTCAGGCACGCCGGGCTGTGAAAGCCCTGTTTGGGGAATTTCACCTACTTGGGGTGCAAAAGTTCAGTTTTGGGGTCAAATTCTGATTCAACCATCTTATCTCTTAGGATTAGATTTATTTTTTTTTATCTCTAGTAATTTTTTTATTTTTACTAATAGATATTTGTTTATCTTATTTTTTTAGGAACAGATTAGTTTTTTTTTTATCTTTTTAGGAGTTTGTTTTATCTTTTAGGATTAGATTAGTTTTATATCTTTTAGGAATTTGTTTTATCTTTTTAGGATTAGATTTATCTTAGGATTATTTTTAGAATAGATTTTTTTTTATTTATTTATTTTCGTTTTTTTTTTATTTTCTATTTTTTTAGGGATAGATTTTTTTTAGGATTAGATTTGTATTTTTAGGATTTGGACCCCATTAGCCCCAATTTTTTTCAATATTGCGCCCCAGGCCCCTGTACCTCACCAAAAATATTGTCCAGCTTTTTAGGTAGTTTTTAATTTTTATTTTGTAGTTTAGGGTACATTAGTTTGCTTGAGGAAAAGCCAACATCTAAGTTTGGGGGAGTATATACAAAATAAAAATTAAAAATTTTTCAGATCTGAATTTTTCTCCCATATTGGTATTGGTTTGTGTCCTTAGCAAAAGTAATTAATTTTTCTAACCTTAGGACTTTTTCTCTTTTGATTCATGTACATACTTAGTTTAGGACTTAGACTCATTGGTATTCGACTTTGTTTGATTGAACTGTTTGTATGATTACGGTGACTGGGTTATTTCGACAAATGCTTTCAGAACTTGTGATTAGTGAACTGACTTTAGCCATATGTGAATATTTGAGCCTATTGAGGGGTATGAATTTTATTGAAATATTCTGATATTGAGACCCCTATTTTTTTTCATGAGTGTGTTCACTTTGATATTGTCTTCTAGAACTTGACCTGTGACCATTTCAAAATTGATAATTGATTGCATGCATTAAGATGATTAAGGCACCTAGGATGTGTTTTTGTGGCCTTCAGATGATTTGCATTGAAAATATTCCCTTAGTTGTCCATTTTGAGCCTTATAATGATATATGATTTTTCTTTGGTACCCTGCATTTATTGAAATATTCTTTGATAGTACCTTGGAAATTTTGAATGAGCAATTGAGAGGAATGAATATGAAAAGTGAAAGTAATTGGTGAAAAGTGTATGAGTTCTATTTCTCTTCCGTGTGAAAAAAAATAAAAATAAAAACAAATGAATGTGAAAGGAAGAGAATAGAAGAAGAGAATAGAAGAAAAATTTGGAAAAGAAAGGAAGAGAATAGAAGAAGAGAATAGAAGAAAAATTTGGAAAAGAAAGGAAGAATAAAATGTTCCTGATGTGAGTGTGAGTCTTTATTGTATTCATTGCTCATTCATGGTTTTTGAGGGAAACTTGTTTTTGTAAATATTTTTGCGAGTTAACCTTTGTTTTATCCCTTCTTTCTTTTATCGCACCTGACACTTTTAGCCATGGCCCCATTACAACCAAAAATAAGACCTTCTGATTTTTGCATGCATTCAATAATTTCAGTGGAGATGTTGGTCTATGGTCAAGCCTATGGTAACACATTATCATTGTTGAACTTGAGTGAATTGAAAATATGACCCTTATACACTTTTGAGAGAAACATTTGAGAGGTTGAGAGTGTTTATTAGTTCTGAGTTCTGGATGGGATTGTTATGTTAACTAGTATGTAATTGTGTAAATAGTTTATGATAATATGTGTCGAAGTGATGAGTTGTAGTCTTAGATTAGGTGTGTTCATGTTGATTTAGGGAGTTTGTCTTTTGTTTAGAATTTTTATTTTACTTTTGCTTGGGACATGCAAAATGCTAAGTTTGGGGGAGTGATTTGGGTCCAATATATATAGATTTGAGCATTGATTTGACTCCCTTATACTATGTATTTGGCTTGTTTCTCTAGAAAATTTTGAACGTTTTGATCCGTTTGTTAGTGTTTCAGGTACTTTTTAGAGCTAAATTGGATAAAACATTTATGGACCTGAAAAGAGGACGAAAAGATCTTGCAGATGGAAAAAGAACGGAGCAAAACGGAGTCGGAGTAGGTCCCGCGTGCCTGAAGCGCGGGGATGGGTGCGCTTGAGGCGTGCCTGTGTGCAAAAAGAATTGTCATCAGACCTCTGTGCCTGGGGCGCGAGGTCGCGTGCGCCTGTGGCGCGTGTGCATGCTGGAGGCCCAATTTGACCAGATTTTGAACAAAATAGAAGAAGAGAAGTCTAATTTGGCTTCATATAGAGATTAGAAGATAAACATGGACCTTATCTATTAGATTTAATTAAGATTTATTTTAGGATTTGTTTTACTCTTTAAATAGAGGATTTGTAAATAGTTTTCAATAGGTTTTCAAATCATAGAATTCAATTAGGATTAGAGAGAGAGGTTAGTAACATCTATTGAGAGCAAGAAGGCAAGGCACAAGGATTGAAGGTCTCTTGGAGAGTTAGCCTGTATTGTCTATGATATGAGGTTTTCTCTTTGCTTCTATTTTCTTTATTTCTATATGTGTAACTAAAACCTCTTGTTAGGAACATGGTGTAAATTGTATGATGTAACTTATTTTAATTTATGGTTTAGTATTTTGCTGTTTTTAATTCATGCATTAATTGAGTTTTTATTACATAAACCCGCGCAATTTATGTTTTGGATTTCTTAATTCACAATGGGAGTTGAGATTTTGAATAGGCCATGCAATTAATGGTATAATCAGTCCAAAATATAGGGATATAATTGGATGATTATATGGCTTTTTAATTGCCTTGTGCTGAATAGATATTTTCTTATATTGTAATTTGTTGAGGGATCAAGGATTAAATATATAGAAAATAAGGGTAATGTTTGAGATGTCTAACTATTGCTATTTGAGAGGAATAGTCCATGAATTGAAGGATAATTAAAGGAAAATATAAATCATAGTTAAAATAAGTGAATCATACAATGAAACCAAGTTCCTAACCTTTTTCTATTGCTTTTTATACATCTTATCTCCTCAATCTTCTTATTTTATTTTATTATTATTATTCTTCTCATTCTAAATTTCAATAACAAGTTGCACTAATAATTACGAATTGGTGAAAAGTTATTAGAAACAATTTGCAATCCCTGTGGGACGATATTCGGTCTTCCAGACTATATTACTCGTTGACCCAGTCCACTTGTTGGTAAATCAACAATAAACCTCCTATAATACCCAGCCATACCAAGAAAGCTTCTGATCTCAGTAATGGACTTGGGTCTCTCCCACTTAAGCACGGCTTCCACCTTAGAATGGTCAACAGCAACACCCTTCTCAGAAATGACATGCCCCAGAAAGTGCACTTCTTTCAACTAAAAACTACATTTTGATAACTTCGCATAAAGATGCTTGTCTTTGAGAACTTGGAGCACCGTTCTCAAATGCTCTTCATGCTCCTTCGGGCTCTTGGAATAAATGAGTATGTCGTCAATAAAGACTATGACAAAGGAGTCCAAGTACGGCCTGAAGATTCTGTTCATATAATCCATGAAGATGGTCGGAGCATTCGTGAGACCAAAGGACATCACCACATACTCAAAATGTCCATATCTCGACCTGAATGCCGTTTTAGGGATGTCCTCCTCTCGGATACGGATTTGATGGTATCCCGATCGGAGGTCAATTTTAGAAAATACGGCTGCTCCTCTTAACTGGTCCAGCAAATCATCGATGCGAGGGAGAGGATATTTGTTTTTCACAGTCACAGCATTCAACTGCCTGTAGTCGATGCACATTCGGAGACTACCGTCCTTCTTTTTAACAAAAAGAATCGGAGCTCCCCAGGGTGACACACTCGGTCTAATTAAGCCCTTAGCCAAAAGTTCCTCCAACTGCTTTTTCAACTCTGCTAATTCTAGAGGTGCCATCCTATACGGGGCTATTGAAATTGGACCTGCACCAGGCATCAGATCAATGCTAAACTCCACTTCTCTATTTGGCGGTAATCCGGGAATCTCTGTAGGAAAGACTTCCGGAAACTCACAGACTATCGGAATCTAACTGACCTCTGCCTCCTCACTCATTTCCAGGGCAGATAAAGAAAGATCATTGATAGTGACTAATTTCTGATGACAGACAATCAGAACATGGTGCCGAGACATCCAGTCCATGCCCAGAATGACATCCAGCTTATTTAGAGGCAAACAGATTAGATTTACTTTGAATTCCCGCTCCAATACTCGAAGTGGGCAATCCAAACACATCGTTGATGTGACTACAGAAGAATTTGTGGGGGTAGAAACAGATAATTTATAAGGCATTTCTATTGTAGATAATCCTAACTTCTTCATGCAGTCGGCAGAAATAAATGAATGAGTAGCTCCACAATCAAAGAGAATACCACAAGGAATATCATTAACATAACCAGTACCTCTAATCAGCTCATCGGCATCAGTAACTTCCTTTCCATCCAGAGTATACACTTTGCCCTTCTGAGTTACCCGATTGTCACTAGCTTTCTGTACCTTGGCCACATTCACCTCCTTCTTAACTGCATTTCTAGGACAATTCATCGTAATGTGACCTGGTTGGCCGCACCTGTAACAGACTATTCCCCCCTTGCTCGGATCCAATCTCCAGCAATCTCCCTTATGCTGCTTACCACAATGTGGACAAGTCGGAATAGGACAAAAGGTGCTCACTGCTTGGCCTGTTCTAGGCTGGGAGTAAGGACCTGGTCGCTGCACCGAACTCTTGCCTCTAATAGGACCTCCAGCCTTTTCTACATTTTTGTTTCTTTTCTCAGCTGCCCGTTGTTTCAGACTCTTTTCATAAGTACTAGTCATGTTGATCAGTTGAGACAGGTTGGAGATATTCTGATACTCAAAAGCCATCTTGATTTCAGAACGAAGTCCGATTTCACACTTGATGCACTTGGTCCTTTCATCAGCGTCTCTATAACTCCCCGCATATCGGATCAAGTCTTCAAACCTAGCAGCATATTCCCCAACGCTCATGTTTCCTTGCACTAGCTACAGAAAGGCTATTTCCTTCTCTCTACGAACATCCTCAGGAAAGTATTTGCCGAGAAAACGGGTCTTAAACAAATCCCAAGTGATCGCCTGGTTGCTCGCCTCCAAATCCCTCCGCATCTGTTGCCACCAGTGTTCTGCTTCACTAGTCAACATGTATTGTGCCAGCAGAACCTTCTGTTCATCCGGTGGTGCCATGGTATTCAGGATCTTTTCGATCTCTTGCAGCCAAAGTTGTGCCCCATCAGGATTAAACCCTCCTTCGAACTTTAACGGTTCATTCTTCCTGAATCGTGCCAACCAATCAATCGCAACTGGAGCTGGTGGTTGAGGATTCATTGTTGCTGCTGTTGCTGTTGCTGCTGCTGCGGCTGCTGCTGCTATGTTATTCCCCTAATTCTGTTGCATCTGTACCATTTGTTCCAGAATAGCGCGGATCCCGTCATTATCGATCCGTCTACCAGCCATACTGTTCAGTCATGGATAAAGCCGACAGTTAATGCTTAATAGAATAATTAATGGTATAAACATCCTATAAATAAATTGTAGACTCTAAACTATAATCCTCGATTACTTGCTCGGTGAGTAATCACAGGAGTAGCTCATAACTCCAAAGGCCGAGGGAACTGCTCTGATACCATAAATGTAACACCTACACTAAATTACCCTTAATTACCCTTTTTAAAATAGTCATTTTCTTTTTAACTTATAAAAATCTCCCGTCAAACGGACGGAGTTTCGTTTGTTTTTCTAACTTTCTCAAACATTGTGGTTTTCCTGTAACCTGATAAACATCAACATTTTCAATAACCAGAAGCCAACAGGGCTATATACATATATCACAGCTAGTGCAACTTCGTGCACACATTAGAATAGTAGATTAAAAGACATCAGAGTTTCAGCAGTTATATAAACAAGTCATGGAAATAGTATTTTCCCAAAAAAGGACTCCCACCCAAAAGGAGTCGTCCTGGGCCCCCAAAAAGCTATATACAATATATACAACAAAAACGGATCAAATCACATCATCGGGCCCAGCACATTCCCATGTCCTAAAAGATAAGTAACCTACTCTCCCTGTGAGGGAGAGTGCTCCTGCTCGGCCTGGTCAAGTGCAAACTCTGCCTTAGTACCTGCGGAAATAGTAAGGAGTGAGTATTACACATAAAATGGGGAAGCAGTTTCCAATTACGACATAATGCTGAACTAAGCCCAACATATCTAGCATTCAGAGCACAACATAACAAAATCCAACACATCGCTAATCACTCACAAAATATTCATTGGTTTCACAATTCAATTATCCCCGCTTTGTTCTTAATCATTATTTTTATCAAGTCTTTTATTCTCTCCTCTTCCATTAAATTCACATTTCATTTTCATCCTTTCCCCTGGTCACGACCTACTGCGTTCGCACTAATGTGCTGGTCACGACTTACTGCGTCCGGGTATGTTTCATTTTCATCCTTTCCCCTGGTCACGACCTACTGCGTCCGCACTAATGTGCTGGTCACGACTTACTGCGTCTGGGTATGTTTCATTTTCATCCTTTCCCCTGGTCACGACCTACTGCGTCTGCACTAATGTGCTGGTCACGACTTACTGCGTCCGGGTATGTTTCATTTTCATGGTTTATCACAACATCATCTCTTAATCATTATTAACAAGCACATTATTCCAATAACCACAATAATAACCACTCTTTTATCAAATTATCACAATTATGACTTTTAATCCAATTAGTACAAATCAAGCATGTTATTATTATCATCGCTATTATCCTTAATTCACACATTCTAATTGTTGGCTACCCTATGGTGCAATATTCTAACTAACAATAAATTCTTAGTACCCATTATATACATATCGTAAACTATACCCCAGAGTATGGTAATACCCACTAATACCCACTCCTTACCTCAAATATCAAGAAGCAAGAAAAACCTTGGTTTGCCCTAACTTAGAATCTTGGGACTTTGAATCTCCTAAGCCTTGCTTGCCACCTCAACAAAGCTATAACCAAATGATGATAAACAACTCTATTAGGGATATTATTGGATGGTTGGTTGTTGCCCTTTTCTTGATCTTGATTGGAAGGCATGAAATTGAGATTTCTATATGATCAAGGGTACATGATAGCCCTAAGGAAAACAAATACAACTTTCATGAGTGAAGAAGAAAAGGAATGGATTCATAACTTGACATAAGATTCCTCTTACCCAAATGATGATGAACTTGAAAATCCAAGAGGGAGATGAGAGAGAGACTAGACGTGTGAGAGAGAGAGGAAAGGGAAGGAACTTCAACCCATATTCTTGATGCTAGCTTGGTGGGGTTTGATGATTTTGAGTTTGATTTGCCCAAAATCAAAGTGTATGCAATGAGGATGACGGAATCTTGTTCTTGAGTTTGAGAGAATTGATGAGGAAGAAGGGGTGATGTTGATGATAGAGTATGAGGGAGTGCAATATTTGTCATTCTTATTTTTGCTTTGAATCAGCCACAAAATCGTGTGGCCAGAAATCAAAGCTTTGCTCCCAAGTTGGAAACCAACGTACCAGATCAGACCTGGTTCCGCGCTCGCGCCTGAGCACCACTTTTCGCGCTTGAGCGCGAGAATAGCACCAGCCACATATCTGGTGCATGACGCATGAGTATGGTGCGGGTAGCTGCAGCATTGGCGCGCCAATTGTTGAGCTGGTGCCTCAGAGGCGCGCCTGGGCGCACGGGAGGGCGCGCCTGGGCGCACGGGAGGGCGCGCCTGGGCGTAAAACTGTCTGAACCAGCACCAATGAACAGTGGTGCGCGCCTGGGCGCAGGCTGGTGCGCCTGGGCGTGGGTCAGAATTTCCAACCTTCGATTCGCCGTAACTTTTTCGTTAACCGTCGGATCGGGTCCAAATTTTTAGACAAGTTTCTTAATCCCTTAAACTTCATATCCCCAATTTTCGATATCCGTTTAGGATGGTTATTAGAGGCAAATTAGTGTGTGTTTAAGTGTTTAAAGTGTAGAGTTTAGCTAAGAGTAGAATGATATGAGGTAGAACTAGCTTAGAATGAGTTTAAATAGTATAGGAGTAAGGTTTTGTGTAGCAATCCAATCCTAGATGAGTATAGGAGCCTAAGGGAATGAAACAGGGTTAGAAAGTCATCAAAATGGTATTTTGCATCAAGTAATCGATTACCTTGATGGGTTTAATCGATTACTTGCTCTCAGGTGAAATCACACAAAGTGTTGCAGCAAAGTAATCGATTACTTGGGTGAAGTAATCGATTACCTTGTGTTTTCAGTGAAATAATCGATTATTTTGAAGGTCTTAATCGATTATTTGGTCTCAGGATTTTGTACTAGGTTGTTGCATTGAAGAAGTAATCGATTATTCACAAGAAGTAATCGATTACTTCCAGCCAGATCTGATTAAAAACACGTTTTTCCTTCACTTTTCACATAAGTTTCTCTCTCCTCTACTCGACTCTCTCTCTCTTGTTCTTCGATCTCCCTCTTCTTCTCTCTACCCTCACGTTCCAATCTTCCAAAACAACAACAAATCACAACAACCAACATCAAATAAACATCATAAATCATCTCCCTATCACATATTTATATGTTTCATCTCTCAAATCTCATTGTTTCCTTCAATTTCATGAAAAGCCCCAAATTGGGAACCCAAAACCCTAACTCCCAAATCCACCAAATTGAGTCTTCCAATCCTTCAAGGAAGCATAGATCGGGTATGAGGTCATGGAATAGGAGGCTTAGGAACTTATTTGGAGCTTGGTGGATGTGTTGTAAGGAAAACCCCAATCTCTCTCTTTCTTTCTCTCTCTTAAAGGTAAGGGGGAGTACTTTGGTTTTAATTAGGGGAAGGATTTAATGATAGTAATAGGTTATACCTAGATGTATTTTTAGGTGTATGTTTGATTTATATGCTTGATGTGGTTATGATTGAATATGAAAATATATGTTATGAATTTGGGGTTTGATATTAGTAATTGATTGTTTTAATTGTTATTGAATGAAATAAATGAATAAATGTTATTGTCATGATTATTGTTATTGTTATGCATGATTGTTATCGTTTATATATATAGTATGGCCAAATCTTAAGTTAGAGAACCCCACCCAATTGGATATAAAGTCTTAAAGGTTTGATTAACAAAAGCAATATAAAATGAACTAGGAACACAAGCATTAAAGGAGTAAGGTGGACCTTAGGTGTAACGGGGAAAACTTACGTTTCTATTCGTGAAGGCAAAAGTAACTAGATTGTGCTATTAAAACAATCGCCGAGAATTATTATGGAAAACTTTGATCTTCCAAAGGGCCGGGTTCGCAACCCGTGTCGGGGATTGGTTTTATGCAAACCATAATAATTCTGTCAGTTACTTTGGCTTTTCGTGGCCAGTGAGGGTGATTTCTGCTAGAGCCAATTTGGGCGAATCAATCCAAATTGTACGTTGTACACTACCCTAGAGGAGTGTGACGTATTGTGCAAGCGGATGAGCGATATTCCTAGAGGATATGAAGCATCCAAACAGGGGTTGGGAAATGCTTACTCCTGGTCGGTTTTCCCCAGAGTGGAGGGTGTAGTGTTGTGAGGAAATTGTTATTGTTATTTTTATTGGAAATGGAGAAGTGCATTCATTGTTACAGTGGGTTTAATTCACTGAATCCAATGAAAGTGTTAAAGTGTTATAGTGAATAAAGTTAAAGGGTACAGTGTTACATTGGATTCAGGAATTAAACCATAATGTTATAAAGTTGCATACTCATATGATTGAGCATAAAAGCATTGCTATGTATGGATATTGGGTAAATGAAAGGTGCATGTATAGTGTAATGAAATGGATAAATGTTGAGGTATAGGAAAAGTATTGATGAATAGGATAATGTGAAGCATGAGTATATGTGTATGGGTATGTCTAGTTATGTCCTATTACTGCTATTTCAAGTGCTTTCCTTGATTATTATTCAAATTACTCACGCCTTAAGTTGATCATTTTAGGTACCATCGGAGAAAGACATTCATTGCTTCCGTGTCGAGAAAGGTATACTCACAATGAAAGAGTATATTAGTGATTAGGACCTGAAGGTCATAATAATCCTGCAACTGCTCTTAGATTCTATGATGTAAATCATTTCATTATACATTGTAATTAAGTATTAACTTTTCATTTTAAGTTAAAGATATTCTTATTTTGTAAAAGAGACTTTATAAGGATTTGTGAAAAAAAAAAAGAAAAAGTGTTAGCGGTTGTGAAGGATATTGATATATCCTCTTTTAAATGAACTCGAAAGCATGCCACAACCACTACAATGTAATTATTGTTTTGTTTATTTAGAAACTGTTCTGGACTGACAGGTATAACTTTTAACTTGGGGAAAGTCCATATTTTAAAGTAAACTCCGTCAAATTTTTTATCAAACCCCAATTATTTTCTAATGAAATCACCAACTTAAAGTCATATAATTTAAGTATAAAAGGTAGGATGTTACATTATGGTATCAGAGCAATGGTTGCAATTCTCGGCCGTGGAGTATGGATTTTCTACTCCCAAAGGGTTACTCCACATGAGAGTAACTAACCAATAGTTAGCTTAGTAGCCTATTGCAATAGTTTATGCATGCATATCTAGTTAAAGTTAGCATAGTTTAGTAGAATTAATGGAATAATGTTAGTGATAGTTTAGCAATCTTCAGTTCAAAGTGGACTAAGTAAAATTTTCAATTGTAGCTTTGTTGTACTTTGAAGGAGACTGAAAGTAGAGACTAAGGGAAGTGATAACTCCCAACGGGTCAGAGCATGAAATTGCTACCCCAACGGGATGAACTAAACCTTAGTTTTGAATTAAGTAAGTCAACTTCGGATATGACGAAGAATTGAAACTTTTATGTGAAATAAAATTTCAAAGCATTCTTTTGAATGGAAGATGGGTCATTTCTTTTATTATTATTTGATTGGAATTCAGGTGGTACGGAAATGATCTTATCTCTAATGCAATGTAGAATCGAGATGGGCCCCTCGAGGTTTACATTTCATTGGAAGATGATATCATTAAGTCCTTGAATCCAATGAAATAATTGTTAAATTTCTTCTTTGTGCATAAGAATAAGATAGGTATTAGGAATCATTGCATCATAGACACTCCGAGCATTCTTTATCAGAGTGCGCAGCGGAAGTGGATAGGAGTTAATCTAGTGTCATTGCCTTTAACTGTACTTACTAAGTGTTGTCTTAGTAAGACCAAAGTTACTTCCTACACTTCCACATTATACTATGGTGATAAATATATTCTGATTGCTAAAGTATGAAACTACTTTTGCAACAGAATTTCCTAAGATTCTATTTTTCGAAAAGTATTAGCATTATGATTTCGAATGAATGTCAAGTGCCATAATGTTTTGATATTTTCCAAGTATAGAATTGATTCAAATTCTAAAAATTGATTGAATGTCGCAACACTAACTTTCAAGAAAATTTATTCATATTGCGGAATTCTTAACTAATTGAATGATAGTGTAGCTTACTCTTAGACTACACCGATTATCAATTGATAAGAATTCAATGAAAGCGACGTGAGTCAATTTAAAGCGATATTTGAACTACAAAGCTAAAATAAAAGGAATGGCATTCACTACAATTTGAAAAGGTGAATGAGACTAAACTTTTAACCGAAGAATTTATTCCTTTTATTTAGTTTTGACGATCATAGAGGATTCTCATTTTCTTTGTCAAAGGAATCCTCAGAGATTTTGAATCGGTCCCAAAGTAACGTAAACGATTTTGGAAAATTTATATTAATAACTTGAGATTGTAAGTACTTGGCATGTCTTTTACAAATAATAATTTTGTCAAAGTTTTAAATGAAAATGTTTTATAAAAGTAAAGGTGTTTTCCTTATTTTAAGGAAGATATCAATTTTTGGAAATCCTTTTATCACCAAGTGCCAAACCTTTTTCAAGGAAGTTGGTGCTACATTATTTTCTACTTTAATGTGGAACTGAGAAATGTAAATGGAAGGTGTCAAGGTGGGTTAAAGGCAATGTATCCATCATAGAATGAGATTCAAGTTTAGAATCTCAACTAAGCTAAAGGATGTTATGTCTTTTCCTTTAAGTTCACATAGAACACAAGGGAAATGCGGAGTTCTTATTGAACAAGCTATACTCCGGAATTACAAACCCTTTTAAAACCAGAGTTAACTATTTCCTGGAATGTAGTTTGTTGGATATTGAAGTCTCAATTCTAGCATCCAATACAAGAGTCTTAGCACCAAAGTCCAGTTAATGTCAAGAGGGTTTCAACTAAGGTCCTAAGATCTTAAGCAGAAGGGTGAAACCCTAACCCAAGAGACCAAATAGGAAACCTTGGACCCTATATGAGGAATATATAAGCATAGGTTTAGGGAAAGCCTTAAGTTGGTAGAGCTTCGTTTAGATTGAGTGATAGAACTTCAATAGGGTGAGAGATTAGATCAAGTGATAGAAATTAAGTTTTTCTTAGTTGAGTGTTAGAGTTTAAACCTTAGGTATACAAGTATAGATAGATGAATTTAGGAAGTAGGTTTTGTTTGTTATAGAGTTATTGATTTTTGTATGTTTGAATGGTATATATATATATATATATAAGTATAATTGTAATTTCAAACTTTCTATGATTATATATTAAATCAAGTTATTGTTGGAGCTATTTCTTTTGTATCCTTTCATTCTAGTTCCAACTCTGGCTGTTTTTATAAACTCTGTATACTATTTAATGTTCATCAAGATAAAGAATGTTTTTCCACCCACCATTGACGGTGATTTTGTAAAAGTACTAAATCATTCTTTATCCGTTAAGCATTAAATTAGGTTTTTCAAAGCTATATGCCTGATGTCCTTGGCATGGCAATTTCCAACTTCAATTCTTTTCTATTGTTACTATATTTTACAGTGTAATCTTTCTTCTTTAAAGAAAAATTTATGAATGACCAAACTTATAATTTTGATAAACTGAGTCCTTATATAAAGGACAACTCTTTTTTCTATACATATATGTATATAATCGAAACATATCTTTTCATGGGATATTTTCAATCCAAACTATGAACATATTTCAAACTGGATTTTAAAAGACCATCATCGTCTTTACTCTTCATTGTTAATCCCTATTTTCAATCGCATTCCCCGCATAATGTCTTCTTTAACCTTGATCCTTTTACAAAGGAAATTTTAGAAAAGCATGAAATGGTAATTTTTGAAAATGTTTTCTAGCAACCTATCGCTTTCACCCAACATGGGCATATCTAAAAATCGTATTCCTTTTATATTGAATAACTTCGGGTTGGAATTTGAAACCACTCTCTTCATTAGTAACAAACTCTGTTTTGGGTGATTTTCCATATATGTAAATGTTGTTTACCCTTTGAATGGCAAGATGCATAATTTTTCATCAAATGAATATCAAAATATTTTCAAGACTTTTACTCAATTCAATTCAATGCAAGACTATTTTAGCATGTATTGATCATTTTTACTAACGTGTGTTGAGTTGATGTTTTACTTTTCTTTTAAGAAGTATACTCTTCGGAAAAAAAAATTCAAAATGATACTCCTTGTATTTGGGTTAATTTTAATCTCATATAGAATTTTAAATAAATAATGCTTTAAGTTTTCGTGTATGTTAGTTATTTCTCTTGATTGTTCTTTTTGAATTCTGCTTTGTCATGCTAATTTCTCTTATTGTTAAATGCTTTCTGTTTGCTCCTCTTTGAATATGTTATTTATGCTTGCTCTTAAAAAAATGTTTTCTGAGGTTGATGTCTGTTATTTTGTTAAATAATGAAATGCTATAGGAGAGTTTAGGACTTCTTGTTCTCTGATTAGTCAGAATCGATTAGTTTTCCCTATGATCGAAACCCACAGGGTCGTAGAACTTCTTGCAAGAAGGAGTCTCATTAGCAGCAGAGTAACTAGGTTAATGAACCCACCCGAGTTATGTGCTAAGTGGGGGAGCGTATCCCCAAAGTCTTAACCCTTTTCATTGTCTAAGATAGGAGTCATCTTGTGATTAGAGCATATAGCTCTACATCTCTTTTATTTCTTAGAACTCAGCCGAATTTCGGGGACGAAATTCCTATAAGTGGGGGAGTATTGTAACATCCCCAATTTTCGATATCCGTTTAGGATGGTTATTAGAGGCAAATTAGTGTGTGTTTAAGTGTTTAAAGTGTAGAGTTTAGCTAAGAGTAGAATGATATGAGGTAGAACTAGCTTAGAATGAGTTTAAATAGTATAGGAGTAAGGTTTTGTGTAGCAATCCAATCCTAGATGAGTATAGGAGCCTAAGGGAATGAAACAGGGTTAGAAAGTCATCAAAATGGTATTTTGCATCAAGTAATCGATTACCTTGATGGGTTTAATCGATTACTTGCTCTCAGGTGAAATCACACAAAGTGTTGCAGCAAAGTAATCGATTACTTGGGTGAAGTAATCGATTACCTTGTGATTTCAGTGAAATAATCGATTATTTTGAAGGTCTTAATCGATTATTTGGTCTCAGGATTTTGTACTAGGTTGTTGCATTGAAGAAGTAATCGATTATTCATAAGAAGTAATCGATTACTTCCAGCCAGATTTGATTAAAAACACGTTTTTCCTTCACTTTTCACATAAGTTTCTCTCTCCTCTACTCGACTCTCTCTCTCTTGTTCTTCGATCTCCCTCTTCTTCTCTCTACCCTCACGTTCCAATCTTCCAAAACAACAACAAATCACAACAACCAACATCAAATAAACATCATAAATCATCTCCCTATCACATATTTATATGTTTCATCTCTCAAATCTCATTGTTTCCTTCAATTTCATGAAAAGCCCCAAATTGGGAACCCAAAACCCTAACTCCCAAATCCACCAAATTGAGTCTTCCAATCCTTCAAGGAAGCATAGATCGGGTATGAGGTCATGGAATAGGAGGCTTAGGAACTTATTTGGAGCTTGGTGGATGTGTTGTAAGGAAAACCCCAATCTCTCTCTTTCTTTCTCTCTCTTAAAGGTAAGGGGGGGTACTTTGGTTTTAATTAGGGGAAGGATTTAATGATAGTAATAGGTTATACCTAGATGTATTTTTAGGTGTATGTTTGATTTATATGCTTGATGTGGTTATGATTGAATATGAAAATATATGTTATGAATTTGGGGTTTGATATTAGTAATTGATTGTTTTAATTGTTATTGAATGAAATAAATGAATAAATGTTATTGTCATGATTATTGTTATTGTTATGCATGATTGTTATCGTTTATATATATAGTATGGCCAAATCTTAAGTTAGAGAACCCCACCCAATTGGATATAAAGTCTTAAAGGTTTGATTAACAAAAGCAATATAAAATGAACTAGGAACACAAGCATTAAAGGAGTAAGGTGGACCTTAGGTGTAACGGGGAAAACTTACGTTTCTATTCGTGAAGGCAAAAGTAACTAGATTGTGCTATTAAAACAATCGCCGAGAATTATTATGGAAAACTTTGATCTTCCAAAGGGCCGGGTTCGCAACCCGTGTCGGGGATTGGTTTTATGCAAACCATAATAATTCTGTCAGTTACTTTGGCTTTTCGTGCCCAGTGAGGGTGATTTCTGCTAGAGCCAATTTGGGCGAATCAATCCAAATTGTACGTTGTACACTACCCTAGAGGAGTGTGACGTATTGTGCAAGCGGATGAGCGATATTCCTAGAGGATATGAAGCATCTAAACAGGGGTTGGGAAATGCTTACTCCTGGTCGGTTTTCCCCAGAGTGGAGGGTGTAGTGTTGTGAGGAAATTGTTATTGTTATTGTTATTGGAAATGGAGAAGTGCATTCATTGTTACAGTGGGTTTAATTCACTGAATCCAATGAAAGTGTTAAAGTGTTATAGTGAATAAAGTTAAAGGGTACAGTGTTACATTGGATTCAGGAATTAAACCATAATGTTATAAAGTTGCATTCATACTCATATGATTGAGCATAAAAGCATTGTTATGTATGGATATTGGGTAAATGAAAGGTGCATGTATAGTGTAATGAAATGGATAAATGTTGAGGTATAGGAAAAGTGTTGATGAATAGGATAATGTGAAGCATGAGTATATGTGTATGGGTATGTCTAGTTATGTCCTATTACTGCTATTTCAAGTGCTTTCCTTGATTATTATTCAAATTACTCACCCCTTAAGTTGATCATTTTAGGTACCATCGGAGAAAGACATTCATTGCTTCCGTGTCGAGAAAGGTATACTCACAATGAAAGAGTATATTAGTGATTAGGACCTGAAGGTCACAATAATCCTGCAACTGCTCTTAGATTCTATGATGTAAATCATTTCTTTATACATTGTAATTAAGTATTAACTTTTCATTTTAAGTAAAAGATATTCTTATTTTGTAAAAGAGACTTTATAAGGATTTGTGAAAAAAGAAAAGAAAAAGTGTTAGCGGTTGTGAAGGATATTGATATATCCTCTTTTAAATGAACTCGAAAGCATGCCACAACCACTATAATGTAATTATTGTTTTGTTTATTTAGAAACTGTTCTGGACTGACAGGTATAACTTTTAACTTGGGGAAAGTCCATATTTTAAAGTAAACTCCGTCAAAATTTTTATCAAACCCCAAGTATTTTCTAATGAAATCACCAACTTAAAGTCATATAATTTAAGTATAAAAGGTAGGATGTTAAAAATGAGACCTCTTCCTCATGAACCCGGAGCTTGAGCTCGCCCTGTTGAACATCTATGAGGGCTCGCCCAGTAGCTAGAAAAGGCCTACCCAAGAGGAGAGGAATGTCTGAGTCCTCCTCCATATCCAAAATGACAAAGTCAGCAGGGAAGATGAACTTCTCCACCTTGACAAGTACATCCTCCACTTTCCCATAGGGCCTCTTCACAGACCGATCAGCTAGCTGAAGGCACATCATTGTTGGCTTCACTTCCTCAATACCAAGCTTCTTGAAAATGGAGAGGGGCATCAGATTGATGTTTGCCCCTAAATCGCATAGAGCCTTGCCAATGTCAAATCCCCCAATGTTACAAGGGATTGTGAAACTCCCGGGATCTTTTAACTTATGAGGGAGCTTCCTTTGCAGAATTGCACTACATTCTTCTATGAGAAGCACAGTTTCATCATCTTGCATCTTCCTTTTGTTGGTCAAGAGCTCATTCATGAACTTCGCATATGTGGGCATCTGCTCGAGAGCCTCCGCAAATGGAATGTTGATCTGGAGCCTCTTGAACACCTCCATGAACTTGGAAAATTGCTTCTTATTTTCCTCCTTTTTCAACCGTTGAGGAAAGGGAACCTTGTGAGACATCTGTGGCTTCTTCTCTTCTTCCTGTGTTGCAGTTGAATTCTTATTTGGTTGCACTTCAGGAGTTGTTTCCTCAGTTGGTTGTTCCTTTGCCTCTGCCTTCTAATGCACTAACTCATCACTTTTCTTCTGTGCCTCCTCAAGAGACTTGCCACTTCGAAGAGTAATGGCCTTGCAATGCTCCCTGGGGTTTGGAATGGTGTCACCGGGAAAGGATCCCGGTGACCTCTCTGAAATCTGCTTGGAAAGTTGACCCATCTAAACCTCCAGGTTGCGAATGCTGGCACCTTGATTTTTGAAATTTGCTCGCGTCTCCTCAACGAAATTAGTTGTCGTTTGGGTGAGCTTCTCAATTGCTGCCTCCCAAGGTGCCGGCTGCTTCTCTTGTGGTGGCTGCAGTGCTGGACTGCGCCAAGAGAAGTTAGGGTGATTTCTATACCCTGGGTTGTAGGTGTTTGAGTACGGATTGTTCCTCTGTCCTCCTCCCACAAAATTCACCTGTTCTTCGTTACCTGTTCTATTACTAACCTCAAATACACACTCACCATTACGGTGGTTGCCTTTACAGAAATCACAAGTTAGTACTAAACCAGGAATATCAGAAGGGACAGAAGGTATACCTGTTGAAGCATTCATTTGGACCTCACCCAATTTTTGAGTCAATGCAGCTATCTGCTGCTGCATCTCCTTATTCTGTGCGAACAAAGCTTGCACATTCTCAGGCTCCAAATCACTCTTCTTCATGATACGCTTCCTAACAGTGGCATGACTGCTGTTGTGAGCCATCTTTTCAAACAACTGCCTAGCCTCTTCAGCGGTCTTGCTCTCTAATGAACCTTGAGATGCACAGTCGACCAAATGCTGATTAGAGAGACTCAACTCATCATAGAATGTCCTCATTTGCATCCATTCAGGCATAGCGTGATTAGGACACTTCTTCAACATCTGCTTGTACCTTTCCCATGCCTCATGTAAAGATTCTCCATCCTGCTGAGCGAAGGTGTTGATTTCTTGCCTAAACTGAGCTTGTCTGGAAGGTGGGAAGTATTTATCCACGAAAATCTTAGCCAATTCCTCCCAAGAAGTGATGCTCCATTGTGGTTGTGCACGGAGCCATTGAAGCGCCTTTCCCCTTAATGAGAGAGGGAAAAGCCTCAACCTTATTGCCTCATCACTTGCACCTTGAATCTTGAAGAAGTCCAGGTAACTCAAGAAACTAGCAATGTGATCACTCGGATCCTCCTCTGGGGCACCGCTAAACTAATTCTGTTGCAGCATATTCAGATATGCCCCCTTGATGTCAAAATTTGAGGCAGTGACAGCGGGTCGTACTATGCTAGTACCAAACAAGGTCGGGTCGACTAAGGCGTAATTAGCTAAAGTACGCCTTTCAGGTTCCGGCTCACGCTCAATCCTGCGCTCGCGCTCACGCTCTTCCGCCATTATTCTTGCTCGTCTCCTTCTCTCTTGTTGTGCTTGCTTCCTTAGCTTCTTCGCTGTCAACTCGATCTCAGGATCGAATTGAAGGCTACTGTAATCACCTGCAGAACGCAAGTGCATATACCAATCTCGACAAAGAAGGTTAAAAGCACCTGTTGATTAAAAGAAACAATTAAGAATAAATAGCTAGAGTAAAATTCCACTAAGTAACTACTAGAAGTACCAAAAAATTATTAAAAACAAATTTTAGTCCCAGGCAACGGCGCCAAAAACTTGTTGGGATTCTGGCAAGTATACCAGATCGTACAAGTAATAAAGTGATAAATAGAGTATCGTTCCCAACAAGGACTGAAATTGATTCTAAAAATTCTCACCTATTCGTAGTTACTAAATGAAATTTAAATTGGAATTCAATTGATTGAGAAATTGTTGATTTAAATAAATTTAAATGAATGAATTAAACGATTCTTGAACAAAGGGAAAAAGCGGGACGTAGTTTCGATGAAGGTTCCTAAAACGTTTAACAATGAATTAATTTGTTTTCCTAAATTCTGAATTTGTTTTGCAAAAGTAGGAAACGCCTAATGTCTTAGAACGTTTCCGTATTTTAGAGATTAATCTCCAATGATGTCTCAAGAGAGCCTTCAAACCTAACCCTTAATTAAGTTCAATCAAAACTTATAAAAATTATTGAATTCATAAGAAATATGTCTATCCCTATGCAATTGAACTGTTTGATTATTGGGCACAATCCTAAATTAATATGTCTATTAAATTAGGATTCCTATGTCATGAATTGCGCACTTTCATGAACAACAATAAAAATATAATCAAACACAGAATTCATAATGGAAATACAAATTTAATTCATTGCAAAAACATTAAAAAGGTTCCATACTCATCTACTCCTACATCCCAAAGAAGGATTTAGTTCATAATTGAGAGAAGACAAGCAATAAAAGTGATAAAGTGTGACATAATTACCACCAATCCTTGCCTCTAATCTCCGTTCTTCACAAAATCAATGCCAAAACTCTATTCCCAAGTGTTCTGAATAATTCCTAATTACCAATCCTAGTATTTTTAAGTCCAAAGAAAAACCAAATCCCTTCCAAATCCCCTAAAGATATAAAATTCGCAATCTGATATCTGCGACACTCGCCAAGGCGAGAATAAGGCTCGCCTGGGCGAGTTTTTGACTGAGAAAATCGATCACTTGACCCCACTCGCCTGGGAGAGTGTTAGACTCGCCTGGGCGAGTGTTAGACTCGCCTGGGCGAGACAGTGACTTTTTCAATGCACTTCGCCGCTTTGCTCCGAACTTCTGATTCCAAGGCTTGCTTTTTCCTTCTTTTCCATAAATTATCAAATTAAGCCTCCAAAACCTGAAATTCAGAACAAATCGATACAAAATCCTCAAGGATCTCGTTCTTCACATTAGTCATCAAAATTTCCATCTTTTTCCTAAAATACTTGAGAAGCAAGCTAAAATTACTAAGAAAGAGGGTTAAAAATCATCCAAAAACATCATATATTGAGCTCAAATCAATAATTTTTGAAATCAAAACCAAATCAAATTGATTTTAGAAATAAAATAAAAGATTTGAAACTTAAATCAAAACGGAATATTTTCAAAAATAAAATCAATTTCGAATTTTGAAAATAAATCAAAATCAATCAGGTAAAAACAAATCTGGATATAAATCAAAATGATTCTGACACGTTTTTAAATAAAACTTGAGGTAATCGATTATTTCAGGGAAGGTAATCGATTATCCCCTTAAAAATGGAAACTTTGTAATCCTTTTGAAAAATCCGTAATCGATTACATCATAGCAAGTAATCGATTACTTCACTCCTGTTTAGTATATGATGCAACTCATATAATCGATTACCACTAATCTAATTATCGATTACAAAGCCTCTGAAATTTGTGAAATGCAAAATCATATAATCGATTACTTCAGCACAGTAATCGATGAAGTAATCGATTACTCTGCCTCAGGAAAATGTATGATGCAGCATTGATAATCGATTACTATCATTAAAAAAGTAATGGATTATTCAAGTTCACCTAATCGATTATTCACACTCCGGTTTTTCTATGATGCAACAAAAGTAATCGATTACTTTGAGATGGTAATCTATTATCCTCTCTTGAACATGTAAAAATAATTTTCATAACTTAGATAAAATAATCTAGAGTTTCATCATGCGCTTCCACAGAAACTAATTGGGCCCTAAGGTTTTATCCATTGAAAATCGTTTACTAATTTATAGTAGTGCACGAACTCCTAGATTTCGACAACTTCACCTCCCGGTAAATGTAATGTCGGATTGGCCAATTCCCACACTACATTAAATCGGTAGTAGTAGCCCTCGTAATCCAATGAACTGTACTACGGTTTCCATTGCCTTAGCATTATCCGGATTTCCTTTGTATAAAACTTTAGCTTTGCATTATCCTAATACTTAAAACACTTTAACTCTCAACCATTCACCTAATGCCACTTAGGTTTGTCGTTTGCAATGGGGAACACTTACAATATTCGAACTTTCCAAATTTTCTTCTTTTATCACTTGTCAGCATTCCCTTTTGCAAACTCAAACCCGATCCTTTTTCTCTTAACATTGAAACCTCTATATATACACTTACTTCCCTAGTAACTATTCATATACATACTCCTCATCATAAATCATCAACTAGTGTTGATGATGCACAAACCAATATTCTAAATGTGATGCAAATGCAATGCGATGCAAATGCAATGCAGTAACATTTCATTTTCCTTTACTTTTCACTTTGTAACATTTTCACCTTTAATGTAATGCAATGCAATGCAATGTCACTTCTCCCTCTTGTACATTGTGCTTCACATGCTCCCCGCAGGAGGGTTCTTCGCACAATGTACCACTTTTAACAATTTTAACTTTATCGACATTGTACTTCACATTCTCCCCGCAGGAGGGTTCTTCATACAATGTCCACTTTTTAACAATTTCACTTTATGTACATTGTACTTCACGATCTCCCCGCAGGAGGGTTCTTCGTGCAATGTACCACTTTTAACAATTTTCACTTTTTCCTCACATCCCCTCCACACTTTGGGAAATACAAACTAGGAGTAAATGTCCCTATTCCTTCCTACATTGCACTTCACCGTCTCCCCGCAGGAGGGTTCTTCATGAAATGCAGGCCCCTTTGCACTTCTCGGTCTCCCCGTAGGAGTGTTCTTCATGCTGGGGAGGAGCCATCCTCCGTAGTCACGAAATAGGTAAGTGACCGATAGAATTACTATAGTGTGCACTGGACCAATCACCAATTTAACTGTTACTTCACATTCTCCCCGAAGGAGGGTTCTTCATACCAGTTTACTACTAGGGTGATCAAAGTCCTCTATAGTAACTCCCGTGATTGTTTCATAAACACAATCAAATCACTATCTATTCAAAGCCACTAGTTCTATGAACCTTCACATTCTCCCCGTAGGAGGGTTCTTCAGTTCATAGAACCTGGATTCGATAATATTTCCCAAAATACCTAAGGTCCACCTTTCTCCATGAATGCACGTGTTTCTAGTTCGTTTTAGGGGTATTAATCATCCATTCTTTATTTAGATAGATTCATTGGGAGAGTTTTCTAACTTAAACATGAGGCCGTATGATGCAACAATCACAACTCAAAGATGCACACACTTATTCACAAACATTTAGCAACCAATACGCACATTCATTCCTAATTATGCTTAACAATAACATCAAACATACACAACAAACAAATGACACTAACATTTTTACTTAAACATATAAGTCTCACCTTTATTCAAGAAACTTGAGTTAAGAGTGTTGGCATGGGAATCGGGATTACTTTCCCTTAGGTCAAAAGGAAGAACTGCTCTGATACCATATTGTAACACCCTGATTTTCATAATTTAAAAAAAATTATATAGAAATAAAAGTTTTTGGAAATAAACAGGGAACTTTAAAACTTGTTTCATTATATAAAATACATAATCAGAGTTTGAAATAAAGCGGATAACTTTAAAAATTAAAATTTACAAATTAACTTCGTACAAAAATGTGGGGCACCCAAATAATATATAGAATACTTATACAAAATTAATTCCTTTGCTTTCGGCTTGTTCTGCTGCGCGCTCTGATCTTCAAGCTCCTTGAACATGTACCTAAATTGTTATCCACTAAGGATGAGATCTTTCACAACACATTGAATTAAAAGGACAGTAAACAGTTCATAATAAAACTTAAGACTAATAACCAAATCAAAGATAGAGGCAACAAAACACATTCGGATTCACAACTCCATTTTCATTCATATCATTCATATTCATTTCAAACTTCCATTTCCATTTAACCATTCCAATATCCACACACTTTAACAATTAAACCATTAAAACACTTATCTTTTTTACCATTAGAAACAATTAACACTTAGATTGCAAAACAACCATCACAAACAATACAAGCTCACAATTCAACAGGGAATGCACAAGCAGTCGACATACTCAGGTATGTCTGAGAGTACTATAATTTAAGTCATCTCCCTAGTGTTCTTCACTTCCTACTTTAACAATTCACAAAATAAATTAATATAACATTTACAATATTCTTAAAGTTAACTAAAAGCTACATTAGTTATAAATAATTAAACTCTAACCTACACTATTTGTTACCACACTCTAATTTAACTACTAATCTCAAGTCCTATTATATACTCTAACTATCCCTAATTCAAAGTGTGGAAAGGGTCTCCCCTTACCTTTTGGAGAGAAGAGGAGAAGGAGAGGGTGTGTGCACTCCACCAAACCCTTGGAATCAAGATCCTAAGCTTCTAATTCCTTGCTCCTTAATCAATTGCTAGCTTCCTTTGAGGATTGCCCAACTCCATGAGAAGGATTGAGGGAGTTAGGGTTTTGAATTGGGAATTGGGGATTTGAGGGAAAGGGAATGAAATTGATGTCTTTGATGAGGTAAAAAGATAGAGAGTTAATGGGGAATGATTATGGGTTGATGGATTGGAGTTATTTGGTGTTGATTTGAAGATTGGAAGAGTTTGGGGTTGAGAGAGAAGAGAAACTCGTGGAGGAGGGAAGAGGAAACAATGGGTTTCAACACATAAAAATCGTGTTTTATTTCTGAGTTTACAGTGGTTAATCGATTAACCACTTTGGTTAATCGATTAACTCCCATTGTTTACAAAGGATTAATCGATTAACACATGAGTTAATCGATTAATGCCAGAAGGTGCTCAAAAATCTAATCGATTAAGCTAAGTCTTAATCGATTAGTGGCTGAAGGTGGCTCAAAAATTAATCGATTAAGGGACCTCTTGATCGATTAATGCCCTATGTTTTCCTTTCTTTCAAGCATTCTAAATGTTCTAAGCCATTCCTAGCACACCCTAACTTATCCTATCATAAATCCACTATCCAAGCACTTTCTAAACACCTCTAAACACAACCCAAACATTTCAATCATCAATTAATAATAACAAACACACAAATCACAATCGCAGAAAGACGAATCGAACAAACAACCGAATCCTATACTTAACCTCTTCCTAAACACTCGATCTAACCCGATCGATCTAAGCCAAACCCTATAACCACTTAACCCTAATACCAATCACTCTCGAGGCATAACCAATAGGGTCGAATTGATCTCAATTGCCTCGCACATTTATGAAACTCCGGAACTCAATCGAAACGTGAGTTCGAAGGGATTCCCCGAACATAGACACTAGGGTCTATTCTTATGCACAAGGCTCTATCCTAGGATCCTTAATCCACTCACTCTATCAGGGTCGAAGCACTAAACGACACTGATATGGGCTATTGAACACTCCAAGCCCCGGGCCCACAAAACCCTACTTGCACGAACGCAACCATGCCAATCTAAACCTAAACCAATTACCCTTCGACTATAATTAACGAATCTAGAATACATCCCTATCAAACCCTAACGAAGCGATCACAAACACAAGAAGGCATGCACAAGTACTTATACTTAAGGATGCACATAAGCACACATAACCTATATATATATACATATATATCCTAACTTAACCTAAACGCACATATATACATATAAGCATACTCATCACATACTCACACATACATTCATATTCTCACGAGTATAATCAAAGATGCTATTACCTACACAAGGACATATTTATACAAACATATACGTATACTAGGAAAACGTTTGCAAACACTCATACATATACATATTTTATCTCAATATAATTATATACATATAAGAAAATAGTTGAAAATCATCTTTTATATGTAAATAATATATTCATAAATATACTTATTAGGTTAATAAAATCGAGGATGTTACAATTCTCCCCCACTTATAAGAATTTCGTCCCCGAAATTCACTCTTTCAAAAACATTTGAAAAGAATTGGACGGAGGTTTTGTCAAAAATTGTTTTGCCTAAAACATTTTTAAAATTAACAAAATACTTGAAGTTTCAAAAATCATTTAGTTTCGCGTAGTGAAAGTCATAATAACAAAACAATGGTTTTCTCAAAATCTCTACAATCTTACACTTTGATCCCGGTGAGCTCCCCCACTTATGCTGTGGTTATCCTTGTAGACTCAGACTCAATGTCTCAGTCGGGATAAGGTGGCTCTATTCGACTGGTTCTGGCCCTTGGGTCTACTTGGTAAGCACTAAACTTTTCTAATCTGTAAGAACTTCAAAAGTGGTTGGGCTTGATGAGGTGAGATGATCTCCTCATTGTCTATTTTCTCAACTAATGGTTCCTCTTCCCAAAACTTGCATAAAAATCAATCAGAAGTTCTCTGATAATTCTTATGCATTGGTTAGTTTCGTCCTAAAAATACTTTCTGGTCTCGGTGGTCTACACTATGTAGGTAAAAGTTACAATTCTATGTTTCTTTGGTTGGGTTCCCCCGGTTTAAAAGACATTTGACACCCCTAACTTTCAACTCAACTCCGACAACATAGGTTTGGAGATCTACTAAATATTTGGCCTCTCTTAAATCTTGGGAGAATTGAAGAGTATTAGGAGGTGTTACTTATGGGTTAGTCAACCATTCGATTTAGGACTTAGGTTTTGGTCCACTATCTCCCTTAAGGTACTCACCGGTCCATGCTAACCTGGCATACTCTCGGGATAGTAAAACACAACTCTAATTTTTTAGGTGTGATCGAGGCCGTACCCGATACAAATAAAAACAGTTTAAGTATAGTACTAGGAAGTGACTCCTAGGTCGTCTCCCAAGGAATATCTTATCAAGCAAAAGGTCGAACACATAGTATGCATAGAAAAAAGGGGGGTTTTTGTATTGAATATTGAATAGTTGAAATCAAAACAGAATTAAATCAAAACGAAATAACAGATAAGGAAAAGCGGATAAACCCCTTTGGCTCGCGTTCACAACTCTATCATCGGTCACAAAAGATCAATTTCTTTCCTCTTCACTGTCCAACTCGTGAGAATTAAATACTAAGCGAAAATTCAATTCTCACCCCAAAACCCAAACCTCTAATTAAGCATTAAAAGCCAAAGCATGGAGTTTTTACGAGTTTGCATAAATTAAGCATTCATACACATGGATTATCTCTATAGAATGGAACTAAGCGAACCATAACATATCAATAAGCATGAAAACAGTGAATAAAAACGAAATAGCATTAAGAATAAAACCTCAAGAGTATGTGATACATTACCAAAGGGATTTAACCTAAGAGTTTAGCCTTCCATGAAGAAAAATACCAAAAACGTGTAGAAAGGGAAGAAAGAGAAACCCTAGCAGCCACCACAAGCTTGGAGAGCAAAACTAAGCCTTCTCTATGAGAGAGAATGTAAAAAACGTGGAATGATAGATGGCTCCTAGGGTTTACACGAATTTAGCTTTTTAAATCACAAAACGGGCCTAAATCATGGGCCCAAATCCTAAGGAAAGCTTATCTCTAAATTAAATCTAAAAATATCTTATAGATAAAATCTAAATCTTAAAAGATATAACTAAATCTCAACTAATCCTAAAGATAGATTACAATCTTCACTTCATCATATATCTTCTCTTCCAACATTAAATCTTCATTCCCAAAATGTCCAAAAAGCCCTTGTGCCAAATATGACCTGAAAATAGAAATAGAATTAATTAGGCTAAATAATCCCAAATTAAACAATATTCAGAATAGTAGTCCAATAAACTCTAAATCACTAAATCAAGCTAAACAATGTCAAATAGGCAACAAGTATCAATAATAGGAGTAAAATAATGCAAGGAAAAATGGGAAACAAAATGCTCATCAAATACCCCCACACTTATCCTTTTGCACTCCTGGGCAAAACTAAGAATTAGGACTGAGAAAATCAATATGCACCAAAGTGAATCATGTAACAAGATTACTAAAACTAATGAATGCAAACCTAAGAGATTACATACTTCACAATGAATTCTAGGAAATGCAAAGAACTGGGCAAAATCGAGCACACGAAGAAAATAAGGACCAAAGAATCAAGGCATTCATGAACATCATCCAATTATTTCAAATATGCAAAGAAAACCAATGACATCAAGAGGGTAGTCACAAAGATGATAGAAACTCACAAGGATCACTCAATAGTGTTTACACTCAAGTGTTTAAGGTTAATCAGTGTTTACACTCAAGGCACATCATGAAAAACAAACACAACCATAGGCTTGACAAGCCTCTAACATCAACAATCAACACACATGCACATTAAGATCAAAAGGTCTTTTCAAGGTTGTAATGGGGCCAAGGACAAGGTAGGATAAAAATATGGGAAATGTAGCTAAAACCCAGGGAATAGAGGAGCAATGGGGAACAAGTAAAAAAAATAAGCACAATCCACCCCAGAATGAAATGGTAAACTTAACAACAACCTCTAATTCCAATCCTCCATGCCTCAATCAACCTTTTATTCCATTTTTTTTTCTTCTTCTTCTTCTTCTTCTTCTTTTTTTTTTTTTTGAATTGCATTACATTGCAGAACTTCATGAACGAAAGAAAAGAAGAAACAATAAAAATGGCATAATGAGATAAAGCCATAATTACATCACCGACCATAGAGGCAAAACCCAGAACTCACAAGAGATGAAGAACAAAGCACCCTCGCTTACTTAATACCCATTCCCAAAACAATTCCAAAGATCCAACATTCCCTAAGGTTAGGACAATCATGGTTTTTCAGTCATAGGCTTGTTATGAGCTAAAGAACAAAGAAAAGGGATATAAAGGCTCAAAGGGGCTATCAAAGGATAAATTCATTCAAGGTAGGCTCATATGGCTAGTGGCTTATTCAAGAAAAAACAATGCCTAAATCATTTCAAAATGTGCATGGGAATATCAAGTATCAACAAGAGTCAAGTCAAGTTCTAGAGTGCAAGTAATCCAGAGTGCAATCACACATGAAAGAAAAATTAGGTGGCATATATAGCAATCCACCCACAATTAAGGCTCAAATCCTCACAAAAGGGACAATTCTATCACAGTGTTACCACCTCTTAATTATCAAAAGCAACTTTACACACAGAAATGCATGAATTCAGACACAAGATACCAAGACTCTACTAAAATGAAGCAAAAACATGCAAGAAAATGCCCAAAACTTAGCAAAACCTAAAAAATCAAAGCAAAAATATGCATCCTAAACTACTCTCCCCCCACACTTAAATCACACATTGTCCTCAATGTAAAACAAATAGTAGAATCAGACAGATATAGACAAGTGGAATAAAAGTAGTAAAGAAGGAGAAAAGAAGACTCCCTAAATCATGGTGGGTCAAAAATGGGGTCGACCAATGAGGCTTCCTCCACAGGTGCATCATCCAAAGTAGGAGAGGTTAGGAAAGGCTTGAGTCGGTGGCCATTGACTTTGAAGCTCTTGTCTGTGGACTCACTCTTGATCTCCACAGTGACATAAGGAAACACCTGGGTGACTACAAACGGTCCAATCCATTTAGAGCGGAGCTTTCCACTCATGAGTCCAAGCCTAGAGTTGTAGAGCAACACTTTTTGACCAACCAAGAACTCCTTTCTGCAAATTGAGCTATCATGGAGCTTCTTGGTCTTCTCTTTGTAGAACTTGGAATTCTCATAGGCCTCCAAACGGATCTCATCTAGCTCACTCAACTGCAGCTTCCTCTCCTCACCCGCTTGATCAAGAGCTAAGTTACATTGCTTCACAGCCCAATATGCACGGTGCTCTATCTCCACAGGCAGGTGGCATGCCTTACCAAAAACAACCCGATAAGGTGACATCCCTATGGGTGCCTTGTAAGCAGTCCGATGGGCCCATAGAGCATCCTCCAATCGTGTGCTACAATCCTTTCTATTAGGCTTCACCATCTTCTCCAAAATCCGCTTGATCTCTCTGTTTGAAATCTCAGCTTGCCCATTGGTTTGGGGGTGATATGGTGTAGAAACTTTGTGCACAACCCGATACTTCTTGAGCAAAGCTTGCATGGATCTATTGCAGAAGTGTGTGCCTTGATCACTGACTATCGCTCTAGGTATGCCAAACCTGCAAAGGATATTAGTCCTGACAAAATCTACAACAACCTGAGCATCATTAGTCCTGGTGGCCTTAGCTTCCACCCATTTGGATACATAATCCACAGCAAGTAAGATATAATAAAAACCAAAAGAAACAGGAAAGGGGCCCATGAAATCTATACCCCAGACATCAAACACCTCACAGAACAACATAGGTTGTTGCGGCATCTGTTGCCTCCAAGATAGGGTGCCTCCTGCCCTTTGACATTGCTCACATGAGCTGCAGATTTTGCTTGCATCCTTGAAGATGGTAGGCCAATAAAATCCAGAATCCAGCACCTTTCGTGCTGTCCTTTGAGTGCCAAGGTGGCCTCCAACTGGTGAAGCATGGCAAAATTGGAGAACCGATTGGATCTCCTGGTCTGGAATGCACCTGCGAATGACCTGATCACTGCAAAAACGCCACAAATAGGGGTCATCCCATACATAATACTTGGTATCGCTCTTCAATTTGTCTCTTTGAGCTTTGGATGCCAAGGGTGGAAAAACAGATGCAACTATATAATTTACAATATCAGCAAACCAAGGAATAAGGGGAGGGGGATGTGAAACATGCAAAACTAAAAGCTGCTCATCCGGGAAGTCATCCTGGATAGGAAATGCATCCTTCTCTCTCTCTCTATTCTACTCAAGAAAAGAACGCACCTCTCGCACGCAAGAGGGGTAAGGCAAATGTGATATTACATGCAGCTTAGCAGGGTCAACCTCTATGCCCTTATGCGAAATAATGTGCCCTAAGACTATGCCTTGTTCTACCATAAAATGACATTTTTCAAAATTCAAGACAAGGTTAGTCTCAATGCACCTATTAAGCACCTTAGACAAACTATCAAGACATGCATCAAAAGAGGAACCATATACACTAAAATCATCCATGAAGACCTCTATGCAATGCTCAAGTAAGTCATTAAAAATACTCATCATACATCTTTGAAAAGTGCCAGGAGCATTGCATAGGCCAAAAGGCATCTTCCTATAAGCAAATGTACCAAAAGGACAGGTAAATGTAGTCTTATGTTGGTCCTCTGGTGCAATACAGATTTGGAAATAACCAGAGAAACCATCTAAGAAGCAATAGTGAGATTTACCTGCCAGGCGCTCCAACATCTGATCAATGAAGGGAAGAGGAAAGTGATCCTTGCGGGTCGCCTGGTTGAGCTTCCTATAATCAATGCAGATCTCCAACTGTTCTGCACTCTAGTGGGAATCAGCTCATCCTTCTCATTTTTGACAACTGTCACCCCAGACTTCTTGGGAACTACTTGAACCGGGCTTACCCAAGTGCTGTCTGAAATGGGGTAGATAATACCAGCTTGCAGCAGCTTGGTGACCTCTTTCTTCACCACATCAAGAATCTGGGGGTTCAACCGTCTCTGGGGTTGTCTCACTGGTTTAGCCCCATCCTCCAATAAAATCCGATGCATGCACATGGAGGGGCTAATACCAGGTATGTCTGCCAAAGTCCATCCTATTGCCCTTTTGTTTGCTCTAATCACATCCAGCAGCTGCTTCTCTTGATCAACAGAAAGGGAGGTAGAGATGATCACTGGAAGTTTCTGCTCAGCCTCCAAGTAAGCATATCTGAGATGAGGAGGAAGGGGCTTCAGGTCCAATAAAGGTGCCTGCATCACAGATGGAACTAAAGGAGCAGCAGAATTGGATTCTGCCGCCTGCACCTGAACAAGTGAATTAGACTCATGCAAAACAGAAATGGGGTTAGCATGATCTGAATCTATATCATATGAATCAACAGATGCAGTAGCAGAATTTAAAAACTGGTCAATTTCAATGCATGCAGTGCACATTTCGGAATCAGAACATGCAGAACAAGTAAATGAGCTAGTGAAAGATGGCAAATCATAATCATGCAAAAAGTCTAGAACATGCTCATCAATCAGATCATCAAGCAAGTCAACATGAAAAATAGAGTGGTCATCAGAAAAATGTTTCATAGCATCAAAAATATTGAATCGAACCACACTGTCATAAAATTCCATGGAAAGTGTACCTGCATGCACATCTATCTTGGTTCGGGCTGTTTTCAAAAATGGTCTCCCTAATATGATAGGGACAGCACTACGAGAGGTGTCCTCTTCCATATCAAGAATATAAAAATCAGCAGGAAAGATAAGTTCTTCAACCCGAACCAGGACATCCTCTATCAAACCTGCGGGGTAGGCAGTAGATCTATTTGCCAAGTGAATAACCACACCCGTAGGTTGAAGGGGTCCAAGTGAAAGAGACTTGAAAACAGACATAGGCATAACATTAATAGATGCTCCTAAATCTAGCAAAGCATTCTCAAATTTAGTATTACCTATGATACAAGGCACAGAGAAAGTTCCAGGATCCTTACACTTTTCAGGAATATGAGGGACGGGTTTACCTATAAGAGCAGAGACATTTCTTCCCATGTTGATCCTCTCATTGCCCTTGAGCTTCCGTTTGTGTGTGCATAGATCCTTCAAGAACTTTGCATACCTTGGAATCTGCTTGATTGCATCAAGAAGGGGTATGTTGACTTCCACCTTCCTGAATGTGTCAAGTATCTCTTTGTCAATCTCTTCCATTTTCTTGCTTTGAGTCACCCCCCTTGGTGGGAAAGGAAGAGGAATGGGGGGTGGTTGTTGAGTAGCAGCAGGTGTTGTGCTTGTGGAAGGCTGAGCTGGATGGGATTTTCTGGTACTTGTGTGCTCACTCTCCTCGACCATTTGGCTCTTCTTGTTGGTTGAAACTAGATCATCTTTGTTGAGGTCAGATTCTGGTGTGGGTATGACAATCTGCTTCCCTGACCTTAGACTAATGGCATTCACATTCTGGTTTGGATTGATCACTGTTTGGGATGGCAACTTGTTAGAATTCTGAGATTGCATAGTGTTGATTGCTGTTGCCATCTGTCCCATCTGATTGGTCAAAGATTGAATGGAGGCCTCTTGTCTTTGAATGGATGCTCTAGTTTCCTATTGGAATTGGAGATTTTGCATGGTCATCTGTTTCATCAGCTCTTCCAATGAAGGCTGCTGCTCAGTACTAGGAGCTGGTGGTGCTGAATTAGCCTGTTGTTGTCTCTGTTGTTGGACTGGAGGAGGTACATATGGTGGTCTAGAATTGTTCTGAAATTGAACCTGTGAAGGTTGCTGTTGATCAGACCATCTCAGGTTGGGATGGTTCCTCCAACCAGGGTTGTATCTATTGGTAGAGAGATCAAAGTTCTGTGGCTGCTGGTTTCTACTGTTGAAGATGTTGGCGGCATATGCCTTAGGTTGGTCAGCACTAGTCGTGGGCTGCTGCTGCACAGAAGGGCATGCATCTGTGGGGTGCTCAGCGGATGTGCATATGCCACATAATCTAGCAGGCAGAGACAACTTCTTCTGGTTGATGGCCAATTGAGTGACCAAAGTTGTAAGTGAATCTATCTTCTGTTCAAGCTTCTCAACCTTACCAGAACTTGTGCCAACATCATTCACTCCTCTCACTATGATTGCATCGCTGTTGCCCCTTGCATGGAATTGTTGACAATTGGAAGCCATCTTCTCAATCTTGACTCTGGCTTCTAAAGGTGTCATGTCTCCTAGGGCACCACCACTTGCAGCATCAAGCATGTTTCTCTCCATGAGGTTGAGACCTTCATAGAAATATTGAATAAGCAGCTGCTCTGAGATCTGATGGTGGGGGCAGCTCGCACACAGTCTCTTGAATCTCTCCCAATACTCATAGAGACTTTCTCCAACTTGTTGCCTGATGCCTGATATATCCTTTCGGATTGCTGTTGTTCTGCATGCAGGGAAGAATTTCTCCAAAAATGCCCTCTTCAGGTCATCCCAGACTGTGATAGAACCAGGGGCCAGATTGTACAACCAATCCTTGGCTAGCCCCTCTAGGGAGTGTGGGAATGCCTTAAGACAAACATGATCCTCTTGCACATCATGTGGTTTCATAGTAGCACAGACAATATGGAACTGCTTGAGATATTTATGAGGATCCTCACCTGCAAGACCATTAAACTTGGGCAACAAATGAATTAGTCCAGACCTTAGCTCATACGGGTCATCGGGATACTGGATGCACAAATCTTCAATAGTGAAATCAGGTGCAGCCAGCTCCCTCAATGTCCTCTCACGTGGTGGAGGTTGAGCCATATTTTCAGAATAATCAGAATAAGAATCAGAATTTATAGGAATAGAAGAAAAAGAAGCAGACTCACTATGTAAAGACTCAACAGACTCACTACCTATGGACTGGTTCCTATTTTGTCTAACTAGTCTGTGATAAGTTCTATCAATTTCAGGGTTATATGGATGCAAGTAGCTTGGGTTGCCCCTAGTCATGTACTGAACAGAACACCATGAAGCATAGCAAACTGTCACTAATATACATGACCAAAATAGGCAACAAAATTTTTTACTTTTTAAAATTTTTTTTCTTTATTTTTTTCAGCACCCTAAAATCACGAAAACATACCACAAAAAGTTTGAGGAAAAAATTCAAAAGGGAACCAAGTCAAACAATTAAATCAGAGACCAAAAACTAAGAAAATAAAACTTGTAAAATAAAAAAGAAATAGTAAAACGGCTTTTTCAGGATCCAGACGAAGGAGTTTTCTAACAAAGTGAGAAAAATCAGATTATTCAGAAAATTCCCTTCGATTTGATATAAAATTCGTCAAATTCCGAGTTACGGGTCAAAAGTTGCGACGATTTGAAGAAAGTGCTGCTAAAACTTGGAAAATTTTTCTGGAACTCACAACCAGTGATGATCTGAGTGATCGTGGTGCCTCAAAACCTTTGTATATGATAAAAGTAGTGTGGATATAAATTTTCGTGCAAAAATTCCACCCACAACTATGTGAACTAGCAACCACAGAATCAATCAAATACACTAATCGCAACAAAATAGCAAAACAGCAAACAGTGCAACTTCAACCGGTTATCAGAATTGACTACTAGACCTTGAATCAGACACGACACACTATAATAACTATACTGACTACGACACTAACTAACTACTAATGACCTTTGGCAAGAACCGATACTCCCCGGCAACGGCGCCAAATTTGATCGAGGCCGTACCCGATACAAATAAAAACAGTTTAAGTATAGTACTAGGAAGTGACTCCTAGGTCGTCTCCCAAGGAATATCTTATCAAGCAAAAGGTCGAACACATAGTATGCATAGAAAACAGGGGGGTTTTTGTATTGAATATTGAATAGTTGAAATCAAAACAGAATAAATCAAAACGAAATAACACATAAGGAAAAGCAAATAAACCCCTTTGGCTCGCGTTCACAACTCTATCATCGGTCACAAAAGATCAATTTCTTTCCTCTTCACTGTCCAACTCGTGAGAATTAAATACTAAGCGAAAATTCAATTCTCACCCCAAAACCCAAACCTCTAATTAAGCATTAAAAGCCAAAGCATGGAGTTTTTACGAGTTTGCATAAATTAAGCATTCATACACATGGATTATCTCTATAGAATGGAACTAAGCGAACCATAACATATCAATAAGCATGAAAACAGTGAATAAAAACGAAATAGCATTAAGAATAAAACCTCAAGAGTATGTGATACATTACCAAAGGGATTTAACCTAAGAGTTTAGCCTTCCATGAAGAAAAATACCAAAAATGTGTAGAAAGGGAAGAAAGAGAAACCCTAGCAGCCACCACAAGCTTGGAGAGCAAAACTAAGCCTTCTCTATGAGAGAGAATGTAAAAAACGTGGAATGATAGATGGCTCCTAGGGTTTACACGAATTTAGCTTTTTAAATCACAAAACGGGCCTAAATCATGGGCCCAAATCCTAAGTTAAGCTTATCTCTAAATTAAATCTAAAAATATCTTATAGATAAAATCTAAATCTTAAAAGATATAACTAAATCTCAACTAATCCTAAAGATAGATTACAATCTTCACTTCATCATATATCTTCTCTTCCAACATTAAATCTTCATTCCCAAAATGTCCAAAAAGCCCTTGTGCCAAATATGACCTGAAAATAGAAATAGAATTAATTAGGCTAAATAATCCCAAATTAAACAATATTCAGAATAGTAGTCCAATAAACTCTAAATCACTAAATCAAGCTAAACAATGTCAAATAGGCAACAAGTATCAATAATAGGAGTAAAATAATGCAAGGAAAAATGGGAAATAAAATGCTCATCAAGGTGACATAGCCCTAGAACACTTTACTTTATTCGGTTTCCAAACAAAAGGTTTGGATGGTCTCTCGGTTTCGCGGTTTACTAAATTGGTCAATTTTCGTTGGCACTATAGTTCTCCTGTGGACTTCATGGGGAAGTCAAAATTGCAGAGTTTCCGAGAAATACTTTATGAAAATAAGGCAAAGAAAACAAAACTTTACACATATGTACATAAATACATTTATATACAAACACAAGCATGTCCTGGAAGTATATACATATACATACACATAAGCGTATTATGAAAATAGTCACATATACGCTATTATTCATATTTTCAAAACCTAGTTTGGAAAAATCTTTACAAAACAGTTCAAGAAAACCTCTGATATACATATATACACATGTATATACAACATAGACCAAAATAGTGCATCAACCTCCCGATTGAACTTAAGTCCCTGGTTTTGCTTAAATAAAACCCTTTGTCTGTCATAAATTTAATTATTACCATTTGGGGTTTAAGTTCAACCGATAGAACTCCACACTTGACTTTCGTTTAGTGTTGAAGTTATCGGACTTGATTTAGTAGTGGGAACCAATCACAAGTTCGATATAAAAGTTGTTATGGTTTTTCTTAGATTTTAGTCTAACCGATGCCAACTAAGTCACTTGGTTAGATTAGAATCACGAACTTAAATTATTTGATTTTCATGGTTCCACTCCCAATCTTGGTTCGCTTACTTTAACACTAGATCAATCCACACCCAAACACATTTCGAGGACCTCTTAATCGAATTTGAACCGCTTCCCAACTTAGGTAAAAAAAGTTTCTTTTATTCTTGTAAATTTCCAATTGAAATAGTTCGGCGGCTTGAATCCGATCGATTAGTTCTCGATTCCTATTTCACCCTCGGTGTCACAACTACTTGAATCAAGATTAGAAATGGAATCAACCGTTACTTTAATTTAAATCTTATTTTTCGTTCTCTTTGATACTAATCCAATCAATGTGAATTTCATCACTTGGTCGTATTAGTATCAAAGTCATAACTCCTTTAATTCCGGCGGTTCCATTTCCAATCTTTGTCCAATTACGTTGACACCACATGATTCAACCAACATACATTCAAAACATACACAAATGCACATAGTAAGGCAAAGAGAAAACAACAAACAATTGGAAACTAAGGTTTTATCCATAGAAAATCGTTTACTAATTTATAGTAGTGCACGAACTCCTAGATTTCGACGACTTCACCTCCCGGTAAATGTAATGTCGGATTGGCCAATTCCCACACTACATTAAATCGGTGGTAGTAGCCCTCGTAATCCAATGGACTCCCGTACTACGGTTTCAATTGCCTTAGCATTATCCGGATTTCCTTTGTATAAAACTTTAGCTTTGCATTATCCTAATACTTAAAACACTTCAACTCTCAACCATTCACCTAATGCCACTTAGGTTTGTCGTTTGCAATGGGGAACACTTACAATATTCGAACTTTCCAAATTTTCTTCTTTTATCACTTGTCAGCATTCCCTTTTGCAAACTCAAACCCGATCCTTTTTCTCTTAACATTGAAACCTCTATATATACACTTACTTCCCTAGTAACTATTCATATACATACTCCTCATCATAAATCATAAACTAGTGTTGATGATGCACAAACCAATATTCTAAATGTGGTGCAAATGCAATGCAGTAACATTTCATTTTCCTTTACTTTTCACTTTGTAACATTTTCACTTTTAATGTAATGCAATGAAATGCAATGCAATCTCACTTCTCCCTCTTGTACATTGTGCTTCACATGCTCCCCGTAGGAGGGTTCTTCTCACAATGTACAACTTTTAACAATTTTAACTTTATCGACATTGTACTTCACATTCTCCCCGCAGGAGGGTTCTTCATACAATGTCCACTTTTTAACAATTTCATTTTATGTACATTGTACTTCACGATCTCCCCGCAGGAGGGTTCTTCGTGCAATGTACCACTTTTGACAATTTTCACTTTTTCCTCACATCCCCTCCACACTTTGGGAAAAACAAACTAGGAGTAAATGTCCCTATTCCTTTCTACATTGCACTTCACCGTCTCCCCGCAGGAGGGTTCTTCATGCAATGCAGGCCCCTTTGCACTTCTTGGTCTCCCCGTAGGAGTGTTCTTCATGTTGGGGAGGAGCCATCCTCCGTAGTCACGAAATAGGTAAGTGACCGATAGAATTACTATAGTGTGCACTGGACCAATCACCAACTCAACTGTTACTTCACATTCTCCCCGAAGGAGGGTTCTTCATACCCGTTTACTACTAGGGTGATCAAAGTCCTCTATAGTAACTCCCGTGATTGTTTCATAACCACAATAAAATCACTATCTATTCACAGCCACTAGTTCTATGAACCTTCACATTCTCCCCGTAGGAGGGTTCTTCAGTTCATAGAACCTGGATTCGATAATCTTTCCCAAAATACCTAAGGTCCACCTTTCTCCATGAATGCAGGTGTTTCTAGTTCGTTTAAGGGATATTAATCATCCATTCTTTATTTAGATAGATTCATTGGGAGTGTTTTCTAACCTAAAACATAAGGCCGTATGATGCAACAATCACATTTCAAATATGCACACATTTATGCACAAACATTTAGCAACCAATACGCACATTCATTCCTAATTATGCTTAACAATAACATCAAACATACACAACAAACAATTGACACTAACATTTTTACTTAAACATATAAGTCTCACCTTTATTCAAGAAACTTGAGATAAGAGTGTTGGCAGGGGAATCGGGATTACTTTCCCTCAGGTCAAAAGGAAGAACTGCTCTGATACCATATTGTAACACCCCAATTTTCATAATTTAAAAAAAAATTATATAGAAATAAAAGTTTTTGGAAATAAACAGGGAACTTTAAAACTCTTTTAAATATATAAAATACATAATCAGAGTTTGAAATAAAGCGGATAACTTTAAAAATTACAATTTACAAATTAAGTTCATACAAAAATGTGGGGCACCCAAATACAATATAGAATACTTATACAAAATTAATTCCTTTGCTTTCGACTTCTTCTGCTGCGCGCTCTGATCTTCAAGCTCCTTGAACATGTACCTAAATTATGTACCTAAATTGTTATCCACTAAGGATGAGATCTTTCACAACACAGTGAATTAAAAGGACAGTAAACAGTTCATAATAAAACTTAAGACTAATAACCAAATCAAAGATAGAGGCAACAAAACACATTCGGATTCACAACTCCATTTTCATTCATATCATTCATATTCATTTCAAACTTCCATTTCCATTTAACCAATCCAATATCCACACACTTTAACAATTAAACCATTAAAACACTTATCTTTTTTACCATTAGAAACAATTAACACTTAGATTGCAAAACAACCATCACAAACAATACAAGCTAGCTCACAATTCAACAGGGAATGCACAAGCAGTCGATGTAACACCCTCACTTAATTAGTTAATTTTAAGTTTTATTAAAATTGGTGTTAGAAAATTCCTTTTTAAACTTGATTACTTATAAAAACTTCTTACGAAAATTCGGCAGAGTTTCCTCTGTTTTTCGGACTTCCCAAAATTTTTCTTCTTTAAACCTGTCAGTCCAGAAATATTTAAAAACATAAAACGTAATAGGCTAATAATCAGTTCAGATCCTAACGCCCGATTAGTATAAGCTTCAGGGCATACGACTATTACATATTCTAAAATTACAAAAATAGTTGTCCACTCTGTTGGAAGTCAAGCTTTCCCAAGGACTTCAAGTGCAATCATTAGATGGTTTTGATGATAACAAACTCAAGATTCTCAAGTTCATATCAAGTGCTATCACATGATCTTCATGATTCAAGTCCAAGCTTTATGTTGAAGACTCAAGCAAATGAAGTTGAAGATTCAAGCAAATGAAGATTTTAGCCCTTTCCCTTAGGACATTATGTAAGGTAATGAAGTCAAGATTTATATTATGTTAAAAGGCCAATATAAGTTTTTCTAAATATATTTTTCATAATTAAGGAGAAGAAAAAGAAGTTTTGTGAAAATCAGTTTTTCTATCTTAGTTTTGGTGAAAATAATTGATGTTACAAAACTCTGAATATTTTTATGTATGCAAGAGAGAGTAATCGATTACTTGCCTAAGTTAATCGATTAACTTTGTTGCATCATAGAAAAATCAGAGAGCTTGTAATCGATTAAGTGAACTTTGCTAATCCATTACTTTCTTATGAGAGTAATTGATTACCTGGCTCAAGTAATCGATTATAATTGTTGCATCATATATTTTCCTGAGACAAAGTAATCGATTATTGCTTTGACATAATCGATTACATGATGTTGCATCATATAAAAATCAGAGGCTCTGTAATCGATTATTAGAATAGTGGTAATCGATTATATGTGTTGCATCATACATTAAACAGAAGTGAAGTAATCGATTACATGCATGTGATAATCGATTACTGGTTTTTAAAATGAATTTCAAAGTTTCTATTTTTAAAGGGATAATCGATTACTTCCCCTGAAGTAATCGATTACCTCAAGTTTTATTGAAAAACGTGTCAGAGTCATTTTGATTTATTTCCTGATTTGTTTTTACTTAATTGATTCTGATTTATTTTCAAAATTCGAATTTGATTTTATTTTTGAAAATATTCCTTTTTTGTTTTAAGAATCAAATCCTTGATTTATTTTCTAAATCTTTTTTATTTGGTTTTGATTTTAAAACTTAAATTATTTTATTTCCAAAATCGTTTTTGATTTGATTCTGATTCTTTTTTCAAATTCAAAATTCAAATTTCAAATATTTGGTTTTAATTCTTAAATCTTTTATTTTATGTTTTGATTTGATTTTAATTTCAATACTATCTCTATTTACTTTGTTTTGGAAAATCATTTCATTCTTCTACATTGAACCAATCTGATATTCACGCTTCATCTTCTTCTTCTCCATCAACTTCTGGTTTTTCACGCTAAATCTTTTTGAAGAAAAACTAAACCTTATTTTGGCCTTGTAACAACTTTATATCGACTTCATTATCATAGAGCTTTATTGTTGTATCTGTGTTATCTAGAACACATATTTGTTAGAGTGGCCTTATATTGTTGTATCAGCACTATTGAGAGTGCACTATAGGTCTTGTACCTGATCAATCATACCATAACCAGTGTTGTAAGGGGTGTGTAACCCTTAGTGACTAGGGAGTGAATCTCCTAGTGCGAATGTGCTGCGTTCGTGGTTGTAGGGTGAGGAACCCTTTGTGTGTGGGTAGTGTTAGACGAACGGTGGGTCACCTAGTAGTTAGGCTATCTGGAAATCTAGGAAAGGTTTTCCTAGTTGTGTATCGAGGTCCCTGGCGAAAGGAGGTTCCTAGTAGCTTGCGGGGTGCTCTGGTTGTACTTGGGGACGCGAGGCGTCTTTGGTTTAGTGAAAAGCTCAAGCGGGTCGCTTGGGGACTGGAGTAGGCGGGGTTTGCCGAACCAGGATAAAATCTTCGGTGCAATCTCTTCTATCCCTATCTCTTTTATATTCTGTTGTTATATTTATTTGTTGTGCATCATAGCATCTATTTTCGTAATAATCTATTTTAAGAGAATTTAAAATAATAAGCGCGGTAACGGTTTTCGTTGTTCTTATTTAATTCGTATCCGCGCATATTAAGTTTTTCATAATAGTATTAATATTATTCGCTTATGCGCAATCGTTTTCATCAATATATTGTTTTCCGCTGCAAAATCTCTTTAAGTTTATTGAAAACGATTTAATTCGAATATTTTTCAATGTTTTTATAAACACCCAATTCACCCCCCCCCCTCTTGGGTGACGGCTACCAATCCTATCAATAATTCTAACACACTCATACTAAACAATATACATCCCACGTAGTGGAATGAAAATCCTACTCGGCCATTTCCCATGTAAGCTCCACTTCAATACTTGCAAAATATAGCAAGAAGGGTAGCATTACACAGAACTTAGAAAGAGAAATTCTATCAATAATTCTAACAATTGGTATCAGAGCTTCGTGCTCTGGTAAAGGCTTAACAGCCTGAGTTAAAGATCCGTTGTAGATTGGCAGCATTGGGATATTTATTTTGTTTTAATATGGAGGGATTTTCATTCGATGAAGCACCATTTTTTGATGGAAATCATTTTCACTATTGGAGTGCGAGAATGAAAATATTTTTACAATCTATCAGCATTCGTCTATGAAATATCGTTTTACATGGTTTTGATGAAAAATCTTCTTCCTTGAATTTTCAAGCTATGCATGTTTTTAAAAATGCTTTGAACCATGATGCATTTGCTATCATTGAAAATTGTGAAAATTCTAAGGATATTTGGGACACTTTACATCTACACTATGCTACTAATGATCTTGTTGAAAGTGTAAGTGTCCACAGGAAAGAGGAGAAGGAACATCAAGAAGTTGTTATAGAACGTAAAAGGACCAACTCCCTAGACGAAGATTCAGATGATGAAAGTGAAAGCGTGGGGAGTAACTCAACAAGCGACTGTGATGACTTAGAGAGGATTTTTGAAACCTTTATGGACTCACTAGAGGAATCAAGTGACTCGGATGCGGAATCAATGGCAGATGAAATTAAAACATCTGACTACTTGGCTCATGAGGACCATGAGGTAATTTCAATTAATCCTTGTTCTAAATCTCTACAATTTGCATATAATGATTTGAGTGATGATTTGTTATCTTTAGAAAATAGAAACTTGGACTCTTTACAAAAATTATCTCAAATTGAAAATGAAATTGATTTTTTGAAAAATGGAGATATTTTTGATAAAGAGATGTTTTTAGAAAATAGCTCCTCAACTATTTTTGAAAATTGTTTTGATATTGAAAAGCAAGTTGAGGATGCACTCTTTGAATATAGTAACATTGAAAAATCCATTTGCTCAAATTCCTTGCTTGAATGTGAAATTGAAAAGGATGTTGATATTCAAAAATCAAGCAAAGTGTTTGACAATGAAATTTTTCAATGTGAAGTTAAAAATTCCAAGTTTCATGAAAATAATTTTGAAAAAGTCAAATCATCATCCAAACCCATTACTTGCAATTATTGTGGCAATTTAGGACATATTTCTCATTTATGCTTTTATCGTAAAAATTTAAATATGAGAAATAATATGCAATGGGTTCCAAAGGCCTCTAAGGAATCTATGACTAACCCCCAAGGACCCAAGATAAAATGGGTACCAAAAGGTTCTCCTTGTGTTATAAATGTGCAGGAAATGAAATCAAAGGGTGAACCAATTGGACAACGTAAGGGGAAGTCAATGAAGTCAAAGGGTCAATGGTCCAAAAATAAGCAATGTGGTCGAAAGAAGAAGATGTTCACAACCAAAGCCTCTCACGTGCAAAAAGGTGAAATCATAAGATTGAGGACTTTAAACAAAAAGCAATGGCATAAACCAAGTGGAGGAGAAAAAGGGAAAATAACAAAGATGGTACCTAAGAGGACAAGAATTAGTTGGGATGATCAAAGGAGAAAGATGCCTACCAACACCAAAGCTTCACATGAGAAAAATGGAAGAACCAATCAAAAGGTGAAGCAATGGGTAAAGGCAAGAACTTCATTGGTCAACAAACCTAAGGTATCAATCTCTTATTCTTCTTATATCAATGACTATACAAAGGTATACTTGGACTATTCTAATTTTTATTTATACTAAGGTGGATCATGGGTGCTAAATTTTTTTTTTAAAAAAAAATATTTTTAATTATCATGATCACTCCTTGGTTGAATTAAATCATGTGTGCTTTAAACCTTTTTGAAAATTCTTTTTAGCACATGATTATTTTTGATATAGTCCTAGATACCTGTTACATATAGTGTGTTGTATCATGTGTGACTAAAATTTTGTTGTTATCTTCTATCACATGATTACACTTTATATGTAATGATAGCACATTGATATATGAGGACATGCTTGTATGTGTAAGAACATGTTTGGTACGACATGGACTTATAACATAAGCATGATGTTATTTCTTTTTATGATTAGTGCATATGTTTCAAATTGTCTATTCATATTTTGCCTCAACAATATCTTTGATATTTGTGAGGAGATGTAACTAATCATAGAGGATCCAAGACTTTGGATACCAAGAAAATGCTCCTATGTAGTCTTACAGGTAATACTTCAAATACAAGAGGAGCTATGTACGAAGGAATTAAATTAAAGAATTCCAAATGAAAAATTATGTTTCTTTCCCTCATGGTGTCAAATGGAAAATACTGGAGAAGGAGGACATGATTCCGTTTTCCATCACGGAGCCTAAAGAAAAATGCCAAAGAGAGATATGGTCTTAATAAAGGGAAATGCGACTTGAATAGACACAAGTGGAGCTCTTAACATGTTGTTTAATGAGAACGAGAGACTTAAAAGAAGAACTCCACAAGTGCACAAACATCCCTTATGATGTGGAAAATCAACACCTACGATAAGTATCACCACACTTATTTTTTTTAATACTATATGATATTTATCTTTGTGTCACACATGTTTATCCTGTTGCTGAAATTGTATTTATTCCTTCTTCGATATGTTGGTACAAAAATTTTTTTGAAGAATAAATTATTTTCAGCATACACCATATTCATGTGTTACTAACGCCTAAGGATCCAATTAACTTGGATACCAAGAGATACATGTGCTAATTAGTTTTGCAGGTATTCCTACAAGTATCAGTATGCAAGTCCTCTACAAACTTGGTTAATGGATTCAAATGAAAAGAGAACTGGGCAATACTCAAATACTTGAAGGTGATACAGCAATATCAAGACGATCTCTTGGAATGGAAGAAGTGCAACACATTGAATAAGAGGAGAATTCCTTCAATTGCAGAATGTTGAATATCCAAATAGAAGGAACTCCAAAGCTCTCAATTTCAAATCATCACTATAAGTATCACTGATATTTGTTTATTTTTTTATGATGATTCTACTTATGATATGTGCTACATGATATTTTGTGCTGAAGTGCATTAAATATTTATTGTCATAGCATATAGGTCTTCAAATTTTTGTGATGATTATAAGCATACACATGTTTTAATGATGCATTTGATCTCCCTTTATATCTTACTTGGTTGAATCATTCTTTTAGAAAGGGGGAGAAATATTTTTTCAAATTTGCATGAAAACATGTTTGCTACTTCACTCTATCTTGACATCATGTGTCTTTTTAACTATGTATTGGGACAAAATTTTTTGTGTTTCCCATAACTCCTTATGCTGATGTCAAAATAGGGGGAGTAAAGTATGTAACAAATCTCCTTGTTATTATTAATGCTTCTACCCAGTGTTTCAGGGGGAGTTTAGCATTTGGTTTATTTGATCAAAAGGGGAGAGATATTTTACAAAAGACATGGGCTTAATGAAGACAAAAGGGAAAGAGAACCAAATGTCGTCGACAAATCAAAAGGGATCCTGTGATAACTCCCATGGAAAGGAAAGTGAGAAGTCAAGCTTACTCATGGAGAGAAGAATTCTGAGCTTTATTGCATATCTGATAAATAACAAAAGGGGGAGAAGAAAAGTTCAAGCAGAACAACAAGAGAAGAATTCTGAACCCACTTTTTGCTGTTGACAAAAGGGGGAGAAGAATTCCTGAATGACGCTGAATGATGCAAGGATGCGAAGCATTTAATTTGTTATATATCCTTTTTGTATCCTTGTTGTATTATTTGTGTTCTAGGGATAAGGATGTGTTTATTATATATACATTTGCTTGTATAACACTTGTGATGCAGATCATTCAGAATACAGGTTTGTCATCATCAAAAAGGGGGAGTGTTGGAAGTCAAGCTTTCCCAAGGACTTCAAGTGCAATCATTAGATGGTTTTGATGATAACAAACTCAAGATTCTAAAGTTCATATCAAGTGCTATCACAAGATCTTCATCATTCAAGTCCAAGCTTTATGTTGAAGACTCAAGCAAATGAAGTTGAAGATTCAAGAAAATGAAGATTTTAGCCCTTTCCCTTAGGACATTATGTAAGGTAATGAAATCAAGATTTATATTATGTTAAAAGGCCAATATAAGTTTTTCTAAATATATTTTTCATAATTAAGGAGAAGAAAAAGAAGTTTTGTGAAAATCAGTTTTTCTATCTTAGTTTTGGTGAAAATAATTGATGTTACAAAACTCTGAATATTTTTATGTATGCAAGAGAGAGTAATCGATTACTTGCCTAAGTTAATCGATTAACTTTGTTGCATCATAGAAAAATCAGAGAGCTTGTAATCGATTAAGTGAACTTTGCTAATCCATTACTTTCTTATGAGAGTAATCGATTACCTGGCTCAAGTAATCGGTTATAATTGTTGCATCATATATTTTCCTGAGACAAAGTAATCGATTATTGCTTTGAGATAATCGATTACATGATGTTGCATCATATAAAAATCAGAGGCTCTGTAATCGATTATTAGAATAGTGGTAATCGATTATATGTGTTGCATCATACATTAAAAAGAAGTGAAGTAATCGATTACATGCATGTGATAATCGATTACTGGTTTTTAAAATGAATTTCAAAGTTTCTATTTTTAAAGGGATAATCGATTACCTCCCTGAAGTAATCGATTACCTCAAGTTTTATTGAAAAACGTGTCAGAATCATTTTGATTTATTTCCTGATTTGTTTTTACTTAATTGATTCTGATTTATTTTCAAAATTCGAATTTGATTTTATTTTTGAAAATATTCCTTTTTTGTTTTAAGAATCAAATCCTTGATTTATTTTCTAAATCTTTTTTATTTGGTTTTGATTTTAAAACTTAAATTATTTTATTTCCAAAATCGTTTTTGATTTGATTCTGATTCTTTTTTCAAATTCAAAATTCAAATTTCAAATCTTTGGTTTTAATTCTTAAATCTTTTATTTTATGTTTTGATTTGATTTTAATTTCAATACTATCTCTATTTATTTTGTTTTGGAAAATCATTTCATTCTTCTACATTGAACCAATCTGATATTCACGCTTCATCTTCTTCTTCTCCATCAACTTCTGGTTTTTCACGCTAAATCTTTTTGAAGAAAAACTAAACCTTATTTTGGCCTTGTAACAACTTTATATCGACTTCATTATCATAGAGCTTTATTGTTGTATCTGTGTTATCTAGAACACATATTTGTTAGAGTGGCCTTATATTATTGTATCAGCACTATTGAGAGTGCACTATAGGTCTTGTACCTGATCAATCATACCATAACCAGTGTTGTAAGGGGTGTGTAACCCTTAGTGACTTGGGAGTGAATCTCCTAGTGCGAACGTGCTGCGTTCGTGGTTGTAGGGTGAGGAACCCTTTGTGTGTGGGTAGTGCTAGACGAACGGTGGGTCACCTAGTAGTTAGGCTATCTGGAAATCTAGGAAAGGTTTTCCTAGTTGTGTATCGAGGTCCCTGGCGAAAGGAGGTTCCTAGTAGCTTGCGGGGTGCTCTGGTTGTACTTGGGGACGCGAGGCGTCTTTGGTTTAGTGAAAAGCTCAAGCGGGTCGCTTGGGGACTGGAGTAGGCGGGGTTTGCCGAACCAGGATAAAATCTCCGGTGCAATCTCTTCTATCCCTATCTCTTTTATATTCTGTTGTTATATTTATTTCTTGTGCATTATAGCATCTATTTTCGTAATAATCTATTTTAAGCGAATTTAAAATAATAAGCGCGGTAACGGTTTTCGTTGTTCTTATTTAATTCGTATCCGCGCATATTAAGTTTTTCATAATAGTATTAATATTATTCGCTTATGCGCAATCGTTTTCATCAATATATTGTTTTCCGCTGCAAAATCTCTTTAAGTTTATTGAAAACGATTTAATTCGAATATTTTTCAATGTTTTTATAAACACCCAATTCATCCCCCCCCCCCCCTCTTGGGTGACGGCTGCCAATCCTATCAATAATTCTAACACACTCATACTAAACAATATACATCCCACGTAGTGGAATGAAAATCCTACTCGGCCATTTCCCATGTAAGCTCCACTTCAATACTTGCGAAATATAGCAAGAAGGGTAGCATTACACAGAACTTAGAAAGAGAAATTCTACAAGAGACATAGCAATAAACTAAGCCTACCCTATATTTAATATCCGTTACTCATAAATATCAATATAATTATTTTTCTTTTAGTTCTTCACTTATTCTCACTTTCTTTTAACTTTTAATTCTCTTTTCATTTTCCCACATTGTATTCCATTTTTAATCCGCTATTCATCTCTATATCATTTCTCTTTTCATTCTTTCAGTTCTATTCTTTTTCCTTTTAATGCCGACATGCCTCGACAGGCTCGCATCGGTGCCGACACGCCTCGACAGGCTCGCATCGGTCTTCCATCTTTTATTATCGACACATCTCGACAGGCTCGCGCCGATGTTGACACGCCTCGACAGGCTCGCATCGGTCTTTCATTCTTATTATTATCGACACGCCTCGACAGGCTCGTGTCGCAGTGTTCTTTTAATACCGACACGTCTCGACAGGCTCGCATCGGTGCCGACACGCCTCGACAGACTCGCATCGGGCTTCTTTTATCTTTTATTTTCAACACGCCCCGACAGGCTCGCATAGCTTTTATTCTTTTAATACCGACACGCCTCGACAGGCTCGCATCGGTGCCGACACGCCTCGACAGGCTCGCATCGGGCTTCATTTACCTTTCTTTCTTTTTCTTTTTCTTTTTCTTCTTGTCTTCCTTTTTATTTTTCTTAATCATATATCTTTTCTCTTCTTTTGGTTTCCAGTAATATTCTCTTTTCTCTCTTTTCTTTCCTTAGTGACTTATTCTCATTTCAATTATTTTCCTATATTTAAGTATTTCTCTTTCTCTTCTTTTTCTTCTTCTATTTATTAATTTATCCTAATTTATATTAAACTCACTTAGCGTTAGTATAGTCGTTATATTTTAATTCTCTTTTCAAATTCTTTATTATTTATATAATTCCTCTCTATCACACTATTATTTGCTTATTTTCCCTTTATTATTTCTCTATTCTATTTATCTACTATTATTACATTCCCTCTCATTGTCTTATTATCTTTTCACGAAATTCTTTACTTATTACCTACTTGTATTTAAAATTTAGTTTAGCATTTTATTTCATTACTACCCGACAACTCTTAACTAAGACCACTCTGCACTTTCCTATGGTTTTCGAATTTTCACTCCTCTTTTTACCTCGCATTTAATTTCAATCACTCTACTCTCATTGCCTATTACAATTACTCTATATCCTTTAACTTCCATGCTTCGTTGGTTTTTCCTCAACTAATTTCCCCTGATTTTATTTTATGTTTTCCTACATTTCCAATTCTATATTAACTCTTTTAATATCCTAACACCCTCATTCACTCTAGACTTTATTCTATGCACATATATTTTATCCCCTAAAGTGTGGTTTTTCATTAACTATTTTTAAATAAATCATTTATATTAGCGGGGACTACCCTAAGGTTCATTAACTTATTTCTTAATTACCCTATTCTTAATCACCACTATAGAATCCTAGAATTTACTTCCCAAGTAAAGGTAACACAGCCCTTCTTACCTGGGAGTCCTGACAAAAGGAACAATATCACGTTCACGTCCGAGCTTTATTCGAGGGTCAGGGTCAACAATAACGTGCGGGATCTAAATAGGGACATATGATAAAAGTAATTATAACATTAAAAATATTTATCAAATAAACTCATTTTTGTCAAAAATAAATATATATATTATACAATAAAGATATATCACTTTTTCTCAAAACATCTCTTTATTTGAAAATATTGGGATAATGAAAATATTAACGGATCGTAAAATAAATTAGGTAGATGGATAGAGGGAGTTGAGAAGATTATATACCTAAAAAAGATTTAAGATTGGACGGTTGGATATTGAGTTATTGGACCGGGAAGATTGAAGAAAACCAAAATTGGGGTTTCCGCCATTGTCGCCCCATCTTCTCTGCTTCGACTCACTTCTTTCTTTCTGTCCTTTTTTTTTTCTTTAAGTGGTGAGACACTGGGACGGTGGGGCATATATATAAAATATATTTTATTTAATGTTTTGTTTTCATTTGTGGGTTAATGTGTGTAGGTATTTTGGATTATAATTAAAAGTTGGATGATACTAAAAATAAAATACGCTTAGGTAAAACAATATTGTATTTTGAATTACTCCAAACTGATTGAAAAATAATAAAGTTACCGGTCTCTTCGGATAGCTATTGGGTAAGAAAAATTATCGAAATTCAAAAGTAAATATATTTTCTAAATCTTAATATTAAACTTGATAATATATAATATTTAAAATTTTGTAGTAGAAGATTATTATATATAACTTAAACAGGTAATATACTAAACCAGTCCAGAAGCTAAAAATAAGACAGCCTCCGAACACTGTGAAAATTTACAGGAACGCTCAAAATATTAAGTTAAACATATTTTTCTGAAGAAACTATTTATAAAAATGCCTCTAAGGCTTGCCACTTAAGCTCCCTGTCAAAATGTTAATTAAATTAAATAAAAGTACTACTTTATTTTTGGAAAACGTATGATAACAAATTTATACATATTTTGACTAGAAAACATATTTCAAATATAATGATGAAATCAGAATTTTATTCCGAGACTCAAATCTTGAAAACATCATATTAAATCATTTAATTATTTTGCTAGAGGTATTAGAAATAACGGGATGTTACAGTCGACATACTCAGGTATGTCTCAGAGTACTATAATTTAAGTCATCTCCCTAGTGTTCTTCACTTCCTACTTTAACAATTCCCAAAATAAATTAATATAACATTTACAATATTCTTAAAGTTAACTAAAAGATACATTAGTTATAAATAATTAAACTTTAACCTACACTATTTGTTACCACACTCTAATTTAACTACTAATCTCAAGTCCTAATATAAACTCTAACTATCCCTAATTCAAAGTGTGAAAAAAGTCTCCCCTTATCTTTTGGAGAGAAGAGGAGAAGGAGAGGGTGTGTGCACTCCACCAAACCCTTGGAATCAAGCTCCTAAGCTTCTAATTCCTTGCTCCTTAATCAATTGCTAGCTTCCTTTGAGGATTTCCCAACTGCATGAGAAGGATTGAGGGAGTTAGGGTTTTGAATTGGGAATTGGGGATTTGAGGGGAAGGGAATGAAATTGATGTCTTTGTGAGGGAAAAAGATAGAGAGTTAATGAGGAATGATTATGGGTTGATGAATTGGAGTAATTTGGTGTTGATTTGAAGATTGGAAGAGTTTGGGGTTGAGAGAGAAGAGAAACTCGTGGAGGAGGGAAGAGGAAACAATGCGTTTCAACACATAAAAATCGTGTTTTATTTCTTAGTTTACAGTGGTTAATCGATTAACCACTTTGGTTAATCGATTAACTCCCATTGTTTACAAAGGATTAATCGATTAACACATGAGTTAATCGAATAATGCCAGAAGGTGCCCAAAAATCTAATCCATTAAGCTAAGTCTTAATCAATTAGTGGTTGAAGGTGGCTCAAAAATTAATCGATTAAGGGACCTCTTAATCGATTAATGCCCTATGTTTTCCTTCCTTTCAAGCATTCTAAGGGTTCTAAGCCATTCCTAACACACCCTAACTTATCCTATCATAAATCCACTATCCAAGCACTTTCTAAACACCTCTAAATACAACCCAAACATTTCAATCATCAATTAATAATAACAAACACACAAATCACAATCGCAGAAAGACGAAACGAACAAACAACCGAATCCTATACTTAACCTCTTCCTAAACACTCGATCTAACCCGATCGATCTAAGACAAACCCTATAACCACTTGACCCTAATACCAATCACTCTCGAGGCATAACCAATAGGGTCGAATTGATCTCAATTGCCTCGCACATTTATGAAACTCCGGAACTCAATCGAAACGTGAGTTCGAAGGGGTTCCCCGAACATAGACACGAGGGTCTATTCTTATGAACAAGGCTCTATCCTAGGATCCTTAATCCACTAACTCTATCAGGGTCGAAGCACTAAACGACACTTATATGGGCTATTGAACACTCCAAGCCCCGGGCCAACAAAACCCTACTTGCGCGAACACAACCACGCCAATCTAAACCTAAACCAATTACCCTTCGACTATAACTAACGACTCTAGAACACATCCCTATCAAACCCTAACGACGCGATCACAAACACAAGAAGGCATTCACAAGTACTTATACTTAGGGATGCACACAAGCACACATAACCTATATATATATACATATATATATATATATCCTAACTTAACCTAAACGCACATATATACATATAAGCATACTCATGCACATCTTCACACATACATTCATATTCTCACGAGTATAATCAAAGATGCTAATACCTACACAAGGACATATTTATTCAAACATATACGTATACTAGGAAAACGTTTACAAACACTCATACATATACATATTTTATCTCAACATAATTATATACATATAAGAAAATATTTGAAAATCATCTTTTATATGTAAATAAGATATTCATAAATATACTTATTAGGTTAATAAAATGGAGGATGTTACAATTCTCCCTCACTTATAAGAATTTCGTCCCCAAAATTCACTCTTTCAAAAACATTTGAAAAGAATTGGAGGGAGGTTTTGTCAAAAATCGTTTTGCCTAAAAAAAATTTAAAATTAAAAAAATACTTGAAGTTTCAAAAATCATTTAGTTTCGTATAGTGAAAGTCATAATAACAAAACAATGGTTTTCTCAAAATCTCTACAATCTTACACTCTGATCCCGGTGAGCTCCCCCACTTATGCTTTGGTTATCCTTGTAGACTCAGACTCAATGTCTCAGTCGGGATAAGGTGGCTCTATTCGACTGGTTCTGACCCTTGGGTCTACTTGGTAGCACTAAACTTTTCTAATCTTTAAGAACTTCAAAAGTGGTTGGGCTTGATGAGGTGAGATGATCTCCTCATTGTCTATTTTCTCAACTAATGGTTCCTCTTCCCAGAACTTGCATAAAAATCAATCAGAAGTTCTCTAATAATTCTTATGCATTGGTTAGTTTCGTCCTAAAAATACTTTCTGGTCTCGATGGTCTACACTATGTAGGTAAAAGTTACAATTCTATGTTTCTTTGGTTGGGTTCCCCCAGTTTAAAAGACATTTGATACCCCTAACTTTCAACTCAACTCCGACAACATAGGTTTGGAGATCTACTAAATATTTGGCCTCTCTTAAATCTTGGAAGAATTGAAGAGTATTTGGAGGTGTTACTTATGGGTTAGTCAACCATTCGATTTAGGACTTAGGTTTTGGTCCACTATCTCCCTTAAGGTACTCACCAGTCTATGCTAACCTGGCATACTATCGGGATAGTAAAACAAAACTCTAATTTTTTAGGTGACATAACCCTAGAACACTTTACTTTATTCGGTTTCCAAATGAAAGTTTTGGATGGTCTCTCGGTTTCGCGGTTTACTAAATTGGTCAATTTTCGTTGGCACTATGGTTCTCCTGTGGACTTCATGGAGAAGTCAAAATTGCAGAGTTTCCGAGAAATACCAAATACTTTATGAAAATAAGGCAAAGAAAACAAAACTTTACACATATGTACATGAATACATTTATATACAAACACAAGCATGTCCTGGAAGTATATACATATACATACACATAAGCATATCATGAAAATAGTTACATATACGCTATTATTCATATTTTCAAAACCTAGTTTGGAAAACTCTTTACAAAACAGTTCTAGAAAACCTCTGATATACATATATACACATGTATGTACAACATAGACCAAAATAGTGCATCAACCTCTCGATTGAACTTAAATCCCTGGTTCTGCTTAAATAAAACCCTTTGTCTGTCATAAATTTAATTATTACCATTCGGGGTTTAAGTTCAACCGATAGGACTCCACACTTGACTTTCGTTTAGTGTTGAAGTTATCGGACTTGATTTAGTAGTGGGAACCAATCACAAGTTCGATATAAAAGTTGTTATGGTTTTTCTTAGATTTTAGTCTAACCGATGCCAACTTAGTCACTTGGTTAGATTAGAATCATGAACTTAAATTATTTGATTTTCATGGTTCCACTCCCAATCTTGGTTCGCTTACTTTAACACTAGATCAATCCACACCCAAACACATTTCGAGGACCTCTTAATCGAATTTGAACCGCTTCCCAACTTAGGTAAAAAAAGTTTCTTTTATTCTTGTAAATTTCCAATTGAAATAGTTCGGCGGCTTGAATCCGATCGATTAGTTCTCGATTCCTATTTCACCCTCGGTGTCACAACTACATGAATCAAGATTATCAATGGAATCGACCGTTACTTTAATTTAAATCTTATTTTTCGTTCTCTTTGATACTAATCCAATCAATGTGAATTTCATCACTTGGTCGTATTAATATCAAAGTCATAACTCCTTTAATTTCGGCGGTTCCATTTCCAATCTTTGTCCAATTACGTTGATACCACATGATTCAACCAACATACATTCAAAACATACACAAATGCACATAGTAAGGCAAAGAGAAAACAACAAACAATTGGAAACTAAGGTTTTATCCATAGAAAATCGTTTACTAATTTATAGTAGTGCACGAACTCCTAGATTTCGACGACTTCACCTCCCGGTAAATGTAATGTCGGATTGGCCAATTCCCACACTACATTAAATCGGTGGTAGTAGCCCTCGTAATCCAATGGACTCCCGTACTACGGTTTCAATTTCCTTAGCATTATCCGGATTTCCTTTGTATAAAACTTTAGCTTTGCATTATCCTAATACTTAAAACACTTCAACTCTCAACCATTCACCTAATGCCACTTAGGTTTGTCGTTTGCAATGGGGAACACTTACAATATTCAAACTTTCCAAATTTTCTTCTTTTATCACTTGTCAGCATTCCCTTTTGCAAACTCAAACCCGATCTTTTTCCTCTTAACATTGAAACCTCTATATATACACTTACTTCCCTAGTAACTATTCATATACATACTCCGCATCATAAATCATCAACTAGTGTTGATGATGCACAAACCAATATTCTAAATGTGATGCAAACGCAATGCAATGCGATGCAAATGCAATGCAGTAACATTTCATTTTCCTTTACTTTTCACTTTGTAACATTTTCACTTTTAATGTAATGCAATGCAATGCAATGCAATCTCACTTCTCCCTCTTGTAAATTGTGCTTCACATGCTCCCCGCAGGAGGGTTCTTCACACATTGTACCACTTTTAACAATTTTAACTTTATCGACATTGTACTTCACATTCTCCCCGCAGGAGGGTTCTTCATACAATGTCCACTTTTTAACAATTTCACTTTATGTACATTGCATTTCACGATCTCCCCGCAGGAGGGTTCTTCGTGCAATGTACTACTTTTAACAATTTTCACTTTTTCCTCACATCCCCTCCACACTTTGGGGAATACAAACTAGGAGTAAATGTCCCTATTCCTTCCTACATTGCACTTCACAGTCTCCCCGCAGGAGGGTTCTTCATGCAATGCAGGCACCTTTGCACTTCTCGGTATCCACGTAGGAGTGTTCTTCATGCTGGGCAGGAGCCATTGATCACTCTTTAGCAAGTGTACTAGATCGGATAGTAATATAGTTGATTAAGACCAGATATCGTTCCCACAGGGACCAAGAATTATTTAACTTATTTCTACCTAAGAGTAATTAAGAATAAAATCTATTAAAATTCAGATTTAAATAAATTAACTAGAAGAGTATTTTACTGCTGGAAAATAAATCAAAACAACTAATTTATGGATGAATGGTGGTTAGGAACTAGTTTCATTAATTATTTTATTTTTTATCATAAATCAATGTTTTTCCCTAAATCATGAACAAATTCCTAATTTGGTAACTATTAGATCCCTCTTGTATAATTACCGTTTCTTATTCAATTAGACAATCCTTAATTCCTTAAGAGATTAAACTATTGAATAATCTTAATTAAGAACAGGGAATTAATCATGTTATATAATTATCCAATTGTATCCCTACTTGTTGAATAACTATATTGTTTGAAGGCATGGCTTATTCTAATTCCTAATCTCTCAATTGAAGAATTGGAGATCCAAAACAAGACATAAATTAGCTAGATTTATAAATTGGAAATAAAACACAATCAAACACATGATTTAGAAACGGAAAAACATTAATTCATATAAATAAACTACATAATCAAATCCACATGTTCCTAACACAAGAGGGTTTAGTTACACATCATAGAGAATAAGAACAAATAAGAATTAAAGTAATTCATTCCTAAATTACCACTAATCCTTGATCTGAATCATCAGCCTTCAATGGATTCCTCCTCCGAATGCTCTCCAGGGAATGTAATCTTCCTCAATGATTTCTGATTTCTAATGATAATTGATTATGATTCTCTCTAATCTCTCTAATGATTATATCTCTCTCCTAAAACTAATCTTAAAAACATAAATAAGTAGATAAAATCCTAATCTTATCAAAATCCTTCAAAACTGATCAGAAATTGACCCAATTGGGCTTTCTCATGTCTGACACGCAACTTCGGCCCTGATTTTGACCCCCAAGATGAACGAATTTGAGCAATGCTATAAAGTTATAGATCTTTTCCTTAGCTTTAAAATGATACCAAGATTGCCTTATTTGGATAAGTGTAGCTCATGTTATGGCCAAAATACCGAACACTGTCATTTTACCGCGATGCGCGTGCCTGGGCACGCGGATCTGTGCGCCTGGGCGTGCGTGACCTGATCCGACTCCGTTTCACTCTGTTCTTGCACCATTTTTAAGGTCCTTTCATCCTCTTTTCATCTCCATAATTATTTTCTTCATTTAAGCTCCGAAAGTACCTGAAACATACCCAAAACGGATCAAAACGTTCAAAGGATTCTACTAAACTAAAAATTCCTAAAACTAATACAAAATACCTATATTTACAAGAGAAACAAACCAAAACCATAGCAAATTGGAAGTGAAATTAAGCTCTAAAACATCATATGTTAGACCCAAATCAGCCATCCTCCGTATTCACGAAATAGGTAAGTGACCGATAGAATTACTATAGTGTGCACTGGACCAATCACCAATTCAATTGTTACTTCACATTCTCCCCGAAGGAGGGTTCTTCATACCAGTTTACTACTAGGGTGATCAAAGTCCTCTATAGTAACTCCCGTGATTGTTTCATAAACACAATCAACTCACTATCTATTCACAACCACTAGTTCTATGAACCTTCACATTCTCCCCGTAGGAGGGTTCTTCAGTTCATAGAACCTGGATTCGATAATCTTTCCCAAAATACCTAAGGTCCACCTTTTTCCATGAATGCATGTGTTTCTAGTTCGTTTTAGGTGTATTAATCATCCATTCTTTATTTAGATAGATTCATTGGGAGGGTTTTCTAACCTAAAACATGAGGCCGTATGATGCAACAATCACATTTCAAATATGCACACACTTATTCACAAACATTTAGCAACCAATACGCACATTCATTCCTAATTATGCTTAACAATAACATCAAACATACACAACAAACAATTGACACTAACATTTTTACTTAAACATATAAGTCTCACCTTTATTCAAGAAAATTGAGATAAGAGTGTTGGCAGGGGAATCGGGATTACTTTCCCTCAGGTCAAAAAGAAGAACTGCTCTGATACCATATTGTAACACCTCGATTTTCATAATTTAAAAAAAAATTATATAGAAATAAAACTTTTTGGAAATAAACAGGGAACTTTAAAACTTGTTTCATTATATAAAATACATAATCAGAGTTTGAAATAAAGCGGATAACTTTAAAAATTACAATTTACAAATTAAGTTCATACAAAAATGTGGGGCACCCAAATACAATATAGAATACTTATACAAAATTAATTCCTTTGCTTTCCACTTGTTCTGCTGCGCGCTCTGATCTTCAAGCTCCTTGAACATGTACCTAAATTGTTATCCACTAAGGATGAGATCTTTCACAACACAGTGAATTAAAAGGACAGCAAACAGTTCATAATAAAACTTAAGACTAATAACCAAATCAAAGATAGAGGCAACAAAACACATTCCGATTTACAACTCCATTTTCATTCATATCATTCATATTCATTTCAAACTTCCATTTCCATTTAACCATTCCAATATCCACACACTTTAACAATTAAAACATTAAAACACTTATCCTTTTTACCATTAGAAACAATTAACACTTAGATTGCAAAACAACCATCACAAACAATACAAGCTCACAATTCAATAGGGAATGCACAAGCAGTCGACATACTTAGGTATGTCTCAGAGTACTATAATTTAAGTCATCTCCCTAGTGTTCTTCACTTCCTACTTTAACAATTCCCAAAATAAATTAATATAACATTTACAATATTCTTAAAGTTAACTAAAAGCTACATTAGTTATAAATAATTAAACTCTAACCTACACTATTTGTTACCACACTCTAATTTAACTACTAATCTCAAGTCCTATTATAAACTCTAACTATCCCTAATTCAAAGTGTTGAAAGAGTCTCCCCTAACCTTTTGGAGAGAAGAGGAGAAGGAGAGGGTGTGTGCACTCCACCAAACCCTTGGAATCAAGCTCCTAAGCTTCTAATTCCTTGCTCCTTAATCAATTGCTATCTTCCTTTGAGTATTGCCCAACTCCATGAGAAGGATTGAGGGAGCTAGGGTTTTGAATTGGGAATTGGGGATTTGAGGGGAAGGGAATGAAATTGATGTCTTTGATGAGGGAAAAGGATAGAGAGTTAATGGGGAATGATTATGGGTTGATGGATTGGAGTTATTTGGTGGTGATTTGAAGATTGGAAGAGTTTGGGGTTGATAGAGAAGAGAAACTCGTGGAGGAGGGAAGAGGAAACAATGGGTTTCAACACAAAAAAATCATGTTTTATTTCTGAGTTTACCGTGGTTAATCAATTAACCACTTTGGTTAATCGATTAACTCCTATTGTTTACAAAGGATTAATCGATTAACACATGAGTTAATCGATTAATGCCAGAAGGTGCTCAAAAATATAATCGATTAAGCTAAGTCTTAATCGATTAGTGGCTGAAGGTGGCTCAAAAATTAATCGATTAAGGGACCTCTTAATCGATTAATGCCCTATGTTTTCCTTTCTTTCAAGCATTGTAATGGTTCTAAGCCATTCCTAACACACCCTAACTTATCCTATCATAAATCCTCTATCCTAGAACTTTCTAAACACCTCTAAACACAACCCAAACATTTCAATCATCAATTAATAATAACAAACACACAAATCACAACCGCAGAAAGACGAAACGAACAAACAACCGAATCCTATACTTAACCTCTTCCTAAACACTCGATCTAACCCGATCGATATAAGACAAACCCTATAACCACTTAACCCTAATACCAATCACTCTCGAGGCATAACCAATAGGGTCGAATTGATCTCAATTGCCTCACACATTTATGAAACTCCGGAACTCAATCGAAACGTGAGTTCGAAGGGATTCCCTGAACATAGACACTAGGGTCTATTCTTATGCACAAGGCTCTATCCTAGGATCCTTAATCCACTCACTCTATAAACGTCGAAGCACTAAACGACACTTATATGGGCTATTGAACACTCCAATCCCCGGGCCTACAAAACCCTACTTGCACGAACGCAACCACGCCAATTTAAACCTAAACCAATTACCCTTCGACTATAACTAACGACTTTAGAACACATCCCTATCAAACCCTAACGACGCGATCACAAACACAAGAAAGCATGCACAAGTACTTATACTTAGGGATGCACACAAGCACACATAACCTATATATATACATTTATATATATATCCTAACTTAATCTAAATGCACATATATACATATAAGCATACTCATGCACATACTCACATATACATTCATATTCTCATGAGTATAATCAAAGATGCTAATACCTACACAAGGACATATTTATACAAACATATACGTATACTAGGAAAACGTTTACAAACACTCACACATATACATATTTTATCTCAACATAACTATATACATATAAGAAAATAGTTGAAAATCATCTTTTATATGTAAATAAGATATTCATAAATATACTTATTAGGTTAATAAAATCGAGGATGTTACATATAGCTCAAGAGATATGATATGCTGAAAATAATAGATTTTCCTTCAAAAAGAATGGATGCACAAATATAGCACAGAAGGAATAAATCATTAAAAGAAATTCCAGCATTCATATAACATACTACATATTGAGTATATATCACAAATGCAAGTATCACAAGATCATTAAAACAAAATAAGAGCAGTGATACTTATCATAGAAGATGTTATCTCATGTAATAAGCTTGTGTACTTGTGAAGTTCTTCCCTGAGGAGTTTAGTCATTCTTTGCTTTGAAGGAAGTCTCCACCTTTTTTATATGTTCCCCTTCTTTAGTATTTTTACTCAAGCATCATGATGAAAGAGAGTTTTAATTCCTCCTTTGGAATTATTTCATTTAATTTCAATGCACATAGCTTCTCTTGTACTTGAGGCATTATCTATAAAAATGCTTAGAAACATTTCTTTTGGTATCCAAAGACTTGGATCCTTAACGATTAGTAGCATTGCTCTTCACAAATATCAAAGATATTGTGAAGGAAGAATATGAATAATCAAATAATTATATGCACTAATCACAATGACAAAGTCATGCTTTATGTAAGATATTCAAAATAAATTCATCATGCCTTATATATCAATGCACTATTACAACATTACATATAAAGTGTAATCATGTGATAAAATATAACAAAATTTTAAACCACACATGATATAACACACTATATGTGACATGTATCTAGGACTACACCAAAAATATTCATGTGCTAAAAGGAATTTTCAAAAAGGTGTAAAGCACACATGATTTAATTCAACTAAGGAGTGATCATGATAATACATTAATTATCCACCAAACGCTCTGCTAGGGTTTTCCCTTTTCTTCCTCGTGGTAAACCTTGTTTTACCACTGTGCCTCTATGGCAAAGAAGAAACGAAGGCCGCCTGCTACTCCCCCTTCCACTTCCAAGAAACATAGTTCTGGTATGCCAATGTCTGCCATTGATCCTTTGCTTGATCTATCTCTTATTGAAGAGGAAGATCTTGCTCAGATAGATAACTTGTCTGCCAAGCAAGCGGAACAGCTTCTCAACAGCCTTGATGCGATCAAAGCCAGGATTAAAGGAAAAGTTGTGATGGAATCTGCACAAAACCAATCGATCAGATCAGAGGATAGTGATAACATTAATGCAGCAAGGACTACTCCTAATCCTATAGGATTGGGTCCTAATCAAAATGAGAATATTGAGGAAGTAGGTTTCTCTAATATGGCCAAAGCTGCTTCGGTATGGGCATCCTTTGTTATTTCCAAGCTGAGGAATTTGGGAGAGAAGCTATCATTTATTCAGCCAGGTATGAAGGATGGGATCTCTGTTGGAAAAATAGAGCCCTCTAATGTAGAGCAGGAGGTTCAGTTTTGGCAAAATGCAATTGTATGTTATGTTCTGGGAGCCAAACCCCCTTATCTTGTTATTAGTGGATTTATTAAGAAAGCTTGGGATCAATATGGTATAGATAAAATTCTAATGAATAATGATGGTACTGTTGTGGTTAGATATACTTCTGTTGAGGCCAGGAACACGGTATTGGAAATTGGGGTTTTTCATTTTGATAAAAAAAAAACCTATGATTCTTGCTCCCGGAACTGGTAGGCCTTTATCTATGGGTCAACTTGACAAAGTACCTGTTTGGATTCAATTTCCTAATCTGAGCTTGAGATTCTGGGGGGCTGCTGCTCTTAGCAAGATTGCTAGCCTAGTAGGGCTTCCAATTATGGTAGACAAAGTGACTCAAGACAGGAATCGTATATACTATGCGAGGGTATTGATTGAGGCGGACCCTGCCACTCTCCCTGAGGAGATCTATTTTGAGGATGACATAGGTAATATAGTTGCTCAACAAGTTGTGTATGAATGGAAGCCTATTCTCTGTGGGAATTGCTCTATGTATGGCCATGATAGCAAAATGTGCAGGAAAACGGTCAAGAAGCAATGGGTAGCAAATAAAAACCAACTAGAGAAGAGGTTGAAGAGCTGGATGAGAGATTGAAGTTGAAAAAGGCCCTAGAGGATGAGTTGATCCTTGAGGAATATAGAACTACTGCTTTGGTTTGTGTGAAAGACTTGATACCAGAGGGTCTCAAAATTCTGTGATATCTCAAGATCAAAATCAGAAGGATCGGGCTGAATGTTTGCAGGGTGATGAATCCCTTGATAAGGGTGTGGTGACTGTGCCAGCTGACAAGGACAATGATGGATGGACTGCAGTCAAAACAAGAAGCAAGGTGTTATCTAAGCAAAGTCAACATAAGGGTGAGACTTCTCTCCTCTTATCTCATGGATAATATTGCCTCTTGGAATATAAGAGGGCTTAACCATCCCTCTAAACAAAAAGAGGTTATGAATTTTTGTAGGAAGTATAAGGTAGGTCTGTTAGGAATTCTTGAAAATAAATTAAGGATCAATTCTCTAGCTTCTGTCATGCAAAATATGGCTCCAGGGTGGGGGTATTTTTCTGATGCAGATATTTGTCCTATTGGAAGGATTTTGGTGTTATGGCGACAAGACATGTTTGATGTTTTGATTATGGCTAGATCAGGGCAATACACTCATGGTCTGGTGACTTCCAAAGGTGATCATAGAAGGTTCTAGGTTACATTCATCTATGCCTCAAATGATTCAGCTGAAAGGAATGAATTATGGGATGTTCTAAAGGGTATTAGTGAGTTTGTTGATTTGCCCTGGGTCCTAATTGGTGATTTTAATTCTATGTTGGCTCCTAATGAAAAAGATGGGGGAAATCCTCTGGAGATGTCCCAATGTGAGGATTTGAGAGACTGTTTGCAGCAATGTTTATTGGAAGATATGAAATGTAGAGGCAGCTTCTATACTTGGTGTAACAATCAAGAAGATAGAGCAAGGATTTATTGCAAGCTGGATAGAGCAGTAGTTAATCAGCTATGGATTGACAAATGGCCTTTTGCTGAAACTAATTTCCTACTTCCTGGGATTTCTGATCATTCTCCAGTGCTTGTGGAATGGAGACAGGATAATGGGAAAGCTAATTCAGGATTTAAGTTTTTCAATATGTGGACTACTCACCCTGATTTCTTGGACAAAGTTCAGTCTGTCTGGTCTCAAGAGGTTTCTGGGATTACTATGTTTCAAGTCACTAGAAAGTTGTATGCTCTAAGGAGGGTGTTATCTGATATGAATAAAAACTGCTTTGCTGATATTGTTACTAGAGAAGGTGTTCTAAGGGAGAAACTATTAGCTTCTCAAGCTCAGTTATTAGTTAATCCTAGAGACACTGTTCTTCAGCAAGAAGAAAGAAGAATTTTTCAGCAACATCATGAAGCTAGTGCAGCAGCTAACTCTTTCTTAAAACAGAAAGCCAAATTGAGTTGGCTTCAGGAGGGTGATCAAAACTCCAAGTTTTTCACCAGGCCACTAGACAAAGAACTTATAAAAACAGAATTATCACTATCTAGGATGAGCATGGTAATCAAATTACAGGTCAGTCTGAGATCTCAGGGGCTTTTGTTGATTTTTATAAGAAACTGTTCACTAGGAAGCTGAGATATCAGTGGCAAGAAGATGTTGTGGAACAATGAATTTGTTTGAATACTAGTCAACAGCTGAAGATTATTCAGCCTTTCTCTAATGAGGATATCAGAAATGCTTTTCATTCAATCAATATTGATAGTGCTCCTGGCCCTGATGGTTATGGAGCAGGGTTTTACAAGGCAGCCTGGGATATTGTGGGTACAGATTGTACTCAAGCAATAAAGGAGTTCTTTGCTACTGGAAAGTTGCTGAAAGTAGTGAATGCCACTAATTTAGTCCTGGTTCCTAAAAGTGATTGCCCTAATGCTATATCTGATTACAGACCTACTGCCTGCTGTAATGTGATTTACAAGTGCATCTCAAAACTACTTTGCTCAAGACTGAGTGAGATTCTTCCTAGCATTATACAAGAAAATCAGACAACTTTTATTCAAAACAGAAGTATTGTGCATAATATTTTGATCACTCAGGAGTTGTTAAGACTTTATGGCAGAAGACATGTTTCCCCTATGTGCTTAATGAAGATTGACATTCGTAAAGCCTATGATACTCTGGATTTGAACTTTATTTAGGATATGTTCAGGGCCTTTAAATTTCCTGACAAATTTACTAACTAGATTATGGTTTGTATTTCTACTGCTTCCTACCAGATCAGTGTAACACCTTGCCTTTTAAAATAATATGGTTAATTTAGGAAAATAGTGAGTTTATAAAAATTTTGACAGGGTTTACTTTAAAAATTGAATCTTTCCCTTATAATTCAAATCACCTGTCAAATTCCAGATACATTACAGATAATGAACCAAATTTAAAAATTTACTTTCTAATGAAGTTCCAATATAATTATAAAGTCCTTGTACATGTTTACACAAATATAACTTAAAGAAAATATTATTTGAGTATCCCTTATAAAACATAATTAATTTACCATTTATGATTACATAATTAAAGGTTGCATAAACTTGACCCTTGGGGTCATATATAACCATTACACTCCATCATTTGGAGTGTAATGCTCCTCGGTGGCTGGATATCCAATTTATCACCATTGTGTACCTAAAAATGTCAACCAAGAGGGTGAGACATTGAAACAGAAATTAAAGAAAACACATAATAACAATAATAGAATATAAGTATATGCACATCACACCAATATATGATTCCAAATAAATAAAGTTTCCATATATTTTCCATATTATAATCCAAAATGCACAGATGCATATGATGCAATGCAAATCCATAGTCCATAATAATCCATATACCATTTTTCATTGATTTCCATTTATCCATATGCCCATAATTCCATATTTCCATATATCCTCACATCACCCTCCACACAAATTGGAAAAGATCAACTAGGAGTAAGTGTTCCCCAACCAATGCTTGCACAGTACAGTCCTTCGTACAATTTGGGTCGTTTTCCCAAATTGGCTCGAGCGGGAACCACCCTCAACTAGTCCACATGTGCTTAAGTGACAGATAGAATTATCATAGCATGCACAGGACCAATCCACGACCACTGATGGCACAGTACAGTCCTTCGTACTGGTATGGTCCTTTTAGTGGATCAAAGTCCTCTACGATAATTTCCCACGATTATGTATCGAGTCACTATATCACTCTCGTCCGTCGATTCTATGGAACCTGTCCTTCGGTCCATAGAATGTTCTCGTATCTTTTCCAATTCCTAACGTCCTTCCTCACTTCTTAATGCACGTGTTTCTACATATTTTACTTAAATTGGAATAGTCAAACCTTTATATAATTATATTCCTTTTTAGATATCCTCTAGCTTAGGGTGTTTGTCCGTGATAATGAAATAATTACCATTTATAGGCACAATTCCATAATAGTAATAATATCAATCCTAATCTATGCTTATCACTCAAATTCACAAACATATATTCAATTAACCAAACATAATCATCAATCAATCACTTTAACATAAAACCCTAGTGTAACAAACCACACATAACTCATGCAAATACAAAACCAATTATGTATATAGTTATATTTCTATGATTATCACTATATCCTTTCTCTAATTTAAGCCAAATGTCTCCCCCTTACCTTTTAGAGAGAGAGAGAGAGAGGAAAATAGGGTTTTTGATGGAGCTCCCACATCAAGACTCCCAATCCAAGTTCCTTGGCCTCTATCTACTAGCCCTCAACCAATTTCCATGCTTCTCTTGATGATTAGAGGGTTCTATGCCATGAAGTACCAAATTGGGGGTTTAGGGTTTCCTTGGAAAATAGAGAAATCCAAGGTTTAAGAAGAAAAGAAAGAGGGAAAAGGTGTTGGTTTCCATGAGGAAGGTTGTTGGTGCCTCAAATCATGGAGCTTAGTGTTGGTGATGGTGATTTGGTTCATGGAACCAAAGAGAGAGAAGAAGAGAGAAGACGGAGAAGAGAAAACAATGAAAATGCCACTAAAATTTGTGTTTACCGACTTAAATCTAGTGCAGCAGGGTCATGGATATCGATATCCACCTATGGATATCGATATCCAACATCGATGTCCTATGTTGGATATAGATATCCAATGCAAAAAATGACAGCACCTTTCGCAATTCAAATGGCCATAACTTCTTCGTTAACCTTTGGATCTTGCTCAAATTTGAAGATAACCTTCCTAACATACTTATCTTCAAATACAACGGTTGGTTTTGGGTTTTGAGCTCTAAATATTAAAATCCTAATTTTTCTCCCTATTTAGAAACTTTAACTATTCTTGATTCTAATATATATCACTGGGTTTTTCCTACCACTCTTCACCTCTTAAGTCCACTAATCTCCTAATTAAACTTGGGAATTAAATTAGGGATGTTACAATCAGTATTAATGCGCAACCTTCTGGTCAATTTCAGGGTTCCAGAGGCATTCGTCAAGGAGATCCAATATCTCCTTTGATTTTTGTTATGGCTATGGAGGTCTTAACCAGAGGTATTCAGAAAGCAGCTTTACATAGGAATTTCAGATTCCACCCTATGTGTAAGGATAGCAGCCTAGCATTTGCTGATGATCTTATGCTTTTTTTCAAGGGGCATCCAGCAAGTGTGAAGGTTATTTGTGATGCTTTTCAGGCCTTCTCGGTCAGCTCAGGTCTTCATGCTAATTATGATAAATCTCAGCTATTCATGGCAGGGTTGAATGATTCTAAACAAGCTGAATTGCTTAGCATAACTAGATTTAAGAAGGGAATCTTTCCCTTTCGTTATCTAGGCATGCCTATTTCAGCTAGGAAATGGTCAAAGAATACTTGCCAAATCCTAGTTTATAAGGTCAGCAACAGGATAAACTACTGGAGCTCAAGGAATCTGTCCTATTAGGCACAGTACTGCCTAATTAATTCTGTTCTCTTAACCTTGCATGTTTATTGGGCAAGCATTTTCATCATTCCTAAATCGGTGCTTAGAGAGGTGGAAAAAAAATGCAGGGCTTTCCTTTGGGGAAAAAACCAGCAGGGCCACTATACAGCAGGTGTAGCATGGGATATAGTCTGTAGACCTAAATCTAAAGGGGGATTGAACTTCAAGAACACTATTTTATGGAATATTGCAGCAGTGGGTAAACAAATATGGCAATTTGGCAGTAATGCAGAATGCCTTTGGATTAAGTGGATTAGTTCAATTTATTTGAAAGAAATTGATTTTTGTAACTATATCCCTAAATCCAGTGACAGTTGGCATTGGAAGCAGTTAATCAAAATTAGAGACAGATTAAGGCCATGGTTTGTTAATCTTACCTGGTCTGTAGCTCAATCTAGTGTCTATATGGTGAATAGTGCATATTTGTATTTGCTGGGTAATCTTCCTTCAGTTCCTTGGCACAAATTTGTCTGGAATCCTGTTTCAGTCCAAAAACATGCTTTTATTGTTTGGTTAACCATGCATAGAAGACTAAAGACTAAAGATCGATTGCCCTTACCTGATCGCATTTGCTCGTTGTGTGGGTTGGAGGAGGAATCTCATGAACACTTGTTCTTTGTGTGTTGTTGGTCGCGATCTATGCTGGAAGAGCTTTGCATGTGGCTTTGCTTGAATTCGTGGCCTTATCGGCTCCACAACTGGGTTCACTGGATCAATCGAGCCTTCAAGGAGAAATGCAGAAGGTGTTGTGTTCATGCTCTTTTTGCTGCTATTGTATACAATATCTGGTCAGAAAGGAACAGACGTATTTTTGCAAACAAGATGTGTTCTCCCCAGCAACTTGTGGCTATTATTAAACGTGAGGTGGCTTTGAGAATTAGTTATTGTTATCCTTCTTTCTTTAGTTGGGATAACAAGATCCTTGTCAGTAGAATTAATGCTCAATTAAACTAGTTTTTTTTGGCATTTTGAGGATTTTGAACCCTTCCTAGAAGGTGGCAAGATACTCATCATGGCCTTTAGTTTGTATTATTTTTTGCTTGTGGTAATAAGATTTTTTTCTTCTACCAAAAAAAATGATAATTAAAAATATTAAAAAAAATTTAGCACCCATGATCCACCATAGTATGAATAAAAATTAAAATAGTCCAAGTATACCTTTGTATAGTCATTGATATAAGAGGAATAAGAGATAGATACCTTTGGTCTATTGACCAAGGAAGTTCTTGCCTTTACCCATTGCTTCACCTTTTGATTTTTGAACATATTGGTTCTTCCATTTTTCTCATGTGAAGATTTGGTGTTGGTACGCATCTTTCTCCTTTGATTGACCCATCTAGTTCTTGTCCTCTTAGGCACCATCTTTGTTATTTTCTCCTTTTCTTCTCCACTTGGTTCATGGCATTGCTTCTTGCTTGAGGTCCTCGACCTTATGAATTTACTTTTTGGCACGTGAGAAGCATTGGTTGTAAGTGCTTTTCTACTTTAATCATGTTTCTTATTCGTGTGCCAACGACTCATTGACTTCCCTTTATGTTGTCCAATTGGTTCACCCTTTGATTTAGTTTCCTGCACATTTACGACACTAGGAGAACCTTTTGGTACCCATTTCATCTTGGGTTCTAGGGGGTTAGTCTTAGGTTGTTTAGGAATCTTTGGCACCCATTGCAAATTATTTCTCATATAATAATTTTTACGATATATGCATAAATGAGAAATATGTCCTAAACAACCACAATAATTGCAAATAATGGGTTTGGATGATGGTTTGACTTTTTCAAAATTATTTTCATGAAACTTGGAATTTTTGTCCTCAAATTGAAAAATATCATTGTCAACGACTTTACTTGATTTTTGGGTATCCACATTATTTTCAATTTCATCAAGTAAAAAATTTGAACAAATAGATTTTTCAATGCTATTATAATCAAGGCTATTAAAAAATTTGAAAAATTTGGTCAGAGATCTGAGTTATTCCATGGCTTTAGCGGCATTAGACAAGGGGACCCCATCTCCCCTTTGCTTTTTGTTTTGGCTATGGAGGTGTTGACTAGGAGCCTTCAGCTAGCTGCAATGCACAGGAACTTCAGATACCATCCTTTGTGCAAAGACAGCAGGCTTTTTAATCTTGCATTTGTTGATGACCTTATGATTTTTTGTAAGGGTCATCCAGCAAGTGTAAGGATTCTGATACAAGCTCTAGATGATTTTGCTAACAGTTCAGGTCTTCAAGCTAGCATGGAGAAGTCTCATACTTATATGGCTGGATTGTCTGTTGATAGGTAATCTGAACTTATTAATCTAACTGGTTTCCAGAAAGGATGCTTCCCCTTTAGGTACCTTGTCATCCCAATTTCAGCAAAGAAATGGCCGAATGCGACTTGTTAGTTACTTGTTGATAAAGTAAGTAATCGAATCATTTCTTGGAAGTCAAGAAACTTATCTTATCAAGCAAGATGTTTTCTTATTAACTCTGTCCTAATGATTTTACATGTTTATTGGGCATTCATTTTCATTATTCCAAAATCTGTATTGAGAGAGGTTGACAAGAAATGCAGGCAATTCTTATGGGGTATGAATGCTGAAGGTCATTATTCAGCTACTGTGGCGTGGCATTAGGTTTGCAAGCCGAAAACTCATGGTGGTCTGAACTTTCCTAATACTGTGTTGTGGAATTATGTTGCAGTAGGCAAACAGATATGGCATATTGGCTTGAAGAAAGATACATTGAGGGTTAAGTGGATCAGTTCCATCTATTTGAAGAATCAGGAGCTGTGGGATTGTGAAATTAAACCTTGGGACAGTTGGCATTGGAAACAGATTGTCAAGGTAAAAAAACAAATTGAAGGCTGGTTTTGTGAATAACCACTGGTCTTCTGTTTCTGCTGGTCATTACACAATTAAAAGTGGATATAGATTCCTTTTGGGCCATTTTCCTCCTTTCCAGTTAAGCAAATTTGTCTGGAACTCTTTATCGGTTCTGAAGCACAGATTTATTGCCTGGCTTACGGTTCATGGTAAACTAAAAACTAGAGATCGGTTGTATGTGCAGCACGCCGATTGCGTTCTGTGCAATAATGCAATGGAATCTAGAGATCACTTGTTTTTTGAATGTGTCTGGACTAGGAACTTCCTTGATCATATGTGTTTATGGCTTTGTCTTGATACCTGGCCTTACAAGTATACGAATTGGACGAGATGGATTAGGCATGCATACAGTGACAAAAAAAGAAGACAGTGTGGGTTTTCTATATTTGCTGGCGTTATTTATCATTCTTGGATTGAAAGAAACCATAGGATTTTTGCAGATAGGAGGAGAAATCAACACCTCGTGATGAGAATTTTAAAGCATGAAATAGCATGGAGGATTAGGAATTGCTTTCCCAATTTTAGCTCTTGGACTAATAAAGTGTTACTTAATAGGATCTTAGTTGAATTGTAAATCATTTTTGGCATTAGTTGTATCTTGAACCCTTCCTAGAAGGTGGCAAGATCCTACTAAGGGCCTTTTTGTGTAGTTTTTGAATTTCATGTGGTAAAAAGAATTTATTCTTATACCAAAAAAAATGCTATTATAATCAAAAAGTGCATCCTCAACTTGTTTTTCAATATCAATGCAATTTTAAAAAATAGTTGAGGAGCTATTTTCTAAAAAATCTCTTTATCAAAAATATCTCCATTTTTCAATATATCAATTTCATTTTCCATTAGAGATAATTTTTGTAAAGAGTCCAAGTTTTTATTTTCTAAAGATATCAAGTCATCATTCAAATCATTATATGCAAATTGCAGAATTTTAGAACATAAACTATTTTGAATTACCTCATGTTCCTCATGGGCCAAGTATTTGGATGTTTCATTTTCATCTTCCATTGATTCCTCATCCGAAGAGCTTGATTCCTCCATTGAGTCCATGAAGCTTTCAAATAATCTCTCTAGTTCATTGTCGTTGCTAATAGAGCTACTCCCCACGCTTTTTATTTCATCATCATAATCTTCGTCTAGGGAGTTGGTCCTTTCAAGTTCTATAGCAATTTCTTATTGTTCCTTCTCCTATTTCCTGTGGACACTTACACTTTCAACAAGATCATTAGTAGCCTAGTGTATATGTAAAGTGTCCCAAATATCCTTAGCATTTTCACAATCTTCAACTATAGCATATGCATCATGGTTTAAAGCAATTTTCAAAATAAGCATAGTTTGAATATTGAATGAAAAAGATTTTTCATCAAAATCATTTAAAACATGTTTTGGCTTAAAATCAAAACCATTAAGAACAACATGCCATAAACGAATGCTAATAGATTGTAAAAATATTTTCATTCTAGCACTCCAATAATGAAAATTATTTCCATCAAAAAATGGTGCATCATCAAATGTAAATCCCTCCATATTAAAATAAAAAACAAATATCCCAAGCTGCCAATTTACACAAGATCTTTGAACTCAGGTTGTTAGGCCTTTACCAGAGCACGAAACTCTGATACCAATTGTTAGGATTGGCAGCTGTCACCCAAGAGCGGGGATGAATTGGGTGTTTACGAAAACATTGGAAAATATTCGATTTAAATCGTTTTCAATAAAAATAGATAAACTTTACAGAGGAAAACTCTTAAAACAATTGTCGTGTCCTTAACCAAGATCAACCTTAAAGCTATGGAAGAGCCTTGAAGAATGATCCCAGCTAAGATGTTAATATAGGACTTTTTAGGATTTCTGAATATCCAGTTGGGATAATCAGGTTCTCCCTAGTCAACAATGTGTGTGCTAGTGTCAACTTAGGGATGAGAAGACGTACCTTAGCCCCTATAGCATGGTGGTTCTTATAGGGGATTACCTGTGTGTTGTGGGCCGTTCTGATGAGCCTTCTGTAGAGGTAGAATTCAAGTAGGATTTGTAGAGGTTATGATAAGATTGTATCCATAAATCCTGTAAGTGATAGACCTTATCCAATGTTGTTTTATCTAACCAAGAGTCGTGGGAATCTAGGAGTAGTTACGGTTTGATGAGGCTGTAAACAATAAGGATCAGATTGAAAGTCCTGTGCTCGGTGTTAACCTCATCGGTACGTGACCTACATGTAGAAACCCAGTTTGCTCGGTGTAAGTATCCGATCGTTGGCCCTGTATCAGTATCATACTAGTAAGGGTAATGAGGCTCTCGGTCGGTCGACGCTCGGTCTACTATAAGTCCACTACATAAGCCCCCCAAGCTCGGTTGGGTGATTTGAGCACTGCCGAGTTAATGAGACGAGCGAACCGTTTCCCGACTGAACTTTGCTGATTGAAAGAGGTGCCCGAGCATTTTTGTGCTTTTATCAGAGCTGTCGTTTGATTGACCCCAAGGTGACCTTTCACTTCTACTTGTGTTTACACGTGTCCTTTACTTTACAGGGAAATGGAACGTTATGATTTCAAACTTACCGGAGGTGCCACATATTTAGTTTTCAATACTAATGGGCTTTTTCTGACTCAGGCCCAATCCTTTTGAGATAGTGGAGGGAAGTTTTTAAGACGAATTCCAAAGGGCGGTTTTTCACAATTCATTCTAACAAACTTCAGAAACCTTTTAAACTCTCTCACCTCTGTTCATCGCTTTTCTGTAACCTTGATCATCGAAGCCAGATTTTATCAAGGGCGTTCTTGTTGTCATTCCAGTTTTCCTGACTACATTGAGTGCGTTTTCTCACTTCGTGGTCTTCGCTTCTTCGATTTCTTGATTATTCACTGATATCAGGTAATGAATTTCTGCTTTTCTTCAATTATTTTCTCTTTCTTCTCTGCTTGTTCTAGATTCTTTGCATGCGTTCGTTTCTGCCATCTGCTGTGTTTATGTGCTGAGAACTTTCTTTTTAATGCATCTTCACTGGTTCTTCTTCCCTGAGTTTTGAAAAGATTTTTCTAGGGTTCGAACAAACCCCAAATCATTGTTGTTCCAAATCATTGTTATAGCATACCCCATTTGCCCTTCGAAGTTCTTCATCCCCCTTTAATGTTTACTGAGTGATCGTCGTAGCGTTTCTTAGGTCTGTTTTACGTTTTGCTGCACTTAACTTCTTAGGGTTGGTACTGAAGCGGCGTTTATCATGAGTGAGGAATCTGTAAACGTTGATGTTCCAAGAACACATAAAGGAGGAAACCCAGAAATTTGTGTTAAACCGATAGCCATGCGTTTTCCTCAGACTTTGAAAGAGTTCAGGCAGGGTGTGATTCACTATAGGATTGCCGAGAGGGTAGAACAGAGGAGGTTAAGGAAGCAACAGAGAGGTATTAGACATTTCAGTCGATTTGGGAAAATTCTGCCCTGAAAGGGAGGTGTTCTCCAACCGACCGTAGCCGTAAGTATTTGATCTGAAATAGTTAAGTTTTTCTGCTTCTGACTCCAAGTGTGCCCCCTTTTCCTCTGGTATGAAGAGGAAGTGTGTCTCTAATCCTGAACTTTATCCATTTCCGTCGGACGCAGATCAATATGATTTGGTGGACCGAGAGGTTCTTGGTACTCAATCCGAGCTCTCAACAGAAAATTCACTAGATCAAACCCGGGCTATAATTCTGCCGTGTCCTGGTGATAATACTGGGAACCTGTACTCCATTAGTCCAGTGGGTTCGAATGAACGGGTCTGCAGTCAAATTCCGGCGGGTAGTCCTGGTTTTTATTTTTATGAAGAAGTTGTTACTCGGTTAGGGATTAGGATGCCCTTCACCGATTTTGAAATAGGTGTTTTAAGTACTTTGAGAATGGCCCCTTCCCAGCTGCATCCCAATGCTTGGGCATTTGTGAGGGGCTTCCAGCAGGTGTGTTCAGCCATGGAGTGGTCCTACACTCTTCCGATTTTTTTCTATCTATTTGCCCCTCAATGCAACACCTTTGAGAAAGGATCCGTAAGACGACCTTGGGTCTCTCTGAAGTCCCACAATGGCTATACTCTTTTCACCAAGTATTCTGAATCTTGGAAGGGTTTTAAACCTTTTTTCTTCAAATACAATTTTGTCGGCAATGGAGTTTGCTGGTTCACCCGTCCTGGTGAAACCCGACCAATTCCACGGTTTCCTCTCCAGTGGTCTGTGAGCTTTTTTAACCGATCGATTGCCTCGTACTCATCATATTGGAAAGAACTAGCTGAACATGAGAAGGAGGTGTGCCGAGCAGTTGAGAGTTACATGAAATCTAATGGGATGATAGAAACAAAGGACATTGTGAACATCCCTTCATCGGATGTTAAAGCAGAACTTGGTAAAACTGTTTTCTTTTGGTTGTTGTATTTGTTAAGTTGATCCGTTCTAATGTTACTTCGTTTTTTTTTTCTTCGCAAAAAAAATGGCTTCCCGGATGGCTGCTTTACTTCAAGGGGGAAGGAAGAGGAAGACCCCTGCAACGAGCGTGGCTTCCGGGTCTTCAAGCTTAAGTACCCCGAGCTTGAGTACCTCCGCTCCAACTGCTTCTCCAACCGAGGCATCCCCTCGGCCAACTTCAAACGTGGTGGCTGTCGACGCTACGGTTTCATTGGGCCCTAGCGGCCAAGTCCAAGCCATTTCTCTCCCTCAACCACAAATTCGCCGTCGACGGATTGACAAAGGAAAAGAGAAAGTGTCCGAAGGGGCGAATCCGCGGGTCGAGGGTTCAAGTGCTAAGGCTGCTGTTGTTCCCTCTTCTGTCAATGCTCCCTCATCTGCTGCGACCCCACCAGAAACATCTATATGGGACCAACAATTTGATAAAGGTTTGGCAAATACCTCTGTTCTGAATCTGACTGTACTCGTTTTGGAACTCTTTCTACTGACCAATGGTCTCGTTGCAACATGACTCTTGCCAAATATCTGCTTCGGGGTGCCAACCTTGCATATTTTTTGGCCAAGCAACCTGATGGTATTTTCTCTGGTTATAATGCCGAGCAAAAGGAGGCCCGTGAAATGTCTGCTGCTCAAGAGGCCAGCCTCTCGGATGAGCTGAACCGTATAAAAAATGAGTTGGAAAACTTAAAGGCTGACAAAAATGAACTGATTAAGGAGAGGGACTCTTTGAAGGTTTCCCAAATGGTTGCTGAGGATAAAAAGAAAGAGGTCGAGGAAGCACTGAAGAAGGAATTGCAGGAGAGTCGGCAGAAGATGGACGAGCTGAAGGCTGAGGTTGAGAGGTCTGCTGCTGTTGCCCAGAAATTGAAGGAGAAGGCACTTCGTCACAAGAAAAGGGCGAAAACCAACTTCGACAACTGGAGTAAGAGTGTCGATGATTCTTTTGTTTCGGCGATTAAGCAGATTCAAGCTCTGAATCCTAAGACCGAGTTCAGGGTAGTGGGGGCTCATCCATTTCATACTGTTGATAACGGGAAGCTGATTGACCTTGAGTCCAAGGCTGAAGTTGATTTGCAAGCAGGGGATCTACCTAACCCTCTCGTTGAATTAACTGAAGCCCCTGACTTCGATGATTCCAACGTTGTTCTATCTGATATTGAGTAGTGATCAGTTTTTGTTGCTTTTCTGTAGGGTTTAACTTTTTGTTGTTCGCTGTTACCGAGCGTCTTTACTTGGCTATTTCGAACAATTTTTGCTTTAACTTGTTGCTCGTTGTACTCGAGCGTTTAACTTGTTGCTCGTTGTATTCGAGCATACTTCTTGACTGCCATGAACAATTTACTTTTGCTCCTGCTAAATTTTAATCAATTTGCATTGTATACAAATTGTGTTGTGTAAATCACTTTCATTACTTTTTGGGTTTCGTTTGTCACGTGACCCCTGATTTTACTGCTAATCGCCGAACAAAAAGGCTAATTTAGGAATTGCTTCAATTGAATAAATTATTGTGAGTAGAACTCGGATCGCCGACTTTAGCCGAAGCGGGACCCTCGGATCGCGAAACAAGGAAAGTAATTTCCTGAATTCGGGCGTTCTATGAATACATTGTTAAACTCTCATAAAGAGTTGTATCTCGATTCCGCTCGGTGGCTAGCCGAACGAAATGAGGCGTATGTCACATCACAATGTTCGTAAAAGAATTTGAAGGAAATCGATGCGTTTTAAGAATACAAAGATGAAGTTGCTCATCTATCAACTAATTCCTAACAATTGTCTCTAATCTAAGAAGGATGTTACCCTTCGTTTATTTGACCTAACATTTCTGAGCAATAGACTAACCTATTTGTAAAAAATGAAAAATAAAATAGGAGCTTAACTGTAATAAGCTCTGAGCTTGGCCACGTTCCAGCTGTTATTGATTTTCGTGCCCGAGAGAGTTTCCAATTTGTATGCACCAAATCCGGATTTAGCCTTCACTCGGTAAGGCCCTTCCCATTTTGGTTTCAATTTTCCAACTCCAGCATTTCCTTTGCCAATATCAGCTCGGCGAAGGACTAAGTCTCCAACTTCAAAACTTCGCGGACGAACCTTCTTGTTGTATTCCCGAGCCTGCCGTTCCTTCATTTTACTTTCATGAACTGCAGCATTCTTTCGAATTTCCTTAAGTAAACCGAGCTCTTCGCTAATCAAATGATCATTTGTTTCCGAAGGGCGTTCGAGCGTCCTAAAGGTAGGGATTCGCTTTTCGATTGGAATGACTGCGTCGCAGCCGTATGTCAATCGAAAAGGAGTTTCTCCTGTAGACGAGTGTATTGTCGTCCTGTGTGACCATAAGACGCTCGGAAGTTTATCCGCCCAAGAGCCAGCGGCATTACCGAGTTTCTTTTTAATTCCATCCAAAATGGTTCTGTTGACAGCTTCGGCTAACCCATTTGTCTGTGGGTGTTCAACAAAACTAAAATAGTGAGTGATTCCCAGGTCGGCTGCTAGTTGTTGAAAGTGAGAGGCTGCAAACTGCGATCCATTATCAGTAACTATGGCATGAGGCACTCCGAACCGAGAGATAATTTCCTTCACAAAGAAAGATTGAATACGGGCCGTGGAGATTGTTGCTAACGGAACCGCCTCAATCCACTTAGTGAAGTAGTCAATAGCCACTACCGCAAATTTGAGTTGCCCTTGTGCGGTGGGAAACTTCCCGATGATGTCCATGCCCCATTGATAAAAGGGCCAAGGGGCACCGAGAGAGTGTAACTCTTCAGCAGGTCTTTGGTAGATGTCGCTGTGAAATTGGCATTGAACACACTTCTTAACATGTTCCATGGCGTCTTTTTGCAGTGTCGGCCAAAAGTAGCCCGCTCGGATTACTTTTCTCGCAAGGGATTTTCCACCCATATGGTGGCTGCAAATTCCGCCGTGAACCTCCTCCAGTATCTCCTCAGCTTGGGATGGGTTGACACATCGGAGCATGGGGGAACCAAAGCCTCTTTTGTACAGAACTCCATTTAGCACTGTGTACTGAGCTGCCTTCTTAACCAACTTCCGAGCCTCTGCCTGATCTTGGGGGACGAACCCATGTTGCAAATAAGTAAGAAGTGGATCCATCCATGATTGAGATGACGAGATGGCCAAAATGACACTCGGTCGGGGAATGGTTTCTTGTATCAACGTTTTATTGTTTTCCGACCCCTTTGTACTTTCCAATTTGGATAAAATGTCGGCTCGGGAATTTGAATCTCTCGGGACATGGGAAATGTCAAATCCTGAAAAGTTTGAGATGATTCGCTTTACCTCTTCAAGATACTTTTGTAGGACGGGCTCCTTTGCCGAGTATTGACCCTTGATCTGAGAAACCACTAGTTGTGAATCGCTGAAAACTGACACTCGCTCTGCTCCGAACTCATGAACCATCTTGAGGCCTGCAAGAACTGCCTCGTATTCTGCTTGATTGTTCAACGTTTGGAACTCGAACTTCAATGAGTATTCCATGCACAATCCCTCGGTGTTTTCAATGATGACCCCAGCTCCAGCTCCTTTCCTATTGCTTGATCCATCAACATACACTGACCATAAATTTTGAGAGATATCCGAAGGGGTATCTGTGAACTCGGTGACAAAATTGGCAAGAGCTTGAGATTTCATCGCCTTCCTCGGTTCATAGGTAATGTCGAACTCGGACAGTTCGACAGACCATGAAACCATTCGGCCTGCTAGGTCGGGTTTGTGAAGAACTTGTCTGAGAGGTTGAGCTGTTCTTACCAATATTCTATGTGCCTGAAAATATTGTCTCAATCTCCGGGCCGACGTGACCAAACAGTACGCAAGTTTCTCCAACTTTTGATATCTCAACTCTGATCCTTGAAGCGCTCGGCTAACGAAATACACTGGGGCCTCAATACTTGAATCCTCTCTTACCAAAACCGAACTGACCGCCGCTTCTGCCACTGACATGTATAGAATGAGGTTTTCACCAGGAAGTGGGTTGTGGAGGACTGGTGGGCTGGAAAGATACTCCTTTAATTGAACAAAAGCTTGCTCACAGTGCTCGTCCCAAAGGAATTCTTTGTTTTTCCTAAGGAGCTGGTACCATGGCAAGGCTTTCCGAGCAGCTTGGGACAAAAATCTGGAGAGTGCCGCCACTCGGCCCGTGAGTTGTTGAAGTTCTTTAAGATTAGCTGGGCTCCTCATTTCAAGGATTGCTTTGCATTTATCTGGATTGGCTTCAATCCCTCTCTCGGTTAACATAAAACCGAGGAAAGAACCGGCTGGGACTCCGAACACACACTTTTCAGGATTCAACCTCATGGAGTACTTTCTCACTCGGTCCAGTATTGTCGTGAGGTCCTGGGCATGGTTTTCTTGCTGTCTGCTCTTTGCAATAATATCATCAATATATACTTCCATGTTTGAGCCGATCATGCCTTGAAAAACCTTGTTCATCATCCTTTGATAGGTGGCACCCGCATTCTTCAACCCAAAAGGCATGACATTGTAACAATAAGTTGCCTTGTTGGTGATGAATGCGGTTTTATCTTGATCGGCAGGAAACATAGGAATCTGGTTGTAACCTGAGTAAGCATCCATAAAGGACAAGAGTTTGTAGCCAGCTGAACTGTCGACGAGTTTGTCAATAACGGGGAGTGGATACTGATCTTTAGGACAGACATTATTCAAGTCCGTGTAGTCGACACACATCCTCCACTTTCCATTGGGTTTTTTGACCAAGACGGTGTTAGCTAACCAGTTTGTATAGTCAATTTCCCTAATGAAACCTGCTCGGAGTAATTCAGCAACCTTTTCTTCAATGGCAGCGGCCTTTTCAGCACTAACCTTCCTTTTGCGTTGTGCCACCGGTTTCGACCCCGGAATGATACTCAATTTATAGCAGATAAAATTTGGGTCGATTCCCGGCATATCAACTGATGTCCACGCGAACAGATCTTTATTTGAAATCAACAGAGTGGTCAACTCCTCTCTTACACTTGCGGGTAGTTCAGAACCGATTTTTACTTGCCTAAGGGGATCATTGGTCAATGTCAGAAATTCCCACTGTCCCTTCCGGGTCGGTCTATTTCTGTCAGATTGGTCTCTCATATCCAGATCTGCTAGGTTAATATTGCCCTTTCCCAAAGAGACTCTTTCCAAATTGCTCGGATCCTTGTTTTTAACTTTTCCTAAAACGGCGTCGTAACATTTTCTCGCTGCTTCTTGATCGGCTTTGACAGTTACCACTCTATCATTAGTTCCGACGAATTTCATAGCCAAGTGAACTGTTGATACTACCGCCCCAAATGCTTGCAAAGAAGTTCTCCCAAGAATGGCGTTGTAGGCCGCTGGACAATCAACCACCAAAAATTTGACTATCTCGGTTCTGGCCGAAGGCTGTTGTCCAAGGGTTACGGGAAGTTGGATGTATCCCTTTGGCTCAATGGTGTCCCCCGTGAAACCAATTAATTCACCTTCAAAGGGAGTGAGATTGCACTCCCTGAGTTTAAGGGCTTTGAACAGAGGGAAAAACATGATGTCCGTCGAGCTCCCTTGATCGATAAAGACTCGTTTTGTAACATCCCAGATTTTTAACCCTGATTATTAATATGTTAATTTTAAAACTTATTTATAATTAATTATTTTTATTCTTGATTTCAAAGTGATTTATTATGAATGGTAATATTAGATAGTTTTATTATGAGAAAATAAATATTTTCACATTAGTCCCTGTTTGGGGACCTTGAAGTAATTTTAGAAAGGTTTTGGAGGGAAAGAAAATAAAATTATATTTTTCAAAAACTGGTCAAAATACTCAAGTAGTTTTGGAAATACTCGAGTATTTTGGTCAGTGAGGAACGAGTTAGTGCGTTTTGGTGAGTCACCATTAACGATTCTCGTGTGTTGACACGAGATCGTCTTCCTCAACACGTCCTTGTCTTCGTGTCGACACGCATGGATCCCTGAGATTGCTATAAAAGCCTCTTGGTTGGAGACTTCAGCTCCATTTGGTCGAATTTGTGGGTTGTGCATGTATTAGGGTTTTCAATTCCTTTTGATCGATTCCCCCTCTCTGGGTTGATTCAAACCACAAATCATACACCATTGTGAAGCTCACATTCAGGGCTTCACAAATATACCAAGATTGTGAGCTGAGAGTTCGTAGATTGGAAGAATCGAAGCTTAGAAGTTGGAGTTTGTTGGCTGTCTCAGGTTCCTGGAGCTTACTTTGGAGCTTGATTCTGGTAAGCTCAGATAACCTCCTCATGTGAATCTTGTTTCTTTAGCTAGTATGAATTGTAGAGAGTATATAGAGACTAATTTCCCCAATTTTTATGGTTGTTTCATGCATCAACCAATTCAATCTTGGTGCTCTGCTGAAACTGCTTTGTTTCGGTGTGGATTTTGGGGAATTCAGCTTGGAAGCTAAGTTTGGGGTAAAGTCTCTGTTGATTCACGTCTAAGAGGTAAGGGGGAAGCTCTCTATTCACTAGATAGAGTTTAAATTGCATGCATTTGATTAGAGAGCCACCAAGAGGCTCTAAGGGCTTAGTTTAAATAGAGAAATTGGTTTGGAGACCAACCTGTGTTCTAATGTTGTTCTGAGCAAGTTCTATATGTTGCATGTGAGCTATATGCCAGTTGTTTTCATGCCAAAAGTGTTTGGAACTGAATTTGGTATGCTAAGTTGTTGAAAATGTGTTTTTATGCATAATTGTTGCTCAGATTCGATTCAATGTAATAAGTTGTTATTTTGGTGTTGGAACATGTGTAATATAGGGTATATGAACTCTGTTGATCATTGGATTGGACTTAAAATGATTAGAATTGAAAATGGTATGTTAAAACCAAGTTTCCAGTCTGTTCTGTGAGAAAAGACTCGAGTACTTGGCTTGATACTCGAGTAAAGTTTTGGTAAAATAGTGTATTTGGTGTTGAAACACTCGAGTATCGGGCCGAGGACTCGAGTAATAATTGGTTCATGGGGATCTCTTAAGGTAAACCACTCGATTAATGCAGGGGTTACTCGAGTGTTCTGGAATTAATGAAGAACACTCGAGTACTCATGGACCACTCGAGTATTTTTTATGAAGCTGAAATCCAAATCCCCAGAAAGACATGAACACTCGAGTATCCTGAAGAATACTCGAGTAATCTGGAAATAAGTGAAGAACACTCGATTATTCTGAAGAACACTCGAGTAGTTCACCCAGAATATTATAATATCATTTTTAATTCTGAATCATTCTATTGATACTTTAATGATAATAATCCAAGTGATCTAAGACTTAAAATAAATTGATTGATGATAGGGTTATTTCTGTTTGAATAACGGGACGTTGCTCGGGTGGCACGTCGTAACATTGCTCGGGTGGCACGTTACATATTGAGATATACCAATCAGTTTCTTTAAGTTAAAACATTGCATTCGTTTTAAGTTTGGATGCTTGATCGTTTACTAATGTTCGGGTGACATGAGGAGGACCTCTGGAAATACAAAAAGTTGCTGCTAGCTCGATGACACATTAAGGTGGACAATGTGGACAGTATGTGGTATACTGTTGATTTGATGGTTCAACGGTGTGTTGCACACAAGTGGTAAGGTTTACGTTTTGGCGATGTGACGTTGTTTACCACCTCTGTTGTGTTACACAAGTGATAAGGTTTACGTCCTTAGGCGACGTGACGTTCATCAGATGTGGTGACGTTTTTTATCACACCCGTTGTTTGTTGAGATGGGTGTGGTGCACACAAGTGATAAGGTTTACGTCCTTAGGCGACGTGACGTTCATCGGACATGGTGACGTTGTTTATCACCTTTGTTGTGTATCACAAGTGATAAGGTTTACGTCCTTAGGCGACGTGACGATCATCAGATGTGGTGACGCTTTTTATCACACCCTTTGTATGTTGAGAAGTGATAGGTTTACGTCCTTGGGCGACGTGATGTTCACCGGGTAGTGTGACGTTTTTATCACTTCCGAGCTAGTACGCTATATGTTTTGGTAACGTATTCGTGATTTGGAAATACATTGTTGAATTTGGATTGGCGTCCGTCAGGACATTAGAGGGAGAATCTCAGAAAAATAAGGATGTCAGGCATCATGCCACTTACCCTTAATTTAGTTAAGGCTGGATATCTGGAATGAGTGTGTGAACATCTTATTTGCATTAAGTGTTTGCTAAGTGTTAACTATGGCTGTTAACTGATTTGGGGTTATCTGTGCATAATCATGTTACTTCAATATTTAAGCTCTATTGATTATGTGTATAGATTTGCTTACCCCTATGCCCTTGTAGGTGATGTCACGTTACATCGCTTGCATCGAGGTCCGCCCACTTCTTAGTGGCATATGGATCTGCGAGGATTGCCGAGTAGTGTATGAGGGTGAGATAGTGGTTACCTTCGATCACCCTAATCCCCTGGTCCGGTCACATCCTCGTAGGTTTAGGATTCCCATCATATACGCTATGCATGTATCTACTTTTTATACTTACCATGGATCATCTCCCACTCGACCAGCTCGCTTGTATAACAGTTTTCAATTCGAACCTACCCGCTCATACCCTTTTTCTCTTAGAGTCATTCGAGAGGAGACTTCCCCGTCTATTTCAAGGAGTCCTATTAAGGTCACGTTTTCATCAGACCTTGTACCCAGTGGTAGGGTAATTACTCCTTCAAATAAGATCAAGGAGGATCCTGTCGAATACGAGAGCGGAAGCGAGCTTGTCGTTTAATCTATCGGGAGTCAATGGAGAGGCGATGATCCCTAGGTATGTGCATAAGGTAAATGATGAGGATCAGGGATCCGGTGTGATGGATGCTGTGGAGGAGATTAGCTGCTGATGATGATGTTGGATGATGATTGCTGCTACTTCTTGGAGACTTCTACTACTACTGCCGCGACCAGCGCTATGAGACCAGCTTTGGGAGTTTTATATATTGTGGGATTTTCTTTTGAAAACTCTGGAGCCATGGTCTATTTTGATGTACATATAAATACATAGCCTTATGGACTTGTTCTGGGATTTTGGAGATCCTTACCACCGGACTATGTATTACGTACCTTTTGATATATATAAAATCCATGCTTATACTAAAGTTTATTACATAGTCCTGATATTTCCGCTTACTCTGATATTGATTTAAAAGAATTCGGCTATGACATTTTGGAAATGGTATCACTTGGCTAGACGAAAACTGGATGGCAATACTTGAGTTCCTTTATATGAAATAGAGTACATTTATCTTCAACGAGAATGCTATCCAAGATTTGCGAAATTATCTTTTGAGCAAAGTAAATGCCGAATTCGATTTTAAAAGTAATACGTAAACTATTCTCCAAACATACTATGTTTTGGTTTGTGCACCCGACTATTTGGAAAATATAAAAGAAAATTTTTAATCCAGCATTTTCTAACATTTTACAAGTCCATATATTCTCAAGTAATAGTATTCATTTTGTATTAATTACTTGGGTTATTTTGAGGGTGTTACACTTAGTGGTATCAGAGCAAAAGTCAGATCTTGTAGTAGTGGAAGTAGCTCCAGAAAGGTAGTCATCAACATCAAGCAGGTATCCACAGGGCATATTTATTGTTTTGAATACTATTATCTTGCTCAAATGGAGCAATTGATACATTGTAGAAATTGTATGCATTGTTGAAAGCTATTGTTATGACCTTAGGATAGGTTGTGTGGAGGATGTTTCTTAGTCCATCGCATGTGACCATGAGCAATAGCGCAGGTCTATTATGACGACTAGAAATCAAAATCGCACCGATGCGATATTAGAAAGAATCACCGCTGTGACGGAATCTATGCATCAATGGCAGCAACAGCAATCTCAAAAACCGCCTCATCAGTATAACGTTGGTAATTCGGAAACTAAGAGTTTGGCGGATTTTAGAAGTCGTAATCCACCTAAGTTCGAAGGAGGATTTAGGCCTGAGGAGGCTAATAAGTGGATTCATACTATGGATAAGATCTTTAGAACATTAGACTGCACTGAGGCTCAGAAGATGGCATATACAGTTTATATGTTAGAAGACGAGGCGGAGAACTGGTGGAATCACATAGTTCAGCTCCTGCACTATGAAGGAAGGGATATTAATTGGGGTGTGTTTACGGAAAAGTTTCTCAATAAATATTTCCCGGAAGACTTAAGAAGGAAAAAGGAAATTGAGTTTCTGCAATTAAAGCAAGGAGACATGAGTGTAGGTGAGTACGCAGCTAAGTTCGAGGAACTGATGAAGTACTCTCCATATTATCAAAACAATCCCGATGAAAGGAGCAAATGCATCAAGTTTGAAAGTGGTTTGAAACCTGAACTGAAATCTGTTTTCAGTTATCAGAAGATTCAAAGTTTTCCTACGTTGGTAGATATGTGTCGAATGTATGAGGATGATAAGAAGACGGAAGTATTAGCTGATCAAGCAAAGAGTAACCAGCCAAGTTATGGACCACAAAGAAAGAAAATATTTGATCTTCGGAATAAGGGTCCATATTTGGATCCGAATCGAGGCAAAGGAAGAGTTGAAGTTAAGGACGGGGTTAAGTCTCGCAGTAATGCTCCTTACTGTGAGAAGTGTAAGCATCATCATTATGGAAGGATCTGCTGGGCAACAAGTAATTGCTTCAATTGTGGAAAGCAGGGTCATATTGCACGTTACTGCAGAGAGTCTCTGAAAAGTAACCACACCAGATTTGCTAGCAAACCAAAGACTCAAGGCAAAGCGTTTACCCTGAACAGAGTAGAAAAGAACCAATCTCCCGATCTCGTGCAAGGTAACCATTTATTTCAAAACCAACTTTGCATGATTGTGTTCGATTTGGAAGTTACTTATTCTTTTGTTCAACATATATGTGTGAGTAGATTGAAGTCGGATTTCCCTAATTGTTTTAAAATTAGAGACCCTATGAAACTACCCAAACATGTTTCTAAAGTTGTTAGATTATAGTGTCGAGATATTTGATCGCGGCACTAAGTTAAATTCAATCCATCATCCTTTATCACATTTGGACGTGATTCTGGGGAAGGATAACATTTCCTCCTGTGTTACTCCTACTTGATTCATGCCAAAGTATTGGAGCATACTTTCATGTGTCGAGAACGGGACTTGGAAGGAGGTAGTTTTATGAAAGAAAGGTAGATGTGTGTGCATCAAGGTGATTGAATACACACAAGGTGATACATTTGGCACATGACTTGAGCTTTGCAATGATCAAGATTGTTGTGAGGGCTTGAGGCCTTTCCTCGCGTCACTACGCTTTAAGCGTTAATGACCCTGGAGAGTCGAAATAATTATTTAACCGAGAGGAGGAGTTGAACAAGGGACAACGTCGACAGACAGAATTTTAAAGGCTCATGATCGGAGACTCTGTCGTCGTCATGACAAAGCAAAGGAGGTAGCAATTACAATTGGACCGAAAGGCAATTCATGTGAGCTCTATGGAGTTTAAGAAAAGTGGATTTAAGGAGTCTAATACATTCGAGCTTGATGATACGAGTAGACCGACGAGAAGTAAGGAGGGGAGGTTGCAAATCACAATAGAATTCCTAACTCAATTTGTGAATTGCAACAAAGAACCGAAGAATTACGAACCAATAAGAGATTGATTCCGAAAGAGAAAAACCTAGGTTCCATAGGGGATATTTCAAGGGTAAGAATTTGGATTCCAGACGAGATGGAAATTGAAGGCTAATTAAGGAGTTAATCAAAATGGATGAGTGAAGGTTATACTAAGTGGTGAAGCTAAGACATAGTGGGACTATGTAAATATGATATTGGAAGCAAAGGATTGGCATGCCACTTGGGAATTATTCAAGGGTGAAAGTCTTTGAAAATTAGAGAAAGAAGATTAAATTGTGGTAAATAAGGTAGGGCAATATGAATCTTGGGGAAGACATTGTCAAGTTCAAAAGATCGAGGAAGTATGTTTTATGATAATTGTGATGGGAGGTTTAAACATGCGAAATCCGGAAAAGAATGATGTCTGAACTTCAAACCAGTTATCAACCATTGAGAAATAAGGGATTTCCTGACATTAGTGAGTATGTGTAGAATTGATATGGATGATGAGGAAGCACAGAAAGCTTATAAGTGAATTAATGATGGGGACCAAAATTTCATGTGTAAGGGGTTAAGGAAACCTCAATTGCATGAAAGTAACTAGAAATTCGAAGGAAAGGAATTAGTTGACAATTTTAAGGTGAGAAGGTAAGGTACATCATCATGGACTGTATAGTGATGTACTGAAGGGATGATTAATTGCAGTCGTAAGAAAGTGAAGTCTTACTCGCCGGATTGTTTGAAGGGGAGTACAAGAAAGGAAAGGGTCAACCAGCAAATCAAGAGTTTTTCCATCCTGCTAGGATGCGAGTTAGATTCGGATATAGGTAGTCTGAGTTATCCCTTTGTCGATTTGAATTAACGTAGTCAAATGTTTTCGATTGCGTTAATTAAATCGTTTTGTAATTCGATTATCTGAACAAATCTTCAACTTGAATTTCTGTGATCAAAACCCTAATCACAGTTGGATGTGATAAATATCTTTGGGCACTACAGAAAAAGAAAGATCAGTTAAGACTAGAGAGATTAACAACCACCAGGACTGGATAAGTATTTGTCTCCCCAACGGAAGTTTCTCTAGGACTTGGCTATCTGACTAAGTCTGATAGTGACAATAATGTTCTTTATCTTTAAATTCATCTAATTTAAAGGTAAATCGTATAGTCTTTCTTGAGAAAGATTATATCTGAAAGGGATGATTTCATTACTGATAGTTTAAATATTAGGACTGATCACCCTAATGTTTACAACTATTAAGAAATGAAGTCATACGAATATTTCCCTACTCGTGCCCGAGTGATCAGAGTGCGCAACGGGATGGGGTTTTTCCTCAAAAAGATCTTTAGAAAACGTTTTAATTGAGGAGTATATATACATATTTATATTTTAAAGGTATTATTCGAAAAAGTTTTTAGTCAAAAGATTTCATTTGAAAGAATTACGAGATAATTTTTGAGGAAGTTCAAGCAAACCCTTTTATGAGAAACAAGGATTTGTATATGTTTTGGAATGCAAAAGCTTTATTTGAGAAAAGCTCAATTGAAATATTTTTGTGAAAGGTTTTGGGTTAGAAAGTTTGAAAAAGTATAAGAAAATTCCTTTTAAGTGGGGAAGGATGCTCCCAAATTATATTTTGAAAACATATAACACCAGAACAACTTTTTGTGTAACTTTGGAAATTATAGAACTTTTAAAAGAGAATTTCGGGGACGAAATTCCTTTTAAGTGGGGAAGAGTGTAACATCCCAGATTTTTAACCCTGATTATTAATAAGTTAATTTTAAAACTTATTTATAATTAATTATTTTTATTCTTGATTTCAAAATGATTTATTATGAATGGTAATATTAGATAGTTTTATTATGAGAAAATAAATATTTTCACATTAGTCCCTGTTTGGGGACCTTGAAGTAATTTTAGAAAGGTTTTGGAGGGAAATAAAATAAAATTATATTTTTCAAAAACTGGTCAAAATACTCGAGTAGTTTTGGAAATACTCGAGTATTCTGGTCAGTGAGGAACGAGTTAGTGCGTTTTGGTGAGTCACCATTAACGATTCTCGTGTGTTGACACGAGATCGTCTTCCTCAACACGTCCTTGTCTTCGTGTCGACACGCATGGATCCCTGAGATTGCTATAAAAGCCTCTTGGTTGGAGACTTCAGCTCCATTTGGTCGAATTTGTGGGCTATGCATGTATTAGGGTTTGCAATTCCTTTTGATCGATTCTCCCTCTCTGGGTTGATTCAAACCACAAATCATACACCATTGTGAAGCTCACATTCAGGGCTTCACAAATATACCAAGATTGTGAGCTGAGAGTTCGTAGATTGGAAGAATCGAAGCTTAGAAGTTGGAGTTTGTTGGTTGTCTCAGGTTCCTGGAGCTTACTTTGGAGCTTGATTCTGGTAAGCTCAGATAACCTCCTCATGTGAATCTTGTTTCTTTAGCTACTATGAATTGTAGAGAGTATATAGAGACTAATTTCCCTAATTTTTATGGCTGTTTCATGCATCAACCAATTCAATCTTGGTGCTCTGCTGAAACTGCTCTGTTTCGGTGTGGATTTTGGGGAATTCAGCTTGGAAGCTAAGTTTGGGGTAAAGTCTCTATTGATTCACGTCTAAGAGGTAAGGGGGAAGCTCTCTATTCACTAGATAGAGTTTAAATTGCATGCATTTGATTAGAGAGCCACCAAGAGGCTCTAAGGGCTTAGTTTAAATAGAGAAATTGGTTTGCAGACCAACCTGTGTTCTAATGTTGTTCTGAGCAAGTTCTATATGTTGCATGTGAGCTATATGCCAGTTTTTTTCATGCCAAAAGTGTTTGGAACTGAATTTGGTATGCTAAGTTGTTGAAAATGTGTTTTTATGCATAATTGTTGCTCAGATTCGATTCAGTGTAATAAGTTGTTATTTTGGTGTTGGAACATGTGTAATATAGGGTATATGAAATATGTTGATCATTGAATTGGACTTAAAATGATTAGAATTAAAAATGGTATGTTAAAACCAAGTTTCCAGTCTGTTCTCTGAGAAAAGACTCGAGTACTTGGCTTGATACTCGAGTAAAGTTTTGGTAAAATAGTGTATTTGGTGTTGAAACACTCGAGTATCGGGTCGAGGACTCAAGTAATAATTGGTTCATGGGGATCTCTTAAGGTAAACCACTCGAGTAATGCAGGGGTTACTCGAGTGTTCTGGAATTAATGAAGAACACTCGAGTACTCATGGACCACTCGAGTATTTTTTATGAAGCTGAAATCCAAATCCCCAGAAAGACATGAACACTCGAGTATCCTGAAGAATACTCGAGTAATCTGGAAATAAGTGAAGAACACTCGATTATTCTGAAGAACACTCGAGTAGTTCACCCAGAATATTAAAATATCATTTTTAATTCAGAATCATTCTATTGATACTTTAATGATAATAATCCAAGTGATCTAAGACTTAAAAGAAATTGATTGATGATAGGGTTATTTCCGTTTGAATAACGGGACGTTGCTCGGGTGGCACATCGTAACGTTGCTCGGGTGGCACGTTACATATTGAGATATACCAATCAGGTTCTTTAAGTTAAAACATTGCATTCATTTTAAGTTTGGATGCTTGATCATTTACTAATGTTCGGGTGACATGAGGAGGGCCTCTGGAAATACAAAAAGTCGCTGCTAACTCGATGACACATTAAGGTGGACAATGTGGACAGTATGTGGTATACTGTTGATTTGATGGTTCAACGGTGTGTTGCACACAAGTGGTAAGGTTTACGTTTTGTCGACGTGACGTTCATCAGACATGGTGACGTCGTTTACCACCTCTATTGTGTTACACAAGTGATAAGGTTTACGTCCTTAGGCGACGTGACGTTCATCAGATGTGGTGACGTTTTTTATCACACCCGTTGTTTGTTGAGATGGGTGTGGTGCACACAAGTGATAAGGTTTACGTCCTTAGGAGACGTGACGTTCATCAGACATGGTGACGTTGTTTATCACCTCTGTTGTGTATCACAAGTGATAAGGTTTACATCCTTAGGCGACGTGACGATCATCAGATGTGGTGACGTTTTTTATCACACCCTTTTTATGTTGAGAAGTGATAGGTTTACGTCCTTGGGCGACGTGACGTTCACCAGGTAGTGTGACGTTTTTATCACTTCCGAGCTAGTACGCTATACGTTTTGGTAACGTATTCGTGATTTGGAAATACATTGTTGAATTTGGATTGGCGCCCGTGAGGACATTAGAGGGAGAATCTCAGAAAAATAAGGATGTCAGGCATCATGCCACTTACCCTTAATTTAGTTAAGGCTGGATATCTGGAATGAGTGTGTGAACATCTTATTTGCATTAAGTGTTTGCTAAGTGTTAACTATGGCTGTAATATTTAAGCTCTATTGATTATATGTATAGATTTGCTTACCCCTATGCCCTTGTAGGTGATGTCACGTTACATCGCTTGCATCGAGGTCAGCCCACTTCTTAGTGGCATATGGATCTGCGAGGATTGCCGAGTAGTGTATGAGGGTGAGATAGTGGTTACCTTCGATCACCCTAATCCCCTGGTCCGGTCACATCCTCGTAGGTTTAGGATTCCCATCATATACGCTATGCATGTATCTACTTTTTATACTTACCATGGATCATCTCCCACTCGACCAGCTCGCTTGTATAACAGTTTTCAATTCGAACCTACCCGCTCATACCCTTTTTCTCTTAGAGTCATTCGATAGGAGACTTCCCCGTCTATTTCAAGGAGTCCTATTAAGGTCACGTTTTCATCAGACCTTGTACCCAGTGGTAGGGTAATTACTCCTTCAAATAAGATCAAGGAGGATCCTGTCAAATACGAGAGCGGCAGCGAGCTTGTCGTTTAATCTATCGGGAGTCAATGGAGAGGCGATGATCCCTAGGTATGTGCATAAGGTAAATGATGAGGATCAGGGATCCGGTGTGATGGATGCTGTGGAGGAGATTAGCTGCTGATGATGATGTTGGATGATGATTGCTGCTACTTCTTGGAGACTTCTACTACTACTGTCGCGACCAGCACTATGAGACCAGCTTTGGGAGTTTTATATATTGTGGGAATTTCTTTTGAAAACTCTGGAGCCATGGTCTATTTTGATGTACATATAAATACATAGCCTTATGGACTTGTTCTGGGATTTTGGAGATCCTTACCGCCGGACTATGTATTACGTACCTTTTGATATATATAAAATCCATGCTTATACTAAAGTTTATTACATAGTCCTGATATTTCCGCTTACTCTGATATTGATTTAAAAGAATTCGGCTATGACATTTTGGAAATGGTATCACTTGGCTAGACGAAAACTGGATGGCAATACTTGAGTTCCTTTATATGAAATAGAGTACATTTATCTTCAAAGAAAATGCTATCCAAGATTTCCGAAATTATCTTTTGAGCAAAGTAAATGCCGAATTCGATTTTAAAAGTAATACGTAAACTATTCTCCAAACATACTATCTTTTGGTTTGTGCACCCGACTATTTGGAAAATATAAAAGAAAATTTTTAATCCAGTATTTTCTAACATTTTACAAGTCCATATATTCTCAAGTAATAGTATTCATTTTGTATTAATTACTTCGGTTATTTTGAGGGTGTTACACGTTTCACCTCGTAATTACCAATAAGGGCAGTGATCACCATGGGGTCATTATGTCCTGGAAGGATTCCATCCAAATCGCCGTCATCAAAAATAATGGGAACGTTTTTTGTTGATCTCTTGGCTATGGGCTTCTGGCTGACTGCTAAAATTTGGTTAATGTACTTCTTTCTGTCGGCCTTCTTCTCTCCACCTCCAGCAAAACCTCCCGCAATAGTGTTAACTAAGAATTCATTTTTAGTAGGGTTGGTATCAGTAGCTGGAGTGGGGTCAGTTTTTTGTCTCCCGGTGTTTCTATCGTCTGGAGACCTACTTCTTTGGCGTTTGGATTTTACTGGCGACTGAGATCTGTTCCTGCCTCTTCGGCCGGCTGCATCCCTGATATATTGTTGTAGTTTACCATCTCTGATCATTTCTTCGATTAGATCCCTCAACCAGATACACTCGTTGGTAGTATGGCCATAACCTTTATGGAAGTCACAGTACTTTGACCTATCACGCTGTGCGCCCTTTCTTAAAGACGGAGGTCTTTGGGCAGAGCGTAAGTCAGTCTGCATTGTTTCCCTCAGGATTTGACTCCTTGGAACTGAGGAAACCACAATTGGTGGTTGAAACAACTAAGGAACCCTAGGAGAACACCTAGAAGGGGGGGTTGAATAGGTGTTAAAGAAACCTTGAAAGATTTTCGAACGAAACAAATCGAAACAATTAAAACAAATAATTTTTGCAAAATCTTCAGCACTTAATCGATTAAACTGAGATTTAATTGATTAACTTGCAATTTAATCGATTATGATCAGAAAGCACAATTTCACTTAATCGATTAATAATCGATTATGACAGTTAAAAACTGAAAAATCACTTTTCAATCGAATACGAGAATCAATCAATCAACACGTAAGATCAGAGATTAAGCGGAAAGAATTAACACCTATATTCTTATTGATTACCTAGGTTATGAAAATGATTTTCTTCAAGTTAATTTGAACAATTAAGATTCAATTCAATCAATTATGAAAAATCACTTTTTCTGGGTTTTCAACCAAGAACACAATGAACAACAAGAATGTAAAGAGTAAGGGTTTAGAGATACGGCACAGTGATTTATCCTGGTTCACTTTCATCCACTTGAAAGCTACATCCAGTCCCCTCTTCAACCAAGAGAGATTCTTCACTATGAGGAATTAGAGTTCTCAAATTACAAGTAAATGCCTCTCAAGACTCCCTTCTTGATAGCCTACAAAGGATACCACACCTTTGCCTTGTAATCCTATTGATCTTCTCTCTAATCTAACCTCTACCCCTTGTTGATAATCCACACAACAAGTCTTCATTTGCTTGATGATAATCCACACACCAAGGCTTCACTTTGCTTGATTCACAACCAAGACTTCTTCTTCAATGAGAAATATTCTTGATGATAATCGACACACCAAGTCTTCTTGTTTGTTGTAGATGGCTTGCCTCTTGCAAAGATTACAACACAATAGAAAACACAATGACAATCCTATGAATCTCTTCCAATAGCTATGACAAAATCAACATGAGAGATTCTAGAGTTCTTGATCAAAGAATATGAAAATAGAAAAGCTTTGATCTTTGAAATTGAGAGAGAATAGAGTGGCTTGATTCCTTGTAAAACTTGTATGAAAATGATTCTAAATGATCACAAAGATTAGGAAAAGGTTTATGTAGAATACCCAAAAGTTAGAGCACTTGAAAACTGATTTTGAGAAGTGAAAATCGTATTTTAAAAAACCAGTACAGCAGTGTTTAATTGATTAGATCTTCACTTAATCGATTAGTAATCGATTAGATTTGTTCTTAATCGATTAAGCCATACTGCAACTTGTTAGAAACTTGTATTCTCAAAACTAAACCTTTCCTTTCAAACCTTTAAGCCACCTATTGATTTTAGGTTAAGTGAAAACTCAAATTATGATTTAATCATGACTATGATAGAGATTCACTACCCTCTATAGAACTCTACCCAAACTCATCAAATAAAAGACTAAGTCTAGAGAGGCAAAAGATAAAACAATAACAAAACTCAAACTAGATCTTCAAGTCTTCATGAGCTTGTTCTCTCTTCTTCACTTGATGTTTGTTGTTGCTTGTTGAGCTTGAAACTTGATCAACACCTTAGTAGCTTGTTCAAAACCTTTTGTCATTATCAAAACATTCTCAATGGAACTTACAGTCTCTCCCTTTTTGAAAATGACAAACATGTTTTGAAGTTGTTTGAAGTTGTTGATGCTTTAAATGTTTGATCACTCGGTGAGACTCTTGCTCCCCCTTAATCAATGCAATTTACATTTGAAATCCAATTTATAGAAGCTTGATTCTCCCCCTATCTTCAACAACTTTGCTCAACCTACATAAAAACAACAAAAACAACCATTCTCCCAAAACAAACCATTTCTCCCAAAAACAACCATTCTCCCAAAACAAACCATTTCTCCCCCTTTGGCATTATCAAAAAGTAATATATACCAATTGAAATATAAAATGCTTAGCCAAAATAAGAGAAATCACCAATCATTCCTTTTCAACATTGATACCAAATGAAAGATAAGAACCAAAAATAATCAATGATACCAATTGAAAAACTAATTGTCACTAATTGACAAAAATATCACAGAAGCATGATAATCATCTAATCATCACTCAAAGATACCAAATGAACTTTAGAAAAGTAATACCAATTGAGGACAATTCAATTATACCAATTGAGAAAAACTATAATTGATACCAAATAAGAATGTTCAACAATATCACTTGTACCAATTTTTACCACTTTGTAGGTCATTCACTTGAGATGCAAATGTAATACCAATTGAAGATGCAAATGTATGAATAACACTTGTAAGCCCTTTGCTCTTCAATCATACCTACAAAACAATCATGCTTTGCTTTTTGGTATCCAAACGATTTTGGATCAATTTTTGTTAGTTAAGGGAATCTCACCCTTCTTAACCCAAACAAACTTTCCTTTAGGTATACCATGCACTTTAATATAACACACATTTGAAGTATGTCCATGAGTACCACAATAGAAACATGTTGGTGCATTTGAGAAATCAACTTTAGAAAAATCAACAACATTTCTATGAGAATTACTCTTAGCATTAGTATAACCCAAACGAAACTTGTTTGAATTTTCTCTTTGAAAATTTAACAATGTGCGCAATCTAATATCACCATTTGTGAAACTTGCAAGATTATTTTTCAAAATAGCATTTTCATCTTTAAGCAACTTGCAATTATGACAATCAACCACAATATTCAATCTACTAGCACAATCACAAGAAGAACTAGCATATATAAGATCAAGAGTTTCATTTTCAAGATTAAGCTCATCAACTTGTTTTTGAAGTTCTAAAATCTCTTTTTGATGTTTCAAAATGAGCTTCTTTCTTTCAATGTTTTTCAAAACTAGTTTTTCAAGTTGTTCATGCATTTCTTCATAAGCATTATATAACAATTCATATTTAGAAGAAACTTCGGATTTAGTATGACTTACATTGCTATCCTCGCTTTGTTCACTTGATTCACCATTTGAACTTTCCTCTTCATTGACTTGAACAAGCAAGTTGAGATTAGCAACTTCTTCATCATCCAACGAACTACTCGATGTGCTTTTCTTCTCTTCTACATCACTATCCCAAACTATATATGCCCTTTTGTGTTTTGAATTTTTCTTGTCTTTCTCCTTCTTCTTGAGATACCTAGAGCATGAGTACTTGAGATGACCGGGTTTTCCACATTCATGGCAAACTACACCTTCTTTTGATGTTTTGGTCTTGTAGTGTGGGGAATTCTTCTCTTTACTCTTGTCTTTGTTCAACCTTCCTTTTCTCCTTAGAAACTTGTCAAACTTCCTTAGTAAAAGTTTCATTTCTTTTTCATCAACATCCGAATCGGAATCTTCACTATCATCATCATCGGAACTCTCTTTCTTATTGTATGATCTATTGACTTTAAGAGCAAGTCCCTTTCTTCCATTGTTCTTATCCGACTCTTCATTGATACTTAAACGTCCAAGCTCCATTTCATGTTCTTGAAGCTTTCCGAAAAGTGTTGCTAGATCCATAGCATCCAAATTCTTAGATTCAACAATAGCCGTTACTTTTGGTTGCCAATTCCTGTCTAAACATCTCAACACTTTGTTAGAAAGTTCACCTTGTAAAAAAGTCTTACCAAGAGCAAGTAAATGGTTAATAATATGAGTAAAACGCTTTTGTATATCATTAATAGATTCATTTGGAAGCATTTGAAACAATTCATAATCACGCATTAAAGCATTCAATCTAGCTCTCCTAACCTCACTAGTTCCTTCATGAGTCACTTGTAAAGTGTCCCACATTTCCTTAGCACTAGTACATTGGGAAACTCTAAAGAACTCATCATAAGATAAAGCGGAGGTAATGATATTCTTTGCTTTATAATCATATTGAACTTTCTTTCTATCATCATCCTTCCACTTATCCTCGAGGATTAAATGTACTACGCCTTCAACTAAACTAGAGGGGATATGAGGACCTTTTTCAACTACTTTCCAAATTTCACTATCTATGGCTTGGATAAAGATTTTCACTCTAACTTTCCAATAAGCGTATCCCTCACCAATAAAGAGTGGAGGACGACTTATGGAGGAGCCTTCACCACCAAAGGGATTCATGGAACCCATTGCGATTTTCTTAAAGGATCTTTACGAAAAAGCACTTATGCTCGTGTCTTTCGACCGAGCTCTGATACCAATTGAGGAAACCGCAATTGGTGGTTGAAACAACTAAGGAACCCTAGGAGAACACCTAGAAGGGGGGTTGAATAGGTGTTAAAGAAACCTTGAAAGATTTTCGAACGAAACAAATCGAAACAATTAAAACGAATAATTTTTGCAAAATCTTCAGCACTTAATCGATTAAACTGAGATTTAATCGATTAACCTGCAATTTAATCGATTATGATCAGAAAGCACAATTTCACTTAATTGATTAATAATCGATTATGACAGTTAAAAACTGAAAAATCACTTTTCAATCGAATACGAGAATCAATCAATCAACACGTAAGATCAGAGATTAAGTGGAAAGAATTAACACCTATATTCTTATTGATTACCTAGGTTATGAAAATGATTTTCTTCAAGTTAATTTGAACAATTAAGATTCAATTCAATCAATTATGAAAAATCACTTTTTCTGGGTTTTCAACCAAGAACACAATGAACAACAAGAATGTAAAGAGTAAGGGTTTAGAGATACGGCACAGTGATTTATCCTGGTTCACTTTCATCCACTTGAAAGCTACATCCAGTCCCCTCTTCAACCAAGAGAGATTCTTCACTATGAGGAATTAGAGTTCTCAAATTACAAGTAAATGCCTCTCAAGACTCCCTTCTTGATAGCCTACAAAGGATACCACACCCTTGCCTTGTAATCCTATTGATCTTCTCTCTAATCTAACCTCTACCCCTTGTTGATAATCCACACAACAAGTCTTCACTTGCTTGATGATAATCCACACACCAAGGCTTCACTTTGCTTGATTCACAACCAAGACTTCTTCTTCAATGAGAAATTTGCTTGATGATAATCGACACACCAAGTCTTCTTGTTTGTTGTAGATGGCTTGCCTCATGCAAAGATTACAACACAATAGAAAACACAATGACACTCCTATGAATCTCTTCCAATAGCTATGACGAAATCAACATGAGAGATTCTAGAGTTCTTGATCAAAGAATATGAAAATAGAAAAGCTTTGATCTTTGAAATTGAGAGAGAATAGAGTGGTTTGATTCCTTGTAAAACTTGTATGAAAATGATTCTAAATGATCACGAAGATTAGGAAAAGGTTTATGTAGAATACCCAAAAGTTAGAGGACTTGAAAACTGATTTTGAGAAGTGAAAATCGTATTTTAAAAAACTAGTACAGAAGTGTTTAATCGATTATATCTTCACTTAATCGATTAGTAATCGATTAGATTTGTTCTTAATCGATTAAGCCATACTGCAACTTGTTAGAAACTTGTTTTCTCAAAACTAAACCTTTCCTTTCAAACCTTTAAGCCACCTATTGATTTTAGGTTAAGTGAAAACTCAAATTATGATTTAATCATGACTATGATAGAGATTCACTACCCTCTATAGAACTCTACCCAAACTCATCAAATAAAAGACTAAGTCTAGAGAGGCAAAAGATAAAACAATAACAAAACTCAAACTAGATCTTCAAGTCTTCATGAGCTTGTTCTCTCTTCTTCACTTGATGTTTGTTGTTGCTTGTTGAGCTTGAAACTTGATCAACACCTTAGTAGCTTGTACAAAACCTTTTGTCATTATCAAAACATTCTCAATGGAACTTACAGGAACAGTTAAAGGAGTGTATTCCTAAAATTTATTCCTCGGAGGAATCCTTCGGTCTCGATCATTCCTATCTTGTCTTCCACCAAAACGTTCGTCACGTTTTTGTTTATTTTGACCTTGAGAATCAGCTCGTTGCCTTTCTTCTCTGACTTTCTGCCCCTTATGGAATTCCTCCAAATTAATGAACTTATTTGACCTCTGTCTTAGCTCGGCCATATCTTTTGGATGTTTTCCAATCAAGGACTTTCTAAAATCCCCCGACTGTAAACCCTGCGTGAACAATAGTACTGCCACACCAGGTTCTAATCGAGGAACCGAGCTAGCCTCCGCATGGAATCGCGAAAGGTAATCTTTCAATGACGCATCTTGTTTTTGGGTGACTGCCGCTAAGGTGTGGTCGGATTTAGGCTGGATGCAACTAGCCGTGTATCTGTTTAAAAACCCTCTTTTCATCTCCTCCCAAGAATTTATTGAGTTCCGAGGGAAGGATGAGTACCAATGTAACACTGACGGTTCTAGGGTCATGGAAAAGGCTCGGCATTTCATCTCCTCCCCTCCACCGTAATAATTCATCGCTCCCTCATAAGAGACAATATGGTCCACTGGATCGGTTAGGCCGTTATAATGTGGTACATTAGAAGGGCCCAAGTAACCTTGAGGAGTTTGGAACGCCATAATATATGGAGTGAAGGGATGACCAGGGTGAAAATCACCCTGATCCTGGTTCATGGTAGGGTTAGTATGGGTATTTTGTGGTGGGGGGAGCTGCATTACCGGGAGTGGTTGTGGGTCCATGGTTTGAGGCATTGTACTTTGGGGTAGTATGGTGGTCGGTTGACTCTGTGCAATCCTTGCCATAGCTTGCTGTTGAAGGTCGGCAATAGCCCGACCTTGTTGTTCAATTAGAGCCGTTTGTCTGTTTAGGATGTTAATCATCTCTTGCTCCCGAGCCCGAGCAGATGCAGATGTTGCATAGGACCTGCCGATGGAATGGCTATGATGAGAATTTCCAGGAGCAGTTCTTCCTGGATTCAATCTGGTTCTAGGTGTTGAACTTATGTGATCGGGATTGGTTGGGATAGGAGGGGTACGTTGGGTATTTCGGCCATGATGTGCTCGGGTTCCAGTGGTCCTGGATGTGTTTCGGGTGGTTGGGGCCGTGCTACTTGAATCGCCATGGGTGGAGGGTGGAGGTGTAAGAGGGGGTGGCGGTGGTGGTGGCATGATGGTTCGTAAAACATGGAGGGGCTGGGGATTGCTCCCAGCCCTAGGATGAGAAGATCGTGGTATTTGGGACTGGGTAGCATGATTTCCGCCATGACTTTGGCTACGATTTGGGGGTGGCTGGCTTTGTGAATGGTTTGGTAGTTGGGGGTTATTTCTGGCCCAAGAATGAGATGTTTGTGGCAGTGGTGCGTTATTTCCACGATTATGGTTGAGAACATCACGCAGATCACCCGCAGATTGAGGCTACGGATCATTGTTATTAGCGTTTCTGGGCCTACCACGGGTGCGGGTGATGCGATCACGGAGATCACCAACTTGACTTCTGGTGGTAACCATGGTGGTGGTGGGAATGATATGTTATTCAGTCCCCACAGACGGCGCCAATGTCGTGTCCTTAACCAAGATCAACCTTAAAGCTATGGAAGAGCCTTGAAGAATGATCCCAGCTAAGATGTTAATATAGGACTTTTTAGGATTTCTGAATATCCAGTTGGGATAATCAGGTTCTCCCTAGTCAACAATGTGTGTGCTAGTGTCAACTTAGGGATGAGAAGACGTACCTTAGCCCCTATAGCATGGTGGTTCTTATAGGGGATTACCTATGTGTTGTGGGCCATTCTGATGAGCCTTCTATAGAGGTAGAATTCAAGTAGGATTTGTAGAGGTTATGATAAGATCGTATCCATAAATCCTGTAAGTGATAGACCTTATCCAATGTTGTTTTATCTAACCAAGAGTCGTGGGAATCTAGGAGTAGTTACGGTTTGATGAGGCTGTAAACGATAAGGATCAGATTGAAAGTCCTGTGCTCGGTGTTAACCTCATCGGTACGTGACCTACATGTAGAAACCCAGTTTGCTCGGTGTAAGTATCCAATCGTTGGCCCTGTATCAGTATCATACTAGTAAGGGTAATGAGGCTCTCGGTCGGTCGACGCTCGGTCTACTATAAGTCCACTACAACAATGAAAACGATTATGCACAAGCGGAAGCAAATAATAATAACAACTATTATTATTACGCGCGAAGATAAACAACAATATAACAACGAAAAGTCTAACGCGCGTTGATTAATTGAAAATAATTAAATTAATATATATAATATTTACGTTGCGGAAAAGAGATAATTAACTTGATAATAAAATACGCAACAATAAATAAAAGAGATAAGGGATAGAGAGATTGCACCAGGATTTTTATACTGGTTTAGCCTTTCCAGCGAAAGACTTACGTCCAGTCCCCAAGCGACCCGCTTGAGCCTTTCTTAAACACAACAGGGACAACCAGCCCCAAATACAAGCAAGAGCGCCCCGCACGCTACTAGGAATCTCCGTTCGCTAGGGACCTCAACAACAACAACTACGAAGACACTTCCTAGATTTTCCGGATAGCCTAACTACTAGGTGCCCCACTGTTCATCTAGCCACTACCCAAATACTGAAGGGTTCCTCACCCTAAACAACAGGAACGTGCCACACGTCCAACTAGGAGATTCACTCCCTATCAACTAAGGGTCACACACCCCTTTACAACCACGGTTATGGATATGTTGATCGGGTACAACAACTATAATGCACTCTTGTTAGTGTTGATACAACAATATAAGGCTTCTAACAAATGTGTGTTCTAGATAACACTGATACAACAATTAAGCTCTAATGGCACTGAAATTAAATCACAAGTGATAAGGCCAAAACAAGATTTTCTTCAAAATAATATGAACGTGAAGAAGAAAGAAAACGTGATTATCAGATATGTCAGAACGTTAGAAAAATGTAGGAGGGTTGTTCTTCTTATTAAAAATAAAAATCTGATTTAGAACATAAGAAGCAACAAAATAATTTTTGAAATCAAAACCAAATCAAATTGATTTTAGAAATAAAATAAAAGATTTGAAACTTAAATCAAAACGGAATATTTTCGAAAATAAAATCAATTTCGAATTTTGAAAATAAATCAGATTCAATCAGGTAAAAAAATCTGGAAATAAATCAAAATGATTCTGACACGTTTTTCAATAAAACTTGAGGTAATCGATTACTTCAAGGAAGGTAATCGATTATCCCCTTTAAAATGGAAACTTTGAAATCCTTTTGAAAAATCAGTAATCGATTAATCATAGCAAGTAATCGATTACTTCACTTCTGTTTATTATATGATGCAGCTCATATAATCGATTACCACTAATCTAATAATCGATTACAGAGCCTCTGAAATTTGTGAAATGCAACATCATGTAATCGATTATTTCAGGGCAGTAATCGATTACTCTGCCTCGGGAAAATGTATGATGCAACATTGATAATCGATTACTTGATCTAGGTAATCGATTACTCTCATTAAAAAAGTAATGAATTATTCAAGTTCACCTAATCGTTTATTCACACTCTGGTTTTTCTATGATGCAACAAAAGTAATCGATTACTTTGAGAAGGTAATCGATTATCCTCTCTTGCACATGTAAAAATAAATTTTCATAACTTAGATAAAATTATCTACAGTTGTTTCATCATGCACATCCACAAAAACTATGTTCAAAACTGATTTTCACTAAAAACTCTTTTTCTTCTCCTTAATTTGAAAAACTCATCTGGCCACTACACACTTGTAATAAAATTTCATTACCTTACAAATTTCCTATAGGCAAGGCTTATACAAAACATGATGGTTGAAGCTTGAGCCTTGAACTGCTTGAGACTTGATGCTTGAACTTGATACAACTTGATGCTTGTTTGTTATCATCAAAACTCTATCTTCTAGAAATCTTCTAGCATTGACTCTTTATGTCCTTTAGGGCAAGCTTGATTTCCAACAGAACATCCTAATATAAAGTCTAACAACCATGGTATCTTAGGAAAACTTCTCTCTCACATTGAGTTAGCAAAAGAGTCTGAGTTATATCCAACACCATGTGCTTTGATTCCCCTTGTGAATTGCTTACTCCTTTAATCCTCGAATACGACATGACTTATATTAACGTCTAATTTTATAAACTAATTCTACTGTATATGAATGCATAAACATTTTTAAAATCTTTTGGACATACTATAACGTAATTGTGAACATCACAAATCAAACACTTAATCTCTAAAAATTTCTCTATCTATTTTAAAATATTAAACACCTTAAAAACTTACAAATAAATTCATTATGCATAGCTAACTTGGTGCTGAAATTTTTGGACAGCAAACAATCACCTTTTAAAAATAACTTTAAAACTCTTTCAAACTTTTACACAACCATTAACAATAAAATTCCTAACTCTTAAACAAGTAAAATTACTTTTTAAGTCCATGTCACCATAAAAACAAATTATAGACAGCATCTACAATGTGACATAAAAATCACTTTTAACTTCACAAAACTTAACCAAACTTCTACAAAATCATTATCACCCAAAATCCTTAAGTTCTAAACAAAAAAAAAATCACTTTTTAAGTACAAGTTAACAACATTAAAATTATGGATAGCATCTAAATAAATTTAATTTTAACACATAAGTCACCATAATTTTCTTTGTACTTCATTCCTTCATGAAATATTTTTTGTTTATAACATGCAATTAATAAAGTCATGTTTTCTACCGATTCTTTGAACTATAAATTTCGGACAGCGAAGGCCATTGGCCTTAAGCACATTTTATGCTCTCCATAGCTTATACAAATCACCTTTAGTCTAGAAAAGAATATGGTTCAAAAATTTGATGATTATTCTATCAAATTTTAGCGGACCATATTGACTAGCCCTAAAAGCCTACCAACAAGCCCAACCCAACTAAGCTAGGGTTGCCTACACAAGGGCTAAGGTATGTTCTCTACTTTATTCCTCAGAACTACGTGTGACTTGATTCCGTTTTTACTAGGGATACGTAGGACCGCGGTGCTCGTTAGCTACAACAACCACCAAACACATCGTGGTGTTTCCCGAATAATGAAACACCACATTGGTGCCGTCTGTGGGGTCGATAAACTTCAATTCCCATCCACAATAAAAAAAGAAAAAAAATGGAAATCGCCATGTGATCTGCGCAAGCGGTGAAGCCACGACCAACTGGGATGAACCAAGGTGCCTTGATGAAGTCGTTCCATTGTCGGCAGCAGGAGGATTGCATCATCGTAATCGCGATCTGCAGGCCCGGCCTGTTAGATCTTGTGCAAGCGCATTATTTTGATAATGACAAATCATGACAAAGTTCCAAGAACAAAATCAACAATGATGAAGAGAGAGCAAGCTCATGAAGATTCAATATGTGTTTTTAAGTTGAGTTTAGAGTTTGGTGAGTTTGGGTAGAGTTATTAGAGGGTAATGAATCTCTATCAAGTGCATGATTATATTATATCTTGGGTATTCACTTAACCTAAAATCAATAGGTGGCTTAAAAGTTTTTAAGAAAAGGTTTAAATTTGAGAAAACAAGTTTTTAATGAATTTCTACAGGTCTTAATCGATTAAGACTTTGCTTAATCGATTAACTAAATTTTGCCATTAGGGTTTAATCGATTAGTTTGTTGGTTTAATCGATTAACATAAAATTAACATGGGTTAATCGATTAACCTGATGTGTTAATCGATTAAAATATGCAGAATCAGTTTTTAAAATAAGCTTTTCAAGGCAAAATTGTAACACCCCGATTTGGCAACTTGAAACTTAAATCAAATATAGTGAAAATTAGGGCCAAAATTATTTTTTTTTAAAACAAATGTCATGTACACGTGAGAACACTTAGTTCTTCAAAACATGGTTACATTTAAAACTCATGTTCTCACATTACATAAATTCTTCAAGTTCCAAACCGAGATGTCACAGGACACCGCACTTTGAAACTTGTTTCTCAAAACATCTTTTAAACGCGGCCCGTTTAACTATTTACGAAACATCGGTATTCAACGAAACTGTTGACGGGGTACAGAATGATAGAGCAAGGAAACTAAGAACTTACAATGGATTACCTTCCGCCAGGGAAATGCCTAGCTTCTAGTCATGCACACCGAAACTATAGTTCTATCTTCTTGTCGTGGCAGCCCAAGCCATTAGTCCACAAGTGTAGTTGTCGCCTAGTACTTGCTCCTTCTCGCAGGGTTGTAGATGCATCGCTACACGCTATACCACCTACCGGTTGCAATACCAACAATTGTCGATACGACAACACGGTAGGAGAGAGTCAGTGTTCCGAACACTAACGGGTTGACCTTGCGGTCTCGGGTAAATTCAAAATGAAGATTACAAATGAAACAACATGCAATGCACATAGCACATATGATTCACATAAAATAAAACATCTCAGCAAACACACCAGCACTATCATGCTCTAAACACATAAACACTCATCATTCATATCCAATTAATTCACTCACACTCTTATGACACATTCTCAAAGTCTTTCTCACGAGTTTTCACAACTCAGTTTTCACAACTCAGATCCATTTTCCTTCCATCATAACTTTCACACTTATTTCTCTTTCCAAGGATTCTTTCTTTATATACTCAGCTCATTCAATGCTTGATAATTCGATACACTTTTGTTTGAAACATCTTTGTGCTTTTAAATTTTATTATTACGATTAGCATCAATGATGAGGGGGACACATCATTGAACTCACACACGTCTACATCTCCTCGGTCACCACCCAACCTAGTTGGAAGCCAACAGGAGTACAGGACCTTTACCACGCAGGCACGACAGCTGTCACAACACATAAATGGTCCTTGACCAGGAGGCCCAGCCTCAAATCATAATCACATAATCAAGCACGCCCTCGGCGGCAAACACAAATGCCCCGTTCCAGTCCCTCTCACTGTTGTAGACCTGCATCGAGGGGGCGACGGTATACTTCTAGTCTGCAGTGCGGAACGTGCCACGGCATTGGACCCAGTCCCCACCACGTTAGTGCGCCACATGTGGAGTTGTTCCGCCTAGAAATGTACTGTAGACTTCTTGACGTTTCACCGTCATCGTCCTCCCCTCCTGCACTCCCCACCTGAGTATCCGCAGATACCCATAGTATCTTCCTCTCCACTACTTCGATACGACACTCATACCTCACCGCGTTTGTATATGTCTTTTAAATCTTTTAAAGTTTTAACATTTTCAATCATCGGCTTATTTCTAACGATCGGCCCGTCCTTGGTGCATCCCTTCAACGAAGCCCGATCACTAAACGCAATCTTTTCCCCCTAATCTCAATGGCCCTCGGCCTCAAACCACTTTCATCTCAAAACTCATTTCACACTCTTTCTCATCGCTTACTCATATCATCATTCTCTGAACTCATCAGTATCTCTTCCTCGTCATTTCTCAAAAACATCTTTTCACAAAACTTTTCCAAAAATCTCTTTTTCAAAAACTCTTTTCAAAAATCACATTTTTGGGTGAGTGTTATTGGAGGAGCAAGCTCAACTCAACACTAAACTTCTTCCCAAAAACATGTACGAGGAATCACATCTCACTCTCACGACCATATCACATTTCCATTACCACATTCTCTTTCCAACTCAACTCTTTCAACTCAAACATTTATTTTCTTACTTTCTCTCTTTATCTCTTTTGCATTCCATATCGGTCACACTTTATCTTTTCTCAATCATTCTTATACTTTCTTTTTAATCCTTGCTCATCACTTATTTCTTTCTCAATCATTTCTTACATCTCTTATTCACATCTCTTTTTTTTTCTCTTCGTTATGTTCGCTTTAGAGTTTTCTCTAACTCAACACCTCAAAATTCTTATTCACATTCTTTTCTATTTTTTTCAATCTTATCTCGTTACTTTCATGGTTTCATTATTATTGTCTCACTATCCAAACATACGCAACCAATTTCTAAACATAACAAAATGCGCTCAACAGATAAACATTTAGTAATGCACAACAGATAAACATTTAGCGATGCACAACAGATGACATTTAACATGAATGTCTACATTGCATAATTCGCAGTACTCTCGCCATCCGTCTATCCGAATTGCGAGAAACTACGTTACGGGATCACCGCACTCTCACTCACCTGGATGCCCAAGCATCCGAAAGCTTTCCAAGACTTCCCAGTAGTTATCTTTGCCACGCTTCCTTTGCGTCCGACACCCGAACTAGAACATTTTTCCCGTGCGTTAGAACGTTTTCGATAAATTCTTAATCTCATTTTGAAAACTCTTTAAAATAATTTCTTTTCTTAAGAATTCATTATTAATAATCAAAGACTCCAAAACCAAATCAGATTTTAAATAAAAGACTTTTAAGAAAACCCTTGAAATAATTAAAATAACTCTTTTACAAAAACACTCTGTTTATGAAAATCATTTTCTGGAACCATTACACAAAATTCAAAACTTCAGAAAATAAAGTTTTAAAACTAAATCAAATTGATTCATAAAATTTCCAAACATCACAACATCCTTAAATATTGATTAGAGAATATCACTTTAAATCTCCAAATTAACGTAGGTCATTTAAATCATACTTTTCAAATAAAACATTTTCTTTGAAACACATATTCTTTCTCAAACAAGGTTCACAAATAACATTCCAATTTAGCACATTCAGTCAGCATAAAAGCCACACATACAAGTTTTAGAGCATACAAAGCAGTCACTAGCGCATACCCTACGAAGCCTATTTCTATCATTTAAATTAATTAAGTCATAACCTTAATAATTTAATTTAGTTATACTAAATAAAACAATTTCTTTGAGACTCACACACAGATTCAACACACAAAAAGCACATACAATCACACACCACACAAACCTCATTTTCAATCATTCAACTATTTACTTAAATCATAGCCTTAGTAGATTAATTTAATTACACTTAAGAAAATAATTTAAACTTACTCTTCTAATTATTTTAGTAAAACCGAATCACTGTAGTTAATAGTTCCTAATCACAAATAGATTTTAGAAACTTAGAATCATTAAATTAACTCTACAAAAATTTCTTTTTACACCATTAAACCAACAACACCGAATCAAACACACAGTGAGCAATTTTCCAATCACATTTAGGTTTTAAGACAAAAAAAAAATCATTGATTTAACACCATAAAAATCCTTTTTACATAATCAGATTGAACCACAAAGAATTAAAAGAAACACACAACACTTACACAGATTATCATGCACATAGGAATATAACTATTACCATGATTATTTTATGAGAATAAATTTTCCTACCATTTAAACATATATAAACCGAATCTTATAGGTATAATTTGGCAAGAATTTCATGCACAATTAAAAATATACAAACATGAAATCATTTTGTTTATTTTAGTACTAGAAACCGAGGCATACAGTAGGCAAAGTAGCAAAATCAAATCTTCTTTCTTTATTTAAATCAATACAACAGATTAGGCCATAAACCATCTTAATAACTCACACATATTTCTTTTTAATTTCCTTTACTTCATACATGCACTTTTCAAGTCTTAAAGTCAATCAACCTTATTATGCATGTAACCTAATGAGGAACAACATAGCTACCTATTTTTCTCTAGTATGGCCGAAAATCAACGAGCATCATACAAAGTTTTGGTTCATTTTTTTTTTAAACATACATAATCATACATTCACATTAACCTTCACAAAAAAAAAAGGAACTTTAATTTCATTATTTTATAAAAATCAAAGTTATACCCTAAATCTTTAGAAACAACATGCATGTACCTTAGATAATTAAATTTAGTCCTAAAACATACATACATCAACTTTTTACAAAATAAAAACATGGATCCTAAATTAATCATACTTGGCCGAATGGCCTAAAAATAAATCATGCACAAACAAAACCATAGATCAAACATGTTTATACTCAAAATCATTTTAAAAACTTGGTTTCTTAAATTTCTTTCTTTAAAACCGAACCAAACACAAAATAAAAACATGATTTTTCCTCTTAAAAATTAACATGCTATCCAAGGATCCTAATTTTTCACACATCAAGCAAAGACAATTACATGCTCATGCTCAAAACAACTTAGATCAACACAAAAATTGACATGCAAGACCAAAACATAATTCTTTTTCAAAATAAATTTAGATCATGAGTTTTCATGTCAAATATTCACAAACAAACACATAAATCATGGTTTGAAGCAAGAAAATCAAACATGCAAGAAGAATTTATTTTAAGTTTCACAAAAAATTTAGTTTTCTTTAGATCCTTAAAGATTCAGTTTAGAAAAATTTTAGATCTAACCAAAAGAGAGCTCAACCGAAAGATAAAGCATAGAGTCTAACATATTACAAACAATTTAAGTCCTTAAAGTCCTTGATCTTAGCAAGATCAACACAAAATAACAACATGCAAGAAGAAATAAGAAGCAGATTTAGAAATTTGAAAAAGAACTTAAATTATTACAACTCCAAGCTCTTCAAGTCCTACCATGAAAGAGTTAATCTTCTAGTCTTCTAAGGTTCTTGATCTACAAGGAAAAAGGCTTGGGTAGGTTTGGATCTCCTTCTTTTTCTCCTTCTAATCCCACGGTTCTCCTCTCTATCTTCCTCTATATATTTTTTTTCTTTTCTTTCTAAGAGATTGATGAGTCTCTTAGAAGTGTTGGTGTTTGGAAGTGGTACGGTGGAGATGGGAAAGAAGAGCAAAAGTGAAGCTCATCAACACAAGGCATATTTTATAAAAGCTCATGGTCAAATGGTGAGATGTTAAGGTGGCTAAGTGGTGAGTTTTGGTGTGGACACCTAATGCTTTGACCCCATGCATGAAACAAGAGCTCGACACCTCACTCACTCATGCACTCACACAAGGCACTTCCCAACTTAGTTTAGTTCTTAGTTTGATTTGGTTATGACTCTTAGTTTGGTTTGGTTCATGGCTTCTAGTTGGGTTTGAGTTTCTAATCCCTTAATCTTTAAGCTTCTAGTCCTATCTCATACACACATACATACACACGGTATACACACACATATACACACATATATGATTTACATTTTTATTTTTCTTAATCATATTTAATTAAATTCATCAATTCACAAATCAAAACAATAAATTAAAATCACACTCATCCAATTAAATTTTTTTTTACACAGTACATACACATCAAACCAAGCACATTTCACATAAAAATTTCAAGCCAAGTCATTAGATTTATTTTCTTTAGAACACAAGTTACAAAATTCGTACTTTAAAATCCTGGAAATAAATTTTCGTAAAATCACCCAGAAAAATCTGAAAATTACCTTTTTAAAATCTACGTTTCGTTACGATCGTTTTGATATAAAGTTTGTTAAAATCCGAGTTACGGTTAAAAAGTTACAAATTTTCCAAGTTAACAGACCCAAAACTCAATTTCCAACAAAATCACTTTTCAATAAAAACACATTTTAATGAAATCATTCACTTTTCATTTATAAAAACATTTTGTTTATAATAATCCATGAAAATCAAACTCTATTTCTTACTCACATAAAATACTTTTCCCAAAAATCTTTTATAAATCAGGACTTTCGGGTTTATTTTAATAATTTTCGTTCTTGCACGTACGGGAAAAATGCGGGGTGTTACAAAAATCGATTTCTTTTGTTTTCTATAGCTTTTGGGTATTCTATATAAACCTTTTCCTAACCTTTGTAATTAATTAGAACAAATCAATTTCATTTTTATATCATTTTTACAAAGATCAAAGCCACACTATTCTCTCAATTTTTCTCTCTCACTTTCTAAAGATCAAAAGCCACACTATTCTCTCTCACTTTATAAAGACCAAAGCTTTCACTTTTACATCTGATCAAGAATCTTTAAATCTCTTGTGTTGATATTTTCATAGTTCTTGAAAGAGATTCATAGAATTGTTATTTTTTTCTATTGTGTTGTAATCATTACAAGGATGCAAACATTCTACAACAAAGGAAGTCTTGGTGGTTGTTCATCAAGCAAAATAGAGTTGGAAGTCTTGTTGTGTTAACAAGCAATTGGAAGACTTGTTGTGGGGATATCAACCAGCAAGGGAAGAAGGTTAGATTAGAAGTTCAATAGGATTGCAAGACAAGAGTGGGGTATCTCTTGGAGGCTATCAAGAAGGGAGTCTTGAGAGGCATTTACTTGTAATTTGAGAATTCTAATTCCTTAGTGAAATTTCTCTTGATTGAAGAGGGGACTGGATGTAGCTCACGGTGGTTGTGAGTGAACCAAGATAAATCACTGTGCAGTATCTCTATTCCCTTAACTCTTTACATTCTTGTCATTTCATGTTGTTCTTGGTTGAAAACCTAGAAAAGATTGATTTTCCATAATTGATTGGATAAGTGTTTAATTATTCAAATTGAATTGGGAAAAATCATTTTCATAATCTAGGTAATCAATAACAATATTGGTGTTAATTAATTCCGCTTAATCTCTGATTTTATGTGTTAATTGATTGATTTTCGTTTTAATTGTTTTGATTTGATTCTTTCGAAAATCTTTCAAGGTTTCTTTAACACCTATTCAACCCCCCCCCCCCCCTTCTAGGTGTTCTCCTAGTGTTCCTTAGTTAATTCACCCACCGATTGTAGTTCTTACACGGCCCAGGGCAGGGGCAATATGGGCGACCACCCTAGGCCCAAAATTTCAAGGGGCCCCAAATTATTATTTTTTTTAAGTACTACACACACGCGTGCGCACGCGCGCGCACACACACATATATATATATAAATATATATATATTATACTCCCTTTTACTTTTCCCATGGCAAGCCACGATCCTTCCTCCACAAGCCAAATATCAGCCAACTCTTCACCTTCTTTTTTTGTTTCCAAAATTTCAGCAATTAATGGTTAATGCCTATGCTAATCACTCTTCTCTTTCTCTAACGGTTCCACACTTCATCTCTTACTCTTCTCTCTTCTACAATCACAGAATCACTCAATCGACAATCGTCGCTTTATTCTCTTTCTCTTGTCACGGCTCCTCTTTGTTCTGTGACCACTAACCGAACGCAAACGTCGAACGTCGAACGTGAACCAGAGGCAGAGGCCGAGAGGCGAACGCTGGAACGCGAACCAGGGGCAGAGCACCGAAGCCGCAGAGGTGAACCGCGAACCAGGGGCAGACGCGAACCAGATGCAGAGGTGAAGCCGTGAAGCGTGAAGGGGCGAACTGGCAGCGAACCCACAACTCAGTTTGTCGGCGTGTGTGAACGCTCTATTTTGTATCTTGAAAATAAGTAATATTTCCAAATAGTTGAATACTTGCTATCAAAATTAGGACTAGAAAATTTTTCCTTTTTAAATTAGTACTTGCTCAATTAGAAACCCTTTTTAACATGAACCATTATTTGAATTCGGCTTAGTAATATCTTAAGTTCGAAAAGGCTTTCGAGAGAACATTTCCTTAATTATAGAAAACATTATTCGTCGTTCTTATTAGGACATATCATTTGTCTCTCGAGTTGGATTTGAATATACAAAACATAAACTTATCGCCGAATCCTTTTCAAATAGAAATCAGAGTTCGCGGAAGTAAAAATAGTACTTATGGGGCACTGCTGAGGTAAAGAAAACATCATATATATATATATGTGTGTGTGTGTGTGTGTGTGTGTGTGTGTGTGTGTGTGTGTGTGTGTGTGTGTGTGTCATAACATAAAACCCCATCAGTACAGTCAGTAGCAAGTGGTAAAAAGTCGAGATAGCAAGTTTGGTGAAACATATACAAACCAGCCGCATAAAATAAAACCTCACTCTAAGACCTCTCAAATATATACAATATAAGACAAAATCCAAAAGTAGAAGTCTCAGAGCAAGTCATCTGTGTCCTCAGAAGCTCCTCAGATCCTCCACCGCTCTATCCCTAGGATCTAGGATCCAAAACATCTACGCTATGCAAGCTCCTATGAACCAGCGGGTCCACCTCTAGCAGAAACAGTCGGCTCAACATGCACCTCCTCCTCGCTCATATCCTCCACAGGGTCCTCCTCGATCTCGCCCGACTGGGTGGAGACCCCACCACTGGGTCTAGGATCTGCGGAGGCAGTCGTATCATAGTCAGTCGGACCAGGAGAAGGAGTCTCCTCAGTGACAACTCTATGGGAGGAAGGATGAGAACGAGTGGCAGCTCTGAAACGAAAACTATGAAAACGACGCATAGGTCGAGCCGGGGGTGGTCCTCTATATGTATAAAAGGGTGGAACATGCATAGTATAGACTAATGGGATCCTAAATCGACGAGGTCGCACTCGCACCAGAGGGTTAGGGTGGTAGAGAGTGATCTCAACCTCCCCCTCAAAAGTGGCACAGTGCTCCTCATACGTCCATATGCCACTAGGGATAGGGCGTATCTCGATGCAAGCTAGGTATCTGGCCATCACCTAAACAGGGCACAGGGAGTAAGTATACACATATACATAATTGATAAAGACTAAAATTACAAACACAGGTATATCATGGACAGATAATAATGCAAATACATATGAGCACACCAATTTTCAACATTATATTTCTTATAATGCAAGTGGCATGATGTATGATTTCCTATCCACAACTGAGGCCTCTAAAGTTCATCTTGGACGTCCATCCAATACACCCTTGTGTTCCCAGAACACTGACATTTGTTCCCAGAACATAATGCCGAACCATACTTGGATAATAAGCATCACTCCCGGAGTGTGCACCACGTTCCCAGAACGCATAAAAACCAGGTCCCGGACACTGGCCACATATCTATAATGTGTCATCAAGTAGGTTATAATTTGGTACTCCCGGAGTACCCTCCTCATATTCCCAGAATATGATAAACGTTCCTACCAACCAGACTTCCAATCTATATGGATGCACAAATATCGGGGTTGGTTTTATCTTTGCATTAATTATGTGATTTAGAAATATTCCAATTTCCTCTTTTGAATGATTTAGTGGAGGCACAACCTTTGGCACATAATTCTCCTTTGAATTATCTCAAAAACATGCCTTTAAGTTTAGATTGGAAAAATATAACCAATGGTATTCAAAAACTTAACTTTTTATTTTTCAGATTCAGGTACTAACCGGTTACAGTTTCAGGCTAACCGGTTAGAATTACAGACCTGAACTGTTTACCATTGTAATTCAGAAAAACCCTTTTTCTAGAATTCTCTACCAAATCTATAACAAGTTTAACATTGTTTTATGCCTCCAAAAAACCACTGTTTTATCATTCAAAGGTCTAAATCACATTTCATTCTCCAATGAACATAATCTCCTCTTGAAATTATTTCATTAATTTAAGGCATAAACTCCATTCCTTCAAATCTGAACCATGATATTATAAGCTCTCATCTTCAGATTATTTATAATGAAATTAAAGTATAGATTTGAGCCAAAATCACTAAAACCTTAGGACTGATTTAATAAATTGATTTTCTTTGAAATTTTGCAGTGTCTAACCGGTTACAATTATCGAGTAACCGGTTAGATTATGCAGTCAGTCCACTCAAAACAAAGTTTTGACAAACTATTCTTTTCTTTTCTCAAATCTAATCCAATTCCAACATCCTTAGAGTTCATATGCCTTAAAAACAATATGTTCATACCCAGAAACACATTTGATTTGCATGCATCAAGTTTATGGTATCAATTTGCATAAAAATCAACACAAACACCATTCAATACCACAAAACTCACAATCAACATTTACTTTATGATTTTAAACCTTAAATCACTTGCATGCATCAATTTCAATCTGCTCAACACAGGATTGAACCATATTTTGGCCTCCAAGCCTTTGTGCTTTAAAACACATAATGCCCTTTTGAGTTTTATTAACTCAAATCCTAATTCACTTGCTTCTTTTTTTTTTTTAGTCTAAATCTAGTATAAGGTAGACTTCTCCCATACCTTAAGACAGAGTTTGATGACAATCAACACTGATTTTGAAGAAAGACCACAGATTCCCCACAATTCCTCTAATCTGCTTTCAGCCACGAATTCCATCAACAGGGTCCAACGACCAGAAATTTGGATATAGCAATTGGCCAAGAAAATTGGGGAAAATGATTAGAACTCAATCTAGGTAACATGCACTAGAGAATCAAAGAGATTTGAGGCTTAATGGTGAACTACACTTACCAAAATCAAGGCTGGAATTCAGCTTCCAGAACAGGAATGACAAAGAACTCAGTTTCCAACTCCTAGCTTCCAAGATGGATTTCTCCTTCCACACGAAAACTCAACTCACAAAGTGTATACCACTGAAAAGCCCTGGATTCAAGCTTTCCAGAAATGTGTGTTTTGCTCTCTAACACTCAAGGAATAAAACGAATTGCCCAGAACGAAATTGAAACCCTAGTTTCCCTTCTTCAACACAAACCAGCAACAATCAACCTCAACTCCTCTGAAATTCCACAATTTATAGGCAAATTGGATTTGCATGCATGGTGACGCGTGGTTTCCACTGATCTAAGGTTGATTTCGTAGCGATTAATTGGATTAATCAAGTGATTACTCATCAAAACCCACTAACCCAGTTTCTGGGTTCATCGTCTAACCGGTTACAGGGCATTACTAACCGGTTAGATTAGTTCAAAATTTAAAAATTACTATTTTTAAATCTTTTCCTCCAAGAACCTTTTCAATATTACATTTAGGTCCTATTTCAGGGACTAAAATGCAATATTCTTATATTTTGCATTTATTGGCCATATAAAAATATTTCAACTTATTTTTATATTTCTGGCTAATTAAATACAAAACATAAAATTGGAAAACCATATAAATTAATAATAAAACTTTTATTATTAATTTCCTATTATCCGGGAGACGAAAATTAGGGGTGTTACAGCGTGGCCTGGTGCCTCGGTGTTCGGTGGCTGCTTCAGTCGTCTACGGTCTGCGTGAGCCGTGAGCTTTTGATCATCAGGTGTTATTTTTCTTATTATATTTTATTGTAGTTGAATTATGCATTTGTGTTCTGTGACTGTTGTGCCTGTCTTTGATTATTTTATAAAACATGTTACCTAGAAAATATTTGTCAAGAAAAAACCATATTATAAGGAAATAATGTTAAAATTTGGTTGAAATTTAAAAATTACAAGTTGATGTTTTTCTTTAAAAAAAAATTATTATTAAATGTTTATATGGATTGGGGCCCATTTTTTATTTCGCCTTGGGTCCCTGAAATGTTGCGATCTGGGTGGTCTACTGGTTCCACAAGTTCACCGTTGGAGGCGGATTGGATCGGAGTTTCGTGGCTGGTCTATCATGGGCACAAACGAAGGGCACCGCTCTTTCCCACAAGTGCATCATCGTCTCCTCCACCGTCGCAGCTAAGGACACAAACGAGCTCACCGATGTTCCCGTTTCGAGCAAACCCGCCAAGTTCAAGTCACCCGTTTGTTCGAGCACCTCCGCACAGCGCCATCGCTAGCCTTGCTGTTACGTCCCATGGCCCCCATAGGCTCCTCGGTCTTGTTTGTGCAATTAGAAGGTGCAGGGACTTATTTCCCCATCAACTACGTTAGTTCATGCGGCAACCACTCCAAGAACTACTGATCCTGCTTCAGGAGGAAGAGAACTTGGGGCTCCAAGCCCAATTCCATACAGAGGGTTGTTGGTCCAATACCTTTATGGGCCCAAAAAAAATACCAATTAGAAGCACAAGAACAACTCATTCCTAAAAGCAGGGAAGTAACATGTTTTTAATCATTTATATAATTATTTACGTTTATATTATTTAAGTGCAAATTAATCATTTGCATGTCACTATATCACCGAAACATTATATATAACTTATGTTGTAAAATTATATCTATTAGCTCAAATATTCGTAATTACTACTTGTATATTTGGTGCACCTTTTTATCTTAAGGTCATATATTACATTACTTGAATAATATTTTTATTGACTCACATAATATTTTATGCAATTTTGTATGATTTTCGGGCATTTAATTTCCAATAAATTATTATGTTTATTACGTGTGATATTTTTAAATCATACTATTTTTATACCAATATTATATATTATTTAATGACAGATAATTATCATTATTGTTGTTATAAATTGTCAAGTTTGGACGACGATCATTAATTATTATCTTTGTGCACATATGCGAGGTACATATATGATGGCCTGAGCTACTAAGTAATTTATCCAAATAGCCCATTTCGAGATTTTCATCAATGGACAAAGTGTCTTCCGAGTACCATGAACACGGTAACATGTTAGTCTACGCGGAATCAATTAACGATGACGAGGACCCCGATGCCTAGTTTTCCTCTTTGAGCTTGTGTTCTGATTGTAGAGAAGCTTGTGTTTGATTCCCCACTTCGAATGCACGAGCCAAACGAGGCGGGCCCTTATCAAGCGTCCCCCTTTGGTATCCAATAAATTTGCAATGTCGGGAACCTCACACTAGTCTTTTCTCTTCGGACTCATTAGACGATTGTGGAACATCGCATCGGGTTCCCCACTTTAGTCTCTTATTCCAAGTACGAATAATATTTTTTCGGTTTCCCTTATTTGGAATCGTTTGTTTATTATGAAGAATCTCTTATCGGGCTACTCTTTTAGTATCATTATCTGAGCACAAGGAACACTACCAACCATCTGCAATACTCTTCTAAGTATAAGGCCTTGGCGCAAACAGTCCTCTACTTCACCACCAACCTTGAAAAAAGACGCACAGAGTCTCTATGACTCTTCCCGGGCTAGGGGGCTTATGTAGTGTCCTGGCCCTACGAACCGACCACGTGCCCTTAACTACGATCATTTAGTGATACTCGTAAGGCCCTGCCGACCAAGAAGCTCAAGAAGCCTTGTCAATCACCCAGTGACACCAAGAGACCTCGACCACCACATGCCGAGCATCCGATGAACTCCTCACCCCATCAGTCTCGGGCCGAGAAGGGCCTTCAATGCCGAGGACCCGGGCGTCGGACCCAAACTACGCTGAGGAGACAAGGGATAGACTTGAGCTCTCTAATACAGGATAAAGATGAATAATTCATCCTTCCTATCCTCTAAGAACCCCGTCAGCCCTACTGGCCAAACAAGCCCATAGGGTACAGCTCCACTCCTCCTATAAGTAGCACCATGCTACAGGGGCTATGGTATGTTCTCTCAACCCTTCTCTTAAGAATTATGTGTGCCTTGTTTCCCATTTTACTAGGAATACGTAGGACCGCGGTCACCCTCGTCAGGTACAACCACCAAAACACATCGTGGTGTTTCCCTAATATTGGAACACTGCACCATGAAACCCCGTTCTATATGTATTTTGTCTAAAATATCCATATTTAATCCTTATTGAAAATTGTAGTACTCCGTATGTTTAAAATATTAAAAAAAATATGGGTTCTAAACAAGACAATAAATGCATGGACATTTTAATATGCATAACATTTTAATGAACAATTCTACTTCAACTTATCAAAGAAATTTTTTGGCATTTTTTACTTTAAAGTTACGTAGCAAACCTGAACATATGGTTCTGTAAGTTATATTAACAATATAAAAAATCTATAATTGAAAGATGAAGAGCTGTGTTAACAAGTTAACAACCCGTCCTGAGGACAGTTGGCTAGTGCTGTAAATAGGTGGAGCAAATCTAATACAAATATGTATTTGTTTGATCTAAAAAATGCCTTCTATCTTTGCCGCAAACACCTTTATTAAAATAAAAGAGTGCATCAAAATTCCCAAAGTAAATATACTACACTAACTATTCTATATTAAGAAATACAACAGGTTTCTGTGTCATTCAGCTTATCTGAAAGGGTATTCGTGCCTATGATGAGCCTCATGATTTAGTTGCAAAATGTATACTCCGTTTGCATAGAGGAGCAATGACGTCCATTGAGAGTCTGAAATATATGACAATCAATTGGTCATTTACTGATATTGGCCACTACATTGGACAAGTCACTCGTTCTAATTTTTCATACTGACCTATCATTTGCCCCAAAACGAATAGGTCCTTATTTGAAAGCCTACACTAATAAAATCAATAATAATGTGATTAGAGGCAGAATTATAAGCAGGGTTAGCTTAAGATATTTTTGGTGAGTGAAAAAGACTATCTACAGCATTTCTAAGGCAAATAGAGAGAATATGTAAGTGATACATTTTTATTGTGAAAGCATTGCATGCCAACAGGGAGAACAGGTGCTACAGTAATGATATCCTGGAAAAATAATTAACAAGATTGTCAGCAGCCATGATTGGTTAAGCAACGAATATCTTCATGATAAAGGAAAATTATGGAGAGAAAAATTGCAAAATATGGAAGAATCTTCATATATTGCACAAGAAATGGAGACATCTTACGATTTCCGTATAATTTTGGACCAAAATACACTTCACGCATCCTTGATGTGGTCCTTAAAAAATATTTAACATGAGCATATAAATTAGCTGACAAATCAAAATACAGCAGAGGAAGAGCAATAAGACGTGTGCTTGCGTTATGGCGTACGCACAATGCACTTGACAAACAGAAAATGAAGACAAAGCATTCATTTTCAATAAAGAATATATGGTAATTTTATTTACTCAAGCTGATCAACTAATATAAGAATATGCCTGGAAATGTTGTAAGAATAACATATGGGATAAAATAAAAAATGACAGAGGGTTGTTAACCACAGGTGAATAATAGAAACACATAAAGTAGGTTGCTTTGTTCTTGCATGATAAGAGTGAAAACGGAGACATGAAATATTGAGTATGTCAAGGGCAAAAGGGTCAAGTTTGTTTTAACCAATAACGGTTGCTTTTATGTTTTCACTCCCATTATAGTCTCTCTCTTTTTCACCTCAATTAGCATGAAAGAAAATTAAGCATGAGGTAAAAGTGGCAACCATCCCCCTTTTTTTTTTTTCTAATTGGCCTACTTTGAGTTTGAGGGTATATATATATATATATATCTTTTTTCACCAAGGCTTAAATTCTTCTTTTCAGATTTCTTACTTTCATATTTAGCAAGAGTGGCCTAAGGAAACAGTCAAAAGTGGATAATTATATTACCTATCTATATCAAAGCTTCTTAACAACTTCTTCAGTGACACGACTATAGTAAGTCATTCTCTGAATTGCAGTTTTTGCTTCTTCAAAGTTCTGGCTTTGAAAAGCATTAGCAAATGTATTAGACCAATTTTGCATTTTCTCCTGCATCTGGATGGACAATTAGACATCAGGATGATAAGTAGAAACAATACCAAAGAAATCATAATTCCGAAGCCATTTAGCATTTGCATATTCAAGAGTCCAGAGTCTAAGCTACCTGGGAGAGAATCTGATTCAAAGCCTCAGAGTTAGTTGCTTCTTCAACTTCTTCCCTGGTTTCCATAATCTGCAGTAAAATAGAGAAACAGAATGAGATTGCAAGCTAGATTTTCCTTTTGCAGAAAAGAGAAACAAATGATAAGACAGTAAATTATATGTGTTGCAAAGCATTTAACCTTACAAAATAAGTTTCAGAGTCCACCTAAAGTTCTGGAAAGGAAGTGTATTTGTTTGAGAGGAAGAATATAAAAAATGATGGATGGTATGAAGACTAATAAATCAAAAAGAAAATTCTTTTCCATTTGCCACTTCCATCTCGATTCAAGATACCCCTTGCTTTGTGATGGGCCTCTAAACTGTATATACCACAAAAGTGCAAGGGGAATTTACCGAGAGGGTCTTGAAAGCAGACATGCAGTAAGTATAAAGAGGTACGGCGAGGAGCATCTACAGCTAGTGGAGGTGGAGAAATTTGAAGGGAAGCAATTAGCATTTACCTAAGGGGTTTGTGGCAGATGAACAGACAGTCAATGGGGAAAGATAGAGAAGTGGGTAGGAAGAAAGGGGAAGTAGTCAGGAGCAAAGATAAAAAGGGGAGAAGGGTATATGAGAAGGAATTCGGTCATTAAGAGAAGAATTTGGGCTTTTGGCCAGACACAAAGCAGACCCTCGAAGTTCTATAGCATCTATCTATCTTTTTTCCTTCCATTTCTGTTCTCTTTTTCATTCAGTCATCAAGGGATTACAGAGGCTTGCCAATGGAATTAATCTCCATATTTTCTGAGGAAATCTAAGATCCTACCACTTTGATATTTGAATTCCATACATAACTTTCATAGAAGGTAAGTCCGTTGTTCTGAAAATTGACAATGCCCCGCCCTACCATCCAAATTATTAAAATGAAAAAAAAAATATCAACTCCATAATGATTTCAATAAATTAAAAATTAAATAATTCAATCTTTATCTCATTTTACAGCTATCATCGACAGCAGTAAGTAGTCATCGCAAATGTCAATCTTGCAATTTACAGCATAGAAATATACTCATTTGCCATGGTTTTACCTTCTTTAGAAATTTTTAGAGAGTCAAATATCTTACAACTCAAATGAAAAGTTGAGAATTATACACTATTCAAACAGATATTTCGAAGTACTTTTTTCGCTGAGTTTTCGTTTGCTAAAGGTATTAATTTGAAATGGCTTAATTATGTCACAAGTTCCTGAAGTTTAGGGTACTTTTGCCAGATACCCTTATTCTTATTTTTTCAATGCCTGACTCCCAGAAGGATATATGACAAACCCAGTAGTAACTTCAGGGAGTCAGACATTGAAAAAATAAGAATAAGGGTAGTTGACAAAAGTACCCCAAATTTCAGGGACTTGTGACATAATTAAGCCATTTGAAAAACTTCATATGGAAAACAAATCAAGCTGTCCCATTACCTCAGCTAGTAATTCTGGATCTGATATTGTCTGTTCCTTGTCAACTTCTACTCCGTCAAGCTTCATCCGGAAAAAAAGGGGGTGTGGGCATAAATAAACATTACTTACATTATTTCATATGTCATAACGTTGCAGAAAAATCATGTGATACCATGTCTAATTTATTTCCCTTAACACCAAATATATTTTCGCAATTGAACTTTTAAGGTTTTCAAATTAAACCAAGACTTCTACAACAGTAATGAAGCATCATCATTTTGAAATCTACGGACAGGAGTATACTTACCAAGTAAATCATTCTTGACAAAGGCTTGCCAAGTGTACGGTATGCATCAATCACCTTTGCCGATTGTTCAGCAGCAAAATCTTTTTCTTTCTAACCAATTGAAGGAGTTAAAAACAAAACAATTGTTACTTCATCTGAAAATATGGAAAAGAAGAAGGAAGGACATCCCATCAGACAAACCTGAGATTTTGAATGTACTAAATCAGGATGCAGTTTCTTTTGCCACTCTTTGTACTTTCCCTCCAAATTCTTATCCCCTATATCATACTTCTTCTCCCTGTCATTAATTCAAAAAAAAAAAATAAAAATAAAAATATGAGTTTCTCAACTTATCCATCAAATTTATAGACAAAAACTAAAAACAGACAATAATTAACAGCCCCAGCAGTGAAACTCTAAAATATAACTAAGACACAATTCTAACACATATAAGCATACGGTTATTCAATTTGCTTGAAAATGAAGCAAACAAGAATCTAACAGCTTATTAAGCTTCACCTTACGACTAAAATCTTTCTGCACCTCAAAACATACGGAATCAACAATAACTATATCATTTGCAACTATATCAGCAACATTATTAACCAGTCAAGGTGAAAACTACAAAGATCATAAATTGGCGAATTCTATTTGCACCTGAGTTTCGCTCCTCGCACCTGTTTTAAAATTTCAGATAGGCCATCCGACAATGTATATTCGAAATTTTCGCAATGTCGAATAGGCAAATGTGTGTGCAAGCAGCAGAAACACTAGTGGCAGTAAAATTGGCCTCAAAAAATTTGGGAGCAATTTGAGGAACCAGAACAATAAAATTAAAATCTCAGAAACTTACAAGCCAAATATTTGGAAATAATCGATTGAATCATCCACGGGTTGAATACAGCGGCATGATTCGCAGAACAAGAAAGGTGCTGATTAAGATGCAGCAGGAGAAGCATGACAGTTCCAGCACCTTCTGCTACTACTTTCTAGTTTCTCTGCAGATTTTGAGTACCAACTTTTCTCGGAAAATCTGAGAAACTTCAAAGAATAATAATAATTATTATAATTATTATTATTATTGCAGGTGGGTTTGTCAAAATTACGATTTTGGGGTGCAAAGGGCATGTGAACAGAGAGTTTAATAGGTGGAAAAAAGTTTAAGGTGGAGTGTTCAGAAATTGGAGTTAAGGTGCATCTAAAAAAGGTGGAGAGGGTGTAGAGGTTCTTCTTCGACATTGTGGAAGAAAACATAATTCCTATATTTTTTTTTTGGTGTGTGAAAGGGTATTTTTTATGGAAAAAAAAAGTAAAGGAATTTAAAATGACACCACTTCTACGGAGAGAAGGAGAAATCTGAAGTTTCTCGCCGTGGTTGAGCGAAGGTGAGGAAGACGCGAAGCTCTCGTGGGTCGTCGTGGTTCAATCTCTGTCACGAAGAAATACAAGTTCATTACTTTGACCACAAACAGAGGGGCATGAAAAACCAGAAAACCAGATGCATCCTCTCAGAAGAAGCAGGGGAGAGGGAGTTTTTATGTCTAACCACTCTAACACATGTTTGCATGTTATCACAGTTTATGACAACCAGGATAATAACCAAAAGAAAACAAATATCAAAATGTGGCAGCAGCCACTATCACATTAACAACTAGGATTGGTTTGGTGATGATGTTCCATTCCCATGGACCCCACAAGGATTTGTTGTTGGAGTTGAAAACGGGGATTGGAATCCATTAGTTAAAATGGTTTTCTGATTCACTATGTTGCACACACTTAAAAAGGTAAATATAATAAAAGTCAAGGGTGTATCATAAGATAGGGAATCATTAAAGTATGAGAGAAAAATGAAAGTTTTTATTTTCTTGTATAGCTTGGTTACTAAGCTTGGGTGGGATAAGATCTTGTCACAGAAGCCTAATAATATAGATAAAAAAGGAAAAAAAACAATCCTTTGGTTGCACAAAATCTGAAACAGAACAGAAAGAGATAGATTACGCAGAAGTGGTGAAAAGGACAAGGAAATAGATATGTAGGGTGCAAAGGTACATAGAAATGAGTGAGTGAAGGAGGTGCTGCTTCAGATGAAGTTGCTTTCTGAAAGCAGAGAAAGAAAGAAAGATCTTGTGAATGAATGAGAGGAAGAGAGAGACAGAAAAGAGGGTACCCCCTTCTTTCCCTTTCCACCGTCCCCCTTTCACCAATCAATCCAATCCAATGCCCCTCAGGCCCTCACCATTTCCCTCTCTCTCTTCCTCTTATTCCTTCATTCCCACTATAATGTTATGCTTTTGTTTACTTACCTTTTCACTTAGCTGCTTTCACTTGTCCATTTCTTTTGATTTCCAACCATTTAAACAAGAACACATAGTAGTAAAAGGCAGAATGAATTCCGCGCAGATTTGAAGACATTCCCTGAGAGACTGATCATACAGGCAAAAAAAAAAAACAATTACTAGTTGGTTTAATTTTGTTTGCATCATGTGTCATGATCTATTGTAATTAATTTACTGCTTTACTAAATAACAACAACAGTAACAACACAATCAACAATTATTATTGCTCCAAACACCACAACTTACAAGCACAGACAGCAAAAAAAATAAAAAAATAAAACAAACCAATCAACCACAACCCCAAGTACACAAATTACATAAAACCCATCAAGAGTTCTTCACATCCAAGGTATACACACACATAAAATACACAAATTACAAAAACGGAGTTTAATTCAATACATTCAAATCCACAAATTGCAACAACAATTTAAAAGAGAATAAAAAATTGCAAAAATGGTGAAGTACCTCAGCGAAAACGAAGAAAAGGATCTGCAAGAGAGAAGCATCACGCAAGAGAGAAGAGAGAAGCATCTAGCATCATCACATAAAATGTTAGGGAGAGAACAGGGACCGTGAGTGAGGCAAAAGGGGCGGCGCGAGCTTCGTGGCTATGGCGATGGTGTTTGGTGGCGGCGCCGGCGAAGGTGAGAGAGAGATAGGGCACCGAATAGAGAGAGCGAGAGAACCGAAGAAGCGGAAGATGGGGAATGAAAATTAGGAACGTTGGAGCCCTTTTGGTTTCATTATTTCTTTTGAGTGAAGAATAATTTTGTCCTTTCGTTTTTCGACAAGGACATTTTAGTCCCTGAAGAATTTAAAAAATATCACTTTAGTCCCTATTTTTATTTCGTTAACTACTGTCACGGTTGGTATAAACTGTAATATTTCACTCTCAGGTGCTAATGGTCTCCCAGTAAATGTCTATGGTGCTTCTCGAAACAGTGACAGTAGTTAACGGAATAAAAACAGGAACTAAAGTGAATTATAATTCTTCAGGGACTAAAGTGTCATATTCGAAAAACTTGATGAACCAAATTGGGTCTTCACTCTTTTTTTAAAGAAATACTAATAACTAGTTTTTAGCCCATACATTACACGGGTCTGTACGCGTCTTGCTTTTGGTTTTTTACCAGGAAACTTAGTTAATAATTCAGTATTATGATTGAGTAAAAATAAAATTTTAACATCAAATAAATACAAATAAGAAAATCATAAAATTTGAAATTTGAAAGTCTAAAAATAATTTACTATTGAATGTATTAAAATCAAAGTAAAGTATAATTTTTTCAAATAAGGTAATTATTTTAAATGAATCTACTTTAATATATATATTCACAAAATATTTTTTTATTAAATAATATAATGTACTTTATGAAAATACTCCTTGCTTTAATAATTAATTACAAGGATTAATCATTTAATTTAAGAAAAAATAAAAAATTTATAATGCGAAAAAAATCATGGTGTTACATAGGGATGACAAAGGGTCCGAGTGGATCCGGGTATCCCATTACCGAGTTCGCCCCGTTCATGCATATTCGGATCCGCACGAGTACCCACTATCAAGCGAGCCAACAGGTCTTCAGATACTCAAACAAGTTCATGGGTATCCATTATTTTAAAAAAAAATTATTTAAATTCTAAGCTTATTGTTTTAAACAAACATAAAAGTTTTCTATTTGTATTTATTTTTATTTGTCAAACACTTGGTATATCATTAAACAATTCACACACAAATTAACCAGAGACAAAATAGATTCACTTAGAAACAAATCATCTCACATCAGCATACTTAAAATCCAAATAATTGAATAATAAGTATTTTTGTAACGATTTTGATTTTATTAATCTAAAAATTATATTTTATGTATGTTTTATCTATATGGAAGCGAAGTATGAAAAATGATTTGCAACTATTTTTGTAGTAAATACATATAGGTATATAGTTATGTTGAGCTAAAATATGTATATGTATTAGTATTTGTACTTATACTTTTGTGCATATATGTATGTATCTATGCATTAGTAATTGTATGTGTGTATGTATATGTTTAAGTTGAGTATATGTGTGTGTGTGTGTTTGTGTTCCGGTATAAGTAGTATAATTGTTTTCTTATGTTTATGTGCATGTTTATATATAGCTTATCGTAGTATAAGGTTTGGGGTCAGTGAATAGGTTTGTGGAGTATGTGAAGTAGAATTTGAGTGCTTTGAGTTTATGTGGTTAGAGAGTTGTCTTAAATCGGTCGGGTTGGATCGAGTGTTAGAATAGAGTTAAGTCTAGAATTGGGTTGTAGTTAGTTTGATTTTCTGTGTTTGTAATTTATGTGTTTTATATTATGAATTTTGATTTTGATGTTTGAAATATGATTTATTGTTTGGGTGTTTGATTTAGTGTTAGGAAGGGTTAGAAAACCTTAGAAAGTGGTGTTGTTAGGCAAGACTCGAGTCTTTCACAAAAGACTCGAGTCTTTCTAAAAGTACTCGAGTATTCTGGGCCAAAAGACTCGAGTAATTACTCGAGTATTCCTGTCAGTTCAGCAAAAATGTATATACGAATTTGGCCAACTCAAACTCATTTCTCTCTTCTCTCCAGCACGACTCCTCCCCCTTTTAACCCTAAAACCTGCATATCTTCCAATCAACACAATATTTCATCAAATCAACATCATATATTCATTCCCCATCATTCCTCTATCAAATTCTCTCTCCAAAACACAAATTACAATCCCTCTCATCTCATTTCCAAGAAAACCCCAAAAACCCTAGCTTCTCCATATCAAAGGGTTTTGCCATAGAAGTTAAATTAGAAGCTTAGAAGGTGAAAAGGAGTAAGGAACTAGGAGCAAGTATGGATTTGAAGCTTTCCCTCTCTTCCACCATTCCTTTCTCTCTCCATTCAACCTCAAGAACCAAGTGGAGATCGGTCTAGGGAGTTGGAATCCAAGTAGATCGGAGGTAGATTCTTGGTCCTTGGAGCTTCAATCGAACTCTCTCTTCCTCTAAGGTAAGGGGAGACACTTTTCCACACTTTGGGTTAGGGATAGTTAGGGTTTATAATAGGATTTGGGTTTAATAGTTAGATCGGGTTGTGGGTAACAAAATAGTTTTGGTTTAGAGTTGGTTTAGGGGTGATTAGTATATTTATGGTTGATTTTATATTAATTGAATTGTTTATGATAAATCCCCTTTTGTATAATATTAAAGTAGGAAGTGAAGAACCCTAGGGAGTTGACTTATATTAAATGTACTCTGAAACATACCTGAGTATGTCAACTGATTGGTGATATCTATTGATTGTTGAATAATTACTATGTTCACTAAGTGCTAAATGGATATATTTGTGACTAAGTGTTAAATGTGTGATAGATAGATAATGAAGGGTATTATATGAATGCTTAAATGTTAAGTGTATTATATGTGTTTACTTAAGGGTGTGTATGTTTATGGGAAATGCATGAAGTTGGTATTGAGTGCTAATGTATATTTGTTGTGAAACTGATAAATGTGAACATTGGATGTTACTTGCAATTATTTGAGTATTTGATGAATGGAGTGTATGTTGAATTTGACATGTTTTACTTGACAATTGTGGCTGAGTTATGGATTAAAGGAAAAGGTTATGTCTGTTGAAAATAAGAATATGAGTGTTGATATTAAATAAAAAGGAATGCAGTGTGATTGATCCTTGGAAGCACCGGCACACTAGGTGCCCTGCTAGGTGATGAATTGCCTGCTAGGGCCAATTGCCCATTGGGTCCAAATTCTTGTTAGGCGTCGGTGCGCCAATGGATCAATTCACTGCATAACCACCTGAAAAAGAATAAAATTTGGACTGGAATTAAGAGAAATGAACTGAGTAAATAAATAAGCATAGTCCTAGCGGGTGATGCCTAATGAGTGTAAAGTCCTGACAGGTGCAAAGTCCCTAGTAGGTGGTGAATTGCCTAGCAGGTGCATAAAATCCTAGTGGTGCAAAAAGAGAAAGAGAAATAAGGAAAAAGGAAAGAAAGTGAAAAAAAGAATATCGTTTGTATGTAGGCCTCTGACCTGAGGATGCATACAATGGAAATGAGGGATGTATGTGGGCCTCGAACCTGGGGTGACAATCGTCGTGAAAGTAAAAAGGAATAATGGTTAATGGAAAATGAATATTTGAGAATATGGAATCTGGAATTATATGTGCGTTGTCTTATTAATTGAATGTGATGTATTTTGTTAGTCCATTGCCTGATTTAGTTATTACTCTTGAATTTCTATTATGAACTATTTACTATCCTATGATCCACTGTGTTGTGAAAAGGTCTCATCCTTATTGGTTAACATTTTAGGTGAATGCTAAGGAACATGTGGATCAGAGTGTCGCAAAAGAAAAGTGGAAAGAAGGAAATTCTATATTGTGCTACTTATATTGTAATTGGAGGCCCTACACCATTTGTAAACTTGTTTTATTAAAAAGGAAATTTTTAAGTTACCTATTTTATTATCGACTTTTATTTGTTAATTTATAAATAAGAATTGGGGTGTTACAGTTATGGTATTAGAGCAGTTCCTTCCTTTCGACCTGAGGGAAAGTGGTCTCGATCTCGTTGCGAACACTCTCATTTCAAGCTTCTTATTCGGAGGTGAGACTCATATAAGTGGAAATTTTGATGTTAAGTGATAATTGAATGTGTTTGCAAATGGGGAATAATAACAAGTGACAAATTAAGAAATTTTATATGAAAAGGAAAAGAGAATGGAATTCTTTGGAATCTAAGCGGATCCCTTAGGGATTCAAAGAATCGCATATTGTAAGTGCTCACCCAATTGCAAACAGGATATTTAGGTGGTGCCAAAAAAAATGATTTATTGAGAGTGAGAACAGTTCTAAGTTTTGGTTAGTTGGAAGTCAAAGTTTCATACAAAGGAAATCCTGCTAATGCTAAGGCTTTCAAAACGAAGTACAGAAACTTAAACTGGATGGCGAGGGCTACTACCACTGATGGAATGTAGTGTCGGAACTGACCAATCCGATGTTGCATTTGTCGGGAGGTGAAATCGTCAAAATCTAGGAGTTTGTGCACTATTGTGAGTTAGTGAACGATTTCCTATGTATGAAACCTCAGTGCTAGTCATTTTGTTTCTTTTTGCTCTGTTATGTTTAATTGTGTATGCTTGATTATGTGTTTGATGATTGGTTGGTGTCAAAGTAATTGGACGAAGATTTGAAATGGAACCGCATGGATTAAATGAGTTATGACCTCGATACTAATCCAATCGAGTGATTAAATTCACGTCGGTTAGACTAGCGTCTAAGAGAACGAAAAATAATGTTTAAATTAAATTAATGGTCGGTTCCATAGCTAATCTTGATTCAAGTAACTGTGGCACCAAATGTGAAATAAGAATTGAGTACTGATCGATCGGATTTAAACCGCTGAACTATATCAATTTGATTTATGATTATAAAAGAAACTTTATGCCTAAATTGGGAAGCGATTCGAACCCAATCGAAAGGTCCTCGAAATATATGCCGGATAGTTTAGCGTTAAAGTAAGCGGACGAAAATTTGAAGTGGAGACAGGAGAATTTAAATAATTTATTATCTCGATACTAATCTAACTGAGTGATTTAGTTTGCATCGGTTAAACTAGAATTCACGAAACGCAACAAGAACATTTATGTTGAACTGGTAGTTGGATCCACTACTAATTTGATTCCGATAGCTTTAATACTAAACGAAAAATATGTATGGAGTTCTTATCGATTGAACTCGAACCCCAAGTTATAATAATAAAATTTATTAATGGAAAAAGGTTTACTTGATCAGGAAAGGGGGTTTAAATTCAGTCGGGAGGTTCTTGAATAAATTCTCGATTAAATCTGTAATGGTATAAGTGTATATATATGTATATATGTTGATTGTCTCTTTATAGTGGTGGTGTTGTTTGATTAATGTTATGTATGATTATTGTAATTGTGTGTGTTTGGTAATTTGATGAGCCAAATTTGTTTAAACATTTTTACAAATGACTCCAATCTGTTTTCAGAACTAACCGTGTCTTAATTTTAACTCCCATTTTTTTTCTTTTCAAAGAGCTTTCCAATATAAGTAGAAACCCTATTTTAAGATTTAAGAAAATTATTATATATGTGAGTGAATGTCTATATATATATATATATATATTCATATATAAGTTATGTATCACTACTACAAAAAAACAATTTTAATCCCGGTTCGAGACAATTTCAATCCCGGTTCCGAACCGGAATTGAATATGACAGAATTAAAAATAGGACGATTTACGTTTCCGGTTCTTTAAAAACACGGAACTGGGATTGTAAATTGTAAAGAACCGGGATCGTTAATTGAACTGAACCGGGATCCTATTTGATTGATTTTTTTAAATTTTTTTATGAACCGGAATCTTAAACACTTCTTGCTTTTTTTTTATGAACCGAAATCATAAATGATAGGATTTTTTTTTAGAATTAGAATTTTATATAATAATATAGCATCACAATACCCTGCACCTGTATAACCAAAAGCAATATAATATATATCTTAATTGACTTCATCCAAAATAGCTTCAAATTAAAAGACCAAAATAGTTTCATAAAGTTGACAAACATATACCAAAATAGCTAAATTATCAAGTGCTATATAACCAAAAGACCAAAATAGATTCAAAAGTCTACTCTATAAGTAAATTATCATGTACTACACACACACACACACATATATATATATATATATATCTAAATCTAAGTCTAAGGTACTTCATCGAAATTAAAGCTGCGCATTCTTCCTTGACTTCATCCAACAACTCCTGATTGTACATGGTGTACTTGCAGTCATCAAAGTACTATAAAATTAATATAAAGTAACGTAAGTTATATTATTGAACTAAATGAATAATTATAAGAGTCGAAACAAACATAAATCTAAATAAATTGCAAACCAATTCAAGAATCATGACAAAGATAAGACCATAAAAGTGGGGGAATTCATATATGCATTATTCTGCAGAATAGTTAGTCTATGATTTACAAATGTCGGACAAAGATAAGACCATGAAAGTGCAAGTCACCTAAATCTTTTTTTGCTTGTTCTGTTTTCCCTTGCTATTGTAGCCTCATATATCATGAGCCTTTTGTTTCTCTATCTCCCCCTTAGACAAAAAACTATTGTAAGAAGTAGGCAAAAAGTAGAGGATCGGACTTTACATTATAAGAGTACATATTTTCCTTTGCAATTTATTAATTTTGTAGATGACATCAATTATTCTTGTAATTTAATCATTCAATTCATTAAGTACAGGAAAACTATCTATTATCACATTTTGGTAACTTATGAAAATAACTTATGCATCAGCAGATGAAACAAAAGAGAAAAAAAGGGAAATTATTAATTTGTTTCTAAATGTAAAAGGATATTAATTGTAAGCCTAACAAAATATTTTGTAATAAATCATTAGATGACTTCAGACAATAGATTTTGCAAACCTATCTCTAATGCAGAAAAACCTCTAGTTGTAATATTGGAAATCTGTTCAGCTAATAAATACTATCACTTTGGTAACACAAGATTTTTCCATTCAAAACAGAATTTTAAGATATACTATCATAAAGAATCACAGTCACTACAAACAATCATAACAAACAGGTTACACTATAACTACAAACTAATGTTTAAAATTTATCAACTTAATTAAAATCAATAATGCAAACAATAAATTATTTCATGCAAACAATACCTTTCACGCCTTGAGGGTTCTGTTTTCTTCTCCATCTGCAGAAAATATTTAACTCAAGCACAATGGTTGATAAGATAATTAAATAAAATGGTCAAGAAGGGATTTATTAGTTTCAGCTTACATCAACATCTTTGGCCTTCACATTCCTTACCTAAATTTCAAGAAATTTTTTCTATCACTTCTTCTGCTTCTTCCTAACATACACAAGAATCGGTCTCATTATTTTAACATCAACTTTTGATCATCGTATTTGAGATCGTATATAGTTACCTATATCCTTCGCTTTTTATTTTCTTTGTATACACTTAATTCAAAAGCACCTTCGAACCAGTCGTGAGCAAAGCAGCAAAGAGAAGACACAAACACAACCCTCACCTAAGGCAAATCTAGGGGCAGAATGAGATAATGAAAAGTCCAAATCCCTCTGTTTCAACTTTCAAAAGTCAATCACTATAAATGACAAGAAAAGGTCACAAACCTGCTTCCCTCATGTTCCTGAAGGGCCTCCTCCACTCTCTGAACTGCTGCTCTGGCACTATCTATTTCAGATCTACAAGTTTCTTAGCATCTGCATAAGCCTACAAATGAATCTAACTTTATCATACAACAATAATAACAACCAAGCCTTTGTCCTACTAGGTGGGGTCGGGTACATGGATCAAACAATGTCAGAATTGTCTGTCAAAAATCATATCCATTGGTAGACAGAGGGTTTGAGAAATGAAAGTATTCTATAAATGAGGAAATAGTTTATCTTCACAGCCTTTCCATTCACTCACTCAACATTGTTCCCTCTACCTCCCTGCCCCTTCTCCCTTTCTATCTCTCTCCGTTCCTCTTTGTGTGTGTGTTTACTGATCTATCCAACACAACAAAAAGGACATTAAGATATGAGTGTTGTTTGATAATTAATTTAAAGCGATTGTTAGTTATCTTAGAATTTTCAGTTTTGTAATAACCAATATGTCAGAGAAACTAGGGATTTAGAGTCCATTCTGCTTCTACTTTATTCTACTAATTTATCTCTGCCAAATTAGATAGGAAAGTTTGGACTTTGGATTCTTCTGGTGTATTATTTACTTGTAAGTTGTGAGTTGTTTTCTTTTTTTCTAAACCATTATCTAATCGTCAGAGATTCCTTCTTGACAAGGACAATTGAAAGTCAACAAACTTTTAAGGTCGAGTTTTTTGTTTGGACAATGTAATTAGTAATATACAAGTGAAAGCAAGAGCAAGCTATTATATCATCGGATAAATGTAAGTTAAAGAAGTTACGGGGTGAATACGAACGTTAAACAAGAGTGTGAAATAGACATTAGTCCAGGTGCTATAAAGTTAAAAGGACCTAGTGACCTACCAACAAAAAACTATCCATGTCTTTATGCCTAACAAGCCACTCTAACTAATACTAATATATTATTAATTACCATCCCCTTGTGCAAGTATCACATACACAGAAGCCAAAGGAACAAACAAAAGTGAACAGGGCTAAAATAAAAAATCACCAGAGACTAGTATTGCAATCCAATACTAAAAACATTTAGAATCACCATGAAGAAAAACATAAATACATCCATGCTTGTCTCTGGAATTGAACACCAAGAACAAGTTAGGGAACTTACCATATGCACAGTGGACAAAAATTGGCCTATTGAGCTACCTCTTTCCAATAGCCCACTTGACAGCAGATTCTATGTCAGCTGGCTAAGGGGACCTATAGATCAAGTTTGATTATGATTAATTGTTTAGAAGAAGGCAAAAAAAATCATTTTTTTTAATGACAAAACTTAGGTGTTGTTATCTTCATACTTGTTGCCAAAACTTAGGCCAAAATTATTCCTATTCCACAAACCACATCAAGGCAGTTTTGTACCCTTGAGAGGTTCCCAAGACACTAAAATGAATCATCAACTCCAAATTAATCGGCTAACTTACCACATGCTAAAGTTTTATTTATTGATTCTAAATATTTGATGCCAATGCTAACAAAAAGGGCATGACTTGCTAGGCCTCCGGCAACATGTCACTTATGAAACAAAAGCCGTGAGTTTAATAGGAAATCAAACTTCTAAGGAATATTGACGACAGGGAAGAAATACTTACATTAGTTACATCTAAGTGCAGAAACAAGGAAATCCAGAAAAGATTAGCGAGGAGATGCACATATCCTAAACCATCCCAAATCCAAAAACTCATGTTCATACCTCCAATTCCAAACAAAAATTGACTTGTCTTCTTAAGCTAAAATAATTCAAATAATGAATTCATTACCCATCATCCACTACCCATCACCCAAAAATGCCTCAACACAACAATATACACTTCAGTTCGGTTCGGTTACCATTTCGGTTACCATCTTAACTAACCAACCATATCCCCAGAAATAGAGCCACAAGTTTCCTACACAGACTGAGAAGTTCTGCTCTAAATAAAAAACTCAAGATGAAAAACTGAGAGGGGAAAGGAAATAAAGCAATTAAAGCAACTAAAGGAACTAAAGGCACTGAGAAGGGAAAGGAACTAAATCCCAAAAAGCAACTCAATAAAGGACCCAATAAAAGCAACTAATGAATCCCTAATTTCACACATAAATCCTTAATTTCAATAGAATCAAATAATCACATATACCAACTGAATCCCTAATTTCACACAGAAATCCACAAAACAACATGAATAATGATAGCAGCAGTGAGTGGTGGTGAGAGAGAGAGAGAGAGTAGAAACGAAGCACATAAAATGGAGGGAGTAGTGAAACAAGCCTTAAAGTGGCTGACGGTAGTGAGGTTTGAAGCAGAGAGTGATCTAGGGCGGCGGATGTTGGTAGAGCCGAGAGTGGCGGCGTGAGAGGCGGTCGTGCAAGGCCCGAGGTCGAGCGACCCTCCTGCCCCAAAGAGAATGGCTCGAGGAAGAGAATGAGTGGGTGAGGAAGAGACGGCGGTACCGGTGCTGAGAGAGGTAGGGACGGCAGTGCTGAGTGAGCTTGAGGGACGACGGTGCTGTGAGAGAGGCAGGAAGGATGATTTGGTGTGCTTAGGGTTTTTGGCAAGTGCTGTGAGAGAGGGAGTGTTTTTGTTTTAATTTTTGAAGATGAAGGAGTGTTTTTTGCTGTGAGTCGTGAGATATAAGAATTATCATTATTGATCCCGGGTTCTTATAACATACTGGAATTTTAAATATATTTCTACTTCTTATTTATTATTTTTTAATTAAAAATGGTATTTAATCCCAGTTATAACACAGAACCGGGATTAAAATTCAGATATTTTAAATAGTTTTTGTAGTAGTGTATTTAGGTTTGGATGGGTTTAATTTTTTTTAAATGATTCCAAACAATATTTAGACTAAAAGCTTTTCGATTTCCAATACCGTTTTGGAAGATTTCAAACAATTCTGAGCTGATCAATGATTAAAGGTACTGTTTTTGAAATTGGTGTTCAAAATAGTTGAATATATTTGTATACGTGTATATCTATATATGAAACGTTTTTCTTGGATTGTTTTAAGGAGGTTTTCAAACTAAATCTTGAAAATATGAATAATAGTGCATGTATATATATTAATTGCATTTTATGTTGTATGTATGTTTATCTATATATATATATATATGCATGTATATTCATATATGTATACGTAAAGTTTTGTTTTCCTTGTTCTGTTTTAATAAAGATTTCTCGAAACTCTGCAATGTTGGCTTTCCCCACGATATCCACAGGAAACCCATAGGATAAACAAAAACCGACCAATTTAGTAAATTGCAAACCAAAGAATTACCGAGACCTTTTTAGGAACCAATCAGGGCAAAGTGTCCCAGGACCATGTTGTATAGGGTTTGGAATGGTGTTTTGCTGCCCCGAGTGTGACATCTCGAGTTCTTTTTACCCGTTTAAGTATCTTAAGTCTTAGAGTGTGCATAGTTTCCTTGTATGTGCTTTATGTCTTGATTTTTGCCTTAATTATCGCTTAATTATGCTCTAATTATGTTTTAATTGCTTAACTATGTTTTAATTATGTTTAATTACATGATTTAATTCTTAATTAGTTTTTCGTGTCATGTTTATAGCTTATTCACCGTATTATGCATTTTTTACTAGAATTTCATTTATAAGTGTTTTATACATGTACATGTGACTAAATGTATTTTAATTAATTGAATGTCTAATTTATTTTTATGGAGGGTATAGTAGTCCGTTTGAAATGGTTTTGGGGCCTTTCGGGCGAGAAAAATATTTCGGAAACGAATCGGGCCACACACGCGACGAAGGGCCGCACGTGTGCTACCCAATTGAGCCAAGTGGGCCCAAAACAAAGGGGACCAGCCCAAAGAGAGAGGGAGCCACATCCATGTAAGGGTAGAGGGAGGGGAAACCCTCATTCGCCTCCCACTTTGTTGAACACCCATCTTCCTTAGCCTCCCTTTTCTCTCTTCTTCGTTTCTCTCACCTCCCTCCACACCACCCATCCTACATACACTCTAAACCTCTCAAAATCACAAACACCACCGTAAATACTCATCTCCTACATACATACTCCACCATATTCATCCCTCACCCTTCACCTCATCACCTTGAGTCCTCTCACCTCTTTGAGAGAGAGACTCAAAAATTGGTTAGTGGAGCTCAAGGAAAGAAAGGAGAGAACTTGGGGTAGAGGAAGCTTAGGAGCTAGGAGCTTGAGGTGGGAGCTTCAATTTTTCTCTTTGTTGAAGGAATTGAGGTAAAGGGGGTAGTTTTACTAAATAAGGGTTAGGGTTTGATGGAAAATTTGGGGGTTTTCTTATTTCCTTGTTGATTATGAATATCTATGTCTTATTATGTCTATTGAGTATGTTTATAATGAAATAGGGGCTGATTGTTGATGATTTGAAAGCTAAACACGTTTTTGAGTAGGTGCTGAATTTTTAGAATGGTGTGTTTTTGCTTGTAAGAGGCTTGAGTAAATGATACCTCCACTAATTCTTTTGCTTTGAAAATTTATAATAGTGTTCTCAGGTTTATTTTGTTTAATTATGGATATTTTGAGTTAATTTGGACTTGTTTTGGTATTTTCATAAATTAGAAGTTTGTTTTAGTCAATTATGGAAACTATGAGAGTTTAGTCTCAAGATGTCTTGCATAAATGAACTTTTACTACTCGATGATTCTGAATTTTTGTCTCAGCCCTTTGGATTTTATTTTAAGGTGTTCTGAAATTTTTCATAAATTTTGGGGTTAGTTTCCTATTTTTATGAGAAGTGACTTTGCGAAATCGGTTATGGGAAAATAAGGTTTTTGACTCAAGGGAGAGCAGAGTTTTTGAACTTATACTGCTCAAATAAACATGAAAATTTTATGAGATTATCTTTCATGTGTCTTTAGGGTCTCTGTAAATTTTTATGAATTTTGGAGTTAGTTTACTATTTTAATTAATTAGATTTTGCTCTCAGCCACTGTGCGTTTTCGGTGTTTTCGGAAAAAGGGTAAATTGGGAAATCTGCCTTCCACATGTCCGAATCACTTGAAAATTTTATATGATGTTCTTTTATATATTTGGTTTGTCCCTGTATGTTTTCATGATATTTGGAATTTTTTTGATATTTTACATAATTGCATTTCGGTTACAACTATGTGAAAATCCACGTTTTCGGGTTTTCGGGTAAATGATAGATGTCATACTTCCGTAATTCCGATTGACCTGAATTTTGGATATGTCACCTCTGTATATATATCATTGAGTTATGCAAAGTTTCGTGTGATTTGGAATTGAAATGATATGGGTTTGATACTTATCCTATTTAACGGTGAGTGTGCTTATATGACCTATTTTGACATGAAAAGTGTGATTTACATACTTTAATGCATGTATTGTCTTGGATGGACTGTATGAATGAGGTGTGATGTTTAAGTATTATAATTTGACATTTTTGAATTATTTACTAATTATGATGAGACTTATGTTTGAATATCCCATTTTGCATTCATGCATAACATTCCATAATGAATCTTTCTTATTTGAAGTTGAGACTAATGAATAAGTATTTTAAAAATAATATGTCTCAAAGTCAAATAAGAAGAATGTCACCTACGTGTGCCCGAAGTAATAAGGAGGTGAGGGAGCCTGTGTGGCATAGCCTGTGGCAAACTTTAAGCCTGTGTGACAAACTTTTAGCCTGTGTGGCAACTTACTGAGCCCGTGTGGCATACCCCGTGCGGCAACTATTGAGGGTGGATTGCGGGTCTTTATGACCATTGTGTGAGTAAGACTGTGTGGCATGATAGGTCACATTGAATCCTAGGTTTGAATTGTTAATTTGAAAAGAGAAATATCGATTTAAAATGAAAAATGTGGATTTGGAATGAGAAAGTGGAATGTATGAAATGATAAGGCAATGGCCTAAGCAAACTAGGATTCAATGGCGTACCTACTAAGATTAGTGAGCATGCATTGATGTGCATAGCATGGACTATGAATGCATTGATGGCTATGTGTTGCTTGACATATACTTTATGTGAGAATGTTGATGATTGTGATACTAAATGAATTGGTAAGTGTTATAGACCACCTAAATGGAACCGGTATGCCGGATTCAGATACCGGTATGAGGTCCTAAGAGGCCCAAATGAAGCCGGATCCTGATACCGGTATGAGGCCATAAGAGGCCCAATGAAGCCGGATTCTGATACCGATATGAGGTCCTAAGAGGCCCAATGAAGCCGGATCCTGATACCGGTATGAGGTCCTAAGAGGCCTAATAAATCCAGATTCAGATACCAGTATGAGGCCTAAAGAGGTTCAACGGAACTAATACCGGATACCTGTATGAGGAAGTGGATATCAGACACCATTCTTCATACCGTTATACCGGTGGGAATCCACCAAGTCAATCACACGTGTTAGGAAATCCGAGGAATTTCGTTATCCTCACAGGCATAGGATTCCACTCAACTTAATACCCGCCATTATGTCTGAGCCGTTTAGAGAGAACCTCACCCACCACATGAAAGCGGCAATCAACGCCATTTATGCTGGTATGCATATATAATACCTGGTAAGGTAAGCAGGTATGATCTATCTCATCTCACACAAACACACACACCACTCCAAAGCAGAACGAGAAGAACGTGGGTATCTTGGTGTTCAAGGTGCTCACCTCAAGTTTGATATCAAAAGTAGGATTGCCGAACTCTTAGCTGGATTGTCTAAGACCAGTAATCCTACGACAGAACATTGGCGACCACAATGGGAGCGAGAAACTTATTCCCACCACCTTTTGAAGAAGTCCATGACAAACCAGTCACAAGGAGAACGCGCTGAACCCAGTCACCACAGCGTGCTGGAATTGAGAAACAACCCAAGTGGAGAACAAGCACCTTCTGGTCAGAAGGATGTCAGGGAACGGTTGAGCGAAGGAAGAAGACGGGCAGAATATGAGCGTTCGGGACAAGAGGGGCCTTCTCATCATGAACAGGAGAAATCGCGACAGAGGTCCCCCACTAAAGGAGGAAGCCATTCGCATTCCCGTCATGAGAGTAAGGGGTCATCTGGTGGATGCTCACAGAGGAAGGCAAGCCTGGAGACAGAGTTGGCTCATTTGCGCAAGCGATTAGATGAGCAGGACAAGTTGCTCAAAGAGTTGAGGAAAGGAACGTCCCAATCAGGCATTAGGAATGAGGTGGAGCTGGTTGGAGAACCTGAAGAAAAGGACCACCCATTTTTTGAAAGCATAATGGCTTTCCCCATGCCTGAAAATCTCAAAGCTCCAGCCAATGTAGATCCATACTTTGGGAACTCAGATCCACAGGAAGATATTGATAGTTTTCTGGTTGCAATGTCATGTCAAGGGGCTAAGGATGCGTACAAGTGTCGCACCTTCCCCCTGACTCTGAAAAAAGCTGCTTTGCGTTGGTATTCTAAATTGGAACCTGGTTCGATAACAGGATGGAAGGATTTGGCTGCCAAGTTCCTGGGACATTTCACAACAAGTAAAGCGCAGCCAAAATCCGAACATCACTTATCTCAAATTAAGCAGGAGAAAGGGGAGTCACCGAGAGATTTCCTCACTCGTTCCAATACAGAATACCTCTCAATCAGCGACATAGAGGCCTCAGTAGCCCTGCATCTCTTGATGCGCGCTTTAAGACGAGGGGATTTCACAGACCACTTGGTGATGCACAAAATCAAAACCATGGATGAAGTCATGGAAAGAGCTGAAAAATATATCAACTTGGAGGAATATCAGAGAGCACAAGATAATTTTGCTGGTGAAGCTTCTGGGAAAAAGAAAGAGGCTTTTTTCAACAAGGGATCCGGGAAAGGTCAGCGAGAAGGAGACAAGAGTAACAGACATGAGTCGGGGGCTAAAAAGCCCGAAGGTAAATATGACCATTATACTCCTTTAAACGCTTCTAGATCACAAATCCTTCGTGAGATTATGAATGCAGAATTGATGGAAGTGGATCGACCACCCCCGTTGAGGAGACCTCTGACAAAGGAAAACCTACATAAAAGGTGTAGTTGGCACGACAGCTATGGACACACTGATGATGAATGTGTTCAACTCAAGGATGCTGTGGAAACCCTGGTAAGAAGAGGAAGACTGAACCGTTACACTCGATCCTTCAGAGGAGGTCCCAGTGAGCGTACCCCCATAAGAAGGGTCAGGAGTCCAGTCAGAAGGAGAACAAGAAGCTCGCCTAGGAGGAGATCCCGAACGCCCCCAAGGAGGAGCAGAACTCCTAGACGTGCTACAACCAGGAATTCTCCAGTGAAAAAGGAGGACGTTGGTAAAATCAACAATGAAGATCTTGAATTAATTAGCACTATCACTGGCGGTTTGACAGTAGAAGGAGAATCCATAACGTCTCAGAAAAAACAATTGAAATTAGCAACAATGGCGGTCTCTATATCAAACAGGCAGAAGGAACCACACCCTCCGATCGCATTTACTGAAGCCGACTTAGAGGGAGTGATTCCTCATAACAACGACCCATTAGTGGTGACTGGAATCATTGACAGATTCCGTGTTTGCCGCATGATGGTAGACCAAGGTAGCTCATCAGATATCATGTTCACAGAACTGTTCGATCGCTTGAAGTTGAAGTCAGGAGATCTGCATCCCTGCCAGAAGGAACTAATTGGGTTTACCGGTGATACTATCAGACCTAGAGGTTACATTGATATCAGGCTGACATTAGGTACACCCCCTCAATGTCGGACCGAAAAGGTGCGCTTCCTGGTGGTGGACTGCCCCTCTGCTTACAATGCGATCTTAGGTAGACCCACTTTGAAGGCATTCCAAGCAGTCGCCTCTCCCTTGCACATGGACATGAAGTTCCCCGATGATAAAGGATCAGTTGTTATAGTACGCGCAAACCAGATGCAAGCCAAAACCTGCTACATAGCCAGTCTGAAAGCGACGAAAGAGAATGCTAAGAAGCAGGTACAAGCAAAACAGGTCAAGGGATCCGCCTCATCTTCCAGGGTCATGATGGTAGACTTGGACATGAGGGAAGATATCAAATAGGAGCGGCCCAAGCCTGAAGGGGAATTAGAAAAAATCCAGATCGGAGATACACCGGAACAGTGGACTCAAGTTGGAAAAGACTTACCAAGCGAAGAAAAGGTTAGGCTGGTTGCATTGCTAAACGAGAACAGGGATCTATTCGCATGGACAACGGCTGATATACCAGGGATAGATCCAGATTTTATCTGTCATCGCCTATAAATCGATCCAAAGTTCAAACCAGTATCACAAAGGAGAAGGAAGATGGGCGATGAACGGCAGAAGGTGATTGCTGCAAAGGTGGAGGAGCTCTTACAAGCTGATTTCATCAGGGAAGTTCCTTATACTACGTGGCTCTCTAATATAGTTTTGGTCAAAAAATCCAATGGTAAATGACGTATGTGCATGGACTACACGAATTTGAACAAAGCGTGTCCCAAAGACACCTATCCTCTTCCCAACATAGACAAACTGGTTGATAATTCTGTTGGTTACCAGCTGCTTTTTTTCATGGACGCTTATTCCGGTTACAATCAAATTCCTATGTTTAGTGACAATTAAGAAAAAACCGCTTTTATGACTGATAGAGCAGCATACTGTTACACAGTAATGCCGTTTGGTCTGAAAAAATGCAGGTGCAACATACCAGAGGATGATGGATAAAATCTTTGAGGAGCTGATTGGTCCAACCTTGGAAGTTTATGTCGATGATATGATCGTTAAGTCAACGGATCAAAAGAACCACAAGCAGGATTTGGAAGCTGTCCTCAGTAAGGTACGTCAGCATAATATGCGTTTAAATCCACTGAAGTGTGCCTTTGGTGTCACAGCAGGAAAATTCCTCGGTTTTATGCTTACTAGAAGAGGAATAGAGGCTAACTCTGAAAAGTGTGATGCAATCACGTAGATGAGGAGCCCGAATTCCGTGAAGGAAGTTCAGCAACTGACCGGACGCATAGCTGCATTAACAAGATTTTTGTCAAAATCTGCTTACAAATCCCTTCCACTATTCCAATTGCTTAAAAAGGACCAAGAGTTCAAATGGACTGATGAATGTGAAGTAGCCTTTCAGGAATTCAAGTGTTACCTCTCCAATCCTCCGATCTTGACCAAGCCTGAGCCAGGTGAGACTCTCTATTTATATCTGGCAGTAAATGATGAAGCGGTGAGTGTTGCTTTGGTTAGGGATTTGGAGGAAGGACAGAGGCCGGTGTATTTTGTCAGCAAAGTGTTGCAAGAAGCTGAAAAAAGGTATCAAAAAATTGAAAAGATGGCATTTGCGCTAGTGGTCACGGCGAGACGTCTGAGGCAATATTTCCAATGCCATCCAGTCGTGGTCAGAACGGATCAGCCCATTCTGCAGGTATTACAAAAACCAGACTTAGCAGGTCGTATGATCGCTTGGTTAGTGAAATTGTCCGAATATGAGATTAGCTATGAGTCAAGAACAGCAATCAAGTCTCAGATTTTGGCAGACTTCATCGTGGAATTGGCACCAAAGAAGGATTCTGAAGTCTGGACTATGTTCGTTGATGGTTCATCCAATCAGACAGGTGGAGGAGCTGGTATAATATTGGAAAACGCTCAAGGGGTGTCCATCGAATATTCATTGAGGTTCGATTTTCCAACTTCTAACAATCAGGCTGAGTATGAAGCCTGTCTTGCTGGGATGACGATGGCCAAGGATCTTGGAGCGCACTCAATCCTACTGTACAGCGATTCGCAGCTGGTGATTTCCCAAATTCGAGCAGACTTCCAAGCCAAGGAGCCTTTACTTCAAAAGTATCTCACCAAATGCAAGGAATTGGCAGAAAGGTTTGACAGTGTTGATTTTCAGCACATTCCGAGAGATTAGAATTCCAGAGCTGATGTCTTGTCCAAGTTAGCTAGCACCAAGAAACCAAGGAATCACGGGTCTGTGATTCAACAAGCGATCTCTCACCCCAGTGCAACATTGGCAGTGGAGGATGAAGATTCATAGGCTTCTCCTATCCTGGCGTTTCTACTTCATGGAATCCTTCCAGGTGAAGATGACGCAGCAAGAAAGGTAAGAAAAATGGCTCCTCACTTTGTCGTACAAGATGGTCTGCTCTATCAAAGAGGGTTTTCATTACCCCTACTCCGATGTTTGACTGAGCGAGAAGCTGAATTGACCCTGAAAGAGGTACACGAAGGGAGATGCAGTCACCATTTGGGAGGAAGAAGTCTGGCAAGGAAGATATTGAGAGCAGGATTCTACTGGCCCAGTATACAGTTGGATTCCATGAAACATGTGAAGAAGTGTGATCGTTGTCAGAAATACGCTGATGTTCATTTGGCGCCACCAGAGGAACTCCATTCCATATCAGCACCGTGGCCTTTCTTTCAGTGGGGGATGGACCTGTTGGGACCATTCCCGCAGGCAGTGGGACAGGTTACCGATCTAGTGGTGGCAGTCGATTATTTCACCAAGTGGATCGAAGCTAAAGCAGTCGCTGTTACTACTTCTATGCAAATTGTGAAATTCTTCAGTAACAAAGTCATATCGCGTTTCAGAGTTCCCGCTGTATTGGTCACGGACAATGGCACTCAGTTTACCAGCAGAGCATTCAAGGAGTTTCTCCAGAAGTTAGGGATAAAACAGCGTCTGTCTTCTGTGGAACACCCGCAAACTAACGGGCAAGCCGAAGCAGCCAATAGATGTATCCTAAGAGGTTTGAAAAGAAAACTGGAAGATAGCAAAGGTAAATGGGTAGATTGTATAGATGTTGTCCTTTGGTCCTACAGAACCACTCCACATTCTACTACTGGAGAGACACCATTTAAGCTTACATATGGGAGTGAAGCCATGATTCCACTGGAAGTAGGATCCACTAATATGAGGTCGAGGTATTTTGATCCAGAAGCTAATGTACGACTCATCAGAGAAAACTTGGATCTCTTGCAAGAATCCAGGGAGATAGCGACTGTTCGCATGGCCACAATCCAGCAGCAGTCGGCAAAGCAATATAATTTAAGGGTGATATCCAGGGCCTTCAACGAAGGTGACTTAGTGTTAAGAAGGGCTGACGTACACAGTAATGAGCCGGCACATGGGAAGTTAGCAGCCAATTGGGAAGGGCCGTACCGAGTCCGATCCAAAACGGGAAAGGGAGCATACTTTCTGGAAACACGTACTGGCAGAGGCATCAAGAATCCGTGGAATGCAGCTAAGCTTCGCATTTATCATAGTTGAATTATGTTCTTTGTTTAATGCTTTCTTAGAGTTGTTTGTTTTCCAAGAAGGTCTTACAGACCATTGTCATGTGTCTAATTTATGTCTGTTTTAAAAAGAGGGTCACCAATAGACCTCTATTCGGTTTAAGTTATGATTGTATTTGACTTTCTATTTTATTAATGAGAATTATAAAGATTCCATAAGTTACAGAATTGAGTATGATACCCCAATGAGATGATTGCTCAAAATAATTGCCTTCATTCGAATACAAGAGTTAGGAATCCGACATTATGAATCCGGTATCAAGAGTTTCAATTCAAGAAATTATGAATCTGGTATCAGGAATCCGGTATCAGGAAACGATATCAGGAATTTAAAAGAAAAAAAAGACAATTCGGTATCAGGAATTCGATAATGGAATCAGGTATCAGGAATCTTATACTTAGTAACAAAATTTATATTTTGAAGAGCATTCGGAATTTGGTATCCGAATAGACAATTCGACGTCAGGAATCTTATGCATGATAATAAAATTTATCTTCTCAAAGTCATGAAGTTGGTAAAACTTAAGTGAAAATCCTAGTATCCAATACTTGATACACCACTTGTCTGATTAGCCACCAGATAAGAAGTGAAATGGGTAAGGAGATGTTCTCTCATGTCAAAATGAAAACCGCCCATGTACATTCAATGATCCCTGTTAGTTTCAAAAAGCTAATAAGTTAAATGGAAATCCATTCACTAGCTAAAATAGGACTTCCATGGATCAATAAAGAAGATGGATACACAAGGAAAAAATAAAACAGATACTAAGCTGAATTCATTGATTGGAAAAGTTTGAATACAAGTGAAACTAAAGAAAAGCAGAAATTCGGAATACAAATTACAACTAAGAAAAGTCAGAAACAAAGTACAAACTAGGGAAAAGCAAACAATACAAGACTAAAAGCAGAAAGACTTGAAATAAACAAACTAGAAGACTAAGCAGTAGCACCATCATCCTCATGTCCACCATCATCCTCATCCTCGATCTCCTCATCATCAACAGGGGCCAAGGGATCAGGGCAGTTCTCATCATCCAAGTTGACAAGCACTCTGGTTCCATCTCAAAGGTAGTTGTAAAGCGCTCCATCTTCAACTTTGTGCAAGAAATGCATGCCCTTGGCAGAGAAATTGTTGTTAAGGAAATTGGCTTGCTCCACCGCATTCATGAAGGAAGACTGAACTGATCCAATCCACTTTTCTTTGTACATGTCCCTTTGATTTTCAGCCTCACTGAGGGCATCCGTCAGCATGTTCAGGGCAGCATCATTGGCATCATTCACTTCCTTCAGTTTATCATTCATCCTCTTTGCGAATTCTTCCTCAGCTTGGGAAAGGGCTTGCTTGGTCTTCCTCAATTCGGCCGCTTGAGAGGCAATCTATTCAGCCATTTCAGCCTCTTTCTTAACATAAGCAGCCAAGTCCACTGCCTCTTGCCCAACGAACAAGACCTTTTCAGCGTTATCCTCTAAGAATTGGAGTGTGGAGGCAGCACGAAGTTGGTGTTTCTTTAAAGACTTCATTAAGTTGACAAATTCCCTGGGTGTCATTCCTTGGAAACGATGGGAGTCGGAATCAGTCAGCAACATGCGACCAAAATTTTCGCTCAGGTTTTCCTCCCACACTGAGGAAGAGAAACCAGAAGATCCCTGACCAGCATCAAAGTGAGATCCAGTGGGAGAACCGGATTGGAGAGGTTCTTGATTTTTCCTCTTTCGGGCAGCACCTTCAGGACTGTCAAGGACTATGGCAGCCGGAGGAGGACGGTTAGCACTTGTCTTGCTACGTTTGGGAGGCTTCCTTGGGGCATTTCCGATAGCGGCAGCGAGAGCAGCAAGGTCTTGGGGACTCGCCATTTTTTCTGCATAAAAACAATACAAAAGCATTAATAATTCCAAAGGCTACGAAAGCAAGTAAAAAATACACGTCAGGTATCCTACCGAATACCAAACGCAAGGAATCCGGTTCCGCATCCACTATCTTCCTGGTACTGATGTACCCGAAACGTTCATACCAGGCAAAGAAAAATGTTATGGTTGACCGCTCAACGTCAGTAAAAACGTTATTGGGGGTAAGGAAAGAACGAGCTGGAATCTGTGAGTTTTTATCAGACCAAAAGAGAGGGAAGTATGGATTGTAGGATTCTCATGTTTTGATGCTAACAATCTCTCTCCAAGCAACAACATTGGCAACAAGCAAGCTACACCACATGAAGATTAGAATTAGGATTTTTATTAATTCTATTTCAATGTAATCTTTATTTTATGCAATGCATCTCATTGGTGTGGGTAGCTTAGGTGATTTTAAGAATATTTAAATAATGTTTGATTAAGAGTGAAGATACTTTAAATCTTGATTAAATAGCTTGTGAAGATCATTTTAGAAAAACTTTGTTTTTATTCAGATTCTGATCAGTTTACTCGAGTAATAAGTACTGGATCACTCGAGTAATTTATGTCATGACAGGTTAATCGAGTAATGGTTTACACATCACTCGAGTAACTTAATCTGACATGTTTCACTCGAGTGACGTTGTTTGGTTTACTCGAGTAATTCAATCAGTGTTGGGAAAATTTTAAAAGGACTTAATTTTCTCTTTCATAAATATATACTTTCATTCTTACAATTTTCTAATACACTTTTCAAAAGCAATCCAAGAGCTATTTTACATCTTTCAAGAGCTATCAAGATTCAACAAGAAATTTTTCTTCTTCACTCTATTTTCTATCATTGTTCAAATATTCTTGAGATCATATTTTTGTTCTTAGTGGTTGTTGAAGATTTGCAATTTGTGATTGCATTATTGAAGTTTCAACACAAGTGAAGAATCTCACAAGGAAGACTTTGAGGATCAAATCAAAGCAAGAAAAGAGGATTGGTTGGAAGCATCTTCAATCAATTAGCAAGGAAATCTAGAATTCTCAAAAGGGGTAGATTAGATCAAAGTGTTTGGTACACACTTTGAGTTGGGTTTTAAGATAGGAGAACTAAGAATCTAGTTGCATCTTAAAACATTGTAAAATCTACATTTGAAGATTTCTAGTGAAGAATCTCTCTTGATTTAAGAGGGGACTGGAGTAGCTTTCAAGTGGGTGAAAGTGAACCAGGATAAATCCTTGTGTCTCTTTTATTTTCATTCCTTGTATTGCATTAATTCATTAACAATTGCATTTTTAGGTTAGAATTGGGGTTTTCTTAATTCAACTCAATTGATCTAAAATTGCTTGTTAATATTACTTGAAATTGTTCATATTAATCATTCATAATTTGTTGAATCATCATAGCATTGTTATTCTTGAAGAACTCCATTGAAAACTAAGTTTTAAATTGAATTTTACCCAGTTTACTCGAGTAAAGTTCTCATCACTCGAGTAATCTGCTTTCAGTTTATGAACATTACTCGAGTAGGTTTTCTGATACTCGAGTGATTTAAAATTTGCTTTCGTAATACTCGAGTGATTTGCTGAATACTCGAGTGAAATTATTTTTGCTTGCGTATTACTCGAGTGAAGACTTGAGTTACTCGAGTAATCTGATTTGAATTTTTAAGAAAATTTATTTTCATAAAACCATTCTCTTAGGTGGACGAAAAATCTGTAATAAGGCTTCAATATTCTATTCACCCCCCCTCTAGACTATATTGACCCGCTTGTTGGTTTCCAACAAGTGGTATCAGAGCTCGGACGAAAAATCCGAGCCTTAAAAAGCTTTTTCGAAAAGATCCTTTTTACTTGGAAACAATGGGCTCAATTTCAAATCCTTTTGGTGGTGAAGGAACTTCCATTAATCGTCCTCCACTATTCAATGGTGAGGGTTATGCTTATTGGAAGGTCCGCATGAAAATCTTTATTCAAGCCATAGATATGGAAATTTGGAACGCCATAGAGTATGGACCTTTTGTTCCTCAAACGAAAGTAAATGATGTTGTTTCAATCAAACCTCAATCGAGTTGGGACAATGATGATAGGAAGAAAGTTGCATTTGATTTAAAAGCTAAAAATATCATCACGTCCGCTCTTTCTTATGATGAGTTCTTTCGAGTATCTCAATGTGTTGATGCTAAACAAATGTGGGACACATTACAAGTCACACATGAGGGCACTTCGGAGGTTAGAAGGGCTAGGCTAAATACACTCATGCATGAATATGAACTCTTTCGTATGTTACCTAATGAAAATATAGGTGACATGCAAAAGCGGTTCACTCATATCATTAATCATCTTTCTGCACTTGGAAAAGTTATAACTAATGGTGAAGTTGTTAATAAGATTTTGAGATGTCTTAGCAGGGAATGGCAACCTAAGGTGACGGCCATTATGGAAGCTAGAGACGTGGATCAAATTGACTTAGCAACTCTATTCGGAAAACTTCAAGAGCATGAAATGGAGCTTGGACGGTTATCCATGAATGAAGATGCCGATAGAAAGAAAAAGGGGATTGCTCTTAAATCAACTTCAAAATCTCTTAAGGCACAAGAGGAAAATTCTCAAGTGGATGACTCGGACTCCGATATAGATGATGAGACCCTTGGCTTGCTAGTTAAAAAGCTTGGTAGGTTCTTTAAGAGTAAGGGAAACTTTAATAAGAATAGACAAAGAGATTCTAAGGACTCACAACCAAGAAATAAGACTAACAAGGATCACATCAAGTGTCATGGGTGTGGAAAGCTTGGTCACTATCGATCAAAATGCCCAAATCATTCTAAGAAGTCGGAAGGTGACAACTCTAAGTTCAACTCATCTAAAGGAAAAAGGGCTTACATAGTATGGGATGAAGAGGAGAGTCAATCAACATCTAGCTCATCGGATGATGAAGAACTTGCAAATCTATGTTTGATGACGAAGCTTGATGAAGAGGAATCTTCGAGCATTAAATCAAGTGACAATGTCAATGAGGTAGATTATCTTTCCGATGCTAGCTCTAGTTCTAATTCTCCTTCATTCAATGAGTTGTACAATGTGTATGTAGAGATGCATAAAGAGTTGAAGAAACTTGCTAAAATAAATGTTGAAAGAAAGAATTTCATAATGAAGCAACATGAAAAGATAATTGAACTTCAAAAAGATTTAGAAGAACTTAAGCTTCAAAATGAAACTCTTGAACTCATTTATGCAAACTCTACATGCAATTGTGAATTGAAATCAAATGACACTCCATCTTGTGAAAATTGCAAGTCTTTGGAAAAAGAAGTTTTTAATTTGAATGATCGACTTGCAAGGCTCATGAAAGGAGATACTTCATTAGATCATTTGCTTTCAACTCAAAGGAACAATAGCAATAGATCCGGTCTTGGCTATACCAAACCTAATAAACGCAATTATCGCAAAGTTGGTGGATTTTCAAAGAATAAGATTTCTAAAAACCCAACTTGCCATTATTGTGGAATCTTTGGGCATACCACAAATAAATGTAATATAAAGAAATTTGGTATACCAAGCGGAGAATATATTTGGATTGTTAAGGGGACTTCTCCTCATGCTAACAACAAAGGACCCAAAACCACTTGGGTACCTAAGTCAACCAAATGATATTTTTTTTGTAGGTGTGTCTTCGAACCAAAGAGCGCAAATGGTATTTGGATAGTGGTTGTTCGAGACACATGACGGGAGACAAAACGCACTTCATGGAACTTACTCCGAAAAGTGGTGGATTTGTGACATACGGCGACAACAACAAGGGCAAAATTCTAGGAGTTGGGAAGATCGGTAATGTATCTAACCTTGTCATAGAAAATGTCCTATACGTAGAAGGCTTAGAAAACAACTTGCTTAGTATAAGCCAACTATGCGATATGGGCAATTATGTGACTTTTACTCCGGAATTATGTTTCATTAAGTCTTCTATAGATGATAGTGTTAAGTTTGTTGGTCGTCGCTCTAATAACACTTACTTAATTGATTTGGATGAGATAACTTCACTATTTTCAAAATGTTTCAAATCTTTTGTTGATGAAATTCGTCTTTGGCATAGACGAATTGCTCATGTGAATGTGAATCAATTAAACAAACTTTTACGAAAAGATTTAGTAATTGGTTTGCCTAAACTAAATTTTAAGCTTGATGGCATTTGTGACTCTTGTCAAAAGTGCAAGCAAGTTAAAAGTTCTTTTAAACCTAAAAATGTGATAAGCACAACAAAGCCTTTGGAGCTAATCCATATGGATTTGTTTGGCCCTTCACAAATTAAAAGTTTAGGTGGCAATTACTATGGATTTGTTTTAGTAGACGATTTTACTAGATTCACATGGACTTGATTCTTATCCGCAAAAAGTGAAGTTTATAAATGTTTTAAAAAGTTTGCCAAACTCATCCAAAATCAACTAAGTTTGAAAATTGTGTCTATTAGAAGTGATCACGGAGGTGAGTTTGAAAACACTAGGATTGATGCGTTTTGTGATAAGTTTGGTATTGATCATCAATTTTCGGCCCCTAGGACTCCGGAGCAAAACGGAGTTGTAGAAAGGAAAAATAGAATATTAGTGGAACTTGCTCGTACTATGTTGATAGAATCAAATGTTCCTAAATATTTTTGGGCTGATGCAGTAAACACTGCTTGTTATGTGCTTAATAGGGTTCTTATTCATCCGCATTTAAATAAAACACCTTATGAACTTTTAAAAGGGCGAAAGCCAAATATTTCACATTTTCATGTTTTTGGGTGTAAGGTGTTTGTTTTAAATAACGGAAAGGAACCGGTCGGCAAGTTTGACTCCAAAGCCGACGAAGGCATATTCATAGGTTATTCAACCCATAGCAAAGCATATAGAGTCTACAATATAAGAACATTAACCGTTGAGGAATCCGTGCATGTTGTATTTGATGAATCTTCGAAAGGAGATTGTGTTGTTTCTTGTGATGATAATATAGGTACATTTTTGGATCATGAGAATTCAACACCACAACAAATGGAAGAGAATCAAAATGAAGATAGAGAGGTGCAAGCACAAGATAAAGACTTAGCACAAGAGATTCAACCTCAATTACCAATAGCTTGGAAGTCCAACAAAAATCATCCGATTTCTAATATCCTAGGTGACATTGCGAAGGGAGTGGTAACCCGACGCACTTTAAATAATTTTTGTTATTATGTTGCCTTTGTATCTCAAATAGAACCTAAGAATATCAAAGAGGCTCTTCAAGATGATCATTGGATTATGGCCATGCAAGAAGAATTAAATCAATTTGAAAGAAACCAAGTTTGGGAGCTTGTGCCAAAACCCGATGATCGTCCTGAAATTGGTACTCGGTGGGTCTATAGGAATAAGTTAGATGAATCGGGTATTATTGTTAGGAATAAAGCTAGGTTGGTAGCACAAGGTTATAGTCAAGAAGAAGGAATCGATTACGATGAGACATATGCTCCTGTTGCTAGACTAGAAGCTATTCGTATTCTTCTCGCTTTTGCTTCGATAATGAATTTTAAATTGTATCAAATGGATGTTAAGAGCGCCTTTCTTAACGGATACATTCAAGAAGAAGTTTACGTGTCACAACCTCCCGGATTCGAGAATTTTGAGCATCCGGACTACGTTTTCAAACTGAAAAAGGCTTTGTACGGTTTGAAACAAGCTCCTAGAGCTTGGTACGACCGACTAAGCAATTTTTTATTACAAAAAGGTTTTAAACGAGGCACTGTTGACACTACACTTTTTATTGAACGTTCCGGTAAGGATATTTTATTGGTTCAAATATATGTTGACGATATTATATTTGGTGCTACTAACGATAACTTGTGTAAAAAGTTTTCAGAATTGATGCAAAGTGAATTCGAGATGTCAATGATGGGAGAGCTTACATTCTTTCTTGGCCTTCAAATAAAGCAGCTTAATGATGGCATTTATATTCATCAGAGTAAATATTGTAGAGAGCTTCTCAAACGTTTTGGGATGGATTCGTGCAAATCCGCTTCTACACCAATGAGCGTTGCATGCTACCTAGATCAAGATGAGGCTGGAAAAGCGGTAGAGGTAACGAAGTATCGTGGTATTATTGGTAGTTTGTTATACTTAACTGCATCTAGGCCTGACATCATGTTTAGTGTATGTATGTGTGCACGTTTTCAAGCAAAACCGAAAGAGTCGCATCTAACTGCTGTCAAAAGAATAATGAAATACTTAAAGGGTACAATGAATACTGGACTTTATTATCCTAGGGATGCTTTTCTAAAACTTATAGGTTATTCGGACTCTGACTTTGCCGGTTGTAAAGTTGAGCGAAAAAGTACAAGCGGAACATGCCATTTAATTGGTAATTCACTTGTATCGTGGTTTTCTAAAAAACAAAATTGTGTAGCTTTATCAACCGCGGAGGCCGAATACATAGCTGCAGGTAGTTGTTGTGCACAACTTTTATGGATGAAACAACAATTATCTGACTTTGGTTTAAATTTGACAAAAATCCCTATAAAGTGTGATAACACTTCTGTAATTAATTTGACTAAAAATCCAGTATTACACCCAAGGACAAAGCATATTGAAATTAGGCATCACTTTTTGAGAGATCATGTTCAAAAAGGTGATTGTGTTATTGAGTTTGTTCAAACTTCAGATCAATTAGCTGATATTTTTACAAAACCATTACCAAGGGACACATTTTATAAGATTCGAAGAGAACTTGGTATTTTTGATGAATCAACTATTAGCTAATTGTATTTGATGCTTTTTGAAATCACCTTCAAGCCTATTTCAATGTGATTTGTATTTTGAGTTGTTGTATCTTATTAAAGTGTTTCTTAACTTTTTGATATGTAGTCATGTGTGTATGTGTTCTATAATATGCTAATTGCTTTATTTGTATGTGTGTTTCTTGCAAAATGCTAAGTGTTTCTCTGTGTTTGTGTATGAAAAATGTTTTTGCATGAAAAATTGATATTTTTAAAATTCTGGACAGTTCACTCGAGTAACAGATATTTTACTCGATTAATTTTAAAATCTCTTTCGTATTACTCGAGTAATTCTGTCTGTCACTCGATTAATTTTAAAATGACTTTCGTATCACTCGATTAAGTTCATCCATCACTCGAGTAATTTTTTTTTATCTTTCGGCATACTCGAGTAACATTCTTTTTCACTCGAGTACTGCTCGAATCACTCGAGTGACGTATGAACATTACTCGAGTAACTTACGTGATTTTAAAAGCTGAACTGTTGAAATCTGCATCATTTTCACGACTTTTTCTCTCTCTTGTTCGTCTTTCTCTCTTCTCTCTCATATGGGTCTTGTGAAGAATATTGCCATGGAGCATCGTTTGAAGGATTACATGACTCTTTTCTCACCATTTCCCTCCTCCTCCACCTGATTCCTAGACCTGTGGATGCTGATGATGTTTTGCCTGCTTGATTTCTGTTGCATGTTTCATTTGCATATTTCTGGTTATTTTTATATCTCATGTTTCTGACTCTGTTGCTACTATATTTTTTTTCAGACCTTGCGTATGGTCTCGTTTGGTTAGTTTCGTTTTGCTTATCTGCTATGATTTGCTGCATAGTGTGATACTCTGATATTATGGTGCTATATTTGTTGTGCGTTTATATTCGTTGTTTATATTCGTTGTGGCACTATTGTGGTTTATATTGGTATTGTTTTTAATGTTATTTTTTTTACCATATTGAACTACTTACCTTCAACTTTTGGCAAAGGACTTTTCTCAACTTTACTATCTTTTTAATGATGCCAAAAGGGGGAGAATATTTTGTTGATGTTGTTCTTGTAGGTTAAGTTTTATTATATTTTTCCTAGGTGTTTTACATTTAGGGGGAGTATGTTAAAACTAGTGCTTAATTGCAATGGAGGTTTGTCATCATCAAAAAGGGGGAGTTTGTAGGATTCTCATGTTTTGATGCTAACAATCTCTCTCCAAGCAACAACATTGGCAACAAGCAAGCTACACCACATGAAGATTAGAATTAGGATTTTTATTAATTCTATTTCAATGTAATCTTTATTTTATGCAATGCATCTCATTGGTGTGGGTAGCTTAGGTGATTTTAAGAATATTTAAATAATGTTTGATTAAGAGTGAAGATACTTTAAATCTTGATTAAATAGCTTGTGAAGATCATTTTAGAAAAACTTTGTTTTTATTCAGATTCTGATCAGTTTACTCGAGTAATAAGTACTGGATCACTCGAGTAATTTATGTCATGACAGGTTAATCGAGTAATGGTTTACACATCACTCGAGTAACTTAATCTGACATGTTTCACTCGAGTGACGTTGTTTGGTTTACTCGAGTAATTCAATCAGTGTTGGGAAAATTTTAAAAGGACTTAATTTTCTCTTTCATAAATATATACTTTCATTCTTACAATTTTCTAATACACTTTTCAAAAGCAATCCAAGAGCTATTTTACATCTTTCAAGAGCTATCAAGATTCAACAAGAAATTTTTCTTCTTCACTCTATTTTCTATCATTGTTCAAATATTCTTGAGATCATATTTTTGTTCTTAGTGGTTGTTGAAGATTTGCAATTTGTGATTGCATTATTGAAGTTTCAACACAAGTGAAGAATCTCACAAGGAAGACTTTGAGGATCAAATCAAAGCAAGAAAAGAGGATTGGTTGGAAGCATCTTCAATCAATTAGCAAGGAAATCTAGAATTCTCAAAAGGGGTAGATTAGATCAAAGTGTTTGGTACACACTTTGAGTTGGGTTTTAAGATAGGAGAACTAAGAATCTAGTTGCATCTTAAAACATTGTAAAATCTACATTTGAAGATTTCTAGTGAAGAATCTCTCTTGATTTAAGAGGGGACTGGAGTAGCTTTCAAGTGGGTGAAAGTGAACCAGGATAAATCCTTGTGTCTCTTTTATTTTCATTCCTTGTATTGCATTAATTCATTAACAATTGCATTTTTAGGTTAGAATTGGGGTTTTCTTAATTCAACTCAATTGATCTAAAATTGCTTGTTAATATTACTTGAAATTGTTCATATTAATCATTCATAATTTGTTGAATCATCATAGCATTGTTATTCTTGAAGAACTCCATTGAAAACTAAGTTTTAAATTGAATTTTACCCAGTTTACTCGAGTAAAGTTCTCATCACTCGAGTAATCTGCTTTCAGTTTATGAACATTACTCGAGTAGGTTTTCTGATACTCGAGTGATTTAAAATTTGCTTTCGTAATACTCGAGTGATTTGCTGAATACTCGAGTGAAATTATTTTTGCTTGCGTATTACTCGAGTGAAGACTTGAGTTACTCGAGTAATCTGATTTGAATTTTTAAGAAAATTTATTTTTATGAAACCATTCTCTTAGGTGGACGAAAAATCTGTAATAAGGCTTCAATATTCTATTCACCCCCCCTCTAGACTATATTGAGCCGCTTGTTGGTTTCCAACATGGATTTCCTCCATGGTCAAAGAAGAAAGGCCAAGAATGTGGGGCTCCTACTATCTTGAAGTATTCATTTTTGAATCCTTTCCATGTCTCCGAGTAGGTTTCAAAAACTTTCCAGTTAAGATGAGACTTCAATGTAACCCTGGACCATTTCCCCTTGACTTTACTTGAGGCAAACGGTCCAAAGAAGGTGAAAAATACCGGGAGAGTACATGCTAAGTTGAAATGATTGCAGAAAAGTTCAAAAGCCCTCAAATAACACCAGCCATTAGGATGAAGTTGTGTTGGAGCAAGTTCTAAGTGCCTAAGGATCCTACATTCGAAGTCAGTAAAAGGGATTCGAACTCCACAAGTCTTAAAGAGAACCACATACATGAAGAAGAAATTTTCGAGAGGGTTTCCTATAGAGCATATTCGGTTTTGAGAAGAAGGGGCCTCTAAGGCATAAAAGTTTGGAGTAAGTCCTGGAGCCGCAAGGTCAGCATTGTTATGGTATTCCTGTAATAATTGGACATCTACAAATATGGAGGGTCTGCCTAAGGCATCAAGGTCTACACTTTCATAGCCAGTAATGTCAGTAGGAAGGATGAATTCCTCAGGGTTTGTTTCAGACCTCTTTTTCCCCATGATGGATTCATGAGAGGAAGTGTGGAAATAAAATTTAGAAGGAATGCTGGAGACTTCACTAAACATGTCCCTAATGATCCATTTCTTCACTAGTTCGTCTAAAGCTTCCTTTTCGTGTTCAGAAAAAGAAGAGTTTTGAAGGCCACTGGGTTGGCTAGCAGAATTACCAAGGTTAGTAGAAAAGGGCTTTGACGAATTGGAAGAAGAAGAACATGAGAGTTTGTTGGAAGGTAATGAGTTCAAGATAAAAGGAAAAAGCAAAGAGTAAGAAGATATATACCTGAGAATGAAGGAAGAAAGAGGGAAAGAAGATATGAATTCGTATGCAGCAGAGAAGAAATGGAGAAGTGAGTTTTATCAGAAAAGGCTCCTCTCTATTTATAAAGGGAGTTCGGTTTTCAGAGGAAGCAGGTGAAAGGGTGCTTGCATTAGATGAAAGACCACTCAAAAGATGTGTCAGTTGGATAAGACAGCAAGGGGTCATAATGGTTGCAGTGATAAGTCATGATGGTTGCAGTGAAAAGCCATAATGGTTGCAGTAAAGAGTCACCCCTTCTCATCTTCCCAAAGAAACTGAAGGTCAGTTACTGCATCTTTTCAGAAACCAAACTGGGAAATCCGAATTCGTGGTTTGCTTGGGTACAATAAAGATGGGAGCTCGGATTCCAATAAACTTCTAGGAGCAGGTGATTCCCTAGGGAACAGGAAAAAAGGATGGCCATGGGGAAGTCTGATTAGTGTCAGATTGGGACAGGCCTATGAATAAGAATCTCTGTCTTGAAAACTTAGTCCTTGAGAGCTGTGAAGTCTTGGAAAGATACAAAGTTCAAATTTTTGAATTCAAATTTAGGTATGCAAATTCAGAGTCCCGATATTAGGATGTTGGAATCACCAACTCGGGAAATGAAAGCAGGCACAGTTATGGGGAAGTAAGGATTCTTTTCCTTGAAGACTGAGCCTTTGAGACTTTGGGATTGAAGAGCAATTGATGAAGTCACTGTTAAAACCAACACCTCGAAGTCGGTAATTCGGTTTGATAAATGCATCTAGATTGAATTGTTGAAGTCACTTGAAACTCATGGCTCATATTCATAAACCATGACTTAGGGGGCTACTGTTATGGACCACCTAAACGGAACCGGTATGCCGGATTCAGATACCGGTATGAGATCCTAAGAGGCCCAAATGAAGTCGGATCCTGATACCGGTATGAGGCCATAAGAGGCCCAATGAAGTCGGATCCTGATATCGGTATGAGGCCATAAGAGGCCCAGTGAATCCGGATCCTGATACTGGTATGAGGTCCTGAGAGGCCCAATAAATCTGGATTCAGATACCGGTATGAGGCCTAAGGAGGTTCAACGGAACTAATACCGGATACCGGTATGAGGAAGTGGATATCAGACACCATTCCTAATACCGTTATACCGGTGGGAATCCACCAAGTCAACCATACGTGTTAGGGAATCCGAGGAATTCCGTTATCCTCACAGGCATAGGATTCCACTCAACTTAATACCCGCCATTATATCTGAGCCGTTTCGAGAGAACCTTACCCACCACATGAAAGTGGCAATCAATGCCATTTATACTGGTATGCATATATAATACCTGGTAAGGCAAGCAGGTATGATCTATCTCATCTCACACAAACACACACACCACTCCAAAGCAGAATGACAAGAACGTGGGTATCTTGGTGTTCAAGGTGCTCACCTCAAGTCTGATATCAAAAGTAGGATTGCCGAACTCTTAGTTGGATTGTCTAAGACCAGTAATCATACGACAGAACAGGAAGGAATGAGTATACCTTGTTGAACAATTGTGAATGTGTATAATAGTCTCGTTGTTAATTGTCTGTTTTAAGTTATAACTTGTGTACCTAACTGAATATTATCTTCTTATTTACTATCTCATGCTTTCCTTTATTTAGAATAAACTACTCACCTTTACAGTATTTTTTAGGTACACCAGTGATGGATTCGGATGTGGGCACAGAGTCCGAGGATGGGCACGTCCCATCTTGAGGGACGTAGCCCGATGTTCGTAGCTTAGCTACTTGAAGCGCCGATTGCTCTAGTTATAGCATCTTTTGTGTTTTTGGTTGTGTGCATTTACATTTTGTGCTAAGATGTATATGAACTAGAGTGGCATTATTTATGTTTTGCTTTATCGCATCTGAAGGCCCTGCTTGGCTGGATTTATTTATGTTATGGTTGGTTGTGAAGACCTTATGAAAGACCCGATGCGTAATTCTGGGCAACAATCTTTATGTGAATGAAAATACGCCTCGTGCGTTTATTTATTTTATATGTGTGCGTGATTTTTTTTAGGTATATGTTTTATGGAAAGTTCCCAAAAGTTTTACTAAGAATTTTGAAAGTAAATCGTGCAAACGTCTTTTTTTAAAAAAAAATTCACCTTTTCCGCATGTAGCATTTTTAGGATGTTACACCGAGAGTTTGTCAGGTTAGCATGGACCAGTGGGTACCTTAAGGACGTTAGCAAACCGAAACCTATTTCGAGTAACAGACCAACCCATAAGTAACACATCCTAATACTCTCAAACTTTCCAAGATTTAAGAGAGGCCAAGACGGTTAGTAGATTCCCCAACCTGTGATACCCAAGGTGAATTGGAAGTAAGGGTTGTCAACACCTACTAAGACCAGAGGACCCAATCCAAGAACCTGGAGTTGTAAACCCTACCTTATAGCTTGTAGATCATTAAGAATCGAGAACAACTCTCATCGTAGTAGACCACCATGTCTTGGCAATGTCTTAAGGTTGGAAACCTAACCCATAGAAGAAGAGTATCGGGGCATCTTTTATTTATTTTTATGCAAGTTCTGGGAAGAGAAACCATTAGTTGAGAAAATAACCGATGAGGAACCACCTCACCACGAACCAAACCCAACCACTTTCGGAATTACCGAAAAGTAAGAAGGTACGGTACCTATTAGAATGAACCGAAAGGAAAAGTACCAGTCGAATAAAACCAACTTAGGGTGCCATACGATGCCTTTCCTTGAGAACCCTAGTTATCTTAGTTGTCAGAAGGACCAATGAAGACCTAAATACCTTATAGTCAGTGACATTCTCCGCAGACCCATAGAATACCTCTCTTTCCAATAGAGGAGAACACTGAGCTTGGATTTGAAAGGATAGCAAAAGCCTAAGTGGGGAGCACACCGGGGATAGAATCTGAGATTTGTGGAGGATTCGGAGAAACCAGTATTTTTATTATTATGATTACTATTATGGAAACCCAAATGAGTTTTTGAAACTTCAAGTATTTTGCTGATTTTAAAAGATTTTAGTTAAAACAAATTTTGACGAACCCACTTTATTCTTGTTTTTCTTTCAAAGAGTGAATTTCGGGGACGAAATTCCTATAAGTGGGGGAGAATTATAACGATCTGATTTATTAATCTATAAATTATATTTTATGTATGTTTTATCTATATGGAAGCGAAGTATAAAAAATGATTTGCAACTATTTTTGTAGTAAATACATATAGGTATATAGTTATGTTGAGCTAAAATATGTATATGTATTAGTATTTGTACTTATACTTTTGTGCATATATGTATGTATGCATTAGTAATTGTATGTGTGTGTATGTATATATTTAAGTTAAGTATATATATATATGTGTGTGTGTGTGTTTGCGTTCCGGTATAAGTAGTATAATTGTTTTCTTGTGTTTATGTGTATGTTTATATATAGGTGATCATAGTATAAGGTTTGGGGTCGATGAATAGGTTTGAGGAGTATGTGAAGTAGAATTTGAGTGCTTTGAGTTTATGTGGTTAGAGAGTTGTCTTGAGTCGGCCGGGTTAGATCGAGTGTTAGAATAGAGCTAAGTCTAGAATTTGGTTGTAGTTTGTTTATTTTCTATGTTTGTAATTTATGTGTTTTATATTATGAATTTGATTTTGATGTTTGAAATATGATTTTTTGTTTGGGTGTTTGATTTAGTGTTAGGAAGGGTTAGAAAAGCTTAGAAAGTAGTGTTGTCAAGAAAGACTCGAGTCTTTCACAAAAGACTCGAGTATTATATCAGAAAATCAACCAACGAAAATGTTGCTCTCAGGCAATACTCGAGTATTTCCTGAAATACTCAAGTATTTTATATAAAAATTAAGCAAATAATCGAGTAGTTCTAAAAGTACTCGAGTATTCTGGGCCAAAAGACTCGAGTAATTACTCGAGTATTCCTGTCAGTTCAGCAAAAATATATATACGAATTTGGCCAACTCAAACTCATTTCTCTCTTCTCTCCAGCTGGACTCCTCCCCCTTTCTAACCCTAAAACCTGCATATATTCCAATCAACACAATATTTCATCATAACAACTTCATATATTCATACCCCATCATTCCTCTATCAAATTCTCTCTCCAAAACACAAATTACAGTCCCTCTCATCTCAATTCCAAGAAAAATCCAAAAACCCTAGCTTCTCCAGATCAAAGGGGTTTTGCCATAGAAGTTAACTTAAAAGCTTAGAAGGTGAAAAGGAGTAAGGAACTAGGAGCAAGTATGGATTTGAAGCTTTCCCTCTCTTCCACCATTCCTTTCTCTCTCCTTCCAACCTCAAGAACCAAGTGGAGATCGGTCTAGGGAGTTGGAATCCAAGTAGATCGGAGGTAGATTCTTGGTCCTTGGAGCTTCAATCGAACTTTCTCTTCCTCTAAGGTAAAGGATACACTTTTCCACACTTTGAGTTAGGGATAGTTAGGGTTTATAATAGGATTTGGGTTTAATAGTTAGACTGGGTTGTGGGTAACAAAATAGTTTTGGTTTACAGTTGGTTTAGGGGTGATTAGTATATTTATGGTTAATTTTACATTAATTGAATTGTTTATGATAAATCCCCTTTTGTATAATATTAAAGTAGGATGTGAAGAACCCTAGGGAGTTGACTTATATTAAATGTACTTTGAGACATACCTGAGTATGTCGACTGATTGGTGATATCTGTTGATTGTTGAATAATTACTATGTTCACTAAGTGCTAAATGGATATATTTGTGACTAAGTGTTAAATGTGTGATAGATATATAATGAAGGGTATTATATGAATGCTTAAAAGTTAAGTGTGTAAAATCAAGTCTCCGATTAAGGTGGATTAATTTTGATGATGACAATGTAATTAAATTATGGACTTAATTTGAAGAATGCAAGCCCAACATTAAAGAAGATCAAGTGCTTAGTTTAATTATTCATTCTCATTTATTCTTATTGTATTTTATTTTATTTATGAGAGTGGGTAGTTTAGGTTTTTATTCTCACATAAGGTCAAATAATGATCATGCATGAAAGGTTGAGATTAAAACCAATTAGACTTGAGAAGAGAATTGAAAACAATGTTAGAAAACTTAATTTTTCCAACATTGACCAATTCACTCGAGTGATTTATGAATTTTCAGTAATATAGCCGTTGGATAAAGTAAAAAGGAAACACTATCAGAGTTGACTAAAACACTCGAGTGTTTTCAAAAAGACTCGAGTGATTTAGGTCTGTCAGCAAATTTTTTTAAACGTTAGAAGAGGACAAAAAGGAAGAATAACTTGGTTTTTGCTTCCCTTTTTGTCCCCTCACTTATATTCTGAATAGTAGCCATTATCCAAGTGAACAAGCTTACACTCTTTCATTGATTCTCTCTCTCTCAAGTGTTAAAATCATTTTCTCTCTCTAAACTCAACCAAGCATTCATATTTATTATTTGTCTTAGTGAGTTAAGAGAGTGTGCTTCATTTGTAAGAGAATTATTTGTTGTAAAATTCTCAAACACTCAAACACTTTAGCTTGTTTAGGAAATCTTGGTGAGGTATCCAAGTACTTGGTGAGGTATCCAAGTTCTCAAGTCTTGGGAGGTTCTCAAGCACAAAGACTAAGAGTATTCTTAGCTTGGTGGGCTCTTGGAGGTTCCAAGGAGCTTAAGAAGAAGGGACTCTTCATCACCAAATCAAGTTGGGGTAGAAATTTCAAGAGTTTGGTACACTCTTGAAAAGGGTTAGGATTGAGTGAGGAATCTCAATTTATCCTTGTAATTTCTAACAATTTGATTACTAGTAGAAACTCCTAAGTTGATTAGGGGGACTGGATTAGCACTCTATATTGAGTGTGAACCAGGATAAAACCGGTGTCGTCTCTCTCTTTTATAGCTTTCTTAGTTTTCAAGTAAAACCAAACCCTAAGTTCTCTAGAAAGGGGCTTTTATAATTCTAGTAGCAATTGGTTGCAATTAACTTGTTTTCAACTTGTTTTAACTTAGTTTAATTGCCCTCTACTTTGATTTATATCTGCCCTGGATTAGTCTTTAAGAAATTGAATCATTTTGCTAAATTTCTCTGAAACTGCTCCTTTCTGTTCTGCATAAAACACTCGAGTGTTTTTCCATTCACTCGAGTATTTCGTAGCATTTCACTCGAGTGTTCTTCATTTTCACGCGAGTGTTTTTTAGGTTTTCTGAAAAACACGCTAGTGTTTTTAAATTCACTCGAGTAAATTGCCCAGTTTCAGAAAAACAAGCTTTTGATCAATTATCTTTTAATTGCACCGAAAATTAGTCACTGTTGCTTCCATATTACTATTCACCCCCTCTAGTAATTGCTAAGCCCGCTTGTTGGTTTCCAACAAGTGGTATCAAAGCTCGGTCGAAAGATCGAGCGTAAAAGCTTTTTCGAAAAAGATCCTTTTGGAAACAATGGGCTCTAGCAATCAACAAGAAGGGTCTATGTCTCTTAACCGACCTCCATTCTTCAATGGTGAAGATTATTCTTATTGGAAAGTTAGGATGAGAGTCTTTGTAGAAGCAATAGACACCGATATATGGGATGCAATTGAAAAAGGTCCTTATATTCCTAGAAGAGTGATTAATGGTGAAGCCATTGTTATTCCTAGTACAAGTTGGAATGAAGATGATAAAAAGAAAGTTTCATATGATTTAAAAGCTAAAAATATCATCTTCTCCGCTTTGTCCAAAAATGAATTTCATAGGATTTCACAATGTCAATCGGCTAAAAAATGTGGGATACCTTGCAAATCACTCATGAGGGAACTAGTGAAGTTAGAGACTCAAGATTAAATGCTTTAACTCATGAATATGAGCTCTTTCATATGTTCCCTAATGAGTCTATCAATGATATGCAAACAAGGTTCACACATATCGTTAACTAATTGATTGGCTTAGGAAAGGCATTTAGAGATGGTGAAACTACTAACAAAGTCTTGAGATGTCTTGATAGGATATGGCAACCTAAGGTGACCGCCATCAAGGAAGCTAAGGATGTAAAATCTATGGACTTGACCACCTTGTTTGGAAAGCTCCAAGAACATGAGATGGAACTATCAAGACTTCACCTAAATGAAGATTCAGACAAGAAAAAGAAGAGCATCTCTTTAAAAGCCTCAACCAAAATGTCAAAAGAGGATGAAGATGAATCTTCAAGTGAAGGCTCCGATCGTGCTCTAAATGAGGAAGACATTAGCTTATTTGCCAAGAGGTTCAACAAATTCCTCAAAGGCAAAAAGGGTAGTTCATCATTCTCTAAGGACAAGAGACCTCAAGACAAAAGATCCAAGGATAACAAGCAAAGAAACAAGAGCTCAAGTGAGAGCGTGAAATGTCATGAGTGTGGTGGGGTAGGACACATAAAAATGGAATGTCCCACCCACTTGAGAAAGAATGAGAAGAAGGCCCATGATGGGAAGGGGAAGAGAGCTTACATTGTTTGGGATGAACCGGAAAAGGATTCCAAGTCATCCTCAAGTAGTTCGGATGATGAGGAAGCCAAGCTATGCCTCATGGCCAAGAATGACAATGAAGCCTCCTCAAGTAGTGAAAGAAATGACAATGAGAGTGAGGATGAGGTATCATCTAATTATTCTTACACCTCTTCTCATACTATTTCTTATGATGATTTGCTAAATGAGTATAATGAAATGTTAACTCAATTTGAAAGAGTTGCTAAAGTTAACAAAGAAAAAGGAAAGAAGCTTTTGGAGTATCAAAAGGAAATCAATGAATTAGAAAAATCTATTAATGATTTGAAACTCCAAAATGCATCCTTGGAACTTGCTAACTCTAGTCATGTTTGTGAGAATGCAAATCAATCATATACCATCACTCATTGTGAAAAGTGTTGTGTGCTTGAAAATGAAGTTAATGATTTGAAAATCAAACTCAACACTTTTAACAAAAGTGATAGAAACCTAGATCGGTTAATTGGTTCTCTTAGACACAATTCAAACAAAACCGGTCTAGGATATGTCCACAAGAAAAAGAAAAATAAAGAGGTTGGTTCATTCTCAAAAATTGATTTTACAAAGAAACCAACTTGCTTTTATTGTGGAAAATTTGGACATATAAACAATAAGTGCCATATCAAAAATTTTGGAATTCAAAATGGTACTTATGTTTGTATTAAGAAGGAAGAATCATCCAAGACTAACAAAAAGGGACCCAACATAATTTGGGTACCGAAAATGAGCAAGTGATTGTGTCTTGTAGGTGTGCCTTAGAACCGGAAAGCAACTTTGGATACTTGATAGTGGATGTTCTAGGCACATGACGGGAGATAAGCGACACTTCATTGAGCTTACTCCTAAGGAAAAGGGATATGTCACATATGGAGACAACAACAAAGGCAAAATACTTGGTATAGGTAAAATTGGTAATTCTTCCAACTTGGTTATTGATAATGTACTTTATGTTCAAGGATTAGAACATAATCTTTTGAGCATTAGTCAATTATGTGATATTGGTAACCATGTATTATTTACCTCTACTCATTGTCTCATAAAAAATGACAAAGATGAATCTATCAAATTTGTTGGAAAAAGGTCTAATAACACTTACATGGTTGAATTGAATAATATCACTTCTTTAGTTTCAAAATGTTTAATTAGCAAAGAAAGTGATACTTGGTTATGGCATCGTAGGACCGCTCACATTAATGTAAATCAACTTAAGAAACTTCAATCCAAAGACTTAGTAGTTGGTTTACCAAAGCTCAATTTTCAAATTAAAGGTGATTGCACTCCTTGAAAGAAGTGCAAACAAACTAAAAATCATTTTGGTTCCAAAAATGATGTGTCCACAACAAGACCATTGGAAATGCTTCATATGGACTTGTTTGGACCTTCTCAAGTAAAAAGCTTTGGTGGCAACTACTATGCCTTGGTGATTGTTGATGATTTTTCAAGATTTACATGGACATTATTTTTAAGTGCTAAGAGTGAGGCCTACAAGTCTTTTAAACGCCATATTAAGCTTGCACAAAACCAAGTAAACCAAAAAGTGATTATAATTCGAACCGACCATGGAGGTGAATTTGAAAACTATAAATTTGATAGATTTTGTGATAAGCATGGAATTGAGCACCAATATTCGGCACCTAGAACTCCACAACAAAATGGAGTTGTTGAGAGGAAAAATAGGGTGCTAGAGGAACTTGCTAGAACCATGTTAAATGATTCTCAAGTACCTCAATATTTTTGGGTCGATGCCGTTAATACGGCTTGTTATGTAATGAATAGAATTTTAATTAGGCGCATGATAAAGAAAACCCCCTATGAGCTTTACAAAGGTAGAAAACCCAATATATCCCATTTCCATGTTTTTGGATGCAAAGTGTACATTTTAAACAATGGAAAAGATCAACTTGGAAAATTTGATTCTAAATCGGATGAGGGAATATTTTTGGGTTATTCTTCTCATAGTAAAGCTTTTAGAGTTTATAATAAACGAACTATGACTATTGAAGAATCAATTCATGTTGTTTTTAATGAGTCTTCGAAAGAAGATAGTGTTTTATGTGAAGGTAGTGATGATGGACTTGAGATTTCAAATGTTGACAAAGAGATGGAAAAATTAAAGGATGAAGGAGAAGTCAAAGATGAACTTGATCCGGCTTGGAAAACGGTGAAAGCTGACCCTATTGACAATGTCATAGGAGATCTTTCAAAGGGAGTATTAACTCGTAGGTCAATTCAAAACATTTGTCATTTTGTTTCCTCTGTTTCTCAAATCGAACCAAATTCAATTAAGGAAGCAATTATGGATGAACATTGGGTTATGGCCATGCAAGAAGAGCTAAATCAATTTGTTAGAAATGATGTTTGGGAATTAGTGCCTATACCCGATGATCATACCATAATTGGTTTAAAATGGATTTATAGAAATAAACTTGATGAATCCGGTTTGATTATAAGAAACAAAGCGAGACTTGTTGCCCAAGGGTACAACCAAGAGGAAGGTGTTAATTATGATGAGACCTTTGCTCCGGTTGCACGTCTTGAGGCAATCCGAATCTTGCTCGCCTTTGCATCAATTATGAATTTTACTCTTTATCAAATGGATGTCAAGAGTGCTTTCTTGAATGGTTTCATAAATGAAGAAGTGTATGTTAAGCAACCACCCGGTTTTGAAAGTCATGAGTTTCCAAACCATGTTTACAAGTTGAAAAAGGCACTTTATGGATTAAAACAAGCTCCTAGAGCTTGGTATGATCGATTAAGTACCTTTCTATTAGAAAATGGCTTTCAAAGGGGAAAGGTTGATAATACACTATTCATCTATAAAACCAAAGAGGACATTTTGTTAGTGCAAATATATGTAGATGATATTATCTTTGGTGCCACTAACATGTCCTTGTGTAGAAAGTTCTCAAATTTGATGAAAAAGGAATTTGAAATGTCCATGATGGGGGAGCTCAAGTTCTTCCTAGGACTTCAAATCAAGCAAGTCAAGGAGGGGATCTTTGTGCATCAAGGAAGATATTGCAAGGAGCTCCTTGGAAAATTCGGAATGGACAAATGCAAAGAAGCATACACTCCCATGAGCAAGACATGCTACCTAGACAAGGATGACATAGGTAAACCGGTTGATGTAAGTAAATATAGAGGCATGATAGGTAGTCTTCTATATCTTACCGCATCTAGACCGTATATTATGTTTAGTGTATGCATGTGTGCCCGTTTTCAAGCAAATCCTAAAGAATCACACCTATCCGCAATTAAACATATTTTTAAATATCTTAAAGGAACAATTAACACCGGATTATGGTATCCTAGGGATGCTAGTCTTAGTTTAGTTGGCTATTCGGATTCCGACTTTGCGGGATGCAAGCTTGATCGCAAAAGCACTAGTGGTACTTGCCATTTATTGGGAAGTTCATTAGTGTCATGGTTTTCTAAAAAGCAAGCTTGTGTTGCTCTTTCCACCGCCGAAGCGGAATATATCGCTGCCGGTAGTTGTTGTGCTCAACTCTTGTGGATGAGATTTTGGTTTAAAATTAGAAAGTGTTCCATTAAAATGCGATAACACGAGTGCCATCAATCTAACTAAGAATCCGGTATATCACTCAAGGACTAAACACATTGAAATTAGACATCATTTCCTAAGGGATCATGTTCAAAAGGGTGATTGCACAATTGAATTTGTAAGTACCACAAATCAATTAGCGGACATTTTTACAAAACCCTTACCAAGGGATACCTTCTATCATATAAGAGGGGAACTTGGTATTTTAGATGAGTCAAGTATAAACTAATTGATTTGTGCCATTTGAAAATCACCAAATGTGTCTAAATTTAGTGTGTGGTGATACTTGTTTGAAAATGCCTTGAGATGTTATAAATTTATGTCTTTAATTGTGTGTGATTAAGTTTCCTATCTGTTGTTTTCATTACACGTGTGAATTTTGTGTTTTATGTTTTAAAACTGTGATTTTCTGCATAACTAATAAAAACACTCGAGTGTTTATAAAATCACTCGAGTGATTTTAATTCCAAATTAAATCAGTTTTAATTGAAAAAGTTTTTGAGCATGTCTGATGAAAAATACGCGAGTCTTTTTGAAAAGACTCGAGTATTTTCGGCCAACACTCGAGTGAATCCCATTTCACTCGAGTGAACTACAGGTTTCTGAAAATCCATCTTTCGGCCAACACGCGAGTGAATTCATTTTCACGCGAGTGTTTTTCAGGTTTTCTGAAAAACACACGAGTGTTTTAAAATTCACTCGAGTGAATTCATCAGTTATAGTCTGATGCTGCTGCGATTTTCTAAACTCAGTTATCAGTCATATTTCAACTCTATTTCATCTTCTAAACTCTCTTCTACTCCTATTTCACATCAAATTCAAGTTTTTGAGCATCAAATTCATCATTCCCTTTCCAAAATCCTAACTCCCCAAAAACCCCAATTTCTCAAAATTTCTTCTAGTTTTTCACTAGATTTTATTCTTTATGACTTTATTTAGTTATTTTGAGACTTTTGTTAATTTTATTGGGAGTTGGATGTACCTATTTTCAAACTCATGTTTTATGGTTTGTGTATGATGGGTTTATGATATTTATGCATTAATCATGTTTTCTTCATGAGTTTCATGTTCTTTAAAGTTTTTCAATATTGCTTCATAGTCATATTTTGCGTCTTATTTACTTTTAAGGGAAAGTTTTCTTATTGGTATCCTTCATTCTCCACCTTTGTTTCCAAAATGTTAATTTTTGATCATGACAAAAAGGGGGAGAAAGGAGATTAAAGAGAAAAGAGCATATTTTTTTCCGCTTTCTTGTTTACACTCTGATGATATATGCTCTTACTCTGATACCAATGAGCACTTGATTATGATTATTATTGTATTACGTCGTGCTTGGCATTTTCTGGATGTACAGGTTAAAAAGGTTCCTAGATTGAGGGGGAGCTCTCAAGTGCTAGAGGTTTAATTATTTTGTCATCATCAAAAAGGGGGAGATTATAAAATCAAGTCTCTGATTAAGGTGGATTAATTTTGATGATGACAATGTAATTAAATTATGGACTTAATTTGAAGAATGCAATCCCAACATTAAAGAAGATCAAGTGCTTAGTTTAATTATTCATTCTCATTTATTCTTATTGTATTTTATTTTATTTATGAGAGTGGGTAGTTTAGGTTTTTATTCTCACATAAGGTCAAATAATGATCATGCATGAAAGGTTGAGATTAAAACCAATTAGACTTGAGAAGAGAATTGAAAACAATGTTAGAAAACTTAATTTTTCCAACATTGACCAATTCACTCGAGTGATTCCCAATTCACTCGAGTGATTTATGAATTTTCAGTAATATAGCCGTTGGATAAAGTAAAAAGGCAACACTATCAGAGTTGACTAAAACACTCAAGTGTTTTCAAAAAGACTCAACTGATTTAGGTCTGTCAGCAAATTTTTTTAAACGTTAGAAGAGGACAAAAAGGAAGAATAACTTGGTTTTTGCTTCCCTTTTTGTCCCCTCACTTATAATCTGAATAGTGGTCATTATCCAAGTGAACAAGCTTACACTCTTTCATTGATTCTCTCTCTCTCAAGTGTTAAAATCATTTTCTCTCTCTAAACTCAACCAAGCATTCATATTTATTATTTGTCTTAGTGAGTTAAGAGAGTGTGCTTCATTTGTAAGAGAATTATTTGTTGTAAAATTCTCAAACACTCAAACACTTTAGCTTGTTTAGAAAATCTTGGTGAGGTATCCAAGTACTTGGTGAGGTATCCAAGTTCTCAAGTCTTGGGAGGTTCTCAAGCACAAATACTAAGAGGATTCTTAGCTTGGTGGGCTCTTGGAGGTTCCAAGGAGCTTAAGAAGAAGGGACTCTTCATCACCAAATCAAGTTGGGGTAGAAATTTCAAGAGTTTGGTACACTCTTGAAAAGGGTTAGGATTGAGTGAGGAATCTCAATTTATCCTTGTAATTTCTAACAATTTGATTACTAGTAGAAACTCCTAAGTTGATTAGGGGGACTGGATTAGCACTCTATATTGAGTGTGAATCAGGATAAAATTGGTGTTGTCTCTCTCTTTTATAGCTTTCTTAGTTTTCAAGTAAAACCAAACCCTAAGTTCTCTAGAAAGGGGCTTTTATAATTCTAGTAGCAATTGGTTGTAATTAACTTGTTTTCAACTTGTTTTAACTTAGTTTAATTGCCCTCTACTTTGATTTATATCTGCCCTGGATTAGTCTTTAAGAAATTGAATCATTTTGCTAAATTTCTCTGAAACTGCTCCTTTCTGTTCTGCATAAAACACTCGAGTGTTTTTCCATTCACTCGAGTATTTCGTAGCATTTCACTCGAGTGTTCTTCATTTTCACGCGAGTGTTTTTCAGGTTTTCTGAAAAACACGCGAGTGTTTTTGAATTCACTCGAGTAAATTGCCTAGTTTCAGAAAAACAAGCTTTTGATCAATTATCTTTTAATTGCACCGAAAATTAGTCACTGTTGCTTCCATATTACTATTCACCCCCCTCTAGTAATTGCTAAGCCCGCTTGTTGGTTTCCAACAAAGTGTACTATATGTGTTTACTTAAGGGTGTGTATGTTTATGGCAAATGCATGAAGTTGGTATTGGGTGCTAATGTATACTTGTTGTGAAAATGATAAATGTGAACATTGGATGTTACTTTCAATTATTTGAGTATTTGATGAATGGAGTGTATGTTGAATTCGACATGTATTACTTGACAATTGCGGTTGAGTTATTGATTTGGGTCTAATATATGATGTTTTGAGCATGACTTAGACTCCCTTTTACTATGTATTTGGCTTGTTTCTCTTGTAAATTTAGGACTTTTTGTATAGTTTTTAGGAAGTTAGGTAATTTAGAATCCTTTGAACGTTTTGATCCGTTTTGGGTTTGTTTCAGGTACTTTCGGAGCTTAAATGAAGAAAATAAATATGGAGTATGAAAGAGGATGAAAAGACCTTGAAAATGGCGCAAGAGCGGAGCGAAACGGTGCCGGAGCAGGTAACGCACGCCCAGGCGCACAGACCTGCACGCCCAGGCGCGCAAAGTGCGAGAAAGTAACACTGTTCGCTGTTTTGACAATAACTTGAGCTACGCTTATCCAAATGAGGCGATCTAGGTATCATTTTAAATCTAAGGAAAATATCTACAACTATTCAAGAAATAGCCTTGCTCAAATTCGTCCATCTTTGGGGTCAAAATCAGTGCCGAAGTTTCTGTCAGACACAAATACGGGATTCTAGAAGGATTTTAATGATAAATTCTATTTGTAGATAAGATTCTTAAAGATTAGTTTATTCTAATAGGATATTATCATATTATATCAATTGGGATTAGTTGTAGACTTTAAATATAGGTTTTTACTTTAGGTTTGGTAGACTTTTCAGAACCAAATTAGAGATTAGATAAGAATTAGGATTAGAGAAGAGAGGTTGTTATGCAATTGAGAAGAATGAGGCAAGGCACAAGGATTGAAGATCATCATTAATGGAGGAATCCACTTGATGATTGAAGATCTCTTGGGAGTAAATTGATTATTGTCTATAATTATTAGTTTTTCCCATTCCTTATATTTCTTCTCCCAATATGTATAATTGAAACTCTTGTTAGGAATAAGGTGGATTTGTATGGATCTTAATTTGGCTACTTATTTATGAATTAATGTTTTTCCTTTTAAATCAATTGTTTGGTTGTGTTTTAATTACAATTCATAAAATTGATCACTTTATGTTTTGCTTTGGTAATCTGAACCTTAATTGGAAAATTAGGATTAAGATTAGGCCTTTCAACCAAACAATATAATTATTCAACTCGTAGGAATACTTTTGGGTAATTGTATAACTCTTATAAACTAACTCACTTAAGGGATTAAGGGGTAAAGTTTATCAAGAAACATAATTGTTGGAGGGATCTAGCTTTTATTGTTTTTGGGGTTTTTGATTTATTGGAAAACATATGTTCATAATTAATAACCTGATCCTACAATGTAACCATGTTCCTAACCTTTTCCATATTTGCTTCTAATTCCTTTTTAGTTTCTGAATTGTTTCATACCTTTAATTCTACATTCCTATCTCTAAACTCAAAACCCATACAAGTTATACATAGTAATCGCAATTAGGTGAAATAAATAAGAAACAATTTGCAATCCCCGAGTGGAATGATAATTTTACTTACTCTTTATTACTTGTGCGATCGGTACACTTGCCGAATTGCCAACAAGTTTTTGGCGCCGTTGCCGAGGATTGAAATTCGATTCTAATTTTTTCCGGTACTTATTTGTAATTACTTGTATAACTTGTCCCTTTTCATGTATAACTATAATTTTAATAATGATTTTGATTGTGATAGATTTATTTCGGATCCTTATTCTCCATACTATTATGCACAAAACATAAGTTATAGGAAAACTTCATTATAAATGGCTTTAGAGAAATTAGAAGCTACAGCCAATAAATTTTTTTATGTGGAGCCAATTCTCGTGGAGAAAGCTCCATGGGAAATAGCTTTAGAGAAATGTGCTCAAAACACTAAAGAATTTGTTGAAGAAGTCAGAACCTATTACCCGATTCAAGGTTCCAATTCAAGGAACCTTGAAATCAAAGTTGAACACATTTCAAAGCAATTAGATGAAGAGTCACAAGCATCACCAACAATTTTTGACTCTCTTCAAAGAGAGGAAAAAGTGGTGGTGATGGATGTGACCAATGATGAAACTTCTTTGGAGGAGCAAATTGAGAAAATGTGCATAATAAGTTTGAGGAAGAGGACCGAAATAAAACACTAGAAGGTTTGAATATGGTAGAAAAATTTGATCCACCCTTGCATGATGAATTTCTAGCAATTAAAAATTTGGTCAAATCTATTGCATGCTTGGATGACTCAAAATTTTTTCATTATATTCAACCTCTGTGTTTTCATGTAAAATCTAAAAATCAATCTAAATCATTATTGAACAATAGGGAACCTGAAAAGGTAGTTTTCCTAATTCATGGAATTAATAACTTCATGAATGGGAAAAGAAATAACTTATCTGAGATGATGCATGGAGTAAGGAATGCACCTTTTGACCCTGGTGGGATTGAACTTATTTTTGAAACTTCCTTACTCTACCATCATCCAAGGTTTGTCCCATGGGATGTGGGAATAACTTGTTATTGCTGCATCACATGGGATTTAACCCATAGGATTTGGGATCCTGGTGGATTCTTTGTAATTATGTAGTAGTGTAGGTTTTTATTTTTTTTAGTTAGTTAGTGAATAAAGAGTTGGAGCTTTCTATGTAACTATTAATGAGGTGTTTCTAGCACTATTTTTAGTTGTTCATGTGACACAGGTGAATAAGTTTGGGGGTGTTTCCTCCATGGTGCATCAAGAGAGAATGTTGTGCTACAAAGGGAAGTTCTCTAACTCCTTGCTTTTGTTTTTAATTTTTGTTTTGTAGTTTAGTGTAGATTAGTTTGCTTGAGGACAAGCCAACCTCTAATTTGGGGGAGTGGACAAAATAAAAAATTTTTAGATTTGAATTTTTCTCCCATATTTGGTGTTGGTTTGTGTCTTGGGTAGAAGTAGATGATTATTCTAGGCTTAGGACTATTTTTCTGATTATATATGTAAATACTTGATTTAGGATGATGACTCATTGATTGTATAACACTGATTGGATTGAGTTGTAGTTTTGTTGAGAACTGGTTATTTTGATAAACTGTTTTGGAACAAGTTATTAGTGAACTGACTATTAGCCTGTGAGATTTTGAGCCTATACACTTGAAAGGGGTATGATTTATTGAGATATTTTGATTGAGGCCCTATTTCTTTCATGAGTGTGTTCATTTTGACTTTGGGTTCTAGAACTTGACCGGTGACCATTTTGAGATTGATAATTGATTGCATGCATTAAGATGATTAAGGCACATAGGATGTGTTTTTGTGGCCTTCAACTGTTTTGTATTGATAATGTTCCCTTAGCTGCCCATTTTGAGCCTTATGAGATATTATGATTTTTCTTTGGTACCCTGCATCTATTGAAATATTTTTGTGAGTACCTTGGAAATTTTTGAATGAGCAATTGAGAGGAATAATAAGAAAAAGTGAAAGTAATTGGTGAAAAGTTATATGAGTTCTATTTCTCTTCCAAGTGAAAAAAAAATTGAAAAAGAAATAAATGTGAAAGGAAGAGAATAGAAGGAAGAATAGTGAAAAAGAAAAGAAGTATGAAATTGATTGTGAGTTGAGTGTGAGTCCTCTTTTGTATTCATTGCTCATTCATAATTTTTAGAGAAAAATTTGTTTTTGCATTTTAGCATTTAGTTTTATCCTTTTTTTCTTTTATCCCACCTTTCATCTTTTAGTCATGGCCTCATTACAACCAAAATTAAGACCTTTTGATTTTTGCATGTATTCAATAATTTTAGTGGAGATTTGGGTCTATGGTCAAGCATATGGTAACACATTGTCATTGTATGAACTTGAGTGAATTGTTATAACCTTTGATACACATGAGAGATACACACAGTGAGGTTGAGAGTGTTCACTAGTTCCTGGTTCTTTGATAGTTTGTGATTATTAACCAGTTGTTGATTTAATTTATTGCTTGTGAAGAAAAGTGTACGAGTCATGAGTCTGAAGTCTAAGATTAGGTGTTTGCATATTAATTTAGAAATTGGTTTTGTATTCTAGAGTTTTTATTTTACTTTTGCCTGAGATATGCAAAATACTAAGTTTGGGGGAGTAATTTGGGTCTGATATATGATGTTTTGAGCATGACTTAGACTCCGTTTTACTATGTATTTGGCTTGTTTCTCTTGTAAATTTAGGACTTTTTGTATAGTTTTTAGGAAGTTAGGTAATTTAGAATCCTTTCAACTTTTTGATCCGTTTTGGGTTTGTTTTGGGTACTTTCGAAGCTTAAATGAAGAAAATAAATATGGAGTATGAAAGAGGATGAAAAGACTTTGAAAATGACGCAAGAACGGAGCGAAACGGAGCCGGAGCAGGTAACGCACGCCCAGGCGCACAGACCCGCACGCCCAAGCGCGCAAAGTGCGAGAAAGTGACATTGTTCGCTGTTTTAACCATAACTTGAGCTACGCTTATCCAAATGAAGCGATCTAGGTATCATTTTAAATCTAAGGAAAAGATCTACAGCTTTGCCAGAAATAGCCTTGTTTAAATTCGTCCATCTTTGGGGTCAAAATCAGTGCCGAAGTTTCTGTCAGACACAAATACGGGATTCTAGAAGAATTTTAATGATAAATTCTATTTGTAGATAAGATTCTTAAATATTAGTTTATTCTAATAGGATATTATCATATTATATCAATTGGGATTAGTTGTAGACTTTAAATATAGGTTTTTCCTTTAGGTTTGGTAGACTTTTCAGAACCAAATTAGATATTAGATAAGAATTAGGATTAGAGAAGAGAGGTTGCTATGCAATTGAGAGCAAGGAGGCAAGACACAAGATTGAAGATCAACATTAATGGAGGAATCCACTTGATGATTGAAGATCTCTTGGGGGTAAATTGATTATTGTCTATAATTATTAGTTTTTCCCATTCCTTGTATTTCTTCTCCCAATATGTATAATTGAACCTCTTGTTAGGAATAAGGTGGATTTGTATGGATCTTAATTTGGCTATTTATTTATGAATTAATGTTTTTCCTTTTAAATCAATTGTTTGGTTGTGTTTTAATTACAATTCATAAAATTGATCACTTTATGTTTTGCTTTGGTAATCTGAACCTTAATTGGAAAATTATGATTAAGATTAGGTCTTTCAACCAAACAATATAATTATTCAACTCATAGGAATACTTTTGGGTAATTGTATAACTCTTATAAACTAACTTACTTAAGGGATTAAGAGGTAAAGTTTAACAAGAAACATAATTGTTGGAGGGATCTAGCTTTTATTGTTTCTGGGGTTTTTGATTTATTGGAAAACATATGTTCATAATTAATAACCTGATCCTACAATGAAACCATGTTCCTAACCTTTTCCATATTTGCTTCTAATTCCTTTTTAGTTTCTGAATTGTTTCATACCTTTAATTCTACATTCCTATCTTTAAACTCAAAACCCATACAAGTTATACATAGTAATCGCAATTAGGTGAAATAAATTAGAAACAATTTGCAATCCCCGAGTGGAACATAATTTTACTTACTCTTTATTACTTGTGCGATCGATACACTTGCCGAATTGCCAACAGTTATGGATTAAAGGAAAAGGTTATGTCTGTTGAAAATAAGAATATAAGTGTTGATATTAAATAAAAAGGAATGCACTGTGATTGATCCTTGGAAGCACCGACACACTAGGTGCCCTGCTAGGTGGTGAATTGCCTGCTAGGGCCAATTGCCTGTCAGGCCAATTGCCCATTAGGTCCAAATTCCTGTTAGTCGTCGGTGCGCCAATGGATCAATTCACTGCATAACCACCTGAAAAAGAATAAAATGTGGACTGGAATTAAGAGAAATGTACTGAGGAAATAAATAAGCATAGTCCTATCAGGTGATGCCTAATGGGTGTAAAGTCCTGACAGGTGTAAAGTCCCTAGTAGGTGGTGAATTGCCTAGCAGGTGCATAAAATCATAGTGGTGCAAAAAGAGAAAGATAAATAAGGAAAAAGGAAAGAAAGTGAAAAAAAGAATATGGTTTGTATGTAGGCCTCTGACCTGAGGATGCATACAATGGAAATGAGGGATGTATGTGGGCCTCTGACCTGAGGTGACATACATCGTGAAAGTAAAAAGGAATAATGGTTAATGGAAAATGAATATTTGAGAATATGGAATCTGGAATTATATGTGCGTTGTGTTATTAATTGAATGTGACGTATTTTGTTAGTCCATTGCTTGATTTAGTTATTACTCATGAATTTCTATTATGAACTATTTACTATCCTATGATCCACTATGTTGTGAAAAGGTCTCACCCTTAGTGATTAACATTTTAGGTGAATGCTAAGGAGCTTGTGGATCAGAATGTCGCAGCGGAAGAGTGGAAAGAAGGAAATTCTATATTGTGCTACTTATATTGTAATTGAAGGCCCTACACCATTTGTAAACTTGTTTTATTAAAAAGGAAATTTTTAAGATACCTATTTTATTATCGACTTTTATTTGTTAATTTATAAATAAGAATTGGGGTATTACAATTTTTCTGCGGGTCTGGGTACCCGCGGGTCCGATGCCCCAATACCAGGACCAGGACCCATGCAACATCAATTTTTGTCAAACCTGTTTTTATATACTCGCGAGTCCATTACCCACGTGTATCCACAGGTTCGGGTCCAATTGCCAAGCCTAGTGTTACAATACCCGCACCTATTCCCATGTCTGCATGGGTAACAACCTAAACGTTACTCCCCATGTTTGATGGGTACCTGTATACCCATACGGGTACCCATTACCAGTAGATCCAACATAATTTATCTAAAAATCTTCTAATAATGTAGTGGAATATTCCTTCTACTCTTTATAGTTCTTAAAAAATTCAAACTTTCAACATAGCACATTGAACAATTGTAATGTTAAACAATTTCTAATTATAAGCAATATAATTCAATGTGAAAGGGATGTGTCTTAAGAAATGTCAGGATAGTAGAATCAGGCTACCCAGCCGACCTACGTAGAGGTACCACAATCTCTTTCAAGGGTTGTGCCGACCAGTTACAAGCAAGATCCTGCCTTGCACACCACAACCACCCGTTCACACCCCACATCATGGCATTTGGAACTTCACAGTGATATCTCGGACCCACCAATATACCACTCTATGGAGGGTTGAGCGACATCAAGGACCACATTATTTCTTATGAATCAGCCATGAATTTTTATGGCAGGGAAGACAAGATGAAATGCCAAGCATTCTCAATGACTCTCCAGCCATCGACCCTAAAATGGTACAGCTCTTTACCTCAGAACTCCATCAATTCCCCGGACAAACTGAGGAGGGCATTTCTTAATTGATATACAGCAAGCATAGCTCAGCCAAAATAAACCCACTTGCTTGCGGTCGTGAGGCAAAGACCATATGAATCACTACGAGACTACTTAGCTCGTTTTTAGGCCAAGGCTAGTGGAATTTCTGGACTTGAGTCTGGGGTCCATGTTTTGCTCCTCACCCAAGGCCTATTATATACCCAGAGATTTCCGAAATTCCCTAATCGAAAACCCCCTAGGGACAGGCCGAGTTAAGACAATGATCCAAGAAATTCATCAACCTAGAAAATTTCAATCGAAGCCAAATTGAGAGGAACTCCAGAAACAAGAACGAGGAGGCTCAGCTCACCTCAAGCAGAAGAAGGAAACAACTTCCCATATGACAAGAAAGATTGAAAGACTCCTAAAATAGGTACGAGGAATATGTAACATCCCAAATTTTAATTCCAATTGAAATTAAATTAATTAGAATTTGGGACAATTGGAATGATAATTTCAAGCCTTAGTTAGGTGCTAAAGGAGAGCGTTTAGTGTTAGAAAATGCTCAATAAGAGAAAATTGAGAATAAAATAACTACAACTATAAACCCAAATTCCACCGTTGGATATGAAGACATGAGTCTCAGGAAGCTCTCCTCCAAATTTGAGCAAGATCCGACGGTGAACGAAGAAGATATAGCATGGTCAACCCAGAGTCAACACCGCGCCCCAGGCGCGAGTTGTGCATCAGACCTGAGCCAAAAGGGGCCTCGCGCTCAAGCGCACGATCCCGCGCTCAAGCGCCAGCCCGCGAACCTGTCGCACCAGCCAACATAAAAGCTCGCGCTGGCCCTCCCCCAAACCCCCATTTCCGGTCCCAATCTCCTCCCTTCCTCCACCACGTCCAGCCGCCACTACCAAGGCCACCACCACCACCATGAACGCATCTCTCTCTCCCTATTAAGCTATCTCTCTCTCTCTCTTGTTCTCCCTCCTCCACACAAAATCACCACCACCATCACTTCCCTCCGAACCGCCATCCCCGCCGCCGCCTGCGGCCGCCACCCACAACCACGATCATCATCAACATCATCACCAACTCCTCCCTCCCCATGGATCTTTCCCTCAAGCTCTCTCTCTCTCTCCATTGCCTCACTTTCTCTCTCTCCCTCTCCACCCACACACACCGCCGCCCCTCACCACCACAGCCGCCATCGCCGCCACTCGCGGTGGTGACAGCCACCATCACCAAATCACCATAGCCACCATTCATCCCCATATCCCCTCTCTACCGTGCTCTCTCTCTCTCCTCCCGGTGTCGAAGAGCAACACCGTCACTGTGATCGAGATCGATTGTCCCCACCGTGCTTGGAATCGAAGATTGGGGAAGCTTAGGATCAAGTTGGAGCCGAGCTAAAGCGTGAGTCGGGGAGTAAAGCGTCAGATTAAGGTTACCCCTCTCACTGTCATCGATTGAGGTAAGGGATTGCATTACCAGTCCTTAAGGGGTGTATTTCTGGGTAGTTATATCTATCGCTAAGACCGGGGGAAATGTTAATTGCTAATGAACCTTAGAGTAGCCCGCTAATAATGAAGAAAGATAGATGGAGTAAATAGGGGAACCCAATAGTGACGATTAAAAAGATAGGTAACAGAATAAATAATTAATTAGATCGGTAGGGTGTGGCAAAAGAATAGAAATGGTGAATAGGGAAATAAATTTAGAAATGAACAAATGAGAGTAAAGAGAACTTAGTGAGACCACCGAGTAGAATAGGACCAATAATATAATAATAGGATATGTAATAAGGAAGATAATTAGGAAAGAAAATTTAGTTAAAGAAGAGTTAAAGCAATTAGCAAAAAGAAAAATAGAGAGAAATAAATAAACGGAATTATAAGAACGAGTGAGTAGCGTAAGTGAGAAAAGGGAGAAATTAGAGATTTATTAGGGAGAGCCGGAATTAAATAAAGAAAGTGTAGGAATGAGTTGAGAACTAAATTAAGATAAAATAAGGTTAATAGAAATAAATGGAGTGAATGAGTGTTTAGCCATTAGAGGAAGGAAATAAACGTAAAATAAGAAAGAGGGAGTTAACGGAAAAAGAAATAATATAATTGGTTCTAAATGCATGAGCAAGGTATTATTAAATATGAGTGATGTAGGAAAAGGAAACAAAGAAAGAGAATGAGGGAAAAGAGAAGAAGAGAAAGAAAAGAATTAAAATGTGAATTGAAAGAAAGAAAGTGAAATAAAGGAAATAAAATGAAAAGAAGTAAAAGGGAAGCAGTGTAAGACGACCGGGTATAGAGCCCCGGCGCATCACCAGTGTAAGTCGACCGGGTATAGAGCCCCAGCGCATCACCAGATTAAGTCGACTGGGTATAGAGCCCCGGCGCATCGGTAAAGAGAAAAGAAAAGGAAAGAATGAAATAAAGAAAAAAAAAGAAAAGATAATAAAGTAAAGTAAACAAGGAGGAAGAAAAGGGGAGCAGAAGATGTAGAGTGAGAAAGAGTAGAATGGGATAGGAAGAAAAAGAAATAGGTTAGTTGGAAAGAGAGTGAGTAGAGAAACTAGAGTGATTAGGAAAAAGGAATAAAAAGGAAAGAGCGAAAGTAATGAGGAACAAGAATAATTAGAGGTTAGGGATTATTTAAAAGAAAACAATTAGAAAGAAAAAGAATTGGGAAACAGTTAGGGAGTAAAAAGGAAAAAGAACATGAATTAAGTAGTATAGCATAGGCTTGAATTGTCTTGGTGTGTCGTATATAGCTGCTTAGAAATCTTTCTTTAAGTTCTGTGTGATGCTTCCCCTGTGTGGTTAATATTTTTCAGGTACACAAGTGGAGCATACACCAGTGCTGGCCGAGCAGGAAACCCTCACCACGAGGGGTGTCTTTTATGATACCAAGAGTGAATTTTAATTAAGTTTTAGAATGTATTTTTATAATTAAATGTGTGTGTGCATTAGTGTATGCCTAGAGTTGGGTATTTGTGGGCATTAGGTTTTTCATTTATTGTAATACTTATGATTTAAGCTTTTGAACTATTCTGGTCTGGACAGGTACAAAAAGGAAATTTTGGGAAAGTCCGAAAAACAGAGGAAACTCTACCGGATTTTTCCTAAGAATTTTTATAAATATTTAAATTAAAAAGGAAATTTTCAAACTCTGATTTTATTTAAAACCTAAAAACTGAATATTTGTGAGGGTGTTACATTTATGGTATCAGAGCAGTTTCTCCTCGGCCTCGGAGTTATGAGTTACTCCATTGGTACGCTCACCAAGCGAGTGACCAAAGTTGTTGTCGAATCCAGCCATAGTTAGTCAGTATATTTACATACCTATGATATCGGATTTAATTAATTCTAGGAATATCCGACTACTCGTGCCTTAACTTGTTTCTATTACTGAACTCTAGTATTATGGGAGACACATCTAGTAATAGAGCTAAGGTCGTGTCAATCCTAAGGGACTTAGTTCAGATGGACTTAAGTCAAATAGAGGCGATTGTCGTTTCAGGTGCTACACCACTATGCCCATGATGTGGGAGACCTCATCGGGGTATATGATGGTTCTTGGCTCAACTCAAAGAGGAGGAATGTATCTTATGGTTGAAAAGGACGAAGGGAATCCAGACGAGAAGTGTAGAGGCATATTATGTCCTTAAGATAGGAAATTACATCAGAACCTCAAGTCTCCGTCCCGATTCAGTTATATAAGACAAACTTGTCCAATTCAGTTTTGAAAGAAAAGACGAGCGCTAGTATTCTAGTTAGAGACCCACCAATCGCATTGATAATATTGTCACTAATGGAGAGTAAGGTTAGAACTGATCACTCTAACTTTTACATCCGTTAGGGGATAATGTTATCGACAGAACCGACAGTGATATTGCTCTTAGTAGAGGTGAGATTGGGATTAGCTACCCCAGTCTTTGCGTTTACTAACAGATGATATCATTGCAATTTCCAATTTAATTAGAACAACCAACATAGGAAATTCCAACCCCGTAGGACCAAATCGAACTCCCGCTCCTTAGGAACCTGTTAGAATTCATAAACATCCATTAGTTAGACATATCAATTCCTGACAACACCTTCAATTACTTCCATTTAACTCAGCTCGGTAGAAACGCCGACCCACTTTTTCACTTGGTGCAAGAGCTCAGAGAGATGTAAGTATGTGCGATTTCCATACCTTAGAAAATTTACTACATATTTGATAGCACGGACAAGTAGTCAACATGGTCTTAAATCTTGTCGTGCTAACTAATCGAAAAGGTAGACAAACCAACCCTTGCAACGGGAGCGAACCTAACGCCAGAACTTAGGAGATGAAAGCCTTAAGATATCACCCTCGACTAAGGTAAACACCATTAGACATAGAACCCCAATAGGACCTCGCGAACTCTATAGTGGTCACCTGAGACCCTTTGAAAATCCAAACTAGATATTCAGAAACTCAAAACTCCCTAAGTATCTTATTCAGATTCTTAAATAGTTGCCAGAGAAGCCGACAGATATCCATCCACAACCATTCATATTAAGACCAATCAAGTTGATCATTAATTTGTAGAAAATGCGTTTTCGATGATTCTTCATTGAAGATGCAATCTCTAGAATAATCTCTGTTGTCTTCTTGCTGGACATGTACTCAGCCATGTTGTTAACCGGCGATACCTGTGCGTGCATGACACTTTCATGCCGACAATCCACTCGTATTCGTCAATTATAATGTATCCAACAGAGGAACAATGACATGGCCTTACCTCACAATTTCTCAACCTTGTCGCCTAAAACATCCTTGGTCACCTTGTGGAGACCATTAAACCCTCCTTGCATAATTCTTCTTTTCATCTTCACTCTCTTCAAGCTTCAGATACTTCGTGAAAAGATTTGGATACACTCTGGAGCATTCGCCAAGACTACAGGAACTTAACCTAACTCAATATTCACCAACGATTAGTAAAACCCCGTGTCATTTCCAATCTCAAAATAATATATTTGGGAATCGGAACGACCAACTTTTGATAGCGACCGAACCTACTCCCTCGTCATTGATGTAACTATGTCGATGCTAAGTGGGAGAGGATTTCAATCCAAGGAATGGAAGATGGAACTTTAACAACAAGAAAATTGTGGATCCTATCCGAGTAACAAGGTGGAATGCAGAACGGTAACGAAGCGTAAGGAAGATTGTATCGAGCCGGACTCAATGTCCGATGATCATACCATAACCCGTAGGGCTAATGAATAACTCACCCCAAACGCTCTGCATTAACTGTCGAAGAGGTTCGCGGAGAATGGAACGAGAATTAAACTAAGAATCAATCAATACCTTCTCGGACCATCAGACAATTGGGAAATAACTTTAGACCCTGACCTCGACCCTTAAGTGAAATCGACCCGTAGGAACCCCTATACCAAATTGAAATCGTTAAACGAACGGAAGGGAAGTACCACCGGGGTAGAATACAGATATTGTAGGATTCTCATGTTTTGATGCTAACAATCTCTCTCCAAGCAACAACATTGGCAACAAGCAAGCTACACCACATGAAGATTAGAATTAGGATTTTTATTAATTCTATTTCAATGTAATCTTTATTTTATGCAATGCATCTCATTGGTGTGGGTAGCTTAGGTGATTTTAAGAATATTTAAATAATGTTTGATTAAGAGTGAAGATACTTTAAATCTTGATTAAATAGCTTGTGAAAATCATTTTAGAAAAACTTTGTTTTTATTCAGATTCTGATCAGTTTACTCGAGTAATGAGTATTGGTTCACTCGAGTAATTTATGTTCTGACAGGTTAATCGAGTAATGGTTTACACATCACTCGAGTAACTTAATCTGACATGTTTCACTCGAGTGACGTTGTTTGGTTTACTCGAGTAATTCAATCAGTGTTGGGAAAATTTTAAAAGGACTTAATTTTCTCTTTCAAAATATAGACTTTCATTCTTACAATTTTCTAATACACTTTGAAAAGTAATTCAAGAGCTATTTTACATCTTTCAAGAGCTATCAAGATTCAACAAAGAACTTTTCATTCTTCACTCTATTTTCTATCATTGTTCAAATATTCTTGAGATCATATTTTTGTTCTTAGTGGTTGTTGAAGATTTGCAATTTGTGATTGCATCATTGAAGTTTCAACACAAGTGAAGAATCTCACAAGGAAGACTTTGAGGATCAAATCAAAGCAAGAAAAGAGGATTGGTTGGAAGCATCTTCAATCAATTAGCAAGGAAATCTAGAATACTCAAAAGGGGTAGATTAGATCAAAGTGTTTGGTACACACTTTGAGTTGGGTTTTAAGATAGGAGAACTAAGAATCTAGTTGCATCTTAAAACATTGTAAAATCTACATTTGAAGATTTCTAGTGAAGAATCTCTCTTGATTTAAGAGGGGACTGGAGTAGCTTTCAAGTGGGTGAAAGTGAACCAGGATAAATCCTTGTGTCTCTTTTATTTTCATTCCTTGTATTTCATTAATTCATTAACATTTGCATTTTTAGGTTAGAATTGGGGTTTTCTTAATTCTACTCAATTGATCTAAAATTGCATGTTAATATTACTTGAAATTGTTCATATTAATCATTCATAATTTGTTGAATCATCATAGCATTGTTATTCTTGAAGAACTCCATTGAAAACTAAGTTTTAAATTGAATTTTACCCAGTTTACTCGAGTAAAGTTCTTGTCACTCGAGTAATCGACTTTCAGTTTATAAACATTACTCGAGTAGGTTTTCTGTTACTCGAGTGATTTAAAATTTGCTTTCGTAATACTCGAGTGATTTGCTGAATACTCGAGTGAAATTATTTTTGGTTGCGTATTACTCGAGTGAAGGCTTGAGTTACTCGAGTAATCTGAACTGAATTCTTAAGAAAATTTATTTTCATAAAACCATTCTCTTAGGCGGACGAAAAATCTGTAATAAGGCTTCAATATTCTATTCACCCCCCCTCTAGACTATATTGAGCCGCTTGTTGGTTTCCAACAAGTGGTATCAGAGCTCGGACGAAAAATCCGAGCCTTAAAAAGCTTTTTCGAAAAGATCCTTTTTACTTGGAAACAATGGGCTCAATTTCAAATCCTTTCGGTGGTGAAGGAACTTCCATTAATCGTCCTCCACTATTTAGTGGTGAGGGTTACGCTTATTGGAAGGTCCGCATGAAAATTTTTATTCAAGCCATAGATATGGAAATTTGGAACGCCATAGAGAATGGACCTTTTGTTCCTCAAACGAAAGTAAATGATGTTGTTTCAATTAAACCTCAATCGAGTTGGGACAATGATGATAAGAAGAAAGTTGCATTTGATTTAAAAGCTAAAAATATCATCACGTCCGCTCTTTCTTATGATGAGTTCTTTCGAGTATCTCAATGTGTTGATGCTAAACAAATGTGGGACACATTACAAGTCACACATGAGGGCACTTCGGAGGTTAGAAGGGCTAGGCTAAATACACTCATGCATGAATATGAACTCTTTCGTATGTTACCTAATGAAAACATAGGTGACATGCAAAAGCGGTTCACTCATATCATTAATCATCTTTCTGCACTTGGAAAAGTTATATCTAATGGTGAAGTTGTTAATAAGATTTTGAGATGTCTTAGCAGGGAATGGCAACCTAAGGTGACGGCCATTATGGAAGCTAGAGACGTGGATCAAATTGATTTAGCAACTCTATTCGGAAAGCTTCAAGAGCATGAAATGGAGCTTGGACGGTTATCCATGAATGAAGATGCCGATAGGAAGAAAAAGGGGATAGCTCTTAAATCAACTTCAAAATCCCTTAAGGCACAAGAGGAAAACTTTCAAGTGGATGACTCGGACTCCGATATAGATGATGAGACCCTTGGCTTGCTAGTTAAAAAGCTTGGTAGGTTCCTTAAGAAAAAGGGGAACTTTAATAGAAATAGACAAAGAGATTCTAAGGACTCACAACCAAGAAATAAGACTAACAAGGATCACATCAAGTGTCATGGATGTGGAAAGCTTGGTCACTATCGATCGAATTGTCCAACTCATTCTAAGAAGTCGGAAGGTGACAACTCAAAATTCAATTCTTCTAAAGGAAAAAGGGCTTACATAGTATGGGATGAAGTGGAGAGTCAATCAACATCTAGCTCATCGGATGATGAAGAACTTGCAAATCTATGTTTAATGACAAAGCTTGATGAAGAGGAATCTTCGAGCATTAAATCAAGTGAGAACGTCAATGAGGTAGATTATCTTTCCGATGCTAACTCAAGTTCTAATTCTCCTTCATTCAATGAATTGTACAATGTGTATGTAGAGATGCATAAAGAGTTGAAGAAACTTGCTAAAATAAATGTTGAAAGAAAGAATTTCATAATGAAGCAACATGAAAAGATAATTGAACTTCAAAAAGATTTAGAAGAACTTAAGCTTCAAAATGAAACTCTGGAACTCATTTATGCAAACTCTACATGCAATTGTGAATTGAAATCAAATGAGACTCCATCTTGTGAAAATTGCAAGTCTTTGGAAAAAGAAGTTTTTAATTTGAATGATCGACTTGCAAGGCTCATGAAAGGAGATACTTCTTTAGATCATTTGCTTTCAACTCAAAGGAACAATAGCAATAGATCCGGTCTTGGCTATACCAAACCTAAGAAACGCAATTATCGCAAAGTTGGTGGATTTTCAAAGAATAAGATTTCTAAAAACCCAACTTGTCATTATTGTGGAATCTTTGGGCATACCACGAATAAATGTAATATAAAGAAATTTGGTATACCAAGCGGTGAATATATTTGGATTGTTAAGGGGACTTCTCCTCATGCTAACAACAAAGGACCCAAGACCACTTGGGTACCTAAGTCAACCAAATGATATCTTTCTTGTAGGTGTGTCTTCGAACCAAAGAGTGAAAATGGTACTTGGATAGTGGTTGTTCGAGACACATGACGGGAGACAAAACGCACTTCATGAAACTTACTCCAAAAAATGATGGATTTGTGACATACGGCGACAACAACAAGGGCAAAATTCTAGGAGTCGGGAAGATCGGTAACGTATCTAACCTTGTCATAGAAAATGTCCTATACGTAGAAGGCTTAGAACACAACTTGCTTAGTATAAGCCAACTATGCGATATGGGCAATTATGTGACATTTACTCCGGAATTATGCTTCATTAAGTCTTCTATAGATGATAGTGTTAAGTTTGTTGGTCGTCGCTCTAATAACACTTACTTAATTGATTTGGATGAGATAACTTCACTATTTTCAAATTGTTTCAAATCTTTTGATGATGAAATTCGTCTTTGGCATAGACGAATTGCTCATGTGAATGTGAATCAATTGAACAAACTTTTGCGAAAAGATTTAGTGATTGGTTTGCCTAAACTAAACTTTAAGCTTGATGGCATTTGTGACTCTTGTCAAAAGTGCAAGCAAGTTAAAAGTTCTTTTAAACCTAAAAATGTGATAAGCACAACAAAGCCTTTGGAGCTAATCCATATGGATTTGTTTGGCCCTTCACAAATTAAAAGTTTAGGTGGCAATTACTATGGATTTGTTTTAGTAGACGATTTTACTAGATTCACATGGACTTTATTTTTATCCGCAAAAAGTGAAGTTTATAAATGTTTTAAAAAATTTGCCAAACTCATCCAAAATCAACTAAGTTTGAAAATTGTGTCTATTAGAAGTGATCACGGAGGTGAGTTTGAAAACACTAGGATTGATGCGTTTTGTGATAAGTTTGGTATTGATCATCAATTTTCGGCCCCTAGGACTCCGGAGCAAAACGGAGTTGTAGAAAGGAAAAATAGAATATTAGTGGAACTTGCTCGTACTATGTTGATAGAATCAAATGTTCCTAAATATTTTTGGGCTGATGCGGTAAACACCGCTTGCTATGTGCTTAATAGGGTTCTTATTCATCCGCATTTAAATAAAACACCTTATGAACTTTTAAAAGGGCGAAAGCCAAATATCTCACATTTTCATGTTTTTGGGTGTAAGGTGTTTGTTTTAAATAACGGAAAGGAACCGGTCGGCAAGTTTGACTCTAAAGCCGACGAAGGCATATTCATAGGTTATTCAACTCATAGCAAAGCATATAGAGTCTACAATAAAAGAACATTAACCGTTGAGGAATCCGTGCATGTTGTATTTGATGAATCTTCGAAAGGAGATTGTGTTGTTTCTTGTGATGATTATATAGGTACACTTTTGGATCATGAGAATTCAACACCACAACAAATGGAAGAGAATCAAAATGAAGATCGAGAGGTGCAAGCACAAGATAAAGACTTAGCACAAGAGATACAACCTCAATTACCAATAGCTTGGAAGTCCAACAAAAATCATCCGATTTCTAATATCTTAGGTGACATTGCGAAGGGAGTGGTAACCCGACGCACTTTAAATAATTTTTGTTATTATGTTGCCTTTGTATCTCAAATAGAACCTAAGAATATCAAAGAGGCTCTTCAAGATGATCATCGGATTATGGCCATGCAAGAAGAATTAAATCAATTTGAAAGAAACCAAGTTTGGGAGCTTGTGCCAAAACCCGATGATCGTCCTGAAATTGGTACTCGGTGGGTCTATAGGAATAAGTTAGATGAATCGGGTATTATTGTTAGGAATAAAGCTAGGTTGGTAGCACAAGGTTATAGTCAAGAAGAAGGAATCGATTACGATGAGACATATGCTCCCGTTGCTAGATTAGAAGCTATTCGTATTCTTCTCGCTTTTGCTTCAATTATGAATTTTAAATTGTTTCAAATGGATGTTAAGAGCGCCTTTCTTAACGGATACATTCAAGAGGAAGTTTATGTGTCACAACCTCCCGGATTCGAGAGTTTTGAGCATCCGGACTACGTTTTCAAACTGAAAAAAGGCTTTGTACGGTTTGAAACAAGCTCCTAGAGCTTGGTACGACCGACTAAGCAATTTTTTATTACAAAAAGGTTTTAAACGAGGCACTGTTGACACTACACTTTTTATTGAACGTTCCGGTAAGGATATTTTATTGGTTCAAATATATGTTGACGATATTATATTTGGTGCTACTAACGATAACTTGTGTAAGAAGTTTTCAGAATTGATGCAAAGTGAATTCGAGATGTCGATGATGGGAGAGCTTACATTCTTTCTTGGCCTTCAAATAAAGCAGCTTAATGATGGCATTTATATTCATCAGAGTAAATATTGTAGAGAGCTTCTCAAACGTTTTGGAATGGATTCGTGCAAATCCGCTTCTACACCAATGAGCGTTGCATGCTACCTAGATCAAGATGAGGCTGGAAAAGCGGTAGAGGTAACGAAGTATCGTGGTATTATTGGTAGTTTGTTATACTTAACTGCATCTAGGCCTGATATCATGTTTAGTGTATGTATGTGTGCACGTTTTCAAGCAAAACCGAAAGAGTCGCATCTAACTGCTGTCAAAAGAATAATGAAATACTTAAAGGGTACAACGAATACTGGACTTTATTATCCTAGGGATGCTTTTCTAAAACTTATAGGATATTCGGACTCTGACTTTGCCGGTTGTAAAGTTGAGCGAAAAAGTACAAGCGGAACATGCCATTTAATTGGTAATTCACTTGTATCGTGGTTTTCTAAAAAGCAAAATTGTGTAGCTTTATCAACCGCGGAGGCCGAATACATAGCTGCAGGTAGTTGTTGTGCTCAAATTTTATGGATGAAGCAACAATTATCTGACTTTGGTTTAAATTTAACAAATATCCCTATAAAGTGTGATAACACTTCGGCAATTAATTTGACTAAAAATCCAGTATTACACTCAAGGACAAAGCATATTGAAATTAGGCATCACTTTTTGAGAGATCATGTTCAAAAAGGTGATTGTGTTATTGAGTTTGTTCAAACTTCGGATCAATTAGCTGATATCTTTACAAAACCATTACCAAGGGACACATTTTATAAGATTCGAAGAGAACTTGGTATTTTTGATGAATTAACTATTAGCTAATTGTATTTGATGCTTTTTATACTCACCTTCAAGCCTATTTCAATGTGACTTGTATTTTGAGTTGTTGTATCTTATTAAAGTGTTTATTATTTTTTTATACAGTTATGTGTGTATGTTTTCTATAATATGCTAATTGCTTTATTTGTATGTGTGTTACTTGCTACATGCTAAGTGTTTCTCTGTGTTTGTGCATGAAAAATGATTTTGCATGAAAAATTGAAATTTTTGAAATTCTGGACAGTTCCCTCGAGTAACAGAAATTTCACTCGAGTAATTTTAAAAACTCTTTCGTATTACTCGAGTAATTCTGTCTGTCACTCGATTAATTTTAAAATGACTTGCGTATCACTCGATTAAGTTCATCCATCACTCGAGTAAAATCTTTTTATCTTTCGGCATACTCGAGTAACATACTCTTTCACTCGAGTACTGCTCGAATCACTCGAGTAACGTATGAACATTACTCGAGTAACTTACGTGATTTTAAAAGCTGAACTGTTGAAATCTGCATCATTTTCACGATTTTTTCTCTCTCTTGTTCGTCTTTCTCTCTTCTCTCTCATACGGGTCTTCATCAAATCATCATCTTTCAGCCACAAAACTCACAAATCATACAAATTTCTTCCATATTTCATCATTATATCATCATTTCTACTCCTTTCATTCATCAATTTCACCAATTTTATCCAAAAATCCGAAAACCCCAAATCAAAACCCTAACCCCCAAAACCGAATTTGCTTTTTCTGAATCAATGGCTTCTTCCTCTCACTATCAACCTCCTCAAAAGAAAGCAAAGCAAGGAGCAGGTCGTAATGATACTTGGTTTTCTGGAATCAACCGAGATTTGCGGGAACCGGCATTTATCAATCGCTCTTTTGGTCTTACAAGGTATGTTAAATTTGCTTGGTTGCATAAGGAGCAATTTCCGTTTGTAGAGGATTTAGAATTTCAGAATTTGAAGAGGTTTTTGGAATTTGAGACTCATTATTACCCTAGGCTTGTCAGACAATTTTATCAAAATTTTACTAAGCTAGATGGTGAGTATCAAACAATGGTTAGAGGACATCATTTTGTTATAAAGCCTGCGGATTTGACTATGATGTTTGGTTTAGAAAACAAGGGAACTTTTATTGGTGATACTGAATGTCTGGATTTGGATGTGGATACTAATAAGATTTATACTGATTTGTTGCGTACTGGTGAATCTTGGGGTGATAGAACTACTAGAACTGTATCACCTTTGCATGCTGTGGATAGGGTGCTCATGTATATTATCTCTTATTGTTTGATTCCAAAATGCAATCAAAATTATGCTCAATTGGGAGATGATGATCTTACTTTGTTTCATGGGATTAAAAAGAGGTATGAGATGAATTGGAATAAAATGTTTTTAGCTCGTATGGAAGCTGCTGCTCAATCTCCTCCTACCCAATTCTTGCCATATCCTATGCATGTCACCAAGATCATGAGGTATTATCGTGTTCCAATCCCTGATGATGAGCCAGCTGAGAAGGAAAAGAAAAATAACTGGTGTCTTAATGATTCGCACATTAGTTATATGAAAATTGCTTGGCATAGGGACAGTCGCACTTGGTTATGGAAATCACAGATTAAGGACATGGCTGAAGCTGCAAAGGCTGCAAGAGTTTCAGGTACTAGGAAAAGGAATTTACTTGGTGATAGGGCTGGTGCATCCTCTTCTGTTCCTCCTACTTCTACTGATCCGATGGATACCGATCGTATTGAGGACTATATCGATTTGGATAATCTTGGTACTCCATTTGATGCACAAGCTGCTCATGAGTCATTAGTTGAGCACATCAATGCTCAATTCACTCAGTTGGAGATGAGACAGGATGTGAAGAATATTGCCATGGAGCATCGTTTGATGGATTACATGTCTGGATTATTTTCTCATCATTTTCCTCCTCCTCCACCTGATTCCTAGACCTGTGGATGCTGATGATGTTTGCTGTTGATTTCTGTTGCATGTTTCATTTGCATATTCTCTGTTTATGTTTCTGTTTCATGTTTCTGACTCTGTTGCTACTATGACTTTAGGACCTTGTGTATGGTCTAGTTTGTTTAGTTTTCGTTTTGATTATCTGCTATGATTTGCTGCATAGTGTGATGCTCTGATACTCTGATTTATGGTGCTATATTCGTTGTTCGTTTATATTCATTGTTTATATACGTTGAGGCACTATTGTGGTTTATTTTGGTATTGTCTTTATTGTTATATATTTTCTATACCATTGTGAACTACTTACCTTCAACTTTTGGCAAAGGACTTTTCTCAAAAATATTATCTTTTTAATGATGCCAAAAGGGGGAGAATATTTTGTTGATGTTGTTCTTGTAGGTTAAGTTTTATTATATTTTTTCCTAGATGTTTTACATTTAGGGGGAGTATGTTAAAACTTAGTGCTTAATTTGAAAGGAGGTTTGTCATCATCAAAAAGGGGGAGTTTGTAGGATTCTCATGTTTTGATGCTAACAATCTCTCTCCAAGCAACAACATTGGCAACAAGCAAGCTACACCACATGAAGATTAGAATTAGGATTTTTATTAATTCTATTTCAATGTAATCTTTATTTTATGCAATGCATCTCATTGGTGTGGGTAGCTTAGGTGATTTTAAGAATATTTAAATAATGTTTGATTAAGAGTGAAGATACTTTAAATCTTGATTAAATAGCTTGTGAAAATCATTTTAGAAAAACTTTGTTTTTATTCAGATTCTGATCAGTTTACTCGAGTAATGAGTATTGGTTCACTCGAGTAATTTATGTTCTGACAGGTTAATCGAGTAATGGTTTACACATCACTCGAGTAACTTAATCTGACATGTTTCACTCGAGTGACGTTGTTTGGTTTACTCGAGTAATTCAATCAGTGTTGGGAAAATTTTAAAAGGACTTAATTTTCTCTTTCAAAATATAGACTTTCATTCTTACAATTTTCTAATACACTTTGAAAAGTAATTCAAGAGCTATTTTACATCTTTCAAGAGCTATCAAGATTCAACAAAGAACTTTTCATTCTTCACTCTATTTTCTATCATTGTTCAAATATTCTTGAGATCATATTTTTGTTCTTAGTGGTTGTTGAAGATTTGCAATTTGTGATTGCATCATTGAAGTTTCAACACAAGTGAAGAATCTCACAAGGAAGACTTTGAGGATCAAATCAAAGCAAGAAAAGAGGATTGGTTGGAAGCATCTTCAATCAATTAGCAAGGAAATCTAGAATACTCAAAAGGGGTAGATTAGATCAAAGTGTTTGGTACACACTTTGAGTTGGGTTTTAAGATAGGAGAACTAAGAATCTAGTTGCATCTTAAAACATTGTAAAATCTACATTTGAAGATTTCTAGTGAAGAATCTCTCTTGATTTAAGAGGGGACTGGAGTAGCTTTCAAGTGGGTGAAAGTGAACCAGGATAAATCCTTGTGTCTCTTTTATTTTCATTCCTTGTATTTCATTAATTCATTAACATTTGCATTTTTAGGTTAGAATTGGGGTTTTCTTAATTCTACTCAATTGATCTAAAATTGCATGTTAATATTACTTGAAATTGTTCATATTAATCATTCATAATTTGTTGAATCATCATAGCATTGTTATTCTTGAAGAACTCCATTGAAAACTAAGTTTTAAATTGAATTTTACCCAGTTTACTCGAGTAAAGTTCTTGTCACTCGAGTAATCTACTTTCAGTTTATAAACATTACTCGAGTAGGTTTTCTGTTACTCGAGTGATTTAAAATTTGCTTTCGTAATACTCGAGTGATTTGCTGAATACTCGAGTGAAATTATTTTTGGTTGCGTATTACTCGAGTGAAGGCTTGAGTTACTCGAGTAATCTGAACTGAATTCTTAAGAAAATTTATTTTCATAAAACCATTCTCTTAGGCGGACGAAAAATCTGTAATAAGGCTTCAATATTCTATTCACCCCCCCTCTAGACTATATTGAGCCGCTTGTTGGTTTCCAACAGATATAGCTAAGGTGGATTTGAAGGGCGACCTCACTAGACTCACTTGAAGGAGTAAGAAATTAACAGGGAAAGAGTGGAGTCGCGAAGTGGAGTCTCACTTAAGAGGTTATGTCGGAGCACCGCAAATAATTGTCTCAATCTCTTAAGACTCCGTGTATTACGTGGGTTCCTGAGTGACTGAGATAAACCATACATGAGGCGATTAATTATACCGCAGAACCCTTAACTTAGAAATTCCTCAAAGGGAAGATTAGAACCGAAGGAATTAAAATGACATGGTCGGAAGCTATGTCAAGGGATACTCCTTCTAGATAAGGGACAACTGGAATTTCGGGGACGAAATTCAAATAAGTGGGGGAGAAATGTAACATCCCGAATTTTAATTCCAATTGAAATTAAATTAATTAGAATTTGGGTCAATTGGAACGATAATTTCAAGCCTTAGTTAGGTGCTAAAGAAGAGCGTTTAGTGTTAGAAAATGCTCAATAAGAGAAAATTGAGAATAAAATAACTACAACTCTAAACCAAAATTCCACCGTTGGATATGAAGACATGAGTCTCAGGAAGCTCTCCTCCAAATTTGAGCAAGATCCGACGGTGAACGAAGAAGATATAGCATGGTCAACCCAGAGTCAACAGACTCGCGCCCCAGGCGCGAGTTGTGCATCAGACCTGAGCCAAAAGGGGCCTTGCGCTCAAGCGCACGATCCCGCGCTCAAGCGCCAGCGCGCGAACCTGTCGCACCAGCCAACATAAAAGCTCGCGCTGGCCCTCCCCCAAACCCCCATTTCTGGTCCCAATCTCCTCCCTCCCTCCACCACGTCCAGCCGCCACTACCAAGGCCACCACCACCACCATGAAAGCATCTCTCTCTCCCTATTAAGCTCTCTATCTCTCTTGTTCTCCCTCCTCCACACAAAATCACCACCACCATCACTACCCTCCGAACCGCATCATCGCCGCCGCCTGCGGCCACCACCGACAACCACCATCATCATCAACATCATCACCAACTCCTCCCTCCCCATGGATCTTTCCCTCAAGCTCTCTCTCTCTCTCTCCATTGCCTCACTTTCTCTCTCTCCCTCTCCACCCACACACACCGCCGCCCCTCACCACCACAACCGCCATCGCCGCCACTCGCGGTGGTGACAGCCACCATCACCAAATCACCATAGCCACCATTCATCCCCATATCCCCTCTCTACCGTGCTCTCTCTCTCTCCTCCCGGTGTCGAAGAGCAACACCGTCACTGTGATCGAGATCGATTGTCCCCACCGTGCTTGGAATCGAAGATTGGGGAAGCTTAGGATCAAGTTGGAGCCGAGCTAAAGCGTGAGTCGGGGAGTAAAGCGTCAGATTAAGGTTACCCCTCTCACTGTCATCGATTGAGGTAAGGGATTGCATTACCAGTCCTTAAGGGGTGTATTTCTGGATAGTTATATCTATCGCTAAGACCGGGGGAAATGTTAATTGCTAATGAACCTTAGAGTAGCCCGCTAATAATGAAGAAAGATAGATGGAGTAAATAGGGGAACCCAATAGTGACGATTAAAAAGATAGGTAACAGAATAACTAATTAATTAGATCGGTAGGGTGTGGCAAAAGAATAGAAATGGTGAATAGGGAAATAAATTTAGAAATGAACAAATGAGAGTAAAGAGAACTTAGTGAGACCACCGAGTAGAATAGGACCAATAATATAATAATAGGATATGTAATAAGGAAGATAATTAGGAAAGAAAATTTAGTTAAAGAAGAGTTAAAGCAATTAGCAAAAAGAAAAATAGAGAGAAATAAATAAACGGAATTATAAGAACGAGTGAGTAGCGTAAGTGAGAAAAGGGAGAAATTAGAGATTTATTAGGGAGAGCCGGAATTAAATAAAGAAAGTGTAGGAATGAGTTGAGAACTAAATTAGGATAAAATAAGGTTAATAGAAATAAATGGAGTGAATGAGTGTTTAGCCATTAGAGGAAGGAAATAAACGGAAAATAAGAAAGAGGGAGTTAACGGAAAAAGAAATAATATAATTGGTTCTAAATGCATGAGCTAGGTATTATTAAATATGAGTGATGTAGGAAAAGGAAACAAAGAAAGAGAATGAGGGAAAAGAGAAGAAGAGAAAGAAAAGAATTAAAATGTGAATTGAAAGAAAGAAAGTGAAATAAAGGAAATAAAATGAAAAGAAGTAAAAGGGAAGCAGTGTAAGTCGACCGGGTATAGAGCCCCGGCGCATCACCAGTGTAAGACGACCGGGTATAGAGCCCCGACGCATCACCAGTGTAAGACGACCGGGTATAGAGCCCCGGCGCATCACCAGAGTAAGTCGACTGGGTATAGAGCACCGGCGCATCGGTAAAGAGAAAAGAAAAGGAAAGAATGAAATAAAGAAAAAAAAGAAAAGATAATAAAATAAAGTAAACAAGGAGGAAGAAAAGGGGAGCAGAAGATGTAGAGTGAGAAAGAGTAGAATGGGATAGGAAGAAAAAAAAATAGGTTAGTATGAAAGAGAGTGAGTAGAGAAACTAGAGTGATTAGGAAAAAGGAATAAAAAGGAAAGAGCGAAAGTAATGAGGAACAAGAATAATTAGAGGTTAGGGATTATTTAAAAGAAAACAATTAGAAAGAAAAAGAATTGGGAAACAGTTAGGGAGTAAAAAGGAAAAAGAACATGAATTAAGTAGTATAGCATAGGCTTGAATTGTCTTGGTGTGTCGTATATAGCTGCTTAGAAATCTCTCTTTAAGTTCTGTGAAATGCTTCCCCTGTGTGGTTAATATTTTTCAGATACACAAGTGGAGCATACACCAGTGCTGGCCGAGCAGGAAACCCTCACCACGAGGGGTGTCTTTTATGATACCAAGAGTGAATTTTAATTAAGTTTAAGAATGTATTTTTATAATTAAATGTGTGCGTGCATTAGTGTATTCCCAGAGTTGGGTATTTGTGGGCATTAGGTTTTTCATTTATTGTAATACTTATGATTTAAGCTTTTGAACTATTCTGGTCTGGACAGGTACAAAAAGGAAATTTTGGGAAAGTCCGAAAAACAGAGGAAACTCTGCCGGATTTTTCCTAAGAATTTTTATAAATATTTAAATTAAAAAGGAAATTTTCAAACTTTGATTTTATTTAAAACCTAAAAACTGAATATTTGTGAGGGTGTTACAGAATACACACCGCTCATCGCCCTAAGGAGCCAGATCTTCTGGGAAACCATGCATACCGAGCTCCGAAACATGACCAGGCCCCCGGCCTTGCCGAAGAGTGCTCAACATTTTAAGTCTAAATATTGTGAGCACCACGAAGGCTATGGTTATATCACTGACGAGTGTTCTTGGCTTTGGGACCTGATCGAGGAAATGATCAGGGATGGGAAATTGCAACAATACATCCTAGATGCTTTCAATCGGAGGACCAAGCGAAGAACCTCCTCTTCGAAAAAAAATATGAGAGAAAATCAAGGAAACTCGGTCCCTATCCAGATGATATGTCGAGCAACCGACAGAAGGTCAATTTGGTGGCAGTCAATTTGTGACATCCTAACTTTTATTTCTTATTTTAAAATTAGCGACTTAAAAATTTCTTTTTAAAACCTTAAACTTCTTATAAAAATCTTCGGAAAATTAGGCGGAGTTTCCTCTGTTTTTCGGCTTTCCCAAAAATTTATATTTTTCACCTGTTCAGTCCAGTACGGTCTAGAAAACTATGAAACATTTATATACATACGTTTTAGCTTTCATGCCTTTTTAACAAAATAAAACCAACCTCAGGGCTTGCACGATTGATATATAATAAAACAAAAATAACTTAATTATAATAAACTACTATACTTTTTCTCCTAACTAGTTTACACTCCACGGAGTTTACACTCCACGGAGTGGAGTGTACTCCTGCTCGGCCAATAATAGTGCAAGCTCAATCTTGGTACCTGTATAAAAACAGTTAAGAGGTGAGCATTACATAGAACTTAGCGAATGAATTCTAATAAACATAGTAAATAGCTAAGTCAAACACAAATAGCATTTAATCAAATCATTCCTACTACGTACATACACATACATAGCCAAAGTGTCTCACTTATTGATTATCACCGCTTCTAGTATTGTTTTCTTTCTAGATTTCCTCTTTCTTCTTATTATCTTTCTGTCTTTCATTTTCTCATCTTATTATCATCTTTCTTTTCCTCTTTTCTATTTTTTTTCATTTCTTTTCTTTCCTTTTCTTTCCTTTTTTAACGGCTTTGCAAACCCACCACTGCGCTTCCACACCGAGGTGTCTTACTGCTGCACGCGCCATTAAATCGTGCGGCTTACGCAACCAATGCACCCCACCAGGGCGTACTTACATGGCCTGGCATCCGCGAATCGTATAGAGTACTGCGAACCCACGGAGCGTCTTACCGCGGACGTACTTACATGGCCTGACATTCGAGTAATCATCTGTATAAGTTTTGTGAACCCACCACTGCGCTCCCACGCCAGGGCGTCTTACCGCTGCGCATGCCCTTACGTTGTACGGCTTACACAACGATTGCACACAGTCCGCTCGCAACTTACAGCGCACAACCCGCGCGCGTTTTACTGCACCCAGCTGTGCGTCTTACACAGTATGACATTTACTAAACCTGTAGAGTACTGCGAACCCACCACTGCGCTCCCACACCGGGGCGTCTTATCGCTGCGTACGCCGTTACGTCGTACGACTTACACAACCACTGCACACAGACCGCTCGCGACTTACAGCTCACAACCCGCGCACATCTTACTTCACCCAGCCGTGCGTCTTACATGGTCTGGCATTCGCACACCATATTCGCATACCATATTCATTTTAGTCATTCGCACACGTACATTTTCTTGTTTTCTTCTAACACTCTATTTATTCGTTCTCATTTTATTCGCTCTTTATTATTAAGGACAACTCAACTTTTAATCCAAGGGACGTTCCTAGTTCCACTTAATTCCATAATCTAGCATTTAATTACAAGCACTAAGCCACACAACCACACATACATCATTTCATAGCATTTATCATATAACATGTTCACATCATAACATCAAATATAAAACGCATAAATATCAAGTGATCTCCTATTTTTAATTAAGTCCTTATTCTTTACCATTTATAACTACCCTAAGGTTCGTTATCATACATATTCAAACGTCCTTAGTTATCACTATCATCTACTAGAACTACACCCCTAAGCTAAGGTAATACCCCCTCTTACCTTTCTTTCCATAGACATGTTTCTTTTTGTACAATAACGTCCAAAAGTGTCTGAGTCCATTGCTTACGCGCGGCAACAGGTTCTAAATCCCATTCGTCGTCTAATCATATTACATAAATTAAATAACAATCAATATAATGCTCTAAGGACCAATCAAACGCGATAGGTAAAACGAATCACTTAAATCTTGATTGAAAACGTTATAAAAACATAATTTTCCGTTATACGCAAAAAGCTAACAAAGTATTAAAATATGGGTTTTTCGATGTTCCGTAAAAGCAAGTCTTTGAAATAAATTAGTAACTAAAAGCAGCATCAAAAACATTTGATTATAGTTCGTAAACTAAAGTTAACCTAGATTAAAATAAGAGCCAATGTCATCACAATAGTTTAGTTTCTCATTGGAAAGAGATTAACTTTTAAACCAATATAATCTATCAAAACAAATCAAAATCAAGTAGCTTTAATAATAATTTACAAAATCAAATGCTGATGTTACTTGACATTATTAATTTCGAATTAAAAGAAAATTCCCTCAATTCAAAATAAGTCAAAATCACATTTCCCACATTCAAATAATTACACTTCCCTTTAACTTGAAATTAACGTTGAAGGTTTTAACCCGAATTAACATATGCCAAATATATTAGATTCCTAATTAACTGATGTATCGTTTAGTTCAAGGACAACTCAACCAAGCTAAACGACACCTCACTTACTTAGGAATCCAACACTTTTAATAAAAATACTTCTAAAACAATTCATTTGACATAATGTTTAATTAGATGTTATAACACATCCAAGCAACCAATTAAAATCATTAAAAATGATACTTTAATTAAAAATAAATATTAAATCATAATACAATTCACTTTTCACAACAATAATAGCATACTAAAATAATTTAACACTTTATAATTATTACCAATAACACTGAAATTGATATTATTATTATTATTATTATTATTATTATTATTATTATTATTATTATTATTATTAGTATCGGTATCATTGTTATTATTAAAACGTAACACAGAGCAGATAAAAAGGTATTAGGGATTTACCCTCAAAATCTGATTTTTGAAGCAACACTGACAACAAGGATGGTTCGGTCCTAGCTCCTTCAATGGTCACGGGTACAGCGGTACCGACATCGGTTCACCAAGCTCCGGTTCAACCAAAGCTCACGACCCCGTCATCTATGGCAACCAGCGAAAGGAAGATGTGGCTCTCTCCAAGGGGGTGGCGGCGGTGATAAACAGCGGCGGTAGCAGCGGCTGTGCCTCCATAGTCGGCGGCAACAACAACAACATCAAACGCCACACACATAGGCGGCGGCGCTTGGGAGAGAGGGAGGAGAAAGAAAATTGGGGTTTTGAGGGTGTGAGAGAAAATATGAGAGGTTGATGAAAGCTTAAGTGTTTATGGGTGATGGGAATCGATTCTTGGTGGTTGATGATGGGTTTATACCATGATTTGAGGTGCAAATTAGAGAGAGAAAGGGAAGAAATTCGAGTTTCATAGAGAGAGAAACAATGGAGGGTCGAATGTAAGCTCCCTCACTGTTTTTACTTTTGCAGATCTGATCGAACTAATTGATCGATTAGTATGATTTATTGTCTTTTCTTTTCCTTAACGAATGCCGTATTTCTTCGTTGCCCGTCGGATCTTGCTCAAATTTGAAAGAAAGCTTCCCTACGTACTAACTTTCACACATCCAACGGTGGAATTCATGTTTAGAGTTGTCAATCTTTTATTTTCAATTTTCTATTATAACGCATTTAAATCAAAGTAAGGTATAAAAATATATTTTTCAAAATAGAGTAATTACTTCAAATGGATTTACTTTCAAATATAATTAAATATTCTTTTGTAGTTAGCATAATGTATTTTATGAAAATACCCAACACTTAAATGGTAAATTCCAGGAAACAGTTATTTAATTCAATAAAACTTATAATTTATAACGTTAAAGAATTCAGGGTGTTAAGATTCCAATATTTCTTAACACTTTTATAATATTAAATGGGACCTTAATTTGTTACTCTTAAACTTGATTATTGTTGTTATTATTATTCTAATCTATTATTATTATTATAATAATACTTGGGGTTAAAATTCAGAATGTTACACAATTACCCGGAAAAATCACCATAGAATTTCAAGGTAACCACCATCAAGGGCAGTTTCTGCAACACCCCATTATTTAAAGAATATTTTCTATAAAAAATAGTCGGCAGCAAAGAAAAAATATTACTTTTATTGTTTTCTCAAAATATAGTTTGGTTACAAAAAGTTGGTTAAAAGTTGGGGTTTACATTTGCACCAAGTGCAATTTTCTATTCACAGTTCTTTTCTTTTTGCCTTCTCAGTCGGGACATTCTTTGCCTCTAACCTATCAGTCATACCTAAAATATCAAGAATTATGGGGAGTGAGTCATTTCCTCAAAGGATAGAAACTATTATTTGCAAAATGTTATTATTTAATAATTCATAACAAAGCACAAGAATTATATGTATAACTAATTATGAATTATTTGTGTGTGTACTACATTCCTTACTTTTTGTCTTCTTAGGTCCAAAATTTAATTAAGGGTGTTTAGCCTTGGTATAACAATAGCATATGTTTTTGGATCATTGGAATTGGATGGTAATGGTTTATATTGGTTAGAAACTGGTTTGTTGTCATTTTGGCCTTCTAATATGCCTGAGGCGTAACAAGTTACATCAGCTTTTCACAGCTAAAAACAGTGCAACTTATTATTGTGTAACCGGTTACAGTGCTCACGTAACCGGTTACAATCAGCAGTAAACCAGAATCTATTGTTTGACTTATTTTATCCAATTACCAACCCATTTCCAAAGGTCTGTGGTAGTTTTATACTAGTATTCATTTACTTTTTCATGTTTTCCATGCAAGTGCATAGACTCTTATTCCCTTTCACCATGCTATTAATAAATCTTAAGTATTCAAACCACTTCATTTTTATTCTTAAAGTCCAATGTATTTCGGATATAATGTCACATTGAATATATATATATATATATATATATATATATATATATATATATAATACCATTTCCTGCATTTTATGTCTTATTTTATAATCAATTGTTTTACTATTCTTTCATTCCAAACATATTCTAAATGCTATTCCACCGTAAAAATACATCAACCAATCCATCAATTCATTCAATCCATGTTTATGTCATATAATTCATTCTCATCTATCTCATTCAATTTCAATTTCATACATATTCATCTTTAATATGAACAATGTAACTCCAATATTCAAACAATTTTTTGTAAAACTTTATTTTGAGAAATGTGTAAATCATTTTAAATTGGACTATATTAAATTGGGATGTTAAAACTTTTTTTTATAGGTAATGTTTGAAATTCAATTGTTTGGCTCTACTCGAAATAGAATTTTCTCATATCATTTTCTTTCATAAAAGAGAGATTGACACACAAAAAAAAAATTAAGGCTTAATTGCACTTTTGCTCCCCCAATTTTGTCAATTTGGTTAATTTAGTCCCCCTAAATTTAATTTGGTGAATTTAGACCTTCAATTGTCAATTTATGACAATTTTAATTCTTTGTGTCTAACAAAATTACTCAAGTGTTGACTCGTATTCTTCTATTAGACACGGAAGGACTGAAACTGCCACAATTGAATGACTAAATTCGTCAAATTAAAAGTATAGGAACTAAAATCACCAAATTGACAAAATTGGGAAACCAAAAATTCAATTAAACCAAAAATTAATTAGTAAATATGCTCAAATTTAATGAAAAGTAATAGCGAGGTGTCAACAGAAACTCTCGGACTCAAGTCATCAGGGAATAAGTTTATCTCAGCATAATCCCTCACATATCATGTTAACCCACTCTACATATGTGAAAGCAATATAAACATATTTTCAATAAAGTTTGTTGAATTCTTGAATATGAAAACTCGTGCTCGAGCAGCTTATACAAAACTGTCCAAAATCTAAAATTGATGAAGCTTTTAAAGGAGTAAACCCTCTTAAAGTCAGCATGAATGCGATTTTTGGTCTCCTAGGTATTCACCGATACGAGTATGGTTACTAATCCTTCGGATACGGTTCAACTCTTTCAAGGGTGACCATCCCAACTAAAATTTTTTACATTCGCAAGTGTTGAGAATCGATCCCTAACCACTAACTTAAATGACAGTCCCACACCAATTATATCAACCTCAATCGGTAGCATGAATGTGATTTAGCCCTGAATTTTAACCAAAGTGTCTAAAAAAAGATACTGACTCTAGATTGGATGCAAAATCCATAATGGTTCTTAACCATCTAAAACACTGAAGTTGGATGAAAATGTCACGTGTTCAGTATCCTCTTCACACAAGTTTCCATGTTCAATGACAAAATCTCAGGTTCATATGATTCCTTCCATTTCAATTTATCAATCGTTTTAACTGTTTAAAACAATTAAAAAACTCATTTAATACTTCAATTTTCAAAAAAATACTAAATAATTTTACTATAATATTCTCACACTATATTATTAATTGTCACTCATCAATCATTTTACAAATTTCAACATGTTAACTACAAAGATAAAGTTGAAAAAAAAAATTAGTTGATACACCATCTAATTTCCTTTAAGTTACAAATAATTTGAATTAAGTTAGAAAAGCAAAAGTGACAGTTAAAATAGAATGAAAAGATATGTTTAGTAGTGAAGAATGTTTTAACTTCACGATTTTTTTGCTAATTTGTTTTACCACATCATGATTTTTTATTTTAGAGACTAAATCAGTAAATCACGCAAGCATAAGTGTTTTTGAACTTCTCACTACGTAAAAGGGGAGTGCTAGCCTGCTTGGAACAGACTTAGACCCACTCTTCTCAACATTTGCTTTATAATTGGTCCATGTTACACTATGTTTAACTGCTTATCATGTGAAGAATTTACAATTCCTAACATTGATCATTTCCTTTCAAATAAAAACATTTCTGACTCCTCTCCCCCGACCCCTGACAACACCATTGCACCTCTACATCGTATCGACGCTACCGTAGTTGCATCTACAACCCAATCTGAGGATGAAAACAGCATCCATGTACACCAACAAAATCAAAATCTTACTAGAATTACATATAACGTAAATGTATCATACAACTAAGCATTGGGCAAATGGGCAGTCCCCATAAAAATTTAACGAAAATAAAGTTCTAAAATAGCGGAAAAATCGCTTTTCTATCATAGACTTATCTCATGATATATAGAAATACAGCTCATCTCCAAAAGAAAATACATAATAAATTCATAACATTAGAAGCTGCTAAGAAAATGGACTGCCAACCAAACCAACCATTTCATGCCTCACAAAATGAGAGAATTGGATATTTTCTTACATATAGTGAAAGTGACAAATGTATCCAAAATCATTCCTTCCACATATCTGCAAACTCATCGGGCTCCAGAGGATTAGCCATCTCATGCATTTTCCTCCTTGTCTTTGCTTTGATCTTCTTTGCATACTTTCCAGAGTTCTTCTTTTTCTGCAATGCTCGAATCTACGGGAACCAACATAAAAAATTTCATGAACACAACCAGTGGTGATACAACTATTTTCAACAGATAGAAAAAGTATACCTATAGACAAGGAATATATTGTTTCATACCTGATTCGGGGACACATAGAAAGGATTCTCATATAACGTTGGGCCTCCGAAACTGCCACCAAATATCTTAATTGGGTTCAAGCAGAACCGTGGACCAACCTAAACAAGCAGTTTCCATGTGTTAAAGGACAAATAAGAAATTGAAATATCTAGAGCATAAAACAAAGCAAATTTTCAGACCTCAACCAATGTCATTTTATCAAGACCTCCTCGAGGTAATTTATCTGATTCATTATGAGGAACAGAAATCTGAAAGGAAATAAAGTAGGGTTGTCAGTAACATGCAGAGTAAGCAGCACCAACAAAAGGCAGCAAAAAGAGACAACACTATGGAAAAACCATGTTCAATAGCTAGCATTTGTTTGATGCTTATGTACTTGAAAAAAATAACACCGCTATCTCATTCAATATATTAACAATTATCAATACATTATACAATATCTAAATATATTAATTACATTATTAATTTTAAGTCAACTAATGAACGAACACCAAGCAGCTAGCATCGGCATACCCATCAGTAATGCATTGGCAGCAGAGATGAGGTGGGCTAAGGTGGTGGTGCGGGTGGGGGTAGAGAGTGCTGGTGACAGTGGTGGAGAATATTAGGCAAGAGACAACTTCACTGTGTGACAGTGGGGCAGTAGAGTGCCTTAAAGCAGTGGTGGTCTCTGGGATAGCATAACATTGGCAACAACTTTCTAAAACTGAAAATCTTAAGGCATTGAAACTGAATAATAAACCGAGTTTTGCTTCCGGATATGGATTGTAAGTTGTTTATATTTACTGATCAGCTTTATTCTTTTAATTATAGCATAACCTCTACAAATTATTGTTAAAAATCAACCTATCTGGTTTGGTGGCTGTGTGAGTCTGCAATATCCACTCATTTGGTGTTTTACAGAATAACCGAATTGTGCCAATTGTATTGTACTCTTGATAAAAGTGATAAGAGGACAATTTTATTCTCAGAACTGAAACAAACCACTGATTGCTACTATTTAAGAATTACACGATATATAATTTAAAAATGCATAATTTATGCAGATATGGATGTCTTATGCACCATATTTACTTTCCACTGCATTACTGATGGTGAGGTTTTATACTTCTATAACAAAAAAAATCCAACTATAATCCATTTTTGTATTTTAAAAAGTGAGATAAAAAGTGCTTGAAAATGAATAAAAACTGCTCCTTTTTTGCCAAAAACATTTTGCTCTCAAAGTATATTTGAAAACCAAAAAACTTGCAAGCACCCCTAACAAGCCCATAGAAAACAATAATGCTGTGGAACTTTTTGGTTAATTAATAGAGTAAAAGGTTTCAAACTGAAGGGGGTCAAATTTGGACTCTTATCAGAATAGCCATTATTCTCCACCTTCAACATTGGTGTGCTTGAGTATTATATTCTATATCAACGTCTATTTATCAGACAACCAATAGATAACACTCCAAATTGAAAGGTGGGGAAACACAGATTGATTCCTTCGTAGTTCACACCAAAGAAAGAGTATAAATTTTCATTTCAATTAGCCAAAATAAATAAATAAATAGATATAATCATAATGAACATGCTTTTTGTTAGGAAGTTGATACATGAATGTCAATAAACAACAAATCTCCAACATTTAACCTCAAAATTAATTGAAATTTACAAACGTTGAATATGCTGTTTCTTAAGATTAAGCGCAAAGACAAACCTGGTAGTTCCTGAACCATATATGGTCATCAACTATTGAGAAAACAAAGACATGGTCATGGAATGGCTTAGCCTTTCTATGGTCCTTTGGTGTTTCAAATATCTGAATGGAAGAAAGAGAGCAGGTCATCAATAATCAAAATTGGAAGTACTTTTATAATTTGATCACCCAACATCATACAAACACAAAAAATCCACTGATCACACTCATCCATTACTCAGAACTAGAGAAATTTGTGGATATGAATCATGAATTTAGAATATATGCAGGTAACAGATCTCCGCATCCTACTCAAATTAAACCATGTAAATAGATGAACATAGATTTAATAGATATTTCTCTGGGAAGTAATAACATACCGAGAAAGTGGCAAAAGAACATATGCAATGGTACATCCAAGAGTAATCAAATAAGTGGTAAAATATTTCCTATTTCTTTCATTAAACTTATAGATAATACTCTCTCCGGTCCTTATTATAGGGCATACTTAACCGAATTACACATACCAAGGAAAGTGGTTGGTTTTATGAATTCTATGAGAATATATTGTAACATTACAATTTTGACCCCTCAACTTTTCTTGGAAAATTCATACTCATTAATGAACAACAAAAAACACATAGATAGTCAAATCATTTAATAAGGGCAAAAAAGAGAAAAATCAATAAATGATGCATAGAAAATATAAAGTGACTTATAATTAGGACCAAGAAAACTTTCTAGAATGTGCCCTATATATAGGACCGGAGGGAGTAGAGAAATACTACCTACCGAAAAGAAACAAACAAAATACCTGTAACAACATCTCCTTCAACAATTTCCAATGCTCACTATTTTCAAAGTTTGATGAAAATGTCAAAATTGGGCGGGAACCTTTTAAGTGATTTCCAGTAAGCTTCAATTCCTCCATTGTGTGCACTAGAAAGAAGTTAACGAAACACATATATTAGTAAAATGGAGGGAAACAAAGACAATAATAACTCTACTAGAAGGATGAAAAAAAGAAAATACAGAGCCCAAAACAATAAATCACCATCGCAAATAAATTTATAAAGTAACCATATGATAATAATGAGAGAAGAATATTACCAGCACTAACTAAAAATTTCACTGATGGGCCGTTGGGGCATTTTGCCATCCAGAGATAAAGATCCTTTGCCTTCCTGCACTGAAATACATATATGGAAAACTGAAGGATAAGACAGTAATCATAATGTAGCAAGTTGATCAGACTTAACTCATTACAAAGATTTAGAGTGCAAACATAATGCAAAATTAACCCTAAACATCAGTGTTGCATACAAGGACATGCCAAGATGAGGGTGAATAAAACAGTACAGGGTTGTCAAGACTAAAAATGGATGAACATAAAAAAAATGAACCGAAAAAATGAAAAACATCATATGTTTCATCCAAAGGAGAAACAGAAGTATTCATATGGATCTGAAATCAAAATAACACACACAGGACATTACCAAATTTTTGTTACCAATCATGGAATCCCTTGAAACAAAGGGACAACTAGACAAAACAATTCTTAACTCAACAATAGCATAAAAACCGGTGCATATACTTATCTAGCAAATGACATCATGACACAGTGAACCAAATTTAACCTATGAAAATTTTTGAGCGTACAAATAGAATACCTCGAAAAATAAACAGGACGAACAGTTCCGGAGCTCAACAAGCTCATTCAGGGTGGCACCTTTAGTTTCCTTTGATTCAACCTTGTTATCCTTCTTACAATGAGGCAACAGCGAAACCAAATTCAACATCAAATGTCGGTACCTATAAATTAATAGAAAAATACTTCAACCCATCAAAATCAAATCAAATACCAAAGCACAGAAGAAACAAATGTTTGTTGTACCTGTAAACAATGCGCCTTGAGCAAGTGACCAAAACCTTCTCTTTGTTCCTAAAGAAAGGTGAATCAACATCCTTAACCTCGTCAACATCCTTGACTTCATTCTTGTCCTTCCATCCTAAAAGGGTCCTGGTTGGTCTCTCGGGAGCAGCATCTTCCTTCTTTGGAAGGGTTGCGGATTCTGTCTCGGTGTGTTTTCTCTTCTTCCCCATCAAAAATCTGTTGCACTCAAACCAAAATTACAATATTATCAATAACAGTTAGCACAGACCCACTTGCTCTGTTTTGCATTTCACAAAGCAAACAATCTCACTTTCACATGATGAAAATGAAAGAAGAGAGAAGAAACGCACCCGGGTTCTTAGCGGCAGCGGCGGCGGCTTGAGAGTGTGAGGGGTGGCCAGTGAAGAGAAGAAGCGAGGAGTGGCTAATCAGCGTTCAGCAGAGGGTTTCTGCTTTCGAAGTGACCTACATAAACCTCAATCTTTATGGGCCTAATCGGCCCAGATAAGCTGGGCTTATTAGAAGTCCATGTTATTTCTCATGTTTCATATTTTGGACCCCACATTCTAATATTTTGTTCCCATTTTTTTTTCTTCTAATTCTTATTATATTCAATTCGTTCTTAAATAATTGTCATTTTAGCAAAATGAGATAGTAACTTTGGCTTAATGTCGTGTGCATAATGGGAATCTGAGCTTTGGAAAGTTTTTGGAATTTAAAAGACATTGAAAACATAACTGTTGCCTTTAGCCTTAGGGGTGTAAGTCCTTACGTTGTAAGGCATGATTCATAAATCATCGATATGATTTTGAGAATTGTGATCCGTACAGTGAAGAGGCCTAGAGCCTAAGTGTTTAGAAATATTCCCCAGCACGGTCTGTTCAACGTGCCTTTGTGATTGAAGTTGTGTTTTGGCCACGTGAGCTAAGCACCGTGGATGTGATTATTTTGATTCCACTGTATCGGGAGGATATTTTGGTGAAAGAGATATATTGTAAGGAAATATTAAAGGTCAAGGCCCATTAGAATGGATGATCAGAATGGGTCAACCAAATATGTCTAATAAAATTAAAAAGACTTTACTAACCCAACAAGTTAAGTGTGGAGTAGTGGAGAGGAAAGATACCTTGAATTACTAGCGGGTGCTCAAGTGAACAATTGTGATAGGGGAAGGCCAGGACAGTGATACGTCAAGAAACCTTGAGTGCTTCTCTAGGCGGAACTAGTCTATATGTGGTAGGAGTAGGGATGGGCATGGGTATCCACGGGCGCGGGTAGTGCATACCCATGCCCATACTTGCAGGTATTTATGCGGGTAACAGGTATCCGCGGGTTTTAAACTTTTATTATATAATTATATATTTTGTAATAATAATTATACATAAAAATAATTATAAGATGAATAATTATATACATATGATAAATGTTTATCATTATAATTTCATCTTTAAATTCAATATGAAATATTAATAAAAGAAAATTTATATGTTCTCAAAGTAATAAAAAAAAATATTAATATACATTCGATATTTATTTTTAAATAATTATTTTATATATGTGGGTACCCGCGGGGCGGGTATCATAATGCCCATCCTCACCCGCAAGGGTATAGTGCGGGTACCCGTTGCGGGTATTTTTTCGGGTACCCGCGGGTATGGGTATTTTGCCCATCCCTAGGTAGGAGGATTAATACTCCAATGGGTCGTAGCATATTCCCCCTCGTGCACTAGAGGAAGTATTGTCACCCCTTTAATCAATTCTTGAATGGTGAAAGGAAACCTGAACAGGGATAGATGTTCGATGTATTTGGGCCCCTTGGAATTATGATTTTGAGATATTATATTTGGGCTGGCCGTGATGGGTGGCTACAACATTTATTTTCCAGCATCAAATTCATCCTGGTTAAGGTTCCTGTCCGTCCCATTTGCTTTCCTATTTAGCTTTTAGGAGGATAATGGAGGAGATGTAGTCGTGTATGCTAATTAAACCTTAAACCTCAATGATGTTTTTCCCCCCATGTCATCGATGGACGGAAAAACATAAGACTTAATAATGAAGGATTAAGAACATTGAAAATATTTATAAGCTATGTGTTTTGGGATAATATGGATGATGATGATAATGTTAATAATGTATTTGTTAAGTGTTTGCTTTATCTATGTTGCTTGTGTCTTAATATACTGCATACTGTAAGTCTGCACCGTCAACGTTAACCCCATCCGGACCATTTTCTCTCTCTGTTTTCCCCCTTGTTCTGTGGACCCTTTGGTGGTGTCCACAGACGACAAAGTAAGTGGATTTCTTCATATCAATTTGTCAGGAGAAGGCTTATGAAGATGAAGAACGAGAGATTGAACCAAGAAGAGCATATGGAGCAAGAGCTAGCACGAAGGACCTTAGTTGAATAGGTTTTGTTGTGTAGCTTAGTTTTAGTGTTGGGCTATTTCTAAGTCACTGGAATTTTATTGCTCTACTCAAATGTACCCATGTTCCTTTAATTCAATACTTTTTCTGGAAGTTGAATAATTTTATTTATGACGGCAACCTATGACGTTTATGAATAGTTTAACAAGTTCTAGAATGAATTAACGAAATGTTATTTTTCGCAAGTTAAGTATGTTATTATTTTTTAGAATGGTGAGTCGTAAGTGTTAGTAACAACTCGATTTGGAAGTGGTTAATCGTTATTGGGTAATGTTATATGCAATGACGTGATATATTTTCGAAAACAAAATATTTTGGAAGATTAAACCTTTTTGTATTGCCACATGTTTTTTTTTTAAATTTACCCTCATTTTGCGAATCTTTTATAAGTTCAAATATTTTTAAGTTACCAAATCGGGGTGTTACAATATGGGCCTGTAGGAGTGACGTGCAAACCATGGGGTCTGTCAGAGAATATCGCATGACATTCTTCTAGAATCTGTGGGGATCAACACGTCCTTGTCCCTTGTAGATTGGGACTTGTGAAAATATAGGAGAGAATCTGGGACTCGTGGGGCTGCAAGATTGGTATTCGAGGGTGTAGTTACTCGAGGGATGTCGTCTCCCAAGTCTAAACAGATTCACACAAGTGTTGATGCTCGGCAGTAGACTTCGAGTTCATATCAATTGGCTTGGACCTAGATGGGAGAGTTTTGGTCGGCCTTGGTTGGTTATGCTATGACATGGTCGATCATAGGTCAAGTCCATCTCATAAGACCCCAGCAAAAGAAGGCTTTGAAAAGCCTTTGCCGAGTTCATATTATGCGAAGAAGATGTTGACCGTTCAATCCGACAGTTGTGTTGAGCAATCTCCAGCTGGCTTCCAACATCTGCGGTTCTGTCTCTTCAACTGCTCAAGGTGACGTTTATGTTCTTGGGGAAGAGGACACGTGTTTTTTCCAGTCTTGGAAATTGTACCGTGATGATTGCACTATTGGTGAATGTGCGGTTCTACCCTTGTATTTTGAAATTCGAAACTACTACCAACTCACCCACGTCATTTCTATTTCGAGTGGAAATATGCTTTTACCCCTCTGCTTAAATCTGTTTTATGAAATGGGCCTTGGATTTTACCTTTTTACCCTTGGGCTTCGAATTTGAAAGTAGTGGGAACTTAAGGTTTGTACTGCCTATAAAAGCCCTTCACTTCCTTCTCTCCTTTCTTTTACAACTCTTCCAATTTTACTCTTGCGATCAAAGAATTCCTTTACATTCCATCTTATGCTCTTGTGGTCTTTGAGGTTACGTGCTTTCTTCTCCCAACTTTAACTTCGTCTTCATCAGGTATTGCTTCTTCTATTTCTTCACTTTCAATTGTTTGCATCCTTTTTCTATATTGTTCTTGCTATACCTTTTCTAATTCCTCCTACATTATGCGATAATGTGAGTGGCCAAACAGTGTTGGGGAAAATGATGCGTTAATAGGTTTTTATGGGTTTTTAGAGTATGCGAGTGGTTCATTGGGAGGTTGATGTTAATACTACTTTTTCTTGTCTTGTCTTCTAAGTTTTAAAGAGATGAGTGGGAGTGAGGAAATGATTGGTAGTGAGAAATCGGTGAACCAGGAGAGACGTTCTCTTGAAGTTCTTTCAAGTCCACCCAGCCCCTTTAGACCCCGATTAGCCCCAAAGCCCCTCGGTTTTGAAGGGGGGGGGGTACCAGCCAACCCCTTTCAATTTAATACCCTCAGGACCTCCGGGAAATTATGGATGAGAGGATAGCCCAGCTTTTTGAAAGTGGGAAAGCAAGGGTTAGGGATCTCGTTCGTACTCATCTCGGCCAGAGATTTGGAGTTCTAGGTAGTGATTCTCGTTAATCTTCTTCCAACTCTAATGAGTATGTCACTCTTTCTTCAGGTGAAATGAAGCATAGAGTGGTAACCCATCCAGATGAATTCCCCTTCCTCATGATGCCGAGAAGTACTCTTGGGTAGATCTGGAAGTGTTGGGGACCCTAACTCAGTTGTCCAGTGCCGAGAGTCTGGAAGGCGTGAGGAAGGTAGTTCTTGAAGGCACCTATATCGAGGGGCGTAATGACTACTCGGTTATTCCTGCTGGCATCAACGATCGTGTTTGCACCAAAGTTCCAACTGGGGAAATTTTTTCTTTATGTATGAGGAGGTAATCGGTTGGTTAGGTGTTAGGATGCCTTTCTCCTCTTTTGAGATTGAGTTGCTGAACCGACTTCAACTTGTCCCTACCCAACTTCACCACTTTCTAGAGGAGTGTTGTTGTTGGTGTTTTGGAAAGGCTTAGAGAGTGTGTGAGGCAGTTTGAAAGTTAAGAGGGAAGTTTGAGAGTTTGTGATGTCCCAACTAAAGTCCTAGGGATATTAATAAGGGTTAGGACCGACTTTGGGGAGTGAATTTCCAAGAAATTGCCTCCACCGACTTTAATTTCTAGAGAGTTCTGTTAGGATAACGGGTTAGATCATACATTAACCAGTTATTGAATGCTAGGTTGCCTACATTTACACTCGCATAACTAGTTATCTTGGTTATCAACTTGAATTTGGTTTATTTTTCGGCAATTTTATGAGGAAATAATCGGTTAACTCCTTGTGATAATCGGTTATTGACTTGAATTTTGCCCAAATTCCCCATAAATACACACGTTAATCAGTTATAGGGTTTTACTAACATAATATCATCATTTTAATTTTCTAAAATCTGATTTTTCTTGGTTCTGATCTATTTGCTAACTTATATATAAACCTATATATAAGTATACACATTTGTATTCAAATATAGTTATTTATACTTTATTTATTGTCATTAAAATTCACAATGTTACATTTCCCATTGTTAGAGGGGAAGAATTGTGGGGTTAACACTGTTTAAAGATGTCAAAGAAAATGGGCTATGAAATTTTGCTTTTGGTGATAATGTGGAATGATTTGAGTTTATTATATTATGTTTTGAGTATGAATTAGACTCCCTTTTACTAAAGATTTGACTTGTTTCTCTTGTAAATTTAGGATGTTTTTATTAGTTTTAGGATTTTGTTATTAGTTTAGGATCTTTTGAATGTTTTGATCCGTTTTGGGTATGTTTCAGGTACTTTTGGAGCTTAATTGAAGAAAATAAACATGGAACTGAAAAGAGGACGAAAGGACCTTGAAAATGGCGCAAGAACGGAGCGAAACGGAGTTAGAGCAGGTGCAGCACACCCTGGCGCCCAGGCTGGAGCGCCCAGGCGCGCGCACCACGAAGATGAACCAGACCAGACCAAGCGCGCCCAGGCGTGATGCCCTGGGCGCCCAAGCGCGCGCCTCACGTTGCAGGCCCAATTGGGCCACTTTCTGATCAGATTTGCTTCGACTCAATTAGGATCAATTTTAGACTTTAAATATAGGTTTTTTCATTAGGTTTAGCAAACTTTTGAGAGGTTTTTAGAATAAAAATTAGGATTAGAAAGAGAGGCTAGAGAATCATATTGAGAGCAAGGAGGCAAGGCACAAGGATTGAAGATCAACATTGCTGGAGGGATCCACTTGATGATTGAAGATCTCTTGGGGGGTAAATTCATTATTGTTTATGATTATGAATTTTTCCCATTCTTGTATTTTTTTCTCCCAATATGTGTAACTAAACCTCTTGTTAGGAATATGGTGAATTTGTATGGATCTTAATTTGGCTATTTATTTATGAATTAATTTTTTTCCTTTTAAATCAATTGTTTGGCTGCGTTTTAATTACAATTCATAGAATTAGCTACTTTATGTTTTGCTTTGGTAATCTAAACTTTAATTGGAAGATTAGGATTTAGATTAGGCCTTTCAACCAAACAATATAATTATTCAACTCGTAAGAATACTTTTGGGTAATTGTATAACTTCCAAAAACTAAAACTCACTTAAGGGATTAAGGGGTAAAGTTTAGTAAGAAACATAATAGCCATGAGGGATCTAGCTTTTATTGTTTCTGAAGTTGTTGATATATTGGAAAACAGATTTTCATAATTAGTAACTTGATCCTACAATGAAACCACATTCCTAACGTTTTCCATAATTGTGTTCTTCTTGTTTTATTTTCTGTTTTTATTATTCAACTCTTCCTCTAATCGTTCTCAAAACCAATACAAGTTTCACATAGTAATCTCAATTAGGTGAAAGAAATTATAAACAATTTGCAATCCTCGTGGGAACGATAACTGGTTTTATTGACTATATTACTTGTGACCCGGTATACTTGCCGGTGACGCAACAAGTTTTTGGCGCCGTTGCCGGGGATTGAAATTCGTTTCAATTAGTTTTTGGTACTTAGTAGTAGTTGTAGGTGAAATTTATTTTTTTAGTGTTCTTGTCTCGACAGGTGCTGCGTAATCTTTTTGTTGTTTTTGTGCCCTGCAGGCAGCATTATCTATTTGAGTGCAAAGAGGAAGAAGAAACTAGCACAAGAGGGGAAGGAACAAATTTAGAAGATGGCCGAAGGAGGAGGATTTCACAGATCTTCTCCGTCTCCTCTTTCCCGGAAAATTTTGGCGGAATATGCAACCGTAAATCCGGACTTCTGCGCTTCCAGCATAGTCTGGCCAACCATCACTGCAACTGCATTCACAATCGATCCGTAGTACATCCACCTAATCATGCAGGATCAGTTCAGTGGTGCGCCGCATCAAGACCCCAGGGAGCATATCGCCAACTTCCTGGGCATGCTCGATTTCTTCAAGATCGAGGGTGCTACGGAGGAGGCCATCAGAATGAGGATGTTCCCTCTCTCGCTGAGGGGCGAGGCGCTAACTTGGGTGAACAACCAAGCACCCGGGAGTCTTTCCAGCCGGAAAGTACTTGTCTTCAAATTCATGGATAAGTTCCTTCCAGCTGGGAAGCAAGCAAAGCTGAGGCAGGATGTTCACTCCTTCACACAAGAGGACGACGAACCATTGCATGAAGCCTAGGGGCGCTACAACCAGCTGCTAAGGAAGTCCCAACATATATTCAAGACTGGCAGCAGATTCAATCTTTCTATAATGGGCTCAACAGATTCAACCAAAGCATGGTTGATGCAGCAGCTGGTGGATCGATGATGAAGAAGACTGTTGAAGAGACCAAAGACATTATTGCAAACAGAAGGAAAGAAAATTAAGTGGATATAATAAAAATTGAATGCGAATGAATTGTACTCGACTTAGCTTATTACTATGACTTTTTAGAAATTATTCCTAAGTTTTGTGTAATGCTACCCTTCTTGCCTTTTTTTTATACAGGTACGAAGACAGAGCTTACACTATTGCAGACCGAGCAGGAGTACACTCCATTGCGTGGAGTGTAAATTAGTCATGAGAGAGAATATAATTAATTTGGTGTAATTAGCATAGTTTAATTTTAGAAGCCTTGAAACTTGTATTATTTTGTGAATCAGGGCATTAGTGATTGTCTGGCTGTAATTTATATATAGGTTTATGTTTTAAAATATTCTGGACTGACAAGTATAAAAGAAGAAATTTTGGGAAAGTTCGAAAAATAGAGGAAACTCTATCAAAATTTTTATGGAATTTTCAAGTAGTTAATTAACCAGCAGTAATTAAGGTAAATAATTGTGAGGGTGTCACACTTTGCCCATAGGAAAAATTGTAAGGTAATGAAGTTTTATTCCAAGTGTTTATGGCCAAGATTGTTTTTCTTTATTTAAGGAGAAGAAAAGAACTTTTGTGAAAATGTGTTAAGTTAGTTTCAGTTAAAAATATTTTTGAAAACCTATGGTTACAAACTCTGCTATAGAAAATCATTTTTTTTATGAAATTAAGCAAAAGTAATCGAGTACCTGGTCTCTCTTGGGTAATCGATTACCATGCCTCTGAGTTGTGACCTGGGAGTTTTAAGTGAAAATAATCGATTACTTTTTTTAATAATCGATTACCTGTTTCACAGAGAGCTGATAATCGATTACCTTGTTTTATATATTCGATTACTTTCTTAAAATTTAATTTCACTGTTTTCACAGAGAAGAGATAATCGATTACATCTGTAAAGTAATCGATTACTTTTAAGTTTTCTTGAAATCCGTGTCAAAATCAATCTTAAATGTTTCCAGATTTGTTTTTACTTAATTGATTCTGATTTATTTTCAAAATTCAAATTTAAATATATTTTTGAAATAATTCCTTTTTAGTTTGAAAATCAATCTTAATATTTTTCCGGATTTGATTTTGATTTGATTCTCTTTTTGAATTTGAATTAATTCCAAAATCGTTTTTGATTTGATTTTGATTTTATTTTTCAAATTTAAATTTCAAATATTTTCAAATCTTTAGTTTTATTTTTATAATCTTTATGATTTGGTTTTTGATTTTAAACATGTGTTAATTATGGTTTTTAAATTGATTTTGAAATCAATTATATTCTCTTCTGGTTTTTCTAAACGCTTCTTCTTTTCTTCTTCTTCTTCAACAAAGTTTTTCACGTTCTATCTTTTGAAAAGAAAAACCTTCTCTTAGCCTAAGTACTTGTGATTTAACTTCAATACCAATAGTGCTATATTGTTGTATAAGTGTTGCTTAGAACACACTTTTGTTAGTGGGCTTATGTTGTTGTATCCGCACTAGATAGAGTGCACTATTGTTCTTGTACCAAACCTATCATATCTCATAACCGTTATTGTAAAGGGGTGTGTGACCCTTAGCTATTAGGGAGTGGGTCCCTAGTTTGGACGTGTCGCATGTTCGTGTTTGTAGGGTGAGGAACCCTTGTTGTGTATCTGGGGTAGTGGCTAGACGAATGGTGGGGCACCTAGTAGATAGGCTACCTTAGTGTGAGGGTGTGGTACCTCTGGTTGTAATTGGGACGCGAGGCGTCTTTGGTTATTTGATAAAAAACTCAAGCGGGTGGCTTGGGGACTGGACGTAGGTATTTCGCTGGAAAGGCTGAACCAGTATAAAATCTCTGGTGCAATCTCTCTATCCTTTATCTCTTTTATTTATTGTTGTTATTGTTGCTTGTGTGTTATTGTTTCATCTTCTCCGCAACGTAACTATTATTTATATTAATTTGATTGTATTAAATTAATAAACACGCGGCAACATTTTTCATTGTTGTTGATTTAATTGGTTCCGCGCATTACTATTATGTTTTCATAGTTGTTATTACAGCTTCCGCATAATTGTTTTCATTGTTTTAAGAGTTTTCATCTGCAACGATTATTTGAATTATTGAAAATGATTGATTTCGAATGTTTGCCAATGATTTTGTAAAAACCCAATTCACCCCCCTCATGGGTGACAGCTGTCAATCCTAACATGGGAAACCATGTTACTAGCAAGATTGCAGGTATTAGAGATATTGTGTTGTTAACTGATACAGGTAGCAAGCTTGTGCTGAAGAAGGTGAGACATGTCCTGGATATACGTCTTTACCTTATATCAACAGGAATGTTAGATGATGCTGGTTATGTGAGCCACTTTGGTGCTGGGAAGTGGAAGCTAGCCAAAGGAAACCTGGTAGTAGTTAGAGGTAAAAAGAAAGGCTCCTTGTATATTATGCAAGGAAGCATTTGTTCTGGAGAAGCATATGTAGCTGCAGACTCCAAAGATCTTTGGCACAGACGGTTGGGGCATATGAGTGACAGAGCACTCTAGATGCTCGCCAAAGAACACTTGACAGGTATAAAAGGACAAATATTGGAATCCTGTATTGACTGTATTGCAGGTAGACAATGCAGAGTCAATTTTCGGAGACCAGATGAACCCTCAAGGAGAGAAGAAGTACTTGAGCTTGTGCATTCAGATGTTTGTGCACCATCTGAGAAGTCCCTTGGAGGAGCCTATTACTTTGTCACATTCATTGATGATCACTCGAGAAGAGTATGGGTATACTTGCTAAAGAGTAAAGATCAAGTACTATCAGCAATCAAAGAATTCCATGCTCAGGTGGAGCGTGAGACTGGCAAGAAGCTGAAATGTCTAAAGGCAGATAATGGTGGAGAGTATAGAGGTCCATTCAAAGCCTATTGCAAGGCTCATGGGATCAGATTGCAGAAAACCCCACCAACAACTCTTCAACTGAATGGTGTGGTTGAGAAGATGAACCGGACAATTGAAGAGAAGATCAGATGTATTCTTAAAGATGCAAACCTTCCCAAGTCCTTCTGGGGAGAAGCCGTGAAGACTGCAGTTGATTTAATAAACTTGACTCCTTCAAGACCCCTCAAAGGTGAAATCGCGGAGGAAGTGTGGTATAAGAAGGGAGCATCCTACAATCATTTGAGAGTCTTCAGATGCAGAGCCTTCGTACACATTCCTAAAGATGAGAGGAAGAAACTAGATGCTAAGACCAAGGAGTGCATATACCTTGGGTCTCCCAAAGATGAGTTTGGGTATAAATTGTGGGATCCTATCAACAAGAAAGTTGTTAGAAGCAGAGATGTCATGTTCTTTGAAGATCAAACAATTAAGGACATCGGGCAGAGAAGGCAACCTAATACTAAGATTGCAATGATTCAGGGGGAGAGATTCCTCAACCTCAACAAGAAGTTCCTGATCAACAACCGGATCAGAGACACCAGCAGGATGACCCTGTCCAAGTAGAACATGAAGTTCCTAATCAAACAGATGTGCAAATGAATCCTGATCAAATGAATCAAGATGCACAGATGGAAGAAGAACATGAGCCAGCAGAGCATCAGATGCAGGTTGAACTAAGGCGTTCCTTAAGACCACCAATACCTTCTACAAGGTATTCCCCTAATGATTACATATTATTGACAGATGAAGGTGAACCTCAGTACTTCTAAGAAGCCTTAGAGACTCTTGAGAAAGAAGAGTGGATAAAAGCCATGAAAGAGGAGATGAACTCTTTACATGAGAACCAGACATATGATCTGGTAGAGCTGCCTAAAGGTAGAAAAGCTTTGAAGAACAAATGGGTTTACAAGCTTAAAATTGAAGAAGGAAGCTCAAGACCAAGGTACAAAGCTCGAATTGTTGTGAAAGGATGCAATCAGAAGAAAGGAGTTGATTTCGATGAGATATTCTCACTAGTGCTGAAGTACCCTTCCATCAGATTAGCCTTGGGTCTTGCTGCTTGCTGACCTTGAGGTCGAACAACTCGATGTTAAAACCGCATTTTTACATGGAGACATCGAAGAAGAAATCTATATGGAGCAGCCAAAGGGATTTGAGGTACAAGGCAAGGAGCACCTAGTATGTCGCCTAAAGAAGAGTCTGTTCGGTTTGAAGCAAGCATCCAGACAATGGTACAAGAAGTTTGAATCCTTCATTGTAACACCCCTAATTTTCGTCTCCCAAATAACCAAGAAATTAATTATAATAATTATTTTATAATTGATTTATATTAGTTTTGAAGGTTTTAGTTTTTGTACATTATGTGTTTTTATATAAAAATATGAGATATATTTTTATATGGTTATTTTGTACAAAAATGTGAATATTGTAAATTAGCCCTTGAGTTGGGACCTAATTGCAATATTAAAAAGGTTTTTGAAGAAAGAGTAATTAAATTATTAATTTTTGAATTTTATCAGTATGTAACCGGTTAGAAGGGCTGTGTAACCGGTTACACGATGAACTCAGAAATTGGGATTAGTGCGTTTGATGAGTAATCACCCAATTAATCCAGAAATCGCCACGAAACCAGCCTCAGATCAATGGAGAACACGCGTCGGTATGCATGTTACTCCAATTCGTCTATAAAAGGCTGAATTTCTGAGGATTTGGGGTTGATTTCTGCATTTGGTGTTGAAGAGAGGCTGATTAGGGTTTCTGATTCGTGTGGGTAAATTCTTCTTCTTCTCTGAGTGTTGTTGATAAGCGAGTGATACACCATTACAAAGCTTGAATCAAGGGCTTTGTATTGAGATAAAGTTTGTGAGTTGAGAGTTCCTGAGCTAGGAGAAATCGATTCATGAAGTTGGAGATTCAAAACTGTCACAGTTCTGTATTGGGTTTCTGGAACTGACTTTGAGCTTCGATTTTGGTAAGCTCAAGCTTTCTCTTGTTCTAGACTTGGTTTCCTTTCAAAGTTCAAGTTGCATGGTTTTGATAATGACCATTTTCCCTAATTTCCATGTCCATTTCATGTTCCAAATTCCTTGATCAATCTACCCTGTCAAAACGGTTCTGGTTTGAGGAGGAGCTTTGGGTGGTTGGTGTTCTACCTCAAATCTCTGCTCAAATCTTGTTCAAGCATGAACCTAAGGTAAGGGGGAAGCTTACTATTTGCTAGAATGAGAATAAATTGTGGTAGAATATAGGATGAGTCACCAAGAGACTCAAAGGGCATAAGTTGAAATGGTTAAATGGCTTGGAAGCCAATTTGAGCTCAATTGATGTTTTGAGCAATGTTATCTGAATGCATGCAAGCTATGTTGATGTTGATTTCATGACTTACTTGGATATTATGTGAATTGATGCATTAAGTTGTGAAATATGTGCAATTATGTGCAATTTGTGTATCCAAATTGAATGCATGCAAGATAGATATGTTTCTGTGTTTAAACATATTTATTTAAGGTATATGTACTCTGTTAAAGGTTGAAATTTGGTTAGATTTGAGTAGTGAAGAGAATGGTTTGTTAAAACTCATGTTTTAGTGTCAGACTGCATAATCTAACCGGTTACTCGATATTCGTAACCGGTTAGACCCTGTTAAAATGCAAAAGAAAATAAGTTTACAAAATCAGCATTGTGGTCTTACAAATCCTACTCAAATCTAGGCCTTAATTTCATGGAAAACAATATGAAAATAAGTTGATTTCACTGTTATAGTTCAGATTGCAGTTAAAGAGTTAATACCTTAAGGTAATGAGATAGTTTCAAGAGGAAATTATGCTCATTGGACAATGAAATGTGATTTAGACTTTTGAATGATATAAACAGTGGTTTTGAGGTATAAACATTGTTAAACTGGTTTATGGATTGGGTAGGGAATTCAAGAAAAAGGGTTTTCTGAATTACAATGGTAAACAGTTCAGGTCTGTAATTCTAACCGGTTAGCCTGGAACTGTAACCGGTTAGTACCTGAATCTGAAAAATAAAAAGTTAAGTTTTTGAATACCATTGACTTTGTTTTACCCAATCTAAGTTTAAGGGCATGTCTTGAGATAATTCAAAAGAGAATTTTGTGTCAAAGACTATACCTCAAATAAATCGTTCAAAAGAGAAATTGGAATATTTCTAAATCACAGTAATTAATGGAAAGACCAACCTTAGTAATTATGTATGCGATGCATGCATAGAGAAAGGTGATGAAATAGGTTGGCAAGGATTGTTTGTAATGTTCGGGGTACACGACCCTGTACTCTAGGAGTACTAAACTGATGCAACCAACTTGATGACACATTCTGGGAATGTGGCCATTGTCTGGGACATGGTTTCTTGGACACGTTCTGGGAACTTGATGCACACTCTGGGAGTGGTGCTTGATTATATTCCAAGTATGGGTTGCGATACGTTCTGGGAACGTATGTTAGTGTTATGGGAACACGTTGGTATAATAATGGAATTAAAGATAAAACCAACCTTGATGATTGTGCATTCATATAGAATGGAAGTTTGGTTGGTAGGAACGTTTATCATATTCTGGGAATATGAGGAGGGTACTCCGGGAGTACCAAATTATAACCTACTTGATGACACATTATAGATATGTGGCCAGTGTCTGGGACCTGGTTTTATACGTTCTAGGAACGTATGTTAGTGTTCTGGGAACACATTGATATGCAACCTACTTGATGACACATTATAGATATGTGGCCAGTGTCCGGGACCTGGTTTTTATGCGTTCTGGGAACGTGGTGCACACTCTGGGAGTGGTGCTTATTTATCCAAGTATGGTTTGCTACACGTTCTGGGAACGTGGTGCACACTCTGGGAGTGATGCGTATTATCCAAGTATGGTTCGGCATTACGTTCTGGGAACGAATGTCGGTGTTCCGGGAACACAAGGGTGTATTGGATGGACGTCCAAGATGGACTTTTAGAGGCCTCAGTTGTGGAAGGAAATCATGCATCATGCCACCTGCATTGAAAGAATTGTTATGATTAACCGGGTGTGCTCATATGATTATGCATCATGATTTGCTACAATGTTAACTTGTGGATGTTGGTTTTATTCTCATTTGATTATGCGAATATGTATAGCTAACCCCCATGCCCTTATTAGGTGTTGATTGTGCATCTAGCTTGCACAAGAATCAGTAAAGGGAGATGTCCCTTAGGTGCATGCAGAGTATAGAAAGTATGGGTTGGGAACCCGTTGTGCAGATATCGAGGATCCGACCAGAAGGATGTTTGGACAAAGGACCAGTGACCAGCTCTATAACATTTCTATTTTTAATAGAACTTATATGATACATATTTTGGAAAAAGTTATCATAAGAGGAATTCAGTTTCATAATTATACTTATTTGGTATTAATGGACTTGTTACACTTGATATATTTTGAGGGTACAATATGATGATTTTACTATGTTTCCGCAAACTCTGATTTTGGTAGTCAACCTTTATCATTGATCAAGTGTTTCTGAAATTAAATTTTCAAGGGAAGGGAAAATTCTTATTTTCAGATCTTTTTCCAACGATAACAAGTCCAAGTTTTCATAAACTTCTTACTTTTCTTATAAAGTAAGATGATATACAAGTTGTGTTACATTCATGACCAAGCGCAGTTTCAAGAAAACAATTGCTGATCACTGTGTGATCATAAAGAGGTATGAAAAAGATAATAGTTTTTTTATACTGTTATTATATGTCGATGATATGTTGATCATAGGTCGTGTCCAAGCCAAGATCACTAGTTTGAAGAAAGCATTGAGCAAGTCTTTTGCCATGAAAGACTTAGGTCCTGCAAAGCAGATCCTTGGGATGAAGGTGATCAGAGATCGTTCCAAGAAGTTGTTGTGGCTATCACAAGAAAAATACATTGAGAAAGTTCTCAACAGATTCAACATAGATAAGGCAAAGCCTGTAACATCCCGAATTTTAATTCCAATAGTAATTAGAATAATAATATGATTAGAAGGTGATAATTATGTTAAAGGAGGACTTAGGTGATGGATTAGGATTTCTTCGAGTGCCATAAAGGAGATAAGAAGTGTTTGCATCGGATAGGAAATTTAAAGAAGACCAAAGGAGGGTTAAAAACGGTGTTTTCGGTGTTATAAACACCCTATATTAGGAAGATTCAAAATAAAATATTTAAAAATTTAAACACAAATTCCACCATTGGATATGAAGATAAGGATTTTAGGAAGCTTGCTTTCAAATTTGAGCAAGATCTGACGGTTAACGAAGAAGTTATGTCGATTTGAAAGCAGAAAGAAAATAAAAGGAAAATAGAAAATAAATAAAAGGGGAACTGGGCAAAAGACTCAAGTCTTTTGTGAAAGACTCGAGTATTTCGAGCAGACTAGGAAAAAAATAAAAGCGAATCAACCCCCATTTTAGCCACAAACTCGACCCATTCTCTTTCCCCACCTCAAGAACACTCATTTCATGACTTGAAGCCTTAAAATCTCAATCCTTGTGGCCAACCATCATCATCCCCCAAGGTCCCAAGTGTGATCATCTCTTCACTCTCTCTCATAGGGTATCTCTCATTCTATGGCAATTTCTCTCTCTCTCTCTCCTCATCTCACACAAGTGCTAGGTAAGTTGGAGCAAGTGTTCTTCTTTCCTTCCTCCTTCTACACGAAATTATTGTCACCATCTCTAACCCTTGTCTTCTCTTTTGCTTATTAGGGAGGTTATGACTTTTCCACTCTCTTGAGTTTCTCTCTCCTTTAAGGAAAGGAAGTGGACTCTTCCTCACTCTCTTGTTTCACTCTCCGGCTTGTCTCCTAACCGCTCTCTCCTTCATCATCACACTTGGCTCTCCCGGTCCTAATTTTAAAAGCTCTAAGAGCTAGGGTTTGGTACTCCCTTCCCTCTCTCTTCATTGAGATAAGAAGGTAGTGTTACCTCTATTTAGGGAATGAATTCTAGGATGTTTATAGTGAAGGCTATATTAAGGAACCCTAGGGTAGACAATATGGATAAAAGTAAGATAATGGTAATAAAGAAAGAGAACCAAATTTATATCCATGAATATTTATGATATATGATGAAGTATGTGATATTGTGTGATTGTATTATATAAGTGTTGTGTGATGATGGATGTCAATAAATAGGAACAGATATTTAAGAATTAGATATGAACATGGGGTAATTGTAAGTTGGATTAGTTGGTGTAGGGAACTAAGTATTTTGATGTGTACTCGATGTTAGAAAATGAGAGTTGAACTTATTGTAAGTAATTGAGGATTAGTAGAAAGGCCTTAGGCATCGATGAATCAATTAAAGATGAATTGAGGAAATTAGGATTCAGGGAGATTAGTATGAGATGTTGAGCAAGAATGGGATCCTAGTTCATACATGATAAGATAAAAGAGAATTTAAGGATAGATAATATGGAGATGAATGTGTATGTGTGTGTTATGAATATAGGAATTGTTTGTTAACCCTTAAGTGATAATGTGAAAATGATAATAAGTTACCAATGAAAGGAAAGAGAGAAGAGACTAATTAATAGAAACTAATGAAGAGCAAAGATAAGTAATAAAGAAATAAAGAAAGAAAGAGAATATGATAAAAGATTAAAGAATTTGGTATGCGGATGCCAAGCCAAGTAAGTACGCCCCGCGGGTGCATTGGTTGTGTAAGACTCACATGTTTACGTGTGCAGCGGTAAGACGCACATGAAGTTGTGCGCAGTGGTGGGTTCGCAAAGCTGTCAAAAAGAAAAGTTATATGATGTCGGCAGATGGTCTATTGGGCTTTGTCGAAGCGCAACCCAGACAGTCTATTGGACTCTGGGGATCACTAGCGCAACTCGGACAGTCTGTTGGACTCCGGGAAAATAACCCAGACGGTCTGTTGGACTCTGGGGATAATTAATAAAAGAATAAATTCGGCGGACGGTCTGTTGGACTCTGTCGAAGCGCAACCCAGACGGTATGTTGGACTCTGGGGATTAATAGCGCAACCCGGACGGTCTGTTGGACTTCGGGGATGATTAATGAAAAGGGAAAAGAAAGAGAACAAAGGATAGAATTAGATGAAATAAAAAGAGGACTAGGAATGAAAAAAAATGTAAGAATAAGAGAAAAGGTAATGAGAATTAAGTGCTGAAACTTAAATAAGATAAATTATGTATAAGAAAAGAAAAGTTAAGAAGTTAAGAATGAAATAAATGAGATTGAATGTATGAAATGATTATGTTTGTTGTGTAATAGTAATAAGGTTAGGCTTAGTTCATTACTATGACTTTTTAGAATTTATTTTCCTAAGTTTTTTGTAATGCTACCCTTCTTGCTATTTTTCCTACAGGTACAGAAGCGGAGCTTACACCAGTGCAGGCCGAGCAGGAGTACACTCCACCACGTGGAGTGTAATGTTGTCATGGGTGGACCATAGTTTATATTATAAATGTTATTTTGGAAATTAAAATATGTATTAGTGTATGCCCTGAAACTTGTATTAATCGGGCGTTAGGATTTACCTGGTTGTAATATTATTATGTTTTATGCTTTAAAATTCCTCTGGTCTGAACAGGTACAAATAGGAAATTTTGGGAAAGTCCGAAAAACAGAGGAAACTCTGCCGGATTTTCGTCGAATTTTTCAAGTACCGTTTTTAATAAACCTTAACTAATTAAATGTGAGGGTGTTACAAAGCCAGCCAATATTCCACTAGCCGCGCATTTCAAGCTGAGTGCGATGCAGTGTCCAACTAGTGAAGAAGAGAAGACTGAGATGAGAAAGATGTCTTATGCCTGTGGTAGGAAGTTTAATGTATGTCATGATTTGTACAAGGCCAGATATTGCCCATGCAGTTGGAGTTGTTAGCCGATTCTTGTCCAATGCTGGCAGAGAACACTGGAATGCAGTAAAGTGGATTCTCAGATACTTTACTATGTACTACCAATAGATGTTTATGCTTTGGTAATGGAGATCATGTGTTGGTAGGATACACAGATGCTGACATGGCAGGTGATGTAGATTCCGTAAAATCCACATCAGGATATCTGACTACATTTGCAGGGGGAGCTATATCTTGGCAGTCCAAGTTATAAAGATGCATTGCATTATCAACCACTGAAGCCGAGTACATTATAGCATCAGAAGCTGGCAAGGAGGTGAAGTGGATGAAGAACTTATTCCGTGAATTAGGTCACGATCAAGAAAGATATGTTTTGCACTGCGATAATCAAAGTGCAATTTGCCTAGCTAAGAATCCTACATTTCATTCCCGGACAAAGCGCATTGACTATCGTTGTCATTGGATACGAGATGCTCTGGAGGAAGGGTTACTGCAGCTAGAGAAAGTTCATACTGATGACAACTAGTCTGATATGATGACCAAGGTAGTTCCAGTCAAGAAGCTCAAAGATTGTTGCTTAGGAGTAGGACTGATGACATCCCCTCAACTAAGTCAGGAAGGGGGAGAATTGTTGGGTTTCCTTCCTTATTTGATGGGAAGAGATAAAAATCCCAAGTCATTACTTGGAGAGAAAGTCAAGTTGAGTGGAAGACAAGTCAAGGTACTTAGAGAGCAAGCTTACTTACTTGGAGAGCAAGCTTATTTACTTGGAGACAAAGTCAAGCCACTTGGAGTGGAGAACAAGCAATTGGAGTGGGGAGCAAGTCAGAGCATCCAATCCAAAAAATATAAATAGAGCTCTCTAGGAGAGAGCAAGATGCACCAACACCACCAAACCTCAAGAGAGAGTCTTAGAGAGTTCTTCCACCATAGAGTCGGTATAGAGAGTTCCTAGCGAGACGCTGGAGAGAAATCCTAGTGCAATACTAGAGATATTTTATTCCATCCTTTTAGGGTGAGATTGAGAGTATTTCTCCTACACACTGAGAGACACTTTGTATTCCTACTTTTTCATAGTGGAGATTTTACTGGCTTGTGCCCGTGGTTTTTTACTTCTCTAATTTGGAGAAGGTTTTTCCACGTTAAAATTTCTGGTGTTATATCTTCTACTTCTACCCCTTCTATTTCCCAATAACTTACTTATCTGCATATATATATCGCTTCCTCATTGTATAGCCTATTTTGCGTCACACAGAGGAGGAAAATTAATTTTGGTTTTCCCAACAAGAAGAAAACAAAAAACCTGAGAAAGTGCATGCTTTTCCCCTAGTTTTACTTCATGAAATCAATCAATCCAATTCGGAGTTTGTGTTTCTGGTATAATTCAATGCGAATGCGAGTGAATTTCTTCAACTTCTTTTGTCTCTTCTCCCAAACTCAAACTCATGTCTCAACACATGACCCTCAAGTTTCTTCTTTTATCAAATTGGTCCCTCATTGCCAAATTGGTCCCCAACGAATAAAATTTGAATTTAATTTTGAAACATACTACAATTTTGAAAAATCAAACTAATGGATAAGTTTACTTGATTTTTTAGACTCAACAATTTAGTTAACAAAATAACATCTCCTTTGATTCCATTACAGCAATTTGATTTCATTTTTGATAGATATGATATTTTGAATTGAAAAAACAATCTACAATTTCAAATCAATTATAAATAATATGGACTAACTTATAGTTTAATCAGTAATTAAGTTTGATTCAATCTAATAATAACAATTTTCATATAAATAAAATCATGCAATTTAGTTCAAATTGTCTATTGAATTTTTTGGTTTGAAATACTTATTATATACGATGGGATGTGATCTAATATATTTGTTCATTCCCGTGCATCGCACGAATAATCTAAACTAGTTATTTAGTAAATTAGAAAGGGTATAAGAATTAGTAATTACGCATAATTTTTTTTTGAAATGGGTGCAAGGATGGGTATCATATTATTCAACCTGCTTCATATTTGGATATACATAATCATTAAGGGTTTTTTGCATAGAAGATGTTATAGACTAATAGGTTGATACGTTAATATCAACAAAATTACTAATTCTTAATAAATTTTTAATTGATAATATACTTATATATTCAACATAATACTTGAAGTTATCTACATATCTATTTTTAAGGTAGAGATAATGACATCGCTAACTATCCAATTTACAATCACTGAAAAATTGTTTGGCTTTACAATCATTCAATTTTTTGTGTCCTATTTTGGAAATTTTAAAAAAGAACTATGAAGAGTTTAAGAGATACTCTAATATCTTACAAGAAAAAATTATGTTAAGTTTGTTATGTTGAAATATTTTAGATTGATTATGTTATATTTGCAGGTAATATGTACAAGTATGGATATATAGATACCCATCAAATATGGGGATGAGTATCTGCTATAAAATAGGAGCGGAAATGAATTGAAATAATGAACAAGTGTGGTTCATCTTATAGATTACTCCACATATAAAATGACGATATACAACGATATTATTATTTGACAACAACCCAAACCCCAAATACACCCAAAATACGACACGGTATTTTCTCACCGATGTATCTACTAAATTCTCTATAATTATTACAAAGAGAATATTGTTACTAATGTTGCTGTTGTTGTTGTTGATGAAGCGAGTTACAAATGACAAAGCTCCTACGTATTTATAAGGAAATGTAACTACTAAATATAACGGAATGAATACAACTGAATGGAAGAGAATTGATTTCTCTTTACCAGAAAAAATAGGAGGATGTGCATGGAAATAGGAAGAGTGAAATTCTCCTTCCCGTACATGCTAAGTCAATTAACAAATCTCCACCTTGGCTTAGCATGTCTTCATTCCAATGCCAATTAACTCCAAACAATGTTTGAATTTGGATACTGTAACTAGTTTAGTCATCATGTCTGCTGGATTATCAGTAGTACCAATCTTTTTGACTAGAATAGTACCTTGAGAAATGATCTCCCAAATGAAATGATATCCGACATCAATATGTTTGGTTCTTTCATGATACATTTGATTTTTGGTCAAATGTATGGCACTTTGGCTATCATAGTAAACCACTGTGATATCTTGTTCCAAACCCAAACTTCCCACCAAACCTCTAAGCCAAATGGCTTCTTTCACGGCTTCTGCTGCAGCCATATATTCGACTTCTGTAGTAGACAATGCAATAGTGGATTGCATAGTTGCTTTCCAACTAATTGAACTTCCAGAAAGCGAGAAGACATACCCGGTGAGAGATCTCCTTTTATCTATATCTCCAGCATAATCAGAGCAACATAACCAATAATACTAGTGCTAGTATTATGACTCATACCATAAACCAAGCCAATATCTGCAGCACCTCGGAGATATCTGAGTATCCATTTCACAGCTTCTCAGTGCTTCTTTCCAGGGTTTCCCATGTACCTACTAACGACACTAACAGCATGTCATATATCTGGACGGGTGCAAACAATAGCATACATGATGCTACCGACTGCACTAGCATACAGAACAAGTGACATTTGTTCCTCCTCCTCAACGGATTGTGGTGACATTGCAGTTGAGAGTTTGAAATGGGCTGCCAATGGAGTGCTAACTGGCTTAGTATTCTCCATTCCAAAGCGCTCCAACACTTTCTCGATGTACTTTCTTTGAGACAAATATAATTTTCCTGCACGTCAGTCTCTGGAGATTTCCATGCCCAAAATCTTCTTAGAAGCACCCAAATATTTCATTTCAAATTCACCACTAAGTTGAGCCTTCAATTTCTTGATCTCTGACATGTTCTTAGCAACTATGAACATGTCATTAACATATAGCAATAAATAAATATATGAATCATCGTGGAGCTTTCTATGGTATACACAACTATCATTGTCACTTCTGGAATAACCATGACTCAACATAAAAGTGCCAAACCTTTTATACCACTGGCGAGGAGATTGCTTTAAGCCATATAATGACCTTTTCAAGAGACAAGCATGATCTTCCTTACCTTCAACTACGAATCCTTGTGGTTGCTGCATGTAAATTTCTTCCTCTAGCTCGCCGTGGAGAAAAGCCGTTTTTACATCAAGTTACTCAAGCTCCAGATCAAATAGAGCAAGCATGGCTAGTAACACCCGGATAGAACTATGTTTTACCACAGGGGAGAAAATTTCATTGTAGTTGATTCCTTCCCTTTGGCTGAAACCTTTTGCAACTAAACGAGCCTTGTATCTAGCTGCTTCTACTCCAGGTGATCCTTCCTTTTTCTTGAATACCAACCAACGATCTTTTGTCCTTTTGGCGGTTTCACTAGCTCCCAAGTTTGATTCTTGTGGAGAGACTCCATTTCCTCACCCATAGCAGCAATCCACTCTGCAGACTCATTACTCGAGATAGCCTCGTTATATGTTAAGGGTTCTCGAGCTTCAATGTCCTCTGCCACCGATAGCGCAAATGAGACTATGTCAGCATGACCATATCTCTTAGGTGGTTTTATCTGCCTCCTTTCTCGGTCTCTTGCGAGATTGTAATTCTGCAGTAGAGTCTCCTCTTGCTCTTCGACAACTTCGGGATCTTCTTCTTGAATAGGTGGATCAGAAGCACCACCTTGAACCTCCATTGGTTGTTCAATATTAAGCTCCACCTGCTTGCTAACACGATCTTCTTTATCTGCATTGCCAACCTCCTTCGTCGGATGAAGCATGAACGATTCATTAAATTTAACGTCTCTACTGATTATGAATTTTGGTGGTTTAGTTTCAGTGCACCATAATCTGAAACCTTTAACTCCGGATGCATATCCAAGAAATATGCATTTTTGTGCCCTTCGCTCAAGCTTCCCATCACTAATATGAGTATATGCAGGACACCCAAAAATCCTTAGATCAGAATAATCAGCTGGAGTACCAAACCACACTTCTATAGGAGTCTTTAATTCAATTGCAGTAGACGGAGATCGGTTCACCAAATAGCAAGCCATGTTAACAGCTTCAGCCCAGAATTCTTTTCCCAGGCCCGCATTAGAGAGCATGCATCGAGCTCTATTTAAAATAGTTCTATTCATGCGTTCTGCTACTCCATTCTGCTGTGGAGTCTTCCGCACAGTGCGATGTCTCACTATGCCCGCATTCTCACAGAACTCATTAAAATCACCTCCACAAAAATCCAAACCATTATCGGTTCGAAGATGTTTGATTTTCTTACCTGTCTGATTCTCAATCAACACTTTCCATTTCTTGAAAGTTGAGAAAACATCACTTTTGTTTTTGAGAAAATAAACCCAAACTTTCCTTGAAAAATCATCAATGAAAGTTAATAGGTATCTGGCACCACCTTTTGACAGAACAGGCGCAGGGCCCCACAAATCAGAGTGAATATAATCCACTGTACCCTTAGTCCTGTGAATGGCAGTGTTGAACTTGACTCTGGTCTGCTTCCCGTAGACACAGTGTTTGCAAAAGTCAAGCTTCCCAATCTTGTGATCACCTAGCAGACCTCGTTTGCTTAAGATAGACATTCCAGCTTCACTCATATGCCCTAGACGCATATGCCAAAGCCGAGTAGTATCAGAATCTGAATCAAGGGAAGACGATATAGATGCAACTCCACCGACTGTACTTCCTTGGAGTATATAGAGACCATTGACCAATTTTCCTTTGATCACAACAAGAGAGCCTCTAGAGACTCTTAGAACTCCACCATGAGCAGAATACTTATACCCTTGAGAATCAAGAGTACCCAAAGAAATGAGATTTTTCTTCAAGTCTGGTATGTGCCGAACATCTGTCAAAGTTGACCGGTAAGTTACGACACCATCGTGCATCTTGATTCGGATTGTTCCAATGCCAATGACCTTACAGGACATATGATTTCCCATAAGAACAATGCCACCATCAATTGACCGGTAAGTTATGAACCAATCTCGGTCTGGACACATGTGGAAAGAACAACCAGAATCAAGGATCCAAGTATCACCAAATGAACTAGTTGATACTGACAGAACACTGATGAGCATTTTATTTCCTATTTTTCCTTGCATTATTTTACTCCTATTATTGATACTTGTTGCCTATTTGACATTGTTTAGCTTGATTTAGTGATTTAGAGTTTATTGGACTACTATTCTGAATATTGTTTAATTTGGGATTATTTAGCCTAATTAATTCTATTTCTATTTTCAGGTCATATTTGGCACAAGGGCTTTTTGGACATTTTGGGAATGAAGATTTAATTTTGGAAGAGAAGATATATGATGAAGTGAAGATTGTAATCTATCTTTAGGATTAGTTGAGATTTAGTTATATCTTTTAAGATTTAGATTTTATCTATAGGATATTTTTAGATTTAATTTAGAGATAAGCTTTCCTTAGGATTTGGGCCCATGATTTAGGCCCGTTTTGAGATTTAAAAAGCTAAATTCGTGTAAACCCTGGGGAGAGAGCTTCCATTCACGTTTTTTACATTCTCTCTCATAGAGAAGGCTTAGTTTTGCTCTCCAAGCTTGTGGTGGCTGCTAGGGTTTCTCTCTCTTCCCTTTTTTTTCTACACGTTTTTGACTTATTTCATCATGGAAGGCTAAACTCTTAGGTTAAATCCCTTTGGTAATGTATCACATACTCTTGAGGTTTTATTCTTATGCTATTTCGTTTTTATTCACTGTTTTCATGCTTATTGATATGTTATGGTTCGCTTAGTTCCATTCTATAGAGATAATCCATGTGTATGAATGCTTAATTTATGCAAACTCGTAAAAACTCCATGCTTTGGCTTTTAATGCTTAATTAGAGGTTTGGGTTTTGGGGTGAGAATTGAATTTTCGCTTAGTATTTAATTCTCACGAGTTGGACAGTGAAGAGGAAAGAAATTGATCTTTTGTGACCGATGATAGAGTTGTGAACGCGAGCCAAAGGGGTTTATCCGCTTTTCCTTATCTGTTTCTTCGTTTTAATTTAATTCTGTTTTGATTTCAATTATTCAATATTCAATACAAAAAAACCCCCTGTTTTCTATGCATACTATGTGTTCGACCTTTTGCTTGATAAGATATTCCTTGGGAGACGACCTAGGAGTCACTTCCTAGTACTATACTTAAACTGTTTTTATTTGTATCGGGTACGACCTCGATCAAATTTGGCGCCGTTGCTGGGGAATATCGGTTCTTGCCAAAGGTCATTAGTAGTTAGTTAGTGTCGTAGTTAGTATAGTTATTATAGTGTGTCGTGTCTGATTTAGGGTCTAGTAGTCAATTCTGATAACCGGTTGAAGTTGCACTGTTTGCTGTTTTGCTATTTTGTTGCAATTAGTGTATTTGATTGATTCTGTGGTTGCTAGTTCACATAGTTGTGGGTGGAATTTTTGCACGAAAATTTATATCCACACTACTTTTATCATATAAAAAGGTTTCGAGGCACCACGATCACTCAGATCATCACTGGTTGTGAGTTCCAGAAAAATTTTCCAAGTTTTAGCAGCACTTTCTTCAAATCGTCGCAACTTTTGACCCGTAACTCGGAATTTGACGAATTTTATATCAAATCGAAGGGAATTTTCTGAATAATCTGATTTTTCTCACTTTCTCAAAAAACTCCTTCATCTGGATCCTGAAAAAGCCGTTTTACTATTTCTTTTTTATTTTACAAGTTTTATTTTCTTAGTTTTTGGTCTCTGATTTAATTGTTTGACTTGGTTCCCTTTTGAATTTTGTCCTCAAACTTTTTGTGGTATGTTTTCATGATTTTAGGGTGCTGAAAAAAATAAAGAAAAAATTTTAAAAAAATAAAAAAATTTTGTTGCCTATTTTGGTCATGTATATTAGTGACAGTTTGCTATGCTTCATGGTGTTCTGTTCAGTACATGACTAGGGGCAACCCAAGCTACTTGCATCCATATAACCCTGAAATTGATAGAACTTATCACAGACTAGTTAGACAAAATAGGAACCAGTCCATAGGTAGTGAGTCTATCGAGTCTTTACATAGTGAGTCTGCTTCTTTTTCTTCTATTCCTATAAATTCTGATTCTTATTCTGATTATTCTGAAAATATGGCTCAACCTCCACCATGTGAGAGGACATTGAGGGAGCTGGCTGCACCTGATTTCACTATTGAAGATTTGTGCATCCAGTATCCCGATGACCCGTATGAGCTAAGGTTTGGACTAATTCATTTGTTGCCCAAGTTTAATGGTCTTGCAGGTGAGGATCCTCATAAACATCTCAAGCAGTTCCATATTGTCTGTGCTACTATGAAACCACATGATGAGCAAGAGGATCATGTTTGTCTTAAGGCATTCCCACACTCCCTAGAGGGGCTAGCCAAGGATTGGTTGTACGATCTGGCCCCTGGTTCTATCACAGTCTGGGATGACCTGAAGAGGGCATTTTTGGAGAAATTCTTCCCTGCATGCAGAACAACAGCAATCCGAAAGGATATATCAGGCATCAGGCAACAAAGTGGAGAAAGTCTCTATGAGTATTGGGAGAGATTCAAGAGATTGTGTGCGAGCTGCCCCCACCATCAGATCTCAGAGCAGCTGCTTATTCAATATTTCTATGAAGGTCTCAACCTCATGGAGAGAAACATGCTTGATGCTGCAAGTGGTGGTGCCCTAGGAGACATGACACCTTTAGAAGCCAGAGTCAAGATCGAGAAGATGGCTTCCAATTGTCAACAATTCCATTCAAGGGGCAACAGCGATGCAATCATAGTGAGAGGAGTGAATGATGTTGGCACAAGTTCTGGTAAGGTTGAGAAGCTTGAACAGAAGATAGATTCACTTACAACTTTGGTCACTCAATTGGCCATCAACCAGAAGAAGTTGTCTCTGCCTGCTAGATTATGTGGCATATGCACATCCGCTGAGCACCCCACAGATGCATGCCCTTCTGTGCAGCAGCAACCAACGACTGGTGCTGACCAACCTGAGGCATATGCCGCCAACATCTTCAACAGTAGAAACCAGCAGCCACAGAACTTTGATCTCTCTACCAATAGATACAACCCTGGTTGGAGGAACCATCCCAACCTGAGATGGTCTGATCAGCAACCTTCACAGGTTCAATTTTAGAACAATTCCAGACCACCATATGTACCTCCTCCAGTCCAGCAACAGAGACAACAACAACAGGCTAATTCTGCACCACCAGCTCCTAGTACTGAGCAGCAGCCTTCATTGGAAGAGCTGATGAAACAGATGACCATGCAAAATCTCCAATTCCAACAGGAAACTAGAGCATCCATTCAAAGACAAGAGGCCTCCATTCAATCTTTGACCAATCAGATGGGACAGATGGCAACAACAATCAACACTATGCAATCTCAGAATTCTAACAAGTTGCCATCCCAAACAGTGATCAATCCAAACCAGAATGTGAATGCCATTAGTCTAAGGTCAGGGAAGCAGATTGTCACACCCACACCAGAATCTGACCTCAACAAAGATGATCTAGTTTCACCCAACAAGAAGACCCAAATGGTCGAGGAGAGTGAGCACACAAGTACCAGAAAATCCCATCCAGCTCAGCCTTCCTCAAGCACAACACCTGCTGCTGCCCAACAACCACCCCCCCATTCCTCTTCCTTTCCCACCAAGGGGGGTGACTCAAAGCAAGAAAATGGAAGAGATTGACAAAGAGATACTTGACACATTCAGGAAGGTGGAAGTCAACATACCCCTTCTTGATGCAATCAAGCAAATTCCAAGGTATGCAAAGTTCTTGAAGGATCTATGCACACAAAAACGGAAGCTCAAGGGCAATGAGAGGATCAGCATGGGAAGAAATGTCTCTGCTCTTATAGGTAAACCCGTCCCTCATATTCCTGAAAAGTGTAAGGATCCTGGAACTTTCTCTGTGCCCTGTATCATAGGTAATACTAAATTTGAGAATGCTTTTCTAGATTTAGGAGCATCTATTAATGTTATGCCTATGTCTGTTTTCAAGTCTCTTTCACTTGGACCTCTTCAACCTACGGGTGTGGTTATTCACTTGGCAAATAGATCTACTGCCTACCCCGCAGGTTTGATAGAGGATGTCCTGGTTCGGGTCGAAGAGCTTATCTTTCCTGCTGATTTTTATATTCTTGATATGGAAGAGAACACCTCTCGTAGTGCTGTCCCTATCATATTAGGGAGACCATTTTTGAAAACAGCCCGAACCAAGATAGATGTGCATGCAGGTACACTTTCCATGGAATTTGATGACAGTGTGGTTCGATTCAATATTTTTGATGCTATGAAACATTTTTCTGATGACCACTCTGTCTTTCATGTTGACTTGATTGATGATCTGATTGATGAGCATGTTCTAGACTTTTTGCATGATTATGATTTGCCATCTTTCACTAGCTCATTTACTTGTTCTGCATGTTCTGATTCCGAAATGTGCACTGCATGCATTGAAATTGACCAGTTTTTAAATTCTGCTACTGCATCTGTTGATTCATATGATATAGATTCAGATCATGCTAACCCCATTTCTGTTTTGCATGAGTCTAATTCACTTGTTCAGGTGCAGGCGGCAGAATCCAATTCTGCTGCTCCTTTAGTTCCATCTGTGATGCAGGCACCTTTATTGGACCTGAAGCCCCTTCCTCCTCATCTCAAATATGCTTACTTGGAGGCTGAGCAGAAACTTCCAGTGATCATCTCTACCTCCCTTTCTGTTGATCAAGAGAAGCAGCTGCTGGATGTGATTAGAGCAAACAAAAGGGCAATAGGATGGACTTTGGCAGACATACCTGGTATTAGCCCCTCCATGTGCATGCATCGGATTTTATTGGAGGATGGGGCTAAACAAGTGAGACAACCCCAGAGACGGTTGAACCCCCAGATTCTTGATGTGGTAAAGAAAGAGGTCACTAAGCTGCTGCAAGCTGGTATTATCTACCCCATTTCAGACAGCACTTGGGTAAGCCCAGTTCAAGTAGTTCCCAAGAAGTCTGGGGTGACAGTTGTCAAAAATGAGAAGGATGAGCTGATTCCCACTAGAGTGCAGAACAGTTGGAGAGTCTGCATTGATTATAGGAAGCTCAACCAGGCGACCCGCAAGGATCACTTTCCTCTTCCCTTCATTGATCAGATGTTGGAGCGCCTGGCAGGTAAATCTCACTATTGCTTCTTAGATGGTTTCTCTGGTTATTTCCAAATCTGTATTGCACCAGAGGACCAACATAAGACTACATTTACCTGTCCTTTTGGTACATTTGCTTATAGGAAGATGCCTTTTGACCTATGCAATGCTCCTGGCACTTTTCAAAGATGTATGATGAGTATTTTTAATGACTTACTTGAACATTGCATAGAGGTCTTCATGGATGATTTTAGTGTATATGGTTCCTCTTTTGATGCATGTCTTGATAGTTTGTCTAAGGTGCTTAATAGGTGCATTGAGACTAACCTTGTCTTGAATTTTGAAAAATGTCATTTTATGGTAGAACAAGGCATAGTCTTAGGGCACATTATTTCGCATAAGGGCATAGAGGTTGACCCTGCTAAGCTGCATGTCATATCACATTTGCCTTACCCCTCTTGCGTGCGAGAGGTGCGTTCTTTTCTTGGCCATGCAGGTTTCTATCGCAGGTTTATTCAGAACTTTAGCAAGATAGCCCTTCCACTATCCAACTTGCTTCAAAAGGATACCACATTTGAGTTTGGAGACCAATGCAAGAAGGCATTTGATGAGCTAAAGAGAGCACTCACCACCACTCCCATCATCCAACCACCTGACTGGACTCTCCCATTTGAGCTCATGACCGATGCCTCGAATTATGCTTTGGGAGCAGTTCTCTCCCAAAGGGTTGGTAAGATGTCTCATGTGATTTATTATGCATCTAGGACTTTAGATTCAGCACAAGTTAATTACACCACAACTGAAAAAGAGCTGTTAGCCATTGTCTTTGCACTTGATAAGTTTAGATCATATCTATTAGGTTCTAAGGTTGTGGTGTATACTGATCATGCTGCTCTGAAGTATCTTTTGAAAAAGACAGATTCCAAACCTAGGTTGATTAGATGGATGTTGCTCCTCCAGGAGTTTGATCTTGAGATTCAGGATCGGAGTGGTGCGCATAACCTTGTCGCAGACCACTTGAGCAGAATAGAGAGAGAGGAGGATGCATTTCCTATCCGGGATGACTTCCCGGATGAGCAGCTTTTAGTTTTGCATGTTTCACATCCCCCTCCCCTTATTCCTTGGTTTGCTGATATTGTAAATTATATAGTTGCATCTGTTTTTCCACCCTTGGCATCCAAAGCTCAAAGAGACAAATTGAAGAGCGATGCCAAGTATTATGTATGGGATGACCCCTATTTGTGGTGTTTTTGCAGCGATCAGGTCATTCGCAGGTGCATTCCAGACCAGGAGATCCAATCGGTTCTCCAATTTTGCCATGCTTCACCAGTTGGAGGCCACTTTGGCACTCAAAGGACAGCACGAAAGGTGTTGGATTCTGGATTTTATTGGCCTACCATCTTCAAGGATGCAAGAAAAATCTGCAGCTCATGTGAGCAATGTCAAAGGGCAGGAGGCACCCTATCTTGGAGGCAACAGATGCCGCAACAACCTATGTTGTTCTGTGAGGTGTTTGATGTCTGGGGTATAGATTTCATGGGCCCCTTTCCTGTTTCTTTTGGTTTTTATTATATCTTACTTGCTGTGGATTATGTATCCAAATGGGTGGAAGCTAAGGCCACCAGGACTAATGATGCTCAAGTTGTTGTAGATTTTGTCAAGACTAATATCCTTTGCAGGTTTGGCATACCTAGAGCCATAGTCAGTGATCAAGGCACACACTTCTGCAATAGATCTATGCAAGCTTTGCTCAAGAAGTATGGGGTTGTGCACAAAGTTTCTACACCATATCACCCCCAAACCAATGGGCAAGCTGAGATTTCAAACAGAGAGATCAAGCGGATTTTGGAGAAGATGGTGAAGCCTAATAGAAAGGATTGGAGCACACGATTGGAGGATGCTCTATGGGCCCATCGGACTGATTACAAGGCACCCATAGGGATGTCACCTTATCGGATTGTTTTTTGTAAGGCATGCCACCTGCCTGTGGAGATAGAGCACCGTGCATATTGGGCTGTGAAGCAATGTAACTTAGCTCTTGATTAAGCGGGTGAGGAGAGGAAGCTGCAGTTGAGTGAGCTAGATGAGATCCGTTTGGAGGCTTATGAGAACTCCAAGTTCTACAAAGAGAAGACCAAGAAGCTCCATGATAGCTCAATTTGCAGAAAGGAGTTCTTGGTTGGTCAAAAAGTGTTGCTCTACAACTCTAGGCTTGGAATCATGAGTGGAAAGCTCCGCTCTAAATGGATTGGACCGTTTGTTGTCACCTAGGTGTTTCCTTATGGCACTGTGGAGATCAAGAGTGAGTCCACAGACAAGAGCTTCAAAGTCAATGGTCACCGACTCAAGCCTTTCCTCACTACCCCTTCTTTGGATGATGCACCTGTGGAGGAGGCCTCATTGGTCGACCCCATTTTTGACCCACCATGATTTAGGGAGTCTTCTTTTCTCCTTCTTTACTACTTTTATTCCACTTGTCTATATCTGTCTGATTTTGCTATTTGTTTTACATTGAGGACAATGTGTGATTTAAGTGTGGGGGGGAGAGTAGTTTAGGTTGCATATTTTTGCTTTGATTTTTTTTAGGTTTTTCTAAGTTTTGGGCATTTTCTTGCATGTTTTTGCTTCATTTTAGTAGAGTCTTGGTATCTTGTGTCTGAATTCATGCATTTCTGTGTGTAAAGTTGCTTTTGATAATTAAGAGGTGGTAACACTGTGATAGATTTGTCCCTTTTGTGAGGATTTGAGCCTTAATTGTGGGTGGATTGCTATATATGCCGCCTAATTTTTCTTTCATGTGTGATTGCACTCTGGATTACTTGCACTCTAGAACTTGACTTGACTCTTGTTGATACTTGATATTCCCATGCACATTTTGAAATGATTTAGGCATTTTTTTTCTTGAATAAGCCACTAGCCATATGAGCCTACCTTGAATGAATTTATCCTTTGATAGCCCCTTTGAGCCTTTATATCCCTTTTCTTTGTTCTTTAGCTCATTACAAGCCTATGACTGAAAAACCATGATTGTCCTAACCTTAGGGAATGTTGGAGCTTTGGAATTGTTTTGGGAATGGGTATTAAGTAAGCGAGGGTGCTTTGTTCTTCATCTCTTGTGAGTTCTGGGTTTTGCCTCTATGGTCGGTGACGTAATTATGACTTTATCTCATTATGCCATTTTTATTGTTACTTCTTTTCTTTCCTTCATGAAGTTCTGCAATGTAATGCAATTAAAAAAAAAAGAAGAAGACAAAAAAAAAATGGAATAAAAGGTTGATTGAGGCATGGAGGATTGGAATTAGAGGTTGTTGTTATGTTTACCATTTCATTCTGGGGTGGATTGTGCTTATTTTTTTACTTGTTCCCCATTGCTCCTCTATTCCCTGGGTTTTAGCTACATTTCCCATATTTTTATCCTACCTTGTCCTTGGCCCCATTACAACCCTGAAAAGACCTTTTGATCTTAATGTGCATGTGTGTTGATTGTTGATGTTAGAGGCTTGTCAAGCCTATGGTTGTGTTTGTTTTTCATGATGTGCCTTGAGTGTAAACACTGATTAACCTTAAACACTTGAGTGTAAACACTATTGAGTGATCCTTGTGAGTTTCTATCATCTTTGTGACTACCCTCTTGATGTCATTGGTTTTCTTTGCATATTTGAAATAATTGGATGATGTTCATGGATGCCTTGATTCTTTGGTCCTTATTTTCTTCGTGTGCTCGATTTTGCCCATTTCTTTGCATTTCCTAGAATTCATTGTGAAGTATGTAATCTCTTAGGTTTGCATTCATTAGTTTTAGTAATCTTGTTGCATGATTCACTTTGGTGCATATTGATTTTCTCAGTCCTAATTCTTAGTTTTGCCCAGGAGTGCAAAAGGATAAGTGTGGGGGTATTTGATGAGCATTTTATTTCCCATTTTTCCTTGCATTATTTTACTCCTATTATTGATACTTGTTGCCTATTTGACATTGTTTAGCTTGATTTAGTGATTTAGAGTTTATTGGACTACTATTCTAAATATTGTTTAATTTGGGATTATTTAGCCTAATTAATTCTATTTCTATTTTCAGGTCATATTTGGCACAAGGGCTTTTTGGACATTTTGGGAATGAAGATTTAATTTTGGAAGAGAAGATATATGATGAAGTGAAGATTGTAATCTATCTTTAGGATTAGTTGAGATTTAGTTATATCTTTTAAGATTTAGATTTTATCTATAGGATATTTTTAGATTTAATTTAGAGATAAGCTTTCCTTAGGATTTGGGCCCATGATTTAGGCCCGTTTTGAGATTTAAAAAGCTAAATTCGTGTAAACCCTGGGGAGAGAGCTTCCATTCACGTTTTTTACATTCTCTCTCATAGAGAAGGCTTAGTTTTGCTCTCCAAGCTTGTGGTGGCTGCTAGGGTTTCTCTCTCTTCCCTTTTTTTTCTACACGTTTTTGACTTATTTCATCATGGAAGGCTAAACTCTTAGGTTAAATCCCTTTGGTAATGTATCACATACTCTTGAGGTTTTATTCTTATGCTATTTCGTTTTTATTAATTGTTTTCATGCTTATTGATATGTTATGGTTCGCTTAGTTCCATTCTATAGAGATAATCCATGTGTATGAATGCTTAATTTATGCAAACTCGTAAAAACTCCATGCTTTGGCTTTTAATGCTTAATTAGAGGTTTAGGTTTTGGGGTGAGAATTGAATTTTCGCTTAGTATTTAATTCTCATGAGTTGGACAGTGAAGAGGAAAGAAATTGATCTTTTGTGACCGATGATAGAGTTGTGAACGCGAGCCAAAGGGGTTTATCCGCTTTTCCTTATCTGTTTCTTCGTTTTAATTTAATTCTGTTTTGATTTCAATTATTCAATATTCAATACAAAAAAAACCCCCTGTTTTCTATGCATACTATGTGTTCGACCTTTTGCTTGATAAGATATTCCTTGGGAGACGACCTAGGAGTCACTTCCTAGTACTATACTTAAACTGTTTTTATTTGTATCGGGTACGGCCTCGATCAAACACTATCAGTATTTTCAACCACACAAGCTGAGTGACTTGAACCAGCCTCATTCTTTTCTTTGAGTTTCGGACATTCTGCTTTCCAATGCCCTTCTTTCTTGCAATATCTGCATCTCCCCTTTCGTTGTCTAGATTTAGATCTAGACTTGCCTCTGTTAAAACTACTCGAGCCAACTTCCCTAGATCTCCCTCTAGCGAATAAGCTTGTTGCAGGATCATCATGTCCACTGTTGTCGTGCTCCATCTTCTCACGACTCAAAAGTGATGATTTAACCTCATCAATATTAAGAATTTCACGCCCATATATGAGGGTTTCTCGAAAATTCTTGTATGAGGGAGGTAAGGAGCAAAGCAATAGCATTGCTTGTTGCTCACTTGAGAACGACTCATCTATATTTTTCAATTCCATAGTCAAATAAATGAACTCAGAAATGTGTAATCTAACATATCTCCCTTCATCCATGCGAAGTGTGTACAAACGTTGTAACACACCGAGACGATTAGCCACCGTCTTTTTCATGTATAGGGACTCCAACTTGGTCCACAAAGCCTCTGTCGTCTTCTCCGATAAGACCTCCTGCAAAACATCGTCTGTGATGGATAGGTGAATAGTTGACATAGCTTTTGCATCTATGTCATCCCACTCAGAATCCTTCATTGTGTCAGGCTTCTTTTCTTTCCCATAAAGTGCCACCTTTAAATTTTGCTGGGTCAAAACAGCCATCATGCGAACCTTCCACATTCCAAAATTGATGTGCCCATCAAACTGCTGAATATTGAATTTTGTAGTCGTCATTTTTTAATACACAAATTCCCAGAACGCTCTAAGCGCTCTGATACCAGTTTGTTATAAAATAGGAGCGGAAATGAATTGAAATAATGAATAAGTGTGGTTCAGCTTATAGCTTACTCCAAATATAAAATGACGATATACAACGATATTATTATTTGACAACAACCCAAACCCCAAATACACCCAAAATACGACACGGTATTTTCTCACCGATGTATCTACTAAATTCTCTATAATTATTACCAAGAGAATGTTGTTACTAATGTTGCTGTTGTTGTTGTTGATGAAGCGAGTTACAAATGACAAAGCTCCAACGTATTTATAAGGAAATGTAACTACTAAATATAACCGAATGAATACAACTGAATGGAAGAGAGTTGATTTCTCTTTACCAGAAAAATAGGAGGATGTGCATGGAAATAGGAAGAGAGAAATTCTCCTTCCTGTGTACATGCTAAGTCAATTAACAGTATCAATATTGCTACTCACACAAATGTAGGATAAGATATAGCTAGGTACTTTTTAAAAATTTGGATATGGGAGTAGATTCTCTAATACTCTACCCAAACTATACCCATTACCGATAAAACTTTTACTCATTTTCATTGTTTTTTTCTTCTTCATTTGACCATGCTCTCAGTTTGTCTTTATTTTTGCTTTACTATCTTGCTACCCCATTTGGGGTAATGGAAATTTCTTACATGCTATCTTGATTATGTATTCTATATGTATCACAATGTCAATAATTATCATTCATTGCTTAATTGTGTTTTTAATATTTGAATTTTAGGGTTATTTTGTTACATGTTTCTTATAAATTGTTTGGCTCCTTGAATTTACTTATTGATTTGCCATATATCACTGCTACTCGTTCCAATCAAATTTTGTTGATTTGTTACACTAAAATCTTAGTAAGATGCAGGAGGTTAATCACATGATGTCACATGGACAAAGATTTTTTTTAATTAAAAAATCTAAAAAAATATATTTTTAAATTTTTTTTGGACTGTATTCCTTGCGGAACCACCGGTATCCCCAAGAGTACCCTTAATATCAGGGAGGCCTTGAGACTAATCCAGAACGAGCTGCGTGGCTGGCTCTCCCAGCGGGATGATTTTGGTGGGAATCGAACACGGGGCTACTAGCACCTGTATCTCATTCCCAAGATTTCAGTTGGGGCCTTACACCAACTGAACCAAACCTCGTTGGTATATTTTTACATTTTTAGTTAAAAAAAAGTATTGGAAATAATTGTCGTCTTAGCTCACGTGGTATCTGTTATGGACCAGAAGTAGAATTATACTTCGGTAAACCGGTTTACCGGTAAGGTCTGGTCCAGTTAGGATCTTTGATCTCATGAAACCGGTTAACTAGTATTAGAAGCCCTTTAAGGGCCCAAGTCTTCAGAAAATCGGTTTACCGGCATAAAAGCCTTTCTAAGAGCCTAATACACCTAGAAACCGGATTACCGGTATGTGCGGCCCAATAAGGGTCCAAATCTTCTATTTCCCCGAAATCACAAAGAGGAAGACTTCTGGTTGACAAGCATAGGGAAGAAAGATTCCTTTACCTCGTGATACCGGTATAGCGGTTACACAGAGGATAGGGAAATGAAGTAGGATTCTCTTGGATTCCTATACAATGATGAGCAGCAGCTCTCCAATAATGTCCACTTTACTCCTGCTATTATCACCTGCCGTTAGCGGAAATTCGGCAATACCCATTGATGAGGAGGGAAACCCAACAGTAAGGATATCAACTTATATAAGAGAGTAGAGGGTAACCAGGTATGCATCCTTCAATCTCACACAAACACACACAACACCCAAACAAACGACAATAGAGCTGGTATCCTAGTAATCAGGGTACCTATCTTCAGTCTAAAAGCAAATAGTAGAATACTTGGACACTTGACCGCTTAGTTCAAGTACCAGATATTCTACGACAGAACATTGGCGACCACAGTGGAAGCGAGAAACTTATTCCCACCACTTCTGTGAAAGAGACGGATAACCGGTCACAAGGAGAACGAATCGAACCCAGCCACCATAGTGGGGGAGACCTGAGGAACCGTTTGAGCTCGTCCCTCACTCTCACACAACAGAAAGACTTAAGGGAGCACCTGAGTGAAGGTAAGAAACGAGTGGAAGAAGAACGATCCAAATATGATAGTCCCCCTCGTACTGATCAGGAAAAATCGCGGCAGAGGCCATCCTTTAAGGGTGATAGCCCCCCGCATTCTGAGCATGAGAGCAGAGGATCGTCGGATGGATGTTCGCAAAGAAAAATGAACTTGGAAACGGAGTTGGCTCGTCTCCGAAAGCGTTTGGATGCGCAAGATAAATTAATGAAAGAGCTGAAAAAAGGGACAATGTTTTCCACTCCAGAAACTGAAGAAGACCCTATGAGGGAGGAGGAGCTAGAGGAAAGAGATCATCCATTTTCTGATCAGATTATGAACTTTCCGATGCCTGAGAATCTCAAAGCTCCAACTAATGTGGATTCTTACTTCGGAAATTCGGACCCTCAAGAGCACATAGACAGTTTTTTGGTGGCAATGTCTTGTCAGGGGGCTAAAGATGCGTATAAGTGTCGCACTTTTCCCTTGACTCTGAAGAAGGCAGCATTACGATGGTATTCAAAACTGGAGCCCAATTCTATTAGGTGTTGGAAGGATTTAGCTGCAAAATTCCTGGGCCATTTCACTACCAGTAAGGCTCAACCAAAGTTTGAACATCACCTATCGCAGATTAAACAGGGAAAAGATGAGTCACTAAGGGATTTCCTCACTCGATTTAATTCAAAATACCTGTCGATCAGTGACATTGAAGCATCTGTGGCCCTTCACTTGTTGATGAGAGCCCTGGAACCTGGTGAGTTTACTGATCATTTGGTCATGCACAGGATTAGAACTATGGATGAAGTGATGGAGAGGGCAGAAAAGTATATCAATCTGGAAGAATATCAGAAGGCCCAGGATAACTATGTCATTGGAGGAATAGGTAAGAAGAAGGATGCGTTCTTTCCAAAAGGATCAGGAAAAGCTAATCGAGAAGGGGAAAGGACTGGAAGATGAGATTCAAGGGGAAGGAAGCCAGAGAGCAAATATGACGAGTACACGCCCTTGAACACTTCAAGGTCTCAGATCCTTAGAGAGGTAATGAATGCAGACCTGATGGAAGTAGACAGACCTCCCCCGCTAAGAAGACCACCCACCAAGGAAAACCAGCGTAAAAGATGCAGTTGGCATGGTGGATATGGCCACACGGATGAAGAATGTGTCCAGCTTAGAGACGCATTAGAAACGCTGATAAGAAGGGGAAAACTGAATAGGTATGTCCGGTCTCCTGGAGGGTCATCCAACGAACGTAATTCTGGAAGGAGAGCCAGATGCCCAGTAAGGAGGAGAACCAGGAGCCCTGTACGGAGGAGAACCCGATCACCAGCAAAAAGGGATAGAACCCCCAGGCATACCAGAAATTCCCCCGTCAAAAAAGAAGGTAACAATGGTCCTAGTAATGAAGATTTAGAACTAATCTCTACAATTGCAGGAGGATTTTCAGGTGAAAATGATTCTATAACATCTCAGAAGCGGCAGCTAAAGCTCGCAACAATGGCTGTCGCCTCTTCCAGCAGACAAAAAGTGTCCCATCCGCCTATTATGTTCACTAAAGCAGATCTGGAAGGAGTCATTCCTCATCATAATGACCCATTGGTGATAACAGGGATAATTGACAGGTTCAAGGTTTGCAGAATGATGGTAGACCAAGGGAGTTCTTCTGACATCATGTTTTCTGAGCTCTTTGATCGATTGAAGTTGAAGCCTCAGGATCTTCGTCCATGTCAAAAGGAGTTAATTGGTTTTACTGGAGACACTATCAGACCAAGGGGATATATTGACATCAGGCTAACACTGGGAACACCCCCTCAATGTCGGACTGAGAAGGTATCTTTTGTGGTGGTAGATTGCCCATCAACGTATAATGCGATTTTAGGGCGCCCCACCCTGAAGGCATTCTAGGGGGTCGCTTTCCCTCTTCATATGGCAATGAAATTTCCAGGAGAGAAGGGTTCAGTCATTACTGTACGGGCATATCAAATGCAAGCGAAAACCTGCTATATTGCTAGTTTGAAGGCTACTAAGGAGAATGCAAAGAAACAAGTGTAGATAAAGAAAGGCAAAGCCCCCGCTTCCTCTTCTGGTGTGATGATGGTAGATTTGGACATGAGGGAGGACATTAAAGAGGAATGTCCCAAACCTGAAGGAGAATTGGAGAAAGTCCAAATAGGAGAAACCTCAGATCACTGGACACAGATAGGAAAGGATTTGCCAAAAGAAGAGAAGGAGAAGCTGGTTACTTTGTTAAAGGAGAACAGAGACCTGTTTGCATGGACAGCTGCTAACATGCCTGGTTTGGATCCGGAGTTTATTTGCCACCGTCTGTCTATATATCCTACATTCAAACCAGTGGCTCAGCGCAGGAGGAAGATGGGTGCCGAGCGACATAAAGTCATCGCTTCAAGTGTGGAGGAGCTTTTACAGGCCGGTTTCATTCGAGAAGTCCCTTATACTACATGGCTGGCGAATGTGGTTCTGGTGAAAAAAGCTAATGGAAAATGGCGCATGTGCGTCGATTATACAGACCTCAATAAAGCATGCTCCAAGGACACCTACCCACTTCCCAACATTGATAAGCTTGTAGACAGCTCAGCCGGTTACCAACTACTCTCCTTTTTAGACTCTCATTCTGGTTACAATCAAATTCCAATGTTTGAAGATGATCAGGAGAAAACAGCTTTCATGACCGATAGGGCAGCTTATTGTTATACTGTAATGCCTTTCAGTTTGAAAAATGCAGGTGCTACTTATCAAAGGATGATGGATAAAGTTTTTGCTGAACTAATAAGTCCAACTTTGGAAGTTTACGTGGACGACATGATTGTCAAGTCCATGGTACAAGAGAACCACAAACAAGATCTAGAAGCGGTCCTTGCCAAGGTACGTAAACACAATATGCGGCCTAATCCACTAAAGTGTGCCTTTGGTGTCACGGCAGGGAAGTTTTTAGGTTTTATGCTCACTAACAGAGGGATAGAGGCTAACCCAGAGAAATGCGAGGCAATCACTCGTATGAGGAGCATTCAGTCAAAGAAGTTCAACAACTTACAGGTCGTATTGCTACATTAACAAGGTTTTTGTCCAAATCAGCTTACAAGTCGTTTCCTTTGTTCAAGTTGCTGAAGAAGGACAAGGACTTTAAGTGGTCTGGAGAATGCGAAGCTGCTTTCCAGGAGCTCAAACATTATCTTTCAAATCCTCCAATCCTCAGCAAACCTGAACCAGGTGAAACGCTGTATTTATATTTATCTGTTAATGATGAAGCTGTAAGTGTTGTCTTGGTCAGGGAAGCTGAGGAAGGACAAAAGCCCGTATATTTTGTTAGCAAGGTATTGCAGGAGGCTGACAAAAGGTACCAGAAGGTGGAGAAGATGGCGTTTGCGCTATTTATCACTGCTAGGCGCCTGAGACAATATTTCCAGTGTCACCCGATAGTGGTTCGAACTGATCAACCCATCCGGCAGATACTACAAAAGCCTGATTTGGCAGGTCGCATGATCGCATGGTCAGTGGAGCTTTCCGAGTATGGGATCAGCTACGAAGCCAGGACAGCCATAAAATCACAAGTGCTAGCAGATTTTGTAGCAGAATTAACACCAAGAGAAGATCCTAAAAGTTGTACTCTCTTCGTGGATGGATCTTCTAACCCTTCAGGAGGAGGAGCTGGAATCATTCTGGAGAATGCCCAAGGTATTTCTATTGAATACTCTCTTAGGTTTGACTTTCAAACGTCTAATAACCAAGCGGAGTATGAAGCTTGCCTGACCGGCATGACTATGGCCAAGGATCTTGGAGCTTGCTCTATCCTCCTGTACAGTGATTCTCAACTGGTGATTTCTCAAATAAAAGGAAATTTTCAAGCAAAGGAGCCTTTGCTGCAGCAATACCTCATGAAATGCAAACAGCTGGCAGAAACGTTTGAAGAAGCGGATTTCAAACATATCCCAAGGGAGCAGAATTCGCGTGCTGACATTTTATCAAAACTGGCAAGCACCAAGAAACCAGGAAATTACAGATCAGTGGTGCAACAAACTATATTCCACCCTAGTGCGACTCTAGCAGTGGAAGATGAAGACTCGTGGGCTTCCCCTATTTTGGCGTATTTACTCTATGGCGCGCTTCCAGCAGAAGAAGAAGCATCCAAAAAGGTAGGAAGGATGACCCCACATTTTGTCATTCAGGATGGATTGTTATATAGAAGAGGATTTTCCTCGCCCTTGCTCCGATGCCTGTCCAGCAAAGAGGCGAAAACAACCATGAAAGAGATACACGAAGGAAGATGCAGCCATCATCTAGGAGGAAGGAGTTTGGCAAGGAAAATCTTAAGAGCGGGGTTTTACTGGCCTACGATACAGCTGGATTCTATGAACCACGTCAAAAAATGCGATAGATGTCAAAAGCATGAGGATGTTCACCTTGCCCCCCGGAAGAATTACATTCGATTTCTGCTCCATGGCCGTTTTATCAATGAGGAATGGACCTATTAGGCCCTTTTCCACAAGCTGCTGGGCAAGTGACACATCTGATTGTAGCTGTGGATTATTTCACTAAGTGGATCGAAGCCAAGGCAGTGGCCACTACCACTTCAGCCCAAATCCAGAAATTTCTCAGCAACCAGGCAATCCCACGATTTGGCATTCTTGCAGTGATTGTTACTGATAACGGCCGCCAATTTGTCAGCGAAGCCTTTCAAAATTTCCTCCGTGAGTTGGGAATAAAACAACGCTTATCCTCTGTGGAACATCCACAGACCAATGGACAGGCAGAAGCTGCAAATAGGTGCATCTTAAGGGGTATAAAGAGGAGATTAGAAGACAGTAAAGGCAAGTGGGTGGAAATTATAGAGTCCATACTTTGGTCATACAGAACCACCCCTCATTCTGCTACTGGAGAAACTCCTTTTAAATTAACTTATGAAAGTGAAGCTATGATCCCGCTAGAAATAGGATCTACCAACTTGAGGTCAAGATACTTTGACCCTGACACAAATGTAAAACTTCTGAGGGAGAATCTTGATCTTTTGCAGGAATCAAGGGAGATGGCTACTATTCGCATCGCAACGATCCAGCAACAATCGGCCAAGCAGTACAACTTGAAGGTTATTCGCCGTTCATTCAAGGAAGGAGATTTGGTCCTAAGAAGGGCAGATGTGCATGGCAAATAACCGGCACATGGGAAGTTAGCTGCTAATTGGGAGGGTCCATATCGGGTCCGTGCAAAGATAGATAATGGAGCTTACTTTCTGGAAACAATAATAGGAAACAGGATCAAGAACCCATGGAATGCAGCAAAACTTCGAATTTATTACAGTTGAAGATCCCTTAGAGAGGAGAAAACAATTTTTAGGACGTTTTTCATTGAATAAGGCTTTTTAAGTCATTGTCATTTCCTTTTCAATAAGGCCATTGCACCATTGTTATTAGTAGATATGAAGGCTTTCTCCTGTACGAGTTTTTCATTGAAGTAATCAAAAATTCCAATTTGCAATAATTGTTCAATTTTTCGGTCTCCTATTATTCAAGCACACTAAACCGGTTTTACGGTTTGGAAGTGCATTATGAGTTTTCTACATCCATAAATCGGATTAGCTACTTATAGAACACATCAATCCGGTTTTATGGCTTGAAAATGTTTTCTACAATTATAATTCGGTTTAGCTGATTACATCCATAAATCGATTCAACATTTCCACAACTATAAATCGGTTTAACAACTTATTAGTTCGAACATCCGGTTTCATGGTTTGAATACGTCCACAAACCGGTTTAGTGATTATACAGATAACAACTTTTCATCAAAATTAAATATGTTGACTAAATCGGTTTTATGGTTCTGAAAGAAGCATTACTTATTTAAAAATCCAACTTAAAGTACACCACCTATTTGGCTAGCCACCTTATAGGGAGTGAAATGGGTTAGAAGATGTTCTAAAAATATTAGGCACCACCCATGTACTGATGGTAAGGCTACTTTCAGACTTTAGTGGAGTCTGATAAGGATAAAAGAATTTCATTCGCTGGCTAGAATAGAAAATTCTTAAAGTCTACCAAGTATGGATATAATTTGAAAACAAGACTTGTGAAAACAAGGTAAATTCTTCATTAATATAAAGCGAATTACAACCAGATTAACTTGATACAAGGATAGAAATGCTGAAATAGTAAAGAACGACAAGATAAAAGGCATAAAACAACAAAACGATAAGAAGTTGGTAAACCGACCCCTTATAGAGTGGCCTCATCATCATCATCATCATGGTCACCATCGTTTTCAACCTCCTCCCCTCCAGTAGCCAAGAAATCAGGACAACCGGCGTCCGCCAAATCCACAGGCACCCTCCTACCATCAGAAAGATAGCTATACAGCACCCCATCTTCAACACGATGAAGATAATGCATTCCTTTGGCTGAGAAGTTTGGATTCAGATAGTTGGTCTGCTTAACAGCACTCATGAAGGAAGATTGAACTGAATCTATCCACTTCTCCTTATACATGTCCCTCTCCGACTCCATATCCCTCAAGGCATCCCTCAAAGTAGTAAGAGCTGCGTTATGTGCCTCATTCATTTCAGTGATCTTGGAGTTCAAGTTTCTAGTGTACTCCTCCTCAGCTTGGGACAACTCCTGTTTGGCCTTGTTCAGTTTAGCAGTCTCTGAAGCCAGTTGCTGAACCAACTCAGCTTCCCTCTTGACATGATACCCCAAATTTACAACGTCTTGTCCAACTAACAGGACTCTTTCAGCACTCTCTTCAAGGAACTGAATAGTTGATGCAGCTTTGAGTTGTTCCCTTTTGAGGGACTTCAGCAAGACAACAAATTACCTTTGGCTCATATTACCCAATTGATGAGAAGTAGAGTCGGTGAGAAGCATCCGGTTGAAGCTTTCAAATAGGTCATCTGGCCAAAGAGAAGAACTTCCACCGTGGGGGTTAGCCGAACTATCGGCTTCAGGGTGAGAAGAGCTGTCATTTCTCCTCCGTTTGGGAGTGCCAGCAGTAGCAGTATCCATACCCTCCACAGTCGCCGGAGAACGAGGAGGCCTTGGAACAGTGGATTTACTAACTCGGGGACGCAGATTGCGAGGAGCATTTCCAAGAGCTGCTGCAAGTGCTGCCAAATCAGAAGGTGAAGCCATTTCAGTTGCATAAGAGAAGTTTATGTTAGAAAGAATGAAAAGGGTAGTATAAAGTATCATAAATTAGCAAAGTAGAAATTCCTACCAAAAGTCGTTTGTAAGTCGTCAGGGGTAGAGTCCACAATGGATCTTGTACTTATGCGCCCAAAGCGGTCGCGGAAGGAAACAAGAAAAGAAACAGTAGATCTCTCTAAATCGGTTAAACGGTTTTCCGGAGTTGCAAACAGCTTAGCCGCAATGAGGGAGTTTCGTGGTGACCAGAAGAGAGGAAAATAGGGATTTCCCCCGTGGTCGAAAAAGAAGGGCCAAACATCTTTTGCTCCTATTATTTTGAAGTACTTGTCTTTAAACTCTTTCCATGTCTTAGAGTAAGATTCAAACACCCTCCTCCCATTACGGGATTTGAGCGTCACCCAAGCCCACTTTCCTTTCACTTTGCTAGATTGGAAGGGGCCAAAAATATAAAAGAAGACAGGAATTGTACATTGGAGGTCAAAGTGATGGCAAAAAAGCTGAAATGCTCTAAGGTAGCACCAGGCGTTGGGATGAAGTTGAGAGGGGGCAACCTCTAAATGTGTAAGAACTTGGTTTTCAAAATCAGTGAACGGAATTCTTACACCACATACATCAAACAAAACACTATACATGAAGAAAAAGTTTTCATCAGTAGTACCCACTGTACAGATCCGATCTTGATTACTAGGGGTTGCCACAACATAAAAATTCGGAGTAATGTCGGGCTTCACCAAGTCGGCTTGGAGGTGATAATGACGAAGTTTGGCCAAATCTACAAATATGGAAGGTCTACCTAAGACATCTAAATCTACCCTCTCATAGCCGGAAACATCGTCTGGTTTGATAAATTCTTCCGGATTAGTTTTGTAACACCCCAATTTGGAAATAGAATTTTCACTAAAAATTCGCGCCATTTTTTTTATAAACATTTATTACAAGATATCATTCAAAGGTAAGTTTGCATATGAACTTAGTTTCCAAAAATATTTTCTCAACTTATCTTTCCAAAGATTGTATTACATAAACAACTTCGTTTCTTGAAAAGGTTTTCTTCCATTACTTGTACTTAATTCTATTTTCCAAAATGAAGTGCCACGACATATCTCCATTCACAAAACATAATAGTTGAAATGCGGAATAAATCATCATTATATTAATCCCAGAATAACCATCATAATTAAAAGAGTTTCGGCTCAACGGCCATTATCCAAAATAAAAGTGAAATAACATAATCTCCCCATCGGGTGTACATAAAGATAATCAGAGGGTCCGTTATCCAAGACTCAAAAACAGATATCAATACTACTAAGAACTAAGCTACTCGTCGTCTTGCGCATCCTTGTCAGGGTCCTCCTCCGGATCTTTTTCTTCTTCTGGGTCCTCTTCTGGGTCTTCCTCCTCTTCTGGGTCTTCCTCCTCGCCAACATTGTGGTTAGCAGGTGGAGCATTATGAAAAGCCCGAGGTCCACCCGGCATAAGATCCCTTAAACAAAAACGCACTTCCGCACGGTCCGTAGCTACTCCTCGTAATACGTGATCTCGATCGGCAAAAATGAGTCTTGCTGGTCCCTCCCAGATCCATCCATTCGCAGTCCTATGCCATTGTCCCCCCATTAAAGGAGACATCTCCAACCGAAGTACTTGGTCCGCCATCTAATAATTTCCATAGATAAAAACAAGAGCATAACAGAAAATAGAGAGAGTTAGCGACCAGACGATCAGGGAGTCGACGGCATGGGCTTACTCCATGGGTCGCATTAGGACTAACACAAAGTATAACCACAACATTCCTTAATAACATCATGTCACAAAATTATTCCTTATATTACTACATCATTATTATAACAACTTCATATCATTATTCAAGAGTTCCACTTATAAAGTTTTTCATTAAGTCTTTCATGACCATCAATGATTTAGGGAGAGAAATCATTAAGGTAGGGAAATTAGCACACTCGATACATCTCCTCCTTCAATATCCAACCACATCCTAGTTCGGAAAGCAGATGGGATGCACAGGAATCCTAACCATGCTGACATCAAAGCCAAAGGGTACGTAGCAGCTGAAACCACGCAAGTTGGCCAGCAAACAAAATACAATATCTATTCATCATTTCACAAAAACAATGGCTTCTAGTCCCATTCGGATTCCCTCTACACCATCTAGGATTTGTTCAAGGAGGTGACAGCTCTATCCCTAGTTCGCGTTGCAGTCCTTACTACGATCAACGCCCAGCAGGTGACCTTGATCATTGCAGCATCGTTCCGCCTAGGGAAGCGTTCATAGGCTTCTTGACGAGTCACCGTCATTGCCCTCCCCTATCACAATCTCCACTTGGAGGGATGCACGACCTCCAAGTATACGGTATCTTTCCTCTCCACTACTTCTTTCTCAACGTAGTTAGAAAGGATTTTAAGCTTAGAGTATTTTAAATCTTTTAAGTCTTTTATTATCCTAAGTTGGTCGACCCATTCTAAGCCGCGCTTCTAACGGGCCTCGACCTCTAAGGGACCACAGAAAACTCCCTATTGTACAGTGGAATCCAGAAGACATAATCACGGCACAATCATTCACGTGATTCGTCACTTAAGGGGAATAATTACAAGTCAATGTGCCACGATGCACCATCACTGTACACAAGTATTATCTTCGCATTGACACAAAGTTAATCATTTTCAGATTCTATTTTTCCAAAACAATATCAAATATACAAAGTCTTGTTCCTTCCAATATTTCCATAATCATAAACTCTTAATCAATAATATTTCATAACAATATAACAATATTTCTCAATTACACAACCTTATCGGAACATTCACAGCATATTCATTATCATTTCCAAATTCAATTAGTCAATACCTCATACTTATTTCATAAAATCATGACATAATATAGTCATAACAACATCATAAAAATAAAGTTACTATCGCACGAAAGACGACTAAACACACACAACCAATTGTCGTCTCGTGTCTTGACACGTAACTCGGATTCCGACTTTTGAGATGGTCGAAATCATCCTAATGATTATCATGGTGCCATTATGTCTAAAGGTTGCTACTCTCTCACCTTGGTATGATGTGAAAGGATTAAGATTTGCTTGATTCACAGTTGCGCTATTGTTTTCCGATTGCAAACCTTTAATCAAACCACATTTACAAAAATAGCTCTATAAATATCTATACCAACTTAAAATTAAAAATTACTATAACTTTTGGACAAACACTATTTTCTTAAAAATCCTTGACGTCTTGAAAATATATATAAAATCTTTAGAAAATAAATTACTCTTTAAAAATCAAAAACCTTTTTGAAAATCAAACACAGACTACTGTATCAAGAATCACTTTTTCTTTTCTTTTCTTTTTTAAACTTTTAAATCATGAAAATCTTTTCCAATCGTAATATAACTTTTAAAACATAATCATAACATCTTAAGAATAAATCTCAATTTTTCCTTTACTACAAATCTCACTTTTTAGCACCTTATAACAACTACCATTCCCAGACTATTCATACAGCATGAATTTGAAGTATTTTTCTTTGATGCACATTTTCAATCAATTCAAGCAGTAAACAAATTTTTTGCAAAATCATGTTATAAACACATATAATTCAATGCGAATATGAACTCAAGCATTCCAAGTTCACAATACTTTTTCTCTATCGTTAATGAAATTAAATTACGGATTATAAACAGAGCACAAAAAATCACTTTTAAGCATCAGTACATTCACAAAATCACTTTTATACTTCCTTTTAATTTTTAAATACTTATAATAAAGATCTTAGCATAAAGTACACATTACCAATTTATTTCAAAATAATTTCTATCCTTGATGCAACTATTTTAAGATCTTGGACAACATATACACTATTTCTTAAAAAATCAATTTTCTCCTAAACGTTTTATCGAAAACACATGCCGCTTTTTCCTAAAATTTCTTTACAAGTCCTATTATAATAAAATGATTAAATATGATTCAAATAAAGCATATTAATTTGCTGGACAGCCACCATATGTCCAATTGCATTACTTCAAAAATTTGAACTAACATACTCTAACATTCCTATACATACTTTAATTACACATACACAAGTTAAGCATAGTAAACACCTAAAAAAATCATTATTTGGGGCCTTATACCTTACGAAAATAATAATTTTCAGAATTAAGAAAATTTCCAGAACTAAAAAATATTTTTATTAGAATACATAATTTATTCCATATACACACCAATAACCATTCATTCACATCAAACAATCATTTAAAAAAATTATCAAACATTGTTTTTTTTTTTCTCTTCAATTAATTCGGCCATAATTATATAAATAAGAAAGTACTCTTTAAATTTTCAAACACATATATACTTTAGTTATATAATTTCATATACTCAAAATAATCACTTTGACATAAAAATAATCACTTTTTAAGAAAAATTACTTTTTGTACAGCAACTAATTTACAATTCAAACTTAACTACATAGTCATATATTTACACAAACACAAAATAAAAATTACCCACTTACTCCTAAAATTTATCCAACAAAATAATATAAACCATTTATAACTTTTACTCAAAAATCAATTATACCTCACTGTTAACACCATAAAAATCCAGGATTATATTTATTTTCATACAACTATTATCATTTCATTTTTGTGATACCCTCATTTTTATATCTTGAAAATAATTAATATTTCCAAATGATTGAAATACTTGCTATCGAAAATCGGGACTGAAAAATTTTTCCCTTTTCAATGTTTACTTGCTTATTATAAATCCTTCTTTCGTGGACAAGTAAATTGAATTCGGCGTAACATTATTTTAGCTATGAAAAGGCTCTCGAGACAATGTCTTTTACACATAGTAAAACATCTTCGTCGTCCTTATTAAAATATATTATTTATCTCTAGAGTTTGACCGAATGTATAAAATATAAGCCTATTGCCGAATCCTTTTTGAATTAGAATTAGAGTATGCGGAAGTAAAAGTAATACTTATGGGGCACTGCTGAGGTAAATAAAACATAATATATATATATATATATATATCATAACATAAAACCCCATCAGTATCATCAGTAGCAAGTAGTAAGAGTCGAGATAGCAAGTTTGGTGAAATATATACAAACCAGCTGCATAAAATAAACCTCACTCTAAGACCTCTCAAAATATATACAATATATCACATAATCCAAAAGTAGAAGTCCCAGAGCAGGTCATCCATGTCCTCAGCAGCTCCTCAAATCCTCCACAGCTCTATCCCTAGGATCTAGGATCCAAAACATCCATGCTATGCAGGCTCTTATGAACCAGCAGGTCCACCTCTAGCAGAAACAGTCGGCTCGACATGCACCTCCTCCTCGTCCTCATCCTCCACAGGGTCCTCCTCGACCTCGCCTGACTGTGGAGAGACCCCACCGCTGGGTCTAGGATCTGCAGAAGCAGTCCTCTCAAAATCAGTCGGACCAGGAGAAGGAGTCTCCTCAGTGACAACTCTATGGGAGGAAGGATGAGAACAAGTGGCAGTTCTGAAACGAAAACTATGAAATCGACGCACGGGTCGAGCCGGGGGTGGTCCTCTATATGTATAAAAGGGTGGAACATGCATAGTATAGACTAACAGGATCCTAAATCGACGAGGTCGCACCCGAACCAGAGGATTTGGGTGGTAGAGAGTGATCTCCACCTCCCTCTCAAAAGTGGCATGGTGCTCCTCATACGTCCATATACCGCTAGGGATAGGGCGTATCTCGATGCAAACTAGGTATCTGGCCATCACCTAAACAGGGCACAGGGAGTAAGTAAACACATATACATAATTGATAAAGACTAAAATTATAAACACAAGTATGTCATGGACAGATAACAATGCAAGTACATATGAGCACACCAATTTTCAACATTATATTTCTTATAATGCAAGTGGCATGATGTATGATTTTCTATCCACAACTGAGGCCTCTAAAAGTCCATCTTGGACGTCCATCCAATACACCCTTGTGTTCCCGGAACACTGACATTCGTTCCCAGAACGTAATGCCAAACCATACTCGGATAATAAGCATCACTCTCGGAGTGTGCAACACGTTCCCAGAACGCATACGTTCCCAGAACGCATAAAAAACCAGGTCCCGGACACTGGCCACTTTCCCAGAATGTGTCATCAAGTAGGTTACAATTTGGTACTCCCGGAGTACCCTCCTCATATTCCCGGAATATGATAAACGTTCCTACCAACCAAACTTCCATTCTATATGGATGCACATCATCAAGGTTGGTTTTATCTTCAATTTAATTACTGTGATTTAGAAATATTTCAATCTCTCTTTTGAATGATTAATTTGAGGCATAATCTTTGGCACAAACATTCTCTCTTGAATTATCTCAAAAACATGCCATTAGGCTTAGATTGGGAAAAACATAACCAATGGTACTTAAAAGACTTAACTTTTTATTTTTTTTTCAAATTCAGGTACTAACCGGTTGCAGTCTTAGGCTAACCGGTTAGAATTACAGACCTGAACTATATACCATTGAAATTCAGAAAAACCCTTTTTCCTGAATTCTCTACCCAATCCATAAACAAGTTTAACATTGTTTTATACCTAAAAAAAACACTATGTTTATCATTCAAAAGTATAAATCACATTCCATTTCCAAATGAGCACAATTTCCTCTTGAAATTATCTTATTACACTAAGGTATTAACTCTTTAACTTCAATCTGAGCCATAACAGTGAAATAAACTTGTTTTCAGATTGTTTTCTATGAAATTAAGGCCTAGATTTGAGTAGAATTTATAAGACCACAGTACTGATTTTATAAACTTATTTTCTTTTGAATTTTTACAGTGTCTAACCGGTTACAAATATCGAGTAACCGGTTAGATTATGCAGTCAGACACTAAAACATGAGGTTTAACAAACCCTTCTTTTCACTACTCAAATCTAACCAAATTTCAATCATTTCAAAGAGTTCATATACCTTAAGTAAGCATGTTTAACCACAGAAACACTTCTAACTTGCATGCATTTGGTTTAGTGCATCAAATTGCATAAAAATCCATAAAAACACAATTCAATACCACAAAACTCAGATTATACATTTAGATTCAGATTCAGACATCAACATCCATTGCATGCATCAACATAAAATTGCTCAAAACAGAATTGAGCTAAAATTTGGCCTCCAAGCCTTTGTGTTTCAAACACATAATGCCCTTTTGAGTCTTTGTTGACTCAAGTCCTAAATCACTTGATTTTAGTCTAAATCTAGTATAAGGTAAGCTTCTCCCGTACCTTAGGATAGTGTTTGATGAGTAATGACACTGAGTTTTTTTTGAAGAGAATTCACAGATTCCACCAAAAATCCCTAGTCTGCTCTTTACCCACGATTTCAGCAACAGGGTCCAAACACCAAAGATTTCAACATAGATTTTGGCCAAACAAATTAGGGAAAATGATTATGATTGAATTTAGGTAACATGCACTAAAGATTCGAAGTGATTTGAGGTCAAAGGAGTTCATATATTTACCCAAATTGAAGCTCCAACTCAGCTCCAGAAATCAGTTTTTGCAGAAACGGTTTTGGAACTCCTCTACTTCAACAGCTTCGTTCTCCTAGCTCCCTAACCCTCAACTCACAATGTTTATATCTTTGTAAAGCTCTTGATGTAAGCTTTACAACGGTGTATCACTCGAAAACTAACACTCAACAACGAGAGGGAATTGAAAGGGACGATTCTGAAACCCTAGAACAAAGATTCACCTTAATTCAGAGCAACAACAACCCAATTTGATCAGAATTATGGGTTTTTATAGAAGAATTGGCCTTGCATGCACACTGACGCATGTTTCCCATTATCACTGAACTGATTTCATGGCGATTAAACGAATTAATCAAGTGATTACTCATCAAATTCCACTAACCTAGTTTCTGGGTTCATCGTCTAACCGGTTACAGAGCATTACTAACTGGTTAGATCAGCACAAAATTTAAAAATTAATATTTTTAAATCTTTCTGTAACATCCCAAATTTTAAACCTAAGTGCAAATGAATTAATAACAATTTGAGATAATTGAGATAATAATAATAAAACCCTAAATAGGTATTAAAATAAGTGTTCAAGCATTAGAAAAGATAAATAATAATAATATTGGTTTAGGAAAAGAAAGGAGCATTAAATTGAAATTAGGAACAGGCCAGAAAAATAGATGATTCGGTACTAAAACATAACATAGGGTAGAAAATCAAAATAAAATATTTAGGACTCAAAACAAAATTTCCACCGTTGGATATGAAGGTATGATATTTAGGAAGTTGCTCGTCAAATTTGAGCAAGATCCGGCAGTGAACGAAGAAGTTATGGCTATTTGAAATTGGGAGAAAATAGTTGAAAAATAGAAAAATGAAGTAGCAGTACCTGTGAATTTCGCTTAAGCGAAATTATTTCGCTTAAGCGAAAATGTCACAATTTCAACATCTCAAGGGTTCGCTTAAGCGAATAGATCTCGCTTAAGTGAAATAGTTAAGAGGCCTTACTGAAGTGATTTCGCTTAAGCGAAAATCCTGCGATCTGCATCATTAAACACGTGATTTTAAGGGCATTTTCGGTATTTCCCCACCCAAAACCCATTATACACCCCCAAACACTCCCTCCCTATGCCATTCGAACCTCCACTCTTCTCCCCTCATCTTCTTCCTCCTCCAAGAGCTAGGGCTCCATCTCTCTCCCTCTCTTCCTCCATTAATGGCCTAGCTTAAGCTTCCAAGCTTCAAGGCACCCATCAAACTCTCTTTTCCCTCTTCCAATTGATAATTTCATCACCCTCCATCATCACTCACCTTCTCCCTCTTCCATGAGTTAGAGTCCCACATCAATCCATCTCTTTCCCCCATCACCTCCATTGAAGACCATGAGTGAAGCTTGAAGCTCCAAGACCATCAAGCTCTCCCTCTCCTCTTCCAATCAACATCATCCCTCACTCTCCATGTCTCCCCTTCAAGCCTTTGGGGTAAGTTGATCAAGCCTCTCTCTTCCCTTTCAATCCTTCCATTTCCTCCTATGATTTGGGTATTAGAATTACCATTACTTATTATTATTATTGTCATTGTTTCTTGCCTCAATATTTCAAGAGAAACTTGGGGCCTCCATACTCTTAGAAGCTTCGAACCATATAGGATAGGAGGGGAGCTCATAAAGCTAATTTATTTCGTGTGTTGGTGGACTCTGGCATCTCTCCAACTAACCATTGCGGACATTGGGCTCAATCGACATACCTTCTGCGTTAGGATCTCAAAACCCGATTAAGGTTCACTCTATCTTAATTATTTTAAGGTAGGGGTTTATTGCCGCACGGTGGTTATGTAACTAGTATGTGTGTACGTGTGTACGTGTTGAGACTAATTGGTTTGTGTAGTTGATATTAGGAATTGATATTTATGAATTATAATATGAATTGATGATTTATTGTGCTAAGTGATTAATTGATATATATGTCCTGATAATTATGTTGTGACTTGCTAAATGCTAATTAAGGCCATGAATTAGGTGTAATTGTTGAAAATATGAGAATGATATGTATGTACTAAATTATGTGAATTATTTGGATAATGACATGTATTATAATATAATTATTAAATATATTGAATGGTGTATGTATGTTGTATTTAGAGATTGATTGAAAACGGAAAGGAGTGAATGGAGGAGTGAGCATTGGATTTAGTAGTAGCACATAGATAAAAACTTAAGGGAAATAAATTGGGGAAAATAGGAAGTGTTTTTAGAAATGATAGTGAGTTATTTATAGGGAAATAGATTAGTTGGTGTAGAAGAGAAAAAGAGGAAAATGAGAGTGGAAGAGAAAGGTGTTAGGCGAGGGCGGACTAAAATTGATAAAAAGGAAAAGAATGAATAATGAAAAAGGGAACTGCTAGCGCTCAGTACCGTACGGCTGGCTGGGGCTGGACTACCTAATGTAAAATGAAAAAGAAAAGAAAAAGAGAATATTGGTATGCGGTTTGGACCCTAGAAGGCATACGGTGGGGTGCAGTAAGGCGGGTGCGCAGCACCTGCAGTAAGTCGCGAGCTGCTCCGGTGCATGGGTTGAGTTAGACGTGCGGCCTTTGGGGATCCGTACGCATCGGTAAGTCGACACCGGGATGGGTCGCAGTGGCAAATTCGCATAGCCAAGGATTTTGTGGTATTCAGGCCATGTAAGTCATGCTCTCGGGTGCAGGAAACGTAAGCCGCTTTGGGAAGTGTGCAGTGGTTGAGAAAGACGTGCAGCCTTTGGGGATCCGTACGCATCTGTAAGTCGTACCCGGGATGGGACGCAATAGTGAAACCACAAAGATCCCTTAAAAGTAAAAATAAATGAAAAAGAATGAAATAAAAAGAAACAAAAAGAAGGAAGTTGAGAAGGTGATGAATAAGATGTAGAAATGAGAGATAGGGATTAGAATTAGTTAGCTTAATAAAATAGGAAGAATGTGAGTAAAAGCAGGAGTGGAAGAAGAATTGAGGGTTTAAGTTGAGGTGAGGTTAGAAAGCTAAGTGATTGGAAATAGAGTAGGAATTGACATTAATTAGGAAATGCGAAAAATTTTAGATGTTTGTGTTTGCAGTGGATAGGTGATTGGGCGTGATATATTTGTGTTATTTGGTTATTTTCTAATTGTGTATGACTTGGCATGTATTATACATTACTAGTTCGTGCAATTCTCACCCTTACAACCACTACAGGTACAGGTTGAGCTTGCAGACGTAGAGGCTGAGCAGGAGCACACTTCCCACAGGAAGTGTGAAATCTAGTCATTCTAATATTCTGAGTCATTTTATTAATTTGAGTCAACTGGGCCACATTTGTGTACTTGTTGTATTTTGTATAATTATGAATTATGTATGTATTTCCAATGTGTATTTTGGACAAAAAGGGTGGCCCGGGGTGTTTGGTTTTATTTGCAAAAGTTTAAAGGTTCCTACTTTAATATTTGATGTCAAAAGAGTCTAAGTGTGTTATATATTATATCTGGATGTCTGGTTGTTATTGAAAACTGTTTTGGACAGGTTACAGGTCAAAGATAATTTTTGGGAATGTCCATAAAACAGAGGAAACTCTATCCAATTTTCAAGAAAAAAAAATTATAATAAGTATTTTAACTAAAAAGAAATTTCCAAATACATATTTTAAAAATAGGTAAAACAAATCAGGTTGTTACATTTATGGTATCAGAGCGTTTTGTCCTCGGCCTCAGAGTGAGAATTACTCTATTGGTTCACTCACCAAGAGAGTGACCAAAGTCTTGTGTCAAGTATAGGTACATATAGAGGTACATACACTAGAATAATTATATTTTCTAAAATAACATTTAATTGTGTATTCATATGTGTGCATTTATTTTTGATTCCTTCAGTTGTTAAGCATTATGGCAGGTAGTGGCAGTGACAATGATAGAATCGCTACAAACATAGGACGCTTGGTTCAGATGAACCAGGATCAAGCGGGTGTGATGTCTGCAGTTGCTTCAATAGGAGAAGCAGGAAACCAGTCATCACGAGTTTTACCACACTGGGCCATGTCAGATACTCCGTGGCTACCGAGTTCCGGTGGAATAATCCTCCGACATTCAAGGGTAGCGATGACAGGGCGAAAGCACTAGGATGGCTTCAGGAACTCGAGAGGATTACTCGTGCTATGACACCCCCAACGGAGCAGATGCTCATTATGGTAGAGCATGCACTTATCGGGGAAGCCGCATACTGGTGGAATCAAGAAAGAAGGATGTTGGAGGCATCTAAGAAAGAGGTGTCCTGGAGAGTGTTCAAAACTAAATTCCTGGCGAAGTACTCTCCAGAGGTGATTTGCAGAGAAAAGGAGGTCGCCTTCCTAAATTTGACTCAAGGGGACATGAGCGTAACGGAGTACACCAACCTATTTGAGGACCTTATCCAGTATGCCTCAAGCTACATTGGGGCTGATGAGAAGACGAAGTGCATCAAATTTGAAGCGGGACTTCGTGGAGATATAAGGACTCTCTTGGAGAATTGTAAAGTCAGGAATCTTGCTCAACTGGTGGACTTGGCCCGAACTTGTGAGAAAAACTTAGAAATGTCTGCTGGTGGAAGACACAAGGTTCGGAAAGTAATGGACCGTACCAAAGGAAAAGGACTAGCTCAGACATCAGGTCCACAAGCCAACCCTCGCACTAGAGCAGCAGCTCCCAGAGTTAAGAACCAGAGTGCGACAGTTTCCACTACTCAACCATCATGTCAGACTTGTGGAAAATCTCATCGAGGTGTGTGTCGGTACAAGAATCGTAGTGTGAGAGATAGCCTATGCTTTCATTGTGAACAACCGGGACACTTTGTTGCAAATTGTCCCCATATCACTCCATGGAAGGGAGTGAGTGTACTGCAGAGGCAACAGGCGAAGGGAAGTCCATCCGGACAAATAGGAGAAGCGTACAACATGGACAAAGCAGCAGGACTGGACATGGATGATCCAAGCGAAGGTGCGTGTATTTTGAAGTGACACTTTGCTAAAGAATCAACTCATGGAGAGCCTAGAATTACTTTCAATTAGAACTATTTCCTAAATTCTAAACTTCTCTTTTCTTTCAGTAGTAAGATCTCCTAGAGTATTTCCTTAGTAATTATATTCTGACCATTTCACAACGGGGTACTAAGAGACATACCTGGAACATCCCTCCCATTCTTTCGCCTAAGTAATCGTGAAAGACTATAGAAAATTATCCATGAAGTTAAAGCTTTAATAAACACCCAATCCAGTGTTGGTGTTGTCATTTGATAGAGTTTAAGGTCGGGATTAGCTATCCTTCTCTTACATCCGTTGAAAGACAATACTATCATACAAGGGAACGCGATGATGTGCTGTTGATAGAGGTGAGATTGGGATTAGCTACCCCAGTTTTCGCATTTATTAACAGACGACAGCATTGCAAATCCTGAAGAACGTGATGATGTGTTGTTGCTAGATGAGGGGTTGGGACTAGCTACCCCAGTCCTTGCATTTACTGGCAGATATATCATTGCAACCTCTCAAATTCGATTAGAACCATTGACATAGGAATTCCACCTGAAGAAGGTCAAATTAAGTTCAAGCTCACTAGAAATCTTGTGGAAATTCGTTATAATCGATCGTGCGACAAATCTATCCATGACAATCCTATCTAGTATGGGAATATAAAGAGATGTAAGTACGTGAAACCGCCATATCTTAGAAAACCCAACAAGTGGTTCATCCAACCTTGTTTTCCAAACCCGTCATCTAATCGAAAAGTAGAACCACTAATTCTTAACATCTGCTCAGCTACCCCTTGGTATCGATCTACGTAGGTATGTTGATACTAAGTAGGGGAGAACCTTATAATCCTACCCGAAACCCATCCGAGTGATGGTAAAGAATGAGAACGACAGTCGAGCAGAACTAGAACGTAAACTACCTTAGTGTACCCATAGAAATATCAAAACCGAAAACGGATGAGATATCGAGCATCCGCTGTTATCTCTTCCCACACTTTGGAAAGGTATAACAGACTTGCACAAGCCACCAATATCTCTCAAATTGATGATGACATTATGTCGGGCATCAATCCAACTTTTAACAATGTTATTCTCATCAATGGTTGTCCAAGACCGTTATTCTTAAAAACCTTACGTAAACCGCTAAGAAGGTCACTAGGAACTGGTGGAGAACCAATCTCGAACGAGTTAGGATAAATCCGAAAAAACACGGAACTGAGAAGTAGAATTAGACCTTGACCTCTATTCCCAAATAGAAACCAATCTTAGCTTCTTTCGAGACGAAGCGGAGCTAGGAAGCGAGTAAGCTGAAGCGACAATGAAATAGGATTAGGATGATGAAGTCAAGTTGAATTTCGGAGTGACTTTTGCTAAATTCAAGCAAGGAAATGAAGTACTAGGAATTCTTTAAGTGTTGTGATTAGGAGAATTGCAACCTGACAACAATGCCATTCTTAGAGTCTCAGGACTCTATATTGTGGCCAGAATGACCAAAAACCTTGGGTTGTGCAGACAGAAGAATAAACAGGAGTCCGAGCAAGGGGAGTGAACATTCTAGGGAACGAGCGGGAGTTGTGGCAATTAAGTCTCTTGGACAAAGTCCGAGTAGGGGAGTAAATGACAAAGAGATGCGAGGTTGTTGTACATTAATTCCCAAGGGTTTGTTATCTCCCTAGATTACTCGATCGAATTTCGGGGACGAAATTCTAATAAGTAGGGGAGAAATGTAACATCCCAAATTTTAAACCTAAGTGCAAATGAATTAATAACAGTTTGAGATAATTGAGATAATAATAATAAAACCCTAAATAGGTATTAAAATAAGTGTTCAAGCATTATAAAAGATAAATAATAATAATATTGGTTTAGGAAAAGAAAGGAGCATTAAATTGAAATTAGGAACAGGCCAGAAAAATAGATGATTCGGTACTAAAACATAACATAGGGTAGAAAATCAAAATAAAAGATTTAGGACTCAAAACAAAATTTCCACCGTTGGATATGAAGGTATGATTTTTAGGAAGTTGCTCGTCAAATTTGAACAAGATCCGACGGTGAACGAAGAAGTTATGGTTATTTGAAGTTGGGAGAAAATAGCTGAAAAATAGAAAAATAAAGTAGCAGTACGTGTGAATTTCGCTTAAGCGAAAATGTCACAGCTTCAACATGTCAAGGGTTCGCTTAAGCGAATAGATCTCGCTTAAGCGAAATAGTTAAGAGGCCTTACTGAAGTGATTTCGCTTAAGCGAAAATATTTCGCTTAAGCGAAAATCCTGCGATCTGCAACACTAAACACGCGATTTTAAGGGAATTTTCGGTATTTCCCCACCCAAAACCCATTATACATTCCCAAACACTCCCTCCCTATGCCATTCGAACCTCCACTCTTCTCCCCTCATCTTCTTCCTCCTCCAAGAGCTAGGGCTCCATCTCTCTCCCTCTCTTCCTCCATTAATGGCCTAGATTAAGCTTCCAAGTTTCAAGGCACCCATCAAACTCTCTTTTCCCTCTTCCAATTGATAATTTCATCACCCTCCATCATCACTCACCTTCTCCCTCTTCCATGAGTTAGAGTCCCACATCAATCCATCTCTTTCCCTCATCACCTCGATTGAAGACCATGAGTGAAGCTTGAAGCTCCAAGACCATCAAGCTCTCCCTCTCCTCTTCCAATCAACATCATCCCTCACTCTCCATGTCTCCCCTTCAAGCCTTTGGGGTAAGTTGATCAAGCCTCTCTCTTCCCTTTCAATCCTTCCATTTCCTCCTATGATTTGGGTATTAGAATTACCATTACTTATTATTATTATTGTCATTGTTTCTTGCCTCAATATTTCAAGAGCAACATGGGGCCTCCATACTCTTAGAAGCTTCGAACCATATAGGATAGGAGGGGAGCTCATAAAGCTACTTTATTTCGTGTGTTGGTGGACTCTGGCATCTCTCCAACTAACCATTGCGGACATTGGGCTCAATCGACATACCTCCTCCGTTAGGATCTCAAAACCCGATTAAGGTTCACTCTATCTTAATTATTTTAAGGTAAGGGGTTTATTGCCGCACGGTGGTTGTGTAACTAGTATGTGTGTGCTTGTTGAGACTAATTGGTTTGTGTAGTTGATATTAGGAATTGATATTTATGAATTATAATATGAATTGATGATTTATTGTGCTAAGTGATTAATTGATATATATGTCCTGATAATTATGTTGTGACTTGCTAAATGCTAATTAAGGCCATGAATTAGGTGTAATTGTTGAAAATATGAGAATGATATGTATGTACGAAATTATGTGAATTATTTGGATAATGACATGTATTATAATATAATTATTAAATATATTGAATGGTGTATGTATGTTGTATTTAGAGATTGATTGAAAACGGAAAGGAGTGAACGGAGGAGTGAGCTTTGGATTTAGTAGTAGCACATAGATAAAAACTTAAGGGAAATAAATTGGGGAAAATAGGAAGTGCTTTTAGAAATGATAGTGAGTTAATTATAGGGAAATAGATTAGTTGGTGTAGAAGAGAAAAAGAGGAAAATGAGAGTGGAAGAGAATGGTGTTAGGCGAGGACGGACTAAAATTGATAAAAAGGAAAAGAATGAATAATGAAAAAGGGAACTCCTAGCGCTCAGTACCGTACGGCTGGCTGGGGCTGGACTACCTAATGTAAAATGAAAAAGAAAAGAAAAAGAGAATATTGGTATGCGGTTTGGACCCTAGAAGGCATACGGTGGGGTGCAGTAAGGCGGGTGCGCAGCACCTGCAGTCAAGGTTGTCAAACTCGAGAATCTACTTAAACTCGTTTTGCCTAGGTGAACTCGAGTCGTAAACTCGTTTCGTAAACTCGTACGAGTTTACCTAAAAAAAATATATATCCATAATGTAATAACCTGTCAATCATCTACATTCTCAAGTAGAAACTCTTAAAATAACAAAACATGATGCTAATATTGAAATGTTAATAAGCTAACTTGTCCATAAATAATTTAATATTCAAACTCCAAACTCAAAACATAATAAGATAACATGTCTTGTGTAATTTCAAACTACAAACGTAAGACGTAATAAGCTAAAATCATAAAAAATACTCTATCCAGATATAGTAGCATAACCATATACTATTATAAATTGGATTCAAAATTTTAAAGTTTAAATTTTCATTCTTCAAAACTCAAAGCCTCCATCATCACCACCCTCGACATCTTCATTTTCATCACCAACATCATCGAATTCTTCACCATGCTCATCTTCAGATGAGCTTATTTCCTCAACAATTGCATCAACAACAGTGTTTTGAACTTCATCTAAGTTCATAGTACCTGAACTTCCACCAAAGTCAATAGTAGAACTTAGGTTAGGATCAATCTCATTATCAATCCTAGGACCCCCACCATCAATAGCATCATCATCATCATCCCTAGAGTGAGGAGGTTGAACATCTATATCAGACTCATTTACTGTTTCAGTAATCCATTCCTCATCAGAGTGGATTTCTTCAAATACAATATCTTTAGTAGTTCTTGTTTCTCTACTCTTCAATTTCAAGTTGTACATCACATAAACCAAATCATTCATCTTCTTTTGATGCAATTTATTTCTTCTCTTTGTATGAACCTAAAGAAAACATGGTGCAAAAATGCAATCATCATTTAAATTCTAAAGTTACTTATACTCAACAAAAATAAATAACCTTTATTAATAATTAAAAACAGCTCTTACCATTTCAAATGCACTCCAATTGCGCTCACACCCAGAAGAGCTGCAAGTCAATCTAAGAACACGAATTGCAAACCTCTTTAATTCTGGACAACAATCACCATAAAAGTCCCACCATTCAGCTGGATCCATAGTATGCCTACTTTTTTTAGCTGTATCAAGTGCAAAGAGACCTCTAGCATAATGAAAATCAGGAAGTTGTGATGTAGCCTTGTTTCTCTCTTCTGAACCAGCTATTAATCTTCCCATACAATTATACAATGCTTGCTTAATTTCATGATCATCTTTAAAACTAGGGCTAAAATGGAACTTCAGATTGAGATAATAAGCTGCAGCATGCAAAGGTCTATGGAGTTTCCCTTCCCACCTCTCATCAATAATTTGCAAAATAGGTTCATAACTACAAATATCAAATACAACCCATCAAAATAAATTTAGACTAGTACTCTATTAATTATAAATAAAAGATGATAATTGGAATATACAAGTGGAAGAGATAATATTACCTTTTGTGTACATTTTTGAAGTTCCCTTTTATCTTTTCTTTGGCACAATTCATTGCTTCATATATGAACCCCATGGCTGGTGTTTTATCTGAGTCAACCAAGTGAAGAACAGTAATGAGAGGAGTAACTGCCTTAAGACACATGAGCACATTCTTCCACATTTGACTATCCAAGACAATGCCTTGTACTTTTTTACCATCATTTTGTTTTGAAAACCTACTTGATCCCCACTCATTGGAGCTAAACATGGTCATCAATGATGCCTTGTTCTCAAAAAGGCAATTCAAAGTTAAATAAGAAGTGGCAAATCTAGTCACACCTGGCCTAATCAACTCCTTTCCTTTAGTGAAGGTCTTCAACATGGTGATCAACAATGCTCTACCATAAATGTAGGTAGTGATTTTCCTCCCTTTTTTAATGGTTGCTTTGTGCACCTTCATCTTCTTTTCAAAGTCCTCCAACATCAAATCAATGCAATGTGCAGCACATGGAGTCCAATACAAGTGTTCTCTTTTCTCCATCAACTGCTGCCCAGCTGCTTTGTAGTTTGCTGCATTGTCAGTAACAACTTGAATAACATTTTCCTCCCCTACAAAATCCACAACAGCATCCAACATCTCAAAAACTTTCTCTTTTGTTTTGGGAAAATGAGAAGTGTCCAATGAATAGAGAAAAACAGTTCCCTTTGGACTATTCACCAAAAAGTTGCATATAGAGCGTCTTTTCTTATCGGTCCATCCATCTGACATAATTGAGCAACCTGTTCTTTTCCATTCTTCCTTAAACTCTTCAACCATGGCATCAACATCTAACACTGCTTCTTTCAAGTATTTTTCTCTAAGTTCATGATAAGAAGGAGGTTTATAACCAACCCCATATCTACCAATCATTCCACACATCTTCTCAAACTCCACATTTTTAATGCAATTAAATGGAATTGCACTTGTATAAAAGTATTTGCACACTTTTCGATCAACTTCAACCTTAAAGTCCTTCCTCATCATTTGGTTAATGGTTTTTTGCACTTGAACCCCTCTGCTGCTACTTTTTCTGCCTACATCAAGTTTTAGTTTACCCTTCCCTTTTTCAATCCTTTGTATCTCATTCTCTTCCTCCATGGCATCATCATCAATACAAGCATTCTTTCGCTTTCTTTCTAATGTTACTCTTGCCTCTGCACAAATTTTCATCATGAGCGCCTTTACTTCATCTGGCACAAGTGCACACAGTTCAACATCTTCTCTAGTTCCAGCAAGGTGGTGCTTGAATCGGTAAATTCCACTAAAATTTCTAAGACAGTAATTGCATTTGACTTCCATCCAATGTCTGTCCTTTTTCCAGGAGCATTTTTTCTTCCTTTAGAGATAGCAGCTTGTTTACTTCCCGACGTGCCGCCACCAGTTTCAGACATGCTGTAAACAAGTATAAATAAAAACCATACAAAATAACATTTCAGTAGAAAGGCCATACAAAATAATGAAGTCCTATTTTTATTATTCACAAATTCTAAGTTTAAAAGCAAACAAGGAAAGTGCAATTAAAAAAAACAAATAATATAATTATCAAATTATATAACTATTAAAAAAGGTTTTGATTTACTAAATGTGACAGTGTTGAGTTTGAGTATATCCAAACCAGTTAACATATTATCTAATTCAAAATTCAGACTTCAAATTGTGTATCATATGTGTATCACAGTATCAGACTTCTAAATGCATTGCCATTAGGAATAGTAACACTCAAGTGATACTCTATTCTGATTTCTGAATGCTACTGAATTGGCATGCTAACATGATCTTCTAAGTTCTATATATAGTCAAGTGTAAGAATTGATCAGTGCTGTTGTATGATTATTACCTAATCCCATGTGACAATCAAATTTCATTATTAACAATCAAATTTCACTCTCTGGAAGTTAATACAAAAAGGGCTGTTTTCTTCTTATGGTTATTTGCATTTCATTTATAAGAGATCAGGCATTCGGAGAAGTTTCCCATGCATCTTTTTTTGTAATGTTGGGCAGAAATGGAAATGCCATTATTGTGTGGTGATGCATAAGGCACTAAGAAGGTTCTGCCTTTGGCTACAAGTCAAATTAGGCAATAGTGAGAACTGAGAAGTATCAGTGTATGACTGCAAAGGCCAACACACTATATATAAATTCTAACAAATTCAACACTGATATTGACATATTGTGATACATGCAAAATTGAAAATTCTCATTCTAACAAAGTCTAAAATCAACACTGATATATCATAATCATATATACAAATTCTAACTAAGTAACAAATTCAACTATTCAAGTATTCAACACTGATTTGTATATATGCATATTCTAATTTTATGATTAGTCTAAATTCGTGAGTGGTGAGTACACAACAATCAACATATATTGATATATCATATATTATATATGCATATTCTAATTTATGATTAGTCTAAAACTCTAAATCAAAAGCCATAGGCAACACGCAAAAAAAAATGGTGAGAACTGGGAATTGAGAAGATCAGACTTCAAAGTTCAAAGGCCACAAAAAAGAACAGCATAGAGCAGAGGAGGAGTTTACCTTTAGATGGAGAGTGGCTGCTTCGAGTGTACAGAGGAGAGAGGAGACGACGACGGAGACCGGGACAGAGGCGGACAAAGAAGGATTGAAGGGTGGTTGCGATGAGACAGTGACTCCAGTGTGGCTGTGTTCTATTCAGCTCGCGACATTGAAGGCTTGAAGCTTTGAAGGAGAAGAAGAGAAAAACATTGAATGTCTGAAATTCTGAATTTCTGAAACGTCACTCACGGTCTTTGAAAGGAAAAGGAAACGATTCAAAAGAGGTTTCCCCAAAAACGCGTCAAACGACGTCGTTTTTCGGGTCGGGTCGTAAAACGCTGCCGTTTTGGCAGTGAAGCCCACGCGTTTTGACCCATGAATCAGACTCGTGGACTCGCTGGTGGACTCGCGATTTTGACCGAGTCTGTTCGATTTCAGCTGAGTTCAGCCGAGTCAAGGCAACTCCGAGTTTCCTTGAGTATTAACTCGTTTTCCTAAGGTAGAAACGTAGAAACTTATGTTTCTACGTATTAAAACTAGTTTTTGACAACCTTGCCTGCAGTAAGTCGCGAGCTGCTCCAGTGCATGGGTTGAGTTAGACGTGCGGCCTTTGGTGATCCGTACGCATCGGTAATTCGACACCGGGATGGGTCGCAGTGGAAAATTCGCATAAGCAAGGATTTTGTGGTATTCAGGCCATGTAAGTCATGCTCTCGGGTGCAGGAAACGTAAGCCGCTTTGGGAAGTGTGCAGTGGTTGAGAAAGACGTGCGGCCTTTGGGGATCCGTACGCATCCGTAAGTCGTACCCGGGATGGGACGCAATAGTGAAACCACAAAGATCCCGAAAAAGTAAAAAGAAATGAAAAAGAATGAAATAAAAATAAACAAAAAGAAGGAAGTTGAGAAGGTGATGAATGAGATGGAGAAATGAGAGATAGGGATTAGAATTAGTTAGCTTAATAAAATAGGAAGAATGTGAGTAAAAGCAGGAGTGGAAGAAGAATTGAGGGTTTAAGTTGAGGTGAGGGTAGAAAGCTAAGTGATTGGAAATAGAGTAGGAATTGACATTAATTAGGAAATGCGAATAATTTGGAGATGTTTGTGTTTGTAGTGGATAGGTGATTGGGCGTGATATATTTGTGTTATTTGGTTATTTGCTAATTGTGTATGACTTGGCATGTATTATACATTACTAGTTCGTGCAATTCTCACCCTTACAACCACTACAGGTACAGGTTGAGCTTGCAGACGTAGAGGCTGAGCAGGAGCACACTTCCCACAGGAAGTGTGAAATCGAGTCATTCTAATATTCTGAGTCATTTTATTAATTTGAGTCAACCGAGCAACATTTGTGTACTTGTTGTATTTTGTATAATTATGAATTATGTATGTATTTCCAATGTGTATTTTGGACAAAAAGGGTGGCCCGGGGTGTTTGGTTTTATTTGCAAAAGTTTAAAGGTTCCTACTTTAATATTTGATGTCAAAAGAGTCTAAGTGTGTTATATATTATATCTGGATGTCTGGTTGTTATTGAAAACTGTTTTGGACAGGTTACAGGTCAAAGATAATTTTTGGGAATGTCCATAAAACAGAGGAAACTCTGTCCAATTTTCAGGAAAAAAAATTATAATAAGTATTTTAACTAAAAAGAAATTTCCAAATACATATTTTAAAAATAGGTAAAACAAATCAGGTTGTTACACTTTCCCTCCAAGAACTTTTCAATATTACACTTAGGTCCTAACCCAAGGACTAAAATGCAATATCCTTATTATTTTTTTGCATTTATTTTCCATATATAAAAATATCTCAACTCATTTCTATATTTCAGGCTAATTAAATACAAAATATAAACTTGGAAAAATAAATTAATAATAAAACTTTATTATTAATTTCCTTATTATCCGGGAGACGAAAATTAGGGGTGTTACACTACTCCCCCACTTAAAAGGAATTTCGTCCCCGAAATTCTAGCTTACAAAAACAATTCCGGATACTCTTGACGCATCTTCCCCTCTACTTCCCATGTAGCTTCAGACACATCAGCATTTTCCCATACAACCTTAACTAAAGGTATCTCCTTTCCCCTGAGCTGCTTAACTTCACAATCTTCTATCCGGATCGGTCTGGCTTCAAAGGTAAGGTTTTCCTTCAAAGTTAGGTCATCAGGTTGGAGTTTCAAAATAACTGATGGGTCATGTGTAACACCCCGTGAATTCCTCATATTAATTTAAAACACTAAAGAAATTTATTTCTGAGAAAATTGTTTTTGAGAAAAGTGTTTTGAAAGAGTATTTTCTTAAATAATTTTCTAAACTTCACGTTTTCAAGATGATGAGTGATTTTCTAAAGTAATATCCAAAGTTTAGAAATTAAGTTTTTGAAAAAGCTTATATGCTTGATGTTTTTATCAAAACATTTGTGGTTCTGATTGAGTTTTCTTGTGATGAATTAGATTTGTTTCCTAGACATGTGTGTATATACGGTTTTAGTACGTATAAGTATGCTTAGGATCATATGAGTACTTAAATTATTGGAAAAGAATATGATGCATGTGTAATTGTATGTGAATATATGTGTATGAGTGATGTGTGATGCATGAATGTATGATATATATGTGTGCCGTATCAACATGATGCCCTCAAAATGCTAATTGTATGCATGCTTGTGTGTGTTAAGTGTATGCATGTGTTGAACATGAAAATAAATTGTATGTGAATGAGTGTGCATGTGTGTGGGTGTGGTTCGGCCATGTTAAGAATAAAAGAACCAAATAGGAGGCAATTTTCTTAAGCATTGAGAAAATGAAAATTTTAAATAGAAAATAGGAAGAGAATAGGAGAGGTGACTCATGAAGCCGAGGGAAGACCTTTTCTCACCTTGTCTCCCACGACATGACCCGTCCTATGCAACAATATGGCTAGCCCAAATTGCCCTTCCTTCTACACCTTGGACCGAGGACACAATGGGAAATCTCCACACCCTTTGGTCTATGTAAAACCGTGTGAGTGAGTGGTGGCTAATTGATTCACTTCCTTCTGCATTTCTATTCTTTCATAACACACACCAACACACTTATTCTCAAGAGCATCATCAAGCTCTTGAGACATAGAGAGAAAGAGAGGAGGCCGTGAGGAGAAGAGAAGGAAAAGAGGGTGAGAATCCAAACCCTTAACCCAAACCCCTTGATTTCTTCCTTCCACACACATCATTCTTCAATGATCTAGGAGAAACCCCATTAACCCTAGAAGAAGAGAAGAGGCCGTAGCAAACCAAGAGGAGAAGAAGAGGAGACTTGAAGATTTAAGTTAGGAAATTAAGGTAGATAGAGTTTTAATTGAACCATTTTATGTTGTAAAGGACTTTATCATGGACTCTATTTATTTTTGTGATGCATGTAATTATTTTTAAGTGATCTTGAGATCTAAGTGTCATGCATGTTATTTTTGTGCCTTGATCTCGAATGTTGATGTTGAAAAGTTTTGATTTCCTACTTGTAAATTTTCTTCATCACGGTTTTTGTTTGAAATAGTGTTTAACATTCATATATTGAGTTGATTTTCTCATGCATGTTGATTTTGTGGCTTTATAATCCTTATTCTTCTTTGCATGTTCTCTTTATGCTTTGATCTTGGATCTCTATGAATGAATGAACTTATAAATTACCAAATCAAGAGCTAAAATGATTCGGCCATGAGTAGAAGGAGTAGGTCTAGATGCTTTTGATTTGACCTAAGTAATTTTATGTTAATTGTATTAATTTCTAGCTTATTTTTGACGGTTTGTTTAAAGGTTTGAGTTTAAGTTTATGTTTTGCTTTGATTTCCTTTTTGCATGTCTTGATCTAAGGTTAATTTTGGAGAAAATGTGAAGCTTGAATTATGTATGTCTAAATTGAGTATAAAGTCTTGATTTATTGTATGCATGTCACGGTTTTCAAAGGAAATTAAGCTTAACAAACTTTGAAAATGATTTTAAGTTGAATCAAGATTTTTGTGTGTGTAATGATGATTCGGTTGATGTTTGGAAAAGTAAAATGATGCTTCTATGTCTTGCATGATATGATCCATGAATTTAGGCATATGCATGTAGAAAATAAAATTATAAGACCTTGCCTCTTGCATGTCACCATTCGGCCAAGTCTAGGTAGAATAGGAAATCATACTAGATCATCATTTTGTTTACATGCATGTGTTTTTCTAAAAAGGATAAAGACCTTGACATGATTTTTGATTTTATTGTGTCAAGAACTTGAATTTTTGTTTGTTAAAACTCTTGTGAAACTTACGGTTTTTATAAAGAAAATAAGAAAACAAAATTCTTGGAAAATGATCTTTGCATTGATCCATGATCTATGTGCATGCATGATGAATATTTGAAAATTAAAGTCTTGATTTATCATGATAATGATTCGGCCTAGCTAGGATTAGTAGGCTAGACTCTTTTTCAATAAAATGACATAAAAGAAATAAGTATGTTTTGTGAAATTGTGTTAAAATAAATTGTTTGAAGTTGTGATTGAGAACATTTATTTTCTAACCGGTTCCTTATTTGAAGATGAAGGAAATAAATAAATTAAGATAATCTTAGAAGAGTGTTGTATTTGAATGTATGTGTGAGTGTGTTCATGTGTATTCGGGTAAGATTGAAAGAAAATGGAATTTTAATGCTTAAAATGAATTAAGTTGATTCATGTGGATTAAATTGTGATGTTTGATTTATTTTCCTTTGCTTTTATTTGGTTATGGGGTCTAGATGGGTTTAGGAAGTTTAATTGCATGAAAGAAAATGTGTATAGTAATATAAATAGGTTGGTTTGAAACTTGACTCAATTTGGTGTGTGCCTAAGTGTTGTTTGTTAATTGTATGTGGTGTGGTTTGTTTAGAATTATATTGTGGTTGTGTATTAAATTAACTTTTGATAAAATTGATTTGATTTACTTAAGATTTTTAGATTGTGTTCATGGCTGTCCAAAATTGTCTGATGATGAAAAACCTGGGTTTGTAAAATGATAATTTTAAGTTAAAAAGTTACTTCAAGTAAAAGTGTTTTTACAATATTTTTAGAGTCTTAACATAATGATTTTGTAAAACTATGTTTGCTGTCCAGAATCTCTTGAACGTGCTTTTCACATTTAAAAATGTTTTCATATGATTTAAAGCTAAGTCTTCAAGTAATAATTGATTTTGGTTATATATTTTCAAAGTTTTTCCCAACAAAAGAAAAGACAAGTATTAAATTAAGAAAAGATTTTCTTGAACGAATTAATAATGTAAAGTGTTTTACTTAAATATGAGGAATGATATAGAAAGAGATCGGGGCAGTTGGCAGCCGGCAACGCAAAGGATTTGAAGAGACGGTACGCACTTCATTGCTGGACCTCAGGTGAGAGAGAAGCTTCCCTAAGACACCGTGGTAGCTAGGTGATTTATTAGGACGTTCCATATCAGCTCAAAGATCGGAACTTAGTGGTTCGGAGTCAGTAGTATAGTGGCAATTGTTTGTCTTGTATGGCCACTTATACGAAGAAGACGAAGACCACATTATTGTGTGTGATGATCGTGTGATGTTGTGTGTGATAGCATGCTTTTATTTATTAGTTTATTTATTTATTTAATTATGAATAATGATGCTTATTGTTGTTGAGTATGAGGAGTAATTGTCTGATGGACGACTGTTAAATTCTGAAAAAGAAAAGAAATGAAGGAGTTGCAAAAGTAATGGGATTGAAAGTAATGGTATAATGAGAAAAGAGTAAGAGATTATATGAAAGAGAGATGAGAGTTGATTTGGAAAAGAAGTTGAGGATAAAGTTGAGAACGAGCCAGAGCTTGGGAGAGTGATATGGATTGCTGGAACATGAGATGTGAATTGAGCGGAGCTAGGCTCCTTGGTTTTTGGTTTTAGCCTGGGAATTAGTGTTGAGTTGAGCTTGCTCCTCTACTAGCGCTCAGCAAAATGTGTTTTTGAAAAAGATTTTCTGAGAAAGGAATCTTTGAAAAAGGATTTTGAAAAAGAAGTTTTCGAAAAGATTTTTTTTTTGGGAAGAGAAATACTTTGGAAAAAGGATTTATGAAACCAAATTTATGAAAAGATTTTTGGAGATAGAATTTATGAAGAAGTTGTGAAAATCATATTTTCAAAGGATTCTTTTTATTCTTTTTGAAAAGTTTTTATGAGAGGATATATCTGGAACTGTGTTTTTGAGAAAGTTTTACAAATGGATCTTTTTGAGAAAAGTCTACGAAAATAATACTTTTGTGAATGTTGGTGAGAATAAAGTTTTGAAAAAGGTTTTTAGAAAGAGTGTTTGTAGAAAGTTTGAGAAATGAGGTTCTTGGAAAGTGAGGAAATCAAAGATTTGAGAAGGATGGTAAAAAGGAAGAATTGAGAAAGATGATGTGAATCAATTGAGATAGTCCCAGCTCTGAGCTATGCGAGAAGTGATGAGTGAAAGATTGTGCAAAGTTAGCGGTCGGGACTCACTGAAGGGATGCACGAAGGGTGAGCCGATCATTAGGTAAATTAAAAAGATAAAAGACTTTAAAAGACATTAACAGCGAACGCGGCGAGGTATGAGAGTAACCCGAAGTAGTGGAGAGGAAGGAACCATAGGTATCTGCGAATACTTAGGAGGAGATTGCATTAGGGGAGGACGATGATGGTGCAACGTCAAGAAGTCTAGAGTATTGTTGTAGGCAGAACGAACTCCATAAGTGGTGCACTAACGTGGTGGGGACTGGGTCCAATACCATGGTAAGTTCTGCGCGCGCACTAGAACAATACTGTCACCCCCTAGATTGCAAATCGAGAACAGTGAGAGGGACTGGAACGGGGCATTGTGATTTGCCACCGGTGTACAGTGAGCCTTGATTATTGATATTATATGAATTGATTTGAGGCTGGGCCTCCTTGTTTAGGACCATTTGTTGTGAGACAGCTGTCGTTCCCGCGTGGTAAAGGTCCTGTACTCCTGTTTGCTTCCGACTAGGTGGATGGATGGCCGAGGAGATGTAAACTTGAACGTGAGTGCTAACAACGAAAGAAACGCGTGCCTCGATGATACTAATTCCTCGATCATCGATGGGTATAATTCGATAAAACATTATAAGAAAAGATTTATAATTGTCAGTATAAGAGTTTGAGTAGTGTGAAGGATGAGAAAAGACTGAGAATGGAAATGTGGAAAAGATAATAAGTTCCATGAGAGGGATTAGAAAGAAAGTGAAAAGAGTATGAAAGAAATGATAATAAGATGAAATAATGAGGTGTGTTGATGATGGTAGTATGCTTGTTTGTTATCCTGTATGTGTGTTATGCATTGTGTGTGTGTCCTATTATCTTTCCTACCGTAATTCCACATCGTCGACGCTACGCCGTCCGGATCGCTTACTCTCTCCTGTTCGTTGGTGCATTGGTGTCACTGATTCCCCAACGGGCAGATAGATCGTCGCTTGGAAATCTCTACGTGGCTTCATGAAGGGAATGGATGGAAAGTTACGTGTTACGGATGGGTATGGACTGGACATGTTCAGTTGGTGATCGCAGACCCGGAGCATAAGCTGGGAGGAAAGACCACGAGTTCGTGTTTAGGAAGCGTATCCTTTGTGGGATACAATTCTGAACCACCATCTCGAGATACCAAGAAGGAGAACCCTGTGAAGCTATTCGGAGTGGAGCTGAAATCGAACTTTGAAGTGGATACAGCAAGTGAGGTTGAATCAACCTCTGGCACAAAGGCACCAGCAAAGAAGAAGAGGAAGTTGGATCCGATCATCTTTGATAGGAAGAGGGAGCCAGTAGTAGAATTAGATTAAGTTATTGTTTGTATTTTGCATCCAGGATTACCTAAGTGATGAACTATTGCTGTACTTCAATTATTTTGAAGCATGCCCGACTTTTATGGAATGTGAGGACACTTTTATGAAACAAGTTTAAGTTCTTTTGAAGAAATGAATGAAGTTACTTAAGTTGAAATCAAACTGTTTTATTAATCAAACGTTTTCGGAAAACAAGGTAAGTGAGTTGTGGTTTCAAGTAACAAATCGGTTTTCGAAAGAGAAGGTCGAAGGATGTTAATAACTTTTCAAGAATGATTTCAAACCCTTCAACAATGTTTTACAACAAAAAAAAAATTTCCCAAAAATCTGGCCTCATTTATGCAACATTGATAAATCATAATCAGTTGTTTTGGTTTTCGAAAATCGGGTTGTTACATCATGCACATACTTCTTCAATTGAGAAACGTGAAAGACGTTGTGCAAATTGGATAGAGAGGGTGGTGAAGCTAGTTGATAAGCAACGGGACCAACTCGCTTAAGGATTTGGTATGGACCTATACACTCAGGTGATAGCTTTCGGGTTCTGAAGGCTCTACTAATCCCTTTCATCGGAACTACCTGAAGAAACACATGGTCGCCCTCTGAAAACTCTATTGGTTTCCTTCTCCTGTCAGCATAACTCTTCTGCCGACTCTGAGCCGCTTTCATCTTTGCCTGAACCATCCTGATCTTCTCAGTTGTCTGTTACACCATTTCCGGTCCAACCACTAAATTCTCCCCCACTTGGAACCAGCATAGCGGGGTTTGACACTTCCTTCCATACAAAGCCTCAAATGGTGCCATCCCAATGCTCGCATGATAGCTGTTGTTGTACGTGAATTCTGCAAGAGGTAGCACTTGATCCCAACTTCCTTGTTCTTCAAGTGCACTAGCCCTCAATACATCTTCCAGAGACTGAATCGTTCTCTCTGTCTGACCATCCGTCTGTGGATGATATGCAGAACTCAATTTTACTCTGGTTCCCATGGCATCATGCAGACTTTTCCAGAACTGCGAAGAAAATCTGGGATCTCGATCCGACACGATACTCGAAGGCACGCCGTGAAGACGAACTACCTCCTTAATGTAGATCTGGGTAAGCTTATTCTAAGGATAGCGCATATTTATCGGAACAAAATGCGCCGACTTAGTCAACCTATCCACAATCACCCAGATTGCATCATGATTTGCTGTTGTCCTTGGCAAACCAGACACAAAATCCATGGAGATGCTATCCCACTTCCATTGAGGGATACTCAAAGGTTGCAACTGTCCTCCTGGTTTCTGGTGTTCTACCTTAGCTTTTTGACAAATTAAACACGCCGCCACATATTCTGCAACATGCTTTTTCAATCCAGACCACCAAAACATCTTCTTCAGGTCCTGATACATTTTGGTTGATCCAGGATGCATACTCATCCGACTCTTATGTGCTTCATCAAGAATCAGTCTCCTAACCTCCTGATCTCTTGGTATGCAAATTCTTGTCCTAAAACGAAGGATTCCATCCAACCCAATCTGGAAATCAGGTTCCTTCCCTTCTGATCCTAATCTCATCTTTTCAATCAACTCTCCATCCGCTCGTTGCAACTCCCGAATTCTTTCCAAGAACTCATTTGTGATCTACAACATCCCTAACTTGATACTTGATGGCTCCACTTGTGTCAACAGGCTCAAGTCTTTGAATTCCTCAATCAACGCTGCTTCCTTAACCATCATCGCACTTATGTGGATTGCTTTCTGACTCAAAGCATCTGCCACCACATTTGCTTTACCCGGATGATAGTGGAGTTTACAGTCATAATCCTTCAAAAACTCCATCCACCTTCTTTGCCTCATGTTCAACTCTTTTTGATTTAACAGATATTTCAAACTCTTATGGTCACTAAATACTTGGAACATAGTGCCATAGAGATGATGTCTCCATATCTTTAAGGCAAACACGATCGCAGCCAATTCCAAATCGCGTGTCGGGTAATTCACCTCATGATTCTTCAACTGTCGTGATGCATAAGCCACTACTCTTCCTTCTTGCATCAATACACACCCCAATCCTTGCTTAGATGCATCACAGTACACTTCAAAGCTCTTGTCAGGATCTTGTAAGATTAGCACCGGAGACGATGTTAACCTTTCCTTCAACTCTCGGAAACTAACTTCACACCTATCATCCCACACGAACGGTTGATATTTCCGAGTCAACTTGGTCAAAGGCAATGCAATCTTGGAAAATCCTTCTATAAACCGACGATAGTATCCAGCCAGCCCCAAGAAACTTCTCACCTCAGTTACAGTCTTGGGCTGTTCCCAGCATAGTACTGAACTTACTTTTGCTGGATCCACCGCAATTCCTTCCTTAGAGATTACATGCCCTAGGAACTTCACTTCATTCAACCAAAACTCACATTTTGTAAGTTTGGCGTATAACTGCTTCTCCTTCAGGACTTTTAACACTATCCTGAGATGCTCTTCATGCTCTTCCGGACTCTTAGAATAGACCAGAATATCATCAATAAACACCACCACAAATAAATCCAAGTATGGTCTAAAGATCCGGTTCATATAATCCATGAAAATAGCAGGTGCATTAGTCAATCTAAACGACATCACAACATACTCATAATGACCGTATCGAGATCGAAATGCAGTCTTGGGTATATCCTCCTCCTTTATCCTGATCTGATGATAACCCGATCTGTAACAGCCCGATTTTCGTAAACCAAAATGTTTACTTAAAGTTGCCAAAAATTGAGGCCAGATTTTTTTTTTTATAAAAACATTCGCGTCAAAATACTTTGTTCAAACTCATCTTGATGGTTTTAAGAAGAAAGCTGCACTTGTAATCAAGAAATACCTTGTCAATTAAATTAAAACTTAGCTTCATTACATAATAGCTCATAGCATGGTAATCCTTAACTTCAACATACACGACCTAAACTAATGCACCCTCTTTGAACCTTGCCTACTATAGACTGGTAGGTGGGTCTCCTCGCCCTTCTTGCGTCCTCCCTTCGCTCTTGACGATGATGCCGCTTGGTTATTTGTCTCATCCTTGTTGTTAGTCGTCCCCTTTGCTCCGTCTGCAACCGTAGAACTCTCCTGCTTCTCGTACTGGACCTTCTCCTTATAGCTCTGGAACCCTGTTACATTGACTTGCCCCAAGTGTGACTCCAGGTTCGCCCCACTCAGTTGATGTTCCGGGTCCGGGATCACAATCTCCGTGTAGCCGGTCCATGCCCAGCCTTGGGGAGTATGCTTCCAGCCTCGTCCATACTTGTTCCACAGAGTGATGTTCATGCTATACTTCATCTGCCCGTTGAGATACCAGTGGCACCGATAGGCCAACGAACAGGAGAGAGTAAGCGATCTGAACGACGAATCGTCGACGGCATGGAATTACAATAGGCAAGATAGAAGGACCTTATAACATACAACACACAAGCACACACAACAATCAAGTACATTATCATCATTATTTCACTTTATGGTTATTATCATTTTCATCTCATTATTATCTTTCCGTTACCTTTTCTTCTTTATGAACATTCTTTAATTCTCTTTCATTCCTTCTCTTTTCCGTAGACATCCTTCTCTTTGATTCCAACCTTTCATCTCACAACCGTTATGATGGGGAAATTTTTAAGAACATTCATCGAGTCACTCGTATCGATTCTCGGCTATCCCTCACGTCTACATCTCCTCGGTCATCCACCCAACCTAGTCGGAAGCCAACAGGAGTACAGGACCTTTACCACGCGGGCATGACAGGTGTCTCAACAATGGCTCCAAGCCAGGAGGTCTCAGCCTCAAAACATATCATATAATCAAAAATCATTGCCCCGTTCCAGTCTCTCTCCACTGTTGTAGACTTGCATCGAGGGGGCGACAGTATGTTTTTAGTGGGCCCGCAGAACTTGCCACGGCATTGGACCCAGTCCCCACCACGTTAGTGCGCCACATGTGGAGTTCGTCCTGCCTAGAAACATACTCTAGACTTCTTGACATTTCACCATCATCGTCCTCCCCTCCTGCAATCCCCACCTGAGTATCCGTAGATACCCATAGTATCTTCCTCTCCACTACTTCGTACTCTCGTACCTTACCGCGTATGTCTTTTAAGTCTTTTATCTTTTAATTATCCTAAGGTCGGCCCGTCCTTCGTGCAACCCTTCAACGAGTCCCGACCACTAACTGAGCACAACTTTTTCTCAACAACGCTCACATAGCACAGAGCTGGGTTCACATCACGATCTTGAATCTCATTCCTTTACTTTCTCAACGTTCTCCATTTCTCACATTCATCTCCTTTGAAGGTCTCTTCACAAGAATTTCTTTTCATAATCCTTTTCAACAATCACGTTTTGGGTGAGTGTTAATGGAGGAGCAAGCTCAACTCGACATTAAGCTTCTTCCAAAAACGTGAACGAGATATCACATCTCACATACACTTCCACATCTCAGTTCCCAGCTCTGGCTCGAACTCATTACTTTCATTCACTTTTCCCCAACCTCGACTCTTCCTCTTTTCTCATCCACTCATCTCTCATTTCTTCTTCAAGTTTTCTTTATTTTCATTCTTATTACTTCCACCACTTACTCTTTTCCTTTTCATTTCTCTCTTCAGGACGTAACAGACGTCCATCAACGTGTTACTTATTTAATCAATAGCAATTAATAACATTAAGCATAATTAAATCAATAAACATAAACATATCATCACACAACAATAGTGTGGTTTTTGTCACATTCGTATAAGTGGCCACACAATCAAACAATTGCCACTTATACTACTGACTCCAACCACTTAGTCCCGATCTTTGAGATGATGCGGGACGTCCTACTAAATCACCTAAGTACCACAGTGTCTTAGGATAGCTTCTCTCTCACCTGGATTCGCGGTTACTGAATCTACAAGTTCCGAGTGATCTGCTTCCTTCCTCGTCTGCCCGACTCCAACTTCTTCCAAGTCCCATAAAATAGGTATGTGAGTATTAAACTTTATTTAGTATTACTCTTTAAACTTTATTCTCAGGGTAACTTAAGAAGAATTCAAACTTCGTCTTTTACTTAAAACCAAAACATCAATTCTTTTTGCTCAAACTTGACCAAAATCAAACACTAACTTTCATGCTTAAAAATCATGAGAAAACCATCAATTAAATCGATTTAATTAAAAGTTTCTTTGCTGGTCCTTCTTGGAAAGCATTGAGTTCAATTCCAAAAACACCGAAAAATCGCACCTTTTAGATCAACTTTGTCTTAGATCAATTACCCATGAAAACTAAACTTTAAAACACTTTGAAAACTTTATTAAAACAAGAAATTCATCTTAGAAAATTCTGGACAGCATCATGTCCTAAGTTTTAAAATTCATTTTCTCCATTGTTGAAAACCAACTCAAGTCCATAAACAACCATGCATCTTAAAAGAAATCAAATAAGCACTTTGGTCAATGATTCATCAAATTCCAACACTTAGAATTACATGTGGGCAGCACGGTACTCAAATAAAACAAATCATTTAAACACTTTCATGCGTTCTAAAGATCATTCTTACTTCACTCAAGAATCCTAGACAAACATTCGTTTGATTCACACATTACATAATCACAAATCAGCAAGTTAGGCCAAACACAACATGTCCACCTACTCATTCACACATATAACTCAATCAAATAAAGGAGATCAAGCTCTTGAGCTCACATAACCGAATCATGCATCTCACATAAACACACAAACATATTTTCATTTAACTTTCACTTAATTAATTTCATTTTATCATGTATGACTATATCAAACCGTATGCATTATGGTTTGTTTAGAAAATTATTCCTTCAAGGATCAACTCCAAAATCAACACATAATTTTATTTCATGACACATATACATTCAAGGGAATTTGACTTCAAGGTTAAGGTCCAAACCGTGACCTTAACCAAGTTTTCTCAAAAATACTTTCAAAGATTCAAGACTTCTAAAACAACTCTAAATCCCTTAACAATTTCATACCATTCATCAAGCAAGTATAAACACAATCCTAACATGCATTCTCTACACGAAACCGTGAGCATACATAGGTTTCTAAACAAGTTTTATTTCACTTAAGCACACAAAATCAACTCAAGGTTCATGGAAATCACACATTAGTCATTTAACCCTAAGGAAATCTTAGCCTTCCTCCTTTATACATACAAACCGTGGCTAACATGGTAAATCACACAATTTTTATTCATTCAAAATACCATTAAACTCAAGATTATGGCATGCAAGGAATCAAACAATAGAAAATCAAGACTTCAATCACATCACCATCAAAACTATGACTCGTCCATGGTTTTCTTAAAAAAGGGTTTTCTTAAAGGTTCAAACTTCCAAAGCATTCTCAGAATCATAAGATAATCACATGCACACAACCAAAATCCAACATCAAGCTTCTAACCTAAAAGTTAAGCACAAACCGTGGCTAACCACAAAGAAAATCACATATTTATCAATCAAACTTAAGAAAGTTTTAATCTTTTTAATTTAGCATGTGAAACCGTGGCTACACCTAAGGATCACAACATTGTATATCATTAAAGTCAAGACCATATCATCAAGAAATTAAACAAAGGTGAAATCAAGTTCTAACTTATAATCAACAACAAACCGTGGCCAACTTAAGGAAAAGTTTAACCAATTTCAAAGATTAAGATTCAAACAATCACACATATCATGGCTTAAGCATAGATCTAAACATGCATGTAAACAAGAATGTTAGATATTTGGGAAAATCTTTCATGAAACTTAAAATCAAGTTCTCTTCAAAATATTTTCAAGAAATCAAAGAGAAAGCTCAAGATCATGGAGGAAAACATTTTCGTAGCAAAACTTCGAAATCAAGTTCAAAGATCAACATGCATGTAAGGGAAATCACAAGATCTATCACAAAAACACACATGCATCACACTTTCTCAAACAAAATCAAAGTCTTGGGAAGAAAAGCATGAAAATGAAAAGAATCAAAGAAAAAGGTTTAAAACTTTCAAGATCATGAGGTAAAAATCCTTACTTAATCAAAACTTTTTGAGAATCAAGTCCAAAATCTTCAACCTCTCTTCCTAGTCTTCACGGTTTCTCCCTCCTTTTCCTAGTCCATGGTTTCTCTCCTTTTCACTAGCTTGGTTTGATTTTGCCTCGGTTATGATGAGTCTAAAGTGTTGGTCCTTCCTCTCTCCATTCGGCCACTCTCTCTCATTTTTCACTAAGAGTTTGATTTTCTCTTAGTGGTTGTGTTTGGATTTGGAAAGGAAATGAAAGAATGAAAGAAGGTTTGTGTTAATGGGTGAATGAAGAGAAATTCACTCACTCCTCACGGTTTTGATGTTGATGAGTGTGTGTGGGTGTTGTGGTTTGTGTAGGTGCAAGAAAGAAGAAAAGATGAAGAATGAATGAAACAACTCACTCTTCTCTTCCTACGGTTTTGGCCCCTTTCATCTATTCATCCTCACTTTTCCTAATTGCCACCAAGGGCTTGCATGGGGGGTTGGTTTGCAATGGCTTAGGAGCTAAGTCATAAACTTGGAGGCCAAGTTTTTCCCTTGAGTCCCTCATGGCCTCCCCCTTATTCCTTCCTTTCCTTCACTTTTTCTTCCTTCTTATGTCATGCTTGGTCATCTTAGTGATGTCATAATGTTGACTAAAGGCATGCCACTTGTTGATCAATGGAATGAGCTTGGTGGCCAAGCCATGCTAATGCATTCGGCCAAGGTAGGTTTAGGGTAGGTTAGTTTGGTTAATTAGGTTTAAGGCACTAATTAGGGTTCTAACCATGATTAGGATAGGATTAGGTTAATCAATCTCGGTTTAGTCCACTAATCCTTAGTAATTAGGACTTAATCAAGGATTAAGATGCTAATCAAAAACTTAATCATAGGTTTAAGGAAAACTAATTTAGGATTAGTTCATTAACCGAAAGGGTTTAGGGTTTAAGAGGGTGATTAAGTCCTTACTCAAGGCTTAAGAGCTCAATTAGGGTTTTATCCACGATTAGGGCATCATCTATGGTTTCTAGAGGCGATTCTAGGTCAAGACGATTTGGACTTGATTCCTTTGAAGCATGGAGAAAGTAATTTTCCATAAAATCATATAAATCAAATAAACAAAATCTTAATTAAAACTTTAAACAAGCGAGCACACCAAGTCACAACACAAGTAAATCAAATTTCAAAGTATAAGAACTTCATTATGAAATCAAAATTCTTTTAAATTACTTTTTAAATCCATTATGTTAAAAATAATTTTCTTGATTTGGGGCTTGTAGAAGTGAGTCAAAAGGGCAAATGTTACGGGGTGTTACACGATCTCAGATCAATCTTGGAGAATACTGCAGCTCCCCTAACTTGATCCATAAGGTCATCAATCCTTGGCAAAGGGTACTTATTCTTAATGGTGACCTTATTCAACTATCTATAATCCACACACATTCTCATACTCCCGTCCTTCTTCTTTACAAACAGTAATGGATCTCCCCAAGGCGAAACGCTTGGCCTGATCATCTGCTTTTGCAGCAATTCCTCTATCTACTTCTTCATCTCTGTCATTTCCGGTGGTGCCATTCTATAAGGAGAAATAGAGATGGGACTAGCTCCAGGGACTAAGTCAATCCCGAACTCTATTTCTCGCTTCGGAGGTAATCCTGGTATTTCCTCAGGAAATACTTCCGGAAATTCCCTCACCACAGGAATCTCTTCTATCGGCATCGACTCTTCTTTCCCAGTAGCAGAGAACAAACACATATAACCTTCGGGTTCAAGGGTCCTATATTGGATTGTCTTTTCCTCACAATTGATGATCACTTGGTTCTTCATCAACCAATCCATACCCAAGATCACATCCAATTGTAACTTAGGGAGGCAAACCAAATCTACTTTAGAAAAATGACTCAAGATTTCAACATCACACCCTAAGCAGACCTTAGCGGTAAAAATCGGTATTCCAGTAGGGGTATCTATACTAAGATAGCAAGGCGAATCGGAAACAACAAGATTCAGCCTATTCACACATTCAGGGGAAACAAAAGAATGTGTAGCTCCAGAATCAAACATGATTTTGCAAGGTTGATTATTAAGCAAAAAGTTACCTTGCACGAGATTCGGGGTTTGGGTTGCTTCATTACCACTCAAGGTAAACACTCTTCCTTGAACCACAGGCTTTCCGGCAGATCCTTTTGCATCACCTTTTGCAGATTCTCTGCAATCACGAGCAAAGTGACCTTGCTTTCCACATTTGAAATATCCTCCTGTGGACCAGCAGAATTGACCATGATGATAGCGCCTACACTTCTCGCAATAAGGAGCATTATCGCGAGACTTGTTCTTGTTATCCATCACAGCTTTGCCCTTGCCCTTGTTCTTCTGAGAATATGGACCATTATTCCGATGATCAAATCTCTTCTTCCTCTGTGGTCCATAGTTCTGTCCAACCCCTTTCCCTTGACTTCCGATCAGCTCAGCCTTCTTGTCATCCTCATACATTCTTCACATATCCACAAGTGCAGGGAAACTCTGAATCCTCTGGTAACTGAAAATAGATTTCAGCTCCGGTCTCAGTCCACCTTCAAACTTAACACACTTACTTCTTTCATCAGGGTTATTCAAGTAGTAGGGAGAATATTTCATCAACTCCTCAAACTTGGCAGCATATTCCCCTACACTCATATCCCCCTGCTTCAATTGCATGAATTCTACTTCTTTCTTTCTCCTTAAATCTTCCGGAAAGTATTTATTAAGAAATTTCTCCATAAACACTCCCCAATTGATTGCCCTCCTTTCAAAATTCAACAATTGAGCAGTGTGGTCCCACCAGTTCTCAACTTCCCCATGGAGCATGTAAACTGCATAGGTTACCTTCTGCTCATCAGAACAATCCAAAGTTCTGAAAATCTTGTTGATCTCGTACAACCACTTATTTGCCTCATCAGGTTAGTATCCTCCTTCAAACCTTGGTGGATTTCACTTCCTAAATTCTGACAGAGTCTTAGCATCATGATTCGCCACATTGCCAACATGTGGGTTACCAGCTCGCCCGTGAGGTGGCTGCTGTTGCTGCTGCTGCATGCCTTCCAGCACAGTCGTAATACGTTCTAACATATCGTTCGTATAATTTCTAGTTCTGGTTGCCATAGAAAGACCTGCACTATGGGCTTTGGGTCACTAAAAGGTCTTTAAAACATAATTACTACTAACTTACTCAAAACATATTCAATTAACATTGAATACCGTACTTAGCTGCATCATCAAGGCCATGAGGGACAGGACCAATGCTATGATACCACCAAAGATGTGACACCCTCATTTTTATATCTTGAAAATAATTAATATTTCCAAATGATTGAAATACTTGCTATCGAAAATCGGGACTGAAAATTTTTTCCCTTTTTAATGTTTACTTGCTTATTATAAATCCTTCTTTCGTGGACAAGTAAATTGAATTTGGCGTAACATTATTTTAGCTATGAAAAGGCTCTCGAGACAATGTCTTTTACACATAGTAAAACATCTTCGTCGTCCTTATTAAAATATATTATTTGTCTCTCGAGTTTGACCGAATGTATAAAATATAAGCCTATTGCCGAATCCTTTTTGAATCAGAATCAGAGTATGCAGAAGTAAAAGTAATACTTATGGGCCACTGCTGAGGTAAATAAAACATAATATATATATATATATATATATATATATATATCATAACATAAAACCCCATTAGTATCATCAGTAGCAAGTAGTAAGAGTCGAGATAGCAAGTTTGGTGAAATATATACAAACCAGCTGCATAAAATAAACCTCACTCTAAGACCTCTCAAAATGTATACAATATATCACATAATCCAAAAGTAGAAGTCCCAGAGCAGGTCATCCATGTCCTCAGCAGCTCCTCAGATCCTCCACAGCTCTATCCCTAGGATCTAGGATCCAAAACATCCATGCTATGCAGGCTCCTATGAACCAGCAAGTCCACCTCTAGCAGAAACAGTCGGCTCGACATGCACCTCCTCCTCGTCCTCATCCTCTACAGGGTCCTCCTCGACCTCGCCTGACTGTGGAGAGACCCCACCACTGGGTCTAGGATCTGCAGAAGCAGTCCTCTCAAAATCAGTCGGACCAGGAGAAGGAGTCTCCTCAGTGACAACTCTATGGGAGGAAGGATGAGAACGAGTGGCAGTTCTGAAACGAAAACTATGAAATCGACGCACGGGTCGAGCCGGGGGTGGTCCTCTATATGTATAAAAGGGTGGAACATGCATAGTATAGACTAACGAGATCCTAAATCGACGAGGTTGCACCCGAACCAGAGGGTTAGGGTGGTAGAGAGTAATCTCCACCTCCCCCTCAAAAGTGGCACGGTGCTCCTCATACATCCATATACCGCTAGGGATAGGGCGTATCTCGATGCAAGCTAGGTATCTGGCCATCACCTAAACAGGGCACAGGGAGTAAGTATACACATATACATAATTGATAAAGACTAAAATTACAAACACGAGTATGTCATGGGCAGATAACAATGCAAGTACATATGAGCACACCAATTTTCAACATTATATTTCTTATAATGCAAGTGGCATGATGTATGATTTTCTATCCACAACTGAGGCCTCTAAAAGTCCATCTTGGACTTCCATCCAATACACCCTTGTGTTCCCGGAACACTGACATTCATTCCCAGAACGTAATGCCAAACCATACTCGGATAATAAGCATCACTCCCGAAGTGTGCAACACGTTCCCAGAACGCATACATTCCCAGAACGCATAAAAAACCAGGTCCCGGACACTGGCCACATTCCCAGAATGTGTCATCAAGTAGGTTACAATTTGGTACTCCCGGAGTACCCTCCTCATATTCCCGGAATATGATAAACGTTCCTACCAACCAAACTTCCATTCTATATGGATGCACATCATCAAGGTTGGTTTTATCTTCAATTTAATTACTGTGATTTAGAAATATTTCAATCTCTCTTTTGAATGATTAATTTGAGGCATAATCTTTGGCACAAACATTCTCTCTTGAATTATCTCAAAACATGCCATTAGGCTTAGATTGGAAAAAACATAACCAATGGTACTTAAAAGACTTAACTTTTTATTTTTTTTCAAATTCAGGTACTAACCGGTTACAGTCTCAGGCTAACCGGTTAGAATTACAGACCTGAACTATATACCATTGATATTCAGAAAAACCCTTTTTCCTGAATTCTCTACCCAATCCATAAACAAGTTTAACATTGTTTTATACCTAAAAAAACACTATGTTTATCATTCAAAAGTCTAAATCACATTCCATTTCCAAATGAGCACAATTTCCTCTTGAAATTATCTCATTACACTAAGGTATTAACTCTTTAACTTCAATCTGAGCCATAACAGTGAAATCAACTTGTTTTCAGATTGTTTTCTATGAAATTAAGGCCTAGATTTGAGTAGAATTTATAAGACCACAGTACTGATTTTATAAACTTATTTTCTTTTGAATTTTTACAATGTCTAACCGGTTACAAATATCGAGTAACCGGTTAGATTATGCAGTCAGACACTAAAACATGAGGTTTAACAAACCCTTCTTTTCACTACTCAAATCTAACCAAATTTCAATCATTTCAAAGAGTTCATATACCTTAAGTAAGCATGTTTAACCACAGAAACACATCTAACTTGCATGCATTTGGTTTAGTGCATCAAATTGCATAAAAATCCATAAAAACATAATTCAATACCACAAAACTCATATTATACATTTAGATTCAGATTCAGACATCAACATCCATTGCATGCATCAACATAAAATTGCTCAAAACAGAATTGAGCTAAAATTTGGCCTTCAAGCCTTTGTGCTTCAAACACATAATGCCCTTTTGAGTCTTTGTTGACTCAAGTCCTAAATCACTTGATTTTAGTCTAAATCTAGTATAAGGTAAGCTTCTCCCATACCTTAGGATAGTGTTTGATGAGTAATGACACTTAGTTTTTTTTTAAGAGAATTCACAGATTCCACCAAAAATCCCTAGTCTGCTCTTTACCCACGATTTCAGCAACAGGGTCCAAACACCAAAGATTTCAACATAGATTTTGGCCAAACAAATTAGGGAAAATGATTAGGACTGAATTTAGGTAACATGCACTAAAGATTCGAAGTGATTTGAGGTCAAAGGAGTTCATATACTTACCCAAATTGAAGCTCCAACTCAGCTCCAGAAATCAGTTTTTGCAGAAATGGTTTTGGAACTCCTCTACTTCAACAGCTTCGTTCTCCTAGCTCCCTAACCCTCAACTCACAATGTTTATATCTTTGTAAAGCTCTTGATGTAAGCTTTACAACGGTGTATCACTCGAAAACTAACACTCAACAACGAGAGGGAATTGAAAGGGACGATTCTGAAACCCTAGAACAGAGATTCACCTTAATTCAGAGCAACAACACCCAATTTGATCAGAATTATGGGTTTTTATAGAGGAATTGGCCTTGCATGCACAGTGACGCGTGTTTCCCATTATCACTGAACTGATTTCGTGGCGATTAAACAAATTAATCAAGTGATTACTCATCAAATTCCACTAACCCAGTTTCTGGGTTCATCGTCTAACCGGTTACAGGGCATTACTAACCGGTTAGATCAGCACAAAATTTAAAAATTAATATTTTTAAATCTTTCCCTCCATGAACTTTTCAATATTACACTTAGGTCCTAACCCAAGGACTAAAACGCAATATCCTTATTATTTTTTTTGCATTTATTTGCCATATATAAAAATATCTCAACTTATTTCTATATTTCAGGCTAATTAAATACAAAATATAAACTTGGAAAAATAAATTAATAATAAAACTGTGATGTCCTAGACTATGAGATCCTCAAGGTTAGGGAAGAAGACCTTGGGGAAGCCTCTGTCTAGGGTTAATCTGTGATGTTTGTGGGAGTCCTCTAGTGGCAAGGGAAAGAGCCAGGGAGTAACCCTAATCACTGGTGTGTGAAGGTGACAATTAGGGTTAGAGGACATACCTGAGCTGTGAGACCCGCAATTTTACCCAATTTAATTAAATTATAATAATTGTATTTTTGCTTTATTTTATTTAGTAGTATTTATATTAAGGATAATTTAATGAAATTTGTTAGTAAAAAGTTGGTTTTGGTTATATAATTATATATATGTGGCGTTAATACATATATATGCATATAATTATAAATTTCTAATTAATAAAAGGGAAAATTATTCTTGGATAGAAATAATTAGTAAGTATATTTTTTATCTTAGAAAAATAATTTTGGATTGATTTTATTAATGTTTGGACAAAAATGGGAATTTTCAAGTTATAATGTTTTTTCAAGAATTCATATCTTTTAAACCGTACGTCGAAAAATTACAAATGATATGTCAAAACGATCTTATCAAAATCTAGGTTATGAAAATGTAAAGCTTTGATTTTTATTTTAGAGTTTTTGAAATTTTATCCCTGCTACAATGTTAAACGAATTTTTGAGTTTTAAGTATGAATGTATGGTTTTAATGCATTAAATGACCTTTTGACTCAAGTATATTTTATTTTGAAAATGAAAATACATTTCTGAAATTTTATATTGTACTACCATTCAAATAAAGTGTATTTTCGTATTTTTCTTATTTTTAAATTATTTGAAAACTTAGGAAGTGTATTTTTGAAGGAAATAATATTAGGACTTCAAAAATTCATAACTTTCAAACCGTAAGTCCAAAAATTATAAACTTTATATGAAAATGATCGTATTGAAATGTAGTATCTGAATATTTGAAAATGAAATTTTTATTTTGGCATTTACAAAAATTTACTGTACAGTAGGTAAAAAAAATAATCCTAAGAGAAAATTGAGAGAGAGGGACGAGTTTGCTATAGGAAGGAGGGAGGAAATTGTAACAGCCTAAACTTTGTTTATAAATGAAATAATTAATAAAAACCTTAGAAAAATTGGAAAAGTGACTTAATGAATTTTGGTAGATAGGTGAGTGGTGATTATAAGTCCTAGGGGTTGTATAGAAGGCAATTGTGGCTTTGGGCAAAGTCAAATAAGCGAAATCGGGAGTTAAATCGGCGTTTTAGATGTTAGAAATCGACCGAAAAGAGAAAATTAGAAATTTATTATAGGAAGCTAAGAAAATAAATTCCACCGTTGGATGTGAAGTTTATGGGGTGAAGAAGCATGTCTAAAAATTTGGACTCGATCCGACGGTCGACGAAAAAGTTACGGCGAATCGAAGGTTGGAAACCCTGAAACTCGCCCAGGCGCACCAGCCATGCGCCCAGGCGGGTGCACTATTCATGGTGCACCAAGACAGTGGAAAATGCGCCCAGGCGGGGCACCATTTCGCCCAGGCGAGTTGCAGCGCGCACCAGCATGCGCCAGAAATTTGTGTTGGCGCGCCAAAACCCCATCTGACCGTGTAAGCCATGCACCAGCTTGGTGCTGGAGCTGATCGCGCGCCCAGGCGGGCCGGCATGCGCCCAGGCGCGTGGCGCACCCCAGATCAGATCTGGTGCGTCGATTCTGGCTTGGTGGCTAAGTTTTCAGCACCAGCCACACGATTTTCCCTCCTCCCTAGGCTGAACTTAAGGCACCAAATACATATTACTTCACCACCTTTCCTCCCCAAAACAACCCATCACCTTCATCCATTTTCTCTCAACACCAAAACCATCTCCACCACCAATCCACCAAAAACACTTGATTCTTGGGCACCTCAACCCAAAATCAACCAAGCTCCACCAAGTCTTGCACCATGGAAGTGGGATAAAGCTCATTCCTTCTTCCCTTGGCTCTCACGAATCACTCCCACCTTCACTCTTCTTGGTTTCTCAATTTTTCCACCTTTGATTGGGTAAGTAAGCTTCATGCCATGAGTTATTCTCTTTTCATTCAAGTTCTCCCTAGTTCATGAATTTTTGTTCTAAAACCCTAGGATTCTTGCACTTTTTGCTACATAGGGATTGTGTTTCATGCCTTCCAACTCAAATCAAGGCAAGGACAAAGATCATTCCTCTTGTGCTCTATCAAATAGGGTTGTCTATCATCATTTCATCATTTCCATATTGAGGTGGCAAGCTAGACTTTGGAAGTTCAAATTCCCAAGATTTTGAGCTAGGGCTCACTAAGGTTCTATTTACTCTTTGCTAATTTAAGGTAAGGAGTGGGTTATAGTGAGTATTACCTTACTCTGGGGTTTAGTTTACAATATGCATATAATGAGTACTAAGATTTTTGTGTTAGTTTAGGTTGATATGATATAGAATAATTGTTAGAATAGAATTTATGACTTAGGGAATTTATTATGATGTTGATATATTGCATTTTTGTGATTTGGTGATGTTGATGAATTAAATGCGTATGTTGTTTAATAATTTGAGTTGTGATATTAAAATGAATTGTGCTAATTAAGTTATAAAATATATTTGTGATCATTGGATAGTGAAAATGCGTAATGTTGTGATTAAATTTTGAGTAATGGGAATTTGCTAAAGAATTGATAATGATAAAAGAACTAAATGAATTATACCCAGGCTCAGCCAGGGGAGATTATATTATACCCAGGCGCAGTAAGTCGTTATCGCACGGTGGTGCGAACGCAGTAGGTCGTGACCAGGGGATTACCCGGGTGCAGTAAGTCGCTATCGCGCGGTGGTGCGAGCGCAGTAGGTCGTGACCAGGGGATTGAGAAACATACCCGGGCGCAGTAAGTCGTTATCGCACGGTGGTGCGAACGCAGTAGGTCGTGACCAGGGGATTTACCCGGGCGCAGTAAGTCGTTATCGCGCGGTGGTGCGAACGCAGTAGGTCGTGACAAGGGGATTGAGACACATACCCGGGCGCAGTAAGTCGTGAGTGCACAGGAGTGTAGACGCAGTAGGTCGTGACCAGGGACAGATAAAAAGAATATTAATATGATTAAAATACATGGAATGGAAGACTTAAGAAAATGTTAAATAAAAATCGATTTGAGAAACTAACGAATACTTGAAATTGAATTGTGGTGAACTGACTCTTATTTATGATGTTGTGATTGAATTGTTATATGTGTATGGCTTAGTGCCACATTATGTCTTAATTGGAAACTGCCTCCCCATTTTATGTGTAATACTCACTCCTTACTATCACCACAGGTACTGAGGAAGAGTTTGCACAAGATCAGGCCGATCAGGAGTACTCTCCCTCACAGGGAGAGTAGGATACCTTTAGTAATGTAGGACATGGAAATGTCCTGGGCCCGATGATGTGAATCCTTTTTGTTGTGTATAAATGTAAATAGCTTTTTGGGGGCCCAGGATGACTCCTTTTGGGAAAGGGGTCTATTTTGGGGAAAAAACTGTTTTCCTAACTTGTTTATATCTCTGCTAACTCTGATGCTGATACTATGATGTTTTAAACTTGTTTCTGATGCGTGCACGAAGATGCACTAGCTGATATATATATATATATATATGTGAATAGCCCTGCTGGCTTTGAAATCTGAAAATATGTTATTTATCAGGTTGCAGGAAAACAGAGATTTTGGGAAAGTCCTAAAAACAAACGAAACTCCGTCCGTTTGACGGGAGATTTTCTTATGAATTAAAAATAACTAAGAGTTTTTACTAATCAATTTATAAGTTAAAAATGAAATTTTCAAGTTACTATTTTTAATTAAGGGTATAAAAGGGTAAATAAACTTAGGTGTTACATTTTATGGTATCAGAGCAGTTTCCCTCGGCCTTTGGAGTTATGAGCTACTCCAGTGATTATTCACCGAGCGAGTAATCGATAATTATAGCTTAGAGTCTATAGTTTATTGATAGGATGTTTATACTATTAATTGTGCTATTAAGCATTAATTGTCGGCCTTGTGCATGACAAAACAGAATGGCTGGTAGACGGATCGATAACGATGGGATCCGAGCTATTCTGGAGCAGATGGCTAAGATGCAATAGGATCAGGGGAATAACATCGCAGCAGCAGCTGCAGCAGCAGCAACAGCAACAGCAGCAGCAGCAACAGCAACAGCAGCTGCAGCTGCAATGATTCCTCAACCCCCAGCTCCAGTGGCTATTGATTGGTTGGCGCGGTTCAGAAAGAACGATCTGCAGAAGTTCGAAGGTGGTTTCAATCCCGATGGGGCACAACTATGGTTGCAAGAGATCGAGAAGATCCTTAATACTATGGCACCACCGGAAGAACAGAAGGTTCTGCTAGCACAGTATATGCTGACTAGTGAAGCGGAACATTGGTGGCAGCAAATGCGGAGGGGTTTGGAGGCTAACAATCAGGCGATTACATGGGACTTGTTCAAGAATCGTTTTCTGGGCAAGTACTTTCCTGAAGATGTTCGAAGGGAGAAGGAGATAACTTTTCTGCAGCTCGTGCAAGGGAACATGAGCGTCGGAGAATATGCCGCTAGGTTTGAGGACCTAATCCGTTATGCAGGAAGTTACAGGGATGCCGATGAGAGGACACAGTGCATCAAGTTCGAGACCGGACTTCGTTCTGAGATCAAGATGGCCTTTGAATATCAGAACATCTCCAACCTGTCACAGTTGATCAACATGACCAGCACTTATGAAAAGTGCCGCAAGCAGCGCGCAGCTGAGAAACGCAGCAAGAATGTGCAGAAGTCTGGAGGTCCTGTCAGGGGCAAGAGTTCGGTGCAGCGACCAGGTCCTTACTCCCAGCCTAAAACAGGCCAAGCAGTAAGCACTTTTGGTCCTATTCTGACTTGTCCACATTGTGGTAGACACCACAGGGGAGATTGCTGGACATTGAATCCGAGTAAGGGTCCAACCTGTTACAAGTGCGGGCAACCGGGTCACGTTGTGACAAATTGTCCTAGAAATGCAGTCAAAAAGGAGGTGAATGTGGCTAAGGTTCAGAGAGCTGGTGACAACAGGGTGACTCGAAAGGGCAAGGTGTATACTCTGGACGGCGAGGAGGTTACTGATGCTGATGAACTGATTAGAGGTACCGGTTATGTTAATAATGTTCCTTGTGGTATACTCTTTGATCGTGGAGCTACTCATTCATTTATTTCTTCCAATTGCATGAAGAAGTTAGGGTTGTCTGCAATAGAAATGCCTTATAAATTATCTGTTTCTACACCCACAAATTCTTCTGTAATCACATCAACTATGTGTTTGGATTGCCCACTTCGAGTATTGGAGCGGGAATTCAAAGTCAATCTAATATGTTTGCCTTTAACCAAGCTTGACATCATTCTGGGCATGGACTGGATGTCTCGGCACCATGTTCTGATTGATTGTAATCAGAAATCAATTATTATTAGTGATCTTTCTTTATCTGCTCTGGAAATGAATGAGGATGCAGAGATCAGTCAGATTTCGGTAGTCTGTGAGTTTCCAGAAGTCTTTCCTTCAGAGATTCCTGGATTACCGCCAAACAGAGAAGTGGAGTTTAGTATAGATCTGATGCCCGGTGCAGGTCCTATTTCTATAGCCCCGTACCGGATGGCACCTCCGGAGTTAGAAGAGTTGAAAAAGCAGATAGAGGAGCTTTTGGCTAAGGGTTTGATTAGGCCAAGCGTGTCACCTTGGGGAGCTCCGATTCTTTTTGTTAAAAAGAAGGACGGAAGTCTCCGAATGTGCATCGATTATAGACAATTGAATGCGGTGACTGTGAAAAATAAATATCCTTTCCCTCGCATTGACGATTTGTTGGACCAATTGCGAGGAGCAGAGGTATTTTCTAAGATTGACCTTCGATCGGGATACCATCAAATCCGTATCCGAGAGGAGGACATTCCTAAAACGGCATTCAGGTCGAGATATGGACATTTTGAATATGTGGTTATGTCCTTTGGTCTCACCAATGCTCCGGCTATCTTCATTGATTATATGAACAGAATATTCAGGCCGTACTTGGATTCTTTCGTCATAGTATTCATTGACGACATTCTAATCTATTCTAAGAGTCCGAGTGAGCATGTCGAGCATCTGAGAATAGTGCTGCAAATTCTCAAATCCAAACAGCTTTATGCAAAGCTTTCTAAATGTAGTTTCTGGTTGAATGAAGTGCAGTTTCTGGGGCATGTCATTTCTGAGAAGGGTGTTGTTGTTGATCCTTCTAAGGTGGAAGCGGTACTTAAGTGGGAGAGACCTAAGTCCATTACTGAGATCAGAATTTTTCTTGGTATGGCTGGGTATTATCGGAGGTTCATTGAAAGGTTCTCTAAGTTGGCTCTTCCATTGATGACTCTTACACGGAAAGGTGTTCCGTTTGAGTGGTCCCCGGAATGTGAAGGTAGTTTCCAAGAGTTGAAGAGGCGGTTGACTAGTTCCCCAGTGTTAATTTTGCCGAACCCGACTCAATCCTTCGTGGTGTATTGTGATGCTTCTAAGCAAGGGTTGGGTTGTGTGTTGATGCAGCAAGGGCAAGTCATAGCTTATGCATCCAGACAATTGAGGCAGCATGAACAGAACTATCCCACTCATGATCTTGACTTGGCGACAGTAGTTTTTGCTTTGAAAGTCTGGAGGCATTATCTATATGGTTCAAAGTTCGAAGTCTTTAGCGATCATAAAAGTCTTCGCTATCTCTTCGATCAAAAAGAGTTAAATATGAGGCAGAGGAGGTGGATGGAATTTCTGAAAGACTATGACTTCGATCTTCAGTACCATCCAGGCAAAGTCAATGTAGTGGCTGATGCACTAAGTCGTAAGACTTTGCATGTCAGCAATCTGATGGTGAAAGAGATGGAATTGATTCAAGAATTTAGCGACCTCAACTTGAACATGCAAGTGAAAGAGAAGAGCATAGTTCTTGAAATGTTGCGGGTTACTAATGACTTGATGAGTCTTATTAAAGAAAGGCAAGCCGATGATGTAGAGCTGCAAAAGTTGTTAGAAGGGGCATCGGGCAATGAAGAGCCCGACTTTGTGAAAGGTTCTGATGGCATCTTCGGATTTAGGGGTCGGATATGTGTTCCTATGGATTTCGAAGTTAGAAGAGATATCCTATGGGAAGCACATCGAACCAAGATGAATTTTCATCCTGGTGCAACAAAGATGTACCAAGATCTAAAAAGGATTTATTGGTGGCCGAAGTTGAAAACTGATGTGGCCGATCATGTGTCTCATTGCTTAACTTGTCAGAAGGTTAAGATTGAGCATCAAAAGCCTGGTGGTCCTTTGTGATCACTTGAGATTCCGGAGTGGAAATGGGACAGTATAGCTATGGACTTTGTGACGGGTTTACCAAGGACTGTTGGAGGATGTGATTCAGTTTGGGTGGTTGTAGACCGTCTGACAAAGTGTGCTCATTTAATTCCTGTTCATAAGAAATACACTCTTGAGAAGTTGACTCATTTGTACATCAGGGACATAGTGAAGTTGCATGGTGTTCCTACTAGTATTGTATCCAATCGCGATCCGAGATTTCTATCTAGATTTTGGCAGAGTCTTCAAGAGGCATTGGGTATTAAGCTGAAATTTAGTACGGCTTACCATCCGCAGACAGACGGACAATCAGAGCGTACTATCCAGACACTTGAGGATTTGTTGAGAGCATGTGTACTGGAACAAGCTGGTAGTTGGGAGCAGTTACTACCTTTGATGGAGTTTACTTACAACAACAGTTTTCACTCCAGTATCGGTATGGCACCATTCGAGGCTCTATACGGAAGAAAATGTAGAACGCCTTTGTGTTGGTTCCAGATAGGTGAAAATCTGTTGACAGATCCTGACATTGTGAAAGAAACAACGGGAAAGGTCACAATGATCAAGAACAAAATGAAAACTTCACAGGATCGCCAAAAGAGTTACGCAGATAGGCGAAGGAGACCTTTGGAGTTCGATGTTGGAAATCATGTGTTCCTAAGAGTGTCTCCGATCACAGGAATTGGTAGGGCAATCAAATCCAGGAAGTTAACTCCTCGGTTTGTTGGGCCTTATGAGATTCTGGAGAAGGTTGGCCCAGTGGCGTACAGGATTGCATTACCCCCTCATTTGTCAAGGCTTCATGACGTGTTTCATGTCTCACAACTAAGGAAATACGTCCATGATCCTTCGCATGTGGTCACCTTAGATGATTTGCCTCTGAAGGAGAATTTGACTTTCGAAGTTCTGCCAGTGAGAATCGAAGATAGGCAGGTGAAGCAACTCAGAGGCAAGGAAATCTCTTTGGTGAAAGTTATTTGGATCAGGAACGATGTGGAAGAGGCTACATGGGAACTGGAGGATAAGATCAAGCAGTCTCATCCACAATTGTTCGACGAATTTCGAGGACGAAATTTAGGTAAGTGGGAGAGAATTGTAACAGCCTAAACTTTGTTTATAAATGAAATAATTAATAAAAACCTTAGAAAAATTGGAAAAGTGACTTAATGAATTTTGGTAGATCGGTGAGTGGTGATTATAAGTCCTAGGGGTTGTATAGAAGGCAATTGTGGCTTTGGGCAAAGTCAAATAAGCGAAATCGGGAGTTAAATCGGCGTTTTAGATGTTAGAAATCGACCGAAAAGAGAAAATTAGAAATTTATTATAGGAAGCTAAGAAAATAAATTCCACCGTTGGATGTGAAGTTTATGGGGTGAAGAAGCATGTCTAAAAATTTGGACTCGATCCGACGGTCGACGAAAAAGTTACGGCGAATCGAAGGTTGGAAACCCTGAAACTCGCCCAGGCGCACCAGCCATGCGCCCAGGCGGGTGCACTATTCATGGTGCACCAAGACAGTGGAAAATGCGCCCAGGCGAGGCACCATTTCTCCCAGGCGAGTTGCAGCACGCACCAGCATGCGCCAAAAATCCGTGTTGGCGCGCCAAAACCCCATCTGACCGTGTAAGCCATGCACTAGCTTGGTGTTGGTGCTGATCGCGCGCCCAGGCGGGCCGGCATGCGCCCAGGCGCGTGGCGTGTAACATCCCTCAATTTCCTCGTATGGTTTTAAATTCTAAAAGAGAATTATTTTTAAGAAAAGTATTTTTCTAAGAGTATTTTCTTAAATAAAATCTTTTATTCGTGTTTTAGAAGTGGTTAATGATTTTTAAAGAATGATTTTCATAAAGTAAGGTTATGAGTTTTAAATCTTATTTTGAAATGGTGAGTGATTTTCCTTGAATATATGCTTGGTATTTTGAGTGCAATTATCATCTCTATGCATGAGTAATTTTATCATTTTCTATATGGGCATGAACGATTTTTACATGCATGAATGAATTATTTGTCTACGAATGTATGAATAGGCCTATATGGTCATATATGTATGCTCAAAGTATGTAGGGAATTTAATTAGATGAATGAATGTGATTAAGTATGTGCATGTATATGTGTGTGACGTGAGTGAGTGTATATATGCATGAAGTATATATGCAAATGAATGTGCATGAGAGTGCTAGGTGTGAATATGGGTGAGTGCATGCATGAGTATAGGTGTAGGTGTGTGTATGTGTCGTGTAAGTAGGTGGGTGTGTGTGTGTGAATGCATGAAAGTGAGTAGGTGTTAGTGTGTGAGGAAGCCGTGTGTGCCGTGAGGGAGTGAGTGGAAGACTAAGCCATCCCTAAGTGTAACTAAACCTATCTAAGCCTAACTAAGTTCCTAACCAAGCCAATTTCCCTAACTAGATTCCTAACTAAACCCAACTAAACCTTAACTAAGTGGATGAAACCCTAAGGAGAGCCAAGGAAGTCAACACCCTAGAATGAAGCCCTAAGTCGTATGTTCCCTATAATGTCCCCTTAAGCAATGCTAACCTCCACCCATGCAAATTGGGAAGGCCAAATTTACCCCTTTCTCTTGAAGCCTTGACCGAATCACTTGAAGGCCAAAATAGGGATCCAATCATTTTTATATAAGACTTGCCTTAACTTTGTTGCACCCATTTTGCTCTTCATTTTCTTCACTTTCTTCGTCCAACACCAACACCAAACACATGTTCTAAGAGCTCCTCAAACTCTTAGACTAAAACTTAGAAAATAGAGAGAAGAAGAAGGAGAAACCGTGAGCTAGGAAGAAGAAGGAAGAGGAGGAGAAGCAAGCCAAAGACTTAGGAAACCATGAAGACTTAGAAGTTTACAAGACCCATTCTTCTTGGTATAGCCGAAGGCCCTAGAGTTTTAGAATTAGTTCTTGATCTTGTAATTTTATTTTCTATTCTTCCTTTGCATGTTTAATTTTATGCACTTATGTGTAATTTTCTTTCTAAATCATTGACTTTTAAAGACTTTGATTTATTTGTAATAAGTGTAACTTGTGTTTGATGATTCGGTTGAAAATGTTTCGGTTAGATTTTGAGGTTTTATGATTGATCTTGGTGCTTTTCTTCTTGATTTGAAGTCTTGTTTGTGATCTTTATGAATCTAAGGTGGATCTTCTTGCATGTATGATTTTTATGCTTTGAACCGTAGATCCATGAGTGTTTATGTGTCTAAGTGCAAAATCAATGTTTGACCTATGTTTGTTTAATGATTTTTAGTCCTCTTGCAAGTTACATGAAAATGATTTTTGATCCTTGCATGTTTCGGTTTTGAGTTGATTTTGGTAAAAGTTTAAATTGTATTTGATATTGGATTTTTATGTTAATCTTGATTTTGTTTGAGTTTGTAAATGATTTTTGAATAAAAGCTTTTTTCTCTTTTGTGCATGCCTCGGTTTTGATCTCTCTCCCATTTAAAAAGATTTTTGTTTTCTATTTGTATTCTTGTGGTTGTTTTTGTGACTTGGTATATTTGATTTAAGTATGCATGTTGGTTTTGAATAAAATGTTTATCTTTTCTTTAAATGTATGTCTCGGTTTTAATCTCTTTTCATTTAAAATGATTTTGTTTTGAGTGGTGCTAATATGTTCATTTCTATAACTTGATCTACATGATTTATATGCATGCATGTTAATTTTTCACGAAAAAGATCATGATTCCCTTTGTGCATGTTTCGGTTTCTAGAAGAATTAGGAGAAATAAAATGATTTTACCCAAATTGAATTATGTTCTATGTTTCTATGTGATTCTTAATCTCAACTATATGTTTATTTTGTGCATGTTATATTCGGTCATGTTTAGATGAAAACCATGCTTTTATTTTGAGAGAACTTGATATGTGTTCTATAACCCTCGCATAATCCTTGATTCGGTTTGAGCTTAGGAAATGAATTAAAATTTGGTTATTTTCTTGTGATTAAGCTTACAGTTTGTGCTAAGAACAAGGATGAATAATTGCAAAATTTTGTATGTTTGATGATGCATGAATTTTGTTTTAAATTGTGTGAGGTGTTTCGGTCTAAACATGATAATTGATTAGGAATGAGTGTGGTGCTTGAATGACCTATATGTGTACTCGGTTTGTATGCTTAAGTGTGCTTAGATGTTTTTATTTTTAAGAATGAAATGTTTTTGAAAGTGATTAAATTAAGTGTTTGATGTTTGAGTTATGATTGATTAAGTGACTTTTGGTGATCAAAATGTGTTGTTGCCCGTGAGTGTGTATGCTTGGTCTTAATGCAAATGTGTTTTAATTAATTCGGGAAACGTTACAGACGAGGGATTAAGGCAATGGCAGCAAACAAGATCAGAGGCGACCGTGTTCATCAAACTGCTGGACCTCAGGTGAGAGAGTAGCTTTCCTAAGACACCGTGGTAGTAGGTGTCATATTAAGACGTTCCGTATCAGCTCAAAGATCGGAACTAAGTGGTTCTGCGTCAGTAGTATAGTGGCAATTGTGTGCTTTGTGTGGCCACCTATACGAATGAGACAAAGATCACTTTTATGTGGGTGATGTGTGATAATGTGTGCTTATGTTTGTTTATATATGTTGATGTTGAATTAATTAATAATGATCAAGAAGATTAAAGCGTAAAAGACACGAGAAAAAAATATAATCCCTTGTTTGGCCTAAGACCTTGTGGAACAAGGAAGCCTTACTTTGATAAGACATTAAGACTGGAAATATTGATGAGAGGATTAAGTTGATGGTTGAGATGAGACAAGAAATGAGAGTGATTTCGTGTTAACAATGTGAATGAGCCAGAGCGAGGAAGGAATAAGGAGGTGATATTGAAAGTGAAACGTGATGAGGAATGAGGTGGGACTCTTTCGGTTTTGTCTCCTGGATTGAGACTGGTCTGAGTTGAGCTTGCTCCTCCACTGGTTCTCAAGAAGGGAGGTGTGAATTGTGGAGTTTTATTTCTTGGATTGAGACTAGTCTGAGTTGAGCTTGCTCCTCCACTAGTTCTCAAGAAGAGAAAGTTTTTGAGAAAAGCTTTCGAAGAGGATTGTTTTGGAAAATGTTTCTATGAAAATGAGATTTTTGAAAATGAGTTTTCAAAAAATTTTGAAAGGGGTTCCCAGAAGTGAAAATTTTTGAAAGGAGTTTCAGATTTTGAGGAAAGGGTTCCCAAAATGAGAAAAATCTTTTTAAAGTAGATTTTCTGAAAGAGATGATGAAAAGAGTTTTTTTGAAAAGGATTTCAGAAAGAGATTTTTGAAAATGAGTTCTGAAAAGAGATTGTTATGAGGAGGTTGTTTGGAGAAGTGATTTGTGATGAGTTTCGAGTTATGAATGTGATTCCGCTCTGTGCCAAGTTTGAGAATTTGAAGTGTGATGCAAAGTTAGCGGTCAGGACTCATTGAAGGGTTGTACGAAGGGTGAGCTGACCATTAGGTTAATTCAAGATAAAAGCCTTTAAAAGACATTAACAGCGATCGTGGTAAGGTATGAGAGTTAACCCTAACCCGTAGTAGTGGAGAGGAAGATACTATGGGTATCTGCGGATACTCAGGTGGGGATTGCAGCAGGGGAGGACGATGACGGTGAAACGTCAAGAAGTCTAGAGTACTTTTCTAGGCGGGACAACTCCACAAGTGGCGCACTAACGTGGTGGGGACTGGGTCCAATGCCGTGGCACGTCCTGCATGATCAACTAGAAATTGTACTGTCGCCCCCTGGATGTAAATCTAGAACAGTGAGAGGAACTGGAGTGGGGCATTGTGTTTGCCGCTAAGAGCGCGCTTTGTTATATTGAGGCTGGGCCTCCTAGTCAGGGACCAATTGTGTGTGACAGCTGTCGTGCCCGCACGGTAAAGGTTCTGTACTCCTGTTTGCTTCCGACTAGAGGATGGATACCGAGGAGATGTAGACCTGAGACTTGAGTGCTAACTTCGAACGGATGCTTACCTCGATGATTCTTTAACTCCCCTTAATCATCGATGGTTATAATTTACTAAGACTTAACAAGAAAAGAATTGGTAAATGAGAAAGGTAAGTTGAGAATGAAAGTGTGGAACGAGGAAGAGCTGTATTCCCTTGAGAAGGGAAAGGAAAGAATTGAAAGTGGATGTGAGAATGAGAAAGATGTTGGAAATAAGAGAGAAAGAAGATAATGATAATAAGATAGTAATAATCTGTTTAAGGGTGGTGCTGTGCTGTGTGTGCTTGTTTGTATTGTGTGTATGTGTTGTCTTAATATCATGCCTACGGTAAATCCGCATCGTCGACGACTTGTCGTTCGGTTCGCTAACTCTCTCCTGCCCATTGGCGTACTGGTGTTCTTGGTATTCCAATGTGCAGATGGATTATCGCATGGAGATTTCAACTTGTTTTGACGTGACTTCAAAACAAGAGGACACTAATTTTGTAGCTTCAACTCAAGGTGAGAGAGAAGCCTTCTTAAGACATAGTGGCATGTAGGGTAATATTAGGACGTTCCGTATCATCTCAAAGGTCGGAACTAGGGATCTATCGGGTGAGTAGTAGAACGGCAATTGTGTGTGTTTGTTCCGCCGTTCATACGAAAACACGATCCCTCGATAATAATTGTATGAGTTATACATCCGGATTTATTATGAGGTTTACTTTATTATGATGTTTATAAATTGTTAATGATAACATGTCTGGCGTATATGTTATATAAACTTGTTCTTGGAAAATAATTGGTTTATATGATGTTATATTGGATAATTTTTGGAATTGATTAAAAGGCTTTATGGTTAAGCAATTGGTATGGAATCTTTATGGGAATTTATAAAAGTCTGTAATGTTATCCCCTGATCGCACTGTCAAAGTGACGTGCTTAATCATTAAGATTTGCTGGCCACCTGACTAGAACTCCGTGGTTATGAGCTCGGTTTGGAATTCGCTGTTATTTGGAAGCACCTGTGATAGGTTAATCCCTTAGAGGTCGAGACCCATTAGAAGTGTGGCTTAGAATGGGTCGACCACAATTAGGAATGTTTATCTTAGTAAAACCCTTCGATGATTTTAAAGACTTAAAAGATGTAGGAACCCTTTTTTCTAAACCTTGCGATGAGAGTGAAGTAGTGGAGAGGAAAGATACCATATGCTTGGAGGCTGGAGTCCCTTCAAGTGGTGATTGCAATAGGGGAGGGCAAGGACGGTGAAACGTCAAGAAGCCTCGATTACTTCTCTTGGCGGGATGGGACTACAATGGCAAGGTTCACTGGAATCTGGACTTTCGTCGTGGCAAGGACTGCAGGCCAACTGGAGAGAGTGCTGTCACCCCCTTGAGCAAATCCTAGATGGTGAGAGGGAACCTGAACGAGGCTAGAGGTTGGTAAGTGTATGGTTTTTGGAGACTTTTATGGAATAAATCTTGTTGACCACCGGCGTCTGGTCACATGAATTTTGATATCTTACTTGCCACCGGCGTCTGGTACCGCCTCTCGTTTTCCGACTTCGATGCCGGTGTGGTTAGGGTTCCTGTGCGTCCCATCTGCTTTCCGAACTAGGATATGGTTGGACTTGTGGAGGAGATGTAACGTGTGTGATATCCATACCTTGAACCTCGGTAATGGTACCCCCTTTTTGAGTTACCGATGGTATGAAACTTAGAGACTAAAGATAATTAAATATAACGATTATGGTTTTAAAAGATATACCCTTCTCGGGAAAGGACTTTATGCTAACAAATGGAATAAGGTAATGATAATAATGATGTATATATTGTATGGTTTTAATATTCCTCTATAGTAAGTCCGCGCCGTCGACGATGATATCGTTCAGAAGTGCTTACTCTCTCTATTCCCCTTTCCTGTGGACATTGGGAAACAATGTCCACAGATGACAGAATATGCAGTACGAGAAGTGGTTGCTCAAGTTGGAAGAGGATCGCAAGATGACTCCCTTATAAGGAGGAAGCAGAAGCGTAGTTCGAGGAATCTTCCAGGCACTTGGGGTGGGAGATAGCAATGAAGACTAGTAGTGTAGGATAATATAGTCTTTGCTTTGTATCCTATCTTAAGGTAATTAGGATATTATTACTCTATCTCGAATGTAACCCCTTTTGTAATGTGGATTATTTTTAAATGGAATAAAAGAAGTTCTTTTCGAGTATGTATCAAGTTCATTTAATAATTAAATGTTTTTCCGCACGAATAAGTCTGACGTTAAGGAAATGAGTTTTTGGAAATGTGATGGATGGTAACATCTCTTTTTGGAAATAGAATTTTAAGACGCGAGTCTAAGTACCAAAACATTTTTTGTAAACAAAATGAATCAAATTGTATTTATGAAAACCTTTTTGTAAAAGAATTAAACTGAATTGATTTTGATAATGTAAAAAAACAATGGCGCAAATTTTTAGTGAAAATTCTAAGTCCAAATTGGGGTGTTACATTTAGTGGTATCAGAGCGATGGTTGTCCTTAGTAGCCTTAAGCATAGTCTTACAAGCTTTCTTTGTGTGACTCTGTTTGTTAGTATGTTGGATGAATTTCCTTTGTGGCTTTAAGCATAGCCTTATATGCTTTTCTTGTATGACCCTTTGCTTAGTCTAAGACTTAAAACTCCACGTATGTAGAAGAATCGCAATGGCACGTCGACAAGCAAATGAGGAACTGTTGAACGCTCAACAACAAGCTGCTATCATGGCTCAAACAGCTGCAGTTTTGGCAGGAGTGAGGGACAACATGAACCTTATGCTCCAACAACTCCAGCAGAATCAGAATGCGAATGATGATGGACAAGGAATCAGAGGCCTTGATGAGTTTTGCCGCAGAAATCCGAAGGAGTTTGCTGGAGGATATGCATCGGAGGAGGCTGAAGCATGGATAGCTAGTCTGGAGAGGATATTCGGAGGAATGGTGCAATGCACGGATGAACAAAAGGTTGCTTATGCTGGATACATGATGGTAGGAGAAGCAGCCGATTGGTGGCGCAATGAGAGGCAAGCTTTAGTTGGAGAAGCTGGAGTGATAACTTGGAATCAATTCAAGGATAGGCTTTTGGTGAAGTATTTCCCGGAGCATCTGAAGGCAGCCAAGGAATTGGAATTCCTGCGATTGGAGCAAGGCAACATGAGTGTAGGGGAGTATGCCGCCAAATTTGAGAACTTGGCAAGGTTTATGCCTTACTATGGAGAAGCTGTGAACGAGAGGTCTAAGTGTGCAAAATTCCTGGATGGCTTAAAGCCAGAAATTAAGCAAGCTCTAGCGCCTTTGGAGATAAATGTGTTTACAACCTTGGTGAATAAAGGGAGTATTGTGGAAAATGGTTTGAAGTCGAGAAATCCGATAGAGAAGTCAGCTACACAAGCTTCAAGTGGTGGTCCAATGAGGCACTCCCTAGTAAGTGGAAACCAGAATAGAGGAGCCCGACATCAAGGTCCCTATGGACAGGGAAGTGGACAAAGAGACAACAGATCTGGAGGCAACAATTCAGCTGGAAATAACAATCGTAATGGTGGAAATCGGAACAGGCATGGGAATGATCGTAACAACAATGGGAATAATGAAAACAATGGTGGGAACCGAGGGAACAATGGGAATGCTGTCGGAGGACAAGTTATTGCACCTCCACTTTGCAACAAGTGCAACAAGAATCATTATGGACCCAACTGCCCTTATGAAAATCCCAATTGCTTCAACTGCAACAAACCAGGACACATTTCGAAGAATTGTAGGGAACCAAAGCGTGAAATGGGTTCTGATAGACCAAAGGGAAACGGAAGAGTATTCGCTATGGTTGGAAAAGAGGATGCTAATGCTGCTAGTCGTTCTTAGGATTGACGTTTTGTATTAAATGTTGTTTGAATGAAGTGGGTTTATCCACTCGTCTTGTCTAAGTCTTTCGATTGTTTTGTTACTTGACTGGTTTTGAAGGAGTTTCCCTTCTCGTACTTTGATATTTTAAGTTGGAATTTTTAAGATTCAATGCATGGATGCAGTTATTTCATAAGAATGTTATGCCTTATTTTCGATAGCATAGTATTTCTCGGGGACGAGAAATCTCTAAGTTGGGGAGGATTGTGAGACCCGCAATTTTACCCAATTTAATTAAATTATAATAATTGTATTTTTGCTTTATTTTATTTAGTAGTATTTATATTAAGGATAATTTAATGAAATTTGTTAGTAAAAAGTTGGTTTTGGTTATAACATTATATATATGTGGCGTTAATACATATATATATATATATATATGCATATAATTATAAATTTCTAATTAATAAAAGAGAAAATTATTCTTGGGATAGAAAGAATTAGTAAGCATATTTTTTATCTTAGAAAAATAATTTTGGATTGATTTTATTAATGTTTGGACAAAAATGTGAATTTTCAAGTTATAATGTTTTTTCAAGAATTCATATCTTTTAAACCGTACGTCAAAAAATTACAAATGATATGTCAAAAGGATCGTATCAAAATCTAGGTTATGAAAATGTAAAGCTTTGATTTTTATTTTAGAGTTTTCGAAATTTTATCCCTGCTACAATATTAAACGAATTTTTGAGTTTTAATACATTAAATGACCTTTTGACTCAAGTATATTTTATTTTGAAAATGAAAATACATTTCTGAAATTGTATATTGTACTACCATTTAAATAAAGTGTATTTTCGTATTTTTCTTATTTTTAAATTATTTGAAAACTTAGGAAGTGTATTTTTGAAGGAAATAATATTATGACTTCAAAAATTCATAACTTTCAAACCGTAAGTCCAAAAATTATAAACTTTATATGAAAATGATCGTATTGAAATGTAGTATCTGAATATTTGAAAATGGAATTTTTATTTTGGCATTTACAGAAATTTACTGTACAGTAGGTAGAAAATCGAATTTTGGTAATTTTAATTAAGAAAAATTATTTTAGGACATAAAATAATTTAATAGACTATAAAATATTTTTATTGGTATATTTAAATATTTATCTTAGTGATGTTTGACTGCACAGTCCATATCTAAGTATTTCCCTAATTATTTTCTGATTTAATTAAAATAAAAGTTTAATATGATTGGTTGATTTGGGAGGCAAAATTCAAATGAACCAATGAAACAAAATTTCTTTTATTATTTTCTTATCCCCACCATCCAGAAAATAAGAGAAGGAAAGAGGAGAATTTCTGAAATTTAATCCCAAGTTATTAACTCATAGTTTTTGGCAAATCCTATTAATTACAAGTCTTGGTTCCAAGTAAAACATTAAGGTGATGACTCACCCATGACTAAGGGGACCGAAATTCCTAGAGTATTTGGAAGGAATATGCTGCATTTTTTCACTTATAAATAAGACCTCTTACCCATCATTTTTCACACACACAATTCTTGATAGTTTAACAAAAAAAAAATAATCCTAAGAGAAAATTGAGAGAGAGGGACGAGTTTGCTATAGGAAGGAGGGAGGAAATTGCTTGTCACTTGAAGTTTTTCTTAAGCTTAAGGAGTAGAGGTAACCCAAAATCACTTATTTATTTAATCTCTTTTTAAGTTGTTTTGTTGTTATTATTGAATAAAAACTTCTAAATTCTTCTATAGTTAAGTTCTAAATTTTCCTTTTCATTTTAAAGTTATTGATGAATATGTGATATTGTTCTTGAGTCATATGAATTAAGGATGAGAAAAGGGACACAAAAAGGGTGTTTAAAGGGATTTATCTCCCCTTTTCTTTAATTCTTAAGATGGCTAAAAGTTTTGATGAATTTGAATAATTTAATTTCTGGGTTTATTTCATTTCTTAGACTATATGAATTATAAAGAATTTTTTATAATTAAATAAGTTTTTATTCTTTGTCTTTTAATTGTTTTGTTTCTTTGTATTAAGGAATAATAATAAAGAAGTAAATAACAATGGAAAAATAATATAATTTCTGGTATATATATATATATGGACCGTGACATATATTAAGAGAAGTTGAGGATTGATTTGTGTATTTTAATATGTGAATTGTATTGTTGTTTTGGAAATGAATAAGAAGATTAAAATGGATTTTTATTTTTGCTTTTGCTTATTCTTTTAATTCTGGACCGTGTGTGTGTGTGTATATATATATTGTATGGTAATTGTTGTTATTTCATGTGTATTTGAGTTATAGTTAAGTCCCTAAAAAGAATGAAAACAAATAGGTGTTTTCCTTAAAGTAAAAATGAAATGAAAATGATTTAAAAGAACTAAAAATAATTTTTGAGAAATAAAGTAAATTCTGGAAAATTTTAATGTTCTTAATGTGTATGAAATTTTATTTTATAGAAGTTTTGTTTAATTGTTATTGTTTGATTGTATTTGATTTTCTTTTTGGATTTAAGTGAAATAAGAACAATGAGTAAGGATAATAAACAAAAATGAAATTTTCTGGAAATATAAAAAAAAAATATAGTAGGCCGTGAGGCCTATGATCTTGTCTTTAAAATAATTTTTGTAATTTGTTTGTTATTTGATGTGTAATTAAATTATAGCTTATTGTTTAGAAGAAATAGAACCAAATGGTAGTTGTTATAATTTATAAGAGCATGTATTGTTAAATGATTGTATGAGTATGTGATTGATGTATTTGAAAATGTTAGTTGCTGAAAAATGTGAATTCTTTCTTAAAGAGATCTATTTTATATTTTTTTTAATGATTAAAACTCTTATTTTTAGTATATAAAGTAATGTAATTATATTATATAGATGTTTTAAGAAATTAAAATGTTTTTCCTAATTTTTTAAGTGTTGGTCGAATTTTAGAAGAAAAGAAATTAAGTTAATTGAATTTTTCTAATTGATTTGATAATTGTTTTAGTTTGTCTATGGAATGAATTACATGTTTTATGGAAAAGGTTTATTTCTGAAAATTTAGTTTTAATTCTGGAAATTTAATTTTTATTCTGGAAAATTAATTAGTTAAGACCCGAAATGATTATTTTTAAGGGTGTTAGTGATACTTAGTATGTATGTGCAAATATAATGTAGAAACAAATAGAAATGAGTATTTTTGATTGATTAAAGTAATTTAAATAAAAATATTAAGTTGCTGTCCAGAATTTAGAATGTATGAAAAAGTAATGTTTTATTAGAAATAATAGTGTTTTAAAGTCTTTGGCATAAGTAGGAATTGTGTATAATTGTTTTGGATTGTTTTACTTGAACTTCTTGAATTAATGCAACTTTTCAGTGGCTGTACAGAAGATGCAATTATTTTATTTAGTTTAATTTTTGTCATTTTGTTATAGTAGAAGTTGTAATAAGAATTTAGGAAAAAACGGCATATGTTTTCGATGTTCTATTTAAGAGAAAATGAATTTTTAAGTTTAAGTATGCTTGCTGTCCAAAAACTAGAAGAATGTAAAATGTGTGGTATTTATGTTATGACTTGTTCTTGAATGATTAAATATGTGAAATTCATGTTAATCTTGAAGTATAAGTGTGTAGGATTAAAAGTGAATTTTTAAAAGTAATTTTATAATAATTATAAGTAAGGTTGTATACGTGTTTGAATGAAATGTTGTTTATGTTTGTATAGAATGATTGAAGGATGTTCTTGAAAAATAAATGTTGATTTGATATTTGAGGTGGATAAAAAGAATTAATTAGAACTATTGTTTATGAGATTAAATGAATTTGTGATGAGTTAGCCATAGTGTATAGTTGCTATCCAAATGATTAAAAAGGTTGCATCAAGTTTAAGTTATTTGTTTTAAGTGGCTTATGTTAATCCTTGAGTGGTAGTTGTTATTGATTTTTGAGTTAATGAAAAATATGAAATAATCTCTTTTGATTTAATAATTAGTTCTAAAAATTTCCATTGACATTTTAAGGGTTTTAATTTTGTAAGGTATGATTTATTTTAAGTATTGGAAGTTTTGGTTCAAGTCTTTTGGATTCCTAAAAGTGATAAAGGAAATTGTTGTTAAGGATATGTGTCTTGTGGTTTGCTTAATTGAAATTGAGTAGTTATTTATGAAATTATTTTGTAAATATTATTTGGTAAAGGCTTTCATTCGGATTCGGGTGACGTGACTTCAAAACAAGAGGACACTAATTTTGTAGCTTCAACTCAAGGTGAGAGAGAAGCCTTCTTAAGACATAGTGGCATGTAGGGTAATATTAGGACGTTCCGTATCATCTCAAAGGTCGGAACTAGGGATCTATCGGGTGAGTAGTAGAACGGCAATTGTGTGTGTTTGTTCCGCCGTTCATACGAAAACATGATCCCTCGATAATAATTGTATGAGTTATACATCCGGATTTATTATGAGGTTTACTTTATTATGATGTTTATAAATTGTTAATGATAACATGTCTGGCGTATATGTTATATAAACTTGCTCTTGGAAAATAATTGGTTTATATGATGTTATATTGGATAATTTTGGGAATTGATTAAAAGGCTTTATGGTTAAGGAATTGGTATGGAATCTTTATGGGAATTTATAAAAGTCTGTAATGTTATCCCTTGATCACACTGTCAAAGTGACGTGCTTAATCATTAAGATTTGCTGGCAACGTGACTGGAACTCCGTGGTTATGAGCTCGGTTTGGAATTCGCTGTTATTTGGAAGCGCCTATGATAGGTTAATCCCTTAGAGGTCGAGACCCATTAGAAGTGTGTCTTAGAATGGGTCGACCACAATTAGGAATGTTCAACTTAGTAAAACCCTTCGATGATTTAAAAGACTTAAAAGATGTAGGAACCCTTTTTCCTAAACCTTGCGATGAGAGTGAAGTAGTGGAGAGGAAAGATGCCATATGCTTGGAGGCTGGAGTCCCTTCAAGTGGTGATTGCAATAGGGGAGGGCAAGGACGGTGAAACGTCAAGAAGCCTCGAGTACTTCTCTAGGTGGGACGGGACTACAATGGCAAGGTTCACTGGAATCTGGACTTTCGTCGTGGCAAGGACTGCAGGCCAACTAGAGAGATTGCTGTCACCCCCTTGAGCAAATCCTAGATGGTGAGAGGGAACCTGAACGAGGCTAGAGGTCGGTAAGTGTATGGTTTTTGGAGACTTTTATGGAATAAATCTTGTTGACCACCGGCGTCTGGTCACATGAATTTTGATATCTTACTTGCCACCGGCGTCTGGTACCGCCTCTCGTTTTCCGACTTCGATGCCGGCGTGGTTAGGGTTCCTGTGCGTCTCATCTGCTTTCCGAACTAGGATATGGTTGGACTTGAGGAGGAGATGTAACGTGTGTGATATCCATACCTTGTGTAACACCCTATCTTAAATAATACTCTAATTACCCCGATTTATTTAGTGACTTGAAAATTTCTTTTTAAAACCATTTTAGCTTGTAAAAATCTCTGCCAAATCGGATAGAGTTTCCTTTGTTTTATGGACATTCCAAAAATAGGAGTTCTCCTTGAAAACCTGTTTAACATTGTTACATAACCAGCAGTATGCCAACAGGGCAAATTACAAATCAGTTCGATACATTCGAGAACATCGTCTCCAAGATAATAATAATCAAGTTATGAAATTGTTTAATTTCCCCAAAAGATAAACTTAAAGTTTTATACATCAAAAGCCAAAGCTTAATTCTCGGAATATCATAATATCACCCCCCTAATATTCACACTCCACGTTGTGGAGTGCGCCCCTGCTCGGCCACGATTAGTGCATGCGCTGCTTCGGTACCTGTAAAAATATATCAAGAAGGGTAGCATTACACAGAACTTAGAAATATAGCTTCTACAAAAGCATAGTAATAAACCAAGGACCTACCCTACACCATACTAAACAATCACACACTACTTCACTTTCCTCTTATACGACTCAACATTTCCCTAAGTTTTCAGTTACATACTTTCCCTATGTTTTTCAAGTCTTTCTAATACTTTCCATTCATTCGCACACCTTTCGGCGGGTTATTATTTCCATTTATTCGCACACCACAAGGGCGGGTTCTATTCACATCTACTCACGCCATATAGGTGGGTCCATCATTTCACATTATCATGCTCCCGAAGGGAGGGTCCATATCATGCATCTATCCACTCCTCTGAGGAGGGTCCATAAATCATATACATATCCACTCCTATATGGAGGGTCCATCAATCACACTCCGTAATGGAGGGTCCATCATATACACGCTCCGCTATGGAGGGTCCATTATATACACGCTCCGCTATGGAGGGTCCATTATATACACGCTCCGCTATGGAGGGTCCATAATATTTATACACGCTCCGTTAAGGAGGGTCCATTATATTTATACACGCTCCGTTAAGGAGGGTCCATTATATTTGTACACGCTCCGTTAAGGAGGGTCCATTATATTTATACACGCTCCGTTAAGGAGGGTCCATTATATTTATACACGCTCCGTTAAGGAGGGTCCATTATATTTGTACACGCTCCGTTAAGGAGGGTCCATTATATTTATACACGCTCCGTTAAGGAGGGTCCATTATATTTCCACACTCCACTTGGGGAGGGTCCATATAGATTATACATATTTCCACTTCCATAGGAAGGGTCATTCATAAACATTATCACATTCTCACTCCCTTTGGGAGGGTCATTATACATTAATCATTATTCACATCATAAATTCACCCTTTCACATTCCTATATTCACACCTCAATAGTTGGGTTCTTCTCACATTAACCATATAATTCCATTGTTCAAGTATTCACTCACTTATATCTCATTCCCTATACAATTTCTATTCGATTTCATTTCACACTTTTAGCACTCATAGCCCATATTAGCCACAAATGCCCTTATCGTTATTAATCCCCTTTTTACACACATTTATCACTCACATTATTTACTTAGCATTAAATCAACATTTTACTCTAGTATTCATTTATCGATTTCTCTTAACATACATTCTTCTATACTTTCCATGCATTTTATCCTTCATCTTTCCAAATTAGAACCATTCCATCATTACTTTCCCTTTTCTTTACCTATCTCATGGTTATCCCATCAATATAATATTTCATTCCTTTCACAATCTCCATATCTTTTTCAAGCTTATCCCGAGTCTCTAATTATTTTCACTCTATCATTCACTCTTAATTTCCTTTATAACTTTCTTATGATTCATCAACTAGTTATCCTCATTACTCTCAAATCATATATATATATATATATACTTAATCCATTATTCACTTCCTATCCATTTTCATTTATACCTTTGTTCTCACAAATTACACTAATTACTCTTTCTATTCTCCATCAATTATTTCCTTGATTTTTATTGTCAAATACCCTAAGGTTTTCATGCTAAACTCCCTCTCTACCCCTAGCCGTCACTATAACTAAAGAGAATCTACTTCCTAAGCTAAGGTAATACAAACCCTCTTACCTCAACCGACGAGTCCAAAGAAAGATCCTTGACCCGAGGCTCCACACTTCGTACCGATCAATGTCGAAGCTCGCCGACGAGACGGGGCGGTGATCCTACAAGCGTTTTTAGTGGCCGAGAGCAAGACCGAGTCGGTTTCGGTCGGTGCCGGTGAATGTCGGTATGTCGATGGCCCATTTCCTTCTATTTTTGCTTGAGAAGAACGAAACCATGGAGAGAGGAATGAAGGTCCTTGGTGCTTGAACTCCATGGAAAATCAAATGGAAAGATTAGAGCTTGGGTACCATGGTTAAGGGTGAGAGCTTGGTTTTATGGTTGATGGACAGAGAGAAGAGGCGATGATGCCCAAGGAGGAAGGAAGGGTGTGCGCCAATGGTGGGAAGAGGAAAAGAAGTTCATACTCTTTGCCATGACTTGGAGCTAGGACTATGGTGTTGCTTGATGGTTGAAGGAAGAAGAAATGTGATGATGGTGCTTGGGTCCTTGAGGGAGGGAGAGCTACGGTTGGAGAGAGGAGGAAGATGATGCCTTGATGCTTTGTTTTTGGGGTCCAAGGCATGAAGGAAATGGTTGATAAGGGAGGGAATTGGCTTCTCCAACAAGCCAGGATTTTTGTGGCTCACAAGGTGCCACACGCACCATTTCCGCACCAGCTAGCAGCCCTGCGCGCCTGGGCGAGGGCAGCGCGCGCCTAGGCGCGACTCTGGCACCAGCACCAGATCTGGTGCGTGGTTCTGATGCGGTCAGGAAGAGAATGGCGCGCCAAATGGTGCGCCTGATGCGGGGTTGATGCGCGTAGGGTGCGCCTGGGCGAGTTTATGGCGCGCCTGGGCTGTTTTCTCACGGGTCTGGTGCACGATTTGCACCCCGGTGCGCCTGGGCGTGCACCGGTGCGCCTGGGCGTGCACCAGGAACTAGAAACTTCGATCCGCCGTAACTTTTTCGTTAACCGTCGGATCGGGTCCAAATTTTTAGGCAAGCTTCTTAACCCCCTAAACTTCACATCCAACGGTGGAATTTATTTCCTTAGCATCCTATAATAAATTTCTAATTTTCTCTTTTCGGTTGATTTCTAACATCGAAAACGCCGATTTAACTCCCGATTTCGCATATATGACTTTGCCCGAAGCCACAATTGCCTTCTTTACAGCCCCTAGGACTTATAATTACCACTCACCTATCCACTAAAATTCGTTAAGTCCTTAATCTACCCATTCCTTCCACTTTAACTATATTAACTAATTAATTATTGCTTGGAATTAAATTTGGGATGTTACACCTTGAACCTCGGTAATGGTACCCCCTTTTTGAGTTACCGATGGTATGAAACTTAGAGACTAAAGATAATTAAATATAACGATTATGGTTTTAAAAGATATACCCTTCTCGGGAAAGGACTTTATGGTAACAAATGGAATAAGGTAATGGTAATAATGATGTATATATTGTATGGTTTTAATATTCCCCTATAGTAAGCCCGCGCCGTCGACGATGATATCGTTCGGAAGTGCTTACTCTCTCTATTCCCTTTCTTGTGGACATTGGGAAACAATGTCCACAGATGACAGAATATGCAGTACGAGAAGTGGTTGCTCAAGTTGGAAGAGGATTGCAAGATGACGCCCTTATAAGGAGGAAGCAGAAGCGTAGTTCGAGGAATCTTCCAGGCACTTGGGGTGGGAGATAGCAATGAAGACTAGTAGTGTAGGATAATATATTCTTTGCTTTGTATCCTATCTTAAGGTAATTAGGATATTATTACTCTATCTCGAATGTAACCCCTGTTGTAATGTGGATTATTTTTAAATGGAATAAAAGAAGTTCTTTTCGAGTATGTATCAAGTTCATTTAATAATTAAATGTTTTTCCGCACGAATAAGTCTGACGTTAAGGAAATGAGTTTTTGGAAATGTGATGGATGGTAACATCTCTTTTTGGAAATAGAATTTTAAGACGCGAGTCTAAGTACCAAAACATTTTTTGTAAACAAAATGAATTAAATTGTATTTATGAAAACCTTTTTGTAAAAGAATTAAACTGAATTGATTTTGATAATGTAAAAAAAAAATGGCGCAAATTTTTAGTGAAAATTCTAAGTCCAAATTGGGGTGTTACATGAGCCCCATGTAGTACGGAGCTACTTATAGGGGGAGCTGGTTTCCCTAATGGGCTTGCTTTAGGCCCAAGTAGGGCCAGCCTGTACTGAGCTATGAGTGGATGAGCTGTCCTTCTGGATAAGGTGAGACACGTAATCCTGTCCTTGGTATCGGAATATCTAGGAGGTGTCGGACTCTGGGAGGTGTCAGACAAGGAAGTCGGACCTTGGTAGGAGCATGATATCGGCCCGTGTCTGGTGTCTGTTCGGCCGTTGAGCCTTGAGCTCGGCCCAGAGCACAGAGGGGAGGGAGCATGATATCGGCCCGTGTCTGATGTCTGTTAGGCCGTTGAGCCTTGAGCTCGGCCAAGCATACAGAGGGCCTGTTGAGGGGTCCTTAGGTCCTGAGTGAGGGTTATGTGGAGCTCGGCTAGGCCGAGTCCACCACATAAGCCCCCCAGCTCGGTCAAGGCTATTTGAGCCTTGCTTTGAGGTCTTGGTTCAGGTTCTTTTCCCAGGTCCACCACATAAGCCCCCCAGCTCAGTCAAGGCTATCTGAGCCTTGTTCCGAGGTTCTAGGGAGTTCAGAAGATGAGCTGCCGAGAGCTGGATCCAGCTGTCTCTGACGTTCTTTCATTATGATGGAGCAGGTCTGAAAACTGTCCTTTCACCTGCTCCGAAATGACGCTTGCCTTTTCCAGATCTAACTCGTGTCAGAAATTAAGTTGACCGAAGCGTTGCCATAATTGCAACGTTGCTCAAGGTCCATCATTTCTCTCTCTTAGCGCCATGTGTCTCAGCGTATGTGGCTGCATGCTGGATCGGGCTTTCTGGGCCAGGCCCATACTTCGAAATTGAGGGGGAAAACAGTTTCTCTCCCCCCTCTTTCACAAAACTGTTTCTCTTCTCTCTCTACCATTCATTTCTTCCTTCGACACTGTTCTGTTTTCTCTCTCTATCAAAAACTCTTCTTCTTCCCACGAGAACACATTTCCATAACCACACTCCATTTCTCTTCTCTGCATCTCACTATCTTCCCCTTCATCAGCGGATCTTTCAAGCTTCACGCTCCTTCGATTTCGTATTCTTAAGGTACTGCTCGCTTTTCATGTTCCTTCTTCTTTATCGCTACCCAATCTTTTTGTATTTCTTCATGGTGTGCGTGGGAGGGGTTAATATTTATTGTTTTTGTTTCTGCTTTCGTGGGATGGGGTATTCTTTCTGGGCTTTGGGGTTTTGATTTTGGGGAATAACGTTGGGGATTTTGGAGTTTCTGGGTTTGGGGTGTTTTAGGATTTGTGGAGGGTTTTTGATTCGTGTGTTTGTTTTTACTTTTCAGAAGACCAGAGAAGTGGATTGGGGAAGTATGAGTAGGGAATGGTTTAGGAAGTGGGTAGGGGTAGTCTCCCTGTCAACCAGCAGTTCTGAGGAGGAGGACGACTCTTCCTCCTCGTCCTGCTCCTCCACTGAGGTAGACGAGGCACTCCGTCGCTAAAGGGAGTATAGGAAAAGGTATGAAAAGCGAGTCCTGGAGGTTGATCCCGTTGAGGTCGTCCATCCTCGGGATTGGGAAGAGAAGAGGGAGTGGATAAGGCAGTACACTCGGGCCGAATTCGTCGATGGTAGGGAGCGTGCCGACTTCGAGATGATGGAGAGAGAGAGAGAATGTACAATCGGGGGGTTCCTGTGGTGGAGGGGAGGTGCTCGCCCCTCGGAACAACTTCGAGGGGGTTTTCAGGGGGGTTATTTTTTGTAACCCGTAGGACTAACACCAAGCTCCCCTGTTCTTCCACAGGTAACATGCCGCCCCGGAAGTGCATCAGCCGACCTGAGCTCTACCCAGCACCTTCTGATGCCGATCAGTACCAGTGGGTCGATGTGGAGCATAAAGGAGTTCGGTCCAGCTTTGACTCCAAGGACAAACTTGCCGGAGTGAAGAGAGCGGTGCTGCCCTGCTCAGGGGATGCGACTGGGACCTCTTATGAAGTTCTACCCTGCTCGGCAAACAACAGAATTTGCTCACGGACCGATAATAATTCTTTCTTCTTTTACGCCGACCTGATTCACAATCTCGGCGTGACCCTGCCATTCACCAACTTGGAGATGAGGGTTTTGAACGAGCTTGGTTTGGCCCCTTCGCAACTTCACCCCAACACTTGGTCATTTCTTCGAGCATTTCAAAAGTATTGCGGAGCCAAGGGGCTGGTGTGCACAGTTCGGCTCTTCCTGTGGATGTACATCCCGTTTGTGAGCAATAAAGACGGTGTTACTGGTCGGCCAAGGCCCGAGGTCACTGTGGGCTATTCGGCATGTTCTCGGAATCTTGGAAGCATTTCAAACCCAGGTTTTTCAAGTACAAGTATGTTGGAACGGGGCTACCTTGGTTTCGAGCCGAGACGGGTCCGAAGTTCCCCTTGGAGTGGACCCCGGAGTTCTTCGACCGCCACCTCGGCACGCCGCAGAGGTGGTCAGGCGCAACACTTGACGCCGATGAGGCTGTAACGGCCCACCACTTTCAGACCGAGTACCGGGCTCGGAAATTCCATCTCGATATTGGAGTATTTATGAAGTGTCCAGATGACGCAGTCTTGACTAGAATTGGTAGTTTAGCTTTACTCTTACACTTGTGTAGGGTCTGCCGACCGTATAAGGACTAAGTCTTACTTAAGGGATTCTTCAAGGGCCCTTCCCTCGGTTTACTCAGCACAAACGTCCCTCGCTCGGACTTGTTGGCTCCGAGCGCGTTAAAGGACCAGGCTCGGACTTGATGGGGCCGAGCCTCACAAACGGTCTTCAACCCATCGGCTCGGGACTCTAGGGCCGAGACATAATGTCGGCTGGTAGATGGACTCAGTCTTTATCTAGGCTTCCTATCCCTTCCGCAAATCTCTCCTAGATTCTCGCTAACAGCCTAGACATGAGATCTTGAGCTGATCCTATCCAGATTCTAAGAGCATAAACTTTCGATATTATCTCACAGAAACCTAGCTCAGCTCAACCCTGATACAAGGCCCATACGGGCCATATCAGCCTCCTCCAAACCCTATAAATAGCTCATAACAGCTAGGGTTTCAGGTACGTACTCTCATCCCTAAGTTGACACTCTGCACACACCTGTTGACTGGGGAGACCCTACTTTTCCCAACTGGAACTGCAGAAACACCATAAAGTCACATATTAACACTTGATCCTCTCTTGGGCTCCTGGTTCCATAATCTTGAGCACTTAGAGGGTTAAGGACATAGTGTTCCAGGACACTACATTGGCGCTGTCTGTGGGAAACGAATAATCAGTATTCCCACCACTCACCGCACTAATGGCAAATGATAATGACAACAACCAAGGAGACCTCCGCCGTCGTCTTAGGGGAAGGCCACCTAAGAACGCTGGACCAAGGACTGTTGGTGGAAGGAATGTAAGGGACAGACTTGCCCCTAGAGGACCCCCTGAGGATAACCAGGTTGAAAATCCCCAGGATCCTCCAGTTGTCCAGCCTGCTGATCCAGTTGTTCCGGAGGTCCAAGCGCCAGCCACCGTCCCTCCGGTTGTTGAAGGCCACGAACGACGATCTCAGCCACGTCGCGTTTCTGATGTCCATGTGTCGGAATGGCGTGACACAGCGGATTCTGGGCCACATCAATCCAGGAGGGCCCCTGCTGGATCACGAACTGGGGAGGAGCGACGAGTCGAACGTCATGCTCGCGATAACTCCCGAGCCGAGCGATCTGATAGGGGAGTACCACACTTTACTAGAGGCCGCTTTGGAACGCTTCAAGGTGGCGAACGTTCCGAATCTCAAGGAAGATCCTACATGACAACCTCTTCGGCCAGGAGGAGAGAGGAGTCAATTATGGAAATATTGAGAACCCAAACTTCATTAATTGAAAAGCAAAACTAGGCTATTGCTACTCTACAGCAGAAAAGCATGGCTAGAATTGCCGAGCAAGGCCCTCGCGTGGCTCTCGGCAACCCAATTAACCTTCCCCCACCTCCACCCCTCAATTCAAATGTGACTCCCGAACCAGCAGTTACAGAACCCCATCCTGGACACCCCTTTACAGCAGCAATTATGGCATTTCGGACTCCACAAACTTATATGGGCCATCAGAATGTCTCCCGGTACAATGGGACGACCGATCCGATGGATCACATTGCATCTTACGAGTCTTCCATGATGTTTTATGGAGAAGAGGATGAAATGAAATTCCGAGCTTTCTCAATGACGTTAGGTCCGGCGCCGTTGAGATGGTTCAACTCCCTACCAGCTAACTCCATTAGTTCTTGGGCTGAGCTTAGAAGAGTTTTCCTGAATCGATATACAGCCAGCATGTCACAGCCCAAATCAGACCATTCATTAGCTGGAGTTGCACAAAGACCTGGCGAGTCTTTACGCGATTATCTGGCTCGGTATCAGCAAGAGGCCAGTGGCATATCTGGTTTGCAGTCGGGGGTATCCGTTCTTCTGCTTACCCAAGGACTGCAAGATGGAGATTTCAAGGATTGTTTGATCGGGGAACCACCTAGTAACATGGCGGAACTGAGAGAAAGATCCAGGAAATATGTTAATCTAGAGGAGTTCCGAAGGATTAGCACTGCAGCAAGGAGTGCCGAAGGATGACATGAGCAACGTCCTCGCCAAAACGAGGCTCGGCAGAATGATCGTTTCCGAGATAAGGGAAGGAAAGAAAAGAGAGAACAAGAGAGAGGAGAAAAACTGCCTCCCAAAGGCAAGTATGATGAATATACCCAGTTAACAGTCCCAAGGAGTCAAATCCTTCGTGAGACTATGCATACAGAGATGCGTAACATCACTCGGCCACCAGCCTTGAGAAAGGCGGCCCAAAAGGATAGGACGAAGTATTGCGATCATCATGGCGGATGGGGGCATACCACCGACCAATGTATCCAACTGAAGGATTTGATCGAGGAGATGGTAAGGGATGGTAAACTTCAACACTATATTGGAGAAGCGTTGCGCAAGCGTTCCAGAAGGAAAAGCCCCTCGCCTCCCAAAACTGAACAGAAGAGGAATAAAAGCCCTTCACCACCAGCGGGGGGAGCCCCTATCCAGCAATCCGAGAAAGACAACGATTTCCTCATTGGCACCATTGCTGGAGGATTTGCTGGTGGTGGGGAAAAGAAGTGTGATCGCAAGAAATATGTGGGACAAGTTCTCTCGGTGGCAAGCCGACCGATACAAAAACCCAGAAAGAAAAATGTGGTCATCAGTTTTAGCGATGAGGATTTTGAAGACATCCTACAGGACCACAATGACCCAATGGTCGTCACGGCAAGGATTGGCAACTATGAAGTAAGAAGGATTCTCGTCGATCAAGGGAGTTCGGCGGACATCATATTTTTGGATTTGTTTGAAAAATTGAAGTTAAAAAGGTCTGATCTCACCCCATTCGAGGGAAGCTTGATCGGCTTCACGGGACATTCAATTGTTCCTTTAGGCTATATCCACCTCCCAGTGACCATGGGGGAACCACCTTCTGCTCGGACTGAAATGGTGAAGTGGTTAGTTGTCCAGGCTCCCTCGGCGTACAATGCTATCTTTGGCCGAACGACACTCCAGTCCTTCGGCGCCGTTGTTTCAACGGTACACTTGGCCATGAAATTCCCAGGGTCGGATGATAAGGTAGTAACAGTACGGTCCAAACAGGAGTTGGCTCGGAAGTGCTACAACATCAGTTTGGGGAAGCTAAAGCTGGATGATGAGAAATTTATGCAGGAACCATTGAACAAAGGAAGTGTCAACTTGGCTGATCTTGACGTAAGAGAGGAGGATGAAACTAGACCGACCCCTCAGGGGGACTTCAAAAAGGTAATCCTAGGACCCGAGCCATCTCGCTGCGTCAAGATCGGAGTTGGCCTGTCTGAGGAACTAGAAAAGGAGCTTACTGAATTACTAGTGAAAACAAGGACTTGTTTGCCTGGACTTCGGCAGACATGCCGGGAATCGATCCTAACTTCATCTGCCACAAGTTAAGTGTGTATCCTGGCGCTAAGCCAGTATGTCAAAAAAAGAGAAGGGTCGGAATCGAGAAGGCACAGGCGACTGATGAGAAGGTAGCCGAGCTATTGGAAGCTGGATTTATTAGAGAGGTAGTGTGCACTGATTGGTTGGCCAATCCCGTGCTAGTCAAGAAATCCAATGGGAAATGGAGGATGTGCGTGAACTACACAGATTTGAACAAGGTTTGCCCCAAGGATCAGTACCCACTTCCTTGCATTGATAAACTGGTGGATAGCTCAGCAGGTTATCAAAGGCTATCCTTTATGGATGCTTACTCGGGGTACAATCAGATCCCAATGTACCCCCCGGACCAGGTAAAGACCTCGTTTATCACAGAAAACGCCACATATTGTTACAATGTGATGCCGTTCGGGTTGAAGAACGCTGGGGCAACTTACCAGCGGATGATGAACAAGGTGTTTGGTCCTCTGATTGGGCCGAGGATGGAGGTTTATATAGACGATATGATTGCAAAGAGCTTAAAGGAGGAAGATCATGCTAAAGATTTGAAGGAAATCTTAGGAAGGATCCGGCAATTTGATATGAGATTGAACCCGGAAAAATGCACATTCGGAGTTCCGGCAGGGTCCTTCCTCGGATTCATTCTTACAGAACACGGAATCGAGGCAAATCCAGAAAAGTGTCAAGCTATTCTGGAGATGAAGAGTCCGTCGGATATCAAGGGTGTACAGCAACTGACGGGACGGGTTGCAGCTCTCTCAAGGTTTCTATCTCAATCAGCTAGGAAGGCCCTTCCCTGGTACAAGCTGTTGAGGAAGGAGAAGGAAAAGGCATTTGAGTGGGATGAAGCATGCGAAAAGGCCTTTACTGACCTTAAGCATTATTTGGCATCACCTCCAATTTTGTCTAGTCCGAACAATGGTGAAACTCTTTTCTTGTACTTATCAGTAGGAGACTCGGTGATCAGTTCGGTTTTGGTTCGGGAGGAATCTGGTAAAGAGTTGCCCATCTATTTTGTTAGCCGAGCTCTCCAGGGACCAGAGTTGAGATATCAAAAAGTGGAGAAATTAGCTTTCTGCTTGATTATTACTGCCAGACGACTGCGCCAGTATTTCCAAAGCCACCATGTCACGGTCAGAACGGCCCAGCCGATCCGTCAAATATTGCAGAAACCTGATTTGGCTGGAAGGATGGTAACCTGGGCAATTGAGCTTTCCGAGTTTGAAATCACTTTCGAACCAAGGAAGGCGATGAAGTCTCAGGCTTTGGCTGATTTCCTCACCGAGTTTACTGAGCCATTGACGAGCTCAAACTCGGATTGGAACATTTATGTGGATGGATCAAGTAACAAACTTGGAGCGGGGGCAGGAATAATTTTGGAGAACTTCGAGGGAATCACCCTCGAGTACTCTTTGAAGTTCGGATTTTCAACGTCGAACAATCAAGCGGAGTATGAAGCCGTTTTGGCAGGATTGAGGATGGCGAAAGAGGTGGGGGCCCGAGAGGTGAAAATTTTCAGTGATTCTCAGTTGGTGGTTTCACGGGTCAAAGGCGAGTATCAGGCTAACGAACCCATCCTTCAAAAATACTTGGAAAAGGTAAAGTTCCTATCCTCCGAATTTAAGAAGGTCGAAATCTGCCACATTCCGAGGGAAAGTAATAGCCGAGCGGATATTCTTTCCAAACTCGCATCAACAAAAAATTCTGAAAACAACAAAACTCTGATTCAAGAAATGGTGCATGGACCTAGCGTTGTCCTCTCCATTTCAGTGGATCCAAGCTGGATCACTCCAATTGCAGGTTATTTGGAACAAGGGATTTTGCCAACCGACTCGGTGGAAGCCAGGAAACTTGTCAGAAAAGCATCTCAGTTTGCACTAGTTGATGGAATCCTTTTTCGCCGAGGGGTCAGCGGTCCAATGCTCAGATGTCTTGACCCTGCCGAAGCAAATCTGACGCTAAAAGAGGTTCATGGAGGTATAGGAAGTCACCATGTTGGAGGGAAGTCATTGGCAAAAAAGGTTCTAAGGGCAGGATACTACTGGCCTACCCTTCAACAAGATGCGATCAATCACGTAAAAAGGTGTGATAAATGCCAATTTCACAGTGATGTCTATCAAATACCAGCTGAGGAGCTCCATTCTCTTTCATCTCCTTATCCCTTCTATCAATGGGGAATGGATTTGATTGGACAATTCCCCACTGCACCGGGACAGCTAAAGTGGGTGATTGTAGCCATAGATTATTTCACAAAGTGGGTCGAGGCCGAGCCTTTAGCGACCATCTCCTCAGCCAAGGTGCAGAAGTTCTTTGAAAGACAAGTCGTATCTCGGTTCGGAGTGCCACAGGTATTGGTGACCGACAATGGAACCCAGTTTGCAGCAAAGGCGTTCCGGGATTTGGTCAGTGCTTTGGATATTAAACACTACTTCTCCTCAGTCGAGCACCCTCAAACTAACGGCCAGGTAGAATCAGTGAACCGATCAATCATTCAGGGGATCAATAGAAGATTGGAAGGCGCAAAACGGAATTAGGTGGAAAACCTGCATGAAGTGCTTTGGTCGTACCGCACCACCAAACAAACCTCAACAGGTGAAACCCTTATCGACTCACCTATGGTTGTGATGCAGTCATCCCCATTGAAAAAATCATCCCTTCATTCCGAGCCATACAACAGCCAAATCCTCTAAACAACACTTTACTGTGTGAGGATCTTGTTTTGTCGGAAGAGGTCAGGGACTTAGCCGCCGAGCGTGAAAAGCACGCTAAGATTGTGCAAGAAAAAGGGTATATTCGCTCGGTTGTAGCCAGGGAGTTCGAGGTAGGCGACCTTGTATTGAGGAGAGCTGATATCGGTCTCAAAAATGCAAAGGATGGAAAACTGGCCCAAAGCTGGGAAGGACCATACCGAGTTGCCTCCAAGACGGGAACAGGAGCCTACAAGCTCGAAACCCTCTCGGGTGCCCTCATCAACAACACATGGAACGTGGCGAAACTTCGAGCTTATTACAGTTAGTTTTTCATTTCATTTTCAATAGTTTTAGTTGCTTTATTACATTTTGCTTTTTGAATTCTTTTTTGATAATGGAGTACGCTCGGTGCAACTCCGAGCCCATTGTAATTTGCTTCAAATGAATAAAAGTTCGTCATTGAATTCATTGTATCACGTACTTTTCCTCGTAACCGATTAGCCACCGATTATGACGCGAACGATTATAAACAGCTCTAACAAGAGCTTATAACTCGTCAAGTACTTTTAATAAGATTCTCGATTAAATCATGATTTTTTCAAATCATTTTATATTGCGGATAGAGGAACCCACCTCGGCTAAAGTGTTGGAGTTCCGAGGTCTTAACACTTGAATTCTTAACAAAGAGCATAAAAAGAAGCGTAACATGATTACGGATATTATAAAATATTCCAAACGAAACAGCAATATAAGTTTAAACCCATCTACTGGGGCAGTTACAAAAAAGGTAGCAGAATAATCAAACTATTCTAAATCGGACAATACAATGCTGTCAGCATTGAATGTGTCCTCTTCTTCCTCTTCACCTTCAGCATCTTCGGCTCCTTCCCCCTCGGAATCTTCGGCCAAATGGTCAGGAAGGTCGACGTTGTTCAGATCTATGGGAACCCCACTCAGGCCGACAATTCGACCTTTTTTCACAGCAAAATTAGGGTCAGCACCCTTGGTCACGAGCCCAGGATTCAGAACGCGGAGTTGCTCGGCAGTGTTGTAAAAAGAATCTTCAATTGCATGGTCCCAATTGAACAGATTCTCCTTAGCTGCTTTCTTATGTTTGAGAGCTTTTGCACTCATCTTCTCCAAGGAAGCTCGGAGCCTGAGTATCTCGTCCTTAGCATACTCATGTCGCTCCTGAGCCACTGCAGCAGCTTGCTCGGCCGTACGAGCTTTCTCTGTAGCCACCAGAAGAGCAGCAGCATCCTCCTCAGCCTTTTTCTGGATTTCTTCCGACCTCTTTATCTGTGCCTCGACATCCTGAAGTGTTTTCTCAGCCCGAACTTTGGCCCCCTCCGAATCTTGTGCAGCCTTTTGAAGCCGCTCGTTTTCAGCTGCCATTTCTTCTATCCTTTTATTCAGACCTTGGACCTGAATTTCCAAGTAGTTTTCTCGCTCGTTTGCCTCATATCTTTTCTTCTTTTCCTCGGGGGCCAATCCGGCATAGGCGTCATCACAATGATGACCAAGGTGATGGAAAATGCTCGCACCCCGTAAGAAGCTTTTCACCAACGCCTTACAGTTATTTTCCCAAGTCCCAGGGATCCAAGACTCGATTACTTCAGCATTTTCAGGAGGGAAGACGGTGGCAATGAATGAGTCGGACATCTTCTTACCCCACACCGTCTTGGCAGCTGCATCTTCCTTACCCTCGGGAATTTCAATCCCTTTGTTAGACCTACTCAAATTGAACCAATCTCCAGCGAGACCTTTTCCTTTGTCCAGCCGAGTCCTCTTGAGGGGGCGCTCGGGAATGCCTTGAGGAGATGAACGAGCTTCCACTTCAATATTCACCGCGTCGATAACACGGTCCCTTTTGATCACCTGTTCAACACCCGTAACCCTTACAGATGGGGTGGTATTGGGGATAACGGTTGGGCTTTCAGAATGGGTCGGCTCAGAAGACTGACTCTTGATTGGAGATCCAGATGCAGTCTCTTTGAGTGCAGCCAGCTGCGACACTCTAGCTGCCCGAGCTTCGCTTTTTTGGCCTTGGTTGCCTTCTTTCCCATTGCTTCTGCAAGAAAAATGGGTTAGCACACCAAAAAAAAAATAGTAATACCCAGCTCGGCTTTCACTTCATCCCGTGTTCTTTTCAACAAGATTCGCTTAGTATCTATTTGCCCATAGGTTTGAAGATACTTCCAAGCCTCATCGCATAATCGCCGTTCGGCTTTCGTGAGCTCGGTCTTGTAATTAAATTGATATAGAGCAGGCCCTCGGGTATAAATATCAGTCGTCCAACTCAGAGGGAATCGAGGCACAATCTTATCCTCCCCATCAACAACAACTTGTTCCATGAACCAACATTCCCCAATCCCCGTATGCTCATACTGGAAGAAGAGAGGCTTGAAGGATTTCCATGAATCAGTTACCTTGGCGAACAGGGCATGTTCCCTCTGTGCCTTTAGCGATACCCAAAGTCCCTTTGAATCACCAAATTTGTTCACTTGGGATGCGTACAACCAGAAGAAAGATCGCAGTGTTGCCGTCAAATCCTCGGCATCGCAAAACTGCTGAAAAGCTCGAACGAATGCCCAGCCGCTCGGATGTAGTTGACTCGGAGCGATGCCTAAATGGTTTAAAACTTCCATTTCAAAGGTGGAGAAGGGCATCCGAATGCCAATTCTAGTGGCTATTTCTTCATAGAAATAGAAAAATTGTCTACCTTCAGGTACTTGTAAGCATATCCGATCATCAATGCCTAAAGGTCTCAACACAAAGTCCGAGGCATTTCCATCAGCGCTCGGGGGTGTCAAAGTCGGTCGGAGATGATTGAGACTATTTTCCGTCAGCAATACGGTCTTGTTCCTAGTACCTCCCGATCGAAAACGGCATCATACTGCGCGTGATTGGGTGGCAAAGGATACTCTTCTGGGTTGGTAACACACCTGCGTTCCACCATATCTGGAGAAAAAGCAAAAGGCTCGGCGTTAGGATTTTTTATAGCACGAGTTTTTATTTTTAACTTGAGGCCGAGCCCTGGACTTTTTCCCCCCTCCCCCGGTGGACTCTCCAAAGGTTCTTTCCCCCTGGTGTCAGGGTTGGGGCTAAGCCTAACTTGGGCTCGACGCTCGGCAAATCTGTAAGCTAACAACCACTTATTCTCATCTGCGGGATTCAATGGGTATTCTACAGCTAACGGTTTTACCTCGGTGGATCCCAGATTAGTTGGGGGAGTAGTAGAAGGGTGTATAGAATCATCGATATCAAAATTTCCCTCATTCCCAGAATTCCCAGAAAAACCAGAAAAACTTGAAGAACTCGAATCACTATCACTAGAAGGTTCCTCTCCTAATCTCCTGCAGAGTTCACGATAAACTCTTCTCAACCTATCCATCCTCTCATGATCTAAAGGCAACGAATCCTAAACACAGCTTACTAAGGACAAAAACCTAGAACCCAGAAATCCCCTAAAATTCACAATCCCTGCAAAACCCAGAACCAAAACCCCCTTTTACAAAAAAGCAGAAATTGCACAAAATGAAGAAATCGCAGAAGAAGAAATAAGAAGAATAGAGGAGGTTACCTGATTTCACTTGCTGAAGAGGATGATAGAATGTTGAGGATTTGAAGACGGAGGCAGTGGGAAGGAGATTGGGAAGAGAGAATAAAGGGATTCTGGCTTGAGAAGACTCTGGAGTGAAGAAAGGAAAAATGAATAAGGGTAGTAAGAGGCTGAGAGGATTCGAACTAATGAAGGAAACTTTTCAGTTTCCTTCCATGATATGCATTTGGGCCGAAAGCCCGTTAACTCATACAACCACTCGTTGGATGAGACGTGGCGGTTTCAAAAGGCATTTTTCAAATTTCAAAAATTGCAATGATTTGGCACAACTTACAAGAGAACGCGCCGTACCTAGAGAAACTGAAACATCACCTCGAACAGCTGTCGCACGTTCAAACTAAGACATCCAGAAGGTCCAACCCTAAACACATGTTACCTCGTCACAAACTTTATAAAGTCTTACGAGCTGGGGGGCTTGTAGGGTCTGCCGACCATATAAGGACTAAGTCTTACTTAAGGGATTCTTCAAGGGCCCTTCCCTCGGTTTACTCAGCACAAACGTCCCTCGCTTGGACTTGTTGGCTCCGAGCGCGTTAAAGGACCAGGCTCGGACTTGATGGGGCCGAGCCTCACAAACGATCTTCAACCCATCGGCTCGGGACTCTAGGGCCAAGACATAACGTCGGCTGGTAGATGGACTCAATCTTTACCAAGGCTTCCTATCCCTTCCGCAAATCTCTCCTAGATTCTCGCTAACAGCCTAGACATGAGATCTTGAGCTGATCCTATCCAGATTCTAAGAGCATAAACATCCGATATTATCTCACAGAAACCTAGCTCAGCTCAACCCTGATACAAGGCCCATACGGGCCATATCAGCCTCCTCCAAACCCTATAAATAGCTCATAACAGCTAGGGTTTCAGGTACGTACTCTCATCCCTAAGTTGACACTCTGCACACACCTGTTGACTGGGGAGACCCTGCTTTTCCCAACTGGAACTGCAGAAACACCATAAAGTCACATATTAACACTTGATCCTCTCTTGGGCTCCTGGTTCCATAATCTTGAGCACTTAGAGGGTTAAGGACATAGTGTTCCAGGACACTACAACTTGTACATTTTCTTTCAACTTTCTTACTGATTCTTTTGATTCTTTTTTATCCTTTTGTTTGCAGAAGAGCATTTGTCGGACATGTCGTCGAAGGCACTCAAGCTTGCCATGGCTGCTCGGAAGAGGCAGAGAACAGAAAGCCCTTCCGGTGAGACAGCTCCTACCGAGGTCTCTACCGATACAACTTCAACCGATTCGGCTCCACTCCATCCTACTCCATCCTACTCCCCCTGCGGTGATTATCGCCCCACCTCCCCCTCAGTCTCTGAGTTTGAGTGCCGAGGTGGTCATTGCTGCAGATACCCCACCTTCATCGGTCGGTCCGAGGAGGGGAACTGATATTCTCCCGAGGCCGCCGACCACCACCGCCAAGCCTACGGTCAAAGATGCTCTCATAAAGATGTCAACAACTATTTTTAATTTGTTGGCCGAGGTTTCTGAAGATGTGGCTAAGGGGGTATCTCCTGCCAAGAAGAAGGCTCGATCCGATATGGTGGCCGAGGTGGCGGATCTGAAGAACGGAAAAAAATCTGCCGAACAGAAACTGGCCGAGTTGGAAGGGAAGCATCGCCAACAGGTGGAAGAGCTTCTCAAAAATCATGAAGAGGCGCTGGCCCAAGCGAAGGCCGATGCTAAAGAAGATGGTCGGCAGGAAGGCTTGGTCGAGGTGGAGAAGGTGAGAACTTTGCTGAAGAGAAGAGCAGCTCAAGCTCTTAAACACAAGGTGGTTGCGGCCGAGGCAAACTTCGACTTCGAGAAGGGGGGGAGCAAAATTTTTGCCGGTGCTGTGGAGCTAATCCTGCACTTGAATCAAGGGCTCCGAATTCGAGTCGTCGGCGCTTGTGCCGGATTCGGGGTGGTAAATGGGAAGATGGTGGAGTTTGAGAGGGATGGGGCCGAGGTTGACCTCGACCAGCCTGAAGAGAACCTTCCTAACCCCTTGGTGGAGAAACCGGATGATGAGTTTGATCCGAGCACGGTTGTACTGTCCGATGTGGAAGATGATGCAGCATAAGTCCCTTATGCTGGGCGGCTTGCAATTTGTCTATGTTTTTTGTAACATGCTTGACAATACTGTACTTTATTTTGCTGCTTGTGTACAACAGTTTCTTTTAATGCAAGTTCATTTCAGTTTAACTTGTTGCATGTTGTTATTTTTATGCATGTTTTGTATTTTAACTTGTTGCATACTCATGGTGTCCGAGGTCACTTTTAGGCAAGTTCTTTCTTTGACTTGTTGCACAAATGCGAGTTTAGTAACTCGTTGCATGTTTACTCTTTAGACCTCGGATCCGAACTCGTCTTTAGAAATGCAAGTTATCTGCTGTTTAACTTGTTGCGTGCGTATAGAGTCCGAGGTCATTTTTATGCAAGTTTTTTCTCTAACTTGTTGCACGAATGGGAGTTTATTTAACTCGTTGCATGTTTATTTATTGGACCTCGGATCCACACTTCGACTAGTTAGGAGGTTATCGAAAAAACCTACTTTGAAAGATGCAAGTGTTTGAGACTTGTTGCATTTTATTTTAGATAGACCAGTAAAACTGTTTATTAGAATACAAGTTCTGCTTTTACTTGTTGTAATTGGACTTGATCCGACCTGAAGAGGTCATGATAAGGACGCTTGATCTGACCTGAATATAAATAATGAGGCTAATTTCAGACAACTCAGTAAGTGCAGTAATCTTATAAGTTTTCCTCTGAAAAAAGGTACTGTATATAAGTGCATACGGTAGGGATCTCGGATCTACCCACCTTAGCCGAGGTGGGTGCCCTCGTCCCCGATGTGAAATAGGTTGCTGAGTGAAGCTATGTGAAAACATTTCACAGCAAGCTGTACTTTATCGGGTGTCCCTTGTACACTGTGCATATGAGCCGATCTTATTTGCAAGATGTTGACTGTTCATAGCGCCATGCAACATTTAGGTGGCTAGTGCTAAATGAGAAGCTAGTACGTACGTATATAAAATTAAACCTAAACTTTAGCTGGAGGTGTTAGTGACTGCTGATGATTTCCGAGGTAAACCTAACTGAAGTAGGTTCTCGACTTTTAAACTTATCCTTTAGCTGGAGGTGTTGGTGGCTGCTGATGATTTTCGAGGTAAACCTAACTGAAGTAGGTTCTCGGTTTTGCAATGTTTCGGGAATTCCTGAGCTCGGTTCCTTCCAGAGTCTCTAGCTTGTATGCCCCAGAGTATGTTTCTGAAACGCCTCTGTTGGGGCCTTCTTGATTCCGAGAAAATTTTACATGCCTCCAAATCTCATGACCAATATCTGCTCTTCGGAGCACGAGGTCTCCGAGCACAGTTTTGTTATCTTCTTCTGAACAGAGGCGGCTTCTCGGATCTCCTCGGCCAGTATCAGATTCTTGTTCTCGACCTCGGGCCTGTCCCTCCTTCGGAAGGTATGAAACCTTCGTTCGATGGTGATGACAGCATTGGTCTGATAGTGCTCGACCGAGGAGGACCGATGAGAGATGTCGCGGTTCTCAACCGATACTTGGAAATTGTTGGCAGCCTTACAAAATGCAATGTTTTTAATCCTGAAACACCAGAGCTCGGGACCTCGGCTTAAGGAGTGAATGGGGAACTCACTTCGGCCCTCACCTCGGGCCAAAACCAAGCCGAGGGCGGGATCACCAACAGTTAAATAAATGAAAAGATTCTCCCCCTGCGGAGGGCTAGAGAAAACTTGAAGGGAAGAGAGATTTTCCTTAATTGCACCTTGGATTTCTTGAGGGAGGTTGGTACCTACTTTGACAGTTTTGCTGGGGTCGGAAGGATCAACGGGAATCGTCAACCGTTTCCTTCGAGGAGAAAACCTAAGAACGTCTTGTTTGACCTGAACGTCAGCCAATAGAACTCTCCCTTTGGCCAAAGTCGGGTCAGTAAGCTCTTTCTGTTTCGTTTTTGCTTCCCGTAGACTCGCATTGTAGCAGAGTCGGGCTCTCATCTGGTCGGCTTTGATTGTGACGACCTTGTCGTTAGAACCGACGAATTTCATTGCTAGGTGTACCGTTGAAACCACTGCCCCAAAAGCTTGCAGGCAGGATTGTCCCAGTATCACATTGTATGGGGATTCAGAATCAACAACTAAAAACTTGATGATCTCCGTTCGGGCCGAAGGCTGCTTGCCTAAGGTTACCGGGAGGTGGATGGCTCCTAGGGGGCGAATTGCCTCCCCTGTGAAGCTGATGAGATTGCCTTCAAATTGCACGAGGTCGGCTGACCTCAGCTTCAGTGCTTGAAATGTATGAAGAAAAAGAATGTCGGTCGAGCTTCCTTGATCAATGAAAACTCGGGCGACTTCGAAATTGCCGATCAACGCCGTGATCACCATTGGGTCATTGTGATCCGGGATGACGTCTTCCCTGTCCTGGTCAGAAAAAATGATGGGGATGTTCCGAGAAGGTTTCTTGCAGATAGGTTTGTGGTGAACAGCTAAAACTTGATTGACGTATCTTTTCCTTTCTGCTCTCTTCTCACCGCCACCGGCAAAACCTCCCGAGATAGTTTCAACTCAGAAATGTTGGAAGTCAAGCTGGTTGGAAGGCATGCTTCAAACTCTCTATGGACTTCAAAGGAATTCATTTATATGTTTTGATGATAACAAGCCAACTCAAGTTCAAGCTCACAAGTGCAAGCCAAGTCTCAAGATTGAAGACTCAAGCAAGCATAGAATAGAAACCTTCTCTTTAGATCAAAATGTAAGGTAATGGAGTTTTTGTTCCTTTAAGTAGTTACAAAGCCAATAAGTTTTTCATTTTTTAGAGAAGAAGGAAAAACGTGTTTTTGCATGAAAAATGTGTTTTCTGCATTTAACCTTAGTAAAATAATTGATGTTACAAAACTCTGTATATTTGTATGTGTGCAAGAGGGAGTAATCGATTATTTGCTAAAGTAATCGATTAACTTTGTTGCATCATAGAAAAATCAGAGAGGTTGTAATCGATTAAGTGATTTTTGTTAATCAGTTACTTTCTTATGGAAGTAATCGATTACATTGGTCAAGTAATCGATTATAATTGTTGCATCATATATTCTTCAGAGGCTTTGTAATCGGTTACAAGTTTTGTAGTAATCGATTACATGATGTTGCATCATATGCAAAACAGAGGCTTAGTAATCGATTAACTTATGAGTGTAATCCATTATTATAGTTGCATCACATAATGAACAGGAGTGATGTAATCGATCAACTATTCTTAGCCTAATCGATTACATGCTTTTCAAATGTTTTAAGAATTTCTATTTTTTTAGAAGTAATCGATTATTGCTTCTATGTAATCGATTATTTCTTGATTTATTGAAAAACGTGTCAGAATCATTTTTATTATTTCCTGATTTGTTTTTATATAAAAGATTCTGATATATTTTATAAAATTCGAAAATGATTTTAAATTTGAATTATTTCCTTTTTGGTTTTAAGAATCAAAATCCTTATTTTATTTTGAAAATCGTTTTGATTTTAAAACTTATTACAAATCTTTTATTATTCTATTTTGATTTCTTTTACTTAATTCAAAATCATTGTTGATTCAAATTGGTTTTCTTTTTAAATAAATCACTCCAACATTTTTCAAGATCAGATAGTTTTTCATTCATTCTTTTTGCTCTGCACGTTTTCTCTCTTCTTCTTCTCAAGTCTTCTGCTTTTCATCGTTCATACTTTTTGAAGAACAAATCCTTATTGGCTGAGTAACATCTATAGAAACACTACTTCACTATCATAGAGCATATTGTTGTATCTGTGTTTTAAGAACACACAAAGCTATTGTAATCACAATCATATTCGTTCTAAACCTTAGTGGTAGGGTGAGAATCCCATAGTTGAACGTTGAGGCGTTCGTAGGGCGAGGAACCCTGCTGTGTGATTCAGGCCCCTAGCGAATGGAGGTTCCTAGTAGTGTGTGGGGTGCTCTTGGTTGTAATAGGGTGCGGCTCTGTTGCTTGGTTATAAGAACTCTCAGCCGGGTCGATTGGGGACTGGACTAGGCCTTTCGACGGGAAGGCTGAACCAGTATAAAATTCACCGGTGCAAGCTTTTCTAACCCTTATCTTTTACTTTCCGCATATTTACTTTATTTACGTTTCTGCGCTACTCGATTATATTTTCTATCGTTTTCGCGATCCATAACAAACATTTAATCTCTCCGTCTCAAAACAATTTTTAATTTGGTACGAATTTTTCAATACATAATAAAACTCGATTCACCCCCCCTCTCGAGATTTTGAGGCCAAAAACCAACAATTGGCATCAGAGCTAGTCTCTTGTGTTAAGACTTAATCGTCTCAAGAGTATGGCTTCAAACTCTCTGTTTGGAGGTGAAGGGAGTTCTATTAACCGTCTTCCCATGTTTGATGGGGTAGGGTACGCGTATTGGAAAGCCCGTATGAAAATTTTTATTCAAGGAGTAGGATTAAAAGTTTGGGATGCCGTCGTTAATGGTCCCTATGTTCCTACCTATGTGGTTAATGGTAACACCGTCGAAAAGCCTATGGTTGAGTGGACGGAGGAGGAGGAACGTAGAGTCCAATATGACTTGAAAGCGAAAAATATTATAACATCTGCTTTGAGATATGATGAGTTTTTCAGGATTTCTACATGCGAGACAGCACAACAAATGTGGGATACTCTGGAAGTCACGCATGAAGGAACAACGGAAGTGAAAAGATCAAGAATCAACATGCTGACTGGTGAATATGAGTTATTCAGAATGAAGGATGGAGAATCAATTCAAGAGATCCAAAAACGCTTCACAATGATAGTAAATCAACTAACAACATTGGGGAAGAAATTCACCAATGAGGATCTCATCAACAAAGTTCTAAGATGTTTGGGAAGAGATTGGCAACCTAAAGTGATGGCAATGGCTGAATCAAGAAATCTCTCAACAATGACGTTGGCAACTCTGTTTGGAAAATTACAAGAACATGAAAGTGAACTGAAGAGGTTGGCTCAGCATGAAGAAGAAAACAAGAAAGTCAAAAGCTTGGCATTCAAAGCTGAAGCACCTGCACCAGATAGTGACTCAGACAAAGAACTGATCAATGATGAACACATAGGTCTATTGGTGAAGAAGTTCGGGAAATTTCTGAGGAAGAAGAATTTCAATCGAAGAGTCAACAATAAAAGTGGAGGCTCAACCATCACATGTCATGAGTGTGGCAAGCCTGGTCACATTCGAGCAGATTGCTATCAATTGAAGAAGAAAGAGAATTCAGAAAAGGGCACCTCAAGTTCAAAGAAGGGAAAGCAAGCATACTTGGCGTGGCTGGACAACGATGGAAGTTCGGATGAGGATTCAGACGAACAAGAGGAGACCGCCGACCTGTGCTTGATGGCTCACGACAATGAGGTAAGCACTGAACTCAATTTTTCTTATGATGAATTACAAGAAGCATTTGAAGAGTTACATGAGGAATCGATGAGGTTATCCTTATTAGTTTCTCTAGAAAAGAAAAATTCAGCTTCGATTTTAGAAAAGAATAAAGAGCTTACAAAAGAAAATGATATTTGAAAAATAAAAATAAGGAGTTGAATTTGACCTTGAAAAACTCTTCAAACACTTCGAGTAATGACATTAAAATTAAAGCTAGGTCTTCTTCTTGTAAATTCTGCAAGGATCTGGTTAAAGAAATTGAAGATTTAAAAGAAACCCTTGCTAAATTTACAAAAGGTAGAAATACTTTAAATTTAATGTTAGGTAGGCAAAAATGTTTCTTTAATAGAGCGGGTTTAGGATATCAACCCGGTAGGCATCAAAAGAAACTTAGTACCATTTTTGTCCCTGCCAGTAATCATAAGAAACCTCTTATTATATGTCATATTTGTGGTAAAAAGGGCCATGGTGCACATGAATGCATACACCGAAAAGTGAAGTTCGTTAAACCGAACAATGAAGCTAGAAGGTGGCATGACTTAATCTATGGCTATACTAACGCTCAAGGACCCAAAAAGATATGGGTACCTAAAAATAAACCTTGAATTCTTTGATTGTAGGTTACTCCGGAAGGAAGGAAGTCTTGGTGGTACTTGGACAGCGGATGCTCAAAACATATGACTGGAGATAAATCAAAATTTTCGCATCTCGTGGCTAAGGACCACGGACATGTGACCTTCGGAGATAACAATCAAGGAAAGATCATCGGAATCGGTAAAATTGGTATACCTCCTAACCCTTGCATTGAAAATGTTTTACATGTTGAGGGCCTAAAGCACAATTTGCTAAGTATTAGTCAATTGTGTGATAAGGGCAATAGGGTTATTTTTGATTCTGATAGATGTATTATCGAGGGAAAAATTGATAATCTTATTAAGCTAATTGCTCGCAGGATAAACAATGTTTATATTATTGATTTTGATTCAATTCCCTCAAATGATGTGAAATGTTTATTATCTAAAGAGGATGAATCGTGGCTGTGGCATCGTAGAATAGGTCACATCCACATGGCTCATTTAAATAAAATTTCTTCTAAAAACTTAGTAGTTGGTTTGCCAAAGCAAAATTTTACTTTTTCTGAAAAATGTGATCCTTGTTCAAAATCAAAACTCACAAGGGCCAATTTTCCTTCTAAAAACCTTGTTTCAACTCAAAGGCCTTTGGAACTTTTACATATGGATCTTTTTGGACCGTGTCAAACTAAAAGCTTTGGTGGCAACTATTATTGTTTGGTTATTATGGATGACTATTCTAGGTATACATGGACACTTTTTATTACTCATAAAAATGACGCATTTCATGAATTTAAAAAGCTAGCCAAGATTATTCAAAACCAATTGCATTTGAGCATTGCATCCATTAGAACTGATCATGGTGGAGAATTTAAAAATCATAGTTTTGAAAAGTTTTGCGAAAAACACGGAATTAAGCATTATTTTTCAGCTCCAAGGACTCCAGAGCAAAATGGGGTTGTGGAGAGGAAAAATCGTTCATTAAAAGAGCTTTCTAGAACAATGCTTAATGACATGAATTTGCCTGCATATTTTTGGGCCGATGCAGTGAGTACAGCTTGTTATGTTATGAACCGTGTTTTGATTAGGCCTATTTTAAAGAAAACCCCCTATGAGCTGTACAAGGGGAGAAAACCTAATATTTCCCATCTTCGAGTTTTTGGATGTAAATGTTTTGTGCATAATAATGGTAGAGAAAATCTAGGATCTTTTGAGGCTAGAGCTGATGAGGGTATATTCCTTGGTTATTCTGCATCGAGCAAAGCATATAGGATATACAATAAATCTCGTAATACTATTGAAGAATCTATTCATGTATCATTTGACGAATCCGATCCCAGAAGGTTGGGAAAGGTATCTGTTAATGAAATTTCAGGTATTCTTGGAGATTTATTTATTGATAAGGATGAGGAGCCAAATGCTAAAACGAAGGATCATTCCGAAAGCAATGGAAATTCAGTTGAAAATGTTGAGGAGAAAAATCAAGAACAATCAATGGAACTCAACGCTGATTTGCCTAAGGAGTGGAAAACATCAAGGCACCATCCTATTGATCAGATCATCGGAGACATTTCAAAAGGTGTAAGTACTCGCAACTCTATTAGCAATCTGTGTAACTTCTTTGCATTTGTTTCTCAAGTAGAGCCAAAGAATTATTCTGAGGCTATGCTTGATGAGCATTGGCTTTTGGCAATGCAAGAGGAATTAAACCAGTTCGAAAGAAATCAGGTGTGGGAACTTGTTCCTAGGCCTGAGTCTCATCCGATTATTGGAACTAAGTGGATTTATAAAAATAAACTTGATGAGGCTGGTTTAATTGTTCGAAACAAATCTAGGCTAGTTGCACAAGGTTACAACCAGGAAGAGGGGATAGATTATGAGGAGACATTTGCCCCTGTTGCTCGGTTGGAAGCCATAAGACTGCTATTAGCATTTGCATGCATTTTAGATTTTAAATTATATCAAATGGACGTAAAGAGTGCCTTTCTTAATGGTTTTATAAATGAAGAAGTTTATGTGTGTCAACCGCCTGGCTTTGAAAGTTATGAACACCCTGATTATGTTTACAAATTGAAAAAGGCTTTGTATGGTCTAAAACAAGCTCCTAGAGCGTGGTACGACCGTCTTAGCAAATTTTTACTGGTAAATAACTTTGAAAGAGGGAAGGTTGACAACACACTTTTTATCAAAAAGAAAGGAAAGGACATTCTTTTAGTTCAGATTTATGTAGATGATATTATATTCGGTGCTACTAATGAAATCCTTTGCAAGGAATTTTCTAGTATGATGCAGGAAGAGTTCGAAATGTCTATGATGGGCGAGCTGAACTTTTTCCTGGGATTACAAATAAAGCAAGAAAAGGACGGAATCTTCATTAGTCAAACAAAATATTGCAAAGAATTACTGAAAAGATTTGGCATGGATAAGGCCAAGGCAGTTGCAACACCGATAAGCACATCATGCTACTTGGACAAAGATGAAGGAGGTAAATCCGTAGAAATAACAAAGTATCAAGGTATTATCGGATCCCTTCTCTATTTAACGGCAAGTAGGCCGGATATCATGTTTAGTGTGTGTCTTTGTGCTCGGTTCCAGTCGAATCCAAAAGAAACGCACATGGTTGCTGCCAAGCGTATAATGAAATATCTGTCTGGCACAACTGATATGGGTTTGTGGTACCCGAAAGGTTCATCTTGTAATCTTGTTGGGTATTCTGATTCTGACTTTGCTGGTTGCAAAGTAAATAGAAAAAGCACTAGCGGCACTTGTCATCTTCTTGGCAATTCATTGGTATCATGGGCTAGTAAGAAACAGTCTAGTGTTGCCCTATCTACAGCTGAGGTTGAATATGTAGCCGCGGGTAGTTGTTGCGCTCAGATTTTATTTTTAAAACAACAACTCCTAGACTTTGGTGTAAGTCTAGATCACATTCCTATTAAACGTGATAATACCAGTGCTATTTCTATTACCAAAAACCCAGTGCAACATTCTCGCACAAAGCATATCGAGATTCGACACCATTTTATTCGTGATCATATTCAGAAGGGTGATTGCATTATAGAGTACGTTGATACTTCGCGGCAGTTGGCTGATATCTTTACGAAACCGCTTCAAAAAGAAAATTTCTTTTTCATTCGTAGAGAAATTGGTCTAGCTTCTGCCTCTCACCTCTTTTGAATATGTGAATCTTTATCTCTCATGTTATTATTGATGCATCTTCTTAGTGTTTCAGGGGGAGATTGCACATCTTTTTGATGATTACAAAAGGGGGAGAGAGATTTTGATATCTGATATATTGGCTATTTTTTGTTGGCTAATACATTCAGGGGGAGAAGATATAATCGATTATTCTGGAAGGATGCTTGGTTCAAAAATAATATATTTTTAAGCATTCATACAGGGGGAGATGAAATAATCCATTATTTTTTCCTGTATTTAATGATTCTAAGAAAGGTTTTATTATTATATATCTATTTCTGTTTTTAAACACTTGTGATGCAGATAATAAAGAGCATATCAGAATGGTTGTTTGTCATCATCAAAAAGGGGGAGTGTTGGAAGTCAAGCTGGTTGGAAGGCATGCTTCAAACTCTCTATGGACTTCAAAGGAATTCATTTATATGTTTTGATGATAACAAGCCAACTCAAGTTCAAGCTCACAAGTGCAAGCCAAGTCTCAAGATTGAAGACTCAAGCAAGCATAGAATAGAAACCTTCTCTTTAGATCAAAATGTAAGGTAATGGAGTTTTTGTTTCTTTAAGTAGTTACAAAGCCAATAAGTTTTTCATTTTTTAGAGAAGAAGGAAAAACGTGTTTTTGCATGAAAAATGTGTTTTCTACATTTAACCTTAGTAAAATAATTGATGTTACAAAACTCTGTATATTTGTATGTGTGCAAGAGGGAGTAATCGATTATTTTCTAAAGTAATCGATTAACTTTGTTGCATCATAGAAAAATCAGAGAGGTTGTAATCGATTAAGTGATTTTTGTTAATCAGTTACTTTCTTATGGAAGTAATCGATTACATTGGTCAAGTAATCGATTATAATTGTTGCATCATATATTCTTCAGAGGCTTTGTAATCGGTTACAAGTTTTGTAGTAATCGATTACATGATGTTGCATCATATGCAAAACAGAGGCTTAGTAATCGATTAACTTATGAGTGTAATCGATTATTATAGTTGCATCACATAATGAACAGGAGTGATGTAATCGATTAACTATTCTTAGCCTAATCGATTACATGCTTTTCAAATGTTTTAAGAATTTCTATTTTTGTAGAAGTAATCGATTATTGCTTCTATGTAATCGATTATTTCTTGATTTATTGAAAAACGTGTCAGAATCATTTTTATTATTTCCTGATTTGTTTTTATATAAAAGATTCTGATATATTTTATAAAATTCGAAAATGATTTTAAATTTGAATTATTTCCTTTTTGGTTTTAAGAATCAAAATCCTTATTTTATTTCGAAAATCGTTTTGATTTTATTTTGATTTTAAAACTTATTACAAATCTTTTATTATTCTATTTTGATTTGTTTTACTTAATTCAAAATCATTGTTGATTCAAATTGGTTTTCTTCCCTTGTAAAGTTCATAGGGGGTTTTATCCAAAGAGGGCCTTATCAAAATACGATTTAAAACATAACAAGCCGTATTGACGGCATCGGCCCAAAAATATTGAGGTACTTGAGAATCATTTAACATGGTTCTAGCAAGTTCCTCTAGCACCCTATTTTTCCGCTCTACCACTCCGTTTTGTTCCGGAGTTCTTGGTGCGGAGAATTGGTGCTCAATACCATTTTTAGCACAAAATCTATCAAATTTGTGGTTTTCAAATTCTCCACCATGATCGGTACGAATAATAATTACTTTTTGATTTACTTGGTTTTGCAAAAGTTTGACATGATGTTTAAAAGATTTGTAGGTCTCACTCTTAGTAGTTAAAAATAAAGTCCAAGTAAACCTAGAGAAGTCATCAACAATCACCAATGCATAATAGTTGCCACCAAAGCTTTTTACTTGTGATGGTCCAAACAAGTCCATATGAAGCATTTCTAATGGCCTTGATGTGGACATCACCATTTTTGATCCAAAGGTGTTTTTAGTTTGTTTACATTTCTTGCAAGGGGAACAAACACCTTCAATAGAAAAATTTAGCTTTGGTAAACCAACTACTAGATCTTTAGATTGAATTTTCTTCAATTGGTTTACATTTATATGAGCGGTCCTACGATGCCATAACCAAGTGTCATTTTCTTTGCTCACTAAACAAGTAGAGACCAAAGAAGTGACTTTGTTCAAATCAACTAAGTAAGTATTATTTGACCTTCTACCAACAAATTTGATTGATTCATCTTTGTCACTTTTAATGAGGCAATGGGTAGAGGTAAAAACTACATGATTACCAACATCACATAATTGGCTTATGCTCAAGAGATTATGTTCTAATCCTTGAACATAGAGCACATTATCAATAATCAAGTTTGAAGAGTTTCCGATTTTACCAATACCAAGGATTTTGCCTTTGTTGTTGTCCCCATAAGTGACATAACCCTTTTCCTTTGGAGTAAGCTCAATGAAGTGCCGCTTATCTCCCGTCATGTGCTTCGAACATCCACTATCAAGATACCACAATTGTTTTCCCGTTCGAAGGCACACCTACAAAATGAAATCACCTTTTCATTTTGGGTACCCAAACAATGTTGGGTCCCTTAGGGTTAGTGTTGGGACTTTCTCCCTTCTTAATCCACATATAAGTGCCCTTATTCATTTCAAACTTCTTAATATGGCACTCAATGTTGATATGTCCAACTTTTCCACAATAAGTACAAGTTGGTCTCTTTGATGAGTTTTTCTTAGAAAATGTTCCAACCACCTTGTACTTTTTGTCCTTTTTATGAACATATCCTAAACCGGTTTTGTTGTGATTATGTCTTTGAGAGTTCAACAACCGGTTGAGGTTTCTATCACTATGTGAGATTGTGAGTTTGTTTTTCAACTCTTTCACTTCTTTTTCAAGATCATCACATCTCTCACATGAAGTGATAATTTCCTCATGATTTGCACAATCACTTTGATGACTAGAATTAATAAGTTCCAAGGATTCATTTTGAAGTTTCAACTCATTTATAGATTTTTGCAATTCATCAATTTCATGTTGAAACTCCAAGATTTTCTTTCCTTTTTCCTTATTAATTTTAGCAAGCCTTTTAAATTGAATTAACATTTCATTGTAGGCTTCTTGAAAATCATCATATGAAATGGAGTTTGAAGATGAACAAGAAGAGCTAGAGGTTTCCTCATCATCACTTTCACTCATGCCATGATTAGCTCTTGATGAGGACTCATGATTGTTCTTGGCCATGAGACAAAGGTTTGCATTTTCATCACCGGAGCTACTTGAAGATGATTCATTGCTCTTCTCCGGTGCATCCCAAACAATGTATGCACGCTTCCCTTTGGTCTCTTGGGTCTTCTTGTCATTCTTCTTCAAGAATGTGGCACATTCCATTCTTATGTGACCAACCCCACCACATTCATGACACTTAACTCCATCGTTGGTACTCTTTTCTCTTTGTTTGGAGTCTTTGGTTCTCTTGAAATTGGATGAAGATCCACCTTTCTTCCCTTTGAAGAATTTGTTGAATCTTTTCACAAACATCCCAAATTCTTCTTGATTTGGTTCACCATCGGAATCTCCACTTGTAGAGCATTCTTCAACTTCTTTTGTAGCTTTGGTTGAAGCTTTGAGTGCTATGCTCTTTTTCTTTTTGTCCGATTCCTCATGCATCCCAAGTCTTGTAAGCTCCATCTCATGCTCTTGGAGTTTGCCAAACAAAGTGGCTAAGTCCATGCTATTTATGTCTCTTGATTCCTTGATGGCGGTTACCTTGGGTTGCCAACTCCTATCAAGACATCTTAGAATTTTGTTAGTAGTTTCACCATTGCGAAATACTTTTCCCAAGGAAATCAAATGATTAACAATGTGAGAGAATCGCTTTTGCAAGTCACTAATGGATTCATTTGGCAACATGTGGAACAATTCATATTCGTGAGTTAGAGAATTCAATCTTGCATCTCTAACCTCACTTGTTCCCTCATGTGTGACTTGCAAAGTATCCCACATTTCTTTTGCCGATTTACATTGGGAAACTCTATAAAATTCATCATGGGATAGAGCCGAAAAGATGATGTTTTTAGCTTTTAAATCAAATGAGACTTTTCTCTTTTCATCATCATTCCAACTACTCCTTGGAATTTCAACAATTTCATCATTTATTTTCTTTTTGGGAATGAAAGGACCATTTTCAATTGCATCCCAAATATCCATATCAATTGCTTCAATAAAAACTTTCATGCGAGTTTTCCAATAAACATATCCTTCACCATTAAATAGTGGAGGACGGTTTATTGAAGCTCCTTCTCCACCAAAGTTATTGCTAGAGCCCATTAAGTTTCCAAAAGGATCTTTTTCGAAAAAGTTGTTACACTCGATCTTTCGACCGAGCTCTGATACCACTTGTTGGAAACCAACAAGCGGGCTAAGCAAATACTAGAGGGGGGGTGAATAGTATTTTGAAGCACTAATACCAAATATTTCGATTGATAATTGAAGAATGGAGCTTAGACTGAATTTTCTGGAATCTGAAATAAAAGACTCGAGTCTTTTGTGAAATACTCGAGTTTTTCAGGATGAACAACTCGAGTCTTTTCTGAAATACTCGAGTTTTTACTATCAGATAGCAGAAAACCAGAAACGAAAATTCAGCAATTTAACTCAAATCAATTCAATAATAAACAGGAACTTATCCAACAGAATAGCAAGTAATCTAAATAACTTTTAACACAAAGATTCCTTGAACTTGCTACCTAATTGTATAAATCCTAATTGATTGAAATGACTTAAGTCTATTGAGCTAGAAAGTAGATTAAAAGCAATAAACCAACACTCAAGCAATTTTATCCTGGTTCACTCCAACAATGAGCTACATCCAGTCCTCCTAATCACTTAGGAGTTTCTACTAATAATCAAATTGTTAGAAATTACAAAGGATTGCTTGAGAATGGCCTCACTCAACCTAACCCTTTCAAGAGTGTACCAAACTCTTGATTTCTACCCCAATTTGATTCCGGTGATTGAAGAACTCTTCACAAAGCTTCCTTGAACTCCCTTCAAGAAACTCCACCGGGCTAGGAACCTCCTAGTCTTGTGCTTGAGAACCTCTCAAGACTTCCAACACCCTAAGCCACTTAGGGTTTGCTTGGGAACAATCCAAGACTTTGAATAATCAAGCTTTTTGTATGTGTATTACTAATCTCACAATGGATTAGCACAAATAAGCACAGCTCAATGTAAGAATTGAGGCCTAAAACTCAACTTGGAATGAAATGTAAATATGAGTGAGAAGTTGAGCTTTTTGGGAATTAACACTTGAGAAGAGTAAATTAAGAAAGCTTGAATCAATATGATCTTGTTGTCTTGTTTGTTCTTGCACAAATTCAAAGAGAAATTTTACAATAAGGTTCTGAATTGCTCTCTTGGGGTTGGATGAGACTCAAATGCCCTCAATTGGGTTTTTGAGTTTCTCCAACGTTCATTTTTGCTGACTGGACAAAAATACTCGAGTCTTTTGGTAAAAACTCGAGTCTTTTTGGTCGGTCACGAGTGAATTGGTGCACGAACAAGACTAACGGTCATAATTGCTGACCTGGCACAAATACTCGAGTTTTTCTACAAATACTCGAGTGTATACTCGAGTCTTTTTAAAAATACTCGAGTATTTTGATCAGATATGGGAAAAATTATTTTTCAATTTTATTTTTCCTCTCAAGTATTAATTTTTGGTCAATCTCAACTTAATAAACATATAAAAATTTATTCCTAGAAGAGACTAACTATTTCTACCCACTCTCAACCACTCTCAACATAAATTAGAAATTTACAATTAATATTTGATTGAGAATGATTGGGCACTTGTCTTCTTTTCTTGACTTCTTGTTGATGTTGATGTTGCAATATCTTCAAGGCATGATTTGTTAATTATTTTGTCATCATCAAAACATAATCCACATAATTAGGAGCATTGAATTCACAATCTCCCCCTTTTTGGTGATGACAAAATAATTAACACTTGATCCATTTGTTAAGCTTGATCCACTTGGAGATGCAACTCCCCCTCACTATATGATACTTTTCACCTATCTAAAAATTCAGCTTGAGCAAGATGTTATGACAATTTAATTTTAGCACCAAGCCTATGGTATTAGAGAATTTAACAATTATCAGAGTATATACCATAATTAGAGATTTTAGGTGCAACAATATCAAGACAAGACAAGACAAGTGTAATATCTCTCCCCCTTTTTGTCATACGCCAAAAAGATGTAACAATTTAGAAAAAGATCAAGGGAGGAGAGGTGCATAATCGGAAAACCCCATAACCAACTATGCAAATAAAAAGGAGATATAATAACGATAAAGAGCTCCCCCTGAAGCTTTGCACAAACATCATAATGAAGACCAAATTCATTAACATAAAAACATCATAAATGGTCCAAATCAAAGGTGCAATAAGAAACCCAAAGTCTCAAAACACCAAGTTCTCAAAATACAGAAAATGTAACAAAGACCAATATGATAAAAACAGAATGAAAACTAAGATAAAATCCAAAGGTCAACATCATCAAAACATCGAAGGAGCTGGAGCATCTGGAGGAGGATAAAACCGAGAGAAGAGTTTAGAGGATGAAAAACTAGTAAGATTTGACAAAACTTTGAGGAAAATCTGAGTTTTGAGGAGAGAGATATGAGAAAACCGAGAGAGAAGAGGGTCGCAAAAAAAAAAAAAACTTGAGTTTGAGAGTATATATAAACAGTTCAAAATACTCGAATATATTCATAAATACTAGAGTTGTTCTTTAGGATATACTCGAGTTTTTGAAAATATATTCGAGTCGGTCGTGACTCAGCCCAGATTTCCCCAGAAAAGTCGAGGAAAAATTGAAAAACTCGAGTTTGGTCCGAAAGATCAAATTTCAGGAAAAACGCAAAATACTCGAGTTTTTGGAAAATACTCGAGTTTGGTCTGAAAGTTCAAAAATTGGGGGTTTCGAAAGACTCGAGTGTTTTGAAAAATACTCGAGTATTTTAGTAAAGACTCGAGTGTTTTTAGAAACACTCGAGTATTTTTATCAGACCCTGATTAAAAACTTTTTCAATTTAAAACTGATTTAATTTTGAATTAAAATACTCGAGTGTTTTTGGAAAAACTCGAGTATTTTGACAGAACAGAGAGTAAAAACACAGTTTTAAAGGACCAAACACAAATCAAACACAAATGCTTCACTACCAACTTGGAATACAGTACAGAATCACACACAATTAACATATACAATTTCAAATATCATCAAGGACAATTTAACTAAGAATCAATAACACATTAGAGTAAGACTAATATGGTGATTTTCCAAAAATGACACACAATGCAATTAACCTATATTAGCTTCATCTAAAATACCAAGTTCTCTCCTAATATGATAAAAGGTGTCCCTTGGTAGAGGTTTTGTAAAAATGTCGGCTAATTGATTTGTGGTACTAACAAATTCAATTGTGCAATCACCCTTTTGTACATGATCTCTTAAAAAATGATGTCTGATTTCAATGTGTTTAGTTCTTGAGTGATACACCGGATTCTTAGTCAAATTGATTGCACTCGTGTTATTGCATCTAATCGGAATATTTTCAAGTTTCAAACCAAAATCCGATAATTGTTGTTTCATCCATAACAGTTGAGCACAACAACTACCGGCTGCGATATATTCCGCTTCGGCGGTAGAAAGAGCGACACAAGCTTGCTTTTTAGAAAACCATGACACCAATGAACTTCCCAAGAAATGGCAAGTACCACTGGTGCTTTTGCGATCAAGCTTGCATCCCGCGAAGTCGGAATCCGAGTAACCAACTAAACAAAGATTGGCATCAGCAGGATACCATAAACCAGTGTTAATTGTTCCTTTTAGATACTTAAATATATGTTTAACTGCGGATAGGTGAGATTCTTTAGGATTAGCTTGAAATCTAGCACACATGCATACACTAAACATAATATCCGGTCTAGATGCAGTGAGATATAGGAGACTACCTATCATACCCCTATACTTACTAACATCAACCGGTGTACCTTGTTCATCCTTGTCTAGGTAGCATGATGTGCTCATTGGAGTGTAGGCTTCCTTGCACTTGTCCAATCCGAATTTCTCAAGGAGCTCTTTGCAATATTTCCCTTGATGCACAAATATCCCCTCCTTGACTTGCTTTATTTGTAAGCCTAGGAAGAACTTGAGTTCTCCCATCATTGACATTTCAAATTCCTTTTTCATCAAATTTGAAAACTTTCTACAAAGAGACACGTTAGTAGCACCGAAAATGATATCCTCAACATAGATTTGTACTAACAAAATGTCATCCTTGGTTTTATAAATAAATAGTGTATTATCAACCTTCTCTCTTTGAAACTTGTTTTCTAATAGAAAGGAACTCAATCGATCATACCAAGCTCTAGGAGCTTGTTTCAATCCATAGAGTGCCTTTTTCAATTTATAAACATGGTTTGGAAATTCACTATTTTCAAAACCGGGGGGTTGTTTGACATACACTTCTTCATTTATAAACCCATTCAAGAAAGCACTTTTAACATCCATTTGATATAAAGTGAATTTCATGATTGAAGCATAAGCAAGTAAAATTCGGATTGCTTCAAGACGTGCAACCGGAGCAAAGGTCTCATCATAATCGATACCTTCCTCTTGGTTGTACCCTTGAGCTACTAGTCTAGCTTTGTTTCTTATAATCAACCCGGATTCATCAAGTTTGTTTCTATAAATCCATTTAGTACCAATTATGGTATGATCATCGGGTTTAGGGACTAGATCCCAAACTTCATTTCTTTCAAATTGGTTTAATTCTTCTTGCATAGCAAGAACCCAATGATCATCCTCAATGGCCTTTTTAATTGAATCGGGTTCAATTTGAGAAACAAATGAGACATAGTGGCAAATGTTTTGAATAGACCTACGAGTAAGTACTCCCTTTGACATATCTCCTATGACTTTGTCTATAGGATGAGCCTTGACCGATTTCCAAGTTGGAGGAAGTTCTTCCCTTACTTCTCCTTCATCAACTTTTGAATTCTCTCTCTCTTTTTCTTCTTTTGAAAAGACAATGCCATCTTCACTAGCATCACATAAAACACTATCTTCTTTTGAAGACTCATTAAAAACCACATGAATTGATTCCTCAATAGTTAAAGTTCTTTTATTGAAAATTCTATAAGCTTTACTATGAGAAGAATAGCCTAAAAATATGCCTTCATCGGATTTGGAATCAAACTTGCCAAGGTGTTCTTTTCCATTATTTAAAACAAAAACTTGGCATCCGAAGACATGAAAATGAGATATATTTGGCTTTCTTCCCTTGTAAAGTTCATAGGGGGTTTTATCCAAAGAGGGCCTTATCAAAATACGATTTAAAACATAACAAGCCGTATTGACGGCATCGGCCCAAAAATATTGAGGTACTTGAGAATCATTTAACATGGTTCTAGCAAGTTCCTCTAGCACCCTATTTTTCCGCTCTACCACTCCGTTTTGTTCCGGAGTTCTTGGTGCGGAGAATTGGTGCTCAATACCATTTTTAGCACAAAATCTATCAAATTTGTGGTTTTCAAATTCTCCACCATGATCGGTACGAATAATAATTACTTTTTGATTTACTTGGTTTTGCAAAAGTTTGACATGATGTTTAAAAGATTTGTAGGTCTCACTCTTAGTAGTTAAAAATAAAGTCCAAGTAAACCTAGAGAAGTCATCAACAATCACCAATGCATAATAGTTGCCACCAAAGCTTTTTACTTGTGATGGTCCAAACAAGTCCATATGAAGCATTTCTAATGGCCTTGATGTGGACATCACCATTTTTGATCCAAAGGTGTTTTTAGTTTGTTTACATTTCTTGCAAGGGGAACAAACACCTTCAATAGAAAAATTTAGCTTTGGTAAACCAACTACTAGATCTTTAGATTGAATTTTCTTCAATTGGTTTACATTTATATGAGCGGTCCTACGATGCCATAACCAAGTGTCATTTTCTTTGCTCACTAAACAAGTAGAGACCAAAGAAGTGACTTTGTTCAAATCAACTAAGTAAGTATTATTTGACCTTCTACCAACAAATTTGATTGATTCATCTTTGTCACTTTTAATGAGGCAATGGGTAGAGGTAAAAACTACATGATTACCAACATCACATAATTGGCTTATGCTCAAGAGATTATGTTCTAATCCTTGAACATAGAGCACATTATCAATAATCAAGTTTGAAGAGTTTCCGATTTTACCAATACCAAGGATTTTGCCTTTGTTGTTGTCCCCATAAGTGACATAACCCTTTTCCTTTGGAGTAAGCTCAATGAAGTGCCGCTTATCTCCCGTCATGTGCTTCGAACATCCACTATCAAGATACCACAATTGTTTTCCCGTTCGAAGGCACACCTACAAAATGAAATCACCTTTTCATTTTGGGTACCCAAACAATGTTGGGTCCCTTAGGGTTAGTGTTGGGACTTTCTCCCTTCTTAATCCACATATAAGTGCCCTTATTCATTTCAAACTTCTTAATATGGCACTCAATGTTGATATGTCCAACTTTTCCACAATAAGTACAAGTTGGTCTCTTTGATGAGTTTTTCTTAGAAAATGTTCCAACCACCTTGTACTTTTTGTCCTTTTTATGAACATATCCTAAACCGGTTTTGTTGTGATTATGTCTTTGAGAGTTCAACAACCGGTTGAGGTTTCTATCACTATGTGAGATTGTGAGTTTGTTTTTCAACTCTTTCACTTCTTTTTCAAGATCATCACATCTCTCACATGAAGTGATAATTTCCTCATGATTTGCACAATCACTTTGATGACTAGAATTAATAAGTTCCAAGGATTTATTTTGAAGTTTCAACTCATTTATAGATTTTTGCAATTCATCAATTTCATGTTGAAACTCCAAGATTTTCTTTCCTTTTTCCTTATTAATTTTAGCAAGCCTTTTAAATTGAATTAACATTTCATTGTAGGCTTCTTGCAAATCATCATATGAAATGGAGTTTGAAGATGAACAAGAAGAGCTAGAGGTTACCTCATCATCACTTTCACTCATGCCATGATTAGCTCTTGATGAGGACTCATGATTGTTCTTGGCCATGAGACAAAGGTTTGCATTTTCATCACCGGAGCTACTTGAAGATGATTCATTGCTCTTCTCCGGTGCATCCCAAACAATGTATGCACGCTTCCCTTTGGTCTCTTGGGTCTTCTTGTCATTCTTCTTCAAGAATGTGGCACATTCCATTCTTATGTGACCAACCCCACCACATTCATGACACTTAACTCCATCGTTGGTACTCTTTTCTCTTTGTTTGGAGTCTTTGGTTCTCTTGAAATTGGATGAAGATCCACCTTTCTTCCCTTTGAAGAATTTGTTGAATCTTTTCACAAACATCCCAAATTCTTCTTGATTTGGTTCACCATCGGAATCTCCACTTGTAGAGCATTCTTCAACTTCTTTTGTAGCTTTGGTTGAAGCTTTGAGTGCTATGCTCTTTTTCTTTTTGTCCGATTCCTCATGCATCCCAAGTCTTGTAAGCTCCATCTCATGCTCTTGGAGTTTGCCAAACAAAGTGGCTAAGTCCATGCTATTTATGTCTCTTGATTCCTTGATGGCGGTTACCTTGGGTTGCCAACTCCTATCAAGACATCTTAGAATTTTGTTAGTAGTTTCACCATTGCGAAATACTTTTCCCAAGGAAATCAAATGATTAACAATGTGAGAGAATCGCTTTTGCAAGTCACTAATGGATTCATTTGGCAACATGTGGAACAATTCATATTCGTGAGTTAGAGAATTCAATCTTGCATCTCTAACCTCACTTGTTCCCTCATGTGTGACTTGCAAAGTATCCCACATTTCTTTTGCCGATTTACATTGGGAAACTCTATAAAATTCATCATGGGATAGAGCCGAAAAGATGATGTTTTTAGCTTTTAAATCAAATGAGACTTTTCTCTTTTCATCATCATTCCAACTACTCCTTGGAATTTCAACAATTTCATCATTTATTTTCTTTTTGGGAATGAAAGGACCATTTTCAATTGCATCCCAAATATCCATATCAATTGCTTCAATAAAAACTTTCATGCGAGTTTTCCAATAAACATATCCTTCACCATTAAATAGTGGAGGACGATTTATTGAAGCTCCTTCTCCACCAAAGTTATTGCTAGAGCCCATTAAGTTTCCAAAAGGATCTTTTTCGAAAAAGTTGTTACACTCGATCTTTCGATCGAGCTCTGATACCACTTGTTGGAAACCAACAAGCGGGCTAAGCAAATACTAGAGGGGGGGTGAATAGTATTTTGAAGCACTAATACCAAATATTTCGATTGATAATTGAAGAATGGAGCTTAGACTGAATTTTCTGGAATCTGAAACAAAAGACTCGAGTCTTTTGTGAAATACTCGAGTTTTTCAGGATGAACAACTCGAGTCTTTTCTGAAATACTCGAGTTTTTACTATCAGATAGCAGAAAACCAGAAACGAAAATTCAGCAATTTAACTCAAATCAATTCAATAATAAACAGGAACTTATCCAACAGAATAGCAAGTAATCTAAATAACTTTTAACACAAAGATTCCTTGAACTTGCTACCTAATTGTATAAATCCTAATTGATTGAAATGACTTAAGTCTATTGAGCTAGAAAGTAGATTAAAAGCAATAAACCAACACTCAAGCAATTTTATCCTGGTTCACTCCAACAATGAGCTACATCCAGTCCTCCTAATCACTTAGGAGTTTCTACTAATAATCAAATTGTTAGAAATTACAAAGGATTGCTTGAGAATGGCCTCACTCAACCTAACCCTTTCAAGAGTGTACCAAACTCTTGATTTCTACCCCAATTTGATTCCGGTGATTGAAGAACTCTTCACAAAGCTTCCTTGAACTCCCTTCAAGAAACTCCACCGGGCTAGGAACCTCCTAGTCTTGTGCTTGAGAACCTCTCAAGACTTCCAACACCCTAAGCCACTTAGGGTTTGCTTGGGAACAATCCAAGACTTTGAATAATCAAGCTTTTTGTATGTGTATTACTAATCTCACAATGGATTAGCACAAATAAGCACAGCTCAATGTAAGAATTGAGGCCTAAAACTCAACTTGGAATGAAATGTAAATATGAGGGAGAAGTTGAGCTTTTTGGGAATTAACACTTGAGAAGAGTAAATTAAGAAAGCTTGAATCAATATGATCTTGTTGTCTTGTTTGTTCTTACACAAATTCAAAGAGAAATTTTACAATAAGGTTCTGAATTGCTCTCTTGGGGTTGGATGAGACTCAAATGCCCTCAATTGGGTTTTTGAGTTTCTCCAACGTTCACTTTTGCTGACTGGACAAAAATACTCGAGTCTTTTGGTAAAAACTCGAGTCTTTTTGGTCGGTCACGAGTGAATTGGTGCACGAACAAGACTAACTGTCATAATTGCTGACCTGGCACAAATATTCGAGTTTTTCTACAAATACTCGAGTGTATACTCGAGTCTTTTTAAAAATACTCGAGTATTTTGATCAGATATGGGAAAAATTATTTTTCAATTTTATTTTTCCTCTCAAGTATTAATTTTTGGTCAATCTCAACTTAATAAACATATAAAAATTTATTCCTAGAAGAGACTAACTATTTCTACCCACTCTCAACCACTCTCAACATAAATTAGAAATTTACAATTAATATTTGATTGAGAATGATTGGGCACTTGTCTTCTTTTCTTGACTTCTTGTTGATGTTGATGTTGCAATATCTTCAAGGCATGATTTGTTAATTATTTTGTCATCATCAAAACATAATCCACATAATTAGGAGCATTGAATTCACAAGTCTAGTGTTGCCCTATCTACAGCTGAGGTTGAATATGTAGCCGCGGGTAGTTGTTGCGCTCAGATTTTATTTTTAAAACAACAACTCCTAGACTTTGGTGTAAGTCTAGATCACATTCCTATTAAACCTGATAATACCAGTGCTATTTCTATTACCAAAAACCCAGTGCAACATTCTCGCACGAAGCATATCGAGATTCGACACCATTTTATTCGTGATCATATTCAGAAGGGTGATTGCATTATAGAGTACGTTGATACTTCGCGGGAGATGAAATAATCCATTATTTTTTCCTGTATTTAATGATTCTAAGAAAGGTTTTATTATTATATATCTATTTCTGTTTTTAAACACTTGTGATGCAGATAATAAAGAGCATATCAGAATGGTTGTTTGTCATCATCAAAAAGGGGGAGTGTTGGAAGTCAAGCTGGTTGGAAGGCATGCTTCAAACTCTCTATGGACTTCAAAGGAATTCATTTATATGTTTTGATGATAACAAGCCAACTCAAGTTCAAGCTCACAAGTGCAAGCCAAGTCTCAAGATTGAAGACTCAAGCAAGCATAGAATAGAAACCTTCTCTTTAGATCAAAATGTAAGGTAATGGAGTTTTTGTTTCTTTAAGTAGTTACAAAGCCAATAAGTTTTTCATTTTTTAGAGAAGAAGGAAAAACGTGTTTTTGCATGAAAAATGTGTTTTCTACATTTAACCTTAGTAAAATAATTGATGTTACAAAACTCTGTATATTTGTATGTGTGCAAGAGGGAGTAATCGATTATTTGCTAAAGTAATCGATTAACTTTGTTGCATCATAGAAAAATCAGAGAGGTTGTAATCGATTAAGTGATTTTTGTTAATCAGTTACTTTCTTATGGAAGTAATCGATTACATTGGTCAAGTAATCGATTATAATTGTTGCATCATATATTCTTCAGAGGCTTTGTAATCGGTTACAAGTTTTGTAGTAATCGATTACATGATGTTGCATCATATGCAAAACAGAGGCTTAGTAATCGATTAACTTATGAGTGTAATCGATTATTATAGTTGCATCACATAATGAACAGGAGTGATGTAATCGATTAACTATTCTTAGCCTAATGAATTACATGCTTTTCAAATGTTTTAAGAATTTCTATTTTTGTAGAAGTAATCGATTATTGCTTCTATGTAATCGATTATTTCTTGATTTATTGAAAAACGTGTCAGAATCATTTTTATTATTTCCTGATTTGTTTTTATATAAAAGATTCTGATATATTTTATAAAATTCGAAAATGATTTTAAATTTGAATTATTTCCTTTTTGGTTTTAAGAATCAAAATCCTTATTTTATTTCGAAAATCATTTTGAATTTATTTTGATTTTAAAACTTATTACAAATCTTTTATTATTCTATTTTGATTTGTTTTACTTAATTCAAAATCATTGTTGATTCAAATTGGTTTTCTTTTTAAATCAATCACTCCAACATTTTTCAAGATCAGATAGTTTTTCATTCATTCTTTTTGCTCTGCACGTTTTCTCTCTTCTTCTTCTCAAGTCTTCTGCTTTTCATCGTTCATACTTTTTGAAGAACAAATCCTTATTGGCTGAGTAACATCTAGAGAAACACTACTTCACTATCATAGAGCATATTGTTGTATCTGTGTTTTAAGAACACACAAAGCTATTGTAATCACAATCATATTCGTTCTAAACCTTAGTGGTAGGGAGAGAATCCCATAGTTGAACGTTGAGGCGTTCGTAGGGCGAGGAACCCTTCTGTGTGATTGAGGCCCCTAGCGAACGGAGGTTCCTAGTAGTGTGCGGGGTGCTCTTGGTTGTAATAGGGTGCGACTCTATTGCTTGGTTATAAGAACTCTCAGGCGGGTCGCTTGGGGACTGGACTAGGCCTTTCGACGGGAAGGCTGAACCAGTATAAAATTCACCGGTGCAAGCTTTTCTAACCCTTATCTTTTACTTTCCGCATATTTACTTTATTTACGTTTCTACGCTACTCGATTATATTTTCTATCGTTTTCGCGATCCATAACAAACATTTAATCTCTCTGTCTCAAAACAATTTTTAATTTGGTACGAATTTTTCAATACATAAAAAAACTCGATTCACCTCCCCCCCCTCTCGAGATTTTGAGGCCAAAAACCAACAGGAAATTTTCCGACGACTTATCCAGATCTTCTACCACGACCATATTTACCCGCTGTGGTTCTTCTTCCTTCTTTTCTCGAGACGGGTCAGCTTTGGCTTTTCCTTTGTCGTTGTCTAGGCTGCGAGACCTTCTTCGGCCTCTTCTCTCCACCGCTTCTCGCACATACTGTTGCAACTTGCCCCTTCTCACCATGTCTTCGATAACGTCTCAAAGCCAGGTGCACTGATCGGTATGGTGTCCATACCTGTCGTGGAAGTTGTAGTATTTAGATCTGTCCCTGATATTATTTTGGTTTCTGAGGAAAGGTGGCCGAGGAACGCTCCTGAGTTCGGTCTGCATGGTCACCCTCTAGACTTGTGACCTCGGAACTGTCAGGGGGGTGTAAGAATCATACTTAGTGATGTAGGGACGTCGTCGGTCGTCTTGCTGGCCGACGTGAGAGCGACCTCGGTCTCCTTGGTCCACTTTTCCTCCTCTATCATCCCTGTTTCCACGAGGACGACCTCGGGGAAGGGCATTCTGTGAAGCAGCTTGAACGTTCTCCATCCTACTCGTCTGACCTTTGTTGAATTCTTCGAGGTTGATATACTTGTTGGATCTTTGTCTGAGTTCGGCCATATCTCTCGGTGGCTTTCCTATCAGTGAGTCTTTGAATCCTCCCTCGGCCAGGCCTTGAGTCAGGAGAAAGACGGCCACCTCGGGAGATAGGTTGGGGACTGAGCTGGATTCACTGTGAAACCTGTGTAGGTAAGCACATAGGGATTCGTCCGATTTTAGCGTCACTGTTGCTAGTGTGTGATCCGACCTTGGTTGCACATAGCTAGCAGTCTACCTATTGAGAAATACTCGCTTCATTTCTATCCAGTTGTTGACAGAATTCTTGGGTAACGTTGAATACCATCGGAGGACTGGGGCTTGGAGGATCATGGAGAAAGCTCGACACTTGAGTCGATCTCCACCACCATGGAATTCACAGCTCCCTCGTAAGAGAGGACATGCTCTTGAGGGTCTGTGAGGCCATTATATCTGGGAATGTTGCTGGGTCCGAGGTACCCAGGTGGTGGTTCATAAGCCATTACAGCTGGTGTAAAAGGGTGTCCAGGGTGAGAATCATCAGGTTGTTGCTGGTTAGGGGGTGGTGTTTGTGTAAGTTGTGTAATGGTAGTGTGTGGTGTTGTAAATGTTCGTGGTGTTAACGGAGGTTGTGGCGGTGGTGGATTTGGAGGTGGTGGGAATTCATTTGGTGCTGGAGCTTGAACAACGGCTCGTTCAGCCAGGCGCTGCATAGTAACCTGCTGAAGATATGCGATGGCTTTACCTTGATGCTCTATGATCCTCATTTGTTGTCTCATCAAGGACAAGACCTCTGCCTCACGAGAGAGTGAAGACTGACGTGAGTGAGAACGATGTGTAGTGCTGAAAGAGTGGGCACGTTCGCTACGGCGGCGGTGCTGTTCTGTGTTGGTTTCTCCGAGTTCAGAGCGTAGCTGCACGCGCCGACCTCCTCCCTGGTGCTGAGTTGGATTTGTAGTCTTTCCGGTGTGGATGGTGTAAGGTCCACTGTGGGTGTGGGTAGGCTCTAGGGGTGGCGGGGGAGGTGGACGTGGCGGTGGAGGTGGCGGTGGTGGCGGGGGAGGAGGTGGAGGTGGTGGAGGGGGGTGGTGGTGAGGACCTTGCTGCCCTATTGGCTTCAAGGTGCAAGCGCAGGTCCTCAGTTGATGGCACCCTTCTTGGACGCCCCCTCCCTCTCCTCTGAACTTGTGGAATATCTGTCATGGTAGATTCTTTTGGGTGGGGATGAAGTTTCTCTTTTCCCACAGACGGCGCCAATGTGATGTCCTAGACTATGAGATCCTCAAGGTTAGGGAAGAAGACCTTGGGGAAGCCTCTGTTTAGGGTTAATCTGTGATGTTTGTGGGAGTCCTCTAGTGGCAAGGGAAAGAACCAGGGAGTAACCCTAATCACTGGTGTGTGAAGGTGACAATTAGGGCTAGAGGACATACCTGAGCCCCATGTAGTACGGAGCTACTTATAGGGGGGAGCTGGTTGCCCTAATGGGCTTGCTTTAGGCCCAAGTAGGGCCAGCCTGTACTGAGCTATGAGTGGATGAGCTGTCCTTGTGGATAAGGTGAGACACGTCATCCTGTCCTTGGTATCGGAATATCTGGGAGGTGTCGGACAAGGAAGTCAGACCTTGGTAGGAGCATGAGATCGGCCCGTGTCTGGTGTCTGTTTGGCCGTTGAGCCTTGAGCTCGGCCCAGAGCACAGAGGGGAGGGAGCATGATATCGGCCCGTGTCTGTGTTGGTTTTGGCCTCAAAATCTCGAGAGGAGGGGTGAATTGAGTTTTATTATGTATTGAAAAAATCGTAACAAATAAAAAATTGATTTGAGATGGAGAGATTAAACGTTCGAAACGGATCACGAAATCGATAGAAAAATAATAAATGAGTAGCGGGGAAACGTAAAAATTGAAATATGCGGAAAGTAAAAGAGAAAGGGATAGAAAAGCTTGCACCGGTGAATTTTATACTGGTTCAGCCTTCCCGTCGAAAGGCCTAGTCTAGTCCCCAAGCGACCCGCCTGAGAGTTCTTATACCAAGCAATAGAGCCGCACCCTATTACAACCAAGAGAACCCCGCACACTACTAGGAACCTCCGTTCGCTAGGGGCCTCAATCACACAGCAGGGTTCCTCTCCCTACGACGTATCACACGTCCACTAAGGGATTCTCTCCCTAACCACTAAGGTTTAGAACGATTACAATGATAGTGATTACAATAGCTTTTTGTGTTCTCACAATACGGATACAACAATATGCTCTATGATAGTGAAGTAGAAGTTTCTCTTAGAGTTTACTCAGCCAATATAAGTTTTGCTCTTCGAAAAATATGAACGATGAAAAGCAGAAGACTTGAGAAGAAGAAGAAGAGAGAAACGTGAATGAATGAATGAAAATAAAAAGTCTGATCGTGAAAACTATTTTGAATGTTGGAGTGATCTTTATTTAAAAAGGAAAACGATTTTGAATCAACAAGGATTTTTAATAAATAAAACAAAATCAAAATAGAATAAAGTAGGATTTGAAATAAGTTTTAAAATCAAAATAAAATCAAAACGATTTCCGAAATAAAATAAAGATTTGATTCTTAAAACCAAAAAGGAAATAATTCAAAATTAAAATCATTTTCGAATTTTTTAAAATATATCAGAATCTTTTATATAAAAACAAATCAGGAAATAATAAAAATGATTCTGACACGTTTTTCAATAAAACATGAAGTAATCGATTACTTTCTGAAGGTAATCGATTATTCCTTCAAAAAAAAATTCTTAAATACATTTGAAAAACCATGTAATCGATTAGGCTAATAATAGTTAATCGATTACACAACTCCTGTTCATTGTATGATGCAACTCATAATAATCGATTACACTAGGGTGTTAATCGATTACTGAGCCTCTGGTTTGCATATGATGCAACATCATGTAATCGATTACTACAGAGCTTGTAATCGATTACTAAGCCTCTGAAAAATATATGATGCAACAATTATAATCGATTACTTGACTAATGTAATCGATTACTTCCATAAGAAAGTAACTGATTAACAAGATTCAGTTAATCGATTACAGCCTCTCTGATTTTTCTATGATGCAACAAAGTTAATCGATTACTTTATGAGATAATCGATTACTCTCTCTTGCAATCATACAAATATACAGAGTTTTGTAACATCAAGTATTTCACTAAGGTTAAATGCAGAAGAAAACACTTTTATATGCAAAAACACGTTTTTCTTCTTCTCTCCTAAAATGAAAAACTTTATTGGCTTTGTAACTTTTAAGGAAACAAAAACTTCATTACCTTACATTCGATCTAAGGAGAAGGTTTCTATTCTTAAGCTTGCTTGAGTCTTCAATCTTGAGACTTGCACTTGTGAGCTTAAACTTGAGTTGGCTTGTTATCATCAAAACACATACTTGAATAAAACTTGAAGTCCATAGAGAGTTTGAAGCATGCCTTCCAACCAGCTTGACTTCCAACACTCCCCCTTTTTGATGATGACAAACAACCATTCTGATATGCTCTTTATTATCTGCATCACAAGTGTTATACAAGCAGTATATACATATAAAATACTAAAACCTTCCTTAGAACACAAAATACAGGAAATATAGTATATCAAATTCTTCTCCCCCTGAATGTCTTAGTCATGTATATCAGAATATCTCTCCCCCTTTTGTAATCATCAAAAAGATGTGCTATCTCCCCCTGAAACACTAAGAAGATGCATCAATAATAACAAGAGAGATATATAGACTCACATACTCAAAAGAGGTGAGAGGCAGAAGTTAAACCAATTTCTCTACGAATAAAAAAGAAATTTTCTTTTGGAAGCGGTTTCGTAAAGATATCAGCCAACTGCCGCGACGTATCAACATACTCAATAATGCAATCACCCTTTTGAATATGATCACGAATAAAATGATGTCGAATCTCTATATGCTTCGTGCGAGAATGTTGCACTAGGTTTTTGGTGATACTAATAGCACTGGTATTATCACATTTAATGGGAATGTGATCTAGACTTACACCGAAGTCTAGGAGTTGTTGTTTCAGCCACAAAATCTGTGCGCATCAACTACCCGCGGTGACATATTCAGCCTCAGCTGTAGATAGGGCCACACTAGACTGTTTCTTGCTAGCCCATGATACCAAAGAATTGCCAAGAAGATGACAAGTGCCGCTAGTGCTTTTTCTATCTACTTTGCAACCAGCAAAGTCAGAATCAGAATACCCAACAAGATTACAATATGAACCTTTGGGGTACCACAAACCCATATCAATTGTGCCAGACATATATTTCATTATACGCTTGGCAGCAACCATGTGCTTTTCTTTTGGATTCGACTGGAACCGGGCACAAAGACACACACTAAACATTATATCCGGCCTACTTGCCGTTAAATAGAGAAGGGATCCGATAATACCTCGATACTTTGTAATTTCTACGGATTTACCTCCTTCGTCTTTGTCCAAGTAACAGGATGTGCTTATTGGTGTTGCTACTGCCTTGGCCTTATCCATGCCAAATCTTTTCAGTAATTCTTTGCAGTATTTTGTTTGACTAATGAAGATTCCATCCTTCACTTGCTTTATTTGTAATACCAGGAAAAAGTTCAGCTCGCCCATCATAGACATTTCGAACTCTTCCTGCATCATACTAGAAAATTCCTTGCAAAGGATTTCATTAGTAGCACCGAAAATAATGTCATCAACTTAAATTTGAACTAAAAGAATGCCCTTTCCTTTCTTTTTGATAAAAAGTGTGTTATCAACCTTCCCTCTTTGAAAGTTATTTTCCAATAAAAATTTTCTAAGACGGTCGTACCACGCTCTAGGAGCTTGTTTCAAACCGTACAAAGCCTTTTTCAATTTATAAACATAATCTGGGTGTTCATAACTTTCAAAGCCAGGAGGTTGAGACACATAAACTTCTTCATTTATAAAACCATTAAGAAAGGCACTCTTTACGTCTGTAGGGTTAAGGGTAAGGGTGAATAACTCATCCTTCTTATCCTCTAAGAGCCACGTCAGCCCTACTGGGCCGAACAGGCCCATAAGGCACCACAACACAACTTCCCCTATAAGTATCGCCATGCTATAGGGGCTAAGGTATGTTCTCTCATCCCTACTCTCAAGAACTACGTGTGGCTTGATCCCCTTATCACTGGGGGTATGTAGGACCGGGGTCACCCTCGTCAGTTGCAACAACCCCAAACACACTTCGTGGTGGATCTATGTCTCAGATCCACTACAACGTCCATTTGATATAATTTAAAGTCTAAAATGCATGCAAAAGCTAAAAGCAGTCTAATGGCTTCCAACCTAGCAACAGGGGAAAATGTTTCCTCATAATCTATCCCCTCTTCCTGGTTGTAACCTTGTGCAACTAGCCTAGATTTGTTTCGAACAATTAAACCAGCCTCATCAAGTTTATTCTTATAAATCCACTTAGTTCCAATAATCGGATGAGACTCAGGCCTAGGAACAAGTTCCCATACCTGATTTCTTTCGAACTGGTTTAATTCCTCTTGCATTGCCAATAGCCAATGCTCATCAAGCATAGCCTCAGAATAATTCTTTGGTTCTACTTGAGAAACAAATGCAAAGAAGTTACACAGATTGCTAATAGAATTCCGAGTACTTACACCTTTTGAAATGTCTCCGATGATCTGATCAATAGGATGGTGCCTCGATGTTCTCCATTCCTTAGGCAATTCAGTGTTGAGTTCCATTGATTGTTCTTGAGTTTTCTCCTCAACTGTTTCATCTGATTTTCCATTGCTTTCGGAATGCTCCTTTCCTTTTGCATTCGGCTCCTCATCCTCATTGATGAATAAATCTCCAAGAATACCTGAAATGTCATTAACAGATACCTTTCCCAACCTTCTCGGATCGGATTCGTCAAATGATACATGAATAGATTCTTCAATAGTATTACGAGATTTATTGTAAATCCTATATGCTTTGCTCGAAGCAGAATATCCAAGGAAAATGCCCTCATCGGCCCTAGCCTCAAAACTTCCTAGATTTTCTCTACCATTATTATGCACATAACATTTACATCCAAAAACTCGAAAATGGGAAATATTTGGTTTTCTCCCCTTGTACAGCTCATAGGGGGTTTTCTTTAAAATAGGCCTAATTAAAACACGGTTCATAACACAACAAGATGTACTCACTGCATCGGCCCAAAAGTATGCAGGCAAATTCATGTCATTAAGCATTGTTCTTGAAAGCTCTTTTAATGAACGATTTTTCCTCTCCACAACCCCATTTTGCTCAGGAGTTCTTGGAGCGGAAAAATAATGCTTAACTCCATGTTTTTCGCAAAACTTTTCAAAAAGATGATTTTCAAATTCTCCACCATGATCAGTTTTAATGGATGCAATGCTTAAATGCAATTGGTTTTGAATAATCTTGGCTAGCTTTTTAAATTCATGAAATGCGTCATTTTTATGAGTAATAAAAAGCGTCCACGTATACCTAGAATAGTCATCCACAATAACTAAACAATAATAGTTGCCACCAAAGCTTTTCGTTTGACAAGGTCCAAAAAGATCCATATGTAAAAGTTCCAAGGGCCTTTGAGTTGAAACAAGGTTTTTAGAAGGAAAATTTGCCCTTGTGATTTTTTTTTGGTAAATAAAAAATTGCATTACCAACGATCAAATGAAAGAATACATCACCAAGGCAATAATCTAGTCCCTTGCCACCTTCTAGGAAGGGTTCTAGGTTCTAAATTATTCCTAAAAGACCAAAATAAGGAAAGAACAATGCAAAATCTAAGCAGGCCTATACTAATGTTCTTATTCTATGTGTAATAATACTATTCGGGCCACTATTACAAGCCCAATTACTAGTAACTCTAGATAGTCTCAAAGCTAGCTCTGTCTGAATCATCACCAACACCTGAGTTGGTTGCAATCGAGTAAGCCTGAAGATCCTCCTGTTCCTCTCCTCCCAGATTCCATAGATACAAGCTGCGATCATTGCCGTTACAATCTCCCTCCTTTCCTTGTTCCTGAAACCATGCTTCAACCACCTTAGCCAATTAGGGAACCGAAAGCTTGATACATCAACCCCTATCCAGTTCCCAGCCAACTGAACCAATTCCATGCTTCACTTGCATTCGAAGAACAAGTGGTTGCATGTCTCCACCACACCCTCACATAGCTCACATAAGGGTGAGATTTGTAAAAATGACAGCTTGTCCTTCGTCTTTAAGCTACGATGAACAAGGAGCCAGAAAATGAAGTGGTGCTTAGCAATGCTTGTAGAGTTCCAGACCTGTTTGTGGAAAAGAAAAGGCTGCTGTGCTCCACTCAGGTATTCATATCCCTTCTTAATCGTATAAGTGTGTTGATTCTCTATTAAGTCTCTGAATTTTGCTCCCAATTTGTCTCTTGATTTTAGTATTTGTTTCCAGTGCCAAGTATTAGAATGAGTAGCTTGCACAGTTAGGAACGATTCTCTCTTTAAGTAGATAGCTTGAATCCATCGTAGCCAAAGAGAGATTTTATTAGTCCAAATCTGCCAAGCTTGATTACCCACAGCTGCCATGTTCCACACAGTAATGTTTTGAAAGCCCAAGCCCTCATGCTTCTTATCCCTGCACACCACATCCCAAGCCACCTGCGCCTTAGCACGCCTTGATTGATCCTTGCCTCATAGAAAACCCCAACAAACTTTTTCAATTCCCCTAATCACTGCTTTAGGGATTATAAAAGTAGTGGCCCAGTACACATGCATAGTTAGGAGCACTAATTGAATTAGTTGTGCTCGCCCCTGGAACGAGAGGTTTCTAGTAGTCCACATAGCTAACCTCTTAGTGATTCTGTCAATCAACACTTTACAAGTTGCCACACTCCACTTCTTTGAACTAAGAGGTAAACCCAGATAAGTAAATGGAAAAGAGCCTATCCTGAACCCTGTTATATTCACCAATCTTTGGCAACCTTCATCATTAACTCCAGCAACATACAGTTGAGATTTACTCTGATTTGCATTTAACCCTGAACTGTTAGCAAACTCATAGAAGGCTCTATGTAGGATCTTCACACTATTCTCCTTAGCCTTACAAAAAATCATTAGGTCATCAGCAAAAGCTAGGTTCACCAAACCAATTCTTTTACAGAAAGGGTGGAAATTGAATTCCTTATCCTTGGCAGCATACAGTAGTTTCCTAGTTAACATTTCCATCACAATAACAAAGAGTAATGGGGACATGGGGTCCCCCTGTCTAAGCCCTCTTGAACTAGTAAATCTTCTGTGATTGTTGCCATTTATAACCAATCTGAAAGAGACAGTTCTAACACAGACCATAACCCACCTTATAAACTTCTCAGGAAATCTCAGGGCCTCCATACTTCTTTGAATGAACTCCCAGTTAACACTATCATATGCCTTCCTTAAATCCACTTTCATCAGACACCTTGGTGAAACATTTTTCCTTCTATAGAGCTTGATTAAATCTTGAGTTATGAGAACATTATGGAGAATTGATCTGTCCTTCACAAAAGCTGCTTGATTCTCATGAATCAAGTGAGGTAAGCATTCCTGAAGCCTTTTACAAATAAGCTTAGCTATTGCTTTGTAAACCACATTGCAACAAGATATAGGACGAAAATCACTTACTTGATTAGGGCACTCATTCTTAGGGATTAGCACAAGTAAGGTCTGATTAGCTTCCTTAAGAAGCTTACCATTATAGAAAAATTCCTGCACTGCCTCAACCACATTATCACCAATTACTGACCAAGCAGCCTTGTAGAAGGCAGCCCCATAACCATCTGGCCCAGGAGCCTTATCATGCCCCATTTGATCAAAGCACTGTTTTATCTCCTCAACTTCAAAAGGCTTAATTAAATTAAGCTGCTGCTCTGCATTTAGACTGCTCCCTTGATTGATTTCCTCACTAGTCATACACCAAGGTCTATTTACATCTGAGAATAAATCCTTATAGTACTCTTCAAAGGTCTGGACTATCTTATCTAGATCTGTATGCACATTGCCATTGCACCCCTGAATTCTTAGGATCCTGTTCCTATATCTTCTTTGCTTGATAACCTGGTGAAAATATTTAGTATTCAAGTCCCCATCACACAGCCAATCCTGCTTTGCCTTCTGCTTCAAAAAAACCACAGCAGCTTTATAAGCCTCATAGTGCTCCTCTCTAGCCTCTTTTTCAATCTTTTGTAGATGAACATTCATAGGATCCCCCTGAAGCATATCCTGAATAACTTCCAGCTTCTCTCTAGCCTGCAGCTCTTTTGTATCAATACCTCCATACTTTCTCTTGTTCAACTCAATCATATCTGGTTTGATTCTCTCCAAATTCCTCATGAGCCTGAACATAGAACACCCTTCACCATCATGGATCCAATTCTGATTCACAGAATTTAAAAAATCACTGTCCAGAGTAAGATGATTCAAAAATTTGAAACTATGCCCCCTAGAATTAGCATTAGCATTCCAATTGATGACCATAGGACTATGGTCTGAAGTGCCATTGTTAAGGAACTCTGTATAAACTTCAGGCCACACTCTGTACCACTCTAAGTTCACCAATACTCTGTCTAACTTGCACAGGATCTTATCCTCCCCCTCTTGCCTATTGTCCCATGTATAGAAGCTCCCTCCATACTTCATATCTTCTAATTGGCATTGAAAAACAAATTCTCTAAATTCTCCAATCTGTTGAACATCTAGCTGATGACCCCCTAGTTTCTCTTGCACATTCAGGCAACAATTAAAATCCCCCAACACTACGCACTTCTCATGCATGATTTCCCCAATCTCCTTCAGACTACTCCATAATTCAGCCCTCCTTTCTGCATCATTATGAGCATAGACAAAAGTAGCATAGAATGATACATTCTCATGAGGAATCTCAACTTTGCAATGCACAAAGTGGCTAGAATGGCTAAGCACCTCAACATGAAACATGTCCCTTTTCCACACAACCCACACTCTGCCCACTGGGTGGTCATCTAAATTAATGAATGACCCCCAGTCCATAAAGTTCTTATTCTTGATAACATCAAATGAGCTAGCCCTGATCTTATTCTCTAGAATTGCCATAATTCCTACATTAAATTTGTTCACCAACCTTTTAACCTCTTTTTGTTTCAGGGGTTGGTTAAATCCCCTGGTGTTCCATGCACATATACTATCCATTGATAATGAGGGCTGAATTGTCCCCCTTACTCACCTTATTCTGAGCCTTCCTTCTAGTTTGCACTGGGGTCCATTGGCCTTCATTTTGGTCCTTCACAACTCTTACCTCCACATCTTCACTTCCACTTGTTAACTGGGTTTCTTTAACTGTAGAAATAGCCTCTTCTGCCACACACTGATCTTGCAACACTTGCCTAACTGCTTGTGAAGCTGATTCTAAATTCTCCTCAGGAATCAAACCTTCCTGAATATGCTTATTCAGTTTTAAAGCATCATCAAGCTTCTCAGTGTCCTCTCTTGAGGGCTTCCTCTTCTCAACCCAAACCTTCTTGGTTTGTTTTCTGCACACCTTACTATCATGACCATAAATTGAACATGTTGCACAAATTACTGGCTTCCACTCATAGTCTACCTTTTGTGCTATAATGCTTTCTTTTTCATCTTCAAAAAACACTTCATCTGGCAAGATTGTTGGATTAACCTCCACTAGCACTCTAGCATAGTTAATTTTGTTTCTCTCCTTTGTAACATTGTCCACCATAATAGGTGTCCCCACCAGGCTTGCAATCTTACTCAAAGCATTAGCCCCCCAAAACTTCAGGTTTAAATTTGGAAATTGTATCCATACTGGCACTGTTTCATGAAAGCTTTTTGACACTGGTTTCCCTATCCAAGGAGCAATTATTAGAGGCTTTTTGTGAAAATGAAATATGCCAATTTCAAGGACAGCATTCCTAGCCTCCATTGAATTAAACCTAACTACCATTGTTCCATCTCCATTCATGAGAACTTTATCTATCCCATGTTGACCCCATATCTTCCTTATATAGCCATTCAGAACCGCATAGGGAGGCCTTGCCCCTAGCACATAGCACACAATCGCTTGTTGCCAATACTTCTCTTCACTTTCTATATCTGCTGTCACGATTTTCCCAACAGCAACCCCTTCCTTAATTGTTGGTTCCACAAAATTAAGCTTTTCTCCAGCATTACGTAATTTGGAGATGTCAAATGAATCCCACACCGAAACCCTTCTATGCTCTTCGTTAATAATAGTGTGGTCTGCATGGCCATGATTAGATGTGTTCGTAACCTCCTCCCTGTTCTCTAAGGCTGCTGCACTGTCAACGATAACCGCCTTGCCCTTAATCTTTGCTCTCAATTCATCCAACTTCCTTAGTATTGATACTGCTTTCTTAGGGCTCAAGTTATCAATATCTTCATAGTCTTCTTCATCCAGCGACTCTAGGTCAAGGTTTTTTGGAATAGAGTGTGTGGTGGGTGATTGTTTTGCAGAGGGGGACTTAGGTGGCCGACCCTTCTTTTTTGCCATGACGGCAAATGGCGGTGATCAGCGATCACCACGAGTCAAGAAGGGTGGCAGAAGGAAAAAACCCTAGTAGAGAAAAGTCAACCCTAAGTCAAACCCTTTTTTCTTTGAGAAAGAAAATGTTGTTTTAAAGTTTTGCAAAAAAAAAATAAAATAAGAACATGATTTGATCTATGAGTTTTAATCTTTGCATGTGAATATGAAATCAAAAGATCTTGCCTTTTTGTATGTTGTCATTCGGCCAAGCCTAGGGAAAATAGAAAATCATGTTTGATCATCATTTCAAGTTGCATGCATGATGAGATTTATGTGATTTAAAGATTTAAAGTACATGCATGAAATTTTTAGAGGTTAAAGATCTTGATATGATTCTTGATTTTATTGTGATAAATTTAGTTAAAGAAATTAAATTTAAGTTTGCTAAATTTAATTGAGGGGCTCACGGTTTTAATTCCCCAAATGTCAAAGTTAGTTCATTTTGCTTTGCATGTGTGTTTATTTGATGGATTTGTGGATTTTAAACCCATGAGAGCTTGAATCTTTGATTAAAAAAAACTTGAAAAAATTTTTCATGTTCCATCCAGTTTTGGAACAAATCTTATTCAAGCCATTTTTATTTTCTTATGTGTTATTGTTTGAGTTTAGCTTTGAATAAATGAAGTTGATTTGGTGCATGACTATATTGTTGAAAGCTTGAGTTATTTTTCCTATGCTTCATTCGGTTTGATCAAAAAGTAAAAGAAATAAATTGATTTTCCTTTGCACATTGATTTAAAGAAAAAGCTAAGTGATTTGAAAGATGTTAGTGTGATTTTATGTAAGGACATTTCTTTTCTAATCATTCGGTTGTGAGGTTTAACATAGGATAATGTATTTTATTTTTCATATGTGTATGATTTTGTTTAAGTGTTAGTAATCATTAGTGTTTGAAATTGTGAATATAAACTTTGTCCCATATAGGATGAGATTCGGCCATGCATAGGAAATAGGAGCATATGTGTGATTTTTGTTTTATGTGCATGAATAATGAGTGCAAAGTGATGCATGAATTGTGAATGGTTTAACATGTTGAATATATGTTTGTTTGAAAATGATTATTAAACCCTTGTGTTACTTTCTTTGATTCAATTCGGTTTAAAGAAAATAAAGCAAGTAAAGTGATTTGATTAATTGAAAAATTATTGTTTTGAAAAGATTTTCATATGATTTCTGAAGTTCATGGTTTTAATTTAACAAATGGTTTTTATATGAAAACCTTAAGATAATTGTGGCCTTTATGGGAGCCAAGGAATTATTTATGTTTTTAAGCAAGTGTTCGAAAAGAGTATTTCTAGTTTTAAATTCCAAAACATGTTATTAAATGAATGTTTTCACTTAACCTTGACTGTGAGTTTAAAACCCAAAGTTGATTTCAAATTATTAAGAAGAAGAGAGTATTCTATTTTTAATAAGAGGTTTTTGCAACGTTGTCTTGTTTTCGAGATAATTATATAAGAATGATGTTAACAAGAGAGAATTATTTGAGTGCCACTAACGATCGGGAAGCAGATACGAGCGCCACGTTGGAAACCAAGGAGCCTATTGAGAATCGTCGTCGGTCGAGGTGAGAGAGAAGTTTCCCCCAAACACCGTGGTATTTAGGTAACATATTAAGTGTTTCGACCATCTCAAAAGTCGAAACTTGGTGGTTCTGAGTCAGTAGCACAGTGGCAATTGAATTGTTGTGTGGCCACTCGTGTGAAGGAGACAAAGACCACAGTAGATTATGTGATAGGTTTAAGTGATGATGATTGTATGCTAGTATGTTACTTTTTATTTGATGATGAATTTATTATGCATGCTGAGGTCTGATGCTGTAGTGGAAATTAATGATAATAATGTGGATAATAAGAATGAATAAGAAGTACATGAAAAGAAATGTGAGTTAAAGTTTGAGAAAGACATCGAGGTATTGTGGAACTCATGAAGACCGATAATCCCTGTTGAGCAAGATTGATGATGATAACGTGGATGAGCCAGAGCTGGGAAAAGCGATGTTGTCATTGCTTTCTAAAATGAGATATGATGAGGATTAAACTATGAGGAGTCAGGGGGGAGATTGCCAAGTAGATACCTAGTTATTTTGGGAAAATCATGAAATGATGCTTTTGAGAAAGTTTTTGAAATAATTTTTTGAAAAAGTTTACAAAATGAGATTTTGAGAAAGTTTGCTAAACATTATTTTTTAAAAGAGTTTGTGAAAACATTATTTTGAAAAGAGTTCGTGAAAATATAATTTTTGAAAGGAGTTTGTGAAACATTATTTTTGAGACAGTTCGTGAAACATTATTTTTGAGAAAATTTGTGAAATATTATTTTGAGAAATTTATGAAAGGATATTTTAAGAAGAAGAGGAAACGAGATTTTTGAGACAGATTATGAAATGCAATTTTGAGGAATTTATGGAAATAAGTTTGAGAAAATTATGAAATGGGAGATTTGGAAAGAAAGAGAAATGAGATGCAATTTGTGAAGGCGATCCCAGCTCTGTGCTATGTTGAGAAATGAAGTGTATTGCGATTAGTGGTCGGGACTCGTTGAAGGGATGCACTAAGGATGAGTCGACCTTAGGATTAAGACATTAATTAAAATATTAAAAGACTTGTAAAAGACATGGATTAACGCGGTGAGTTATGAGTGTGATACCGAAGTAGTGGAGAGGAATGAACCATGAGTATCTGCGGATACTCGGGTGGAGATTGCATTAGGGGAGGATGATAACGGTGAAACGTTAAGAAGTCTAGAGTACTTTCTAGGCGGAACAAATTCCACATGTGGTATACGAACGTGGTAAGGACTGGGTCCAATGCCGTGGTGAGTTCTGCATTGCAAACTAGAATAGTACTGCCACCCCCTAGATTGCAAATCTTGAACAGTGAGAGGGACTGGAACGGGGCATCTGTGATTGCCACTGTACCCGAGTTTTTCTATAGTGAGCCTTGATTAAATGATATGATATGAATTGAAAGAAAATGAATTGAGACTGTACCCGAGTTTTCTACAGTTCTCCTGGCTTGGAGCCATTTGTTGAGACAGCTATCGTGCCCGCGTGGTAAAGGTCTTGTACTCCTGTTTGATTCCGACTAGGTTGGGTGGATTACCTAGGAGATGTAGACGTGTGTGCTAACTATAGTGAGAGCGACTTCCTCAATGATGTTTAATTCTTCCCCCGCATCATTGATGGATATGAATTCATAAAACTTAAATAAGAAAAGATGAATTATATATGATTAAGAAATAATTCTTGAGTGGAAGAAGAGGAGGAGAGGATGAGATTGTATGATGACGAAATCAGTTTGGAAAAGAGGAAGAGATTTATGGAATGTTATGTGGATATGCAAAACGTCTTGAGAAGAGAAAATAATGAATAGAGTAAGTTTTTGCATGTCAGTGGTATGAATAAATATGAATGCTTTTATATGTTGTTTGCTTATGTGTCGTTGTTAATTCTTAATATCTTACCTATTGTAATTCCACACTGTTGGCATCACATGCTTGGGAATACTTACTCTCTCGAATTCTTCAGTTTGTGTACCTGTTCATATATTGTAAATCCCATAGCCTATGGATCCTGTTAAGTTTACCTTCGACATTCGGGACGAAGGAAGATGGGAGATGAACTACAGAGGTTGGGAGCGGCGTGGAGTCACTGAGGTTCGCATCTTCGACCCCAATCATACTCTGCAAGGAACAGCACCCGATACTCGCACCTATCGCTTCGTGCTCGCGGATTTGCAGACTGGTGGACCAGCCGACTACCATGGTGGGCATTCGATGCCCATGCCGGCACGGATTGACCCCGAAGTCGAGCAGTTGGAGGAGATGGATGAGGCTTTGAACGACCTACCGGATGAGACTTTCGAGGCTATGCAAGAAGAAGAACCAGAGGAAGACCCCGAAGAGGACCCCGATGAGGACTTCGATTATCCGGAGGCTGAGGAGATTGAGATCGACCCTAGCGAGGTACCTCCTGCGGACCCATCGACTTCAGCTTAGTGGGACTGGTGGTAGTTTCTTTTATTTTATTGAAGTATGATGTTTCACTATATTTACTTATTTGTCATTGCAGTACCATGATGTAACCCCAAACTTGTGAGGATGAAATTTGTTTTCAATGGGCACTACTGATTTTGATTATGACAGAAAATGGGCTATGTAACATCCCTAATTTAATTCCATGCATAATTACTGAATTAATAGATTTAAAGTGTAGGGAATGGATAGATTAATTACTTTAAGAATTTTGGGAGCAAGGTGAGTAGTAATTATAGGTACTAGGGGTTGTGTAGGATGAATAGGTATCAAGAAGTAGAATTATAGAAGTCGAATCGGGAGTTGAATCGGGGTTTTAAGTGTTACAAAGCATCATGTGCAAGAAAATTAGGAATAAAATATCCATAGCTCTAAACCCAATTCCCATCGTTGGATGTGAAGATAAGGGTCTTAGGAAGCTTGTCCCAAAATTTGAGCAAGATCCGACGGTTAACGAAAAAGATATAGCAAATTGAAGTTTGGAAGCACTGGTGCACGCTTAGGCGCACCAGCATACACCCAGGCGCACCAGCTAAAATTTTGGTGCGTCCACAGACAGATCTGCTGGCAGGCATAGCATCCTGTGCGCCCAGGCGCGCCCCGTGCGCCTCAGTTCCGCATCTGGCGCACCAGATCTGCGCCACACCCCCACCAGCCCCACCAGCGTGCGCGCCAACCCGCCCAGCAGAACCAGTTGGTGCCAGACTCGCGCTCAGGCGCGCGCGGTCTGATGTAGTTTTTCCAGCCATCAGATTTCAACTTGGGCACCAAGTTACCCAATCCTAGCCACACGATTTTCTTCATTGGCAAGAGGCATCATAAAACAAGTTTACAACAACAACAAACCACCACCAACATACCTTCTTCTTCCTCTTCAATCATGTTTCTCCTTCCCTCTTTCCCTCCCTCATGAAATTCGTAACCCTCCTCTTCATATCTTCTTTGATGTTCAAGCTTCATAATCCATGGAGACCCGTGTATGTTTATGCATCCTCACCAAGAACAAATAGAATCAAGTTCATCTCCTTCTTCCTCCCTCAAAAATCGACCCACCCTTTCTCTTATCTCCCTTGGGTTTTCCAATCCCATAGTTGTCGAGAAGCTCATAAACCTCACCATCAAGAGCAAGGAGTAGGAGATTTAAGCTAGGAATTCAAGGGGCAAAGTTGTTACAAGAATAAAGAGAAGGGGCCAAGGTTCAAGTGCAAGGATTTGTGGTTCATCACCATCTTCCATTTGAGATAAGGGGGGTGTGTGTTACCTTTGCTAAGGATATAGATTCTAGGTTGTTGTAATGATGACTAGGTGTAGATAATTGATTCGTTGAATAAACTATAGGATATTTAAACTATAAAATGCATGAAATGAACCTTAGAGCATAATTGCTACTAAATGAGTAGAATATATGTGTATTAAGTAAAAAGTTAAGAACCCTAGGGAGCTGACTTAATTTATAGTGCTCTGAGACATACCTAAGTATGTCGACTATTTTGTTTACCATCTATTGATTGTTACTCGTCATTGATGTATGTTCATATCGTGCTTGGTTTGGATGGCTCGTAAAGCAAAGAATGGATTAAGTGTTAACGTAGGCAAATCATATAGGAAGGGCTAAGTAATAAAAGAGAAATTCGAATTTAATGGAAAACTATGAGAAGAAACAAGGTCCATATGTAAAAGTTCCAAGGGCCTTTGAGAATAAACAAGGTTTTTAGAAGAAAAAGATGCCCTTGTGAGTTTTGATTTAGAACAAGGATCACATTTTTCAGAAAAAGAAAAATTTTGCTTTGGCAAACCAACTACTAAGTTTTTAGAAGAAATTTTATTTAAATGAGCCATGTGGATGTGACCTATTCTACGATGCCATAGCCACGATTCATCCTCTTTAGATAATAAACATTTCGCATCATTTGAGGGAATTGAATCAAAATCAATAACATAAACATTGTTTATCCTGCGAGCAATTAGCTTAATAAGATTATCAATTTTTCCCTCGATAATACATATATCAGAATCAAATATAACCCTATTGCCCTTATCACACAATTGACTAATACTTAGCAGATTGTGTTTTAGGCCCTCAACATGTAAAACATTTTCAATGCAAGGGTTAGGAGATGTACCAATTTTACCGATTCCGAGTATCTTTCCTTGATTGTTATCTCCAAAAGTCACATGTCCTTGGTCCTTAGGCACGAGATGCGAAAATTTAGATTTATCTCCAGTCATATGTTTTGAGCATCCGCTGTCCAAGTACCACCATGACTTCTTTTCTTCCGGAGTAACCTACAAACAAAGATTTCAAGGTTTCTTTATAGGTACCCATATCTTTTTGGGTCCTTGAGCATTAGTATAGCCATAGTTTAAATCATGCCACCTTCTAGTTTCATTGTTCGGTTTAACGAACTTCACTTTTCGGTGTATGCATTCATGTGCACCATGACCCTTTTTACCACAAATATGACAAATAATAAGAGATTTCTTATGATTACTAGCAGGGACAAAAATGGTACTTAATTTCTTTTGATGTCTACCGGGTTGATATCCTAAACCCGCTCTATTGAAGAAACATTTTTTTCTCCCTAACATTAAATTTAAAGTATTTCTACCTTTTGTAAATTTAGCAAGGGTTTCTTTTAAATCTTCAACGTCTTTAACCAAGCCCTTGCAGAATTTACAAGAAGAAGAACTAGCTTTGAATTTAATGTCATTACTCGAAGTGTTTGAAGAACTTTTCAAAGTCAAATTCAGCTCCTTATTTTGATTTTTCAAGAATTCATTTTTTTTACTAAGTTCTTTATTTCTTTCTAAAAGAGAAGCTGAATTTTTCTTTTCTGGAGAAACCAATAAGGATAACCTCATCGATTCCTCATGCAATTCCTCAAATGCTTCTTGTAATTCATCATAAGAAAAGTTTAGTTCAGTGGTTACCTCCTTTTCGTGAGCCATCAAGCATATGTTGGCGGTTTCCTCTTGTTCGTCTGAATCTTCATCCGAACTTCCTTCTTTGTCTAGCCATGCCAAGTATGCTTGTTTTCCCTTCTTTGAACTTGAGGTGCCTTTTTCTGAATTCTCTTTCTTTTTCAACTGGTAGCAATCTGCTCTAATGTGACCAGGCTTGCCACATTCATGACATGTGATGGTTGAGCCTCCACTCTTGTTGTTGTCTCTTCTGTTGAAATTCTTCTTTCTCAGAAATTTCCTGAACTTTTTCACCAATAGATCCATGTGTTCATCATTCAATAATTCTTTGTCCGAGTCACTTTCAGCAGCAGGGGCTTCAGCCTTGAATGCCAAAATTTTAACTCTCTTGTTTTCTTCTTCATGCTGAGCCAACCTTTTTAGTTCGCTTTCATGCTCTTGTAACTTCCCAAAGAGAGTTTCCAGCGTCATAGTTGATAGATTTCTCGATTCAGCAATCGCCGTCACTTTGGGTTGCCATTCTCTTCCCAAACACCTTAGGACTTTGTTTATGAGATCCTCATTGGTGAATTACTTCCCCAATGTCGTCAGTTGATTTACAATCATTGTGAAGCATTTTTGGATCTCTTGAATCGATTCTCCATCTTTCATTTTGAATAGCTCATATTCACCAATCAACGTGTTGATTCTCGACCTCTTTACTTCAGTTGTACCTTCATGCGTGACTTCCAGCGTATCCCACATCTGTTGTGCTGTCTCGCATGTCGATATCCTGAAAAACTCATCATAGCTCAAAGCAGATGTTATAATATTTTTCGCTTTCAAGTCGTACTGGACTCTTCGTTCCTCCTCCTCCGTCCATTCAGCCATAGGCTTATCGACAGTGTTACCATTAACCACATAGGTAAGAACATAGGGACCATTTACAACAGCATCCCAAACTTTTAATCCAACTCCTTGAATAAAAATTTTCATACGGGCTTTCCAATACACGTACCCTACCCCATCAAACATGGGAGGACGGTTAATAGAACTCCCTTCACCTCCAAACAGAGAGTTTGAAGCCATACTCTTGAGACGGTTAAGTCTTAACACGAGAGACTAGCTCTGATGCCAATTGTTGGTTTTGGCCTCAAAATCTCGAGAGGGGAGGGTGAATCGAGTTTTATTATGTATTGAAAAAATCGTAACAAATAAAAAATTGATTTGAGATGGAGAGATTAAACGTTCGAAACGGATCGCGAAATCGATAGAAAAATAATAAATGAGTAGCGCGGAAATTAAACATAAAAATTGAAATATGTGGAAAGTAAAAGAGATAGGGATAGAAAAGCTTGCACCGGTGAATTTTATACTGGTTCAGCCTTCTCGTCGAAAGGCCTAGTCCAGTCCCCAAGTGACCCGCCTGAGAGTTCTTATACCAAGCAATAGAGTCGCATCCTATTACAACCAAGAGCACCCCGCACACTACTAGGAACCTCCGTTCGCTAGGGGCCTCAATCACATAGCATGGTTCCTCGCCCTACGACGTATCACACGTCCACTAAGGGATTCTCTCCCTAACCACTAAGGTTTAGAACGATTACAATGATAGTGATTACAATAGCTTTTTGTGTTCTCACAACACGGATACAAGAATATGCTCTATGATAGTGAAGTAGAAGTTTCTGTTAGAGTTTACTCAGCCAATATAAGTTTTGCTCTTCGAAAAATATGAACGATTAAAAGCAGAAGACTTGAGAAGAAGAAGAAGAGAGAAATGTGAATGAATGAATGAAAATAAAAAGTCTGATCGTGAAAACTATTTTCAATGTTGGAGTGATCTTTATTTAAAAAGGAAAACAATTTTGAATCAACAAAGATTTTTAATAAATAAAACAAAATCAAAATAGAATAAAGTAGGATTTGAAATAAGTTTTAAAATCAAAATAAAATCAAAACGATTTCCGAAATAAAATAAAGATTTGATTCTTAAAACCAAAAAGGAAATAATTCAAAATTAAAATCATTTTCGAATTTTGTAAAATATATCAGAATCTTTTATATAAAAACAAATCAGGAAATAATAAAAATGATTCTGACACAAGAAGTAATCGATTACTTTCTGAAGGTAATCGATTATTCCTTCAAAAATAAAAATTCTTAAATACATTTGAAAAACCATGTAACCGATTAGGCTAATAATAGTTAATCGATTACACCACTCCTGTTCATTGTATGATGCAACTCATAATAATCGATTACACTAGGGAGTTAATCGATTACTGAGCCTCTGGTTTGCATATGATGCAACATCATGTAATCGATTACTACAGAGCTTGTAATCGATTACTAAGCCTCTGAAAAATATATGATGCAACAATTATAATCGATTACTTGACTAATGTAATCAATTACTTCCATAAGAAAGTAACTGATTAACAAGATTCAGTTAATCGATTACAGCCTCTCTGATTTTTCTATGATGCAACAAAGTTAATCGATTACTTTATGAGATAATCGATTACTCTCTCTTGCAATCATACAAATATACAGAGTTTTGTAACATCAAGTATTTCACTAAGGTTAAATGCAGAAAAAACACTTTTATATGCAAAAACACGTTTTTCTTCTTCTCTCCTAAAATGAAAAACTTTATTGGCTTTGTAACTTTTAAGGAAACAAAAAATTCATTACCTTACATTCGATCTAAGGAGAAGGTTTCTATTCTTAAGCTTGCTTGAGTCTTCAATCTTGAGACTTGCACTTGTGAGCTTGAACTTGAGTTGGCTTGTTATCATCAAAACACATACTTGAATAAAACTTGAAGTCCATAGAGAGTTTGAAGCATGCCTTCCAACCAGCTTGACTTCCAACAGTCTGATGTCTGTTCGGCCGTTGAGCCTTGAGCTCGGCCAAGCATACAGAGGGCCTGTTGAGGGGTCCTCAGGTCTTGAGTGAGGGTTACGTGGAGCTCGGCTAGGCCGAGTCCACCACAAAAACTTTATTATTAATTTCCTTATTATCCGGGAGACGAAAATTAGGGGTGTTACAATTTTCATATCCAAACATCAGAGATCAAATAATTCATTTGTTCATACTCTTTTTAAGAAATAAGTCACATAACAATTATACACTTATTAACAACAACTACCACCTAATATATATATATATATATATCACGACCAAAAAAAATAAAACAAGGCAAAAGACCAATAGTTCTTTTCTTTTAATAATACATTAAATCTTATAGTTTCATTAACACAAAAATTTCAAAATATTATTTTTCCTTTTATGCTATAAAATTCGGTCATCTCAAGGTTAAAGAAAAAGGGGAGATTATTCTCTTTAAACAACTTCTTTTTGTCCCTTTTCTTATCCTTATTTCATTTGACCAAAAATCAAAATACAACCAACAAATACATAGTTCATTCTAATATATATCAAAAATAAGAATTAGAAACTTTTAGTTCTTACTATCATAAAAAGAATTAGAGATTTTAATAACAATAGAAGAAGAGATGAAAATAGATTAAAAACATAAGTTTAGAATTACCTCTCTTCCTTAAGCTAAATGATTTCCCCAAAGTGAGAAAATTTTCCTCCTCTTCCTCTATCAACTCGCCACCCCCTCTCTCTTTTCTCTTGGAATATATTTTTTTTCTCAAAATAACAACAAGTAGTGTGTGTGAAATGGTGAGAGGTGTGATGGTCTATTTATAGGTGAAGAGAAGGAAATTTCCCCCTCCAATCTGATCAAAAATTCGTCCCCCCGCATCCATAGTGAGTAGTCAGCAATTTTAATTCCCACTTTAAAACACACACATGCATTAATGAATTCTTTATAAATCCTATGAATTATTAACTTAAGAATAATTCCTCACAATTTTCAGAAAATTCTCCTCTCTCCCTCCTAATATATTTGGACGGCACACATAAAAAATAAGGATAAAAAATTTCCATTGGTCCATTTTGAATTCACCACATAATTGACCGATCACATTAAAGCTTTCATTTTTAATAATTCAGAAATAATTAGAAAAATGCTAATATTTGGACGGTGCAACCAGTAGGCATTTAGATAAATATTTAAATATATAAATAAAATTATTTTATAGTCTAATAATTTATTTTATGCTCCAAAATAATTTTTCTAAGTTAAAAATACCAAAAATTCGTTTTTCCCTACTGTACAGTACTTTTTCGTAGATGCCAAAATAAAAATTTTATTTTCACATATTAAAATACTACATTTTAATACAATCGTTTTCATATATCATATGTAATTTTTCGACTTACGGTTAAAAAGATATGAATTTTTGAAGTTATAACTCTATAACCCAAAAATTTCACTTTTCTGCCAAAACCTTAGTTAAAATCATTCCAATACAAATTTTCTTAATAAAAATATTTGTTAAATATTCAGAAATATAATTTCACACCAAAAATAATTTTTCTCATTTATTAAATAAAAATTTATAATTCAATGTATATATTATCGCCACACACACATATATATATAATCAAAATCAACTTTAATTTTAATAATAAATCCTATTAAATTATCCTTAAAACAAATATGACCAAATAAAATGAAAATATTATAATTTAATTAAATCGGATAAAATTGCGGGTCTCACAAGTTTCCGATCTCTTGTTTCCCATCTGTGATTCCTGAGAAAGGTAGGAAACATTAGGAGGAGGAGATGGTTTGCTAACTACTTCAACAAAGTAATTTCTTATTACGAATTGCCTAGCAAGTTCTTCTAACATCATTTTTTCGGAAGAACTAATAGAAGTACTTCCTAAATGTGAAGAAGAAGGATTAATAGGAGGTATACTAACAATTGTTGAATTGTTTGAAGAAGAAGATGAAGAAGAAGAAGAGGCTTCAGTAGGATAAATGACGGAAATGGGAATATTATCCATGAGAAAAGAATAAGAAAATAACTGGAAATAAGTGAAGAGGAAATGGAACTGGAAGGAGAAAACACAGACAATCTGGTCATTTTTTCTTCAGGGAAGGAGAAAACACGTTTTTCTTTCTAAGGTTTCTAAGCTTTTTCTCAAGTGGAAATTGGAAGTGGGAGTGAGTTTGGAACAAACCAAACCCCCTATTTATAAGGCCAGGAAGGATAAGGTTCGTATTCCAAAGAGAGTGATAAAACCACTTTTCCATTAATGAAGACATGTGAAGAGGCTTTTAGTCAGATCAGATCAGATCAAGGAGGACTTTTCAGATGTTCAATCTGAAAAAGTAACCCCTGTCATAAATTCAGTGAATATAGTGATAAATCTTGTCATTTATGACAGAAGTGACTTTATATCAGTTGAGAAGATGAAGCATGGTTTGGAATTAAATGATAAAAAATGGGTTCTTTTGAAAACGAAATGAAGCTGGGAAATCGGTTTTGTCAGTAAATATTAAGTTTGAGTGGTCAAAGATGTTGTATCCAAGGCACATTTAATCAAGCACATTTGAATTTCAAATCTCACCTAGGGAAAGACTAGCATAGACACGGTAAACTAGGAAGAGATGCCCTTGGGAAGTGTCATATTGAATTCTTGAAGACTGTGCACATTGGGACTCACGATGAGACCAAGAATGAAGCATCAAAACCGGCGAAAATGGGCTTAGTAGCTGATAAACCGGATTTATGTGATACCGATTAGATGCCAATTCTCAAGCTTGTAGAACTACCAAAACCGGTTTACCGGTTTTATTATTGAAATAATCTAGCCAAGTGCCATTGAATTTTGGAGCCAAAACATGTGTTTAAATTTTGAATTTCGAATTTCTTCCTTGGGAACAGGTATTGGCACAGCAGACGAGGAAAAAGATTCCTCCGAAAATGACAAGATAAAACTTGAAAACATAAGACTTCTTGAAGACTGCGTGACAGCCATTATGACACCTGGGAAAAGAGAGAAGTACACGCTTTGGGAAATGGTGATGGACAGAATGATTGAAATTTGAGCAGGGCGAAGGCCAAACCGGTATACCGGTATACCGGTATAATTGGTGGAATACTACTCTTTCTTTAACCAGCTTACCGGCAGTAAAGAACTATTTATACAAGGGTGAGGATACCGTGTTAAAACCGGTTAACCGGAATATCGGTATATTTGTCTTAGATCGTTCAGTAATGCGAAAAGAGAAGAGGTCCTTCATGACCCAGCCTTTTTTTACAGACTTAAACCGGCAAGGCGTTATATTTAGAGGAATTACCGGTGTGATGGTAAGAGGCTCGAATGCTTCACAAAACCGGTTAAGCTTCTAAATGAGCTACTTTTCATGAAGACAACAAAACCAAGGTTCATAATTATAAACCATGGTCTGGGGGGCAACTCTTATGGACCAGAAGTAGAATTATACTTCGGTAAACCGGTTTACCGGTAAGGTCTGGTCCAGTTAGGATCTTTGACCTCATGAAATCGGTTAACTAGTATTAGAGTAATAGATTACAAACCCCCATTAGTATCCCCAAACCCCTTTTTTAAAAGTGTAATTACCATAATGCCTTAATTAAAAAAAAGTAGAATACAAACCCCTTTTTTTATCCCCAAACCCCAAAACCCTTTTTCTATCCATAAACCCCAAACCCCTTTTTCATATATCCTATTATAGAAACTTCATCCTCCTTATTCTCTCCAAAAAAAAACCTCCAATGCAGTGATGGAGTTTGTCTTCCTTAAGTGTTGATGATAGTCATTTAGTAGAAGTGGTTTAGAATTCTAATATATATTTTCTCGATCAATTATAAAGATCCAAAATGATGTAGTAAAAGCTAGTATAGTTGACGAATTAGCCATTAGCAAGAAAAGGTCTGTCGTTCATTAATAAATAGAAGATGAATCTAGCCATATGATCATGTCTAACAGGCAAGAACACACAGCCTTTATGCTTTAGTAAAATACAAGAAACTGCTAGGGAACACTGGAATCAGAAGCATTCTAAATATACTCCAATACATCATTATGCAATTCACATGCAAGTTCTTCAATTCTAAACCACTGCTACTAAATGACTATCATCAACACTTAAGGAAGACAAACTCCATCACTGCATTGGAGGTTTTTTTTTTTTGGAGAGAATAAGGACGATGAAGTTTCTATGACAGGATATATGAAAAAGGGGTTTGGGGTTTATAGATAGAAAAAGGATTTTGGAGTTTGGGGATAAAAAAAGGAGTTTGTATTCTACGTTTTTTTTTAATTAAGGCATTATGGTAATTACATTTTTAAAAAAGGGGTTTGGGGATACTAATGGGGGTTTGTAATTGTAGTGGATTAATAGTTGGCCCATCAAAGTAACTTTAATCCAATCGATTAACACTTGAGCAAGGCATACGAGTTACCATTCGCTCGGTGCACCATACCGAGCCTATAGACAGTCAGCGAGCGTTATAGGCTTGCGAGATTAGGTCCGAGCACAGGATATTCGACCTTATCCTTATCCCTAACAGTCTCGCTTAGCTTAATTACCTCCCCTATTGTCTTACGTAGCTTGTTGGATAAACTTGATAAAGATAAGGGCTTATTGTTGGAAACCAACAAGCGGGCTAAGCAAATACTAGAGGGGGGGTGAATAGTATTTTGAAGCACTAATACCAAATATTTCGATTGATAATTGAAGAATGGAGCTAAGACTGAATTTTCTGCAATCAGACACAAAATACTCGAGTCTTTTGTGAAATACTCGAGTTTTTCCTATCAGATATGGGAAAAACCAGAAACGAAAATTCAGCAATTTAACTCAAATCAATTCAATAATAAACAGGAACTTATCCAACAGAATAGCAAGCAATCTAAATAACTTTTAAACACAAAGATTCCTTGAACTTGCTACCTAATTGTATAAATCCTAATTGATTGAAATGACTTAAGTCTATTGAGCTAGAAAGTAGATTAAAAGCAATAAACCAACACTCAAGCAATTTTATCCTGGTTCACTCCAACAATGAGCTACATCCAGTCCTCCTAATCACTTAGGAGTTTCTACTAATAATCAAATTGTTAGAAATTACAAAGGATTGCTTGAGAATGGCCTCACTCAACCTAACCCTTTCAAGAGTGTACCAAACTCTTGATTTTTACCCCAATTTGATTCCGGTGATTGAAGAACTCTTCACAAAGCTTCCTTGAACTCCCTTCAAGAAACTCCACCGGGCTAGGAACCTCCTAGTCTTGTGCTTGAGAACCTCTCAAGACTTCCAACACCCTAAGCCACTTAGGGTTTGCTTGGGAACAATCCAAGACTTTGAATAATCAAGCTTTTTGTATGTGTATTACTAATCTCACAATGGATTAGCACAAATAAGCACAGCTCAATGTAAGAATTGAGGCCTAAAACTCAACTTGGAATAAAATGACAATATGATTGAGAAGTTGAGCTTTTTGGGAATTAACACTTGAGAAAAGGAAATTATGAAAGCTTGTGATCAATAATGTGTTGTTGTCTTGTTTGTTCTTGCACAAATTCAAAGAGAAATTTTACAATAAGGTTCTGAATTCTCTCTTGGGGTTGGATGAGACTCAAATGCCCTCAATTGGGTTTTTGAGTTTCTCCAACGTTCATTTTTGCTGACTGGACAAAAATACTCGAGTCTTTTGGTAAAAACTCGAGTCTTTTTGGTCGGTCACGAGTGAATTGGTGCACGAACAAGACTAACGGTCATAATTGCTGACCTGGCACAAATACTCGAGTTTTTCTACAAATACTCGAGTGTATACTCGAGTCTTTTTCAAAATACTCGAGTATTTTGATCAGATATGGGAAAAATTATTTTTCAATTTTATTTTTCCTCTCAAGTATTAATTTTTGGTCAATCTCAACTTAATAAACATATAAAAATTTATTCCTAGAAGAGACTAACTATTTCTACCCACTCTCAACCACTCTCAACATAAATTAGAAATTTACAATTAATATTTGATTGAGAATGATTGGGCACTTGTCTTCTTTTCTTGACTTCTTGTTGATGTTGATGTTGCAATATCTTCAAGGCATGATTTGTTAATTATTTTGTCATCATCAAAACATAATCCACCTAATTAGGAGCATTGAATTCACACTTATCACATACAGGATTTATGAAGGCAACCTTATCAGAACCTTTACGAATCCTATTTGAGTTCTTCTTCTTCACAAGCCTCATCAGGAAGGCCCACGACACACAGGTAATCCCCTATAAGATCCACCATGCTATAGGGGCTAAGGTACGTCTTCTCATCCCTAAGTTGACACTAGCACGCACATTGTTGACTGGGGAGAACCTGTTTATCCCAACTGGATATACAAAAATCCTAAAAGAGTCCTACATTAACATCTTGGTTGAGATCATTCCTGAAGTTCTTCCATAACTTCAAGGTCGATTTCGATTAAGGACACGACATTGGTGCCGTCTGTGGGGATTGAATAATATATCATTCCCACCACCACCATGGTCACTGCAAGGAGCCAAGTTGGTGATCTCCGTGATCGCATTGGTCGTTCTCGTGGCAGACCCAGAAACGTTAGTAATAATGATCAACAGCCACAACCTGTTGGTGACCTGCGAACCATTCTTAATCAAAATCGTGAGACTAATCCGCAGCCACCACGTACGTCCCATTTCGGAACGGGAAATAACCTGCAACCCCCACACAATTCGCAAAGCCGAAATCATGCCACCAACTCTCAACCACCACAATCTTCTAATCATAGAACCGGGACAAATCCCCAACCACTTCAAACCTTACGGAGTTTACTTCCTCCGCCACCACCTCCACCCTCTCCAACACCACCCCCCCTCCACCCATGGCGATTCAAGCAGCACAGCCCCAACCACCCGTAATATAGCCAGATCCACTGGAACCCGAGCACACCACGGGAGAAATACTCACCGAACCTTAACTCCGCCAGTCCACCCCAACCCTGACCCTATAAGCATAACCCCTAGAACTAGATTAAACCCAGGAAGAACAGCCCATAGTAACTCCCGACGTACCCATTCCACTAGTAGATCTTATGCAACCTCTACATCTGCTCGCGCTCGTGAGCAAGAGATGATTAATATACTCAACAGACAAACAACTTTGATTGAGCAGCAAGGACGAGCCATTGCCGACCTCCAACAACAAGCAATGGCAAGAATTGCTCAAAACCATCCTACTACCCAACAACCCCAAAACCAAATGACACAATCTTTAGATCCTCAACCCATCCCTGTGATGCAACTCCCTCCTCCCCCTAACCTGCACGCCAATCCATTAGCAAATCATAGTCGGGATGATTTTCACCCTGGTCACCCTTTTACACCATATATCATGGAATTCGAAACCCCTCAAGGGTACTTAGGCCCATCCAACGTACCACATTACAATGGACTGACCGACCCAGTTGACCATATCGTTTCTTATGAAGGGGCAATGAATTATTACGGAGGAGGTGATCAAATGAAATGCCGAGCATTCTCGATGACGCTTGAGCCCTCGGTGTTACGTTGGTATTCATCTCTCCCTCTGAATTCTATTGATTCGTGGGAGGAGATGAAACGAGTGTTTCTGAATAGATATACAGCCAGTTGCATCCAACCAAAGTCCGATCATACGCTGGCTGCAGTTACACAAAAACAAGATGAACCCTTGAAAGATTATTTGTCACGATTCCATACAGAGGCCAGTTCACTCCCCCAGTTGGAACCAGGTGTCGCGGTGTTATTATTTACACAAGGTTTACAGCCAGGGGATTTCCGAAAGTCGCTATTTGGAAAACCCCCAAAATATATGGCCGAGCTCAGACAGAGATCAAATAAATTCATCAACTTAGAGGAATTCCACAAAGGACAGAAATTCCGAGACGATCGACAGCGAGCTGACCCTCAAGGTCAGAATAAACAAAAACGTGACGAACGTTTTGGTGCTAGAGAGGACAGGAACGATCGGGACCGAAGGCCACCTCCGAGGAATAAATATCAGGAGTACACTCCTCTAATTGTTCCTAGGAGTCAAATCCTTCAGGAAACGATGCAGACTGACTTACGCTCTGCCCAAAGACCTCCGTCTTTAAGAAAGGGCGCACAGCGTGATAGGTCAAAATATTGTGACTTTCACAAGGGATATGGACATACAACCGATGAATGCATTTGGCTGAGGGATCTAATTGAAGAAATGATCAGAGATGGAAAGCTACAGCAATATATCAGAGATGCAGCAGGACGAAGAGGCAGGAACATATCCCATTCACCGGTAAAGTCTAAACGCCAAAGAAGCAGATCACCAGACGATAGGAATGGAGGAAGACAGAAAACCGAGCCCGCCCTGGTCACTGACACAAATCCAACAAACAATGAATTTTTAGTTAACACTATTGCCGGAGGGTTTGCCGGGGGGGAGAGAAAAAAGCCGACAGAAAGAAATACATTAACCAAATCTTAGCCGTGAGCCAAAAACCTATCTCTAAAAGGTCAACGAAAAATGTTCCCATCATTTTCAATGACGAGGATTTGGACGGGATCCTCCCAGGTCACAACGATCCCATGGTCATCACAGCCCTTATCGGTAATTAAGAAGTAAAACGCGTCTTTATCGATCAAGGGAGATCAGCGGACATCATGTTCCTCCCTTTGTTTAAAGCTTTAAAACTTAGGGAGTGCAATCTCATTCCGTTTGAAGGAGAGTTAATCGGCTTCACTGGGGACACCATCGAGCCAAAGGGATACATTCAACTTCCTGTCACCCTTGGTCAACAGCCTTCGGCCAGAACTGAAATAATCAAATTTTTGGTAGTTGACTGCCTAGCAGCCTACAACGCCATCCTTGGAAGAACTTCCTTACAAGTGTTCGGCGCGGTAGTTTCAACAGTACATTTGGCTATGAAGTTCGTCGGAACTGATGACAAGGTGGTTACAGTCAAAGCCGAGTAGGAGGCTGCCCGAAAATGCTACAATGCAAGTTTGGGTAAGGTTAAGAACAAAGACCAGGACCGTTTAGAAAGAATTCCCCTCGGAAAAGGCAACGTTAATTTGGCAGACCTTGATGTACGCACTGAATCTGACAAGAATAGGCCGACTCCGAAAGGACAATAGGAGCTGTTAACGTTAAAGGATGATCCTCTCGGACAAATAAAAATTGGCTCGGACCTCCCTCTGGATGTCAAGTCTGAACTTTCTGCTTTTTTGATCGCCAACAAGGATCTGTTTGCATGGACCTCGGCCGATATGCCAGGAATTGATCCCAATTTTATCTGCCACAAATTGAGTATTCTTCCAGGAGCAAAACCAGTGGCGCAACGCAAGAGAAAGGTTAGTGCTGAAAAAGCCGCTGCTATCGAAAAGAAAGTTTCCGAATTACTCCGAGCTGGCTTCATTCGGGAGATTGACTACACAGATTGGTTAGCAAACACCGTCTTCGTCAGAAAACCCAATGGGAAGTGGAGGATGTGCGTCGACTATACAGACTTGAACAAAGTCTGTCCAAAAGATCAATACCCACTTCCCGTCATTGACAAGCTCGTCGACAATTTGGCTGGATATAAACTTCTATCGTTCATGGACACCTATTCAGGTTATAACCAAATTCCCATGTACCCGCCCGACCAAGATAAAACAACGTTTATCACCGACAAGGCAACATACTGTTACAATGTCATGCCATTTGGATTGAAGAATGCGGGAGCTACGTATCAGCGAATGATGAACAAGGTATTTCAAGGGATGATTGGTTCGAACATGGAGGTTTATATTGATGACATCATTGCAAAAAGTAAACAGCGGGAGACCCATGCTCAAGACCTCAAGATAATATTGGACCGAGTAAGAAAATACAACATGAGGTTGAACCCAGAAAAATGTGTTTGGAGTCCCAGCTGGATCCTTTCTCGGTTTTATGCTAACTGAGAGAGGTATTGAAGCTAATCCGGACAAGTGTAAAGAAATTCTAGAAATGAGAAGTCCGACCAATCTTAGAGAAGTCCAACAGCTCACTGGTCGAGTGGCAGCCCTTTCCAGGTTCCTGTCTCAAGCCGCTCAGAAAGCCTTACCGTGGTATCAACTCCTTAGGAAAAACAAAAACTTCCTTTGGGATGATCATTGCGAACAAGCTTTCGTTCAGTTGAAGAACTATCTCTCCAGCCCACCAATCCTTCATAGCCCTCTAATTGGGGAAGACCTTATTCTCTACATGTCAGTAGCAGATGCAGCAGTCAGTTCAGTATTGGTAAGAGAGGATTCGGGAGTGGAGGCCCCCATTTATTTTGCTAGCCGAGCACTTCAGGGATCCGAGCTGCGGTACCAAAAACTTGAGAAACTTGCATACTGTTTGGTCATATCTGCTCGGAGGTTAAGACAGTACTTCCAGGATCATCGAATCATGGTCAGGACAACTCAACCCCTTAGGCAGGTCCTTCATAAGCCTGACCTAGCTGGCAGAATGGTTTCATGGTCAGTAGAGCTTTCTGAGTTCGATATCATCTATGAACCGAGGAAGGCAATGAAATCTCAAGTTCTTGCTGACTTTGTTATTGAATTCACCGAGATTCCCTCGGATACACCTCAGGACTTGTGGTCAGTCTATGTGGATGGTTTGAGCAACAGAAAAGGAGTAGGCGCTGGTGTCATTATTGAAAATCCCGAAGGACTTTGCATGGAATACTCATTAAAGTTTGAATTCCAAACTTCAAATAATCAGGCAGAATACGAAGCAGTCCTTGTAGGCCTCAAAATGGTTCACGAGTTTGGTGCGAATCGGGTATCGGTATTCAGCGATTCACAGTTAGTGGTCTCTCAGATTAAGGGGCAATACTCGGCTAAGGAGCCCATCTTGCAGAAGTATCTTGAAGAAGTAAAGCGTATGATCTCCAATTTCTCAGAGTTTGATATCTCCCATTTCCCGAGAGATTCGAACTCCCGAGCTGATATCTTATCTAAGTTGGCAAGCACGAAGGGGTTGGAAAACAACAAGACTTTGATACAAGAAACTATCCCAAGACCAAGCGTCATTCTTGAGGTATCAGTATGTCAGTCGTGGATGGATCGGATACTAACTTACTTGCAACATGGCTTCGTTCCCCAAGATCAGGCAGAGGCTCGTAAGTTAATTCGGCAATCAGCCCAATACACAGTTCTTAATGGAGTCCTTTATAAGAGAGGGTTCGGCTCACCCATGCTCAGATGCGTCAATCCCTCTCAAGCTAAAGAAATCCTTGAAGAGATCCACGGAGGAATTTGTAGCCATCATATAGGTGGAAAATCTCTAGCTCGGAAAGTAATCCGAGCAGGTTACTTCTGGCCCACACTGCAAAAAGATGCCATGGAACATGTCACGAAATGTATTCAGTGTCAATTTCACAGTGATACTTACCAAAGACCCGCAGAAGAGCTACATTCTCTCGGAGCTCCTTGGCCCTTCTATCAATGGGGAATGGACATCATCGGAAAGTTTCCCACTGCACCTGGACAATTGAAGTTTGCAGTTGTAGCCATTGACTACTTTACTAAGTGGATTGAAGCAGCACCATTAGCAACAATTACCACAGCCCAAATTCAATCTTTCTTTGTAAAAGAAATAATATCTCGGTTCGGAGTGCCCCATTCTATAGTCAACGACAATGGATCCCAATTCGCAGCCTCTCACTTTCAAGAACTAGCAGCTGACCTGGGGATCATTCACTACTTCAGTTCTGTGGAACACCCGCAAACCAATGGATTAGCCGAAGCAGCCAACAAAACCATTTTGGACGATATAAAAAAGAAACTTGGCAATGCAGCTGGTACTTGGGCAGATAAGCTTCCGAGCGTTCTATGGTCGCATAGGACAACTACGCATTCCTCAACTGGGGAAACCCCTTTTCGTTTGACATACGGCTGTGACGCAGTCATTCCAGTCGAAAAGAGAATCCCCACCTTTAGGATGCTTGAACGTCCCCCTGAAACTAACAACAGTTTCCTCAGCGATGAACTCATACTACTTGAGGAAATACGAAAGAATGCTGCAGCCCATGAATGGAAGGTAAAGGAACGTCAAGCTCGAGATTACAACAAGAAGGTCCGACCGCGAAGTTTTGAAGTTGGAGATTTGGTCCTTCGCCGAGCAGATATTGGCAAAGGAAATGCTGGTGTCGGAAAGCTGAATCCAAAATGGGAAGGTCCATACCGAGTGAAGGCTAAATCTGGAACCGGTGCCTACAAGTTGGAAACTCTCTCGGGCACGAATATCAATAACAGTTGGAACGTTGCCAAGCTCAGAGCTTATTACAGCTAAGCTCTCATTTTATTTTCTTTGTTTTGAGAATAGTTTAGTTTATTGCTCAAAGATAGTTTGTAATGAATAACGAAGGATAACACCCTTCATAGATTACAGTTTAAATTGTAAGGAATTTCTTAGTTATGAGCAATTCGAGCTTTGTTTTCTCTTATTAATAAAGTACAACATTTCTTGGAAATTTTCTTATCTGTGTACATTGTGAAACCACATATGACTCATTTTGTTCGGCTTGCCACCGATCAAAATCGAGATACAACTCTTTCTAAGAGTTTAACAACGTATTCACAAAACACCTGAACCTAGGAAATTACTTTCCTTATTTCGCGGTCCGAGGGTCCCGCTTCGGCTAAAGTCGGCGATCCGAGTTCTTTCTCACAATTTCTATTAACAAACTATGCATACAAATGCGATTCTGCGTTCAGAAAAAACCATACAAGAAAACTACACAAGAAAATATATTGTAAATTTCTCCTAAGAGTTTGCACTCGGAAAGTTCTGGTGGAAACGTGACGAACAAAAGAAAAAGCAGTTAAAAACATATCAAGCAGCGATACAATTTGCTGAACAGCAAATTAATTAAAAGTCATGTCCGAAGTAACAAAAGAGTTTGGATCAAAATAAACAAAGTATAACGCTCGGATACAACGAGCAGCAGAAAGAAATCCTACATGTATTACCAACAAGCAGAAAAATAAAGATCAAAACAGATAGAAACTGGCCACCAAGCACACCAAGTTCATGCCTCATCATCCGACAAGCTGATATCCTTGTCATCGAATTCAAGAGCTTTAGTCAATTCCACCAAAGGATTGGGAAGATTCTCCGCCTGCAAATCTATTTCAGCTTTGGTTTCAATATCAATTAACTTCCCATCTTCTACACTATGGAAAGGGTGTGTTCCGACCACTCTGAACTCAGTTTCAGGATTCAAAAGCTGGACCTGTTTGATCGCTGAAACAAAAGAGTCGTCAACACCCTTACCCCAGTTGTAGAAGTTAGTTGCTGCCTTTTTCTTGAAGACAAGAGCTTTCTCCTTATATTTCTGAACAGTTGTAGCAGATTTCTTCACCTCAGAATCCAACTCCTCGATATTCTGTCGGCTTACCTGCAATTCTTTGTTAAGAGTCTCCTCAATTTCCTTCTTCTTGTCCTCAGCAGCCTTTTGTGAAGTTTTCAGAGAATCTCGCTCCTTGATTAGTTCAGTTTGATTAGCTTTCAAGTTTTTCAACTCAGTCCTCACTCGAACCAACTCGTCCGACAAGCTGGCTTCTTGAGCCGCTTGCAGTTCACGAGTCTCCTTCTACTCAACATTTAAGCCTTTAAACAAATCTTCTGGATGCTTGGACAGATAATGGGTTAAACTGGCACCTCGAAGCAAAAACTTAGTCAAGGATATAGTGTAACGGGACCATTCAGAAGCACTAAGATTATCATACCGGATATGATTAGATTCCGGGCAGATAAACTCTGGAAATTTTTCATCCAAGTCACGATTCCACACCGAAACCACTGGCAGAGTCGGAGTAGGAGTAGGATCAGCAGTTGCTCTGGTACTTATTCCCTCAGCCCTGGCACTTGCTCCTTCAGAGACCTTTTATTTCCCTTTCTCAAGTCTTCGGTGCCGAGTCAATTGCAGAGGGGGATAGGGTGCTTGGCCACTTGAGGCCGGCAAAATTGTAGTAGCTGTAACAACGACCAAGTTGGGAGTTGGCCGAGGAGACCCTTCAACCGGAGAGGCAGTAGGAGTCGGAGTACTTAAACTTGGAGTGCTCATACTTGACGACCCTGAAGCCGCACTTGAAGGAGGAGCTTTTCTTTTCTTACCTCCTTGGAGCAGTGCAGCCATGCGAGAAGCCATTTTATCTACAAAGGAAACCGAGAACCATTAGATCTAAACAAATTTACGAGTAAAAAAGCAAAGAAAAATAGTTTACCAAGCTGAGCCTTGACATCTTTTGAGGGGATATTCACTATGTCCCTCGTTTCAATCATCCCATTGTTGGCCAAGTATTTCTCAAACTCTCGGCACACCTCCTTCTCGTGTTCAAAGAGCTGTTTCCACTCCGACCCGTATGAAGCAATCCTACGATTAAAAAAACTTGTACTCCATTGAAGGGAAATCGTGGAACAGGTTGCTCTTCACCAGCTTTTGTAAACCAGCAAACACCATTCCCAACAAAGTTGTATTTAAAATAAAAATGTTTGAACGTTTTGCAAGACTCAGAGTACTTGGTTAACAAAGAGTACCCATTTCGCGATTTCAATGAAACCCAGGGACATTTGGAAGATCCTTTTTCAAAGGCATTGGCTTGCGGAGCAAACAAGTAGAAGAAAGTTGGTACGGTGCAAGACCAGTCCATTGCTGAGCTACTTGTTGAAACGGTCGAACGAAGGCCCATGCATTAGGATGTAACTGAGAAGGGGCCACTCTCAGCATATTCAAATTCTCTATTTCAAAGTCGGTGAAAGGCATCCTAATTCCAAGACGGGTTATCACTTCCTCATAAAAATAAAAACCAGTGCTGCCCTTGGGGATACTACTGCAAATTCTCTCGTTGGGCCCCACTGGGCTTACTGAATACAATTTTCCACTACGATCTCCAGGACAAGGTAGTATAATGGCTCGGGTTTGTTCCAAAGATTCATCGGTTGAATGTTCGGATTGGGTGCCTACAACCTCTCGATCAACCCAGTCGTACTGATTAGCATATGGAGGAAGGGGATAGAGTTCAGGATTCGTAACACACTTTCACTTCATACCTGAGGAAAAGGAGGCACACGCGGAGTCAGAAGCAGTAAAAACTTGATTATTTCTGATCAAATACTTTTGCATACTATCGATTGGGGAACACCTCCCTTCGTGGGCGGAACTTCCCCAAACAAATTGAAACACTAAATACCTCTCCGTTGCCTCCTTAACCTCATTTGTTCTACCCTCTCAGCGATCCTATAGTAAATCACACCTTCTCTAGCCTCTTTCAAGTCCTGAGGGAAATGGGTCGCAATTGGTTTAATCCAACTTCTTGGGTTCTCTTCCTCATGTGTTCTCGGTATATCAGAATTTACAGAATCCTCACTCATGTTTATCACCGCTTCAGTTCAAATCCTAAGAAATTAGGAACAGCCATAAATAAAATTATACTAAGAAACCCTACGGTAATCGCTCAAAGAATGGCAAGGAATTTCATAAAAAAGTGGGGTACCCTGGCGATCAGTGCAAGGTTTCCAGAAAACCCTAGAATGTGCTCAGAATCAAGAAAAGGGGTGCGTGGCTAGTGATAAAACGCAATAATGAAAATTCTATGCGCAATACTCATAACAGACAACATGAACAGACACATGCAGTATTTCAAGCTTACGGGGAAGAAAGAAGAAGATAGTCAAAGTTTGAAGAATGTGTTCGTTACCTGTTTAATGAGGTGCGATCAAGAAGTTGAAGATGATATGAGTACCAGCGAACTTGGAATATGCTTAGTATAAGTAAAAAGGGTGAAATCGGTGCAAGAACCCCTTCGATGATCTCTGAATCTGCTGCTCAAACGCAAGAGAAATGATTCTTCAGGAAGGCAAGAATGAGAGAGAAAAGGAGTTCATGAGTTTCTAATTTTGACAGAAATGAATTTCGAAAACCGCTCCCAACTTTTCTTTCAGAAGTTTCCCTCCACTATCTAAAGATTTGGGCCGAATTAACAAAAGCCCATTCCTCTTGCAAGTGTATATGTGGTGTTTACTGAAGTTTTGAAATCATAACGTTTCGTTTCCCGGTAATAGAAAGAACACGTGAAAGCATAAGAAGAACTGAAAGGTCCTTTCCGTGTCAATGAAAGGACAGCTTAGCCAATGCACTAAGACGACCCGATCTCCCTTCTCCTCAGCAAAGCATACCTTTTCGAAAGATTGGCCAACAGCTTACTTATTTCTTCAACTCGGCAGGGCTCAAATCACCCAACCGAGCTTGGGGGGCTTATGTAGTGGACTAATAGTTGGCCCATCAAAGTAACTTTAATCCGATCGGTTAACACTGGAGCAAGGCATACGAGTTACCATTCGCTCGGTGCACCATATCGAGCCTATAGACAGTCAGCGAGCGTTATAGGCTTGCGAGATTAGGTCCGAGCACAGGATATTCGACCTTATCCTTATCCCTAACAGTCTCGCTTAGCTTAATTGCCTCCCCTATTGTCTTACGTAGCTTTTTGGATAAACTTGATAAAGACAAGGGCTTATCACATACAGGATTTACGAAGGCAACCTTATCAGGACCTTTACGAATCCTATTTGAGTTCTTCTTCTTTACAAGCATCATCAGGAAGGCCCACGACACACAGGTAATCCCCTATAAGATCCACCGTGCTGTAGGGGCTAAGGTACGTCTTCTCATCCCTAAGTTGACACTAGCACACACATTGTTGACTGGGGAGAACCTGTTTATCCCAACTGGATATACAGAAATCCTAAAAGAGTCCTACATTAACATCTTAGTTGAGATCATTCCTGAAGTTCTTCCATAACTTCAAGGTTGATTTCGATTAAGGACACGACAGTAATCTATTACTCTTAGAAGCCCTTTAAGGGCCCAAGTCTTCAACAAATCGGTTTACCGACATAAAAGCCTTTCTAAGAGCCCAATACACCTAGAAACCGGATTACCGGTATGTGCGGCCCAATAAGGGTCCAAATCTTCTATTTCCCCGAAATGACAAAGAGGAAGACTTCTGGTTGACAAGCATAGGGAAGAAAGATTCCTTTACCTCGTGATACCGGTATAGCGGTTACACAGAGGATAGGGCAATGAAGTAGGATTCTCTTGGATTCCTATACAATGATGAGCAGCAGCTCTCCAATAATGTCCACTTTACTCCTACTATTATCACCTGCCGTTAGCGGTAATTCGGCAATACCCATTGATGAGGAGGGAAACCCAACGGTAAGGATATTAGCTTATATAAGAGAGCAGAGGGTAACCAGGTATGCATCCTTCAATCTCACACAAACACACACAACACCCAAACAAACGACAATAGAGCTGGTATCCTGTGAAGAAACCGCAATTGGTGGTTGAAACAACTAAGGAACCCTAGGAGCACACCTAGAAGGGGGGGTTGAATAGGTGTAAAAGAAACCTTGAAATATTTTCGAACGAAACAAATCGAAACAATCAAAACAAATGATTTTTGCAAATTCTACAGCACTTAATCGATTAAACCTGAAAGTTCAAAAGTCCTTAATCGATTAAACGAACACTTAATCGATTAAATCTATCAGAAACTGAAAAATCACTTTTCAATCGAATACGAAAATCAATCAATTAACACTTAAGATCAGAGATTCAACGAAAACAAATAACACCTATATTCTTATTGATTACCTAGGTTATGAAAATGATTTTCCCCAAGTTAATTTGAACAATAAAGATTCAATTCAATCAATTATGAAAATCACTCTTTTCTCTAGGTTTTCAACCAAGAACACAATCAATGACTTGAATGTAAAGAGTTAAGAGTTTAGAGGTACGACACAGTGATTTATCCTGGTTCACTTTCATCCGCTTGAAAGCTACATCCAGTCCCCTCTTCAACCAAGAGAGATTCTTCACTATGAGGAATTAGAGTTCTCAAATTACAAGTAAGTGCCTCACAAGACTCCCTTCTTGCTAGCCTACAAGAGATACCACACCCTTGCCTTGTAATCCTATTGATCTTCTCTCTAATATAACCTCTACCCCTTGTTGATAATCGACACAACAAGTCTTCAATTGCTTGATGATAATCCACACACCAAGTCTTCACTTTGCTTGATTCACAATCAAGATTCCTTTACTCACAAGTTTCCGATCTCTTGTTTCCCATCTGTGATTCCTGAGAAAGGTAGGAAACATTAGGAGGAGGAGATGGTTTGCTAACTACTTCAACAAAGTAATTTCTTATTACAAATTGCCTAGCAAGTTCTTCTAACATCATTTTTTCGGAAGAACTAATAGAAGTACTTCCTAAATGTGAAGAAGAAGGATTAATAGGAGGTATACTAACAATTGTTGAATTGTTTGAAGAAGAAGATGAAGAAGAAGAAGAGGTTTCAGTAGGATAAATGACAGAAATGGGAATATTATCCATGAGAAAAGAATAAGAAAATAACTGGAAATAAGTGAAGAGGAAATGGAACTGGAAGGAGAAAACACAGACAATCTGGTCGTTTTTTCTTCAGGGAAGGAGACAACACGTTTTTCTTTCTAAGGTTTCTAAGCTTTTTCTCAAGTGGAAATTGGAAGTGGGAGTGAGTTTGGAACAAACCAAACCCCCTATTTATAAGGCAGGAAGGATAAGGTTCGTATTCCAAAGAGAGTGATAAAACCACTTTTCCATTAATGAAGACATGTGAAGAGGCTTTTAGTCAGATCAGATCAGATCAAGGAGGACTTTTCAGATGTTCAATCTGAAAAAGTAACCCCTGTCATAAATTCAGTGAATATAGTGATAAATCTTGTCATTTATGACAGAAGTGACTTTATATCAGTTGAGAAGATGAAGCATGGTTTGGAATTAAATGATAAAAAATGGGTTCTTTTGAAAACGAAATGAAGCTGGGAAACCGGTTTTGTCAGTAAATATTAAGTTTGAGTGGTCAAAGATGTTGTATCCAAGGCACATTTAATCAAGCACATTTGAATTTCAAATCTCACCTAGGGAAAGACTAGCATAGACACGGTAAACTAGGAAGAGATGCTCTTGGGAAGTGTCATATTGAATTCTTGAAGACTGTGCACATTGGGACTCACGATGAGACCGAGAATGAAGCATCAAAACCGGCGAAAATGGGCTTAGTAGCTGATAAACCGGATTTATGTGATACCGATTAGATGCCAATTCTCAAGCTTGTAGAACTACCAAAACCGGTTTACCGGTTTTATTATTGAAATAATCTAGCCAAGTGCCATTGAATTTTGGAGCCAAAACATGTGTTTAAATTTTGAATTTTGAATTTCTTCCTTGGGAACAGGTATTGGCACAGCAGACGAGGAAAAAGATTCCTCCGAAAATGACAAGATAAAACTTGAAAACATAAGACTTCTTGAAGACTGCGTGACAGCCATTATGACACCTGGGAAAAGAGAGAAGTACACGCTTTGGGAAATGGTGATGGACAGAATGATTGAAATTTGAGTAGGGCGAAGGCCAAACCGATATACCGGTATACCGGTATAATTGGTGGAATACTACTCTTTCTTTAACCAGCTTACCGGCAGTAAAGAACTATTTATACAAGGGTGAGGATACCGTGTTAAAACCGGTTAACCGGAATATCGGTATATTTGTCTTAGATCGTTCAGTAATGCGAAAAGAGAAGAGGTCCTTCATGACCCAGCCTTTTTTGACAGACTTAAACCGGCAAGGAGTTATATTTAGAGGAATTACCGGTGTGATGGTAAGAGGCTCGAATGCTTCACAAAACCGGTTAAGCTTCTAAATGAGCTACTTTTCATGAAGACAACAAAACCAAGGTTCATAATTATAAACCATGGTCTGGGGGGCAACTCTTATGGACCAGAAGTAGAATTATACTTCGGTAAACCGGTTTACCGGTAAGGTCTGGTCCAGTTAGGATCTTTGACCTCATGAAATCGGTTAACTAGTATTAGAGTAATAGATTACAAACCCCCATTAGTATCCCCAAACCCCTTTTTTAAAAGTGTAATTACCATAATGCCTTAATTTAAAAAAAAGTAGAATACAAACCCCTTTTTTTATCCCCAAACCCCAAAACCCTTTTTCTATCCATAAACCCCAAACCCCTTTTTCATATATCCTATTATAGAAACTTCATCCTCCTTATTCTCTCCAAAAAAAAACCTCCAATGCAGTGATGGAGTTTGTCTTCCTTAAGTGTTGATGATAGTCATTTAGTAGAAGTGGTTTAGAATTCTAATATATATTTTCTCGATCAATTATAAAGATCCAAAATGATGTAGTAAAAGCTAGTACAGTTGACGAATTAGCCATTAGCAAGAAAAGGTCTGTCGTTCATTAATAAATAGAAGATGAATCTAGCCATATGATCATGTCTAACAGGCAAGAACACACAGCCTTTATGCTTTAGTAAAATACAAGAAACTGCTAGGGAACACTGGAATCAGAAGCATTCTAAATATACTCCAATACATCATGATGCAATTCACATGCAAGTTCTTCAATTCTAAACCACTGCTACTAAATGACTATCATCAACACTTAAGGAAGACAAACTCCATCACTGCATTGGAGGTTTTTTTTTTTGGAGAGAATAAGGACGATGAAGTTTCTATGACAGGATATATGAAAAAGGGGTTTGGGGTTTATAGATAAAAAAGGATTTTGGAGTTTGGGGATAAAAAAAGGAGTTTGTATTCTACGTTTTTTTTTAATTAAGGCATTATGGTAATTACATTTTTAAAAAAGGGGTTTGGGGATACTAATGGGGGTTTGTAATTGTAGTGGACTAATAGTTGGCCCATCAAAGTAACTTTAATCCAATCGATTAACACTGGAGCAAGGCATACGAGTTACCATTCGCTCGGTGCACCATACCGAGCCTATAGACAGTCAGCGAGCGTTATAGGCTTGCGAGATTAAGTCCGAGCACAGGATATTCGACCTTATCCTTATCCCTAACAGTCTCGCTTAGCTTAATTACCTCCCCTATTGTCTTACGTAGCTTGTTGGATAAACTTGATAAAGATAAGGGCTTATCACATACAGGATTTATGAAGGCAACCTTATCAGAACCTTTACGAATCCTATTTGATTTCTTCTTCTTCACAAGCCTCATCAGGAAGGCCCACGACACACAGGTAATCCCCTATAAGATCCACCATGCTATAGGGGCTAAGGTACGTCTTCTCATCCCTAAGTTGACACTAGCACACACATTGTTGACTGGGGAGAACCTGTTTATCCCAACTGGATATACAAAAATCCTAAAAGAGTCCTACATTAACATCATGGTTGAGATCATTCCTGAAGTTCTTCCACAACTTCAAGGTCGATTTCGATTAAGGACACAACATTGGCGCCGTCTGTGGGGATTGAATAATATATCATTCCCACCACCACCATGGTCACTGCAAGGAGCCAAGTTGGTGATCTCCGTGATCGCATTGGTCGTTCTCGTGGCAGACCCAGAAACGTTAGTAATAATGATCAACAGCCACAACCTGTTGGTGACCTGCGAACCATTCTTAATCAAAATCGTGAGACTAATCCGCAGCCACCACGTACGTCCCATTTCGGAACGGGAAATAACCTGCAACCCCCACACAATTCGCAAAGCCGAAATCATGCCACCAACTCTCAACCACCACAATCTTCTAATCATAGAACTGGGACAAATCCCCAACCACTTCAAACCTTACGGAGTTTACTTCCTCCGCCACCACCTCCACCCTCTCCAACACCACCCCCCCTCCACCCATGGCGATTCAAGCAGCACAGCCCCAATCACCCGTAATACAGCCAGATCCACTGGAACCCGAGCACACCACGGGAGAAATACTCACCGAACCTTAACTCCGCCAGTCCACCCCAACCCTGACCCTATAAGCATAACCCCTAGAACTAGATTAAACCCAGGAAGAACAGCCCACAGTAACTCCCGACGTACCCATTCCACTAGTAGATCTTATGCAACCTCTGCATCTGCTCGCGCTCGTGAGCAAGAGATGATTAATATACTCAACAGACAAACAACTTTGATTGAGCAGCAAGGACGAGCCATTGCCGACCTCCAACAACAAGCAATGGCAAGAATTGCTCAAAACCATCCTACTACCCAACAAGCCCAAAACCAAATGACACAATCTTTAGATCCTCAACCCATCCCTGTGATGCAACTCCCTCCTCCCCCTAACCTGCACGCCAATCCATTAGCAAATCATAGTCGGGATGATTTTCACCCTGGTCACCCTTTTACACCATATATCATGGAATTCGAAACCCCTCAAGGGTACTTAGGCCCATCCAACGTACCACATTACAATGGACTGACCGACCCAGTTGACCATATCGTTTCTTATGAAGGGGCAATGAATTATTACGGAGGAGGTGATCGAATGAAATGCCGAGCATTCTCGATGACGCTTGAGCCCTCGGTGTTACGTTGGTATTCATCTCTCCCTCCGAATTCTATTGATTCGTGGGAGGAGATGAAACGAGTGTTTCTGAATAGATATACAGCCAGTTGCATCCAACCAAAGTCCGATCATACGCTGGCTGCAGTTACACAAAAACAAGATGAACCCTTGAAAGATTATTTGTCACGATTCCATACAGAGGCCAGTTCACTCCCCCAGTTGGAACCAGGTGTCGCGGTGTTATTATTTACACAAGGTTTACAGCCAGGGGATTTCCGAAAGTCGCTATTTGGAAAACCCCCAAAATATATGGCCGAGCTCAGACAGAGATCAAATAAATTCATCAACTTAGAGGAATTCCACAAAGGACAGAAATTCCGAGACGATCGACAGCGAGCTGACCCTCAAGGTCAGAATAAACAAAAACGTGACGAACGTTTTGGTGCTAGAGAGGGCAGGAACGATCGGGACCGAAGGCCACCTCCGAGGAATAAATATCAGGAGTACACTCCTCTAATTGTTCCTAGGAGTCAAATCCTTCAGGAAACGATGCAGACTGACTTACGCTCTGCCCAAAGACCTCCGTCTTTAAGAAAGGGCGCACAGCGTGATAGGTCAAAATATTGTGACTTTCACAAGGGATATGGACATACAACCGATGAATGCATTTGGCTGAGGGATCTAATTGAAGAAATGATCAGAGATGGAAAGCTACAGCAATATATCAAAGATGCAGCAGGACGAAGAGGCAGGAACATATCCCATTCACCGGTAAAGTCTAAACGCCAAAGAAGCAGATCACCAGACGATAGGAATGGAGGAAGACAGAAAACCGAGCCCGCCCTGGTCACTGACACAAATCCAACAAACAATGAATTTTTAGTTAACACTATTGCCAGAGGGTTTGCCGGGGGGGAGAGAAAAAAGCCGACAGAAAGAAATACATTAACCATATCTTAGCCGTGAGCCAAAAACCTATCTCTAAAAGGTCAACGAAAAATGTTCCCATCATTTTCAATGACGAGGATTTGGACGGGATCCTCCCAGGTCACAACGATCCCATGGTCATCACAGCCCTTATCGGTAATTAAGAAGTAAAACGCGTCTTTATCGATCAAGGGAGATCAGCGGACATCATGTTCCTCCCTTTGTTTAAAGCTTTAAAACTTAGGGAGTGCAATCTCATTCCGTTTGAAGGAGAGTTAATCGGCTTCACTGGGGACACCATCGAGCCAAAGGGATACATTCAACTTCCTGTCACCCTTGGTCAGCAGCCTTCGGCCAGAACTGAAATAATCAAATTTTTGGTAGTTGACTGCCTAGCAGCCTACAACGCCATCCTTGGAAGAACTTCCTTACAAGTGTTCGGCGCGGTAGTTTCAACAGTACATTTGGCTATGAAGTTTGTCGGAACTGATGACAAGGTGGTTACAGTCAAAGCCGAGTAGGAGGCTGCCCGAAAATGCTACAATGCAAGTTTGGGTAAGGTTAAGAACAAAGACCAGGACCGTTTAGAAAGAATTCCCCTCGGAAAAGGCAACGTTAATTTGGCAGACCTTGATGTACGCACTGAATCTGACAAGAATAGGCCGACTCCGAAAGGACAATGGGAGCTGTTAACGTTAAAGGATGATCCTCTCGGACAAATAAAAATTGGCTCGGACCTCCCTCTGGATGTCAAGTCTGAACTTTCTGCTTTTTTGATCGCCAACAAGGATCTGTTTGCATGGACCTCGGCCGATATGCCAGGAATTGATCCCAATTTTATCTGCCACAAATTGAGTATTCTTCCAGGAGCAAAACCAGTGGCGCAGCGCAAGAGAAAGGTTAGTGCTGAAAAAGCCGCTGCTATCGAAGAGAAAGTTTCCGAATTACTCCGAGCTGGCTTCATTCGGGAGATTGACTACACAGATTGGTTAGCAAACACCGTCTTGGTCAGAAAACCCAATGGGAAGTGGAGGATGTGCGTCGACTATACAGAAAACCCAGTGGGAAGTGGAGGATGTCCAAAAGATCAATACCCACTTCCCGTCATTGACAAGCTCGTCGACAATTTGGCTGGATATAAACTTCTATCGTTCATGGACGCCTATTCAGGTTATAACCAAATTCCCATGTACCCGCCCGACCAAGATAAAACAACGTTTATCACCGACAAGGCAACATACTGTTACAATGTCATGCCATTTGGATTGAAGAATGCGGGAGCTACGTATCAGCGAATGATGAACAAGGTATTTCAAGGGATGATTGGTTCGAACATGGAGGTTTATATTGATGACATCATTGCAAAAAGTAAATAGCGGGAGACCCATGCTCAAGACCTCAAGATAATATTGGACCGAGTAAGAAAATACAACATGAGGTTGAACCCAGAAAAATGTGTGTTTGGAGTCCCAGCTGGATCCTTTCTCGGTTTTATGCTAACTGAGAGAGGTATTGAAGCTAATCCGGACAAGTGTAAAGAAATTCTAGAAATGAGAAGTCCGACCAATCTTAGAGAAGTCCAACAGCTCACTGGTCGAGTGGCAGCCCTTTCCAGGTTCCTGTCTCAAGCCGCTCAGAAAGCCTTACCGTGGTATCAACTCCTTAGGAAAAACAAAAACTTCCTTTGGGATGATCATTGCGAACAAGCTTTCGTTCAGTTGAAGAACTATCTCTCCAGCCCACCAATCCTTCATAGCCCTCTAACTGGGGAAGACCTTATTCTCTACATGTCAGTAGCAGATGCAGCAGTCAGTTCAGTATTGGTAAGAGAGGATTCGGGAGTGGAGGCCCCCATTTATTTTGTTAGCCGAGCACTTCAGGGATCCGAGCTGTGGTACCAAAAACTTGAGAAACTTGCATACTGTTTGGTCATATCTGCTCGGAGGTTAAGACAGTACTTCCAAGATCATCGAATCATGGTCAGGACAACTCAACCCCTTAGGCAGGTCCTTCATAAGCCTGACCTAGCTGGCAGAATGGTTTCATGGTCAGTAGAGCTTTCTGAGTTCGATATCATCTATGAACCGAGGAAGGCAATGAAATCTCAAGTTCTTGCTGACTTTGTTATTGAATTCACCGAGATTCCCTCGGATACACCTCAGGACTTGTGGTCAGTCTATGTGGATGGTTTGAGCAACAGAAAAGGAGCAGGCGCTGGTGTCATTATTGAAAATCCCGAAGGACTTTGCATGGAATACTCATTAAAATTTGAATTCCAAACTTCAAATAATCAGGCAGAATACGAAGCAGTCCTTGTAGGCCTCAAAATGGTTCACGAGTTTGGTGCGAATCGGGTATCAGTATTAAGCGATTCACAGTTAGTGGTCTCTCAGATTAAGGGGCAATACTCGGCTAAGGAGCCCATCTTGCAGAAGTATCTTGAAGAAGTAAAGCGTACGATCTCCAATTTCTCAGAGTTTGATATCTCCCATTTCCCGAGAGATTCGAATTCCCGAGCTGATATCTTATCTAAGTTGGCAAGCACGAAGGGGTTGGAAAACAACAAGACTTTGATACAAGAAACTATCCCAAGACCAAGCGTCATTCTTGAGGTATCAGTATGTCAGTCGTGGATGGATCGGATACTAACTTACTTGCAACATGGCTTCGTTCCCCAAGATCAGGCAGAGGCTCGTAAGTTAATTCGGCAATCAGCCCAATACACAGTTCTTAATGGAGTCCTTTATAAGAGAGGGTTCGGCTCACCCATGCTCAGATGCGTCAATCCCTCTCAAGCTAAAGAAATCCTTGAAGAGATCCACGGAGGAATTTGTAGCCATCATATAGGTGGAAAATCTCTAGCTCGGAAAGTAATCCGAGCAGGTTACTTCTGGCCCACACTGCAAAAAGATGCCATGGAACATGTCACGAAATGTATTCAGTGTCAATTTCACAGTGATACTTACCAAAGACCCGCGGAAGAGCTACATTCTCTCGGAGCTCCTTGGCCCTTCTATCAATGGGGAATGGACATCATCGGAAAGTTTCCCACTGCACCTGGACAATTGAAGTTTGCAGTTGTAGCCATTGACTACTTTACTAAGTGGATTGAAGCAGCACCATTAGCAACAATTACCACAGCCCAAATTCAATCTTTCTTTGTAAAAGAAATAATATCTCGGTTCGGAGTGCCCCATTCTATAGTCAACGACAATGGATCCCAATTCGCAGCCTCTCACTTTCAAGAACTAGCAGCTGACCTGGGGATCATTCACTACTTCAGTTCTGTGGAACACCCGCAAACCAATGGATTAGCCGAAGCAGCCAACAAAACCATTTTGGACGATATAAAAAAGAAACTTGGCAACGCAGCTGGTACTTGGGCAGATAAGCTTCCGAGCGTTCTATGGTCGCATAGGATAACTACGCATTCCTCAACTAGGGAAACCCCTTTTCGTTTGACATACGGCTGTGACGCAGTCATTCCAGTCGAAAAGAGAATCCCCACCTTTAGGATGCTTGAACGTCCCCCTGAAACTAACAACAGTTTCCTCAGCGATGAACTCATACTACTTGAGGAAATACGAAAGAATGCTGCAGCCCATGAAAGGAAGGTAAAGGAACGTCAAGCTCGAGATTACAACAAGAAGGTCCGACCGCGAAGTTTTGAAGTTGGAGATTTGGTCCTTCACCGAGCAGATATTGGCAAAGGAAATGCTGGTGTCGGAAAGCTGAATCCAAAATGGGAAGGTCCATACCGAGTGAAGGCTAAATCTGGAACCGGTGCCTACAAGTTGGAAACTCTCTCGGGCACGGATATCAATAACAGTTGGAACGTTGCCAAGCTCAGAGCTTATTACAGCTAAGCTCTCATTTTATTTTCTTTGTTTTGAGAATAGTTTAGTTTATTGCTCAAAGATAGTTTGTAATGAATAACGAAGGATAACACCCTTCATAGATTACAGTTTAAATTGTTAGGAATTTCTTAGTTATGAGCAATTCGAGCTTTGTTTTCTCTTATTAATAAAGTACAACATTTCTTGGAAATTTTCTTATCTGTGTACATTGTGAAACCACATATGACTCATTTTGTTCGGCTTGCCACCGATCAAAATCGAGATACAACTCTTTCTAAGAGTTTAACAACGTATTCACAAAACACTCGAACCTAGGAAATTACTTTCCTTATTTCGCGGTCCGAGGGTCCCGCTTCGGCTAAAGTCGGCGATCCGAGTTCTTTCTCACAATTTCTATTAACAAACTATGCATACAAATGCGATTCTGCGTTCAGAAAAAACCATACAAGAAAACTACACAAGAAAATATATTGTAAATTTCTCCTAAGAGTTTGCACTCGGAAAGTTCTGGTGGAAACGTGACGAACAAAAGAAAAAGCAGTTAAAAACATATCAAGCAGCGATACAATTTGCTGAACAGCAAATTAATTAAAAGTCATGTCCGAAGTAACAAAAGAGTTTGGATCAAAATAAACAAAGTATAACGCTCGGATACAACGAGCAGCAGAAAGAAATCCTACATGTATTACCAACAAGCAGAAAAATAAAGATCAAAACAGATAGAAACTGGCCACCAAGCACACCAAGTTCATGCCTCATCATCCGACAAGCTGATATCCTTGTCATCGAATTCAAGAGCTTCAGTCAATTCCACCAAAGGATTGGGAAGATTCTCCGCCTGCAAATCTATTTCAGCTTTGGTTTCAATATCAATTAACTTCCCATCTTCTACACTATGGAAAGGGTGTGCTCCGACCACTCTGAACTCAGTTTCAGGATTCAAAAGCTGGACCTGTTTGATCGCTGAAACAAAAGAGTCGTCAACACCCTTACCCCAGTTGTAGAAGTTAGTTGCTGCCTTTTTCTTGAAGACAAGAGCTTTCTCCTTATATTTCTGAACAGTTGTAGCAGATTTCTTCACCTCAGAATCCAACTCCTCGATCCTCTGTCGGCTTACCTGCAATTCTTTGTTAAGAGTCTCCTCAATTTCCTTCTTCTTGTCCTCAGTAGCCTTTTGTGAAGTTTTCAGAGAATCTCGCTCCTTGATTAGTTCAGTTTGATTAGCTTTCAAGTTTTTCAACTCAGTCCTCACTCGAACCAACTCGTCCGACAAGCTGGCTTCTTGAGCCGCTTGCAGTTCACGAGTCTCCTTCTGCTCAACATTTAAGCCTTTAAACAAATCTTCTGGATGCTTGGACAGATAATGGGTTAAACTGGCACCTCGAAGCAAAAACTTAGTCAAGGATATAGTGTAACGGGACCATTCAGAAGCACTAAGATTATCATACCGGATATGATTAGATTCCGGGCAGATAAACTCTGGAAATTTTTCATCCAAGTCACGATTCCACACCGAAACCACTAGCGGAGTCGGAGTAGGAGTAGGATCAGCAGTTGCTCTGGTACTTATTCCCTCAGCCCTGGCACTTGCTCCTTCAGAGACCTTTTATTTCCCTTTCTCAAGACTTCGGTGCCGAGTCAATTGTAGAGGGGGATAGGGTGCTTGGCCACTTGAGGCCGGCAAAATTGTAGTAGCTGTAACAACGACCAAGTTGGGAGTTGGCCGAGGAGACCCTTCAACCGGAGAGGCAGTAGGAGACGGAGTACTTAAACTTGGAGTGCTCATACTTGACGACCCTGAAGCCGCACTTGAAGGATGAGCTTTTCTTTTCTTACCTCCTTGGAGCAGTGCAGCCATGCGAGAAGCCATTTTATCTGCAAAGGAAACCGAGAACCATTAGATCTAAACAAATTTACGAGTAAAAAAGCAAAGAAAAATAGTTTACCAAGCTGAGCCTTGACATCTTTTGAGGGGATATTCACTATGTCCCTCGTTTCAATCATCCCATTGTTGGCCAAGTATTTCTCAAACTCTCGGCACACCTCCTTCTCGTGTTCAAAGAGCTGTTTCCACTCCGACCCGTATGAAGCAATCCTACGATTAAAAAAACTTGTACTCCATTGAAGGGGAAATCGTGGAACAGGTTGCTCTTCACCAGCTTTTGTAAACCAGCAAACACCATTCCCAACAAAGTTGTATTTAAAATAAAAAGGTTTGAACGTTTTGCAAGACTCAGAGTACTTGGTTAACAAAGAGTACCCATTTCGCGATTTCAATGAAACCCAAGGACATTTGGAAGATCCTTTTTCAAAGGCATTGGCTTGCGGAGCAAACAAGTAGAAGAAAGTCGGTACGGTGCAAGACCAGTCCATTGCTGAGCTACTTGTTGAAACGCTCGAATGAAGGCCCATGCATTCGGATGTAACTGAGAAGGGGCCACTCTCAGCATATTCAAATTCTCTATTTCAAAGTCGGTGAAAGGCATCCTAATTCCAAGACGGGTTATCACTTCCTCATAAAAATAAAAACCAGTGCTGCCCTTGGGGATACGAGTGCAAATTCTCTCGTTGGGCCCCACTGGGCTTACTGAATACAATTTTCCACTACGATCTCCAGGACAAGGTAGTATAATGGCTCGGGTTTGTTCCAAAGATTCGTCGGTTGAATGTTCGGATTGGGTGCCTACAACCTCTCGATCAACCCAGTCGTACTGATTAGCATATGGAGGAAGGGGATAGAGTTCAGGATTCGTAACACACTTTCACTTCATACCTGAGGAAAAGGAGGCACACGCGGAGTCAGAAGCAGTAAAAACTTGATTATTTCTGATCAAATACTTATGCATACTATCGATTGGGGAACACCTCCCTTCGTGGGCGGAACTTCCCCAAACAAATTGAAACACTAAATACCTCTCCGTTGCCTCCTTAACCTCATTTGTTCTACCCTCTCAGCGATCCTATAGTAAATCACACCTTCTCTGGCCTCTTTCAAGTCCTGAGGGAAATGGGTCGCAATTGGTTTAATCCAACTTCTTGGGTTCTCTTCCTCATGTGTTCTCGGTATATCAGAATTTACAGAATCCTCACTCATGTTTATCACCGCTTCAGTTCAAATCCTAAGAAATTAGGAACAGCCATAAATAAAATTATACTAAGAAACCCTACGGTAATCGCTCAAAGAATGGCAAGGAATTTCATAAAAAAGTGGGGTACCCTGGCGATCAGTGCAAGGTTTCCAGAAAACCCTAGAATGTGCTCAGAATCAAGAAAAGGGGTGTGTGGCTAGTGATAAAACGCAATAATGAAAATTCTAAGCGCAATACTCATAACAGACAACATGAACAGACACATGCAGTATTTCAAGCTTACGGGGAAGAAAGAAGAAGATAGTCAAAGTTTGAAGAATGTGTTCGTTACCTGTTTAATGAGGTGCGATCAAGAAGTTGAAGATGATATGAGTACCAGCGAACTTGGAATATGCTTAGTATAAGTAAAAAGGGTGAAATCGGTGCAAGAACCCCTTCGATGATCTCTGAATCTGCTGCTCAAACGCAAGAGAAATGATTCTTCAGGAAGGCAAGAATGAGAGAGAAAAGGAGTTCATGAGTTTCTAATTTTGACAGAAATGAATTTCGAAAACCGCTCCCAACTTTTCTTTCAGAAGTTTCCCTCCACTATCTAAAGATTTGGGCCGAATTAACAAAAGCCCATTCCTCTTGCAAGTGTATATGTGGTGTTTACTGAAGTTTTGAAATCATAACGTTTCGTTTCCCGGTAATAGAAAGAACACGTGAAAGCATAAGAAGAACTGAAAGGTCCTTTCCGTGTCAATGAAAGGACAGCTTAGCCAATGCACTAAGACGACCCGATCTCCCTTCTCCTCAGCAAAGCATACCTTTTCGAAAGATTGGCCAACAGCTTACTTATTTCTTCAACTCGGCAGGGCTCAAATCACCCAACCGAGCTTGGGGGGCTTATGTAGTGGACTAATAGTTGGCCCATCAAAGTAACTTTAATCCGATCGGTTAACACTGGAGCAAGGCATACGAGTTACCATTCGCTCGGTGCACCATATCGAGCCTATAGACAGTCAGCGAGCGTTATAGGCTTGCGAGATTAGGTCCGAGCACAGGATATTCGACCTTATCCTTATCCCTAACAGTCTCACTTAGCTTAATTGCCTCCCCTATTGTCTTACGTAGCTTTTTGGATAAACTTGATAAAGACAAGGGCTTATCACATACAGGATTTACGAAGGCAACCTTATCAGGACCTTTACGAATCCTATTTGAGTTCTTCTTCTTTACAAGCATCATCAGGAAGGCCCACGACACACAGGTAATCCCCTATAAGATCCACCGTGCTATAGGGGCTAAGGTACGTCTTCTCATCCCTAAGTTGACACTAGCACACACATTGTTGACTGGGGAGAACCTGTTTATCCCAACTGGATATACAGAAATCCTAAAAGAGTCCTACATTAACATCTTAGTTGAGATCATTCCTGAAGTTCTTCCATAACTTCAAGGTTGATTTCGATTAAGGACAGGACAGTAATCTATTACTCTTAGAAGCCCTTTAAGGGCCCAAGTCTTCAGCAAATCGGTTTACCGACATAAAAGCCTTTCTAAGAGCCCAATACACCTAGAAACCGGATTACCGGTATGTGTGGCCCAATAAGGGTCCAAATCTTCTATTTCCCCGAACTGACAAAGAGGAAGACTTCTGGTTGACAAGCATAGGGAAGAAAGATTCCTTTACCTCGTGATACCGGTATAGCGGTTACACAGAGCACAGGGCAATGAAGTAGGATTCTCTTGGATTCCTATACAATGATGAGCAGCAGCTCTCCAATAATGTCCACTTTACTCCTACTATTATCACCTGCCGTTAGCGGTAATTCGGCAATACCCATTGATGAGGAGGGAAACCCAACGGTATGGATATTAGCTTATATAAGAGAGCAGAGGGTAACCAGGTATGCATCCTTCAATCTCACACAAACACACACAACACCCAAACAAACGACAATAGAGCTGGTATCCTGTGAAGAAACCGCAATTGGTGGTTGAAACAACTAAGGAACCCTAGGAGCACACCTAGAACGGGGGGTTGAATAGGTGTAAAAGAAACCTTGAAATATTTTCGAACGAAACAAATCGAAACAATCAAAACAAATGATTTTTGCAAATTCTACAGCACTTAATCGATTAAACCTGAAAGTTCAAAAGTCCTTAATCGATTAAACGAACACTTAATCGATTAAATCTATCAGAAACTGAAAAATCACTTTTTAATCGAATACGAAAATCAATCAATTAACACTTAAGATCAGAGATTCAACGAAAACAAATAACACCTATATTCTTATTGATTACCTAGGTTATGAAAATGATTTTCCCCAAGTTAATTTGAACAATAAAGATTCAATTCAATCAATTATGAAAATCACTCTTTTCTCTAGGTTTTCAACCAAGAACACAATCAATGACTTGAATGTAAAGAGTTAAGAGTTTAGAGATACGACACAGTGATTTATCCTGGTTCACTTTCATCCGCTTGAAAGCTACATCCAGTCCCCTCTTCAACCAAGAGAGATTCTTCACTATGAGGAATTAGAGTTCTCAAATTACAAGTAAGTGCCTCACAAGACTCCCTTCTTGCTAGCCTACAAGAGATACCACACCCTTGCCTTGTAATCCTATTGATCTTCTCTCTAATATAACCTCTACCCCTTGTTGATAATCGACACAACAAGTCTTCAATTGCTTGATGATAATCCACACACCAAGTCTTCACTTTGCTTGATTCACAATCAAGACTTTCTTCTTCAATTGCTTGAATGAACTTGCTTGATGATAAACGACACACCAAGGCTTCTTTGTTGTTGTAGTTGGCTTGCCTTCTTGCAAAGTTTACAACTCAATGAATACACATGACACTCCTATGAATCTCATTCAATAGCTATGACAAATCACACAAGAGATTCAAAGGTTCTTGATCAAAGAATATGAAAATATGAAAGCTTTGATCTTTTTAAATTGAGAGAGAATAGAATGGCTTGATTCTTGTAAAATTGATTATGAAAGTGATGTGTATTAATCACAAAGGTTAGGAAAAGGTTTTTATAGAATACCCAAAAGTTGTAGCACTTGAAAACTGATTTTGAGAAGTTACAATCGTATTTTAAAAAACCAGTTCAGCAGTATTTAATCGATTAAATCTTCACTTAATCGAGTACTAATCGATTAAATATGTTCTTAATCGATTAAACATGTCTGATACTTGTTTAAAACTTGTTTTCTCAAAACCAAACCTTTCCTTTAAAACCTTTAAGCCACCTATTGATTCTAGGTTAAGTGAAAACTCAAATTATGATTTAATCATGACTATGGTAGAGATTCACTACCCTCTAAATAAACTCTAACCAAATAAAAGACCTAAGAAGCTTGAGAGGCAAAAGATAAAACAATTACAATTACACTCATACTAAGTCTTCATGAGTTTGTTTTCTCTCTTCACTTGATGTTTGTTGTTGCTTGTTGAACTTGAAACTTGATCAACATCTTTGTAGCTTGTTCAAAACACTTTGTAACCTTATGTCATTATCAAAACATTCACCATGGAACTAAAAATCTCCCCCTTTTTGAAAATGACAAACCATGTTTTGAATTTGATTGAAGTTGTTGATGCTTTAACAATTTGATCACTTGGTGAGAAACTTGCTCCCCCTTAATCAATACATTTGATATTTGAAATCCAATTGATAGAAGCTTGATTCTCCCCCTATCTTCAACAACTTAGCTCAACCTACATAAAAACAACAAAACAACCTTTCTCCACAAAAACATATCATTTCTCCCATTTTTTCAAAACATACCATTTCTCCAAAACATACCATTTCTCCCCCTTTGGCATTATCAAAAAGTAATATATATACCAATTGAAGAAACCGCAATTGAAATATAAAATGCTAAGCCAAATAGAGAAACAAAGAAATGATCATGATTTCTCTATAACAAACATTTCTTCACAACATTGATACCAATTGACAAGAAAATATAACAATGAATTATGAACCAATAGAAATACCAAGAAGTCATAATACCAATTGAGATATCATCAATGTAAAGAAATATCACAACAATAATAGCATGATAATCATCTAATCATCAAAATTAGTAGCATTGAATGATCAATATCAATTATACCAATTGAGAAGATACTATAATCATCAATATCTAACAATATCATTTGTACCAAATTTGTAGGACATTCACTTGAGATGCAAATGTAATACCAATTGAAGATGCAAATGTATGAATAACACTTGTAAGCCCTTTGCTCTTCAATCATACCTACAAAACAATCATGCTTTGCTTTTTGGTATCCAAATGATTTTGGATCCATTTTTGTTAGTGTAGGGACTCTCACCCTTTTTCATCCAAACAAAATCTCCTTTAGGTATACCATGCACTTTAATATAACACACATTTGAAGTATGTCCATGAGTACCACAATAGAAACATGTTGGTGCATTTGAAAAATCAACCTTTGAAAAATCAACAACATTTCTATGAGATTTACTCTTAGCATTAGTATAACCCAAACCAAACTTGTTTGAATTTTCTCTTTGAAAATTTAACAATGTGCGCAATCTAATATCACCATTTGAGAAACTTGCAAGCTTATTTTTCAAAATAGCATTTTCATCTTTAAGCAACTTGCAATTCTCACAATCAACCACAATATTCACTCTACTAGCACAATCACAAGAAGAACTAGCATATATAAGATCAACAGTTTCATTTTCAAGATTAAGCTCATCAACTTGTTTTTGAAGTTCTAAAATCTCTTTTTGATGTTTCAAAATGAGCTTCTTCCTTTCAATGTTTTTCAAAGCTAGTTTTTCAAGTTGTTCATGCATTTCTTCATAAGCATTATATAACAATTCATATTTAGAAGAAATTTCGGATTTAGTATGACTTACATCGCTTTCCTCGCTTTGATAACTTGATTCATCATTTGAACTTTGTTCTTCATCATCTACTAGAGTTATCAAGTTGAGACAAGCAGCTTCTTCATCATCCGAAGAACTATTTGATGTGCTTTTCTTGTTATCTTCATCACTATCCCAAACTATGTATGCTCTTTTAGATTTAGAATTTTTCTTGTCTTTCTCCTTCTTCTTGAGATACTTAGAGCACGAATACTTGAGATGTCCGGGTTTTCCGCATTCATGGCAAACTACACCTTCTTTTGAAGTCTTGGTCTTGTAGTGTGGAGAATCCTTCTCTTTACTTTTGTCTTTTTTCAACCTTCCTTTTCTCCTTAGAAAATTGTCCAACTTCCTTAGTAAAAGTTGCATTTCTTTTTCATCAACATCCGAATCGGAATCTTCACTATCATCATCATCGGAACTCTCTTTCTTTTTGTATGATCTATTGACTTTAAGAGCAAGTCCCTTTCTTTCTTTGTTCTTATCCGACTCTTCATTGATACTTAATCGTCCAAGCTCCATTTCATGTTCTTGAAGCTTTCCAAAGAGTGTTGCTAGATCCATAGCATCCAAGTTTTTAGATTCAACAATAGCCGTTACTTTTGGTTGCCAATTCCTGTCTAAACATCTCAACACTTTGTTAGAAAGTTCACCTTGTAAGAAAGTCTTACCAAGAGCAAGTAAATGATTAATAATATGAGTAAAACGCTTTTGCATATCATTAATAGATTCATTTGGAAGCATTTGAAACAATTCATAATCACGCATTAAAGCATTCAATCTAGCTATCCTAACCTCACTAGTTCCTTCATGAGTCACTTGTAAAGTGTCCCACATTTCCTTAGCACTAGAACATTGAGAAACTCTAAAGAACTCGTCATAGGATAAAGCGGATGTGATGATATTCTTTGCTTTATAATCATATTGAACTTTCTTTCTATCATCATCTTTCCACTTGTCCTCGGGGATCAATTGTTCTACACCTTCAACTAAACTAGAGGGGATATGAGGACCTTTTTCAACTACTTTCCAAATTTCACTATCTATGGCTTGGATAAAGATTTTCATTCTAACTTTCCAATATGCATAGCCTTCTCCAGCAAACAATGGAGGAAGACTTATTGAATAACCTTCACCACCAAAGGGTACGAATCCCATTGCGATTTTCTTAAAGGATCTTTATGAAAAAGCTCTTATGCTCGTGTCTTTCGACCAAGCTCTGATACCAATTGAAGAAACCGCAATTGGTGGTTGAAACAACTAAGGAACCGTAGGAGCACACCTAGAAGGGGGGTTGAATAGGTGTAAAAGAAACCTTGAAAGATTTTCGAACGAAACAAATCGAAACAATCAAAACAAATGATTTTTGCAAATTCTACAGCACTTAATCGATTAAACTGAAATTTAATCGATTAACCTGCAATTTAATCGATTAAACCTGAAAGTTCAAAAGTCCTTAATCGATTAAACGAACACTTAATCGATTAAATCTATCAGAAACTGAAAAATCACTTTTCAATCGAATACGAAAATCAATCAATTAACACTTAAGATCAGAGATTCAGCGAAAACAAATAACACCTATATTCTTATTGATTACCTAGGTTATGAAAATGATTTTCCCCAAGTTAATTTGAACAATAAAGATTCAATTCAATCAATTATGAAAATCACTCTTTTCTCTAGGTTTTCAACCAAGAACACAATCAATGACTTGAATGTAAAGAGTTAAGAGTTTAGAGATACGACACAGTGATTTATCTTGGTTCACTTTCATCCGCTTGAAAACTACATCCAGTCCCCTCTTCAACCAAGAGAGATTCTTCACTATGAGGAATTAGAGTTCTCAAATTACAAGTAAGTGCCTCACAAGACTCCCTTCTTGCTAGCCTACAAGAGATACCACACCCTTGCCTTGTAATCCTATTGACCTTCTCTCTAATCTAACCTCTACCCCTTGTTGATAATCGACACAACAAGTCTTCAATTGCTTGATGATAATCCACACACCAAGTCTTCACTTTGCTTGATTCACAATCAAGACTTTCTTCTTCAATTGCTTGAATGAACTTGCTTGATGATAAACGACACACCAAGGCTTCTTTGTTGTTGTAGTTGGCTTGCCTTCTTGCAAAGATTACAACTCAATGAATACACATGACACTCCTATGAATCTCATTCAATAGCTATGACAAATCACACAAGAGATTCAAAGGTTCTTGATCAAAGAATATGAAAATATGAAAGCTTTGATCTTTTTAAATTGAGAGAGAATAGAATGGCTTGAATCTTGTAAAATTGATTATGAAAGTGATGTGTATTAATCACAAAGGTTAGGAAAAGGTTTTTATAGAATACCCAAAAGTTGTAGCACTTGAAAACTGATTTTGAGAAGTGAAAATCGTATTTTAAAAAACCAGTTCAGCAGTGTTTAATCGATTAAATCTTCACTTAATCAAGTACTAATCGATTAATTATGTTCTTAATCGATTAAACATGTCTGATACTTGTTTAAAACTTGTTTTCTCAAAACCAAACATTTCCTTTAAAACCCTTAAGCCACCTATTGATTCTAGGTTAAGTGAAAACTCATATTATGATTTAATCATGACTATGATAGAGATTCACTACCCTCTAAATAAACTCTAACCAAATAAAAGACCTAAGAAGCTTGAGAGGCAAAAGATAAAACAATTACAATTACACTCAAACTAAGTCTTCATGAGTTTGTTTTCTCTCTTCACTTGATGTTTGTTGTTGCTTGTTGAACTTGAAACTTGATCAACATCTTTGTAGCTTGTTCAAAACACTTTGTAACCTTTTGTCATTATCAAAACATTCACCATGAAATTAACATCCTGGTAATCAGGGTACCTATCTCCAGTCTAAAAGCAAACAGTAGAATACTTGGACACTTGACCGCTTAGTTCAAGTACCAGATATTCTACGACAGAACAGTATCCATTGGCTAACTTCTTACGTCTTATGGCAAATTTAGAAGTAATTTCGAAAAGTCAAGACATTTTAAAAAAAAAATCTATGACAAAACGATCCTAAAATCCAAAAACTTGATACATAATTAAACAATTAATTTTATTAAATGTTTTACTCTCTTTTTTTGCCCGTAGGTTGGTTCTGTTTGTTTTTATTTTAATAAACAATAGATGTCAATGAGAACCACGGAACTGATTGGTGAACTTGAAGTTTCCATTGGTCGGTAGCAACTAGATTTTAGTAGTGTTTCTTTTGTATAGAATTTTTAATGTTGATGTTGTGTATTTGTACCTATTTAATTTATTGTATAAGTTTCATTTACATTTTTGGTATTTTATGTTATTTTTAAGATTCAATTTGGTCTTTAATTTTTTTTTTTACTTATTTTGGTTTTTTTTTTCAAAAAAAATTCAATTTGATCTTTCAGTCATAGCAATGCTAGTTGTTATCGAATTATTCACACACATCACTGAAAATTGGAAATTGTTGGCAAAATTTGGAAAAGTTCCAAGCTAACACCCAATGAAGGCTAGGAATAGTGCTGTTGCTTTGCCAATTGGGAAGCAAGCTCACCCGGTGGTCATTCGATAGAAATGACAATGTGATAGATATATGAATGGAGATAGCAGTCGAAACTTAATTGATAGAGTCGCAAGAATATATGTCAAGTTTTATCTATAAAACGATAATCAATGTAAATGTAAATGTTCATGGTAACAAAACTAATATTTTTATGATGGAATAACCAAATTGAATTTTTTTAGAAAAAATAAAGAATCAAAATAAATAAAAAAGGAGATTAAAAATCAAACTGAATCTTGAAAATTAGAAGGTCTTAACATGTGACACACCATTTTTTTAAAAAAAAAATCTGACTTATTTAAGTTTTTAAACCGACTAAAAACTTAAAAAAACCAACAGTTTTTTAACTTGTACCAAACATTTTTTTTCACGTGGCTTAACTTTTGATCCATTCAAAAGATCTAACTTGTACCAAACATTTCGGATTTTGACTCTTAAATTTTTTTTTGCCATGTGTGAAACTTTTTATCTTTTAATCTTCTGATCAGAGCTACGTTATGGCTGGTAGTGTGTTGGACCTTTTCATCGAATGAAATTTTATTCCTGCATAATCCTAGAAAAAAAACTTAGTCGATAGGGAATCATCGCTCTTTTTGTCTTGAGAATCAATTTCGTGGGTGCTGGTACCAGTTGAAGCTCATCAGCTAGTCACTTGGAGTGGCATAAAGATCATCCAGTATCAATACTTATATGCAATCATCATTCACCTAGATCAATTGATGAAAAGTACTTTTAGCTTAATCAGAAGGAAACTTTTAACATACGAACTGTCTTATAATTCGTATTGATACAAACCCATTTTTGCACGGCTTATAAATCAAGTGAAATATCAACGGTTCTGATATAAGATTCACCAATAAATCTTGTTGTATATAAAGAATTCCTTTTGAATACATGTATTTTTTATCTCAAATATAAAAAAATTAAGAAAATTATCATATTACAGGTGGTTTTAAATATATATAAAAAAAATCAATTGATCTACGGATCTACCAGTTTTTATATAAATGTTCTTTAAGAAATTTTTTTTCTATTTAATTTAATTGGCTCTTTAGAAAATCAATATACAATATTAATTATTATTTTTATATTCTCATCTAATTAATACTCTTCAAATACTTTCAAATTGCTATGAAGTAACAACACACCATTGAAGATGGCGGCTTTAGCTTGAAGGATCATGCATGATGAACTTTCTTCTAGAGCAAACCTTAGGAGAAGAGGAATAATCAGTTAAGAAGAGCCTTTATGTTGCGGATTGTGTGGCATTCAAGATGAAACGGTAGAGCATATTTTCTTTAGCTGCAATATAGCTTACAGTGTGTATTTTCGGTCGCATTTATAAGATTTTTTTAAACTTTTCTCTTCCACCAAGGAAGGTAGTTAAACTTGTTAGTGACATTGGAAATGTAAAAATTTGATATATTTTTTCAAAACTACTTCTATAATTATTATTGAGACTCTAAAAAGTGGAGTTAATAGGAATGTTTATGGAAAGAACTAATTAGTAGATGCTATTGAAAATTGAAATGAAGTCTTATAAATAGGACCAAAATAAAAAATCCAAAAGAATGTTATATATAGGATCACAGGGATGGAGTAAAAGAGTGAACAACCAGGAAAAATACATACTCCCTTTGTCCCTAAATATAAGCACTAGATGGTAGATTTACCTTGATCTTTTTTTTATAAGCTCATATTTCAAATTTCTTTTTTTTTTTTTGCCGCTCATCCAGTTCCTCAAGTACTACCGATGTACGTCCGGAACCGATCTGGGTCGTGTGCCTTGCTATGGCAGGTGAGTCTCCCAACATGAATTTTCTGCATCCACAAGGAATTGAACCCGAGACCTTGCTTAAGCGAGACCAAACCGCTTACCACTCGTCCCAACCCATTTTGGTTCCTATTTCAATTTTCAATGACATTAATTACTTTTCTTTTTTATATACAAACGCTCGTATTTATTCAACATTTTTTTTAATGTCTGAATCATAATTATAAAGATGTTGTTAAAAATTCATATCAAATGTTATCAATTCCAATATAACTAACAGTATTAACTACCTTTTTTAACTCACGTGATCATCCCAAAAACTTATACTTAAGGATGAAGAGAGTATATGAGAGATAAATAAAAAATTAGGTAAATAGTAAATACCACAAATTCAACTTTAATGAACATATTAATTATACTCCTTCAGTTTCATTTTGTTTGGCCTTTTAGGTTTTTTTTCCATTCCATATATATTGTCCTTTTATAATATCAATGCATAAACCGTTTTTTTCCAATTTTAACCCTTCATTCAATCATTTTATTCACTCCTCATTAATTAGATTTTTATCCCCTCTCTCATCTCTAAACCACTATACATTAATTAATGGACATATTTCCTAATAAAAATTAAATGCTATTACAATTTTCAATGAGGATTAAATAGGGACATTTTAGACAAAGTATACATAAAATTTACAATAATCAACACTTTATTAATCTGTGTGCCCAGACCTAAAAGGCCAAATTAAACAAAATGGAACGGAGGGAGCACCTTTTAATACATGAGTTGTAACCTTAAAAGATACTCCCTCCTGTCCCTGTTCATAGGACCCTTTTGGGAGATTTCACGTCCATCAGGAAAGTTGACTGATTTAGTTAATTGTATTGGAAATGTGAATTTTTTATATGTATTTTCAAAATTGGTTTAATTATGTCACAAGTCCCTGAAGTTTGCGGTACTTTTGCCAGATATCCTTATTTTTTTCAATGTTTGACTCCCTGAAGTTACTTCTGGGTTTGTCATATATCCCTACTACCAATTCTGGTCAATTTTGGTGACATGTAACATCGAAATCCTGATCAGACGCAGTAGGTTGGTCATGTGGTGCTGCGTGATGTCACACTGACGAAGACGACCTCTCTCTTCAATTCTTTTATTTCTTTTTTTATTTAACTAAAAATATAAAAATATTAAGTTTTTTAGTTTTTTGTTACATTACTTTACTTTTAGCCTGCAAAACCCTTAATTGCTGATTGGAAATTGGATTATTGGATAGATTAGCCCTTATCTGGATTCCAATCAGCTATTTTAGTTGTTTTAGTTGTTTTAATACTACAAATCTGCAGCAATCTTAAGTTTCATGTCTTAAACAAAGAAACTGCCCGATCACCTACAGCCCCATATGCTACCGATGACCCGACTTTAGAGACTTCCTCGGGTGATGGATCTTTTGCGGAAATTGATAGGAGGGAGGTTATATCCGTGGAGGATACCTCTAAACCGTAAGTTATAATCAATAAGTATATCTACCATTCATAGTATAATTAGTAAGTTTTCTTTTAGCCTTCAATTTTGTTAATCCTGAAAAATGAGTTGTGTTTAATTCATTACATTGATAGATTGATAATTAATAGATGAAATTTGTTGATATAATTTATTATTGCACTTGTAGGAGGAGGTTTGTACCACCCTCTATGACCCGTTACATTATCTCTGCTGTGATGACACGGATGCCTGTTCCAGCTGAGAGGTGGAAGGATTATCCTTTTATATTGAAAGGCTTGTTGTTCAAGGATTTTATGGTAAGTAATTATGTGATATGTAAAACACTTATATATTTTAGTATATTTTTAAGGCTTGCTGTTCCATCAGAGTATACTTTAGTATGTTTTGCCTATGTAAAACACTTATATTATGTTGGTGTAGGATACACATCGATTTGCATCTGAATGTGATCATGCCATGGCAAAAGTTGTATGGGAAAGAACATGCATGAACCGCTATCCGGACTATTTGAAAAAGGCAAAGGATAGGGCTTTGAAACAAGTAAATTCTACAAACCTTGCTGACACTAAGGGCCATGGCCCCAAAGGGATGATCATGGCAGTATGGGATGGTCTGGTCGACATTTGGTTAACACCAAAGTGGAAAAACAAGTCTGAATATAGTAAAATAAACAGGGCACTCATGTCTGATTGTATGTTACACATCGGTGGCTCAATAAATTTAGGTGAACATAAGAAAAGGATGGTAAGATAATGATCTACATTATCTTTAATTTAATTTACATTCCAGTGACACACTATGATTGAATAGTTATTGCATGCTTTCTTTTATGTCAATTTAGAGATGGTAAGATAATGCTAACTACTCTGTTGATTTCAGGAGGCAAATTCGGAACATCCGGTTAAATTTAGAGATGTCTATTCCCATGTCCACAAGAAGAAAGATGGGGAATATGTGTCTCAGCGCTCAAAGTGTTTCGTCGTAAGTATTATTTTAAGTCTTTTAGCAGATTTTATGTTATTGATGTTTAGTGTAAACCAATGTCATAATTCACAATTATATATTCACTACAGGTTGAGCTATTACTGCTCTTTTTATTGCTGATCCTGTGAATGAAATTTCTGGATATAGATGTTGTCATTACCTGGATATAGATGTTGTTTAAATTTTTTTTTTGGACACGTTTTTTCTGTTTAATGTGTGTTTGGTAGTCAGTAAAAAATGTTGTTTGAAGTTTACAACTAGTAGCAATGTCTATCTGTGCGAGTGATAAAGGAGTTTGGTTACTTAAGCAACACTTGGGTTAGTTTTATGAAGGAAAAAAAAGGTGCTGAGAGAGATTTGCATGTTTAAATGTGTTTCTTATTGTAAAGTATTCTTGTTCATAGTTGATTGATGAGTACTTAAAGAACCTGTTAATTCTTAAGGCTCTGAATCTTAGATGTGTGCACATTACTAATGAAGCCAGGCTGCTTTGTTTCTCTGGAAAAAAAAATCCCAATTAGGTTTCAATACGTTGGTGTAGGTGTAAAATGGGGGTGAAGAATTAATGAATTGTTTTCAATACAATTAAAAAAAAACACATATAGGTAAAATTTCCACCTCCATTTTTAACCTCATACCAAACATAGCAGAGGTAGTAGTCCATATTTATGTAATTTAGTTTAAAATGTGAAGGTCTCCCAAATAATGGCGATTGTTGAGGATTATTCTGTGACTTCTTTCTCTTTTTAACACATAGACGAAATACATTAGGAAAATCTTTGCTCTCAGGAAGCTTCCAATTGACTATTTCTTGTAGGTTGCTTCTTCAATTATGTTTTGCTTTATTCCTACAATTCCTTGGTCAAATTGCTGTGTCATTTCTTCAGTGTTTACTATCATCATATTAATGCTTATGTTTGAATGAAACAATCTCTTTGTGACATATATCTTGCTAGTCTATGTATGCTTGGTGCTGAAACACTGATTGGAAACAAATACTTTTAATTGTTGTTTCAGGATTCATATGATGCTAAAATGTAAGAGAAATATGGAGAAGACACTTCTTCTCATCCTGTGGTTGATAAGGAGGTTTGGGCAGAAATGTCGGGTCCTAAAAAGAAGGGACGATTCTTAGGGGGTCGCAGTTTGGATATTGGTTCTCATGGATCCATATCTTCTTCATCTGCAAATGTTATGGGGTCTTCTCACAAGGTTAAGAAGACATAAAGGAAGCAGTGAATGCAGCGATAAGCACTTTTGTTGAGACATAATTGACTAGTGTTTTGCAAACACAGTTGATGTCCATCTTGAAGCCCATCTTATCTAACATTCATGGCTCTCAAGCTAGAAATGTTGGGGAAGGTGAAGGAGCAGTTGAGGAGGAACATGCTGATGATGAAGATTGACTTTATTAGTAATAGATTGAACTAGTGAATTTAAATTTAATTTGAATAAGTACACTTAGTTTTGTGTTCAATTGAACCAATGAAACTTGTTTTGAATTAGTAAATTTTGTTTGTGTTGGGTTGAAGGTTTTTAGAAGTTTGATAACTTGTTTACTAGACAACGTTCATATTAATGGATTCAACTATGATACTTTGTCGTTCCTTTTCATCTTTTTATTATTGCTTTTTTCTATTTTATATTATACGTGGATTAGTGGAATTATTTGTGTATGTATTGGCTATTAAATAGCTATGTAATTGCTAGAGCCATAAATTAGCTATAGATTAGTGATGCAATAGCTATAGATTAGATATACATTGGATATGGATTAGCTATTGAATAGCTACAAAATCTAGCTATGGAAATAGCTATGAACAATTTCTCCGTCTAATTAGCTATGGAATTAATGAATTTTAGTACTAAAATTTTGCTATGGATTTAGATGTAGATTAGCCATGGAAATTTTTTAATTAGCTATAGATTAGCTATCAACATTTTATGTCGCCAATCAGCTAGGAGGTATTGACTATGGAATCTTATATAGCGAATTCATATCTTATTCTATAGCTAAAGAGTTTAGCTGCAAATTAGCTATGAAAAATTCCATATCTAATCAAGATTTTTCTTGTAGTGCAAGCAACGACGGGAGAGAGTGAGAACAATAAAGTGCAGCAAGGGACAGATCAGAGAGAGTACAGCAGAGTGCAGCAAGTGATAGAGAGACTGAGTGAAAGAATGTATAATGTTTCTCATGAAAAGATCCAAACAATTACACCAATGTCATTAATGAGAACAGGTTGTTCCATGCATTTTTTTGTTCTCAGAATTAATAATGGGCCAAAACAGAATAAAAACACGTAAAGCGTGTTCTAACTTTTTTGTTTTTAGAAAAAAAAAATAGAATTTGTTTTCAGAATAGCTTCTACCAAAATAGGTCTATCAAACAGATTTTTTTGTTTTTTAAATCTTGAGAACAAAAAAAACTGTAACAGTAATCAAACAGACCCTAAAACTTGGTATGAAAACCTTTAATTTTCTATTCACAATAATATCATGACAAATGCTAACAAGTATCTTAAGAACACTTTATAAAAATCTTAATGGAATAAAAAGGTATTAGAAATACATTTTTTTTTTTTTGAGGTTTCTGGCTCGAATATGATGCTTCAGAGAAAAATAATTTTGTTTAATTTTTTTTTTAATCCTATACGTCTTAATATAATCACTGTTTCTACCTTTTCTATCTTATATCTCATGCCTTTCATAAAAGTAATAGAGTGCAGCCACTTTTGGGACCACTGTGGCTCGGAGTATTACTATTGGAGCTATTAAAATTGCCAATGTAGCACAAGCTTATTTCTCTTGCATTTTCAAACAATATATATGAAAAGTATATCTCAAAAAATAGCCTCCACAACTTCTTATACTTTGTTCTACTTGTATCTCATGCTTTTCATAAAAGTAAAAAAGTGCAGACGCTTTTGAGGACCATTATGTGACCGAGTACCGAGTACAGTAGTAGTACTGCTTGATCTATGAGACGTATAATTCAATGATATAGAAAAAGCTTATTCGTATTGTATTTTTCTTAGGGCAGCACATTTTTTCTTAGGGCAGCACATTTTCTGGCCAATCATTCCATGAATTATCCTATTTTCATCCGTCGAAAAATATTAAATTAGTATTTATTTAAGAAAATTTTAACTAGTATTTTTAAAATATTTGTTAAGTAAATAAAAAAGATAGTTGTAACTTGCAAAATATTAAATTTAAGTTAAAGCATCGAGAAAACAGGTCCTTGTAAATACTAAGGGCACTTACTTTTATTTCCAATACATGGATTGACACACAAAAAATGTTGATTATTCTATTTTTAAATAATCTTGCACATTAATTCTCAGTCAATTCACTTAACAAATTAATAATTAAAATGAGAAAGAATATATTTCCACTAATGAGAATGAGTGTCACTTTGTGTGTAGAACCGATTTCGAGTTATGCAAAAGGTGCAACCGCCTAATAATCATATAAAAAGGGTTTCAAAAATTATACTGATCTCGGAGAGCCAGCACGCAGCTCGCTCCAGATTAGTCTCTAGGGCTCCCTGGTATTAAGGGTGCTCTTGGGGATATTGGTGGTTCCGCAAGGAATACGGACCAAAAAAAAATTATACTGATTTTAACCTCAAGTTTTCGACATACCATATTATTAAATGACAAATTAAAAAAACGAAGATTAGGGTATTTTACTTTAAAAATAGTAACCATAACACTTAATGTGCTACTAAATTTTATGCATACACACAGGAATATTCCAATCTATCACCCTTTAGTATCCAGTATCATTGCTTTGCAGTCATGGAATGGTGATACTTACAGCAACGTGTAACAAATAGCATTGCAGATATTGATTATTCCTATGTCAATATATACCATGACATCCTGAGAATTAAAGTGAAAAAGCGTCAGTTTGATTCGGGATTACTGATCACCACCCTTCTCAGAACATAGCACGCAATTTCATGGTCATGGATGACGACTTTCTCAAAGGTTCATTTTCATTTAAGAAAATTTTCTTCTACTTTTTGCCAAATATTCACTTCCACGATGGCAAAAAAGTGCATGGAAACTTTTCTTTAGCACTTCCAATCATCCAACACACAATTTTCCATTTAGGATGTTGTCATATTTATTCCTCTAGACTAGATCTCACAGTATATATAGCAATTGCCGGATATTCTCCAGCCCTACGCATGTCGACATGCTTTTTTTTTTTTTTTTTAATACTTACCGTAAATAAGTGTTTGGTTTCATGTTGTTGCACCATACTATTTTTATTACACTAATGTTACATGTACATCTATTTGTCTAATATATATAAACAAGTGATCTTGTTTCTACATATAAAACATGCATAAGAGAAGCACATATACATCCAGATGTCAATTATGAATATATATATATATATATATATATATATATATATATATATATATATATACATACATGTAACATCATTATTTTTATTAAGTAGTAAACATGCTTTGGAATTTGTGCCAACATGTTTTGTAGTAATTTTATAGAATCATTTTTGAAGGATCTAGAATAACATTTGTAGGGACCGGAGTGAGAAATTGTAACTTTTGTGTTTGGATGAAACTTATACATTGAATTTTTCTATCAAACTTAATTTCGGAATAAAATATCCAAACAATAATCATTGCACTTTAAAGTTTAAACTTTATTATAAGTGAAGCCAATTTTAGAAAATTAAGTTCATTCAAAATAATGTTTTTGCATATACTCACCCAAACTCACAAACTTGAAAACTCTGTTAAATGCATTTTGCATGATAACAGATGAGTCTCATCTCTTGGAGTTTTTATGTGTGTGTGAGATATATGAGTATCCACGTTGCTGAAAGGAATGAACGAATTTTAAAACTATGTTATTTATTTAATTTTTGTTTTTTCAACTGCATTGTTCTAGTTCTCTTTTCTTCTTGCACTAAGATCGATCGCACTGCTTTTTCTTCCTTGTCTTCTTCGCTCTTCAGTTTGTTCAGGTATTTTCTAATTTTTTTTTTTAAATTTTATAATGTCTTCTCCAACTTTCCTCGTTTGACCGCTCTTCTCATTCCTCTGTATACATATGGGGTTTGGTTTGTAGGGTAACACCTAGCGTTTTAATTACCGATTTAATAATATGTTACATGAAAAATAATTATTTTATGATTTATTTATATACATGTGTGTTATATTATATGAAGTTATTTTAATACTAGTTTTTACCCCGTGCATTGCACGGGTCTGTACCCGTCTTGTTTTTTTTATATTGAAACTTTGTTAATAGTTAAGTATTAATGATTGAGTATTAAATTTGTTATGTTTAATAAGTTATATTCTAGTTTTAGGCACGTGCACTAAATGAGACATTTGTTTGCTTGTCGTTAGCAAATTAATATTGGATAAATAATAATTGTAAATCATTTGGGGTTTTTGAATTGAATTTAATCTATTATTATTATTATTACCTTTGCATTCAAAAAAATTCAGTTGAATGTGTTTCCTAATAAGTACTAATTCAAAATAGTTACTATAATAAAATAAAGGATCACAAATTCATGAACAATAAAATTCATCAGCCCAAAATAAATAAGTATTCTTTGCTTACTATAAAAATCTCATTATCACGATAAATAGACACTAAATCTTAGATTAAAAATAATCACACAACATTATGTCTTAGTTTTCGCAAACTAAACAGATCTTAAACTTTTTTCCATCAAACAGGTCTTGCGCAAAGCATATAAATTGACGAAACAAACCGCTTTTTGTTTCTAATTAAAAACTAACGCTCTGAAAAGTCATTTGGTCACTTCCGTTTTACTTTAATTGTTTTTTAAGCATAAAAATTAATTCCTAAATATATAAGTGTCTTTTTAGAAAACGATACAAAATTATATATATATATATATTTTATAATTTTACCCTCACTTAATTAAGAAGAGAGGTGATAATTGAAAAAAAAAATATAATAATATAATTATAAGGGATAAAAATAACAAACTAAGTAAACGCCATATAAAGATAATCCAAAATGATACATTAATTACATTTCTTAATGTTATACCTAAAATGACACTTAAGTAAAATGAATTGTAGGAAGTAACTTAATTAGGATATATAATATACCACATAAAAAATGTTGAAAACAATTGCCGAACAAATAAAGCTTTGTTAAACAACTATTAAAAATATAATAACTATTGTTTGAAAAAAAAATTATATATCTGTTTAGTAATTGAGGCATACATAGTTACTAAAACCGTGAGGACTTAACATTATTGAGAAGTAGCATTCAAAAGTATAGTAGGGTAGAACGAATTAAGGCTGTACCTGAGAAGATTACTCGAGAATCATTTCGGACATACTTAAATCATGTCACCCATCCAGTCATAAAAACCTAACAACAATTTCCCCCTAACTTCTCCTATCGCATCATCCAACAATGCTTTGATGTTTATACTACCCAAGGCTGTTTGTAGTTGTGTCAAATTAACCAACATAAGTTGACGAAAAATCTTTCAACTTGAATCACATTTTGTACAGATATATGTTTATACATTACAAAAGACAGCAAGCATGATGAACATGATAACACTGAGGACACCAGCCACCACTTGCCTCAAAACCACTCCTAAACAAATGAAATCATCATCTCATAGCATAAAAATTAACATATAATCAAAATATGAGCAATTTGAATTTAAACATAACTATTAATAATTATACCACTGAAAATTTGAATTTAAACATAACCACTTGTGTCAAGCAACTTGGAACTAAATTTTGGCCATTTTCTTTTCAACCATTTACATGACCAACATGAAATTTATCTTTAAACAATTCTCATTTGAAAATAAAAAAAATAGAAACTTTGAACAAAGTTAAGAGAAAAACAAACAGGCAGGGTAACTGATCAAGAATGTAACAATGGAATGGAAGGACAAAATCATTAATAACCAAACAACACATCATTCTTTGCATAAATAAATTACACTTCTATCATGACTTTATTTAAAAAATAACAATTGGACCTAAATTGCATAACCAATTATGTCTCTTTCAGCATCTTTTTCTAAGAATAATTTTGTTTCTTTGAAGCATGGACCTTCTTCTATTTTCTTCTCTGTAATTCTGTATATGCACCATCGATAATAAAAATGAATTATATGATAAGAAAACCTCAAATGTAACAACGAAAACCTCAAGTGTTGAATTTGTATTTTTCAGCAACTCAAGAAGTTTATCGGCAAAACTTGTACTAAGAAAGTGATAGAAATTGGCAAGTGGGTTTGTATACAGTTTGATAAAAAAACCAATGTGTGATAGATATTGTAAATATAGATTATGCCAACTATCATTTAATTAAGAATGTGGATATCGTGCCTGTGGACATGCTTAATAACAGCAAAAAATATGGCATACCTCCAAAAGCCACACTAATAGGATCATTATGCCCTCCACCAAAAGTCTCTAGGGCACTTTCAAATGCAATGTCCCCATCGTATGCCTCCCCAAGTTCTTCACTGGATAGTACGAAAGTGAAAATAATTAGAGTCTGTCAAAACAGTAATATGATATCTAACATCTTCGAAACCAATATTCAAATATGTTATGATAATCTGTTCGGATAATGAAACTGTAAGGACAAAAAATGAACCCGCTAAAATTTGTACTATGAATGATAATAGACAATGGTTGTTGTACCATAATCACCGCCCAAAAAATAAATATAATAGAAATATCAGGAGACAACTTCCTTGGAGGAAAAGGTAATGTAACAATGAAACTATAAAAGATTTCTTCTTCTCATAAAACTTAGAAAACCTATTGATACTTTTATTAAACTTAGACAACCTCCTATTGATACTTTTATTGAAAAGAAAGAATATGCTCGAAACATAAATTAACAAAATTTATAATATTAATAATCCATTGGGAAAGGATTATGGAATGCGTGGCTCTAATTTGAGACAGAAACAAATTTATTTTTATAGTGCCATCCAATAGCTACTTTTGTATTGACAATCTTGTGAATGATTTCAGAAAGTTGGGCACAAATAAGATAGAAAAACATTATAATTCTGCATTTTTTATGATGTTTCTTGATTTAAGCAAATTAGGTTCTTCTGAATTGGAACAGTCCCAAATCAACCCCAAGAGTCTTGCACAATTACAGTATCTGTTTTTTTTTTCAATGTAACAGCATCCATGCATTTGTTCTTGATTTGCGAAAATCACATAGCACGTAGATTGTTATTAAATTTTTTAATTGGAAATGGAAGGAGTAAGGGGAAGATTATTAAGTTAAAAGAATTTGGATCTAATCAAGATGGCACATGGCATACATTCATTTTGGCATTTCATCAAACAATGCCAATGCAAGTTGGAGATGACCAAAACTGAAATAGTTAAAGACTAAAAATAACACCAAATAAAGAATGATGGAAATTATGAGATTTGAAACTATTAGGATAGTTGTCAGAAAATAAAAAATTTACCAGGATGATAAGCAGATTTGTGAATCTGTGAATGTGTAAAGGGAAAATGACTAACCTGACAGGGGAAGTGAAGGATTAAATTGAAAAAATAAGCAAATTCTTTTATTGTTTGTCTCTTAATAGTGACTTCTCCAAATTTTCATACGATTTTTAATGTCATTGTTGCTGTTGAATTTATACCCTCCATTCCAGTCATTCTGGCCCCAACCATTTACTGTTGAATTTGATGCTTAGTTCTTCATTGCATGAGGATTGGCGTAGGAGAAGATGCAACAGTTGAGTGTTAATGAGAGATGCAAGTAGTGTTTTGTTGGAGAAGATACAAATTCAAATTCAACGCTTCAACTTCTTTCACATTTAATTCAACACAAGCAGTTTCCTTTTATTAAGACATAAGTTTCACAAACTACATGTAACTGCAATGACACCTGGATCCCTTAACAATTGAGAAATCTTCAACTTTTAATGTGGAGGCAGAAATTCAAAATGGAGCAATGTGGAGGCTTCATTGATACATCTTTTTATACTAAAAGGAAAGATGAATTAGGTATTTGGGAAATGATTCAAGGGTAAAAGGATCATATATGCTAGGATTAATTAACTATTGATTAATAAGAAAAAAAATACTATATTTCAATTTTCAAAATTTTTGTTTGGTTAATCGATTACCGGAATAGTGTTAGGAGTCCCACATTGAGTAGCTTAGGAAGACTAGTCTATTAGGTGGGAGAGCCTCATGGCTTAAGTATCGCTTCCTAAGCTACTCAATGTGGGAGCCCTTTCTCTTTTAGTGGCTCCACTCACCTATCAGTATTCGATAATACACCTTAATCCAGCCTATAGGTAGCCCTTTCCGTGGTTCAACCTCTCAATGAAAGCACCAATTGTTAGGACTTAAGCACATGAGAAAAGCCCAACCCAAAAGACTAGTCTATTAGGTGGGAGAGCCTCATGGCTTAAGTATCACATTGAGCTTCCTAAGCTACTCAATGTGGGACTCCTAACAAATAGAGTAATCTATTATCGCACGGAAATTTTGCCCAAATTATTTTAGAGACGCCCTGATAACCGGTTAAATGGGGAATTTTAATTTTCCTCCACCGCTTGTGTTCTTTGGTGAGTTTATCTTCTTTTGTGTATTACAGTGTTTCTCTTCTTTTATTTATGCTTCTTTGGTTTATATACGTAAGCTTCTTTGCTTTATGCTATATTGCAATTGTTGTTTAGGCTCTGTGTGATCTCCGCATGTGTTTTGTATGTTTATGCTCTATTTTTTAGATCAGTATGCATTGTTTTTTTTTTTGGGTCTGTTCATAACGTTGATCCATGATTGTACTACTATTATATTTTATTTAAGGCTGAACTTGTATCTAGATTCCTTCTAATATGTATCCTAACTGTTGGCTGAATTTTTTGTTTTCAGTTTGCATGTTATGGATTCTAGTGTTAGTAATTGTGAGATTATGGAAACTTCACCTACAGGCACCCAAAACCAAAATCCTCTAAACAACATTGAGAATGTAAAAGGGAAAGAGAAAGAGGATACCGAGGATACTTCTCAACTTGCACCTAAAAGGAACATGGGTAAATCCCCAACTTCTAAATGTTGGAATTACCTTGATAAGATTGGTATTATAGATGGAAAAGAAATGTGTGACTAATATGTAAAACAAGGTTGAGTTAATCATCTAAGGACAAAAATAAGTATTTAGGCTATCATGTTGATCATTGTAAAAATAAAGATAGTGCTATTCCGGACTTGTCTTGTGTTAGAAGTCAACATTTTATGGACTCAAAAAATTTAAGGTTGTCAAAGTTTTGATGATTACAAACAAGATTCAACAAGGCTCAAACAAGTCAAGAATAGTCAATAATCAAGCAAGAGTCAAGCAAGAATTTCTAGTAGAACTCTCTCCATAAGTTTGGAATTCATGTAAGGTAAAGGTAGTTCTTGCACTTGTATTTTAGGCCATACATAAAAGGACTTGGAGAAGTAACAAACCAAAAGTATTTATTGAAAACTGATTTATGAACTGTTTCTGTGAAAAAGCTTTTGAAAACATCTGGCTATGCTTTCTGATTTCTGAAATTAGAATTTTACAAATTTAAGTCACATTAATCAACTTGAAGTGGATAATCGATTATATATACTACATTACATAAAAACCAGAGAGCTTGTAATCGAGTATTTGAACTTGGTTAATGGATTACTTTTGATGAAAGTAATCAATTACTTGCTCGAATAATCGATTAGAAATGTTGCATCATACCAAGTAACAGAGGCTCTGGAATCGATTATTTGAAAGGCTGTAATCGATTACTTGGGATAGAGTAATCGATTACTGGTCAGAATAATCGATTATAAGCGAATCGATTACTGAAGTTGGTGTAATTGATTACTTTGAATTAAATAATCGATTACCCAGCCATGTAATCGATTAAGTTTTTAAATATTTTCAAAAATCGTTTCTGAATTAATCAAGTTCATTTCCTGATTTGTTTTAATTCTGATTGATCACGACAGGCTTTTATTTATGGCAGATGGGATTTGATTTTGCAAATTATATTCTTTTGTTTTTTAAAATCAAATCAACTCATCTCACTTCTTCTATAAGTCCCCTCTCTTGGAAAGGTTATTTTTCGGGCATATATCCTTTGTAGAAGCAAGTGAGGTTGAGCATTTCAGATCGTAAGGCTAGGGATCTCAATAATATTTGTTTATCATTCGTGATATTGTTGAATCTCTGCGGTTGAGTTATGATCAACTACCACCGTGAGGATGACATGAGTTTTGAATATTTTCACTGCTATGATTATCTCTAGGAAGTATTGATGTAATATTTGTATGATTTCTACGTATCGCAATTCTAATGTTGTGGTTGTGTGTCATCAACCCTCTGCTTGAGGTTAGTATTTATATGACCTTCATGGGCTGCTTGGCTTGATGTATTTCCCTTGATAAATATTCTATCTTCTAAGGATTATCTTCGTATGATCTTATCTTATTTAGATAAGTGGTAAACTCTTATAATCATAGATAATCAATGATTAATCTTGTATGATCAAGTTGTTATCTACTGGAGATTAACTTAATAATTAAGTCTTTGTGACTTGTTCACAGGTTAAGCCCTTATCTGAGATCTTTCAAATTGGTCCAGGTTCTAAGTCCTTCGTTATAGGTCGTTTTAACTCGGTCCTCATCTTAAGGCCTTTTCCGTAGGTTGCAGTAAGTTGTCTGAGGGCTACTGGGTAGAGTAGGTGTCCTTAACTCGAGATGTTAGAATTGGCCTTAAACCTCGAGAGGAGATGAATCGAGTTTTATTAAATTAATTGGATTTAACGCAAATGATTAGTATTTAAAAATTATTTTGGAGTTTGATTAACAATAAGCGATAGAACAACGAATATATTGAAAATCTCATAATAGAGCGAAAACCGTAAATAACAAATAAATATTCGCGGTAAAAATAAGCGTAGCGAGAATGTAAAGAGAGTAAGGGTAGAGAGATGCAAACCATAATTTTTATATTGGTTTAGCCTCCCCGGTGTGTCCCACTACCGATGGGTTCCAAAAAGGCCTACATTCAGTCCCTTGGCAATGTGCCGCAGTATTTGTTTTTATTACGAAATTGGAATAATGGATCCCAATTACACCTTCAATGTCCCGCACACTATTCGGTTCGACCTTTCGTTAGGGACCTCAAAAATCACACAAGAGTTCCTCACCCCTAATAATCAGAGGATGCCACACCCTCAATTATAGGGAGCCTCTCCCTAACAACTATGGCTATTATAAATAATAGGATTTAATAACAACAAATGGAAAACTGCAAATAAAACAACTTGAATCTCTTTTCTAATGGGTAGGAAATTAAATATGCACTTAGACTTAGGCCAAACTCAGAGAATGAATGTGAATTGCCTTCTCCGAGTGTTAGGATTATCGCTGAACTTTGATAGGAATACCTTAATTTAAATAAAGGTAATTAAAAGGATATTCTTTAAATAATAGTAGTGGACAAAAATAATTTCCTTTATTGAGAAATGGTGAATAAATATTATCCTTTAAAATAAATTTCATTCAGGGGTTACATCTAGATAGAAAGCAATAATCATAACTTGCAGATATTTTCTTCCTCTGTGTAACATCCTGATTTGGTAACTTGAAAATATTATTTCTTTAAAGAAAATTGTAAAAATCTGGGTATTTTTTTTGAAATATTTATGACGTGGTTATAAAAATTTATTTGCACCAAGTATTTCATTCTCAAACATTTTCATTGCTAAGAATTATTTCGTCATACCATACGACTTTGATCAAGTTCCCAAAACCGAGATCACAAAATTCCTACAATATCGTATTTCTCAAAATAAACAATGGTTGATTTGCAGAAAAAGGTGTTTCATTAATTCATTGTTCCCAAAATCTCATTTCTCATTTCGCAAACACCAATACAATATTTGATTACAAAAGTTGATACATAACAAAAATGGGGTTACCTAATGGTAGAGCAATAATATCTTTATCTCTCTAAGAGGGGTACAATACTAAAACATAACACCTCCTAGACTACGGGTCTTCGTTACTAGAATACACCGCAAGTGCTTCGAATGGGTCAAATCACCATTCCTCAACATCATTATCCTCCACGGGGTCGGGATCCTCCTCACGATCCTCCTCCGGTTCACTCTCTGGCATGGCTTCGAATGCTTTGTCAGGGATCATCTCGGGCTCTACTTTCTCTTCTTCTTCATCCTCTTCGAGTTATTCATCCACTTGGGGTGGCATCGGTAGTGGGTGGCTTCCATGATAGTCTGTTGGGCCACCATTCCTATGATCAGCCAGGGAGAATCTACAGGTACGGGTGTCGAGAGCTAATCCTTGACTGGAGTGATCGTGATCGACAATCTTGACATGCATGTCATTCCTCTATACCCATCCGTCGCAGTTGACCTCCCAATCTCCAGCTTGGTATATCCTCCACTGGGTCCGCCTTCTAAAATCAAGATACAATAGATCGTCGACCACATAGGAAACCACTAGAGAGTAAGCATTCCGAATTGAACGAAATTATCGCCGACGGTGTGGAATTACAATAGGCAATATATTAAGTCACACACACAATCATGGCCAAACACACATAATAATGTATACATCCTCATCATCATCATCATCATCATCATCATCATCATCATCCATATTCCAAAACATAACCATTTTTAACATTTTCATTATTTAACTTTGTTTCAAGTCTCAAATATCGATAAAAGGGTTGGTTAGCATACACAACTACATCTCCTCCAATATCCTCCCGAAACCTAAGTCGGAAAGCAAACGGGACGTACATGAACCTTAACCCATGCAGGCCTCGAAGTCAGAAACAATTGCTATAACCAAAACACATGGTCAGCCAATTTATGATATCAGAATATTGTATCCTTATAATATAACGATGCCCAAAAACATCGAACATCTAGCCTCGTTCAGGTTCCCTCTCACAGTTTCAAAATTGATCAAAGAGGCGACAATACTCCTCTAGTATCGAGTGCGGTACATGCTACGATCCACTGGGTATTAATCCCCGATCAATCACATATAGACTCGTCCCGCCTAGAGAAACACTCAAAGCTTCTTGACGTTTCAACGTCCTTGCCCTCCCCTTTCACAGTCACTCACTTGAGTACCCGCAGACAACTCAAGGTATCTTTCCTTTCCACTACGCCACACTCAACTCACATAGGTTAGGAAAGTCTTTTAAGGTTTATTAAAACAGAAGGTTTGGTCGACCCATTCTAAGCCTAGCTTCTAACGGGACTCGACCTTAATTAATCTTTTACAATTCCTATTACACCATCACTTTCTAGTATAGTGGAATCCAAATAATCACATCATCGTCAACACGTCATTCGAATTGTGCAAAAGGGGAAAATTTTCCATTAGTCTCATAAGCCTAGGGCATCTTCGCTGTACGGGTTACAATTCTCAAATCACATTAATGTTTATGGACTGTGCCTTACTATGTAACGACTTGTGCCCACAAAAAGGGGACTTACAATATATTTCTTGTATCTTTTACATTTCCAAAAACTCTTACATCATTAGAATAAATTCTTTTCTCAAAAAGAAAACACCATTCCTTCAACAGGGTTTTCTATAATCCATCATAAGTTCAGACGTCTTTCATTAACAATAAAATCTCACACACAATCAACTATCACTATATGACTGACTCACAAACCCCACGTTCCGGCTTTTAAGATGACTAGGAATATCTTAACATATTACCTACACACCACGGTGTCTTAGGAAAGCTGCTCTCTCACCTCGAATGCCGACAGAAATTCAAAGAGCCTTTACGGGTGCAGTCCTCCGACAAGCGTCCACAACTAACACCTTCTAGATTGGAGAGTGAAAATGGGTTGAAGAAAATAAAAAACCCTTCCTCCTCCATCTTCCTCCCTCATGGCTGCACCCCTTCTCTTCTCCCTATCTTCTTCCTTTTTTTTTTGTAAATGATTTAGTGTTAAGAGTGTGTGGGTTTGTGGGGGTGTGGGGTATTTATAGGGTCTTAAGGCTTTGGGGTGAGTTTTATAAAAAGTGGGGTCTAAAAATTTATTAGAGATAGGAATGTGTGATGTAATAAAAAGCTAGGCCTCTCATTGGTTGGAAATCCCACTTAGGATAGGGTCATTAAATGTGAGTCTTAAATGAGGTTGGTTACAGATAAATTGCATTAATTGAGTTACCCTAGGGTTTTGTGCATTAATAAATGGATGTCTCAAAAATTCAAAATTCAAGTGCATAAAAACATATCCAAACCGTGCATCACATTTAGACAGTAGAAAATAGTATTTTTCCAATACAGTAATTAACACTTAAAACCATAACTTAATTTTCTTAAATAATAAAACGTTATAATTTCCCACAAAATATAAAATTTCGTGGACTTCAAAATAAATTCCAAACAGTATAAAAATAAATTCTGCATTTCATTACGATCATTTTGACTATAAATTCGTCAGATTCCGATTTACCAGTCAAAAGTTATGAATTTTCAAAGTTAATTAAAATCCTTTAGATCAACAAATGAAAATTCACAAAATAATACTCATCAAAATAAATTATGAATGCACCACTATTTTTCATACATATAGACATAGATTAAATAATAATTTTATATAATTCTAAAGAATCGACCAATCAGAAATCTCCAAAAATCAATATATTAAAATGGGGAAATTGCGGGTATTACATTCCTCCCCAACTTAAAAATTTGTCGTCCCCGAGAAATGAAGCGAAAAGAAAACGCAAACAACCAAATAGAGCACAACACACAGCTTCCATGACTCCTTCCATGCGATTCTTTCCTGATAGGGAAACTCCTTTCACCAAACTGCTCACGTGCCAAATTGAGTCTGGTTTAAACAAGGTCAAGCAAAAGAATCTTCGACAACTTCTCAGGGTAACAATTTTCTGTGGTTTCATTAAAGTTCAACGGAGATAATTTGACAGGGATAGGTCACAAAATATATCAACAAAGTATTACAAATGGTCTTATACACAAGGCACACTTGGGTATGGTTGTGTTTTTCAAGTTCTATGCCAACTTTGTTAATAACTACTCACTCATGGGTATACTACTTCCTTGACACTTTAATGGGGTTACCTAATTATCACATTCCTCCCAGTACTTCAAACGACCAAGAATACAATCTCAGACACTAACTCCAGCTACACTCGGACAGTTGCGGTCTTACCCATCCTCAAAGCACAAAACCACATTTTCAATATTATAACATCTCTTACTATCGGGGAAATCAACCATTCTCAACAATTCTAGATCCTCCTAATTAATCACAAAAGTCAAATCCTTAACAACACCTTCTCGCTTAATACCCATAAGACACTAAACTATACTACTTTTCGTCCCTTATTCCTCTGAACTCAATGGGATTTCACCATAACTTACGCTCCATATCCTCAAATTAATTTTATTTCACCTTCCAGCTTCATCCTAAACACCACTATTTTTCTATCACCTTTGGTATTTTACTTACTTAACCTAAAAATTTACGGATTCCAACACCAAAATTACTCAGAAATTTAGCTGGTTGACTATGTCATGGAGCATTAGTTCATTCCTTTGATTAAAGCCATGATACAGGTATAGGATGGCTGCACGGAACACTGATATCCTCGAGAGAATTACTGTAGTATTAGAAAACTTGGTTACGACAAACCAAAATGTCCAAGCTAACTCCGCCAATATTAATGGATCGGTAGAATTTAAAGGACCGGTGGAGTTTAGGAGAAATGTACACCAAAGTTTGAAGACGGTTTTAATCCTGATGGGGTACAAAGGTGGTTACAAAAGTTGGAAAAGATTTTTAGGGTGATGCAATGCATGGACCAACAGAAGGTTACCTTTTATGTTAGTCGAAGAAGCAGAACATTGGTAGGATCACACCAGATGACTACTGGAAGAAGAACAAAGGGTGATAACCTGAGATGTCTTTAAAAAAAGGTTTATGGAGAAATACTTTCACGAAGAGTCTTCCGAAGAATAAAGAGATTGAATTATTTGAACTAAAGCAAGGATCAATGAATGTAGGGGAATATGTCAAAGTTTGAAGAACTGATAAATTATTTTCCTTACTACCATAATAATTTAGATGATCCAAATGATCCCTAGTATTTATTTTCTAACATCTCTCTTAATATTAAAAAAAAATTACTAAACTAATACCAAATACAAAACTTATATTTTTATTAATTGTATAAGAAGTTCAAAACGTTACAGATAGGCCACGCTTGTAAAAAACCAGGGCATTATGTAAAGAATTGCCCAACTAAGGGAAATGAAGAGATGAATGCAATAAGAATTCGAAAGGGAAAATGACTGGTAACACATGTGGATAAGTTCTTCAATGGGAACTGTTACGACTTTGTGGTCTAATAAGAGCATTAGATATTTTGTAGGTCACAGTCTTCTATTAGAAATTATCTTTTGTACCCTAAACTAAGTTATGGATGTTCCTAAATAATTATAATGGAAACGAATAGACAATTTTAAAGTTTACTCTTCTACAAAACCTTATACTAAACCGTATGAGGTAAGCTATTATATCATATTACGCACAAGTGAGGGAAATTTGGAATTCCATATATAAGCCAGCCAAACCAAGTAGTCTCAAAATATAACTGACCAAGTCCAAGATATTAGGAAACAAATGAAGAAGAGTGGTTAATTAGAGTCACCATCATAAAGGGGTCAATATGACTACGAACCAATTAAAAAATATTTCAAGAAGGAATATAAAGGACCAAACCTTGCTCTAAGTAGGAGAGAAACTTATAGAACTTAAGAAACGTCGAGAAAACCCCCATAAAAACAAAAACAAGAGTTTTTGAAGTTTTAATAAAGTCAAAATTTTCATACCATTTGATGAAAATGTATTTTTTTTCTAAAGTGGGAGATGTAACATCCATCAATTTTCATATTATATTAAATATGAATAAGTATTTTGGAATTTAAAATATACCATTTTGGAAGATAAATAAATTATTTGGAAAATAAATATATTTGGTTATGGCAATAGTGTATTTTCATTTGTTACATATTAAAGTATTCACTAGTCACAAGCACCCTTGAATAACCACCATATATAGAAAGGTTTAGTTTGTTGGATAATGTCTTGCTACTGTTTCGGGGTAAATTGGTGTGGTTTTTTTAAAAAAAAATTTGATAACATAATTATGAGTATGAGAATATTTAATCTTTTGTTTTTCTATGGTAATGTGTATGCGATCAGTTACTTGATATTTTTTTTTCTTATTTCCTTATCTACTTGTGCGGCTAATTATACACATTTGGTGATTTGCATTAAATAACATTATTACAATAAATGGTTTTATAGAAAAGTTTATGGTGTATATGATTCTCTTTCAAGGTTTCCTAGTTGTGATTATCATTTTTGTGCAAAATTTCATATTAGAGTTAATAGTCACGTAGGTCCTCGAAAGATACCTGTAGAATTAGTTAGGTCCCTAAAAGATTCGTGGAATCTCTTAAACTCCCCAAAGATCAACTTAGCATTACGTTAGTCCCTCCGTCCAATTTCGTTAGGAGAGACTTGACAGAATGCGACACGTTAAATGCTTTGTTGGCCCAATGCCATATTGGAAAGTTAAGAAGGTGTCATGTAGGATTCCGTTAGATAACTCGTAGGGGGACTAACGTGATGCCAAATTGATATTTGGGGGATTGAATAGATTCCACAAATCTTTCAAGGACCTAACTCATTCCAAAATGATCTTTGGGGTTTTAAGAAATTCCACAAATATTTCAGGGACCTAACTGATTCCACAAGTATCTTTCGGGGACCTATGTGACTATTAACACTTTCATATTATATTCCACTAAATTCATTTTTTCAAAGTTGTAAGCCACGTGTGTGCATTAGCCCAGATGTGTGCCTTCACTCACTAAATCCTGTGGACCTCTAAGTTTTCATTTAACATTCTTTACGTCCAGTTGTTGACACCATATGGTTTTGCATGGAACTAATGCAGTTTCAAATTGAGGGCACTACCAAGTTTTTTTTTATAAAAAAAAGGGCCCGTGAAAATTACGGGCCTTGTGTCTTCGCCTTTATTGCCGTGCAGTTGGGCCTAGTCTGTGTGGTTGCATATTCCACTCTCTGTTTTTGTTGTAATCTCTCATTAAAAAGGGTTAGCTAGGGTTCAATCAGTTCTCAAACAGTTCTCATGGAATCTGATCATGGTCGACCGCGACATTCGCTACTCCTCTTAGAAGAAGTCATTGAGGAAATCCTTTCCCGGCTCCCCGTCAAGTCTCTTGCGCAATTCAAGTGTGTCTCCAAATCCTGGTATTTACTCATCTCCAATCCCAAATTCATTAAATTACACCTCAGTAAATTTCCTAAATATGCAAACCTCGTTCTAACCTTGGAAAACCTTTCCCTTGAAAATGATGAGACTGATGATGATGAGACTGACGTTGTTGTCACTGACGCTGTTATTATATGTTGCTCTAAACACTCTTTATTTCACAACCCACCCCCCATCGTTATTCCTGAAGACATATGCACAAGGTTAAATTTCCCCTATCGGCCCTTAGGTTCCTGCAATGGATTAGTCTGTTTTGAGAAAAATGTATATTGCAGTGGTACATTCACTAAAAGGGTCTTTTTTTATAATCCTGCTTTAAGATTAACATCCAAAAAATCACCGCCTTTACTTACCAGTTTTTCAGATAATATGTGGATTGGGTCCGGGTTTGGGTATGATAGTTTAACCGACACTTATAAGGTTGCAACACTCCGCTCAGTGAAACAAAATATCACCATACTAGTTCACACCATGGGGGATGATTGTTGGAGACAAATTTTAAGTTTCCCGGCTTTTCCTCTTCTTAACCATCGTCATGGTGAGTTTGTGAAGGGCACTCTAAATTGGTTAGCTCTTCACAAATCTGGTTCTGCTTATGAATGGGGCAATGTTATTGTTGATCAATTAGTGATTTTTTCACTTGATTTGGAGAAGGAGACATTCAAACACTTGTGCCTACCTACTGATTTTGATGAACTCCCCTCTCATGAACCATCGCTTGCTGTTTTGAGGGATTGTTTGTGCCTTTTTCATTGTCACAGGGGAACCCATCTTGTCATATGGCAAATGAATGACATTGGAGTTGAAAAGTCTTGGACTGAATTGATCAATGTTAGTTATGAACATCTTCAATTTGTAAAGGATGATCCTGATTTTGCACTCGTACCATTGTGCACATCTGAGAATGGCAATGTTGTATTGTTGAGGAGCAATGAAGTATGTCAAGCAATTCTCTATAACTGGAAAGATAATACAGTTCAGCATATTGATATTCCCAATAACAGAGATTTGATTTATGCCATGGATTATGTTCAAAGCTTAGTTCTGCCTTGCTGAAATTAAGGTACTATAATTACCATTCTACTTTCCCTATTCTATTGAAATTAAGCTTGGTTGTCTGCGATTGCTTTTGTTTACAATTTCCACTTGCGATTGCTTTTGTTTACAATTTCCACTTGCTAAGTTATTATTTAACATACTGCAAGGGACATTATATAATCATATATTTTAACATAATGGACTTTATTCCATATTTAGTTTTTTTTTGTTCATTAATCATGCCTAATTAACGACTAGGGATCCAAATTTGATTTACTGACATTAACAAAATGTAAAAGAGTTCGAAAAAGGTTCACAAATTTATTTAGTCTTGGTTTTGTACTACACTTATGCATCGAAGGAATTGTGTTATAATAGTATAAAGCTAGGTATAGAAACATTACATATGTGGACCCTTCTGCTAACAAGTCCTAAAGAGTGTGGACCTTTATGGTGACAATTTCCGAAGAGTACAGAACTAGTGGGTTATTTAGTAATTGAATATTAGCATTATACATTTATTTCGATAATATTATCAGAGACTAATTTGACTGGTGCCCACAAAGTCAGGGATTAATTTGACATATTATTCATTTGTTTTGATATAAAATGTTCATTCAATTTTCTAGATAATTTAGGATTTTCTTAATTGAAACATCTTATGTTTTTCTTATCAAATGCAAAGTCTTATATGTTTAATTCTGTGAATTAGGACTCCACACCTTTTAGTATTGTTTTTCTTTTTGCAATTTAGTATATTTATTGATATATCAGTATGATCATTTAAATCCTAATTAACAACTAACAAGGTTGATTTTGGATTAGAATAAAAGAGCATATTACCTTAGAGGTTAAATAAACCATCAAGTTAAAATATTAATGTCATGTTTGGACGTGTTTCTTTGAGGTAGGTGATATCTTACCTCTTATGAAAATACCATTGTAACAATTTGATTGCGCTAATTTTGAATCATGTGAAGGGAGAAGCAAATTAAGAGAGATTCACAGAATACCTTGGATCACTATAGCGGAAGGAGAATACCAATGACTGCTATTGTTCTGCTCTAAGATGAGAGACTTTAACCACAAAACCTGGTAAGCATTCAACCAAATTCGGAACAAAGTGCATCTAGTATTTACAAGAGTAGAAGAAATGAATATTTTGCTGATCTTTAGTTATTGTGAATACATTTTTAAGGTATTTGTTTGTGGGAACAATTTTTTTGTAGCTCGCTATGAGCTTGATGTGGATTTATCTATGTTTATTCTGTTTTATTCTTGGATGAACTTATGTAAGCAATGAACTCCTCTTTTTGTGGAAGTAGGGATTGTTAGATGGGAATTTAGTGCCCATTGCTCTGTCCAAGAAGGACCTTACTTGATATACTTCATGTTAGTGATTTATCCAAACTCTTTATAATGGTTGTCTAGTATTTTCTTGGGAATTCAAACTTTTTTCAGACTTTGGGATGCTTTTTAGTTAAATTGTTTGTATGAGGATGTAGCCCGTTTGTCTCCTTTAAATATGGAATTATTATAACGTAATTATTGTACTTCCATTGACCTTTGGTTAAACAACACCTTTTATATATAACATACATATGCTTTTTGTAGTCTTGGTGTATCTCTCCTGCTTTACCATTTTTACAACAGATGATACGACAAAGGGATAGAGAAGTGTAGTTAAAGATGAAGCTCATATAGGACCAATGAAATGTTACATTACATTCATTATTATATAAAAGTAGGTAATAGTAGTCTACAACGTGCATGTCAACTTCCGATGTGGTCACGCTGGAAACAACCAGGTGTTGCTAGTATTTGTCTCCCAAGTATTAGGACATGTTATAATTATCGACTCAGTCTCTATAAGATTTTTTCAACAAAATTAGGCAAAATTAGTGATTTGATCCTCAAAGTTATTTCTATTTTTTAAAATTAAATCCTAATTTTATTTTCAATTTCATCACAAATGTGGTTGTTAATTTTCTCCTGATGTATGGGACAAGTGAACATTTTCGACACAGCCTCTTCATAGAATCGGAACATTCGTCATCTATTTAATAGAACTTAGCGTGTGCTCATATCTAAAGGCCATGTTCTTTTCACTGTTCTAGCAAATTACACCAACTTGCTATCATTTCATTAGGAACCAATATTTTGTTAGTCTGTTCATCTGCTAACATGTGTTTACTTTGCAAAGCATGTGCTATTCTCTTCCATAATATGATCTTTTTAGCAACTGATGTGTGCCCAAAGGAATAAGGGAGGATAATCAATGCTTACTCAAGAAAATGTTGTCTCAAACAAATGGATGTAAACATGATGTCAAAAAAACTTGATTAATTCATCATTAAACATCATTCAATGGACACTCTATTCACTTAGCCAATTAATAATTTAGGACACCATGAACCGAGGAACGAATGAAGTACTCATTACCTTTTCCCAAGTTAATTTCATTTTCTCCTCAAGATCGGAGTAATGAGTGACACTATTTCAAAAAGAGCAATATAGTCTTATATATGCAACTACATTTATTAAAAATTATAAAAACAAGTATTTTTATTATATTTTACGGATCTCTAAAACGGTTTAAATGTCTTATTCCTTTGCAACCTTAGCTCTACATAAAGCAGAACCTAAATCCTTATGGGTATCGGCCAAATATTGGCCTATCTCTTCAACCCTTTTTCTTAGCAGTCTGTTTGGTTTATGGTTGGTTGTTGTTGCCGACACTACCTAGTGGGACTTGATTGTTGTCTATTTGGTCTCATATTATTTCTGCTCATCAGGCATGTCTCTCTTCATCTTGGCCAACTCACTCTAAATTAATGATTTCCATTTTTCTATGTCGAAAGTGTGACGACCCAACTTCCTAACTCTTTTAAATAATATATTCCGAAAATGGCGACCAAATTTTTTTTTTTTGGATTCATTCCTCAAATCTTAGAAATCAAATTTATTTAAAACTCAAGATCAACTTAACATGTGCGGAAACAAAGTACTTTTCATTCATATATATAGTTTGCATCATAATATACATCATTTTCCATCGTACATAACATTTCTCCAAAATACATAAGTTACTTTTCCAAAAACTACTACTAGACTCTGAGTTAACCAAAACTGTTGACACAAGTGTAACCCAGAGCGTGTTCCGACTCCAAAAGTGGTTAGGATTCCCTAGTTATATACTATTACATATACTACCACCAAAACATAAGAAAATCACTCCTCGTCAGAATCCAATTCCACCGGATCCTCTTCCGGCTCCTCCTCGTCCTCGCTTTCCATTCTCATGGAAGGGCCGGGATGAATGGGCAGGCCTCATCTAGGAGGTGTACGCAGAGGAATAGGGTTTCCATGTTGATTATAGTTCGGATGAGGAGGGTTAGGACGATAAATAAACTATGGTGGTATATGCATAGTTTATATCAAGGGAATCCTTACCCGACGAGGGCGCATATGAGATAAGGGGTTTGGATGTCAGAAGGTGACTTCCACATCCCCTTCGAAAGTGGCGCGCTAGCCCTCAAAGTGCCAAACTCCCCTAAGGAGCGGGCGTATCTCTATGCAGAAAAGATTGCGAGCCATCACCTACATACAAAGGCAGAGGGTAAGTCATAACTAAACACAATAGAAAATGAGCATAATAGAGGCTAAAAATAACATACACAATTAAGCATAAAGCAGGTAATGATGCAGTTACATATGAGCAATACAGTTTCACATTTCTTCGATTCTTAATTAATGGTATGATGCATGCCTGCTTCCAAGCGTGATTGTTTGGTAGGACCTGGTCACATCTGTCTTCATCCTAAATCAAACATCCACCTTTTCTTTTAAACCGGAGCAATTCCATTTCATAGGGCATCACGATTCACCGAGAGCTAGCCTCAATTGTAGCTTTCTACGCCCTACCCTAAGCCCGCATCAACCGTGTGAAATCGAGCCATTCCATTTTTTTTTCACCATGCATGATAATGCCATATTTGTTTTCTAATCTTACTTAATTAATTCCACAAAATTTCGGCAGCATCCTGCCATGTAACTAAATAGTATCCAAGTGTCATTCAAAGTATATTTATTTCATGTCCCAGTCATTTCCAGTTATTAGTTAGCATAATTCATTTATTTATTATTCTGGATCATAAGATAGTGCTTAAGCACCGTATGATCCGTTTGTCCAGTATTAAATCAGGGCATAGCCTCCTTTGATGGTTAAACAGATAATATAAATTCCTTATTAGTATTATTAAGTAATTCCGAATCATAATATAGTATTTATGCATCGTAAAATTATAAACTCCATCGGGGCAGAGCCACCTTTGATTGTTTTAGAGAAATAAAATAAAAATTCCTTTGGGGTGATAGTTCGCCAAATGGGGTTAGGCAGTGCCACTGGGGTAATAGTCCGCCTAGTGGTCTTAGTATATATTAGATTTGAATATAACAAGGCATAAATAAAAATTAATTATAAATTATAAATTCTCTTTTCTTTTTAATTTTTCTAATCAGGGTTTAATCGATTAACAGGGTCGTTAATCGATTAACCCGATACTTGAAGCTTTTCTTTTTAATTTTCTGATCAGGTTTAATTAATTAAGAGGGCCATTAATCTGTTGGTTTTGGCCTCAAAATCTCGAGAGGGGGGGTGAATCGAGTTTTATTATGTATTGAAAAATTCGTACCAAATTAAAAATTTGATTTGAGTTGGAGAGATTAAACGTTCGTAATGGATCGCGAAAACGATAAGAAAAATATAATCGAGTAGCGCGGAAACGTAAACAAAATAAATATGCGGAATGTAAAAGAGAGAGGGATAGAAAAGCTTGCACCGGTGATTTTTATACTGGTTCAGCCTTCCCGTCGAAAGGCCTAGTCCAGTCCCCAAGCGACCCGCCTGAGAGTTCTTATAACCAAGCAATAGAGTCGCACCCTATTACAACCAATAGCACCCCACACACTACTAGGAACCTCCGTTCGCTAGGGGTCTCAATCACACAGCAGGGTTCCTCGCCCTACGACGTATCAAACGTCCACTAAGGGATTCTCTCCCTAATCACTAAGGTTTAGAACGATTTCACTGAAAGTGATTACAATAGTTTCTTGTGTTCTCACAACACGGATTCTACAATATGCTCTTATGATAATGAAGAATAAGTTTCTCTAGAAGTCACTCAGCCAATAAGGATTTGTTCTTTACAAAAATATGAACGATGAAAAGCAGAACTCTTAGAGAAGAAGAAGAAGAGAGAAACGTGCAGGTCGAAAAGAATGAATGTAAAAAATTTTTGTTCTGAATGTTGGAGTGAACCTTTTAAAAAGGAAAAACGATTTTGAATCAAAAAGGATTTTGAATAAGAAAAACAAAATCAAAATAGAATAATAAAAGATTTGTAATAAGTTTTAAAATCAAAATAAAATCAAAACGATTTTCGAAATAAAATAAAGATTTGATTCTTAAAACCAAAAAGGAAATAATTCAAAATTAAAATCATTTTCGAATTTTATAAAATATATCAGAATCTTTTCTATAAAAACAAATCAGGAAATAATAAAAATGATTTTGACACGTTTTTCAACAAATCATGAAATAATCGATTACATAGAAGAAATAATCGATTACTTCTACAAAAATAGAAATTCTTAAATACATTTGAAAAACATGTAATCGATTAGGCTAAGAATAGTTAATCGATTACATCACTCCTGTTCATTATATGATGCAACTATGATAATCGATTACACTGAGGAGTTAATCGATTATTAAGCCTCTGTTTTGCATATGATGCAACATCATGTAATCGATTACTACAAGACTTGTAATCGATTACAAAGCCTCTGAAAAATATATGATGCAACAAATATAATCGATTACTTGACCTATGTAATCGATTACTTTCATAAGAAAGTAACTGATTAACAAAATTCAATTAATCGATTACGGCTTCTCTGATTTTTCTATGATGCAACAAAGTTAATCGATTACTTTAGCAAATAATCGATTACTCTCTTTTGCACACATACAAATATACAGAGTTTTGTAACATCAAGAATTTTACTAAGGTTAAATGCAGAAAACACTTTTTCATGCAAAAACACGTTTTTCTTCTCCTCTCTAAAATGAAAAACTTATTGGCTTTGTAACTCTTTAAAGAAACAAAAACTTCATTACCTTACATTTGATCTAAAGAGAAGGTTTCTATTCTATGCTTGCTTGAGTATTCAATCTTGAGACTTGACTTGCACTTGTGAGCTTGAACTTGAGTTGGCTTGTTATCATCAAAACATATATTTGCATTACTTTGAAGTCCATAGAGAGTTTGAAGCATGCCTTCCAACCAGCTTGACTTCCAACATAATCGATTAACCCGATCCTTGCAACACCAAAAACTTCAGTTTTGAGCACCAACTTTTGACTCACGATTCTTCAATCAATTTCAACCAAAAACAAAAGTTAAGTGACATATATTACACATGTTTACAGCATCAACTTGCATCAAATCACATAGAATCAATAATCAATTTCCAATTATGCATAAACCTCAAATTTCAACACTTTTACATACCAAAATCAATTCCTTTTCTCAATTTGCCGATACCTACTCCACATTTATCTCCCTTCGCTCCCCAACTTAAATCAAACTTACCACCAACATCGCTCATTGCCACTTAAAATCCTTACTTATACTATGTTTTGCCTCTAATATCACACCGCTAAGGTTTATCACCACACTTTAATCCTTAAGGATTACACTAAGATGGGGTACTGCTGTTACTACCAAGCTCAAATTCTAAAGGTATTCCTGCTAAGATCATTCCATACATGCATTCTTCCTTGGTTTCTTCCCACTAAGACGCTACTTCTAACTCCCATCAACACACTAGCGCACTCCTCCAAGGGATTCCGCTTACTGGGTAGGGTTTGATCCTTGCCATTGAGCCTTAAAACGAATTGGTTTCATCACTAAACATTCCCTAGTAGCCATAATCTTTACCATTCTCTTTTGTATATTCGCTTTACTAAACACCTCCAAGGAATAAATTCCTAGAAATTCCATCCTACATTCCTTAGTCGGCTAACAACTCCATCATCCGCCAATCTTTCAAAACTTTTACTGTAACAACCCGATTTAATAACTTGAATATCTTTTTATTTATTAAAAATCCAGGAAAATTTTTTTTTAACACATTGGTGACGTGGACATGAGATCGTTTTCATAAAAACATTTTCTTAGTAATCAAACCATTCATGTCCCCCAACACGCATCAAGTTCCAAATCGAGATGTTACCAACATCACGCTTTGAAACTCTTTCTTCCATTTTCATAAAACATTTCATTTTACAAATAGTATTTTCAAAACCCATTACTTTTATCAGAGTTATAAAATTTGTAAGACATACAGTCCCATAAAACGGTTACGTCAAGGTAGAGCCATTCCTTTTGAGTACATATCAAGATAGTTCATTACATACTTAAGACATAATTAAAAACTTATACTATGGGACACCACCATCATCGGGCACTCGCGACAACTCCTACGGCTCCTCTGCGTCTTCAAACATTTCTTCGTCATCATCGGGAAATGTTGGATTCATCGTGAAATCTTGATACAAGCCTACTCATCATGTCCTTCAAGTCCAATCCTTCAAGCGTGAACAGTGTATCAGTGATCTCCACACTGATGGATCGTCCCCTCCATCTCCAACCGACTGGAGTAAACTCCCAGCTTCCATCGTCCAAATTCACACAGATCTTGATGCTATACGCCATCTGCGTTGCGTGGTATGGAATAAATTAATAAATAATAATCCCTTTAAAACATAAATCAAAACATAATAATCCACCATTATAAGAAAAAATTCCAAATAATTATTTCTACTCGTAATTTAAATCAAATAACGAATTTATACAAATTTTAAAATAACTGACCAATCAGAAATCTCGAAAATTAATTTATTAAAATGCTGGAAATTGGGGGTGTTACATTACTCCCCAACATAAAAATTTTCTCGTTTTGGAGAAATGATGCGAAAAGAAAACATAGCAAGCAAAAAGAAAAGCACACACATAGTCATACGACTTCCACAACTCTCTTTGGTTGTCACATCAGGACAACAACACTTTACTCGTCAAGCCACTGACGTGTCGAATTGAGCCAATTCCGAGGAGACTTAAACAAAAGGGTTATTTTCAATGTTTTTCAAAGCCATCATTCTCAAGGTCACATCAATCTTTGAAAGGAGATTGATAGGGATAGGTCGCAAAATGGTTAACAATAGGTCTTGCTCATGGGGTTTTACTGGGTCTAGGTGGATCTTGGAAAAGTCTGTAGCTCCTTGCCAATCCTTACGCGTACACTACTGGCTTATATACTTACTCCTCTACTCACGACTTTGGGTGTGACTTCTTTTCTAATCCAATCATTCTTCCTTCTATCATTTATACTCACAAAAATTTCAATCTTAAGAATCAACTTAGGCTATACTTACACACTCGGGATCTTCCACATCCTTATAAATACAAGGTCTTTCTCTAAGCCATTAAAATATTTCTCAATTATCGGGAAACCATCATCCTTTAATAACCTTAAGCTTCTATCAATAGTCATATTTGTCTAATCTTCAACCATTCCTTCTTATTTAATCCTACATGGACACTAGACTTTAATACTTTCATTCATACTTTCTCTTCTCTTAGCGGAATTTCATCCTAATTTTTGTTCTATATCCTCAAAATAGCTTCACTTCTCTTCTCAGATTCATTCTAAATATCAGACGTCCTCTTCATTCCTTAGAAAATTATGACCTAACTAAAGCACTTGAGGGTTGAATCATCATATTTCATCTAATATCATCAACGCATCCATACATTCACACTACTTTCTTCTTCCGTTTCTCCCCAACTTTGATTCAACTTATTACTATAACCGCTCGTCGTTGCTAAAATCCTTATTTACACTCCATTTGACTTCTAATCTTCAACTACTAAGATTAATCATCCTATTATAATCCTCAAAATTTACGTACTTACCTATCACAACTTTCCACTTTCAATCCTAACATCGGACAACATTCTTCCCCCGATCATTCCATTCTTACGTTCTCTGTTGGTTCCTTCACTTAGAACTACTACTTCCATCTTGTATGGGTAATCTAAAACACTTCCTCATCGTGATTTATTCTACGGGCAGGGTCTAGTTCAAATAATTTGTCCATAAAATAGATCATTTTCACTACTAGGCTCCTCCTAACCTTCAAAATTTTCATCGTTTATCGCCGCCAACTTGCTTTCCTAAACTCTTTAAGGAACAACTCTCAAGAATTTTTCCTCTAAAATCTTTAATCAACGAACTTTTCCGCCATTTTCCTTCATAAGTTCAATTTCATGGACACCGCAAGCTACAGGTTCTAAGGTTCGATCCTCATGGATCGTCAACCTAAGGGTCACTTTCGTTCTATTCCAATACTTCCATGATCATACCCTCAAAGTCTTTCCTTCACAAAGGAATCCAAATGGATTGGCAAAGCTATGTTGGGTGACAAGGATCAGAAAATAAACCTTGGGCTCAATGAATTCACAGTTTTGTCAAAGCAATTCAACAAAACAGGGTCATTATCACAAATCACAAGGAAAAGGTTCATTAAGGTGGATAATTCACGGTTCATCCGACAAAGGACAACACAATTGGGAAATTAAGGATAGGCAAAATTGTCATAGGGTAAGGTTTTAACGTAGACTCAATTCGCTTACCATTGCCGCCAAATGCGAGCAAGAGCAGAAAGACAAGCAGACCAACCGAACGATCAAGCCGCTCCGACGTTCCTTCAACTCATCGTAAGACTCCCCATCAAGCAGACACGACACCGACTCAAACACACAAACAAACAAACAAACAGGGTTCACACAACCCAATATGCAAACCTATGCTTGAGAGTACTCTGATACCATAAATGTAACACCCCGATTTAGTAACTTGAATATCTTTTTATTTAGTAAAAATCCAGGAATTTTTTTTAACACATTGGTGACGTGGACATGAGATCGTTTTCATAAAAACATTTTCTTAGTAATCAAACCATTCATGTCCCTGAACACGCATCAAGTTCCAAATCGAGATGTTACCAACATCATGCTTTGAAACTCTTTCTTCAATTTTCATAAAATATTTCGTTTTACAGATAGTATTTTTAAAACCCATTACTTTTATCGGAGTTATATAATTTCTAAGACATACAATCCCATAAAACGGTTACATCAAGGTAGAGCCATTCCTTTTGAGTACATCTCAAGATAGTGCATTACATACTTAAGACCTAATTAAAAACTTATACTATGGGACACCACCATCATCGGGCACTCCCGGCAACTCCTACGGTTCCTCTGCATCTTCAAACATTTCTTCGTCATCATCGGGAAATGCTGGATTCATCGTGAACTCTTGATCTGTCAGTACGAGCCTACTCATCATGTCCTTCAAGTCCAATCCTTCAAGCGTGAATAGTGGATCAGTGATCTCCACACTGATGGGTCCCCTCCATCTCCAACCGACTGGAGTCAACTCCCAGCTTCCATCATCCAATGGGTTCACACAGATCTCAATGCTATACGCCATCTGCGTTGCGTGGTATAGAATACCAGCAGAAGAAATAGGGTTGTGGAGAGAGTGAGCAATCCCAACGATTTCTCTACGACGAGTGGAATTACAGAAGGCACAATATTAAGACAAGCACACATCAATATATAAATACCAAATAACAAATTACACAACATAATTCACATCATCATCATTATCAATATCATTTATCATTGTACATGGATACTTTTATTCGTGCCATTCTCTCTCCCTTCACATTCATTTCTTTCATTACTTATTTCACTATGCCACATCACATCTCGTAATCATAACACGTCACGTCCTTGGTTTTGTCCATACTTTCTTATCACTTGACCTTTTCCAATTTCCTTTCTCAACAATTCGCACGGTATTTTAATCTCGTATTCCGACGATCCTTTTAATAATTTCACCTTACTTTATTAAGTCTTATAAAAGCGCATCCAACGATGACAGGGGAAATTAAGGAAATGTCATCAAGGAGTTAGTTAGCACACATACATCTCCTCCAATCCTCCCATGCCTAGTCGGAAGCAAACAGGAGTATAGGAACCTTAACCCACGCCGGTCGAACAGCCGAGAATCCAACAACATCTGTATTTGTCGAAGCCACAACCGCACAGGCCGGCCATCATGACAATTAGCATTTTATGAGACATTGCAAGGGCCCAACACCAATCGACTACCCGCCTCGTTCAGGTTCCCTCTCACTGTTCCAAATTTGACCAAGGGGGCGACAGTACTTTCCTAGTTCCGGGTGCAGAACATGATACGATCCCTTGGGTATTAATCCCCGATCATTTATAGACTCGTTCTTCCTAGGAAAGCACTCCAGGTTACTTGATGTTTCACCGTCATCACCCTCCCCTATCACAATCACACACCTGGATATCCGCAGATAAACAGGGTATCTTCCTCTCCACTACTTCACACTCAACTCACCGCATTATTCAATGTCTTTTAAAGTTTTATTAATATTTTATTAATCTTAGGTTCGGACGAGTCGCCCTTGTTCATCCCTTCGGTGAACCTCGACCTTTAATCGAATCTTTCATATCAACGCTTTCTCGATGTTCCGAAGTTGTCATGATCATTGATCACGTCGGGGAGCTCCTCAACCTGGAAAACACGTCACATCAATCGTACATCTTGGAGAGTTCCTCAAGCACGTACACATTACGCTAATTCTTTTGCCGCTCGTCACGTACGCATCACGGATTCCAATCATATTAAACTTATCATTTCTTTCCTTGCACTTCTATTTCCATAATTTCCAGAGTTCCTCAACACATCGCGTCATTATTCAAAGCCTCTTTCTTTCCTCACTTAATTAAATACCATCGCATTATTTTTACTTTTCATAATTTCCATTGCCTCACTTAATCGCCATCAGGGATTTATCATTCATGCATTTCACATGGTTCAATCATTTAACATTACCATAGAATATTCATCATGCATAAGAATAAAAACAATTCATATATCATCATGGCATAATGACATTAATAACATCATGCGTTATAAGGTGCATGGTCCTAGTCCCCTTCGTATACGTGGCCACACACACAAACAATTTGCCACGATACTACTTACCTAGAGACCACTAAGTTCCGATCTTTGAGATGATACATAACGTCTTAATATTTACCTAAATACCACAGTGTCTGGGGAAAGCCCCTCTCTCACCTTAATTCCAACAATGCTTGTCCAAAAACTGCTACGGGTTCTCCCGACTGTGAGTTGCTCCAATTTTCCAACTTAAAAATCCTTGCTTAAAACAAGAAACACAATTAATATAAAGTTATCAATTCAACATCCGTACTTAATATCAATTCACTTTTGAAAACACGTTTGAAATCCTTATCGGGAAATCACAGAAGAAAACTTTTACTTTCTCAAATCGAATCCAACTTTTGGATATATTTTAAATACTTCAAAATCATCTCAACACAATGAATAAAACATTTTAAAATAAATCTTTGGTTGCTGGTTCGTTCCGGACAGCCACAGTTTAAAACCCAAAAAAATAGAAAAACTCTACTTTTTCATTCAAATTCTCTCTAAATCAAATACCATTCGAAAAACACGAGCTTTAAATCAATCGAAAACATTTTTATAAATGAAACACAATTTATTTAATTGCTGGACTGCGGAGGAACAACTCAAAATTGCACTTTTGGAAAAATCCGAAAACATCAAAAAATCGTACTTTAAATCCCCTAACTTTTTCCTTCGAAAGAAACACTTAAAACAATTTATTTTTCAAACACAACACTATGCAACAAGATAGGACAGCAACGAATAAGCTTAACACTTTTTCAATTAAACAAGTTCTTTTCAAACATCAATTAATTTCAAGATATAGTATAAAACCAAACACAACACCTAAACTAATTAGCTTACAATTTATTCTCACATAACCTAGATACAAATCTACATCATATCTATTTAAGCACACCAAAATGTCTTCATATACTGTTCAGCCAAGTCACCAAAATGCACAAAAGTTCACACATATCCAAAAAGTATCAATTTGAGTATTAGTTCAATTACGGGAAAAATAAGAAAGACACAACTAAAAACCTTATCAAATCAATTCATTTGAATCCCAAAATTTACAGAACACATGCACATATGTCAAAGTTTAACGTATAAAATTTTAAAGTCATTTGAACAATTTTAACTTAAGTTTCAAATCGAATTTTGCTTAAAAATCCAAACGGTACTGCTGCTGACCTGAGGGCAAAATGCAACAATTAAAAATAGTAATTCAATTCCGATTCGCATGAAAATCGGTACAAAACTCTCTTAGACAGTATATAACATCTCATAAGAATTTCAGAATATTTGGAGTTTTTTAAGTCACATTTTTCTAATTAAATTTGTCACTAAGTCTGAAAATCCTGAACCATTTGGTTCACTGTTTTGCTTCTATAAAAATTATCGAATCAACTCCAAATCTCTTCACAATTTACAGAGAACCTTAAGACAAGTTTAAGGAACTACCATAAAAATTTTAAGCCATTTGAAGTAAGTTAATTTAAAAACTATGTTTGGGTTTAACCCGAAAAGCTTATTTTTCCGAAATCATTTTTACAAAAATAACTCAAATACAATTATCAAACCAACTCTAAAAATCACATAAAAATTCAGAGGTACTAAAATTAGAATCACCAAAACAGTGACCAAGTTTTACAAGAATTGAACTTGACGAAAATATTTTTCACTCAAACCTTTTGCCATTGAAAACACCATTTTCTTAAACTTTCATTATCAAACAAAAATTTAATTAAAATATCATAACAATTTCAAATCCTTTCAAATTTTTCAGAATTCATTCAAATAGCATAATGGATCACATATTAAAATTTCACAGCAATCAGACTCACACAACTATTGTAACATCCTACATTTTTATACTTTTAGAAAATACATTAATTAACCTTTATTTGAGAAAACATTCGGGGTTTATAAAAATTTTGACAGAGTTTCCTTTATAAATTGGACTTTCCCCGAATAGAATTAAACCTGTCAGTCCAGAACAGTTTTCAATTTGAAATAAATAATGCTATGGCATACTTTAAACCTTAACAAAATAAAAGATATACATATAAATCTTACAGTTTCATAAAAATGCTTAAACAAAACAAAGTCATTAATTACAATTACAATTACAAAAATCTATTTATTACAATATAACCTATGACTGGTTGCTCAACCTCGTGACCCTTGGGTCACTAGTACCAATATACTCTATACTATGAGTATACCGTTCTCGGCCTTGATCCTTTCGTGCCTGTCTCCTTGGTGTACCTAATATGTCCACTGTAAGGGTGAGTACTTTGAAATCTAGATCAAAGAAAACGCTTAAAAACTGTAATAAATCATAAATAGGTATATTCAAACACAAACAATAACAATTAAGCAGATCACAATTCACTTATCAAGTACAACGTCATAACACTATCCAGTTTAACTATATCACATATATATATATCTTTAATATCATGCATTAATGCGCAATCACATGGTTATGCCTTGCTAACGTCACACTTAGGTGGATTAATTCTCGAATCCAACATTGAACACTTTATTTCATTTTAAACACTTTTACACTTTTGTATTGGATTCGACGAATTGAAACACCTTCATAATGCATTCACACTTTCCCTTTCACTTGCATACTTTTCACTTTACTTTTAACACTTTTACACTTTTAACGATTGGGTACATTGTGCTTCACATTCTCCCCGAAGGAGGGTTCCTCACACAATGTACCTATACACTTTTAACACTTTAACTTTTAACACTTTTACACTATTGGGTACATTGTGCTTCACATTCTCCCCGCAGGAGGGTTCCTCACACAATGTACCTATACACTTTCCCTTTTCCATATCAATAATAACACAACCACCTCACAACCGTCCCTCCACTCTGGGGAAAAACCGACCAGGAGTAAGCATTTCTCAACCTCTAGTTGGGTGCTTCACCTCCACTTAGGAAGGTCCCTCGCTCACCCGCTTGCACAACACTTCACCTCCACTTAGGAAGGTTCCTCATGCGATTTGGGTTGATTTGTCCAAATCGGGCTTTAGCAGAAATCACCCTCGACTGGCCCAAAGAAACCAAGGTAAATAGAATTATTATGGTTTGCATAGAACCAACCCCCAATACGGGAAGCAAACCCGTATCCTTTGCAGGATCAAAGTTCTCCATAATAATTCCTAACATTTACTCTTGTCCTCATCAATCGCGAAGCGACGTGTGTTTTTCCCCGACACCTAACGTCCACCTTTTCACCATGCATGATCCACTATCCTAAGTGTTTCTCAATTGAATTTAAGACCCTCTTTGTTCTTTAGAAAATGTCATTTAATTGGTTTAAACTCAATTGAGAAATACTTGGCCCTATTTAATGCATAACTATATGAATGTCATTTACAATTTACTTATATACACTTTAATAATATTAATACAAACAATATCAATCAACAATCAGTCGACATACTCAGGTATGTCTCAGGGACTGTAATTTAAATCACCTTCCTAGGGTTCTTCACTTCCTACTTTACAATTTATAAAATCAATTAATATAAACATACATTAATAACATATCACTAAAACTTAGGGTTCCTAACTATACTCTACCCTCCTACCCATCAACCTAACCAATCAATAATATACCTAATTATAACTCTATTACTATAATTAAACCCTTCCTCTAATACTAGACCAAAGTACACCCCTTACCTCTTGGAGAGAAGAGGAGAAAGAGAGAGATTGAGGGAGCACCAACACCCACTCCAATCCAAGCTCCTATGTGCTTCCTCTCTTGATTCCTATGACTCCTCAAGCTCCTAGGATGAGTTGAAGCTCCAATTGCTCCAATTGCACACTTTAGGGTTTAGGGTTCAATTTGGGGGTTTTTGTGGGAAAGAGGGGAAATTGGAATTGAGAGAGAGGAAAGTATGAGGGAGTAATGGGGAATTGATTTGGGGTGTTTAATTTGATTTTATATGGTGGGAACTTGAAGAAATCAAAAGCCCTAGGGGAGAAGAGAAGAGAGAATTCGTGAGTGAGGAGAGAGAAAATTTTGTGAAAAATGAGTTGAAAACGTGTTTTTAAGCTGATATGACGGTGGTTACTCGATTAGCCACTTTGGTTAATCGAGTAACCCATGTAGATTTGGCTTAGAACTCAGGCCTTACTCGATTAGTCGCATGCTTACTCGATTAATTCGTGAGCATCATTCGGCCTTACTCGATTAATCGCATGCTTACTCGATTAATTCGTGAGCATCATTCGGCTTAATCGCATGCTTACTCGATTAATTCGTGAGCATCATTCGGCCTTACTCGATTAACTCAAGTGTTAATCGAGTAACTTAAGTGCACCCTACGGCCATTACTCGATTAACTCCAGTGTTACTCGAGTAACCAGTTCAGCCCACTTAAACCCTTGAACTTCAAAGCACCGTAACGTTTTCGTTAACCGTCGGATCTTGCTCAAATTTTGAGGCAAGCTTCCTAACACACTTATCTTAATATCCAACGGTGGAATTTGGGTTTAGAGCTATGGATCTTTTATTCCTAATTTCCTAAAGTCCTATACTCTTAATCCTTTAATAACCTTTCTAAACCAAAATCTTAACCTAACACATTCCTTTCTCTTCACTCTAAACCGATTCTAACTTATTTCTACTTCATATAAACCCACTCTAAGCTAACTACCACACTCAAAACACTTAAGCACACACTAATTCTAATGCCCATTATCGTTTCTAAATGGAATCGACACTTAATAATACTACGACACTTGCCGGAATCCTACTCACTAATGCACCTAATCACTTAGCAAATTTGGGGATGTTACAATTCTCCCCCACTTATAGGAATTTCGTCCCCGAAATTCGGCTCACTTCAAAGGAAAGCGAAGATATGGATCTATATGCTCGGTTGAATGAGAGGTCTTAACCTACTTCAGAATGGACACAATCTTTGGGGAATTCGCTCCCCCACTTAGGATACGACTCCGGTTGGGTTTCTATTACTATATCTACTTGATTGCTATTGATACTTTGACCATAAAGTCCCACCTAGTTCCTTAAGGTTCAAAACATGAAGCTCGAAGCCTATGGGCAATACCTGACAACACAGACCTACTTAGCCCTATATCCAACACTACCTAACACTATTCAATAAAACCTAGACATTCAAACTTTCACAACACATATTCATATACAATCCAGATAAAGATAATCAAACACAACACAAACATCAAAGTATTATGATATATATATATATATGTATATAAAGATTTTCATTTTTAAAATCAAATACAATTTAAGTAAGAGAAACATCATTTGAATTTCATCCAAGAGTTCATTTCTTCAAAGAAAAGAAAAACATGGATTCAACACAAGATCAAGTAAAACAATCCATACACACCCAAAAAGGAGTTTTGCATTGAGGAGGAGAAAAGGGTTTGAAAAGTTTTGCAAATAGTGAGACTCCCTTAGGATCACAGGGAATTATGATCGGCGTATGGATGAAAATAAAGTTTTGAAAGGAAATAGTTCAATGCATCGGGTTTCCAAAATAAGCGTGAGTTTTTTTTTATAGAGAAACTTAAGTGATTGAATACTATATATATGTATCCATAGAAAGTTGGAAATATGTTTAAGACATGTGATGGAAAATGCATTTCAATCATAGGTATAGAAAATAAGTTGTTGTTTTCCATTACAAGTTTGTCACCTGTAAGGTTTTCTCTAAAAAGGTTACTTTGAAAAATATAGACATACTAGGAAAACAGAATTTCAAAATTACCATGTGGGGAAACACAAGGCAAATAAACTCTGAAAAATTCATTTGGTAATTAATTAATAGAAGTTAATATAGTATTCTTTTAATATCGTTTTCAATAGAAGGTAGAAGATAGTCTTAGTCAAAAATCGATTTAAAATAATACATATATTTATATATAGTACTTAAAAGAATTTAAAATTTGGGGATTACCCAAATCATAAGAAAAGGTTCATGAAAACGTTTGGACTTAACATATAGTCCTAATAAGATTAAAATCGTAAATACGCATATATACAAGTCCAGCGTTCGAAAACATTTGAAAACCGCTTCCTATATGCACATCTATATGCCTACACAACTATGCCCAAACTCTAGGACTCACTAAGATTGAACCTAGCTTCTACCGCTCGGTCAATGAATGAAAACTATCGGGCTTTACACTCAGCCTAAGAGAACTCTACAATGCAAGACTTCAACTCATACTACACTCACTAATCTTCCTAAGGTTTAAGGTTTCCTAATTGGTTCCTTAGGTTTAAGATCGCACAACTAAGACTCGCTCTTAAATCCTAGTTAAGACTTCCTTCTTACTAACTAGACCTTGGTGCTACGACATTTTATAATGGATGCTAAGACTAGGACTTGAACATTCACAAACTACATTCTACGGAAGAGTTAATGATGGTTTGAAAATAGTTGGCACTTCCGGAATACAGTTTGTTCAATAACACAACGAATTCCTTGGAGTTCTATATGAACTTGAAGGAATAATGGATAACATCAATTACTATGGTTTGGCTCTAGACTAGACTTTAACTCTAGGGTGGCTACATTACCTTTAACTTACCTTACTACCTTCGATTCACATTTTCCACTTCCACATTACAATGGAAATAATTAAGTACCAATTTCGGCGTAAAGGTTTGGTACTTGGTGATAAAAGAGTTTTCAAGAGTTTTCATTTTCTTTAAAATGGAGAAAACATTCTATACCTTTGTAAATTCATTTCATTTAAAACTTAAACAAAATTGTCGTTTAGGAAAAGACATGTCAAGCACTTACGAGTTCAAATCATTCATATAAGTTTTCAAAAATCATTTCACAACCATTTGAAATTGACTCTGAAGCTTGAGGATTCCTTTGTCAAAGAAAATAAGAATCCTCTATAATCGTCAAACTCAAATAAAAGGAACAGATTTACGGTCAAAAGTTTAATGTCATTCATCTTTCCAAATTCTAGTGAATGCCTTTCCTTTTATTTTTGTTTGTAGGTTCGAATTGACTTATGTCGCTTTAATTGAGTCCCTATCAATTGATAATCAGTGTAATTTACAAGTAAACCACACTGTCATGCAATTAATTAGGAATTCGCCATATAAGTAAAACTTTCTTGAAAATCAGTGTTACGACATTCAATCAATTATCAGAGTTTGAATCAATTCCATACTTTGAAAAATATCAAAACATTATTGTACTTGACATTCATTTCGAATTATAGTATTAATACTTTTCGAAAATAGAGTCTTGTGAAAAGTCCATTGCAAAAACGCTTTCATATTCTAATAACAAAAATTAGAATACATTTATCACCGAAATATAATGTGGAACTGTGAAGGCAATTAGATCTTACTAAGTCAACACTTAGTAATTGTAGTTAAAGGCAATTGCAAAAGATTAACTCCTAATCACTTCCGCTGCGTACTCTAATGAAGAATGCTCGGAAGGTAAACTAGACAATTTCTAGTACCGACCCTATTCTTAAACTTAGAAAATAAATCCAACAATTATTTGGTTGGGTTCAAGGACTTTAACAATGTCATCTTCCGATGAATACAAAATGCGAGGGATCCGTCTCGATTCTATATTGCATTGGAGACAAAATTGTTTCCGTGCTACTTGAGTTCCAATCAAATAAGGAAATGACTCATCTTCGATTCAAAAGAAGGCTTTGGAATTTCATCATAAAACGAAATCCCAATCCCTTGTCATATTTTGAAACAGACATGACCAATTCAAAACTAAGAGTTAGTACTTCCCGGTGGGGTAGCAATTTCATGCTCTGTCCCGTTGGGAGTTTTCCTTTCCCTTAATTTCTACTTCTTGCCCGTTCCTAAATACAACAAGTTATTCGTCGAAAAATTTAGTTAGCCCACCTTAAATTGAAGATATACCCCTATGAGTACTAAACTATGACTCACCCTAATAAACTATACGCGTTCCCACTAATGATGCATGCATGAACACTATAGTGCATTACTTAATCAACTATCTATTAGTTACTCTCATGTGGAGTAACTCATTGGGAGTAGGAAAATCCATACTCCGGGCCGAGGATTGCAACCATTGCTCTGATACCAACTGTAACATCCTACATTTTTATACTTTTAGAAAATACGTTAATTAACCTTTATTTGAGAAAACATTCGGGGTTTATAAAAATTTTGACAGAGTTTCCTTTATAAATTGGATTTTCCCCGAATAGAATTAAACCTGTCAGTCCAGAACAGTTTTCAATTTGAAATAAATAATGCTATGGCATACTTTAAACCTTAACAAAATAAAAGATATACATATAAATCTTACAATTTCATAAAAATGCTTAAACAAAACAAAGTCATTAATTACAATTACAATTACAAAAATCTATTTATTACAATATAACCTATGAATGGTTGCTGATGAGCATTTTATTTCCCATTATTCCTTGCATTATTTTACTCCTATTATTGATACTTGTTGCCCATTTGACATTGATTAGCTTGATTTATTGATTTAGAGTTTATTGGACTAATATTCCGAATATTGTTTAATTTGGAATTATTTAGCCTAATTAATTCTATTTCTATTTTCAGGTAATATTTGGCACAAGGACACTTTGGGAAGTTTGGAAATGAAGATTGAAGTATTGAAGTGAAGATTGTAATTTGCATTTAGGTCCCTTTTTAATTGTAATGTTCAGAATAGTGTTTCTTAGGATTTGGGCCCATGTTTTAGGCCCATTTTGTGTCTTAAGAGGGGAAATTCGTGTAACCCCCCAAGACACACTCCCATTTCAGATTTCCCACTCTCTCTCTAGGTTAGAACTTTTCTCTTGGCTCTCCCAAGTGGTGGTGGCTGCTAGGGTTTTGTTCTTCCCCATTTCTACTCGTTTTTCTTCATTTATGGCCATGGAAGGCTAGACTTCAAGGGTTAATCCCTTTGGTATTGTATTATCTACTCTTGAGCTCTTGTTATTAATGCAATTTCATTTTCTCTTCTCTGTTTTCATGTTTATCGATGTGTAGTGGTTTGCTTAATTCCATTTCGTAGAGATAATACATGAATATAAATGCTTAATTTGTATTAACTCGTAAAAACTCCAATTCTGGTTTCTGATGCTTAATTAGAAGTTAGGGTTTGGAGTGATAACTGAATTTTCGCTTAGTATTTGGTTATCACGAGTTGGACAGAGGAGAGGAGAGGAATCGATCTTTAGTGAGCTAGGATTGAGTAGTGTACGTAGCCAAAGGGGTTTGCCCGCTTTTGTTTCTGATTTTCTTAGTTTTTATATTCTGTTTATGTTTTGTTCTTCACATTTGTCACACACAAAAACCCCCCCATTTTACTGCACACTACGTGTTTGATACTTTGCCTAGACCGATATTCGCTGGGAAACGACCTAGGATCACCTTCCTAGTACTACAGAATAAACACCTTTTATTTTGATCGGGTACGGCCTCGATCAAAATTTGGCGCCGTTGCCGGGGATTATCGGTTCTTGCCAAAGATCATAAAGTAGTTAGTTAGATTAGTTAGTGTAGTTAGTGTGTGAATAAGCATTCTGATAACTGATTGAAAGTTGCCCTGTTTGCTGATTTGCTGTTCTGCACAACTGATGCTATTCTAGTGATTCTGTGAGTGCCATTCAACATAGCTGTGGGTGGAATTGTTGCACGAAAATTGGTATCCACACTTGTTTCATCATATATTAGTGTGTTGATGCATCACAGACACTCAGATAGGCACTGGTTGTGAGTTCCAGAAAAATTTTCCAAGTTTCAGCAGTACTTACTATAAATAGGCATAACTTTTGATCCGTAACTCGGAATTTGACGAAATTTATATCAAATCGAAGGGAATTTTCTGAATAATCTGATTTTTCTCACTTCGTTAGAAAACCCCTTCGTTTGGATCCTGAAAAAGCCTGTTTACTATTTCTTTTTTATTTTACAAGTTCTATTTTCTTAGTTTTTGGTCACTTTTTTAATTCTTTGACTTGGTTCCCTTTTGAATTTTGTCCTCAAACTTTCTGTGATATGTTTTCATGATTTTAGGGTGCTTAAAAAAATTAAAAAAAAATTTTAAAAAAATAAAAAATTTGTTGCCGATTTTGGTCATGCATATCTGTTACAGTATGCTATGGTTGATGCTGTTCTGTTCAGTACATGACTAGGGGCAACCCAAGTTATTTGCATCCTTACAACCCTGAAATTGATAGAACTTATCACAGATTAGTTAGACAAAATAGGAATCAGTCATTAGGTAGTGAGTCAGAGTCATCTTATAGTCCATCTAATTCTGATTCTGTTTCTATTTCTTCTATTCCTTCTACTTTTATTCAATCTGATTCTATACATTGTGATAACATGGCTCAACCCCCACCAAGGGAAAGGACACTTAGGGAGCTGGCTGCACCTGACTTCACTATTGAAGACTCGTGTATCCGGTATCCTGATGAGGATGTTCCTTTTGAGCTTAGAACAGGACTAATCCATTTGTTGCCCAAGTTTCATGGTCTTGCAGGTGAGGATCCTCATAAGCATCTCAAGAAATTCCATATAGTGTGCACCACAATGAAACCACATGATGTGCAAGAGGATCATGTCTGTCTCAGAGCATTTCCACATTCCTTAGAGGGTCTAGCACAAGATTGGTTATCTGACTTGGCCCCTGGTTCCATCACAAGCTGGGATGACTTGAAGAGGGCATTTCTGGAAAAATTCTTCCCTGCAAATAGGACCACTGCAATCAGAAAGGAAATTTCTGGTATCAGGCAACAACATGGAGAGAGTCTCTATGATTATTGGGAGAGATTCAAGAGGTTGTGTGCTTCCTGCCCTCACCATCAGATCTCAGAGCAGCTTCTCATCCAGTACTTTTATGAAGGTCTCAACTTCATGGAAAGAAACATGGTAGATGCTGCAAGTGGTGGTACATTGGGAGATATGACACCCTTACAAGCCAGGAGCAAAATTGAGAAGATGGCTTCCAACTGTCAACAATTCCATGCAAGAAGCAACAGTGATGCAATAGTTGTGAGGGATGTAAATGATGTTGGTGCAGACTCGGGCAAGGTTGAGAAGCTTGAGCAGAAAATTGATTCTCTCACAACATTGGTCACACAATTGGCTGTCAATCAGAAAAAGATGATACTTCCTGCTAGAGTGTGTGGCATATGCACATCCATTGAGCACCCCACAGATGCATGCCCTTCCCTTCAACAGCAACAGTCGATGACCAGTGGTGACCAACCCGAGGCCTATGCAGCAAACATATACAACAATAGAGGTCCACAACAACACAATCATGACCTCTCTTCCAATAGATACAACCCTGGATGGAGGAACCATCCCAATCTGAAGTGGTCTGATCAACAACAACCTCCTCCTAATGTTCCATTTCAGAACACCGCTGGACCGAGCAGACCACCATATGTACCTCCTCCAATCCAACAGCAAAGGCAACAACAGCAGCAAGTGGTTCATCCTTCACCATCAGCCCCTCCATCCAACCAACCTACCTTGGAGGAGTTGGTGAGGCAAATGACCATGCAAAACCTCCAATTTCAACAAGAGACTAGAGCATCCATTCAGAGACAAGAGGCATCCATTCAGACTTTGACAAATCAGATGGGTCAAATGGCAACTTCTCTCAACAACTTGCAATCTCAAAATTCTGACAAGTTGCCATCCCAAACTGTGATCAACCCTCAGAATCAGAATGTGAGTGCCATCAACCTGAGGTCGGGAAAGCAGATTGTCACACCCACACCACAACCTCACCTCAACAATGATGCTCTAGCTTCCTCTAAAGGGAAGAGCCAAGTGGTAGATGAAGGTGAGCATGCTAGCACCAAAGAGAATCATCCAACTCAACCCTCCTCGACTTCAACCACAAGCCCTGCTGTTGTCCTACAACCTCCTCCTGTTCCTCTTCCATTCCCACCAAGAGTGCCTCAAAACAAAAGGGTGGAAGAGGTGGACAAGGACATTCTTGACACATTCAGGAAGGTGGAAGTCAACATACCCCTTCTTGATGCAATAAAACAGATTCCAAGGTATGCGAAGTTCCTTAAGGAGTTGTGCACTCATAAGAGAAGACTCAAGGGCAATGAGAGGATAAGCATGGGAAGGAATGTCTCCGCTCTCATAGGTAAACCTATCCCTCACATTCCTGAAAAATGTAAGGATCCTGGAACTTTCTCTATACCTTGCATCATAGGCAATGTTAAGTTTGAAAATGCTATGCTAGATTTAGGAGCATCAATAAATGTCATGCCTATGTCTGTTTTTAAGTCTCTTTCTCTTGGACCTCTTCAACCTACGGGTGTGGTGATTCAATTGGCAAATAGAAGTACTGCCCACCCTGCAGGTTTGATAGAGGATGTCTTGGTTCGGGTTGAAGAGTTGATCTTCCCTGCTGATTTTTACATACTTGATATGGAAGATGACTCTCCCCGTAATGTTGTTCCTATTATTTTGGGGAGGCCATTTTTGAAAACAGCCCGAACCAAGATAGATGTGCATTCAGGTTCACTTTCCATGGAGTTTGATGGCAGTGTGATCCGATTTGACATTTTCCATGCTATGAAACATTTTCCTGAGGATCACTCTGTTTTCCATGTGGACTTGCTTGATGATTTGATAGATGAGCATATGCTTGACTTTTTGCATCATGATTTTGAATTGCCATCTTTCACTGATTCATTTACTTGTCCATCATGCACTAACTCTGGATGGTGCACCGCATGCACTGAAATAGCCCAGTTTTTAGACTCTGCTACTGCATCTGATGATTCATATGTTATAGATTCAGATTATGCTAACCCTAACCCCATATCTGTTATGCATGAGTCTGATTTACTTGTTCAGGTGCAGGCAGCAGAATCCATTTCTGCTGTCCCTTTAGTTCCATCTATTATGCAGGCACCCTCATTGGACCTGAAGCCCCTCCCTCCTCATCTCAAATATGCTTACTTGGAGGATGAGCAGAAACTCCCAGTGATCATCTCTACCTCACTTTCTGTTGATCAAGAGGAGAAACTGCTGGATGTGATAAGAAAGAACAAGAGGGCAATTGGATGGACTTTAGCGGATATTCCTGGAATTAGCCCCTCCATGTGCATGCACCGCATTTTGTTGGAGGATGGGACTAAACCAGTGAGACAACCCCAAAGACGATTGAACCCCCAGATTCTTGATGTGGTTAAGAAAGAAGTCACCAAGCTGCTCCAAGCGGGTATCATCTACCCAATTTCAGATAGCACTTGGGTGAGCCCGGTGCAAGTTGTCCCCAAGAAGTCTGGTGTCACAGTTGTCAAAAATGAGAAGGATGAGCTGATTCCCACTAGAGTGCAGAACAGTTGGAGAGTCTGCATTGATTACAGAAAGCTCAACCAGGCGACTCGCAAGGATCATTTCCCTCTCCCCTTCATTGATCAGATGTTGGAGCGTCTGGCAGGTAAATCTCATTATTGCTTCTTAGATGGATTCTCTGGTTATTTTCAAATTTGTATTGCACCAGAGGACCAACATAAGACCACATTTACCTGTCCTTTTGGCACATTTGCATATAGAAAGATGCCTTTTGGCCTATGCAATGCTCCTGCCACATTTCAAAGATGTATGATGAGTATTTTCGCTGACTTGCTCGAGCATTGCATAGAGGTCTTCATGGATGATTTTAGTGTTTATGGCTCCTCATTTGATGCATGTCTTGATAATTTGACTAAGGTGCTTAACAGGTGCATTGAGACTAACCTTGTCTTGAATTTTGAAAAATGCCACTTCATGGTAGAACAAGGCATAGTCTTAGGGCACATTGTTTCGCACAAGGGCATAGGAGTTGACCCTGCTAAGCTGCATGTAATATCACATTTGCCTTACCCCTCTTGCGTGCGAGAGGTGCGTTCTTTTCTTGGTCATGCAGGTTTCTATCGCAGGTTTATTCAGAACTTTAGCAACATTGCCCTTCCTCTTTCCAAGTTGCTTCAAAAGGATGCCCCATGGGAATTTGGAGACCAATGCAAGAGGGCATTTGATGAATTGAAGAAAGCACTAACCACCACTCCCATCATCCAACCACCTGATTGGACCCTCCCATTTGAGCTCATGACTGATGCTTCAAATTATGCTTTGGGAGCAGTTCTCTCCCAAAGGGTTGGTAAGCTGTCGCATGTGATTTATTATGCTTCTAGGACTTTAGATGCAGCACAGGTTAATTACACAACAACTGAAAAAGAACTTTTGGCTATTGTTTTTGCACTTGACAAGTTTAGATCATATTTGCTTGGTTCTAAGGTTGTAGTGTACACTGATCATGCTGCTCTGAAGTATCTTTTGAAAAAGACAGATTCCAAACCTAGGTTGATTAGGTGGATGTTGCTCCTCCAGGAGTTTGATCTTGAGATTCAGGATCGGAGTGGTGCGCATAACCTTGTCGCAGACCACTTGAGCAGGATAGAGAGAGAGGAGGATGCATTTCCTATCCGGGATGACTTCCCGGATGAGCAGCTTTTATCTTTACATGTTTCCCATCCCCTTCCCCAAACTCCTTGGTTTGCAGACATTGTTAATTATCTGGTTGCTTCTGTTTTTCCTGCCTTGGCATCCAAAGCTCAAAGAGACAAATTAAAGAGCGATGCCAAGCATTATGTATGGGATGACCCCTATTTATGGCGTTTTTGCAGTGATCAGGTCATTCGCAGGTGCATTCCAGACCAGGAGATCCAATCGTTCTCCAATTTTGCCATGCTTCACCAGTGGGAGGCCACCTTGGTACTCAAAGGACAGCACGAAAGGTGCTGGATTCTGGATTTTATTGGCCTACCATTTTCAAGGATGCGAGCAACATCTGCAGCTCGTGTGAGCAGTGTCAAAGAGCAGGAGGCGCCCTATCTTGGAGGCAACAGATGCCGCAACAACCTATGTTGTTTTGTGAGGTGTTTGACGTCTGGGGTATAGATTTCATGGGCCCCTTTCCTGTTTCTTTTGGTTTTTATTATATCTTACTTGCTGTGGATTACGTATCCAAATGGGTGGAAGCTAAGGCCACCAGGACTAATGATGCTCAGGTTGTTGTAGATTTTGTCAGGTCTAATATCCTTTGCAGGTTTGGCATACCTAGAGCCATAGTCAGTGACCAAGGCACACACTTCTGCAATAGATCCATGCAAGCTTTGCTCAAGAAGTATGGGGTTGTGCACAAAGTCTCTACACCCTATCACCCCCAAACCAACGGGCAAGCGGAGATTTCAAATAGAGAGATCAAGCGGATTTTGGAGAAGATGGTGAAGCCTAATAGAAAGGATTGGAGCACACGATTGGAGGATGCTCTATGGGCCCATCGGACCGCTTACAAGGCACCCATAGGGATGTCACCCTATCGGGTTGTCTTTGGTAAGGCGTGCCACCTGCCTGTGGAGATAGAGCACCGTGCATATTGGGCTGTGAAGCAATGTAACTTAGCTCTTGATCAAGCGGGTGAGGAGAGGAAGCTGCAGTTGAGTGAGCTAGATGAGATCCGCTTGGAGGCCTATGAGAACTCCAAATTCTACAAAGAGAAGACCAAGAAGCTTCATGATAACTCCATTTCCAGAAAGGAGTTCTTGGTTGGTCAAAAAGTTTTGCTCTACAACTGTAGGCTTGGACTCATGAGTGGAAAGCTCCGCTCTAAATGGATTGGACCGTTTGTAGTCACCCAGGTGTTTCCTTATGGCACTGTGGAGATCAAGAGTGAGTCCACGAACAAGAGCTTCAAAGTCAATGGCCACCGACTCAAGCCTTTCCTAACCACCCCTTCTTTGGATGATGCACCTGTGGAGGAGGCCTCATTGGTCGACCCCACTTTTGAACAACCATGACTTAGGGAGTCTCCTTTTCTCCTTCCTTACTCTTTTTATTACACTTGTCTATATCTGTCTGATTCTGCTATTTGTGTTCCATTGAGGACAATGTGTGATTTAAGTGTGGGGGGAGAGTAGTTTAGGTTGCATATTTTGCTTTGATTTTTTTTAGGTTTTGCTTAGTTTTGGGCATTTTCTTGCATGTTTTTGCTTCATTTTAGTAGAGTTTTGGTATCTCGTGTCTGAATTCATGCATTTCTGTGTGTAAAGTTGCTTTTGATAATTAAGAGGTGGTAACACTGTGATAGAATTGTCCCTTTTGTGAGGATTTGAGCCTTAATTGTGGGTGGATTGCTATATATGCCACCTAATTTTCTGTCATGTGTGATTGCACTCTGGATTACTTGCACTCTAGAACTTGACTTGACTCTTGTTGATACTTGATTGCTCATGCACATTTTGAAATGATTTAGGCACTTTCTTTCTTGAATAAGCTACTAGCCATATGAGCCTACCTTGAATGAATGTATCCTTTGCTAGCCCCTTTGAGCCTTTTTATCCCTTTCCTTGTTCCTTAGCTCATTACAAGCCTATGACTGAAAAACCATGATTGTCCTAACCTTAGGGAATTTTGGAGCTTTGGAATTGTTTTGGGAATGGGTATTAGGTAAGAAGTGTGCTTTATGCTTTAATTGGTTGAGTTCTTGGTTTTGCCTCATTGGTTGTTATAGTTATGGCTTCATCTTCATGCCATTTGTGTTGTTTCTTCTTTTCTTTTTGTATATCTCTCAAAAACAAAAAAAAATAGAAGACAAAAATACAAAAAAAAAAAATGCAAAAATAAAAAGAAAAAAAAAAGAAGAGAAAAAAAAAAGTGAATAAAAGGTTGTTGAGGCAAAGAGGATTGGAATTAGTGGTAGTTGATTTTGGGGTGGATTTTGCTTACTTTTTACTTATTCCCCATTGCTCCTATATTCCTTTGGTTTTAGCTACATTCCCATATTTTTATCCTACCTTGTCCTTGGCCCCATTACAACCCTTAAAAGACCTTTTGATCATTTTGTGCATGTGTGTTGATGGTTGATGTTAGAGGCTTGTCAAGCTTATGGTTGTGTTTGTTTTTCATGATGTGCCTTGAGTGTAAATAATGATTAACCCCAAACACTTGAGTGTAAACACTTTTGAGTGATCCTTGTGAGTTTCTATCATCTTTGTGACTATCCTCTTGATGTCATTGGTTTCTTTGCATACTTGAAGTAATTGGATGATGTTCGCGGATGCTTTGACTCTTTGATCCTTAACCATTTTGTGTGCTTGAGTTTGCCCATTTCTTTGCATTTCCTAGAATTCATTGTGAAGTATGTAATCTCTTAGGTTAGCATTTCTTAGTTGTAGTCATCTTGTTGCATTATTCACTTTGGTGCATATTGATCTTCATAGTCCTATCTTTTGGTTTTGCCCAGGAGTGCAAAAGGATAAGTGTGGGGGTATTTGATGAGCATTTTATTTCCCATTATTCCTTGCATTATTTTACTCCTATTATTGATACTTGTTGCCCATTTGACATTGATTAGCTTGATTTATTGATTTAGAGTTTATTGGACTAATATTCCGAATATTGTTTAATTTGGAATTATTTAGCCTAATTAATTCTATTTCTATTTTCAGGTAATATTTGGCACAAGGACACTTTGGGAAGTTTGGAAATGAAGATTGAAGTATTGAAGTGAAGATTGTAATTTGCATTTAGGTCCCTTTTTAATTGTAATGTTCAGAATAGTGTTTCTTAGGATTTGGGCCCATGTTTTAGGCCCATTTTGTGTCTTAAGAGGGGAAATTCGTGTAACCCCCCAAGACACACTCCCATTTCAGATTTCCCACTCTCTCTCTAGGTTAGAACTTCTCTCTTGGCTCTCCCAAGTGGTGGTGGCTGCTAGGGTTTTGTTCTTCCCCATTTCTACTCGTTTTTCTTCATTTATGGCCATGGAAGGCTAGACTTCAAGGGTTAATCCCTTTGGTATTGTATTATCTACTCTTGAGCTCTTGTTATTAATGCAATTTCATTTTCTCTTCTCTGTTTTCATGTTTATCGATGTGTAGTGGTTTGCTTAATTCCATTTCGTAGAGATAATACATGAATATAAATGCTTAATTTGTATTAACTCGTAAAAACTCCAATTCTGGTTTCTGATGCTTAATTAGAAGTTAGGGTTTGGAGTGATAACTGAATTTTCGCTTAGTATTTGGTTATCACGAGTTGGACAGAGGAGAGGAGAGGAATCGATCTTTAGTGAGCTAGGATTGAGTAGTGCACGTAGCCAAAGGGGTTTGCCCGCTTTTGTTTCTGATTTTCTTAGTTTTTATATTCTGTTTATGTTTTGTTCTTCACATTTGTCACACACAAAAACCCCCCCATTTTACTGCACACTACGTGTTTGATACTTTGCCTAGACCGATATTCGCTGGGAAACGACCTAGGATCACCTTCCTAGTACTACAGAATAAACACCTTTTATTTTGATCGGGTACGGCCTCGATCAGTTGCTCAACCTCGTGACCCTTGGGTCACTAGTACCAATATACTCTATACTATGAGTATACCGTTCTCGGCCTTGATCCTTTCGTGCCTGTCTCCTTGGTGTACCTAATATGTCCACTGTAAGGGTGAGTACTTTGAAATCTAGATCAAAGAAAACGCTTAAAAACAGTAATAAATCATAAATAGGTATATTCAAACACAAACAATAACAATTAAGCAGATCACAATTCACTTATCAAGTACAACGTCATAACACTATCCAGTTTAACTATATCACATATATATATATATATATATCTTTAATATCATTAATGCGCAATCACATGGTTATGCCTTGCTAACGTCACACTTAGGTGGATTAATTCTCGAATCCAACATTGAACACTTTATTTCATTTTAAACACTTTTACACTTTTGTATTGGATTCGAAGAATTGAAATACCTTCATAATGCATTCACACTTTCCCTTTCACTTGCACACTTTTCACTTTACTTTTAACACTTTTACACTTTTAACGATTGGGTACATTGTGCTTCACATTTGAAGAAACCGCAATTGGTGGTTGGAGAGACAAAGGAACCCTAGGAATACACCTAGAAGGAGGGGTTGAATAGGTGTCTAAGCTACCTTGAAAGATTTTCGAACGAAACAAATCGAAACAATCAAAACAAAATATTTTTGCAATTTTGTTCAGGTTTACTCGAGTAGATTTCAGAGTACTCGAGTAGTACTCGATTAAAGACTCGTTTACTCGAGTATATCTGACAGAAACCAGAAAAATCAAGTTTTCATTCGCATACGAAAATCAATCAATTTACATGAAAGATCAGAAATTCAGCGGAGATGATTTACACCTATATTCTTATTGATTAACCTAGTTATGAAAATGATTTTCCCCAAGTTAATTTGAACAATAAAGATTCAATTCAATCAATTATAAAAATCACTCTTTTCTAGGTTTTCAACCAAGAACGCAATCAAATGACTTGAATATAAAGAGTAAGGGTTTAGAGATACGACACAGTGATTTATCCTGGTTCACTTTCATCCGCTTGAAAGCTACATCCAGTCCCCTCTTCAACCAAGAGAGATTCTTCACTATGAGTAATTAGAGTTCTCAAATTACAAGTGATTGCCTCACAAGACTTCCTTCTTGCTAGCCTACAAGAGATAACCGACACCCTTGCCTTGTAATCCTATTGATCTTCTCTCTAATCTAACCTCTACCCCTTGTTGATAATCGACACAACAAGTCTTCAATTGCTTGATGATAATCCACACATCAAGGCTTCTCCTTGCTTGATTCACAACCAAGACTTCTTCTTCTTCAATGAACGTTGCTTGATGATAATCAACACACCAAGGCTTCTTGTTTGTTGTAGTGGCTTGCCTTCTTGCAAAGATTACAACTCAGTGAATACACATAACAATCCTAATGAATCTCAATCAATAGCTATGACAAATCACACTAGAGATTCAAAGGTTCTTGATCAAAGAATATGAAAATAGAAAAGCTTTGATCTTTGAAATTGAGAGAGAATAGAGTGGCTTGATTCTTTGTAAAATGAATATCAAAATGATAGGTTATCATCACAAAGGTTAGGAAAAGGTTTTTATAGAATACCCAAAAGTTATGGCACTTGAAAACTGATTTTGAGAAGTGAAAATCGTATTTTAAAAATCAGTTCAGCAGTGTTTACTCGAGTAAATTGCAGCATACTCGAGTAGTACTCGATTAAACAAACTCATACTCGAGTAAAACTATACTGCACTTGTTTAAAACTTGTTTTCTCAAAACCCAACCTTTCCTTTAAAACCTTTAAGCCACCTATTGATTCTAGGTTAAGTGAAAACTCAAATTATGATTAAATCATGACTTATGAATGAGATTCACTACCCTCTAATCAAACTACCCAAATGAAAACCTATGAAGCTTGAGAGGCAAAAGATAAAACAAAAAACAATTACACTCAAACTTAAGTCTTCATGAGCTTGTTCTCTCTTCTTCACTTGATGTTTGTTGTTGCTTGTTGAACTTGAACTTGATCATCACATGATAGCTTGTTCAAAACACTTTGTCATTATCAAAACATTCATCGTGGAACTTACAACATTCTCCCCGAAGGAGGGTTCCTCACACAATGTACCTATACACTTTTAACACTTTAACTTTTAACACTTTTACACTATTGGGTACATTGTGCTTCACATTCTCCCCGCAGGAGGGTTCCTCACACAATGTACCTATACACTTTCCCTTTTCCATATCAATAATAACACAACCACCTCACAAACCTCCCTCCACTCTGGGGAAAAACCGACCAGGAGTAAGCATTTCTCAACCTCTAGTTGGGTGCTTCACCTCCACTTAGGAAGGTCCCTCGCTCACCCGCTTGCACAACACTTCACCTCCACTTAGGAAAGTTCCTCATGCGATTTGGGTTTATTTGTCCAAATCGGGCTTTAGCAAAAATCACCCTCGACTGGCCCAAAGAAACCAAAGTAAATAGAATTATTATGGTTTGCATAGAACCAACCCCCAATACGGGAAGCAAACCCGTATCCTTTACTGGATCAAAGTTCTCCATAATAATTCCTAACATTTACTCTTGTCCTCATCAATCGCGAAGCGACGTGTGTTTTTCCCCGACACCTAACGTCCACCTTTTCACCATGCATGATCCACTATCCTAAGTGTTTCTCAATTGAATTTAAGACCCTCTTTGTTCTTTAGAAAATGTCATTTAATTGGTTTAAACTCAATTGAGAAATACTTGGCCCTATTTAATGCATAACTATATGAATGTCATTTAAATTTTACTTATATACACTTTAATAATATTAATACAAACAATATCAATCAACAATCAGTCGACATACTCAGGTATGTCTCAGGGACTGTAATTTAAATCACCTTCCTAGGGTTCTTCACTTCCTACTTTACAATTTATAAAATCAATTAATATAAACATACATTAATAACATATCACTAAAACTTAGGGTTCCTAACTATACTCTACCCTCCTACCCATCAACCTAACCAATCAATAATATACCCAATTATAACTCTATTACTATAATTAAACCCTTCCTCTAATACTAGACCAAAGTACACCCCTTACCTCTTGGAGAGAAGAGGAGAAAGAGAGAGATTGAGGGAGCACCAACACCCACTCCAATCCAAGCTCCTATGTGCCTCCTCTCTTGATTCCTATGACTCCTCAAGCTCCTAGGATGATTTGAAGCTCCAATTGCTCCAATTGCACACTTTAGGGTTTAGGGTTCAATTTGGGGGTTTTTGTGGGAAAGAGGGGAAATTGGAATTGAGAGAGGGGAAAGTATGAGGGAGTAATGGGGAATTGATTTGGGGTGTTTAATTTGATTTTCTATGGTGGGAACTTGAAGAAATCAAAAGCCCTAGGGGAGAAGAGAAGAGAGAATTCGTGAGTGAGGAGAGAGAAAATTTTGTGAAAAATGAGTTGAAAACGTGTTTTTAAGCTGATCTGACGGTGGTTACTCGATTAGCCACTTTGGTTAATCGAGTAACCCATGTAAATTTGGCTTAAAACTCAGGCCTTACTCGATTAGTCGCATGCTTACTCGATTAATTCGTGAGCATCATTCGGCCTTACTCGATTAATCGCATGCTTACTCGATTAATTTGTGAGCATCATTCGGCCTTACTCGATTAATCGCATGCTTACTCGATTAATTCGTGAGCATCATTCGGCCTTACTCGATTAACTTAAGTGTTAATCGAGTAACTTAAGTGCACCCTACGGCCATTACTCGATTAACTCCAGTGTTACTCGAGTAACCAGTTCAGCCCACTTAAACCCTTGAACTTCAAAGTACCGTAACTTTTTCGTTAACCGTCGGATCTTGCTCAAATTTTGAGGCAAGCTTCCTAACACACTTATCTTAATATCCAACGGTGGAATTTGGGTTTAGAGCTATGGATCTTTTATTCCTAATTTCCTAAAGTCCTATACTCTTAATCCTTTAATAACCTTTCTAAACCAAAATCTTAACCTAACACATTCCTTTCTCTTCACTCTAAACCTATTCTAACTTATTTCTACTTCATATAAACCCACTCTAAGCTAACTACCACACTCAAAACACTTAAGCACACACTAATTCTAATGCCCATTATCGTTTCTAAACGGAATCGACACTTAATAATACTACGACACTTGCCGGAATCCTACTCACTAATGCACCTAATCACTTTGCAAATTTGGGGATGTTACAACTATCATTTAGCACATATGCCTACAAGATAATGCAATAAACTTAAAATTTCAACACCGATGCATGTTTTAGTTTCCTATATCCCTTACAATCATGTAGCCCGTAAATGACTTTGTTTCCTACTTCAAACACTCATTAACATATGTTAATATCATAAGTTCACAACCACACATTTAACTTATGCAAATAATCACTTTCCAAACCAAGTTAATTCATTTTCATGCATCTAATTCTAATTTTCTTTCTTACCAAAATCAAACTCATTTTAATTTAATCCACCATTTTGATTTAAGTCCAACTTTATTTCACTTAATCAAATAACCAAAGAGCACAAATCAACTTATACATTTAAGCATTTTCTCGTATAAAATCAAATTGCTCTTAAATGCACAAATCAACACAAAAAACAAACTTATCAATTATTTTTCCTTTAAGATCCGAATCATAAGCCATGAAAATAATTCAAATACATTCATACATGATTAAATTAATTTGTTTTCCTTATCACTCCTCTTTGGCCGAATTGAACATAGTAGGAGTTAGGTGTAACAGCCCGATTTTCATAACATAAAATAATCAATTGATTCTTATTAATTTGCTAAAAATGAGGCCATTTTTTTTAAAAGCCAAATGAATTGCTTCCCAGATTTCTTTTTTTGAAAATTGAGTCGTTACCAAAAACCTTTCTTCACTAAAGCGTTCTTCATTAAAAGATTTTCATTGTCAAAATAAGTAACATCCATTATAGTACTTGATACATATCATGGTGATAGCAAAAATTTACCAACCATGTCCCTTCTCTTTTGTTTTTGAAACAAAGTACGAAACACAAATAAAAGTGGCTATGTACAATAATGGTCCATGACATATGGCAATCCTCAAATAGAAATACAGATCCTACACACTAAGACAACTACATCCTTCTCGCTAATCTCTACATATCATCTCCCAACTAGTCAATCACCATACTGCCCTCCTCGCTAGAATCCGAGTCCGATAAAACCTCCTCCTCCATCACTACGTCGGCGCCATCGTCGTCCCAATCCATAAGCTCATCCTCCATCCCTAACACCTCCATGAGATGTGGCATAATATCGTCCTCTACAGGATCTGGTCATATAGCAGCCAATGGTTCAGGCTGTCCTCCAAACTGGAAATGATCGCGAGATCCTCCATCCCGATAATCTCTGAGAATGATATGCCCTACGTGTACGTCTCCCGCTGTCCCCATCATGATATGTCCAGGATCCTCTATCTCCATAAGAGAGTTGCCTCTCCAAGTCCAACCGCCAGGGTTACCTCCCAGGCTCCTTCTCCAAGAGGCCACATATGAACCACTAAATGCTGGGCCATCTACCCGTTGCAATATCGGAACAATCTGATACGACAACATGATAGGAGAGAGGTCAGCATTCCAGAAGTACAACAGTAACGGAGTAGTCTATTGATAACTCAAGGTAGAAGAAAATGTGCAGGATAATTTATGAAGATAGATTCCAAGTATTAACAGATAGTAAACATGTATGGACACATATAACTGAAGACATATAGCACCAGGTAATCATGATGTGCAGGTAACAATTATATACAGATCATAAAACATCATTTCTTACGCTATCAAAAGATTCACATAGCAGATAATAACAACATAATGATAACATAGCAATTATCTCCAACAAGGAACACAATTCATCAATACCAATAACACATATCATTCCATGTCTCAATAACTTTGATATCACATCATGCTCATTCTTTGATTACTCATCTCATAAGCTTTGCAGTTATCATCATTACAACAAATTCCAATATCATATCTTATTAAGCATATTCCTTCCTTATCATTAAGTCTTATTATTTCGGGTCTTTCAATGATGTGGGGAAAGCATCATTGAGGATAGCACACACGCTTACATCTCCTCGGTAATCCACCCAAACCTAGTCGGAAGCATACAGGAGTACAAGACCTTTACCACGCAGGCATTGCTACCTCGTAGCAAAAATAAATGGAATACTGGCTCATTGCATAAACATAGTGCCTCGTTCCAGTCCCTCTCACTGTTCTCGAATTGCCATAGGGAGCGACAGTACTAATTCTAGTTGATCGTGCAGAACTTACCACGGCATAGAACCGATCTGCCCGTACCACATATGGAATTCGTTCTGCCTATAATAGCACTCAAGGCTTCTTGACGTATCACCGTCCTTGCCCTCCCCTATTGCAATCACAACCCGAATATCCACAGATACTCCGGGGTATCTTCCTCTCCACTACTTCACACTCATACTCACCGCATTAATTAATGTCTTTTAAAAGTTTTCTTACATCATTAGTCTTTTAATGACCTAGGGTCGACTCATCCTCGTAACATCCCTTCGACGAGTCCCAACCGCTAACAAAGTTATTATTTTTCCCCAAAGAGCACGAGGTTCCACATTCCTCAAGATATCATTGCGATCCAGCTTAAATCATTGAGCCTCGAGTCACAAACATTGCACAATCACATTTCCTTGCCATTGGCACTTCATCAATTTGATTCATATCACTTGAGCTTTTGCAAAATAGCATCACAATTCTTCTCATATTTCTTACTCGTAATTCTCATCAGCATTATTCTCATCTTAAACCACATAATTATTTTCTCTTATACACATATGAATTACTCATCATTTCTCATACTATCGGGATATACTTTCAATCTCATGATAATTTCATAATTTCCATTGTCTCACTTTAATCATCACCAGAACCAGAATAGAACAATTATCATTCAAGCATACTTAATAATTATGCGACAACAGATCATTCATAATGCAATTAGAGTGTATGGAAATCAAAGTCATGATCACATACTCATATAACACATATCATATAGCAAGTAATAAAATTTCAGAATGACACATATTTTTCAAACATGTTTATAATATCAAGTATGCCATATATAATAATTAAAATGCATGGTAATCAGAATCATCACATATGATCATGTAGCACATAACATATAACAATTACTAGAATTTCGATCTTGATATACTCAGTTTAGAACTGAGTCTAAGCGTCATGTTGATTTTGGCCTACTGCATCTCTCACCTCTTACTCCAGCTGATGAATGAACACGATCTCCGCGGGTCCTTGCTGCTACTAATTGTTCCAATCCCTCGTCTAAAAATACCTCGTATTAAAATAAGCTTACGTCATAACTTAATCCAAATAAAACTCATCACTTCATTTATTTTCTAGAAAACTCTTTTACTTTCGTTCAGCAGTTCCAAAGCACAATCATTTTCCCAAAACAACTCCAAATTTCTCTCACTTTGAAATACTTCAAAACCATTTGAAAACTCTTAATAATACAATTTAAAATAATCACTTTAGTTGCTGGTCCAACCTTGGACAGACACCACTTTCAATTCGAAATACCGAAAAATCATCATTTTTCAAACTAACTTTTGCTACAACAAATAATACTTAATACTTGCACTTTTAAACACTTGAAAACACTTTTGAAATAGAAATACCTTACTAATAAATTCTGGACAGAATTTAATCAAAATCAAAAATCACTTTTTCACTTTGATTTTTCGATAAAAGCTCATGTATAAAACGTATACGTAAAAACCTTAGAATAAAACACTTTCTTATAAAAATTTTGAACCTTAACACTATAAAATAAATTGTTGGACAACATTAAATACTTAGTATATAATCTCACAATTAACTTAGTTAAATCACCAATCTAAGTCAGGCTTTACTTAAAAATTGTTTCTTAAAGAATCACTTAAATCAAAATTCTAGTTTAACCAAGCCAAGAAGCACCATTAACATCTAAATGTACATGATTAGTCTCTAATCTTAATTAATTTTGTACTAATCAAAATTAATCATTCACTAATCAAAATCAACTTATACTAATCATACACTAATCACAATTAACAAATCACTAAGCAAAATTAACAAACAATAATCAGGATTAACAATCACTAATCAGGATTAACTTTTACTAATCAAGATTAACATGTTAACCACAAATTAATCACATTTAAGAAACAAATTAAGCTAATCACTTAGGGAAAATCACACGCAAATTACGGTTAATTTCCTAAACTTGGTTATTTTCACAAAATTAACTTTTCCACCAATCAAATTATCTCATCAAATAAAATTAAATAAAATGTCACATCTAATCAAAAACTAGTCATGTCACCCACACATACTTGATCAATACTCAATCAAAAATCTACCATGATAAACTAACTATATGACATGCTAACTAAGGTTATGCATGTAACTTTCTCTCTAAATTTTCCACTATCAATTTTATCATTTTTATTTATTATTATTTTTTTAAAATGACATAATGCAATAAAAATATATCATCATCAAAATCAACTTTTTGAACCAAAAATCCTACTCTAATGAACATGCATTGGCCAAAACACACATCACCTTTTTGGTCAAATTTTTGTCTTGAAAAATCACAAAATAATTTTCCTATTGGTCTTAAAAAAAACCGTGTTCATCATCATCAAACCAACAAAATTTTTTACTTGTTTTGTTAAACTAAAACTTTAAGCTTTTAACCAAAAATATTCAAGGTTGTAACTTCTCAAAAATCAAGATCACTTCCAAAAAATAAGACTTTGATGCATGCACTTAATTCTTGAAAATTAACTTATAAACAAACACATGCATAAACTCAAACAACTTTAATCATCATAAAAATCTCATTTTTAACTAGCTTTCATCATGCATGTGCAAGGAATAAAAACAAGTGTTGGCTCTTGTTCATCATCATCATGGCCGAATCTCCCTAGGCCAAAGACAAAGTTTTTATGCAATTTTTTTCACATGCAAATTATTGTTTCTCAAGATCAAAGCTTGCATGTACTTAAAAATAAATTTTAAAGCATAAACATCATCACATATTCACATCAACATGCATCATCATCATCATCAAGACAAGATTTTTCTCAAAGACTTCTAACATGCAATCATTAAAACTCAAGATCATAACTTTTCTCAAACAAAATTCAAGATCATACTTTTAAACTATTAAAAATAACATGCATGAACTTAAATCATCTAATATAGTCCTAGAACTAACATGCATCAACTTAAACACAATTAAAAAAGCTTGGATCCTATTTTTCTAAGACATGGCCGAATCATACATCCAAAAATAATGACATGCACAAATTTTTCTAAGCTTTAAAATCATGATCTAAGTATTAAAAAGAACATGCATGCAACAATCATCAAAAATAAAGTTTATAAAAATAAACATACATCAAGGTTTCCAATATATTTTTTTTAAGATTACATAAAAAAAAATAAAACTTCAAGATCTTCAAATATTCCAAAACTCCAAGAAGAAGAAAGGATTTCCACCTTAAGCTTGCTCTCCACCACCTTTGATTCTTGAAAAATTACTTTTTGTGTTTGGAATTTCCTCTCACTTTCTCTCTCTCTCCTTCAAACTCTCTCTCTCTTTCTCTCTAAGGTTCTAGAGCTTGATGGTGCTCTAGAACAAGTGTTTAGTGTAAGATAAGTGTAAAGTGAATATAATGAATGAACTAAGGCTCCTCTATTTATAAGCAAACTTGGCTAGGGGTGCACTCACTAAAAATTGGGGTTGGATGACCACATGCAATGGCAACATTGTAATAACAAAAAGATGCATGGCAATAACTTACCAAAGTAAGTTTCTTAGAGAAATTTAAGAGAAACATCACTTTTTACATCATGTAATCAATTTTCAAGACTTGTATTTTCATTTCTATTCATTTTATTTTCATTTTTATTTTACTCTTTCCTTAACCTAGAAGAAATAATTTCCTACTCTTTCTAATGTATATTTCGACACACACATATACATAAACATGCACATTGTACTTTATCTTTCTAATCATAAATCATTATATCATACAATAATGTAACCTATCAAAAATCATGCATCATACAAGCATCAATATTCACTCATCACATCATACATATTTCATGGTAAATCTAGTCTATGAAATGATTTTCTCTTTTATAAGAAAATACATCTTCATATTAATGAATTAAAACAAAATAATTAACTGTAAAAATTGGCTATCGATATAGATCTCATTTTATTTTCTAAAATCATATTTTAGTCTATAGAAGGGATTTCCAAAAGGAAAAGTTCATTGGAGGTCTCTAGCTATTTTTAACAATTAATACTTTCAAAATTCGTATTTTTACATACCTAAAAAATAATTTTTCGTATATCAATCCAGAAAATTATAAAAACTACATTTTTAAATTCTACATTTTAATACGATCGTTTTCATATAAAGATCATAATTTTTCGAGTTACGGTTAAAAAGATATGAATTTTCAAAGTTTAATAACTCTTTAAAATCAATAAAGCAATTCTTTATTCAATAAGATGACTATTCAAAATAACTAAAATCACCTTTCATGCAAACACATTAAAAATGTCAATATATAAGACTTTACTCGAAAATACTTATTATTTGTGACGACCCGCAAATTCCTCGTATTGTTTTAAGTACTAAAGAGATTTATTTTTGAGAAAAGTGTTTTTGAAAAAGTATTTCCTTGAATAAATTTCTTATTTCACGATTTTAAAGTGAGAAATGATTTTTTTAAAGAAATGGTTTTCATGGAATGATCTTATGAGTTTTAGGAATTGAGTTTTTGGAATGGTTATGTATTTAATATTTCTATGCTTTAAAGAGAATGTGATTTTTATACATGAGCAATTATATGAGAAAAATTTTATTTTCTATGTGTATGTGTATGTGTGCTACGTGTATGTGTATGCATGTATGAATGCTAGGATTTTATTTTTTTAAGATAAGAAGCTTATGGGATGGATTAGGACCAAAAGGAAATTAATTAGTAGAAATAATTTATGCATGAAGTGACCTAAAGCCATGAATTACTCCTCATTGTCTCCTTGCTAAAATCCACCCATGCAACAAATTGAAGAGCCAAAAATGCCCCTCACCCTTACCCACATGACCGAATTTCCCAAGGGCAAAATAGGAAGTGCACGGTTTGCCTATTTAAGCCTTGACCCTTAAGTTCATTCCATCCATTTCTCACTTCATTCCTTCATTTCCTTTCCTTTCCAAACACTTGGTTGAAGAGCAAAATCAAGCTCTCAACACATATATATATATAGAGAGAGAGAAACCGTGAGTGAGAGGAAGAAAGAAGGAGGAGATCAAGCCAAAACCTAAGCCTTCCCTTGAAGATCCAAGAACCTAGAAGCTAGAAGATCTTGATTTGGTGGGTGATTCGAAGGATCTTAGAAGTTTAGAGTTAACTTTAACTTGTAACTTTGTAAATTTTCTTTTTCTTCTTGCATGTCCATTTTTATGGTTGCTTAATAGTTGCATGTATTGATAATGTCTTGATCTTGAAATTTAAGAATTAAATGAACTTGTAAAACCCAATATCATGAGCTAGATAATTCGGTTAAAACTTATATAATGGATCTTAAAGCTTTTCAAACTAAATCTTATAGATCCAAAGGTTTGTTGAGATTTTTGTAGGTTTAAAGTAAAGCTTCCTTGCATGTTAAATTTCCTTGCTTGAACCGTGATTTATGAAGCATTTATGTGATTATTTGATGAACAAATACATGATCTAAACTTGCTTGATGATAAAGTTGAGATCTTTGACCTTGCATGTTGATTTGATGATGATTTTGATGATTTGAGTACATGCATGTGTTACTTATACCTTGATCTTGAATTTTTAAGAGTAAATGGACTTATAAAACACTAGATCATGAACTCTATGATTCGGCCATGACCAAAAGATTAGGTCTTGATGCTTTTTAATTTGATCTAAGTGGTTGCATGTTAATCTTATACTTGGAAAAGTTAATTTATGCACTTGTATGTCTTGATCTTAACTTACTCATGAAAAAGTCTTAGCCTTGAGCTTTGCATGTAAATTGTGAACAAAAAGATTTAACCTTTCTTAATGTATGTCTTGATTTATGACTTGATCATTTGAAAAGCTATGACTTTGTTTTAATGTAAGAAAAGTTTTGATCTTGAAGCCATGCATGTGATTTTGAGCAAAAAGCTTTAACTTTTCTTAGTGCATGTCACGGTTTTGTAAGGAAACCAAGGAAACAAGTTTTGAAAAAATGATTTTTAACTTGATCTATGTTCTATGTTCTTGCATGATAAAGATTTGAAGTAAAATCTTGACTTTTAAGTGGCATGCATTCCATTTTGAGCTTAGAACCAAGAGATCATGTTTTGTCTCTCATAAAAAAGACACATGCATATTGATTACTTCTTGATTTAAGGATTTCTAAAGTGCATGCAAGAAATTAAAGTGAAAACTTGATTTAAGGGAATGATGATGGCACGGTTTTATGCTTCAAAAAGGAAATGATGTTTTTAGAATCTTGGTGTGAGAAAGTGCATGATTTAAACCCATGAATCTTAAATTTTGCATGTTGAAAAATGAACCAAAAACCTTGTCTTGACCATGAGGAGTTTTTGGCCAATGCATGCCACTTAGACTAGGATTCTTTTTCATGAAGTGACATAAAAGTAATGAGTGTGTTTCGTGAAATAATGTTAAGCTAATTGGTTGGAAAAAGTTTTGTGTTTAAATGTATATATGTGTGTGTATTCGGTCAAGGACAAAAGGGAAAGTGAATGATTTTGTTTCATGAAAAAGAAAGTGGAGTTTAAGTGCTTTAAATAAATTAAGTTGGTTTATGTGCTTTAAATTTGTAATTTTTGACTTGTTTTCTTTAATTCCATTCGGCCATGAATGATAAAAGTATTAAGGAAACTTTGTTTTATAAGCTTAAAGATGCAAGTTGATGCTTGAACATGATTTAATTGTTTGGAGTGTATTAAGTCTATAGGTTTGGCTTAATTCTTGATCATGTTCGGTTTTGCATGTATATATGTTCAAGTAATTTTATTATTTAGAAATGAACTTACATGATAATGTTTCAAGTTGATTAAGTTGATTTAAAGTGTTTGATTATGAAAGTGTTTATTCGAAAGTGAATGTTTGGTTTATAATTAAGATTAGTTTATTAAGAATATAATTGGATTAATGATTTTGAATAACTTAAAATGTGATTTGCATTCTGAGAGCTTGTGAATGCCTTGGAAATTTAATGTGATTATTCTTCATGCTAATTGATAATTGAAAAGTGGATGATTTATGTGATTTGAGTTATCAAAATGTTATTTGTTGTTGTGTGCTAGTTGATGATTGGAAAACATTTGAATATGTAATTAGTTTTGAAGTTAATTGATTTTACGATAAATCGATTTGATTTATTTGGAAGTGTTGGTTATGTTTGGTGACTGCCCAAGATTTTATTTCATGACAAAAGCTTGAGTTTTAAAGTGTTAATTTTGAGCCAAAGAATTATTTAAAGCGAAAAGTACTTTTACGGTGTTTTCGGGTTTTATTAAAGTGGATTTGCAAAATAATTCCTTGCTATCCAGATTTGTTTAAAGTTGTTCCTAAACTTTAAAAATGTGTTCATGTGATTTAAAGCATGGTTTTCAAGTGGTATTTGAAATGGGAAAAAGTTGGATTAAAAACGGTGAATTTTTCGGTGTTTTCGAACTCGGTTAAGGTGCTGTCCAAGATGGGCCAGCAACCAAACCAACTGATTCCAATTATTTTATTAGACATTTTTTCAAATGGTTTTGAAGTACTAGAGAATATTAGAATTGTTTTGAGAAAACAATTATGTTTTAAGTCCCCCGAAGAAGAACAAACTGTGTTTGAATTAAGGAAATATTTTCTTATACAAGTTAATAACAAAAACGTATTCTGTTTAATACGAGGAATGGTTAAAGATGAGGGATTAGGGTAGCTGGCAGTGACAAGGATCTGAGGGGATCGTGCGCATTTAATCGCTGGACATGAGGTGAGAGAGAAGCTTTCCTAAGACACCGTGGTATTTAGGTGATATATTAGGACGTTCCGTATCATCTCAAAGATCGGAACTTAGTGGTTCGGAGTCAGTAGTATAGTGGCAATTGTTTGTGTTGTGTGGCCACTTATACGAAGGAGACAAAGAGCACATTGTTGTTGTGTGATGATTGTATATTGATGATATGAAATAGCATGCTTTTATTTATTTATTTAATTATGCCTGATGAAATTTAATATTGTTGATTAATATGAGTAGCATGCTGATGGACGACTGTTACGTCCTGAAAATGAAAATGAAATGAGTAAATTTATGAAAGTAAAAGACATTAAGAAAAAGTGATAATGATAAAAGATATAAGACTGGTTGGACAAGAGAAATGTGTTGAGAAAGAGATAAAGAGTTGAGATTGGGGAAAATTTGATGATAATGTTGAGGATGAGCCAGAACTGGGGAAAGTCATGATATTGTTGATACGAGATGTGATCTGAGTGGAGCTTGGCTCCTTTGTTGATATTATTGGAATGAGGCTTGTGTTGAGTTGAGCTTGCTCCTCCACTAGTGCTCACTGAAATAAGATTTCTTTGAACAAGTCTACGAACTAAGATTTTTGAGAAAGTTTGTGAAATAATATTTTGAAAAAGATTGTGAAAGACGGTTTTGAGAAAAGTTTGTGAAATGAGATTTTGCGAAAAGTTTGTGAAATGATATTTTGAAAAAGATTGTGAAAGAAGGTTTTGTGAAAAGTTTGTGAAATGAGATTTTGAGAAAAGTTTGTAAAAAGGGATTTTTAGAAATTTTGTGAAATGAGATTTTTAGAAAGCTTGTGAAATAAGATTTTGAGAAAAGTCTATGAAAGGAGATTTTTGAGAAAACTTATAAAATTTATTTTGGACAAAGTTTTTGAAATGTAATTTTGAGAAATGATTTAGGTCCAATATATATAGATTTGAGCATTATTTGGACTCCCTTTTACTATGTATTTGGCTTGTTTCTCTAGCAAATTTAGGACTTTTTAGTATATTTTAAATTTTTAGTAGTTTAGGGTCCTTTGAGCGTTTTGATCTGTTTGCTAGTGTTTCAGGTACTTTTTGGAGCTAAATTGGATAAAATATTTATGGACCTGAAAAGAGGACGAAAAGATCTTGCAAATGGAAAAAGAACGGAGCGAAACGGAGTCGGAGTAGGTCCCACACGCCTGAGGCGCGAGACCGTGGGTGCCTGAGGCGCACCTGCGTGGAAAAGAACAATCATCAGACCTGCGCGCCTGGGGCGCGAGGTCGTGTGTGCCTGGGGCGCGCGTAGCTGCTGGAGGCCCAATTTGACCAGATTCTGAACAAAGTAGAAGAAGAGAAGTCTAATTTGGCTTCATATCTTAGACTTGATCAGAAATTAGAAGATAAACATGGACCTTATCTATTAGATTTAATTAAGATTTATTTTAGGATTTGTTTTACTATTAGGTTTTGAGATCATAGAATTCAATTAGGATTAGAAAGAGAGGTTAGTAACATCTATTGAGAGCAAGGAGGCAAGGCACAAGGATTGAAGGTCTCTTGGAGAGTTAACCTGTATTGTCTATGATATGAGGTTTTCTCTTTGCTTCTGTTTTCTTTATTTCTATATGTGTAACTAAAACCTCTTGTTAGGAACATGGTGTAAATTGTATGATGTAACTTATTTTAATTTATGGTTTAGTATTTTGCTGTTTTTAATTCATGCGTTAATTGAGTTTTTATTACATACATAAACCTGATCAATTTATGTTTTGGATTTCTTAATTTACAACGAGAGTTGAGATTTTGAATAGGCCATGCAATTAACGGTATAATCAGTTTAGTTATAGAGATATGATTAAATGATTATATGATTGTTTAATTCCCTTGTGCTGAATTTGATATTTTCTTATATTGTAATTTGTTGAGAGATCAAGGATTAAGTATTTAGAAAATAAGGGTAATGTTAGAGAGATCTAACTATTGCTATTTGAGAGGAATAGTCTATGAATTAAAGGATAATTAAAGGAAAATATAAATCATAGTTAAATAAGTGAATCATACAACGAAACCAAGTTCCTAACCTTTTTCTATTGCTTTCTATACATCTTATCTCCTCAATCTTCTTATTTTATTTTATTATAATTCTCCTTCTCCTTCTGAAATCCAATAACAAATTGCATTAATAATTACGAATTGGTGAAAAGTTATTAGAAACAATTTTTAATCCCCGAGTGGAACGATACTCACTTACTATCTGTATTACTTGTCGACCTAGTCCTCTTGCTAGACAATCAACAAGTTTTTGGCGCCGTTGTTGGGGATTGAAATTCGATTCTAATTTCTTTTCGGTACTTTTTGTAATTATTTGTGTAATTTGTACTTTCTCATGTATAACTATAGTTGTAATAGTGATTCAGATTGTGATAGATTTATTCCATATTATCCTTATCCTCCATACTATGTTGCAGAAAATATAACTCCTAGGAAGGCCCAATGGGAAATAGATATAGAGATAATGAATCAACAGATTAATGATATGAAAAAGGAAAGATACTATTCTCAATTTTCTCATGTGGAGCCTCCCCCTCCTAGTAAAACCCCAATGGAAATAGCTCTAGAGAGATTGGCTCAAAAAGCTGAGGATTATGCTAAAGATCGCAAAAATAATTTTAGATTCCCTTGTGTTGAGCCAATTCCTCCCCCTGTGGAGAAAGAGTCATGGGAAATTAACCAAGAGAAATTAGCTCAAAAAGTTAGTAGTAATGTTCAAGAAATTAATTTTATACATGAAGAAAATAGAAAAAGTTTTGAGAACATAGAAATAGCACTTGAGCAAATTTCAAAACATTTATCTGAGGAGTTACAAGCATTATCAACAATTTTTGACTCTCCTAAAAAAGAGGAGGAAGTTGTGGTGATGGATGTGACCAATGATCAGATCCCTTTGGAGGAGCAAAAATCTGAAAAAGAAATTGTGCATTATAGGTTTGAGGAAGAGGATCGAAATATAACAATAGAAGGTATGAAAATTGTAGAAAAAATTGAACCACCCTTGCATGAGGAATTTGTTGTTATAAAGAATTTTATTAAATCTAGTTCATGCTTGGGTGATTCAAAATTTTTCTATTATATTCAGCCTAAGTACTTTTATGAAAAATATCTAGAACAATCTGAATCATTATTAGGCAATAGGAAGCATGAGAAAGTAATCTTCTTGACTAATGGAGTTAACAACTTCATGATGGATGATGGAAGAAAAGAAAATTTTTCTAGGGTGGTGTATGGATTAAGGAACATGCCCTTTGACCCTGGTGGGTTTGAACTTAATTTTGAAATTTCCTTAATCCACCATCATCCTCATCAAAGGTCTTTCCCATGGGATGTGGGAGTAACACATTATTGTTGCATCACATGGGATTTGACCCATAGAATTTGGGATCCTGGTGGATTCCTTGTAAATAAGCAGTAATGTAGGATTTTTTTTTAGGTGTAGTTCTTAGGTAGTTGTTTTAAAAAAATAAAAAAAATAAAAAAATAAAAAATTTGAGGTACAGACCTCGTGCGCCCCAGGCGCACGCGGTCGCGCACCTCCGGCGCGCCGGGCTGTGAAAGCCTTGTCTAGGGGAATTTCACTCCTACTTGGGGTGCAAAAGTTCAGTTTTGGGTTCAAATTCTGATTCTACCATTTTATCTATTAGGATTAGTTTTATCTTATCTCTTAGGATTAGATTTATTTTTTTATCTTATTTTTTTAGTAACAGATATTTTTTTTTTATCTTATCTTTTAGGATTAGATTAGTTTTATATCTTTTAGGAATTTGTTATATCTTTTTAGGAATTTGTTTTATCTTTTTAGGATTAGATTTATCTTTTTAGGATTTTTTTGAGAATAGATTTTTTTTATTTATTTTCGTTTTTTTTATTTTCTATTTTTTTTAGGGATAGATTTTTTAGGATTAGATTTGTTTTTTTAGGATTTGGACCCCATTAGCCCCAATTTTTTTCAATATTGCGCCCCAGGCCTTGTACCTCACCAAAAATATTGTCCTGCTTTCTTAGGTAGTTTTAGTTTTTAATTTTTATTTTGTAGTCTAGGGTAGATTAGTTTGATTGAGGACAAGCCAACATCTAAGTTTGGGGGAGTATATACAAAATAAAAATTTTTCAGATCTGAATTTTTCTCCCATATTTTTGGTATTGGTTTGTGTCTTTAGCAAGAGTAATTAATTTTTCTAACCTTAGGACTTTTTCTCTGATGATGCATGTACATACTTAGTTTAGGACTTAGACTCATTGGTATTCGACTCTATTTGATTGAGCTGTAAATATGATTATGGTGACTGGGTTATTTCGACAAATGCTTTCAGAACTTGTGATTAGTGAACTGACTTTAGCCCTGTGAGATTTTGAGCCTTATATTGATGGGGTATGTTATTATTGATTTATTTTAATTTTGAGACCCCTATTCTTTCATGAGTGTGTTCACTTTGGTATTGTTGTTCTAGAACTTGACCTGTGACCATTTCGAAATTGATAATTGATTGCATGCATTAAGATGGTTAAGGCACTTAGGTTGTGTTTTTGTGGCCTTTAGATGTTTTGCATTGATAATTTTCCCTTAGTTGCCCATTTTGAGCCTTATGAGACATTATGATTTTTCTTTGGTACCTTGCATTTATTGCATATTCTTTGTTAGTACCTTGGGAATTTTGAATGAGCAATTGAGTGGAATATAGAAAGAAAAAGTGAAAGTAATTGGTGAAAAGTGTATGAGTTCTATTTCTCTTCCAAAGAAAAAAAAAGAAAAAAATAAGTAAATAACAAATGTAAAGGAAGAGAATAGAAGAAAAGAAAAAAAATTTGGAAAAGAAAGGAAGAATAAAATGTCCGGATGTGAGTGTGAGTCTTTATTGTATTCATTGTTGATTCATGGTTTTTGAGGGAAACTTGTTTTTGTAAATATTTTTGCAAGTTAGCCTTTGTTTTATACCTTCTTTCTTTTATCCCACCTGTCACTTTTAGCCATGGCCTCATTACAACCAAAATTAAAGACCTTTTGATTTTTGTATGTATTCAATAATTTCAGTGGAGATATTGGTCTATGGTCAAGCCTATGGTAACACATTATCATTGTTGAACTTGAGTGAATTGAAAATATTACCCTTATACACTTGAGAGAGATACACTGAGAGGTTGAGAGTGTTCACTAGTCTTGAGTTCTGATTGGGATTGTTACCTTAACTAGTTTGTGATTGTGTAAATAGCTTGTGATAATATGTGTTGGAGTCATGAGTCATAGTCTTAGATTAGGTGTGTTCATGTTGATTTAGGGAGTTTGTCTTTTGTTTAGAATTTTTATTTTACTTTTGCCTGGGACATGCAAAATGCTAAGTTTGGGGGAGTGATTTAGGTGCAATATATATAGATTTGAGCATTATTTGGACTCCCTTTTACTATGTATTTGGCTTGTTTATCTAGCAAATTTAGGACTTTTTAGTATATTTTGATTATTTTTAGTAGTTTAGGGTCCTTTGAGCGTTTTGATCCGTTTGCTAGTGTTTCAGGTACTTTTTGGAGCTAAATTGGATAAAATATTTATGGACCTGAAAAGAGGACGAAAAGATCTTGCAAATGGAAAAAGAACGGAGCGAAACGGAGTCGGAGTAGGTCCCACGCGCCTGAGGCGCGAGACCGTGGGCGCCTGAGGCGCGCCTGCGTGGAAAAGAACAATCATCAGACCTGCGCGCCTGGGGCGCGAGGTCGTGTGCGCCTAGGGTGCGCGTAGCTGCTGGAGGCCCAATTTGACCAGATTCTGAACAAAGTAGAAGAAGAGAAGTCTAATTTGGCTTCATATCTTAGACTTGATCAAAAATTAGAAGATAAACATGAACCTTATCTATTAGATTTAATTAAGATTTATTTTAGGATTTGTTTTACTCTTTAAATAGAGGATTTGTAAATAGTTTTCAGTAGGTTTTGAGATCATAGAATTCAATTAGGATGAGAAAGAGAGGTTAGTAACATCTATTGAGAGCAAGGAGGCAAGGCACAAGGATTGAAGGTCTCTTGGAGAGTTAACCTGTATTGTCTATGATATGAGGTTTTCTCTTTGCTTCTGTTTTCTTTATTTCTATATGTGTAACTAAAACCTCTTGTTAGGAACATGGTGTAAATTGTATGATGTAACTTATTTTAATTTATGGTTTAGTATTTTGCTGTTTTTAATTCATGCATTAATTGAGTTTTTATTACATACATAAACCTGATCAATTTATGTTTTGGATTTCTTAATTTACAACGAGAGTTGAGATTTTGAATAGGCCATGCAATTAACGGTATAATCAGTTTAGTTATAGAGATATGATTAAATGATTATATGATTGTTTAATTCCCTTGTGCTGAATTTGATATTTTCTTATATTGTAATTTGTTGAGAGATCAAGGATTAAGTATTTAGAAAATAAGGGTAATGTTAGAGAGATCTAACTATTGCTATTTGAGAGGAATAGTCTATGAATTAAAGGATAATTAAAGGAAAATATAAATCATAGTTAAATAAGTGAATCATACAACGAAACCAAGTTCCTAACCTTTTTCTATTGCTTTCTATACATCTTATCTCCTCAATCTTCTTATTTTATTTTATTATAATTCTCCTTCTCCTTCTAAAATTCAATAACAAGTTGCATTAATAATTACGAATTGGTGAAAAGTTATTAGAAACAATTTGCAATCCCCGAGTGGAACGATACTCACTTACTATCTGTATTACTTGTCGACCTAGTCCTCTTGCTGGACAATCAAAAAGAAAGTTTACAAAACGAAATTTTCAGAAAGCTTATAAAAATGTATTTTGAGGAAAGTAAGTGAAGTAAGATTTTTGAGAAAGTTTATGTAACGAGATTTTGAGAAAGCTTATGAAAGATTGTTTTGCGGAAGGATTGTGAAATGAATTTGTGAAATGAGATTTTAAGAAATTTGTGAAAAGAGATTTTGATAAAGATTGAGAATGTTGAGAAAGTTTAAGAAATGAGATACAAGTTTATCGATGTGATCCCAGCTCTGTGCTATGTTGAGAAAAGATGAGGGAAAGATTGAGAAAGTTAGTGGTCGGGACTCTGATGCACTAAGGATGAGCCGACCTTAGGTTAATAATTAAACACTAAAAGACTTTTAAAAGACATTAACAACGCGAACGCGGTGAGCTATGAGTGTGATATCGAAGTAGTGGAGAGGAAGAGACCATGGGTATCAGGGATACTCAGGTGGAGATTGCATTAGGGGAGGACGATGACGGTGAAACGTCAAGAAGTCTTGAGTACTTTCTAGGCAGAACGAATCCCACATGTGGTATACGAACGTGGTAGGGACTGGGTCCAATGTCGTGGTAAGTTCTGCAGCGCAACTTGAATAGTACTGACGCCCCCTAGATTGCAAATCTTGAACAGTGAGAGGGACTGGAGTGGGGCATCTTGATTTGCCACTGTACCCGAGTTTTCTACAGTTTGCCTTAATACTATAAGATTTGATATGATATGATTTGATTTGAAACTGTACCCGAGTTTTCTACAGTTCTCCTGGCTTGGAGCCAATTGATTGTTGAGACAGTTGTCGTGCCTGCACGGTAAATGTCATGTACTCCTGTTTGCTTCCGACTAGGTTGGGTGGATGACCGAGGAGATGTAGACTGTAGACGTGTGTGCTAACTACGAATGAAGCGAGTACCTCGATGATATTAAAATTCCCCAATCATTGAAAGTCGTGAATTGATAAGACTTGATAAGAAAAGATATATAATTATGAGGAGGAAGTGAATGAGAAAGAAAGACTCATAAGATGAGATTGAGAAAGGAATTGAGAAAGAAAGAATGTTTTATGAGAAGTAAAATTAAGCTTGGCAAGATGATGATAATGATAATGATAATATACTTGATTGCTGTGTGTATGTATGTTGTGTTGTAGGCTTGTATGGTCTTGATATCTTGCCTATCGTAAACCCACACCGTCGACGATGCGTCGTTCGGATCGCTTACTCTCTCCTATTCGTTGGCATATCGGTGCTGCTGATATCTCAACGGGCAGATGGAGCATCGTATGGAGATCGCTACTTGGAATAGGCATGGAAATGGTTGGAAGCACACTCCAAATGGCTGGGTATGGACCGGCTACACTCAGATCATGATTCCAGACCCGGAACATCAACTGAGTGGAGCTAATTTGGGGCCGCACTTGGGACAAGTCACCGTACGAGGATATAGGAGCTACGAAGAAAGGGTTCGGTACGAGACTCAGAGAAACTCTTCCACTCTCAACAGAACGGAGCCGAGACCCAATAGCAATGAGGGAACAACAACATGGATGGCATCATCCTCGAGAGCAAAGAAAGGGCGTAAGAAGAAAAAGGAACTTCATCCGATTGTTTTCGACAGGAAGGCTTAAGGATAGCGTTATTATTTTAAGTTTGTTGTGAGTGTTTTGAGTTAAGGATTACCTAAGTGATGAACTGATTATGTAATTCAGCTTATTTTGGAACATGCCCTACCTTTAAAGATGTGTAAGAATGAAACTTTGTGGTAATTGTGTGAACTCTTTTGATGTAAAGAAAAGAACTACATTGAATTTGAAACCAAACCGTTTTCCATGATAAATGCTTTTGGGAGACTCAAGTAAGTAAGTATTCGTTTTAGTAACAACTCGGTTTTCCGTAAAAGAATGCTAAGTGTCCCGATGACACTCCAACAATGCTTTATAAAAAAAAATTGGCCTCATTTTTGCAACTTTAATAAATAAAAGTCAGTTATTTTGAGTTACGAAAATCGGGCTATTACATTATTATTTTTAACAAGACCTTAAAATATCAAATCAAGAAAACCAAATTAAAATTATACTTATGACAAAAATGCATTTGAAATACTACTTTATCAATCAAACACTTATTCATTTTATTTATAAAACACTCTTACTTACAAAAATATACTGAAAAATAATATTTTATTATTTAAAATATACGAGGATTTTGACGGGTGTTACATTAGGGACTTTCACACAAGCAAATCATAATGCAAACATGCATCAAAATCCATTTTCTATTCATTCTCATAAACATAAATCAAAGCCTCATTGCGAAAGAAAACCATTTGAGTAGAAACAAAAGGGAAAATCGTATAGACCTTTAAAATTTCATGTATGTTTATTTTGTTTGTTTCAAGCTTAGATTTAAGCATGATTGCACTTAAAAACTAAAGATCAAAGCTTAAAATCAATTAATCATCAAAATCAATTTTGTTTCCTTTATTTCTTGACATGGTCGAATCATTAAGGAATGAAAATAAGAGACTTTTGCACAATAAAACAACACATCAACACATCCAATAAAATCAAAGCTTATTTCGTTACTTTAAACATAAAGCAGATTGTTGAAATAAACTAAACCACTTGAGCACAAATCAAAATAAAACCGTATGATTCCTTTGGTTTCATGCATGTTCTTTTTAACTTTAAAAGCTTAAATCTTAATACTTTAAGAATTAAAAATCATAGAGGAACACAAAAACATAACATGCATTAAAACAAAATTTCATTTCCCTTATCTTTCTAGCTTGGCCAAATTATATATGAAGAAAGTATAAAATTTTCAACAAAACAAATCATTGCAATAATAATACCAAAAATTATTTTAGTTTCATCATCTCAACTCAAAAGCAAAGACAAAAATCATTTGCTCATAAAAGGGACCAAAACCGTATGGCCCTAAAAATAACACATCAACACAAAAATTCATTTTTCTTGTATTTTTAACTTGAAAACCGAAAATACAACTCATAAATAGCAAGAATCAAGAATCAATTACATGCATAAGAAAATAATTTCATTTCCCCCAAATCCAAAACCCTAGCCGTGGCATGCAACAAAGAAATAGGGAAATTTTGTGAAAATCAACAACTCATAACTCATGAACATAATATATCATCTCATATTTAAGCATAAAAATACAAATCAAAGATCAAAAATTATTTTGAATAAGATGGGGTCAAAACCGTGAGCTCCAACTTGTGGATGCATGTTTATTTTTTGATTCCAAGCTCAAATACACATATCATCATGCATAGAAAATCATAAGAAAGCCTAAGAACACACATGCAAGAGCTTAAAGTCATGAAACAACAAAACCTCCATGGAGCTCTATGAAAACCGAAAATAAAAGAAGAAGAAAGAAAAAGATACAAACTTGAATCAAAGCATATTGAGGCTTAAAATGCATAAATCAACAACAAAAACCAACATGCAATAACAAAGCATCAACCTTTTCATTAAAAACTCATGAACACCGAAAATAAAACCAAGCAAAGGAAGAAAAGAAATGGAAACAAGAACATGAGCTAAAGGGTAAGGTTTATACCAATGAAGCTTTGAAAATGCCCTAGGAAAATTGGTCCTCCCTCCTTCTTCCTCCTAGGAGCTCTCGGCCTCCCTCTCTTTCTCCTCTCTTCTCTTTTTTTTAAAAGTCATGAAGCAAATAGGGGGTGTCTTAACATAAGGGTGGGTATTTATAGGGAAATTCAAGGTGGGGTGCAAGACATAAAAATTGGGGTGCAAGAAAAATGAGTAGCTTTCCACTAGCTTATACTCCCTCACGGCTCCTTTATGTTTTAGGGTGGGGTACTTTCATTTTATGATCATAATTAATAATTGAGTAGGTATAGGTTAGGGTATTTAAATAATTAAGACAAAGAAAATAAAAGCATTTGCATGCATTGGTCAAGAGTTTATGGCATGTCTCCCCTAGGGTATAAATGTTAGTAGGGTGGCTACCCTTAATTAAGGTAGGGTGGTTATGCATTAATTAGGGTATGATGTGTTTAATTGGGTTACCCTAATGTTTTGTGCACTCTTAATTTTATGTCTAACAATTTGAAATTCAAAATGCGCAGAAGTATATAAAAACCGTACAGTACATCAACACGGCAGAAAATAATATTTTTCTGACACTATAAATTTCACTGTAGAAATCATGATTCAATTTACTAAAATAAAACATTATAATATTCCCCAAATAATAAAAATTTCGTGTGCCGAAAAATAAATTCCAAACAGTACCAAAATAAATTCTACATTTTAATATGATCGTTTTGACTGTAAATTTATCAAATTCGGATTCACAGATAAAAAGTTTTGGATTTTCAAAGTTACGTAATCAAATAAATTAATAAATAATAATCCCTTTAAAACATAAATCAAAACAAAATAACCACCATTATAAGAAAAAATTCCAAATAATTATTTCTACTCGTAATTTAAATCAAATAACGAATTTATACAAATTTAAAAATAACTGACTAATCAGAAATTCTCGAAAATTAATTTATTAAAATGTTGGAAATTGCGGGTGTTACATTTACGACCAAGCCTACAAGGTTCTCCTTCTCACTAAAGGATTTGCAAAGATTTCGGCAGGGCGGTACTTGGGTGAAAAAGATTAGAAAGAATAACCTTAGGTTTAGCGAAATTCATTGTTTTGTCGAAGCAATTCAATAAATCAAGGGGTTCAAGAACAAAATCTTATCTTTGAAAGATACTTTTCACAAATCACAATGAAAAAGGTTCATTAAGATCAAAAGGCTGAGGTTTGGCAAGCAAAGGACATAGCAATTGATTATCAATGAAAAGGGGTACGAACTGTCACAGGGTGCTGGTTCAACCTTGACTCAATTTGCTTTCATCGCCACCAGATACAATCGGTAGCAGACAAACATAGAGACAGAATGCTCGCTCTGACCGACGCAGAACATTGGTAAGCTTCCCATTGACTGCAAGCACCCAGTCAAGGAAACACAACACCGACTCGAGCACACAATCCAACAGGAAAAGCTCAAATAGACAAGCATGCAAGCTCATGCTTACGGCGACTAAGATAAACTTTAGCTCTGACAACCTTTAGCTCTGATAAACTTTAGCTTTGATACCACAAATGTAACACCCTGATTTAGTAACTTGAATATACTTTCTTTAGTAAAAATCCAGGAATTTTTTTTCCATTGATGACAGGGGCATGGATTTTTCTTTAAAAAACATTCATTTCACAAACATTTGCATTATAAGGTTAAAGCATTCATGTCCCACGTCATCCATCAAGTTCCAAATCGAGATGTTACCAACACCGCGCTTTGATACCTGATTTACCACATGACCATCAATAATTAAATCATAAGGTTACTGTCTCAAATATAAGGTTTAGAAAACTTCAGGAGTTAACATGGTATCTGAACAAGGTTCACCTAAATAAATACAAGACCAAATCAAACATAACATGAATTGAAATAGCTAAAGACTTTACCTACTAGCAGCTGCTGCCTGCGCCTTCTCCGACTCGTGCTTCCACTTTTTGTCATCGGGTTACTACACTGAAGATGATCCTTCGCTCGAGCCATTTTCAAATCCGTAGATCCACCATCTAATTGGTCGACAAAGGACCGACATAAATTTACAACAGAAACATAGAGAGAGTCAGATTTTTCGGTCGGATAAGCCGGCTGTGTGGAATTACAGCAGGCAATCATATCAAGATAAACAAATTAAATAAACAGCAACACATTAGACATGCATTCACATCTCATGATTTCAAATATCATTTCCAATATCTCCACTTCTCATTTTCATCTCTTTCTCGTACTTGGCAATCCGAGCCTTAATTCCAAATCTTTTCCCATGCCATCATTCCAATTCCTATCCTTGCCCGAAGGCTCTCTCGATACCACATACTTTTCATAATACTTATTTCACTATTAAGGGGCATACTTTTATCTTCATATATTTTTCCTATTAAGTTTTATTGGAGCGCAACCATCGATGACAGGGCAATTAGAGAAAAGTCATCGGGGAGTTTGGTTAGCACACATACAACTCATCCAATCCTTCCGAGCCTAGACGGAAGCAAACGGGACGTACAGGAACCTTAACCCATGCAGGTCGATTAGCCGAGAAAAACCAACAATAAATATCAAAGCCACAACCGTACATACTGGCCATCACAACTTTATCCATCATTTTATTTTTGCGCGATATCGCAAGGGCCCAAAACCTATCGACTGCCTGCCTCGTTCGGGTTTCCTCTCACCGTTTCGAATTTGATCAAGGGGGCGACGGTACTATTCTAGGCTGCAGTGTGGAACACGCTATGATCCCTTGGGTATTAATCCCCGATCACATATAGACTAGTTCCACCTAAAATAGCACTCCTGGTTACTTGACGTTTCACCGTCATCACCCTCCCCAATCACAATTGCTCACCTCAGTATCTACAAATAAACAGGGTATCTTCCTCTCCACTACTTCACACTCATCTCACCGCGTTATTCATAGTCTTTTAATGTCTTATTAGTCTTTTAATTAATTCTAAGGTTCGATTGAGTCACCCTTGTTCATCCTTTCGGTGATCGTCAACCTCTAATCGAATCTTTCACATTAAACTTTCCTAAATAATTCACATACTCATTTTCCCTTTTACTCATCGTCATCACAAATGAGGGCTCGAAACCGTGGCATACAGCTCACACGGCCAGCACTTATCCTCAACGTGGAAAGCACATAACAAAAATGTAAGATCCATGAAGAATGTTTTGATAAATGCCAAAAAGTTTTGAACAAGCTACAAATGTGTTGATCAAGTTCAAGCTCAACAAGCAACAACAAACATCAAGTTATGAAGAGAGAGCCAACTCATGAAGACTTAGTTTGGTAGTTTGTGTTTTATTGTTTTATTTTTAGCCTCACAAGTCTTTTAGTTTATGAGTTTGGGTAGAGTTTCTTAGAGGGTAGTGAATCTCTTTTGATTGCATGATTATATTATATTTTGAGTATTCACTTTGCCTAAAATCAATAGGTGGCTTAAAGGTTTGAAAGAAAAGGTTTAGTTTTTGAGAAAACAAGTTTTAAATGATTTTTAATGTTAATAATCGATTAACAGATTTTGATAATTGATTAACAGTGTATTTTGTACTGAAAATCGATTAACAAACTTTTGATAATCGATTATCTGCACTTTACTCGAGTATTTTTGGTCTCACTCGAGTGAAATTTATCAGACTTTCGTATTACTCGATTAACACTTATTTTACTCGAGTAAACAGGGTCTGTAACTGTTTTAAATACGTTTTTCACTTCTCAAAAGCTATTCTCAAAAGCTATTCTAAGTTGCTCCAACTTTTGGGTATTCTATATAAACCTTTTCCTAATCATTTCTATCAATGAGAATCAACTAGAATCATTTTCATACACATTTTACAAGAATCAAAGCCACTCTATTCTCTCTCATTTTCTCAAGATCAAAGCTTTAACTTTTACATTCTTTGATCAAGAACCTTGAATCTCTCATGTTGATATTTCATAGCTTTTGAAAGAGATTCATAGGATTGTTATTTTGTTTTCATTTGAGTTGTAATCATTGCAAGAGGCAAACATTCTACAACATTGGAAGCCTTGATTTTGTGGAATCAAACATAATTCATTGGAAGTCTTGAAGAAGCATTTCATCAAGCACTTGGAAGCCTTGTTGAAGAACAAGCATTTGGAAGTCTTGTGAGTGAAGCAAGCAATTGGAAGTCTTGTTGTGAGGTATCGGCAAGAAAGAGAAGAGGTTAGATTAGATATCAATAGGATTACAAGGCAAGGGTGTGGTATCTCTTGTAGGCTAGCAAGAAGGGAGTCTTGTGAGGCATTTACTTGTAATTTGAGAAACTCTAATTCCTCATAGTGAAGAATCTCTCTTGGTTGAAGAGGGGACTGGAGTAGCTTTCAAGTGGATGAAAGTGAACCAGGATAAATCACTGTGTCGTATCTCTAAACTCTTACTCTTTACAATTAAAGTCTTTAATTGTGTTCTTGATTGAAAACCTAGAAAAAGTGATTTTTCATAATTGATTGAATTGAATCTTTATTGTTCAAATTAATTTGAGGAAAATCATTTTCATAACCTAGGTTAATCAATAAGAATATTGGTCTTGATTGTTTCCGCTAAATCTCTGATATAATATTTGTTAATTGATTGATTTTCATTGGTTTTAATCGTTTAGATTTGTTTCTTGCGAAAATCTTTCAAAGTTTCTATAACACCTATTCAACCCCCCTTCTAGGTGTTCTCTTAGTGTTCCTATTTGTTTCACACACCGAGTGTAGTTTTCCAACAAGTGGTATCAGAGATCGGTCGAAAGACACGAGCATAGAGCTTTTTCGTTAAGATCCTTGAGAAACTACAATGGGTTCTACGAATCCTTTTGGTGGTGAAGGTGCTTCAATTAATCGCCCTCCTATGTTTGGTGGAGAGGGTTATGGTTATTGGAAAATTAGGATGAGAATCTTTATAGAAGCTATAGATGTGAACATTTGGGAAGCCATTGAAAATGGTCCTTATATTCCCTCAAAAGATGTAGAAGGTGTGCTTACACTTACTCCCAAAGATAAGTGGACCGATGATGATAAAAGGAAAATTCAATATGATTTAAAAGAAAAAAATATCATCACCTCCGCTCTATCTTATGATGAGTTCTTTAGAGTCTCCCAATTTAAAGATGCCAAAGAAATGTGGGACACCTTGCAAGTCACACATGAAGGCACTAGTGAAGTTAGGCGTGCTAGATTAAATTCTTTGATGCATGAATATGAATTGTTTCGTATGTTGCCTAATGAATCTATATGTTTTATGCAAAAACGTTTTACACATATTGTTAATCATCTCATTGCTCTTGGTAAAACTTTCTTGAATTGTGAACTTGTTAACAAAGTTTTAAGATGTCTAAGTAGGGAATGGCAACCTAAGGTTACCGCAATTGTTGAATCAAAGGACTTGGACACAATGGACTTAGCAACACTTTTCGGAAAGTTACACGAACATGAAATGGAGCTTCAACGTTTGCATAAGCATGAAGAATCGGTCAAGTATGGAGAAAGAAAAGGAATTGCTCTTAAAGCTCAAAGGTCATATCAAAAGGAAGAGAGTTCCGATGATGATGATAATGAAGATTCCGATTCGGATATTGATGAAGAGGAGATGAAGCTTCTACTAAGAAAGTTCAATAAAATTCTAAGGAGAAAAGGAAGGTTGAACAAAGACAAAAGTAAAGAGAAGGATTCCCCACACTACAAGACAAAGACTTCAAAAGAAGGTGTAGTTTGCCATGAATGTGGAAATCCCGGTCATCTCAAGTACTCATACTCTAAGTATCTCAAGAAGAAGGAGAAAGAGAAGAAAAATGCAAAACACAAAAGGGCATACATAGTTTGGAATAGTGATGATGAACAAGACAAGAAAAGCACAACTAGTAGTTCTTCGGATGATGAACATGCCGATTGTCTCAACTTGATAGCTCTGGTACATGAAGAGGAAAGCTCAAATGATGAATCAAGTGAGCAAAGTGATGAAAGCGATGTAAGTCTTACTAAATCCGAAATTTCTTCAAATTATGAAATGTTATATAATGCTTATGAAGAAATGCATAAACAATTTAAGAAACTAGCTTTGAAAAACATTGAAAGGAAGAAGCTCATTGAGGAACATCAACAAAAGATTTTAGATCTTCAAAAACAAGTTGATGAGCTTAATCTTCAAAATGAAACTCTTGATCTTATATATGCTAGTTCTTCTTGTGATTGTGCTAGTAGATTGAATATTGTGGTTGATTGTGAGAATTGCAAGTTGCTTAAGGATGAAAATGCTATTTTGAAAAATAAGCTTGCAAGTTTCTCAAATGGTGATATTAGATTGCGCACATTGTTAAATTTTCAAAGAGAAAATTCAAGCAAGTTTGGTTTGGGTTATACTAATGCTAAGAGTAAATCTCATAGAAATGTTGTTGATTTTTCAAAGGTTGATTTTTCAAATGCACCAACATGTTTCTATTGTGGTACTCATGGACATACTTCAAATGTGTGTTATATTAAAGTGCATGGTATACCTAAAGGAGATTTTGTTTGGGTGAAAAAGGGTGAAAGTCCCTACACTAACAAAAATGGATCCAAAAACATTTGGATACCAAAAAGCAAAGCATGATTGTTTTGTAGGTATGATTGAAGAAGCAAATGAAGGTCTATACACATTTGATACAATTGACATTATTGATCTTCTTCAATTGGTATCAAGAAGAAAATCCTACAAATTGGTAACATTCAATATTATACAATTGGTATTTTCAATTTGATATTGTTGGATATTGCTCATAGTTCTCTCAATTGGTATTATTTCTTATAATGTGATATTGTTTATACTATTGAGAAAATTCTATTGGTATCAAATTCTTACAATTGTTTTACAATTGGTATCATGCTTTGGTTGTTATATCTCCTAGTATTTCTCTATTTTGGCTTAGATCTTATATTTCAATTGGTATATATTTCTTTTTGATAATGCCAAAGGGGGAGAAATATGATGTTTTGAAAAAGGGGAGAAATATTATCATTTTGGAGAAATAAAATAGTATGTTTGGAGAAAGGTTTGTTTTGTTGTTTTTATATAGGTTGAGCAAAGTTGTTGAAGATAGGGGGAGAGTCAAGCTTAACTCAATTGGATTCAAATGTCAAAAGCATTAATTGAGGGGGAGCAAGAGTCTCGCCAAGTGATCAAATGGTTCAAGCATCAACAACTTCAATGAACTTCATAATTTCAAAACATGTTTGTCATTTTCAAAAAGGGGGAGATTGTAAGATCCATGAAGAATGTTTTGATAAATGCCAAAAAGTTTTGAACAAGCTACAAATGTGTTGATCAAGTTCAAGCTCAACAAGCAACAACAAACATCAAGTTATGAAGAGAGAGCCAACTCATGAAGACTTAGTTTGGTAGTTTGTGTTTTATTGTTTTATTTTTAGCCTCACAAGTCTTTTAGTTTATGAGTTTGGGTAGAGTTTCTTAGAGGGTAGTGAATCTCTTTTGATTGCATGATTATATTATATTTTGAGTATTCACTTTGCCTAAAATCAATAGGTGGCTTAAAGGTTTGAAAGAAAAGGTTTAGTTTTTGAGAAAACAAGTTTTAAATGATTTTTAATGTTAATAATCGATTAACATATTTTGATAATTGATTAACAGTGTATTTTGTACTGAAAATCGATTAACAAACTTTTGATAATCGATTATCTGCACTTTACTCGAGTATTTTTGGTCTCACTCGAGTGAAATTTATCAGACTTTCGTATTACTCGATTAACACTTATTTTACTCGAGTAAACAGGGTCTGTAACTGTTTTAAATACGTTTTTCACTTCTCAAAAGCTATTCTAAGTTGCTCCAACTTTTGGGTATTCTATATAAACCTTTTCCTAATCATTTCTATCAATGAGAATCAACTAGAATCATTTTCATACACATTTTACAAGAATCAAAGCCACTCTATTCTCTCTCATTTTCTCAAGATCAAAGCTTTAACTTTTACATTCTTTGATCAAGAACCTTGAATCTCTCATGTTGATATTTCATAGCTTTTGAAAGAGATTCATAGGATTGTTATTTTGTTTTCATTTGAGTTGTAATCATTGCAAGAGGCAAACATTCTACAACATTGGAAGCCTTGATTTTGTGGAATCAAACATAGTTCATTGGAAGTCTTGAAGAAGCATTTCATCAAGCACTTGGAAGCCTTGTTGAAGAACAAGCATTTGGAAGTCTTGTGAGTGAAGCAAGCAATTGGAAGTCTTGTTGTGAGGTATCGGCAAGCAAGAGAAGAGGTTAGATTAGATATCAATAGGATTACAAGGCAAGGGTGTGGTATCTCTTGTAGGCTAGCAAGAAGGGAGTCTTGTGAGGCATTTACTTGTAATTTGAGAAACTCTAATTCCTCATAGTGAAGAATCTCTCTTGGTTGAAGAGAGGACTGGAGTAGCTTTCAAGTGGATGAAAGTGAACCAGGATAAATCACTGTGTCGTATCTCTAAACTCTTACTCTTTACAATTAAAGTCTTTAATTGTGTTCTTGATTGAAAACCTAGAAAAAGTGATTTTTCATAATTGATTGAATTGAATCTTTATTGTTCAAATTAATTTGAGGAAAATCATTTTCATAACCTAGGTTAATCAATAAGAATATTGGTGTTGATTGTTTCCGCTAAATCTCTGATATAATATTTGTTAATTGATTGATTTTCATTGGTTTTAATCGTTTAGATTTGTTTCTTGCGAAAATCTTTCAAAGTTTCTATAACACCTATTCAACCCCCCTTCTAGGTGTTCTCCTAGTGTTCCTATTTGTTTCACACACCGAGTGTAGTTTTCCAACAAAAAATCGTGCACATCAGGGAGATTCACTTTCACATTTCCATAATATCCACAACAATTCATCACTTCCAAGAATACTTTCTGTACAATTCCACTTTCCCTTAATCAATTACTCAAACTCTTGCCATCAATTTATCGCATGTACTTTCAATATGATTACATCATTTTCATCAGCATCATTAATCAAACAGAGCAGCATATTACATAGCATGAATACTTTCAATTTCAGATAAAAATTCAACAGGCATAAATTATCAGATCATACTATTCCTTCATCATGAATAGATAGCATCATGTCATAATATTATAACAGAAAAGGGAAGTCATAGTCCTGCGTATAAGTGGCCATACAAACACAATCAACTGCCCCTATACGACTAACTCACAGACCCCACGTTCCGGCTTTTGAGATGGCCAGGAACATCTTAACATGTTGCCTACACACCATGGTGTCTTAGAAAAGCTACTCTCTCACCTCGAATGCCGACAGAAATCCAAAGAGCCTTTACGGGTGTGGTCCTCCGACACACGTCCACAACTGACACCTTCTAGATTGAAGAGTGAAAGTGGGTTAAAGAAAATCAAAAGCCCTTCCTCCTCCATCATCCTCCCTTACGGCTCTACCCCCTCTCTTCTCGCTATCTTCTTCTTTTTTTTTTGTAAATGAATGAGTGTTAAGAGTGTGTGGGTTTGTGGGGGTGTGGGGTATTTATAGGGTCTTAAGGCTTTGGGGTGGGTTTTATAAAAAATGGGGTCTAAAAATTTATTTGAGATAAGAATGTGTGATGTGATAAAAAGCTAGGTCTCTCATTGGTTGGAAATCCAGCTAAGGATAGGGTCATTAAATGTGGGTCTTAAATAAGGTTGGTTAAAGATAAATTGCATTAATTGAGTTACCCTAGGGTCTTGTGCACTAATAAATGGATGTCTCACAAATTCAAAATTCAAGTGCATAAAAACATATCCAAACCGTGCATCACATTTAGACAGTAGAAAATAATATTTTTCCAATATAGTAATTAACACTTAAAACCAGAACTTAATTTTCTTAAATAATAAAACGTTATAATTTCCCACAAAATATAAAAATTTAGTGGACTGCCTAATAAATTCCAAACAGTACAAAAATAAATTCTAAATTTCATTACCATCGTTTTGATTGTAAATTCGTCAGATTCCGATTTACCAATCAAAAGTTATGAACTTTCAAAGTTAATTAAAATCCTTTAAATCAACAAATGAAAATTCACAAAATAATACTCATCAAAATAAATTATGAATGCACCACTCTTTTTCATACGTGTAGACATAAATTAAATAATAGTTTTATATAACTCTAAAAGAATCGACCAATTAGAAATCTCCAAAAATCAATTTATTAAAATGGGGAAAATTGCGGGTATTACAAAGAGCGTCTTAACAACCTAGAAATAGCAGGTGTCGATGTCATCACCACAACCCGAACATCACGATCCTATCATCATCCACAAACTAAACTACCTGGTTTAACCAAACCGTCAGGAAGTAATCTATAACACCCCGATTTAGTAACTTGAAAATCTTTTTATTTAGTAAAAATCCAGGAATTTTTTTTTACATTGGTGTCGTGGACATGAGATTGTTTTCATAAAAACATTTTCTTGTTAATCAAACCATTCATGTCCCTCAACACGCATCAAGTTCCAAATCGAGATGTTACCAACATCACACTTTGAAACTCTTTCTTCCATTTTCATAAAACATATCGTTTACAAATAGTACTTTCAAATCTAGTCACGTTTATCAGAGTTATAAAATTTCTAAAACATGTTGTCCCATGAAACGGTTACATCAGGGTAGAGCCATTCCTTTTAAGTACATCTCAAGATAGTGCATTACATACTTAAAACATAATAAAAACCTATACTACGGGACACTACCAATACTGGGCACTCCTGACAACTCCTATGGTTCCTCTGCGTCTTCAAATATCTCTTCGTCACCATCTAGAAACGTTGGATTCATTGTGAACTCTTGATCTGTCAGCACGAGCCTACTCATCATGTCTTGCAATTCCAATTCCTCAAGCATGAACAGTGGATCAGTGACCTCCAAACCGATGGGTCCTCTCCATTTCCAGCCAACCGGCGTCAACTCCCAGCTCCCATCGTCAAACGGGATCACAAGGATCTTGATGCTTAATGCCATCTGCACTGCCTGGTATAGAATACCAGCAAGAGAAATAGGGTAGAAGAGAGAGTGAGCGATCCCAAACGATTTCTCGTCGACGGGTGGAATTACAGAAGGCATATATTAAGACAAACACACAACAATATATATATATATATATATATATATATATATATATATATCACATATTAACATATAACATAATTCACCTCATCATCATCATCAACATCAACATTATTACACAGGGATTCTTTCATTCGTGCCATTCTCTCTCTCTCTCTTCACATTCATTACTTCCATTACTTATTTCAATATGCCACAGTATGTCTCATAACCGCGACAACGTCACATCCTTAGTCTTTTACACACTTTCTTGTCACTTGACCCTTTTCCGCTTTCCTTTCTCAACCATCCGCACTGTATTTTAATCTCTTATGCCAAAGATCCTTTTTTAATAATTTCATCTTATTTAATTAAATCTTATCAAAGCGCATCAAACGATGACAGGGGAATTTAAAGAAATGTCATCGAGGAGTTAGTTAGCACACATACGTCTCCTCCAATCCTCCCAAGCCTAGTCGAAAGCAAACAGGAGTACAGGAACCTTAACCCACGCCGGTCGAACAGCCGAGAATCCAACAACATCTGCATTTGTCAAAGCCATAACCGCACAGGCCGGCCATCATGACAATCAACATTTTACGCGACATCGCAAGGGCCCAACACCAATCGACTGCCCACCTCGTTTAGGTTCCCTCTTTCTGTCCCAAAGTTGATCAAGGGGCGACAGTACTTTCCTAGTTCTGGGTGCAGAACACGCTACGATCCCTTGGATATTAATCCCCGATCACTTATAGACTCGTTCTGCCTAGAAAAGCACTCTAGGTTACTTGACGTTTCACCGTCATCACCCTCCCCAATCACTATCACTCACCTGAATATCCGCAGATAAACAGGGTATCTTCCTCTCCACTACTTCACACTCAACTTGTTGCGTTATTTAATGTCTTTTAAAGTTTTATTAATATTTTATTAATCCTAGGTTCGGACGAGTCACCCTTGTTCATCCCTTCGGTGAACCTCGACCTCTAATCGAATCTCTCATATCAACGCTTTCTCGATGTTCCGAAGTTGTCACGATCATTGATCACGTCGGGGAGCTCCTCAACCCGGCAAACACGTCACGTCAATCGTACACCTTGGAGAGTTCCTCAAGCTGGTACACAATATGCTAGTTCTTTCGCTGCTCGTCACGTACACATCTCGAATTTCGATCATAATAGACTTATCATTTCTTTCCTTGCACTTCCATTTTCACAATTTTCAAAACTTGTCAACACATCGCATTATTCTCATCAGCATCATTATTACTTTTCGTAATTTCCGTTGCCTCGCTTAATTTCCACCATAGATTATTCATGCAAGTATTTCACCAAGTTCCACACATTAACCATTTCATCATATATAAGATATTCATCGTGCATAAGAATAAAAACTATTCATATCATCATGGCATATTCATATTAATTGCATCAAACATCAAAAGGTGTGTGGTCCTAGTCCCCTTCGTATACGTGGCCACACACACAAACAATTTACCACGGTACTACTGACCCAGATACCTCTAAGTTTCGATCTTTGAGATGATACGGAACGTCTTAATATTTTCCTAAATACCATAGTGTCTGGACAAAGCTCCTCTTTCACCTTAATTCCAGCAATACTTGTCCAAAAATGCTGAGGGTTTTCCTGACTGTCAACTGCTCCAATTTCCCAACTCACAAATCCTTGCTTAAAACAAGACACACAATTAATATAAAGCTATCTAATCAACATTCATACTTAATCATCAACTCGCTTTTGAAAACTCGTTTTACATCTTTATCGGGTAATCATAAAAGAAAACTTTTACTTTCCCAAATCAAATCCAACTTTTTAACATACTTTAAATACTTCAAAATCATCTCAACACAATGAATAAAAAATTTTAAAACAAATCTTTGGCTGCTGGTCCGTTCCGGACTGCCACGATTTTGAAACCCGAAAACATCGAAAAACTCTACTTTTTCAATCAAATTTTCTCTAAATCAAATACCCTTAAAAAAACAAGCTTTAAAGAAATTTAAAGAATTTTTATAAGTGAAACACAATTTAGACAATTGCTGGACAGCGAAGAGATAAACTCAAAAATCATTTTTTGCAAAATCCGAAAACACCGAAAAATCGTATTTTAAATCCCTTAACACTCTTCTTTGAAAGAAACACTTATTTTTCAAACACAACGTCATGAAACTAAATAGGGCAGCAACCAATGAGCTCAACACTTTTTCAATTAAGCCAACCTTTTCAAAAATCATTTCAAAGAATAGTACAAACCAAACACAACACTTAAATTAATTAGTTTACGATTTATTCTCACATAGCCTAAATACAAATTCACACCATATCTATTTAAGCACATCAAAATGTCTCCATATATGATTCAGCCAAGTCACCAAAATGCACAAAAGTTCATACATATCCAAAAAGAATCAATTTGAGTATTAGTTCAATTTCGGGAAAAATAAGAAAGACACAACTAAAGCCATATCAAATTAATTCATTTAAATCCCAAAATTTATAGAACACATACGCAGATGTCAAAGTTCATCATATAAAATTTTCAAGTCATTCAAACATCCATAACCTAAGTTTCAAATCAAATTTTCTATAAAAATCCAAACGGTATCTGTTGCTGTCCTAAGGGCAAAATGCAACAATTAAAAATAGTAATTCAATTCCAAATTCATGAAAATTAGTGCAATACTTTCTTATATAGTCTAGAACATCTCATAAAATTTCAGATTATTTGGAGTTGTTTAAGTAATACTTTTTCAATTTATTATGCTACTAAGTCTGAAAAATCTGAACCAAATGGTTCGCTGTTTTGCTCTTAGAAAATTTATCCAATCAACTCCAAACCTCTTCAAAATTTTCAGAGAGCTTCAAGACATGTTTAATAAGCTACCATAAAAATTTAAAGTTATTTGAAATAGGTTAAGTTCAAAAATTATGTACATCTTCAATCCAAAAAGCTTATTTTTCTGAACTCGCTTTTACTAAAATGAATTCAATACACTTAGCAAACTAATTCCAAAAATCACATAAAAATTCAGAGACACTACATTTAACATTACTAAAACAGTGAACAAATATCACGGTCATTGAACTTGAGGAAACATTTTTCATTCTAGTCTTATTCCACTTGAAAACATAAATTTTCTCAAACTCTTAACAATAAATAAAATTTGTTTAAAATACTAAAACAATTTCAAATCAAACCAAACTTTCCAGAGTTCATTTAAATCACACCAAGAACAACATATCAAATTTTCAAAGTAATCGGATTAACATAACTATCATTTAGCACACATGCCTATAAGCTAAAGCAATAAACTTAGAATTTCAGCATAGATGCATCATATCACTTTCTATTTTATTCTCACATATGCAGTACCTAAATGGTTTAATTCTCATCCCAAGCATACATTACATGCATTGAATTCCCAAATGTTCAGCCACACATACACACAAAATTAGTTCATACAAGTAATTATTTTCCAAGCAACTAAATTCATTTTCATACCTCCATCTAACCTAATTCAAATTCCCTTTTAAAAACTCATATCAATATAATTAATCATTTTCCTTTAGGCTTAGACCAAAAACACTTAGTTAATTAATCAAGAAGCACAAACAAATTTCTACACTTAGTCATTCTCTCATATAAAACCGAATTGCACATATGTAAACAATTCAACACAAAAATCAACTCATCAATTACTTTTCTTTTAAGAACCGAATTGATAAGTATGAAAACAATTTGTTTTTAACTTCCATACAACATGCATAACCGAATCAAATCATTTTCCTTATTAACCTATTTTGGCCGAATTGTACTTAAGAAAAATTAAGGGTTTTCACACAAATCAAACAATGTTCAAACGTACACTAAAAAACCATTTTTCATTCCTTCATTTTAAACATAACTCAAAGCTTTAAAACAAAGTCATCGAGACCAAAAACCAATAGAGAAACCGTATAGACCTCAAAATATCATGCATGTTCATTTTGCTTATCTTAAACTTATATTCTCACAGGCATGTACTTAAAAATTATTAAACATCAAAATCAATTTTATTTTCCCTTATTTCTTGACATGGCCGAATCATTAAGGTATGAAAATGAGAAACTTTTGCACAATAAAAATGAGTTCTCCTCCTATTATTAGGAGAAATCAAAGTAAATGGGCAAGAAAAATGAGTTCTCCTCCTCCCTTTCTCTTCCTCCTTCCTTGGCCTCCCCCCCCCCCCTTTCTTCTCACTTCTTCTTTTTTTTTCCTTAATGCATGAAGCAAGTGGGGGGTGTCTTAAGACATGGAGTGGGTTTTATAAAAAAAATTAGGTTGGGGTCACATGGCTACAAGAGGGGGTCGAAATATGCTAGGAGTCATAAGGGGCTAGTTTGCAAATTTTTATCTAGTTTAGGCTTTATGACAACTTACTTAGTGGGAGACATAATCAATTGGGTAATAAATGCTTTGTCTCCATAGGGTACTAGTAGGGTGGATATGTATTAATTAGGATAGGGTGTTTTTAATTAGGTTACCCTAGGGTCTTGTGCACTCATAATTCTATGTCTAACAATTTGAAATTCAACATGCACAAAATATACTTTCAAAAACCGTACAGTACCATATCAGACAGTAGAAAATAATATTTTTCCAATATAGTAAATCCCACTTTGAAAATCATAATTAAATATACTAAAATAAAATATTATAACTTCCTCAAAATAAATAAAAATTTCGTGTGCAGCAAAAAAATCCCAAACAGTATCAAAATAAATTCTACATTTTAATATGATTGTTTTGACTGTAAATTTGTCAAATTCGGATTTACAGATAAAAAGTTATAAATTTTCAAAGTTACGTAATCAAACAAATTAATAAACAATAATCCCTTTGAAACATAAATCAAAACAAAATAATCCACCAATATAAAAACAAATTCCAAATATTTATTTCCACTCGTAATTTAAATCAAATAACGAATTTGTACGAATTTAAAAATAAGTGCCCAATCAGAAATTCTCGAACATTAATTTACTAGAATGCTGAAAATTGCGGGTTGTTACATAATCGACTAATTGTGACTTCTTTTGACAGCTTCCTCCCACTAACGATATCGTCAAATTAACCGGTGCTAGACAACTCAGTTGCTCTTGGCATTTAATATTACAGCATCGTCAACATGATTTTGGCAAAATATCACGATGACCTCACTTTCTCCTCTATTAAACATGCTTAGCTTACTGTGACTATTTCCATTTATCACTGATCATGACCTCAAAGCCACCACTCAGATTCCCATTTCAAGTAGCACAGCCGAAGCCTCTAACATCCTCACACCCTCCGCCACGACACCCTTGCCTATCATGGTCACTTAGAGCCAAAATATGATCCTTGTCAACATCCCTCCTCGAGATACTTGTGCTTCCCACACGAGTGCTACATAATGATTCGTCCATAATGGCATACATGGTTTTTGGTAGGAAGAGGATGAGGAATACCGGGTAACCACCCATTCTAGCAATAGAAGAAGAAAAGCCTCAATGCATGGAATCTATTACTTTGCTATCTTAGATTAAACATTACCTGAGTTCCTATACTATCTTAGATAATACTCATAATTAATAGCAACACAACTCATACTTTACTAATTAGTGTCATTACATGGAATTTACTACTTGATACTCTAATCATTGTTTTTAATACTTCATGTAAAGGTACAAATGTGATGATTGGGTCTATTGAGCATGACGATCCAACTTAATTCGAATATTTCACACATAACCTAAGTCAGGGATTTTTATTATCAAACGATATGCGAAGCCGATCACAGGTCTTCCAGGCCATTGGCGACACTGCAATACCTTAGAAACAATGATGGACCTAAAGCAAGAAAGCATGAGTGTTGGTGAATATGCTGTCAAGTTTGAAGAACTGAGCAAGTATTTGGCCTGTTACCAACATAATCTCAATGAAAGGTTGAAGTGTATAAGGTTTGAAAGTGGATTACGCCCAAACCTAAAGCCTGCACTTAGCTACCAAAAGATTAGTAGCTTCCCTAAACTGGTCAACATGTGTAGGATTTACGAAGAAGATATGAAGTCAAAGATAGCTTATGAACAAAGTCTCTAGACTCAGAAAGATGTTAAAAAACAACACGATCGAGGACAAAGTCCTTCACGCCAACAGGAGCCATGCCACAAGAGAAGGGCTGAAGAAAAGAAGAAGAAAGTCAATAACCTCTCAATAAATTTGATACGATGTAAGGATGATAAGTATCCCCACAAGAAGCGAAGTAGCTGAATTAAGAAAATCATCTGCAACACCTGCCAACAACTTGGGTGTAATACCCGCAATTTTCAATAATTCGATAAATCGATTTTTAAGAATTTCTGATTGGGCAGTTATTTTCGAATTTCTATAAATTCGTTATTTGATTTAAATTTATGAATGGAAATAATTATTTCGAATTTATTTTTATAATGATGGATTATTTTGTTTGTGTTATGAGGGAATTATTATTTATTGAATTATTTGATTTCGTCACTTTGAAAATTCATAACTTTTGATCTGTGAATCCAAATTTGATGAATTTACCGTCAAAACGATCGTATTAAAATGAAGAATTTATTTTGGTACAGTTGGGATTTATATTGCTGTTCACGAAATGTTTTTATTTTTGGGGAGATTATAATGTTTTATTTTAGTGAATTGAATTATGATTTTCAAGTATTATTTACTGTATTGGAAAAGTATTATTTTCTATTATCAAGAGGTACAACACAGTTTTAAGAATGTAATTGTGCAATTTGAATTTTAAATTTGTGAGGCATCCAATTATGAGTGCACAAGACCCTAGGGTAACCCAATTAAACACACCCTATCCTAACTTAAGCATAACCACCATATATGTCCCCTATGGAGACAAGTCATTAATTACTCTATTGATTATGTCTCCCACTAAGATGTGATTCATAAAGCCTAAACTAATAAAAATTTGAAAACAAGCCCCTTATGACTCCTAGCATGTTTGGATCCATCGGATTGGAGGTCATTGATCCACTGTTCACTCTGGCGGGATCAGATGTGCAAGACATGATGAGGAGGCTGGTACTGACAGACCAGGAATGCACGTTGAGTCCAACATTTCCTGATGACGATGAGGAGAGATTTGAAGTTGCAGAAGAGATTTTCGAGTTGGCAGAAGTGCCCTGTGAAGGCGGTGATCTGTAGTATAGGTTTTAGTTATGTTTCTCTTATGTATTGCACTCTCTTGAGATGTACTAAGATGAAATGGCTCTACCCTGATGTAACTGTCTTATGAGACTATTATGTTTAGAAAAATTTACCACTCTGATGGAAGTAACTGGGTTTAGAACTAGCATTTATAAAAAAAAGACTCATTTTGACAAAGAAACTACTTTGAAAATGGAAGAAAGAGTTTCAAAGCGTGATGTTGGTAACATCTCGATTTGGAACTTGATGCGTGATGTGGGACATGAATGATTTATTTTATAACGAAAATGTTTTCGGAAAAAGGGAAATATTTATAAAGGCGAATTCATGTCCACATCATCAATGCTTTTAAAAAAAATTTCCCAGATTTTTATTAAATGAAAGATAATCAAGTTACTAACTCGGGGTGTTACACTGGGCATTAAGCCAGTAACTGCCCCAACAAGGTGAAGAACAACTAGGAAACTATGCCAAGGACGGTCCAAACAAAAAGAAGAATACCCCAAAGTGAGCACATAAAGAAGAAAAAGCAACCAAGAAGGAAAGCCAATAGCTAAAACCGAATCTAGGAGCAAGCTCCACCCTAAACAAATAGAAAGTCATTTAGTACCTTGAAATAGAAGTACCTATTAACTAGTGATGCCTTTTGAGATTTCAAACTTCCTCGGAGGGTAGACCATCTCGTAGATGACCTAACATAAGTTGGAACCATCTAACTTAGTAACCAAACTCCTCTTGGTATGTATAAACCCCACCAGTTATATATCAGAACCCGACTTTGTTCTAAGTGGGGGAGAAATCAATAAAATATGTTTTGTAATAACAACATCTTTCAAGCATTTGTTTTTATCGAAATTTTTAGCGAAATTTGATAATGATGAACATTTCTATCTCTAAGTTCATCTAACTTAAAGATACGTCGTATAATCTTTCTCGTGAAAGATTATATTAGGAAAGAATGATTTTATTATTAATAGTATAAATGTTAGGACTAATCATCCTGATGTTTAAAACTATTAAGAAGTAAAGTCTCATAAATTCCCCATTATTCGTGCCGAGGTAATCAGAGTGTGCAACGAAAAATGTCTTTTTCGAAATGTTTGTTTAAAATTTATTTATGTTTTCGTGACAAAAGAATTTTTGAGAAAGTTTAACAAAATTCTTTTAAGTAGGGGAGAGACCCAAATTATCTCAAGAAATCAAATTTTGATCTTTACCAAATATTTTAGAAAATCAATTGATTAGAAAACGAATTTCGAGGACGAAATTCCTACAAGTGGGGGAAAATGTAACATCCCCAATTTTTTTATAAAATATAAAAGTATAAATATTTACATGTGTGGTTAATTTCCTATAAATGTATATATGTAAATAATTATCAAAAGTGATTTTAAGTAAAAACATCACTCAAAGATCGTACCATATCTTATTCGTTAATCGTTGGATCTTTCTCAAATTTGGAGACAACTTCCCAACCCTCTTATCTTCACATCCAACGGTGAGATTTGTGTTTGGTGACAAAAAGCCAAGGTAATCGATTAACAGATCCAATAATCGATTATCTTGTCTAAAAATTCCAAAATAGGAAATTTAAGCCCAATAATCGATTAACCAATCGCGATAATTGATTATCACGAGTCTGCAACGGATAGATTAAGGCGGTTTTGAGTGATTTGACAAGGGTTAAACGCGATTTTCCTCTCCTTGTGCCACCTCCTGCTTGCCAACACATCAAGGCAGAGTAGGGGGATGTGTTTAAGCATTGGGAGTTGAAGGGATTTCCTTATATGAGGAAATCCCCTCCCTTGAACCATTTTAACTCAGTTTTTTGGTGTACACTTTACCCTCTTCGTTCTCCTTCCCTAGGCCACCTCAAGCCCAAAAATCCATATACACCTGCAGTCCTATACCACTTCTTGACATAGGAAATGAAAGCACGTAAATTGATAAACCATAGAGAGAGTTTAAAGCATTCAAAGTTAGGGTGTTGAAACTGAAAACCGGAAAATCTGACGTGGGAGACTATGTTCTTCAATTCATTGTTTTGTGGTAAGCTTAGGGTACCTCAAGACCTGAAACTTGTTTTAAAATCTTGTTTACATATCTTAGTTTATGTTTTAACTAAGTTTCGTTTTTTTTTTTCAGACATATTCGTGATCAAAAACCCTGAGGAACTTAGCCTATCAAAAGTGTCATTGTTATTGTGCAAACTTGAGTTTCAAAGAGTTTTTGTTGATTCCAGCCAAACCTTAGCCCTAAATCCATTCACACACCTCAAATAGGTATGAGAGATTTCATTCATATCACTAAGATTAATGTTTGAAGGTTTGTAATAATATATGTGCTTATTATATTAAGTGTAAACCATGACAATGTTGCTTCGTTTGGAGACCAAGACAACCTATGGTTCCTCTCTAATTTCTTATGATAATTGATGAATATAGGCTAAAGGCAAACTGAACTTAGTGTTAATTGCAAAAAAAATGTATTTCATGTGCTAAGTTGTGATTTATGTCTTAATTGGATTATTTGAGGAATGATTAGTAATTTGATTATTACTTGCTGAATTGTTTATGCCAACATGTGTAATATGTGATCTAATGTTGCTGTTGAATGTTGGAATTGGTTAAAGTAAAGTGCATCAAAATTTGGTGTGTCAAAACCTTAGTTTTCAGTCCTGAAATCTGCAGGATAATCGATTAACGTATCCTGTTAATCGATTATCGACTGCACCTGAGACCAGGGAAGTTGAATTTAAACGTAATAATCGATTAACATGATTTGGTAACCGATTATCCTCTGGTCCAGAATGCAAATTACCAAAGTTAAATGTACCTACCCTTAACGAAACTCAATTATGGACTGTATATGATGTATATTTGAGGACGTGAGTTTGCAAAGGCCAAAGTTAATATAAATACGATAATACTAATTGAAATAAAGTAAAGAGTGTGATACTTGGAGATGGAGTAATAAATATCCCAAAGATTTGTTTAACTGTAATATGGGATATAAGTTTAATGATTGCTGAGTTTGATAACGATTATTCAAGAATAATTCCTAATAAAAATGGAATGCGATGATGAAGATAATCGAATAAAATGAAAACGAAAAATGAATAAGGATCCCTCATGCATGCTTTGGTATGAAGGTCGAACCCAAAAGAATTCATGAGGTACGAGTATTTTATAGTGAAACGAATATAAGAGATGTGAAATGAGTACAAGGGACGTACACGAGAGTAATGAGAACCCCGGTATATCGTGTCTGCTGGGAACGGATCTGGTGCGGATAGGACGCTATTCATAGGTGATATACTATCAGAGTCACGATCTTACTGTGTCATGTGGGAAGGGACCTGGTGCAAATAGACGCTATTCGTAGGTGGTAAATCAAGAGCCCGGGTATACGTGTCTCTTGGGAAAGGACCTGGTGCGGATAGGAAGCTATTCGTAGGTGGTATAACCAGATATCTCGATATACTGTGTCTTATGGGAAGAAGCCTAATGCAGAAGGGACGCTATCTGTAGGCAATATCAGAGTTGATTTCCCGATATGACGTGTCCTTTGGGAAAGGACCAAATGCATATACGAAGGAGTGTATCTGTAGGCGTCATAGCCCAATGTACGTGTAACCCTTGTACAGTCAAAATGTTTATGGAAAGTGATGAATGTACCTATGAACCCTTTCGTGTGCAAAGGGAAAAGTCAGACATTACATGCAGAATAATAAGATAATGACCATGATTGATAAGACACTTGTGTAGCATGCATCATTTGCATTATAATGATTGTACGTGTGTAAGACTCAATCATTAATATGCTTATGCGATATGACAAGTGATTTACTTCCATTTACCATGTCTGTTTGGTAGGTACAAATGGCAGCCAGAGTTAGTTGACCCATCAAGTCAAAGACTCAAGTAGAAACGGAAGAAGTTCAATTGTTCATTATTAACCTTGTGTGATCCATTGTAACCCTAAGATCAAATGTATTTGAAAAGAAAATTTTTATTCACTATTTTTCAATAAAGATAATTTTTATTTTCCGGTGCAATATTTTTAATAAACTTTTATTCTCTTTATAAAAGATCAGGGTGTTACACTTATTTTTTGGTGACTTTTAATTAGGTGTTTAATCTTAATTCTTAGGGGTCAACTTGTGATGGTAATCTGTTTCGACCCCTACTTTATTTCATTAATAATTACTAAATTGGATTCATGTGATTGTCCCCAAGCTAGTTGAGGGGATCAAATAATACAGTCAGGGATAAGATTCAAAAGCTAGATCTTTATAGCGAATCAATACTTATTGTAGCAGTTACAACATGAAAGAAATTGAGAAAATTAACTTAACTCTCCCAAAGATATAAGACTATAATTTAATAACTTAACATAAGGATTAAGGACTGTATATACAAATAGCAGTCTCAACCAAAATCAAAATACGTAAACAATAAAGCATTCATTTAATCTGTGCAACTGCAAAGTAATTAGATTATATAAAAATTACAGTAATAGCACATAGAGTGGTTGTGGTTTATTTGGATGAATGGCTCTTGATTCTCTGCCTTCTGGCCATTTCTTTCAACTTCATATTCAGAAAGAGGGAACAATGCCATATCCAACTTCTGTAATTAGTGTTGAGGAGAACATCTGATCCACTTCAGCTTCTACATCGGTTCTCTTCGCGAACCGACCTTTTATGCGAGGTCTAGTCTCGGCATAGGCCTTTCTCGAGGCATACCTGATGGTCTTCTCAAACTTTCTTGTCTTCTTTTTCTCCCTGTACCTTAGGACTCTGGCCTCTCTGTCCATTGGAGTGATATGGCAAGGCATCTGAATTGGAGGTCCAGAGAATAGATCGATTGTCCCTTTCGGGGGTCTTGAATGCGAAATTGAGACTTCCCTCATAGTTGATTCTGGCACAACACCAACATCTATTGAGGAAACTGAAACCTGTTTTTCAAAAGAAGAAACAAAGATTGGTTATTACAAAGCAACGATATATAATATTGCTCGCCAATAGATAATTCAGTTGATAGAGTTAGGGGATCTACAATGCAAGCATTTGGGTTCACTTTCCCATTCCCTGTCAAAACTTTGGATATAAAAAAAAAAAGAGAAAAAAAAACAAGAAATACACAAAATCTATGAGATATCAAGTTTATGAGAAACTTTCTAAGCAGCACTTGTATGTAGCCATATCCATGAAAGTGATGATACAAATAATTCATATTTTTGTTGCTTGAATACAGCTTGCTTTTAAATTCGATTCAAGGTTCTGACTTTTTATGTTGGCACTAAAAATTATAGACTTAGCAGAATCCGATGGCGGGAGCTAGAAAATTGATGTAAATTTGCATTCCAATAAATAAACTTGAATAAGTAATAACTGTTTCAGTTAGCCAAAAATATGAAGGATATAAAGGGAAAAGCCTTAGAAACTTTATAGAAAATCCAGTGACACAACTTGTTAGCAGTTGCTCCATGGTGAAAGGGCACAAGTTATATACCAAATTTTTTTTTTTAAGAAAATAAAGGTAATTGCATATCCTATATATAAAATTAATAAATCTCACATGAGATTTGAAAATAAATATTTAATCTAGTAAATGAAAGGCAGAAAGTATTTTAATTTTTATTGTCCAAAACAATCTTAGAGTCATTGCTAGCAAGAAAGTAGATACTTTGGCATTAGCATCCTTCCACTGAAGGAAGAGTGAAAAGAGAGCCAAAAAGTTGCTAAAAGAGTCGGAGGAACCAACTATGAATAAACTTGAGCAAGCATAAGATTGGTACCAGTGGAATAAATTGCAAAAGATCATGTACATATAAACCAGGCCAAAAACAGGGCATACAGAGTCAGAAACAGAAAGTTAAACTTGCCTTTGTAGTTGCAACTACTTATTGATAAAAAGTACAATTTCAAGTCACACAAGAGATTCATATAGAGTAAATAAAATTTGTTTCCAATTTTAGAAATTTGTAAAATAATACCAAGAAAACTTCAAGTAATCGTTCTCAGACCATATTACAGCCAGATCACAATTATTAATTAAAATCAAACAGTAACAACAAAAGGAAGAGAAAAAAAAAGTAGTAGTTGAAGAAACTTACACTTTGACTCATAGAACCATTGAAACTGAACCCAGCTTTGGAGGACTCAAACTCCAACCCAAGCTGAAAATGCTGTCCCTGCTGGTGTTGCTGAACCGGAACCACACTGTCCTCAGCATAGGTTTTATGAGGAACACCATAATGTTGTTGCTGATGCTGATTCTGCTGACCATAATGATCAGTGGCAGCGTTGAACTGGTTGTTGTCAGCACAAGAATTACAATCAACAAGATCCAAGTACTCATCAACCTCCCCATCAAACAAGAATCCATTACTTTGCTGATTGTTGTTGCTACTGTTATTGTTCTTCACAGGATTCAGTAACAGCCATGAAGCTGCTTCATCTTCATCTTCCACATCAACACCCTCTTCCTCTTCATCCACCTCAACATCACCACCATGGCCACTCACAAACCCATCATCATCTTGGGTAGCAGGAGGGCCATAGAGGAAACCGGAGATGGGCAGGATCGGCACGCGGTGGTGACGGCTGGCGAGCGGGTTGGCTGAGTGGATGTCTGCATCGCAAGATGAACACAGTGAGGCCGCATCCGCCTTGCAAAGGAACGCTGCAGGAGCACGCTCGCAAGCCTCGCACACCCACACGCGCTCGTGCCGCGATGCCAGGTGGTTCGCCGCGTGGACTCGGGCATCGCACCCAGCACACAGGTACGCCGAGTCCGCACGGCAGAACACACTGCACGTCGCAGTGCGGCATGTATCGCACATGCGAGGTGCCCAATTACTGCATGCACCAGTTCTAAGGGCACCGCATGTGCCGTTGGTATCATCTTCCAACATTTGGGGACTTGGTTTGTATGAACGTTAGTTTTAGTTTTGGTTGTAAGAAGGAGTCACTATTTGTTCTTGTTTTTGGAGCAAGGAAAGAAATGTGTGGAGTGGTGAAGTTTGAAGTACAAGTGTTTGTATTTGTATTTGTTGTTGTTTTTTGTTTTTGGTGGCCTTGAGGGAGGGAGAGAATCTTGTGATGCCACGTGGAGGGGAGTTAGTGGCGTGGGAAAGTTGTGACATTATCTATTTTGTGGGTGGCTGAGCTTTAGGGAGGTGGGGTGGACCCTAGTTGCACCTTTGGCTTTTGGAATCATTAAAGACACTATGCATAGCTAATTGTTGCTGCACTAACGCCTAGAATAAGATGCGTCTAGTAAAATGATGGTCTGGTGGTTAAGTTAAATGAGCAAGTACTAAATGTCACTAATCCTATTTAAGGTTTCCTAGAATGATTTGGAAAACAGTTGTTTGTATTCAAACAATTTTTGTACGAGGTGAAGGGATTGAACAGAGGAAAATTGCTTGCGTTAACTGTATCTTTGCGTATAAATTAAAAGAGAAGGAAGATTTGTGAATCAAAAATCTTAAACTATTCAATTTACGGGAAGGGCTCCCGTGCATGGTTAATTGTATCGGTGCATGGTTTAATTTTTTTTTTGTTTTTCAAATTTTTTTAATACAGATTTATTCAGAATATTTTTTAACACAAGTTTGTATATAGATTTATTATAATCTGTGAATTTTGAATACAGTTTTACTCAATACAGTTTTTTAAGAACACAGAGTAAAAAGAAAAAATAAATCCAAATCATAAAATAAAAACACGCACTGAATGTATGCTATCTTTTTTTATGCACCAGAGCCACTGCCTCAGCTTATCCCTTCTTGTAAAGAGGAGATGGAGGTAAATTTGTATGGGATCAAGATCCTTAAAGCTCGCTATGGTAACTTTAATGCGAGTTGCCTGAGGGTAAGAAATTTTCTAAAGCATCGATTTGGTGGAAGATTTCTGCTACTGTGGTTAGATTGATGTTTTGGATGATATCTTCTCTTTTTGTGTCTCTAAACACCTGGGAATCTGGGATGTTGTAATGAGTGACCATGGGACCTGGGGGAAGACTCCTTTTCATGCAAATCTACTTCCGAATGGCTACTTACGAATGGCTAGACTCATTGCAAGCTCCGCTTAATATGCTAACCCCTCCGACTCGAGTTATAAGCAAAATCAACTAATTTTACGTTTATTAAGGAGGTTATTTGATTGTATTTAATTTTCTCAAATTTATAAAAAAATAGAGATATTTTAGGAAAGTTGCATTGAGAATGAAACAAAAATTAAATAAGATAACAATTTTCTAGGGATGTTTTTGGAAAGTGACATTGGGAATGAAATAAAATTTAAGAAAGTTGGTTAGTTTTGCTTATATTTTAAACCAAGAGAAATATGTTTTTTGTTGCTTATATTTCAAGTAGGAGGGAGTACCTCCTAGCACCACTTTCAAGACTTTGTGGACAGCCAAAGCGCCACCAAAAATTAAAGCTTTTGGTTGGCAACTTCCATTAAACAGGCTTACGACAGTGGATGACATGTCAAAAAGAGGTTTGCAATTTTACAATCTATAAACCATAATTATTTAATTTGAAAGGAGAGTGCACACCATCTTTTCATTAACTACTCTCTTGTTGTTAATACTTGACTTCATGTTTTTGGTTGGTTGGATATCCAAGCTATTAACATGGATTTGGTAGATGATCACTTCATAACTTTCTTTGATCTATTCCGAAGGATCAAGCAAGTGCAATTTGGCATAGGGATTTGGCTGATTGTTTGTTGCGTTTTGTGTTTAACGGAATGCATTTCTTTTTAGTTTTACTTAGGATTTGATGAACATTTTAGATGTTGTCAAGGTGAAATCTTGGTTTTGGTTTTCTAATTTATCGTGTAGAAACATCTCTCTTATCGGTTTGTGTATAAGCCTCTTTTCTTGCTCCTCAAATACTCAAGTAATGTAATTTTCTCTCTCATGAGCTAGGGTACTCCTTGTACTTCATTAATATATTATTTTGTTTATAAAAGAAATATTGATAAAGTAACACATCGTGAGAGGCTGTCTTAATATAACGGAAAATATTAGTCCATTGTCAATATGGCAAACCCGATAGAAAAAATAAAATGAAAGATAACAATAGCCTTTGAGTTTGATGTTTTTCATTCATTATATATATAAAAGTAAATAGTAAATCCTCAAGGGACAGTTGTTACTTTCCTAGGCATTTAGTTGCCTTCCAAAAATTCATAATCACTTCCTCCCCACTTTTTTTTTCCTATTTTCTATTTTACTCATGCATTTAATTTTAGTTTCACTCGGGTATTACTTTTATTAACTACTCCCTCCGTCCCAAAAAGTTAGTAAATTTTTGAAAATTCAACAAAAATAAGGGAACATGTTATTGATGCATTGTCCCCCAAATCACCCAATTACCAAAACAAGTATTTAATGTATGTTTCCTTAATTAACTAATCATATAGTATACAATGTAATTTCAATTTTTTATTTACTATTTTAACTTTGATTTGGGACAAAAAAATTTCTATGTTTTTTTACTAATTTTATGGGACGAAGTGAGTATTAATTATTTTCTTTAGAGTAATAACTATTTATTTTATTATTATTGTGTTCTGTCTAGATCGGACAGAGGTCCTTGTTAATTATTTATTTTATTATTATTATGTTCGAATATTGGGCACGTTGTTATAGTGTTTGGGAAAGATGTAGGCGGCTTAAGCCCCCTCTCTTAGGAAGGTCGTTTTGCAGGCCTATAATCTATGTATGAGCAAGTTGGTCTTACTGTTTCGAATCTTGAGGCTATTTATCTCAGTACTATTTGCGGTGGCCTTCGTGATGTTGAATCTTTGCGATAGGGTTGAGATCAACTACCACAGTGAGGATAACAAGAGTTTTGGGTATTCTCTCTAATAAGATTCTCTTCGGGGAGTATTGATGTAATATGTGTATTCTACAATTCTAATGTTGTGGTTGCATGTTCAACACCCTACTTGAGACTGGTATTTATAGGATTGGCATGAGTTGTTTGGTCTGATGTATTTTCTTTGATAAATCTTTTATCTCTAAGAATAATCTTCGTGTGATCTTATCTTATTTAGATAAGTGGTGAACCCTTGTAATAATCATAGATAATCCAATATTAATCTTCTCAGATCGAGTTGTTGTTTGCTGGAGATTAACTTCACAAATAAGTCTTATGACTTTTCCATGGGTTAAACCCATATCCGAGTTATTCTGAATTGGTCTAGGCTCTTAGTCCTTCATTGTTGATCATTTGAGCTCGGTTCTTCTCTTAACCCCTTCCTTTAGGTCACAGTAGGTCGTCTGAGGGCTATCAAGTAGGGTAAGTGTCCTTAGCTCACAATAGGTCTGGAACATAAGCCCCTAGGTCATTGCTGTTAAGTAAACTTCGAGCTGCAAGCTATTTTAAAATCGAGAAAACCCCATATTCAAAGTGGGTCCCAACACATTAACTACGAACTAGAGTCGTCACTTCTTTTTAATTTTCAAACTCGAAACGTTAAGAATTCCCCATCTCTTTTCCACACTTAATTTTTAAACATTCCTCCTCGAGTGACAAACCATTATTACCTTTGAGGTAGCACTCAATATCTTCCACCATCAACTCTGCTGTTCCACTACTTCTCTCCAACCATCAACATTCTTCAACCTCCTGTACTAATGGCGAGTTCATCACCACAATTCAATCAGTCCGTTCAATTTGTCATGTTTAACTACTTTGATGCCACTAGGGAGTTTGGCTATATATAAAATCATTGCTCTATCAACTCATGAGCGAATCGGTTTGAACAAGATTGATGCTACATCTCCTCACTTCCAAATCATGTAACGTTGCCTTTTTACAGAATTCAGAGTATATGTTTTCCCCTTTCGGAAGTCCAAGTCTAAGTGTTGAATCGATTCAGGATTTCTCCTTCCCAACTGCATCCTCACAGTTGGGCCTTCATCTAGATTGCAGAACTTGTCTACATCTAGTTCGATCTTACATTCCTATAATGACTGCATATGTGATTCTTCACCTTTTCAAAATTCTTGCAATGAAGGGTATAGGTTTGGTGTCCTTTAGGAAGAAGATCGGATGTCCCTCATTAGCCCCTTATGTGAGATCCACAATTTTACCCAATTTATTTGTGATATTTTATTTATTTTTTTTTATTTTTTTTTTACTTATTTTTTTTATAATGATTTATGGTACCTTGGTTTATAAAAAAAAATATTGTTTGAAGTTGCATTATATATATATATATATATATATATATATATATATATATATAAATACACGTGGTGTATATATGCATGTATGTATATACCAATGTTTTTAATGAATTCATAATATGAAAATAAGTTTGCTAACATGCGTAAAGTGATTTTTTAGTTGGAACACTTTAGCATTGTGTACCAGATTATTTTAGACAAAAATATCCTCCATATTAAAAAGACTGAGTTTTAAGAATGGGTGTATTTTAATAATTTTAATTTTCAAAATTAAAAAAAAAAAAAACCCTCGTCTCCTCCATTACCCAGCCCCATTACCCAGACTCCATCCAGCCGCCACCGCCCAGCCCCTACGCCCCACCGCCAGCACCAACGAGCGCATCTCCTCCATCGCCCAGCACCACCGCCCAGCACCAACAAGCCCGCCTCCGCCATCGCCCAGCCCCAGCCAGAATCGATCTCCGCCACCCACACGACCTCCGCCACCAGCGATCCCGACCCCGCAACGCCAGCCCAGCCGCAACCACCATCAGCGATGCCGACACAGCAGCCGCAGTCGCAGCCACAACCCACACCAACCTCGATCCGAGCACAACAGAAGCCGGCGGCGGTGGTGAAGCGTTGGTGGATCTGACTAACAGTGAGGGGAGGAGAGAAAGAAAGAAGGAGAGAGAAAGAGGGAGGGAGAAGGAGAGAGAGAGAGAGAGAGAGATTTTTTGTTTTTTTTTAATTGCATAAAATCAAATTATTAAAATACCCTTGATTCTTAATCTTAGTTTTCATGCAACTCTAAGGGTATTTTTGTCTAAAATAATCTGGTACACAATGCTAAAGTGTTCCAACTAAAAAATCACTTTACGCATGTTAGCAAACCCCTATATATATATATATATAAATACACGTGGGTGTATATATGCATGTATGTATATACCAATGTTTTTAATGAATTCATAATATGAAAATATTTTTATGAGGTATAATATTTTATTTTAATGATCTTTGAACATGAAATGATTTTTGAAGGATTATAGTGTTCTATCTTCAAAAATTCATATCTTTTTAACCGTAAGTCCAAAAATTTCGAACTTTATGTCAAAACGATCGTATTGAAATGTAGATTATGAAAATGTAAAGTTTAGGATTTTATTCTGGATTTTTAGAATTTTTATTTCTGCTACTGTAAAATTCGATTTTTGTTATTAATAAGCTTGAGAATGCATTTTTGAGTCATTAATGGACTATTTGACCAAGAGATATTTTTACTTGTATGAGAAACTTATTTTCTGGACTCCTATTGGATGAACCGTCCAGACCTGCTATTTTTCTTTTATTTTTTGAATTTTTAATTGTTTGAATATTATTTGATTGGTTGATAAAAGTGGCAATTTAATGATGGATCAAAAGCAAAAAAATTCTTCCTTCTTCTCCAAGGATGTACAAGCCTATCTATTTTGACGAGGGGGCCAGGGAATTAATTTCAATTTTAACATGCGAAGAATATTTGAAATTCAAAAGTGCATAGTTTTTGTGAAAAGCTTTAATGAAAATTATGTTTTCTATAATTTCAACTTGATAGCCAAGCATGGGAAATAAAAATTTTCCTTCTTACCCCAGCCCTAAAAACCGTGTGACTCTACATATTTTTGGGTGTGAGGACAAATTTTTACTTCCTATATAAAGAGGTCTCATCCTTTTTTGCACTTTACACAAAATCAACTTAAGAAACAAGAGAGAAAAATATTAAGAGAACCCTAAGGAAAGAAGAGTGGGGCGTGGCATCTAGGAGCAGAGGAGGAGGATGTAAGATCCATGAAGAATGTTTTGATAAATGCCAAAAGGTTTTGAACAAGCTACAAATGTGTTGATCAAGTTCAAGCTCAACAAGCAACAACAAACATCAAGTTATGAAGAGAGAACCAACTCATGAAGACTTAGTTTGGTAGTTTATGTTTTATTGTTTTATCTTTTGCCTCACAAGTCTTTTAGTTTATGAGTTTGGGTAGAATTTATTAGAGGGTAGTGAATCTCTTTTGATTGCATGATTATATCATATTTTGAGTATTCACTTTGCCTAAAATCAATAGGTGGCTTAAAGGTTTGAAAGAAAAGGTTTAGTTTTTGAGAAAACAAGTTTTAAGTGATTTTTAATGTTAATAATCGATTAACAGATTTTGATAATTGATTAACAGTGTATTTTGAACTGATAATCGATTACCAAACTTTTGATAATCGATTATCTGCACTTTTACTCGAGTAACACTCATTTCACTCGAGTGAAATTTATCAGACTTTCGTATTACTCGAGTAATACTCATTTCACTCGAGTAAATAGGGTCTGTAACTGTTTTAAATACGTTTTTGCACTTCTCAAAAGCCATTCTAAGTGCTCTAACTTTTGGGTATTCTATATAAACCTTTTCCTAATCATTTCTATCAATGAGAATCAACTAGAATCATTTTCATACACATTTTTACAAGAATCAAAGCCACACTATTCTCTCTCACTCTCTCAAGATCAAAGCTCTCATTTTTATATTCTTTGATCAAGAACCTTGAATCTCTCATGTTGATATTTCATAGCTTTTGAAAGAGATTCATAGGATTGTTATTGTTTTTCATTTGGGTTGTAATCATTGCAAAAGGCAAGCTATCTACAACAAAGGAAGACTTGATTTTGTGAATCAAGCAAGTTTCATTGGAAGCCTTGATGAGGCATTTCATCAAGCACTTGGAAGCCTTGTTGAAGAACAAGCAATTGGAAGTCTTGTGAGTGAAGCAAGCAATTGGAAGACTTGTTGTGGGGTATCGGCAAGCAAGAGAAGAGGTTAGATTAGATATCAATAGGATTACAAGGCAAGGGTGTGGTATCCTTTGTAGGCTAGCAAGAAGGAGTCTTGTGAGGCATTTACTTGTAATTTGAGAAACTCTAATTCCTCATAGTGAAGAATCTCTCTTGGTTGAAGAGGGGACTGGAGTAGCTTTCAAGTGGATGAAAGTGAACCAGGATAAATCACTGTGTCGTATCTCTAAACTCTCTACTCTTTACAATTCTTGTTATTAATTGTGTTCTTGATTGAAAACCTAGAAAAAGTGATTTTTCTATATTTGATTGAATTGAATCTTTATTGTGCAAAATTGATAAAGGGAAAATCATTTTCATAACCTAGGTGAATCAATAAGAATATTGGTGTTGATTGTTTCCTCTTAATCTCTGATCATATAATATTTGTTAATTGATTGATTTTCATTGGTTTTAATCGTTTAGATTTATTTCTTGCGAAAATCTTTCAAAGTTTCTATAACACCTATTCAACCCCCCTTCTAGGTGTTCTCCTAGTGTTCCTATTTGTTTCAACCACCGAGTGTAGTTTTCCAACAATTGGTATCAGAGCTCGGTCGAAAGACACGAGCATAGAGCTTTTTCGTTAAAGATCCTAAGGAAACTACAATGGGTTCTACGAATCCTTTTGGTGGTGAAGGTGCTTCAATTAATCGCCCTCCTATGTTTGGTGGAGAGGGTTATGCTTATTGGAAAATTAGGATGAGAATCTTTATAGAAGCTATAGATGTGAACATTTGGGAAGCCATTGAAAATGGTCCTTATATTCCCTCAAAAGATGTAGAAGGTGTGCTTACACTAACTCCCAAAGATAAGTGGACCGATGATGATAAAAGGAAAATTCAATATGATTTAAAAGCAAAAAATATCATCACCTCCGCTCTATCTTATGATGAGTTCTTTAGAGTCTCCCAATGTAAAGATGCCAAAGATATGTGGGACACCTTGCAAGTCACACATGAAGGCACTAGTGAAGTTAGGCGTGCTAGATTAAATTCTTTGATGCATGAATATGAATTGTTTCATATGTTGCCTAATGAATCTATATGTTTTATGCAAAAACGTTTTACTCATATTGTTAATCATCTCATTGCTCTTGGTAAAACTTTCGTGAATTGTGAACTTGTTAACAAAGTTTTAAGATGTCTAAGTAGGGAATGGCAACCCAAGGTTACCGCAATAGTTGAATCAAAGGACTTGGACACCATGGACTTAGCAACACTTTTCGGAAAGTTACAAGAACATGAAATGGAGCTTGAACGTTTGCATATACATGAAGAGTCGGATAAGTACAAAGAGAGAAAAGGAATTGCTCTTAAAGCTCAAAGGTCATATAAAAAGGAAGAGAGTTCCGTTGATGATGATGATGATAATGAATATTCCGATTCGGATATTGATGAAGAGGAGATGAAGCTTCTACTAAGAAAGTTCAATAAGATTCTAAGGAGAAAAGGAAGGTTGAACAAAGACAAAAGTAAAGAGAAGAATTCCCCACACTACAAGACAAAGACTTCAAAAGAAGGAATAGTTTGCCATGAATGTGGAAAGCCCGGTCATCTCAAGTACTCATGCTCTAAGTATCTCAAGAAGAAGGAGAAAGAGAAGAAAAATGCAAAACACAAAAGGGCATACATAGTTTGGAATAGTGATGATGAACAAGACAAGAAAAGCCAATCAAATAGTTCTTCGGATGATGAACATGTCGCTTGTCTCAACTTGATAGCTCAAGTACATGAAGAGGAAAGCTCAAATGATGAATCAAGTGAGCAAAGTGACGAAAGCGATGTAAGTCTTACTAAATCCGAAATTTCTTCAAATTATGAAATGTTATATAATGCTTATGAAGAAATGCATAAACAATTTAAGAAACTAGCTTTGAAAAACATTGAAAGGAAGAAGCTCATTTTGAAACATCAACAAGAGATTTTAGAACTTCAAAAACAAGTTGATGAGCTTAATCTTCAAAATGAAACTCTTGATCTTATATATGCTAGTTCTTCTTGTGATTCTGCTAGTAGATTGAATATTGTGGTTGATTGTGAGGATTGCAAGTTGCTTAAGGATGAAAATGCTATTTTGAAAAATAAGCTTGCAAGTTTCACAAATGGTGATATTAGATTGCGCACATTGTTAAATTTTCAAAGAGAAAATTCAAACAAGTTTGGTTTGGGTTATACTAATGCTAAGAGTAAATCTCATAGAAATGTTGTTGATTTTTCAAAGGTTGATTTTTCAAATGCACCAACATGTTTCTATTGTGGTACTCATGGACATACTTCAAATGTGTGTTATATTAAAGTGCATGGTATACCTAAAGGAGATTTTGTTTGGATGAAAAAGGGTGAGAGTCCCTACACTAACAAAAATGGATCCAAAACCATTTGGATACCAAAAAGCAAAGCATGATTGTTTTTGTAGGTATGATTGAAGAGCAAAAGGACTTTCATGTGATATTCATTCATTTGCTACTTCAATTGGTATCAAGAAGAAAATTCTACAAATTGGTGTTATTCTATCCATGCTTTGGTTATATTTCTTCTATTTTGGCTTAGATCTTATTTCATTTGGTATATATTTATTTTTGCTAATGCCAAAGGGGGAGAAATGTGATGTTTTGAAACAAAGGGAGAAATTTTTAAATGGTATGTTTGGAAATGGTATGTTTGGAGAGAGGTTGTTTTGTTGTTTTTATGTAGGTTGAGCAAAGTTGTTGAAGATAGGGGGAGAATCAAGCTTACTCAATTGGATTTCAAATGTCAAAAGCATTAATTGAGGGGGAGCAAGAGTCTCACCAAGTGATCAAATGGTTCAAGCATCAACAACTTCAATGAACTTCAAACGATTTCAAAACATGTTTGTCATTTTCAAAAAGGGGGAGATTGTAAGATCCATGAAGAATGTTTTGATAAATGCCAAAAGGTTTTGAACAAGCTACAAATGTGTTGATCAAGTTCAAGCTCAACAAGCAACAACAAACATCAAGTTATGAAGAGAGAACCAACTCATGAAGACTTAGTTTGGTAGTTTATGTTTTATTGTTTTATCTTTTGCCTCACAAGTCTTTTAGTTTATGAGTTTGGGTAGAATTTATTAGAGGGTAGTGAATCTCTTTTGATTGCATGATTATATCATATTTTGAGTATTCACTTTGCCTAAAATCAATAGGTGGCTTAAAGGTTTGAAAGAAAAGGTTTAGTTTTTGAGAAAACAAGTTTTAAGTGATTTTTAATGTTAATAATCGATTAACAGATTTTGATAATTGATTAACAGTGTATTTTGAACTGATAATCGATTACCAAACTTTTGATAATCGATTATCTGCACTTTTACTCGAGTAACACTCATTTCACTCGAGTGAAATTTATCAGACTTTCGTATTACTCGAGTAATACTCATTTCACTCGAGTAAATAGGGTCTGTAACTGTTTTAAATACGTTTTTGCACTTCTCAAAAGCCATTCTAAGTGCTCTAACTTTTGGGTATTCTATATAAACCTTTTCCTAATCATTTCTATCAATGAGAATCAACTAGAATCATTTTCATACACATTTTTACAAGAATCAAAGCCACACTATTCTCTCTCACTCTCTCAAGATCAAAGCTCTCATTTTTATATTCTTTGATCAAGAACCTTGAATCTCTCATGTTGATATTTCATAGCTTTTGAAAGAGATTCATAGGATTGTTATTGTTTTTCATTTGGGTTGTAATCATTGCAAAAGGCAAGCTATCTACAACAAAGGAAGACTTGATTTTGTGAATCAAGCAAGTTTCATTGGAAGCCTTGATGAGGCATTTCATCAAGCACTTGGAAGCCTTGTTGAAGAACAAGCAATTGGAAGTCTTGTGAGTGAAGCAAGCAATTGGAAGACTTGTTGTGGGGTATCGGCAAGCAAGAGAAGAGGTTAGATTAGATATCAATAGGATTACAAGGCAAGGGTGTGGTATCCTTTGTAGGCTAGCAAGAAGGAGTCTTGTGAGGCATTTACTTGTAATTTGAGAAACTCTAATTCCTCATAGTGAAGAATCTCTCTTGGTTGAAGAGGGGACTGGAGTAGCTTTCAAGTGGATGAAAGTGAACCAGGATAAATCACTGTGTCGTATCTCTAAACTCTCTACTCTTTACAATTCTTGTTATTAATTGTGTTCTTGATTGAAAACCTAGAAAAAGTGATTTTTCTATATTTGATTGAATTGAATCTTTATTGTGCAAAATTGATAAAGGGAAAATCATTTTCATAACCTAGGTGAATCAATAAGAATATTGGTGTTGATTGTTTCCTCTTAATCTCTGATCATATAATATTTGTTAATTGATTGATTTTCATTGGTTTTAATCGTTTAGATTTATTTCTTGCGAAAATCTTTCAAAGTTTCTATAACACCTATTCAACCCCCCTTCTAGGTGTTCTCCTAGTGTTCCTATTTGTTTCAACCACCGAGTGTAGTTTTCCAACAGAGGAGATTTTGCACATTATTGAAGTATTTTTCTTGCTTAGGAGAAAGGTATTTCTATTAACTTATAATCTATTGTTTTCTTTTTGTTTTAAACTTTTCTTTGGGATTTGTTTTAAACAAACAGTAAGCTTTTTGTTCTTGAGTTCTTTTTCTATTTTATGAACCCTAACATGAAGTTTGAAAATATTTTAAGTGTTTGTGAATTTTTATTTATGGTCATGTGAATAAGGATTAAAAGGGACTTATAAGGTTTAAAGAAACAAAGTTTTCCCTTTTATTTTCTTATGATGGTCGAATTTTTGAGGATGAAATAAGGAAGTGAAAATTTTATTTGCATCATATGAACATGTTTTAAGTGATTTTTGGAATTTTTGAATGATGAATGTTTGATGTTTTATCATGAATTCTTAAAGGAAACTATCATTTGATGAATAAACAAAATTTTATTTGGAAATTGCTGCAAAAATTATATTTATTTTCTGGGTAGGCCGTGATACCTACATGAATGCAAAAAGAAAATTTTATAATTGTTTGATGATTATGTGCATGATTTATTCTTTGTTCTTTGCATTTTGTAATTGACTATAAGGTTTAATAATTGATTACGTGAAAAATAATTTGGTTACTGATCCTATTTTTTTTATATGGCAGAATTGTTATGATCATAGGGTAGGAGTATTATTGTGATTTTTCTAAGTGTTTATGTGATTATATGGAATTAAAACACAACCAAACAATAGATTTAAATGAAAAACATTAAATAGAAGATTAAATAGAAGAAACATAATAGGATTTAGTTACACATTCTAACTACAAAGGGTTTAGTTACACATTATAAAAGATTAAATAGAAGAAACATAATAGGATTCCCTATCATAGACAACAAGGAATTACCTCTAACTCTCTCTTCCAATGAAGTGCAGAATATGCAATCTCTCTCTTTCTCTAAAAACTACTAAACCTAATGCTAAATCCTAGTATATATGGAAAAAAAAACTAATCCTAAAACAAATCTAAAATAAATCTAAAAGATAAATCTACAAATAAATCTATAAATAAACCTATCTATAAATAAATGTATCTATAAATAAATCTATCTATAATCTATCAGAATCCTCAAAAACCAAATAGATAGGCCCAACTCGCAGGTCCACGTGCCCAGGCGCCAGCTACCCACGCCTGGGCGTGGCACCAATTTTTGCTCCTTCTCTTTCTGCTCACACACCACGTGCCTAGGTGTGGCATACCACACGCCCCCTGTATTAGTTGAATTTTTCTTAATTGTTTTCTGACTTTTTGCACCCCAACTCTGACATTTGAACCCCATCATGGGCAACATTTAAGAACAACATTTCTCTCCATTCCAGCTCCAATCTCATGGTCTTCAAAGCTCCTTTCCATTCCAAAGCATAAATCATCAAATAAAGCTTCAAATTCTTGAAATCAAACCCTAAACGGATCAAAACATTCAAGGATTCTAAAATACCTAACTTACCTAAAAACATAATAAAATCCTAATATTTACTCAAGAAACAAGCGAAATCCATAATAAAAGGGAGTTAATTATTGCTCAAAAATATCATATATTAGACCCAAATCAAACATCATGAAATAAAAATCTTGGACAACAAAGGCCATAGCCTCAAGCACTCTTTCATGCTCTCCATGGCTTTATCCAAAATCACTTATAGTCCTAAAAAAATATAGTTCAAAGACTGGATAATTATTTTATTAAAATAAATCCTTTTGTAAAATGTAAGTTCTCTTTTACTCACATAAAATAAGAGCAAATTCTATGGATTCAGTCCTCAAGTGTAACATCCTCACTTTATTTAGTTAATTTTAAATTTTAATAAAATCAGAGTTTGAAAATTCATTTTTGAATTTGATTTCTTTTAAAAGGTTTTTCGAAAATCCGGCAGAGTTTCCTCTGTTTTTCGGACTTCCCAAAAATTCTCTTCTTAAAACCTATCAGTCCAGAATATTTAAAAACTTAAAACATAATAGTTCAATAACCAGATCAGATCCTAAAGCCCAATTAGTACAAATTCAGGGCATACAATTACTACGCATATTAAGTTACAAAAATAACAGTTTTTAATATAATTAAAATAAAATCCGCTCAGGGTATCACAATTTCACTCCACGTAGTGGAGAGTTTCCAGTTCGGCCCGCAACAGTGTAAGCTCCGCTTCCGTACCTGTAAAATTATATCAAGAAGGGTAGCATTACACAGAACTTAAAAAGATAAATCCTAAAAGAAGACATAGCAAATAACTAAGCCTACATAATTATTAATACATTTTATTCATAGTTATTCACATAATTAATCTCTTTTAGTTCTTCACTTATTCTCACATTCTTTTAATTATTGATTCTCTTTTCATTCTTTCTTTCCCATTCTTTATTCTTTTTCCATTTTTCATTAGGTAGTCCAGCCCCAGCCAGCCGTACGGTACTGAGCGCTAGGAGTTCCCTTATTCATTATTCATTTTCTTTTCTTTTTCTTTTTCTTCTTCTCTTCCTTTTCTTTTACTTTTTCCTCTTCTTTATCTTTTCCTTTTTCCTTATGACTGAGTCCAACAGACCATCAGCCGTTTACCTTTATTATTCCTTTATCTCTTTATTGGTGATAGTGGCTACCGCCCGCCTGTCATCGAAAACATTCCTTTCTTTTATTTCTTTTAGTGATAGCAGGGACTTCCGTCTGTCTGTCATCGAATTCATTCTTTTCCTTTACTTCTTTTAGTGATAACAGGGACTTCCGTCCGCCTGTCATCGAATTCATTCTTTTCTTTTATTTCTTTTAGTGATAACAGGGACTTCCGTCCGCCTGTCATCGAATTCATTCTTTCCTTTTCTTTCTTTTGGTGATAACAGGGACTTCCGTCCGCCTGCTATCGAGTCAATTCTTTCCTTTTATTTCTTTTAGTGATGACAGCGACTTCCGCCCGCCTGCCATCGATACCATTTTCTTCTTTTATTACGACTGAGTCCAACAGACCATCAGCCGTTCTCTTTTCTTTATTAATTATTTATCTTTTCTCTTATTATAATTTAAGTAACTCTTTTATGCTTATCTCAATCTTTTACTCTTTATTTTCGTTTATGACTTATCACATTTTCCTACGTTTTCTACTTTAATCTCTTTCTTTTTACTAATTACTCTCGCTCTTATTCAACTTTACTTTATGGCTTATCATCCTAATGTTTATTTTACCTCTATTTTAGTATTTCTCTTTCTTTTCCTTTTTCTACCATTTATTATCCTAATATCTATCTAACTCTACTTAACTTAGTATAGTCATTATATTTTAAATTCCCGTTTGCAGTTCCTTAATTTATTCCATGATTCCTCTCTCACGCACTATTATTTACTTATTCACTTATTTTCCGTATGATAGTTCTCTACTCCATTTATCTATCGCTATTACACTCCATCTTCTTGCACCATTATCTTTTCATTAAATTCCTTACTTATTAACTACTTATATTTAAAATTTAGTTTAGTATTTTATTCCTATTCCATTATTACCCGACAACTCTTAACTAAGTTCCCTCCGCACATCCTTATGGTTCTCGTGTTTTAACCCCTCTTTTACCTTACATTTAATTTTGATAACCTTTCTCTCCCCGCCTATCACAATTACCCTATATCCTTTTACTCTCACGTTTTGTTGGTTCTCTCTAACAATTCTCCTTGGTTTTATTTTATACTTTTCTACATTTTCATTCTCTATTAACTCTTTTAGTATTCTAAATACACTCACTCATTCCAAACTTTATTCTACGCACATACATTTTATTCCCTTGGGTGTGGTTTCTCGTCACAATTTTATTTATTTTATCTGTATCAACGGGGGTGCCCTAAGGTTCATTAACATACTTTTAATTACCCTATTCTTAGCTACCACTATAGCATCCTAGAATTTACTTCTTAAGTAAAGGTAACGCGAACCCTCTTACCTCGGGCTTTTTAAATAAAACCTGGATTTTAGCTCGGCGTCGATGTTGCTCCTTGTTGGCGGGAACGATCGTGACTGGACCGAGGCAAGAGCTGTGAGCTTCAAGGTTCCCGACACGAGCCCGGCACGATCACGGGTCGATAACGGCGCCGGTGAGATCCGTGGAGGGAGAGAAGGCTCGTGGGTGTGAGAGCAATGAATGAGGAAGAGCTATGGGGGTTGTGGCCCGTGGTGGTTCGATCGGCGGCCACGGTGGCTTCTCCGATCGGAAAGAGGGAGGAGAGAGAGACAAAAGAGAGAGGAGAGGGAAAGAGAGCAAGGGTCAAGGAAGAGAGAGGGATGGGGTTTGTGAAGGTGGTGACCGTGGAGGTGGTGGCGGTGGAGGCTATGGGCGGCGGCGGTAGTGGTTGGTGGTGGTGGAGAGAGAGAGAGAGAGCAATGGGAAGTGAGGGAAGAGAGGGAGAGATGGAGGAGGAAGTTGATGATGGGTGGTGGTTGGGAGGCGGTTTTGGGTGGTTGAGGGGCGGCGGCGGTCCGGTGGAAGTTGAAGGAGGGAGGGAGGTCGGAGGGAGAGAGAAAGTGGGGTTGGAATGGGGGTTTTCAGCCCCAAAACGCGTTTTTAATGTTGCAGATCGAAGTAATTTCACTTAAGCGAAATTTGGTCGCTTAAGCGAACCCAATTCGTGTTGTCACTGGAGTAATTTCGCTTAAGCGAAAATCACAGATACTGCTACTTCATTTTTCTATTTTTCAGCTATTTTCTCCCAACTTCAAATAGCCATAACTTCTTCGTTCACCGTCGGATCTTGCTCAAATTTGACGAGCAACTTCCTAAAAATCATACCTTCATATCTAACGGTGGGAATTGTGTTTTGAGTCTTAAATCTTTTATTTTTAATTTCCCAAGTTAGCGAATTTAAAACACCGAAAACACTGCTTTTAACCCTCGTTTGGTCTTCTTTGAATTCGCTTTTCGATGCTAATGCTCCTTGACTCCTTTATGGCACTCAAAGAACTCCTATTCCATCATTTTATATCCCTTTTAGGATAGTCCTTACTTCCAAATCTTACTATTATTTTAATTATTATTAGAATTAAATTCGGGATGTTACATTTCTCCCCCACTTATTTAGAATTTCGTCTTCGAAATTCCGTTCAGTTCCTTATCTGGAAGGAGTATCCCTTGACATAGCTTCCGAACAAGTCATTTTAATTTCTTCGGTTCTAATCTTCCCTTTGAGGAATTTCTAAATTAAGGGTTCTGCGGTATAATCACTCGCTCCATGTATGGTTTATCTCAGTCACTCAGGAATCCGCGTAATACACAGAGTCTTTAAGAGACTGAGACAATCAATTGCGGTGCTCCGACATAACCTCTTAAGTGAGACTCCACTTCGCGACTCCACTCTTTCTCTGTTCGTTTCTTACTCCTTCAAGTGAGTCTAGTGAGGTCGCCCTTCGAATCCACCTTAGCTATATCTGAATTCTACTCCGGTGGTATTTCCCTTCCGTTCGTTTAACGATTTAAATTTGGTATAGGGGTTCCTACGGGTCGATTTCACTTAAGGGTCGAGGTCTGGGTCTAAACTTATTTCCCAATTGTCTGATGGTCCGAGAAGGTATTAATTGATTCTTAGTTTAATTCTCGTTCCATTCTTCGCGAACCTCTTCGACAGTTAATGCGGAACGTTTGGGGTGAGGTATTCATTAGCCCTACGGGTTATGGTTTGATCATCGGACATTGAGTCCGGCATCAATACAATCTTCCTTACTCTTCGTTACCGTTCTGCATTCCACCTTGTTACTCGAATAGGATCCACAATTTTCTTGTTGTTAAAGTTTCATCTTCCATTCCTTGGATTGAAATCCTCCCCCACTTAGCATCAACATACTTGGTTATATCAATGCTTGGGGTATGCTCATTCATTATTCAGAATCGAGTACATAGGTTCTCAATCGGTATCCAAGGTTAGAAGGAACACGTGGATGGTTATCCATCGGTAGGCATAGAACTATATTGGGTTCCTACGTCTTGGTGAATTCTCATGTATACATCTGAGACGCTTGAAACTTGAAGAGAGTGAAGATGAAAAGAAGAAACACGAAGCAATCAAGGATGGGTTTCATAGTCTCCTTATGACGACCCAGGATGTACTGGATACATGTCAAGCAAGAAGACAATGGAGATTATCCTTAAGTGTGCATTTTCAGCAGAGAGTCATCAAAAGATGCGTTCTCTATGAACCTGCGACTGATTTGATTGGTCTTGGTAAGGGTACCTAACACAGTGACTAAGACTTGCCTCCTTTGAGGGAATCGTTCGGAAACATTGATTAGACTCTTAGGCGGGTTCCAAGTTGTCTACTTCCTAATTCGACTCGGGTGCAGGGGAATAGCTATAAGTTTCGCTCGAGTCTCTCAAGGATTCTACACTTTTTCACTCTACTCTTTAATGTTGTGCGAAGAGTTCAGAAGGAACTTTTCTCAGTTTAGCTCTGTTTCGTCTAGGGGTCTACTTATTAATTTGATTATTTCGGTTTTAGATGAAATGTGTCAATGACATCGATCACAAATAGGTGCAAAGATCGAGGTGATCAATCTCAATCTCACATCTATCAGTGGCAATATCATTGTCAGGTTTGTTTGTGGTATCATCCTCTAGCAGATGCAAGAGTTAGAGTGATCAGTTCTAACCTTACCTTCTACCAGTGACAATATCATCATATGTGTTTGGTGGAACTTCTAGCTAAGGTCTTAACACCTATTTATTTCTTCTTGGTTACACTAAACTCGCTTAACCTATATATAAATTTATAGGTAAACAGTTGATACATTATTGATATAGAAAAATACCTCGAGCCAGTTTACTAATTCTCTCGCCCGGTGCGCTCGAAACAGTTAGCCCCAATGTGTCCCGGTTGCCCACATTGATAGCAAAGACCCTCTTTCTTGTGCTGCTTCAGCCGCATACATAAACACCTGTGGGGTTTTCCACACTCTGGACAGGGTAATCTAGGTCTTGGAGCATTCACGTTTGGAGCCGTGTCCATTGGCACTATTGCCATAGCGTTGATGTCGGCATGTGTATCAGATTCCTGAGCCGGTACCCTGCCTCTGCTAGAACCTTCAGCCCATTGTATCATCCTGTTCCTATCCTCGGATGTCTTCCGCCTCAATCCTTTCTCATAAGTGCTAGCCATATTCACTAGTTGGGCCAAATTATCTATGTTCTGGAATTCAAAAGCTACCTTGATCTCAATGCGAAGTCCTGCTTCGAACTTGATGCACTTAGTTCTTTCATCAGCATCCCTATAGCTCCCAGAATACCGGATGAGGTCTTCGAAGTGTGCGGCATATTCTCCAATGCACATACTTCCCTGTGTTAAGTTCAGGAATGCCAGCTCTTTTTCTCGGCGGACATCTTCCAGAAAGTACTTCCCTAGGAACCTGATTCTGAACACATCCCAGGTGACCTCCTGGTTAGCGATCTCCATTTCCCTTCGTACACGCTCCCACCAATATTCGGCTTCTCCAGTGAGCATGTACGCCGCCAAAAGAACTATCTGCTCCGCAGGCGATGAAATCGTGCAAAAAATCTTCTCCAATTCTTGGAGCCATCTCTGGGCTGCATCCGGATTGTAGCCACCTTCAAACTTGGGCGGATCGTTCTGCCTGAATCTAGCTAGCCAATCGATGCCAATTGGGCCTGATGGTTGGTGGAGTGCGGCGGCTGCTGCTGCTGCGGCCGCTGCTACTGTTTCAGCCTGATTCTGATTCAGTTGGACCGGATTTTCTAGTATAGCAGCCATCCTTTCATCCTGTGTACGTCTCCGGGAGATGGTGACTGAGTTCTGAAAAAGATTACGTTATTCCACAGTTAACTAAATAATTCTCAATCTAAGTGTACCTATTCGCTTATTCTAAGACTTGACACTAACATTTGGTCACTCGCTTGGTGAGTAAACCATAGGAGTTGTGATTCCACACTCCAAGGCCGAGGGAAACTGCTCTGATACCATAAATGTAAGATCCTCACATTATTTAGTTAATTTTAAATTTTAATAAAATCAGAGTTTGAAAATTCATTTTTGAATTTGATTTCTTTTAAAAGTTTTTTCGAAAATCCGGCAGAGTTTCCTCTGTTTTTCGGACTTCCCAAAAATTCTCTTCTTAAAACCTATCAGTCCAGAATATTTAAAAACTTAAACATAATAGTTCAATAACCAGATCAGATCCTAAAGCCCAATTAGTACAAATTCAGGGCATACAATTACTACGCATATTAAGTTACAAAAATAACAGTTTTTAATATAATTAAAATAAAATCCGCTCAGGGTATCACAATTTCACTCCACGTAGTGGAGAGTTTCCAGTTCGGCCCGCAACAGTGTAAGCTCCGCTTCCGTACCTGTAAAATTATATCAAGAAGGGTAGCATTACACATAACTTAAAAAGATAAATCCTAAAAGAAGACATAACAAATAACTAAGCCTACATAATTATTAATACATTTTATTCATAGTTATTCACATAATTAATCTCTTTTAGTTCTTCACTTATTCTCACATTCTTTTAATTATTGATTCTCTTTTCATTCCTTCTTTCCATTCTTTATTCTTTTTCCATTTTTCATTAGGTAGTCCAGCCCCAGCCAGCCGTACGGTACTGAGCGCTAGGAGTTCCCTTATTCATTATTCATTTTCTTTTCTTTTTCTTTTTCTTCTTCTCTTCCTTTTCTTTTACTTTTTCCTCTTCTTTATCTTTTCCTTTTTCCTTATGACCGAGTCCAACAGACCATCAGCCGTTTACCTTTATTATTCCTTTATCTCTTTATTGGTGACACTGGCTACCGCCCGCCTGTCATCGAAAACATTCCTTTCTTTTATTTCTTTTAGTGATAGCAGGGACTTCCGTCCGCCTGTCATCAAATTCATTCTTTTCTTTTATTTCTTTTAGTGATAACAGGGACTTCCGTCCGTCTGTCATCGAATTCATTCTTTCCTTTTCTTTCTTTTGGTGATAACAGGGACTTCCGTCCGCCTGCTATCGAGTTAATTCTTTCCTTTTATTTCTTTTAGTGATGACAATGACTTCCGCCCGCCTGCCATCGATACCATTTTCTTCTTTTATTACGACTGAGTCCAACAGACCATCAGCCGTTCTCTTTTCTTTCTTAATTATTTATCTTTTCTCTTATTATAATTTAAGTAACTCTTTTATGCTTATCTCAATCTTTTACTCTTTATTTTCGTTTATGACTTATCACATTTTCCTACGTTTTCTACTTTAATCTCTTTCTTTTTACTAATTACTCTCGCTCTTATTCAACTTTACTTTATGGCTTATCATCCTAATGTTTATTTTACCTCTATTTTAGTATTTCTCTTTCTTTTCCTTTTTCTACCATTTATTATCCTAATATCTATCTAACTTTACTTAACTTAGTATAGTCATTATATTTTAAATTCCCGTTTGCAATTCCTTAATTTATTCCATGATTCCTCTCTCACACACTATTATTTATTTATTCACTTATTTTCCCTATGATAGTTCTCTACTCCATTTATCTATCGCTATTACACTCCATCTTCTTGCACCATTATCTTTTCATTAAATTCCTTACTTATTAACTACTTATATTTAAAATTTAGTTTAGTATTTTATTCCTATTCCATTATTACCCGACAACTCTTAACTAAGTTCCCTCCGCACATCCTTATGGTTCTCGTGTTTTAACCCCTCTTTTACCTTACATTTAATTTTGATAACCTTTCTCTCCCCGCCTATCACAATTACCCTATATCCTTTTACTCTCACGTTTTGTTGGTTCTCTCTAAAAATTCTCCTTGGTTTTATTTTATACTTTTCTACATTTTCATTCTCTATTAACTCTTTTAGTATTCTAAATACACTCACTCATTCCAAACTTTATTCTACGCACATACATTCTATTCCCTTGGGTGTGGTTTCTCGTCACAATTTTATTTATTTTATCTGTATCAACGGGGGTACCCTAAGGTTCATTAACATACTTTTAATTACCCTATTCTTAGCTACCACTATAGCATCCTAGAATTTACTTCTTAAGAAAAGGTAACGCGAACCCTCTTACCTCGGGCTTTTTAAATAAAACCTGGATTTTAGCTCGGCGACGATGACGGCGTCGATGTTGCTCCTTGTTGGCGAGAACGATCGTGACTGGACCGAGGCAAGAGCTGTGAGCTTCAAGGTTCCCGACACGAGCCCGGCACGATCACGGGTCGATAACGGCGCCGGTGAGATCTGTGGAGGGAGAGAAGGCTCGTGGGTGTGAGAGCAATGAATGAGGAAGAGCTATGGGGGTTGTGGCCCGTGGTGGTTCGATCGGCGGCCACGGTGGCTTCTCCGATCGGAAAGAGGGAGGAGAGAGAGACAAAAGAGAGAGGAGAGGGAAAGAGAGAAAGGGTCAAGGGAGAGAGAGGGATGGGGTTTGTGAAGGTGGTGACCGTGGAGGTGGTGGCGGTGGAGGCTATGGGCGGCGGCGGTAGTGGTTGGTGGTGGTGGAGAGAGAAAGAGAGCAATGGGAAGTGAGGGAAGAGAGGGAGAGATGGAGGAGGAAGGTGATGATGGGTGGTGGTTGGGAGGCGGTTTTGGCTGGTTGAGGGGCGGCGGTGGTCCGGTGGAAGGTGGAGGAGGGAGGGAGGTCGGAGGGAGAGAGAAAGTAGGGTTGGAATGGGGGTTTTCAGCCCCAAAACGCGTTTTTAATGTTGCAGATCGAAGTAATTTCGCTTAAGCGAAATTTGGTCGCTTAAGCGAACCCAATTCGTGTTGTCACTGGAGTAATTTCGCTTAAGCGAAAATCACAGATACTGCTACTTCATTTTTCTATTTTTCAGCTATTTTCTCCCAACTTCAAATAGCCATAACTTCTTCATTCACCGTCGGATCTTGCTCAAATTTGACGAGAAACTTCCTAAAAATTATACCTTCATATCCAACGGTGGTAATTGTGTTTTGAGTCTTAAATCTTTTATTTTTAATTTCCCAAGTTAGCGAATTTAAAACACCGAAAACACTGCTTTTAACCCTCGTTTGGTCTTCTTTGAATTCGCTTTTCGATGCCAATGCTCCTTGACTCCTTTATGGCACTCAAAGAACTCCTATTCCATCATTTAATATCCCTTTTAGGATAGTCCTTACTTCCAAATCTTACTATTATTCTAATTATTATTAGAATTAAATTCGGGATGTTACATCAAGCACATGGTTCCAGGGTGGGGGAGCTTTTCTGATGTTGATATCTGCCCAATATAGAATTTTGGTGCTATGGAGACAAGACATGTATGATTTAGTGGTAATGGCAAGATCTAGCCAATATACTCACTGTTTTGTTACTGAAAAAGTCAACAATTCCTCCTTCTTTGTAACTTTTGTTTTTGTTGCAGATTATCCTGGTAAGAGGAAGGCTTTGTGGGAAATTATCAAAGGGATTGGAAATTTTGTAACTATCCCTTGGCTGCTTTTAGGTGATTTTAATTCTACGATTGATCCTTTTGAAAAACTAGGTGGAGTGCCTCTGGAAATTTGTCAATGTGGTGATCTGAGGGATTGTATGGATAGTTGTCAACTGCTTGATATGAGATTTAAAGGCAATTACTTCACTTGGTGCAATAATCAAGTAGGTAATGCAAGAACCTATTGTATGTAAGTTGGACAGAACCTTAGTGAATCTTGCTTGGATCTCAAAGTGGCCTGACACTGAAACTATTCTTTCCTCCCTGGCCTTTCTGATCACCCTCCAGATTTAGTGGAGTGGAAGCAGATGCCAGGTAGTGGGAAAATAGGCTTTAAATTCTTCAATATGTGGTCAAGCCACAATAATTTCATTCCAATTGTGGAGGTTGTTTGGGCTCAGGATATTTCTGATAGCATCTTAAGGAAGCCTTTGAGGGATCTCAATAAAGACTCTTTTGCTTATATAAATAAAAAAGAGGTTGATCTCAGGGATAGGCTGGACTCTACTCGGGCTCTTTTGGCTCAACAACCTTCTGATGTCTTACTCCAACAACAAGAGAAGAGTATTAGCTCCCAACACAGAGAAATCAACAAAGCAACTCTGTCTTTTCTAAAGCAAAAGGCAAAAATCAACTAGTTGAAAGATGGTGATGAGAATACCAAACTGTTTCACCAAGCAACTAAGCAAATGTCCTACAAGATCATAATCATCAGTGTTAAGGATGATCAGGGAAATGTAATATCAGGTAAGGATGAAATCACTGCATTGTTTGTGGACTATTACAAGAAGTTATACACCAGGAAACAATTCTATCAGTGAAATGATACTTTTATGGTGAGTGGCCCTAGTTTAAACACAGAGCAACAACTGAATTTAATCAGACCTTTCTCTAATGATGAGATCACTTAGGTATGCTTCTCTACTCACATTGATAAACACCTAGGCCTTATGGGTATGGTGTTGGCTTTTTTTAAAAGTTCTTGGAGTGTAATTTTCAAGGATTGCATCAATGCTATTAGGGGCTTTTTCAACACAGGAATCCTAAGCAGAAAACTCAATGAAACCAATCTGCTCATGATTCCCAAGTCAGATAGTCCAAATTCAGTTAAAGATTATAGACCTATATCTTGTTGTAACTTTCTGTATAAATGCATATCTAAGCTACTGTGTAATAGGCTTAATTGTGTTCTACCAAGCCTGGTTCAGGAAAACCACACAACCTTCATTCAGAACAGCAGCATAGTTCACAACATCCTCATTACACAAGAGTTATTGAGGTTATATGGCAGAAGGAACATCTTCCCAAGATGCCTTATGAAGATAGACATCAGGAAGGCCTATGACATATTGGACTGGTCCTTTATTGAAGACATGCTCATTGCTTTCAGATTTCCTGAAACTTTCATAAACTGGATCATGGTATGCATTACTACTACTTCCTTCTTCATTAGCACTAATGGTCAGAGGTCAGAAACTTTTACTGGATCTAGGGGGTCAAGACAAGGTGACCCTATTTCCCGTTTGATTTTTGTCTTGGCTATAGAAGTCTTATCCAGAGGGCTTCAAGAGGAAGCAACTCACAGGAATTTCATATTCTATCCTTTGTTCAAAGAGAGAAATCTCATCAACTTAGCTTTTGCAGATCACCTCATGGTCTTTTGTAAGGGACACCCTACAAGTGTTAGGATTCTGACTCAGGCCTTTCAGGTTTTTGCTGATAGCTCAGGTTTGCAAGCTAGCATGGAGAAATCTCAAATTTATATGGCTGGTATCAGTCAGGTGAATCAAACTGAACTACTAAGGTTGACTGGTTTCCAGAAGGGTGTTTTTCCATTCAAGTATCTTGGATTGCCTATTTCATCAAGGAAATGGTCAAATGCAACCTGCCAGCTCCTAGTGGATAAAGTGAGCAGAAGAATCAAATCTTGGAAATCAAGGCACCTCTCATACTAGGCTAAGTGTTGTCTTATTAATTTAGTCTTGATGAGTCTGCACGTGTACTAGGCTAGCATTTTCATCATCCCAAAAGCAGTCTTCGAAGAGGTTGAGAAGAAGTCTAGGGAGTTCCTTTGGGGAGTGGACTTGAATGGTCATTACACAACATCAATTGCTTGGAATACTATCTGCAGACCTAAAAACAAAGGTCGGCTGAACTTTACCAATACAATTCTTTGGAATTTGGCTGCTGTTGGGAACCAGGCTTGGCACATTGGGTCCAAGAAGGATTCCCTTTGGGTGAAATGGATTAGCTCCATCTATTTGAAAAATCAAGATTTCTGGGAATGTGAAATTAAGCAAAATAATAGCTGGCATTGGAAGCAACTTGTGAAAGTGAAGGATAGGCTGAAATCTGGTTTTGCTAATGGCAACTGCACTGCATCAACTGATGGAAGTTATTCTATTTTCAGTGGTTATGCTTTCTTGCTTTGCCATCTCCCTGTTTTCCCTATGCATCAGTTTGTGTGGAATTCCATATCTGTGCCTAAACATAGATTCATTGTGTGACTTGCTGCTCATGGTAAGCTTAAAACCAGAGATAGATTGTTCCTAAATCAAACTGATTGCATTCTTTGCACAACTTGACAGGAATCAAGAGATCATCTTTTATTCGATTGTACCTGGTCTCAAGTTTTGCTTGAGGAAGCTTGCTAATGGATTGGTATTGACAATTGGCCTTATAGATTTGCAAACTGGACTAGGTGGATTCGGCACTCTTTCAGAGACAAAAGTAGGAGGAAGTGTGTATATGTTGTTTTTTTTGCTACTATATATCATACTTGGATGGAAAGAAACTTCAGAATTTTTTCCAATAAGCATAGAACCCAGCATCAGGTTATGAGGATCATCAAGCGCGAGATAGCTTGGAGAATTAGCTTTTGCTTACCTCATTTTATTAATTGGTATAATAGGGCTCTTGTCAATAGGATTAGCATTGAACTATAGCTCTTTTCAATTTTTGTTTTCCTAGGCATTGTTAGCTCTTGAACCCTTCCTAGAAGGTGGCAAAATAATAACAATGGCCTTGAGTTTTGTATATTAATTTTTCATGTGGTAATAAAATCCTTCTTATACCAAAAAAAAGTCCTTTTTTACTCACATACACTCAAACACATACAAAACAAAAAATCATATTCTCATTTTTCTTTCATTAAGAAAATCAACCATCCCCCTTCTTTCCTCAAAAGAAATTTGTTTCTATAGATACTCACATCTTTAAAAACTTTTTGATAGAAGGGAATTCATTTGGTCAAAAACAAAACGAAAATCAAAGTTTTAACTATAAACAATCAAAAATCTTTTTCTTTTATCATTTTCAAAACTCAACGACAAACTAAAAGTTTATTTCTTTTTCAAATGGTTACAACAAAACAAGTACTCGTAAAAATTGGTATAATCATACACTTAGTGAAAACTTAGAGATTTCTTTTTATTAATAGAAATAGAAGATGAAGATGTGTAGGGTCTGCCGACCATATACGGACCTAAGTCCTACTAAAGGGATTCTCTAAGGGCATTTCCCTCGGTTCACTTAACATGAACGTCCCTCGCTCGGACTCATGGATTCCGAGCATACCCAAAAGGACCAGGCTCGGACTTGGTGGAACCGAGCCTCATCATCGGTCCTCAATCCATCAGGCTTGAGACTCTAGGCCGAGACATACCGTCGGCTAGCAGATAAGCTCAGACCCACCGAGGCTTCTATCCCTTCCGCAAATCTCTCCTAGATTCTCGCAACAGCCTAGACATGAGATCTTCAGCTGATCCTATCCAGATTCTAAGAGCATAATCCTCCGATATTATCTCACAGAATCCTGGCTCAGCTCAACCCTGATACAGGGCCCAGACGGCCCATATCAGGCCCCTCCAAACCCTATAAATAGCTCACTACAGCTAGGGTTTCAGGTACGTACTCTCATCCCTAAGTTGGCACTTTGCACACACGTTGACTAGGGAGAACATGCTTTTCCCAACTGGAACTGCAGAAATACCATAAGTCACACATTAACTCTTGATCCTCTCTAGGGCTCCTGATTCCATAGTCTTGAGCACTTAGAGGGTTAAGGACATCTAGTGTTCCAGGACACTACATTGGCGCCGTCTGTAGGGATCGACTAACCAGTATTCCCATAACCACTGTTCTCATGGCAAACGATAACAATGACAATAACCAGGGGGATCTCCGCCGTCGCATCCGGGGAAGGCCGCCTAAGAGCGGGGGAAGAGGAAATGTTAGGGATAGAATTGCTCCGGGAGGACCCACTGGAGGCGATCATGCTAATACCCCACCAGTTTCTCCGGTGGATCAGCCGGTTGCTCCGCCAGTTCCTCCGGTTCAGGCTAATGTTCCTCCAGTCCCTCCAGTTGTTCAAGCACAAGTCACAGTTCCTCCTCGTGTTGAAGGCGGCGGAGGACGATCCAACCCTCATACTGTTCCTAATGGCCATGTTTCAGAATGGCATGACACTGCAGATTCTGGACCACGTCAATCTCGGAGGGCCCCAGCTGGATCACGAACTGGTGAGGATCGACGAGTTGAGCGTTCCGCTCGTCGTGACCACTCCCGTGCCGAGCGATCCAACAGGGAAGTCCCTCAATTTACTAGGGGTCGTTTTGGAACACTTCAAGGTGGTGAACGTTCCGAAACACAAGGTAGATCTTACATGACTACTTCGTCGGCCCGTAGGAGAGAGGAATCAATCATGGAGATCTTGAGGACTCAAACTTCTTTGATTGAAAAGCAGAATCAGGCTATCGCTGCTCTTCAGCAGCAAAGCATGGAAAGAATAGCCGAGCAAGGCCCTCACGTGGCTCTCGGCAACCCTAATAACCTTCCTCCACCCCCACCCCTTAATCCGGGATTGGTTCTTGGGCGTGTTACTAGGGAACCCCATCCTGGACATCCTTTCATAGCTGAGATTATGGCATTTCAAACCCCGCAGACTTATGTGGGTCATCAGAATATCCCTCGGTATAATGGGACGACTGATCCGATGGACCACATCGCGGCTTACGAATCCTCCATGATGTTTTATGGAGGAGGGGATTTCATGAAGTGCCGAGCATTCTCAATGACTCTGGGATCGGCACCTTTGAGATGGTTCAATTCCCTACCTGCCAACTCGATTCACTCATGGGCCGAGCTGAGGACAACATTTTTGAACCGATATACAGCCAATATGTCATAACCCAAGTCGGACCATTCATTGGCTGGAGTCGCACAGAGACCTGACGAGTCTCTTCGCGATTACCTGGCTCGGTATCAACAAGAAGCTAGTGGCATATCAGGCCTGCAATCGGGAGTATCTGTCCTCTTGCTCACTCAAGGGTTGCGAGATGGTGATTTTAAGGATTGTCTGATTGGAGAACCACCAAGGGACATGGCCGAACTCAGGGAAAGATCTAGGAAGTTTGTTAATTTGGAGGAATTCCATAGAATCAGTACCGCGGCTCGGGGTCAGGAACAGCGCCCTCGTCAGAACGATTCCCGTCAAACTGATCGTTTTCGAGAGAATAGGGGGAGGAAGGACAAGAGGGAGAGAAGAGAAAGAGAAAAACTGCCTCCCAAAGGCAAGTATGATGTATACACTGAGCTTACAGTCCCGAGGAGTCAAATCCTCCGAGAGACTATGCACACTGAAATGTGCAACATTACTCGGCCTCAAGCTTTGAGAAAAGCTGCCCAGAGGGACAGGACGAAGTACTGTGACCATCATGGTGGATGGGGGCATACGACTGATCAGTGTACGATGCTGAAGGACTTGATTGAAGAAATGGTTAGGGATGGGAAGCTTCAACAATACATCGGGGAAGCGATGCGGAAGCGTTCAAGGAGAAGAAGTCATTCACCACCCAAAACCGAAGAAAAAAGGAATAAAAGCCCTACACCACCTGCAGGGGGAGCCTTCGCCTTACCGTCCGAGCAGGATAAGGGTCGAGAGTCGTTTCTGATCAACACCATTGCTGGTGGATTTGCGGGTGGTGGGGAAAAAAGAAGTGATCGAAAAAAGTATGTGGGACAGGTCCTTTCGGTGGCTAGCCGACCGATCCAAAAGCCCAAAAAGAAGAACATTGTCATCAGTTTCAGTGACGATGACTTTGCTGATATTATCCAAGACCACAATGATCCAATGGTGGTCACTGCCAGGCTCGGCAATTACGAAGTGAAGAGGATTCTTGTTGACCAGGGGAGTTCAGCAGACATTATGTTTTTGGACATGTTCGAAGCTTTGAAGTTGAAAAGATCTGATCTTACTCCTTTCGAGGGAAGTCTGATCGGCTTCACGGGTCATTCGATTGTTCCCTTAGGCCACATCCATCTCCCAGTGACTATGGGGGAACAATCTTCGGCCCGAACCGAGATAGTGAAGTTTTTAGTTGTCCAGGCCCCATCAGCGTACAACGCTATTCTCGGCCGTACGACACTTCAATCTTTTGGTGCGGTGGTATCGACCGTCCATTTAGCCATGAAGTTTCCAGGATCTGATGACAAGGTGGTCACGGTACGCTCTGAACAAGATTTGGCCCGAAAATGTTACAACATCAGCCTAGGGAAGTTAAAGATCGAAGATGGGGAGATCATGAAGGAGCCACTCAACAAAGGAAGTGTTAACTTGGCAGATCTCGACGTACGGGAAGAGGATGAATCTAGGCCAACCCCTCAGGGGGACTTCAAAAAGGTAATTCTGGGTCCCGATCCGTCCCGTTGTGTCAAGATTGGTGTCGGCCTTGCTGAGGAATTAGAAAGAAAACTGACGGAACTGCTGGTAGAAAACAAAGACTTGTTTGCTTGGACTTCGGCAGACATGCCGGGGATCGATCCGAATTTTATCTGCCATAAGTAAAGTGTGTATCCTGGCGCCAAGCCAGTGTGTCAGAAGAAAAGACGGGTCGGAACCGAGAAGGCACAAGCAACTGAAGAAAAGGTGTCCGAGCTACTAGAGGCGGGGTTTATCAGGGAGGTGGTGTATACTGATTGGTTGGCTAATCCCGTGCTAGTCAAGAAATCCAATGGAAAATGGAGAATGTGCATGGATTACACAGACCTGAACAAAGTCTGCCCCAAGGATCAATACCCACTTCCCTGCATAGACAAACTAGTGGACAGTTCGGCAGGCTATCAGAGATTATCATTTATGGATGCTTACTCAGGTTACAATCAGATCCCGATGTATCCTCCGGATCAGGTAAAAACCTCGTTCGCCATAGAAAATGCTACATATTGTTACAACGTCATGCCGTTCGAACTGAAGAACGCTGGGGCGACTTACCAGCGAATGATGAACAAGGTGTTCGGTCCGCTCATTGGGTCGAAAATGGAAGTATACATCGACGATATGATTGCAAAAAGTCTGAAGGAGGAGCATCATGCTAAGGATTTGAAGGTTATCCTTGATAGAATTCGGCAGTTTGACATGAGGTTAAACCCAGAAAAATGCACTTTTGGGGTTCCTGCTGGTTCGTTCCTCGGATTCATGCTCACCGAACGGGGAATTGAGGAAAACCCAGAGAAGTGCCGAGCCATCCTTGAGATGAAGAGCCCTTCCGACATCAAGGGAGTACAACAGCTAGCAGGTCGGGTAGCCGCTCTCTCCAGGTTTCTATCTCAGTCAGCTCGGAAGGCCTTGCCATGGTACCAACTGCTAAGGAAGGAAAAAGAAAAGACGTTCGAGTGGAACGAGGCATGTGAAAAGGCTTTACTGACCTTAAGCAATACCTAGCATCTCCTCCAATCTTATCTAGTCCGGCAACAGGAGAGGTTTTGTTCCTGTACTTATCAGTGGGGGATTCTGTGGTTAGTTCGGTTCTGGTTCGGGAAGAATCAGGCAAAGAGTCTCCTGTTTACTTCGTCAGCCGAGCACTTCAAGGACCAGAGCTGAGGTATCATAAGGTTGAAAAGTTGGCGTTTTGTTTAGTTGTTACGGCTAGGAGGCTGTGTCAATACTTCCAAAGTCACCATATCACGGTCAGAACTGCTCAGCCAATCCGACAGATCCTTCAAAAACCCGACTTGGCAGGCAGAATGGTGACTTGGGCTATTGAACTTTCTGAATTCGACATCACTTTCGAACCTCGAAAATCAATAAAGTCTCAGGTCTTAGCTGATTTTCTCACCGAGTTTACTGAGCCATTGACGAGCTCAAACTTGGATTGGAGCATTTATGTCGATGGGTCAAGCAACAAGCTCGGAGCAGGGGCGGGAATAATCCTGGAGAACTCCGAGGGAGTTACCCTTGAATATTCATTGAAGTTCGGCTTTCCCACATCAAATAATCAGGCCGAATATGAAGCCGTAATGGCTGGGCTAAGGATGGCAAAAGAAGTAGGAGCCCGAGAAGTGAAGATTTTCAGCGATTCTCAGCTGGTGGTTTTGCAAGTTAAAGGTGATGATCAAGCTAAGGAACCCATCCTCCAAAAGTATCTCGAGAAGGTAAAGTTCCTATCTTCGGAGTTTGCCAAGGTCGAATTCTGCCACATCCCGAGGGAAAGCAATGGCCGAGAGGACATTCTTTCCAAACTTGCTTCAATAAAGGGTCCTGAAAATAACAAGACGTTGATCCAAGAAATGGTGCATGGACCTAGCGTTGTCCTCTCCGTTTCGGTGGATCCAAGTTGGACCTCTCCGATCATCAACTTCTTGGAACAAGGAATCTTGCCGGCGAATCCAGTTGAGGCCAAAAAGCTTGTCAGAAAGGCATCCCAATTCGCTATGATCGATGGAATTCTGTTTCGCCATGGGGTCAGCGGCCCTATGCTCAGGTGCTTAGACCCCGCTGAAGCAAAGCAAGCACTGGAAGAAGTCCATGGAGGTATCGAAAGCCATCATGTTGGGGGGAAGTCACTGGCAAAAAAGATTCTAAGAGCAGGATACTACTGGCCGACCCTGCAACAAGATGCGATTAGTCATGTGAGAAGATGTGAAAGATGTCAGTTTCACAGTGATGTCTACCAGAAGCCGGCCGAGGAACTCCATTCACTTTCATCTCCCTATCCCTTTTATCAATGGGGAATGGATTTGATTGGCCAGTTCCCCACCGCACCTGGACAACTCAAATGGGTGATAGTGGCTATCGATTATTTCACTAAATGGATTGAAGCCGAGCCCCTTGCAACTATCTCGTCGGCCAAGGTGCAGAAGTTCTTTGAGAGTCAGGTTGTGGCTCGGTTTGGAGTGCCACAAGTCTTGGTAACCGACAACGGAACTCAATTCGCTGCAAAGGCATTCCAGGACTTAGTCAACGCTTTGAACATTGAACACTATTTTTTCTCGGTCGAGCATCCTCAGACCAATGGGCAAGTAGAATCAGTGAACCGAAGTATCATTCAGGGGATCAAAAAGAGACTCATCGGTGCAAAGGGAAATTGGTTGGAAAACTTGCATGAAGTGCTTTGGTCGTACCGCACCACCGTGCAGACTTCGACGGGAGAAACCCCTTATCGTCTCACTTATGGTTGCGACGCTGTCATCCCGATAGAAAGGATCATCCCATCTTTCCGAGCCATACAACAACCGAACCCCCTCAACAACACTTTACTGTGTGAGGACCTAGTTCTGTCAGAAGAGGTCAGAGATTTAGCTTCCGAACGGGAAAGACATGCCAAGCTTATGCAAGCGAAAGGGTATAATCGCTCAGTAGTGCCCAGAGAATTTGAGGTAGGTGACCTCGTCCTACGAAGAGCTGACATCGGCCTCAAAAATGCTAAGGATGGGAAACTGGCTCAGAATTGGGAAGGTCCATACCGAGTAGCTTCCAAAAGCGGAACAGGAGCCAACAAGCTCGAAACTCTCTCAGGTGCCCTCATCAACAACACATGGAATGTGGCAAAACTGAGAGCATATTTCAGTTAGAAATTTCTATCCATTTCAATTCTGTTTTGAATTGTTTTTGTTTATTTTTAATGATGGTGTACGCTCGGTGGAACTCCGAGCCCATTGTATTTACTGCTTCGAATAAATAAAAGTGCTGTTATTGAATTCATTGTATTTACGTACTTTTCCTCTTAACCGACTAGCCACCGTTTATGACGCGAACGATTATAAACAGCTCAAACAAGAGCTTATAACTCGTCAAGTACCTTAAAAGGATTCCCGATTCAAACATGATTTTTTTTAAAAAATCATTTATACATCGCGGATAGAGGAACCCACCTCGGCTAAAGTGCTAGAGTTCCGAGGTCTTAACACTTGAATTCTTAACAAAAAGTTCAGAAAGAAGCATAAAATAAAAACGGATATTATAAATATTCCAAACCAGTTATAGCAAAAAAGATTTAAACCCATCTATTGGGGCAGATACAAAAGTAAAAAAAGCAAAAGAAATAAACTACTCGATATCAGACAGTACTACGCTGTCAGGGTCGAACTTCTCCTCTTCTTCTTCACCTTCGGCATCATCGGCCTCTTCTTCCTTGGATTCCTCGGCGAAATGGTCAGGAAGATCATTGCTTCTCATGTCAATAGGAACCCCATTCACACCCACAATCTGACCCTTCTTGGCAGCAAAGAGGGGGTCGGTGCCCTTTGTCACGAGGTTGGGGTTCACGATGCGAAGCAGCTCGGCTGTGTTAAGGAAGGAATCTTCAACTGCGTGACTCCAGTTGTACAGATTCTCCTGGGCCGCCTTCTTATGCTTAAGAGCTTTCGCTCTCATCTTGTCCATAGAAGCTCGGAGCCCTGTAACCTCATCCTTAGCATATTCAAGTTGCTCCTGAGCCACAGCAACATCCTCCTTAGCCTTTCTCAGGGTTTCCTCAGATTGCCTCAACTTCTCTTCAGCCTCTTGACAAGTATTTTTGGCTGCTTCTTTATCAGCTTCGGCTTTAGCTTTGGCGCCTTCAGATTCCTGCATTCCCTTTTGCAGTCTTTCATTCTCGGCCGCCAAAACCTGAAGTTTTTTCTCAAAGCTTTCCACTTAAAGCTACAAGTAATCCTCCTGATCATCAGCTTCTGATCTTTTCTTCTTCTCCTCGGGGGCCACTCCAGCGTAGATATCGTCACCACGCTGACCGAGGTAATGGAGAATGCTTGCACCTCGTAGGAAGCTCCTCACCAAGGTCGAGCAATTATTTTCCCAGGTGCCTGGACCCCAGGCACTTATCACTTCAACGTCTTCAAGAGGAAAGAGATTTGCGGTGAAGGAATCTAACTTATTATTCTTACCCCACACAGTTTTGGCGACGGCGTCGTCCATACCCTCAGTAACTTGAATTCCTTTGTGGGGCTTGCTCAGGTGAAAACAGTCGCCAGCCAATACTTTCCCTTTCTCCATCCGAGGTCTCTTGGAGGGACGCTCAGGAGTACCCTGAGTACTTGGTTGCACTTCTACGGGAACTGTTTGCTCAACACTCTTGGTGGCCTGAGATACCTCGGAAGGAATAGCACGAGGAGCAACAAGAGGACTAGTTGTTGGAGTTGGTTCGGGGGTTTGGCTTTTAGCCGAGGATCCCGACTCTCCTCTCACAGCAGCCAGTTGAGCCATCCTGGCCGAAGCAGCAGCACTCTTCTTAGCTTTTGATGCTTTCTTCCCCATTTTTTCTGCAATAAGGAAATATGCTTTAGACCGAGTAAAAAAAAATTGTATATATACCCAGCTCGGCCTTCACTTCGGCCCGTGTTCTCTTCAGCAATATTTTCTTGGTATCAATTTGACCATTCGCCTTGAGGTATTCCCAAACTCGGTCACACAACCGTCTCTCGGCCTTCGTCAAATCGACCTTATAGTCAAATTGATACAAGGAGGCCCCTCGGTTATTGATACCGTTCGACCAACCCAGAGGGAAGCGAGGTACGACTTTGATTTCTCCTTCTTCCTCAACCTGCTCCATAAACCAGCACACACCAGCCCCATTGTACTCATCAATACTTTTATAAAAGCAGATGGGTTTTTAACCCTTAATCCTGATTTCCCTCCTAAATCACCTCTAATTTTGACTAATTATTAATTATTAATTAATGAATGGAATCTTCCTGAAGAAACTTCACATAAGCCAAAGCAATGTGTTAGTTTCAATGTGTGTCTAATAATAATGAAAAACCTCCCTCATGCCTCACGTCTCTTTGTCTTCTCTCACTCTTTCTTTCGTCTCACTTTCTTTCGTTTCTCTTTCTTTCTCTTCTCTCACTCTTTCTTCCATCATCTCTCACTCCATTGCTCCCTCTCTCACCTCTATCTCTCTTTCTCGATCTCTCTCACTTGCTCTCTCATGATCTCATCACCATGCCGCCGCGAATCGCTGCCACCACCACCACCCGCTCTCTCATCGTCCCATCATCGCACCGCTGGGAATTGCGACAGGCACCATAACAGTGTTCGCCGTGACCGACACCATCACTGTGGAAACAGCGCTGCAGCAGGTAAATAGCTTTTCAAAATTAAGATGTTATCACCTCCATTAAGACACTTCATACTCCCTCTGTTTCATTTTTGGTTTTAGGGATTTGATTTATGAGGATTTTTGGTTTTATGAGGATTTGATTTACTCTCTCTCCCTTCGTTTTCGGTTTCAGGTCACAAGAATAATTTTCCAGAACTCAGATTTATGAGGAAGGTGAGATTTTGATTTTATTTAGACTCCCTTTGTATTAGCATACTTTTGTTTTGTTTAATTTAGGGATTTGAAGTCCTGATGGTTCCAATTTGTTTTCAATTTCCAATTAGTGAATAGACAAGGTACTATACCCCTGCTCCTTAACCTATCTCTTTCTTTCTTTCTCTAATTTTTTTATTTTCGATGAATTAAATGAATTAAATGCATCTAAATTTTGGCATGTTTGAGTTTATTGATTCTTCCTCCATATTTATTGAGATGCGTACTGGAACCGATATGGGTCATGGTTTTGTTGACTGACATTTTTGTTTTCAAATTGATTATTATTGATTTAGAATTTCCCTGGTGCCACATAAGCTGCTATGGGGTTGGGAGCTTGGGTAGAAGTTCCTAGGTTTGGGCCATTCTCTCCCTTCTAAAAATCCTTTTCCTTTCAGGTAGACAAGAATAATGACATTTATGAAGTGTGTATTCATGCATTCAACCAAAATGATGCCTCCATTCCTGTCCAACATGGATACTGTTTGAAATGTGGTTCTTACTGTGATTTGGAGTCTTCACATGCTGCAGTTGGTAAAGCTTTACTATGCATAAAGAGGTATGCACCTGAATTGTGCTTTCCTTTTTCTACTGAAAATATAAGTTGACTTTGATTAGTTCCCAATTTGAGGCTTCCTAGATCTGTATTCCAGCTTTCAGTCCTTCTTAGTTCATCTTAAATAATACACATCTGCTTAATGCTTGAACATTTTACTTTCTGAAATATGCAAATGATAGGTGGCAAAATGCAATACCATTGAAAGAAATTCTTGGATTATCTACTAAACTTCTGTTATGTGTGCAGATCATTTTAACTTCTATTATGTGTACAGATCATTTCACCTTCTGAGGCTTAAATGATTGATATAAAAATTTAGTCTTCCAGATGGCAATGGCTTTAAGACTGGTACCATGAGGTTGGGTGCAGACGTAATTGCCTTCAGCCACCACCTTAATAACGGATATGGGTCTAAAAGTGAAAATTTTACATGACTCTTAACTGAAGTTTTTTTGAAATTACGTTTTCCTTCTTTAGATTTAATGCTGCTATTTTTAGGCGGATATAGTGAGTTATGATTAGAAAAACTAGAAATGACTACATTTTTTTGAATAGCATTACAGAAATGGGAAGATAGATTTTTGTGATTCAGAAATTTGACGTAGTACAATACACGAAAATTGATGCAGTATGCTCTGAGTCTTTTTGACACCAAAGTCTTTTTGTCAAAGTAGAAAATCAGTCTTTTTGTTAAAGCAGAAAATCAGACATTTCTCTATGCGCAGTGTTGGAAAGCAGAGTAGTTGAGATTGAAAAGCAGAAAATCAGGTTATGCCCATTCCGGTTGAAGTGATTTTTATGATGCATGTCTCTTATTGATTTTAACTGTTTATATGTCTACAGTATGTTGCACCTCAACATGCAGTTCAAGCCGATAAAGTTGAATTATTCTTGGTAAAAGAGACACAAGCTGATGTCGTAAGAGGTGAAAGACCAGTTGATCCAGAGAAGGATGAGTTGCATGTTTTAAGCGAACAAATGACTTTGGGTGAACTGAAAATACATGATAATCTCTGCCTTGGCTATCTGGTAAACTGTCAAAGTTGACTATGTGGTTGTGTGAATGCATAAATGTCTAATTATTTCATTTTCATTTTGTTACAGTGCTGATCTTCTCTCTCATTTTTGTTATTTACAGAGCTAGCCTTTTTTTTTTCTGTCCGATCAGAGATTGGTTTGTTAGGATCAGAGTGTAATTGGTTGATGGATTGATTGGATGGAAAAAAAATACTTCAAAACGTTTATGACCTTTTAGTTTAGGGTCCAGCAAGAGAAAATTGAATGACAAACCTTCCAAATTGTATGATGAAATAGTATCATACTGGATTTTGCACTTTCTGAGTGTGTATATATACATAAATATAGACGCATCTGCTTATTTCTTGATGTTCAGGGAAGCTAATTTAGAGAAAGCACTTATTCTTTTTATATTTTCTGCCTCAGCTAACTGCCGTTTTGTCCAATACATGGGATTACATGTGATATGCTAACGAAAGCATCGACTCAACCGTGGTGCAGTGGATCGCAACATGTTGACAGACTGCTTGCTGTTTGATGATGACTTCTACAATGAAAAGTGGATTATTAATGAAATTAAATGCTTCATGCTACATTTTAACACTATCTTACCTCTGAAAACTATATGCCAACACTGTGCTTGTGCTGAAAGTTAGAAATCTCTTCATGGAGTCTGTTCTTGAGAGTGTTACTCTATTTTATGATAGTGTTATTCTGTTTATCTAATGTACTTTCTATTTTATTGAGAGAATCATGTTAGAAATGAATAAGGATTTTGCTGAACCAAAAAATAAAGAAAAGAAAGGGGCTTTGAAGTCACTTCAATATTGTTTTTTCATAGAAATTAGTTATTATAAAAAAAAATTAGTTACTAATAGAAAAAAAAAATCAATTACTAATTAGTTACTAAAAGTATGAAAATATGGTGGGATTCATTAATTAATAGAAGATAAATTTCTAATAGAAGAGAACTTAATGAGATTATTGAGAAGACCGAAATTAATGGAATTGAGAAGATCAAAATTAATGGGATTATTGGGAAGACAAATAGGAGAGAAATATTTACAATATTTAATACCGAAATTAATGAGATTATTGAGAAGACAAATAGGAGAAAAATATCTCCAACATTTAAGATCGAAATTAATGGCATTGAGAAGACCGAAATTAATGTGATCATTGAGAAGACAAATAGGTGAGAAATATTTACAACATTTAAATAATATTTTCAAGTTGATTATTATTAATTCATGGTTTTTGTTATGCATTGATGCATAAGTTATGAAAATTTGTATTCCATTAAAAAGTTTCAATTTTAGGTATTATATTATTCTTTTGAATGTAATTATTTTATTCCAAATCTGATTCAAATCTTTTTAAAACAAAAAAAAAAGAAATCTATTACTAATAGAAGAGAACTTAATGAGATCATTGAGAAGACCGAAATTAATGGCATTGAGAAGACCAAAATTAATGGGATTATTGGGAAGACAAATAGGAGAGAAATATTTACAATATTTAATACCGAAATTAATGGGATTATTGAGAAGACAAATAGGAGAGAAATATTTCCAACATTTAAGATCGAAATTAATGGCATTGAGAAGACCGAAATTAATATGATCATTGAGAAGACAAATACATGAGAAATATTTACAACATTTAAGGAATATTTTCAAGTTGATTATTATTAATTAATAGTTTTTGTTATGCATTGATGCATAAGTTACGAAAATTTGTATTCCATTAAAAAGTTTCAATTTTAGGTATTATATTATTCTTTTGAATGTAATTATTTTATTCCAAATCTGATTCAAATCTTTTTCAAACAAAAAAAAGAAATCTATTACTAATAGAAGAGAAATTTACTAATAGAAGAGAACTTAATGGGATCATTGAGAAGACCGAAATTAATGGGTTTATTGAGAACACAAATAGGAGAGAAATATCTACAACATTTAAGACCAAAATTAATGGGATTATTGAGAAGACAAATAGGAGAGAAATATCTACAGTATCAAAAACCGAAATTAATGGCACTGAGAAGACCGAAATTAATCGGATCATAATATCTACAACATTTAAGATCGAAATTAATGGGATTATTGAGAAGCCAAATAGGAGAGAAATATATACAACATTTAAATAATATTTTCAAGTTGATTATTATTAATTAATGGTTTTTGTTATGCATTGATGCATAAGTTATGAAAATTGTTAAAAAAAAGAGTTTTAAATAATCTTGGGTTGAGAATAGGAATCTAAAAAGGGATAAACTTTATCATCTTGAAAAAATCAAAAGATTATGGGTTTTTAGGATTGAAGTTAAGAAAACTAAAGAAAAAATATTTGAAATGCTTCATTTGTCTTAAAAAAAATGATAAAAAATTACAAAAATAAAAAATCATGAAAATAATCTAATAAATCAACAAATTCTAAAACAACCAAATTAAGTTGGTTAAGGAAAGTTTTGTCACTTGAAATGTTTTAATCATTTTTTAATTTGAATTTCTTTAGAATTTGGTTATTTTTAAAATATAAAATTTAAGTCATGATAATAAATTTTAATCAATTGTTTGTTAATCAAATTTAAGTCATGATATAAAACCTGTAATAATTTCATGTTTAAATTACGGGCTTCGCGTAATGGCCCGTGCATGTCCACGGGCTTGCTTACTAGTACCGAAAAAAGAGAGGCTTGAAGGACTTCCAAGAGTTGGTGACTTTAGCGAAAAGTGCGTGGTCCTTCCTGTAGGTTTCTATGTTTTGATGATATCAAACGTATTTCAAGCAACAACATTTCAACAAGGAAGCTACACTCATGAAGATTAGAATTAGGATTTATTTTAATTCTTAATCAATATAATATTTTATTTTATGCAATGCATATCATGAGAGTGAGTAGCTTTAGGTGATCTTAATTAAGCTTATAATTTTGTTTGATTAAGGGTGAAGAAAACTTAATCTTGATTAAAATAGCTCAAATTAAAGTAATTGTCAAAGTACATTTGAAAAGCATTGTTTTTAATCAATGTCTGTACTGGTTACTCGATTAGCATGATAGGCCTACTCGAGTAGCACGTGTTAACATAGGTTAATCGAGTAATGAGATAATCATTAATCAATTAGTATGTTTTAACACTGGTTAATCGAGTAGTGTGTTAATCATTACTCGAGTAACACGTACTGTTTCAGAAAAATATAAAAAGACCTCATTTGTACTTGGACAAGGTTACAAACTCTTTCATAATTTTTCATATTGAGCAATATACTTTCTTTTTCAAGAGCTATTACAAAACTTTCTTTGAGAAATCAAGATTCAACAATTCTTTCTATTCTTCACTCAAGATCAATTCAATATTCTAAGTTTGATTTAGATCAAGATCTTTCTAGTTTTCAAGTGTGTGTTGAAGCTATTTGCAACAAGAGGTTGCACAATCAAGGATTCAACAAAGGTGAAGAATTTCACAAGTAAAGTCTTTGAAGGTTGTCAAAGCAAGTTGGAAAGGATTTGGTTGGAAGCATCTTCAACAAATCAAAAGAAGACGGACAAGGAATTCAATTGGGTTAGAACATCAAAGAGTTT